>CM077912.1:5019534-10019534 GCA_039766575.1 Serrognathus titanus
TGTGTTACGATTCTTGAAAGAGGAACGAGATTTGTTTTATTTATTAGTGGAACTTCACTGGTTGTAAGTAAAATTTTTGTACGTTAGCCTTTTCGTAGCTTAGCATTTTATTTAGTCTTGTTTCACAACCATTACCTTCATTAACAATCATCATATTTCCATCACCCATTTGCGTTTATGCTATATATACAAAGTTTTTATTTCTCGTACTTGGTGTGCATTTTTAATTTCATAAATAGTATTGGCAAATGTAAGTTGCATGTAATATTTAGTAAACAAACAAATTTAACTCTTTTTATCGATTTATATCAACGTTTGATAAACGCTAGTGATATCCGCTGTTGTTTTTGCATATGCAAATTCACGTTGACTTATTTTTAGACATTTCGGAAAATGCGGATACTTTTACGGGATAATAATTTTCGTTATGATCTAAATTCGAAAACAATCATCCTATGAAGTCTTGCCCATTGAGGGATGACTGCAGTTTGCGTCTAGGAAAAATTAAATTTAGAACTGTTTCGTTTTATTAACTCAGTTCTATGTCACTGTGGCTTTGTAAACTAGATTTATTCGCAATGAAAAATAAATGATTCGTGCACTATAATTTATTGTCATGTGAAATTTAATTTCAAACCATTTCCACTCTTATTAAACTAATATTTTTAATGAAATCATTTAAATGGGATGATATAATATATTGTCAATTTACAAATAGGTTTTTAACAATTAATATATTACCTAAGGTAGCTCGGTTAGTTATTTAGAGCTTGAATAATCTTTAAACTGCATTCTAAAGAGTGGTGGAATATTTATCAGTTAAAAATATACAAAATACTATACAAAATATGAAGATCTTAAAAAAACAACAATTTATTGCAAGAAAATTTATCCCAACGACATGAAAAAGATAGTAGGTAACCCAATTTAAATCGTTTCTATCCTTACTTAACGTTTTGCTTGAATCAACGATTCTTGAATTCTCTGAAACCTTTATAGGTACGACTCAGGACTACATTAAAAATAAAAAGCCCTGAAAGATGAAAGGTTCGTGCTGATGCAAGCACTGCGTATCATCCGATTTAGATATAAATGCCTAACAAATTTGAATCAGTTATTCTTCGTACAACGAAATATCGATTTGGGTGTCCATTGACAGATTTCTTAAATCTTGAAAAGCCTGAGACGTTGGTAATTTGCTCAAAATAAATAGAATATATAATATTTTTGACAAAGCTGACAACGTACAGTGAAACGTCGACGTTTTAAAAGTTGTCCGAAGATGATTATTACAAATGTGATAAAATACAAAGTAAATTCGAAGTCAAAACCCAAAAATATTTTAGTTTGTCTAAAATTATCCGTTAAAATAGTTAAAATGTTTAGGAAATATGAAGGGGCTGTAATACCTAAACTAATAAATTCTTAATACTACTAATTAACTATTAAAAAAAAGGAAATTTTGGAGAGAAGCATCTTTTGAGACACTCAATTCTGCTGCACTGCATTTCCCTTCTTTAAATAAAAAAATTTAAAACGGCCAAATGAGATAAGATAATAATTTAAACAATGAAATAATAAAAAAATAAATTAAACGCAATATTTTAATTCTTAAAAATTAGTACAGAAAAAATGTGGTACATTCTTAATTTTTATAAGTGTCAACTTTAAAAAGTACTAAAAAATTTTGTTGCAAATCGGTTTTGATTGCAGTGAATTCCTCGAGCATCCTCTCTACATTTGCTTCGGCCCTATTTGGGGCCTCGTCAGCAGAAGGGTAGCTCGAGACTTACACTGCAAACAAAACCAACCTATCCGAGGTTATTCGCAAATGGGATGTAATAATAATCAATAGTTTGAATCGTGACATCCTGCGATCACTTTTTGACACAACTTTGTATAGGAATTGGCAAATTGCAGCTAGTTTGCTACTTAATAAGTCCTCCCATACAAGGCGGCTAGTCAAAGAATATTCAAAGATTTAAAAAAAAACTTGTTGCAAATCGGTTTTGATTGCAGTGAGCATCGAGCATCCTCTGTACAGCTGTTTCGGCCCTATTTGGGGCCTCGTCAGCAGAAGCGTAGCTCGAGACTTCCACAGCACGATTGGCCGCCTTGTATGGGAGGACTTGTTAAGTAGCAAACTAGCTACAATTTGTCAATTCCTGTACAAAGTTGTGTCAAAAAGTGATCTCAGGATGTCACGATTCAAACTATTGTTTAAAAAGTACAGTACTAGAAAATAGTAAAACTCGCAAAACAACAAACTATAGTATATAGAACGTGAGATCAATAAGTGAGATAGAGCAAAAGATAACGAAGAGCGATAGTTAAAGCAGGAGTACGTTTATAATTATTCATAACTTAAAAGAAAGCAAATGTAGAAGTAAACAGGAAGAAAGGAACCATGTTACAATACCGCGACAGAAAAATGTGTAACAATAACATGACAAATGCAGGAATATCTAGCAGAATAAATAAAGCAACAGACCACACTATATACTAAATAAAAGTGTCAGGAAAAAAACGAAATAGTAAATCAATAACAATAAAAATAATTAAAAAGTTTAATCTTCGCCCACAATAATGTTTATACCCGTAAATACGTATTTCGGCAGCTAAGTTGCCATCTTCAGTATACACACTACCAATTTAAAAGCAACTAATTATAATCAAATAAGAGCAAATCAAATAATACAGAATAAGCATTGGTCCATTCTCCTGAAAAAAGTTCTCATTCTACCGAATAAAGAACTTTCATAAACATTTGATTACCTGTTATTTGATACTGCCTTAAAAATTTCAAAATATCCCTGAAAATAATAAAATATATAAATATATATATAAATAAATCGGTTAAAAAACAGTCTAGAGATTAGAGGAGATCACACCCACTCATCACAAGTTAAGAGCACTTCAGGAAATCTATCTCAGAGAATCCTCTCCTTATCAAATATCCAGTGCAAATGCGCTTAACTGTCTCTAGCACCCCCTTATATATAATTTAGGTGACGACATCTTGCGGCTGATTTTTGACATAACAAAAACGATATATTGCGGTCGATTTAAATTTACAATAAAAAATCGTATATTTATAAATATGGGCCGTCAAAAAGCAACCTACAAATTAGTGTAAATCAAATAATATGGAACTAGGTATTGCTCCATTATCTGAATTCATTAAATATTTTTTTTTCGAATAAAAATTCTTTCGTAAGCATTTAATTCCCTGTTATTTGATACCTCCTTGATGACTTTTAAATTATCTTTAATAATACTGTGTCCAGTATTGTAAATATGTTGGGCAACACTTGATTTCTCAAACCTATTATACCGATAGTGACTTAAATGTTCCTTAAAGCGTGTTAATATATTTCTTTTTGCTTGTCCAATATATTTATTAGCACATTCATTACTTTTAATTTCATAAATTCCAGATTTCTGCTCAACTTTAACTTTATCTTTCGGGTTTCCCGTTAAATTCTTTATGGTATTGTTAGTGGAAAAAGCTAATCGTAAGTTTTAGTGCAAACCACATCGAAAGGCATTTTTACAAATTTTCCCGGAAATAAAATTGATGTTAGAGTGCTAGAATTTTGGACCCGTTTCCTATAGCTAATCTTCCTAATTATATTATCTACTATTTGCGGAGTATAACCATTATGAACCGCAACATTCTTAATATATTTAAGTTTTTTATCATATCGGGCTTTAGTAAGTGGAAATGAGAGTAATCTATTAACTAAGAAATTTAGAGCCGCGAGTTTGTGTTGTACTGAATGTTGTGATTCGTTAATTATAAACCGACTTGTATTTGTATCTTTACGAGAAATGTCAATTTCTAATTCATTTTTGCTGTTTCTAATTATACGAGTATCTAAAAAGGGGTGGGGGGAGAGCAATAATTAAATATTTCAGAGAAATTTGGATAATCCGAAAAACGTAAAGGTAAAATAGAAACAAGAAATTCTCGAGAAAAGTGAAAATTAACTAATAGAATAAGTAATGATGGAACGAGAAGAGAAATAAAAGAAAACAGAGAGAGGAGAAGAAAAAATCTGGAGCTAAAGAAAGAAGACTCTTTACAATCCCTCTTAATTACCTATTTGCTTTCTTTTCCATTTCTTTCCATTGAATCTTTCCCAAAAAAAATTTTTGCAACATTTTATAGTTACCTATTCATTTTAATATCCTAGCCATTATATTCTTTGGGATTTGACTAAATTGGTTGAGACTGGTTGGTTTCTGAAACTACTCATAAATTTCAGCATTTTTTTCTCCCTTTATGACTCCATTGTTTTGTTTCCTATTATTCTCCAAACTTACAAACACATAGATGAATAAAATTGAAGAAGTTGGATCGGAAATGAACGGAGAAGAAAATGAAGCAAAAAGCCACGTGAAATTTAAATTCTTTGAATATTAAATTTGATTATTAATAAGGCAAGTTGTCTGACGCTTCCAAACATGTCTAAGGTGTTCTTTAAATAAATATTATTATTAGCAATTAATTACATCGTTAATACTGTAAGCACCTGATCAGTACGGGAAGAAGGATGGTTTATATTTTGTCAAAACGGTTCTTAACCAGAACACGAGGTTTCTAAAATAGAAATCTTTTACAAGGAAAATAAAAGAGATTGGAAGTCTCAAATTCTGACTTCTCTGAACTCCCTTTCTACACTTTACCACCCTTTTAACCAAAAGTTTTCCAAACCAAATCGAGACGCAAGAAGCGACTCCTTTGTTAGTAGCGTTTCGAGTTTTAGCCAATTTTTAGCCAGCAACCATTCTTCCCGCTCTATTCGGACTTGATTTGAATTTTGGCCCTTTTTATCCTTGGACTTACTTATTTTGGGTTTGTTGGATCTTTCTCCTCCAACTTCTTGTTCGAATTATTATTAAAGATTCTCTAAAAACTACTTTGAGATTCTCTAATAATTACATTGAGCTACCAGGATTTTTCACGTATTCGAAATAGTTGTGGAAACACTCTTAAAGTTAAGTTTTCGAGACTTGTTTCGTTTACGACGAATTTAATTTAAATAAAACACTAAAACTGCGCGGGAAAAGCTTCTGCTTTTCCTGACCGAAACCGATGACAAACTTTTAGAAAATTTATAACAAAAGAATCAAAACCCGAACTTAAAAAAAAAATTCGACGAGAGATTTAACACAAACCAAATATAAGGAAACCGGAAACTGCCTTATCTGAGGAGGGAAATTCTGCGAGATCAGCAAGAATTTGAATTCAGACGGCCCAAACAGTAGCTTCCAAGCGAAATTTTTCTCGTTACGAGAGGGCGTAAACGTCTCGCTTTTACCAAGTTTTACCAACGTCAGTCGTTCAAGGGCAGAGACGCACAGTGGCGTAATTTACTTATTGGCGAAATTTACTTATTGGCGAGTCAATGAAAAAGGAAAATTTTTATCTCGTAACCAGATATTATTGATTTGAAAACGCATCCGAAGCTCAAAAAAGCGATACGAACATCCGGCTTCTTTCTAAGAACAAACAGAGCTGATAATCAAATGATTAAAATAAAATGAAAACAAATTAATTCAATAAATTCTCTAAAGCATTTTTCCGGGTTCTTTTGCATCATTTTCGGATTTTGGCTTGTATATATTTGCAAAATATTTTATTTACAAATTTTCTAACGAATTCTCTGTTCTTGAAATCATAAGGAGTTTTGGATAAAAGAAACATACATACATACATGTCCGTAATAAGTAAAATACTAAAAATTATTTATTTTGTTTTGAATTACCTATTCTTCAGCTAAAAACTGTATATAGGCGTGTTATTAATCTTTGTAAATTTGGTCTAATTCAGAAGACATATTTTATCAATAACTGACGATTCATTTTAAAATTGAACCTAGCAACGACTCCTGAGAAGTATAACTTATTGGTTTTTAATTAACCTTTACCACACAGGTCGAAAGTTCATATATTGCTTCCAGTTAAGTCAAGTAATTACTCTTGCATAAATTAGTTTCTCATATGTGACGAGAACTCTATTAATTACTTATTAGTTGCTTAGATTGAGAGGCAAAGGAGGAGGCAATATATTACGCCCAATTAAAGATAATATATAATTTTCACTTGCTTTAGATAATACGTAATTAAGAAACCATATTTAACTTTTCCGAATTCCTTAATTAAAGAAACTGCACCCCGAAAAATTTCTTAACAAAAAGCTCGTTCATTTAGACGACTTCTTCCATTAAATAACATCCTAATTTCCGATCTGAATAACTTACAACCACGTCTCTTTATCAAAGAAAGCAGTCTCATCCAATATTCCGATTGATTTAAAGCCAATTTGTCTCTTGTTGCTCAACAAAGCAATCCATATCGAAGCCCTTTCATTGATATCTGAATAGGGGGAAACAATTTCACTTTCTAACTTTCCCTTTTCACTCGTTCGTGTAATTGTCCGGGAACTCTCGAAACTTTTTATTAATTTCACGTTTTAATGATTTAGGAAAATTTAAACGATACCGTCAGATTTGAATTGTTGATGTATTTAAATTTGCACGAACTTCAATCAAAAATTCAATCGAGTCGAACTGAAAAGAAAATGAAATTTACTTAAACTGTCGTAAAATAAGCATGAAAGCTAAAGAAACAGGAGGAATAACTTTTCCCTTGTCTGAAAGACGTTGTTGAATCAAAACGAAACTCGCTGGAGGATAAACTTTATATATATATAACGTCAGACGTCCTGTGGGAATAAATTTTATTTATCGGAGACGTTTCAGACAACAGATATAGATTCAGTGAACCAACAAAAATAAAAAGGCGATACAAACTTAGATGTTTAAAGCGAGAATAAATAGATTATATCTTTTCGATACAGCACTAAATTGCTTTACATGAGACGTATAATGGCTGCTATTTTTCCCCAATGTATTTTGTAAAATAACTTCAAACATACTTATCGAAACCAAATAAGTTAGGAATAAGTATCGTTCAAGCACATTTAATAAATTTAATACCTGCGAAACGTAATGATAATAGTCTTTATTTATATGGTACTTCATTATAGTTGTTATCATGAAAGTAATGGCGTATGCTCTCTTAATTACTCGGTGCTGCAGATAAACTCTATAGGCTTAAACTGTAAATTCGAAACGACCGTTTTCAAGACTTAATTCATCAATAAAATAAAAACTGAACAGAGCGTGATTAAAATCATAAATACAAAATTAAACAACTACCAAATGACTCTTTAACAATCACAATTGAAATAGGTATAAATTAAATTCCTTTGCAACTTAAAGACTTTTTGTTCTATCGCCTAACATATGAAAATTAATTTAAAATTAACTTAGTTATCCCTTATAATAATAAATTAGTTACAGGCGACGTCATGATTGTTTTAGTCAACTGAACTTCATCGTTCATTGTATCAATATTATATATAGAATCAATTGATATTTGAGAACGTTGTTTGTGTAAGTGTTTTTCTTATGCCAGAAATCATAAATCATTCTCTCCTAAATAGGGGTTATTTATAAGAAAATGCTTTTTGCGGAAACCACAGAAAAACAAACGGGTCGCATTTCTGAAATGAAACGTCTCGATCCTTTCTTTTAATATTCTTTTATCCTACAGAAATAAATACAATGTAAATATTAATAACCATAAATTTTTATGGAATATCTACAACGTGATTTTTAAAGAAAGCAATTGCAGTATGACATTTCAACATCAAGATCGTTGCTTGCATGCTGTGGGCCCCGTGATACGTGGAGTCGTGTCACCGCCCCGCTGCACCCCCAATTGTTACGCCATTGATTGGATCGTTTCAAAAGGGATACGACAGACACTATAGGGTAATTTACGGTAGATGAAACCCGAGTCCACTACTTCATACTTCAATAGCTTCAAGTTTCTGAAGAGCTGGAAGAGTATTGCTGGTTTTGATTACGAAAAAGTACTCGTATAACACACCAGATCAAATTAATCAATTAGTGTAAGAAGAAACCTAATTTATCAAAGGCAAGATGATGCTGCATGATGTCATTTACACCAGATAAGCAAAAAGCAACTGTAAACCACCTTTCAGCTTGTATATGAGCTTTGAGGAGTCAAGTTCCTATGAAAGATTAGAAACATTATAGTATCGTCATACAAACTATGGCAATGAAGTTTGGAAATACATATTATATGACGGAATCAGATTAATTTATAATTTATAGAATTTTTGTATATTTTCGTTAATAGATTATTTGAAAGACTTCACTACCACTCTGCTTGGAACATAGCTATGTTGGTTCTCCTACAGTGAGAAATACGAATTCTATGGCACAGTATTAATGGTGAATAATTTGATTCAATCATATTTTTTCTTTAAGAGAAAATGTGAAAATGGAGTGGATATGTCGGTGCCCTTAACATACTTGGCACACTGAGCGAACGGCGACGTCTATTCAGCCTGGAGCCGGCTCTGAATTTAAATCAATACTGATGATGAATCTCTGTAAAATAACTATAAACTAAAAAGCGTCTGACTTCCTAGATTTTTAAGTAGTAAAATTTCCATTACAAGTCATATCGATTTTACATTCCTCGCGAATACTAATCTGCATGCAGTCACATTAAAAACTCCACGTGTTAACATCTAAGTACAGAACTCCAGTCGATAAAGATTCGTTAACGACAATGGAAACAACAGTTTGAAACATGTACATCATATTCTTTTTTGTTTAGAAAAGCATTATTTAAAATATAAATAGAAAATTTATTTTACTTTGCTATCAATAAATATATTTCAATATGTTTGACTTTCAGTCATGTTTTTAAAATGAAACAAAGGGTGTAATTTAATTAAAACAAACTACTTGGCTTAGGAGACTAGTTAAATGATCTTTTGTGCATAAATTCGCTTTAGCTTGACATTTAACCGGCTTTGTTCTGCAGCAATTCCCTTCTGATCAAAGCTAGCAGCGGATGCAGATACAACGGCATAAAATAATCGATCGCTTATGTAACAAACTGCGTCTGCGGTTGAATCCTGGAAATTAACTATCCTTCCACCAATTAATTTCCTTTTATTTCACGCTGGCAAGTGGTATCGGGTTGAAAACTAATATTAAAATTACTGAACCAAAACGAATACATTCCATTAAAAGCATTAAAGATTTTATTTCGAATTTTTCAAGGAAATACTGCAACTACAATTAAAAAGATACTAAAATAAAAATGATCGCCTTTTCTTTTTTATTGTAATACAGTTACAGTTTGAAAATGACTTGTAAGTCACAGTAACTAACAAGTGGTAAAAATAAATTTAAAAAATTCGTGATATTGAAAGAAAAAGTATAAATGTCGAGCAACACGTACAAACATGTTCTGGTATTTGAAACTGTTTCTGCGGTACTTTGTTGATGATTATTTAATGAACTTCTGGTATTTCTGCCCGTCTGTGCGAGCGGTTCTGACAGTTTTACGAGGTCTTGTAAATCGCGGTTAAAATAAATCACACTTGATTGACAGTGACATAACGCAACTCAATCGACAAATAAATTGTTTTGAACTGCTTCTTGGATTCTCAACGGAATTTTGGGCGTCTTCAATACGCGGGCTATCACGACCTTCTGTCCATTTTAATTATTATTTTCTTCCAACTTTCTATCGTTTATATGAATCACTTCAATCGAAAAGGAAAAGGAAATGTAAACGAACGATAATAAAAAAAGCTACTTTATAATAATTTTATATTTGATACTAATTAATCGTGATAACTTATAGAACTAAAAAATAAAAAATAACAAGAGGAATTAAAAAAAAATAAGTGTAATTGCAATAATAAAAGTAACAAAATAAGTAGGTCTCCAGAAGTGGAATGCACATGCTTGTCTTTTCTTCAAAATAAATGTTTTATTGAAAAAAGTATAAACAATTAATAATAGTAAATAAATACGTGACTCATATTCAATCGAAATTACCACTGATTTGTCTTTTTAGTATACTGGGTGTTTCTTAACTTCATACAAAAAATAAAACCAGTGAAAGTTTACATTAAAAGTGATAGAATGAAGCAGTTTTTGTATAACAATTGATTAATAAATATTAGAGACAGTAAATGTTTTTGGCGAACGATGAAACAGTTTGATGTCCCTGGTTTATTTTTATGACGTAATTACGTCCTCGGAGAAATTTGTTGATGTTAGCATCGTCTGTTAAGCGGGTCAGCTGTATTTTGAAAACGGCCGAATTTTCCAATTCTGTTGATTCTCTGCCTTGGCTGCAAGACGTTTGTATGCACAGCGTTACGACGAATCAGTGTCTACAAGGGATGCAGCGTGGGCAGAAAAAAATCCTCATGCAATGCGGCGCCGTAGTTTTCAACAACGCTTTTCGGTCAATCTGTGTGCAGATATGTTAAACGGCACTTTAATCGGTCTATTTATTTTACGTAATCGCTTGGACGAATTCTTGCAAACTAATTTGCCGGAACTCCTAGAGGATGTAAATTTAAATGTTAGAAAATATTAGACCTTAATCTATTAGATTTTTATCTATCGAAGAAGTAAATACGATAGACGAACTCAATGCACTCAGTGGAAAATTCCGAAAACAGAACCAATTCCGTAACGCATGTGAATCCCTGCTTCGTCGAGCCGACGTATGTTTACGTTTCGCGCAGGGGGGAACTTCGAACACTTACTGCGAGTGAAGGTCACCGTCCGTTGCGTCCAGCGATTCTAAAAATTTCACGGGAAGTTACCGGATGTTGGTATGAATTTTTTTTATTTTTTTTTTCTTTTAATTTTGATGCATTCGTGAGAAAATCTCGTACAACATACGCCATTATTTTTCTTGCATCCACTCAGTACAGTAGAATAATTTCCTTCTCGATCGTTCTAGAAACGCATGGAACCATCTGGCGTTCGACTTGAAACTCATTGGAACAGTCGAGAAAACAGATGGCATGACTAATCATCAATGGCTCGGTCGTATCAATAAGTTTGGTGTATAATTTAATAAAAAAACGCCCTGTACAGTTGAAATGGTGCAGAATACTGACCTGCACAACTTCTGATCTTGGCACTTCCTCTGAATTCTGGGATACACTATACTTGGCTTCTCTTTCTTTTCATGATTCTCGTTTAGAATGTCTACAAATTGCCAAACTCGCAGCAATCTTTTTGCAAGTTGCAGTTATTATAGAAATTGTTTACAGCAGCTTCATTCCAAAATAAATTCAGGCTTACAAGAAGGAAGAAAGAAGCCTTGGCTTTTAGAAAAAAATAAAGTCTTGTTTGGAAAGGCCTATAAAGTACCAACACTTTACAGAGAAGGGTTGGGCAAACCTTTCCGCTATTATTATTTCGATTTCCCGTCTTTCTCGATCTACCCCTCTATCTCTTTCCAATATTATGAATTTTTAGGACTTCTCATTAGTCAGTATGCAGTAGGCGTACGTCTGTTAAGTTATACTTGTAGTGCGGAAGAAAGACGGCTTATACGAGGTTTAAACTGAATTTATTGAGAATAAAAAATACGGTTAATATTTGCTAGGATTTTATTTTGAACATGCTCGAAGTAATTCCTTTCAGCAATGATACACTTGACTATTCTTTCTTTCCACTGTTCAAGCTCCCAACCAATCATCTTACAAGTTTTATAAAAACTAAAAAGACAATAAGTTGATTTTTTCAAAATGATGTCCTTTCTGTAATATATATACACTTATCCCAATGATCGGGCAACAGAGAAAATTCTTTTGGTTGTCTGCAATGGCACAAACTTCTATTACCTACTCATTTCTTGCGGCCGAAGTATCTGCCTAAAATCTGAATTTATGGTCTCCCGGTCAATTAAGAAATCTGTTAAAATTAGGCGCTGAATATTCCAAAATATCGTAACCATCACATTGCTTGCTGTCGGTACAGTTTTGAATTCCTTTGGCGGCGATAAATTTTTTTGTTTGCGTTGTGGGATTTAATTGTGTACCCAAGATAACTACTTACAACATCGACAAATATGTTTGATACAACTGTCTATATTTAAGGAAACAGAATAAAGTCTTTACTATTTGTCAACCGTATAGGAAGACTAGGATTGTCGGTTTTGGAAACCGGTTTTTAAACTTTAAGAACATTTAAGAGAGAGGAACCGCGAAATTTTCTCTCAGTATAAAGGGGAAAGAGAATAAAGAAAGCATAACATAACTGCTACTGTTGATTATAGAAAACGAAGATTTGATCTTCACAGGAATAATTTAGTGAATTTGATAATACGAGGGTCAAACTGAATTTATTGAGAATAAAATCACGGTTAATATTTGCTAGGATTTTATTTTAAATATGTAAGTAATTCCCTTCAGCAATGATACACTTGACCATTCTTTCTTTTCATTGTTCAAAAGCTCCCAATCAATCATCTTTCAGAATACCTTCAAAATAAGCGAAAACTGCGCCATCAGTCTCTTCTTGTGACGAAAACCTTTTATCCCCCAAATTCCTTTTAAGCTCAAAAGATAGCCAAAAGTCACACATTGCTATATTAGGTAAATACGGCGGATGTTCTATTACTTTTGTATTTTTCTCAGCCAAAAACTGGAGAGTTAAAGCTGCCATATGGCACGATGCATTATCATGGTGCAGCATAATTCCCTTATCTGGAATTTTACTTCAGAGAAACAGTTTAGCTGTAACGGTCTTTTGTCTATCTAGCTTAATTGTACTTCTGAAGAATACCGCACAGATATAGCTTTTTTCATAGCTCGCTGCTTCTTGGTCATTGTTGGAGTTTCCTCATCTTCGTGAATCCACACACGACTCTCTTGGTGGGTAGGTACGTTGAAAAAGGGAATGTAAGTTTCGTCACCTGTCACCATTTTGGAAAAAATTTAGTGTCCCCCATTATTTAAGAAATTTAAAGTTTCGTGGCAAATTCTCACACACTCTGCTTTTTGGATGTCAGAAAAGTGATGCGGCACAAAACGACTAACCACTTTTTTTAAATGCAGGTGATCGTGTATGATTCTTCTAACAGCTGAGGATCCAATCTTGAGTTGATGCTCTATTACTGCATAAGTGGCTTTATTGTCCTCTTCAATTAATTTTTTAAGAGCAGCAATGTTTTTGTTGGTGCCAGCCGTAGGAGGACGCCCTGCTCCTTTTTGACACTGAACAGAATTCCTTTCGCGTTCAAATCCCTTATACCATCGTTAAATTGTAGCCAAGGAAGATGCTTGTTCACCAAAAGCCGAATCTAAACTCTTTTTGCACTCATAAGCACTTAAACCTTTTTTAAAATCATAGTAAATCATGATTCGAAAATGCTCTCTGGTTAATTCCATTCTCTTATTTGTAACATCACTTTAAAAAAAATGTATCTTGGGTTCTAACGAACGTAACTTCAACAACTAAACTTCAAATGGCAGATAAAGAGTTTCTCTAAATAACACTGTATTTTTGGTTTCTCACGGCCTACTAGATTTTCTTATTCTCAATAAATTCAGCTTTACCCTCGTTTGATAAGATCGAGTATAAGCAAACTCTGTTCGTAGTTTCGCGGATCGACCACAACACGCGGAGTTGAGATTGTTTGTTTGCGATCGGCTAATCCCGTACTGACCTTAGGAAGCATCCTCGTACTGTATATTTATTCCATTTAATAATAATAATAATAACGTCTCTGTTGTACATGAAACAAGATACAATGGTCGAATTGGACAAAGAAAGATAGTGCAATCGCAATTATTTGAAAGGGAATACAAAGGCAAAGTAACAAACAGAAAGCTCTATAGATAGAAGCACATAAAAGAGATGGAGTGCACAGGAAATTTTAGTACAGCTAGGCCATTGGATGTCATGGTATTTAAAGCTAGAATAAATTTAATGGTTTATTTAAAAAAATTCAAGTTCAATAAATTTACATTTCGATTGCTGATTAACATATCAATATTTTATTAGTGGTTTAACGCAGGTCGTGCGCGAATTTTCCAATCTAACCTGGACAGTGCAAGAAGCACAATAAAACGAGTAACAAAATTAATTTGATTGCGCAAACATAAAAGGCGTGGGGCGGTATCGAAATTAACGACGGTCAGAAATTGGGTAGCAGACCTAAAAGAATTACTCGCTCGGTTTCACCGAAACAGCAAATCACTTTGGAAAAGGGACCACACAATTCAACCGAAATTTTATTGGCCGCTTTGCTTTACAAAGCATAACTCCTGACGTTGCCCAAAAAGCAGGATAAGCATAATTTTTAATTTTTTGTAAAAGTGAATTTTAAAATATGGCAGTATGTAGAAAATGAACATAAATAAAGATTAACTTCAAATAAATCCATTACGTTGATAGCATGCTTACAACGTTCCCTGGAGAGAGAAGAAAAGTAATGGCGATAATCCGATGAAACATCAGAGAGTGAGTAGCAAGACTTAAAACTTGTTCAGGTCTTAAAATGAATCCCCGGATAAATCTCATAAATTCATCACCTTGCCACCCACATTTCAGTATTCAACGTCCGTTATTGCCACTTTGAACCGATTTAGGTACAACGACAAGATTTTATCAACCTTACGAAGTCTGCTTGTATCGTAAAAATCACGTTTGCTCAATCAACGTGATATACATAACTCAAGCTAACTCCCTCAAAGTTATATAACGAGAGAATATTAACCGTTTCAAATTACTGAAGAAGATTGGCTCGCACAGCTTATTAAGGATTCATTTCTCGTTCGCAAGCTCCAAAAATACTGTGGGAAGTAAAATAAAAAAAAAAAAAACAGAGAAACCAATTTAAAACTGAAAATACTTTATCACCGATAAATATTGTTTTGAGCTTTCGTAAAGCTAATTTTACGAGACCTATTATGAGAGTTTAGTAAGCAAATTCATAACCGCGTGTTTGTTTTATAACTCGTCAAACTTTATCGACGTTTTGTCGGCGTTATTAGGGGATTTTACTCGCGTCAGTAAACCCAGATACCTGGCTGTTTACTCGCATTCTGTTTACGTCGTTTGATGTATGAGCCAACGCTCAGCAGCGTGGAAAGCGGAAAAGAGTGATAATAAAAACGCAATTACGTTCGTTTATTTTTGAGGAATGAACAAAACCAGGCGAAAAGTAAATAAGAATTTTCCAGAAGAATTAATTTCGTTTAAAATAACTGCTTTGTTTACTCAAGACTGTCGGCGGTAATGGAAATTTAATATAAGCTTTCGTTTAAGTCAGCCTACATGACAAATGTCAAATTTTTAATAGCTTTGTCCCTCTTTCTTGTATTAGAAGAATTTTACATTACGTCATGGTTTAAATGAAAATATTTTATACTTATTTCTAAAATAAGTAATATTTTTTTTAAGTTTTAAGCTTTAAGTAATAGGTCAATCACCGTTCTTTGAAACCTAGAAAATTAATTGTGGGTTGTTATTTAGTTTTGGCATGCATTTCTGGTTTTATTCTATTTTCCCATGCTAGTGTTTTTTGTTTACTTCATTTTACATTCATTTCGTTATCATTTGATCAGGCAACGTGTGTGCGCTTTCCTGTCGCCCTGTTTGTTATCGCTCATTAATTTGTTTATATGTGTTTTGCGATAGTATATGTTGCTCACTTGCGTGTGTTGGTCATTTTGCAGCACCATGGCGCCATCTCTATTTTCGATAGTCAAAAGAGAAGCCGACGAGTCAACATCCACAACGACAACACTTGCAACATTAGTAGAAGAAACAATTCCACCTACCAACTCCATACCTACAGAAACCACGTTTGCGCCTAAGATCATCAAACAGGAAACAAGTGAGTCCTTTTTTAAATCGTATGGAATTTTCTTTTTCCAAAAAATTAAAATTGAAAATAGTTTTTTTTTAGAGAAATTTTATTTGCTATTTCTTAATTTTGATTCGTAAGTTATATATTCATTTTCTTTAAAAATATTTACAGAAGTTACATGAAAATAGAATTAATAATTTTGAATGATTTACAATAAACGTTAATGAGCGTAACCTTGGCTGATATCAACACCGCAACAGGAAATAATTATTAGAATTAATTGCCCTATATAACGCCACGATGTAAAAGAGTGATACACGAAGCCATATTTTTAACCCAAAAAATAACCAAAATAAAAATTAGATTGGGATATATAAGAAATTTTTTAATAGAAAATTACAATTGATTATAATGGGTGTCTCAAAACCTATGTCTTTAATTGAAACAACAGAAAGTAGTCGAAAAAAAGAAGCAAAATTTATCATACAACAATAGCGAAAAAATAAATAATAACTCCAGTAAAAATCAGTTTTGTTTTCTAAGAAGTTGTTTAGTAACGCTGGTTGGCGATTTAAATAGATTTAAATGTCTCAGCTGTGCAGAATTAATGTTTTTTGTGGCCATAAACGAATAAACGTCGAGATGTGTCTGTTGGGCTAAGTCATGTTCGTCCTTCGCCAGGATTTTAAATAAAAACGTCTTCACGCGCGCTGCCGGGAGGTTTCCTACGACAATTGCAATTACTTATTACTACTTTATTTATGTTTATTTATTCAAAGTAAAATTTAAAAGCAAAGTGAATTCGTAGCACAATTATGCACTTCACTTTTATTTGTTTCATTTCCATGATAATACATCGACCTTAACAATGTAAACTGCAAAATGTTACGTTTATGTTCATTAATAAAACGAAAATAAATGTTTACTAAAAATGTTGATAAATATTAATTCAATCCAAGAAGCGAGTGGCTCAATTAGTTTTCGTGATGAAAATTTGATTCTGGTTTAAAATAATTCGGAATTTTCAGAAACGTGTCCCTTCATTAGCCTTGGCGATTTATTGCTAACAATTGCACTGTCATAAAATAAAATTCAGCTGGCTCAGTTTCGTTCCGCGTACTTTATTGTTTGTTTTTATTATTATTATTATCATGCTGTCATAAATTCAAAAATGCTTACATTAGGGAAGGGGTTAGAATGAAAGACGAAGTGCTGAATAACAGTTCTTGAGAAAATTCAGTCCGAGCGAGTGGATTTGTATTTTATAAAAGACTGAAGTTAAAATAAATTTTTAAAAACATTAATAGGCTTAGTATTATTTATCAAATTTACGTAGTGTGTAGTTTGTTTTGTGTTGGTTTAATTCGTGTAAATATCTGTGTACATAACTTCAAAATAATTATCCAATAGCAACAAATAACTGGATACGACGTGTCGAATTATGTGTTAATACCGCAGGACAACATTTTGAACATTTATTGTAATTACAAATATCAGTGCCAAGAACAAGAAGTGAACTTTTCTAAAATTTTAAGGTCATAATGAATAATTCAATTTTAAGTATTTTCGATGAGCACTTGAATCGAAAACAATTGACAAAGAACGAAACAGCGCATAAATTGAAACAACTGGTAATCGAAAACTATTTATTTATTTTTCAAAAAAATTGTCAGCCAGTTATAACATCGGTCAAAGAAGTGAAAACAATCGAGTAATTGAAAACAATCGGTTAATAGAAATAATCGATGACAACGGGGTATTCAAAAGTAATTGATTAAAAAAATGAAAATTCAGTAAAATAAGTGAAGATTGACAATTGACAAACAATGAAACTGAAAATTACAGTAAATTCAAGTAGTTCAATAATCAAAAACAACCGTCAGCAATCGAGTCATTGAAAACAATTGACTCAATTTTTATGTACTTTTAAAGAGCACTTAAGCTTTGAGAATTTTGAAGAACACTTAAATCAAAAACAATTGACAAACAATGTAACTGAAAATTACAGTAAATTGAAGCAGTTCAATAATCAAAAACAAGCGTCAGCGGCTCGAGTCATTGAAAACAATTGACTCAATTTTTAAGTACTTTTGAAGAGCACCTAAATCGAAAGTAACTGACAATTAACGAAGCAGCGTATAAATTGAAACAACTGACAATCGACAATAATTGTTTATTTTCGAAAAGTGAAAACAATTGAACAAACAATCGAGGAATAGAAACAATAAAGTATTCAAGAGTAATTAATCAAAATTCTTTCTTTTTTAAAAAGTTGAAAGTTGAAATTCAAATCCAATAACGGGATATTTATACAGTTGTCTTGTAAAGTCAAACAATGGAAAACGATTGACTGCAATTCAGTTGTCAAAACTTTGAACGCTTTGAATAACACTTAAATCTAAAACAATTGACAATTGACAAAACAAAGTAGAAACTGAAACAACTGTCAATTATTTAGTTATTTTCAAAAAAATTCAGCCGGTCATAAGATCGGTAACAGTGAAAACAATTGAGTAACTACAAACAATTGATGATAATGGATTATTCAAGAGTAATTGATCAAAATTCTTTCTTTTTTAAAAAGTTGAAATTAAAATCAAATAACGGAATAATTATTCAATAGTCTTGTAAAGTCGAAGTTACAAAAGTCAATCAAACAATGGAAAACGACTGACTGCAATTCAGTTGTCAAAACTTTGAACGCTTTGAATAACAATCGAAAACAATTGACAATTGGCGAAACAGCGCAGAAACTGAAACAACTGGCAATTATTTAGTTATTTTCTGAAAAATTCAACCGGTTATAAGATCGGTCAAAATGAAAACAATTGAGTAACTAAAAACAATTGATGATAATGAATTATTCAAGAGTATTTGATCAAAATTCTTTCTTTTTTAAAAAGTTGAAAGTTGAAATTAAAATCAAATAACGGGATAATTTTTCAATTGTCTTGTAAAGTCGAAGTTATAAAAGTCAATGAAACAATGGAAAACGATTGATTACAATTCAGTTGTCAAAATTTTGAATAACACTTAAATCGAAAACAATTGACAAGTGACGAACAGCGTAGAAACTGAAACAACTGACAATTATTTAGTTATTTTCAAAAATTCAGCCGGTCAAAGTGAAAACAATTGAGTAACTAAAAACAATTGATTATTCAAGAGTAATTGATCAAAATTTTTTCTTTTTTAAAAAATTGAAGGTTAAAATAAGCAAATAACTAAGGATAATTAATCAATTGTTTTGACTAAAAACAATTTTATTATCGACATAGTTAAATTTTTTTTTTCTAGAACAGATGTTATAAATTGAAAATAGTTGACTACAATTCAATTGACAAAACCTGAAGGACACTTAACTCGAAAACAATTGACAAATAATGAAACTGAAAACAAAGAAGAGCAAATTGAAACAATTGAATAACAAAAAACAAGCGATAGCATTTAGAAGTCTTTATTTTCTTTTAGCATTTTCTTTTGCATTTTGTTCTCACGAACGTAGGATCTGTTTATAATAAAAAAAAATTCTAACTTTTGGTTTTTAATCACCAACGCTTTTTATCTAACATGCAATTTCTTAGGCAATAAAAATATTATTTAATTCAAGGTCAGGTTTCAAATTATTCAGAGAGAAGGTCAGGTTTTCTGTTTACCTTTTTAAATAGAATAATTCTATTTTTCCCACGTAACGATTAGAAAAATCCCTACAAGTGGAAAAACTCTCTCGGGTTGGCAGTATTGCTGTACATCAATAGATTTCTTTAAAGTAAACTACAAACTTTTTAATGAAATAAGTTAAAAGTATAGTACCAATTATGACTAAGTGTGTTGATTATATTGTCTCTTTAATAAGCTATTAAAAGAATTGCTGAACAAACGAGAAACAAATATCATGTAACGCAACGAAAAACGCAATTTGGTATGCCAGTAATTGTCAGTGAAACACAGATGGATGTAAAAAAAATGCCGATGACGCGCGCGCGGCCTCTAAAACGTTGGCCTAATTCTTTCAAACGTAAATAAAAAATTTATTGCAGTTTTTGCTTTTTATTGAAAGCGGACTTGCCTCAACAAGTTATAAAGTAAACAGAGGTTTCAAAACAAAGAAATAGTTTTTCATTTTTCAGCAATACCGTTCAGATTTGGAGATCAATCCTTTTTGTAATGAGATATCGACAGCTTTAATTAAAGACATAGGTTTTGAGACAGCCTATATAATGATTTGTTAATTGCAATAATAGGTGTACAATTTTTTAATATAAAATAAAACATTCTTCTAATTTGTTAATTTTTACAGCAACGGTGTTATCAACTGACGTAACGACTGCTAGCTCTGTTACCGAGAAAAATTTTATCGACACCACAACTAAAGAATTAAGTAAAGAAACTGGACTGCCAATATGGGCCCTATACACGATAGGCATAAGTAAGTAAGAACTTCACGAGTCGCATGCCTGTAAAGTTAAAAACTCATTTAATACTCACAGCATCAACCCGCACAGGAATTAAACGCACGCGAAGGAAATTCGAATATTGATTTCTAGGATGTGATTACCATTTTTATTTCGTTTCCATCCCTCAAGTTGTTCTCTCGTAATTGAGCAATAATGGGCTTTTATTGTAAGGCTTTCAGCGCGTAATTTTAAAACGAGAGGCTTCCCATTATATTTTCTATCGTATTTAATTTTTTTCTTTTGTATGTTCTTTTCAATTGAAATGCTTTTCCAAGGAATGCTTCAACATTCCACATCTGATAACTTCTGAAATTGTACATCAACAATTCCTTATCTTTTCAAGTCCCAAATCTATTTTCTAGTACTTTTAAGGCATCATAAAAACCATCCCTTACTTTCGTTTTCTTAGCAATTTCTTAATACACACCACGCGTCCCTGTATATTTTTCAGTGATAGTAGCAGTTGTCTTGGGTATTTGTCTATGCTGTATAAGAAGATGTTTCCGGAAACACAGAGTGAGGGATAAAAAAAATAATAAAAGCGTAGACATAAAGTCCATACAATTGATTTCGTCCTCCTACAAAGAAAAGGTAAACTGAAACTATCGATTTACACAGAATTAATTTACGTAACGCTCTTAAGGTTCAACCTGATATGGACGAGCTGACGGAAAACGCAGAGGAACCGGATGATGGTGAAAAACCTGAAATACAAAAATTGGGAAAATTACAGTATAAGGTAATAATGAATGTAGGTGGCGGATTACGCAAACCCCTTGCGCTCTCAAGTAATCAATAACTAGTGTCACTACTCTAACGACTACTGCTTTATTAACTTAGTTTAATCAACGTAATCTTCATTAAAACTTCTTTAACGAGCGAGTTATTTTATTGCTAGAGCAATTCAATTAATTTTTCTCTACGAAGTATATTGCTCTCGAAGATTAGAGTTTGCCGGATAAATGTTCCTCTCACCACTTACAGCTAGAGTACGACTTCAACCAGAACAGCTTATCGGTGACGGTAATACAAGCGGAAGAACTACCAGCGTTGGATATGGGAGGAACATCTGATCCGTACGTCAAAGTCTATCTGTTACCCGATAAGAAAAAGAAATTCGAAACGAAAGTCCACCGTAAAACGCTTAACCCTGTCTTCAATGAAACGTTTGTTTTCAAGGTAGGTGGAAAAGGCAATATTTTGCAGGTGACACATAACACTTCACAAATAAAAAATCGATCGTGCAAAATTCTATTGTTATTGAGAATAATTTAATAAATACTCTCATTGTTAATTTAGGAGTTTCAGAAAACACAAGGACACCTATTTAGATACATAAAGGCTTTCAGGTTCTTTTATACACTATTTACTTACACCCTGTGGTTTTAGGTTGACAACATTCTATTTTATCCATAATTTCGTTGCGTCTTAATTCAATCATTACGAACTCAAGTAGGAAATATGTTTTTAAGGATTATTCTGAATGCGAGGAGATGCAATTTTTCAAGTTTCTAGAAGATGCATTCGCTTCAACTGTTAAGTACTGAAGCGGTGACAAAATTTTTAATCTTTCGTGCTCGCTTCTCTTCTAGAAAGACGACCTATGACCTTCAATCATTTATGATTTATGATTTAAGGAGCTTACAGGTTTATTGAAGCTTGAAAATTTAAGAGGTAACAAAAATTCATCCCGTAATCTCTTTAATAGCTCTCCTCGCCTTTTCCCAAATCAGTTTAGCCTCTTTCGAGTACCCCCGCCATGTGCCTCCATCATTTTAATTATCAATTTAATATGGATTAAATGGAATTTGTCAATTTTGCAACGCGTACACAATTAATTCTTTTTAATGAAATTAAAATGTACATAATGTGTGTCCAAATATAGCAAATACCATACGCTGATGCAATGAACAAGACTTTGGTGTTCGCCATATTCGATTTTGATCGGTTCTCCAAACACGACCAAATAGGTGAAGTAAAAGTACCACTGTGTACCATTGACTTGGCGCAGACAATCGAAGAATGGCGCGAGCTACAGAGCGTTGAAGGCGAAGGTGGTCAGGTGATATCACAGTTAATTCATTTTATAGATTTATAGTCCGGTCAATGCTTCAACTGAAAAACTTTTGACACCCAGTTCGGACCATTGGATGCTTGCACAAGGTCTTGCATTTAAAGCACTTTACCTACTTCAGTTGTTGAGTTAATTATTTGAGAAAACTCTCTAGCGTCTTAAATTTAGTTCGTTTTGGAGTTAATTTTTTGGATTCAGTTTTAAGTAGTTTCCGAGCGAAATGTTTTCAAGGAAACACTCGAGGAAGGAAGCCCGTATTCCTTCCCACTTTTTCAAAACAACTCAAGGATCTCTACACACAGAAGCAATCTTGATCGAGACTATATATGACTACAACTCATGTGGATTTGTATTGACGTAAATTGTTTTTTCTCTTTTCCCTAATTTCTCTGCTCTGCTTTGGTTTTGGCTGTGCTATGGTTGTGCCGGCCGCGCATGCATGATGCTTCAAACAAATCAAATTGTTCACGTAAGTATATTTCATCATTTTTTAAACGATCATTGTTTGTTAAATTCTTTCAAATATTTGCCGTTTCGTGAAGTTTAATTGTTTGAAAGAATTTAATAGTTTCATACTCATAAGTATTCAAGATAAGCTTTGCGGAATATTCCTTCCGCGAAGCTCCTCTTTCATTAATTATTAAGCTCTGTGGTAAACAAAAAGTTTTCTCGCGGAATCTGACTCGAACTTCAACAGTTGCTAGAAGAAAACTTTTTGTTTTAATTTATGGATTCAAGTTTGATTATTTTCAATTATTCTATAGAAAATTTGGTGTTATTCTCTGCGTATAACCATGAAAATCATTCCCTTTTTGGTACTCATCCACTATTATATTATTTCCTTGATAATATAATATGGACGATGGAAATTGTTGATTGATTGATAATTTATTAAAGTTAACTGTCTACTGGATTGCCCTTTGGTTTCTGACCTTTTTTCCTAAATTTCTGCATCTGCATGATTCCTTTTGTTGGCGTTTGCATTTGGCTGGTAACTGTTTTAAAACCATTTTTTAAATGTTGTTTTAAAATTTAGATTTACTAGTCACTATACGCATTGCCCAAAAATTTTCTAAATATGTAAAATATAGTTTTTTTATGAGCAACAAAGCATGCCAGCACCATAGTTAGTTATTTATACAGCACAGTACATAAAGTAAACAATTTTGTTAGTTGTCTGTACTTAAACTTTGTTATTGAAGAACCTGATGTCTATGTAAGTCTTTTTTCTACGAATTTACACTCTTCACATTGCTCAGAACAATACAACATACTTAACTCTCTCACATAGACTCCTTTTGTTTCGATAGATTTTATCGCCAGAATTTTTTATTGTTTTCACGTTTTAGATCAATAGGGTTTAGCTTTTTAGTAACCTGTACTGTGTTAGAAAAGAAAAACAACTAGTTGACGACAAGCTGGTTTGAGCTGGGTGTTTAGAAAACAGATGTAATCCAAAGTTAGTGGTGCAATAATGCAAACATTTTGAATTATGGTGAATGTAAGACACGATGCAAAAATTTAGACTTGTATCTACTGAAGAAAAAAAAATCCTCCATTTTCTTCAAATGGTTAACGATTGATTTATCCTGGAAAGCTTAACAATTTGTTACCATCTTTTTTTTAAATTTTGTTCGCACGTTTCATTCAAAATATCGTCACCAATTCAATTTTAATCTCTGAAAGTGTGATGACCATTTGCTTCGTTTTAATTTGCACTAATTCAATCAACACGATGTCCAACAAAGGACGGATGATAATATTAATTACTTAATTAATTAATTAGAATGGCAAACAAGGCCTCGGTTTTAAAAATGCAAACAAAGAGGAATATAGCAGCAACCAACCATGTGAAAGAGAAGCCTTAATAAAGCCGGTTAATGGATTTCAAACTTTCTGTTTGCAGTTGCCGTTTTAATTAAATCGTGTATTTTCTGTGTAAACATACTGTAGATATAAACGTAATTCTGAATTTAATTTCGTTTCGTGTAATTTTAGAATTACTTTTTTAAAATTATTTTAGCGTTTCGGTTAATATGTTCAAATGTTAAAAGACCAAACATAGTTTTTGTTTATAAATTTGGTTTATACTGTCTATTGTTCATCGAAAATTGTAACGTTTCGTTGTATTTGTTGAAAGCTTGTTAATTAAGCTTAAAAAACGCTGTCGACTCATCGTTTTCATAGTATTCCATATCGGTAAAGGTATAATGGCAAAAAATCTCAAATATTTTGGGTATTTGATGTATATTAGAGGGTCGCTATAATGCAGAATTTATAAGATTCAAAACCATTTAGAAGAAAACAAACAGGTATGTATGTATATATGTAAAAATATAACTTTAACTAAAAGTTAAACATAGTTATTGCCTGACTGACAAAGAGAAAATAAAGAATAAATTACACATTGAATTTCATTTATAATTTATTTATCAACAATTCAACAGTTTGTTACAGCTTTTCTCTCCATCATATCGTTAACCATTTGACATATTTTAAAATCGCTTATAGATAACCACATAATCGCTACATGTATGTCTCTAACAAAAATCCATAGATGTTGTGTAACCCAATTCCTTTATTAAATAAGTGTCTCTTCTCCCCCTAATCTCTTTCTACCCCCCCCCTCCCCCATCCGAAATATCACATTTTCGAGCTTGACCACACTACTCTCTGATTGCGCATGCATTTTTTAAAACTCATTACCAAAAAGTGTGATTGTTACGTGTCCTCTTTCAAAATATTTTTTACACTCTTTACATTTTTCCAATCTCAGTGTTTCTGTGTCATTCCGAATCATCATTCTTCGAGTCACACCCATTAGTACAATCATGTGTAAAGTGAAGACTTGAATAAGAAATTTAATCAAATCTTCACTAAAAAAAAAAAAACCTTCGACGAGAACATCCGAAAGAGAAAACAGCATCGCAAACATAGACTAATGTGATTGAGCTGGGCGACGGCAGTAGCGGTCGAATCACTCTATCGTTCAATATTACAGGAAAACAAGTTGGGAGATATTTGCTTCTCGTTGCGTTATGTTCCAACAGCTGGAAAGCTGACTGTTGTCATTCTGGAAGCCAAGAATCTTAAAAAGATGGACGTCGGCGGATTATCTGGTCAGTATCAATCACCTCCAACGATCTCACTCAAAGACTCATCAAAACCTCCCCCCCAAACAGATCCGTATGTAAAAATAGCCCTAATGCAAAACGGAAAACGACTGAAGAAGAAGAAGACCAGCATCAAGAAATGTACCTTGAACCCTTACTATAACGAATCGTTTACCTTTGAGGTACCTTTTGAACAAATTCAGGCGAGTATTAACGCGCACGTGTTTAATTCTTCCAACAAAGAGCGGCATTCATTTTATAGAAAGTAAACCTAGTGGTAACGGTAGTAGATTATGATAGAATCGGCACGTCTGAACCAATTGGCAAAGTAGTCCTCGGCTATAACGCAAGTGGAACTGAATTACGCCACTGGTCTGATATGTTGGCGTCACCTCGTCGTCCTATTGCCCAGTGGCATACTCTTAAAGACCCTGAAGATGAGAAGAAAGATTAAGATTATACCTAAAATGCAACGCTAGCTAGATAGTTTACGTAAGTAAATTACGTATACGTAAACGTATTTTTTTTATTACTTAAAACCATTATTAACTTTAAGTAAGAACAAGTAAAAACAAGTTAAACTTTCAGGTTATATTTGAGAAGAAACTGATTACACTGCGTAAAGAAATAAAGCGTATTATTCCTAAAAAATAAATTGGTTATCAATGTATATTTGTAACATTGTAGGTCTATTCGTTATATTTTAAATAATAAATTGTAACTGTCATCTTTGAACGCAGAGCGGTTTTGAATAACTAACTAACTAATAGGCCTTCAGAGTTTAACGTGCGAGAATTAAATAAATTGAATTTTTCGTTGATTCTGTTGTAACTAGAGAAAGAACTCGTCAGTTATGCAAAACATCTCTTCGAAGCTTGCCTTCAACAACTTAGAGAAATTACTTCTTTTTTTTTAAAGCACGTTACGAAATTATTTGAAATTCATAAAGCCGTCAAGTATTTTATGACTTTCAAATAATTTGAAACGTTCTGTACATTAACTAAATGAATGCGACCGAATAAAATCAAATAACTTAAAACATAATAATATAATAGCTTCCGTTATGCCTTTGCTAGTGTGTTTTGAGATGCAATGAAAATAAATACTACTTCGCTCATAAAGTTTTGATAAGCCTTTAAGCTATTTGATTGTATTCTTCTTAAATTATCGTAAAGTTTTTATAATTGTATTTTTGAAAGTTTTTTGAATCTTATGTAAATAACAACTTTTCTTCCATGTATCATTGTTAACTAAAGTAATTCTCTTAGGTGCGACTTCACGTGCCGTACACGATCGACGTAATGAAGCTTCAGGTGTAAAAGAATTAAATAAATTTTCAGAAAAAGGATAGTCACATTTAATTTCGCCGAAACGTAGGCAAATAGCTAATCAGTAGAAGAGTTCAATGAAAGAAATTAAATATGATTAACCTAAACTCTCGATGTCTAAAGGATCAGTATCCCAGTTGTTATCGAACTTTTTTCATTTGAATTCATTTTCAAGTTAATCAGCCTTAAACGTGATTGTCAAACCCTATAATATATAGGTCATATCGTGTGGAAAGTATTAGAATGATAGAATGTAAAAGACAATAGATATTTGATAGCTCATAGAAATGTATTAGTATTATTTTGAATTATTAAAAAAAAATACTCTATACATATGGAAAATCTTGTCTACACAAACTAAGTACTGTGACATTAAGAAATATTTTATTTAATTTTTACTTTAACACAAGAACTAAGATTAAAAAAAAATGCAATTCTTCAAATCTCTCAAATTTCAAAGTATTACCTATCAACCATTAAAAAATAAACTCAAAGATAATTAATACTTAAATACTTTGTTCTATTCTATCTTCATTATTAAAATTACATGCGTTACACCCAAAATTCCAAAGGGTATGAAGTAAAGTGTGCGATAAAGTTTTATTTCCGTTAAATAATTAATTATACGTAATTGTTAAAAAAAACCTCTCAGGAATGAAACATGTAAAATAAACCATCACCCTCCTGTGATATTTTGCGATTTTAGATTGCAATGAACTGGTGAATGTAGACTTGATTTTCATTTCAAATTTACATAGAGCACAAAATTATCATATATATTTCATTTTAGTACTTTTTTGTACAAATTAGATGAAAGAAATTGAACCACAAATTTCATAATTAGTAATCATCGTAAGACTACTTTTTATATACCTATAACTAGTTTCTTTACAGCAGTTGCTAGTTCATAAAATATATTTCGCTTACTCGATCCTGATATTAATCTTCCTAATTTCATTGTCAGTGTATATAAAATATAAATAATGTTCAAATGTTGTGTATTATAAAAAAAAATATGTACTTATGTAGAAATATATGGCCCCTAAAATAAAATGTACCCCTCACACCATATATGGGCCCAAGATTATATATAGAACCATATGTTGAATTAAGCGTAATAAAGCAGCACTTAGTTGAAGAGTTTCATTACAAACGTTTGGAATGTTTTTACCGAAGTGAAAATTCAAAATGCTTTGATTTTACATGAAGTTTTGCGTTACATTTTCTTCTATTACTACTACTACTACTACAAACATGTGATGATAGATGAAAGTAGCTAGCACCAGCTTTATGAAGTGGCAATATAGAATGGTATGGAATATACATAGACTATGTACGTAAATATAGTTTGTTAGTTTTAGTTTAAAGTTAGGGCTTTCCTTATAATTAGTCAAGCACTTCTAGTTAATTTTTCAATGTTATAATGAACAATAAATATTATTATATTGTGAAATTGAATAAAAAGTGGCAACATTGCTCTTGTTATGTAGAAAAAATAAATCATATCACGTCGTCCTGTTAAATCGTTCTTGTTTTAAGTTTACATTTTTTTTGCAACAATGTTGTTTTGTTATCTACACGTTGTAAGTAAATAAAACAGCAGCAAATTAACGAAGTGATATTTTTTTGAATTTTGAAAGTTTTTCATCACATGTGAATACGTAGGTTTGAAATTTTCTACTTTTCGTTCAGAACAAAAAAAAATAACTGTTGTAGTCCCTTCACGAACTTCCTTATGCACAGACACATACAACAAAAATCCATTTAGAATCTGTGGAATTAAAAAATAAAATAACAAGCAGTTTACAACATTTATTAAAAATTACACGAAAAGAAATATATCTGTTATAGATATTTACAAATGTACATTCATGTTTAATTGAAATACTTTCAGGAAACTATATTACTTTTCATTGTAATATCTTCTTTTTAATGTACGATATTTCTTTAGCATGTACAGAGCTTCAAGTTCTTTAACTATGTATTCTCCATGAGCAATCATTTTTTTAATCGTTTCGGGATCGGTTACATCCTTGTTTTTCAAAAATGCCTTATGCAATCTGGTTCTGAAAAACTCATATCCAGATGGGTAATCTTTACCCAGATGAAGTAACTGAAAAAAAGCACGACTCTTAACAGAAAGCTTTAATTAATAAAATTGTAGTCTATACAGATTATTTGATAATTCCAGTAACAATAAAACTTCTCAAGACAAAGGAAATATCAAAAAACACTACCTAGTATGATAGTCTAGCGAAAGTTCTAACTTTAGGTCTAAGGAAACCCCATTTTTTTTAAGATTTCCAAG
This sequence comes from Serrognathus titanus, assembly GCA_039766575.1. Lineage (NCBI taxonomy): Eukaryota > Metazoa > Arthropoda > Insecta > Coleoptera > Lucanidae > Serrognathus > Serrognathus titanus. The sequence goes on from CM077912.1 coordinate 5,048,562, forward strand.
AAAGTATATTTTTCAACGTAGGCACAACTGCTTAAAAATTCATAGGGTCACATAAAAGTTTCTTTGAATTAAAGACAGTTTAGAAATTAAAAAGAAAAAAATATCTAACAATATTTTAATAAATTACTTAATTTTAAATTAAACAAAATACAAAATTGTTTGCCATTTACTATGAGACAGTGATCTAGCTGTGAAACGAATGCATTTTGGGCATTGTTAATTATTTCTGGCCCAGTATTTTATTAGCCACAGTGCATCATCATCGCATTTATCTTTAAATCATTGTGACATTTAAAAGGCTGTGAAAAATTTATCACTTTTCCTAATATGGAGCTTTGATGTGATAATCTGCATTCAGTATGTCTCATCTGTTTTATTTTGTTTCGATATAACATGTTTAAATTGCACTTATTTCAAGAAATTCTTTATATGACCCTATAATTTTTTATGTAGATAAGATACCTGTAATAATATTCAAGGTGTTCCAGGCTTTTTGTCCCTCGTAAACGTTATACATCCTTCGATAGAAGGATTGTCTTAATTGCATCACTAAATAATATTCATGATCAAGCAATCATACCAAATATTAAGATCATATTATTCACAAAAAAAAATAATTTGACGCTAGTTTGCTGAAACACCAAGCGAACATTATTTTACCAATTCAAATCTCATTACGTTGAGAAGTCATATCGGCCCCTAAAGTATATCGGCCCCTAAAGTTGTCAAGATTAAACCTGAATCATCCAGTATATTTCTAAACTTACATTCAACATTTTTCTAAATAATGAACCTGAATTAAATAAAAATTCTTTCCGATTCATAAACTTTTCTGAGAGAGTCATCAAAGCTAAAAGTACAAGTTTCTTCAAAAAAATAAAAAACCGTCTCACAATTGCTTTTTTTTATAAATAATTTAATTTTTTTTAGGAATTAGCTGTGTATACATACTTGACAATCAACAAAAGTAAATGAAGTCACAAAAAAATAAAGACATTTTATTATTATTATTATTATTATAAATGCTGTCTTACTCTTACAATTACAAACGATCTTACCGTTTTATATAAATTAATAACTTGGCTCCTTTGAGACATTGCACTTTACCACCTGTCTGACTACAAAGAAGTGTGCAAGATGACAGCACTATCTATAATTAAAAAAAGTTATAATTATTCTTACTATAAATTGAACACATAATCAATGAAATTAAATTATTTTCTATTTTAACACAACTTCCATATACAGGGTGACTATTAATTAACCCAACAAAATGGAACCACTAAAAGAAGCGATATTGGATAGTATGGGAAAAATGTTTAAAAATTCTTTCTACTTTAGTTCTTGAGAAATAATTAATCAAAACTTAGCCACAAAACGACGATGCGCACTTGGTTAAAAAATAGAGAAGCAGATGAACGAAACAAATACACTCATAATTTTTTTATAGTTTTATGATACGGCGGCGTGGCATCGTAAATTTGACCTTTAAGTGAATTTTTACGTCACTCCATTTTTAGGTCGACGACCGATGCCGTGGAATACAAACGAAACACGAAATACGAATATTTAATTAATTATGTTAATTAACGAGATAAAATGAAACCATTAAAAAGAAGCGATATCAAAAAGTTCGCCAAAAATGTTAAAAAATTCTTTTTATTTTAGTTTCCATGAAATAATTAACGAAAATTAATTAAAATTGTGTAACTGGCAGTATAGAAAGTGTTAGGAAATAATTAACCAAAAATTAGCCCCAAAACGACAATGCGCCCCTGGTTAAAAAAAAGAAGCAGATGAACAAAACAAATACCCTCATAAAGTTTTTTATAGTTTTATGATAAGGCAGTGTGGCATCGTGAACTTGACCTTTAAGTGGATTAGGTCAATGACCGATTCTGTGAAATACGAACGAAATACTTTATTCACTTGACAAATGCAGGCAAATCACTTGAAGTAGACTATTCTACATAAAGGATAACATCGGTCCCGCTTTAAATACCGACTTTAACAGGTAAATGAATAAATCACTAAAACAAGAAACAATTTAAATATCCTTTTGTGTTAGTAGAAAAACCGACTGTCTTTGATTCGCGGCGAATGGCTCACGCGCTGCTTTAGTACACGCTTGACGAATTGTTGCATTTCATGTTCAATTACATTTTCGGCGCTGACATGTGTACGCAGCAACTTTTAAAACAATTATTAACACAAGTATTTGCGAATTTGTTACCCTTATTTCATAGACAGTTCCAGGTATTTTAGAAATTACTAATAATTACGTTTCGTAAAAGAAACAACTCAGATTTCCGTTCCCAGCTGTTAAACGTGTAATAGAACGAATTGAGATGTGTTTCAATCGGGTAGTCAAAAAAAAAACTTTTATAATCCTACGATGCCGCATTTATAAAACGTGCCGTCGTAATGCCGGAGCTTAATTTTGTGGTAATTTTTTAATTATAAACTAGAAAAGCTTTTTTAAACATATTTTCCATACTCTTGGGCATCGCTTCTTTTAGTGGTTCCATTTTGTCAGGTTAATTAGCAGTCACCCTGTATGTTGACGAAAATAAAAATTCCAATTTTGTTTACGACAAAAATGCTGTAGGGGGCGGCACTTTCAACAAAAACAAACACTTTGAAAGACCATCCGAACTAATAAAAAAATGTTGCCGTTCATTATTTTTAAACACACAAATGTTTTGTGATTTATATTTTAAAAACGTTTTATATAAAACTTACCTAAAATTGTAACTGAAATTCCTTTCTGTAATCTAGCAGTACATGAACCTTGATCATTTCTAGTTCGGAAGCAAACCAATTGTTAGACGATCGCGACGCGCGTTGCGAGTGGTTTGGTTATAAATACTAGATGGCTCTGACTTTGACGTTAATCAACCATAACCTCAATGTGTTGAGGTCGGGTTTAACAGATGGGTACAGCTAAAGCGCATTCAAATTGCAGCAAAGCAGCACATAAAATTAATATCTAGCAGATTATCTTTATATTGTGAGCGTTGATATAAAATGGAGGCTAAACCTAGTGATACAGTCCTCAAATCTATGCTCACAAATCAAGTGCGAAATACTCCTGCTGTGCCCATACCTGACTGGTCCGCCCCAAGTACAACTGCCGCTGGAGCTCCAAACATAACTGGAAATCCTCAAAATGTAAGGCTATTAATGTACATGCAATCGTAACTTATTTGTTGTTTGCAGGCCCCACCTACAAAATCGCAGTCAATCATGACTGTGTCCATACCTGGCTCGGTGACAACCGAACCATATGTAAATATAACTCTGCAGTAAGTTACTTAAATGCATGGGCAACATTAAATAATACCTAATCACAAACTATTGTAGAAATTGTGTATCTACAATCGATGTCGCTTGCCAATTAGATTTAATGAACATTAACTTTCGAACGCGAAATTCTGAGTACAATCCAGCTAGGTTCAATGGTGTTGTAATGAGGATAAGAGAACCGAGAACAACCGCTTTAATTTTTAAGTCCGGTAAGATTATATGTACGGGAGCAAGAAGCGAACATGATGCATTACTGGCTTCAAAAAAGTTTGCTAGGATAATTCAGAAACTAAATTTCAATGTGAGTATTATTACTTTTTGAGTTTATGAATAGACAATATGGCACAACATTATTGTATTTTTTTATGTGCAGGTAAAATTTTCAAAGTTTAAAGTTCAGAATATTGTAGCGTCGTGTGATTTAAGGTTTCCAATAAAATTAGAGAATTTAAATCAAATACACGGACAATTTAGTAGGTAAGTAACACTTATGTGAAAATACGATGCAGTATCAAGTAAAAATTGCAAATTTTCTCCTGAGTTGTCCGTATCTCTTAAATAGGTCTGTTTAACAGGGAAATATTTTAAAAGAAACTTGAAATACAATCAATACTTTGCTCCTTAAACCAAGTTAACTGCATTTTAAAATAATAACCCCTAAGAAATTAGCAATAAATAAATATATTTAGTTTTAAATAAAAAATATTACAGTGAGCAAAAGTGAGATTATTTTTTTTTGTGCTTAAAGTTTGTATTAAAGACGGTTCCTTTAAAAATGATTATATTTTAATGGAAAATCCTATAATGTCATAACAATAATAATAAAAGATATATTTTGGCATATTCTAGAAAGGAGATTTTCATTTAATCCTCAAATATCCTCTGTGCAGCTGTTTTGGCCCCCTATGGTGCGTCACCTGCAGTAGAGTAGCTCGAGAACTTCTTTGCAATCAAAACCGAATTGCAACAAAATTTCAAATTTGGCTGCTTTGTGTGGAATGGCAAATTAGGCAGCAAATTGGTTGCTACTTGTTATTCCTCACACAATTTTAGGACACGTTATCGTGACCCTAAACTGTTGCTTAAAATTATTAATGATAACCGGAACTAACCAAAATAAAAATTTATTAATGATTTGCAGGTAATAATATGTGACATCACTCAACGTTGATTCGTTTTTAAGATAACGATTTGAAACCCACAATTACTCTCTTATTGTGTAACTCATAATCATATCGTTAAATAACGATAATCGTTAGGTGATATATCTTGACCAATCACTATTTAGAACCAGCGCAGCTCTATGTACGTTCTATGTCACTTAACGATTGTCGTTATTTAACGATGGGTTACGGAATAAGCGAATTAAACTAGCTTGATTAATATGTACTTACGAAATAAAAAAAAAAAAACTATTGCCTGCTTGTAAATTCTGGTAAACCATTTAATTTTTAAACAAATTATTTAGGATAACTTTGTACGTTACAAAAATTGAAAGTAACATTGTTATTAATGCTAGTAACATTTTTGATAAGAACGAAATAAATCTAGTACCAAATGCTAACTGATACTTCAAAGACAAAGCAGACTAATAATTTTTTCGATTTTTACTTTTTTTCTCTCTACATTTCATTTGTGGACCTTTCGCGAAAACACTTGTCTTGTAGTTAGAGTTTTCATATACATATTTTTTGCCAATTTCAGTTACGAACCTGAATTGTTTCCTGGCTTAATATACCGTATGATAAAGCCGCGCTTGGTCTTGCTCATATTCGTAAATGGAAAAATAGTTTTTACTGGCGGAAAAAGCCGGCAAGATATCAAAGATGCCTTCGATAACATCTACCCTATATTACGGAGTTTCCGAAAGAATTAGTTCCTGCAGTAGATTATTCTTAATTTATTTTACTCTGTCGATCATTATAAGTATCACATTATTTAGTAGTCCAGTATTATTTAGGATTTTATTTACATAATTGACAAAAATTAAGAAAATAATTGTAACAATGGAAAGAGCGCTGTATTTTTTTAATACAGTTTTCTTTAACTCTAAGTAAATGTGAAAATACATTGCACATAACTTGTGATTATTTGTGTATATGAATGTTATTATTGTGCTGTTTATAATTAGTTTATAATATATTTTAAGGCTTTCACAAGTTTCCCAGTATGTATTTAGTATAAATTTTTTTGCATTATTAAATCAGTTGTTAAATCAGAGTGTAATGCAATTCTTTGGTGTGCTGGTTTTTAGGTAACTTGGCTCTTATATTGTGACTAATTAATTTTTACCAAGTTAAATACTTTTGTATTTTTCTATTTGTTATGTATGATTGCAATAAAAGCTATTAGCTTCTGCGTTGTTTAAATGTGAGTTTATGTACTCCCTAATTCCTCACCGTATCCTTTTGATGTAAGTATATATACAGCGTGTCTCAAAACCTATGTCTTTAATTAAAACTGTAGGTATCTCATTATAAAAGAAATTCATTCTCCAAATATGGACGGTATTGCTGACAAATGAAAAACTGACTTAGCACAAGCGCGTGCACTTCTTTGTCTTGAAACCTCTGCTTGCTTTATGACTTGTTGATGCAAGTCAGCTTTCAATAAAAAGCAAAAAACTGCAATAATTTTTTTATTGAAAAACTTGATTACGTTCCTGAACTATCCGGCAAAATCAATCGTCTTTTGTTTTTTTTTTAAGAGACTGTAGAAACAGAAGCTCTCGATTCTTGTTATTGCAGTGTGATTTTTTAAAATATGTTTGCGAAATAATCGACACTCTTTTGTTTCTCCTTTTGCTTCTCAGTTCTTTGATTTTTTTTAATCGATCGTCTTTTGTTTCTTTTTTATGAGACTGTAGAAAAAGAGTGTGAGCCTTGGCGTTTATTTATTTGGTTTATCTCTTTTTTTTCTGTAACAGTCTTATGAGCCAATAAAGACTATTATTATTATTATTATATTATTATTATTTTTTTCAATTTTTAATAATTTCAAATCCGTTCACGAAATAATCGACAATCTTTTGTTTCTCCTTTTGCTTCTCAGTTCTTCCAATTTGTGTTTTTTTAACGATCGTCTTTTGTTCTTTTTATGAGATTCCAGATATACAGAGGCTTTCGATCCTTGTTATTTCAGTGCGACATTTGTTTTTCCTTTTGCTTCTCAGGTCTTCGATGTTCTCTTTTTTTTTAATCGATCGTCTTTTGTTTTTTTTTTTTATAAGATTGTAGAAACAAAAGCTTTCGATTCTTATTTCAGTGTGATTTTAATTTTCAATTTTTAATCATTTCAAATCCGTTCGCGAAATAATTAACGATCTTCTGTCTTTTTGCTTTTCAGTTCCGAAGATTCGACATTCTTTTTTTTTAATCGATCGTGTTTTGTTTTCTTTTTATGAGACTGTAGAAACAAAAAATATCAAGAATCAAAATTCTTGTTATCTCAGTGTGATTTTTTTTTCAATTTTTAATAATTTCACATCCATTCGGGAAATAATCAACAGTCTTTTATTTCTCCTTTTGCTTCTCAGTTCTTGCAATTTGTTTTTTTTTTAATCAATCGCCTTTTGTTTATTTTTTTAAGAGACTGTAGAAATAGAAAAAAAATTTATTCTCGTTATTTCAGTGTGACTTTTGTTTTTCCTTTTGCTTCTCAAGTCTTCGATGTTTTTTTAATCAACCGTCTTTTGTTTTTTTTTATGAGACTATAGAAACAAAAGCTTTCGATTCTTGTTATTTCAGAGTGATATTTTCTTTCAATTTTTAATCATTTCACATTCATCATTCATTCGAAATAATCAGTCTTTTATTTCTCCTTTTGCTTCTCAATTCTTCCAATTTGTTTTTTTTAATCAATCGTCTTTTATTTATTTTTTATAAGACTATAGAAATAGAGAAACTTCCGATTCTTGTTATGTCAAAGTGATTTTTGTTTCAATTTTTAAAATCATTTTAAATCCTTTCGCGAAATAAACTACAGTCTTTTGTTTCTCCTTTTGCTTCTCAGTTATTCGATTCTCTTTTTTTTAATCGATCGTCTTTTGTTCATTCTTTTTAAGAGACTGTAGAAATGGAGAAACTTTCGATTTTTGTTATTTCAGTGTGACTTTTGTTTGTCTTTTTGCTTCTCGGTTCTTCGATGTTTTTCGTTTCCATCGATCGTCTTTTATTTTTTTAATGAGACTGTAGAAATAGAGAAACTTTCGATCCTTGTTATTTCAAAGTGGTTTTTTTTTTCTTCAATTTTTAATCATTTCAAATCCGTTAGCGAAATAATAAAGTCTTTTGTTTCTCAGTTCTTTGATTTTTATTTATTCTTTTAATCGATCGTCTTTTGTTTTTTTTTTTCAATGAGATTATAGAAATAGAGAAGCTTTCGATCCTTGTTATTTCAAAGTGGTTTTTTTTCTTAAATTTTTAATCATTTCAAATCCGTTAGCGAAATAATAAAGTCTTTTGTTTCTCAGTTCTTTGATTTTTATTTATTCTTTTAATCGATCGTCTTTTGTTTTTTTTTTTTTTCAATGAGATTATAGAAATAGAGAAGCTTTCGATTCTTGTTATTTCAGTGTGACTTTTGTTTCAATTTTTAAAATCATTTGAAATCCGTTCGCAAACAACAAATTTTTGTTTTTCCTTTTGCTTCTCAGTTATTCGAGTTCCTTTTAATCGATCGTCTTTTGTTTTTTTCTTTTTATGAGACTGTAGAAATAGAGAAAGCTTTTTTTTCTTGTTATTTCAAAGTGATTTTTTTTTCAAATTTTAAAATCATTTCGAATCCGTTCGCGAAATAATCAACAGTCTTGTTTCTCAGTTATTCCATTCTTTTTTTTTGAATCGATCGTCTTTTTTTTTGTTTTTTTTTTTGTGAGACTAGAAATAGAGAAATTTTCGATTCTCGTCATTTAAAAGTGATTTTTGTTTCAATTTTTAAAATCATTTCTAATCCGTTGGCGAAATGAACGACAGTCTTTTGTTTCTCCTTTTGTTTCTCCTTTTGCTTCTCAGTTATTCGATTCCTTTTTTTATCTAGTTATTTGTTACTATTGTTATGTACACAAATATTTACACGAATTAAACTAACACAAAATAAACTACACACTACGTAAATTTGATAAATAATACTGAGCCTATTAATGTTTTTAAAAATTTATTTTAACCTCAGTCTTTTATAAAATATAAACGCACTCGCTCGGACTGAATTTTCTCAAGAACTATTATTCAGTACTTCGTCTTTCAGTTTAACCCCCTCCCTAAAGTAAGCATCTGTGATTTATGACAGCATGATGATAATAATAATAAAAACAAACAATAAAGTACGAGCAACGAAACTGAGCCAGCTGAATTTTATTTTATGACAGTGCAACTGTTACCAATAAATCGCCAAGGCAAATGTAGGTAAACGTTTCTGAAAATTCCTAATTATTTTAAATCAGAATCAAATTTTCATCACGAAAACTAATTGAGCCACTCGTTTCTTGGATTTAATTAATATTTATCAACATTTTTAGTAAACATTTATTTTCGTCTTATTAATGAACATAAACATAACATTTTGCAGTTTACAGTGTTGAGGTCGATGTAGTGTCATGAAAATGAAACAAATAAAACTTAAGTGCATAATTGACCTAAATGCAAAAGATAAGTTTAAAAAACAAAACTAAATAAGACAAAATAATATTTAAAAGATGTATCATTTAAAAAAAAGAATATGTATGGTTTTTACACAGAAAACATTTGTGAGAGTCGTTTAAATTGTATGTTCTTTTTAAATTGCTTGGTGTAGGAGGTAAACTAAATATCAACGATTTTTTTCGGTTTGTTAATTTTATTGTTTTAATTTTTTTCACATTTGCTTCGGATTGTTTATTTTCCATTTCTTCTCGCTAATGTACTTTTATTGTAGATAATAATACGCTTCTGGGTCCACTTTATTTATTTTTTCATAATAAATTGATTGACATATGAGATACGTGAAATCTTCGGCCTAATCTTCGCGTTGAAACGCTTCTATTTTTTGCAGATTCAATCAAGTTCTGAGGCCTTGGATGATTCAAAACTCGAGGGCGGCCCCTCTTGTAAAGATTCATGCACGGGAAACCTTCCTCACATTCCCTAATGACTCGATAAATTGTTGTCTTAGAAATATTTTGGTTTCTATAAATGGCGACGATATCACGTTTGGGCATTTGACCAACCAAGTTGTAAATACCTTTCAGCAATTCTAGCTTGTAAGGCATTTTGTAACACAAATGTATTGTCAAACTACAGATTCTCCATATCCAATGATAAATTTATTGCAATTTTTTATATTAAGGAAAAATAATACGAAAAATTTTCCCAAAACTTTACGTACGTTAATTTTTTATGAAGAGTTACACTTTGATGTCTGCATTGGTGATTGTCGGAAGAGAGCGATCAGAACAAAATACGGGGGTTTCTGTATAAAATGTTTCAACGAACCGTAAAATCCCAAAAGGGGATATGATTTGGGGATGAATGTTCTGCAAAGGTTTAGGCAAACTGGAGTTTGTTGTTGGTATCATAAACGCAGAAAAATGTCCAAAGAAACCTCCTGTAGATTGCAAGGTTGCAGTTCGGAATAGAAAATTTCATTTGTCAACAGAACGAGGCCAAATATACAAAAAAATTATTCGGAGACCAAGATATTAATGTCAGCTTGGCCTTCAAATAGCTCTGAATTAAATGTCATCAAAACTCAGCAACAAGACATGGAAAATATCTTGCGAAAGAGTCCCAAACGAATCATTCCTGGACTAAAGGCTAAAATATAGGAAATGTGGAATTCTTTCACCCCACAATATTATGAATCATTTTCGAGGTATAAGTGATCAAAAATTGTACCTAAAACCATGATACTCCACTGGCAGTTACGTATTACGTAAACCAATGCTTAGAAATTCATAGTCTCTTCTGTACTTCTGAAAAGTTATTTGCAATGAAGAAACTACAGTTCAATTAAATATTCATGCAACTGAATACAGTAAAATTTCAATGCATTAAAAATGAAGTGTGTTACTTTTTCAAAAGAAACCAATGGAACTGTTGCGTACGAAGAAAAATGAGAAAATGATCTTCGAATGAAAAAATTCATACGGACATCCGGTAATTCCCTGTGAAATGTTTAGAACCGCTGGAAGCAACGGACGGTAACCTTCACTCACAATAAGTGTTCGAAGTTCCCCCCCTGCGCGAGATGTAAACATACGTTGGCTCGACGAAGCAGGGATTCGCATGCGTTACAGAATTACAGGTTATGTTTTCAGATATTTTCAGAATTACAGGTTATGTTTTCAGATATTTTCCACTGAGTGCGATGAGTTCGTCTATTGTATTTACTTCTTCGGCTACACTAGATTTTTTAAATGTCCCCACAGATAAAAATCTAATAGATTAAGGTCTAATATTTTCTAATATTTAAATTTACATCCTCTAGGAGTTCCGGCAAATTAGTCTGCAAGAAACGTATATACACCATTTCGTCCAAGCGATTAGGTAAAACAAACAGACCGATTAAAGTGCCGTTTACATACCTGCAAACAGATTGACCGAGAAGAGTTGTTGAAAACTACGGCGCCGCGTTGCATGAGGATTTTTTTCTGCTCACACTGCATCCCTTGTAAAATTCGTCGTAATTTTGTGCATACAAACTTCTTGCGGCCAACGCATTTTGACCACATTCGCCGTAAATTAAAATCATGTCAACAAGAACAGTATTGGAAAATTCGGCCTTGTTTTCAACGCGACAAGGTACAGCTGACAACAGCCGATGCTGACATCAACAAATTTCTCCGAGGACGTAATTACGTCATAAAAATAAACCTATCAAACTGTTTCATCGTTCGCCAAAAACATTTATTATCTCTAATATTTATTAATATACAAAAACTGCTTCATTCTATCACTTTTACTGTAAACTTTTACTGGTTTCATTTTTTGTATGAAGTTAAGAAACACCCAGTATAAAATAAATAAATTGTAAACAGAGATTACTTAATGAGAAGACTGAAAATAAATACAAAAGTCACTACAATTCATTTAAACATGTCTATACACATAGACTTTCCACTTTTTGTTTTTCAAAAAAATAGACGACATTTAAATAAAGTTATGCTTTGAAAAACTCATATAAAAAAAAAGTATTCAGAAAGTAAGAAAATTTGATTGGTAAAATAAATTATGTTTGTGAAAAATATGTTGTTGAGAACATATTACGTGGCTGAAACGTGTTTATATAAAGATCAACGAATTTTCAGGCGGTCTGTAACCAGGACGACCGGTGGGTCTTGGCGTCAGTGCTCTACATCACTAGCCATTGACGTCAAAAGACGAAAACAATTTGCACTTATCAGCGTGTCAACAAGCTTATTCATTATTAAATAGGTGTTTTGCGGTAATATTAATCCAGCGTATCGATTTTATCAAGCTCACAATGTCGCATGCGATCCTCGTCGAGTTTGATAAAATGTGATTTGGCGGCGACACACGTGCAACTGAATCGCATTTCGCAATGACTTCCCACTGTTTCATAATTCTTGAATTATGCAACGCGACGACCCATTTTGACGTTAATTAAGAACGACGGCATTCAAGCTGTTACCGAACGATTCTCCTGTTATTGATTTGTACAGAACAGAAACGAATAAATATAGAAGCCGATCAATTATTCACGCTTAGTTTAACGATCTTTTGCCAGTCAGGCAAGTTCATTTTTCAAAAAGCGTTACCACTTCAAAAGATTTTAGTATAATTGGACTGCCAAACTAATTAATTATTAATATTTCATTACAAGACGAAAATCATTATTGTGGTTTATGGGAGCTTTGCGGTGTTTTGGAAGACGAACGTGAATTATAATTTTATGTCCGATCCCACAAGGAATTGGACAGGCCTGCAACTTCGTTATTACCTGGGACATGAACTTTGACCTTATGTTAAAGCATACACGTTGCGGTCAATCTGGATAGATTTTCTTTGTTTATTTTCCATTGGAATAAATGTAGCAATTCGAGAATACGAAATGACTTAAATTATAGTCAACTCTATTAGTTACGCTTATAAGAAAGTTATTACCAGAGAGAGGGATGAAATAAGGGTGCCATACACGTCACTTTTAGAAATTCGTTTATATCATGGAATTGACATTAATTACATTTAACAAGTAATCGGATACGTTTAAATTAACGTCCTGCAACAGTACAGGTTTTCAGAGAAATTCTATTTCCCACTAAACCAATTAGCACGAGTGCGCTTACTTCAATGTCCTAGTAGGTTTTAAATTAATTACCTATACCTACGTAACAAAGTTCTATTACAGCATATTAAAGATGAAAAGCACGACTTACGGCGTGATATTTAGCGAGGTGTTCGTTGGGTAAATCGTGCATGGGAAAACACAAACGCCGCTAAATTAACGCCCGTTGATCACAGGAGGACGTTCTTTTCCGCTAAGATGAGAGCGAATCCGATAATCACTTTATTGCCTTTATTGGGTTTGGCCGCAATTTCCAGTACGCCAGGCAATAAACGTGATAATTGAAGTGCAAAGCTGAGCTCAACCGCGAAGAATATGCTCTCTCACGAATGCTATTGAAATGGCGAGTATGTAAATCCCGGTTGGTTATTAAATTTTGCACAATCCAATACAGGTTGATTCTTGAATAAACCGCCAAGAGAAAACCTGTAAAAGGAATTAAATCATAAGTTATGAGAAAAATGTTTAAAAAATTAAAATTAAAATTAAACAAGCTGTTTCATCCACCTTCACAAAAAAATCACAGGGATTTAAGTCTGGAGACCGCGGGGCTAAAGCACTGGACCATAGCGTCCAATCCACCTATTATTGTAATTAGTACTTAACCACCTATTACAATCCGAGCTGCACGAGGAAGTGCTCCGTCATGTAAATACCACATATCGCGTCGTACAGCTAAGGACACATCATCAAATAGTAGCTCAAGATCATTATTGAAAAGTTCTAAATAATTTATGGCATTAAAATGCTGCGGTAAAATGTAAGGACCGATGAAACAATTAGCAACAATACCATTCCAAACATTTGCCGAAAATTGCTGCTGATGATGGAATTCCGCTGTAGCGTGTGTATTTTCGTCACTCCATACGTGTGTGTTATGAGAGTTTCGAACACCGTCCCAAGTAAAATAACCGGTGAGAAGTTAACAACAAACCTCCAGCAACAAAATTTCAAAATTTAAATTGGCTGCCAAAGCCGTCCTAATTATCACAGAACTATAATTTTAACAGCATTGCAAATATCATTAAATGTAGTTTGCCCTTGGTGTATCACAATTGAGGAAAAAACGAAATTTAAATTATTAGCAACACTAAATGCCCGGTACCTAATTATAGAAATAACTGCTTAAAGAAAGTATTTACAATCAAAACTTCCAGGTAATCGGATAGCAAATGATCAAATATATCAAATTGTACCACCAGTAAGTTTTGGCCGATCGATTTTACTGATTACTAATCGATTGAAAATAGTGAATGTCGCGCATTTAAAAGAGGCCAAATAGAAACACATATAACTTTTTGTACAAATGTTGCACAAACGAATTTCTTGCAAAATACGGAACAGAACATTCAAATCTATCGATTTATGCTATTTCTGAGTTTTGGCCGATCGTTTTATTGATTAATTATAGATTGGAAGCGGGCGCTTCCGCGACTGCCAGACATTGAAAACAGCGTTAACTTTAAATGCTCATAACTTTTTATACAAATGTTGCACAAACGAATTTCTGTCTGCTGGAAGGAGCTTCCAGAAGAACAGCTGGACAAATCTGTCTCGTCCTGCCGCCAATACGCTATTTTTAAATAAGAGTTATCCTTCCAGAAGGACTTGTGCGGCTTCCGGCAGTACAGAAGTAAATGCGGCGTGAGAGAGTTTAATAACATCCTTTTTAAAATATTTGAAGGCTAGATAAGCATTTGTTTCTATAATTCCGAAGAGGGACGCATATATTCTGTGCTTCCAGTTCTGTGTATGCCAAACTTCCTCCTTTACAATTCCAATGTTGGAAATTGCTTTGTTGCTGTCTTTACAATTCCAATGAAGAACAGACCTCCCTTTTCCAACTCCAGTGCTGTTTTAACTGAAGCAAACCATGAATCAGCCACTATAATTTTACCTGTGCCATGCCAAGGTTCTGTTAGTCGTAAAATTGTTGCTGTTCCGGCACCTAGTTCAGGCTGCCACTTTTTCCTTCTCATTATATTCTTACCTTCATTTAGTTCTATTCGTATCATTATGTTACTGTCAGCATCTGCTAAAGTTTTAGCTTCACAACCAATCCTTTTGGCTTTCTTTTAATTTTTATAACGACTGGCATTCCGTTTTCATCATAATTTCCCCTGCCGTACCAAGCAAACATTGACTCATCAATACAGAGCTTATAACCTGGTCTAAAAATGTCATTCATTTTTGCGTGTATCATATTTATAAAATCTTTGATAGGCTTCCATCTGTCGTCATTTTCGTCGTCAATAGAAAAAGCTAAATTATTAAGAATAAATTCAAGTCTATGGTATCCCATACCAAAACGTTTTCCGAATGATGGACTTGGAAATATTTGGTTTTCACTTTTTGTAAACCAATAGTGTGAAGAATGTTGGTACTCATGGCATATAGAAGTCCAAGAACTTTAAAAAACTCAGATTTACTGATTTGTTTTGTTTTTGGATCCACTTTTGCATTACAAGCGTCGAGGATACTATCAATATCTTCGTACGGAAAAAACAATAGCCACTTCTCAAGTTCGTTCATATTATGTATACATTATCAGTATATAGTTTTGGTTTATATTTTATATCGGTAAACTGATCAACTTTGGTGTGCTTACCGAATTTCCATGTCGTATCATGCACAGTTACTTCTTCATTAGTAGGGACTAACAGAATATCCTCTTCAAGTAAGTCTTCGTTTGTATTATTGGCATCATCTTGCGAATCTTCATCTTCACTTGAAGAGGAAGATGATGAAATTTCAAATTGTTTCGATTTCGTCGATTTATTTTTACTACTTGTATTCGGTTCTTGAATGTAAGATGAAACGTTTTTATTCTTTCTGCATGTATCATCACTTTTTCTTAGCTGATTTTCTTCTGGGTCTACTAAAAGTGAATGAAAATATAATATATAATAATATATAGTATATATAGTAGGCACATATATGGATTTTTTTAGATAGAAAGTGAAAATCTGGTCATCTTTTAATAACTGGTGAAACGTAGTTTATAGTTTTTAAAAATAACTGTTGGTAATGCTGACACTGTTACCCATTTCTAGTAAGTTATTTTCAAAACTACAAATTATTCAAATATTTTTTTAAATGTCTTTTCCTCGTATCTTTGTTACTACTAGTCCTAACAAGTTGAGACTTGCACATTAGATAGGCAAAATTTTACGATGGAATCAATGGTGATTATTTCGTCTTCCAGAGAGGACGGGATCCCATTAAAAACAATGGTGTTCAAATTAGGTCCTGCTGGCAGGACAGCGCGTACTGCCGGTAGGACGCTTGGATATTCTATCATTAATATCCACTGACAAAACCTAAGATGATGATTTGCATCTCCCAACTGCACTGCCATATGGGTCAAAAATGAAGTTTCAACTAGAGCAATTGAGTCATCGCCATTTTGTACAGAAAAATATTTTGAAGCCTCTGGAATTTATATTTTAAAGAAAACTACATCTTATATAGTAATAAATATTTGTCGTCCGTCTAGTGGAAACTTTAAGAATTTTATTTCTGCTTTAGATAAGGCATTAAATAAGTTTTTTACTTTAAATAGCAATCTAATACTTGTAGGCGATTTTAACATAAATTTTCTAGAAGATACGTTCAGAAAAACGGAACTCATGGACTTATTGCGTTCATACAACCTAAATAGTTTAGTTCAGAATTTTACTAGAGCTTCCCCTAATCACAATTCATTGATCGATAATATTTTTACAAATAAAGACACTCTTTTGTCAAAATCTTATGATAATAACTTATCATTATTATTAGTTATTGTCATAAGATAACTTAAATGTCTCTGCCAAAAACATTAATTCACTGCGTCGGCCCATAACAGAGAGTGGATTGACAAAAAATTTATCATTGTTTATCAGATGTTGACTGGATATTTTTACAAAACGTTAATGATGTGAATGTCGCCTTTAATCAATTTTACTCTGTAATTTTAAATGCATATGGGCAGAAAAGAGTAATTCGTATTATAAGCGAAATTGGTTATAGAGATGGATTATATGGTTATAGATACGTATTTCGGCAGCTACGCTGCCATTTTCAGTCGCATTAGTGCATATGAAAAAAAAATCTCTACTATCGAAATTTTTGGTCATAATTGAATACACAATGTAAAACATAGTAACATACTTCAATAGGATTAATATTACGTGTCATGTGGTGATATATCTGCTAATGAAACTAGAAGATATAATCTGAGTTCGCGTGTAAAACGTTTCCCCCTAGAATACGCCGGTTCAAAGGGACGTAGTCTTTCATTTAAATACGTGAAATATATTTTTCCTAGTACCCTTTCGAAAACATAATATTCTTGATATTCCATTTGTGTTTTGATTATATCATTCTTTTGTACTAGTTTCATGTGCTTTCATTATTAGCTTTGCATTCTACTAATACTGCCTTCTTCTTCTTCGCTAATCCTTTTGTTTTTACAACTGTAATCTTAAAGATTTCTTGTGTATTTCTCCCTTCTTTTGATACGGTTCGATGAAATCTAGGCCTGCTCTTTTCCACTACTTGTTCCTATCCGCATCCATTATTACTTCCGTCATAGCATTTTTGGATTCATACTGGCTGTACCATGTCAGTTCTTCTCATTTCCATTTTTCGTTCATTAGCATTTGACTGGTGTTTCGCTCTTTTGAACGTTTACTAATACCTCTATCCCATTTCGTTCTGCCAGCCAGGAGAATCATGGCCGCTCTTCAGGAGTACAAGATCAGCGAAGGGGCGAAGAACATGATCGGCTCATACCTCACGGATAGGACAATAATGACCAAAGATGGCAAGTGTTACAGCTTAACCTGTGGAATCCCCCAGGGATCTGTGCTTGGACCGACGCTGTGGAACGTCATGTACAACAGAATCCTCGAATTGGACATGGGGCAGGGCGTCACCAACATCGCGTACGCGGATGACCTGGCCGTGGTGGTGTCTGCCAGGACAGCGGGCCTCCTGGAGGAGAGGGCTGGACTGGTCATAGTAAAAATCCAGGAGGAACTAAGACGGATGAGGCTGGCCCTTGCGAACGAGAAAACGGAGCTAGTTATCCTGGCAGGCAAGAGGAACCTGACACGCACGACCGTGAAAGTAAATGGGGTCGAGGTGGTGTCCTCCAGACAGGTGAGATACCTAGGAGTAAACCTAGATAGAGATTGGAGGATGACCACCACGTCACGGAAAATGCCACGAGGGCCCACAAGGCCTATATGGCCCTGGCCAGGCTAATACCCAACGTGGGAGGTCCGAAGGCCAAGAGAAGAGGAAACTGCTGGCAGCAGTGATCTCCTCGATGATGTTGCACGCTCCAATCTGGCAAAATGCGACAAAGTACGCACATCACGCGAAAATGCTCGAGAGGGTTAACAGGCTGGCAGCGCTGAGAGTAGCGTCTGCGTACAGTCTGGTGGCAACAGAGGCCGCCCTAGTCATAGCAGAGATTCCCCCCATCAACTTACAGATCGCCGAGAGGGCGAAGATCTATAGAGAGGGGCACCAGGCGAAGGCTTTGGCCAGAGACGAACAGTACGCGGCGTGGCAGGCCCGTTGGGAGAACTACGAGGACTGGGCCAAAGTCTTCATCAAAGACGTCGAGGCCCGGTGCAATCGGCCCGAGGGGGACGTGGACTATTTCGTTACGCAGGCGCTCACCGGACACGGGTTCTTCGGAAAGTACCTGAAAAAGATAAGGAAAAGGGAGACAGCGGGCTGCCAATACTGAGGTGAAGACGTCGAGGACACTCCTAGACACACGATCTTCTACTGACGAGAGACGGAGGAATTTGGAAGACCTTAGCATGCCGATAATGGTCCAGAAGTGCAAAGAGGGAAGAGCTGGGTAGTAGAGGAGAAAGGGGGAAAAGGGACGAAGAGGATGTGGAGAAGAATGAGGAGGAAGATAAGATGAAGAGGAAGAAGAGGAGGAGGATGCAGAGGACGAAGAGGATAGGATGATGAGGATGAAGAGAAGGAAGAGGATGCGCAGGGGAAGAAATGCCGAGAAGGCGGTACCCCCTGCGCAGAGTGTTAAGAGAGGAAAGGAATTTAGTTGGTAGGCGCCCCATGTAGAAATGCAGGGGTGAATCCAACACGCCTCCGAAATTAATGTATCCGGAGGTGTCTTTCGAAGATTCTCTGAACCTCTATAAAAAAAAGCTTTCTTTCCAAGATATTGATTTGATACTAAAATGTGTAATTTATGACTCCCAAATAAATCAAGCTCTCACAACATTCCAAACCTATAGAAAATAGGATCCATTTAACTAACAGAACGATTGATTTTTCATTTGCCAGCCGCGGATTATATTGGATCATTTGGTCAAGCAGTAAATTCGTTTATCGTCCGTGCTTACGACAACCATGAACTTCGTAAACACTTTCTTAATACACTTCCAGAGACTATAGCGAGATCAAATTGGGGAAGTCCCCTAAGGTACCGCCGTCACCGTAAATAGCAGAAAACTCTTGAACGCTACACATTTCTTTAACGTAATAGCTTCCACATTTAGAAACTCTCGCTTTATTTAATAAGACAGGGCGACGGTGCTATTTATATTTGCGGGAAACCCGAAGGCCTGAAAATTTTCACCGTGTAAGCCTAAGAGGATTCGATTTTCAAGTCGCCTTTGCCATTTAGAGTTCGTGCGAGTAAAATCTCAGGTTGTTTTACAAATGGAAGCCACGCTCGTTACTTTCATACATCACCTAACCAAAGCCAAATTGCTTCGCTTTTAAAACAATAAAATCAACTAAATTGTTGTTTACGTCTTCCTAATGTCTTGTCACTTCTGAATTTTCCTAAAAAGGATGTATGAAATCAAAGAAGCAAAAGCAGAACTTTGTAAACATATTCTCCACAGAAAATAGAATGTTCAGATGTTAACTGAGGTAATGAGTTCATCGTTAGAAATCGTTGAACCGAACTAACGAGAACTTTTGCAGTATATGGACGCTTTTATAAATAGAATGTAAGGGTGAGAGTTTCTGTACAAGTAAACATCAACATACGTCTTTCAGGTAACACAAGTAATTACTTGTTGTGAATAACTAAGTGACCAGCAACAACCAAAACTCTTGTTAAATTAAATGGAATTTTGGTGGAAGTGCCGGTTGGTTGTTTGAATAAAATGCAACATAAAATAAAAAATAATTTTGAAGGTGTTAAACTTCTTGATCTGAATAAGTTGATGAAATGTAGAAAACGTTAGTTTCTTTCAGAAACGTAGATTTTTGTACTTTGTTCTTTTGCTTCATAAATAAATCAAGAAATGCCGACCTTAACGGATAAGCAGGGTATCTTCGACTTACATCTGCAAACTCCGTACTTTGTAAATTCGGAATTTAAATTCTGCCTCGTGTCTGCGTTTTGTCCGCGTCGACCTTTAACCTTTTCAGGTATTATTCTGAATAATAAGTTGGGCTGAAACGCTGGATATTTTATTTGAAAAGAAAATGCCTGTACCTTGCTAAACCTGGACCCTCTAGGAGATATTTGTTGCTATGTATTTACTTTTATGTCTTCACGTGTGAGTGGGTGATCGGTGCGGATGGGTGGCAGTCAAGTTGCGAAATTCAGAGCTGCTGAAACGAGAGCGAACGAGAGAGAGGTCTAAATGTCAAAGGTCGCACAATCCCTGGACCACTTATTATAAACAAGGTCATGAACAACCCTCGACAAAAGACTTGCAAACATACGAAAACTTGTAGATGTGAAACGTGTGTTTGTTGAACGAGACGAGCAAATATTTCATAGGGAAAAAAAAAATCATCGAAATTTTCCAATTAACGCCGAGTCAGCGCAGTTACAAATGCTGCAGTGTAATTAAAGTTCAACCCACGCCGTTCGATTTATTTTTCCCCAGTTTATTCCTGTTGAAAGGATCAAACTAAATTATTTTTTCGTGCCATTAGCTTAATTTTCCAATGTGTACAGAAGCATTATATTTTATTTACGTTTCTCCATAAATTTACAATTTATGATTGATCTCCATCCCCTAAATGAAATTGGCGTCCCAATGAATGACTTGCACTTGCATCACCTCACCGTCCTGCATATCGTTAAGTGAATGGGGCGCCTTTTATTTACAATTAATATAATTAACACTAAAGCAAATAGAGGAAACATAAAGTAAATACAGAATATATAAAAATTATTATTCACAAACATGTTTAATAACATCAATTAATTCGGTTATTTATCGATTCGCCGATATCCATTTAACGTTGATTTCATGTTGCTAATAATCCAATCTGCGAGCACTAAAATACCGATTACTTTTTTACTGCTAAGTAGTTCCTATTTTTGTTTGCCCTAAGTAGTTTTCTACTCCGTTTAGTTTTCTATTTTAGGAACTAATCGATTAAATAAAGCTTAGCCGCCTTCGAGTCCATTAAATCTTTCGCTTTAACAACACCAAGATAAAAGAAAGAATATTATTTTTTGGTTTTAAAAGAGAAATGTGAATTTTCAGAATATATTTAATGTTCGCCGGATTTTAATATTCATAACCATGGGTGGAACTTATGTTTTAAAATAAATGGAACGATAAAAAATTGACAAGCAAATAAACCACTGTGACCTTTCTGAACCTTTGAACTATTATATGTTTGTATCTGCACGTTCAGAAAATTATATTAAAAATATCTGACTATTGATTTCTTGATTAATATAATTCAGATGGCACGCAGTAACAAGTTTTCCTCGTATTTACGTCATATCTACAACGTAATATCTATCTATTAATGCCTGTACGACATTTTTCCCAATATTCATTATCACTATCAGTTCCATCAGTTACCCTAATGCTGTTGTGTGTTTCATTAAAAATAATTAACAAATTTGCCCGAGAAAATGAAAGCAACATTTATGCAAGGGACGCGTAATATTGGTTCATAAAAAGATAATAAACTTTATTTACAATAGAATTTGAATTGAAATCATGAACGACGGTAGATTTCAAAAAAATACTAGGAGATTTGAATTGTTTTGGTGTTGTAGTGATTTATTTGTTTACCTGTCAAAGCAAGTGTTCAAAGTTATTATTGTTGTTATACTTATTTTATACAATTTATGCGAAATAATTTACTTCACGTTTTCATTTTTAAAGTACGAGTAAATATAGTAGTTGGAGTTCGCATTTCAGCTGATCATGTCAATTTCGTTTAAAGGTCAAGTTCACGCTCGACAATCATAAAACTTTGAAACTCTTTTGTAATTGTCGTCTTCTAAGTGAGCAGTTATAAATAAACTATTTTAATGTTATATTTTCATGGGATAATTGCTCGTGACTCACCGGAGATATACCTAAAAGTATCATCGCCTTAGCGTAGGTATTTTTAATTTGGTTTACAAAACGTCATTGATTTAATTTTTTTGTTATCGTAAGGTGTAATTAAATCTCCAGGATGTTATGCTGTTAGAAGGAAATCGCTGTTCGAGAAACTAAAATCTAATGTTTCTTTTTAACTTTTTAAAGGCGCGGTAAGAATTAAATTGAAATAAAATTATGCCTTGTCTTTTTTTTTTGTTCTCGAGTAGCTTCATTTACTTTTCGTTTAGAGTTTCTTAATTTTCTAAAACGTTGTTACAGTTTTAAGTGCATGGAGGCAGTGACCTCGCTCTATTTTCCATAAAGATTACTTAAATTGCGTAAATATCAAGAAACGTTTTGACGAGAAGGTAGAAATCAACTTCAAGGATTCGCCTTGTCTCTCCACTTGACCAATTCTCCTCGTACTTTAACCTAACTTTGATTTATAAAAAAATAGGACGCGAATAAGGTTTACGTGCATAAGGCCAATGTGCTGTAATAATTTATGCATGTAACTATTCAAATTGCGTGTGAAAACAGAGGAGGAATAATTAATACCAAGTGATTTTTAAAAAAATTTATCCACTCTTGCCATGAAATCTAGACGGCATGTCTTAGCTTAAGTGAAAAGTACGTCATTGCACACCTTGATGCTCTTTTACAGTAAAGCTAAGACTTGCCCCCCAAATTCCAGGGCAAGAGTTGATAAAAAATTAAAAAAATCACTCGGTAGAAAGAAAAACAAAAGCAATCAACCGTAACTACAGACCAACAAAACGGTTGGAAACTAGGTAGATTAAAATTGAAACAAGTGCTGAGAACAAATGAAAAAATTACCTTTTCCGACGTGAAACTTTCATTTGTTTTTTTTTTGGTATTTAATTTTTTTTCGTCTTGATAAGTAAGAAAGAAATTGAGAAGAAATGAAAAATCCACGATTTCCGGCGTTTCCAATTGTTTTTTTTTGCATTTCATTTCTTCTCGTATGTAAAAAGGAAACTGAGAATAAACGACATTCGACGATTTTCGGAGCGAAGCTTTTGAAAATTTAACTTTCATTTGTTTCTTTTGCCTTTCATTTTTTTTTTCTTTCATAACCAAAAAAGTCGATGATTTCTGACGGAAAACTTTTGAAAAGCAATTCAGACTTTCACTTGTTTCTTCATTATTTTTTTATTACATTTCTTTGTGTCTTTTTGTAAACAATAAAAAATCAACGACTTTCTTTCGTTTTTGTCGTATTAATGTTTTCGTGTTACAATTAATATTTCATGCCATCTTTTTCCTTTTTTCGTTTTTTGTTGGCGATGTAGAAACGTCGACCTTCTTTTGTTTTTGTTTTTTTTTTGTATTCTATTCGACGCTGTTTGCCATCTCTTCGTTCGTTTTCAGTTTGCATTTTGATTTCTTACACGTCGCCGAAGAAACGTCGATCTTTTATTTCAGTTTGCGTTTCGATTTCTTATCCGTCGCCGAAGAAACGTCAATCTTCTTTTGTTTTTGTTTTTTTTTTTTTTGTTTATCGCATTCTACTCGACAGTATTTGCCATCTTTTGTTTTCTATTGCGATTTGATCTGCTGCAGAAACGTCGATCTTCTTTTGATTTTTTTTTTGTTCGCCGTATTCTACTCGACGCTGTTTGCCGTCTTTTCTTTTGTTTTCTCACATGTCGTCGAAGAAATGTCGATCTTCTTTTGTTTTTATTTTTTCTTGTTCTTCGCATTCTACTCGACAGTGTTTGCCATCTTTTGTCTTCTGTTGCGATTTGATCTGCCGCAGAAACGTCGATCTCCTTTTGTTTTTTTTTTGTTCATCGTATTCTACTCGAGGCTATTTGCCATCTCTTCATTCGTTTTCTGTTGGCGTTTTGATTTCTTACACGTCGCCGAAGAAACGTCGATCTTCTTTTGTTTTTGTTTTTCTTGTTCATCGCCGAAGAAACGTTGATCTTCTTTTGTTTTGGTTTTTTCTTGTTCATTGCATTCTACTCGACAGTGTTTGCCATCTTTTGTTTTCTATTGCGATTTGATCTGTTGCAGAAACATCGATCGTCTTTTGATCTTTTTTGTTCGCCGTGTTCTACTCTCTTCTTTTGTTTTCAGTTGGCGTCTTAATTTCTTACACGTCGCCGAATAAACATCGATTCTTTTTTATTTTGTTCTTTTTTTGTTCATCTATTTCGCTTATACGTTGTTTTTTCTTAACCAGGGACGTATCGTCATTTTGGGGATAAGTTTTCATTAATGTTATTTCTGCAAAACTAAAGTCTATTCAAGAATTAACCTGTATAAAGAAATTTCACAGAACCTTGTAGAAATGCAGAGTTAATATCAAAAGATCTAGAAAGAACTGGCAGTGATAGTGACACGTTTTAGAGTAAAACATTAATTATATAATTGTGAAATCAAGTTTTCTTGCCAGATAAAAATTCCTGTTCTTGTGTTTTGGGATTTTAGAAATTCAAGAAAGGGGTAAGTTTTTCTAAATTTTTCAATAAACCAAATTTTTTTTAAGGTACAGAGTTCTGATGAAGCCCAATAAGGCCGAAATACATGTATAAACTCTTTCCTAACACTTTCTATTTTGCCAGTTACACAAATTTAATTAATTTTGATATAATTGTGGTGGACGTACTTTCTTAAAGCGATGTTCTTGGATGATCTAACAAACAAACCCAAAGTAATGCAACTTCCAATGCCTCTAAAACACGAAATGTGATGGAAACAAGAGTAATAAAGCTAGACAAAGATAATAATGGGTTGTATGAATAAAAGTGAAGCAGATGCTTACAGAATAAGGTATAAGTAAAAGCAAGTACTTCGAGCAAAAGGTGAATTCCTTCATTTGGTGTGAATAAAAAGTAAAACATTAACAATAGGTCTGTTCCAACAACACTCTCTGATTAGTAGGAAGCTGTCAGAAGCATGCATCTACCAAAGTTCCACATTTAACGCTGCTTTTGAAAGCTGTGATTAATTCGACGGGCGAATATATTTGACAGTTTCGTACTAATTAGAATCTTTGTTGGAACAAAACTTTTTCTGTACGCCAAGTTCAGTTACATATTTGTGCCACACGTGTTCTTATTTATATCCTTTATTTGACTTGCTCAAAACGTCGCCCTATTATGACCCTTTGCTGTTTTAATAGTTTGTTAAAACTCCTTTCAAAAGCGTCCTCAGGATGCCGAAATGGAATCAAGAGCCAAGGGTTTACATCGTAACCTTCATCACCAAGAGATTCCACCCACAATAATTTTATATCCATAGATACGTATTTCGGCAGTTCTTAGCTGCCATCTTCAGTACACACACTATCAAGTTAAAACCACTTCATGAAATCATGAATTTGGTAATGTGTGTATTGAAGATGGCAGCTTAGTTGCCAAAATACGTATCTATGGAAAATAAAATTCTCGTCGACAGAAGAAGAAGTATAGTGTTGTTCTCGCCATAATCTACAGCTAGTCTGAATTCTTCCAATTCCTGCTATTAGGAACGGGCCTGGGTCAAGTAACGCCAACACTTTTTGAATCACAAGTAGATCTTTCTTTTCAATTAATATACTTAGCTCCGTAAATTCTTGATTTTTCTGTCTCTCTGTGTGTACAGTCAACTAAAACAGTTGGAGTTGGAAAACTGTATCTAGATTGCCTTAGCTCCTTAGCTTCCATGCTATCATTTGGTTATGAAGGCAATTTAATCCAATAACCAGCTTGAGCAACTAACTTAACAACAACACACCAGTTCTTGACACGTTCATTGTTCTACACCAAGTTCTTCGTCTATACCTTTCTGGAAACCGGAATCAGCTAAATATCCTAACATATTTTCATCTTATGTTTAGAAGTAAATGGAGTAAATAGTTTCATACTAATTTGACTTTTATACTACAATAAATTCTCGTAAGTGCGAAGATAAAATTTTAACACTTTTGTTGTATACATTCTACATCTTATGCAAAAATTTACTACAACAGAGTGTGAAGATTTTATTTTCATATTTTGAATATTATGCTTAAAGTTCTACACATTGCGTAAAACTATAAAATATTCGCAATGAAAAGTTTATTACCGCGTTAGAAAAAATTACCATTGGATATGTTAACATCTTACACAAATTGTTGAATACTGTTGAAGTGGGATGTAATCACGTGATTATTTACTTCTTCTTATTGGCCATTTAATGCGGATGACGATTAGGTGGCGCACATGACGCTGCAAATAATCAAGAGCAGACCTGTCTGTGTTTGACTTCGCCTGTTTTATTTATAATAAATGAATTCTTGTTTCTTGTTCGTTTGTTTCTACGGATGTGGCTAGTTCTCGCGATGCGAGAAATCAATAAGGAAATGTCAGTGAATTTATTTCGTTTGCTTTCTCATATTTTTTTCTTTCTTTTTCTTTTTTTTTAATTTTTTTAAAAATATTATAATTAATTAATATATCTATAAAATCGGGTTGTAAAATTTATTGTCTTTTTTCAAATTTTATTATTTATTTAAAATTTTTTACTATTTGTTTCGTTTCCTAGGTTTTGCCCCAATAAATTATGCGCTAAAATCGATTGTCTTTTGTTTTTATTGTTATTTTTTCAAAGTTTATTATTTATTTTTATGGGCATAGCTCAGGGCTCTGTAATTGGCCCATTGATGATTATAATGTTCGTAAACGAATTGATTATAATCAAAGAATAGTGTGAAGACGTGAAGAACAAACATGTAAAGAAAAAATTTATTAGGTTATAGTCAGTGTTACCAACGTGTAAAAAGCAGAAATCCCTCAAGAGTTACCAAAATATTTCTTTTCAACGTAGAAATTCACTTGTTTCTAGATTCAGGAATAAATATAAAAAGAGTCTTTAAAAACAAAAGCAAAAGACGGTCGATTTACAGCGCAATTTAGTAGATTAATAGTAAATAATAAAAAAAAAACAATTTGAAAAACAGTGTGACAAAACAAAGCAAAATAATAAAAAACCAGAAACGATCAAATTTAAAAGCAAAACATAATAACAAAAGGCAATCGGTTTTCAACACAATTTAATAGATTAATAATTTTTTCAAAAAGTAAAACGAACGATGAACAAGCGAAGAAAATGAAATAATTAATTAAAAAAAATAAAAAAACAATCGATTTTACAGCTCAATTCGGTAGATTAAATAAATTTAAAAGAAAACTGTTTGCAAGGAAAGGTGACAAAACAAAACAAAACAAATAAACAAAATTTAAGAAATATGGAACATTAAAAATAATAATAAAAATAAAAGACACAACAATAATTAAAATTAAAATTCGCATTGCAGATTGAACGAATCTACTCCGTATAGATTTAAAATTTACTTTAAAAAAAATTAATTCTGAATGTTTCAGTTTCGAGATCGGTTTCAGTAATTCTGTTACTAAGCTGAAATCAGCTTTAATAGAAATTAGTGTGAAAACGTACCCCTCGTCTATTTTTAGAAGGGTTTCTTCCACTCGCTGATCGTTCGCGCCTGAACAACCTAATTTATTATAATTACGTTGGACACACAGTGAGCTCCATATCTTCATTTTTATCGCGGAAAATTTCCTACGGGGAAACAAATCCTTGTGAAGAACGATTTCGTTTAAGCCTAAGCTTCAGATATATTCAGAATAAATTGCGTTACATTTAATGTAAGAATAAAATCAGGAAAAACTAAATTAAGAAACGAAATAAATTGACTGATTCATTTGTGATATTTCGCGTTGGGAATAGATTTATTTTTGTGTAATTGTTTGAGTAAAATCGATGGTCTAAAAATACCGAAAGTTTTGTGTTCAAACACGAAAACAACGTGCATTTTCTAATACATTAGGCCTCCTAAAGGGTAATAACGCCGGTTATTATTGTTCGGTAACAACGCCGATATTGCCTGTTTATTTTTAGCACGTTTCTTAATGAATAATCTATAGTTGCAATCGACGAAAAGAGTTCTGGTAATTTTCCACCGTAAATCGCCCGAGTTTGAAGTTATTTCCAAAGTTTGCGACTGTAAAGTGTATTCCGGCGCCGACGATTCGCGTACCCGGCCCAGAAATCTATAATTTTAGGTGAATAAGACCGAGCATTCACCCCGTTAAGTGCACTTTTATGGATTTTTCTAGGACCCAGACGAATTTAACCTATCCCAACATTTGGCGCAGTTTGCTGCCAAATTGTATTGATCGGATTTATTTAGAACATTTCATCTTTTCTTTTTACGATTTTTCTTATGTAATATGATTTATCTTTGATTTTCATTAAGATCACATAAAAAACGATTATAATTATACACATTAGTTATTTCTTATTTGTTTAATAATCACGAGAAATTACATGAGTTAAGGCAAACTGCAAGGTGGCCGAATACTTTTGTGAATAAGTGTAACTAAAGCCCGTACTAGATAAGTTTACCGGTAAACAATAAAAATCTGACTCCACAAATTTTGTTATTTTATAGCGTTTTTGATTTACTGCTCTAAACCACTCTCAGAGTATTCTGAGAGTGGTCCAGAGCAGTCAATCGAAAACGCTATTAATTACGTGCTTCCCAGATTAATCTTAAACGCATTACTTTTTACGAGGGAAGTATAGATTCGATTTGGACTTTCTTATACAGTGATAACAATAATACCACAAAATTAATGAAACAAATTTTAGTTTTCAAAAAAACGTCCCTTCTTTAATATTAACTTATGCCAAATCTACACTCCCCTCGTAGTTTTTTAATTATTTCTCCGAGCATTTTTTAATATTGTTGTTTTTGAATATTCTATTATGGTTTGGTACAAAGCATGAAGTAACGAATAAAAACATTCGGCATCACACAAATTAATAACAACAGTGTAATTTTCGACAAGATAAAAGACAAAATCTATTTATATTTTAATAAGCACGCTGGCGCTGAATTAAACATTAATTGCAACCTCGACATAAACATATCTAATGTCAATTTGCAAGTTCATGAATAAATTAATCGAGGTTATTACGGGATGGCGGTAAACAAAATCGATTAACTGTTACAGGGAACGGGTTGAAATGGAGCCATCATCAAAAATGGAAATATTAATTCCGGCAATTTGAAATGAATTTGCGTATTCATTTTGGGGAAACACCTACTGGTTTCGGATAAATAAAGTTATGTTTTCGTTTGTTTTGTAAATTAAAATTAAAATGGAAATCATATGTAGATGCTTCTATTTTGCATATAATTTTAAAATTAATTCCAAATCCTGAAACCGTACAAATTCTTGCATTATAAATGCATTAAATTAAAAAATACACTCACCGGCACAAAAAGCGACTCGCTTTGAGGTTTGTGTAATTCATTGCGACAATAAATTTTTTTATATAATTTTCGATTGATAATTGTTATTTATAGTTTTCTTGGTTGATGTAGTACATCAAATAAGGCCAAAAATAAATAAAACAAACAAGATTTTCATAAAAGTAACAAAAACTGCAAAATTGATGAAATTGTAACTTAAAGAAAAATGCAAAATTTCAATCTTCCTAATTAATTAAGATCGAGTATTGCCTTTGCGAGCCTGTATTACAGCCTGCATACGTTGCGGCATCGTCTCCACCAAGTGCCTAATCGCTAAATTGTCAAGTTGATCCCATTCTTGCTGAAGCGCCATTGATAATTCTTCTGGGGTCCATTTTTAATTTCACGGTCCACTTCGGTGAGAATTCGGTGAGAATTCATTGACGTCATTTGAGGTGACTTTTTCAATAACTCCAGATCTTGTAACAATTCAACAAAATGGAATGTGATAATACAAAATTATCTTCCTTTAATAAACGACCTTCTTCTTCCAAGTAGTATGCAATGTATTCGAATTCTCAAAACAGGCGATCCATCCTAACTCATCCGAGGTTCAACAAAACGTATGTGACTAGAGGAGATCTTGAAGTCTTAAAACATTCCTAACCATTCGGTCAAGCCTCTTCAACCAAAATACCTTTTAATAAGCGATCTTCTTCTTTCAACATATATAGCACGCCATGCATTCGAATTCTCAAAACAAAAGATTCCTTCTACAGTGTGTTTGTAATATCGTTTTTAAGCACAACAATTCCTCTATAGGTTACGATGTGGCCCAAGTCATTAGGTATAATCTTGTATGGAGACTTTCAGGCTTCTCTTTACCGGTGATAGTGGTAATACCGATGATGGATATAGTGATCGTTGCTAACAACTCTTCATCATCTTTACTCTTCCTAACTTTGACAATGATTGGCGTAACGGCTGTCAAAGCTTTTTGGTGCTGGGTGTTAGGTTGTCGTGGAAATTCCTTCGGGGAGTTACCTCTCTTCTCCCTTCATCGTTGGTCTTCGACAATGTTGGTGAAGTGTGACATGCGTGGGAACTTGTTCAGTGTGATTGAATACCTGGTATGTACCTCTTCTCCTTTTCTACAACAGCTGGCTTCGTAGATGACGATGGATAGTAGAGTATAAGTGTTACTCTCGATATGACAGGTGTATGGTGGATGTTTCCTACTATACTAATATAGGAATGTATCCTGCAAAGTAATTGTTACCAACAATAAGCTGCACCCTGCACACTGAAGCTAGATGTTATAGGGCTGAATCGTAGCGGGGGTGAAGTAACTCTGCTTCATTGGTCTAATGTATAATCGAATCACACATAACTGGCGCTGTATATCCTTCGTCAGGGGTTAGTATTCTTGTGTTTACTCCGGGGGGTTGTCTTAGCGACCAAATTTGAGAATGCGACCTTATTTGCCGGCTAATAATGATCGAATGCAGTTTCACGTCAAGGCGCGACCTAAATTTCGTTTATTTGTAACGATCGTCATTGTTGTTTTATTACACAATTATATTTATTTCTCTGATATTGGCTGACATTGTCAATCTGACATTTTTCGATGTCTGTCAATTTAACTTGTCTGACAATTATCATTTTAACGTTTTTGACAACTGTGATTTTGACGTTTTGTTGTCATCTGTCATTATGACGTGTTTCTTGGTTACTTAAAATTCGCACTATCGCACTACGTTTCACTATCGGTTGTGAAACGTAGAGCTATAGATATTGAAAGCAAGCTAACACTATTCCAATTCCAACCATAATGAAACATCGCACTACTACTTCCTCTTCTACATTCAAATTCAATAAATTGATGACCTTGTTATCTAGAACTTCTTCAACCAAAACACCTTTTAATAAACAATGATCTTCTTTCATGTATTCTCGAAACAGACGATCCCTTCGATGATATTTAAATTCGGCAAACCTGCCACCTCAACCCCTTCAAAGGACGAGTGAAGAATCGTCTATCCCTTCCTCTTCTATATCCAAATCCACCTTAACCCTATCCTTCTTATCTAGAATCTGGCAAAAGCAGTTAACTTGAAGTGCTGCTACGAGTTTGATTGTGGAATACAATACGTTCATATTATTTTAAAAAGCTCGAGGATCTTCTTAAGGGATGTGCGTTGTTAGAGTCCTGCACACTTAAAAGGTGGCAGAAGAAAGACCTCTCATTAAGGGTATTTTTGAAGAGATCCTCCTCGAAACAGACGATCTCTTCCATCATATTTAAATTCGGCAAACCAATGCCACCTCAACCCCTTCAAAGGACAAGTGAAGAATCGTCTATCCCTTCCTCTTCTACATCCAAATTCACCTTAACCCTACCCTTCTTATCTAGACTCTGGCAAAAGCAGTTAACTTGAAGTGCTGCTGCGAGTTTGATTGTGGAAGAGAATACGTTCATATTATTTGAAAAAGCTCGAGGATCTTCTTAAGGGATGTGTCCTGCACACTTAAAAGGTGGCAGAAGAAAGACCTCCCATTAAGCATATTTTTGAAGAGATCCTCTTAAGAATGAAACGAAGCTACTAATAAACAACACGACATAATTGAATTTTTCTCATTAGGGAGAAAGCTTACCTAAAACCCCAACCCACATATTGGACGTGTCCAGCTCTTTTAAGTTCTTGTTGAATGGTCTTTCCTCAAAAAGCTGGGGCGGGGACGCGAGCTCTAATATTCCTTCCTAACATGTTTCAGACATGTTCGATTTCGGGACTTCTCGGGGGCCACTGCATTTGGTTAACACCAACAGCGTCAAGAAATTCGTTAACAACTCTGGCGACATGTGGCCGTGCATTATCGTGCATCAACATAAAATTGTCGCCAATAAAAGGGGCAAAGGGTATCACATGATTTTGAAGAACATTTTCAATGTACCTCTGAGCGTTAATAACTCCCCTATTTATTACAACAAGGTCTCTATGTACGTTCGTTCGCAGAAATACCGCCCCACACCATAATCGAACCTCCGTAGAAAGGTAGTCTGGAAACAATATTACATTGAAAATACCGTTCACCGGTCCTTTTCTACACTCTTCCACCCCCATCTGACGCCCGTAGGCAGAAGCGGGACTCATCAGTGAAGAGTACTTGACTCCATTGCCCCATATTCCAATGAACATATTCACGAGCAAATGCAAGTCTGCTTACTCTATGGTGTGTGTTAAGCTCTGGGCCATGTACAGGTCTTCTTGCCATTAAATTAGCTTCATTAAAGCGTCTTCTGATCGTTCTGTCATTTACATGAACATCTCGAATCTCTCCAAGGCGATTTCTGACTTGAACAGCAGTCAAATTCTTGTTGCGAAGAATCGTTAGGGTAAGAAAATGGTCATCTCTTTAGTTACCATGATGATCGTGGCTCTCCCGATTATTGAAAATGTCCTATTCACCGATGAGCAGAAAAAAAAATGGTCAAAGAGTGTCCTCAGATAATTTATTTTAAAAAATAATAGTGTGCCGGTGAGTGTATTTACTTAAATATTCCATGTGACCAAATTCAACAATGATAAACTTTCTGCAATCTTTTCCTGCTTTTGTGAATTATATTTGACTTCCGAGGCACAATAACGTAATAAAAGTTTACCGCGACGCTTAAAGATGATTTCAATTTTTACAGCGGATTACAATTTAGCGCCCCGCAGAAGATAAAATTTACAAAGTAAGAGTTAACAGCATTACAAAGTCGGGCAGGGCGAAGGCGTTATGTTCTCGGTTATTACCAGAAACCCAATGTACGACATTACCTCGTACACACAAAAAAGTAATGAAAATAAAATGAAACGACGCCGTAGTTTGACGTTGTTTATTAAAAAAGAAAAAGAACCTTATTTGAATGGATGTAATTTTCTTCTTTCTTGTAAGTAAGTAAATTTGTAAATAGAATAATGACGCTGCCCTGGGCTATGTTTCACATCATTGTTTGTGTTTAAACAAGAAACACCTTTGCTTTCGTCGGCCTAAAATAATAAAACATCGTTTAAACGTATTCTTTTGTTTTGTAAATACGGTTTTATGAAAAATGAAACTTGTTGTCTTCCTGTGGTTTTCGGAATGCTGAGGTCTGTGGTGCCTCTAATCTCACTCACCACCTTTAATGCTCCCACGAACGAAAAACAAAGTGAACTCGATTCGGATTTCCCATATTCTATCTCCAACGAATCATAAAAGGAATGAAAAGTATAAAGAAATCAAAAGATCAGTCCCTCTTCAAACAAATAGACATCCGTCATGTTCGTGCATTCACGCATTTAATCTCGTTCGCAGTAAAAGGGAAACAAATCCGATAAATCACAAACATCTGAAAAAATCACGGTTCGGGTACACGCACGTGCTCGTTCGAAAAGTAGGTCTTTATTAAAAGCTCGTCCAGTGGGTTAACCAATGAGAGTTCTGTTGCTAACTGGGGATTCCTCCTGGAAAAGTTCAACACCTGCTAGCGTAACAGTCGATCGAGCCTTGAAATGTGGGTCACAGGATGCAACTTGCTGCAGGAGAGGCCTGAATACTACTAGGTCAACGACCTAAGCTGGCCCGGGTTTGACATAAACACCCCCTAATCGATATATAAGTAGGTTATTTCTGTTTACTTACCTCTGTTAGTACTACTAAGCTCCATTCCAAATTTCCTCGTGTGCCAGTAATTATTATTTAGATGGAACACGTTGGCCCCGAGAAAATACACGTGTCCTCTTATCTGTGTCAATGATAATTTGTTACGGAACTTGACCCATAAGTCTCGTATAATTATATTGTTAGCATCGATAGCAAGGACTTCGATTCTCGGTGACACATTTTGCCTTCAAAGTTGTTTACTCTATATTTAAAATGATGCTCATAGGAAATAATATCATAAATTACGTTGTGAGTTTTGTACAAAATAGTGTTGAATTGAAAGGTCTTAAGTTCCACGGCGAAAGCCATCGTTGAACAAAAAAAAAGATGTTCTGTTTAGCCCTTCAAACGGTTAATTTGTAATAACCTCAGTGAAAGGGGAATTTCATTCTAGAAAAGAAGTTACACAAGTTATCCATCAAACGTCAGTCAGTTTAGGAAGTCATTCCTTTTTCGGTCTTCTTTCATCAAAAAATTTAATTGATTGAACCTTTAGGCTTGCTTGGGTAGCTACAGTTCTGAATTTCATATCTTTATTTGTATGGGTTTATAATAATTAATTATTAATAATTAATTAATAATAAAATGTCATAGGATATCAAATTTCGTATTTAAGTATGATTTGATAATTTTCTAAAACCATTAAATTTGTAAGTCTAGAGGAAACAGAACAGATTTAACAAAAAAAAAAGGAAAAAAAGTCAGAATAATGTATGAAGCGAGGAAACGGAAAACAACAGTTGTAAATCAAAGAGGAGAGACCGTAAATTCTGACACCCTCTTAATTTTATTACCTCTTGCGTACACACATTCTTTTTCGTAGCTATTAAAAATAAATTCTTTATAGGATTGCTTGTCGAAATTAAAAAAGGAAAGGACGTTATTAATTAATTTGCATGCACTGGGGGACATACATTTCCGAGTTGAAATTAACAAATTTATTTGCTGGAAAAGTCTTCTTGGTTACATACTGCAACTTTAGTTTTAAGACGATCACGTTGTTCTGTATGTAAGACTTTCGAAAGGTCAGGATCGTGACTTTCGTTCGATATCAAAATTTTAATATGACGACTGCATTTTATCGTTCCTTGAGAAAAGCTCTATGATACATGTGAGTTTTTGAGTTGAGGAGAGCTTCTGGTCTTTTAATTTGGCACTAGTTTTTTTATCTGAGCGTTATTATTGTTATTCACATAATTAAGAACTGACACAACGTGAAGACAAAATGCCCAAAAGAATTTGTCTCATTAACATTCCTCGCCCATTCTTTATAACACAGAGAAATAACTGTAGCTATTGTTTTGCAAACAGAAACTGGGACAGCAAGTTCTTACGACTCCTAAATGTAACTGGATTATTACATTAAGAACTTGGTCGTTACACATAACAAATTTATAGTAGCTAAAAATGACGCAACCCTTCACTTTTAACGCAACATTAAGAGATCGAGAAGTTAAGAAGTTTTCTTCGTAAAAATAGTTTTCATTAATCCTTGCGAAATGTTATATGAATAAATTATGATTCACAGAACAGTCAGCCAGAGATAAGTTAGTCGCCGTGACGTTCTAGATAATATCGTTTGCAACATTCGCTATTAGAGATGCTTCACTTTATTAACCCTCTCCGACGATAACTTCGACATCATTTACGTTTGGTTTAACTAAGCCGACGTAAAACATATTACACAAAGCGAATATTATATCAGATTTTACTCCCACACACTTGCCCATGCCGTAATTTGAATCCCCTCGAATAGAGAATGTAATTTGCAACAAATTACAGTTCCTCGTGTGTTCACAAATTAAAAGCGTGAACTTCCAACTTTTTAAATTGAATATGGTAGACTCTTCTTAGGAATTTTCTGATTCCAACCCACATTAAAATTCGTTCAAAGTAATCGATGCTTCTCCCCTTCAGAAAAAGCTGTGGCATCCGGAGCAGATTTCAATTTGCTGGCCTACTTTTTTCCGTCTCGGCGAATCGTGGAAACCTCGTCATTAAAAATTCCCTTTCGGTATTTTTTTTTTCTCAAGCTCGCTTCGAATTAACTGCTGATAGATCAGAACAAACAGCGGAGACGAGAAAAATAAATTATTAAATCCGATGTGAAACTTCGGCTCTTCTTTCAGGATCTGCGTGCACATAAAACGTTAAAATTCTTCCCCGCTTACGGCTATCGGACGTGCGGATTTGTTTGCTTTAATGTCTGAATTATGCAGAGTTGCGAAAAAATGTTTAAACTTCGTGAAATACCGATTTGGGATCACGCAAATGGGGAAAAAAAAGCAAAGCAAGCACATTTTGTTAAAAATAGAAGAACTCTCTGCTCTCTTCAAGTCTTATTTTTATCACACTCTCTAAAAATCGTTGGGTAAACTAGAAAGACACACAAAATTAAAATTAAATTTGCTGTACCCAAACAACTTCATTTAATTATTTACTAATGTAGTCCTTGTGCAAGTTCTACGAAGTAATTAAGTAAATGTAGACTCTTATTAAGAATTAATCATAACTACTCTTCTAGATACTTCAAATCTCCAGGCTCCCATCTTATATAAATTTAACAAACCGTAGACAGTTTATCTCTGAGCGCAACGTAAATTTTAAATATTAAAACAACTGTTATGAGACCATTCCTCCCTTATACCGTAGGTATACGTCTCAAAGGAATTTTATGCGCTCCTCGTACGTATCAATTTGAACTTTTGCGTTTCCGTTCTTTTATTTGTTCGCTTTACAACCGGAAAAGAAAGAATTTCAAGTTAATGCATGCTACATGATGGATTTCCACGGAAGTTGTTACTTTCTCGATGTTATAAAATTTCAGTCGCCAAAAATAAAACTTACAAACTGTAGCAGAACTGATGGGAATTTCGCTTCGAGTCGGAAGCGATTTCACAAAAGGAAACGTCCTCTGGTAACATAAAATCAAGCTCAAAACGATCCTGAGATATTTAAATTTGAATATATTTGCCGTTGCTACATTGAATATATCCACGTGTATTCTTGGAAATATGAAGCTGGAAGCGGTTTCGAGGGAGTCCTTTAATGGAAGAGATCAATCGCCGCGCTCTTAGTCGTCACTGCTGCCTCTAGTCTAGATCGTGACAAATTTCAAACTTGTCAGAAGAATTTCGCTGTCTCATGTGATATTACTTGCGTTTCCTTTGAAATTAAATCACAAATTATTAAGAAATATAAACAAAAACTTAACTTCAAGTATTCTAGCATCATTTAAATATAATTTATAAATGGGTTGTTGAAATATATAGAAATTTAACGTGAGCAAATTGTGAGGATAATTGAAGATTGAAATTTATAAAATGCGAAAGCGCTGTAAATTCTAAGTCTTCGGACATATTCAGCAAAGTATAAAGCCGTTAGTCCGTAGTAGCACGGAGCTTCAACGTCAAATTAAAACGTAGAGAAAACATCACGTCTCCGCAGGGGGAGGCGATAATAAAAATTCCTCCTCAAACGAATTGTTAACCAACTTGTTCACATTAACCAAAGCTAAAACAATTCTCCTTGTTTCTAAACTGTCATAATTAAACAACTGTAACAACTCGTGGTAGTTGATAGATAAAGGGAAGACACCGGTCTCTTTAAAGGTAATATATTTTAAAAATATTTTTTGAATGTCTTCCAGCAGATTTTTCTGATAACTATAGCATACCAAAGAGGCATACTTTAGAACAGACCTCATCATTCCAAAATAAGGCATTTCATTACGTAATACGAATCCTAGCATTTTTAGGCCTCTACTAACGGTCTTCTAATATGCAACCCAAAGGCGAATTTACAATCAAAAGACATTCCTGAGTCCTTAAAACAAGTGACTCTTTTCACTGAGGTTGATATAAGTTGATAGTCGAATAAAATCACACTCGTTCTAGTATACGAGAGTACTCTACATTTATTGACATTGATTTTTAGTTTATTATGTTTGCACCAGTCTTCAAACCTACTAAGTTGGTCTTATAAGAACTGACAATCACTAATACTCTCAATTGACTTAATTATTTTTGCATCATCAGCGAACAACAAAATTTCACTGCTGATTATATCAGGTAGATCATTAACGAAAATCAAAAATAGTAAAGGGCCGAGATTCGAACCCTGTGGTACACACGAAGATGGTACGTATGGAGATGATTGAAAATCATTAATGAATGCGAATGCCTATTTCTCAAGTAGCACTCTATTAATTCAACTAACTTCTAAGAAAAGCCAACATTTAACAACTTCCGAAGGAGAATTTGCCGATCTACGCAGTCAAATGTTTTTTAGAAATCAGTGTAAATGACATACTTGACCTGCTGTCTAAATGATTGGCTACAAACTGACAAAAATGACATAAGTTGGAGACCGTAGAGCTACCCGCTCTAAATGCATGTTGATTGGGACTAATAAAATTTTTTACAGACGAATACATATTGGAATAAATAACCATTTCAAATTCTTTCGCAAAATTGTTAAGAATTGCCACTGAACGATAATTATTTATATTGAATGCGTCACCCTTTTTATGAATGGGAATGATTTTGGACTGTCCGGAAAGGTGGCCGTTCTAAGACACAAGTTAAAAATTAAGCATAATGGATTAGCCAATACTGCAACACAATCTCGTACAAAAAAAGAAGGAAGACCATCACAACCTGCAGTAAAATGGTTTTTCAACTTTTTACATGCTTTCTATACTTCTTCATAAGTGACGTAGTCCAGATTACAGTTGTTTAGCTTATGATGACTATTTGAATTTGTTGTCTCTCATCGTCATGTTCATGTGGGTATTACGAAATATTAAAGATGCATTCCCTCTAAATCTAGTCGAACCTTCAAACACTTCAGATGGTACAATGCTTCCCATTTGACTTAATTTTGATGAACGACCATAAATTTTACAATCTCATGAAAATAAATTAAACAATGAACGTTTGCATGAAAATGAATAGAATGAACCATTTTTTATTGAAGCGTTATTAAATTTTCGAGAAAATAAATAATTTTGTCGAACGGATAAACCGTTTGAACGTCTCTGGTTTAAGTTTATGATGTTTACGAAGAATATGAGTGATGTAATTTATTGTTAGTCATCGCCGGCCGGGCCGGGTAGTTTGAAGGTGTACGTTGAGGTGGTTGCACGGAAATTTACTGAAAAAAATGGCAGAATTTACAAATAGTGAGATTGTTCACATGATTCTAGTGTACGGTGAAAGTGGGCAAAATGCATTAGCGACAAGGCGTTTGTATATACAGCATTTCCCAAACCGACATTTGCCAACCAGTGCCACATTTCTCTCTGTTGTGCAAAGAGCGGGGGATACTGGAACTTTAAGGGCACGTCGCGGAAGAGGTGGAGGAATGCAGCATCCACAACGCATCCTAAACGGAGAAGAAGAAATACTACAACTTATCGAGGAACATCCTTCGTTAAGTGTACTTGATATCTCAAGACAAACGCGTTTATCGTCCTCCGTTGTTTGACTCATTCTCCGCGAACAATTTCATCCGTACCTTATTCAATGAGTTCAGGCTTTGCTACCAACCAACTATGCTCTACGCATACAATTTTGTTGTTGGTTACTGCATAAACAACAGGAAAATGCGAATTTTGTTCATAATGTCCTGTTTACCACCGAAGCAAGCTATTTTTACCAGAGATGGGGGGTGCAATTTTCGCAACATGCATTTGTGGGCTGAGGAAAACCCTCACGCAATTCGTCGCGGCCATTTCCAACAACGGTTTTCTGTTAACGCGTGGGCAGGTATTCTAAATGACAATTTAATCGGCCCGTTCGTCTTGTCGAACCGTTTAGATGGTCTCTAATACTTAAATTTTCTACGAACTAATCTACCGGAACTTCTCGAGAATGTGAACTTAAATCTTAGAGCAACGATGTGGTTTATGCACGATGGGGCTCCACCTCATTTTCGACGAGAAATACGTGCTCACCTCGACGAAATTTTTCTTGGTAGATGGATTGGAAGAAACGGGCCGATCAGGTGGCCTGCACGTTCACCTGATCTAAATCCGCTAGATTATTATCTGTGGGGACACGTAAAAGCATTGGTATACGAAGAAAAAATCAACACGTTCCAAGAATTGAACGATCGTATTAACGCCGCATTTCTCTCTGTTCGACAACAAAACATGTTTCGTAACGCTTGTGAATCATTACTACGTCGGGCAGATTTGTGTTTACGAGCGGCCGAGAGAAGGAATTTTGAACACTTATTGTGACTCAGCCGGCACTGAGCCAGAGATTCTAAACATTTGTCAGTGCGTTATCAGTTGAGGGTAAGTTTTATGTTGTTTTTATTTCTGTTTTTATTTAGATGCATTTATGCACACATCTCATGTCCAACACGCCATTATTTTTTTTTCACGATGGTGCGAAATACCCTGTATTTACAAAAGTAATTTCGGTGGAAAATAAGGCTTATTGGAACATTATGTAATAATTCTTTCATAATTAAAGTTGACTCTAGTCTGATGAAAATTGTATAACAAATTCTTTCTAATCTTTTAAGGTACACTTTAAAGGTCGTTAAATCGCTCACCGTTTCGCTATCGGTTGATAGCTTCGTCGGGAGTTGTTGATATTTATAAAGTTAGCGTAACATTTTTATTATTATTTAAAATATTTTTCATTGGATCAATATTTAAAGAGCACATGGAATATCCATATTTAAATGAGGAAAACTAGACTCACTCTTATTTATTTTTTGGCAGCTACACATAAAAATCTGGAGTTAATTCTAAGACTTCCTCAACTCCTTTTCGTGTTCCCTCACGACCATCCATTTCTAGTAATAAAATAAAGGGAGTTAGGATGTTTAACTTTAAAAAGTGTTAGTGTTGCCTTCAAAAGTGGCATTTTAATCCTTGTGGTAGTATCTTTCAAGAAGTTAATATTATCTGGGAAAAGAGAGAGACTTAACTTCTGAGGTAGCAGTTTGTATCCCTAAAGGAATTAGTATTATCCAGAATATGTCAAGCATTTGTATCCTTAAAGGAGTTAGTATTATCCAGAGATAACGTTAACACTAATTTTGTTAAGCATTACACCTGAAACGTTATCGATACCCTAACACTGATTTATTCCAAAAACATGGACTGCATGTTGTCTTTTCGGGAGTTACCCTTTGGTAATTTTGATTTTCGTTGCCTACTTACAATTAGTAGATATGTAAAAAAATACATTGCAAATAAAATCAATTAATTGAAAACCGAGAGTCCAAAGGTTCAAAATTTAAAAGGAATAAAAATAAACTTTTGTGTTCATTTATTGAAGAGGCATTTGATTTTTTGTCTTGATTTCCATGTATGTACCTATGTATGTCTACATGAATCTGGAGATAATTTTTACTATATAGGAAAAAATGATTTGATTTTTAGGTGCAAGGATTAAAAAGAATACAACAAATAACTTTAAGTTCACATTTATTATATCAGTCAATATAGTTGTAACATTATTTACACAAACATTAGCGTACATTCCTTATTCGTGCAGAATCAAAGGAATAGTCATATAAGTTAATTATAGTACGTCAGCCTATCCTCTACGATATATCAAAATATAGTATTTACATCTGGTATAAAATGCAGGGATATGTACACTTTTTCAGATAGCCTAACACATACATATGTAGCTCTAAGAAGAACCGGGGTTTTCGAAGTCCACCGTCGACAGATTTCGTGTCCCACGAGACCAGAATCATTTCTAAATGTTCGATTTCAATTTTTAAAGAAATCAATCGACTGAGGACGCGACCGCTAAGGAACCAAAGCAGAGACCCTGTTTGTACCTTGGTAGGTTCGAAAGTGAAAGTGAAAGTGAAATTCGATTGCGAACTTAAAACCTAATCACTTCGTCAAATAAGAGGAGAATAAAATTTTGCTTTTAACGTGACATTTCACAAAGTACCTTCCGCAAATTGAATCAACGAAACGTCCGTCTAGGTGCTTTCTTTTTTAATTGCTGTTGCGGCAGGAAATTTAATTATTTCGCTCAAAAGCATTGTCGAAATTGTTTACCGCCCTACTGTAAGCGAATCGCATTCTTTCGCTTCTTGACGAGCTTCTACTACAAACAGGGCCTTTGAAGAGAAATAACAGACAGCGTTACTGAAATTACTCGATAATATTTTAAACATTTCTTTACATTACAGTATTTAATGTCAACGTTAAGGTACTGTGTTAAATATCAGATTCGCATATACGTAGTGTTATGCAGCGCTCTAATCTAATGGACGAAAACGCTCCTTGAATTGAAAGGTATCATCTGCAAAGTCGCTTTCAAAAATAAAAAATCAATTGCGCGCATGATTAAATCTTTACAAATTGACTCGTCTTTTCGAGATGTACATCCTAGGAAAATATCTATGCACTTGTGAAGTATCTATCAAAAATAGAGAAGCCTCTACTTTTTAAGGAACAACGGGTGCTATACTCCAGTTTTCTTTTATAAGTATATAGTTTTATTGAGATTCACAGAAAGCATTTCTATATACGTGCGTTCTTGAAAATTATTGTCAAAACTCGAACTCTTCTTCAGAATAGAGTTTGCTCATGTAAAAAACTTAATTATTATTATTAGTCATGGATGTCGATAGTAAAGAATGGCTGTTCAAAAGCTCCATACTAAGAGATTTTTTTCTAAATGTGAACGAACTTGGTAAGAATTTTATTTTTTGATCATCCTGAAGTATACAAGACAGTTTTGAGTATAACCAAGCAATAAATAGTTTAAAAAGCTTTCTAGAATAAGAGTCGTTTTAATA
This sequence comes from Serrognathus titanus, assembly GCA_039766575.1. NCBI lineage: Eukaryota > Metazoa > Arthropoda > Insecta > Coleoptera > Lucanidae > Serrognathus > Serrognathus titanus. Next base: position 5,091,228 of record CM077912.1, read on the forward strand.
TTTTAAAATCAATTTGCTAACAAGAATAGTTATCCTTGAAGTGGTCCAAATTCTTAAAGTTCTTTTTTCATTCGCTCTAAAATGAAAAGGATGTGACGAGAATAAGTGTAAGGAAAGACATGTTAAAATAAAATTTCAAGTTCCTGCAGTTGTTCCAAGAGAAGCCATGTAGTGTAGAGTTCGTCGAGTGCCAATAACTTTCAAGAACACCTGTTTGCACTTTACTATTTCTAAGCGTAAGTAGAAGTAGTCCAGTGAACGTGACAACTTGTTTTATAGTTTCATAAGCGCCGTACATGGAAGAGCTCCGAGTTATTACGAACAGACTGAGTACACAGGTTTTGACATCGATTTAAATACTTGTCAACACTAATAATAATGAAAATCGACCTAGATCTAACACAAACCCATCTTATGCTACTCGTGCATCGTTTCTGCGCCCGATTTTATCGACTAGCCCCAGTTAACAAATAAAATATACATCGACGACAGTGATAAACATTTATGATGCTAGTCGCTGGTTTTAGGAGCCACAGGTAAACGAATTTCGAAACGCAACGAGCTTTCGACCTCAATTAGGACGACGGTTTCCGTTGAAACATGTATGGATTCTAATTTATTCAAATTAGCGTATTTCATGCCACTCATCTTCATTCCGCGCCTGCACGCTTCATTAATATGCATTATTTTTAGCGGCGTGTAATCCATTCATAACTTTATTAAACCCGCAAGCAATTCAGATTAAATTCATCGAATTAAAATAATTCATCCTTTTGGAAATCCTGCGAGATGAATACATTTATCTGTGGCTCTTATAAAATTTAGGCCGGAGCTGTTTGTTCAAAGTATTTTTCAAAAATGCCCAACTATCCCTCTATTTTAAGTAACCCTAGAAAATGTATGTCAAATCAGATCAATACATTCTACTCTAGTAATAGCCTTCGATAAATTTCCCTAATAAAAACGGGGTGAATTAATGGCGACGCGGATGGGCTATAAACAGCAAAGGAAAACCCACCCCACGGATCTACAAAACACATCCATAAAACGCGACTGAATTTTATTTTATTTTTCGAAGTCATTTTGAAAATACAGCCCCCCTTAATCTATTTGTTTCACGAGAACGATGGAACTACTGTAAGCACAGTCCTTTTTTCTCTGTATCACAGATGCGATGTCTGCAATGTTTAAGACTTTTTTTTTTGCTAACGTTTACCCCAATCTATATATAACCTACTTATGAAGAAATCGTTACCGGCAGTCCGTGAAATTTAATATTAATGCGGTGACTCGACTTGTGGACGTGGACGTGTCCGTCGAAATTCTCGCTAAATTTAGCTTTTCGAATGTGGAGCAGAAGTCTTAAATAAATTCTCGCGCACGGGAAATGCATTCGTTTGTACGGTTGATTTATTTTTAAACAATTTTTTTTTAGGAAAACATAAAACCTAAAAAAGAAATGTCCACAGGCAAGTTGCCTCCTTGAAACTACTAGCGCTGCTCTAGAGCACTCCCGGAATATCTCTTTATTACTTGAGAGTGCTCTAGAGCAGCTATTAGTAATTAGGTGAATTTTGTACTGATTTATTCCCGTTTCTAACTCAACTCCCTGAGTAAATCGTATCTCTTTCTAGTATCAGACCAAAAATATTTTCCTAAAAGAAAATGTTTCTAATATTACCATAATTAGTAGATATGCGAAATGAATATAAAATTCAGTAGGTTTTAGACACAATGGTGTAATCGCTAAAAAACATTTACGTGTTAATCGATATATGTACACAGAGGCAGCAAGTAGCCAAAACGAAAAACCAATTTAAGAAACACCGTAGGTCTCAAAAATCTATAAAACACAGTGCACATAAGAATTAATTATAAAGTCAAACCCCCGTTGATTCGAATTCGGGCCTGAATTAAATACATTTATACAAGTGATTAATACTAAATTTCAGTCTTAAATTAACAACAATAAGTCATTCAGGTATCCGACGGCTCCAAACTACCGAAGTAGCGCATTTTCTGCTAGCGAGAAAAAAAAACTCCAAGTAAACACGAATTTTCCACCACCGGTTCGAAAATATATTTACAAAACCCACCGTTTTACTTGGAGTTGCTGACCACCGTGGCCCTTTTCCCTTAATTTATTATATAGCCAACCAACTTTCATTTAATTTAATTACAGAGCTTACTGCGTCTTTTTTAGTACGGAGAGCTGCTGGGTGAGACTGTCTTCGCTCGATATGATCCTCTTCCTCATCGGTGGTTTTATCTCTTCGCCTCCATAATTCTGCAACGAAAACATTTTACAGAACATAAAATTTCGGATCACGTTCAAAATATCCCACCGCAACTATTCGGCAAACAGAACTTTCCGCATTTTGGCACGATTCCAACGGCCAAGTTATATATAGCGTACTGCAGTTCTCATGAATGAAACTGGGGTGTGAGAAAATCGAAACGATCATTTCAGTGCGGAAGTTTAAAATTGCTTTTTATGAATGAAATTTTAAGTAAGTACTTACGTTTTCCAGATTCTTCTCCATATCAAGCATATGTTTGATGGTATCATAGACGGAAGGGGTTCGTTTTCTGTCAACGTCGTTCTTGGAAATCATATTGACTACGGGCGCGGAGAAAGGGTGTCTTACAGGAGTTGCAGGCCTCATAAGAACCTCTTCTTTTTGCCCCCTTGCGCTCCGAGTGGGTGATTCAGTTGAGGTAGAGGCGGTTGATGGATCGGCCGTCGTTGTAATCTTCAACTTACGGTCGGTGAAAGCAATTTTATTATCGGAAATAACGTTTTGAAATGAGTTGCGTTTACTATCCCAGTTGTTCCAGGTTTGATCTTCGCCGCTTTCGTATTTTTCATTCGGGTGTTTACCGGCGCTTCTTTGGAACCAATGCAATCTTTCCTCTGCACTCGGCTTCTTATCAAAATATTTATTTCCTTGTTTATTATGTTTATGTGGTTTGGCCAGCTGTTTTAATTCTCTCACATCTTCATCCTCCTGATAATAATTTTGTTTGGGTTCCACAGGATACTCCTCCCATTTCCCATACACATCGTCAGAGTAGTAATTATCGGATTGTGCTTTTGGTTTGTAGCTGTCTTTTTCATCTATCGCATCTTTGTACATCTGCGACATTATTAAATTTTGGAGGAAAGCTGCGTTGACGTCGTCAAAATTGTCTTCGTTACTGGATGAATCGTTTTCGTAGAACATTTCTTGCCCGATTGGTTGTGATTCTTCTCGTTCTTCGCGCTCGGCTTCTTGCAGCATTTCCTCCTCTAAATCCACGACGGGATCTGCAGAATCGCCGTAACCATAATAACCATAACCAGGTCTCATTACTGGTCTGTCGTTGTAATAGTATGGCAGGACTGCCTGGTACACCTCATACTTTGAGGTTCTAGCCGGATAGTAAATGGGATACGAGAGTGATTCCTGAGGATAGTAATAATCATCCAAGTAACTCTGCCCGTAAGGATACATTTCGTAATAACTGAGAGGATATCTTTGGGTTCTCACCATTTGCTGGTAGGGTTGTATTTGAGTGCCCCAAACGGGGTTCGATGCTCTGTGAACTGCCGACGAGCGGCCATAACGTTTCGTGCCATAAACTGGAATTCCGTAAGTCATGGGCCAACACGAGATTACTATTAGCGGCAAGACCCAGAGTAATTGCAAGGCCATCTGCAAAAACGAAAGTACCTAATTAGCCAAGACCAAAGACGCTTTGGGGTGCAAATTAGCACGGAGGGTAATTTATAAAGGACCGCCGTCTCTTTGATAAGTGACCGTAATAAATTGAATCGCCGAGCGGTGTAACAGTTGACCTGTTTCCAACAGGTTAGTGGAAAGGTGATTTTTTTTTCGATGACTTAAAATATTTGCGTGCGTTTTTAAAATATAGAAAATGTAACTTACCATGTTGGTTCTCCTTAACTCAACTTTGGTTGATAACGCACTATGAACACTGACACATAAACGCGTCTTAGTTTGAAATGCGGCTCTTAGTCTTGAACCCCTATTTATAACAAGCTTCGCCCCTTCTCTTTCAGCCCACACGTTATCAATGAACGAGGATTGTGGAGGGACAGAAGTTTCCAAGTTGCGACAACCACCCCCATTGGTCGCGCGTTTTCGCCGATCCGATCCGATTGGCGGTTGTATTTTTGCCTTATTGATCGAAATACTACGGATGCGCGAACTAAGGCTTGTTATACTTCACATTTCCGGGCTGGTAATAGCCGAAATCATCGGTATCCACTGCTGTTCCCCTCTGTTCCTTCCCACAGGGCACGGCTTCATTCATAAGTTTAGGAACACCCGGTGCCTTGCATGAGGACTCATAAGATAGGTTTTATGCGAGACCGCCGAGCTAGAAGTAAAATCGTTGCAGCCGTATGCATTTTATAGTGAACGCGATCTAAATCCGTCTCTGGCCCGATAGTAAACGTAACAGGCGCTTTAAAAATAAGCGGAACCGAATCGGAAGCCAAAATCTTTGACTTTGTTGCGAAACTAAATTTAGAAACCGCGTAAACAACCAAACGGAAAAAATATATCAATTCCGGTGATCTGAAGAGGGGACAACTTTGTTCACTATGACAAACTTCCATTAAGAGTAGTCATAATTCAAAAACAAATTAACATAAACATAATGTTGCCATAATCCAGAATAATTATGTAATTTTAAATAGCACATGATTTTTATGCCTATACCTTCCTCTACCCTATCCATTCCTTACGTACAAAGCAACTTGATGCATTTTATGGTTTTGATTTCATTTATGGGGGAAGTAAGATTCAAATTGGGATCAGAAGAGTTGCGCTTGTGATGAACTGCAATTACATACATATTATTCTCCCACAATTTTTAGTAACGCCCTTTTCTTTGCCCACATATTGTTCAAGTTTTCCCATAGTTTTGTGTAGGAGTTCTTACCATTCACTTTTTTAAAAGAAAGAAGCAGTATCATCAACGAAATACATAAAAAAAGAGATTCCATCACTATTACGATAGTAAAATTAATAATAAATTTCTGAGTTCGTTCTAACCCCCAGTACACAAGTATGACAAATCAAGTCCAATCGATATTTAATTAATTTTTAAATTTGTAACGCCCGCGCTAACTTGGTTTAATGATTTAATGAAATTTTATGCTTAAACTACGTGATCTTTATTATATCCATCCACTTTGTAAATCAGTGTTAAAATTAATGGATTGGGATTGGAACGCTCCTAACAAATTTTTGCATGTACTGAAATCTCAAATGAAAATATGTGTGCGTGATTATAAGGTATCCAATAAGTTATTAAAGTAATCCGCAGCACCACAAAGATCTAATGATAATAAATATTTCTTGGAGTAAATTTCATACTTTTGCTTGGCTCTCATACAAAAAATTACGCCGTTTCTCTAAATTATCTTAGATTCTAGTATCATTCATAATTTCTATGCCATTTCTTGTGTGTTTTCTGCTGCTATTTTTTATAGTTATGGCATCCATAAGAAATAATAATACATACTTTTGCACTTAAATAAGAAGAAACATAAAATGGAAAATATTATACTGGTGGAACAGTGGATATTTTCAAATAATCTTGCAAAAATATGCATTTAAAGACTAAGGCCAATTAAAGTAAGTACTGATTGGTCAATTATTTAAATATTTGTGATTTTTTTAATTAGAAAATGAAAAAAATTTAAGTAACGCCTACAAACAAGTCTAAACCCCTTCATTCGGGGCGGTTTATTTTTTCACAATTTACACACTACTTTGTTATGTTTTGCCAAATAATCAGTTTGAAGATTCTTATTAAGAAAGTAGTACAAAACCGAATAAAGATTTCGTTTTATATAGGCCTAAAATACCGTTACTTTGCAGGACTACTGCCAACGTGCGTCGGCATCGCCTAAATTGTTGTAGACTTTTTTAAAACGTTTCTTTTTTTACACATAATGAATTAATCAGTTTTAAGACAACTTCTTCATCCGACGGGTCTCATGCTTATAACAAATTGCATTTACTACTGATGATAACCCAAAAACATTACGCATATTTAGCCGAATTCAAACACTCTAATGAAAAGTTTCTAAGGAAAATTGTTCGAACTTAAAAAATTTTAATTTTACTAAATCAATTTGTAAAGAAAAAAGAATAGTTTGTATTGATCAGCAGTGAATGGTTATTGTGATTTTGAAGTAAATCTTATATGAATAACAGTTTTGAAATTATTTTGTTGTTGCACTATGCAAAATAAAAACGAGAACTCCGAATATTAAGACAATTTCCCTCTTAAGGCCTAAAGAGTGACTGTTTTAGGCCTAGTTCGCTTAACTCAATTCGTCCATTTTGTAACACTTTTTAAATGATTTTCTTGTATCGTCACTTATTTATTTCTTCAACTGTTAAATGATTTTGATTGCTTTTCAATGTAATCAGTTGCTTATCTTAGTACATCAAGCAGTAATAAATGTGGTGCATCAAACTTCAGCCCTATATTTTTTTAATAACAATTTTTCTGAATTTATTTTTTAAATCTTTAATCAAAATTTATTATCAGTCATTAACATCATGGATAACCCAATTCTATTTATTTTTTAATTTCTCGCTGATCTTTTTTGAAAATTTTAAATATACAATAGACTTAACTGATCAAATCAGTTATACAGCAAACGAAATTAATTTCTTGTCCAATAATCGTCATAGCCAGACTTTTTTCTGCATTTGCTTCTGTTTTGTATAAAGAATTTATGCCTAAATATTAGAGGTACTACTTATAAATAAAACGAATACAAGTGCAAGTACAACAAAAAGAAATGTACTTCAGTGCAAGTACCTTTCATATAATTCAGATAAATCTAAGTACAAGTCCTTCAATGGAACTTAATTATAAATTATAAGCACATTTTGGACTCGATTGTCATTAAGTACAGTGAGAGTTTTTCTTACAAACTTCACTTACAATCTGTTATAAATATTCGAAACGACAGGTTATTTAAAAAAAATCTTGAATCGTATATCAAACACTTCCATTATAATTTCAATTAAATCACTGCAAGACAGTAAATAGAACACGTAATAAGGTACTAACTTTAACTTACAAATGAAGTCAGAAGTAAGTAGTAAGCTTCGAAAGATAGTTGTGCGAATTCTCTCAGTCGAAGTTCTAGAATATTCTAGAAATAGTATTATCAGGAATACGCGCAAAAAACTCGACGAACGTGTTGGTTCTAAAACTAATTGCAAATACTCAATTAATCATTGAAAACAGTAAGGCCTTTGAGTATTTAAACACAAGTGCAAGCAATGTCACCTCTTGCAAGTACTTAAGTACAAGTATAAGTCCTAAAAAGGGACTTAGTACTTTCGATAGCAGATACAGGAATAGCTCTAATACATGTATACTAAAAATAATTTTAGAAACTCTTGCTCTTCTGGAACTACGTTTCTGCCGAATTCCCCAAATTTGTCAAAACAAAGGTATAGGTTGAATATTAATTGAAAATACAGACTCGTATGTATATATATTTATTTACATCTAATTTTACTGTACTTCGTCTCCTGAGAAAGTAAGTATAAAGAAGTATAGTCAATTTTATTTGCTGTTAAACTATTTTATTAAATATACGGTCCTGTTAATTTTAAATTACAAAAATGTTACAAAATAAGTTGCAAAAGTTACCACCGTATTTAATTAAACTAAAACTTCTGTTTTTTTCTTTGGCTGGATGTCAACCAGCTTTGCATTGCTTAAAATGATTCGATTATTTTTACAACAGTTCCTCATCTCGCTCTTACACTTCCATTTGACTGTCATTAACTAAAATTAACGTATTATTATTACGTATCGTTACAGAACATAAACAAATATAATAAAATAAGCTAATTAACATCCAAAGAAAGATTGCATCTATTTTTTGAAAAAACTAATTATTTATTGAGTTCCTTGGAATTAACATGTAATTAATCGCTTCAAGAAATTTTACTGTAATAAATCTTATTGCTTTCATTCGCTAAAATTAATCAGGGTGTATGGAAACCAAAAGTGATAAGGAGTTTTCCCAATTTTTAAGAAAATATGTCCAAGTTTATTATCTTTAACAAAACAAACATCAATTACTTTACCTAAAGAATACTTATACTTACAAAGTTCCATCAAAAATTAGTACGTTTCATATAATTCAGATTAATACAGGTCCATGGATAGTGCTTCATTATAAGTAGTAGTATATTTTGCACTCAATTGTCATTATTCTCACTAAGTACGATATAAGTACCAAATTAATATATAGTACTACAAAAATAAAATATTAAATCAACACTGTCACTAAAATATTTCAAATTTAAATGAAATCGCTACAAAAAAGTAAATAAAGCGCTGACTTTAACTCACAAGAAAATAAATGAAATCAGAAGTAAATTGTAAAGCTTCGACAGACAATTTGTACGAATTAGTAAGTAAGCAAATGTTACTTACTTTAGAAGTACCTTAGGCCTATATAAATACACGTACAAGTATTCTATCTTGTTGCATGTTCTTAAATACAAGTATAAGTCCTAAAAAAAGTACTTGTACTTGTAATTAACACCTGTTACGTAAGTTTTGGGAAAAGTATAGAAGGATATTGTTTTATATGTAAGAGAACTTTATTAAATAAACATAACATAACAATCGCCAATAAATCATAGACCTTAATACCTGGTTGCTATATTGCTGCTAGGGGGCCTCTATCTTCAATAAGACGTAATTTTTGTCTTACATGTTGCATCGGGAATTGGACGTTTTCTAAATCTACTTCTCTAATTTTTTGAAGAATTCTTTGCCGCAATTGTTGTTCATTTTGGACTTCCCAACTATTATCATACACCTTTCTTGCCAATAGGGCCCAAGAATCTTCAATTGGCCTTGCGTGAGGGACATTTGGAGGGTTATCATTTCTGGGGACATATGGCACATGGTGAGCTCCTAACCAGTTTAGCGTATCTCTGGCAAGGTCAGGCCAAAACATGTAATCACCATTAACATGATGCTGATTAATAAAAGTAATCAATTTTGATAAGCAATTTCGGATGTATACTTCAGCATTCACTGCCTGGCCTCTTACATGGCCTACATAGGGCCTAGATATGCCCGCCTCAGAAATGGCGCACCACACCAAAATTTTGTCGGGAAATTTTGCTTTCTTTCTGTATCTTACGTTAATGGGAGTGTCCTCAATATTATCGGTATAGAAGCCTGCATTTCCAGGAAGTTCTGCATGGTCGAAAGTAAAATATTTCTCCTCGTCCATGATTATGATCCGGTTGTGGACGAAATGACGACGTCTCAAAGCTCGGCAACAACCAGGGATTCTGGCCAATTGTGCGGGAGTATACTTGGGGCATTTCTTGCGTTTTCTGTAATTTAGGCCTGTTCTTGCAATGTAACGAGAAATTGTAGCATTGGAAACGTGGAAACAACGGGAAAACTTGCGGGTAGACACTCCAATGGTGTTTCTGGAACGGTTGACTAGTCTGCTGACTTGAACTTCAGTTAACGCACGTAGACGGCCTGTTTTTGGTAGGTTTATACATGGAATTCCCTTTTCGTATTCCCGAATTGTCCGATATATGGTACTTTTTGAAATATTTTGTCCGCGAAATAAGTTTACTATATCTCGCCTAGGCAGCTGTCCAATCAGGTTGCAGATGGACTTTCGCAAATATACGCTTATACGCCATTTCGCAAATGACAAACGAAAATGGGAAATGTGAAACACATTGACATAACCCCTAGCAACATGTTTCGCCATAGTTGTCTAGATGTATAGGCTTTACTATGTCACAGAGAGCATTTAAAAATTTTCCCAAAACTTATGTAACAGGACCCTCTCCTGGCTTTCAGGTGCTTTCATAGAACTTGGTTTTCCTTTTCCAGGAACAGTTCCAGTTTCAGTGTTAGCGTCCTAGTTCTAGTGATACCCAATATATCTGTTGGCCTTTTCCCAAAAAATTATTCGTTAAACAGCTTAGGATTATATTGGATCGAAAGTAAACGAAGAGAGATTGATCTCTTTTTGGACATCTGCACCTGTACCACGTCTTAATCAGGACAAATGGTATTCTGAAGGTGTAATACCTTAAGGGAACGTTGGTAGCAGTGAGACCATCGATATCTCAGCAAAACGACTTAATTTCCTTGTAACAAAATTACCTTCTGTCATCGGGAGATCTATACCTGATTTAGCTTTTAGAATTTCTCAATGCGGGTTTTACAATTTTTATTTTGTTAAGGAGAATAATAGGCTGCAAGGACTTTCCTTTTAAGACCAACTAAATTCCGCTGCCGCTTCTCACTGTGAGAAACAATAAGGCGCACATTTTTTTAACTTAACTCGTTCCTGCCATGAAATAATTTAGATTACGATGAATCATAAAAATATCTTCTTCCGTTCCCTCATTGATAAGGTAGAAGAAGGCGAAAGGTGAAACTAATACGGCACTGCTTTCTTCGACCGTTCTGTGTCTTTCCTGACGAAGGATTATTATTATTTAAATCAAAAACTGATTTTCATTATTTACTCTATCGAAGCGGTGAACGTCCAGCCAAACTTTAACTTTTAAATTGAAGTTACAACCGGCAGATAAATTGAAGATCATAGCTTTAAAGGGGTCTAATTGCCATAAAAGGGGAAAACTAGATATTTTCACCAAATTAGAAACTAAGTCCAAAGGGTCTGTGTGTCAGAGAGAAGTAGAAAAAAGACGTAAACGTACATGCGAAAAACATTTGAAGCCAAAAGGGTCTAAGTGAGTGCTCCACCATTTAGCTAACATTGTCGCCTTCTGGTGGAGAAGAAATTAGGCTGCAGATGTTTACACGTTTTCTAAAACTTCTTCTGATTTGGTCTTGTTGTTAGACCCCGTCACAATCAACTGCCAAATTGTCGGGAGTCTAGTTACTTCCTTATTTAATTTTTTATCTGGATTTTTATCATAATTATGAGACGGTATTTATTTTTCACAAGAAAAGATCCTTTTAATTGATAAATGCTATCTTGTAATTATCATTGATTCGACATAATCCTCCTTAAATTACTGTTTTGATATTTATTGCAAGTATTAAGGAAATCCTAACTACTGTAGGGTATGTAAATTGCACAAAGCACAGCTAATCCGTTGTAAATACGAACATAGTTCATATTAAAAACGTTTACAGAAATAGAGAACAGATTTTGAAAATTCTACTCTTACAATAAGTTTTTAAATGGGCTACTTGTTATCTTAATTAGAGGAACTCATCAAATTCGGTATTACATTATAATTGCAGTACACATTACACGTTAAATGCAACCGCATTTACCACAAACCTCAGGCAGTGCTGCTTTACAGCGATTTGCTCACTAATGGAAACGCAACCCACATCTACTAATGCCCAGGCAACTTGTCCTGGATGGAAGAGTTTTCACACGTACTCCTATCCTGAATAAGCAGAAATATAGTGTCACCTACATGCCTTGAAATTTTCAACCCAGTCGGATATATAATAAAGAAAACCTTCGTGGCGTTCCGGGAAAGAGATTTATAAAAGCCCTCGCTCAAATAGCGAACATGCATTAAATTTATGAAATGTTCATCCTCAAGAATTCGAGCTGCTTTTAAAAACCTAGGACTACGGTTTTAACTAATGCATAACTACTGCAAACATTTTAATATTTCACATTGCGAAATGTGGAAGCTTAGGCGCGCAGTCATCAAACTGAACAAACATAAAAGCCGCGCTCCAACAAAATGGAAAGAATTTCTGATGAGAAACCTTTGCGCGTTTTATTTCGAAAGTTTCTCGGTTCGTATTTAGCCGTAGGAACGCAATAGCAAGAAGCAAGGGATTCAGAAATTGCAGGATTATCTTGGCCTCTCCGGTATTTTTTTTTTCTTGAAAATTCTACCTGCTAGATTGGTTACCACCAAGAAAAGAATTATTTTCAACGTAGGTGAAATTCTGAAACAAAGACAATTCTGAATATTGAATTAGAAAAAGAGAATTTGGATATTTTTTTATGTTTTGAAATAAAGATTGTGGAAAATTGTTACTGTTAATTTACATACTGTTTAAAACGCTGCGCACAATTTTAATTAAACGCCGCCAAAAGTGAAGTAAATAATATTAGAACGTGCCCGTTATCAAAACACTTAAAAATTTCATATGTTTACTCTTCCCCTTTGTTAATTATAACGGTTATGTCATAAAGTGTGAGCATCACGCCTAAGCTTCGTGGAAATCAGGAGTGCCCCGGTTCGTAGTAACCCCCTAAAAGATTTCCACAAAGTTCATTCACAACCCTGGAACATATGAACACGACAGGTCGATAATAAATCTTCGCCCACGCATTTTCTCTTTAACTTCGTTTACATAAAACGTGGTATAGGTTTATATCGTGGCACTCATGCGGGGAAATGCGATTTTAAATCGGAATGCCTTTTATAATTCGCTTTACTGAGGGAGGATTTGCAGAATGTGTGAAAGCGGCTCTTTTGTTGCAGTGGATCATACATGCGAATAGTCGGATTTTACTTTCCTCCGGGAGATATTTGCATCAGATGTAAATTGCTACAAATGAAGAGTGAACCGAGCTACCCAGATGTAATTACGAATCATCAATTTGTAATGAATAATAATAATCATTAAATCATATCTAGAAATTTATTTTCAATCCACGTTGATGACACAGGGTTTTGTATTAACTCGTTGGAGGAGGCAATGCCTGCAATTTACAAGCACAACAGAGCCAGAGCGTCAATGACAAATACACGCCAATTCTCACTTCGAGGGAAACAAAACCTAATTCAAATTGATCACGTGGGTTGAAGAAATAATTGAAGACAACACAATGACTAATTTCTTCTACGAATCAATAGGGCGTGGCATAGTGTAGTATCAATATGACGCCTTTGATTATCGTATTCGTACAAAAGCATTTTTATAATGAGATTTCATCAAGATAAATGCTTTTCGTTTAAGATAACATCAGAAATTTCTAATAATATTGGACGGCAGTTCTCCGTTTTTCCATGTAACACGAGCCTTTGTCTAGTCTGCTTCAATCCTTTAAATGTATTAATGCATTGTGACGCAGTCCTGTAATAAAGCAACACAACGAAATGGGTACGAAGCTTTTAGTGGAAAACAGTACTCATTTGTCTCTGTGTGTTTTATTACCTTTTGATAAATCGCGCAGCTCAGCACAAAATCACTATAATGAGTTCCAGTTAATAAATTTCGACCTTATCAAACACGAAACAGCTTTAGCGCAGATAATCTTCAGCAAGACCTGATCATGCATAAAGAAAGTTTGCGGGGCCACCAAATTTTACGTACTTTAGTTGCTTGTCAACGTAAACAGGACATAAATAATAGGCAAGTTGCGTGCTCATGGTTTCATGTCGTGCAAAATTAGGCAGTTTAGGTGAGAATTAGGCGCCCTAAATATTAAGTTGAAGAGGTCGTTAGTTTTCGTTAATTATTAGTTATAAAACTACGCAGTATATTCGAAATATGTACGTGAAACTTATTGAAACATGTATTTCTGTTGGTAAGAGACTAATTTAATACCACGAATGTACAGGTTTTTGTGTGATTGACCAATTAGAATTTGGAATTAATTAGTCTCTTCGTAATAAGGAATTGTGCAAAACTTTGCAATATACACTTTAGGAAAAGAGAAGGAAAAGAAAAGCAAGGTGCAAACGAGTCTATGATTTTCTTTAAAAAATGGCAATTTCTCCAGAATATTATACCATATGTTAACTTTAACTTAACATACGCTTGATAAACACACAGAGCGGCAGATTCGTTCGCAGAAGTTGTTAACATTCGTAATGGATAATTTAATGAACCTGTTTTAGAAGCTAAATAATCAATATGTGGTTTCCAATTTAAGTTCGAGTTTAACTTCAACCTCAGGAATAGAACTTCGTCAGATGTGGTACCTAAGTATTTTATTCTTATGTGAGTATACCGTGCTATTAACTATTGTAGTTGAAAACTGTAAGATGTTTGTTTTCTTTACGTTTATTTTTAGATTGTTAGGGGTAAACTATCCTTCAATAACGTTGAACGTATTACTTACGTTTTGATGTAATGATGTTGTACTGGATGATTGAACTACTACAGAAGTATAAGAGACAGCCAATTAACTGCTGAAAGTCAGAAAGCCCTCTGTAACAGGGCACGTAAGAACAAAGATATATCTAAAATATATTTTATAAAAATATGCACACGTGAAGTATGTATATACATATTATATTTTGTTAAAGTGAATTGACTGTAAGCTTTTATATATGAATAAAAATGTCATTCTAACTTCATCATACAGGGTGTTTCGCAACTTCGTAAAAAATAAATAATGGCGTGTTGGACATGAGATGTGTGCATAAATGCATCCAAATAAAAACGGAAATAAAAACGAAATAAAACTTACCCTCAACTGATAGCGCATTGACAAATGTTTAGAATCTCTGGCTCAGTTCCGGTTGAGTCACAATAAGTGTTCAAAATTCCTTCCCTCGGCCGCTCGTAAACATAAATCTGCCCGGCGAAGTAATGATTCACAAGCGTTATGAAACATGTTTTGTTGTCGAACAGAGAGAAATGCGGCGTTAATATCGCTGCTCTAATGCTATACTGAGATATATTGAATATACATCATTTTGAGAAATTCCTGATTTAAATTCCTCTAACAAAATTTAAATTATATTCCAAGAAAAATAAAAACTGGGTAACTAATGAAATTAAATCGAATTCTAAAAAACTTTCTGATTTGTTTATTAAATGGAGAACCAGCGGTTCTTTAGCCGAAAAAGAGGAATATACTCGCTTTAAGAAACATCATAAAAAAGTTATATCTCAGACAAAAAAAGCTTCTACTCAGACATTCTATTAAATTCCACTAATATGTGTAAAACTGCTTGGAATATTATCAATGAAAATACTAAATCTTCTCCCCACGACAAAATATCTATAAAAAGTGACAACGGAACTCTGTTGAACGATATTGAAATAGCCAATGTATTTAATGAGTACTTCACAAGACACAACGTAAATTTAGACTCATCCAACTCTAATATATATATAGCATGACTAGTCAGTCAATGTACCTTTATCCGGTGGACGATAGTGAAGTCTTCAACATCATTCAATCTGTTGCACAGAAAAATTCAGCTGAGGTAGACAGTATACCTTGCTCCCTCTTAAAAACTGTATCCGATATTATTTGTGGGCCTTTAGCACACATAATAAACGCATCTTTTAAACAAGGGTGTTTTCCTTCACCTCTCAAAATTGCTAAAGTCATACCAGTGTTTAAAAAAGGCGACGCAAGTCATATTACTAATTATAGGCCAATCTCTATATTACCGGCCCTATCAAAAATTTTTGAAAAATGTATGGCTGAAAGTTTACTTAACTACTTACTTAAAAATAAATTATTATCATCTTCTCAATTTGGATTCCTACCTAACAAATCGACTTTACACAATTTCCTTAAATACATTTACGAGTGTTTAGATATTAACAAATCCGCCGCGGCCGTGGGCATATTCTTTGACAATAGTAGCGCTTTCGACACTGCCGATCATAAAAAGCTTTTTAAAAAATTAGATGCATATGGTGTTCGTGGCTCTGTGTTGGAGTGGTTTCGATCTTACCTCTCGAATCGGACCCAAATAGTTTCTGCCAATAAGGCCCATTCAGTAGCACTTAATATTATGTCTGGAGCTCCACAAGGATCAATTCTTGGCCCTCTTTTGTGTCATTTTTGTCAACGATATAAGCTCTTCATTCCAGAATGCTCCTACATGTCAGTTTGCTGACGACACTTCTATAGCTACTACTAGCAATTCTATAAAAAATCTTGCCGAATATGCTACTGATGCAGCTAACAATATGTCTAAATATTGTCAATAAAACTCATCTTGAATCAAAACAAAACACAATTGATCCATTTTAAAGTTAATAAATCTATACCTATGAGCTTACTAGTACGTATGAATAAAGTATCTGTTAAGCAGGTTGAGGTTATAAAATTCTTGGGCTTGGGCTAGATGTTATTAAATTATTTTATTTTGCTAATATTGAATCACGCATCAGATTTGGGTTAATGTGCTGGGGGACATCGGCATATGTAAATCGCATCTTTTCTATCCAAAAGCGAATTGTACGCAATATTTGTTACAGAAGTTTTCTTGCCCACTGTAAGCCCCTATTTCAAAAACTTGCAGTATTAACTGTTTTCGATTTGTTTATCTATGAATGCGCGGTATTTGTAAAGAAAAACTCAATGTTATTTACAATGAATGAAGACATCCAGCAGCAACATGGATACCTGGTCAAGTAAAAAGTTCACCTTTCCTCTTCATAAACTGTCATTGTTTGAAAAAGGACCACAGTATAGTTGCGTAAAGATCTATAATCATCTTCCGTTTTTTTTGAGGAAATTTTGTAAATTGTCAACATTTAAAAGTAAACTTAAATTGTGGTTGAATGATAAATGTTATTACTCATTGGCTGAATACCTTAAGGAGTATCACCATTAACTGTTATATGTTCTTTGTCGTATGTTATTTTTTTTAAATGTAATTAGACTCTTATACATATTTAAATATTTAAATAGTTAAGTGATAGTATGTGACGTGTTCTATATCGCTTGCGCGATCAACTGAACTAATAAATTATTATTATTATTATTAAATTTTATTTTTGTAATTAAAATTTAGCCTTATATTCAATTTTAAAGATATTTTTCCAAATGCAGCTTTAAGCTTGATTAATTTCACCATTGTTGTTATTTACTTGATACTGTAAACAGTAACTATATTTTTGAAAGATGTATTACATTGAACTGACCTTCAAAGATAGCTCAAAAATTATAATTAATACCTTAGGAAAATTGGTTATTTTGGCCAACCACTTAAATAAAATACTTTTATTTGTTAATATGTCTTTATTGAAGTTGGGAACAAACTAAGAAAGTAATTGAAGGGTTTGGTGCAAAAACCGGTCAGCTCCATTTTTCTTTGAAAATCACTTTTTAGTTGGATTTCATTCTACTTCTCGCGCCGCATCGTTTGGAATTGAAAACGAAGAGCTTCACGGTTTCTAATACGAAATATTTGAAATCAAATTTTCTAGTTTACATTGAGTTTCCTTAGTTTGAAATACAATTTTTTGTTGCTACTGAAAAATTTAAAAAATGGAGCTGACCGGTTTTTGCACCAAACCCTTCAATTATTAGGTATAGTAATTATGAGCTTCCTGCACAAGTGAAGATTTCAGTCGACATCTTCATCTTTTGTTGGAGCAACAGTAGTTGTAGCCGTTTCCAACTGACGAGAAAAGTTTTGAAAATATAAAAGACCCTGCAGTTTTGTCAACGAAATTTTTAGTGGTTCGTCGTAAGCTCTTGTGAGGCATTGACTTACTAATGATTTTCTTCCCCTCATCCCTTTAGTTGTATTGATAATATTATATTATTTGCTGCTGTACGACGTTTTGTACTTTATCATGTTTGGATTATCTTTCTCAAATCGCAAAATCATAATAGTATTCCAGTCTACCTTCACTCCCGATTCATTCATCTTGAAATTTTTATACCTCTTGCCACACAACTCTTTCCGGTCTATGATGTCTTCTGTATTTATTTCTTGAACATTGAATGGCTTCTTTGCCAGTTTCAATAACATAACCACCTCAGATGGCAAAAAAATTGAGCCATTTCGAAGAGCTCTCTTTTTTTCCCTTTCTATTAGTGAGTGCATATTATCTGCTTCGTTTTCTGTATGGCCAGTAACCAAAAATTTATGAATAATAGATTTGATTGGTAAGTATTCAACAGCATGCAGATACACTGTGACAACAAATTTATTCTTTTGCTGTCCCACACAATTATCAGAATAAAATATCACGTCAGTTTTTTTACCAATGCTTTCCAAAAAGAAATATACACAGCTGCCTATTTCATTAGCGCCCCTCTTAGCAATACCCTCATGCCACGGATAGCAGAAGCCCTTTCTGTTTGACATATCGAAAATTGTAAAATTTATCACGTTGATTTTACTTTTATAATAAAAGTCTGAAACCTCTCCGCCTCTAAATCGTAACAGGCGACAATCATCTGATTGTTGCTTTTGGATTTCGCAACATCATCTACTTTTTCTTCCCTGGATTTGACTTTTTCTGCTAAATGATTTTCGTATTTTTCCTTGATAGCTTTCTTTTCAACATCATTTGAATTTTTAAATCGAGTGCTTAATGAGCACTGGTCTTTTTTTGGCCGGTAAAATGCTATATTTAATTGTGTGTTGAAAATTTTCTCATAAGCTGAATATTTCGCAAAAGGGATGTTTTCCTTCGTGCATTTTTCAATGTAAAGGCGATGCATACTGGCTATATTCAAATTACCTTCAATGTACTCTCTTTTAGTATCTTGACGGCAATAATGAGATTCTATTCGAGGAAAGGACTAGATGTGAGAAATTATTCCATCTGTTATTTCTGTATTGCTTGCCATGCTTTCCTTGAATTCTTTCTTCCAAAATTCCTTCCAAAGTAGTTTTCCTGGCAACTGTACTAATAACATTATTGCTTATGCAAAGTGCAGATGTAAAAAACTTCTTACAAAGTCGAACGGGTTTACTATTATAATATAAATTACATCCAAAATTAAGTGAACGCACATCGTCACCCTGTCTTCGGTATTTTCCAGGACTTCATACATTTGGAAATAAAATTATCTTGCCTCACTTTGCATGCCATTTCGTAAAAACTATTAAAAATTGTCAGTCTCGCATCGGGCTCAATTTTCTGCGAGCATTTCAATCTGCACTTTTTAGGATCACAGGTTTGCTTTATTTTCTTGCTGGAAACTTCACGACCTGATTTAATTTTATATGCTTTTCCGGCATTTACAATTTGTTTTCTTACATTTCTGTGCCAGCGACTTTCATTTCGTACTCTTTTTTTAGGTTTAATTTTATTATTACCATGAACAATAGTTTCCTTGTGTACCTCTACGAGATCATCAGTTGAGCATGAAGGCACTGCTTCGATCAATATAGATGCAGATAGATGATGATGACTTTTATCAGAATCATTAGATGATGTTGACATGTTGTCTGATGGTGCATACTCCTTATCAGCAATGCTTTTATCATCATCATCATAATCAGACAGTACAAGCAAATCATCTACTTCAGAGAAAGACGATTGTAAATTGATATAATCGCTTTTAATTTCACTTTGAACTTGAATGTTATCAAATTTTTCAGTAAATTTCCATGCAACCACCTACCTCAACGTACACCTTCAAACTACCCGGCCTGGCCGGCGATGACTAACAATAAATTACATCACTCATATTCTTCGTAAACATCATAAACTTAAACCAGAGACGTTCAAACGGTTTACCCAAATACAAAATTATTTATTTTCTCGAAAATTTAATAACACTTTGTTCAACAAAAAATGGTTCATTCTATTCATTTTCATGCAAACTTTCATTGTTTAATTTATTTCTATGAAGTTACGAAATACCCTGTAATGTCTTTGTCTATAAAGATAAACAAAATATAATTTAAATTCAAATTTCCTTCGAGTTTAACGTCTCGTATAAGTTATGATTACATTTAAATATATATGTAGAGTGCAAGAATGAAGACGCTCTGTTGTGTAATATCAAATTCGTTGCATTTTTTATTTACGCCCTGCTATCTCATATGTATGTTTATGAATCAATTTTCCGAGCGAGCAATCAATTCAAGATTTTACGTGGGAACGTCGTTCGCTGACGTCATATCCACCGACGCAAAGCGTCGCGTCACCTCAAACCCTGGCACAGAAGCTACAAGTTGAAGGCAAAAGCATGACACTGATGAGTTCGCACTCGGAATCTCTTCTGCAGTTGCATTATGTAAGGAGGATAATGGCGTCACGTCCAAGAAATTCAGTCGGTCATTTATTTGCGTCCACGCAAGAGATCCCTCCGATTATAAACTGAAAATTATGTGCCCTACATTTTGAACAAAAACTACTTCGAGCAAAAAGTTCCTGTAATCGTTAAGGCAACAAACTCTGTAATTTGCTATTTTTGCGTTCGCCTTATTAGACGGCATCTAGCTCATTAATCGCGACTTGCGCTGCAACTATATTCATTCTTAGATAATGAAGGATAATTATAGTTCATATTTTGTTTCACGTGCCCCGGAAAATTCGTTTAATCGGATTTTTTAATGAATCCCTATTTTAAGATTAACTCAATAATGATCTATCCACCTATCATTAATGAATTTTAAAGCTTGCTCTTTTGAAATGTTAGAAAATAAATAACATCTATGTTTCTTAATTTTAGTTTAAAAGTTTTTTTTTTATTCAATATTCGGATTTATTAGTAACATGAGTAATAATTTTTAATAAGAACTGTAGAGAAGAATCAGAACTAGAAACAGTGAGAATTTGCCTTAATAGTTCTTACTTTAGGAATACCTGATACCTGTTTTCTATCCACACTGTCAGTTTTTCTGAATAGTCCTACGGAGTACTGAAGTTGATTTGTGTACAGAAATACAGTTTCTGAAATTTTTTCCTGAAATTCTGCAATACAATCAAGAATAGAATAGGTCCATTCGCAATTAATTTTTTGGGTGTCTCGAAAGTAGGATTCAACCATAGAAGATTTTTTCTCCAATGTGAAATTCATTGTAAAATCAAATCAATAATTTTTTTTTAATTATTTTTGTTTACTTGTCTGTTTAGGGTACGGATCAAGTAAGGAACATAAAGAACATGCGAAAAATTGAGGGCAACACACTAGATGGGAAAACTTTTTGTACACATTGCTGTGTTATTTTAATAATATAAGAGACCCTGTATATATATATTTGTTAGGTTACAAATATTTTGGATTTATTTTATTTTATAATTTGTTAAAAACTATGTACATTACATTATAAACCTCCAGAACTCAAATGGAAATTTAATTACTTGCAAATATTTAATTCAAATTTCTGTTTTATTTAGAAAATGTCGAACGAAGTCTCACTATCACCAACAACAGAGACTTGGTTTCACGAGAAGTTCAACGAAGTCTTCAGTGATGTGGAGAACGTCTAGGGCTGCAATCTCGATTTCTAAGCCCCCTTGTCTTGGAAAACAGTCCCATCACTTCAAAGAACCATTCCAGGCCGACGATGCAACCCAGGGAAGTTGTTCACATTCTTCAACGTCACTAGAAGATGCCATCAGGGACAAGCCTCAAGAGTACTCCTTCAAAAAGAACGGTGGAAGGCGCCGTGCAGTAGTAAAACTGAAAAATCAAACTAAATAAAGTCTTATCAAAATAGAAGCCGTACGGCTAGGTTTATTTAAAATGTAATCACAGAATGTCTAATTTATTTGAAACTTTGAATTTTGAAATTCATTCATTTAAAGGTTTTAATTTAAGGTTACCACAGTCTTTGCCTATTTATTTTGCTACAAAAGGGAGAAATCCTGTGTGATTTGGGAAGTCATGCTCAACTCTTCAAGCTGAACAGATCAGTCTCTAATAAGTAATGAATTGTGAAAGAAGTAAGATTTATTGTTTAATTGTCTGTGTAATTTAATTCGAATTTTAAAGTAAATTTGCTTTAAAATTCATGATTAAATTTATTTCATTGTTAACAGCTTGGCAAAATTTTATATTGTGTGAAAACTAATAAGAATTATTTTAATTTTGGCCGCATACAAAATTTTAGTTTAAAAGAATTTTAATTCAAACATACTAAATTTAATTGCCAATGTACAATATATATAATTAATGTAAACATATATGAACGAAGACGTGTTTAAAATTTCAGCAGATTTTAATCGAGCGTCTTTCCGTCGCATCATGATGTCACTAGGAGATTTGTTTATCCATTGAGTAATTGCAGAAGTTCATTGAATTTTCACATTTTTATCAAAGATCGATCCCAATTCAATAATTTGGAGATTAATGTTGGCCACAGTGAAAATATATTTTTTTTTATCCCATCATACAAAGAAGTCGTTCAAATTTTCAACCGCCCGTCGCATCTTGATGCCAACATAAAATGTGCCTACCTTGTATGTAATTAGTGAAATTTTGATAATTGAAATGCTTTTAGCGGAAAAGGCCATTTTTAGAATAAGAATTTGATTGTGAAACCGTCGGATCTTAGAATTTTTTTTAATTTTAAAATTTGGGTGGTTAAAAAAACTGAGTGTTTAATATAATTTATATCAAAGTCGTACGAATACAGATTAATACAGGTCCATGGAAAGTACTTCATTACAAGTAGTAGTGTATTTTGCACTCAATTGTCATTATTGTCACTAAGTACGATATAAGTACTAAATTAATGTATAGTACTACAAAAATAAAATATTATATCAAGACTGTCACTAAAATAATTCAAATTTAAATGAAATCGCTACAAAAAGGTAAATAAAGCACTGACTTTAAGTCACAAGAAAATATCTAAATGAAATCAGAAGTAAATTTTGAAGCTTCGATGGACGATTTGTTCGAATTAGTAAGTAAGCAAATAGTACTAATTTTAGAAGTACCTTAGGCCTTTGAGTATTTAAATACACACACATACAAGTACTGTATCCTATGGCATATACTTAAATACAAGTATAAGTCCTAAAAAAGTGCTTGTACTTGTAAGTAACACCTGTTACATAAGTTTTGGGAAAAATATAGAAGGGTATTATTTTAAATTTAAGAGAAATTTATTAAGTAAACATAATATAACCATCACCAATAAATCTTAGACTTTAACACCTGATTGCTATATTGCTGCTAGGGGGCCTCTATCTTCAATAAGACGTAATTTTTGTCTTACATGTCGCATCAGGGTTTGGACGCTTTCTAAGTCTACTTCTCTAATTTTTTTAAGAATTCTTTGCCGCAATTGTTGTTCATTTTGGGCTTCCCAAACATTATCATACACCTTTCTTGCCAATAGGGCACAAAAATCTTCAATTGGCCTGGCCTGAGGGACATTTGGAGGGTTATCATTTCTGGGGTCATATGACACATGAGTTTAGCATATCTCTGGCATAATGCGGTGTTGCAAGGTCAGGCCAAAACATGCAATCATCATTAGCATGATGTTGATTAATAAAAACAATCAATTTTGATAGGCAATTTCGGATGTATACTTCAGCATTCACTGCCTGGCCTCTTACATGGCTTACATAGGGCCTAGATATGCCCGCCTCAGAAATGGCGCACCACACAAGAATTTTGTCAGAAAATTTTGCTTTCTTTTTGTGTCTTACGTTAATGGGAGTGTCTTCAATATTATCCGTATAGAAGCTTGCATTTTCTGCATGGTCAAAGGTAAAATATTTCTCGTCGTACATGATATGATCCGGTTGTGGGCGAAATGACGACAACTCAAAGCTCGGCAACAACCAGGAATTCTGGCCAATTGTGCGGGAGTACGAGGTGTGATCAAAAACTACGGTGAATAATTTTATTATAAGTAAAATAATAGGTTTACATGAAAACGGAATTAATCTCCTTCAAAGTACTCTCCTTGGCGAAAAATGCACTTGTCCCAACGTTGAATCCATGACTGGAAACATTTCTGGAACGCTTCTTTCGAAAGGGCTTTCAGCTGCTCTTTCTGAATGTCGGGAATGGTATCGAAACGTTTTCCTTTTAGCAGAGTTTTAATTTTTGGGAAGAGCCAGAAATCGCATGGTGCCAAATCTGGTGAGTAAGGCGGATGTGGACACACAGGAAGATTTTTCTTGGCCAAAAACTCGCGAACCAGAAGCGACGTGTGACACGGCGCATTATCGTTGTGCAGAAGAAAGCCATTGGCCCATTTTTCTGGTCTCTTTCTTCGAATATCGTTTCTCAAACGTTGTAGTAGGCCTTTGTAAAATTCAGAGTTTACGGTTGTTCCCCTTGGAACGAACTCTGACCGCACTATGCCCTCACTATCGAAAAAAACAATGAGCATTGTCTTGATTTGCGATTTTGATTGACGTGCCTTTTTAGGGCGAGGGTAGTCAGGGGTTTTCCATTGGGAGCTCTGCATTTTTGTCTCAGGGTCATAGCCATAGACCCAAGATTCATCCCCAGTTACAATTTTGGCTATTAAGTCCGGATCTGCTTGAAGACGATCCTTCAATTCCGTGCAAACTGAAACACGATTTGCCTTCTGTTCGTCAGTCAAAAGTCGGGGAACAAATTTGGCACTCACTCGTCTCATGTGCAAATAATCAGTTAAAATACTTTGCACAGACCCGTAAGAGATGTTAAGTTCTTCAGCAAGCTCTCGAATAGTGATTCTTCTGTTTGCACGAACAATTTGTGCCACATTTTGCACGTTTTCGTGTGTTTTTGAGGTCGATGGATGTCCCGATCGTTGCTCGTCTTCAACCGACTCATGTCCGTTTTTAAATCGCTCATACCATTTGTAAACAGTCTTCAGAGTCACCACTTTATCTCCATACACCGACTTTAACATTTCATGAGCCTCTTTGGCAGGTTTTTTCAACTTAAAGCAAAATTTAATGTTAACGCGTTGTTCGAAATCCATGATAAGCGACAAGACGATAAACACGGTCTCACTCTATCGACTCTGGATACTGACTGACAAGTTAAATCGAGTTCAAACTCAACACGGTCTGTCACAACGGATCAGGCTATCGCACATTTGACATGAAATGGATATAACATCAGCAGTTTCGGCTCTAAAAATTCATTCACCGTAGTTTTTGATCATACCTCGTATACTTGGGGCATTTCTTGCGTTTTCTGTATTTTAGGCCTGTTCTTGCTATGTAATGAGAAATTGTAGCATTTGAAACGCGGAAACGACGGGAAAGCTTGCGGGTAGACACTTCAATGGTGTTTCTGGAACGGTTGACTAGTCTGTTGACTTGAACTTCAGTTAACGTACGTGGACGGCCTGTTTTTGGTAGGTTTATACATGGAATCCCTCTTCGCATTCCAGAATTGTCCGATATATGGTACTTCTTGAAATATTTTGTCCGCGAAACAAATTACTATACCTAATCGTACGATATTTGTCGTATGCGAAAATTGTCGCATAGTCAATGTCGTATGCGAAAGTAGTGTTACTCGAATTGGTATTCTCGAATGGTGACCGACATTCAGACGTAGAAGTCGTGCAATCTTTGATTGATTCACACGCATGCTTATGAAATAACCAATAAAATAAAAGTATTTAAATACAGAAACAGGTGCGAACTTGGTTAGACAATTAATGTCTAATTGTCAATCAAAACTGCACAACTTCTACGTCTGCATGTCAATTTTTATATTGATATTTTTGCCTATTTCAACAACAAGCGTTTAGTAAGTAAGATGGAAAATACAAAAAAAACACGTTATATTTCCCTTACAAAATGAATTTTTAATTCAACTCCTAAAAGAAGACGATAATTTAGTTAGCGGTCGATTTTCCAAAAATTTCACAAGAAAGGATGGGAAAAAATTGCAGAACAATTAAATGCAGTACCAGGTGCAAAAAAAGAATGGCGGCAATGGAGAAAAGTAGGTAGGTATCACTAATGTATTTTTCGGAATATATAAAATGTCTTTAGACTTGGCAAGATATTCGAACTAAGGTTGAAAATAAACAAGCAGCAATACGAAGACATACAACTCAAACCGGTGGCGGCCCACCTTCTACAGAAACAATCAGTCATGTAGAGGAAGATGTACTTGCAATGGTAAGTCCCGTTGTCCTGGAAGGTCACAGTCTAATAAAGGAATCCTCTGTCGTATTTGTAAGTGTTATATTTAGTTCCAAAGTAAAGAGTTTGTGAAAAAGTACCTAGTAATGTGCAGGAACTGGATGTAATGCAGCCATCGAATATGGAAACTATCGTCGTGGACAGTGAGAATTATGATTGTACGGAAAATGGTAAAAAAATTCCTTATATGCGCACTGTAAAATACTAATACTTATGTACGTAGTTGAATTCTTGGCTTCCGGTTGGAACCGCGTGTCTCGGATTTCTTCACTGCCGACGTTTCGTTCTTCGTTGCAGAAGAACTTCCTCAGGGCTGCTGCTGGTGGTGATGCTTCTACTACTGCTGCTGTTGGTCTTGCTTAGGAATTGACCTACTCCAAAGTGATCCAAATGCTCACCGATGGCTAAGGAATTTGTAAATACTGATTTACGAATTAAACTAACTGGTAAACGATAGTGTCCCTTCCACAAGTGAACATCAGTATGTCTTGTCTTTAAATCAATGCATTTAAGATCAGTTGCCTTTGGCTTAAAATAAACTGATCGCCGTTGCAAAAAAAGAACAATTCATCAGCACATAAAATCAAAGCTAGATCAAAGTTGAGAGTGACTCAAGAACAAGACGTCAATTATATGTATCTACGTCGACTATTGAGGAAGAAATCGCCATTAAGGCCACAGATATGGGAAAAAATGTTGAGAGGCATAAATAGAAACATAAATTAGAGAAAAACGTGAGGGAAATGAAAACTGTATAGAGCCAACTAAAAAAATTCAAATTGCAACTATTAGTTATTTGTTATACAAGACGGTAAAATTGATTTTTATCGATTAGTAAAAACGTTTAATTTACGACCGTCCTGTGTAACATTCTATTTTTTTATAGCGAACGTTTTAAACAATTTCGCAGAAAAATGAAAAGAGAAATCATGTGTCAAAATTGCGTTGTATGATCATGATCCCAGTAACTAGTGTGGGTTGTTGCTACGATTAAGTTGTAATATTTATTAATTCAAACAACAAAATTAAAATACTTTATCTACCCTTGATGTTAAAGTGTTACTTTATCTACCCATGCTGTTAAAATTCCGTTTTCTCGACTGTTTTGAGTTGGACAAAGCACACTTTAACGTTCGCTATAAAAAAAAATATTTGGCACCCCGGAATCATATTTTTTCTAATATATTTTGTAAGCATATCGCTACCGTGGTATAATGAAGATACTTTAAATTTAGAATGTCGAAAAAAAAGAACTTTACTAAAGAAATTAGTCATTTGAGAAAACTAAGTTAACTCAAATCTCGTTATTATTCCAATTCCTACGTCCGGAGTAAGTGCCGATAAATATTAAGTTACATTATTCGTTCAGCATTTTCAGTGCTCTAAAAAGCTAAATATAATAAAAGCTCGTCAAAAATGAAGCTAAGAGCATTTTCAATTCTTGTTAATACAATTCAAAAGTAATAATTTTAGAACCAAAATCGATCGAAGAGCCTGCCATTTTTGTTATAACGGATCCTTGTCTAATAGTTGTTTTGCGTTGAAATTTACGTTGCAAATTAGGTATGTTATTTTAACCTTCTTCGGAGTTTCCAAAAGAGCAAGTCTATGCTAATAAATCTTAAGTCTCTTTTATCATTGTTGTAGAAAGCGATACTAGAAAAAGGTGTATAAAGTTTTAAGATGCAGAAATACAAATTACTTTAATATTATTAATATTCTTTTGTACTATTTTCACGTGACAGAAATTAATTTAAGTCTTTAAAGGCAAGAAACTACCAATATTTTCTTGGAATTGTCATGAAAATTTTATTTTAAGAGTACGACTTTATTACAAGCAAAGTCGCGGTCATCTAGCCGATATTGTTTCCGACGTTTAATTCCCAAGTGTCAATGAATAATATATACAAATAAATCAACTTTCTTTTATTATTTCTTTCAGCAAATATTTACAAACGCAGAAGTAATCTTTGTAATACTCGGGAACAAATATATCAACTAAAATACAATTGGAAATTTTAGTTTAGTTAACTCATATTCAATGAATTTTGTTTTGTTATAATTTTAACATCTATTTGAAATTTATTGATAATTTAAGTAAGCTCATAATATAAGTAAAATCAATTAATTACATAAAATAATTGTTTTTCTTCATTTATTCTTTGATATACTTTTTAAAAATGGACTGAAATTGCTTCCATTTACAAGCCAATGAATACAAATCTATCACCTAGTTTTTGAATTACCAATTCAACACAAAAAATTAATTTTATTGCAAAGCATTATTTTAAAATTAAATTATTTGAAACATAACCATTTTTATTTACACCTTAGCATAAATACTACGAGTTGTTTCTTTCATTTTCATATCAATATACATGACACGTAACAAGCCAATACTAGTAGTCAGCCCATCGTCAAAGAAAAATGCAGAATCAAATACTTCAAAGACAAGAAACGGAATCGCAAATTTTGCTAGAAAAAGAATATTTTCTATGTCGGGGGTATGTGAATATCAAATAAATGGATTTTACGTGCGTTTAAATTCTCAATCTGAGTTCAACTGAGTTTGTCATTATTTATTTAAGAATCAAATTAAATTAACGAAAATTTAGATTAGTAGAGTAAGTTCGACTTTCCCATTTCAGAAATAATAATGTTCTTCAGACTCAGATTCATAGATTACAACAATTTCTTCTTCTTTGTCGTATAAATCAATGATTACCTTGAAGTTTCCTTAAGTATTTAATAATGAATGAAAGGACCATCTTTAATTGTGCGAAATCTCCAGGCAATAGGCATTTTTTTTAAATAAAGAAATGCAGAAGATATGGTCTATAATTTCAGGCTAGACAAGGAAGTAATTTAATTGTAATTTTCCTTCTTTATTAAATGAATTCTAAAAAAAAAAACAAATATATCCACCTCTTAAATTAGGCGAATAAATAACACTGTGTATAAAAAAAAAAACAAAACTCCATATTCTCACCTTTTTCCTTTCCTTTATAAAAGTCGACGTGAAATATATCAAAGAAATATTATGAAAAAAAATATATCTTTAAAATTGTAGGCCTTTGATAGAAACGCCTGTTTTAAATTCTTCGCCTGCGAATCTTGCCTCTGATGGTGAAATCAATTTATATTCTAGACGGTGTCAAGTAGTCAATTTTACTTTTATGGAGTTTGCTGTGCACGTCAATTTTCCTTTCAGATTCCCACTTTATAGTTAAGGAAAGCTCAACAGGTCACGACCTTCTGCACGAATTTTACAAAAACGTGATCCCACCTTATCACAAAAAGCATGTATCCTAATCGTACTCTACCCACATTATATGGTATAGTAGACCTAATTCATTTTAGACGCGTCCTAAGTGCCTAGGCATATCCATAATACATCAAAGCCATCAACGATATGGTAATACAACTATAAATAATAAAGAACGCATCCATAGGTTGATAACGTACGGCTCAGTTAACGAGTACATGATAATCCTGCGACGATACGGACCTGGCTATCGAACTTTGCGGCCCGGGAGTGCGGGGGCGTTAGCTGCGTCTAGGACCTTACCCGTGCCCGCTCTTCCTCGTAGTGTTCAGGCTCGATCCTGCGGCTTTTACGCCTGCAGTTATCCTGGGAATTTATTATTACCGTCCCACGCAACACTATTACCCAAACAAGGAGTTTTAAATAACCGCCGATGATAAATGATGGCATGCATTTATCGTGAACTAAAAATCGAATGCAGCTGATACCGCTGCCCTACCAAACCACGTCTGATATAGAAGTCGATGAATTTGTAGCCAATTTTTTCAGTCCAAAACAAAGAAGATTCTATTTTAAAATACAATAATTGTCGTCAAAGATGTTACCACGTCCTGAAAATGTCCCTTTTTGAAATTATATGTGGGGAGTCCTCAACCAATTCAAAACCAATTTCGCCAATTTGTTTGCAGTGCAATCAATGACTTGTGAGCAGGAACGTTGTCTTGCAAAAAAAGTACACCTTTAGTAATTTCTTCGCGTTTTTCTTATGTAATTTAGTTAACAACTCCGTGATACTTCTATCCTGTTCCAAATAATATACCGGAATTATCCCATCTTTCTTCCAAGAATCTTGCCAACCGAAATTTTTTGGATCGTGGAGAACCAGAATCCTTCTACTCTTTGGATTGTCCTTTCATCTCTAGATCATAGCACCCACGTTTCGTCCACGGTAATAAGTTGCTTCAAGAAGTTTGAAGAATCTTCTTCAAAACGACGGCAGATTTCCTTCAATGTTGTCAATCCAACGCGCTTTTAATCAGCATTCCAGCATCTCGAAATCCATTTGACCGAAAACTTTCTCATACCCAAGTCGATATGAGACACACGTTCATAAGATATATGCCAGGCTTCTACTACAAGTTTGAGCCCAATTCGTCGATCTTCTAAAATCCAAAGTGATAACAGAAACTGTTCTTTCAGAGCGATGCTCATCTTTGACATCTGATCTTCCCCTTTTAAATTCCGAAACCCAGGTTTTAATAGTGGCTTATGAAGGACACTGATCACCTAAGGTTTCTATCATACAATGTTTTTCTTTTAGTTTTTCTTTTAGTTTAGCTATTTCACAAAACTATTTCATATTTACGTCACGTTGACATTGATATGTCAAATGAAATTCACTATTTAAGAAAACACTTTCACGTTATTGCAATGTTTTTTTTCCTTTTTGAAAAGTTAAATAAACAAGAACACAAACAGTTGAAGATACAATTTATCAGAGAATCAACAATACTAACGATACTAATACTATGTAACACTATACTTATGTATAAAAAAATTGGAATTAGTTCAAAATTTCATTTCTGTTGAGGCAATCTCCCAAATACGAGGTATGATCAAAGACTACGGTGAATGAATTTTTAGAGCCGAAACTGCTGATGTTATATCCATTTCATGTCAAATGTGTGATAGCCTGATCCGTTGTGACAGACCGTGTTGAGTTTGAACTCGATTTAACTTGTCAATCAGTATCCAGAGTCGATAGAGTGAGACCGTGTTTATCGTCTTGTCGCTTATCATGGATTTCGAACAACGCGTTAACATTAAATTTTGCTTTAAGTTGAAAAAACCTGCCAAAGAGGCTCATGAAATGTTAAAGTCGGTGTATGGAGATAAAGTGGTGACTCTGAAGACTGTTTACAAATGGTATGAGCGATTTAAAAACGGACATGAGTCGGTTGAAGACGAGCAACGATCGGGACGTCCATCGACCTCAAAAACACACGAAAACGTGCAAAATGTGGCACAAATTGTTCGTGCAAACAGAAGAATCACTATTCGAGAGCTTGCTGAAGAACTTAACATCTCTTACGGGTCTGTGCCAAGTATTTTAACTGATAATTTGCACATGAGACGAGTGAGTGCCAAATTTGTTCCCCGACTTTTGACTGACGAACAGAAGGCAAATCGTGTTTCAGTTTGCACGGAATTGAAGGATCGTCTTCAAGCAGATCCGGACTTTATAGCCAAAATTGTAACTGGGGATGAAACTTGGGTCTATGGCTATGACCCTGAGACAAAAATGCAGAGCTCCCAATGGAAAACCCCTGACTCCCCTCGCCCTAAAAAGGCACGTCAATCAAAATCGCAAATCAAGACAATGCTCATTGTTTTTTTCGATAGTGAGGGCATAGTGCGGTCAGAGTTCGTTCCAAGGGGAACAACCGTAAACTCTGAATTTTACAAAGGCCTATTGCAACGTTTGAGAAACGATATTCGAAGAAAGAGACCAGAAAAATGGGCCAATGGCTTCCTTCTGCACCACGATAATGTGCCGTGTCACACGTCGCTTCTGGTTCGCGAGTTTTTGGCCAAGAAAAATCTTCCTGTGTGTCCACATCCGCCTTACTCATCAGATTTGGCACCATGCGATTTCTGGCTCTTCCCAAAAATTAAAACTCTGCTAAAAGGAAAACGTTTCGATACCATTCCCGACATTCAGATAGCCACGAAAGAGCAGCTGAAAGCCCTTTCGAGAGAAGCGTTCCAGAAATGTGTCCAGTCATGGATTCAACGTTGGGATAAGTGCATTTTTCGCCAAGGAGAGTACTTATAATAATAATAATAATAATAATTTTATTCGTCTTGTACATCACACATAATGATATAAGACAAGTCAAGTGAGTATATAATATATACATAAATAAAAACAATAATAAAATTACACAACACATAGTTTATTAAACGGAAGGAAAGGCCTGACTGAATGTGCACATGATGTCAATGGCGTTATTTATTTTAACGTGTGTATTCTATGAATTCTTCATAAGAGTAGAAACAGTTTTCTAAGAGCAGGTTCCTTAAAGCTTTTTTAAATGTTCTAATGTTACTAATGTTTTTTATAGTTTCTGGAAGAGCATTGTATGTTGTAATTGCTTTATATTGTGGTCCCTTTTCAAATAAAGAAAGTTTATGAGGAGGTATTCGAAAGTTATTGCCACCTCTGGTTTCCATTAATGTATACACATCATTATTTTTGATAAAAAGATGGTTATTCATTTTGGCAAAAACGGCCAGACAAAAAATGTATAAACATGGAAGAGGTAAAATTTTTAATGATTGAAAAAGCGGTTTACAGTTACTTCTCAATTTTTTATTAAGTATACACCTTATTATACGTTTTTGGGCAATAAAAACCTCTTTCATATGAATTGATGCTCCCCATATTACCAAACCGTATTGTAATCTAGACTGAACATGACCGTAATAATATGAAATCAATGTTTCTTGATTCACAAAGTTTCTAATATGGTATACACAATAGTATGCACTATTTAGTTTATTTCTAATCTCAAGACAATGAGAATGCCAATTGAGGCTAGAGTCAAATGTAACTCCTAAAAACTTTACGGTAGTCGTTTGTGGAATTGTTTGATTATTCATTTTAATATGCAAACTGTAATTTTGAATTCTATTTCTGGAGTTGAATAAAACCAAGGATGTTTTTGAACTGTTTAAGTTTAACCCTATGTTTTTAGACCAAGTTATCATAGCTTCCGTAGTTCTAGTACAAGCATTAATCAGTTTCATTTGTTCTGTTTCATTAACAATGCATGTTGTATCATCAGCATATTGGTATAGAGTGCAATCTCCGATTGAATTATTTAAATCGTTTACGTATAATAAAAATAAAGTAGGGCCAAGTATGGAGCCTTGTGGTACACCACAGTTTAGCCTTTGAAGGAGATTAATTCCGTTTTCATGTAAACCTATTATTTTACTTATAATAAAATTATTCACCGTACTTTTTGATCACACCTCGTATGTCTCCATATTTCGAACATAATTTTGGCAATGTTCTTGCGTTATAGCTTCTGAAGCATCATGAATTTTTGCATACAGTTGTTTTTCATTCGTGGGCTGACTTCTCTTTATGTTATTTTTTCATTGGCTAAACAGCTCTTCAATGGGATTTAAAAAAGGACTGTACGGGGGCAGAAAAACTGGAACATGTCCATGAGCTCTTATCAGTTGTTGAATTTCGTCCGTTCTATAAAATCTGACGTTGTCCATTACAAAATATGCGCCTCTTATATGATCTTCGCCTAAGTGGCCAATTAAAATTGTCAAGAATTCTCCAAAGTGGTCTGCATTATATGGCCTATCTTGAACGATGAATAAATATAATGAATTAATACATATTGCAGCAGCAACCGAATAATTACGGCCTCTTAATTGGGCCCCCTTGACTTTGTTGGCTCTTGTATTTTTCTGTGATCTTCCATATGATTTTCTAGAATTCACTTGAATTCCAAATTCATCTATAAAAAATATTTATTCTCTGTCAATCATCATTCTGTTATATTGAACAGCACAGTCGAATTTATTTTGGATAGTATCTGGAGTGTTAAGTCTTTCTGGTACAAAGGAAACGCGTTTTACGGAATAGTGAAATTTCTTTATCGCTCTGTCAATGGTCGATACGCTTACCACTAGTTGTGGATTTTGCTCCAACAATTTGGTTTTTATTTGTTTTAGTGTCAAGGTGCAATCCTAAGCAATCGAATTGCAGATTTCTTCTTGCTCCTCTTGAGTAAATTTTTTGACGCGATGCCCAACTCTTCTCTTATTCACCTTGTTGGTTATTTTGGGCGCCAGATAAATTTTTCTCACAGTGTTTGGCAATACATTAAATTGCCGTCCTATTTGGACTACCGAAGTACCATCATTCATAGGCTCTGATGATAAGAGTACGTACCTCGTTGGAGATTTTGGGATATTGTCTTCTATCAGCATTCATTATGATTTACATAATAATAATATGAAATTGATTTGACAAATAAGGAAACGTTTCTGCCAAAAAAGGAAATTTGACAGACACAGCACTCTGTTTAATAGAGATAGGAAATAGTTTTGAAAAATAGTGAAATACAATTGACAAAAGAGGAAAACCATAAGAAAAACACTGTATCAGCAAAAAAGGCTTTGCACGTTAACCTTTTCAAAATAAGCTCGATTTTTTCAAAATCTAGCTTTCTTTCAGACAAGTCGTTTTCAAAAGTTCATCACTGTTCATCATATGGATGTCAAATGATTTTTTAAAAGAACATAGTTGTAACCATCAACCGAAGCTACCGTGTCTACTAGAAACTATCCAGACTAACTAGATGTCAATACTCCTTCGAATTATCTTGAAGAGAAAGAAAAACAGTTTTCATAAAACAAGGCAAAGTACTTCACGTATTAAAATGAAATAATAACTCACTATTTTAGTCAAAGAAATCATATTTATTGGCTGACTGAATTTCGTTCATAAAATAAAAGTTGGGTAATGATTCCTGAAACTGTGACGTCATACTTCTTTTAAATTTGAAAGAAAACTTGAGAGGACGATCTAACAATGATTTCCGCGGGTCGTCGTTAATGATTGGTTTAGTTATTCGAAATCACGGAAAAAACAAGCGGATAAGTTTTCGACTGCGATTTTAATAATCAGAAATATTGTTTAACTTTTATCATTGTATAAGTATTTTATATCGACAGGAGTGTTTTAGCTTTCTAAAAAATTTTAAATTGAAGGCGTGAATAATTTTTAAGTTTGATTGAGTTTTGTGGTTCCTATTATTGATGTCCTATATGTAGGACGCTAAGGACATAAGATATGTGGAACAAGTATCGTGATTATTTCGGGATTCAGAAGATTTTCGCTAAATGAAGTCTTTTCAACGCAGGAGGAAGACAATGATGCAGAAAATAATAATATTTCCGTCTGTTAATGCATGCGGCGATATCAGGGATGAAGATTCCGGCGATGAAAATTTCTTATCCATAAATCTGGATCTGGATCTCACCTTCAGTCTGAAGCAGAAATAAGACTGATTACAATTGATGAATTCTCATCTGAAGATGATGATATTTCGCTTGCGGAATTACAGAAAGATCTAAACAATTGTAAGGCAAAGGAGAAAGTCGTAACCTCAGCAAAAAAGAGAAAGACTTACAATTGGGAGTTGAAGGATCAGCCACTTGCTTCCACACGTTCGGAATTTATACAAGATAATTTAATAGCCGGATGTGAGAATTCCTTCGTATTGTTTTGTCGTTTCTTTGACGAAGTACATTCTAACACATGAGACCGATCGTTATGCTGCACAACATAATCGTAGTAACATCGTTGATATTTCCGACCAAAATATCAGTTTGTACCGAGTAGCGATTAGAAGGAAAAAATGGTATTATCCATTAGTAGTCTACTTTGGTGATATGACTATCCAAAACGCTTGGCACATACAATTAGCGTTACAACGGAAACTTAGATCTTCTGGAATTTCGTCGAAGAATTGCTAACATACTTCTGGAAAAAAATAAAAAGAAATCTTTTTACTCCAGAGGACGGCCATCTATGAAAAATACAGACACATGTCCCACTGGGTAAAAAATCAGGAAAAGCAGACGCGATGTGGATTATGTCATCAAACGACAACCACTAGGTGCTTGAAATGCGATGTAAAATGTTTTATCAATTATCATGATGCTAAATTGTAATAATGTATTACAACATTCCTGTTCCTAGTGTCCTATATATCCTCAGTGTCCTCAGAGGTTATCAAAATGAAAGTTTTAGTTTCTCCTCAAAATTCTTTCATAGGTTCTAGAATGAACTCAAAAAAAACATTCAAAATATATATATCGGGTGTTCAGGCAAATCTGGGTTAATTATTTGAAGTTTAAAATTTGAAATTATGAAAAGGATTTATATTTTTTTTTATTTAAAGTTACACAGTTTTTGTCCATTTATTTAGCTATAAAAGGGAGAAATCCAGAATGATTTGACAGGTTATGCTCAGGTCTTCAAGCTGAACGCTTCAGTTCTTAACAAGTAGTGAGTTGTGAAAGATGTAAGAATTATCTATTGCTTTATAACTTTGATTAAAAATGCATATTTATTTGTGATTATTTTTCTATGTCATTTAAATCGAATTTTAAAGTAGAATTTATTTCATTGTTCACAACTTGGCAAAATTTTGTATTGTGTGAAAACAAATAAGAATGATTTTAATTTTGGCCGCATACAAAACTTTTATCTAAGTTATTTAAAGGAGTTATTGCCAATGGCTTTCTGAACAAGTACCGTGTGAATAGTTTGAAGGATTATTTATAAATTTGGCTGTATCGTGGTAATTGTTTAGTTAAAACTTGAATTAATCAACTCCTCATTTATCAACTACAATACATCGCAGTATGTTTCAACCAAATTTTTTGCATTTAAAGTTTAAAACGTGTCATTTTTCATTTAGACTTCTCGTAATTATGATTCGCTTCTTGTAGGAAATTACACAACTTTGTCGTCGCTGCTAAGAAAAAGGATACTTTTGTCGCATTTACGGCTAACGAGACTCTTAGAACAAGTCATTAAGAATCGTATTGCAAGAAATCCTCTGACATAAGCTTACGACATTAGCGAAGAGAATAAATACAGCTTCATCAAAAACGAGAAAAATACGAAACCGCATTACGCTATGATAAATTGATCTGGACTTAAGATAAAGAGACATTAAGCAGAACGTACGTATACAGGGTGAATCATTTAAGTTGATACTGCGAAATATGTAACGAAACGAAATATTTTAACTAAAAGTTATGTAGATCTCTCTTCAAGGACGTTGTCAAGGTCATTTGAAGTTCAATCTAGCTGTCCCTTGTATGGAGAATAACAATAAAATACAACAAATATGGGTTTACGTTTAAAAATTAGATATTTCGCAATGTCCATTTAAATGGTTCATTCTGTATATCTTTATCCGGTCAAAATGATATAATATTTCAATCATCAGCATTATTTACCGACAAAATTAGTTCCAAAAACTCCCTGCCTCATTATTTTGGATTAATTAGTTTCACTGTTGACTTTTGAATCGCTAAATTATACGCGAGAAAATCCGCCGCCTCTGCACTTGGGAATTGAAAACAAAAAAAAAAAAAAACGCAGACGAATATATTTTCGTTAAATACCGAAAAACGAGTTGATCCTCTCTCTACCTCCGCAAATGGAGAGCGCGGTTAGTACATGGATGTGTGGAGGTATTGCCTCAAACGCCGTAATTAAAGGTCAGAGTTCAACTGCGAAACATGAAAGGGAATTTCGTCTGCATAGAGCCAAAGTTCCCTCTAATGCAGAAAGTGGAAAATAATATAACAAGTTGGAGCGAATCAGTATTTTCTTTGATAACTCCGTTACAATTTGTGCTTGCTTGACTTGTTCCTTTTTAGAAAAAAGTTGGATTACGTATTATGACTGGA
The DNA here is from genome assembly GCA_039766575.1 of Serrognathus titanus. NCBI lineage: Eukaryota > Metazoa > Arthropoda > Insecta > Coleoptera > Lucanidae > Serrognathus > Serrognathus titanus. The sequence goes on from CM077912.1 coordinate 5,128,801, forward strand.
AAGAAAAGATTCAATAAAATAAGTTAATGATATATTAAATTGAAGTTGACTTTAATTTGCAGTAAGAGATTTCGTTAACTCCAGCTTCATATTTCCCGAGATCCTGAGAATACGGGGTGCGTATTTATTTAGCCCGATGCATTCGAGACTCATTTTATTTCTGAATATAAATCAGTCCTTATGATGGGAATCCTTGTGCATTTGCATTTTTGTCATACATACAGATGCCGCATGAATAAAAATTTGCAAGTATAAACACCGCTAAACATTTTGTTCGGCGTTAACCTCGGCGTGATAATTAAAATTTCTATCTTAATGTTACGCAAATATTTCGCTGAAAATTTCTCCCGTGTAAAACAAAATGCATACAACGACAAGATCTTTCAAATATAAAATAATAGCGTTTGAATATTCGCCACAGAAATAAACAAAATAAAACGCACCTATATATGAAATATTAAGTTTTTCTTTCTTTTCCTCTTTCTAAAAAAAAATTGCCTGTAAATGTCATCCCGTCTTTATTTTATACCTACTTTGTTATTCCATCACTTCGCATTAAGTTTTCATTTCAGCTCTGACATTTCAGCCCTGCCCATAAATCAAATTTAACTTTGGGACAAATTTAGCCAAATGTGAACGATGATTCGAATTACGTGCCGAAAATAACTAAACAAGAACAAATAAAAAGTATTTGAGTGATCGAAAACTGATATTTAAATGACCATGTGCCATATAAGACAGGATCCAAGTTGGCGTTCACACGTCATAACTAACTGAACCCGACAGCTTCGTATGCATAATATAAAGTTATGGCAGGATTGAAAATTGTTCCGTATTCAGAATTTTTATCGTGCTTGTGCGTATCTTGTTATCCGGCGAAATGCCCCGAGATTTCACTTGTTGAGTAAGAAATGTCCTCCACTTGAATTTATAGACTATGTTTAATTAAACTTCGAAAGTCGAAACATACACAAACTGAGTCAATGCTAATTAAAAAAAGGACTTGGAGATTTATTAATGTATCGGTTTGATTGCTTCAGACGAGATTCCGTTGATTATTAAGCTTTCGCGAAAGCGAATGGTTTCAGAATGATGTTATTACAGTTATACCGGGTGTCCACTTTGATCACGCGCCAAAAGAATATATCATAAAACACTAAACTGCATGATAAATAGCTTTGTGTTATGCATTAGCTTAGACTATTTTTAATGTGTTTTTCAAATACATGAACTTTCAAAAAGTAAAAAGGAAAAAAAATAAATACGCAGATGTTTTTTAATAGAATAGAACCGCCATGCTGTTCCTTACGTTCACAATCGCAATCAGAAGCATTTTTAATAAACAATAGACTTTCGATCAACCTGTCATAGAAGCTTCGAAGAATAGTGCTTAATATTCTAGGAGTAATAGCTGCATATTCTTCCACCATTCCATTTCTCAATTCGTTCATATCGTAGCAAGGCATCTCATAAATTTTTGATTTTAAATAAGATTACAGGAAGATGTAACTTTCGATAATACACCAAAAAAAGGCACGATGGCAATCATTATGCTGTCAAGTCTCAACAAAACTACTTTAGTTTAATTACTTATTGCATGGGTACATCCAAATTACATGAAAAGTGAGGGAAATGCAAAAAAAAAACTTGTAATAGATACATGTGACTCTAACACTTCTGGTTAATTTAGTATTTTGTCAAATAACTTGTGGCTCAGAAAAAAAATTGTGATTGAATAATTTTTGAGAATTTGAAATATCCAGACGGTTATCTATGTACCAAGGCTGCTAAGTGACGTTTTGTCGAACGAGTTTGGAAATTGCGAGGAAGCAAACGAGTTTCACAAAGACACTTTGCTGCCGTGGTGCATCCAACACTTCCTTGACTACCACTTACCAAATTCAGTCATCTCAAGTGTTCAAACAACTTGCAGATTTATATCTGTATTTATAAATTCGTACATTTAAAAAAAAAATTATTTCATTTACCTCATAATACGTTATGGACGACACTAGCGTTTCGATGAAACCAAAAGATGCAATGCGGACACAAAAATGTTGCTATTTTTTGAATTGATTTCAATGACAAATTATTAACATTAATTTGGATTCGAAGATAATACAGGTAACGCTTTTGACAAATTGGATAAAAGAAATTAAAAATAATTACTAAAAATATAAATGAATTTATCTCAAACGGACATTGAAAATGGCACTAACGCTCAACGTTTCACTATCGCTTGATAGCTATCAAGCGAGAGTGAATCTACCTTAATTAAAAATATAAAGATTTCAACAGCATTATTGAAAAATGATTAAATTCAAAACAATTAATTGACCGTCATTTGTAGATAAATAATAATATTGATGAGAATTGATTAATGTCACTTCAGAATAAGTTTAAGTCGCCTTTGTCATAGTCAGGTAAATTTTACCTAAGATAATCCATTGCTCTGAGGAGAAGAGCCATCCGACTCCTCTGTAGAGATGGCGAGGAGCGAGCACTGGTTTGGAGTCAGTACAAAACCGCAAAGAACTCGCTAAAAAAAGAGATCAGAAGACGCAAATCAATATGCTGGGAAGAGCTGAGCAACGAATTGGAAAACGATGTGTGGGGCAAAGCGTACAAAATCGTGACGAGAAAACTCTCCCTAAACCAAGAAACGCGGATAAATCCGGAGGAGACGAAGAAACAAATAAAAAAAAGGGAGGGAGAGGAGATGGCACACGAAAAAAAGATCGACTGGACACAATGAACCTGCCTTCTTGGAGGATGATTTGAAAAGCACCGCGCGCAGGATAAAGACGGCCAAAGCTCCGGGACCGGACCAGCTCCCTCCAGAGATGGTAAAGTCTTGTGTAAACTCCAATTCTAGAGCATTCATGAAAATCTTCAACTATTGCTGAAGAGAGAGGGGTAATTTCCAAAATGTTGGAAAACCGCCAGGGTAGTCCTAATCCGAAAGCCAAAAAAACCAAGATCATGAGGAAGCCACGTATAGGCTATGTCTATTAGACGTCCTAGGGAAAGTTCTAGAAATGTTGATAAGAAACCAATTAAACGGAGAGGAAGGCCATATTGGGTGAAAATCAGCACGGATTCCGCACGGGAAAGTCGACGTTTAGCGCAATGGGAAGGTGCAGGACATCGTTAAGGATATCCGCAGCAAAGCGAACAGAAATAGACATTATTGCATATTGATGACTCTGGATGTGAGAAACGCCTCAACATGGCCTCATGGAGGGCGATCATGTTAGTTATCTAACGAGGATGATCGCCTCGTGTCTCGCAAACAGAGCCATCGTGATTGCAGATGGCGGGCGAAAGGCTCTCACATGTGGCGTCCCACAGGGATCCCTGCTAGGTCCAACTCTGTGAAATATTTTATATAATGGAATTCTGGAACTGGAACTAGGACCAGGAACGAAGACAATAGCATACGTCGACGACCTGAGTGTGGCCGTAAGCGCCAAAACCGTGGGATTACTAGAGGAAAGGACGGGGTACGCAATGAACAAAATACGTGACGCCATGGAAAAGACCAAACTCACTCTGGCGGCGGAAAAGACGGAAATTATAATCTCAACGGGAAAAAAGGAACTGTAGATACGGAAGTGGCGACTTCAAAGCGCATAAAATACTTAAGAATATGGATAGACAAAAACTGGAAAATGACGACTCACGTCAGAGAGGCAGGAACGAAAGCGCGTATAGCCTATACGGCTCTAGCGAGGTTAATGCCAAAGGTCCGAGCGCACGGTGATATCTTCCATAATCCTGTACGCCGCTCCAGAATGGGAATAAGCCACCGAGTATAAACATAACAAAATGATCCTGGAGAGAGTTAACAGAACCGAGGCTGTCGGTTCTGTCAATTTGAAGGAAGAAGAAGGATCTATAACGGAGGCCATCAAGAAAAAAGCGTAGCGAAAAGCGAGCTCTACGCGCCCTGGCAAGTACAAAGGAATAATTACTGTAGCTGGACGTAGGTCTTCGTGTAAAACGTGAGACAATGGGCGGAGAGAAAGTGGGCAAATGTAGATTATTATATTACCCGGGCACAGATCGGCCACCGGGCGTTTGGGAAATATCTCAAGGAAATCAAAAAGACACTGTAAGATGCCCAAACTGCGACGCAGAAGAAGATTCTGCGGAGCACACGTTATTCACATGCCTGAGATTGGACGCCAAAGAATCCGGATGCAGCTGCAAAGAGGCCTCAAGTTAAACAAAGAAAATATCGCCGAAGAGATGATAAAGAGCGAAGCATAATGGAACGCAATAGCGGGATGTTAAGATAAATCATAAAAAAGGAGCGAAGGAAGAGGACAGGAAAGAAGAGGAAGAAGAGGACAGAAATGGAAGAAGAGGATGGGAAAGAAGCGGAAGAAGAGGACAGAAATAAGAGAAGAGGATGGGAAAGAAGAGGAAGAGGATAGGATAAGAGGAAATACATAGGAGAGAAGAGACTACATGCGCAGAGGATGAAATGCCTGAAGACGGTGTCCTCTGCGCAGAGTGGTGTAAAGAGGAAAGGAGTTTAGAGGTAGGCGCATCGAATAGAGATGCCGAAGTGAATCGAACACGTCTTAGAAAGATTGTCTAAACCTCTATAAAAAAAAGATAAATCTTATCTGTCTAGGCAGGTAAAGTACTGCTTTCTCTCCTTGAATGAGTAAGATAAAATTGTATTTTCGAATGTGATAGCCAGAAAAATAATTTGAAGACACTACAAAGGTTTATTTTGAAATGTAATTGATTTAAGTATTCCAAGTATTAGAAACAAATGCCAAAACTGGTGGATCTGCGATTTTAAACGTCGCATTAATTTTTGAACATCCCTTTGTCTCATCTTTATGGTTGCTTTCTGATTTTTCCACTTTTAGACTTAGGATTTCTATGTCATCTTTTGGTTAAACCCCAAAATACGTTATCACATGTAATTTTTTTGCGGGAAGAAGAATAATCGTTAAAGATAACTCTCATAGATAGAAGATAGGATTCATAGATAATGAATCTAAATGTAGGCAAAAAAACAAATAGACGAAGGACAGCTACACACATAAAAACACTTTTTCAATTCCTTTTCGGTATTCCCTCGCGTCCACCGTTTCTGGTGTTAAAATAAACGAAGTTAGGATGTTTAACTTTAAAAAGCGTTAGTGTTGTCTTCAAAAGCAGCGTTTTAATCCTTGTAGTAGTATCTTTCAAGGAGTTAATATCATCCAGCTAAAGAGGGAGACTTAACCTCTGAGGTAATAATTTCTATCTCTAAAGGAATTAGTATTATCCAGAAAATGAAAGAATCTTTACTGTTGAAGCAGTCACCTGTATCTTAACTTATATTGTAACTACTCCAAAGAGAGGAATACACTTTTTTTAACATTGGATTTTTATCCCTTGTTCTTTTGTATGAAAATTATTGGATTCCTTTGTGTACTAGAATATTAAGCTTATTTGGAGGAAGTGGAATAAAGGCCTTGCCAATGTTCCAACGTCAATCAACCCTCATACATCAGAATTTATTAATAGATGAAAAGCAAATACGAAGTCTGAACGACACTTTTTTGTATTAAGTGTGGTGATAACTTTCACCAATGCAGATAAAATATTCCACTACTTAGTGTAACTTATCTCCTACTTTTTTAATTAACGACTTATGTATATTTACTATGCGGTGTTGAACAGGAGAGGAGCTTATCCTTCATCCTTTTTTGAACACTTATTTCCAGACGCATTTCAATCAGGAAGAGATAACAATAACAATAATAATTTGTTAGCCATTAACATTAACACCGATTAGAAGGATAACAATTTATCCCAATTTTTTTAACTATTAAAAGTAACTAAAAACCTAATCACAATATTTATTTACTTTGCTCGTAATTAATTACTGTGAAGTGTGAAGGAGCCATAACACCAAACGAAAATTAATTCGTCGTCATTTCCAGAGTAGTAATTATCTGTATTCACAGCACAAAAAGTAATACATGGGCAAATAAAGCCAATTCAATTAGTTGAACATAAAGGATATCATCGCATATGCTCCTATGGGCTGTAAACCACAAGCACAGTAATTAAGTTTATTTGTGTATCCTCTTAATGAGTACGTACACAGTTTCTATGTATTTTATATCATTCCGTGTTATTACATATTATGCTATAATTGTAACATACCGGGAGTATTAAAGCGTATCTTAACATGCAATTAGGAAGCAGAAATCAAATTGACTTATTAAAACAGTTCACAAGTCATATATACAGTGCCAGTCATAAAGTTAGTAACATATGGGAAAAATTTCATTAATTAGTTGCGAAAAGATTTTTATCAGTTCGTGCGTTAATCAAAATAAGAAAGGCGACAACCATATCTAGTAGGTTCCCGCGACGGCGAAAGTTGAGGCGATTTGAGCCGACAATAGGGTCCTGACACGTCCTGTACATAAGTAACGTTTGCAAGTAAAAACTGTTAATTAAAAAGTATAGATTTGCCCCATTTAATTTTTACTGATGTGCATCAATTTAGTTTTTCTTTTTTTTTTTTGGAGTCAGTCGTTGCGTGACTGAGCAATGTATATGTTATCAGAACATGATTTTTTTAACTTAATTATGACAATTATTACCATGTGATTCAAGATACTGAATTAAAACACTCCACTAAATTAAGATTACCGGGCATATAAATTTATGTAAACTTGTAATTTTTTTTCTGTGACAGAAAATTGAATATTTAGAACATATAAGTAATCAGAATGTGAATGCAATATTCTAAAATAACCTAAGTAATTAAATCTAAATAATTTATCTACCTTACGCAGTAAAATATTAAACAAACGAGTTACAATCTTGGAATAAACTGTTTAAATTCCTCGCTCATCTCTGCTTTTAGATTCAAATCCTTTTGTCTCGAACGCTTAATGCCGACGGGAACGCTCACATTTCTTGAATGTGACGGTAGTTCTAAACAAGCCGTTCCTCCCTAATATGGGGGCAGCTTAGCTTATTCATCAGGATGTAACAATGTGATCGAAAGCCTAACTATGTTTTAAAACTTGTAAATTAAATTGCACAATAGTATATCTAGAGTTCAAAAAGTAATAAGACTAGACCGCAAAGACCACTGCAAGCTTTAGGTATAGCCGGGGAGCTAGCAACGTTACAACCTATAGAATTTTTTAATGGAAAGTTCGTTACAAAATTGATCTTATTGATGTGAGAGTCTGGCTGATGAACCCGATTGCGTGTCTAAGGGGCGGGTGACGAAGCTTCTCTTAAGTCCAAATGGTCTAGCTTAGCTTACAATATTACCAATGGTAAGAGATATTGAATTAAAAAAGAAAGATCTTTGATATCGTAATAATGTTTATTTAATCTATTTCGAGGGAAGTTTCGCCACTTGCCCCTTAGACACGCAACCGGGTTCGTCAGCCAGACTCTCACGTTAGTGACTGAGACCGATGCTAGCTCCTAGTCTATTAGAATTCATTAGTTGTCATTACTACTGTTGTTGACATATCTTTTATTTGTCTAAGAGAAAAACATGTTTTCGGAAAGTCCTAATGGAATAATTATGAGGAACAACGACCAGGTGAAGAAGGTGGATTAAGAAAAGATTCTCCAGGTTCAATATTTCTAAGGACTGATGATATCCAGTCTGCTAAAATTGTATTCCTTGAATTTGTCGAGGGCTTTGGATGCCTCTGAGACTAAGCAGTTAAATGTGCGTAAAATTCTGCATAAAATTCTGCGTAAATCACCTTTCGTTTATCTCAAAGGAAACCGTGTCTCAACGGCTTCTCTATAATTTCAGATCTTCAAACTTCCATCACTGAAAAACGACTATAATAATCTCTACAGTCTCTACATTTGCTTATGCATAGAATCTCAGTTTTTGAAACTTCAATAAAGTGTCATCAATTTTTTTTTTTGGGAACTGGGAGTATAAATTATAGCTGACTTTTATATATCTTTGAGACTCTAATCTGATCTAAAAATTATACGTAAATTTCCACTTGATTATGTCAGTGACCAAGTGTCTCATCCGTCTCTAACTCGCTGAGGCTTCTCTATATTTTTAGGGCTTCCGCGTGTCGTCTAAAAGACCTACCTCTAACTCTCTGAGTCTTCTCTAAATTTTTTACGAATTCGTCGTGCAGTCGATGGTCTAATCTGTTTAAGTGCGAAGTACTTAATCGGTCTCTAAAAATAGAGTCTGTTTCTGAAATTCCCTGATACTTGATTTAGGAGTAACGTATGTGTTTCTGAAGATTGAGGAAGAAGATAGTGTTTCATTCGTCTCTGTCAGCTTGAATGCCTCTAGTGTAAAATGTTCCTGAAACTTGAACGTGAAGTACCTCATTTAATTACGAAACCGTAATTAAACCGAAATTCCGTCTTTGAAACTTCATTATAATCTTTGTCTTTCCACTTGTTTATGTCAGTGAACAAGCGTCTCTTCCGTCTCTAACTCTCTGAGGCTTCTCTATATTTTTAGGGCTTCGTCGTGCAGTCTATCACCCAATCAGTTTAAATGTAAACTACTTAATCGATCTCTAAAAACAGAGTCTGTCTCTGAAATTCCTCGATAATATAGTGTCTCATTCGTCTTTGAAGTTTGTATCTAGTGTAAAATGCTCCTGAAATCTTTGTCTTTCAACCTAAGAATCATAAGTAATTTATTGAAGTTTCATTTACCTGTCAGAAAGTCTCATTATTCTCTGAAATTCCTCTCTGTAATTGCAACTTCACTGTGAAATGTAACTTATGTGTTTTGAAGATCGACGATGTCACCTATTTAAAAAAATCCTAACCCATTCGTCTCTGTTAGCCTCAAGTGTGTCATCTCAGAGTAAAGTGCCCCTGAAATTTGAAATGTCTCATTTATTCTCTGAAATTCCTCTCAGTAATTGTAGCTTAGAGTGTATCTGCTTTGACCTTCGATCTTCAGATCGACAATGTCACCTATATGAGAAAATCGTGTCTCAATCGTCTCAAGATTAACCTAAAGTGTCTCATATCTGAAAGTCTAGCGTAAAATGCCTCTGAAATTTGAATGTGAGCGTGAAGTGTCTCATCTATTCCTGAAACGCCGCGCTGGTGGGTAATTTCATCTTTGAAACATCGTTGTAATGTATCTCCTCATCTGATTCTAAGCATCGTACGTCATTTGTTACTGAAGTTTCATTTATGTGTCAGAAAATGATGTCTCATTTATTCTCTGTGATTGCAGCTTCTCTGTAAAATGTAACGTATCTGATTTCAAGTCGCACAATATCACCTATATGAGAAACTCGTGTCTCAATCTTCTGACTTCTAGCGTAAAGTGTCCCATCTCTGAAAGTCTAGTGTAAGGTGCTCCTCAAATTTGTGTGTGGGTGTCTCATTTATTTCTGAAATCCCGTGTGAAATTCCATTTTTGAACCGTCATTGTTATGTGTCTTCTGATTTAATTTTAAGCATCGTACGTCATTTGTTGCTGAAGTGTCATTTATTCTCTGAAATTCCTCTCTGTAATTGCACCTTCACATGTGAAATGTAATCAATATGTTTTGAGGATCGACGGTGTCACCTATGTGAGAAAATCGTGTCTCATTGGTCTTAAGACGTTTCTCTATTAGTCGAAAGTGTCTGATCTCTGAAAGTCTAGGGTAAAGTGCCCCTCATATTTGTGTATGAAGTGTCTCATTTATTTCTAAAATCCTACATGGAATTTCATCTTTGAAACATCATCGTAATGTGTCTTCTGATCTGATTTTAAGAATCGTATGTTATCTGTTGCTAAAGTTTCATTTAAGTTTCTGTTAAAAAATTGTGTCTCATTTACACTATGTAATTGCAACTTCACTGTGAAATGTAACGTATCTGATTTGAAGGTCGACAAAAGAGAAAATCGTGTCGCAATCGTCTCAAGACTTCTGCCTTCTAGCCTAAAGTGTCTTATCTCTGAATATTGACATTCCTATGCAATATAAGCTTCTTATGTTATTATTAATCATAAAACAGATACAGTAATGCCAAATGCATTGAATATTCTGCTTGATCATCTCGTGAGCTTCGTATATACTCAATTTCAAGCTGTTAAAATGAATTAAGCTTAATGGTACGCGTAGTTAAACAAAGGCGGAATTTTTTTCAAACCGTCCTTTGTGTTTGTAGCCGCCTCATAACTTTAATCATAACTTTTTTACTTCACATCTCTTGTGCCTAGATAGGTGCGGTATAAAGAGGCTTGACGGCATTAAATTTCCAAAGCATATTCTAATACCAAAAAACGTATAATATCCTCCTTGAATAAATTCTTTTCATCCCGAAGGCGCCGTATAGGTCAATTGTAGGTCACGAGTGGTGGGGAGATACTACCCATTCCAGTTTCTGTGAATGAAATTCGGCAAGGGGGTGTGATTCTAAAAATAGACTGCATTGAACGGAGATGAAACTAGGTAGACAGCTCGTGGTGGTGGGAAAATTCGATAAAAGGAGTTATGAGCGGGTGTTTTCTCGACGCCTGAAAAGTGCTTTTGCTTAGTCAAAAATGTTTTCCAAACTGGATAAATGTTAAAAGTGTTATCCTTTAGAAAAATTTGAGGAATTATCCAAATATTTTCATACATTTTTAATTACTTTCATAATATTTGTGTTTTCGCAGCAAATAAACGAATGATAATTAAATTACATCAAGAAATTCTTTGCAGTATCTAATTGGCCTGGAACATTAACATGGACATTAAATCCACTAAAAAGTCGTACTACTCCCAATTAAAGATTACCGATTTTAACAATTATAATTTTATTTATGAGGAACTCTTCAGGGCCATCTTAAGTTTGGTGGACCCGGATTCAATTATGCAGATTTTTTTGAAACGAGCTCATACATGTACGATTGATTTTTCAAATCAGATATGCGATGCAATGTGAAAATTCACACGAGTTTTAGTGTGTAAATTATTCACGTATTCATACGAATATCCACAAACAGTCCATGTGGACCAACAATTTCTAGGTATCACTTTACAATTTCAATAAAAATATTCGGTGGTCAATTGAGTTTTTGCCAGTAGCCACCATGAACAGGTGTTCCATTCGCTGTAATAATTTAAACAAGTTGCTGGTTGAAATAAAACTGACATCGTCACAGATAAACCAGTTTTTCAACCGCGATACACAGCAGAAGTAATGTTAATACCGGATTACGGCAATTAATTTACGTGTATGGAAACCGCAAACAAAAGGTGGGATTTCATTGACAGCGGAATTTCACTGAATTAGTTGCAGGCTTTAATTTGTTTACCGAAAGCAATAGTGTTGCAGGATTCAAACAATGAAACCCACGGAATTTCTTCAGTTTAAGTGTGGGAAACTTATAATTGCAAAGAAATTCTTGATGATTTTACGATTAAATTAAAAGAGCTTTTGAAAAATAAACAATTACGCATTAGAGGTCTAATTAACCATTGGGAGGATGTTTCCTTGAAAAGCGTGCGCTCCAACCTGTTTGTTTTAATTAAGTTCTTTAGATCTTCAACGAGGCGTCATTAATACGCACTGGCAAAAAAACGATGAGATTTTAAATCTTGATTAAATTAAATGACTTCAAATCTTTGCTTCGGATATATTAATTCTTTTCCATTTTGTAAACATGTCCTTTACCCCCCTTCTTTATATTCAACACCTCACAGTCAGATTTAAAAATCTGAAATGAAATATAATGGTCGCAAATTGTTCCAGATTCTTGGAGTTCATTATAAGTCAGCGTAAGCGGACGCCTTTCTTTCTTTCGTCTTACTTTTTCGCTTCCACTCTGCGGGGCCATTTGCTCGCAACGTGTAACGTCGGGTACAAATGAAGCTGTGACATGCGTCTCATAAAAAGATATAAATCAAGTTTAAAACGTTTCGTTTCTGAAATGATGAAACTGTCAAGGGGGGAATCCTATTTCATAAGTATGCATCGATTTCATTCTGAAATAATACCTGTAACGATGTTATGTCACAAAGAACCGAACACAGCTTCGCAAAAAGCTTCAGCCAAAGTCCAGAAAACGAACAAAAAACGACATAATTTTAATACGATTATTATGATTAATATTAAACGACGTAAATCGAATGTTACAATAAAACCCTCGACGTTGAAAGCTCGAGTCCAAATAAATAAGTAAATTTAGACAAAAGAAAATGTCACTGTCGAGGCTACGCTGCGATCCTATCATCGATGAGCCATCGTGATAAATGGAAAGCTATCATATTTGCGCAAAACAAACACACAACGTACATAACTTCTTCGGTTGAATGGACGCCGTGCGTCAATCCGGGGTTCCCGTGCAGAATCAACAGGGAGGTCATCAGAACGTTTCGTGTAATTTTAAAGATAATACTTACCGTAAACACGAGTGAATATATTAAACACATCTGAAACTGTTAGAAATCAATTGTATTCAAATGATTGTTTACTTCCCTGCGTGAAGATAATTGCACGCCGGCGGATAATTTAATGCTCGTTTGAGTTTATTTTCATTAAAAACTGTTTTTGATTACTATTTAATTCAATTGTAATGCTGAGAGCAAAGATTAATTAATTTTTTTTATTCGATACGGTAAATTAAAGTAAATTACATTGACCTTAGGCAAATTATCAGTATTTATAACACAATTACTAGCATATTTTGCATAAAGTAATTACACAAATTGGATTATCCAAATTTTAATTTATTAAGAAATTAGAATAGATTTTTTACATTACCCCTAATAGGTATAAAAAGTTCCAGGAAATAAGTACTGTCACATTTACATGTATGTATATATACAGAAAGTGTCTCGCGCCTATAGTCACATCGTTAATGTTCCACATTTAACAAAAATTAAGAATTTCAAATATTCAAAAGCCATTCAACCAAATTACTCTCCTTTAGTGTCGTTTGCTAATTTAGGTGATAAATTTCTTTTTAGGGTTTTTTTTTCAAATCATAGTGATTAAGGTTTTTTTTTAAATAGGGAAAGTTTAATTTTTTAAAAAAGAACTGAAAGATGAAAGCCATTGTTCTTTTATGTATCAGGAAACTCACTTATGACAATTTATGTGTGTTGTAGAGTAATATTTAAGATTATGCGCGAATTTAAATAATAAAATACAAAGCTTCTTAATTATGCAAGTCAATATTTTTTTTCCAAAGCGCCATCTGTTGAAACACGCCAAGAATTTCTTTTTCGTTTGCATTAGCTTAAGAATCTACAGCATTGTGCCTTGTATTTGTTTATTTTTTTTATTTGTTTTGTTACCTTTCCATCCAAGCGATTTTTAAAAATTTAATAATCTGCTAAACCACCCTGTAAAATCCATAGTTTTTTGTTTTTATTGTCTTTTCTCGTCGTTTTAATTTTTTTAAAGTTTATTAATTAAATTGTGTCGTAAAATAGATTGTCTTTTGTTTCTATTATTATTTTTTTGTAATATGATTGTTCTTTTTATTTTTCTTTTTATTTCTTTTGGCTCCATTCTCTTGAAAATGTCTTTTTTTTAATTTTTTTAAAACAATTATTTTTTAAAGAATTTATAAATCTGTTAAAATTTTGTTGTAAAATCAATCGTCTTTTGTTTTCGTTTTTGCGATTTTCTATGTTGAAAAGATTTTCTATGTTGGTAATTCATTAAAAGCGATTTATGAAGAAAAACAAGTGATAATCGCTCATTAAATAAATAAGTAAAACGAAAAAAAGTCGTAACATAACATTGAAGGAGAACAAAAAAACAACTTAAAATAAAGAAATACAATTGGCAATCGTTTATGAAAAGAAACAATTGAGAACCGTCGATGAAAGAAGCCTACAGAACAAAAGAGGATCGTGAAGCAAAACGGAACGAAAAATTGATAAAAGAAAATTTGACAATCGCTCGTAAAGGAAAACAATTGACAGTCGTTCGCAAAAAAAACGTTCCTGAAAAAAAATTTCATGAATTAATTCATGAATAAATTGTCAATGTAAATTTACCTAATGAGAAACAATTGACAACTCGGAAAAAAGTTAATTGAAAATCATTTATAAAGAAAACAACTGATAATCGCTCATTAAATAAATAAGTAAAACAAAACAAAGTCGTGACATAACATTGAAGGAGAACAGGCAACAACGAAAGAACAGCTTACGATAAAGAAAAACAAATGGTAAACGTTCATAAACGATTGGAAATCGTTTATGAAAAGAAACAATTGAGAATCGTCCTTGAAAAAAGTCTACAGAACGAAAGAGGATCGTGAAACAAAACTGAACGAAAAATTGATAAAAGAAAATTTGACAATCGCTCGTAAAGGAAAACAATTGACAGTCGTTCGCAAGAAAAAACGTTCCTGAAAAAAAAATTCATGAATTAATTCATGAATAAATTGTCAATGTAAATTTACCTAAAGAGAAACAATTGACAACTCAGAAAAAAGTTAATTGAAAATCATTTATAAAGAAAACAATTGATAATCGCTCATTAAATAAATAAGTAAAACAAAACAAAGTCGTGACATAACATTGAAGGAGAACAGGCAACAACAAAAGGACAACTTACGATAAAGAAAAACAAATGGTAATCGTTCATAAACGATTGGCAATCGTTTATGAAAAGAAACAATTGAGAATCGTCCTTGAAAAAAGTCTACAGAACGAAAGAGGATCGTGAAACAAAACTGAACGAAAAATTGATAAAAGAAAATTTGACAATCGCTCGTAAAGGAAAACAATTGATAATCGTTCGCAAAAAAACGTTCCTGAAAAAGAATAATTGACAGTCATCGGTGAAAAAAAGAATTGACAAATTCCTAAAGAACTTAATTCATAAATAAACTGACAATGTAAAACGGCCTGAAGAGAAACAATTGACAACTGCTCAGAAGAAAATTGAAAATCATTTATGAAGAAAAACAATTGATAATCGCTCATTAAATAAATGAGTAAAACAAAGCAAAGTCGTGACATAACATTGAAAGAGAACAGGCAACAACGAAACAACAACTTACAATAAAGAAATACAATTGCAATCGTTTATGAAAAGAAACAATTGGTAATCGTCCTTGAAAAAAGTCTACAGAACAAAAGATGATCGTGAAACAAAACTGAACGAAAAATGGATAAAAGAAAATTTGACAATTGTTCGTGAAGAAAAACAATTGATAGTCGTTCGTGAATAAAAAATAATTGACAGTCATCGGTGAAGAAAAACAGTTGACAAATTCATAACGAATTTCATGAATTAATTCATTAATAAATTGTCAATGTAAAACGGCCTGAAGAGAAACAATTGACGACCACTCAAAAGAAAATTAACTGAAAATCATTTATGAAGAAAAGCAATTGAAAGGTTGTTTAAAGACCTTTTCATGAATGTACGAGGGGTCGTTTTTATATTTCCGGACTTGGCATGAAAAGAAGAGATAGAACGGCAACAGAAATTTTATTTTTCCACCTAGGCCCTTTGTTTTTGAATACAAGTACTACATCGTTTCAATAACACCTTTAATCAATTATAAAAATATTCGTTTGGTTTGTCCGCAAAATGCCTTTCAACAGACGCTATAAGTTCGTCATCGTCCCTAAATTTTGTTCCCCTTGGCGCTCCTTTAAGATTTGGAAACAAAAAATAGTCATAAGGGGCTCGATCCGGACTATAAGGCGGATGATCAGTTTCTACGAAACCACATTCAATAACCGCAGCTTTTGAAAGTCTAGACTTGTGATGTGGTGGAGCAACAGCACACCTTGCGCCAGTTTTCTGCGCCTTTTCACTTTAATAGAATCTCTGGGCCGATGCATTAAGCTTGCATAATACTCTCCTGTAACCATACTACCTTCATTCAGGTGATCAATCATTAAAATTCCTTGGCAATACCAAAAAACAGTTGCCATTATTTTTCCTGCAGATGGGGTTACTTTAAACTCCTTGGGAGGGCTGGAGCTCTTAATATGCCACTGCGTCGATTCTTGTTTCGACTCAGGATCAAAATAATGAACCCAGGCTTCATCTCCGGTGACAAGTCGATTGATAATTAAATCTGGTTCATCTCCTCAAAGCGCCAAAAATTGTTCACACGTCTCTATCCTGATACGCCTTTGGAATGGCGAAAGCATTCGCGGAACCCATCTCCCACTCATCTTTATCATTCCAAGATATTCTTGTAGAATTCTGAAAACCGTGGTTTCCTAAACTCCTAATAAATTGATCTTGCTTTTTCAGTGCCAAACACTTGGTTCTTTCAATAACATCGGAAGTGATGACATCAACAAACCGACCTGGACGTAAATCATCATTCAGTGATTCTCGACCATGTTTAAACAATTTTGACCATTCACAAATAGTCGACTTGGAAAGACAATCAACGGCAACGAAAATACAATAAACACATTTTGCTCCTTTATATTTTATTTTCTACAGAACTGCTTGAACACATTTATACAACTTACAACACAAATTTTCAGGCGTCAGTACTTTTCCGCATACAATCAAATGTTTCATTCAAAATATAATTTTTAAATATACAATAATATGCTGTCGAATATAAACAAATTACAAAACTTTTCAAATATATTAAAAAAAAACATGCAAAATAAATTATGGAGATATAAATTGGTAAATTATGACTACGTCAACAGTAAACTCTAACTTTCTCCAAATCTAATGTCAATTTGAGGGAAGGTACTCGTCCGTTCTGTAGAGGTAGTCGTAGTTGTGGTGGTAGTAGTAGTAGTACTACTCGTAGTCGGGCTGGTAATAATAGGTACTTCCGGTGCTTTCGTCTCAGGTTTGGGGATGGACGTAGTCGTCTCTAAATTCGCTGGTTCCGAAGGTTTTTCATTGCTGTCATCTTCTTCACAGTCGTAATAATCATCGAATTTATTATGGTCTTTCCCAAATCCTGAGTGGGGGCCTATGGGATAAGGACGATGCGGGGGACCGTAAGGCCTGTGGTGTCCAGGATAAAACCCATAACCATGATCGTAATCACGCCTGTGATCGTGTCCATGACCGTGAAATCGATACCCATGAAGCCTGTAAGGCTTGTGCGTGGATTTGCGAGGGTAAATGAAATTTGCACCCCCGAAACCACGAGAGTAACCACCACCAAACCTAGACTCTAACTGTACGTCGCTCGATTCACTCTTATCTTCATCTTCTTGTTCTTCTTCGGAATCGGCGTGCCTTTTTACTATCGTCAAAATGTGTTCCGTTTCAGGGATACCTGCGAATAGAAATAATAATTAATAAATATTTTGAGAGACTCATTATAAAAATTAAATAACGTTTGATTATAATTGAGATATATGAAACTTTTTTATTAATGACCGCTGTAAATGTTGCAATAACTAAAGTCTCGAGCGGACGATGATTATGTCCACACATTATATAGAGATGTAATTATGTTGTGGTTACTCGTTATTTCTGCTCAATTATTATTAAATTTAATGCCAAGGCCTTAAGACCTAATTAACTTGACCGCCTCTTACATTCTTTTTTCATTTTTTCAATACAATGTCATGTGGTTTGTATGTGCGAGAGTGAAATTTGCTCGAACCTAATTAAAATACCATGCAGATAAAAGTAAATCATTATTTCACGATCTGCGCAAACTTTCTAAAAGGTACGAACCTAAACCACCTAGACCCACTTTTGGTGTTTTCAGTTATTCAAAAAAATTAGTAAAATTTTATGCTCCCTCAATTACGTTATTGGAATTCATACTTGGTATTGTTAAAGCATAAAATAAATTTCATATCAATAACTGTAAACTCAGGAAACTTCTTCGTTTAACGAAACTGTAAATATAACCACGGAGTTATTGAAAAAATATATAAATGCTCGCAATGGTCTAATTTTTTAAGCCTTGGGTATTTCCAGGCTCTTGTTCAAACTTTGCCTCTTTTAACACTAACTGGTCGGTGCAATTTTAAAATGTATATATTCAGATCATCTCGCTTTGCAAATTATTGTTGACGTGAAGAAATCGCCGATGTGTTTTACGCGAGAGAAAGAAACTCGACCTTCATACATAAAATATGAAGAACGTGTCAGTTGGATCTGTTTATCAACTGTAAACAAAAATACAAGACGTCAGTATACTCCGATTTCGATCAAATCGTTATACGCACGTTTTAACGCTTTTCGTTCAATACGCAAATGTATCATTTCCTGTTACTCACAATCACCAGGTCTCGTCGATGATCCATACATATTAAAACCGACGCACTATGGATATAAATAGAACGAAAAATCCTAATTTGTTAAGAATTAAAAAAATCAGTTAATCGTTTTGGAATCTACTAAATATTTAATTAACATATTTATTATTAGCACAACGTGGAAAAATGTTGCATTCGACATCACAACAAAATTCACTCAGATGGAAATTTGAAGCTATTTATCATTTAGGTCCACCGCAAGGAATATTTCAAGTCAATAATAGATTTAACAGAATACTTTCAAAAATTCGGTCTCCCCATATATCGGCAAATTTTGTGATTCATCTTTGCACATTGTTGTGGTTACTAGGAACACAAAAAACGAGTATAACACTTTTCTTCGTAAAATTAAGTTTAACAAACATAAAAACAAAATTGACAATGATGTTTGTGTCCTAAACATAAAAACTGTTGTCTTGAATTATTATAGGAAGACTTAAGTAACATGTGTACAAAAAGTTTTCTCGATTAGTGCATTGCTTTCATTTTTTCGCACGTTCACGTATGTTCCTTACTTGATCCTTACTTAATCAACTTCACTATTCTGTAGGACTATTCAGAGAAATTGACAGTGTGGCTAGAAAATAGGTATCAGGTAGGTCTAAAGTAAGAACTGATGAGGTGATTGAAAATGTGAGACAAATTATGACTGATTCTCCTCGCACTTCCATCCGTCACTTGTCACAACAAGTTGATCTTTCTGTCGGCACTTGCAGAACTATTCTAAGAAAATACTTGCAAAAGTTCCCTTATCGTTTGACTGCCGTGCATGAATTGCTTCCAATAGATTTTGAACCAAAGCGAAGATACTGCCATTGGTTTTTTTAAACAATATTGACAATGACGATTTGTTGGACAAAACTTTCTTTTCCGATGAGGCCTGGTTTCATTTAATAGGATACATTAATTCCCAAAATATGAGAATCTGGAGTATAGAAAACCCTCATATTTTCATTGAAGCCCTACTCCATCCACAAAAAATTGGTGTTTGGATAGGTTTAAGTCGAAGAAGACTGATAGGTCCAATATTTTTTAATGGCACACTAACAGCACTTAGATATCGGGAAGTGATTTTGCATCCATTTATTAATCAACTTCATGACGACGAATTGCAATTTGGATATTTCCAATAGGATGGTGCAACGGCTTATGCCGCTGGAGATAGTTTAAATTTCCTTCAAGAGTTTTTTGGAGATCGGGTAATTAGCAGAAATATGTCAAACAAATGGCCTCCACGATCTTGCGATCTAACTCCTTTGGATTTCTTTGTTTCGCCCTACTTAAAAAATTCCATTTTTAAATCGTTTTTTTTAATCAATCATCAATCATCGAAAAGTGTGATGAAATAAACAATTCTCCCCACATTTTGCAAAATGTTATTAATGGATGTCGCAGAAGAGTTAGAAAATGCCTCGAAGAAAACGGAGGCCATTCTCAACATCTGTTGTGAATTCACGTTCAACATTATTTTCAATGAAAATTAATTAAAATTGTGTAACTGGCAATATAGAAAGTGTTAGGAAAGAGTTTATACATGTATTTCGGCCTTATTGGGCCTCATCAGAACTCTGTACCTTAAAGAAAATTTGGTTTAAGGTACAGAGTTCTGATAAGGTCCAATAAGGCCGAAATACATGTATAAACTCTTTCCTAACACTTTCTATATTGCCAGTTACACAATTTTAATTAATTTTCATAATTTTCATCTGGCAAGAAAACTTGATTTTATAGTTATTTTCAATGTTTTATTTTGTTTGGTTTCAAATAAGTAATAAATCGTAATTATTGTTTATGACTTTCTGTTGACGTTATGTCAAGGTTAAACGCCAATTTGGCATTTACTGTTTAAGTAAGGAGCATACGTGAACATGCGAAAAATTTTTTTGTGCACGTTATAAAGTAGCCAAAAGAAAGCAAGTTGGGCGTGCAACCTTTTAAACGAAAGAGCTAAGTGTAAATATGTGAAATCTTTTGAAAGGCAAGAGTTCAAAGATATTTTAAATTTTAAAATTAATTGCAACTATGTTTGCACTTTATAAGTAGGTACTTTGAGTAACAAATTCAGTAAACCTAAATCATTTCCATAAACATTTCGTTATAATCTTCTAATTTTCAACGTTTCGCTCTCGCTTGAAAGCTTCTTCTGAAAAAGCTCGTACAAATAAATACCATGACCTTACGAATAGATGCAAAGAACTAGACGGAGAGAAGGCAAAAAGTTGGTCGTCAAAACGTAGACGTAATGAAAGAAATCGTTTTGGCAGAGTAATAATTGAATTAAAAAATAAAATATTAGAAAATATTAGACTCACTATACTTTATTTTTTCTCCTGAGAAAGCTATCAATAGATAGTGAAATGTAGAGTCATAGTGCTAATTTAAGTGTCCGTTAAAATAATTTATTACACATAACGATATCGTTAAATAACGTCAATCGTTAACTAACATATTTTTACCAACCAATGCTTAGGCACAATGCATTTCTATATACTGATTGGTCAAAATATGTCACTTAACGATGTCGTTATGAGTTACAGATTGAATTGGCTTTCGATTGGAACCGGCTCACGTTGATGCCTTCTACTGCCGACTTTTCGTTCTCCATTGCAGAAGAACTTCCTCAAGGTTGCTGATGGTGTTGCAACTGTTTGTCGTTAGTCGTTAAGACTGAGAAGCAGCAGCAACACCACTAGCAGCAGCAGCAGGTTAAGTAATATCATTACATTTCAAAAACCGCTCAAGACTAAAATACCTTTTTGGCACTCATTGTAAATGTGTAAAACTTAAAACCACTGAAAATTCTTATTGAAATAGTATACTTTTTACAGATGAGTGCCGGTATTACACACGAGTGGGCGATAGCCCACGAGTGAAGAATTTCGGCACTAATTTGTGAATTTTGTTAACGCACGAATAACGTATGCTATTTTTTGCACGAAATTTATAAAGAAAAAGTATCCTTGCTTCTTTTGAACTACCGACGACGACGCGCTTTACAGGAATGAAAATTTTTAACTAGAAGGTCATGTAGATGAAATATATAAAGCAAGCTCGTAGCTCTACCTACCTAAAAGTCACAAATGACATCCAAGATGTTTGTCATTTCGAATTTTCAATTACAAATTTTTATGGTTCTGGGGGACTTTCTGCTATTATAATGATGTAAAGTGATTTCTCGTAAATGAAATGTGCCTATGAAAATGATTTTGTAGCAAAATGCTGTACTGACCCAGTGTTTTTGCTACATTTTTGAAATACTTGTGCGTAATTCGAATGTTACGGTAGGTGCATTGGCGTAGTAGTAGTAGTAGTGGTAGTTTTACATGCACTGAGTGCAAAAAGGATTTTTCTAATTTCTCGTTTTTATTTTAGTTTGATTTGAAGAGACCTTTGAAACCAATAAAATCATATTACGCTTCAAAAACGTTAGTAAATTGGGATAATTGCATTAATTGACCGTATTCTGATCTTATAATTAGAATCATGTTTAAGTGAAGTCATGATTAAAATAAACAATAAACGATATAACTTTAAGAGTGACAAACGAGTGTTGCCACGAACGAACGTAACGAACGAGTTTTGCAATTATCCGAGGTAGTGATAGCCATTATAGCGAGTCGTATACTATACTTTGTCCTTGACTACAAATACTAAGACTTTTTAACTACAATTCCAATAACACGATGCTACGCGAATGTGGTACGAGTGGGCAAAACAAATTTTAAAATTCACTCTTTGAATATTTTGTAAATTATTTTAAGGCGATTTTAAGTTCTGCTAGAATTTTACTAGAATTTACTTCATTATACATCAAAAATTATGGTTGCCATGGCCCGTGATTAATGATTATTCACTGCTGGTAATGAATTATGGATTGGATTATCCGTGACCAAATACACGAAGAGTGACAGACTTATTGAGTAGTCGTGGATAAAATGAATCATAAGATGAGAATCCAGGCCAATTGTGTTTATTATGATTAACCATCATCAAAACTAAAAGTAGCAGAAAAAGTAAATTCGTCATTACGAAAGCAATAAATTAAAATTAGAAACAATATATGAATGGAAAAGAACGCTCCGGAATTTAACTTAAGTGTTCCCTGAATTTTCAGCGACAAGAGATAAATAAAGAACAATAGCAAGGAAAGAAGAAAGGAAGGAAAGCGTAAAAATAATAGACTAAACATTACAAGAGCAAAATATTAAGAAGAATTGATTTCCCAAGTTTAAAAATAAAATTCTTAGTTTGGTTTTGATTTGATGACAGTTCAAATAAAAAGAAGAAAGGAAGAAAAAAGAAAAAGAATTATTATTTCCATTTAAATTTAAAAGCAGGCCGAGGTCGAAATGCAAACGTTTTGTAAGGCGATTGGGGCAAGCAAAGTTCAAATGATGAAATAATTTATTATAGATTCAAGCCGGAATCAGGACATTGCCATTCTTAACAGCCTTTAAATTTCGTAATAGATATTCATATTAATATTATCAATAGATATAATTTACTTCAATTAAAGAAGTGTGTTGTATGTTAAAAAAATCTTCTTTAAAATGGTTCTTTAGATTTGCAATTTTTGAAATAAATAAAAATTTGATATTTAGCAAAAACAGAAATTTCCCCATTTAAGAGCATAATATTTCTTTTTCTTAATTATGCACAAGGCGCCTCTTAAGGATTTATTAAACTATAGCTTATCTGGTTTATTTGTAAATCTGACCCTGACTGGAGTGCCATTAGCCTTGCTTAGATCCTGAACATCATATTTACAATAATTGGAGTACTAATTACTTTTGACTACCTATTTAATAAAAAATATGAATGATGATTTAATGGCAACCATTATTAAGTCTACGGGAAAATTTTTAGAATTGATGGACGTCTAAACTTTTATAATTGTTAACAATACGCACCAATATCACCTTGCAAAATCGGTGCATCATTCAAATCAAATTGATTATAATGATAATTGTGGTTTCGTCTGTGCCAACTGTTGTGACCACGTCCTCGTCGAGGTCCATTGAAATGGTGCCAGTGGCCTCTGCCATAGAATGGATACCATGGCCTGCCGTAATAAATATTAGGACGAAAACCGTGTTGATAATTTCTGTGGTAATTGTTAAATCCATCACTTCCTGTTATTTCACCAAAGTCGCTAGATGACCAAGTGGTTATCTCATCGTTTTGGGGGGCATCACGATCTGCCACTAACGCTTTCTTTTTGTACCCAGGGGGACACTCACGATTTTTTACATCTGCAATTTCGAAGGTGTAATACTTCCATACAACACCGGTTATTCCGTACCTATAGCAGCTCAGCATTTATGTTAATAGAAAGTAAACGAACATGCATAATGAAGCAATTCGTTCCACCTGTAAATCTACTGGCCTTAGCTATTAGTATGTTATAATACCAAAAAAAAAAAAAACGAGTTAGTAAGTTGTATTAATTTTTAATCGCAGGAAAAATGCGTAAACGTAAAACGTTCAGACGATTGTTAGAAATAAACCTTACTTTCACTTCATGATTAAAATTTGTTGCTAATATTATTCGGCGTCGTTTGAAGGAAGTAAAGCTCAAGGTCGATTGAATAATGTTTGGAAAACGACAAAAATTCAATCAATAGAATGTGAAGCGGGCAATTAGTGTGATTTATTACAATAGTTAATTTTGAAGCTAATTTAACATTGAGCAATCAATCAAATCTCAGTTGGACACAAATTACTCTCTGTAATTCGATTTAATTAATCGTACGACTTTTGATACCGTATTAAGTTTAATCTTCACTGTAAAATATGCACAACCCAATAAAATATAATAATTAAGAAGCAACTATTTTAGGATTTAGTTCAAAAAGAATACGTTCATAATCATAGTAAGTTTTAAAGCGAAATGACTATCAATTTTCTTTTTGTGTGCACTCTATTTTAATTATTAATTATTGATTAATTTCTTTGAACGTTTTCAGTTTTGATTTTGCTGGGCATCGATTCGTTTGCGAATATGAATGTCCCGTAATAAAATAAAGTAAAAAGAATGACTGCAAAGATTAACGTCCCTTACAAACGACAACAAAAGAGAACTAGCCAGTTGAGGGATACAATTCCTTTTATTAAGACCCTTGCGGAAATCTCGCTTTTCTGTGAATTACAATGAAAGGGAATACTTGCAAGATATGAAGTTCAACATAAGCTAACTAGCTCTAATGAACTGCAACATTTATTTATTGTGATAGTTTAACGTTCGAAGTAATTTACAGTTGCCAAATGCCTTTCATTTAGTTTAATGTAATTTAAATTAAATTTATTATAAGAAACCGCAATAATAATTTAAAATGATAGTATGCAGAAAGAATAACTCATTCACACATAGGAAGTAATTGACATTTTACGAGTCCTACGCACGTACATTGTAACAAATTTGAAGTGTTACGAGTTACACCTTTAGTAAAATATGCGAAGGTTAACGTGTCAAGAAATTTAAATATTTTCAAAGTAACCAAAATTGTTGAATATTTATATTTGTGTGGATAACGAAAATCCCCACAGTCTAGACGAATTTCTTCTCAAAATTACACAACACGAAGCATGAAGATAAACTTCTTGAATTTGCATTAAGGAAGACCGACGATTAGTATTTTTGTGCTTTGTAATGCTCGGAAAATTTGGATTAATTTGCTTATTCACGTAAGAATAAAAGATCAAAGCGGTGTAGTCACTCGAAACAAAGTAAAAGAAGCTAAAATCAGCTGAAGCATGACTGTGCTCACTCACTACTATGAATAAGCATTCATGAAAAGTCCTTGTAACTGTAAAATGTTCTTCAGTGGCATGAAATAATATTTACTTGCAATTTGAATACAAAAAAAAAAAACAGATAACAGAATTACGTTTTGAATTCGAGTTTATTCATATGTGCGTATGTAAATTCGGGCGTCCACATTTAAATTCAAAACGCCGTACTTTATTTATCTGAAATGTATGCGAAAATCCAAACAAAATTGCGTGTCCGCGTAGGTCGTGGAAGTTCTCATTAATTCGCACTTAATTGTGCTTTAGGATTTATGTGCAGATACATGGTGTAATGTTGGCAATTACAAGAGCTTTCATTTCGACGAGTCGCCTGGTTTTTGTTTGCGAAATATGCTAAACGATATGCAAATTAAAGCGGTCATTTTAAAAATAAATTTTATTTAGTTATGCCAAATTCTAAATTAAATTCATCGTTTCAGTTTACAGGAAAAAAATAAAGTTTCAATTTCGAAACAGAAGGTATTATAAACACGTTAAGATAAAACTGCTTTTGAATAGAAAACAGAAGATGATTTCTTTTCTCAAATACTGAAGCAATCTCAAACTTCAATGTATTCTATACCGGGTGTTTCATTGAAGATGCATCAAACTTGGTATGCAGGTAGATGTTGGGAAAAGAAAGAACATTTTTTTCGTAAAATATTCTCTGTAATGAATATATTTAGGGAAAATCGAAGGGAAAGCAAAGTCGCATATTTTTAGGATGGACTTTAAATGAGAATGAATGGATTGTTACTCATTTACATATGAAATCGGTTTATTGGTTAATGCCTCTAGAATGTCGCCCCAGTCGCTTCGGCAAAACACATTTAAAACATCATGGTTGTTGGTAATCAATAAAAATAATAATTAGTTGTTTCTTTTCTGTTCTCCATTTAATACGAATTTTCTAATTGTTAGTTGAAGAATTTTAGGATTGTTCAAACAGTTAGTAGTTTACGCTTATTTAAGAATTTATCATTCACATTCACCGTTTCATGAAATCGTTCGTAGAAATTTAGCGCCCAAGTATCTGGTTTTACCCAAAACATTTCGTTCGCCATACTACCCCAATTAAAGACTTTATGGTATTAGATTTAATACTTTAATAATTAATAACTTATTATTAAATTAAATAAGTTTAAATATCCACGCGATTTCACATTGCTGTTGCATTCGACGTGTGGCAAAGTTCAATACACCGAGCTTTCAGTCAAGGGCAAAATAAAATCTAGTCATAAATTTCTTCGCTGTTTATGGATTTATTACCCCCCTGCAGCTGTGTGCCATTCATAAATGCAATTTAGATCGCCGGTTTTGTTTCACGATTCCACACGCTACAGTATTTCAAAAAACTTCGACTCCAAATTATGCAAACTTCAACTTGCTCCGATTAAAATTTTTTATTAAGATGTTTTGTTTGAAATAATGTCCCTCAAGTTTGATGCATCTTCAATAAAACAAGCTTTTCTTCCAAACCGTTTTTCGATACAAGTGCCATAGAATTTAAAATAGAAAAATAAACTCCAGTGTAATTGAAATAAGAAATGTTTAAAAATCGTGAGGACAATGGCATTTGTGACTTTTTTCAACGTCAGAAGTAACGCAACAAATTTCATCTGTGACTAATTTGAAGGACGACTTAGACTGTACAACGAAGTCAACAACATCACATTATTAAGGAAATGTCTCTGCATTTTATTTACCTTGACGGTAAATTATAATTACAACAGAAAAAAAAACAGTGTCAAGCTAAAATAAGTTTGTTATCAAATTACATAAAACAATACAGTCTCCAGCCGGAACGTTACGTTTGAAAACGCCATTTTTCCACCAAATTCATTCAGTTTCGCTTCGGCTAATAACGAAAAACGAAAGCATATAATAAAAAGTACTAAAGTTAACATATTACTTTTTCACAGGTAACCGAAGGCAATTTCATTTTATTACGATACTTACCGCATAAGAAAACATCCCGTGCGGGGGGGAAAGTTAAAGAGCGAAAATTCTGAGGGTAAAAGTAAAAGCTGATTAAGAAGGCTTGAATTTAATATGTCTCTTTTATTTCTGATTCCCTTTGTTATTTCGTAGTCTGGAATTAAATTAATGGGAAAAGCGCGCAAAAACTCCCGGCAAATATAAATACGACCGGCTTACCGCGAAACGCGCAAAAAGTATCTTGCGACGAAGAAAATCGTCTGCGATGTTTTGATTGAGAAACAAAAAAGTTAAGATTGCCCACAGCTGCTTTCTTGAGTACAATCTTCAACGCCCCGCAGGTTTCCGAAGTCCTTTTAAGAGCTTAAGACGAGAAATCAGAACTCAACTCTTAATTAAACTGTCAGACGAAATTACAATCCTTGTAATACGTATTATTAATCCGGATAGTGGAAAAGTGTTTCTTTTTTAATTTAATATTTATACTATCGATACTTTAAATAAACCAATAAATAAGGAGGCAGAATCACATATAAAAAAGTTATAATTATTCTAGTGCTACCAAAGAAAGCTAAAATACATCTCATCCATACAGAAGTAGTACCAATTGAATAAGTTGAAAACTTTTTCGACTTTCTTATGGGATTGCCAATTTGCAAAAGTCAGAACATAAATAACACGAAAAAAGTTGTATGTAGAACTTGTATCCATATTTAATTTAACGAAAAGCTCAAGAATTTAATATCAGCAAAAAGAAAATCTAATTCCATCGAAATACTGAGCTGTACTGATATTGGAAGCAAGAAACTCTTTAGTAAGTGTATAATATTGTGTGTATCGAAAATTGTGTAAACTTTGGGAAGTTGCTAAACGAAAGCTTAACGTTGGAGAGAATGAGTGGGCGCAACTGTAGCAGGCAAGCACCGAAAGAAACTTTCGGTAATCGACTTATGACATTATACAGCGAACCGTCAGAAAATTTCCAGGTAAACTTTGCTTGGCAAACTCGTAAAATATAATTTAACACACTTCCCAAAAAAACTGGAATAAATTTTTAACTTTTGGTTGATTGATTATTCCGCATTAATTTCAATTTTTCATTTTGTGAATTTCAGTAGTGCACTCATTTTAAATTCATCTATTTCTTTTCGCTAAAAGAAAGTTGCATACCTAATCAAAACAATTAACCAATGTAAATATTAGAACTACACACATAAAAAAATTTGGGATAAATTGTTATCTTCCTAATATCCGTTCACGATCGTTTTAGATTCAGAGTTAGGGTGACATTTTTGTTGGTATCATTAAAATTTGTCAGAAAATTGATTGACATTCATTTTTTTTTCATATTTTTGAAAACTGCCACTGCCAATGTTGCCAGTTTGACTGAAGCAAGACTGAAGCATTCCGTGAAAACGAGAAGTATCGTCCCGAACAATTGATGATTATTTATTTTTTCATTAAGAAAGTATTACATGCAGGTATTTAAATAACAGGATTCTCTTGCTGTCTTATAATTTGCCCCGACCAAACCATGCACTGAACCTCATTTAGAATTCTGTCTACTTTCGCTAACCCCCCCAATACGCACACCTTCAGAGTCTTCTGCTATTTCCAGAGTTCTTCAAATCTGCTTATATTTGCAGTGCATATACGTGGTATTAGTTTGGGTTGCTAAAAGGATCGCCGCAGTTTGCATATAAGTTTTACAGATATACATGGTATATTCTACACTATAAATTTTTTATACCAAATTAAAGGTTACCTTTCCTCTTCAATTGATTCCCTAGAAGAATCTGATTCATCATCAATTTCTGATTCTGAATCAGATTTTCCTAATGCAATAACGAAAGGAGGAATATTTTCAAACGAAAAATTTCCCAGTCTTCCGAAATTCAATTTTCACAATGATTACAAAAATTTTGCCACATGTCGGGGGTACATTTTGAAAGATCCTCACGCCATAAATTTGCAACCCTATCTTTCGATAATGGTTGCGAATTTATGTACGTATAAGGTGCGTAATACTTCATAACAGTGTATAAAAGTCCATATATATTGATATGTCTTCTCATAAAGTGTTAGGAAAAAAGATCCTATTTGGCAATATTTATTGAAAAGTCGTGCAAATCTGCTAGAAAAAGAGGAAGTAAAGCTACTTGTAAAAAATGCAAGGTAGAAAGGGCTTGTGGAACATATGAAAAACCACTGTGAAAAATGTGCTTCAAGTAATATAGAAAAAGAAACAAAAACAGATAATGGAAGTGCCTCTGCAGGAATAGTGGCAAATGTACAATCGAACACATTAGAAGAGGACAATTTGGATGGTGCCCTATTTTTCATAGCTTCTACTTCATCAATTAAAAAAAGAAAGGCATCTAATTCTAGAATTATCATATCTGCAAATATGAAAATGAAATAAATGATATACAACCGCTTCAAAACTGTAATAAAAAAAGGAAATTATGCATAAAGGAAAGTAAAATTTCTAATGAAGATCAAAATGTAAATAAAAAACATGCAACTGTGTCCTCAAATTTTATGCACGGATCTCTAACAACCGAATCGAGCGATGATGATGAAATTCATTTAGAAGACTTAAAAACAAAGTTGATTAAAAAAACGATAAGCTACCAAATTTAATGAATGAAGGCAACTCGTTAGAAAACACGAATTCTACCGTTGAAATTGTAGATTTACTAGAACCACAGCCTGTCATAAATATTGAAACATCGGATTTAAATGAATATGTTACAATGGAAGACACAGACGCCGTGATCCAAATATTTGAAGCTCTTCCATCGACTTCTTCGAATACATCAAATATTTTAGAATGTGATGACAATTTGGATATTTATTATTCTACTCGATCGCCTTCATCATCAATAAGTGTTCCATCCTTAGCAACTGATTCAAATGCATGTACACCTTCTGTGTATAAACACTTTCGCCATGATCCTCATACTTCGAGCTTAGTACAGCAAAAAATATTGCTTCCGTCTAGGGCTAAATCTAAGGTTTCAAAACAAAAAAGCTATTTCTTTGATTCAATGACGTCAGCAGAACAAAGTGAAATTAATATAGCTTGCGCTGAATTCTTCTTTGTTTGCAACGTTCTTTTTAATGTAATAACATCAGATCATTTTAAAAGTTTCGTTAAAAAATTACGACCTTCATATAACATACCCGCAAGAAAAACCTTGTCAACAACATTATTAGATGAAGTTTACATTGCTCAAAGCTTAAAAAACCTGAAGAAACAAAGGCAGTGCTTTTAATTGATGGTTGGAAAAATTCAGCTAAAAATACTAAAAATGTTGTATGCATGATCCACAATGTTAACGAAGATATGATATTTTTGGACTCGTGGGATATGACTGGAACAAGAGAAACGGGAGACGCTCTGGTAGAAATACTTAATAAGGCTACACTATTAGCTAAAGATATGTACAACATGGATAAATATGCAGTTATATCTGATAATGCTTCAGCAATGATTAAAATGGGACAGCCAATTAAAATTTGGCATGCAACCTGCAACAGCCATAGTGCCAATCTGTTAGCAAAAGCTGTTGCAAAAACAGAATTAGCGTCCGAAGTTAATCTGATTTAGAAAAACAATTGATAGATCGCAACAGTTCAAGAATAATTTTAGCTGGAGAAACTGCAGTTATAGAGACTCCTTTAAATGCTTAAGTAAAAACTTATCTATTATGCGAAACATTGCAGGTGAAGGAAAACATAAATTAAAACAGGAAGTTACGCGATTATTATTCGATGAATATTTTCAAATGCAAGTGGAAGATAGAATTAAATTATTTGATCCAATTTGTATTCTAATTAATAAATGTCAGAGCCAAAACACGTCTATAGCTGATGCGGCAGAAGAGTGGCTAACATTAAAATTAGCCGAAGGTTATCCTGAATTTGAAAATGAACTCCAGGTAAGGCGACAAAAAGTTTTAAATATTTACATGCTGGCAGCAAACTTTTTGCATCCAAAATATAAAGGCCTCAAGTATTCACAAAACAAAGAATTGAAAATTCAGGTTGAAAATTTTTTTATCGAAAACCTTAGTGCTGAAGGTCTAAATGATTTACAAGAGTACAAGAAACCAAGTGGAATTTTTAAGACATTATCTTCAAAAGATGGAATTCAACCGATAACATTCTGGAATTTATGTGAAACCAGACATCCTCACTTATCTGAACTCGCCAAAAAACTATTAAAAATTCTTGCATCTACAGCTCAACTAGAAAGAGTGTTTTCGAACTGGTCGTTTGTGCACTCTCAATTACGCAACAGATTGAATACAGATCGATCAAGAAAGCTTCTACACATTTATTATCTCTTAAAATAAGAGATTCCAATCGGTGTGAGGACTACTAAAGCATATTATATTAATGTAAAAATATAATACTTCCCAATTTGTTTTTTTAAATTATATTTGACGACCGTTTCGGTTAAAAAAAAACATCTTCAGGTCGGCATCCTCATAACTTACATTATATTTTTGTTTTCAGTTTTAATAGTAGAACTATTTTGAAATGTACGTTGACACAATAAATTTAATATATTGCTGTATTGAAAAATATATTTTGTTTTACTCTTTTAAAAATTCTTTAGTTTTCTACCTTGTTTACATGTAAAATATGTAGAAAAGTCTTGATGTAATTTACACAGTATTTTACACGTAGAAAACCATGTATATTACAACACGTATTCTACTGACCCAACCCTGGACACACGTCTGAAAGTTCACATACATCTGCATATTTAACAGAACTTGCAATGAACCTAATTAAAATGCTAAACACTGAATATCGCTGTGCAGTAAGCAGTTTCCAGATTTTTGTACGTACGTATTAACCATAATGTAGGATACAAAAAAGGAAATCGAGCCCACATTAGCTTTTTTCAAATTCAGTTCAGCTTTCCTACAAATATTAGACTGTTTTCCATACAAGTTATTGTAAGTTGCTCTACAATGAAGTTTAACTTAAAACCATTAAAAACAACTATATGTGGATGCTTTTAATAAATTCTGCATTCAGGGAATAATCACGAAGTTTTTATGATGAAATCATATGAACTAAAATACTTTGTGAGCTTCTCTCGATGATTCAGTCGACTGAAAACCTAAATCAACTTTCGACATAAAGCAGACGAGCGTCTACATCGGCGACATCTAACTAGCGAATATTTCAGGAAAATATTTTAATTATTTTTCTTCTTGAGATAACGTTCGTTCAAATTGTAATTTATGGCTGCATTACGAAAAAGCGCGATTACGAGGAAAGAATAAATTTCTGAAAGCAAACAAGCACTGCAACTGCAAATATTTTCCAAAGTATCTAGACTAAGTTTCCGAACTTATTTACAATCCTGTATCAGTTTACGGGGCAAATATTGGTTTAAAAGAATAGCAAACATTTTATAAAATTCCGGGGGTAGTTTTCTGAAGTTCATGCAGAATTTTATTAAATTTTACGTAATGCTTTTGAAGTTTAGATTTATCTGTAAACTTAACTGTTGCGTTTACATTGTAAACACAAAACCAGAGTTTTGAGAGTTTCCATCAAAAAGTTTTGTTCTAATTTTGTGGCGCTAAATTTATAAAAAAAAAAATCAAAATTACGCTTCAAACAACAAAAATATTCAGTTTCCTTCGAACATTTTCTTCAATTTTAAAATAAGTAAATAAAAATGCCATAGCTGTTATTGATTACTATCTCGACATGTTGCAATTTGGGTTTTCAGAAAACTTAATTATCATGTTGCTGACGCGCTCATTAAAATTATATTTTAAAAAATGAATGCTAATGAGAATTTAATTGAGGGTATTGTATTGCGTTAAACAAAGAGTTGTTATTATTTACCTACGATAAACGAACTGCAATTTATTCATTGCCGTCATGATATGACTTCAATGATAAATTTTTGATAAGATTTGCTAATATTTTATATTCACATTGACTTTCTGAACTCTCCTCAATAATATTTATTTTAGTGGTCAGATAATAATTAGATACTGTTTGTAGTAAATGCGTACTTTTCAAATAATCAGAATCACAAAATATGAGTTTCCTTTGACTTATTAAACCAGATCTTGCATCTTTTCTTTCTTTACATCGAAATATGTAAAAGTAAAAGATATATTTATGGAAAACTATTTATATATTTATTTGCTTTTCACAAATATATTTCGTATTTTACAATTTTTAATTAATTACGAAGCAAGAACATCAATCTAAACAAACTAGAAAGAAAAAAACTATTATTATTATGTGTACGAATAAATCTGAATCTCATCTGAATGTATTAAAAGTAATGTGATTTTAAGAAAAAGTTGCAAAGTAATTAGATTCAAATGTAAATTTTTATAATTCAAATATGGACATTAAAAAATATTTAAAGCCAATTAATTGAATAAGTCAAAATTTTAAATTATTTCCTTGCGTCATCCTTCACAAATGAATAAATTTCAAAAAGTTAGAACGACATAATTCAAAGGAACTAAAATAATCGTAACATTTCCATAAGTTTGACTGATTATTTAATTAATTTTATATTAGAAAAAAAAACTTCACCGAAGGACAGTAAATAACCAAGCATAACTTTTACTTGGATACACAACTGGTATATAATTAGTTTTTTTTGTTGCTATTTATAGCTAAATTCGCCCAAATCGGTTATTATTATTTATGTCAATTTTTTGTACATTTTCGTGCGAAGCACTTGCATTTGGTACAGTTTTGTTTACACTAATTTTTCATTCTAGTTTTTCAACGATAAAAATAATTTAATTTAATAAACAATTTTTGTTTCAATATTAAACTTATAGGTTCATAATTAAACCTATTTATTCTTACTTAGTTTCCTTTCTATGATTTCTTAAGACTTACGACGTATTGAAAATTGAAGAAGAAAGAATTTCTTATGCCTTTAGTCACTTTCAACTTTCCTCAAAAAAGAGAACATGCAATTTTGTGCAAGCATACCAAGCCGAGAACCCAAAATGATTTTTTCCTATAATTTTTATGACCCATAATAATGTAAAGCAAGGACCTCATTAGCTCTGAAAATTAAAAGTCGCCCCAGCAAGCTTTTTTAAAATTAATTAATTACTTACTACTTTCTTGGTATACAAATTTGCCGTTGTCTAAGTGATAACCTAAACCTTTATATACAATATACAACCAGTAGTTGAGAACGTCCCCGTCCTGAAGATTAACGTTTTCATCATAAATAGTAAATTTACCATTTTGGATATCAGAAGCGTCCTGGGAAATTTGCCCGGATTCAAGTCCTGTCATTTCCTGATTAACGTTCCCGTGGAAGGAAAAAGCTTCGATCCCATCTTCGTTGGGTATGGAAACTTTCAAGCCACTAGGTCTGAGCACTTGAAATTCGGGGTCGGGTATCGAATACGCGCCCGCCAAAGCGAGAAATGCAGCACACACGAGCAGAGGCAACATGCTGGCCAGTCTTGTCAACACTGACCAGAACGATCTCCGAACTCAATATTTATCACCATGAAATTTACAAAAAAAAAATATATCGCTTTTCTGGGAATTTCGACGTTGGAGGGAATTACCGAGAAGCTCGCCCTGACTTCCTAACTATTTTTACTATAAAGGCACACCGTTTCCACATCTTCGCATGCGAATGTGAATCACATTGTAAAACCGCATATTAATGTGGTAGCAAGTTCAGTATATCAAGGTAGCAAAGACAATTAACTCGGATTTGAGGTTTCGAACTTGAGTCATTATGATATAGGTATGATTTCGAAATTTACATTTCATGACACATTAACGACTGTGGTTAAAACAAATGTCAATTAATAACCGGTAAATAGGTAGAATTACTATAATTTAAAAAATAATTAACGTTTATTATAACTTTTATGGGGAATTCGTGATTTCAATAAACGCGCCGCCATCTACTTCCAATGCATTTAACTAAATAAATATTTAAGTATTCAACTATGTATTATATAAGACTGAATTTAATAAAAATAAAAAGACTATACTTTAATATCTTTGGTATTCGTTTTACCCAATATATTTAACGTATTAGATAAAAAAATATGTGAAGCTATCTCAAATTCTAAAAAAAAATAACCTCGGTATCTCTTTATTTGTGACCATTTTAGTGGTTTTAGCTTAATTGTTAGAAACTGTTATTCCAAGTTGTAAACTCAAATTGCACAAGCTGACAGTCCTCGCCCCGCTTTGGGCCCATTTCTCCGGACTGAAACTGACCCACTTATCCTATTCTTTTCTATATTTTCCAACTCTTTTTCTTTTAGAGCCTTTCTCGCCATTTTCAAACCTCCTTTTACTTCAACTGCCCATTTGATCAAAACTTGCCTCTTCTGCTGATACCTATTTCATTGTTATACTTTCTTCTTTCTTTTCGTTGCATCTTCCTTCTCTATTTCCTGATTTATTCCTCGGTCCTTTCTTTCTTTTTTTTTCATCGTGTGATAGTTCTAAGTATTGCTCTTAATAATTTTCTCTCTCTACTATTCTCAAACAATATTCCTATTTTTTGCCTTTTCCAAACCTTCTTTCAAATACTCATTCGATCAAGAATTATCCTTTCTCGTTTTTCCTGCTGGCCCCATTTTCTTGTCATACTGTCTATCTGACTCTCCAAATAGTTCTTAATCACTTTTTTGCTGTTTTATTTTGTTCATTCTTCTCCATCTATTTGTTACCTTATTCCTCGATCTTTTCTTTCATCGTCTGAGGTTTCCATTGTGCCAAGTATTGCTCTTAATTTCTCTCTCCATATTCTCAAATTTTATTCCTAGTTTTCGTCTTTTTTCGGCATTTCCAAACCTTCTTTTACTTCAATTATTCATTTGATCAAGGCTTCCATTTCATTGTTATGCTTTCTACACGACTCTCATTTCTTAAGCATTTCGCTTTTTACTATTTTAATTTTTTCATTGCATCATCCTCATTTATTCCTGACTTGCTTCTTGGTGTTTTCTTTCTTTCATTGTCTGATAATTTTCTTTTTCTTTCATCGTCTGAGATTTCCATTGTGCCAAGTATTGCTCTTAATTTCTCTTTCCATTATTCTCAAACTTTGTTCCTAGTTTTCGTCTTTTTCCGGCATTTCCAAACCTTCTTTTACTTCAACTATTTATTTGATCAAGGCTTCCATTTCATTGTTATACCTTCTACACGACTCTCATTTCTTAAGCATTTCGCTTTTTACTATTTTATTTTTTTCATTTCATCATCCTCATTTATTCCTGACTTGTTTCTTGGTTTTCTCTTTCTTTCATTGTCTGATAATTTTCTTTTTCTTTCATCATCTGAGATTTCCATTGTGACAAGATTGGCTCTTAATTTCTCTCTCCATTATTCTCAAACTTTATTCCTAGTTTTTGTCTTTTCACGGCATTTCCAAACCTTTTTTTACTTCAACTATTCATTTGATCAAGGCTTCCATTTCATTGTTATGCTTTCTACACAACTCTCATTTCTTAAGCATTTCGCTTTTCACTATTTTAATTTTTTCATTGCATCATCCACATTTATTCCTGACTTGTTTCTTGGTGTTTTCTTTCTTTCACTGTCTGATAATTTTCTTTTTCTTTCATCGTCTGAGATTTCCATTGTGCCAAATACTGCTCTTAATTTCTCTCTCCATTATTCTCAAACTTTATTCCTAGTTTTCGTCTTTTCACGGCATTTCCAAACCTTCTTTTACTTCAACTATTCATTTGATCGAGGCTTCCATTTCATTGTTATGCTTTCTACACGACTCTCATTTCATAAGCATTTCGCTTTTTACTATTTTAATTTTTTCTTTGCATCATCCTCATTTATTTCTGACTTGTTTTTTGGTGTTCTCTTTCTTTCATTGTCTGATAATTTTCTTTTTCTTTCATCGTCTGAGATTTCCATTGTGCCAAGTACTGCTCTTAATTTCTCTCTCCATTATTCTCAAACTTTATTCCTAGTTTTCGTCTTTTCACGGCATTTCCAAATCTTCTTTTACTTCAACTATTCATTTGATCGAGGCTTCCATTTCATTGTTATGTTTTCTACACGACTCTCATTTCTTAAGCATTTCGCTTTTTACTATTTTAATTTTTTTATTGCATCATCCTCATTTATTCCTGACTTGTTTCTTAGTTTTCTCTTTCTTTCATTGTCTGATATTTTGCATATTCTTATCTTAGTCTTCGTTAAGGATATTTGCTTTCTTATACCCTTTCAGTGTTGTGAAATTCCCTACTATTAACGTTTCTTTCTTTTTAATTTGTGCTTCTCTTTTCTTTCTCTTGGTTTCTATTTCCGATTTCCTCTTTTTCTAATATATTTTTTTGTCATCATAGTCTGCACTTTTCCTACTATATCATCTTCGCGCACTTCCTCTTGTTTTTATTGATTGATTTCTTTGTTTATTTCTGACTCCTTTTTATGTCTCCTGATGCTATCGCTATTCCTCCAATTTCCTTCATTGGTATTACGAGTTAAGTCCTTTTTGTTAGAAGCTAATGAAATATAACTTTCTAATTTTTTTAGAATTTGCTTTTTAAAGTTTCCCTGTCATATTTAAGCATTTTTGTATTTATTCCATTTTTTTTTCTCGATGCATTGCGCTTGTTTTGTTTACCAACAGAAAAATTAGGGGAACTTTGAAAGTTGCTATTTCAAAAGCTGTTCAATCGATTTTAATCAAACTAGTTGGAGTTAAAAATTTTACTTCTACATAAACACAAATAATTGCATAATTTTCTGATTAATTAATACTGAATTTAATGCTCATTTTTAATGCTATGATTTACTTATCAATTCTGCTGCCTCGCAGAAAAACTGGCAAAGATAAACATAATAGAGAAAAAT
Source organism: Serrognathus titanus (assembly GCA_039766575.1). NCBI lineage: Eukaryota > Metazoa > Arthropoda > Insecta > Coleoptera > Lucanidae > Serrognathus > Serrognathus titanus. Next base: position 5,166,612 of record CM077912.1, read on the forward strand.
ATTAAAACATTACGAAATAAATATCGTTAAAAAAGAATAAATGAATAAAGAATTCGTTGTGATAATAAACAGGAATAATCGAATTGACTTACAACTCTAAAAACTAAAAAAGAATATCGAAATAAATAATCTACAGAGTTTAGATTTCTGACTATCATCTTACATTTGAATAATTTTTGGATTCCTGGAACCGTGAGTTAAAAAAGAATTACAAAGTGACTACCTATGTTACCACGGTTTGCTTTCGATATTCCTTTTCCCAATGACAAGTAAATTTTCATATAAAAGGGGAATTTCCTCTATCTTGACAGCATTACCTAATCCCAGATTTAACGTAAAAATTGCTCTATCAACCGCGATATGTAATTTTACTATATTAAGAATTGGAGTGATGACGTTTTAATTTTTAGCGTTATTTTTTATCAGTATACGAAATTTTAAAAATTTCAAAACTAACCGATTTAGAAATTATAGTTTCAACACCTTGACGATTTACTTTATTGACTAAATACGTAAATACTTTTTGGGAAAGCATTTTTTTTTTAATTTACTTAAACGATCGACGATAATAAATGTTTTGACCAACATCCTTGATTATTGTGTTCCTGACGTATACTAATGAGCCCTTCGTCACTGACTAATCATTTTCGTCACACGTAATGTTATCTATTAATACACCGTAGATTGCAAGCGTGGAACATAGGAGTTTACAGGAAATTGTATTCCGTCATAACTAATCTGTCTCATTCCCGGATAAAGCAGACCAATTCCGGATTTAGTTTTCTTCACTTTCGGCATTGTCAAGTATTTCCGGAAAAGTCGTTTTTGGAATCCGGATTTACTCATTTTTCGAAAGGTAATGATTCACGCCTAAGTCATAATTAAAATTACAATGCTTAAGAAATACTATTTAAAAAACAGTCAGAGAGAGGAGTTGGAACGAATTATACACTGTTTCCTTTGAAGTTAGATTTTCTTATCGTTATTTTACAGGGGGTTTTTAAAACTAAATTTTACGTGAGCTAAATTAAACGCAAACCCAAATTTTTACTGAGAATTATTTAACATACTTTGCTAATTATCTGCTAATTGATTTAAAAGACTTTCGGGGATTAATTCTCTAATACAAATATAAGAGTAAGTTTACACTAGCAAACAAATTGCAAGAACTAAGTTTTGCACATGCAAATGAACTGAATCTACTACTTACACAGGTGATTAGTAGGTCGACGTACTCGTTTGAAGTCGTAAAACTTATTTCAAATTCTGCTTTTTCTCAAAATTATACTCCCTACTAGCGTTTGTTGAAAATTACTCAGAAGGAATAAAATTTCTTTTCCCGACATCTACCCGCATACCAAGTTTGATGCATCTTCAATGAAACATCCAGTATACACCTTCTCGATATATTTATTGAGTTTGTACATTTTCATTTTCTTTCTTCAGCGTTTTAATTAATACAAGAGATTTACAACTTCTTTTATTAAAAGGTTAGTGGACATTGGACTTAAATTCTGTTTACAAACTTAATTACATGTCCTGACCTCATGCAAAATATTTGATGCTATATAATTGCTCAAATCACTTAAACTAGCGATTACTTAACTCTTTGAATTTTAAAGTTTTTCTGTCTAATATCTTTCGTTGATTTGTTCCCAAATTTTTGTATCGTCCACTATGTATAAATTGAATCTTTAATAAAATATGAGGTAGATTTCTTTAACTTCTTTTTATAAATTTTGTTGCAAGTCGGTTTTGATTGTAATGAATTCCTCTAGCATCATCTGTACAATTGTTTCGGCCCTATTTGGGGCCTCGTCAGCACTACTACAACCAAACCGATCACGGGATGTCGCAACTATTCATTCTTTTTTCATACTTAGAAAGCGTTCTTTGAATAGTACACAAGTATAGTTTTTATTTATTTTATTTATTTCTATACATATAAAATTAAATTTTTTTAACAGTTTTTGCTATAAGGCCACAAATTTAATTTATTACATTTTCTGTTTTAATTTAACATTGGACGTAATTACACTATGATCAACGATGATTGAAGGTTTGCGTCTGAAATATTTCAAATATGTTATCAACTTCTTTAGACCGCAACCTTAACACTACTAGGATGTCAGTAATAACTTACAAACAGTTTCTTGGGGCTGTGTAATGTGTTTATAACTTTTTATAACAACATTTATCTGAATATTCCAGAAGCAAAACTTCATTGTTGATCACAGTGTATGTCCTTTCGAGAATCTCATAGCGTTTTCGACTGCCTCCACTAGAGCATTCTGAGAATATCCCCATCCCCTGTTAGTACATGACTAGATGAGGTTAAAACAAGATGAAAATACTCTGAGGACGCTCTGGCGAACCCATGACACCCACCCGATGTGACTCGCTAGAATATTTTCAGTAACCCTTGTAGATATTTATAAAATATATAGAAATTTCGATTTTGTAGAATTTCTTGTAATAGGTGTTACATATTTTTTTGTTAAGGCCACGACCTACTAGATTTCACGAGACAGTATGTCTTATCCCGCCTGCGCAGTTTATTAGTTCAAGAGTTTCTCCGCTGGCGCCACTTACCCAAAAAAATCAGAATACCTGATAGGTTATTTTCAATTGATATCAAGTTCGCGTGGTTTATAGAAAATACCCATGGGATTTGTATATTTTGTGAGCTCATTTTTTTATTATTTTGTCATTGGGTTTACGTAAATAGAGGCTATTACTAATAATAAAATTAAAAAGAAGAATACCGTCGATTATCTTTTATTTTTTATTCATTATTTTTTATTCATTCCTCGTTATTTCGTTGTTGATTGTTTAATATCACTTTTGTTTTTTTTGTCAGCTTTTGACCTTCGCGAGCGAATCGTCGATTTTCTTTTTTGTTTTAATTTCCTGTTTTTTTTTTTATTTGCGGGTAATACTGAAAATCAAAAGTAGGAAAATTATCAATCTTATGTTGTTTCTCATTCATATTATTCTTCGTTACTTAGTTGTTTGTTTTATTTCGGTTCTGTTTGTTTTTGTTGAAAAATTTTTCGTATTTTATTGATATCTTGCGCTTTTCTTTTGTTTTTTTTTGTCAGTTTTTGACTTCCCGACTTCTTTTGTTCTTTCGTTTTGATATCTGAGTTTCTTATTTGAGTGTGCTTTTCTTTAATTGCGTGGAAACGCTGAAAATCAAAAGGAAGAATATCGTAAATCTCCTTGATTAGTTCATTTGTTTGTTTTGTTTCGTTTTTGTTTCTTTTGATTTAATGAATTTTCATACTTTGTTCAGTTTTGGCGCTTCTGTTTTGCTTTTTGTCAATTTTTTATCTTCCAAAGTCTTCCATCCGAAAATCATCAATTGTTTTTCGTTCTTTTGTTTGAACTTCGTGATTCATTATTCAAGTGTGCTTCCGTTTGTTCGTTTTGGGCGAAGATTGACTGAGAATCAAAAGGAGGAATACCGCCAATCTTCTTTTGTCTTTCATTCAACTTATTCTTCGTTGCAATTTGTTTTATTTCGCTTTTGTTTTGTTTTCTCTTTTTTTGAATGAATTTCACGTATTTTATTAATTTTTTGCGCTTTTCTTTTGTTTTTTGTTTGCAAATTTTTTATCTTCAAAGGCCTTCTGTCGAATTTTTCATTCGTTTTTTTTAATTTTAATTTTGATCTATAGGAGAGAATTTAAACAAACCTACAGTGAAATAAAAATGAACAGAAATGGAACAGAAATAAAATTAAAAAAATTATTTGTGTTCTCGTGTATTTATTTCAACTTTTCTTTTATTTATTTTTTTAATCAAATTATCAAATTTATTAAGTTTGTAATATTACGTTAGCGTTTTGTTTAGATTCTTTTTGTTAGTCTCATGATTTTCAATCACTTCAACTCTTGTTTTTTCATTATTTCATTTTTCATTTGTTCTTTTTTATCAATTACTTTGTATTTCATTGACTTTTTTGCTAGGTTTCTTTAGCTTTCTACCAGATTTTGAAAGGAAGAACAAATTTCGCACTCTTTCTAGTAAAAAAATATTTTTAAAAATCCTAAGGGAAAAATTGACGGTAAAATGAAGAGTTTTACACTTTCGGAAGAAATCTATCTGCTGAAGCGATTCATTTTGAGTCTAATAGTCCCGTCCTGTATATATAAGTATAATATGTCAGAGTTACATACAGAAAAATGATGCATTTTTTAATGACTTAAGATACCTAATCCAGGATCCATTATAACAAAATTTCTGAAGAAAGGTTAGCGCTTATAAAAACAAATTATGGGTTGATACCTGAGCCTCTGTGAATCCTGGACCCTTTTACCCCATCAGACCCCCCTCTCGTCGGTGCAAAGCTCAAGCAATAACGCTAATAGATTTTTTTAATGAAATCTTAAAACCGAATTCTGAAACATTACTCGTACTCAACTCACACTCAAGCTTGTCGTTTGGCGTTACTTGAAAATTTAAATTCATTTTTCATTTGTTCCTTTTTAACAAATTTCGTTGACTTTCTTGCTGGGTTTCTTTTGCTTTCTACCAGGCTTTGAAAAGAAGAACAAAGTTCGCACATTCTCTCTCTGGTGAATAATATTTTTAAAAATTCTAAGCGATGGATATCCGGTAAAATGAAGTATTTTACACTTTCGGAAGAAATTGATCTATTGAAGCGATTGCGTTTGAATGTAATCGTCCCCTCCTGTATATAAGTATTAGAGAATTAGAGATAGAAAAATGATGCAATAATGCTAATAGATAGATTTATTTTAAAGAAATCTTAAAGCCGAATTCTGAAATATTACTCATACTCAACTCACACTTACTTGAAAATTACAGTAAGTACAGATTTTTGATCATCAGTGACTTTCGATATGTAGAAAGTCAAAAGATCATTAAAATGAAAATTAAAACTTTTCAGAATTTCAAATTACGTTAAACTATCAATTAAAATTTAGTCCTAAAACATGATAAACGCTAAAGTTAGCGATCCCTCTTATTTATGTTACGAAGCACTTGTGCAAAGCATGTAGCGAAGTTTATGTTTGAACGCAGCCAAGTGCTATTCATAGCATGACGTCATGCACAAGTTCACGCTTCTGCTGAAAGAGGTCACCACTTTCTAAGTCAATTTTTTCTTTTTATAGATTACTTTGTCATAGTAAATAAAGATATATTTTAATAAAAGAAACCACTTCTTTTAAATATTAATTAATAATGTACCTAATTGTATAATTAAACTCATAACTTTACTGATTATTCTATAATTAAAAATAAATTGAATATAAATCTGTATAGTTGGTTGCCTAACCGTCAAGTTGTGTCGCTGGTTGCATTAATGTTTACATTCCAATTACCGTTAAGTGGACTGTGATGTGGCTAAATTTTTTTTTGCAAATGTAGTTATTGTAGCAAAATGTCTTCGTTATTACTTTCATTGCCCGATTTATACCACGCCTACAAGAACTGGATCATAAAAAACCCGGACAAAGCAAGTGATTTCGAAACCACTGCCAAATGGATTTCCTATTTCATAGCAGGTAAAACATAACCTAACTTTTTTTTAATACTTTGTTTATATCAGTTAAATAACTGCAGGAAGGATTAACAACTCCCACGTTGTCTCCGAGTTAGTTTACGCCCTTTCGAATCTTCTGGTGTTGTTCAACGACAGACTGATAAGTAATGGCAGACAGTTGTTAGATAACAGCTCCGGAGATCGTTTGAAGTTGTTGCTCACAATTCTCGAATATTCAGAGGTTTTTCTTGAATTGTCGGCGCAGAAGTTGTGGGGGAAAACCGGAAAGTGGCTTATCATAGTTTCAATTCAAGTCTTTAAGTATGTCGCACACAAAATCACGAGTACAGATTATTTTACTACCTCGTTTTAGGTGTGCATCAAGACTAATGCTTATTTATCATCATAAAGAAACGATAATACAGAATCCACCAATTCAAGTTCTGGAAAGAACTAATTTGTTGGCAAACAGTCTCAAACATGATACAACTGTTGGTGACGTAGTCGGTCAACAATTAGAATCGATTTCTTTTACTTTAAAGTCAGGTAAAGTTATAAGGAAAGTAGATGCATCACCATCTATTACTGCACGAAGTTGGAAGCCACTGGAACCTGTAGATATCGATAGTATGCATTATATTGAACAAGTGTTAGCTGGGAGACAGTTAATTGCTGAGATGTTGTATGTGACGAAGCCAATCGTTCATTTAGGTGCGTCTGCTTGTTTCGGTTATAACACTTGGAACCCATGGTTTATTTCATTAATTATGGATTTGAGCAGGTAATTTATTGGATGATTGAAAACATCTGTGGGAGCCAGAATGATTGATATAGTTGGCAGCACTTTTCTAGTGTCTTATTTTTTGGTAAAATGACATGAACCAAGCATTTACGATTAATTATTTACAACTTGTCAGTGGCATTTCAATAATTATTTGTGTCTTCAGTTTTATACAAAGCTTTACCACTAAAATCAGTATGAAAAAGAGAAATCAGTGCTACCAACTATTTCATTACTTTTGGCTCTCGTAATACTTAACAGCAAGCAAAGACTACCAAAAACAGAACAAATATTTTTAATTACATGATTAGTTACTATTCAAGTATTAGTTTTTTAAAATTGAATAATTGTCAAATTCGAAAGCAATGAAAATTTGAATTTTCCTAACGCCTCTTAGAATTGATTGACATTTAACTTACTTGATAGTGTTTGGAAACAGCTGGTTAAATTAGGACCCCCCAATTAAAAGGAGAAAGAATGTATTAAGTTGTTTCTGAATTATTATTGTGTAACATGCATTGTTGCCAACAATTCATAGTCGTTTTTCCCTCACAATGGGACAAAAATTCCCTTCTTTTCCTCAAGTTACAATTTGAAGCTATATTTATGCATTTTTCTCAAGATTTGCCTTAAAATATAAGTAACTTTATCTTGAAAAATCCCCTTTGTATAATTTTAAAAATTCTGACGCATCAGAAAAATTCCTTTGAATTGACAACACTGATAAGCTGTCCACATTATAAGTAATTACCCAGTAGCGACACTTGGACGTCAGTGACTAATCTACCGCCATACTGTTTGATACCTACATATAAGCAAATGTAATAGTGGGCAATCCCAAACTTGGCGCGAAATTTGAAACGAAGTCTATTTGATTGTAAAAATACAATAAAACTAAAATACTGGCTCCATAGAAATTTGTTTAGTACTGAAGCTTGTGATAAAAAGTTTCAATAACATGATTTCAGTTGTGCCTATTTGGCATAAATAGTTGCTTTATTTGTTATAAAAAAATCGTGCAAAATGCATGTCTGAGCTAAGTGCAGCGCTTTGTCATCAGACCGTTAATAAACATAACCTAACTTACCTAACAAAACAAATTAACCTCATCACTCGAAATTTTACATTTTTTACAATTACTTGTTTCATTATGACTACATTTTGATGCAAAACAACAAGCCATTGCAGAGAGAACGAAAAGCAACCGTCAAAATCGAAAACAAGTGAGGTTATATTTACGTCATGTCGACTACAATTCACGACGTACGTCCAATTTATTATAGGAAGATAGTATGCGACTCAGTTCCGCCTTCTATGACGCTTACTTTCCTAATCTATAAATCTTTTTGTTTGCTCTGCACTTTTCTACAGTTTTTACTCCAACCGCTCTTGAGAGAGTGAGATATATACATATACAAAGTGGTCAAGTTACACTGCTTGAGTTGGCAGTGCTGAATTTTATTTTTAAATGGTACAACTGGAATAGCGTCCGGTTGTTGACAGCTTGACACTGACAGCCGTCACTTTACAAGCGTCATTCACATAACCTATGTACAATCTGTCGCTGTTACGTCAAATGAACCAACGAAACATATATCCGGATGCAGTGTTGCAAATACACGAATGAAAAATGCTCTTAATTGTATTGCCAACTCAAACAGTTATTTTTTACCACTTTGTATAATAGATGTAAGTAGAAGTGAGAAAAGTAGAGTAAAGGAGTTAAAAGTGTAGAAAGTGCAAAATAAACGAACAAACCTAACCTAATTTGCAAATCAAACAAAATGACAAATGTGACAGTTATACTGGAGCGTCAATCAATTTCAACAACCCTAGGAAGTAGCAGTGTTGCCAACCCGTAAAATTAAAATCCCTTTTGTTGTAACAAACTCCTTTTCCTTTTTTATACATATTGGTGAAGATACAATACACTATTTGAGTTGGCAGTGCTGAATTTTATTTTTAAATGGTACAACTGAAGTAATTTCCGGTTGTTGACGGCTTGACACCGACAGTCGTCACTTTATAAGCGTCATTTGACATTTCTAATTCAAATTTTTATTCACATAACCTATGTATAATCTGTCGGTGTTCAGATTACATCAGATGAAACAAACAAAACGTATATCCAAATGCAGTGTTGCAAATAGCCGAATAAAAAATGTTCTTAATTGTATTGCCAACTCAAATAGTTATTCTTGATCACATTGTATAATAAGATGTAAGTGGAGGTGAGGAAAGTAGAGTAAAGGAACTAAAAGTGTAGAACGTGCAGAATAAACGAACAAACCTAACGTAATTTACAAATCAAACAAAATGGCAAATGTGCCAGTTATACTGAAGTGTCAATTAATTTCAACAACCCTAGGAACTAGCAGTGTTGCCAACCCGTAAATCCAAAAAAATCCCTTTTGTTGTAACAAACTCCTTTTCCTTTTTTATACAAAGTGGTCAAGATACAATGCACTATTTGAGTTGGCAGTGCCGAATTTTATTTTTAAATGGTACAACTGGAGTAATTTCCGGTTGTTGACGGCTTGACACTGACAGTCGTCATTTTACAAGCGTCACTTGACATTTCTAATTCAAATTTTTATTCACATAACCTATCTTCAAGCTGTCGCTGTTTAGGTTACGTCAAATAAACCAGCAAAACGTATGCAGTGTTGCAAATAGCCGAATAAAAAATGCTCTTAATTTTATTGCCAACTCAAACAGTTATTCTTGATCACTTTGTATAATAAGATGTAAGTAGAAGTGCGAAAGGTAGAGTAAAGGAGTTAAAAGTGTGGAAAGAATAAACGAGCAAACCTAATGTAATTTGCAAATCATACAAAATGGCAAATGTGACAGTTATACCGGAATGTGCTGGAATATCAATCAATTTTAACAACCCTAAGAACTAGCAGTGTTGCCAATCTGTAAAACTGAAAAATCCCTTTTGTTATAACAAAAATTATGGATAATATTTCGGAAATATTTCAGAATAAGTCTTTCTATCTCTAATGATATCAAAAATTATTTCTACATGATGCGGACAATAAAGAATTGTAGTAGAGCGGCACATTTAGTCATTGTTGATCACGGTGTAGAAAGTTTACTCTGAAAACATGATGATTGTCTCATTGGCTATACAAAATAGTAATATAAGGTTTCAAAGCCTGCAGAAGTTCCTCGAAATATATTTTTTAATAAAAAAATCTCTATGCCTTTTAGGTAAAATAATCTCCAAAAAGTAGGTAAGGCTTGTAACTAGAGATCCTCCATGATTACATATTTTGATACGCATTAGTCTCTAGATCTGATTGACATTTCACATACCTGAAAAGGTACTAAAGCATTTGTAATTTTTATTAGCAATTTTTAATTATATTTTGGTTAACTTGATTTGACATTATATAGTTATAGATATAGATTTTAAATTCCCATTCATCAAAACATTTTAAGTGAATTTAAGTATTTTTAAAACAAATCATTCCTGTGTAGAGCTAAAAAAAAGAAAGAAAAAAGTTATTAAAGAAAAGAAAAATGACATTTCAACACTGCAAAAAATCGTTAAATTAAAATGAGCTGCTGATGGCTACAAAATTAAAATTCGTACGCTCTTACTAAGTTACTAAATGTAACTATGAGGTAAAAATGAACTCTGTTTTTTACACTTTGCAATCATAAAACAGCTATACACTCCTAATTTATTCTTTTCAATTTAGTAACTTGGTGAGAAGTATGGTGTTGTTTTCTCTTTGTTCTGATGAACATGGTTTTTGACTCTCATCCCAACTATGTAGTTTCGGCTTTCGCCATCTTCAGGAAACTCCTGAGTATTTTAAACATCTTCACGAGACTCAAGAGTCCCCTGAAGATGCTTAAAATGCTAATGTACAACGCAGGAGCATTTTACAACTTAATTAACATTATTTTTACTGTTACAGCCTACACCTGTATAGTACATGTAAGAAGAAAAAATTGAATTCTCTAACGAAAACCCAAAGGCTTCAATTGTCCCGAAGAACCGTTGCATTGATAATGTACCTACTGAGGTCTCCGTTTTATGATAGACACAGCAAACGCCGCATCGAAAGTTTCTTAAACGCCATGAGCAATAACCTTCCTTTGGTCGGGCTGATAAGCAGACCATTGATGAAGTACGTACCATTCTGGCAGGGCAATTATTTCTACATGTGGTCAACTTGAATGTAAGCATAAAGTAACAACTTTCATTAAAGAGAGTAAGGGAAATGCGTGAAAGTAAAGAAAGACGACCAGTATTGTGAATTTGATGATGAATTTTATTTAATGTTTTTAATGTTGCAAATATTTTAAATAAAATGTTATTTTTTTCAAATACCCTCGATTAAATAGTATGCGAAGGGCTTTTAGATTGTAGGTTAAAAAAAATTAATAAATTAGGAATGTGGTTAATGAATAAAGAAATGTAATTGTATCGGTTTTTTTTAGATTTTGTATAAATCATAAATAAAGTAATATATTTTTACAGAAGAAGTTTGATTAAATCATGTTATTTTTCTTTTCCAGAAAGCAGCAATTTTTGAGTAAAATTAAACTTTGGAAAGTTAAAAAAAAGGAAAAGCAAAGTTCCAATAATTAAAATTTTTTTAATAGCACTTATAAAATTCCATAAATTACAGTTTGCAAATATATTTATTTAAATTACAACATAAATACTAATAATAAAATTGGTCACAATAATACTTATAAAAATTTAACAGCAGTGAATGTACATGTACAATACAAAAATATTTTTTTTATATATACATATCACATATAAGTGGTAAACTTAAAGGAGATACAATTCCGAATATATACATCTTAAAAAGGGAATGTATATACCTTACTCATAACAACATTTACATTTAACAAAAATATAAATTAAAACCTACAGATTAAAAAAACAGCAGTCAACATAATATTTTAAGCTACTTTCTATTAAGAATCATACTCTTGGTAAGTGTATGATGGAATATGATAGGGTTTATGGCATGTACTTTTATATACATCAGGTTGATCTGATTCGGGCCTTAAGTCTGCACTTTGGCTGTGTTCGTAATCTTCAGGTTCATCCACTCTGAAAGTACCTGTCCATTCACATTCGGGGTCTGAGAATATGTTCGAACTATCCTTTTCCAACATGTCTTCTAAGGAATATTCGGATAACTCTGCCATGCTAACCCTTCTATCTTCCAGGCTCAAATCTAGATAATCATATTAATTGTCAGTGGGAATTCCCAAAAAACATTTAAACATGTATTTACATTGACCAATATCAGCATGTGTAGTCCAAGTGGATTCATCCCAGTCATCATCAAACTGGAGTTGTTGATTGAGTTCTTTTTCACATGAAGTTTGAACGGCTGGCGAATCACTGTCAGTTACATCGAATATCTCTGTGACTTTGACCTGCAAGAAAAATGTGGTTTAGGAATAAACGCAGCGATTCAAAATGTTTTTCTCTTACTTTATTATTTTCATCTAAATAGTAGTACGCCATTATGGCTTCATGGTGAGACGTGACTTGTAGGATGTTATCGAATGTATCATCCCCAATGGGTATGTCTCCCGTTTTGCTCACAGAAAAACTGGATTTCCTTGAAAAAATTTTGTTCGTGGCAAACTTTCTGTTTGGACTTTGTGAAAGAGGCAAATCACTGCAATTAATTTAAAAAAAAAAAAACGCGATTACCTCATCTTACACAACGCAAGGCTAAATTTACCTTTCATCTAAATTGAGTGTGAAGTTCAAGTTCATTTTGTTTAGATTTTCCAACTGCACTTCCTGGCAAGATTCTATATCGTAATTATCATCTGAAAGGAAATTACAATAATTAGAATTATTAAGGATTGTTATTTTTTTAATTACACTTACAACCTCCATACTCTGTGATGGCAAGTTGACATGAAATTTTCGCAGATAACTGTTGCCTTTGTGAGTTGACTTTGTTGAGTAGCGCAGATAATTGATCCAGGAAGTATTTGCTTAGCTCCCATAAGCTGTTGCCCAAAACAGGTGCAGCGGCCATAAATCTAAAAATGAATAAACATCATAAGTTATGAATTAGTGTTTAAAAACTTGCAAATTATAAGTATACATATAACGGAAGGAAAAGAGATAGAGCATACAAGTGTTAGGTGTTAAGTATGAATTCCCAATTTCCCATGGACAAGCACTTTACATAAGCTAAAAGTTAGTAGTACTGGATTAGTACCCTGGGCAAAAAAATGAAGTTAATCACCTCCGCTCTCTCATAAGCATATGTTTGCATTTTTTTTCTTTGGTGAGGAATCCATTGCCAAGCACTTTGTATTGAAACGTGCGTTTCTCTATGGTGTCCCCAATGATGCTAACAAAATTATTATCTGTTAGTGTATTAATTACATACTTGGAACCGGCGGAAATGTTTGGTATTATGGAAAACCTGTAAATGTTAGGCTAGTCGTGCATTTTTTGTGTACGATTATATTAATGACAAACTATTTCTATGTAGAACATTTTTTATTTTTGTTAAAACATGTGGTAGTGTGTGCGAGAACGTTGAGCTTACTTTGTGAATGTCGCATACATTACATCCGCTGGTAAAGTGTATGGAAGACTAAGGACCGATAATAGTTTCATGCCTCTGTGCTTGAAGACCCAGTTGATGAGGCCATTGTTCGCTGAATCAATTGCTTCTTGGAATATTGTTAAAACTGTATCTGGTAGATTTGAAACCAATGCTTCCTAAACAAGAGAAAAAAAGAAATGTGAGCATTTTTAATACCAACATTAACATTAATTTATTTCAATAAAGAGCGACGATTAAAATCAATAAATATCATCTTTAGATTCACAACTGATAAGTAATTCGAGTGTTATTGTTAATATGTACTTTCAGTTGATCAAAAGAAAATGAAATTAAACTCGTTGAGAAATAATGTAAGGCGTAAAAACATGTACGTACATAACAAAATGAAAATAAAACTATTTGTTTACGTACTATATTAAAAGGATTAAATTCCGACACTATATCTAAGAATGATATCACTTTCTCCCACATATGTTGCTTACATCTTCAGTTTAAAACAAAGAGAATTTAAACGTAATTAATTTTATTGTGAATAACATCAAAGAAAATTGCTCTTAATTAGATTCTTATGGCAATTATAAAAGTAGGAATTTAAAAAGAAACACAAAGCATCAAATGTCTAATATGTCGTAATAACCAGGAAGTTAGAACAGAAAGATAAGCGAACAATAAAAGGACAAAGATTGACCTTCAGATTGTCACAGATAATTACTTAAGATTAGAGATAACACTTAACGATAAGTGATAAGTCAGAGGGCAAGAGATTAATTATTTATTTTTATCCTAACGGTTTTTTTTTACTTGCAAAAAATTAGAATTACGTCGATTAGGAATTTTTTATTTAAGAAATTAGTAAAATCAAGTTTTCAAAAAAATTAGTAATAAATTATAGGACTTTTTCAATGAGTATTTTAAAATTATTATTTTATCCAAATCTGTCAAATAAAAAAACATTTTTCACTCTTCCAATTTCTATGTTAATCTTTTTATTGAAAAAGAATTTGAATTGATAATTTATCAACGTTTGTGACGTGAATGCAAAAGCATAGTGACGTCAATCAGTATTTACCGTTTTACATTTTTACAACTAATTTTAGCATAATGATAATGGATGCATCAAATTAAAGTCGTTTTAAAGTAATACGAACAGGACAAGTAAAACAAACAAGACTTTTTTAGACACACATAAGAAGAATCCAGGTGCATCTAATTGGACGTTGATCATCTGTGCATCAGAAATTAAAACTTTAAACGTTACATAATAACTGTAATTTACGATTACTAATAATTACACCAGTTACAACCTTGAATGGAACAAAGGACGAACAAACCGTGGACTCTAAACACGCTGTACTTTATCAAAGCTTAGTCACTTAATCATCGCTCGTTTGAAACAATAAAAAGCCTGTGTGCAAATAGCGATAAAAACTACACATAGAGATTAAACGATCAAATAAGTTTATCTCGTGGGAAACTCACCTGCCTGTGGATTTTACACTCGTTGCATTGGGGGTCGTATTCGATGCTCTCCTCCAAGGATTCCTGCACCACGAAAGTTGATTGGACCGCCAAGCAACGGGTGCAGTTGATGAGGTTATTCCTGTGCAAGAATCTAAGAGCATCGTCGAAACCTTGCTTGCACATATTGGACAGGATTTCCGGCTTAGGTGGGAAAAGTATCCTGGCGATTCTGTAGATGTTATGTTTGGAAAGTTCTATGCTGGTGTTGGCTACGTTTATCTGAAGCAAGCAGAGAAAAAATTCATTCGGAAAATTTATGACGAGAACGAAGAAAAGAATTAATTGTGGAGAAAAATCGTTTCCAAAAGGTCAACTTAGACGAGATGGCGATCTACCATTAACCCAATGGTATCCACTATCAATGTAGAGAAAAATATCTCGGTTCACCAACTGATCAGTGAAATAGATTTAGATAGTTATGTCGATGCTGGCAATCACTTGATTGTTAACGAATGTACACTTGAAGCAGAATAAGAAAACGCCAAAGAAGATGACGAAGGAGAAGAACGAAATTAATTTCCATATTTTTATTTTAAAAATAGAATTATCTTCATCAAGGATAAAGCAAACAAAAATAGGTAAATATGCAACTGTTATGTTTTGGCCCACATCCCAATCTAAATTACGTAACCTCTCGTGCGACCTTGCGACGATTGCCGTTGGTCTTGACCTCATTTTTACGCTGGCATTGATAAATAAATACTACCGGAAATTTACGCACGCGTAAATTTTTTTGTGCGTCATTTAAAAAAAAAATTATAAACTTCTGATTGAGTTGAATACCCACATGAAATAATTGCATGCTGTCATCCCTAGGGCATATATCGCTCTCCCCACAGAAAGGACTGACGGTAATCGTGTTCTCGTCCAACGTTGGCAGATTATCGCTGAAACCACCGTCCATGTATCTCACCCCGTGGAATTTTGGCGGTATGATTCCGGAGAAGACGGGAATAAACGCGGAGGCAAGGAGAGCTTGCATAAGATCTTCCCTTGTGTCAAACTGAGATACGATTACGTTTTTGCCATCGTAAACCCTCGTCAGGGATATGTGTAGTTTTCCGTTGACACGGAGGTGAGCGTCGTCGGGAAGGACCTTCTCCATTCCTTCAAGCAGGATGTTTTGTATGTTGAAGGTGGGATGGAAAGGTCCCAGAGATCTACTGCGAGCCTCTGTAGCAACTCTAAGTACATCACTGGTAAGATCACCTGAAACAAAAAAGTTCGTTTTAGCAGATGGAAAGAGAAGGCTAATTTGAAATTAGGGTGATCGATAACAGATTATGATTATTTTTTTGCATAATCTACGTCACTCATTTTTTAATATAAAAAAAAAAAGAAAACGATGTCAACATTCTAATAAAAGTTTGCACAAATAAAATATGGGACATGTAAATACAAGTTTTTTACAAAACATTATCAAACTTTCTTGTTTTATAGACGTCATACCAACACGGGTGCGTTTCTTTCTGAGAAACATATACATGTGGAGAGATAATATATCGCAAGCAGAACAACTTTGTATGTTGTACAAACAAACAGTTTTGTTTATAAACACGCATTTCGATAACACACGAATTGTGCAACCGATATAATGCATATTAATCGCATGAGCTAGTGCGATACGAATATACAGAAGGTTTGTTGAAGCGATGTGCGCTAGCAAGAGCCTATTTTTACTTTCCTGGATGGATGTGGAGATTTGTTAATCAGTGATGATGCGAAAATTACCGAGATCAACTAATTACCAAAGCAATAAAATATTTACGAGCTCGGCAAAAATAAAAACATATTTACCCGTTCGGGATTGACGTAATTAGAACATTAAAATAGCCGTTATTTATAATACCAAACTTTATAGTAAGGAAATGTTTGCGATAAATTGTAGATATAAAGTCGTTAAGTTTATTGTAACATTCAACTAAATAATTTCAAAATTGTATAAGTTCTATTTTCTGACAAAAAATCATTGGAAAAAATGTTACAAGAATTATATGTATACAGCCTTGGCCAAAAGTATCAGACACCTTTAAGTTTATCTCCGAAAATATTACTCAGAAATTTTTAGAATTTTATTATCATATAGTCGGCAACAATAAACGATAATTTAAAAAATCCACAGTACTTTACAGCATGTGGCAGATGATACTTCGCAATTGTGGTTTCGTGAATAGGTAGAGAGTCTTGTATAAGCGCTTGTAGTACGAACGATCTTTCCAGTATAGTGTTTATTTCATTATAATTTTGAATATCGTCATTTTTGCTATAAAAACGCCTAAAAGAACGAACTTAGTGAACATTTACGTTTACGAATTCAGTTCTTGCACGAAGAAGGAAACTTACAGACAGAAATAGCCAAAAGTATTAAATGTTGGCGTTGTGCGGTGCAATCTGCTTTGAAACGCTCCGCGGATACTGGATCACATGCGAACCGAACAAGATCAGGTAGAAAACGGATAACTTCGGACCGTGACGATCGAAATTTAATTCGAGAGTCACTTAAAAATCGAAAGAAAACTTCCTCCGAGCTCGCTGCCAGTTTATCCGAGGAAAGTGGGAGACCGATCAATGCCAGAACGACCAGAAGACTTAATGAAGCTGGCTTGAAAGGCTGTAAAGCAAGAAAGAAGCCTTGGCTTTCAGAAAAAAATAAAAAGTCTCGTTTGGAATGGGCTATAAAGTACCAACACTTTACAGAGAAGGGTTGGGCAAATGTGTGGTCCGACGAATCAAATTTTGAGGTAATATTTGCTTTATATCACTTGTAATTTTGAATTCGTTTGCATCTTCTACACTTCGCCAGTAAAAAGTTATACGGTGTGTTTAAAATTTACGTTTTTTTAATTAATTGTAAGGTATTTGGAACTCCTGGTGTGGTTTACGTGAGGCGGAGAATCGGTGAAGAAAACCTTCCGAAATGCGTGGTACCAACAGTGAAACATGGGGAAGGCAGTGTAATGGTCTGGGGTTGTATGACAGCCGACAGTGCAGGCGAAATTTTTGTTTGTGAAGGTCGAATAAACTCTCACACTTACATAAACGTATTGGAAACGACATTGCGGCAATTATTTTCCAAGATGTTTGGTGATACAAATATGGAACAAATGCTGCATCAACAAAATAATGCACCCTGCAACAAATCTACAGTTACCATGAAGTGATTTCAAGAAAACAATATTAACCTCCTGGATTGGCCTGCACAATCCCCAGACCTAAATCCCATAGAACATTTGTGGGAGATTCTAAAGCGTAACATTAGAAAGCATCCACTTACATCTAAAGCAATTTTAAAAAACGTGTTATTGAAAGAATGGAATAATATTATCGCAGAGGAATGTCATAAACTATTGACAGATTTTACTAAATACTTCAACTAAATTCCGGCGGAGCTGATGAGCGACGAATCGTAAAAATTAAGTGGGCGAGAGTGATTCGCTTAAGTAAATAGATTTCTATATTCTTTACTCACTTGAGTACTGAGCAGAATTGCCCAAACGATACCAATGTTCATATTCAGTAACTTGTTTCAGCCATTACACTTAAGGACGGTTAATATTATCCTGTAGTATTTTTTGTGCTTCTACAAAATCTGCTCCAGTTTCTTGTATTTGTATCGAAAATTAATTAAACCAGTGTTATTTAATAACTTTTGAATTATCAAACTAATAACATTTTCCAAACATAGTAGCAGTCCTGAGGAAGGAAATGAATGTTTTCCGAAAGCTTCTTTGACTGGTTCCTTAAGTTCGCAGGCGTGATCAGAAGCACTTTTAAAATTGATTGAATCAAGAACCAAACCATATCTACCATATATCCGCAGTCAGATATTTCTTGTTCCAAAAATTTACTGTGGAAATTGAGCCAAATTTCGAACAAAAAATAGGGTAGTCTAAAATAGCCTCTACGTGGATGAATTTGGCATTAGAATTTAAGACTTGCGAGCAGTGCTTGTCCAAAAAAAATCTGGTTGCAAAGTCCTAAGGTTTTAGTCCTTACGAAATCATTCGCCATGAGTTGATTGATACCCAGAGGATTCCAGAAGCTATTTGCACTCTTGTGTTATAGTAATTATAATTCATTCAACTTACAGGTATCATTGGCTTTGTTCTTTCGATTTGAAGATATTTTTCAAACTCCTGACATCTTTAACGACAAGTTTTTAGTATGTCTGGCTGTGTTATTATTTTTTTTTGTAACAATTCGCCAGTAGATTCTTATAAAATCCTAGGTTTCTAATGCTACTCAGATCATACTAAAAGAAGACGAGCACTATCCTCGTGCAAATAAATTCTGGGACCGTGACTGAAGTTTTCTTTAACTTGAAATACTCGTGTTGTCTTAAACTTGAGTTATCCTTCGCTATTTGAACTTGATTTTTCAGAAGACGTCGGACACGATATCATAAGATAAATTGTCGATGTCGTTTTAAAGGTGAGAGATAAAAGGAACTTAGAAAGCTCCCAGCAGAAGACCTCGTTGAACAAAATTGACAATTTTTAATTCTTTCCTCCTTTCATATCCTTATACCTTATGTCGTTTAAAAGACCTAAAAGGTTTTACTTTTCTTTGTAGAAACAGAGTCGAGGTTTTCTCCTTTTTTCAAGAACGAGTTATCTCTTTCATCTTTGACTTTGACAACTGCAGATTTCTGACTTTCGGTTGTGGGTTGTGCCCAATGGGCGGGCATTTTATTAATTTCGTTCAAGAAAGAAATGTCTTTAAAACTTTTCTATTTTGCTTGAAGCACACTGAGAAAAATGGCAAAGAGGCAAGTAGTACAAGCATGTTTTTAAGAAACAAAACTCTTCATGTAAGACATGATCATTGATAGGAAGAATAATAGCTTGAAGAGAAAGAGAAATTTATTTGAAAGGAAATACCTTATTACTTATTCTTATGGCTAACATAGCTTTTCATACTGTGAAAGGACACGCTATTAGTTACAACAGCTTTAACTGATAATAAATTCCTTGAATATGTGCTTACATTATGTATACTTAAAACTAATGGTTTGCTTAATTGTAAATAAGCTTTTAGACATCAATATCGCCAAACTATTTCTTGAAATATGCGTTTGTTTATGAATACAAACACTTTCCAATTAATGCCAAATAAAATGGTTCAAAATAAACCATTCGTTTAATCTTAAGCTTTGTCTCATTCACATTGAATATCACTTTTTGGAAATTGAAAACGTCCAGTCCTTTGAGTCATTGTCACTTTTTGCTTTGATGTGCTTCCAGGAAGGTGATTGGAATGTAAACCTTTTTCTCAAAAACTAGCTGATCCTTGAGTTTCGATTATCCTGTTGGCCTAATTACTGCAAACAGGCGCAAATAAATTTCATTGGTTTGAGAGTTGCGCGTGTCCAAAATTTAAAACTCCTCGAATAACTTACGCGCGGATAAGGGAAAACGCAGCCGAATAAAATACGCGACTCTGATTGTTCGTTTTTGCCCGCACGGGCCTTTTTTCATCCGGGTCGGAATTCCTGCGTTTCAACGTCCTTTGGCCCGGCCGAACGACAGCCGGTTTCGGGAGAGTTCCATTTAAACGGACCCCGCCTTTTATTATGAACTTATAGTAGATCAATTTGGAAGTCTCACTTGCACGTTTTTAAATTGGAGCTCGGAATGTCATAAACTTATAAGTACTCTGCCGAAAAGAATAGCTGCAGTGATTAAGGCTAGAGGTGGCCCAACAAAATACTAATTACTTTAATAAATTGTTATTATTTTGTACCTAGGAAATTTTATTTTACCCCATTACAACAGATTTTCATGATATAGGTGCCTAATACTTTTGGCCAAGGCTGTTGGTATATTTCTGCACCTAATCTCAGATACCTAAACAAATTAATCGTGGATAATTCAAAAGAAATATGCAAATAAAGTAAATAATGGATGCACTTGAGAAAAATAGCAGAAATGGGGCGCAATAAGAAATCAAAATAACAAAGATTTTTATTCAACTTGTTAGAAAATTACGTTTAATAAACAATACTGGAAATTTACTGCAACTTTGAGGCCACCAGCAGCCAATATAATTACAGTAAATTTACATAAAACATGTAGATCAAAAATAAACAAAACGTGGATTTTTTTTTTTGTACAGCACGTGTCATCAACAGCCGTACCGTTCCATAGAATAACAAAACAAACTTGTTATTTGTAAACACACGACGCAACTTTTTTGAGTTGCACAAGCCAGAAACTTGTATGTCAAGCGCAACTTTTATAAACATGTAAACACAACGCGACACTTTTGTGGCGTAACTCAAAGTTGCACGCCATTTAAGTTGCCTTGTGTAAAAGACCTTTAAGCAAACATTATCAATGCAAATTGCAAAGTCGCTTTGCATAAGGTATCTGTCGCATAAACTTTTGCGTTTTCGTTATAAAGAGAATTTATTGGTTTCTCATGAATATGTAAAGGTAAATGAGTTAAAAGAGGAATGACGGCAGGTGAGAAAGGAAGAAGGAAAGGATATGCGACTTGCGCGTCGCATATCTCCACCCTTTCCTATCAACAGTTTCTCCAATATATTTTCTCCTTTATCCCAACCAATCTATTTTTTTGGTAAAAGAAATTCTTTGACTTTGTGGCAAGAGGCGAAGTTACCAGTGAAAGTTATTTTTTTTGTGTTAAATTATTCTTAACATAGAAGTCTAAAATTAGAATTTTTATCAAATTATTGATAAATATAAATAGAAATATGTTATTGACGATTTAATATTTTCTTGCACAACACTTTGTATTTTGTAAATGTTTTAATCAAATTTAATTACCCCAAAAATACCGAAACGATTTTCGAATAAGTTAACGTCACTGAGTAATTTTCAATAAATGATAATATTGATTGTGCAAATTCACTTTTAAGAAAAACAATCTTAAAAAATATTATTTAATACTCTCACGGTCAATATTTATTAAGGCAACGCACAAATTTAAACAATACTACGAAATCAACGGAGCTATTTAGGCGATAAACTCGCATTAATTCCTCACAACCGGGTGATAATAGCAATCCAAATGATAATATAATGCGTACGCTTTGAAAAATATTTGTTTTATTGTGTTTCTGGAACATTCTTTTCATATCTGATAAGTTAAAAGGTGGCGATATTTAATTCTATCTAACACAAAGCGTCGTAATAAACTAAACATTCTATTTACACATTCTCTTATTTCTAGAATGATTTTTAAATATTTGAACAATTATGCTGAACCAAATTATTAAATAAGAATCAGGATTATCTCACAATAAATAAAGTACCTACTGTTATTTAAGCGAAGCAAGAATGTATTTACATTTAGTAAACAATTCCAGTGGAAACCGAAATAATCATTTATAAATGTTTTGCTTTACCACGTCCACGTGTAAATGATAACACTTATCTATTTGAGAGTGATAATGATAATTCTCTTCGGCGCAAATTTAATCTGAGGTTGCTTTAATCAACTTCCTCGTGTACAATAAATACACTGAAAACGCTTGACTGGTCTAATATTAATCAGCTGAAACAAAAATGCTGGGTGCATTAATTCCTCAATTAAAGTGTCTTATCGTCATGTCTTTAAATACATACTTTATAGTGGGCCTTTAAATTATTTTCCCATGGCTATCGTCGAATAATATGTACTCATAAGTGTATGTAAATATAAACAATTCAGTAAAAAGTAACAATGAAGTGAGTGAACTTTGGGCTGATAACAATAACTACTTGCTTAAATTTCGCAATGTTTATGCATTATATTTTCGATTGTTATAAGAGAAATTATTTATTGTTTTTGTGCGCTGACTTTGCAAATGTCAGCTTCAATCGATCTTCTGTCTGATATAATCATAGTTTTAAAAAATTATTAAGCAATAATATAACTCTTTCCTCAATAATAAAAATCTAGTAAATATTTGTTTAACAATTTCTGTCAACGGGCAGCATAAAAATCGTACAGCTCTCAATGTTTCGCTATCGTTTCACAGCTTCAAGAGTGAAAAGTTATAAGAGGTTAGTTGAACAAATTGTCATCAAGAAAGAGTCCAATTGAACCATTGAATATTGTTTTTACATAATAAATAAAAAAATTAATTAGACTTACTATCACATTCGAGGTAACGCCATAAATGTGTCAAATAGTCATACCGTCATTAAATCAGGCTCAGAGTCCTCGTTTTATTATTCATTTTCATTACAGATATACTGACACCAAACCAGTGTTGCCTGAGATAAATTAATCGAAAAAAAAGTGAATTAATCAAAACACAATTTGCATATACAGGTTGTTCAATTTGAACCGTTGACCATCCCTAACTTTTTTTATTTCTGAAGATTGAAATTCGATTAAATTAGCAGAGATTCCCTAATTTTTCATGCAAATCTGAATTTCTAATAAAAAAAAACATTTGCGCTGCTAGTTGTCAAAATATTTGTGCAATCGTATTTCTTTTTAAATAGTAATGTAGTGATTTTTGTAATTAATTCGGTAGAGATTGTCTTTTTCTTTGCAGCGACACCAAAATTTCTTAAATCTGCTTACAAAATAACGAAATAATTCAAGAAAATCACTTTCAAATGAGTAGGCCACCTTTATGCATAAAATCAAGTTGCCTAAATAACTGACAAATGATATCTATCAAATGTGCACGTAAACAACAAATAAATGAAAGAAAACCTAATCCTTGTTAATTTCCTATGAATTTACATTAATTAAAATGAACAAGTTTCCGCATTTTATACCGAAAAATCATTTCCACGTGAGTAGACCATATTCACGTATAAAATCAAGTTATCTAAAGTCCAAATAATTGACAAACGGTATGCACATAAACAACAAATAAACGAAAAATGTTTTGTCGATAACAATTTTCTTTTCAAATTATTTGTATTAATTAAAATGAACAATCTTATTGCTAACGGTGATAGCTTCTTTTATTTGTTTGTTGTTTACATGGACATTTGATAGATATCATATGTCAGTTATTTAGGCAACAAGGCCTACTCATTCGGAAATGATTTTCTTGAATTACGTCGTTATTTTGTAACCAAATTTTGGTGTCGCTGTAAAGAGAAAATTTTTAACTTAAAAAATATAAAACTTAGCAATGGTGAACACCTGGATAGGTACGATGTTATTTACTTAAATAATTTGAACTTTGGTAAATGAATTATTGTTGTCACTTATCACTGATAATGATACAAATCAATATATTTATTTCTCAATATAATTTTTATCTTAAAGTGAAAGTAAAACATCGCATTGATGATATATAAAGAGGGGAATCACCTGCTTATTTTCATGATCGGTAAATATAAGTTAGATTATTAATAACAGTCATCAGTGTCGTACAAGCCAATAAAATAAAAGTAAGTACGTATATTTCTGAGCACCACAAAGATTTTATACCTATTAAACTTATTAGGTTGTATTAGGAACAAATATAGATAAATGCAATTGAAAATTTCAATTACAAAGCTAAGGGCCAGTTTCATAATCGAATTCAAAGGAGACTTTAAATTTAAAGTCACTTTCAGATGTGAAAACAACTGTGAAAAAGTATATTTGAATGTGAATTTAAAGGAGACTTTAAGTTTTTAAAGTCACTTTCAGATGTAAAAACAACTGTGAAAACACATTTGTTTCCACATCTGAATGTGACTTTAATTTTAAATTCGATTATGAAACTGGCTCTAAGTGCCAAGTATTTAATAAAACTGTATTAAATTGCTTTTAAATTTTCAGAACTTAAATTATTTTTTAATTGAATTTTACATTTTCAAAATCTTTATTGGAGAAAAATACAAAAATACAGGATGTGCCAGGATAAGCGCAAAAATGCCATTTTATGTATGTATTCACATTTTATCAAGAAAAAAGTTAATAGTAGTTATGCAGGTCCGGATTCGGTACCATTTAAAATTATTTATTAAGATACACAGTTTTTTAATGAAACACTACACATTTTGTTGTGGGAGATACGAGCCAATTTCAAACGTCTAAATGATACTCGTTTGAAATTTGGAAGAAATATGTACTTCTAAACATCTTAGTTCCAAAACGTTCACCAATTTTAAATGTTGGATGGCCATTAACACAAGTAGACTCCTTTTCAAGACCATACATAATGGCATTGAAATTTACCAACACCTACGTTATTATTAAATTATATAAATTCGGCAAATACGAATTTCCACTCCACTCAGAAGATTTCTATTTCAATATTTTATAGCAACAAACGCTTAAGCTGAGCTTAAATTTTATAGCGCTTATTTCAGTTATAGTTTAACTTTAATCTTCAATTTATTCCCAAAGGAACAATTATAAAAACAATAGTTCCTACAAGAATAAACTGAAAATTAAAGTTAAACTGTAAACTAATGGCCATGTGCATCAAACAGTTAAGCCGAGCTTAAATTTTAGTGGCGTTTATAATATGACGTTAAGGCCCAGCTTAATTTTAAGCTAAAGCTTAGACCCTTAACGACTATTGTTGAAATAATTGAACTTAAATTTAAACTGGCATTGTATAATTAGGCCTTAAAGTTTCACGATGTTGTGTAATGATCATTTGCACCAAATAATTTAAGCTTAACTTATCTTAAGCGTCACTTAGATTATGATTTACATAATGCTATGTAGCCATGTTAAGTAACGCTTAAAGTTAAGCTGCACATGGTCGTAAGTTTTACAAACGTAGAATAAAATATTTTAACTTTCTTCCATATCTACGTCACTGTTTTTCCAAAAATACTATTATCCTCAATTTATCCGATGATTAGAGTTAAACTGAGCTTAAGTGTTTGGTGCAGCTGGCCATTAGTTACTCTTTAATATCTTTCTATATGGGGTCTATTAATTAAATTACTTACAAGAAGTACTAAGTAACGTTTTATATAGACTTTTGATAAATGATTCACTTATTAATAATAGCGACAGACATCACAATAACCTGAAAATATGTAATTGCAATAACACACCACGAATATCAACTGATTGGTTCCTTACTTACCGAAATTCTATTCGCCATAGGAAAATTAACAAGAGCAACAAAGTATACGTCTTAGAAATTAATATATCTGATATTGATGCATCTTTTAAACTCAAATGTATGACAAACGGGTGTTCCATTAAAATGCGCATTTTTGTTTTCACGATAAAAGATAATATGCACAGCCTTGGCTAAAAGTATTAGGCAGTCTTAATTTTCTAATTTATCTCTGAAAATATTACTGAGAAATCTTTACAATTTTATTATCATATAGTCGGCAACAATAAACGATAATTTAAATAATGCACAGTATTTTACAGCGGTTGTAAAACATGTGGAAGATGTGGAAGTTCGCAGTTGTGGTTCCGTGAATAGGTAGTCAGTCTTGTGTAGGCGTTTGTAGTAAGAACGATCTTTCCAGTATGATATTTATTTCATTATAATTTTGAATATCGTCATTTTTGTTGTAAAAAAGCCAAAAAGAGAACGAACTTAATGAGCATTTATGTTTACGAAATCAGTTCTTGCACGAACAAGGCAATACACAGACAGAAGTAGCCAAAAGTATTAAACGTTCGTGTTGTGCGGTGCAATCTGCCTTGACACGTTACATGGATACTGGATCACATGCGAACCGAACAAGATCAGGTACCAAACGGATAACTTCGGACCGTGAGGATCGAAATTTAATTCGAGAGTCACTTAAAAATCGAAAGAAAACTTCCTCCGAGCTCGCTGCCAGTTTATCCGAGGAAATCGGAAGACCGATCAGTGCCAGAACGACCAGAAGAAGACTTAATGAAGTTGGCTTGAAAGGCTGTAAAGCAAGAAAGAAGCCTTGGCTTTCAGAAAAAAATAAAAAGTCTCGTTTGGAATGGGCTATAAAGTACCAACACTTTACAGAGAAGAATTGGGCAAATGTTGTGTGGTCCGACGAATCAAATTTTGAGATAATATTTGCTTTTTATCACTTGTAATTTTCAATTCGTTTGCATCTTCTACACTTCACCAGTGAAAAGTTATACGGTGTATTTAAAATCTACGTTTTGTTAATTAATTGTAAGGTGTTTGGAACTCCTGGTGTGACTTACGTGAGGCGGAGAATCGGTGAAGAATACCTTCCGGAATGCGTGGTACCAACAGTGAAACACGGGGGAGGCAGTGAAATGATCTGGGGTTGTATGACAGCCCTCACTGTAGGCGAAATGTTTGTTTGTGAAGGTCGAATGAACTCCCATACTTACATAAACGTATCGGAAACGACATTGCAACAATCATTTTCCAAGATGTTTGGTGATACAAATATGGAAGAAATGCTGTATCAACAAGATAATGCACCCCGCCACAAATCTGCAGTTACCATGAAGTGGTTTCAACAAAACAATATTAACCTCCTGGATTGGCCTGCACAATCCCCATACCTCAATCCCATAGAACATTTGTGGGGATTGTAAAGAGTATCATTAGAAAACATCCAACTACATCTAAAGCAATTTAAAAAACGTGTTATTGAAAGAATGGAATAATATTATCGCAGAGGAATGTCATAAACTTATAAGTACTCTGCCGAAAAGAATAGCTGCAGTGATTAAGGCTAGAGGTGTCCCAACAAAATACTAATTACTTTAATAAATTGTTATTATTTGTATCTAGGAAATTTTATTTTACCCCACTCCAACAGATTTTTATGATGTAGGAGTTAATGTAAGATGCCTAATACTTTTGGCCAAGGCTGTAGGTATATTTCTGCACCTCATCTCAGATACCTAAATAAATTAATCGTGGATTATTCAAAAGAAATATGCAATTAAAGTAAATAATGGATGTACTTGGCCAAGGTTGTACATTACATAGAACGTTCTACAACTTTTGTAGTTTTCCTATGGCGCTTCTTGATGAGGTGCAAAATATACAAAACAAACCTTGTACATAAAATGCCATTTTCGCCTTTCGTCGGAATTCTGGAGCACCTGTATATTACTTTTTGTTTTATTCTAGCAAAAGACAACATTAATATAAATTCTGTTTATAACGAATCTGAAGGGACTGCCAAAACAGGTTCGTTATAAGCGAAGTTCATTATACGTCATGGGTCGTTATGGTCACCATGGTTTAGTTCATACTTAGTTCGTTATAACCGAAAGTTTGGTTTAACCGGATACGTAATAAGCGAACATTACTGTATACGTGAAAAAAAATTGTATGTATAGTCGCAAGCATTAAATTTTGGTCATCAAAACCACAATTTGAATTCGAGAAATTAAAAAAAAAAAAACTGCAGATAAGTATCCTATCTTTTACTACCAAAGAAGTATCGAAAATAAATTTTATCATTTCCAATATTCAAAATCAAGTCGGAACCAAACTTTGACAATCAACGACGACCAAAATTTATTGCTCGCGACTGTACATCCATTATTTGGTTTAATTGTTTAAAGGTAGAAATCACATATTGCACTTTACAGTTCAAGTTCCCCTCAAAGAAACCGGTCCAAGCGTTCGAGTCTATTCTGGCAAAAACATGAATGAACTCGAGTAATGTTTCTGGTAAAACATGTGACAGCAATATTTACGTGAACCTAAACGCTTCCAGTCACGAAGAAGTAATTCTTGCCACTCCAATAAAATGCATGTTAATTACTTAACTACTTCCTAATCCTGTATCATCCGTTACATGTACTTTTAACATTGCACAAGGCCACAACCATATCTAAAACTCGTGTAACAAATTTAAAAATAAATTGTTTACGTATCGATGAAACATGAGCAGAGAATATTTATTTAGGGACACGTGTGCTATTTACTGCGTAGGTTCTTACCTAATGGCAAATCGCAGAGTAGACAACATGCAGCAATTGCACCAGCAGAAGCCCCCGAAATTTTATTTAACAATAAATGCGGCGCGTACTTCCTGAAGCAAACGGCGACACCGACATGGTAAATGCCCAGGAATCCACATCCAGCGAATGACAGATTCATTCTCGATGGAAAACGCGAGAGAAAGTTGAGAACTCGTTGCACTGTTTGTGTTTAATAATGAGGAATGGTTTACGTTTATTATCGATGTCACTTTGGTTTACTTCAACTAACACCCACCTTCGCCGTTTGTTGTCTACTGACGCGCGCGCTCATTCAACTACTTATTTGTATCATCAATAAACGTGACGTCAGTAGTGGGGGTGAAAACATTTGAGTTTCTTATCTTTGAGTGGCTGGCAAAAGTGGTGTGGTTGGCGATAGCCAATAATCATGAAAGTATTGTTTGTCAAACACAGCTGATTGAAGGAGCGGGATGTTCAAATCGATGTCACAAAACGTACGAAAGGAAATTGGACGTTTCCGTTATCGTACGCGTTAATTTAGGCATCCTCAGGTTTCATTGAACTCTGCACATACGATCATCTTCTTATTCTTTTATCAAGGGGCACTGTTTTCTTGCAATGTGTCCTAAATTAGATTTTTCACATTTCACTTTTACTGTTCCTCAAAAATTAATGTTAAAAAATGTTTCTTTAATCTGCAAACTATTTTCTTTACCGAGTAAAACATTTATTACTGTGAAATTATTTATGCCTTTTGCCATCAATTAACTTCTCCTTTCGGCACACGTTAACGTAAATGTGTGTTAAATTTTCTTGCTTATATTTAAACGATTTACAAGTATTTTCGAATGTAATTACTTACATTGAATGTATTTTTACATGTATATTTTTTTAAATATTTATACAGGTCGTTTCAAAAAAAGTGAATTGGTTAAGGGATAACCGTATTCCACTCAGAACCAATGTTGGACGTGATTAAATTATTTTGACAATTAATAATTAATCAACAGTTATTGTTAAGTCCACACAATTACAATTAATTGTCTGGTTCTCACAATTACAATTAATTAATCGTGAATTATGAGTTTCTACGATTACAATTAATCAATTGTTATTATTCTTTTTTGAAATGGATTTAATTAACAATTAATTCTTGAATTTAGTTTCCCTTTGGTTATTGATTCATTTCTTAAATTGAATTATTATTATTTGATTACATACTACGTTTTACATAGTTAGTTAAAAGGTCAAGAATGAAACAGTTTCTGATCATTTTCATCAACTACGAACCAATAAACATGAATTCAAAGATCATATCAAATTAAAATGGAGCAATGACGTTCCGTTTTTTTTAAATAATTGTCGTAAAAATATTTAATTGCATTTAACTATTAAATTAATAGTGATCTGCAAGTTTAATTGGTATTAGTTCAATTGTCAAATGCAATTGATGTTAATTGCGATTAAATTTAATCGCGATTAACATTTAATTTTGCAAAAGGTATGCGAAATTTAAATATACAAAATATTTTTAAATTGAGAAAGTCGGAGAATTAAAGATTAAAATTTTATTTATGCAATGGTTATGTAGTTTTGTTTATTGCTGTTGCTTCTATTGAAACAAAACGCAAAACAACTATGATGCTGTGATTTAGCTTATCAACAACTCATTTAAATGTTGACTGCAATTTTTGTTATTGCATATTTGTTTAATTTTTGTCTCTATTCTTGCTGGTTGGTGGATTAGCCAAGAAGGTCGGAGATAGAGTCTTCTAAAAATAATAATATAGATACTGCAGGTAATAACTAACATCAAAAATCTAAATATGAAAGGTCAAGTATCATACAGTGATGGCCCTAATATTAACTTTCGGCACATTTTTGTTATGTTTTATTATTAACTAACATGTGTACAAAATGTTTTCCCATCTAGTGTTGCTCTCATTTTTCGCATAATCACGTATGTTCCTTGCTTGATCAGTAAATCAGATATTTAACCTTAACATAACGTCAACAGAAAGTCATAACCAATAATTACGATTATTATGTATTTGAAACCAAACAAAAGAAAACATTGAAAATAACGTTGAACGTGAATTCACAACAGATGTTAAAAATGGCCTCTGTCTTCTTCGAGGCATTTTCTAACTCTTCTGTAATATCCATTAATAACATTTCTCAAAATGTGGGGAGAATTGTTTATTTCATCACACTTTTCGATAATTCTTTGGGGAAGTTCCTGTAAATCATCAACGGATGTTTTAAAACTGGAATTTTTCAGGTAGGGCCAAACAAAGAAATCCAAAAGGAGTTGGATCGCGAAGGCCATATGTTTGCCATATTTCTGCTAATTATCCAATCTCCAAAAAACTCTTGAAGGAAATTTAAAATATTTCCAGCAGCATGGGCCGTTGCACCATCCTGATGGAAATGTCCAAATTGCAACTCGTCACCATGCAGCTGATTAATAAATGGATTCAAAATCTCTTTCCGATATCTAAGTGCCGTTAATGTGCCATTAAAAAATATATAATATAAAAAATACCCATGAATCTTCTCCAACTTAAACCTATCCAAACGCCAATTTTATGTGGATGGAGAGGGGTTTCAATGAAAATATGAGGGTTTCTGTACTCCAGTTCCTCATATTTTGGGAATTTAAGTATCCTGTTAAATGGAACCGGGCCTCATCGGAACAGAAAGTTTTGTCCAATAAATCATCACTGTCATTATTGTTTAAAACCAATGACAGTATCTTCGCCTTGGTTCAAAATCTACTGGAAGCAATTCATGCACGGCAGTCAAACGATAAGGGCCATTTGCAAGTCCTGAAATTCTGCAATACAATCAGGAAAAGACTAGGTCCATTCGCCATTGATTTTTTGGCCGTTTCGAAAGTAGGATTCAACCTTAAACGATTTTCCTTCCGATGTGAATACGAATGTGAATACATATACTCTATTTACGATCTTTTTGCATTCATAGTAGGCCGTGTTAGGGTGACATTTTTGTTGGTACCACAAAAAAATATACTTGTCAGAAATTTGATTAAAAACGAACGTCAATCAAATTTCTGACAAGTATATTTTTTTGTGGTACCAACAAAAATTAAACGTTTGTTCGAGACGATATTTCTCGTTTTCATGGAATACTTTGTACAACACAATTGAACTGGCAACATTGGCAGTAGCAGTTTTCAAAAACGTAACCACAAAATTAAAAACGAACGTCAATTTTGTGGTTACGTTTTTGAAAACTGCTACTGCCAATGTTGCCAGTTCAATTGTGTTGTACAAAGTATTCCATGAAAACGAGAAATATCGTCTCGAACAAACGTTTAATGATTAATTATTTTTTTCATTGAGAAAGTTTGGGGTGAGGTGTGTTGTTTGCGTGTTCTTAGTCAACAATTGTGTCACAAAGCGAAGAAGTGTTCTTTTATTAACAAATGTGACGCCAGATATGATAATAAACAATAATGACAGAATATTTGTTAGTTTTCGTAGAATTTTGTGCACAGTGGTGTGGCTAAATGGATCTTGCTACTTGTGCAGCGGGTGGAGAGGTGTATCGGCTTGTGCAACCCGTGAGGATGGCTTGTTCAGCCAGGAGTTTTTTTTTCGGACTTGTTCAGACCGAAGAACTGTCGTCCTCAGGCCCTGGATGGTCTTATTATAGGGGTCGCGGCCATTTTCGCTTCGTCATCGCAGAAAGGGTGATTACTCGAGGCCGGGATGAATTTCTGAAGGGGATTCGAGTTTGGTGCCTGGGAATGGTGTAGAAGTGCGCTGCAGGTGGCGCAAAAGCATTATATGAAGGGGTATTTAAATAACAGGATCTTCTTGCTGTTGCCGGTGTCTCAGAACCATTTTTCATGGCCATATTTATATAAAATATCTTATCATTTTTCCCGAGTAGACCATAAGCTAGATCTCATTTAAAATTCTGTCTACTTTCACTACCTCCTCAATACGCACACCATCAGATTCTTCTGCTAACACTAGAATTCTGCAAATCTGCTTATATTTGTGCATATTCGTGGCTATTAGTTTTGACTGTTAAAAGGATCGTCGCAGTCTATTTATAAGTATCTGTAAGATATACATGCGTTTTCTACACTATAAAATTTTGATGCCAAATTAAATGTTCCCTATTCCTCTTCCATTGATTTCATAGAAGAATCTGATTCATCATCAATTTCTGATTCTGAATCAGATTCTCCTAATGTAATAATGAAAGGAGGAATATTTTCAAACGAAAAATTTCCCATATGTTTCGTCCAGTCTTCCGAAATTAATTTTCCACAATGATTACAAAAATTTTGCCACATGTCGGGGGTACATTTTGAAAGAGCCTCACGCCATAAATTTGCAACCCTATCTTTCGATACTGGTTGCTAATTTATGTGCTTATTGTAAAAGCCTTTGCACTGTCCCCATGCAAGCTTAATAGGATTGTATTGACAATGGTATGGAGGCAATCTAAGAACTTTATAACCGTGCTCCTTCAAAATTACGTCAGTCGCGTATCGTTTTGTTGTTCCGTCTATTCTAAAAGGCTTCATTAATTACCATAATTGTTTTTTTTTGTAATTTTGCCCTCAATTTCGACATTGTGTTTAACCAACCAATCCTGCATCTGACTTTTTTTACAGGAAAATGTAGGTGGTTTATCCAACTGCACCGAGTGACACACATTTTCATTGCAACTTGCCTAGTGCAGGAATAAGCTGATTAACCACCCAATTTTGAAACATTTCTGCATTCATGTTTTCATGGTAGTCTCTGTCATTGTTCGTCGAGTCAAGTAACAAGTCATACCCTTCCAAAAAGCCAAGTTTTGTTCCCGCATGCAAAATTGTAAAACGTTTCCCTTCACTTTTAATTTTGGCTGAGTTACTTTTCAAATCTGTTTCGTATATCCACCGACGAACCGCAGACCCATTTTCGTAGATCCACGTTTCATGGAGGTAAACGAATATTATATTTTCACTAGAATTTTGAAACTGTAAGAATTTGCTCAAAAAAGAAATTTTGGATGCAACGACATGTTTTTGTTCACATAAAATTTTGCTTCCGTTAACCGTTTTGTGTTTGTAACCCAAAGATTTCATAATTTTGAATAAAGTTTTTCTTGCCCCTTTAAATTCCAAAGTATCGCGAGCGTCTGTAAGTAATTTGTCCAAAGTGAAATATTCATTTTTCAAATTATATCGCCAAATTAGTCGTTGCAAATCTTTCCGAAACATGTAATTTATAAATATACCCGTCTTTTTACGTCTGCCAGATGAAGATGTTTTCAAATTGTCAGGTCCTGCTTTCAAAATTTTAGTTATTGTTCTTTGCGAAATCTAAAACATACATATACCTACATTAGAAAATGGGGCTCATTTAATTTATGTAAGCCTTACTCCATGTATATCTATCAACCTGCTTATAATTTCATCTTATGTGAAATCTGGACGATCCTTTTTATAATAATTGTAGGCTTTTTTTATGGCTTGTTTGGTTTGCCCGCTTATAATTTTCGGCATTTTGACAGGATTAAAAAATGTAATTAAATAATTAGTTATTTGTTTTAAGTTACTTTGATCGTGGCATTGTAGTTCAAGTTTATTTAAGTATTGGCAACATAGTCATTACAGCTAACGTGACAATGTCATAATTTTTTTCACGTCAGATTTTGACTACCTTCAAAATACATGCACGTAACATAACGAAAAAAAAACATAGCTACTAGAATGCAAAACGATCGTGAATGGATATTAACTCAACTCTTAGCTCTGAGCTGCATACATTTAGACTTAGACTTTAGAGGATTATCATTATAATTTCATTTTGTGTTTACAAGAACTTTTCTTCTCTAATTGGTTCCTGGAATACGTTCTGTTCATGCAAACTGAGTTTACACATTTTATATCAGTCAAATGCTAGAAACAAGAATTCTTTCTATGAATGGTGAGTATTGATTTTAGAAAAGATGTATACCAAAATTTTTGTTTTGATTATGTTTTTGACACATTTCACGACATGAACGGTAAAAATTCAATGACACGTTATCATTCTGAAAACTACAAACATGTTTTTTGTTGTGAAAGGAATTGCACAAGACGTTTCTGACGAGATTAACGTGAAATGATGCACATATAAACACAAAAAGTAAATAAAAAATATGTATTTCAAGATTTTCTACAACTATTAAACTCATTTGCTCTGTTTCCTTTTTGGAATCAAAATTGTTATGCTTTTTATCTTATTGTCAGAACTTCCTTTCAGAATAAAGTAATGTAATTAATACAAGATGCTATATGAATACTAAACACAAATTACGATGTTCATAATGTATAATTATTGTCGACTAAAATAATTTTATATCACTTAATGCTCTGGAAAATTCGACAAAAGTTTTCTCTCGAAACTTCTTTAAATAAGCTGTTCTTGCTCTTCCTATTTCAGATGAAGTAATATGTATAATTAGGGCAGGATGTTGTATGGATAATAAACACAAGTTACCATTTAGGATCCATAATTTAAAGCGTGTGATTATTACACGATTGAAATTGCATTTTCCCGACCGTGCATTTCGATGAATGAAGTTGTACATTTCTCGATTAAATGTTTAATTTATTTTTAACAATATGCTGCTACATAGCTGTTTCTACTCGTGACCAAAATAAAGATACACATCAGCAGTGGAAGGTTCGAGAAAATTCTTGAACTCGCGCGAGACTTCTTTAAATAGTACGTTGTACAATCGCTTTCTGGTTTTACTCTTATTCTAAACGAGTGATTTGTAATATTCAGATTTGTTTTATATCTATTTTGTATTTGATTTAACTGTTTCTAATTAAACATTTAACAATTTATCTTGTGTAGTCGTGTGCTTTAGTTTTAATGCTGCATTTTGTAGATCGCTTTTGCAAATGTATTTATAATTCTAGTTTCAATTTCTTTTGTTTCAAATAAAAGCAAAGATATGCATCACTATCTCTACACAATCATTAATTATTTCAGTATTATGCTATAATATTCAAAGTATAAAGAATAGAACAGCGTTTTAAATAAAATAAACACCTTTGAAATTAAGTCAAGGTTCGCAGTACACAATTGACAAAAAGAATTGGCTTATCAAGATTGAGTAATTCAACTCATCCATTAATTTATTTTTCTTTATGATTTAAATGTTTTTTCTCCAAAATATCATATAGGGTGACTTCCCTGTGGTTGACAGAATTTTAAATTTGTTTTAGGTTAACGAAATATGTACTGTAAAAGAAAATTGAACTAGGCGTAGTCCAAAAGTATAAAAAATGAAACGATCGAGGTATTTCATTAACCTAAACCAAATTTATTACAAATGTTAAACTAGTTTTATATTTTGAATCAAACTGAAACCTTATCGTTGGAGAATGAACACCATTTAATAAGATGCAACACGTAATTTCACCTTTGGTTCATAGTTTAACCCAAAAACCTAATTTAATCGAGTTTCCTACTTTATTATTTGAATTCGATAAGGGTAATTACGCGCAAGTATCACCTACTAACATATTTATTTCAGTGAACGTGTCTAAAACACTTTAAGGGAATTTAGATCGACCCCTTCAATTTTTATTTGCCTAGGACCTAGTCATATAAAAATTATTCATAAGG
The DNA here is from genome assembly GCA_039766575.1 of Serrognathus titanus. Lineage (NCBI taxonomy): Eukaryota > Metazoa > Arthropoda > Insecta > Coleoptera > Lucanidae > Serrognathus > Serrognathus titanus. The sequence goes on from CM077912.1 coordinate 5,202,468, forward strand.
TCGTCGGAATTGATTCGGACAATTACGCAGCTCACTAACAAATATAGAAATTACAAAACAGATTATACGGTATTATTACAAAGAAGTTTCGCATTATCAACGGCGAGAAAGGCCATGATGTTTCATTTGACGTTCGTAACTCGTGCCCCTAGATTTTTATGGGTCACAACAGAAATTACAGACGTTATCGTGTGTTTGCATAAATAAAAAAAATGTCTTCAATTTGAAACATCTGCTCTTATCTTTCGTGTTGTGATCTCGAAATGATTCTTTTATTTCCTGATCAGGCTTTAAAGTGATGTAGCGGTAATTGGCCAGAACAAAGACGTATGGAGACAACTTTTTTTTATTAGTGATTAACTTAAAACTGTTATTTGATAGACCATATTTTGTTATCAACATACATTAAAAGACTTTTCTTATAGAACTACAGATATGTTCAATAAAATACAATTCTATATTTAATTATTTTTTATTTTACACTTCTTTGTTTTTCCCTTTTCCCGTAAAATTTGCGAAGTAGCATCAACGAAAAGCTCAACAGCGACAGCAGCAGAAACAACGACCCTACAAAAGTTCTTCTGTAACGAAGGAAGAAACGTTAACAACAGAAAAATTAGTGCTAGTGTAAATTTGAAAACTTTATACCTTTTCCGAAAAACACTTTACTTTCATCTAAAATCTTTACCATATGAATTTTTTATATTTTACTAAAGAAACCATCAAGAAATATTATATTCATTAATTATAACTAAGAACATCGGATCAACATAAGAATAATGGAAAGTTTTCGGTAACTATTTTCGTTTTCAAATATAAAAATGAACTAATATCGATAAGACCATGAACAAAGTTTAATAGTTTGGTGTGTATTGATGTAAAATTTGTGTTTTCTCTCGTTTCATTTTGCATAGCGCATAACTACTGTATTGTCACCGCTAATTTTAGCTTGCATAAACTTAACAATAAACTGTTTTTATATAACCCATTTTATTGTTCGGAAGATAACTGTAGCAAAGCAGATGAAAGCCGATCAACAAAGTGTGTGTTATTGAACAAATACCGCCGCGTAGTTAACAGTAGATCATAAGTTCTATTTATGCAATTTTCGAGGAATTTTACGTCAAACAGTATACAGTCCCTGGCCATGAAAAAATTATTAAAATATTCATACTATATTATATAAGTGTCATACTTGTTGGTACAAGTATGAATTGCTTTCTTAAAGCCACGCAATGGGGAAATGGCACTAACACCTATTTCCTATTTTGCACGATCCAGAGAGTGATAACGAATGTTGAAAACGTCTGCTTTTGAAACTTAAACTTTGTGATGCCAAAGTTTTCTGTCCGTATTTGTGGGTGTAGCAATAAAAAAAATAGATAAGTGAGTTTATCTAAAACCTGACTCACATTTATCATCCAAGTCTTTTCCGATAGTGCATTTATCCTTCACGTGCATTATGTATAATAGTTATTTTTGTTGAATTAAAAAAAAAAGAAAACAATTTGCCTCTGAAGATACAGAATAATATCTAAATTGCATCATGTACATACGTAGATGTAAATAGAAAAAATTCTGATTGTTTATTAAAATTGAAACTAATACGTATATTATTTTAAATTTACATTTTAAAATTTCATATTATTTTGTTGTAAAACTCGTAACAGTAAGTTGTTTCATTAAACTTATCTAACTGACGTACGTAGAAATAAAAAATATAAGAAATGACTTCTGGGACTTATCAAATTACGTAGAAGGTAAAGCACAACAAGAGATACGCATGATAAATGGTGTATTTAAATTTAGATTTTTTTTTTTAGGTCAGTAGAGTGTAATTTGGGAGCAGGGCTTGCCGTTCCTAATCAGCTTGTTTTGTATTCTCTCTGCCAAGATTCAAAACATTAAATCAACTGACGCTCTTTTTATCAACCAGGAAAACAACGTTCAGTACGTCGGCCTATCCACAATCGTCTAAATGTCCTTCAATTAAAAAAATTATATATACAAATGAACAAGTTGCTTTTTTAAATATATCTTCCTGTGTTTAGTCTCGTCAAGCGTTTTCTTTCTACTTTCCTTTGACTTCTGGATTCTGGATTGGTGCGGGGGTGAATAAGAATTCACATGTACTTAGGGCCCATTGTACTACCCCCATGTTCAGCAGTGTTTGAGTGTCAGCGTTCTTCGAGCCATCCCACCCTTTCGATGAAGCCAAGAACGTCCGACAGAGGGGCACTGCGAATTCCAGCCATGTCAGGCCAGAACTCCCCTAACGTGGAACCTCTGATCGAGGCGAGTGCAGGGCAATCACAGGGGATATGCTCAGCTGTTTCTTCCTCTAAGTTACAAATTGGGCTGTCTGCTAGACCAATGCGAAGAATATGTTTGTTTAGTTTGCAATGTCCTGAAAGTACGAGTAGACGTAGTCTTCTTCTAGGTAGTTGCATACAGAATCGTGTCAGTTTGAGCGAGGGGGGCCGTTATAGCCTTTTTCGTTTGGTCACACTTGTCTCGATTTACCCATTTGTCGATACGTCGGTCCTGGGATTTTTGCTTCAGTAAGGCATTAAACAGACTTGATGACGGTGCTATGGCCGGTTCTGGGCCCCAAAAAGGCCGCCCTGTCTAGCCAGTTCGTCTGCCTGCTCGTTGCCAAATGTTCCAACGTGTCCTTTAACCCAAATGAGTTGCAGGGTATTGTATTTGGCCACTTGTTCTAGTGTGCCGTGACATTGAAGTGCTATTCCTGAGGATATTTTGTTGCTGTTTATCGCTAGTGTTTTTAAATTCATCTAGATTAAATTATATTGCAAGTTAACCAAACGAAAGGAATTTCAATCTCGGCCGTAACGTAAACAGTTCCCAGGCGCGTAGCCAAAACATCCCCTTAAGAGCCATTAGATAACGCTGAAATGAATAAATCTATCGTCGGCAGAATTTCACGCGTGGGAAAAGAGAGCGTTATTCTGGTAAAGATAAGGAACAACTAAAATCAGGCTAAATTGTACCCGGACGTTAGGCAACTCAAAACACCACGGCGCCCAAAATTTGCTCATAAACCGAAGCTGAAAAGACAATCCTACGAGAGGGCGACACTTCTCAGGAAGAGATTCTTTATCTAATGAAAACAAATACGGTCCCGATTTTAAAATTAAATATCAATGTTCGTTTAACTTTCGAAAAGATAGGTCGTTTTTTTTCCCTCGAAGGTTGACGAAACTCAGTTTAAAATTAATTATCATATTAGTCAAAAATAAGCTTTTGCGTGAGCCCTGAAAATCTAGTGGAATTAGTGAAACCCCCGAGTGTTTCCGTAAAGGGGTAGCGTGAAGAAAACCCTTTTTGGGACGGCATCCCCGAGAATCCCGCATAGGGAAATCTACGAGGTCCTCTGCTGCTGAATTCTCCCTTCGATTACCGAAACCGGTGTCTTATAATATTGATTTGTCTCCTTCGAAATCAATATATTAATTGTAGTCCCTAATATCGTTTTTTATTTCAAGTAGATTTTCGCGTTTCTTTTTCTTTTTTTTTTCTCTCTTTGCTTTAAACAGCTCCTGAGTCCAAGAACCCGCACGCCTTCAAGAAATGAAAATTACAAAATAATTAAATGAGGTTTAACGTTAGTAAAGGCATAAGGGTCCGGTGCCCTTTTAACCATCGGTGGTGGCAGCGTAATTAATTTGCATTACCATTTTACCTCATTTTGTATTAAAAGTCCGCTACCCCAGTAAGAAGGGTTGATTACGGGAAAGACTTCATCTTTCATCCCCTCGACCCTCGCTTACACTATCGTATCCTAACGATTTTATTCTGAACACCCCGATCCAGAATTGCTCTTGCACCTTCTATAATGGCAACTAGTTCTGCTTAAAAAAGAGTTGTCATTTGGCCAAGAGTTATGCTCATGTGAAGGTCCAGTACGTCAGAGAAAATTCCTGCGCCTGTTCCTTCCAAAGTCTTAGATCCATCAGTGGAGATGGATATGTCGGGTTTGGGTGCATCTTCAGCGTTCAAGAAAAGGTTGAAGTGCTTCTTGAATATATATGTAGGTGCAAGGGAGTCGACCATCGCCCCAATTTCTTATAGAGCCTCCAGAATGAGGTGGTGTTTACCTCCGAAACCTTTATTATTCCATACCTTTTTTGCCCGCAGCCTTAGGACTGATCCCAGTGCCTCTCTTCCACACATATATGTTTTCCTTTGACTTGATTCGGTTTTGTTGTTATGTCCAGGGTGGTCCAGAGTAAGAAGATGTAGAAACTATCTTCAATCAAACAAATCAGACAGTGATTGAAACCATGGTATAAGGCAAGCTTTTTCTTCCTTCAGAGAAGTTGCTAACTTTATAGATCATTCCATTGTAATAAGATTTGCTGGATTTGAGGAAGCTTGGTGCAGTACCCCAGAAGAAGTAATGGGTCAAAAGAAGCTAGAGTTAACATCGCTGTTCAACATCGAAGATAAGGTCTAAACGGTGCAATGAGACAACGAATGGCGCGGAGGAGCCTTCAACTACAAATTCTGATTCTGATCCTCGCTTGGAGGAACGTAGGAAAAAGCGTGATTTTAATATTCTATTGAGAATTGTTGGGATTACGGACATCGAATTGTTGGGATTACGGACACCACTGCCTACAGGAGTAAATCCCTTTTGGTGTTTATAACACTCTGAACGATTGAACATGTTGATCTTCTTTGGTAATCGAAACAGATCTTCGAATGACGTGAGTTCAATATATTCGATCTTTTTTTTATTGATTAATTACCAAATATACCTCGCATTAACAGAAATTATTATCATATTAACTGCATAAACCAGAAAACCTTATAAAATTACGTTCATAAAAAACTTGATAAACCAGGAAACCTTTACAATAAAATTCTTTAAGTTGATTTCAAAGAAATTCATTCTCTTTTGTGTAAAATTAGGAAAATTCCAACTTTGTCGGTCTCTCTTAAGAAAGCCTTTGATCTTATTGGAAGCTATGAAAACGTTTGATACTGCAGCTGCATTTGAACTCAAGAATTGTAAATAATGAAATCCACCAGATGATGTAAGGTTATCGAAAATAAATCGTCTTTTTTTATCGGGAAGTTATTGGAACTTTTGAGATTTATAAATCACCCATCACTGCTGCATGCGATCTACATGGCAATCAATTCGTTTTTATTAGTTTGGATCAGTTCAAGATTCATAAAAGATTAATTTTTTACTTTTTATAAAGTGGCGCATTCCACGACGAATAATAAAATAAGGCAAGGAAATAAAATCTCGAAAAAATTTGAACGTAATGCTTAAATACGCTTAAGAATATTTAATATTTGATAGTACAATTTGTATGAAGTTTGCTCAGAAATTTCTCTATATAGTACGTCTCTAAATTGCGTGGACGTGGCTTATCCACAGATTCCCGGACTGAAAGGACGATTTCATCCAATTTATCTATATCGAAAAAAGTGCTTCGTTAAGCTGCTTCAAACTTAAAAAAATAGTTATTTTTTTTTATAGCCCACAGGAAAAAAATCACATTTTTAAATGATTTTAATAATTTGCAGTGGCCCGCTAATGTAAATAGCAGGGTTGTCACTACACAGATCCTGCAATAACTTTTTTGTAGAAGATAATTTCAAATAATTTTTAGAAAGAGACATTCCTTCAAGAACTTTTTTGTATCTTTCTAATTTTTGAGATGGTAATCAATTATCTGTGTCATGGCAATCCTGCATTTGTTACTAGCTGTCCATTGGAAATGACTAAAACAATCTCAATACCAAATATATGAAATTGGTTCAACCGTTCTTTTGTTAGAAGAAAAATTAACTCTTTTTAAGAAATTTGAAGCAGAATATTGGTTTAGCGAAGCACCTTTGAATGTAGATATGTTGGATATAGATAAGGCTTATTTTGAGCTCAGGAATCTGTAGTTAAGCCATTTTAGAGACACCTGTATATAACGTAAAATTTACGAAATGGTTTTCCCATACTATGTATCCAGTTTGAACTTTGTTTTTATTAATTCTATTAAGTATGCGTTTAATATTTGAAATTTAACTTGAAGGCTTACGCGGCCGTCATCCATTGTTGAATTCTTGGCTTCCGGTTGGAACCGCGTGTCTCGGATTTCTTCACTGCCGACGTTTCGTTCTTCGTTGCAGAAGAACTTCCTCAGGGCTGCTGCTGTTGGTGATGCTGCTACTGCTGCTGCTGTTGGTCTTGTTGCTGCTGCTTCGCGTTAGTCGTTGAGGCTCACCAACAGCAGCAGCCCTGAGGAAGTTCTTCTGCAACGAAGAACGAAACTTCGGCAGTGAAGAAATCCGAGACACGCGGTTCCAACCGGAAGCCAAGAATTCAATTAATATTTGAAACTTAAAGTAATCAACTGAAAAAAAAATTTTATAAAAAATTTTACATGAGACACAAGAAAATGATTGACAACGGAAGAGTTATCGCAAGAAATTGATAAAGTATAGCAAAAAATGATTATCTTTCAGTAAATCAAAAATTATATTAGGAGATAATCGAATGATTAATTGCTTTATGACTTTTAGCAAAATTAGTTGTGTTTTATTATTTCGTTAAAATAAAGCCTGTGTATGCAGCATTATAGAACATGTGCATTAATAGTTGCATACACAAAGTGATCAAAATAAAATTTCATATTCCTGAAAGTAGTTTACATTATGCCATCCTCAAAACAACAATCAAAATCTGGTTGTAGACGCAAAAAGTAATGAGAAAAAGGCATTTGAAATTAAAGCAGATCCCTTCTTTTCAAATTTAAGCAAAATTTGGACTGACCATCTTCATTTTCGTATAATTCTCGAAATAACTGGATTTTATAACTTAGGATGTTTTAAAGTTAGGCATAAATCTAAATATATCCGTAATTATTTTAGAAAGAAGTCTCATGCTATTGCAGAGTTGATTTAATGAACCTCTACAGAGGTTGACCAAGCTTGGTTTTTCTTATCGATAATTGTTACGGAAAAACTTTTTGGACTTTCCATAACATTAAAACTGGTCTTTAGATTTGCTTCAGTCTTTTTCTTATAACTTTTGATGTAATTTTACATGTTGTGTCAAACAGTTATTCCCTTAAACCCTTAAGCGGCTTTTCCTGCTTTGGAGATTTGGGGAATTGGGTATTTGGGGATTACTGTCATTGGTTTTCGTTGATCACATGATGTCTTTCCCTACTGGCATGGGAGGCACTAGCAAAATCTCCAAAAAATATGTTAAAGTTTTCAACTTTTCTTGGGCAATTTAAAACGCATGCACGTTTCCCATTAGCTCAATCACCTGTTTCTCTCCGTGTTGTTGTTTTTAAGGTTAATTTACGTCAAATACAGACACGTACCCCCTCTTTAGTCGCCAATTCTCCAAACCTCCAAAGCAGAAAACGATTTTTTTCTATACAGCCTCTAAATTGCGCGGACATTGCTCGACCACAGATTCTTGGGCTCAAAAGACGATTTAACCCAACTATACCTAATTGTCTTCCTTTACGGACAATAAGTATACTGGGTGTCTCAAAACCTATGTCTTTAATTGAAACCACAGATAGTGGTCAAGAAAAGAAACAAAACTTGTCATACAATAAGAGGGAAAAATCAGTTTTCGTTTTATAAGAAATTGTTTTAGTAGCGCTGGTTGGCGATTTAAATGGATTTAAATGTCTCAGCTGTGCAGAATTGGTGTTTTTTGTGGCCACAAACGAATTCGTAGCACAATTATGCACTTCAGTTTTATTTGTTTCATTTTCATGACAGTACATCGACCTTAACACTGTAAACTGCAAAATGTTATATTTATGTTCATTAATAAGACGAAAATAAATGTTTACTAAAAACGTTGATAAATATTAATTAAATCCAAGAAACGAGTGGCTCAATTAGTTTTCGTGATGAAAATTTGATTCTGGTTGAAAATAATTCGGAATTTTCAGAAACGTTTACCTACATTCGCCTTGGCGATTTATTGGTAACAATTGCACTGTCATAAATTAAAATTCAGCTGGCTCAGTTTCGTTCCTCGCATTTTATTGTTTGTTTTTATTATTATTATTATCTTGCTGTCATAAATTCACAGATGCTTACATTAGGGAGGGGGTTAGAATGAAAGACGAAGTGCTGAATAATAGTTTTTGAGAAAATTCAGTTCGAGCGAGTGCGTTTGTATTTTATAAAAGACTGAGGTTAAAATAAATTTTTAAAAACATTAATAGGGTGAGTATTATTTATCAAATTTACGTAGTGTATAATTTGTTTTGTGTTAATTTAATGCAACGAAAAACGCATTTCGCTATGCCAGTAATTGTCGGTGAAACACAGATGGTTATTAAAAAAATTACAGATGACGTGCGCGCGTTGACCGTAAATAAACGTAAATAAAAAATTTATTGCAGTTTTTGCTTTTTATTGAAAGCGGACTTGCCTCAACAAGTCATAAAGTAAGCAGAAGTTTCAAAACAAAGGAATTGTACGTGCTTGTGCTAGGTCAGTTTTTCATTTTTGATCAATACCGTTCAGATTTGGAGAATCAATCTCTTTTATAATGAGATACCTACAGTTTTAATTAAAGACATAGGTTTTAAGACTCCCTGTATGTATTATGGCTTTAGAGAGCTCATTACTTTGGGTCTTTTTCTTGTTCATTTGATCTTGTGTTGTTTTTTGAATAGTCAGCACATAAGACTTGGACTTTCTTATTTTTTGGAGTTCGCCTCCTATTTATGTAATAACTTCCCCTGATATCCTGTTACTCTTCTGCAATTAATACAAATGATAGATAGGCACTCCCTGCAAGTTTGGCACCCTGGTTGCGATAAGTGAGCGCAAAATCGTTAAATCAACGATTAGACTAACCCATGTGACCAATTTTTCCAACCAGAGATCACGTGGTTTAATCTGAATGAAACCAGTATTAAAATAATAATTTCCCATAGCGATCAAATGCCTGCACCCCCTAATAATATATTAACGATAATTAACATGAGGGTTAGTGATCTTTTTCTTTTTAATCTTTAAGAAACTGTTCATTCATATGACAGAAATTATAAAAAAAGTGAAAAACAAATATTATTTTATTTGCATATACAAAATTTATTTTTAACATTAATTTGCATAAAATTGAGTTCACACACTAATGTCCAAAAAAAGACAAGACAAATATTCCAAACCGCAAACCTTCAAAAACAAATATTTCACATTCCTTTTATTTTAGGCGGTCGCATAAATTTAAATCCATTATTAATGCGAACAACAAACATCCGACCTGGGGACGAAAATGTTTGAAAAGAGGAGCGTGCAGCGAGTAAAATAAAAAAGAAAAAAAAACCGCGAGTACGTTTACCGTTGGAATTATGTGATATGGTCTAAGTATAAACGGCATTAACTGATTAGTTAGTAGCGAGAGACTATACGAAAAGTGAACATCACTTTTCTCTAATGCTATCTTTCATTCAGCTCGCTATAGTTGTGCCAATGAAACGACCGCGAGTGCGGTGAATACTAATAGCTTTATTTTCATATCAGTGATAATATATGTAGTTTAGATCGATTCTCGGTAACTCATAGTAAACTTTATTTTCAAAAAGTTAGTTCCTTTGCAACAGATATTTATGTAAATATTAAATTAAAAGTGTTAGCGAATTGTTAATAATATTAAATCCAAAACCCAAATATTAGTGACTAAGTGTTTAACAGGAAAAATCTCCGGTGTTGTGGTACCACCAGCTTTTCATAGTGTTTAAAAATAAATGTTTCACGTTCGAAAATCGTTCTTTTATTAATGGAACTCATTTTACTGGTTCGCTTGTTTTCCGAACTGATTAGTGATTTAATGGCTCTCTAACAATTAGTATTTAACAATTTTTATTACATTCTTGCTACTACTTTTCCGATAATAAAAATGGCGATTTAAATAGTTTCCTGGTGCGTAACTGGTAAGTATCATTCATGACTTATTTTGTGCGCTATTACAAATTTGTCAAGTAAATTAAAAAGAGGAAGAAGTAAAAATAATATTTCCACAAAACTTCATTGTAATTAAAACTGATTTCTGTGGAAAAATGAAAAGAAATTTTAAATTTGAAATTGCTTTGAAAGGGAATAATTTTTTTTTACTTAAATGGAAATGTATTTTTAATTTTTTAAGTCCAAGTTTTCAGCCTCGCTTCATTGTCAAGGTTTCCTGTGATTAACATTTTTTTTTCATTTGGTTTAAAACGAAATGACAAATTTTTCTTATTTTTGTTTTTCATTTAACTGCCTTAGTTTGGAATTTTTTGAATTTTATTGAATTATTAAAAAAAGGAAACATCGAAATGTAATTTAACTTGGAGGCTTCCGCTGCCGTTGTCCATAATTAAATTGGCTTCCGGTTGGAACCGCGTCACGATTACTTCTACTGCCATTAGAAGGAGAATGACGCGGTTCTAACCGGAAGCTAATTCAATCATCGAAATGTAATTAAGAGTTAACCTTAAACATTTCTTTGAAATTCTCTACAAAAGTGGCACGATTTGCGTTGGATTTAGCTACTTCATAATGCCTTTTTGGTTTCTATTTAAAACTAAAATTCCTTAATCATTCTCTTACACCGCAAAATACAAATTTACACGAAATTTAAAAGAAGTGAACTTTAAAAAAGTTTTATAGTTTCAATTTTCGGCTGTCATTATTACTTTTTAATTATTCGCACAAAAATAACTTTGATTAATGATAACTCGAGATACGCAAATGTGTTGCCATTTAATAAATACTTCAGCTGATAGATAGCGTTAGATTACAACTCTATTAAATCTGTGTGGAGAAAACAAAGTTCGGAATACATAAATACTAATTCGGCGAATAAATTTAAATAAATTTATTTATTTATTTCAATATTTATGATCTTTTTTTATAGTAAATTTCTTTGTAAGCTTCTTTACAATGGCTAATATTGAATTAATTAATCTAAAACTTTTCATTAAGGATTAAACAATTTGACAGGATCGGTAACATATCCTATATGAAATATAAACCAATATTTATGTATTTAAAAAAAGTATTATTAGTATTATATTGCACGTTTGATTATTATTTGAAATTATGATAAAAAATATGCTAAAGAGACATCCAGACACCCGGTCACGTTCGCGGTTCGTACGCTGTTATAATAAAACCACTCAACGCGATATAAACTGCCCTCATTTATACACAGTATGATTAGCAATCACGTAATTTGTGTTTCTTCATACTATGTGTTTATTTTCTCTCACAGTTTGTTAATCACAATATTGATCAAGTGATTACATTCACTGATTTTGTGATTTTAATGGTGCTGCTATAAGATTATGGTGGATAATCAAGTGATAATGTTGACTTAACTCACTGATTCTGTGTTTAATATAAACGAAACCGGCTGTAGCAAGCGATATGTGACAAACAATATTTATAACGTGGTTCACAGTCGAAAGCGAAGTATGAAGCAACAAAGCTGACGTGAAAAGCTATAAACAGTCATAAATAATCCTCGTACAAGTTGTGTCAGTCATGCTTCAAGTGTTTTCATGTAGAGAAAATAGTAAATATATAACAATAATTGTAACTGGGAGCGTACGGAAGTTCAAAGTCTATTCGAATTATAAATTTATTACCATCATTGTCACCAAGTGCAGAAGATAAAATTAAACTTTGATAATTTATTTCTGTTGAAAATACATTACTTTTTTTTAAATGCCGTATAAACGAATTTTGAAGATATGGCTCAATTTTTTTTTCTACATGGACATACATCCCAATTTACCTCATATTCTCTTCTTACAAGTGAAATATGACAAAGAAAGATTGGTGAATGCCTTTTACGTGTACTAAAAATTTGCGCATTGATTATTATGCTCACGCGCGAGTTAAAACCAAAAACAGTATCCAGTTGCATCGACATCGATTAAAGTTAATCTCAATTTAAAGCGTAGAAAATCCTATGTTTAACCTAGGATTAGTTAGCAAAGATATTGGTGCAACTTAGTATAAGACTTAGAGCAATGAGGTTTTACAACTTGAAATAAATTTTATTTCAGTTACTGCTCAGTTACGTGCGTACACAGCAACGTACATAAATACCTCTCTTTCCTGACTTAAGAGTTTCAGTAAGATCGATTTGTCAGCAAGTTCGCGCACTTGAACGAGTGTCTGGATGCCCCTTAAGGTAACAAACTCCTCGTGTTTTGTATTCATTTCTCTTTAGGTTTATTTTTGATTTGTTTTTCTTTTTAAATTCCTTTAAGCAATTGACACTAAAAGCGTCTTGCACTAAAACCATTTTCTCTTGTAAATATTTCCTAATATTTATTAAAAAGGCTTGCGCTCATTTTCAATCTTTTTTATCGTTGTTGACACTGAGCAATCAAAATAGGCCAAGCAAACATTTACATCGTTCAGTTAATTTTACTGAAAGCATTAAACAGTCCTGGTTCAGAATAAACTCTTAAAGAAAAATGCAATTTACATTTATTTAAACAACGGAATTTATTGAATTTTAATGACTTGATTTGAAAAAAAAAACTCTTAATTTTTTTGATTATTTTGATTCGGTTTATGTAAGCAGTAACAAACTCTGTAATACACTTATAAGTGTATGAGAAATGAGAATACTGCTTGATATCTAAAAATACTCGGCATTATTTACTAGCTCGTACTCAGAAGTTTGCCAAATTTTCATAAATTGCCGCATACTTTGAGGCTGGATTTATAAATTCCTCGAGTAGTGAATCCTAAAGAAATGAGTTAATACGCCTTTCCCAATGGAATTTTGTATTTAATAGTGATGGTAAATTCGAGACTCAAAAATAATGTGCTACGACTTGACAGTTCTGTGAGCCTTGTACCCCACACGGTTTTAGGGGTGAGGATTGCGTGCAGGAGGTACATTTTAGGTGCGCATGATTGTACTAGCAGCTTAAGATAATTTCTAAATTCAGCCTTTCACAGAATCTTGGCCCGAACGACAAAACGGGAATGAAGATCAAATTAAAATTTACACTATACAAAAATCGTTAGAAATTTTAGTTACTTCACTTAATAACAATCTCATTTGGAATGTATATTATTTTTGTTGGGGCACTGATAACGTGTTTTGTGTGGATCTCCGGATGTGGCTGGCGTCCAAGGATCAAAACAACAAAAATAGCGAACAACAAGTCGTCCACGTGGCGATCATAAAAATACTTTTAGTATTTTTGCTGGTAAGGTATTTCAAATTACGTTTTCGTCTCATCACTTTTTATTTTGAAATTGGGAAATGGGGAACGAGATAAACTTCTTGGTCAAAACCACATTTTCAATGAACAATTTTTTTATTACGTGTTTAAGGAAATTACTATATCTGCAGGTCTATACAGGTAATTGTTTAAAGTGAGAGCATAGACAAGATAACTGAGAGAAAGCGGTATAGGCACGTAGAGAGCGAAGGCCTTTATACGTTCTAGGCCCTATTTTCCCTACTCAGAACCTATTCCCATCCCTTTTGCATTTCGATCTTCAATTATATCTGCGTTCTCTGTGAATTTATATTATCTCAATTTCACCCAATTACCGATACAACTGTATAAAGCTCAAGTTCGATGGTAATTCATTTTATTTAAGAAAATATTATACAAATATTGATTTATATTTTAAAAGTGTGGTTCTCTAATTTAGTAAAATTGCTTTGTCTAAAACAAAATACTTTTTGCGTTACATTTACGTATGTGTGATTTAGTTTTGCTTTCTTTTGCAAGGATATTAAAATGTTAATTAATTTCATAGGTTAGTGGGTTAACGTAGGAAGAAAATGTCCCAATAATTTCATAACGTAATTCCGACAAAATAAAGGCGAATAATTAAAAATGTGAAAGCTTCACTGTACATAAAAGTATCTCACACGTAATTAGTCATCTTATCTGAAGAAAACATTGAGCATCTAATGCAAAATGTGTGTAACATGTACAGCCTTGGCCAAAAGTATTAGGCACCCTTAAGTTTCTAATTTATCTCCGAAAATATTACTCAGAAATCTTTAGAATTTTATTATATTATAGTGGGGAATAATAAACGATAATTTAAATAATGCAAAGGACTTTACAGCGGTTGTAAAACATGTGGCAGATGATAGTTCGCAATTGTGGTTCCGTGAATAGGTAGTCAGTCTTGTAACGGGTGATTTTTTTAACCGTTTGGGTTTTGAAAATTGAAAAAACACATAGAATTTGCAAAAGTAAATGAAATATTTATTTGGGCCGATAAATGAATGCCTGCCATTTACTTTTTAAAGATTATTTCATGTAAATGTTGCCCGCGGCTACGCCGTAGGTGGTCCATCCGTAAGCTCCAATTCCAGCATTTCGGCCGGTATCTCACTAATGGCAGCTGTAATGTTGTCTTCCAGGGCTGGAATTGTGGCTGGCTTGTCCCTGTACACGAGAGACTTCACGTATCCCCACAAAAAATAGTCTAGTAGGGTCAAATTGCATGATCTTGGCGGCCAATGGACGTGAGATTAATTGCTCAGCAAACTCGCCTCTCAATAGGTTCATGGTATCGCGTGCCGTGTGGCATGTGGCACCGTCTTGTTGAAACCACATGTCAACCAAGTACAATTCTTCCATTTTGGGCAAAAAAATCGGTAATCATCGCACGGTACCTTGCTCCATTAACTGTCACGTTGCGATTTTCATCGTTCTTGAAGAAGTACGGTCCAATAATGCCGCCGGCAAACAAACCGCACCAAACAGTGCATCTTTCAGGATGCATTGGCAGCTCTTGAACTGCCTCTGGCTGCTCTTCACACCAAATTCGGCAATTCTGTTTGTTGACGTACCCATTGAGCCAAAAATGAGCTTCGTCGCTGAAGAAAATTTTTCGATAGAAAAATGGATCTTCATCCAACTTTCCTAAGGCCCATTCACCAAACAAGCGACGTTGTAGTACGTCACCTGGCTTCAGTTCTTGCAGCAGCTGTATTTTGTATGGTTTCATACCGAGGTCCTTACGTAAAATCTTCCAGGTGGTCAATTGTTGACAAGCGCGACGAGTTGACATATCGCAATATTTTCCTCGGTACGCACTCTTCGCATACGGGTTGGTGGATTAATGTCCAATAAAGTGAAACTGGTGCGAAATTTGGTCACAACAGCTTGAATAGCCTGTTCGCCAGTCAAAAGTTATACGGTGTGTTTAAAATCTACGTTTTTTTAATTAATTGTAAGGTATTTGGAACTCCTGGTGTAGCTTACGTGAGGCGGAGAATCGGTGAAGAATACCTTCCGGAATGCGTGGTACCAACAATGAAGCACGGGGGAGGCAGTCTAATGATCTGGGGTTGTATGACAGCTGACAGTGTAGGCGAATTGCTTGTTTGTGAAGGTCGAAACGACATTGCGGTAATCATTTTCCAAGATGTTTGGTGATACAAATATGGAAGAAATGCTGTATCAACAAGATAATGCACTCTGCCACAAATCTGCAGTTACCATGAAGTGGTTTCAAGAAAACAATATTAACCTCCTGGATTGGCCTGCACAAACCCCAGACCTAAATCCCATAGAACATTTGTAGGAAATTCTAAAGCGTAACATTAGAAAGCATCCAATTACATTTAAAGCAATTTTAAAAAACGTGTTATTAAAAGAATGGAATAATATTCTCACAGAGGAATGTCATAAACTTATAAGTACTCTGCCGAAAAGAATAGCTGCAGTGATTAAGGCTAGAGGTGGCCCAACAAAATACTAATTACTTTAATAAATTGTTATTATTTTGTCCTAGGAAATTTTATTTTACCCCACTCCAAAAGATTTTCATGATACAGGAGTTAATGTAAGGTGCCTAATACTTTTGGCCAAGGCTGTATATTAAGTAGAGTGAAAACTTCAGAAGAATATTTTCTGAAACTTTGTTGTAAAAGTACAGAATTAAAGAACCACTTTGATCATCTAGCATCTCGATAATTCTAGAAATTTTGAGAATAGATGCCAGAATTCTACTTGAAGGTTCTGGAAAGATGAAACCAGTACCTATAAAAGTGGAACCGGGCGGCCAATTTGAATCAATTTTCATTTACGGACCGACGTACATGATGATAAATAACAGAAGTGTTATTTGATAGAAAGTAGTTAAGCATTTTCAATTTAATAAACGTTTAAATCCAATAAAATAGATTTATGTAATCACTGGGTTCTTTGTAAAAACTCAAACACTAAATAAATGTCGCCATATTTTATTAATTCAACTTCGATTATTATAATTAGTAAATTTCTCAATGACATCTTTAATCCATTAAAAAAAAACTCGAAAACAAACTGCACGTAATACTAAAACTATACAAAACAAACTGTACAATGCATGTATATAGATAAAATAAATAGTTTTTTTTTTAAACAAAAATAAAAACTTAAAGCTACCTAACAGCTGCAGTTACTAATACTCAAGTCAGGTATGCAAACTTTCAGGCCATCACATTAGACTTTCAAAACTGCTAGAGAACTAACTTAAAGCCATTAGTTTACAAGCAAGAAATACTTCACGTTTAATTAATTGATTAACTGAAAGTAAATATTCAATTATGTGCCCAAGAACATTTTTGATCATTTTCTGTAGAAATTAATAATGTTTCCAGCAATAAGTTTAAGCAAGTTTATGAAATTATGACACAGGAGAGTTTACATCTATGGATTTATGTATTGTACTTAGACTTTAATATCATTAGATAAATTCTGTTTTTGGACACACGTATCAATCAGGCACAGATGAACTAACAATCATACAATTTTATTATCACATGAATTTAATGTCATGGACCAGGAACTATTTCGTAGAAATAAAATACTTGATCGAAGAAGAAAAAATAGCTGCAGTGATTAAGGCTAGAGGTGGCCTAACAAAATACTAATTACTTTAATAAATTGTTATTATTTTGTACCAAGGAAATTTTATTTTACCCCACTCCAACAGATTTTCATGATATAGGAGTTAATGTAATGTGCCTAATACTTTTGGCCAAGGTTGTACATAGATCCTTCAGGTTTAATGAGGAAAGTTGAAAAATAAAACGCAAATTAAGTAGCGCAATGAAATTCATTTCTTTTCGAAAAGTTCTCATTTTCATGTAATTTGCAACAGCGTTACAAAGTATGCACTGAATAGGTTCTGTAGGTCGACCACACTTACATGACGTAATCGTATTGTGGCAAATCAAAATACATATTATTATTATTTTATTGCCTTTCAACTTTTTTTTTTATTGGATGTAAATTTACCTTAATGGCGTTTTGATAAAATCACGTTTTATGTAAAAGCAATTTACTTCAAATTAGTAACACAACAAAAAATATAATTTCGAGCATTAAATATTTAACTTTGTTAAAAAAAAAACGAGACCTTACGAAACAATAAATAAACATAAATGAGATAACGAATGATCAAGGCTTCTTGTCTGATTTTTATTATTTTTTTTTTTTTTAAATATGTCAGAGATAAGAAGGTCAACGAATGCCGTAAAAATAAAAGACGCGAATTCGCTAATGAAAAAATGTCTCGAGGGTTTGTAATCAAAAAGTGACGTCACTTATCTCAACAACAATATTATTTTTATAATGAACATTATCTTCGCTCGGTAACAATTCGAAATATAAAAAAGTGTCTGTAACCCCCCTCAAATTATAAGCAAATTCGATAACTACTGCTAAACTCTTGAAGGTAATTTTCTTTAAAAGAGACGAAAAAATAATCATTTAATAACAAAGTAATGTAATAAAATGAAAATAAAACATTGACGATTGAAAATGGTATTGGGTAATGAGGATTAGCAAGTTCAAAATAAAACTCGCTTTTTGTTATATAGTGATTAGTTATCGCTCAACAAACAGTGTCGACGAAATTATTAAACTAATCGCTCTAAAGTACAGTGCGTACATATTGAAGATTAAAAGATTGTGATCGCTTCGAGCGTATTAAACACAAACGTGAACGGGGATATTATTTTCATGCAAATCACTTAACCAACCCTCTTATCTTAGGCACTAAGTTGTTGACATGATTTTCTTACATTGATACCTTATCAATGGTGCACACAACTCCACAGTAGCCTCTTATTTGTTGGTGCAATCTCGTCAGTAGAGGTGAACAATTGGTGCATGAAACAGTCAGTTTTTGGCTGAAATTGTTGGCGGTTATAAACTTTTCGTTTCGATACAGCACGACATCCTGCGAAATTTTCAGGATTTTTCAGGATTAGTTTGAGGTAAGTGAATAAATAATCGATAAAAAGCAGAATTATAATACAGGAACTTTTTTTTCTGTTAATGTTAAGTTGACGAAAGATAAAAGGTGTTAAATTACAAAATTTTGTTAGAGATAATTTGTGAGTATTATCTTTAAATCGTCTCGTTTGTCACGCCAATTAACAAATTTTCTGGCACTTGTTAGCACTAAATTCGCTAACAATGGTTTTAATTGATAAAAGTTTTCACCTTCATTAAAATTAACGCCAATTAGCTCCCTTTTTTCATCAAACTAGTCGATTGTGTGGAGTAAAAACAATTTCTTCAAACTAAGTGCACATACGCGACCATTAAAAGAAAAGTAACTGCAAATTTTTTTAACTGTTCTGTACATAAGATGGTCTGATGACATCCAAGAAGAGTTTTTCTTATTCTTTAGTTAGAACAAACGGTACTCACACACAAAGACACGCCGATTATTTACTTTATGTCCATTACCTTGTTCAGACTCTTGTGAATCATGCTAAGAATTGTGATGGACTTTGAAACTGTAATTGACTGAAGTTTCCTTGCTTTATTAATTCATGGAAAGGAAAAAATTTGAGCTGCATGAATGTGTTTTAATGAACGTGCATGAAAGTCGATTTTTAGACTTTTTTTTTCAAATTTTAATTAGAGAACCTTAGGGCTACTTTCGCTGTACAAACTTTAATAAACTGCTATTAACAATTTTGTAATAGAAGTGATTAAACTCCTCTATGAAGCAAATATACCCAATTGAGCTTGTATCCGGTTATATTAAGCGTAACATTGTGAGAGAGCAGTACTAATAAGTACTACAACACACAGGATGTTTATATAAATGGATTCGTTACAGAAAACTACAAGTGTGATTAAGAAATAAGTCTTCAAACTCTGTAAATTTACGTGAAAGGCTACGTCACGAATCATTTTTTTCCTGGATAACCGGCAAATATATTTGCAAATTCGTGTTAACTTAGCCCAGCTTCCTTGTGCGTATTTATTTTCTTAAACCAACAATGTCAAAAAACCACAATTATGTAACTTTCATTGCGGACAAATTTTCTTTTATTCTGGTCACAGACCTCGTCACAAATAAGCGCTGTTTTGACACGCTTAGGTAATTGCTATCATTGAAAATGCAAGTCGATTTTTTACGAACACAAATTAGAAACCTCGATGGGTACCAAATTAGTAGACTTTGACGGTTACGCTTTAAACTGCACGTGTCGACGGTTTCGTAAACGAATTTAAAAGCGGCTGATAAAAACAATGATTCCAGTATCGTGCTGGACATAATGGCACAGGAAGTTCAATAAAGCATAAAACAATGTGCTAAGTGGACTATGTATTTCAAATTAAATAATCGCATACTTTCTCCCTGGTTATTTAGTATAACGTGAAAAATGGTGGAAAACAGACAGTGAAAAGAACAGTTATTTGTCGCAGCATGTTAGAGTATCAGAAATTTTGATCACGTAAGTCTATTTCTATTTAAATCATATTTTTAATTTATTTTTGTTCATTTATTTCATTGTAAATATTTTTAAAGTTTTCACTCATCAGTATTTCTTTGTCGGTCTATTCAAATCAAATTCATGCTTTGCAGTTTAAATAATTGCAGTATTTATTATTTACAACTATTTGGTCATATCAAACTAATGTGTTAATATGTTGTTTTTATAAAGAATTACAATACACTGTGTGTAATTCTAAGTTCAAGGTTCACCTTCACGAACACGAAATCTAATCTTATTGGTAAATCAGTTAATTATGAATTAAGTTGTTCGCCATTGACCAACTATTACACATGTTGGACACACACATTGAACGAACGAATCATGAATTACTAACGAGTTTCTCTATGTATTGTAATAGCAATATCCTTGCTTGTATGTTTTTAAAAAATTAACGATTGACAGGAGGAAAAAAATCAATTGTAGCAAAAGCTGAACAGCCGAAGATTTTTTTTCTGAAAACTGCTTAATCCTTCCTTCAGGAAGTAGCCTCCACAAGCACATGCAGGAAACGCCTGATTCACACCCTTGCGGTTACAGATATCAGGGCACCACGTGAATTAAAACATACCTCAAGCAAGAGCTGTTTCTGCGATCCCAATGTCGTCACATTCTGGATGACGAGTCGCAAACCCATTTGCAATTCGGTGTCACATTCATTTATTATCTGTTAATAAAGTTTCATTGTCGCACGTATCTTTGCATTAATCAAATACGCGTCATGAAATGGAAAACCTTCGTAAAAATAGTTGGTATGAGCCAGCAATTAGTGTTTGTAACGTAGCCAATGAATTACCTTACCTGTGAAATTGAAAATAACTCGGAGACGTATGAAATGATTTGTCTAAGTAGTTCAAAAATGTTCATAAATTATCAAAGGTTTCTAAATATATGTAGGTATTTGATATGTTTGCCTAATTTATCCAATGAATTGGTTATTTTCCTTCCTAAAAATAAGGTGTGGAAGCTTTCAAAACAATATTTTCTTATTTTATTTATTTCAGTAACGATGCCCATGAAAGAATGGTTCCGCAGACTACAACCCGTGCAGCTTTATATTATCCTAGGATTGTCGATCGCCTTCTTCATCACAGAATTGGTAATAAGCCACATTACCCACGCATTGACCTTGCTCATGGACTCCTACCATATGCTGTGCAATGTACTGGTGCTTTCTGGCTGTCTCATCACAGTCAAGGTAACCTTCCGATCAATTATCCTTTGTAATATCACAGACCTGCACAACTTGTCGTCCTAACACATAAAAAAAATGTTTTACAAATTGATTGTTAACGAAAATGAATGAATTTTTGTTGTATAGAAATTACAAAATGCTTTTATCACAACACAAATTTGACCAATTTTGAAGTAGACTTTATTGAATCTATTTTTAGTCATGTTTAATGGCCCGGTATCTAACAGATCTCATCTAACAAATAGTCAATTAGTTTGATTATATCTCTCTAAACGAACAAATAAAAAAAGCGTATAATTTTCTTTTGAATTGCGTAAGTTATGGGAAACATTAAAGCAACAGGTGTTCAATTTATGCAAAATTCGATTTTCTAAAAATAATTCGCGAAATTAGCATGAGCACATAATTTTTGTCGGTTTATTATGAATTAATCAACGTCCTTTTGTTTAAATTATTGGTTTTTTGAATCACAAGCACGAGGTACCTACAATTTTTAATCAATTATTTTAATAATATAATTAATTCTGTAATGCTTCCAAAAGCAATTAGTACGAGAAGTGACAATAAAATGCAAAGATTCTTATTTATAGTTTTTATCATGATAAACTATGAATGAAAACTTGTTTGTACGAAATACAGTTGGATTTTAAAAATAATTTGCAAGCTTATAATCACATGCTCATTTATAAAAAAAAGCGAAAGTTAATTTGCGCTAAAAAAGAGGCTAACAAATCATTGCAATTCTGTTACGTGAGTAGTTCTCCTCATTTTTCTATTGTTCTATTCTTCCATTTACATAACGCGCCTCTACCCACACGTCGTCGTGAAATAGCTTGCCAATTGTATTTATTTGAAAATTATGCAAGTTTTTGGCATTATAAAACAGCTTAGTATAAGAACGATTCACTTTTTATTACCTTGACACAGGACCATTAATGGAAGATGAACACCTGGGCTCAAATTCAAATGGTCTTACATAATAAATTTAGCTCAACTACATTTGATAATACTGAAATGATTGTTTTGCAGTATGGAAAACAGGAAGAAAATGCTTGTAGCGGAGAAGACTTGCAGAAGTCTTACAGTTCAGAATGTGTAGAACAAGAACTTACGAAAACCAAAACCAAAAAGAAATCTCCCTCGGCAAGAAATCAAGAAAAGAAACTCAAAAACACATTTGGATGGGCTCGCATTGACGTGATCGTAATGTTGATTTGTTGTGTCCTCCTTGCATCCCTCTCGTTTTCCCTCGTCGTCGAGGCGGTCCAAACTTTGGTCCACATTACTCACCAGCATGAAATGCATCAGCCTGTGATAGTCTTCATCATCGGTTTCATTGGACTGATTCTAAACGCAATTTGCTATTTTCTCATAGGCGGTAAAAGCTCTAATGTCTTCTTAGACAATCTATGGTTCTAACACCATACTCTACTTTAGGTTATACATTCCACCAGGGCAGCTTTTTGTACGTAAATGAAAGTGGCGATGTTATTTTAGACAAAGTCGTAACTGACGAATCCGTACGCAAAGGAGAGAGAAGACTTTCTAGAACCAGAACTGTCCCACCACCCCAATATAGGCAAAGGCAAGGCACTTGGGAAATGGCCAGAGATATTGTTGGTAAGTCAAGTGTGATCTTAACGAAATATTTCTTTAATTAACGAACATTCACAATTGAGAGATTGTCTTCCAAATAATTCAAATATAGTTATTGCTTTTCAGGTTGCATTTTTGTTATGATCTGTGCCATACTGATTTACTTCACAAAAGAAGAAATAGCAAAATTCATCGATCCGATCCTTTCAATATTCTCATCGACGATTTTGATGATCATGAGTTATCCATACAGTAAGTGATAAGATAATTTGTAACATCATAATTACGAACGTTTTCTCTAGTGAAGGAAAGTTGTCTAATTTTGCTGCAAACAATTCCAAACTCGATGAACATCGACGTATTAAAGAAAAAACTCCTGGATGATTTCCCCGACATCATAAACGTCCACGATTTTCACGTTTGGCAACTTACAGCAGATAAGGTCATTTCCACAGTTCACATAATCTTCCAAAATCCTAAGGTTTGAATTTCTTCACTTTCAAGTGAAATCCAATTAACAGAGTGTTTTTTTTTTAGGTTTACGCAAAAATCATGGACGAAATCAAAGCATTCTTCTTAGAAAATGGTATAACTCAGGTGACTATTCAACCGGAATTCTTCCGGAAATTCGACTGCCTGGAAAACATCACCTCCAATAAAGATTCTTGTTTAATGAAATGCCAGAGTGAGGGGTGCAAAACTAGTCATTGCTGTCCAGAATATGTTACTGAGGTAAGGTTCCTTCCAATTAATTACTCGAATTTCATTGCGATATATTTTACAGGAAACCAATTTGTTTAATAAATCCAAATCCCAGTCTAAAGAAATTGTGTACAGTGAAGACGGAGTCGATTTAAAATCCGTGACGATAGATTCCAGTGAACTGCCATTGCCAAAAATTACCAAATTAGAGGAGGTATCTGAAAAAATTGAGGAACTCGTCGATAATGAAGCCCAAGTGATTAAAAAAGATGAAATACTCCGGGAAAACGTGCCGAAGCAGACGTCTGAAGAACGAAATCTCATGAAGGAAGAGAAATCGTAGCAAATTTAGAATTTAATTAAAGATAATTATTCTCTCACTATGACGGATTTAGTACAAATACATACTAAATTTAGTTTTTAGTACAAATACACACGATTATCTGCGATATTTTGACAATAAGTAATAACAAATATTTAGATACAGCCACATAACATTACAACAGAACAATAATTGGTTCAGACTAATTGAGAAAAGTGATAAAAAAGTGATAGTGTACAGCTCTAATTTATTATTGTTGTAATTTCATCATTTTCAAATATTCAAATTTCTTCAACACAATTCTAAATATTTTTGTAGTTCTTAAGTGTGTGTGTTCGATTTGAATAATTCATTCTGTCTCTGTTCCTATTTTAATTAATTAATAAATAACGTGACTGATGTTGACTGCATGATAAAAAGAGTTAACGAAAAATTATGAATAAATGCTCGACGGTTATTATATGTTTTGATTCAATTGTTATGACTATGATAATAACGAATATGATTATATTTCTACAGTACTCCTTTAGCTTTCATTACAAAGTAAATTGAATTCCGCAACCTTCGTTATAGTACAGAGTCATCAGAAATGATTTGAACCCATGTGACCCTGCTGTGTAGGCAACACATTGTACTCTGTTAAATCATCGGAGAAGTGATGTCTGCGATTTGCAAAGTCATCATAATTACGTTAGCATGTTTGGTTAAACGCTACAGAACACATTTAGCCATGAACGTCAATGGCATATACACGCCAATTTGAAACAGAAACCAAAGCCTAATTGAAATTGGCCACGTGGACTGAAATCATTTCTGATGTCATTGTATTTAATAGCAATCAATCTCCTCTAATTGTCTTAATAAATACCAAAAGGATTCGTCTAACTCTTTCTCGATGAACGTCCGAAGTAACTTCTGATCTTCATCTAGAAATTCACAAAGAATTATAGAAAATAGTGAAATCTAGAAAAATGTCTTAAAGAACTTGAATGATTTGGTTATTGTCCATCACAATCTTGGTTTCCGGGTTGGGAACCGCGTCAATTCTTCGTCTTGCCGACGTTTCGTCCATCTCGCCGTGGGCTTCGTTGGACTTGAATGATATTTTGTGACGAACTAGGAGAGACCTTTTGATAAGACTTTCTCCCAAAGCTTTTGTTTGAGACACCAACTACAAAAAAGAATGCAAAAGAATTTTTCATAATATGTACTCAGAAAAACAAATTTAATCTCTTCGTAACTACCCTATATAAGTGTTGGAAGCAAGTTTTTACTCTGGTAAACTCATGGAAAGTTGCACCTTTTCGAATTTTTCTTAGTAAAGGGCACTTCCAACAATATCCAAGCAAAAGCGACCTTTTTGCCGAATGCTGGGCAAATATGATTGCTGGACCATCCCTCAAAATTGGGTGAAGAAAATTCACCAAGGTCTTCTCAACAAGGCAGGACTAGGAAAATAGACAAGAAAGTATTGGTAAGGGCAAAAAAGGGCTATTTTGGATGGAAGTTTGACATCAATAATTTGGGTGTTAATCCACGATAAAGGCACGTCCTTAGGAACTATAATACATGTTCCAAATCCTACTACACTTCGAACTATCAGGTGTTCAATCGAAAGGTTCAAGTGGCCTTTGAATTTTTCATGATACTGTGAAGCAGGTCTTAAAATGAGATCAACGTGAAATGTCACGTATGACTGGTTGATAATTGTCATTCATTCAAACGTCAATTGGTTTAGGAAGTCATGTACGTAATTTATTTTCAATTGTTTGTTGTTGAAACGATGGTTGATTGAATTTCACGTGTTTAAAGAAGATGACAAGTCAATTGGTTTAGGAAGCCATCCCTTTTTCGCTCTCTCTTCTTTCATTAAAAATTCAAGAGCGCATAATAAACTTTACAATTGTACACGAGAACCATTTTAACAGTTGAAGTCAACCAAAGAAGGTTTGTGCCAATGTTCGATATCGATTTCTTTTCAACTGCGTGTTATAGCGACTTTGCCAAACTGATTTTGAGAAAAACATTGACCAGAAAAGATTGACGTTTCGACTCTTAGGGTTAGCATACACGGACCAATAACTGCTAAAAGGAAATCGGTTGGGCGTAATTTCTTTTCAATTGTTTGTTGTTGAAGGGATGGTTAATTGAATTTCACGTATATAATGATGATAGGTCAATTGGTTTAGGAAGTCATCCCTTTTTCGCTCCATCTTCTTTCATTAAAAATTCAAGAGCAACATAAATAACTTTACAATTGTACACGAGAACCATTTTAACAGTTGAAGTCAAGCAAAGAAGGTTTGTGACAATGTTCGATGTCGATCTCTTTTCAACTGCGTGTTGTAGTGATTGCCAAACTGGTTTGGAGAAAAACATTGGCTAGAAAAGATTGACGTTTTGACTCTTAGGATTGGCATACACGGACCAATGACTGCCAAAAGTGAATCGGCTGTACGTAATTTCTTTTCAACTGTTTGTTGTTGAAACGATGGTTGATTGAATTTCACGTGTTTAAAGAAGAAGGTCAATTGATTTAGGAAGTCATCGCTTTTTCGCTCCCTCTTCTCTCATTAAAAATTCAATAGCACATAATGAACTTTATAATTGTACACGAAAACCATTTTAACAGTTGAAGTCAACCAAAGAAGGTGTGTGCCAATGTTCGATATCGATTTCTTTTCAACTGCGTGTTATAGCGACTTTGCCAAAAGAAAAACTTTGACCAGAAGAGATTAAGTTTTGACTCTTAGGATTAGCATACACGGACCAATGACTGAATTTCACGCATTTAAAGACGAAGATGACAGGTAACTCAAGGTGGTTTGTCTGTAAGGGAAACAAACATCAGTCATAATGATACGTGATCAGAAATGACACACGTGTGTCAGGAAAACAACGACTTTGCTCGACCACAAACCAACGATCGCTTTCGACTACTAATAGTGATTCGTGTATTCACACCTTTAGTGGCAAAATAAAAACTAACAATCAACATTTACAAAGCTTTCCTATTTGAAAATAAACAAACGATTTTGGCAGTGATATCCAATAACAAAGGCGTGGCATTTAATTCTTTAAAAGAGTAATAATAACGTCATTACTAAGTTCAGCTTTTTACTTAACTATCATTCGCATTTCTTGCAAAAAATTATTATTAAAACATTTATGGAAATAATATCAATTTTTTTATTATTGAAATAGCAACTAATTTCGAAATCAAAAACAGCATCGATTAATACTGATTGCGTATGAGATCATGTTCAAGTTCATTCCAATATTGTAGATAATAAAATTATAAAATAAATGCTAATTGTTTCTTTTGTTTCCATAACAATTAGCAAAATGTTGAATACGCTTCAAAATAAAAAAAAATGTATAGTCATCTAGTGATACCGATCTGTAACATAAACTTCGACGTAATTAGTTAGTTTCATTTGAATTAAAAAAAAAAAAACATTGCAATGCACTAATATTGTTCGCCGTTCTGCTTTGACGATTTATTTCAACAAATTTCAGCAAATCACACTCGATGTGTCACAATACGTGCGTTTTTTTTTTGTAAAACATTAGATACTCATCAGTGAAAGGTTGCTGCATTATGGCATGATGTTTTACGACATTAATTGCTCGTTGTCGATGGGAAAACACAAAATTTTCAAAGATCATTCTTCTTGCATGTAATAGTTGTCTTAAATAGACGAATGTTACATAATTTGAATTTTGTGATCGTCATGGTCTAGTGTGCCGCTTTTTTTTGTAAAATGGAAAATTGCCGTGGTAATTCATGATGTTAAGGACAGTTAACCACGTGACTTGACAATTACATTACAAAATGTATGTACCTATATATAAATATCGCCTGGTGAGGATAATTCTTGCATATTGAGAAAAATGTCATTTACAAGTGTTGCGTCGGTCCTATGTGTTGTCGTGCTAGCTTGCCTAGTAAAGAGTTCAATATCATGCGTAAGTATAGTTCAGTGGTTCACTTGTGGGTAACGTTAAGCAATGATAAATAAAAAATAAATTGATAGTTATTATCGTGGCACAATTTATTCTAACTTAATAGTTTGTGTAATAAATGAATCGCAATATTTTTTATTTGTTTTTATCAAATACTAAATTATTTGTTTGTTTCTTGAATAACTTCTAAAATGTTATTGTTATAAGAAAGGACATATTCCCATTTGGATTCACTGTGGTCTTTTCTGCATTGGCCGATTCAAAAGTACTTTCAAAAAATTACAGGAAAATTAAGTTCTCTTCTCTTCTAGAATGGATACTCTCTAAAAGTGGACAATATCAGAAACTGCAGATCCGACAATGTTATAAAAATCGAAAATTTCAATGTGACGTTAAATCAAGAATGTAATATAACTCCTATGGGATGCGTAACCATAACGAAGGCTTTCACAACCGCTCGAGTAAAAATTACTAACTTAATAGTTTACTATGACTTACAAAAATCGTAATTGTAGGCACACTTAACGTTCAATAAGCCGCCGTTGCCTCAAATAAACGGAAATGCAGATTTGTGTAAATTGGCCGGCGAGTCCAAAAGTGTCGCACAAATCCTTACCGACTTAGCATTTCCGAATAAATGTCCCGTTGCAGCTGTAAGTATAAATATTAATTGCGCTTTAAAAAACACGAATTATTTTTTTTTATTTAAGTTTACAGGGTGATTCTGAAATAGACCGACAGAAATGAACAAAACGACGATACATCCCTGGTTAAGAAAAAGCAGCAGATGAACAAAATAAATACAATTATAAAAGTGTTTTATAGTTTTCCGATTGTTAAGGCGTCGAGCGTGAACTTGACCTTTAAACAGAGTTGACGTGATCAAATGAGATACGAACTCATATTTGCTTGACAATGCAGGCAAACCACCTGAAGTCATTTATTATTGCAAATTAAATAAAATAAGGCCCCACTTTGAACACCTGCTTCAACGAGTAAACAAATAAGTCACTACAACACGAAAACTATTCAAATCTCCTACTATTTTTCTTTAATTTTAATTTAAATTGTTTCGTAAAGAAAGGTCATTCTCACAAGCGACGTGTTCGTCATAAACATTTCGGCTTGGTCCGCTTGCATTTTAATCAGTCGTTATTTCGTTTATTCAGTTTTTTCGCTGCTGTTTGAAACTTTTCCAATAACAAATATAAATCTTTATAATCAGCAAACACTTCGTAATTTGTTTGGTTTATTAATTATTATAATCTCGTTTTGTGTGTGCCGATCAATGAGAAACAAATTTTGTTATTATAAAAGACGAATCATAAAACGAATTTGTACAAAGTCTAACAAAATTCAATACGTGCGTTCGGTGTGTTATTTTTTGAAGCGATGGAATTACGTTTCTTAAATTATTGTACATTCGTACGACGCATTCATCATCAGCTGTGCAACTGTGTGTTATTAGTTCACGATCGAGATTTCCGACTGAACGAGTCTGATTCTCTACGTAACACCATAACGTTTATTGCACGATTTTAAAACGTAATCTTTTGGTTATCCCCTTATCTATGGGCGTAACATGTAAGAAGTCTCTCTTCTTTGATCAGCATTTCTTTGTAGGTCCATTCCAGAATGACTCTGCATTTTAATAGGATGTATATTATTTCATATATCTAATTAAATTTAACTAACTGCTGTTATTATCGGTTTGTAGGGAAGAATTTGTGCTGATGGAGCGAAAAGTCATAACATTGGAAGAATTAGACATCAACTGGGCATACTAGCAGGTAACATTACGTTGAAAATTGAAATAGAACATGACAGTGGCACTACTTGCGTGGATATAAATGCTACAATTCGCAAAAATTGAATTCTTTTAAAATATATATCAGAATATTTGTTAATGTTAACCCTTTATTTTTTACTTTTAATGTGATTAACGAAAATATATAAATGAATGGAGTTCATGGCGAAGTGTTATTTTTACAGATTCAAGTCATCTTTTTAATTTAGATGACGTACTTTTTTATTATAAAAATCGATAAACATATGAAATATTTGTTTACAAACTCGGATATACAGTCTTGGCCAAAAGTATTAGGCACCCTTAAGTTTCTAATTTATCTCCGAAAATATTACTCAGAAATCTTTAGAATTTTAGTATCATATAGTCGACAACAATATACGATAATTTAAATGCACATTGATAGGAGGAATAATAGCTTGAAGAGAAAGAGAAATTTATTTGAAAGGAAATACCTTATTTACTTATCCTTATGGCTAACATAGCTTTTCATACTGTGAAAGGACACGCTATTAGTTACAATAGCTTTAATTGATAATAAATTCCTTGAATATGTGCTTACATTATGTATACTTAAAACTAATGGTTTGCTTAATTGTAAATAAGGTTTTAGACATCAATATCGTCAAACTATTTCTTGAAATATGCGTTTGTTTATGAATGCAAACACTTTCCAATTAATGCCAAATAAAATGGTTCAAAATAAACCATTCGTTTAATCTTAAGCTTTGTCTCATTCACATTGAATATCACTTTTTGGAAATTGGAAACGTCCAGTCCTTTGAGTCATTGTCACTTTTTACTTTGATGTGCTTCCAGGAAGGAGATTGGAATGTAAACCTTTTTCCCAAAAACTAGCTGATCCTTGAGTTTCGATTATCCTGTTGGCCTAATTACTGCAAACGGGCGCAAATAAATTTTATTGGTTTGAGAGTCGCGCGTGTCCAAAATTTAAAACTCCTCGAATAACTTACGCGCGGATAAGGGAAAACGCAGCCGAATAAAATGCGCGACTCTGATTGTTCGTTTTGGCCCGCACGGGCCTTTTTTCATCCGGGTCGGAATTCCTGCGTTTCAACGTCCTTTGGCCCGGCCGAACGACAGCCGGTTTCGGGAGAGTTCCATTTAAACGGATCCCGCCTTTTATTATGAACTTATAGATCAATTTGGAAGTCTCACTTGCACGTTTTTAAATTGGAGTTCGGCGGAAGGGACCGTATTATCACAGAGGAATGTCATAAACTTATAAGTACTCTGCCGAAAAGAATAGCTGCAGTGATTAAGGCTAGAGGTGGCCCAACAAAATACTAATTACTTTAATAAATTGTTATTATTTTGTACCTAGGGAATTTTACTTTACCCCACTCCAACAGATTTTCATGATATAGGAATTAATGTAAGGTGCCTAATACTTTTGGCCTAGGCTGTATATTAAGTACAGTGAAAAATTCAGAATATTTTCTGAAATTTTGTTGTAAAAGGAATTAAAGAACAACTTTGATCATCTAGCATCTCTAGCATAAGTCTAGAAATTTCGAGAATAGATGCCAGAATTCTACTTGAAAGTTCTGGAAAGATAAAACCAGTGCCTATAAAAGTGGAACCGGGCGGCCAATTTGAATCAATTTTCATTTACGGACCGACGTACGTGATGATAAATAACAGAAGTGTTATTTGATAGAAAGTAGTTAAGCATTTTCAATTTAATAAACGTTTAAATCCAATAAAATAGATTTATGTAATCACTGGGTTCTTTGTAAAAACTCAAACGCTAAATAAATGTCGCCATATTTTATTAATTCAACATCGATTATTATAATTAGTAAATTTCTCAATGACATCTTTAATCCATTAAAAAAAAAACTCGAAAACAAACTGCACGTAATATTAAAACTATACAAAACAAACTGTACAATGCATGTATATAGATAAAATAAATAGTTTTTTTTTAAACAAAAGTAAAAACTTAAAGCTACCTAACAGCTGCAGTTACTAATACTCAAGTCAGGTATGCAAACTTTCAGGCCATCACATTAGACTTTCAAAACTGCTAGAGAACTAACTTAAAGCCATTAGTTTACAAGCAAGAAATACTTCACGTTTAATTAATTGATTAACTGAAAGTAAATATTCAATTATGTGCCCAAGAACATCTTCTATCATTTTCTGTAGAAATTAATTAATCAGTTACCGGCAATAAGTTTTAAGCAAGTTTATGAAATTATGACACAGGAGAGTTCACATTTATAGATTTATGTATTATACTTAGGCTTTAATATCATTAGATAAATTCTGTTTTTGGACACACGTATCAATCAGGCACAGATGAACTAACAAACATACAATTTTATTATCACATGAATTTAATGTCATGGACCAGGAACTATTTGGTAGAAATAAAATACTTGATAGTAAAACTTATAAAAATGCACAATATCAAATTAAACAATGGCACGCTTCAGTGTATAGGAAGATGCACTCAAACAGTTAAATCGTTCATGTAATAATAAAAATAAACAGATTCATATTCTGTCTTGAAATCTATGTATATATATAAATCCTAGGCAAGCATAGTTTAATACTTCTTGAATCTGTTTACCCCTAATTATTATATTGTACTGAAACAACGATATGCTATTAATTTGTAAGGTACCCTGATTACATTTACAAGAGAGTATGGCTGAGCTATTTATTACATATCAGTAGGAAGAATATCAGGTATGAGGTAAGAACACAGTCCTTCTTCAGAAGACACAAAAATCACTTTGCTTGCTGTGTTTTCATCTAACCTTTAAAAAAATATAAAAATTGTCTTCGAAAGTAACGCATAAAATCGTCTTACCATCCCTTGATTATTGCCCAACAACCAGAAAATAGTGTGGGGGAATTAATAATCAGGCACACGCCCAGCCTTTCCGGATAATGACGACTTAAAAGCCATATAAGGTTTTTAACAACTTGGTAATCCATACAACTTAAACCAAAGTCTTGTAAATCGAACACTATGCACAAGTTATCTACAACTTCCTCAAAGCATTTTTTACAAGCTTCTTCCTAAAAAAAGATTTAATTAACAACTAACAAAAAAAAACTCTTGAAGCCCTACCAGACAATATACAATAAATTTCGTAAGCTCATTGATGTCCCTATCATTAACATTATGGTTTTTGGCAGGAATATAAATTACAGGTCTTCCGTACATATCTCTGTGCTTTAAAACCCTAGCTTTATTAGCTTCTGTGTTTTTCTTAACCAAAGGCATTTCAGGAGTAAGTTCGTTAACACCGTAATCTACTCGCCATTTATTTGTCTTCAAGATTGCCTGCAATACAGCATTAATGAAAGATAAACAATTATGTTCACTTACTTTAAAGGCATTGTCTGGATTTTTAAATGCTCTTAAATAACGCATGAGTGAAAAATCGTTGTGGTACTGACTGGGGTCAGCCTCTGAAATCAATTTCATTCTGCTCTTGAGATCCTGGAGATCTGATTCGTTCACTGGCTTGTTCTGTATTTCGGCGGACATAACTTTCGTTTAAATAAGACTCTTCCTCTAAAGGTAGATACTTTTGGGCACGAATTAATCTTATCTCTTAACAAACTCTTTTATCTAACCTCAAACATCTCAGTTATTTGAAAAATCAATAGTGTTAAACGTTCAAACACTGAATTATATTAGTCAGACGCAATTATCTGTTTATAAACCGTTTCACGTGTTAGCCATATCTAGACTGGATTTACAAGCATCTGTAATGTGATAAAAATAGAAATTATTTGAATTTCGCGCGCTCAAATCTTCACCTTAACAAAACTAGATGTCGCTTTCTTAGGCGTAAATCCGAGTTCTATTAATGTATTTATTGATTTTATTTACATGCTGGACGTAATAACAGCATCCGAAACGTTTTGAAAATATAAATAATTTAATAACTCTCACATACAACTATCAAAAACGTCGCTCTAATGAAAAGTCCCTAGATCTAGTGACATTAGTTCGTATGAAACGCCATTTTATTTTTTAATTGAATTGTTTTGGTGTGTTCACGTTTAATTATAAAAGGAAACCAAAAGATATAATAAAAATGGATTTTCAAAATCGTCCCGGTGGTAAAACGGGCGGAGGAGGAGTAGCTTCATGGTCCGAAAGCAACAGGGACCGAAGAGAGAGGTTAAGGCAACTGGCACTGGAAACCATTGACCTGCAGAAGGATCCGTATTTTATGAAAAACCACTTGGGTTCATACGAATGCAAGCTATGTTTAACGTTGCATAATAACGAGGGTAGTTACTTGGCTCACACGCAGGGCAAGAAACATCAGGCCAACTTGGCCAGGCGTGCTGCGAAGGAAGCGAAAGATGCACCGACTTTGCTGGCCCCCGAAAAGCCAAGGGTTGAGCCGAAGAAGTTTGTGAAAATTGGACGCCCAGGTTATAGAGTTACTAAGCAAAGAGATCCTGAAACTGGCCAGCAAAGTTTGCTATTCCAAATTGATTATCCAGGTAAAGTTTATTATTGTAGAAAGTTTAAATTATACTAAGTGATTGTCTCCTATGTCCCTTTCATCTTTTGGAGTAGTATAATGATATGAGTACACACTTAAAGTAAGGTTCTGTGTGAATCATAGGCACTTTCCAATTACGAACTCTAAGCACCTGAACTGATCTGATCCGATCCGAGCTACACTTTAGAAATCATAATGGGAATGCTAGCAAGCGTCAGTTGTGACGTATATGTCAAACTGACCATGTGCGCGCCACATGTATTCCCTTTCTCCACCCTTTTGGTGCTCGAAATGCAAACGATATCACAGGTGCTCGAGGGGAAGAGGGAAATCAAAACTGATTAGTTCAGGTGCTTCACGCGCTTACAATTGGAACGCTTCGGATCATCTCCAGACTAGTCCCGAGTAGCACAGAAGTGTAACTAGAAAGCACCTCATGTTTCGACTTTGTCAATGGTGTCACTACTACCAGAACTAATTTCTAGCTCTGGTGTCAACTAAATTGTTTTACCTACAGATATTCAATTAATTTAAATAATATGTTCAATTTGCACAAAATTATTAATGAATTTTTCAGAAATTGCCGACAGTGTATATCCACGTCATCGTTTCATGTCTGCGTACGAACAGAAAATAGAACCACCAGATCGTAAATGGCAATACCTATTATTTGCTGCCGAACCATACGAGACTATAGCCTTTAAAGTTCCCAGTCGAGAGGTAGAGAAAACCGATAATAAGTTTTGGACGCATTGGAATCGGGACACGAAGCAATTCTTTCTACAATTCGCCTTCAAGAATGAAGCGAAGAAGCCCGGTGCTATTGTGGCTAGGCCAAATGTTATGGGCGTTCCTGCACCCCCGATGTTGCCCGTTCCACCTCCACCTAGGCCACCCATGTTTAATCCCATACCACCTCCACCTCCTTTGTTGGGAGCTGTGCTGCCTGTACCACCACCACCACAATAAAAATATTTTGCTTCATATTAAATCATATTTCTTATTATTTCCAAGCATAAATATAATAAAACTTTCTATTATTTCACCGATTTGAAATTGTTTTCTTTTTTCTATGCAACTAGAAGTAAAAAATACAAAAGCACAATTAAAATCATTAATTTAGAATATCCTTGATTTATAACAAATAATTACAATTAAATGTGGCAGCGAAATAAATTGCTGAAAGCTGAATTTTTATGAATCATGTTTTTATTCCTATTCAATACGTTTAATGCAGTATTGTTGGTCATACTAAAAGAAAAAATCAACTGAACTTTCAAAGTTTTATTGAATTACAAAATTATGCAGTTAATATACAGGCTCCACCAACAGCTTTGATTTTTTCTTCTGCCGATTTAGAGAAGAATTTGGCTTTGACGATAACAGGCTGGCCAGGAATACGTCCTTTACCTAACAGCTTGTAATAACCCTGCAAATTGGAAAAAAAAGGTTTAGAACATGTAAAACTCCATTGAAGAAGACTTCCATTTCCTTGTTATTATTCAGAATGGAACACGCTGCATTATATTATAATATTCAGACCGCCCGTTCAACTTATCATCATAAATAACAAAGTAAAATATGCAAAAATAAATAAAATAAGCAATATTTCAGTTTTATAAAAAGCAATAAAGAAGATTAGAACATTACAGAGAAGATTAGAATTGCATGCCATCTCAAACATGTCACTTAAACTTAAATTTCTTATGGAGATATTGCATTGATATAAAAATTATTTTTCTTTAAAGCTCTCAAACTTACTGCTTTGACAATGTCGATAACAGGTGCTTTCCCATCTGCATTATCTTTATATTTTAATCTCGTCTGTTCACTGACAAGAGTCCACAACCTGTCCAGGTTAATCGTTGGGCACCATTTCGAATTACGGCGCAGGTGATAGTTCCTCATACCCAATTTACCGAAGTAACCCGGATGGTATTTGTCGAAATTTATCCTGTGGTGGTGCATACCGCCGGCATTACCTCTTCCACCAGGATGCTTGCGATGTTTTCCTAAAATTAATCATAACTGTACATACTTGCGAAGTATTGTATCACGTAAAAGAATGTTTTGAAATGATTAAGTCAGAATGCGAACATTCCTCAAAGACAAATCAGTCCGCCCGTTCGCTATTAAACATCATGTTAAGGCCCCTACAGACGCTCCAAATTGTATATGTATTAGGATATCACCAATTCAAATATTCAGAAATAATTTCAGCATTGGAAAAATGCCAATTGAAATGGGCATGTAACACAAACATTTTCATTTACAAATTAGATCTGCGCAAGCAAATTAAAGCATCTGTAGATGCCTTTAAAAAAAACGATTTCTATGAAGTGATTTAGATTTAATTTGCTTACCGATACGGCCGTGCCCATGGCTCACGTGGCCCCTCAATTTTCTTGTCTTTTTCTTGTGTGTCGACTAGAAAAGAAACGTCTACATGTGGCATAGTAAACAAAGTGCAATTGCAATATGCAGCATAAATACTACAAAAATATACGTCAGATAATGAGAACTATAATGAAAGAAATTTCTATAATTAATTTATAACGAATTTCTTTAAGGATGGCAAATTGTTTACTAGAAATTTGTACTTCTGTACAAGTCTACGTCAACTCACCATCTTGGTTTACAAATGAAGGACCTGCATACAGTGTTACCAACACGTAAGAAGCAGATATTCCTCAAGAACAGTGTCGCCAACCGCTTCGAGTGAATATTGTTATAATCAGAAATACTTTTCGTTATAACAAAACTACTTAATTTAAATAATAAAAATTCACAAACAACGGTTTTTAATATATTTTTTTAAAGGTAAAAGTATACCTTTACGCCTGTCCACATTCAGTTACAAATGTGTCAGCAGATAAAAGCCAGATTCGATAAGGTATGACGTAATTAACGTTACGAAATATATGTTTGATCTTACAATTAACAACGTCTGTCTAAAATGTGTTAAATTATTGTGAATAAATTTAAAAATACTGTTAAATAAAATAGGACACGTTACAGGTGTGCAGTGATGCCAACATACTATCAGTTTGACAAAGCAGATGTCAAGTAAATTGACTATACATCATCTACACATTTGTAGAAATTGAAAATAGACAACTCATTCTACTTTTGTGAAAAAACGTTATTTCTGTTTGCCTTTTCTAAAACCTTCAAGCATCACAATTTAAAATTGGCACCTCTATAATACATAGTGATCAAGAATCACTGTTTGAGTTGGCAGTGCTGAATTTTTAATTTTAAAAGGTACAATTGGAGTAACTATCGTTGTTAACGGCTTGACCTTGACGCTGAGCCGTCACTTTACAAGCGTCTTTCAAATTCAAATTAAAACGTTAATTTTTATTCACATAACCTACAATCTTGTCTCCGTTCAAGTTAACCAAATAGACCAACAAATCATATATCCGATTATAGTTTAGCAAGAGCTGAATAATTTTTTTAAAAATTGTATTACCAACTCAAACAGGTCTGTTCCAATCGTCAGGATTTCAAGTTCTAATTTACGGTTCTGATCATGCGCAGTATGAAATTTATGTCCAAATTTGTGCACTGCTCATGTTCAGTACTGATTCGAACGGTTCAGAACTTAAAATCCTGATGAATGCAACAGAGGTGTCTCCGCCAAATTTCTCAGTATCTATTAATATTTAATGTTATTGTGAGACATCCATCAACGCCATCTGTTGAAACTTGCCGATAGTTTTCTTTTCATTTGTTTCTATGAGGGTGATTTATTGGTTCTTGATGTGTTATATTAAAAAACTATTATTCATTGAGTTGCAACTAACACGCATTTCGGGACAATCAAAAAAATTATTGCATTGTTATAAGACATTCAGCAGCGCCATCTGTCGAAACGTGTCCGAAGTTTCTTTTTGAGTATTGTTATATACTTTTAAAAGTTTTGTTCATTTGTTTTCTCATATTTCGCTCCAATTTCTTTCTAATTTATTAATCCACTGAATTGTGCTGTAAAACCGATTGTCTTTTGTTTCTATTGGTTTTTAATTGTTATTTGTTTCTGTTTTCTTTAACTTCATATTTTTTTATTTCTTTAAATATATTTGTTTTTTGTTAATAAAAAATTCTTGTAAGACAGGTTATCAAGAAGGCTCTGAACTTGCTTTTATTTTATGACGGCACGTCGTAGCTTAGTACTTATGTTGAAACCTTGAATTACTGCGTGTTATCAACAGCCACAACTGTCAAATATTTCGTTTATATCTTCTAAGTATTTGTAATAAAATAAATGTTTTCTTTCAATAATTAAGTTTGATTATCCATTTTGTAGAAAATCGTAATTAAGTGGATATAAAAAGTTAGGTTATGTTTATAATAATCGTATAGTTACGACGTGACTTTGCAAAATTTGCATTTGACGTAAGCCTACTTGATAACGGTTTTTATTGAATGCACTTTATATATATATATACCACACTTTATATATATATACCGTGAGAGCAGAAAAATCTAATAAAAAGCATTTCACTTGATTGCTACTCGATTTTTAATTAATTATTTTAAAGAAATACATAAAAATCGATATTTGTGGTTTATTTCATGGCAGCCGCCGGTACGTCGCTACGGGCTTAGAAATGTCGTTATTATAGCAACAAATCGCTACAGTTGGCGACACTGCTCAAGAGTTGCCAAACAAATCACTTTTTTATGTAGGAAGTTCGTAAAATTTGTTAGTAGACTAATAAATATATTTTAAAAAATGTAGAAGAATCATTAAAATATTTAGTTGAAGTAAAAAGAAAACAGACACAAAAGACCGTCGATTTGAATTTTTTAAAACAAAAAAAAAACATGCATTTTTAGGTCCAATAGACTCCGTTTCAAATTTCGCGCTATCTTTAGGACCGCCTACTTTCCCAATCTATTCAATAAATTAAAACAGAAGAAAAAACTTTCGAAATATTTCAACAGATGGTGCTGATGACTAAAAGGGAAAAATTTGGAAAAGCCAAAAAGACAAAAACAAAAACCAAAAATGTTATGGAAAAATCAGAAACAAAAGATAAGTAAAACTAAAAATAGAAAATAAAACAAATGAAAGATGAAAATACTTACTTAATGAGTAGAAAAGGAAAACGAAAAGCAATCAAAAAAGAAAAAAAATCGGAAAAAAGAGGAAGCAAGTAAATAATGAAAAAAATCAAATGAAAGATCAAAGGCAAATGAAAAACCATTCCCCATTAGGGAAAAGGAAGCAAATAAAAAGCAAAAATCAAACATCTTCCAATTTTTAAATTTTGAGAATAAATATGTACGCAATTAATAAAGAAATTTAAACATCAAGAAGAAGAACTGATTTCAAATTTTTGGTTGGTAGTGTACTTTTATTTCCATGGATGACCAAAGATTTAATTTTAACAAATGTTCATTATGTAAACGGAATAGCTCAAAATTCGGTGCCAAAGTGACATTTCACCCAATCTGGAAACCCTAGCGTTGCCCCTTATACACCGAGCGCCTATTAAAACCACGATAGGCAACATATACACACATTTGCTACATAATGTTATTTCTTCATAAGAAAGTGACATAGAAACGGCTTTTTTTTTTAGTCGTAACAAAGCTATGGGAAACATTTATTTTACTTTCTTATACATGGCGTAAATGAAACTTAGAACAAAAAGTACACCACGCTGACCACTGGATCACCATATTCATAGAAACTTCGATTGTAAAAATGCTTTTTAAGATTTAGATTTATAAATATTTTATTTATTTATACATAATATTCTACATCTTGTCATTGAAATGTATATCTTCGTTTATTCTAATAGAGTATGGTATATTATAGTAGGCATTAGTAGGGGGTTTTGTGGACAGTTCTGCGATTAGTTTCGTCCTGTAACTCTTCCACTTTCTTTGCGTCAAAAATTCTTCATAAACTTGTTGCGTGGAAGGTATTTGGCTGTTTAAATATTGCGTAATTCTAGACCAAATGTTCCCCTCGGTTCTATACAATAACCAATATCGGGGTATTATCAAGCATTCTACCTTATCTGTCATGGCGACTACTCTACGATGGTTTAGATTCTCTCCTAATCCAAAGCAAGCCTTTTCCGATAAAATACATACCTACAATAAAATGTTACAGTATACAAGCTAGAATGTTGCATTCATTATTTTCTACCTGCATAAAATGAGTTTCGCGAATCACACGTGTACTGGTTGATCTTCTAGGTGGCACTAATTCTACGTGTTCATCTTCAATGGACTTTTTGGAGGCAGCAGTTTTAGATGGTTTTAAGCCGTTAGCAAGTTCTTTTGATGTTTTCGGTTTTGATTCGGAGATAGAGGATTGATGTTTCTTTTGTCGAGAAAGTTTCTGCTCCAAAGACTTTACTTTCTTTCGTTGAAAATTGCCAGGAAGATTATACAAGGAGTCAGATTCTGTGATTGTTGTTAATCTGAATTTAAAAGTTAAATTAATCAAGCGAAGAACGACTAGAACACGTAGTATCCGTACAGAGAACCTACTCGCTCTTCCAAAAGTAACTCGTCTTCATGTGTAGTCGTTGCGTCCTCATGCAGTTTATACTGTTTTCTACCAAGTTTATCGTACGTAATATCCACGAGAAGGTGTTCGATTACTCGACATTTTCCTTTCAGTATAAAGTAACACGAAGTTGAGACACCCTGTCCATCTCCTAGGATTGTTTGATTGCGATCAAACTGTTTTATTTGTGAGTAGATGCAGCATTCGCGCACCGAGACTTCATCCCAATTCTGAAAGTAGGTGAAGCCACTCAACGTTCTTTGAATGGTTGCCCATTCTTCTGCCACTGAGGTCTTCAACACGGTGTTAAAGTCAGCTTTATTCAAATAGAGAAATTCACAGGGCTCTAAAAATTTTATGCAAATTCACAAGTTCAGTTTTTAATTTTTAAAGCACCGACTGAAAATATGAATATTATTAGCTATGGGCAACTGAACTAAATGAGTTTGCTTGATCGATATGAAACATATTATGTGAAGTAGATAGTGGAACTTATTTATTACGTTGCTATCGAATGTAATATTCTGTTTGAGGATGTTTTTGTCTACAACATCCTTGTTTGTTTCGTATTATACTAACTTGCAGTAGTAATTGTAACCGTCCTCCGTATGTTATGTAATAAAGCGACTTCCCCAAACATACTTCCTGTAGTCATACTACCAATGGTAGTAGTTACCATTTCTTTGATAATAGGATCTAAGGTGGTAATTGAAACGCTGACTTCTCCATGAAGAATGAAGTACATAGCATGTCCTTCGTCGTTTTGCTTCACGATGATTCTGCCAGCAGGAAAATATGTAAAGTATGTAACAGCAGCAAGTTGCATTTTAACATTCTAAAAAACCAAATGAGAATAAATTCGATTTTTAACATTTAAATACGTGGATGAAAGAGATTGCATTGAAAATTGCATGAAAATGAGAGAATAGCATTAAAAATGTACTTTACGTCTGGATATTTCCGAAAACATTTCAATGTTCCTAAAATTCGGTATAAATAATGTTTTTCCTCTTCAGTTCGATACTTTGCTTGTTTACACAGAATTCCTTTCTCCTGAAATAATGTAAGTAGGTAAACAAACATTTAAACATTAAAAATGTTTGATTACGTGCGCGGAGAGCGAACTTTTCTTTGCTCGCCTCCTCTTAATCAACTGAACGTTTCTTTTGACGTTCTCAGTGAAATCTTTGTCTTCGATTACTGACAGCCAGGGAAGATTTGCAATTACTTTTCTTACTAGGGCTTTGAATCGATATCTGGCACGATTACCTCTTATTACCTGCTCTTCTGGACTCTAAAATAATAACGAATAGTTTAAAGTTTCTATGCTGTTTGCAAACGTACCAAATTCTTGGACATTTTTCTTCACTTCTGTATAAAAATTCCAATTAAAATACTCAAAAGTAAACATAAAGTGATTAATGTCAAAATTAAACAATGATAATCAAGGCTTACTGAAAAAAGTTCAAAAATATCTATCAGAATGGTGATAGAGATTTCAGAATTATAGTTCGAGGTCTTCTCTGACCTACAGAGAACCTATAATTCTAGTAGATCATGATGTTGCAAGATATGATAATTATTCAAATAATAGTAATTCATCTTTACTGATTCATAAAAAAATAGTTTTTATAATAATAATATTTATTACTAAAATTTCGCCAAAAAATGTATTCAAATATTCATGTCTTTAGGTCTTCATTTATCCTGATGGAATAAGGCACGTTGTAGTAGGCATTCTGTGGTGGTTTTCCGTATAAATCGAGAAACAATTTCTTTTTGTAGTTATTCCATTTTCTTTGCTCCAGAAATTCGCGAAACACTTCGCTTGTTGATGGTATTTTCTGATCCAGATACTGTTTAATTCTCGTCCAAATATTACCTTTATTTTTTTGCATGAGCCAATAGAGAGGTATTAGAAGACATTCTACGTTGTCTGACATTGCAACTACAGTACGTCGATTAAGGTTTTCCCCTATTGCAAAGCAAGCAGTTTCCGACAATATGCAAACCTATTTATTCATTCAACGTAATTCGTCATTCCTTTTGAATTATGTTACATATTACCTGCATAAAATGGGTCTCTACGTTTGGTGGTAGAGAAGAGCTCTTGGAACTAACCGAAGCCAATGGTATAAAAGTTATTTCTTCTTTTGATGTGTGGACTGATTTTTCTTTACCAGTACGTCTCGACTTACGAGAAGGTAGATTTTCTGAGTTTGCACTACTTCTCTGTCTAGTGAATCTCGAAACTCGCATAGATTTTCGAATGATATTATCTACTTCGCTTTGTATCAGCTTCTTAAACGCTGAAGTCGAGGGTGAACTAAAAAGAACACGATAGATACATTTACCAAAATTTTTAAAAAATTGTCTTTACTAAATAACCTTGTTTTTAACTTGTGCTGTGCTTCAGTTGAGTCTTTCTTCTCTTCCAATCTTTCTTTACGGGAAGATAGATTTTCTGCATTTGCAAAACTTATCTCCCCAGGAAGTCTCGAAACTCTCATAGATTTTCGAATGCCATACTCTGCTTCCGTATGTGCCAGTTGGGTATACACTGAAGTCGGGGGAGAACTAAAAAGAACATGAGACATTTTCCGAAATTTTCAAGAATTGCGTTTACTGAACAACCCCGTTTTTATCTTATACAGTGTTTCAGATGAGGGTTCCTTCGTGTCGGCCAAACTATCACTTTCTTTTGTTACTGAGGTGTGGGAAGAATCAAATAATTTATAGCGTTTTCTGCCGTGCTTGTCGTAAGTAACTGTCACCAACAAGTGTTCAATTATTCGGCACTGTCCTTTCAATATAAAATAACATGAAGGAGAAGTCTCTAGCTCTTCTCTTAGAACGACTTGATCACGCGTGTAAGTTTTTATTTTTGAGTAAAGGCAGCATTCGCGAACTGATATTTCATCCCAGCCTTTAAAATATTCGAAGCGCTGCATCGATTTTTTTATTTCTTCCCATTCTTGTGAGACAGAGGCTTTCAGGACTATGTCAAAATCTGCCTTCTTTAAACATAACAATTCGCAAGGGGCTGCAAATGAAAGGTGGAATTTTGAAAGAAATAATTAGCTATTAGGGTTCACACTTATTGTAGTTATTGTGGCAGTTCTTGGTATATCGTGCAGTAAAGAAACTTCTCCAAACATGCTTCCCACAATCATTGTACCAACATTTACTGTAACTTCTTCTTTAAAAATTGGGTCTATACTGATTATCGACACTGCTACTTCTCCGCTGATTATAAAAAACAAAGCGTGAGCTTCTTGGTGTTGTCTAACGATCACTCTTCCAGCAGGATAGAACACAAAATAAGTCAAACCTGCTAGTTGCATTTTAACATGCTACAAAAGATTCTTGCACTATAATGTATTTTGAGTTTTGGGGGTGTACTTCGGGATATTTTCGAAAACACTTTAAACCACCAATAATTCGATAAAGTAAGAGCTTCTCTGCTTCACTTCTATCCTCCGCTGGTTTGCAAAGGATCGATTTT
The DNA here is from genome assembly GCA_039766575.1 of Serrognathus titanus. Lineage (NCBI taxonomy): Eukaryota > Metazoa > Arthropoda > Insecta > Coleoptera > Lucanidae > Serrognathus > Serrognathus titanus. The sequence continues at coordinate 5,246,384 of CM077912.1, forward strand.
TCATGAAGGGAGAGTAAGCCTTTCTTCGGTTTCTTTATGGTGAGCGTTTGCATATACTTTTTAACATTTTTGGGCGACGCGTAATCTTCTTCATCCTCTTGTAACCAAGACAAATTCGCTATGACTTTACGGACGAGGGCTTTAAATCTACGCCTAGCGCGTACGGTTTTTAACATTAATACCTCAGGACTCTGTAACATAAAATAACTCGCATGTGTAAATTATGATGAAATTAAATTTTGATAAATTTTACCAGAGATGTCGAATACTTTACCCCCTTAGGCATATTTGTTGAATAAAATTCGATATAAGAAAAATAGAGAGAAAAATTAAGAAATGTAACACCCACAGCATTTGACACTTTGTCAAAAACAACAGGCCTACTAAAGATGCAATTTGGAAATCAATTCTGTTCTTCTTTATCTATAGAAAAACTTATTTAAAACACTGATTGCACAGCTGGGGCAGATTAGCGGAAAACATTTATAATTTTAAATCAAAACAAGTATCTTCTTGGCCCTATGCACAAAAGAATTTCAAATTTCAATTTTTTAACGCATTCTCGGGGGATAACGGGCCCAAGGAAATGACTCAGTCTAAACCGTAGGACCCCAAGCAATAAACGAATTCTGTCAGCACGTCAGGCTTTCGAAAAGTTCTTGGCACACAGGAAATGGATTAATCACCGCCAAGAACTGGTTATGAATACAGCCACCTTGAGGACAGCCTCTGCTTGCCGTTCCTCTAATAGACACGTTTCCAACAGTAATGTGTACCTCTCTGTGTTTCAAGAGCTGTAAAATCTATTCCCGAAGAATGTCATTTACTTCATGTTCACGTAGTGCCCGTTTTGTCAAACACACCCTCTATGTCTATGAATACTCCTAAGGTGAACATTTTGTTATTTATAGCTATTCCTATCCGCCCAGTTACGGAATGTAGGGCGAATTCTGTGGATCTACCTACTAAGTAGGTATGTTGGTTATGATAAGGGGTTGTTGGCCAAAGCCCCCTCTCTTATGAACCTGTCGCATAGTCTCTCCAAAGTCTTCAAAAAGAAGGATGTGAGACTAATTGGCCGATAGGATTTTGCGAGAGAATAGTCCTTTGGTCTAGGTATAAATACCACTTTTATTTCCCTCCAACTCTTAGGGATGTATCTCCAAGCGATACACCCTCTAAGGATGCGTATCAGGTAGGGTAAAATTATTCCCAGCCCCCATTGGAAGAGAACGGGAAAAACACCGTCCAACCCTGGGGATTTAAAGAAGTGGAAGGTTTTAATTGCCCAGATTGTTCTTTCTCTCCCTACTACACTGCCGGCAAATTCCCATTCCTTCTCCCTTAGAGTGTATCAGCGCCTCCGTCCATGCAGGTACGGGATTGATATTGCAACCTGGAAAGTGTGTATTCATCAGCACCTTTGCTGTTTCTTCAACGTTGGTGGCAAAAGAACCATCCTCACGGTTACTGATGTGGATCTTTGGCGAGTATTTTGTTGAGATGAGCAGAATCTCTAGTAGTCTCAATTGTACTGCAGAAAGATCTCCATGTCTTTCCCTGATCTTCTTTTCATACAGTCTTTTTGGCGTTATACGCTCCCCAGTCGTCTGTATTTCTAGTATTTTTTGGTTTATTGAATAGTTGCCCAGGGTAGATTTCAGTTTATTAAGCTGTCTACACCACCATATGGTGGGCTGACGTGCCTGGACTGTCTTTACCGGACATGCCTGTTCGTAAGATTTTGTAATAGAGTCTTCAAGAAAATCAACTTCTCTTTGTAGGTCTGGTATTGTTTGAACTTTTTCAAAGGCAAGAGGAATCCTGAGTCTGACCTCCAGGCACTTCAGATAGAGCACTCTGTCGGTAGATCTCGGATTTCTGTACTCCTTGGGAATAGCTTCGCAGGTTTTAATTTTGAAGCTAATCATTCTGTGGCCTGACATGGTAATTTCATGTGAGACCTTCCAGTTTTCTCTGTAGTTGGAGAGACCGGGGGAAGCTAAAGTAATACCAGTTACTAATATGGCGGTTAAAGAGTGTTAACGATAAGAAAACGATCAAATTTCTTTCTTCATTTATAATTTATTAATTCAAAAAAATGATAATCAGAATTATTGAGACTAACTTATGTTGGACAAGTGGAATCAATACAATTTGTAGAACTACATTAATGATGCATTAAATAGAAATTGCTATGATTAAAAAAATATTTTACAGCTTTGAGATCTTAACAGTATAAAATGAACATTAAGTATTCAAATAACGCAAAATTATTTTGGCACATTCATACTCAGGCACGTTAAGTTATTAATGTATTTATTAATTCTAAGTCATTATAGTTTCATAAATATTCTTTGCATAAGACATGAGTTAATTCAGGACTAAAGACGTTAACATACGTTATTTTGACATACATAACACAAAAAGAAAAAATTTAGACACAAACAACTATCGTAACATACTAGGCATGTCCAAAGTGTCCTTTAACCCTGGGTGTTACTGCATCACCCACGATTAATATAACTTTTAGACACTCATTACTCATTACATTTTGCATTATTAAGGCCTTTAATACATTTACATTTGTACTTTGGTTTGTAATTCCCATAAAAATACTTAAATCAAGCGTAAGACTACATTTGGTAATAAAAAAATACTAAAAATATCAAATATGTAAGTACAAATTTGATCATATCGAGAATTAATCTTACGAATAAAAAATTAGGTGAATAATTTTATTGATAATATTTTCACTGAATATTTAATGTCAAATCTATTCCGAGATTCTTTTTTCCAATCGAATTTTTTTTTTAAAGGCGACTGGGTCACTGGCACAGTTTTAAACATTAGTAACACTTTCCCAGTCTCTGCTTGTGTGATTAACGTAGTGTTTTTCTTTAAGTTCAGTGTCACCGTTCATTTCATTTTTTATGGCACTTTTATTTTTTGGCATGTTTACGTAATTGTCCGCGCTCTTCACGATTTCCTTGGGCGGTTTGACCGCCGTTATATGGTGGTAACTGGGATTCGAGAAGCTAGATGGTAAATTGCCCGGAGTTGGGGTGTTAACTTGGGACGAACTCTCGTAGTCCGAGTCGGTTTGTACGTGTAACATTGGCGTCAGCTCGGGGCTTTCCTCTGCCTCGTCGTGTTTCTTTGCAATTTCGCTGAACGTAAACACTTCGTCTTCCATTTCCCTGGGGCTGAAGATATGCGCGGGTTTCATAAACATATAACTCGACTGGTCCATGTGGTTTGGACTAGGACTAGTTATACTTTCATTAACGTAATGGTGTGGAGATGACAGGCTTTGGAAATCTGGTGGGCTAACCATTTGAAGATAATCACTATGCCCTTCGGTAAACCTTTTGGTGTTCATGATCAAATAAGGATCGTTCAAATCGATATAATGCTGAAAACAAAAGTAATGATTAATGATGCCGAGACGAATAAGCGAGGCTTACTTTTTTGACAGAATCTTCCAACATGTTGCCAATTCTTTCCGCCAATCTCGTAAACGAAGGCCTTCTCAGTGGTTTTGGCTCCCAACAATCTTTCATCATTTGATAACTGAAATATTTTGTTTTCACGTACGTTTTTAACTTTTAATTTGATTCTTACATTTCCTCGGTGGCATAAGTTGGTATGTCCATTCTATAGCCTTCAATTAATTTTTGGTAAAGCCTTTCATCTGCTTCCATTCCAGGATAGGGCGTTCGGGCTAACGAAAAGAACTCCCACAAAACTATCCCGAAAGACCAGACGTCTGATTGCGTTGAGAAGACTCTGTCCCTTATGGATTCAACTGCCATCCATTTAATGGGCAAAGGTCCCTGTGTAAATAAGCACAATAAGTACAGGTTATTTTTCGATTGTCTAGATCATTTACATCGCCTTTCTTCTTGTAATTATCGCTTTTGTACATGGTTTTCGCAAGCCCAAAATCGCAAATCTTCACGATGTTATTGTCGGCCAGGAGAATATTCCTCGCCGCTAAATCTCCATGCAGGACCTTAAATTAAAATAACTGAAGCAATAGCAAAAAATGAATGCGAAAATTACTTTTCTGGAAGCTAAATATTCCATTCCCCTTGAAACTTGGAAGGCCCACGTCAGCAAGTCTTTCGTGCAGATCGGCTTGACATTGCCTTTGTAATCGCCTTTATAATTCGATCTCCATTCAGGTTGCGAACTGCTGGAGCTCGTTAAAGCTTCATCACCTAACATTTCCGTTATCATCAAACAATTTCTTAATTTGCACAAAAACTATAATTACCTGGCCCTCCTCCGGTGGGCGTCATACAAACAGTGGTGACGTCGGTATTTTGCGTCACACCACTGTAATTAGTATTACCTCGATAATCCATCATGTCTTTCGGTGGACCATCATTGCTATATGGAAACGATAGTTGTACATACTTGAGATTAGCGCGGTTGCTAAAATTACTGCAGAAGGAAGGAGTAAAAGCAGAAAATTAGAAGGCGTTTGTGTTAAAAAGTTAGTGCTGCGTAGAAGTTAGTTGTTAGTGGTTTTAATAAGCGTCTGGTCTTACCTTTGATTGCTGGAGATTGAAAAAGATCTTTCCAAAAGTTCTGCTCCTATACCATAATCAATTTTACCCATTTTGGGATCAATTTGATCGATAAAATTTAGTCTGTGCCTCAGAAGGTAGTTATGGGTGTTACCGAAACGACAGTATTCAACTACAACGTACAATTCGCCTGGAAGTTTACAAATGTAATTAGCTCTGTTGGGAGAGGGTTTTAAAATGTACTCACGTTTAGTAATATTTTTCGTGCAAGCACCAATCAAGTTAACAACATTCAAGTGCTTGCCCAAATGCACCATAATCTTCAATTCGGAGGCCAAAGCTTTTATAAAGGTGTTATCGGCGTTTTTCTTGACCATTTTCACTGCTACCATGGTTGTATCTTCACTTTCGACGATTCCTTCCACTTCTGCCTTCATCACTACACCGAACGCCCCCGATCCCAACTGTTTACCTAAAATTAATGGCGGTGAAGTCTGCTTACGAGAAGCGATTAAATTATACCTAGCTTCAATTTTTCTCTGGGAATTTCCCAAGCGTCTTTGTCGTAGGGTAATAGCTCAGCTTGATCGTCTATACCTAACTCCGGATTTAAGCATTCTATTGCTCCCTTTTCGAAGTTAGCAAGCCCTGCCAGCCTTAGTTCGTTCTCTAATTTCTAAAAATTAAGCAGTCATATAGCGAGCTTGGGGAAATTAGGTGAAAAAGAGCAAACCTTTTCCTTTCTCACTTTGCATGTTAACCCTATTCCACACAATGCCAAAACGATCATCAATACTACTATTACAATTATGTAAACGTAATTGAACCGCCTGCTATCTGTCGAAATCAACGGGGAAGATGATTTTCAGAACTTCACGTTTATGCCTTACTTACTTTGAAACTTCAAGCTCGCACTTTTGCTTATGTACCCCTTGAGGTTCGAGACGTTACAGGTGTACTCTCCTTCGTCTGATTCCTCGGTTTCGTTGAGTACGATTTTTTGGCCGTTTTCCTCCAAGTAGGTGCGCTTTTTGTCGGGTATAAAAAGCGAATTGCCCTGTACGATTTAAAAGTAGGAAATGTGATTCGAAAAGATTTTGGGAACTTACTTTGTGCCATGTCACTTTGGGCTTAGGAACACCGTTGACGTAACAGTAGAGTTCTCTTCTGTACGGAAATCGTAGTTTCGTTAGATCTTCGTCTAAATTTGAAGCTATTATCTCTGGTATTTCTGGATCTAAATTAAAAGAAAAGCAATGTTGAATCAAGAAACTGGATCAAATTTCTGGAATTATTTACCAACGACGGTCAAAATAACTCTCTCCTCTTTATATTTATCATCGAAACCAAAGCCTTTCTCTTGGACTTTACAAGTATAAGTACCACTGTCGTTATAGTTTAAAGAATTTATGGTGAATGAGATGCGATTGGAGTATATGGTGTGGCTTTTTTCTATCGTGTAATCTGAAGCAAAAAATTAGGGGATTAGAAATAAATATTTTGCGTAAAGAGTCACGTACAGTCGTTATTTGTGATTAACCTGTCATTGAAGTACCAGTTTATGTTAGATGTGTAGTTTTGTTGCACCGCAGCACAGTGGAAAACAACGTGATCACCGGTGGCCATTTTCACGTCGGTTATTTCTTCACGTGTCAGCATTTCGTCGTTTTCCAGAGCCCACGTGCTGAAACCATTCTCGACGTCTGTTACGATGTAGCTGCTTATGTACTCGTCATATCCTAAGCTGTTGTTGGAATAACACTTCACATAACCAGAAAGGTCTTTCGACAAGTGTATGGTGGAAGTTACTCTTAGGCCAGTCCTATCATGGGGCAAGGCAGGTATCTAAAATAAACACGCCAGTCCATAATCTCTTTCACAACAGATTTTGGTTGAAATTTTCTTACTGGTTCATAAGTACAGAGGTCACTTTGGCAAGGTTTATACTCCCAATAAATTTCAGGCTCGGGATAAGCCGCCACTATACATTGCACGGCTTCACTTCGGTTCACCATGTGAAAATCACTGGAGTTGAGTTTGATCGTGGGCTTATCTGGAAGGAGCAGTTATGTGATTTTGGGAAAGGACCGAAAAGCTGGGTTTTACCAGTTACGTCCAAAAACATTGTGAATTCAGCGATGTCGTCGCGTTCATTGACGGCCTTCAAGGTGTAATTCCCACGATCTGTAATGCTTATTCTGTGAATGGTAAGAATTGTGTAAGTGCTTGCGTTTACGATGTTGTACTTGTCGCTGATGGGTGGAATTTTTCTGTTTCTGTTGTCCCACCTTAAAAAGAAAACAACGCAAGGGGGTTTTAATGTTAATTACGTAATAGATTTATATTACCAAGTTATATCTGCGGGTGGGTGAGATTGGATATCAATTCTCCATTTAACATTGGACATACCTGGATGTGCATTTATTACATTCAAGTTGTTTTCTTCTGATAGTTTTAAGAAGTGTTCTCCTTCACCTACAAAATTCGTAATAACCATGAGAAATTAGTTTTGTTCTTCAATTTAATTATTGCTTACTTAATATGGAGACGTTAACTTTGTCCTCGCTTACGTTGTCATCATCGGAAATTTTGCAGGTGTATATTCCTTCGTCTTCTTTACTGACGGGGTTTATACGTAAATCCGTAAAATATGCGTTCGTATTATTGGTGGTAATGGAGTGAATGACGATTGTGCCTTGGGTCTGTAAAAAGCCGTTCTAGAAAATTGAGCAGCAATTTTTTAAATATTGTTATTACCGATAATGGTTGATCGTCCTTAAACCAGGATTCTCGAATGCGTCTTCCTTCATCCAGCACAATAGTGCACCTTAGAAATAATAAATCTCCTACTGTGGTGTAATCGATGTTGTTGGACCTTATGATCTCTACGGTGGGTTTTGGTATGGTATTGAAAATTTCTGTTTAAAGCACGAAAGAAATCAACAGGATCAATCACAATTTGTTTCTTGCAAATTTATTTTCAGAACATTTACTTTTTTTTTATTCCGGAAATTATTTGTTTTGTTCAGATAATTAAAATAGCAACCAAAATATTCAGAAAATAATTTGCTCTCTATTGTTACGTAAAGAAACAATCAGTACCAATGTTTTCTTTTCGTGACATTCATAATAATGGCGAATATTAAAAAAACATTGATACTTACTAATGTTTAAAATTAGTAACAACGAATAGGTATGATGAAATGCAGAAAAAGAAGTTGAAGTAAGAACAAGCAATCAGTAGTTACCACCACAAGAGCTGGAGTAATAAGCAACATTAACGAATACTGAAGGACAGATATCCTGTGGAAGTCGAAAGCTTTTGAAGAGACAAATACAAATTCACTTTTAATACCACCACCTACACAGATTTTACTTACGAGATGTTATGGCAAATTCTCTAAACATATATTTAGGACTTCCTTTAGTAAAGTTACATATGTAATAATACTCGTTAGGGAACTCGTTAAATGTGAATCCAGTTTTTGGGTCGTAACTAATTTTTGACTCCGTAATATCAACCTGTAATTACACAGAGTGTTATTGGTAAATTATGTCAAACATATATAAATCGTCACCAATCTTTATTGTTTAGTCTAAATCAAAATTTACACCTTTCCTTTTTGTAAATTACCATGTAAACTCTACATAATGTAATCAATTTCAATTGTAAACACGATTTTGTTGAAGAAGTGAATTTCTATACTCATGATGATCTTCCTTCCGAAGTCGAATTTCAAGTAGGTACTTTTGACATAATTATCCAATAAGCTCAGCAATATTTAACTCAACGTACTCTCAATGCTAAACCATTTTGTAATCTCAGTTCTTCTTCCCTCTTTGGAAAAACTGCAAGTAAGTAATCCTGACTGTGTTTCCGTTGCTTGGCTAAGCGTAAAGCCTCGACGTGCATCGAATTTCCAAAAGGTTCCGTCTTGGGTGTTTATTATATTCAAAGGAATCTTATTCTGTAATTTTTTTTTATCGTATACGTTATTGAGTTAGTATTTCACTTTTACAGCATGTTAATCTGTTTTATTTACATACATACAAGATTGCTGAGCGATGTTGCTGAAAATTTCATATGTACACACATAGTCAGTCCCTTCATGTTATTATTTTCTTCATTGTTAAAGTGTTAGTAGGTTTAAAAAAATTAAATTTAATTGAGACTTCGTTTCGAAGTATAAGTTCATAGTCTATCTGGAAAGGCGTAATATGCAGTTTATTTTCAGGTTTCAAGCATTTCATGCGTCCTATTTTCAAGGCCACGATTTTATATGTACATATATATATATTTGACATGATTTTCCAAAAATATATAAACATAGGAAGCACGTACGAGTAATGTAAGTTCCGACATTGCGAACAAGTCTCCTTTGGCCACGCTTAAAGACACATTGATACATAATGGAGACGCATTCTGTGGCTATTGACAACTGAAATCCTCGTTTACGATGAAAAACCCAATACGATCCGTCCTTTGGGCTCGGCTGGTTTAATTTTACCTTTTTCCAAGGAGCCTGATTATTAAAATGTGCGCGTTACAATATACATTGTTAGTAATACGCACCGAACGAAGTCAGAGGCATGTCTGTTAACTATGTACAATTTCATGACTCCACAGTATCGTGTTTTTGACTTCGGCTAATTTACAAGGCACTGAGTCCTGAATCAGTTAAACGTAAAAGAATGATGCAATGCGAGAATAAGGCAATATATAATCATGCTTTAAGTAGTACAAAAGCCGTCATGAAACGAGCAAGTCCTTCGAGGATAATTTTGTAAATTAAAAGCTGGTTATTTCTTTATAAGTAATGTGATGGTCTCCAATTAACACAAAACAGAAAAATATCTCATTGGAATAAGAATTTACAAAATACTGTTGTCTTCCTTAAAGGTGATAGTCGAGACCTTGATGTAAGGCAACTACTTGGGTTCAGAAAGATAAAATTTATAGACCAGTGTCACTCTGAATACAAAACGTACATGATATAATTCATGCTCACCACATTGAAAAACCCAATAAAGATAAAGCTTGAATAAAAACAGTTTAAGCAAAATTTTTACATTATTACAGCGACGATAAGAACAGATTTGTATTAATTTACTTTTTTACAAAGCAAGATAATGTTAAATAATGTTCTGTAAAGCATTGCTGTACGCATGCAAAAGGCATTAAATCTATTCTAGCAGAAGCCAAAACATTACTTAAGAAAATTGCATATTCTCACATTGTAATTATTTAAAGCATAAGCTAAAATTAATTGCAATAAGTACCTCATCTCCTGCTTCGTATAAATCAACTTGTACGTCTGGAGAAGTAGGCCTGCAAGGTATCGTGAGTGGCGAATACTGTTTTCCTTGCACCATAAATATATCATCACTGTTTTCATCTTTGGCGACAAACTCGTCATCATCTTAAAAAATAGGGACGTCAATATATAAAACAAGAACTATGTAAGAAAATCACGGACCTTCAACGTAGAGGTAAATCGAAGAATTGATATTTTGCTTTTCAAATGAGCAAAAATAAAAACCTACGTCCCAGGCACTGGCATTCCAAATATGTAGTTTGGTCACATATTGCGAAGATGTGACGCCAGAAGAGATGGAAAACTCAGGTTCGCGAATTTTCTGAAATCAAAAACAAATTACTTACAAATCAATCGATATTCCAATATACGTACTTGTGAATTTGGATAATCCCAAACAACAGGCTCGTCACCTTGACATGTTAAAGTAAAGTTTTGCCTGGAATCTATAATATATTCGGAATCGGCAGGTGTGATACGGGGTTTGCCAAAAAATGCGTCTGGAACAAATTACAGAGTATTCGTTATTTAAATTGATGATAATTAACGCTAACATATTTACTGAATAGTTTTCCAATTTTTGCTCACAATTTTGAATGTGTAAACGCATACATAATCGTAATCTAATCAGCAAATACACAAAGCATTTTATACAGACTCCCTCATATAAAAAATACATTCAGGAATATTAAATATTTATTCGAGTTTTGTTCCCCTTTCGGCGGAATGCTTCCATAAAAAAGTTAATCATAATAATTTCTGGAGACTTTTCTGCGAATATTGCGTACGTAAATTGTAATCATTTGATTACCACTTCCTTCCCGTTGACAAATATTTGGTTCCGATTAAAAGAAATAATTGTGACAGAAGTTACGACGCAATACGAATAGAATTACAGAGATTAATATTTATGTCGATGTGTTAAATTAGGTCCATGAACAGGATTATTGTTGACGTAAATTCTGTAATGAATTAAGACTACTAATGAGTTACTTATGTTTATTATTAGCCTCGACTTCAATGTCCTATTCTTTTTAAAGCATTTAGTGGTAGGTGCTCCTATTTTCCATAGAAATTATAAACATAACAGTCCTCTTGAATATGGAAAGTTGTGAAAAAAAACTGCTTCTGAATCGGAAAGCTTTAAATGAATTTCTTAATCAACCCAGAATCAGCGGTGGTACAGGGAGTTATAACGAAATCCAGGTAAAAGTAAATTTAATATTAAAATAAAGGTAAATAAAATATCAAGAACAAATGAAATGTTTATTTTTTATGTTTAAAGTTGTTTCTTGTTTATGGAAATATTAAAAAAAAATTGTAATGAACAGTTTCCAAACAAAGCTTGAAACTTTAACGTATTAAAAAAAGCTTTCTGTTTTTTTCATACTGTAGCAAACGCGATTCCGATTGTAGTAAAAGAAGAATTCGTAATCAACATACGCTGTTCCATATCCTAATCGAAAGGAAACAGCCCACAGAAAATTGATTACAAATGAGGAGGTTTTGATAAATTTCTGGTGTAGCTTAGAAAGAAGTAACTTATCTCAAAACAAAAAAAAAATTAGTCAACATAGGCTCTATGTAAGTTTACATATTACAACACGCGTAAAACAATTCGTTCTTTCAGAATAAAGGGAAAAAAATAATTGGATGAGGGGATGGTTTATCAATTCAAACCCCAACCCATCAATTTTCTGCAGCGGATTAACGAAGTGTCGGATGGTGCGTTGTCTTGCCGCCAAAAAGTACACTTTGGTAAATTTAAATTTATCAAATTAATTAGAAAAAAAATGTTTTTAATATGTCTTTACGTTCACTACAAGTGAGAGGAGATAAATACAACAAATACATTTCCTTAAATAAAAAAGAAAAGAAATCGCATGATGCGACAAAACAATGGAAAAAGCATGTCATTGGGCTTTGTTATAGGGAGGCGGCTAGGATAACATAAAAATCATGTGCATCCGGTAGGACCAAAGATCACTATAGATCTGGTCTCATTTATTTGCGATAAAATCGGTTAAACGAACTTTAATATTACATGGACGAGTCTACATAGTCATACTTATTTACTTGAACATTAACGTCGAAATATGAAAGATCTCACAAAATCTCACAAAATTATAATCAAAATTATAGTCTTTTCCGAGTAGTCAATCTGTCCGTGTGAAACAATGATTTATTAAAATTATTGTAGGTGTCAAAAAACTGATTTAAACTGTTAGAAAATTATTTAGGACGGAAAGATTTTTGGACAGTGAGATTTCTTATATGCATGGAACCTATACATTGCTACCAAAAATGGATAGAATCCCCATATTAGGAGGTATCTAAACTCATGTTCGATTTGATTACTGTTGTGATATCCTTTTAATTAGAGAAGGGTTACGTTGTAAATACGTGAGAAAAAGCAAAAAGAAAAAAGAATTAAATATATTTAATTATTTACAAAATTTGTCAATTTGTTTTCTCTGTGCCTACTTATTGTTGGAGATTACATTTTATTAATGTTTTAATAATTTTTATATGTTTTATGATATAATTTTAATTGTTTCAGTAAATTATGATAAATAACTATTGATTTTATCCGATGGTGGCCATCACGTCGGCGCAATTAAATTAATTTCAGAAGCAGCGTGATGAATTATTGGCAATTCAGTTAACATTACATTGATAAAAAGAGACTCCCAATTAATTAAATATATAACAAAATAAATAAATCAACCTAGAAATCAATTATAAAATATCAATACAAGGAAATGCGGGTAATTACTACAAAAATGGTATAGTTCGGCCAACGCCATTTGGGTAATGCGGTAATTCACTTTAAAAGTTGTTTATGGCACCAGAAGCCCTAATAAATTTCTTGAATACAACTAATGTACAACAAACATAGTAATCGCATCTTTATCCTTCTACAGCTTAATATTTTTATTTGAATTAGTCTTAACGTAATATTCAAATAGCGTTGGCCGAACTATAATAATAATTAACGTGAAACTATAGAATTAAAAAAATGTTTTAATCCAACTAAATATTTATTTGTTTTCTTATTTTAAAAAATCTCTTAAAGAATACGAACTACCCACCTTAGCAATGTGAAGGGTAACCTTTAGTAAGTAGGTTACTTTAAGTTTCTCGTATTTGATGCTCGCAACTTTACGTTAATTTAGTTTAGATGAAGACACGATCATAAGTTAACTTTAACTTCCAATTCATAATAATAGTAACTATGAATAGAATTGAAGGGGTTAGAAACACAGCAAATTTTCGTGAATCGAAATAAGTGCTAAAAGGGAGATGAAACACTAATCAAAGAATGGCATAATGAAGCAATTGCTTTTACAAGATATAATCAACATGTAGTGCCATTTATGAACTGCTAAATGTACTATTTGCATAAATTTGCATAAATATTTTAGTTCCAAAAAGTATCAATTGAATCGTTATGCAAGAACTTAGATCCTTATAGTTCAAACTCCTTCAGTTACCTTTATGAGTTTTTCTAACTTTTCTTGCCTTCCAACACCTTACAAATTACTAAAAGGAAAAATCTAAGTGAAGATAATAACAAATGGAGAACAAGGAATAGAAATGTCGCAAGAAGATATAAGAAGAAAGAAGGAGGAGAAAATAAAGGAAGGAATCGGAAAATTAGATTTGGAAAAGCTCCCGAGGTGATAAGATAGTGGAATTTAAGCAAATAATAAACGAAGCGAAGCAAAAGCGGCAGAAGAATGGCAGACAGAAATTATCGTAACAATTAAAAAAAAAAAATAGCAAGAATTGTCAAAATACAGAGGGATTACACTAATCACTAGCTAAAACATATGCCTGCCGGAATTATGGAGAAGACCAATAATTTAGAAGCAACACTAGAAGATAAACAATCTGGCTTCAGACCAAATCGATGAGAAAATGACGAAAATAAAAAGAGAGGACTTATGGGGAACATAAAAAAACCGAGGAACATCAGGAATGCTATAAGAATACCAAGTAACAAGAAGTATGTTTTGGAAAAAAAAGGTACGCAACAATACAAACAGGAGAAGGACAAAAATTTCGAGTACAAGGGTTCAAATATCGGAAGACTGCAGAGTGGAGGAAGAAATAAGAAAAAAAATCAAATAGATGTAAAATGTCCAATTGTATTAAATGTACATTCATAGAAAAAAAGGAAATCTCTAAGGAAATTTCGGCACAAGTAAAGAATAAGAAGAATATTAAAAATTGTGGAACATCAGAAATGCTATAGCAATACCAAGTCTATATGAGAAAACAAAGAACTAAGTAACAATAAGACAGGAGGGATTAGAAATATTCGAAGCAACACATGAGTCAGGCAGGGTTGTATTTTAAGTCCACTACTCTTTTCATAGGTGCTCGATGAAGCTATAAAGAAAATAAAAAGGAGGGTATTGATGAGGATGGTGAATTATTTATGCCGACGATGTGGTTATAAAAACCAAAGATGAAAAAGTATTCGATAGAAATAAAGAAAGTTACATGAAATCTTAAAAAATAAACATGAAAATTAGCTCAGATAGGAACTATGTTTAGAAAAAAAAAGGCACGCAAAAAGCAAGTAGGAAAAGGAAAAGGAAAAATGCTTAGAGTACAAGAATTCTGAGGACAGTAATATCGGAAGACCGCAGTAAACTATCCAATAGCATTATGTGGACATTCATAGGAAAGAAGAAAATCCCTAAGGAAATTTGAGCACAAGTAATTGAAAAACCAATATTCACCTATGGATCAAAAATATGAACATTGACGAAAAGACAAAGAAGAAAAAAAAAGCGTGATAGTCCTAAGATTACAGACAGAATTTAAAATTGAAACCTAGAAAAGGGAAGATAGAAGAATTACAATTAAGATGACACCGACATGTAATTGAGGTCAAAACCAGAGAAAATAAAGCAAGGAGATTGTCGCTAGAAGAAGTGAGAAATGGAAAAGAGGAGTGAAACGGGATAAAACAAGATAAACCACTCAGGACAGAAAGAAATGAAAAGAAATATGGAAAAAATTAACTGAAGAAAGCTCATCTTCCCCAAACGTCCTACATCCATAAGGGTGGCTAGGCCCAAGGGTTAAGTAACTAAGTTACATTATATTTGTTGTTATTTTTCTTAAAAATTGTCAAGTGTTTATTTATATAAAATTTAAAAAAAACAAATTTTTATTGAAATTCAATAAACGTTCTCGGAATATGTAGTTTTCGGAAATGCTGATCTAAATAGTTATGAAATTCAACGATTACACATCATTATCAAATACATTGGAAAAGTGTGATTATTAAAGAAAAAATTAAATAAATAAATAAATAAATAAATATGTAATTACTTAAAGGGAATTCGAAATAAGTAACTGTTGGTGTATTGACAACATTGGTTAGAATTTAATTCACGAATGTGAATTTTATGCTTCAGTCTTACTAAAAAGAAATTATTTTATTTGATCCATCTATATGTATTGAAATTTTCTGTGCAAAATATCGAACTTAGTAAATAATTGAAACTTTAAAAGTGAGATAACGAAGTTACTAAATATCTATCTACTTGTAAATAATTTCTTTTTTCAGCTAACATAATTTAAATGTAAATTTGATTTTGAAACGTAATAAATTCCTAGAGCGTATAAATTAGGGAAACTACGTTCGCTATTCAAAGTCAAAGAACTTTCATTAATGTTCTCGAAAAATGACGATTCCCCTGCGTGCTTTATTTACGAGGTTAAAATTCGGTTTCCGTTTCCGACCAAATCAGACTGGCCTTTTTGAATGTTATTTCGTTGAAATAAACACTACCGCAATACGCATCCTTTTAGAGCGATTACAAAAGAAAAATAACGAAAACCAAGCCCGTCTGCCAAACTAAATTCATGTTAAAAACAAATCTTTTGTTTAAAACTTTCATCATCGTTAGAGATATCTTAGAAAATTATTCACAATTTCAGGATTACGGTCCTGAATGATGAATTTATTTAAATTTAATCTAAAACGATTAAGCTTTCTAATTGATAATAATCCAAAAGTTGCAATTGCAATTTTAATTTAACGTAATAAAAAAATAGTTTTCCTTTATTTGTTTTTAAATAAAAAAAGCTGTTTGCATAACTTATGCAGAAATAAACCACGACGGTGATTTTTATATTTTATAGTTTGAGAAAAATTGGAAAAATCCCAGTTTTTTTAATTCTTTGAATTGCAAATAAATAATTAACTCACAAGTGATTACAAGACGAGAATAAATTTGGAGTACAGGTAAAAAGAAACGTAGAAATATAGAACGCCATAAATTGAATCTAAATCCATAGGATTATAAAGATAAAAATAGAATATCGAGCTGAATTTAATTAAACCAAACTAACAGGCCACCTGATAAGGATGGAGAAGTAAATTGACCGAATATATTTTCACGTCAAAACGTACAAATCTTAAGTTACGATATCTCCAGACGAAAGTATTTTATGACACACAACTCGTGACGTAACTCGCGAATGAATCACCTCTTAATACCTGTTGAGGTATGAATGAATGTTGAAATAGCTATATTATGAGTGGAAGAGTATTCTTTGCATTCTTAAATACGAGATTAAATCTCTTGCACCGCGATGGATTTAAATAGGACAATTTATTGCATCTTGTCTGATAACAAAACTAGAACGTTTTCAGAGTAAAACAGAGATTTCAGAGATTATAGTATATGATTATTTCATCATTTGATATATCTATGTTTGTGTGTTTACGTCATGATGCAAAATTCTCGTAATACTTTTATCACGATTTAATTTGAGGCCTGACAGAAGATACTCACTATTTCTGATGTCTGCGAATTGTATGTAGATATGACTAAAACGGGAAACTATAGTTTGCAAAGTAGGTTGGTTTTACCTCGTTTCAAATTTGAGAAGGAAAATGTCACTTTATTCTTGGAATATTTATTGCAAGGTTATAAGAAACGATATGTGACAAATAGTTACACAGAATTAAACTCCTGTAGGGTCTAATTATGAGTCAACAATTAAGGAGAAATATTTTTTTATATATTTTGTGATGCATTTTTGTCACTGTAAAGAATTAGGTCTAAAGTTTTCCATTTTAACTTTCGATGCATCATAGCACAAATATACACGTCACTTAGTAATGTTTGCATAATTACAAAACTGTTTGCAATAAGAATTGTACCATGTACTAACGTCATTTATAAATTTGATGCATCCCAATAAAATTAAAAAAAAAAAGCAAAAGGAAAATAAATAATAAATAAATTTATAAATTAAAAATAATAACCCGGAGACTCGACTTAAAAAGATTTTCTTGTTGTTGTTCATTGGTGCTTGGTTATCTGTAAATTGATTTCGGCTTTTACCATCGTTATAACTTCTGATGATGAATTTCGAGTTATTGGAAAAAAAAAGTTCGAAGGAATGTGAAAAAACTAAAAGGGAGTGCAAAAAAGAATGCCTTTGAAAAAAAAAGTTTCATAATCCCTTTCACTTTTCAAAGTTCTACAAAGTTCTGCTTTGTATAAAAATATTCCTAACAATTCATTGAAGTTATGTCTTGAATTCCATAGATTAAATAAAAAAATTCGTCGTTCCAAGAAAATGTTTATAATCTGTGGTGTGTACCCAATTATTAGAAAAATACACGACTTAATTGATTAATTGTTAATCAATAGAGGAACTTTACCTGGTATCAAGAAAATAAATGTTCAAAATTTGATTTGTCCATGTTTCTTTTATGAAGTAATATTTTAAATTTCCAATAACAACAATAAACGTAACAAATTATCTGTTTGTTTGCAAATAAATTGAAGAGAGGACCTCAAAGTAGGGTCTTTCTTTGAAAAAAAAGGTTCCAAATTCCCAAGGACTTCTGTAGTTGTTCTGTTAGTCACATCCAAGGTCTCTTTCGGGGTCATTTTAGGTTCTATATTATAATTTTGAGGTATGAGGAGAGTTACTGATTGTAATTGATGTGCACAATGTGGTCACTTTGAATATCAATTACGTAAACCGAATGACGAATCGTACCGCTTTGTAAATTAAGTTCAAAACCACATTGATCTGTAAATAAGTTAACCGTAAATGAAACCATGAAAACAGAAAGAGGAGAGAGATGAGAAAATTTTGAAGGGAAAATAAGGGACTTTTGAGAAAAGTTTAAGTACTGTAAATGAAGTAATTAAAAAGAAGTTAAAATTTGAGGACAAAAAGCAGAAGATGTACGTACAGTCAGAATTAAAAGAAATAAGAAAGGACAACTGCATTGTGCATTTAGTTCAACAAGCATGTGTGCATATAGTTCAACGAACGTTCCTTCAGTCACTTTGACGTTTCTACAAAGCAAGAAAAGTGTTTTATTTTTAAAAAATTAAAGCAGATGAGTAAATTGATCACTGCTAGTTGCATCAAAATACTTTTGAATTCTATGAATAACTGCGTGAGAAACGTTAAACATTTCCGGCGTGTTCTTTATGACACGATTGTTTGACAATTAGTGTTAATATGACGTTATCCAAGACATGAATTTAAATTCCACAATGCTTACCCTAATTCATTTTTATATTGATCGCTGGTTATCTTCCCAATAAAACGTTAAATTGCGGCCTGATCGCTTCTGATCGCTAAAACGAGTAAGCGGGCACACTTCGCATTTTTGACAACGTCTGCTTGTCATGGTGATCAGAATAGATACGACCACGTATTGGGCTGACATTACTTTTAATTCTCAGTGTACTTTAGCTGTACGCAACAGGAACCAAAAGGAATTACGAATTGGCTACATATAACTCACAATAAATTACCATTCAAAAATAGTTTATTCTTTTAAATAACAACGTTTCGGAAGAAGTTATGCAAGTGGAAAAAAGGAACTCGCAGATAAATCCTCAACGACCTAACAATAAAATTAAAAAGATGAATATCTAGACTAAGTAAACCAATGAAAACTGAAGAAAGCAAAACAGGAAAGAACAACGAAAGTGTCAGACGTAAGTAGGCACGTAAGAACTTTTCAGAATAAATTAAGAAAGTTAGAACAGAAATGACGAGAAGAGAAGTACAGGGTGGCGCAAAATTAACGTTGTGGTTTGATTGTTTCATAACTTTTTTATTTTAATGTTTTCTTTAATTTTTCTTTCAGAATTTTGTAAAGAAGACTTGGGAAATTTAAAATGGACTCGAACAACGAATAAAAATTATCGAATTTTATTTTGCAAACCAACAGTCAGTTATTTTGACGCAGCGTGCATATCGTCGACATTTTAATGTGCGGAATGGACCCTCAGTACCGACAATAAATCGTCTGGTTGCAAATTTTCAGCAACGAGGTTCAGTAATGAACCTTCAGGGTACCGGAAGACCACGTACGGCGCTCACAGCTGAAAATATTCAACGTGTACGAGAGAGTGTGGGAGAAAGTTCGGAAACATCAACTAGGAGACGTTCGGCACAACTTGGGCTGTCGCGAAGATCCATTCAGCGGATTTTGGCCACATTGTACATGTTCCCAAACAAAATCCAGCTTGTGAAACCAACAGACTTAAGCAACGGCTTAATTATGCTATTGCGTTCCAACAAAAAGCAGCAGAAAATCGTGATTTCATTCACAATTTAATAATAAGCGATGAAGCCCATTTTCATTTAAATGGCTTTGTCAACAGACAAAACAGCAGGATATGGGCTACAGAGAATCCAAGAGCACTTCATCAGCGACAATTGCACCCACTAAAATGTACTGTTTGTTGCGGTGTATCATCCGAAAGGATCATTGGTCCATATTTCTTCGAAAATGCTGTTGGTGACGCAGTTAACATCAATGCTGTTCAACACCGCCTTATGTTGGAAATTTTTTTGAAGCCACCTGTGGAAAACCATCCACAAATATGGTTTTAACAAGATGGGGCCACTGCCCATACTGCAAGGGACACAATGGCTCTGATACGGGAAATTTTCGGCAATCGCATTATTTCAGGCAGAAGCGACTTTAATTGGCCGCCGCGCTCGCCTGATTTAACCGCTCCTGACTCTTTCCTTTGGGGCTTTTTGAAAGAACGAATGTATGTTAATAGACCAGCGACCATACGCGAACTGAAAATTAATATTCGCAATGAAATCCGTGCCACACCACCTGAAATTTTGCGAAAAGTTATGGAGAATATGTTACAAAGAACACGACTTTGCGAAGCAGAAAATGGCCAACACTTGAGAGACATAATTTTCACGTTTAAGTCATTAAAATTTCCCATTTATATTTTGCCTCAAAGAACAAAAAATTTATAAAATCAAGTTTTCTTGCCAGATGAAAATTATAAAAATTAATTAAAATTGTGTAACTGGCAGTATAGAAAGTGTTAGGAAAGAGTTTATACATGTATTTCGGCCTTATTGGGCTTCATCAGAACTCTGTACCTTAAAAAAATTTTGGTTTATTGAAAATTTAGAAAAACTTACCCCTTTTTTGAATTTCTAAAATCCCAAAACACAAGAACAGGAATTTTTTGGGATTTTAGAAATTCAAAAAAAGGGTAAGTTTTTCTAAATTTTTCAATAAACCAAAATTTTTTTAAGGTACAGTGTTCTGATGAAGCCCAATAAGGCCGAAATACATGTATAAACTCTTTCCTAATACTTTCTATGCTGCTAGTTACACAATTTTAATTAATTTTTTTAAAAAATTTATAATTTACTTTGAGTTAAAAAAGTTATAAAGCATTCAAACCGTAACGTTCATTTTACGCCCTCCTGTAAATATTATGAAACTTCACATAGGTGAAGTTGGATAGAAGGCAGCTAACTTCGTTATTTATATGTTTAATCCACGTTTCACTCGCAGCATAGTTAGCATTACAACACAATTAGACTGTTTAATTTTTGCTATACAGGTTGTTGAATTAAATTGAAATCACAGAAAATCGAATGACAACAAATAGCGCAGGTAACACTTGTAAACAAGAATCAATTTTTTTTGGGACATGGATAACTAGGGTGTATGCTATTTAAAATTTCACCAGAAAGTAGAAAATTACCATGGATTTTCTCTATCACCCACACCTTGTATGCTACGAAGTGTTGTGCGTTATACTGAAATATATCAATATCGGTAGGTATGTTCTTAATGTTACATTTACTTCAAAATGTTGTTGCGGATGTTTTACGGCGATATTTTGTCTCTGGGGCATCCCGAATTAATCTCCAGTAGTAATCAGCAATATGGCGATAAGTGAGTAAGCGCGTGTTGAGTGGCAGCTGCAATTTTACCTTTAATTTTAATTTTGGTGACTTTGATTTCAAAGTTTAATTGGTTTTGGTTCATATTTGTGTGTAAGACTCTGTGCATGATAATGGTTTTTTCGCGGTCCGACAAGAACGAGCTGACCGTGTTAATGAAAGACATTCTTAAAAACTTCTTTACTGATAGGAAATTTAAACATGAATTGGGAGAGTGTATTAAGGACCAAATGAAAGAAGTTTGTGATAATATCGTTATCAAATGTGATGATAAAATGCAAACTTTGGTGCATGAGAATGAAAACTTGCACTCAAAAATCGACGATCTGGAGCAATACACAAGGCGGAACTCCGTCCGGTTTTTTGGAGTTCCTGAAGCAAATCATGAGAATGTGGACAATGTGGTCAGTAAACTGTGTAACGATAAATTAAAATTAAACATCACGGAATCCTGCATAGATCGATGTCACCGTATAGGCAAAAAGGATCCTGCTAACAAGAAAACACGCCCAATAATTGTAAAATTCACCCGTTACTATATCAAGCAAAAATTAAACATCAATAAGAAATTGCTTAAGGATACTAATGTATATGCCCAGGATGATCTTATCCCTGAGCGGGCAAAATTATTACAAACAATCTGAATTTGGTAAACGTGTGCGTGGTTTCTGGATGGTAACATCTTCGTTTTTTGGCGTGGACGGCGGCAGAGAGTTCATTCATTCAATAATTATTTCTTGAATTCTATTAACAGCCTACCACTTAATCTACCTCTATTAGACTTCTATACGAATGATAAATTTTGTAATTTTGTTGACTAGTTATCTTTTATTTCAGTTTCTGAAGATGAAACTTCTAGAATTTTAAATTCTCTTAAAACTAAATCTGCAGGCCATTAGGGTCAAGATACTTACTATGTGTTGTCCTTTCCTCCTGCCATCTATAACTTTCATAGTAAATCTTTGTATATCGCATAACACATTTTCTGACTCCTGGAAGAAAGCTCTGGTTATACCATTGCCAAAAAATAAAAATCCCTCTGATTTCAAGGATTTACGCCTTATAAGTTTGCTTCCAATTTTTTCTAAAATATTAGAAAGGATTATTGAGTCACAGCTGCGTAAATATTTGCTTCAATATAATATTCTTCTTGCAACACAATCTGGCTTTAGACCAGGCCAAGGCTGTGAAACCGCTCTCGCTGCTCTTTTAGATGACATTTTTAATGCACGTGATCGTAACAATATCACCGTCCTGGTACTACTTGATTTTACTAAGGCCTTCGATTGTATTAACCACAGTTTACTTCTAGCAATTCTAAATATTTTATCGGGCTGAGCGACTCAGGTGTAATTTTTTTCAGATCGTACCTTTCTAACCGTACGCAACAAGTTAAACTATATGAGAGCGTATCCAATGAACGGTTCTTAGATGTGGGAGTTCCTTAAGGTAGTATCCTAGGACCTTTGCTTTTTGTCATCTATGCCTGTCATATTTTTAATACTACACGTGAGAGTAAAATTCACCTATATGCCGAAGACACGCTGCTGTACCATTCTTTCGCCAGTTGTAGTCTGGTTCAGGGGGTTGCTGATGTCACGCGTTATCTGTACTGCTTCCATTGATCATTGTTTGTCTCTCAATCTCTTGAAATCATCAGTCTTAGTGTACAAATGTACAATATCTGATTTGGGTGCGTACTTCTTGCATGTAATAGACAGGAATGAACTTGTCTTAACATGATACATTCGTCAGTGCTGGTACATTACACAAAGTGGTGTAATATGAATATGTATATAAATGCTTGTTACTAAAAATTCGTGGGTGATAGGCCATTTCTGCTCTCGAATTCATTTTTAGGATGCCAAAAGTATCAGAAACACTTTAAAATGTCCATGTCACAAAATGTGTGTAATTGAAGAATGAAATTTATGAAGCATGAAAGTTGATATTCGTCTCTTTTACGTGCCCATATCGCTTTCTTTCTTTTGCATTACATACGTTTTCATTTTCAATCAATGACCTGTATGTGCGACGCTGCGCTGTCATAAATACGTAGTCAAAGTGAATTCTTTGACGACATTGATAAGTAATTTAGAATTTTAATTCTAATTTACTCATATATTACCATCATAAAAAATTATTAAACTGTTATTTAATGTATTTTGTATTTCTGACATCTTTACATTTCTTTTGAGAAAGTACTATATTAAAGTAAAAGATAAGACAAACAATAACAATTAAAAATTAAAAAAATATTTTATAATTAATGTGTTTTGTGACTTTTTAAAATAATTAAAATCATTGCGACTCTCAATTTCAAGCAGAACAAAATATTTTGATGGTGTTAATGCTTGTGCAGAGGTCGAATCACTTTTCCTAATTAACATGCCTCTCACGAATAAGTACTAATAGAAGGAACTTAACTTGTGGCCAATGCAATGCTATGGTGGCCATGGAACACTGACACTGTAAATCAAGCGCATGATTTACAGGCAAATGAGATCAAGGCATTTTTTTTAAATAAAAAAATCAATTCGGTATGTTGGGTCCCGAAAATTAAATTATTATTAAATTTGATGTACTCATTAGATAAGGTGGAGGAAAATCAATGTCGGCAACGACGGCTTTTATTTTTATTACTTCTTGAAGATTAGAAAAAATCGAACCGGTGGCTAAATTAAAATATACGAAAATTATGTAGTAAATACTTGCATAATTGCATTAGTTGGAAGAATTACTGTTTTTGTTTACGTTTAGTTAATACAGGGAAAACGAGTTGTTTGTATTGAACATCTATATTGGACGAATTCGTAATATCAAAACAAATATTATAACAATCTTGCTTTATTAAACCTTACTTTATCAGAATTCAATACAAATCCGTATCATGCAAAGCTCGTATATAAAAAAAGCTACAATCCTGACAATTGTATCATTTTTGCTAAAACTTTACAAAATATTTGCCGAGTAAACTTTCTTTTCCTATTACCCAATATTGAAAAATATAATGAATACTTCTTATGATATTTTACTCAGAAATATTATCTAATCCAGTAGAGATTATTCATTTATTTATTTATTCATTAAACCGTAGGCGATTACTTATATAAATATTGTATATACAAATACATACAAATTATATATCAAAATATGCGCAGTTATTAAATAGTTACGTTAATAAAGCAAGGAAGTTAATTTGTTAAAACGTGTAAAACGTAAAAGCGACATTATCGCGAGCAATTCTAAAAACAATTTTAAATATTTTAGACATTTTTTGCTTTGCGTCATCTGGCTAACTAAAAAACCCACATTTTTTGTGTTATCTAGGAAAACTCAAAATAAAAAAAACTCTTAAATATAAGTTGCCTAACAGTGGGCGGGAACGACAAAAGGAAGCAAGTTGGCAGCGTTTAGTTAAGTTGGTAACATCATAATTTAAATAGAACTTAATCAGGATTACTATTAATCCAATTAATAAATTACTACAAATTTTAATTATAACAATCACTCATAGATCGCACAACTCAATTTAGTTATATCTTTTAAAAAATAATTTAATTTAATTTCGTCTGCATGTAAACAATTTATTGTTTAGTGTTAGTTTAAACATATCGAATTACTAATTATGGTTTTTCTGCAAAATCAAGGACGTCGTGACGTTTGCTGGGCAGGAAAATGCGACTCAAGAAAAATTTTTACACAAAAATAAAACTTGTAAATTAGAAAATGTAAATCAGAGGAGTTAAGCAATTAAGCCAGAACTTTCTAAATTGTTCTTGCAAATACCTTTAAGGTGGAAAAGCGTTTTCAATTTGGGCGGGCAATTTTTGGCGGTAATATGTTCATGTAAAATCTGCTTTACTTACATGTGACATTAAATCCTATAAATACAAGAAAAATCGTATATGTTTTCACAGGCATTGCACAGGTAAGTCGAAATATTTTAGAAGCACATCATACACTACACGCGTCCTTCGCGACTGCGACGACTATACTAATAAGAACGCGAAACTGATTAAAATGTGCGGGTTTCCAGTGACAGAGAAAGTGAAACACAAATGTAAAATTATACCCGAAAAACAGCGCTTGAAATTGTTATCGCACTTCCTCTTCTTTTCAACTTCCTTTCGAATGGTCAACCAAGATATTATTTGAGTGAGACGTGCCTTGTTGTTTAACAGATAAAATCCATGTTTTCAATGTGTAAATAAGTCTTGTTTACAGTGAATTGTTTGCCATTCGTCGCTAGAGATTCAACAAATTATATAAATATATTACATACTACGTATGTTGTAAAAAAATTAAATATCTTGATGAGATTAACAATTAGATCTCAAGTTATTTGAAAAATGACGTATCGTGCGAAATAATTTACTGGAAAACGAAAAGCTTTTAAGCTCGTGTTTATCGATTACTTAAAACAAAAGTACAGTAAAACCATCGCTTGGTTTTCTTCATGATCTGTTAAGGATCTTTGTATAAATATAAATTTCTATTTAAATCTCTCAACAGTTTTAGAACATTATCCGTAAATACATATAAAATAGATTTGTTTACAATTCAGGGATACTGCACTCTTTAAAACAAACCTAATTTTTTCTATAAAAAAATTTCTTTAGGCTCGAATTCATAGTCGTAAATCTCAATCTCATCTCAATTTTCAGTTCGTCTTCAGGAAATACTTGAAGAGTAATCTCAAACGTTTCTCACTTCAATCGCTCATCTCAAGTTACCTATGAATACTAAAGTAAAATTGAGATTGACAGGCTCTTTCTAAATCCAGCCTAACTTGAGACGAGATTGAGATAAGACTGGTCGGTCTCATCTGAATGTTTCTGAATTCGGACCTAAGGCTCGAATTAAAGTACAATACTATTTATGAAGCAGCCAAAAAATATTACTTAGAATTATATTTATACGCTCATTTAAAATTATGTTAAGGATAAGTCAAGTATGTTTCTTTTCACTTTCTGTTTAAGTATCTTTGATTTTAATAACTCGGTTTAAACATAATGCGACATCTGTGAATACGGTGCTGAGTATGTAACGCAGTACTAGTTGAATTCTGCCAGAAAAAATAAAGAAATATATAATTCATGCATGTATGAAAGCTTGCTTGCAAAGCATACATTATCAAGTATTGTTTATCTTGCTTTTGCACATTTGCATAAAATAAAGTAGCACAACAGCAATATATACTTACGAAGACCCTTCAAACTCATCTATTCATTATGTTCAGTTCTCTCTCCCATTATTGCATTTATTAAAATTGTCTCTCAGTCGATTGAATAATGATATTGGACAAAGGACAAAGTTGTTAAGATCGATATTTTGATCGTCAGTAAGCTCTAAAATTGACTTTTCACCCATACTAGAATCTGATCTTAAAGAAAAACCCGAATCATTGTCACCTTCACTTGATGTATCAGTTTTTTTTTTCTCTTTAAGATGTTCTTTCTTTCTACGTTCTTAAAAAAAAATTTTGCCACCCTTTTTCTTTACTGCCTTCTCAACTTCGTTTCTTGTCTCTATTGAGTAGCCTTTGCATTTCTGGACTCTCTGTGTACATACATAGTCAATTTCTTTAATTCTCTACCTCTTTTTAAATTATTGTTGCCAAGGTCGAATTGCTTCAGGTGTAATAATTTCGTTTTTACTATCTGAATGTACAAGGTCGCTCTGTTCTGGTTCAGTACACAATAGTTTATCTCAGAGAAATGATTGTTGATGGCCCACTTGTTCTCACTGTAAAGGAGTTTTCCGAGATGCTATCAAACATAGTAATTCTGATGATAGGGTCGAATCTACTATTTGATTGTTCTTTTCTGTAGGAATAAAGTCAGCGCCTTTGAACACATTTGGGTTATAGGGCCAAATTCCAGGTTTGCGAAAGCTTGACGTTATGTTCTTTGAATTGAATGATTCTAAAAATGGCACCCCGATATGATAAAGAGAAATTTTTGTCCTGGATTATTAATTAACCAGTTGTGTTGCGCGGTTTTAAGGGCATTTTTAAATGGCCCGAATACTCCAACATGGAGACGTGGTTGTCCAAGAGCAGGAGAATCCTTTTGCCATCTTCTGGTTGTGGATCTGCATACTTCTTAATGTGCTTCAGCACCTCAACAAGTTATCTATCCAAGTTCTACTACGTAACCCTAAGCTATTTGTAGCTATTAAGCTATTAAGATGCACTCTAGGGAAAATCTATACAGGTGGGAGGTAATTTCCCTGAGCGTTAATAATACCTATAAAAGTTATGAGTGAACCTCTCTCATTTTAAGTTGCTTTAAGTCCCACTTGTTTCTGTCCTAGAGGAGCCACTATCTTAGGCTGCTCCATTGCAGTTGTAATCCGGATCTCATCAATGTTACATGTGCATGAAGGATCTAAGTCTCATATGTTCGAAATACCTTCTCGAGGTTTTCATAAAATTCTGAGACTTTGTCTTTATTAAATCCTCGAAGTCTTGCAAGGTTAGTGTTTTCGGGCTTTCTTAATGAAAGACTTTTATTGTGGCGTTTCATGAATGATAACATCCAATCATGGCCAGCAGATTTTTGATCTTTCCATTCTTGTGGCATTCTTTTATTATTTTGTAATGCATAGTCATATGCAAAAGACCTCAGCTGTTTGTAAAACAGTCCGTAGTGCATGTTGCAGCATTTTTCGACAAGAAGATGCTCTTCTCTTTCTGAAAAAACTTGTCGGCTTGCGTATTTAAACCTTCTTGTTTCAGTTAGTTCTGTAAGCACCCGGAAAATTTTTAAATTAAAAAAAATTAATTCAATCAAATTAATGCATCTTCTTTAGACGTACCTAAAAGAATTTCAACTTAATCTTATAATAAACAAGTTCCTAAAAGTACCTAAAAGAATTTCAACTTAATCTTATAATAAACAAGTTCCAGGCGAGTTAGCCTAAACATCCCCTTAAGTGCCAGCAGATAACGTTGAAATCAACAAATCAATCGCCGGTAGAGTTTCATGCGTGGGAAAGAGGTGACCCTCGTAGAGATAAGGAATAACTAAAATCGGGCTAAATTGTACCCGGACCTTAGGCAACTCAAAACACCACGGCGCCCAAAATTTGCTCATAAACCAAAGTTGAACAAACAATTTTACGAGAGGGCAGCACTTCTCAGGAGGAAATTTCTTATCCAACCAAAACAAAACGGTCCCGTGGAAGTAGGGGGAAATTTCAAAATCAACAATTAATGTTCATCAAGCCCTTCTTAAGAGTGGTTAAGTTTCCTCTCTTGGAACATTCGTTTAAAATCTTTGTTTTTTATTATTATTATTCATTAGTGGGGAATTAAAATAAAATCCTATAGAGTGTGTAAATGGTAGTGTAGAAGAATAAACCCCGTTGGCCCAGAGTCTCTCCCCGGAGGGAGAAGTAATCAAAAATCCCTTAAAGAAGAGTTATCTGCTGCTGTACCTCCTAATTTCCCTATCAAGGTAGGAACATTTAATTATTGTAAAATTTAAATTGTTAAAAAAGAAAATCTGCTCCAATATATCCTAGTTTGAGCGCTGTTGAATTTTTTTTTTATTTGATTAAAGTAGCTTACAACCATTTTGCGCCTTGCACAGTTCCACCCCCAAGAACCTACCTCCGTAAGAGTGATGATAGGCCTGGTAAATTAATGAAGCATTTAAGGGTCCGGAATTCCTTTAATTCCGGTGGTGGCAGCGTTAATCAAAAATTTGTCTTGATTTAATCCCTTCCATTAACTAAGTAATTGGCATTTATATTTTTTTTCTTTAAACTTTTATTATTAAAAGTCTGCTACCCCAGTAAGGAAGGGTTAATCGGGAAGACTTCATCTTTCACCCCCTCGACCCTCGTTTACAGTTCTGCCTCCAAATCCGCACAACCATCATCTTGATTTTTAATCTTTTTTAGTCTAAATAATAGTGTTATACCATAAATAGAAGCAGCTTGTCTAAAGAGTATTTTTGGCCCTATTACCTTTCTTCTTATACCTTCGAACCATATTTGTTGCACTAGAGAAAATTGGTAGATTGTAAAGGATGTAAAACAATCGTATGGGGTCACTTTTGACACGGTTTTAAATGTGCCCTGCTTAAGGATGTCAAAAGTGCCCCAATGCGATGTTTTATTTAGTATAAATCAGTCAATCATTTTATATTGATTAATATTGAACTCGCCGCCATAGAAAACAAACAGAAAACTATTAGATTTCATATCTTCTAACACACATGAAATCTTAACCGACTTATGGTTTCTACTGGATAAAATGCATGGAGAAGGTTCGTTAAAAACTTATTACCAATATTATGTTTCAAATTTTAGAAGGTCAAATCTGCCCCACTGTAAAATGTATCCCGCACTCCCCTTTCCTTAACGCATGTAATAAATGTTTTGGGAAAATTTTTCGTATTATTTTTTTCCTATTACGAAGTAAAGCGATCAACTTACTATTGGACATGGAGAATCTGTCAAGTTTTCTTTACAGTTTGACAATGCAATTGTCTTCACAAAATGTCTTACAAGTTAGAATTGCGGAACGGTATTTACAACTTCGTAGGTGAAATGGACCACAATTTACCGAGTCATTAGGGAATATGAGGAAGGTTTGCCGTTCATGAATCTTTATCTATTACTTGAAGTTTAGTTAATGAAGTTACGTTCGTTAAAACCCAAGTTACTAATTTTTGAAAGTGATATTACAAGTAAAAAAATGGAACTAACCAGAGAGCATTTTTCAATCATGATTCATTATGATTTAAAAAAAGGTTTAAGCGCTTATGAGTGCAAAAAGAGTTTAGATTCGGCTTTTAGTGAACAAGCACCTTCTTCGGCTACAATTTACCGATGGTGTAAGGAATTTGAACGCGAGAGGAATTCTGTTCACCATCAAAAAGGAGCAGGGCGTCCTCCTACCGACAAAAACCTTGCTGCTGTTAAAAAATGAATTGAAGAGACAATAAAGCCACTTATGCAGTAATAGAGCAACAACTAAAGATTGGATCCTCAGCTGTTAGAACAATCATACACGATCACCTGCATTTAAAAATAGTGGTTAGTCGTTTTGTGCCGCAGCACCTTTCTGGTTTCCAAAAAGCAGAGTGTGTAAGAATTTGCAATGACACTTTAAATTTCTTAAATATTGGCGGGGGCAAAATTTTTTCCAAAATAGTGACAGGTGACGATATTTACTTTCCGTTTTTCCATGTATCTACCCGCCAAGAGAGTCGTGTATGGATTTACCAAGATGAGGAAACTCCAATAATGACCAAGCAGCAGCGAGCTATGAAAAAGTTATGTATGCGGTGTTCTTCAGAAGTACGGGTCTAGTAAAAGCTAGATCAAAAGACAGTTACAGCTAAATGGTACACTCAAAAATGTTTGCCTGAAGTGTTCAGTAGAGTTCCAGACAAGGGAATTATGCTGCACCATGACAATGCATCGTTCCATACGGTAGCTCTAACTCTCCAGTTTTTGGCTGAAAAAATAGTAATAGAACATCCGTCGTATCCACCTGATTTAGCAATGTGCGACTTTTAGCTATTTTTGCGCTTAAGATAGAAGGTTTTCGTCAGGTTTTTGAAGGTATTCTGAAAGATGATTGGTTGGGAACTTTTGAACAGTGGAAAGAAAGAATGGCCAAGTGCATCACTGCTGAAGGGAATTACTTCGAGCATGTTTAAAATAAAATCCTAGAAAATATTAACCATGTTTTTTATTCTCAGTAAATTCAGCTTGACCCTCGTACTTTTCTATATGATACATAATAATTAATTAATTATTATAATTAATAATTCAGTTTAAACGTCTGTGAATACCTACTGTGCTGAGTATTTAACGCGTATTTAGAATAAGTTCTATTTGGCGCAAGAAATAAAACACATTCCAAAGTCATACAGCCTATATTCAATACATAAATAACGATGGTAATGTCACGTTGAACATGAATATGGTACACCTATAATCTATAAAGTACATTTGCACAAAATATTCTCATATTTATATCTAAACATAACAGTACATTAAATATTACATGACATCGCACGTATTTACAACGTTTAAAGTTGAAAAATCGCTTCGTTTTTCACATTCCAATTAATTGAAAGCAGATAGGTGCGTCAAGTCAAACGGTAACGTTGGTCGAATATTGACTGTAAAAATTGACGACCATTGCAATCGCATGAAATAATATTTCTTAAAATGTTTGGAGGGACACCATCAGCAAAATGAGCCTAATCTTTGTTATGTGCCGCGTATTCTCTGGAGTCGTGTTGGTGGTTTCATACTAGTTTTGACTAGATTCGATTCTTTTCTAAATCTAGTTTTTCACTTGACTGGACAGTATCAAAAAATATTTTAATAACAGTCTGATACATATTCAAGGAATGGAATTTAAAATTCAATTTCGGAAGAACTCGTAAAAATTAGAAGTATTTTCTTGGACGATGTTAAACTCAGAAGTTTTTTTTTTTTTAATTTTATATTTTATATCTCCGGAATACGATTCATTTACAAGAAACGAAGTAAGTAGAATATAAAATTTCAGATGTATCCAAAAATTTAGATTTAGTCTTTGGTTCTATAAAGACAGAAATTATAAATGTTTTGGAATAATTTTTTGTCTGTGTAATGTCCTCACTACTGTTAATGAGTTCAGGACCAATTCAGGAGATAATGGGGAATTTAAATACACATAAAACATATAAGCATCATCCGTTTTATTTTCGTGAAACGCAGTCATCATAGATAACAACATCCATATTGATTTTCTTGATCAAGAGTTTATAGAGCCGCATGACACCTCATTCAGGACATCTCGTCGAATTTTAATTCTCCTGATTTAAGTTAAATTCAAATTTTTTATAAAACATTATTTTTAAATGCGTTCTAATTTTAAGGGTTGTTTTTTTCATATGGTTTTAATTAGTTATCTAGTGCAAATCTCTTTTTTAGTAAATTTTTGACCAAATCCTTTTCATATTAACGATTTCAAGGAAATTATTGTAGTTCATAATCCTGTTCACCAAAGTAATTTTCTGATTAATGCCAAAAATCCTTGATGTAATATTTTGTGGCAGTGGAGTATTATTATTGCGAATTAAAAAGTGTCTTTTCTGTAAAACTCGTTTACTCTATGTAAATTAAAATTAATTCCAATTATAACTTCTGAACCTAACGTTTCCATTAGAAGAGATAAAAGTAATTACTTATCACACTTCCAAGAAAATATCTGGAATTATATTCGTCATACCGACTATTTATAATAATATTTATACGTCAGTCATTGTTAATACAAAAGGAAGCAACCGATTCACGTAAATAACCGTAAAAAGCTATTATACATAATTAAAAATACGATTTTAATAATTGTTTCAAATAAGCTATTGATTTTTTTTGAATGACTTTCAATTGTGCCCGACATTTGGATACTCTCGTTAGTTTATATTTAAATTACAAGTCTGAACGTCGTTGATGATCAATTCGAGTGTCTTCACGTTGGTGCGTTGGCGTTGTCGAAGCCCTTGATCAAAGTTTCGATTATGAATTTTATAGTTATGTTGTAGATGTTCTCCACGTTTTCCGTGTAGCGGTCCCCTAATGTCGTTTTTACCGCCTCTAGGAATGGTTGTTCTATTTTCTGGAAACAAAAATACAGAAATTTAGTTGCGAATTTCCGAAAGTGAAATTACAAAAGCTTATCGATGAAAAAAGTAAATACGTGGAAATGTGTCAGTCTGCCAGCCTCGTTATTAGAGATGGTTGTCATAAAATTTCATATCGACGAACCGGTAAAATGTGTGTCATAAAAGTCTCATAACCGAACGAATTCGGTAAGTAATAAATTTCCACCGGGTGTATAAAATAGCTTTTTATGGAATTAAAGACTGGACTGAAATTAAATATCGTCGTAAATATAGCATTGATTTCAATAACGTTAATTAACCAGATTTATGATTTATAATTCAACACAATGAGTCACTATGAATTCACTTAAGCGACTGCGAATAATTTTCTGTGCCAAAATACCGCCGGCGAATATACGCAGAAAAAATGTAATTTACGCGCTTTCAGCGGAGCTTTTCGCTGTATTAAATGTGCTCACATTAAGTTTGAAGGAAGAGGAATGCATTCAAAGAAGTTAAGCGAGAAGATTTATTTAAGTGGGGAACAGTCAAAATTGATGTGGCTGGAATTAGCGCAGACGAATAGAAACGTTCGTTGTGAAGCAATGGGGTTACTGTTGTTAAATAACGCCATATCTGGAGCATGCCCTGAATTTATTCGTCTCATAAGCAAAATGCAGATTAACTCCGAATAGCGGCATAAATACGACTGAACTCATCAAATCAGTTACGAGGGATGATTACGGTTTCGTTTAATTACAACGTTAGCTTGGGGACGTAAAATTTCCAATATTCAAATTATTTCTGGATTAAGGTTAAAAGGAGGAGATTTTAAATTTGTTTTTATGACGTAATTGCTTTTTAAAGACGATTACGTCATAAGTAAAGCACGGATTTTTAGGTCATCAGACGCAAGCGTCGTGGAATGATGACTCGTGACCTAAAAATCCGGGCTTTAGTCATGAGTTGGAATGTAGTACAATGAATATTTCAGTTTTTATAGACATTATAAAATAGAATCGTATTTTATTTAGTCATGAAGAGATTATGGGGTTAAGGAGTTTCCAAAATCGCCACCCAAGTGTATTAAGCGATCAAGCTTTTATTAACGAGCTTTTCTAATGAATATATATGTGCACAGTACACGTAACCGATCTGACACTTTCATTATGCTAAAAGCGTGAAAGTTTACCAACCTACAAAACGTAATTTATTTAGGTACTTGTTAGGATAACGTAGAGGTCACAAGCTAAAGCCCTAAAATGCTGCTTTAGTAATTATTTATTTGCTACACATCACTCACCCGATAAAAAATTATTATTTAGTTTACATCATCAGCATTATTTTAGGAGTTTTATAATTCATTATAAAAGTTTATTAAACAAAGCCGCGCTGGCGAGGTCCTCAAACAATATCGATACAAAATATTCCAACTTTTTCTGTTACGTAAATTAACAGGAAATTCAACTTTTTTAATTAAAAGTTTCTCTTCATAACTAAATATTGGACCTCATCTAACTCCAATGTATTAAACTGACTAATTATCGCAAATTACAACTAAAATCGATATAAATGCCGACGTTTCGCAGTACTATTGACAGATTCAAAACATCCACATCAATTTGGCAAACCGTCGCTCAATTGTAATTACTTATTTTGTGATATTTTTTTTTCATCAGTTAAGAGTGTGCTTTCAGTTATTAAATTACCATGAACTACATGTTATAAAGTCATTATGCATAAAATAATGGAAGACAACTAGAATTTATTATCGCACGTTATCTTGAAAGATCTAAGATTATATTATTCATCAGACCCAAGCGTTTACCTTAATATTTTCACGTCGATGCTTTCAAAGGATTATGAGCACGCTTAATCGCGTAATAATTTACATTTAGTGGGGTTTTATTTTCTTTTTAAGTAGTTTATGGCAGGGAAGAGGGTTAAATTTATACAAGAAGTGGGATTAAAGATATTGCACGGCAAAAATCCGAAATACAAAATTCTTTCAACTTTAGGTTACAGTTCGTTCCATGTAGATATGCGTCTAAATCAGGGCTGCCCAACTGCAAGTGCCCCAAGAGCCTGTTGGAGGACCGCATTATAAAATATTTCGTATGCAACTTTATCAGTGAGTTTTAATAGGTATGGTATACAAAGAAAAAACGTGTTTGTATTACTATTTTAATTTATTCAAAAAATATGAAATTACAAAAGAATTAGTGGGAAATTTGAGGATGTTGGTTTGCACTAATTGATTTGTGCTTACAATTTTTAACAGATTGTGGTTTCTTTAACGTAAACAAAAGAGATAATGCATGTCTTAACATAGAAATCCCTAACTTCGAAATTGATTGCCGGCTTAGACAAAATGTGCTTTCTGGCCTTCTCAAAAAGGAGACCGGGAAGTTTGACAGTTCCAAAATCTCTGCATTCATTGCAAGCTTAAAATCTCTGGCAGACATCAGTGGGTCACTGAGAGTTAACAGCAAATCTTTGTGCGTTGATGTTGCTATGTGTATCGCAAAATTGTATACCGACACGAAGATCCCCAGGAACCATTTTGAAATACAAGCTGATTTATATTATCTTGTAAAGGATTGGATTGATTGCAGCTGCCATGCTGAGCTCAAAATTGACAGCGGTAATTCACCCAGAGTTGATATATTTTTCAAGATAAATGATAAAATATTACAAAGTCTGTGCAAATTGCTTTCTCGGTACTGAAAATAAAATTCTTCTGGGCGTATTTTTAGCTCGTGATGGAAAGATCTCTGTTGGTTGCGTGGTAAACATTAATGAAGAAAACAGTCCGGAAGTTATTATGGAGGGAAGAGTATGCGTGGACAGCGAAGGAAAGACCCTGTTCCCACTAAATGAAGAGATACAAGTTGATACAAATAGTAATTTATGATTTTGTTTTTGTAGTACTATAATTAAATGTTTTCTTATGGTCTCAGTTACGCATCTATAATTTTTTATACGACCACCGAATTTACTTGCTTTTCATTAAATTTTGTAAATTACGGATTATATTTTATGTTTTTTTTATTGTCCCAACTAAGCCCGAGCAATGAAAACGCAGTTTGAGGTATCTAAGAAAGGATTTTTGTTTAGGTTTTTGACGCGCTTTTTTCCGGTGGCTTTTTAACTCTTCAGTGTAGTCGGAACGAAAACGGGGAATGTTTTGCACTTATTTTTATTAACTCTGTAAATATTGGGGTGTTGAAAACCGAGGGATTTGAATAAGAATTCTGGCTTTTTTTTACGGCTGGTTTTTTTAATCTTACCAATTATTATCCTGGTCCAGAAATAAAAAAGCCATTTTGGGAAATTTGAAAACAAGAGCCATTCCGACCGGTGAATTTTTTGCATGTGCCAATTGGCTTCCTCCAGAAATAAAAAAAAGCCATTTTGGGATGTCTCAAAACAAGGAATGCTGTAAGGTTTTGTGGGTGCTTTTAATGTAATTCTGCTTGATTTTGGATGATTTTCAACAGTTTTCCAATGTGCCCATTTTCTGGTGGTCTATTATTGATTTTCGAGTATTTTTTGGGCGCATAAAAATTATGATTTTTGAAGGATTCATGTCTTTCGGTTGTTTACTTTTGGGAAAACATATAAATTTTTAGGGTTCTGTCTTGCTTTGTAAGACGCCAAATATACCTCTTTGATTTGGTGTTGTTTTTCCTTTTTTTGCATGCGCCAAATGGCTTGGTCCAGAAATAAAAAGCCAATTTGGAGTGATTAAAAACAAGGTATTTCGTTAGTTTTTTAGGGCGTTCTTGAAGTAATTTTGCATTATTTTGAGAGATTTCAACAGTTTTTTCGTGTGCCCAATTTCTGACGGTCTTTAGATATTTGAATATTTCTGAGGTGGATAAAAATTTATGATTTTTGAAGGATTTTGTGCCTTTTTGGTTGTTTCGCATCCTTTTCATTGGTCTTTCTTTTGGGCGTTTTTCAATGATTTTTGCATGCGCCAAATGGCTTGATCCAGAAATAAAAAGCCGTTTTGGGGTGTTTAAAAACATGGCATTTTGTAAGTTTTTTAGATCTTTTTCGGATGTTTACTTTTGGAAAAACACTAAATTTGTAGGACTCTACCTTGTTTTTTTTTATTAATCCGGTCCTGTTTCCTTAATTACCTTCTTATTTAAATTACTTATTAATGATTATATTTTTCAATATCTCTATAAATTTTGGGAACTATCAGAATAATTTTGTGTCTGATATAATTATTAAAATTAAATTGAAATAAGTTCACTATTACTTTCTATACTAGTTTTTAACCGAGGTGGAGTAACATTATTGCTGTCCTCTTGTATTCTGAGCGTCGGCCGGCCATGTCGCGGTAGGGATTTGCAAATTTAAATTTTATGACTTAGACGCATATCGAAATGCAACGAAGTGTACAACATACAAATACGTCCATGAAAAAGCTAAAAAATACTAACAAAATATAATGGTTACAGTGCCTGTTGAGTAAAAAGAAATTAGTTACTTTGAATAATTATACGTTTACCGTTTAATTTAATGCTGGCGTGTTTCACTCGCTTCAATTTATTTGTATGTATGTACAGGATCACGAATGGGATTACATTTCTGAACCGCACACAAACCCGGTGAATTGTATCAAGCACACCTGCAATTTTCTCAAAATTTTCGGAACGATTGCGCGACCTAGTTATACTCACCCAAATAAATTTCAGCCCGAGCTGAAATTACGAGCTTTAAAAACCGTTGCTTTAGTTTATGTGCGCAGTTGGAATTGGTTCGAAAATTTCAGTGTGCTCACGCCTAGAATTGATTTTTTTTAATAACACATATTATGATTTGAAGCAATCATTTGCTTTATATTCGCCTTTTATTTTCTCTAATAATATGAAATTAAGTAGGTATGTTTAATTTATTACAGAGAAAGTTATAAATAGATGTACTTATTTTAGATGCAAATATTGAAAGCATTTTATTTTTTTTTAATCTTTGTATAACATAACTTTTAAAATATCCTGAAGTAAATTATCATTTTAGAATATTGTTAAATCACAACTCAGGAAATTTTTTCACCTATACATGACACCTTATTTTCCACACGTCTTGCTTTATATATTCCGTGCAAGGATTTGTAGTCGTGGATGAATATGTTAACCCAATAATAATATTGGGGAGAGTTCCCTAAAGGTTTTCCCGAAGCAAGCAGAAGCCTTCCAACGTACATAAAATGTTATTGGCTCCGTGGTAATGGACGTAAGCTGCAAAACTCGATGATGTCATTTTACGCCGTGAGCCTGATCTTATAACGACTACACTTGGCTCTTTTTATTTAAATTAAAAAAAAAAAAAACGACATGTATACAGCCTCGCCATAGATAGGGTTTTCGAAGTTGTGTATTTTTTCCCAATTAATAATTTGTGAACAAATTTCACCAATTTTTTACGTATTTAATTTTCAAGTAAGGATTTCAAGCTACATTTTTTCAAAGCTTTCAACGTTACCCTTGTAAAAATTCGATTTTTCTCGTTGTAAGTTACCACAGCAACTTCCAGCAAAATGTTATCAACATGTTTTATATTCATGGACGAACAATTCGCATCAAGGCGAACGTAAACTAATACCCCAATAGTTCCCTTGAGTTATCACGTCCCTCTATATCAAACATAACGACATGCACGGCTGATTCGCAGAATGTGCGGTATTTGCTCCCTGGAATACCTAAGTGATTAATTAAAGTTAACTGTTGAGTACCTAGAAGCTATTTAATATTGACATTTATATGTCAGGAAAGTGCAAATTATTTCACATGATGAGAGCATCTAACATGAAACTGTAATTATGCAAAGAGTAATGATTTTCTCGATGTAGAACAAATTTGGATTCATCATTCAGAATTCCCTTGTGTTTTCTTTATTTACTTGCTTCCTTTTTCAAATTAAACTCTAATTAAGAAAAAAAAAAAAACGAAATGCACAATGAAACACAAAATAAAATTATTAGTAATTAAATCAACGACAAAGAATTAAATGTATTAAAACAAAACAAAGTCGTGACTTAATATTGAAGGAGAACAGGTAATAACAAATATACAATTTACAATAAAGAAAAATAATTGGCAATTGTTTACGAAAAGAAATAATTGAGACTCGTCTGTGGAAAATCTCTACACAAGACGAAAGAGAGTAATGAAATAAAACTGAGAGAAAAAGAGTAAAAAATTGATAAAGCAAATTTGACAATCATTCATGAAGAAAAACAATTGATAGTCGTTCGTGAAGGAAAATTATTAATAAATCACGAAGAAAAATAATTGAAAGTCTTTAGAGAAGAAACTCAATTGACTATCGTTCGTGAAGAAAAAAAATTGATAGTCGTTCGTAAAAGAAACCAGAAAGAAAGGAGTAAAAAATTAATGAAAAAAAAAATTGAAAAATTCATGAAGAAAAACAAATGATAGTCGTTCGTAAAGAAAAACAATTAACAATTGATCGTGAAGAAAAATAATTGACAGTCGTTCGTAAAGGAAAACAATTAATAATTCACGAAGGAAAATAACTGACAGTCGTTAGAGAAGAAAAGCAATTGTCAGTTGTTCGTAAAGGAAAACAATTAATAAATCGCGAAGAAAAATAATTGAAAGTCGTTAGGGAAGAAACTCAATTGACAATCGTTCGTGAAGAAAAATAATTGATAGTTGTTCGTAAAAGAAAACAATTAATAATTCACGAAGGAAAATAATTGACAGTCGTTAGAGAAGAAATGCAATTGATAGTCGTTCGTAAAGGAAGAAAAATATTTGACAGTCGTTAGAGAAGAAAATCAATTGACAATCATTCGTGAAGAAAAACAATTGACAATTGCTCGTGAAAAAAACACAATTGACAGTCGTTCGTAAAGGAAAACAATTAATAATTCACGAAGGAAAATAATTGACATCGTTAGAGAAGAAAAACAATTGCTCGTGAAGAAAACAATTAACAATCGTTCGTGAAGAAAAATAATTGATAGTCGTTCGTAAAGGAAACTTGAAGGAAAAGAGTAAAAAATTAATAAAAAATTTACAATCATTCATGAAGAAAGTTCATGAAGAAAGTTCGTAAAGAAAAACAAAGTCATTGGTGAAGAAAAGCAATTGACAATTGCTCGCCGAGAGAAACAATTGATAGTTCGTAAAGGAAAATAATTAATAATTCACGAAGAAAAATAATTGACGGTTGTAGATCAAGAATTCGGTCAAGAAAAACAGTTAACAATCGCTCGTGAAGAAAAGTTAACTTATGAGGAAATTCCAACACGAAGAAAGTGAAAAACAATTGACAATCGTTCTTGAAGAAAAATAATTGATAGTCGTTCATATAGGAAAACAAAGTCACTGGTGAAGAAAAACAATTGACAATTGCTCGCCAAGAGAAACAATTGATAATTTTTTGGAAAGGAAATCAATTAAGAATTCACAAAGAAAAATAATTGACAGTAATTGATGAAAAAAACAATTGACAGTTGTCGGTCAAGAAAAACAATTGACGATCGCTCGTGAAGAAAAGTTAAGTTATGGAGAATTTACAACACGAAAAAAATGAAAAACAATTGACAATCGTCCGTGAAGAAAAATAATTGATAGTCGTTCGTAAAGGAAACCAGAAGGAAAAAAGTAAAAAATTATTAAAAAAAAATTGACAATCATTCACGAAGAAAAACAATTGATAGTCGTTCGTAAAGGAAAATAATTAATAATTATGTTACAGAAGAAAAGCAACTGGCAAATGCTCGTGAAGAAAAACAATTGACTATCATTCGTGAAGAAAAATAACTGATAGTTGTTCGTAAAGGAGGAAAAAAGAAAAAAGTAATTAAAAAAAATGAGAAGAAAATCAATTGATAATCGTTCGTAAAGGAAAACAAAGTTACTGCTGAAGACGAACGATTGACAATTGCTCGCGAAGGGTAACAATTGATAGCCGTTCGTAAAGGAAAACAATTAATAATTCACGAAGAAAAATAATTGACGGTTGTTGATGAAGAAAAACAATTGACAGTTGTCGGTCAAGAAAAACAATTGACTGTTGTCAGTCAAGAAAAACAATTGATAATCGCTCGCGAAGAAAAGTTAAGTTATGGGGAAATTCCAAGACGAAAAAAGTGAAAAACAATTGACAGTCGTTCGTAAAGGAAAACAATTAATTATTCAATAATAAAAAAATAATTGACGGTCATTACAGAAGAAAAACAACTGGCAATTGCTCGTGAAGAAAAACAATTCACAATCGTTCGTGAAGAAAAATTATTGCTAGTCGTTCGTAAAGAAAACCTTGGAAGAAAAGAGAAAAAAATAAAAATTGATAATCATTCGAGAAAAAAATCAATTGGTAATCGTTTGTAAAGGAAAACAAAGTCACTGGTGAAGAAAAACAATTGACAATTGCTCACCAAGAGAAACAATTGACAGTCGTTCGTAAAGGAGAACAATTCATAATTCACGAAGAAAAATAATTGACGGTTGTTGGTGAAGAAAAACTATTGGCAGTGTCGGTCAAGAAAAACAATTGACTGTTGTCGGTCAAGAAAAACAACTCTCGCGAAGAAAAGTTAAGTTATAGGGAAATTTCAACACGGAAAAACTGAAAAACAATTGACAGTCGTTCGTGAAAAAAAAGTAATTGATAGTTGTTCGTAAAGGAAAACAATAAATAATTATTATATATATATATATAAATATAAATTATTAAATTCGTTCAGAATTTCTTTGTGTTTTCTTTAATTACTTATTTCCTTTTTCGAATTAAACAAGCCAGCATGATTCAGATAATGTTTACATTATTGCAATATTTTAGACGACATGTCGTTAGGAACTGTAAGTTCCACGACCAGTACTCTTTTTAAAGCCATTTTCAATAAGACTAAAAGTGTTTCACAAAATTCTCTGTAAATTACTAATTCGTTAAGTTGCTTAAGATCTATACATGTGCGTCTTGTTGCTGAAAACGTTTGGTTGTCGGTCTAGTCTTGATGTTAGCATTATTGAATTAACTTGGCTCCACTTCCTCCTCTCCTCCTCTTTCCAGCTCCGGCATCTGCAGAATTTAAGCGTGAGAGACAGTTACAGCAACCGCAAATTATTAATTCAGATACGACCCATTATATCGATTGGGCTTGAAACTGAAATGCAAGTAACATGTTTGCATAATTTTAGTTTGAAAACTGAAATGCATAATTGAACGACATCATTGTGATTTATATGAAATTTCCATTGGATTTCCATCTATTTGGCGTAGATGTGTATTTGTATTAATGTACTACGTTTTCCAAGAAAAGTCCCAGTTAACATATTTTATGTGCCTACAACAATTCTTTTTCGTAACCTTTAAGAGCGCGTTTCAAAAACAAAATTTATTTACTGGATCATCAATAGGGCGAACAGCAAATTCTTTTTTTTAATTTCTTACTGTCTGAAACACGCGGTTTGAAACGGCTTTTAATTTGCTTGAAATCGAGCCAAGCCTTTTAGGATAAGGGGCTCCCGTCTCAAACAAAACGTCCGCAGTCTCACCACTGACAAATTAATTCTGTATTTCATCCTTTACCACCCTAAGCCGAAGCTGTGCCGGCTAGGGTAATCTGCTTACGTCAAGAGATTAAAATACTATATTATCTACAAGTAAATAACTTCTTTTTTAAATATGTACTTTCTTAAATAAAGTCAAACTAACGTAAGCTATTAATTAAAGCTTTCCAAATGCATATAATGGAGTTCACTGATAAACTATCTGAAGAACTGATTTCTATAGTCATTCTACTTTTTGAATGCCAGCGATTCTTTGGAATACACGGTTTTGGCGTCGCCTTATCCATTTTGCTTTCGATAGCGTTCATAAATAAGCGTGGTTTAAAAATCAATAAATGAGGTATAAAATTCTCTTACCCATCAATTTGAATTTGAATGTAGTGATGCTGGTGATTCATTTCTTATTTATAAAAGCAAGAAATTTCTATATGTATGCACAAATACAAGATAAAAAAATGTGAAATTACGTTTCACTGTAAACAAACTTGTGGAAGATCTTACAGAAGAGAAAACTCTTGACAAATACTGAATATTTTATTTGTAACTCTGTTAAATCTGAATAATAAAGTCGGGATTTGCGTACTTCGTACTGTGGCACTGCTAAATTCTTAATTATGTTAAACTTGTTTCTGTATAATGAAAATTCTTTTCGTTAATAAGGATTTTATCTGCGCGGTGTCAAATATATTTACTCTCTCGCAAAATTTTATTTATTTATTTTTTTAAATCGAACAACATTCATCAGAGATAACATTTTAAGTTATTTCTAGCTTTCAAGGCATTACGGTCTCTAGCTTTTACGTCAGTGTCTGAAAGCCAAAATATATAAAAGAAATCTGCGCGACATTTTCCCGAAAGCTAGTTAGATAATGTTGGATTACAGCCCCTGGAGTAAATGCGCTGCTTCCTAGATACAGACAGAGCAGCACGGTTTAAAGGTATTAAAACGGAAAGCTAAAAATGCAACGAGAGATTTTTGTTATCTTACGGTTTAATGCCAACAAGAATTATATTGGAGGAGCTGAATATTATTCTAAAAGCTCCATTTCAACTTGCAATGATGTTTTAATAAGCGGAATATTTAAATTATATTAGAATAATACCACACACTATATTGTATAATTTAATGTGTTAAGTTTATAAAAAAATACTCACCCAAAAATATTCAACTTTAAAGCCCGGTATCCTTCGATGAGAAGCTCCGACTTGGTGAAGGAATTCAAAAAAAGCGTCCAAGTTATCGAGACCTTTGATGCCCTCGTCCAAAGTATTCATGACCGTACTCGCATGTTCATGAAGCTCTAGACTATTGGCTTGGTCTTCCTTTGTTTTCAGTTCCTTGAACTTTTCGAATAAAGATAAAAGCTCGGCGTTGTCCTCGAACAACCTGCAACGAAATTGTCTTTCAGCTCTCGAAATTTGTGTATCCGAGCAGTTTACTTTTCATCTTTCTCTAGTAACTATTACACTATTTGCAGTTTCACAAATACTTGCTTAAAAAGGAGCTAAACAGAATTTATGTTGTTATGGATTTTACTTTTTTTTAAAGTTGTTGAAACCGGGCGGGGATTTTATAAATACTTTAACAATGTGTATTGAAATAAACGAGCAGAAGTTGCATTTGCTTTGATTATAAAAATTGTTTTATGAAGCAGACGGCTCATTTATTCATTAGCTTCAATTAGTTGAAAGCGGTAAGAATGATATATGGATGTTGGTACGCCTTGTTCAGTGCGAACGCGTGCATAATTTACTCGAAGGTTCAAAATGAAGACTCCTCCTTATCCTCAGGGGACTCATTTGTAAGTGTTATGGAAACTAAAAGAAAATTAATTCGTATTTATAGAAACAGGGAGTGACATAAAAACATCTCGAATAAAGTTAATTAGAGCTATAGTATGTTCGAAATTTTTTAAGATAAAAGAGATGAAAAGGATAATATTTAAAACGATTCTAGAAAAGAACTTATTTGTTATAAATGCTTGCCTATAAAGGACCTAGAAGAACAAGGAGCTATAAAAGAAGTTGGCTAAGCGATGTACATACATTATGCAATACGAATAAGTAAATAA
Source organism: Serrognathus titanus (assembly GCA_039766575.1). Taxonomy (NCBI): domain Eukaryota; kingdom Metazoa; phylum Arthropoda; class Insecta; order Coleoptera; family Lucanidae; genus Serrognathus; species Serrognathus titanus. The sequence goes on from CM077912.1 coordinate 5,290,728, forward strand.
ATAACTTAGAAATTAGGAACGATTTAAGGGGAAGATTCATTTCTGGATTGTGAAGGCATTGAATCAATTTATCAAATCATATAAGGTCTCTAATAAGACGGAATTTCCTAGGGTTCCTCAGTTTCTTGGCGATGCTGGACAGATAAAAATCTGTCCATTTGTTTCGTCACGCAAGAAAGAACATTTTCTTCTGCAGTACATTAACGTCACAACGATATTACATTCTTTTTGGTTCAACTTCTTCCTAAGAAACTTACATTTGTTTCTCTGGAAATAAGGCTTTGCCGCGAAACATTTACGTCTGCAAATTCGATGTTTTCTCACTCAGTACGTGATATTTCAAAGTAAAGAAACGCCTCGGACGTTTTACTTTAATCTTCTTGCCGTGCGTATCAAAGGCGATTTGCCGCTCGTGCCACCTAAAGAAAAAAAAACTGCCCCGTTTGCTGGGCTAAAGAATGCGATACTACTGTAAATCGCGATTTGATTACTGCACGAGATGGAAATATGAAAAACCGAACGCCTGTTGTAAGCCCAGAGCTTATACTCAAATCATGTTGAAAATCACGCCGCGTTTTTCTAAGAAAACTCATTAAGCAGCAGCAACGGCGCGAAGAAAAAATGTGTAAAAAGATGTAATAAGCTCTTTAAGATGCGTTGTTTTTCTTGTATATATTTCAGATTTTCTAGTTCCCCTGAAAGGTCTTTGTTTTTGTTACGATGTTATTGCCGGGTTCATATTTTTATTGCTTCATTTTCTCCTTCGCCTGGTTTTGATGTAAAATTGAATGTTGCATTTAATTATTAAAAGTTGTCTAAAGAATAAATAACGCATTCAAAATGTATACGTACGTGTACGTCTGCATAGGCGATTTATTTTTCAAATCTAATTTTAAATATCCAATTTACTGTCAATTCCGTTCGACTCGTTTTCCATAAACTACGTGCGCTTTGCTGAAAATGTTGAACGATTTATTTTATAATTATCCAGACACAAATAATTATCTATCACATTAACTTTTAAAAGTCTATTAAAAATGAAAAAAGTAAAATTATAATTACTTTTTGCAAGTGAATATTGAATATTGAATAAACGTTAATGATATAATTTAAAACTTAAAACAAACTATGTAACGTAACGGTTCGTCTGTGTTAAATGTATCAAATTATTTAATATTTATTGTTTTACTAGGATTAAAAGTGTCACTTTTAATTAAAATAAAATATGCTATTTTTTCTGCAACTGGATTCAAAACAAAGATATTCACAAAACCAGTCTTAACTAAAAATGTTAAAAGTAAAAATTCCTAGGATTAAAGGTGCCTTGAATTCTAGGTCTTACCTATCAACATAGACTTCTTTTTATTAGTAATACATTTAATACGGTCGCAGAAAAAAAAATTTAGGGACTGCAAACTTTAACAGCTTTGTGCCTCCTGGTTGAGTTTTACGGGTCCACTGGTCAATCGTAACGCAATTTCATCAAACGGTTCATTTTTCGAAGGCGATGAAAGTTTTAAATCTAATTTGTTAGAGAATTCACACTTGACACCTAATTTTTTGCAGACCCTACCTTTTATAACACGTTTATACAGGGTGATTCTTCAATAGACCGCCAAATAATAATAATCCGTACAAGAATAGAAATCACAGATTATAGTTAAACTGGTAAAAAATATTACGTTCTTTAGTTCTCGAAATATAATTATTCTCAAAAATTTTACCCAAATACACGATTCTTCACTGGTTAAGAGCCAGCAACTAAAGGAATCAAAATAAATACAGTCATAAATGTTTTGTCGTTTTATGGCTGTTGCGGCGAGAAATTAGGCGAATTTGACCTTCAACGGAATTCAATGTAACCACCTGAAAGAAGAGCTTTACGACAATATTGATAAAGGCATGCAAATGCAAATCACCTGTAGTAAATTATTTAGTACAAATTTTATAGAATGAGGATAACAGAGGTTTGCAATTTGATCACCAAAAGTGATTTAACGACGTTGTTCTTGTGAAGTTTATTAGTTACTTACAATCAGACGGAAATGCACGTTGCGCTCGTTGTTTGTGGATCGAAATATTTCCTTTACGACAAGTGCCGCATAGGAGCACCTTTGTTTCGGTGGTGCAGCATTTACGTGATCACGGACATTTTCGTCCTGCAAATAGTCATGGTGCAAAGACAGCTCCACGAGTGTTGGATGCTGAGATAAATATTTTAAATGTTGTCGACGAAGAACCCAGCATCAGAACTAGAAGATTGGCATTTATTTAACAATTGATTCTGTGTATTATCCGTTTCATAATTAATTAGTTGATGCTGTACCGAGTTTTTAAAAATATTGTTGAAGTAATCAGCAAACGCTTCCCCTATCTCTGCATTTCCTTTAAATTTGGATCTGATTTAAATGTTTCAGCGGAGTGACGTTCGCAGGTCATCGTCTTCCTGCTAATAAATTAATAAATGCTCGGATGAATTTAAACGTTTGAGGCATGTCATTACAGCGGCGTTCCCAAGGAATTTTTTTAACATTTTCTCATAACCTACGATTTAATTACTTTCACAGGTTTTTTTTGGACGGATATTCAAGAATCACCTGTATGTACCGGAGACTGTAGTTTACTTGAGAGAGAGATGAATGTCTAAAATTAATAAATAACATTAACTAATCCTTGCGCTCACAAAAATCGGATAAAACGGATGCATAACACCTAAATGTTTTTGGTGTAGATAGTTATCCTCCTAATCGCTATTACAATATAGTTTTACTTGAAAATTGCACCTAACAAATTTAGTGTTATTGTTATCTTCTCGCGGTTAAAATGCATTTAAAAAGATGAACTAATTTTACTCCATCGAGGTTTAACACCGTACAGTAAACAAATTATGCATAATTCCTTAATTCAATAAATAGGAGATAAGTTATACTCAATAGTAAAATATTCTATCTGCATTGGTGCAGGATGAACGCGACGGAACATCGTAAAGAACTTGAAAAATTGTTAGAATTAACTATGAAAATTTATGTGTGCAATATTTCAGTTTGTTACAGAACATTGCCAAGTCCTACTCATGAATGTAACAAGAAGAAATGTTCTTAAGTACAAGTGTTCTTAAGTACAAGCCTTTCAGAAACATACATAAGTCCATTGTCGTTAAGTACAGTAAGTACAAGTACTTTACAAGTACAGGGTAGCGCAAAATGAACGTTACGGTTTGAATGCTTTATAACTTTTTTATTTCAAAGTAAATTATAAATTTTTTTGTTCTTTGATGCAAAATATAAATGGGAAATTTTAATGACTTAAGCGTGAAAAATTCGGCGATTGAAAATAGCGGCGGCGGTCCAGGATTTTATGAATCCAGCGGCGGCTAGTCAAATAGATGTTTAAAGAAATATGTAAATTGCGGCGAATGGCCAGTTAGAGTTCTATAATCTTCTTCGCAAATTAGGCGAATATATATGTATGTATATATATGTTGTAGTGTTCTTCCGGGTCTTCTTCCGTGTAGGGTTTTCAAAAGAACCGTTTGTGTCTTGACGACGTTTTGGCAGAATCACACCATCGTCTCGCATAACAACGAGAAGCAGAACCAAGCAAGCAGCTGAGAAGACCTGGAGATGGAAGGATGTGATTCTGCCGAAACATCGTCAAGACACAAACGGTTCTTTTGAGAACCTTACGCGGAGAAAGGCCCGGAAGAACACTACAACGTACAACACCCGCGGAAACCTACGATATAACATATATATATATGTATGTACAAACGTGTATTGTGGATACAATGTTGTTAGGTATTAAAAAAATATTCTTTAGATTCCTATATTTAAGCTACAATTGCAAAGTGATAACGCAATGTCAAACAATTAAATAATGCAAAAAGCATTTGTAAAATATATTTTTTATTAATTAAGCATAACTATTTTACATTTCACCAAAATAATGACACACTTGTTTTATTAAAGTTAATTTACTTATAGTACTTTTTTCGTAGTATAAGTCTAATCTTAAATCTAAAAATTTCTTTTTATTGTTCGTTTGTACATTTGGTTTCCTTATTTTATTGACGCTATTTATTTTAATATACGAGCCAATATGAAACCCCAACAATGTTTCAATAAATATATACAATGAAAGATGGCCGTTATAAAAATTATTATTAAAATTAGCGTGAAAGGACTCGCATGCATTTGTCGTACGACACGTTCGATGAAGGTGAGGCCCAAATTTTTGGAGGAAAAAGAGAATCTTTCGTATATAAATATTTACTAAATAATCAATATATTGGGTAACTCTAGGATCAGTGGGCTGTATTTCACCTAAATCAAATACCAAGCAATCTCCTACTTCTTCCGGTTTTAAATACTGAAGTCCGAACGTATATATCAGAAATTTTGGCTTGGCTTAAATCAGCCGCATGTATAGATTGTTCAAAATCTATTGTTATATGTTTTGTTTATTTTACATATTTCTACAATAGACTTCAAACATTTCTCATAAGAAGACGTGGCTTTGTCTTTAAGGAGACAAAAAACTAATGATATGTAATGATCATTATTGAAACCGTGAATAGTAAATAATTGCGTAAAATAACGAGTACAATACGAAAATGTTCCGTCGGCGTAAATGGTTTCACAGGAATTACATAAGAAAGTTAAATTTGTTGTACACAAAAAGAGTATTATATTATTTTCACTGTTCACTAATACAAAATTTTCACCGCGATTTGTTCTCCACTCTATTGAATCCAAAGCAGCGTGAATATCTATTATTGATTTTGGCAATGGTGGAAATTTTCTTCTCCTAGCATTATAAATGCTTCTCTTGATATCATTTATATCATAAACATTCAAATCAGCCACTGGCTGAGTTTTTGAAATATCATGACATATTCTTGAAGGTCTCACCGAAATGTTTTCCGTTTGCAAGAAACACTAATAATTTGTTTGTGAATTTTCCTTGCATCAGCTTGGTGATTATGCTCAAGATCCTTTCTTGATAATATTCGCTCGGAACCAATCGAAGAGATTAAGAAGGACAAGAGGATTAAAAAATTTATTTGGCCATCCATTTACTATAAATATTTTAGGGAGAAACCTGCGGAATGGATTAAGTCCCAACCATCGCCGCAATTTACATCTGCCGGAAAAATTATGTCTCTCAAGTGTTGGCCATTTTCTGCTTCGCAAAGTCGTGTTCTTTGTAACATATTCTCCATAACTTTTCGCAAAATTTCAGGTGGTATGGCACGGATTTCATTGCGAATATTAATTTTCAGTTCACGTATGGTCGCTGAACGAGTGTATGTTAATAACATACACTCGTTCTTTCAAAAAGCCCCAAAGGAAACAGTCAGAAGCGGTTAAATCAGGCAAGCGCGGCGGCCAATTAAAGTCGCTTCTGCGTGAAATAATGCGATTGCCGAAAATTTCCCGTAACAGAGCCATTGTGTCCCTTGCAGTATGGGCAGTGGCCCCATCTTGTTGAAACCATATTTGTGGATGGTTTTCCACAGGTGGCCTCAAAAAATTTTCCAACATAAGGCAATATTGAACAGCATTGATGTTAACTGCATCACCGATAGCATTTTCGAAGAAGTATGGACCAATGATCCTTTCGGATGATACACCGCACCAAAGAGTACATTTTAGTGGGTGTAATTCTCGCTGATGAAGTGCTCTTGGATTCTCTGTAGCCCATATCCTGCTGTTTTGTCTGTTGACAAAGCCATTTAAATGAAAATGGGCTTCATCGCTTCTTATTAAATTGTGAATGAAATCACGATTTTCTGCTGCTTTTTGTTGGAACGCAATAGCATAATTAAGCCGTTGCTGATAGTCTGTTGGTTTCACAAGCTGGGTTTTGTATGGGAACATGTGCAATGTGGCCAAAATCCGCTGAATGGATCTTCGCGACAGCCCAAGTTGTGCCGAACGTCTCCTAGTTGATGTTTCCGGACTTTCTTCCACACTCTCCCGTACACGTTGAATATTTTCAGCTGTGAGCGCCGTACGTGGTCTTCGGGTACCCTGGAGGTTCACTACTGAACCTTGTTGCTGAAAATTTGCAACCAGACGATTTATTGTCGGTGCTGAGGGTCCATTCCGCACATTAAAATGTCGACGATATGCACGCTGCGTCAAAATAACTGACTGTTGGTTTGCAAAATAAAATTCGATAATTTTTATTCGTTGTTCGAGTCCATTTTAAATTTCCCAAGTCTTCTTTACAAAATTCTGAAAGAAAAATTAAAGAAAACATTAAAATAAAAAAGTTATGAAACAATCAAACCACAACGTTAATTTTGCGCCAGCCTGTTCTTCTCTTCTCGTCATTTCTGTTCTAAATTTCTTAATTTATTCTGAAAAGTTCTTACGTGCCTACTTACGTCTGACACTTTCGCTGTTCTTCCCTGTTTTGCTTTCTTCAATTTTCATTGGTTTACTTAGTCTAGATATCCATCTTTTTAATTTTATTGTTAGGTCGTTGAGGATTTATCTGCGAGTTCCTTTTTTTCCACTTGCATATCTTCTTCCGAAACATTGTTATTTAAAAGAATAAACTATTTTTGAGTGGTAATTTGTTGTGAGTTGTTTGTAGTCAATTCGTAATTCCTTTTGTTCAACAAAAAATGGTTCATTCTATTCATTTTCATGCAAACTTTTATTGCTCAATTTATTTTCATGAAGTTGCGAAACAACCTGTATTTCTATTTGAAAATATGAATTATAATTTTTTTAATTGTCGAATTACCGTTTAGAATAATGCAGTTGTGAAATATAGAACGTTGTGATATTGATAGACCGGCAAAATTAATTTACATCCCATTAATTACGGACATGAAATCTGCAAAAACGAAATAATGCAGACGCAGTTGAAATATTTTTAATAGCAGCCATGCAGCACACTTCGGATCGAGGATTATTTTATCTCTTATTTTCACGGAATAGTAAATAAGCGGACAAAGGACAGAAAATCAAATTAATTTAACATCAATGCATTTGAAATTGTTTTAATTTGATGTTTCTTCATTAAGAAAATTCCATATTGCTTTCGCACAAAGCACGCAAAAGCTACGGATATTGCTGGTTTGCAAACGAACAAGAACAAGATAAACAAAGTGATTTAATAAATTGCTTTCTGTTAACCGAAGGTCACCGCGGGGCGAAAAATTGAAAATGATTTTTACTTCAATATAAAGGAAATAAAATTTGTCGTTTTGAAATTGAATTACGTGTCTTCACAAAAGAAAACACATGCCGGAAAGTTATATGTTTTCATTACATCACAAATTCGATTTTCTGCGTTCAGGTCTTCCGGAATTTATTCCGGGAGATGCCGCGTCGTAAAACCGAAATTAATTTCAATAATAATTCGGCGTCTCATGGAGTATAATTAAGATAAAATATAATATCACCACATCGTAATAATGGTGTTTTAGCATAGCTGCGTTCGTAGATATTTTGTGCTTCTCGTTCACGTAAAGAATTAATGTCCTTTTTAACAGGAATTTATGCAAAAATATTGGTATGGAATTTTCAGTGGGGCATATAATCTGCAAAGTGCGCTCGAAAAATCCATCTAACATCAGAGTCTTCACGATATTTTTCGCTTTCTTGTAACGTGAATGCGTGTGTACGTGTTTATAAGTTCTCAGTATCTTTTGTGTCTGGTTTAATTTGAAGTCATGATATATTGCGATTCGTTGTGCCATATTTACGCAGTAGTAAAATAACGAGAAATAAAATTTTATTTTTGATAAAAAATACAAATACACGTATTTTTTATTTGTAATAGTATTTAATTAAGCTAAAACTGTCGCGTCAGATTAACCGTTTTATAAGGCAACATTAACTTCGGGGGAAAATAAAACGAATTTGATGTGAGTTTGCTGGATCCCTTGGGGGGGTAATAAATCCTAACCGGATTAGTGACAGGCTGAGCAGTTTAATTTTTGTGCAAGTTTCAAACGTAAACCAGACCAAAATCGATTAGTGACCAAGTATATAGCACCTCAGGTTGCCATGGCGATAACAGATGCTCTCCTGCTAAAGCACACGCCAACCCATTCACACCATCTGCCTAAAGGATAAAGTTTCTAATACTATTTGTTTCCGTAGCAAAGGCGGAAAATTCACACCTGAAATAATAACATCCACCCCATATTAACCCAAATAATAATAATAACAATGATAAAAATAGTTTTGGTTAATTAAATTAGTTTATAAAATACACTCGGTTAAACGTAAACGATATTTTGTTGAGTTGCGATTTAATTTGAAATTTGTTTGGGGCTCCCAAAGTAAATTTTTCCGCACGGCAATAAATAATTTCTCCCTTTCGGAAACTCCACTTTTAACGTGATTAAACTTACCCGAGAATAGCGTCGAGAACGTTCGCGTAAACAAGCTCTCCGTGCGAAATTGGACATCTAAGTAAACACCCAATAAAAACGTCCTATTTGGGTCAATTTTCCCACGCAGCCAACTGGAAAAATAAATCATATGGAAGCCAGTAATTGCACGGTCCCCGTTGCTACTTTCGGTATCGATTCAATAAACACTCCTACGCCATTTCATCCATTGTCAACTATTGCAGACACGCTATCGCTTCTCTTGTTGTGTTATGACAACGCACCCCCGTTTAATATAATCATTACATTACGGTTCTAGGCCACATATTAAAAACAAACTGATTGTTTGTTTTTCCTTATCAAATTTGATACCCTAATTTTATTCTCAAAACAAAAAATGCAGACAACTTCAAACAAACCTTATTGACATTTACATTTTGCATTTACCCCGATGTTATATTATACTTTGTAAAATTGTAATAAAATTACTTTTTTTAAAAAGCTTGTCGCTTTGTTTACCCGCAAAAAACTCGAACCTCTTTTTTTGTGTGTGTTGAAAATAAATGTGCTTATCGCACATGTTCAGTTTCAGCTTTCAGCGTTATTTATTAACCCAAAAACATAAATCTTCCTTGCGCGAAACAGATTTATAATCTCCGGTAGTTTAGAGACCTCGGGGATTATATCTGATGGTCTTCACTGACCTCAACCCGTGGAAAGTTGGAAACCTATATCAGAAACTGTGGATTTGTTTTCCAATAAATATTTACAGTAAAAATATTGGCGAAACGTTTTATTGGAAAACGTCCCGAGAGCTCTCACTAATGAAATTTTTTATAACTTGCGATAGTTTTAAATCGGCTTTGCGTTTATTAAAGTAGTAACTTCTTAACAATTTTACATTTAGAAATAAGTTACATACAGATAAATAAATATATAAATATGATATTACTCCTTCCTGTTTTTGTTAAACTAAGTTGTCTTATTAATCTCTTCCATCCAATGATTAAAGTATAAAATTAGTGATTCTTTCTCTTAGTCTAGTATAAAGGAGCGTTATTGAGAAGTCATCCTGTATATGAAACCAATAGAAATACTAATTAATAAGTTAAAAAAATTTTTTTAATGAATCTCTTATAACACGATTAATTTTAATACTGTGTTCGTTTCGGTAATATTATGATGATTCTGCGACGCACACTTAGCAATTTTTAAATTTCTTTTGTTTGTGCTTTTAATGAGAAAACCTCAAGCAAGCTATTTTGGTCCTTTAATTACTTTCGCTTATCAAGCAATCGAATCGTCGGGTCTCCTCCTCCTTTTCCTCCTCGAAAACGAAAACAGTTGCGATAATTTCAGTTAAATGGATTTATTTAATTGCCTTTAGGCGCGGTAATTTTAGGTTTGCTTTGTTAGACGTTTACTGAGGCGATTAATTCATTTTCGCCCTTAATTAGAGATTATTTGATTCGTTACTTTGCCGAATTCGTTTCTATTCCTTGCTTATTTATACCTTTGTCTTCCACTTTGGAAACGGAAAAAAAAGATTTAATTACGCTTTGCGTTAGGATTCGAGTTTAAGATACTCATTAATAAGCGGGATAAAGGATGAAGGAACGTAAATAGGCTTGCTCTTGGCGATTTGTTTTATTTTAACATTCGCTTGGGAGAACACATTTGCCTTCAGAGTTTCTTAAAAATCCTTCTACGCAGTGGCATCCTGCAACACATTGTCGAGTGCATTCGTCACTGGGGTTTGGATCTGAACACGTCAACGGGCAAGCTGTTCCACAATCGTCAAATACTTCATGTTCTCCACATGTGGTTCCTGTACTAGCCGCTGTTTAAATAAATTTATAAGTATTAATAATAACAAAACAAACGAATTATAAAAATTAATTTAATCGCAAAAGTCTTACAAAATAAAAACAAACAGATTTACTTATTTAGAAAAAAAAAATGGTCATTAATGTTAAGTAAAAGAAGTGAGAATTTAACACTGGTTCTTTTTGACACATTTCCCTTGTCTATTAGCTACGTATCCAGGTTTACAGAAACATCCTTGAATACATTTAGTGCCGCAAGCGGTGGACGGATTTGGTTTGTCACACGTTGGTGAACAAGCAGATCCACACGTTAAAAAAACCTCATTTGGGCCGCATGGCGTTGCCTTGGCGACTAAACGAAACAAGAATCATTAATACAGGGAAAAATTATTTTAGAACTGAACCCAAAAGACCAAGAGTTATTTAGATCGCAAACTTGAAAAAAAAAAAAAATAAAAGTCTAAACTTACAACCAACCTGCTAAGTATAGGACAAAGACGATGCAAAATAGGTAGAAGAACTTCATTTTGGCTAACGATCGACCAATACGAATTTTCTAAATGTCAGCTAGTTCCTGCATTTACGAGAGCTATATATTATTGAGCGACTTATCTTTATTAGCGGGGAAAAAATTAAAAAGTGTCTTGTTTTGATTTCCAAATGCAATAGATTCTAATTAAATTCGAGAAATGCATCTCCGTCAACAACAGATATACGGTTCAAGGAAATTATAATAGAGCTCATTTTCGTCAGAAATAGGGTAACACGATATTTTTTTGACGATCACGTGGACACTAGAGATTCAAAAGTCTCACAAAAGAGATGAACGAATCGAAGATACTTTTATATGTGGATGCTTATTTATTTACGTTTAAAATTTTAATAATAATATTTACGAAACGTACATCCGAAAAAAGAAGAGAAAATGCAATACGTCGTGATTTTGAAAAAGTAATTGCCAGGGCCTTGTTCTTGATATGACACGAAATGAGTACCAAGGTGATCACAAGAGATTTTTAAGTCTCACAAAAAATCAATATTTTTATGAGTATCGCATATTATACAGGGTGTTTCGCAACTTCGTGAAAAAAACAATGGGCGTGTTGGACATGAGATGTGTGCATAAATCTAACTAAATAAAAACGGAAATAAAAACAAAATAAAAGTTACCCTCAACTGATAACGCATTGACAAATGTTTAGAATCTCTGGCTCAGTGCCGACTGAGTCACAATAAGTGTTCAAAATTCCTTCCCTCGGTCGCTCGTAAACACAAATCTGCCCGGCGAAGTAATGATTCACGAGCGTTTTGTTGTCGAACAGAGAAAAATGCGGCGTTAATACGATCATTCAATTCTTGGAACGTGTTGATTTCTTCTTCGTGTACCAACGCTTTTACGTGTCCCCACAGATAATAATTTATCGGATTTAGATCAGGTGAACGTGCAGGCCACCTGATCGGCCCGTTTCTTCCAATCTATTTACCAGGAAAATGTCTTCGAGGTGAGCACGTACTTCTCGTGAGGTTGAGCCCCATCGTGCACAAACCACAACGTTGCTCTAAGATTTAAGTTCACATTCTCTAGAAGTTCCGGTAGATTAGTTCGTAGAAAATTTAAGTATTGGAGACCATCTAAACGGTTCGGCAAAACGAACGGGCCGATTAAATTGCCGTTCAGAATACCTGCCCACACGTTAACAGAAAACCGTTATTGGAAATGGCCCCGACGAATTGCATGAGGGTTTTCCTCAGCCCACAAATGCATGTTGCGAAAATTGGACACCCCATCTCTGGTACAAATGAATGGCTTTTTGCACAAAGGATATAAATTCTGTTTTCGAGAAATATACCAAAATGTGTTTACAACATTGTTATGTTTTTGGAGAATATTCTGCGAATGGTATCTTATGTATACACTTAAATATGACAAAAAAAATTGAATCAAATTTTTTATAAGATGTTTGCATGCTGTCAAGATTGCTTTTGAAAAATGTGACTTAAGTCGTTTCTGCATAAAGAAGACATCTTTTTTTTAACATTTTTTCATTGTGCAAGAAGAATGAGTTTATAATATTATTTTACATGAGATTATTAACAAATATGTATATAAACAACGTTAATCGTCATCAGTTTGGGGAGCAGTAGTGGGCCAAGTCAAAATTATGTTGTTATAAAACTCCTTGCGAGGCTCCTCTACGAACTCTATACACTTTTTTATCCCATCCGTCTTCTTTTGTTTAATTGTCACTTTGCCTGATGGATAACGAGACGTTTTTGGAAAGACTAGAATACATTTGGCACCTCAGTTAAGAGCAAACGTGTGTTGCACCATTCCTTCAATGTACTCTGAAACCTTGACACATCCAGGATGTTGAGAGTCGTATATAAAATAATGAAATTTGCTGATGTTAAAATGAATTTTTTGGTCCCTTCCATGTTTTTGAGTCTCGATGGAAACTGAAGTTTTCTTGCAATATTTCGGCCACCATGACTTAAAATTTATTACCTCATCTGTACTAACCTCTTTTACTTGAAATTTATGCGTTTTGGAGGCATTGGCAATGATTTCTGTAAGGTCATGGACAGAGTAGATTCTGTCACGTTTTCTAAGTGCCTTTTGATGATAGACAAGTCTCTATCACAAGGTAGAAACAAATGCCCTCGTATTGGAAAATATTGCATTATTTTAGAAAACCTTTTGGTGTCAGTAAGTCCTAGAAGCATTCTTATTAAAGCATGGTTTTTGTTTTGATCCCAACAATTGTCACTATAAAGATGAAGTTCAGTTACCCTTGTAGAATTTTTGTTAATATAATCGAATAGAAGGGTGTTTTTCTCGCTACACCTTCATGGTAAAGGTACAAAGTAGCTTTATTTTCTTTTATATCATGGATACAAAATACGTTCGTAGTTAGTTCGTTGTAATAAAAGACTTCTTCTACTGGTGAGACGGGAAGTTGGAAGTTCTGCATAAAGTCGAAGCACAAAGAAAGAACGTGAGGTTGTTCGTCTTTTAATTTGACCTCGTCTGAAAGCTTGGAATAAAACTTTTTGCTTCTTCTTTTATGTATCATGAACTCAATTGCAGCTACCCTTTTCGCTGTTTCGTTTAAATTTACATCTTTTAGTTTAATCTTGTAAGTTTCACAATGACTGCAAACATCAACCTGCGGTCTTCCAAATGAACGTTTAAAATTGCTCACAAAAAACTTATAGTAAGATGCATATGATATATTTTGATACAAGGGGTACCGAATTTTAAAAAGATTGTGCATCTTTTCGATATTAAGGTTAGTATCTAAGTAATACACTTCTCGGCCAGAATAATGGCTCTCTTTTTTAGGGGATAATTCGATATGTTCCCTCATACATGATCTTGCTTCTTCTGGAAATGTATTTGCACTAACATGTCTCTTGTAGTCTTACCGAGCATGGCCACGCGCTTAATTCTTAAAAGTCTCTTTTCAGTAATTGATAAAATAGACAAAAATGCCTGTAAACAAACTTCACACTTAATGTCACCATTTTTTAGGACATAATATTTGTAAGAATAGGGTCTTTCTTTGGCATTTTCTTTTCTTGGTCGATGGTTTTGAACACCTATGATCTTAATCAACCCTTGAATGAAAATATCTTGTTCATCTTTACATTTTAAATCGTAAAACCGTGTGAACATATTACGCCGTTCCTGTTCTGTCACTCTGTTGAAACAGTTCTTTTTGCATCTAAAACAGTAGATATTACACTCTGTCAAAAGTTTTATAGTTAACCTCAAAAAATAATATCTGCATGATCCTCCCATTTTTTTTGTCCCAACCAAATTGTCTTTGTAATTAATGTACTCTGTACCACAATTTCTAGTTTCTCTGATCTTATTTCTTTTATAATTTTCAGGTTTTGCTTTCTTTTTTCTTGGTTTGTCCATTTTTATCGGATGTTAAAGAACAAATAAACAATAACGAACCGTTAAATTAATCAGTCGTAAACAGTGACTGTGTGTCTTCAACTTACAACTCTCAATGGAAGAGGCGCGCAAACCGCACTTGCGAACGACAGTTTTATGCAAAAAGGTAGTAAGTAAGTTTTCTGCAGAAAACGCATAAAATTTTTAGTGAATATTAATACACTTGTAAACGGAACTAATGCTCCTTCTGCATAAAAAGGTGTAGTTTGGTACATAAATACGATTTTCTGCGAAAACGCAATTTCGGCTAAAAGTGACTTAAGCCCTTTCTGCATAAAGCGATTCAAATAGCTTCGTCGGTAAACAGGATATTATGAAGAAAATTCGCATTTGCCTGTTGTTTATGCAGTAACCAACGACAAAATCGTATGCGTAGAGCATAGTCAGCAGGTAGCAAAGCCTGAACTCTTTGAATATGGTACGGATGTAATTGTTGTTCGCAAAGAATGCGCTAAACAATGGAGGACGATAAACGCGTTTGTCTTGAGATATCACGTACACTTAACGAAGGATGTTCCCCGATAAGTTGTAGTATTTCTTCTTCTCTGTTTAGGATGCGTTGTGGACGCCGCTGTCCTCCACCCCTTCCGCGACGTGCCCTTAAAGTTCCAGTATCCCTCGCTCATTGCACAACGGAGAGAAATGTGGCACTGGTTAGCGAATGTCAGTTTGGAAAATGCTGTACATACAAACTGCGTTTTGCCCACTTTCACCGTACACTAGAATCACGTCAACAATCTCACTATTTGTAAATTCCACCATTTTTTTCAGTAAATTTCCGTACAACCACCTCAACGTACACCTTCAAACTACCCGGTCCGGCCGGCGATGACTAACAATAAATTACATCCCTCATATTCTTCGTAAATATCATAAACTTAAACCAGAGACGTTCAAACGGTTTACCCGTTCGACAAAATTATTTACTTTCTCGAAAATTTAATAATACTTTGTTCAACAAAAAATAGTTCATTCTGTTCATTTTCATGCAAACTTTCATTGTTTAATTTATTTTCATGAAGTTACGAAACACCTTGTACATATTCCGTTTCTTTGGGTCTTTAATTATTAGTACTTTATGTTATTTACGTGTAATGGCTCTTGTATTATGTAATACTTTACGACGCAACTGTTGAGCTGTTGTTCAGTTCTTCTTATCCGATTAGTCTTAAATTAACTAGCACCGCAGTGCTATTCATTAATATTCTACATAATTTCTAATTTATAATTACTTTAATTGCTTGAAGGTGACGGTGGTATTAAAAAGAAAAATGAAACTTGTTTTAATGACGTCAGTCCTTTGTATATTTGGCATTGTTTCTGGTAAGTAAAGCATAATTAATTGTTATTAAGTGCATTTGTCTTAATCAGAAAGTGTTTACGTGCCATCAGTTTAAACAAAAAAAATTCTCAAATAAGGTCACGTCTTTGACTTGCAGATAAGCGACGTCAACATTATTATTTAATGTAACTAAGGACCTTTGAATTCTTCTTTTATTTGGTGTTAATCAAGCATTAATCGTTTTATTTGTTTCTGAAAAGTAAAACTTTGATTTTTGAAAAAGGCTGGAAATTCACGCAATTTATGCAGAATTAACAATATCTGAGTTATCTCGAGTTTTATGAACACAACGTGCCGAGGTGAAACAAATTATAATTGTGAACGAAACGAATAACCGATAGGGAACGAGAAATAATAATTGTTTCAAATCCGAGAATCCTTAAAGCTTTAAAAATAAAATCAATACTTCGTGATCCCCCTATGTGTGAATTCTTCACATGTACGATTTTATTTTTTTTATCTCCTTCTTTCCAAGTATTATTTTTATCTTTCTAATCCTCCGTGATGTGTCGCTGAAACCCCCCCCCCCCCCAAGGTTGCGATTCACAAGTTGAGAAGTTCAACCCCTTAAATAACACATGAGATTTTTCAGCCAAACAATCCTGGTTTCTACAAAAGGAAATGATCAATCTCTCCACAACGTTATTTATCTGATTAAATTTATTTTTTTTTTAATTATGAAAGTCTTGCTCAGATAGATTTTTAATTCTAGATCTCAAGGTTGAAATTATGTAAGTAAATAATCCGAAGGCGCCAGCTATTTATAGACTAAAAAGAAGTAATGAAAAGTGCCTTCAATTATCTGAATCATCATTATTTTATTGGGTATTTTTTATTGTTATTGTAGGTATTCAATGTGGAATGCAATTTTGAATTAAAAACGAAATTAGTATTATTTCCTTGACTTGCGCAACTCTGAACTTTCGTGATGTGCTCTAAAACAAATAGAAAAGATCAAGTGATCCAATTTAAAAGTCTCCTTAATAGGGCATGGGCCTTGGCTAGATTAAGAAAATTTGAGATCCCAAATATTTTAAGAGGTACTTTTCTGAGGAGACTTTATGTGCACTATTTTCAGTCAATTGTCAATTAGTAATATGACAATGTATTTATTTATTTTTTATTTTTAGTTTATTCGAGAGAATGTGGGCGAAATGAAATTTATGACACCTGCGGAACGGCTTGCCCAAACACTTGCGACGACCCATCCCCCATGTTTTGTACGGATAACTGCGTGCAAGGTTGCTTCTGCAGACCAGGATTGGTTAGGAATAGAAGAAATAATGAGTGTATTCCTCTAAAAAATTGCTAAAAGTTCAATAAATTAATTATAAATTATATTAATTAATTTTCATCCTTTGTTTGCAATATAAAACAGACATTATCATTTTGTTCTTACAGTTGAATGGCTGTTATTATATGTATTCTCGCTACGTACAAACTTAAAACGTTAAAAAAAAGCTAAAAAGACAATAACAAATCAGTTTTATGATTACGATTTAGCATCACTGCCACAATGAAAATAAATTCGATAGATAAAGTATCACTGATAAGGTTAGACTATATGAAATTACAGATAAAGACACAATCTTTTATTGATCTATTAAATTAATATGAACGCAATTATTTGGTTAAACATTCTAGTTGCTCTTTCAGGAGGTAAGCAACATCCATCTTCATTTTAATTTTGTAGAGTGGTTAATTATAAAATTAAAATTAAAGAAGTTTAGACCGCACACACCCAACAAAGTTTGGCGTGCCGCTAGTGTTTAAGTATGAATTAAGTTTATAACTAGATTTATTCTAAACTTCCAGGTTTAAGTAGCACATGGCATGCAAGCGTGTAGGAATCGATACTTCAAGTTTAAAAGTCGCATTAATGGTGCGGTTTTGTTTTTCTAGCGTTCGCTAGCGAATGTGGTTCCGACGAAGTCTTCAGAAGTTGTGGCCCGGCTTGTCCTGCCACATGCGATAATCCATCACCCAGACTTTGCACGGATAATTGCGTGCCAGGATGTTATTGTGCAGATGGAATGGTACGCAACAGGATGACTGATGAATGTGTTTTACTAAAACACTGTTAATATGACCTATTTAATTAGTGTTAAATAAAAATTGCTTTTATGAACTGTTCCTTAAGCTATATAATATCGGACTGATAGTTAGACCTGGTGGAACACCTGTACTTGCTGAAAGCATTGAGGACTGGAAGTCTCCAAAATTTATTTTTATGAATTCCGCCTACACATTCTTATAAGGATTTATTTTTTGTAAAAGGAATTTTCAATATTTCGTGGATTTATTGCTTAATTTGTTGGGTTTCAAACGTGTTATATTACAATTTGTAAAATGTTGCTATTACCGAAACAAAAAGAAGCACGTTTACAGATAAATATAAAGCAAAACCCTTTGTCCGGTTTTGGTTTTCAATAAACACGATGTTGGGTCTATTATGTTGTGTTGTAATTTTCATTGGGTCAGTAAAAGGGGCAGAAGTAGGTAAGTCAAACAATTTTAAATTCGATAAACATCTCATAACTCATAAGAGAAGAGAGAATAAGATTAATTGCGCGATTTAATTTAAAATGAATTCTGCTTTTGATACCTACGGTTCTTCTTTAGGGATAAGTTTTGAAAATCGTGGTGTTTTCTGCTTCCTCAAGTAATTTTTTGACACTTTTTTTTTTATTTGTAGAAGAGGCACCACAACCAGTTGAACCTCTTTCAAAATGTGGTATTTTTGAGGTATACAAAACATGCGGAACCAATTGCCCCTTGACTTGCGAAAATTACAAAAATCCTCCGCGAGTGTGTGAGGAGGTTTGCAAGGAAGGGTGCTTCTGCATAAACGGATACGTACACAATGGTGAAAGATGCGTACGCCCTGAAGATTGCGGTTTGTATACTTTTCCTGAAAATATTTTGATGACTCACGAACCCTTTCGTTTTAGTACCTCGATGTGGATATAACGAGACGTTTCGGTTAAATTACTTGAACGCCAAGACTTGTGATTATGTAACATTACAGATGACTGCCCCGGGATGTTACTGTAAGGACGCATACGTCTTAAACAGACTAACGGGGCGATGCATTTTTCAAAACGACTGTCCAAAAATTGAATGTAACGGTGAGTAAAAAACAAACTACTAAATTTAGTTTCCAATGGAGATTTGGTGAGGAAAATATCGTCCGGTTATACATTACATGAGGATATTTGTAGTACAAGATTTTTGTCCAAAAAACGAAGTGCTAGACCGATGTAAAAATCCATGCGAAAGGACTTGTATGGAACCGCATCCGCCCATATGTAATTATTTCGCCTGTAATGATGGTTGCGTGTGTAAGAGTCCTTTAATACGAAATCCTGCAAGTGGGCGTTGTATTGAAGAAAAGTATTGTCCAGGTACGTATTATATTTTATTTAAAGCATCGTTAAATTTACAAAATTTTGTTTGTAGTCTCATGCTTGGATCATAACGCGGTCAGAGCCGATTGCGCTCCTAGATGCCCTTTGACATGCCAAAATCCTTTTCCTCAACCCTGCGAAAAGGGCTGCGATCCTGGATGTGTTTGTCGAAACGGATTTATTAAGGATGAGTACAGTGGTTTATGCGTTTTACCCGAGTTTTGCCCAGCACCACTTTATAGTACCTAATCAGTCTTTTATGTTGTAACGTGCAGTATGATAATTGTAATTTAGATGTTCCCTCAAAATCTAAATTAGTTAAATAAATAAAACCCAATCATACTTGTGTAATTTATTAGCTAATAACTTCAGCTTATAACTTGAGCCAATGAATTAGCGAATTTTCTTTAAAAAAATATATGGAAAACGATTTCCCAGAATAATTTCCCTCGGATTATTAAAAGATTTATTATTTAGTAAGCCAATTATGTTTTCCTCCTTTGTAACATTTCATGTTATTGTATTATATCGTTCATTATATAACTAAGTTTGCTTAACAACCGTGCAAATGTAGGCAGGGCAACCCTCATATAATTATGTTGCCTTAACGCAGGTCAAGCATATTATGGGGCGTCAGATTGATTTTGTAAGCAATAAATTATGGTTGGTGTTGTAAAGGTACTAAATAACTTTAATTTAGAGTTTAATTAGAATGTGGAAAACGTTTTCGTAAAGCTGGATATAGAATTAATATTAAATTTGAGATAAATTGTACGGTTTTGAGAATAACTTTCAAATCAGTTTCATTACACTAAATACTAAAATTTATTTTAAAAATTTTAAAATTATTCAGTTATTTTAAGAATTTTAAATATTTCAGAAAAATTACATTGTTTTGTAACAATCCTTTCACGTATTTAAATAGTTGTCACTAAAAATGTTGAAAATTTTCAAGTTCAGTTCTAGTAAATTGTTATATCTAGTTATAGTAAATCGTTTCCTTAAAATGTGCAACTTTGGTTTTTTAAAGTTGAACATTTTAACGTAAATTTTAGTAGTGGTACTTAAATAAAATTATGAGATTAATTAGAAGCCAAGCACAACAAAATAATGCTTAATAATCTTGTTATTTATTTAGAAACCACAAAAACAATTATATTAAAGGAAAATCGTTTTTTTTTTTTTTTTTAGAAATAATAGAATTTGTAGCAGTGAAGAACCACTGAAATTTCCTTTTACAAGTATCGATTGTATGTCTTCTGAATACAGAACTTTCATATTGTGAACCTTAAGTATAATCACAAATTCTTTGATCTTCACCTAAAATTCGTACAATCGCTCAACGTTTCACTAGCTTTGTCAGGAGTGAAACTAAAGAAAATAAAATTTTATTGATTCAGATTGTTATGACAATTTTTTATTATGTAAGAGGCATATACAGGGCGATTCTTGAATAAACCGACAAGAAAAAATCTGTGAAAGGAATTACATCATAGGTTATGAGGAAAAAGTTAAAAAAATTCTTTGGGAAAATTTATAATTAATTAAAAATCACCCCAAAGAGCACGTTACGCCAATGTCTATGGAGTTCGTCGCAATTGTAAGTTTTATGATATATGTTTTCGTACGTTTTACTGTGTTTATTACCTAGAGCAATAAAACTATAAAAGTTAACCGTGAAACTTATTTAATAGAGGGAACTTCGTTGGGGCATTTAAATCAAATCCGACTAAAATCAGTTTCAATAAAAGATTCAATTTTATGCTTTAAATTGTGGTTGTCGTTTTATGAAATAAATAAAAAAATAATTTTACCTATCAAAGCAGATGCTCAAACTGAAGATCGTTGTTATCAATGCAAGCTGTTTTCTCAAGTTTTTCCTTTCACGCTCGAAAACATTAGGTGTACTTCGAATCACTTCAGCATATTCGATGCGTTCATGCAACTCCTATCCAGTATGCACTGGGGTGGAATAAACAAGCTGCTACATCCACCTCACAAAAAAAAAATCACAGGAATTGACAACACATATGTTTTTTCTGCTCATTTTTTAATACACTGCACGTTGAATCTTTTAATGGAAAGACTAAAACCTTGTGTCAAAACTTATAGATCATTTTCCAGTTTTAATTTTGAAAATTTTATCAATGATCTGAGGCAAGTGCCCTTTGAACATATTTACGATATAAGTAGTGTCGATGAGAAGGTTAAATTTTTAAATATAACATTTTACAATTATATAATTTACACGCTCCTGTGATCACTTCTGGCTTTGCAAAAAAGAAATGCCCTTGGCAAAGCTCACAAAAAGTTCTATCTACAAATAAAGTCCAGGATTGGGAATACTATAAATCTCTTAGAAATGTTACTACAACTGCCTTTCGAAATGAGCGAAAAGTCTATGTTGAACATCGTTTACGTTCTAGTAATTACAAAAGTTTATGGAAAGATCTAAAAGATATGGACGCATATCGTAAGTAAAATCATCTCGCATTTCTTCACATCTCAATAATCCAAGCGAGTTGAACAATTAATTCATCAATTCAATACCTGTACTTACCTGGTACTAGTACCGATGTGTCGGAATTTTATAATCGTAACATTAGACAAGATGTGATTGAAGAGTTAAATTTAAATTAATCACAGAAAATGATAGAGCAACTGATAGCGGAAACTATACGGCTTTAGTGTTATTAGATTATTCGAAAGCATTCGACACTATTAGTCATGGCATTCTGGCATCGATCCTACATTATATTAATTTCAGTACGACTGCAATAGGTTTAATTCGAGAGTATCTTCAACTCCGAAAGCAATGTGTGAGTGTAGACAGTGTAATTTCTGGCTTTTCTATTGTGGAACGTGGAGTACCGCAAGGTTCTATTTTGGGCCCGCATCTACTTAGTATGTACATTTCGAATATCACACAAAATGTGAATAAATGTTCCATCCATAATTATGCGGACGATACGCAGCTCTATTTATCATTTCCAGCTTCTAAATTGCAGATTGCTCGAAAGCATATAAACACAGATTTACAGTCATTGAAAATATTTTCGACTGATCACTCCTTAATAATCTATCCTTCAAAATCATCAGTAGTTATATTCGGTCCCAAAACAAAAGAAATGAAGTTATTGGTGAGATGTTAATTTACATTGACGGTAAGACGATACCTACTTGTGAGGTAAGGAACAATTTAGGTTTATGTATGGATAGTGATTTGCGATTCAACGCACATATTAATTAAATTACTTTATGCTAATAGACATATTTTAACAAGGAAAGCTAAGGTGATACTTTCAAATGCTTTAATTTAGTTTAGTTTTTGTGATGTAGTTTATGGTCCTTGTTTGACTAAGGAAACAGCAAATAGAGTTCGACGAGTACAAAATAGTTTTTCACGCCTGATATTTAGTATAAATAGAAGATCGCATATTTCTCATAAATTGGCTGACGTTCATTGGTTAAATATGGTAAAGAGGCGACATCTACATAGCTTAACTTTATTTCACAAAGTCATTATAAATAAATGTCCAACATAGGAAGATTAGGTTTAGAATTGATGTACACACGATTAACATTCGATTCAAAGGACTTATCACACCACCCAACTGCTACATTCGAACAATGTTTTACGTATTGCATCAGTAAATATTATAATTCTGTACCAGATAATATCAAGACCACGTCATATAGTGTTTTTGAAAAATTGGCACGAAAAGACTTGCTCGCTAAACAGTGACTTGTTTTCGATTTTTCTCATTAAAAGAAATATCAAAAGGGAAAGATTACGTGAATTTTATTTAAGCAGAGAGTAATCATTAGAGCCAATACTCACAGAGTTAAGTGGAAGAGCAGAATGTCTGGTTGACTGACGATTCTGAACTTCGCTCTGAGATTGTCCGTTTAAACTATATATATGTATTGTACTAAACTATATTTCTGCATACCTCTCAAAACGGATAATAAAGACGCTTTATTATTATTAGTATTTAAGATTGGAGACCGCGGGGGCCAAAGTACTGGACCATAGTGTCCAATCCACCTATTATTGTAATTAATTGTAATTAACTCTCTCACAACACGAGTTGCATGAGGGGGTGCTCCATAGTGGAAATACCACATATCGCGTCATACAGCTAAGGACACATCATCTAATAGTAGCTCACGATTCTGAACTTCGCTCTGAGATTGTCCGTTTAAACTATATATATGTATTGTACTAAACTATATTTCTGTATACCTCTCAAAACGGTTAATAAAGACAATTTATTATTATTATTATTTAATAAATATTATTATTATTATTTAATAAATATTATTTAAAAATTCTAAATAATATAGCATTCAAATGCTGCGGTAAAATGTAAGGAGCGATCAAACAATTAGCAACAATACCACCCCAAACATTTGCCAAAAATTGCTGCTGATGATGGAATTCCGCTGCAGCGTGTGGATTTTCGTTACTCCATACGTGTGTGTTAGGAGAGTTTCGAACGCCGTCCTGAGTAAAATGAGCTTCATCGGTGAGCAACACTACGTTTAAAAATTCGTTGTTTTGGTCAACTTTATTTAATATCCACTGATAAAACTTAACACGATGATTTGCATCTCCCAGCTGTAATGTTTTGTACACGGTATGGATGCAATCCCTGTTGACGGAGAATTCTCCAAGCCGTCGATTGGAAAACTCCAGTCTTGTATGTCAATCTTCTAGTACTGATGCTGGGTTCTTCGTCGACAATATTTAAAATATTTATCTCAGCATCCAACACTCGTGGAGTTGTCTTCGGGTCACGACCATTTGCAGGACGAAAATGTCCGTGATCATGCAAATGCTGCACCATCGAAACAAAAGTGCTCCTATGCGGCACATGTAAAGGAAATTTTTAGATCCACAAATGACGAGTGCGACGTGCATTTCCTAATGCTTCGCCGTATAACAAAACCTGATGTGGAAAAGCGATTCATTTTGCGTTCTGCCAATGTACACTTCCGTTTGATTGTAAGTATTGGGCATAAAATCACAAATTATAAACATCTGCAGCCATAATTGTAAAGCCATCCGTTTGTTGTTGCACACTTAATAATCTTATTTAAAAGCGGGGGAAATTTATTTATTTTTGCAAAAACTAATAATAATAATAATAATTTTATTTGCATAATAAACAATTGTTGTTTTTTGCATCGTCAATTTTTGCTATGAACCACACTAAGTATAAAAAGAGTAACATAGTGTTGTGTCACAATTTAACATATCAAAAACTTACATCTAAATAAACATTCACATAATTGTAAATACGAAATACACAAACAATAATGGTTTTGGAGGTACCACAATTCTGCCAAGACATTTACAGAGGGTGTAAATCAGCAAAATTATTTCCAAGGAATTCGTTTATATCGTACGGAGCCGTTTCGATTAAAAAAATTTTAATAACTAATTTAAATTTCATTATGGATAGTACTTTTATATTATCTGGTAGCACGTTATAAAGCTTGATAGCGAAGAAATTAGGTCCATTTTTCGTACGATCAATAGACATGGAGTATATATGTTACTAGCTTGTCTGGTGTTATGATTGTGACATTCTTCTACATTTACGTAATTGTCTGAGTTTTTTTTAATATATTCCAGGCATTTTAAAATATATAAAGCGGGAACCGTTAAGATTTTTAAGTGTTGGAATAGAGGTTTTGTGTACTCCCTATAAGGTTTACCGGCGATTATTCTTAGAAGTTTGCGCTGCAAACCAAAAATTCTTTTAGTAAGTGGAGAATGACCCCAAATAAGTAGACCGTAACATAGAGGACCTTCGAATAATCCATGATATATACGGAGAGAGTTTTCATATGTGATTTTATTACATAAATTTCTGAACAGATAAATGACTGATGATAATTTATTCGCTAGATAGTCACAATGTTCTACCCATGTCAGGGTCGGATCAAGATATATTCCTAACAATTTAACTGAGGTTGGGTTTTTGATGCCTGCAATTTGGCGAGTTGAAAAAAACATCTGTTGTGTTTTTCCTTCATTTAAACTCAGTTTGTTTGATTGAAATCAATTTTGACAAAGCAATTTAGTGTTATTTGTATTCCGGTGAAGGTCAAGTTCGTCCGATTTCTCGCCGCAACAGCCATAAAGCCATAAAACAATTATTACTGTATTTATTTTCATTCCTTTAGCTGCTAGTTCTTGACCAGTGAAGTATCGTGTATTTGGGTAAAATTTTTGATTAATTATTTTTCGAGAACTAAAGAATGCAATTTTTTACCAGTTTAACTATAATCTGTAATTTCTATTCTTGTACGGATTATTATTTGGTGGTCTATTGAAGAATCATTCTGCAAATCAGGATAAAAATAGTTTAAATAATTTAAGTTTTATTAATCGTTTTGGATGCAATATCTACCTAAGTTTTGTTTGTTGCAGACGTTGGAATATTTCGTTTGCAATAACAATAATTTAATTCTCATCTCAGAATCTTCTTATTGTCTGGTTTGATATGTTCATATACTGAATTACAGTGGTAATTGAAACACAGACTGCCACCCAAGTGACGATCAAACTGGTATGACACACATTTACTAAACGAAATTGAAGTTAAATTCTGAAAATTCATGACATTTATTACAATAAAACAGTATAAACAATTGAAGCTGGAAATACACAGAACACAATAAGTATATCTATTTTTAGTTATTTTTTTTTTAAATTTACTCCCTGTTGTACATTTAATTGACGCAATAGGTGTTGGTAATTACAAAAATATTCGATTACGCTCTCAGCAAGCCAATCTAACACGAAATCAAATCGTGACCTTAGAGAAATTAAATATTTTTAAAACTATTTTCAAAAACATCCGGAAATGGAGACAAAGGTATAACAGTTTAATTACCAGAAAAATATTTTTCGACACAAAAATATAAGTACACCTCCCAATTAAATTCTCTAAATAAATTCTTTATGTTAATTATGCCATACTTAATCACGCAAACATGACAATTACCTTTTTATTAATACTGGTAGCAACAAGGACCACTTAATAAAATATCCTGCTTTAAAAAACTCATGCATGGATGGCATTTCGTTATTTACGAATTGCAACCATGCTTACACTATACTTAATATTCATGTTAAGCGTACACAGTCTTCTAGCTGATGGTAAGTAAATTTTTACGATTACTTAACATGTGATCATTGATTTGCAATTGATTGAAGCACAGTGGACGAAATTACTTTCTACAATTAATATTTGGGCTACAGATATGATGCAATTAAATTGTTAGAGAAATTGAATCAAATCTTGTACAAAAAATAGGGTAGTGTTACGTTGAAATGTTGCCCCGGAATTCTTGCTATTTTACTATTAATATAATTAATGCTTTTAGAATGCTCTACGAGAGCCAATGAAGTATATGTGACGTGCGATCCTGGTCCTTGCGAGCCTACTTGTCAACACACAGAACCACGAATTTGTCCTCGAATTTGCAAGTTAAATGGATGTCGATGTGCGGACGGATTCTTAAGGGACAATATTACAAGAGTATGTGTGCCAGTAGCAAATTGTCCGTGAAATTATTCGATCAAATTAATTCCCAATTACTAATAAATATTATAAAATATGATTGTAACAATGCACATTGAAATAGAAACGCATGCACCTTCTTAATTATTTCTTCTAAATAAGCTACTAAAGTAATTGGAAAAATTTGTATATGCTGCTTGGAACCCATAATAAAACTGTATTTTGACGTGAATTATTTTTGCCCTCAACCTAGCAAACATCCCATAAAAAAAAACAAAATATTTATATGAAATGATAAGGCGTAAGGAGAAACTTTCCGTGGAAAACGCATTTATCCTCTTAAATCGCATTTACGTAATTTTTATGGCGCTGACACACATACGTGCCATATTTAAAAAGTGGTTTGAAGTATAACATACTTTTATTTATTCAATATAAATATCTATTGTATTTTTAATTCACTTAATAAGCATGTTTACAGGTGAACGCAAAAGTATGACAGCATTGAAAAATATTTTTCTGCAGAATACAATTTAACAAATATTTTTTGCCTCAATTACAGGATAATTAAGTACACGAATGTGGAACACCCATACACACTAAATATATAAGGGGAATTACAATGAACGTGAATCAGTAATTGTTTTTACACGAGACGTTGTAATTTCTTCGAATGTTGCAATTGTATTTCGTAGTTATTTTAAGCGTACGTGCGCTAGGACAAGAGGGTAAGTATGTCAATATTATTATGTTCCAATTAATTAAGTTCAATTAATATGGAAAACAAAAGGGTTTTCTTTTTATTAATTTCATTTTTTAGTTCACAGTCACTAATCAGACACCGTGGAATAAATTAAATACCATTTCCGAAAACCATGTAATACTCCTGATAACCTTGCCGCTACTGATGCAAATTTTTTAAATTAAGTTTAGTGCATTATCCACGAATATTATGCAACAAGGCACCATTTAATTAATTCGAACTTGCTACACGGTCACAACCTATCTTAACGGATGCCGACCGAACATAAAAAGTACGAAATTTACCACATTACTGATAATGATAAAATATCGGAAGCATAGAGCTATGCTTATTTAAAAAAAAAAGCGTAAATTCCGGAGAAATTCACGATAGTATATAAACGCAAGCACGTAATTGTCATTATCAGTAACCGCTATGAAGCACGCGAGTTTATTTCTTGTGTCCTTACTTGTTTTCGTAGTGAAAGGTAAGAATTTAAAAGCTTATGTTCTGTGAATCATACACCGATTATCCAATGAAGAAGTACTGGTCGACCAGCATACGTACTCATAACACCGAAAGTGATTCCTCGTCTTTTAATTTTGTCGCAACTCTATCTATTCCAGGGCAAGAATGTCCTCCAAATCAAAGTTACAACGACTGTGGAACGGCTTGCCCTTTAAATTGTACCGGTTTATACTCCGGTCCGATACCATGCACAATGCAATGTGTCCGTGGATGTTTCTGCAATCCAGGTTACGTACTTAACGATGAAAAGAGATGTATCCCAGAAAGTGAATGCCCAAGTAAATATACCCATGTTATAATTGGTTGGTTAAGTTGAGAATCCATTGGCTTTGCAGAACCCAAATGTCCACCGACGCAAGTTTTTGACACATGCGGATCAGCGTGCCCCTTGACTTGCGACAATTACCAAAATCCACCAATATGTACCCAACAGTGTGTTCCGAGGTGCACGTGTGAAAGAGGCTCCGTTTTCAATGCGGAGACTCAGCGATGCGTACTTCCAAAAGAATGTCCTCAGAGTAAGTCCTTGATTTGAATACTTGCACTGAATCGAATGTACTAATGTTTAAAGTGCTTTGCAGTAAATAGAACGTGCCCTCTTGGTGAGGTCTTTTCAGAATGCGATAACCCATGTCTTCCCAGTTGCGAAGTCCCTGATACAACGGATTGCCGGTTCCTCGTTTGCAATAAGGGGTGCGTTTGTAGGGAGCCTCTGATTAGACACCAAGCCACTGGAAGGTGCATCCCGAAAAAATTCTGTCCAGGTTTGCGATTATCAAGAGCGTAAGAATTAAACTTGATCCGACGATTTCAGTTTCATGTAATGATGAAAACGCGGTTCGAAGTAGGTGTGCACCGAAATGTCCTTCGACGTGTCAACACAAATACTTGGGATGGTGTACCAAAGAATGTAGACCTGGATGTGTTTGCAGGAGTGGTTATACCAAGGATGAAATTAGTGGACAATGTGTTTCGAATGAATCTTGTCCAAGTATGTATTATTTCGTTCATTAAAAGTTTACAATTATAAAAAAACATCCAAGAAGTTAGCTCAGCCTTTAGTGTTGAGGTAGTTTAGGAAAAATTACTTGGCATCCAAGCCCAAAAACCAAGAACAATAGCAAGAGCCTGTGAAAGCTAAGAACCCACAAGATCTGTTGCATTCTAATCACGTTAATGAAGATTTCCATAACCACTTGTTTTCAGTAGCTAGAAATTTTTTGAAAAGTTTTTCTTTCAAAACTGGGAAAGGATTAGAGATTTTTGGATTCATGTTACCGAAATTAGAAAACAACTGGCTTTAAAGTGACCAAAATGTAGCCTGTGAATATCACAAGCTTAGGCAAATGTCATTTAGACACAATTTAGCATTTGAGTTTCCTGCTGATTTTTTAAATGAGGTTTGCCTTCTTTTTTCTCAACTTCAGGATGTGGAATTAATGAAGTCTACAACGAATGTGGTACCAAATGTCCAAAAACCTGCGCTAATAAAGACGCCTTGATAAAATGTGTCGCAGGATGTCAAGCTGGTTGTTTCTGCAAGGATAATTACGTCAGAAACGAAGCGAATGGTGAATGTGTACATCCAGATCTATGTCGTAAGTGGGAAATATCTAAAGAACAAATCCAATTTGACTAATTTCATGATTTTAGCACAATGCAGTAAAAATGAAACGTATGCAGGCACAGGCATAGATTGTGCAACTTGTTCTAACTTCAAAGTTGTTCGATGTGCTCCCAAGAAAGAATGGAAATGCTACTGTTCCAGTGGTTACGTACGAGATGATTTTACTGGCAAGTGCATCTTAACTCAAGATTGTCCACAAGGTAAGCCATGTTATTTGGATAGATCTTAGCATATTCGACCAAAATATTATCTATAGAACAATGCAAAAAGGCAAATGAGGAGTACACACCATGCGACCCTGGCCCGTGCGAACCAACTTGTCAACACACGGAACCAAAAATTTGCCCCGCAATCTGTAAATTACATGGTTGTCGATGTAAGGAGGGATTTTTGAGAGACAATTCTACAAGAGAGTGCATACCAGAAAAAAATTGCCAATGAGATTTGACAATCATTTTATATTTGAACCTCAATTGTAATATATATTTATAATGAAGGGAAAAATATCTATGCAAAAATATAAAAAGGGAAACTAATTCGTTGTTTCGCCTATCTTTTCTCATTCCTTTTAGAGGCCAAGCAATATATTATCTTTATACGATACGTTTGGTATTTGTGAAGTGTGCGAGGTCGACTAAAGAGAATTACACAATTGTTTCAGAAAAATGCGGTGCAAACGAAACTTACGCGGACGAAGGAATAGACTGTGCGACGTGCTTGAATTACAAATACGTTAGATGCGCCGTGGAACACGTGCGTAAATGTTACTGCTTGCCTGGTTATATTAGGGAAGATGCAACTCGCAGGTGCATCTTATCCCAAGATTGTCCCCAAGGCAAGTAGTTCCACACTTAAAACCAAACGTATTTAATCATTTGTGTGCTTTATAGAACAATGTAAAAAGAAAAACGAGGAATACGTTCCTTGTGATCCTGGTCCTTGCGAACCAACTTGTCAGCACATCGAGCCAACTAATTGCACGGAAATTTGTAGAATACATGGATGTCAATGTGTGAGTGGTTTCTTGAGGGACAATACCACAAGAGAGTGCGTACCGGAAAAAGATTGTCCGTAATCAAGTTCGAACGAATTCCAAAAATAATGTAATTAATGGAACTATTATCAATGATTAGCAAGTGTTTGAAAATAAAGAAATAAAATACGTGATCATTTTGCATTTTAGGAAATATCTATTACATATCTTTCGAAGAAATGTAATTTGCTTACTTCACCTAATTAAACAAACATTTCCACTTCCTTTACTATTGTGTCTCCAGAACGTGGAAGCGATTCTTGGAAACTGAATCTTACAATGGACGTCCTGGAACAGGTCGTCAAAGATGTACAAGCTCTAGAAATGACCATTTTCTTACCCTAACGATTCTTCGCACCAGGAATTTGACTGCTGTTCAAGTCAGAAATCGCCTTGGAGAAGTTCGAGATGTGCATGTAAGTGACAGCCACACAGGAACTCTTCACACACTGGCTTTTGAAAAGTTACACTTTACAAAGTACAATTAGCCTTTAAAGTATCTACTTTCGGCACGGTTGTAGAAAACAGAATTTATTAACATTAGTAGCGGAGTATGTATGTACTTGTTTAACGATGAGACAGCAAAAATGAGACTTACCGAAGCCGAAAGAATCGAAGTTTTAATGATATTGAAAAAAAAGTTGCTGCCATAGAATATGGAAGTTATAAGAAGATTTCTTTATCTTATGAAAGTAAAAATATTTTTTTGAATAAGTGGAGAGTTTATATTCGTTATTTCTAATATAAATTATCTGATGCGATAGTTTCTGTGTCTGGTGTACAAAACATGCAAGAAATATACATGCCAAACTGTTAATATTTTATTGTACGATAGTTACGGTTGCAATTCAACAGTATCTACATATATGGAACATGAAAATGACGGAAAATGACGATGGAGGAAAGGGAGCAATCGCTTACGACAGCTTTCACAGACTTTTAAGTTTCACGGCACGTGTTTTGGTTCACGCTTCTCGTCCTAAGGAGAAGGGCTACTCGCCTCCATCGAACAGAAGGGGAGGAGCGGGCCCTGGTATGGAATCAGTACAAAAGCGCCAAACTGCTGCTCAAGAAAGCAATTAGGAAGCAAAAGGCAGTATGTTGGGATGAGCTAAGAAAAGAACTTAAGAATGACGTATGGGGAAAGGCATATAAAATCGTAACAAATAAGTTATCTCTCAAGCCCGGAACACATCTAAGCCCGGAAGAAACAGAGAAGCAAATGCTTTTCCCCATAATACGAGAAAAGAAATGAGCGACAAGAATTAAACCAACAACACAAAATGAACACATGTTCTCGGAGGAGGAGCTGTTGTGTGTAGACGGAAGAATCAAAACTGCAAAGGCTGATGCGATCATCTCCCAATAGAGATGGTGAAGGCCACCATAACGGCAAATCTGACGATATATTTAAAAGTCTTTAATAAATGCTGGAAAGAGAGGTACTTCACGGAGATTTGGAAGATGACCAGTTTGGTGTTCATTGAAATGCCCAAAAAGCATGCGGATGAGGAGACTGCCTATAGGCCTACAGTCTATTCGACATTCTGGGGAACGTCCTAAAGACGATAATCAGGAGCGCCTGAATGAAGAGTTAGAGACGATGATCAGGAGTCGCCTGAACGAAGAGTTAGAGACGAAAACCATTCTAAGCGTCAACCAGCACAGATTCTGCCCTGGAAAATCAACCCTGAGCTCACTGGGGCAGGTGCAGACCCCTGTGAGCGACATCCGCTACAAGACGGATAAAACAGGCACTACTGTATCTTGATAGTCTTAGACGTGAGGAATGCGTTTAATAGTGCCTCTTGGAAGGAAATTATGATTGTCCTCCATAGATACAAAATCAAAAGGGAGAGGAGCTATCATTGTCCTAAACGGAACGCGTAGATATCTGACTTGCGGAGTTCCACAGGGATCCGTTCTAGGCCCTACCCTCTGCAGCATCTTGTACAATAAGATCGTGGAACTAGAATTGGGAGAGGACGTAACAACCATAGCATACGCGGATGACCTGGCCGTGACAGTGAGTGCCAAGACAGTTGGACTGCTAGAGGAAAGCGCATGTTACGCCGTCCAGAAAACTCAAAATGCCCTGGGGCAATTAGGATTTACTCTGACGAGTCAGAAGACTGAAGTAGTGATACTTGCTGGAAAAGGAAACCTGACGCAGATGGTACTTAGTATCGGAAACAATGAAGTGAAAACCTCCAAGTAGATCAAGTACCTGGGTGTATATATCGACAGAGGCTGGAGGATGATCACCCACGTCAGGGAAATTGTCAGGAAGGCACTCAAAGCCTATGCGAGTTTGGCCAGACTGATGCCAAATGTTGGAAATCCCAATGCAAAGAAAAGAAAATTGCTTGCAACGGTAGTCTCCTCAATTATCCTATACGCGGCTCCGATATGGGATTATCGTTACTACGAGTAGGTGATGTAGTTTTCTTCTAGGTAGTTGCGTACAGAATTGTGTCAATCTGAACAAGGGGGCCGTTATGGCTTTTTTCTTTTGCTGACATATGTCTTAAGTTGACCCATCTATCGATATGTCGTCTTCAGCGTTCAAGAAAACACTGAAGTACTTCCTGAATATATACGGAATCGACCACCGTCCCAAAAAGAGGAGATTCTTGTAAGGCCTTCTCCAAGTTAAGGTGGTGTTTATCCAACCACTATAAAACTGGCCCTTAGAGTTCCATAGCTTTGGATTACTTTCTTTATTTATAAGCATGTTAGCATTCCGTTCTTCATTGTGATACTTATCCTATGCACTTCTCTCACTTCTCAATGAAGTAATCATGAAAATACGTTACGGGTCACGCAAAGAAAAAGAGATTTGCAAAAAAGCAATAGATATATTCTTTATTTATACATGTTATTTTCTCATCAGCACTAACTTCAATGTGTGTGTGTGAACCATAACGCAACAGTCACAAAAGATAAAGTGATCTATAGCTCACATTCTTGTCAACCATTTGTCAGTATCACAGTAAACTATATTATCTTAAATTCTCTGAAAGAAACAGAGGTATGTGTAACTTTAGTCTGCAAAGCATTTTTTTTTTATAAAACTTCAGAGAATGTAATATGTATGCACAACTATAATCAGATGTAATTTCACAGAAAGAACGATTGGGATTGCATTTTTAAGAGCCTGTAATAAAAATACATTTCGGAAGTTATTGCAGTGATGATTATTAATGTTTTTTGTCTTTTTACACAAATATGAATAAGCGTGCACGTACATGAAAATTGTACCTTCACATTTCGCCGGTTTTCTAAAGTAATAAAAAAAAAGCAAGAAGTGTAATGTAAGCTCAACATATTATAGTTTTTAATAATCATATCGTGGACAATCATGATAATAGACGCAGTTTCCGGTAGTCTCATCCCTTACACGAGCAACCGAGCAATAACATTTCCTTTCCGTCTTCAGAGCACATTTCACAAACTTGTAATTGGAGCAAGTCGCACAGTCCATTCCACGTTCCGCGTAAGTCTCATTCTTACTACAACGAGCTAAAAAAAAAAAGTAAATAATCACGGCGAGTGTTTCGACGTGATTTCTATTACTCACGACATGCCTCGGGAAGTACACATTCACCGGATACCTCTTCCTTGACGTAACCCTCCTTGCAGAAACATCCAGGTTTACATCCGGCCACGCATATAACTTCGTCGTCTTTATTTGCACAGGTTTTCGAGCAAATAGGTCCGCACGAGTTGTATTCCTCATTGGTCCCACATCCTGAATTTTAATTAATTAGGAAGGTTTCTTTATCTAAACTTAACTTCCGTCCCTTAATCTTTTCCACTTCCGGATATTTTTTAATACAGATTTTTACTTACTTGGGCAAAACTCGGTTAAAACACAGTTTCCACTAACTTCGTCCTTTGTGTATCCCTCCTTGCAGACGCATCCAGGTTCACATTCCTCAGAGCAAGGTGCAGAATATGTCTGTTGACATGTATCAGGGCATTTTGGGGCGCATGAAGTTCCGATCGCGTTCTCATCTTCACACGCCACTAAATACGAGGAGTCATGTATAAAATTTTGGGTCACTAAGTTACCTCAGGTTTACCGGGGCAAAACTCTCTTGGAATGCAATTTCCAGTAGCACGATGTCTAATCAATGATTCTTCGCAGACGCATCCTTTATTGCAAATTACAAAGGCGCAGTTTGAGGTGTCCGGTCGTTCACAACTGGGCAAGCAGGGGTTATCACATGTTGAAAAATACTCCCCCGGTGGGCAAGTCTCATTACCTGTTGTGTTGTAAATCAAAAAGATATTTTAACGCATTTCTGAGATTTAGGATTTACAATGGAGATAATTTTTTAAGATATTTTAAGTTTAAATAAAAACAGTTCACTTCGGAAGAATTATCAATTATTTGAGGTAAACCTCGACTAAATTAGCGTAATTTGGTCAAGGTTAACCAGCATACCTACAAAAAATTAGAAATTACATAAATTTTCTATCTTTGAGTCTTTCGATACATTTGCAATTAATTTGCTTTCTGAAATGAGTTCTGTTATTTCTAAAATTTAACGTTCTTACCTTGAACTATTAGAAACAGAGAAGCGAGGACCACGCTAGCGTGCTTCATTGTTGGAAATTGGTTACAAAGAGGAAGTGCACATTTTATACGTGTATGGATTGTGGTTAGAGAAATTGCCGAATTTTATTGGCGTGTATATTTAGTTCAGGTTATACGCTATCAAAATATCCCAAATTACAAGTAAATACTCTTCGTGATATGCTGATTTAATAAAATTATACGAAAAAATAAAACTTCCTCCCATTTTGTATTTTGTGAACGTCTTACTCATAAGAAAATTATTATTCTATTGCCAAATTAAACTTAAGATATAGTAATTTTCAATTGGCTTTCCGAGGACAATCAAAATCATAGACGCAGTTCCCGGTAGTTTCATCTCTCACATGAGCATTTGCACAATAACATTTTCTTTCCATCTTTGGAGCACATTTCACAAACTTGTAATTGGAGCAAGTCGCGCAGTCCATTCCGTGGTCCGCATACGTTTCATTTTTGCTACATGGAGCTAAAAGAACTAAATTATTAGGTGCTCCAAAGTGATTCCTGTTACTTACGACAAGCCTGAGGCAGTACACATTCACCGGATACCTCTTCCTTGACGTAACCCTCCTTACATAAACATCCAGGTTTACATCCGGTCACGCACCTAACTTCGTAGTCCTTATTTGCACAGGTTTTTGAGCAAGTAGGTCCGCACGCGTTGTATACCTCATTGGTTCCACATTCTAAATTTAGGAATTAAATTCCATTAGTTTACTTTGCTCTTCCTTATCTATATTTTTCGAAAAGTCGCGGAAGGTCCAATCAATTTAAAATGAATTTCGGGAACTTGCCCATATTTCACTAACTATCTTTATCGATTCTGGATTTTATTGGGGGCATGTTCTTTTTATAGTTGGCAATGTTGAACTATTTCAGAACAGATCTTAATACTTACTTGGGCAAGATTCGGTTAAAACACATTTTCCACTAATCTCGTCTTTTGTATATCCTTTCTTGCAAACGCACCCAGGTTCGCATTCTTCAGAGCAAGCTTCTGCACGCTGACACGTTTGAGGGCATTTGGGGGCGCATGAAGTTCTCTCTGCGTTTTCATCTTCACAGGAAACTAAAAGCACTCTCCAGTGGCACGAAGTCTAATCAACGATTGTTCACAGACGCATCCTTTATTGCAAACCAGAAAGGCGCAGTTTGATGTATCCGGTTGTTCACAACTGGGCAAGCAGGGGTTGTCACATGTTGAAAAGTACTCGCCGGGTTTGCAAGTTTCATTAGCTGCTGTGTTTATAAAAATTCAATTCAAATTAATTTCTTTCAAATTGCAAAATATCTTCTGAAGGTTTCATAGTCATGCAACAACAACTAAGAACTACGAGGGTACAGCTGAATTTATTGAGAATAAGAAAATTTAGGGGGAAATAACACAGGGGTAGTATGCACTTAATTTATCTGCAAAACTTAAGACAAACCAAAATTGTGCAAAATTATCTTCACTCAAAAATCTTAGTGTGCTGTTTATTCAGTTTTCATAAGTAGAACTGCTTTTGTTGAATACGCATTTCAACTGTCAGGAGTGACATTATCGTTTGGACAAAATGCGACTTGAAAATGTAGTTCGAACAGTAATTTTAAATGAAGATGGGCACAGCATAAGATACATCGCCAATGTGTTGAATGTTTCCTCAAAGTACCATCCAAGACGTAATCCAGCGATATCGCCAAACTGCGGAGTACACGAGAAGACCAGGATCGGGAAGACCATGCATCACAAACCGACGACAATACCGTTTTTTGGTATTATCCACACAACGCGACCGTGGCTTACCATCAACGGTGTTATCTCGTCAAGTGGAAGATGTATATGGTACTGCAAAGATTGCAGGAATACGGATTGACATCAAGAAAACCTGCTGTTTGTCCCCTATTGCTACCAGCTCATCATGTTGAGCACGTGAACATAGACATTGAACAATGAAGCAATGGAACTCCGTATTGTTCACGGATGAGTCTCGTTTTCGTCAACGTTCACCAGATGGACGAGGACGTGTGTGGAGAAGGCCAGGTGAACGGTTTTCAAATTGCACACCATTTGGTGGTGGCAGTACAATGGTATGGGCTGGTATTTCAATGCACGCGAAAACTGAGCTTGTTCTCATTGAAAATGGAGCATTGACGGCTGATGGTATATCAACGAATGTTTAGCTGCGACCACACATCGCACAGGTAGTTACGCGATATTTGAATGAAGTCAATCTTCATCGATTACAATGGCCAGCTCGAAGCCCGGACTTGAACCCCATGGAAAACCACTGGGATTCATTGGGACGACGAATTCGGCACCGACAGCCCATACCGGTAACCATTCAAGAACTCAGAGTAGCTCTTCTTGAAGAATGGGAAAACATTACACAAGAAGAGGTCCCTAACTGTTTTCAAGGTTTACCACGCCGTTTGGCAGAAGTCATTACAGCTCGCGGAGGTAGCACACATTATTAGCCGACCATTTCTTTTGTTAACGCAGTTCTGCCAATAAGCCAAATGAATTTCAGTTATTTTGTACACTTTTCTGTTTTCCAAGTTTTTCTTATCAAAATAAATGCGCAGTTCCTTTTTTTATTCCCCAGTCTTACTTTGATAACAAATAAATAGGTAATATTTCATAATTTGTAAAAATAAACGAAAATAAATTTTTCCCATTATGATCACACGAATTAGGTTTGGTGTCCGGATTTTTTTGTCCACGAGTGTATAAAAGTAATAGAACATCCGCCGTATTCACCTGATTTAGCAATGTGCGACTTTTGGCTATTTTTTGGGCTTAAAAGGAATTTGCGAGGTAGAATCATCGTCAGAAGAAGAGCTTGATGCCGCAATTCACGGTTATTTTGAAGGTATTTTGAAAGTTGATTGGTTGGGAGCTTTTGTACAGTGGAAAGAAAGAATTGTCAAGGGAATTACTTCGAGCATATTTACAATAAAATCCTAGAAAATATTAACCATGTTTTTTATTCTCTATAAATTCAGCCTGACCCTCGTATTTCACTAATTATTATTAATTCAGTATGAGCAAAATAAACATAACATTTCTCCGCTGTAACTCACTTGCATTTTCGAAATCGTACTTTTTAAATTTAAACAGAAATATGGAGGTATTTGAAATATTAGTTTAATTAGTGCAATTTGCTCAAGGTTAGCCGAAATAGCTGCATGCTTAAAAAAATGCTTATTACAAAAAAAAAATTGCAACTTTGTATATGTCAATACACATATTTTCTTCTAGAAATAAAATTTATTCGTTATAAAATTTAATGTCCTTACCTTGAACTATAAAAAACAAAGAAACGAGGACTACACTGGCGTGCTTCATTGCGCTAAACTGGTTACAAAGTGGAAGTGCGGATTTTATATACTTACGTAACGGGGGGCTA
Source organism: Serrognathus titanus (assembly GCA_039766575.1). Classification (NCBI taxonomy): domain Eukaryota; kingdom Metazoa; phylum Arthropoda; class Insecta; order Coleoptera; family Lucanidae; genus Serrognathus; species Serrognathus titanus. Next base: position 5,329,083 of record CM077912.1, read on the forward strand.
CAAAAAGTACCGAATTTCGTTGGCGGTTATTTAAAAAAAACTTCTTTATTTCTTTTAATGCAAATTACAATTTTAATTTAAAACTTACGAATCGATTCTTCACTTACCGTTTCATATTAAGTAAATTAAAAAGAGAGACAGTCTCTTTACCTTTCTAAGCGGGAGTGTTTGACACTGATGACGAACTTGATCGGGCTCGAAAACGTTAAGTAACAAAACATTAAAAAAAATTTCTTTTGGACCGAGGTTCACGTCTTTTATTACAAAATCCAAGTCCGGTCAAGAAACTTTCAAATTATCATTTAATTTTCATCATTCAAAATGAAATACTGAGTAAAATACAATCAGCTTACGAAATAACAATCAAGAAATAAGTTCAGAAGTAAATAAACAAATGTCAATGTTTACTGACGTGATGTTTAGTTTTTATTTGCACACATAACAACTAATTAAAAATAGTTTATTTTAATTCAAAGAAAAGATTTCGCGAACTAATTAATATTTGATGTTGTTATTGCCAGTTCTGTACTATTTTTGAGAACCTTGGATTGTTTAATTTTAATTTCTGATAAGTAGGCACGCTGGGATTACCCGCGTTTTCCAAGAACTAATATTAATTGCACAAGAAAAACAAACGGCTTTCAAATGTTAACGATAATAATACTACAAACAGCATATTTTTTTTAATGAATGTTATTAATTACAAGAACAATCGCGTCCACCATGGTAATTATTGCATTTTTTTACGGTATTCATTTATTAATGAAGATCGAAATTGCATACAGGTTTATGTTAATTAATAAATTCAATTTATGTAAATATTTTTGATCGAGTATAGCCTTGAATCGTAAAAAAATATCTTGACGAGCACAAATTTGCTATTATGCAATATGTTGTTTCTACAGTAACTTAAAAAATTCACATAATTAGTAATCTGGCACTGGAAGTTCACAATGTTTTTTTTTTTTAATTGTGATTGTAACGAGTGTCTAAATAAAAATCTGGTCAAGTAGGTTGTGGTCGGGAATTTATTCACTGCATGTGGTTAACCTTTCAAGTGTAACGTCAAAATTGATACTGAATTATCATTTCCTTGTTAAAAGTGATTTTGCCAGAAAAGACGTGAAAACGTGAAATTTAAAAACGTTTATTATAAAATATGCTGAATATGCCCACCCCCTTCTTGGTAACATTTAATAATTCTGTTTCTAATTCCATTAACAACATTTTGCAGTAAATCCGGAGAGTTGTTGATTTCTTGACACTTATCAAATATACGTTCTCTAAGATCATTCAAATTATTCATAGGTGCTGAGTAAATGTTATTTTTGATGTAGGGCCATAGAAAGAAGTCACAAGGAGTTAAATCACAGGAACGTGGGGGCCAGGGAATTTTCGTATTCCGACTAATAATACGATTATCGTAAAATTCTCGTATTAGTGCTACAGTCTCCCTAGTACAGTGAGGTGTTGAACCATCTTGTTGAAAATATCCTCCTTGTAATTCGTCATCATGTAATTGTTGGAAGAATAGTAGTAAAATTTCAGTTCGGTAACGAATTGAGTTTATGTTACCTGAAATTAAACGGCAGAATTTAAAAAAAAACCTAACTTAAAAGCGATTAATTAAGGCCACCTTCAAAGAAAATTGGTCCTATTTTAATTTCCTACCACTAAAGGCTACCCACAAACCAACTTTTTCAGGATGTAAAGATGTTTCTGCAAATGCATGTGGATTTTCGGAGCTCCATATTCGCATGTTTTGTGAATTGACGTACCCATTTCTATAAAACCAGGCCTCATCGGTGAAGAATGTTCTATTTAAAGTTGCGTCATCATTTTGTAACACTTCTAAAAACCAGCGACAAAATTGAAGTCTTTGTGGAAAGTCAGTTTGTAACAATTCAGGAAGCACAGTTATCCGGTAAGGATAAAGATGTAAATCCTTTTTTAATACTGTACGGCACGTTTCCACAGAGAGCTGCACTTGTTGAGATAGGTGACGAAGAGAGGTTCGAGGTGCATCTTCCATTATCTGATTGACTTCATTGATAACTTCCAGAGTACGTTTCTTTTGCCTTCCGCTTCCTTTTTTTCTTGTTAAAGATCCAGTTTGTCGAAATAATGCCACACTTCGATTTAGACACTCTAGAAATTGTTTATAATCAAAAACAATTTCTGGGAACTGGACAAGGAATTCCTCCAAACAGTCTTGAATTGAATAGGACCAGACACCGTTAATTTTGCGACCGTTTCGAAAGTAACTTTCAATCATAAATGTCTTTTCTTCAATTGAAAAGGGAATTTTTTAGTAGTTTGTGAAAAGAAAAACTATTTTTAATGCAAAATCACTTTGACGTTACACTTGAAAGTAGAAACGACATGCATGCAACGAACAAAGTTTCGACCACAACCTACTTGAGCAGATTTTTATTTAGACACTCGTTACAATAGGATTCATTAGAATTAAAAGAAAATAATAAAGTCGATTAAAATTATTTTATAAATAAAAATTTTCAACCGCGAAGAAAGAAAAAAGAAACACTCCGCTTGAAATGTACGTATTTACTTGGAATAATTTATTATGTTGAAGGTACCTCAGTCCGTGTGGGTATGTGTTAATACCACCATGAAAATTTCTGTATTTGGGACACTAGTTTTTAGCAAATTAAAATGCAAAACACTGCTGTGTTTCAAATATATGAGGGCAATTTTAATCATAAATAAAACGTGCTATTCGAGAAAAACGAACTTCACAGAAAGAGTCACATTTGTTAAATGTTACGACTACAAGCTGAAGTATTACACATAGATTTCTAAATTTAGAAATATTGTATTATTCAAACACATTCAGAAAATTTTGAGAAAGAAAAAATGGTTTTGTCGTTATTACAGTGTTTTTCTTTTGTCAATTGTATTTCACTATTTCTCAATACCATTTCATATTTACGTCACGTTGACATTAATATGTCAAATGAAATTATTTGTGAAAACTCTTTCACGTTATTGCAAATGATTTTTTCCTTTTTGAAAATTTAAATAAACAAGAACACAAACAGTTGAAGACATAATTTATCAGAAAAACAACAATACTAACTCTATTAATACTATGTAACTTATGTATAAAAAAATTGAATTAGTTCAAAATTTCATTTCTGTTGAGGCAATCTCCCAAATATGTCTCCATATGTCGAACATAATTTGGCAATATTTTTGTGTTGTAGCTTCAGAAGCATCATGAATTTTTCCATACAGTTGTTCTTCATTCGTGGGCTGACTTCTCTTTATGTTATTTTTCCATTGGCTAAACAGCTCTTCAATGGTATTTGAAAAAGGACTGTACGGGGGCAGAAAAACTGGAACATGTCCATGAACTCTTATCAGTTGTTGAATTTCGTCCGTTCTACGAAATCTGAAGTTGTCCATTACAAAATATGCGCCTCTTATATGATCTTCGCCTAAGTGGCCAATTAAAATTGTCAAGAATTCTCCAAAGTTGACTGCATTATACGGCCTATCTTGAACGGTGAATAAATATAATGAATTAATACATATTGCAGCAGCAACCGAATAATTACGGCCTCTTAATTGGGCCTTGACTTTGTTGGCTCTTGTATTTTTCTGTGATCTTCCATATGATTTTCTAGAATTCACTTGAATTCCAAATTCTTCTACAAAAAATATTTTTTCTCTGTCAATCATCATTCTGTTATATTGAACAGCATAGTCGAATCTATTTTGGATAGTATCTGGAGTGTTACGTCTTTCTGGCAAAACGTAAACGCGTTTTGCAGAACAGTGAAATTCCTTTGTCGCTCTGTCATTGGCCGATAAGCTTACCAGTAGTTATGGATTTTGCTCCAACAATTTGGTTTTTATTTGTTTAAGTGTCAAGGTACAATCCTTATCAATCAAATTGTAGATTTCTTCTTGCTCCTCTTGAGTAAATATTGCTCAACTCTTCTCTTATTCATCTCGTTGGTTATTTTGTACGCCAGTGTTTGGCAATACATCAAATTGCCGTCCTATTTGGACTGCCGAAGTACCATCATTCATTGCTCTGATAATAAGAGTACGTACCTCGTTGGAGATTTTGGTATATTGTCTTCTATCAGCATTCATTATGATTTACGTAATAAGAATGTGAAATTGATTTGACAAATAAGGAAACGCTTCTGCCAAAAAAAGAAATTGTTTGACAAACACAGCACTCTCTGTAATAGAGATAAGAAATAGTGAAATAAAATTGACAAAAGAGGATAACCAAAAGAAAAACACTGTAAAAGAAAATCGATCTCTGGGGGCGTTTTTGAAACTACATAATACGACGTAAGAGAATTGTTTTCAAACTTTATTTATGAAACTGGCTTTCGCTTTTTTGCATCAGATTAAATTGTAAACAAAAATTAAAATGACGTTTTCTTGGACACCGAAAACCCAAAAACTTGTTACGGCGGCTATTCGATTAGTTATACAAAAGCACACCCGGAAATAACTCTACTTCCTAAAAAAAAGAGTTAGGAAACAAGCAACATAGTTACATACCTGAACGTAATTTTTTTTATTTGATCTATTTTTAACTGAAAGACCCGGTTGTTCATTATAAAAATAAAATCCTCTTTGTAATTTAAAATGAGTCAAATTTTGACAACAAAAATACAAATGAACTTAAAAGAATATCCTGCGGATGTTAAACTTTAATTACATGTCCTAACAAAAATTCGTGCGTGCAGGATACATGTTTACCACAGAAATAGAAACATATTTACTAGTTTGAATGCAAAAATATTTTCGCTTTAATTATTGACAATTTAACATCGAATTTTCACTTTTTAGCTGGTGGGGGGAAAGGCTTATAAAGCCAAGCTGTTTCGAAACATTGTTATTATAATTCACGCCGTTAAAAAAGAAATTTTGAAATGTTTAAGTTGTACTTCATTTTAGTTCTCAGCGTCTACTTAATATGTGCAAATGGTAAGCGAACATTTCTACTATATACTTTGTTTCTTTTGCAGGCAACATCAAAAGTATATATTTTTAAAAAATCAAAAAGATAATTCAAAAATCGACTTGTTGGATTATGTTGTGGTATGTATTCAACTTTGCTGATGAAAGCTTTTCCGTAATCTTTTAAATAAAGTACCGGCAAATACATCTAAGCTGCTTAAAGATCAAAAGGTTTCCTTCCGTTGTTTTTCTCATATTAATGAAGTTTTACGTAGGACGTAAACAAAGATAACAGGTTCTTGGATACAAATTTTATATTGTTACTTCCATATGCATTTTAAGACCGAGGAGGGGAATCGAAGTATAAAAGCACTCACTCACATATTTTGTTATGATGCACTTTATTAACTCACGATGACTAAAATTCCTGTGTGTTTAGCATTGTGTCTTATTTCAATTTATTGTGCGAAAGTTGAAGGTAAGAACAACTCATAAGTCAGAGAAAAAAATTAGTTTCGTGAAATTCTGTGATGTATTCTTAAATTCTTTTAAACAATTCTACAACGAACAAACCACTTAAATCATCTAGCTTCGCATGACTATATGAATTTAATTTCACCGTGGAACAATATCAGGCAAGTATTTTTTATACGGAAGAATAAAAATCATGTAGAATTCGACTAGATAAAAGCTAAAATGAGAACGACACTGGAAACGTTTTTAGCGCCAATTTGTTTTCCCTTTTCCACCCGCGTCAATTGAAAATCCAAATCCTGTTGCCGCTGGCACAACGAAAAGGGAAGGAGGTAATATGATACATGCCCTTAGCAATTTGAGCTTCAGGATCGTAAAACCTCGCTTCGTGTTTTATGTTTCATTTTATTCAACTATTTGTTGCAGCACAATGTAATGGGCCAAACGAAGAGGATTCTCCATGTCAACCTGGCCCTTGTGAACCAACTTGTCAGCATACGGAACGAGGCCGGGTTTGTCCTGCTATATGTATTCCTGGTGGTTGCAGATGTAAAGAAGGATTTCTGAGGGATGTTAATACTAGAGAGTGTGTTCCGGAAGCAAATTGTCCTTAAATATTCCTACGTGTATCTGTACAGCGTAAAATTATAAAATGTCTCATGCACTAATTATAACCTAGATAGAAAATGTATGCATGCGTATACACTTATAATCTATTTCGTTAATTGTATTTAAAATTCAATTCAGAATACGCTATTTTTGGAATGACTTTATTGTTTAAAACAAACGGAAATATGTGCATAAAGCGAAAAAATCATTGAATTCATCCAACACTGCACACTGGGTTTTAAAATAAAATATGTTTGCAGTTAATTATATTATAAATTTAAATAAATAACGTTTCTTTGTTACATAGATATTATTTTTTTATTTATGTATCTGATTGAATTAATTATTTATTCCACAGACGAATTTATTCGATAATTTTTGAAACTAATATGTAAATAATAATGTAACAAAGTAATACAAATTGCAGAGGTTTGTTTGTGAATGAATTTTCGGGGTTATTCCCATATTCCATTTAATAAGGCTGACACGCGGCGGGGAATCCGCGTATAAAACCAGTCAATGACGACGTCTGTAGCTAAATCAGAAATGAATACTTTCATGGCGAACAGTATTCTTGTATTTTTTATACTCTGTGTAATTTCACTGTGTCGCACACAAGCCCAAGGTAAGTAAATCAAGTTAGAAAATAGACACATACAATTACGTAAATTAGGTCAAGGTTAATGGCATCCATATTTTGCTTTAAATTCAATAGCTTGTTGATATACTGAGCGTTAACGTGAAACTCTATAAGTGGCTTTTTATTATTTAGAAAAGACACAGATATAATTTTTGAAATGCCTACAATACATTTCTGAAGTTGTATAATGTAATGACTGATGTAAATAAACTCAAAATAAAGTTTAGGTTCTTAGACAAGAGAATTGGCAGAACAATCTTATTTGTATACAATGGGTGGCATCTTTGAGTAACAATTTATAGCTAACTTTATTGGCATTCACAAATTGTTTTCAAAAGAGACGGTTCAACTTCCCTCCTTCCAGTAATAACATATTTTTTTTAAGTTTCCTTGCAATAAATTATAGCACTCAAATGTACTACAAAAAATAAACAAATCTTGTCACAAGTTTCCAATTTCCCATACCGCTCGGTTGTGGACTCCAGATTATGATACTACGGCTATGACAAGAAATTTGTTCTAAACTAATGGAGTACCACTACTACTATCAATAATAAAAATGTTAAATAACCTTTTTTAGAACCTAAATGTTCCGGTCCAAATGAGGAATATACCTGCGGTGTAAAATGCCCAAAAACCTGTACAAATTTGGACATCTCCATACAATGTATCAGTGGTTGTGATGAGGGTTGTTTCTGTAAAGACGGTTATGTGAGAAACGAAGAGACCGGAGAATGCATAAAGCCAACTGAGTGTCGTAAGATCTATTTTTCACGATTTCATTTTAATTCTTACAATTCTAACCGTAGCTGCATGCGGCCAGAATGAAACTTATAAGTCCGGAGGCTTTGCTTGCCAGACATGTCAAAATTATCAATATGTGCGATGTGCCTCACTAAACGAGTACCGTTGTTATTGCCTTCCTGGATATGTACGAGATGCAAACGATAATTGCATACGCATAGAGGATTGTCCAGTGAATACAAGATATACAAGGAACGTCCCAAAAGGTAATGTCTCATTACAATTAATATTGATTAAGCTTGAATAAAATATGCGAAATATAATGGAAAATACTCAACTTAACAGTCCGAGCTTTCCATATTTACTGATTAGTTGCAGAAAAATAATTAATTTTTTAATGGATCGTATCTCATCCGTGATGCATCCTTAAGTACCAATGCTTTTATATTTTGACCAATGGCATAAGATTTTGTGATTTCATTTAAAATTCTTTCCATTCCAATTATAGCTAAATGCGGCTGGTTTGAATCTTACGAACCCAACGGCTTTGCCTGCCAGACATGTGAAAATCATCAACAGTATCTTCAATGCCCCGAACTTAACGAACAGCGCTGTTATTGCTACTCTGGATATGTAAGAAATGCAAACGGTAATTGCGTGCACCCAGAGGATTGCCCAGTGATTACAGGGCATACAAAGAACAGCACAGAAGGTAATGTTTCATTACCAATAATGTTGATTGAGCTTACGATCTTACACATAAAGTATGTGAGTGATAATGGAAAATACTCAACATAGCCCGATTTAAGCAAACAAGCTTTCAACATTTACTGATTACCTACTTGTAATTAATCAGTTTTTTACTGGATCATATCATTCGCGTGATGCATCCTTATGCACCAACGTTTTTATCTTTTGACCAATGCCGTAAAATATTTATTTAATGATTTCACTTTAATTCCTTCCATTCAAATTATAGCTACATGCGGCCACAATGAAATTTACGAGCCCAGTAGCATTGATTGTCACACATGTGAAAATGTGGAATGTGTTTTACGTAACGGGTATCGTTGTTATTGCTATGAAGGCTATGTAAGAGATGCAACCGGTAATTGCGTACACCCAAAGGATTGTCCAGTGGATACAAGATTTACAAGGAACACCCCAGAAGGTAATGTCTCATTACCATTAAATTAAGCTTATGATCTTACGAATAAAATATGCGAAATATAATGGAAAATACTCAACTTAAACAGTCCGAGCTTTCCATATTTACTGATTACTTGCAGAAAAATAATCAATGAGTAAGATTTTGTGATTTCATTTAAAATTCTTTCCATTCCAATTATAGCTAAATGCGGGTGGCTTGAATCTTACCAATCCAAAGGCTTAGCCTGCCAGACATGTGAAAATCATCATCAGTATCTTCAATGCCCCGAACTTAACGAACACCGTTGCTATTGCTATTCTGGATATGTAAGAAATGCAAGCGGTAATTGCGTACACCCAGAGGATTGCCCAGTGATTACAGGACATACAAAGAACAGCACAGAAGGTAATGTTTCATTACCAATAATATTGTAATTAATCAGTTTTTTACTGGATCATATCATACCCGTGCTGCATACATCCTTATGCACTAATGTTTTTATCTTTTGAACAACGCCGTAAGATATTTCTTTTATGATTTCATTTTAATTCTTTGCATTCACATTATAGCTACATGCGGCCACAATGAAATTTACCAACCCGAAGGATTTGATTGCCAGACATGTAGAAATCATCAATACGTGCAATGCCTTTTACTTAACGAATACCGTTGTTATTGCTATCCTGGATATGTAAGAGATGAAAACGGTAATTGCGTACGTACACAGGATTGTCCAGTGGTAACAAGACATACAAGGAATACCCCAGAAGGTAATGTCCCTTGGCTTCCGGTTGGAACCGCGTGTCTCGGATTTCTCTACTGCCGACGTTTCGTTCTTCGTTGCAGAAGAACTTCCTCAGGGCTGCTGCTGGTGGTGATGCTGCTGCTGTTGGTCTTGTTGCTGCTTCGCGTTAGTCGTTGAGACTAACGCGAAGCAGCAACAAGACCAACAGCAGCAGCATCACCACCAGCAGCAGCCCTGAGGAAGTTCTTCTGCAACGAAGAACGAAACGTCGGCAGTAGAGAAATCCGAGACACGCGGTTCCAACCGGAAGCCAAGAATTCAACAATGGACGACGGCCGCGGAAGCCTTCAAGTTAAATTAGGTAATGTCCCATTACCATTAATATTGATTAAGCTTATCATCTTACAAAATATGCGAAATATAATGGAAAATACTCAAACTTTCCATATTTACGGACTACTTGCAGAAAAATAATCAATTTTTTACTGGATCGTGATGCATCCTTAAGACCAATGGTTTTATATTTTGACCAATGCCGTAAGATCTTAATTTTGTGATTTCATTTAAAATTCTTTCCATTTCGATTTTAGCTAAATGTGGCTGGCTTGAATCTTACGAATTCAAAGGCTTTGCCTGCCAGACATGTGAAAATCATCATCAGTATCTTCAATGCCCCGAACTTAACGAACACCGTTGCTATTGCTATTCTGGATATGTAAGAAATGCAAGCGGTAATTGCGTACACCCAGAGGATTGCCCAGTGACTACAGGACATACAAAGAACAGCACAGAAGGTAATGTTTCATTACCAATAATATTGATTAAGCTTATTTTAGTCATAATGGAGAATACTCAACATACTTGTAATTAATCAGTTTTTTACTGGATCATGTCATACCCATGGTACATCCTTATGCACTATTACTTTTATCTTTTGAACAATACCGTAAGATATTTATTTTATGATTTCATTTTAATTCTTTCCATTCAAATTATAGTTACATGCGGCCACAATGAAATTTACCAGCCCAACGGCTTTAATTGCCAGACATGTAAAAATCATCAATATGTGCGATGCGCCCCTCTAAACGAGTATCGTTGTTATTGCTATCCTGGATATGTAAGAGATGAAAATGGTAATTGCGTACGTACACAGGATTGTCCAGTGGTTACAAGACATACAAGGAATAGTCCAGAAGGTAATATCCCATAACCATTAATATTGTTAAGCTTGCGGTCTTATAAAGAAAATGTGTAATTAATGCTCAACTCGAGCATTTTTTTAATGATAATCCCGTTCGTCTTTTAAATACAATTGGTTAATTAGAGGTCTTGCAAATAAAGTAGCTAATTTACAGTACAGTGTGATAGGCCTAACGAAGAATATTCTCCATGTCAGCCGGACCCATGTGAACCAACTTGTCAGCATACTGAGAGAGGTATTGGATGCGCTGCGGTTTGCGTTCCTAATGGGTGTAAATGTAAACAGGGTTTTCTAAGAGATGCACTTACCAGAGAATGTGTGCCAGAAGCAAATTGTCCTTAACGACACTGTACTGAATCAGTTGGAAAATTTAATAATTACAGTATAGAATAATCATCCTGAATGCATGCTTTACAGAATTCAGAAAGAACAGACTTTAGAATCACTTCTCTTATACTCATTTTTGCATAAAAATATACATTATGAAAGAAGCAAATTCAAATTTATTATTTTATAACTACCTTTAATGTTTTTGATTTTTGATTTGTGTGTGGTTAATGTTCAAATTTTAGTTTTAATTAATATTCTCAAGAAGTATCGTTTAAATCAAAAAAAACTGGCCGGATTCGGGAAATACGTGCTTAACTTGTCCCTGTATGCACGATGTTAAATTTGACATTAAAATTTAAAATTTGTGCATAAAATATGCCGTTAGTATAAAATTCCTTCGAGTTATTAGAGTGAAGAATTAATGTATTCTCGAACATATGACATTAAAAGTTTCAAGCGAATTTTAGTGGTTTGGTAGTAATAACCTTGCATGGTTATTCCCATATTTCGTTAATACACTCACTTCATTTGAGGTTTCTGTAATTCATTGCGACAATAATTTTTTTATATAATTTTCGACTGATAATTGTTATTTATAGTTTTCTTTGTTGGTACATCGAATAAAGCCAAAAATAAATAAAACTAACAAGATTTTAATAAAAATAATAAAACTGCAAAATTGATTAAATTGTAACTTAAAGAAAAATGCAAAATTTCAATCTTCCTAATTCATTAATAACGAGTATTGCCTCCGCGAGCCTGTATTACAGCCTGCATACGTTGTGGCATCGACTCCACCAAGTGCCTAATCGCTAAATTGTCAAATTGATCCCATTCTTGCTGAAGCGGCGCCATTGATAATTCTTCTAGGCTAGCTGAGGCGGGGACGCGAGCTCTAATATTCCTTCCTAACATGTCCCAGACATGTTCGATGGGATTCATGTCGGGACTTCTAGGGGGCCACTGCATTCGGTTAACACCAACAGCGACAAGAAATTCATTAACACCTCTGGCGATATGTGGCCGTGCATTATTGTGCATCAACATAAAATTGTCGCCAATAAAAGGGGCAAAGGGTATCACATGATCTTGAAGAACAATTTCAATGTACCTCTGAGCGTTAATAACTCCCCTATTTATTACAACAACGTCTGTACGTGCATTCGCAAAAATACCGCCCCACACCATACTCGAACATACATTGAGAATCTATTCGCTGATCCTTCTCCACACTCTTCCACGACCATCTGGCGCTCGTAGGCAGAAGCGGGACTCATCCGTGACGAGTACTTGACTCCACTGCCCCATATTCCAATGAACATGTTCACGAGCAAATGCAAGTCTGCTTACTCTATGCTGTGTGTTAAGATTCAGTTTCCAAGAATCGCCTCCACGTTCTGGAGACACATGATTGAGAAGTTCCAAGAACTTGTGCAACGTAACGTTGAGACCGACCATCCTGAATCAAAGCAATTACTCTTGCTGCATCCATTGCATCAATAGCCATGAAAACAACTTATTAATGACAAAATGTAAACAAATTATTAAATTAAGTCTTTAGGAAACGTTTGGTAAACAAAAGATCAAATGCAACACAATATTGACAATGGCGTAGATACTTTCAATAATTTATTTAAACAAGAAAATTTAGTTACCATGATGATCATGGCTTTCCCGATTATTGAAAATGTCATATTCACCGATGAGCAGAAAAAAAATGGACAAAAAGTCTTCTCAGATAATTTATTTTAAAAAATAATAGTGAGTCGCTTTTTGGGGAGGTGAGCGTGGTTCTGTTCGAGCGGAAGCAATTCTAGTATTTACATTAAAAGGTCTATTAATACACTTTCGTGATGAATAATATATTTGTGCCTTCTATATTCTGTGAAATTTAATTGAACCATATAGAAACCAAAGGTAAGAAAACAAAATATTGTAAATAAATACATTCGTAACAAAAGTTACGTAAAGTCAAGGAAATTTAGTCTGCTGGAAGCCACAAGGTTAATAACAATAATAACATTCAGTCGGTTCACTGGTGTTGTTATGTTATGTTATGTGGCTTTCTGTAAGTAAATTGTAAAAAAAAAACAATATGTTTTAAAACCTAAAGATAAATAGCATAACATTTGGAGGTTTTTGGATTTTTATGATTTTGTTTTATTTAATTTTTGTTTAATTTTAATAGCAGCACGTTTCAAAACATAAAAGCAGCGAACATTAATTAATTAATTAATCTGGAACAAATTTTTTAGAAAGATAACACTGTTTTATAGAAATTTATTTTTTTGAACAGTTTATACAACCAAAAAGCTTTTAACTTTGTTTAACAAAAACTTGGATCAACACAATATCCACTTCCATTTCGTACGCTCCCTTCTTTACAGAAGCAACCTGGTACGCATATTTTTATACAAAGAATTACAGGCTCATTTACATTAGAGCATGTTCTGGGACAAGCAGTTCCGCATCTATCAAATTCTTCATTATGTCCACATCCATAATCTACAACAGTAATACAAAAAATTTTAAACCGTTTAAACTATTAAAAGCAATATTACTTTGCAAATAATAACAAATTTTATCGTTCAAGGCTTTTTAACTACGTATACATACATACACAATGATTAAAAGGGTGTTTTATTTATGAGACACCTTGTTTAGGTTTTGGTTAAACAAAGCTGTTGTCTTTATTAAAAATAAAGTAAAACAACATACTCAAGTAATTACTGTTTCTATTTATATATCCTCAGAATTAATTCCTTTCCATTGAATTTATTTATAAAATATTTGTTTTCGCACTTCAAACCGGTAAACACGTTTCATCACAATTAGGTTTTAACCTTGTAAACCTGGTTATTGATTACTTACGGTATTGTTGCATCAAGTGAATATTCAGCAGTAAGAACAGTAGCTCACCCCACATATTCAACACCACATGAACGTAAGTAAAACATAGTTTCATTCAAAATTTGTTTTACCTTGATCTACGAATTACATAACAGCTTTTTCTACGTACCTATCCGGTGCACAAGTCTAGAATGCAAATGTATGTAGTTATTCATCAACGTATTGTGATTAGTTTAGCTGAGTCACGTTTTAGTCACCAATCATTCTCTAAACAATCGCTCCCAGAAAAATGAATAAACAACATGTTTTTGTTTTGCTTTTAGTCAATATTTATATTAAGCTTAGCAAACCTCAATTATAATACTAAAATAATAGTAAAGTAAATTCTAAAGAAAGTATTAAATCATTGCTTCTTCAGAATGCTTCAAAATGTTCGGGCGTCAAAGAATAAAAGTAAAGTGAATTTATGAGATCTGCCAGACATGTTTAAATTATAAAAGATTGAAGTGCGCTATTATCCCTATATGTGTAAGAGATGCAACAGGTGCTTGTAAAAGGACAAAGGATTGCCCAATAACTGAAAAATTTAGAAGGAATAGTCCAGAAAGTAAGTTATCACAAAATTTTGTCTCAGTACAATGGGTACAGATGTAAACATGAATTGCAATTATCAGAAGCAATCAATGTTTGCATAATTACATAAAATTCTTTTGCTTACTTATTTGCCAACATTACGAGAACTTCAAGGAATGATTTATGTGGCGTATTGTCCTTTGTACCTAACATCACCACGTGTTTTTGTTTAAAATAGAAATTATAAAACAAATAAATTTATATTTACACTTTTTTACCACTTTATGTGTAGCGGCTTGGAAATCTAGTTAAGGGTATATGGTTAAACGTAAAGAACAATTAATGGACTTGCTTCCAATTCAATCTGGGTTCTACAGGGGAGTGCACTCGGACCAACTCAGTACTTAATATACACCTGTCATTTGGCCCTCCTTCATAAATTGACTTCAAGATATACTTTTTAATGCAAAATCGTTTTATATACAAAAAATATATTCCCATTTGTATCTGGAAGTTATAATGATATTAAGCATAAAGGATACTGCGGTGAGGTATCTTTATCTGAGCAATTTATTCAAGGGTATTCAGATATTCAATTAATTAAGGTCAAAATACATGTGCCAATTTTAGCCGTCCACTTTAGTGGACGTGATTAGGGTGTGCACTCAACGTACTTTAGAACGTAAATCGACTTTTTTCTCAATACGCGGACACATATTGGTGACTGCCGGCGGCCGATAGTCGTTCCATCCTTACCATTTTTAGGCACTCTGATTAACTTACGCTACTGTTTTTATTGAAACAACATAAAAAGTTACTACCACATTACCGACAGTTGAAGGAAGGAAGGAAGTTACTATCAACAACGCCGCACAACTTTGACCTCGACTGCCTTCCAGTGTTTTGATCATTAAATTCTCACACGTGGTGGGGTATTTGGATATAAGAGCGCCTGCTATCAATATCCGACAAACTAAAAATATTTCTTTATAATGTATAAGCTTCTTTTGCTTTCTATACTCTCCGTAACATCAGTTTATCGTGCGGAAGCCGGAGGTAAGTTAAGAAAGAGCAGAAGATGAACACGCTTATCTAGAACGTAGAAAAAACTTATCATCTATGGTTGGTCAAGGCAGGATTAAACTCAGTATAGCATTGTAGCTTATGAAGTTGTAGGAAAGACTGTATTTTATCGTGCTGTTATTAAAACACTAGACATGTGGATCTTCATATCCAACTCAATTTCCAGCTTAGAATTACGTTATATTAGTTTCGTTTCACCTACATTTCGTTCAATGTTGTAATCGTTTCAATAACATCAACCCAACGTATCAAAGTTTTGCCGACAGAAAGATAATAATAAAAATTAATTTCCTAAATACTTTTTTTTCAGAACAAAAATGTTCGGGAGTAAACGAGGAGTATGTTTGCGGTAGCAAGTGCCCAAAAACATGTTCAACATTAGATACAGTCGCAGAATGTCTCAGCGGCTGTGAAGAGGGTTGTTTCTGTAAAGAAGGCTACGTAAGGAACGAGGAAACAGGAAAATGTGTAAAGCCGAATCAATGCAGTAATTATTTGATTTTAATTACTCTCTTCTTTGGCCCAACCTTAGCTATGAGCTTACAAGAATAATAAATTTTCAAAAAAAAAATGTTTCAGAATTGAAATGTCCGGGTGCCAATGAGGAGTACACTTGCGGTTACAAATGTCAAAAAACATGTACAAACTTAGACATTGCAATAAAATGCGTCAGCGGCTGTGATGATGGTTGTTTCTGCAAAAAAGGCTATGTAAGGAACGAAGAAACGGGAGAATGTATAAAACCAACCGAATGCCGTAAGATCTCTATTTATATATTTTCATTCTGATTTCCCCCCATCCAATTTTAGCCACGTGCGGTCATAATGAAACTTATAAGCGCAGAGGTTTCAACTGCCAGACATGTTCAAATCATCAAATCGTGGAATGCCCTTTACTTGAAGAGTATCGTTGTTATTGTCGTCCCGGACAAGTAAGAAGGGACGATACCGGTGCTTGTATAAATCCACAGGATTGCCCAGAAGCTTTAAAATTTAGAAGGAGTACTGCAGATGTAAACGGGGTTTTCTAAGTGATACAATTACCAATTCTTTATACTGCAATCTTTATGTGTGTTTTGCTGAAATGTTAATTTTGAAACGAGTAAATTCATGGTTAATGTTTTTATTTATTTCTTAACCTGCTATCAATGACTATGTATGATGTCTTTCTAAATTCATTAGTTTGAAAAATTTTTCAGGAATAATTTTTTGAAGGCCAGCATGTGTGTCCTCAAATAAAAAATTCTCAAGAATTTTTGCAATGTTGTCCAACATTTGTTCGGTTATGGCCAAACTGCACGAGCTGAAGTAAAAGCCACAAAAATTCACACTTAATTGTCGGGGAGAGTATTCGTATGCAAATTGGTTTTCCGAAACGCACGAACGACTTTCACTCTCATGTTGATGTAACTCAGGAATCACTATTAATTGCCCAGTAAAATAAACAAATGGTTACCATGTGCGGTCCGGTGAAGGACTACCTCCACCACAGTAACAACAACCAACAGAACTTTTAGCGATTGACGTTGACTGCTTTTGACCTTAATGCTTCTCATGAGGTGGGGTATCTAGATATACATATTTGGAAAAGAGCCGGTCACTAACACATGTTACCACGCTACAAATCATTCTTCCGTGATGAATTTCACACTCGTGCTTTTTATACTCTGTGTAACTACATTGTGTCATACAGAAGACAAAGGTAAGATAACAAAGGTAGAAGATAAATACCCGTTTTAAAGAAAATTCTAGTTTGAAGTAATATGAGAGGAAAGTTTGAGTTTTTACTAGAAAAAGGTTTCTATTCCATTAAGGAATTCCTTCAGACTATTCTTATCTTGTTTCAACCTCAAGGGCTGGAGATATACTCAAGGTACTAAGTAGCAGTCAGTGTTTTTCTTCTTATCTGACGCTGTACACTATATGAACCTGATTAATTTATATTACTTATTGACCAAACTGTACTATCGTCTAAGACGGCTAATAAAATATACATTCATAGAAAATAAAATATACATTCATAGAAAACCTATAAAAACTTGTATAAGTATGACCAGGGAAATTTAATTCAAATTAAATAACAACCGCAGTTTGTTTTAAACTTTATAAGCAAGAAGTATAAAAATTCGGAAATATTATTTCCTATACATTTGACCTTGGCGATATCGTGTTGTCATTAAAACATGATTTTCTTAGTATTAAGTATGTGCTGTCGCTGATGGCTTGCTCATATCTTGTTTGCACAAATAATCAAGTATTACGATCAACAAAACAAAAAAATCAATTATCTTATTAAAATTATTTATAAATATAATGACGTTTCTATTTTATAATGTACGAAAATAAATAAAATAATTTTCAGAATCAAAATGTACTGGTGCCAATGAGGAATACACCTGCGGTACGAAATGTCCAAGATCATGTGCAACTTCGGACATTTTAATAAAATGTCTCGGCGGTTGTGATTATGGATGTTTCTGCAAAGAAGGCTATACAAGAAACAAAGCAAAGGGAGAATGTATAAAACCGACTGAATGCCGTAAGACTTCGAATTTATAATTTCATTTTAATACTCTCCGATTCAATTTTAGCTACGTGCGGTCCCAACGAAACTTATAAGCCCAGAGGTTACAATTGTCCATGTGAAAATCATCAGAGTGTAGAATGCGCCTTGCTTGAGGGGTATCGCTGTTACTGTCTTCCTGGATACGTAAGAAGAGATGACACCGGTACTTGTGTGAGACCACAGGATTGTCCGAATACAAGATCTAAAAGAGAAAGTAACGCATTTTAGCTATTATTTATTATTCATTTGATTTGATTTGCGAATTTCCAAACCCAATGTGTAATTTATGTTTTGTTATAGCGCAGTGCAATAAACCTAACGAAGAATATTTTCCATGTCAGCCGGGTCCTTGTGAACCGACTTGTCAGCATACGGAGAGGGGCATCGCTTGCGCTGAAGTATGTGTTCCTGATGGCTGTAGATGTAAACAGGGTTTTCTTCGAGATGCAAATACCAGAGAATGCGTGCCAGAAGAAACTTGTCCTTAATAAACACAAGAAACTTTCAACATTTTTGCCCTTAAATTTACGGTATTTTGCTTGCCTGGTTTATCTGGCGATTTGAAATTACGCCGTCTTTTATACTCCATCCAATATTACTAGCGTCAGGTATATTTTGCTCGAAAATATGTTGTGAAACAAATGAAAAAATTAAAGCTTTCATTGTTTTTTTTTTACATTACTTCTACGTATGCAAAGAAGGCTTCATAAGCAATCGCAATGCCGCGACGACATTTTTAATTCTTTTCGGCCCAAGTTTAGCAATGCGTTCTCGAAATGAAACTTATAATGTTAGAGATTTCCCCTGTCAGATATGTTCAAATCATTAACTCGTCGAATGTCATTTATTTTAAGAGTAGCACTCATATTGCTATCCTGGTCCATTAAGGGATAGCACTGGTACTTGCATAAGCACATATGGTATATTATTATATACTTATCTGTGCTATTTGTGGTGTGTGTTTGCAGGTGTGTGAGAAAAATAATGAGACTGATTTTTTATCTACCAAAATATTTGTTTCTTTTTCAATCAACAATATTATCCCCTTCAAAATAGTTTCCTTCTGCAGTTATAAATCGGCGGAGTCGTTGTTCCCAGTCTTGGTAGCAGCGCTGAAAGGTTTTAACTGGTAGGGCCTTTAACATGTCGGTCACATTCTTTTGAGCGTCCCAAATGACATCCTTTTAAGGTACTTTTCAATTTCGGGAAAAGACAAAATTCACAAGGACTCAGATCAGGTGAATAGAGGGGCCGGGGAACAACAGGAAGGCTTTCCGTAATGGAAGTGACCGTGTAACATGGGGCGTTGTCATGATGAAGCATCCACTTGTCTGCAATGTCTGGTCTCACACGAATCACCCTTTCCCTGAGCCTTTCAAGGCCATCCTTGTAAAACACTTGATTAATAGTTTATCCTGGAGGAACAAATTCTTTATTCACGATACCCCTACTGTCGAAAAAGCAGATCAGCATTGATTTGATCTTGGATTTGCTCCTTCGAGCTTTTTTCGGTCGAGGAGAAGTCTGAGTGTGCCACTCTTCACTTTGCCGCTTTGTTTCAAGATTGTACTCAAAAATTCAGGATTCATCACCTGTGATAATTGTAGTCATTGGTAATCCTCTCAAGAAGATCAACGCACACGTTACTTCGATTGTTCTTCTGCTCAGTTGTGAGGTTTTTCGGCACAAACCTTTTGCATCTGCAAATCCTCGGTTAAAATTTGATGTACGGTGAAAGTGTTTAAGTTTAATTGGTCACCCATCATCCTTATTGTTCAACAACGGTCTGATCTCACAAGAGCCCCCATACGTTCGACGTTTTCGTCGATTTTTGAAGTTGAAAATCTCCCTGAGCGAGGTTCACCTTCAATGTGTTCTCGGCTTTCCAAAAATGATTTGTGCCAGCGAAGAACTTGTGCTCTTGATAAGGAATGTTCCCCAAAGGCCTGTTTCAACTTTTCAAAAGTCACACTCGCGGATTTCCCAAGTTTAACACAAAACTTGATGGCATAACATTGCTCTAAATTCCGCTGTTCCATTTTCGTAACACACAACAAAAACACAACTTAACTGATGACGCTCTCAAAAATCAAGTGATGGCTGTAAGGAGCTGAAACTTGGACTGAGCTTCTGGAAGGGATGAACACATCTGTCTAGATAAGTAGAACAACACAGCGTTGCCAGATCGTATTTAAAAGAAACAATCAAACCTTACCTCTGTTATTGACTTGATCAGATTTACGAGAAGTCTAACTTAATTTTGTAAGCTAGGCTTTTCTACTTAAAAAGATAAATAAAAAAAGCAGTTACATTGAAGTTATAATTTATATATCTCGAATAAAATCAAAACTTATGGTCGATTTTTTCACAAAATTGGTTGCAGAAACTTTTTAATTATGCTTAGATGTTCTGTCAACCGAGCTTAATACAAATCTGCATGTCCAAGGTCCAAGGTCTATATGTATTTTATACGTTGATTGCAGCTCAATATTTCAAAAGTAATTAAGATGTTCAAGGCTAAGATTAAATGAATTAAGAACACTGTCTTAATGCATTTAGGAGAATGCACTTGGACCAAGTCTATACTTAATATACACCTGTCACTTGGCCCTCCTTCATAGATTGACTTCAAGATATACTTTTTAATGCGAAATCGTTTTACATACAAAAAATATATTCTCATTTGTGTCTAGAAGTTATAATGATATTAAACATAACGGATATTGCGGTGAAGTATTTCTATCTGAGCAATTTATTCAGCATTCAACGGTATTCAGATATTCAATTAATTAAGGTCAAAATACATGTGCCAATTTTAGCCGTCCACTTTAGTGGACGTGATTAGGGTGTGCACTCAACGTACTTTAGAACGTAAATCGACTTTTTTCTCAATACGCGGACACATATTGGTGACTGCCGGCGGCCGATAGTCGTTCCATCCTTACCATTTTTAGGCACTCTGATTAACTTACGCTACTGTTTTTATTGAAACAACATAAAAAGTTACTACCACATTACCGACAGTTGAAGGAAGGAAGGAAGTTACTATCAACAACGCCGCACAACTTTGACCTCGACTGCCTTCCAGTGTTTTGATCATTAAATTCTCACACGTGGTGGGGTATTTGGATATAAGAGCGCCTGCTATCAATATCCGACAAACTAAAAATATTTCTTTATAATGTATAAGCTTCTTTTGCTTTCTATACTCTCCGTAACTTCAGTTTATCGTGCGGAAGCCGGAGGTAAGTTAAGAAATCGCAGAAGATGAACACGCTTATCTAGAACGTAGAAAAAACTTATCATCTATGGTTGGTCAAGGCAGGATTAAACTCAGTATAGCATTGTAGCTTATGAAGTTGTAAGAAAGACTGTATTACGTTATATTAGTTTCGTTTCACCTACATTTCGTTCAATGTTGTAATCGTTTCAATAACATCAACCCAACGTATCAAAGTTTTGCCGACAGAAAGATAATAATAAAAATTAATTTCCTAAATACTTTTTTTTCAGAACAAAAATGTTCGGGAGTAAACGAGGAGTATGTTTGCGGTAGCAAGTGCCCAAAAACATGTTCAACATTAGATACCGTCGCAGAATGTCTCAGCGGCTGCGAAGAGGGTTGTTTCTGTAAAGAAGGCTACGTAAGGAACGAGGAAACAAGAAAATGTGTAAAGCCGAATCAATGCAGTAATTATTTGATTTTAATTACTCTCTTCTTTGGCCCAACCTTAGCTATGAGCTTACAAGAATAATAAATTTTCAAAAAAAAATGTTTCAGAATTGAAATGTCCGGGTGCCAATGAGGAGTACACTTGCGGTTACAAATGTCAAAAAACATGTACAAACTTAGACATTGCAAAAAAATGCGTCAACGGCTGTGATGATGGTTGTTTCTGCAAGAAAGGCTTTGTGAGGAACGAAGAAACGGGAGAATGTATAAAACCAACCGAATGCAGTAAGATCTCTACTTATATATTTTCATTCTGATTTTCCCCCATCCAATTTTAGCCACGTGTGGTCACAATGAAACTTATAAGCGCAGAGGTTTCAACTGCCAGACATGTTCAAATCATCAAATCGTGGAATGCCCTTTACTTGAAGAGTATCGTTGTTATTGTCGTCCCGGACAAGTAAGAAGGGACGATACCGGTGCTTGTATAAATCCGCAGGATTGTCCGGAAGCTTTAAAATTTAGAAGGAATAGTCCAGATGTAAACGGGGTTTTCTAAGTGATACAATTACCAATTCTTTATACTACAATCTTTATGTGTGTCTTTGAAATAAGTAAATTCATGATTAATGTTTGTATTTATTTGTTAACCTAATATCAATGACGTTGCTCTCTATGTATGATGTCTTTCTAAATTGATTAGTTTGGAAAGCCTTTCTGGAATAATTTCTTAAAAGCCAATGCTTTGTATACATAAGAATTATAAGAAACTACTACTATCACTAGCATGTGTGCCCTTAAATAAAAAATTCTCAAGGATCGGTTGTGGCCAAACAGTATGAACTGTAGTAAAACCCATGAAAATTCACAGTTAATTGTCGGGGAGAGTATTCGTATGCAAATTGGTTTTCCGAAACGCACGAACGACTTTCACTCTCATGTTGATGTAACTCAGGAATCACTATTAATTGCCCAGTAAAATAAACAAATGGTTACCATGTGCGGTTCGGTGAAGGACTACCTCCACCACAGTAACAACAACCAACAGAACTTTTAGCGATTGACCTTGACTGTTTTTGACCTTAATGCTTCTCATGAGGTGGGGTATCCAGATATACATATTTGGAAAAGAGCCGGTCACTAACACATGTTACCACGCTACAAATCATTATTTCGTGATGAATTTCACACTCGTGCTTTTTATACTCTGTGTAACTACTTTGTGTCATTCACAAGTCAAAGGTAAGATAACAAAGGTAGGTATAAATGCCCCGTTTTAAAGAAAATTATAGTTTTTACTATAAAAAAGGTTTCTATTCGATTAAGGAATTCCTGACATACGAATTTTAATGTGTGATGTACAGTAACATTCTCGGCTAACTGCTCTAGTACATCTTCAGACTATTATTATCTTGTTTCAACCTCAAGGGCTGGAGATATACTCAAGGTACTAAGTAGCAGTCAGTTTTTTTCTTCTTATCTGACGCTGTACACTATATGAACCTGACTAATTTATATTACTTATTTACCAAACTGTACTATCGTCTAAGACGGCTAATAAAATATACATTCATAGAAAACCTATAAAAACTTGTATAAGTATGACCAGGGAAATTTAATTCAAATTAAATAACAACCGCAGTTTGTTTTAAACTTTATAAGCAAGAAGTATAAAAATTCGGAAATATTATTTCCTATACATTTGACCTTGGCGATATCGTGTTGTCATTAAAACATGATTTTCTTAGTATTAAGTATGTGCTGTCGCTGATGGGTTGCTCATATCTTGTTTGCACAAATAATCAAGTATTACGATCAACAAAACAAAAAAATCAATTATCTTATTAAAATTATTTATAAATATAATGACGTTTCTATTTTATAATGTACGAAAATAAATAAAATAATTTTCAGAATCAAAATGTACTGGTGCCAATGAGGAATACACCTGCGGTACGAAATGTCCAAGATCATGTGCAACTTTGGACATTTTAATAAAATGTCTCGGCGGTTGTGATTATGGATGTTTCTGCAAAGAAGGCTATACAAGAAACAAAGCAAAGGGAGAATGTATAAAACCGACTGAATGCCGTAAGATTTCGAATTTATAATTTCATTTTAATACTCTCCGATTCAATTTTAGCTACGTGCGGTACCAACGAAACTTATAAGCCCAGAGGTTACAATTGTCCATGTGAAAATCATCAGAGTGTAGAATGCGCCTTGCTTGAGGGGTATCGCTGTTACTGTCTTCCTGGATACGTAAGAAGAGATGACACCGGTACTTGTGTGAGACCACAGGATTGTCCGAATACAAGATCTAAAAGAGAAAGTAACGCATTTTAGCTATTATTTATTATTCATTTGATTTGATTTGCGAATTTCCAAACCCAATGTGTAATTTATGTTTTGTTATAGCGCAGTGCAATAAACCTAACGAAGAATATTTTCCATGTCAGCCGGGCCCTTGTGAACCGACTTGTCAGCATACGGAGAGGGGCATCGCTTGCGCTGCAGTATGCGTTCCTGATGGCTGTAGATGCAAGCAGGGTTTTCTTCGAGATGCAAATACCAGGGAATGCGTGCCGGAAGAAAATTGTCCTTAATAAACACAAGAAACTTTGAATATTTTCGCCGTTAAATTTGAAGGAAAATAAACTAAGATTTTATCAATTTACGGTATCTTGTTTGCCTGGTTTATCCGGCGATTTGAAATTACGCCATCTTTTATACTAACAGCGTCAGGTATATTTTGCATTTGTGAAACAAATGAAAAAATTAAAGCTTTCATTGTTTTTTTTACAATACTTCTACGTATGCAAAGAAGGCTTCATAAGCAGTCGCAATGCCACGAGGACGTAGGGTTTATTTTTAATTCTTTTCGGCCCAAGTTTAGCAATGCGTTCTCGAAATGAAACTTATAATGTTAAAATTTTTCCTTGTCAGATATGTTATAAATGCCAAAGTGGATTTCTGAGAGATGAAACAACTGGAGAATGTATCGACGATATTTACTGTTAATTTCAGGATGTTATTAAAAATAAAATTACGTATTCACTGAAAATCAAAATCTTCATGAAGAACGTAGTAAAAATGTAAATATAAGGTATAAATACCGAAAAATTGTTAAATTAGAACGAAAAATCTTTAATGGCTCTTTATAATCGAGTCAAAGCTTCGAGTAATTTAATGCGGCCTCGTAAAAATCTCAGTGTACCTAAGTGTATTGAAAATAAAACTGTCAGAGTAAACAAAACCAGGCACTAAAATTCTAAATGTGCCATAACGTCAGCCAGTAAATTTTATATAATCTACTTAATGCGTCTTTTATATCCGCAACTAAAATGACATATTTTAAGAAAGATTCAAAACAACATGTCCATCAAACGCATAATATGATCTAAAATATGTCTTCCTAATAATCTTAATTTTATTTTTCAGTCAATTTCTTTTTGACATTGAAGAAATATTTTATTCTCGTGTAAATTCAAAAGCACAAATGGTCGTCCCCAATAGAATAAAAGGTATAATATAATATTAGTTTTTTTTTTAATTATAAATCTTTAAAGTTTATTTAAACGTTTGAGACTAAAGAATGTTGGGATTTGAAACTAGTTTTCAAAATCTAAAACAAAATCTTGGGAGGGGTTTAATTAATTGTTGGCGATATGGGCATTTGCAAATTTACTAATTTACTAATAAGTACTGTTAATCATTATGGTTATTGCATGAAGAATAATAATATAAATTATTTTATTATTATTCTTTATTATTATAATGATTATTAATGACGATATGAAAACATCATAATAAGTAATCTGCGACAAGAAGAACCAGATTATATTATGTATTCAATTTTTTGAAAGTATCTCCAAAAAGAAAATAATTTCACTGATAACAACTGAGATAAAAAGTATTCGTTATTAAAATAAGTTTATAAACAAATACAAAGTTTGTATTTACGGAAGGGAATCTGAGCATACATGCCTACGTATAAGATAAGATAATTTAGACATAACGCTTTTTGCGTTAATGTACAGCAACGTTATTTTCAATTTTCTTATTTTAGTTTTGCCTTTGCATAGCTATTTCATGTTATAATGAAATACATTCAAAATATGCGTCTCTGCGAGCCAACTTGACAAACAAAGGCGGCTGCATTACTATGTGCTCGTAAGTTCAAACGTAAGAAGGATATGTACGGAATGAAGTATCTACGTATGTAGAATGTGTGTGTGTGTTCCAGAAACGTGCTGTCCCGAAGCATGTAATCCATTTTGGATATTTACATACTTGAATAAAACCTATACGAAGCAAAAAGCAAAAACACTAAAAACTGAAATACGTCAGTAATTAAAACAAACAAATAAATAAAAAATACTCGAACTCAAATATCGTAAAAAAGTCTCAGAAGAAGTGTATTGAAAATAAAACTCTAAGTTAATAAACAAAATCGAGCAATAAAATTCTAAATGTGCCCTAACGTCGGACAGTAAATTTGATTTAATTTGTGGATATTTATTTTAAACGCCGAACCGGAATGATGGAAATAGCATTTCAGGGAAACTTCTATGAGACATTCAGTTTGTCGATCATATTCAAACACATCTGAAATTTTCAATTCATGGCTTATATAAATTTTCAGACCTACATGAAACATAACACTTTAATCCGCTTAAAAGTTACATTTTTTATTAATGTGTTTTACTTTACATTGAGGAGATGACTTGGCTACTGTAGAGGGTTGATTTATGCGCTTAATGGCCGAGACAACATTTTGGGAGCAAGTGGTGCAATGCTGTCGTAAGTTTACATTGAGAAAGGGCAATTCGTAACATATAATTAATATTGTAGTCCACGATTGTTGACATGTCGCTTGTTACATACATATTGTTACTTATTGATCAAAGGAAACCAAGCTAAACACCCCTTATGTATCAAAAAAAGAAACCTCCTGTAGTTTAAGGGCGAAAAACGTGAGTAGTTTGTATAATTATTTACAATTTTTCCTCTTTCTTTTGTTATTGCGTGTACCTGAACGAATAAATAATGCACTTGTACTATAAATATGCACGTATAACGTGCAAACTCATCACGCACGTGTCTTTGCTGCATTATTTCAATCAATATAGAGCAAATGCATTTATGAAAACCAAATGAAATCCAATTTTAACGTGTGAGTTTCAAAGCGTGCCAAGATTTTTTCACGGGAATATAAACTGATAATGCAATTACGCACAAAAAATTATATTTTCGGTTCGGCAGACATTTCCAATAAATGTGGCGAGAACTACCTATAAAAGGAAAGTAGTGATAAATTTTGAAACAGTATCCGAACCTTGGATGTTCATTGGGTTTAATGTCGGTGAAATAAAGTCCAAACAAATTATCCTCGTAAATTTGACTAAAAAAAATGAGTTTCGGTGAATAATTGAATACATTCGAACGAGCTTGCCTTTGCCCGCGATAAATGTTCGCCAAGATTTATTTGTTAAATTATAAAACGCAAATTATGAAATTACATACTTAATAATTTATAACTTGAAGTTAAACAGAAACAATTCTTAACTCTAGTTAATTAATTAAGTTGAAAAAAATTAGTTAGATTTATTAGCTTTCAAATGCTAATCATCTTCATTTGGCTTTTCCCTTATTTAATCCAAAAAGGAGTAAACATGTCATCCTAAACGTTTCACTTATGACTAGTATATATTACTTTCCGTTTGAAGAAAAAATGGAAAGCCTGCTTGATCATTTCCTTATTTGTGGGCTACTATAAACGTTCGGTCCCAAACAAATAAATTACAACAGGTTTCATTGTGGTGCAGCGAAAATTACAGTTCCACTCTACCCATTAACGCTTCGTTTGTTACGTATTCGTGTTACGCGATCCGCGCGCCCCCAAAGATGCGTGTTTCCCATTATTATTACCATTGGGGGGTGGTTTCCAGTTACGAACGCTACATCAAAGGAGACAAACGCAATTAAATTTCCCAGAAACTGTTAAACGAAGTTGGCCAAAACAAGCACACCGGAGTGCGTGAAACTCAACGTATTTAGTCTCACGTTGTTTCCAATAAAAAAAAAAGAAACATGAATGAATGTTTCAAGCCGAGTTTATAACTTATATCAAAGTCAAACGAAATCAAATCATAAATTATAAATGCACTTACTTGAGAAACATGTAAACTCCGGTGGATTCCATGGCTCTGCTAATTCCTTTCCACGAAGCCAGCATGTTGTACTTTTGTTTCGCCGTAAGTGGTAATCTGGGGTCCGTGGGGGCGGGCGGTGGCGGTTCGTCTGGCTTTCCTCCGTGTGCCCCCGTGCTCGAAGCCAACTTTCCCAACTTGCACCCCATCTTATGTATTTATTCAAAGTTCGCACGAATTCGAGCGCGCCGAAATTTTAAAGGCGAGTCTTATAACTCCGGAAGCACAATTGTTTCAGCGAACAAATTCGGCCGGCACATTACAGTGTTTATTCAGAAATTTCGGAAAGCGGAACAAAAGCGGTTCGACTTTTGTACAAAGTTATTTTAAACCTGAAATAAAACAGTTAGGTACACCGGGGGAATTACTAGAAGTTGATCTTTTATTTGAATTCAAATTATTACAATCATTTAAATTATTATTCCAAAGAAATATACAGATATCGTACTAGTTTGATCAAATGAAGTTTGCTATACAAATAATCACTCTCTCGGTATATAATTAATTCTCATTCTTTAAGGAAACGTTATCTCTACTAACCCAACTGCCTAAAACTTTTGAGTAACTTAATTTTCAACAAACCATTAACTAATTCGATGCTTTAAAAGTCAAAAACCTTCCAAGAACTTAATTTTCCAAGAAGTATTAATCCAATTCAACGCAAATTTATCTCACAAAGTGTCCTAATTAATCAAAATACATTCATTGCCTCCTTGACTTATGATTACATGGAAACGCTGTAACCCGCGACGTCATTAACAGCAGCAGCATCTTCGGGGAGAAACAGAATGTCTGATGCGACAACTTTAAATTGTAAATTGAATTTGCGAAACTTTATAATGAAATGTTCCGCGCATCGAATTATCATACATTTCCTGTAATGCTAACACGGCGAAGCGAAGTGTTTAAGGGATTCAAGTGTGTAATGTAACTCGTAATGTTCCTGCAACGTGTAAACGTTTGCAAGTGATTATGAAAATGTTTTCCTTTTGATAAATCATTCATAATTTTAGAAATAATTAACGAATATGCAGAAATAGAAGCAACAAACGCAGTATCGGTGCAAGAAGCTAATGAAAACTAATCATTCTAATTATGTATTAGATGTCATGTAGTATGTTAATACCCAATTCAAACTTTGATGTTTACCTGTATAATTCGCAACAATATTTGCGTAACACACCGTGTAATATTGTCTTATCAAACGGCACGTTCTGTTTAATATTACTTTCCTAACTAAACTTCTCAATTTACGAGTCCGTTTAATTCCATTTTTGCTCAAGAGTCCTATATTGGTCTGGGAAAGTTCCAGACAACGAGGTCCTTAATTACCAACAACGTAACCATAATTTTTTAAAATTGCTACTTACTGAAAATTACGAGACTGAAATTGCATCCGTTTTTCATACATTTTTAAATTGAAAATAAAATATTCTAGAATGTGTTCGGATGTTCCTCTTAAATACTGCACCTCTTGATGTAATTTCGCAGAAATTCGATGTCGTTTTTAAGTGACATACATAAAACAGAATCTTATAAACTTCTATAAATATTGAAGTACTGTTTCTGGAAGTAATGTTTATCATATTTCAGTTTCACTGCAAAATTCTATTCTTTATTCAAATGCGCGCGCCTTATCCAAATATTTAATTAAATTTATAATTCAAACTGAAAGTAAAGGATATTCGCCTACAAATATTTATATAAAGATGACTTGATGTAAACTAACTTCTAGTTGGATGTTAAAAATCGAAATTGTAAATCAGTGTGCTTTAACATAATAATAACCTGCCTCTGAAGTTAGCCCAAAACTTTAAATCACTCTGAATTAAAACACTAGGCGACGAACTCGAATTGGAAAACTTTAAATGTAACTTTTTCACTTCACCGCTCTCACTGCTATAAATTACGGAATTTTATATCGTCGGTACGTCCTCTAAGTGCTAACATTTTACACACACACGCATGTAAAGGATTTTTGTCAATGTTTGTTTACACAGCCGTTTGACGTCAGAATGTGCTCCTTCAAACACTTGATACCGTTAGCACACATCTGAAACAAAAAAAATAAGAATTGCATTAGTATTGCAAATTATTCGTTCCCATTTACATAACTAGGTATCGATTTCTTGGCTAATGAAGTCGAGAAACCAGTATCTATTTCACGTTGATATTTGAATTAATGTGAATGACTGAATAGCAGAATATTGATTTACGTAAATACTGTAAAATACAGCAATGTTTTGCACGGCAATCGGTAAAAGTTCACACGACTCATAAAACATTGATTTTAAATAAACAACAGGTATCTATCTAATGTACAGTTATGCGTTCAAGGTTTTGTTGAAAAGGTTCTAAGAAAGTCTCTTAACAATAAACAAAACTATGTTTCTCCTCGCCTTCTGTTAAACTAAAAGAAGTTGTAGTTAATTCAAAAAAAAGGCAACAAAATAGGGTGAAAAAAGATTAGACTAATATAACAGAATAAGTTGTTACATTTCACGTCTCAATAATAAATCTCAACTCGTACTTAGAAAATAAATATTACACGTACATGTAGAATAAACAGAATGAATTAGATTAGCAGTGGCAAAAGATAAACAGTCGAGCTCTAGGATAAATCTTTCTGCCGTAAAATTTAATTCGCTTCGGCATACACATCTCTTTCGCACGCACACATGTTCATTATCTCTAAACAAACTTGCGCCATTTTCACGTACGGTATCGACTTTAATTAATTACCGCCAGCAATTGTAATTACTGATGCTGTACCGAAACAGACGAGACGTGCGCAAACAATCGACTAAAACTACGCGCAACTGGGTGATATAATTAACGCTGGAAATACTGTTTAGTCCTTTTGAAGTTCCTCTGGCAAAACTTTATTAAGAGTTAATGAAGAATTTCGTTTTCTCATTTTGTTTCATGTGGTTATTCTTCAAACGAAAACAGAAACACTGTCGTAACACTATGTAATTAGCGGAAAATATTTAGCTATTAATCTGAGAGGGTCAAATAAATTAATTCGGAGATTCCGAATTATATTTTACGAAAGTCACTTACTAAGGTTGTCGCAAAAATAAACACCAAGTGGAAATAGCTGGGTGGAAATAACTGAGGTTGTTTGTCTGGGTTCGATCAGCCTGAAAGTTATCGAATCATCGACACCCGCTGGACATGAAACAGTTCAAATTAGACCAAAAAAATTGTTCACGAAAATACGCTGCATTTTGTTCGAAAATAAATTCAGCCAACCTTCCCATCGTTAACAAATTGCCAGACTAAAATTTACCGGAGGAATAAATTTCAAGGATGTAGTTTAAAAATATGATTATATTTTAGTTGCTCCTACTTTTTACACTTGCTGAAAATTTTTTCCGAAGTGTAATACGATTTAGTACGCAGATTAGATCCACATGGCATAACGTGACTACAAACAGATTTACTTCTTTTCATCTAGATGCCCCGAAATAACCAATGACTCAATGGATTTACATTACAGAAATATTCAAATAATTAACTAAAATATAAAAATAATATATATAAATTAGGTCGTGTCTACAACTAATTAATAAAAACAAAGAATGACGACGCCAATGAAAACATTTCGCAAATGGAAACGGAATAATATTTGCCCGCTTCTAAAATAAATATTTACGTGTTACGCATTTAACTTACCTTGATTATAAACGGTCAACCAAAAGCAATAACATTAAGTATTTTCTGTAACATCCGCGTGTATTTTCACAAACACGTTCGGTGTGAACGTATCGATTGCGCAGACTTGCCTAATTTATATTATTATAGCAATGTTAAGTGACTCTTGTAAATAAACGTTTTCATTTAGAGCACATAAAATCGAAGTTTGTTTACAATAAAATTTCGTAAGGCATAACATAGTAATTTGTAAGTTCCTTCACGACATTGTGTATTTTTTTTTATAAACAGCGATAAAAATATTATAATTTCTCCACTCCTATCTCGTCCTAAACGATGAAATACGTAATAGAGATCAGAAGTTCTGGGCGCACTTTACGAAGTACTCAATCCGCCTCAAAATATAATGCCACATCAAACAAAAGTTCTGGACTGAAATTTCATGTTTTTCTAAACAAGCTCTTTAGTTGCAATAAAACTTCTTTGGCAGAAGAAAGTAAAGCTTTAAATTCATTTTAAATATATAAAATTTGAACTTTGAGCTTTACCTTTGTTATTTGTGCAGTTTTCTCCTGAGTACCGCCCTGATCACTACTGTCAATGCTCTATGTCCTTGTTACTTCAGCATTACCCCCGCCCTTAATTTTCCCATCTAACACATCCGTTCAAGTCCGTTAAGCTGAAGTAATGACGGGTAATAATGGACTCGCGTATTATTACCCCGCAATTGATGTCACTTCTAACGATATATGTGATCGTGTAAAGTCTACATTAACGTAACGGTTCAGCAAAGTGCATCTAATTCAAAGTTGTGATCGCATTTAATGAAATGAACAGGTTTCCTGACAATTTCAAGGAAACGAAGACAGTCAACCAAATCAGCTTTTTTACCCTTTATTTAGCTTACCTTTGTCACGATTCTAATCTATCCCTGCCATTTTACTTTGATTGAATTGCTGTTACGATTTCGAATTTTCAGTTTAAGAATGCAAGTGATATAACTGACCATTTAAAAGCTTTTAGTAAGAAATGGCAAACTAAGAAAGATTCAGATACTTTTGAAATATATATCAGGATTACTCTCTTGTAATTTACATGTAGTTGTCTATACAGCGTGTTTCCAAAATAAATGCAGAAATTTAAGCCTGTAATACATCACCATAAATGGGAACGATTGAACTTACATGTCCTTAACAAAAGTTTTACGCGTTTCGAGAAAATCGTAGTTGAAAATCGGGCAAGAATTAATCGTACGTCTTTGTCTTTGAGGTAGGTCAAGAAAAAGAATTTTTATTACGACAAAAAACACAAGTGCAATCGGGTGCCAAAGTCGGGAGGCCAATAAAAGCATTTTTTCCTTCACGTCGCAATAAGTCGTATCACAGCTTTTGCTTCATTTTTGCTTCATTTTTTTATGATTATAACACACAATTTATTGCTCCGTATCCTTTGGGATCAACAGTCTACATTAACAGTTTGTGAAAAGTGGTTGAACGAGTTGGAGCTAAAATGCCGCAATTCACGCGAGAAAACAAATATGACGAAGCTCGAGGAAATGCTGAAGAAGCACGGCGGCTTTATGCAAACAAATTTCCGAACCGAGAACTTCCCACTGTAAGAACATTTGCAGCTAATGTGCAGCATCTACGCGATCACGGAACGTTTCGACCGCAAGGTGTAAACCGAGGACGTAACCGTGATGCAGCTATTCTCGAACTGGAACCAGAAATTTTGGACGTTGTTGCGAAAATCCGAGAATAAGTGTACGTCGCTTGACAGCCAGAATGGGTATTGTCTGGACGACGTTACATGAACAGGATTTGTATTCCTACTATGTTCAATGCGTACAAAAATTACACCTGGGGGATTTCGAACGTCGACGAGTGGTTACTGGAACAACATGCAGAACATCTGATGACCACAAAAGAGACCACTTTTACTCGTGGCGGCATTTTTAATATGCACAATACACATGTATGGTCAGATGAAAATCCTCATGTTGTGAAGCTCATTCGCAGCAGCGTTTCTGCGTCTATGTGTGGATAGGAATTTTGGGTGATCAGCTTGGAGAGCCTTTTATGCACTCAACGGCACAAAAAGCGACTCACTTTGAGGTTTGTGTAATTCATTGGGACAATAATTTTCGGCTGATAATTGTTATTTATAGTTTTCTTGGTTGATATACATCAAATAAGGTCAAAAATAAATAAAACAAACAAGATTTTAATAAAAGTAATAAAAACTGCAAAATTGATGGAATTGTAACTTAAACTAAAATGCACAATTTCAATCTTCCTAATTAATTAATATCGAGTATTGCCTCCACGAGCCTGTATTACAGCCTCCATACGTTGTGGCATCGACTCCACCAAGTGCCTAATAGCTAAATTATCAAGTTGACCCCATTCTTGCTGAAGCGCCATTGATAAGTCTTCTAGGGTAGCTGGGGCGGGGACGAGAGCTCTAATATTCCTTCCTAATATGTCCCAGACATGTTTGATGGGATTCATGTCGGGACTTCTCGGGGGTTACTGCTTTCGGTTAACACCAACAGTGTCAAAAAATTCTTTAACAACTCTGGTAACATGTGGCCGTGCATTATCGTGCATCTATATAAAATTGTCGCCAATAAAAGGGGCAAAGGGTATCACATGATCTTGAAGAACATTTTCAGTGTATCTCTGAGCGTTAATATCTCCTCTATTTGTTACAACAAGGTCTCTACGTGCGTTCGCAGAAATACCGCCCCAGACCATAATCGAACCACCGTTGAAAGATAGTCTGGAAACAATATTACATTGAGAATATCGTTCGCAGGTCCTTCTCCACACTCTTCCACGACCATCTAGCGCTCGTAGCCAGAAGCGGGACTCATCAGTGAAGAGTACTTGACTCCACTGCCCCATATTCCAATGAACATGTTCACGAGCAAATGCAAGTCTGCTTACTCTGTGCTGTGTGTTAAGCTCTGGGGCATGTGCAGGTCTTCTTGCCATTAAATTAGCTTCATTAAACCGTCTTCTGATCGTTCTGTCACTTACATGCACATCTCGAACCTCTGCAAGGCGATTTCTGATTTGAACAGCAGTCAAATTCCAATTGCAGAGAATCGTTAGGGTAAGAAAATTGTCATCTCTAGCGCTTGTGCATCTTTGACGACCTGTTCCAGGGCGTCGATTGTAAGATTCAGTTTCCAAGAATCGCCTCCACGTTCTGGAGACACATGATTGAGAAGTTCCAAGAACTTGTGCAACGTAACGTTGAGACCGACCATCCTGAATCAAAGCAATTAATCTTGCTGCATCCACTGCATTCACAGCCACGAAAACAACTTATTAATGACAAAATGTAAACAAATGATTAACCCAGATTTGCCCACTGTCCGTTTCAAAGGACATCCGGCAGGCATCTTTTTTACAAGCTGATGTAATTGTAACAAGTATAATTGGAAGATGACGCTATGTGAATTATAAATCAGATCTATGAAATCGCGTGTTTGTAGTATTCACATTCATTTTGAAGTGCGGTAAGTGAGACACAAAATAACGTTTAATTTATGAAATGGCGGCGCATCATTTTATAAGATTTGTTGGGTAAGTTTTTGCTAATTTAAAAAAAAAATTGTAATTTTTGTTACATACATCCCAAATACTTTATTCTAACTTTTAGCTATCACAGTTGTGATGTTACACCGGTTGAATAAATATTAAGGGAGCTGAAACAATGGTGTACTTTTAAAAGGACAGTAGAAAAGTGTAACTTCTTTTTTATAGCGGACTTACCCTTGATGAAGCATTGTCAACGATAGAAGATGTTGATGTTTTGCGATCTGCAGACGCGTTCGAAATAAATATAATGCCACCAGATCCAAATTGTGGCTCAAATAATACTTATGAATGAAGAGGATGTTCTTGTAAACAATTTACCCGGGATTCAACTTCGCGCTGGAGCTGAGATTCGTATAATAAGAGACGCTGCTGATGAAGAATGGGATGAAGATGACCTTATTCCATTATCAGAACTGGCAGAAAGAGAAAGAAAAAAAAAAGAATCACTACGAAAACAGTTCACAAATGGGAAAAGGGTAATTTACAGAAACCAATTCTCAATTTAGAACAGCCACAGTTTGTAACCATAATTCACCATTAGAACAATTTGAATGATTTTTTGATGATGAAATAATTGACATGTGTGTGACCTATACTAATCAGTATGCAGCAAGTAAAAATAGAAAATCCGATGTAACACGCGAAGAAATGAAGGCATTTATTGACATATTACTTGTAACGGTTATTCTACTGTAACACGGCGGCGAGCAGGCAAAAGATACTCACAATTCAGTAATATCAGAAGCCATGCCTAGAAATAGATTTGAATATATTTTAATTAATATTCATTCTTGTGACAATTTAAATTTAGATGAAATAGATCGATTTGCTAAAGTTAGACCTCTTTTTTAAAGATTAATGAAAGATTTGTGACGTTTGCGCCAGTACAGCAGAATCATTGTGTCAACGAGGCCATGGTGCCATATTTTGGACGCCATGGCTGTAAACAGTTTATCAGGGGTAAACGCTTGCGTTACGGCTATAAACTGTGGGTTGGTGCAACTTCTACTGATTACGTTGTTTGGTATGAGCCTTATCAAGGAGCTAAATCTGAAATTAAAGACTGTTATAAACCAATGGGTTTAGGTCCTTCTGTTGTATTGGAATACTGTTTGATATACTGTTTGTTTTTCGATAATTTTTTTACCAGTCTTGGTTTGATAGATGAATTGACCAAAAGGAAAAGTGCAAGCAACTGCCACAATTACAAAGAATAAATATGTGTCCATTAAATTCTAACGTTGAAATGAAACAGGATCGGGGATCTTTTGACACTAGAGTAATTCATGAGAAAATGGTCATCTTCAGCGCTTGTACATCTTTGACGATCTGCTCCAGGGCGTCGATTGTAAGATTCAGTTTCCAAGAATCGCCTCCACGTTCTGGAGACACATGATTGAGAAGTTCCAAGAACTTGTGCAACGTAATGTTGAGACCGACCATCCTGAATCAAAGCAATTACTCTTGCTGCATCCATTGCATTAATAACCATGAAAACAATTTATTAATGACAAAATGTGAACAAATTATTAAATTAAGTCTTTAGCAACTGCAACACAATATTGACAATGGCGTAGATACTTTCAATAATTTATTTAAACAAGAGAATTTAGTTACCATGATGATCATGGCTCTCCCGATTATTGAAAATGTCCTATTCACCGATGGAGTAGAAAAAAAAATGAACAAAAAGTGTCCTTAGATAATTTATTTTAAAAAATAATAGTGAGTCGCTTTTTATGCCGGTGAGTGTTACCACCTCATTTAACAGGTGCTACCTATTTAAATTTTTTGCGGAACACCGTTGAAGATTTTTTTTGATGCGTTGAATGTGTTACGAAACCCCTGGTCTATGCACGATGGCGATCCACTACACAATATTGTTCCTGTGAGAACCTGGCTTAATGCACATTTTCCAGGAAAATGGATTGGTCGAAACAGATCCATGTGGTAGCCTGCCCGATCTCCTGATCTAAATCCGCGTGATTTCTTTTTGTGGGGTCGCCTGAAGCAAATAGTGTATGCCGCCCCTACAGACACATTAAATGAGTTGACAGTGAGTATTCATAACGCCGCCGACAGTATTCGCGCTAACCCTGACATGCTAATACGAATACAAGAATCATTTCTTCGCCGAGCTCGCTTATATATCGCCAATGATAGACGCCACTTCGAACAATTGTTATAAATATTTCCAAATGCTAATAGTGAACATTTATTTGAATGTGATCCTCCACACAGATATTTGGTAAGTGTGCTTTGCGTATTAGTCATTCCCCCGATGTTTAGTGCCTACGATCAGCGAAGCAGGTTCCATAAGCTTTTTTGTTCTTTTATGAGCGCCGAATAAGGAACGGATAAAGGAATTTTCTTTTTGTTATACAAATTTTTTTTTGTATTTTTTCATATTGTTTGTGCTGTCAGGGTACTGTGGTTAAACTTTCTCAGTTATTTTGGAAACACCCTGTGCATATATGTTTGATTAAATTCAAACATTCTAGCATGTATGATTTTTTAAATATTTTGATTCGCATTTGAGTGAAAGCTCATACAGCGAGAAAGTTTTTTTTTCCTTTTAACGTAAATAGTAAATAATAGTAAATGAATTTACTATTTTCACTATTGGGCAGTTTCTACCTACGTAATACCGGGTGATTTTTTAACCATTTGGGTTTTGAAAATTGAAAAAAACACATAAAATTTGCAAAAGTGAATGAAATATTTATTTGGGTCGATAAATGAATGCCTGCCATTTACTTTTTAAAGATTATTTCATGTAAATGTTGCCTGCGGGCTATGCCGTAGGTGGTCCATCCGTGAGCTCCAATTTTGGCATACTTTTTCCAGCATTTCGGCCGGTATCTCACCAATGGCAGCTGTAATCTTGTCTTCCAGGGTTGAAATTGTGGCTGGCTTGTCCTTGTACACGAGAGACTTCACGTATTTCCACAAAAAATAGTCTAGTGGGGTTAAATTGCATGACCTCGGCGGCCAATGGACTGCTCCAAAACGTGAGATTTGGACTGCACCAAACTCGCCTCTCAATAGATTCATGGTATCGCGTGCCGTGTGGCATGTGGCATCGTCTTGTTGAAACATGTCAACCAAGTCCAATTCTTCCATTTTGGGGAAAAAAAAGTCGGTAATCATCGCACGGTACCTTGCTCCATTGACTGTAACGTTGGGATTTTCATCGTTCTTGAAGAAGTACGGTCCAATAATGCCGCCGGCCCACAAACCGCACCAAACAGTGTATCTTTCAGGGTGCGTTGGCAGCTCTTGAACTGCCTCTGGCTGCTCTTCACACCAAATTCGGCAATTCTGTTTGTTGACGTACCCATTGAGCCAAAAATGAGCTTCGTCGCTGAAGAAAATTTTTCAATAGAGAAATGAATCTTCATCGAACTTTCCTAAGGCCCATTCGCCAAACAAACGACATTGTAGTACGTCACCTGGCTTCAGTTCTTGCAGCAGCTGTATTTTCATACCGAGGTCCTTACGTAAAATCTTCCAGGTGGTCGAATAACACAAGCCCAATCGTTGAAAACGGCGACGAATTGACATATCGCGATCTTCATTGACACTGGCTGATACAGCAGCAATATTTTCCTCGGTACGCACTCTTCGTTATGGGTTGGTGGATTAATGTCCAATAAAGGGAAACTGGTGCGAAATTTGGTCACAACAGCTTGAATAGCCTGTTCGGTGGGTCGATTATGGCGACCATAAAATGGACGTAATTTACGAAACACATTTCTCACACTGCACGAATTTTGATAATAAAATTCAATGATTTGCAAGCGTTGTTAGTTTGTTGTCTATTCATGGTGAAATGGCAAACCTTACTGAGCATTTTTGGCATTGCCACATGTCACGAATCTTTTTTGTACACTGCAAAAATTTACACTGAAAAACCAAATAGCAAAAAAAATCACCCGTTAGTAGCGTCCAAAAAATATCAAAAATAAATATATCAAATTTGTCAGGATTTGGAAAAGGACCACATTGTTATCACCTAGGTTCACGGCATTTTAAAAAGAAGAAAGTTACATGAATTAAAATATGAATTGAATTTTCAAAAAAAGTTTAGTTTTCCAGTTGCTCGCATTGTTAGTCATTGCAAGATTAAAGTTTCATCGCCTGATTTCAATATAACTTAGGATTAGTTAACACCTGTAAGTTTGTATGCAAAGACCAGATTAATTCACTGCTCGAAAGATTACGAAGCCACAAACTCTCAGCACTAACTACAAACACGATACTTAATACTTGAAGGGTTTTCTCTGTCTTTTTTTATCAGGGACACGTATAAAAATTTGCGAAATACAATATTTTTTGTTTTAAATTGTGGATTTTTTATATTAATCAATTGGAAAGATAAATAATTCAAGAAGCAGAAAGCAAATCAACTTTCCAACTCAAATAATTCCCAACATTTCCGCTTCATTTTTTACTTAAAACAAACTCTATAATGTAAGTATTATTTCAATTTGTTGCACATATTTTTTTAAGTAATTGCGTATAAAATAATATAGTCTTTATATATAAATTATTTTTCAATATCTATTTAAATCAGTGAAACGTAGGAAAATCTTTAACCTTGCCCACCCCTTCTGTAGCCTGTAAGTGTAACAGTCCATTGCGCCCACGACTTTCCATCTCTAAATTTGTTGCGACCGGCTCGATAAAGGCATTTCGCTGAACGAACACCGATCCTTCGCATACCAATTAGCCGTTGATGTGTGCAAAAAGCTCGCACAAGTTTTAGGGAAGGCTCTTTTCTTAAATATGATTCCATAAGTTCCTTTATCGTTTATACAGAACGGATTTCGTTTCATCTTAAAAGCCAACCATAAAAAGGAAATTTATCGTAATTCGGTCGGGTTAACTCCTGGTACTTTAACCCGTTATTAGAAAAGGGGCTAATTTCTTTTCGATGGAAAATAGGAACCAACTTCGTTTCGCCCTTCACGTTAAAAAATTAGTAAATACGAGAAAAATTTCGAAAGTTCAAGAGAATTGTTTTCATGCATGTCATTATCAGGATAAAGGAACCTGATCATGTTGATAAAAGCAATGATGGAGATAGTTCGTAAGTAATTTGATATCCTTGAGTACACTCGAATACGAAAAGGAGGAAAAGTGCTTTCGATGTAGATGCGGTGGAACTTCTCTTCAACTTAATTCAATTAGACAATTTCTCCTTGGAATAAAATGATAAATAATAAATCATATACTCAGCTTAAAAACCGAAACGAAAAAATATAATGAATTATTATTAATTAAGCCGAGTGTTTCACTGCTTGTATCGATTTACGCAATGATGTGTATGCACCTCAGGGTTTCCAAGCAATTTAATAAAGATTTACGTCAGCACCTGATAGGCATTTCCATAAAGCCCCAGACAAGCGGCATCCGTGATTTGAGTGCAAATCAATTCACTTATGCCTCATATAAAGGGATTCTATGACGCAAATTCACTCATTTCAAAATGCATTGCATCCATATCATTTTATTTACGTCACAACCATTCCATAGCTTTTTTAAAAAACAATGCCTCCCTCCGATGAGCGTGTTTTAGGAACAATGATGATAAAATATACGTGCCTCCTTGAAATTTTTAAACAATAAACGGTGATGTATGTTCTTCAAATGGTGTTCGTGATTCAATGAAAGGGGCTTCAATATCGCTAACCTTTTCATGCATGTGTACGTCTATTGGTACTCAGAAGAAGACATTGGCATCAAATCATTTCATAAATATGTTTTAAATTAAGTTTATTAAATAGAAAGTCACAAAATGAGAATATATTGTAATAATCCTTTCAACCTTTCGCCATACCTTAAAGAAGTTATCAACTTCATACAGCGAAACGTTCATAAGTGTGAGTTTATAAAGTTCGTTCGAAGAAGAATTAGGAATTATTTTATTTATCTAAAGATCGAAATGAGCAAATCTATAATTTCAACTGATCTATTTGGATGTGCTATACAGGTTAAAATGTTTAACCGGTATTAATTTTAATTACTTTCTAGTTATCACTAAATAAAGTAGTTGCAGTTAGAAAGTACTTAACTTGTGTAAACAATTTTGCCGTTTTAAAAAGTTTCCTTCTCACTACTCATTTACATGCCATTAGAATTCAGCACGGCACGCCTACGATTACAATGACTTAATTCCTTCACGTACCATATTCCCTTTTTCAATTTAATAAATGTCAGAAAAGGTTACTTCATTTAAAGGCATACTTTAATTTATACTCCTTAATTAATTTCATACAAGAGCAACAATATTTTATGTTTACGTAAGTTTTGAAGCTTCGCACAGCGAGAGATAAATTAATTGTGTCGCCGGAGATCATCTCACAGTTCAGCTCGTGTAAAAGTAAATCATTTTAACGGCGATTACATGACGATTTCACAACTATTATGTTGAAGTAGTGGCAAACTTGTAAGGTTGCATTCAAAGCGAGTTAATTGCAGCAGGCACCGTGCCAAAGGAACTCATCTCGAAAAGCTAGATTTATCGAAGTCACAATTTTTCGTTTATACAATAAATCTGCATTTTATAATAATATATCTTTCTTTCCGAAATGTTAGCTAGAAGCTGCAGGAAAACGAGTTATCCGTCAAGCGAGCCTTTCCCTATATCATATGATGCATATTAAATATATCAGTGAATATAAATTTAAGAATTATTATTAATTGTTGGTTGTTTTTTATTGTAGTTGTCCAATTATCCTTTTACAAACATTGCACTTTATTTCAAAATACACTCAACTCTCACGAGATTGACAAATTCAAAGAATTAGTTTAATAAAGTTATCGCAGGGGCGATCCAACAATTACACCTTTAGAGATATTCTCGAAGGGTTGTTATATTACCCGAGGAAATCAATCACAGGCCTCGCGTTTAAATCCCCCCAGAGATCCTCCTACATGTGATCGAAAAAATATGTTTTCGTTGGCAACCTGTGACAACTTTAATAAAACGAGTTTTTAATGGTCTATCAATAAGTAAGTCTTATCTAATTTACTCATCCCATGAGTGTATTTAGGACAAACAATAATTTCTTTTTAACAATATTGATGTACGAAGGTTTCGCCTGGATAAGATGTATTAAATTTGGAGCGTGAGGCAGCTGCAATCTTAGAAAGTTATGTACGCATAAACAAAAATAATTTTCGAAGTTAGTCGAACACTTCAGCACTATATAACGAATATTAACCCATAAGATTACGCAAGTTACAGCTGGCAAAAGTATTTAATAAATTATTTATTTTGGATGCGGTAATAAAAGTTCCACATATAGGTTGTAACTATGCAATAAACGTAAATTACCCAATTTCCCAAAAACTTTTGGTTGTTGTTTCAAAAAAATATGAGGAAAAAGTTTGAAAAAGCTTATTCTTTTAAGTAGGGTTTCAACATTGTAATTACAGCCTCGGCCAAAAGTATTAGGCACCTTATATTAACTCCTATATCAAGAAAATCTGTTAGAATGGAGTAAAATAAAATTTCCTAGGTGCAAAATAATAACAATTTATTAAAGTAATTAGTATTTTGTTGGGCCACCTCAGTGCCTGAATCACTGCAGCTATTCTTTTCGGCAGAGTACTTATTTATTTATTTATTTTATAGAAACAAACAGGAAATCCTAATATTAATGTTTCTATATAAGAAGAGAGAAATTATTAAGTTTGCTACAGAACTGTAAATTAATGAAAAGCTTCGAAAACAGAGGAAAATATAAATTACTTCCTGTGGAGTTATCCACAAAAAAATAAATAAATAAAAATAATACTAGAAATACTAGACATTAAACGATAAATATTCAGTGTTAAGTATTAAATGTTAAATGTTAAATGATAAATGCTAAGGGATGCACAAAAGCACCAGAACTGGTTGTCAAATTAAGTGTTAAATTAATTGTTTGGGAACAGAACTAAGGCCCTGGCAGATTTAATAAAGATATATTCAGATACGCTAAAAATCTCTAAAAGTTGATAATGATTATTGTATAAACTACAAATTTTATTAATTGGAGACAGAGCATTTGGGCCAACATCTAAAGGAGGTTGGGGCCTAATACTGTAAAAAGGAACATGCAGTCTAAATAATGATAGCAGACGTGCGTTATCAAAAAAATTATTAAAAACTTTGAACAGGAAGATTAACATTGCCAATTCTCGTCTATGTTTGAGTAATGGTAATTTAAATTCATTTCGTACATGCTGATAGGACTCAAAAGGTGGATTCCTTTTGTACTTTTTGAAAAATAAGAATTTTAGGAAGTTATTTTGAACTTTCTCAA
Source organism: Serrognathus titanus (assembly GCA_039766575.1). Lineage (NCBI taxonomy): Eukaryota > Metazoa > Arthropoda > Insecta > Coleoptera > Lucanidae > Serrognathus > Serrognathus titanus. The sequence continues at coordinate 5,372,462 of CM077912.1, forward strand.
TATGTGTTTCGCAAGTTTTAGTTGTTGGACACCAAACCACGGAAGCAAATTCTAGTTTGGAGCGAACAAGTGCGTTATATAAGGAAATAATTGGGGGTAAACTCGAGAAATCTTTAGTATTGCGTTTGATAAAACCCAAATTTCTAAATGCATCGTTAGTGATATTTTGAATATGGAAAATGTGAAACTATAATCAAAAGTAACTCCGAGTTCTTTCATTGTGGATTTACGTGGTAGAGATATTTTATTAACCTTATAGTCGTAAATAATTGGATGCTTATTTCTACTAAAAGAAATTAATTAATTATTAATATTTAGCGGCAGCTTGTTATTAACACACCAGTTCGCTATGTTATTGATGTCATATTGCAGAAGCAAAGAATCATTAATAGTAGTAACTTTTTTTTATAAATTTTACAATCATCTGCAAAGAGCAAGCACTCGGAGTTCTTTAAAACAGACACAATATCGTTTATAAAAATTAAAAATAAAAGAAGTCCCAAGTTACTTCCCTGGGGAACACCTGATGTAGCTTGAAAAACATAGATAATACACCTTTTAAAAGACAAACTGACGTCTATTGCGTAAGTAAGAGCTAAAGAAGGAGACTAGTTTATTTGAAAAACCAAAGGAATTTAATTTCTTTAGCAATATATCATGATTGACTCTGTCAAAAGCCTTCGAAAAGTCAGTGTAAACGGTGTCTACTTGATGTCCCGCTTCGATGACCTTCGATAAATCTTCTGAAAACAACAGCAAATTGGATTCTACAGATCTTCCACGATAAAACATATGCTGTTCTAGAGCTATTTTGGATTTAACTTGTGGAAAAATTTTATTGTATATAATTTGTTCAAAAATTTTGGAAATTACTGATAGTATCGAGATTGGTCGATAGTTGGACATTACATTGGTTTCACCAGATTTGAAAATGGGAGTCACTTTAGCCAATTTCCATCGATCTGGAAAAACAGCGGATCGGAGTGATAGACTAAATATGTGTTTCAGTGGATCAATTGGTAATTCTGAACATCCTTTATAACGCGAAGCAGCAGCAAGACCAACAGCAGCAGCAGTAACAGCATCACCACCAGCAGCAGCAGTGAGGAAGTTCTTCTGCAACGAAGAACGAAACGTCGGCAGTGAAGAAACCCGAGACACGCGGTTCCAACCGGAAGCCAAGAATTCAACAATGGACGACGGCCGCGGAAGCCTTCAAGTTAAATCCTTTATAAATATATGCTGGAATGTCATCGGCCCCAACAGACTTTTTAACTTTTAGTCTTTTAATTCCAAGTTTTATATCGTCATCACTGATTTCCCCGATAGAAATATCGTTACCTGCTTTATCTGAAAAACTTACATTGTATGACGGAGGTTGCACATCGTATATACTCTCAAAGTAGGACGCAAATCCATTGGCGATATCTTTGCTGTTTGACAATGTAGAATCATTATAAATGAATGTATCTGTGCTTGCCAGGCTGTTTTTCTTACCCTTGACAAATGACCAAAATAAAGAGGGATTACTCTGTATAGATCATTCGGCGGCATTACAATAATTTTTATATGTATTTTCAATAGAGATTTTCAGTTGCGCTCTATAAAATTTATATCTATTTAAGTTAAAATTGGTATTCTTTAGTTTTAATAAGCGATTTTATTTCAGATGTGAACCATATCGGATACTTTTCCCTATTAGAATTAAAGTTGTAACATGGTACACATTCCTTAAGGATTTCGTCAAAAGTACTATAAAATATTTCCACCGCATCGTTGACATCAGAACACGAAAATAAAACTTGTCAATTACAGCGCCGCAAGAGCCAGTAAAGTTTTTCAAAGTTTGCTCTCGCATAATTATATTTAATAAATTTATCACTTTGCAATGAATAAGTAAGTCGAGTGTAAGACAATACAGTTATGTCTAGCGGCATCAACTGGAACCAAGGGTGCATCGGTTGGACTAACAGATACCATGACATCAGAGCAAATAAGATCGAGAGTTCTTCCAATATGATTTGATACATTATTATACGATTTCAAGTTATATAATTGAAAAAAGTTAAACAGTGAATTGCATAAAGGACGATTACAACAGAAATTAAAATCGCTACCTGTGATATAAGGAACATTAAAGTCACCTGCAATTAATATATTGTGACTGGCTAGGATATTAAAGAACGAGTCGAATAAGCTGAAATAATGTTCATAGTCATTTAGCATTGTATTGGGCTTAAAGGATACAACATTTAACATTAAGTAACTTCTGTCATGAATTCTAGTTTTAACAAATAAGGTTTCGATAGAATCACCAATGTGAACCAAAGATGAGGAAAATCTTTTATGAACACCTCCGACCATTTGGCCGGCTCTGTCTCTTCTAAAAACCGTATATCTATTACCTGTAATTTCAGAATCAGAAATATTGTTATCTAACCAAGTCTCCACCAATAGTATTACGTCATAAGAATTGTTAAGAATATTTGAATAGATTAAATTACTCTTTGTACGTAATCCCCTAACATTTTGAAAATAGAAATTTATTTCTGAATGCATTGACAATGCACCTACTAAGCAACTAAACTTATAATTAATTACTAAACTTATATGTTGACAATGGAATTACACATTTTTTCTTTTTCTTAGTTGATAAAGTTAATTAGTTGTTCACTCAACAAAATAAAATGTTTCTTTCCAAAATAAGTGAAGATAATAATAGAAACATCAAAAATTATTGTACCAAATCTACAAGTAACACGAAATTGGTTAATGTTTACCATACTACGTGAAACCTTGAATTCTAAGAAGATCTTCCAAGTTTTCTATTACGGTATCTAGCGGACTTCTCACGATCTACCATGCACTCTACCATTCGAGACCCAGACATTTCTTTTTCCATATGCGTTACGACATTTTATGAATAACCCATATCTGGCATTCGTAAGATCTTCACTTATGTAGATTTCTTAAAAATTTTCGATTAACAAGTATGTCTTGGCGAGTTTGTAGAGTTGTTAATTTGACAATAATTGGACGTATCGGGACACCCTGTTTCCCAATTCTATGGCAACTGCAACATCCAACTGCATTGTATCCCGTAGTAAAAAAAGTATTTTCTTATTTAAGTTTTCATCCTTGACTTCCTCGATGCCGTTTATGCGAATATTTGATTTACGAGTATACTGTTCAAGTTCGTCTACCTTTTTATTTAATGCGAGGTTTTCTGCCTCGAGTTTGAAAACTTTTTCGTTTAGATTATTTATTTCTTTTTGCAGACCCGATTTTTCGTACATACGTTTGACTAACGTCGAGATGTACTCCTCCTCGGTAAATATCTCCTTGAGAGTTTCCTTGATCAATGCTCTCATTTCTTCTTTTTGGTCTCTTGTTAGAGGCATTTGAGAGTTACTCAACACTGCGTATACGGTAGTTTCAACAATTCACAATTTTCACTGAACACGTTTTTTAAAATTGCTTTAGATGTAATTGGATGCTTTCTAATGTTACGCTTTAAAATCCCCCACAAATGTTCTATGGGATTTAGGTCTGGGGATTGAGCAGGCCAATCCAGGAGGTTAAATTGTTTTCTTGAAACCACTTCGTGGTAACTGCAGGTTTTTGGCAAGGTGCATTATCTTGTTGATACAGCATTTCTTCCATATTTTTATCACCAAACATCTTGGAAAATGATTGAAGCAATGACGTTTCCAATACGTTTATGTAAGTGTGGGAGTTCATTCGACCTTCACAAAGAAACATTTCGCGTACACTTTCGGCTGTCATATAACCCCAGATCATTACACTGCCTCCCCCGTGTTTCAGTGTTGGTACCACGCATTGCGGGAGGTATTCTTCACCGATTCTCCGTCTCACGTAAGCTACTTAATTAAAAAAAGTAGATTTTAAGCACACCGTAAAACTTTTTACTGGCAAAGTGTAGAAGATGCAAACGAATTGAACATTACAAGTGATATAAAGCAAATATTACATCAAAATTTGATTCGTCGGACCACACATTTGCCCAATCCTTCTCTGTAAAGTGTTGGTACTTCATAGGCCATTTTAAACGAGGCTTTTTATTTTTTCTGAAAGCCAAGTCTTCTTTCTTGCTTTACAGCCTTTCAAGCCAGCTTCAATAAGTCTTCTTCTGGTCGTTCTGGCACTAATCGGTCTCCGATTTCCTCGGATAAACTGACAGCGAGCTCGGAGGAAGTTTTCTTTCGATTTTTAAGTGACTCTCGAATTAATTTCGATCCTCACGGTCGGAAGTTATCCGTTTTCTACCTGATCTTGTTCGGTTCGCATGTGATCCAGTATCGGCGTAACATTTCAAGGCAGATTGCACCGCACAACGTGAACGTTTAATACTTTTGGCTATTTCTGTCTGTGAGTTGCCTTGTTCGTGCAAGAACTGAATTCGTAAACGCAAATGCTCACTAAGTTCGTTCTTTTTAGGTATTTTTTTACAGCAAAAATGGCGATATTCAAAATTATAACGAAATAAACATTATACTGGAAAGATCGTTCTTACTACAAGCGCCTACACAAGACTGACTACCTATTCACATGTTTTACAACCGCTGTAGAATACTGTGCATTATTTAAATTATCGTTTATTGTTGCCGTCTCTATGAAAATAAAATTCTAAAGATTTTTGAGTAATATTTTCGGAGATAAATTAGAAAATTATGGGTGCCTAATACTTTTGGCCAAGGCTGTATTTGTGATTTGATCCAATAGAGTGAAAAAGAAAGTATTAAACATTTCCTTCGAATTATAAAATTTATAGATTTCGTTCCATTGACGTACTTGGGTGCGAATGACGCAAAAGCAACTCTTTCACCTATAATAAACTTGTGCTTCCTTTCCTGTGGCATATTTTTATCTCCTAAAATAAATAAACGATTTAATTAATTGCGGATTAAAGCGATCCAAATTCTGACGACACCGTTTTGTTTCCAATTTATATAAGCAAAAGCCAAAAGCCTCCAATTAGAAACTAATTCCCTTTCATAACATTAACCGTCTCACCTTCGTACGTCGGCGTACGTAACCGTATAATCTGATTAAGCAGCGTTTGAGTTAGTGATTAATTAAATATTTGAGCTGGCGTTCTACGATATCAGAGATGAAATTTGATCTTGTTCATTTCGACGCGAATGAACGTCATTTGCTTCTGTGTTGGATGTGTCAGCTGTCTGTCATACGTGAACAGGACTATTAGATTAATGTTCAGAAGCGACTTTTAAATCTAAACGTTCATAAAATTTGTGAAATGAGTAAATAGTTTATAAGCTATTAAACTTTTATTAAAATTTGTGTTTATGACTGTGCTGCTAGCTAAAATCATCCAACAATTATTATTAGATTTTTGTTGATGTTTGTAAGACTGCAAACTTTTTTTTTGAAAACGTCTTAGAAAACAAAAATATTAAAAACGTAATTAATACCTCTACGTGTTTATTTATAAATTTTGGGTTTGCTATAAATGTCTCCGATCAAGTGAAAATTATAGTAATCTGATTAGCGAGCGTTAATCATTTAGGATGAGTAAATTACGCGATTAGAACGGAACATTAGCGTAAATTGACACTGCATGATTTATTCCCTGGCTCTTAAATTAAATTAGGAGTTATACGTTAAATTGTCGTTAAAATTTTTGAACGTAGTTCAAAATGTCTCCTTGATCCAATCAGTCCAAGGTAGTTTTAACAATAACCAATTTCAATTTAATTTTTCATTCTACGCAATATTTTTTTCTCACGAAGAATTTATGTTTCAACACAAAATTATAGGAATAAAAATAAATCACAAGAGAGTAAATCATGCACAATAAAACTAAACAAAATCCAAAAAGACTTTGATGATCGCTCTCCTAAATAAATAAAAAATTAAAATTCAACACAGAAATCAAAACATAAACGCATAATTTCGCTCGCTAAGAATTTCTCTCCGAGAATTTTATTTTTAAGTTCAAACGATGTAACCAACAATTAACGATTATTTACACGAAGCGAGAGAGGGCCGACCCATAACGTTAGAATTCTGTGAAAGCGTATCGGTGCAAAATAAACAAATCCCAGATATCATTCGGAAGACGTTTCAGGTCATGTTTATGTATATTTCGGTAATGTAAATTTATTCAAATTCTTTGCTCGGTTATACAGAAGTTTAATAGAAACCTCTTACAGAATACGAAGCGCTAAAGCATCAAATTCATCAAATATTTGCTAATAAAAATAATATTTCTTAGAAATAAGATTTGAAAGGCACATATTTTACTAGACAGGATCAGTATTCGTTGCTAATATCGCTGTACCATCCGCAGATGTTGCGGTAGTGGTGTCATTCGATGTTGGCATATCTGCAGTATAAATCTGATAAAGTACTGAGCCAAAGACACTACCTTGCGGTACTCCAGCTTGTATTTGGTTTAATCTTGTGTATTCATCTTGGTACTTTACCAAGAAGTGTCTGTTAAGGAGATAATTTTTAAGGACCTGTTGATATGTATGTGGTAATCTCAATTTTAGTTTATACAGTAGTCCATCATGCCAGACCCTATCAAAAGCCTGGGAAATATCTAAAAAAGCTGCGGAACAGTATTCTTTGGTTTCAAGGGTTTTGTAAAGTATATCTACCAAGCGATGTACTTGCTCAATCTGTTCCCGGAATCCGAATTGATGATCTGGTATAACTGAGAGTTCTTCAAGAATCGGTTTTAGTCTTTTTAGAAATAATTTTTCGAACACTTTTGACAAGATCGGCAAAAGGCTAATAGGACGATATGATGTTACTTCCTCAGCAAGTTTGCCAGGCTTTGGAATCAGAATAATCTGGGCTACCTTCCACTGTGGTGGGTAGTGTCCTGTTCTTAGAATTGCATTGTATATATGGACAATGTTTGCTAGAGCTACATCAGGTAGTTCTTTTATTATTTTACCGACAATAAGATCGTATCCCGGCGCTTTTTTAATATTTAGGTTCTTGGCAATCAATTCCCTAAGTTCACATATTTTAATAGATTTAATTGGTAATGACATTTGGTAAGGTGCTACAATGATTGTTTTTATTTCTTTTTCTTCTTCCGTAGTCAATTCGGATGGGTGTGGTCGAAATACATTTATAAGGTGTTCAGCAAAAGCAATTGCTTTCTCCTTATTACTCCTGGCCCAGCTTCTATCTGTCTTCCTGATCGACGGTATAGTTTGTACAGGTGAGTTTTTGAACCTACTTTTGAGTTTCCATAGAGAGTATTTATTTAGTAGCTTCCGTTGGCGCCAAGTTTTCCAAATATTCCTGTATATTGCGATTTTTTTCCTGTAGCAACATTTCTTTCAAGTTTCGTATGAGGAGCCCTCGTATTCATCCAAGTTCTTCGTAGTCTTCTCTTTTCACGTATTCCTTTTTCAATTATATCAGAGCAATATTGACGTGCATTATCATTACATGGATTCTGTGGTGTCGACTCCCAAGCAGCAGAGTGTATAGTGCGTGTTAAGTTTTCAACAGCTAATTCAATAGTCATTAATAGTCATGAAAACAACTTATTAATGACAAAATGTAAACAAATTATTAAATTAAGTCTTTAGGAAACGTTTGGAAAACAAAAAATCAACTGCAACACAATATTGACAATGGCGTAGATACTTTCAAAAATTTATTTAAACAATTATGGAAAATGTCCTTTTCACAGATGAGTAGAAAAAAAATGGACAGAAAGTGTCCTCAGATAATTTATTTTAAAAAATAATAGTGAGTCGCTTTTTGTGCCGATGAGTGTATTTTAACGGACACTTAAAATTGGCACTTCGTTTCACTATCGATTGATAGCTTCGTCAGGAGTGAAAATAAATAAAATTGTCAAGTAAAGAAGATTGTCAAGGGAAACTAAAACAGTAAAACGATCTTTTTCGTGTGGTTGACAGAAAAATGACACTTTTTTTAATCACAAATCGTGAATAAAAGTGAGACTTTTCTCGTTAGCAACACTTTTCTTCACGATTTCAGTTAGCAACACTTTTTTTCATTCATTTTCTTTTATAAGCGTAAATTGTAAATGAACAATTTGTTAAATTATTAAATATTACACCAGAAGATGAGGAAACTGACCGCAACGCAGACACTGACAAATTAGAATTTATTACTTCACTTGCTGCTACTGTTGATGTTGACGTTTCAGAGGTTGAAGATTGCTTTTCAGTCGAATTATATTAAAATTTTCTTTGAAATTTTTACTTTATTTTCGATACTATCTTCGACGTAGGCTTCTGCAAGAGCACTATTACGCCAGCCGCCGTATCTCTTCAAAACTTGGATGTCAGCTCCACTGTCGGCCAAAAAGGTTGCTGATGTCCTTCGGAAACAATGGCCTGTGAAGCTGTTCGGCTCCGGTAGCTCTAAGTTCGCAGCAATTTTTTTGGTAAATTGTAGAAGGTATTTATACCAATTGGTTGCTATGTGCAGTTGCCCTGTCTATAAAATATAAATAGTCTGCGATGGTCCACATTTTTGGGTCTCAAATTCAAATACATTTTGTAAAGCTCAATTCCGTTTACTCCATCTTCCGAAGTAACTATAAAGACTCATCTTTTCTTTGTTTTCGTGTCATGTAATATTATGACCGCAATGTTATGGCCACAATCTTCTACATCATCCACTTTTAGTGAACGTAATTCTTTCACCCAACATGCTCCATGCAAAGCAATTACCAACACTACCTTCATAAGCAGAAAACTGTCATCGGGAGCTTTTTCTAAAAACTCCTTCACATTATCCATCGATAGAATTCTCTTTTTGTGCCACATAACTGTTATTTTGACGTTTCAGGTAAGCCAGCAATTTTTTATATGCAGAAATATCCACATTTTCATTTATTTGTAAAGTACTTCTCAGCATCGAGTACACTGACCATAGTGTTGAAGCTTTAAGAGTTTTCACCTAAGAATCAGTGCTAATAAATCTTATAAATAAAACAAACCTTTTCAAAAAAGTACGCAATTAAAATTTCTTCATTTGCCCCTTGCATATTTTTTTCATTTCTCCAGCCACAGAACTGTTGGTAAGTTTTCTCGTACTTTGCTTTGGAGTTTTTAGGTAATAAACTTGACTCTGCTCCTGATACCAATTGTAAAATTTCCTCATTATTCTCGTTTGATTGACTCATTTTACATGATCGTTTTTTCACAAATTATTTCCTTAATATTAGATAGATAGTGCGAATTTTAAGTGTCCGTTAAAATAATTTAATATACAATTTTCACCGGACAAGAATTTAATTTAGTTTAAAATAATTATCGCACAGTTACTGGTTTAACATGTTACCGCGGATTTCACTTTGAACTTGTTGTAATCCTCCATAGGTATTTGGTCTATAATTAGTTCGGTATGTAATAACAAGGATATTAGTTGTATGAATCCTCAAGTGTAGTTTTGTGCTTTGTGAAACTTCACTAGTAAGACTACAGTACAAGATTTACTCAAATGAAACTTTATATCCTTTAATGATACACTTAGTCACGCTACCTATGTATTAGATTCTACTTGACTTTCCTGAAACTTGCGTACTGTACTCAAGGAGATTTACATCCTTATTATTTTGTGTATATGATAAATATTGTTATACAACTCTATTTAGTGATTTTAAATACCTACTCTACAGAGATAAATAGTTGGATTTAAAAAGCAGCACTCACGGTAATTTTGTACGGCCAATATAATATTCTGGTTAGCAATAATTTACATGCATACACATGTTCACTTGTATACATTATAATAAATTATAACAGGAAATTAACAAAATTGAATATTTAATGGCCTTGTTCTACAACCAAGAGTTTGAATTTACAATGATGATATCCCCCGAAATTTTCATTTAAATTCGAATTTAATTCAACGTAATTCCTTGAAATTTCAACAGGTACGCAGGCATTAATTTCACATTTAAAGCAAACAAGTTCAAAGCTGTCCGCAGATTCACACAAACAAATCCGGCGTGCGTAACGTGCGGATGAAAGTGTTTAACATTTCGGGCGAATTTATTCCGGCGAAATAAAACGGCTCTTACGGAACGCGAGGCTGTAAAGTACGCCATCGCGAAATTATTGTTTAGATTAGCATCTGCGTTTTTCGTTTACGAAAGTTTCAACAACGCCGGCGAGACCTTCAAGTTAAATGCGAAAAAAATCGTGCTTTTGATAGGACTCGGCCGTCACGTCACGTTGATTAGACTAATTGTGTTATTAACGCTAAAATAATCACGCATGGTATGCGGGTATGAAAGGATTAATTAAAAAAAGGGTGGTTCTGCAATAAGGATGTCAAGTTCAGATAAAAGTGTTTTCATTTTTAATATGCGTTCTAAAACGTTCCCATTTGCATTGCTAAACGAATGGCATACGTATAAATAAATACTAATCTAAGTCACAAAAATAATTTATAACATTGGTCCCCAAAATTTATAAATAGTTTCATGTAAACGTTTTAGGATAAACCCTCATTAATTAACTAAAATGTGTTACTTTAAAACATTTTAATGATTTAATTACATCTGAAAATTAACCCTCCTAACAACGGCGTAGCCCCTCTAAAATAATATCCTGCTACATTAATAAATTCGTAAGGACTTGAAAGGACTCGTTTCCGTATTCGAGTAAATCGAAATTGTGATCTAAAGTTTTCTCATCACAAACTGCGTAGGTGTGAATTCAAAATCTGATGGCTACTAATATTTTCAGGTTTGAAATGCATATTAAATTACGTGAGATGTCCTGAATATATATAAATATTATGCAAATAATTCATTCGCTGTCAGTATTATTTATTAATGAAAGATATCGAGCGGAAATAACAATAGCAGCAGTTGTTTAGGTTGAATAATTTACTAAACGCGTCGAATATGTAGATTTTATCTTTGTCGCTTTTATCACTTCCAATAAACTTTTGACGTTTAAAAATGTGATGTTTGACAAATCGCGAAATAATTCCATTTATTAATAGGCACATAAATTTCTGCGAAATAATACTATTTTGTTGTTTAACTCCCACAGGCAATATTAGTGAACGAAGGGCTGTAAATTATTATTTTTCATTTGTATCAATTATAATTCAATTTGAACAGTGATTTTGAGTTTTAATACTCCACCATCAATCGTACAAACCACAGGGAAATTATAACCGCAGCTTGTAATTATAGTATGTGAAATTAATTTCAAAGCGGAGCAATTATATGCGTACATGGGCAGCAAATCAATTTTACATTAAATAAGATTTGATTGCGTATGGACAATATATTCACTCTTGTTCAATTTGTAATCACAAATTTTTCAGTTACAACTTTACGAAGGCATTAAATAATGTTGATGTTTTTTACTAGCTCATAAGTACTTACGTAAATGGGTGCAACAGGAATAGCCTGCATTGTCCAAGGAAACTTTGTATTTTTATTGTGTTACGTTTGAAAGCTTCCTCCTAACAAAAGCAATCGAAGATAAAGCTTTTCAGATAATTAATTTCATAGGAAACGTAAAAAAAATTCTGCTGTAAATCATTGTATTTCTGATCACTTAGGAGAAAACTTGCCTTTTGTTGTCCGATAATTGGTGGAAGCTTGTGAAAGTTCACATTTATTCTCAACACGCGGGCGAAGATAATGAAGTTCAATTTTAAGCTTCGAGCTTTTATTAATACAAAAAAATCTATACAAATTCGGAATGTTTCAACAGATGGCGCTGTTGAATGTTTTATAGCAACACCAGTAGATTGATAAAGTACCGACACGTATGACGTCATAGGGTGATTGAAATTCGAGGGCCAGCACGGGGATCTCGCTTATTATAAAAGATAGAGAATCGGTTAAATGGAAGCAAAGTTGTCACATTTCATGCTCATTAATAATACGTTAAGAAATTTGAAATATCTTGTTACTGTCGACCAAAGTAAACAATTCATGCATTTTCTAAATCATGAATAAAAACGAGTTCCATGCTGTGATAAAGCATTTCTTTTTGAAAGGTTTAAATGCTAAAGAAATAAAAACGGAATTAGACGATGTTCATGGCGAGTCTTCTCCTTCGTATGCAATGGTTGCAAACTGGGTTGCTGAATTTAAACGCGGTCGAACAAGCATCGAAGATGCACCGCGTTCTAGCAGGCCAAAAACGACTACTGATGAGCAAATGATTGGAAAAATCCAAGAAGTCGTGATAAATGATCGGCGAGTAAAGTTGAGAGAGGTAGCAGAGGTAGTAGGCATTTCATGCGACCGCATACATTATATCTTACATCAACATTTGGACATGAGAAAGCTTACTGCTAGATGGGTGTCACATATGCTGACAGTCGATCAAAAGCGAGTTCTAACGACCATTTCTCAGCAATGTTCATGTTCAAACGTAATCCAATTGCGACGTTTTATAACTGTCGATGAAACGTGGATACATAACTACACTCCGGCGACCAAAAAGCAATCAAACCAGTGGTCAGCATGTGGTAAACCAACTCCAAAGAAGGCCAAGACGATTCCGTCTGCTGGAAAAGTTATGGCGACTATCTTTTGGAATTCCCGAGGAATATTTTTTATCGATTACCTGAAATACGGGAGAACAATAACAGGCAAATACTCTACGTCGTTATTAGATAGATGTAGAAATGTATTTTTTTTAATATTGCATCTTTTATTCCTTGTTCTTTTGTATGAAAATAATGAATTTCTTATTGCACTAGAATATAAAGCTTACCTGGAGGAATTTGAATAAAGATGTTTATTAAAACCTTGCCAATATTCCCCGGTAAATAAAACTTGTATCATCTATGATGTCATTTGTTATTATATCACTATTTTTTTACCCACTTCTTGTTGCTGTTATATTTACTGCGCAGATAAAATGACGGTCCCAAGGTTTGACAGCAATTGATAGGCATGTACGAGGACAGATCGGAAGGTGTCTAGAACGAGACGGAAGAAAACAACTTTTTGGGGAAAATCGTACTTATTTTTCTATGTAGTCTCCTTTTAGCCCTACGCATTTGGTCCAATGCTTCTCAAGACCCTTCAAGAAAATAGGAACCATCCAAACCTTCGAAATATCCATGTACAGCTTCGACGATTTCAGTATTCGATGAGAATTTCTTTCCAGCCAACCATTTTTTTAAGATTTGGAAACAGGAAGAAATCCGACGAAGTCAAATCTGGCGAGTATGGAGGACGACCGATTAACTGGAATCGTAATTAGTGTAGTTTCGCCTTCACAATTGCCGACTTGTGGCTTGGGGCATTATCCTGGTGATACAAAATTTTTCTTTGCGAAATCAGGCCTCGTAAATTTGATTTCTTCGTTCAATCTGTCTAATAACGACGTAGAGTGTTCGCCTGTTATTGTTCTCCCGTATTGCAGGTAATCGATAAAAAATATTCCTCGGGAATCCCAAAAGACAGTCGCCATAACTTTTCCAGCAGACGGAATCGTCTTGGCCCTCTTTGGAGTTGGTTTACCACGTGCTGACTACTGCTTTGATTGCTCTTTGGTCGCCGGAGTGTAGTGATGTATCCACGTTTCATCGACAGTCGCAAAAAATCTTTTGGATTACGTTTGAACACGTCTAGACGTTGCTGACAGTAAGCTTTCTCATGTCCAAATGTTGATGCAAGATGTAATGTACGCGGTCGCATGAAATGCCTACTACCTCTGCTACCTCTCTCAACTTTACTCGCCGATCATTCATCACGACTTCTTGGATTTTTCCAATCATTTGCTCATCAGTAGTCGTTTTTGGCCTGCTAGAACGCGGTGCTTCTTCTATGCTTGTTCGACCGCGTTTAAATTCAGCAACCCAGTTTGCAACCATTGCATATAAAGGAGAAGACTCACCATGAACATCGTCTAATTCCGTTTTTATTTCTTTAGCATTTAAGCCTTTCAAAAAGAAATGCATGGAACTCTTTTTTATTCATCATTTAGAAAATGCATGAATTGTTTACTTTGGTAGTTTATGCACGATCTCTGTGAAAATTTGACAGTAATTGTACGAACAATGGCGCTTTCAAAACCAGTGAGCAGGATGCGCACGTAGCGCCATCTTTTTGTTGGTTCTAGAGACTTTCCGATTTATCCTCGTACTAGTCATAACTTGTAATGAGAACGTCAGTCAATCCCTTCCCTTATAGGTACATCAGAATTTACTAATAAACGATTCGTCCTAGTTTTAAATGCTTCCCGCTCCTGCATATTCTGTTACTAGTACAATTTAAAAAGGAAATTCCAATGTACCTTATTCTTGACGCAGATAAAGTATGGGGGATTCGAAGCGTGTAATTGTTTTCGGACTCGATACAGTTGCGATGACAAGGATAAAACACGTTCTAAATTCAAATGAAATTGCCATTTCGCGCATCCTCGGATCTATTTCGAAACACCCTATATATAAATTACTATGTGATTATTAGAACTGACAAAACAAACTTGCATCGTGGTTTGCTTGAATGGTTCCTACTGAAAACGCAATGAGTTTAACACAAAAAAATGATTAATTTCAGGGTGGTAAAGATAAAACATACACGCTTAAAAGGAAACTTAATTACTGATAAAATTTTAGGCAATTTATTTGCAGCGAACTTAAGAAAATTTCGGCGTTTAAAAATTTTTAATTAATGAACCGATAATTGTAATTGTATCCAACCGAACAAAGTTTCATCTTATATTTTACTGCTTCGGCTCAACAAAAGCATTAAACTCGGTATTGGAAGTTATCAGGAAGCTCGTTAATTAATTTCAGAGTAAAAAGTTGTGTTGTCGTTAATTTTATTTCTGCTCGCTCGAAAGGAAATTTGCATTTGTTAATCAATAACTGTTCAGCTTCGTGTTTAATTTTGAAACGACGGGCGGAGATTATGCGATTCAGAATTGGTTCTACAAACATTTTAAGATTCTCTAGAAATTTTAAATAAGCTAGTCGACATTAACTGAGTATTACTAGGGTAATAATTTTCAAAATTAATCCAGTTTCAGATTCGAAACCTAATTATCCTTATTTGAAATTTGTAACTTTACAAAAAAATCCTTCCAGATGTCACGAATCATTTGCAAGCTTTTAATTAAAGCGATTAATTTTACAATTAGGTTCACATTGTGTCAGAATTCAGCGCTGTAAACGAACGAAGCGCGAAAATGGAAGTAATAAATACGTTAGCAGCGTCCCTTGATTTACGTACACTGAAAATCGCTCTAAAATAAGCACATGATTGACTGGATTCACGGGGACGAACGGCTATAATTTGCACCGGGGGGAATCGATATTTTCTTCCATTACCTGCATCGCCTCGTCGCAATCACTTTTAATCCCCCGACTTATTTGATATTTTCAAACAAAGAGTGTATACGACTCAAAACAATTACAGGTGCCCATAAAAGTAATAAAGTAACTTGGAATGTCATAATCATTAAAAGCGCATTAAAATTAATTTGCATTTCTGACCTTTTCCTTCAATATTAAGCTATAATGAATACAGCTTCTGTATACGTGTGCAACGTCCTTTAAATCTAATTTATTATTATAAATCTTGTATTACATAAAACAACAAAAAATAGAGCAGACAAAAAATTGCCTAAACTAATCTATTAGGATTTCTATACAAAGTTGTTATTCAACTAACGGGAAAACTTTTCATAAGCGAATAGTTATAGTTGAACAAAGCACCGGAAAAGTTCTGCAGTCCCGTTAATTAAGTCGCAAGTTTCTCTGTTTGTGCACAATTAATTCCCTGAACTTTGTTTTTGCCTTTAGATTGGATATTATATCTAAACGTTAGAATCTACTTTCAAAGAGAAATTACCTTCCAGTTTCTTCATGAAAAACATCCGAACGATAAAGGTAAAGATCTGTGTTCAAGATAAAGTAAATTTTAATTTGAATATAAATTGAAATTCCTAAAAGAATAAGTCACAGGTGCCTTTATTGATCAAAAAGCAGATACAAGGTGATATAAAAAGAAAAAGAAATACAAACAGTATTATTGTATAATTGTATGACAATGATTGCAAGGCAATACTGACCAATACCATAAGTAAAAGATGGTAAAGGAATTTTAAGTTTGGCATGTAAATCCATGTTCACAACAGTATTTTGTAGTGACTTGTGCATTATTTTAAAAGTGAGCATCTTCTATCTGCTACATTAAAATTAAGTAGTAATTCAGTATACTAAGTAATTCAATATGCTATTTACTCGATAGTAATCTGTTTCTGACGAGTAAGACACGTCAATTTCTAAGGCAATATGGCAAGACCATTAAGTATTATTGAAGAAAATTGATTTTATTATAACTCATTTATTGCCAACTTTTTTGGACTGAGCTAAATCGAAGTATTTCGATATCAGGAATCCACTATTGCTAATATGTCCATTACATTTGGACGACCCCGTATACGCAAGTCTTTACATAAGTTTTGATTGTACCACCAATAGAAATATTATTTAATTTATTATATCACAATCCATTAAATTCTTTTTTTGCCTTTGTTGATATAAGTTCCTTTTAGGAAGTCTTTAAATCATTTACCTTGTAGGTTTTGAATTATTAAAAGAAGAAGATTACAAGCGAGAAAAAAAATAAGACTACAATGAATTTCGGTGTTTGATTTAAACGTCAGAGAACGACAATTTTGTTTTTAAACTTCATAAAGCAATATACTTTAATAACAATGGGCAAGAATAATATTTATTATTCAAAATCATTAAATCTATATAAACTAATATTTTCATTTTTCTTGCATCGTTATATTAATTAATTCATTATTTATTTTAATTGATTTTCTATGCATGTTTTTAATTTTGACAAAAAGAACAACCTACCATAAATTTTCTTCGTCCGAACCATTTTTATTCACTATAGTTTCACAGTAACACTGTTCCTGTTCGAAAGAAAATTCTTCAGCGCGCCTACACGATTTCCAGCCACTGTTATCCTGCAAGTGTCTGTGCAAAATATGCAACCCGCTAGTGATTTTCAAACGTCAGTTGCCTATCCTGTTCGAGGTCCAGAGCTTACTAAAGGAACGGGAGGACTCGTGCCGACGCATGCGTCTCCTCATTCAGTTTATTTTGGAAATCTGCGTCCTTTCAGGTATCTTATATTTCATATGAAGTCTAGAAAGATAAACATAACGGTAGACGCGAAATATCGATTCCGTTACATTTTTTTTATCGTCCGTTATTGCCTCTTTTTGTCGCAGGGATATTGAAATTTCATAATGGAAGTCGCTATTGTGTCGGACGAAATTCAAAACGACCCCGTCTCGCCGAGTTAATAAATTTTGACCAAGCATAATATTTATAGTTATTTTCGTTAATAAAATACGATCCTATTTTCGTGAGTTATTGTTTCTTTTTCTGTTTATTAAATTATTCATTTAAATTCCAAGTTTATTTTCTCTGCAAGTAAAGATGACAAATAAAGGATAACGTAAACCATCAGAAGTAAACAAGTTGCTCTCTATAACTGGATGATGTTTGAGGGCAAACAAAATTCGTTCGCTTTTGAAGTTCGTCTCTCAGAAAACAAATCATTTCCCTGTGTCATATTTATTGCTATCGATTTAGATGGTAGCGCGGTATTCAGGATATTTGTTTTACAATTTCATTTATTCCTTCGTGGATAAAGAAAAATGCTTCTTGAATCTATCAACTTCTTAATCAGTTACTTAGAAATACATATAAGTTCCTTGAATAAAATTAATATTCCCAATTTGATACGCAATAAATATCTTGTAAAAAATATTTAAAAATAAATTATGTCTATCGCCCGAAACTTGTAATATATGTTTCCAAGTGGAAAAGTTGTTCGGCTCTGAAAACGTCCTTCGCTTTATAACTTCTGTACAGGCGTCTGAGTCTGCAATGCATAACAAGATCGTTTCATATGAAATTTACTTTTTTCATTCCTTCTTATTATTTCAGGCACTTCTGTTAGTATTTTATGGGTGTCATTCTTTAAGTTTATGTCTTCATTTGACTCTAAATTTACACAGTAAAATGTCCTTTCTTTCTAAATAAGCACTTGAAGTCTCTCCTCACGGCTTTGTTTTGTCTCTGTTTTTATTAACTTTTCATAGCAGTCAAAATTGCAAAATATTTGTGTCTTTGACTTGATTTTTTCTAGATGTTGATGTGTGTTAATTAATCACTTTCCTTCTCAATATATCAACTTTAGTTTATGTTCTGCAAATTTCTTCTGTTCGTAAATATTTGCTATTCATGGGAAGTAACAATTCAATCGGGGCGAACAGAGACGGAGGCTTTTAACGAATTAAGAAAATTTATGCGCATAATTTACTAAGTTCCCGTAAGTTTCGTCGGTACTGCACAAGTACAAACCGTAGTAAATTATGGCAATCACTTTATACATTAATAGTACGTTTGGAGAAACTCGTATATGTATTAAACATATCTCACGTTGTTTTACAACAAAAAAATGTAATCAAATTGTCTCCTTGTTTATGCGGACATAAATTATTAAAAATGCATTTATTAAGTGGGTATAAGTGAATGAAAGTTTTCAATTTCCTTGGATAAATATTTACTCAAAGCGTTTTCAGGTTATTCGCAGATAGCATTGAATTTCTTACGTAATCTTCCGTAAAACTCAGGCAAATATCGCAAGGGAAATTTTAAATTAGCATAACGCTTTTTACTTTCCCTTTGCCAAGGAAGGCCTTACTAAACGAAGACAAGTAATTTTTTATTATTCATTTACGCCTTTGAATTTAAGAAACAAAACACTTTAAAGCCACATTTAAATGTAAATTAAATTAGTGAAGCAGCTTCATGTTTCTGCTTAAGTCCGAAGTAATTAAATATTATACGATTTCATGAGCTAGAATAGAAACGAATTTCTTTCCAGCCGGCTAACTCATGTAAAAATGATATGAAATAAATATATAGAAATGACAAAACTTTGCGGTCGTATTCTACCAGCAGAGCAATAAGTAATTTGTGTCTGTAACAGACTGGAAATCCACAGATTCATTTATGTTCCGCTTTGGCTCTACCAACCGGAAATAAATGAGATTTCGGCAAAAGAAACAAAAAGATTAGACGAGACTAACCGTCTACATCCGCATTCGTTTCTCTTACACAGATTTTCTGTGTAATCCTGCATCTCCTGTCGCAGAAATTTACTGCTTGCTTTTAAGTCATATAACGTTAATTCTTTGAGTATGAATCAAGTTTGTGGAAAATCTAGGTGCAAAGCGTTCGTTTAGGAGTGCAGTTTACAGCTCGGAAGATTTATATTATGGGACCCACATTTACAAATCAATTGTTAATTTTCAAAACTGGTTTTGCGTGGTACCAAAAAGTCTATTCGTTAAACATAAAATAGTATGTGTGAAGAGGACGTTCCGGAGGAGGCAGATGAACTGGCTAGACAAGGCTCGGGCAAGCGAAAAAGGCTATAACGGCCCCCGATTCTGTATGCAACTACCTAGAAGAAGACTTTGTCTACTCGTAGGAATACTTTCAGGATATTGCAAACTAAACAAACATATACATCGCATTGGTTTCGCAGACACCTCAATTTGTAGAGGTTGTAACTTAGAGGAAGAAACAGCTGAGCATATCCTCTGTGATTTCCCTGCACTCGCCTCGATCAGAGGTCCCATGTTAGGGGAGTTCTGGTCTGACATGACTGGAATTCGCAGTGCCCTCTGTCGAACGTTCTTGGCTTCATCGTAAGGGTGGGTTGGCTCGAAGAACGCTGACAGTCAAACACTGCTGAACATGGGGGTAAGGCCCAATTGTGGCCTAAGTGCATGTGAATTCTTATTCACCCCCCTCACCAAACCAGAATCCAGAACCGCCATATTTCTCTTTAAAATATGGAATATGGAATATTTACAGGAGAGGTTTTTGAACTACATTCTTAACCAGTTCTTGGCGGTGATTAATCCATTTCCTGTGTGCCAAGAACTTTTCGAAAACCTGACGTCTTGACCAATTCGTTTATTGCTTGAGGTCCTATGGTTTAAACTGGACCCGTTATCGTCCGAGAATATTTACATTAAAAAATTGAAATTTGAAATTATTTTGTGCATAGGGCTACGAAGATACTTGTTTTGATTTTAAATTTTAAAGTTTTCCGCTAATCTGCCCCAGCTGTGCAATCAGTGTGTTAAATAAGTTTTTCTATAGACAGAGAAGAACGGAATTGACTTCCAAATTGCATCTTTAGTAGGCCTGTTGTTTTTGACAAAGTGTCAAATGCTGTGGGTGTTACATTTCTTAATTTTTCTCTCTATTTTTCTTATATCGAATTTTATTCAACAAATATGCCTAAGGGGGTAAAGTATTCGACATCTCTGGTAAAATTTATCAAAATTTAATTTCATCATAATTTACACACGCGAGTTATTTTGCGTTACAGAGTCCTGAGGTATTAATGTTAAAAACCGTACGCGTTAGGCGTAGATTTAAAGCCCTCGTCCGTAAAGTCATAGTGAATTTGTCTTGGTTACAAGAGGATGAAGAAAATTACGCGACGCCCAAAAATGTTAAAAAGTATATGCAAACGCTCACCATAAAGAAACCGAAGAAAGGCTTACTTTCCCTTCATGAAAAATCGATCCTTTGCAAACCAGCGGAGGATAGAAGTGAAGCAGAGAAGCTCTTACTTTATCGAATTATTGGTGGTTTAAAATGTTTTCGAAAATATCCTGAAGTACACCCCCAAAACTCAGAATACATTATAGTGCAAGAATTTTTTGTAGCATGTTAAAATGCAACTAGCAGGTTTGACTTATTTTGTGTTCTATCCTGCTGAAAGAGTGATCGTTAGACAACACCAAGAAGCTCACGCTATGTTTTTTATAATCAGCGGAGAAGTGGCAGTGTCGATAATTAATATAGACCCGATTTTTAAAGAAGAAGTTACAGTAAATGTTGGTACAATGATTGTGGGAAGCATGTTTGGAGAAGTTTCTTTACTGCACGATATACCAAGAACTGCCACAATAACTACAATAAATGTGAACCCTAATAGCTAATTATTTCTTTCAAAATTCCACCTTTCATTTGCAGCCCCTTGCGAATTGTTATGTTTAAAGAAGGCAGATTTTGACATAGTCCTGAAAGCCTCTGTCTCACTAGAATGGGAAGAAATAAAAAAATCGATGCAGTGCTTCGAATATTTTAAAGGCTGGGATGAAATATCAGTTCGCGAATGCTGCCTTTACTCGAAAATAAAGACTTACCCGCGTGATCAAATCGTTCTAAGAGAAGATTTAGAGACTTCTCCTTCGTTTTATTTTATATTGAAAGGACAGTGCCGAATAATTGAACACTTGTTGGTGACAGTTACTTACGACAAGCACGGCAGAAAACGCTCTACATTATTTGATTCTTCCCACACCTCAGTAACAAGAGAAAGTGTTAGTTTGGACGACACGAAGGAACACTCATCTGAAACACTGTATAAGATAAAAACGGGGTTGTTCAGTAAACGCAATTCTTGAAAATTTCGGAAAATGTCTCATGTTCTTTTTAGTTCTCCCCCAACTTCAGTGTATACCCAACTGGCACATACGAAAGCAGAGTATGGCATTCGAAAATCTATGAGAGTTTCGAGACTTCCTGGAGAGGTAAGTTATGCAAAAGCAGAAAATCTAACTTCCCGTAAAGAAAGATTGGAAGAGAAGAAAGACTCAACTGAAGCACAGCACAAGTTAAAAACAAGGTTATTTAGTAAAGACAAATTTTTAAAAATTTTGGTAAATGTATCTATCGTGTTCTTCTTAGTTCTCCATCAACTTCAGCGTTTAAGAAGCTGATACAAAGCGAAGTAGATAATATCATTCGAAAATCTATGCGAGTTTCGAGATTCACTAGACAGAGAAGTAGTGCAAACTCAGAAAATCTACCTTCTCGTAAGTCGAGACGTAATGGTAAAGTAAAATCAGTCCACACATCAAAAGAAGAAATAACTTTTATACCATTGGCTTCGGTTAGTTCCAAGAGCTGTTCTCTACCACCCAACGTAGAGACCCATTTTATGCAGGTAATATGTGACATAATTCAAAAGGAATAGCGAATTACGTTGAATGAATAAATAGGTTTGCATATTGTCGGAGACTGCTTGCTTTGCAATAGGAGAAAACCTTAATCGACGTACTGTAGTTGCAATGTCAGACAAAGTAGAATGTCTTCTAATACCTCTCTATTGGCTCCCGCAAAAAAATAAAGGTAATATTTGGACGAGAATTAAACAGTATCTGGATCAGAAAATACCATCAACAAACGAAGTGTTTCACGAATAACTACAAAAATAAATTGTTTCTCGATTTATATGGAAAAGCACCACTTACTATAACGTGCCTTATTCCATCAGGATAAATGAAGACCTAAAGACATGAATATTTCCAATGTAACCAACTAAAAATATCAATTACTTATACTTTCCGCAATAAATAAGTTTTTTAGCACAAAAACTAGTCATGGAAAATTTTGATTCCGAAAAGCTCTTAACATGTTTGTTTCGATAACAGCCGATCCATTTAAAATATAAACGGGCTATATTTGAAGTTATTGACAGTTTCTAATTGATTGTCTGTTATCTCTTTAATATAAAAGTGCTTTACGTTTCCACGTATTAAAAAAGTAGAGATTTTGGGCAAATTTAAGAAAACCCTGTTAACTAATTTTTGTTGAATACATTTAAGTAATTTCTCTATAAATTATACTTTTTTTTTAATTGAAACACTATTATTAATGCTACCAGAATTAGGAGAAAGAATGAAAAACATAGTTTACCAGTTATAGTATTCGTTATTATAGATTTTGTAATAGACAAAATTGGCAAAGCAAAGAAATTATAAATAATTAAATAGATTACGATTCCCTAATTCTTTTTTTTTGTTTTATATTTCTTGAGTTAGATTTCAGTCGAGGAAATAATTTATAAAAAGCACAAGCGAAATTCTGTAACGTATATTTATTTATAATCTTTTTTTTTTTTTAAGTAGAAGTAAATCTATTTATAACGGCCGATTATTCTCGTGAAACAAGAATACACATCAAAGGAATGAAATTGCGCGTGAATTTTTCTCCCGTCTGAAGTTAAAGCAAAGATGGTTTACTAAGTTGAGTTGCTTTTGAAAATTGAGTCCACAAGGCATTTTATGCAAAATAGAATTATTTTGCTTAAAAAAAAGGAAAAAATAACGTAACTTACCAAAGGCTAGTTATGCGCTATTGTCACTGCAACGTTCACCACACCAATCATGAAATATTTTGTCTTATTCTAACACTTACATTCCATTGGCTTATTTGGATAAGTAAATTCTATTCGTGGTATATAAGATGGTTCCATTGTTAATTGTAATTATTTATTATCGCTGTACAGTCGACGAATATTAAGTGGGTTAAAATTCCATTAGCATTAAAAAATGCAAAGTGAAATTATGTGTCACAACTGAAATCTAATTACACGATATAAATGAAATCCATTTTGTACAATAATGTTTTGAATTAGTGTTACAGTTCATAGCTATGGAACTCACTTTCCAGAGAGCGAGGGCAGGAATTTCCATCAAAAAGCTGCCTATACGACTCCATTAACTTAAAAAGTTCGTTAAATTTATTTCAGCTGCGGCAGGTTTTACTGCATATAGTTAAATAAGCAGCTAACGCAATTTACTTTTTAAAAAATATATTTAAAAGTAATTACAAAACTGCACATGTGTGTTCTCTTAACGAATGCTAAATAAGAACTGTCGGGGTAAAACGTGAAAATTGTTACACTTATAATATTAAAATAAACAAAGATAAATATGGCCACATAATTTTGGCGTCTGACAAGGGTCACACGCTAGTCGAAAAACTAAAACATAAACATATAAATAACACTTAAGAAACCTATATCGATGATAAGCTGTCATCGAATAAGGGCTGTGTTGTACTCGTACATAACTCCTTTCCCCTTAACTCAAGGCGTCCTCGCTGTTCGTACCTGTAGGTGTTTTAGTAATGTACTTAGGTTCAAAATTATTTCCGTAAATTTTTGATACATTATAGGTAAAGTTATTATAAATGATTTTAAAAGCTAAATTGTTAATTATCAATTTACAATTATTAATATTAATACATTGAGAGAGGATAAAATCTAATTATTATTTAATTGAATAACAAGTTGATAATTATTAAGTACTAATATAAAACCGCAGTTAAAACTGTCGCTAAGCGTGCACTTATTTTCACTTTCTTCACGCACAAAACAAGGTACTATTTTAGAACATTGTTCTTCAGTCCACATTTCGTTTTTAACTTCTAAGAGTATGTATTTCGTTGGCGAAAGTAGAATGTTACTCCGTCTGTTTGGGATGGGGTAGATTCTTTGGTAATTGTAAAGGTTCGAGTTTAAAATTGGAGTGAATAATATGCATGTTAATATGTCATTAATTAAAAAACCTTAAATTTGGAAAATTTTTGTCATTTTAATTAAATGCAGTACATTTGAATTAAGCAACTCTTCATCAATTCTGATGTAGTAATAGTTTCTAGATTTGTAATTTCGTTAAAGCCTAAAGTGATGGTTTTCTGAATATTTTGGAGAATCATGAGTAATTTCTGAGGAGGATAAATATTGTAATGTATTAATAATTGATTAATTTTTAATTCATCGAAGGTTATTAGAGAAGTATTAATATTTCTTTGTAAAATGTCTTGAATCGGTATTATTCGGGCTTTTTAATTCTAAAATAGCAGCGTTACTTAAAAATTTCCATATGATTAGAATTAACCTGACTAATATTAGAGTAAAAATAAAAATAAAATTTATTATAATGGTTTAATTGCTGTTAATTTTTTTTTTTTTTTTTTTAACTTGAAGGGCCAGGTGCAGGCTGGTCACTAGGAGGGTCATCCTGCAACGAAATTTTCTTTTTAATTCTCTTTATTTTTCGAGCGTGTATGTTTGCAGACAATTCCGTTCTGTCTTTTACACCTTCGATTTTATTTCCTTTAATTGACGTCACACGAACTTTATCGTAGCATGGATCAGCCTTTCTTATTCTAGGTTTTTTGAAATAAACTGTTGGTTCATTAATTTCAATCGAGTGTTCTTTATTCTGATTTCTTTTTTCTAAAATTTTACTCTCGCGGTTCAGTTGTTTTTGATATATTTGGTCATAAAATGGCATTAATTCTTTCTTTCTTTTCTCATTGTATGATTGGTAAATTGTTTTATCGAGATCTATTTCATGAGCATTGAGATTCTCATACGGACCATATAACAAACTGAAGGGGGTATAACCTGTGGCTGTGTGAATAGATTGATTGTAAGCAAGTACGGCGGCTATCATTAAATTTTGAGATAACTCGTTACGATTCTGAGCTTTAATTGTACGTATTTTTTCTAACAGCGTGGAGTGTACTCGTTCTATTGGCGAGTTTGAACTAGAATTGTAATTTGTAGTGAAGTGAAGTTCGATTTTAAAGAGATTACAATATTCTTGAAAAACATTATTTTTAAATTCCTTCCCTTCATCACAAACTATTTTCCGTGGATAATTATGATGGCCAAAATAGTGTCTCAATTTGTTTAAAATTGTTACACCCGATAAATCTTTTACAAAATAGGCTTGGGCATATTTGGAAAAAAGATCAATTATAGTTAGGAATTTCGAACCATCAAAACTGAAAGTGTCGATGTGAATTATGTCAAAAGGTCTTTTACTTACCAGTGGTCCTGAAAATGGCAATTTATAGGGGTGACGTTCATATTTATTTTGAAGACAAATTTCGCATTCATTGATGATTTTATTAATTTTTAGGCGCATATCAGGCCAATAATATTTTCTTTTCAAATTATTATAGGTTTCAATTACACCATTATGGTTATTATTATGATATTCTTCAACCACTTTATTTTGTTTGTCTGATTCCTCTAAATCTTTGCAACAAATATTAGTTTTGATAATTTTAACATTGTTACCAAATAATTTCGAACAAATGTCCAGGAATATTGGCTCAATTTTATGATCATGAAAATATATACCGTAAACATTTGTTGGATTTATTACTTGTTTTAACATCTGCGTAATATTATCTGTTTCTTGACCGCTTCTAAGAGTTACTGTATAATGATATTTATTAAATGGTCGTGAGCATGAGACATAATATTGGTCACCTAGTCTGAGTTCTATTCGTTTACTAAAATAATTCAAAGAATTTTCTGAGATTGGCATTGTGAAGGCTGGGTTTTCAATCGCTGTGTGTTTCGTGTTATCGGATTGACTTTCTTCATTTGCAATAGAAATTTCTCTCAAAATGTCGTCTGCTTCATCAAGTGTTAATTCATCTTGATTATCTATTTGAGGCAGTACTGACAGCAAATCTAGATCTTCGTTGTCTGAGTCACCTTCTTGTAAATTAATTTCTA
Source organism: Serrognathus titanus (assembly GCA_039766575.1). Classification (NCBI taxonomy): domain Eukaryota; kingdom Metazoa; phylum Arthropoda; class Insecta; order Coleoptera; family Lucanidae; genus Serrognathus; species Serrognathus titanus. Next base: position 5,398,890 of record CM077912.1, read on the forward strand.
CTCTCGAAAGCGCATCTGCTACACTGTTTTCTTTACCTCTTTTATATTGCACGGTGTAATCAAACTCTTCTAATCGGAGTCGCCATTTAACTAATCGAGAATTTGGATCCTTTAAAGAGAATAGCCAAACTAAAGGTTTGTGATCAGTTTCTATAATAAAATGTTTGCCGTAGATGTAAGGGCGAAAGTGTTTCGTTGCTTCTACTATTGATAAAAGTTCCTTCTCAATCGTGGAATAATTTTTTTCTGCAGAGTTTAGAGTTCGGGAGTAAAATGCTATAGGATGATTATTTTGTGATAGGACACTACCAATTGCCACGTTACTAGCGTCTGTTGTTACGTGAAATTTCTTTTCAAAGTCAGGATAGGCTAGGACAGGTGCGTTAATTAGAAGTTCTTTGCATTTGTGAAATGCTTCCTGATAATCAGAATCTTCGGGATTGATTTTGGTTCCTTTCTTTAGACATTTAGTAAATGGAGAGGCGATTTTTGCAAAATTGTTTATAAAACGCCTATAATATCCGATTAAACCGAGAAATGATTTTATTTCCTTGGTGTTCCTAGGAAGAGGATATTCTTGGATGGCTTTAATTTTGGAAGGATTTGGTTTTATTCCTTCTGGGGTTATTGAGTGGCCCAGGAAGGCTACTTCTTTGCATAAAAATTCCGACTTATCGAGTTGAATTTTTAAATTAAATTTTCGAAATTTATCAAAAATTTCCCGGAGGTGGATTAAATGGTCATGTAATGATTTGGAAAAAATTACGACGTCATCCATATAAACGAAACAGAATTTATATAGATAATCTCGTAGGACATTGTCCATAACACGTTGGAATGTTGAAGGTGCATTTTTTAAACCGAACGGCATTCTTGTGTATTCGTAATGGCCATTATTAACTGTAAATGCAGTTTTTTCTATACTTTCTGGTGACATCTCAATCTGATGAAAACCTTGCGCTAAATCCAAAGTAGTGAAATAAACGCATTTTCCTAGATTGTCCAGGATTTCATCTATTCTGGGCAGGGGATATTTGTCTTCTATTGTTTTTTCATTGAGTTTGCGGTAATCTATGACTAAACGCCACTTTTTCTCACCCGATGCGTCTAGTTTTTTGGGTACAATCCAAACCGGACTGCTATACGGAGAAATAGACGGTCTAATGATTTTATTGTCTAAAAGTTTTTGAATTTGTGCTTGAATTTCCTTTTTTAAATGGTATGGATAGCGATATGTTTTACAGTAAACTGGTTCATCATCAGTGATTCGAATCTTATGCTTGACAGCATTGGTAAATGATAAATTACAATTTTCGTCATAAAACACATCTACGTATTTTCGACACAGAGCAATAATCTCGCGTTGCTCTTCGGGATTTAAGTGAGTGGTACGGATGACTTTAGAAATTTCTAAATGTTTTAAATCAGATGTCGGGTTTTCAATTGATACATTAGTAATAGGTTCAACGTCAATCTGCTCATGCCAATTTATTATAATTTCTTTTTCTTCCTCATATGGAATATTACAAATACCTTTCTTAGCGTAGGCGATGGATTCAGAAATATGAAAATTATAATTTTGAATTTCTGGAATTATAACATAACCTTCTTCGATAGAAACTGGGATTTTAATCGAATTTTTTACTGATTGCTTAATCGGTATGAAATCTCGTGGGTTTAATTCTATAAAAAATGGTATTTTATATTCGCCAATTTCTAATGTTCGACTGCTATAATCTATTTTAGCTCCTAAACGCTGAAAGTCACTACTACCTATGAGCCCGTCAAATCGATCGTGCCATGGTACAATGTGGAAATTAATTTGATCAAGAACACCAAATTCTTTTAAAATCGGATAGGTAATATTTTTATCGTCCGTAATAGTTTGGTTTAAAGATTTTACCGTGAACGGATTAGTAAATAAATAATTTCTGAAGTAATTATAAGCGGGTCCCGGATTTATAATGCTATTAGATGCACCGGAATCTATTAAAAATTTTAAATTTAAACTAGGTATGGAAATGAACGGTAATTTTGGTCTATTAGTAATAGAATTTAAATCTACAATTTTTGTTGTTCCGAGGCTAGCTGACAAAAATTTTCATTATCCTCATTATAATTCGGTTCCGAATATTCTCGATCGTTTTCATAGGGGTGTTCATCGTTATTTGCTTCAGGGTTATAATAATGTTCATTACATGCGGGATATTTTTGTGAGAATGTATTCGATTCTTGGCTTTCAAAATTAGTATTTTCAAGACTATAAAGTTCTTCGAAAGTAAAATTAGGCTTAGGTGGATTTGGGGTTTGATATGAAGGTTTTGCAAAAGTGTTTCTTGTAGATATTGACATTGGTGTTGGTTTTGGTTCTGGCTTTCTACCAAAAACTTGCGAGTTTGTCCAGAATTTTTGCGGGACTGCTCTAGATTGTACATTAACAGGGCCTCTTGGAAAACTGTTTGAGGTCGATGGCTGTGGCAATGCATTTTGAAATGTAGGTTTATGAAACGACGGATAAAAATTGGGTCTTGGAGTAGAATCGAATGTTTGAGGTTTTATGAAATGCGTAGGTTTTTTATTAACTGCAGGTTTTGATCTACTTCTCATGAAATTCATAAAACTAATTTGCGCTTTTTCATTGTCATATTTTCTGCATTCGAATAATGCTTTTTCTAAAGTTGGGATTTGTAAATTTATTAAGTGACTGCAATAAGGTTCAACTATACCAGATTTGAAAACGGATAATGCCTGATTTGTGTAAGTTTCCTCTTTACTTCTCTTAATGTCGTTATTAACGGTATGAATACTAACATGTTCTAATAAAATTTGCAACTTTCTTTTAACAGTTTGAAAATAATCCTCGTACGATTCGGAATGTTTTTGAAAACAAATAGTTAAATCATGTAAAAGAAGTTCCTCCGATCGCGGGTCGCCAAATTTTTGTAATAATGCGTCTTTTAATTCTGACCATGAACTACAATTAGCAGTTATTAATAAATCTCTAGCGTTTCCAATTAATTTTGACTTTACTTGTTCAAATAGTAATGCATTAAATAGACAACCTTCCTCAGGTCTCTTTAAAAGATTTATGAAACATTCTACTTGTCTTATGAAATAAGCTAAATTTTTTGATCCTCCTGAATATTCAGGTAGCATATCTTTAGCCATACTTAATTCAATTTGAGTAATGTTCGCCATTTTGTTATTATTGTTAATTATTATGTACGGTTTGTATGTTCTTTCGGGATCTGACGAATCTGAGTCGCTTAAATTATCTACACTGCTTTTAAGTGTAATTGGAGATCTATCTCTCAGCATTTAAAATACATGCATATTATTACGATACAAGGAAATGGAAAATAGAAATCTTAACTTACAGAGTAAGTGCCAAAAGCATTTCAGATGCCTAGCGTTTCCGGCGGAGATGTTCGGACCAGAAGATGTCGTCCAGGTGAAGTCGATCTGATGCAGCGCTCCGTTGACGTAGTTGAGGGCGGACTCCGATGGACCTTTCTCTTGTTATCTAGTGGAGTTGCACCACGGGGCTTCGAGACGTAGCACAAATTGTTCTGGATATTCAATAAACCTTAGATAAGGACCGGTGTTTCACTGTGTTTCACCTACGTGTGCGACCGTTTGAATATCCTGTTCGCAGCGCCAGTTAAATAAGCAGCTAACGCAATTTACTTTTTAAAAAATATATTTAAAAGTAATTACAAAACTGCACATGTGTGTTCTCTTAACGAATGCTAAATAAGAACTGTCGGGGTAAAACGTGAAAATTGTTACACTTATAATATTAAAATAAACAAAGATAAATATGGCCACATAATTTTGGCGTCTGACAAGGGTCACACGCTAGTCGAAAAACTAAAACATAAACATATAAATAACACTTAAGAAACCTATATCGATGATAAGCTGTCATCGAATAAGGGCTGTGTTGTACTCGTACATAACTATATTCACAAAGTTATCATTAATCTCCAGCGATGCTAACTGCAAAGACGGATGTGCTTTTACGATAATGAAAAGACATTCCGAAATTAATTAAACAAAACACCCCCCGGCAAATATTCTTCCCAGAAATTACAATCATGAAGCTAAAAGTAAAAAGCGAATGAATTTTAGCTATTCCATGTGATTTTCGGAAGACGTAAGTGATGTAAATGCAATGCAATTAAGCCATCGTCTTAAAAAATCGTAGGTTTGATATACACGTGCCTATTTATATAGGATGCGAAACGAATCGTTCGCATTCGATTCAAATCATTATGCGTTTCGAGCTTTCCAATTATTTCAGCTGTAGGGAAGCAAGTGCCAGGAGAAAGAATACCGACCCCATCGTCACAATATGAATTGAAAATGTAATACCTATCTGCATACATAATGAATCCTAAATTTGGAGAGGGTAGCATGCAAATGTCCGCCAAGAACCTCAAATTACAATAAACACGCAATAATTTTACATAAAAGGTGAATCAGAATTTGGCTATACTGTCACACGTACATATATCTGGCTGCCGACTTGATTCAACATCACAGTGTATGCAAATCAAGTTTAAAAACGAATATTTTTTTGCATTGTAAAATGGGTTCGTATTGAAATCGTTAAAAACTTTGAAACTGAACCTAATTTCACTATTCGCTTCAGGGGTTCCGCTTGAGCTTGCTTTAGGACCACAACTATTTAATATTTTCATTTATGACCTTATGCTTAAAAATCCAAAAAACATCTTAACTATTGGTCCTGTATATCCTTATAGATAGATCAATATAAAGAAAAAATCATGACCTTCACAAAGAAAATGAATCTATTCGAACCATACCCTAGGTAGGTTATTCACTATTATTTACGTTTAACTCTGGTTAATTAAAACTAGGTATCAGAACCAAAAGATGAGAATTGAAGGTACAAAATTTCGTGTGTTTATGTTACGCGGATCCTCTTTGTTTTCGCGAACTTACTTAAAAAGAGGAAAGTTTAAAGCACAAACTGAAGTAAATTGACTCAAATGTCTCCCGGAAATCCTGGAGGAGAGCCGCCCGGTTAAAACTCCCTTGTATCAGTAGTAGAAAGTTTCTTACATCATCTCGGTCTAAATTGATGAAGTTGGCTCAGAAAATTCAAGTCCCTCTAAAATTAGTCTTTAGATACCGTACTGCCGCCAGACGTGTTGAATTTATTAATTAGTTTCGTGCTAACTCGGAAGTTTGTCGAATGAAATCACATAAGTAAAAACAATCCGATTGATTTCACATGCTTTTATGATTAACGATGTATTATAAGTAGGTCATATCTATAACATAAAACAACCATGTCGTACATCTGTCTTATTGCAAGAATGGAAGCGATTCACTTAAATTCCTTTCATTCAATCAGGCCCTTTGTATTCCCTCCTTTAAGGATGATATATGATAAGGGATAAAGCCGCATTTATTCTTGGAAGATGCCCAAGGCGTAAGCATTCTTGATTTCCTACGCCCAATATAACGTTTTAAATCTAGATGGTTTCTTGCGTCGCTCTTCCACATTTGTAAATTATTTGCGCCAGTTGAATTTTTTAAGAGGAATCAATACTCGGGAGAAAAACCCGAACACTATGGGAAATTTAAAATTCAGGGAAAGCGAGAGGGAGAGAGGGTTTCACTGGAGGGACTTTCACAAGTCTGGTGATGATGCACACCAACTAACTTAATCCTGCAGAATAAAAAACGAATTCTAAAATATTAAAAATTGTTGTTCTATTATGTAATATACACGAGTTGTTTATTTAACATAACAAATTAACACTTTATAAGTTAGAATCTGTAATTATTTATTCGAGAACCGATAATTCAGTTCTTTCATTGTATCATTTGCGCCCACAATTTCTTTCGTAAAATAACGATTTTTCCTTTTGCACAAAACAATCTACTTAGAATGTCATTATTTGTTAATCCCGTTGTTTGCCTTGAATTAATTAAAGCTTGCAATTACGTCGAATTTAAAAGGATTATTTTCATGCCATGAGATGCACATTAATGCACGTACATTAATTAATTAATTAGTAAACTGTTCTCGTACATTTAATAGGATTAGCCGCAAACATGCGTTCCTCATTATCCCCAACTAGAAACGACTGATAAAATATTAGGTGTGTCCCTACTTCGCACGCCAGGTTCTAGATTAGATGAACTTGTCTGTTTAATTGTTCCGGAGTTCCCTCAAGAATTAATTCAGTTGGAACGCAGTTACTCTAGCTTTTCAATCCAACCTGGATTGCGATGAGAAATAAATTAGATTTCTTCAGAAGGTGGTTTCACTATGTCACTACTTTACCAAATTTGAAAGCTTTGAACTTAGTTTCATGTTTAATATTTATGCGAAAAACAAACAGTTGAACGACTCTTGTTAAACCACTTACTAAAATTTCTGAATATAGTTACGTTTTGTAGTGGCATAGCACAAGAAAGTCGTTAACCGTAAAAGTGTCAAGTTCGTGCTTTGTCCTCCGAGGAAAACATCATAAGGCTATAATTTATTCAGCTTCAGCAAGTGATATACAGCCGCAAGGAAAGTAAAAATTCGCTCGTTATCACTTCACGCAAATGAAACAGTTGTTCTTGGCTCTAATTTATCACCCTTGTCACGAATTGATTTATCTCTTGTGCGTTACTACATGCAAAGAAAAGCAGATCTGTTTTGTGGAGTCACTATAGGATCGATAAGCTCGGCAGTCTGGAAAACATCTTAAAAACACCAACACGAGAAAAATTTTGTATAATAAATTAATTTGAATTAGAAAAATACTTTTATACTGTTAGCTTTTATTTTTTGGGTCTCACAAAATTAGTGCTCAGATATAAAATAGAATGATTAATTTTCTAGAATAGTTGACGTTTTTCTTCGCAATTTAGACATTTATCTGGCACATTTTTATGATATCGAGCGACCCAGAAACCTATTTTCTCCGGGGTGCGAGGGTCCTTCAGATGTGAACATGTGGTCGCCTGAAATAAAAAAAGCTTGAGCCGCGGGAAAATATAAAATCGTAGCCCTTCAACCTGACACGAATAGCAAAAATTCTGTTCTACATTTCCAGGTAGTTACTGTTTTTATTTTCCAGACAAAGCAGGAAATTTGAGTTACAATAAAAACATTATACGAGGTGAAAACATAAAGTATGTGGTGATTATATTTCTCTATTTTAGTAGAGCAGAAAGAGTTTAGCAGTAAAATATTTAATTACATTACAATATTCTAAACTCAAACACTCTGAGCTTTAAAGTTATAAAAATAATTTGAAGCAAGATTGTACAGGGTGCCTCTAAAATGCATGGACATGGCTTAATCACAGTTCTATGTCGTGGCAAATAATCTGAAAATGAGTTTTGCCTCATACCAAATATTACGTAATTAAGTAAAATTATTAATAGAACACTGTATTGTCATTGTTTAATTAAGAAGTTTAGAATTTAAGAAAGCTTATACATTCTCAGTATATAATATGATACGGGGATACGTTTCAGGCAGAGGGATGTAAAAAAAAAGTGTTTGAGTGGTAAACGTGTTGGAAACGTACGAAAAATACTCGCGGCCGCGAGTGTTAATAAAATGTATTAAATGTTTTATAAGGGTTTTCTGTGGAATATCGGCCTTGAGAAGGCGATAACTTGCCAGAGATAATATCGGCCTCGAGATGGCGATATTTTGGTAAAGATAGTTTCGCAATACTTCGACCTGACTTGACGAAGTGAAGGGACCGTCGGGAATGGCGGAATCTTGAGCACTCGTCGAGGATGGTGTTGTATTGTCATCAGCAGTACGACATCGCAGGGGACTGGTGATGTCAGAAAACAACTAGCTGAATACCTGACCTTGTGGATTGCATTGTGCTTCCCAAGGACGGTCTTGACTTGGTGTGTTTAGACCAGTGTGGCTATCACAGTAGGAGGCAGTAGCATAAATGATTCTGAGAACGTGCGTTCAGAAGGCAAGGTAATGCTAATATTCACCTGGGGCTCGTCTTTATGCATGCGAAGTATGAAGATGGACATTCGAGGACACAGTCTCCGTGAGTTTCTATATTTATAGAGAGCTGCTGCGTCTAGATTCACCGCTGGAGTAGGCGAGGTCGGCAATGCCGCCCCGGTAAGTAAAATGTTCCACATCGTTGAGTAAATACTCCTAAATGGTTACTTGTAATTTTTTATGACACCCTTATCAAATCGAAAAGCGGCGCCTGGATGTTAAGACGTTTACCCTCAGCTCTGCGAGTGGTCGAGAAAGAGAAAGAAAGCAGGGAAAGATAGATCTAATCAAAGGGTGAGTGAATGTTTATTGTAACTTCCTCCTTGGACTGCAATATTTGCCAATAATATTAAAAAAATATACAGCGTGTTTCATTAAACTTAAGGGACACGTTTCTGACATTATTTCAAACAAAATATCTTAATAAAAAATTTTAAACGGAGCAAGTTGAAATTTGCATAATCGTGCAACGGAATTGTGAAACAAAACCGGCAATCTAAATTGCATTTATGAATGGCACACAGCTGCAGGGGGGGTAATAAATCCATAAACTGCGAAGAAACTTATGACTAGATTTTATTTTACCCTTGACCGAAAGTTCGGTGTATTCAACTTTGCCACACGTCGAATGCAGCAGCGATGTGAAATCGCGGGGAACCCGGCGAAGAATCCTCGGTATTTTAAGCCTATAACATACAAAGCGAAACGTCAAAATTCAGTACCTACTCAACTGAAGATGAATTTGTGAGCTTTCAAGGGATTTTAAACCTTTTTAAATGATTTTTATAGGAATTTGGGCGTTTACTCTTTCGGCTTAGCTTGAGGTTTTTTAAATTATGGATGTTGGGCATGTGTCTGTGATTTTCCAACGTTTCTTTAACGACTTTTGCATGTGTCAAGTTATCCAAGGTCCAGATGTAACATATATCTCGTTTATTTATTTATTTTTTTCAGAATTACGTTATTAAACACGCTTCCTCGCCATCTAATTACATAACATTTATACTTGAATGATAAGGAATGATATGTAAAGTAAACTTGTCTTTTTGTTTTTTGCTATCGAATGCAGCAGCGATGTGAAATCGCGGGGATATTTAAACTTATTTAATTTAATAGTAAATTACAAATGTGGGGGCTATGCAAAAATATGCATTTACTATGTATGTTGTCGCACATTACAAATTGTTATTAAATTTATCGAATCTTATAAATAAAAACATTTATTTTTACTATATTATTATTACAAGAATGTTCAAAAATGCCTCCTTCTTGCTGTATACACACAATTATTCGTCACTCCAGTGCACGCCACACATTATCCCATAGATTGCGTTCCCAGCAGCTTGGAATATTCGGCCCTGTAATTGTTGAGTGTCTACAGGCTGACTGTAAACAAGCTCCTTCATGTAACTAATAAATGAAAATCTAGGGGATTAATATCAGGAGAACGCGGTGGCCATGCTACAGGACCACCACGGCCAATCCACTGATGAGGGAATTGTGCATCGAGGTATTCTCGAACGTTAACACTAAAATGCCAGGGGTGCTCCATCGTGCATGAACCACATATCTCTTCTAGTAGCTAGCGGTACGTTTTCCAACAACGCAGGCAAGTCGTTTTGCAAGAACGCCAGATACAAATCGCCATTCATACGAGCAAGTAAAATAAAAGGACCAACTACTCCTGCCCAAACGTTTATTGCAAAACGGTGTTGAGAATTGTCCCTCCTAGTTACATGAGGATTTTCAGTGGCCCAGTTGTGGTAATTGTGAAAATTCAGTAGAAAATTCATCAGAGAATTCTACGCGTGAAATTGACGAGCTTCTTGAAGACAATTGGAAAATCGAAGTCTTGCATTATGATCTTGCGACTCCAGAACATGTATGCGTTGGAGGTGAAATGGATAAAGCTGCTGCTCCCTCAATATGCGCCAAGCAGTAGTATGTGCAAGCCCTGTTCGACGAGCAACCTCCCGTGTGCTTATGCTGGGTCACTCTAGACGATATTCAGAACCTCTTCTTCTAACTGTTGTACGTTATTTGGCCGCACCGCGCCTCGTACTCCTTGTGGAGGCAGCAAAGAGCCTACGTCGCGTAATCGCTGAGCTACTCTAATAAATGATTGGAATTGCGGATGACGTTGATGATTAGGAAATCTTTCTGTGTAACGACGTGCTGCTAATCGCGCGTTTCCTCGACATTCTCTGTATAATAAATGCATATCTGCGTATTCTTGAAATACGCAGACAGATTTGAATTAAATTAATAAACTAAACTAAAAAAGACTTCAAAATGAAAATCAGAATGAATGAGTAACAATCCATTCATTCTCGTTTAAAGTCCATCCTAAAAATATGCGACTTTGCTTTCCCTTCGATTTTCTCTAAATTTATACATCACAGAGAAAATATTACAAAGAAACTTTTCTTTCTTTTCCCGACATCTACCCGCATATCAAGTTCGATGCATCTTCAATGAAACACCCACTATATAGCCAACAACTGTCTTATTGAAGCACTGTTGAAATATAGATAAACTGGCTTAAATTATCTTATTTTGAAACTAAGAATCTGTGGTTAAATCAAGTCCAGGCAATTTAGAAACGCCCAGTATAAATATTGATCAGATTTTGTTCTGTAAAAATATTTCTCTTGTGACAGTTTAATTATAAAAGAAATTGTAACTTAACGACTAGAGACTGTAGAAGGAGAATTAAATTATATTAAGAAGAAACTAGGTTTTTCCGGAACAAATAATTTCTATGAATTGCCTTGTCACTCGTAATTTCCAGAAAGGGGAGGAATCAAGGGTGGAAAATACTCGCTCCTCCTGCAAAATGTTGGCGCAGTTTCAAGGTGAGATCTGCTGAAATAAATTGCTACGGCGGACAAAAAGAATAATTAGAATTTATTATCTGCAGAGGAGCGAGAAAAATTACTCGGTTATAATCATTTCTGATAGTTATATTAATTGAATATTATTAATTTGATTTTTCATTTTTTAACATGTACATATTCAAGTATATTATCAGCGTTGGTAAAAAGTATTTGCATATACCTGAAGCATTCATTTGTATGCATTCTGTCTTATTTCGAATAATGAAACTCGCCCCAAACTCTTAAATTAAATTGTGTTTGCCTAAGAGAAGCGTTCGATTATACTCAAATCATAATGTTCTACAAAACTGTTGGCGTGTTTGGACTGGCTTATTTCCGTACTTTTTCAAACACGTTTATCTTGAATAGACAAGAATTGAAGAATATGTTATGTTCCACATTTTATGTACCAAATTTTTACCAGTTATTTATAAGAGAATGTTACCGAGTACACTTGCGTTGTAATTTATACTGTCACTAAAAGTAAAAAATAAAGGATAAAATTTGAAATGAAAACAGATATGGAATCCAGACAGTTTTATTTATTTTTGGTTTAGAATATATTCAAATCGACATTTTCCAGAATCATATTTATCGAAATCCTGTTGAATCACCAATAAGGACAAAATGACATTAATTCACTGCGACTGCACGAATTGTAACAGCAAGTAGTAACGAGATTACTCTTTTTCTCTATACCTTGCCTAAATTTGTTAGGTATAAAAGAAAGTGCCTGGCTTCTAATTTTAAAGGGATAAGTGGGATAATCCATCCAAACTTGAACATCATTATAACCGCTGTCCGCGTCGGAAACGTCGACTGAAATTATTAAAATTATTTTTCCAATTTACGAGCTGGATAATACTCACAATCCATGGCGCGTTTTCCGTTGCTCCCACGATTAGGACGTGGACATACAGTTTTTAACAAGTTCGCAAGATGTTTTCCACACAAACGCACATTTTCCTCGTTCTCTCTCTTGAAATTTTCAGCTCTCAACCCAGTGAAAATTATCATTACAATAAGACAAAAATACAAGCGATACATCTACAACAAATTTTCCAAAAAAATTTCAATATAATTTACAATATAACATACCTTGTCTCTAGTGCGATGGTTGCTGCTGATGTGCAATGGTGAGATGTCTTAATTGCTTTATATATAGTTTAATAGTGTAGCAGAAATTAGGCTCACCCCCTTTCCTTATACAGCATCGACCAGATTATTCAAATTAATTTAAGTGTCCTTTCTTATGAGTGGATCTTCGTTACATTCCAAATCAGTGAACATTTGGTGCATTATTAATTGGAATCGACATATGCGTTGCATTTTGAACAATCTCGTTCCGTTGTTTACCTCCTTGTTTATGCCAGGATGAATTAAATCTAATCTATTTTTATACTAAAAAAATAACTGAACAGGAACAGTTGTGGATGGTCGAAAGATTGTACCAATTTTTATTAGTTAAGTTAGGACTACCTTGATCTACATTCAGTTAAATATCATTCCAGAAATAATCTTTAGAAAAAAGTAATTATTTTAAAATATGTGTGTATAAACAGAAACGACTTTAGAGTCTTTACCATATATTTATGATATTATAATAAATACTGTTTGTAATTCGTCCGTCTTATACAATTTTTAGAAGAATGTTACATGTACTTAAAGTAACACCTCTTCTAGTCAATTTGTTTGCAAAATAGAAAATGTTTGCCTAAATATAAGTCCATGCAATCAGTGTGTACTGTAATTAAAAAAAAAAATAAACAATTCTTAGATAATGTATACAAACAACTCGTCATATTTAATACCCCCAATTAATAGTGACATACACTATAATCCCCGTCAGTGGAAACGGAAATATTACGAAAAAATGATGTATTAATTAAGATAAATCGCTCTCAACCATATGGACATGTTTACAAATGATATTTACGTTGATGAAGTTTGACGCACTTTCTCACAAAGCTCCAGCAGTTAATTGATATTTAGACTTGCCGTTTTATTTCGAAATAAATAGGATTCTATTTCATTAAAATTATCGAAATGATTTATATTTATGTAGGAATCTTATGACTAAAGCGCGGATTTAAGTGCATTTTTAGGGCAGGCGCGAGTGTTGTGGACTTATGACCTAAAAGTGCACCCAAATCCGTGCCCTAGTTATAATTAACTCATGTATACTTTATCACCTCATGGATGATGATAGCCTCAATGACAACATCCAGAAATCGTTGCGAAAACCTGATTTTCTTGTCCAGGATTCACTTGTAACACAGACTTTATGACTCTACATTAGAATCTTGTTCTTGTTTTGTTAATTTACAAAAAAAAAAAAAACGACAAAAGGCTGTTCATGAAATCAAACAATATAAATCGAAAATAATAGCACAATGTGACAGTTGTGTAAACGTAACTTTATTTTTTTTTTATCAATTTATCAATTCTGTGAGTTATAATAAAGAAAACTGTTAAAGTCAAAAATTTTGTTCCGTAAAACTATTAATAAAAATGTCACTTTCCTCATTCACCATCACCATTAATTTATATACTGTTCCTCTATATCAATCACCATAATATCTTCAAGCAAATTATATCGTCGTCTTGGTAATGTCGCATTCGGATGAAAATATTGATCAATAGGGACCACAACGGCTCCACCGAAATAATCCAAAACAATCACCTCTTCAATATTGACTTTAGCCACGTAAAAACCATGATCTATAAAAAAAAGATAAATTTTCTGACTTTGTTAAGCCACGCCAGACATCATACCCGTGGGCCAGTACTTCATGGCAGGATGTCTGGCGTAAAGCGCATCTATGGCGAAGCTATATTCCGGAGTATTGTTGGTCACTTTCACAAATTTTCCTGATATTATGAGCCTTGCACAACGGGGATCCTGCGGGTCGAAGTTTTGCGATTTGCAATAGTCCACTTCGGCTAAGGAGCACATTATTGTAACGCGATTGTCCACCTAAATACGGCACAAAGTAACCTTGAATTGAACCGAAATTAATTAGTCTTACCAGAATATCTCTGCCGCTTAAATCTAAATCGGTCATGTATAAATAAGGAACTCCAGTTCCGTTACTAACTGGGCCGTCACTCATAGATTTTAAGGTGACAAATGGGTAGCTTTTAACACTGTCTAAAGTTGATATAGTTGCAATCGATACCCAATCTGTAAAAATTGTTGATAATACCACAAAAACACAAAAATTTGGGATAATTGTTATCCTCTTAATCGGTATTACAATAAGGATAAAGTTTTATTTGAAAAGACGTACTTAACAAATTTAGTGTTGTCCTTATCTACTATTCACGATTAAAATGCATCTACAAATAAATGTTAAACCAAGGTGAAATAATTTTACTCCAATAAGGATAAGCACAACACTTGCTAATACCGTACAGTAAATATGTTGTCCGTAATTCGTTAATTCAATAAGTAGGAGATAAGTTACACTAAATAGTCAAATATTCTATCTGCATTGGTGAAAGTCATCACCGCATTTAATCCAAAAAAAGTAACAATGTTATCCTAAAGGTGTTAGTTCACACTTAATCACTTTTCGTTTGTCGGTACATTCTGTTGCATGAGGGAAGAGATTAATTGACACTCTCATTACAAGTTATGACTAGTATATGCCTACCAACTGCAGTGAATGCTTGCTATAGTAATTTTATTTACGCATTCAATATTATAGCAACAAAAAGTGGGTAAAATAAGCTTTATTTGTATTGTCAAGGCCTTATGAACATGGTTATTCCACTTCCTCCAGAGAAGCTTACTTTTCTAGTGCAAAAAGGAATTCAATTATTTCCAGATTTCCACACAAAAAACAAGGGATAAAAGATGCAATATTAAAAAAAGTGCATTTCTCTCTTTGGAGTAGTTAAAATATAAATTAAAATACAAGTGACTGTGATTCTTTCATTTTCTGGATATTACTAGAAATGTATGGACACGGGGGAACATCAAAAAGGAGTTGAAAAAGTGTTACAATTAACTCCAGATTTTTATGTGTATATGTATCCACGTGTCAATAATATAAAATGTGGTTGACCCTTGAGAGATGCAATACCAATAAAGGATGGACAACAAGAACGTGTGTTAAACTTGCTATACGCGGTCTCTTCATCGCTGACAAGTTCATTCAGAACAATAGACGATTACACGTGAAAATCGTCCGGATTTTGATTATTAATATTGATAATATAGAAACTACTGATGATGATAAGTTGGTGGTATATGAATTCCAAAAGAACTTTTAGTGACGCAACAATAGAAACGATTTTAAGTTGCTTTGGTGATAATCTTTCGTCTAGGTATCAGTATTAATCCAGACAGCAAAATATGATACTATGTAACTGTGTTGCTCAACCTAAACAACTCAACGCACAATTATCAGCAGGTAAAGCGTTCGCTATATATTCTAGGTCTAGAACACTATTAGACTTAGAAAAATTAAAATGGATTTGATTCTTCTGCACATCGTCGTTCACACACCGATACACTTCTGGACAAAATTAAGGGACCACCAAATAAACTTGAAATAACTTTTCCAATTTACAAGTTATTTTTAATAGATTTTTCACATTTTATAAAATGACGTTTATTAAACGCAATTCAAATAGTGTGCCATGAAACAATTAACAATAGCAAGGCATTCTCTGCTAGGAAACGAAAAGTCAACAAAAAGGCCTAATTGTTGACACCTTTTTAAGTCGTTTAATTAATAAAGCGTGCTTTTTGTTCCGAAAATTAGTGGATTTGTTTGCATTAAGTTAATTAAATATGTCTAGACGCCATTGTAGACCAGAAGAAGTATCACAAATGATTATTCTTCTTCGTGAAGGATATTCACAGAGAAAAGTTGCTGGAATTCTAAATACCAACAAATCTGTAGTACAGAGGGCCGCAGCACGGTTCAGAAACACTGGTAGTTTCAAAAGAAGACGCGGACAAGGTGCTAAAAGAAAAACAACACGCAGAGAAGAGAGAAGAGTTTAAGAAAGCGGTTTGTAACATCTCGTGAATTAAAAAGTGATCTTCGATTAACCACTGGAAAAGAAATTTCTACCAAAACAGTAAGAAGAAGACTAAAAGAAGTCAATTTGTCTGCTAGAAAATCAGCAACCGGTCCAACTCTCACAGCTACGCACAAAAGAAATCGCTTAAACTTTTGTCAAAATCATCAACGTTGGGACGAGGGACAGTGGAACTCCGTTTTGTTTTCGGACGAGTCCAGATTTCTTCTAAGCAGGAATGATCGCCGTGCTCTTGTCATACGAAGATCAGGCGAGCGATTTGCATCATGTAGCATTCGAGAATTTGACAAATTTGGTGGGGGGTCTGTAATGGTTTGGGGTGGCATACAATTTAATGGTCGTACAGAATTGGTTTTGATACGAAATGGGTCGCTAACAGCAAAAAGATATAGAGACGAGATTATTGTACTCCATGATCAACCAATTGCCGAAAATTTCGACAATGGATTCATTTTTATGCAAGACAATGCCAAACCTCATACATCTAACATCGTCACAACTACGTTGAGAGATGGAAATATCCAAGGATTGGAGAGGCCTGCCAAAAGCCTTGATCTCAATCCTATTGAG
The DNA here is from genome assembly GCA_039766575.1 of Serrognathus titanus. Classification (NCBI taxonomy): domain Eukaryota; kingdom Metazoa; phylum Arthropoda; class Insecta; order Coleoptera; family Lucanidae; genus Serrognathus; species Serrognathus titanus. The sequence continues at coordinate 5,415,405 of CM077912.1, forward strand.
CATCTCTGGGATCAATTGGGCAACAAAATTAAAAACGCACCGACACCACTAGTAACACTTGATGAGCTCTCTAACATGCTTGTTCAAGAATGGGAAAAGATACCTCAAGAAAGTATACGAAACTTAATCTCAAGCATGCTAAGAAGATTAGCAACGTGTATTGCTGCAAGAGGAGGGCATAAACGCTATTAATAATTTTAGTTTTGTTAACTTGTTACAAATTAGGATATAAGTTCATGAGAAGACCGATGGTATTTTAAAGATTCAAGTATTTTAAAGTTTGTTAAATTTAATAGTCCTTAAATCAACTAAACTGTAAGGAAACACTTAGATTTATATATTTATTCGTTTCATTAAATTTCGTTGTTTTAAATTTATTTTGAATTTTACTAGTGGTCCCTTAGAAGTGTATAACGACTGAATTAGATTAAGATTTATTGCCTCATATTTTACATAATCTAGACTTGACCTCGAGTGGTCACAAAAAAAATTAAGCGAATTAAATTTAATAAAGAGGAAAACTTGGTTGCGAGGAAAAATGAGCTACGTGGTCAATCAAAAGAATTATTTTCAACGGGAAGCTACCACAGTAACGGAATAAGTAAGTGCATTTTAAAGGCAGGTTGAACAAACAAAATATAATACATAATCGAGTATTAAAACGAGTATTTATCATAATGTCCAGGCCATTAAAAATACTGACAAACAAAATTTGGCACTGCAATAAATAAGATAAGATAAGCATATCTTCGTAGAGGTTGGAAGAGAAGAACAATGACCATCCCAACAGAAAATCATAACGATTACGATTTATTACGTATTTGAAACCAAACAAAATAAAACATTGAAAATAATGTTGAACGTAAATTCACAACGTATGTTGAAAATGGCATCCGTCTTCTTCGAGGCATTTTGTAATTCTTCTGCGAAATCCATTAATAACATTGTGCAAAATGTGGGGAGAATTGTTTATTTCATCACACTTTTCGATGATTCTTTGGGTAAGTTCCTGTGAATCATTAACGAGCGTTTTAAAGTAGGGCCAAACAAATAAATCCAAAGGAGTTAAATCGGAAGATCGCGGAGGCCACACGTTTGTCTTATATCTGTTAATTATCCTATCTCCAAAAAACTCTTGAAGAAAGTATCTCCAGCAGTAAGGGCCGTTGCACCATTCTGCTGGAAATATCCAAATTGCAGCTCGTCATCATACAGTTGATTAATAAAAGGATGCAAAACCTCTTCCCGATATGTAAGTGCTGTTAGTGTGCCATTAATAAATATTGGACCTATCAATCTTCTCCGACTTAAACTTATCCAAACACTAATTTTTTGTGGATGGAGTAGGGCTTCAATGAAAATATGAAGGTTTTCTGTACTCCAGATCCTTATATTTTGGGAATTAATGTATCCTTTAAGCGGAACCAGGCCTCATCGAAAAAGAAAGACGTCATTATTAATATTGTTTAAAAACTAATGACAGTATCTTTGCCTATGTTTAAAATCTACTGGAAGCTATTCATGCATGGCAGTCAAACGATAAGGCACCATTTGCAAGTCCTTTCTTAGAATAGTTTTGCAGGTCCTGACAGAAAGATCAACTTGTTGTGACAGGTGATGGATGGAAGTGCGAGGAGCATCAGTCATAATTTGTCTCACATTTTCAACTACCTCATCAGTTTTTACTTTAGGCCTACCTGATACCTGTTTTCTAGCCACACTGCCTGAATAGTCCTACAGAGTACTGAAATTGATTAACAAATTTGTGGTACAGAAATACAGTTTCTGGAAATTTTTCCTGAAATTCTCCAATACCATCAGGAATAAAATAGGTCCATAGCGCATTGCTTTTTTGAGCGTTTCAAAAGTAGGATTCAACCGTAAGAGATTTTTCTTCCAATGTGAAAACCATTGTAAAATCAAATCAATGAAACATTTTTTTAAGTTATGTTTGTTTACTTCCCTGTTTAGGGTACGGATCAAGTAAGGAACATACGTGAACATGCAAAAAAATGAAAGCAACACACTAGATGGGAAAACTTTTTGTACACAAGGTAAGTAGGTAAATAGAATGAACTATTTAAGTTTTAATTATTTAATATAAGGTTAGATGAAATATAGTAGAACGCAGTAGAAGCAGTCGTGACGCGGTTTCAATTAATTGCTAGATGAAACGGTTATGACTATCACTAACTATTTCCAGTGAATTACTTGTTTCTTCAAAGTTAATGTTCATTTTCAATGCTACGTTTTCTCAAACGAGTTTTAAAAATCAACTGATTATATTTTATTAAACGATAATTTATTTTAAATTCCATAATTCTATATCAATTGAAGAAACAAAATATAATAAATAATATATAATCTGTGAGAAAATTAAAAGACGATTAATTCGCCACAGAACATTATCTACGTATTTCGTCAAAACTAGAATATTTTCTCAGTGTTGCGACATACATATAAGAAAACAAAATTTAATTCAAATAGGTCAGGCGGGTTGAAATCAATTTCATATTTCTTCAAATAAATAAAAGCAATAAATTAAAAAACTCCCAAGAAAAAAAAACGAATTTTGCAGCCTACTTAATACAATGAAATCAATTTGTAATAAATTTATTTATTTATTATTTTATTTGATGTGAAAACCTTGTAAAGAAAAATAGTTGAATTCCAATCTTTATGAAAGCAACAAATAAAATCCCGTTCATTATTTATCATATATTATTTTATGTATGTACGTATTATTAAATTTAACTTTGTTTTTTTTTTGTTAATTGTTGGCACCAAGATTATTATTTTGGTTGAGAGGACTTCCTTAGAAAATATTTACCTGAAACGTGAATTATATATCTGGCCATTAAAGCAACATCTTTATGTGGCGGAACGGTTTGACCATCACCATTCCCGAGCAAAAGCAAAACGCCAGACAGCAGAAAGGATAAAAACCGCATGATGCCCTGGAACTTATTGATCACTGAAAGAACTCGCAATTAATCAGTTCAAAAACAAGCCAGCACTGACGCAGTAAATTCAATTATTCTACTTTACGTTCTAAAATTACTGCACTTACTCATACAAAAGCCAACCGCTGGCACAGTTCTTCGCCAAACAGCTTATCACAATGACGCTCGGTGTAGTTTATATCCATACTACAAACAAAAGGTGCAAAGGTCACGGTCTTAAAATGCCTATTTTTGTAAGATATTCCATACAATCAAGTCGTACCTCTCCAAATGGATTTTGTTTTAGTTGTTAATCTTGCACTCGAATACCTAATTTTTTTTAGTGGGATAAGATTCGGGATTTTCCCAACTATATTTTATAAGTGTGTTAGCTTTAGGTGAGACAAAGGATAAATATTAGTTTTATGAGCAGAAGACTAAATAAAATCGTTTGTTTTAAATATTTATTCAGGCAAAATTATTTTTATTTAAGTGTCCTGAAGTCTGTGGTATCTAATCTTGGTTTCTGACCTGTGATCTTAACTGTGGTCGTAAAAAAGAATTAATCTACACATCCAACAAATTTCTTATTAAGACTTATTTATTTAATATAATAAATATGTATAAAGTTGTTTAAGGAAATAAAAATTAATTTCTACGACTTTCAATTCTTTATTATAATCAAGTAATGCATTAATAAAAAAAATTCTGCACAATCATTAAAATTCATATCATATTAGCAGCACTATGCACTAAAGATGATTTGCTTTGGAATTATAGAAGTTCGCAATCATAAATCCTCTCAAGCGTTCTTATTTCTTTCTTAAGTTTAGTCAAGTTGTATTGATGCTCAACTTTATGAATATTCCTCTTTAAAAAGTTCCTGCAAATGAAATTACTTCATTAATAACAATCTTGCGTACAAGTTTTCGAAGTACCTAGCATAAGTAAAATCTTTAACGTCGCACAAGTAATGCAAATATGGGATGAAATGATGTAATATTCTCTCAGAATATTGACCGGCAAGTTTCTCGAAGGTTTTCCTGCCGAGTGCGGAATCGCCGTAACGACATTCTTGTTCCGCTATAACCGAGTTGAAAACAATACCATCTGAAAAGTAAAAACGATTTAGGACGACTTTGTCAAGATTAATTGCGCCAAAAATTACTTATGCAGTAAGGATTTGCTGTTTTAATTGTGGTTATAAATTGTCTTGCTACGTTTGGATCTTGCTTGTAGCAGAAAGACAAAATTTTTCTCCATATGTACACTTCACTGCCATGCTCCTTTGCCATGCCTTCAAGGAGTATATCTGCATTTTTATAATCGTCGAGTGCCAGCGAAGTTTTAAACTTTAATATTTTTTTCTTAAATTCTAATTTCTAAAATGAAAGCAAGTAACGGATGGCATTTTGAATATTTAAACGATCACTTACCTTCACCTTATCAAGAGTACCTACAAAAAAATTACTATCACTTTTCTGTTTCTTATAAATTAATTGTTATAATCTACGCATACATATTGCTATGTTGCAGGGCCTGAAGTTATTTTTTTAATAGTATTTAGTTGCGAAAAGGAATTTAATAAACATGCAAACTTAACGTTACTCTTCAGAAAGATTTCTTAAAATTCGCGCAATTCTCAACGTTTCGCTTTAATTTGACAGTTTCTTCAGGAAACGTTGAGAATTATGCACTTGTTATATGCAGTTCGACCAAATTCTTTTCCGATTAAAATTTGTATAAGAATTGAGTTTATAATTGGTCAAAGAAAATAGTAATTGTTCTTGAACTGTTGAGAGGTGAGGTTCTCCAGTATTTCCTTGTTGGATTTGGAGATACCACAAGAAACTGCAGCAGCCTCTTCGTATTTCCTTCTTGTAAGGTTCGCTTTAGTGTACTGATATAAAATTTCATATACTCTGGGGCATCATTACTAAATTACTGAACTACTTTATATTATAAAAGAAATAATTTAATAAAATGACAAAGTTGATAAATAGGATTTATATAGTTTTGCTCTTAACAGCGTAAATATCATAGCAATATGTAAAAAGAAGATATTTACCTGGAAGTGGTGCTTTATATCGTTTAGTTTCTTTCTTTTGAGAAATACTGGGAACATTTTCTTGTATTTCTGAATGTCTGGGTTCTTCTGAAGACTGTTGCGTCATAAAAGGTGGAGATTCGTCGTCCACTTCTTAATTAGAAAAAAAAGTACATTTACAATTATCAGCTGTCAAACTAAATTTCAAAATTGAAGCACTTTTTTGTTCGTTGAAAATTTTGGCACAATTTGTAATAATTCAGTTCAGACAAATAAAACAAAAGGTAGTAATAAATGTGGATGTTTTCCCATACGTTTGACAGCGTCAGGATAAATATTTATCCTGAAGAAGATTTTGCCAATGGTCCTCTTGTTTAATCTCACTGGATTTCTGTTAATATTTAGAAACAAGGTAGTGATGAGCGAGTTCCAATTAGCAAAAATTACATCAAATTTTTAAATGGACACCTATTGAGATTCCAGCATAACACAAACATCTTGCTCCTCCAGAATAACCAACTTTTTAGACAAGGTGTAGCCATAGGGAGCTGACAAAAGTTATTACGATTGAGACATTTTCTTGTCCAATGAAAATTATCATAAAATTTGTTACTACAAGTTGTAAATTCAATTCAAAAGTCAATGATTATTTAAGAAGTGTATTTACAATTAGATGCATATTTTTAAATTGAATTAAATTTTGAGAAACACTTACATAAAGAACACATATAGGGCAAGGCAATAATTGTATTAAAAAAGAAAATCAAATATAAATGGTAAGTACAAAGATATAAGCAAAATATACAGTGGCGTTCAAAAAAGACCCTATCACTTAAAGACTTAAAGAGAAAATTCCTTTTTTACTTGAAGATAGCAAATTAATTTATGCCTAGGAATATTACAAACACAAATTGCCTTAAAGACACTTAAAATTTTCAGAGGGACTCTGAAGCATAAGAGAAAAAGCACCCGCGAAGTGTGAAGTAAAGGATCTACTATTTCTCATCGAAACCACCATAAGATTCAGCTTGTCTGTGCTAGACCAAGAAAACTCAAATCCTTGCACTTGTAGTCATCGACTCATATGAAGTGAGTATTCGACGAGTACTGCTTCAAGGTGGAAATAAAACAGCAAAGAAATCCGAACTGCAAGCCGCACCTTCCTTTGAAATATGCGAATGTCAACGATTTGACGTTTGATGAAGGACAATGACACCGTCTCTCACTAAGATCTTAGACTCACTTTTAGCATGACACTTCAAAATGTCACTGAGCATCTATCCACCCACCGCAGGACTTACGATCATCAGCACAGCTTCTCGATCGTATACAGATTGAAGACTTTGACTTTGGCCAATAGTGGTTTCATGACGAGCAACAAAAAGTATGCGACTCGCGATTTGTTGAAAACAAAAGGTACTGCTCTTGCATTCTTAATGTGAGTAGTGAGGATCACAAATTACAGCAAACACCGCAGATATGCAAATACCAATCAATGAATTATAATGTTTATAAAAGCAGCAGCAAATAAATTAATTGTTGCTTCCACTATAGTACCATTTCAGCCGTATTAAACAATGACATTTTTAAATTCTGTAAATATTATTCAACTGTGGCTAAGCTGCGGCATGTATCAGTGCTTCCCCGCCTACGTGCTTACGTACACTAGGTATACCCATCTCTTTCAACTAACTGCATACACATGCTCTTTGTTGCTCTTGATGAAATTATTGGCTAAAAAAAAGTCTTCAAACGGTATGTGATCTATGCGGCCAGCTGTCACAATTCTGTGCGTCGCTTCAATAAGTTCTCCACCATGTGCCATCTCATCAAGTTTTTAGACAATAACTGCACTTGCAACTACAATCATTACTTAAAACGCTAATGAGATGGTGTTGAGTAGAGGACTTGCCTTACATTATCAGATGTTATTGTGGGAGACCCTGCTCGAACTAGGTCGTACCTTACAGCAGAAAATAAAATAATCCGCCAAAGAGTCGATGTAAATCCGAATACGATCCCAGCCATGAGAATTCTATCTCTCAAATAGAACTCACATGCGCCAAGAGAGGATTCGAACCCACACCTAATAGTTGTCCCACCAAGCGGACTCAAGCAGTTGCCAGCGGACTCAAGCAACTAGGATGTGTGTAAAAAAGAATCTAAAAGTTCGCTGGGCGAGTGATTATGTAAATTTTCAGAGCTCCTTATACCGTCAGTACAGAATAACTCTGAAACTTCATACACTCAATTCTCAATATCAAATGCAGAATGTCTAACAATAAGACGTTACTACAAGTGAGCAGCAGAACTTTTAAGTGTCAATTTTACGCAATCAAAAATAAGTAATTGCAAGTGCATAATCTATGAAGGTGCAGATCGTCCAAGGCTCTTGTAGATATTGTCCACGTCGAGTTCTCAGGCATTTCTTCTGGGAGTTGTTGTTCCGAAGAATACGTAATCCTCTATGTGTGGAATATCTAGAATTGCCAAGACCTCCACTTCATTGTTTGACGATATTAGGAGAGATTAGTGGTATGTACAGCAGCATAAACTGATTTTCCTATTTTTTACAATTACCATAACAATATCTGAATTATTATTTTTCTAATTTATTTCTAATTAATCCTAATTGAAAAAACAAAACTTATTTTGATCATTTATAGTACATACCGAGCGTAGAAACGTATTAATGGATGTGAACAATTATTAATTATAAAACTGTGTTAACTAGTGTGTAAGGTGTTAACAAAAACCTTTGACGATGGTCCCTGATTTTTGTCGGAACAGCGTCCAGCATTGACAATGTTCGCTGTTGCACTTAGGCAGGTGCATCAATTTCCTTTCACACAACCTCCAGCACTTTAGCAACATCAAACCCATTGAGGCCCCCTCACAACAAATGGTGGCTGGTTTTGGAGAAAAGGATCTGCACAAAACTCCATGAAAATTTGAAGTCGTCATAAAGGCACTAGAGGTTGTTCATGTTTATTGGACTTCGAGAAACTTTTTTTTTTGCCAAAACTGTAGTGACTACAGTTTTGGCATAACTTAAATGATTAATCTCTCATATTTTTATAATTTTATTCAATTACAGAGTGAATAAAAAAAATTAGTCATGTTAAAATCTTATGTGAAACTGCTATATAACTATAAGAAGAAACATAAAAAGATAATAAATAAATATGCTGCTTCTCCATGGAAAAATAAATTATCTAAGACTACAACGAAGTTGTTTTTCCAGACTTAATACGTGCTCGTTAAAACTGCTTTCAGGACCGAAACGTTTCTTATGATTTTTTAAAAGGTCTCTGAAAAATGAAAGGCATTAATAAAATCGATTGCTAACAAAGTTAGATGGCTAAGAATAAATGAAGTCTGCGGCAAATATTAGTACTGTTGGTTTTAAGATAAGCTCATTTTATTAAATTGCAATAAATAAAATCAATCAAAAGCAATAAAATATTTCTGTTTACCTTGCATCTTCAACCCGTTGCTTTTCTACCATGCACCTGGCATATGATTTTATTACTGAAACACGTGGATATGCTTTGATAGTAGCTTCAAATAAGTTTTCTCCTTTTGTCATATCGCCATGTTGAAACTCTAAAGTAGCACACATTTTATTGAATTCGGGAAGTACTGAAACCCAAAACTAATTAGAACTATTATTGTTTTCAGTTTTAGGTAAAGGTCAATTTGGTGAGGAGAATACCTTCTGGTTTATGCCATGTTTTTAACTTGTTATTGTGTGTGTGTGTAAAAATGGCATTGTAACTGCCGAAATACGTATCTACGAATATAAACTAATAATTGTGCTAAGAGATTTTTTTACTTAAAATAAAAATTCAATTATTTTATGCTATGTAACATCGAATCTACTTAATTTAATTCTATGAAAATATTAGCAAATTCTATCTTGTTTTACAAAAAATTAAGACAATATTTTTGTTCATACTTACAATTTTTTGCCAACAGCTTTTGACCTTTATCGACATACTGCCTAGCTAATTCAGGATTGAACGCATAAAGTGGTTTCAATATATGCTGCCAAGGTTGCAGAGCTGCCTTCCCATATTTATTTATTAAACTATTTGCCACTTTGCAGGCTTGTCCTTTTTTTTCTCTCTGAAGATGTACTTTAAACATCGATACAATTTTTATCATTTCCGATTTTCCCAACACCCTTCCCTATATTGAGCAGTAAATATATTGATCAGCAAAGTTAAGAAAATACCAAAACTTGAAAGCAACAAGCTGAATGAATCTTTATCATAACTTCCTTTTAATATGAATTTTGAAGAAAGAATTAAAAAAATATGCAACTTACAGGTAAATCCGTGCCTTGTACTGCTGGGATAGCTGTAGAAAGAAATATATTACAAAATCAAGAATACTTTATATGAAACCCTTGAACTTACTTTTTGAAGTTTTCTGCAATGTAATCGTTTTCAAATTAGTGCCTTTATTGTGATAACTGGCTAAAATTGAACCGTAGCTAAATTAGTTTTATAACTGGTAGATTCATAATTGTAAATTACAAAGAATATTAGATATTGCACTTACTTTTCAAGTCGATCTTGCCCAATGATTTTGTTTTTAATTCTAACGGCAGCGAAGCTCCATGGCCACGAACTATAACTGAAATACAGTCGAGTTAGTTTTGTTACAACACATCACCTCACTCCAGCTGTACATAGTCTTCACCATCAAAAAGTAAATCTTGCAACATACATTGATGGCCATGCTGTATATAACATAAGGGAATAAAATTCCACTCCCTCTTGACATTGTCTTAGTGCAAATACAACTAAACTGGTTTTCTTATTTTACAAGACAAAAATACATTCGTCTTACAATACAATCATTGTACAATACATAAAACTTAATACAACTTTAATTAGATTTATATTATAAATGAAAATATTTGACAGTTTTCATTTTTAATCTAACACTTAAATTTAATTTGACATGTAAAATGAAAATTGAATATAATACAGCAACATATAAAACTAATATGAAAATTAATATTCCATTATTAGTATTTAACTCTATTCTATATGGAGAACCTGAAAGACATTTTCAGTCTTGTTCACAACAACCAAAAAAACAAGCCTACAACTGAAAGATCTGGAAAGATGAAGTAGTTCACAGTTGGAATTTTTTTTTAACAAAACGAGAAAAGCATTCGTTGAACTGAAATTTTGATATATGACCGCCAAAAGAAGTTCAAAAAAATCATCCTTTGAATATAAGGAATACCTTGAAAATTATGATGCAGAAGAATATCGAAAAACCCACATTAAACCAACATTGAACTCGAAATTTGTTCACCTTCACAACTTGCTTGAAACATCCAGAAATAATGAAACTTTTTGTAAAGTAAATGGAAACACAATAAATTGAAATAGTTCAAAAAGAACAGCCTCTACCACACGAAAAAGAGAAAAATAAAACATATGGTCCTAAAGTCTTAACAAATTTTGAACAATTACTATACAGGGTGTATTACTACGTCCGGCATACATTAACATCATACAGAATATTGCAGCGCCGATTTCCTCTCAACTCTCTGTTAATGAAGGAGGCTGAAAATTAATTAAATTAATTAAATAAAGTTTTCGTTTGTTATGATAGAAAACAGCCACAAGGGCTTAAAGTTCTATCATCTCGTTTCAATGTTCTATAAGACCGTCACTTGACAGGATTCGTGACCCCTATGAAGCAATCAGTCCAAACGAGAAACTTCGAAAACTATTTATTAATGCAAAATATACATTTATTTCAATGAACACAAGTTTTACAGCCTCCAGTTTAGATAGTCTCACTTTTGTTTTGTTCTTAGGTAGTTTAACTACACAAGTGCACAGTCTCCAAATGAATTCTTTGGGCTTCATAGCAATGGCTTGGTCTAGATCAAAGGAGCTTGGCGGAGATGCTGCAGAAGAAAACACATTTTGCAAAAGTCTCTCAGTTGTCTCTGAAGGATCTTCCAATGAAGCAGGATCTAAATTTCGTTCTAATTTTGAAGTATCCTCGAAGAAGCTGCTGTAAATCCACTCATCTGTCGTAGGTGATGCTGAACCACTCACATAAAAGTACGAAAATGCATCACATAAAATAAAAATAACACAGCAGTACGTATAATAACACCCTGTATGTTGGTACTCATTATTGATTAATATTGTTTGTGCAAATTGAAATTTTTTGATGAATGATTAAATCAGATATATCGTTTTTTTTTATATAATTTTTCGTTACGCGGACCAAACCTAGATTACTTAATTGTACATATTTTCTTGGAGATTCAATTTGAAATGAAAAGTGAACTAATGTTCAAACTGCGTTAAGAGTAAAACACTTTTTGCTACATTTTCTGACGTCATTTACAAGAAAGGTTTTTTTTTAAACAAAAATTAGACCTACCTTTTTCTCTTGATTCTGAATTGTCACTAATGGTGGAAATTCCTAAAAATTTGTACAGTATGAAACTGAAAAATAAGACTTACTAAGGATTTACCGTCATCATTCATGTAACTCAATTCAAAGATGTCATCAGCATCTTCCTGTGTGAAAAGAAATTAAATAAAAAAGTAACTCCTTCGACCAAAAAGTAATTCTCTTTGCATAGAGTAGGTAATAATAAATAAATAAATTTCAGTATTTAAATTAAATTTCAATACAATCACACCTAAATAACTCGTATTTTCTATAAGTCGAAATTTACTGATGCTTTCTGCACATTGTATACACAGTCTGTCTCAAAATTAAAAAAAAAACACCAACCTCACAATTTCCTTCTAATTTAAGGGGGAGGAAAATTTTAACTATGCCACATAAAATATTTTAAGATTTTAGACGCCTTAAGTGTTAAAATGACATTTGAAATATTGATGACAAATTACTGATGCAGATAAATATAATTGTAGTGACGACGTAAATTACCAACCAAAATATATACATCTGGGAATTTTCTTTCTTGCAAACATAATTCAACAGGTGGTGGTTTTTTTTTTTAATTTTGAGACAGACAATAACAGCAATCTCATTCTTTAACTCGAAATTTAATTTTCCTGTCCCTTGAAATTCAAGTTATGGAGGTTCGACTGTATCTAAATATCTTTTTTAATATTTCAATTAGACCGAAATAATGTAAGTATTTAAAAACTCACTGCCTTCTGTGTAATACTTTTAGAAGACGATGATATTTGTACTTCAGATTGAGCTATCTTTGATATTTGTTCTGCAGGTGGTGAAACAGATTCTAACTCAAAGTTATATCCCAAAGATTTGTGTTCCTTGTTTAAAGCTTTATTTGAATCTTTTGCAATCAATAATGTTTCTGGTATTTTCTGAAGGTTTTGTTGTGTTGGCTCAGTTTCACTTTCCCTAAAATAAAATGTCCTATATTTGTTAACATGAGGGAATAAAACGATTCTTAAATTACCTGTCAAAAGCATTCTGTGGAATTTTATCTACTTTATACAATTCTACAAAGGTCGTGAGTGCATTCTTTAAATTATATTGAGCATCTTCTAAGCAACTGAAAGAAAATATTTACCAAAATGATTCAATCAATTTTACTGCATACTTTTTTGACCACTCCATGTTTAATCCAGTTATAATTCTCATGGCCTCGATCAATTCATATCGTTCTTTAAGATTTTGAGGAGGTGGAATTTGAATATAATTCAGCCTTCGCGGTCTCGGGATTTTAAATGCCTTTAATGCTTGAATTGTAGTAGCATTGGAAATGTGTAGTTGTTCATTAACTATTGTGTGTTCGCCATTTTGTCCAGCTAAGAGTACAAATGTCCTTACAAATCCATATTGCCTTCCAACATTTAATTCTGACTCATAGAGTTCTTGAAACACACCCGTCACAACAATTACAGCAGTTGTATCCTGCACAGAGAATTGATTGAAAGTATGTTGCATTATTATTTGTCTTTGATTATTAAACATACTGTGTAAGTCATCAGATCAACAGTAAAGGTATATGGATCATGTTCAGTGCGTGGCAAGGTATTAAATATTTTTAAAATACTCTGCGGACCTTTAAAAAGGTACAGATCATTCTTTGAAAAATCTGAAATTTGTTTAATGTTCCTTGAGAATTGGCTATATGAATTCAATCTAAAAGTTAAAAAAAAAATAAGTAGTTTAAAATATTATAAAAATTTTTACTTACTTTGCATTTTGAGATGTAGATTGCATTATTAAGTACCGACTTGTTAAAGAGAACATCGCTTGTTTGTGATAAACTCCACTCAAAACATGTCGATTAGGTGAATCATACAGGGTGAAATAGTGTTCCAAAAACTGGTCCACCAATTCCTGGCCTTCAATATTACATAAAAAGTTACGCCTGAACGGCATGAAACCTCCTTTTTTCATTACTGTAAATCCATCTAATTTCACTAAGCCACTTATTATTTCTTGCATTGCTCTTCCGTAGGTAAATTCATCATATTCTTCGCAAACAGGGTTACCGTCTAACCAAAGTTCAGTAACAGATAAATCTTTCAGTGCTTTTAACTCATCAGCATTGCTAATCTATAAACAAAGTGCAGCGAATGATGTAATAATTTAATTTCCCATAAATTCCATCATATACTCACATTGTTATTTCGTAAGTCAAGACAAATTAATGATTTCACACCATATAGTGCTTCTAACGGTTTTAATATTTCTATTTGATTATTTCCTAATTTCAAAACCTTTACATTATAATTTTTACTTAAGTGTAGAATAAAGAACATTAATTTTGGCTGGGATAATGGACAAAATTCACGCAAATCTAAAATTTGTGTATCGCACTTTATTATAATTTTCACAGAGAATGAATACTTACTTGGATCTTTGTAAAACTGCTCCAAATTTAAGACACCATCTGCAGACAATCTTTTTTGGATAACAGAAACAACGTTACTCTGCACATTAATTTTCAGATCATTTGCATTTGCATAACACAATTCAATTGACACGAAGAACTGTAGACATAATTATTAAAAATTGTTAATTAATAGATACCTACTATCGAACTAAACTGTTTTGACTTTGAATTTTAATTTAACTTCGAAGAGATACATTAAAAGAAACATAGCAGCTTGAATTAAAGTACCACAAGTAAGTAAAAGCCAAGCTACAGATAACTTAGTCTTGTATAAGAATTGAAACTTTGTAGGTGTAAGTAATACAGTACATTCTCTCTTAAAGGACACTCCTCAGCTGCAGACATCGCTTCTAGCTGTACAGTTCCTAATTCCCCATTTATGTAATTTACATACATTTGCACCTCTCTTAGGCAGACACCTCTAATAGGCAGACAGTTTGCTAGTCACGGTAGGTGTCCACTTAAAAGAGAATGATTGTGTTTAATTTCATACACTAATTATATTCAGAGCTTTTAATAAAATGTTAAACAATACATTCTCGTTTTCTATAAAAAATTGCAGTATTTTAAACTCACCGGTTTATCTTTATTATTAGGATTTGGTACCATCAAATTACGTCGACACAGGCATTCTAAGGCAGCGCCACAGTTCTTAAGCAAAAACGAAACGTGTTCAGGGTAAACAGCATACGAGACAGGTATAAAATCCAATGGATGGACTGCATTCATAAGAGTTTTTAATACAAAATCACGTTCCAAATCTTGTGCATTTTCAACCTACAAGTAGTTAATAATGTATAATGTACATTTGTTGTTGTTGTTGGAAATATTAACCGTGACTTTGTGCCATGTCGATGAGCTATAGGTAACATATCTGAACTTATCAGCTAGCCCAGCATTTATATTGAACTTGTTTATTTCTAATTTCATTTTGTAGATATTTCACAGAAACTTTGTATTTTGTAAACTATTATTCCACCATTCCTGCCAATTTTTATGTGACAAGCAATGTTGCCAATAAGTACACCAACAGCAAAATCAATACTGGCATTGGCAACAACCATTAAGAAAAACATTCCTAATGTATTTAAGAACAAGATAATTTTCTTGGATTAACGCTTTTGACATTCTATCCAATATAAATAAAAGGCATTAAGAAGATATTGTGTACTTCTGGCCTGGAAAAAGTTAATTCATTTTGTAGCGTTTCAATTAGACAACATATACATATTTTAAGAAATGGGATTCCCCTATCTATAATGTGTTAGCGAAGTACAACCTTGGAGCTTCTGACCAAGGTTACAAATTTTAAAATACAAAATAAATTTAAGTAATTCGTTTTTGAAAACAAATTTAGCAAAAAATATTACAAAATGTAATTATTTGTTTGCAATGTTGACAAGAATTTCATTGCATACACAAATACAATCACCGGCGCAAAAAGGTTTGTATAATTCATTGCGACAATAAATTTTTTTAATATTATTCTCGACTGATAATTGTTATTTATAGTTTTCTTGGTTGATGTTCATCAAATAAGGCCAAAAATAAATAAAACAAACAAGATTTTAATAAAGTAATAAAAACTGCAAAATTGATGAAATTGTAACTTAAAGAAAAATGCAAAATTTCAATCTTCCTAATTATTTAATATCGAGTATTGTCTCCGCGAGCCTGTATTACAGCCTGCATACGTTGTGGCATCGACTCCACCAAGTGCCTAATCGCTAAATTGTCAAGTTGATCCCATTCTTGCTGAAGCGCCATTGATAAGTCTTCTAGGGTAGCTGGGGCGGGGACGCGAGCTCTAATATTCCTTCCTAACATGCCCCAAACATGTTCGATGGGATTCATGTCGGGACTTCTCGGGGGCCACTGCATTGGGTTAACACCAACAGCGTCAAGAAATTCATTAACAACCCTGGCGAAATGTGACCGTGCATTATCGTGCATCAACATAAATTTGTCGCCAATAAAAGGGGCAAAGGGTATCACATGATCTTGAAGAACATTTTCAATGTATCTCTGAGCGTTAATAACTCCCCTATTTATTACAACAAGGTCTGTACGTGCGTTCGCAGAAATACTGCCCCACACCATAATCGAACCTCCGTTGAAAGATAGTCTGGAACCAATATTACATTGAGAATACCGTTCGCCGGTCCTTCTCCACACTTTTCCAGGACCATCTGGCGTTCGTAGGCAGAGACGGGACTCATCAGTGAAGAGTACTTGACTCCACTGCTCCATATTCCAATGAACATGTTCACGAGCAAATGCAAGTCTGCTTACTCTATGCTGTGTATTAAGCTCTGGGCCATGTGCAGGTCTTCTTGCCATTAAATTAGCTTCATTAAAGCGTCTTCTGATCGTTCTGTCACTTACATGCACATCTCGAATATCTGCAAGGTGATTTCTGACTTGAACAGCAGTCAAATTCCTGTTGCGAAGAATCGTTAGGGTACGAAAATGATCATCTCTCATTACTCTTGCTGCATCCACTGCATTAATAGCCATGAAAACAACTTATTAATGACTAAATGTAAACAAATTATTAAATTAAGTCTTTAGGAAACGTTTGGAAAACAAAAAATCAACTGCAACACAATATTGACAATGGCGTAGATACTTTCAATAATTTATTTAAACAAGAGAATTTAGTTACCATGATGATCGTGGCTCTCTCGATTATTGAAAATGTCCTATTCAGCGATGAGCAGAAAAAAAATGGACAAAAGGTGTCCTCAGATAATTTATTTTAAAAAATAGTAGTGTGTCGCTTTTTGTGCCGGTGAGTGTAATACTTAAACAATTCGCAAAAAGGATTTTACGCAATTTGTCATTGTAATACTGAAATTAAATTAACAAATAATACCGAAACAATACACTCACAACTTTACATCAAAAATCTAGTTCATCAAAACAATGATTAGTCGAAATGGACAACTAAACTGAATTTCTTTGTTTCTTATTACCAAATTATTAAACAAACTTTCCCTGAACAAAAATCAAATTTATTCACCAAAATTTATCAAACCCAGGTTTAGTGCTTGCAATTTGTTGCTTTTCATCTGCTGGTTCAATTCGTATTCTTTTCTTGCGTGTCTCTGAGTGTAACTCTTGGGTTGTTGAAAGATAACTTTGCCAGTCCTTCCTCACTAAGAATAGAGGCACTAGAGGCTACAGAAGTCTGTGGACGAGTCAGAATATTTTCTGGCTTCTCTTTGCTGCACGGAGAGTTCTCCATATTGCCCGAAATAACATGGCAGTAATAATAAATATTTACCTGGCGGTGGCGGTCTACATCGTTCATCTTCTATTTTTGGAAAAATAATGAAAACATTTTCCGATTTATCAAGAATTTCTGAATATATTGGTTCTTCTAAAGACTGTTGCACGATAAAAGCTGGATATAATCAAAAAATATATATAATTATAGAGAAATATATAATTAGAAAAAAAAAATTTACTGCCAAACTAAAACTTTCACTCGTCGAGTTCAAAAAATTCTTTTGATCCTGAGGCTATGGAGAGGATTTAAAACGTATCCTTTTCACAGATTACAAAGAATTTACAGTTAATTAGAAGGTCACGGAATTAATCATCAATTTTTTTCTATAAAACGTCATTTTTTATATATTTGTAATATCAGAAAATAATCAGATATACCTTCAATAAAATTAAATCAATACGTATACAAAACAAACCAAAATATTGAAGAAATATATACGAGGGTCAAGCTGAATTTTTTGGGAATAAAAAATACGGTTAATATTTTCTAGGATTTTATTTTAAATGTGCTCGTAGTAATTGCCTTGGGCAATGATACACTTGACCATTACAGTTGCACGAATCTGAAAATATGTAAATGCTTAGAGGATCTTTACGCATTGTCAACTCTGATACTTCACTAAATTCGCATTATAAAGTTGTTGCCAAATGCAAAACATATAAAAATGTTATTATAAGCAGCAGAACTTTTAAGTAGCCAGTTTCCAAAGCGACTGCAAACCGAAGCTCTTCTAACTCCACGTCGTGTTCTCAAGCATTTTTTCTGAAGTGGGAGAGATTAGTGACATGTACAATAGTACAGTTATTGTTATTAATGGCTATTATTTGTAAAACTATGTATTAGCAAGTGTATAAGCTTTTAAAAAAGTCTTTGACGATGGTCGCAGATTTTTATTGAAACGTCTACTATAAGGTGTCAAAAAAACTTTTGACGATGGTCCCTGATTTTTGTCGGAACAGCGTCCACCATTGACAATGTTCGCTGTTGCATGTAGGCAAGTGAGTCATTTTCCTTTCAAACAACCTCCAGCACTTTCTTTAGCAACATCAAACCCACTGATGCCCGCTCACAACAAATGTTGGCTGGTTTTGAAGAAAACGATCTGCAAAAAAACTCCATGAAAATTTGAAGTCACCATAAAGGGACTAGAGGTTACCTTGGTGAAAAGTAATAATATATATGTGTTCATGTTCATTGTACTTTGGAAGATTTTGGATTTTTCACTGGTCACGATACTTTTGGCACAATTGAAATGATTAATCTCTTATATTTTGAAAATTTTATTCAAATACAGAGTAAATAAAAAAAAAATTGTCCTATTAACACTGAACGAAATCTTATGTGAACGTGAACATAACTATAAGAAAAAAACATAAAATGATAATAAAAAGTTGCACACCATTCAGACCTAAATATGCTGCTTTTCCGTGCAAAAGTAAATTATCTAAGGCTGCAATGAAATTCTTTTTCCAGAATTGATACTTGGCTGTTAAAATTGATTTCAGGACCAAAGTATTCCTTGTAATTTTTAAAAAGCTCTCTGAAAAATGAAAGGCATTAATAAAAATCGATTGCTAACAAAGTTATATGGCTTAAGAATAAAATAAATGAAGTGTACGACAAATGTTAGTACTGTTTACCTTGCATCTTCAACCCGTTGCTTTTCTACCATGCACCTAGCATATGATTTTATTACTGAAAGACGCTCTGGAAATTCTTTGATAATAGCCTTAAATAAATTTTCTCCTTTTGTCGTATCTCCATGTTGAAACTCTAAAGTACCACGCAATCTATTGAATTCGGGAAGTACTGAAACCCAAAACTAATTAGAACTCTTATTGTAAATTTACTTCTCAGTTTTATGTGAATTGCAATTTGGTGAGGAGAATATCCTTTGGTTTATACTAATTGTGTTAAGAGATTATTTTTTGTTTACTTAAAAGAAAAGTAAGAGAATCTACTTAATTTAATTCTATGAAAATATTTGGAAATTCTAGATAATATTTTTGTTCATACTTACAATTTTTTGGCAATATCTCTAGACCTTTATCGGCATATTGCCTGGCTAAGTCAGGATTGAACATATAAAGTGCTCTCAATACATGCTGCCAAGGTTGCAGGGATCCTTTCCCATATTTATCTATTAAACCATTTGCGATTTCGCAGGCTTGTGTTACATTTTTTTCCTTAAGTCGTGCTTTAAATTTTGATGCAATTTCTCTAACTTCAAATACTCTCGCCGGGTCTATCTACATTGAATGGTAAATATACTGATCAGCAAAGTTCTTTAAAATAATGCTAAAACTAAAAGCCAACAAGCTGAACCTACATTACAACTTATTTTTTTTAAACTTGAATTTTGAAAATAGTATTAAAAAATGTGTAACTTACAGATGAATTCATGTTCTGTATCGGTACGTTAACTATAGAAAAAATGTATTAAAAAATTGGGAATTTTTATATGGAACTTTTCAACTTACTTTCTGGAGTTTCCTGTAATTTTGTTTGCAAAGCAGTTGCTTTATTGGAGTGATTGGCTAAAATCCAAGCATAGATAAATTAGTTTTCTAACTGGATATCACAAAGACGCTATAATTACTTACTTTTTAAGAGATGTTTGCTCAATGATTTTGATTTCAATTTTAACGGGAATGAAGTTCCATGGTCTTGAACTGTAATTGAAATACAGTCTGCTTAGTTTTATTACAATTCATTACTTCACTCTAGTGGTGGTATGCACGTTGAGGACAAAAAATTTGGACGTCTTACTGCAATGGAATGAGATGGTGTCCGAAATTTTTTGATCCGCAACTGCAACTCTTCACAAAAAAAATGGTGACTTTTTTATTAAAATTATGAGCACGCAAAAACTTTTGCAACACTTTCCAACCGTTTGATGGCCACACTGTATATATTCAAGTGTGAAATTTAACTGGGTTTCTTCAATAACGCTGTTCCTGCTGAATATGTCATCATACAGGCACCACAGAATTACTCAGAACGATGTTTGATCACCTACGTATAGCAAGTCTAGTCTAGTGTCAAGTGTTCTATTGTGAAATGGTCCTAACTGTTACAATCTTTTGTACGGCGACATGCTATGTGCATTTTATTTGTCAATTGATTAAAACTGATTTTCAGACAAGTTTTCTAAATGTGTATAAGTAGTAAAAATATATTTCAAATAACAATGCTTAAAATGTAAATGCACTGTAATTTACGAACTAAGAAATAAAAGTAATTTTAATTTATTATAGAGTAATGTTTATTCTGTTGAACAACGGACGCATATACTGTACACGTTAGAGAGACCTTAAATATTAATTATTTTAAAGATTCGAAAATCTCGGACATAATTAAACGTCCAAGTTTTAAGTTCGCAATAGAAACTGGATTCCTGTGTCTATAATGAGTATTTCAAATTCTCATGAACTCAACTCTTATATTTCTTAGATAACTAGTGAAAAGGTAAGTAACAGCCATTAATAAATATCATACTTTATTGATCTAATAATATTTTTGAAGGTTGACATCATGAATTCATAAGATGGTTCATGGTAAGCTGTCAACATTATTTAAATACAGTTCATAACTTATCAAACAAGAAATACATTTGGAAGAAAATTTCTAAAATCAACACAGAAATAATTTGTTATTATATTAGTTAATTATGCGTCAGAAATGAGCTAGTTTAACATTATTTTAAAATGAATAGGTATATGCTTATAAAATTAAATCTTTCAACAAAAACAAAATTTAATTTAATTTCATTGTTAGCGACGTTAATGACTGTATGATTAGACGAGTTCCAACTAGCAAATAAATCAAATTTCGTTTTTTTATGATAGAAAGCAACCCCAAGGGCTTAAAGATCTATCATCAAGTTTTAACCTTCTCTGAGACCATCACTTGACAGGATTTGTGACCCCTATGAACAGCAATGAGTCCCAAAACGAGAAATTTCGAAATCTATTTATTCATGAAACTCTACAAATTTATGTTTAATTCCTATTCATTTTAGATTTAGATAATTTTTAAAAGGCCAAGCTTTACAGCCTCCATTTTAGAAATTTTCAATACTCCTTGTTTATTAGGTAATTTAACCAAAAATTTGCGCGGTTGTCCCCTGCGTCTAAAAAAATATTCTTTGGGCTTCATTGCTATGGCCCGGTCTATATCAGAAGAGCTTGGCAGAGTCGCTCCAGGAATGTTCATATTTTGCAAAACTCTCGAAGGTTCTTGCACTGAATCAGGACCCAAATTTCTTTTCAGTTCAGTTTCAACTGGAGTCTCTGCGAAGTGTTCAACGAGCTTGTTGTAAAACCACTTGTCCGTCCTACGTGATGCTGAACCTTCCACATAAAAATACTTTAGATTATTTCACCTTTTAAAGAATTATGTAAGCACCCTGAATATTGGTATCCATTATTGATTGAAAAATGGCTGAGATAGAAGAGGCTTTTTTCAATTTTGATAATAAATCCACATTACTTTTCTTGGTGATTCAATTTGAAATTAAATGCGTGAATTTAACGTTGTTTAAACTGAGTTTAGAGTAAAACACTTTTGCTTCAGTAAATACATACCTTATAGTGTACATTTTATAACTCATTTACAAGAGAAATCTTTTGTTAAAATAAAAATTTCACCTACCTTCTTTCCTTGACTCTGAATTGTCACTAATGGTGGAAATTCCTAAAAATGTGTACAGTATGAAACTGAAAAATAAAATTCACTAAGAGTTTACCGTCATCATTCATGTAACTCAACTCAAAGATATCATCAGCATTTTCCTGTGAGAAAAAAAAACTGAATAAATTTCGGCACTCATTTGATGAAAAAAAAAAAAGTTTTCACTTTGCATAGAATAAATAATAAAGCAAAATTAATTAATTAAATATCCATTCTTCAACTGAACTAAAATAATGTATTTAAAAACTCACTGCGTTCTGTGTAATACTTTTAGATGATGATGATGATATCGATACTTCAGATTGAGCTCTCTTTGGCATTTGTTGTACAGATGGTGAAACAGACTCTAACTCAAAGTTATATGCAGAAGTTCTGAGTCCTTTATTTAAACTTTTATTTGAATCATTTGCAATCAATAATGCCTCTGGTATTTTCTGAAGATCAGAGTTTTGTTGTGTTGGTCCAGTTTTACTTTCCCTAAAATAAAATATCCTATAGTTGTTAATATGACAGAAAGAACGAATTCTTAAATTACCTATCAAAAGCATTCTGTGGAATTTTGTCTGCTTTATATAACTCTACAAAAGTTGTGAGGGCATTTTTTAAATTATATTGAGCATCTTCTAAGCAACTGAAAGAAAACATTTACCAAAATGATTCAATCAATTTTACTACGTACTTTTCTGACCACTCCATGTTTAATCCAGTTATAATTCTCATGGCCTCGATCAATTCATATCGTTCTTTAAGATTTTGAGGAGGTGGAATTTGAATATAGTTCAGCCTACGCGGTCTCGGGATTTTAAATGCCTTTAATGCTTGAATTGTAGTAGCATTGGAAATGTGCAGCTGTTCGTTAACTATTGTGTGTTCGCCATTTTGTCCAGCTAAGAGTACAAACGTCCTTACAAATCCATATTGCCTTCCAATATTTAATTCTGACTCATAGACTTCTTGAAACACACCCGTCACTACAATTACAGCAGTTGTATCCTGCATAGAGAATTGATTGAAACTATGATGCATTATTATTTGTCTCCGATTATTAAACATACTGTGTAAGTCATCAGATCAACAGTAAAGGTATATGGATCATGTTCAGTGCGTGGCAAGGTATTAAGTATTTTTAAAATACTTTGCGGACCCTTAAATAGGTACAGATCATTCTTTGAAAAATCTGAAATTTGTTTAATGTTCCTTGAGAATTGGCTATATGAATTCAATCTAAAAGTTAAAAAAAAAATAAGTGGTTTAAAATATTATCAAACTTTTAACTTACTTTGCATTTTGAGATGTAGATTGCATTATTAAGTACCGACTTGTTAAAGAGAACATCGCTTGTTTGTGATAAACTCCACTCAAAACATGTCGATTAGGTGAATCATACAGGGTGAAATAGTGTTCCAAAAACTGGTCCACCAATTCCTGGCCTTCAATATTACATAAAAAGTTACGCCTGAACGGCATGAAACCTCCTTTTTTCATTACTGTAAACCCATCTAATTTCACTAAGCCACTTATTATTTCTTGCATTGCTCTTCCGTAGGTAAATTCATCATATTCTTCGCAAACAGGATTACCGTCTAACCAAAGTTCGGTAATAGATAAATCTTTCAGTGCTTTTAACTCAGCAGTATTCCTAATCTATAAACAAAGTGTGTCGAATGATGTAATAATTTAATTTCACATTAATTCCATCATTTACTCACATTGTTATTTCGTAAGTCAAGACAAATTAATGATTTCATACCATATAGTGCTTCTAATGGTTTTAATATTTCTATTTGATTATTCCCTAATTTCAAAACCTTTACATTAGAATTTTTACTTAAGTGTAGAATAAAGAACATTAATTTTGGCTGGGATAATGGGCAGAATTCGTGTAAATCTAAAATTTGTGTATCGCACTTTATTGAAATTTTCACAAAAAATGAATACTTACTTGGATCTTTGTAAAACTGCTCCAAATTTAAGACACCATCTGCAGACAGTCTCTTTTGAATAACAGAAACAACGTTACTCTGCACATTAATTTTCAGCTCAGTTGCATTTGCATAACACAATTCAATTGACACGAAGAACTGAAGACATAATTATTAAAAATTGTTAATTAATGCCTATTATCGAACTAAACTGTTTTGACTTTGAATTTTAATTTAACTTCGAAGAAACAGCAGCTTGAATTAAAGTACCTAAGTAAGTAAAAGCCAAGCTACAGGTAACTTAGTCTTGTAAAGAATTGAAACTTTGTAGGTGTAAGTAATGCAGTACATTCTCTCTTAAAGGACACTCCTCAGCTGCAGACATCTCTTTTAGCTGTACAGTTTCTAATTCCCTATTTATGTAATTTACATACATTTGCACCTCTCTTAGGCAGACACCTTTAATAGGCAGACAGTTTGCTAGTCACGGTAGGTGTCCATTTAAAAGAGAGTACACTGTAATTGATCTAATACCTACTCTCAAATTAAATAGTTTTAACTCTATTGATGAGATATATTAAAAGAAGCACTGCAATTTAAATTAGTGTTAGTAAAAGTAGATCAATATAAGTTAGTTCTGCATTTGTTGTTTCATTTTATACACTAATTATATTCTGTTAATAAAATGCTGAATAGTACATAGTACATATTCTAATAAAGATATTAACAATGGCCAACGTTTTTCTTTCAATGCAATTATTATACAATTAAGTACATGATTTATAGATACACACACAGTGTTAATTATGTAAACTGTTCATTGTACCTATCACTAAATCACTAAGAAGTATTTTTTTTATGAAATGACTATTATTTTAATGCTCTGTCATATGTGAAATTAAATCATTACCAGTTAGTGAGTTAGGAAACATTTTTCAATTAATTAATACATTTAAAATTGAAGTAGGTTCAATATTCTTAATTTTAACAATAATATAACTTATTTCATCGATCCCAAAAGACCGGTTAAGGTTTGTTGACCCCCAACTATCAGTTCATTGATAATTTTCTTCAATTCCCAAGAGGTTGATAGCCAACCCCTATGTTTTAGTCTAAGCTCAAAAACTTGGCTCAAACAAAAAACACATATTCAAGGAGAAATTGTCATATAAGACAGTGCAAATACATTTATGTTTTGAACTCACCGGTATGTCATTATTATTGGGATTCGCTATAACCAAGTTGCGTCGACACAGACATTCTAAGGCAGCCCCGCAGTTCTTAAGTAAAAATGAAACATGTTCGGGACAAACAGAGTATGAGACTGGTATGAAATCCAATGGGTGAACTACATTCATAAGAGTTTTTAATATAAAATCACGCTCCAAATCTTGTGCATTTTCAACCTATAAGTTATAACCTATAAGGTACGGTGTATGTTGTTGTTATTTGTACTAACCATGACTTTGTGCCATGCCGATGAACTATAGATAACAGATCTGAACTTACTAGCTACACCAGCATTTACATTGAATTTGTTTATAACTATTTTCATTTTGTAATTACATATGTTGTAATTATTTCACCAAACTGCAGACACTTTGTTCTTATTCTTATATTTCTGCAATTGTCAACTAATCAAATTCTACCTCTATTAATAATAGAGCAACTAACCCTATTATTAATTCAGATTTTATGACATGCTTCGTTTGTTGTCATTTCACTCAATTTCTGATTCATAAATGACAAGCAGTATTACCATTATTGCCAACCAATGTTGTCAAAGGATAAAAATTTAAGTCACCAGCACTGTTGCCAACCTTGAAGTGAAATATAGCCACAATCAGAAACAAAAGTCGATGATTTCGCTATCAAAATTTAAAAAAGTCACTAAATTATCGCTACTTAAGAATTGCAATTGGAATATTTTTCTAGGAAGCTCTACAAACACCGTTGTTATATGAACTAGAAACGATTTGACGAATAAAATTTTACCAAATTTGCGAAAAAAATGGCAATTGAGAAAATCAGCGACCACGAGATGGCGCCATTAATACGGAAAAATGCTTCCATTTAATAATATTATTAGATCGAAGTCTTTGCATAGGCATAAGCACACTAGTCACTCAATATAAATATAAGAATATTTATTTGTGTGGAAGTATCATACTCAAACTATTCAATTTAATGTTTTTCATAGGTTAACCAAAGTCATTCCAATGTTTTCCTTATTATAGGACCCTTCATGTAACTTCCGCCAGATGTCGGGCAGTCCGTGATTTTCCCCGATCGTTGCTGTATGTACTATCCTCAAGACATTCGACAACGCCATCTGTTGAAACTTGTAGATAGTCTTCTTTACATTTATTTCTATGAGCGTCATTCACTTGTTATAGGACGTATTCAGCAGCGCCATCTATTGAAACATGCCAAAAGTTTTCTTTGCTTGAATCTACTGAATTGTGCCTTGTTTTCATTTATCTTTTTAATATCATTGTTATATATGGGTGTCCCACATCATATGCTCACCTTCCAAGAATTTAATTTTTTTAAATCAATTTCAATGAAATTTGGAAAATGAAAATTTTGGCAAAAAATGCATTTTCCGATATACTATTGAGCACCGAACGACTTCTGGTTTCGCCGACTTTCTTATTTTAAGTACAACCCTACACTTTATACTTTCATTTTCATTGAAAGTGGTTTAACCAAAGCGGAAGTTCTACGGTGCTCAATAGTATGTCGGAAAATATATTTTTTGCTTAATATTTATCTTCCAAATTTCATTGAAATCGATTAAAGATAGAAATTCTAGAAGGGTGAGCATATGACGTGGGACATCCGTATTTCGTGACCTTCCTTTACAAATAGTCTTTTTTTGTTTAATTTATTAATCTGCTGAACTGTGCTGCGAAATCGATTGTTTCATTATTTTTATTGTTTTTTTAAATTTTAGTATTTGGTATTTAAAAAAAATCGTATTATTTTATTTTCATTTCTGGGCAATCGTGAAAAGAATGGTTGCGTTGTTCTTAGAATTTCAACGGCGCCATCTGTCGAAATTCTTCCAAAGGTTTTTTTTTTGTTGCTTTGATTTATGAATCCACTGAATTATGCTTTGTTGTATCTTTTGTTTTTTTTTTATTTTTTTAGTAGTGTTGTTATACAGAGTGAGTGTGATAGCTGTGCAAAGTTTGAAACCTGCCATACATCACTACAAATGGTAACGATTGAACTCATATGTCCTCAAAATAAAATAAATAATAATAAGTTTTTGAAAAAATCGAAATTGAAAATTTTTCCGAAACTGTTTAAGAACCACTGGCCTTGCTATCATACAACGTAAAAAGAAAAAAGAAAAAACCTCCTTCCCCCCTAAAAAATTTAACGTTGCATGATAGCAAGGCCAGTGGTTCTCAAAAAGCTTCGAAAAAAAGTTCAACTGCATTTTTCTCAAAAACTAGTAACTTTCTATTAAGAACATATGAGCTACCATTTATAGTACATGTATAGTATTTATAGTGATTTTTTGATTTCTTTATCAACTCTTGCAATGACATACTTTTCACTTAAGCTAATACATGCCATCCAGATTTCATGGCAAGAGTTGATAAAAAATTTAAAAATAGCTCTGCACAACTATGAGAGTCACCCCGTATATATTTTTAACTTTTATCCTCTTGTTTTCTCTGTTTCCTTCCAGTTTCTTTTTATTAATTATTTAGTAAATTATGCTGTAAAATCGATTGTCTTTTGTTGTATTGCTTTTAAATATTATTACTTCGCAGTTTAAGAAAATTGTATTATTTGATTTTCTTTGCTTTTCATGATTTTTTATATTAAAAGAAAAATGTTAATCTATGAAATTGTTTGCAAACTACATTATCTTCATTATTATTTTTGGATTTGATTATTTTTGAATTTTTATAATTTGTTTTCATTGTTTTGTCACTATTCTTTTCCAATTGTTTTTTTTATTGGCAGTAAAATCGATCGTCTTTTGTTTCTGTTTTATTTTACTGGTCCTCTTAAGATTTTTTTTTTAATTAATTTGGTTTTTATTTATAAAAAAAGTCTTTATAACACAGGTGTACACCGTGAGAGTAGTAAAAACCCAACACAAAAACTTGATTATCACTCGGTTTTTAATTAATTTTAGAGATTCATGAAAAGTCGATGCTTTTGGCACCGCTTCAGTTCGAGTAACTAGCGCCAAAACGGGCAAAATTTGCTTTCAATAAATAGTTCGCCCAGGTCGGATAAGAGACGCCGTCTCGTGAAATCTAGTAGGTTGCGTTTCTTCGTACTAGAAAACTCCCATATATCAATTTTTAAGGCGACATGTCAAGAACTTTATGAATTAAATAAAAATAAAGATTTTCAATTGAATTTCCTGTATCTTCTTTATTAATAACTTTTGAATTAAGGATCAGTTTCATAATGGTATTTTAATTATTTTAAATTTAAAGTCAGATGTAAAAACAAATATGAAAATACATTTGTTTACGCATCAGAATGCGATTTTATTTTAAAATATTCTTTAAATTTCTTTATGAAATTAGCCCTAAGTGATTTTAGTTAAATCGCAGCAACATTTTGATGTCAGTAATTCATTGTTGCTCTGTGTCCCATTACTTTTGGGCCACTTGTATATCTACCACATCAAGGTATTTTGTGACAATTTTAACAACTATCAACCCAAATAACTTCAGTAGAAAGGAAGTTAGCGTCTCTTAATACCTACGTCAAACCACAGATAATAGAACTAGACAGATGGCTCATCAAATGCTTTAAATTTGACGCTCCAATTTGGAGACAAACTCGCTGTTAGTTTGGACTCAGCGCACCAAATATGTGGTGGCGCCACTATTACAATAGCAGAGCGGGAAACCGAAACCCATAAATATAAGTAATATTTAAACAAACTCTACAACTAAGAGGTGTGATGCAAAGTTTAAAAGGAGAATTAACAGCATATTATAATCGCACGTCACATTATCGGTTCCTGGCCCCATTTTAAAAGTATTTCTCTATTACTTCAAAGAGACATCTACCGATAGGTGAGCCAATTGAGATTTGGAATTAGCAAATGGTTTGTAACAAATGTTCGATTTTCGAATTTGTGCATACAAGTGACATCTATCGTGTATTTAACAAACTATTTTTAGAGCGTCCATTCGTTCCTACCTCGTTGGCTATCTGGAGAGATCTATTATCTGTGGTCAAGCCCAGCGAAGAAATAGGTTCGGGGTCTTGACCGACAGAGGCCGACATGTATGTTAAAAATTTCGCGCGAAGAACTGATACTTTTGGTTTCGTTTATCCAAATTCCGCAACAATTTTTCTTTTAAAAATAAATAAATAAATTGATTATTTTGCGGGTATTTAATAAGGAAGACTTTTCTGAAAATTCTCAAGTGGTAGCTGAAATATGTTGGATATTTTAAGCACTTATTTAAATGAAACTAAAAAATAAGCAACCAAACAAAAATTTCGAAGAACTGGATGTGTGAAACTAGATCATATGAAAGGAAGTATTATTATTATTAATGAGTCTCTTTAGTGAAATAAAGGAAGTTATAAATAAAATAACAAATAAAAATTAAAGTTTCTTAAAGAATTGCAATGATTTGTGAGTAAAGGGTTGTTTGAACCAATATTTTTAAGATTTATGTTCGCGGAAATTGGTAAACATGTAATAATACAGTACATTGACTGATGTTTCCAAATTTGTGATTAAAAACAGGATACGTTCTATTTTCATTACGAATTGTAACAAATCTTAACGTGACAAAATACTTTAAGTGTGTAGAAATGTACTGTGCTAAAGAAAGAAAACTTTTTGTTAATTTGCGTTGTCCTTAAGACGAATAAATTGGGTTATGCGTTGTCTTATACCTACAGCTATATGTTAGTTGTATAGACGGGGCGGCGCATCGTCAGCTGAACGACGCCGACGCAACAATACGGGCGCCGCGACCCATAAAGCTGCGAAGTAGAATCATAGTGCGGCGAACTGAATTTCAGAGCAGACGCGTACGCGACATTCTGATTACAGAGACGACACATTTAACTGCAGAATTATTTTTAGTCCGAGTTTTAAATACATGAACTAAAGAACTAAGTTCGTGTGTTTCTGGAAACTGTTGACTCATTAATATCCGTGCGGGCAAACAATTAATAAGTGTTGTAACTAGTGCGTATAAAGTTTTCTTTTTTTAAAAGTTAAAAAAATCGCGGATGTTGTTTTTGTAGTGATGATACATTTAGAAACTCGTTGAAAACGTGGTGCATCGAAGGGACCACAAGTTGATGATTATGAAGCGTGCAAAGGATCTTCTTTCACGATGAGCCTAGGGGATGGCGGTGGGGTGTCTTCTGATGTTAGCGGCAGCTTTGGCCCTTGCGGCTCCGGATTGGACTGACTATTGCCCGTCGTCTTGTCGTTGTAAGTGGTCGTCGGGGAAGAGAACAGCTCTTTGTCGGGATGCCGCATTTACTGATCTTCCCGACAACCTCGATTCAGAAATGCAAGTTCTGGATCTATCTGGTAATTCCATCTCACGACTCGGCAAAGACTCTTTCAAAAGGGCCGGTCTCATAAATCTACAACGCATTTTTATGCGAAGCGCTCGACTTCGTGAAATCCACCGGGACGCTTTCCGTGATCTCACCATCTTAGTGGAACTAGATTTGTCAGATAACGAAATTGCGAGCCTCGAACCAGACACCTTCCGAGGAAACGAGAGGTTGCGCGTGTTGTATTTGAACGGAAATCCTTTGCGGCAACTCGTGCAAGCCCAATTTCCCACGCTACCGCATCTGAGGACGCTCGAACTAGAGGGTTGCCAATTGGAGTATTTACATAAGGACGCGTTTATCAATTTACTCGCATTGGAATCGCTCAATTTGAAATCTAACCAGCTACGCAATCTATCAGAGGCAGCCTTTATGAACTTCGCGCATTTGAAATCGCTCACTTTGGATGTAAATCCGTGGCGTTGTGATTGTGATTTACGAGGTTTCCGCGATTGGTTCTTGGCAAGCAATCTGCGATCTACTTCGCTATTCTGTGCCGAACCGGATGTCTTGCGGGACCGTGCGTGGGAAGATGTACCGTCGGAGGACTTTGCATGTCCACCCCAAATTTCCCTCGTACCCCACTCGCAGGTTCAAGCCGAAGCTGGAGGAAATGTGACATTCGGTTGTCATGTAATAGGCGACCCGGAGCCGGAAGTAACTTGGATGTACGAAGGAAGACCTATCAATCACACGTGGGTCATTCTCGAGGCAGAGGAGGGACTTTTGGACAAGTGGGCTAACATTAGTGTTTCGAACGTGAGTGATGCGGATGCGGGAATATATTCGTGTGTTGCCAAAAACTCCTTAGCCATGGTTAGTCGTAATGTGACTTTGGTTTTGCCGGAAGTCGTTACGGCTACTACCTTAAGCAAGTCTGAAAGTGGGATGATCTGGTGGTTGGTACTTTGCGCAGGTGTGGCCGTTGTGTGTTTCACTGTAATGACAATTGTGACGGTGTTTTGTTTGAAAATGCGTGGTCGTCGTCGGAGGCAGGATATGAAAGCCAGCGTGAGTTTCACGGATCAAGAGAAGAAGCTTCTGGACGTCAGTATAGCCACAACTACTGATCGGGGAACGGGGAGCTGCGAAGCGCTTGGTCCTGATATGGAGCTGATGGATCCTCCGGTGCACATCACGATCGAGAGCGAACCCTTGCCTTTGGCCGTGTTTCCTCCACCACCGGAGTTTTCTACCAGCACGCTTCCAGCAGGTGCGTTCGGAAACATCTTCATCTCCGTGTCCGTGAGTCGAGATCCCTCGATCGATGCGTCTAGGTGTCCTGATTTGTTGGACTTACCCCACAGAGTCAAGCCGGTGTACCACGGGATGGCAACTCTGCCCAGACGGTCCTACGCTGCACCGCAGTATGACAACATGGGCCCCCGTGTGACGGCAGGCGGCAGCTCCACCCTGTCCCTGCCGGACTCCTCGGTAGAGCTCCCGCCACCGCCGCCGCCCCCCAGCTGCGCTCCGCTCACCCCCGAGTTCGTCTCTCTCTAACCTCCCTGTGGTTCATCTTCAATTAGTGCCTTGCTCACATTCATTTACATATTTGGATGTTTATTTCGATCCTCTTTTGTATGTTTGTGTGTAAAATATTCCATATCTTTATTGTTTATTTGTGTACAAATCCTATAGGACTATAATCTACTAAATTATCCTCTTGGAAAAGGAACTTGAAGGACTTTAGCCGTACCGATTATTATCCATATTTCTGTTAATATGCGTATTGTTGATCTGTTAGATAAATTAATAAAATTAATCTTTGTAATTATTTTCTTGTTTATTTTCGGGGGGGAGTATAAATTACAAAATTTAATCATTACGGTGGAATAATACAGATCTTAGAAACAAAATGCAAATCTTAATTCGCTTTCCTTTTAATTACGTATTCTATTGCCGTTCATCTAAAATGGTTCTTCAGGTCATTTCCGCCTTTAATTTTTTTCCGAGTTTCATTTGGAAAGTCATGAGAGAAATGTGCTTGTTTTTCTAGGAAACGACATTCGAAATAATTTTTGGTAGTGCCATATTAAAAAAGAGCAGTTTTTAAGGAGAGAGTGAAGTGTTGTACGTTTACATGACATATGTATATACAGCATATCTGCAACATTCAGGTAAATCAATATTTTTTTAAAGATCGTTTCAGACTATTCTATATCTTGTACAAGATTTGGTTCAAGGATTCCTTGGTTCCAAGGATTCCACGGTTCCTTGGTTTGAACAAGGAAGCTTTTGGGCAATAGATGGATGGTTTGGAGGTAGATAAATCCAAATTTTCTGCAGTTTACTGCACGATTTAAATTTTTCAAGAAATTGAATCGAATCTTGTACTAGAAATAGAGTAGTGCAACACGGCCTTAAGAATGTGATCCACCACATCGTAATCAAATATTCTCTAGATCTACAAACTTTCGTTAGGTAGCCTTTGATTTTCTCATAACATTCGGTGTGTTTGTTTCCTTGCACTGGTGGTCCCTAGTGCACACTTTTTTGCAAAATTTACTTTAGTAAAGTCCAGATTCTTCGATGAACATGTCGATCTCAAGCAGAGATTTCAGGCTGCAATAATTTTGTGAAAAAGTGTGCGCTAGTGACCTACCACTGCAGGATACGAAACACAGCTATTACGAAGTAGCTCTTGAATTAGATTAGTGTGATTGAATACTCGTTTCTTAGCACATATTTGTTTAATAAATTTTTAAGAATAGCTCTTAACATAAATATTTTCTTAATAATTTGTTCTGAATTGGTCTTTTAACTTTCCATTTAACCGAAGGGCATTTTTGGTCTGTTTGTCATGAGTTAACGAGTTTAAAAATAGAAAGCTCGAAATGAAACGAATGTTAAATTAGTGCTCGTGCGAAATAAATTGGCATTGTCCAGTATGTGACAGTTCCTGTAAAATTAACCGATCACAACTTCCTATTTCACTGCGACATTATTTTGCTGCGGCTGTACTATCTCACGCTAATTACCGTCAAAATTAATTGGTTCAGATTACGGAAGCGATAGGCGTGCAACCGTCCCCCTGATTAACGGCGTTGCGTTTCGTGATGAAGAAGCA
The DNA here is from genome assembly GCA_039766575.1 of Serrognathus titanus. NCBI lineage: Eukaryota > Metazoa > Arthropoda > Insecta > Coleoptera > Lucanidae > Serrognathus > Serrognathus titanus. Next base: position 5,448,845 of record CM077912.1, read on the forward strand.
AGAATCGCACGAAAGTCTTACGCGGAAGGGCCGATCCTCTTGGGCATTGTTGTCGGAGCGAAAGGATGATTGATACGAACTCAGATAATGAACGTAATCCGCGATGATTCTGTCAGTTAGTTTGGACGTTTACTTTTGGTTATCTACCGGACTCGCTGATCATAATTTCGTTTGATTATCTGTCGTGGCTTCGTCCGAAACTTTGCGGATGTACGTGCGGGAAAGGTCGGGAATTCAAAATGCCTGCTTACTGCCTTTGACGTGCACTTCTGAGTGGAATATCCGGACTTCAGGACCACACGAAACTTATGCCTGCCAATATACAGGAACGTGGGAAAACCGAATTAGCTAGCTTACCATGTAGTTAAATGAAGTGAAAATTATATACTGAATTAAATGCCACTGCAATTTCAAAATATTAACATGGAATTTCAAGTAATGCTAACTTTTATGTTCTCAAGACAAAGCAAAAATTCACAATATTTGAAATCTCATGTTATTTTCCTATAGCTCTAGAGACGGTGCAACTATGACATTTTTTTTTTAGGTATTCTCACGTGATAGTTAAAAATCGAACAATTCGTTCCAATTTATTTCCCTGTTAGACGTCATCACAAACAATAATAACCGGCCAAAAAACATGAAAAATTCAATTTTGTTCGCTTAAAAATCCGAACGCGAAATGAATTAATTGTGCGCGAATAAAAGTGTTGTTTCTACGCATAAATTGTAAAATGCCAGTCTTTTATTTTAAATTTAAATTATTTTCGCGTTTGATTTACAGCTACGTGATTCGATGCGTTCGCTGCGAATTAAATATCACGTCCAAACATTTTGGATGGACGTGACGCCTGTTGGCATTTTATGAAATGTTTTTCAAGTTTGATTTCATTGAAAAAAATCTATTTTCAGGAAATATTTTTACAAACTTTCATTTTATACCTCAGATTATAATGAACTACTACTGCAACTAAAATTTTGTACTGGAGCAATTATACTGCAGACAAATATTAATTCAAATGTTTCGTCATAAATAATAAACTTAATTAGTAGATAATCATTTATTTTACTTGTTATATGTGAAATAGATAATATGAAAATGTTGGTCGTTGTAATTTGTCGGAAATTGAATTTATTATTTTATAATTGTTAATGATATCATAAATTTCTGCGTAAATAAATTCCATGTCAGCAGTAAATAAAAGCTCTTTGAAATTGAATATTATTATTAAATTGAATGCATTTGAAATCAACTTGATTTGGGAATTTTCTTTTTTGTCTAATCAAGTTAATAAGATTTTATAATTTTCTAATTTCTTTTGATTTTTTTTTAATCTAAATAGTTGATAAAATTTTTAATTAAAATTTTTTTTTGAGACTAGGCGATATAAGATCAAAATTAGAACAATTTGATTTCATTTCTACCGCGATTCTGAGGCAAAACTGAAAAAAAAATCAGATTAGAAGCAAATATCATAAATCCCGTTTATCTACCCTAATATTTAAAGTTTAAAGATTTTTTATGGTATTACAAATCCTTAATTTAAATACAGTTTAACGGCAATATTTGCGAAAGGACTTAAATTTAGAGTTCCGATAAATTCTAGTAAAATTAAATCCGCCGGTTTGCATTCATCGCGTGGAAGTGGGATCGGCGAAAAAATAATTTATACAGACGGGATTTGCATTAATATCAAATTAATGAACTGGAAAATGTAAATATTTATATTGCTGGTAATCCGAGTTAAATATTGCATAATGAACTTTTCAGAAGTTTCTTGTTGCCAACAGTTTATTGCCATGCAAGATTTTCAAAATTAAGACGGTGGTCAATAATAACAAATAACTAAACTAGGAAACTTTCAAGAACCTTACAGCTATCAAAAATTAAATTTAGAAACTATAATAAACATATAATCTTGTTTGCATCTTAGCAGCTGAATTACTTCCCAAACAACGAAACAAATAAATAGCTAAGAACGTAATATTAAAAATAAATAATAATAAAATTGCATTATTTTACACATTCGTCTCTATTTCATTTTGTTAAATAAGTTTAAATATCCACGCGATTTCACATCGCTGCTGCATTCGACGTGTGACAAAGTTCAACACACCGAACTTTCGGTCAAGAGCAAAATAAAATCTATTCATAAATTTCTTCGCTGTTTATGGATTTATTACCCCGCTGCAGCCGTGTGCCATTCATAAATGCAATTTAGATCGTCGGTTTTGTTTCACGATTCCGCGCGCTATAGTATTTCAAAAAACATCGACTCCAAGTTATGCAAATTTCAACTTGCTCCGATTAAAATTTTTTATTACGATATTTTGTTTGAAGTAATGTCAGAAACGTGTCCCTTAAGTTCGATGCATCTTAAACACCCAGTAGAGGTTACAAAATTATCGTGGATTTGACGAAAAAAAGATAAAAGAGAGACTTGCAGAGTATTATGTTCAAAAAAAGGAATGTAGATGATATTACAAAGCTTCTTGAGATGTGTTCTTTTTTCATTCGAGCAGCTCTTAAGTGAAAAAATAGGTGGAAATTCGATAACGACGCATGGAGAGAATGCGAAGGAGGAATAAGTACCTTTACAAAGGTGATAGATTTTGAATACCTTTTCTCTGCTAACTGAAGTTATTCAAAGTAGCAAAAGTGTTACATTCGATGAAAACGATAATTACGATTTATTTAAATATTTTTTTTTATTATAGAATATTTTTATTCGTCGCAGATTTTAGAAAATATAAAATTCAGTGAAGAAAACAAGATATAAAAATCGTCATAAATTTTTAAGTTCCTTTGCTGAAACTAATTTATTTATAACATTTTCTTTTTCCCGGATACTTTCTTGACGGCCTGTACTCTTTTGTAATTTAAAATATGTAACGTAAAATCGCTTGAATATTAAATACCGTGATAAAATAACGAAAATTCGCGTCTCAATTTGTCTCAACCTTAAGCCGCGGCGGCGTTAGTCGTCTCATTCCATTTTGCGATCGTTTTATTTTGAAATAGATCGTCTCCTCCGTCTGCAGCAAATTTATCAGCCGTAACGCCTAAAAAAGGCGTGCAATGATAAATTTAGTCAAAGGGTCTAATACAATCTTTCTAAAAATAGAAACGGATCACAGCTTTACCTAAAACCTCCACGCTCTAAATAGCCCCCGTCTGACAAATACATCCCCATATAAATTTCAAGAGGTAATATTTATAAAACATAAACGACGACATAGAAAAGTTGTATCTGTTAGGTAGTCGAGAAGTTTGTTTTTTTTTCTTCTTTTATGAAGTCACTATTTTTTTTGGTATTATAACACCGCACAACAAAATTGTGTACGAGCTGCTTATGTTGATTTTGAACACAAGGCGCCGTCAGCTCGAATTAATGAGACATCGAAATAAAACTATCTTGGAAGCTATTTCAATATTTCTATCAACTACATTTCAATTAGTGAGTTTCTGTCAGTCTAGCGATCTGGCGTCGACTCGGAGAAGGTGTGTGAATAATCCGGAATATTTTTGTTTTATTAATGGTGAATAAATGTTTAAAGAAAACCGTCTCAAGATATCTCAGTTTGTAAAAGGAACTTACTTTGAGTATTTTGGATTTTGCCTAGAGACACAAGACAAGACCTGGTGTCCTAATTTAGTATGAAATCTTTGAATCTTTGCGCTTATGGGCAACTAAAAAGAGGCCTTTTTAAATTTCTTACGCCAATGAAATGGCGTGAACCATCTAACCACCATGACGATCGCTATTTTTGTGTTGCGAATGTTAGTTGTATTAATTGGAAAAATCGTTCATAGTGGACCTATCCTAATGTACCATCAGTGTCAAGACTATCTCTAAATATAAATAAAGATTCCGTACCTCTACCATCAGCCCCCTAGAGACTGGAAGACGAAGATTGTAGTCAGGTCATGGAGTCACGTGAAAATGAAGACAGAGTGACTTCGATCTGGAAGATTCCCTAAATTCACCAACACCATTCAACCAAAGCGAGTTTAATGACTTAGTAAGAGACCTCATTCTGTTAAAAAGTGCGTCTGAATTACTAGCTTCATGATTGAAACAGAAGAAATCTGCTGACAAGTGACATATTACCGCACTAGAGAAAAATATTTACTTCCTTTTTTCTTTTTTTTTCGTTTTAATAGAAAAATAACATCTTCATTTTAGTATTATAGAAAAGTTTGCTCTGGAAAGAAATGATAACCAAACACTTAAAGGTTAATAATGCGTGGGACCTCCTCTAGCTCTTATGACCTCTTGACAACGTCTTGGCATGCTGGAAATCAAATCGCGATGTAATGCTGAGGAATATTTGGCCATTCTTCCAAAACGGCAGTTCAAAGCTGATGGTGATTGTTTGGATCCACTCCTCGTGACCTTATCAACCTTTTTAGGTAATACCATACGTTCTCTATGGGATTAAGATCTGGAGAGTCCGCTGGCCAATCCATGTGCGTGATATTGTTCTCTTCAAAAAATGCATTGATTTGCCTTGTTCTATGAGGACGCGCGTTATCATCAACAAACACGAAACCATCGCCTATTTCATTGGCAAATGGCAACACTATAGGTTGTATTACCTCATTAAGATACCTGACACTATTCATGGTAGCATTTCCAAGCATAACCAATTCAGTACGACGAGTCGCAGAAATATCTCCCCAAACGGTAATTGAACCACCTCCATAAGCTTAATGGTAAGTCACGTGGTTCTTAATAGAGCGTTCTCCTCTGTTTCTCCAAACTCTTTCTCTTCCATCTGAGCTATGGAGACGCACTCTGGTCTCGTCACTGAATAAGCAACGACCCCAATCTTCAACATTCCAATTTGCATGTTGATGTGTTCACTCTAGCCTTCTTCTTTTGTGGGCTCTGGTCAACAATGGACATTTTTTAGAAGATCTGGACCTTAAATTTACCGCATGGAACCTTCTTCTTAAGGTTTGAGTGGATACTTCAGTACGTGTTGCATTCAATAACTGAATTTAGAGTGTTCTTGCAGTAGAAAATCTATTCCTTCGACACTGAACCGTAATAAAACGGTCCTCCCTGACTGTTGCACTGCGATTTCGCCCTCCGCCGTGCCTATGTTGGACAGATCCAATATCATTAAAACGCATCCGAACTCTTCAGATCACATTGTGGCTCACATTGAAATGGGCAGAAACAGTTCTTAGTGATGCACCAGTCATAAGCATTCCCATAGCTTGGCTCATCTCTTCAATACTTAAACGCCTTAATGGCATCTCTAAAATACAGTCAACCACTCTGAATTAAAACTTATTCGAGAAATTCGCAAAAATTCTCTTAAAACTTGATAAAAGTATAAGCGTCCGCGAGCTCAGTAACTGCATTTATGACAGATAATAACAGCAAACAACAACTGCATTGTTTATATTTTTGCAACGTAGACTTTTTAGAAATTTCTTACAAGTCGGTTTTGATTGCAATGGATTCTTTGAGCATCCTCTGGACAGCTGTTTCGGCCCTGTTTGAGATCAAAAATTGGCTGCAAGATGTCACGTCACGACTAGAATTTATAGTTTTTTTTCAACTTTTGTGTTATTTTACAATGGAGTTATTAAACTTTACCATACTATTGCATTACCTTATATTTACGCTTACATATTACAAATAAATTCTTGTACATACTTTACGATAAAAATTTTAGGAAAACTACCCTCTTTAGGCACTATTAGCACTTTTATGTATCTTAGAATCTTATACAGTGAGAGTCTCTAACTTGGAATAAATTCGGTAAAGTAAAGACAAGTTTTTTTCGGATATATGCTCGGACACGTCGATTAGTATATTAAATTCCGCTCTTTTTCATATAAGAACATTTTATACAGCGTGTCCCAAATTTTGGATATGACGTCATCGACTATTTTTTTAAATGGCAACCCTATTTTTCTATGACTATTCTTAAAGTGTAATATCAAGTTATACATGCTTACCAAATTTCAAATTTTTATTCCTTGTCATTTGAAAGATATTTAACATACATTAACTAATTCAAAAAATGAAGAAATCTGAAACTCAATAGTCATAAATTCACTTCACTAAATGCTCAAAATGTTGTCCATGTACTAATTGATAATACCCTAAACGGAACTTAAACTCCTCTTGAACACTTCTAATTACTTCGACGGAAATTAGCGTACACTCCTGTCTTATTCATTCTTTCAACACCTCAATATTTTCTGGTTTGGTCTCAAAAACTTTGCTTTTCAAGTACCCCCATAAGAAATAGTCAAGCGGTGTTAAATCCGGAGACCTGGGTGGCCATTTATTCTACCAATCCATCTGCCTGGAAATACATCATCCAGATACTCACGGACAGGTCTTGTAAAATGAGGAGGAGCACCGTCTTGTTGAAACCAGATGTTTCTGTTTGGGACATCAGCTTCAACCGGATCAGGAAACAGAGTAGCCAAATTCGGAACCAGTTCTTCCTGTAAAAATTCTAAATATCTCGCTCCATTGAAATTTTCCTGGAAGAAAATTGGTCCTATTACTCGATCACCAACAATCCCTGCCCAAACATTGACTTTTCCTGGAAATTGAGTGTGGCCTTCCCTCTTCCAGTGTGGGTTGTTGTCTGCCCAATAACGACAATTTTGACGATTTACCTGACCATTTAACATAAACGTTGATTCATCAGAAAACAGGACGTTTTCCATGTTTAGAAAATTTCTGTTTAGTAGATCCATCATTTGTTCGCAAAACTGGAGTCTTCTATCCGGATCATCTTCGGTGAGTTCCTGGAGGATTGCCATTTTATAAGGATGCAATTTTTGCGCTTTAAAAATTCTTGCCACTAACGACTGGCTAATTTCGACTTCCCTAGCTATCTGCCTAGTGGAGACATGACAATTTTCTTGAACAGAGAGAAGTACATTAAGTTTGACCTCCTCATTGAGCGCACTCTGACGATGATTATTGGTTTTTCTTAAATGCCCGTTTTACCGTTTTTCAATCTTGCTTACGTACTTTGCGATATGCCTGGTAAATCAGGATATTTCTCTCCGAATAAGTGAATAACTTCATTTTGTGTTCTTGTTCTGTCGCCGTAGCCAATCATCATTAAAATTTCAATCTTGTGGGTTTCAGTTAAGTAAGGCATTTTGGCCGATTTTTCAACAAACGGTTTTTATCACAAGACGTCAAACTAATAGTTTGCTCACTCAACACGAGTCGAATGCGATGTTGCTTTTTTTACTTGCTCTTAATAATTCAAATGTTTTTATAACATTGTGATAAGACGTCAAACCAGTTTGACAAAAAATTAGTTAATGTATGTCAAATATCTTTCAAATGACAAGGAATAAAAATTTGAAACTTGGTAAGCATGTATAACTTGATATTACACTTTAAGAATAGTCATAGAAAAATAGGATTGCCATTTAAAAAAGTAATCGATGACGTCACATCTCAAATTTGGGACACGCTATATAAAATGTTCTTACATGAAAAAGAGCGCAATTTAAAATACTAATTGACGTGTCCGAGCATATTTCCGAAAAAAACCTGTCTTTGTTTTACCGAATTTATTCCAAGTTAGAGACTCTCACTGTATGATATTGATTCACGCAAGGAAACGTCATTGCATTATAAACGTATTTGAAAAACTTCATTAAAAAAACATTTATGGATGTACATATATTAAAACTTCTTTCACGCACATTAGACCACTTCAACACGCTCGTAAGTACACCCTGTGTGATGTTCAATCAGCCGCAAAATCTTTATTTTAATATTTTCAACTGGGAAAGATGTTGATGTTAACATAACGTATTTGAAATATTAATATTCTATAATTTTTCGAACATCACCAACGACAAATAAATACTTAAATAAAACAATAGAATTTGCGAAAATGTAAATCACATTTACATTAGTCTCCCGAAAGGGCCTCAATTAATCAATTAACTACGTGCAACCATAATTCAAGCGAGTTAGAACATGCATTAGTAATGAGCCCGCCGTTGCCGCAGTTAACTTTGCGGTTGCATTTGCAGTTTAGTTCAAATTAATCTTACATGTAGCTCGCGTTTATTTAAATTTCCCAACTGGGTAGTCCTTAGTTTGTGGCAGGTAATGTCTTGTGCAGAGATTTTATCGACGCAAATAAACAGTAATAGTCCGCTTCTAGTGCCCCTAAATCATACGTATTGCTTATCGCAGAGGAGCCGTTCCTGGTGCAAGCAGCGATACTTCGTTCAATTGAATTTAAATAAGTACTGGCATTTCAGAATAGTTTTCAGTTAGAGTAGAATGAGATTTAATTTAACATTTAATGTATGTTGCTCAATCCCCAATAAATATACATCTTAAGTACACTAAGGGGAAGGAAGTACTTCAAGGTTTTCAGAATCTATTCATGTGGCTTCATGTAGACACAGGCAAAGTAATGAAAGCCCTAAAAGTATATTGATTCATTTTGAAAATCCGGTTTTTATTAAATTTTAGTGAAACATAAAATTTTGTTTTGCTTGGAGGAAATAATTTATATTTTTTTATAATATAGTTCTTCTTGCAGAATATAACGTAAACAATTCCCCCGAAGAGGATTATTTTTGAGGTGACCTTTACGTTGACAAATACCTGTGGTCATCGAACAGACGGTCGCGTCATATCGGATCATTTCAGGCGAACGAGCAGGTCGGAGTTCAAAATTCGCTTTACGGGGGTGACTTTGAACTCGAGCTGTCATCAAGACTGAGCGTGCCATTTTCGACAGGCGGCGATGAAAATCGTGATACGCATCTTCTTTACGATCACGACATGCGGATCCAATTTGCGTTGTTTAGTTTCGATCTGTCCTAATATTTGGGGATGTGTACGCGTTGTGTGCCATCGTTTCATGACCTGGCAGAATTTTGTTGGGTTAGTCAAGTTGTTTGTCCATTGAATTTCAGCAAACATTTGTTAAGGTTAAGAAAGTTAAACAATTAGGCCCGTTCTTGTATTATCACAGGATCACAAGTGGTGTATCGTCAATCATTTAGATGTTTGAGAAGATACTGTTCGGATGTGGGGCAGTACTAAGGGTTTATGCGAATCTAAAGTATCGATCAGTCGACTAGGGTAGGTTGATTTAAATAAATACAAGAAGTTAATTTGTTTTGCAAACTTTTATTTTCATTGTAAATGTAACATTGTGTTATTCAGAGTAAATTAATCACTTTTTAAAATAATGTGAATGTTATTAACTGATAACGTAATTATTAAAATTGCATATTAAAGCAATTTTGCCCTGGAAAAAAGTAAAAAAAGAAATTTTCAGTTAAAAAAGTAGTAATTCATCAATGTCACGCGCTAATTATTTCTCATTATAAATGAAATGTCGTCTCTGGAGCTTGTAATATTTAAACTCTCCTATAAGTTATCTGGTATCAACACTAAAGCAATATTTCCCTCGGAGAGCTTTGCACGTTTTGTCTGTCTGAAAAGAACTATCCAAATATCCCTGATGCCGGCGCAAAAAAATGACGAAAAAATTTAGTATCGCAAAAACTGCCAGCAAATGAAGACGGATAGTTCGAAGCCGCAAATAAATTCGTGTCTACCGCATTGCTAACAGGCCTTCTTCGCTCGAAGCCGGCGAGAATTGGAGTTCCGGGTCAACGATTAAGGCTGAAATCGAACGATCTTTCCGACGGCGTTTTCAGAAATCTTTTAGTTGTTAATTTCGTCGCGCTTAGACTTCAAGCGGGAGATAATCCGAAGAATCTGGAACGGTTAATGTCTTGGCTTCGTAATAATAATTTCTGTTAGCTCCAATCTGTTTTGATGGAGCATTAGCTGAATCGTTTTTTAGAACAAGTTCATAACAAATTTACGCATAAGCAAAATAAATCTTAATCCTTATTGATTTATGCTTTTTACACAGATGACACTAACTGAGCTGTAAAAAATTATTAATTATGAATAAATTAAAGATCACAATGTAAACTGACAAAATAAAAAAAAATGCATAATGTAAGGATCACATTAATTATAAGTCAGACAAGGTTGGTTAAGTATAGATAATGTGTGAATTTATATATTATGATATGAAAAGTAATTGCCCTTTGACTATACACAGCATAATAATGCATAATTTCCAATCAATCGTGATGAGACTTCAATTAACAAATACGTTACAATAATTATATAATAATAATAATAATGTTTTACCTAAATTACTAGTTTCTGTATTTGTTAATACAACAGTTGGTGTACTCCAATAGAATTCCCAGCCGTTACAACTGTACTAGTTGTCTGTCGTGCAACTGCTGTACACTCAAGTTAACTTAGCTCAACGGAAATTGGCTCAGTTAAGTCAAAACTTGCAGAACCAAACTTGTGTGACGCCTTTAGTAAATGGGACAGTTGGTTCTGGCATTGCGCTTGTGCAACAAAATCAAACCATACAAAACGCTTCTGCTGTACCGATATTGGTAATGTGTGAGTTGCAATGGCGTCTTTTTTTTTTGTTTTACGGTGTTTCATGGAGAAAAAAAATCGAAATTGTAAACTGGTCGTTCATTTCGTTCCTTCTTCGTCTTATTGTGGAGAGAAAAAATCGAATTTTCGTGAACTGATGTTTTTTTTTGTTATTGCAAGAAAGTTGTTTCTTGAAGTCGTCTTTTGTTTGCATGTTTCGTCTAGAAAGATGTCGAAAATCACCTGAAATCATCCGTCTTTTGTTTTTCGTTATTTGATAGAGAAAAGAATCGAAATTGTAAACTGATCGTGTCGTTTCGCTTTTTTTTCGTGTTTATTGTGAAGTTGACCGTCTTTTGTTTTTGTTTCTCGTCATTTTGTAGAGAGAAAAAATCGAATTTGGCGTTTTTTGTTATTGGTGTTGTTTTTTTTTTCATCTTATTGTGAAGAAACTCTCGAAGAAAGTTTTCGTTTTTCGTTATTTTGTGAAAAAAAAAAAAATCGAATTTGCCGTGAGGTAAAGTTTTTTTTTTTTTGTTTTTGATGTTATTGTATAGAAAGTCGTGTCATGAAATCGATCGTCTTTTGTTTGCATTTTGCGTCTTTTTTTGTTTTTCGTCATTTAATGAAGAAAAAGTCAAAATTGTGAACTAATCGTTTAGTTCCGTTTTTCTTTCGTTTCATTGCGAAGAAAGTCTCTTTTATTGATCGTCTTTTGTTTTTCGTCATTTTGTAAAGAAAAAAATCGAATTTGTCGTGAGCTGATGTTTTTCATATTGTAGAGAGGAAGTTGTCTCTCGAAGACGGTCGTCTTTTGTTTCTGGTTTTCGTCTTTCTACGAAGAAAGAAATTAAAACACATCCTGAAATCGTCTGCCTCTTGTTTGTGTTTTCCGTCATCTTTGAACGTTTTTCGTTATTTGTATTATTGTGAAGAAAGTCGTTTCTTGAAGTCGATCGTCTTTTGTTTCCATTTTTCGTCTAGAAAAAACTCGACAATCATTTGAAATCATCCGTCTTTTATTTTCGTTTTTCGTCAATTCATGGAGAAAAAAATCGAATTTGTAAACTGATCGATTCGTTTCTTTTTCGTCTTATTTGTGAAGAAAGTCTTTCGAAATCGATCGTCTTTTGTTTTTGTTCTTCGTCGTTTTGTGGAGAGAAAAAATCGAATTTGTCGTGAACTGATGTTTTTTTTTGTTGTTATTGCAAGAAAGTTGTTTCTTGAAGTCGTCTTTTGTTTGCATGTTTCGTCTTTTTTTTTGTTTTTCGTCATTTGAAGAAGAAAAAAGTCTAAATTGTAAACTAATCGTTTGTTCCGGTTTTTTTCTTTTCGTTTCATTGTGAAGAAGGTCTCTTTTGTTTTTGTTTTCCGTCATTTTGAGAGAAAAATCGTTTTAATTTTTTATTTTTCGTGTTATTATAAAGAGAAACTCGTCCCTTGAAGTCGATCGTCTTTTGTTTTTGCTTTTCGTCTCTGTAGGAAAATTGAAACTTGTCCTCCGTCTTCTGTTGGTTTTATGAAGGAAAAATCGAAATTGTCGCGAAACAGGTAAAAAAAAAAATTGGTAGCTGTTGTGTGACCTATAAATAACAAAATTTAATTAAACGTCGACGAAGACAAAAACTTTAAAAAGTATCAAACTATTCAAGGAAAAATTTAATTCTATTAGATTAATGCAAAACAGCAGCAGCAAAAGTTAGTTTCTAGTGGAAATAACACTGCGATTATTAATTTATTAAACAGCTCTCCATCGAGTAACTTAAATAGTGACGCTAGTGCAGCAGTAGTAAATGCTAAGAACAATTCATCATTGTTGCCTCAGCAAGTGCAAACGATAAACCAAAAACTTCTAGGATGTAAAATAACTTTGTCGAATGTACCTAATGCCCGTGTGCTAAATCACAGTAACCTAATAGCTGTAAATAACAATAGAATGAGTTTGTCAGACTTAAATTCGCACATAACTCAATCCCAACAGGGACAGACTATAACGTTAAGTTCCGTGAATAGTGGTAACTTTGCGCATGGCAGTTGCACAACTATTAAGCAACCTGTGGTAAATCAACGTGTGTTAAGTGTAAATAATAGTGATAGTAATAAGTTTGCTCTCTCGGCCTTGCTAGTTGGTACTCCCGCTGCCGATAGGGCTGACATCGTGGACTCAAACACAAATTCTCTGCTCCTGGAGGAACTGGCTAATGCTTCGGGAACAAGTCCTAACAACCCGGCACAGAGTCCCACACATTTCATACAGAGTCCCAAGGGAATGTCTCCGCAATATGCACCGAAAAGCAACCCGGTCATGTCACATTTGTCGAGTCCACCTCCTCAAAACACTAACACAATTAACATCCAGGGCCTGAACTTCACACCCATACAAACGGGCTACAAAACGTTCAAGTTCAATTGCCTGGTTTCCCTCAACCAATTTCACTGTCTTTAAATATCCCATCGACAGGAGTTATTGAAGGCCATCCTGCAAGCCTTATAGTGTCTTTACCGGTTACCTCAATGACCACCACGTGTACAGCAGTTGCACAACAGACAACTAGTACAGTTGTAATGGCTGGGAATTCTATTGGAGTACACCAACTGTTGTATTAACAAATACAGAAACTAGTAATTCAGGTAAAACATTATTATTATTATTATTTGGAATGCTGTAATTGTACATTCTGTAAATAAAAACCTTTATTTACATCGTATTAATAAAAATGGAAATGTATCTATCATACCTGAGATGCATGGACTTGGGCAAGCCGTTTTTTCGTGCCTTGCCCACAATTAATTCTAACAGATTTTCTTCCACCTTCAGCAAATATTTTCGTAAACTGATGTATATACCTGTTGGCATGTGCTCTAGAACCTAACGAAAATCGGCAAGCAACTCCGTTTCTTTCGCCTTTTTTACGATCTCTGTCAAGGTAGAGTTCACCCAAATATTCAGAATTTGAGGGCCGTTGCAATATAGATAGCTTGATGTGGTAAACTCTGAGTTTGCCTTTTTCTTTCGAAGGCGTTTCTGTTTCCTCTATTAACTGTGGTAGAAAATTGCTTGTTTCTGCTGGTTTTTGATAATCTTTAAATTGATTGATATTTATGCCTTGAGAAGGAGGGTTAAGCTTAGGTGATTCTAAGTTCGGTATGACTTCATCGTGAAATTTCTTGGGCAATTTCGAGCCAAGAGAATTTAAAGGAATGCCATTACTCCTCGGCCTGTTGGTTCTGAGTTTTGAAATGTAAATGTATAATTCTAAGCCTGGTCGATGGGTAAACTGGTCTAGTTTTCGTTTCCTATTCACCGAAATCTGTGAATATCTCTGTGCTGTTCGCCTCATGGTCAATAAAATCTGGACATTTGTGCGGTGTGAATCCGGAAGGTTCAACATTTTCCTCCACACCGTAATAGGGAACAGACTTTACATTGTCAGTATTTGAAATTTCAATAATTATATTTGAATTCAGAAGTAGGTGAATGGTTCAACCTGTCTTTGAACACAGCTTTTTTAATGGGACAATGGGATATGTTATGTCTTTTAAAAGATGATATCTCCTGCTACTTTGAAGTAACTGAAGATCGAGGTCATAGGAGTTCTAAGAATTGCAACATTATATAAACTGTAAGTTTTCTTAAAGACGTTTTGGTCTTTCAAAATAAAAAAGTTGTTTTAAAAATACAGAACTCACCCTGCCACAGTATAGTTTTTAACAAGTAAAGGAAGCAGTTTTATTTACTCCTCAATGATACATATTAGTTTCTTTTTTTTGTGGTGTAAAGTAATTTAATAAAGAAAACAAAAAAAAGAATTAAAGACTAGTTTAGGAGGTATAATACCTAATTGTTATGTATAACATGTTACCCTTAGAGTGGAATCTTCGCATTATAAGAAATAATTTAGGACTACTTTAACATTTAATAACCGGCGGCTTGTAATAATTTATGGTGCCAGCGTCTCAGGAAGACGAGGGTTTCAACAACATCGGTCAATTTTTGTTAGTTGGTGTGGAGTTCCTCGGAAGCTGACTGGCTTTGTCCAGATTCAATACATCAATTAACAAGATTCTCTATTATGATATTCCCTTTGTCTAGCTGGGCGTTATACGCTGCGCTTTGGCCAGGAGGTTCCATTATTAATGAACACGTAAAACCGCCTGAAATAACGTCAAGGTATTTGCTCGGGATTACCGGTGAAAGCACTTCGATTTCTTTTCAGCGTGAAATTAAATCACGGACGGGCCTTGCACCTAAATCGAAAACGCAATAATGTTAACATGACTAGGAGGAAAATCACCTCGGCTGCAATGCGGCTTTAAGATCGGGCATACATTTATTATATCCAGGATTTAAGGAGATTTTATTAAAATAGGGTGACACGGCGTATTAGAAATGCGTCTGCTGAAAGGATTCGGCGAGAAACAAAGGGCCCATGCTTTGGGTGACATCATATTAAAACAGATGGGGTTCTACGCGAATATTGCTGTCATTAGGGCGTTAATGTGTTCACTTTGTCGATGAGTTGGCGCACTATACGGGGCAATCGTGCTCTCTGGTAAGCGTCTCCCTTAACTAGAAGTAAAATAACCTAGGAGTGTTCCTCAACTACTGAAACTTTAAGGATTCGAAGCTCTTTCTTAATTAACGATCAATTTACGCCAGTTCAGCGTCTACCTCGTAGAACAAAGTGTTAGATTTATAAGCTTGTAAATTCTCCTTTTTACAGTTTCGATTATGCAACGGAAGTTTTGAAGCGAGGCAACGGTAGCCGACGAGGCAAACATTGCAAGAGTGTCATAATTCGACTCCTCCCTCAAGAAGC
Organism: Serrognathus titanus; assembly: GCA_039766575.1. Lineage (NCBI taxonomy): Eukaryota > Metazoa > Arthropoda > Insecta > Coleoptera > Lucanidae > Serrognathus > Serrognathus titanus. The sequence continues at coordinate 5,464,116 of CM077912.1, forward strand.
GCTCTAAGATGAAAACTGGAAAAAAACAACAGCAACTTTACGTTGCTCGTTTTGATATAGAAACCGGCGGGAGTACGTCGCTTGTTCGTCGGGATTAATGCTAAGAGGGTTTATGAGATTTTGATGAGCTTTGGATTACGGAATTCTTCTCGCAACAAATCAACGATTGGCCCTGGAGATGCAATTTTATTTTGTTGCTTAAGAATGAGTTTTAAAAAGTAGTTTCACAAGACTCTCCAGACTTTCACTGTGTATTACTGCTCCAGCTTTGAATTTTCTTCAGTTAAGTTCAAGTTAGATGTTGAGTTATTTTCTTTTCAGAACAGAAATCCACCATTTGCACATTTCACTTATAATTTTCTAAATTGTTCAATGAAAATCGTGAGAATTTGCAAAAACTAATTATTTCTAATTAGAGTTCTTAATTGAATAGGAATAAAACTTTGAATAGAGAAGAATGCACTACAAGATAGAAGCGAGGAATAATCAGAATTAAAAATAATGTCTCCTCAATGAAAAGTAAATGCGTGGTCTTTTATGCATTCTGATCGCCATAACAAGTATGCGGCCGAGCAAACATTGACAAAACTACAATGCTTGCTTGTTTGTTTGTCCGCCTACTCGTTATAGCGGTCAGAAGTGATTAGGCCACAATTAATTTTTTTATTGGGAAGACATTACTTTGAATTCTGACGGTACCTTCACATTCACTGATTATAGCCTTCTATTACAATGTTTTATAATTCAATAAAGAACATCGTAGACTTAAATGCACGTAAATTCGAGAATCTAATATCCAGCCACGATCTTTTTCTATTCTAGTAGGTTATATTTTTTTTCTGTTGTTACGAGCATGTATATATTTTGAAGGTAGTCAAAATCTCACGTGAAAAAAATTATCGAAAGATAGGGTTGCAAATTTATGGCGTGAGGCTCTTTCAAAATGCACCCCTGACATGTGGCAAAATTTTTGTAATCATTGTGAAAAATTAATTTCGGAAGACTGGACGAAACATATGGGAAATTTTTCGTTTGAAAATATTCCTCCTTTCATTATTACTGTAACACGCGCGGACGTGCCACCTTGTTTGTTGACTTTATGGACAACTAAATAACCAATAAACACGGTCTAAACAAAAACAAAAATTTATTGACAAATTAATTTATTAAATGGACCGAAGAATTTACCTAAATTCAATGAAGCAATAAAAGCCTCTTTACCGCGTGTTTGGTCAGTTTCCTAAAGAGCCGGTCTCTAAAAGGGTCACTACCTGCTACGGTTATGGTTTACAAGTGGCGCTAAGGCTAATTTTCTATCTATAACTACCCTGGCGCTTTTGAAACCTCCAAAATTAAAACTTTAATTGTCGATTGTTCGTTCTTGAACGTCTAATTAAACAAAAACTGGCCCTACGTTGTTGTAATTGTGTTCTAATTCTGGTGAGACGGTGTACGAGTCTTTTTTGAGAGATGAAAGGAACTAAATACGTATCAATAAAATGCCAGGTGTTAGATTAATTAATTATTTATTGTCAAAAAAAAAGAAAAAGAAGGTAAAAAAACTCCTGCTGATCGCTGCGAAAGACTGATCAGCTTGAGCGTAAAAACCTGGATTGAAACAATGGTATCTTTCACAATAAATATACGATTCCAAAGAACTTAACGTATTTAACGCCGAATATCGCAGCGATCTAATTTATTTCAATCCTCACAGTTGGTGGCTTGTTGCACACGTGGCTGTGTCCACTTTGTAACTTAAATTAGATCAACAATTAATTAATTTCTTTATTCAAAATAGCTTCATCTTGGTACTCGTGTTTGCCACTTTAGCTAGTACTCGAACATTTTGTATTTTGTCGACTAACATAATTTGTTTGCGCAAGGACCCAGGTGACTGTTTTCGACGCTCCACTATGTGTGGTTTTGGTCCATTCAGTCGCTCGACCAATTGCCTTCAATTAACCTGCAAATCTTTCACCCAAGACAACACCTCAGCACGCACACACAGGGTGTGAGAAAAGTTCTGTGAAGAAGATGTCTATTGATAAGGGATTCAAATTGTTGGCCTCGTAATTCTACGGAATTCGTAACGAGTATTAAATTTTGCCTTGATTTCTGAACCAGACTGTGTTGGTCGCGTTGTGCGTTTTGGCGGATATAACTCGCCTGACCAGAAGTTTTACTTGCAGATACCCCTGTACAATCGGAATAACCCTGATAGCGTGTCTCCGAATTGCCGAGGATATCGTAAAAAAAAGGTAGAACTAAATTGCAAAAAAATACTGTATTTGAAATCGAACGAAACATTTTAGGTGAGTTAATTTACTCTGATTGATTATATCACAGATCGCGCAAAATACTGAATTTATTGAGTTTTAACTTGATTCAAAAGCAACCGCAAGTACCAAAATAAACCAAAAAATTGCCTAAACAACGCAAAGATGGAACTTTACAGAAATTCCAAGCCACTGATTGATAAGCCAATTAAAATAATCCTTACACACCAAGTATGTGAAAAGAAATAGAAAAAATTCATGCAATTATACCTATTCCATTCCGCGACGTACCACTTCACTAATTCAGTCGCGATCGCGCGCTCGCGGTTATTTATTTGATTGCCCTTTTGAATTCACTATAATTTTAACGCCCCGAAATGATGTGATTTAACTCTAATTATGCAAGCTAGATGAAATCAATTACAAAGCACTCAAAAATAAACTTCTCGAGTTAAATTAAAAATGCAGCTTTCCGTTCGGACGATCAGAAGCTTTCTTTCCAAGTTTTTGATTTTGACTTTCCGCGAGCGATAATTTTTTGACTCCTCCCCCATCCCCCGAAGTAACAAAAAAAACCGCTTTTCGTTCAGAAAGAAGCACACGCTTCTCTCTCGTTCCCTTTACATTCCTGGTAAATTACCCCAATTCGCCTGACAGATTGTCGGACGCTGCACATGATCTTAACTTTCTAAATTCTTTTCCAAAATTAGCAAGTGTCCATTGACAGATTTATTATATCCAAAGCTCGTCGATTTTTCTCAAAACAAAAGCCAAGTTCCTTTCTACTAGCGATGCAACATGAGCCCCTTTGAAATTACACAATAACTCAAACCCTTGCGAGACAAGTGCTTTCAAAAATCCCAATACCGTACAAGACAACTTTTAAAACGGACTAATTTATGGTCGATAGTAACTGCTTCAAGTGCCATTTACGAACTCGATGTTCAAAAAAATCATAAATCTGAAAGCCGAGTCGTTTCCGGTGGCCTGCGACTCGTAAATTTCTCTTTGTTAACAAGCAATCAAATAAAAAAACGCAATTTGATTTCAAATCAAATTCGCGACCGTTTCATTACATTAGGAGAATCTGATTTAGAATCAGAAATTGATGATGAATCAGATTCTTCTATGGAAGCAATTGAAGGGTAATAGGGAACACTTAATTTGGCATCAAAATTTTATAGTGTAGAAAACGCATGTATATCTGTAAAACTTATAAGTAGACTGCGACGATCCTTTTAGCAGTCAAAACTAATAGCCACGAATATGCACTAATATAAACAGATTTGCAGAATTCTAGTGTTAGCAGAGTAATCTGATGGTGTGCGTAATGGAGGAGGTAGTGAAAGTAGACAGATTTTTAAATGAGATCTAGCTTATGGTCTTCTCGGGAAAAATGATAAGATATTTTACATAAATATGGCCATGGAAAAGGTTCTGAGACACCGGCAACAGCAAGAAGATCCTGTTATTTAAATACTTCTTCATATAATGCTTCTGTGCCACCTGCAGCGCACCTCTACACCATTGCCGGACACCAAACTCGAATCCCCTTCAGAAATTCACCCCTTTTAGGACAGCGAGGCGAAAATGGCCGCGAGCCCCATAATAAGACCATCCAGGATCTAAGAACGACAGTTCTTCGGTCTGAACAAGTCCGAAAAAAACTCCCGGCTGAACAAGCCATCCTCACGGGTTCCACAAGGCGATACCTCTCCACCCGCTGCACAAGTAGCAAGATCCATTTAGCCACACCACTGTGCACAAGATTCTATGAAAACACAAACAAACATTGTGTCATTATTGTTTATTATCAAATCTGGAGTCACATTTGTTAATAAAGCAACACTTCTTCGCTTTGTGGCACAATTGTTGACTAAGAACTCGCAAACAACACACCTCACCCCAAACTTTCTCAATGAAAAAAATAATTAATCATTAAATGTTTGTTCGAGACGATATTTCTCGTTTTCATGGAATACTTTGTACAACACAATTGAACTGGCAACATTGGCAGTGGCAGTTTTCAAAAACGTAACCACAAAATTAAAAACGAACATCAATCAAATATCTGACAAGTATAATTTTTGTGGTACCAACAAAAATGTCACTCTAACACGGCTTATTCTGAATGCAAAAAGATCGTGAACAGAGTATACACGAATATTCATCTTTGTTTAAACATGAATTTATTTTCGATTGTTTATGCATTACATATTATTTATTGGATATATAAAAAACATTGAGTATCAAAGAACAGCACACGATGAGATTAAATATTTAGTCTAACGTGAGTCGTTATTTTAAGAAATTTTAACAAAATATAAATTGTATATGAATCTATTTATAATAACTTCACTAGTTTACACAGTTAATGATTTATATATTATCTGCAGAAGATACAGATCGTATGGTTTAAATATTGTTTGAACATTATTTTCAGAATTAAGCCAAGATTCTTATTCCCATTCTAAAGATTCAAATTCATTCAGCAAGCTTACTACAGATTCCTTACTTACGTGCGATTTGCAGAGGACAATTTAATTTAATTAATTAACACATGTAATTTGGATTATTCTGAAACCGATAGCGAAATTAAAAATAATCATGTAACACATTTTTTAAATAATAATAAATAAAACAAATTCCTACTAGATGAAATGTGATGAAGAGTATACATACGAGTAGACTTCTCTTTTTTATAATTAACGTAATTAGTAATTTTTCATATTTCATGAAAATGCGTTGCACACAAGTATCAAGGACCATTACTTTAATGAAGAGCGTTTAGTAAATCTCGAATTCTACAAAGTATTCAAAAAAATCCGTTTGCAAAAATGTTTAATTAACGTAATAACATTATCCTTTATTAAATTTGCTAGTATATGATATGACATCTTATTTCTTACGTAAGTATGATTTACTTTCGGCGATAGGAAGGAACGAGCGGGGCTAGTTTAAAATTAACCAGGACTAACATTTCAGGGCGACTGAAATTTTAAGCGCTCCTGCGAAATTTAATTTAAAAAAGTCAGAACAATCTTAGGGATAAATGTCACGACGACGTCATGAAAGGCGAATAATTAAACGTAAATAATACTTCACTTGCACGTACACCGGCGGATAAAGCCCGAACGTGAACTTAAATAAAACGAAATGCACGGCCGAAAAAACGACCGGCAAATTAAATTCTACGTGGAGGGTTTACGTCGTCTGCTTGATTGATGGGCGACTTTATGGTAAATAATCGGGTTGAATTCTCTCTTTTTATGGCACTCGGTGAGTGGAATTGCAACTTTGTATTGCCAAGTAAGTAGGTGTTACTTTATTTCAGACAGTAATGTAAAACGTAATTCAACATTAAAAAAAAAATATTGTGGGGAAATTCGGCAATTCGGTAGTTATCCCTTTACTCATAATGAATTATTATTTAGCATACACAGCAAGTTTAGTGAAATTGTTAGGGCAACACGTCAAATGATATATTGAAAATACAGTGAAGTACAAAACGACTTACTTTAAGCAACAATATTTTGAGTGAAATTCAAAATTTTCCAGACCGTATTTCAAACAACGGGTAAATACAATTCCTGAATTCATTTACATACGTGATCACTGTTGATTAAATTTAAAAATGAACGATGATGTTCAAAATTATTAATAGTCACTTGTGTATTTAGGCAGACCTTGATCTAAATTTAGAGTAAATTGCGTATGCCTTTGGGAAGTTTCGGTAGAATATTAACCCTATAGATTCGCTTCAGAGGACGTTCGCATTAGAAATCGATAATGGACGACTCACAGTTTTGTATGTTTGTGACAATTTTATTATTTCATATTAGAACTGAAATTAAAATTTTGTGAGTAATTTGAAATGAATCGTTGTATTAGCAGCCTAAGATCTGGGTGTAGAATTGAGGGCCTTATTTCTTCGACAAAATCTGGTTCAATTTCTATAATAAATATCAGGGACGGGTTGAAAATAGCACGTTCTATTTTTTTGATTCAATTTACTGTATAATTTAAATTGTGTGAGAATTAGGGTAGTGTAATGTTGATATATCTCAAGTGCTTGCAAGAATGTAAGTTCAAAAGTAACATACATCCGGCTGTAGACTTTGGACTTGTTAAATTGTAAACGTCTAGTCTCTTTCATCAACATCAGTGAAGTCCACTCAACTTCGATGAAGTTTGTAGTTGTAATTGCTCCAGTTTTGAATTAGAAGTACTCTTGTGTGCTGGTTGGCTAGTTAAATAATCATTTATTATAAATTCGTACTTCGCAAGTAAGCTTAAAGAGAAAAAGCGTAATTTAATTTTTAATTTTAAAAGTAATCGTAATAGTTTAAGGGCTTAAATTGTTACATGAAACAGCTAAGTCAAAAAAAATTCGTAATAATTTATGATTTATCTTCCTCAGGAGGTGTTCGAGATAAGTTCGTAACAAAACAGTACGGCAATATCCGCAGTTCGCGCCGGTGTTTTTAAATTTGATTTTATGAAGAATTTCCATCGTGTTTATTGGAGTTTACGCAGGATTTTATTTCCTCTGCTTCTTTTAACTCGCTGCCGGCGTGGTAACTCGAAAGGGAAACAGAAGCAAGAGTTTGGCGTCGTGTACTAAGCCGAAAAGATCGTAAACTGAAAACAGCAAATGATTTCGTCTGTCTTTTATGGCTTGCTGGGGGCGGTAAATTTTATGCCTTCGAAAAAATCCCTCCTGCGATAATTAACCGGAATATAAAGTGTTTGTGACGGTGACGGTAATACATTTCAATTAAGGCGGTATTAGCGACGGTAAATATTTGCGCTTCCTGTTCACTCAACGGGGTGTTGCACGTATTGCAATTTTGATGCGTGTTGTCCACACTAAGTAGGAATTACAGCTGCTATTAAAAGACAAAATTTCTGCAGCAGAAATCGGTTTATCTTGAACATAATTTCATGCAAACAACAACTGATTGCGCAAATAAACCAGCTAATTAGAAAAAATTAGTTTTCGATTGGAATGTAATAAAGTAATTCAAATAGAAAGTAATATTGGAACTCGTAAAGAATTTTCTATTTTGATTCTGTTAACACAGTTGAAATTATTTTTAATGGCGTAGGGTAAAAGAAACTGCAGCGAACTCTCGCCCCTATTATCCTGATTTAAAGACGGTCGGTGAGATTCAAACGATAAAGGCGATAGTTTAATGCAAACCCCCTCCTCCAATGACATTACTTTTGGATTTGACTTTATCGCGTTTTTGAAAAGTATTGCTAAAGCATTCCATAACACATCAATTTTATTCTTTTTCTGAACGTTACAAATTTATTAATTCAATTATACTTATAATTATACATTTATTTACGATTATAATTGAGATATAACGAATTCTTTCTACGCAGTGGTGCAAAATAAGGGCCGCCAACGTTATAAATAAATCAACTATTGTAGGGGTTGAGCAACCAACAAGTGTTCGTACAACAAATTTTTCCCGGGGCATTTTCCCAGGCCGGACCCTTCGTATAAATATTTTGAGGGATTTTCTTGCTCGTTATATCCGAAAAAAGGCATTGATTACACATCGTCCTTTCCGTTTTATTATCTTCCGCGACGTATAAAAATACTTTTACGCGCTGTTAAATTTATAGCGTTTAATTCCCGCGATGGCTTTTCGCATCGTAAATTTTTAACATTTTAAATTGGGGGGATGTTCTTGTTTATAATACAAACATATACGTAGGCTACTTATACGAAGCTAGCTAATTCAAGAAAGTAGCACTGTTTGAGTTGTTGCTACAGAATTTAACCATTTTAGTTAGTTAATTATTTTTAACCACCAACAAACAATGTACCACAGTCGACTATAGTTACATATTAATAAAATTATAAGACTTTTCATAAGTTTCTTCATAAACACCGCCATTGGCAAGTTATACAATTTGTGTTAACACACTCTAGCTCTAGAAAGTTCTGACATTCGCAAATACTTTGAAATTTTAATCTAACTGCATTTAAAATTTAATTAAAAATCATTTTATTGCTTTACATGCCTAAAGTTGGCTGGTTTCATATATCCGTCGTTAATTTTAGTTTGAGCTCTGAAGCGTTAATAATATTTTCTTATTATCGACCCTGTAACGTGGAAAGTTCCTGACACGTAAAATTTAATGATGGCGTGCCGTATAATACTTTATTTGCATCCTTCAGAGTATAATATAATGAAAGTACTGTTTCATAAAAATCTGTCGTGTATACATAAATTTACGTAACATATTATTTGTGTAAACTTGTTTGATGAGTTTGAGAAATATTTTTTTAAACGTCCGATCGTTCTTTTTAATTGAAAGACGAGTATTAATTAATACATAAACAAACATACCTACATAAATATAAAATAACACAGAATCAATAAAGAAAATACAAACAGTTTTATTAAAAATTATTCAAAGAGAGAAGAAACGGAATTCTCATCACATTCAAGACTTTTGTTAATTTCTAAATCCAAAACAATGTTGAGTCTGTTTATCTTTTCTACTGCTTTTATTTTTGGGATACTTCAATTTTAATTTAGCTTACGATTTTTATGACGAAATTAAAAATTGTTTGATTTTTCACGAAAACCGATCTGAGAAAAATTCGCAACGAGTGAGAAAACTTGTCTTCCTGTACGAACTGGAGTACTTAAAACATTGTTATTGGGTCTTGTGGGTGGCCGACATCATAATGAACGAATCAAATTTAAATATTTTTAACCCGCGCGAAACTTACACGCGTCCACTTGCTGAAAAAGCAAAATTTTCTTAATTTGCAGATTTAAGGCCATTCAGAATAGTGCCAGCCTACCCAGAAGACAAGGCTTACATTGTTTTAAGTCGCGATTCTAATTTTATTTGAGTAACTTAATATTTCCTCTCTGTTGTACTCTTCGTAAAAAATGTGTTTTAAGAAACGGTTTTATGTTATAAAAAACGGCAGTGGTTTTTAAAAAAAGAAATAGTGTGTACGCCTGTCAATATTAAAAAATATTATTAATTAATGCAAGTCCATAATAATTGGTGACGAAGATTGGGATAGAATCTGACGGTGGCACAAAAAGTTATCGATATAGACCACAATGCCTAAAACGGAAGAGGCAATGCCTAGACAAGATCCGATTAAAATGTCAGTTACACTATTAATCCAAGAACGTGAGGGATGGGACCACCAAGGCCGAGAGGAGCGCAAGCAATTGATGGATCAGTTACTTTGAGTGACAGCCGTAGGTGATGGTGCCACAAAGGCTGGTGAACATTTTGTTACAACCAATGCGCCTGCTTTTCCAGCGTTTACACCCAATGACGATGGGAATACTTACTTCAACCGCCTGCAGCAGCATTTTACAGCGCATCAAATTGTCAACAACAACCACCATCGTGTATGTTTTTTATCATGGATTGGCAATGACACGTACAAATTGTTGCAGAAGCTCCATGGCGATCACGATTTGGGAAGCAACGAACTAACAACAGCCTTGACAACACATTTCAGGACAACGACACCCGTGTTGTTGGCGCGTTATCAGTATAATAAATATTTTATGAAGCCAGGTCAGACGCATACGCAGTGGATAACTCACTTACGTAGTCAGGCAAAGGCCAGTCATTTCATCTATCCAACGAAGGCTGCGGACAATCGCTTGTAGGTGTGTACGTTGACGACATGCTTATTCTTCATAAGCCATATGAACCAACTCTAGACGATGTACTAAAACTAGCTCAAGCATATGAGGCTATCCATGCAGCAAAGCAGCTTATGGGCAGTGAAGAATCTACCGCCGAATGACAGTCAGTTACAATCGACTAGACCGATTGAAGTTAAGAAGACGTAACGATGACAACAAGCAACAGCATCTAGAGAGTGACAAGGACCACTCAAGGACCATGTGGTTCATGTGCGTTCATCGGAAGTCAAAATGCCATAATTGTGGTAAGATTGGCCACATTCGAGCGATTTGTCGATCGAAAGAAGAAGGTCAAGGACGATGCGGTTCAAAGCAGCGAGGTGATGGTGGTGGTGGTCAACAGCAGCTCCACCAGTTGTTCAGTATCAGTGGCAACGGTCAATTGAATGAACCAGGGCCATGATACCATGTCAGCGTCATGGTCAATGGCTGTCCAGTAACGTTTTTAATGGATTCAGGAGCGTCCAATTTAGTGATTGGGCTGATAACATACGAAACCCTGGGAAGTCCTAATCTTAAGCCGATTAGTAGTCAAATTCGAGCAGTAACGATAAAAGGATGGTTCATCTGGGAAGCGCGGATTGGGCAACGAGTTCGACAACTTTGATTGTTGGTAGCGGACTCTTGTGACGCCGGTAACTTATTTGGAACACGTTTGGTTTTGAAATCAGCAATCTGACGATGGACATTGAATTGATCAAGCCGTTGAGTTAGCCGAAACTGAGCAGACGTCGGCTCAGAAGCTCAGGTTGGTAAAATCATCAAGTGACGTTGAGCGATTTTCTTAATGGACTACAATTACAAAATTCGGCCACACACGCCAATGCTGAGACTCTATCAAGATTACCAATGGGGTCCGATCTCAGTTAAGCATTCAACTGCTTAATTTTAATGCAGAGTAAGAATTGAATGATGTAGTAGAGAGATTCCCAGTTAATGCGCAGCAGATCGTCAAAGCCGCGGCCACAGATCCATTATTACTGAAAGTACGGATGATGATTAAAAATGGATGGCCGGACAATCATAAGGAAGCAGTGGCTCGAGGATCGGGATCTGGAATTGGCTTCGGCCAAGACCGAGATGATGATCCTTGCGGGCCTAAGGAAGGTAGGACACGTCACGCTAAATGTCCAGAACACAGTCCTAGCTTCGACGGACTCGATAAAGTACCTCGGAGAACATCTGGACAGAGGTCTGAAGATGACCACCGATGTGAAAAGGACATGGAGAAAGCAGCGAGAACACAGATGGCGTTAGCGCGGCTCATGCCGAACCTCGGCGGTCCCGGAAAGGCGAAGGGTTCTGGCGGGAGTGATCGCTTCGATCGTGTTATACGCCGCACCCATTTGGGCGCCTGCTATGAAATTCAAACACTATGAGGGGATGCTGGAAGCCATAAACAGAAGGATGGCAATCCGCATCACGTCAGCCCATAAAACGGCTCCTACCACGGCTGTATTAGCGATAGCAGCCGTCCCACCTATAAAGCTGAAGCTGGAGGAAAGAAAGCAGGAATACTTGGCCAAGAGAACGGGCACTCGACCGAGCACCGTTTCCCTCATAGAGAAGTGGCAGACCGCATGGAATGCTTACGATTGATGGGGGAAGACGTTCATAAGAGACATCGGGAGATGGTACAATAGGAAGCACGGCGAGGTGGACTATTACATGACCCAAGCCATTACTGGACTGGAGTGTTCGTGAAATATTTACACAAGATCGGGAAGGCACCGAGCAACCAGTACTGGTACTGCAGTGAAGAAGACACGGCAGAATACACGATCTTCTTTTGCCCAAATTGGTGGGACGTGAGAGTGGAGGTGCGGGACGGACCTCACGAGGGAGAACATCTCGTAGGTCCTGCTCAACGGTCCGGAGAGCTGGAATGCTGCCGCTTTCATGATGCGCGGCATTATGGAAAGTAAGGCAAAAGTATACATAAGAACACATTGGACACGATTTTAAAACATCAGATACGAACCAAGCGCACTGCTCTTAAGGATGATTCCAGGAGTCACGCGTCCCACCGGATATGACAAATACCTGCGAAGTTTCTGCGAATTCCAGAAACCAGCGGCTGGGAAAGACTAAAGACAGTGCGAAGCTTCTGACGCCATGCCGAAGGGCGGATGCCAGAGGTTAGCAGCTAATATGAGGATAAGGAGTTTTAGTTGGTAGGCGCTTCAGAAAGGTATCAACCCTGCGAATCCAACACTTCCTTAGAATGGATAACCGGCATGGGAATGTCTTTTTTCTTCAAACCTCACAAAAAAAATGAGAGATTCCCAGTTAATGCGCAGCAGATCGCCAAAGCCACGGCCACAGATCCATTATTACTGAAAGTACGGATGATGATTAAAAATGGATGGTCGGACAATAATAAGGACCCAAAACTACAGTCATTCTATACACCCGAAGACCCGGACTCCCCGTGTACAAAGACGTCATTATTTATGAAACTGTTAATGCGTATTTTTGAGTGCTCGTACTGACACAGTTGCGATCAAGAGTTTTGATAATGTTGCCTAATGGTCATTGGGGTACGGTCCGAATGAAGCAATTGGCGAGGCCAATTGGTGGCCGGGTATCAAAAATGATATTGAGCATTTGGCAAGGTCTTGTCAAGCATGCCAACATAACCAAACCGAGCCAATCAATGCAATGGTTGACACCTAGATGTCCTTGGGAGCGGATTCATATTGAGTTTGAGACCGTTCATAGATGCAATGTGGATGGTAGTGGTTGATGCTTAGTCAAAATTTCCATTTATTGCAAGAATGCTTAACTCGTTGGCGAAGTCGACGATCAATGCACTTATGGCTATCCTACTATAAGAAGGATTGCCCAATACCATTGCCACAGATAACGGCACACAATTCACGTTCGCAGAATTGAAGCGTTTTTGCGAGACCAATGGCGTTACACATTTGAGCACAGCACCATTTCACCCAGTTTCTAACGGACAAGCAGAGCTTTCTGTGCGAACGTTTAAGACGACTCTGGAGAAAATTATGTGGGGAGGAGATGTCGTAAATAAGAACAAAGCGTTGGGTACAATGCTGTTCATTTATTGGACATCGCCAAATCCGATTTCCAGCAAATCACTAGCGGAACTGCTTTCCTTAATGAAACCGACGATGCATTGCCCAGATGTTACTAGTTCGTCAAGCAAAATTTTTGCCAAATCAGAGTGTGCTGATACGCACGCTCCGACCGAAAAGACACTGGGTTCAAGGGATTATCGTGAAGTCCATTGGAGACATGATATTCCTCATACGAGCAGAAAACGGTCTTCATCGTCGGCATCAAAATCAGCTACGCGTTCTGCAGGAGGATGATAAATTGGAATTAGATCGAGCGCTCAAAATGGCTCCAAAGAATGCTATGATTACTCAACCTGCCCAGGCAGAGACTAAAACCACCATGGAAGAAAAAGGCGGAGGCAGTTCCTAAAGCAGTGAAGAAACCAATAGAGCCACGACGGTCACAACATCTACCAAAGCCAGTGGTTCGTTTCTCGCCCTCGTAAGGAACATTTTGACGGGGAGGAAGTGTTGTGTTCTACGTAAAAATGTGTTTTAAGAAACCATATACATAGAAACGGATTCATCGGTGGTTTAAAAAAAATATATGAATGTGTACGTCTGTCAACATTAATTCAAGTCTTTGTTTACACTAAAATGCAGAGTCCTTTATTTAAAACTACGCTAATAGATTTTTCTGTTCAGAATTCCGGTTTCTTACATTACTAATACATAAATACATTCGCTCTTGTTAAAAATACAAGAAAGAAATTTGTCATTTCGTTTTCCCTTTCAGATTCAATCAATTGATAAACGTCGTTTCTAATTTATTCGAGTATTCATTTTCATTCGAGACTCATCGAGAGAATTTAATCGTCCTGGCCCCTCATATCTATCAGAATTGTCTCCTCGCGTTAATTTCCAATAACAATTTACATTCTTACGCCTTAATTAAAAGTATCTAAGTGAAGTTTTCGCAACATTAAACAAGACGCAGGGCGTAATTGAGTGCGAGGGTGAGTTAATTTAATTCGGGAAGTAGAAGAATTTAATTATTTATTAAGGCAACAAAAACAAATGATTGCCGAAATTAAGCGCTGCGGCTTTTTCATCCGGCGGAAAATATATACAACCGCGGTTGTAAGGAGCGTGGTAAACGACGACAGTTTTTACCTTACGTAAAGTGTGTTTTTACGTCTCGTCCACTTACCCTCGACTTCTTTTCACGTTGGGTTGGTTCTAAAGAGAAGCATGACGAGTGTAAAAACAAAACTGTCAGTTTTATATTCACGATAAAAAGGAAAGACAATAACAAGTATTAAATGTATAGTGATCATTATTAATATATTCACTATGGCTGGACGTGGAACACCAGTTTTTGTTTCCGTTCCACACAACATCAAGGCTGAAGGTTATTTGTATAATTAACCCACATATTGCTAATTTAGGACTCGGCGCGTTAAATTCTGTGGTCCTGCAATGTCCACCTCGTTTGGACGTGATAAATGGAAAGCAAACATAATATCGATTGGACGTTGGGCATTGTCAAATTCGAAAAAAATATTCGCTGATTACTTCCACTCGGCTCTAATTCCCACCGCGAGCACATCACTTTGATTTTGTACGAAGACTAATTAAGTTTCTAGTTCACTGTGTTTACTTTGTTTTAATAAAATCTATTGCGTGGCGAATGGACCAAACTAATGAATTCCGAATTTTATTTTCGGCTTAATTCGTTCAACGCATGAAAAGCAATAAATTTTCATATTGTATTTTGGCCTTTGTTACATACAAATTTCCCGATCCATTTTATGTCAATCTCGGGACTACGAGGTCCACCCTCCAGAGAATTTTCTCTGATTTTAAACCCGAGTAGCGAGATATGTTCTAATATTAACACTGACAAAATACCTCAGATCTAAAATTTGGGAATACGTTTTTTTTTAGCACCGTCGCGTCGGGCGGTGCTTTTGGGATCTTGGATAATTAAAGGGGTGCACGATTCAGTTTAAATCGTCTCTTGATAGTATTAAAGGACCGTGAAATATGTGCCCGATGTGTTTCGTCCAGCGAAAGCGATAAATTTATTTAATTAACAGCGTAAAATGAAAACCATAAATCTAATAAAATGATACAGTCGCAAGCAAAAGCACATAAACCCGGTTCATAAATCCAGGTGTTAACTTTGTTTAAATCGATAAAATAGGATGATGCACTTCTTTTTGCTGCTTGTGCCAAGCAGGCGTCGCTAATCGGGTTAGAACTATGCAAGCTTCGATTAATTGTAGATCGATAAGCGGCGGTAATTTAATGTTCCCGCAATAAAAATTTAATGGTAAATCGGCTTGGGAAAATCACCGAACGATATTTACCAGCTTGTGAGTTTAAATTACTTGTTAGTCTCCTCTTTACAAACTTCATTCGATTTAATAAATATTGGGATAATTTTTACAATTCCAGTTGCTATTATAATTCCATTAATTGAACTTGAAAGTTAGAAATCTATTTTGTGTCAGTTGAAATATCTTTACTGTTGTTGCTGGAACTGTCTAAAGGCCTTGCCTTCGTCATTCTTTTTATTCCTTCAACGAAATAGAAACATCCGATTAGTGTTAACAGAATACTCCGAATTCATTGTAGTTTATTTATAGCCATGCTTTTAAATTAGAGTCGTCCACGAGGAAAGCGAAAGTCATCGTTCCCAAACTGTTTGTACAAGTGAAGACTCCCCGGTAAATGTGATGGGTTTTATGCGTTCCACATATGGATGAACCTTCTTGTAGACGTTTTATAAAAAATTCCTCTCTGATAGGCAACATGCTTATCGCAGGACGTGCTCCTGTAATCTTGTGCCACTTTCTGTGCGATTTACTGGGTAACCTGCGATTTGCGTGCGTGAAACATAATATTTTACGCCGCTTTGAATTAGGTATGACGGTAGCGTCTGCGTAAGGTGAATAAATCAGAGAAATTTAGGATTAGTAGGGGGTTGGTAGAAAAAGGCGGCCATTGTGCATGATCGGGTTTTAAATTTGTTAAGGATGAAATTACTACCTCGAATTTACATAAGAATTCAATGCCAACAAAATTTTAAAATTATATTCAACATGTAATTAACTCATCATGCATTAATGATAGATTATAATTAATGAACGGGAGAATTATAATATCCAAGGTTGGGTTTCTCCAAACCGCGAGCAATTGAGCACGCCTCTGACCGATAACCTTGAAAAGTATAATTCTTCCGCCCATTAATTATAATTAATAATGTTGCAGTTTATTGGCAAGTATTGCATTGCAAAACTTCAAGCAGATGGTCCCTTGAAACTTTTACTTGTGTGAAAACATAAAATATTTTTTATTATTTATAAATTATTTATATTATATTATTTACTCAATTCGTTCAGAATAGAAACTGTTGTGTATTCTTTTTGAATAAATAGTATTGTAACATTTTGACCTCCCTAACCAATGGTCCACGTTTTAAATTTCCCTTTATTACTCCCTAATCTGTTCTACTCCTGCGCTTCGCTGTGACGTTTATATGTGTTTTTACATCAGACTGAAATATTCAGCTATCAAATTTTCGTCCGTAAGCGTGCATAAATCACGCGCCCGTTCGTACATAAAGGCTTATAAATAAATTAGTCATAAATGACGACCGGGGATTTGACGTGATGCTATGTAATGGTGTTTTTACTACAACACGGTGTCATTTCTGTTGATTTCCCATTTGTATTTCGTTGTCGATCGGATTTTTCCAATCTTTCGCTCACGACGAAATGGTTTGAAAAATAAAATTATTTTCGGAATAATAAATATCATTGTATAATCATTTTTGAATGAGGCACTGTTCCCTTTTACGAAGGCAAGAGATTGATCAATTCCTTACTCGAATATTCGTTACTCCCTTTAGGGTAGATTGTTCTTTAGCTTTGCTTTAATCATGTTAATTATTTTTTCTTTTTTCACTATTTCTCTCCATCTACTTTTTATTCTTCATCTTTCCGTTCCAATCCTAAATGTGTATTTATCTCAAATCATACCCAACTAGTCATGTCATTTTCTCCTTGCCGTTCTCTTCTTCTTTTTTCCAGTTTCGTCGCTCACTTTTCCCAATGTGTTCTAACTAACAGACTCCTTATGCCTTAAAAGCTTTTCTTCAAAATCTTATTCATGATTGATTAAATTTATAAGTGTCAATTGTAGAATTTCTTTTGAATGCCAAAATTGTTATGTTTGTTGCCACTTTGGATTGTCTTTATGTATGTGGGTACGTGTCTACTTTCTTTTTGTCTTTCTCTCAGGGTTTTCTTTGGGAATTACCCACTTTTCGTTTTATGGCCCACGGCGAACACATACAATGACGAACACAGAAAAAATGAAAGGGGGATGTCATTGTCAAATGTATATGCGTCAGTACGTGTTAGAAAAAGAAATGAAGAAAAGGGTTTATCAAAAAGGTTGTTGTCTGTCCAAACTGTACACCTGTTAGCACAAGTCGGCCTAATCACTTCGCCTTTCACAAGGTTCGTTGGGTCTCTTGCCCTATCAGATGTATTCTTTGTCAAAGGGGGACGCTCTGTACCGCCGATCACGCATGTGCGTCAATTCTTTCACAAGAGAGAGACGCCCTTCGACGATATAGGTTACCGTCCGTCCAAAGCGAATACCAGGTATCACAAGTCGGCCATGTCACCTCGCCTTTCACAAGGGTCTGTGGACCTCTTGCCCTACCCGATCTATATTTGTCAAAAAGGGAGACGCTCTGTACTGCCGATCACGCATGTGCCTCAATTCTTTCTTAAGAGAGAGGCGCGCTTCGACAATACCTAAACGTCTCCCGTTGTCCGGTGTTTAAATAAGAATTTTGTTTGTGCTGTCACGTATGCCCTTCCATGTTGTTAGTGAAGGAAAACGGATGCAGGATATTCAGGAAGCAGTAAATGTTCTTTTTCTTAATGAAAATACCTCGATATATTTTAATAACTTTTTTAATAAAATTTTCTTATCTTCTTGTTTTATCGAAGTGTTACCTGCGGAGGTCGAGGAAGGAGTCCTCCAAATCGCGGAATGCTCGCCTTTTATAGCGATTTCGTACTATTTATTTTTTCGTTGTCATGATTACCGGAACATCCGCGTTCTGATCTAGTTACATACTAGTTTACTACATAAACGCTTTGATTATATATATAATCAAAGATTAAACGTTACCTTTTGACAGTTAGCGTTTACTTTAGATATGAGGCGCTTTCCAATTACGAACTTTAAGCACCTGAACTGATCTGATCCGAGCTACACTTTAGAAATCGTAATGGGAACGCTAGCAAGCGTCAGTTGTGACGTATATGTCAAATTGACCATGTGCGCGCCACCTTCTTGGTGCTCGAAACGCAAACGATATGACAGGTGCTCGAGGGGAAGAGGGAAATCAACACTGATTAGTTCAGGTGCTTCACGCTCTTACAATTGGAACGCTTCGGAACATCTCTGGACTAGACCCGAGAAGCACAAACGTGTAATTGGAAAGCGCCTTTTGTTTTTTTTAGTTTTGGCACTTCCGTATAAGTGTTCGTCACACAATGCTTGATAGTCTATTAAGAACTCCGAAACCTGATCCCAACGAAGGCGCATTCATCGGCCGTCTTCCAAATAGACCAGTCTCCTCTTATTCTTGCTTTGCTTTTTTCCATCCACTGGATAATGTATGACTTAGTGGCCCCCGGAGTAAGCCAAACCTCCGCTGCATTCTTTCAATGAAATCAAAGTGTTTGTTCGCCCATTCAAACTGGTCTACCACCTTCGAGCTCCCCTCAGGAATGTTTATTTGATTCGTCGAGCTGCAATTATACTTTCTATAACTGCTGCGTTTTACATTCGTAAGTGTCCCTTTTGCTTACCATTGTTCTTCTCCATTATTCTTTTTTATAAATTCATTCTTACTCCGTTATCACTTCAAGTTGTTCGAAGTGGCTCTAGCATTCTTTTCGTTTCCTTTAACCTTATTCGTTCTTATTTCTTAATTACTTGTAAGTAGTTCTATTTCTGTCTACACACCTTAAAATCTGGAGTTAATTTAACTCCTATTTGGTGTTCCTTCGCTTCCATTCCTTTGTGGTGTGGTGTTAAAGTAAATGAAGTTAGGACGATTAATCTTAAGAAGTGTCTTAAAAAGTGAGATTTCAATCCTTGTAGTAGTTATCTCTAGCTTTCAAGGAGAGACTTAACCTCTGAGGTAGTAGTTTGTATCCCTAAAGGAACGAGTAGTACCCATAAAATGTCAGTTCCTCAAAGGAATTCGTATTATTCAGGAAAAGAATCTTTCCAGTTGGGGTCATATTAAGTGTGAACTAACACCTTTAGGATAATATTTTTATTTTTTTGGATTAAATACGTTATGACTTCCAGCAATACAGAGAAAATATTTGACTGTTTAGTGTAACTTATCTCCTACTTATTAAATTAACGAATTATGGATAGTATGTTTATTATATGGTGTTAAATAGGAGTTGGAGTTATCCTTGTTGAAATAAAATGATTTCGCTTCTTTTTAATGCTTATTTTTAGACACATTTTAATCGGGATAAAACTTTACCCATATCATAACACCGATTAGGAGGATCTCAATTTTTTTTATGTTTCTAATTGTATTTGCAGCTTAAGCTAAAAGGTTACCGACAAAGCGTCTCAGAATACAGAATGTAACTGAAAGGGCTCCTGTATCTCTTAAGGTCATTCTTATTCGTATTTTTCTTTGGATTAAGGTCATTCTTGTTAGCGATCAGTTTGTAGGGTAAGTCATTTATAACGAAAACGAATCTTTGTCTGTTGATTTTTTCAAATGCACTTTCCAATCAATGGTAAACACAAATAAAGGATAAAATTAACAAAAAAAAGTAATAGCGAAATTATTCACAGCCGCGCCTTTGTGATCTTCGAATTATACCCGGAATTACAAAGAGTTTAAGATGAAAAGTTTTCTCGAATAAGGTAGTGCGGAGTGCAAAGCAAAAAAATACGGTGAATAAAATATTTTATTTTCAGTTACGTTTTCATTTCCTGCAGATTAAGTATATATACAGGTGACCATTTTAAATCATGACCCCTTAAAATTACAAAATAGGCAATACATTCTAGCTCCGTGCTTTTAGTACCTACATTATGAAGACACGAAGTTACTTCTGATATAATTGATGGGTTGCCTATTCTAATTTCTTTATAATAGGCACCTTGTTTATAAATTTTTCTTTCATTGGAATTTTATTTTAATGCAAAGCAGTAACAGAGCTGACGTTTATAATCGGACGTATTTGTGTCGTAAATGATAATAACGTGTCTGCAGGAGTTTATCATTGCGACAGTTATCATTAACGAGATTCATAACTGTTAACTCCTACAGATATCCCCTAGGTGGCGCATAGTTACTAACCTGGTCAAAATATGGACGTGTTATGTTACGGTAATCGGGTGCTTAAATAGTTTAAGCATTCAAAATTGGAAGTTTCAGCTTACCGATAATGCGCTTTATCCATTTAGTTGCATCAGCACCGCTTCATGTTAACCAGCTGGTAATATTATGATAGGACGAATTCGTTTGGAACACACTTTCGCAATTGTTTTAAAAAGAAATTATCGACACCGTTAACAAAAGTAGGCTTGACGGAAATCGATAAGTTGATTCCATTAGAACTTTTCTTAATAACGCGTTCAAAGGAAAGCATCTTAGCTTAATAGAAATTACTTTTCATAAATTTCGGACAAGCCTTTGAAAGACCTACGTAATGTAATTAGCTTTGTGAGAACCTTGGTTGATTGTGAGCATGAAATTTAGTATGAAATTTATAAGTAAAGCAAAAGTACTTACTTATTCCCGTATATAATAAAGTACTGATTTGTGAAAAGCTTTGATGTCTTGTTGGTTTACCTATTAAAGAAAATTACAAAGACATATTTTATTTTTTGTAGTTATTAGTATTTCTCTAGGATTTTTCTTTCCATTATTTCTGTACAGTTTCCCCTGCCTTTGTCCTTTCTGAACCTTCCATTAATCACTTGCTCGTTATACGAACGGATCTTCTTCCATTTTAAAATTACACATTAAAAAGCGAAACTTATTACGGAGGGACACAGAGAAAAGTTTTTAATTTATACACACCTACCTCGAAAAGCAATTTTAGATGCAAAAATTGCCCCGCACCGCCGTAATTATGATTTCGTTTGTTTTATGGAGCAAACTTCATCACTCACGGCGAATTGACGCGAGATCTAGAAGAACAATTTAGAGGATAAGCTAATGCGAAATTTCTTGATAAAAACACGTTTCGCATGCAATAAATCATCTGCTGCGTTTTTAAGTTGTCTGCAGTTTTTGTTTTTTTTTTTCCTGCTCGGTTAATTGGAATTATTATGGAGTTTTAATCGACCGAATCCATCTCTGACAAATTTAATTAGCAGACGCAATTAATTTAATAGCAACTAGCCATAAATTTATTATTATTCTTCCGTAATTTAATTTTCTTTTGGAGATGAAGCTGTAGAAGTTAATTTATAATTTATAACATTCCATACCCCCTTAGACATATAAAGGGGTAGGGAGCTCAAGACTCTTAAGTAGGGAATTATAATAAGATTTATTATATTGTTTACCTAATAAATTTGCTCCTAAGAAGAATGAATTGTCTATTTATATCTCATAAACTGACATCTCCCTACTTTATCATAATATTGCGCGAAATTACGTGGTCAAGGCCAACAAACATGATACGAAAACAATTAAAATTAAAAAAAACGAAACTTTTATGAATATTAATTTTTATTTAAAGTAGAGTGAAATAATTTGTGGATTTAAGTGGAGCTGACCGGTCTTACCTTAGAAGATTAAATTTTGAACCTGTCAAAAGTGAATTTAATCATTCGGCTAAGGAAGCGATTAATCATCCGCTTTAGCCATTTATATCTTTTAAGTCTGGAGATCGCTCGATATCCTTACAACTACGTATGAAACAGGTCTGCCCCATAGTAAACAATGTAATTCCAACTACCTATTATAACATAATGTAATTCCGTGTGCCTATTTAACATTTATTGTATTAAGAATATTGTTACAGTTATTTCCGATTTGATTGATGGGTTGCCTATTTTAAAATCTATTTTAAATAGGTAACCTATAGAAAGCCTTTCCTCATGGCCCCATTTGCATCACGTTAATCTCGATCTTAGTCATTTACCAAATTTTACCAAATGCAAACCTCGTATTACATTAAAGCTATACTGCGGATTTCGGTACATCTCTCTCCCTCCGCGTAAAGAACATTAACGATGTGACTAGAGGCGCGCGACACTTTCTGTATTATGTATGAATACATACATGTATTCTCTAAATAGTATACAGTTGTGCAGTAAATCGACAGTTAAAAGAGAATATTTTCGAAATCGTAAATACGATTGAATTGTCTCTAAAATAAAACAAAATATTCAAACGTGTCGTAAAAGATATCGAGCAAACAGATACGTTTCCTTGGGATATTCTACGAGATTCGCTAAATATAAAAAAAAAAATTAAGGTGAATAGAAAGTGCTCTCTAAATGTCATAAATATTCTATGAAACAGTACGTATTCGAGAAGCTGGCATTCGTTCGAGCGAGACCTAAATGCCTCGCGATCTATACCGTACACTCGCATATGAATGTTTTATCAGACGAGTTTCCAGCGCTATGAAACTATTCGTTTACTTAAGAAAACACAGCAAATTTGTCCGAATGGCCACCGAAGATATTCAAACGCAATTTCTTTTCCCTTCGGTGAGAAGGGGAGCAAGAACGAAAGCACACTCGGATGTAAGAACGAAGCAGGTAATTTTTTCAGGGATACGAAAACTGACAGTTTCGTGATGAAATTTCAGTTTGAAAATCATTTGTAAAGGGTCGGGTAATATTATTATTGTGTTTTTGTTTTCTCTTTGTACTGCATTATATTTGGGTATAGAAATATGAGCAGCCAATTTGACAAAGAATACGAAAGCTTTTATTTAAAAAAGGAACCTGAGACGTTCGAACTCAGAGACTATTCTTTAATCAGATTCGCTTTTAGAATTCTATTTCTCTAGAACAATTCGAAATATAATGAGCTTTCAAGTTACTTATACGTCATTAAACTAGCGTGGAAACTGTAAAAGGGAAACAAGTTCCCTAAATCAATGAAAGGAACAAAGTAATAAATTGCGTAGCATTTTCAGTGACTATCTCATATGTTGGCTAAAATAACTATCAAAATTATTATTACTAAATGGAATATTACCATGAACCTTAACATGAGATATTGTAAATGGATGTGAGTCGCGATAATAACGCAATATCGTATAATAAAGTAATAATTTATCCAAAATGTAAATGTTATTTTAATATTACATAATTGCTACTATAGATCATGACGTGGGGCGTTCACGAAACGAAATTGAGCTTTATCTGGCGCATTCGTTTGGGGTTTTTTTCAAATCTGCAAAACTCTGATATTTGTTGCAGGATCATTTATATTTTGAACTAATAAAATATGACAAACGGCATGCTGTATGTTACTGCTTCTCTTTGCAAATGGAAGATTAATCCTTTTATGTTTTGTGCATTTCATGGGTTTTAACTAGCACGAGCTTTAAACCACAATTGAAATGAAAATATTTCATTAATTAATTAATTTGGGTTATCGTTATTTTGGTGCTGCATGCGTTTTTAATTTAGTTTTCATTTAGTAATCACAAGAATTTTGATTACTTCTTTGTATAAGCAGTCGCAGTTTTCTGAAAATCACCTTACATTTATCTACCGCAAAAATCAGTGTGCAATAGCAATTTTTAATTTTTGCTGGTTTTAAGAGCGCGAACTCTGCATTATTGATCACCCTTATCAAGCTATGCAACTAAAACGACCCGCACAGGCGAAGTTTACGGAGAGAAACCCGTATATAATGCACACAGTACGTGTTTTATCATAGATAAATATCCCAGTAAAATATTTCCGCAATTTATTGTTCTTTGAAACTTTTAGCGAGCTCTTAAGATGCACTGCCATTAAGGCTGCGCATTAATAATAATAATTTTATTGCATAAATAAGTTCCTGTTCAGGCGCCTGCAGAGGAGTGTAAAATTATTCAAAGGAAAGTGCAGACGGTAAGATGAAGGCTTATACGGTATGCTTTCAAAATCAAGCATTTAAATGGATTTTAAGCCTTAATTAAATCCACCGTGGAAAATGCTTTGTTCTGCAACTGCAAGGGAGAGACAGACAGGTTGGTTGTATGGGCGCGTCCAGAATTTGCATGGATTTGGAAATAATCTTTCATGTAATTATTAGGGATTGATATCGTTGGGAAAAAACCCACGCTGATGGTAACGTAATGTTGAAAGTTAATTATCCGAATTAGATAACTTGATGATTACATTATAATAGTTGTCCTCATGGAAGGACATCTTCCAAAACGACAGAATAAGATGAAAGGCAAGGAGAATGTTGTGTTAAAATGCCAGATCTGTTAATTAATTTCCTGATGGCCTACAAAATGCACAAATATATATCCTTCCATTCAACATGAAAAAGGATACTCTTATTTCTTTGATTTTATTAATTCAACGTACTGTAAATTATAACTAATAATAACACAAATACATATTTTGAAAATGTTCTCTGCAAACGGAGTTTTCAAACATTTTGAAAAGGCGAGCACAAATTTAATCAGTTTGTGTGTAATTCTCTGTCTGCTTTTTAAAGTGTACCTACTCCTCTAACGCTGAGCGCTCCGGTTTGGCTTTTTTCATTACTGTTCCCAGCGCAGTTGTGCAAATTATAAAACTAAAACACTGCTGGCCTAGTTTGCAGCAACTTGCGGCTCGAGATAATAATGCAAACATTTATATATTCGAAGAAAGAGAGGAGCACTTCTCTGCGAGTAAGAGAATTATGAATTTGATTGTTTACTTTGCTGAAATCGTTGACGACGCAACGGTTGTAGAACTTCAGCTGAAATGTAGAAAAATGTTGCGGAGGCAACAATTAGGCATTACTAGAATACTAATAAAAAAACAGTGAATGGTTTTAAAATGTCTGTCCTACATTGATTGCGCATAGTGCTTAGGCAAATTGAATCGATCCGTGAATTATTGACACATGCTCTCTTGAAATGAAAGTCGTATTTTTTTGAAACGCAAATTGATGTGATTATTTTGTTATTAGCGTGCAAGGACTTTTCTATAGCCCTTTGTCCCGCAAATGTATTTGCTGTAAGTGTCGAAGTCAATATTTACCTGTCTGCTTTATTTTCATAACGTTAATGTATTATTCCTGGTCGATAAAAATTATTAAGGCCGCTAGACACGGTGCAATTTATATTCTATTGTGCGCATGTGTATAATGAAAGGACTACAATAATTGTTGGACACATGTTATATTGTTTTATTAGGATTGAAAAGGCACTCGCCTTTTTCTGCAACCGGATTCAAAATTAAGTTATTCACAAAGCAAATCTTAACTAAAAATGTCAAAAGTTAAAATTCCCAGGATTTGCTTTTAATTCTAGGAACTAAAAGTGTTACCTAGCAACGCACATTTTTTCTATTACTAGCAAGTCAACTTCAGTTGCTGTTTTTGGTACTACAAGTCATTACATTTGGTTGCAGAAAAAAAATATTGTCTTTAAAAATATTAATTATCATCTAATTTTATTAAAAAAATTATTCAAATAATGGATTCTGTCACAGAAAAACGTGTACGTTCAATAATTATTGGATGCAAAAAGATTTTTTTACGTCCTCCTAAATAAAACAACAAATGATAAACGATTTGCATTTGTTTTTATTTCTTTGTTTTTCCAATCGTAAAAAAGGTGGTTTTTACGTTCGACTTAAAAAAAACAACAAATGAATAACGATCGACGTTTTCCGTTTTCTGTTCTCTAATTTTAATTAATTCTGACAATTTTCATAATCAGTCAACTTTTCTTTCTTGTTTTGTTCGACTCAAAAAAAAAAAAACAATGAAAAACGATAGATATTTACTTTTTTTGTTTTTTGTTTTTCAATTTTTGATTAAAAAAAAAACAAAAAGGGAGTACTTTTGTGTTTTCAATACAAAATAGTCGCAAACGTTTTGTTTTATGTATGTACGACTCAAAAAACAAATGAAAAACGGTAGAAATTTGTTGGGTTTTTGTTGTTTGTTTTCTTATTTTTGTCTCTAGATTTTTCACAATCAATCGTCTGTTGTTTTTTCAGTAAAAATTGTCGTAAATCTTTTTTTAAGTTCATCAAAAAAAGAAAAAAACAAAAGAAAAACGATCGGCATTTGTTTTTTTTTCGTTTTTTGCATAATCAATTGTTTTTTGTTTTTCCAATCAAAAAAAAGAACTGTCGCAAAAAAAAGTTGTTTTTATGTTCGACCTAAAAAAAGCAACAAATGAATAACAATCAACATTTTCCGTTTTCTGTTCTCTAACTTTAATTAATTCTGACAATTTTCATGATCAATCGTCTTTTGTTTCGTGTTTTCTTCGACTCAAAAAGAAAACACTGAACAACGATAGACATTTGCTTTTTTGTTTTAAAATTTTTGATTCTTGATTGAAAAAACAAAAGGCGAATATTTTTGTTTCTTCAATACAAAATAGTTGCAAACGTTTTCTTTTACATATGTGCGACTCAAAAAACAAATGAAAAACGATAGAAATTTGTTGGGTTTTTGTTATTTGCTTTTTTATTTTTGTCTCTTGATTTTTCACGATCAATAGTTTTTTATTTTTTCGATAAAAATTGTCCTAAATCTTTTTTTAAGTTCATCAAAAAAAAAAAAAACAAATGAAAAACGATTGGTATTTGTTTTTTTTTTTCGTTTTTTGCATAATCAATCGTCTTTTGTTTTTCCAATTAAAAAAAAACAGTCGCAAAAAAGTTATTTTTATATTCGACTTGAAAAAGAAAAACAACAAATGAATAACGATCGACGTTTCCCGTTTTCTGTTCTCTAATTTTAGTTAATTCTGACAATTTTCATAATCAATCATCTTGATTGTTTTGTTTGACTCAAAAGAAAAACAATGGAAAACGATTCACTTTTTTTTTTGTTTTTTGTTTTCCAGTTTTTGATTCTTAATTGAAAAACAAAAACAAAAGACGAATACTTTTGTTTTTTCAATGCAAAATAGTTGCAAACGTTTTGTTTTACGTACGAAACAAATAAAAAACGATAAAAATTTGTTCGGTTTTTGTTGCTTGCTTTCTAATTTTTGCCTCTTGATATTTCACAATCAATCGTTTTTTGTTTTTTCAGTAAAAATTGTCGTAAAAGTTTTCTTTTTACGTTCGTAAAAAAAACAAATGAGAAACCATCGGTATTTGTTTTTTTCTCTTCCGTTTTTTTTGCTTTCTAATTTTAATTAATTCTGGTTTAGATTTTTCACAATCAATCGTCTTCTGTTTTCTCAATACAAAATATGTAGTTACAAAATTTTTTTTTTATACTAGACTCAAAAAAAAACACAAATGAAAAACTTGTTCTTTTTGTTGTTTCTTTGATTCGTGATTTTTCACAATCAACCGCTTTTTGTTTTTTCAATAAAAAATAGTCGCAAAAAAGTTGTTTCTTTACGTCCGACTTAAAAAAAAAAACAAATGAATAACAATTGCTCTTTTTTCCGTTTTCCGACTAAAAGAAGAAAAACAAATGAAAAACGATAGACATTTGTTCCTTTCTTGTTTCTTGTTTTCCAATTTTTGATTCTTGATTTTTCACGTTTTGCAGTTATTTTGTAATGAAAAAATAAACGACGATCGCTACTTCTGTTTTTAAAAAACAAGAGACGATTACTACTGCTTTTTTTTCAATACAAAACAATCAATTAATTAATTTTAACAATTTTCGCAATCGATCATCTTTTGTTTTTTTTTTTTTGTTTTGTTTGACAAAGAAAAAACAAACGAAAAACGATAGACATTTGCTGTTTCCCTTTCTTGTTTTCCAATTTTTTATTCTTGATTTTTCCCGTTTGCAAGTATTTCGTATTGAAAATTCAAAATTAAAAAAAAAAGGAACAAATGAAAAACGATAGAAATTTGTTTAGTTTTTGTTATTTGATTTTGATTTGTTGCCTCTTAATTTTTCACAATCAATCGTTTTTTGTTTTTTCAGTAAAAAATTCCATCGAAAAAAAAGAAAAACTAATGAAAAGCGATCAATATTTGCTATATTTTTCGTTGTTTGTTTTCTAATTTTCTATTCTTGATTTTTCACCATCAATATATTAATATCAGCTGGTGCAAGATTTCTTGCATTGCATCTCTTATATTTTGGTGCAATTTCGATTTTAATGTTATTTTTCATATTGCCAACTTGAAATTTCAACAACGAGAACACTATTTTGCTTACATATGCAATGCAACATAAGTTGCCATCTTGTAAAGTGACGAGCAGTATGCAATTTGTTGTCGTTTTGTGGCTTGTTTTAGAGAATGCATAGTCCACTGGATAATTAATTTGATAAACGCAAAAAAAATTAAAACTGAATTTCTTTTGGATGCAACTCGAAATAGATTAAAGCAGGTGATGACACTATAACAGTCTTTTAAAGGGATCTGGAAATTAGCGATTTCGTTTTAAGCAACGAACTACAAAGTACCTCATATAAAAACTTTTAATGTTCGCCATCAAGTGCATATAACCATTAAAATTAAAAATGTAAGTGCAGTAAACATTGAGTTCGTCCATTAAATTTCACTTACCTGGTTATATATAATAATTCAATTAGCAAGACATGCTTCTGCTAAACTGAACTTTTACTATTAACTATTAAGGACGAGTCGATGCCGCATTTTAAGCAGAACGTGAAATTCAATTGCAGTGCAATTTCAAGAGCGATGTATTCAAAATGACTTAATTTTATGCCTGACGGCATTATTAACTTCACTTGAAGACTCCTGAATAAAAATTAACTTTAGAGATGCAGTTCTTTGTAGATTATTAGATTATTAGTGGAGTCTTTCGTTAACAGATTATAGTTTTTTGCGTTGAAAGTTTCAATTTACTAAGTAATTCACTTGCAATGTCTACCATAATACGACGCGACGTGTTAAAATTATTTCCCTGGTGACTTATTAAGGTTATTTTAGTCTCTTTATTTGGAGAGTTAAAAATTTCATTGATAAAATTTTTGGCAAAGAAAAGGGAATCATAAAATATTCTCGTGGTAGTTTTTTTAACTTACCTTTCAAATAAGTTTGACTTCTTTTTAATAACTATAAATCAGCTAATAGATATTCAGAATTCGCGTTTCCAAGCGAGGAATTCCATATTTCCCTCTCATAAATATACATAGGAGATCCAATATAATCTTTCTTTTGTTATATTACCGGCTCTATTGCTGAGCCGCAGATATAACCGAATGTTACAATAATAACATCATTAAATGAGGAACGGCCTGGTTCCTATTGATTTTTGAGACACAACAACTATTCATTCAGCCATTGCCTCTGTTTTTTGATGCTTTATTTGCTCGCGCAATGCCCGTACTGAACGGATAAATCGGCGCTTTGTTTTTATTCTGTTAAAGTTTTTGTATTATCTGTAATCAAATTTGTTTTGTTCGCTATGAAGCCATACAAACCCAATATTGCCGATTGGTGTTTTATAGTATTTTCGTTGTGGATTTCAAAGCGCCAATATACGTTGTTTGAACCGACGAAAAATCAGAATGAAAAAGGGAAATTATGATGTGGGTCGTAACGAAGTGTAACTTTATTTGTTAACCTTTCAAAAACACATCCGATTTCACATTTTAGTTGCGATAGATTCTATTTACAAGAAATAAAATAAAACAATCACCAAATATTTACATTTGATTTACTCATAATAATTTCAAAGCACAGCTTAATTCGTTAATTAAAAAGATCAGCACTAATTTTAATATTTAATAATTTAATGAAGGTGATTTTTAATAACTTCATTTTATCTTGCTTTAATAATTACTCCACGTTCTGTTTTAACTAATACTGTTTGTAAAAAGAAAATTGAAAAAAGGTTCACGAAAAACAATAATAACGGCGATGAAGCACAAAAAAAAATGGACTCGGGGATAAAAAGAAACGTTGGTCAGCAGACAACACTTAGTCGTTTGTTACGAACGTGAATGTGGTGATTGTCGGTCAGTTTTCCAGCTACTTTCCTACTTTCCGGCGTGTTTATAAAAAAAGTTTGCGCACTACATTCGGTGAATTCTAACGACGGAATTAGTCGGAAAAAAAGCAGGAAAAGGACGAATTGGCCTGCTTGTAAGGAAAGGCTTTTAAGTTTACGACTTTGTCTCCGCGTGAATCAACGTTAAGAGACTAAATGAGCTTAATAAGTCACCAGGGAAATAATTTGACAGTTAAACTCACCTTACAGTACTTTAGCACGTCGTAATACCTTTTTTCGTGTCGTCCCAGTCATTGTTAATGAATTAGTCAGTAAATTTAAACATTCAGCGCAAGAGAAAAATTTACAACAAAAGTATAATCCGAATTCACCTGTTTAATAAAATTCCTGTTCTGATTTCCATTAATAATCTAATTATCTGCAAGGAACTGCAACTTTAAAAGTTAATTTTTATCCCGGAGTCTCCAACAGAAGTTAATAACGTCTTCAGGCATAAAATTAATTCATTTTGAATACATCGCTTTTGAAATTGCACTGTAATTGAATTTCAGGTTCTGCTTAAAATACGGCATCGACTCGTCCTTAATAGTTAATAGTAATAGTTCAGTTCAGAGGGGGCGTTTCTAGTTAATAGAATTATTTGTACAACCAGGTAAGTGAAATTTAATGCATAAACTGAATGTTACATTTTTGGAAAATTTTAATGGTTATATGCACTTGACAGCGAACATTAAAAAGTTTTTAAATAGTTCGTTCCTTAAAACGAAATCGCTAATTTCCAGGCCTATTTAGAAGACTGCTTTAGATCGACTTGCATCTAAAGAATCTCCTTTTGCGTTTAAGCTTCATCAAATTAAACGTCCAGTAGACTGTGCGTTTTCTAATAGCGACGGTAATTGATGATAAATGACCAACATATTTTTTAATTAAAAATGATTGGCACTGTTGATTTTATTCTTTTTTTTAATACGTTTGATTATCGGAACTGAAACATGCTTTACGAAAGTGAAGAAACGACTCCGAACATTCATTTATCTCTGCCAATCGAACCGTTAATATTAAATTTTCATTGGTTGCCGAAAAATTTTCACAAAAGAATAGCTTCGTTTTAGTGCAAATATTTAAACGTAAACGTGTATTGAATCGTGCCCGCCCAAGTGAGTACTGTCCGTGCCCGTCCTGAAAATATCTAAGCCGATGGCTTCTTTGCCGAAGCAAAAAGACGCAGAACAATTCAATTCCCCCGGTCGAACGCTAAACTTCGGCCACGTCTTTCACTTGAGCTGGAACATAATTTTTTAATTGAATTAAACTGTAATTGGGGCAACGAATGCATTAAAATGAGTCGGTTTTATTTCTCTAATTTACTCGTCAGCATAGAACTAGATTAATGACAAAATAATGCTTTTAATACTAAAGTTGAAATAAAATAATAAATCTCTTTTTAATTCAGAGTCATTAAACAATATTTTGTTCTTTTAATTATAGGTACTAAGGATTTGTAGACAGCATAATAAAATCTAATACTCACGTAAAAGAAATAAATGAAATTAGTGCACGTTCCAGTAATAATAATTATTAGGTACTCTCCGACGTTCCCAAATAATTTATTCCCTGAAAGGACTTTAAAACAGAGAGAAAACTTTTCCTATTCTTTTTTTTAATTAAAACGAAAATATGAGTTTCCAAGCGACTCGTCCTCGTTACACACTCGATTTAGAACGACTGTCATCTGGTAAATTAAAACCGTCAAAATTTCTCGTGATAAAATTTAAATGTTTCGACATCATTGTAAAGAAGTAATAAGCAGCTTCAATAACGAAGATATTTTTGATACTTTCATCAATCCTAATAAACACACGCAGGTACGTTGAAGCAAACCAGTATTTTGTTTGTACGAGCTTAATATCTTGCAGCCCCTTAAGAAAATAGTGAAGGAAAATACATCTAAGATGAGGAATATATCTCCATCGTTATGCCAATCTTCTAATGTGAAGGTAATTAATTACAATCATGTCTAAAAATAATTAAGATCTTTGAAGGCGTGCCTGAAGGAACTTAATGTGAACTAAATTTTCTTTTTAAAGTTGATATTTCGGCGATCAGCAAGCGTGTAACATTTTAAATGGTGTTGCGAACCGCCTCATTCATGGTTACTACAGAAAATTTACATGAATTTCTAGAGGGTCGCGCATAAAACCTGCTAAAATTACATGTGTACGCTAACTTTCCGGGCCACTTCATTTATTCCAGACAGTTTAACAGGTGCTATGTATATTCAAAAGTTAGTCTGGTCTTGATTGAATTGAAAATTGTAATTAACAAAAGCGTATAACGTAATTTTAACTTTGAAAACGTAACAAGCTGCCTTGCTTAATTCAACGTGATATAATTTTTGGAAATTTTAATCAAAATATTTCTAATCTTCAGACTGGAATGAGAGCTAGTGATCCGTTTCCTTCACCAAATTTACAAATACAAATGTGCAGATATTGCAGTCGTCCGTATTATTCTGATCGTCTCCAAAAACACGAAGAA
Source organism: Serrognathus titanus (assembly GCA_039766575.1). Taxonomy (NCBI): domain Eukaryota; kingdom Metazoa; phylum Arthropoda; class Insecta; order Coleoptera; family Lucanidae; genus Serrognathus; species Serrognathus titanus. The sequence goes on from CM077912.1 coordinate 5,496,832, forward strand.
ACTTGTGCAAAAAACACTAAAGAAAGAAGAATCATTTATGACGCAGCGTGAATATCAGTGACTTCTTCAATGTAATACAATTTAAAATTTATCAGTAGATACGCCATGGATTTAGGGCTCATATGCAATTTAATTTAGCGTTTCAAATATGTAGGAATGGTTGCCTAACTAATTGACCGGTGTAGAAGGGCGAACGAGAGGCACCGCACAAGCTTCTTCAGTTCAGGACGCAAACAAGCAGCAATTTTCAAATAAGAGGTAGAAATCAGGCGGCAACAACAGATAAAGAATAAATAGCCGTTTTACCCGTTATTTGAAAACTGCTAGTTAGGCAACCATACCTACACATTTGAAACCTAGACCCCTATACATTGGCCCCGAACGTTCACTTAGCAAAAATAGAAAATAAAAGTTAAATTCATTTGTGTTCAAGTCTTTTTTTACTTTGATTCTACATAGGTAACTCAAATTGAAAATCTGATCGCTAATTTGAAACAAATACAAATTTTTTCTACCACCAGAATACAAGATAATTGTAATAGAATATACTCGACTGGTTCGGTTCGAATTAGGTAGGTAATGCCTTTCTGAAAAGTTTAAAGTTTGAGTAATTCGATCGATTTAACTTTGCTTTTGCTTTTCGAAATATATGAATCGAAAACCTCACAGTAATTTACTTTAATAACACTATGCGCTGCAAATGGCATCCAGATCCCTGTTAGGTGGTGCTACGTGTTAACCGTATTTCATTTTCATCGCCAACATACGAGCTGGTGGTCACCGCCATGCATGTAATTGAATTACATATTGAAAGCTGTATGCTTCTTTGCAGCTACGCCACGTTAAAGCTGTAGCAGTTCCGCTTGAAAAACCTAATCCTGTGAATAATTATTTAGGACGTCACCGTTCGCATTCAGCAAAAATTAAAAAAAAATCCCGAGCAGCTTGTGCAGCATTAAGGTCGGTGCAAGGAAGACTGCGAGTGGGTGGATGGGAGCTGGAGGGATAGGTTGTATGTAAAGTAACGTTGACACAGTAATTTATATTCGGTTTATTATTTAATATCACAAATGTCTGGGTGTTGCTGCGAATTAGGTTCCTCCGCGCAAGAAAACAATCGCATGATTAATGTGCTTTCCTGTTGAGCATTATCTTGGATCCTAAGTTTAGTACAAAACTAAAAACTAAAGAGTTATAACTGACATATGAATAGAAAATAAGGAAATATCAAAAATCCTTATTTCATTTATTTTAAACTGTACAAAGTGCATTACGTCTCTGTGCAACTTCTCGACGTTTCTAGCTATTTGTATCATCCGAAATTGGAAATTATTTTCTAATAACATTTTTAAAGCTTCCATTTCTCTTAGACGAGTTTGAAAAGTATTAAAAGATTTTAAATAGAAGATTTAGGTTCCCATACATTGAAAGCGTTAAAGTTTGTTCTTTTTTTTCTTTTTTGAAGTGCTGAACGTGCGAACGTGTATAATGGAAGTTTTAAAGCTACTGAAAATATCGTATTATCAAGGATTTAAAGCTGTATATTCATTTAGTCGTTTTCATTTTAAATAATTAAAACCTGTATCGAACGAACCGTAAATAACTCAGCGTATCAGGAGTGGGATCGCAGTTGTACAAAACGATAAATTATAAGCCCATTATCGGCTATATTAAATCCCGGCGGTGTTAAACGTAATTTTCGGTTTTTATTCGGCGGTGCAGCCGTAGATCATTGTGTGTAAAAGGCGCATCTATTATTTGCGGCGGTACGGCTGCGGTGCGAAGCGAGAGGTATGATCAAGGTAGAGGAAACCGCTTATCCCGAGAGGGGTTGTGACGTGATTTATTCGTCGGTTCGATTTTAAAACTAATTTACTTTCCATTTTCCTAAGATGCCGCCGCAGACGACGACGTGTCACCGTGCGAAGATGCCGCGACGCTTTTCTCTTTTGGCCGAACGTGGGTGGATGAAGTTGATTAGAATATCGTTTTTCGATTTATAACAATTCCCTTTAGAGCAGTATCTTATTAAACCGAAATACCTAACCAGAGCACTCGGAAATGGCAATTATCGCTTGGATAATTCATATTTACCGTTGGATTTTGTTTAAAACCACAATGCTTTTAAGGTTTTTTTTTCTTTTTTTTACAAGCGTACACAAATTTACTTTGAATTCTTTTTTCGTTTGTATCATTTTTTTAAAATACCAATAGTAGTTAGGAGTAATTCCCTATCATTGATTCAAATAAATATATAGGGTGTCATTTATTAATGGTGTATATTCCTTGGCATAAAATGGATTAATTCTGCAAATCTCAAAAATTTAGCTAAAAACTGAAAACTGATATCAAAAAGTTCCATTGTTTTAAAACCTCTGATTCATTTTACGGTGTTCATGCAATTCAATTTGGCTTCGGACCGCTCATAAAACAATAAAATTCGAGCGAATTAACATTATTATAGCTTCTGCCTATCCAAATAATGGAAAGGTTAATTGTTGCAAACAAGAAATTTCTGATAATTTGAAATACGAATTAACAAAGCTGAAAGTAAAAGAATGTAAAAGAAAAAGAAAGTAAAAGAATGCCTCGAATTGATAAAAATACAAAACGATAAAATAACTATGGTGGGAAAACATGAATCTGTACAAACTGTCAGTAAAAAGCTGTCAGTAAAAAGTCATACAGGGATGCTTTAAAGAACGAATGAGATAATGATATTGTAATTGTTGAATCAAAAGGGAAAACATTGAAGCTGAAGTTATCAAAGAAGACATTAAAAGTATTATCAACCCTTGTGAATTGAAAGTCGACGTAAAGATAGGGAGGTATTATACTTCAATGCAACGATAATGAAGCAGCAAATAAAATAAGAGAAAATATTCAAACCAAGTTAAGTGACAGATACAATATTTCTGTAAGGAAACTGCGTAAACCTGCAGTTAAAATTCTGGGCATTCATGAGAGAGATAATGACAACAGTCTAATTGAAAAATTAATAGCACAGAATAATTTGAACGAAAAGGGACAATTCAAAGTTACATTTAAATCCAAGGTGAATAAGAAGAAAAAATTCAATGCTACAATTGAAGTTGACGCGGCCACGCTGGATAACTAATGGAACGAGAATTTGTATTTATTGGATGGAAACGATGTCCTATAGTCCTACAGCATAATTAGATGCTTTATGTGTAATTGTTATGGGCATTTGGCGAACGATTGCAAACAAAATGAAACTTGTCCCCTCTGTGCGGAAAATCACTTACAACAGCGAAAAATTACAAATGTATAAACTGTGTTGAAGGAAAGCATAAATTAAATCTCAACATCTCAGTAGATCATAAAGTTTGGGAAACGACGTGTCAAAGTCTCAAAAGAGTAACAGATATCCAAAGAAAAAAAGTGGATTATAGCAAAGCATAGCAACTACAGAGTCCGGTAGAGTACCCTAATTCCTTTTGCAGTCTGATACATCAAAACGTTTGTTCTTTAATCAATAAGGTGGCCGCTTTGGAGTTTCTGCTCGAAGAATACGAAAATTGTAAAGCTCTCTGGCAAACCAATGTAAATTTACCAACTCTTCTTATAAAAAACTACAATTTAGCCGCCTGCTACTGTAGTGGTGACGGTTATGGTGGAGTCGCCGTCTATGCCAAAAAAAGGCGTGTTCACAACTAAAAATAAAATAATATGCCAACAATCAATAAGTAATGAATTCGAATTGCGGCTGCAAATTTTAAATTAAATACCATGAAGATCTGCGTAATCGGCATATACAGACTTCCCAATGCCAATGTGAAAATATTCTTCGAAAAAGTAGAAAATATTCTGGAGATTTTGACTAGAGAAGGCTGGAAATTCATCATTGTTGGTAACTTTAATATAAATATATGTGCTGAAAATAGGGATAAGGAAGAATTTGAAACTTTATTAGCTTCATTTAATCTAATATGCTCTATAAGGGACTTCGCCAGATTAACTTCTGCTTCATCCACTTGTATTGATAATGTTATCATAAATCTGCAACCTTCCAATTCTGTAGAAATTCATACTTATATTTCTGATCACACCGCTCAGAAACTGGATTTCGAGGCTCGATCCGAAAAAAAACGAAGTCTAATCAAAAAGCTTCAATACTACGAATATGAGAAGAATGACTGACACACTCTCTAACCAGTCATGGAATGCACTGTATGAACTTCAGCCGGAAGATGTAAATACACAACGGGAATACTTTCTAAATATTTTTTTACAAGCGTTTCAACAGTCTTTTCCTATGCAGACCTAAAGAAGTATGCCAAGAAACGTGAAGATATTTAATCGACCAGAGGTTGCTGAATTAAAGAGACAGATGGACTTACTTTTCACCACTGCTCATCACATGCCTGAAGTCAAACCGTTATATATGGAGGCTAAACAAGAATATTCTAGATTAATAAACAATCTAAAAAAACAGTCTATTAGTGAGCAAATACTGAATTCGGATAACAGAATCAAAACAACCTGTCACTGCCATCGATTCACCGCCTTCTAAAGACAAAAGCATGTTTCTTTATCCGGTGACTGATCTGGAAATTAAAGACGCTGTTAAAATACTAACTCAACTGGATATGATAGTATACCAGCAAAAGTTTTAAAGCACACAGTAGGAAGTTTTGTGAAACCTTTACAATACATTATTGGCTGTTCTGTCGAAACTGGAATGTTTCCTGATAAGTTAAAAATAACCGAAGTTGTTCCTTTTTTCAAAAAAGGTGATCGTGGTGACTTTTGCAATTATAGACCCTACGAATCTTTCAAAAATATTCGAGAGTGCTATGTGCGAAAAACTTCAACCTTTCTTATCCACCAATAAGCTAATCAACGATTCCCAGCATGGTTTCCTTGCTGGCAGATCCACCGATACTGCATTATTCCATTTTGTATAAGAAGTAGCCAATGTTATTGAACATAAGCATTTAGCATGTGGGGTAGTTCTAGATCTGTCTAAAGCCTTTAATAGTCTCGACCACTTGGATAAATTATACAGATATGGAATCAGAGGTAATGCATTGAGATGGTTTCGTCCTTATCTAAGCCTACGACCTCAGAGAACTCGCGTGACTGTTGATGAATTGAAATGCACATCTGATTATTTAACGAATGAAGCCGGTGTACCTCAAGGGAGTATCCTGGGACCGGTGTTGTTTGTAATCTACATGAACGACTTGTTTACATCTTGCTCAAATGAAAATATGAGGATAATTAACTATGCTGACGACACAAACATTATGATATGGGGTCAAGATTTCATGGATATCATAAAAGTTCTGGGAAAAAGTGTTGCCTAATATTCAAAATTGGTGTACTGCCAATAAACTGGTTCTAAATACTCTAAAAATTTCCTGCGTTTTATTCAATATTAGTCGCGCTGGTCTTGAGAAGCCAAAAAGTATAACTATAAAAACATATGGCGTTCTGGCATTGAGCAATGAAGTGAGTTTCCTTTGGATGAACATCTAGATTACAAATCGCATATTAATAAGCTGATAGCTAAATTGAACAAAGCTTGCTTTATATTAAGAGTCTTAAAACGCCACATTCATTCTTTTGTTCTGAAGACTCGTTACCTTCATAAACTTAAACCAGAGACGTTCAAACGGTTTACCCGTTCGACAAAATTATTTATTTTCTCGAAAATTTAATAACACTTTGTTCAACAAAAAATGGCTCCTGCCATGCAAACTTTCATTGTTTAATTTATTTTCATGAAGTTACGAAACACCCTGTATTATGTTTTACATGTTTTCCTGAGAAAATATAAAAATTCAAATTACGCAAGGTAGCTTAGTCCATTTTGACTCCCAAATTCCAATCAAATACTGTTTATCAATTAATTAATAAATTTTATTATCTCGTTCTACTTGTTTCTTTCTAACTTTTTCACAAATACCGGTTAAAGAGTTGCAAATTCAATGAGATCGTTTCATGAATGCTCGATGTACATCGAACGCCAACGCTCAGAAGAAATAAATTTACGTGCAGATTCTCGCCGATGATTAATTTCCAGAACAGCAAATTCTCATCACTTTTATTTCCTGTTACAGTTTCGCTAAAATCGAACAAAGTGTAGGATCACCCGCCTTCTCTACCCCCCTCGCCACACCGTCCGTTTTGTGTACAGAGCGCAATATTTAAAATTGTTCACGCCTCACTGAACTTCTATTACTCAGCGTGGATATTGATTTACAAATTTAATAAGTTCTGTAAATTTTTCCTAGGATATATTTTACAAATTTATCCTTTATGGATAATTTATATGATTTTTTTAAATATTTTGCATGAATGAAAATAACACTCCGGTTTAACCGGAACTGACAATAAGTAACTGAGGTCGTTTATAAAGCCAATAAAGAAAGTATTTAACAATCGAACGGATTGCATTGTTACGTGTTGCACGAATGACCCTGTATACATATATCTGTTCATAGTCGATAGTACGTAATCAGAGCTGTTCCTTTTTTTAGTTTTTGGTTAACTAACTCTCTAACAATATTTGAATCTGTCCCGGGAAGTATAGACAGGGTGTTCTCTATTATCGATTTTTCAAATGTCACTAAAAAGTATCTGAAAGCTAGTTTCTATAGATAGTTCCAAAATTTCCATTAAGTTCTCCGATTTAAATGATCGCTTCAAGAAGATTAAAAAAAGTATTCTCATTTAGTGGTTTAATAACGTCGAGTATTAGGTGAATATGATCGATCTAATGTAAATTCTATCTTTCACAGAGGAAATTTCCAGGTAGTCTGCGAAACTCGCTGCCTGTATTTACCTGGCGTAATCTAAACTTAAAACGTATAGATTTCACAGCGGATGCTTCCGTTTATTTTATCGTTCGATATGGAAACCGTCGCATCGGTTCTTGTTTTAAATGTTTTCTTTCTTTGCCTTCCATGCTCGCATGCATTTGCGGTTTTGTGTGTTTTTAGTTATGCAGATCAACAGAGCTTATTTTTCTATTCAAAATAACTCTTAGGTAGAAAAATATTAAGTGTGTTAATAGCATAGCTCTAAAAAACATTCTCGCTCAAGCACTCAACTACAGGAGTAATTTGTTAATTTATTTAAGCACGTTTTGTAGCCACAATGAAACCGTTTGCAAGTAGTACCTACTGTTGGCCTACTGTCGAGGGAGCAGATGTAAAAAGAGCAAGCACGTATTTGCGTTCACGTTTGTGTGAAGTAAATAAGATTTCAAGTAGAAACAAAAACCCCAATTTACGTGCTTCGTGCAAAAAGCGAAGTGTGCGTGAGGTAAATATGCAACAAACGCAAGTTACGCACAACCAACTTGCACCTTTCCCTCGGCTTCCTACGCATAAATATTTTATTAAACTCGCAAGGCCGTACTTTTTACTATTTTCCGATTTTGTTACCTTTAGAGTTGAGAGCTACAGTTAGCAAAACAGAAGGCAAACTTTATTAGTACAGTATGAAGAGGATTACATGATAATTTGGATTTTTATACATTCTTATCATTTTATGAGCATGCTTTTAATGGGTTCTTAAAATAGGTATATGTGCGAATAATTTATTACATTACTAGTATGCTATTGCTAATTTACGGTTATTATCAAATATGAAGCATGCTATAAAGTCAGTACTTTGTTGAAATAATTTTACCATTTATAAAATTAATAGCTGTACCCTCTAGGAAACACCGTACACACTTCAATGAAGTGTAGCGCATCAAGTTATAGGCATAAATTAATTACAACACTCATGTTTGATAACAGACGTCCCTGTTGGGTGATGTAATGGTTTTGTTGTTGTGTAACAGCGCAACGAGGTAAGTAAAACTTGTAGTGCCTGGGCTCTTAGTACTTCGTGTTCGTGTTCTGCAGTAAATTATTCTTCGCCATTGTAGCTTCCGGAACTAATTTAAAATCACGGAATGTTGCCGCCACACGTTTTAAACAACTCAATTTTCGAGTTTGCGAACGCAGAACTGATGCAGGACAATTTAAAAGGTGACAGTTCTGATGAGATGACAGAAATAAATGGCGAATATTAAATGTGTTCGTCTTTCAACGCACGCAGTGAACGTATGCCTTGCTCTTCCATTGAAATGTTTTCCAGCTCGTGAACACTAGCACAGCGAATAAAGACTTTTCATCTTTTGAAGTGCTAAACATAATTCAAAACGCATTTGGAAAGCCTTTCGCTCTAGACACAAGTGCATTTCACTTTATCATTATAAAGAACACATCAGTTTAAAGTGTGCATAGGAGTATCAGCAAACAACCTCGCAAATATTCGCTGGGAATGAATGTATGAATGAAAATAAATAAAACATACCGCAGTACATACATACATACATGCTCAGAGTTACATGTTTTCCCCGAACGAGATTTGCGGCTTTACGTGTACGTAATGCGAAACTAACGTAAAGTAACCAATTTTGTTTCAGAAACTTTTGTGTGTTCATCTTGTTAATTGATGTTTACTTAGTCTGGCTTTCGTACTGCAATAATGAAGAGTAACGAAGTCGAAAAGTTAACTGGAAATTTGTGGCTAAACACGTTCTATATATTCTAGTCAAGAAGTTTGTTTTCTTTTAGATTTTTTCCGCCATTTTCGTTAAAATGTCGATAACAAGTTATAATACGATTTCAAATTAAAAAAAAAAAACCTACATAACAGAAACAGAAAACAGAAAGAAATCCACTTCCACTGGAAATTTGGTTAAGACCAACATGGGGCTAAAATGCATGGGAGTCGTATAAATTCAGTTAAAGCAAATAGCACAAGCATTTGAAGATAGAAAGAGAAGTAACTGCATTACTTCCTTTTGCTACATGGTATATGATCTCATATTAAAACAAGCAAGAGTATATCACAGTTGGGATTCAATTTCCTTTTAGAAACTTTACAAAGGAATCATTCTTGTGAAATACAGGATTAACAAACTGACGAAAAATTACTAAAATCAAGTACCATCTTTCCCCTGTTTTAATCATTTAGCCTGAGAGGTAAAATAAATTGGAAAAGAAAAAATACGTAGGTGTAATTTGCTTTTCCACAAGAAACCTCTGATTAAAAAAAAATAATTACATTAATGTATTTCACCACCGCAATAAATTTGCGCTACTTTCAATGCTTTTATGGAACACATGCTACGCAAACAAGAGGAGAATAAAAGTCTCCATGGTTACGGAAAACGAGCAAAAATTAGGCACTTAGTACGGCTACTTTGGGGCTTTCAAGCTCGTTCCAGCTATTAAAGCTAATGCTAACCATCTCAAATATTTAGGTTAGCCAATTATTGCTTTTGCTTACGGACGATCACGCATATTATATTATGCGGCCGTAAAATGCACAAGTGTATTTACTGAGCGGCATTAAAAGTTCGGTAGGACGGAGTAAGTCCGACCCCCTCCGGCTGGATATTTATACGTGTATTTCGTGTTGACCTTTTCAATTGAATTACGCCGTATTTTCGGGATTGGAGGGAAAAATTATCTCAACACGAAATGCGTAAGCGAATAATTTAGCGCTTTAATGCTCTTGCTTTTTAGATTTAACTTTCTATTTTTAACGAGTTCGCTTAATGTTTTATCATAATGGAGACTATTAAGTTTTAAGCTCTATTTTCGTCGGCGTCATATAATAATTTTATGTACACGGAGAGGCCGACAGAGACGCCTATATAATGCTACTTCTTTCTGGTTAGGGTTAATTCAGAGTTTAATTTAGAACGATGCTAAATAGAACATAAAAATCAATAGGTTTTTGTAACCAAAGAGTCAAAGTATATAACAAAGAGAAAATTACTTATGCGGCGCTCTTGAAATAAGAAAAAAGAACTTGGTAAGGCACAGTAAATATTATCTCTGGGGAAGATTACTATACCATACGCTCAAACATACGTCCGCCATAGTGACTTAAAAATGTTAAAACAAGTGTTGGAAGCGACGTTCATCATTAGCGAGACACGGGGAGGCACGGCGAAAAAGCGATTCCAGCTTATGACTGATTAGACCCCTCGGGAACGAAAAGTTGTGGCGGAGCTACGAAAACAGCGAATACCTTCCTTCCACCTTTCCAATTCAACTTTCAGATGATAGATAAATAACAGTTTCCCTCCCATCTAACTTGTTAACAGAATTTAATTACAATTTTTAGCTAATTTGACCCTTCGATGGAGGAAATTAAGAAAAGTAGAGGCGGAGCTCCGAAAACTGCCTCTCCAATTGGACTCTCAGGTGGCAGATTAATCACAATTTTCCCCTTTATACAGCACCATCTGGTTTGTTAATGGAAATTAACGGCAGTTTATAACTGATTAGACCCCTCGGCGGAGAAAAGCTGGGGCGGAGCTCCTAAAACTGAGATCACATTCCTTCTACTCCTCCAGTTCGACTCTCAGGGAACAGATAAATCACGATTACCCACATTAGATACTACCATCTTGTTTGTTAAGGGAAATTAACAATAGTTTATAACTGATTAGACCCCTCGGCGAAGAAAAGTTGCGGCGTAGCTACGAAAGCTTCCTCCCACCTTTCCAATTCGACTCTGAGGTGGTAGATAAATAACAGTTTCCCTCCCATCTGGCTTGTTAACAGAATTTAATTACAATTTTTAGCTAATTTGACTCTTCGTTGGAGGAAATTAAGAAAAGTAGAGGCGGAGCTCCGAAAACTGTGTTCACTTCCTCCTGCCTCTCCAATTGAACTCTCAGTAGCAGATAAATCACAATTTACCTCATTACACAGCACCATCTGGTTTGTTAACGGAAATTAATAAAAGCTTATAATAGATTAGACCCCTCAGTGAAGAAAAGTTGGGACGGAGCTCCGAAAACTGAGATCACATTCCTTCTACTCCTCCAGTTCGACTCTCAGGGAACAGATAAATCACGATTACCCACATTAGACACTACCATCTTGTTTGTTAAGGGAAATTAACAATAGCTTATAATTGATTAGACCCCTCGGCGAAGAAAAGTTGCGGCGTAGCTACGAAAGCTCTGATTACCTTCCTCCCACCTTTCCAATTCGACTCTGAGGTGGTAGATAAATAACAGTTTCCCTCCCATCTAGCTTGTTAACAGAATTTAACTACAATTTTTAACTAAAGTGACCCTTCGATGGAAGAAATTAAGAAAAGTAGAGGCGGAGCTCCGAAAACTGTGATCACTTCCTCCTGCCTCTCCAATTGGACTCTCAGGTGGCAGATTAATCACAATTTCCCCCTTTATACAGCACCATCTGGTTTGTTAACGGAAATTAAAGGCAGTTTATAACTGATTCGACCCCTCGGCGGAGAAAAGTGGTGGTGGAGCTACGACAACTGCGATTACCTTCTTCCCACCTTTCTAATTCGACGCTGAGGTGGCAGATGAATCCGAGTTACCCTCCATCTAGTTCGTTAACACAAAGTAACCAAAGCTCTTAACCGATTGGACTCCTCGGTGGAAGAAATTAGCAAACGTTAGGGCGGAGCCTCTTAAACTGTGATAACACCTTCCTCCTACCTCTCCAAATTGACTCTAAGGCGGCAGATAAAACACAATTTTCCCTATCAAAGAGCACCATCTGGATTTTTAATGAAAATTAACAACAATTTTAACAAATCAGATTTCTCGGTGGAGCGGAGCTCCGGAAACTGCGATCACCTTCCTCCCATCTCCCCAATTCGACTCTAAGGCGGTTGATAAATCACATTTCCCCCAGTGCCATCTATCTTGTTAATAGAAATTAATTTGGCCACTCGGTGGAGGAAATTAACAAAAGTTGGAACGGAGCTCCGGAAACCTTCCTCCCAATTTGACTCCCAGATGGTGAGTCTTCAAATACACAACTTTTATTCGCTTGATGTGACCACTTGGTGGAAGAAATTTGGAAGAATTGGGGTGGTGTGTCAGAAACTACGACCACCTGTCCCCCACCTCCCCAATTTAGGCCTTGAAGGCGTAGATAAATCGCAGTTTCTCCAGTCACGCCACTCTAATAGCTTGTTTCCTACATTTCTTGATTTGGTATGGTCACTCGGAGGAGGGAATTTGGAAAAGAGGGCGTGTGTGTAGGGAGAACTGCGATTACCTTCCTTCCACCTCACCAATTCGACTTCCAGATGGTAAGTCTTCAAACACACAGCTTGTGTTCACTTGATGGAAGAAAAAAAAACATTCAGAAAGTCCTAATGAGTCAAAGAGAATAAATATAAAGATCATTGCTTAGGTAAATATATAAATAATCATAAATACAGGGTGTTAGGTTATTGCTTGGACAAATTAAAACTGTAAATGAAGGGTGTCGTGTGGGATCAGAAAGTACTCAAACATGCCGGATTTTCGGTACATTTTGAAAAAATGCAAAAAGAGCGAACTATTGAGAACCGCTGATAGTACTTACGGAGCCAGCGCCGATTAAAGAAGATGTTCGAAATTCATGCCGTCAGCTCGAATGCATGCATCAACACGACGCTGTAAAACTGCCCGCACACGGAAAAAGAGCGCCGGCGATATCTACGCTCTGCAGCACGTGCATTGCACCTACATTCGCCATACGTCAGAATAATATCAACAAGTTCGTAATTTGTGTATGCATTCATTTTGTCCCCGACCTGCACACTCCGAAATATGTTAAGACACTGAACGTGCGTTATTTGCTTGTCATAAAATAATAAACCATCTGGGAATTTATAGCAAGGGATCGCCCGCCCGGATGGCGTTCGGCACATGGGTGTAACAGTAGATAAGACAATCAGTGGTTTCGAAACAATTTTTATCGATTTTTGTTTGAATTTTTTCCGGGAAAACGAAAGCCGGAACACCCTCGAATGTAAAGGCGTTTTTACTGTACAGAGTGTTCTCCATACGTGATTTGCAGGTGTCCACTCAATTACCTAACACCCTGTATAATGATGATTGTTTATTTCTGTAAAGGAAACTAAACTAAAATAATTATACATTATTATAGAGGGGATCTTTTTTTAGAATATGCGAATAAGTGCCGTAATAAGGAAAACATTTTCGGGCCATTATTAAAACAAACGACTTAACAGTTTTATTATAGCAGGAACTGAAAGGCTTTTTATTATTTCCGGAAATATATATACATATTAAATTTAATTGAGCTCTATGGGAGGGCGATTTTCGTGCTCGGTATCTATTACAGCAGCTAGTTATACTTTACGTGTTATAACTAATCGATACTTTTTCTTTCGCTTGAGAACAATGGTGAACTGTGAATAGAAAACTTCAAAATGCGACGCCCGAGTTGAAATTGTTTTTACTTTCAAATAAAAAAAAATTGTATTACGTACTTTGTCACGAAATGGAACAAATATGATAAAGAGAAGAAAGAAATAAAAATAGAATAGCTACAATGAGTGCATTTTAAATCTACTTGCCGACCTATGTTGCCCACACATATACAGGGTGATTTCAAGCAGGAAAATTGTAGATAACTTTGTAACTCGTCAAAGGATAACTTAAAATTAGTAGAAAACTCAACGTTTCGTTATCGTCAGCTTCGTCAGCTATTAAAAATAAATACTGAAAAGAGAAACGTAAAGCTAATTTGAGCTAAAATACATTAAATTTTGGAAACCAATAATCATATAATCAATCCACATTTGTTTTCAGCATTATGACGGTAAGAATTCTGCTCGCATGCACAACTATCGACATAAAACACCCCATTATAGTTGCGTAATGCGTTAATGGCCCTACCCTCGGAGCGTGATGAATGCGAAGCTGATGAAGCCGCATAGTGAAGATAAAATAGTCGTTTTGTAAACAAAATGACGCGAATATCTGGCCCATCAATCAAAATGCTCAAAGAGTTGCAAGCGGATTGCGTGTCATTTACTCTCCTTCATTACAAAATGGAGCGCGTCGTGTGACATCACAAAAAATTAAAGCCCACGTTCCTATCGCAGACGTTCCACCTAATGACGATGAATTACAGCTTCAGCAAACGCTACAGGTTCTTAATAACTAATTTACGATAAGCTTCGCCTAGTTTTCATGCTCCTTAAATTAACACCTGCTAGTCCTTTGAAATGCATCTCATCTCATCTATGAACGTGTCTTCTATATTACGTTGAGTGTTCCTCCGCGTATTTAAATTTATTTATTGGTAATGCCCCCACCTATTCATATTCAACGCGTGGATTTCGGATCAGATAATCCTGATGAATTTTGGTTAAGGCGTGCATGATGTATGGAATATCTGATATTTAAAGCAAAAAAGTAAATTGATATTATTATTTATTTATTCTTTTTGGCTCTCTAAACACAATTATTTTAATGTACACTGTGTATTTTCCTTTATTATGGTACTCGTCTATTGTTGCTACATATAATAACAAAATTGTTTTCCTATTATTATGCTTTGCGCCTTTAACAATGAAGCCAAACCAAAGAGAACGAACGTAACAATGCGAGTGCGGTTGCGTTAGAAAATGTTAAACGTTATTCAAGGTACAATTTGCTGATTAAAGTGAAAATATCTTAAATTGAGGGGAATGCAAATGTATTTCGCTTTATGTATAAGAGATTTAGCAGGCACGAATGTATTCTACTGCCTACTGACGGCAAACACAGCCATTGTTCAGTCAACAATTCTATTTTCAACTTGAACCGGATAAAGTAGCTAAATCCATTCCGCAACATAACGTAATCCTAGGTGGATACATGCGCATTATACCAATCTGCGAGAATAATTCTCCGTACTGTGTTATGACAAAATTAATATTGTTAAACTATTTTAGATAAACATGCATGAGAAAGATACTTGCGCAAACAAAAACGAAGAGGTATATCGAAATTATTTTTACGATTAAGTAAATATCGTTTTAGTTTTAAGACTAAGGTTATGTAACGTTTTGGCCGTCAATAACAGAAACATGCCGGTCCAACCATTATATAAAACTTCAACTGCACCTAATATCGCTAATGAACTTTGCTCTTCGAATGAGTGTACACACTTAGGCTGTTCATCGTTTTACGCAGAAAATTGCCATCTCGATAATCATTGTAGTTTATACAACTTTGAACAGTAATTAAAGTCAGGCTTCCTCGGTGGTAACCGTGAAGCAATTAGTTTACGTTTGGGCCCCGGTTACAATGCCGACGCTGGCAAATGTCACAGGATAATGCACAAAGCTCCTCGTCCTGCGAGGCCAACTTAGAAATTAACTATCATTAGCATTCCCCGGCTAGGATAACCATAGCCCCTGTATGTGGTGCAATGGGAACCAAAGGATAACGCACGAGGGGGATAACCACCCAGTAGGTTTCAGGAATCCAACTACTAGATTTAATAGACTGGCATTCCCCGGCTAGGATAACCATAGCCCGCTGTAGGTGGTGCAATGGGAACCAAGGGATAACGCGCGAGGTTCCCTCCTCAACGTCTACTGAGGGATAACCACCCAGTAGGTTTCAGGAATCCAAACGCTAGAGTTAATAGACTGGCATTCCCCGGCTAGGATTACCATAGCCCACTGTAGGTGGTGCAATGGGAACCAAGGGATAACGCGCGAGGTTCCCTCCTCACAGTATACTGAGGGATAACCACCCAGTAGGTTTCAGGAATCCAAACGCTAGAATTAATAGACTGGCATTCCCCGGCTAGGATAACCATAGCCCGCTGGTCCAATGGGAACCAAGGGATAACGCAGTCTACTGGGAGATAACCACCCAGTAGGTTTCAGGAATGCCACGTAACGACCCACCCGGACATAACGGGTTAGTAGACCATTAATTAATTTTAATCAAAGATTTGCACTGACTTTTAGCTATCTAATTGGTAGATTATTACCTACTGTTCATTTAGCGATATTATTATTACAGAATCGTTAAAGTGCATGTGAATAATTGACTCTGCACTAACCTGTGTTTTAATTCTTCGACCGGGGCACCATACAAGTTCACACCACCGAAGTTAACACTCCTCTGACTCTCGGAACCTTATTTATTTTTTTCTTGCCACTTACGTAACTGGGAATTTTAACAAGTTTAGACTAAAAATTTTTGAGCCTTGAATCATTTTAAGTCAGAATCAATGTCGCTCTGATTACACAACGTATGTACTAAATAGTTGCCTTTTTTATATATTCAAATAAACCCACCATCAGTAAACAAAAGGAAATAAATTTTAAGTATGTAACTTCACAGTTGTTTACTAAAACTTGAAAAACGCCAAAAACAGGACATAGGATTGCTGCCGCTTGAGCTGGTGATGCTTCAGGACACAGACACAAAAATCTACAGGTAAGGCTTCAGCTCAGAGAGTCCAAATTTCTGCTTCTTGCCCAGACTATTCGAGGTACAAATGGATCCTCGATGCCCTGTCTTGGTAAATCAAAACATATTCAAATCGTGCCACAGAACCAGAACGTTTTTGTGGTCAATAGAATCACATACCTTTATGCGGTAATAGAATTAGTTAATTTGAGCAGTCTCGTTAAGTCCTTTGGAACAATTTGAGGTACGCCTACGATTCCATCCATCTCGTCAGTTTATTAATATTTAAGCAATCCGCAACCATAATGCTTTTACGTCTCTAGCTATTATATATCTATGTCTAATATTGTGTTATTGTAGATATTAGATTAAAGTGCTTTAAGGTGTGAGTGATTTCACATGTATTTTAATCGAAAAAAGTGACTAGGAGGTATTGGCTGACATGAAATTAGTATATTCTCTCACCTGGCCGATTTATATCGCATTACATTAGGAACCACAAAAGAGATACCCTAAACGACGCCATAAATCATAATTACGAACACACCCACTGGGAATTTCAATACAATGTCCGATTTCAAATATTATATCCGGTGCCAATGAAATCTGCCCTCGCTTATTGATTTCCATTAGCAGGATTACTTAACTCATGTTGTTATAGAAGTGGTTCAATACGCACCACCGAAGTTCGTTCGCTCCCTCCTACGGTTAGCATCCAAACGGTAGAAAGGAAACTTCTTCGTCTGGCGGAAGCACTTTCCGACGGCTGCAGATACGCTCGGAATTTATCGAACGAATTTCACTCTAATTATTTAAATTGCGAATTTGCTCGCAAAGAAATTTCGAATATTAATGCCTACTTAATTTTAACTAGAATTCCCAAAAATCTCTCCTACGCCTCCCCCTTCTTATTTAATGGAAGTAATTTTTGAGTACGCTTGGAACGTTTTAAGATTTTACGGTCCCTCACTTCTTATTACTGGAAATGGAACGCTTTAAATAACAAGTCTTCTTGGTAATCTTTCTTTTACGTCACAATGAAATAATTTATTTAAATCTACTAGTTATAAGATGCATCAGCTTAATTACGTCAGTCTGGTTTTTAATGGTTTCTCGTTGTAACAGATTTACGTATATAAATAGAAATTGAAATTCGTAATAGAAAAGCCTTTCATTTTCTTGAATAAAACAACGTGTTCGTTGTGGAAACTATTTCTGTCCAAACCGCATTTAACCTAATTCTGGGGCGCGGATATTATTTACGCAGCTATTAGCAGAAACACTATCTGCGCTCTCGAATTTCTGCAACTTGCTTGTTAGCCTGCAATGATGAGTGGTCCCTTTGTCATATTACCACGCAGTTAATATCACAAACAATGCACTGGCTTCAAGATATCCCATGACACATATTTCGAGTTTCGGGTGACGTCCCCTAGCCTTAAGAAAACGTGTCGGTTTAATATTAAGTTCTAAATTCTGTCCACATGACGAGGCCCGTGTGTGATTTCCGCCTCCTCAGTTTCTGCAGGCGTATTACTTACGTTTTGCTTGAAATTTTCGGATGTATAAATTTTTAATAAAAGTAATACGTCATTCATCTTAATCTCCCAAGACCAGGTTTTCGGTCCTTAAGGAATCATCACTCATCTGTTAAACATTCTCAATGACTTTAATGAGTTTATTAATCCCTCGTTCATCATAAGTCAGCTCAGACTGAAAATTTCATTACTTTATATTTTAAGAGCGACTGTTTCATACTTTTTATTTTGATTATTATTTCAAACACAAGTTGCTTTGTATAGGGAAGCTGCAAAAAGTCTCAAATTATAACTATAAACAAATAAAATTCAAATATTCATCGAAACATTAAGTGTCTTCCCTGCCACATTTTTCTGATTAAATTTAACTGAGTTGAAATAACAAATTTCTTCTGAATAATTCACACGTCTCATACGATGATTTATTGCTGGCCATTCGTTATCTTTAAAGCTATTATTTAGTTTATGATTTATCGTTGTAAACTAACAAACAAAGATGTGCATTAATTTTCGATGAAAAATTTATTTGGTACGATGAAAGCTTTTGATTCATTGTTCCTTTCACAGTCTTATTTTTATTTCAAATGTAAATTACGTTTAAATTCATTAAAAACTTTAGTTATTAAGATTCGAACAAAACCTTTATTTGTTATTCTTTCTTTTGTTTCCCCGAAAAAGTTTTCATTTTTGGATTTCCTTCTGTAAATATTACTTTATACCTCTGAAAATACATTTACTATAAACATAACCAAATGCAGTTTTAATAAACATAATGCTTGGAAAATTATTTTCGAAGAGAAATAGACGAGTGCTCGGCGTAAAACAAACAATAAAATTTTACGACTTACACAGACACCATTCCGAACCCTCCTTGTACCGAAATTTATCCTATTTTCCCTGTAAGTACGGGATGGCAATCTCTTTCGTTTTATTACCATTTTGCAGTTCAGTGGTTTGAAACGTCGATTTCAAATTTTGCGTAGGTAATCTTCTCGCGCAGAAGACGAGGTATTCTCCTTGTGCGGTTGGTTCTCCTGTAAGGGAAAACAAGAGATCTTATTTAACGGCGTTCAGTACGTGGAAATAGTGGAACTGTTCCGGACGACGACTTTGCTGCGAAATTGACCCTCAACGTTTAATATGTAACACGAAATTAATTTTTATTAGAAATGCGACAGGAAACGAAAGAATTTTAATTAAATTTAACAATTTCAAAAGAATTATTTGAAGCTTTAGAGAACAGAGTTTTTATTTATTTCATTTGCATCATGAGTATTGCAGGTTTTTTTAAAGCTTAAGTGTCTTAGATAATACCCATTCTAAGGGGTTCCTATTCAAGGAAGCCTCAAGGAAATACTATGTCTTTGATTAGCGGCCGACAAATAATGTCGCGATGATAGATGACAACATACGTCAAGACGTCAAAAAACGACAGAACGACAAATGTCAAAATGACAAACTTAAGAAACGTCAGAATAACAAACATCGAGGAACATCAGATTGACAAACGTCAAGCAATGTCACATAGACAGATACGGGCGGAAAAATTACAAGGTAACTATAATTGAGTAAGACATTACAAGAGTACTTACTATAAATCGCGCGAACGTGACATTAATTGAAAATGACTTTCAGGATATAATTTGTTTCAGATTTTTTGGGTAAATGGAACCAGCGGAGAAACACTTGAATTAAGAAATTGTGCGAGCCGGATAAAGTCACACTGTCTCGTGAAATCTAGTATCTCGTGAACTAATAAATGGGATTGCATTATTAAATCGCTAAGACAACCTCCGGAGCAAACTCAAAAATACTAGCCCTTGACAAATGAGATACACCTCTGTCGTCGTTGATTCGAGTATGCATGCATTCAGCTATAGAATTCAAATCCTATAAAAGTGAGGTCGCAGGTTTCCTTGTGCAGCATTTTGTTGTGAACACTCCTTGGCAGTGACCAGCTCTCGAGCGATACACAATTGCCACAACCATACACAACACTGCTTGCACAGCATTTTGTCGAGCAACCACCACAACACTGCTTGCGCAGCATATTGTCGAGCAAACTCCACAACTCAGTTGTTGGAGAGAAGGAATAAGGAACATCGCAGAGATTAAGTCGTCCTGAAGGAGTTTCTACGTCAGAACCATCTTCTAATATCAGTTACTCCACTTCTAATATCACCTCTAAGCTCCTAAACGATAACCAATAAGAAGAGCAGACCGCCGTATACATTGTTAAATATATTGTTCATCTGTTTATTTGAAATGCAAAGTGGTCAAGAATAACTATTTGAGTTGGCAATACAATTAAGAGCATTTTCTTATTCTGCTATTTGCAACACTGCAACCGGATATATTTTTTGTTACGTTTATTTGACGTAATCCGAACAGCGACAAGATTGGAGGTTTTGCGAATAAAAATGAGCGTTTTAATCTGAATTAGTAATGTCAAGTGACGGTTGTCAGTGTCAAGCAGTCAACAACTGGAAGTTAATCCAGTCGTACCATTTAAGAAAAAAATTCAGCACTGCCAACTCAAACAATGATTCTTGATTTATGTTTAAGAAAAATAGATGAAAACTCATTTTATTTATTTTGCTGCGCCGGACAAATATGTCATATGACATCATGAGTAGTAACCTTTTGAGGCAAACGAAATGAAATGGAACAATTTTTCATTATACAAGGTGTTTTAAAGGTTGTGACGAAAAATGAAAGGAGTTGTAAAGAAACACATGTCCGATTTCTACGCATTTACTAGATGCAGGCGCCTTCTCCAGATGCAAGACTTTGCTTGAAACTAAATAAATTCTTTTCAAAAGCATTCTTCTGTGTGCCTCCCGATAGGATCAACTATTTCTTTTATGGTTTCCCATAAATGGAAATCTAAGGAAGACCCCGGATTCATGGACAGAAAAACAATATCTATGTATTCAGAAGAACTGAACTTGTTTATTATTTATTGTTGGTTATTGCAACCAACAATGTTTTCAATTGACTGCACCAGTTTGCATTTAGAGCAGAGGTGCTCAAACTTGAACTGCTGGCGATCTACCCCAATATTGTTAGACTTCGATCGATCGACTCTAAGAGGCTGCATGGTAGGCTCTAACTAAAAAGCCAATGAAATGTTCCCAAGTGCCTAACTAACTAATGGTTTGTTTGTAATTGAGGATCGACTATAACAAGAGGTCGACTCAAAAAGCACTCGCGATCGACCGGTCGATCGCGATCGACCGTTTGAGCATCCCTGATTTAGAATTTCTTCATCTCTTATTATGACAGGAGGTTAAAACAAGATGCAGGTGAATCGAAGACGTTGTAACATTAAACAATAAACTTAACCATCGGACTTCAGAGTGAAAAAGTAGCTCCCCGTACTGATAGTCAATTTCATTGGCCAAGGTTTTAAATAAGGTTTTTGTAACGCTTGAGCTCTAATCTTGTTCACAATTTTTACTACTAATTTCATAACGTTGTTTAGTTTTAGAAAGTTTTCACATAAGACTGATGGATAATGCAGTGGTGACAGAGAAATTGTCGAAAACTTTCATCTTTACGACATAAGGCCACCAGACCCTTATCACAACCCACTATAGCTGGAGCGTCATCGCTAGTCAAGCCTACCATTTCCGATATGGGAATTTCTGCAGATGGAATAATATTTTTGAAATGAGAAAACAACTCCTGATCAGTAAGTACGTCCTTTCAGTGGAATAAACTTCAAAAGATTTATATTTATCACTTGGAAATTCGAAAGGATACTCGTAGTGTTTACAGAAATTTTATATCTGATCTAATCCTATCCGGTTATGTGGAAATTAAGTTGGGTAATTCCAGTATATAAGTCTGGCGACAAATGTCTTGTAACGAATTACAGGCCCATTTCATTGCAATTTTGCGAAAATATTTGAATCCATCCTTTCTGATGTATTTTATTCTCATGTAATAAACAGAATTGTACCTGGGTTTATTAATGGTCGCTCGACTGTCACCAATTTATGTGAATTCACGCAATTTGTATCGTGTGCGTTAGATAACCGTTTGCAAGTGGATGTTATATACACGGATCTGTCTAAAGTTTTTGATCGCGTTAATCATTGTATTCTCCTAAGTAAATTAAGATCTTTCGGTTTATGCGGCAACTTGCTAACTTTAATGAAATCTCTTCTTGTAGGTAGATCCATCTTCGTAGAATATGCTGGTTTCAACTGAAACACACAAGGATCCAACTTAGGTCCTCTTCTTTTCGTCATATTCTACAATGACGTAGTTTCCAACATTAAATGTAATACCTTTAGTTATGCCGACGATCTTAAAATTGCAAATGTTATTACTTCCCAATCAGATTGTATTGATCTACAAGATAGTATCGATAAGTTACAGACGTGGTGTCTTCATAACAAGCTTGAAATTAACGTTGGCAAATGTAAAAAAATGTCCTTTACTAGAAAGAATGATGTTATTAACTTCTTTTACAACTTACATGGCACTTTGTTGACTTCTTGTGAAGAAATCTCTGATCTAGGGGTAATTATGGATTCCTCCTTAACATATCTTGCATATTATGAATGTATCTTTAAAATTGTTAGGTTTTATTATTAGAAATACGGAAGATTTCAAAAATATCTTAGCTGTTAAGTCACTTTTTTAGGCTCTTATTAGATCTAGGTTGGAATACTGTTGCATTATTTGGATGCCTCATAATCTCTTGGAAAATGTGCTTCGAAAATTAGCAAAATACTTGTATTACAAATTACAAAGACCAGAGTATCCTGCTAGCTGCAGTCAATGAAAATTCCTTAGTATCCAGAAGAAATTTTAGTTGCTTAACATTTTTGCAAAATCTTTTGCATGGGGAGATCTCCTGCCCATGTGATATTAAGTTGGTTGTTCCACGAATCGCAAGCAGATGTCCTGTTACCTTCTATTATGATTCTTCTTTCCATCATTTAAATTCTGCTATGATTACTTGCTTTAGGCTTTATAATGACATTTGCGCAGATCCTGATTTAGACATATTCCATCGAAAGTTCAAATGTGTTTCAACAAAAAGGAAACTACTTGCAAAATATAATGTTTAATGAAACTATGCCCGTCTTAGTCTTAGTCTTAGTTTTAATCTCTATTGTATCTTGTTAGTTTTATTGTCACATATTTTTTTTACGTATTCTAATTATTATGCTACACTCTTAAATTTATTAATTGTCCATTATAGACTTGTACTGTCTGTTGGAAATATAATTATTATTATTAAAAGATCTTCTTTTATCGTAAAACTTATATAGTGTCGAATATTCTGAATTTAAAAGTCTTCTGAAAGTGTCATATCCTATTTTCCTGTCCGGTTAATTAATTTCCTGTTTACTGGTAGCATTGCTCAATTATTTCAAAAATATATTCGCCGAACGGCATTATGTTGTCGAACAATGCAGCTCAGGAGCAAAACTCTGGTCACAAAAGAAAAACATAGATCACGGAAGTTTCTAAAAGCCAAGCAAGCTACTGTAATGTAATTTGTAAGGAAGTGAATACCCATCGATTGCTATAACGAGAACTGATCCCGCATTGCTTTGTGTACCTACCTGCGATAATAACTGCGATAACAAGTCCAATATATTGATTAATTACCTGCATCTCCAACTTATTACCTAAAATATATTGGATTCGTTTAGAATATTCCGTTTTTTATATCGAGTCGCTTAGGATTGTGAAATTCAAAAGTTTCTTTTGTAAAAGCGATGATACATCCGAATATACCAAGAAATGATAGAAATCGATCACTGTCGATGAATTCCCACAGCACAAAGTCAAGCTGCCCCTTGTAATAGCTCACGATGACACGTCTACTCTCTAAAAATCAAAAGCAACATTGGGCGATTATCCAAAAGTCCATAAGTTATCCGCCCTTTGCCCCGGCGAACCTTCGCATAAATATTTGCTAACGCTGATAAACTCGAGCGTAAAGCAAAGAGTGCGTTTTACGGCGGTGATTGTCGGCGATATACCTGAAAAGTGAGTTTCACGGAAGATGCATAACATGGTAAAGTGTATACAACGTAATTTAAAATACGGAAAGCATAAGATGAAGAAGCACCGCATAAACTCGAAGTTCTTGCCTCTAGGTCTTATCCGAATGTGAAATGCGAACGCTTCATATATGCAGCGCATACGTAATTCCAGGGTTGAATTAAATAATGCGATTTGTGCTAGACTGCTTTTAACTTATTTATTCTAAGCAGATTAAAATAAACACTGAATTTGTCAGTTAATATCTTTTGGAAACACGAGATTATGAGTTTGGCTTAAGCTTTTCTTATTTAAATAACGTTATAGTCTTTTAAGAGTCAAAATCTTGTTTTAGTTTAGTTTTCGTAATATACATACATACATGCAGCTTCTTTAGAAAGTAGAAAAATGAAAGTGTATCAACCAGTCATTAATAAATTGTCTTTACACTGTTGTTAAATGAAAAAGCAGTTTTCAAGTGCACCAAGATATTAAGTTTAGTCAAATTCTTTAGGCAATCATCTGCATAAATTAATTCAACTTGGAATTTGATGCACGGCTTCAACAACACGTCCAGTCTGACGCAATCTGTACACACTGGCTGTTGTTATTCTGTCGTGAACAAGAAGGTTATCAAATCATTTCCTCGACAAAGGCTCCACAGGTACATATTGGATTTGATGTAATCGTATTGACGTATTGTTCGATGAAACAATGCGAAGTGTACGAAGCACGTCGACTTGCATCTATGATAGACGTAGCTGCTGCACTCGCAGACTAATCCGAGAAAATCCTGTTGGCATGAAATGATAGGGAATGGTGCTCGACATTTATTACCTGTAAAATATGTCTTTCTCGTGAAATAAATTATTTATTTCTTGTAACCCAGTTTTTAAAATTATACCTGATAAATTCTTCGTGATCATTACTTGTATTTGTTGTTAAAGATGAAAGTAGTATAAACTTGTCTATCTATTAGGAAACAAATATTTTTAAAATATAAAATCATAAATTACACCGTCAAGAAACTGGAACTGCTTTAAAGGCGTTAAATGTATATTAATTCCAATAAGCTGCAAAATGTATTATACAAAGTGAAACGTCTCTCGTGGACTTTTTGTTTTAATGAAATTGCAGAATGCCGCTACACGGAAAAGAAAACAATTTTCCCCTAAAACTTATAATTTACAAAGGGCGGCGTGGGCATTCGCGCAAAGTGAAAATTAAATATTTTTATGCTGTCGCTTTCCTTGTATTAACGGAAAATTCTCTTCGGAGCGCGCATAAATAAGGCTGAAGGGACTATTACTTACTTCCTTTGGAAATTCGAACAATTACTTCCAGGAATACAAAAAAAAAATTGCAACGCGGAAGTTGCCTGCATCAAGTTTATTTACATTGACATGTTTGTAGAGGCAATATATTTCCAATGTGAAACTAACAGTCCAATTATGAATGTTTGCTTTCAACAATTAATTGCAAATTAGTATATACATGAGGCACATGATAAAAGGTAAATATCGTTCATTTGTTTAAACTGTATTAAACAGTCGTTAATGGTAATGTGAAAATCGATAGTCATTTTAATTAAAATTTGGATCCAAAGTTGCATGCAATTCAACTATGGTGTCCTTTTCTCTTCATTGAAGTTTCTCTAAAAAAAAAGCATGGTCTGTAAATGACTTACGTTATCTTTCGAAGAATCTTTCATGAGAGCTTCAAAAGATTCAACAAAACTGATTCCATAATTAATAGTATAAGCATGTAAAGACAAGCGTTGCTTCAACAAACAATTATTGACTAAAACGTTTGACAACAGGTAGATGCATGTAATTCTGCGTCATAATGGACGCATGTAATGGATTTACCGGTTATACTCACGCACGTACACATATACAAAGAAACCCATTTCCATGTATAGTTACAATCATTACAATTAACAATACTTGAGTGATTACGCACGTGATTGATGATTCAACTTAGATTATTAGATTGGACGAGTAAATTGCGTATGGAGAGTAACTGAAACGAAACCAGCAGCCAAAAGAAATTCAGATATTCAAGAAGGCATAAAAATACATTAAGGTATGAGGAATTAGTTGAGGTTTAGAATGATTTTGGAATTTATCATTTGATTTTATTTAGAACTTTTAAAATTCTTTCAGATTTCAATCAACTTTGCGAAGCTCGATTATTTTATTCGATTGCTCTTGATGCAGTCTTTCGTGAAATGGAATTTTGATGACGGAGCAAACGTATTAAAACTAGTCCTGGTAGGTACTATAATCCTAATGGCGAAACTTGATTACTGTTCAGCCAGTCCAACACAAAACAGTTAGTATATTGTGCCGGCATGCTTGTAACTGCTCCAATAAAGAAGAGTAATCAGGTCTCGGGTGCCAAGTATGCTCCCGTAAACCGAAGGTAATCGATTTCGAGCATAATGCACGACGGAATCATTATTCGGTGCGCGTCGATGTTTATGTGCGACAAATAATTCATCAGGTCTGGTACTGGAAAGAATGAAACTTGAATAATAGTTACGCTGGAATAAGAAAAACTGCGTCGACTGGAGAGCTGCTTAAAATAGATCCTGTGTTGATGTTGGCTTTACAATTTTAAATCTGCATTTAATGGAATGTGTAAGCTTAATAGCCAGGTTGCATTATTCACTTCACATTTTCTGAGCGTAGGATAAAATTAGAATTATTTTCTTCTGAAACAATGTGACCAAAAATATGAAAGAGATCAATTCCTTTATTGTTCTACTAGTAGTGGGGTTTAAGTTCGTTTTAAAACGCATAAGAAATGCGGTTAGATTTATCTTCCAATATCTTACAAGTGTTTCAGAAAGCTGAGTAATCCACTAGAATATATTACGCACTGTTCTAATTATACAACCCGAATCAATAACTGCTAACGAAATGGCCGTAGGTTATGTAAATACGGGCTAATTAACGTATTTAGTTACCATGTAAAACTTCAGTTACTTTGTAGGACGTTTTCGGCGAAATTGATTGTTTTAACAAAGAAATCACGCCAACAAATTTGTATTCATTTTTTAAACTTTCATTAGAGGACATCTTGCCTTTAGTACAGTGTTTTTTCCGTTAACATACTGCAGTGTTAATTACCTTGTTGAAACGAATTTATTAAACAAATACGGTCCAGCAGATGTTCAACAACAACTTCCGAAGCAGACTTGACGAGGTAGACGCGAGAGTGACGAGACGTTTCGACATAACGACATGCACCTAAAATAAAACAGACTATACCACAAAAACAAAACGAAAAGGGACACTTACAAATGTGAATACAGCAGCCATAGAAAGCATAATTGCAGCTTAACAAATCAAATAAGGATAGCAGAGGAAAGTTCTAAGGTCGTCGATCAATTCCAATGGACGATGAAGCACTGGAGTTTCGTACAAGCAATGAACCAAAGGTTTGGCTCATTCCAGGGGCCACTGACGGCAAAACACTACCCGGTAGACGGGAATGAACCGCCAAAAAACGGAAAAAGACTAATTTATTTGGAAGACGGCCGAAGGATACGTCGAGGATGGAAGCAAGTGCCAGATTTCATAGTCGACTATCAAAGTTTGTGTGACGAACATTTACAAGACACAAAGTGGAAATTAAAAAGTGAAAAACATTATTATAGGTTAAGTGTGTTGTTGATAAATATTTTTTTATATAAGTTGTATATTATAGGTTAGATAAGTAGGGAATAAGGTGTTTAGATATTTACTTATTGTTTAGAATTAAGTTGCTCCGTTTTCAGTTCAATTTTTAGTTTAACTTCAATGAAATGTACTCATATTTAAGACAAACGCTAATTGTCAAACGTGACGTTTTGGTTACAAACTCAAATCTAGTATGTAACTAGATCAGAGCGCGAATGTTCCGGTAAGCAAGACAACGGGCAAAATCAACAACGAAAGACGCTATAAATAGCGAGCGTACCGCGAGGAATTCTTTCCTTCTCCGACCAGCGAGAGTAACAATTCCTTCTCCAACCAGCGAGAGTAACAATTCCTTCTCCAACCAGCGAGAGTAACAATTCCTTTTCCGACCACCGAGAATAACATTCTGCTTCGACCACGGCAAGGAGATTCCGGCTCCGACCACCAAGAATAAAATTTTATTAAAAAGGTTATAAAATATAAAAAGGTATTTTAATGAAGAATTGAACCTTATGTCGGATTCCGAATACCTATATCCTTTTTTAACGACATGGACGACTCTCCAAGGTAGGCGCATACGTGACAAACAAACAAAATTTTCATTTAAACATCGGACAACGGGAGACGTTTGGTATTGTCGAAGGGCGCCTCACTCTTGTGAAGGAGTCGAGGCGCATGCGTGATCGGCAATACGGAGCGTTTCTCTTTTAAATAAGGATACATCAGGTAGGACAAGAGGTGCACTTGCCTTGTGAAGGATGCGGTGATACTACTGACTTATGATACCTGGTGTTCGCTGTGTACGAATCTGTATCGTCAAAGGGGTGAAGGAGTTGGAGGCACAGGCGTGATCGGCGATATAGAGCGTCCACTTTTAACAAGATATACATCGGATAGGACAAGAGGTGCACCTGCCTTGTGAAGGGTGTGGTGACATGACCGACTTGTGCTAGCCGGTGTACATTTTGGAGACAGACAACTTTTTCGATAATTTTTTTATATTTCCTTTGACACTTACGAACGCATATAATTAACACTGACACTTCCTTCCCCTCTCTCCTCACATTTTCTGTGTTTTATCATTGTATGTGCCCACCATGGGGCCATAAAAACAAGAACTGGGTAATTCCGAGCGACTCAAAGAGAAACCCTGAGAGAGTAGATACGCACCCACAAATAACATACATAAATACTGCAATTGAACCACAACA
This sequence comes from Serrognathus titanus, assembly GCA_039766575.1. NCBI lineage: Eukaryota > Metazoa > Arthropoda > Insecta > Coleoptera > Lucanidae > Serrognathus > Serrognathus titanus. Next base: position 5,525,516 of record CM077912.1, read on the forward strand.
ACGGGCACGAACATCAAAATCAGTACAATTATTGACACCCCATACATTCCGGATTCATGACTCGTTGATGAGTGCCAAGAAAGCTCGAAAGAGTTAACCGAGCTTTCTCTGTTTTCTGATTCATTTCCGATTATCCTAGATATAAAAGTGTTGCAAATTAGCTACCATTTCGGCCCCAAATAATAATTTAGATAATTCTGAAGGTTTATGCGGCCGTTGGTCATCATCTTTTGGCTTCAGAAGGACTATTGCCGACATTTATTTTTTTTGCCGATGATGTGCCCATCGAAAAGTAGAAACGGAAACAACTTATAAAGTTTTATATTTGACGTTTTGCAATATAGTTTACATGGTCCTTTTTGACGTCAAATTTCGAAAAGCAAGCATCCAGTACATTAGTTTAGATTTTCACATAAACATTCCAGCCGTGTAAACGAAGAGATAACAACGATATATATGAATGTCTTCTTTCTCAATATCATTGAAGTACTCTTTTATATTAATTCGTTTTGTTGGATTTTCTTTTTCAATCATCCATCAATAAATTGAACAAAAATCGAATGACAGTTTATGACACTAATAGCCAAATGGATAAAAAATACAAGAGGAAAAGTAAACGTTTTAATAGAATAAAAAAAAGACGGTAAACATTTGCTTTCGGAGAGTACGAAAATCGATTTATTGGGAAAGCTTCCATTACGTAGGCAAAACATGCCAAAATCTTTTCACAGTTACATGCCCCCGGTAAACCTTGGGATCGTGACTGCTTAGAAAATGCACGCGTCTTTAATATTCCCTATTTGTCGATAATACAAATAAAAACTGCGAGTTCTGCACAAAACGGCCTGTCAAATTCGATCACATGGCATAGCGAGCGTACGAAACGTGCGCTCGATTTGTCATTCAATAAGTTATATGTAAACAAGTTTCGTTTTAAATTTATTCCGGAATATTTTCGTGCGATAGAAAGGAAAGTAACGTGGACGAATATCAAGTAAGTTTCTTATTCTGTAGCGCTTCTAAGCCCTTGCCTCCGTGTGTTCGCAATCGATGATATTTTAATGCGGAGAATTGTTTTATTTCGAAAAGATTCTGTACGTATGCTATGAACAATTCTTCGTGACTCAGTGAATGTGACTTTTTATAATGAATACCTTTAATAATTTGTATAATTAAATAATTTGTCATCATCCATTTTATATGAATGTACTGTGCTTCACATTGAGGGCCAACCTGTATGTTATTTTAATTTTCAAAAGAAGTGAAGATTAGATATCGATCATTTAATTGCTAAATATTTATATTTTTTTCATTTTATATTTATTTTTACGAAATGAGAACTTTTACTGTTAATATTTACCTAAAGTTGGTGAATATTGCGAAAACATTGAAAGTCCTCGTCCTAGTTCAATACTTTCAAGTGTTAATCCGGCAAACTAGCTTTCACTTTTCCGGAGCGTTTCCCGTCGCCAAGGAATTTTGTACTCTTCGAAACGTGTAAACGAGAAATTTCGATTATCCGCATATTTTATACGTTATCTTGAAATTGCATTAAAATGCAGGATGTCAGTGCATACGAGGTAAATAACACGAGTGACGTTTCGAAATGCAACCCTGTTGTGGCATGTTTCGAATAAGTTTCACGCGAATCTCCTCTCAAATTCATATGAACTTTCAAACATCATTTGCATCATTATGTTACAGCTTGAAGTTGTTGCAGCACATGAATAGCGGCGTCCTTTAATTAATCCACTCTAACACACGGAGTACATTTAAGTTACATTTTGTAAATTACACTTTGTTTATGTTTTACATTTTGCAAAACAAAAGCGACTCCATACTCGTATAGGTTACAATTGCTTGAAACTTTTTTTGTTATTATTCTAGCCTTTTCATTCACGCACCATTGTTTCAGTTCTACTGTTCTACTTTTTATTTATTTTAGACGTTTTCTGTTTCTTTTATTTATTCTGTCAACTTTTTCAATTTATTTCAATTCAGTAATTTTTCCTTAATGTGGTGAAATCTTCTTGAGTTTTATGTATCATATTGTGAACATTTCATGAGATTCAAGATTTAAAGAGATTAAGAATATGTTCGTGACAATATGACCGGCTTGATGATAAATAGTTGCGAAGTTAGCTTAAACCAACGATATTAAGGTCGTTCATTTTATTGTTAATGCAATGCAATTTCATCTAGATTTACAATGCGCTGCAAGGCTATTAATAAAACGTCCATTTGCGTAAAAAGCAGCAAGGACATTAGCGAATCGTACATAAAATTAATACCTCTCAGAAATTACCCCTTAACGCGAACGTTTGTCAAAAGCTCCAGTAATATTAAAATTAATGACTTTACGTGCGCCATTATCTTTTCAGCGAAAGGCGTGTTTGTATTTAATTGCTTGGCACGTATAAAATCAATTTTCACACTAAAGAGTCAATAAAGTCGTGTAATAGTGTTTTGGCGAGGCGTCGTCGGCAGTTACCAGCACGATATCTGTCCATTGTGTCGGAGCCCAACAAAAGCTTATGATATCGCACAACGCGCTTAACAAATACGTAAAAGCTTGCGTAACACGGCGCCTCTTAAAACATCAATAACGTGAGGAGTAAGTCGGGAATTGCGGGCATTACGAGAACGAAGTTGGCCGTGTACGGAGGAAATTGTATCAACTTAACTCTTTAGAGATTTATGCTTTTGCTATTAGGGAAGTTCGGCATCTCCCCGGCATACTCTAGGAAACTTCGGGGAGAGAATGCACGCATCATTGTTTAAATTTTAATTAGGTAACAGGTGTACCGTAAGCCGAGATTAGGCTTGCTCGAGTATAACCGTGGAATGGAGTGGAAGAAAAATGGAAACCAGAAAATAGAGTATCAATTTATTCAAGTACTTGTCTTTGTTAAATTATTTTCATTAACTTGGAAAATAGTTTAACAAGTTCAACATTTCCTTATAGACATTTTCAATACATAAGATTAAATACGTAAGTATGTAAGTGATGATGCCGAAGAGAAGCAAATGTAAAAAAATTGTACAAATAATCAACTATAAAAAAAGCATTATACTAACACTAAATTACAATGCAATGATTTCTCTACTATACAAGGTGATTCTTCAATAGACCCCCAAATAATAATCCGTACAAGAATAGAAATTACAGATTATAGTTTAACTGGTAAAAAAAATATTGCGTTCTTTAGTTCTCGATAAATAATTAACCAAAAATTTTACCCAAATACACGATACTTCAGTTAAGAACCAGCGGCTAAAGAAATGAAAACAAATACAGTCATAAATGTTTTATCGTTTTATGGTTGTTGCGGCGAGAAATTGGGCGAACTTGACCTTCAACTGAATTCAATGTAACCAGCTGAAAGTAGAGCTTTAAAATATTTACGACACTAGACTCGCCACACTGAATTTTTGGAGATTCAGATTCATAAAGAAATAGTCTCTGCAAGGAAATAGAAAATTTTTGTTTGTTTTTGCCCACCACAACTTTCTCAAATTGCGATCCAAGAATCTTAACATAGTTTAATATCATTTCTTGAGTTACGACGATGGGTACACAACTTTTGGAGGATTTCTTCAGCTGATTTACATATTCTTGTGGAGTGTAGATGCGTTCCACCCTACGCATGTATTTTTCAGTTCTTCCAAACGAACGATCACAGTGCAGAAAACTATGCCCTGGTTCTAGAAATCTATGAATAATTTTATTGAATCTATCGCCTTGTACTAGTGACAGTGAAAGCTGCACCAAGGTATGATTCTTATTTTGTCCAAAAAAAGATGTAATGTTTTAACATTTTTTTCTAACACGTTATTAAAATAATGCATTAATAAACTGCATGTTTCATTCGGCGTTTTTTTTTGCGGTCACTTCATCGTATACATCATACTCTGAAAAATTTGATTTTGCTGAATGGATGCAAAAATTATGCATCCCTACTTGACGTAAATAAAAGCATCACCAGTTGGAACTTTTGGCAATGGAGCGTTTTGCTGAAAGCTAAAGCACAGTTGCTTTCTCCTTGGCCAATGTAGTTGCCTCTGCAAGACTGTTAAAGAAAGTTTGCGCTTTGGAATGATGAACTTTGATATCTCCGTCAGAGTTAACAGAGTTTTATTTTCAAACATGTTGCACTTTTGGCACGTGTCCGACCTCAGACGCCCGAAACGATAGTTGAGAAAATTAGATTTCCAATATTGGGAAAAAAATCATATGTTACTTGTGGTTTAAAATCCACAGTTATTTCGCGATTGTGCTGTATTAATGCATACATATTAGGTTCAAATTTACAAAAGTATAGTTCGTAGATCCTTTTTATATTTAGCTCAGAGGAAAGATTTTTACTCCTGCTGTTGTTACCGTACTGGATTAGCAATGAAAAAAACCTTCGTAATTTCTGAACAACTTTTTATTCTGCCTCTTTTAACGTCAAATCGATTATTATTTTCTTTCCCGCCCACTATGATATCAAACAGAGACGCATATGAGTTAATATTATGCCCCTTCGGGGTCAATCCACCCTGGCTTTTGAGCTCATGTGGGTTTCTGTTTGATGGGCGAGTTGTATTCCCGACGGATCGAGCACTGGCGAGTCCCTTCTACCTGGTATCCCTTGTTCAGCGATTTCGTCATTTTTGTTATGCGGGGTGTCGTGCCTGGTAGGCGCTTGTCGTAACTTATCTTGGTGTACCTTTGTTTGTCGGTCGTCCTGGTCGATGATATATATTGAACCTTCTAGTAATTGACGGATTGCATATGGCCCTATCCACCGTGGTCCCAGTCCGGGCGTGTGGTCTTCCTTTGATAGTGGTTGGGCCTTTACTAGAACTTGTTGACCGACTTGATATAAGGGAGGTTTATCTGGTCCAGCATATCTTCTTCGATATTGGATTTGTCTTCCCCGTATTTCCTCCCACCTTTCTTCCCTTGTCATTGTTGGCATGTGTATCCTTGGTAGATCCCATTCCCCGGGACGGGAAATCTCGTATCCCAAGAGAGCTTCTGCCGGAGTAGCCTGTTGCCGCGTTTCGCCTTGCCCAGATATTGAACAATACCTTAGGGAGTTGTATGTCCCAGAGACGTTGGGACCTTTGCTACAGCAGTAACCTTAAGCCTTTCTTTATTTCTTGATTTCTCCTCTCTGTAAGATTTGCTCTGCGATGGTATACTGGGGTAGTGTGTACACTTTCTGCACGCTGCTTTGAATTATCGACCGGTAAATTGGGGACCGTTGTCGGTTAATATGGCCCGTGGATATCCGTACCTTCGGAATACTTGGTCCTCTAAGGTTCGTATTACTGTCGCAGAATCCGTTTTCGGAAGAGCGAAAGCTTCAACCCACCGTGTGAACAGATCAGTGGCAACTAGCATGAATCGGTTTCCTGCAGCCGTTTTTGGGTATGACCCCATTATGTCCGCGGCCACAATATCCCATACCTTTTCAGATTGCCTAGGCCTCAACGGTGCAGTGGGTATCAGGTTGCTGTGCACACAAGACAACTCTTGACGTAATTGGCGACGTGTGTGGTTACGTTAGGCCAATGGAAGTGCTGGTGAAACGCCCTCAGTGTCTCGTCTCTTCCAGGATGTTCGGCTGATGAGTGATCGTGATAGGTGTACAACACCCCACGTTGGGCGCCAAATTGTTACCGTAGTGGATTAACAATAAAAAAACCTTCGTCACTTCTGAACAACTTTTTATTCTGCCTCTTACTTATTTTAACGTCAAATCGATTATTATTTTCTTCCCCGCCCACTATGTTATCAAACAGAGACGCATATGAGTTAATATTATGCCCCTTCGGTGTCACTGTAATGGGATTTTCTGCGTGGGAACGATTTTATGTGTTTATTGATGTTTTCTATCACCTCAGAGGAACAGCGTTTGGCCGATTCTTGAGCCTACCTCTCATATCTTCTGGAGGGGTTATAACAGAAGGTTTTCTAAGATGTTCTGTGAACAGCTCCACACGTTTGGCTGATATTCCGTAGACAGAGCACAATCTCAAAAATTTGTAGCCCGACCTGAACCTGGAAAAAAGTATACCTTTCGTAATTAAAATTTGTTTATGGTATCAGAACTACAAGGATTACCTTATATGTATTAGTTACAGATTTTCTAGGCCGATTTCCATTACGTGCTCGTGGTCTGGCAGGAAGTGCAGTGGTAATAAGCCCTGCTAAATAGTAGTCTTGCACGTGTTTTTCACCTAATTCGTCAAAAGCTTGCCGATTGTATTAGTGTGCTGTTCTCTGCAAGCCAAATTTCTTTTTCTGACATTTCTCTTCCACATCTCTAGGTTTTGTTTCTTTTCACGTTTACACGATTTCACAGTTTCCTTTCTAGTTTGCCCATCTACTGCCTGATTTGCATCTTCTGAATCACTGCCTTCAGATGAATTTGGGTCGTAATTGTCAGATGAATCGACACTGAAGGGTCCACTATCACATTAATTGGTATTGAAGTCCATTTTATTGCTTTATTCCGCGCTCGGTAGACTAAAATTACACGTGCAGACCTAAATCCCAAATACCGCAAACTTTTAGGGGTTATATTTAGTTGACTTAACTAGCATCTGGTACAAGAACGAGGCAAGTCCGGATTTGCCTCGTTCTTACACCAACGGATAACTTGCGATAAGTCCAAAACTCTAATTTACCCAACTAACCAAACCATTCTTGTACTTAATGTGGTAAAAAATCATTTTGACCAAAAAGTGGACTTACCTCGTTCTTGTAGCAGGGTCTTCAATTATGGCCGTAGTGATTTTAGGGTACCTATGCTCCATAAAAACTCCTCCGCTAAGCATCGTTTAGTGGCCTTGTTCTTGTGAAGTTTAGTAGTTACTTACAATCAGATGGACGTATCAATTGGCAGAGCGCAAAGAAAAAACCCATATGGTTTTGTTATACGCCGAAGCATTAGGAAATGCAACTCGCGCTCGTCGTTTGTCCATCGAAAAATTTCCTTTACGAGAAATGCTGCATAGGAGCACTTTTGTTTCGGTGGTGCAGCATTTGCGCGATCACGGATATTTTCGTCCTGCAAATGGTCGTGGCCCAAAGACAACTCCACGAGTGTTGGATACTGAGATAAATATTTTAAATATTGCCGACGAAGAACCCAGCATCAGCACTAGGAGATTGACATACAGGGCTGGAGTTTTCCAATTGACAGGTCAAATCAGCGGCGTTCCCTCTATTAAATAAGTTTCACAGTTAACTTTTATAGTTTTATTGCTCTGGGTAAAACGTACGAAAACACGATATCATAAAACTTGCGATTGCGACGAACTCCATACACATTGGCGTAACGTGCTTTTTGGGGTCATTTTTAATTAATTGTAAATTTTCCGAAAGAACTTTTTTAACATTTTTCTCATGACCTATGATATTTTAATTCCTTTCACAGGGTTTTTTTGGCGGTTTATTCAAGAATCTCACTGTATGGAGAATGATATATGACCAATTAATACAAAATAGAAATGTTACAGTGAGAAAGTTGATCAGTGAACAGATATGTGCAGGAATGAACATGTAAGAGGAAAGAAACAGCAAGTGTCGAAAAGCATCTCAAAAAAAGGAAACTCGAAATTCCCTATACCTCATAAGCCTTGTCGTAGCAGCTGAGATTTATAATTTTAATACTTAAAAGTCCAATTCCAATAAATTTTAGATTTTGGAATGCAAATAAAATAAATACAATACATATTAACTGGATTTTTGTTATTTCCTATTATATACGTTACTCTTCTCTAAATATTTTTACTTTACTTGATTTCCAATTAATTTTGCTTTAACGTTAATGCGTTCAATACCTTCCATTCGTTTATAATATACCACAGTAATTAGTCTAAGTTTATTCAGTTTTCTTTGATTTATGCAGGTGAAATGTCATAAATTCAGAACTTATTTAGGAATAATATATGAAACTAAATTATACTTGCTAGTATATGAGGAGTTTTGTATAATATGGTAACTTAAACTTCGTAATCCCTGTTAAGAAATCCGAAACTGAGTTAGAATTTAATTAAATTTACAGCCTGAAAACTTGATTCAGCCTTCGTTACGTAAAAATCGCTAGGTACCCTCACGATCCCCCTTTAGATGAAAAAGCCGTATCTGTCACGTGCAAAATACGCCCGACGATTCTGTTCTCTTCATTATTGCCTCTATGAAATGGGTTCGCATCGACGTTTTTCATTATCATCCAATCATAAATCAGATATCTCTAATTAAAATTACTACTTCCTAAAACGAACGCTCCGTTCTGCCCCGAACGTAAATCTATCACTGCTATAATTAATTCTCTTTCGGCTCCGAAAAAATTGTCGTAATTTCTTTTCCGATTTTCTCTTATCCGTGGTGCGAATACATAAATTTCCGGTTAGCGGCAGCCTTTTGTATTGCTTTATTTTTTGAATGAGCCCTTCGATTCATAAAGTTGTGCATAGTCGGGGGATTGTCCTATTTATGTCAAAAATTTTATCTCCGGAGGTTTTTCTTCGCCGAATCTGATTGCATTTGATAGAAACGCTTGTTTAATCGCAGAAGGGAACGTTTTCCAGCTAGATTTCGTTATAAGAAGAGAGTGGAACGATCGATACAATAAATTTAAGTTTTACGTAATACGAAATGACTTCAAAAAAATCAGTTCTTTTATAATTTATCGGTTGACCTGTTTACTCCTGCACTACTCGAGTAAAAAATGTGACTTTGAATTAAAGTATAAATAAGCAGTTTAACAAATATGTATTCAGTTGTAAAGTGGTGCTTGTTAAGGTATGAACAATTCAAGTTTTATTCGTACGTAAACATGTAGCATGTTGTAATTAAATTACGTTTTCAGAATGGATGCTATTAATTTTGCAATGCAACAATGTGTAAAGCTAGCACATATTGTTCTGTCGTTTCTCGTTCCCGTTCGCTATCCAATAAAATAAGTTAAATTTCGAAGAACTAACGACTGTAGCGCGTTTACGTAATTCAACAAATAATAACATTACTCGAGGGGGGATCTACGTTGAGCGATGAAATTAATAAGGGCAAAGAGCTAATTTCGTATTCCCCGTAATGTAACTGTAAAATTAATCTAATTATTCGGTTTTGAAATCTAATCGCTCGTTCGTTTACAATGTAGTAATATCTGCCTCACATAAATGGCATTGTGAAGCGTCTAAAGATACGCTAGTGTATAATAACGTTTCATAAAATAGTACGGCCGTACTTTAATATCAGAGTTTAAGGTAGCAATATTATATTAAATTGATATTTTACGTTTACGTCGTCGCATTGCCCCTAAAATTTTCGCCGAGCAAGAATTTATCTCGTCGAATCCTTGATGTGAATTGGGTTTTAAAATACCTACTCATTCGTCTGCGCATTTTAAATTATCTTCAACTATATTTTGGAGAACGAATTACATGTTCGTATTAATTTTAATAAATGTTGTGTTACCTTATTTATAGTTATTACTTCACTACATGCATTAACATGGAATTTATGATTTTATATATTTTAACAAGATCTACGTACTTATTTATAATTATGAACCGTATTAATATTAATTACCAGCTAATGCAACCGTAAATGATTTATTAATTGCTACAATTATTTAGCCGGAGCAGAAGCCATCTATTAATCTCTATTAGCGCAACTTTTGATCAAACTCTAGCTTTAGTAACCTAACGTTCTAAATATAACTCGTTTATTTACACAGCCTGCAAAAATATTTACACATCTTGTTTGACACTTACACATCCAAGTCGGGATTAATTTAAATGGTCGATATGCGTGATCAGTGTTTTGTGTTTTTAGCAGACCTCTAAGTTCTATCTAGATAAATAACCAGACAAAATTGGATACATAAATAATAATAAAAAAATGTAGTGCAGCAACGTAAGTATTATATACGCCTCAGTTTCGGGCATACCCGACAGATATTCGAAGGATGAAACGATTTATTACAATTATCTATTCTCTCTGCTTTTCGACCAGAGTTAAATATTTTGTTTGTCCTATTCTGTTTTTATATATTTTAAAATAATATACCTACTGCTTTGAAGTCTAATCGAATTCTATTTTCATTCCTTTCTAGAGCTTAGTTCTGTTTCAAGCAAAAGTTAATTATTGCAATTACTTATGTCATGCAAACGTATTCGATAAGGAAAAGTTTTATTTTTTTGTTGGTGTTTTTCAAATTAAAAATATGTAATACCTTGATCTGATTACAAGAAGTGCAATCGAAAATGAAAACTTTTAGATGCATCCAGCGAAATAAGCGCTGATTCTGAATGTAATAAAATGATAGCAAACCGATTCGCAAATAAAATAAATCCTTTCTGGTTACACGAACAGAAGTTTTTCCGATAAATAAGACGCAATGAGTATTATTTCTTGTCTCGTCGGTGTGCACCGTAGCATAGAATTGCATACTCTGCAATTTCCCCCGTTTTATTTCAATGCTCGCAGAGAACTTGAATTAACTATCTTGTCATTCGAGCGATAGTGAGTGACATATTTAAAGTGTCTAGATTTTCCAAGTCTCAGTCGAGAGAGATTAGCAAGCAGAATTTACAACCTTCGCCTTGTTTATTAATAATTTATGATCGTACATCGCGGAAGACCCGGACGGCGAATTTATACATCTACGGGAGCTTTATTGTGTCAGGCTTTCGGTGACGGAACTTTGAGAGAATATCTGAAAGCGATAAAGTACGGAAGAAAGAGCATAAGCACTCCATAAAGTGGGAAACTTCTTTGTAACCACATTATTATGTAAAGTCCTGTTTTTTTTTTTCTTGTATTTTGTTCGAAATCAGATTTGAAGTTAACAAAGTGCAATCATGTAACATTATTTACTCAGTCAACTGCGAAAGGCTTTTATATTTGTGGTGCAAATTTGTACCGTCTCGTTTTCTATGTTTACAATATTTTCCATTTCATTTCACACCTACATACTAATTTATAAACTCTATTTCAGTAAGATATCTGTCCATCTACGGCAATCGAATTTAAATTCAATTGAAAGTAAATGAATTCAACTGCCGTTAATTAAACTTGATCATTATTAATTTCTGGCACTCGTAAAAATGGAATGAGCCAAAGATATTAAAGGGCATAAAGTGCAAACGAATGGCCTAAATAAAATTTTGGAGGACCTCTTCAGAAATATGTAATGCTTTTAATTAATTAAATTTAACGTTAAGGACGGACGAATAAAGCGCCCTTCACTCTCCTATATTAGCCAATCACGAAATGAGTTTTTAATTACTGACTTCACAAGAAATTATTTTCGGCGTTGTTGGTTCGTTTGATTGAATTCATGGAGCTGGGTCCTTAATAATAAATGTGGTGTATGAGGCAAATTGATTTATTTTTCTTCGGTAATTTGATGACCATGAAAATCTAACGAGTGTTTTTTTTTAATGTTGCAATATATATTTGTGTAAAAATCAAGGATCAAGAAGAATAAAATATTAGGAATATCTACTGCCACCTGTTGTTATTATTATTCTGTGCAGTTATTTGTTTATTTTAAGTGGAGTAAATTAAAAACAAGCAAGCAAGTTAATTTGCTCGATTTTGTAATGACCGCGAAGCTACCATAACCGCTTTGGAACACGTATGCGCATGCCATGAATAAACTACTCAAATCAATCTGTAGATTTTGATCATAATACCGCACAAGAAAATTGATCTGTTGTACGAGCTGCTTATGTTGGTTTTGAATAAATAGAAGGTGCTGAATCCAAAAACATCATCAGTTTGTCGCTGTCAGCTCGAATTAATGAGACATCAAAATCAAACTCTTTTGGAAGCCATTTCAATATTCCTATCAACTACATTTCAATTAGTGAGTTTCTGTCAGTCTAGCGATATGGCGTCCACTCGGAGAAGGTGTGTGAATAATCCTGAATATTTTTGTTTCATTTGTGGTGAATACATGTTTAAGGAGAACCGTCTCAAGATATCGCAGTTTGAAAAGGAACTTATTTTGAGTACTTTGGATTTCCCCTAGAGACACAAAATAAGACCTGGTGTCCTAATTTAGTATGTAAAATTTGTGCTTGCGCTTATGGGCAAGTAAAAAAAGAAGCCTTTTTAAATTCCTTACGCCAATGATATGGCATGAGCCGTCTAACCACCATGACGATTGCTATTTTTGCGTTACGAATGTTAGGTATTAATCGAAAAAATCGTTCAAAGTGGACCTATCCTAACGCACCATCAGTGTCAAGACCAACTCCAAATATAAATAAAGATTCCGTATCTCTACCATGAACTCCCAAGAGGCTGGAAGACGAAGATTGTAGTCGGGGCATAGAGTCGCTTGAAAATGAAGACAGTGACTTCGATTCGGAAGATTCCCTAAATTCACCAAAACCATTCAACCAAAATGAGCTAAATGACTTAGTAAAAGATCTTAATTTGTCAAAAAGTGCGTCTGATTTACTAGCTTCACGATTGAAACGGAGAAATCTGCTGACGAAGACACAAAAGTTTCATATTACCGCACTAGAGAAAAAGATTTATTTCCTTTTTTTTTCTGAAAAGGATGATTTCGTATTTTGCAGTGATATTCGAGGTTTGATGACTGTAATGAGTTTAGAAGAGTACGAATCTAACGACTGGCGCCTTTTTATAAATTCTTCTAATCGTAGTTTTAAACATGTTCTTCTAAATAAGGATAATAAGCTTGATTCTTTGCCTATTGCGCATTCCACCAAAGTGAAGGAACAATATCCTACTATTTCCTTGGTTCTGAACAAAATTAAGTACGAAGACATGAATGTGTTGACTTGAAAATGGTCAACAAAGTGGATACACAAAATATCCCTGTTTTATCTGCTTATGGGACGATAGGCTAAGAACGAACATTGGACTAGGAAAGACTGGCCTGTAAGAGAAGCTTTGATTCTTCTTAAGCATAATGTTGTTAACGTTCCGTTAGTAGGAAGAGATCGCTTTATATTGCCTCCTCTCCTAATGAAGCTAGGATTAATGAAACAATATGTCAAGGCTTTGAATAAAAATTGGGAACGTTTCCAAGTTTAAGTTCTGAGAAGCTGAAAGCTGGTATCTTTGATGGTCCACAGATCAGGAAGCTTTTAAAAGATAGGAATTTTACAATTTCTATGAACAATGTTGAGAAAAAACGCTTGGAATTCCTTTGCTTCAGTGATCAATAACTTTCTCGGAAATAATAAGGCAGAAAACTATTCCCAGCTGGTTAAAGACATGTTAACTAACTACTAACAGCTTGGTTACAATATGAGCATCAAGTTTCACTTCCTCCATGGTTATCTAGTCCGTTTTCCTGAAAATTAAGGTGATTTAAGCGAAGAACGGGAAGAAAGGTTCCATTAGGACATTCGGACTATGGAAGAATGCTATCAAGACCGTTGGGATGCTCATATGATGGCTGACTATTGTTGGAATCGTTAAAGGAGTTCTCAAAAAACTGTTTATGCTCGCCAATCCTATAAGAGGAAGTTTTTATCTCTTTAAATTTACTTAGTAAAATGTTAAATATCAAAATCTTTCATTTTTTGATAAAACTATCTTTGCTCTATATTTCAAAAACTAGAGCTGTTGCAATGAAACTGATTGTGGTTCTTCAATGAGAGCCAACACTTAATTCAAAATCATGAATAATATTGGATGCAACAGAAATGCTGTTGTGGCTGTGTAATTAATTAACTGGTGTGACCAAGTTCCAACTTCCGTTTCTCTCGTGTCCAGTACTATCGTTTGGTGAGCAAAAATTAATTTAACTACCAATTAGGAGTAGTTATTAGTAACTAACAAATACTTTAATTGATATACAGAATGCCGTATCTTCTCTTTATAAAATTATTTTGAATTTTTATTATTGCTTGTTATGATGTAATTTTGAATTAAACTTCGTACTTTTGTCTAAATTATTCTCATTAATAATTTGTCTAAAATATTATTTTTACCTATCTTGGAACTGTTTTTCTTTTTAATTTCAGATACCATTTTTCTTTGAAAAGCATTTCTGTTTTATTATTTCCAACCAAATTCTTATAAACGAAAAGAGAAGCAGGGGCGTAATTTCTACAATTCCGAAAAATATGTATTGTCACGTGCTGATTGTTCTTTCTTCTTCTTTTTTTTTTTGAAGAGAAAACACGTGAACAATACTACGGGGGCTAAGCTCTGCGTTTTATGCCAGTCGATGAGCTAGGCCAAGGTTCGGGTCGATGACAAAAAAGAGAGTATCATTCATGAAATTTAATAGTAAATTCACTGTAGCAAATTAGCCAAAAAATTATTCACGTTACTATTTTTTAACTAAATTAATCGAGTGATGGATGAGATGATATGCTTACGAGCTAAATTGTATCTAAGCTAACTAAAATTAAGTGTTCAGAAAGGACTGATTATGACTGACGAAGATATAAAAAAGTAGACTCACTGCCGTGTCCTTTGGCTGCCAGGTGGTTGCTTGTGGCTTGGCTTCCGAAAAAAGAAAATTCTTGAAGAAATAAGGAATCAACTTCAGTCACTTTTGACCAAGGATTCAAGAGGAGCATGAAGTGGTCCAAAAAAAAATAAATTCTTCCTTGATGAAACACGTGGTGGTTTCAAGATCGCCACGGCTATTCAAGATGAATTAAATGGCCTCTTAAAGGTCTATCCTTTTAAAAATATCTTGGTTCTGTAGAGATTGATGAAAAGTAAAGAGATTAGAGAATAAAATTGAAAAGAAAATTACTTACATTCTTATCTTTTATTTAAACCACGAGATTAATTATTAGCTCAACGATGCTATACATGGGCAACGAAAATGCAAAATGAGCGCATGCTCGATGGAATTGATACGGACCGGTTCCAGATTTTCTGGAGAAGTTGAAATTGTGCATAAACGTAATTGCAGTAAATTAAATAGGTGCTTAAGAAGTGGCTTAAAGCGAAAGGGGAAGAAAATTATAACAGAAAAGATGTGAGTGGAAGAATGATTAAGATAAGAAAAAAAACTTTCTCAATCTGAACACTGACAACTTACAATTAACTTAATTCTACTTTTAACTAACAATATTAGTAGAGCACGTGACGAAACCTCACAGTATATGTAGCTAAAATTCTGTTTTATTTAAAAAGGACACAGAGGGCGATTCCTGGCCACTGAAAACTCAATCCAGAAACGTACAAACAAAGGAATTTTATGGGTTGAGTCAAATTTTGGTAAAAGAAGACGTGGAAATTGTTTATTTCTGTGTAAAATTTTTCCAATGTCTGAATTTAAGCCATAAATTCTGGGTGTAAAAACCAACTCTAACCATGGTATTCTAAAGGAGCGGAGTGATTTGACGAAACCTTGTAAATTGATAAATTCGTAAGTGTTGGATAGTTCAGCCTTCTTTCAACCCCATCCCTTACATTATATTAAGACTGAAAGTGACAAAGACTGGAATATACAGAATGTTTCGCAACTTCGTGAAAGAAAAATAATGGCGTGTTGGACATGAGATGTGTGCATAAATGCATCTAAATAAAATCGGAAATAAAAACAAAATAAAACTTACCCTCAACTGATAACGCATTGACAAATGTTTAGAATCTCTGGCTCAGTGGCGGCTAAGTCACAAAAGTGTTCAAAATTCCTTCCCTCGCCCGCTCGTAAACACAAATCTGCCCGGCGAAGTAATGAATTATGGTACATGTTTTGTTGTCGAACAGCGAGAAATGCGGCGTTAGTACGATCGTTCAATTCTTGGAATATGTTGATTTCTTTTTCGTATACAAACGCTTTAACGTGTCCCCACGGATAATAATCTAGCGGATTTGGATCAGATGAACGTGCAGGCCACCTCATCGGCCCGTTTCTTCCAATACATCTACCAGGAAAAATTTCGCCGAGGTGAGCACGTACTTCTCGACGAAAATAAGGTGGAGCCCCATTGTGCATAAACCACATCATTGCTCTAAGATTTAAGTTCACATTCTCGAGAAGTTCCGGTAGAATTGTTCGTAGAAAATTTAAGTATTGGAGACCATCTAAACGGGCCGATTAAATTGCCGTTTAGAATACCTGCCCACACGTTAACAGAAAACCGTTGTTGGAAATGGCCGCCACGAATTGCGTGAGGGTTTTCCTCAGCCCACAAATTCATATTGCGAAAATTGCACACCCCATCTCTGGTAAAAACAGCTTCGTTGGTAAACAGGGCATTATGACCAAATTGCCTATTGTTTATGCAGTAACCAACGACAAAATCGTATGCGTAGAGCATAGTCGGCTGGTAGCAAAGTCTGAACTCTTTGAATATGGTACGGATGTAATTGTTGTACGCGAAGAATGCGCCAAACAACGGAGGACGTTAAACGCGTTTGTCTTGAGATATCACGTACACTTAACGAAGGATGTTCCTAGATAAGTTGTAGTATTTCTTCTTCTCTGTTTAGGATGCGTTGTGGACGCTGGCGTCTTCCACCTCTTCCGCGACGTGCCCTTAAAGTTCCAGTATCCTTTGCTCTTTGCACAACAGAGATAAATGTGGCACTGGTTGGCAAATGTCGGTTTGGAAAATGCTGTACTTACAAACACCTTGCCGCTAATGCGTCTTGCCCACTTTCATCGTACACTAGAATCATGTCAAAAATCTCACTATTTGTAAATTCTGCCATTTTTTTCAGTAAATTTCCGTGCAACCGCCTCAACGTACACCTTCAAACTACCCGGCCCGGCCGGCGATGACTAACAATAAATTACATCACTCATATTCTTCGTAAACATCATAAACTTAAACCAGAGACGTTCAAACGGTTTATCCGTTCGACAAAATTATTTATTTTCTCGAAAATTTAATAACACTTTGTCCAACAAAAAATGGTTCATTCTATTCATTTTCATGCAAACTTTCATTCTTTTAATTTATTTTCATGAAGTTACGAAACACCCTGTATTAGGGCCGGCTCGCATATTGTATATCTCCTTGCTTTGTTGTTACCTTTAGCACATTTACTCGGATATATTTCATCCTTTGTCTTAATCACTACGCACATTGGCTTTGTGGCACAAATCGGTTCCCAAATTTCTCAACAATTCAGTCTGTCAGTATCAGTTTAACGAAGTAATTAAACGCTTAATTAATGATAAAGTGTCTTGAAGTTTAATACGAATTTTTATTAGCGTTGAGAAAAATTTCATTAAGTGGTAGATGTTGGGAATTATTAAAACCCGATTTTCGGCCGGAAATAAATTATTAACACCTGAAATTATGGGATCTCATTAGAAATTTCTTTACGATCAGCGATTATTAAAAAGCCAAGTTCATTACAGTATTTTCCGTGAAGTACAACGTTGAGGGGGATCATAACAAGCTGACTCGATGCCTCGATGGCAAGTCAGCACTTGAGTTATAATTATAACCCCGAGTGCCTTGCGATCTTTAGCCGGGGGATGTTCATCGCCGTCAAGCGGTAAGGGCTGGTTCTTACGGTGCAGCACGGCTCTCCTTCTAAAACGATGACGTCACTGCGGAGGATAATATCTGCACCAAGAATGCTGATCGGGCGTCGCTGAAGGGATGTGTGTCGATGGTCTCCAATTTAAATATTTAATGTAGACTGAAACTGACAGAATAGATATTTAGTCGATGCAAATTTAATATCACTCGTTGAATTTATTAACGCGAGTGGTATTTCAGATTCCTCTCCATGTCCACTACAGATTATTACATTTTCTACTTGGAATTTTAATATAAAATATTAAATCCTTTTGCCCCATCATGAAGCTTCTGAGATACTGACACTTATTGAAATATATTCCAAAGTATTACACAAAAGCTTTACCATAAATATTAAATTTAATAAGGACGAAGACATTTTATTGTCTAAAACCACAATAAATTAATTAAAGCCTGGTCCTCAAATTCTGATTTCATTACGAAATTGATTCATATTGACAGAATTTCTTTATCGAATAAAAAAAGAATTTCGTGTAGGTAGGAGCGGAACTAAATTCTTGGCCGTGAAATCTCCAGCCCGCTTTAATTTTATCTGACGAGATTCTAGCATTCTTAAAAAAAGGAGGAACTCCGGAGGGAAATTTGAAGGATCTCGCCGGGAAACCCTTCGGTTTGTTGACTTAAGGATCTAATTCCACTTCGACGATGCGAAATTAAAAAGAAAATATTTGCATCTGAATTAACCCTATTTGCATTGATTATGTAGTTGTTGAAAAGTCGAACGTGAAACAAGAATCAAATTAGCGAAACGATAAATCTAAAGGCGCGGGCTATTTTTCACGCGATGGGATACTTTTATGTTTTTCTTTCGAGATGTCTTAACAAGAGAAATGACAGGATAACATATTTTATCCAGAAGAATGAAAGCGAAAATCTCAAATCTGTGCTTGTAATCTTTCGTGAATTACGCTCGATTTATTTTAAGCTTACTTCTAGGATCTGTACATGTAATTCTGGTTTTAGTTCTGAGAAAACACGAAGATGTCCTTGCTACGCATTATTCGAAGTGCTTTCAATAATAACAGTGCACCATACTAAACCAACATTGCAAAAAAGTCTTGGCTCTAACACGAACATCAAAGTCAATATACTTGAAAGGTATATTTCGGTACTTCAAAAAAAAGTATTAAAAAATGGAATTGTTGTTAATGCCGGGTTTAATCGTTGGGAGGAAGTAATTAAAAAACTTCGAGCACAATGTTTTGTAAATTTATTTCCCAGGATTAAGCTAATGAAATTGAATTTCTATACAGTAAAGCTGTTCGAAACTAGCTATTAATGTTTTAACGGAATTTATTCGCGTAATTAGAAATCTCGTTAATAAAGTTTGCTTCTATTTAAATTAGAATCGCTCTGTTTTTTATTTTAGTTTTGGAGTACCATGAAATACTTATGCATTTAAGAATGTCTAACTTTCACAACGAAACAATTTGTCGAATTTCAGAGTAGTCAACTTACAAAAAAACTCTGAATTCTTTAATTTAATACCAAACAGATTTCGAAGGACAATAGACAACCTAAACAAAGGACCTCAAAGGTCTTAACTAAACTATTGCCCTCAAAGTGAATTTAATTTAATTCTTCTTTTATGTCTTCACTGCTTTACAAATTACTAACACGGCGACTTCTGGAGAAACTACAACAATCAGAGAACAATGTTCAAATAATAATTATTATCGGCAAATTTAAGTCTGTGTATATTCTTGAACATACATTTCTGAATAATTTGTAATTTGCTTTCTAAACATTTTGCTTCCGATGAAATGAATTATTCATGAATGCTGCTTATGTTTGTCTTACGCAAGACAGAAATGTGAAAAGTTTTGTTGTATCCTCTTAGGAATGAAATACAATGCGACACTGGTTCATTGCTTCTGACACTGAACGAAATTAATTTATTCTTTCTTTTCGCATTAATAATTATTTTAAAATCGAATTCCCTCTTTGGTGATATAAAGCTGACGTACATCTGCGCGCCAAAAGAAGTAGTTTATGGAAATTCCTGCAAGAAAATTCCCGGTGTTCTGTTTGGGCGATGATAAATTCAAACTTCCGTTTATCAGATTACATTCGTCACTTGGTAAAAATTGATAAATTATTACGCCTCTAGTTCCGTAAAATATGAACGTTCACACTGTGGGACTGCTGCACTGCAAAGCTAACAGAAATGAAATGTGGATCGCGATAAGACACTTTGCTATTCAAGTATATTTTACTGTTGCAAAGTTTACTGGGAATTGTTTCTATTCGATTTAATATTTTATGATTTACGAAAGGTAAGCCCAAGTTTCCTTGGTGCTGGATTTTTAGCGTTTTACTCTTGTAATTCAAATTTAATTTAAAAAATTGAACGTCTTAAAATAACTATATATTTTCGGTACTCCAAATAATAGTTGCGAAGCAAATAAAACCCAAAGGAGAAAGAAGAAGAATTACTGCGCTTTTCTTAATTTAGGGGCCAATAACTCAGGCCTGTAGTGGCAACCGCTTCGAATTAGTACTCAGTAGCGAGTGGACGAGCACAACTAAATTAAATACGAAAATAGCATATAGATTCAATTCAGGGGACGAGGATGGGCAGGCTTACCGCCAATCGTGGTGTGCGCAATGTATAAATAGAAGTAGCAGAAAGGCTTAAATGATAAATGTGTCGTTGAACCGGAACGATTTGTATATTTTGAAAAATAATGGAGACGTCCATTGTTGGTCGATAATATTTATATTTTCATTTGTAAGTTTCAAAATACGTACGTAAATATTAGGTAAAATAAATGATGGTATTTTCGAAAACATAACAAATAAAAAGCTTGTTATAAGTAAAGTAATAAATCACATCAAAATTACGTAAATAAGTAAGTTATCATTTATCATGTAATACGAAACAAATAACAGTGAATATTTGATTGGAGTTACAACAGTGGCGAACTCAATGGCAGATAAAAAACATAGACCAGTGAAAAGAAAAAGAGGAGATAGTTGAGAGGGGTAGTCACTTTCAATGGAATGAGGTGGATTTGTATGGCACGTCATCATCAGACTTCGGACTTTTCGTAGCTTTGCCATGGTTAGGTGATACGAGGACCAATGAAGTGTCCCCATTCATTGCATAGCCATGGCAACGCTTTGAAATCTGGTCATCTTCAGTTACTGTTGGAGAAAAACTAAGTAAAGCGATGAAGGAAGGAAGATGAGACAGATTCGATGGAGAATATGGCATGCAAGAAAATTGGTTCTTTGGATGACAAAAGACCTAATAAAGAAGCAAACAGAATTTTATATAGAGGTGCGCAGAATGACTCATGGAAAGGCTGATGCAGAAGACTACTTTTAATGGAAGGAGATAGATCTTGATTGATTAATGAACACCACTGCCAGGTGCAGGTTTCTGTAAAGTTCAGTTCTTAAATTGCTTTTTTTCTTTAATAAACAGAACTAATTTAGTTTTAAATATTTCATCAACATTCTTCAAATTATCATTTCCTTTAATGCAAGTGATCATTGATTAATGAAACTTAGTTTAGTCTTCCAACTTTGATTAACGAGAGCATCAATTCCGTGACCGCCGCCTGCTGCTCTTATCCCGAAGAACTAATTCTCCTGATAACTATTCCTTCACTTCAATGAAATTTCAATTCGACTGCGCCAGTAAACTCGGAATCGTGCTGTTTGTGAGTGAAAGGTTGTTTAGAAACGCGGCTTTTTAGAACAAAGGCAAACTGACCCTTGCGACGGGGTACTATTAGATTTGGGAAGGAAACAATGCCCGTAAAGTTTTTGAACGTCCGTTAACTGTATTTAATTAGCCGACGAAGTTTAAGAATTAAAATTAGGACCACGTTTCTGCGAATTCTACAACAACTCTTTTGTGATTTTCTGTTGAAAGGAAAATTCTCCGAGTTCTGTTTACATCAAGACAACATAATGCGTCAAGGGCTTATACTAGAAATTAAACTATGTGATTATATTTATTTCTCAGTGGATCTTATAATTAAATAATAAATATTTTGATTTAATGAATACGTAATTCTTTTAATGGATTCGATAGATTTATTTTTAATGAATAATTTCGGATCATAACTTTAAAGTAAATTTTTAAAACTTGAGTTGACAATAAGTAGAATATTCTCGCAGGAAATGAGATTTCAAAAAGTAGAAGAAACTTTTCTATAACTTCAGCGATCCAGTTCCATTCTGAGACTGATTAAAAACAGAAATACGTTGTAGATTCGTATATATCTCGAAAGTTGTAATACAATATGAACTCTGTTGCTGCACATACTCGTGCTCTTTCATATAATCTCAGTTTTCAAGATGACGCAGTCTTGGAATTGAAATAGTTTATTAAAACGAAAAGAAATGTACAAATTGTCTTGTCACATGTTCACTTCAGAACTCATCCTCCATGAAATTATGTTACTCGAATATTACAGGGAAGTTGCATATCAATTTCGAGCAGCACAAGAACGAGACAAAACGTTTTCTCCATCACATCAGGTAATATATCGTGACAAGACTGTCTAATCTGAACATAATAATAGATTAAACGCAGTTCATTCTCCAAAGGAATTGCATATTTATGAAGCGGGCTGAAATATGTTGCTTTAATTATTCGCGAATTACTTATGGTAATTAATACACGGAAACTTGGGAAACTCTCGATTAAAATAAGTAGAAGAAATGGCAATTTAAATAGCTCATTTCCGTTTCCTTTTGTACCTGGACGAAGTTTTGGAAAGTTCTCTAAATTATTCCATATCAATTTTATCTCGGGTAATTTTTAAGCGAAATCATTAGGGCAACTTTTCGTCTGAAATTATTTAACGTTCAGGGTAAAATTCTAATTTATTTAGTACGCTGAAGTTATAATTTCATTCATATTCTCATTATACTTTTTTTACGCTTGAAGTTTAACTTTTGCGTATAAAAAAGGAAATGTGGTAGCTACCTACAAAGTATGTTTTACTGTTTACAATTTCCTATAAAGAGTATTTGCTTATGATAAACATGTTTACGTGGATCGTTCTTAATTAACTTTTCTAACTATAAAATATTATTATTTTTCTAAGCTATCTCAGTTTATTTAAATGTTAAGGAATATGTTTGATATGATTTATCTTTATTTTGTGCATCTCGAACCAAATAATTTACAAGTGATTATTAAAGCCCCAAAGTAATTATTTAATCCATGTTTCTGGCTCAGCAAAGTGCCGAGATTAGAAATTCGAGATATGAAAGCCATATTTCAATGTAATGATTATATAAGTGACTTCTTGACCCTTCGAAAGACCGCAGGGCGGCTCCCTCCTTGACCTGTGTTTACTTCGAATTGTAATTCATTTTGTGAGGAAGGTCCTGACGACGTGGGCTCCAATCATTAACCCTTGTTCTTCCAGATAATTTTTTATGGCCTCGACCATTATGATCCCGGCGAGATTATATAGTGACGTTTTTTGTTAGGCATTTCGTCGGTACGAAACACGATAAAAAAAGTTCTGAAACGGCTGCATTTATAACAAACAACCTGTTGTCGTCTTGCGTAGAAGTAAAGCATTGATTTTCCGAATAGAATTCTTCACCAACTTTATTAGAAACGATACCAATATGGAACCAATTTAAGAGAATCCACATTCTCAAGTTTCCACAGCAAACATTTGAATAAATATAAGGGGCGGAGTTAATTTAATCAACACAAAAACACTACTGAATTGCAAATGCAAACATATTTCTTGTAGAAAATATTTTTGAAGCACGGGGCAAATTTTCAATGTAAACTTACTTATTCATGAAAGCTGGTTTGCAATTTAGATTTCGTCACAGTCGTGCAGCGATGTCGTTGTATTAAGTCTGCACGTGCAAGAACGGTGGCGCTTTGGAAGTGCGCGCCTGGTCGATGCAAGTTAGAAGGTCAATTTTGCAATTAGAGCAAAGCAAGAAAACTAAGTTTGAAAACCTCGATTCATACATTATCAAAGCGGTGAATAGGCAGGCGTCTGGAAGGACTCTTATAGAAGAAGTCTGCGTCAAAGGGACCTGAATTTTATTGTTGGAGTAACTCTCCTCGTCACTTTAAACTTTCAGAATCAACATCCTTTTAGAATTCAATTATTAAGTAGCAGTTTTATTATTATTATTATTGGACCACCAAATAAACTTGAAATAACTCTTACAATTTACAAGTTATTTTTAATAGAATTTTCACATGTGATAAATTGACGTTTATTAAACTCAATTCAAATAGTGTGCCATTAAACAATTAACAATAGCAAGGCATTCTCTGTAGGAAACGAAAAGTCTACAAAAAGGCCTAATTGTTGACACCTCTTTAAGTCGTTTAATTAATAAAGCTTGCTTTTTGTTTCGAAAACTAGTGAATTTGTTTGCATTAAGTTAATTAAACATGTCTAGATGTCATTGTAGACCAGAAGAAGTATCCCAAATGATTATTCTTCCTTGTGAAGGATATTCACAGAGAAAAGTTGCTGGAATTCTAAATACCAACAAATCTGTGGTACAGAGGACCGTAGCACGGTTCCGAAACACTGGTAGCTTTAAAAGAAGACGCGGGCAAGGTGCTAAAAGAAAAACAACACGCAGAGAAGATCGCTTTATCGAACTTCAGAGTTTAAGAAAGCGGTTTGCAACATCTCGTGAATCAAAAAATTATATTCGACTAGCCACTGGAAAAGAAATTTCTACCAAAACGGTAAGAAGAAGACTAAAAGAAGTCAATTTGTCTGCTAGAAAACCAGCAACAGGTTCAACTCTCACAGCTACGCACAAAAGAAATCGCTTAAACTTTTGTCAAAATCATCAAGGTTGGGACGAGGGGCAATGGAACTCCGTTTTGTTTTCGGACGAGTCAAGATTCCTTCTAAGCGGGAATGATCGCCATGCTCTTGTCATACGAAGACCAGACGAGCGATTTGCACTATGTACCATTCGAGGATTTGACAAATTTGGTGGTGGGTGTGTAATGGTTTGGGGTGGCATACAATTTCATGGTCGTACAGAATTGGTTTTGATAACAGCAAAAAGATATAGAGACGAGATTATTGTACCCCATGTTCAACCATTTGCCGAAAATTTCGGCAATGGATTCATTTTTATGCAAGACAGTGCCAAACCTCATATAGCTAACATTGTCACAGTTACGTTGAGAGATGCAAATATCCAAAGTTTGGAGTGGGCTGCCAAAAGCTCCGATCTCAATCCTATTGAGCATATCTAGGATCAATTGGGCAACAAAATTAAAAACGCACCGGGACTACCAGTAACGCTTGATGAGCTCTCTAACATGGTTGTTCAAGAATGGGAACAGATACCACAAGAAAGTATACGAAACTTAATCTCAAGCATGCCAAGAAGATTAGCAGCGTGTATTGCTGCAAGAGGAGGGTATTCATGCTATTAATAATTTTAGTTTTGTTAACTTGTTACAAATTAGGATATAAGTTCATGAGAAGACCAATGGTATTTTAAAGATTTAAAGTATTTTAAAGTTTGTTAAATTTAATAGCCCTCAAATCAACTAAACTGTAAGGAAAAACTTAGATTTATATACAGTAAAACCTCTAAATAGCGGCCAGGAAAATTTGCTTGAAATACGACCGCTATATGGAGGTGGACGTTATTAAGAGTGTTCAGAATATGATAATGAAAAAAAGTTCTTTATGGGTATCTGTACGTTTATAGTAAAATAAACCAACTATCTACATTAAAAAATTTTATTGCATACACGTAAGTTATATACATTATAGAGAAAATTATTTGCCATTGTATTTATTACGTACGTAATTACATTTTTTGGAAATATTTTTCGATTGAACTTTGTTTTAAATTTTTAATTTTTGTTTGTAAGACATGAGGTTCGCATTTCGCTAAAATTTGAACAACTTCTACAGCTAATTCACTGTCGCCATTAAATAAGATAAAATAAGAAACTCTGTACATCTCTTAGCTTTTCACACGCTTCACTCATATCTTTAATGTTTGACACACAAAGTTCAGCTTCTTCAACTTCACTTTCACTGTCCAAATCACCATCTTCATTGTCAGTTGTTAATTCACTGATTATTTCCTGAATGCCTAAATGGGGACTTTCCGTCAAAACATTGCAATCAATAGATACAAAATTTTCCAGGCTTACACCACGTGTAGGAAAAAGCTGTGCTGGTGGAATTTCGTCTACTTCACTGAAATCTTCTTCTTGCTGAACCTTTTCCAAAAATCCCGCTTTCGCAAAACATTTAGAAATTGTAGCTGGCGAAACGTTTTTCCAGGCTGCTGATACCCAAACTAAAGCACTAGTTAAATTAATGCTTTTTTCTGCATCTTCGAAAGAAATTTCGCTGTTTGTGAATGTTAGAAGCCTTTTTATAAGAAATTTTCTGTATCCCACCTTGAAGTTATTAATAATTCCTTGATCCGATGGCTGACAATGGGATGTGGTGTTTGGTGGTAGAAAAACAATCTTCACATTTTCAAGTGTCAATTTGGATGAGACGTGCGTTATCCAGAAATAATAAAACTTTTCTATTTTGTTTTCTCATTTTTTCGTCAAATTTTTTTAGCCACGAAGTCATAATCTCTGTTGTCATCCAAGCTTTTTTATTAGATACCCATTCCAACGAGGATTTTTGCTTTTCCCAATAATTAACGGATTTTCCTTGTCACCTTCCATATTTGCGCAAAATGGAATTGTCAGTCTTTGTTTTGGATTTTTTTTACCATTACATTTATCGCTTTTTAGAGCGAATGTTTTGTTCGGCATTGTAAACATTTTTCGGTGAATACTCTTTCAATAATGTTTGAAGTTTCGCTTTCCAAGTTTCAACGTCGTCCACAGAAACATCAGCTGACTCTCTGCAAATTGTTTTAAAACTTACATTGTGCCTTTGAAAAGTTTTTCAAGCCAATCATTTGAAGCTTTAAAACTCGTAATCTGTAAATTTTTAGCTGCTTCCAAGGCTTTTTCTTTTATTAAAGGTCCAGATATAGGAATGTTCTTATTTCTAGCTTTGCAGAACCAATTGTAAACTACTTGGTCAATCGCGAAACCTTCAGTTTTGGGAAATTTTCTCTTCTGCCCTGCATTAGAACCTTCTTCAAAGAGCCTCTTTAAGTCGGATTTATTTTTTATAATTTCGTTAACTTGTGTTCTTCCAACACTAAACTTTTCAGCCAATTTCCCAGCACTGGTACTAAACTTTTCACTTTCTGTAATAATATTAATTTTTTCTTTAAGAGACAAACGTTTTCTTTTTAACGATATAATTGTGTGGTATGTGTATGTATGCGTTGTGTATGTAGTAACACAATTGAACATAAACTAACTCAAAATTAGTATTGTAAAACTTTAAATACGGTTTTTAGGGTCTGCATTCTAATATGCTTCACATGGAAAATCCCCTTTAATAACAGTAGGTATTAGCAGAAAAATACCAGTAATCTGGAATCTATGGCCGGTAATGAGGGGTGAATTTACAAGTATTTTTCCTAGAAAATTTTCTTGCAAGTGGCCGTGATCGTTTTTGAGAGATGCCCGCTTTTAGAAAAGTCATTTATATGGGTGTTTTCATAGAATTGGTTTTAGCATTTGAAATATGGCCGATTTTAGAGGTGACCGCTTTTAAGGGGTGGCCGAAAAGAGAGGTTTCACTGTATTTATTCGTTTCATTAGATTTCGTTACCTTGTTTTAAATTTATTTTGAATTTTACTGGTGGTCCCTTAATTTTGTCCAGAAGTGTAGGGAAGAGTGGGCCCCTTGAGACACGTCCACCATGAGACAGTGGTTGTAATTTTTGAATTATGCTCTAAATCGATCATCATGAGTTTGAACAAATATAACCAGCAGTCTTCCTCGTGTATTGGGAGTAAGTGTATATCTTCAATATTTTTATTTATCGTGGTTAATTTGTTTCGAATACAGGTAAGCTTTTTCATCACTTTATCCACTTATAGTGTAAATTACCAGAGAGTACATCACATTATTATTTCATAGGGTGGGATTGATTAAACTGTTATTGTTCTCAACATATTTTGAGGTTATGGTACTATTATTCTTATTGTTGTGAATTTATCAGTTTTGAAATTCATGATTGTAAAATGGGCCTCCTAGAGACAGTCCCAATGGTCTACAATGAGACATGTCTCAAGGTGCCCCATGCCGTAAGATTAGGTGATTATTATCAGATGACATTTTCAGAATGACACGAAGACGAAAGCGAAAGTCCAATAAAGGATTGTTTGGTCCAGAATCCTTGGAAAAAGC
This sequence comes from Serrognathus titanus, assembly GCA_039766575.1. Lineage (NCBI taxonomy): Eukaryota > Metazoa > Arthropoda > Insecta > Coleoptera > Lucanidae > Serrognathus > Serrognathus titanus. Next base: position 5,553,304 of record CM077912.1, read on the forward strand.
AGTGAAAGATGTAATCGAGAATAAATTCAGTCTCAGAAAACCAGCAGTTATAAATAATGTTAAGCACCAAACATTAGCTCGTTATGTGAAGAAAAGAAAAGAAAATCTTGATGAAAAATTGTCTTACAAACCTCAGTATAATACCAGTATATACCTCAGTATAATACCAGACCATGATGATCAAGAATTAATATTGATGTAGCCAAATGTGCTACGGCAAGTCCAATAAGGTTGTAAGACAATTGGTTTATGAGCTTTATGTCCACAATAATATTAATATGCTTAGAAAGTGGATAGAAAACAAAAGTGATGGTCTTGACTTGTAGCCAGTCAAGACCAGCACCATTCAAGTCTTATTATAATAGTGCAATAGGCTCATGGACGATGAGGAATCCGGGGGTACCCATTACCATTTTTCAAATTGCTGAATGTGTTGGCTATGCATTTGACAAATCTATGACCCCAAGCAATATCAAATCAGGCTTTAAGAAGTGCAGCATAATGCTTTTCGATCGGCATATATTCAACGAAAATGATTTTTTAATGAGTACCGTATCTGACAGAGAGGATCCCGTAGTAACCAAAGAAGATACTGTTGTTCGAGAAGTGGAGCAAGAAGATGCCGGCCCGAGCACTTCCTTCACAGTGAATATCGAATAAGACACAAATGGAGAGTTTGGATGAGAACTGCACTAACCAGTCTTTAGAAAACAAGGAAAATGTTCCTTGCATTCAAGGGCAAGGAACAATTATTTGGCTATCCCAAAGCTAAAGCAAGAAAGTGTACGGCACAAAGAAAGAAAGGAAGAAGCAAGATTCTGACTGAAACGCCTGAAAAGTTGGAAATAGAAGAGAAAGAAAATGAGACGAAGCGCGAGGCATCTCTCCAGTTGTCCAAAGGAACAAAAAGAAATTAGTTGCTTCCAAAAAGCCTGAGGTATTATCATCATCATCTTCTGATACTAAGGAAAATGATTCCTTCGTTTCGGATTCTTTAGACATAGAGTCTTTTGATGATGATGAACTCGTTACCTTACGAATTTGGAAAACATCAAGTTATTCCTCAAGTCAATTCTTACGTGTTAGTAGAGTTTAATAATAAGAAAACTGTGTTTTACGTAGCCAAAATTACCAGAATAAAAAACAATGGCTTTGAAGTCACTTTTTTGCGCCATAGTGCTAAAATTCCAAACAAATTTGTTTCCCGTAGTGGAGGATATTTCGATAATAAAAGAAGAAGATACCAAATGCGTTTTTCCGCACTAAAAGACAGCAGACATACATCACTTTTGGTATCAAATTTGATAATATTGAAATACGATAAATGTAAATTTATAGTTTTTGTACATTTTCAATATATTTCCAATAAATGAAAGAGTTTTAATTTCTTATAAGTATGTCTCAAGGGGCAACCATGAGACAAAGTCAACTTTTTTTTAGATGTCAAGAAAACAGAATCTGTTTGAAATAATTTAAATTTGCTACTTGATTCACTTGTGTAACAAATAATTACATCAACATGCATATTTGAAATTTTAAGAATCCGTAAGATATTACTTGTAGTTTAAAATAACCGAAAAATGTCTCAAAGTGGACGATCCACTCTCCCCTATATTACGAACTAATGTTTCATCTAAATATTAACGATTGTTGTTTAAGTAATTGGATATCGATGGGTATGGCTTTCTAATTGTAGAGATTCTGTAATTTGAATATAATAATAATCCGCGCGACAGTTAAAATAAATACTCTCATTAGTTACTTCAGATTATATTACATTCGAGTAATTTTATATGGTGCAGCTTTAAATTTCTGTGAACTCTTTTCTCGGCAAACTAAGTAGCGACACTTCAAAAAGTTGAAAAGATCAAAAACCGCGACATATATTTCTGAAATACCTTGAGGTGATACTTCCACTCGGCTCATATTTCAAGCTTTTCTCCTTGCAGCCGCCTCGCTAATTTGTTTTTAAGGAAATTCCTTAGAACTTTGATAATATTTTTCCCGCCAGCGTAAATTAATTTTAGAGAAAAAGTTAAACAAAACTCGACTATATTAAATATTTCAAGCAATTTGTTACGTGAGTTACTTGCAGCTGTTAAACTTCCTCTTTTCGCCCGGCTCATGGTAGTAATTTATGACAATTGTTTCGGGGATTTCTTAAGTTCAAGTGTAAGGTTTGACGAGGCGCGCGTTCGCAAAACGAAAGCAGAATTACTAGTTTAATATAAATCTGGAAAATCTGGATGCCGCTGTTCATATAGAGGCATAATACGTAACAAGTTTTCGTATTAATATTCCACATTCCCGTGTTACCTTACAGCTTGACATTTATAATTCATAAACATGTAAATTCCTAGTTAATATTCTGTTTTGGGGGATTGCTGAAATTAAACTGTTTGATATATTTATTATAAACGAGTCTCTTTATCCATTGTTTGTGTGTACCATGATGTATGGCATTTGCATGAATTAGTGAATTCATAGCAGCACGTTCATTTTTTGCGTGCTTACGATCTTACGAACGGGCGAACAAAATTGTTAGCAATTGAAGTTATCAAAACAAATTACTTTTTTCAAATCAGAAGTTAAAATACCCTTATAAAATTTATGAGGACTTTATACATAAATATATAATTGTTATGTATTTGTTTGTATTAAAAAAGTAATTGTTAAAAAAATTGAATTGAATTTGAAGGTAGGTAATAGAAAAATAATATTTGCTCGAAACTATACCATCTAGTACACGATCATGCTTTAGCACTTTTCGATTTATATTCAAGAAGAATTTCATATCATTTTACGACGAACAGTCTTCCGCAAAAGTCTCTATTTACATTTTCATTGGGTTAAGTTTTCCGAATTTCGCACCACGAACTGAATACGAACGAAAGGAACGAGCACCCAACGAGACGCATGATAACTAATATCCAGTTTATAGCTCGCCCTCGATAACGTTAATACAGACCCATCTGTCCATTATAATAAAGGTTTTGCGGCCTGTGATCTAATTTCACGAAACGAATTAACGGCGGCCGAGCGAAGATAAGGATTCGAAATAGTTTCTATTCGGTGAACGTAAAACGCCGAATGGCATTCTCCCAACGTTATTAATTTCCACAAATTCGTATTTAAGGATCTCTTCATTTAGAAACGGGGGAAAAAACTATATTTTTATGGGCGTGCATGTAACACCTAGTTTTACTCCATTTTAATCCCAAATACACATTGTAGGCTACCGTAAATCCACAAACTCAGAGCGATTGAAGCCCGTTGCGCAAAAAATTCGAAGCGATTTAATTAAAAAATTATTCCCCTGAATTGTTGCTGATTCGTTTATTGGATTGATTGCTAGCGATTTGTCTGTTCTAGTCAAGTTCTGAGCCAGTTTCAAGAACCGCAAAATAGAATTTTACGTTTGAAACTCTTTACGTAAGCAAATACATTGCGGTTTAATAATAACATTTTTGAAAAACTATCGAACGTTTCTAGCTTTGTCGATTTCAGATTTAAGAACGGTGTGGATAGTGTTGTAAAAAGGAACGTTTCGCCTCTTCAGGACCTTTAACGGAATGAAATAGTCAGCATGTGGAATCTGCACGACGTTTTCTCCGTTGCGTTTTATTTCATTGAAATAAGGTAAGCGGGGAAAGACTTCGTCTATTTGGGGCTATAAAATGTGAAATATTTAGTGTGCTTAATTCTATTGCAGAGAAGTGGAACTTGACCTGACGAAATTACTCTATTAACCCTGCGGATTAGTAGTTACGAAGTTGTCTAAAGGAGCCGGTCTAGGATAACTCATCAATCGAAGAGATCCATTCACTGACATGTCTGGTACAACTGCTCATACAGAGTGTAATCGCTTAGGCTGAAGTTATTGTTAATCAATCCTAGATTTGCTTTAATTTGGTACAACTCACTCTTATTTAATGGCAAGCAAAAAATGGAATTTGAATATAAGTTCTTTTTTTAATTCCCGTGCGAGATAAAACGATATGTTTCATACTAATTTATTCATATAATAATGTCCTTTCTCCTCGCTGCGCGGAAAATGTAATTTTCTTCGCTGATTATTCCCAACTTATCACAACAACTAATTACATTTAAATTATGCAGTTCGAAGTTAAAATACGAAATACACTTTCGCGCTTGCAAGTACGCGCTCGCTGCACTTACATTCGTTTCGAGCAGCTACCGAGAATGCTTAAATATTTAATATTTGTCGGTGCACTTCGTAACAGGTGTTACAAGACAAATTCATCCGCTTTAATTATATTTACATCCGTACATATATCACGGCGAAATTCACATTAACGGCTCCCTTAGCGCTCAAATCGTATTAACGTATCTGAAACAGAATTTCATGCGTTTCATTTGCGATCCGGTCGACAAGCTGCCGGCGTTGCGTAGGTCCTTCAGGAGACGACAGTGGGGATAATTACATTATTTGGAATGGTGGATCGATCTGGCACCGCACCGTATCACGTGGATAAGTTTTAATGGTGTTCTTTTTCCATATCGCGGGTTTAGTTCGGTGCAAAGTTGTTCAATGCAGAAAAGCACGTAGAAAATCTGGGGATGTGAGGATCAGTATCTTAAAGAAAACGAATTATGTTATTTGACATTGTAAAGTAAAGTCGTGGTCATATAAAATGATGAAAGAACATAAAAAAAAACACCAAATAAATCACTACAACACGAAAACAATTCAAATCTCCTTATTAAGAATTCCTAGTATTCTTCTTTGATTTTAATTTAAATGGCATTGTTAATCAAGTTTAATCTCTCCCATAAGCACCGTGTAGGTGTACAGTTGGTTCAGGTATAACTATTCTGTAGTTACTCTCGCCAGATTGGCTTTCATAATAACTAATTAATTAAGAAGCTTAATATCATTAAGAGTCAGGTCGTATTTTCAAAGCGATTTGTTAACATAGGCTGTACAAATTTTAAGAGAGCTCAAGGGAATAAATATACACCAATTTAGAGTCGGTAATGGTAATCAGATGAAGTGTTTTGCATGTTCACAACACAATACCACCCGTGGCAGCACTAAAGAGTCGTGTGAATGAACGCACGAAAGCACAGTATGTAAATGAACGACACTTCTTTTTTAATCTCCGTTGCATCTCCGCAAGAACTTACTTGTAATATGTAAATATATGTATGTCGTGGTGACGTAAAACACTTTCTTTCACAAAGTTATAAATAATTCAATCGCTTATCAACCTAATTATTAAAAATAAACTCACTTCGCAAAGTGACTTGATGATTTTCCCGTTTCGTGTCACCGCAAGGAAAAACCGGCGGCCCGCTGAACGTCTATCGAATGAAAAATACGATAAAGATCATTCCAGATCCGCGCTTAATTGAGGCAAGAAATACCCTTTTCAATTCGAGTGTACTCGGCCACTTCTCTTTATTGTTCGTGGCATAAAACACTAAATTTGGGCTGAGCAAAGTGAACAAGCGGTCCGGCGATAAAACTCGTTCGAAAACGATGCGTTTCGGCAGTCTTCAGATTTGTTTCTCTTTTTATTGCGTAATAAATAAAACGCATCTCATCTATTTGGGTTTTTATTCGGGTTGGCATTGATGCACTGTTTAAACGTCCTGATCCTGGAATTTAAATTTCAAATAATAATTGTTAAGAAGAGTAAACATTTTTAAGGGACTGCTGAAAACTTTTTTAGTACACCATGACCCAGAATTTGGATTTCAATTCTATTGCTATAGTTATCAGCGTAGCGTTTTCACATAAAGCCGGAAATTCAACAAACGTTTATTCGTTGAATTCACGCGCCACACGCCACATACAAATATTTATCTTGCGATTCCAATCGCCCAATATTATTAAAAAGCAGAAGGACACAACATATTCAGGCAATTTTTTTTATATATTCCAGTTCTGTTTTCATTTTCCGTCTTCCACTGGCTTCCGATGCTTCCAATATTTCAATAACCTACTGGGAAATCCATCGCGCCTCTTGCCCGTAAAATCTGCCCTTGTTTATGCTCTGATCAAGGGTAAATAATTGCCAACACCATTTCCCTAACTGCATCTGTAATTCTACACTGAGGTTTGTGTGGGGGAGTACCAAGTTGGCTTAATAACAATTGGAGCTTCGTTTGTGTGAAATTGCAAACGACGTGATTATTGACGTCATTGTAATATATGCCTGCTTTTGTGTACGTATTATTGCTGATTTCAATCTAAGCAGGGAATTACGTGGAATAATGATCTTAAACAGACTTGAATGTATAGAGAACTAAAGACGCTTTACTTTCATAATCTCGTTTGTTTTTGATTAGGAATAATAAACAATAAATTTTTCTTTTTGTTATAACTATAGTTTAATCGTAAGACTAGTCCAGTTTGTACTAATAATAATAATAATCAATCAAGCTGAAATAATTTTTTGCGTTGCGGAAGAACAATGGGCAAAATAAAGTGCTTAGGCGTCTTTGTACTTAGTGTTTGAGATGCGAAATGGTGGCCTAGGTGAGCAGGCGCTAAGTTTACTCATTAATCAAAACTTGCGGTTACTTAACGTAATTAATGGCGTGTCTGTATTACAAAACTGAGATTCCGGAGAGTTAAAAAAAATCGCGCAATATCTGAATCGCTCTCGCCCCGGCTCCTTTTAATTTGCGAGGGGGCATTCCGCCCTCTCGGATCGCACGGGTGAAAATAAAGACGTTCCACAAAGCGGTTATTGAATTTGATAAGTGAATTATTAAATAAAACAAAATCTTCCTTCTCAGGTTATATTAAACTTCGGGCGGGCGAAGCAATTATGTATTACGTAGAATTTGCAATGAGAAGGGAAAATCTGACTAAAGAATCGTTTTACTTTGATGTGAAATTTTCCTTCAGACCTAATTTAATCTTCCGAGCATAATACCCAGACTTAATATTTAAGAAATGTTTTCAAGATGTATCCCTACGTAGCTTTATGAAGCTTTAAGAAAAAGTAACTTCCTATATGTTAAACATAATTTAATATGTTCATGCAGAATGAGGCTCTGAAACGACCTCACAATTTTCAAATTTTTGCGTTGCCATGAGAGACAAATTTAAATTTTTACTGCAATTAACAATAAACGTCATTATCACACTTTAAACTGTTGTAGCGAATGACGTGATATATTAATTTTATTCACTCACGTTACATTCCAGAAATTAGAGAAAAAAATTTCATATTCACTGTAGGCGCTGTAGGTCGCTTTCATACGACATTGTATTTATTCAATTGAACTAATGAAGCTACATGTTCCATTAACGATCTTTGAGAATCTTGATATAATGTTACATAACGAACTCTGAAACATGGAAAACAAATCCGGTGTTCACGTCATTAATGTAATTGTCCAAAAATAAAAACGCAAACGTATGGGTTTTGTTTGCTTCTCGTCGGTGTTTTATTCAAGGTAACTTTAGCTGTTATAAATGTACTATTCGGCCATTAAACAATTAAATTGTTGTAACTTCTCATAATAAAATTATAATTATTAAGTCTTGACTACTGTGCAACCATATTAAATTCGTTCATATTATGCCAGGTCCCAGGAGACCAAATAAAATGCTACTCCAAGCTACAGAAAATTGCACGATTAATTTCCTTGCCATTTTGTGAAAATTGATCCTACTGTTAACATCAGCTACGTTTCAAATAAAATGGAAGAAGACCACTGGTCCTCGACAGGTCCTTCCAGAGGCTGGTCTAGAGTATCTACGCCAGATGTAGTTCTTTAATATTTTATTATCTTTGGCTTTTTGAAACTGGATTTATATTGCGGTCGTGATATATGCTGGATAACAAGACGATGGATTTTCCTTTTTTTTCTTGGAACACGACTGACCAAAGTATTTTTTCCTTAAAACCCTAATAAAGAAGATGAGACTTCTGCGTGGCCAAAATTTTCAGTGTTTTCACTAAGTCATGTTATAATCTTCTAGCTCTTTACAGTCTCAATTGACGAATACCAGTTGTCAGCCCTTATATTTCAGTAGATTTCAAAGGAAGATGGCTTGCTAAATCGGTAACAACTTGCCTGGCTTGTAGCCAACGGTTCGTTTACAATGCTCTTTCCCGAATACGGTTCAACCAATATTTGAATTCACAAAATTCTTAAAAAGCCCAGGTTTAGTTGTAGCTCTTCTTTCAGATCTCGACCATCAAGGCGCAATACAGCCTTTACCCGTTCTGTCTCTAATCCACGGATTCTTTCCCAAATGACTAACTTTTCAAATTATAGTTAACGAAAACTTTGTTTTAAAACGAAACTCTAATTTCCAAAAGATTTGCTCCACAAATAAATGAAAGGTGAAGTTCTCTCAACATACCATAATGAACATTCTTCTGCAACATCTTGTATTTATCCATTCAACAATACCCTGTAATATACCGTGGCTGATTAGAAGGTTCCATGCTTGGAGAATTTTGTTTAGATTCGCAGGGTAATGCTTTGCCTTCATAGTTTCATCTTTACCACATCAGATACATTTAGGTCTTAAATCTCCTTTGTTCATGTTTAGTAACTTCTTCTTGTCTTCTATTTTCTATTTCTCGTCTCAGTATCGTTTATTTTTTATCTTGGTACCTACCTGGAGGCTGCAAGCTTTTATGGGAGGGAAAAAGTTGGCTAGTTCAAATAGGACAAGACAGGGCAATACGGAAACCCAAAATAAAAGAAGCAGTGACTAAATAAAATAAAATAGTCACAGTTGTCTTCATTTAAGAACAAAAGAGAAGCTCGAATCTTGCGTACACAAATTAAATTAAAAACGTAAAAAAGCGCTAAAGTCGTGATTATATCATCCCGCGTCCCCGTGTGGAGTCTCCCTCTACTGTCGATGTTGATCAAACACCAGGTTGGCGGGGTGAAGTCCGATCGACGAAATGGGCCTTACCGGTACATCTATAGCTATCTACAATCGCATCCAAAACAGCTCAGCGAAGCCTAGCCCCCAAATAAAGGCCTAAATAATGACAGAACGAAAACCAACGTTACAATCTAAATTGCGTACGAAATTCACTTGCTATAAATACTTGCTTAACTTTAACTTCGAAAAGCATAGAATGATGCCTTGATTTACTTAGAATGTCTCATTCAGAGCACAGATTAATATTATAACACTCAACCAAACACTCTAGTCCGATGAATTCGCAAAATAGCTCTTGAGACGATGTATACTCTATGCATTTAGCAAATTACTGGCGCGATTGTACTTTCTACTCAGGCCAGAGGGGAATCGCCTGGTCCATAAGGACCAAATACAGGCTTTCCGAAAAATCAATACTTTTGACACGGCAAGGATTAGGGACGACTCGAGGATGCCTGGCTATTTCGGCAGCCATGTTGGACACATGTCTAACGGACATTTTTGCGCCGTAACAATCTTCTTGGAAAAGTTCATCAAGTTCCCACTGGTCTAGGGTGGCGGATGTTGTCATTTATGGCGACGGCGGTCAGTCGCTAGGGGTGTCGGGTGAAAGACAGGCGGTACTAGTATTCGAGATGAGCCGTAGGTGGCCATCCTTTGAGGTGTCGGGCCACCTGTTAGAAGCCTAGTATCCGAGACGAAGACCGATGCAGACCACACGCCGACCACCCTTAAAACTAGCCTCTCTAGCTACCCTATCCTACGTTCGTGGGGAACGGATGCTGGGGCTAGTATTAGATGTGTGGTAGAGGTTTGCGTAAGCGATCTCGACGGTCACTCATCAAACGTTGCTAGGGTAACCTTGCTAACATGAGTGCTACCATGGGAGTGGGGACCGGACCCTCCCCATGGTAGGCGTATGTCACAGGAAGGCGGGCTGATGCCCGATGGCCGGGTTTATCGGTAAAGCGACCCTACCCACCGTCATCCTGTCGGGTAAGCGGATATCGGCTCGCATTTGACCCGATGCGGAGTAGTCGCTTGAGGTGTCGGGTGGAAGGCATGGGGTACTAGTATCCGAGATGAGCTAGGGTAGAGCCATCGTTTGCAGGTGTCGGGCCCCATGTACGGAAGCCTAGTATCCGAGACGAGAACCGATGCAGACCACACGCCACTTACCCTTAAAACTAACCTGTCTAGCTGCCCTCTCCCACGTAATGTGGGTAACAGAGGCTGGGGTTAGAATAATATATATGTGGGAGAGAATCGCGCGCAAGTGTTCTCGAACGGTGACTCATCTAACGTTGATAGGGAAGCTTTTCTAACATGAGTACTAAGGGGAGGGGTGAGCCCCCCGGCTGAGTCGGGACCCCTCATCCGGTGTTGGCCTCTTAGGGGTTGGTGGTCCCTCGCTAGTCTTATGGGCGGAAGCCTGGGTACCTGGGTACGCATAAAGCGTTACCGACCGAATTGGAATGGTCACGTGGTCATCAGGGTGGCGGATGTCGTCATTGCTTTTTATTGGCGACGGCGGTCAGTCGCTAGAGGTGTCGGGTGAAGGAGAGATGGTACTGGTATCCGAGATGAGCCGTAGGAGGCCATCCTTTGAGGTGTCGGTCCACTTGTTCGAAAGCCTAGAATCCGAGACGAAGACCGGTATAGACTACACCCCGACCACCCTTAAAACTAGCCTGCCTAGCTATCCAATCCCACGTTCATGGGGAACGGACGCTGGGGCTAGTAACAAATGTGTGGTAGCGATCTCGACGGTCACTCATCAAACGTTGCAAGGGAAGCCTTGCTAACATGAGTACTAGCATAGGGGTTGGGGACCGGACCCTCCCTATGCTAGGCGTATGTGCAGGAGGGCGGGCTGATGCCCGGAGGCCGGATGATTAGTAAAGCGACTCTACCCACCGTCTTCCTGACGGGTAAGCGGATATCGCCACGTAATTAGAGTCGATGCGGAGCAGTCGCATGAGGTGTCGGGTGGAAGGCATGGGGTACTAACGTAGGGTGCCATCCTTTGAGGTGTCAGGCCCCATGTACGGAAGCCTAGGATCCGAGACGAGAACCGATGCAGACCAAACGCCGCTTACCCTTAAAACTAACTTGTCTAGCTACCCTATCCTACTTATATGGGTAACAGAAGCTGGGGTTAGAATAATATGTGTGGGAGCAAGTGATCTCGAACGGTACTCACCTAACGTTGAAAGGGAAGCCTTTCTAACATGAGTACTAAGGGGAGGGGTGAGTCGGGACCCCTCAACTGGTGTTGGCCTCTTAGGGGTGATGGTCCTTCGCTGGAACCAATCAGGTTATGGACGGAAGCCTGGGTACCGAGGTGTGCTAAGCATATCGACCAAATTGGTCATCTGAATCACCTGACCATAAACTTTTGGCACTCTTGTCGTAGTATTCAAAGGAAAAAAGTGTCTCGACGAAGCCATGTAAAATATTAAAATTGAAAGGATTGTTCATCCCCTTTTTGATATTTTAACCCCACGGCCCTTACACCAAAAATATTCTTTTAAATATTAGGGATTTCTTAACTTTTTAGCGTTCTTTTACAAAAGAACGAATTTATTGTGTCAAGCTTATTTCGCAATTAATAGATAACCTGAACTCTACTCTTATAAAACCTGAATGAAAAGGTCAGTATTGCGCTATTGATTTATTTATTGTCACCTCTTCATCGTGTCATGTTCCTTTAGTTCACGCTAGCCCATTTTTGTGAGGATTTCGAAGAATACAAGTACAAGTTCATGTTTTATGTAGTTACTCTAGACATCAACAAGTCAGTAATGTGAAACATGAATGACGTTTTCAACACGAACGTTAAAAACAGTACCTTCAGGCTGAAAAGAGCGACGTAAATATAAAATCGTGATTTTAGTAAAGCGCTCGCGTTAAATTACAGCGCTCGCGTACGTATATATTAACAATGTATATATCACATCAAATTTTTATTCAAACCAGCTACACACACAAAACAACTAATATTTCATGAGATACCTACATTGTGAAAACCTGAAGTTACAATTATTTACAAAACACAAAAGAGAACGAAGGCTCGTAACAATGAACCGTCATTATTGCTCGATTATTTTGTGTCGTCGTTGTTTTATTATTGTCTACATTACGGTCGCGAAATTCGATGTAACGCGCGGCAACGATTTTATAAAAGGGACGGAGGCGTCGAAAAGGACGGAAAACGAGAGAGCAACCCCCAGGCACGCAAGTCGAATGGCTCAAATCAAGGATAAGTGTTGAAACTGCACGGATCATATAGAACATTGTATGTTTAAAGCTTTCGTAATCCATGGGGTGGCAAGAATATGTGTTCATCCTCCTGGGAATATTAAAATATAAATAATGTATATCGCTTACTTGAAACGAGGAAACTCCGAGACGCATTGCGTAGTCAATTCCGCGATTAGCAGAATTGGAATACAGAACGAGCTATTATTGCTGGGAGAGATCTTAATTAACTTATCATATATTTGAATTATTGTCCTCGGATTTTATGTTTATACAGGCAACAAGCTTAAAATTAACGAATAAATTTAAAATAATTCCTTTTGCCCTCTCTATGTTAACAAGAATTTGTAATTAATGAAACCAACAAAGAGAATTTATAATTTACAGCGTCTTATTTATGAATTTAGATAATCAGCATAGATATACGTGTATTTTCCTATAAGATATATTTGCCAGGTTAATGTTAGCGTTATCGTATAAACATAAAAACTGAGAATAATGAAACGAAAGCGCTTGCAAAGAGTATTAAAAAGATACTCGGGCGATTCAACTTTGGCATAAAAGTTGTTAATAAAAAAAATACACGAAGAGATAACATTTGCAGTACTCTTGCATGAGGGTAGAGCGAACTGATAAAAGTCACCGCACAAAGCAGCGTACTCGCATCGACTAGATAATTGAAACATTCTATTACGCGAGAACGACTTTAGCTTTACATTTTCTGACAATCAGGCGATTTTTAGGGCCTCGTTTCGTTATAAGGTCGCCGCCGCGTGCACGCAGTTTTGTTCCCGAACGTTAAAACATTCGTAGATGATTTGCCTAACAAATTTGGGTACGTATATAAAAGAAGGTCGTGGGAGCAAACAGAAACGCGAAGCCATTTCAGTTTTTGATCTCCTTTTTGAATACAGTGAAGAGAGTAAGTCATTTGGAAGTTACGGGAAAGTCAATTCCACCGCCCGAGCTTCTGTTCCAGTCCAGTAGATGTGTAGTGTTCGAAACCGCCCGTTCGATGTGGTAACTACTCCCGCTCCACCGCAATCATTTGGTAGTAAAATTTATTTCCTCGCTCTTCTTTCCGTACCTCTCCGTTTTTGGGGTGTGGTGGTGGGTGAAATTCCGATGGGTGTGTGGCGTGTGATGTGCTAATACAGACGCATGCGAGAACGTCTTCTTTTGATTCACTCTAATGTAAAAGGATCCGTGCGATGAATTAAACAAAAAGCTAGGAGGCAAATGTTTGCTTGAGAATGTCTTATGTCGGAGGGCATTCGTGCGTCAAAGATACGGACCTGTTTGAATATGGACGAGGCAACCTTCATTAACCACACTTGCAACCACGCGTCACTTAACATGGTAGCATTAGACAACTTGTCAGGTTGATGAAAATTGATTTCGGCTCTTCATGTTACGTTGTAGCGTTATCTTATGTCTTGGGCGTAATAACTACCGTCTTACAGCTGCAATGCGTCAGTCTTACTCATCATCTACGTCGTTTTACTGCAAATTGGCGCATAAACATTTCCCGTGCGACCACATTTTGAATATTGGTTGCCATTTGTGAGCCTGGGTAATAAAGGTGCTCGCTTTTCGTCGATCTCGCAATATCAAGTACTTACGTATGTTTACGTGCAATGTCTGGTTTCCTCTAATAAATTACTCGTATACTTAGCATAGAGCTGTCTTAACTTCCAGCTAACTCATCGATCGACAAAAGCTGAAATTGTGATAAACTTTGTGCTTTCACGCTTAATAATCTCGCGTTCTGCTATCGACCGACCTGTAAACACTTTACATGCCTGTTGCTGAAGTATAAAAAGATAACGTGTCATTTACTCTGGGGCTCTTTCCCGTCATTATACAACTAAAGGAAGTTACTTTACTGGTAGGTGTTCTAGATAGTTTCGCCGATACACGAAATGCGAGATCTGATACTTGCATTAACCCCGACGGGAGTGATTTATGACAGTCAGTTTATCACGGTTGAATATTATCCCTAGAACAATGTGAAATATGTGTTATTTCCTCAGCAAAAATACCCCCATAACACGTCATTTAATAATAAAGAGAAACTTCCGGTTTTAAGTTACTTAAACGATTAAAGAGTCACTTTCTTAAACGGCCTATAATCGGTATTTTAAAAATTAATTATGTATCTACTGAATACAGTGAATAAAAACAAACGTTATGGAATTTTTATACACGAATCAAATATTGTGGTTCATGCATTCTTCATTGTAACATTACGATGGTCATTGCCAGAAGTCTTTGCAGGGATTTTCGACGATGACATCCGGTGACTTAACTTACGTATCCGTGTAGTTTAACGTGTTTATGTAAATTGCAATGTATTATTCACTAGCTCTTACTTGCTCCGCTGTAAATCAAAAGACCGAATCTCCATTGTACCGGCGAGGAATTCGCTAGAGCATTAAACGCAAGTGCAACAACCGTTTGAAAGGTGTAACGGTTCCAGCTTCACTTCCGCATGGCCACCCTTCTTTAAATATTCAGGGCGGGTTACTGGCACTTGAGCGCACCCAGTTGACTTTGAGCGAATGCTTTTTTGTCCTGTCCCTTTTTAATGTGGTCCGCTTTCCATTATTACAAACTTTTTTATGTAACTTTTGAACTGTAAAATACATTAAGCAATTTTTTCTATTAGTTTTATTACCTACGCTTAAAACAATATTAGTTTCAAACATGCTTTTCAAAAAAAAAAAATTTGAAGGGGTACTTCCTCAACTTGTCTACTTGAAACTAAATAAAAAGACCGATGTTCATTCCCTTGGAAAAGTTTGGTACACTGATACTAAATCACCCTGAATATTATGTGAAAGCGGAAAAACGGTTTTGTGAAGTACAAACCTAATAGCTTAAAACTTTTCGTACGCCAAGAACACATAAAAGGTGCCGCAGATATCCGTAGACACGTACTTAGCTAAAGGCCCTCAGCACGAGATAAAACTATAGTTTTCCCGATACTTTCGCTCTCTTTGATACTGTTATTTTTAGCTCGATAATGAAAATTGACTGAAGACCTACATTACTTAAGAAAGTTACTCATAAAAGCAATATACAAGAGGTTCGTTTACATTCAAATGATTAATTAATAAAAATGGGTTACGTAAAACGTAAGTATATGTAATAAAATAAGAACAGAAGAAACGAGTTCTCTGCTTTCAATGTCACAATTTTGTTACCAAGTTTACCTAATTCTCAATTCTGCAAAATCAGGGACAATAATTCTTTTAAGATTCGTTTTATAATGAATTCTTTTAACTTTCACTATTATATTTAAAGATAAGATGTAAATTTCTTAAACTGAAGAGTTAACTTCACCATGAAATTGAATAAAACAACAGTTTGAAACAACATCGACCTAAAACTCCCACAAAGGTAATTAAATGTATCACGGAATGTCTGAGGCCGAACGCACGATCAAAACGGACCCGGTTCAATTTCCGACGATATATAAATTCCCTCCTTTGAGATTAGCAGGGTAAACAGTGATCAGTGTAGTTGTTCTGAGTAGCCATTTAAATATTCACGTAACCCGAAAATGCGACGACTTCGAAAACTTCCCTCGTAACATAGGTTTTAGCCCTGGTGGAAGCGCCCTGTGAAATGGTGGGGATTTGCAGGGAAATTGTGTTGGGTGTCCCAAGGATTATAAAGTGACAGGTCATGATAAAATTGTACCGAGTAATTACAAAGTTGCAATTGTCGTATGGAAGTTGCGGTTTAGAGAGAACGTGCGTTATTATCCGGGCCCTTATTTAATATGGCTGGATTTGAAAGATAATAATCGCGTTAGCCGAGCGAAATTATAAATAATTTTCGCCTTATAATATAAGAAGGCTAAAAACAAACAGACGGGCGGACAAGCAATTAAAAGATAAACGAAAAGTGAATTAAAGCAAGAAAGCGAAACGCCTAAACAATCTTTTAAATTCGCTCATTTAAATGGCGGAAATTATCGCTGGTCTCTCAAAGTTCCCATCACGTGCGCCTCGTAATATTATTATGAGGAAAGATTTTTTTTCAGAACGCCATGCTGCGCCCTGTGTAGGAGAGAAGATAAAGAATTGGCCTGTTTTTCTCTCGCCCCCTCGCTTTTACCACTTGTGCTCGGCGAGCTAATGCGGAAAGAATGGCTACCTGTTCCAGAAGAAAAATAGCTGGAAAAACAGTTTCGTAATTATGTTACTAGATTGTAATCTCGTAGAAATTTAGGAGTCTCACGTTAAATGGGCCGCAGCCCGTTCGGCACATATGCATGTTCCTTTCTTTCTTTCTTTCATTCCCTGCCCGTCTATTTTTACTTTAAATTTATTATTTTTAACACATTGACGTTAAAAGTTCGACTGTTAGTTGCACATATCTCTTGCATTTGATTTATAAGTTCGTTAATCATGCCCATCACACGGTTTTTATTTTTCTTTTTAATACTTAGCTTCTGCTGAAAAATAAACTCTTCAGAACTTTGCTTTGTTTGTAAACGTTTGGACTTTCACTTTGTCAGTTATGATAACACGTACCAGATGGCGTTTAATCTAAGTTATGATTTATGGGAGAGCAAGGAATAAGTCATAAAGATGTATTCATTTGAATGTCATCATTTTACACTAAATGCTGTTTGTGTTATAATTAATATTATTTTATAATTATAACCAACTTTGAAATTTAGCCAGATACCTGTAGTGTATGGCTGTAAAAGTGCTGATGGCTGATTATCATTTAATTTGATGTGATGACAATCAAATCACGGATCCTCAAGATAACACCTGTTACGTAAGTTTTAGGAAAAATGTAGAAGAGTATTATTTTAAATTTAAGACAACTTTATTAAGTAAACATAACATAACAATCACCAATAAATCTTAGACTTAACACCTGGTTGCCATATTGTTACTAGGGGGCCTCTATCTTCAATAAGACATAATTTTTGTCTTACATGTCGCATCAGGGTTTGGACGCTTTCTAAATCTAATTCTCTAATTTTTTGAAGAATTCTTTGCCGCAATTGTTGCTCATTCTGGGCTTCCCAACCATTAACATATACCTTTCTTGCCAGTAGGGCCCAAAAAATTTTAATTGGCTTTGCCTGAGGGACATTTGGAGGGTTGTAATTTCTGGGGACATATGCCACATGGTGGGCTTCTAACCAGTTTAGCGTCTCTGGCATAATGCGATGCTACAAGGTCAGGCCAAAACATGTAATCATCACTTGCATGATGCTGATTAATAAAAATAATCAATTTTGATAGGTAATTTCGGATGTATACTTCAGCATTCACTGCCTGGCCTCTTACATGGCCTACATAGGACCTAGGTATGCCCACCTCAGAAATGGCGCACAACACCAAAATTTTGTCAGAAAATTTTGCTTTCTTTTTGTAAATTACCTTAATGGGAGTACCTTCAATATAATCCGTATAGAAGTCTCCATTTGCAGGAAGTTCTGCATGGTCAAAGCTAAATATTTCTCGTCGTCCATGATTATGATCCGGTTGTGGGCCAAATGACGACGCCTCAAAGCTTGACAACAACCAGGGATTCTGACCAATTGTGCGGGAGTATATTTGGGGCATTTCTTGCGTTTTTTGTATTTTAGGCCTGTTCTTGGAATGTAACGAGCAATTGTAGCATTGGAAACGCGGAAATAACGGGAAAACTTGTGGGTAGACACTCCAATGGTGTTTCTGGAACGGTTGACAAGTTTGTTGACTTGAACTTCAGTTAACGCACGTGGACGGCCTATTTTTGGTAGGTTTATATGGAATTCCCTCTTCGTATTCCAAAACTGTCCGATAAAGGTACTTTTTGAAGTATTTTGTCCGTGAAACAAGTTTACTATAGCTTGTCAAGGCAGCTGTCCAACCAGGTTGAAGATGGATTTTCGCAAATCTAGCTTATACGCATAATGACATAATCCCTAGCAACATGTTTCGCCATAGTTGACTAGATGTATTGGTTTTACTATGTCACAGAGACCATTTAACATTTTCCCCAAAACTTATGTAACAGGTGTTAGTAGAGTATGCTTTCAATTTCAATTTCTTTGACTAGCAGATGTTTTAGAGTTCAGTTTCAGATTTTAAATGACTCAGTAGTTGTGTAACTATTAGGGGAAGTATGGGGAATATCAATCCCTTAGAACTGCCCTTCTAATTACAATTTACGATCATGTCTTATGTACAGTTTATCAAACACATCCAAAGGCACAATAGCAAGGGAGAAAAATGCTTAAATTTAACTAAACAAAACTTTTATTGTGTGAAATGAAATAAAATCAATTGATTGGTATTACCCTACCTTTTCGGATAATTCCGACCACAATATCTTGTAATACCAACCAAGTAAAAAAACAAACTTAGGTTTACAAACTCTTGAAAAAGTGAAGGTAAATTAACAGCAGACATGAAACGAACTATGGTTGACAAAAAAGACAAATATACGCCTCACTAATTTCCACTCCTGCACATTCTGCATGAGATGATTGTCCACAAGGACACGTTACCCCATTCATGGGTCCGTAGCCTCTTGCAACGATTTTCTCTTTGCCTTCCGTTTGGCTTCATTCGGTTTATCGTCTGCCATAAGTTTTCATTTGGTTAGTTTTGGTTCTTCTGGATCCATCTTTCTCTTTTTTTAGATTTTCTTTAGCTTCTAATTCTTTTTTATTAGGAGTCAAGGTAAACAGTTTAGAATGTAACTTCTTGGCATTTTTTTACTACTACCAGATCTTAAGAACCGAGGAATCGGTTGAATATCTTCAAATGACACGTTAGCATTCACACTTTTGTCCTGGTCGTTATCGCTATTGTCATCTGTATGGTAAACTATACTAATGTCGGATTCGCTGTTTCTTTCGCCATCATGGTTTGTCAACAGCCTTTTTCTTTCTGTTGATCCCGAAGAACCTGCTTGTGCGAGGTCCTTGATTGAAATATCGTTGAAAATCTCATATCTCCCATCGATGGTCTGATCTGTTGTTTCTTTGCCCTTATCAAGTCTTTTTTCTTTGGTGTAATTTTTTCTGGTTCTTTTCCATCTGCGTTAATAATAAACTCTTCCTCGTTAACAACATATCTATTTAGTGGGAAAATTCCTGTCGCCCCAAATCCCTTTACGCCCTTTGCAATTGTTGCTGTCTTATTGTAAACATTTTTGAACAGGTCTGCTATGTCAGTCTGATCTATTCTCTGATAGTTTTTGGACTTCATAAAAGAATCACATTCATGCTTGTACGGTGTTTTTAAAGGACCATAGAAACTAACGCGAGTGGCTTTAGCCGGTGGGAAGTGTACGGTAGTAATGTCACTATGGTTATGCCATTTTTCTGACACTTGTAATGTACAATGACTACTGTGGTTATCTACAACTAATAATACTCTGTCATCGAATGAGCATTTCGTATGCTTGGCGAAGTGCTGAATCCATTCAAAGAAGAGGTCCTCGTTGATCCAGCCATTCTTTGAAGTTTTGTAGGAAGCATTTACGGGGCCATTTTTTGTGAGCTCGTGTTTCATTCTCATCCTTCCGAAGGTGAACATGGGAGCAACGTAATCTCCCGCAGCACTAACTGCACAAAGTACGGTCACCAGCTTTCCACGTTCTCCGTTTGTCGTTGTCCCTTACCTGCCAAAATTCTTCCAGGAATGTGCACCGAAGTTTTGCCGATTTCTTCTGCATTGTATATCCTATTTGCCGGATAATTAAATTCTTCATATGCTTGAGATAAGTTTGTAAAGAATAAGTCGACTTCTTGTTTTTTGAATCCCTTTACGCGATTTAGCGATGTGCTCTCTGGCTTTCTCAACGAGATGTGAGGCTGTCTTTACAAGAACCCAAAGTACCATTCATTACCACAAAACCCTTTAACTTTGTTGAAATTGTTTGAGATTTTGTTTTCTTCCGCATACTGAAAGGCGACTTTCCTGATTTGAAGCTTTGTCAGTCAGTAAAACAATTTGGACATTCTAATAACATAGTTAGCTGGAGCTCTTCCTCCTGTGCAGGATTAAGAATTGCATGTCTTCCCAGTTTTTTATTTGTGTGGTTAACTTTTCCTCTAAGGCGGTCTTGTAGAGTACTATAAGATACTTGGTATGCTCTAGATGCTTCTCTTATCCCCGTAGTTCCATTTTGGATGGCGTTTATAGCTCGAGTCATGTTTTAAAGAGACCAAGCGCCGCGCTCTGTTTTTCTCGTATACTTAAATGGCATTTTGCATTAACTCTGAAAGAAAAACATGTAGACTACTTTAGATAAGACCAATTTTGGGTAAAACCGACCACTTGATCGATTTTACCCGAACGTGTATGTCTTTCCATATGGTTATTTTAAAAATGAGGTTATGTGCCCTTATTGTTATAAAATAACAAAGGTCTGAACTAACAAATGTGATAAGCAAGAAAGGAACAGTCTTTTTCAGCTATTTTTAAGTGACGAATACTTGCATTAATCATGGCTTAAAACAATTTTTATGCAGAAAAGGCTGTATACTGTTCAGTATGCTTTAGTACTCACAGATGACACTGTTAAAGTGGCAGTTTGCGCGATTTTTTAAATAAAAAGAGAGTGATCGGTTTTACTTGTCTGGTCGATATTCCCCATACTTCCCCTAAGGCCGATCAAAATACTTATCCCTCATCTACAGCATACATTTAATGTCTAAGAATTCATTGATTCTGATTCTTACTCTATCTAGATATGAATCATTAAGTTACGTAGATTGGTATAAACTATCACAAGCAATATCGTGAATTATCAATGACAAATGACATTGATATACACAACGAATTACATAGACCTTAAGACTGATTCTTGAGGTACACCCTGGTTTACACTCGTGAGTCATCTACACTCCTGAAAATATCCTAATATACGGTTCCCTACTACACAAATGATGTTACTAGCCATCGTTGTGGCCACTCGCCAGGTTTATTGATCCTTATAAAAAATGTATTAATTTTATTCTAGGTGCAATAAGTTGGCTATACAAACATGTATGTAATTTGAGAGATCTGTGACAAAACAAAATAACATCCAGAGTTTCGCTCATGAAAATGATGATACGTAATAATTTAAGGGATTTCCCTTCTCACATAGCTATTAAATAACTAAGCTTAACGGATTCCGCACTATAAAATGATATACAAGTTTGAGTGTGGTAAACCGTTTAACATATACGTGGCTAAACCTTTACTGCCGCCCTTGTTTAAACCTTTATAATTCCGAGCATACGTTTGCACTGCCACCGAACAAACAGCAAAGTATTAGGGATGCTGCCGTAGCCGTGTTACGGGGAACTGACACGAGGCCAAGATATGCAGAATGCTATCTACCTGTTTAAACTCAGCCCCCATAAATTCTCATATCATCACGGGACAATAAATTAGATCTTTCCCTCCTCTAAGAATTAACCCGAAATAAGCTCGGCATCGACCTGCAAGACCTTGGCCACCGTTGAAATAGAAAGTAGCACCTACGTGTTGTTGGGAACTGTAACTCCGTGACTGCTGAAAATATGAGGGTGTGCCCAGCTAGATAACTTTATTAATTAATAAGAGCTTATCTTCGTTGAATGCAAACTTGCATGGGTGTGATGGATAACATCGAGCGTTGGTGTCCGTAATTCGCTTTGGAAACATGCAACATTAAACAGGAAGTGACAAATAATTTAATTTTCATAAACTTTCGTCCGGATTTATTAGATTTATATTACTTTCGCATGTCTACATTTAAAAATAGCTTAATTAAATTTTGCTGAGGGCATTAGCTAAATTAATTCTAGAAGCGTTTTATTAAGATAAAGTATAATTACATTAATTACGTTCCAAAATTAACTCATCAGGTAATCGTTAAGCTCAACGATAATGTTTAACTATAGTAGGGTGTGTTTTATAAACTGATTTAACATGAGGAATGTATTTCATTTACGAAATACTTTTTCTCTTCATCTATTAAACGTGATCTAGTCAAGTTGTGATGTGATCCACGTTAAGTATAGTCAAGTATGTTATTATGGTATTGTTAGATTGAAAGTGATACTACAGTGTGATTGTAAAACTATTCGAAAAGTATCGATTGAAATATTTGAAATCGAGCTCAGCTAACTAGGACGTCTACTAAATCACGGTCTACCAATTAGTCACAGGATTTTGCATTAATCTGAGATTTCGTTCCTTGATTTATTGAACACTGAAATTATTTAATAACGCGCTCTAATTTCGGATCACACATGAGCGAACGCGGCCATGCAAATCGATCAATCCGTCAATCAACGAGCCCCGAGATAAATTATATTGTAGCGTTATTAATTTTGTTTTGGCCTCGTATTGATGCGTCGAATTCTGTCACTTATTGATTTTATAACGTTCAGGCGGAGATATGCCACTGACAAAGATGAATAACACGGCTCAAGTGGACGTTTTTACGAACGAGTCGTAAAGCATAGAGTTTCTGCTAACAACTTTCAGATGTAATTAGCAATTAGTTTGTTGTTCCTCTAACTTTATAGGCTGCAGAATCAAAGAGTTTTCATTTCAAATTTATATTTATATTATATTATTATTTTTATTTGAATAAAAATGTAAATATTTTCGGTACGCCCCTCGTAGCAGTGTTTGTGCTTGATAAGTTGCAGTGCATTAGCATTACGTAATAGACTGTACGGCGAAAGAAATTGGAGCGCGTGTAGGTGTACATAACTGCATTAGCATAATGCACGTTATTTATAGCAAACATCGGAGAGTTAAGCGATAATGCGGATTATACCGACAGCATAGTCTGCCTGCTTTTCCCGGTTGCGATTTTCTGGTTAGGACGCGGCGGCGCGGTAATTAGCCGGAAACACCGGCAGTGCCGACGGCGCATTTGATTACCACGGTCGCTGAATTACATAAAAACTACTTACATATTCGTTAGGATGCGCCGGCTGACATGCATGTGAAACAAGCAAAAAGTTACTTCAAAATCATATTACAAGCGGCCAGTATCGGATCGCATCTCTCTGGAAACAAATGCCCGACAAAAAATTTTAATTAGCATTTTAATTAACGAACTCTCTTCCGCCAGGAACAAATTCTGCTCGAATTTCGCATTTACCTTGGCCACTATATACGAGGTCTCTATCTCGTCGAATGAACACTATAGGAGAGGAATCACTGGAATTTATTACAAAAAAGTAGGAAGGCACTTTTACGCAGTTAATTAGTAATACCTAAATAAATATATTTTTCATCATAAAGTCTCTAATTACTCCATCATTTAAGAACAACTTTATTCTTTTGTAAATATGTATTCAATACTCTTTTCATTTAGCATTTTTCATACCATTTTACACTCTTAAAATAAATTGTTATCTTCCTAAGCAGTGCTGCTATATGGATCAACAATGAGAACAATGCGTAGAGTCAAGGACTTGGATGGATGGAAGCTTTTCCGAAATGAAAACATTAAAGGAAATGCCGCTTTCCTCCTTGCGGTGGCTGTTTAAAACTTCCTTATTAAATAATTTAGAGAGTGAACCAAATTTGAATTTCTCTGCCCGCGCGGAGCTTGTAAACAAAAAATAGCCACCACTAGATGGCGGACAATCTCGTCTTTTACCAGTGCAACGTATGCGAAATACTCTGGCTTGGCTTCACTTGTCCACTCAGCAGAGAAGGTACATTTCCCATGGAGACGGCCCATGATAAAAGAAAAACTTCCCCCGCGTAATTCTATGCTTAAAACAATTTTCTTTTTTTTTTTGAGTCACGTTTTGAATCTTAACTTCAACTCACAAAGACAGGTTAAGTTTAAAAAAAAAACAAAGAGTAGAATTTTTAGGTATCACGAAAAAATAATAATGTTATCAAATTTTGAAAGCAAAATTATTACAGTAGAACAAAACCCGACATTTACATATTTGCTAAAAATCATAAACTGCGAAGCATTTGCGCTCGTTGAAATATTTCATAAATTTGCATTAATAAAAACTTTCCGCTATTTTTGCGCTGAAAACAGGAACTGCGCGAATTTACGGAACAACAATGAAATTAAATTTTGCATCTATGTAAGTTATATCTGCCGTGCCCCGGTGCGATGTTGTAATATAATTTAAACATTTATTGCCAAATGCTTTCAGTTCTTGATACTTTCAGGTCTTGAAGCTCTCGGAGAAGCTTTAATACTAAACAGCGTTTATGAATTCTGTAGTTTTTAACCTCGCTGTAAATTAACAATAGTAACTAGGTACGCTGGATAAACTTAGTTTGTTTAAAAGCTCCCCCGAAGAAGAAAATATTTATCTAATGAATTTTGATGTGCGGCAAGGCGCGTGATAAAAAGCAGATTAGTTACCTGTGAAACTCTGCTGTAATTATTAAATATAACAATTATATAAGTTTGTTGTTAACTAATAACCACATTCTCTTACACAAAGTGTTAACCAGTGAAAGTTTCCCCCCGTATGTAAAGCAGAACATAATACTTTGAGTGTCTTATTGCTTTCTGTAATCGATAAGCTTCAACGTATAAGTGGGGTGCGAAAATATTCACGATAAAATACGAAGAGGGTAAACACAAACATCAAGTTGAATTAAGTATGAAAATAAAGAGAAATGTTCCCCTGACTTTGTTTTAACAGATTAAGTAGTTAGTCGTTTCCTAAAAGAATTAAAAAAAGTTCAGGAAATGTTATTGGCAAAATTAGTCCATCATGTTGTGTCATCACTAAACTAAAGTCCAATTGAATTCCTGTATTTACGTTCGTGTTGAATGATAAAGGATTAATAATAATAGGTTTAATTACTGATAACCAGATAGTGTAACAAAGCTATATTTACACGTCTGCAGTTCTGCGAATTCATTATTGTTTGTTCCATTAGTTCCAATTGCCTTTTAGACTGATGAGTTAATACTTTCGAAATTATTTCCATTCAGTGCGGGTTCCGGAAGCGTGAGCGTTTTTGATTGATTTTTAAGTTGAACTGTGCAATACGGATTATCATTTGTTATAAAAGTGTAAAAATTCGTTTCATTAATACGGGTTTGCGCAACAAAAAACTTTTTACTGAGCAAGTTTAATTGCACGAGAATATTTTATCTAACGAACTTATTACTGCGTAGTATTGTAGTTGATAAATGGAAATTTGTTTAAATTATTTTGCATGTAGATTTATCAACATATGACAAGTTCACGCATAAAAATCTGACATTTAGTCCCTATTCTCTTTTTAATTGTTTATTGGAAAGGTATCTTAGGGTTGCCAATTGTCTAGCTAACAAATTAGGATTACGAGGTCCTGTTTTATTTTTAATTCGATTATAATAATTGAATCGTTAATTAGTTGGTAATTTCATCTCGTTACGTGAAATACAATATGCAATTAAAAGACAATTTTAATCATATAAATGTTTATTATATAAATATTTCATTTATGAACAATTACAAACTGCACATCATTTTGCTTGTCACAGAATGAGTTGTTAAATTTGTTTTTAGTCAGACACGTATACAATGGCATACACAAATATACAAGGAAATGTTTTGTTTTTTTAAATAATTATAATTAATTATGAATTTGATAACACGTTAATAATAATTGTTTTAGTCAAATCATACTTGGACTTATAATAAAATAATAAGTCCTTCTTACGAACAGAAGTAGCTGTGGTCATGAAAATTGTTGCAATGGATTTTATTAGTAATTAACAAACATTAATTAAATATATTTATCAGAAATGCATCATTAACATTTATTTAAATGAATGATACAATCTGTATTGTTGTTTAAAGGAGTTGATTAATTCAAGCTTTAAACTAAACAAATAGCCACGATACAGACAAGATTATAAATAATTCTTCGGACTATTCACACGGTATTTGTTTAGAAATCTATTGGTAATATAAAAATATGCTTTTTTAATCAAAGTTATAAAGCAATAGATAATTCTTACTTCTTTCACAACCCACTACTTGTTAAGTACTGATATGTTCAGCTTGAAGACCTGAGCATAACTTGTCAAATCACTCTGGATCCTCTCCCTTTTATAGCTAATTAAGTGGACAAAAACTATGTAACTTTAAATTAAAAAAAATATGTAAATCCTTTAAATGAATGAATGAATTTCAAATTTTAAAGTTTCAAATAAGTTAAACATTCTCTTCCTGATTCTAATAATGTAATTATATTTTGAATAAACCAAGACGTACGGCTTCTATCTCCAAAAGTCTTATTTTTGCTTGATTTGGCAGTTTTACTACAACACGGCGCCTTCCACCGTTCTTCTTGAAGAAATAAAATCGAGGCTTGTCTCTGATGCCATCTTCTAGTGACGTTGAAGAATGTGAACAACTTCCCAGTGTTGTGTCATCGGCTTGAAGTGGTTCCTTGAAGTGATGAGACTGTTTCTCAAGACAAGGGGGCTCAGAAGTCAGTTCCGGAGTCTTGGGATTAAAGTCTCAGAAGTTCTCCACATCATTGAAGACTTCGTTGAACTTCTCGTGAAACTAAGTCTCTGTCATAGGTGAAAGCGAGACTTCTAGTACTTGGTCTGACATTTTCTAAATAAAACAGAAATTTGAATTAAATATTTGGATGTAATTAAATTTTTATAAGAGGTAATGTACATAGTTTTATAAATTATAACAATAAAATAAATACAAAATATTATTCTAATCTAACTATTACATACAGGCGTCTCTAAAATAACAAAATAACTCAGCAGTATATTGCGATGTATTGTCGTTAATAGTGGGTTTTGTTTAAATTAATTTTAAAATGTAAAAATTTATCAACAATTAATAAGTTCAGCTATAAATATTTAACATTACGACTCTTTTCTCTTTTTAATTGTTTAACCTATATAACCATACATGAATTAACTTCAAACTAAGAAAACTTGTTTTATTAGTATTCAAGAAGGCGAACAAAATTAATAAAAAAAATTGTGCTTAGGGTTGAAGATCTACCTCGTCCTTTTAAAAGGACTGTAGGTTTAAACTGTACTTTTAAAAACTGAACAACCCCTAAAAATATTTTATTGAATTAAAGTTACACTGTGATTATTTTATGATAATTATAAAGTATGGTATTGGCGAAAACATTCTTTAGGGTGCAATCCAACATCGCACTTCTGACAACGGAAATGAGTTTTTTTATGACACGTAGCACATTTAGTGTTTCTCTTGGTATATTATGAGAAGATCATTTCGTGAGTGCTCTCTAAAGCTCTTTGGTTTTCGTGAAAGTCCTTTTTTGTTTAAAACTTTGTTGGTTTCAGCAATTCTGTAGCGACGGCTCTTCTGAAACTCAGTTAGTCTAGTTTTCCGTCATTGAACCTATGCAAGCACCATGTATTTTGAACTGCCATGTCGACACAATGGGCCACTAAAAGGAAGTACCATTTCTTACCGCGAATTTAAATGCGATATTGAGCAATGTTCTGCTCAAATATGCCTCTTTAGACTTAGGCTGATCTACATAAATATACGTTGGGAAAATATTGGGTGGAAGTATGGAGGAATACCAAATAAAAATTGAAAATGCTTCTCTTTTTTAATTTTTTCTGATGAAATGGAGATAATGTCATTTCATCTTTACTCTCCCTAATTCTCGTCATCTTCGTTCTTGTTGGTGAAAATCTCAATGTCCGTGCGCAAATGAGACATTGGTAAGTTGTTTAGTGCAACATTGTTCTTTTCACCGGAATCTTTGTCTGTGTTATAATCATCTGGTGGAAAAAGTACAATTTCACCAGGAAGTGGAAAACGTAGATAACGTCTCAAATCATCTATGTTTTCCACTTCCTTAAGGAGCTCATTCAGCGTGAATGGTCTTTTCCAATGATTAAAAATGAATAGTGGGACTATTATAAAATGGGCACGGAATGGCACACAAGTTCCACATTAAAAGCAAAAGCGAGTGCGAAGTTTGAACACTTTTTATGCAACCGAGAATGTGCGAGAAAGGAAACGTGAAATACTATAAATTTAAAAGTGTTATAGCTCGTTTTTTTCGATTATTCTAATGTGTTTGGCGACTGTAGGTAACAATTATTTTTGAACTCAATTTCCTAACAGTTACGAGAGAAGCTAAATTTTGTTATCTATGTGATGTCAACGTTGTGCTTGGTTTAACTTTTTACTGTGCAGAAGCAGAATTAGGATGTTATCCCGAAATGTGTTTATTAAAATTGGATATGTTGTTTACGTATGCCATCACAATTTCGGAAGCCACGTTTCCATCATTCAACATAACCGATGGCAATAAATTTTTCATAAGGTTAAAGATATGTAAATTCTTGAACACATATTGACATCGAGCATGACATGCATTGCATTATCAATGAAAACGTTATTAGAATTCATCGAGGCGCTCGGGCAGAAGCATCAATCAAATCCCACGGCAGAGCAACGTCACCAGCAGCATGCTTCAAAACAAAAGCGAGAATGCATTCAATAAAGGAAAGGACAAAAGGCGATTGATCGAAACGAACTTAAGCGTTTAATTAGACGTGCTCGCGCTGGAAGCTGCTTCAGTCGAGGTTATTTAATTTCCAACCATGAAATGAACGGTTTTTATAACTTCTGTCGTCATAGGCGAGGCAAAACGAAATTCAAAAACAACTTAATTGCACCGGCCCGACTTCACAAAGGGCAATTCGATGCGGCGAAAATTGCGAAGAGACCTCGACAGGAATTCCTAAATCCTTCGTCCTCCTATGAAAGACAATCGTTAATTTATCTCCGGCGTTGTAATTCGTTCCCGGCCGACGACATCCGCCGTTTATACGCCCTCTATGTTTTAATTGAGTCGGCCTCGGATTTATTCACGAGTAAAAATTCACGACTTCGAAATTTCGGGCGAGAGAGAGACCAGGATTGCTAAGCCTGTTTAGCCACCCTTCGGAATAAAAGTGTCAAGGTATGGAATCTTTTTCTTCAGTTCTTCCGCGCCGTATCCGGAAAATATTTAAATCCCACCGTAAAACGCCGCTAGAATTTTTATGTGCGATAAAAATCTGTAAATTTAAGCCTGCCTCAAATCTACATTTAAATGTATCTTATTCAAAAATGAAACGAACATAGGTTTATTCCTAGAATTAAATAATACTTTTGCCTTTGCGAATAGGGTTTATTTTCTATTTTTGTGCCGGTAAAAGTTGGAAGGCTCATTCAAATAAAATTATAAAATTTTCATTGGAGGAACTTGATAGTAGTTTTAACTATAAAATAAGTTAGAACTATTTCGCCAGAATAATGATGATTGCGTGTGGTAAAAGCGTCGCTGGAAGGTTTGTTGGTGAACTCTGCAGGAGACCGTGTAAATAAGCCTCTAACATTGCTTTCCCTCGTATTCGTCGTAGTCTTGAACCACAACGCACCTAAGTTTAGATCGGCTTTGATCTCACCAGAATTGCCTATTCAAATTTCGACGGCAATATCGATAAGAACTAATCATAATTAAATTTGAACGGTGCTTTGAACTACCACCGAGATTTATGAGTTGCGGCGGCCACAAAACCGATAAACGTAGGGAGTGCAGTAAACTTGCAATAAGTTAAAGAAAGCTGACTTCTTTTGAGGCGACTGTTGAGTGCAGTTGTAGTGCTTTGTAAATTATAAAGTTTGGAATCGATTTACGAATATTAGATCATATTTTCGAGGTATAGCTAAATAACAAAAGTATTGGTACTGTTAATATAACATATTTCTGGTTGTATATGATTAGTTCAAACAAATAAATAATCAAGTGTGTGTGTATCACTTTCCATCAGCGATGAGTACAAAGCAGTATCCTTCGAGTTCGAATACATTTCCATCCTTCAACACGAAACGAATATAATCAACAATACGAATCGAGGTGCGGATTTTATTTATTTTTTATTATTTATTTGATTACTCCACATTATTTCTTTAGCGAGAGAAAATTTTAACAGAATGAAAGCCTTTACGCCGAACAACTCTCTACAAGTATATCGGCATTTCGAGCGAATTTGTTCACTTGCAGCAGCGTTTCCTATTGTAAGTGCTAACTTCGCCAGCCCGTGTGCATCGGGATCCGAGCTTTTCTATTGTTACAGTTTTTCCTGTTTCATCAGCCACTAATTTATCTAATGCACCCCTTGCACTGCATTACCACAATGGCGTAACTTTGTCATTAAGATTTCTTTGTCCCGTAGTCGAAGTCGTGGTGAAGGTAGGTTTTTCGTTCTTTTAAGCAAGACGACAAGCTTTCTTGTTTTCAATTTGTGTTGGCTAAGAAATTTTAGATTTTGCACATGGAAGTTCGTAACGAATTACACCGTACTTAAATTTGTTCAAAAATAATACAAAGGTTGAGTTAGAATTTAGCAAAATCGCTAATTAAAAATGAGACGGAAGAAGCTTTAAGAAGTTGAGGAATTATAGAAATTTGCGACCTTTAACAGATGTGGTTTGCTCTCTCTCTCTCGCTCCGCTTCTGAAAAGTTACAGCATAAAATATGAACGCCATCCGATCATTGAACGTAATCAAATTTTGCTGCTGTAACACAAATTTAATGCCTCAACCAGAACTGACACGTTATTAAACATTCAACTAATTTCGAAACGCAATCGCATTATACGTTAGCGAAAATTTCATGTTTCGGCATTTTTAACTCGCCATTAACAGAAATTGATTTAATTAACCTGTCCGTGAAATGAGATCTGCATAAATTTAGGCAGCAAATGGTTGGTCTTTAATTCGTGTCAAAATTATTATAAACTTAATATCCGCCAGCGCATACGCCCGAATATCATAATAATTTAATTAAAAATTTATTAATTTCAACAATTGATGCGTTCATTCCAGGAAGAGTTAAGAATCGTGCCTTTTTCTATTATGAATTAAGATATATAACCAAGAATTACTCTTGCTTTCCTGGAAACTACAACCACTTGTGTTTCAAACATGCCATTTAGAAGTGCAGCTGAGGTGCTTTTTAATGTGCGAAAGTTTTTCTTTCCTATTTGTTTGCTTTGGAGGTAATGCGGAATAACTACGTCGTGTAAAAAGAAAATGGTCTCTGGAGACGCATACGTTTTGACTTGTCTGAAAAGCATAAATAGAAAACATAAAGATTTTATTATTTTACAATCGCAATTGAGGTCATTTTCTCTGCCTTCATGAAGTCCTTTTTAATCCTTTTTATTCAGTTGGAGCTTTGCCTTTAAGAGAGGAAAGTTTTGAAGGGGCATTTTGTCAATTAAATTGACTTTAAAAATAACGCCCTAACTACAGATATTCCTAGAATAATCAGAAATATTTTTTGAGCGCCGTTCTGCACAAAAAATTCAGAATTCATTTCAGAATTTACTCTAATGACAAACTTGGTAGTTCGCGAGTCAAATATAGCTCTTTTTTTGTGCAGAAAAAAGACACTAAAAAGTCTAATAAAAGGCAAGAAGAATTTTAATAGAAAGGAAACTTTTTGTCCTGCAAATATAAAAATTTAATGCTCGGAAAGCGTTTCGAAGAGGACAAGGCCTGCCCTCCACGTTAATATAACAAAACTGCGGATGTTATAAAATATTTACAACATGTATAAAGTATTTCATCATACAAATCCTTATTACGTGAATGAAATACGGAAAACCGAATGACTTCGACGTTATGTGAGCTAATAAAAGCGGCTGTCTTGGTTGAGAACGGATGGGAATCAACTACTACAAGCAGCTCAATGTATTCATTCCTCTTCCCTGCGTGCAACAAATTAATTCAAGTCGCCGAGATGAGTGGAAATTGGGAATATTTTTCTTTCCGCAAAATGTCCGCTCGCAATTTCCCCGCGGGGTAATATCAACATGACGTTGCAAACTTCACCTAATTAAATCGTCATACTGCATAGTTAGACCACCCTTCAATCTGGCTTGCTTCGAGCTATTCACCACGTAACTTCCTTGATACGCTTCGTGTTATATATGGGGTTCATTAAAAGCTCAGAATAATTAGTCGCGCGATTTAGCGTTTACTTAAAAAAAAAAGATCTCCACCACAGAAATATCGTTATTCAAATGAGAATAGCGCGGCGCTTCTTTTTTTTTCCACCCCCAGTATTAAAGGGGAAATAGGAACATTTATTTTAGGTGAAGGTTATGCTCAAAATGAATCGCCGGGCGAAATTATCAGGCCAAGGCACTGAGCTTTAATTTGATAGCGGTCATGTTTCGACGCTGCCTTGTTTCATTTTTCTTGCTAAATTCTCAAGGAGCGGGCGTGCTTTTTAGATTTTAATTGTGCCATTAGTTTTGATTCGTTTATAATTCAATTTTATCAAATTATAACACTTTTACTTGGTCCCCACGTTCCAACCCCCGATTCAAGTTTGTAGCGGCTATGGAAATGGAAGGAGATGAGTGAGTAGGAAGGAACGAATGAAGAAAGCTGACGCGGCGAATTTTTTTCGAGTTCCAGGACTTGAGTAAGGCAGTGGAGATAATATGTTGATGGCCTTCTATCTTATTTCGCAGATTCTGTAAAATTTACAAAAATTTAGTCGCGCAGGGCGAGAAAGATTTAACTAAATGGGAGCGGACGATAAAAGCAATTTAAGCGGTTTAATAAGCAGTATCTTCCAAAATTTGGTATTATGTAATTTTCTTGGTAGCAAAACGCAATTTTTGTGGAATTAGCATAAAAATATTTGCATCGAAATATTAAATATTTTCTGATATTGTTAATAACTACTACCGACGTAAAAGTATTTCACGTAATTGTTACAGAGTGGGAACGAAATGCAGCTAAAGATGGGTATTTTAATAAGTAAGATTTAATATAAAATTTATTACTTTTCTAGGAACGCAGCGTAAAATAGAAGTGCAATTTTCTGTCTCGCCGTGAATGGAATAAAAAGAAAACTAATTGCAAGCTCTAGTATTGAAAGACACTTTAAGGAGTTGATGAGTCTTTTAAATTCGTCTTTAATTGCGAATATCTAATTGCGTCTATTTCCTTTTTGTTTATAAATATTTTTTAATTTTTAATTTTCATTATCCTAAAAATGTGTTTATTTGCTGAATGATTTCATAACTCAGTGAATTCAGACAGATATTTTTTCAAATAAAATAATTTACGAACCAATTATCGAATACGATAATTAACTTTCTCTTCGGAAATTAGCAGAAGTTTTGCTTTTGCATAACTAGAGAATTAACAGTGTTCCCCGCTTTAATTTAACTGTTCACATTTCAGATTCGCAATTTCTGAAAAGGAAAATCATTCCTTTCGCTAAAACAAATATTTGAAAGGCTTTCAAATTGTCGCATTAAGTCGCAGAATTAAGAGAGAAAAAAGCATAAAATGTTACGTCAATCAAGTTTTAATTACGAAGCGGCATAATGGAATACGAAATATATTTCGAGCACATCCTTAAAATGAAATGCCGGTTTTAATCTGGAAAGAATGTTGTTCTTACTTTTATTGAAAAAAATTTTGCCCGGCCTCAGCTCGGGCAATTTTAATAAATAGCCTTTTGTTTCTTTTCTCGCAATTTAATTACGTCATTGTACTCGGCGCCTCAACAGACGATATAATTTTAATCATGACTCGTCGTAACAATGCCGGGGGGTATCAAGAGCAAGGCGATGATGACAGTGCGACGACAGTACTTAAAAGGGAACACTTTTAATTTAAACGGGATACGATGATGACGACGACGCTGGCGCGAGCTTTTCATATAGATTTTTTTTTATTAATGAACGCCAAGACGTTTCGAGGACCGCAAGTCAAGAGCTCTGACATAAGAAATAAACTGGTAGAGATCTTTTCCAACCAGAAATCAGATGAAAGACTTATGGACTAAGTTGACCGAAAACGATATTTGTTATTTCTGTTTGGCAATAACGTCGCGAATTTATCTTCTGAACAATACCAATCGAAGAGCAGTGTAAATAAAGACCGTTCGCTTTAATTAATATGTATAAACATATACACATGCACACATAAAAGAATTTTGAGATAAATTATTATCCTCCTTAAGATATTAGGTGTCTATTCCCGATTAAAATGCGTCGAAAAATAAGGTTAAATAATTTTACTCCAACAAGGATAAGCTCCACTCCTTTTTAATAGATAAAACATATTGTCCGTAATTCGTTAACCCTCGCAATACCAAGCTTCTATAGGTAACGCGTACTACCAAGCGGGGACATTTTGTGCCCAGGGTTTTTTGTAATAAAAGAGCTTTAATATAATACAGTACAGCAATATTTTGGTACTTATTTATTTATATAAATGTTTTTCAATGAAAATAAAATCAAAACAACTGGTAAAAATTAAAGAGAAACTCTTTTCAACATATATACTACACTTACATAAAGGGAAGTTTATAGAAGGGAAGTTTATCTATTCGCTCTCATTTGAACTGTTGTTACATATGTCACAAACGATTAACTTCTGGGAATGTTTACCACATACATGTTTTTGGCACTGAGAACAAACGATTGTTGTTTTGCTCATCTTGGCACGCTTATTCTTCCAAGAAATATCTTCGCAACATCGGTGACAGCGCCCACGACCATTTTCTTTAGATTTTGTAACTGTCCGTTCTTTTATCTCTCTCCCAAGAATAGCTTCCATAGATTTGATTATATATTTTTTCAAGCCATTAGTATTTTCAGACCTTTTCTCAACCAAGGGTGTTATCAATTGTTTTCCAAGTTCTTTCAAGAACATTCTTCGTCGATTTGCTTTCTTCGTATTCCATTCTGGAAAATTTAAAACATAGGTAGTGAAGGCATTCAGGGCAACAATGTCAATTAGTGAATAAAATATCGATTGTGGCCATTTTCTTATAGATCGCTTAACTGAATACTTCCTGACCATTTGATCGACAGCGTCAACCCCCCCCCCCTTTTGTCTGGTTGTAATATATATTTATTTCTGTTTTCTTTTTACCCTCCCTTGATACTGCATTATCATAATGTTGTGTCGATAGCATTAGTAAATTCTTTTTAGGTTTTTCACGAGGAATATAAGAAACTAAGGTAATTTGGGGCTTGCCAATTTCAGGCTTGCTGAAAACAAATTTACTTGAATATAATTCTCAATTTGAAATATTTTTCAATTCTTGAGGTATATGTTTTCTATTTGTTTGTAAAGTACCAACTACAGTTAATTTCTTCTCGTTCCACAGATCTTCAGCTAGTTCAATAGACGTATAATATCTATCCATGGTAACGTTGCGACCTGAATTGTTAATTGGTTCTACTAATCGTTTCACTACATCCTTTGCTGAATTTGACTGATTTGGTGATTCAGAGATGGTCGAGACTTTTCCATATGGCGTGAGACCTGCTCGCTCTTTCAAGATATTGGGAGGTGCTCTTCTAGGTGTCTTTGGAGGTAATGAAACGTAAATCCTTCCTTTGTTAGTTATGTACTGTACACTGTTTTCATTGGCATCTTCTGATGTTGCGCTGGTTTCATCTTCACTTTCGTCATCGTCATTTTCAAGAGCACAGTCGTGATCAAACAATTCATCTTCATTTTCACTAACAATTTCATCATCTAAATCAGAATTCGCATTTCCTTCATAATCTTCTAAATTCACATTTTCTGCTTCTTCCTCTAGTTCTTTTTCACTTAACGGTCTTCTTCGATCGCGATCACACATATTTATAACAAAAATTATATAAGAAACTCAATAGTTAGGTTTCAATAACGCTTATGAATTTAAAACATGTGAGTACGAAAAATTGTAAATAACGAAATAGAGAACTGTAAGTCAAATGGTATACTAAATTTTGACTAGCGCCATCTCATAATACTCCACCTAGAAACCCTTCTTCTAGGTACCATAAAGTAATAACCGCGGGGCAATTTGTGCCCAGCACCATTAAAATTGAAATCAAAGTGAATCTAGACTTATTTTTTCAAATCTAACCTCATCATCTTTTAGTTAGTGGTACATTTTTTTTTGAAATTTTGCTGAATAAAGAAATTTAAAAAAATAAGAAAAAGTAATTGCTGGGCATAAAATGCCCCACGGTTGGTATAGCGAGGGTTAATTCAATAAGGAGATAGGTTACACTAATTATAAATAGTAAAATATTCGATCTGCGTTAGAGAAACTCATCACCGCATTTAATCTAAAAAGGTAAAAATGTACTAGTTCACATTTATTTCCTTTTTTTTTTATTGGTAAATTCTGATGTATAGGGAAGGGGTTTTCGTTGTCGTACTCATTACATGTTACGACTAGTCTATGCCTACCAACTTGCGGTGAATGCTTGCTTTAGAATGGATACATTAAAGTACAGCTTTTTATGTAACGCTATATTTGTATGTTAACGCTGATATATTACGATTATTATCGTAGGTGCAATTATTTTCTTATTACGGGCAAACTAAATAAAAACAGAAAATCGTTTTACATTAATTTCTTACATGACATTTTATTTCACTGTAAACAACTCAAACTAGTGATTCATAATTGCAGAATAACATCATCACTATATCCTCGCAGCTTTTCTAATTACGTCTGCACGACATTCAGCTTCTGTTTAAACTAGGCGTTACTCTTGTGTTTTGTGTGCAAGATATCGACATCGTTTATCTCCTCTATGAAAATAAAACAAAGGATTATTGTAGTAGTTGAAGACTCGTAAACGACCGGAAAGAATGGCAGCCTGCCTGAGCGGTAATCTCGTTCGAAACAATCGCAGCTCCTCTTGATCTCTTCTTTGTGCGATTCGTCGCTTCATCTCAATCATCAGTTGCAGCATAAAATTGCCTCTTTCGCTGCGAAACCGCAAAGATTAGTTCTTCCTGTTGGGGTAATGAGGAGACTCTTTGTGTGCATCTGGCAAGCGGAAATAAAACCGACATGAAGGCACTGCAGAAACAAACAGAACGGTAGTTGGCCTAGAGTTGTTCTGGAATTGTCAAAACGTGAATTTACATCCCTTGATCGAAACCGCATAAATTTGGAAAGATATCTTAGAGAGGAGACAAAGGACACGAAAGAAATAAAAAAAATTGTAACTGATAGAAACAATATAAACTTTCATTTATTCAATCATGCATTTTCATCGTAACGATATTAAAAGCTGCGCATTTGCTTATCGTATTACCGTTGTATTTGCAACTAATGGAAAAATTGAATCGGCCTGCTCGCATTATTGACATATAGGTTGGGCAAATTGAATTAGTAATTACCGCGAACAGTGTGTAACTAGATGTGAATTTAATTAATATGCAAATCCTGCAACAATATTAAAACACATTGTAGCAGCATTTTACTGCGCCGGGCCAGAATAAGTGGCGGTTGCAAATTTCCATCTGGAGCAAGTAAGCTCCTTATTACGATGGCAAATTTCGCCTAAATTTCTAATAAACTGCTACAGCGTAAGGTAAGACGTGAACGAAAAATAAAAGAAGACGGTTTTCATAAAGCGTTCGATTTGTTTCAGCTTCGGGTATTAAACTTTTATGGCCCAAACAAAATTAAATGGGATAATATGAGGAAGTTTTTATTATAATGCAGAAAAGGGTGATGGTTATATTATCTCAAAAGCCAATTTGAATATCAATTTTTACTTAACTTGAACATGTAGTTTCAATTTGATTCACTTTTGGAATACACAGCAAGAGAAAGTAAGAATTTTCGCAAAAAGTTTGCGAATGTACATATATATTGTGTCTTTAATAGTCAAAGCAATAATTATTTAGTGATTGTTAACGTGAACACACAATTCGTTGTGTTCGTATTTGCAATTAATCACGTTCTACAGTCACTTGTAGAAAAGATAATTGAGTTTGCTCTAGTGAATCACATGAGTGAATTAGACATGATTTACTCCTACAAATAATAGATACGTTGAGCACGCGAAGTTCGTTTAAATTCCAATTTATATACAGTGGCACAAATTTCAAGTTTTGTCTGCAAAACACGCCGACCAGTATAAAGCATCTCACTTCCAGGACAAACTCCATATGCAGCACATTCAGTCCATGCATCTTGCATTTGAAATTTATTAGTTTTAGAACGAGTTAATCTACGTTTAAATTGCTAAATCGTATATAATTTATTTGAACACTGAAACGCATACACTTCTATTTACTTTCGCGTGTTCTAAACTTTGTTATGCAAGTATTAAAACCAAAGCATCAAATTACGTATATGCCAAATTTGCGTTCGTCAAAGGTATTTGCGGTTGTAAATAGTGTCAACCCCTGCGGAAAACGGAAGATACTTTAAGGCAGAGGACTTTTGATTGGCGCCCGGAGTTTGTTTTACAATTGCAGTGCTATTTACATTGGGAATAAATACAATCTTCTCTCGGTCTCTCGGAAATTAACGGCTAACGAATTGTAAATTACTTCATTAAGTTGAATTATTAGTGCGGAAACTCGAATAATTAATGATAATTATCTCCAACTTTATCGATATTTGGTGCCTAGTAATGTTTTAATTGTTCTAGCAAGGCCCGAGTTCTAAAATTATTTGGGATTTCCATCAATTTGTAATTAGGGTACGCTTCGAAATTAGCAGAAGGCTAACAAAGTTTTTTACAGGCCCATTCCGAATTTCCAAATTCAATCGCTTTACTTTATCATTAATTTATTTGTGAAATGTATTTTAACTTTCACGTATTTGTGTCGGATTTAATGATGTACAATCGTCCTTATTGACCTGCGTTTGGAAACAAGCAGAAAAGCAAAAAAGTTAGTTGAAATGGATCGAAAAAACTACATTATTTAATTAAAAAATAAATTTTGTTATACATATTTAACTATTAAATTATCCACGCACCTGGTTTTCAATTTTTTGATCTTGTTTACGTCTTATTTTCAATTCAGCGTCAACATGTTACACACCCAATTACGCAATTTTGCCAGCAGTGTCAGCAAAAAAAAACGTAACGACCATCGTGTCGTTAGTCGTATACGATGCCCTGCGTGCGTGTCGTTATTGGCATCTTCGATGTGATGTGCCCGTTGATATCAAATATCAATTTTACGTAGCGGGTTTGTGCCCCTCGGCGTCCGACCTAAAATTGAAAGTTCACGAGAGGGAAATCGGAATTTAAAATGGGAACATCATTGTGTTTGTAAATATCTGTGGGCATATAATATCTCCAATAATATTGTGAACGCACAGGATATCCTTAAATTTTATTTTGATCTATTAAGGATTACTCTTTTAAAGGTCTTAGTTTTGATATTAGCAGTTTTTTTAATTGATGGTTATTATTATAAAGCAAGTCTTGAATTAGATCAGAGAGAGTTCTTATAACAAGTGTTCAACAAAAAATTACGTCGTGTTAGCCTTGCAAAAAAAAACGTATATCGTGGCTTGCATATTCATTTCTTATATGTCAAAAAATTGGTTAACCTCATTTGGACAAGATCTAGTTTTAGCTCGTTAATTGTAGTCCTTGGACGATATATATTCCTTGGTGGAAGTGGCCAAACACACCTTCGAATTGTAAGGGGATGTGATCTTTTGTGGAGGGTAGACGGTCTGAAAGCTTTGTCATGGGTAAATAAATGGATTTGATGTTCTGTCGTTTGAGAATTTTGCCAATTCGATCCGTTATGGTGTGGATATATGGTAGGTAAGCTATAGAGACTGGTGATACATCAATTTAGGGCGTGTTGGAATTGGGGTGAGATGACGGCAAATGGATCTTTGGACGTCTTGTTTGTTGTAGTTGTTGTTGAGAGAACTTTTGTTACGTGGTTCAGTTCAGTTTGAAGAGAAAAGCGTTCTGATAGGGCAAAGGCGCGGCTAACTAATAAGTCAATGACGAGTGTACATTAAAATACCGATCACTATGGGTCGGTTTGCGATACACAGAGTGCCCTAATCTTACCGTTCGGAAGGCGGTTTGCCAAGATATCGAGGAAGGGTAACCATCAGTTTCGTATTCAAAAGTGAAACGAATGTCAGAATGTTGGGTCCTCTAATAGAGTATTGATTTTCTAGTCGTATTATACAGGGTGGGCCAAATTCGATACTTTTAATAGGAAACTCCTATGCAGAATTCATTGTTATAAGTTATTTTTTTTCAAAGTGCTCAATATTTGAGACATTAGCTAGAACTTTGATTATTTATATGGAACACCCTATATATTTTTACATTTTCGAAAAGAGCATAAAATTCTATTTCCAAAAATATAAAACACTTGATATTTTATTCGAAAGATTTTTGAGTTGTAGAGCTTTCATTTTTAATTAAAATCTTGAAGGTTATTGCAGCATTCAAGTAGGCTGTGGATGATGATAGCTAAATATTTTTGAAGATTCAATGAGCCATTACTTTATTTTTAATAAATATAACGAAGTTATAACGAATAAATGTTAATGTAGGGGAGAGTGGGGCAAAACCGATTGCCATTTTGTTTTTCATGCATAGATCCATTTATGTCAACCTGAAAAAAGGGAAAATGCCATAGAGGCCTTAGGGCACAGGTTTTCTGGCATTTTTTTTGGGATCTCTCATGGTTCTGTAGCAGCGGTTTGATCTCATGTGGGCTAACCTTAAACGAAGTTTGACCCTCTGATTCTGGAGATGGCAGGGTTGCATCACCTTGTGTCTGAGACACACGAGTTTCAGGTGTCAAATGCTGGGCTGCATCAGTTAAAAGTAGAGACGGGTGTGATGTATCAGTGGAAGAGATTGGCTGGGGTAAACCAGTCATTGAGTTGGAAGTTAGGACTGCATGAGGTTGAAAGCATGAAGTTGAAGGCTTGGATTGACAAATATCGGTTGTGGTTGAATTGGTTTCACTTATTGAAGGCTTGGGTGGACAAATATCGGCTGTGGCTGAATTGGTTGCACTCGTTGACGGCTGTTATGAAGCTTGTGGTTCTGGAGCTGGCACGGGACGATCAAAAGTATCTGAAAGGACAAATAAGTGGTCAGGAATAGCATTCCTATTAAAAGGATATATTCCTGTTACCTTAAATCCCTTAAATGCTGTAGGCATGATGGCTGCCCTGGCGAATGCCTCTTTGAATATTTTTGCAACTTCATAGATAGTCACAGCTCGTCCTGGTTGCTCAGTCATCCATTTCTGATTTTCTTGGGCGTAGTATATAATTAAAGGAACCATGAAGAAGACATCGAGTGGTTGGAGTCGATGCGTGCAAAGAGGGGGGAAGCATAAAATGTAAACATGATTAATCACGAGCAATGTTGATCAAATTCAGGCTCTTTGTGTGAGAGCAGTGGCCATCTAGCAATAACATGTCCGGCTTTTCAGCTGTGGGATGAATTCTTTAAACCAGACAATGAAAAAGTCTTTGTTCATTCACCCACTCGGATGGTAAACAGCGCTTGATCCAGGAAATGCATCATCCATCAGCCTGGGATTTTCTTTCTTTCACGGAAATATAAAAAAAGGATGCATGAAGTTTCCTGCTGCATTCATACAGGTTTCGACAGTAACCAATGTTCCTCTTTCAGCTGATGATATGAAGCCAACTTGCTTCTTTCCTCGAAGTGCTAACACTTCGGATGGCTTATTGGGAACTGTCAAAGCACGTGTCTCGTCCACGTTATATATATGAGATGGGGAAAATCGGAATTTCAGCATGAGACTCTCAAGTAAATCATAAAACCTGTCTCATCGACTAACGAGAAGCAGCAGCAGCAGCCCTGAGGAACTTCTTTTGCAAGGAGAACGAAACGTTGGCAGGAGAAGCAGTCGTGACGCGGTTCCAACCTGAAGCCTATTCAATTATGGACAACGGCCGCGGAACCCTTCAAGTTATGGTAAAAGCAAGTGTTTGGAAGTAAAGGCTTCTGCAGTGTTTCGAATTCCGCTGATAGAAAACAATCCGAATTTTCGAGGTATAATCATGCGTGGGTTTTCTTTTAATTAAACACCCTGTATGTTATTGCATATTTTTATATTGCCAGTCATTTAATTGAATTTAATTGAATTTAATTAAACTGTAGTAGTTTAAGCTTCTTTCTTTTACTCTTCTGTTTTTGAAACCAAAAGTGAATTTGATGTGATTGATTCTGTTTTTTCCAATTAAATGCCACGTATAGAATTGCATATTTCTATTGCGAGGTTTTTATTATCCTTTGCTCTTTTGTTTTTGAAATGAAAAGCTGATTAGATTCGTCACATGGTGAAAAGTGATGTTATTGGCCCTTGAGTGTAACAACTTCTCCACATTGGCTTTTGCTCTTAAAAGTGATGGAAAATTCTTCGTCAAAAGTTTTACATTTCTCCTGCAAGGCGTCAAATCCAAAACAATTGAATTTTCGAGATATAAGTGAACGCTAGTTTCTTTCTAAATAAAGAAACTGCATTTTCAAATTAAGTACCCTGAACATTATTTTTTTTTATTTTCTTTTCATACATCGAGTTGATTGAAGTGTGGAAGATATTTTTTTATTAAAAGAA
Organism: Serrognathus titanus; assembly: GCA_039766575.1. NCBI lineage: Eukaryota > Metazoa > Arthropoda > Insecta > Coleoptera > Lucanidae > Serrognathus > Serrognathus titanus. The sequence continues at coordinate 5,595,844 of CM077912.1, forward strand.
AGAATTTGAGACTCGCCCCACCCTTTACTCTTTTGTCTTTGAAACCAGAGGCGGATTTGATTTGACACTTCGTGAAACGTGACAAAATGCGATTGGTCCTTGATCGTAATAACTCTTTGTCTTTACTCTTTTGTTTTCGAATCCCGCTAATGGAAAAGCAAAAGAATTTTCGAGACATCATGACGTGCTACTATTTTTCTAATTAAACACTTCGTATTTTCTAATTCGATACGCTGTACATTAATGCGCATAATTCGAGTCGTTTAATTGAAGCATGAAAGACAAGATTTTCTTTTTACTAAAGAAAACGATTGAGACTCGATAGATGGAGCCAGTGATCATTAATTTTCGAGATATGATTAGTTTCTTTTTAATTAAATTCCTTGTATTTTCTAATTAAACTGGAGTATTTTATTGCATACTTTCCTATTTCTTTTCTTTTCCTAGTTGCTTCACTGAAGCGTGGCAAATGAGATTTTTTTATTTAAAGAGAAAAACGGTTGAAACTCGATAGATGGAGGCAGTGATCATCTAGAGTAATAAAACATTTTCTTTCCATAATTGAAATTCATTAGCTAGCGGAACATTGAATGATAGCGTTTTAACTAAAGTTCAAAAGATGAGAAGTCGAAGACAGGTAGTTTCATCTAAACAAAATGGTGATTCGAGTAGATAATTAAACTGAAGTTCGGTAGATGGAGCTCACAGTAACCATCGGCTTTAACAGACTTTGAATTGCATTAACTTACTGAGCACGTATATTATATACATTATTAAATAAAAATTGAAATTCGAAACATAAGAAGATTATTATTTTCGTTAAGACAAACAAAAATTACTTCCTTTTCTCTCTCCGCATAAAAAAAGAAAACAACGAAAGCTCAGCGTCTCGCCTTCCGCTTTTTATTTTTAAAACCAAAAAGTTCTGACAAAAACATTCTCGTCATATAAGCCAAAGTTACATTTCCCTTCATGTTTTGTTTTGAATGACACATTGCTTATCTTCTTCTAGTTTCTAGCCATTTCTCGATGTTATAATGTATTTTACAAAAAGAAACCTATGAATCAATGTTTTGTCAAGCAACAGAATGCCAGAAATTAAGAATATAAGTGGAGTGTTCTGTGAAGGAAACGTCAATTTATATCGAACTTCGGTAAAATGTTTCAGCAAATCCAAGCGATTATCTTTCTTATGTGCTCAATAAGAAGATCTGAAGCGGAAACTTTGAGTAAAAAGTGCTGTTACATTGGAGTTTGGCCCCTCGACCCTAATCATTTGTAGATTAGCGGGGCCCGATCCGATTAAATCCAATTGCAAACCTCCCGTGAGTTAGCGTTAGATAGTATAAATACATCGCTTTCTAACTACTTGATTATAGATATTCGGATGGTTTTATCCCACCTGCCTGAGTTTGAAAGCTATAATTCGCCGGAACAATTACGTCTGTGTTGGTCGGGGACTCCAGGGATTCGGGGTTGAAGGCGGTGTACATTCGAACCAACACAGAGAGCGTGCGATTATTTTACAAAATGCATTTGCATTTTGCATGAGCGACCTGCCCGGTTTATGCGAATAGGGAGGCCGCAAATGTACGTTTTAAAAAATAATGTGGATTAATTAGTATCCGGCTATGTGTTGAATTAATTAATATAAATAATCATGCAGAAAGAAAGAATTGTTTTGGATAACGAACAAAATATAATAGTATCTATGTAAAGTACATTCAGATAAGAATAGCTTTTTCAATAAAGTTGATAAGAAAGTTAGCACTTATATCGGAAAGTGTCGCGGAAGTGTGTGGTGGGGATTTATTGACGATTTATTACAGAAATCAACCGATTAACCTTTTTTGAAAGCGCCCTTTTTTCAATGCGGGCGTCATCAAACGCTATCACACGTCCCGTTCTTTACAAAATTTGTTATCAACGTTTAACGTCTAATAGAATCAACGCAAATATCGGCAGGCATTCTGTGACATATTCCTTTCAAGATATCTCCACGCAGTCCACCTCTTGCATTCAATGAGCTGACAGACATGATTGATCGCTTCCATCCTTTAAGCTCACTTTTGTGATGAAGTTTCGCTTTTAGGATGAGACCTGATACAAATCCTCACCGTACAATTAATCCGTTATCATTTTCCGAAAGAGAAAAAAAAATTAATGCCCTCCGAGGGTTTCTTACGATTACCGAATTCTTTTTAGTTACTATATTAATTCGGACAAAAGAAACGCCACGGAGAGGTTTGAAAAGTGTCATATAAAGCGCTGGGCGACGGCGTGTAGGCGAATTCCGGGAAGTGAAATGCTTTCAAACAAGTTGTGCGTTGAAAGGCCGGTGACACTAAAAGACAAAGTGTTTCAATTCACGCATCAGAGAAGTTTAAAGACCGCAATTCAACAGAAATTGGATAGTACGGCCCTTCGACTGACCTGGGGAGACGATATAAAAACCGAGATAGCTTTGGGAAACTTACTTAGAAAGTACTAAAAAAACAGACGTTCGTTTTTTTTTTGGGTCGCATATCTATTTCGAATATATTAAGATTTATTTCCATCCACGCTTATTTTTTTTTAAGTGCTAAATTCGAGAAAGTTAAGAATTTAACTCTGGTGATAAACGTTAGCTTAACTTTTCGACCCTAACCAAAGTTCGTAATCACGTCAACGAGAGTCCCCACACAACTTCATCACAGTTGTCAAATCCATTATCTAGTACGTTGAGACCAATTTCATTTGTTCACGGCAGTATTTTGTCAATAGCAATATATATCAGTGTCATCAGAACGGATTTTTCTGAGCTTTCCAGTCGTATTGTTACCTTTCTTTTATGGAAACTGCAGTATTACAAGGAAACTTCTCCGTATTAAAATGAGAACTTTGAGTTTTACAACTCGTACCACGGTGGTGCGTCAGTGTTAATTACGAAACTTGTTGTTGGTTGCAGTTCTATGCAGCTTTCGAAATTTGAAATCACAAAGGGGTATTACTCGCAAGTTGGAGTTGAAATGCACAATATGAAATCAAGTTCTTTTCACCAGCAATTAGATGTAGCTCCACGAGGATAAAATTTATTTCAAAAAGAAAACTTGAATGATAAACACAATACCTTTCACATTACCAAATCAGATTCATATAATATACTTTTATTATTTACTTCACAAAATAATGCAAATATATAATAATTAAATTAGTTACTGATGTAAAAAAATGCTCGTGCAATATTAGTAAAAATAGCAATCCTAGAATTCATATTGCTGTGTTATTTTAGTAAAATAAGAGAACCCTGTATATATATATATTTGTTAGGCTACAAATATTTTGTATTTATTTTATTATAATTTGTTAAAAACAATGTACATTACATTATAAACTTCCGTAACTCAAAGGGAATTACATTACTTGCAAATATTTAATTCAAATTTCTGTTATATTTAGAAAATGTCGAATGAAGTCTAGAAGTCTCGCTATCACCAACAACAGAGACTTGGTTTCACGAGAAGTTCAACGAAGTCTTCAATGATGTTGAGAACTTCTGGGGCTGCAATCTCAAGACTCCACAACTGATTTCTGAGCCCCCTTGTATTGAGAAACAGTCCCAACACTTCAAAGAACCATTCCGGACTGATGACGCAACACAGGGATGCTGTTTACATTCTTCAGCGTCACTAGAATATGCCATCAGGGACAAGCCTCGAGCGTACTACTTCAAAAAGTGCGGTGGAAGGCGCCGTATAGTAGTAAAACTGCAAAATCAAAATAAAATAAGACTTTTCAAAATAGAAGCTGTACGGCTAGGTTTATTTAAAATGTAATCATATAATTAGAATCAGATAGAGAATTTTTAATGTGTTTGAAACTTTAAAATTTGAAATTCATTAATTTAAAGGTTTTACCTTCTTTTAATTTGAGGTTACACAGTTTTTGCCTATTTATTTTGCTATAAAAGGGAGAAATCCTGTGTGATTTGAAAAGTCATGCTCAACTCTTCAAGCTGAACAGATCAGTTTTTGTGACTTGTTTAATAACTTTGATTGAAAATGCATATTGATTTGAATTTAATTGTCTATTTAACTTAATACGCATTTTAAAGTAAATTTACTTTAAAATTTATGATTAAATTTATTTCATTGTTAACAGCTTGGCAAAATTTTGTATTGTGTGAAAACTATCAGAATTATTTTAATTTTGGCCGCATACAAAATTTTTGTCTAAGTTATTTAAAGGCGTTACTATCAATAGATTTCTAAACAAATACCGTTTGAATAGACCGGAGAATTATAATCTTGTATGTATCGTGGCTATTTGTTTAGTTTAAAGCTTGAATTAATCAACTCCTTTAAACAATAATAGAGATTGTATCATTCATTTAAATAAATATTAATGATGCAATTGTGATAAATAAATTTAATTAATGTTTGTTGTTTGTTAATTAATAATAAAATCCATTCCAACAATTTTCATAACCATAGTTACTTCTGTTCGTAAGAAGGGCTATCATTGCATTTTTGGTTATAAGTCCATGTATGATTTGACTAAAACAATTATTATTAACGTGGTATCAAATTCATAGTTAATGATAGTTATTTTAAAATAAAATAAACATTTCCTGTATATTTGTGTATCTGACAAATTGCCAATTGACAACTTATTTTGCCAACAAAAGCAAAATAATGTGCAATGACAATTTGATCGTAAAAGAAATATTTAATTAATAAACATTTATTTGATTAAAAAATTGTCTTTTACTTACCTATTGCAATTCACGTAACGAGACGAAATTATGAAATAAAAATAGTCAATTGTTATAAACAAATTAAAGACAAAACAGAACCGCGTAATCCTAATTTGTTAGCTAGACAATGGGCAACCTTGAGATACCATCCCAATAAACAATTAAAAAAGAGAAAAGAGTCTTAATGTTAAATTTTTATGCGTGAACTTGTTATTTGTTGATAAATCTACATTTAAAATCATTTAAACAAATTTCCATTTATCAACTACGATACATCGCAATACATATATTTTTTCTTTCTATTCATTGAAAAATTAAACAACATTTATGCTATTAACTTTTTGCGATTAATTCACAACCTAACAAAAAATATGCTTTAATCTTGAGTACATTGTAATATGTAAATTGAATGTAACGCTTTCAGAATGACCAAACTATTGGTCAATATGAATTAGGAAATTGAACTTCAATCGACGAATTAAATCAGCTAACCGTTCAATTCCATATAAACACATTAGTCTAATTAGCACAATTTATATAATCAGGCAATTAATTCGCTTCTCATTGATTGATACAATTGATATAACTGATACGATGAGTTATAGTTTGTAGTCATCTTGGACTCTATACAACAGATAGCTAGCCCAAGTTGTTAAAATATTAATTCTTTTATATTTATTAATAAAATTCCACAAGTCTAAAATGATTTTTTAACTCATAATTCAATCATTTATTTATCAATCCTACCTTGGAAGTGAAATGTGCCACATGGCCTTCAAGGCGATTGCAAAAAGGAAACACTACAGAATATTATTGTAAATAATAGATCAGGATACTTGCACTTAAACATGTAATTGTTAACTTAGCAATTCCTTTAAATCTAGATTAAAGGACTCACTAACCCTATATAAAACGCTCGACTCAACTTAAAGGAAGGCCAGAGGCTCACAACACTGACGAAAACCAGTCCTCATAATCACGATGGAAAAGACAGTCTTACCCAAATCTCTTCAAGTTTTAAATAAAATTGGCTTACACCCTAATTCACTTTCAAAACCTAGAGCTTTGATTCACCTTTTAATTATGGTTGTGAGCATAATTCCACCGACTTTGGAGATGATATTTTACTGGGAGGGTATGGGAGAGTTTGGGAGCGAAGGAGAAGTAATTACTTCTCTTATCCAGGTAATAACTTTTTAACCTGTACGTATAGAAATGGACTGTTTTTGTCTTACTGAATTTTAGGGATTTGCGAAAAGTGTTACTCTCATAGTTTACCGCGAAGAATTGTTGATGGTCATCAACATTATAAACGCTAAATTTTGGAAGCCACACGATTTTCAAGGCGTATTAATAAATGAAGTCTTAAGAATTCATTCGCTTTTGTGGAAATTATTTTCGAGCTATCAATATATACTTACGATAGCTGTAGCCGCTCATACTTTAAAGCCTCTAATTGTGTGGCAAAGAATCTACCCGAATAAATGGTACTCTCTCTGTGATATTGAAAGTATCGAGTGTTACATTTTTAATTACTTATGGCAAGCCATCAATCTCTGGAATTTATATTTCATTGTGTTGGGTTTTGATGGAATGTTCTTTTCTGTAATTTCTCACATGTACTGTGAGCTATTGATGATTAAACACGGATTTTGTAATCTGGACATCGACGAGGCAATTAATGGGGACGAAGAAGTTACGCTGGAGAAGTTTGCAAACGTTGTGAAACATCACGTTATGGCACTCGAGTAAGTCAAAGGAGAGACATTTTGTGATTATATCGAGCGTGTCTTGTAGGTGCACCGCAGTGCTTCAGAAAATATTTTCTCCGGTGTTATTTTGGCAATTTTTGGTCTCTTTCATTACCATATGTACCGAAATGCTTGTTATGTTGTCTGAAGGGTGACGTATTTTTCTATGAAATTTTATCAGCTTTAGTGTTGTGTTTTTTTTTATTTTTAGATACCCACCTAGTCTTCTCCGAATTAGCGACAGCGGATCAAAGATGACTTCATTATACTTTCAAACTTTCATATATTGTTTGGCTGGACAGTACATTTCTGAACAGGTTCGGCCCCAAATTACCATAAACAGAAGCGCAAGCAATTTTCTTTTCAGACAGAAAATGTGAGCTACGCTCTTTACGATTCAGGGTGGTGGAAAAAGAATCAGCCAATATTGAGGAAGGAAATATTAATCGTCATGCAACGCGTTCGAATCCGATCATCTTTAACTATATATAATGTTGTTAACGTGGATATAGGCACGTTTGCAGAGGTGAATTTAATTCATTGTGAGGCTCTAGTGAATAACACGCTTTCCCTAGATCATCAAGAAATCCGTTACGTTCTTTACGTTTGTCAAAACAATGTACGATGTGGAAAATAGGGTTCAAGTATTAAACTAAAGAGATTTTCTTCGCAGGTTATACTAAAAATTAAAAAGAAAACACTAAGCACCAAGCACCGTACTAGCACGTCTAACTTTGAATTACAACAATAATAATAAGCCATCAATCTCTGGAATTTATATTTAATTGTTTTGGGTTTTGATGGAATGTTCTTTTCTATAATATCTCACATGTACTGTGAGCTATTAGCAACCCTGAGACCAGTTTATTTAAACAATAAAAAAAGAGGAAAGAGTCTTAGTCCTTCGAAGGCAACTGTGGTGTACATTCTTGCTGTAGTTCTGAATGCGTTAATTAGGTAATCATCTGTGGCCCAATGTACAGTCTAAGTAGTAAATGTTCAAAATATTTACATGAGACGCAGGCTGAAATCGTAAGCTTGATAATCAGCATTTTAAAATATTACGTTCTGAATGTTCGTTGAAGAAACTACGCAATAACAGCGAATTTTTAAACAAGCAATTTAAGTTGCAAATATTTTTCTGAATTTCCTGAGAATGTTTTACATAAACGAACCGTTTTACTTTCTCCAAACCCTCCAAGATGAACTTAATATTCCTTATGTGCGCCTAAGTCTTTATAATTATTCAAAAATCGTGCAAAACATCTCGGGATATGCCTCGGCATTCCATTCAACGAGGCCAAACGCCTCCCTTTCCCGTAATTTTAAATTGCAGAACGTTATTTAAACCTACACACCTTCCCCGCCCCCCCGAGAGATGATGTTTGATTCAGAACTTTGTGAAGCTTAACAGCGGTAATATATTCAGGTCTCAGCTGACGTTAATTTGTTGCATTCCGTATTTGCATATAATCTTGCTCCCTTCAGGCCGAAAGAAAGTTTTAACGACGCAAAAATGAAATGAGAAAGCAAATCCTGAATTACGCGGGCATTAAGGCGTACGTGTTTGCTCAGCCGTGTTTAGTTAAAGCGCAGGAGATTCGCAATTAAATTTATCTCTTATGGTAATTGGTTGCCAGCTTTGATAAATTCTCATCAGCCTAAAGTGCATCTGCATGTGTTCGGATTAGTTAAAGGCGATAAATAAAGGGAATGGTAAAATAGGATTGAATGGCTTTTCCGCACTACAATTTATTTTGAAGTTTAATAGAGCCTGCAGGAAGCGGTGAAACTCTACTCTATAGATAAAAACCTGAAGGCTTGAACACGCACAAAAAGAAAACTTTTTTTCTTTTCCATTTCCACGTAGAAGAATACTCGCGTGTAGGAGTGACATTTTTATTTTAATATTTCGTTCTGTCATCAGAACAGCAGATGTACAGATTCATAAAGCACATTTTAAATTTAATCTCCGAAAATTGAATATAAAAGATATAAAAATAATTCCCTTATTGTAGCAGCAATTCCAGCTTCAAAAGATAATAGATTATGTGCGATGTATTCGCAGAAAGAAACGCAGATTGAATCGCTTTTGAATTTGGCAGCGAGAATTAAATTACGAAGCGACATTTATCACCGGAAAATTTACGATCATAAGGTCGCCCAACCCGTCGAAGAAAAACGCTCAAGCCCTGGTAAATTCGTCGTGCAATTTCTATTTAACAAACGCACTTAAGTGCAGGCAATCATATGATAATAAAAAAGGAACCCTGAAAACGCCCCGGTCAATTGTGAGATATAATTTGAAACGATTATTTTGCGACTGACATTCTTTTCGTATCTACTACGTACGTAGGTGTAGACGAAATCGAACCCGAGATTTGCTGATTGTTTCAATTTTCTGCCTTCCGGCAAGATGCACGCCAAATATAAAGAGAGAGTTTTGTCCTGGAATTGAAGAGGAAGGGCTGGAATTTAAGGAATTGGCAAATAAGTTACTGTTGGTGCTTACGTACTAAAAGTTTTATGAAAAGTTAAATGAAAAAAAATATGTACACGTATAAAATTTATGGCTGCATTTCTGTTTCATCAACTTTAAATACATTTAAGCAATTTTAAGATGACATTAATTAATTTATTAATTATAAAAACAAATCCGAACAACAAGTGTGAATGCAACGCATTTCTGCTTTCTCAAATTACGTATTCGTCTGTATAAATAAATGAGCATTTCGGAAGAAGATGAATTTAATTATTCTGACCCGTTCTGGAACACAAAAGGAGGGTCGCAAACTAGTTGCCAAGTTATAAAGAGGACATAATGGGAATTGGTAATAACTTTATTCAACTATCCATGTTTGCCAGTAGGTACATATAACAGGTTCACAGAACAATGACTGAAATCATTAAGGCGTGAAGTGAAATGTAGAAAGTTTCATGCATGGTGCAAATCTACTGAAGTGTGTGCAATTAAACTACAATCATTTTCAAATATTCCCTTAGAATAAGATCTTTAAGTAAAATTTTTAGGTCCTTTTCGCCCACCCAATTTCATTGACTTTTAGAATATTTATTATTCCCAATTTTTTACTCAACAACTTCAATGGAAAGAGTCTGAATTGGTGAAGCAAATAGAAAGTAATTTCAAAAATCGTGAAGAACTGAATAACGATCTACTTTGAATCGCTTCATCGATGGTTTGGTATAATTCAGAATATAATTTAAAATTGTATTTAAAAGTCTTAGAGGGGTTTAGTTTAAATAAAAGCTTTTTGAACGCTTTAAATGAAAAATACGTACTAATCAAGGGCTGCATATAAAATAAGGTTTTCATAAAACTCCGAAACTATTGTAATTTTTTATTTAAATAAGTGAAATAAAGCTCGGCCATAACCGGCAGACAGCTGCGATGATATCTGACTCGGTGGGGATTTTAAATAAATTTCCTCAGTGTAGGCGGGCGTCCAGAGAAGGTCGCGATTTTAGGTTACCTAGTATTTTTCTTTCGGCAAATAAATGTAATGCGGTAGGAAAATAGATTGTTTTCAGCTTCAGAGTTGCGCGGATAATATTTCACAGCGAATTGGGTTTAAAGCCACCTTTGCCATTTATTTTCCTTTGTCCGAAACGTACATCTTCTTCTGATTTTCTGTACGAGTCTAATTTATCCTTAAATTTGATACATAATAAAAAAGGCATGCTTTTGCTGCTTATAATCCGAAGGGTTTCAGGATTTTAAATATTTTTAACGAAGCCGAATGTTATAGAGTGGAGAACATCTACTGAAACTTTTCAAGCAAGTTTCAAACAGTTTCTGGTTTCATATTTTATAAAAATAAAGTAATAAAGGAGAGGAAACAGTTCCATCCGTCGCAGATAATGACGGAAGTGCCCTTGTGGGTTCAGCTTCGCAATCACGACAATATCCAAAAACATAAAGGGCTGACAGTCGCTTTGTAGAACGTGTGCCTTTATTTTTTTTTTGTATTTCCAATTTCGCACGGTATAAAGAGCATTATTTTTTATAACAATAATAATAACGTGTTACGCTGCATAAATAGAGGAATGGAATTGCAGCGCTTTTATCGACTTTAAAGATCTACGCGTAAAGTGGACAATAAATCTATGTTATTAATCTAGCTAGGTCGAAACGCTAACAAACCATGAATGCAGGGCTTTTAGCGTTTCAAAATGGATTAATCTATTCAGTTTTGTTTTTCTTCTGATAATTATGCATGCAAAAATTGCCCCGTTTATATAAATAGAGATTGCACGGCTGTGACGTTCCAATAAAGTGTTGCTTCGTTTAATTTATGATTTGTTCAAATTTTCAATCAATCAATTATTCAATTGTTGAATTGAATTGTTCAATTATTAAAGAACTTTCAAAATGCACGTATTTTAACGCGTAATAGTTTCAACGACAAAATAAAATCGAGGGTTGAGGATATATGAGGTCAGTAAGTTTCGAAAGCGCTCTAGTTAGTTACCCTTACGACTATTGTGGTTAACTAACTGGCAGGAACGTTCCATTGATACATCCGACAAACTGGCTCAGAATAAATAAGTGCTGGAAGCTTTATTTTCCCTCGACCAAAAAACTTCGCGTTATTTACACGGCTTGAACCAAAATGATTTCATTTAATAAGCAAGCTTTTATTGTCAACTGCCTCATAGAAAGTGTGGAAGTACTGTATTCATAGTTAGGTGCAAAATTTATTGCGTGCTTAATGTTGGCCTACATGAAAATATATCGTTCCCCTAAGTGCGACCTATATCTTCTTTCGTTGAATTTTTTATGATCGCTCGCTTTAGATTGGTATTTATCTTTCGGAGACAATTTAAAGATGTTTAATAGTTTATTTTATGTTTACCCGCCGTCTCATACTTTAAATTTTCTTTAAAACTCATCGAGATTTCCCCTGGAAAACAAGTCGAACTCTATTGTGAATTATCTCCGGAAAGAACACAAATAACTGATTGAAAAACTTTTTGTCAGGAGAGCGAGAACGAGAGAAAAATAAGAATTAAATAATTGTTTTTCCTTCGTCCGAACCGCAAACAAGCCGAAGGAACACGTTTTACGGCGGACACATTCAGTGAACTCGGTTTTATACGTAAACTGTCTGTGTGATTCATAGCGGAATCAAGTTTTTGTTACTTCGGATCGGATAGATTTATAAGGGCTTACAGCTTACCTTTCCAGAACATACTTTTTGTCGGTACTTTATATCTATTTGACGAATCTGCGTTCGTAAGACTTACCCATCGCTCTAGTAAACTAGAATACATTTACTAAAAAGCTCTTCAAGTCCTGAAATGTTTTATCGAGCTTTAATGTTGCTCTCACTTAATATTCAAAATACATTACTGTGCATAACTTATTCCTACGAATCCAAAGAAGATCGAAATCTATTCAAAAATGTACTTGAGTACTTGAATCACTTTCAGTCGGCAATTTCGCAGGCAAATTATAGAATCACTATCAACCCATACAAAATTATAGGATATTCTTGACTCGACTATAAATACAATTCTTTTTTTTTGTTCTGTTTACGTTTATACGTAACTACCTAAAGCTAGAACGAAATTTAAAATTTTCAATCTACCCACAAAACAAATTATAGCTGATGCATTCGAGAATTTAAATTTTGGAATCGCCAGAGTGGTCATCGCACAGGCGAATTTTTCATTAATCAGAACCAATCGCTGCAAAATCAATAAATCAATGCAAAACATAAAACGGCTCGTTATATTGTCCGTACATACGCGCACGTTTTGCAGCGTGTCGGGATTATTTAGCGATTAGAAAATAAAACCGCAAACCGCAATTGATGGCAAGAATTAAATGTTAGTTTTTGTGCGCAAACCTCCGAGTGTCCGCCGCACAGCGGTTGGTTGTGATTTATGATTGGAGTTGCAGACGTATTAGGTATCATTTACTTTTTAAATCGAACTTTAATACTGGCGAACCTCAATAACAAATTACTGCGGAATTTCTGATGAACAATTAACATTGAAGCTGCTGGTTCATCTTCAACGAAGTAAAATACAAAACTTAGTAAGTAGTTACTCGTTTGTCGTTAGCTGTGTCAGAATGTAAGCACACAGACTCGATCTGTTATTTCATGAAAAATGACACTGATTTACGGTCTGATACCGAAACGGCGCTCTCCATAACTGTACGCATATTACAGAACGTGACACTGTAACATCTGCATTAACGTAGCACGTGCAGCGTCTGCCGAGAAGGCCGTGATTGATTTCCAATTTTCCCAAAGAGGTAATCTCTGTGGTGTCGGATGTTGATCTCAAATAGCATCATTGCAGCTGTTGCGGCTGAAACAAAAACGGTGAAGGTTACCACCGAGCCGAACTTCAAATGCTTTCATTTCCACTGATTGATTTAATTGTGAATCTGAAATTTTCTTTTTGTATTTCATTCACTGTTCCTTAGAAATTAAATTACACATAAATTCTGGGGCCATATCTGTTGCGTGGCCCCTAATGTGTCTTGGCATACTCCCGGAGTACGTGCAATACACTTAGGGAGCTACTGCCTTAATGTTATAAAATTGGGTCGGCTTAACTGAAAAAAGCGTGGTAACAAAAGGGAAATGGAATTAAGTTCATCCAGCCCGGCCCACGTACGCCTTGCAGTTTAAAATTAGTTTCGGTTCGTTTCTCAGTTCCTTATATCATATTTTTTTCTTACAAGAAATATTCATCGTAAGGGTTTTAGAAATCATTTACATAAAATCTACATATTTAAGTATTTTTATCACATGCTTTATTCTTCTTTAGTCTATGTTCATCGTAAGCTTATACCCATAGGATTTCTTTAATTTTATTACTTTTGTTGTTCTATTTACTTTGGCCTGCAGCTTAGCTCGCCAGATAAACAAATTAGGTTCCGTACTCAATATTAATATGGTACTTTGAAAAGGTCTTTTTGAAGCAATTCTCTATTTAAATGGGTTTAAATGTTATTATTAAGAGAATGAGGACATTATAGGAGGGCATGTTTAATTCGCTCTTATTTACTGCAATTAATTAATTTCCTTCTTTTTTTGTTTATGTGCCCTGACAGGTTTCGGGCTCAGGTTTTAATAATAGTAAAGTTTCTTTCTTTCGATTTGATTTTAGCGCAATATTAATTAAGAATACAAAGAAGTAACGTTTACACATGTATATAGTAAGTAGATTTTTTTATTTACTTTAGAAATCCTTTACATAAACTCCTCAAGTGAAAACGAATTCATAAAGTTACATTTATTTTTTTCAATACATTTCCAATTTCAATTTTATACGAACAAACGCCTCTTAGAATTTATTTGTAATATAAATACGATGAATTCTGAATGCGTAATTTAAAATCCATATTTTCCACACAACCTCTTTTAATTCCCGAATTTTGTTGAACGGAAAACGTTTCTTTCCTGCTTCCATGCGCGTTATTAATCATATTCATCACCAGACCGTTTAAGCACTAGCATTTTCCATAAACTGTCATGTCATCTGACAGATCCACGCCATTAATTTTATCCGATATCAAATAAGGTTTTACCAAATGATCATTTTTACCGTAGCGAAATTATTTCCTTTAAATGGAATCTCTCTGTTTACAACGAGCGGGGGCTTTTAATAGCGTCATTTTTTGTGTCTTCATTCATTTTGTCTTTGTCGGAGAACAAGATTTTAGCTAATTTAAGAATTCCCTTTTTGTGTATATTAAAGTATTTTCGTTCTAGTCTGTTTTTCTCAAAGATTATAATGTATATTAAAAATGTAGTCGATATCATTGTCTGTCGCGTCGCGCTTAGAATTTGTTAAAAATGTAATTGAACGCAAACTCTTGTTCACACATTACATGAAATTTTAACGTTTCATGACTTGAAAACCAGTAGTTTCCATTTTGAAGCCACTGTTTTAATTTAAAAAAGAACAACGAAAACTTTAATCAAAACTCATATTACGTTAAGCTGCTATTTTAGTAATAACCAAGTAATTTTCCGAATTAAGAAACCCGCCTTTTAATTACTATTACCGGAATCAATTATGATAATGCGTTTTACTACAGTTAAAACTACTTTCAAAAATCCCCGGGGAATTAAATTTAATCTGAATTTGCTACTCATTACAGGGAATCTCTGTGTGCATTATACCGCGTTCGAAGGCCCTAATAGCAAAACTTTGGATCGCCTGGCACTGGCTCTGTTTGCAACCTTATTTTCGTTTTGTGTTCTTTTTTTTTCCGACAAGTTAGACTTTCCGTGCAGCTTAGAAACTTTTCATAGTGGTAGAGTTTATTTGAAAAGCATACAATTCAATTAAATTATTTATACTAAGTATATAATATAATCTTTACAATATACCGATTGACAGTGCAATAAATAGATTTTTATATAGGACTACTACACGGTCACATTTCTCCAAAGAAAGCGTCGCAAGTATCGTGTGAATGTGAAATTGAATTTATGATGAGGGAAGAACATTATTTTTTAGGGTCATTGGACCTCCAGATCTTAAGATTAGGATTACACGACATATTCTTCTAAGTTTATAAATACTTGTGTGTATATAGGGTATTTCGTAATTTCATGAAAATAAATTACACAATGAAAGTTTGCATGAACAAAGTGTTATTAAATTTTCGAGAAAATAAATCATTTTGTCGAGCGGGTAAACCGTTTGAACGTCTCTGGTTTAAGTTTATGATGTTTACGAAGAATATGAGTGATGTAATTTATTGTTAGTCATCGCCGGCCGGGCCGGGTAGTTTGAAGGGATACGTTGAGGTGGTTGCACGGAAATTTACTGAAAAAAAAATGGCAGAGATTGTTGACATGATTCTAGTGTACGGTGAAAGTGAGCAAAACGCATTAGCACCAAGGCGTTTGTATGTACAGCATTTTCCAAAACGACATTTGCCAACCAGTGCCACATTTCTCTCTGTTGTACAAAGAGCGAGGGATACTGGAATTTTAAAGGCACGTCGCGGAAGAGGTGGAGGACGGCAGCGTCCACAACGCATCCTAAACAGAGAAGAAGAAATACTGCAACTTATCGAGGAACATCCTTCATTAAATGTACGTGATAACTCAAGACAAACGCGTTTATCGTCCTCCGTTATTTGGCGCATTCTTCGCGAACAATAATAACATCCGTACCATATTCAAAGAGTTTAGGCTTTGCTACCAACCGACTATGGACTACGCATACGATTTTGTCGTTGGTTACTGCATAAACAACAGGCAAATGCGAATTTTGTTCATAATGTCCTGTTTACCGACGAAGCTATTTTTACCAGAGAAGGGGTGTGCAATTTTCACAACATGCATTTGTGGGCTGAGGAAAACCCTCACGCAATTCGTCGCGACCATTTCCAACAACGGTTTTCTGTTAACGTCTGGGCAGGTATTCTAAACGGCAATTTATTCGGCCCGTTCGTCTTGCCGAACCGTTTAGATAGTCTCCAATACTTAAATTTTCTACGAACTAATCTCCCGGCACTTCTCGAGAATGTGAACTTAAATCTTAGAGTAACGATGTGGTTTATGCATCGAGGCTCCACCTTATTTTCGACGAAAAGTACGTGCTCACCTCGACGAAATTTTTCCTAGTAAATGGATTGGAAGAGACGGGCCGATCAGGTGGCCTGCACGTTCACTTGATCTTAATTCGCTAGATTATTATCTGTGGGTGCACGTAAAAGCGTTGGTATAGAAGAAGAAATCAACATGTTCTAAGAATTCAACGATCGTATTAACGCCGCATTTCTCTCTGTTCGACAACAAAACATGTTTCATAACGCTTGTGAATCATTACTTCGCCAGGCAGATTTGTTTACGAGCGGCCGAGGGAAGGAATTTTGAACACTTATTGTGACTCAGCCGGCACTGAGCCAGAGATTCTAATAATCTAATAATCAACGTTTCGATTGAGCTGTTTGAAGATTTATAAACTAGGTGTTCAGAGATCTCATAGCAAACCATATTTGTCCTATATGTTAAGGAATAATTTAAAACGAAATATTATTAAGTAGGTACTTGTCCGCAAATTGCAAACATCAGCGAAAATAATCGAGCTATACAACATGCGAAATTGTTACCAATTAGCTTGCAACACTGCAGATTAATTATGAACTTGCAAACAACCCGAAATTGGTTAGTTTGTCCGAAACGAAATATCACCACCAACAAATATTTGCAAATTTAACAACAAATATCCATCCACGTTTTAGGATCTCCAGCTTAAGCATCCTATCAAAGTTACGTGTGTATTTTGCCAACGTTCGTTACACGTAGAAAACAAATTGTAAGTTTTTAATTGCCGCAGTAAAATTTATGCGCTCGTTAATTTTTTTACGAAGCTCAAAAATCTACTTGCGAAATGCAGAACGCGGCCAATTGAAATTAAATTACAGACGTGTTGATGTCTTTTGCGTTTGCTGCTCATTACTTTGTATTACTAACGACCGGTACTTCAAAGTTTTTCCTTCTGAGAAGGTACATGACTGTAATGAAGTATTTAATTAGCGAACATTTTCATTTGAAAGCAAATTTGCTTTCAGATAGAAATTAGTTGGTTCATTTGTTTCTTGGTAAATAATTTAGAAATTTTCTATTGGAAAAAGCTTTCGTAAATACCTAAGAATTTTATTACTAATTATATTTTTTTTAAAGAAATTCTGATTGAATATTGAAAAACGTAAAGTGTTATTATCGAATTCTTGAAGTCATCAAAATCTGTCTGGAATATTCAGGCATGTCTTTGAACACAATAGCATAAAAGAATTTTTAACAATGACTACGCATCATCAAAGGAATGCTTTATGTATGTAGGTTAAAACATGTCGTGAAAAAAATAATAGAATGTTAGGAAACGCCCCAGCCGTATCTCATGCGAATGTCCTCGAAAAATTGTTACGACCTGTTTCCTAAGAAAAGTTTCTCCCAAAAACGTAAGCCCCTCGATAAGAGTTAAAAGGGGCCGAGATTTTACTCGCGTGGGTGAAGAGTTCGATAAAGGAAGACATTGGATAATAGGGTAAAGTTTATATACCTCGTGAAATATGGAAAATAAAAGTTCGCCGGCATATATCTGTACCACGTCGGGCGCATTATATTTATTTCCATCCCGTAATCCCAGCATAATAAAAGTTTGTTTAATGTAATACAAAAAAAGAAGTTCAACATCCGTGTAACTTTGTCCTCTCTGTGCGAAAACAAGGATTCTTTCCTGGTTGAATCCGCACGTAAATATCCGACTATTAATTAAAATATTACGTTTACGGTGTAAATACTGCAAGCGTAACAATTTACTTCATAACACCGGCCACATTCTGACTAAATTCCACATAAGACCAAAGTCAACACAGTTCGCATTCTCCAGTAACCGTACTTCATGAGAACGTTAATCGACCCTAAACTGCGCTGGTTCCGGTTTACATTTCGAATTATCTTCATTTAATACGTTCTGTGAAATTCGTAACCAATAATATACCCAAAAGGTAGAACATAAATGATTTAGCAGCTTTGACTTTTCAGAAAATATATTCTATTTTCTTAATTAAATAAATTTATCCGAATTCTTTTTTGTTTTCGTTTTTTATTTTTGAAGCCAAAATCATAGTTTCCTTAAATATATGTATATTTGCGCATCCTATATCATCATCTCACATTAAATATAAAGATATGTGCATTCTGCTTTCATGTTTATTCAAAAACTTGAAAATATTTATTCTGTAGATTGAAAAATGAATTGTTTAGACAAGCGTAAGCCTTTCGTGAAACAGGAAAGCCACGTCTCATATTTCGCATTCCTTTTTATTTTATGCGTCGCGTAAACCGTAAATTCAGGCGATTGTCAATATCTAGTATTTGTATATGTCCCAGCGTCGTCAATAACTTAGGGGCTCGGCTGCAGCAATTTCTTAAGCGGCTATAAGGGATTCAAGGTACGTACGAGGAAGTCGCAGTCGTTTGCAAGTTAAAAGAACCGAAAGTAAATACATTAAACTCTCGAAATATCAATGATTTATTTCAGTTAAGGTTTCTTTGTTGAGTAAGCGTACACTTCGGCCTGAAATTTGATTATATGTGTGGGGGGGAAACACTTGGCGAAAACTTTCGAATCCTGAGAGGGAAACTAATTGAAATAACAATAAAGATTTAAAGGGAACGAATAAACAGAAAATTCGGTGTTTCTTCTGAAAATAAACTTGTATTCTTTCAATTAATATGTAATTGACATAATACGTAGACCCAAAGCTATATAGGGTGTTTCGCAACATCGTGAAAAAAAATAATGTCGTGTTGGGCATGAGACGTGTGCATAAATGCATCTAAATAAAAACGGAAATAAAAACAAAATAAAACTTACCCTCAACTGATAACGCAAGTACCTACTTAATAATATTTCGTTTTAAATTATTCCTTAACATATAGGACAAATATGGTTTGCTATGAGATCTCTGAACACCTAGTTTATAAATCTTCAAACAGCTCAATCGAAACGTTGATTATTACTTTATTACTAAAGTTACTAAAATAGAGGCTCATTATAAACAAAATATTGTATTGTAACAAAAATTGCTTTAAACAGGAATATACCAACCATATCTATGCCAACTTCAACCCTCTTTGACCATTGATACTTGCAAATTAAAAATAAACAATCTAAAATTTACTTTTAATAAATATTCGATATCATTATAAATATTTGAAAAATTAACTTTAATTTATTTACTTCTCATTGACATATCATATATTTTCATGTAGTACATAAATGTGTACATTATTCGTTGTTTGTGTTTACTGTGCTGTACGTGGATGAAACTGAACTCATACTGATTTTACTGAAAATACACTCGAATTATTAAATATTTCCCTGATATTCAACAGTTAGTTTATTTATTGCGGTGCAATATGTAGCATTTTGTATTAAAAAAAAATGCTTTGGACGTTTTGATTAATTTTTTCTCTAAAATATACATCAAAATTATGAACGCTACAAAAAATTGTTTGCATACTATGTGAGGTAAATAGAAATTTGAATTGAATTACAGAAGCGATTTCGTATTTCTCTGTGATTCGTAAAATTATCGTTTTATTTCCAATCTATGATAATTTACTCCTATCATTAAGAATAAGCTGCCGCCGAGGGGCTCAGTTATTCATCCCACACGGAAGAATTTGTGCGATTTGCATATTTAAGCCTTTACTAAAGGCTTTTGCTTATAAGTTCCAAGAAACCTCAATCTATTTAATTCCGTTATTTCTCGGAAATTTAACAATGAAACTGTGCTAAGTGTTACGAATTCTAAACGATCACATTTATCAAATAATTCAATCATAGGAGATGAATGTCTCATTTATTTTCAAATTCTCCGTATAGGAGAATATTTATTTGAATTAAAAAAAAAGTAAAGTATTTGGCAATTCTATTTTGCCAAGTGGACAGTTTTTTATTTCGTCTTTAAGAAGTTAACAAAAGTGATTGTAAATAATAACAAAATTACAAATAGAAAAATAGAAACTATTTGTAAGGCAAGAAATGGTTTGTTCCTGTATCTTGAGTTTAAACGGAATTCCTGCGCCTCTGAAACACCCAATATATGAAATATGAAAATTTAAATAGTTATATATTATGTAAAGTATTTGCTTTTGCTTACGGTTCATATCCCTCAGTTTGAATTCCACGTATCGATTATCACGTGCAAAACTGCTAAACCTGTACACAGTACAGCACGTATGCAAGTAAATTACATATATATTTCAAAATATGATCCATCCAGGGGTTTGTTTTTTCAGATGCACACCCACTGGCCTGTGTTATCGTCATTCCGACCTGATATCCGGGCCTCAATGTTAAATGCATATCGGTCGCATAACACACAATGTCAGTGGCTGTGGATGTAATATTATAATCCGATAACATCTTAAATTATTCATAAGTACAAATACAATCCATGCATCAATCTGTGTCGTAACATTGGCTTAATTATCATAATTGCAAGACAATAACAGACAGCGCAGACATACACGAAATTTATAGTGGTACAGGGATTTGAATGTATTAATGTTATATTCCTTGCATACATCTGTTTCTGAATAGCTGTTTACATAGTTGGATAGAAAAATCATTAAAACATGTAGATTTTTCTTTCTCAAACAAACTGTAGGTATTTAACTTTTTATAAAGTCAGTTATCTTCTACATGAATCTAATTAAAAAAATTTAAAAACGCTAATTTCTGTTGGGGTAAAAAACAAGAAGGTTTTCATGGCTTGTTGATAGTAGAATCTTCTTTGATGTGATACTCTTCCACTTTCCAGTTCACGTTGAAAGTTTCTTTTAGTCTGAGAACTTAAAGAAGCTAGCAGTTAATGAAACTTCCAAGAGTACAACAGGAGACATGTGGATCAGCAAACAGAGTATTGACAGGTCCTTGAAGAAGCTTTAGTATGGAGCCTATAATATTTACGAGTCAACTTCGGCCCTAATGGAGTATATTGGTTCTATCATTCGGCTTCGAATTGTGGAGGTCTATTTAGGGGATCCCTTTATGTGCTAGGAAGGCAAGCCCAATGTTTATTTATTTATTTAACCCTAATCAAACATGCTCGATTTCAACCAATATCCCAGAAACTGCAACCTAATCGGCTGCATAGGATATCTATAGCTCTTTAGGAGCATTCCAGGATAACTGGACCGCTTTCATCATCTAAGAAACGTTCGGGTTTTAAAATTTCCAGATGAAACTCATACTTCCAAGTTTCGGTTTGATCGTTTTTGGTAAAGGGATGTCCTTCTGGTAAATGGACATGCCTTTAGGTATTTCGAAGGCAAGCTCGAGGTCACTTGTTGAAGTGAAAATTAAACATGTTCGATTTCCCAGAAAATGCAACCTAATCCCAGAAAATGCAACCTAGTCGGCTAGATAGGATATCCATAGTCCTTCAGGAGCATTCCAGGGAAATCATCATCGAAGAAACGTTCGGGTTTTAAAATTTCCAAATAAAGCTCATACTCCCAAGCTTCGGTTTGATCGTTTTTTGTAAAGGGATGTCCTAGTAAATGAATATCCCTTTAGGTGCTTCGAAGGCAAGCTCGAGGTCACTTGTTGAGGTAAAAATTTAACTCTAATCAAACATGTTCGATTTCAACCAATATCCCAGAAAATCCAACCTAATCGGTTAGGTAGGATATCCATAGCCATTCAGGAGCATTCCAGGGTAACTGGCCCGCCTTCTAGGGGTAATCATCATCTAAGAAACGTTCGGGTTTTAAAATTTCCAGATAAAGCTCATACTTCCAAGCTTCGGTTTGATGGTTTGTGGTAAAGGAAGTCCTTCTGGTAAATGGATATCCCTTTAGGTGGTTCGAAGGAAAACTCCAGGTTACTTGTTGAGGTAAAAATTTAACCCTAATCAAACATGCTCGATTTCAACCAATATCACAGAAAATGCAACCTAATCGGCTAGATAGGATATCCATAGTCCTTCAGGATCATTCCAGGGTAACCAGACCGCCTTCTACGGGAAATCATCATCGAAGAAACGTTCGGGTTTTAAAATTTCCAGATAAAGCTCATACTTCCAAGCTTCGGTTTGATCGTTTTTGGTAAAGGCATGTCCTTCTGGTAAATGGATATCCCTTTAGGTGCTTCGAAGGCGAGCTCGAGGTCACTTGTTGACGTGAAAATTGAACCCTAATCAAACATGCTCGATTTCAACCAATATCCCAGAAAATGCAACCTAATCGGCTAGGTAGGATATCTGTAGCCCTTCAGGAGCATTCCAGGATAACTGGACCACCTTCTACGGGTAATCATCATCTAGGAAACGTTCGTGTTTGAAAATTTCCAAATAAAGCTCATACCTCCAAGCTTCGGTTTGATCGTTTTTGGTAAAGGGAAGTCCTTCTGGTAAATTGATATCCCTTTAGGTGCTTCGAAGGCAAGCTCGAGGTCACTTGTTGAGGTTAAAATCAAACATGTACGATTTCAACCAATATCCTAGAAAATGCAACCTAATCGGTTAGATAGGATATCCATAGCCCTTCAAGAGGTAACTCGTCTTCTACGAGTAATCATCATCTAAGAAACGTTCGAGTTTTAAAACTTCCAAATAAAGCTCATACTTCCAAGCTTCGGTGGACCAACTTGGACTCCGTGAGGTTGTTAAAGTCAAAGCAATCCTATTAGATTTTCGGTCGGGTCAGGAAAAGATCCCCGGGGAGTTCTCTCGATCCCGACCGTCAAGCTTTTCTCTCCCCGCCTAAACAAAAGGAAGTTAATTGCACTGAATATTCGTTCAATGTTTTCAAAAGTGCACAGACTCAAGAATAAACTACCATCAATCAAATAATAATAACAATTAACCTTCTCGTAGTGACCTGTAGAACATAATTGAAAGTACTTTGACATTGAAGAAGAATTTAAATTGGTATTTTAATTAATAAAACCAAACAAATAAAACTTATGAATCGATAGAAATTTCCACCGTAGAGAAATCGGTGGCGCATTTTTGGCTATTTTCAGCCGAACGCTGGGAGTGCAACATATGGTGGTAATTTTTTATTCAACTTGAAAACGCCGTATTTCATGTGTCACAACAACTGGCAATTATCCAGCTTTATTCGCGTTAATAAACTTAATTTGGTGCGAATGCTCGGCCGGCAAAAGAAAACGGGAGCGCTGTTTCTATTTGCATTTGTTTAAAACTGGATTTGTGCCGCTTTTAAGCGCGGTGCTTTTTTTATTGAGGCCTAAACCGGATTTTCTGCTTGTTCGATGTAATCACTTGCAAGGTTTGGCGGAACGTAGAAAAATTTGGGCATTTTCACGTCGTTTATTTTATATTTCTGATATTCAGATTTTTTTATTACACGAACAAATAGAAATTTTTATTGTAACATTCGGTTTATGCAGACAGAATTACTATTGGTATTATGAACCAAGCTATGACCTTCTCAAAATGACTAAATTGGATCATTAATGTGACCAATAAGTGAGCGAAAAGAATGCAACTTTGATTAGGTACTTCGTTGTTCGGAATATTTTCATACCTGATATGATAACAACATTGCAATTTTAATGGCGTATTAATGACAGTTTTAATGTAGTTATTATTTTGGATCGACAAAAAATTTGCCCAAACCGGAAGGCAAGAAAAATAAATGAAATTCATCTTTGGGATGGATACGGTCGGTTGATGAAGCAAAAAGCTTACTGTGAAAGTTTGAGCGACTGCATGAAGACTGAAAAAGCATTTCTCGGTCGATAACCAATTTGTTAACTAGATATTTCGGTTATAAATTTTTGTAATCATGTTTCTTTTTTACAAAGGACTCTTATGTTATAATACTTAAATTCGAAATGTCTAGAGTTGGTTAGAATCAGTCAATTCCACATACAATTATTACAGAAGACGAGTTCCTTTTGTTTGTTACCCTAAGTAATCGGATATTTACCAGAGTAATTTTATCAAATTAAGTTAATTCTATCTGGTGTATTAAATACGCAAAAGTTAAATTAAATGGTATGGCTCTAAATCTTCTTTAAAGAGAGAACATGTGAAATGCGCGTGTAAAATGAATCTCTGTTTAATTAATTCGGTTACGTGCCCCGATTAAATTAAATCCGCATTATTTTCCCGTAAAAGAATCTATCATAATCAATTCGACTAATGAAACTTTAATAATAGGGCCATTGATCACGAAGGTAATTAAATTTTCACGTTAATATGCACTCCAGTAAAACAGCCTTAATTAACAGGAGAGGCTTTGTTACCCTCTTATTAGAGGAAAATGTATTAGAATCCGACCTACAAAACAGCTAAGTAGTGAAAGGCTTTAATTACGAATATTACATACATTTCATCGAATTACGCAGGTACTATAATTCTAACGCTGCCTGTAGAACCACGCAAAGCCGAAAGCTAAGAAAATCGTGAATTAACTTATTGTTATGCACCCTTAGAGCAATTAGCGTTAACATACGCTTCAATTTCGTCAAACACAATATATTTAATCGATTACTTTTTTACTTGAATCTTGTATGTTGCAATTTTTAATTTCAAATCGTAATTTGTAGGAATACGAATTTCCAACGGATGCCTGAAAAAAGAAATGAGGAAAGGGAAGTTATAAAGGCTGAATGCTCATCAATTATGAAATTTAACTTAAATTCTCGTACCAAAAAGACGCAATCAAACCTGCGGGAGTTTTATAACTGAAGTCATCGTCGCAAAACTGAACGAGCTTTTTTCTAATTCGAACTTGAAGCACCCAGATTAAAGCGCCCTTTGATTTAACGCTTCTCCCTCCGTTTTCAGCCAAATTAAATCGCCAAATAATGGTTTCTCTTATGTTTCTCATCTTCCCTCCAACAGAGAACGCAAACTCCCCGAACATTATCGAGCATTCAATTTGGAAAGCGAGGATGAAAGTGTCATATCTAAGAATAGATCAGAATTATGGACGAACTTGCCGTCGTTTGAGTGCGCGCATTCAAAAGTTGCTGCAACAAAAGGTCATCGGAGGGATTCGGGGTTAACGGGCATTGTCTTTGAAAAGAACAACGTCCTGAACACGAGAGCCTTGCAAATGCGGTGCTTGCGAACACCTACGACTGTCGCTGCAATATCGTCGTCGGGTTTACATGCACAGCTTCACCGAAAGCAATTAATTTCCGAGCCCACATGCGTCGCTGGTCTCGCCTCGCCTACGATGTCACGGGAAATAGAAGAGCTAAAGCTCGTAGTATCGTTGCACGAAATCGCACAGCCAACGAAACACCTACTGCAGATATAAACACGCTTCATGCTCTGTACTTTATTTGCATAGCCCGCACCGTTCTGTCCTTGATTTATGGTGACGGCCTTTTCCAAAAATAGTTACTTTCCGATCTCGCATAAAACTAAATGATTTAAAGGATGACGCAACCTTTTATCCCAAACTACATTAACGGTAGCATTAAATCAGACTGTAACTATTATAAATAATTTCGTAATAGCTTTTACTAATGAGAAGCAAGAGAAACATATTTAAAACTTTCAGTAAACACGTAATTAAATAAAATATGTCAAGGTCACATTGTATGTAGTCAATAAAAAATTATCATACTTCAATTTACTGCTGGCGTTGTATTTCGTATGCAGTGCCGTAGCATGCTTCTTTTTATGGAAAAATTAACATTCACCCTATATAAGGATGTTAACATTTTTCTTTCTGAATTATATGCTTTCAATTAATTGAAAAAGGAAAAGTTTTTTACTCCAGTTTCAATAACGTTATTCCCAAGATGATGGTTTTATTACTTACTACTAGAAAATATAAAAATAAGATTGCATTAAGTTAAAAATAAGCTCATTAGCGAAAGAGCAGAAAAAGCGGAACTTTAATAAGCGGCGTTGAAACAAAGGAAATTTAATGGTGTTTCATTTATGGATGGAGATAATGGATGCATATGCATTAGAGTTCATTATGAAAATGAAAAATAAAAAGACCAACCGTAATACCTCAACCTAAATAATATTAGCAAAACTTTACACGTATAAAATATTATGTGAGTGATTTAATGAAATTAACTCTACTTAAGTATACACATGTTTAACCGAAAATATAAACGAACGTATGTAAGTATTATCATAAAGTAAACAGGACGTATATGTCCATTATTATCTTTCTGTCACTCTGTATGTACTACTGTGAAGTGAAAAATCGTTTACAACATGTCAGCAGTAAATTTCGAATCTTCATTTAATAGGAAAGAGAAAGTACTTCCAAATAAGAAGAATTAAAAGAATACCATCAGTTGGAACTTATCGTAATAGGAAAGAAAAATATTTTTGCATTATTAATGATGTGGGTACCTAAAATAAGGTTTGCTACGATTTAATGCATTCATTTTCATAACTTGAATTTAAAATATGAAAGTATCTCTATCACAAGATAGACAAGAGATGGTGGGATTTATTCTCAGAAAATGTCTCTCGTACTAGGCTATCACGTACTCGTAATAAATAAAGGATTCCCTGAAATACGCTGTTCGTCCTGCACCAAATATAAAAATTAATCCTATTGAAAGCAGGCATGGAATAGAAAAGTGGAAGCAACCAAGCAGAAGCGATCATTCATTTAAAGCGGCTAACTAACTAAAAGATTCGAAATAGTTTTCGCATATTTTTTGTTTTGCAGACAATGTAAGCTCAGCAGCCAGTACTGAAACCTCTGCTTCCTCTACGAAGCTAACAGATTAAAATTAAGTACCACAATCTGATACTTAAATGCCATTTCAGTTTACTGAAGCATTGAGGAATTTTTAAATTACACAATTCAGATTGTTTCAAGAAGTGAACGTTTTATATATTAATTAATTTCAATGCTGATCAGCAAGATTTTAAATCTCATGTGCGCATACATGTTGCTCTCCACCTTAGGATTGACACATTATTTCGGTAAGCTGGAGAAGTAGGAATGATTTGAAAATATAAGGCACGTCATTTCTTTACGACCTGTTATAAATTAAGACGTCCTTTTATAGGCTCGTGTTTATACGGAGGGGAATATTTCTTCCGTCCCCAAAATCTTGTTTCACGTCACGAGATCTGCGCCAAGGTTATATATCTCTCTTAAAGTACAAGTACGGTCATTTGTTGGACACGGATTTGCGCTTGATTTTTATGTTTGGAATGTGAGAAAAATACATACGTGCCTGCTATTGAGATAATTCCTGTCATATCGTCAAATAATTTTTTATATCCCAAAACAAGAATTATTGCAGTTTCAATAAAAGCATAAAAATAACTTGGAGGAGGTATATAGTACGCAGCAAGTTTACATCACATCAATCAAAGCACAACAGGTGTCTCGTGCAATCGAGGACGAAACGTCGTTAGAAGAAATTCTAATTGAGTTGTCAAAAAATACCAATGAGAAGCAAGGTAAGTTATATACGGTTTTGAAGCTTGAAAACACAGTACTTTAAATCACTAGTCTATATTTCACTAGAAAATTAAAAAATAGGAAAACATGAATCCCTAAGAAAAAACATTTAGAAAGGAATTGGATGGTAAATTAGTGAGGGAAAGTCTGCTGAAGCAGTTCGGCCAAGTAAAAACAACGAAGGAGGAAAGAGTAACAAGTAGAATATATGAGATAAGAGCTATAAAAAGGAAGTACAGAGGGAAACCGAGAAGAGCATGGCTGCAAGAAGACGGAGAAAAGAGTCCCAGATAGGAAGAGATGGAAGCACGTTTGAAAACAGAACGAAAGACTCAATCCTACAGCCTCGCATCTTTAATTCAAAAATATTCAAATGCCACCACACTCAGAAACCTTGAACAAAATTATTTTTGTAAAAAGAAAAGTTGTTGAAATCAATATGTGTATGAATATTCTATGATCCTAGTTTACTAAATAATTTCTTATTAAATTTCTAAGTTATCTTACTATTACTTCACCTACTTCGGAAACTATCTACCGTCGAATTATTGGGCGATCAAATCTAAAAATTTGGATTTTTAAGCCTACTGCCCTTCGAACTTAAGTTTGCGATCAATGATTTCCATGAAATATGTAAATAAAACTAAATAATTTACAGTAAAACTAAATGGGAAACCAGCGGTTGCGATTGTCAGTCAAATTTTGCCTTTTGCTGCGTACGAGTTAAAGCTTCCCATTAAAAAGAAAGCAAGCTTTCGAAAAGTAATAAAACTTAGATTTATGGAGACGAGCAAAATATTGGTGAGAGATTCTGTACAAGAATAATTATAACTATTATAAGATAATCTAACTTATCAAGGTGAGTCCCTTACTAGTATTAACTTAGGAAACAATTAGACGAGCGCTTTCTCTTGCGTACGCAAATCACCAATGCACTTAATCGAAACGAATGGAGGAGTTCGCACTTTTCCGTTTTTCCGTTGCGTTTTGTTTCATCGAAATCCCTATGCCAGAAAAAAAAACGTGAAAAAAGCGCTCGTTTATTTGATGTCATATCATCTACGATGTAGATAATTTTGACCGGAAAATGAATTGGGGTAAACATGTTAACGTAAAAGTAGCAAAGGCATGCGTCGCGTTTTGGCAGTGTCGCCGTGCAATGGGCGGAATTTGGGGACTATCACCAAAAGCCGCTTTCATCACACTACCGTAATTAGGCCCATGCTTTGCTGTTGTCGTTAGTCAGGCTCTGGGCCACCCGACCAACAACAACAGCATCGAAGCATTCGCACGCACAGAGGTTGGCATGCATGAGTGCTACCGATGCGCTGAGATCCACCTGTACCGCCGCCTTAGAGACCATTCTCTCTCCATTGAACATATATGTGGAGGAGATGGGACTGGGATCGGCCCTTAGGCTGCAGGCAAAAAAGGTATGGAATAATAAAGGTCTCGGAGATAGACATAGAGGAGGTTCTACAAAAAACTCAACAAAGGGGGAGGTACCCTGGTTGACTCCCTAGCATCTTCATATACACTGACGAGCAAAAAAATCGGGTCACTTAGTTATTTCGATTTTTGACAATTTAAAAATAAAAATATTAAAAAAAAAAACAGAGTGTGGTTAAAAGATAGACTAAAACCAATTTGTTTAATAGGAAATTGAAACATGTATTCAACAGAGAAAGGTTATTAAAGAAAAAATTGAAAAATAACAAAATTAACAAAAAAGAAAAATTGGTTTCAAGACTTCTCCAGTATGAGGTATTACCACCTCGAGCTCTAATAAGAGCTTCTAAACGTCTCCCCATACTTAGAATAAGTGTCTGTATTCTTTCCTGGGGAATAGCGTCCCATTCTTCTTGAAGTGCTTCACGAAGCTCTCGTAGGTTATTTGGGGCAGGTACCCAGGGCCGAAGTCGCCTTCCTAAATGGTCCCAAAGATGTTCAATAGGATTTATATCCGGACTTCGAGATGGCCAATTAAAACGCAAAATACTCGTTCCATTTAGGTAATTATGCACAATTCGTGCAGCGTGCGGCTTTGCATTATCATGCAAAAAAATTTCCTGCTCTCCTAAAAACGGCATGTAAGGCACCACATGGTCGGCAAGAATTTCCTCTATGTACCTTACGGCAGTTAGGGATCCATTTAGGAAGACAAGGTCAGTGCGGCCTTCGAAGGACACATATCTTTCTCATCGTCACATATCGGACACATATCTTTCTCATCGTCGTCTCCAAACACGTGCCCGCCCGTCAGCTCCCCGAATACTAAATCTAGATTCATCGCTGAAGAGTACCTGCGCCCACTGAGCCTCTACCCAATTTAAATGCTCTCTAGCAAATTCAAGACGTGCAACTTTATGCTGTCTAAGAAGTTTAGGGCCTGTTGCTGGTCTACGTGCCCTTAAATCAGCTTCAACAAAGGACTTACGTTTACATTCCGAACTTGGGCCAGTCTGTTTTGGATGTCGAAAGCAGTAAGGTGATGATTTCTAACAATAGACAAAATAATAAAACGGTCATCCCTGTTCGATGTGGACCGTTTTCTTCCAGATCCGGGTCCTCGTGTAAGTTGACCCGTCTCCTAGCGTTCCAGCACTCTTTGGACTGTCAAAAGACTCACAGTTAAAGTTCTAGCTACGTGTCTTTGACTGTACCCAGCCTCACATAACGCAACAACTCTTGCGCAGTATTCAACCGAAAGAAAGTTAAAAAGGAACTTTGTACACTTTGTGCAACTCATTTGGGTTAAATGACACGTTGGAACATTTGGCAACGAATAGGCAGACGAACTGGGTAGACAGGGCTCGGGGCGGGCCTTTTGCGGCCCCGAACCGGCCATAGTACCGTCATTAAGTCTGTTCAATGCTTTTTTGAAACAAAGAACACAATACCGACATATCGACAGATATGAATCTAGACGAGTGTCACCAGCTATAACCCCCCCTCGCTCAAACTGACACGATTCTGTACGCAACCACCTAGAAGACTACGTCAACTCGTAGGAATACTTTCAGGGCATTGTAAACTAAACAAACATATGCATCGCGTTGATTTGACAGACAGCCCAATTTGCAGGGGTTGTAAATTAGAGGAAGAAACAGCTAAGCATATCCTCTGTGATTGTCCTGCACTCGCCTCGATCTGAGGTCCCATGTTAAGGGAATTCTGGCCTTACATGGCTGAAATTCGCAGTGCCCCTCTGTCGGACGTTCTTGGCTTCAACGAAAGGGTGGGAAGAATGCTGACAGCCAAACACTGCTGAACATTAGGGTAGTACAATGGGCCCAATTGTGGCCTAAGTGCATTTGGCCTCACCAATCCAGAATCTACGATGTATTCTATGTGCAGAGTATGACTTTATAGAAAGTAAAAAATGACAATTCTATAAGATTTTCGTCGTTACTTTTAAATCAAGACCTGAAACGAAGATTGGTTAGTGGTTTTATTCATTACTTTGTATAAAATGCAACAAACCAGTTCACAACCACATCAACCTGTATAGAAGTCTTGGGAAGAATATTTTTTCTTATATTATTTCGCTCTCAGAAAATTCTTTTGAATCCTTCTTACGTACGTTAGTATTCAGTGCCTTTTAAAACTTGATACTAAAACTCAGTGTCGTACTATCGGCCTCGGCCGTAAAACTACCCACTTAAAGTCATAAAACTTCACGTTGGGGCGGTTATACGTTTACAGTTTGTGTGTATCTATGGTATTAAGTTACATCCATGCCTCGGCAAACGCGTGCTATGCCTTCGCGCTCTCGTCGTACTATAAGCCATTTTGCACTTGAGAAAATATGAAACGTTTTTATTGCATCGCGGTAAAGCAGTAGCCAGGAGATAGTGAAACGCGAAAGATAATGAAGAAAGTTAAATAAAACTGAAGCCTCGATTATGGGCACGGCGACTCGCGCTTGTGTTACTTATGTGTGCTGGGACGTGAAAACGAAATGCTCACCGTGGCTGCTGCATATGTCCGCAATAAAGTTTATGGAATTTGCTACATGAAGACTCGCTTTACGGGAAGTTATTACGTGTATTAAAATTTTGTGTGTACACAGAGGTATAACAAATTTCCCTGGATCTCGTAAAGAATTTTTTTCTAACATACCTAATACTAATTGCAACATGAATCAAATTTTTAACACATCAGAAATTGATCAGTTAGCAAATGAAAGGGGGGAGGGTTGTTGATGCTTACTTTGGATACTACAGAATGAAGGAAGGTCTCTGAAAATGTTTTTTTTTTTGCGTAGATTTTCTCGGTCTCTTTCCGGATTCACGCGTTTCAGAAAACAAGATATTTACCTTCGAATGGGCAGATATATCCTTTTGTAAAAGGATAAACTATGAAATGTGATGACAAAAGAAGATAAATAAAATACGGGGATGAAACTCTTATATCAAAGGTGTCTTTAGCTATTTCTTGTGTCATTTGTTATGGCATTCGTAAGAGCAGTCTAGCAGGCAATCTGATTTTCTTGGATATTCCTTCCCATCCACCGGCCTTCAATTTTTCCCTTTACGTTCGCACTTTGGCGCCTGCAGCGCACAAACATATAATATTGGAATGCGTTCTGTCTTTTATTTTTCTGTAAACCGTAGCGGCGATAGAATTCCGAGATTAAATGAACGCGAATTTCCACGGAAAAGTTCATTTACTGTGGAAGTCGTGCGTCTGTAGGATAATAACGGCGGTGCGTTTTAAATTTTAATCTTGGAGATGGACGAATGTTATTATGTTAACCAAAAATAAAACTCACGCAGGTATTTTAATTAAATATTCCTCCCTCCTTCGTCCTATAATTTGCCAGACATGAACAAGTTTCGGACAGGAATGTTAACTATTTAAACATGTTACTGCGCAAGTATTTCTGAAACTTTTTCAAATATGGGACTAAATTACTTCCACCATTCAATACTAATAATAACTAAATATTTATTAAAAACATATATTGTGGTATATGTTTTTAAAAAGTCAAAGAAAAACGAATTATGATAACTCAGTTTTAATCAACTCAATCATTCTATAATACTTTGTACCTAATATTTTCTTTATGCAGCTTTGTGCTGCAACGGAGATCAAAACTTAACACAAATTGGACTATGCATCCAAGCGATTAACTCTGTTAAGCGAGAGCTTAACTTCACGTCCCTTAATTAAAGAGAATTTATAATACGTCATCTCATGACTTTTATCTATGTAATTCTACTATACACTCTTAATCGGATTTATAATACAAAAAATAACACGCTTTAATGTGACTTACTATTAGTTGTATCCAACTGTTTTCTTAAAAAATAAAAACAAACATCATCTTTTTGATGTGCTAAAAGAGTTAATATTTTATTTCCGGAGGCAACTCTTTTAAAAGTATTACGAGCGAGAAGGAGCAACAAACAGGCAATCATTAAAATAGAAATTAAACCGTAATCAAAGGGTTTTGCATTTCCACCAATTTAATTATGTTATCAGAATATATAGCTTTAATTAAATCTGTTCGATTATTATCAAATGAACGATCAATTAAATTAAACGAGTGTCCGAGCACATCAATGTACGTACGCTGGCACTTTTATTTTGGCGGAATGTATTATTTTATGGCATTACTGAAAATAGCTGCCAGGACGTTTTTTTTTTCCTACATGACCAGAACCCATCTGCAAAGGATGCACCGCAGCCATTTAGGCTTATTGTGCTTGCCCTGGTTTTCTTACTGCAACCATTCAGTGAGGCATGTCCCTGCACCAGCTGGTACAGGTTTTTTACTGATTGCGTGTTGAAAACTTCGAGAACTATCATAAGATGTTCTGCGATTTGCCAGCGCATTACATCTACACAAAATGTGCATTGCTGTCTCTGGTTCTCCATTGCAGAGTCTGCAATTTAGGTCCCCATTGAATTTACCGATCCTCCACAGATGCTCCTTAACTGTCAGCAACCCTGTGGTGATCTTGAGTTGGGCCCTGCTTAAAAGCAAAAGTTCTGCAGCTCTTTTTTTGCAAGGACCTCTAACGAAAGTCTTGCTGTGGCGATGCCCTGGCCTGCTTAACATATGTTATATTCTTCGCTTATCCAGTCACTAAAAAAGCCCCGAATAGCGTTCTTGGTTATACCTAGGAAAAGTTCAGGCCCAACGTATGCCTGCCTGGCTAGTTCATCGGCCCGTTCGTTGCCGATAATACCCCGATGACCTCGCACCCACACCAGCATGACGCAGTTGTATTCCGCCAGGTCATTGAGCTCACTTAAACATTCCCACACCAGTTTGGAAGAGATCTTTGGGCTTACCAAAGCCTTCAAAGCCGCCTGGCTATCGGTTAGGATAAAGACCCGTTCATTTATGTAAGCCCTCCTTTTGTTTTCCCGCGCACATTGTAATATGGCGTATATTTCTGTTTGAAATACGGAGGCAAATTGGCCCAACGGGATAACTTCTCCTTTGGTCTGTGCCTATATATTCCAGACCCGGCACCAGTCTCAATTCTGGAGTCGTCCGTATACCAGATCAAACTTCCAGGAGGAAAGTTCTGTTCAGGTTTCCGAAGCTCAACAGATTTATGAGCAGGTTTATGTTACTTTTGGGGGCCATATAGTTCGTCCTCATATCGAGTAAAGGACCCCTTATGCTGCCAACGATACTCGTATGGCCCGTACTTATATTACGTGGGTAACATGAATGCTGCAATCTGTGGAGTCCTCGTCTTGCCTCTCCCATTATCACAATGTGTAAGGGAGGGAGGTCTAGAAGGGTTTCTATAGCAGCAGTGGACGTTGCTCTTATCGCTCCCGTTATGCCTAGACAAGCAAGTCTTTGGACCCTGCTCAGTCTAAGTTTGGTGGCTTCCTGCTTGACCCTGGGCCACCACACCGATCCCGCATAGGTTATTGTGGATCTCACCACTCTGGTGAACAACCAATGCACCATACTTGGTTTTAAGCCCCACGTACTATCATAGGCTCGTCTGGTGACCGCGAAAGTGGTCATCGATCGCCTGACTATCTTGTCTAAGTGTTGGTTCCAGGTAAGTTTGGAGTCAAAAATCACTCCAAAGTACTTTACCTCCCCCGACAAGACTATCTCATTTGCACGAAGACGCAGAAGACCTAAACCCTCTAGGTGTCGCCTTCGAGTGATTGGTACAATGGTGGTTTTTTGAAGACTGATCCTCAGACCTTCCTCCTCGGCCCACCTTGTTACTACATTGAGGGCCACCTGCATTCGGTCCCTGACATTGTTATTGAATTTCCCTTGTACCGGTATGACTAGGGCGTTTTTAGTCATGTAAAAGATATGTCTAAGGCCAGTTATGGAAATATTTGAAATTACTCATTATATAATAACTGGAAAAAAATAACAGTCCATCAGGTTCTTCCTTTCTCGAATATTCTGGCAAACACCAGGAACCATCTAGCGTTCAAACTGTTATCGGCATTTATAATAAATCTGCGATTTAACGGTTTTATTACTGCCTCCATTTTTTTTATAATAATTTGAAATATCATTTAGCCATTCAATATAATTATGAAAAACCTACTTAACAAATCCATAAATAACCGATTATGTAATTCAAAGAGCACCCTTTCTTCCTGAGTATTAAATCGCTGGCAAAATAAATCCGGTGGTATTTGCGGCGTTGTTAAAAATGTATAAACATCACCTGCGTAGATAGGGGTCGATAGAGAAGTACGTACCGCAGACGCCACAGTCCCGCCATAAAGAATAAGGCTATTACCCGTCGCCGTAAGAGTTACTCCATCGCTTCTCCAGCTGTTTCTCAGTGGAAAAGGAGGAAGGAGAATATCAGAGAGAACCAGCCGGTTTGCTCGTAAAATTTACGTAGCCCACGCTGACAGAAACTTACAGATTTGTTGCTACTTTTTCTAATACATCCACAAATTATCCACGATCGAATTTGTTGATTGAAATTGTATCAGAGTTATTTCTGTTTTTACATAAAACATAATTAGAGCTGCTTGTAATGGTTGACAAATTTGGACAGTCCTGAATAATTGAATTTTATGCACCTAAAAGAGTCAACAAAAATTTACTTTACGCTTCACAAAGGACTTTATTTTGTACACACAAAGCGGTTTATTTTATACAATGATCAATCATTATTAACGCAAGCGTTAATTTATTTTGAAATTAAAACTTAATTGGTATTTCGTTTAGTAACA
Organism: Serrognathus titanus; assembly: GCA_039766575.1. NCBI lineage: Eukaryota > Metazoa > Arthropoda > Insecta > Coleoptera > Lucanidae > Serrognathus > Serrognathus titanus. Next base: position 5,631,474 of record CM077912.1, read on the forward strand.
TACAAACAAAGGGGAATATGTAGTTGTATCAGTGCAGACAATTTTTTGCAAAATGCCTAAAAGTATTCAAAAACCACACGTTCGTTTGGGCAGTAAAAATACAACTATTCTGAAACTTAACTTAATTGAGAGAATGTAGAAAAGCAGAATAAAGAAAGCGTTACTATCAACCTTGATTCTTTTTTTGTTTTGATTCTCCTCCTATGAAATGCCCTTTTTCGTTGAGTACTTCTTTCTGCCCTTGTTATCAATAGTCAATTCTTGTGGTCCCATTTATTTCTTTTGGGATTTTTCCCAAACCCTGTAAACGACCACAAGGAGCTTTATGATTTATTCTTGGCGTTTTCTCAAGTTGTGTTTGAGCCACGTTTTAATCCAAACGATTTTGGCAGACCGGGGCGTGGTTGATAATGAAAATCACTACAAAGCTAATGCACAGCACAAGTAATTCGTGTACTGGCACATTTTTAAGGCCCTTTATAACTAGAGACAATGCTAACTAAATTACCTATCGTCTACAAAAACATTTTACCAAAAGTCATGAAACTTTTAAAGAAAAAGTTATTGGTTCTGTATTTCGTACATCGTTTTTACGAAAGTAAAGAACGTCATGGTCTTTTTAACCACCTGTAGAAAAGCAAACAATAAAATTCTCTGGTCACGTTTACGTTTCCGTCTTACCTCAGCGAAAGCTGCTATGTTCAAATTAATAATATTTCCCACTGTGAAAGATGACCGGGTTCTGACTCTCTGCATGACTATGAGCATTCCCTTCCTCAGTTTCAGCTGACTTTGCTTCCACCATCCGGAATCATACACAGCATCGACCACGCTTTCGGACTGCAAAGTAAAATTCTTTCTTGCGTGTTTAAGGTAAATATTTTTGTATGGTCACACCTGGTTTGATATTTTTTCCCCAACTAGACAGTAAATTAAAATCTGAGAATACAAGCATACCAACATATTTCCGCTTTGAATTATTCGAAGTTGTGTGGGCGGAAATCTGTAGCAATTTAGATAAGGATATACATGAAAGGATAGTTACATCACTTACCCATTCGAAAGCAAAACCAATATTTCTGCACATATACTAAAGAATGACCCCAAAAATTGCCATAAGAAGCACAGCGATAAGGTTTCTTGGAGCACCTCGTAACAACTGGGGAAAACGACGTCGTCAAAAGCATAGGCGACCCTTCTTCTACTTACCCCAAAACAACGTTATGGTGCTCCACTATAGCTACGAATTCCTTCAAGGTTTTTTCTTCATCACCAACAGTAACCAAGCTGATGAATCCATGCTTTATTAACATCAATTCAGTATATAAATGTGAAATCATTGCATAAAACATCCCATCGAACCCCAAGAAGATTATGTATTGATTGGAAACGTATAGGATTTGCCATACGTAATTAAAAACGAAGCACGCATTGTTATGTATGTCACAAAATTCGTACCAGTGAATAGGGTATGTTCTTTCGCTTTTCAACAATGGCCTAAGAAAATATGCCGTTCCGCCTAAGACCATCACGTACTCATATTTGATAAACAACTTCTTAATAGACGAATGTATTGCGGGGATTTCTTTTTGGAAACCTTCTTCAAATTTTTCCAGATTCCAGAATTGGTCGGTAATTGTGTTAATGATTTTTAAGAAGTGCTTGCGATGTATGACCAAGGTGACCGCTGCTAAAATTCTCTGGAAGGATTGTGAAGCGACTAGTTTCATTTTGAACTCGTTACCTGAATTACACCAATAAACATTTGTCCTGCATTAGCCAGTTCTTCCAAATTTCTCCAATGCAGTATCATTTGCATCAGCACTGGCACTGTGCCTATAATCACAATCAAAAAATGAATCACGGCGTGGGGTATCGAATTTAATTGGGGATGTAAACCTATCCACTTTAAGTATCGCAACACTCTGTGCAATAATGTCGGATTCATGATTAAAATAAAGCAGAGAGCAGAGCACGCCTTTATCCAAGACTCGACGTGTCTGATTTCTTTTTAGTCGGGGGAAGCTATTTATACCAGTTCCATTAGTGTTTAATTCAAAGCTAATTGGAATTTTCAAGATAACAATTACGCGTTTACGTTTTCAAGCGCTGCTATGTTATTTGCAAGAGTATTAGCTAACTGACATTTAATTTTTGCAGATTTAATTCCCTATTCGCAGAAATAATTAATATCTTCCATAATTATATGTGATAGAGTCGACGATAGCCATATCCTATTATAACTATTAAATATTTTATGGTATATGACATAAATATCAAGAATCTGCAGGATATTTAAGGTCCTAATTTCTAGCTCCTGCTGTTATTTTCTGTAGTATCCGACTCGTGGCTTAAAAATGTGCCTAAATCCGTGCTTTAGATAATAACCCTTTTTCTTGTTGCCATTCTCGCTGGTCTCACTTTAATAATTAAGTTCTTAATGACGTTTATTAGGGTAAGCCCATTCCCCATTTTCCCATTATCCTTAATAATGGAATTCTTTCTGAAGTTAGTAATGTTGAAAATAGTCAAAACAAAACGACATCGAGTGAAATAATTAACTGAAAATTGCATTTGGATATCGCATTGGAGAGACTAGGGCAATTGATTCCTCATTTGGCGTACGGTGGCTTCGACGTAAAAATACATGCGCCGAAAGGCGTTGGCAATAAAAAAGCTTTAACGGCTCTCTTTTAAGAGTTTTTACTGTGGTCGTTAAATCAAAAACTTTGTTTTATTACTCCGGACTGCGGCAGCACTAGTACTTTCTTAGATATTATCCATTAGTTTCATTATTTCCCCTTTTTATTTATATTACATGTGTAGTAAAATTTCATTGGCGACGATTTCCAGGACATTAAGAGGATGCGGAAGTTTCATTTGTTCTTTATGGGCAACAGCTTTCAATAAACATAAACAATAAAATATGTTATGACGAGAGGAGTCATTTGTGTTATCCCAACGAGTTCTCTTTTGTAGTGTCTTCAAATTCGAACTTTTTCGTTTAATTAGTTATATTAGTGACTTCCGTTTACTACCAGAAAGAAAAAATATTACAAAGTCTGAAGCTGCCGTGACATTATTTTGTTATTCATAAATAAATCGAATTTAACAATTTATGCGCCTTTTCAAAACACGTTCGTTCAATCCGTCTCCAAACTCAAATTTAATATATCCTCATGAATCGCAAATTCGACATTACCTAGAAACTTCAATATTTAAATGCGCTCAGAGGGAAAATTTCGATAAGGCCAAGTATGAAGATCATCGCCAACTCGGTAAACCTGCCTGACTAATGCAAATGGAGATGTTCCACGTAAATCTGTTTTCTAGGAATTGCAACGTCCATTAAAAATTAAACCAAACCTCGATTAGAATATTCATGCGCATATGTTGGCCGACGTATGCGATCATGGAACGTATGTTTGGATTAAAGTTTAATCCACTCTATCATCAAATCTTTAAAAATGCAAATTGCACATGTTTAGTACATACAGGAATAACTTATTTAGATTTTGCATTTTGAATGTGGAGATAGCAAAGAGGATATAATTTCTCTAACAAAACGTAATCATTGGGTTAGAATAGTACTTGTACAGGATGATTCTTGAATAAATCGACGAAGAAGAAAGATAAAAGAATACGAAGACGAATTAAGACAAATTTGTACGAAGTTTAACAAAATTCAATACGTGCGTTCTCTGTGTTATTTTTTAAAGCAACGGAATTACCTCTCGTAAATTATTAATGCAATTATTTCACTTTTGAAACGTAATCAATAATTAATTAAATATTAGCAAGTCAAATGAAAGTTTCTTGCCCTTCCTAATTATTATCGCCATTAACTAAATCTCCCGAAAAGTGATAAATTTTATTTAAAGTGAAGAACGGAGATGCGGCGGTTACAGATGGCGACATTATTTGTGTTAATGGCTTAATTATTTAGGTAAAATCGCATTTTCTTATTTCCCTCCAGATTAAAGCATGAAAAATCTAAATTTGCGGCGCTAACCCGACGGTGCTTTGATTAAAATGTATAAATTCCGCCCTCTCGCCTCGATCCCACGGACAATAAGTTCGCAATCGTTTTGATAAACGACCTCACATTTTACGCACAAATTAAACTATTATTAACTATCCGACTTACCAGCATTTAAACATTAAAGAGCTTCCTCCACCACGACACAAAAGCTAACTACAATAAAAAAATTATTTAAAATGAAACTGTGAAATGAAACAGTTATTTACGATTCAGGATTGGTCCAATCGCAGCATTTGATTTCTGTTTTTGAGCGGATAATTTAAAGATACATATAAATATATTTTTAATCGTTATAAATGATAGATAGCTGCAGGAGCTACGAGAGGCACCGCCGTTAAACGAACCTGAAACCCACCTCAGGGAATGATTTATAGACGTTAATAAAGGAAATATTTATTATGCAAAAAATATCTATCAAATAATGGTGTCTGAGTTCGACAACTTCGCTATAATATATCACCAATTTATTCCGTACCAGTTCATTATCTGCGGAATATTTTCTCTCCGACGAACGCTGAAAATAAAACGAGATTGCACACGCCATCAATTTTTTTTTAATTCTCTCTCTTGTCGTTATATTGTGTGATAACTTTTTCACGTTCTCTTATGTAAAATAAACATCAAAATGTTTTAAAATAGTGAAATTTTAAGGATCGAAAATTTAGAACCGAAATTCTTTGACGATGGTATTAAGATAGGTAGAATTAACAAGAAATCAAATGTGAAATGTACATATGACAGTTTCTTTAAAAAACATTCAAGTATTGTGTTAAAAATGATGGTTTTTGAATTTAGTGTCTTGCCACGAATAAAAATAATTTCTCCAATAAATTTTTGGTTGGGTTGGGGTGATTTACGAGTTCAAAGGAGCTAATGCCAAGCTCAAAGAAAAAGACCTTAATAGAATGAATAATTTCAATACAATTAACTGAGTTCCTTCTTATTTAAGTATTATTTGTATTAAAGAAAAACACTTTGAAATCAGTAACTCTGTCAGACTTAAGTATGAATAGTTTTATGAGCTTTGCATATTAAGAACTTATTTTCGAATTTTTCGAATTTTTCGAATCTTTTCCAAAATCATTTTAATTACAGATACATACATATTGCTGTGTTATATCGTTAATTTAGAGACACCTGTATATAATAGTTAAAGGATTTAAAGGATCTATATATTTTTTTTAATTTAAGTTATACAGCTTTTGTCAATTTATTTAGCAAAAGCAAACAGCAAAAGAGGTAAGAAAAAGAAGAAAAATATAAATGTTAAATTTGCAATATGGAATGTTAGAACAATGTTATCGATTGGAAAAGTGGAAGAGATGGCACAGGAAATGATGGAGTACAAAATTAATGTATTAGCGCTACAGGAAATAAAATGGAGATGGAGAGGGGAAGATTGATAAAAACGAATACATCGTATATTATGGAGGAGAAACGAAGCAAGGGAAAAGCGGAACGGGATTCTTGGTCGATAAAAAATTCAGGGATAGAATTATAGAATGTAAGAGGATAAACGGGAGAATCTCTTCCTTACGAATAAAAAACTGCGTAACCATTATAAAAGCTTATGCACGACGGAGGACGCAACAGAAGAAGAGAAAAATGACTTCAAAATGAAGAATTAGAAAAAAACTTGTGAAAAAGCAGATAGGCATGACACATTAATATTGCTGGGTGATTTTAACGCGAAGATAGATAAGGAAGGGTATCTGAGGGAGGTGGCAGGAAAACATACATTACATGAGAATACTTTAGATAACGGAGAGAGGCTAATGTAACTTATCAACATTATTGGACATGAGCACAAAATTTAAACACAGGAAGGAACACAAAGTAACATGGAACCTACCAGGCAAATCAACGGGAAACCAGATTGACCATGCAATAATAACCAAGAAGAGAATGAGAATGATAAAGGACGTACGATCAATGTAGAGGGCTAACGCTGATACCGACCATCAATTATTAATTATAAAGCTAAAATTAAGAGTAGTAAGCGGAAGAAAGAAAACGACGAGAAGAAAATGGAATCTAGGTGAACTAATAAATGAAGGAAAGAAAAATAAATACGAGAAGGAGGTAAAAAATAGTTAGAAGAGCATCAGATACATGAAGAAGCATAATACAGGCAACAGAAGCAGTTATATGGATAAAAGAAATGATGGATAAAATGGAAAACAATAAGCTATAGCTTACTTCCATTTCAAATGATTAGAAAACAGAAAAGAAGCAAGGCAATACCTAACACAGATAAGAGAGAGTGGGAAGAATATTTTAAAGAGATACTAAACAAGGAAGAAAGCAATTGGGAAAAATTCTTATAGGGAAGATGAAGAAGACATGAGGAATATTATGAAGTGTTAAAAAATCTGCAGGCCCGGATGATATAAACAATGAAATGATAAAATGTGGAGGAAAGGAACTAAATTAAAGGAGCTAATACTCAATATCTAGAGCAAAGAGATAATACCCGAGGAGTGGAGTAATGGGTTAATAATACCAATAATCAAAAAAGGTGACCCAACACTTTGCAATAATTACAGAGGAATAACTTTACTATGCATTGCGTATAAGATATTGACGACCATAATATTAAAAAAGATAAACAAAATAACTGAGCAAATAATGGGTGACTACCAGAGCGGCTTCAGGCAGGTAAGATCAACTATTAATGCAATACATATCATAACCCAAATAATAGAAAAATGTCATGAGCAAAATATAGAAATTCAAATCTTATTCGTAGATTTTAAACAAGCTTTTGACAACCTGAAAAGAAATGCACTAATAAATGACAAAAGAGTTATATATATCAAATAAAATGATAAGAATGACAAAAATGACAATGTAAAACTCCAAAGCAACAGTAGTGACACACGCAGAACGATCAAAATAATTCAAAATTAACGCCGAAGTCAGGCAAGGAGATGAATTAGCACCAGCAGTATTTAATATAGCAGTAGAAGGTGTGGTAAGAGCCTGTAAATTTGAAGGAACTATTATAGAAAAATCGTTTATCAGACGACACGGCCGTAATTGCAAGGGACAAGATAAATCTCGAAGATGCATTAACTAAACTAACAAAAGAAGCAAAGGATAGAGGCTTAGAAATAAATCAGGAGAAAACAAAATACCTAAAATTAAGCATGAAAAGTAAAGGGGACAGAGTAAGAGGAAATAGGAACGTACAAGGTTGAAGAAGTTCTTAACTTTAAATATCTAGGGACGGTTATAAACAGCGAGAATCAAAGGAGCCTAGAGATTTCACAACGCATACAAGCAGGACATAGAGCTTACTATAAATACAAAATGTTCACGCAGAGTAAAAACATATAAATAAATGTAAATGTACAAAAATTAAAGTATACAAAACAGCTATAAGACCGTAACGTACGGAGCAGAATATTCGAACGAAAAATAATAAGAAAAATATGGGGACCAAAGAAGATAGCTGAAGAAGAGTACAGAAGAATAATGAACTTTGAAATTAGACGAATATTAGAAGAGGAAAACATAGTAAACGTTATTAAACCTCAACGGATTCGGTGGTACGGGCATATAGGAAGGAAAGACAAAACCTCCATATTAAGAAGAATCACTCAGCGGAAGCCACAGGGAAATAGATTAAGAGGAAGACCGAGTGTATGATACGAAGACCAAGTGATAAAAGCCTAAGAATTTCGAACTGGAGGAAACATATACAAGACAGAAAGAGGTGGAGAGAAATAGTGAAAAGAGTGAGAACACACAGAAGACTATAGACAGAAAATAAAGGAAGAAGTGGAGTGACTCACCATAATAAATGGGTCCGGGAACTCTACAGAGTGGCTACTACTCCTGTAAGGAGTGTACAGCCTTATATATATATTTTTATATATATATTTTTAATTTAAAGTTACACAGTTTTTGTCTATTTATTTAGCTATAAAAGGGAGAGATCCAGAGTGATTTGACAAGTTACGCTCAGGTCTTCAAGCTGAACATATCAGTTCTTAACAAGTAGTGGGTTGTGAAAGAAGTAAGAATTACCTATTGCTTTATAACTTTCATTAAAAAAGCGTATTTATTTGTGATTATTTGTCTACGTCATTTAAATCGAATTTTAAAGTAGATTTACTTTAAAATTTATGATTAAATTTATTTAATTGTTCACAACTTGGCAAAATTTTGTATTGTGTGAATACAAATAAGAATTACTTTAATTTTGGCCGCATACAAAATTTTTCTCTAAGTTATTTAAAGCCGTTATTACCAACAGCTTTCTGAACAAGTACCGTGTGAGTAGTCTTAAGGATTATTTATAATCTTGGCTGTATCGTGGTAATTGTTTAGTTAAAACTTGAATTAGTCAACTCCTATAAAACAACAATACAGATTGTATCATTCACTTAGATAAATGTTAATGATACAATTCTGATGAATGAGTTTAATTAATGTTAGTTAATCAAAAATCAAAAATTTACCTATTGTAATTTTTCATAACCATAGTTGCTTCTGTTCACGAGAAGGGCTATTATTGCCTTTTTGGTTATAAGTCCAGGTATGATTTCACTAAAAACAATTATTATTAACATGTAATCAAATTCATAGTTAGTTATAATTATTTAAAAAAACAAAACATTTTCTTGTATTTTTGTGTATGCCATTGTATATGTGTCTGACAAAAAACAAATTTGATAACTCATTCTGTGACAAGCAAAATGATGTGCAGTTTGTAATTGTTCATAAATGAAATATTTATATAATAAACATTTATATGATTAAAATTGTCTTTTAATTGCATACTGTATTTCACGTAACGAGATGAAAATACCAACTAATTAACGATTATTATTATTATCTAGATTAGCTAGACAATTGGCAATCCTAAGATACCTTTCCAATAAACAATTAAAAAGAGAATAGGGTCTAAATGTTAGATTTTTATGCGTGAATTTGTTGATAAATCTGCATTCAAAATAATTTAAACAAATTTCCATTTATCAACTATAATACATGGCAATACATATATTTTTTTCTTTCTATTTATTGAAAAATTAAACAACATTGATGCTATTAACTTTTTGCGATTATTTCACAACCTAACAAAAAATATGCTTTAATCTTGAGTACATTGTAATATGTAAATTGAATGTAACGCTTTCAGAATGACCAAACTATTGGTCAATATGAATTAGGAAATTGAACTTCAATCGACGAATTAAATCAGCTAACCGTTCAATTCCATATAAACACATTAGTCTAATTAGCACAATTTATATAATCAGGCAATTAATTCGCTTCTCATTGGTTGATACAATTGATATAATTGATACATTGAGTTATAGTTTGTAATCATCTTGGACTCTTTACAACTGATAGCTAGCCCAAGATGTTAAAATATTAATTCCTTTATATTTATTGATAAAATTCCACAAGTCTAAAATTAGTTTTTAACGCATAATTCAATCATTTACTTATCAATCCTACCTTGGAAGTAAAATGTGCCACATGACCTTCAACGCAATTGCAAAAATTAAACACTACAGAATATCATTGTAAATAATAGATCAGGGTACTCGCGCTTAAACATGTAATTGTTAACTTAGCAATTCCTTTGAATCTAGATTAAAGGACTCACTAACCCTATATAAAACGCTCCACTCTACTTAAAGGAAGGCCAGAAGCTCACAACACTGACGAAATCCAGTCCTCATAACCGTGATGGATAAGACAGTCCTACCCAAATCTCTTCAAGTTTTAAATAAAATTGGCTTACACCCTAATTCACTTTCAAAACCTAGAGCTTTGATTCACCTTTTAATTATGGTTGTGAGCATAATTCCACCGACTTTGGAGATGATATTTCACTGGGAGGGTATGGGAGAGTTTGGGAGCGAAGGAGAAGTAATTACTTCTCTTATCCAGGTAATAACTTTTCAACCTGTACGTATAGAAATGAACTGTTTTTGTCTTACCAAATTTTAGGGATTTGCGAAAAGTGTTACTCTCATAGTTTACCGCGAAGAATTGTTGATAGTCATCAACATTATAAACACTAAATTTTGGAAACCACACGATTTTCAAGGCGTATTAATAAATGAAGTCTTAAGAATTCATTCGCTTTTGTGGAAATTATTTTCGAGCTATCAATATATACTTACGATAGCTGTAGCCGCTCATACTTTAAAGCCTCTAATTGTGTGGCAAAGAATCTACCCGAATAAATGGTACTCTCTCTGTGACATTGAAAGTATCGAGTGTTACACTTTTAATTACTTATGGCAAGCCATTAATCTCTGGAATTTATATTTCATTGTGTTGGGTTTTGATGGAATGTTCTTTTCTGTAATATCTCACATGTACTGTGAGCTATTGATGATTAAACACGGATTTTGTAATCTGGATATCGACGAGGCAATTAATGGGGACGAAGAAGTTACGCTGGAGAAGTTTGCAAACGTTGTGAAACATCACGTTATGGCACTCGAGTAAGTCAAAGGAGAGACATTTTGTGATTATATCGAGCGTGTCTTGTAGGTGCACCGCAGTGCTTCAGAAAATATTTTCTCCGGTGTTATTTTGGCAATTTTTGGTCTCTTTCATTACCATATGTACCGAAATGCTTGTTATGTTGTCTGAAGGGTGACGTATTTTTTATAAAATTTTACCAGCTTTAGTGTTATTTTTTTATTTATTTTTAGATACCCACCTAGTCTTCTCCGAATTAGCGACAGTGGATCAAAGATGACTTCATTATACTTTCAAACTTTCATATATTGTTTGGCTGGACAGTACATTTCTGAACAGGTTCGGCCCCAAATTACCATAAACAGAAGCGCAAGCAATTTTCTTTTCAGACAGAAAGTGTGAGCTACGCTCTTTACGATTCAGGGTGGTGGAAAAAGAATCAGCCAATATTAAGGAAGGAAATATTAATCGTCATGCAACGCGTTCGAATCCGATCATCTTTAACTATATATAATGTTGTTAACGTGGATATAGGCACGTTCGCAGAGGTGAATTTAATTCATTGTGAGGCTCTAGTGAATAACACGCTTTCCCTAGATCATCAAGAAATCCGTTACGTTCTTTACGTTTGTCAAAACAATGTACGAGGTGGAAAATAGGGTTCAAGCTTAAACCATATTATACTAAAGAGATTTTCTTCGCAGGTTATACTAAAGATTAAAAAGAAAACACTAAGCACCAAGCACCGAACCAGCACATCTAAGTTTGAATCACAACAATAATAATAAAGTACCTAGAATTTGCAGTGCATTTTTTTTTTCGTTCTTTGGTTCGTTCGTTTCATTTAAAGAAAATGTAAGACCCCCACAGCCAATTTTTAAGAAATAATACACCCCTTTTTGAAATTTCCTCATTGCAGTTGCAGCTTATCTTCAAAACTGCACATGATGCTTTTTTAAAAATGTAATTACGATAAGATAAGCAATATGTTTTGCAAGAAATTCCAACATGGTAACATGAATTAAGACGGAATTTCATTCGAGAGATTCCCCCTTGAAGAGGAAGTAATTAGAGAAATTGTAGGCATTTCAAAAATGTGTGTTTTTTGAATTAAAATGGTTGAAGTTTTCAAATGATTTTCAGATTTTATTCCAGAAGTATATCAATGACTTTATGATTTTTACCCTAATCGAAAATGACCACATTTACTTGAAAGGCCATAATAGTATTTGCTTGAAACTGGTGGAAGAGGTACTGGATTAAACAGGCATTCTTTGAAAAGGTTGAATGGAATAGGGCAAGATCAAAGTTAACAAAAACGAAGAGAAAGTATTGTTTTAATGCTGCTCGTCATATAAGGCTTGTTTTGATCTTCCTTAGGAAGGAGTACTTGAGCAGTTGGTAGGTAGCCCCCGGTATTTAATACAAAGAAAGGAACCTCATTTAAAACATGCGACAAAAATGAACCTGTTCCCTTGTGTTATGCATACATTATTTTCAGTGTCTACTTTAATAAAAAAAAACAGAGGTTAGTTTATTTAAAATAAATGTAATAGTACTCAACTATTAACTGAAAGTAAATTAACACAGCCTTGTGAGGAAATGAGTTTACGTTCGTAATTTGGAATGCTTTGACCTAATTTCCAAACAACTCACTACAAAAGTAAAGCATTCTGCTAGCCCGTTGATTTGCAGTTTTAAATTTCACATCTCATTATGCGATGGTATTTCGAAATGGCGTGCAAGATATTTATTGTTAATATTTGATGTCCATCTTGACGATTCTGGGAAAGGAAATATGTGAAACAAAGCGCTTTTAATATTTAGCCGCTTCGTAATGCAGAATTAGAGCTTCAGAAATACGAACCAAAATACACGTATTAAGAATTAAGTACCACAAAATAATGCTTCGCTTAGGATTATATATCATTCCTTGGAACTTCCCATAAATATTTAAATTTCAGAATTCTAAATCCTCTGTTTGCGAATAAATCATGCGCTCAAAGATTTAACACTTCAGTACGCGTTAGGCATATCTTGTAAAATAATGTCCGATGCGACTGTGCAAGAATGTCTGAATTATCTAAATATTGTGGGCGTGCATCCATTTATAAGTAACTTCTCGGCATCCCTGAGATATATTTATCACTTTTCTCATCAATTTATTACGTGGGTCCTTCTTATAATGGAAATGAGCATTCACTGGAGGGGTGTGGAAACTTTAGAAAATGGTGCGGAGATTGTAATTGGAACTTATCAAGTAAGTTGATGAAATTTTAATTAATCGCTTAATGTTTCAATGTTTTGCGTACTTACTGCAACATTCACATTCATCAAGAGCTTTTAAAAGCAGGACGGAAATTGAAATTAAGAATAATTTGATCCTATGTCAAAACCATTCACAGCAAACAAGAGTTTTACATACAATTGGTGGTCATTTATAAAAGCTGCTGATTATCAACCAATTTTGTTCAGTTGTGCATAGAATGGCATTCGTTTTTATTGTTCTAAAATAGGAGGACTTAATGATTAGTACTAATTAAGTGATTGACCGTTCCCTAATTAAATAATTAAATTGCAGACTTTAATGAAAACTCTAACCATGTACAAAATGCGTCAAGAAATTATTGGATTATTGGAGCAAGTGAATCGGTTTTGGCCATTAGATAAATGTGGCACTGTAATTCACGATGAACTGGCAAACATTTACGATTCCATCCGATCAGTTTATGTGATTTTTCGCAACACAATAATAACTTCAGCGCTGGTCGTCGCCATTAAACCGATCTTTTCGCCGGAGAGGGAATTACCTGTGAAAACATTCGACGTCTGTAACATAAAGAACAATACCTGCTATGCCTTCTGCTTCGCCTGGCAAATTGGGCACCTCGTTCACATGGTTATATTAGTCGTTGGATTCGACGGATTGTTTTTTATGTTCCTGACTCGAGTGTACTGCCAGTTTAAAATGGTAAAATATGGAATGTCCACGTTGTACGTCGAGGATTTGCCAGAAGAGGTTTTGATGGAAAGAACCTCCAAATATGTGAACCACCATAACTTTTTGCTGAGGTTGTACGTACCCAACATAGAACGAAATAATCTTCTTAGCTTTACAGGTTTATGAAAAACATGAATGCTGTTTATAGCAATTTCCTTTTCGTTCAGTTTTCCGCATCACTTGTAGAGGTTTGCGTGGTTACATTTCTTTTCTCGATAGATGGGTGAGTACGATTTTTAATTCATTCATATTTTATATTGTATATTTGCAGGCTTAAACCTAGTACTTATCGAGTGGTCAGATACATCCCTTTGTTAATCATGCTTTTATCCCAAATTTACTTGTACTGCGTAGCAGGAGAGAGAATTGCCGAAGAGGTAAAAGTATCTCTGCTTATGAAACGTTGTGTTTTGATGGAAGTTACTTTGTTCAAGTGTGGAAGTGTAGCAGATGCCACGTACGAATGCGGGTGGTGGACAAAGTACCACCCAAATATCAGGAAAAGCGTTTGCTTAATAATCCAGAGGGCGCACATGCAAACCCAACTGAGTGCGGGTGGTCTATTCAATTTGGACATGCAAACTTTCAGTGGCGTAAATATAACCGAAGTAAAATTAAGAGATCCATTCGTATTTTTGTGTTTTCAGATATTACGTAAAGCCGGATCTATGTATATGGCTATTCAACAATTTTATAATGAAGAAACAGAAGAGCATTAAAAACACGTCGTCTATTTCGATTCTAATTCTTAATCACTAATAACTTTTTGACTTGCGCACATCGTTTATGTTTATTTCACATTCACCTGCATTTTGTAAAAGTAATAACGTTGAAAAAAACAACTCACAACTTCACTGAGTATTAGAACAAAATACAAATGTAAGCATTGAAAAGAAAAGCATTTTTTTTAATATTAGAAGGTACGAATTCTACTCGTACTGTAAAGCTTTCGGTCAAAATTTATTTGTATTGCATTATGTAGTCAGGAGGCTAAACGAAGTTCTTCAGAGATACTTTATATATACTCCATTTTTTGTTAGCGAACGACAGCGTACGAATATACGGGTTTTAAACAAAAAATCAACCAAAAGTCTGTGAAAGCAGCTGCTTAATAATCCAGAGGACACACATACAAACATCGGGTGGCCTATTCAATTTGAAATGAAAGCCTTCAATAGCGTATGTACACCTAAAGTAGAATTAGTTTAGTATTTTTTTGTGCGAAACTGAACTGCAAAAAGTTTGATCTTTCTCTAATTTTTATTTGAGGTGACCTATGTTATGATATTATTATGCAGATTTATATTTATCTGTCTCTTCAATATGTGTTCCGTCATATGGACATAAATCTGGTGTTGAAATGCAAGAGAGAAAAGCAATATCTGCCGAGCGCTCAAATAAAGCGGTTGGTTCAGTACGGGAGATACATAAAACCCAGAGTTTATCTAGGAATACGGATTCACCGTATGAATTGTCGATATACGTTGCAGCTAATTTCAAACTTTGTTAAAAAGTTCAAAACAGTTCAGCTCAAAACCGGGAAAGTCATTAATTGTGGATTGCATTATCCAGGATAAAACCCAATTTGATCGCAAACAAACTGCATTTTTTTTAATCTTAGTTATTTAACTAAAGTACAATTTTTGTTCATTTATGGGATTACAAATACTGGGTGTTTCATTGAAGATGCATCAAACTTGATATGCGGGTAGATGTTGGGAAAAGAAAGAAAAGTTTCTTTGTAAAATTTTCCCTGTAATGAATAAATTTGGAGAAAATCGAAGGGAAAGCAAAGTCGCATATTTTTAGGATGGACTTTAAATGAGAATGAATGGATTGTTACTCATTCACATACGAAATCGGTTTATTGTTTAATTGCCTTTAGAATGTCGCCCAGTGACTTCGGCAAAACACATTTAAAACATCATGGTTGTTGGCAATCAATAAAAATAATTAGTCGGTTATTTTCTGTTCTCCATTTAATACAAATTTTCTAATTGTTAGTTGAAGAATTTTAGGATTGTTGAAGGGTTTAGTAGTTTGCGAATTTATTATTCACATTCACCGTTTCATGAAATCGTTCATAGAAATTTAGCGCCCAAGTACCTGGTTTTACCCAAAACATTTCGTTCACCGAACTACTCCAATTAAGGACTTCATGGTATTAGATTTAATGCTGTAATTATTAATAATAATTAATAATTAATAATTTATTATTAAATTAAATTAGTTTAGATATCCACGCGATTTCACATCGCTGCTGCATTCGACGTGTGGCAAAGTTCAATACACCGAGCTTTCGATCAAGGGCAGAATAAAATCTAGTCATAAATTTCTTCACTGTTTATGGATTTATTACCCCCTGCAGCTGTGTGTCATTCAAAAATGCAATTTAGGTCGTCGGTTTTTAATATATATATATCATATTCGCAGATTCGCAGTCAGGATTGAAAATTAGTCAGTTGTTAGGTACAAATGTAAATAAAAAACTTGTTCGTCTTTTCAATATTGGAAAGTGTTTTTATCTTAAGAAAACTAAGATATATTACAATTGGCGCAGTCTCCGTTCACCTACGGTGCTCCAACATCATCGAAGACAACAAAAATCGTGTTTTGATTTCTTTTTTGTCAAGACCTTCCAGAACAATTTTTTGCGGACGAATTATATTTCATTTCTTTTGGAAATAACTGACTTTTGGTAAGGGCAACTGGTGATCAGAACGTTTTACAAACGTTAATGACATTTTTAATAGAAGATCGTAAAGAAAGAGAAGCCCGCGAGGAGCGTCAACGCTTGAACTTGAACGTAAAGAGCAACTTGCTCGAGAGGAACGTCAGCGTGAACAAGAACGACATGTAATGTTTGAGCAAATGATGAAAATCGTTACGAACATCACCAAACACGTCAATTAGTCAATCAATTTCGAGACAATGGAGTTGGAGTTGAGACATTTAATCTGCTGCAAAAACTTTTTGGCGGAGAGGACCTTAGCACCAAAACTTACTCGGAATTAACAAATAAGTTGTCTGATCACTTCCAAGCAACTACCCACGTGTTGATGGCACGATACAAATTTAATCATGGTTCAATGAAAAAGGATCAAACTCATGCTCAGTGGATCGCCGATTTGAGGGGTTTAGCAAGTAAATGTAACTATATTTGTCCCAACGATGCCTGCAAACGTTCGATGATCGATGAACATATTCGAGACATTGTAGATCTGAAGACCCCCTTTGAACAAGTTCGGCATGCAGCTTTGCATAATTCAAATCCATCATTAGAAGTCCTTACAATCGCGAATACCTATGAGGCTACGCAGTCTGCTAAACAATTACTCCGTGGAGAGGAACAAGTAACTAATTCAGAAGTTTTAAAACTTTCTTCCGAATACAATCAACGCCGAAATCGTTCAAAATCGAAGTTCCATTTGGAAGCAAGATCGACCAGCAAAGGTAAACCAACTCGTAAGAAACTTCGCTCGTGTCCACGGTGTCACACTGATCATAAAAGATCGGCATGTCAATATTTTACTGCTACCTGTCACAAGTGTCAGCGCAAAGGTCATATCGCTTCAGTTTGTATGTCAAAAAGTTCAATTAACGAAAAGAGAATCCAGTCAATTAGAAATCGTAAAAGTTCTTCAGCTAACGAGATTTCTGAGGAAATTAACAATACTTCAACCGAAAAATGTGTGCCAGATGATCGTTATTATGTTACCGTCCAGATCAATGGTCGCCCACTCAAATTTATGCTTGACTCGGGCTCAACAACGCCCATAATTGGTCTCAACACGTATGAAGCTCTTGGTACCCGACCTTTAAAACAAACCAGTAACAAAATCAAAGCCTTCTGCAACCAATCCAATCTGTTAATCCTGTTAAAGGATCGTTTATGTGTGAAGCTCGTATCGGGTCAAAAGTGAGAAATTTGCGCTTATTGGTCGCAAACTCTAATGAAGCTAGCAACATTTTTGGTGTTCCGTGGTTTAAAGCCTTTGGTTTTACGGTCACCAAACTCAATGACCCCGAAATTATTAATGCATTAGACATTTCGTCAACCAACGTTAGTTCTGGCCCGAGCAACGTTAAAATATTGTGAAGACACACGAATATTTATTTTCTGATGGTCTCGGTACTTCTACGACTCTGAAAGCTAAATTATATTTAAAAGAAAATGCTGTTCCTAAATTCTTCAAGCCCAGACCGATACCGTTCGCAATGCAAGATAAGGTTAAAACTGAAATCGAGAGATTGAAGACATTGGGAATAATCAAGCCGATTACTTACAGTGAATGGGCAGCTCCTGTTGTGATCGTACACAAGCCTAATGGTTCCATTCGTATTTGCGATGATTTTAAGGTCACAGTCAATCCCCAATTAAATGTTGAGCAGTTTCCAATTCCTCGTCCAGAAGATCTTTTTCAAAAACTCGAGAACGGGAAGCAATTTTCAAAGATAGATCTAGCTGATGCTTATCTTCAATTAGAACTAGATGAAGACGCGAAGAAACTTGCCGTAATCAACACTCCGTATGCACTTTTTCAATACCAGCGACTAGCTATTCGCAGTCAGCATTGAAAGGTACCAATGTAAATAAAAAACTTGTTCGTCTTTTCAATATTGGAAAGTGTTTTTATCTTAAGAAAACTAAGATATATTACAATTTCGTTTCACGATTCCGCGCACTACAGTATTTCAAAAAACATCGACTCCAAATTATGCAAATTTCAACTTGCTCCGATTAAATTTTTTTATTAAAATATTTTGTTTGAAATAATGTCAGAAACGTGTCCCTCAAGTTTGATGCATCTTCAATGAAACATGTTGTATAATTCCAAGCATAATGAAGTTCGAAACTTCAACAATTTAACGCTGTGACGTTTTGATCTGAATATAAACATTTACATTTGACATTAAAAAAGATTGCATTTCAGATTTGTGCACTTTAATTCTAACTTGTTTAAGCAACATCAAAAGCTGCTATAAGCAGAAAATAATTTTATGTAAATTTGAAAATCGTGTTTACGTTGTGAATTGCATTGTTTTCATTATTAGCTCATCTATTAATAGTATGTTCAATATCACTTTACCCTTTATCATTCATAAACCTTCGCGCAACGTAACGTGTAGTTAATTATAATTAATTTAGCCTCCATTGAGTTCACTCAGTATGAAACTAGTCAAACTAAAAAGTACACAAAATGCCTTCATCTAAAAAAATTGCTTAATTAAAATTGATGATTCTAAACTGTTGTCTGCTTATAAAAAGCTTTTGCTTTTTCTGCAGGACTATTTAATGTTGCAGGGTAATATTTAATAATAACATCAAATTATAACGTGCAATGTTTCTGAGTGGACTTTAGAGAATATGTAACAGTAAAATTAGTATCGCGTTATAACAATGAAATCCCTCAAGTAAACTATTTTGCTAGTAAACAAACGCCTTCCTTAATTGGCAGGCACTAATGAAGATAAATGGATTTGAAGAGTTACTTTCTTGCAAGATTATATGTACAGGGTTACATATTTTCTAAATAATTTATTATCCTTTGAGAAAATAGTGTTGGATTGCAAAGGTTATAGTCTTTTGAAGTCATATGACGTCGATTCGAATCAATATTTACTTATCTATCTAGTTAACAAGTATAACATGGTAAGGTATTTCTTAATTGTTTAAATAAGAACCTATAAAATATCGGTGTCTACACAGGGTGTATTGGAATTGCTTCCTTGCACTACGTACATTGAATCAAGCGTACTATTTTAGGAAAGCTATTATAAGAGTGGTTATTCAAAGAAATACTGCTTGAAAACTTATTTCAATGTTTATGTATACTGTTTTGTTCGAATCTCGTTCTAAACTAAACTTTATTATAATCTTCATCATGTTACGTTTTATATTTATTCAGTGATGTCTAAGCCGTGAATTATTATTTTACAAAATTCCAATAGCAAAGACCCTCTTCCTTCGCTTGCATATTAACGCAAGTGCCACTCGGAGTTTTAATCGATTTAATTTTATCAACCACAACGGGGATCCGAAATTGCCCAAGTCAAATAAGACTCGCGAATTCAAGATTCCCGAGAACTGGGAAAGGTAGTTAGGCTCCGAGGCGAATATAATTATTCGAAAATATCTGTTTCTCCCCTATCGTACGTCATTTCGGTTTTTCGGCAATAGCGGGGATATACTCGTGCATAAATCAGACTGGAATGTTAGACGGTATCCAAAGCAAGCATTAAAGGGATTTTCTCGATTCGTTTCTTCCGTAATGCTCGATATTTATTTTAACGACGGCCATGGTTACGCAGAAGCTATTTAAATGAAATTTCTAAATTATGCGCCAGTGTAAAACTTACTAAAATATATATGTATATTTCCTTTTTAACAAACCTGTAAAACTGACTAAAACTTAGTAGTCTGTAATTAAGCATAAATAATTAATTTTAAAATCTGAGAACAAACATGAAAGCAGTGGCTGGCTGATGAAGTTTAGTAAAATCACAAATTATCGCAGTAATTTAGTTTAAAACTCTTATAAAGTTTTCTCGCTCTCCACTAATAATGAGAACCTGTAACATTTTATGTAGTACAAAGAATCCTCACGTCTGGCGTATCCCATTACGAGTTGCTGCAAAAAGTTCAGCATAGGCGTGGAAATGGACAGAGGCATTTGTCAAGACAAGGCGGCGAAGACGGCGTGGTAACATCACGAAATTAATTAATTAAAAGAGTAAATGGATGCGCACTGGTTAGCGACGGAGTAATAGAAGTGTTGCGGTAAATTAGAAATAAACTTTTAATACCCGTAATTTCAGCTTGGCAAATGAAGAGTAATTGTCGAGGCTAGTGTACCTTAAATATGGTTGTTTCGCATAGTTTTAATCAGGGGAACAGAAAAACGAGTTTCCTTTAAATTACACTTGAATTTTCTGTATTAAATCATAATTCCTTCTTAGAGGCTCCACAAGTTAATAATGAAATTTCTTTTAGTGTTTTTCCTGTCTTTTTAGCTTCCTTTTTTTTGGTAAAAAGTAAACGTAAGAGTAAGAGCTCCAAGTTGCGGTATCAAAATTATTATGAACAGGCCCATTTGGGTTGTTTTCTTGTCAATTACTGTCTTTATGAATGTGGGTATGTGTCTTACTTTCTTTTTGTTTTTCTCTCAGGGATTTCTTGGGTCGCTCGGAATTACCCACGTTTCTTATTTTGGCCCTATGGTGGACGTATACAATGACGAACACAGAAAAATGAGAGAGGGGCGATCAGTGTCAAATGTACATGCGTTAGTGCGTGTTAGAAAAAAAAAATGAAGAAAAGAGTTTATCAAAAAGGTCGTTCTCTCTCCAAACTTACACCGGTTAGCACAAGTCGGCCTCTCTCTCGTTTCACAAGGTTCGGTGGACTTCTTGCCCTATCAGATGCATACTTTGTCAAAGGGGGACACTCTGTACCGCCGATCATGCATGTGCCTCAATTCTTTCGCAAGAGAGAGGCGACCTTCGACGATGTAGATTACTGTCCGTCCAAAGCGAACACCAAGTATCACAAGTCGGCCATGTCACCTCGCCTTTCACAAGGGTAGGTGAACCTCTTGCCCTACCCGATGTATACATTGTCAAAAAGGGGGACACTTTTTACTGCCGATCACGCATATGCCTCAATTCTTTCACAAGAGAGAGGCAACCTCCGACAATACCTAAACGTATCCCATTGTCCGGTGTTTAAATAAAAAATTTGTTTGTGTTGTCACGTATGCCCTACCTGGAAACGTCCTCCTTGTCGGTAGTTAAGGAAAAAAGGTATAGAGGATCCAGTAAATGTTCTTTTTATAAAAATTTCTTCTCTTCGTGTTTTATCGCCGTGTTACCTGCGGAGGTCGAGGAAGGAGTCCCGTAAATCGCGGGGCGCTCGCCTTTTATAGCGCTTTCGTTCTGTTTATTTTTCCGTTGTCATGGTTACCGGAACATCCGCGTTCTGATCTAGTTACATACTAGATTTAAGTTGGTAGCTAAACGCCACGTTTTGACAATTAGCGTTTACCTTAGATATGATTACATTCTATGGAAATGAAACTAAAAATCGAACTAAAAATGAAACACACTTAACTCTAAACAACAGGTAAGTATTATTTTCTAAGTATCTAACCTCTAAAGTCTTACCTATCTAAAATAATTCACAACGTATTACTAATAAAATGAACTTAACCTATAATAACGCCCTACACTCTTATTACCTACACTTTGTCTTTTTTTAGTTTTTGCACTTCCGTGTAAGTGTTCGTCATGCAATGCTTGATAGTATATTAAGAAGTCCGGAACCTGGTCCCAACGAAGGCGCCTTCGTCGGCCGTCTTCCAAATAAACCAGTCTCTTCTTATTCTTGTTTTGCTTTTTTTCGTCCACTGGATAATGTATGGCTGTTAGTGGCCCCCGGAATAAGCCAAATCTCCGCTGCATTCTTACAATGAAATCAAAGTGTTTGCTTGCCCATTCAAATTGGTCTACCACCTTCGAGCTCCCCTCAGGAATGTTTATTTGATTCGTTGAGCTGCAATTATGCTTTCTATAATAGCTTTGCATTCTTAAGTGTCCCTTTTCGTTTTGTGTTTGTCATAGTCTGTTTGTTTGTTTGTTTCTCGTTGTATTTCGTTTTGACGAAACGTCTCGTCACTCTTGTGTCTTCCTCGTCAAGTTGTTTCGAAAGCTGTTGTTGAACGTCTGCTTTACCATGTCACTGTCTTTAATTCTTCTCACGTAAATATATCCATCACTGATGGATCTAAGACTTTGGAAGGAACAGGCGCAGGAATTTTCTCCGAAGACCAGGACCTTCACATGAGCATAGCACTTGGCCAAGCAGAACTAGTTGCCATTATAGAAGGTGCAAGAGCAATTCCGGATCGGGGTGTACAGAATAAAATCGTTGGGATAGCTAGCGATAGCAGGGCGGCACTCTTGTCTCTAAACAGCAACAAAATATCCTCAGGAATAACACTCCAATGTCACGGTACTCTAGAACAAGTGGCCAAATACAACACCCTGCAATTCATTTGGGTTAAAGGACACACTGGAACATTTGGCAACGAGCAGGCAGACGAACTGGCTAGATAGGGCTTGGGGCGGCCTTTTTGGGGCCACGAACCGTCATCAAATCTGCTTAATGCCTTACTGAAACAAAGACCAGGACGACATATCGACAGAGGGGTAAATCTAGACAAGTGTCACCAAATGAAAAAGGCTATAACGGCCCCCTCGCTCAAACGGACACGATTCTGCATGCAAGTACTACGCTTCTCGTTGGAATACTTTCAGGACAATGCAAACTAAACAACCATATGGTTTAGCAGACAGGCTAATTTGTAGAGGTTGTAACTTAGAGGAAGAAACAGCTGAGCATATCCTCTATGATTGCCTTGCATTCGCCTCAGAGGTCCCATGTTAGGGGAGTTCTGGCCTTACATGGCTAGAATTCGCAGTGCCTGTCGGATGTTCTTGGCTTCATCGAAAAAGTGGGATAGTTCGAAGAACGTTGACAGTCAAACACTGCTGAACATGAGGGTAGTACAATGGGCCCAATTGTGGCCTAAGTGCATGTGAATTCTTATTCACCCCCCTCACCAATCCAAAATCCAGAATAACTTGATTTTTGTGTATTAATAGTGGCTTTTAAACAAAACTTATTCGATTACATATTGTATGAGATTCACATTATAAAGACAGGTAAATGTAAAAAAATCTTTATCTCTCATGTCATTATATTCTCATTAATCATAGAGGTAATGTATACTTACTGTTACATACAAAACACTGTGTAACAATCATTAAACAACGAATAGTAATATTTTAGTTTCGAAAAAAAGACGGTAATAATAAAATGCAATGTTTGTGCATTAAACGAGGAAAGAATTCACGCTGCATTCGCTGCGTATGAGCAATTCCGTTCGGTCTCTGTGTGGTTTTCATTGAAGCTACATCGATTTAGAAATGCGATTCAAAGGAATCTTTTCCATTGAAAGCTTTCGCTGTGCTCTTTGTTTTATTTAATATTGTTGCTTTTATGTCCCGCTTCTCCTGTACATTCCCCCGCACCGGTGGAATTGGAAATAAAATCGTTAAGATCCCGTTTTCTGTTCGGAAGAATTTAATTACTCTTCACGCCCCTATTGTTGACGTGTTTGCTAATAAATCATCTTATTCGCAACCAAATTATTTAAATAACACTCGATTTTATGACCAACAAAATAATAATTAATCATTGATGAAAAGTATGTCTTGAGGACGAATGATTACTTGTCAGATTGTTATCATTTTCTGAGAGATGTAAATGCATTCCTGTCATACATATATTTGTAACCAAGTTTGATATATGTATAGCACAGTATTAAAAGGTTCAAAATTTTATAAAGTCATTAATTTTGTATACATACATCCGGTTAACAAGTCAATTAAATTTACGGAAAGTTTAAGAAGTAATTTAAATTATAAACGACTGTAAATCTAAAATTTTCATCACGTAATGTGACATTAATTAAGGAAAACTTTATAAATCGCTTTTCCTCGGGGAATTCGCAGAGTATTTTTAAAAATTAATAATTTGAATATTATTATTACTTGAAGCCACAGCGAAATCTTAAGAGAAATTAAAGAAGTTGTTACTCACACAAAAAAATTCCTTAACTAACTGATTCAGTTGTTCTTCCTATTCTTTTCATAATACTAATTGAATTTTCAGGTTTAAACGTAAATAAAATATAATTTGTAAAGTTTACTTTCTCAGTTTATTGAAAATCAAGTGTGACATTAGCATGGTAATTACTGTAATTCGAGATGTGCGCAATCTACCACAAAATCGTTGTCAAACACGAATAGATCGAATCGACGCGATTTACCGTGACGGTTTCATGTGAGCAAATCCATGTACCCACTATATTTGTGAAACACAAACGCAAACAAAACTTGACTATTGCATAAAACAAAACTACACAATAAACTAATAATGGACATGTCAAACAAACTTTAATTTTAATTTCTATTTGTGTACGTACACAAAGCATTCATTTAATATTTCATAAACACAAAAGTGAATGAATTTTAATTATTTCAGAAGGCACACCGTTTTTAAGTTAATGGTACTGAATGGTAATGAATGAAGTATCATTAGAATAATCATTATAATTTCATATTAGTTGTTAGGAGAGAATATTTAGCTTTCCCTTTTTTAATCGAATATAATACTTGGAGATTGAATTAAAAACGAAGCTAGTTTTACTGTTTACTGAAGAAAGCTTGTAATTGTTTTTAATTTCCTTGAAATCAAATAACTTGCCAAATGGAAAACCGTTCGAGATTATCAGTACACAATGCAAATAGAGTTCCCTCCCAGCGAAAGCAATGAAACTAACAACCGTTAAAGATATTGTGAGGAGATTTTTACGTTTGCAATCACGATGTACAGAATATTAAATTCACAGATGGTATCCGAACACACTCGCCTAAATCGAATTCTGTAAATCAATGGAGTACTGAGATTCTACGTGCGCCCTTCTAAACCCTCGAAGCGTATAGAATTTCCCCGAATAAGTTTCTTTGTTTTTTATGAATTTTATGTTTGTTTAAAATGAAATGTTTATAAAGTTAAGTAAAAACTTTGATATTTCACTATTTAATAATTTACAAAGTTTTATGTCTACGTTATTAAGCAAAGTAAGTTTCTTTGAAACAAGTAATTATGGAATGAACTATTAGAAAGTCGATTTCCTTGCATACACTGTTTATTACCTTCTAATATGATTGAAACGGGTAGATTTTAATCTGCTCGTCGAATTTGTATATTAAAATCTGCATATAATTCGGTCTTGTCCGAGTATTATACTTAACATTCTGTTTCCAAAGTTAAAGCTCGATTTCACTCATAGGGGTTAAATTATTTACACCAAAGTGTAAGTCTACTTAATGCATCGCATTAGGATTGCTGTTATTCGCGGAGTTGCCGGAGTCATGTGGCTTCTTACCCTCTGTACTCAGATTTGTTGCAAATTGTTTGGTAATAACTTCACAGGCGTTTCACCGTTCGAAATTATTAATTAATTACTTTACGCCGGAATGATTTAATCGAAACTGAAGTTTGCACAATAGTGCAAGTGTATTTCAATATTATAGGAAGTATACTTCTCGCAAATATGGAAGATACCAAGCAATATTTTTCTAATTAAAATAGATTTCTTTTGGGCTGTAACCCAGTTATACACACTGGGTGTCTGTATATTTCGCTAAAAGAAAAAAACACAGGTTACAGGTGATAGGAAGAATGTATGGAATAATTTACTTTAGGTGATTTATATGTTCTGTCATTAATTTCGTAAATATTCTGGAGCCCGTCAACTCCGTTTAAAGGTCAAGATCACGGACGCCGCCGTAACAATCATAAAGCTGTATTAATTTACTGCTCTTTCTTAATAAATAATCGCAATGTTTTTGTGATTACATCATTCGTAATAGTAGCGTTGACAAAAAAAATTAAGATCTTTTTAAAATTGTTTCTAACTGTAAATGTAAATTATATGGAATTAATCTGTACTGTCCTGGTATATTTAAAGCGACATTAAATCATTCGGTCAGTTCTATTTTATGCATTAGCCGCAAGATAGGACATCATTTGCTTTAAATTAAATGCACCGTCAGTTAGCACGCTAACGCCGTATAAATTTTGTTTACAATTAACGTATGTTTAATTGCAAATTCCTTTCGAAGCTCCGTACTCCAGCAGTACGATATAATCCGTTCGTGTGACAGATGCACTTAGTCAAATTTACATGCGAATTTGTAAGCCTTAATGGGTTGCCGAATCGGCCATAAATGTACATTACAATCAATGGCCTTATTGTAACAGCCATTAAGGACTAACGGTAAATGTCAGACACATTGAAGGATTACAAGGACTTTTCACCAGATTTATCAAGAAAATCAAACCGTTAATACTAACACGTAACAATGATTGTTTTATATTGAAAATAATAAAATTAATTTTTTAAAGGACGTGCACTTATAAACTCGTTAGACTAGCACCTAAAGTTCTAGTAAAACTTTAACGGGGGTTGATAATATCCTTGCTGCCTGCAATATACCCTGTCATTGATGATCCGTTTGGGATTCATTAACTACCAACTTTATATATCTTGGAAAACGCAAGCTGCAGCGCCTTGCACTTTTAGCCTCATTGGAAATATTAATACCTTTTGAACAACTTCAATAATGAAGACGGCGGAACCGTTGAAATACTGCAATCAGTACGAAATTCGAACCGTGTTCAGCGCAATGTGCTGAAAATTAATTAGAATTAAATTTGAACTCGGCGAGAGCTTTTAAATTTCAAGCGGCTTTTCAAACTTATTTTGTGTGTGTATTTTGAATTATCCACGATTGCGTGCGTACGTAGAGTAAAAGTAAACGTAAATTTGATGAAATTTTAGTTGTTTGCTCATTACTTTCCTAAATGAACGCACGTCCACTGCCGAGTAATTTGTCATTTTGTTGTAATACAAGCATCCATACAAAGTTCGAAGTTACTGAGTAAATATAAGTGGTTCTATTTCGAATTGCTTCTCATTCACGCTACGTTAAACAGCTTTTCCTAACTTTGCTCCGAAGCTAGTGAATGCCCAACAATTTCAATCACAGATTATTTTTACGATCATTTGATTTTAAATTAGAAACAACAATAAAGAAATAAACATCTCATTAAAAAAGAAAAGAGGATAAAGCAGAACAATAAGTAAATTGTTTTGCTTATTAAAAATAATATGCGTCTTACATTTGACATAATTCGGTCAAAATAAATGTATAATGTTACGTAAACAACCTTTTGTAACGTGCATATCATACTGGAAAATAACTTAACAGCTTAATAATGCCGACAAACAAATGTTCGACAACAGATGCCGACTTTCGAAGTTAACAAATAAGGTATTTTGGACTGCTTACGTCTACCTACGTTGGATGCTTTCAAGTTATTTTGGGATCAGGCGTACAAATTACACCGGATAACTCGAATAGCTTTCAATAACCTGGAAAAATCAAAGATGATGCCGCTTCCATTCCTTGATTTCCTTTTTGCTACCAGTGAAATATTTTCTCTTTGTCATTTAAACATCGAATTTAAGCCATTAGGAAAACACAGTCATAAACGTATTGCAATTTTTCTTTAGAAGCTTAAATAAAAGTATATTATCACATTTACATAAACAAACAAGATAAATTTTCTTAATCACTATCACAATATTAAACAAGGGAAAATATCGTTTAACTTTTTAGTCGCCAAAAAAGGTTGTTGTCTGTCCAAACTGTACACCGGTTAGCGCAAGTTGGCCAAAACACTTCGCCTTTAACAAAATTCGGTGGGCCTCTTGCCCTATCAGATGTATATTTTGTAAAAAGCAGGGACGCTCTGTACCGCCGATCACGCATGTGCCTCAATTCTTTCACAAGAGAGAGACGCCCTTCGACGATACAAGTTCGTCCAAAGCGGCCATGTCATCTCGCCTTTCACAAGGGTCGGTGGACCTCTTGCCCTACCCGATGTACATACACTTGTCAAAAAGGGGACGCTCTGTACTGCCGATCACGCATATGCCTCAATTCTTTCACAAGAGAGAGGCGACCTTCGACAATACCTAAACGTCTCCCGTTGTCCGGTGTTTAAATAAAAATTTTGTTTGTGTTGTCACGTATGGCCTACCTGGAAGCGTCTTCCATGTTGTTGGTGAAGAAAAAAGGATACAGGGTATTCAGAATCCAGTAAATGTTCTTTTTCTTAATGAAAATACCTCGATATATTTTAATAATTTTTTAAATAAAATTTTCTTATCTTCTTGTTTTATCGAAGTGTTACCTGCGGAGGTCGAGGAAGGAGTCCCGTAAATCGCGGAGCGCTTGCCTTTTATAGTGCTTTCGTTCTGTTTATTTTTCCGTTGTCATGGTAACCGGAACATCTGTGTTCTGATCTAGTTACGGTGATGTTAGGAAACTCTGGTGTTTTCACTCTGTTCATTTGTTTTAAACTTAAACGAACCGCGTCTGCTTCGGTAGTTGACATTGACACTGCTACAGAAACCTGTAATACCTACTGTAATAAACGTCAAAAAAAAACTTCAAATCAAATTTATTCTTGGTCGTAATTGTGCTTAATCAAACTGTAATCAAGAGTCGTAAAGTGTTGCTGTTGTTTCTTGTTCGTAATTCTTGTAAAGTTTTGTCGTTTTTCTTGTTCGTAATTCTTTTAAAAAGCTTTGTTGTTGTTTCTTGTTCAAATTTGTTGTTGCTCCTTGTTCCGAAAAACCCAAGATATTGTTATCTATGTTTACAATCTAAAAGGAATAAGCAAGATTTAAGTTTGTTTGCTGTACCCAAGGTAAATTTCTTTCCAAATCCTTCTTTTTAATTTAAAAATTGGGTCATTTCAGAGTAAAAAGAACGTGAAGCATGAGGAATCTTTTTGGAAAACGAATTCCAGCAACCGATTTTGTCTGAAATAAACATATTTCAGACAAGCATTTGAAAAAAAATCACTTCTTTATAAATCTTTAACAAGCGATTGGTAAGTTTTACCACTATTTCAAAAGTCAAAGTCGGCAAGCGTCAATATGTGTCAAATAAAATAATGCCAAAAAAGGACAAAACGTGTGCAGGCCTCTATTCTTTAGTTCTCCATCTAGCGGAGAGTCTTCGAACTAGAACATGAACTTCTGTTGCTACGGGTTGAATGATTTTGCGTGTAAAATATTGGGAGTGGAGCCACCATACTTTCCTAACATCACCCTAGTTACATACTAGATTTGAGTTGGTAACTAAACGTCACGTTTTGACAATTAGCGTTTACCTTAGATATGATTAAATTTTATGGAAATCAAGCTAGAAATGGAACAAACTTAACTCAAAACAATACAAAAGTATCTTAAATACATTATTTTCTAATTATCTAATCTCTAAAGCCTTACTTATCTAAAAGTAATTCACTACGTATTACTAATTATCAAACTTAACCTATAATAACGTCCTACACTCTTATTATCTTACACTTTGTCTTTTTTAGTTTTGGTACTTCCGTATAAGTGTTCATAATCTATTAAGAAGTCCGGAACCTGATCCCAACGAAGGCGTACTCGTCGGCCGTCTTCCAAATATACCAGCCTCTTATTCTTGCTCTGCTTTTTGTGTGTGGCTATGAGTGGCCCCCGGAACAAGCCAAATCTCCCCTCAATTCTTTCAACGAAATCAAAGTATTTGCTCGCTCATTCAGAATGTTCTACCACCTTTGAGCTCCCTTCAGAAATGCTTATTTGATTCTCAAGCTGCAATTATGCTTTCTATAACTGCTGTGTTTTACGTTCGTTTTGTATTTGTACTTTTCGTTTTGTATGTGTCCTCTAGTCTGTTTGTTTATTTTAGATGTATGTCGTTTTGCCGAAACGGCTCGTCACTCTTGCGCCTACTTCGTCAAGTTGTTTCGAAAGCTGATGTTGAACGTCTACTGGACCGTGGCACTGTTGTATATGTTTTTAATTCTTTCCACATAATGTAATTGTATAATTATTTTTTTCAAAAAGGTAATTAACACTGTAATATGTTACGTTTGACAGTCATCCACTGAAAGAGTCTAATTGGCTATGATTCGCGTCGCCATGTTGTAAATTCAAAAATTCCAGTGTCACTCAAACAAAACAACTACTTTATAGTTCTCGAAAACTATAAACATTTTTATAGGGCAAATATTTAATGTATAACTATTAAATTCATCTTGTATATGATCGAAAGACAGTAAACATTTTCTTTGGCCGTTTGGGTTATAAATTGAATGTAAGATATCAATAATATTACATGAAAAATTTGGCTTCAAATTTTGCAAGTGGCGTTCCCAGTGAGCCACTTTTTCTGGAGTGAATGTTTAATCCCATATGAGCAACACGGCTTTTGCCGTCGCTGCCCTGACACAACTCATTTAATCATGTTTGTGTAAAACACTTTCGAAGCTACTGAACTGTTGAATGTAGATAATCGCCCAGACGGGCACTGTGCGCCTTTTGTTCGATGCTCCTTGTATCATCGAAAGTTTCCTGTTAAACTATGGAAATATGAAAGCTTTTATAGTGAAACCTATGAATATTTATTGATCTTCAAATGTAATTTGTTCTTCTTAATTGCTACTTCTTTTTCTATGCTCAAGGATATACCAATAATTGAGTCTTTGGTTCCTTAAAATAATTAAGATTCAGGCAGTACAGAAACATTTCATGTGTCAACATTTCGTTTGTCTACATTAATGTTATGTTTTTTATTTAGTTTGCTACTTATAGCGATAGCGAGTACAAAAAACAATAGAGAGAAAGCCGGTGAATTTTGTTAACGCGTTTTGCATTAAATCATTTTATTTAAATGCAGAAGCGCACGTTACGTTGATTTCTGAACGCGTGATATATTTCGTCGATTCAGACAGGCGTGAGAATTACATTATAGTTCATGTAATTGATTTTATTTTAGCCGACATCCTAACTTCACGAATTAATGAAATTTTGTATGTAAATGTACCACTTTGGTACAGTAAGTATGTTATTTTATATATTATTAACAAGACTATACTTAAATAGAGTTGAATCTGGTTAAAGTGTGAAGTGAACACAACGTATCTTAGGAATTATAATTTGGCAATCTAAGTAAGACTATTCGCGTAATCAAAATATATGCGTTACCACTTTTCAAATTTAATTTTGACATTTGTAAATGGATGAAACAAGATGAAGCGGTCTTAGTTATACGAAGTTACACAAATAAGATAATCTATGCAGTTAAAAGCGGATAGAGTGCTTTATTTGCACTGCTTGGTGCATGTGTTAAAGTTCCGTGGTAAACGGTAGAGTAAAATGAAGTAGTAAAACTTAGTGACTGCTTAATCTGGTTCTATTCCATTTCCTTTCATCCAGGCTTTAATTTGTACGTCACATTTTATGCTATCTCTTCGATAGTATGAGACGACCGCTCATATATTGCTATCTTTTAAATCGAATTTAATAAATTATACTTACAAATTTTGCAAAATTTTTCTCTTGAGTTAACTACATCCAAAATTGTATATTTAAAAGAAGAAAATGTAAGTGCTTAATGATACTAGGTAGATATTTAAAAATAGATAAGTTAGTATCAAAAATCGGTATATCTCTCATACATAGAGACGCAATATAGCTCTATTAGAATACTTAAAGAATGTATGCGGTATGAAAGCATTGAAATATCCCGAGGCGTATGTATCAGTACCTATATTTATCTCCGTGAAGATAAGCCGAGATGGATTCGAGCCTGCGGCCATCCTAGCCATCTAATAGCTTGAATATTCAGTAACAAGCGTAGAGGTATAGAGAGGTTTTTGAATAGGGTGCGACAAAGCACTGTTCATTGTACCAAGCGACACTCACACCCTTGGCTACTTGAATGGCGCACTACGTCGACGACATCAGCACTTTTGAAGCTATTCCGTAAGATTGATTTGATAAAGGCGTTCTCGACTTAAAATGAAAGCGTGGCCTCTCCGGCATCCAAAGGACAACCTCCCTTCTTTACAAAAAGCAAATTTCACATCGCCGCCTTGGCAACATTTGTTTGCATGTGCACGCGTTAACAAGAACGACATACAAATGCGCACATTTTGACGAGCGACGGCGGAAAGTTTGTCACGTCTTCCTCGCGTGCAATATATCATTTACCTCAAAATGCGTATTCTTTATGGGGCGCAATCGTAAATTGTACGTAATTTTGCGCCGGTTTTTATTGCACCCCTGCCCTGCCCTGCCTACAAATATAGAGACATACATATTACCGGGTTTATTGCGCATAAAGATAAAATACTTGGCGTTTCTGCTTTAACAAGTTTATTTATTGTTGTACAGATAATATTTGCATTTAGATGATCTATAACGGAGAAGCCAAACATTAAAAACATGTACCTTTTTTTTTCGTATATTTTATCTCAACTACGTTCTTTAATTACATTGAATTACGAAAATTTCTTTCTTTTTTTTTGAATTACTGAAAGTATGGATTACAATAGAATGATGAATGGTAGTATGAAGGTATGAGGAAGTATCTTGCTCGATGAGAATTTGTGTAACAATTTATAATCTTTACAGACAGTATAAAATCACAAAGTCAGGACAAAGGTCAAACGATAGCTTCGTCTGACAGCTTCGTCAGAAAACTATCAAACGATAGCGAAACATGTCATGTCATTCCAATTGCAGGAAAATATGAAAAAGCTTGTCTCTTTTTAGAGTACATGACCAATTGGATAGTCTTGTATTTAATTATATTTATAAAATTGTTCCTTGCTAAACAACATGGGTACTACTATGAGAAACTTTTATAAGAAATACTTATTTACTATCATATGATAGTGTAATTTTATTTAACGACAAATATCTGATATTTATTTTTCTGATTTTTATAGTTAAATGGTGTATATAAATAATTTATATCAGTCTTTGTATTATATTTCTAAACATGAAAATCGCAGGTAAAGTTCTTTGAACGAACGCGATTTACAGTAAAACAATCCTTTGCAGGTACACAAATAAAAGCATCGACGAAATCCAATTCCATCACTACTAGCGGTGCCATTGTGGATATCTATCTATCTATGTACTTCGTGGTAATTCGCCGTGAAAGCAATGGAATTGTCAGAAGAAGAAAATAAAAGGAACATATTAAAAAAATAAAACTACGCGTTGGTTATGAGTGAATCTATCACCATCATCATCTAACAGTGTCACTCACTTATTGCGATTTGGTGTTTCGTTTAAAATCCATCACCTCGTGCAATATAATGATGTTAATACAGCTTTTAACAAATTTCACATATTTTAATAAATCTTTTCCAGGCACAAAAATTTAAAAAAAAATACAATAATCAAAATAATACATGATTGACACATCTGATTAAAGAAATGCAGACATTAACCACAACATTAGAAATGAATACTATAACGAAAGATACACAATTCTAAAAAAGTTTTATAGACAACAATTAACAAAAGCAAAACAGGAATACTACGAAAACAAAATTTTAAATACGGATAACATAAATAAAACATGCTGGAAAATGATTAATGAAAATAAAGAACAAAAGAATAGAGAAGAAATCTTAATTAAAAATAATGGAAAAACAATAAATCGGGAAGATACAGCAAACAAATTTAATACTTACTTTAGAGAACTGACAGAAAACAGCCCTTTGCCCTAATTTACAACACCACAAATGGAAACCACTTAGCAAAGAGCTTCTTTCTTTCACCCGTAAACGAAGATGAAATTAACAAAGTTATTAATAAGTGTTGCAATAGAACGTCATCGGGAATAGACTGGATTCCAGGAAAAATAATAAAAATCGTTTCAGACCATACAGTATCTCCTCTAACAAAAATAATAGATTTATCTTATGAGAAAGGTGTGTACCCTAACCGACTAAAAATCGCAAAAAATTCTACCAATGTACAAAAAAAAAAAAATCGGGATAACGAAGAAAACTACCGACCTATCTCATTACAGTGTCAAATTTCCAAAGTTTTCGAATTTACCTTTACGGCTTCCTAGAAATATACAGCGACTGTCAATATGGCCACAGAAAAAATAAATCGACGAAATCAGCGGTTCAAGAGGCGCTGTCAGATGTTATTAATGCTTTAAACGAAAAGAGTAAAAGTAAAAGATTATTTTTTGATATGAACCCTGCTTTTGACAGTGTCGACCATACGTTACGCCTAAATATACTTCATCTTGGCGGCGGAAGAGGTCCTGCCCACAGCCGAATTTCATCATACCTACAACATAGGAAACAACTAGTAATTACTAAACAAGAAACATCTGAAACAACGGGAACAAATAGAGGAGTACTACAAGGTATCATATTAGGACCGCTTCTCTTCTCTCTAATGATAAATGATCTACCAAACCAATGTCTTTCAGCATATCAAATAAACATGTATACAGATGATCTAAGCATGTTAATTTTGGCACAAAACGCTGAAGAACTAATAAAACAAAGTAACGCGGCCGTGAAAGAATTACTAACGTGGACTACAAATAATGGAATAATTTCTAACGAACGCAAAACGCAAGCCACACAATTTTACCCTGTGAATAAACATGTTGATAGCAGCATGTCCAACTGAATCCAACTCAGAAAGAGAAGACAAGTCGGACATTCCTAAACTAACAAATTTGAATTAGAAGTATAATTCTCTTGTTAAATCGCTACGTAATTTCTTTGATATAAACTAAATAGATGTTATTTACTTTCTTTTTTTTTTTTGAGAACGTTGCTATGCAAAAGTATAAACGACTTATGTTTGTGATAAATAACGAAGACTTTACACTCGCGTTTACGAATTTTACTTGTGTGATTTTAACGCCATGAAACGATGCTAAACTAAAATCTTTTCTTTCCCATAAACAAAATAATGCCGTAAAATAGAAAGAACAGATGCGCCAACGAAAAAGCACAAATTCAATGTTTGCAGGACATTTCAAACATTTCAATTTTCACGTTTGCACTCAAGGATTGCATAGATTATTTGGGCTAAAACCAAACGTGTGCAGATTGTGGTTTTCCAAGATTAATAAAACTTTGAAATGCAAAAGATATTTACAATTGAAGTCGACTCTTGTCCGATAAAAATTGTAAGAAAATAATTTTTAAACTTTAAACGGACACTGTTGAATTTGTATCTCTTGACAACTTGCATATCTATTTATTTTTTCACTCCTGACGAAGCTATCAAAAGATGCGAAACGTTGAACGTTCCTTCCAATTTGAACAATGACCGTTTAAAGTTTATTTTCGTAAATAATTACAAATTAAATATGATCGATAGATACCTACAACTCTGTTAAAAAGTGTTTGATTCATTAAACTTATCTTTAATCATATACCTAAAAATAAATAATTATATTAATTACTATGCAGACGTTTTTACTCCGTTACTTATGTACTGCTTGAATAGTGGTGTATTTGCGGCGACAAATGAATTTAAGCCCTAGATGTTGCCGATTTACAAAAAAAAAAACAGGTTTAAAGAACATTTAAGCCTGGCTTAAATGTTTGTGCAACCAATTTTGCAACTAAATCGCATATAAGCCGAGTTTACCTAAGACAGGTTTACATTTAAGACAGGTTTATAATTTTACCGTATGTGCTACTGGTTTCCTCATTTAAACCTGACTTACCTATTTAAACCAGATTTAAAAATTTAAGCCTGCTTTCTGCAACCCGGCCAATAAGTGTTCAAAATTCCTTCCCTCGACCGCTCGTAAACACAAATCTGTCCGGCGAAGTAATGATTCACAAGCGTTACGAAACATGTTTTGTTGTCGAACAGAGAGAAATGCGGCGTTAATACGATCGTTCAATTCTTGGAACGTGTTGATTTCTTCTTCGTTTATCAATGCTTTTACGTGTCTCCACAAATAATAATCTAGCAGATTTAGATCAGGTGAACGTGTAAGCCACCTAATCGACCCGTTTTTTTTAATCCATCTACCAGAAAAAATTTCGTCGAGGTGAGCACGTACTTCTCGTCGAATATGAGGTGGAGCCATCATCGTGCATAAACCACATCGTTGCTCCAAGATTTACATTCTCGAGAAGTTCCGGTAGATTAGTTCGTAGAAAATTTAAGTATTGGAGACCATCTAAACGGTTCTGCAAGACGAACGAGTCGATTAAATTGCCGTTTAGAATACCTGCCCACACGTTAACAGAAAACCGTTGTTGGAAATGGCCGCGACGAATTGCGTGAGGGTTTTCCTCAGCCCACAAATGCATGTTGCGAAAATTGCACACCCATCTTGGGTAAAAATAGCTTCGTCGGTAAACAGGACATTATGAACAAAATTCCCATTTGCCTGTTGTTCATGCAGTAACCAACGACAAAATCGTATGCGTAGGGCATAGTCGGTTGGTAGCAAAGCCTGAATTCTTTGAATATGGTATGGATGTAATTGTTATTCGCGAAGAATGCGCCAAACAACGGAGGATAATAAACGCGTTTGTCTTGAGATATCACGTACACTTAACGAAGGATGTTCCTCGATAAGTTGTAGTATTTCTTCTTCTCTGTTTAGGATGCGTTGTGGACGCTGCCGTCCTCCACCCTGCCCTTAAAGTTTCAGTGTCCCTCGCTCTTTGCACAACAGAGAGGAATGTGGCACTGGTTGGTAAATGTCGGTTTGGAAAATGCTTTACATACAAACGCCTTGCCGCTAATGCGTTTTGCCCACTTTCACCGTCCACTAAAATCATGTCAACAATCTCACTATTTGTAAATTCTGCAATTTTTTCAGTAAATTTCCGTGCAACCACCTCAACGTACACCTTCAAACTACCCGGCCCGGCCGGCGATGACTAACAATAAATTACATCACTCATATTCTTCGTAAACATCATAAACTTAAACCAGAGACGTTCAAACGGTTTACCCGTTCGACAAAATTATTTATTTTCTCGAAAATTTAATAACACTTTGTTCAACAAAAAATGGTTCATTCTATTCATTCTCATGCAAACTTTCATTGTTTAATTTATTTTCATGATGTTACGAAACACCCTGTATTTGCCCAAAAATTTCAATGCGTTACCACCAGAACTAAATGGACTTTAAAGCTTATAAACTCACTTCATAGAAAAGCCACTGTATTCGATAAATCAACATTTTATTACGTAATATTAGAAACCGAGACTAAAGGACACAGTTGAACTAAAAACAAAAATTAATTGATTTTACTGCATGAAGTCGAAATTAAAAATAGCGGTCTAAGTTGCAAGTACTTAGTTAGATGGGCAGAAGGTCCACAGCATCTTGGTTCCGCGATAGAAGAGAAATGACCTCGCATAGAAGCAGATCCAACCCTAGTAGCAAAATAGCATTAGATTAATTTTATTATATTATAGTACAATCTATTTTTAATTTTAATTTTGATTTAACTTTTAGTAACATTTATGACTATGTTTATTACATGTGTACTTACCAACGCGAAAAATTCGTAAGTTTATGTAATCGTTGACTAATAAACATTCGTTTCGTTTCATTTCATTTACCCCAAACGACGAGACTTCCATGACGAACAAATAGTAACAATAACGAAAAATTATTTAAAAATGGTGAAGTTAATGGTAAGACTAATAAATGGAAAGTTCCATCAAAGCACTTTCGATTTTGACCTGAACGTCACTATTTATAAGTAATCTTTAATTATTGTTACTCTTTCGTTATCGTTGAAATAATTACAGCGTCCTGATTACGGGAAAAACTATTCTCGAAAGCTCGACATTGAGTTGAAGAAGTTTTATTTAAACCCTTTCCAACTCCATACCCAATAAATCTTTTCATTCATCGATTTACCAGTCAAGACATTGAATTTTCTTTATAGATTTTACCGGGCAAAACCTCCACACTTCAGATTGCCTAGTGACCTTGCTTTGCAGGATTTAATAAGTAGTTAACAATTTACTTTGTAGACTCATACAAGTTTTAAACTGTAGGTTATGTCAAGAAATTTGTTTGATTTATTTGTGTAATTTAAGATCCCGACAATCTTATAATAGTTCGGCTTTTTTCTACGTACTTGCTATGGATCCTTCCCCGAAACACTTTCATTTAATTCAATTCTTAATCTTAAATCTGCTTGAATCCAATTATTTAATATATTCCTTCAAGGTGATTATCTCTCATATTATCTCGTGAAAATAATTCAATAAAAATCCTAGGATTGCACGTTACCTTTGTAAACGTAATTCACGGTTTTAAAATTAAAAACTATATTGTTGCTGTGCTCTTTTTAAGTGCAGGACTTTTAGTAATCGAAAAAATATCAAACAAACAAAAATATACTATTTTCTGGAAGCGAAATAATAGCAGTAAAATTTGTCAACGCCTAATCCTCCGAAACAGTAACCCCACATAATGCAGTAGACGTATGATTGACAAGAGGATTTAAAACAAAGCCCCGCGTTTCTGTTTTCAATATTTTTATTTCCCTCAAACACGTCCTGATACCTGGCTCGCGAGCACCATTTCTCATAGGGATAACTTTCTGTTCTCCCTCACTTTACCCTTTTAAACATATATTTCGCCATTACGGCGCCGTATATTCTTATTTATCTTCTTTAGTGCGGCGTTTTGCACGTTTTTACGTTCGGGTCTCTTTCGTGGCTCTAATGATGTGGGCTTCAGCCGGGAGCGGAATGAAAGCATCGCTAATGTTTCCTTAGCACAAGAATTAGGATACTTGATAAGGATTTCAAAACATCGCGTCGACGCGGGATTTTAATAAAATTAACGTGGTTTATTGAAACTGTTTGCGGCTTCCCTTTCCAACAAATGAGAGTTGTTTTTTTTTTCAAAAAAATTGTTGCTGTTTTGCTTCACTTGAAGTAAATACTTTTAATATATAAAATAAGATTGGTTAAGTGCTGTTCATAAAACATAAATGTTTGTTTCTAACTTGTATTACCGGACGTGAAAATGTATGTTTACTGCGGGCGGAATAAAACTTTCTATCTAACTTATAACTATAAATTGAAATTGCGGAGACATACATTTTAAATTGAAAGTTTAAATTTAAAAAATGTTTTTACGAGTTTGACGAAACTTTTCCAATATAATCTGAAAATTCGAGAAACCAGGAAACATTTTGTAGGTTTCGAGGATAGCTCGTACGAAGTTGATAGTAGAAAATGGGAAAAGTGGTGTGTAGACACCGCGTTGAATTTTTATACATTCGTAAATTTATTTAGTTGCTACATTGTGTTCGCAAAGTTATATTGATTACTCTCTCACTTTGTTATCACTTTAAGAAGAAAACACTTAGTTTACGTTATGACTTTCTGTGAAAGTTGTAAAGAAAAAAATCTTTAATCGTGAAACGATGAAATAATTCTAATCACTCAACGTACTTTTTTTTGGAGGAATTATTTTCTGTATTATCTACTACAAAAATAGACTAAAACATTATTATATTATTCCCATATTGATGGTGTCTGTATGAAAGAAACAAGCCTTGCTACAAATGATAAATATTTTTCAGAAGCTTAAAGGACAATCAATGTATTTATTTCGCAAAAAATGAGACAGTAATGGTGACTGTAAACCAAATGCTTTTACGTCAAAGACAGTAGATAATTGATGATCTAACCCAAGTAGTCTCCATTCTTCTTTCTAAGATTTGAAATTCGTCTCGCAAATAATAAGAATTCCTTGAACGTCGTCATAAAGAGTAGATTTGTCAAAACGTCGGAAACTATAATTACGGCCATAGAAAGACATCCATTTTAAATTGAAAATGTCGTCCAGCCATCTCCACTTAAAATCGAAACTATCGGTTGAATATAACAAACGCTTCTCTCTGCGATAAATATTTTGGGGAAACTCTGATGCGAGAGTAAATCTGTGGAGTTATGGCAGATACTGCAATTTGGTGGCGTGGTCTGGATCGACGCCAGGTGCTTTTCCAGGGGGCCGCTTTCCAAATGCCTCTCTCTCACTGTTCACGCAGTTTGTGTAACGTGCATTCGACAAGCCGGGCTGCATTTCGACGTTTCATACAATTACTCGACTGTCAAAAGCTTGTTAGAGTTCAATCACATCTATTGCAGTAATCGCATATCGCTTACCTCATTCACCTGTGTTATTTCTCATTGATATTATGTTACAAGCACGAAACGGGATTAGTGTTACACAAAAGGCGTTAAATTAATGACTAAACGTTTTACACCTACAAATACGAATTTAATTAGAAAACAACTAATCAATGCTCGTTTTAATTTTACTGATTCGATTGATTCAAATGTATACATATAGTGTT
Organism: Serrognathus titanus; assembly: GCA_039766575.1. Classification (NCBI taxonomy): domain Eukaryota; kingdom Metazoa; phylum Arthropoda; class Insecta; order Coleoptera; family Lucanidae; genus Serrognathus; species Serrognathus titanus. Next base: position 5,671,871 of record CM077912.1, read on the forward strand.
CTTGTGTAATGATGGGGATGAAGGGTTTTCGTCCTTTCACTTTGCAAACTCGATTTGTTAGTTAAAATAGAGGACGTATACTTTCTAGGACTATGGAAATGGGACCAGGCAAAAAGAAATTATTCCAAGAACAGCTGGGCAAAGATTTTTTTTGCTGCCATCTGGTATTTCCTGTGATTTTTCCTAGAATTAAGTCAAATCTTAAACATAATAATTTCTATGATAAAGAGCATTGCAAATGCAAATAAGAAAAGTATATTTATGTATCTATTTACTTTAATATCAAATATCTCCGACTGTGATGAAAGCTCTACCTTTGAACGTTGAATAATAGATGGCAATTAGCAATAACAAAAGTCATTCACAACACTCGAACGAGATAACAGCGTTAAATGTACGTCCTCCTACTTAAGCGATTAAAGCGAAGCCCTTTCAACGCAACGCTTGAGTTTAATTTTCTTAAAATGTTGCAGATTGAACCAATTGTCGAATTGATTCCTGTTCCATCCCGGTGCACAGGCATTTTCACGGAGGAAACCTATCTTAATAGCGACATAATTACGACAAGGAGGAAGCAAATCTCACGGACGTAATCGACTGTAAAAGCTCGTGTCTTCGTGGCGAAATATTTTCCTGCTCCCGTCTCCCGCGTCACTGTCACTGTTTCCTGTAGGCGTAAACACTTTTTATTCATTCATTGAACATTGACACACGAATTATTGCTTTCATTGAGAGGTATTATTTTATTATGCGTGACTTTGCATCGGAAGAATGTATGACTTCTGAGCTCGTCTCGTATTTGGCAAAAGATCGATAGCGCTGAAATGCTTGCCAGAATTGCTTTTAGGCAGCTTTCAATATGTCGTCACATACTTGCATTGCATGAATGTTATATCTGGATATAAGACACGTCAGTCCTACATCCATTTGAATTTAGGATTTTATTCTGTAAAGTTAAGATGGTGCATGTGAAGTTGAAAGCGTAACCTAATCGAATTTCGAATTTCTTTTCAGAGACATCAAAAATTAAATAAACCAAATTCGCAACTGTTACACAGTTAATTTCAATGCTTTGGAAATTTAATTTTTGTTTCAGGTGAGTCACAACATTAATTCAAATGGAAATTCAAATTGCATCTGGGCTCATAATAGTATAATTAGTATTAAATGTGTATTAACTTTAAATAAAAAGTAACGATGGATTTGGTGAGTTATTGCTTGGACGCTTCGACTCAGAGTTCAAAACCCGAGCAACCACCTCACGACTTACACAACCATTCCATCCCTCAAGAGTTCAACACATCAAGTGAGAAGTAAACAAGAGGGAAGGGCATAATCTAGCATCGGCATCGGGTCAGCCACCCGACTTAGACGAAGTGTCTTGGCAATCCACTCTCAAAGGTCATCAAAAGCCACCAGGCTGGACAGAAATTGTTTTTGTTGCAACATTTTATTAGGATTTGGGTTCAAAATTAATTACCGTCAAAATAATTTACAATCGCGAGCACCTTAATGTAATTAATCAACAAACTGCGCATATTTCACAGTTCTATCGCACACTTAGGTTAAATTGTTTAAACTCTCTCTTTTTAGCTTCTTAGAGCATTATCCTGAACAAGTTTATTATTATACAGGCTGTCTTGCAACTTCGTGAAAAAAAATAATTGGACATGAGATGTGTGCATAAATGCATCTAAATAGAAACGGAAATAAAAACTAAATAAAACTTACCCTCAACTGATAACGCATTGACAAATGTTTAGAATCTCTGGCTCAGTGCCGGCTGAGTCACAATAAGTTGTTACGGTTCGTTTTTACTCCCCGCATCTCTTTTCGTCATTTCTTTTTTATTCGCGTTAACTGTGCTCACTCTCTTTGGATTCGTGTTTTCAAGTTTAGTTCTTTATTTTTGTTGTGTTGTTTTTGATTCTTTTTCGTAACTGTTGGGAACACTGAATTGAACTCAAGGAAGAGGAACGCTGGCCATTTTTTGTTTTTTTTACTGTTTGGCGTCCATTTTGGTTGCTTTCTGCAAACACATTCACCGACGAAAGGACGCTTTGCCTTTTATTAACGTTATAGTGCAGTTTGAGTCTTTTTAACCGCCCAGATACTTGGAGATATATGTTTCTTTGGTGAAGAATCATTGGAATTATAAATCCAGCGCGTTTTGCGAGTTTTACATGTGCTTCAGATCTGCCGCCTTTGTTCTCAGGGCCTAAAAACTTCTAAAGGGGTAAGTTTTGTTCGTTCCAGTTTATTTTCGCTACCGTATTTCGCTCATAGTTGCGTTTTTCTTCCAATGGCAAATACCATGGGGATATGAAAGTCCAGGTTAAGTTCCAACCCGAACCTTGAGCTTTTCGTTTGATTTGGCCCTAGCGTTTTTTTGACTGAGATACCGTAGATTTCGAGAGGATTTTCTACGTTGAGATAGCTGAATGCGGTGAAAAAGTCTGTTGGTGGTCACTGAGCTCCTCGAAAGCTATAGCTGCCTCAAGGACGTATGGAACGTAGAACTGTGGGAATCGGACGTTATTGTAAGGTTTTCTATTTGCCTTTTTCTTTGCGCTCTCCATTTACGTGACTACTCAAAACAATTAAGGGGTCAAGCTTTCAAACGACTGTATATATTGGAAATTAGATTTTATCTTAATAAAAGTCAGTAATTTCAAAACGTAGAATCTTTATGAACACTAGTTTAAAGTTTGCAATAAACACATTGACGTTATCTAACAAAAATTAAAAATTAGCTAAGAACGATCCAAAAACAAATAGAAAAAAATTAAGCAAAAATTATTGTTCTCGATATTATCACATGATTTTTTGTTTTTTTTTGTTTTTAGTATCGAGTTGCGCCTCCTCTGGCTTGAATTAAAGCTGCGCAGCGCCTTGGCATACTTCGAATTAGTTTTCGGATGTTGTCTTGTGGAATTTGCTCCCATTCTTCCAAAAGAGCATTTTCTAGCTCCCGTAGCGTAAGAGGTGCGTTTTGTCGATTTCTGACTCGTCTGTCCAACTCGTCCCAAAGATGTTCAATGGGATTCATGTCAGGGCTGCACACTGGCCATGGCAAAGTGGAGATGTTTTGCTCTTGTAGACATTCATTAACGATCCTCGCAACATGTGGGCGGGCATTGTCTTTCATTAAAATTCTCACCTGCAGCACGTGCACGAGGTTGTACCTGAGTCTGAAGCACCTCATCAATGTAACGCCGTGCAGTCAAAGCTCCGTTTCTTATGATAACAACATCAGTTTTGTTGTCGATCGAAATACCGCCCCAGATCATTACAGAACCACCACCAAACGGGACTCTTTCTTGTGTTATATTAGGAAGAAACCGTTTCCCATACTCGAACCCGTCCATGATTTGAACATAATGCGAACCTAGACTCGTCAGTAAACAAAACTTTTCTCCAATGGCGTATCTGCCAATTATTGTGTTCCCAGGCGAATTGCATTCGCGTTTGCCGCTGATTTCTGGTTAAACGCATTACTTTGGCTGGACGTCTAGACCTCAGATTCGCTTCTCGAAGTCGGTTCCTCACTGTTTGGTCGGAAATTCGTCGATTGTAGCCCGAAAAAGTTCATTTTGTAAAGTACGCGCTGTGCTGGTACGTTTCCGAAGAGCCTGCAAACGTAAAAATCGATCATCTAAGAGAGTAGTTGCTTTGTGACGACCTTGCCCAAGACGACGAGTAACATTTCCAGTATTCTGGTATCGCTTCCACAGCCTCCATATTACAGACTGCCGTATATTGAGTTGTTCGGCAACATATCGCTGTGTATTGCCTTCCTGCAGGAGAGTAACAGCCCGACTGACTTCTATTGGTATCAAATGTCTTCTGACATCTTGTGCAACTACCACATTGCGTTGCATGGCAGCAAAAGTATTAAAGATCAGGAACTCGAAATCAAATCTTAATGAATATCACTTTTATTTTTACCAGTGTCACTTCAATTGACTTGCTTTCTTAATAAAGAGGTTCTGTGACAACTAAATTTTTCTGGGTAACAAAAGATAGATGGCAATAACTGACCAGCCATCCAAGATTTTTACTCATTTCGTTTAAGTTTCGCGAGTGCAAGAAAACTTAACCCCTTAATTGTTTTGAGTAGTTTGTTATAATTTCGGTTAGTTTTTCGTACTTTCGGGTCACGTGTTTGCCTATCAAGGTGCGATTCCTTCTGAATCGACGTAAAGATTTTAGTTTGACATTGTTCTACGGTGAAGTTTGGTTAACGCTCTCCTTGAGCTGAGTTAAATGTAGTTTGGTTATTTTAATTAACGTAGTTGTTATTTGTATACTCATGCACGTTTCATTTTCGTTGCAACCATTGTTAAATTTATATCTTTGTGAACCGTAGAAGAGATCTCTCGTCGGCATTTACGCGTTTTACTACGCGGTGTAAATATAAAATTACTTTATCGAATCTTTAAATATTTTGTCAGAGCAGTTTGACCGTTTAAGTTGACGCAAATAAACGAACGTACCGATATTTCGTTTTGGTGTCGCCCACAGATAATAATCTAGCGGATTTAGATCAGGTGAACGTGCAGGGCACCTGATCGGCCCGTTTTTTCCAATCCACCTACCAGGAAAAATTTCGTCGAGGTGAGCACGTACTTCTCGTCGAATATGAGGTGGAGCCACATCGTTGCTCTAAGATTTAAGTTCACATTCTCGAGAAGTTCCGATAGATTAGTTCGTAGAAAATTTAAGTATTGGAGACCATCTAAACGGTTCGGCAAGACGAACGGGCCGATTAAATTGCCGTTTAGAATACTTGCTCACACGTTAACAGAAAACCGTTGTTGGAAATGGCCGCGATGAATTGCGTGGGGGTTTTCCTCAGCCCACAAATGCATTTTTGAAAATTGCACACCCCATCACTGGTAAAAATAGCTTCGTCGGTAAAAAGGACATTATGAACAAAACTCGCATTTGCTTGTTGTTTATGCAGTAACCAACGACAAAATCGTATGCGTAGAGCATAGTCGACTGGTAGCAAAGCCTGAACTCTTTGAATATGGTACGGATGTAATTGTTGTTCGCGAAGAATGCGCCAAACAACGGAGGATGATAAACGCGTTTGTCTTGAGATATCACGTACACTTAACGAAGGATGTTCCTCGATAAGTTGTAGTATTTCTTCTTCTCTGTTTAGGATGCGTTGTGGACGCTGCCGTCCTCCACCTCTTCCGCGACGTGCCCTTAAAGTTCCAGTATTCCTCGCTCTTTGCACAACAGAGAGAAATGTGGCACTGGTTGGCAAATATCGGTTTGGTAAATGTTGTAAATACAAACGCCTTGCCGCTAATGCGTTTTGACAACTTCCACCGTACATTAGAATCATGTCAACAATATCACTATTTGTAAATTCTGCCATTTTTTTCAGTAAATTTCCGTGCAACCACCTCAACGTACACCTTCAGACTACCCGGCCCGGCCGGCGATGACTAACAATAAATTACATCACTCATATTCTTCGTAAACATCATAAACTTAAACCAGAGACGTTCAAACGGTTTACCCGTTCGACTAAATTATTTATTTTCTCGAAAATTTAACAACAAAAAATGGTTCATTCTATTCATTTTCATGCAAACTTTCATTGCTTAATTTATTTTCATGAAATTACGAAACAGTCTGTATTATTGTTTCTCTTAAATAAATCTTAACAAATTTAATGAATTTTGTAACATACCTAACATGAACGTGATTTATAACGCAACTTTCTTTAATTGCCGTATTATCCGCGCAAAGCTATTAATAACCGTAGCCTAATAATTCACGGCATGTAGGAACTAACTTATGTTTTGATAAGAAACTTTACAACTGATAACAAAATTAACACATTAATATTAATTGAGGTGTTATTTTACTGGTGCTGGAAATTTAATTATATGCTAACGGTAATTATACTGTAAGAGGTTTATAGTATGGATTAGCGAAATTTATAGTTATTATAATGATGATTGATGGAGCCAAGGCTCGGTTGACCGCGTGTCTAGATTTTTCCGAACGATACGAGCACCCAGGGTAGTTTTTTTCTTATTTTTTGGTGTGAAAATACAGGAACGAAATGTCACAGAAAATTTACGTCGTCACCATGTTCCTGTTAGAGCTACTTTATTAGGTACTAACGGGAATGCTTCTAGGATGTTGAATTGTACAACGATAAGTAGATGCCTTGGTTCTTTCATGTATCAATTTATAAACATTATTTTATCTAGTGCACACTCTGGTAACATTATAGTATGTTATTCAGGCCTTTTGTAATTTCAAAATTATGCTAAGCTATTTAAAATTTAATTAAAAGAGCATAAATCTTACAAGCGGTAAATGTCATACATATTCTCCTGAATTTTTCGCTTATAAAAGCAAATCACGGGTTTCGAGTGCACATCATGTTGTTTTATGGATTGTGTTAGTTCAGTGCTGAATTTATGGTCTCAATATAACGTATCGGTGGTAAAACATAACTCTTGTACACTTTAGGTGATGACGAATAAAAGTTTGAAGTTACTACCGTTGTGCATCAGCACAAAATACATATGCTACTTGTTTTAATTGAAATTTCACAGTAAAATTTTCATTTCAAAGCATCGTTATGTGATAAATGTACACTAAACGGGAGGGCAACAAAATTTTATTAAGCACTGCAGGTACAGTTAACATAATTAATTAATTTTAAAATCGTCTATTTATTTAAAAGTTGGATTTATATTTTTGTTTTCTATACAATGAAACTTAAGATTCAGAAAAGCTTTAAGTTTTAGAATTAATAATAAACTAATTAAAATATAATATTTCTATTTAATATTTTAAGTTTAATGACGTTGATAATTTCAGACTCAGAATCGAGTTTAAAATAAATAATTTAACTTTATTTTCATTTATACAATTTCGTTGTATGGCTGACCCGTGATCACACTCTCATATGTGACTCGGCGTAAGCATTCCTACCGGTCACATTTGTCGTAATTTAGTTCAAAAGTTTCGCGGGTTAATTCGCATTTCAATAAATTCAAATTACGTTGTCCGTTGAGAGTGTGAAACTTGAAAGGCTTCAATTTAATTTGGCACGAATCACATTAAGTACTTTTTCTTGCTGCACGGAACCGGTGGGGTTTCGCCGTTCTGTCATCTGCAAGTTCAAATTTAAAGCCAATAAGGTTTTCGGAAACCGTCCGGACAAAGAACGCCCTGCATTATTTAGCAAATTGGCCCGCAAATCCTCTATAAAGCTCTTTATACTGTTACAAGTGCTCCGTGGAGATAGGACTGTTTTTGTGTTTTCCTTGAAATAATTAAAATGCACATAAATTTCAAATATCAACAGATCTTATTTCGCCGCTGTTTTATATGGAAACCCCGCTATAAATTCAGGATAAGACAAAATTAAAAGTCTTGCGAACTTTTGTGTGCTAATACATGCTCCTTTTGGTTTCTTTATTACGACGTTAATAGCATTCAAGCACAGCGCTATATAACTTTTTTAAATTTACGCGATGTTATTTAGGTTTACTGTAATATTTTACTTGAATATTAATGTAGGAAATTAAGATTATCTGGTTGAATTTAAAAGAGCAATTTGGAACATAAACCTTCGACCTTAAAAGAAAATATCGAGCAAACTTCTTCTTTGGTGATCTCCTGTATTGAAGCAAGCGAAGAAGTTAGCAGCTTCTGGCCTAACATTTAATAATTTAATATTTACGCATAAGTTGAATGAATAAAGTTTTGAAATTCTCTGCCCCTAATTCTTTGTATTCTTTTTTTATTTTTAATTTTATTGAGTGGCAATGATTAATGCAATGCCATTCTACGTAACGCAAAGTTAAATTAACTTATACATACATACTAATTAGATTCAATCCCACGTCACGTCACACTTTTATTCGCAAACAGTGCGTAAACGACGCGATATCGCGACCGCAATAATCATACCGCAGGGCAGCCAGCCGGGGGTTGAATCGTGAGGGTCTGAAATATTCGCCGGAAAAATATCGCCGGCACGCTGCTCGGAGTAATCTAGATCTCACACTTTTCATAATTTGCATACAGCTTCGTTCGATATTATTTACGCACGTATTTTCGCATCGAACGCGCAAAATTTCATTAAGATATGCGGACGGAAAGCATTCTAATGAAGACCTATAAATTGTACAGAAAATAACCAGAACACAAAACGAATAAGGTTGAAGAAGAAAAGGGAAATGACAAAGAAGATGTAACTAAAAAAAGAAGATATAAATGTACAATGGACATAACGAGATCATTTACAATCACTTTTAATCCTAATCATACAATATACTGGATGTTTCATGCATCAAACGGGTAGATATCGGGAAAAGAAAGAAAAGTTTCTTTGTAAAATTTTCTCTGTAATGAATAAATTTAGAGGAAATCGAAGGGAAAGCAAAGTCGCAAATTTTTAGGATGGACTTTAAATAAGAATGAATGGATTGTTACTCATTCACATACGAAGATTCGATAAATTTTATTTTAATAACAATTTGTAATGTGCGACAACATACAAACTAAATGCATATTTTTGCATAGCCCCCACATTTGTAATTTTATTATTCAATTAAACAAGTTTAAATATCCACGCGATTTCACATCGCTGCTGCATTCGACTTGTGGCATAGTTGAATACATCGAGCTTTCGGTCAAGGGCAAAATAAAATCTAGTCATAAATTTCTTCGCTATTTATGGAATTATTACCCCCCTGCAGCTGTGTGCCATTCATAAATGCAATTTAGATCGCCGGTTTTGTTTCACGATTCCGCGGCCACAGTATTACAAAAAAACATCGACTCCAAATTATGCAAACTTCAACTCCGATTAAAATTTTTTATTAAGATATTTTGTTTGAAATAATGTCCCTCAAGTTTGATGCATCTTCAATGAAACAGCCTGTATGTCTGTCTACGCAAGTCGAACAGTGTCTAAACAAGTGTCTATGTAGTATTTGCCGATATATTAGAATATACTCCACAATTCAACTGGGATATGAAATCAAATCCAAAATCAAATTGGCTTGCAGAAATAGAGGATGAAAGAACAATAATCAGAAAATGCAAATAAGATCGCGTAGACATTAAAATGGAGATATCAGCGAAAGCATTTTTATTAAACACAAAAGAAATACCGAACAAAGAACAAAAGAAAACAAACATCAAAATAGAAGGAGTAATAATAAATCAAATGTAATTTTTTATGTAATTGGAAAGGAAGAAAGTAATTAATGGAAGAAGTAGAGAAAATGTAAAGCAAAAGCGAAAGAACGATCATGCTAAAATATAAATTTTAATACTGATTTATACTTTGAGACAATAGGTCTATTTTATTATTGAATTGTACTTGATTTATAACGAAATTCTTATGGCTTAAGACAAATATTAAATGCACTTTGCGAATCTTCTAGTTCGTGAAAAATTCTAATTAATTAAAACACTTTGAAAAGCAAGCGAAGGTAAGTTTTAATTAAAAGTAAGTATTTAATTAAATAAATGAACGCGTATAATACAGCAAGGCAAACGTTGGCTTGCACAAACTTTTATTTATTCGCACTTTTATTGCAAAATTTACTAAAAATCTACGTTTCGCGTCACATAATTCATAATTCTGAGAGGCAATTAAAATATTTTTTTCGTTATTGAATTGCATTTTCATTCATGTATATGAACCAGAAGGATTCGTTCCTTAAATATTAATGAACTATTGAAAATAAACCAAAGCGAAAACACGCTAATAAAATTAATTAAATCGTGACGAACGTTAATTAATTAAACCTGATATTCGCCGGACATCCTTCAACAAAATGTTCCGGCATCTATAAAAAAGAGCAATGAGACTTCTTTGAAAGTATAGTGACGTTGCATTAAATTCCACTGGAGGATTTCCTTTTATAATAACTTCACGAAAAATTACAGAATTTCTAAGATCTTCGTCAGGTTATAGTTCATTAAACTGCGACTTTTATTATTTTTTAAACGACTTGCAGTGTGCTAATTAAATACTAATCAACTTAATTGATTGAAAAATAATAAAAGAACGGTGAGAAATGTTTAATTAAGATACAGAGTGTGTTAAAAACACTTATACTCTGTATAAGATTTTACAATACAATACTAGTGGCATTTAATATACAACTTGTCTCTTGTTTAACTTGTCTCCATAAGATACGCAAAAACTATTCAGCTTCATATTTCGTTTGCATCTAGATGAATTCGTTTTATGAAATTCTTGTTTCCGTAGCTCGGACGGAAGTATTACGATAAAATGTACTTACCGTACAGCCGTGTAAAAAGTAATCGGTTTAGTCCAGGCAAAAACCGAATCCTCTTTGCTCCCTCTGTTTCTAAGTGCACTGCACTCATTGTTTTTGCAGTTGGATCGTCGACTTGAATTTTCAAAGTTTTATTTGAGCTGATGGCGAGCAATGCATCACCGACCCGTGACGGCGGGCGTCATTTCCATTTCAAAAGTGTCGGCTCTCGATTCGCCCCGTCTTTGACCCAGTTAAGTTTTAATATTTACCGGATACGTTGACACATTCTCATCTTACTTGACACAGAAAGAAGTTTCAAAAGAGCTCATTTAAGTATATTAGGATTGCAATTTAACTTATTTCTTTTGACCGCGTATTTGTCTTGATGCTATCTTCATTAGGGGTTTGCAAGTTATTTTTCTCTTCAGCAATTCCGTTCTCGTTCGTTTTAAACTTACTATTAAACTAACTTTCTTTTTCCATATATCCATTAATTGAATTATCTTTGTATTTTACCATACCACCACTGTATATACATATTCCTTTTGAAGGAATCTAAAATTTCATGAGATTATTCCAGTTGCAATTTCACTTCTGAATAAAAGGATTTAAAAAGATTTATCGAATACCATTATTATCCTGAATCGTCTATAGAAAATAAGCTTACCGCATCCGGCGATATTTTAAATTCGCTCATGCTCTAGGTACCGCGATGTCCCAATTCTTCACTCGTTGCCTGCGAACGCACCGATGTACGTACATACATACAAAGTGTAATGCATGCAATAACGTAATCTAAATTTAAAATCATCTGTCACGGCAAGCTCCTCCAAATGAGTTTGCTTTATTGGAATACTAACTCGTCTATCGCAAAGCGCATCCTAATCTTTGAGATGGGCCAGACGTGCAACCCAAGAACGTAAGAGATTTTATCTTCCGTCTGCAAGCGAGAAGGTGTCAGGAAAAGCGTGTACTTTTTGTGCAAGAGCTCAACCAGAAACTCGCAATATCAGCAACTGAACGTTGACTATTTACTTAGGTTAATTTAACGAATAAAATTCATGGTATTTTCAGTTTCATCCAAGGATCGTTTGTGTTGACTTTTTAATATTCGGTAACATGCCCTGCTTAAAATAAAAGTGTTATTAGCTAAGAACTAATGTGAGGAATTCTAATTTTAATCTAATTTGGTGACAAATACAGGGTCACAGCATCTAAATAAAAACGGAAATAAAAACAAAATAAAACCTACCCTCAACTGATAACGCATTGACAAATGTTTAGAATCTCTGGCTGAGTGCCGACTGAGTCACAATAAGTGTTCAAAATTCCTTCCCTCGGCCGCTCGTAAACACAAATCTGCCCGGCGATGTAATGATTCACAAGCGTTATGAAACATGTTTTGTTGTCGAACAGAGAGAAATGCGGCATTAATACGATCGTTCAATTCTTGGAATGTGTTGATTTCTTCTTCGTATACCAACGCTTGTACGTGTCCCCACAGATAATAATCTAGCGGATTTAGATCAGGTGAACGTGCAGGCCACCTGATCGGCCCGTTTTTTCCAATCCATCTACCAGGAAAAATTTCGTCGAGGTGAGCACGCACTTCTCGTCGAATATGAGGTGGAACCCCATCGTGTATAAACCACATCGTTGCTCTAAGATTTAAGTTCACATTCTCTAGAAGTTCCGGTAGATTAGTTCGTAGAAAATTTAAGTATTGGAGACCATCTTAACGGTTCGGCAAGACGAACGGGCCGATTAAATTGCCGTTTAGAATACCTGCGCACACGTTAACAGAAAACCGTTGTTGGAAATGGCCGCGACGAATCGCGTGAGGGTTTTCCTCAGCCCACAAATGCATGTTGCGAAAATTGTACACCCCCTCTCTGTTAAAAATAGCTTCGTCGGTAAACAGGACATTATGAACATAATTCGCCTTTGCCTGTTGTTTATGCAGTAACCAACGACAAAATCGTATGCGTAGAGCAAAGTCGGCTGGTAGCAAAGCCTGAACTCTTTGAATATGGTACGGATGTAATTGTTGTTCGCGAAGAATGCGCCAAACAACGGAGAACGATAAACGCGTATGTCTTGAGATATCACGTACACTTAACGAAGGATGTTCGTCGATGAATATTTCTTCTTCTCTATTTAGGATGATGCGTTGTGGACGCTGCCGTCCTCCACCTCTTCCGCGATGTGCCTTAAACCGTAACCGGAGACGTGCGGTCTAGCAGACACTTATCACTAAATAATGTGTTCTACTTGCGTAAATTTGAATCTGATCGCTCTGCCCTCTTTGCTACCTTCAAACTAATTTCAAATAGTCCTGTACCTCATATGTGAGTGCTATCTATCAAACCACTAGAAAGTGACTATGTTACCATCGTCTCCATTTATGCACATAAAGTCAATTATATGGATCTCGGTCCGGGTCCCTCAAAACGCGTTAGATTCGGTGATAAAGACTCAGAGGAAACACTTTTACGGTGGTTCGACGAATCAGAAGGCTCTGCAAGTGACATTGATGATTGTGGTGACGATTTTACTGTATATAGTGAACATGGCACAGACTCTCAAGAAGAAGACCACGAGTATTGCGAAATAGAGAGATTGCGGAACGCACAAGATGATAATGCGCCACTAGAAGATACTGAAGAAAGGCCTGAAGGGTCCAAAGTTTATTTTGGAAAAAATAATTTCAAGTGGGACGCAAATAATCAAATTGGAACTTCTCGTATAAGAAGTCATAATATTATTGTCCAACTTCCGGGGCTAAGAACTGCTGTCAAACTCAACATGGGTAACGCTCCTAATGAAATGTCGGTATGGAATTTATTGTTCACAGAAGAAATATTGACCATTATACTAGCTTGGACGAATGTGAAAATTCAAAAAGAAAGATCAAAATATGTCGATACAAGGAAAAGTGATATTCAAGATACTAACATTACAGAAATCAAAGCTTTTCTAGGTTTACTACTATATACAGCAGTTTTTAAAAGTAATCATGAAAATATTGAGACTCTTTTTGCTACTGACGGAACCGGACGTGACATTTTTCGCGCAGTTATGAATCAAAAAAGATTTCCATTTCTACTGATATGTCTACGTTTTGATAATCCAGATGACAGGAATATCCGAAAAGCTATTGATCGTGCAGCTCCAATAAGTGAATTATTTACCAAATTTGTAAGTAACTGTCAGTCTTTTTATAGTTTGGGCGCTTATGGATGTATTGATGAAACGTTAGTCAGCTTCCGTAGCAAATGCAAATTCAAAATGTACATGCCAATGAAACCGGCAAAATATGGACTCAAACCAATGGCGTTAGTAGATGCAAGAAACAATTATTTTTTTAATAGCTACATATATACGGGAAAGGATTCAGACGGCGAAATTCTCGGCGAGAACGAAAAAAGTATATGAAACCAACACAGGCAGTTCTTCGGCTCACCAAACCTCTTTACAAAACCAATAAAAATATTACAGCCGATAATTGGTTCAGTTCGATCGAGTTAGCAAATCTATTAAGGTAAAAGGGCATTACCTATTTGGGTACCTTAAAAAAAAATAAAAGAGAACTTCCCAGCGAATTTTTTTCCCAACAAGAAGAAAGAAGTAGGTTCAACCATGTACGGTTTCACACTTATATCTCATGTTCCGAAAAAAGAAAAATCTGTCTTGCTTATTTCTTCAATGCATCATAGGAAGTCAGATGATGAAAAAACAGGCAAACCGCAAATCATAAGCGATGATAATAATACAAAAGGGGGCGTTGATGCATTAGATGAAAAATGTGCCAACTATTCTTCCAGTCGCAGAACGCGAAGATGGCCAATGGCGATATTTTTTCGGATTTTGGATATAAGTGCTGTAAATGCCCATATTTTATTTCAACTGTACGAAGGTAATTCTTTAGTAGAAAGAGCCAAATTTTTAAAGGAGTTAGCAAGAGCATTAGTAATTCCCCAGATGCAGCGGCGTTTAAATAATAAAAAAATACCTGAAGAGCTAAAATTAAATATTCGGCGTGTCTTAGGTACATAGGTAAGATTTATTGTTATTTTTCGATAATAGTTTGTAAATTAATGTTTAGGATCAGAAGTTCGAGAACCAATGCAAGATCCGGAATCAGAAGAGAAATTAACTATTCGAAAAACATGTTTTTTACACATGGATCTCACAGACCGTTGTCTCCGTCTGTGTTCTATAGAATGCTCGTCTCTGGTTACGGTTTAAAGTTCTAGTATCCCTGGCTCTTTGCACAACAGAGAGAAATGTGGCATTGGTTGGCAAATGTCGATTTTGAAAATGCTGTACATACAAACACTTTGCCGCTAATACGTTTTGCCTATTTTCACCGTACACTAGAATCATGTCAACAATCTCACTGTTTGTAAATTCTGCCATTTTTTTTCAGTAAATTTCCCTGCAACCACCTCAACGTACACCTTCAAACTACCCGGCCCGGCCGGCGATGACTAACAATAAATTCTATATAATATTCTTCGTGAATATCATAAACTTAGACCAGAGACGTTCAAACGGTTTACCCGTTCGACAAAATTATTTATTTTCTCGAAAATTTAATAATACTTTGTTCAACAAGAAATGGTTTATTCCATTCATTTTCATGCAAACTTTCATTGTTTATTTTATTTTCATGAAGTTACGAAACACCCTATATATTAAATAGCTAGACGTTCTTTTTTGTATCACTAATTAGAAGTTCCAAAAACCAGACATCGTTTGTCATCTCGTCAACTAAGTAGTCGAACAAGCCATCAACTATTGCTATCAAATATGCATATATGTACCATCCATATGAATAATGTGGAGTAATATTTAAAAATTTCCATAGTCACATAATAAATTTTATAAATGACCATTCAAATAAAAATAATGATATGTGTTTGTTATCTGACACCAGCGTTCGAACTTATGATAACACCCGTTCATTTTCCATGAAAATGTATTCCCGATTGTTGCTTCACTGTTGTTATTCATTCGCCCTGAAATTTAGGCTAATGATCTAATTATAGCGCAAATGCTACGTTATTCCACGTTCTAATTAATATTTGAATGCACACACTAATCTACCGTTTTAGTCTCAAAACCATTAACATTTTAATGCAAACAGTAGTCCACCGTTTTAGTCTCAAAACCAAACATATTATTTCATTACGTGTTTGTCCCGGTATATATTCCGCCGATAAATTTTGCCCGACAAACATGAAAACAATTTGCAAAATAATGGCCGATATTGTTGTCCACACGCGCAATATGAGGGGTCCACAAATTACATTTCAATAAAAGCGGGAAAAGCGGGACTCTGTGTTTATTGTTTCACAGCTCTTAATTGAAGATTTTAATTTCGCTCAAGAAGATTTTATTATATTTTTTTAAATTTAAGTTTTTAAATTAAAGAGCAAATTAAACCTAATTTTCTTAAAGAAATATTAATGTTGCAAATTGTCTAGTTTTACATTTACATTTTTAAACAAGCGATTGCATAGCCAAGTCCTCTGGTAATAGTTAGGTAACTCCAGATAACGGGTTTTTCTTATGTTTATCAGTTTTAAGGCAAATGCATTTACAAACCCTCGTTAGTGTATTTTCTATATATCCTTTCCATCGTTAACTTTTTACTATCCTTGCTACGCTTTGTCCATGTTAAGATTTCTTTTTCCCTGTATTTTTTCTGATTATCTTATATGATGTTCTCATATCGTTTTGGACCGCTTCGTTTTCTGCAACTTTACCTTCGTCTTTTCTAGTAGTTTTGTAGATTTCTTTGTCTCATTGGTTATATTACTTTCCTAGTTTTCTTTTTTTTATTATTCTCATTTGATAGTTTTATAATAAACACAGAAAGACTTTCATAAATTGTCGTTAAGTCGCGAAATTAATTTAGAAAATCCTATGGAAGTTGAAGATTAAAAATAATTCCAAAGATGAAACCGGTCAGATGTAAAATTCATTTAAAAATCACTTTTCTAGACCAGCGGATTAGCAATTACCTACTTGACATCAAAAGATCGATAACTCAATCTTTACGCTGAAACTTTCCTGAAGTATTTGCAATTAAAATTGAAAAGGTGTCCTCAGATAAAAAAAAAGTGTCTCGACTGAACGACTCTTCATCCGCTTCTACTGGAAATTTTAAATTAACGAACGGTTAACGATTTTTATCCGACGAATGTTGCTTTGATTACTACAGCGTTTGCTTAAAGGGAGATTCGATGCTAAAAGCGCACTTGCGGTGCAGCATAAAACGTTCTCGTAATTTTCGAGTCAGCGATTCGAAAGTGCAGCCAACAGCAACGTTACAAGCCATTATCGTAATCGAGAGTAAGTTATCCGGGAGTACGTGGACACGACTTGCCCGCGCTGTATTGTTATTACGGAAACTGCAGGATTTAGCCGCGCTCAAGGATCGGGCACGATGCCAATTCAAAACATCACTAATACGGACCGACCTTTGAATAAATTGGATATTGCTCCATAAATTACATTTAAACGTAGACTGCGTAATACCAGACCGCGTTATAGCTCTGAGAATCGTGACTGAGAGCATAAATAAGTTTTCATCAGCTGAATCTGACGCTTTGCGTTTGTTCTCTCATATACGCACGTTCTGACAGCCATAATTTCATATAAAAAGGGCGCTAAACACAAAAGCTGTTTGTTTGGTTAAAAAATATTTTTTGGCCGCTCTTTATTAATTACGAAGGAAAAAGGGATGTTAAGTTTTCACCAACTCGAAAGCAGTAAATCAAGTATAATCGAGAGCAAGTTTTTCTTAGCCATTACACTTTTCTTCCTGTAATTTAAATATAAATCCATTCTGTGGTCAACCAAGCGAATTAACGTCATCGTGAACTAACATCGAATTCGAGGTTTCCCTCCAAATCATCACCAATCGTCTGTGTACCTCTGGCCTTCTGTTAAACCCATTATATTAACAAAATGTTTGGTGCAGAGTATAAAGTAGGAAGTTTCACTTTCTAAATTTAGAAATTGTAAAATCAATACTTAAAAAGCAATAAACTAGCGAGGAATCCACCTAATGAATCGACAATTAGAGAAAATTAATTGCCCACTTTTTTTTCCTTAATGCCTGGATTGAGAATGAGGCAATTTCACTTAATTCCAACATTTAACGTGGTAATTAGTGCCAGTGTCTCCGCATTATTGAACGAAGTGTGCAGTAACTCCTTGTGGTCGAGTCTCGGAGAGCGTTCGGTGTGGAATAAATGCGGGCTCCTCTAGCATCCGTGCAATCTTGAAAGTCCTGCGGCATTTATCTCCGATATAGGGCTCCAAATGAGATCCCCCGAGACTGAACCCACTGTTCGCTTCACACCTCACTTACTCTTAATTATAACGCTTATATAGGCAGGCAGAGTGCCAAACTCTACATAAGTCTCGGTGCACTTTTGGAGTTTCGGAATAGTTTCCTTCTATCTCTCATAAGCAATTTATATCTTCGGCCCAAATCGAAGACTGTGGCGGATTAATATCTGGCGGATGGCGCCCGATTCTATATCGATCGTGCTGTTTTCTCCTATTTAATTGGTTACCTCCAACGCGTCACCAATTTACATTTTAAATTGAACTAATACGGCAGATTAATACAGGTCTTGGTTTCCTAATTTACGTGTACATATAACGAATTAGACGGCTAACTTTGTAGAGCCATTAGTTTGGAACTTTTGTGCATGAAAAGCACTGACGTAGACAACTTAATTAGCAAGAACAAATTTAATACTTGTTTCAAATAAGTTGCAAGAAATGTATCAACACTTTTCAATTTTCTTTAGTTCTATAAGAACTAAAGCATTTTTAGGTATATCAAATTGCAGTAATAATACAGAGTGGATAAGAACCTTTGCATTAACCAAGTAAAAATACGAAGTGCCATCCTACGAAAAGAAGGAAGGCGGTAGGTACCCTAATATCAAATTATATGGAGAGGTCTAATCGGCTGAAGTCTGGTGATCTGCTGCCCAAGTTCACTTGCTTACATCTAGGTCACTAAAAGACTCTTCAACAATGTCCAAATTTTCTCGAGTCTTGCAGAAAGTAGCAGATGCAGATTCATCGGGATACGCCTGCTCTAAAGAAGGGGTCAACAATCGTTCTCTATAACGTTGATCACCGATATATCGTCTCTATGGTTCTATAGCGGGATACAGCCAATCATATTCCTATCTTAATAGGATATAAAAAGGAGCCTCAAGGAAATTGTGGGGATTAACAATGGGCCATGTAATTTTGTATGTTTATAACATGTGTACAAAAAGTATTCCCATCTAGTATGTTCACATATGTTCCTTACTTGATCTGTAAACGCCAAATTGACATTTAACGTTGACATAACGCCAACAGAAAATCATAACTAATAATTACAATTTATTACGTATTGAAACCAAACACACTAAAGTATTGAAAATAACGTTGCGTAACCCCCAAGATGGTAAAGCTAAAAATCCTGAAAATTTTAACAGCACCAGGTGACAAGAAAGCATTGCTATTCCAACAACTGTTCCCCAAACTAGCTCGGTGAAGAAGGGGTGGGTCATTAGTTAAATCAAACCATGGCGCCAGGGAATAAACCCCAATTGCTGTAACCACTTCGGAACCGTTCCCAAGGTGCCGTACTGTTCGCTCTAGGTAACTTCAAAACTTCAGGAGATTTAATACACGCATTGCATTCAGCGCAGGTTCTTGACAAAAACAAAACACACACAATAACACAAGATTTATTTGTGCAATCGTCAATAAATCAAAAAGAACAGCAGCCGTACTGCAATACGATAAATGTAATTCAAAACTATAACTTCAAAAACAACTGCGTTTAATCAGATCTGATTGCACATAAAATACCCAATGGCAACACCTATAATTCTAAATTTAACTAATTAACTACAGGCTTTTAAATGCTTCAGATTCATTAGTCAAAAGATAACCAAAATAGAAAGAAATAAAACATAACGATACGTCATAAATCCTATCAGCTGGCATCGGTACATTCCGTCTTAAACAGAGGGCGATAGTTGTCCGCGTCTAGCGTCCAAATTCGTGTTTCCACGAAATTGACTATGACGTCATCCCAAGGGAGGGTCGAATATGTTACACCAGCAGGAGATATTTAACAATACCCAGAGACGAGAATCCTTTATTTTCGCAAACGAAAACCAAGTCTAAACTAAGACTACAGTCCAAACTAAATCTGACACTAAAATGACCCTATAAAAGAAGGAGAAGGTCAACCATTTGCCAATGTGACGCAATAGCGTAAAAATAAAACGTTACCTGCAATTTTGCAAAGTCGTTGGTTTAAAACTTAAACAAGTTTCACCGCAGCAAAACAATAGCAAGGCCAATAGAATAATTAAGACATCAAGACGTCAATAGTTTCAATTAAAAGAGCGAGTGTTCAAATAGACCTTTCTGGAAAGGGTTACAGTGTTGTCAGAAGTCCAGCAAAGCATATATAAACACGCGATGTTGCCATTCGTAAAAAAAACCTGCAGGCAGAATCGTTTAAACATTTTGCAAAATGTGGGCAGAATTGTTTATTTCATCATACTTTTCGATGATTCCTGTAAATCATTAACGGGCGTTTTAAAAGTGGAATTTTTCAAGTAGGGCCAAACAAAGAAATCCAAGGGAGTTAGATCGCAAGCTCGCGAAGTCCATATGTTTGCCATATTTCTGTTAATTATCCGATCTCCAAAAAACTCTTGAAGGAAATTTAAAGTATGTCCAGCAGCATGGGCCGTTACACCATCCTGCTGGAAATATCCAAATTGCAACTCGTCATCATGCAGTTGATTAATAAATAGATGCAAAATCTCTTCCCGATATCTAAGTGCTATTAGTGTGCCATTAAAAAATATTGGACTTATCAATCTTCTCCGACTTAAACCTATCCAAACACCAATTTTTTGTGGGTGGAGTGAGGCTTCAATGAAAATATGAGAGTTTTCTATACTCCAGATCCTCATATTTTCGGAATTAATATATCCTGTTAAATGGAATCAGGCCTCATCGGGAGAGAAATTTTTGTCCAACAAATCGTCGTTGTCAATATTGTCTAAAAACCAATGACAGTATCTTCGCCTTGGTTCAAAATCTACTGGAAGCAATTCATGCAGGGCAGTCAAACGATAAGGGAACATTTGCAAGTCCTTTCTTCGAATAGATCTGCAGGTCCCGACAGAAACATCAACTTGTTGTGAAAGGTGACGAAGAACATCAGTCATAATTTGCCTCACATTTTCAACTACCTCATACCTTTAGGGCTATCTGATACCTGTTTTCAAGCCACATTGCCAGTTCTTCTGTAGAGTCCTATAGAGTACTGAAGTTGATTAACAAATTTGTGGTACAGAAATACAGTTTCTCGAAATTTTGTCTGAAATTCTGCAATATAATCAGGAATAGAGTAGGCCCATTCGCCATTGATTTTTTTGGGCGTTTCGATAGTAGGATTCGACCATAAAAGATTTATCTTCTAATGTGAAAATTTCGCTTGAAAACTATTGTTTGAAACTACTGATTTCAAATTCTTGCAAATTCCCTTCTCACTTTTCCAGGAGGTGACGAGCCTTTAAGTAGCTTAAACGAGGGAGACAAGGCAGTTCCTGGTTTCCTTATGTTTGGTTCGCGTTAAATCTCTCATCGAAATTTTGATTTAATTTTAAGTTCAGGTTTTGATTTTTTGAATCAAAAGCGTGACACAAACCTTATTCATAAAATTTAATCAATGATTGCTACATATATTTCTGCCAGTTACAATGAGGATGGCTAAAACCAATAATTTCAAAGATAACGTAACCTTGGAACAGTTTGAAATTTCAAAGGCTTTAAATAACAAAAATACGAAACCTTTTTGTCTGAACAATCAGTCAGAATTTAATAAATTAAACTTCGCTAACAATTTCACTCATTCATAATGTTACACTTTTGCCAGCTTTCTGAACGTGACCTGTCACTCTCTTTGCCGACCTTGCGCTTCACCTTTTGGCCCGCCAGTCATTTCCTTGCACTCCGTGTGGGATGACCTATTTGTGAATTTTAATATTTCAGACTTTTGTCTGATTTGTAACCAAAGGGTGCCTCCTGTGCCCTTCTCTCTTGTTTGATTGAAGTGGCAACAATTTTCCACTTTTGCTTCCCGGCATGCCTTTTTGTTTTTCGACATACCACATGTAGTACTTACAATAAAGTTCCGTTTTCTCTCTTTTTTGTCTGCAACAAACTAAGTTCCACGTTGATTACAGCCTGAAGATGGCCATCCTCATTGTAACTGGTCGAAACATATGTAGCAAGAAGATTTGTGTCACGTTTTTAATTCAATTATCCACTTCATTATGTGTATTCCTCGTGGGTTTCCCAATGTTTTGATTTTTTGTTATAAATTTTCCAAAAGTTTGTTATCGGTTTCGGTCAGAAAAAACAGAAGCTTTTCCCTCGCAGTTACAGTCTTTTATTTAAATTAAATTCGTCGCAATCGAAGCAAATATAACTTTATTATAATATATTTTTTTATCGGTTAAAACTTTCGAATTTTATTTAAAATATCAAAGTAGTTTTTAGAGAATCTTTAACAATAAGTTGAACAAGGAGAGGAGAAAGAATCAACAAACCCAAAATAAGTAAGTCTGAGGGTAAAAACGACCAAATTTCAAACCACGTCAGAAGAAAGCGGGAAGAACGATCGCTGGCTAATTTTTGGCTAAAACTGGAAACGCTACTAACAAAGGAGTCGCCTCTTGCGTCTCCATTTGGTTTGGAAAAGTTTTGGTTAAAAGGGCGGTAAAGGGGGTTCAGAGAAGTCAGAATTTGATACTTCCAATCTTTTAACAGTGAATTTCCTTTTCAACACGCTTCCCATTCTGTGGAATCTCTCGATAATTTGGCGAACGTGTTGGTGCGAGGCAGTTTCTTCAACAATTTTGTTCAGAAACATCAGTTGAAGTTGTGTTTTCCATTCAAAAATGGAATATTGCCATTCCCCAATTGTTACATGTGTAGATCGGAAATAAGTTTCAATAATTGCAAGTGTTTTTTTTTTCGAGGTATGCATTTTAATCGCTTGGTAAATCAATTCAGTAATTTGATTGATTCATAGTACTTATTTTACAGAGCTAATTAATTCAAAAAGATTGGAGTGGCACAGGGAAATTTATACGTGAAAGAATTCGAATTGTAACTAGATGATAATCATTTTGCTTCACCTTGTAGAATTTCTACAAGGAATTTTAGAAAAAACATACTGTGAGCCCTGATGATTTTTCAAACAAGTCGTGCGGAGACTATTACAAATTGCGGGCTATAAAAACATTATCAGCGGAATACAATCTATATTAATGAGTACGCGGTAGAACATACCTGGGTCCGGAACATTTCCACCGCCTGAGCTGATTAAAAATAAAAGACAATCAAATTACACCTCGTATCGCAACATAAAAGTTGCAATTAATTTTAAGGAAACATTTTAAAACGTTATCGCGGCGGCATTTGCATGCAAATGAAGAGGTATTAAAAGAAAATGCGCTTGCCGTTACCATCACTGTTAACGTGGCAGAGATTCAGAATTTCCAGACGGGGGAGGAAATTGAAAACACATACAAACCGAGTAAAAAAATGGATTATTTATTCGAGCACGCTTAAACCATTCATAATTACAATTTACTAATGCGACAAAGTGTTATCGACACACAAAACACTCTTGATAGTTTGATCCATGGATCCAAAGCTCTTTTATTCAATGTGCTTTTCGGTTCTATTTTAATTCATTTCTTCACCAAGAAATACAATTATTTTAATCCTTTCTTTTTTATGAATATAAAGCGGAAACGATTTGGGAAACGAGGAAATAATTTAACATTCACGATTTCCTTTTGCGGATTGGTATTGCAGGGGGGGGGGGGTGGAATGGTTTATACGGCCACTAGGATTGTACTTTTGACGCTCCATTAAATAATAATCCTCACGCGTGATTTCCACTACGCAGTCGGAATAGCATAAAGATACGATGCGTTTTACGAGCACGTAATTCAAGCAGCTACGTAATTCTAATGAAACTTCCACTGAAGAAGAAAATTTCTTGTGGAATAGTTCTAAAATTTTTAGAGAAATTTATCCAGCAAGAATATTATTCATCGTTATTCATACACATAGTTATTGTCTAAGAATTTATAATCAAGCCCGTCTTCAGCCATAAAGAGATTTTTCTAAAAATGCCGTAAAATACGTGCAAGTAAGTATATTTTTCATGGTAAACTTCCTTTTGTGTACTTTTATGCGGAGCTACTTTTGCTTTTCTCGGCGAAACAATTTATTATCGTTAAATGTATTGTTATTAAAATAAACAAGAGACCGAGACTGAAGTTGGCGCGAAGAAAAACGCCCTGACGTGTTCCGCATCGCGAACGTACACAAAATAGAAATTAACGGTGTAAGTTTCACCTTAAATATTTTATGAAAGAATAAGTGCTCTCCCTGCTTCGAGGGATCGTTTGTTTTCAAAGTTAGATTGTTCTTTGAAGCCCTCGGTGTGAAAACGATTGTGATTTACATCCTGATGTTAAAATGCCACACCGCCGATTTTTTTTAGTTTTAACATTGATTCATTTTTTGATTACATTTTCACCCCCAAGATTTTACACTTGTAAAAAAATCGATCTTCAATAACGAGTGGAAAGTTCAGATTCCAATTTTGATTGGGCTTTATTTGATTATCTACTTACCCCAACTCGCAGCAGATAGATACATTTCAGCATTCAATAAATACATTGATATCAGCCTCAAATATTCATTGAATTGTAAGAGAGTTAATAAAAGTTGCCTTAAAGATATAGTAATTGCTATTTTACATCTCAGATACAATCTCGAACGATTCAGATGTTACTAATCTTTGTGCAATATTGATATGGATTTTTCAATTAGTCGTTAAAGCAACCCCTCTGTATAGTGAAAACAAAAAGTTGGTAAGCTCTTGCTTGAAGCGCAAATTTTATCCGCAGCGATATTTCAACGGAAACCTCTTTAGAATAAAATCGATAGTACTCTCATCTTGTACTTCTTGTTTTCTTGCTTTGTCCGCAATTTTTAAACTTGAAAGGATTCATAATCATATTTTACAATGATTAATGTTAACGGTCGTTAACGTAACCCACTTCTTCGTTCTTTGCCTTTTGCAATGACAGAAGGCGAACGGAATGCTCGAAATGATCAACTTTTCTCCCATACACATTCCTCATTATTATCCTTGTTTATTTTCGAAATGAAATATCTGCCTCTCGGAATTATCAGCCGCGATGTATACTTACTTACATCAAAGATGTTCCCCGAACGCCCAAGAGGCAGAAATGCAATCTAGTTAGCTATAATGATAAAGACGACTTTGATTTACAAACTCCAATGCGCGTTTCAAGACTCGTGGAAGGCAAAGTTCTTAATTTACACGTCGACGTGTAGTAGAATATCGAATTATGTTTGCAACACGTCATATGCAGTGTATGTTAATCTGCGGAACAATTCAATTCAGCAACTAAACTAACACGTGGGAACTACCTAACGGAAATCATCCAGTTGAGAAGCAAACAGCTCCAAGTTACGATAACTGTTTTGGTAATTTGAAGTTGGTACTACTCCACCTGAGATGCAGCAATTAAGTTAACGGAGTTTACGTTCCAAGTGACATTGTACGTCAACAAATACGATAAAGTAAGACGTAAAGCTCTTGAGAAATATGTATGTTTCACTACAACTGATGTAGTAAAACAGCAACTAGTTATTATCTTTTACTATCTGAATGTTCTTTTTCTATATTCCTAGTATTAATTTTGCCCTGGTTCGCTTCTTACCATCTAATAATCTGTAATAAAATAGAATCACCTATAAATGGCTTAAACCAGTTAAGTTCAAGTTATTGCTTCTGATATTATTTATTTATTTTAGTTTGTTTAGGTGTGGTGTGTTTGATTAGGAAGTAAAGTTAACAACCATCGACAAACATTTGTAAACTTCACTAATAATTGAAATTTTCTCTGTAATAACATTAATATATTATTTAATTTGCTTAGTATGATCAATTATAATAATAAGGTAGCAATTAGTTAAGTTTTGTTGTTTTATTCAGGATGGTGAATTGTTACCTTCTATTTTCCTTCGAAAATCAATATTATATAAATTTCATTGCTCGTAACTCTTGATTAATGGAAGTTTCAATATTTCAGATTCCTTTTGTAAATAAACGCTAAATTTTCATTTCACAGTTGACAACACCCTTAACAAAACTTCGGACGTTTTATTTATTTAGCCGTTTCGATTCGCAAATTTTAATTCGGGCGTTGGCAGGAGCAGGAGCAGCAGGCACCGCGCAAAAATTGTTTGTTTGAAATCACGTCTTGTCTATCCTTCCCTGCTCTATAATTTACAGCATTTTCGTATTGCAAAATTGAAAGCAAAAGTAATAACACAGCCGCAACTGCGCCATATGTTCACGATTGTATAATCAAATTTCGCGTTCGTGCGCGAATACTTCCCGTAAAATTTGTTGGTGAATATTTTATGAGACTACTCTCGCCGCGGTTAAGGGTCCGCCACGTCCAAATCGCTGAATGAGGCACCTAATTTAGCGAACAGGGTTGGGGACCTTTTCCCGATGCGTTAAACAGAACAAAATTTTATTTTATAACCAAATTTCTAGGGACTAACGCCGGAATTACAACGCTTTCGTTCTCAAGAAGTCTAAAAATAGAACGATTTCAGGATTAGATAAAATTGATCACGCTGTACCCTCATCCCTTTAAATTCAATCAAATAATATTGCCAGCCTAAGGAACAAAGTAAAATCCAAAAATACAGAGTACGCACTTCGCAGGGTAAACACGATCAAACAAGAATTACTGTCATGTTTTTGTGCTTTCGTGCAAGTAAATAAGGCTATTATTTTCCCTTAAAGAACTGCCTTCCATTGGTTCGACTAAAAAAAAAAAATCCGCCTCTTGCGTCACTAAACACCTTTCAAAATGTAACGCGCTAATTGATATTTATTCGTGAATTAAAACCGTACAAACAAATTTTCAGCTCCGGTGGGTTCAGAAGACGTGTTTACGTATACATATGTAGATTGCATTTTCGTACGAAATTATGCAAATTTATGCGTAACATTCTCATGAAAATTTTTTTTTAATATTATAATCATAAGTACAGACGAAATTTGAATTTTATTCGCATTCCGTCTACCGGAAACTCCGGCGACGCATCTCCACCGAACACGTGTTTGTGTTTCGCACTGTTTGTTTAAGCAATTGAATCTTCCGATAGGATGATGAATGGCCGTAATGCGTATTTATAAATCTGAAATGGTTTTGACAGTGTTTGTCTGCGTATGACTTCATCATCAAATCCGCTCCGTCCTTCCTAATTTACCCTTTTTACGAGCTGGGGTGAATTTTAATAGGCAGGGAAGGTTCCGTATAAAAACAGAAATTTTAATGGAAAGGGCTATTACGAAAATTAATTCTTGTGTCAGCATATGTATTTATTTTGGTTATTTTTATAATTGTGTTTTACACAAAGGAAAATTATGTCTCGTGACAGATAAGAATTTTGAATTAAATTACTACGGAAAATTTCCTGAAATAAAATTTAAATATGTAAAGTCACTTTATTATAATGTACTAATACATACACTGTCTACAATGGTCAAGAAAATGAATGGCCAGGTATTTCACAAAAAGCTCTGGACGGGGCTAAAAAACTAGATGTTTGATTGTGAGTGAAGAAAAGAAAAGAAAAGAAATTGGCGCAGAGAATTTGGTACTATCAAAGGTAAAGAAGGTTTGTTTGAGCAGTAGCGAAAGAAGTCGGAAGAAGAAGAAAGCTTTCCATAGAAAATGCATCACCTAGAGAGAGTAGAAATTTGGTGAATATATTTGTCTTGAACAAAGCATTAAGTGATTACGTTCTCAAACAAATTGATTAGCTGCATCAAGTTATCCAGACTATTTTCTTCAATTTTTTATTACAATCGTGACAAATATTTTCGATTTCCTGCTTTGACACATTGAATGACTGTCAAATTTAATGTTATTAAGAATTTAGGGAATGCCTCGAATAAGAAGACGTCCATAATTGCACCAACTAACTCAATTTGAAAGGGGCAGAATTGTGGGATTAAGCGAAGCTGGAATTCCCTTTAGGGAAATTGCAAGAACGACCGATCGCAATATCGCCACAGAGGGAGACCGTCGTAAGCGTCGCCTAGGTACTGGAGTTCAGAGAAGAACTGCGGAGCGACTACATCAAAGTCTCCTAGGGACCAATTCTCTTCAATAAGACTGATTACCGATGGCTAGTATACTGCAATGGGAAGGCCGATCTCTATGTCGTCAGTATATCGCAGGATTAGGGCATTTGGATACATTCGTATCGACCTCAGTTGGTACCACCTTTGACTCGAGATCACCGAAGACGACGTCTCCAATGGTGCCATGACCGAAGTCACTGGAACCATGAATGGGATTCAGTTATCTTTAATGACGAGTCTCAGTTTTGTTTGGGAACACACGATGGACGACAACGCGTTAGAAAACGTCGAGGTGAGCGACGTAATTTACAACACATTACAGAACGTCATGCAGCTCGCACCATGGGACTAATGGTATGGGATAGTACCAGTTCAGGAAGTAGGTCTTCATGGTACTATAACAGCGGAACGCTACGTTGGAGAGGTTCTACAGGAAGTTGCTCTTCCTTATGTTAGAGGCATACCAGGTGCTCTTTTCCAGCAGGATAACGCTCGACCTCATGTTGCCCATAGGATCATGGACTTCCTGGAGCAAGGCATACTTCCGTGGCCCCCAAGAAGTCCTGATCTTTCTCCCATTGTACATGTATGGGATATGATGGGAAGAAGAATTAACAATTAGCTTCGCCCTCCTCTAACTTTGGCAGTTTTGCGATATGGAATACAGATGGGATAGGATTTCTTGCCTCAAGAAGAAATTAATCACTTAGGCGAGTTCAAGAATGCTTAACCTTTCGTTGGTCGCAATAGTATTATTCTACAAAACAGTTGCAGTGTATCATAATGATACGTTACAGTTTTTTATGAATCAGAATAATACGTAATCCCCAAAGTGACGGGTTGTTGGTAGTCAAATCTGAATTATCCACTGCTAATGGTTCCGCTTTTCCTTCGACTTCTTCTGGTGGTCTGAATCCTTTTAGAACTTCAGTTAGAGTGTGTGGCATGCCCTGCGCTTGAAGACTTCTCCTTTGTAGTTGTAGTTGAACCAATTCATGACCAAACTGCCGAAGAAAAAGTCGATGTCGACCTTCTCTGTCTATTATCTAACCAAATTACTTGTGCGTTGATGTCTGCAATGTTCAATATCGCAAAAATCACAGCCATTGGCCAGCGTCGGGCGTTTCTGGCAACATTGTATGCCGTGCAGAGTTAATCAACAACATCGACTTCTGACTTGGTCTTATTATAATATGTGATCATCTCAGGTTTGGCAGCTTCTCTTGATTCTGCATCTGAAGTGTTGAGTCGACAAAACAACAACGTTTTTATTTATTTTGGGCATGTATGAAACTATTGTAGCACTCTCCCCAAATCCAAACATACTGGATTTTAGAGGCCTATCCTTCACATTCAGTAAATCTGGAGGGAGCTCTTTTTTATTTTTTTTTTCATGGTACCCACGAAAGTGATTCTATGTTCCTACAGCTCAGCAGTTAGATTCACATCCAAAAACCAGTTATCGGTCATTATATTACGCCCCGAACCATAAGTTGGTTGTGCCAATCTTTTGACAACATCCACTGGTTTGTTACTTTGAACATAAGGTCCGTCCGGTTGCTTGGCGGCGTATACCTCGAGATTATGCGTGTAGAAAAGGACTGAATCGCACATGGCATAAATTTTCACTCCGTATTTTGCAGGCTTCGTAGGAATATATTACTTGAAACGACTCTGAAGTTTTTCATCAATAGTGACGCACTGCCCAAGAGAATAACTTTTTTTACAATTGTGAACACAACCGTCAAACAGCTCACGAATGGCCGTTATGTTGCCATTTCTATTCTTGTGGTGCAATCATCAAAGCGAACTCATCCTACAAGAATCTTGAACCTCCTAAGCCCCATTACTAGTCGAAATATTTCCACACCATGACCATCTGTACCCTAAAAATCCTCTAGCATCAACTTATTTGCATGTAAGGTTCCTGCTATGTACAAAAGTCCTACGAGGGCTTTCATTTCAGTCAAGTCAGTGTACTTTGTATCGCGTTCTGGATCAAAATGATCCCTTACTTTGAGGCGAATGTATTGATTTGTATGCTCAATAATACTTTGTAACATTGCATTGGAAAAAAAATTACTCCAGCATTCTAGAGCCAATTTTTTTTGTCTTTCCCAATATAAAATAAATTACCGTTTTGGATCAGGTTCCTCATCAGTTCCAGTCTCCTCAGATTCAGAATTATCAATTCTTTCTTCTGGTGGTTTGTGTTGGCTTCTTCTTCGAAATCTTCTACTTCTACTTTTGGTACACATGCGACCGACAAAAGGTTAAGACAAGGCGGTATATATATCAGTAGTATATTTTTAAGAAAAACTATATGTTTTGATTGGTCGATTCTTGTGTGCTTCAAACGTTGAATTAATTAGTTGCCCAAAATTTTCTTCAAGTTCTCTTCATTAATAAAATTTCTAAATAAAAAGGTGAATTAACTGGTTGTAAATCGAGAAAGTACCACTAAAGTACCACAGGTCTTGAGGACTCTTGACTTGTGCACTCATTTCGACACCTTAGTCTTCGAGATAGTAATATTAAGTACGTTGACTATGTCAAATGGCAGCCCATTTCCAGATCCCCAATTTTTCTCCCAAACAAGTTTAATACTTATTTGATTGATCCCATGGAAGATGAACGCCAAGACCCTAACTGATCGATACTAACTCTAAATATCGAATTCCTTTTCGATTTAATTGACCCACTATTAGGTCTCGTTTAACACATTATTTAAATTCGTCCTTAATTTAACACTGGAACTGGAAACACTGCAAATCGGAAATATTTAATTCTATTTCTTTTTCCTTTTGTATACCTTCCTCTCCCTGGCGATACCACAAACTTACTACACCTCACGGTATCTCCTAAAGTCATTGAAAAATGTAAAATTTAGCAGCCACAAGGAAACGCGAAACCGTAATATCAGAGTTAAATATAAACTGTAATTTGAGCGTGTTTGCTCATTAAAAAGTTCCAATCACAAGCAGTAAGCAAACACTAAATCTGAAATACTTTGGAATCACACTGATACGTACTTCTGTATAAACGTAAACATCGATTATTCAAAGAGATCATTTTCCTTTGATATTTACAATTAGTGGCGTTTACACGATTCCACACGTGTTTAAACGCGTCTATGATAATTTCCAAGCAAATATGTACGTAATAATTAATTTAGAGTCAAATTTTGTTTGCGACACTCGGTACATTCCCGGTGCGGTGGGCTCGGATCTGGGCGTGATTCTGTTGCCTTAGGTGTGAAACTTGACAGGTAGAAGACGAAGGTGTTTACTTTGAACCCGAGCTATTTACATTCCCCGTTAATAAGCGGAAAGATTCCCTGCGCCAAACGCGTCCGATACTCCTAAATTATTCGTGTAAATTAACGAGCTTTGTTTTCTCAGATACTCTTTTCCTTCCAACGAATTAACAACCTCATTGTAAGCCGCAATGTAAATTTATACTATATTATTTACCCGGGGATAATTCAAACAGATTTTTTTGGTCCTTTCGAAATTAAATTATGGAATAACTGCTGTGAAGAGAGATAAAAAAAAATTGAGGTAATTTGGCACGTCATAAAAACTAATCCAAATAATGGAAAAGGTGTTACAGGAATTAAAACGTTGTTCTATTTCCGATCGTTTTCAAAACTGATCATTAAAAGAGAGAGCACCCGGAAAACAAAACAAAAAAATCGAGTGAGCGATATTTTCTTCGTTCAATGGCAGAGCTATATAAATTACCGTTTTATAGCTCATCGGCGCAGTGGATTTTCGATTATAAATAACACATATGAGAGTCCGTTTCCGTTTAAGTTCCATTTTCACTCGCTATCGCTTTTATAATTTGAGGACAGTTCACATACCATGGCAATAACTTCCATTTCAAGTTTATTCTTTGTGGGAATAAAGATGTTGCCCCTTTCTCAGCGAGTTATCAACTTCAAATTGTCTATTAGAGTTTCCTATCCGAAGTTTTAATTTGATCTCTGCTACTACATCAATTTGTATGGTGCTGCGCTTAAGAGAAACGATGAAGCTAAAACAAATACAGGGCTTGCATTTTAAACTAGCCGTAAATCTTTGGCTATACACTGCTATTGTTATTGTTGCCTAGCTTTAACTTCCGGAGCTTGATAAATTAAATGAACATAACAATTATGATATATATATAGTACTAGGTATAACACCGCGAAACAGTTCAGAATGCAGAGTTTACTCAATACTTTTATTTATCTATTTATTTATTATATGAGTAATAATAACAATAATAATTGAAATCATTTAATTAGGGATTGTGAATATGTATATAGCCCAATAAAAATAGTGAATAAATAATACATTGTAGTTTGTTAGGAATTCATATTATTCCAATAATTAAACACAAAATTAATTAACCAAATTAAAATACGAAATGCAAGTGCATTCACAATGATTTCCAATATCGACCAGAATAATGTACGCTAAATTCGACGCAAATAGTTATATCCAACCTATAGAAAATATCTTCTAATGAGAAGCAAATTCGTTATGCTAATTTAAGATTTTGTAATTTAAAATGTGTCGAGAACTTTGATTCACAAAAAAAAATAATTAATCTATAAACTAACTTAGCAGCCTAATAAGAAAAAACGTGGTGCCCCCCTAGGCTATTTAAATCGCGCAAAAAATGAATAGGAAAATTTAGTCAACCGCGCCTCCTCTAGAGTGATAAATCTTTTAGTTTTTCTCGTCGTCGCTGAAACTTGTTAAGAAATAAAATCGATGCGGCTTTTTATGAAAATGTTATTATGTCGGAGAGAGCGTAAGAAAAAGCCCTCGGTGTAGCAAGTTTTTAAGTTATGTAAGTCATATCTCTTGCCTTTAATAACGCTTTCTTTTTTCTCAAGATTTTTATAGACCATTACATTTTATATGAAGCTGTAAAGTGCCCTGTATATTTTTTAAATTACATCCTGGGATTCTTAAGTGATACGAGTTTTTCATTTAGGATTGTACTAGTATAATTATTTTATGGAATATGGGTAAGAATTTTAATGTAATGTTGCTTAAATAACGTTGAGGATAGTACAAGTACGAAACTGCAATAAACTAAGAATTTATGACAGCAGTTTTGTAATTATACAGCGTGTCTCAAAACCTATGTCTTTAATTAAAACTGCAGGTATCTCATTATAAAAGAGATTGATTCTCCAAATCTGAACGGTATTGTTCAAAAATAAAAAAACTGACCTAGCATAAGCTCGTGTAGTTCCTTTGTTTTGAAACCTCTTACTTTATGACTTGTTGAGGCAAATCTGCTTTCAATTAAAAACAAAAACTGCAATAAGTTTTTTTTATTTACGTTTGAAAGAATTAGGTCAACGTCTCAGATGTCGCGCGCGTAATCGGCAATTTTCTTTATATCCATCTGTGTTTCACCGACAATTGTTGGCATAGCGAAATCCGTTTCTCGTTGCGTTACATGGTATTTATTTCTCGCTTGTTCAGCAATTCTTGTAAAGAGACGACGTAATCAACACACTTAGTCATAATTTGTATTTTAAACATCAACTTATTTCATTAAAAAATTTGTAGTTTACTTTGTTCGTATCACGGTGTTTGTGCAGCTTATGAAAAAATAAACTGCAGCTCTCTTAAGGAAATAGGTACAATGTGACAAGCATTGTTGTGTTAAATTAAATTTAACAGATCTTAATTTAAGAATTGAAATTCTGCGTCTAGCAATATGTGAAATAAAAAAAATGTACAGTACAGCACAAAATGTATATCAAACGTGTTGTCATACCTGTGCATTCATTATGACCTTAGAATTTTAGTAAAGTTCACTTTTTGTTCTTGATACTGATTTTTATAATTACAATAAATGTTGAAAATATTGTACTGCGGTATTAACACATAATTCGGCACGCCGTATCCAGTTATTTGTTACTATTACTTATTTACACTTCAATTAAGCCATGTACACATATATTTACACAAACTACACACTACGTAAATTTGATAAATAATACTAAGCCTATTAATGTTTTTAAAAATTTATTTTAACCTCAGTTTTTTTTATAAAATACAAACGCAATCACTCCGACTGAATTTTCCCAAAAACTATTATTCAGCACTTCGTTTTTCATTCTAACCCCCTCCCTAATGTATGCATCTGTGAATTTATGACAGCACGATAATAATAATAATAATAAAAACGAACAATAAAGTACGAGGAACGAAACTGAGCCAGCTGAATTTTATTTTATGACATTGCTATATAACCTAGGACATTCACATCTGGGAGTCCGAACTTGAATCGGTCAATCAATCTTTGAAAAGTAGCCGGTAAATTCCAGACCAAATGGCATGCGCAGAGAACGATACAAACTAAAAGATGTCACAAATGCCGTTTTATCTGTCTTCTTTGCATAGTAGGACCTGCAAAAGCCACTTCTCAAGTCCACAGTTGTCTTATAGTATCTCTGCTGAGCCATGTGGAGAATATCGTCTGGAGCAGTTATGCTATTGAGTCTGCGATAATCTATACATACCCTGTACGTTCTATCTTTCTTAGGAACAAGTACCACAGGTGCAGCATATGGCGATTCGCACTCTTCAATGATATTCTTGTCTAACATCGAGTCGATTTCTGTCTCCAGAGCGGGCCTCTTCAGAGGTGGCAGACGGTATGGTGCTGTAGTGATGGGCTGGTCACTTGTTAAATTTATACAGCACTTAGCGTACGGGGTAGGTACAGTTTTCTTCTCGAACACATCAGCGTTCTCGTTTAATACCTTGGTTAATTGTCCTCGTTCATCTTCCGAGAGAATTATGCCTTCTTCCTCACGAAGGCTTGTGTCTTCACAGATTCGTTGATGTTGGAGCGGCAACAAGAGGATACCTCTGGACGAAGTCGCTAGCAGATCCGCTGCATCCTCGGTAAGTCCAGGTTCACATCGGCTTTATGCAGAAAATCGACTCCAAGAAGCGTCTTGTTGTCGGCATACTCTGGTATGGCAAGGAACGTCATCTCTATTTCCTGTCCTTGCAATACAACATTTACTTTATACAGCTCGGTGATCACCTCCTTCGGAACACCATCGGCCATGATGATGTTCTGTTGACCTCAGACAAAAGGATCTCCAATTCTTTAAAATGTTGGCCTAATTTATGACCTGCTATCGACTGCTCAGCTCCTGTATCGACAAATGCAAGGCCGTTCAACCTTGCTATGGTGACTTCCATCGGGGCCCTCCCTTTGAGACTTGGAAGTTTAAATTCGGCAGCTAAAACTTCTAAGGATGAAACTGGTACCATATTCTGCGACTGACGGCCATTGCTGGGACACTGGGACCGAATGTGACCTTGTTGATGACACCCATAACAGATCAGCTGGGTCCTGGCTGCTCCAGGACTAACATTCTGTCTCATTGGTTTTTGCTCTGTACTGGGCTTCTTAACACTTGCTAGCTTACGATATTCGTGTTGTAAATGTCCATAATTTTTACAAAACTTACATCGGGGTCTTGTTCGACTACCTAGATTATCATCATACTCTGTCTCACGACGAGTTTCTTCAACAACCCTAGCCTTGGTTATAAGTTCATCGAAGTCTGGCACGTCATCTCTTATTTATGTATGTATCTTATATTCGTCTGGCATAACTGGATCCTCAGGCAATTTCGACAGCAATGCACGAGCATGGCTTACAAAAACATCGGTGGGCTCATCAGCCGACTGCTCTCGGGCAAACAGTTCTCTAAATATCTTGTGGGCGGACTTGTAGTCTCCAAAACTCTAGCGAAGGGCCTTTATAGCATTGTCCCAACTCTTGGCTGTTCCCTTGATACCTTGCCACCACAGAGCAGCTGCACCATCGAGCAACATTGGTAGGCCTTTCTCATCAGACACGCTGATGCAGCTCTTGTAAATTGTGATCCCGTCGATAAATCCCTCGACTGATTCCCTTTTGTCCCCTGAAAAACGTGATTTACATTGCGCGAAATTGTCTCACTTACTGCAAGTCGGTAATGATGACCCTCCCGGTACGTTTTTCAGATTCGCCAGCAGATTCAGGAACTGCTCCTGTGACATTATCACGTTGTCCGGCATTGTACTTTTCGGTTCACTGCGTAAATTATATTGACGGTCGTGCTGTTTTGTTACCTGACCGTTTAAAATTCGATACACTTGACAGTTGACATTTTTTTTTCTCGAAAAATGAAAGACAAGTCTATTCACCAATGTGATGGCATTTCCAACGACGCGCACACCACAAGTCTGTTCACCAATTTCCTACTTGCCTGTAGCTGTTTCCTTTCTGTTTCCTACACACTGCGTTATATGTACAACTTTTCGATCAACAGATCACCATCCGTGTAGGAACTACTTAGCTATTACTACTTTTTTAGTTTGTTCGAGCCCCACGTTGGGCGCCACTTATAACGGGGTGATTGTATAACACGATGAATGTCATAAAAGTATATATTTTATATAGTAACAAAAAACTAAACAACAGAACTAAACTAATTCTTCGACGGACGAATCGAGTTGTCGAGATTGGGATACATTATTAGTATTATTCTTGTCTTGTCCCGATTAAAATGCGTCTCAAAATAACTGTTAAAAAAGTGAAATAATTTTATTCAAACAAGAATAAGCTCAACATCTGTTTTACGCCGTTCACGAAACATATTATCCATAATTCCTTAATTCA
Organism: Serrognathus titanus; assembly: GCA_039766575.1. NCBI lineage: Eukaryota > Metazoa > Arthropoda > Insecta > Coleoptera > Lucanidae > Serrognathus > Serrognathus titanus. The sequence continues at coordinate 5,708,198 of CM077912.1, forward strand.
ATAAGTAGGAGACGAGTTACACTAAATAGTAAAATGTTTTATCCTCATTGGTGAATGGCATCACTGAATTTAATCCAAGAATGTAAAAATATTATCGTAAACTTATTAGTTCACATTTATTTACTTTTCGTTTATTGGTAAATTCTCATGTATGAGGGAAAAGATTCTCATTACAAGTTATGACTAGTGTGTGCCTACCAAATGCTTGCTTTAGAATAAAACTGTCATTTTATTTGCGAATTAAATATAATAGTAACAAGAAGTGGGTAAAAAATAGTGATATTATAAAAAATGGATGATTAAAGCTTTATTTACCGAGGCCTTATTCTACTTTCTCCAGATATGCTTAATATTCTAGTGGAATAAGGAATTCAATTATTTCGACGCAAAAGAACTCCTTTGAGGATAGAAATGCTTGACTCCTTCTGGATAATACTAATTCCTTTAGGGATACAAACTACTACCTCAGTAGTTAAGTCTATCTCTTTTCCTGGATAATATTAACTCCTTGAAAGGTAGAAATAACTACCGAAAAGATTAAAATGTCGCATTAAAGACAACATTAACACTTTTTAAAGTTAAACTCCTAACTCCATTTATTTTAACGCCAGTAACGGATTGTCAGGAACATCAAAAAGGTGTGGACATGAGGGAACACCAAACTGGAGACGTGTTGATCCTTTCTATTGGTATTTGTTTTTGTTAAAACTAGTACCTATTTATGCTTTTATTTTTTAAGGAATGATATTATGTGTTGAAAAGTAAATTTAAGCAGGTATATAAGGTTTATCTTTCCCGCATAGAATATTTTCGCTGCATTTGTTGTCTGTTTGTTAAATAATTCAAACATAAAAGGCAATATAACGTAGGAAGTTAATAAATACAGCGGCGCATTCTGCACTTAAACATCCCCAGGCGAGAGATAGAACACGGCAAAAATTTCATAGACGCTAACTCGAAACAAACAGACCGTAACGAAAAAAGAAACGGTCGATCGATTGCAACGTGTACAAATGGCTTGCGAATTTTATTGAAAAAATGCTTCGGTTCCATTGAAGTTCTGAATTCGACCGAACTGTTGCCCCATTCTCATGCAAATTAACCTGATAATGTTTCAGCTTGGTACAAAGGTGCAAGCTTTTATACTCGAACTTTTCCGCTTGCAAATAAAACGATATATGTATTTTCCATTGCAGACCGTTGATTTTGCTCGAGGCTGAACGCAGAAGGAAATATTTTTATTACTTTGCCTGAATATCTCTAATTAGGTTACGATATAACTTGAGCATTTACTTTTAAAATTTCCTTTAGAAACTAGTTTGTGAGAACAGCATCATGCAAATTGCTTGCATGTACACTAAAATGAACGCCCTAGATTCACTGAAGAATTTTGCATAAGTAAAGTGGCTAGCATTGATTTTCGTGGAATCTACTTTGTTTTTTGACCCTTTGCAAAATTATTTCGTAGTGCTTGATATACTTATTAAAGTAGATAAAGTTGTCTAGACGTGTGGTTATAAAAATAATTTATCTCAAAAACTTTATGAAGGAACATCAATTAAGTGTATACCTCATATTGTGGACAAGACACTCGAAGTGCTCTCCACCTTGATGATCCCCAGACACTTTATGACATTTTAGTCGAAACGAAGTAGAAGTGCCCGCTTTAGTGTCCTGTAAGCAAGCGTTCGAGCACCTTGTTACTCATAAAAAGACATATTAAATACAGCATTCGTAAGTTTCGCCTCCGTGAAAAGATCCTTCTCCGGCGGATAAATGCTCCGTAATATTGCTGCGAACCTACACTAGACCGAATTACTTCAGGTTATTAAGTTCTCGGATACTCCTTTGTAAATAAAAATACCCGTGGTGATGGCTTGTTTTGTATTTGTTTAATTTCGTGCGCGCCATCCTGAGTTGCTTAGTGCAATGCACAAAGGCAGTGCTCAAAGTGAAAAGCTACTACAGATTCACATGGCTTCGCATGTAATTTTCAGCGATTGCAAGGAAATGGAGATAGCTTTGACACAGAAATACCCAGTAACTATAGTTTATGTAACATACACGTTTGCATTATCCTACATGTGGATTCTAATAGATTTATGTATGCATCTATTTAAACAAATTCCACACTAATCAACTATTTCTTATTGAAGTCTTCAGCTACATATTTCATATATTGTGTTTGTGAATTTATTTATAACAATAATTACATTTCAAATGTTAAGCAACACAAATATGATATTTCAGGGGTGTTTGATGTAATAGGACCAGGATTCCTCAAACTTTTCTTTAGTTAAAGGCCAGCAAACAAATATTTTTGGACTTCTGGACTAAAGCTGAGATTAAAATAGATGGTTAGTGTGACGTTTTATAAAAAATGTTCTAGCGGTTCTCATTAATATGAAAACATTATCCCCAGCCTTATATTGGCTTTTAATGCAAATGAACTATGTTTAAATTATTGTAATATAACCAGAGTGTATATTTTTAGCCCATTAATCTCCAGAATTATAAATTCAGCACGAACTTCTTATTCACACTGCATCATATACTGAAGGCCATCCATAACGTGTAGAAATAGGATTATGTGGAATGCTAAATATACAATATTTGAGAGATTTTGATCTTTTACTTTTCAAAATGTTCGAATAAATTATGATAATATATATCACGCTTTACTCATTCCCTCTTTGGCCTGAAATGCATTCATATCGATTGTATGCAACCAGTACTTAGTGTTTACGAAAAAATACGAAGTAAACAATTTGTTGTTTCTTTGTTTGTTTTTAGTTATAGGGTTCGGTCAAAAAAAAACAGTTCTTAATAGCTCTTTTGTAGCTTCTTTTGTACGTGAAGGTGAAGGCCAAGTTAGATATATAATGAGTTTAATATGGGCATTATGTGTAATGAAAGTTTCGAGGGAGTTTCTTTCGTGCTTAGCAAAGCGTTACCCTCAACGGTGTTACCCTCGGCCTGAATAAGGGAGCGCCAGTCTATTATAGAATTTATGTACCTAATATCTTACCCCATTCTGTATTCTGCGTGGTCGTTAAGACTTTTACGGTGAGCAGGTGTAAATCTTCACGACGGTCTGCGTTATACTTACTCGTGGCGTTAAATAATTAACCGAAAAATATTGCCGCTTAAAACGTCGTTTCTTGTTTTGTGGCGGAGGAGCTGAATTGTTTTATTCCCCCGGCATAATAATGTACCGTAATTTTAAACTCTCACAGTTTTGTTTGCTTTTAGTATCAGTGAGCTTAAATGCAAACAAAGTAAACGCTTTACGTCACTTACGGAAGATTACGTCTGATTAATGGTTCAGATAAAATTTAAACCGTCATCCTATTTTAAAGTCAACAGCGACGTGACAACAAAAATATAATGAACATCTATTTCCACTGTATCTAGCTAGTATTATTAATCGAAGATATTCTTTCTATTCGTTTTCAGAAATTTGTATGCGTTTCATTTCAGTAAATTTATACCTCATCAATATTAATAAAGATCAAACAAGAACCAGAAGCGTTTTACTTTCTATCAATCCATCAATAAGAAGGCACAAGACAGCAGTATTAAATTCCGTATATCTGTTTATCTAAAATCGCTCGAGACCGCAAGAAAACATTTCCGATTAGAAAGGGAAACTCCGAGTGAAAATAACACGTCCGTAAAAACGGGAGAGTCATTTATTACGAACGACAAGTAAATATTATACGTTTCTTTGAAGAGGAAATTCATAAATAAACTTTTGCGCACCGAAGCCAAACTTCGGCGAAGGTCAAGAAGTCTCCGTCATCAATTACTGTCAGTTTTTATAATGCTGACTGTCGCTGCTTAAAAAATTAAATTAAAATTTTGTCTTGAAGGCGCACTCCACACGGCGACGTCGGAGAAAAATGAAAGCAAATGGGAATTTGATCAATAATTGGTTTAAAGTGAATAGAAAAAATGAAGGTGCAGTTAAATCCCGTAGTATTTCTAACACATCCAGTATCCGTTACGTAAAACTTAAAACTTCGGTGTGTAAAGGATCACGTCAGTAATAGCCAAAACTGGATTTCCAGGAGCGAACTTCGGCTATAAATTCATATTTATTACACGGCCATTGTTACTGCAAACATATAAAATCAAACAAGTTAAATTTGCCCAGAGATTTGGGAGACTCGCGCAAGCAAACTTTAAAGTAAACAAATTTCTTACCCCCGTGCGCATTGTATCGAACACATTCGATTACGTAGTCAAAACGGATTTGGGACTTTCCTAACATGAGAGGGGGGCAACACTTATTATAATTAAATCTTGTTTTGGATTTCACGCTAATTAAAATCTGATGGAATTAGAGCGAATTAAATTAAATCTTTCGAGATTCATTTAATAAATAATTTCGTTGATTTCGCGTTGCCTTGTGAAAGGGTAAAAGATTTCGGGGCATTCATAATGCACTTATGCACCTAAGCGCATTCGTTACATCTCTGTATCAGAGCGCCTAAATATTTACAAATCGCTGCAGGTTGTTTGTTGTTGGGGAATATGTTAGGTACATGAAATTTGTTGAGTGTATACACAGCGTTACAACTTAACCCAGCTGGCAAATTTAATGGAACCATATACCACAGCTACTTTGGAAGTGCAACGATGCATACGACACGATTAGAATGCCTTGTAGAGAAATGAAATTCATTTTTCTTCTTGCAAACAAAACAGAGAAATTTAAAAATTACGACAGGCATATAAAAAAACAATGAAAAATGTAAGGGGTGCAAGGCGAGAAAGATATTTAACAAGATGGTCATTGTAAACATGTAAACTAATTTCCTTTGCATTGCAGACGTAATTACCAAACTAGAAACAAGAGAGCTCTTAGTGACTATCAAAAATAAACTTTACTGAAGTTACTCCAAATAGGACCGAAATACATATACAGAAGATGCTTTAGGATTGATGTAAAAACCAAATCAAGCACGAACGAAAAAGAAACTAAGTTAATTAATTAAAAATGAAATACATAAGTGAGTTAATTAAATATTTTCTATTAAAATAAAAGCACCTAACAAGATTCGTTATTACTAATGAAAACATCAAACAAACGATTTCTCTCTTCCATTAATAAATGAATGCACCAAGACCGGATTTTACTTTTTATTCGTCTAATGGACAATTCCGCTTCGCGCCATGTTCACGACATTCTCGTTAGAAGTTACATAAGTTAATTAAATTGATAATTAGCTTCGTTGACCGGTAATTGGCAATCAAGTGCTGTTCAGAGGAGCTGCGTTAGATCATCAACCCCGTTGCTGAAACTGCTGCAAAACTCGCCCTTTGAAATGGCGTGAAAAAAAGCAGCACGAAAAAGGAACGGAATGTTATGATGTGTCGCTCTGTATTTTATCGATCTTTGCAGGCGGTGGTTATGATGGTCGAACGTTTCGATAACGGCCTCGCTTTTATTCTACAATTCAGATAAGCAATACGTATAACGTGTTTATGGGTTTAAAATGGCACTTTTTAAACAGGATAAATAAATTGTCACATTTTGGTTTCCCTTTAAGGACTCTCTGTAGGTTCGTATAGTTGCTCTCCCCAAACGAATGGATCATTGAAGGCGAAGTACCGATAAATATATTCAACAATAATTCTGAGCTTGCTTAAATATTACAAAATTAGCTGCAATGTCGTATGCTGTACCAGCAGCAGCACTAGAATACGTAAACTGAATAATAATTATAATTTATTATTACTTGTATGAATATCTAAGCCTGCGTGGAGCTGCTAACATAGAGCAAATGTATTCACATTATCACATGTCACCCCAACGATCCTCTGTAATCTCTCATAGACAGATGTGCCACTTATACGTCTGAATATTAATGAATAGTTATAACAATGGTCATTCTTTTTCACTTATCCTTAGTTTGTAATTTCAGTATTTAACGGAATTGATGGTATTTGTTTTGTAAACATCGTTTCCCTATTTCTCCTAAAATAAATATGTGGGAGACGAAAGCAAAACATTATGAAAAAAGGATTCGGAAACACTTATGTCTCATTAGTGACGAACAGAGGAAATACAAAGGCGAATCCATTAAACCTAATGTACACGTGAAACAACAAAAATTAGTAGATAGGCCATTTATAATCCATCATGTTCAATTCATAAAGCCTCTTAGCGCGTTAAGCAAGCAAAATATCAGATTCGCTCTGCGCATCAGAGCGATCGACTGGGCTTGGGGTCGGAATAATACTGAAGATAAACTACATACGTACGCGGCCAAACACCGGAAGAAAGCAGGAGATGGCGCTGTTTAGTATCTGACCCAATTTCCGGTGTCAGATGACCGGAACAACACACTCTGTTTTCCACTCCAGTCATTGGTCATTGGTTTTCGGTTGCGAAATCTCGATAGAATCTTGCTAACGAGATAGAGATTTAAATTTACAATCAACAACGAGGTATTTATCAGAGATCCCCTGTTAATTAGACTCATAATAGAGTTTAAAGTGCTCTCCTCCTATTTTCTGTATAAGTGAAACGAGCAGGAAGCACTTCGAGTAATGCAATAACAAAGGCCTGTATGTCCGCACTAAATATTTTATAGGTATTTATTCGGAAAGTAAATAGCTTCATAAATCTCCAATAAAAACTTTGTGTAGCACGAGATCTTGCAGAAGTTTCCGTAGATGGACTTGTAAACAAGATATTTATAGACACTGCAACAAATCCCTAGTTCTCTGCATTATAATAAAGCGAATAGTTCCCTTTTCTTTATGAAATAAATATCGAGTCCCAGATAGGGAAGTTTCTCTATCTTCTAACTATATTGGATTGCATTTGTAGGGTCGTAATTTTTTTCCCAAAATAAATTCCTTTTTATTCAGACCTGTAATTTTATAATTGCCCAGACTAAACAAAGTTTTCCTTTAAATAGTGTTTTCCAAAGAGATTCATTATTAAAAATTAAATAAATTCACAGCGGAAAAGTTAATATACGAAGTCCTTCCCTAGATAATCAAAAGAAGACTATAAGTAAATACGTTCGAAGAGATGAGGTATAACAAACTTTGAACAGTTTTGGTTCGGAATATTTGTATTTAATTTGTACATGAAAGATTTGCCCAAGTTGAACGAACTACGAGACAAAGCAAATAAAAAACGCCATCGAGAGAGATTTCTTAGTTTACTATTTTATTTAATCGCGCTTTATTAAGTTACGTCAATTTTCGCGTTTATGGCACTTTCCATCGTTATCCCTCCGAGAATTATGTCTGGGGCGGTGGAGTTTTCGTTTTTCCCTCAAATCTCATAAACCGAGGAGTCGATGAGAGAACGTGTTTATCCTCGACTAATTTTCCGTTGACCTTGCAGTCGGCTGTGTACAAAAGAGGGAAGAAGATCTGACATGAAACTAATTACTGACATCCCTTCCTTGGTTTCATGTCGGACAAACGTGCTTCTTAGAGATTGTTATCGCACGAATTGATTGGGTAAACAAGTTAGATAAATTATGACGGGTGTGTAAGCGTGTGTAAACTAATAAATTTGCATTAGTGTGAAACCAGAAACTAAAAGCGTTGTTTGTTTACACCGTTTGCTATTTCCATTCTTACTACTTAATGGACTAGTACAATAAATTCAGTTTACTGCAAACTGTTACTCATACAACTCCCAAAAGAACAACGATTATTTTATTGGAAATATCTTCTTCGTTTATATGCTTTGAAATATTTTAGTATCTTTTCCATTTGCTAAACGACTCAAAACGTATTATTACATGAATGCAAATTCCAGTTTTACACCGGAGCGTTAAGACAGACTTTATACGCAAAGTTGTTTGGAAGCAATTTGCTCGCCCTAATTTAAAGAGTGTTAAAATTCGTTTAAGTTCTGATTCCGTGAAATTATTTTTAATTATGTTTCATTTCCGCCAGCGTTCGGCGAAGTGTCTCGTTAAGGAAGACTCCTTCCACTGGATATTATGCTAAATAAAAATTTCTTTCGCGTCCGGATTACTCCTGCCACTCGCGATGAAAGAAAGTTATTAACAAGTTTATTCGTGCATGTATAACTGAATTTGCTAACTGGCGCTGCGCTATTAGCATTTTTAAGCTTGGTTTTATTTTTGCATATTTATCCGTTTAAGTTACTTCTTTTATTTACTTGCCTGAAACGCTGTACTTTTATAGTACATTAACGATCTCTTGTTTTTAGAATTTCTTTTTGTTTTAAAGTCCAATGAATACAAATTAATTCAAAAGTTACATTTTGACAAATAAATCTACTTGTATTTTCCTTTTATTAAAGTATTTGTAAATCAGGTAATTTTTTATAATTTAAACCACCATCAAAGGTACCATCACCCCTACTATGGAACATAATAGTGGACAGCCTCCTCCGTCGACTTAATGGCGCAGGCTTCTACACAGTAGAATATGCAGATGACATAACTATCCTGCTTAATGGAAAATATGAACAAGTTCTGTGCAACTTAATGCAAACAGCACTCACATTGACCGAAAACTGGTGCGCAGACCACTCTTTGACAATCAATCCCTCAAAGACGGAAATGATTCTGTTCACAAAAAAAGAGGAAAGTCGCCAAATTTTTCCAAACTGAACTAACCTTTTCAGATGAAGTCAATTATCTGGGAATCATTTTTGACCGGAAACTGAATTGGGGTAAACAAGTTAGTGTAAAAGCAGCCAAGCAGTGTCGCCGTGCAATGTGCAGAATTTGGGGACCATCACAAAAAACCGCCCTATGGTTTGTACACTGTCGTAATTAGGCCCATGCTTTGTTATGGAGCGTTGGCCTAGTGGCCCAGAGCCTAACTATCGACAACATCATCGAAGCTTTAGCACGTACAGAGGCTGGTATGCATAAGTGCTACCGGTGCGCTGAAATCCACCCCTACCGCCGCCTTAGAGGTCATCCTTGGCTTCCCTCCACTGAACATATACAGTATGAGCATAAGTGATTGAGGACAAGTTGAATTTCCCGCGTCTCTATCTAGTGATTTTTATTCCTTGCGTGTGGTCGTCCTGAAAATAAATAAATTTTTCTTCAGTGTCGGACCTTTTCAGAGCTAACATTTCCATATATAATGCAATTAGGTATTTGAAATGACCAAATTAATTACCAGACTATTTTATTGAGTAATAATCTCGTTATCCATATTGCATCCCAGGTCACGTCCAAACATTTGACCAACTTAAGAAAAATATTGAAAGGCGGGAAATTCAACTTGTCCTCAATCATTTATGCTCATAGTGTATGTGGAAGCGGTGGCACTAGGATCGGCCATTAGGCTGCAGGCAGGCAAAAAAAGGATTAACACTCCAATGTCATACAAATACAAGACCCTGCAACTCATTTGGGTTAAAGGACACGTTGGAACATTTGGCAACGAACAGGCAGACGAACTGGGCTAGGGGCGGCCGTTTTGGGGCCCAGAACCCGCCATAGCACCGTCATTAAGTCTGTTTAATGTCTTATTGAAACCTAGGACCGACATATCGACATATAACCAAGCGAAAAAGGCTATAACAGCCCCCTCGTTCAAACTGATACGATTCTGTAGGCAACTATCTAGAAAAAGACTACGTCTACTCGTAGGAATACTTTCAGGACATTGCAAACTGAACAAACATGTTGTAATGATGATGTAAGCGCCCCACTTTGAGGTGTCAATTGCAGTATTTATGTGTGTTGTTTGTGGGTGCGTATCTACTCTCTCAGGGTTTCTCTTTAGGTCGCTCGGAATTACCCACTTCTTGTTTTTATGGCCCCATGGTGGGCACATACAATGACAAAACACAGAAAATGTGAGGGAAGAGGGGATGGGAGTGTAAGTTTAAATATATGCCTCCGTAAGTATCAAAAATATATAAAAATTATCGAAAAAGTTGTCTGTCCCAAAAATTTACACTGGCTAGCACAAGTCGGTCGTGTCACCACACCCTTCATAAGGCAGATGAACCTCTTGTCCTATCCGATGTATATCTTGTTAAAAGTGTTGTTAAAAGTGGACGCTCTGTATCTCAACTTCTTCGCAAGAGAGAGGCGCCCTTCGACGATATGTTACTCCCAATATTTTACACGCAAAATCATTCAACCCGTGGCAACAGAAGTTCATGTTCTAGTTCGAAGACTCTCCGCTAGATGGAGAACGAAAGAATAGAGGCCTGCACACGTTTTGTCCTTTTTTGGTATCATTTTATTTGACACATATTGACGTTTGACAACTTTGACTATTGAAATAGTGGTAAAACTTACCAGTCGCTTGTGAAAGGTTTAAAAAGAAGTGATTTAGTTGAATTTTTTTTCAAATGTTTGTCTGAAATATGTTTATTTTAGACAAAACCGGTTGCTGGAATTGATTTTCCAAAAAGATTCCCCATGCTTCACGTTCTTTTTTTACTCTGAAATGACTCAATTTTTAAATTAAAAAGAAGGATTTGGAAAGAAATTTACCCTGAGTGCAGCAAATAAAGTTAAATCTTGCTTATCTCTTTTAGATTGTAAATATAGAAAACAATATCTTGGCATTTTCGGAACAAGGAGCATCAACAAATTTGAACAAGACACAACAACAAAACTTTTAAAAAGAATTACGAACAAGAAAAACGACAAAACTTTACAAGAATTACGAACAAGAAACAGCAGCAACACTTTACGACTCTTGATTACAGTTTGATTACGCACAATTACAACCAAGAATAAATTTGATTTGAAATTTTTTTTGACGTTTATTACAGTAGGTATTACAGGTTTCTGCGGCAGTGTTAATGTCATCTACCGGCAAATCATTGAAGCAGACCGTGTGATTGCGGTTCGTTCTAGTTTAAAACAAATGAACAGAGTGCAAACACCAGAATTTCCTAACATCACCGACGATACAGATTCGTACACAGCGAACATCAGGTATCACAAGTCGGTAATATCACCACACCCTTCACAAGGCAGGCGTACCTCTTGTCCTACCTGATGTATCCTTGTTTAAAAGAGGGACGCTCTGTATTATCGATTATGCATGTGCCTCAACTCCTTCGCAAGAGAGAGGCGCCCTTCGACAATACCAAACGTCTCCCGTTGTCCGGTGTTTAAATGAAAAATTTTGTCTGTCACGTATGCGCCTACCTTGAAGAGTCGGCCATATCGTTAAAAAAAAAGGATATAGGTATTCGGGATCCGATAGAAGGTTTAATTCTTCATTAAAACACCTTGTTATATTTCATAACCCTTTTAATAACTGTGACCGACTTTGATGTTATAATTTCTTCTTCGGCATTCGTCTTACAAACTGGGGAAACGCAGAAAACCCAGTTCGAAGGAGCCGGCATGAATCCGAACACGGTCCAAGCCATGAGAATTCTATCTCCCACATAGAATCCACACGCACCAGGAGAGGATCGAACCTACGCCTAAATAATTGCCCGCCTGTGATTGCCCTGCACCCGCCTCGATCAGAGATCCCATGTTAGGGGAGTTTTGGCCTGATATGGCTGGAACTCGCAGTGCCCCTCTGTCGGACATTCTTGGCTTCATCGAAAGGGTGGGATGGCTCGAACGTGGGGATAATTTAATGGTCCCAATTGTGGCCTAAGTGCATGTGAATTCTTATTCACCCCCTCACCAATCCACAATCCAGAATCCAGAATGATATAAGTAGCAATCGCTCTGACCCAAGCCTATGACAATTATCGACTGCATTTGGTCATTATACTCACAAATATATAATAAATCAATCCTTAATTCCTTAATTTAATTGAACTCCTTCAGGAATAGAATGTTATTTAAAGTTTCACATTGAATAGGTATAGCTCTCACACTATTAAAGTGCGCGAACTTTTAAGAGACCGTAAAATCAGTAATTGAAGAACGAACTTGTAATTTATTGTAAACTGTTGTACCAAAGTCGTTCGTCTTTAATTTAAAAGCGACCCTCAGCGCTCTCGCCGCCCGATAAGAGGAACGTCCCGCGAAAAAAAAAATCGCCACTTGCAGTTGGAAGTATTTGAGTTGGCTTTTATTTCGGTGTAATCATCATTAAAGGTTGTACCTCGTGTATGTTGGGACTTCATTACCCAACTGTGTAAATAACAGCGGAGTACGTTATCAGGGCAAATAAAGAAATGATTGCAGTGGAAATTAAGTGAGTGAATATCGTTATCTTGTTCACATTGTCGCTAACGACAATTCGCTGGTATCGTTGTCGGAGCAAAATTACGGTCATTCGTTTTATACGCAGAGGTGGTGGCACTTGATACTACCACTACGTACACATGTAGGTAAATTGAGGCATTGAAGTATTCAGTGATAAGTAGAGCACGGATTTAAGTGCATTATTAGGTCATGAGTCATCTTTTTAGTTAGGCGTACGCGTACTCATGCGTATGCGTTATCTTGCTTGCACAAGTATGGTATGACCTGCAGTATACATTGAGGATTTTGCCTTAACTACTTAAAGTAGAAATATTTGTGTTATGTTTGAAGCGAACATGTTTACAAACATCTCAGTGCGTACGAAGGATTGTAAGTTATCGTAATCGATATTAATATCTCCTTTTATCAAATCAAATATAAATTTATAATAATTATAAACTATTACTTTGTTGAGTAATTTCAAAGGAACTCTCGAAATAAATCGCGGAGAAACAACGCGGGGTTTATATTTTACCCGAAAAGAAATCTCTCCGCGTAAGTATCGGCAATTTAGTTTAAAGAAAGCTAAATTGTAACTACTAAATCAACAAATGAAATCATGTATCAAGCAATTGCTCGAACTGCCTTTCAGATGGTACTTATTTCTAAGTATGTCGGTTTACTGTGGAACTCGGTTTTACTGTTTCTTTTCACTGCAGCTATAAAGTTAATTTTCCGGTTTTCAAAACGATTCATTTCTGCTTTTTATGACACAATTGAAAATTATATTCCAATAAATGCATATCACTTTATGTAAATTTATTACGTTTTCCTGTTTTATTGATTTTCTTCTTTAGGCTTCATTAGTTTTACATTTATTATTCTCATAGCATAATTTTGATATAATTAGTTGAAATCATCCCCTTTGTTCTTCCTTTCACCCTCTCTCTTTTTGACTTATATTTCAATACCCTTTTTTCATTTTTCTGTTATGCCTTTGTCCTTCACAATGTTTCACTTCACTAACTTTTGCTTGTTGCACGATATCTTTTTATTGTTTTTATGATCTTGGTTTAGGGATTAATGTTGATAGTTCTAAAAAAAGAACTAAATAGTCACATTCCATTGAGTTACCAGTTTGCCAATAACTTTCTTTAAAAATGTCGATTCTTAAATTAGCTATCCCTGATATAATATTACGTTAATATATAGGGTTTGATATATTGGGAAAAATTCTTATATATATAAAATGAAATCTTATAGAGTAAGGCAATAACACAATTTACCAGATTAAATAAAATATGAGGGTCTCCGCTGGATTCCAATATAAGATATGGTCGCTAAACGAATCAAGAACCGAGACCTATTCCATTTTTTAACGGGCGTCACGAGCACCGCGCTGTTGTTGCAATCTTATGTCGATAGAGAAGAAGCCCTTCGTTCCCATGTGTGAACGCCAGGCATGTAGCTCCTCGCATGCACCACTCACAGATTGCCCATTTACTCTGGCCACGTGCTACGACTTTCAGATGAGCTCGTCTCCCACAAACAAGACTACAACTTTGTATTCTCCTCACTTGTGGTAACGAACTAATATGATCAATGTATAGGCTTTGCTCTGTTCGTAGAAAATAAGATGATTAAGAGGCAACGTTTTAGATAGACGGATAGGTTCGCATAATAAAGGAATTTAGGGCCACGGAGTATGTAAATCAGGCGACTTTTACGCGAAGCGTATTCAGCTGTCAACTTTATGATGTAATAAATTTTTAAAACTCGCCTGATATTTGACAGAAACCGTATTAACACCTCTGCAACGTATTTCTCGCAGTGATACATAAACTTTTCCTTAAAAAAAACATGTAAAAAATGACTAAGATGGACTACCTACACGATGAAGAAAAAAAAAAAAAGAAAAACACAAGAAGGCCACTTGTCACTTTTGAAGTAGAAAGTGTTTCACATTCTAAGTCACACGACCGCGATATCTACAGGCGATTGAAACTTAGACTGTTCCTTTTTTGCGACTTTTCAGAAAATTCTACTAAATTCGAGGGTAATTTGATGAAATGAACTTTTAACACTTTCAACTGTATCTATGTTTCTTATTAAAGTAATTAAATGTGTTTCGTAGATGATTAACAATTAAAATTACTTTAATTACCTTATAGGGGGACTAGGTAAGTGAAGAGAAACAGAGGGGGTAAGTTGGGGCCACGAGGTAAAATTAATTACGTAAGTTGTTTTAGAATAAAGAATCTACAATCTAGGCACTTAAAGGTTGTTCGGGGCTCAGGTCGTTTAGAAGAAGAGATCAGAATTAGGAAACTTACTTACAGGTAAGTAGGGAAAAGGAAGTGGGACGGTAAATAAATTTTATAGAGTTGCAAGAGATTGATTTTTTGGTCTTTCGAGAAACGTGAAACTATCTATATATATCTAATAGAACTTTAATTTCCAATAAAGAAATATTTCCAAAGTGTGTTCCAACAGGTATTCACGAAATACAATTGCAATGCAATTGAAATGCAATTAATTTTAATATACAATTATATTTAATTACTTTCTATTCCTAGTAGTTTCACTAACGAAGTTAGCAAATTAATGTAGCAAATAACAGATTGGTAATATGCGTTCACAAAAGACTATTCTCAAATCAAGAATTTGAATCCTTAATTCGTAATTATGATTAAACTTTTCCGTAAAAAAAAACATATAAGTAGGTCAGTATTTCTTTGATGTTTAGAGCGCCATGCATATAACATCTTTTACTCGCGACATTTTGCAAAGTTTGTTATGTGAGCAATAAAACTTTACATCATTCATACAAGTTCTACATTAAAACTTTGAACTCTTGCAGCTATGCAATTAAGCAGTGTTTATCTGCAACACTTCTAAGTTTCATACAAATATTTCTCCGAATGAAAGACTTTTATCGTTTATTTTTGACAAAAAGACAACAAAACAAGATGTATGTTACCTAGTGTATGAGTAAGCACACTGTCGATTATTAAAGTTTATTTATTGATTGTTTAAGAGCTATAGGACTCATATTAAAATGTTCATTATTGCTTTTCACTCCTACCTCTTCATTCTCTCTTGATTCGTTTTTGAGGAAAGCAGTAACTTTCCCATTATAACTCACATTATACGTGGTTATACAAGTTAGCGACATGCAAAAATGCCCTGTGCTTCACGATAAAGTTTTAATTGTATCCTATCTCCACCGGGCGTGTGATTTGGAACAACTTCAATGGCAGTTAATAAAGCCCGGCAGTTCGAAAGTTTGAAAATTATGGTGCGCTTCGAATGATTAATTTTTACCACATATTTGCTAACGTAATTTAGTCCTGGAGCGTCGTTTCCTGCGCAAAACCGATCCCGTCCGACGGAACTACCTATAGATTATTGTGGAACGCATAAGTTGCGCTAACTGTTCTGAAATTCTAGATAATGCACTGCTAAGTTCATTTATTGCTCTGCACAGTTAGAGATGTACTGGCAGCAATAAAATTCTCCGAAGCTAATTAGCTTTGGTCGTAAATGGTTTTGCCCCTTAATGTTGAACTTACTACCCACACCTAAACGAGTTGATGAAGTTGCCAGTAAAATTAAAGAAACAGAATTGTATCGCAGTTTTTCTTTTATAAACAAGAAGGCTTTAATGTAAGAGCGAAATAGCGTCAATTGTGAACAGGCGTCTTGTACGCAAAAAAATCTCGGAATCACGTGATGAATTCTCGCTAAGTTAGTGAAATGCGAAAAAAAGCACATGAATTGATCGAGTGAAGGAATCATTAATAAACTCCCTGCCATGTAACAGTTTTTATATATCATCGGGGACATAATGGAAGTTCACTCCTTCAATTTGTTATTATGGATAAGATACATGCCACGCTGCTTTATTTCCTTGAGAACGCATTTTGACGATCGTAAAATGACTCGAAAAAAAAAACTGAAACTTAAATTGGAAATATGCAAATGTGCTGAAAAGTTTGATAAATTTCCTAAAGTTGCAAACAGATTTTAGTTTCTAGTCCTGACCGCAGAAAGCAAACAGGAACGTTTCGGATGAATAACGCTTTCAGATCCAATAATGTAACAGAATAGTTTTGATATGATTATGTATTATTTATGCCTGAACAGCCAAGAAAATATTACATAAGTTAAACTAACAACGTCTCAGGAGATATTATAAATCTAGCGTTTACATGGCAGCTTGTCACGACGTCTATAAACTTGCTAATAAACAAGTCCGTTCCTAAGGGAAGCACCCAACTCAGCCGGAAAATTTCAGCGCCGACGAAAGCTGAAAAACGTTTCTGCATGTGGAATTTTCTACATGTTGGTTTTCCTAATTAGTTGCAACGATAGCTTTTTTATTAAAAGCTTCTAGGTTTAAGTCAGTTAAACTGAAGAAAATTAAAAGATCTCGGCAATCAAATTAAGAGGCATTGCTATATATGTATATGTATGGTTTCGACACTTATGAAGCGAGATCGTTGGAGAGTCAAGAGTGAGAGCTTCACTTTCAGGAACGAAATTTAACGGGGCATGGCTAATTTGCATCCAGAATGGCCAGATAGGTCGTTTTAAGAAGGCAAATCACCGGAGACGGGAAAGGAGTGAGGCACGAGCTGTATAATGGCGGTTTAATCTTCGGAACCGTGTCGTAAATTTATTGAAATGTATTAAATGAAATGATGTTTAAGTTATGTCCTTACAAAGTTAGTGATCCGCAACGGTAACTCTCCAACGCCGAAGGCAAGATGAAATTTAAGATTTCTGAGGTGGAATTAATGAATTCGATTGATCAATTATCACCACATATCAAACTTACAAGAAATGTGAGAAATTAAAATTATAAATACATCTTTTCCTATCTCATCACCTTCCATTAATTTGAATTTAAATCCAAAACCATGTAAAAAATGACTACCTACGCGATGAAAAAAAATAAATAAATAAAAACCGCAAGAATGCCACTAGTCAATAATTCGAGTGTACTTAGGTAGTTTTTAAATGTAATAGGGCAGGCAGGTACTCCAATTTACATAAAAATGTATGTAAAAAATGACTAAGATGGATTACCTACACGATGAAGAAAGAAAAACCCAAGAAGACCACTTATCAGTTTTGAAGTAGACAGTGTTTCACATTCTAAGTAACATGGCCGCGAAATCTACAGGCGACTGAAACTTAGACTGTTCCTTTTTTGCGACTTTTCAGAAAATTCTACTAAATTCGAAGGTAATTTGGTAAAATGAACTTTTAATACTTTCAACTGTGTCTATGTTTCTTATTAAAGTAATTAAATGTGTTTCGTAAATGATTAACAATTAAAATTACTTTAACTAAATTAAAGTGAAGAGAAACAAGGGGGCAAGTTGGGGGCACGAGGTAAAATTAATTACGTAAGTTGTTTTAGAATAAAGAATCTACAATCTAGGCACTTAAAGGTTGTTCGGGGCTCAGGTCGTTTCGAAGAAAAGATCAGAATTAGGAAAGTAGGAGGTGCGACGGTAAATAAACTACTATAAAGTTGCAAGAGACTTGATTTTTTGGTCTTTCGAGAAACGTGAGAATCTCATTCTATTTATCTATCTATCTACATCCATCTAATAAAACTTAATTTCCAATTAAGTTAGATTAGAAATATTTCCAAAGTGTGTTCCAACAGGTACTCACTAAATACATATGCAATTAATTTTAATATATAATTGTATTTAATTACTTTCTATTTCTAGTAGTTTCACTAACGAAATTAGCAAATTAATGTAGCAATATAACAGATTAGTACCGCCCGAATAATTAGGAAAATAAATTACCTAATATGCGTTCACAAAAGACGGGTCACTCTATTGTGGGTCAGTTTAAGGAAGCGTGGATAAACTCCTATCTCGTCCCCTTTCGTATACGCTGGCCGGGTAAGACGGTTCATTAAATTAATTCGGATACGTCCGCAAAATATACGGTCAACATTTCCCAAAATTATGTGTACATGGATACCTACTTTGCAAATCAACAAAGTTGATTAACAATAAGATTTTCCGCGTTCGTGGAATTCGGGTGACGGGCGTCGCGTATGGGGGTGGCTGTCAGTTTTTCGTTGAGCGGAAGAAGCGGCCCCGTGCATTTTAATTCTCGGTGGTGTTGTTATTGCCTGACGTTGCTCATAAATTTTGTACGGTGTCGTAAATTTTGACATAAAGTGTATTATTCGCCGTAAAAATCAAATACATTATTGTGTTGTGTTTTCAGGAAGACATCGGTTAAAATTCCCACGAAGAAAACAACAACAATAATTATTCATGACTTTGATATAAATGTAAATTTACAGAGACCAAATTTTGTATCTCATACATATACAGAGTACTACCAAACTTGAATTGACATGGAAGAATGATATATGCAAACAACATTCATTATAGTGCCCCTCAAACGATTTCTATTAAAAATATCTGTGGGGCATTAGTTTCCAATACATTCTGATTGGCCACTCCCTGTATATTATCGATGGTTTCAATAAACGACAGCAGTCTCGTAACACACTATGTATTCTGGTATCAATTCTGTGCATTTCACATATTTCTTGCCGATAAGTTTATAGTTCTCTAATTTCTTTTTCTTTCTCATTTCATTTCTGTTTTCTGCATTCCAATGTGGTTCGTGTGTTACTTCACCTTCGAAAATCCTTAGGAAAGGAAGTTTAATAAAAAATAATATGCTGGACGATTATTAATTATTCAAATTTGAATCTGAAATTAAAATGTAATTTTAACAAAGAACGCATAAACTCGAAACAAACGAACGCTTTTGTTAAACTCTGCGCAATCAATATTTTTACGTGTATGCATAAGTGCAGGCATTTGCGGAATGTGTTTAACGGCTTTGCAACATTCAACTCTATATAGCGCACTAACGGAACATAAAGAAACTTGGCAATTTCAAGTATTTCTCCCCATGGAGTTCGCACTATATTCAGGAATTATTAAAGTTTACTTTCCTGCATTCAGATAATTTGCTCTGTAATTGAAAATATTTTCATGTACATCTAAATTTAAAAAGGAAATAATAGAAAAACAGTTAACAAACAGAACAAATTGAAATCGCGAATTTAATAAAAATAGCTTTAAACGTAGACTTATGATGAAGCTTAATTAATTAATTACGTATTCTAACTTTGTTTTTGTAAATCGTCGAAATAGGGTTACGGAAGATAGCAGTCCCTCGTCTAACTTAACCGTTTTTGGGGCAACACCAACTGCCATAGAAATTAATTGCCTTCAGTGCGAGCCAGCAGAAGTTCAATTGCGTAGCAGCAAGCGAACTTATAATTCACCTTATCGCAAGGACAGGATCAAGTTGGCGAAAATACGCCATGAATACGAAAAAGGTCGTAATGACAGGATTCTCACAATTAATTCCCAAAGATATATTTCGCCGAGCAGACACGGAGACGAGTGAAATATCGTTGTGTTTAAATTTGTAAATGTTATGAATTAATCTTATGTTTTGCGACCGTAGGAGCTCTAAATTCGTTTAGTGTTGCCACCGAATGAAAACGAAAAGTTCATTGTCCCCCGCCGGAGTTTTATTATTATCTTTTATAGATCAACATTAATTTTGCTCGTCACAAGACTCGTAGAATTTTGAAATGTATTTCTACTGAATTTGTCCTTTACAACAAACAGACAAACAAACAACTCTCAAGCAAATATTCAAGTGGTTGAAAGTTTAAGTCCTTAGGCGATTAGGGAAGTCGGTAATGGAAAGAGACGTCACCTTCGTAAGGCGAAAGTAAAACATCGAACCGAATTATTTATTATGAACTCGGAAAGTAAGCGGAAAAAAGAATTAATCCGATTAAATGAGAAGAGCTTCGAAGTTCGTCCTCCAAGGTACCGGTATCCGACATGCAACGGGGACTTCTCGCATCCTCTAGGCGTCAAATTAGTCACGGAGTTCTAAACCTGTCATAATTAACTACGTAAGAAAATTTTGCACGTTCTTTACAAATAAGTATTTGACAAAACATTATTGTGAATTTACATTGTTAACTAGCGTTTGCAATTTTTGATTCTTCGATATAATTTTAATTACTGTAATTTTCTTATGTATATTGTGATTCGTTGCCAGCTTTACCAAATCAGATTCGTTTCCCCGGAGACAGGTACACGTGCGCCTTTGAGTACTCTCATTGATTGGAACACGCTTTCTATTATTTGATGAATCAGTTGAATCGAAAACGAAAGGGCACTGCTCTTCTTAGATTTACTTTTTACATCTGAACAGAAACCTTTTTCAAAGTTATTAAATCGTTGGAATTTGTTTTTGTTGAATTTGAATAACCAGGAACAGATTTTTCCTTCAATTTGTTAACATGCAAGGTATCATTAGCAGTCTTTAATTTTCTATTTAATCACCAATTAATTTGTAATTTCTTTCTTGAAAAGAATTTTCTCCTTATTATTTTCCTGTAAAAAAATAAGTTCTGAAAATAATAATAATCTCCGAAAATGTCTCTGAAAAGGACGAAATTGCTAACGTGCAAAGTATTAAACGATGACAACAAACATTAAGACAAATGACATTATAAATCGCCGGAAGGCCGTTATTGGAAAAATTGAAAGACGCGATATAATCTATAAAATGAATGGTCAGAGATAAAAATAGAAGTTTGTTGCCGACCTGGGAAAGGAGGCAATAAATTAGTGTTTAAGTTTGGTTGTAACCTGGACCGAAGTTACCTACGTGACAATACCAACTTCAAGAACTTAAACTCCCCGAACAGCGGTCAGTTTCGAAATATTATCTCCTTTGACAGTGCACACCGTGCTTTTACTACAAATACTTTAATACCGGTGCCATTTCCTAACTTTCTAACTGAAATGCATAACGCTCTCACATTCCTAAAATGACATTAAACAACTTTAAATGACGTCCCTAAAACAATTAAAAACCAATAGCTTAAGTAAGCTATTGATTTATAAAAGTAATCATGGATAATGAAGTGCTTCGGAGTTAATTTTTTATTCAAAATAGGAAGCCAGAAATTAATGAAAGCCTAAACGCCTGGAACCGTATCTCCTGTGTTGAATTAATAAATTAAATCCTGGAATCTGAAATTAGATTTACGAAAATTATTCCCGGTGATAAATGACCTCGACGGAATAAATTAAATGCGGAATTTCGCCTCATATTTATCTGATTTCTTCCATCGACTTCCAGAGTTACTTAAACGCGCTCTATTTCAAAACCATTAACTGAAAATTCTACTCCGCTAGTTGGAGTTACATAGTAAAATGAAATTAATAAATCGGTATGAAACGAACATGTTTCGAAAGGATTACCCAACATCAAGTCCGTAAATTAAAACAGCCAAACTGCAGCGAGCGTTCGTGAAATTGTTGCAGTTTAATTCAGGATATTGACAACTTTGTAACGCTGTATATAGTTTCATCTGAACAGTTTTAGTTCAGCGAATTACAGTTTTGTTTGTTGTGCCACTGAAACTCGGCCTAGATTACCCTTATCACGTTTGAGTAAATACCCATGTTTATTTTGAAATTGATTTAGGATGAGTCCTGTAACTCAGCAGGAGGCCCCTAATCATGCATCGTTTAGGAATTGGCCCCTTTCCAGTTTAGCGGCCTATTATACAATATTACAGCTACTAACCTTTATGTATACGTGGTATATTTTACATAATAGATTTGGGACAACATTGGCAAGAACGTTAGAATACCTATGTTAATGTGGGAATGTTTACTTAATCATCAAGTGAAATGAGTTGGGGTGTAGGCTTACATTTTAAGAAAAACTAAAATGTTTCTGAATTTCTACTATTACGGTTAATTTCTAGGGAAAAGAAGTAACTCTAACATTAAAAAATCGGCCAAGATAATATTTATATTCCGTTGGCTATATCAGTGTTTTCCATTTTGTTTATTATTAATGGGATGTAAAGTTCAACGTTGTCGTCTCCTCTTAATTATCTAGCTGGGCCTGGTCGGAATTTAATATGTGCAATATGAACATTTAAATGCATACTGTTACACGGCTACATTCGGGATTATTATGAGGCTTAACGATACCTGCTGGGCTAGTGCAAATTATCCAGAATATTTACGTCGCATTCATATTTACGTGCTAGGCGTTTGAACTTAATTTAGGACGTCATTCCGGTAAAATACACGAACATGGGCTATAACACGCACCGTAAATACAGTTTTTAACTGCGATAGTAAAGTAGCTAGTTTTTTTTTTAGAAGAGAAGCATGAAATCGGTAGATTTTAATAATCTAAATTGTGTTGTTGTATTCACGTTATGCAGCATCGATGTGTTATCAAAATGAACATCACATTTTACTGGCCATTTAACAGAGTTACTATAAATATAAAAAGCTATGAAACTTAAATGTATTATTCTTTTTATGACTGATCAAACCATAAAACAATGAACTTTATTTAAAACTACATATTAGTTGGAATAGGGATAACTTAAACCCAGTTTTTAAGCCAAAGCTTAAATTCTTAACAATAATTGTTGAAATAATCGTTGTTATGGGTTTAAGCTTAAGCTCAAAGTAAAACTGGACCTTAGTCAAGTTGCTTCCCATTTTGAATCCATTAGTTGGGACCAAATTAAATTAAATAGAAAATTTATTTCAACGTTATGGCACGTGATATCACTGTGAGGTTTGCAAATCATAAAGTTATAATCTGATAGCTTCATATTACTTACAGGAATAGTACTTTGAATGCGAATCCTGGCGATAAAAGAAAAACCTTGCTGCAAGTTTTGACAATATAAAAGCGAAGTTTGAGACTTTTTAGTCCGAATCGATTTAATTCAGATACAGATACTAGAAATAAGCTTGAAAGAACTTAAAATCCTTGGGACAAAGGCAAGAGACAATTCGCCGCCAGACTCCTTTAACGCCGATGTCTGGCCCTATCGCCGGGAACATCTTGCAGTCAACTTTCCCTTAAAGGACAAAATAAAACACCGGTGTTATTCATCTTCTTCGGGCCTTTCGGCTCGTAGCGACGAACGTGCTTAGTAGATAAAACGCGTTTTAATGGTATTATGACTGCAAAAACTATTATAAATGATGCTTTGGAAAAACAGTATTACATAGCTCGTTGAGTTATCTCACTGCGACTGTCGTCCCACAGGCGATCGCTAACGTTCACATGTTCACTTTCATTGGCGAGGGAGAGTTTCCAAATGTGTTTCAAATGTATCCCGATTGAAATGCGCCACATTAGAATATACTTTGCATTAAATCAGGTGCTCGTAATCGAAAAAGAACGGGGCCTAATGATATTAAGATCATCTATAATATTTGCCAACAGTTTGTACCAACACCAGTATACGTATGCAAGAGAGAATCAATAGTTATGTCTCCTCTATAAATCCCTTCTGACCATTATAATAATTAATAATAACAATAATAAATTAAGCAGGTATTTGTTTACTTTTTAGATTTTAACGCTCAGTGACAGAATCAATCAATGACAAATAACATATAATGTACAGTTGAATAGGGTCTTTATACGTGTGGGACAGATGATTGAACCAATTGGAAACAAATGAATCGGCATGGATTTTACGTTGACAGGTGAACACTGCGTCATTTGTTTAATAAATCAAATAAATTCCGCTCCGCATTTTGGTATTTGCAATACGGGAGGTAAACATATAATTTGATCGTTTGTTGACGTTAACTTACAGCAAAAATATTGTACTCGTATATCAGCTTACAGTTTAGATAACAAGGGCCTTAGATTTACTATAAATGTTCTAAATATTAGGTAACATAAATCGATCCTTTATAGAAATTACTCCAGATAGCTTATGCTTGTACCAAGTCATATTAATTTACTTATAAAAGTGTTTCTGCTGCCGACGTTTCGTTCACCATTGCAGAAGAACTTCTTCAGGGCTGCTGCTGCTGCTGGTGGTAAAACTGAGAGCTTAGAGCTTTTGACAAAAGAAAGCAAACAGCTAAAAAGTCTACACGAAAGTATGGACTGCTGGGTATTCTCCATCATGTTTTCAAATAAAATTCTGGTCAAAGCAGTTAAATGGGGCAAAGAATCCATTCTAGATGACCCCTAAAGTGAACGATCTGTGGAGGCAAGGACCAAAGAAAAAATCAAGAAAGTTGAAATGAAATGGTGTTAATGGATCGACGAATCAAAGTTTCGGTTACCTCAAATGAAATAGGAATATGTGAAGCATCTCTTTTGATGAAGATTTGTGGATGAATTAAGAGTCTGGATTCACAGAATCTGAACAAAATTTGGGCGGGCAAGAAATTTGTGAAGAAAACTTTGCGGCTTTAGCTCGTGACCAAGAGCTGACAATGAAACATGAGTGTTCCACTGAGATCCCCCAATAATCCATTGGATGCGCAAATGATCTTCTCCATCCAAGCATCTGCAAGGAAGCTGATGGCGACAATTTTTTGGGATAGTTAAGGCATTCTTAGGATTGAGTAGATGCAAAAGGGGACTACGATTATCGGAGATGATTACACAGAAATTTAATTAAGAATACCCAAATACCCACCTATAATTTTGCCCAAAAAACAATTAGCGAGTTCTTTCATAAGGTTCACAAAGTTCAAATCATCAACTGCGGTTTTGTTGAGTTATGACCCCCCTCTTTCCTAACCTGAAGAACCACTTCCGATTTCCTTCAGATAAGGAACTGAAAGATGCCATTTACAAGTTTTTTGTGGAATTACCGAAAGCATTTTTTTTGTGGAGAGGGTTTAAATCACTTAGTACGTAGTTTCAATTTAATTTAAAATAAATTTTCCCTAAACGGTTACAATATTGCGAAAATTATTATTTTTAACTGTGTGATGTAAATGTCTCTACAGAAAATTATTTGAAACAACCTTGTTTTATTTCAAAATAGTTTATTACGCAAGCTGGATTACTGGAAAAAAATATTTTACGTTTATAAATCAAAATTTGATGACATCAAATGTAAAACTAAATATTTAGTCGTAATATGTTGGCTGTGGCGCGCAAATAAATTTAGACTTCACAAACACATTTTAATTTCAATAAATCTGGTAACACAATGTTAAAAAAAAATGTAGTAATTATTCGATATTTATTCATCACAATATAAACAATGCTACAATGTGAATAAAAACAAAAGAGACAAATGATATTTACAAGAAATATTTTAGTTATAGCTGATATAGAATTAACTAAAACTTTCTAATTTAAGATAAATTATATTTCACAGGTTTACCATAATTATTATCAATATTGCAGTAATAGCGTAAATGTATTTGCACACCGAAGTACATTTTAAATCAAATAATCATAATGCATTAAATCTGTTTTAACGCATTCAGGATTAGTTTTAAATTCTGTTGCCTGTAATAATTTCCAATATACGCATATATTCGTTATTAAAGTTATATAAATCACCCGGGACAAAAATAAATTAATATTTAGAGAATGCATTTTGCAAAATTTCGGACGAATTGTGACGGCGTAATTTATTGCCACCGTTCAGCTGGGTGCTGTTTTAATAGAAATTTATATCGGATCGGTTTTATTTTTGAAACTACATATAGCACAGCACAGTTCTCTCTTAAATTTACCGCCGCAAAAATTCAGAAACTCACGTTCAGATGTATTCACATGTTTCATATGCACGATGTAACGCCGAAAATATCGATAAGAATAAAATTTGTCGCATGTAACAAATCGATTGATATTTCATTTTTGAGAAAATAGAAGGAGTCATTTGTTACTTGCACTTATCTATGAATACGAGAAATTTGGGGGATTATTTTTATTTATTACACGACAAACTAATAAGTGACAACAAACATTTAAGTTATATAACGTTTTAATAAATATTTATTGCTTTCTATTCGTGTTTAGACTTAGATAACTATTAAAGAGCAACACTATCTTGAATCGCTGTAAGCAGAAATATAGGGTGATTATTCAATAGACCGCCAAATAATAATCCGTACAAAAACAGAAATCACAGATTATAGTAAAACTGGTTAAAAACTATTGCGTTCTTTAGTTCTCGAAAAATAATTAATCAAAAATTTTACTCAATTACACGATACTTCATTGGTTAAGAACCAGCAGCTAAAGGAATGAAAATAAATACGCTCATAAATGTTTTATCGTTTTATGGCTGTTGCGGCGAGAAATCGGGCGAACTTGACCTTCAACGGAATTCAAGTAACCAGCTGAAAGAAGAGCTTTAAAATATTTACGACAATATTGATAAAGGCATGTAAGTGCAAATCACCTGTAGTACATTATTTAGTACAAATTTTATAAAATGAGGATAATAGAGGTTTGCAATTTTATCACCAAGTTTATTCCCACTGGCACTACAAACTTTGTTTCTCATTAAGTTTGCCCGCTTGCGTCCGAAGAAAATTATTTGTTTATCTCAAATAGGCTGTTAGACTGCTAATAAAAATTCAACCCCTAAGCATCGTTTACTAGCTTTGTTCTTGTGAAGTTTTGTAGTTACTTATAATCAGACGAAAGTGTACATTGGTAGATTGCAAAATGAATCGCTTTTCGATATCAGAAAAAATCAATATGGTTTTGTTATACGGCGAAGCATTAGGAAATGTTGGTCGCGCTCGTCATTTATGGATCGAAAAATTTCCTTTACGACAAGTGCCGCGTAGGAGCACTTTTGTTTCGGTGGTGCAGCATTTGCGTGATCACGGATATTTTCGTCCTGCAATGGTCGTGGTCCAAAGACAACTCCACGAATGTTGGATGCTGAGAAAAATATCCTCTTGGTCAAAATTGGCTCTGTTCAGAAACGATTTCTATTTTAGATGTCATGGGAGCTACGACAAGGTTTTGTACGTCTCGGCTAAAGATGTAAAAGGCTTTTACGCAAAAGGAGTGAAATGAGATATGACTGGATCTGATGAAATTAATAACATATTTAATACGTCTTGCATATTTGCTTTTCTTGAAAATATCCTTGCGTCTTTTTCTCTGAATTGCTTCGAATGTTTATTTCCAACTTCCTGTGCTTCTCCGAAAACCATTCTAATTGGTAAAGTAGTAGCAGCATTTAGGTCAACATATTGTCGTGTTGTTGTTGCCCAGTTAGTTTTTCGCCATCTCTTATCAAATATAAAGTAGCGTGGGTTTTACTACTCTACATTCGACGTGATTGTTCCCAATTATGACCCCAGTGTTTCTATATTATTGAAAATTTAGAAAGAAAAATATGGAAGTGGACTGATGATACATAAATCAACAGTTTTAAATAAACGTAAGTACGTTTTATTTATTTTTTTAACTCAATACCAAAACTTTATTTATTTACTGCGGCCACTAAAATGACCCGCTGCTAAACAAAACCCCCGTTTTTCAGTCAGCTTATTAAACAGAGCTTTAAACGGAAGAGTTTGACTAAAGAAAAACCCCTAGCAAGCGGCTTGTTAAAATAAACAAGTTAAAATAAAAAAAAATATTACCTTTTTTTTTTTTAAAGCTGCACCAAATACTCGCGAATCTAACCAAAAATAAAATAAATAACTTTGTCTATTAGAAAAACAAATCTTTCTGGAAAATCAACAATTATTCCACTTTTTAATTTCATCACCTTCCATCCTGGACCCCCCTCTCTCGGTCCTTCTTCCGGCCGCTCTATCCCCGACGTCACATCCGACCATTTTCTAATTTAATTTATCTAAATAATAAAAATTAAAATTTCTTTATTTTCAGGTAGTCCAAGCGAATGGCATCCTCCTTTCTGATTCGGGTCCGTTTTCCCCCTGGAAGCCGAATAAGGATCATTCTCCTGCTCCAAAAGAAATACTCTTTTGGAAAGACCGGTGCGTTTGAAGCATTGTCAGATGACGCCACCCCATGACCGCCATTTCCGCTGTCTCCGACAGGAAAAATCCTGAATTCTTCCTCCAGCTCCTTTAGTTTCTCCTCAGTGGATGGGCAATTGAGGAATAGACATTCGCCACACAAAGTACAGACCCTACCTGATTACAGACATAAATTAAAAATAAAAAATTTAGAAAAATAAAACCATTTCTAGAGGAAAAATATACTCGTGAACAAAATAAAACCAAAAATGAGGTTTTAAACAACAATATGTTGGTTGAAAAGTTTTAATTTGTTGATTAATTTTTTCAACTTCACTTGTAATAAGCTGTGGAGCTTTTTCGCAAATACTATCTTTATAGGTCGTCATAATCTCGTTGATGAAGGTCTGGATTTTTAATACAACTTTCCTTAATAGTAGCATATATTTGTAATGGCACTAAGTATATTACAAATATAGCAGTATTTTAAATCGTTTTCGTCAATACCTAAATATTTTTATTTGTATTGCTGTTGTCCACTACTTCCATCGCAATCCCACTTAAAAATTGTCGTAGTAATATCCTTACTTGTTGGATAAACTTGGTGCAGTACTTCTTCTTGAACTTAATAATCTGATTATTGTGTAGTTTACAATTTCCTGTAATTCTATTTCTGCGGAAACACCTGTTATTGTTATAAAATCTTAGTTTAGATATGTTGCAAGTTTAGTTTTTCTTATTTCATTATATGGGGGATATATATTACAATTTCTTTTCTTGGCGCCAAGTTTAATGTTTGCATAGCGTTTTTTCGTCAAATCGTTTTGAATTATCATCGCTAGTGCTTCATTTGCAGTATAAGAGACGGGTTTAGCTGCAATTTCTTTATAAGCCTTTTTATATTTTGTGGCTCTAGAAAGAAAAGTTTGAGTTATATCTTCTAATACTGTGGCAGCATCTCTTTTACCCATACGTCTTAAAGAAATTTTGGTTGTTTCACAAAGTTCTCCTAGCGTATATTAATTTGTCAATTTCTGTACATATCTTCGTTTAGATTTTGTAGAACTTTCTTCAAAACTTTTTATAGGTTTTCCTACCGATGACGTAGAGGAAGAGCTTCAGTCTGTGATTCTACAGACTTGCGTATCATATCCGAAAATCTAATTTCCTTGTCCAACCAACTTTCATAACATTCTACGAATCTTTCCAGTTTTCTTCATGTTATTATATAATATATTTGTATCTAACTTTCTATTGGGGTTCTTTCCTCATTTAGTATTCATCAAACTGATTCTTTTTGTTTTTACAATTCTCATTAGGTTTGGTTCACAGAAGAGACCATACACTTCTTGATTTCTTCTTTTCCAATTTCCTTCCAGTCTTCAAGCATCCGTTATTTTTCCTTCCTTGGTATCCAAATTATCTCAGAGTTTTAAACTATTGCATTTATTATTTATTATTCATTATTACTATTTCTTAAGACCGCTTCTTCAATATTTCTCATTGTACTTCTTAATCCCCTTGTTATTTTTTTTTTTTTGTAAACTTTGTTTTTCTATTTAAGTTTTCTTTCAGATAATTATTTCTAATTTCATTTGTTCTAAACAATTGAGTTGATTGCATTAAGAAAAGAACTTGTTTTTTAAAAGAGACTTTATAAGTTTATAATCATAAAATCGTAAATTATCCTAATTTTATTTGTCATGTGAGAAAGGCATCGTTTCATATTTTATTCATATGCCAACTGAAGACAAGTTACACGCCCCTTATTAAGCATAATGTATTATTCAGGGGAGAGACGCGTCGTATTAAGTCAACATTTGTGATTTATAATTTAATTTTCGTGCGTTTGATAGTTCGCATACTTTATTGTGTGACACGCATCATGTATAAATGATTCGAACGCGACGAGGGTTTCGCGTCACGTTGTTAATTAAATGACAAAACCTCAGCCTAATTTGTGCCACTTAATAACGTCTGAATTTGTTAACAACGTAAACAGCTAATCTAGTTAAAATTCCGTGCGGGCCGCACAACCTTCCAGAAATTAGAAATTTTAATTAGATTTCGAAATAAAACAAAAACTCGCAAGTGTTAAACAAACAATTTTGTTTGCGAAAAGATAATTAAATTTAATTTACAATTGGTTTATAGTTATTACTCAATATCCTCCTCTAATCTGAAAGAAACATGCATTAAATTCACTTAGCAGGTTTAGGATTTTCTTATTGTGGAAATCGCACTATTTCGTTGCGAACGGTTCTACCTAGCGGCTGAAAGTTGTCTGTGTATTTAGGTCCTCTCAGTTTTAGAACCTAAATACATGTCTAAAATATATATTGGTTATAAAATACGAAACAGGTCGTCGTAAAGCGCGATCATTTAATCCTAAGTTATAATAACGAGTTTTAGAATTTATTTGAAACCAGAAAAAAAAAAGTTTGATATATTTTAAACATAAATTTAGCAAGATATTAAATTTTATCCGTTCGTTACAAATTTCAAAGATGTAAATATTTTTACAGTGTTATTTTTCGATGTGTTTAACTAAAATTGCCATAAAATTTACGATTTAATAAACTTGAAACTTTCGTTTTACCAGCGAGGATTTAATCAAGGGCGATTGAATATACACCTCAGGTGCCGCTAGAAGACATTAATGAAACATGTAAGATATCACAGTGTGCGTGGGAATTAAACTCTCGACTGTTTATTAAAATGTTCGTTTTTAACGAGCGCCATTTTTCGATTGTGACACAACTTATTTATAGTAAACTCATTTCACCTCGTCCTTTTTTTTTCTGCCGGGCCTTAAATTTCAGTTACTCGAATTTTTAGGTCGATTACCTTTTTCACTTTATCAGATTTTCCCCGTCCTTCACTCGGATAACATTTTTTGTTCGCTAAATTGATGCAAACGAAATTTCTAGTTTGTAATATATTCTCCTGAAAGGAGCGCTTGTTCGGTAATATCTTATTATTGAGAATGGGGGGGCTGGGTTCGTATAAATTTTCTTTACGCAAATTTCGAGTATCTACCTGAAATTTTAGTCGTCCAAATTTATCGGTTTCCTTTTTCTCGCCGCTTCCGTAGCATACAAGAACTGTTTCCTGAAGTGAAGTAACAATTACGTCAATAACAGTGCTTGCTTGAAAGGAAAACTCGTTTGAGATCAGAAATATTATGAATTTTTTGTTATCAATTCAAAAAAAAACATTGATTAAACTGTATGAAAACACGTGATGTAACACGTTAAGAAATGAGTGCATAACAGGTCGATACTACCTTAACTATGTTACGTCGCGTCGTCGAAAATGATCTTGTTACCTCTTTGACATCAACTTCATCTCGATAACTGCATTTAATTAAAATGCTAAACATAACTTGACGTAATTTGAAACGAAACGAGGACGTTGTCAAATCAGAGGACTTGAATCAGGGTTAAAGTAACCTGCGCATCTGCAAAATCTAATTAATTTTTTTTACTGTAAAATTTGTACTCGATGCAAAAATTTTAATTAAGGCACGAAAAACTATAACAAAGTACTTAATCCTAAGCTTAAAATTGAACGAGCTGCGATAATAATGATGTTAAGATTAAAATATTCATGTGCAACCGACGTACACATAAAGTTTACAGTTTTCATGCATTAACCATTCAATAAAAATATATCTCATTTAAGAATAAGTGAGAAATATACTCTGTTCGCGATCTTTTTGCATTCAGTGTAGGCCGTGTTAGGGCGACATTTTTGTTGGTACCACAAAAAAATAAACTTGTCAGAAATTTGATTGACGTTCGTTTTTAATTTTGTGGTTACGTTTATGAAAACTGCCACTGCCAATATTGCCAGTTCAATTGTGCTGTACAAAGTATTCCATGAAAACGAGGAATTTTGTCTCGAACAAACGTTTAATGATTAATTATTTTTTTCATTGAGAAAGTTTGGGGTGAGGTGTGTTGTTTGCGTGGTCTTAGTCAACAATTGTGCCACAAAGCGAAGAAGTGTTCCTTTATTAACAAATGTGACTCCAGATACGATAATAAACAATAATGACAGAATGTTTGTTTGAGTTTTCCTAGAATCTTGTGCACAGTGGTATGGCTAAATGGATCTTGCTACTTGTGCAGCTAGTGGAAAGGTGTATCGGCTTGTGCAACCTATGAGGATGTCTTATGCAGCCAGGAGTCTTCTTTCGGACTTGTTCAGACCGAAGAACTGTCGTTTTGAGGCCCTGCATGGTCTTATTATAGGGCTCGCGGGTATTTTCGCTTCGCTGTCGCAGAAAGGGTGAATACTTGAGGCCGGGATGAATTTCTGAAGGGGATTCGAGTTTGGTGCCTGGTAATGGTGTAGAGGTGCGCATTATGTGATAATGCCAAAACTTTTTTTTTTAATAGCAAATGAATCGAACCTTCTTTGTCTGGATACAATTGGAGGATGTTTTTATTAAGGTTTTTGTAATTTTTTCGGCCGTTTTGTAAAGCCAGCCGTCCTTTTAAAAGGACAGTGGTATTAAACACTACTTTAACTATTAAATTTTTTTTTAATACAACTCACATACACAAGTAAATACATTTACACAAAATAAGAAAACATAAAATTTAATTTTTTTGGTGATATGAAAAGAAACATATTTTTGGATACAAGGCAACATCGCACTTGTCACACCTAAACTGCACTTTTTTGTGGCACTCACTACACCTGGTTTGACACCTGGTTTGATGTACCACAAGATGATCAAGTCTATCATAACGTGAGAGTGGATGCTGCAGTTGGTACTGGAGCGTACTGGACATGGTAGTTTTTTTGTGCGTTTCCAACAGGCTTGAGCGATGGAAATCCTAAATGTCAAATGATCCATTATTCCACCATGTATTCTGTGGAGTTGCCATGCGTTTTGTTCAGCCATATCTATGCATTGGCTTATTAATAGAAAATACCATATTTTACCTCTTATGGAGATGCGATACAGGCTTATGTTTTGGTCAGTTCGATCTACGCCTTCCATGTATTGATTATATTTTCTTCTAATATTGCATTGTTCGATTGTAAACGTTTCTTTTCTTTTCGTGAATATCTTGTCACATTCGATATTGGGTAAACAGGTGTGGCGTTTGAGGCCATATTGACTACATTATTGTCATTCCATTTGGAAATTAATATATTTTTTGTTGGTTCTAAAGCATACTCAAATGTACCTCTCTTAAATTTTTTCATTGCCTTAGAATGACTAAGGGTACAATTAGCAAGTCTGTTTTCACGAATAGTTCCTGTTCCTTCCAAATTTTTTTCACACAAAACTTGCAACAAATCTAAACTGGTAAAAAAATTGTCAAAATATAAGTGAAATGGTAGCTGGCCTTTATTAGAATATTAGAATTTTAAGACAACGCTGGCACCCAGACCCAAATCTTTAAAACAGTCGGTAAGCTTAGTGGATGATCCTTGGTATGGTTCGAACCACTCAATGTAACCCTGTTTAGAAGTATCAGTCCACAACTTGTATCCCCAGCGTATAGGTTTATCTCGAATGAACTGTTTGGAGCCATGACGTCCAAAATAAGGTCCCATAGATTCATTAACGCTGTGGCTCTCTTCCACTGGTGCAAAGTCAATAAACCTCTGATTTAAGGCATGAATTAGAGGTCTGATTTTGGAAAACTTGTCACCGTTATTCAAATTATTATTGTCGTTGCAATGAAAATTTTGCATTATGTGAGTAAAACGATTTCTAGATGTGGCAGAGTAAACCAATTTGTTTCCAGAATCGCTGCTACTTTCCCACTACATAGATCGTCTTGGGAGGCAATTGTATCCACTGAGCAGAAGAACATCCACAAAATATTTCATTTCATCCATCGTTATAGGTTCAGCTGTTCGATTTTTTTGAGAAGCGTCCAGGTTGCTAAGATTTCAAAAAGATTATTATCAAAAAAATGATAGAAGAGCTCCAGAGACAATAATTTGTTCTTTGGTCCATACATATTTTTCCATGATGGCGGATCTTTATCTGACAAATCTTGTTGTGTTGTTTGTTTTCACAAAGTGGGACAGTGGTAGTTTGTCTTCTGTGTCTGTGTCATCAGGACTACTAACGTGAGTTTCCTCTTGGTTGTAAACTACTTCTACTTGAGTATTTAGATGATTACCAGGGAGATTGTCCATTATAAACGTTTCATCATAACCTGAATCTTCGTCGGTATTGTCTGCGTTGGTATTGATCGGTGGAAATAAGACAACTGACGTGGGCAATTCTTAATCATTATCCAAATTTTCGATTTCTTCGAGCAGTTCATGCACCGTCAAGGGCCTTTTATAATAACTAAAAAAATCCAATTTTAGTACCAATTTATGCCACTGTTCTTTAAAAAGTACAGCCAAAATTAGAGCGGTCGGAGAGCCACATGAAAAATAATACTGTCACATAAACTGTGATATGTGTTTTATACGTTATGACAATTTTATAAACAAGAAATGTAAAGTTACAGTGATACACTTACCTCCAATTGTCCGTATCTAATACGCAGTAGCAACCATTCACAATCTTTACGTTCTAAACAATATAACTTATTGTGAAAGTAAAATAACCACGTGGAAACCACAGCTAATTTACTTCCAAACACACGTGCAGAATTGAATGACAGTATTGCCAACAGTTACCACTTTATATGGAGGCCTTTTAAAAGGACAGTGGCATAATCTGGGTTAAATAACAGGATCTTCTTGCTGTTGCCGGTGTCTCAGAACCTTTTCCATGGCCATATTTATGTAAAATATCTTATCATTTTTCCCGAGAAGACCATAAGCTAGATCTTATTTACAATTCTGTCTACTTTCTCTACCTCCTCCAATACGCACACCATCAGATTCTTCTACTAATACTAGAATTTTGCAAATCTGCTTATATTTGCGAATATTCGTGGCCATTAGTGTTGACTGCTAAAAGGATCGTCGCAGTCTATTTATAAGTTTTACAGATATACATGCGTTTTCTACACTATAAAATTTTGATGCCAAATTAAACGTTCCCTATTCCCCTTCCATTGATTCCATAGAAGAATCTGATTCACCTTCAATTTCTGATTCTGAGGAATATTTTCAAACGAAAAATTTCCCATATGTTTCATCCAGTCTTCCGAAATTAATTTTTCACAACGACGTGTTTTTGTTCACATAAAATTTTGCGTCCGTTAACCATTTTGTGTTTGTAACCCATATCTATCAACCTGCTTATAATTTCATCTTGTGTGAAATCTGGACGATCCTTTTTATAATAATTGTAGGCTTTTTTTATGGCTTGTTTGATTTGCCCGCTTATGATTTTCGGCATTTTGACAGGATTAAAAAATGTAATTAAATAATTAGTTATTTGTTTTAAGTTACTTTGATCATGGCATTGTAGTTCAAGTTTATTTAAGTATTGGCAACATAGTCAATACAGCTGACGTGACAATGTCATAATTTTTTTCACGTCAGATTTTGACTACCTCCAAAATACTTGCACGTAACATAACGAAAAAAAAAACATGGCCTACCAGAATGCAAAAAGATCTTGAGTTGTTGCTGAGTTTTATGAACGATTTCGATGCTACTATTAAAGTCCGACCTAAACAATTCCCGAAACGCTCCATTTAATTGAATTTTGTGGTTTTAGGAGGTCTAAAGCATAATCAATAAATACAAACTATACTCTTAAAGGTTCTATTAAATATACCAGGTGAATCAGCAACGATTGTGGAGAGCTTAATTGATTTGCGTATTATCAAATTGATGCCTAGGCTACTCCAATGAATATTATTATATTAGTCAAGAGGTAATCATTTTACATTTACGTTAATTAACATTCTCTTAAAGTTCCAGCATGTAATTGATTTAGTTCCTACAGGAAACAATTTAGCATTTCTGTAGATAAAATCAGTTTAATTTTATTTCCACAAACATTCTGGCATTGATTTATAGCACACGATTTCTGCACCGTGACACGCTAATATATCTTTAATTCAGTGATAACAATTTACAGTTCTATTTTTAATACAACTAAATCGATTTGCAGGTTGAATCTAGGAAGGTGATTTTAATTTGTTTTCTGTATTTGAACTGAATTCATTAAAAATTCGTTCAACTCACGCCAACAGTACGTGTTATAAAACGTTAACATTTAATTTAATAATTATTTTTAATTCTAGCAAGTTGTGCGTGCGAAGGTGATGCGTATTCTAAACTTCGTATGTATTTAGGTAAGTAAATTCAGTTACAACAATAATATTATTTTACCGCCTCTGAATTATATTTTGCAGGCCGTATTTCATAATGCCGTGGATAATATTGTGAGATTTAAAGCTTCATTTTAACAAATTTACATAAGTTAATACTCAGATATATCATCTTCTCCCTGTTATGTATCCAAAGGTATTGTCAGTCCTCGGCGGGTGTACGCAGTGTAAATTTACCATACCATATTGTGAACGGGAGTTATCGTGGTGTAACTCAAACAATGCAAGCGGAATTACATTCGTTGCGGCTAAATGTGTCAGTAGAACAAGCTCGGGACTTAACAAACTTGCGACAATGAAAACCCAAACGCACGTCGAGTTCGGTTGGTTCTCGTCTGAAACAGGGTTAACCTGTACGCAACATGGGCCAGAACCCATTCTTCACGTCCGAATGGTATCCTATTAATTGCACCGCCGTGCTTATTTAATAAGCACGGCGCTGGTATCCTCCTGTTGATGACTGCTCGGATTTTATAACTCCGTTAAGTTAATTGTAAAACCTTAATGCTCGGTTTAATGTTGCGGTGGATTACGTTCTTCTTCTATAGGAAACGTGAACTATAAAGGAATCCTAGACTTTAATTGTCTCCTTAATTACACAGAACGTAAATTTTATGGAGGAAAAACGTTGCGGGATGTCTACATTAATTTTCCTGGTGTATTGTACAACATGCATTTGCATTTTAGAACCTATTCACAGATCCATAAATAAGTAAATTGGAAAAACTTATAATCCTATCAATACTCTAATACAGAAGAGCGTCTTATTTGTTATTGAATTATTTTGATACGTTTCATTTCAGGATAAGCGAAATTTCGTGTTTCACCTTGCTAATCTAATGCATAAAACTGCAAGGACGAATCTATCACTCTCAAGATAAGTTTCCTCTTTTAGCGTTGGTAGTAATACAATTCTACTTCAGGTAAATGGGGAAATGTTCTCCTTTATAAAATTTTATAATTCGAATAGAAGTACAACTATAGAATTAAAACAAGTCAAGTGCACAGGACATTAGTTTTTGAAAGTTTCGTTCTCATTGTCTTAACGAAGACTTCCCAAAAAAAAAAACATATTATTATGTAAAACAGTCCTGGTCGACTTATGCAAATTAGATTGAGCCGTTTTTTGTATCCGGAATAATCAAGAACGACGTTAACGCGGCGAATTTGGGTCGATCGTGTTTTGTTAGCGCTGTCATATCCGGTGTATGCAATTGGAAATGTATTAGGACCTATTGGCAGTGAAACTTGCATTGTAGCGTCTCTTATACAGAGTACGATTCGATTTTATGTAACAGATAACATTATCGTAGTAATGCTTACGACTGGTTGGGACATGTATTCCGCACATTCACACAGTTAAGCGAACAATTTAATGGCAAGCTTCTGGTGTAATCATTGTATGTACAAACAAATAACTAAATTCTTTTAACGATATGAAGTTATTTTGAAAACTGAGATGCAGATATGACTAAAGCGGATGAAGTCGGTGGGAAATTTTAATACACAAAGCTTTTATCTACAAACAAATAATGCTAAGCTCCAATGTAGAATGTTAGCAACACAAACAAGACTAGCAAGATGACCTTCAACAAAGCAAAAAGTAACACTTACAAACAACTTTCCACGAAAGCTTTCGAACTGAGTTAAACCCAAATGAGAAAGCACTTATAGAATTTGTTCTAACTAGAAAATGCTCAGATAGATTGGATAAGTATTCGTGTTACATAGATCATGGTGGAAGACACGTTAAGAAATGAAGGTGCAATATATCGCTCTGCAGTTAGATGGTCTTTCTAAGCCAATATTTACTGCTACGCGATGCAAGTAAACGTGCAAGAAATACAATGCAATCCAAAATCGTAAAGAGTCTTCGCACCGACGCCCCGACATTCCACGTGCAGAAAATATATGGTGAACGTAGTTTGCATGTAGCGGATTCCAGCATTGCAAGTGAAATTGCAATGCCAACGATATATACCGGTGATGCATGTAATTACATAATCGAGAAAAGAATATGTTCTTATTTTTTTCACACAGCTTCAATTTTCGCCTGTGCACACAGTTTTCCAATAGGTTTCGTCTTTTGGTGTGATAAATTTTGATGTTTTCGAAACACGTGTAGTCCTCCCGCGAGGATTAAACTTCCCGAAACAGGTATTTAAGTAAAACTCTAATGCCTGTTGTACAGGCGTGGAATTTATTTCCATTATTGTTGGCGTTATCCCGCGCGCGTACACGATGTAATAAATATTCATAAAGCGAACATACACATAGATGTGCATTAATTAAATTTAATTGCGATTGTTACGTGTGCTGAACGCAGCTACCGGCGCACAATGATGAAAAATTTTACAACAAACACAAAAGATACAGCCGTGCGGATGAGGAACAAAGTTAGGCAAAGTAAGTTTGAGTTAATTTGCTCAGAGGAGTGTGATTTTCTTCTATACGTCTTCAAATTATGATGTAATACGAATTTAGTTGTATCTTAGTAACATTTGAGCGTATCGCAAGGAATAAAGGAAACGGCAATTTAAAAAGTCTGAATGTATCATAAGTTTCTGCAAACACACAAATGCACTCCACTGTCCGCAATGAATGCCCACAGTCTTTGCGGTTTCACTCTTGCCGGAACTTATGGAGGGTCATGTTGACTTTATACTACATACTTAACCGAGAGGCTGTACATGCACGAAGTCTATGTTCTAACAGCAACATTGTACGCTTGTTTTGTGTGAAGCTCGGTAAAGCAGTAGAATAGTTTTCATTCCCATCAGACTTTACTGTATATTGAGAACTTAAGATAATACAAATAAATAAAAATGTAGTATCAAAATATATACCATTCACGTACGAATTATTAACAGAAAAAAGTATTTGTATACGGCAGTGTTTTTCAACCTTTTTCATGACACGACCCCCCTAGTATCAAAAATATTTCGCGACCCCCCGACCTTTTTTTTCATGTATGTTCAAAATATTTAATCCATACAAAAATTTTAGGCGTTTGCGTTATTAGGATTCGGATATAAATACATAATTAAGTACGTAAAACATATAATTTTAAATCGAATACGTGGCCAATTGATAACTAACAAACGAATACAAACATATTGTTAGGGCCGAAACTCCCAGCGCCATCTGTTGGTAACACTCGGAACCTGTACTAGTTCCGAGTGTTACCAACAGATGGCGCTGGGAGTCCCCCGCGCGCTCCACGGCCCGCGGTAAAGGTCCACAAGTTTCGAGACGTTTCGTTGCGCTTCGAGATGATTCTCGCTAGAATGCGCTGGCCTATAAATAGGGCGGTCGACCGCGGCCACGGCAGTTGAGTGCAAGATCGCGAAGCAAGTGGTCGTGTCGTCTGCTGTTTAGTTCTTTGAAGAGCGCGAATCACTTGTTTTACGTATTTATTTGAGTTGTTTGTGATAATTGAAAATGGATAAATTCCTGAAAAGATCATCAGAACCATCAACGTCTGAGTCTAGCGGGAGTAGTGGTCTTTATAACGACAATTATCTGAAATTTGGGTTTACTGTGATTGAGAATAAACCGCAGTGCGTAATTTGCTTTGAAATTTTGTCAAGAAAAAGCATGAAGCCATCGAAGTTGGTACGCCACGTAAACACGAAACATCCTAATGAAAATACCAATTCAATACCATTCAACGCAGCATAAGCAATATGGCAACTGACGTTCGTGATCAAGTGATAGAAAAAATAAAGAAAAGTTCTTTTGTGTCTTTGCAATTTGATGAATCAACGGATATTGCGGGTTGTGCGCAGTTTGTAGCTTTTGTGCGTTTTGAATCCAATGAAATATTAATGGAAGAAATACTATTTTGCAAGGCACTTCCCAAAAATACTACAGGTCAGTGCTTGCATGACATGTTCCTTGAAGCTACGCAAGATATGAATATCGATTGGGCACAAAAATGCATTGCTATTAGTAGTGCCGGAGCAAAGGCCATGACTGGTGCGAAGAGTGGATTTATTGCTAGACTGAAAGAACAGATGCCAAGCGCTTGTTGGATGCATTGCTTTCTCCATCGCCAAGCTCTTGCAGCCAAAACCTTGCCACAAGAATACAGTCAAGTTCTAAATATTATTATTAACATTGTAAATTCCATTAAAGGAAAAGCGTTGCAGACTCGATTGTTTCGAAACATTTGTGAAGAAATGGGGGCACTACACCGCAATTTGCTTTACCATACAGAAGTTATTAGTATATTTACAACAAGCCAAGTCACATTACTCTGAATTCATTTCTGACCCGGAATTCCTTTTGAAATTGGCTTTTCTTTCTGACTTATTTGAGCATTTAAATAACTTGAATAAAAGTCTTCAAGGGCGGGATGAAAATGTCGTTACAGCAAAAGACAAACTTCATGGCTTTATAAAAAAAATTGAATTGTGGTCATCATCTATAAATCAAAACAACTTTGATTCATTTTCGTCGACACAGTCTTTCATTGAAGAAGTCGGAAGCGAGATAAACATCAACTCATATATATCTGGTATGAAAATGGTGTTAGATAATTTGAAGAAAGAATTGTGTCATTACTTCTCAGTGAAAGAGATATCGGATAACACTGGGCAAAGATGGATCTTAAATCCGTTTTTAAATGCAGCTACAAATGAGGCAAATTTAGCAACTAAGCTCAAAGAGAATCTGCTGGAGTTATCTGCCGATGGGATGTTACACTTGGAATTCAAGTCTGAAAATTTGGATACCTTTTGGTTAAAAAGAAAAACAGAATACCCGGAATTAACAACCGAGGCTTTGAAGTGTTTGATTCCATTTTCTACTTCGTACTTGTGCGAGTTGGCATTTTCATCAATGGCCCAAATAAAAAGTAAACTAAGAAATCGCTTAAATTTGGAAAACGATTTAATACTTAAAGATGCAAAAACGGATCCACGATGGGAGAAATTGATTGAACAAACTCAAGCGCAACCTTCACATTAAAATGAACGAGTACACGAAGATTTTATTTTTTGTTAATGTGTTTGTATAAAAATAACATAACGAGTATCATTTTGTTAACTTTTTTTTAATATATCTAGCTTTTTAAAATTTATTGATTTTTTTACTGAGTTCTCTCGACCTCTCGCGACCCCGCTACAGAGGCTTCGCGACCCCCCAGGGGGTCGCGACCCACAGGTATACGGTATGCGAACTGTTCCTATGGTCAGCTAGCTCTTCTCCGATCATACACGAACAATGCCTAGTGTAGGCAATCCGTGACAATACGAGCTACGTTAACTTATTGCGCATGGCTAAGAATATCTTAAGAGGAGCTTTAAACAAAATACTATGTTGTTATTCTAGTTGCAATCAAAAAACAAACCCGTACTGTTGTTTCCTTTGCTACAAATTTTATTTGAAATA
Source organism: Serrognathus titanus (assembly GCA_039766575.1). NCBI lineage: Eukaryota > Metazoa > Arthropoda > Insecta > Coleoptera > Lucanidae > Serrognathus > Serrognathus titanus. The sequence continues at coordinate 5,749,871 of CM077912.1, forward strand.
AACATTTTCGCCCAAAATAACATACGGATACAAGATATTGATTTTCACAGCATAACCGTCGCCAGAAAAGGTGTATCATTGTTTGGGTTTGAGCGTATATTCTAATTAGTAACTCCCTTACATAAACACTAATTGCAGTTGCACAATGTGCCGTTATACTTGCAGCCGTATCGTATTTATTAATCTTAATTAATTACAGCTATTGTACTCAAGTTACGCTAAATCATTGCGAATTAATTGGCAATTAGCTGCTGCACTTTCTGTGCAAGAGTGCTGAAAAAATTGGTACGGGGGGAGGTGATTAAAAACGAAATTATTCCGCGCGCGCTAATGTAAAGAGAATATGAAACATGTGAATTAAAATGTAAATGAGAATGCACCGAATTATGTAATAAATTTACAAATTGCCTGAATTTTTATTGTTTTTTATAGAAAATCATGTTTGACCTGATTTATACGTACATTCGATTTATTTATTTTCATGTAATATAATTTTGTTTTATTGATTTTTTATGGTTTATGTAATCAAAAGTGAACCAATTAAGTGAAATGAAATGAAAGACATAAAGATGAATTTCGTTTAATTTACAAGTACAAGTAAATACATGTGATTATCAAAGGGAATAACCTACTATAATTTAGATCAGGGCTGAAACGGATTAGTAAATATAACTACGTTTCACCGAAAAGGCAGAATTATAATATTACATGGAACTCTCAAACCCAATCAACTATATTCTATAATCTCAAAGTTTAACACCGTTAAATGTTTATAAATAAAATCTTTTATTGTGTGAACTTAATCGCTACATCGAATAAAAAGCACAAATTTAAAGAAAAAAAATGTGGAAATAAAATTTATTAGATCCCAACCTTGAAGTGAATGATTTATTACATTTACCTGAAACTTTATTATAACAAGGATCCAGGCAACGTGTTAGTGTCCGCTGTGCATAAATTTATTCCTCATATAATTTTGTTTTATGGGAGCATTTCCCAAAATGATTTTCACGTACGCACACGCATTCTTTTCCATTTACGAAAAGCCGTAAATCCTCTTATCTCGTTTCAAGCAAAAATCAATATGTAACCCGCAGATTTGTTGGTACATCGTTTATTTAAAACGTCAGGGCAATCATTTTCACCGCACGCATTATACAGATAATTGAGTTTTATGAAAATCTAATGAGCGCATTAAACATTAACAATGCTGGTTTGTTTCGTAGCCGTGTTACACAAATGCAGCAGAGGCATTATTAATTCAGTTGGCGTTCTAATATATAGTAATGACTAAATAACAGTCAGAAACACAAGGCAATTGGATAATGAATATACATAGATTATATAACCATATATCAGTAAACGTGTGTTAACATAGTACATGTACATAGTATTATTGCACATTTAAATAGAAATTACAGCTGAGCTTACGCCCAATAACATGTGCCTCGTGCGAAATGAATCGCCGGTGTTTATATGCTTTCTATTCGTTAATACTTCGCCTTGATTAAGTTGGGAGTAGCGAGGAGAATTTTTATTTGCGCTCGTGCATTGGAGCATAAAGCATATGAGATCCCTAATATCCGTCTCCAGCATTTGCCAGAATTTATCATTTATTTATTTGTCCGCCCTAAGAAATAAAATGCCAAGAACAAGACGTAACATCCAGGAATAAAGTTTTTCAAATAAGAATACAGTAAACTTTCTTTCTGAAATAATTCTGCATTTAACTTTATACCGTTTCAAAGCAGTTTTTATCGGGTACTTCAATTCCAGATGAAATTCCAAGGAAATAGGATGCTTAATTATAAGTTCTAGTCTTCGCAAATTAAGTTCTAAATTTACACATCTACAAAAATGAGAAGTGAAGTCTAAACCAATTGGACCAAGTTTTTAATCAAAGTTTTATTTCTCGTGTAATATACCTGATGCATACAGTACGTTGGGGAATTTACTCTCATCGGTTCGAAGTTACATTTTCCTTAAGAACTTCATATCTCCAAATTCCCTCAATTCCCTTAAAATTATTGAAGACATTCGCAGAAATGAATTCAATTTATTGTAGGAAACTGGAATACGATCGTCTACGAAGCTTGGTGTGCGTCTAACTTAACCGCCCAATCTAAGATCCGGTAAAATGCATAAAGCGGAACAATTTCCGAAATGCTAGTTGAGCAAATTACACTCCGGGGTGCTATCTCTGGAACGATGCGTATTTTCAACAGGTCCTGAAGATAACGCCGCTATCATTCCTTGAGGGGAGGCCCGTTTTATCTCCGATGTATATATCTCAATAGAATCGGCGGTTAAATGCTAATTACGAGGTGGGCTTAGCCCATCGATCATGGGGAATTACTGACAAACAAACGCGAGTCGCTGACAAACGGGGTCGGCTTTAGAGCCTGGCCTGCCCGAAGTCTTAGGTATAATCTGGGGAATACCTCAGTCGCTTATAAGCGGTAAACAATGCGGTCTTTAAAGATTTATATACGTGCTAGGTTGCAATCTTTTGAACGCTCACGGTGTTTTCCTTCTTACAGAAGTTGGAGGAGATAAAACAATGCCACTTGAACAATGATAAATCGTTGAAAGGCAAGTGGAGAAGCAAGAATGCGACGAGACCGTTTAATCTGGAAGTGTGAGTTGCAAAGGCGGTCGATAGATGGGGGCGCGAGGGTGCCGCCAGCGACCAGCTGCAGGTGGGGTGACCGCACGACCCACGACCACTCCCGGGTAGTGGCTTATGGCCGTCATACCTGACAAAGGCGGTTCTGTGAATGTCCCGCATCTATCAGTGTCAGTAGCTCGCCGCGCGAAAACCGCGATTAATGGAACTTACATGAATATCAAGGATGCAGCATAAACAACCCCTAATGGAAAACAAACCTGCACATCAGGTTATTAAAACCAGAAACCATTATTATTGCGTGCTGCGATTGCACAGGGAATGTCAGTCGTGGCTTAGAAATATGGGGGCGAAATGACACGACTACATTCAATACGAAGGCATAAATCATTTTCCGCTGCCACATGTTACATAAAAATCGTTCCAGAAATATGCGTGTCACTTAGTTGGCTGGTGCTGTCATGAACGAAAAAGAATTATGGGCATATACTAGGAAAAACATACATTAATTATTTGATCTTCAATACAAGAATAAACAACATACCTGACAGGCCCTAGGCATATCTCTATGATGAACTCTATTTGGTTGGTTACTTTTATTTAATATCTGAGAAGTATGTCAAGATTTTGGGCAAAGGAAGACACTTTTATTTTTACAGAAATTAGAAAAAATATCTCTTCCTTATGGTTTTGAATTCTTTTATACTCGATTCAATTATGAAACGAAGAGTTCATACTTTCGTTCAAAAACAGAACGAAACTCCGGAGCTTCCGGTCTCCACGTTTTCAATTTATCTATTTCATCTAATGGTCCGATTCATGTAATTGCTATTTATTGTCCAGTTCTATTTTGATGCTCAAAGGAACGGAAACGCAAACTATTCCATATCTAGGTCACGAATGAGGAAATTTCTATACTTCGATTAAGAAAATTAAATAGAAGACGGAGGGAAAAGATTTATAATGCTGTAATAATAAAATTGTTCGGGAAGTGAAAGAGGTAAATAGCAAAAGCAAATAAAAATGGCAAGTTCGGGCTTCACCGTATGTGATTTTTCTGTGTTCAGTGTATAATGATAGTAGATCGCACAGATGTGTTCGCAGACTTGCTCGAAGATATCGTCCCAAACATAAGCAAGTCTGTAGTTGAGTTTCTCGACATATTGAGACCTCTTCGTATAGTTGTTTGCGTGTTATTAAAAATATTTATACTTGTCCTATTTTGACATTAAAGCTTTCCACCCGGTATATTTATTTTCAAATTTGAGAAACTACCTATTCGTATGAAAAATTGATTTTTTAAAAATATTTGATGGATCTTTCAAGTCTCTTTCTGTATGTTGCCTCTTGCAAAAAAAACCAAATTCTAGTTAAAACCTGGAGCGAATGTGTGAGAAAGTTTACGTCTCTGTTGTGACCTTTTCATCTTCCTTTTACAACGTGATAATGCTTGCATTTGGGTATAAAAAGCCGCAGTAAAACAATTAATTAATGATGTCACGTAACCGCTGCTTTTTGCATAATATGTTAATGAATATGTCATAAAAGGACAGTCGCAAAAAGTTAATTTAACCAAATTACGAACGAGAGCAGACGACTCTATTAAAGCTTATTGTCCCGCTTAGACAAAAAAAGAGCTTTATTTAAATTTAGCACAACTTAAAATTTATGAAAGCGTGCAAGGCAAACGTGCATGAAAATATTATGCAGGAAAAACTGTTTGGATTGTTTTTTATTTAGACCGAGAGCGCCTCGCCTCGGATTTCGAAGTAAAAACGAAACTTGCGTGCGAAGTGTTTTCATTTACGAAGCAGAGCAACCTGCACGACAGTGCCAACAAATACGGATGTTAGTACCTCGCAACATGTTTCGTTTCTTTCATTGAAATGCAGTCAGGGATAGAATTCTGAAACGTTGTCGTCAGCGAAACTTGCGCCGGCTGCTGCTAACATCTGCGGCGATTTTCCGGATTTCTCCCCAGAAGTTCGTTGGCGGTTCCTTCCTATCCGGGTCCCCTTACACTGAAAACATAATTCAAACGTACAAGTACAGCGCAACCGAATTTTCTCCGGCAAGTTCTGTTGTCTGAAATATTTAAGCGTGAACGGAACTGGCCAACATGTTTGAGAGCAACGTCAGCACGTTGTGCATTTAAGTTGGTCAAAATTAATTTCCACTGCAACCACGAACACCATCATCAATTTCAGATGTAATCACTACTTTGAACATAAATTATCAGCTTTCAGGGCAACGTTCCTGGGTCTTATGAGATTAAATCCGTATTGATTATTATCTGAATACTGAAATAGTCTAAAATATACAAAAACATATTTTGGAAAGCAACTCGATTTTTGAGACATTTAAATCTAATATGAATAACAGGTATTATTATAATGTCACATTCTAATTTCAGCAAGAAATCTCTAACGCTTCATTGTTCTAGGATATTGAGACGATCCTCTTTGTCGCGGTGGGATATCCTAGTGTAAGGGTCAGCTCTTTTTTAGGGTCTGTGATGTTACAAAAGCCTCAGCTTTAATTGAAGGTCCCACAAGGTGGTTAATCTTCTTAGACACGTCCTTGTCGACAAGAAAATAGAATATGTACCTGTCGTGAATTCCTTGTTCACATGAAACTTCAAACGATGGCGTAAAGTATTATTAATTCTAGTTTAAATATTTTTCGTTCGTATTCGAAAATAGCTCTGCATTGCTTGCATTTGCAGTGGCATTAATACAAACACTAAAAAATCATTATTGGGTATTTCTACAGATATATGTGAAAGGAATGCGCCGAAGTTTACATTGCACATTCTGGCGGTGAGGTTTCCATTAAACGACGTCGATATCGGAACAATTTATGGCTTGAGGACAGCGGCGCCTTCAACAAATGAGCGGGTTATCGAATACCGCTTCGAATTCCTGTTCTAATATTTGATGGTGCCACCATCGGAACAACACTTATTTGTTTTGGGAAAAACTAGACAGCCAACAAATCTCCGGAAAAAGATCCTCCTTAACGCGCACATTCAAGAAAATCTATCGTGATTTGATTTAGATGCAGCACAGAAGAGTTAGAAAGAGAACTTAAAATTAATTCAAAAAAGCATATTAGCAGAATATGCGGAAACTACCTATTGTAATATTGCCACACACCGATCGAATATTTTTTTTGGATTTTTCCATTTCTGTTGGTTTGATTAACTCTCTTTGGAACTGTTCTGGGAAAACAAAACCACTACCTCATTAAAATTCATACGTTGAGGTTCCGCCGTAACAAAAAAAAACCATGTATTCGAAATGAACAAAAATCAAACTTCGCCGTGCAATTTTAACAGGCAGATATCGATACAACGTCGAAGTAGACCTCGGACTCGGTGGCGGAAATCCGCAGTCGAGTTCCGGAACAGACATGTTGCGTGCGCCACATTAACTGGACGCACCCTAATTGATAGATCTCCACGTGACTAAATTCAATGCCATTAACTGCACCGGAGATGGCACGTGCAATGAATTATTCAGCATGTCGAAGCCTATATGGGTGCATCCCTTCTCGGAGCCGTTCCGCTGGGAGTTCATCCCTCTGGCCTCCAGGACATAATTTCTTGTTTGATTCCGGTCGAGTTTACGATCCTATCAGCGGATGTAAGACGAATGTAGGCACGGACACATCCGCCCGTCGAACAACTGTTACGTTTTATTTTTGGTCTCGGTTTGCACCTTCGCTGCTTGTTCGGTCCCTTATATTATTGCACGTATTAGTTATTCATGAGTTTCCCGATTTAATTATTCACAGAATTTCGAATCACTGGGGTCTATTCTAATGAATTTACGATTAACTCTTTAGCACGTTTCATTATTAACTTTTCAACGTACTACACCAAATTATATTTTATTAAGTTTTGTTTAGAAAAAAAAAATGATTTATCATAAAAGGAAATTTTATTTAAGACTGAATAAAACATTAAATTATTATAGTGGTCGTAAACTAAATATCGCAATAGCTTTCACAGCATGAGACAAAAATGAATGCAGCAGTAAGCTAATATTTCCTATTAACAATAATCTATTTCATTTCGGCCGAGCAGACTTTTGCATAATAAGATTTTTTACAGCGTCGTAAATTTCTGAAACTTATCGACGTCGGCTTATAATAAACGGAAGTGGCTTATTTAGGGTGACTTTTGTTTATTCTATTAATTAAGTTGAAACCGTCCTGGGAATATATTCGCTTAAGGTAATTAACGAGGTTTTTCTGGATTTTCTAATTTTATTCGTTCTCCTCCGCGGCTATAATTAACTCCGTCCCGAATTGCAAATAAGTACGTTTCTTTGGAGGCATCGACGCCGAGCGTTTACGTCGTCGGATAAAGCAAGAAGGTGGACGTGTAGAAAGTAACAGGTGATAATTTCGTGCAAACTCCTCGTTGGAAATGCGACTTGGTCGAGGGCCGTTGCGGGTTTTCAAAGCCATACTCATTGGAGACCGATGACGCAGGATATTACACCATTAGGCCAGAAGACGGGAAACAAGAGTAATTTATAAGAATGACGAGAAATGGCTTCCTGAAAATTTAATTCGCATTGAAACGTTGCAGTACATTTTCCTAGATAATACCTATTGAACGATATTTTTCAATTTAGTTTGTTTGTTATTATTATTATCATTTTAATAATAATAATAATTATAATTCAAGTGTAATGCTTCTGTCATAACTTTCAATAATATGCTCAATGGTGTCATAGAATATGTCACAAACGTTAAAAATAGTGAAAATTAATTAAAATTGTGTAACTGGTAATATAGAAAGTGTTAGGAAAGAGTTTAACATGTATTTCGGCCTTATTGGATCTCATCAGAAGTCTGTACCTTAAAGAAAATTTGGTTTATTGAAAATAAAACTCTTTCCTAACACTTTCTATATTGCCAGTTACACAATTTTAGTTAATTTTCATAATTTTCATCTGGCAAGAAAACTTGATTTTTTAATTGTTAGAAATAGTGTTATAATTAGTGCACATAACATGAATTGGGGACTTCAGTAGCAATTCGTTCTAGGTGTAGTTACATAGAATGTAAAGCTTCTTCCGGTGAAAAATCCAGAGGCATATTATATGTTAAGTTTCTTCAATAAAGCGGGACAGTCAACGGTGTTGTGTAAGAGTTTATGCAAAAACACTAAAGCAGATACTTTACGTCTGTTCACTAGTGATGTTAAATTGGAGAATTTTAGAAGAACACTGTGATCAAAACCTTTGTCAGGATAAAATTCTCTTTCTTTAAACCAGATAATCTTTATAAATTTTCTTTGGGGGTGTTCAAGCAAAGAAATGTGACACTCATAATAAGGGTGCCATACTAAAGAGCAATACTCTAATTTGGATCGAACGAAGGCGAAGTAAAGTGTCTTTAATGAAGCAGTTTTACTAAAACCAGCACTATTTCTTATAGTGAAACCCAACATCTTTCCTGCTGTACCTGATATATTAAATATATGTTGCCTAAAATTGAGCTCAGGATCGAAGATAACACCTAAACAGTCACACTATTACAGCGTTGTAAGAGATATTAGAAATGTTATAATTGAAAACAACTGGGGACCTACTACGGAAGTAACTCATCACTTTGCATTTGTTGGTATTTAGCGAAAGTCTATTAGTATTACACCAATTAACGATTCGGTCGATGTTATCCTGTAAAAGAACGCAATCTGCGATAGTTAAAATATTAGAAAAAAAATTGGCATCATCAGCAAAAAGAAGACAGTTGCAGTTAACAGACTAGATCGTTGATGAAAAGAAGAAATAGGAGAGGTCCTAAGTTAAATCCTTGTGGGACCGGGCCGGGAAGTGATGTGATGTGAAGCCGTTATAGACCACACATTGTAATCTTTCACTCCTAAAGGATCGAAACAAAGAAAGGAGATTAGAGCTGAATCCAATTATGTTTAATTTTTGCAAAAGAATACAATGTTCAATGCGATCCAAAGCTTTGGCTATATCAGTATATATAACATCGACCTGTTCTTGTACATCCAAGGCGTCTGCAACAAACTGCGTAAAAATACAAAGATTCGAAACAGTGTAGCGTTTTCGCATACATTCAGTTCAGTGGAAGTAAGACGTTGAACTTACGGATAGATAATAGTATACAAAACCATCTTAAAAATCTTAGCGAAATTGGATAGCAGAGAGATAGGTCTGTAATTTGCCAGATTTTAAGATGGGACATACCTTCGAGACTTTCCAGTTAGATGGGAAGGAACATTTTTTTTTAAACAGAGATTAAATATAACTATTGAAGGTGTAGTCAGGACAGCCGCGCAGCTTTTTATAAGGAAACTAGGTATTAAATCAGGACCGGAAATCATCTTATTCTGTAGTCTATTAATGGCTTTTCTTACATCTGCTTCGATTATACAATTAAGGGATTCAAGTTGATGATTTTTAAAGATACTATCTTGTGAAAAGCAGAGAATTGAATCGAAGTAAACGGAACTAAAATTAACAATGGATTGGGGGCTGTTAAAGAGTGTCTGTTCGAAATACATTTTACCCGGTATTCTAGATTTATTCTTTTTTGAACTGATGAATGACCAAAAGTTATGAGGAGCTTCCGTGAGTGTTGCTTCAAGATTTTCCAGGTAAGCTTGCTTAGTTTGAGATTTTACAAGAACGCGCAATCTTTTCAATGAGTGTAGATTGGTTGTCAAATACGTTTATTTAAAGCGTTTATGTGCTTTATATTTGGCTTTAATATTTGAAATAATTTCCGAAGTGAACCATGGAGGATAAGTGCGCATGTTATTTTTATATAGGCGAACATGTTTATATATCGCATTATAAAGAACACTGTATAAGAAAAACCGCAAGCTACATCAATATCGTATATTGAATCAAGTGCAGACCAATCAGAGGTAACTAATTCGTTAAGAATTAATAAATTTTTTGAGTACATTTTGAGTATTCCTCAAAAAAATTTAGCAGTAGATTCAGGTCTGTGGATGTATGTGGGTATGTGGAATATAAATAACAAAAACAAACAAAACAAAGGTATCAGTACAAATTTTACCACCCACGACATCAAATTGTGGCAGAGAGTGTATAATTCCAGAAACATCTATTTGAATGACTGACAAATTTTGGTTTGTTTGTAATAGCTAATAAAGTACCACCTCCTCTAAGTACATTGAGTTGATGACGATCATGTCTGAAAACAGTATACTGATGCGAATCAAAATATTCGGAGCTTGATACATCCTGAGACAACCAATTTTACAGGATATCTAAAGAAACCTACTACAGAACTGCCAAATTTAAACATCGATTTTTCTTTTTCTTAAACGGGACGCTAAAAGAACCTCCGGAACTGTTCAGCCATAATGTCTAAACGTTTTAAGTTACAAATAAGTACATATCTTGTTTTTATAAGCTAATATGAAGGGTGATTCTTAAATAAACCACAAAAAAAACCTATGAAAGGAATTAAATCATAGGTTATGAGAAAAATGTTAAAAAATTCTTTGGGATAGTTTATAATTAATTAAAAATGACCCAAAAAGAACGTTTTAAATCTGGAGATCGCGAGGCCAAAGTGGTACACCATATCGTCCAATCCACCTATTATTGTAATTAGTTTTTAACCACTCTCTCAAAGCACGAGCTGTAGAGTGGGTGCTCCATCATGTAATTCCACATATCACGTCATATAGCTAAGGGGCACATCACCTAATAGTAGCTCAAGGTTATTATTTAAAAATTCTAAATAATTTATGGCATTCATGTGCTACGGTAAAATGTAAGCACCGATCAAACAATTAGCAACAATACCAGCAGCCCAAATATTAAATTGTTGCTGATGATGGAATTCCGCTGTAGCGTGTGGATTTTCGTCACTCCAGAGTTTCGAACACCTTCCCGAAATTAAAATCACCAACCACAACATCAATCAGTTACACAACCAACTACAAATAGCAATAGACAAAGTTTCTGAACTTTTACCCAGTCATATCATAAATGAATTTGCTATTAGAGTCAACGTGAGTTACAATAAGCTTTTCAAACAAATTAGACAAAAAAAAATATTAACAAACTAAATAGTTTATTAAATGATAACAAACTGTTTAATGACAATAAAAAGTGGTTTGTGAATTTAACTAACTTGGATATTCCTTCAGAATTTACAAATTTGTTAACTTTAGGACCTAAATTGACTATTCCTGTTATGACCAACAAAATCCACCTTGGTAAATTATTAACTAATTTAGAAAATTTACTTGAGTCTGTTCCTATTGAACAGAAAAACATTACTAGACTACAATTACTATTAATTTTTTGTGTAGACCTATTACACGTTCTCTCTTAAATGATCAGTATTATAGATGCAAAAAATTTCTTTCTGAAAATCCGAATTTACTTGTTTTAAAGGCCGATAAGGGTTCCACTGCTGTTATCATGGAAAAAACAGAGTACATCGAGGAAACACAATCCCTATTACAAGATGAAACCATTTACACTTCTTTGAATAAGGACCCCACAGGGCCTAACCAGTCTAAATCCAACGAGATTGTCAAATCTCTGAAGACTAGGTTTCATAAATGATGAAAATTTCAGAAAACTTATTACGTATAATTCTATGTCTCCAAAACTGAATTGCTTACCTAAAATCCATAAAGTTGACGTTCCCTTACGACCTATCGTCTCGTCCATTAATTTACCTGGCTTTGGCTTAGTCAAGTTTGCATCTGACATACTTACTTCTGCGTGTAAAGACCGAAATGACTATAACATCAATAATTCGTTTAATTTTGTACAACAATTCCAAAACGTCCAAATTCCGGATAACATTATTATTTTTTGGTGATTGATATTGTTGGTATTGATTGTTATTCTCTACTTTTTGTTTATCAATATTGTCATAAATATTTTAAAGCTCTTCTTTCAGCTGGTTACAATGAATTCCGTTGAACGTCAAGTTCGCCCGATTTCTCGCTGCGACAGCCATAAAAGGATAAACATTTATGACTGTATTTATTTTCATTCCCTTAGCTGCTCGTTCTTAACCAGTGAAATATCGTGTATTTGGGTAAAATTTTTGATTAATTATTTTTTTTTATCAGTTTAACCATAATCTGTGATTTCTATTCTTGTACGGATTATTATTTGGCGGTTTATTGAAGAATCGCCCTGTATGTGTGAGGCTTAAGATATCTCGTTGTATTATTTTCAATTTCAACAAAACAAATTTTCCGTCGTTTCTCCAATTTGAGAATGCAATAAAAATCAGAGCACTTCATTTTATTTAGAGCTTCCTGCAGTGTTGCGTTTTCATTCTATTTCCTAGGAATTTATGCACGGCTAGTCACTTCAGGCAGGACGACGAGAGTCAGTAGTATTATTTTGCTCTCTTTTGAAAGTTATTAATCGCGACAGAATTTAACGGCCCTAAAATGACATTTCGGTGTCTATAATTTGCAGCCATAACTCTTTACGCTCTTCAGCAAACTCTCCATAAAATATATCTGAGAAGCCTTTCGCGATATAAAATTTTGTAAAATATTACATTTTTACGAGTTATTAAATTTATTGTTTATGCCGGCGCTGTGTTATGATATGATACTTATATATTTTATTGCCTTGTTACAGGTATATGCATTAATAAATTTAAAGCGGCAATAAAATGGGAGAGATAAGGCGAAAATTCTGTTTTCTAGGCAGACTGCAGTATTAAGTTTTAATTTTTATGGCTGCTACTTCTTAAGGATTACAACTTTAAAGGGCGAATCTTAACAGGGCACCGAGAATTTTTAAGTGGGCCTGAATTCTTGAGCAAAGAGTTATAAACCAACTAATTTAAACGCCGTGAATTGTGAAAACTAATAAAAAGTAAAATACATATATTTCTAGAATACTCTAAGGAAAAAGATTTAGTTACGCCACTATTCAGTATCTAGGGAAATATAAGTTTTGGTGGTCATCATAGGCCACCTGGGATACAGAAAGTAATGAGCTGAGATCGAACTTATTCTAGTGCAATTTTTGTGCAACTTAACTACCTTATCGACTTCACTTCTTAACCATTGCTGCCCATATTCGTTTTACAACAATTTTTATTATTAAGTCTTCAACTAATAATTGAATTGAATTTTATTGGCCTTCGTCTTAATAGTCCAAAATCCTGAAAGACTTCGTTTCATATTCAGTAATCACTCTTATTGATTCGCATCTGGGTAACATTGAACGGGTGATTGAGAATTTTGCTGGAACTTTATTGTTTTACGATGTGTTTATATAAACTGCAGTCACACGTATATCTCACGCACGAGCCAGCAGAGGTTTTTAAACAAATGACGATGTGTCATATTTTACTTTTGAGCTACACCATTGGGAGTTGCAGAATTACTTAATTATTTTATGTAATAAATAATATCCTGTATAAACAAATAGCAATAGTATGCAACCGTTATCTGACCAAAATTTCTAAGTCAGGAACGTGCCTTGGTAGAAACCTAAAAGACTAGAAGTTGTCTGTTAATGCAATTATCGCAAGTTTACTTCGTGACTGTTGAAACTCCAAAACTAATGCTGTAACCTTTACCAGTTAAGAGAAATGATTTCGTCCAGTAAGTGCCTGGGACGAAGTGGCTCACACCGATTCCAGTACTTAGGGAAGCGTCCGCATTGCGGCGCTGCGCCACCGCTCCGGGGAAGCTGTCGCCCGGAGTCAACAAATACCGCTGTATATATTGTTCGTTACGTCGGTCTACAGCAACACAAACAAGCTCCTAACATGTTTGGCAGACATACTGTGACATTAGGTAAGCCGGGGATCAGAGTTGCTTTATATGGCCTACAGTTTCATTGACGCCCTCACCATTCAATTCGTCTTTAAAGACCAACAAATTTGCCGCGCTCGTTTAAAACACTCCTGATTGATACGCTAAACCTCAAAAATGTTTCGATCTTAATTTGTAAATTAAAACCGAGTTATCGCATCTGACATCTTGCGGCGGCGTATCGTTTAAAGCATTTTATTATCGCGTTCGTTCCCGGTGGGGGAAAACGCGATTTGAATCTTCCTAAGGAAATTTTCTCTTCTTTTTGCCGTAAATTACGAACAGAGGGGGGCTATGTGTCTATAAATATAAGCAAGCAGAAATTAGATGTCATTTATTTCGCGGCTGGCATTTTATCTCGGGAGCGCTAATACATCTCAAAGCGAAATGCCTTTTCCAGTACCTGGAGACCATACAAAAAAAGGAACCTCACGTTTCATTTGTATTTGTGTATCATTACATTTTTATTCCGCAGGGACCCTGATTTATTGTGACTGAATTTTGATTAAAATAATAAATACGCAAAATGAAGGACTTTTTTGCATTATACCTGTTTCTCATTTTTGAGGCTTTAGTAAATATGTATAATTATGTATTACGAATACTGTTTTTTGATATAAAACTAAATAGAAGTCGAGGGTTGATTTAGTTTAATAAAAATTGCAATAAAGTTTGCCTTCATCCAGTATATCTTGACTCTGCGCCACTGCCAATACGTCACATATGTATTAGCTAGTCCGGAAGAATAAAATCACCTTGCTGTAATGAATTTTGCTTCTTCCAATATATTATTTGCTTAATAATTAATGAGTAGTAATAAAACACTTACTTTAATTATTGAAAAAAGTTTACAAAATTAAAAAAACTATGAGATTAGATAGACCCTGAGTTAAATAATTAATTTTCTTACCATCAAGTATTTTCTTCATTAAATTAATAGTATTTGTCTTATGGTTTAGAAAATCAATTTAAGTAGCTTTTATTTGTTGTCATAAATTTCCTCTGATGTTGTTGTTTTCTGCATTATTTTCTTCATAAAATAAATTAGGTGGACATTTGTATTTCATTTATGGCCGAGCTTCGTTTCTGATGTCCTGCCATTGGCCGAAGTTACGACCGTAATGGTAGACCCTTACAAGGGTTACGAACAATTTAGATTCCCTTACACAGTGTCATATTTTTGATGTCTGCGATTGATAAACGTCCGAGGTCGTGCGAGTATTTCACGCCCGTCCGACTTCCTCGTTTTCTTTTCCCTCCTTCCGGCGGCGCTGCGTAACAAAAGCGGAAAATATGATCGTCATTAATTATTTCGTTAATATCTTATTTGCACGCCTTAGAAGCAATTTCTGGCCTCGGTTCCTCAAGCGGAAACCGTAATCAAGTTGAGCGCAGGTCAGGTGTCCGACATTTGTCAACGCCGCCGCCCATTCACCCCATCGTCGTCCCGGTCGTAATATAACGACATATTTCCCCTTAGTTTGAGCATCCCAGCTACTTGTCCAATTGCATTAGGTTATTACGTTGCGGTCTCGCAACGAGTGAACATCGTAAACACTGATCTTCACCAAGTGGAGAAATCCTCTGTTGCCTAACTAATGTATTCATCATAATGATAATGATATTTCTAATCAAAAATGTGAGCTGACATTTTCCACATCATTAATCAATAATGAATTATCGTGATAAAATTAACAAATTCTGTAGGATGGTCGTTTCTAAAATGACCCTTGTACATTTACTAAAGAGAATTATCCTTATTTATTTAAATATGATTTCGTTTTCGGAGAGCTAAGTTCTTGAACTCAGAAGCTGTAGCATGTGATTTAGAAAGGCGAAAATATATGCAATCCAGAAGAACGAAAATAAAGTCAATAAACTGTATTAATTAGTAAACCCCGTACAATGGGGGTCGTGAGGGACACAAATTGTTCCTACCTTTAGAAAGGATGAAACGCAGTGGCAGAGGGTCTCTTGTCTGGTATTTTATTTTCTTTCAGGTTCATGATTCATTTTTAGAGTTTGTTGTTGAGTATTTTTTAAAATGTAAGAATATATTAGAATAACTGATGTGTAATGTAATGTTCCCTTCTGTAAATAGAAGCTGTTAACTTTTGTTTGATTTATTTTTACGCCTTGCCTACCTATTGGAAATTTCAGCTGATTTATATTGACTTAGGTATACGATTTAATTGCGGCGTTAAATTTTCAAATTCTAAATTTCGCTGGGGCTAGTAATATTCGATTCAGGTATTGTTTGATTCTGAGGCTTGGACTCGCTCCGCTCTCTAATAGAACTCTGTCCGTAAAATTCAATTTAGCGCTCGACCTGTTCCGCAAGCTACCTATGCAAGACCGGTGTAACCATTATCAATTTGCTACCACCCACTTCGCAATTCAAAGTAAATTGTTCAGCAGTCTGTTTAATTCCTTACTGTAAACATATCAAATTTTGAATAGTCGTGGCAATTTTTTTTTTGTATAATAAAGTTGATGAAACGTCTACATTCCTCCGATGTAAATGCTTCAAGTATTTTAGAGAGAAGCACGTCACAACTGAAACATCTGCGTTTCAGTGCTTACTTATGCATGAAATTTTGCATGCTTAACCCGGATTTCCGGTTCGCATTTCGCAAATATTTTAATTCGGGTTACCTTGTAATAGTCTGCGGAATTCCTTCCGAGCTAGAAACGAGTGTTTCGAACTGGTTAATCGCGAACCATTTGCCGTCCGAAATTATTTATGACGATTTGCATTTGCTAATTAATGCGCTGAGTAATCGCTCAGGTTCGATAAGCGTAATGATTTCCCCTAAGAGCGAGCTCTGTACATTACGACCAAGGGACTATTAGTTCATTATCCTGTATAATGCATTCTGCCTCTGTCTGGACTGTCTGGAAATCTAGTCCAACTTTAATGGTATTCTGTTTAGTCAACGACGTGACTAGTACAAGGATCATAATGAAAGATTTTAACTGCGACAACATTTTAATGAGCGACATTCATATGAAGTACAGCTTATTTCTTATAGATGGATATATATTTTGAGTTACATCTTTTATTTACATTACATGCTATTTACATTTTATTTTTCATGATGCATCTTTCCTGTTACACTAAGAAGTCTACTTAAAGGATCACTTCATCGACATCATATTATGAAAGCCCAGTAGAGTGTACATAGGTATATATTTCAAAGAAAACATTTAAATGGTGGAAGTAATAGGATTATTTTAAGTTCTGAAACAGTTTGTAAAACTAAATTCTAAGTAAGATTAATTTTTTTTTGTGTTTAACGTATTCGTTAAGCCTTATTAGGAAGGAGCAAGATCAATATAAGAATGTCAGTTCCAGTAGAATAACTGACTGTAAGTAGCAAAGAAAACTTGAACTTTTGCAAAAGGTTGGAAGTAATGGCTTCGCAAGGTAGCCAGTTCGACGCGACGAACGAGAAAATCTGTTCGGTCAGAGAGAAGAAGCGAAAAGCTCTACCCGCTGCCTTTTGGGAACTACAAGTCGGTGAGGTGCGGCAACCAATTACCGGTCGCACGGGCAGGACGAACGGCCGCATAAATACAAGCGGACTCTGATGGAGTGAGCTTTGTTATCGCCGGAATCGGAAACAACGACCCGGAATTATTACCGTGCAGTCAGTCGCTACGACGTCTACTCAAAACTTGCGGCAAACGAACGCAATAAATCCTGCTTACTCGAGGTCCGTGTAAATCTAGAACGAATACATATTTCATTCGCATTTCCATAACGAATCGGACACGATGTGCATACATATTGTATGTAAAACACGGAATCCCAGCTTCGGAGTCCAAGGCACAAAGAATTTCAGCTGATGATCACGTATTTTAAATTCGTAATGCTTATTCGAAAAAAACATAAAAGGGTATTTCGACGACTATTTCAGAGGTGATGATTCTAATGAACAGGTAGACACTATGACACATTAAAATGAGATTTTTTCTAGGGAACTCTAACGCCGATATCTTCTAGAATTATAGTATTGGAATTTCACTTTACACATGAACTGTAAATATTTTTCAGTTCATAAAACAAATCTTCAAACTACTGAATAAGGCATTCACGTAAAATATCACGTCCGCAATTTGTTTAGATAGAAATCGTAATTGCGACAGCAAATATTTCAGTTGCATTGTGTGTTATCATATGAAGAAGGAAACAAAGCGAAATAGTGGATTTACAATCAGACGCTGCGGCATCCTCTACCTGTTTACATAAGAGCACTATATTTGTTTTACTGCAGTAATAAGAAATGTTATCTCGTAGGTAATTCGAAGAAAATATATAAATGCAATTTCTGTAGGAGCGGCGGCAATAGAAAGGCGCTAAGATACAGAGATTTGCAGCGCCGGGTGTTAAAGTACATCACATTTTAGAATCCTATCTTCTGTCAGTGCAGAGCAAGCAGAAGCCGGAATTTAGCTGTTTGAGGAGGAATCTTACACGTTTAGTTGCGCGTAAGACAAATGAGTTTTCAGAAAATTACTTCCACCGCTTATTGAGGTTTCCGTATGCGATATTCGCATGAACAACACACACACAGGTTCACGCCGGGGCTTTATTACGTTATTATATACAGAGTGCAAACTAATTACCGACGTTTAATTAAAACTGAAAGTTTCACAGTTTGCGTGGGTTGATTAACCAACTGGTGATACTGACGGATTTTCATTACGAGCTCAAAGCTTATTAATTCGGGCACGTTATGTTTTGAGAGAAAAACCTCTTTATGATGTGATTTTCTTTGCTGTCGTGCTTCTATGTAGATAAAATAATAACTAAGAAACAACGAGATCTCAAACTCCTTTAGGAAGTTTCACGAAGGATTCGTGCCACCTACGCACGTTTAAAAATTGCTCACAATTTATCATTTCAATGCCCTTCGTTTGCAAGGAGATAATAATGAGCAACAGAAGACAATAAATTATTACTTCTTTTTTTATAATTGTGCGCCAAAATTCGCGTAATTTATTTCCATTAGAATATTCGAGGCATTTATTTAAATGAATGAATGAAATTTTTCTAAATCACCATTGTTTATGCGACTCTAGTTTTTTCTTCTTTAATAAAAAACTCAATATTCTAGATCCTATAATTAACACACCCAGATGAAATATGTTGAGCGTAAATAAGACACATCGGTGAGATTGCATTGAAGTTCTCGAGCTACTTTTCACCTGAAGAGGCCCCAAATAGGATTGAAACAACTGTCCAGAGAATACTCGAGGATTTCATTCCTAGAAAACTGATAGGAGTAATATATATTAGTTAGTATTACGTAATCAATCAATTGATTATCAGACTTTTCGAACATCAATTGGCAGCACGAAATTAGTTCCTCCGGATAACTCCACTGCTAATTTCAAACCGTCGGAAGTAACACCGCCCCGACGAGGTGTATCGTGATAAATGGCCATTAAGGCATTCGATTTTCATAATTCACGACATGACTGCCTCAGATAAAGAGGAATTATGTGCGCACCGAATTTTGTTTTTCTTATTATTTACGACGTCTTTAATCTTAAATGGAGACTTAATTCTTCTTTATATTTTAATACACGACTCGTAAATGCGTGAAAATTTAAAAACTATTTTTTTTTGCCTTAGGGGAGACCGGGGGAATAACGCCCTTTGTGGTAAAGGCGCCCACCCCCTTATCTGGTATATAAATTAAGTTTTTTGCGATGTAAACTGTGTCGTCACCTATTGGTACGTAATATTAGTTAATTTCTGCAGTTTCCCGTATTGGAAACAAGTATTAAGAAATTTGGAGGAAGATTTATGTGACGCAGGTATATTCTTATAATTGTTGCTCAACTTATGAGGTAAGTTACACATTTAATAATCCGTTATTTATTTTTAAATTCTGCTCAACTGCGCATTGATGACATATAACTAACACTGTCTGTTTAATTTTGCTGAATTTAAGGGAATTTTAAAGTTTAAAATTCAAATGTTACATTTGCCAATTGGGGTTATGGAGCCATGATTATCTGGGTGGGCTTCATTACCGACAAACTGCTTGTATTAAACAATTTTTTTAATTTTTTTGTAATAACAGATGCCGCGAAATTATATTAGAAAAACTGAGCGTGGACTCGAGAAACACTGCTGTCTGCATTAACAGCTATTGAAAATGGAGAATCTGTCAGAAAAGTAGCCAAACTTCATTCTATACCGAGAAGAACACTGCGTATGAGAATTTACTCTGGAATTAATGCTGGACCTAAACTAGGACGAAAGTCTACATTTTCCGAAGAACAAGAACAGGAGTTGGAAAATCTAATTTTAAAAATGGCAAAAAGTCACTACGGACTAACCCGCACGGATGTTCAACGAATTGCATATGAATTTGCTTGTCGAAATAATGTGCCACACAGATTTAATAAAACAAATAAACTTGCAGGAGAAAGCTGGTTAGAAGGCTTCTTAAAGAGGCATAAGTCTATTAGTCTTCATCAACCTGAAGCAACCAGTTTGAATAGGATAATGGCATTCAACAAAGATGAAGTAGATTTATTCTTCCACAATTTGGAGGAACTGCTAGAAAAATACCACTTCTCTCCTAGTCATATTTACAATGTGGATGAAACTGGGATTTCGAATGTGCAAAATCCCCCTAAAATATTAGCTCCTAAAGGAGTTAAGCAAATAAGAAGTGCTACTAGCGGAGAAAGGAGCACCACTACAACCGTGGTATGTGCTAATAATGCTGCTGGTTCTTATGTTCCACCTGTTTATTCACAAGAGAAAACGCTTAACCCCTGAACTTAAGAAGCAAGGACCTCCTGGCTATATTCATGGATGATCCAAATCTGGATGGATAAATGAAGAACTCTTTTTATTGTAGCTGCAACACTCAAGGATATAATGAAAATTAGTAAGGAGAAAGCAGCCTTTCTAGTGTTGGACAATCATTCAAGCCATGCATCCTCAGCAAGTTACGAGTTTTGTAGGGCAAACGGAATTCATATGCTTACCATTCCTCCATATAGTTCACATAAAATACAACCTTTAGACGTAACATTCTATGGACCATTAAAGAAGGCCTACCAAAAGATTGTGACCTCTACATGAAAAGCTTTAAATATCAAAAAATTACTCCAAACGATGTCGTCAAAATATTTACGAAAGCTTATTTATCCACGGCCACTGTAGAAAAAGCCGTCAGAGGTTTCGAAGTTTGCGGAATTTTTCCAATTAATCCAAATGTCTTTGGTAATGAAGATTTCTACCCATCTAATGAAGCAGGACCGCAAGAACCTCCTGAAACTGTTGAAAAGGTCGTTGTTAAAAGTGTCCTGAAAGAGCATCAGGTTTCATTTGAGGATTTTTCTCCGTTACCAACTCCATCAACTTCAAAAACTGTTGGAAGTAAAATAAATAAACAACACTCTACAGTGTTAACGTCCACTCCTATGAAAAGCATTTTTAAAGCAAAGGATGACAGACAGAAAAGAAAATTAAATTTGGAGGAACAGAAGAAGGACAAAAGACAGAAAAGAAAATTAAATTTGGAGGAACAGAAGAAGAACAAAACGTTACAAAAGAGAAAGAAGCAGGTGAAGAGAAATGTCTTCGAATCGTCATCCTCTGATTCAGACATCAACGAACAAAATTTTTGTGATGTTGAGGGTTTGTTAGATCATGAAAGCATCGATGGAGACGATATTTGTAAATTCTGCGAAGAGTTTGGACAAAACAATGAGCTGTGGTTTAGATGTGTAAATTGCTCCGGTTAGGTTCATAAGGAATGCAGCGGCCAGAACACAGCTGAAAACTACATCTGCGATTTTTGTATTATGTAATTGTTTATTTTGTAATAAGTTTCCGTTATTTTGTTATTTTATACAATATATAATAATACAGAATTACGTTGAAATATGAGTTGTTAATTGTAAGAGGTAATAGAGCCCACCTGGGCCCTATTACCCAAAATTTGTGGGTAATAACGCCCATGTAACACCTTAGCTTTTTACTACGCTGTACCTGGTAAAGTGTAACACCATGTATTTTGGCTATGCTAATTTGTAAGTAAAAGTATAATACTTTTACCAGAATTTACTCAGATTTTTAAAAATAAATACAAAATTGTTATTAATGCTTTATCTTACGTGGGCGTCATTTCCCCGGTCTTCCCTTTACCTTTAAATCAATTTCCCTAACATGCATTTTTTTATTTTTAGAAAATAAAATTCTGTTGTATACAACTTAATACAACACATTCCTAATCATAATGGAATGAAGCTTGAAAGCAAATATACCGAATTGAAGTGAGATCTTTAATTTTAAAACTTAATTAAATATTCGTGGAATCGCTGCCGAATTTTCGGCATTTTCTGTGAAAAAAGAAGCCAAACAATCAGAATATCATTTAATAAATAAGCACCTCCTCGTTATTCGATGCTTTCTCGTTCTAATTACGTCGCATCAATTCTTGTTTAAAATATTTACTCCGGCGGCGAGCATCTGAAAAATAAGTTTTAAATGAGTTTGCGTCTGTTGAGATATAATTTTCAGTGTGCCGTTGGAAGAACGCCAAAGCAATATTCAGGGTGTCTGACCCTATTACTTATCAACGTACTGCTAATATATACACCGCTTGAGCAGCTTCCCAGCAACGAGGAGGAGATGCAGAAGTTACGATAATTACTTGGAAATTTATTCTCTTTCCTTGCTGCATTTGGATGCCAGTTAAAGGAATGCAGCTTTCTGACTTCGACGTACCTTCAACACAATTCATTTTTCAATCTTGAAACTTACTACGTTCATAAACGATAAACCTATTTTATGTACCTAGTCCATTGAGGAATCACACGTAAGTAAATCAAAAGTTCTTTCTCTAATATTTTCCATAAAACGTGAACTAATTTCTGTACGTCATAAATTAGTTCTGATTTTTTTGAAGCTGAGAATTCATGAGGATGTTCTTAAGGTTAGGAACCTTTAAAAATTTCAAAACTTCAGCATTAAAATATATATGAGTGCAATTATTTCGAAATTAAACTTTGCTGAAAAATTGAATAGAAATCTACTGTTAACACCAATTGATCTTTTCAATTTTATTCTACATTAGGAATATTCCGTGATGAACTGTCGTAGTGGCTAGACGTGTCTGTCTTGCAGCAACTTTATTTATTTCTTTTAAGTGTGTTCAGTTTCCTAAAACAAAAGTTACAATGCCGGATATTAAGACAAGATCGGCGTCGGAAGACGAAAAAAGAAATGAAATTCTCATTAAGAGAGTAGTTGAGAGCGTATTAAATTCACCAACTTTCCTGGAAGGCTTAATAGCAAAACTGCAAGAAAATTTCAATCGTTTACTTGCCTCACAAACCAAGGTATATGAAGAGAAGGTAAATCAACTCCAACGTGAATTAGAGAGTGCAAAGCAAGAGGCAAATGATGCTAGGGATGATCTTGAGCAGTATTCGAGGCGTAATAGCCTCCGGTTCTTTGGTATTCCGGAATCCAAAAATGAGAATACTGACGAAACGATTATTTCTCTTTGTAAGAATAAACTGGGATTAACTATAACTCCTGCAGATATCGACTGCAGTCATCGATTAGTGGGAAAAGAACCGAATCAGAGGCCTCTCCTGATTAAATTTACAAGTAGAAACACCAAGAAGTTAATATTCAGTAATAAAAGCAAGCTAAAAGGCTCTAGGATAGTTATAAGAGAAGACCTCACTAGAAGAAGGGCCCAACTCTTGAAGGAAGCGGGCAAAAAATACGGAGTAACTAAAGTATGGACGAGTGAGGGAAATATTATTGCGAAAATTGGTGATTCCATCCGGCGTGTGAAATCTATGAACGAGTTATTAAATTGAAACAGATCGGTGGGTATAAGTGCTGCTTAGTGAGACCGACCTCTCTTGCAGCGTCTGGATTTTTCTCAGAAAGTAAAAACTACCTGTTTTTATCCAGAAGTATTTTCTTACTTAAAATTTATTTCGTTAATGTTATTTCTGTACGCGATACTAATTAATGTGTTTAATTCAGAATATGTTGAATTTTAGTTAGAATTTAGAGTATTTCTTGGCAATGAGTTTTGGTTTAAAATTAGGTCATATTAATATCAGGTCTCTTATTCCCAAATTTAATGAAATTAACTTTTATTTATTGCGAACACAACTTGATGTTTTGGCTATTTCCGAAACCTGGTTAACTAATGATATTGACGATATTACACTACAAATACCAAATTATAAGCTTGTCCGTCATGATCGAAATGGACGCGGTGGAGGTGTCTGTGTATATATTAAAAATGTTTATAATTTTCTATTATTGAAACAAATAACACACTTGAACAAGTATGGTTAAAATTAAAATGTAATAGTGTAGTCCTTGCAATTGGAGCTGTGTATAGACCTCCGACATTAAATTACAAAACGTTTATAGATGAATTTGAACAGTGCTGTTTACTATGTTCTGCAATGTGTGATAAATTGATATGCTTGGGAGATTTTAACATTGATTTATTTCAACCTAACAACTTAGATGCTGCATATTTCAACGGTATGCTTGAATCTCTTGATCTTAGTCAACTCGTAACAGAGCCTACGAGAATTACCAAAGATTCAGCAACCTTGATTGATTTAATTATCACATCAGATGTAAATCTTATCTCTAGTTCTGGTGTAGGGGGACTTTGCCTATCTGATCATGAAATCATTTTCTGTGACCTCAATATAAGAAAATCAGTAGTAACTCCAACATTTAAAACTTTTAGAAGTTTTAAACATTTTGACCCGGTAATATTTAAGCATGATTTATCGCTTGTACCTTTTCATCGCTTATTCTATATAAATGATATAGATGAGAAACTTAAATATTTCAATCAGCAGTTGCTTCTTCTTTTTGACAAACATGCTCCTGTTACAACTATAAAAATTACAAAAAAGAGGGCCCCATGGATTACGGACGTAATAAAACTTATGATGTCTCTCAGAGACAAGGCTAAGGCCAGATATCTTAGGACTAGATCACAGAGTAAATGGGAGTATTACAAAGTGCTACGCAATCTTACTACTCAAGCCATAATCAGGGAAAAGAAGGCGTATTTCAAATTTTTATGCGGAACTCGTGATTCCAGATCCCTTTGGAGGGAACTGAAATCATTAAATGTTACTAATCCTACCCCGTCAGCTCTACCAGAAGCATTACAAAAACCAAACGACATTAATAACTTTTTCATTGATAATGTGCCTATTACGAATGTAAACAATTCCGACTTAATTAATTTCTACAACAGCAATAAATTTTGTATAAATTCTTCCCAACTGAATTTTAAAACTGTGGATGTAACTACTATTGCCAAATTCCTTACTCAAATAAAAAGTAATGCCTCAGGATCTGATGGCATTAATCTATTAATGATTAAATATTGCTGTCCAACCATTATACCTTTTCTAACTCATATTATTAATTCTTGTTTAATTCATCATACCTTTCCTCAATGCTGGAAAAACGCCTTAATTGTACCTATCGCTAAAGTAAGTAATCCAACAGACTTCAAAGATCTAAGACCGATTAGCCTTTTACCTATTTTTTCTAAATTATTTGAAAAGGTGATTAATTACCAGTTAAGAGATTACTTACAAACTAATAATATTATCTCCGACTGCCAATCAGGATTTCGTCCTGGATACAGCTGCACTACAACATTACTGAATATCTCAGATGATTTAATCGGAGCAACTGACAAAGGCTTGGTGTCAACACTTATACTCTTAGATTACAGTAAAGCTTTCGATACATTAAATCACAGACTGCTATTATCTATTCTTAATTATATTGGTTTATCCAGAAATTCAGTACTATTATTTGAATCATATCTGAATGAAAGAAACCAGCGTGTTATTCTTCCTAATGGTGCTTCGACACTAAGCCCTGTTGTTAGAGGTGTCCCACAGGGATCCATTCTCGGGCCGCTATTATATATTATTTACACATCTACTTTTCATAGGGTCGTAAAAAATTGCAAGGTTCACATGTACGCTGATGATACCCAATTATATTATTCTTTTATTTTATCGGAACATCAGCGTGCATTGCTAGAAATAAAAGATGACTTGGAAGCTATTGCTCATATATCGAAGCAACACTCTCTAGTAATTAATGCGTCAAAATCAATGATCTTATTATTTGGTAAAGCTGGAGATTGCAATGAACTGAAGCGCTTCGTAAATCTGAGCATTGACAATACTAGTATTCCTTTACTGGATCAGGGTCGAAACTTAGGTCTGATTATGGATAATTCATTTAGGTACAAGACACAAATTCAAAATTACGTAAAGAGAGCCTACTGTAATCTAAAACTAATTTATCCTCATCGCCATGTCTTAGGTACCAAAACTAAAGCCTTGCTCTGTGATTCCTTAGTCCTGTCCCAATTTTCTTACTGTTCGGAAATATACGGATCATGTCTAACACAGGATACTAGCAGACAAATTCAAAGAGTTCAAAACTCTTGCCTGCGACTAATATACAGTATACGTAAATATGATCACATTTCACATAAGTTACTAGAGTCTGGTTGGCTTAATATGGCCAACAGAAGGGTTTTACTCTCTTCATGTCTTTTTCATAAAATAATCAGTGATCAAACTCCTGCATATTTATATAGAAAAATTAGATTTCGAACCGACATTCATAATATTAATATCAGACATAAAGGAACAATAACTCCTCCAGTTCATGGAACAGCATTGTTCGAACGATGTTTTAGCTATCAAGTTTCACACATAGTTAATAAGTTACCGCTCACCGTCCGAGCATATTCACGGACCAAATTTAAGAAATATTTACGTGCCAAATTACTTTTAGATCAAATTTAGCTTAAGTATTTTTGATTCTCTGTCGCTACAGAATTTTGTTATACTCTTTTACTTCACGGAATCAATTAATTTAGTTTAGTTTTACGGAACTTAATTGTAGGCATTCCTTCTCTATTAACGAATTAATTAGTTATTAATTAAGATTTACTATATTAAGTTTTATTGAGTCTCTTTTGTATATCTAGGTTACGGTGGTAGATCAAAAACAACTATATGTTGATTTTTGAACCGCGCCTAGTGGTTTTCTAAATTTCTCTTTAAATTTAATCTATGTACTGTTATGTTGTTCTTTTTCTCTTGAAATTTGGAAAATAAAGACCCATTATTATTATTATTATTATTATTAATAACAAAAGTGGTGATTATTCATATTTGCGCATCATACTTCAGTATTACGTTGATTTATAATGCTGGGGTGAGCAATAATTAACACACAAGCTCGTTGCAATACAATGTCAATAAATGATATTTACGATATGTGTTTTCCATTTCAATTGTGAGATAACATATTCAAAAAC
Organism: Serrognathus titanus; assembly: GCA_039766575.1. Lineage (NCBI taxonomy): Eukaryota > Metazoa > Arthropoda > Insecta > Coleoptera > Lucanidae > Serrognathus > Serrognathus titanus. The sequence continues at coordinate 5,776,725 of CM077912.1, forward strand.
ATATTTCAACATTTCCCATAAGAAAACCTCATGATTGTTTTCCAGTTTTCAGAAGCATAACTTTTCCTAATTGTACTTGCGCGTACTAGTAAATCTAAAAGTAAAAACTTTTAAAATAAATAAAAATGTAGAATTTATTTCGAACTATTAATAAAATGAAAATAAAATATAAGCTGAATTTATGTAACAACATTAAATGTGCAAAATAAATAATTGATGAAACATAACATTTTATGTTTCCGCCATTTTTGTAGTTGCGCTATAAAACATTAATAATTCAATATTTAACATTATGAGAATGTTTATGAACATATTGATTTCAACTGACCTCCAACTTAACTTACTTGAAGTCTCATTAAGCGGTTAAATTTCAAATTGCAGGCGTGAAATAAAAAGAATAAGGGCGGGAGCAACTCGGAAAATAAAGTTAAGAGAGAGCTGAGCACTGCGAATAAATTTTGATAAAAATCCCCCATTATAAGAATCTCGCTAAGAACTTCAATTACAAAACACATTAACTGTACTTTGTATATATAACGTTCACAAGAATACATTAAATCTGCATACTAATAGCTCGGCAAAATTTTCTAAATTTATGGCCTTAATTTTATTTGAAGTGAAAAATAACCGGGCTTACACAAACGGAATGTTTAGCGTTACTAAGGAAAATTACGCGGAAAACATTTATGCATGTTTGCATGAAACTAAAGTACATTATTAATCTGTATTGAAGTTACAAATGCAGAAAACTCTACAGGTAACTTAAATTATTTACAATTTAATAGATTATTTTCTCGTAATATTTTTTCCATGAAATAACTCTAAACAACTTTGATATAAATATGTTTCAAATTGTTTGGGAAAAAATATTTCTTCGGCGAACTGCCCACGTTTTGCCTACGGGTTATACGTAAACAACACCGAAAATTGAGTGACACATTCTTCAGTAACGCAAGGGATGCATGCTTCTACCAAATAAGGGCGACTAGTCTCGCAGAAATTTACCTTCGAGATCAAACGAGTTCCTATGTTCCTCAGTTCAGAACAAAACAAGTGGACAAAGATGCCGTTAATATAGTACGTGTTTTCTTGTGCTTTTTTATTTTATAACTTACAAAGTCGAAATACTTAATTTTTTTAATTAAAATGTATTGCTGTATATTACTTCTCAACTATATCTTAACATAAGAAATGCTGATTGGTACGATTATCAAAAATCAAAGAGGCAACAAATGTACTTAAATTGCACGCATCAATAGTCAATAATAAAATTACAATTTATTTCTTAAATAAATACTTTCTATTCAAATGTATAAAGCCAGTTTAACTTCGAAATTGGTTGCGCCATCTATCTATCAAAGTGCGCATCGGAGGGAGCTTTCGTAGGCAGAGCTTTTCACATGAGGGAAAACTGTTAAAAAAATTGAGTTATTAATCACACTTCCTTGCTATTGTTTTCACAAAATTGTTTTTAATTGCATTAGCTGATTTTTGTGTTTGGTCTTTTTAGTTTAATCAATGGTCTGACTAAAAGCTCAAGTTTTCTGGCTTATTATATGAAGTTTTAAACTGGCTCCTGGCAGAAAGATGTCTCAGGCGTAAAATTTACAAACGATCAATACTAACGTTGAAGAATCCGGACATCTTTCAGTTCAATGCACATAAATTCGCTCATTCAGTTTTGTAGTTTTATTGGTGATGCACATACAAGTTATTATAGAAGGAAGTTGACCGTCATCTTGATAAAAGCTTTCATTTTGAAATGAAGTGCTTTTAAGCAATTCAAACATTCGATTAAAATACGAACTCCCAAACATTTATGACATTTCATTAATGTTGAGTTTATGATGCAATTAGCTTAGACAAACAAATTAATGTTGACAAACAAATTTCATATTATCTATCCAACCTCTTGTATGTTACACGTATGTTGACAAGCAAGTAACGAGCTAGCTATAAACAAAACTCGGTTACTCCATTCTGTAAGAACTACATTAAATTATATTCAATCATAATCTTGCATCTGAAGTGAAACAAATTGCAGACGAAGTCCGTCAAACGCAGAGTCTGATGAAACAAATCTTTTTCCTTCTAATCATCTTAATGAATTTGGATTGAGACATGCGCCCTGGTGTTAATCTTGTAATTTCGCCTCTAATCTCGTTGTTACAATTTTAGGTCGTTTGCTGGGGGCTAGTAGTTAATAGTGCGAAGCTTGTTGATTACATCGTTTAACGTAACTCCGACGTAATTAACATTTTTATTATTAAATTCTTTATTTAATCGAAGCCGAACGTCTTGCATCTTTAAATTATCTTTTGATTGCGTTAATATTGCAAAGAGTACTAACATATTCTGAAAATTTGTTTTATTATTTTTTAATTGTTACTTTCCAACACGACCAAGAAAAGAATCGAGATCACAGATTATGGAAAAAAAAATGTAAACATTCTATGTAATATAAATGAAATAAAACTTACCTAAAAAGTACGTCTCTGGAATACTGGGTGTCTCAAAACCTATGTCTTTAGTTGAAACCACAGATAGTAGTCAAAAAAAGAAGCAAAATTTGCCATACAACAATAGGGAAAAAGTAAATAATAACTCCGGTAAAAATCAGTTTTCGTTTTCTAAGAAACTGTTTTAGTAACGCTGGTTGGCGATTTAAATGGATTTAAATGTCACAACTATGCAGAATTGGTGTTTTTTGTCGCCATAAACGAATAAACGCTGAGCTGTGTCTGTTGGGTTAGGTCATTTTTGTCCTTCGCCAGAGTTTTAAATAAAAACGTCTTCACGTGCGCTGCCGGGAGGTTTCCTACGACAATTGCAATTATTTATTACTGTTTTATTTATGCTTATTTATTCGAAGTAAAATCTAAAAGCAAACTAAATTCGTAGCACAATTATGCACTTCAGTTTTATTTGTTTCATTTTCATGACACTACATCGACTTTAACACTGTAAACTGCAAAATGTTTATTAATAAGACGAAAATAAATTTTTACTAAAATGTTGATAAATATTAATTAAATCCAAGAAACGAGTGGTTCAATTAGTTTTCGTGATGAAAATTAGGTTCTGGTTTAAAATAATTCGGAATTTTCAAAAAGGTTTATCTACATTTCGCCTTGGCGATTTATTGATAGCAATTGCACTGTCATAAAATAAAATTCAGCTGGCTCAGTTTCGTTCCTCGTACTTTTTGTTGTTTTTATTATTATCATGCTATCATAAATTTGCAGATGCTTACATTAGGGAGGGGGTTAGAATGAAAGACAAAGTGCTGAATAATAGTTTTTGAGAAAGTTCAATCCGAGCGAGTGCGTTTGTATTTAATAAAAGACTGAGGTTAAAATAAATTTTTAAAAAGATTAATAGGTTTAATATTATTTATCAAACTTACGCAGTGTGTAGTTTGTTTTGTGTTAGTTTAATTCATGTAAATATCTCAAACACCATGATACGAACAATGTAAACTACGAACTTTTTAATTAAATAAGTTGAAAGTTATCAATTATGTGTGTCGTTTCTTTAATAAGCTTTTAAAAGAATTGCTGAACAAGTGAGAAATAACGCAACGAAAAACGCATTTCGCTATGCCAGTAATTGTCAGTGAAACACAGATGGATATAAGAAAAATTGCCGATGACGCGCGTGTGGCATCTGAGATGTTGACCAATTCTTTCAAACGTAAATAAAAAATTTATTGCAGTTCTTGTTTTTTTATTGAAAGCAGAGGTTTCGAAACAGACTGCACGCGCTTGTGCTCGGTCAGTTTTTCATTCTTGAGCATTACCGTTCAAATTTGGAGAATAAATCTCTTTTATAATGAGATATTTACAATATCAAGTTTTCTTGCCAGATGAAAATTATTAAAATTAATTGAAATTGTGTAACTGGCAACATAGAAAGTGTTAGAAAAGAGTTTATACTAGTATTTCCTTTTTTGAATTTATAAAATTCCAAAAGACAAAAACAGGAATTAATGATAAAAATATGAAAATCTTTTGCAAAATATACAAGGAAGCGATTGCATTCTCTGATAAAATCACAAAAGTGACATTTTTTTTAAGTTTTCCTAAATTGTTTCAATTAGACAAAAAAAATTTAAGGTATAGAGTTCTGATGAGGTCCAATTAGGCCGAAATACAGGTATAAACTCTTTCCTAACACTTTCTATATTGCCAGTTATACAATTTCAATTAATTGAGATACTTACAGTTTTAATTAAAGACATAGGTTTTGAGACAGCCTGTGTAGTATTACTTTTTGTAAAACTTTCACTAAAATAGTGCTATAAATTTCTATGGTTATTAATTACACTAAAGCGAAAGAAACTTCTTATGGCTATTTGTACCCACCACTTAAGGCGGACATTTCAAGTTACACGTCATTGACTAAGTCATATTCCAAGGGCGTCACACCTAGTCGTGACCAAAGCAAGTGCTATCGTAAGTTCGTTTCATATGTCTAAGATTGTCCTAGGTTGCTCTGTATTCATAGACCTGAACTTTTATAAGCCAATGTCAGTATTTTCAGTATCAATCTCGTCAATATCTCGTATGTTCTGCAATAAAATTTTAAATTGTTCGTCGTTGCAAAGAATTCTTCGTTATTCCACTTTTTGAGGAACTGTGGAACACATTCGAGACAATTGTAAACGTTTTTAATTAAGATCGCCTTACGAAAATTAAAACTTCAAGCAAATGCTTAAGATTTTCTTAAAACTTAATGGCCAGTTGCACCAACCACTTAAGCTCCGCTTCACTTTAAGCGTCATTCAGAGTGTGACTTACAACTTGACTTGTCGTATAACGTCAAATGTCACATTAAAACACCGCTTAAATTTAAACTCACCTTAAGTCATGCTTGGTGCAGCTGCCCATAAGTGACGCTTAAATTTAAGCTGAGGTTACTTGTTCGAGGCAAATCAGGATTAGACATTTTTAACCTGAGCACAAAATAGACTTTGTTTATGGTTTTCTTTTACGAAGTACATAATTAGTACTAAGTGCTGAAGGTCAACGAGACATCGCAATGTCAAAATTTAATGATTGATGGAAACAGACGTCTATTACAATCGGTTATTAGATATAGTCCTAACTGTAACTATGAATTGTAATAAACGCCATTTATAAAATGATCAATGAATCAGATTTCGTGAAGATGTTCACAATATTAATATAAGACTAAAGAATATAATTACTCCACCTATACACAAAACAGCTCTTTTTGAACGCTCTTTTAGTTATCAGATTTCTTTTGTTTACAACTCTTTACCCTCCTATTTAAAAAATCTATTTCATCATTTGTTTAAAAAGCGATTTCGTCACTATTTATGGATAAATCAGTAATAGTGTAACTAAATTTAGCATATCTTGGTTGGCCTCTTAAGCCTTAACTCATAATCAGCTGAACATATTTGAATTAATAGCAGTCCCCTTTTTCATTGCACACCATCACAGAATTTTTATTATTATTTTTTACTTATTATTATTATTTTTTAGTTATTTTATTGTTCTTTAGTTATAGGCATGTATCAGTTTAGTTAGGCATTTATTTGTGCGCATTTACTTTCACTTTATTCTAGGTTTCGGTGTAAGAACATTGTTCAGTCTTCTGGCTGATCAATGAACCGCTCCTAGCGATTTTCAGACATTGTTGAATTTTGTTTTTTTTCCATTCCCTGGTGTCTTATAATTTGGTCTGAAATAAAGTCATTATTATTATCATTATTATTATTATAATGATTGCTAACCCTTAATAATCGGTCCTATCTAGGGAATTATAAAATGTTTAAATGTGGCTGCGATTTATTTTTTTTTAATTTTTAATACTTACAGTGAATTAAATTTCATTTATATTTCGTTAAAACTTAAGTAGACAGTTACTCTGACGTGTTAAAGTCGTTTGTGTAAAACAAATATCATACGGCGGGTTAAGGAATTATCCCAACATGAAGACCGTAGGGCGAGTGCTTTTTCAATTCACTACAGTTTCTTCCAAGCATACTGACTAGTGATTACACACTGTAACCCACCGTTGACAGTTTTTTTTACTGTAATTACTTGAATCGTAATTTCTACTTTAACAAGTAACTTCAGAAATACAGATAAATTTCATTGTCAAGCTAAAATAATCAAACTATATCGCTTGATTAAAGTCAGTGGAGTATAGAGGTTTTGAATTTTATTAACAATATATTTCAGAATCTACAGTGTTATCCCGAGATCAATTCTTACTAGTTTTGTTTTATCGAGTTTATTAACAGTCACCCTATGTAATGCTTTGCACTTTCTAGTTCATTCCTAAATTCGATTCGTTATTTTGCTTAATTAATTTGCACAATTTAATAGTAATTATAGACATATACTTATATGAAAACGTCTGTGAATTTCCTACATTTTCAATAACTTAATGACGTAAGATAAACAAACTGAATTAATTAGTGAAATATGTGATTTAAAGAGTGAAATTGATATTTAAGTTAATTTGATCATGAAAATAACTTCCGAATATCAAAAAATGTACAGGTGTACCATTTGACAAAAGAAAACAAAAAAGTTCTGAGTCGTTACTCAAATAAATGTGCTTTGGATACCTTGCATTAACAGAAGTTGTGCTGTCGATCAAAAATAAAAGGCTATCATTTTATGAACACCGCTATGTGTGGTTTGATTGAAATATACACATAATTGAGTATGTAGCCAACTATCCGGTTATTACGAATATGAAAACAATAGTAAAATACACGAGACGTGATTTGTACGTTTGTTTGTTGATGTATCTAATTGAGGTTTATTTGTCTTTCATCTGAAACATGCTATTATGTTACTAATAAAGCAAACTGAATAGAATTAATTATTATAAAGCTATTAAGTACTTTTTTGTTTACAAATTTTATGATACTTTTCGATGGAGGTACAAGAAAATTATTGATTTTCTTTAAAATATTCTAGATTGAACCGCTTGCTTAATAAAATCTTTGTTTGCCCTGGAAAAACATTTGATGTTCTTCTTCTCTTAATAAATTATCAATCTCGACCCTTCATTTTGAAACGAATTATTAAATTAGTTAACGGTAAAATTGTTAGAAGTCAAGATGTTTTAATTACAGGAAAATTTGTTCTCAACGTTTGCTTTAATTACGGCGGTAAGGTGCGAAGGCATCAGATTTCTGCGCACGGGGTGAAATTTCAATTAAGCCCCCGGAAAAAAAAAGCGCCGTTTATTTTTCGCAGGAAAATTACAAGGCATTAGCAAAAATTAAGAGAAAAAGAAAAAGAGGCCCGAAGTTTTCCGGGAATTAAAACGGAACTTTCCAATGTTTATGGAACTTTTCGCAGCGCCGTGCCAAACACAAACTCGATGTAAATTTTAATTATGCCCATCTTTTCGTCCTTTCGCCTCTCGAGGAGGAAATAATTAAAACGTGTTGCCTGGCTGAAACGACGGAGGATCGGAAACAAACAAAACAGCGAGCACTAGCATCGTCATTTCTTTATTACAAATACACATTTTATTACAACAAGTTTTAGGATTAATACAATATCAGTTGTCTTTATATAGTATCCAATATCGATAATTGAATTTTTTCTCTCTTTATATTTAATTAGTAAAATACAAATGAATAAAGTAAGTAAGTCTTTCGCATATGATTTTGACTAAAGATTGTCGAATTAAGTATACGTATTAATTTATTTTTCATAAAAAATCTTTTAAATGTTTAACTTTGGCGATAACTGATTTGATCGATTCAAAATTTCCGAGCATTCTTTTAATTGTATGTATATTGAAACTAAAACACAGCTTTTATAATGTGGTAAGCAAGCAATTTCGATGACTGTTAGAAAGTTATGAAATATAAACTAACTGTTGGTTTCAGCAACAGTTTCTGACTAGTTCAGAACTGTCAAAAGCAAGGATTCACCAAAGTTGTACACTTGAAAGGCCTGTTAAAACCGATCATGACTTTGGTGGGCAACTGTTTCTGACTGTTCCGAACTAAACAGAAGCTGTTGAAACAATCCTAATAATTAAAATATCGAACCTCTGTTCTGTTCTATACTTTAGTCATTGTATGTTAATCTCTCTCACTTCCTAATTGCTTTGATCCTTAGCCGACTTGTTCGTTCTTACAGCTTCATTTTGTGAACTTTATTTTCTATTACTCTGGATATTTATCCTCTGTCTTCACCCTTTACTCTAGCAGTATTTTTTTAAATAACTTCCTTCCTCATTCCGCGAGAGTTATCACATCTCAACCTTAAACTTTTCGTGAATTGTGGAATTAGGACATTTTGAAAACAACTCGGTATATTGATTGCAATTTCTAATTCAATAAAACTATAGGTCCAGGTTCATTTCTATGTCATAAAACTGATTTATGTTTTCAATTTAATTTGCAGTCATTGCTCAACGAAAAGAGCAGAACGCTGGAACAGGAAACCCGTCGATTACTCGGTCTCGTTTCACCCAGAAATGTCTTTGAACAAACGCTGTCGCCTTAAAGCACTAAATATATTGCGCGACCTCAAACAAAGCCCCACACGGGTTTCTTGCGGCGATGAAACGAAGTTAATTTAACCAGATGTAAAAAAAGAATCTCTCGCGACGACGCCGCAGAGGCCCGCAAATTAAACTTCTGATTTGTATCGCGCGTTTCTGGAACTAATTTAATTTCGCATTCGCCTCGGCTTCGAATGAGGCGACGATGGCAAACGTTAAACAGGTTTGCGAAGAACAAGAGGGCTTTTCAATTCACTGCGTCGGTTTTTTTTTTTACGCGTAATTGGTTTAGCCGCGAGATGAAAAAGAAAGTATCAAAGGGAGCTGCGTTTTTCTAAAGTTCCTCATCGAAATTGCTTGGTTTATATTTTGGCTTTTCTTATAGACTTGAATGCAACACTAATAATATTAAATTAATTATTAATTTTAAAACTTTTATAATTTTCTTTGGTATTGTAAGTAGTATATGTAGATTTCCAATTAAATACATGTTTTGATGAAGCTGGAGCAATCAATGTGGATGATGTGCTGTGTATATTTTATTATTCAAAGACTGCTGCGATTATTCTCCCCTGGACTTAAGGGAAAAATCCGTTCAATTAAAGAGAATTATTTGATTATGTGCATTAATCGAATGACTGAGCACGTTCTACTAATTACCTCGGGATTACCTGATTGATGCTCCCAACAGATGGCATATTCATGAGTCGATGATAATCGAAAATGGGAATATTCCGTTTAATATGATCGGTTTAAACAAATTTTTGGGGAATTTATCGTTTAGTGTTGCATTCTTCTCCTGTAAACTTCATTTAGAAATTTGATAAACAAAAAAACGAAGATCAGTCATCGTACGATAAATATTATCTCTCGCATTGGATTTTACACATCATAGTTTACGTTATACTATATGAACAGTTTGACAACATAGAAAAATATTTATATACTATATGTTACAAAACTCATTTGCCTTAATTAACTTTTTGTCAAGGCACCTTTACATAATACAAAACCTATGAATCCACGATAGCGAAATGCAGAAACGAAAACAAAATCACTTTCAAAGATTCCCTTAATTTCTTTTTAGATATAGAAATGATCTAAATATACTAATTAAGATCTAGAATAGAATATTTTAAGATTTGGCCACGTGGATATTCCTCTAAACTAATGGCTAACAAGCCAAACACCGAGACATTTATTTTATTGATTATATTTAAGTATATAATTCTAACTTTAACGTATTACAGATATGCCACATACTTAAAACGAAATGGAATCACAAAATTAGAACATCACAACAAGTAATACATTCCATAAATTTTACGAATTTATAAGCTGACGACGTTGCGTATCCGCGCAATTAAATTTACAGAATGTCTTGCAGACTCAAAGCAAAAGCAACTACTCAATACCCAACTCACTTAAACACCAACAACCATTAAAGCAAAATAAACTACTCAGATCTATTTAAAATCACAATATTTAAAACATAAGTCAACTTGACCAGTTTTTATAACATTTCGTTACATTCTTTTCTCTCGTTTAAAACATCTTATACGCAAAATGAAGTGTGTATCTTATTTGAAATAAAAAAAATACATATTCAAAGGAATGCTTCAACTAAAAGAATATATTTCTTGAGTTTATAAACTCGTATGGCACGAATATCCAACTAGAATATAGGAAAATGCAATAACTTGAAATGTTAAAAGGAAGGTTAGTAAGAGACTAGAAGAGAAGGAATAGCATGACATCTTAAATAAGAAAGAAAAAAACTAAGAGTTCCATTATCACATTTGATTTAAAACAGAGAATGACTCTATCATTCAGTTGAAACCATTTCTTTTCAATGACAATATTAAGGAAAATAACACACGAACAAAATAAATATATATATATATGGAATGTAAAGAAGTTGAGTTTTATTTCAAATAGTTTTCTTTTCCATATTCATTTCACATATAAGATTGCACAATACATCAGGGATAAAAGAACACAAAATATAATTAATACAGATAATTCTGAGTATCACAGAATGAATACTACATCTAATGGCTCGTATAAAAAGTTCTCAGATAGAAATATAATTTTTTTATTTTTATAATCTTAGTGTCATGTTTTTCATCCGGCGAGCGAAAAGAACTCGCGTCTCTTTGCGCAGAAAATGGAACATCAAATAGTGAAGACGCGCAGGTCTCGCTCGTTCGCCGGCGCATTTAAAATATCTTGTAACTCTTAACTAGGTCAATGGAAATCAAATTCGAAATCTTTAAAACTGTACAGCAAATTTGAGTTTATGGAGATCGTAATTAAGTATTACACTGCTAAGACATACCCGATGAGGGATCGTCGCTGTCCAGTCCGACCTGCACCGCCTCGAACTTCGATTGGCTGATGTTATTCAAAGCCTTCTCGCTGGTGTAATCCTGCTCCTGTTTACTCACGAAAGGATCATCAATGAAATCAATATTGTCGACGTTTTTCACAAACAACGGCTCGGTATTAACCACCCGACTGCTGTACCTTTGTTCTTCAGTATCCCCAGACACCACCGGCGCCGTCTTCCTATCTCTCTCATCAATACTCTTATTGGACACCACTTTGCTTTTTCCCTCGGAATCATAATCCGTTTCCCCATCAACCGACTGTTTATCAGTTGGGTTAATTTTTAACTTGGCAATTCTATTCTGAACGATCTGTAGATGTCTGAGGACGTAATCTTCGTTAGGAGCTAATTTGTGAGCTTTCTCTAGACACGCCTGGGCTTGCAGCAGCTTCCCTCGTTCCACATGAACAACGCATAGATTGTGCAGACCTTGAATATTCTCAGGATCCAACTCCAAAATCCTCTTGTAACACTGTAACAAAACGGGCAAAATAAATTCGGTTCGAAAGTTTGGTGAGGTGTCTTAGTTACATTTTCAGCTGCATCCAAATCTTTAATGTTGTTAATATAAATGTCGCCTAGCAAAATAAGTCCCTTAATGTGATCCGGGTGATACTTGACGAGTTGATTCAGAAACGGAGCGGCCTCTAACGGTCGGTGATCATCGGCCAATAAGAGCGCCAGGTTAAACAGCGCGCTTCTAAAATCAGTCTTCAAATGCACAGCCCTTCTAAACCAGTGCTCGGCTTCCTCGATGTTCTTGTCATCCATGGCCAGCATGCCTAGGTTGAAATGAACGCGCTCGTTATTTTCGTCCTTCGCCAATAGCTTCAGGAGGCGTTCTCTGGCGATCTTTCTGAGTTCCGCCCGCCCGAATTCTTGCAGAAGGATGGCGGAGTTAAGGAGAGCCTGCTCATGCTCAGGATCGAACTCGAGAGCTTTATCGAGGTACGCCAGAGCTTGTGAAGCTTTACCTTGTTCGAGGAACACAACGCCAAGCTACAAATAAAATAATTATATACAATACTAGTATAACTTAATTAATCATTAATTTTCCAAAAAATTGACATTTTGAAAATAAGATTGACATGCTTGAAAATAGTCCTTTTCATTTTTGGAAATGTGTTCAAGTTTAGGTTTGGAATAAATCGAGGATTCCAACATTTTTTGAATATATAAAAGGGGCGTCATTTGTTGTTGAGTCAATGAGTTCAAAAGAGAAAGAGGAATTTCGTGTCAAAACATTGAAGACTAAAGTTGACCGAGGAAGCGAAGAAAGTTAATTTTTTCTAATGAATTTGAAGTACCTACACAAGTTATCTATGAGATATCTGCCGCACTTACTAACACTTGAGAATAAAGGCTTTTGTTGCCGAATATCTTAAAATGTATCACTATAAGGGCACGTCATGCAGAAATGTTTTATTTGCACAATTTCTCATTCCACCCTAATACACTAACTCCCTTAACTTTTTGTCTTTGTAACCTATGTTATTTACAAAATATTTTCATCCGGATTATCTAGCTTACGCAAGCGTTCTTTTCTTAAGCGTAATATTAAATCTTCTCTACATCTTGCTTAATCTAACAGGTATTTGTTTATATAAACGCTAAGCTCGCGACCCGGCCTCGGAGAGGGAAATCGTTTACACCCTAAATCCCGGGCCTCTTTCCTTTCAGCGGGTGGTTATTGTCTATCGGGGCGAGGACAAAAAAAAATTGCCTATCCTGCATCTCCCTGGGGAAACCCTGGGATTCCACAGCGAAATATTTAGCCGGACACTGTAATTTGCGCCTTTGTGCGCGCATCTTATCTCCGAGTCGCTTTTGGGAATTGCAGACAAATAAAAGCAGCATAACAGAGCTTGTCATAACGCTTAAAATGTATTTGTTGCTTTTGAATACAAACGCAAAATAAAACTGCGTTGGGCATCGAAATGGTCTTTGTGTTCTCCACAGTTTAATTTGAAGTGCTTAAATTTAGAAACGGTTTTTTGCCTTCAAGTTGACTCTCATTTAATATGTGACGCGTTTTCGCTTCAGGCCTTCTTTAATAATACCCGTGCTACGGTTTTATTAATTTTCTGTTTGGTTACCCTGAAAATACAGCCTTGGCATATTTTTATTTGTTTGTTTTGAACAAAGTAAACCTTCATCTGCAGTAATGAATAGGTAAATATTTTTGAATATTAAAATTAAGAGGCACCATTAACAGTATGCTTAAAGAAATAGTTCAGGCCCAGTTTCATGAAGTACATTTAATTTTTATGAAAGGTACGCTCCGAAGTTCTACAACAATTGCAAACACAACGGGGCTAATTAAAACTTCTCGCTAAGGAAAGTAACCGACCTGTGTTAATTAAAAACTTCACCGTCTAGGTTAACTTTAAACAATTATGTATTAACAAAAATTAGTGGGAAATGGGGGGCGTCACATTCAAGCTGTTCGCCGGGAAACTGAATGAAATAAATTATGCTAAACAAGCTCGATGTATGTCTTTAATTAAACCAGGCGAGAAACTTTTAAACGGATTACGAAAATAACGGCGTCAGTCAAACTTACGAAGAGCTTTTCCGGAAATTGATATTCACCGTTAAGTATTTTCTAAACATAAACCGTTAACGCCTGGCAAGTTTGAAGTAATTTTCCCTTAACAACAAAATTAATATTTTCCAGACAGTTTTAACTTAACCAATCGAGATTATTATTTGAAGAATACTTACGTTGTAGTAGATGTCTGGGTTGTTGCTGTCGTATAGGAGCGCCCTTTCGTAAACTTCTTGAGCTTCCTTGGTTCTATTCAATTTTATTAAAATATCACCCCTATTGATATACGCCTGGGTGTAATCTGCCCTCATACTGATTGCTTGCCTGTAGAGCATGTCGGCTTCTTCCAGTCGGGTAGAATTTTTCGAAATCAAGTTTGCAAGGTTGAGAAAAACATTCAAATGATTAGGCGCAATTCTCGCTTGATAGGATTCACCCGGTTTCGCTTTGGGCAATAAAGACTTGGCTTTCAAGTAAGCCTCTTCCGCTTCCTTGAACATTTTCAGATGATTGTATGTCCTGCCCACGTTTATGTGAGCACCAACATCGTCTTGCTGCACACTCACCGCCGTTTGGAAATACTGTAAAGCTTCGGTGTATTTCCCCTGGCTTTCTAAGGCGTGCCCCACATTATTGAACAACTTCGCATTTCTCTGATTCACTCGCAAACCCGACATAAATATCGAGTATTCACTCTCCCAATCCCAATTCCTCAAGTACGTCTTTGCCCCGTGCGATGCAAGAAGCACAACGACGCCCAACCACGCCAATTTTCTACCCTTCTTCTCGGCGAGATTATTCCATCCATAACCAACCAAGAGGCAAAAGCCCATGGAGGGCATGTAGAGGACCCTCTCTGCGATCACGAAGCCGACCGGGAAAAACAAGTTGGACGCAGGTAGGAACGGCAATATCAAAAATGCCAAGCTCTGTAACAATGGTAACAGCACGTTTGAGGAAATCGTATCATTGTGAGCGCTGAAATGTCAGATATTAGGGCAAAATGTCACGACGAATAAAATTTATCGTCGAAGTAAATGCAGGGACATGAAATGCCAATGCGATGGATGAGTCATTATCGTAAGTGGATAAATGCACTTCGCCCTGGGACAGCTCATTTAATTACCTACATGCTAAAGAACAAATAATGTATAGAAGAGTGGAAAACATGTGAATTATTAATGAAACTAAGTGAAGCCTAATCGGTTACGTGTAAAGTTGTTTCCATTAGTTAAATAGCATTTTATTATTTTAAAATTAAATTTTATTATACTCTACGGACACCTCATAATCATAAATTATGAACAAATTGAATACAAATTATCGAGAATTAAAATGATCCATCGAGCTTCGTGACTTATTTATTTTAAATGACTATATCGAACAGTTTATTACACAAGATATACATCTAAGCTTTTAAGTCTTTAAAAATGAAAGGAAAATGACTTCATTATTCCAAAGTGTGTTCTTGTTTTTAATAAAATGTTTCTTGACTTCACTGATCACTAAAAATATTCTTAATGGAAATTGTTTTAAGTTATTAAAAGTTTTCTTGTCGATTTAATTTTCCTTTTGGAACTCCCACTGAGACTCCATTAATCTCCAGAAATCATCATTCAATCAGATCATTAATTTTGTCATTAATCATGACATAAATGTATTACCATTACGAACAAACGCGTCGAGCATTTTAAACATTTCAAAAAGATAATTAGTTGATAATAGAAAACTCACCATTAAAATAAGTACGCTTTGTTGTCTATTATCCGTAAATAAAGCCGCCGAAATGAGGACGATCAAGAACGTATAGGCGGCTAAAGTCGATAAGTTCCTTGGATCGAAGAAGGATTCGACGAGAGGAATGGTGCCCATCGTCCAATCGCAGCACAGGTCGCAAGGAAACAACAGCAGCCACAAGTTAACGCTTATCAGATAATGATAAGTCAATTGACGCGATGGCGTCGACCCCACCGACGCCGGATTATCAAACCTTGTAAATACAGGTAATTGTGACCCCATTATCTGAAGCCTGGCGAGGAGAAGACATATCGTGGTTGCGGCAATGGCACACAATCTTTTAGTGGCTTCGTTCGACCATGGCAAATGGTTGGCTGATTTTGCAGTAATGGCGGATTTTATTAGATGTTTGATTTCAGGAAGTCTCACCTGTAAACAACAGAACAAAAGAAGGAAATATATTGGTCAGTATTAGCCAAGTTCTATCATAGTTCTATTCTATAGACTAAATAAATGTCTTCATCCTGTATTATAAAAACCTAATTTTAATCATTTAATTATGATATACAGGATGGAGATAAAAGCGTGAAAATAGACAAAAACCCCCAGCAATTGAAGCTAATTCGTATTCCTCTCGCGCGGAATTGTGCCTTAAAATAATTCGGGCAAATATCAAGAAGAGGGAGAGAAAGGGAGAGAAAAAATCTAAACGGCGTATAATACAATTTGAGTAAATTTAGATACTCGGAGTAATAATTTAATTCCGCATACATTAGCCTTGCCTAAACGCTCCTGCTTTCATACACTGCGGCATTTCCGTGCCGCGTACATAATTCTTAATAAAATTACTCACCTTTTGCGAGACGAATATTTCATAAGCGGCGCAGACGCCGGCTACCGTTATTCCCTGCTCTTTGCACAGCATCGCCGTCGCAACAGACAACATGGAGAAGCATAAATATTTCCATCCTGCAATTAAATAAGTGTATTTATAACAATGAAGGAGACAGCACGTGCGGGGGGGCAGAAGACACCAGAAGAGTTCATACTCTCCAGGGAACGAGATGAGTTTGTTTTTTAGATCGTAAAAACTCCACTTAGTAAATGTATTTTGTACGTTTCCCAAACATTTCTATCTTACTGAATTCCGTTTTGCTCGCCTTCCAAAAGATGTTTCCGTACTCCTTCCATTTCCTCTTTAAATGTATGCAGCATATTTTTTACGTCTTATCTGGATGTTTATTCAAATGTCTTTTTTTTTTACCTAAGTATATGTATAGCAAGATAAAAGCCCAAAGTCACAAATACGAGCCATTTCATTATAAATATTTAGTAGATATGATATGAACGACGTTATTTCTAAAGATGTGCATCTTTAAATATCTGAAATTTTAAGTGCTTCTAGAATTTGCCCAGGAAAAGATTTTGGACATCTCAAAGTTTATTATACAGGCAGGAACAAAATGATTCTCATCTAGTTACCTTTGCCATTCCCCTTGGAGAAAGTCGAAGTGCAATTTTACTAAAATAAGGAAGGCAGTGCCTAAATTACAAATGTAATTAGATAAGAATCATTTTGTTCCTCTTTGTATTATATTTTCTGTAAATTATGTAGGTACTTATTATTTTCGTAATTTTTAATTTACCTTGTAATTGTAAGCACCTGATCAGTACGGGAAAAGGATGGTTTATATTTTGCCGAAACGGTTCTTAACCAGAACACGAGGTTTCTAAAAATAGAAATATTTTACAGGGAAGTTACAAGAGATTGGAATTCTGACTTCTCTGAACTCCCTTTCAAAACTTTTAACCAAAACCTTTCCAAACCAAACCGAGACGCAAGCAAGCGCAAGTGATTCCTTTGTTAGTAGTGTTTCTAGTTTTAGCCAAAAATTAGCCAGCAATCGTTCTTACCGCTCTCTTTGGACTTGGTCTGAATTTTGGCCCTTTTTACCCTCAGACTTACTTATTTTGAGTTTGTTGGATCTTTCTCCTTCAACTTCTTGTTCGAATTATTATTAAAGATTCTCTAAAAACTATTTTGAGAGTTCGAAAGTTTTAACAAATAATATATATATATATATTAAAATAAAATTTTATGAGAACAAAGAATTTACAACAAATTTTAAAATTAACAAATCGTAACGAAATTTTCCAATAATACACATGAAACTACAACAAGAACAAATATCAAAAAAGTTACAGAATCAAGATAATACAAAATATCTGAAAATATTTATGACAACAAGAAAAATATATAATTCGACAAGAAGGAGAGAGGTATAATTCACATAGAAAAATGCTTTTAGTTAATTAACTTTTCTGAAAACAATTACGTTGAGCTTACCAGCGACGAATCAAAAGATTTTTCACGTATCCGTAATTTTTGGGGATACACTCTAAAGCTAGATTTGCGAGACTTGTTTCGATTACGACGAATTTAATTTAGGTAAAACACTAAAACTGCGCGGGAAAAGCTTCTGCTTTTCCTGATCGAAACCGACGACAAACTTTTGGAAAATTTATAACAAAAAATCAAAACTCGAACTTAGAAAAAGGAAATTAAAATTTCGACGAGAGATTTAAGGCGAGCCAAACATAAGGAAACCGGGAACTGGCTTATCTCCCTCGCTTAAGCTACTTAAAGGCTTGTCACCTCCTGGAAAAGTGAGGAGAGAAATTCTGCGAGATCAGCAATAATTTGAATTCAGACGGCCAAACAGTAACTTTCAAGCGAAATTTTTCTCGTTACGAGAGGGCGTAAACGTCTCGCTTTTACTACGTTTTACCAACGTCGGTCGTTCAAGGGCAAAGACGCACAGTGGCGTGATTTTTTATTGCTGAGTCAATGAGAAAATTTTATCTCATAACCTGAGATTAGTATTCATTTGAAAACCCATCCGAAGCTCATAAAAGCGATACGAACATCCGGGTTCTTTCTAAGAACATGCAGAGCTGATAATCAAATGATTAAAATAGAATAAAAATAAATTCAATAAATTCTCTAAAGCATTTTTCCGGGTCCTTATATAATATCTAACTATTAATCGTTTTATACACTGTGTCCCGATTTCGAGGCTCACTATTGGTATTTCGGTTATTAGAAGAGATGGAAGAACGGTCAAATGGGGAATGTTTTGCAGAATTCAATCCTCGCGACAAATCTCATTTCAAATTCACCATAACTTATTTAAATTTTAAGATAATTAAAAAAAAAACAAAATTTCCCGATTTCAATTTTTCTTAAAAACTCGATAACACTTAATGTGACCTCTTCTAAAGTTTTACAATATTCAGACACTTTTTTAAGACAAAGTTTTTGACATAAACAAAAACCCCCGATTGTCATTTGCTTTCAAGTTATTAGTGCTAATTTTGTTTTTCTTATGGCAGCCATTTTGGATTTTCGGTTAGTTAGATAGTCTTTAAAAAGAGCTTTTCAACGATGTACGACATGCCCGAAAATTTCTTATTTGTAGGGGAGATATTAACAAAAAACATAAATTAATCTCTAATATGAAATTAGTAGGCTATGAAATGAAACACCAGTGAGAAATGCAAGCTTACAGATATGCTAACTATTACTGTAATAGTTATTTATTAATCCAGGGCGAAAAGTGATGATTTAAAGTACGAGCAAGTTGTTTCCAGCCGAGGCTGTAATTACTTACAAGTATCTTTAAAAAATCTTTTCGGCAGGGGTAAATACAAAATTGTATTTAATACTGAACGTTTAATTAGTTAAATTATTATAGAAAGAAATTTTGAGTTTGGATCTTGCGTAAATAATTCGTAAAATGTAGTAACGGTAACCAATTTTCATAGGATGGGAACGTGTTTAGGAATGGCAACGAAATTGAATGAATTGTTACTTTGGAAACAATACGAGAATCCGCTACTATCTACAAAAAGTTCTAGGCCCTTAAAGTTTCACTTTTTTCCTATAAATGATCCGAGAAATGTCACTTTAGGTATGGGGATGAAATAAAATAACGAAACGATACCGAAGTTTCATTTCATATTAACAAACAAACTGCCCAATAAAATTAGTGAGCCACACGACAGTGTGAAACAAAATGATAAGTTGTCAAAGTACAGAGATTAGTCAGATTATTTACCTAATTATAAACCTTTTGTACTCATAGTTACTGATAAGTAATTATTTTTAAGTATTCAAATTAATAAGTATTGATAATGGCACATAAATATTCAAATGAAGAAAAAGTTGATATGTCGGAAGTGTATTTCAAAAAGTGTCTGAATATTGTAAAACTTTAAAAGAGGTCATATTAAGTGTTATCGAGTTATTAAGAAAAATTGAAATCGGGAAATTTTGGTTTTTTAAAATTATCTTAAAATTTAAAAAAGCTATGGTGAATTTGGAATGAGATTTGTCACGAGGATTGAATTCTGCAAAACATTCCCCATTTAACCGTTCTTCTATCTCTCTTCTAATAACCGAAATACCAATAGTGAGCCTCGAAATCGGGACACAGTGTATGTTCGATTAAAAATCACCGAGTAGAAATTAAATAGTGATTTGATTCGGAATCATTTATTATTCTCTGCAGCAGCTGCACGGTAATAATAAATCACGAAGTCCTTTCATACGTATGTACATCAAAAGAATCCTTTGTACGTTCTGTAATTTGTTGATCATAAACGACGTAAGTTCTTTGAAGTCTAATTAGAGGGAGATGCATGAAGTATGTAGGTTCAAATAGCATTCAATAGAAAGATTACTAAATACAACTGTTTCCGGCGCAGATATTTTTTTTTTAATTAAAAAATAATTCAATACAATAGGTAATAACATAATTATAAGAACTTCGTGAAATGAATTCGACAATATCAATTATTAAGACTAACAATAAGCCCAAGTACACTGTGAAAATCTTGATAACAAAACATTGAAAAGTATAAATAGAATCTCCCTGCTTTATTTTTTCATTTTCTTTTCATAAGCAATGCTCAAGTAGTTTTTATACAATAAGAAGAAGAGCAGCACAACTCGTGAAACCAATATCCAACTGCCAGTGTATATTTGTTTTTTGTGTACTACACCTGAATGTCCTATGGCATTTTTCTGTAGAACAAGATTGTTTACATTTGTATTTCAAAGAAAAATAAATTGATATGGTACAATAAGGAAACTCACGGCCTATCAAAAAATTCTTAAATTATCAAAAATTACTTACTTTCAGTGATTCATATTTGAATATAGTGTCGTGAAAATAAGAAATTAATTTTTCTTTCGACGTATTCGTTTAGATTAAAATTAGCTGGCGCAGTTACATTACTCTAGTAAGATATTCACTGAATAACGACGACGACGACGACGACGTTAATAGCTTTTGATACTCTATCGTCTCATCAATATACAAACCACCTTTAATAAGTTCTCAGCGATATTGATCACATTGTGTAGAAGCACTAATAATAAATGAGGACAGGGAATAGACGTATTCGTACAACACTTCGTGCGCATACTAATGTGGTTGTAACTCTCGCCGCATCAAATATTGCAAAGAACTAGATTACCTAGGGTCAAATGAAAAACAAATTAAAAATTCGAGGGTAAAGTGTATATGCTTTCTAAATGTGTTCACGACGCATTACTGCAGGTAATCCTTTCGATTGTGCACGAGGATTATGAAACTCGGCGAAAATTGTATTATCGGACTTAAAATTGCTTTGATTGGTGTTTGCGTAGAGAATACCTTAATTCTATAAACCAACAGAACTATGTATGAACATTGCAATTAATTTAATAGCAGTTCATTTAAAAATTGTTCATGAAACTTCAACAAAGGGCACCTGTTAATAAAACGATGAATAATTAACTCGTGTATGCGTACGAATACCTTCCAATTAAACGGGAAATTACACTGAAAACAATGTCAAAAATTTGTTTGTGAGGAAATTTCAAAGCGATACGATAGGGAAACCCAGTAGGTGCTTTTAGAAACTTATATGGAATTTATACTTAAATTACAGCGTCCTGTGCAATAGGGATTGGCAATATTCAGATTCCTTTCAAATTACTTCACTTCAATACAATTTATTATATCATTACCTAATGCTTCTAGAGGACGAGGTGAAGGGCGTTGGTTCACCAATTTATTGCCCCAAATAAAAATCCAACAGTAAATGCAACACTGGAGGAAAACACAAAGTTGCTTGTTGACTTGCAGCGACTTGAACATTGCAAATGCATATTTATTCTAAATATAAATCATCACGATTTTATAATTGCTTGGAAATGAAGTAGCGGTAAAACTTTAGGATTACCTCAGAAATTCACAATTTGAAACTTTAGAGTAATTTACATTTTTCGCTTTCAATTACTTCCGAATTAGTAAACGAAGAGATAATGAGAACATTATGCTAAATAATCCCACAATATCTATCCGCATTATGTTTTAGTTCCTCTCTAATTTATTGCATTACTAAGAACGTTTATTTACTTGATTAAATTATTGCCTTAAAAAATGCTACTAGTGTTCAATATGGCTTGAGCTATTTTTAAATTGATATATTCTCAATTGCAATTAAAATTTCGCCAATGCTTTAAGCATGATGTCAAAACTATTAATATATTATTAATTATTAGGTAACGGATTATGTACAATATAATCTATACATAATGCAGAGATTACAATATATGCAACAGCCGTAGGTCCTCTGTCAGTTGCATGAAATGTAATTTTAAGCAAATCGTTGGCATGGGCCGCAGTAATTAATGATAATTTATTTGTGCAAAACCTGCCTCCGGTTATCATAACGATGTATGTGTAACGAGCGGATTTTGTTATGAAATGTACCAATTAGGCTATGGAATTTGATTTTGAAAGAGGAGAAATAACATTTCGAACGCAGTCCATCACTTATAATAAATCAATTGAAAAAATTGTAGAACTTGTCTGCCACTTACGATAAACAAAGCTTTTTTAACTGAAACATTTATTAATCCAACGTCTACGTAAGGGTGAAAAAAGAAACAAGAAAAGCATGATACATAACCGCATATTATATCCTTTTGAAAAAATATGAATAAACACTTCACATTCTGCTGACAAAAACTCCTACACGAAGGGCCATTGGTTTTGACGTGTGCCATGTGAATCGATGCCAAGTTGGGCAAACACTTAACTTTAAACGAACAAAGAAAACAATTTCTTTAATGTATTAAAGTTTGTTGGCAAGGTAAACTCCCGTATAAAAATTATGAAAATAAGGCGAACTCATTTAGAATTTTGTGATTAATAAAATTAAACTGACTTTATTGATCTTCCCTGCGCTCTTGTGTTGATTTCACCTCAAACAAAAAAAAATCATTCTCGAATGAATTTGGGTGTGGGACAACATTAAATCAGAAAACAGAAAATTTAAATAATTATAATGTTTTAAAAATTGCAACATTTCTGATATTTTATGTGTCAACGTTATTTTAGATTTGCAATTTGGATGTTTCCGGCCTAAAAATGAATATGGAACATTAATTAAAAAATTACCATGCATTTAAACAATTTGCAATACTACTGGTTTTTTAAATTTATTCAAGCGCCTAAATTTTGCAATACAATTATGAAAAACATAAAAAATAACCACATAGAATTCGATGAAAGAGTTTTCGGTGTTGTTCTTTTTCATTGTTCCTTGTAATTTATAAAGGATGTATCAAATAATAATACCTTCTGATGTTTAATAATTTACTTACAGATAAACAAACGTAAACAACATTAATCACTATTTCTTTCAAAGAAGTGTTATGCTATAGAAGAACGCAGATCACAAAAGCACACTTTCCATCGAAAGAAAACTGCACACGATCCTTTTTTGCCAGAAGTTTCCTCTATCGCGAACATTCTAGTACAATTCGATGCCTAATCTCGAAACTTCTAGAACCATCGAATAGCTAGATGGTGCGATGTCATGGATTTCCTTCAAAAATTACTTATTATTTGACGGAAACTTTACTGCTGAGATGTAGATCGTTGATTATAAATTTCAACTTTATCTCAGAAGTACAGGCATTTTTATAACCAAAGTGCAAAAGTTAAGACGATAAATAATTCACCGATTAGGATCAGTGTCCATTTCACTTCAGATTACAAACAACGTCTCTTGTTTTTCTCCGCTTTCCCGATAATTACTTGACCGCAGCGCGAAAAAGGCATTTTCCAAGTTGATGCATGTATGCGACGTGCGTTACGATCGGCGTCGGATTGCAAAACGTAATAACTCAAGTACTTTCGTGCACGCTATCCTGATTTGCGGCCACATAATAATAAAGTACGTTTACGAAACAGAACTAACGGGGGCTATTAACCAGAGGAAATAAATCGTCTCTGTTTCACAAACATTCCAGGAAATTTACAAAATTACAAATTAATTTCCATAATAGATTTGTTGGTATTACTGTAAGAAATCGTTTACTATCATAATTTAATTTAAAAGGACATGTAGGAGGATATTGTTTTATTTATATATCGGTCGTATAGATCTGAGGTAAGGCTAGTCTGACCCTGCTTACAATTTTTGATCTGCACCTAATACATGGGGTGAAAATTTTTTCTCTAATGAAATTAGTGCCCTAGAAATTTAAAAGACGCGTATTTTGATTTATTAAACAATAAAATAAAGTTCATATTAATGCAGAAAAAAAAGGAAAAATGCTGTTTTTTTCTTTTGGAGGGTCAGAGTGGCCTTAAGAAAATATACAATGAAATATTTGTTGCTTGCGCCATCTATCACCTATTTACTTAATTATTTTCTTTGCTGCTGGCACCACCTATCACCAAGTAACGAAATTTGTTATTTGCGCCATCTTTGGCTCAATTTCCACCTTTGTCCATCGTGTTTCCAAAGCTTTCCATCACATTTGAGAGAGTGTTAGATAACACTGGAGTCTTTTAGAAATTTCAATTTAGCTTTATACAGGGTGTGAAATAAAAAAAGTGCCTCATGCATAACTCTGCTGTATCAACTGTTATGTCAAAAGATGGCAAGTTTTTTCCAAATATAGATATATGTAAGTAACGCTGTGCATCATTATATCAGTTAGTAATAAAAAAAAAGTTGTTTGAATACTTATAAGTAATTCAAAGCTTGAAATTGAAAATTCTTTGGAAGTTAACACATTGATAGTATATTTTGCAATTTATCTTCTCTCACAGGTGCGCATTTTAAATTGAAGTTTCTGTTAAGAGCTATACATCTTTGGTAATATTCTGCAAAATATTGCTACACTTTTGAGCAATAACTTACAAAACATAAAACGAACAAATCCTATTTTATGGAGTACTACTTTTAGAAGAATTTACATCCACTTTGTAAAGCAAATTTCTTGGCAAAAATCTATAAGCATCGACCCGAAGTCGCACTAAGAATATGTACTACGTGGGCATAATAAATTTGGGCAGGTAAGAACGAGTGCAGCGATGAATAAAACGTGAATTGGCAAAGCGTTCTCGGAGAGCTAATCAACCGAACAAACTGGACCCCGGCATAATCGTTAGGAAGAGAAATATCGACTTACCTGTGACTTTCCTGCTTTTTGCCGCTTTGCAGTACAACATGAACGCGGCCAGGAAAAATACGGAGGAGAGCGTTTCAGCTCGGCCGACGACCCCCGTTACCTGCAATTACACGTTTAATTTAGCAAACTTCTCATTAAGAAAACGTCACTTAATTACACCCTAATATGGGCTCTAATATTTCAGTCCGCGTTTTACAACCAAAGTTTAAGCGGCCTTATTTGAAAAATTCGGGAACTCATCCCCGGGGAGTCTGAATTATTAAACGCATAAATTATACATTAAGCATTGACGTTGAAAAATTTCGCGAAACATTTTAAATAAACACACGCAGGGGACGACCTCGCTTAATTATTTTGACTTGTATTCGCAGGATACAAAGTGACTACAGCGGCTGGATTTATAACCAAGAGCTTTAAAATTCACGCTCAATAATTACTTTGTTCTTTAAATTTTAATTAATTTCTTAATATTATATTCAATATTTTTATAGGCAATCAAATTTGCTCACTTTGAAACATTTGTCTTGAAAATCAAAGATCTAGTCGTTGTACAAAGCTCTGCGAAGAGCAGAATTCTGCCGCCCCAATAATTTTCTGTGCTTGCATATCCGTGTATAATTTACTAAAGCCACCACTGCATAGAGTCACACATACATAAAGGCTAATTTACTTTCCCCTTGGACGAGGACGAGGACGAGCTTCATCAAATTATGAAGCTCAAATAGCATTTGATACGGAATTAGGGTCAGCGGGCATATCTTGGAAGTATTAGCAGAGTTAGGCGAAACCGAATCTGCTCCATTTAATATAAAGGACTTTATTTGCGTCGCTATTTATTTAGTTTGTTTGCTTGAACTTTTGAAGCGCATTCATCTAAATATGTACGTGTAGTAGTTTAGAATCAGGAACATTTTTTTAATACTCAACATCTGTTGTTCCTAGACACAATTTACTTAATCTTAATATTTACGATGCGCTAATGATTGTCGCCAATATTTATAAAATGAAAGCATAACAAATATAGGGTGTCTCACAACCTAAGTCTTTAATTAAAACTGTAGGTATTTCATTATAAAAGAGTTTAACTCTCCAAATCTGAACGGTATTATTCAAAAATGAAAGGCTGACCTAGCACGAGTGCGTGCAGTTCCTTTGTTTTGAAACCTTTGCTTACTTTATGACTTGTTGAGGCAAGTCCGCTTTCAATAAAAAGCAAAAAACTGCAATATTATTTTTATTTACGTTTGAAAGAATTAGGTCAACGTCTCAGAGGCCTCGCGCGCAATAGGCATTTTTTTTTATATCCATCCGTGTTTCACCGACAATTACTGGCATAGTGAAATGCGATTTTCGTTGCGTTACATGATATTTATTTCTTGCTTGTTCAGCAATCTTTTTAATAGCTTATCAAAGAGGCGACATAATCAACACACTTAGTCATAATTTGTATTTTAAACACAAACTTTTAACTTATTTAATTAAAAAGTTTGTAGTTTACTTTGTTCATATCACGGTGTTTGTGCAGCTTATGAAAAAATAAATTGCAGCTTTCTTAAAGAAGTAGGTACAATGTGACAAGCATTCATATATATATAATCAATGTCCACTTCTACTAGTTATGGTGTGTGGATATACATATACCATCATTGGTAACGAATTTGGACCATTCTTTTTTGTCTTGCGCTTTTCGTTTAGCTTCTTCCCGTGTACTTCCTTTCTTCATCAGCAACTCAATTATAGTATTATCCCATTTCTTTTTAGGTCGACTTTTCTTCCTCTTCTTATATAATTTTGCTTTCCATACCTCTACCACCTGTCTTTTCCCTCTCATACGTTGCAGATGCCCCACCAACTTAGTTGTTTTTTCTCGATGTATATATTTAGCGATTCTATGTTCAGTTCTTCTCGTATTTGTGTATTTCTAATTTTGTCTTTTTTTTTGACACCTTTAGTCTTCCTCATTTCTGCTGCTTGTAATTAACTTTTTTGTCTATTTGTCAGTACCCATGTCTCACAACCGAAAGTCAATATGGGTCTGTATATTGTTTTATAGATGCTTATCTTTGTTTTCTGTGACACTTCCTTCTTTCCTATGAAACCTTTATTCATAGCATAATAGGTTTTAATTGCTTTATCTATTCTGTTGTTAATTTTTGCATCTTGTGTTCCCGTATGCACAATAACTCCTAGATATTGAAACATATCCACTTGTTCGATTTTTGTGCCTTCTAATTGTATGTTCATTTCTCGTTGGTCTCCTATTCTCATACATTTCGTCTTGTCCTTGTTCATTTCCATTCCATATTCTTTCAGGATTAGCTTGTTATGTTAGCTTGTAGGTTCTGTTCGCTGTTTGTAATTACCATCACGTCGTCTGCAAATGCCCCTTCAGATATTTTAACCATTTATAAGTTGTTGTATCCTACATTTAGTTTGTGTGCCTTATTTGAACATCTTCTGATTATGTCGTCCATAAATATAATAACAAGTAAGGGACTTAAGCCTCCTCCTTGACTCAGTCCTACCTTTGTCCAAAACACGTCTGATTTGTTGTTTTTCCATATTACACAATTTTTGTTCTTTTTGTATAGATATTTTATGGCTTGTATTGTTTTCTCATTTATTTGTCTTCGTCGCAGTGACTCCCAAATTTTCCTTCTTGGTACTTTATCAAAAGCCTTCTTTAAGTCTATAAATATTAAGTTAGACAATTTTGTTCTGCGCTAATACTTTCTCTGTTACTTGCTTTATTGCGAATATATGGTCCTGGATACTTCTTCCTTTACGAAAACCACTTTGTGTGTCGCTTAATGTTATATCTATTTCTGCTCTTAATCTATTGCCTAATATTATTTCATATACTTTCGTAGGTGTACTTGGGAGTGAAATGCCCCTGAATTTTTTACAGCATTTACTATCTCCTTTTTTGTAAATTGGTAGTATCAGTCCCATTTCCCAATCGGCTGGAATAATCTCCATACTCCAGACTTTATTATAGATTTCCAGAAATACCTCAGTCCCTCTTTCTCCCAAATGTTTTAACATTTCCGATATAATTTTATCACAGCCTAAAGCTTTTCCATTTTTAAGCTTTCTAATAGCGTCCAATAGTTCTTCTTGTCCAATTTCTTGTGTTGCTGTATTCTATATCTATTCTATATTTGTCTGTTTCATCTTCTACAACTGTATCTGTACCTTGCAGTAGTTCTTGAAAATATTCGCTCTATCGTCTCATTATTTCCATTATTTCCAGAGTCTCTTCTCTTTTGTTTTTTATATATAAACTGGTTTCTTCTTTTTTTCCTTTTCTGAACGATTTTAAAATCCTCTAAAACAGTTTCTGATTACCACTACTATCTTCCTCCAATTTATGTCCAAATTTGGTCCAACCATTTTTCTTCGCCTATGCAACTAATTCTTTTCCTAAGTTTCTTGTATTCTTCATAAACATTATTAATATTATTATTATTTCTGTTTGCAAGATATTTCTTCCACGACACTTTCTTCTTTTTGACAGTTTGTTTTATTACTTCAGTCCACCACGATGTTTGCTTTTTATTTTTAACCGTTCTACAAACCCCACAAGTTTGTTTTGCCGCGTCTAGTATAGATTCCTTAAATGTCTTCCATAATTGTTTTCCGTTTTAGTCTTTGTTAGTATTCAGATTTATGTTCAGTTTTTCCTCCACTAACTTCTTAAATTTGCCAGCTATTTGTTCATCTTTTAATTCTAGTAAAGTTCACTTCTTGTTCTTGGCACTGATATTTGTAATTACAATAAATATTTACACGAATTAAACTAACATAAAACAAACTACACACTACGTAAATTTGATAAATAACAAGCCTATGTTTTTAAAAATTTATTTTAACCTCAGTTTTTTATAAAATATAAAGCATTCGCTCGGACTGAATTTTCTCAAAAGCTATTATTCAGTTCTCAAAAACTATTATTCAGTACTTCGTCTTTCATTCTAACCCCCTCCCTAATGTAAGCATCTGTGAATTTATGACAGCATTATCAAGCAATAAAGTACGAGGAACGAAACTGAGCCAGCTGAATTTTATTTTATGACAGTGCAATTGTTACCAATAAATCGCCAAGGCGAATGTAGGTAAACTTTTCTGAAAACTCCGAATTATTTTAAACCAGAATCAAATATTCATCACGAAAACTAATTGAGCCACTCGTTTCTTGGATTTAATTAATATTAATATCTGTGGTTTCAATTAAAGACATTGGTTTTGAGACACCCTCTAAGGGTTTGATAGAATCATCAACGTCAATCGTACATTGTTAATTTTTTTGATGGAGTTAATTATCCCTCAAGCTATTTTCATACCCAACTTAGAACGTTATGTGTATCTAAGCGCTTCAGAGTTAGTAAATAAGCATGTAACTTACTGCCTCTGTATGAATAGGATGGACTGCAAACATCATGGCCGCCACGAAACTTGACAATTCCGGCAGAAACATGGAGCACATTCTGAAATTGTGAACACATCCGTATTACATTATAGCAAACCAAGCACACAAGCAGTTTCGCAACTTAATAATCCAACTAATTAATTAAACTTTAACTCGCTCCTAGTTCAGCTCAACCATGTAAACTGACGACGACGCGTTATTTTCCGAAGAACGACATAATTACTTAAAATTTCGCCGGCACGTGCGGATTTCTCACGGCGGGTGTAATATATACATCCCGCTAAAAGTGAAATATTAATCCGGAACGCAATATTTCAGCTTGATGTCTGAGGCTTTGCTTAAGCTGTTTTCCCCTTTTTGTGATATTGCAAAAAGGGAAACATCAGAACCGATATAAAACAAGCGACCGTGAAAGATCTCGGATCAATATATTGCGTTGCTTTTTCTTCGAAGAACACTCTTATCGAACTATTTGCCCTGCACATATAAGTATACAGAAAACTTTGGAAATCGCTTTTTGTTATTTGCAAAAAAGTTTTCCCCAAAATGTTTTTTGTAGGAAACCTTCCACATTAATCCGGATAATTTACGCTTCGCTTCTATTTATTTGCCCGGCTGTCAGAAAATTGCCTTCGAATAAATTTATACGAACGCAGTGAATAATAATTACACATCCTTTTGAATTGAACAAAAAAGTAAGTAAAAAGCGCAGGCTTTTATGAAGTGCTGCGCTTCACATTTAACTTATCTTTTTCATGTGTCAATCCTGCAAATAATGAATCACTGTGAAAACCGCTGTCACTCATTGGACGGTTCAGGTAGAGCTTTTGCTATCGGATTCAATTTCGTGATTGAGTTCAACTCGGTTAGGATTGATTTTCACCCATAGAAATTCCAGGGCACACTAGCTATTAACCGTTACTCTTTCATAATAAATAACTCGTCCTATCATATCAACATTTTAGTAAAAATAAAAACTGAAATCACATTATTGCCTAGATTTAAAAATGTCTCACTGGTTTAAAATGTACTGCAACAGAGTAGTAAATAAGCTAGTGATTTACTCTCATTTATGAACACACTTCCCATAAACAGTGCATTTTCGTTTGCAGTTTCCCTCCTCATACAATAAAAATTTTCAAGCTTAAGACCATAAAAGCGCAACGTGTCACAATGGCGGCATCTACTCTGCCTTAGAACTTGCTGAAAGTCTGCTTTTTATACGAGCCTTGCTTTTTCGACGTTATGTTTACGATGTCATTCGCTTTTAAGGAGAGAAAACCTAATTTGCCCTAATGATGTCGTTTGCCGACGCGATCTATTATAAAAGCACGTCTAATAATAACGCATGCAGTAAATTATAGTGCATTATAGTCACAAGAAATCAAAATGTGGTCGGTTAAAACGTGAAAGAGATCAAACGTCTTTCACGTTAAAGACTTTTAAGTAGGTCATTACGTACAAAATCCGAATGAATGAAAATAAAGTTTAACTTTGTGAACGTTCTGTTAGAAATAAAATTAATTTTATTCTTGAATGTATCAAACAGAGACGGGAGCAATATTAATCCAAACGAGTTTGAACCAGAAAATTATGTATTTCACATAGAACACTTACAGGAACGCGTTTTTTCTTTTGTTTTTCATTTTAGAATTGTGCTAAACTAAATCAAGTGTATAACAGTGCAATTTTTATAGCTTCCATAGGGCGTGGCTCTTTGAAAGACATTAGTGTAGCGGAACCCAAATATTTGACGTTCAAGAAGAGGCAGACATTTTGTTGTTGGCTTATCAAACGAGGATAGATCGGAAAGTGTCTAGAACGAGACGGAAGAAAACAACTTGTTGGGGAAAATCGTACTTATTTTTCTACGTAGTCTCCTTTCAGTCCTACACATTTAGTCCAACGCTTTTCAAGACCTTTCAACCCTTCAAGAAAATAGGAACCATCCAAACCTTCGAAATATCCATGTACGGCTTCGACGATTTCAGTATTCGATGAGAATTTCTTTCCAGCCAACCATTTTTTTAAGATTTGGAAACAGGAAGAAATCCGACGAAGTCAAATCTGGCGAGTATGGAGGACGACCAATTAACTGGAATCGTAATTAGTGTAGTTTCGCCTTCACAATTGCCGACTTGTGGCTTGGGGCATTATCCTGGTGATACAAACTTTTTTCTTTGCGAAATCAGGCCTCGTAAATTTGATTTCTTCGTTCAATCTACCTGATAACGACGCATGGTATTTGCCTGTTATTGTTCTCGCTTGTTGCAAACAATCGATAAAAATTATTCTTCGGGAATCCCAAAAGATAGTCGCCTTTTCCAGAAGACGTAATTGTCTTGGTCTTCTTTGGAGTTGGTTCACCACGTTCTGTCCACTGCTTTTATTGATCTTTGGTCTCCGGAGGTTAGTGATGTATCCACGTTTCATCGACATTTGTAAAACGTCACAAAAAATCTTTTGGATTACGTTTGAACATGTCTAGACATTGCTGAAAAATAGTCATGCTTTTGATCGATTGTCAGCATCCGCGGCTCCCATCTAGCAGTAAGCTTTCCCATGTCCAAATGTTGCGGTCGCATGAAATGCCTATTGCCTCTGTTATCTCTCTCAACTTTACGCGCCGATCATTCATCACGACTTCTTGGACTTTTCCAATCATTTGTTCATCGGTAGCTGTTTTTGGCCTGACAGAGTGTGGTGCATCTTCTATGTTTGTTCGACCGCGTTTAAATTCAGCAGCCCAGTTTGCAACCATTGCATATGAAGCAGAAGACTCACCATGAACATCGTCTAATTCTGTTTAAATTCAGCAACCCAGTTTGCAACCATTGCATATGAAGGAGAAGACTCACCATGAACATCGTCTAACTCTGTTTTTATTTCTTCAGCATTTAATCCTAGCAAAAAGTAATGCTTTATTACTGCACGGAAGTCGTTTTTATTAATGATTTAGAAAATGCATGAATTATTTATTTGTTTATTATCGATCGACATTAACGACTTTAGTTTATACAAGATCTCTTTGAAAATTTGACAGTAGTTGTACGAACAATGGCGCTTTAAAAACCAGTGAGAAGCGTGTACACGAAGTGCCATCTTCTGGTTCATTCTGGAAATTTTCCAATCTATCCTCGTACTTATGGCATTTGCTTTTTTAAAAGGAAAAAGACAATAGTGGTTTGCCTAAATTCGCCTTCGAACTGCTGTAGAGTCTACAGTTTTTCTTTGTAACAATTTTTATCATCTCTTTTTTTTCACATAACTCACAGTCTATAATATAATAATTGCGAAACTGTCTTTTTGGGAGGCACCTGAATTGTAATAGAGTTAGATTTCAACATTGTGAACAATCCACCATGAACAAGTCTCCACCTATAATTAAATCTTTATTGTATTTTGAATAAAATAGGAAGATGAATGCACGTTAAAATAAAATTATAAAATACATCATTTTAATTCGCCATAGGCAATAAAAATCTAACATAAAACTCCCCGGAAGCTCTGCGTTATATCGTAGATATATTTACATAATTAAAATGAGAATTCGCACTAGCTTCTATGCTCAGGCCATATTTTCAAACGTTAATGAATAAAAAGCTCACAAAAACGTATGCTCTTATAATCCAGGGTGGAACGTAAAAGTCACGTTATTAAAGCGGTAAAACGTGTAAACATTTTATTAAGTTTTAATTAAAAAAGCTGCGGAAGTGGTCCGACATCGACCAAACACGTCATCGTCAAGACTGTTCCGAGCTTTTTTTTTTTTTGCAGGAGTTCCGCTAATTGTTTGCGGTACAAAGGCCCGAACTCTTTCATCGCCTTTGAATTCGAACCGGAAAAATTTACGTCGAGGGCATGACAGGAAAAAATTCGCCGTTAAATCCGGGCGCGGGTGTATAAAAGAGAACTTAAAACCGTTTTATGTCTGCGTATTTACACAGAGACTCGGAAAAGTTTGCCGGGAAGTGCCAGAAGAAAATGGAACAATAACTGTCCTGCTAGCCCATTAGAAAGCGATACGAGGTCCGTTTGGAAACTAAGTTTTTCTTTGACCTCATCCCGCACGTACACAATATAAAGTTAGCTGGGCTAGGCGGCCTACTTAATTCCCGAGTTGTTCATTATAAAATAATGCACACCATACTGGAATGTATAATTTAGTCTGCATTTTGTGTAGTTAAATATATTACGGTGTAATTCGTTTAACATAATTTTAAACTCTAATTTCAAAGAAAACTTGAAGAAAAGCGTTATTACAGTTTTAAAGTATAATTTACCTTTTAAGTTGCGTTAAATTACCATAGTACCACAAAATGTATATGACTTATGAAACAAGTTCACGATGAAAATTATGACGTTCTTTCTTTCTTTCTTTTTAATGACTGTGGAAGAGTCAATAATTGTTTATTAACTTAGTTAAATACAAGAAATGAAGTTCCTCGAGGATCATTTTGGGGCCTTTACTATTTATTCTTTTCTTGTAATGATATGACAGACTTTGTTCATCATGGTCAAAAATCCGTATCTATGTAGATAATAACAGCTTTTTAATGGTAGACAAGAGCATTTTGAAAAAAATGGTGCTTTTCCAATGGCGTAATGTCAGATATAAAGACTCAGGTGACTTGGTTGCAACGAAAAAGAGTTTGGGACTTAGAAACAATACGTCTGATTTCTACACGGAAAATTAATCATTGGAAAACGGAGATGCCAACCCATATAAACTAACTCACCATCATCGTATACTTTATACACTGCAGGAAATAAGTTTCCTAGCTGAAAACATTTTATTTTAAATGTGGTGGAAAGGACGTGCGACTTTTTCAATGTCAACGTCGACGTGCGGCTTTATTAACAGGAAAAGAAAACTCAGCTGCAATTCTAACCGTATAGCACAATTCCATTTTATGCAGTCAACATTCTGAAGACCGAACATGCGAGAGGCGGTTTCTAAAAAATAATTTGCAATGTATCACTGTGTGTCACTCTTCCGTTTTGCACGCATTCGTCTCTGAATTGTCGAAACAATTGGGATACGAAGGAAGGAATAAAGCCGAGAACGGTCTCACAGTTTCGACAATGTTATGACATCTTGTCGGCATCAGTGATCGAGATAATGCGAAAAATAAAGAGAGCAGAACAGGATTGAAATGTTGAAAGTTTTAAAAGAGAATAGTTACATATAGGGGCGTAATTGATTTTCTATTATAAGAATTTAGCGCAGAAGAGCTCTTCTAAGAATTCCTGAATTTTCGTGTTAAGTTGCACGGAAGTAGCAATTCCTTTCAGAACTTACTCATTGATGGATCGGGCAATCGTTCAAATGCCGAAATAAGCGATCGAAGTTCGCAATAAGAAAAGGCAGTCTCGGTGAGTCTCTCGCTGAATTCTATCTGTTAGGAAATTCCGAATCAGCTAAAACAGCAGCTCAAATGCCGCCACGTTCACGCCGGAAACTACTTCGCAGTAATTTATAACAATAGATTATCCTCTAATCGTCCTTTTGTCTCTTCTTTGGCAAACATGCCTCTCAACGTCGTCGGTCGGGGGGGTTATGCCCAAATCTATTATGTCTTTTTCGTTGAAGGGCCTACAGTGAGATCGTAAACATTAATAAATTTAGGTGTCTGGAAACAAAATAAGAATACGATTTCTTCGCTTCTTCTTCCAAACAAATGATTTCCAATATGTAAAATTTGGAGGTCATTAACGGAAGTAATTAAATTCTGGGCCTCCATATCCTCAGATCGAATCGTTTCCGTTCTTACGCTTTAATAAAACATCAAAGGGCAAAGCGTCTTGTTTACGCCACTATAAATATAGAGTTTTGCATATAAATTAAGTTATTCAGAATCGCATTATGTTGCAAATTTTATGTAGCAATAACCTCACTCCGCCGAAGCGTCTAGGCCCGTAGGCTTCGCCGAGTCCCTGAATAAATAAATATGCAACGTACGTCTTAGAATAATTCCATTCGTTATTAAATATGAGAAAGACACGTTCTACGTTACGTAGTAACGTGCTTCATCGTCGCTGTGACCGATCCTTCTTCAAATTAAGCCCTCCATCATGAATCCGAATGAAATATGCATGCGCGGCAGCGATTTCGCGAGGAATTTCTGAATAGTTTTTTTGTTTAAAAATTCGGTTAAAAACCGAAATTAATGGCATGGAAAATTTGAAAATGCGAAACCGGCCCGGCGAACTTGATCTAATATTAATGGCTATTTGCTTTCCGTTTCTCTCAAGAGGATTGAGTAGGGGGACGCTTGTTACATTCGGTAGTTAGGTGGAGTTATAAGTTTCATAAAAAACAAACAATAGTTCAAGGTCTCTTTTATTGGAACCGAAAAACTAAATTAAATTCAATCGTGTACGATTCAAGGTTAACCAGTAAATTTGCTGGCGTACAATTTATGGAAAAAAAAATTAGAGTTGTTCACCTAAGCTTAAAAAAGTTTATTTTGTTCTTGTATCAGAGTTGCGCTTGGTAAAATTCATCCTATAAACACAGTTGCTTCATGTTCTCCTGCTTAGAGGGATTGCACTACATGAAAACTTTTAATAAATCAAAATCTGGGAGAGACTTATAGCATTCTCGACTGAAAGCTCCAGAGCACTCTTGGAGGACCTCCGTCCATTATTATACGAGATTAAAACAAGATCGAGAGACTCTGAGGGAACTCTAGAGCAATCAGTAAAAAACGCTATCGAGTTTAAACTTCCAATATAAAAACAGCTCTTAGGATAAACAAAAGTAAATTTGCTCAGGTATAGTATAGAAATTTTCATAACTCTGATGGTGCAAGTACATTTAGCAATTTCTAATTCTTTCTCATTTTGTCGGTTCGATCAATCCGTAATGAAAGTTTCCTTCTGAGGTTCCAAAAGATACTTTACTGATGCTCCAGATCGATGGAATTAGCTTAACATGGTAACCCGCCAGTATTTAAGAGAAAAGGAGAAAATTGGGGACGTCATTTTCTTCAATAGTATTTAGGCCTACTCCAGTAGCCAGAATAATTTCGATTCTTCTTTATCATTTCGTTGTTTGTGACATGTTTGGACGATAGTGTACCTCTATATTGCAGATTTGACTCATGTTTCTCATTCAGATGTCTTCTGATGATGTCTCTTCTCACTGGCTGATTTGATTTCATTGTGCTGATCTATTCATATATGGACCAAGGTTTCCACAAACGTTAATTAACCTGTAGGGTTGATTACCTATTTGATTTGATGATGTCAGGAAACTAAGTAATTCGTTGATACTTACTACAAATAAGCTCTGTGCTAAAGTAAGTTAAATATATATGTTGTAATGTTGAGCAAGACTGGGGTGTCAAAATTATTGTAATGTTTCTTATATATATATATATATTTGTACGACCTTTAGGTGCCAAAATTGTTATGTTCATGGTCATTTTGGGTTGTTTTTGTCAATTACTGTCTTTATGTATGTGGGTACACAAGGGTCGGTGAATCTCTTGCCCTACCCGATGTCAAAAAGTGTGACGCTCTGTACTGCCGATCACGCATGTGCCTCAACTCTTTCACAAGAGAGAGACGCCCTTCGACAATACCTAAACGCCTCCCGTTGTCCGGTGTTTACATAAAAAATTTTGTTTGTGTTGTCACGTATACCCTACCTGGAAGCGTCGTCCATGTTGTTGTTAAGGAAAAAGGATACAAGTATTCAGGATCCAATAAAAGGTTCTCTTTCTTAATAAAAATACCTCGTAGTACTAAATAACCTTTTTTTTATAAAAATTTCTTCTCTGCTTGTTTTATAGAAGTTTTACATGCGGAGGTCGAAGGAGGAATCCTCCAAATCGCGGAGCGTTCGCTTTATATAGCGTTTTTCGTTGTTTATTTTCCCGTTGTCATGGTTACCGGAACATCCGCGTTCTGATCTAGTTACATACTAGATTTGAGTTGGTAACCAAACATCACGTTTTGACAATTAGCGTTTACCTTAGATATGACTACATTTTATGGAATCAAACTAAAAGTCGAACTAAAAATGGAACAAACTTAATTCTAAACAACAGGTAAGTATCTAAAATACTTTATTTTCTAATTATCTAACCTCTAAAGCCTTACTTATCTAAAATAATTCACAACGTATCACCAACAAAACAAATTTAATCTATAATAATGTCCTTACTCTCTTATTACCTACACTTTGTGTTCTTTAGCACTTCTATATAAGTGTTCGTCACACAATCCTTGATAGTGTATCAAGAAGTCTGGTACTTGGTCCCATCGAAGACGTATTCTTGGCCGTCTTCTAAATATACCAGCCTTCTCTTGTTCTTGGCCGGCTTCCTCCCGTTCACTGGGTAATGTAAGGCTGTTAGTGGCCAAATGAATGAGCCAAACCTCTGCTGTATTCTTGCTACGAAATCCCAGCGTTTGGTCGCCTACTCAAACTGGTCTACCACCTTGGAGCTTCTCTCTGAGATGCTAATTTGATTCGTTGAGCTGCAATTATGCTTTCTATAACTGCTGCGTTTACATTTATAAGTGTCCCTTTTCGTTTTGTATTTGTCATATAGTCTGTTTGTTTGTTTTACATGCATGTCGTTCTGTCGAAACGTCTCATCACTCTTGCATCTACCTCATCCAGTTGTTTCGAAAGCTGTTGTTGAACGTCTGCTGGACCGTGGCACTGTTGTATATGTTTCTTTAATTCTTCCTACGTAATGTAATTGTTTAATTAATTTTTTCAAAAATTAACACTGCAAATGTTCCATCAACATTTTGGACAACGCAACGTCAGTTACTCCCTTTCTCTAGTTCCTGACTTCTGCCGCCCACTGTTGATGACCTTCCATTTCTATCCCCAGATAGTTGAATGAAAGTAAGTAAATTTTACGATGGATCTACGTAACTGAAGCAATCGTAAAATTTACTCGGCCTTAAAGGGCTTACAGGAGTCCGAAAAGTGTCGGTAATGCTGGTGTGTTGTAAACTGTTGAGGAATGATGCAATAAAAACGGATGGAAGGTTTTGTCAGTTCTCATCATTCTAGCAAAAGGTTAAAGGTATTACTACCGAGGGGCCGTTAAAACGCTGGGGAGATACGTCAGA
Source organism: Serrognathus titanus (assembly GCA_039766575.1). Taxonomy (NCBI): domain Eukaryota; kingdom Metazoa; phylum Arthropoda; class Insecta; order Coleoptera; family Lucanidae; genus Serrognathus; species Serrognathus titanus. Next base: position 5,814,979 of record CM077912.1, read on the forward strand.
ACTAATATGCAATTTTATTATACGAACGAAAGATGGAAAGCAGAAACCGAGCGAACATTCGGGGCCACGTGAAACGCATACTCAGCGGAGGTTCAGGCCTTAACACCCGAAGTCCAATTAGAACTTTAATCGCGTTTTCTTTATGATCACGGCGCATTTATTTCAGGATGTTGTTTTACTGGCTCTTAAATAATAATGTGAACGTTTCTGTTTCACTTCAAATTGGAATTTCCAAGTGAAATAAAATTGTTAGTAGATACTCATGCTTATGAATTATTAATGTTTTAATTTTTTTATATCTGCAGAAAAATAAATATTTAATTTTCTTCCACTTTAAGCTAAAGTATGTTACATGTGAGAGAGTGTTTGTTCAAAGAATTCTGAATATTTTGATGAAATTTAATTTAAATCAAATGTCGTATCAAATTGCGAAACAACTTATGCGAGCGAAACTGACATAAAATCCAAACATTCATTCGGAATATATAAATATTCATAATTTGAACTGACCTGAAATACATCAGGCAGACGACGGAATGAAGCAGCATGTTCACTAGGTGATACCCCATCGGCTCCAGCTGCCACAGTAAGTAGTTCCACCGGAAAGTGAGGACACACAGTGGTCGATATGACTTATGGCTTTGCTCCTAAATAATAAACATAAACCTCGTTAGTTTCTGACAGTAAAATTAGTGGCGCAAGGCGAAGGGTCCGGATTACCCAATTCGATAATAGAACTGTTTCGCTACTGCCACATTCATTATCTCAATCTGATGGATGATCTTTAATTAATCCATCTACCCTCTTCGCCTTGCGCTATATTAATGGTGCGCAGTATCTTTTCAAGAAAATTAATGTACGAGCACGTTGTATCTAAATACCTTACCAAAAACATGAAGCTTTCGGAAAACATTTTGCAGACCTTTAATTTTTTACTACTTTATTCTAAAATTATTCCAAGCCACTAAAGATATAATAATCCACCATAAGAAACTAATTTAATTACCATAAACTTTATTTTCAGATTCGAGACCCCAATGAGTTTAAGAGCCAAGGAAATCTTACAATGATTGTTTTTAATTTAATTTCTTTTTCCCAACTTTTTAAATCAGGATGTATAATTCCATTTGAGACATTTTTTTTTGGGGAACAAGACGCATTGAAATTGCATTAAGTTTTTGATATTATGACATTTTCGTAGTCAGTCTTGCGAATAAACGCCATAGGAAACCGTCTGCTTGCTATATCTGGGATATTTGGGGATTTTCTCGGGCGACGAACGAGAAAATAATTTTTTATCGTCCACGCAGATTGCTTTTTAATGCGGAAACAAATCTGTGAGTGACGTCGGATTGCTGAGAGTAACAGAAGCTGAAATTGCCCTCAGCGAGGAGGAAAATCCCTGAAAAATTCAGGCCAAATGTTCCTTTCCCTAATATAAAAGCACATGATACACAATTGTGTGATAAAAATAACACGCCGAGGTATAATAGTATTTTACGTCGGGAAGAAGTTTATTTATAGCTCCAAGCTGCTGTTATGAAACATTTTGATTCTATTTTCAGTATTATTGAAGAAACAGTTTACAGGCTTAACATAAAACTTAATTAATTATACTTTTAAATTGAAAACGTCTTATACCATTCTTGTTTGGAATTGTTTCTTTACAACAACAAACAATTATAAATTAATTGCACCGAAATAAACATTAAACCAATTTAATTCTATTTACACAAACATTAAAAGAAATTCTGAATTACTACTTTGGTGAGTTTTGTATTATTTTTACTGAAGACATTTTCTGTATATCCCCAAACACAAATATTTTTGTTATATACTTTTCTGTGTGTTATTGATTTCTTCAACTACACCCTCTTGGGTATACTAAAAGCTCAACCGAGCGAAGGACGCGACATATTATCGACGGGATTAATTTGGAAAGTTTGCAGAAATAGGAATCTCACAATACATTGTGGAGTTGTCGCAGTGAAAATACAACAATAGTTTATATCCTTCGAATCTATCTGTGTTCCTCGCGCTACTTAATCTAAAATAGAATAGAGAAACAGATTTTTACATTTTTGTATTCTATACGCAGTTGAAATTGAATTTGGCTTATTTTTATAAACGTTTTACAGCTGGTCAGATTAAAAGTAAACGGTATCGATCACGTTTTGTGAGTTATTACCGTGAGTACGAATGCATGTATGTTGCTTTTATCAAGCGGAATACAAATTTGTACCGTAATTGTTCATGTTATTCGTTTGATATTGATTAAAAGCGAATCGTCGTACATGATAATTTGTTCGAAATGTATTCTATCGAAAAACATTTGTTCGAGTTACATTTTGTTCAAGGTGTATTTAATTTATTCCAATAGAATTATTCCAACGAGCATTCCAAAAGAATTCGATAAATTTATTTACCAAAAAAGTTTTACAAAATTAAGTGCCAGTCTTACCATCTTCCCGTTAAAGTTATTCGGCAAATAACTTGATCTTTATGAATGGTTCATTGATCTTTATGAATGGTTTTCATGGTAGTTATCCGTCAGTTAGTTTATCAAGAGGTGGTAAGACCGGTCCTAAATAAAACAATTTTCCTTAAAAGAGATTTTTTTATGGATAAAATTGAGTTAAAATAATTACGTCTATGGCAAGTGGATAGCATCATTTCAACAGGCAATCAAAAATGTCTCATTTTCTAGAATAACGTTTAATAAAAAAAAGTCGTTAGGAAAACGTAAATATTTTTCCGGATTATGTAGATACGCCCCGTGATTAAACGGAAATGAATATGAAACAGTTGTTAATTTGGTAAATAAAATCCTTAATTAAAGTGCTGTGATTGATTGAGGGGAGGTTTCACCGAAAAGCACAGGCGTTCTTTTATAATCGGGAACACGTCCAGCAGTAATCCTACGTGTTTACCTGCTCATAATTACGTTGCTTCCGTTTTAATACAAAACATACTGTACCGTTTAATCCGGAAATAATATCTGGAATATCTTTGCGCCGCCAGATAAGTTTACTTAGTTGACTGGATTTTATTGCGTTCCGCCTTGCGATGCTGAACATCCGGAAATATTTTAATGGATCGGTAAGGGAAAGGGCCGTATTGAGTTTCCAGCAGGGAATTTTGTAATTTCGGAATCACTTATGTAGTTATAAATCGATTCTCGATTATGTAAATGTGCAGGAAATTTGATGTACTCGCAACAGCGGCCATTAAAATTTCTAAATAAAACGGCTTACTTTTCCAATCTCAATATTTACTCACATAAAAGGAAAATTGCGCAAATTTCAGCGCGACAATTGCGCACCCTTCACATTTCCATCTTGCGCCGGATATTGTTTTGATAAACGAGCGGATCTGCCGAGGCAATTGAAAGTCTATTTGCAGGATGGCACTTGAGAGTTATGACCGAGGATACTCCTGAAGCAATTTTCATTATAGGTATTGTGTGGAAGAGAAAAAAAGAAATAATGAATCGGCTTCTCCTGGAATTGAGTTTTCTATAAATGTTTCGCCTGCGTACTTCCGGGGATTAAGTTAGTTGCAAGAAGTGTGACAAATTGCTGCTATATGTGCACAGAGATTGCAATTGTGTATCTTTGGGGGAAACCGGAAAGTGCTTCGGTCTTATCAGATTAGTTGCTTCAATAGAAATTTAATAAGCAAAAACCAGTTTACTTTGAGAAAGATAAATCTAGTTCATCAATTGCATTTTACTGTTTAAGATAATTTTGTACTACTAATATCATTTTACGCTCTAAAATAATTTTCATTGCATTATACTTAAATCTGAAGAGTCAATAAACTCACATTTATTTAAAATGAAATTATTTCTGGTATTTAAGAACGAATTCAGGCAATTTTCTGCCCAATTTTTATTGCCCAATTAAAAAAAATTAATTCAACACAATTTCAGGTACTGTGCACAGATAACGATAAAAGATAAAAGCGTGGGTATGATGATCATGTTATATTTACTCTATTGTATACCCAAGGTTTTGGCACACGGCCAGGGCTTAAACGCCTTGCTTAATTGCCAGCGAGTGAGTTTTCATTTCGGTTTTACCACCTATTTTATCTCTTGAAAATAATCGCCTGAATAATAGTGGTGCTTGGGAGTGCTACATTTTAAGGAGCCAATTACACGAAGTTAACTTTACTCGCATGGGTTACTTGGTACGTATCCTCTTCTCGTCGGGTCATTGCTGATGAAGTTCCTTCGCTGGATTAAAGGACTAAGCGTTCGTATCTAATGGTAGAAAGTAAAATAAGTTGTTTGAGTTTGTTCTCTTTAGCGTTGAGTGACAAACAATTCTGGGGTCTGTTAAAACCCAACCAGACATTCCGAAGCGCAGATCATCAATAATTAAAATTACAAGGTTTCCTCTTAATACAAATCCTCGTTATCATGAAAGCTTGTCGCTTAAATTTTATTTGCTTAGCAAGCAAGAGACATATTAATTGTAACTGCTAACCGTAAAACCGGATCATTCCGCAGTTTTGAGCTGAACCTATTTCCGCCAAAAATACATAACGCGAGGGTTGATTCGCTTTGTGGCTCGCACGGGAACCGTCAAAAAGTTGACAAGTGCAGATTGCGTGCGGAGTTTCCGTGAGAGGCTAATTTTACAAATGCAGAAGGATTACTATAAAAATAAAGGCCGGCGCTACGCGTTCGGATTAAGCACAAAAATAGGGGAGACTTTGCCCTATCTCTTGTTTGACATTTCACCGGAGATTTAATGTCACGCGAAATTTGCATTTTCACCGACGCGACAATCGCCAGGATCGCCGAATTTCGTTAGATCGACACCGTTCCGTCTGAATTTATTTGTGGCTTTGTCGGGGATTTAAAATAATGGTTTATTTAACATCAAGTCCCTTTTTGAGGTGATGTATGAAAGATATAACTACATACATATATATTCATGAAAACAAACTTGATCCCTTAAGCCGGATTCACTTATACGAGTTGTCTGTCCAATAATGAGCAAAATGCACTCTCCTTGAGTAAACAAAAACTTGGCCATTATTCAATCCCATAACTTACGCATATGGATAAATCCTGCTTTAGGTACAGTTAATCAGACTTTGTTATGAGTTTTCAATGTTTCCTTGAAATAAAGCAAACAAAATTCTATTTTCGATTAACAATTTCAATTTAATTTTACTCAAACTGTTGGCACCAACCAGAGAAGAGCAAAACTCCGTAAACACGTCCACAGATTCATTAAATTAGCCATATTAAGAAGAAGGTTTCCTTCCTAATCTTTCCATATTTCTTCATATGACCCTCGACATTACAATATCAATATATTGTTGTCATATGGAGGAATATGGAAAAATTAGGAAGGAAATCGATGACCACACACTTTTTCAACTATACGAAGAAGATCTTTCCGATCATTATCAGAACTTCCTGTGAATCTGCTCAATAAATATGGAAAGATATTTACGTTTGATTAAAAAAAAATCAAAGACAAGAGAATAAAATAGACGATAAAACGAAGTAAAAGATTCCGCAGTTAAGATTTACCAATAAGCTCGGTTCATTTAAAGCGGAGTAAGAGAATAGATTTAGAAAACAATAATCACACAGTTTAATTTGCACAATATGCAAATGCAAGTACTTTATTTAACGTGTTTCCGTTTTCTGCACTTAAAATGCAAAGTAAAATCTCCTCGGTTCAATATCATGGAGAAAACGAAGCTATTTGCTGCCGAAACAAAAAGAACTAGGAAATCTTGAATAGTAATTTATGCAAATTTTTCTGAGGTATATGGGGACAAGCTATCATCTTCGCATTCACAATCTTCGTAGTTAATTGAGAAATTATGTTGTTAAGTAGTTCGTCGTTTTGTGGAAGAGGCGACGACTACGTCGACGAACCCCGTTCGTTGAACTGCGGTTAATTACGATATCGTTTGCTGCGGGGTGATTGTATTTCTCCCAAGATTCTGTAGTGCGCGAAATTGCATTTCATCATTGCAGTTTAATGCGATATCGATTCCATATTACTTGGAATATCCGCAAGACGTTCTCCTCAATTCCCAGTACACGGACGTTCATATCTGTTAGTTGTTCACAAACTTTTAACTAGAATTTGATTAGGTGAAGCAAATAAAAGTTTGCACTAATTGCCAAGATTTTTAAAGTAAATATTAATTTCTAGACTTCTTTAAGCTTTTGGATTTATAACTTGATTGTGTAATTCTAATACATAATAAAATAATTAAAATTGCAATATACCTTCGCCCTATTAACCGAATACTTCACGTGATTAGCGTGTTCCGCATGAAGTGGAACAAATCAATATTCTTAGAATGCGCGTGGAATATGTTTCTCGCTTCGGACTTTCATTCAGTGCGAACTTTAAGGCATTTATTTGACTAGGGTCGCATTGATGTCAAACGTTCCATTAGTTTTGGAAATGGTCACGTTTGAACTGGTCACTGCTTAGGATGAGATGGAAGGTAGGAAAAAAATAGGAAAAAAGTTAACGGCGGGTATCAACGTGATTTTAACTTTGCACTTTGAACTACATTTAGATATTCAGTCACTTAAATTTATCTATGATCACGTACCTTGAAGAGACCACCAAAAAAATATTGACGAAAGAAGGTCATGTAAAAATTCTGTAATATAAATACTTCTTACAAATGTACAACTGAATTATTGCACCTGCACCAGCTGAAGGTATCCATAAAACTCTAAATGCCTTCCATAATTTCAGGCTGAATGCACCGAATGCAGCCGTAAATAAAATTTTCTGTTATTGTATACAGCGGCAGCTTCATTTCCCGTTTCTCTTTTGCGATCTTAATATTTTAGTACAAAATAAAGTGAAAAGATGAACCTTCGGTTATAAAATTTTAATGCCAGGAAGACTTTAGCTGTGCAACAAGTAACGGCTTGGCGATACAATGAGAAAACTATATTGAAACAGTTCGATAAATAGAAGACCCCATCACGATCAATATACAAACTTTCTAATCATAGACGAGAATATAACAAATTTGTAAATTACTTCATAATAGAGAAGCACGAGTTTATTTTTTTCAATCCTGCTCTCACCTTGAACAAACTTACAGAAATTGAAATATTAATCACAACATAAAAAAATGAGACGCTACAGTTTATGTATTAAATTAATTGTCCTCTTACTTGAGTTATCACATCACATAATCTGTGCGCAGGATTTATATTTCGAGGGCCCCTCTTTACCGCCGTATCTCCTGAAAAAAAGTATACAAACAGGATTAATTTTCAAGTAGAAGCCTAATGGCTACGCGACGATAAAAATGAACAAAAGCACATTCGCCGGAAAACTTGGCAAGTTGTTCCTCAACAAGTTGAATTAAAAGGAGAAAAGAAAAGCGGACATATTTGGAGCAAACTCCCTCGTCTCATGAGTTACACGCAACTTAAGAGCAATTTTATGTGAATTCATTTCGGTAATTAGATCTTTATGTTTTAGCTAAAACAGGTACATGCAACTATTAAATTTTACTTACACAGCGTATATTTAAATAGAATATAGAAAGAAGAACACAATGACGTCAATCTCTTTTTGTGATTAGGAGGTGTTTCCGATATGAACGATTTCCTTCAGAGTAAACAACGACCTTGCAAAACAAAATAATTAGGTGATATTGATTACCCATAAATAACACTCTTCTTCATACGTCAGCTCTACGCGCGCAGCCATGCTAGCGGTGATGCTCTTTAATCTTCAATCTAGTATTCTGTTTTATTTCAAATTTTAAACAAACAGGAATGAGCTGCCTCGACGTTTATAATCACCTCTAACACCTACATACATATCTCTTAAAAATACGATAGTTGCATTTTATGGTTCCTCCAAGCATGCATTCGAAGAGGACTATGAGGCTAGCAACCGTCAATTTAATCAACGGAAAACGTTTAACTATAAATTGATGGAGCTTGAACGTAAAGATGATAATGGGGTGTAATACACTTAAAATAAGGCATTATAGTCTTTATCTATCTCTTTAGTTTGACAATAGTTTTACTGAAAATCTATAAAACAGTGCAGCTTGAAAAATGTAGATCCAATAAAGTCTGAGGTCGGTGCATTTCATACGCTTCTGAGTCTGATGCTTGAGGTGATGATGAGGTTTCCTAATCATTAAGACGCTCGAGTTTATGAAACCAAGCCTCGTCGTCAAAAAAAGTTTTTGGCAAAGCATCATCACTATTGTTTAAATTATTGATAAGCCATTCATAGAACTGCATTGAACTAGGATGGTCAGCTGATAATAATTCCTGGACTCTATAGAGATATAGGTGTATGTACCTCTTTTCCTAAGACTAGCTACAAATTTTGACAGCTATTTCTTGGATTCCTTGTAATCAGCAGCAAGTTCTGGGAACAATAAAACAAATACTTCAAATTCAACGTAGTAAAGCTACAAACCTCCAGATATTTTTGAACTCCTTATGGTCAACAGCAAGTTTTGAAAAACCAAGCATGGATCCAGCTTAGAAAATTAAGTACTTTTATTCAGATCGAATGGCAAGTACGTCCCTTGACCAGCTTATATACAAATTAAGATTGATAGGTACTCATTTTAAAGTCAGTGTCAAGTTTTGTTAATAAATTAGTTATTAGTCTCATCGAGTATTTTGTTTTAAAAGTAAATCAAAACGAACCCTGGTGTCAGAAGTGGGGTTTGGGCGAGAGCCAAGACTACCCTGTGACTTGAAATTCGGCGTGAAGCCTGGCGAAGTCCCTGCCACGAAGACTACGTGAGCGGTCTGCGCAAGAAAATGGACAACATTCACAATCAAGTGCGTCACAATATCCAGACCGCCAGCAGCCGAATGAAGGAGCATTATAACATCAACGCTCAGAAGGAGGGATAACAACCCGGAGCACTAGTATGGCTTTATAATCCTCAAAGACGTCGAGGTCTGTCCCCAAAATTGCAGACATCTTAGGAAGGTCCTTACAAAGTGATAAAACAGATCAATGATGTCTTATATCCCATCAAAAAGATTCCGAATGGCAAGCCCAATGTGATCCACTTCAACCGGATGGCTCCTACCAACGGAGAAAAAATGAAGGGACAGTACAAAGGACGCAAGGTTCCGAAGTAAACTTCGAAACCTTTATGTCTCATCACGCCACAGGAAGTAAAGCACGATTTGGAGTAACCGCAGAGAGGCAGCAAGATCTTTTTCAAGTGACACCAGAGTACAGTCTGGCCCACTGTGTGGCAGAAGACCTAAGAATGTCCAAGGGGATAGCCCAAGTCTTCCGGAAGAAATTTGGTCAAGTCGAGGTACTCCGAAGACAGCATCCAATGGTGGGCAAGAGCTTGCAGATCATCGATACGAGGGCAGATCAGAGACGACGCGTGTACTACTTAGTCACTAAGAAGACATCAAGCGGTAAACCGGACAATCACAGTATGTGGAGAGCTCTTTGTAGCCTGAAGAGGCAGGCAAAGAGACTAAATTAGCCATCCCCAAGTTAGGCTGCGGACTTGACGGGCAGGACTGGAGGGTAATCCGAAGCATGATAGAAGTTATCTTCAACGGAACGGGGATTGAAGTCCTGGTCTGCAGTCACCACCCACAGGCAGCTGTTAGAAATAAGAAAACTGTGGACTGCTACGTCTTCCAAATCGGAAGTTGCAGAAAGGGGCCAGCATGTCGTTTTCGACATCCTCCTTCAAGGCTATCACGAGGAACGTTCCAAGACGAAACGTTTTTAAGAAGGAGGCAGTGTGACGAACTAAGGCCACTGGCCTAGCCATAGTGTCTAGACCCGTTCGAGATAATTCCACCGTCGAAATACTCTATGGGAGAAGCTGCTGGAAAGCCTCCCCGGATTAAATACACGCGCACGGGAAACTGGAGAGCAGACTTCTTTAGTTCGACGTAGAATTTAGTTACTGTTTAGTCGCTCAGCTTGTGAAAATAAATTATTCAGTCTGTTCTAAATAAAATCAGTGTTAAGTTTAGTTAATAAATTAGTTATTAGTCTCATTTTATTTAAAAATAAATCAAAACGAACCCTAAATTCACTACAATAAGTGGTGGTTTATTAACTATGAATAACTTAAGATCTATATACTGTAAGAAACTGGCATTTTCGTAAATTAATAACAGCATCGCGTAAGTTCGGACAAAATCGCCTAGAAATTATGAGTGGACCTTTATTTAGAGTAATATTACAGTCCGAAAATGACAGCTGTTTATTGCACTCATCAAAGGCGACTCATCAAAGAAATCGGCGTTATGCAAGCCTAAACAAATATGATACGAGTAGTCGATTCTCAGAAAACCAAAATCACAAAAGCAAGTGCCCTATATGCAAGATCTATATAATCAGATATTCCATTATCAAACCATACAAAAAGTGAACGTGTCTGATTATGATGATTATCATTCAGACAGCAGTCGTTTGGTCGTAACCACCACCGAGTCCGAGAGCATGAAGAGTAGTCAACGTTATAGTGAGTGATTAAGTTCCGAAAAACCGTCTGTTGCTCTACATCTAGTACCAAGGTCTGGTGATGAAGACATAAATTTATTTGCCAATTTAATATGAGAAATACTCTTCCTTCTTTTGTTATAAAATTATTTTGAACGTGAATTTGCATTGTTTTTCGTATGTATCATCCTAATTTTGTGTAACAGCAGATTGAGTAATCTCATTCTCGTCCCTCGTAATATTATGTAGCCCCTATTATAAATTAATGAATATGTATACGTGATATTGAGGTTTGTAATGCATGTACAAGACATTAGAATTTTAATTAGTAATTGCCAATTAAATTTACAATTTAAAGTTCGCGTGATTTCCTACTATTTCTTCCCAATCACGATCAAATTGCTAATTATCCCAATCTTTAATTGTATTATGATTGATGAACTTTTATATTCTTGTATTATTTTTACTGACGGAACTGATTATTAGATAATAAATCCTTAAATAAAGTAACCGTCCCAAAGGCAGCATATGTATGTAATGGTAAAAATTTGTAACTAATAAATGAAGTAATTACGTGCATACATGAGAACTTAATCGTTCCTCGTAATTTACAATTTACATTTACATTACTAAAGCTAATGATTAATTCAATAGATTAGTTTTTACATTACGTTTTCTTTGATTTATTTTGTTTTGCTTCTGCGAAACTGAAATATTTATTGCCATCTACCTATATCAGTTAAATATGATTATTTTCACAGAGGGAATGATTTCTGATGCCCTTCGATAAATTTTAGATCAGCATTAAAAGCGAACAAATTGAAATCTGTCACCCGCCTGGGCATTACACTGTTGCCAATATAACTGCAACAGGAATAAACCACCGGAGCTTATTGCACCCGTACTCGTTTAATGCGTTGTGCTAGTTTATTGTCACGAAAACCGCCGTTTTAATCGTGCCATTAAATGGAACATAAACCCAAAGCAGAAAGTACCAATCTTGCCCGAAGTTTCAAAGGAAGATTCACTTAGCGACATAGGAAAATTCAATTACTAAAAGGGCCAATTAACAAGCAATGTCGTTAACTGAAATATTCTATTTTCAAAAATGTTAATTTAATTATAACATGATTGCAACAAACATTCTTGAAAATTTGTCTCGGGCAGCATGATAAATATTAATTAGAGAAAATTGAAAAGATGTAACAAATAACCCAAGAAATTACTAATTACTGAACCAAATTAAATGCTTTTTTAGAACACCTACACGATCACAAAGCGAGGGTGGTTTTTAATTTCGACGGCGTGGGAGCCTTTAATAAATTTTACCTCTACGTTATGAAGTTTATTATTTTTACTCGAATGATGAAAACTATGAAATGCAAAAGTTATATTTTTGTTAATTAACATTCTACCGTATGCATCATCGATAATAACTTAAAACAAGTTGATTTAAGTTAATGTAAGGTGCATTACTAAAAGTGAGCAAACAAGAAAGAACCTCCGATACACTTCGTATGAAATCGATCAACTGACTTGAGGTGAAGATGAATTATCTTAAGAATTGTTGCGGAGCAAGGATGCACTCGCTACTTCGTGCAAACTTCGGTGTTACGCGTTTAAAGGCTTTAAATAATCTCAGGATAACGTATTGGCTGTCAAATACATCCTGAATTTGAAAATTGTCTTCAAAATGAGATTGAAAATGTAAAGAATTTTTCTATTGTTTTTTCTTGTGCGTGAAAAGTGCGTAGAGATGAAACTTTTCACGGGTTCGTTAACTGTGAAACATTAACTCTTTTGAAGCGACACGCAAGAATGTAATTACGGGGGTGAATACAAAAAAAAAAACTCACACGAGTAATTTTAGAAATTATTTATTAATTTCTTAAATGAACGGTGATTATATTCTTAACTTTACAAAGAATTCGTTTTAACAATTCATTCATTTGAAATAACCTTTTATATGATCAAATCAATTTTATTTTACATGATTTCATGTTGATTTTATAAACTTCTTTCCATTCAACTTAGTCTACAACTTGCATAAATAATAAATGAAAATTCTAAATTACCAACAATAATAATAAAATGATTGATATAGGATTAGTTCAGTTAGAGGTTAGTTCGATTTTAAACACTCGTGTACTTTTCTTCAACTTCGTAAGTTGTAAGGTAATAATATTGATAATTAAGGAGAAAATGGATTCATTAGCGTAGTCCACTCAGTTAGTTTACTTTTCACACTCCATTCTAAATTTTGCATTTCTTCCAGTACTAGAAATGAAAGCTGAAAGCACTATTGGTAAGATAAAGAAAATTGCTTTTGATTTAGTTTTCTGTTCCAAAACGCATCATGGTGTTACAGGAAATGCAAACACTAGGAATTGCTAACTAATGTTACAAGCTACATCTATTTTTTCCATACCAGAACGACGCAGCCTGACGTATATTGTTCGAATAAACCTTAGAGCCTTAGACCATACGCCGTCAGATGGTATGTAGGGACCAAGATTCCGCCAATATTACAAAAATAGGAGGGTAAGGGATTTATAAAGGAACCTCATCATTGGGGAACAATTGAAGGATGTCATACAAAAATAGGGTGAGTCCACTTTTATTCGAAATTGAAACGTTGGTGCCATTTGGTGACGCTTGAAGAAAGGTTTAGAACGGCAGTATAATTAAAGAGACAAAGCGGACGAGGTTGGTCCTAGGAAAAACAATATTTTCCAAAAATAGTATCAGGAAGAATAGGTAAGATCAGAAAAAATTAATTTTACTTCGTTTTATATAGCACGTGGTGCTGGAAAATGATACGAACATTGAGAAGCCTTCCTTCACTTTCAGGAACACACAAAACAACAATTATTTCCTTAGATTAGCTTTTTTAATGAAATTAACACCAACTGATGAACTTCGTACAAGAAAAATAAGAAAAACTGTAAATAAACACCATTATCAATTGCCAGGAGTATCGAAATGAAATAGCAAAACTCGACTTGATTCCGCAGAATATTCCAAGGTCGTATATCCTCCTTATCCGGAAATGTTGCGTTGACTATAAACAAACTTCAAGCATATTCAGTCTAAGGAATAAACTACGCACAAAATTACGTGAGATTTCAAGTCGACAGCCTGGAATGTATCTATAAATCTCTACAAGGGAAAAGGATAATACAGGAGTTACGCAACCACACGGTACAATTTCCATATGTGGTATTTATTTTTTCGCGCAAGAAAATTTACTTCTCTTATTAAATAAAAACACAGGAAAGTAAAGTTTTTCCAAAACAAGGTCGTACTTTATAAGTTGTGAGAGTTAATGAACTTTGTTTTGTTTCTTAATGATTTATTAATAGTTAAATTACAAAACATTTACTGATAGTATATTTTTTCTTTTAATTTTCGATAACGCAATTGATAACATTTTTTAAAACCAAAAGGTCTCACATATTTTTGACTTAAAATGCACAAGTACTTTGCGTGTTAATATATTCTGATTAAATCAGATGATTTAGAAGTTCTAAACCATTTGATTTAGAGCCGGTTTTTCAATCGTAACTTTCACTTATTGCTCTGGGAACAACTCGTTTCAAAACCAGAAGTTAAAGTTAACTTGTGATTGAAAAACCGGGCCTTAATCAGATAAAACTAAATTGCGTGTTTTGGTTAAGTGCCAACTTTGTAAACTATAATTTCAATAAATTAAGCTCACGTGCGTTGACATAACTCTGAAAGTAAAATCCAGAGCACTAAATAAATAATCTAAAACTTTGGTATTTTCTACAAAATAACAATAGTTATGATTAACGTTAAGTATTTTACCTTACAATCGTGAATAGTGATTTGACATTTATTTGCGCACAAATTGGGGATGATAAACAGACCCCTGCGATTCCCGGCTCGAAGGATTTTACACCATCATCCCCCTTTCATATCTGCCCTGCAAAAATCTAATATGTAACAACTTGATCGATTTACAACTGCGATACATAGGCTATTACTCAAAGTAATCTAAAAAGAAAAAAATAATAGAAGGATGCAATAAAGAAGAGGATCAATTCAATAGTTTTAGTTAATTAACGTCAATATAGCTTTAAAAAATTTTAAAAAATTAAAGAATTCATTGTTGTTCTGAATTGGTACATATTTGAAACATTCAGAGCAAGAGGAAACGATGAAATTTCCTATATCCCCCCACTTGAAACTTCATTTCACTATTACTAACATTTTTCTTTAGTTTAAATATAAAAATCAACGTCGCAGTGTGGTTTTAATGTCGATGTCTTTGTTCTTCAAAAGTATATCCTGATGGTGTTCTTCGAAGATGAGAAACTTACCGTGTATCATCCTGCATGTTTTTCCCTATTGAGATACCGTGGAAAATATACTTTAAATTGAGGACTACAATCACATTCATCATTTAATCGTAAATCTGTAGTTAACCATAAAGAGGATTGATTCTCTTCTTTGTTGTTCCACAACAATTCCAAACTCCATTAATCATGTAGCTTGGTCATCATCTTTATACTTTCTGCCCTTCAATATTAATTTTATCGATTATAGTTCGAGTTCGTCATCAAAAAGTTCCCTTTTTTAGTGGATAGGCTCCGTAGTTCTACCATCGTGTTACAAAACGATTGTATTTTAACTTTGTTTATAAACGAGAATTTACATACGCCAAGAAAATATTAAACAACAGTTTTTCCAGCTGACTGCTCTAGAGCACATTTAGGGTGGGTTTTGATAAACTAAGTAAATACAGCGTATACTTAGTTTATCTTGCTATAACTATAGTTATACGTAGAGATGAATGGATGAAGACACTCTCGAGAGTGCTCTAGAGCAGTCAGTTGAAAACTCTTTCGAAATCAGTTTTCATTCTTCTGTTCCTGTGACTTTTCCATTAACTATCGCGTGTTCACTTGAAAAGTTCATCAAGTTGGTTTTGATTTTTTTAAGAAAGAAGAAAAGGGGATGTCTTCCTAAACCGACTGACGTTGGAAAACATCATTTGATTTGTTGTGTCTTCATTTTTTGAATTAAATTCCCCTTCCAGTGTAGTTATTATAAACAATCCATTTCCAGGAGTAAGTAGAACATGTTTTTATCTTATTTAACGATGGCTTTCGCTGTGGAATATAAGATTCTTGTGGTCTAAAGTTGTCTAATTCACAAGTAACGAAAAATTCAAAAGAACTTTTCAACTGAACGTTTGATACAATACTGATTCAATTTATGCAGTCATACTACAAACCGCATTTACTTGATTATTCCAAGTTTCTAATTATGTCCTCGATTATGTTCCTCAGTACATGAATCTGTTGTTACTATACTAATACGTAGCTTCTCGCTTCAACATAATATATAATGATATTGTTACGCTTTCTTCTTCGAAAGCAATGAGGGTTGCATAAATAAAGATGTGGCAAGAGTTAGATGCATTTATAATACTTATCGCTGTATCTAAGATAAATGTCGCATATAAACGTGATAATCTGTTAAAATAACAGCCGATGGGGTAGAAATGTTCAAGTAAGGACCGAGATGAATTTACATAATCAGCAATTCATACAAAAAACTCTTGATGTTTTATAATCGAATTCCGAGACGAAAGTAAATTAGAAATAGAGCCCGGAATACTAATTCGAGTCATTAGTCTGCAAAACGTTTCGCTTCAGCTTTAATTACGACAAGAAAATAATACGTGTATTGTAAAAGATTCGGGTTTGCGTAATTAATTTGGAATTTTTAACGTCACCCAGTTTTGACGTTCGAAATGCCAAAACCAAATCGAAAATTTCCAGTGCAGTGAATTAATTTGGTTCGTAGAGCGCAATCTTGTTTTTTTTTTTTTTACCTTGTGCATTGGAGTTCCCCAAAAGTCGTTGAAGAACACATTGATGAGGGGAGTGTGTGGTCGGAGATCTCTGTTGTCTTTGATAGCACTAATGTCGTCGAACACAAAACCACAATAACAACTGTTGTGGTAGCAAACAATACACGTGAGTACCACCACAGTGCCTAATGCATGTTTGAGTGCCATTTTTAGCGAACGTAATCGCTTACACTTGGGCCAAACAACGAGAATACACGCGAGTCAACTGCAAATCTGCAGAAGACACTCCCATTTAAGTACTTAGTTTGCGAAGAGAAAGAAAGAAGTTGATGGAACGACTTTGATTTGAAATTCTGTGCGTGTGTTTTAATGTTAATTCGATGGCATCTTAAGGAAAGGAAAAACAAAAACTATAAATTGGAACGCCGAGCTCGAGCCCAGCCTGCCCTCTTTTTGAGCCCTGAAGCAAGAGAGGGGTAGATCGGCGGTTAACTGGCCAGTAAACAGCTGGAATGCAACACACCGCCACTGTCCGCAAATTATCAATTCTCACATTGCAAGTTAACTTAACGCGTTCACATTCGACGCTACGTTAACGCTTACCCTACGTACAAGTAACTGGATCATACTGCGAGTGGTTCAACGCGTCTACACCCCTAAAATAGAACGTGAATACTGAAACAACGTAGAGTTCGACTGCCTGCCCGTTGCCATACTGCGTCGATGCGTCACATGACCTGTTTTGCTGGTGGAGGAAGCTCAGGCGCATTACGTGGAGTCGAAAACGATTATATTGCCTCCCTCGTACCTTATAACTCGCAAAATTGTTGATATTCTCTCTCCCTGGATTCTCCCACACATTATCATCTCGTTCAAATAAGGTACAATTACTCCAAATCCGGTTTCTTTTCACATACGTAAAAGGGAGTTTTGTTTTCCTTCTCCATCGTACCGCACAACTTCATCAGCTATGATACTCCTAACCCTCTACGTTATCCTCGAAATTATTAGGATATTGCTGAACATCTAAGCGACTATCTAAAGTAAAAAATAAATATCTTAGTCCTTTAGTGCTTTCTGATCATGATTACCCTTTTCATTTGGGAAGCAAGCAAAAAATTCAAAAAATAATTAATCTTCCCCTAAAATTGAAAGCCTGGATTAAACCCATCAATAAGTTGATTAAACCGTCATTAGGTCTTTATATTTTTAGGGGATGATTAACGTTAACTGAGGTTTTGCAATATCACAACATGGTGAAGCATTTTCTTCGCCTCCACGTGTTCTAAAATAATTCCTTCATTGCCTTTTACATGTAGTACGATTCTATCTCTGATTACCCTATAAAAGGTAAGGAACATCGATGGTATTCTTCATCTCTGTCTCTCTCTCTCCTCTTTTGCACGTTAACATCACCCTCGGATAAGGCACAACGACATCCAATTTCTTTGCAAAGGCACTTTTACGACCGTAATTGTGTAGAATATAAAAGCGTAACTATGTAATGTAATTGTCAAAAGAAAAATAAACAATCATATAAAATCTAGTCTCCTAAAACTATTTTAGTCCAATGGAAAGGGTTTCCAAATAACGGATTTTCATTATTCATGTATCCCACGTGATTTATGATTTACACAACTATTGTAAGCGTCAGTTTCAAATGAGACTTTCAAAGAAGGTCACATTCAGATGTGTAAGCAAATGTTTTCACACCTGAAATCGACTTTAAATTTAAAGTCCGTTAAGAAACTGGTCTAAGTATTCAACGGTTGGCTAAAATCGGTAAAATTAGTACCTAACTAGAATTAGTGCTTCAGTAGGTCTGCCAATAGCATGTATTGTTGCTTGCCTGACTATCTGACAGAATTTGGTCACGTGGGGTACAAACAAATTTGAAAGCAGCAGCCTTGAGGAAGTTCTTCTGCAATGGAGAATGAAACGTCGGCAGTAGAAGCAGTCGTGACGCAGTTCCAACCGAAAACCAATTCAATTTTGGACAACGGGCGCAGAAGCCTCCAAATTAAAAAGCGATATGTAAAGTAATAAGCAGAGAGCGGCCAGTTTTAGGTCTTCTTTTTTTTTCATAAGTAGGCAGTTTGCCTTGAATAGGCCATTTAAAAGATGTTGAATAAGTGTGAATAAATAAATATAAAATAAGTGTACAGTCGGAAACATAATTCACAACATAAACTTAACGTAGATATTTTATTTGTGGTTTTTAACCAAAAAATTATTTACGACATCCCAGATTCTCTTTTAAGTTGTAGGATTAGGACTCATTCGACGTTCTGTTTTGAAGGAGATGGATACATAAGCTTTCTGTAAGCGTTATGAATGATGATGGCGTCTGTTAAGAAACTGTTATGTTAAATTTATTACGTTTTCGACTAACTGCTCTAGAGCACCCTGACTGTATTTTCAACTTGTTTTAACCTCACGTAATTACTACTGAGCGGGAATTTTTAAGGTTATCAGCGAGCGAAATGCTTGGCTATCGAGTCGGTCAGCGGCGTTCAAAAAATTAGTCGTTCGCATGCGAGAAAAAAGCAACTAGTTTGTAGGTAATGAAAACGTTATGTGTTTCTCTCACCGCGCGTAATTCCATACGTCTCTGACTGATAACCTTGAAAGGTAATAATAATTCCGCTGAGTAGTAATAACTGAGAATAGAGACACTCTCAGAGTGTTCTGGAGCAATTGAAACGCTACCATATCAAACATCTTCCTTTTTAGTTGATGATAATTTCGAAAAATGTATTGTTTATACAGCGTGTTCTTCAACCTGATGCAAAAAAAATAATGACGTATGTGATACGAGATATTCTCGCGAATGCATCAAAATTAAAAGGAAAAAAAAAAAAGTCATACCGACATCCCTGTGAAATGTTTAGAACCGCTAGACGCAACGGACGGTGACCTTCACTCACAATAAGTGTTAGAAGTTCCCCCCTGCGCGAGACGTAAATATACGACGAAGCAGGGATTCACATGCGTTACGGAATTGGTTCTGTTTTCGGATATTTTCCATTGCGTGCGTTGAGTATGTCTATTGTATTTACTTCTTCGGCGTACACTAGATTTTTTAAATGTCCCCGCAGATCAAAATCTAATGGATTAAGGTCTAATATTTTCTAACATTTAAATTTACATCCTCTAGGAGTTCCGGCAAATTAGTTTGCAAGAAACGTAAATACATCATTTCGTCCAAGCGATTAGGTAAAACAAATAGATCGATTAAAGTGCCGTTTAACATACCTGCACACAGATTGAAAACTACAACGCCGCATTGCATGAGGATTTTTTCTGCGCACACTACATCCTTTGTAAACACTGATTCGTCGTAACGCTGTGAATACAAATGTCTTGCAGCCAACGCATTTTGACGACATTCACCGTAAATTAAAATCACAAGAACAGTATTAGAAAATTCGGCCATGTTTTCAACGCGAAAAAAGTACAGTTGACAACTGACCTACTTAACAGCCGATGCTGGCATCAACAAATTTCTCCGAGGACGTAATTACGTCATAAAAATAAACCAGGGACTATCAAACTGTTTCATCGTTCGCCAAAAACATTTATTATCTCTAATATTTATTAACCACTTGTTATACAAACACTGCTTTTAATGTAAACTTTCACTGGTTTCATTTTTTGTATGAAGTTAAGAAACACCCAGTATAATAATTCGGTGAAGGAATAAAAAAAATTGTAACGATATTTCAACGAATTAATTTTTTTTAATATTTTGTTTGTTAATAAATTATAGAATGGGAAATTGTATAAATTAAAATCTCTTTGAACATTTCAGTTTCCTGGTATTCACGTTTTACGCTGCGTTTTAACATTTTACAGAGTGACATAAATCCAATTTTTAGTGGCCGGATTTATCAGTTTACGAACTTGCTCGCGTACATACATAACGTTTTTTGTATTTCGCGATAGACAGTTTAGATTTCAAAGTAGTTAAGAGCTTCCAAATATTTCGCTCTCTCAATAAATCGTTTTAATGTATTTATTTTATAAGGCAAAAATTAACTGTGTATAATTTCTGTAGAACAAGGGTCAGTAAATCCGTCAGCGTATATCACTAAGAATAATCTTTTGTTAGGCAGTATAATTAAAAGGAAAACATACTGTCGTCATTTACTTATCACAGATAAATCTTAAGACAAAACAAATATATATCCCACAAAAAAAGAAAGAATAGATTGGATCCAGGGACCTTCCAGCGTGATCGACTTGAGATAGGAAATTAGATGCTCCTTGCAAAGAATTATACGAGGGAAAGTATAGCTCAGAGAATAAAACAATAAATATGTAAATTTTATATAAAATATGTACACGCAAATAGATAATTTACCAAATAAAATATCTAAATAATAAATCCATTTATATCTCCATCGCTCTCCTGCACATTTCCATATCTGGGGAACAAAGGATAATAATGTTCAATTTATATGTGATCCGACTTTTATTTTGCGCTATCTGCTACATCCAGCGGCGGCTGGTGTTGAAGAGTGACCTACATTATGGCAAAAAAATATACAGTGCACTTCCGTGATTGTAAATAACCGGCTATAAAACTTAGAACGCAATTTTAGAGGAGGATTTTGTTTATTGCTTTGTCGGAATATGGGGGATTTGTGTTCGAATATAAAAATATGTGATTCCTAAAAATGATTGATTGTGAACTTTAAACGCCATATAAAACTTTATAAAATTATACAGGATGTTTTTTTTTACTGAACAACAAAAAAACATAAAAGATATAAACCGAAGCCACTCGCTTGATCATTACGTCACGTCTAGTTTGTTACACCGGATGATTCTTCAATAGATCGCCAAATAATAATCCCTACAAGAATAGAAATCACAAATTATAGTTAAACTGGTAAAAAATATTGCGTTCTTAGTTCTCGAAAAGTAATTAATCAAAAATTTTACCCAAAACACGATACTTCAGTGGTTAAGAACCAGCAGCTAAAGGAATGAAAATAAATACAGTCATAAATGTTTATCGTTTTATGGCTGTTGCGGCGAGAAATCGGGCGAACTTGACCTTCAACGGAATTCAATGTAACCAGCTGAAAGAAGAGCTTTAAAATATTTAGGACAATATTGATAAAGGCATGCAAATGCAAATCACCTGTAGTAAATTATTTAGTACAAATTTTATAAAATGAGGATAATAGAGGTTTGCAATTTGATCACCAAGTTTATTCCCACTAGCACTAAAAACTTTGTTTCTCATTAAGCTTTCCCGCTTGCGTCCGAAAAACTATTTGTTTGTCTCAAACAGGCTGTTAGTTTCTGCAAAAATAAATAAAATTCACCCGCTTTTAAGTAAGATTAATAAGTGTGCAACAACAAACGGATGGCTTTACAATTACGGCCGCAGATGCTTATAATTTGTGATTTTATGGTACCTATATCCAATAAAAACTCCACCCCTAAGCATCGCTCAGTGGTCTTGTGAAGTTTAGTAGTTACTTATAATCAGATGGAAGTGTACAATGGCAAAATGCAAAATGAATCGCTTTTCGAAATCAGAAAAAACCGAAATGGTTTTGTTATACGGCGAAGCATTAGGAAATGCACGTCGCGCTCGTCGTTAGTGGATCGAAAAATTACTTTTACGACAAGTGCCGCATTTGCGGGATCATGGACATTTTCGTCCTGCAAATGGTCGTGGCCCAAAGACAACTCCACGAGTGTTGGATACTGAGATAAATATTTTAAATATTGTCGACGAAGAACCCAGCATCAGTACTAGAAGACTGACATACAGGGCTAGAATTTCCCAATCGACGGCTTGGAGAATTCTCCGTCAACAGGGACTGCATCCATACCGTGTACAAAAAGTACAAACATTACAAATGCAAATCATCGTGTTAGGTTTTGTTAGTGGATATTAAATAAAGTTGACCAAAACAACGAATTATTAAACATGGTACTATTCACCAATGAAGCTCATTTTACTTGAGACGGTGTTCGAAAGTCTCATAACACACACGTATGGAGAGACGAAAATCCATACCCTACAGCGGAATTCCATCATCAGCAGCAATTTTCGGCAAATGTTTGGGATTATATTGTTGCTAATTGTTTGATCGGTCCTTACATTTTACTGCAGCATTTGAATGCCATAAATTATTTAGAATTTTTAAATAATGATATTGAGCTACTATTAGATGATGTGTCCTTAGCTGTACGACGCGATATGTGGTATTTACACGACACTAATTACAATAATTGGTTCTCTCATATTCTATGGTTATTTTAGACACAAGGTTCATACATGCACAAATTAGAAAGACAAGAACGAGCAAATATGCGGTACGTTTTCAAGTTGAAATGAAACATACCGTATGTATATGTAGACAATATGTAGAAGCACTTAGAGTTTCTTTGATGTACAGTGAAACCTCTCTTTTCGGCAACCCCTTAAAAGCGGTCCCCTCTAAAATCGGCCATATTTCAAATGCTAAAACCAATTCTATGAAAACACCCATATAAATGACCCTTCTAATAGCGGGCACCTCTCAAAAACGATCACGGCCACTTGCAAGAAAATTTTCTAGGAAAAATACCTGTAAATTCACCCCTCATTACCGGCCATAGATTCCAGATTACTGGTATTTACCTGCTAATACCGACCGTCATTAAAGGGGATTTTCCATGTAAAGCATATTAGAATGCAGACCCTAAAAACCGTATTTAAAGTTTTACAATACTAATTTTGAGTTAGTTCATGTTCACTTGTGTTACTACATACACGACGCATACATACACATACCACACAATTATGTCGTTAAAAAGAAAACGTTTGTCTCTTAAAGAAAAAATTGATATTATTACAGAAAGTGAAAAGTTTAGTACCAGTGCTAGGAAATTGGCTGAAAAGTTTAGTGTTGGAAGAACACAAGTTAATGCAATTATAAAAAATAAATCCGACTTAAAGAGGCTCTTTGAAGAAGGTTCTAATGCAGGGCAGAAGAGAAAATTTCCCAAAACTGAAGGTTTCGCGATTGACCAAGTAGTTTACAATTGGTTCTGCAAAGCTAGAAATAAGAACATTCCTATATCTGGACCTTTAATAAAAGAAAAAGCCTTGGAAGCAGCCAAAAATTTACAGATTACGAGTTTTAAAGCTTCAAATGGTTGGTTTGAAAAATTTTTGTCAAAGTTTTAAAACAATTTGCGGAGAGTCAGCTGATGTTTCTGTGGACGACGTTGAAACTTGGAAAGCGAAACTTCAAACATTATTGAAAGAGTATTCACCGAAAAATGTTTACAATGCCGACGAAACCGGACTTTTTTACCTTGCAATGCCGAACAAAACATTCGCTCTAAAAAGCGATAAATGTAATGGTAAAAAAAGTCCAAAACAAAGACTGACAATTCTATTTTACGCAAATATGGAAGGTGACAAGGAAAATCCGTTAATTATTGGGAAAAGCAAAAATCCTCGTTGTTTTAAAGGATCCCATATTAACAAACTACCGTTGGAATGGGTATCTTGGATGACAACAGAGATTATCTTCGTGGCTAAAAAAAATTGACGAAAAAATGAGAAAACAAAATAGAAAAGTTTTATTACTTCTGTATAACGCAACGTCTCATCCCAAATTAACACTTGAAAATGTGAAGATTGTTTTTCTACCACCAAACACCACATCCCATTGTCCTTGGATCAAGGAATTTTTAATAACTTCAAGATGGGATACAGAAAATTTCTTATAAAAAGGCTTCTAACACTCACAAACAGCGAAATTTCTTTCGAAGATGCAGAAAAAAGCATTAATTTAACTAGTGCTTTAGTTTAGGTATCAGCAGCCTGGAAAAACGTTTCGCCAGCTACAATTTCTAAATGTTTTGCGAAAGCGGGATTTTTGGAAAAGGTTCAGCAAGAAGAAGATTTCAGTGAAGTAGACGAAATTCCACTAGCACAGCTTTTCCCTACACTGGTGTAAGCCTGTAAAATTTTGCATCTATTGATTGCAATGCTTTGACGGAAAGTCCCCATTTAGGCATTCAAGAAATAATCAGTGAATTAACAACTGACAATGAAGACGGTGATTTGGACAGTGAAAGTGAAGTTGAAGAAACTGAACTTTGTGTGTCAAATATTAAAGATATAAGTGAAGCGTGTGAAAAGCTAAGAGATGTGCAGAGTTTCTTATTTTCTAATGGCGACAGTGAATTAGCTGTAGAAGTTGTTCAAATTTTAGCGAAATGCGAATCTCATGTCTTACAAACAAAAATTAAAAATTTAAAACAAAGTTCAATCGAAAAATATTTCGAAAAAATGTAATTGCGTACGTAATAAATACAATGGCAAATAATTTTCTCTATAATGTATATAATGTATATAACTTACGTGTATGCAATAATTTTTTTTAATGTAGATAGTTGGTTTATTTTAATAAAAATGTACAGATACCCATAAAGCACTTTTTTTCATTTACATATTCTGAACACTCTTAATAACATCCACCTCCATATAGCGGTCATATTTCAAGCAAATTTTCCTGGCCGCTATTTAGAGGTTTTACTGTAACTATAAATTTATGTATTTTTATTTATGTTATATAAATCCATACACATTTATTAGGTATTTCAAATTTTATTCAGACGCATACTAATAAATTAACACTGCTCAAACCAAAATTTTACAAACATTCTCACAATTTAATGGCGGGATAACGCAGCGCAATTTGTATGCGAATTGTGTCATGTTTTGCCTAAATTAATGCGTATAAATGCATGTATGGCATAACACAACTAAAGCAGACTAATTTCTGTTCGCGCGTCTATATGTTGAATGCAAACTTTTTTTGCTCATCAATTTATTGTTCGTGAAGGTTCATTAAGTACGAGCCGGTGCAATACCCTATTGATGTGTTCGTAAATGGTACACAATCGTTTACATGTTCGATTTGAAAGTACCATACGTATTGTGCGTTCTAAACTGATTCGAAATCTGCACAAACCTGAATGCAGCAGCATTCATATCCCTATTAGCTCGTGTTCGTTAAAAAAAAAATTCAATTATATTTCTCGTGACATATATACGCATAACACGAGCAAAATTTCCTTTTTTGCTGAAAATAAAAAAATAAATTCAACAACATTTATCCGCATCATTAATATACAATATACCGCACTTAAAAGCTTTTCTTTCTATTTCATTTGAAAACATACAAAACGAAAAGCAAATTAAATGCTTGTGTAATACGGTATTATCAGGCAGGAATAAGTCGTATCTATGAAAGCTTGTCTTTGTACTCGAACGTTTATAGAATGTAGTGTCGAATGAATAGAACCGATTGCATTTGCGCTAATATGCATGCACCTGCATGAACCTACAATACGCAGATTTTTATTAAACGAATATTAGTTCCGTTCTTGTTCAAACACAACTCAATGAGCAAATTTTTGTTTGTTTTATTTTCAAAGTTTTCATGTATTTTGAGCATGAACAAAGTAGGTCCAATCCATGCATAAAGTTTTAAAAATAAAACATCTTGCACCCTATTTAGAGTCTTTATTTTAGGAACTAGAGAAAAACTTCAAATATAAATTTTATTGGGAATTATTTTTTATAATAGTACCTTACACATAGGGTGAGGTATTTTTTAAAGAAATAGCCTGTATATTGGTCGCTAAAATAAAGCGACATCTTAATTTCTTAAACGTTAATGTATTGATATGTCACAAACGACTTATATTGAAGGTAAATAAAATTAACAATAATTACTGTTTACATAATTCTGTCTTTCCTAATGTAAAAGTAAGTTTCATAGTTCCACATTCTTTTACAATTTCAAATCTTTTGACTTTCTTTATTATAAGTTAAATTAGATTTTGTTTTGGATTAAATTGCTGGCTCCAGGCAAGAAAATATTAAACAATTTTTTAGGACGTTGTGGCCCCCAAAATACTTTTTACTTTTATATTATTTCGGCGTCGTCGTTCACTTGAAAGGAACGTAAATCGCAATTTTATTTAACCGTAAAAGTAGAAAAGACTGTAATGTGGGTGAAGTTCAGATTTAGTTATACAATTAACGTTAGAAAGTTAAAATGAAAACTTTTTCGCCGAAGAAGAAGAAGTTAAATTATGAAGTACTTTTTATTAAGCGAAAAAGTTACCAAAAGGTAATTGTACAAATTTAATAAACATGAACAAGTTCGCCGAGATTTAGTTTTTTGATTAATGCCCGAACATTCAGGATGACGAAACCTCTCCGTAGGCGGCGGCGGCGGCGAAGCCGTTTTATTTCTGCATTACGCCGGCATATCTCGAGAGGAAAGAAGTGGTCGGTGTTATGTGTACTTATGTAAAATGGATTCGGCTTGAATCGCTTAGGTCGGGATTTTTAGAAATGTGCTTATAATCCGTCATATTATGCAGAACAGAGCTCGTTGAAAGGACGTCGTGGAACGTGAACTCATTCTTTGCCGCATCTGCAGTCAGTCTAATCTCGCTCTTGATAAGTTGAAAAATGCATTACGAAGTTACTTTTGTTCACGAAAGCAATTTTAGCATTGGTTCTGGTTTACGACGGCTCTTTCATACAAGAAAATGAACCAGATGCTCTCGCTGTGCCGCACCTCAACTTTATATGTTCGAGGTTCGCGAACAATACTGGAACGACCTAAAACTTAACTATTATATAACTAGAAACAACACTATAATCTTATAGGGGCCTGTGCCTGTCGATATTCGCTATTCAACGCAACTTCGGAAACTTGCTAAGTTATCAAGGATAAATAGGGGCCCAATTAAAGGAGGTAGCACTTGTGCTTCTTGCTCTGGAACTATAACAGCCCCGATTATTTACGGCTGCTCTATAATTACCCCTAAAATTTATATCACGATCATGCATGCTAAACTGTTTACCCCAGGGAAAGTTCCACTTGCTTCTGTTGATGCTTTAATAATACGTGCACACAAAACCCACCCTGAAATAACAACAATCGAAAATATCCCATCTCTTGGATGTCGACATCACAAAAAAGTCCTTAACTGCAGTTTGTTAACAAACTGAATTAGATCCACGAGGATGTAATTTATTTAGAGTGTTTTAGGTTTCTCATTACTTTCCTCGATTTGGATGAAAAACAAAATAATACAAAAAGGCTACTTAAAGAATTCAAAGGTGATGATGCCATTTTCTAAGGTCAACCTAATTGTACATAACAAATTTATAAGTGTAAAATGAAAAGAAAACTCATACTTTACTAGTACGTGTAGTTTAATATTTTTTTTCAACTAATATTTTTGCACACAAATTTGTGTGTATACAAATATATGACAGAAAAAGAATAAGAAAAGAAAACCTACTAACAGTATCACTTATTTACTTTAAAAGCTTATATCGAAATACGAAATAAGTCGAATCTTCCTCTTCGGGACGTGAAAAATTCATGTTAGTAAACAACGTAGATAGAACCCAAATTTGATAAAAGATACGTAAAGCTTGTGCAATATTCGCAAAACAGCGCTCATATTTTTTATGTAACGTCTATCGATCAATACATCAAACAGAATCAGCTGCCTTTAGAGAAATATTTGATCAAGGATATAAGAATGAGGAAAATAAGTGAAAGAAAGAGCGCGGAACGGAAAAGGAAACGCCATCAGTCTTAAAAAGCCGATATGAAATATTCAGTTTTGGTATTTACGCGCAAATTAAGAGTCGCAACTGCGGATTTAATTACGTAATTTTGGCGTTGTGCAATGCATTTGCATCTTATTAATGTTATAGTAGTGATGGTTAAATTAACCTATATTGCGTAAATTATAAATGATATTCAGGAGGTGCCGCCCTAGAGACCCCGTATCATTGGGGGACCTTATTTCCCTATATTAACCACTGCGAGCTCCACTATTCCAGAATGCATAAATAAGTAACCCATACAATGGATGTGAGTCGGAAGTATGTAGTCACATCCACATAATTGCTTCGTTTTGTTATACATGTAGCAAAATATACACTACAAATGCCTACATATTACAGTGTTAATTACCTTTTTGAAAAATTAATTAATTAAACAATTACATTGCGTGGGAAGAATTAAAAACGTATAAAACAGTGCCAGTCCAGCAGACGTTCAACAATAGTTTTCGAAACAACTTGACGAGGTAGACGCAAGAGTGACGAGACGTTTCGACAAAGCGACATACATCTAAAACAAACAAACAGACTATATGGCAAATATAAAACGAAAAGGGACACTTACAAATGTAAACGCAGCAGTTATAGAAAGGATAATTGCAGCTCAACGAATCAAATTAGCATCCCAGAGAGGAGCTCCAAGGTGGTAGGCTAGTTTGAGTAGGCGACCAAACACTGGGATTTCGCAGCAGAGGTTTGGCTCATTCCACTAACAGCTTTACATTACCCAGTGGACGGGAGGAAGCCGACCAACAACAAGAGAAGGCTGATATATTTAGAAGACGGCCGAAGAATGCGTCTTCGATGGGACCAAGTGCCAGACTTCTTGATAGACTATCAAAGATTGTGTGACGAACACTTATATGGAAGTGCTAAAAGAGTCAAAGTGTAGGTAATAAGAGAGTAGGACATTATTATAGGTTAAGTGTGTTTTGTTGGTAATACGTTGTGAATCATTTTAGATAAGTAAGGTATTAGACGTTAGATAATTAAAAAATAATGTATT
The DNA here is from genome assembly GCA_039766575.1 of Serrognathus titanus. Lineage (NCBI taxonomy): Eukaryota > Metazoa > Arthropoda > Insecta > Coleoptera > Lucanidae > Serrognathus > Serrognathus titanus. Next base: position 5,843,991 of record CM077912.1, read on the forward strand.
TTAGATACTTTCCTGTTGTTTAGAGTTAAGTTTGTTCCATTTTTAGTTCAATTTTCAGTTTGATTTCCATGAAGTGTAGTCATAACTAAGGTAAACGCTAATTGTCAAAACGTGACGTTTGGTTACCAACTCAAATCTAGTATGTAACTAGATCAGAACGCGGATGTTCCGGTAACCATGACAACGGGAAAATAAACAACGGAAAACGCTATAAAAAGCGAGCGATTTGGCGGATTCCTTCTTCGACCTTCGCAGGTAAAACTTTTATAAAACAGACAGAGAAGAAATTTTTATTAAAAAAGGTTGTTAAGTACAACGAGGTATTTTTATTAATAAAGAGAACATTTTATTGGATCCTGAATACCTGTATTCTTATTCCTTAACCAACGACATGGACGACGCTTCCAGGTAGGGCATACGTGACAACACAAACAAAATTTAAACACCGGACAACGGTAGACGTTTAGGTATTGTCGAAGGGCGCCTCTCTGTTGTGAAAGAATTGAGGCACATGCGTGATCGGCAGTACAGAGTGTCCCCCTTTTGATAAGTATACATCGGGTAGGGCAAGAGGTCCACCGACTCTTGTGAAAGGTGAGATGACGTGACCGACTTGTGCTAACCGGTGTACATTTTGGGACAGACAACAACCTTTTCGATAATTTTTTTAATTTTTTTTCTGACACATACGGACGCATATACATTTAACACTGACACTCCCTTCCCCTCCCCCCCTCACATTGTCTGTGTCTGTCATTGCATGTGTCCGCCGTGGGGCCATAAAACGAAAAGTGGGTAATTCCGAGCGACCCAAAGAAAGCCCTGAGAGAAAGACAAAAAGAGAATGGACACGTACCCACATACGTAGACAGTAATTGACAAAAACAACCCAAAGTGACCACGAGCATAGCAATTATTTGGCACCCGAAGGCCGTAGAAATATATAAAAGAAACATTATAATAATTTTGACACCCCAATGTGGGAGTCTTACTCAACGTTGTTACATAACAATATGTATATTAAACTTGAAATGATTTTACTAATTAATTAGTACGCAAAACCAGAGTTTCTAAACATGCACAATTTATTAGTATTTAATTTTTATATTGAGAAAAAATTGTTTGTTTTTGTTCTATTCAAAATAAGGGAGCTAATCTGGACATCCGGTGAGAGCGGAAACCGGATTTTATATTATTTAAACTATCACCTTCGGTATCTTATATTTGGAAATTGGTTTTGGATTGTCCATTTTGCTGTTCATTAAAATTTATCAAATAATTCATAATAGTTTTATATCGGACAGTTTTAAAGTCGATTAAATTGAATTGATTCCAAAAGTTTCCCGATAACGAAGTGTTACAAATTCTTTGTGGTAAACTTTAGGTATGAGTTCTCTTTAAAATCCCTGAAAATGAGCTCCAATGGCTTTGGCGTAAATTAAATGCTTGGATAAAAGGCGAATGCATCTTAAACGCAGAACACATCTGCTTCCTGCTTATTGGAAGATAGATGTCTAAGACAAGATCATTTGAAGATTTTGATAGGAATAACAAAAAAAATTATTAATAAATTTTATGCATCAGTTACCTACCCATCCGTTACAGTAATTATTTCCCCAAACATCATGTTATAATATAATTATAAAACACATTTAGGAATTTAATGGAATCCGGTGCAGCTTTAAATTTATTCGATACCAGAAAAGGGCACATCCGGATTCAGTAATATGAGAGGATGCTCGACTGACGCACAATAACGACATAACCAAACATTTAATGCTTTTACAAGAGAGTGCTCATGCTTGTTCGGACTGTTAGACTACCATTGGACGCGATAGGGTGGATTCTCTCTGTGAATATTTACTCGGGAATTGTGGACATTACGCCCGTCAACATCGTTTTCGGCACGTAGATATTTGTTGTAAGGATATTCGCTCCATTGGAATGTTTTAATTTTGAAATCAAATATTGGCCAAAAATAAGCTTTCGACTGGCGAGCTCTCAAAGGAATGAGCAGCAGTTCGAATGTAGGTCACATGTAAATTTTAACCCTTATAAGTTGCTCTTCCATGCTGGTGTATTTCATTAGCATGAGAGGCTATTTTTTTTTGTTTGTTGAAAAATCACTGGTCTACATTATTTTGCAAATGATAACTAACTGTTGTTGTTCTTAACTTTCTTAGAGAAATATATTTGTAATTTGTGCTAAAACAAAAATTATTTTTCTTTTTCCTCTTTCCTTTTACAAGTTAATTTGAATGAAATTTTATAAGTAAGTAACTAAAAGCAGCTATACATATATGCGATGATCATAAATTTTAGTTCCGCTCATGACATACTCCTTCCCAGTCAACCTTTCCCTAGCAATATATTTTCAGTATTAAAATAGATAGGGTATCATTAACTTTCGGAAACCCTTAACAGTAAATCAATGTTAAATACTCGTAATGCTATTAATCCTAATTCGAGTCACAATCAAATTTGGAGATGCAGAAATATCGCGCACGGATAGGTCAACTTGAATCCCTCCTTTGAATAAAATTGCCAATTTAACTGCGACCGCTTAATGAAATTTTCATGTGCAATGCGCACAAAATAAGTTTCAATAATTAAATTTGATCGCGTCATTAAGGTCGGTTATTAAAAACGTCCGTAATGCAAAACGTGGTTAGCAGAGGCAATATGTGCTGCTGCAGCCATTACAGCTACGGATTTTATTAATGAAGCAACAACATTTGGCAACATTTGTGTTTTATATTTCCGAGTCTTTCGCGTTAAATTTACGACTGGCCCGTAAAATGAAAATTACTAATACGTATGTATCATGGAGCGCAAATTAAAACGTGGAATCTCATAAAAATGTGTAAATTTTTTAGTATATTTCATTCGGTTTTTTAAAATTATCCTGCGGATTTAATTTGAAGATTCCTAAGAAGTTTCTTTTAAATAATTTAATGTTGTTCTACCAAAAACATCAGCAAGTGTAGAAAAGTTTAAAAAAAGCTCTCCCACGACGATTTTAACTACAAAGTCAGGCCTCGAGACTGTAAAAGTTCTTTCGTACCTGGAATTCTGTTTCAGAATTTTTTGCTGTTGGCTATTCTTTAATTTCCCTTTTGTATTTGTAATTTTATACAAGTTTCTTACATATTTGTAAGCGCGGTCCTCTCAAGTAATTCAACGGAAAATATTTCCTGAAACTCGCGTGCTACATACAGAGCTTTCAATTAAATAGATTAACACAGATTTAAGTAGTCTGCCTCGTAAGGTATCGTTAAAATATTGATACAGCTCACGAATTTTACGCTTAAAGAAAATAGGTAGTCATAAAGTGGCATTAAAAAGTTCTTTCCGTAATGTAGGCGATGCTATCGCAAGTGAAATAGGGTATCGGCCAAGATAATAAAGTTTATTTACAGTGGTCATTCTTTTTGCGCTTTATGTAGCGCGCATAAGGACATTTGCATATTGTGCACGTACACGTAAATCTTAATGGGGGTTAAAGACATTTTGGACGGGAATTTTAGCGGTTGTGCGTTTTACTGTGTCATTTAAGAGGCTTTGTTTCTTTATAAAATTTATACGAATTTTCCAAGCTATAATTACGCAATTCTACCTTCATAAATAAAAGGAATTAGCGGATAAACATCTTTTGCCTAAGATATATTACTGTACACTTGTATACTAAACGATATCCCACATTATAAAGATAGCATTTGAAAAATTATAGAATTAAGAGGTATTTGAGGAATAAAAATGTTGGAAGTACCAAAATGGAGAGTATACATTTCATATCATAAAGAACTTAATATGAAATAAATTAGAAATTGTATTTTATGTCTCATAGTTATTTATATGAGAAAAGTTTCCGATGCAAAACCAATAAAATTCACAATAGCCAAAGAACCCACATGAGAGAATTAAATGTGCCATTCCCCCTATGCATTATTATCTCGTTCGAAAAATATGGGGCACTATATTTATACGGCCGTAAATATTTATAGCGCTATGGTGTGCGACGTGAGTTTTAAGTTGTGCTCACAGATATCAATGGTCGGATTGCGTGCCACCATAATATCAAGTAGGGCCTCACTTTCCGGGCCACTCGCACATTATCCCCCAACATACCGTACGATTTTGCTGTGTGTAATTAATTTCGAGCGCTATTTTCGCATTCCTGCTGCAAGTGTTACGCATTGCCAGCAGCAAAAAACTCATAAAACAGAAACAGGACATTAAGCGTTGTCACCGAACGGGATTTCGGTTATTACGTTTCAGGGTTTGCTTACAACCCGAACGCTGAAAACGGGGGAGGAAGTGAAATTTGACCTTGGTTCATTCACCACTCACTTGGCTTTTAATTGACATCTGTTGTCTCTCATATCGAGTTTTGCTGAAAGTATTTTGTTTCTGACTGAATCGTTTCAATCACACCGAACAAACAATATCCTTTAAAATTTGCGCCGCAATGGCTGTTATAATTACAGAACAGATTAAATTTCGTATTAATTTTTATTATATTTATTCTAAATATACAAAATTTATTCGCTTTAGTAGTATTTTAATATTTTACAAAATGCAAATTTTCTAATAATTTTTGTCTTTAGTCAAAATGGTGCAACTTTTTTCATGATTATGGTATAACCTTGTGGCATACTGTAAACTGAAAGCCCAAGACGATCATACGTGTTTAAAATGTGCAGTACTTACACGATTACGGAACGTTTCGACCGCAAGGTGTAAACCGAGGACATAACCGTGATGCAGCTATTCTGGAACTGGAACCAGATTTTGGACGTTGTTGCGGAAAATCCGGGAATAAGTGTACGTCCCTTAGCAGCCAGAATGGATGTTTCAGCTAAGGTTATCTGGAGGATAACATAATCGAAACATTGACTAACATGAAATAAACTATCCAAACGTGGGTGACAATAAAGAAAGACCTGCTGGGACGTCTGTATATTTATTCCAATAGAGCGACAGCATATAAAATGCAAAATACTTGATAGTTATTCACTTTGTAATCTATATGATTTTGAATCAAAATGGGTTACCCAAATATCTGCTGTTTACAGCACACATTCTATAATACAGAATTACGAATGAAAAGATTTATTGGGGATACAGTCAGAAAGGGTTTAAACTACATCCCCAATAAGTCAGAATCTTCTAGTTTCCAAAGTGGCTAATAAAATCAAATAAGACTGAGTTGACCATCTGTGAAATAATCCAAGCTACTGTATTATACCTATAATATTAATAATATACAATTCCCTTTCGTTTTTTTTTATAATATGAAAGCATTAATGATTTATGGTACATTTGACGAGAACACCTGTTTTCATTCTTCCATAATTAATTTTAATTCTATATGTTTTATAGTCGACAATTAAAATTATATTTCTTTCACATCGCTGACGTACAGTACATGTATTGTATGTAAGATAATGTGACTCTGGTTCTTTATTCAAATAATGATTATGGTAGGAACTGTTTAATTCATTTTTAAAACGTTAATCGACATATTTTAATTTTTTACGATCATAATGTGCAATAAATATTATAATAAACTTAATAATAGATTTTTAATAGCCTTCAGTCATGCGAGCTAGGCGTGTAAGTTCAGATCGAACCAGAATTTAAGAACACATTACGAAGTAATAGTTTTTGCGTTCGATAAAAGGATTAAATTTCCTGAAATATGAGGAAACGGGCGGCACCGTTTTCTTAAAAATAGCGCCGGCGTTCCAGTTATGTCAACTTAAAGGATTAACGCGACGTTTACGTTTAAACTACTGTTTAATATAAATTAGTTCTAGTTAAGGGCACAGGCCGTTTAATGGAAGGTTTCGTTTTAATTAATAATCCGGTGTTGACTTTAATTAAGATTAAATTATTCAGCAACTTTCTAAGGCATATAAGAAGTTTTCAAGTTGGGTTTGTTTTCTTAGCTTATAACATCGCCAATATTTTTCAAAAACAAAGTTGGAACAACACAAATTTAAATGAAGTTCAAAGTTCATTAATAAACAGATATGTCACACGTGCATGTTGTATTCGAACATTTCGTACTTTCTCCGAAACTAATTCTCTTTAATTTAATTCAAAATTGATGACTTTAGTTCATTACGTATCAGCCAGTATGATATTACTAATGTTACTAGTCATAGCGTTGCATGATTGTTTATGTATAGAATACAGTTCAACTTAATCACATAATCATTGTGGATTTACTGCCATTGTATATAATATAAATGAAAAGAGAAAAGTAATTCTAGAACTTGTCAAGGCGTTCTTATATAAGCTGCAGTTTTAGGTTTCCGGAATTGATGAAAGACGTCTAATAACAGGAGATTGGATGAAAGCGTTAGCAAACAGTATTTACGACAGCATGCATTTGAGCAGACAGAAACGATGACAGAAGAATCACGAAAGCCAACAGTACGTGATCGAACACAACGGCAATGCTTTTATACAAACAAGATCGCGTCGGCGCGTGATATTTTGTTCGTCCTGCTCCTCAAACAAACACATCGCTAGCGATTTTTCCGACATCTTACGTCTGAAATTTATTATTTTTAAACAACAACCGCGGCAGTGATTGAGGAGGCAGGAAAAACCTCGATTTTATGAGGGAGTGTGCGTACGGAAACTATGTTAAAGGGGATTTCTTTTGCCATCGTCTTGTTAAAGGATGTTGGAGTATAATATCAATTTAATACCGAAATTCAGAAATTCTTGGGAAAAATCTTGCGTTTCTTTTTACAGGTCGATTCAAGTTGTTTAGAATATTAACAAACGAAGGAAAGTACATATAGGGAGAGAATTTTCGTTTTGCAAAACGATACTATCCTTATTTATTTTATAGAGTGTAATTAACAACTGGTATAGAATATCAATATTCCTAGGCAATGGGTAGAGTGTTCTCAAATAAGGCATTCGCTTCTGGAATTAAATAGTTTGATTCACCAAGGTGTAATAGAAACAAGTCGAGTTTTACCAATGATTAATCGCATCACATTTTTGATACTGTGATAACGAGACAAAGTGACATCACCGTCTAGACGACGCTAATCCACGTCATGGGCATCTTCGAAGACACTCGCAGACTTGCCAGACAAACACTAAAAGAGATATAAAAGCTTGCCCAGTTGGATGGAGAGGAGACTGGTGAGATATCCCGAAGGACGTTAACAGTATGCGACATAAATTATTTAAGGATATAAATTAGGTATATGCGGTATTAAGTGTTTGTTTATTAGTTTGTGTAACTCGTTATCAAATATTATTTTATTTAAAACCGACTGCTTTTATAATTTATAATTTTATTAAAAACGTTACAATATGTTAAATGAGTAAGATCTATCAGAGTATGAATTAAATAAAAACCTGCACGCTTGGGTGCACAGTAATTCATGTCCGTGGCTGTGTAAGTTACATATAATTAAACGATTTCGGTTTTAGTAACTCAATCCTGTAGAAGCTTATAGTAATCTTGGAAGGATAAATTCCACACGTTTGCTTATTTGAAATTCTAAGTAGGAAAGAAATCATTCAAACGTGAACCCCTACGCATCTCCTTCCTAGTTTTATGATTTTTTGAGTGACTGAAAATGAATATGTGCATATTGCAGTGTTATTTACCTTTTTAAAAAATTTATTCAAACAATTACATTACGTGAGAAGAGTTAAAACATATACAACAGTGCCACGGTCCAGCAGACGCTCAAAACAGCTTTCGAAACAACTTGACGAGGTAGACGTAAGAGTGACGAGACGTTTCGACAGAACGGCGTGCATCTAAAACAAACAAACAAACAGACTATATGACAAATACAAAACGAAAAGGGACACTCACAAATGTAAACGCAGAAGTTATAGAAAGCATAATTGCAGCTCAACGAATCAAATTAGCATCCCAGAGAGAAGCTCCAAGGTGGTAGACCAGTTTGAGTGGGCGACTAAACACTGGGATTTCGTAGCAAGAATGCAGCGGAGGTTTGGCTCATTCCAAGGGCCACTAACAGCCTTGCATTACCCAGTGGACGGGAGGAAGCCGGCCAAAAACAAGAGAAGGCTGGTATATTTAGAAGACGGTCGAAGAATGCGTCTTCGATGGGACCAAGTGCCAGACTTCTTGATAGACTATCAAGGATTGTGTGACGAACACTTAAATGGAAGTGCTAAAAAAGACAAAGTGTAAGTAATAAGAGAGTAGGACATTATTATAGGTTAAGTTTGTTTTGTTGGTGATACGTTGTGAATTATTTGTGATAAGTAAGGTTTTAGACGTTAGATAATTAGAAAGCAATGTATTTTAGATACTTACCAGTTGTTTAGAGTTAAGTTTGCTCTATTTTTAGTTCGATTTTTATTTTGATTTCCAAGAAATGTAGTCATAACTAAGGTAAACGCTAATTGACAAAACGTGACGTTTGGTTACCAACTCAAATCTATGTATGTAACTAGATCAGAACGCGGATGTTCCGGTAACCATGACAACGGGAAAATAAACAACGAAAAGCGCTGTAAAAGGCGAGCGCTCTGCGATTTGGAGGATTCCTTCTTCGACCTCCGTAGGTAAAACTTCTACAAAGCAAGCAGAGAAGAAATTTTTATTAAAAAAGGTTACTAAGTACAACGGGGTATTTTCATTAAGAAAGAGAACATTTTACTAGATCCTGAATTTCTGTATCCTTTTTCCTTGACCAACAACATGGAAGACGCTTCCAGGTAGGGCATACGTGACAACACAAACAAAATTTTTATATAAACACCGGACAACGGGAGACGTTTAGGTATTGTCGAAGGGCGCCTCTCTCTTGTGAAAAAATTGAGGCACATGCGTGATCGGCGGTATAGAGCGTCCTCCTTTTTACAAAATATGCATCTGATAGGGCAAGGGGCCCACCGAACTTTGTGAAAGGCGAGGTGTTTTGGCCGACTTGTGCTAACGGTGTACAGTTTGGACAGAGAACAACCTTTTTGATAAACCCTTTTCTTCATTTTCTTTTTCTAACACACACTGACGCACACACATTTGACATTGACACCCCCCCTCTCATTTTTTCTGTGATTGTCATTGTATGTGTCTGACGTGGGACCATAAAACGAAAAGTGGATAATTCCGAGCGACCCAAAGAAAACCCTGAGAGAAAAATAAAAAGAAAGTAGACACGTACCCACATACATAAAGACAGTAATTGACAAAAACAACCCAAGGTGAACACGAACATAACAAAGGCCGTACAAATATATAAAAGAAATATTACAAATTGACACCGCAACTTGTAGCTCTTAAAGAACACTACAATATACATATATAAAATGCATATCGCTTTTTTCTCTCGTAATTTAAATACTGACAACTTTTAACTGCGCAAAAATAATTGAATCGAGTGCATTCTATTATTTCAGCAGCACAAAATTAGCTTCATAATAAACTGCAGGATACATAAAAGTTATGTCCCAATCATTGCAAACATAACGCCATGTATGCATTAGTACAACACGTAGTTTTAAATTTACAAATATTCGAACATAAAATCAATTTTGCGAAAGCAATTTTAAATGTGGAATTAATTTTAACGAAAAAATAAATTCTTGCTGGACCATTGTCTCATCTCTCAATTTTAATTACAAAGACTCATCAGCATTACAAACAAACTAAAGCATAATTGTACTTAATTATTTTCTTGGCTCTAAACTTGCTTGATATATACCGATATCATTCAGGTTGGTTAGGTTTTCCGGAGACGATATTTCAGTCTAGAGTTTGTATCCTTTCAGAGAAGCCACAAATAACGATCGTTTTGTTTAAGCAGACAAAGATCTAATCAAACCAGACCACCGATGATGTCGGTTTCCTGTCACTATTATTTTCGATGGCAAGAAATTAGAAGTGAATAATGAAGCTTTATGCATTAACTAAATGCAAATAGTTTCATTGATTGCCGGAATGTATAATGAGATAAATGAAGATATTTCATGGCTGCGCTCATTTGCTATGTGACAGTAAAATGACTGAAACATATGACATGAATAATATACAGATCGTAGCAGCATCACCTAATCAAGATTAATTTAATATTGCACATATCTACATCAATTACCGCAGCAATGAACGCTAATATTCCAGCAGACTATTTGTTGCGCATATTAGTTTATATCTGGATCAGGTAGCATATACGTTTGTGTGGCGAACTCGATAATGAGATATATTAGTTCGAGTTTAGCTTCCATAAATCAAATTACAAGTAGCGAGAGTTGTATATCACCAAAATTCGCATAAATATCGCCGGGTACATGCGGTCGGGTGGCGTCGCGGGGTGTGAGTGGGAGTGGAATATAATCTACAACGACACGAGGGTGCTTGCTTCTATCTTGAACATTGCAGGAACGCGAGTGTTCATTTATTACTATGCCTTCACAAACAGACCCGATACTCACATTAACGTTGATACAATTGTACAACACAGTATTTCAAGCGTTTGTTATATAACCCTGATATTTTTTACACGAACGGGTAAATTATTACTTCAAAATCGTTTAACTCCATTTTCCAGCTTGTACGCTAAACGCGTAACAAATGTTTTAAACGTGTTCTGCTTTTGCTTTACGTGCCATTGTTAACATACGTACTGAAAGAATATAATACGAGAAATACAGACAATCGTGCTTAACTAGGTCATAAAATCTCTTTGATGATATTTCTCATTTCTTGAGATGATTAATTTCATTTCCTTTGATATCTTCAAATACGATCAATACGTTAGACATGTTACATATTTTGCAGAATTTGTAAATTTACGTAAACTTCAGCTTTTAGAGCCCTTGTAATTCTTTTACAATGTGTCTTTGTCACTATCTTAAACATCTTGTATATCTTTAATTTTGTGATTTGTTAATGAAATTCTGGCCATAACATACAAAAGGCCAAATTTCTTTTCGATGGACGAATCGCTTACAAAACTACGTTAATGTCTTACGTACTTTAACGTATGTTAAAGAATCAAATAAGAACAATTCTTTATTGTTTTTTTTACTTCTAATTTCGATACCTTTGATGTCTCGAGGAATATCAATACCATGCGAAACAGTTGCAGTACGTATTGTAAGGAAATTCTTCAATCACTCAGCAAGTTTATAACTTTCGTATACCGTTCATAGGAAAAGGAATGCTAAATTCAACAACTTTGTCTTCCTCAGAGTGATGCTTTGGATATTTAATTACACGTTCCCGAAAGTAGTTTCAATTCTCCTAACTTTGATATCACGCTTTATAAACTCGTACTTAATATAAAGTTGTATTTCAGTATTGGGTTCGTACCTACTTATAATTTGCAGCCAGTTTCATTTGCAAGCGCTCTTACAATTATTATTTGTTAAAATATTAAAAATCGATTTTACGTGGCAAATTAGAATTCAAATTAAGTCTGACAAATTCTTTTTATGTTATTTATTTATTTTACGTACATGCACGCGAAACCATTTATTTTCCTTATACTACTTCTACTACTAAGGCGTCAAACGAAGTCGGATAAAAATATTTAAAATTTAAATCGTACCGAATACTCGATATACATATATGACATGCGAATAGGTCTATAAATTTCGCGCCTGATGGCGATAAAGTAAATTGAAGTGAAGCATGCAATTTTAAAACTGCATACGTTAGTCGGAAGATAGCAGTCTGAAACGTTTTACGTTTCGAATGTTTTTACGCATTCTCCTCTATCACCGCCCGCCGGCGCGAATTCTCCTTAATATTTCTGCCCTCTCCGGCAATATTTCATTTCCAAAATCCACATCATGGATGTCGAAGCGTCGCTGAGGAACGTTTCACTTTTGTTTCGTGCTTAAATTTAATGTTGTCTTCTCCGCATGCGAATAAAATTGAAACATTTTATTGCGAAAGATTTATGAATATCATTGAATTTATATAGCATTATTAAATGCTTTCTTTATTCATTCAAAATTAACATAACGTATTTGATATATACACACATAAACACAGTAAACATACTATCCTTAATTCGTTAATTCAATAAGTAGAAGATAAGGTACACTAAATAGTAAAATAAACTATCTGCGTTGGTGAAAATCATCACCACATTTAATCCTAAAAAGTAAAAATGTTACCCTAAAAATGTTAGTTCAACTTATTTACTTTTTATCTATTGGTAAATTCTGATGTATGAGGAAAGGGAGTGAATGACGTTACTACTAATGTATGCTTACCAACTGCATCGAATGCTTGCTTGAGAATAGAAGCGATATTTTATTTCTACATTAAATATAACAGCAACAAGAAGTGGGTAAAAAAGTTGTCATATAATATTAAATGACACAAACTTTATTTTCCAATTATTAAAATTAAACAAAAGTGCATTCTTCTCTTTGGACTAGTACTGCCCTCTTTCATTTTCAGGATAACTCTAACTCTTTTAGGGATAGAAATGCTTGACACTTTCTGGGTAATACTAATTCCTTTAGGAAAACAAAATTCTACCTCAGAAGCCTTTCTCTTTTCCTGGATAATATTAACTCATTGAATGAGAGAAAAAAACTATGGCAAGGATTAATTCTTACAGTTCCAAAATTCTAGTGAAAATATAATATTCGTGTACCTCAATGAAACGTGGATCTACCAAAATGGGTCTGCGGTTCGTCGATAGATATATGAAACAGATTTGAAAAGTAGCCCAGCCAAACTTAAAAGTGAAGGGAAACGTTTTACAATTTTGCATGCGGGAACAAAACTTGGCTTTTTGGAAAGGTGTGACTTGTTACTTGACTCGACGAACAATGACAGAGACTACCATAAAAACACAAATGCAGAAATTTTTCAAAATTGGGTGGTTAATCAGCTTATTCCTGCACTAGGCAAGTTGCAAGGAAAATGTGTGGTGGTGATGCACAATGCACCGTATCACTCGGTGCAGTTGGTCAAACCACCCACATTTTCCTGCAAAAATGTCAAATACAGGAGTGGTTGGTTAAACACAAAGTCGAAATTGAGGGCAAAATTACAAAAAGACAATTATGGGAATTAATTAAACCTTTTAGAATAGACGGAACAACAAAACGATACGCTACTGACGTAATTTTGAAGGGGTACGGTTATGAAGTTCTTAGATTGCCTCCATACCATTGTCAATACAATCCTATTGAGATTGCATGGGGGTAGTGCAAGGGCTTTTACAATAAGCACATAAATTCGCAACCAGTATCGAAAGATAGGGTTGCAAATTTATGGCGTGAGGCTCTTTCAAAATGTATCCCCGACATGTGGCAAAATTTTTGTAATCATTGTGGAAAATTTATTTCGGAAGACTGAACGAAATATATGGGAAATTTTTCGTTTGAAAATATTCCTCGTTTCATTATTACATCAGGAGAATCTGATTCAGAATCAGAAATTGATGATGAATCAGATTCTTCTATGGAATCAATGGAAGGGGAATAGGGAACATTTAAATTGGCACCAAAATTTTATATTGTAGAAAACCCATGTATATTTGTAAAACTTATAAATAGATCCTTTTAGCAGTCAAAACTAATAGCCACGAATATCCACAAATACAAGCAGATTTGCAGAATTCTAGTGTTAGCAGAAGAATCTGATGGTGTGCGTGTTGGAGGAGGTAGTAAAAGTAGACAGAATTTTAAATGAAATCTAGCTTATGGTCTTCTCGGGAAAAATGATAAGATATTTTACATAAATATGGCTATGGAAAAGGTTCTGAGACACCGGCAACAACAAGAAGATCCTGTTATTTAAATACCCCTTTATATAATGTTTTTGCGCCACCTGCAGCGCACCTCTACATCATTGCCAGGCACCAAACTCGAATCCCCTTCAGAAATTCATCCCGGTTTCGAGTATTCACCCCATCTGCGACAGCGAGGCGAAAATAGCCGTGAGCCCTATAATAAGATCATCCAGGACCCGAGAACAACATTTCTTCGTCTGAACAAGTCCGAAAAAAAACTCCTGGCTGAACAAGCCATCCTCAGGGGTTGCACAAGCCGATACACCTCTCCACCCGCTGCACAAGTAGCAAGATCCATTTAGCCACACCTCCGTGCACAAGATTATATGAAAACACAAACAAACATTCTGTCATTATTGTTTATTATCATATCTGGAGTCACATTTGTTAATAAAGAAACACTTCTTCGCTTTGTGGCACAGTTGTTGACTAAGAACACGCAAACAACACACCTCACCCCAAACTTTCTCAATGAAAAAAATAATTAATCATTAAACGTTTGTTCGAGACGATATTTCTCGTTTTCATAGAATACTTTGTACAGCACAATTGAACTGGCAACATTGGCAGTGGTAGTTTTCAAAAACGTAACCACAAAATTAAAAACGAACGTCAATCAAATTTCTAACAAGTATATTTTTTTGTGGTACCAACAAAAATGTCACCCTAACACGGCCTACTCTGAATGCAAAAAGATCGTAAACCGAGTTACACGTTCGAAAACATCAGGTATATTTCGAATCACTTTAGCAGCATGTAAGATGCGTTCATGCAACTCCTGTACAGTATGCACTAGAATAGACGAGCTATTTCATTCACCCTCACAAAAAAATCACAGGGATTTAAATCTGGAGACCGCGAGGGTCATAGTACTGGACCATACTGGACCAATCCACTTATTATTGTAATTAGTGTTTATCCACTCTTTCACAACACGAGCTGCATGAGGGGGTGCTCCATCGTGCAATATTTTTTTTACCAGTTTAAGTATTATCTGTGCTTTCTATTCTAGTACGGATTATTATTAGGCGGTCTATAATAGAATTAGCCTGTATATTAGGGTGGAGCGAAAAAATTAAAAATATACAATTGAATCCTAATACTCTTAAAAAGTTGTGTTTTGATATTAGAAATATCTGTGAAAAATTTGGCATATATTGGACAATATTATCTGCCCTCTACTGATGATCAAACATTGCCTAAATTTCATCCCAGCAACTACAGTTATTAATAATCTTAATCTGAGCGTGACATGATTGTCATAATTTTCAGTGTCAGTTTTCATTCTGAATGCGACTAAAATGAACAGAATGCATGAGGCATATAATATAAGAGCTTAAGTGGACTGTCTAAAAGAAATTAAAGGAAATGTGTTTACAACGCATGAAGCCATGATGCGGTATTATTTATGGGTAAGACATGATTTAAAGCCGAAAAACAGTAAAAAAGAGTCAACTGTTACTGAAATTTCAGACATTGTTTCAAAAGAAATCGAGTTTTTGTGGAGAAAAAGTTCAATTCCAATTGTAACACACACTCGTGTTTAGCAGTTAATTCGTGCTTATCGTGATAAGTATTTCACTTTGATAAGGTATCCTCAGTCGACGAGAAACAAACAATACGAAGATAGAGTTGATTTGTTTAAAAATGATTCGAAGCTACTGTTTGACATTTCGGCAAGCAAATGCAAAAAATTTTCGATGTGTTCCTGTAGTAAGTCTAATAAAGTTCCTTTGAAAGAACATGAGTTTCTCCTTGACCAAAGAACAGAAAGGAGAATGATGATAGGGGGTATTGATGCCAAAGAAACAAGCAGTATTCGTAAGAGAATGGAAAGAGGAAGCTTGGTCAAAAAATCTAATTTCCAAGGAAATAACTTTTACCCAATTGGCCACGACTGAGAAAAATTGCTCCTCAACAGAAATTGATAAAGATTACGTAACCAAAATGCATGAGCCTTCACTTTCAATTTCCTGTGCTCATTCTAAGAAAGCTGCCAACCAAAACAGAATTAAACTGCAGAACGTTGCAAGAATCTGTGACCAATTTGGCGTTTCCGATAGATCCGTCGCTGCTATTGCCACTGCCACTCTGCAAGATTTCGGAATTGCAACAGCAGACGATTTTTCCACTGTAATTGACAGGAGCAAGGTGCGAAGAGCAAGGTGTTCCACTCGAAAATATTTACAAATGGAAGCTCAAGTTGAAACCAATTATACAACTGGACTATATCTGGACGGAAAAAAAGACAAAACAATTTACCAGGAGAAACTAGGTGAAAAGTTTCATCGCAAGACTATTTCTGAAGAGCAGATATCTCTTGTTCAGGAGGCTGGTTCTCTGTATTTGGGACAACGCTACACCTACTTCGAGTTCGGCTGGAAGTATTCTCAAACGACTGACTGAATTCTGAAATCTTGAAAGCTTGGTAGCAATAGGATGCGATAGAATTGCGCTAAACACTGGAAACAGAACGGCTTAATAAGAAACATTTTTACATTTTTTTATCAACTCTTGCCATGAAATCTGGACGGCATCTCTTAGTTTAAGTGAAAAGTATGTCATTGTTGACATACTTTTCACTTAGTACATGCACTCCTCGATGCTTATTACAGTAAAGCTAAGACATGTTGTCTAAATTCCATGGCAAGAATTGATAAAAAATTTAAAAATCATTCGGTAGAAAATCTTTAGAATTAAAAAACTTTTAAGTACTATGAGGTTTTTATAATTTATAAAAAAATTTCTTGTCATTATATTTGCTCCACCCTACTGTATATGTCCTAGCCGTCTTGGTTGCCCCTTTTCTCTCGAAATCTTTCTGAACACTTCTAATTTGATTCTTTTTTGTTTCCTCCTCAGTCTATCCCAGGAATTTTATTTTACATTTGTTATATTATTATTGCTTTTGCTAATGGGGGTTTTATTCATTTTAGCTGAGGAGAATAATAATAATACGGAAATGATAAATTGACTTCACCATCACCTGTCGCCCTTTTATTATTCACTGCCTGTCCTAGATTAGGTAATGTACAAACTGAGACATACAGGATGAATCAACTCCCATCTATTATGGGCACATATTTGTTGCTATAAGAGATTTTTATAATTTTTTCAAACTACATCAACCGCAGATACAAAATTTTACTGAATTTTACAGTCTTAGCTTACGCTGTTGTATGATGTTATACGTAAAAAAATATAATTGCTTAGAAACAATACAACACACGTACAAGAAGAATTTCTGCGGGTAAAGTTATTTTAAAATTTAATTTCCAGTTTACACTCCAAATCCTCGAGAAATTTCTTCCGCAAACAATATTGTATGTTTTATTGCTTTAATTTTTAAACAGCGACAGTTAAATTTGATGTTGCAAACTTCAGCAGATGAAATGCTTGGACTCATATTCCCAGAGTTGTCATCCAAGTCAAAATTACTTTACTGAAGTAATACACAGCGAATTGTTTCTACATATTACAATATTTTGGTCGTCACTTTTTTATATACCCTCAAATTTTAATTCGAACTTCAGTTTAGTAGAAAAATATAAACGGTTTTAAAATTAAGAGAAATAATTATGTTTAGAAATGTATTTTCGGTGATGTATACATTTAAAATTAGTGTTATATTATAAAGCAACACATTTCGTAAAACTGTAAAGTTATAATTAGATGTTTCGGAACATCGGAACACGCAAAGCAATCCCGCTATTAATTTCACAGCTGGCACTTACATTTTATAATATGACACATTTCCAAAAGTTGTTTGAAAAATATAAAGTTTTACTGCAAATTATATGTAACAGTTGTGACGTCAAACATGCATGTACAACAACTCCGCCGTAAAATATGAAATTCCTTCTACGTACGAGGCATAAATCTGAATTAGCCCGCGCATATTAAAAAACAACATAAATAAAACGCCGCTGTAATCTTAATCACAATGTTCGGAAAAATATAGCGCAAGCTGTATTTGATAAAGAGCAGATGCCGGTCGCAGGGCGACCTGTTTATTACGCGGGGCGTAATGTACAAGACGCCCCACGACCATTTTTACTCCCCACTCGTTTCCAGCAAGATTAAAATTCCGGGACAATGTCGGAAGTCGACACTTTCCGGAAGCCAGCTTCAAGGTACTCGCTTATTGCACCAGACCTCGGCGAATACGTCGCGAACGTTAAATACTCGGCCTCATGAAGATTAGTGCTCGGGGGCTGAAGTTCGCCCCCGAAGCTATTGAAACAAAAATCTGAGGGCTTTCCGTATTGATTTCCTCTTTAAGTCCAGGCGAGTTCGTTTCGTTCTGCACAAATTATTAATTAACTTCGACCTTCCTGATAAATAAGCTATACACAATTCCATTAACGTTAATATTTACGAAGTGAAATGACAGTTGATTGAAGAGGATTTAGCGAATATCTTTGAGAGGTGCAGACATGCATTAAATTGTCATAATTACCTATTACCAACGAACAACGTACAGGAGAGAACAGGATTAATCACTTTGTACAACCATATTGACAAGAGGGATAATTTTAATTATAAAATTCATCAACCGCAACTATTCTACTATTTCATTTATTTGATAACAAAAAAGTTTTGCTGCTTGTAAAATATGATTCTGAAGCTAGAGTAAAATTAAAGAAGGAACAATAAATAAATCTAAGTATAAAACTTCAAGCAGGAAAGAAAATAATTCTCGGTATTCCTAAATGCAATCGATGAAGCGATTTCTACTGTCGGAGGTGTCGGAACTCAATTTCGTTTAAAACTTTAAAGCTCCTTGAATAAACGTCCAGAGATGTAATAACAGTTTAGCGAACTCGTAGCATTAAAATTTGTTATTAAAGAGTTCCCCGACACAGGGTAGCTTTCGAATAAAACCAAAACGAGTCGACACTGAATATTCGACCGCCTTCATCGCCGAAACGTTCGGGCTTTCGCGAAACTGCGCCGCCGCTGCACCGCCCGCGAAATGAAACGAAGATTATGACGTACGGCTAACTTTCCTCCGAGGAAATACCCAAAGATTCTGTGTGCTTTATAAAGTTTACATCATAAAGGAGAGTCTCGAATGCTAAATTAATAAGAGTTTAGATAGCGGTTGGAAATTGCTTAATATTTCGAAGTAGCTAATTGAATTCTGCAAGTTTTATTAGTAAGTTTTGATTCGAATACTAAGTTCATTCAGGCATAATATTCCATTTAAATGAAGACCACCGCCGCTTCAAATTCGCCTTAAATTTTAATTAAAGTAATTAGCATTATTGGAACTACATCCAAACAAAATTGTTTCTTGGAGAAAACATTTTGTTTTTGGGTCAATTTAATAATAAATTGCATAATTTCTAACGAAACCACAGAGAGATGTATCCCTCGTTCTGTGGTAAGGAATAATTTCCTGGCTATTTTATATTTACGGGTAATCTGATTGTTTTCGCCTAAACGCAATTCAAAAAGCATTACCATATTTTATCTCTCCCTTGTAAACAAAGAAAAGTAATTTTCGTTTTGCGAAAACGCGCCCGTTACAGGGAATACTAATAAATCCCCGCAAATTGCGAAACCTCATGCCTCGTTCCTTCTCGCATCTTTTAAAACATCTCCCCAGCAATGTATTATTCTTATGAGTGTATTTGTACTTTTCCGCGCACCTAAATCTCGCATTGAAACGTTTTCCTACGTTTTCGGCGCATCCAATCCGTACTATCCCCATCTTCAATTTTCGTTGTAGCGTTTCACTCCAATAAACGAATTGTCGGGTTCATTTGCATGAAATGATGAAGAGATGAAAAAATAGACGCAGAACGTTTCGGATATTCCATTGAAGAAAGTTAAATTTCTGCCAATTTATAATTGAGGAGCCCAATTTAGGTGCAAATGAAAAAAACTGCGTTTTGTGATTTGGACTCTTTTTGTCTTGGGTTCGTAATCGCAAATTTTGTGATAATTTCGAGCGGATAAGGAAATGCTTTAATGATTAATCAAGTTATTTAAAAACCACTACATGAAACGTTTAGCTTTAAAGTGTAATTGAATTAGCCTTCTGTTGCTCAAGCATTTGAGGTTTGAGTATTTGATCGCGGTGACCGCAGAGGGAATAATCAGAAGGCCTACGCCTACCCTGAACTATCAAAGCATATTGTGTACAGACAATTAGCGTAACATATGTCTATTTGTCGAACGATATAACATCAGAAGGCTTAACGAACCAGTCCTGGGGTAACGAATTTGCATAGCGTACAAGCAACTTTAATTTAAACATGTCATTCAATTTTCATAATTTTTATGAGTAAACAGCAATCAGCAACGTAAACTACATTGTTTAATCAGTCAATAGTGGCACGTACTTAGGTTCCTGTTTATTTACAATTCACGCACGGCCGAATTAACACTACGCCAATTAATCGAGGGCTAATCGCTTAGATGATTTGAACTGAAATGGTAATTCGACAAATTGTTATTTTACGAAGCTCTCGGCCGGAAAAATCGCATGATCCCTTTCGATTATAGCACACCGATAGCCAGGCTACTCTCGTTTCATTACGGCTACAAGAAATAAACTTTCTAACTAGTTTCCAAGTAGTGTCCGAGTGTCTTGATCACCACAACAAGTGCTTTTGCTTGCGGCAATTTCTTTCGCTAATGGTTTCCAAATAGACTAGCGTGAAAGACCAATTTTAAAAACTCTTCGTTTTTATTCGTTTATTACTTGTTACTATTCAGAAATTCGCTAAATTTCTCTATACATCACTTGATATATAGCCTCCTAAAAAGCTGAGCTTGCAAAATTGGAGTAGTACAAATAAAAACTCGAATTTAGTTGACATCGTAATAGGAGTACGAAGCCACAAAGCTTTGGAGGAGCTTTTTTGTACAGAAAAGGGGCTAGTTTCGCATATATCGCTGTCACATTAGTCAGAGGTTTCCCATTGATTTTACTATTTCAGTTTAGGGTTTCCGTGTTCGCCGAACGTATTCTCGCGAGAGAAAGAGGCGAGAAGCCAGATTTAACAGCCCGAATACAATTCTTAGCGCGCGCTTTGAAAGGGTCCTTTAAACTACTTTGAATTGATCTACAACCGCAGTAATATGTTTCGCTGGGCGTCCCCGTTGGAACGGGAAACGGAAATATTATTTTCCACGTGACTCCGCGTGACAAATTACCAAAAAATTTCCACCGAAATTACCGGCGAATCCAAATATTTTTAAAGCGATTGGTCTTTCAAGTTAAAACGCGAAAGTAATTTAGGATAATCAATTGCCATTTTTAACAGTAAATAGGGTTTTGGCCCACGTGATAACTCTTTATGCGGTAAACAGCATTCGCTTGCATTGCCTCGTTTATTCGGTACGATTTATAACTTGAAAGGAAACGGTTTTCTGGTTGGTGATTTAAATTTCAATGATGTTTAAGGTTTCTGCGTTGGATGCAAATTTTTACTAATTATAAAACTATTTGAACTGCATATTTCTCTTTTCTAGTAGATTTTCGGGTTAGAATTATGAAATAGAAATTATTCAGGAATCTAAATAAATAAAGTAAATATTCCATTTGATAATGTTACTTGTAAAACGAAACCACACGTTTATCGTATTATTTGAAATTAAAGTCGTGAGAAATAATAGGTGTTGTATTTCTTTAAACCTCCATTCATTTGCGCTTGCATTATTAATATGCAGAATGTGTTTCGCACGTTTCATTACTCGCACATAGTATTTTGTCCAAGGTTTGTCTGAACAGAAACAAAGTAAATCATAAATGAGCAAACTAGCAGTGCATTTGCATCTGACACGTAAGCAGACAACCACAAGACAAAGACTCCTTAAAATTCATATCACAGGACCTCTTCGTGTTCGGTGAAAAATCTTGGGAATTAAAACAGAAGAAGCATCGGCAAAAATGGGACGAGAAATATGTTCGTGAATATTTCATTTTCTTAGAGTGGCGTCGCCGTCCCACCAAACAAAGGTACGCTTGTAATCCAATTACTGCGCTTTAGGAATATTAAAGTTCCGGGGGCTGTTATACATTATTTCGGTTGGGCTTGCGACATCGAAGCCACATTAACAGATTATTTATTTTAATTCCCATGCATTGAATTGAAAAACGCTCTGAATTCTATTTTTCAGCGCATTTTCCACGTTTATTTTATTTATAGTTTTCAGACCATCCAAACATAAACATTATTATTAAATTTGAGTGATTATTATTTAGCTGCAGGTAATTCAAATAATGAAAAAAAAAATTTTAGTGTCCATAGTAGAATGAGCTTACTCTGTAATTAAAAACAAATAATTTTTGTTTACCTAACTTGCTAATGACTTAATCATTTTAGTGTGCAGTGAAGATAGTGT
Source organism: Serrognathus titanus (assembly GCA_039766575.1). Taxonomy (NCBI): domain Eukaryota; kingdom Metazoa; phylum Arthropoda; class Insecta; order Coleoptera; family Lucanidae; genus Serrognathus; species Serrognathus titanus. The sequence goes on from CM077912.1 coordinate 5,866,124, forward strand.
AGATCGTAAACCTACAGGCTCGAAAGAAGTCCTTTGCAATGCCGTTGAAACAATGGGACCCAAACAGGATGTTTCGCAACTTCGTGAAAAAAAATAATACCGTGTTGGACATGAGATGTGTGCATAAATGCATCTAAATAAAAACGGAAATAAAAACAGTAAAACAGATTAGTACGTAGATTCCGGTGCGAGTGTTCATATGACAGCTAATTCGGAATGGATTAAAAATGTATCAAGAACAGATTTGCAAGAAATAATGGTTGCAAATAAAACAATGATTCCAGTATTGCGTTCAGGTGAAACAAATATAACGACTGTTGCTGGTGATCACAGGTATGACATTACAGTAAAAAATGTGTTCCTGAATTAACAACGAATTTGCTCTCAGTAGGTCAATTAATAAAAAATGGTAATACTGTAATATTTGACAGAAATTGTTATAGAATTTACAATAAGCAGAGTAAAATAGTTGCAATTGCAGATTTAATTGATGGTGTCTACAGATTAAACATTGAGAAATCAGAAAATTGTTTGTTAGTAGCATCAAAAACAATCACAGGTGATGTATGGCATCGAAGATTTGGGCACATAAATTGTACGAACCTAAACAAGAAGAAAAATGGAATAGTAGAAGGATTTACCTATGAAGGCAACGCAAACGTTGAAAAGCAGAATTGTGTAGTATGCTGTGAAGGTAAAGAATTCTTGTGGGTTATAGTGAAAATACTAAAGGATACAGAGTATATGATGTGAAAGATAATACCGTAACAACTAGCAGAGATGTGACTATAATGGAAAATATAAACAGTACTGTTGACTTATTGATAAATAATCCACAAGATAAAAATGTCGAGGAAGTAGTTTCAGTGGGGGACAAAGAAGATGACAAGAAAGAAGAAGATGGAGAGAATGAACAGGTATCACACAGTTCAATTGAAGCAGAAGAGTTTGGAGGAAGTGAGGACAGTGATTTCATTTTAGAGAAAGGCATAGAAGTTCCAGAAATAATACGAAGGTCGCAAAGACATCCCAAACCCAAGAACTTTGATGATTAGGTATTTGATATACATGAGTACTGGTGGTGCTAATCTAGACAATGATCCCGTTACTGTGGAAGAAGCTCTGTCAAGACCAGATAGCATAAAGTGGAGACAGGCAATGATTGAGGAACTGCAATCATTTGAAGAAAATCAGGGATACTCCAAAAAATGATACTGTAGTGCAATGTAAGTGGGTATTTAAAATCAAAAGTGATACTGGCGGCAATGTGAGGTATAGAACAAGGTTAGTGGCAAAAGGTTTCACCCAAAAACCAGGGATTGACTTTGATGAAACTTTTTCTCCAGTGGTCAGACATTCAACCCTAAGACTGTTGATTGCTTTAACAGTAAAATTAGATTCAGACATAACACATTTAGATGTAACAACAGCATTTTTAAATGGTTTTCTAGATGAAAATGTATTCATGGTACAACCTGAAGGTTTTGTAATATCAGGTAATGAAGGTAAAGTATTAAAATTTAAAAAAGCAATTTACGGTTTAAAACAATCATCAAGAGCTTGGTATAAAAGAGTTGAAGATTTTTTAACACGTTTAAACTTTAAAAAATCTGAAATAGAACCATGTGTTTTCATGAAATCTGAAAATGAATCTATAACAATTATTGCGTTTATGTTGACGATTTTTTTATTTTTTCAAACTATAATATAGAACAGAGTCTCTGAAATGTGAATTAGGTCTCAAATTTAAGATAAAGGATTTAGGACAGGCTAAAAATTGTCTTGGAATGAGAATAAACGTTGATAAAATTAAAGGTGAAATAACCTTGGATCAAGAACATTATGTAAATCAGTTGTTAAAAAAATTCAACATGGTAGAGCTACGGAGTTAAAGTTGAAATTTAACAAGGAAGATAATGTAGATAATTTTAAGGCTCCTTATCAACAACTTATAGTTTAATGTATCTTGCTGTACTAACAAGGCCTGATATTGCTTTCAGTGTTAGTTTCTTAAGTCAATTTAATAATAGCTATAACGAAACACATTGGAAATGTGCAAAAAGAATTTTGAGATATTTGAAAGGAACTAAAGACTATTGCTTAAAGTTTGTAAAGGATAATACAGAACTAGAGGGTTTTGTAGAAGCTGATTGGGCTAGTGACATTTTTGATAGAAAATCCTATACTGGATTTTGTTTTAAACTATCTGGCTCTGTAATCTCTTGGGAAAGCAATAAGCAGAAAACAGTTGCATTATCCAGCACCGAAGCTGAATATATGGCTATTTCGGAAGCATCAAAAGAAGCAATTTATATGAGAAATTTCCTTTTAGAATTAACTGACAAATTGAAGTGTGTTACATTGTATAATGACAATCAAAGTGCTCAAAAATTGTCTATAAATCCTGTGTTCCATAAAATATCAAAGCAGATAGATATAAGACCTCATTTTGTTAGAGAAACTATTGCCAATCAGTTGATAACAATTAAATATTTAAATAGAGCAGATATGCCTGCTGACGTATTGACTAAAAGTTTAGGGTCAGTTAAACATTATAAATTCTTAATCGATCTAGGTTTGTAAAATTGTGATATTTTGAACTAGTGGGGGTGTTGAAACTCTATAATTCAAAATATCTAGCGCCATCTATGTAGAAAGTGTACAGTTTCCACCAAAAATAAAGCAGTCCGTGCTGAATCTTTGTCAAGTGTGTTTTATTCAACATTTATGTGTCCCCAATGATAATAATCTAGCGGATTTAGATCAGGTGAACGTACAGGCCTCCTGATCGGCCCGTTTCTTCCAATCCATCTACCAGGAAAAATTTCGTCGAGGTGAGCACGTACTTCTCGTCGAAAATAAGGTGGAGCCCCATCGTGCATAAACCACATCGTTGCTCTAAGATTTAAGTTCCCATTCTCGAGAAGTTCCGGTAGATTAGTTCGTAAAAAATTTAAGTATTGGAGACCATCTAAACGGTTCGGCAAGACGAACGGGCCGATTAAATTGCCGTTTAGAATACCTGCCCACGCGTTAACAGAAAATCGTTGTTGGAAATGGCCGCGACGAATTGTGTGAGGGTTTTCCTCAGCTCACAAATGCATGTTGCCACCTCATCTCTGGCAAAAATAGCTTCGTCGATAAACAGGACATTATGAACAAAATTCACATTTGCTTGTTGTTTATGCAGTAACCAACGATAAAATCGTACGCGTAGAGCATAGTTGGCTGGTAGCAAAGCCTGAACGCTTTGAATATGGTACGGATGTAATTATTGTTCGCGAAGAATGCGCCAAACAACGGAGGGCGACAAACGTGTTTGTCTTGAGATATCACGTACACTTAACGAAGGATGTTCCTCGATAAGTTGTAGTATTTCTTTTTCCCTGTTTAGGATGCGTTGTAGACGCTTTCATTGTTTAATTTATTTTCAAGAAGATACGAAACACCCTGTATACGTACTTGGTGATATTTTTGTTGATGCCACAAAGAAACAGTCATAAATTTGTGTTCTATACATATTTGTTTTCTTGTTTATGACATTTGAAGTTTGGTCCGCCACGTGTATCTATGTTTTTAACTAAAATTTTTCTAACATTTTCTATAATAGTCTGTTCAGCAGGGATCTGGTGTAATTCAATTTCACGCTTGATGCTCTTCGAAAATTCACAATTGCAAGATGCGTGCGTTAACTGGAAAATTTATTTCACCGGCGATACATTATTCAGAAAAAGCTTCGAAGTTTCAGCGCTAATAAAACATTAATCGCAGACGACGACGCCGCCGCCGCCGCCTCTGTGAATCCGAGGACACAAACTTTTTCGGATTCTAAAGAATGAATGGCCCGCTTAACTTAATCGCATGCTAATAGAATATTATCTGAATTATCCGATTGATCTGCCCCGAGAAATGTGTGCTGCGTTCCGAATTTTATGCGTTGTCACGCTTAATTCGAAAACTAAGCTAACTGAATTGGTTTGACAAGATTTTAATTTGATTATAATATTTTGAGTTAACCCCGACTTCCTAGGAATGATTAAAACGTTGCTTTGTACTCTGTTTTTGTAATATTTAAAATAAAGAGGGTTCTGTCTGTATAAAACGGTGCATAAATGAAAGTCTAGAATCTTCCTTGAGTGAAGTTATTGAATATCCGAAATTCTTGAAAAGATATTCTCTGTTGTAACGTAAGGAATGTAGAGGAATAAAAATTACACGCTCTTTCCAAAGCAGACTCAACTATATAGTTTCATATCTTAAACAATTATTCATATGGGAATGAACTGAACTGTACTTAACCCAATAGTTTTAGTTATAAAGTCCTTAATTAAATATTTTCTTTTTATTTGCCGAATGTATAACATTCTTGAAATAATAACGCCAAATGAAAAACATGTAAGTGGCATAAAAAGGAGTATGCGAAAAATTTAATATCGCAGGCGTTGTAAAACTAGATATTCCACATTTCAGAACAAGAAAACTACAATCTAACATAAAATAAATATTTTACTCGTACGAATAACAATCCGAATATCAGTATATGTTTTTTTTAATCAGAAATATTCAAAGCAATCCGCATTTTTCCACAACAAACTCTTTGACAATTATTTCAAGGGGCCGGTGTTTAGGGTGAGGCACCAAGTGAAAGCGTTTCCCCACGATCAAAAACGCTGCTTCAGGATTTTTTAATTCTCTGAAGTGGCAATTTATTAAGTCCGTAATTAAAATTCGCTTTCCTAAATATATACATTGAAGCAGTTTTGATTTGAATTTTTATGAGGCAACATTTCGCAGAATGCGATAAGAGAGAGCCGAAGCTGCCTTGCATAAACAGGTTGAGGAAATAATACGTTTTTAAAGCATAAATTCGACCAAACATCTCAGGACTTATAGAATGCAACTCGGTCGATTTAATTTTAAACGCGTTTTCTTTCAGAATTCAATTTCCGCTTGCATTAAAAACCGCGTCTTGGATAGACGAAGCTGTTATTTTGGGGCGCGCTAGGTGTACAATTAGTTCGGTTCGACAAAGCGTGTGGGGTGCGCTTAACGAGGAAAGCTCTTAAAAAAAGCTCGTTATTACTTCGATAGTTGGTCGGGTATATTGGCTTTGTTAGGGGGAGAGAAATTTTATCACATAACGAACACTGGGCTATAAATATTTCAGGAGGGTAACATTATCCTTGTTGGACATAGTGTGTTTACTTACTTTTAAAGCATATTTGTCCTGTCGCAATTAGGTAATTAAAGATAATGTCTGTTTATTTTGTTGGTGTAATGGAATACTTTTGATAAAATTATACTCAAACAAAAATTGATAAATGGTTATTTTGAAACTAATATAGCATGTCCTAAAACACAAGTTATTTATTTGTATAGTCAGAAATGGAAATGAAAAACAATTCACTTCGTTTGTGAAACAAAATTGAATATTGTAGACAACAAATTGAGTAACATCTAAACACACATATTTTGTTTAACATATAAATTTTAGCAAGAAAAAAAAACATCCAAAAAGACGTTTTATTTGAAAGAAGCTGCTTACTAAACATAAAGTACCAACTTAATGTAGCAATCAGGACGGCAAATTAAAGCTAAGGGGAGAAGCGCTGGAGGAGCCTAACAAGTTGCGAGGATGTTACATAAAAACTTTTAACCTCTTCCGGTTGTATTACAAAAAGGAGCCGTCGCAGATAAGTCAGACAATGCTTATAAGGATATAAAAAATGAAAGACTAGAGAGGGAGACGTCGAAAGCAGAAAACAATGAAAAACTGGAGTGTGGTCGGAGATAACAAAAAGTAAAAAGGGCAGTTTTAATAGAGTAATTTTCCTTAATTGCTTCTATGATACACTACGCTCGAAAGAATAATGATTATAAAGTGAATTTACGAACGCAATTTAACGAAGCATAGAATTTCATTAACTGGTTTTTGTTCTACAGTAATTGTTCGAGAGTCGTATTTACTTTTTTTTTTTAATTGTTAGAATGTATTTGCCCAACGTCTTTTTTTACAAAACAAATAAGTAACTTAATTTATACAGCACAAAAATTCTTTGTTTTACAAATTCTGAAATAAGTAGGTACTTATGTAGAAATCTAATTGATGATACGAATTAAATTATAGATTTTTCTTTGTTATAAATAACAGATTAATCTTTATAATTTTGTTAAACTACCTGAATGTGTGGATATTATCAACTAGGAAAGTTTATAATTCCCGAGAGAACAACCGAAGCATTTTCTATTTCGTTTTGCTTGTACTTTTATTAACTTACCTACACGTGATTTCTGTACTTAAATTTAATAAACAATGGTTTTCAAACACCTAATAAATTACCTTAATTTAATTTAATTCTTTATAAAATCTATGTATAAACTCTTTCCTAAAACTTTCTATATTGCCAGTTACACAATTTTAATTAATTTCTTATTTTTTTATATTATAATCAATGAATGATTAATAGCTAATGCAGTTGTTCTTTCTGAGAAATTGATTGTAACGTTTACACGACAATATTTGGATGACGTTTTAATGATGTTTACTGTAATTTAATAATACAGGAAAAACATCGCTAAAGAAAATTTAAAAAGATATTTAAGGTTTTATGTCTAATGTGTTGTGTATTAGATTAGAGCAGTGATTGCCAACCCGCCGATCTCGAGCTACCGGTAGTTCGCAATTCTGGTAGCTTACAATATTTTTTATATTTTAAAAATACCAACGGTTAAAAATCATAGAAGCCTCCGTAAATATCGCAAATTCTCATAATAAACACAAGCAATGGCAACACTGCGGTGAGCGATCTGCCGACAACGTTACTATGCTAGAATCGTCTAGAATAGCAGCGCTCTAGTATTCGAGAACGGTCTGGTTTGCTTTGAATGGGATAAATACGCATTGAGCACTCAGTTTAAAACCGAACATCACGTAATCTACGTCCAGCAGTTGGGTCCGTAGCGAAGTAGAGAGCAGTAAAAAATATTATGGCAAGCAGTAGTAAGAAGGTGAAAACAAATCATTTCCATTCGGAGGGGAAGGACAGTATTTCTTCACTGAAGTTAAAGGAAAAAATGTATGTTTGTTATGTAATACTTCTGTTTCCATTGCCAAAAAAGAGAATATTAAGAGGTATCATAAAACTATACATTCGAATTTCGAAAAATCATTTCTATTACATTCTGCCACCAGAAAGGAAAAATTGAAACAATTAAAAAACCAATTAATTGGTCAATATTTTTAAAAACAGTCGACAGAAATAAGGCTGCAATTGAAGCATCATATCGTGTGTCCCAGATAATTGCACAAAAGAAGAAACCTTATGAAGACGGGGAAATGATAAAACAGGCATTTTTAGAAGCTGCAGATTCGTTATTTGCCAACTTAGAAATAAAGACGAGATAGTTTCAGCTACAAAATCTAGGCTACTTTCTGCTAATATAGTAATGAGACGAGTATAAGTTATGAGAAGGCTTAGGATAATTACATTTTGAACATTTTTATAAATAATGTTTTATAAATAAATAAAATATTTTAATTCTTTAGGGCATTAATGCATAATTTGTTGCATTTTTGTTTAAATTGTAAATTTTTCATTATTTCTTGTTGCCAAGTGAAAACCGACACTTTATAGCAGACAATCTGGAAATTCCATAAATGGTGTTCTAAAATCAGAATACTTGGAAATAATAAAAGGATTACTAGGGTATGGGGTAGCCCCCTTATGTTACAAGGAAATCCTACAGAAAATTTCATCAACCTTCATTAGTTGTGTGCTGATTGCAATAGTATTAATATTCCTCACGATGCCAAAAGAAAGAAAGTGTGTAAGTGCAATATTAAATCAGTTTGTGACGGACTACGATGATTTTACAAATGGACGTGTGTTATTTTGTAAATACTGCGAAGTTCATGTTACGGCAACCAAAAAGTTTCAAGTCACGCAGCATCTTCGAACTGGCACAACATGCAAGTAATAAAAATCATAAAAGGGGAAATAACGAACGGAAAGTGTTAATTTCTAATTTACCAAGGCCTGGAGCTAAACGCTCAGAATTCAATGAAGAACTTTGTAAGGCTCTTATTTGCGCAGACATTCCGTTAGCTAAATTAAAGAATGAAGTTCTTTGTCATTTTTTGAAAAATTATACAAAGCAAAATATTCCAGATGAATCGACATTAAAAAAAAATTATGTTTCCGAGTTGTATACAACAACATTGGACAAATTAAGGGCAAAAGTAAAGGATCATTCTATTTGGGTGTCATTGGATGAAACAACAAATAAAGAACAAAGATGCATAGCAAATTTTGTGTTTGGTATATTAGGGATCAATGAAAAAAAAATCATATCTGCTGACTTTAAAAGTATTGGACAAAGTGAATCATTCAACAGTCGCTGCTTTTTTCAACGACTGTCTAAGTTTATTGTGGCCGTCTGGGATTTTGTACGAAAAAATTTGTTTGTAGTCATGCTGCATCATATATGTGCAAAGCAATAGGGGGACTACAGATTTTATACCCAAACATGATACATGTGACCTGTTTGGCACATGGTTTACATCGAGTAGCTGATTTAGTTCGTAATCTTTATTTAAACGTTAATGTGCTAATATAATCTGTGAAAAAGATTTTTCTTAAAGCACCAAATCGTGTTCAGAAGTTTCGGGAAATTTCGGGAGACGTTCCATTTCCACCTGCGCCAATCATTACAAGATGGGGAACTTGGATCGACGTTGCTGTGCATTACCTGAAAATTTTGAAATTGTGAAGAAAATTGTTGATGAATTCGACTCTGCGGAAGCGCATTGCATTGAAGAAGCACCGAGTATTCTGAGAAAAAAAGGTATTCGAGAAGATCTAATTTTCATTCGAGCTAATCTGGCATGCATTGCGACTGCAATTTCTAAGCTAGAAGCTAAGGGATTATCTCTACAAGACATCATTGAAATGGTAGAACATGTAGTTGAAGATTTAACTAAACTCAAGAAAAATGTTTTCATCAATAAATTTAACGAATTTACGAGCTATCAACAACTGAAGAATACAAGTGAGGGGTTGCAAAATGAATCGACCCTTAATGAAAAAAATAAACGTTTAAGTGCCAGTGACGTTGAAAAATACGAATTTGTGCCAATAGTGTCGTGCGATATCGAGAGTGTTTTTTCTCAGTACAAAAATATTCTCGCCGACATTAGGCGCATATTTGCTTTAGAGAATTTGTTACACCATGTTGTAGTTAAATGTAATTATAATTTATTTCTGTAATGTAATTAATTTTAATATAACGATTTTATGTTTTTAATTATTCTTTACTAAATAATTTAGAATTAAAAAAATTGTTTGTGTTTTTAACAGAAAAATAAATATATGTTAATATAAAAATTACTACTTATTCTAAGAAGTTAATTTTTAGTGCATATTGAAGTGCATATTTTTAATGATTTTGGTGCATACTTGCATGCATATTTTGAAGTTTTTTAATGCATAATTATGCTAAGTTTAGTTATGAGCAATTATATTTTTGTGCAGATAAGAACTGACTTAGATAACTGTGTTTATTTTTCACTGCAACTGGATGAATCAACAGATATGACTGACACTTCCCAGATGGCCGTGTTTGTAAGGATGGTTTTCAGTGATTTTACGATAAAAGAAGATCTTTTGAAGTTTATTCCACTGAAAGGACATACTACTGGTCAGGAAATGTTTTCTCATTTCAAAAATATTATTTCATCTGAAAAAGTTCCCATATCAAAAATGATAGGCTTGACTACCGATGGCGCTCCAGCTATGGTGGGTTGTGATAAGGGTCTGGTGGCGTTATGTCGTAAAGGTGAAAGTTTTCCACAATTTCTCTGTCACCACTACATTATCCATCAGCAAGCTTTATATGGAACCTTTCTAAAACTAAACAACTAGTTGTAAAAATTGTGAACAAGATTGGAGCTCAACCGTTACAAAGAAGATAATTCAAAATTGACTGTCAGTACGGGGGGGCTACTTCTTCACTCTGAAGTCCGATGGTTAAGTAGAGAACGAGTGCTGAAACGTTTCAACGATGTCCCATCTGCCATAGTTTAATTTTTCAAACAACGCGATGAACTAATTCCTGAACTGGAAAATTCAATCTGACTTAGAGATTTTGGTTTTCTTGTGGACATTACCGAAAAATTAAATGAACTTAATTTACAGCTTCAGGGGAGGGACAAAGCACTAGCGGAAATGTTTTCTGATATAAAAGCATTTATCAAAAAGCTTGAGTTTTGAGAACAAAACCTAATCAACTGCAATACCAAGCATTTCTCTGTTCTTTCAGAAAAGGTATCTCAAAATCCATTGGAACCCTATGACAGTAAATATCATATAGAAATAGTTTCTAAATTGAAGGAAAACTTCAAAAATCGTTTTAAAGATTTCAATGAAATGGCTTTAGTGTCGCAATTTGTTGTTTCACCTTTCATGGAAATTGATATCCAACAGTTTGCAACTTGTGTTATGCAGAACTTTGGCGAAGACATCTCTGCAACAGAAATGGAAGTGATTGCGTTTCAAAATGATTTAGCCTTAAAACCATTAGTCTCAGGTACAACATTTATCTGGCCTATAGTAAGTAAAGAAAAATATTCAGTTCTATGTCGTGTTGCGTTGAAAGTAAAAGCGTTATTTAGTTCAACGTATTTGTGTGAATCTGCTTCCTCCAATATGAAATTCATTAAGAATAAATTCCGCAATCGACTTACAGATGAACATTTTGATAATTGTATGCGAATGGCTGTATCAAACTATACTGCAAACAATAAAAGACTTATCGATGAGTCTGAGTGTCAGCCTCCTCATTGAACATGAATTTTATATCAGCACATGTTTTTGTTTAAAATAGTGCGTTATACTTTTTATTATTTTTATTCACTTTTATTAAATCGCACGTAACATGCCATTGTGATTGCTTAAAAATCTTATTTATTTTTTAAACACCCACAATTGGTAGGTATAGATTTATTCTGTTTAGTTTTAGTTTATTATTAGTATGTATTAGTTTGTAAAATAAATAATGTCGAATAAAACTGTGCATTATTTCATTTAGGCATGCTTACGTCGCTTAGGACTAGATAGCTCACTGATTATTCCAAAGTTACCAAAGTAGCTCAACACATTGAAAAAGTTGGCGACCACTGGATTAGAGTATAACAATATTTTTTCGTCCGTGTGAAGTATTCATTGTTACAGCTAAAATAAGTAAAGTAAATGTATGTCTAATGTCTAGGCTAACTGTAGTAAATTTTCACGAAGTCTTTGTGAAAGTCGTTAAAAAGTTTTAGAGCGGATCATTATGTTAGACAATGAAATCGTTAAACTTTATTTTTTGTTTTACTTGGAACACATTTCTGTGAGACAGATAACTATGGTTGTTTTAGAGAGCTTTTATGGGAATCGAAATGAATTAGTTTTCACTTCCAATCTAATATATAATCTTATTAACGGAGAGCAATAGTTGTTAGTTTAAAATTAATGGAAAACTGTAAATTGCTCCTTCTTTTGATTTTATTTTATAAGCCTTTGGCAAGCCAACCCAAAGTATTTTACTTGATACAATTCCCAACTTTAAATAAATAAAATTGCACATCATCACAAAAAGAAATTTGTTTCATCGCATTTCCTATTATTTATTAACTTGAAAAATTACAACCGAGAGAATTTTACGTGGCAAAAGAAAGTGGTTCCCTTCCTTCTGGGAGCACACAGTCTCTGTGGTGGCCAAAAACTTTACGCGCCTTTCATTATTCGTACGGGCTTTCAGTTTCACTTGTTTTTGAATTTTATTAAGATAAATCCCGCCACCATAATTTCGTCATGAAATATTGTCATTTTGAAGGAAACTTCCCCGGGTTTCTCTACTTACTCCTGCAGGAGCAGCGAAAGAAGAGTCATTTATAATAAGTTTTTGTTGCTTGCGCTGATGCTGTAATACTCACTTTCATTTCTTTGCAACAAAGAAGATTAATATGATCACGTTACGTCACGGATTAACACCATCATTAATAATTCGTTCCGATTATATTTCTTAACGTTAAGTATGCAACCCAAATAGTTCCTTAATTAGTAAGTGCAATATTAACGCGACGGTTACGTAGTAATACCACTTACGTGATGACACCTGCTCGACTGAGTTAAGACACGTTCGACATTGTCAGATAGCTTGCAGACATCCGGTGTTTACCCAGAGGACGACGAAGAGAATTCGAGAGTACGTCTGAGGGTTTATGTCTTCATTAAGTTAGTATAAACGTCAATGAAGTCCTAACATATTGAGTAATTTCATTAGAACGAAGCACCACTAAATAAATTATCGAGATTGTAATATAGTGCTCTTAAATCGATTAATTTTGCGAAACGCAATTATAAGTTACAAGGTTGTCGAACTATTAGGTTTAAGTAGAGGAGAAAATTTGCATTCCTATTCTAGACACACCTGATTGTAATTTACATCACAAAGAACACCAATTTATGTGCAGATTAATGTCTTAAAAAATAAGTAGGAGTGAGGTTTCTGGAATTATAGGATCTCTTAAGTAACTTATTCGAATAGGGTCTAATTATTTGTTTCATTTTCACAATTAAATTAATTCAAATTAAAAGCAAATAAGAATGAATCTACAGTGCGATTAGTTGGAAATTACTTTCAACTTTTGCTGTGAATGTATTAGGAAAATACTCACAAACAATTTCCCAATAATTTCAAAAATTATTTAAACACGCAATAACAATGTTACCCATTTAAGAGAAGTTGGGAACTAAGATCTGTAAATTCGCTCGGTGAGATATGTGAAGACATAAAACAAGTGCATATTTTTAGGCAAAACTAAATAAAAAAGGTGGTATAAATTCTGCGAGACAGAAGCCCACCTCTAACATAAGCTGCGAAATATTTCACCCAGTTAATGCCTTTTGTTTTAAACAGACACGAGCATAAATTGAACTTTAAATAACTCATGAAACGTGCTAATTAAACACGTTAATTCTAGGCTTTAGAATCGATTTGCCGATTTGGGTCATTTACAAAATGCCAGATAGTAAACTCCCCCGGAGGCACATGCACATCTATTTTCACCGCCGAGGTTTTAAAAACGTGGAAATATATTTTTTGTGGAGCACTTAATTACTGACTATGTTATGGAATTACTTTCTGTTTATTTCTATCTGTGGGAGGGTAAGTAAAAAACTCGTGCGTTATCCAGACAAATGGCCCTCGAAGTAATACTTGCTTTTGACAGTAACAATGATTGACAGCAGCAGTTGGTATATGACGCTCTATGTGTCAGAATTGCTATTTAGAACGTTACATACCGCATATCATTACCCTAATAGCAACGTGGATTTATGACCATAATTAATAATTTCGAGAGCGTTCCATTACTATACGATAACTGCAGACTAACTTGAATATATTTTGAACATCCAGAGCAGAGTAATCTAAACATTAAGTAGCTATTTATGGCAACAAATACTTGCCTGTTTTTAAAAAAATACTTTCAAAAATTTACATACAGATTGCAATGTATCAGTATTTGAGTCTTCTCTGATGTTCTTATAAAATATTCAAAAATACGTATAAATTTATATATCAAAATCCCAACTTCAATTACATTTGGTAAACATTAGTTCGGGACCCTATCAAACAACTGAGAGTTCCATCAGCTTATTTTTTGTGTCTCTACATTACCCTCACTCGTCGCCGCCTTTTTTTTTATTCCGGCATAGCATGGAATCCTTTGAAATGCAAATGTCGACGTAGGTACTTCACACATATTCGTCTAAATATGAAACAAAATTTGAAATTTATATTTTTTTACGTCTTCCATAATTAACTGAATTTTCACCGGCTCGCACTTTAGGGAATGCCCAAAATGTACGCGCGGAAATTATTATTTTTTTCTTTACTAGTGATTTTGCATTGATATGAGTTATGTGAGTTTTTTCACAAATTAGCGGGATATTGAGTAATTAACACGTAATTTTAAAACAAACTCAAGAAAATTCAATTGAATTCTTGCTATATTCTTTATTTATGTCTGACTTTCCAGTTTCTTGTATGTCTCTCATTTTTATCCTGGAATTTTTTATACTTTCTAGATGACCTAACCGTTGCACTCTTCTCGATTTTATGACTTCATCTCAGAGGACATTCTCTTCACCAACTTTCCAGTGGAATTCCATTTCCATACTTTAACCTAGGAGAGTGTCCTGAAGATGGCAGTCTATTGATCGAAATACGTACACATGCACTGTTAATTACCTTTTTGAAAAAATTAATTAAACAATTACATTACGTGGAAAGAATTAAAAACATATACAAAGGTACCACGGTCCAGCAGACGTTAAAAAACAGCTTTCGAAACTTGACGAGGAAGACGCAAGAGTGACAAGACGTTTCGGCAAAAACGACGACATACATCTAAAACAAACAAACAGGTTAGAGGACAAATGCAAAACGAAAATGCACACTTACAAATGTAAACGCAGCAGTTATAGAAAGCATAATTGGAGCTCAACGAATCAACTTAGCATCCTAGACGGGAATTCGAAGGTGGTAGACCAGTTTGAGTAGGCGACCAAACACTGGGATTTCGTGGCAAGGATGCAGCGGAGGTTTGGCTTATTCCGGGAGCTACTAGCAGCCATACATTCCCCAGTGGACGGGAGAAAGCAGGCCAAGAACAAGAGAAGGCCGGTATATTTAGAAGACGGCCGAAAAATGCGCCTTCGTTGGAACCAAGTGCCGGACTTCTTGATAGACTATCAAGCATTGTGTGACGAACACTTATATGGAAGTGCTAAAACTAAAAATGACAAAGTGTAGGTAATAAGAGAGCAGGACATTATTATAGGTTATTAATATTAATTAATATTAGTTTATTAGTAATACGTAGTGAATTATTTTTAGATAAGTAAGACTTTAGGGGTTAGGTAATTAGAAAATAATGTATTTAAGATACTTACCTGTTGTTTAGAGATAAGTTTGTTCTATTTTTAGTTTGATTTCCATGAAATGTAGTGATACCTAAGGTAAACGCTAATTGTCAAAACGTGACGTTTGGTTACCAATTAAAATCTAGTATGTAACTAGATCAGAACGCGGATGCCCCAGTAACCAAGACAACGGGAAAATAAACAATTAAAAACGCTATAAAAAACGAACGCTCCGCGATTTGAAGGAATCTTTCTTCGACCTCCGCAGGTAAAACTTCTATAAAGCAAGCAGATAAGAAATTTTTATTAAAAAAGGTTATTAAGTACAACGAGGTATTTTCATTAAGAAAGAGAACATTTTACTGGATCCCGAATACCTGTATCCTTTTTCCTTGACCAACAACATGGAAGACGCTTCCAGGTAGGGTATAGGTGACAACACAAACAAAATTTTTATATAAACACCGGACAACGAGAGATTGTTTAGCCCTTAAAGTACTACGCTATTTTAATACACGTAAAATACTACATGGGGTCTCTTACGGACCCCGTGAATTTTTCTTTCTAAATTAGTTGTTTTGGATAATAGTAGTTTATTTACTGACTAATAAGAAGAAAATAGATCTAAGAAGCTTAAATTTATTATACTTTAGAAATACATTTAAAAAAATCGGCAACAGAAGAAAAAATATTATTCGCCTTCTTCATGGTGGGATATGCAATTTATATTTGTAGTTGTACGTCTATGGGTGGAACAGATAAATTTCTTGCATTTGTCACATTTTATATTGACTTTTTTATCTTCTGATCGTGAACAAAGGTTTTTTTCGTTGACTGCGACTGTCGGTTCTAAATTTACTGGATCACTTACTCCGCATGCAATTATTGCTTTATATACGCTAGGGTTAGTTTTTAAATCTGAAATTCGTCGTTTCATATTTGGCAGAGTCAATTGTTTCCCTAAATTTTGAAGAAATGTTTTTCTCAATAAAGATTTTGGAATTTTGGCAACGTATATAACAAAACTGTTCAGTGCGGCAATATCAATAAGATTCATAAATAAACGAAAAGGTCAGCGGGAAGTACGACGAGCGCAGGTGTATTCACGTATCATTTTATCAGCATTATCAACAGCTCCTTTAGTGGCATTATAATTTAAGATCATGTAAGGTTTTTTTACGTTCCTCTTCAGAAACTAACGAATCTTTATGCTGAGTAGATAAAACATGAATCAGTTTGTTTCTTTTTGGTGTGTATGCTACCGTAGTAATTTCATTACAGAATATAAATTCTGATGAATAAATTTGTCTACCTTTTGTGATACCAAGTTCCTTTGATTTGTCTAATTTATTTTTACGTACGGTTCCTAGTAGAGTCAAATTTTTGGTCAAAAGATATTCAGCCAAAGGCACTGATGCAAAAAAATTATCTGTGGTAACACCGCGACCAGTACTAAATAGAGGTGAAACTAAATCTGAAACTACTCGAAACCCCTGGTTTTTTTTTGCAAGTCCCCCGGGCTTCTTACCGATATAAATGTGGAGGTTGTGAAGGTAAGTCGTTTTTACATCTGCTGAAGCTCAAACTTTGATTCCATACTTTGCCGGTTTGGAACTCATACTGTTTGAACGGGCACCTTCCAAGAAATGCAACGAGTTGCTCATCTACAGTTACCGTTTCGTGTGGAATAAATGCTTTTTGGCAATTATTTACAAAGGTTTCCCAGATGTCCCTGAACGCAGCCAGCTAATCTGTTTGCATTCTTTCTGCTCTTGTTGCTTTATCGTCAAATCTTATAAATTTATTGATCATGATAAATCTGTCTCGACACATGGATGCTGTAAAGATATTACGTCTAATGGATTCATCTCTACCCACATCTCTTTTACATTTTCTTTTCTACAATGAAGAGCTTCCGAAATCAAAATGCCAATAAACGCATCCAGTTCTATTATGTCCATATCTTTCCATATTTTTGGATTTTTGGGATTTTTCTCATTATAAATTTTGTATACACGGCTTGCTTCTTGATTTGTAAATTTGCAAATATTATCTTTCATGTTTGATGTAATAAAAAGATTAAATATTTCAAATAAATCTTTGGCTAGGTTAGTGTATGCTGTTGGTCCTGGTTTGGTCGTAACAATATTTCTCAAAGGTCGTCGCGAAGGCCCCTCTTGTTCATGATTCCAAATTCTTCCCGATTTTGCTATGTACTGTTTTCTGCCTTTATCTACCAGTTCATTTATTATTTCTCCTTCTCTGTCGTCTTTATCTTCAAGAAGTTCATCTTCTGCTTCTTCAATTACTTGTTCAGTATTATCCTCAATTTCGGAAGAACTATCATGTTGAAAAACGAAGTTGGGATCACGATCTTCATCGTCACTAATGTTCAAATTGTCACTGCCACTGTCTTCGCCAAAACGATCAGCTAATTTTTCTAATTCTTTTTGAGATAACACTTTTGAACGCCATTTAGCCATTTTGCTAACTAAATATTTAAAACTTTAATCTTCAGATTCGCACGTTTTACACGACCGATAATTATATCGAAATTTCTATCCATACACCAACGCAGTTTCAGATGTGTCAAATTCGGATTGTCCTGGCGCATGCGCATGCTTAGAAATTTCGTATAATTTTCAGTTGTGTAAAATGGCTCTTAGCAATATATTTAGTATATTTCTTTAGTATGTCATATAATTTTATAGCTAATTTTATAGTTATAATAAATCATTACACAAAGGACTAGGCGGGGTCTTCTGAAGACCCCTAACAAGAAGTAAAGCTTTTTCAGAAAAATATATGCTCAAAATATTTTTCTGACTTAGTACTAACAATGATTAGATTAGAAACTCAGCTAGCAAAAAGGACAGCGTGCATAAGTAATTACTTTGTCATATATTGCAATAAATCTTCACACGTCGTACTTTAAGGGTTAGGTATTGTCGAAGGGCGTCTCTCTCTTGTGAAACAATTGAGGCACATGCGTGATCGGCAGTACAGAGCGTCCCCCTTTTGACAAATGTATATCGGATAGGGCAAGAGGTTCACCAACCCTTGTGAAAGGCGAGGTGACATGGCCGACTTGTGATACCTGGTTTCGCTTTGGACGGACAGTAACCTGTATCGTCGAAGGGCGCCTCTCTCTTGTGAAAGAATTGAGGCACACGCGTAATCAGCGGTACAAAGCGTCCCCCTTTTTACAAAATATACATCTGATAGGGCAAGAGGCCCACCGAACTTTGTGAAAGACGATGTATTTTGGCCGACAGGTGTACAGTTTGGATGGACAACAACCTTTTTGATAAACCCTTTTCTTCATTTCATTTTCTAACATGCACTGACGCATACACATTTGATACTGACACCCCCTCTCATTTCTTCTGTGTTTGTCATTGTATGTGTCCGCCGTGGGGCCATAAAACGAAAAGTGGGTAATTCCGAGCGATCCAAAGAAAACCCTGAGAGAAAGATAAAAAGAAAGTAGACACGTACCCACATACATAAAGACACTAATTGACAAAAACAACCCAAAGTGACCATGAACATAACAATTTTGGCAACCAAAGGCCGTACAAATATATAAAAGAAACTCTACAATATGGACTAATATAAATTAATTTTGGTAACCATTTAATATTAAACAATAAATAACAGCATTATTGTACTAGGGAACTATTTCTGATAAAATGAGTAAACTTGACTTTAATTTTATTTAATAAAATATATCTTGTGCTTTTCCACAATTTAATTCACAAAAAACTTTACACAGAATGACTACGTAAAACGATACAAACTATTTCAAACTGCGACTGCCTACTAAAACATTAATACAAGAAAGCATTATAAAAATTTATCTCCTAAACTATATTAAAAACTAAAATAAATTTATCAGGTAATAAAAGTTGCTACGTTCATTTCTTGTCTGAATAATTACGTACGTAAGAGAATTAAATAAATTTGGAATGACACATAAAACACGTAACGGGAACGAATGGGACTTAAAACTAAAGTAAAACCGATATTAAAATAAACTCGTCATTCGTTAAATGTACTATTGTCAAAGATTAAAAAAATTCTTGTAAATTAATCAACGCCTGTAGGTATCCTGCTCGTTCTCTTCTTTCTTAATTGCCTGAACCAGGACGAAGGTGACTACGATGTTGACAACCTGTAAACAAAGCAGAAGCAATTAACTCAGCAGCGTTCTGTAAAGAGGGATCAAATGAAATTTTTTAATTAAGAAAACTTGTTTATTCGAGGAAATAACAGAGTTTATAAACAGTTTAAACCGATCGCTCAGTTATGAAAGCTTATTCTGTTGTTTCCTAGACAATATACATAAATAATATTAAGGCTTGCTACTCTTATTTGCATTTAAATAATGCATATTTGTTAAGTTGAGAAGATTAAAAACGAAGCAAAATTTATTTTTAGATTGATTAGACTCTAAAGTTCAAATACAATCTCCTTATCGGTGAAATAAATACTTCTGCACTTGATAAACATATTGGGAGTTAAAAAAATATATTTGTTTCGGGAAGTATAAATTAAAGAAAAGCGCGACGTTAAGAAAGATATATGGGTATTTATACTAATCCCGGTTTCCTTCCGTTGGCGATGCGGAGGACACCTTTAAATCCACCGTGATATTCGCGTATTTTTGCAGTCGAGTTCTTTCCGGCCAATGCTGCTCCCTAAAGTTCATCGCCCGCCTTACGTCTGGTTTTTCCAATTCCTCTTGGAAATCTGTGACTTTGTGCAAAAGATATTTCCCAATAATTTATTATAAAACCTTTGCAATTTAGATAATTGGAAAATTTAATCAGTACTGTATTTCGATGTACTTTTAATTTAAAGAAGTGTATTTTGGTCTGATGTGATACAAACATGATGACAATTCAAAGCCTTATTCCAGCACACCCTTTTTTTTGGAAATCGTTTTCCAATAATTCCTTATCAAAGCTTAGGGGGCATCATTCCCGGTGATTGTTTTCTTTAATATGTCACCGGGTTTATTGCCCATTTGATTCCGATTTCGACTTACTTACTGCGTTTAAAATATATTTGGGTGAGAACGCGCAGGAACCGCCGATTTGAAAGGAAATTTATTGCCGCATAAAAAAGTTTAAAAAACAGTTACTCGCAAGAACAGCAATAAAACGTTTGATTAGAATTTTAATAGTGTTCGACGAATTCGAAAACTTAGCGAACGCAAGTTGTCAGGCCAAGTTAGCTAAAGAAAGTAGTAAACTTTTATTAGGTCGTTAGCTAAAATACATTCCCGATTTTCCGAACGAAAGGAAAACTCACAATTAATATGGTTTTTATGAACAGAAAGAATTCATCGGGATCGTTTCAATTGATTTCCATGTTGCATATTGTATAATAAACAATTACGAGATGAAATTTCTAAACGTGAAATGTAAATTTGGTGCTTGTGAAAATAAGCCAAATATGGAGAAATATCAAAACCTCTGAACCGGATGATTTTCATTCATTGTATTGTTACACTGGAATTGAAATTGCGGAAAAAGTTTTGCAATAAATTTATTTACATTTTATTTGCATTCCGCGTTTTTTGTATAAATTATAATTTATTTACTGAAAATAGCATGCATAACCATTGTTATTTTATTAAAACACGTATTGTTAAAGTTTTTTCCGAAACGGGTTTTACAAAGCTCATATAAATCGATTGCGATGAATTGAAACAAAATTAAAATGTATGGCTACAAGACACTGGAGATCGTAAAGCTCCTAAAAGCTAGAAATCAATATATAAATTACATTAGAGAGAATTTTCGTTTCGCGGCTAGAAATGGGTCACAAAAATGGGAAAAAAGAGTGGGTGAGGTCAGCTGTGACTCGCATTATACGTTCCAATATACTTTGCGATATTTCTTAACGGAATTACATTTCTTACATGAACAGGCATCGCATCCGCGATATATTTGGGGAGCAATTTCACGTGTATAATGCGCATTGTAAATGTTTATTGAATAAAGCGAACGTAGTAAATGTCGGTGGTAAGGCGCCATACGCGAACGTTTAATAAATTTACTATATTGATTTAGCATCCGCCCTCGATGTAGACAATATCGTCTGGTAATATCCGTTATCCGTCCGTGGATTTCCTTGATTAAAGCACGTAAAGGATATACATTACCAGGATACACTACAATGGTTACAGCGTGAGCTTGGGTAGACATTCCGACGGTATAATCAAGACGTCTCTGTTTTCAGTAAATATTGTTCGTAGGAGAATCGCATTTGATTCAGGTCGACTCTGGAATTTTATATGAAATTCTTAGTTCACTCCGTCTGGGCTATTTTCGCAGTCGGACAGGTTCGAGATAAATGCAAATTGCCAGCAAACAAAAATGAAACAACTTATTCGGCTATTGTTAAACTTGGATTGCTAAACATGACCCTCTTTCATATTGAAATATGTAAACGAATAGATTTTCTGCAAGGTGAAGCCAGTCATGGCGAAACTAGAATGAAATAACTTGCGTACCTTGACAGACATATGCAAGTTACCATTGACCGTAGAAAGAATTCTATTTCACGAAATAAACTAGTCACTTGACTTCCTTTAATTTTATACTCTTCTTTGAATCTAATTTTCTTTCCACGCTTGAATGGTCCCCACTTGCATTTTCCGATGTGTTTTACAAGCTCATTTGAAATGCGACAAAGTTGTTCCCCCGAAAACGTTAAATACGATAAAGCGGTTAGAGAACTAAAATATTCCCTGCGGCGCACACACATCCGTGCTGAACTCAGGTGAACTAAAATATAAAGGGAATACGTAATAAGTTAAAAATAAAGAGCCGGAGCGGAGATAAGCCCGAGAGCGGCGAAAAAGTCGGGACTTATTAAAACTAAAATCTACCATAAAAACGCGCCGCTTCTGCCCTTTTCATTGGGCGGTAGTTCAGAAAGTCACTTTGGAAATGTAAATTCTAGGCCATCACGAAGATTACGCTCGATTCGGAAATTACAATGTGGGCTGGGAAAACAAACGCGGATTATATTAATTTTTGAAGAAGAAGTAGAAGACGCCAAGCAGTGGCAAATGAGATCCATCCAAGACTCCCTTATTGAAAGTTACTTGTATGGTAGCTTAAACAAGTTACTGAATTTAATTGTTTACATGTCTTGAGTGAGTGAATTCAGGTTATACAAACGTTTGTTTCTCGTTATTCGGGAATATTTATTACGGATTCATAACTCACTTCACGGAACAAGAAATGAAGTCGAAAGCATACATTAAATTGTCCTGTTTGCCTTCATATACATTTCCTTTCTTTCTCAAACATAATTTAGTGGAAAAACGGGGTCGGTCCAAATTGTGTGGCGTGCGCGCCTCTCATATGCGTAAAGGATTCGAATTCGGAACAGGTCCCGGAGGGTTCCCCGGAAACACCGAATAGTTTCACGACAAATCTTAATCCGTCCAATTAATCACTGGAAAGTGTACAAAGTTTGCAAGGTTTGTGTAGCTTAAAGATAAAGGCGGACATAAATCGAGGCTCAACAAAGAAATCTAGATGTACTAATAGCGCGCGCTTTATATGGGGCGAAATAATCTCTCAGGGGTTCGGTTCACCCTCTAATTAATTTGCTTTCTACTTACATGGAACATACAGGCGGTCATGGCCAGGGCGGCTATCCACGCGCATTTTTCTTCGAAGAACCAAGTAAGCTCCTGAACGCAACCATGGAAAAAGGCATTTCCGGTCACTGTGTCTCTGCACTGATTTGGTAGAGGCTGGCGCAGTTCAATGTAATCCATGGGTCCATCTGCCCCACAGCAAGCAATCTAATGGAAAAAATTATGAGTTAAAATATAAAAAATTTGAAGTACAAATCAATAACATGGATTATGTGGAGCTATAGGTAAATTGTAGTGTGTGACATAGTTACGCTTCATCAAATTCAATACGTATGCGACCGAAACCGGAAAGCCAATTAGCCTTTTGCGTTCTCCATCACACGAAGGAAAACCAAATTCCAAAAGCTTTATACGTGGCAATCATTCGAACGGTTCGCAATCACGTCGACGATGAAGTGCAAAGCCCGGTTTGCGGCGAGCTCGAAATTGCTTTATTTCGTTACTAAATTGATTATCTGACTAATTAGTCATTAATTTGCGAAACGCTAAAATACGTGACACTTCATTTTTGTCTGAAATTGCCATGTAACGGAAATAAATCACCCGGTTAAATGCCCGCACAATGGAGACATGCGAGCGTACGCCGCAGCAATTAATGTTCGAAATTTACCGGTTATTTATATGGTGGATATTGCAAAGTTATAATTCGCTTAAGCTAATGCGATTTGCTGTTGAAGTGAAAATATAAATTGCTTAGTGCAAGCACTCATGGTGAACGCGTGGATTTAATTTTGTTATATCTTCGAGCAAATTAATTCTGAACTATCGACAAGCAACAGTATCGAATCAACATTTACAATGTCTAAAACATATGAGTCTATTTAATATAGGTATCGTCATTATCAATATTATTATTAGATTTAACTGATATCAATATTTACACGAAGTGCTTTCTACTTTATGAAATTATAGCATTATGTTACACAAGTCGAGTCATAACATACTTTATAGCATAAAACCTTCGGGGAGTCACTTCCGGGATAAAGTCTCCGAATACTGCAACGGAAGTCACGTCAGTACACTGAATGAAAAACAAATAATGAATCCGTGCTACATAAAACAGTTTTAAAACTGCCGCTGACAAGAGAATGGAAAAGAAAATGTTTATTATAAATCATTCTTAATTTACAAATTTCTTTTCACTTACAGATTATTCAAACGGTCCCTCCCCTATTTGAATCGTTACTTTCAATTAATAACAAATTTAAAAGTAGATTAAAAAATTAAAAGTGAGGCAGTTTTAATTACTTTACGTTCTTGAAACAATTGTTCCTTTAATTGGAAACGTCTGGGGGCTAAAATTGAAGTTAATATCGAATTGCGGAGGGAATGCAGAGAAAAAAAATCTCATTATATAAAATTCGTTTCGGCTGGCTGCGACGTATTGTAGAATCAGATTTTATTTACAGCAAATTACATTTCCGCTCTTATTTAGATTAAAAGTTGCAGAAGTTTGCAGAATCTCGGAGTTGATTTAATAGTTATTGCTCGGTGGCGAATTCCCAAATAAAAACTCCTGGAAATGCACACGAAAAAGAAACGTATCTACGTTTTAATCTAATCAAATTCTTTGCCACATTTACGTTATCGAAAATCGTTGATAAAACAGGAGGTTAATGTGTTCGCTTACGTTTACTTACAGGGAAAGCAAAATCGAAACGAATTTGATTACCTTTTTATAAGTAATTTAAAGTAAATAAGTAAATGTATTAGTAGTTTGCTTTGAAAACAAAAATATTCCCGGAATTTACGTCATATATTAAATTATCAGGTAAAAATAAGAGATGATTAAAGTGTTTACCTGTAAACAAGCACTGTAAAAATTCTGAGTAAACTAATTTTAGCGCATACTTACAAATAATTTAATATTTGATGTCGGCGATAAAAATACAATTGTATTATTTTTAGTTTCCAAAGGAAAAGAAAATTTTTCACACGACAGACGGTTATAATTAAAAGATCTAAAATGTATAGAGCAAAATCTTGGAATAAAATACACAGTCACAATGTCGGAATCATAGAAGAACACAGTTAAATTGATGGGATTATATGGTAGGAATGTCAGAACGAAGACAACTTGTAAAAGGGAAACAAATAACTAAGATAAAGGAAAAAGAAAATAGCAAAAGAATGGAAAAATGCAACAAAATGTGACCAAAACAGAAAGAACTAGAAAATCTTTGCTAAAAGAAGTCGAAATTCAATTCAATTCATTTTTCTCTATTATCTGAAAGCTTTTTCCGTGAAAATCATAGTTACGTAAGTATAATAAATCATTTTTAAGAAAACAATGTATGCCGATGATCTAGTCATAACCGTACAAGGAAAATTCAATAACACTGTCAGGTACCGAATGCAGGTGCCCCTGAATGTAGAACAAGGTGAGCCGAGGAGGAAGGTCTGAGGATTAGTCCTCAAAAAACCACCACTGTGCCATTCACTCGAAGGCGAAACCTAGAGGGTTCAGGTCCTCTGTGTCTTCGTGTAAATGAGAGAGTCTTGTCGAGGGAGGTAAAGTACTTTGGAGTGATTTTTGACTTCAAACTTACCTGGAACCAACACTTAGACAAGATAGTCAGGCGACCGATGACCACTTTCGCGGTGGCCAGACGAGCCTATGATAGTACGTAGTGATTAAAACCAAGTAAGGTGCATTGGTTGTTGACTAGAATGTTTTGACCAACAATAAGGTCTCGGTGTGGTGGCCCAAGGTCAAGCAGGAAACCACCAAACTTAGACCGAGCAGGGTCCAATGACTTGCTTGTCTAGGCACAACGGGAGCCATGCTACAATGGGAACCCTTCTAGACCTCCCTCCCTTCCACATTGTGATAATGGGAGAGGCAAGACGAGGATTCCATAGATTACAGCATTAATTGTCACCCACTTAATATAAGTAAAGGCCGTACAAGTATCGTTGGCAGCATAGGGGGTCCTTTACTCGATATGAGGACGGACTGTATGGCCCCCAAAGGTAATATAAACCTGCTCATTAAGATAGAAATTAATGAATCTGCTGAGCATTGGGAATCTGAACAGAATTTTCCGCCTGGAAGTTTGGTATACGGACGGCTTCAGAACTGAGACTGGAGCCGGGTCTGGAATATATAGGCATGGACCAAAGGAAAAGTTATGCTTCTCGTTAGGCCAATTTGCCTCCGTATTCCAAACAGAAATATACGCCACATTACAATGTGCGCGGAGAAACAAAAGGAGGGCTTACACAAATAAGAGGTTCTTTATCCTAACTGATAGCCAGGCGGCTTTGAATGCTTTGGCAAACCCAAAGATCTCTTCCAAACTGGTGTGGGAATACTTAAGTGAGCTCAATGACCTGGCGGAATACAACTGCGTTACGCTGGTGTGGGGGCCAGGTCATCGGGGTATTATCGGCAATGAATGGGCCGATGAACTAGCCAGGCAGGGTGCGGGTATGGCATACTTTGGCCCTGAACCTGAACGCTACTCGGGGCTTTTGTAGTGACTGGATAAGCGAGGAACATAACAGATACTGGCTAAGCAGGCGAGAACATCGCCACAGCAAGACTTTCGTTAAAGGTCCTTGCAAAAAAGGAGCTGCAGAACTTTTGCTTTTAAGCAGGGCGCAACTCAAGATCACCACAGGATTGCTAACAGGACACCTGAATCTTAATGAGCATCTGTGGAGGATCGGTAAATTCAATGGGGATCCAAATTGCGGACTCTGCAATGGAGAACCAGAGACAACAATGCACATTTTGTATAGATGTGATGCGCTGGCAAATCTCAGACAGCATATATTCGGACATCTCATGATAGTTCCCGGAGATTTCAACACGCAATCAGTGAAAAACCTCTACCAGCTGGTGCAGAAGACATGCCTCACTGAATGGTTGCGGTAAGAGAGCCGGGGCGAGCACAATAAGCCTAAATGGTTGCGGTTCCTCCAGAGCATGCTTTGCAGATGAGTTCTGGTCGTGTAGGAAAAAAAGAACTCAATTCAAATAGTGTGCCATTAGCAAAAGCAAGGCATTCTCTGCTAGGAAACGAAAGGTCAACAAAAAGGCCTAATTCTTGACACCTTTTTAAGTCTTTAATTAATAAAGCGTGCTTTTTGTTTCGAAAATTAGTGAATTTGTTTGCATTAAGTTAACTAAATATGTCTAGGTGCCATTGTAGACCAGAAGAAGTATCCCAAATGATTATTCTTCTTCGTGAAGGATATTCATGGAGAAAAGTTGCTGGAATTCTAAATACCAACAAATCTGAGCCGCAGCACGGTTGAGAAACACTGATAGTTTCAAAAGAAGACGCGGGCAAAATGCTAAAGAAAAGCAACACGCAGAGAAGATCGCTTTATCGAACTTCAGAGTTTAAGGAAGCGGTTTGTAACATCTCGTGAATTAAAAAATGATCTTCGATTAGCCACTGGAAAAGAAATTTCTATCAAAACAGGAAGAAGAAAACTAAAAGAAGTTAATTTGTCTGTTAGAAAACCATCAATCGGTCCACCTCTCACAGCTACGTACAAAAGAAATCATTTAAACTTTTGTCAAAATCATCAAGGTTGGGACGAGGGGCAGTGGAACTCCGTTTTGTTTTCGGACGAGTCTAGATTCCTTCTAAGCAGGAATGATCGCCGTGCTCTTGTCATACGAAGACCAGGCGAGCGATTTGCACCATGTACCATTCGAGAATTTGACAAATTTGGTGGAGGGTCTGTAATGGTTTGGGGTGGCATACAATTTATTGGCCATACAGAATTGGTTTTGATACGGAATGGGTCGCTAACAGCAAGAAGATATAGAGACGAGATTATTGACCCCATGTTCAACCATTTGCCGAAAATTTCGGCAATGGATTCATTTTTATGCAAGACAATGCCAAACCTCATACAGCTAACATTGTCACAGCTACGTTAAGAGATGCAAATATCTAAAGTTTGGAGTGGCCTGCCAAAAGCCCTGATCTCAATCCTATTGAGCATCTCTGGGATCAATTGGCCAACAAAAAAAAACGCACCGAGACCCCCAGTAACACTTGATGAGCTCTGTAGCATGCTTGTTCAAGAATGGGAACAGATACCTCAAGAAAGTATACGAAACTTAATCTCAAACAAGCCAAGAAGATTAGCATCGGGTATTACTGCAAGAGGAGGGCATATACGCTATTAATAATTTTAGTTTTGTTAACTTGGTACAAATTAGGATATAAGTTACGAGAAGACCATGTTACGTTTCAAATTTCCCGCAAAAGAAAACGTGGAATCGAGACGATATCTGACCCGCTGTTGATACAGTTGGCAATCTTGTATCCCTCCTTCGCAAATTCGAAGCTCATTGGCTATGGGGCACCACGTGACTATTTTTGCGTGTGATGTACCGACCACCATTGTTCAATCGTTCTTTTACGTTCGACCTTCGACTAAGTGCAACGAGTTTTGTGTGTTTCCGGAATTCTTGCTCTCTGTGTGAGAAGAATTCACCAAACGACTGTGTCGGAATTTCTAGTTGCACTTCCAAACGAGTTGGAACATTTTTAAGCTCCATACTAAGCCTGGAATTCTAGAAAATCCCAGGTAACGTAAAACGTGCAAGTGGCGTGTACACAAAATGGACGCTAATATTTTCGTTCTTCTTTAGGCTTTTCATACCAGCTTTTAGTAGCGACTTTCTAGTAACGACTTTCCAGTATCAGATTTTAGTACCAGTTTTAGTATCAGCTTACGTGGTTTTAATATTAAGAAGTCCGAGTCGTCGCCCATATCGAAACCGCTTTGAACCGGTCCATCCCGGATTAGCATCGCGGGACAGCAACCATAAATGGCGGGAATTGACCCGCAAATACGTTGACGTTTCTTGGACTGACAGAAAGAAATTCGTGAGTTTTATTTATTTATTGTTGCGATATTATAGCATGCTGTTCAGTAATTTTGGAGAGCGAATCTTCGGCCAAATGCAGACATTGCTTCAAAATTATTTTGTTATTTCGATTAAATACGGAGTTTGTCAACTTAGGACAAAACTAACCTAGTTATAGTTATTAGGATCTCTTGTAGCATCCTGCATTTGTAAGAAGTGGTAATCGCAAATAAAAAGTAAGATCGTTAACTTTAATTTTGTTTATTGTCTACCTTGACGCACCAGTAAGCAAAGTCTCGCCTCTATTTATTTTTAGACTATTTCTGCCCGATCTGGTCAATTGGAGACGTTGACTGGTCGGTTACGTACTAGCTGAATAGTAGTCTTCTGGCGCCTTTTAATAATTCTTACCAACTTATTTGACCCACCCTATTCATCACTGTTTTGCTAGCCCGGGGAACAGCTGATACGTTTAGTTAGCAGAAACTTGTCATCTGTCGAAGGTAAGTGAGAGGCAAGTCAATTTAAATTAAATTTTGGTGACAACCAATGGTATTTTAAAGATTTAAAGTATTTTAAAGTTTGTTAAATGTAATAGCCCTTAAATCAACTAAACTAAACTATAAGGAAACACTTAGTTTTATACATTTATTCGTTTCACTAAATTTCTTTATCTTATTTTAAATTTATTCTGAATTTCACTGGTGGTCCCTTAATTTTGTCCAGAAGTGTATTCGTATTTTGTTTAAATTGATATTTGAAATATAAATTGTAATACTTGGAAAACATGTTTACGAAATTTCACAATAAACGCAAGAGAGGGGAATAAGTAGAGCTGTTCACGTTTAAATCAGAATATAGAGGAAACGTTGGAGTACTTATGTTATCGTTCTACGTTGACTCCTGGAAAGGAAACTTTTCGTTCATAAATAAATATGTCGGTGACATCTTCGAAATCGAATTGCTTCTCACCCCTTAAAATCTCAATCATTTTATTCCAGTTCCATCTATATGTGTAGTAACAGTAACTAACTCATCCCGATGCATCTTCGATCGAGGACTCCTCCTCTTCGGTCTTGAAAATTCAATTACAAGGCGACGATTTACTTTGCCGCGGATTTAATTAAAAAAGGCGATCGCATTTGGCGAATTACCGAACTGCGCTTTGCATTCAAATTTTAATAAAAAAAAAAAAGAAGAGTCGCCGGCGTAGAAACCGCGGAGAGATTTTCGCTCTGTTTTATTAAATTTCTTCGAGGCGGCGTCATTAAGTTACATCCACGGAAATTTATTGCTCATTAGATTTACATATTGCGAGACATAAAAGTTAATGAAATATAAATGCACCCGTCCATTTGAGGTTTTAACGTTGCGGAACCGTACAAACCGAAAACAATTAAAACTAGACAATGTAATAACGGAAGAGCTTATTGCTGATTATAATTTAACAGTACATTTAATTGTGGAATTGCAAAACAGATTTTCAACAATCAGATCTTTTTGTTTTAGAAATGCGTTTCAAAATGAAATGCTGGCGAACCAAATAAATTGAAAAAAATAACTTAATTACGACCGGTTTCATCTGATTTATTTGTTTCTCTAGGATTAAGAAAGGACGGTTTATTTATTGAATACAGTGAAATTTATTGTTTGTCTCTGCTGCGATTTACTGAAGTTCCTATCCACTAAATTCTTGACATTTGTCATATTCTCGGGGTAAAATAAATAGCGCAATTTCTGCAATAAATGGTGCTTCATTGTCGATTACACAATTTTGATACTGGAGTACGTTATTTTGTTATTAATTCATCCATACCTAACTTATTTGAGTTAAGGAATTAATCTTACACTACTAACAAAAAACCAAAAAGAAATGAGGTTTTTGTTCATTGTTTTATATCGTTGCATAAGTGTGAGGTATTCCTTTCATACCTGAACAACACACAATTTAAATTTTTTCATAAAAAAAACGAGAAGATTCAAATGTGAGTTATGAAGTTCATTATCCCGAAACAGCTTCGCTTTTTGTAATATAATTCTCAATTTATAAGCAACGTGATATATGTTTCTGAACTGATACGTTTCACATGCGTGGTAAAACGTCCATTAAACTTCCATTTGTGTGTAATTTAATATATATATCAAATATACTTCCTCGGCTACCGTCGAGCGCCTCCTCTCTTCTCTAAATTTTGCTCAATAAATATCAGGTTAAATTTCGTATTACGTTCTGTAGAAGGCACTAGACATCAAACGCATATAGTTTATTGAATTTTTATTTCGTGCACCCTCCTTCTTTTCCACCGCGGAGGGTCATTAAAGGATGCGAGTGAAACAATATCTAAAGCTCGATGATATTCTAGCGGAAACGCAATTCAAATTATTGCTATGCAACCGCCCCCTATTTTAATGTCACAGACGGTATTGATCGCGAAAGTTTCAAATTTAGTCGGTTTTAACGAAGTTTTTGGAATTGCGGCTCTACTAATTCCGGACCGGGGGCGGGAGATACAAGTCTTTGCATGTTTTAATAACGCCCGACGTCACGTTAACAATGAAGTAAAACAACACTTCTTTTTATTTTGTATTTACGCTGCAAGGAGATTTAATCACATGAAATATTCGACACTCTCCATTAATTAAGCGACGCTTTGATGTTGTGATTTAATTAGCGACTTGTGAATAGTTTAGGTTTCATTTTATTTCTTCAGCGAGTTTCACGGTTCTAAGGTTACACACAAAGACGGTAAACGCAAAGAGAATGTCTCTTGCGTTAATTTAGTATAAGCATGTCTTTAATGTTGAAATAATTACAAAATGTAGTACGTAACGGTGTAATAAATGTTTTTATGTTAACGTAAAGTAATGGGACTGTTTTTTTTGAGTTAATTGACGCTTCTGCGGATGTATGTATATCAACAGCATCACGGCGCAATTAAATATTTGTGCAAGGGCGATAAATATCCTAATGTCTGCGGTTTCTCGGTTTAAAGTAAAGACGTAGGTATACCGCTGCGATACCCGCAATTTCCGCCGAGAATTCAACCCCATTAAGTCCTGTTTGGTTAGTCTATTTGCGGAATATGTAAAATTATCTTCCTAATGTATGTACGCAGTCCACTAACGAAATTTTCTCCGTCGGAGTCCGCCGTCAGCGTTATATCTTAATTTAGCGTCAAAGTTTGCGGATATAAATAAATTTCCGCTTTAAACGCGCTTAAATTCACCTAGGAACGTTGTTTTGTGATTGCATGTTGTACAACATACCTACAAGAGTGACCCATCAGGTCAATTGCCAATGTTAATTCTACCATCAACAAAATAATTCGCAAAATGTTTTCTTCAAAATTCTTTTAGAATAATATTTCTTTTTTTTTATTGAAAATGAAGTCCACTAGTTTTTTTTTGAGGGAAGTTACTTAATTAGTACATAATTGCAAGACGATTCGTTTTGTCTCACATATTCTGAAAAGAATAATTAATTTCTTAAGTAATTTAGAACGCATCTTAAAAGTTCTGTAGGAGATCGTGGAGTACAAAAGAGCGGCTGCAAAATCCGAAAAATAAAGAAACAAAAGGAACAGAATTTCAATTGTTTAACAAGTAAGTAGCATGACGAAATTTAATGTTCAAGTTTTCAGGACGTAGTTTACAAAGACCGGCGCAAATTATCTTTGCGGCGTGCTTAGCACGATGACGTTACTTTTGTTAAGTGCCTGCATACGAGAAGAGTTTCAAAATAAATACGGATTTAACTACTCGTTTCGTGACGCACGTTGCATTGCTGAAAGGAGAGGAAACTGAATCCTTGAACTTTGCAACAATCCGAAATTTTAATTTTTAAGTTAAAAAAATTAACGACAATGCAATTCATTATAAAATACCCCCCCAATTTTGCTCAGGTAATTCAAATTTATACAAATCTGACCATGCAGAAACTATTGTTCACATTGTACGGGATTGAACTAGCAATTTATTTTGCTCCAACAATGTAGTCGCATAAAGAGAGCCGAACATGGTATAATTTACTATAGGAAATGAAATGCTTCATATACGAGTACTCTCAACTATACAAGTAACATAACAGCAAGGCACTTCATTATACGTTCTCCTCCATTGAAACTCCACATTCAGCCTTAATCGCAAGGAAGATAGAGGTACCAATTCGCAGAAGGCAATATTTGCATTCGCCCGCCTTAAGAAAGAGTGGGACGGTTATTCTGCGACATATAAAAACCAGCACCGGAGGCCCCCGTCACAATATCCGCGCGTCTAAATATTTGCTCGCGACTTACGCCCGCTGAAAGAGTCCGGGTGAAATCTGTTTGCACATTCGAGCGAAACGGAGCAAATTAAGCTCACTTACGTTCTCCTGGATCATGTTCAAATATTCGTTGTAGGTTCCGTACTGAGCGTTCATAATCATACGTCGCATGCTCTCCTTTACTATCGGCTGCAAATTGGAATTCTGCGTTGTGTTATCCAGAAGTAATGCGGTCCCAGCAACTCCACCGATGAAAGTTAACAACTGCGTTCCAATGTACTGTAACAATAAAAGAAGTAATTAATAATAACACAAAAAAAATTGGGAAGTTACTAGTTACTTCGACTAGAAATTTTAAAAAAATTGATTGATTCTAAGTCATGTAAGTTATGAAAGGGTCGCGAATTTGATTTGAAAACAAATCGCGTTTGTTTATTTGATTGCTTGTTAACAAAGAGAAATTTACAAGGCCACCGGAGACGACTCGGGTCAAATTTAGAGCACCGATTTCGTAAAGGGCACTTGAAGCATAGTTACTGTCATTATAAATCAAGGGTTGTCTTTGTATGCGTTAGAGTCTTTGAATGAGTTTGTCACGCAAATATTTGAGTTATTGAAAAATTTAGTAAGTATCATCTTACATCTCAACACGAAAGAAGTTGGCTTTTATTTTGAAACCATTGACTGAGACGGGAAATAATAAATATGTCAATGGGCACTTGTATAGCGTCGCTATTTTGAAAAATTTAGAAAGTTAGAATATGTGCAGCGGCCGGAGTATCTGTCAGGCGAATTGGGTGGCCGTAATTTACCAGGAATGCGTTAGGAACGAGGGAAAAGCATGATTGTTTTTTTCTCTGAGCTAGAACCGCGGTGATTGGTCTAAGAATATTTCGGGGTGCCTAAGGAGGGGTGTAAGTTTTTGCTAGCGGAAAGGAAAAAAATCAAAAACTTAGGACAGAAAGCTTCTGATCGTTCGAATGGAAAGCTACATTTTTAATTTAACTCGAGAAGTTTTTTTTTGAGTGCTTTACAATTGATTTCATCTAGCTTGCATAATATTATTTCGGGGCGTTAAAATTATAGTGAATTCAGAAAAGGGCAATCAAGTAAATAACCGCGAGTCGCGTCGCGAGCGAAGCGCGGATAAAACGAGTGCGCGGGTGAATTAGTGAAGTGAACGTCGCGCAACAGACTAGGTATAATTGCATGAATTTTTCTATTTCTTTTCACATACTTGGTGGCATACATTTGTGTAAGAATTATTTTAATTAACTTATCAATCCGTGGCTTGAAAATTCTGTAAAGCTCAATCCTTGCATTGCTTAGGCAATCTTTTTGTTTATGTTTGGTACTTGCGTTTGCTTTTGAATCAAGTTCAAACTCAATAAATTCAGTAGTTTGCGCGATCTGTGATTTAATCGACCAGAGTAAATTAACTACATCTAAAATCTTTTGTTCGATTTTATATACAGTGTATTTTTTTTCTTTTTTCAATTTAGTTCTACCTTTCTTGCGATATCCTCGGGCAATTCGGAGACATGCTGTCAGTGTTATTCCGATTTGTATAGGGGCATCTACAACCCAAACCACTGGTCAGGCAAAGTTATATCTGCCAACGCACACAGTGCTCAGAAATCAAGGCAAATTTAATACTCGTTACGAATTCCGTAGAATTACGAGGCCAACAATTTGAACCACCTACCAATAGACATCTTCTTCACAGAACTCTTCTCACACCCTGAGTGTGTGTGCTAAAGTGTTGTCCTTGCTGAAAGGTTTGCAGGTTAATTGAAAGCAATTTGTCGAGCGACTGAAAGTGCCATAACTGCCTATAGCGGAGCGCCATAAAACAGTCAGTTGGGTCCTTGCGCAAACAAATTAGGTTAGCCGACGAAAACCGACATAGAGGGATCTGAAAAAAGTCGTACATTGTACGACCCTCTAAAGGCACGAGAACGTAGTAGACGAAAGATCTTTGTCCGTGGCCCGATTAAATAGGTTAGCTCTGAAAAGAGCCTTTGAAAAACTAACGGAAGTTGCTGTTGATTATCTAGCAAATTGATCGCCGGAGCGGCCTTTTGTACCACATACATCTCCAAACATCGGATTGATCAATTAATAATTCCCATTAATAAAGTACACTGTAGACACAGTGTCACACTGTGCGCTGGTTGATTATTCATAGCGTCTTCGGGTACTATCTAAGGTGGCAAATACGAGTACCAAGACCAAGCTATTTTAAGTCCCAAAGTTGACACAGCCTTAATTGGAATTGAAACAAATTAGATTGCTACGATATTCGGCGTCAAATACGTTAAGCAAAGTTTATTGTACTTCTTTGGAAGCGTATATTTATTGTGAAAGGTATCCATTGTTTCAACCCAAGTTTTAGG
Organism: Serrognathus titanus; assembly: GCA_039766575.1. Lineage (NCBI taxonomy): Eukaryota > Metazoa > Arthropoda > Insecta > Coleoptera > Lucanidae > Serrognathus > Serrognathus titanus. The sequence goes on from CM077912.1 coordinate 5,901,276, forward strand.
CTCAAGCTCCAAGGTCGTTTAAATCTCGTAGCAGGAGTTTTACCTTTTTTTTCTTTTTTTTTCAATAAATAATTAATTAAATCTGACACCTCGCTTTTTTATTGATACGTATGTAACATGTGTTCATAAAAGAATCCGGTCCCAGTAGGCTTAGCTATAAAAAATGTATGACGTAACTTACGCTTGCGCCTGACATCTCTTTTGACGTTCCACAACTGTCAACAAAGATCTTGTCTAGCAAAAAGCTTTTAATTTGAAGAAAAGAGAACATTTATAGTAGAGCCGTTTTATCAGAAAATTTTTAGGGCAAAATCGCCGATACCCGAATTACTCCGTCCTTGACCATAGAATACCCGTGATCTTGCAACTTGCAATCGTTCATAACCTTGGTCTAGACTTGTGTTATTAGTGGTGTTTGGTGATTGCAGTGGAGTTTTTCTTGGTACAAAAATCAGTTATTTGCGTAATTAATTAACATCAGTATATAATTGTTCTGTCTTAGTTTGGCAAGATGGTGTTCACAATAGAACAAAAAACATTTATGGTAGAAAGTTACTTTCGCAATGGAATACGAGTAGATGGGATATAGGCGTATTCAATACCAATGTGTTTTGTAGAGTTTACAATTCAATTTCCTGATATTGTTGTTGATTATAAGTTGTTCCAAGACAACCTCAGCAGATGTGTAACATCATTTCGAGAGACTGGAAGTGTTGCAAAAAGGAAGAGCACTGGTCGACCACCAACACGTCCTGAGACTGTCAATGCTGCTAGAGAAATTAAGGAAAATGCTCCAGGAACTTCGATTCGTCATTTATCGCAGCAATTGGATTTGTCTGTAGGAATGTGTCACAAAATATTACATAAAAACTTGCATATGTATCCATATCGAATTACAGTGGTCCAGGAATTGTTACCAGGTGATCCATCACAAAGATTACAATTTTCTGAATGGTTTATAAACACTTTTAATAACAACGATGACATACTAAGACGAAGTTTTTTTACGGACGAGGCGTGGTTTTATAAAAATGGTTACGTTAACTCACAGAATTATCGATCATGGAATACTGAAAAACCAAACCATTTTGTTGAAGTACCTTTGCATCCTCAAAAGATTGGTGTGTGGGCAGCAATTAGTGGTCGAAGAGTAATTGGACCTATATTTTTTGAAGGTAACATTTTAAGATCTTAAAAATTTGCTTTTTTCAAAGTTTGTAATTTTTAGGTAACTTGAATGCAGCAAGATATCGAAATGAAATTTTACAGCCATTTTTGGAGGAACTGCACGATGATGAACTAAGGGAAGCTTATTTTCAACAAGATGGCGCAACTTCACACTGTACATTTGAAACGTTGACTATGTTAAGAGAGTTTTTTGATGATAGGATTATAAGTCGTAATACTGAAACACCTTGGCTTGCAAGATCCTGCGATTTGACTCCCTGCGACTTCTTTTTATGGCCCTACGTTAAAAATTCAATTTATATTACACTTGTTGCTACTTTGGAAGAACTTAGACAACGAATTACCCAAAAACTTGTTGAAATTAATAATACACCCCATATTTTAAATAATGTTATAAATGCAGTTAGACGACGTGTATTAAAGTGTTATGAATAACGTGGTGGACATGTCCAGCATTTAGTGTAGGAAATATTTTAATTTTAATTTGTGTTTAATAAATTGTGATATTTTAAATTAAAAGTAAGGTTACAGAACTGTCAGTGGGTATATTAAGTAAAGACATGCCTTTTCGAAAACAAATGATTTTCATAGGTGAGTTGACCAGATTCAATAACGAACACATGATAGTTCCTTTAATCTCTCAAATTTATACACCGTCTCACCAGAATTAGAATCCAGTTACAACAACGTAGGGCCCGTTTTTTTTGTTCATTCAGGCGATCAAGAATAATCGGCAATTAAAGTTTTAATTTTGGAGATTCCAAAAGGGCCGAACGGTAGATATAGATCAGTAGAAGCACATTGGCGGGCGCCAGCCTTAAAAGTAGCTAGCAATCCGAGTCTAGACATCTTTGGAGACTGCATGGGGTGTTAACAATAGCATTGTCGGCTCTTTCGGAAATTGGCCAAACCCTCGGTAAAGAGGCGTTTATTGCTTTATTGAATTTAGTCAAATTCTTCGGTCCATTTAATTAATTTGTCAAGAATTTTTAGTTTTTTTTTGTTTGGACCGTGTTAATTAGTTGTCCGTAAAGTCAACAAACAAGGTGGCACGTTCGGGCGCGTCACAGATATTAGTAACAAGGTTGAAACTTGTTAACTGCTACTGAATTGAATATCAAATTTGTCACTAAAAAGTTCTTGTAAGACGTGTTTTTTTCCATTTTAAATGCGATTGGGCACTACTGAATAGATTGAATAGATCTAACGACGTGTATGCACTAGCAACCCGGAGTATCGGTAATGTTATTCGAGGTTCCGATCATTCTTCTTAAACGTCACTCATGCGTTCAGGAATATAAATCAATTTTGCAACACGCTATTTAAATTTTATCTTTATAAGTAATTGCATTAAATTGCAAAAAGTAACTTTACGATAAACATGAGCACGCAAGGCAATTTTTAATTGCGTACATTAAAAAGATCATGTTTATTTACATATATTATTTACTGTCAAGAAGGATATAGCGCGAGTTGACTGTGCCAGGAAGGATTGCAGATTTATACGTAAGCCATACCGGATCTGCATACTTTTGTTGGCACCGTAAGTTCTAGATTTCCGTTTCGATATAATTAATTTATGGCAAGTTATTTTACCGTTTCATGCAATGCTGCACATTCTTTAAATAATTTATACTTTCTGGTTTTGTTTATTCATCGGATAGTCTAAAATACGAGGGTTACACCGGGAATTTTTGGATAAGTTTCTCTAATTACCAAGCTTACGTAACAAAGATTATTTTTACAATTGTTGCTGTGGAATTTAAGCTTTGATTTAAACTTAAGCTTTTAATTTTGTAATTAGATGAAATTACATCAAGCAATGTCATTATCAACACTCGGCAAGACATCTAGCCTACGAGCCGAAATTAATGTAGCGACAATGCGGTGTAATATATTCGAATCCAGGAAAGCGACCAATTTATCACAGAACAAGGCGAGAGAGGGCAACTCTATCCCGCGCACTTCGGCGATAATTCCTTCGGTAATGGATCAGTCAGTCGGTTTGTTCCGCTTTAAAGATATCCTTGACGCACCTGATTCCCTGAAGCGACGGTAAGTTCGCACCTCGGGACGAAGTCCCCCGGGATGCCTGGGACATGTTCCAGAAATATGTATGTTGTACGCCGCCGCGCCGCCGCTGAGGAACCACAAGTCCGTAATATTTTACGCCGAAATAACGTCGTATATTACGTGAATTATCTTACGAGGCGCGAACGATAATTAAATTTGCATCAGAGAAACGCAGGGTGTATTTGATAATGTCACTTGATTGCGGGAAATTTTTGGCCGCCGCTCGTGTCACTTTCTACAATTAAGTCGGTGGAGTGGTAACTAATTTAACCCGTTTTGTAGGTAATTTAGTTATAATAAGAGAGACACAGGGTTGATTAAATTAGTAAAGTTGGACAGGAACATCAGATTAAGAAATATAATTCGAGAATAGTCGAGACTGAGAAAATACAGTGACTAAATAGTGTATTGTGTTATAAGAAGAAGAAGAACACGTTCACCCCAGTTGTTCCAAATTGAGCGAAAGCATTCTATTTCAAATGACCTAAGAGCAACTTATTTACTCGTAATAGAAATTTTCTTTACACCCTGCATCTTAAAATCATTTTTACAATATAGAAGATCTATATTGATAAACAATAAATAATTTTCATTCTGTTGATGCTGATTTTTCAAGACCTTCTCCAAATCCATGAATTTACAGCCAGACATTAAAATTGCTCTACAAAATTATTCATGCACGTCACCCTCAAATTTTCTGGTTGCTGTTTGTGACTGTTACATAATTCAGCTGACATAGGTAGAGAACTCATTCTTCTCGGTGTAAGCGCGCGAAAAACGGCACTGCATGGTGCGAACCTCGGTTGCGAATTAATATTCCAACCTGCTCTTATGTTCACACTAGAAGGCGCCCGTGTCTGCGCACGGCCACCAAGCGACCCTCAACTTCGCAGTTCGGAAGATAATTAAAAATTAATTATTAATTACCGAGATCTAAGAATTTTCGCGTGCTACGAGACGTAATTAGCGCTAATTGTTTATTTTGGATGCTCTCGAAATTTCCGCTCTGATGCAGTTCTGTTCTGAATGAATGCAAATAAAATTTAATTTCGAAATCGTCGACTTTAATTTGCGAGCCGTGTTGCTTTTACAACCGGAAAGGAATAAAAACGTCTCGGAAATGAAACGGCGTAGATAATATCCCAAAACTATCTGAAATTGAATTTCGCAAATAAGCTCGCCTGCCTAAAGCGCATAAATATTCAACGCCATTTACAAATGAAAACTTCGAATTCATGTTGATGAAAATGTGGTACGTGTGTAAATTTGAAATTTCTGCCAAATTGTCTGTGAAAAAAACAAACGCAATATAAAAAAGAAAATGTTATCGTGTGTGTCACGAACGACATTATGAGTAACGTCACTGCCGTCGCTTATTGTCAAGAATTATTTTATGTGAATGCTTTTGTTGTCGTAGTAACAAATCGTAACACAACACCCTGTACCTCGAAAATATTTCTAGTTTGGAATACAAATATTTTATTCACACCAGTTCTACCAGTAGTTAGTTTTTTTTTTATTTAACTTGAATGGGTTTCCTTCAATAATTGGAAATAAGAAAAGTTTATAGAATGCCCAACGACGTTGACAAATTACAGAAAACTTTCCAGTCTTTTATTTCGATTTATTTCTATGTCAGGCATACTTGAACTTTATGCGCATATCAAGTTTATGCAACGAGAATTTCCCTACAACAGACATCACTCAATATGCGACAACTTCTGTTGACGTATGCACGAGCTTTTTCTTAAACTCCGAAGGCGACGCACAAGAACGGATTAAGTTGGAAGACACTAATACAAACAGGCAATGCGTCGCTCCATTACTCCCGAGCTGAAATCGGTGAATTATTTCCCGTGCTAGGAATTCAATTTGAAATATTTTTACGCTCGTTAGCTGTCTGCAACTTAAAGTTTCGTCGTCTCGAAGTTTAATATCTCTCGGACGATTTTTCCCAAGAAGCAAAAGTCATGTATCAGAAGAAGAGAATAATCTGTTCTTCACGCTCCTCTCGTTCTCTAACAAAGTACACGGCAGTACGGAAGGGCATAAAACATTTATCGAAGTTGAGAAAGCTACTACGTACACGTCTATGTAAAGCGTTCAAGAAAATATGTATTTTATAGGAAACTTATTTTAGATTCAGATCATTTTTCTTTCTAGAGTGCACGTGAACGGAATTCAAGTTTTACATTTAATTTGATTCAATTAAATATAAAGACGACATCTTAGTTTACTACCTGCACAGGCAGTATGCTTCGATTGTAACTTATTTTATACAGTCGAAGAAAGCTTTCTAACCTAATATTACAATGGCGCTACCTAGGTTTCGCATCCAAAATAAAATGGTATAAACTTATTGGGTAATTTCCTGAGCCCTTTGTGGCGTTTGCCTTTCAATGGCCGTACAGATTTTAGTTGAACCAAATACAATTTTTGTTGGTGTCATAAACAGGGAATTGGAAAATATATTTTTAATAGCTCTGATTTCAAAAAGATAAAAGCAAAGTCCAGTAGTAAAATATAAAAGTGGTTAATGCCCGTCCGAAATCCAGTTATCGTAAAGAGCAAGTCTCCAGTACACACTTGTGCAATGTCCTTATTTCTTGTAACACGGGAAATACGCTGGCTGCACCGAGCGCCGCCTAAAAATATCAATCAGCTCCTGACGATGAAAATAAATATCCTGAAGTGGAAACCTTCAGGCGCAGATGTATAAATTTTCATTTGAGTCGCGGATTATTTTCCGAAAATATTGACAAAACGTCTTTGTATGTTGCCTTTTCCCAAAATTTATTAGCCCGGCCGTACCTGCAGGATATCGATTACGGGAGCGCCCTTAATAACTCCAACCGTGACCCAAGAACAATATACTTTGTGACTTTTAATTTGAAATAATTGAGAGATAAAGGGGAATTATTCGTTAATTAAACGAAGGGGGTTCTCCCGAATTTACGATACATTGAATGTTCAGTTGATTTCGAAAACAAACTCAAAAAATCGAGTACAGTTGCGGACACGAAATAAAACCTTTATGCGAAAAAACACAATGAACATAACATGATATTTGTTTAATGTTGAGCGTTATAAAGGTCCACATTAGTTATACTTCTAGATAAGTCTGATTAAAAACACACACCTTTAGAAAGTTGATTAAGCAAACAGCACAGGTACGTTTTAACTTGGAATTTTTGTCTCGATGCGTGTTCTTTATCGTATTCCCATAATCTTGCAGATAACGAATGCAAACAAGAGTGTGTGTTTGTGTCACAATATTTACGATGATAAATTGGGCCTCTACTTCGTAACTAATAAAGCAATAACATGCACACGAATTTATTCTCTGGACCCATATTAAGCTGTTTGGATGAAAAAACAAATACTCTGGAGGTACTTTAATATACTCAAAAAAAGTCTAAAAGCTTTATTTTTCATTCTTAGTGCAAAACTTTCCATCTTAAACAGTTCGTATTATGCAGCAGTATTATCCATGAACCTTTAAATCTTAAATAATCGCAAAGCATATGCTATAACCACACATCCACTAGTCCTTAGCATACTCGAATTCGCGTTCGTGCATAGAACGTGCGTGATAGGCTTGATACTTGCTGATTTGTTGTTTAGAAAGTCGCCATGCTATCGCTGGACAAACTCATAAATAATCGATCCAACAGAGCAAAGTATAATAACTTGTGTAATACAAAAAAGGCAACTATTTTAAGGAAATTAGGATAAGTACAGTAAAACCTCTAAATAGCGGCCAGGAAAATTTGCTTGAAATATGACCGCTATATGGAGGTGGACGTTATTAAGAGTGTTTAGAAAAAGTGCTTTATGGGTATCTGTACATTTTTATTAAAATAAACCAACTATCTACATTAAAAAATTTTATTGCATACACGTAAGTTATATACATTATATACATTATAGAGAAAATTATTTGCCATTGTATTTATTACGTACGTAATTACATTTTTTGGAAATATTTTTCGATTGAACTTTGTTTTAAATTTTTAATTTTTGTTTGTAAGACATGAGATTCGCATTTCGCTAAAATTTGAACAACTTCTACAGCTAGTTCACTGTCGCCATTAGAAAATAAGAAACTCTGTACATCTCTTAGCTTTTCACACGCTTCACTCATATCTTTAATGTTTGACACACAAAGTTCAGCTTCTTCAACTTCACTTTCACTGTCCAAATCACCGTCTTTATTGTCAGTTGTTAATTCAGTGATTATTTCTTGAATGCCTAAATGGGGACTTTCCGTCAAAACATTGCAATCAATAGATGCAAAATTTTCCAGGCTTACACCATGTGTAGGAAAAAGCTGTGCTAGTGGAATTTCGTCTACTTCACTGAAATCTTCTTGCTGAACCTTTTCCAAAAATCCCGCTTTCGCAAAACATTTAGAAATTGTAGCTGGCGAAACGTTTTTCCAGGCTGCTGATACCCAAACTAAAGCACTAGTTAAATTAATGCTTTTTCCTGCATCTTCGAAAGAAATTTCGCTGTTTGTGAATGTTAGAAGCCTTTCTATAAGAAATTTTCTGTATCCCACCTTGAAGTTATTAATAATTCCTTGTTCCAATAGCTGACAATGGGATGTGGTGTTTGGTGGTAGAAAAACAATCTTCACATTTTCAAGTGTCATTTTGGGATGAGACGTTGCGTTATTCAGAAATAATAAAACTTTTCTATTTTGTTTTCTCATTTTTTCGTCAAATTTTTTTAGCCACGAAGTCATAATCTCTGTTGTAATCCAAGCTTTTTTTATTAGATACCCATTCCAACGGTAGTTTGTTAATATGAGATCCTTTAAAACAACGAGGATTTTTGCTTTTCCCAATAATTAACGGATTTTCCTTGTCACCTTCCATATTTGCGCAAAATAGAACTGTCAGTCTTTGTTTTGGACTTTCTTTACCATTACATTTATCGCTTTTTAAAGCGAATGTTTTGTTCGGCATTGCAAGGTAAAAAAGTTCGGTTTCGTCGGCATTGTAAACATTTTTCGGTGAATACTCTTTCAATAATGTTTAAAGTTTCGCTTTCCAAGTTTCAACGTCGTCCACAGAAACATCAGCTGACTCTCCGCTAATTGTTTTAAAACTTACATTGCGTCTTTGACAAAATTTTTCAAGCCAACCATTTGAAGCTTTAAAATTCGTAATCTGTAAATTTTTGGCTGCTTCCAAGGCTTTTTCTTTTATTAAGGTCCAGATATAGGAATGTTCTTATTTCTAGCTTTGCAGAACCAATTGTAAACTACTTGGTCAATCGCGAAACCTTCAGTTTTGGGAAATTTTCTCTTCTGCCCTGCATTAGAACCTTCTTCAAAGAGCCTTTTTAAGTCGGATTTATTTTTTATAATTTCATTAACTTTTGTTTTTCCAACACTAAACTTTTTAGCCAATTTCCTAGCACTGGTACTAAACTTTTCACTTTCTGCAGTAATATCAATTTTTTCTTTAAGAGACAAACGTTTTCTTTTTAACGACATAATTGTGTGGTATGTGTATGTATGCGTCGTGTATGTAGTAACACAATTGAACATGAACTAACTCAAAATTAGTATTGTAAAACTTTAAATACGGTTTTTAGGGTCTGCATTCTAATATGCTTTAAATGTAAAATCGCCTTTAATGACGGTCGGTATTAGCATGTAAATACCAGTAATCTGGAATCTATGGCCGGTAATGAGGGGTGAATTTACAAGTATTTTTCCTAGAAAATTTTCTTGCAAGTGGCCGTGATCGTTTTTGAGAGGTGCCCGCTATTAGAAGGGTCATTTATATGGGTGTTTTCATAGAATTGGTTTTAGCATTTGAAATATGGCCGATTTTAGAGGTGACCGCTTTTAAGGAGTGGCCGCAAAGAGAGGTTTCACTGTATATGTATGCGTTGTTTGACGACGCCTCCATTGTCATGTAGGTAAATAGCAATATTGAGTCAGGAGGGTGACTGACGACGTATTTTGATTGATTTCCATTATATTGCGAAATGTTTAATTTTAATTTGGAATAAACGCGTTCGTGCGCTAAGCAAATACACACACTAATAACAAAAATTAGATTCGATTTTCTATACATGACCTCTAAATACATTCGATTGGTATAAAAGAGCAGTAAGGCTTTCCTCCGTACATATCAAACTTTTTATTAAGCCGTTCCGGATGAGATTATTAAGCATTTCTAACAAGATGAATTCCGGTAAGCAATTTCAAACAAACTTGCCCATTAGCGGAAGCTGAAAGGTGTACCGATCCCACGAACTATCGCAACCTTTCCTGCAAGTTTGTAGCAGTAAATATCAAATCGCTTTCGTTTAATACGCAGGGATTCACAAATTTTGGACAGGTACAGACCTTTAGTGCTAAATAATTTAAATGAACTGTGTGGAAATCACATGTTTGTTAGTATTTATTTCCTAAGGGATGGAGGCAAATTGCTTCTACCTATTCCGAGTTTGTAACTTTTTTTTTTGAAATATTTAGGTGAGGGTGTTACTTTCGAAAGTATACGGAATCATTCTCCGGTTATTAGAAAACTAATATTTCATTAAGCAACTGTAACTTTATGAAAGCTGCTGAAAAAGATTTCCCATTTTTAAGTGCGTTTTCAGTCAAAGGAGGAGAAGGTGATATTTTTGTTCTAATTTATGTTGTTATTTGCTTTTAATGGAATGCTATTTCGGTTTGCATCAACAAATTGTATAAGAGATATCGCTAAATAAATAAAGTTGCAATATCGCAGTAGCAATTTGAGAGCTTTAGCAATGGCCCAGTAATCGAGTATGATCTCTGGGGAACGAGAGACAATATAGATTCAGGTGAAGCAGATGGTATATTCCAAATGAGTTCTCAGTACGTTAAGGCAGTGGCTAGGTCACAGTAGACCACGATCCAATTACACTAAAAGATGTTGACATTTCCCGGAGGACGTTCAAGTCCTCGAACTGGTCACGCGAACCACATTCATCGCGTGCCTGCCGTTGACTCTCGGCGCAAATGTCATTTAAGTAAATCGAATGTATCTACCTGGAAATTATTTTGTTTGCAAAAATTTTAATATTATTTTTGATTGAATTGCTTTTGGGACCCAGAGAGGGGTTTTGCCTCACAATTCCCATGTTTTTAATCTCTGAAGTTAAAATTGTCATTAGATAGTAGGTAGTAGGTTTTTCCCCGCTGATATTCCGATGTATTTTGTTGTTTCAATGTTCAATAATTTAATTTTAAATCCAACACTATAATAAAATTAACTGCAGCACAAGGCAGAATAATAATTTTTCAAACTATGTGCAATGAATTGCATAAATAAAACGTAACGTGCATTGAATATCTACTGCATGTAGAGAACGAAGCACAACTAATAAATCCGCTTTATTTTATTAGACTCTCCTAGCGCCGCTGATAAAGCTTCCAAAAAGCTCGGAGCAACGAAACGAACTTTGTTTCTCGATTTAATTTCATCCGTTGTTGTATTCCGCTGCGCCGCATTCGCGAATTCTGTCGAAATAACGGACATGAGGTTCAAAGCGAGCGAGGAAGAGGTACTTGACCGGTGGCAAATGAATTAAAGCGCATGCAAACACGACCCAGTTGTTCTTGGAATCGCATTAGGTGTGCATTGGCCCGTGTACGAGCGCTGCCAAAAATATAAATCATGCAGTCAATCTGGACCACCCACGTCCATCGACCCCTCAACGCACAGCACGGCCATGCGATCAGGTTCAGATCGACTGAAATGATCGATGGACTCGCCAGCAATCTATCTCTCTGCTCGTATTTAGTACGACTATTGTCAGTCGCAGCTACAAAGGGATCGTCTATAAAGGCATTACGCAGGCCATACATATGCATATGCTTCGGAAAATGACAAGCTTCCTGGTGGATGCTGTTTGTCCTTCCAAGGATTTAATACGCCATGTATCTCACAGAGAAAGCAAATTGTTTTTGGTGGACTTTGAATAAAAAACAATATTTCTTAATTAATTAACTTTGGACTTACTCGAACCTAATGTTGATTGGTATGCCAACCATCAAATTTGGTTTTTACTAAGCCCAATGGTCGAAGAATTATAATAAAATAAATTGAAAATGACTAATAACGTAAGTAGATCCGTTAATGGAGGAATAGAAGAAGTCGGGAATGTGTCCAAATTTAGTCATCCTAGTAGCGCAGTAACAAATAAAATTCGTAAAGGATTTCTGCCAACAGTTGATAAAATTAAAGACCTCAAAATGCAAATAACATTCTAACTAATTTTATTTATTTAATTACGAAGAGGAAATATTTAAGTTATATTTGTGAAAGTGAACATTGAAAATTAGTGATATAATAGATTAGTTAAAAACAAGAGAATTGATTCAAATTTCCTTTGCGAATTAAAATTATCTCGTTAGATGGAAGCGTCGTATCGAACTTCAACAATAAAACAAAATGACTCCTCGTTTCGAAGTTAATGTCTAAGATCACGAGACATCGGATAGAGAAGGTTGCGTCGTTACCAGCGAAGGTAATAGCGTCGAGCTTGTAACCATCAGGGTTGTTATAGTGAAATGTGAAAACTGCTCGGTAATGGAGGGCTCTCGGACTTACTCATGCGGAAAATGATGCCCTAAAATAACTACAATTTCTGCCGTACATGAGACAGTCCACTTTGTTTCTATTACTATCGTTAAACCTGAAGTAATCGCGGTGGCACTTTTTTATGTTCTAGCTGCCCCTTGAACGTGTAGTAAAAGCGAGCTCGTTAACAGTTTAAAACTCATAACGTTGCCGTTTAATTTACTTTGGGAAATGGACGAGACGTTTCCATTTTCTTCGAGTGTTGAGTTTTGCTCCTATTTGAAAATTAGCGTTTCCTAAACGACTGTTTAGAAAAAGTAGAAATTTATAGTCTTCTAAAAATATTCTTGAACAAACAAGAATTCTATTCTGAAACCAATAGTGTGTATGTATTTTTTCATTAAAAAGTTTTGAGTTTAAATTATAACTTTGTTATAGAATTACATGTAAATGTGCTTAACTGAAAATTATATATTTAACTATCAATATGAATTAAATATTTATATTCTGTGTTTATAATTAAATACTTGCCTAAACCTCCACATGAAAAATTCATTTCAAATCGTTCGAGCAACGAACGAATATTTTTCAATATTTATTTATAAATAGAGCCACATAATTAATTAACAAGTTCGTGCAATAATAAATTTCACATCGCGCTTTGTACGGAAACCGATGTCGATTTTATTGGAAAATGTTTTGTAAATAATACAAAATGACGTAACATATTTATTTTGAAGAGAATGCGGAGTCGACGTTTTTGGTTTTCAATATACAATTATTTTAATATTTTTCCTGTTTTAGAAACCATCGAGAATTCGGACCGTTACTGAGTGTTTTTATAAAAAAATTATTATTCTCCTTTTATTTCCTTTGTTTTCTGTAGAAGTGACATTGAGAATTATGTGTGCGAGTCAAGCAAAATTTAATCAGAGCACACAACAGATGCCTTAAAATCTTATGTCACGTCGTACTCGAGAGAGAAAATGAAATTAATAGATCGACGATGTCTGTTAAAGCTTCATCCATATTGACATCTTGTAATACATTAGTAACAGTTAATTATATTAGCGTCTGAAATGTCCATTTGCTGAGAGTGTCATATATATTGTCGCCTCGAAATATGAAGCTGTTGAGGAAGCCAAGCTCTTCCGTATACATTTTCCTTGATTACTCCAGGCTTATTAAATCAAGTTGCTTCCAGTCGTGCAAGATTCCACTTAACGAACGCTCTGTAGCAACTATCAGCGTTAAAAATGAAACTTCCTTAATTACAAGAGATTCCACATCTTTTATTAATTATGCCCTTCTTATCTGCGGCCAACGGACTACTCTGTTCCAGAGAGAAAAACGTTTCCATAAAAGATAATTTAAATTGCACATTAAGACGGAAAATAACACAAAACTAGGAGCGGATAAAAAATTACATTAAGTTTCCGCATAACCGCGGAAATTTAATTAAGGCTTCGGATAGGAACAGACGCAAGAAATATCTGATGTATAATTACCCAGTACGGTTTATATACGCCAAATCCAAAACAAAATTAAAAAGAGGGGAAGCGCCGAGAGCAAAATACTGTTCATTAAAAGCGGGGATATGCAAAACTATTATAGTAATGCGTCTTTGCTGTTTATTGCTGGGTATCAACGGTGCAGTTAGGCGTCATGAGTCTCAATTGTGTTCTGCTAGAACGAAGACTAAAAATACAATTTCACATCAAATTTTATGCGTTGCAATATAAAAATTCATGGCGAACAATTTATTTTATAAGACCAGCATTCTTGTTTCACTTATATTTTCATAAAATATGAATAGGAAGTACTTAGGCTAAGTTTCTTATTCCATAATCAATAACCATTCAGTTTCACAAGAACTAAAAATCCACAAACCCTAACTAATTGTAAGTAACAGAATACGGATTTAGGCCATCAAGTATACGAAAGGCGAAATATTTTTAATAAGAGTAATCAGAGGATAGGAGAAGAATGCGAATGAACGAGATCAGAGATATCCATCATCTGAGATGACGGATCAAAAAAAGAAATTAGGAAATACATGGAAGAAAGCGAAGATAAAGATTCTAAAAGAAACTAAAGATGAATAACCGAGTCAACAATTGCATTAGACAGCCAAACAACTTTTGTAGAGTATCAGAAGTAAAACGCAAATTAAATTGTTGATAAGAAAATAATATCTAATATTAAACACAAGGCTCTAATCTGACAGTCAAAACTTGTTTTCAATGACATTTGGCCGAAAGATAAGATTAACAGAATCTCTTTCGTGTCAAACACTCGTATTTATATTTTATTACACAGGAAACAGCCAATTAAACCACGTAATAAGACCACCTGAAACTACCGCTTTATTTTCAGACGTCTTCAGAATACCGAATGCAATGTCGAAATTGCTCTCCGTACACATTGCATCGCCAATAAAGAAAATATGAGCTACGCCGTTAGATTCGATTTAATATTGAGCATCGTCGGTGAAATAAGACCATAACTTTTGTATCTTTTCATCTGCTTTTATTAGGTGAGAGTTCGGTATTATTATCGACATATAAAATGGTTCAATCAGATTTGATTGTTTCTTATCGAAAGGGCTTTAAAAGGAAAAGGCAATGATTAAATTTCAGGGAAATCAAAGGATGATTTCAGAATTATTAGTAAATAATGATGACAATTACAGGTAAAAGATGAGAAATTAAAATCAGAATCGGTCGAAATTGATTCCGAATGTAACAAAAACTGAGAAAATCATATGAATCATAATCTTGGGAAACAATTCGTTTTATGCGTATTATGGAGACGTAGTAGAAGAAGAATGAGGTATTTGAAACCCAAATACTTCATTTTCATTAAAACAAAGATTTGAAAGAAAGCTATTTCTTCGAATATGTACATTCGGGTAATAAAAAAGACGTCTTTCCATGAAGTGTAATAGCATTATGCCGAGCGACAATCGAATCGAGAGACCACCTGAGTGTACAACTACTATATAAGAATAATAATAACAATTTATTTATACCATATAAAAGATATTAGGTACAGAGCTATTCTAGTATGGTAAATTCAAGAGGGGAAAACATGTACACTGGGTGTTTCTTTGAAGATGCTTCAAACTTAGTATGCGAGTAGATGTCGGGAAAAGAAAGAAATGTTTCTTTGTAAAATATTCTCTGTAATGAATAAATTTAGAGAAAATCGAAGGGAAAGCAAAGTCGTATATTTTTAGGATGGACTTTAAATGAGAATGAATGGAATTACAGGGCCGAATATTCGAAGCTGCTGCGCTTATCAGGGAACGCTATCTGTGGGATAATGTGTGGCGTACACTGGAGCGACGAATAATTGTGTGTGTACTGCAAGAAGGAGGCATTTTTAAACATTTCTTGTAATAATAATAATGTAATAAAAAGAAATGTTTTTATTTATAAGATTCGACAAATTTTATTTTAATAACAATTTGTAATGTGCGACAACATACATGCTAAATGCATATTTTTGCATAGCCCCACATTTGTAATTTATTATTAAATGAAATAAGTTTAAATATCCACGCGATTTCACATCGCTGCTGCATTCGACGTGTGACAAAGTTCAATACACCGAGCTTTCGGTCAAGGGCAAAATAAAATCTTATTATCCTCCTGCAGCTGTGTGCCATTCATAAATGTAACTCCAAATCATGCAAATTTCAACTTGCTCCGATTAAAATTTTTTATTAAGATATTTTGTTTGAAATAATGTCAGAAACGTGTCCCTCAAATTTAATGAACCTTCAATGAAACAGCCTGTATAGTATTACATAGAATTGAAATTGTACTTCATGAACTCCTCGACATTGTAGAAGCAGTGATCTTCGAGCAAAAATCGCACATGTTTTTTGAAGATAGATAAGGGTTGCTCCTTCCAGGTTACAGGTATTCTATTAAATAATTTTAGGTGGTGACGTTGGATCTCTGTGGTTCTTAGTCTGTGCTTTGGTATGATGACTTTATGAGTGCTTCTGAGTGGGTACTATACCTGGGCTTCTCTGGTTTTCAGGCTAGAATGTTACTTTTTTGCTGCCATAAGTTGCGTTAAAATATACATGCTGGGTAGGCTTAGGATTTTAAACTGTTTGAAGCAGGGTCTGCAATGGGCGTCTCAAGGAACCCCACTATAGTTCTCAGTGCTTTCTTCTGCAGATTTGCCTCACAGCTGAAGCCCAATGCCAATGGAATAGGACGTAATAGGTGATAATTGCAGCCTCGACGTTGATCCTCCTCATAGCAAAAGCTAGTCAAAACAAAGGAGGAGGAGGAGCCAGAATAGAGTCTGAAAGAAGTGAAATACGAACCGGCACAAAATTAAATGATACATTCAATTGTTTTTCAGTATAAATACCGGTGTAAAGCGCGTCCGGGATATTCTTAGTTATCGCTTGGGATAATTTAGCCGATAATTTGTTTATATGAGCTTTCCAAGTCGTTCTGGTACCCAGCGTCAAACCGATTAAACGAGCCTCACCTAAGTTTTATAATACACAGCATCTATCAGCTGTGAAATTTATCTTTGCAGTTTTGTCCTCGTTTAATACTAAGCAATTCTCTAGAAAAACCAAAGGTTTGCTTCAGCAAGGATGAGATCACTATTTTGCTTTAGTGCTTCCTTGTTCCGGTCGCTTACTAGCAAGGTGGTGTCGCCTGCGTACCCTGATATGTGAGCAGGGAGGTCATTGATGAATATCGTGAAGAGGAGGGAACCCTGAGCTATTCCACATACGTTTTCCCGTAATTCCGACGGTACGTTTCTAAAATCTACTAATTATTCCCTATTGTTGACGTAGGATTCTATCAGTTTGGAAGCCGTAATGACGCATGCAATCAAACGCCTTGGTTAAATTGCATAGGACAACTTCACATATTTCGTGATTTTCCATGGCTCCGCATATAAAATTGAGGATTGAAACAGCAGCAGTGTCTGTAGTACTTCTCCCAATCCAGAAACCATACTGGTTGGCACAGATGCATTTGTGTATATCAAAGAAATTTAATAATCGTTTTAAGGGGATGGTTTCAAGCATTTTGGAGAACAGAGATAATATCGAGGTAGGTCGGTAGTTCCCTTGGACATGAGGATCTCCTTTCTTTATAGCGGGAATGACCGTGACTATTTTCATCTTATGAGGGAAGATTCACTCCTTCGGTTATGCAAGCACTAATGATTTAAACAAGCGGTTGCAAAACGTATTCGCTTGTTTTCTTTTTATTAAAGTAAAGTATAATTGGGTGTTGCCCACTTTTTGGCTCTTGCTGCCACGTTGAAAGCCGAAAACAGTCGGTACTGTCGATAATTTTGAAAATTGTTATCCCTAGGAAATTAGGAATGCCCCAGACGTGCTTTACACCGACATTTGTACGTGTCCTTTTAATTTGTAGTAATTAAATTAATTACTCAATTCCATTTGGGTTTGTTCACTTTATTTTTCTTGACTAACACATTCTTTTTTAATTTTCAAATTGCAAAGGTTTCGGATTTAAAGTCAAACTAAGAATTTTCCGCGTCATTTTTGACTGGAAGACGACTGGATTGCAAGGAGGCCCCTCTGCATAGATTCTAATTTAGGCCTCATCAGCAAAAGAGTAGCTCGAAAAGTCCATCGCAACCCCAACGACCAATAAAACTTACGCAAAGATAACGCGTATATGCATGCCACTTAGCCGCGACACTGCACGACATAGCATAATTATAGGTCAAAAAACAGAGGTGCAGTGTCGTGAGTACGTGACCAGGAAAGTTATCACGTTTATGGTCGAACTAACAATGCTCCGAACGTGCTTTGCACCGATATTTATACTAAAAAACAATTGAATGCTCCGAACGCGCTTTGCACCGATATTTATACTAAAAAACAATTGAATGTGTCTCCTGCTCGCCGGTTCTAATATGCGGAACAACTTGAACGCGTTTGTAGCCGTCTGGAGCTACACGTTTGCTATCACGAACTTGTTTACTTGAACAAGCATTTCCACAATTTTTTTGATTTCGATCTACCAGCATTTCCACAATTTTTTCTTTGATTTCCATCTATCAGAATTCAATGTAACTGATTTGAAAATATTTGTTCCACAAAGTTTTGAAAGAAAGTTATGATTTATACTTACATACTTTACTTTATATACATAGCTGCTATGTTAATGAATGTTGCCCGTTTTCTTTTCTTTTGCTGCCTCTTTGGAAGTAAGAAATGGTCATGTATTGTTGATAATTTAGAAATTCGTTGTCTCTAGAAAACAAATGTCCCAGAGACGCTTTGCACCGGTATTTATACCGAAAAGCAACTCAATGTGTCATTTGATTTGTAGTAAGAAAATAAAATTCACGATTCCATTTGTGCTTGTTTACTAACACTTTTTTAATTCACAATTTCATAAATAGAAAAAAATACGCGTTTAAAGTCAAACTAAGAATATCCCGGACGTGCTTTACACCGGTATTTATACTGAAAAACATTTCAATGTATCATTTAATTTTGTGCCGGTTCTTACTTGACTTCTTTCGGACCCTATTCTGACTCCTCCTCCTCCTTTGTTTTGACTAGTTTTTGCTACTTCAAGAAGCACCTTGTCAGCCGAAATTTCACGGCATCAGTTGTGTGCAATTATTCGAATCAACTCAGTTACTCGTTTCCACTCTCCTAATCTATTTTCTCTTAAAGCTTTTCTCTTCTTTTTTCAACTGAATATCACAGCAATATCATCAGACTCTGCAAAAGATTATGGGCTGTAACGTGTCTTAAATAACAGCAAAGAAAATTGTGCAAGTAGTACGTATACAGGTAGTAAGAAGCAAAATGGCAATTTTGATATGTTTTGCCTGACTCTGTTGTCTAAATTTTTACGGTGCTGGCGCCATGAGCTGTCTTGATTCAATATATTAGCCATACTTTATACGGCCACTTCGCTTTTATGATCCGGATTTGCTGCGAAACAAGGATCGTAAAGCGTCACAGGGCGCAAACTTCCTACTATGTTAAGCGGCCATGCTCCAGATGCAAATAATAAAACGGTCGGTGTGCGCGTGCAGGATAATTCCGTGGAGAAGAGCGACACGCACACGCTGCGAATGGCAGCCGCGGGGCATTTCGGTGGCCGGGTTTGCGGGAAACACGAAGATTCGCTTTCCCGGGTACGGTCGCAGACAGAAATATTGTAAATTACGGCCGGAATGCTTATCTTGACAAAGCAGACCCTCGAACAAAACAACGCATATGACTCTCCCGCTCGCCAGATAGAACAAGACAAAGATCTTAGTTGGCGTCAGTTTACTCTTCTTTATAGAAATGAGATTTCGTAGAGAGAAAACATTTCGTCCTACATTTACAAATATCTGGATGTGCTCTACTTTCAAGGCGCCGTGTTCTCTCCTCTTACTAGTTCCAATAAAGCTGCTTGGCAATGCTTCAAGAAGTCATGTACGCACCTTTCTCAGAACACCAGCCAGCTTTTCTATTACAAGGATTTGTACTGTTTTGTATTCCCTTAGTTCTAGTGCTTGTTTCGAATTTGGAACAAGCTTATTTAATATTGTTTCTCAGTCAGAAAACAGGTTAAACAATAAATTCGCGCGAAATTTTGTTTCTTTTACAATCACTTTGCATTTAGGACATAAACTAATCTTTCAGAAATGTTGGTGTATAAAAGTTGATTTTCCAAAGTTTTACGGTCTTAAATAAGAAATAACGCTAAAGTTATTATTTTAAAATGCAACATTACACTTAAAGTTTGCTTGGCTTCATGCAACTTTCCTAATATCAGAAAGATATCCAAACCGGAATACTGACAGTTAGTATGTAGTGAACCCAACCGAGTTGTGGATACTTTAAGTGAGTTTCGTTGTCAAAATAAAGACCTGCTAACCGTGACAGCAAAATATACTTTCGCCGACAAGTCTTCCATCGACTGGTTTAGGATGCTTTTAGCTGACGATTTAATAGATCGCAAACTTTGGACGGGATTAATTTGCTAGTGTTATATTTGAATGATTAATCGTCGCCCCGGCTGTTAATTTCTCTTAACAAATTACGAGGCTGTAAATTTCGCGCGATTCCGGGGGATATTACCCTGCCGCTAAATAATGTCCGGCATCTGCATTATGTTCGATAATATTAGAGGGCTACGGCTAGGCGGTTTCAACCTGCATTGATCCGAATAAAAACAAAACCGGATACGACGCTATCAGATTAAAGAAAGCAGTGGCGGCGCTGGGGATTTATTTGATGCGAAACGGACGTCTGGAAATAATCGTGCCGTTGCAGCAGGACGCGAGTAAAACCTGATGCGGTTCAGGCGGCGGGACGCCGGAGGAAATCGATTAAGCTGAACTGTTTTTCACTTTGAAGTTTGAGAAGCTTTGAAAGCGGCGGTCGCAATTAAATGCTTGATGTTGAGATCTGTGTGGGCAAAAGCGACCTCGTGAGCGCCTCTTTCCTAACCTTACCAAATCCCCTCTTTGAATTACTCTAATCGGCTTTTCCCAATTTAATTATTTTAATGCCCATATTCTAACAGTAATTGTAATAACCTAATAAAGCAACTCCTTAGCGTAATAATATAAGATATAACTCAAAGAGAGATATCCGCACTGAACATTGAAACAATTAGGCTAATTTAATTCCAAACTAAGTTTAGTTCATCTTGAATGTTATTACTATTGGCCTAAAGTTAGCTAGCACGCATCCTGGATCTCTTGGATTGTATTGACCTACTCATTCAAGAGTCTGAATTCGATTGAACTCATATGAGTTCAACGTCTAAGTCTCTTGTTCCATATGAGTTCGATCGAACTCGAAGCAACAGTTATCACGACCATCCAACGAAGGATAGAATCGATCTGATGCCTTGTCTCCTCGGTACCAAAGTTCTTGGACTTTAGCAGGGAGAGCCGAATTCGAATTAGTGTAAAAAAATATATAAAAATGATACTTACGATATACATGGTGAAGGTATTTTCTTGCAAGGCACCAAGACATCCCAGAAAGCTGACAATCATGGCAATGACGGATATAACAATCAAAATGTACGGTCCAATATAAATAATTTGAAGTCCTAATATGTCAATCCACTCTTCAAATCCAGGTTCGAATCGAATCCACATGCACAGTGCGAAAATGGCAGCAGCAAGCATCTGGAAGCATTAAAATCGAGAATACGTAATTAGCACTTCGGAACGAACAATTAGAAACGGGTGTTAGCGAAATGATTGAGACTCGTCTAGTCGAATTAAACATTCATTGCCCCCGGAGGCGCCTCGCTTGTACATCATTACTTGAGAAGATTAGATTTAGGGAATCTGGGGTTGATGCATCGGTCGGGAATCAGACATGTGCACGCTGTGTTCCGATAAGGGGTCGGGGCTTGATGGATATTGCGGTTGCTCTGGTACGTCTCGGCTGATGTCGCGATAGTACGCCTCATTTACTTTCGATGACCACACTTTATTACACGGGAGCGGTAATTACTGCTGTAATCGGTTGAACCCAGACAACAATAGCTCCCAAAATTCTACTTTATGCAAATTCATTCCTAGGATACGGGTTAAGTTTCGTCTCGGTTTGTTAGAATTGCGAAAGAGCCCGTAATCTCTTGAATAAAATATTAAATCCAATTTCACCTCGTTTACGGTTGCACATATTACCGAAGAGTGCAAATTTACTAAAATCCACATAAACCGATTATTCTAATGAATTTATGAGCACAGAACCTATCCACTCGAATGACTTCAAATTTTCTATGCAATTATTCATACAGTTTCAAATTTTCAACATAATCCGAAGAAAAGAAATGCAAACTGGAATTGGTGTTAGAATATTAGAATTCTATCTGCGCTTAATTTATGTAACGAAAAGGATCCTATTTAGTCTTTCACAAAGCGAAATAACTAAATAGATAAATATTTAATAAATGTTTGATCGTATTTCACTTTGAACCCGTGGGTTCAGAGTAAAAACGTAGAATTCTAGGAATTTTAAGTAAATTAAGTAGAGCGGATCAGCGTAAACATTTGTGTGCTAAGCTTGTTGCCATGGAGATTCAGCCATCCGTGGGAGTAGGGTTACGAAGTGACAGAGTCCAGCCTCGGAAACCCCGGCTTTAAGACGGCGAGAAAAACTGACGGCGAGCACAATTCCGACATGTAGCCCATTAATGTCTGAAACCGCTGGTATTAAAACAAGTTGTCCTCCTGAAATCCTAGAATTCTACGTTGTTCTGGAATTAAGCGCCACGATTCATAATTAATTCGCGTGAAATCCTGCTAGTTTTTTTGGAAAGCACTGTAAGTACTGTTTATTTCATCGTAATTAATTCCAACACGGAAATTTTTATACTTATTATTATTATTTAAAATAGTTATCGGCCACATTAAAATTATAGAGCAAAATAGGTGTATATTTTATGAACCCCTTGAGAGTGTCTGGTATCTGCATGGTAAGTTATATAGGTGGATATTCCCTACAGCAATATTCTCAGTTTGACGACGGAGCACAAATTTAATGAGAAGGAATGGAAGTATAGAGGAAGGAATTAAGATATAGTAGGAAATACGAAACACGAGCGACACAAGGGTTACAGCCTGAAACAACCGAGCCATTAGACTCGAGGAAAGTATATAATAGCGAGAAAACGGGCCGTTGGCGCAATACGACCGGCAGGATTGATAACGAACCGCCTTTCAAACTCGGCAAAGTCGTCCACTGAGTAACCTGCAGATATTAAGACTTGCTAAGGTCTTTGGCGTGCTCGTTGTTTGCTTCATCGGATTGTTTACTTTTGATAACCGCCGCCGGCCCGGTCGGACATCATACATTCTTCCCTATTGTCAGATCAATTCCCCGGGGCGGCGATCCCTCGGGTTGCATTCGAATCCGACCTAATTCCACAGTCAAGCCTGCGGATTGCGTGAGATGAAAACCATAACGAAATTGAATTAGGAAACTTTCTGCTCCGTTAGGGAATACCAGACACAACGGGGCTTGCTCCTTCTCAAGATACATATCTTTGTCGCTGACACGAAAGACTTTGAGGAAAGTCATGTGAGTACAGTATCATATTTACACCGCGGTTTCATTTTCTCAGTTGATATCTTTACCCTAAAATATAGTTTCATTCTAAACTTATTTTAATCAAATTAAAAGGAGTCCGATGGAAAACATCTTAATTTTATGTGACCATGCTTAATATCCATTCACGATCTTTTTGCTTTCTAGTGGGCCATGTTTTTTTTTCGGTATGTTACGTGCATGTATTTTGAAGGTAGTCAAAATTTGACGTGAAAAAAATTATGACATTGTCACGTCAGCTGTATTGACTATGTTGCCAATACTTAAATAAACTTAAACTACAATGCCATGATCAAAGTAATTTAAAACAAATAACTAATTATTTAATTATATTTTTCACTCCTGTGAAAATGCCGAAAATTATAAGAGGGTAAACCAAACAAGCCATAAAAAAGCCTACAATTATTATAAAAAGGATCGTCCAGTTTTCACACAAGATGAAATTATAAGCAGGTTGATAGATATACATGGAGTAAGGCTTACGTAAATTAAATGAGCCCCATTTTCTAATGTAGGTATATGTATGTTTTAGATTTCGCAAAGAACAATAACGAAAATTTTTAAAGCAGGACCTGACAATTTGAAAACATCTTCATCTGGCAGACGTAAAAAGACGGATATATTTACAAATTACATGTTTCGGAAAGATTTGCAACGACTAATTTGGCAATATAATTTGAAAAATGAATATTTCACTTTGGACAAATTACTCACAGACGCTCGCGATATTTTGGATTTAAAGGGGGAAGAACAAATTTATTCATAATTATGAAATCTATGGGTTGCAAACATAAAATGGTTAACGGACGCAAAACTTTATGTGAACAGAAACATATCGTTGCATCCAAAATTTCTTTTTTGAGCAAATTCATACAGTTTCAAAATTCTAGTGAAAATATAATATCCGTGTACCTCGATGAAACGTGGATCTACCAAAATGGGGATTTGCGGTTCGTCGATGGATATACGAAACTGATTTGAAAAGTAACCCAGCCAAAATTAAAAGTGAAGAGAAACGTTTTACAATTTTGCATGCGGGAACAAAACTTGGCTTTTTGGAAGGTGTGACTTGTTACTTGACTCGACGAACAATGACAGAAAACATAAAAACATGATTGCAGAAATTTTTCAAAATTGGGTGGTTAATCAGCTTATCCCTGCACTAGGCAAGTTGCAACAAAATGTGTAGTGGTAATGGACAATGACAGTGTCACTCGGTGCAGTTGGACAAACCACCCAAATTTTCCTCTAAAAAAAGTCAAATCTAGGAGTGATTGGTTAAACACAATGTCGAAATTGGGGGCAAAATTACAAAAAACAATTATGGGAATTAATTAAGCCTTTTAGAATAGGCGGAACAACAATACGATACGCGACTGACGTAATTTTGAAGGAGCACGGTTATGAAGTTCTTAGATTGTCTCCATACCATTGTCAATACAATCCTATTGAGATTGCATGGGGGCAGTGCAAAGGCTTTTACAATAAGCACATAAATTCGCAACCAGTATCGAAAGATAGGGTTGCAAATTTATGGCGTCAGGCTCTTTCAAAATGCACCCCCGACATGTGGCAAAATTTTTGTAATTTTTTTGTGAAAAATTAATTTCGGAAGACTGGACGAAACATATGGGAAATTTCTCGTTTGAAAATATTCCTCGTTTCATTATTATATTAGGAAAATCTGATCCAGAATCAGAAATTGATGATGAATCGGATTCTTCTATGGAATCAATGGAAGGGGAATAGGGAACATTTAATTTGGCATCAAAATTTTATAGTGTAGAAAACGCATGTATATCTGTAAAACTTATAAATAGACTGCGACGATCCTTTTAGCAGTCAAAACTAATAGCCTCGAATATGCACAGATATAAACAGATTTGCAGAATTCTAGAGTTAGCAGAAGAATCTGATGGTGTGATTGGAGGAGATAGTGAAAGTAGACAGAATTTTAAACGAGATCTACGAGGGGAGTTCAAAGTATTCTCGGTATCGGGATGATTTGCGACTGATGTGGATTTAGTGCATTAGCTGTTGCCATTATTTGAAGTTATACAAACAAAATGTCAAATAATTGTGATCATTAGTTCTCTAGTAACCCTTAGTGAAAGACGACCATAATGACTGACGCGATAATGTTGAAGAAAATCGAGCACCGCGCTGTGATTAAGTTCCTTACAAAACAAGGAAAAAGTCAAGAAATTATTCACGAAGAGATGGTGGCCGTTTACCAAGAATCTGCGCCTTCATTATCTACTGTTCAAAAGTGGTGAAGTGAATTTAAAAGGGGCAGAGAGAGCATTGAAGACGACCCCCGCTCGGGCGGGCCGGTTACTGCCACTACGGAAGAAATTGTGAAAAAAATTGAGAAGCTTGTATTGGAAGATGCCCGAATAAAAATAAAAATGTTAGCAGAGATGACTAACTTATCCGTTGGTACAATATTTACTGTTCTGCATGATTACCTTAACCTTTCAAAGATCAGTGCAAGATGGGTCCCGCGAATGCTTACTGCACCTCAGAAACAGGTGCGAGTCGTGTGCTGTAGGGAGTTTTTAGAGCTCTGTGGTGACAGTCCATCCAATATTTTCAATCGAATTGTGACTGGAGATGAAACTTGGGTTCATCACTACGACCCTGAAAGTAAACAGGAATCCATGCAGTGGCATAAAATGGGTGCTGACCCTACGAAGAAATTTAAAGTCACTCCATCGGCCGGAAAAATCATGGCCACAATGTTTTGGGACTCAAAGGGAATTTTATTGATCGAGTACACGAAAAAAGGAGAAACCATAAACGCAGCATCTTACGCAACCACTTTGCATAATTTAAGGGAAGCAATTAAAGAAAAGCTGACCGCAGGTGTGTTGCTTCTTCACAACAACGCGCCCGTTCACATGGCGCGTGTTTCGAAGGCTGCTGTGCGAGACTGTGGTTTCGAAGAAATAAACCACCCACCCTATAGTCCGAACCTCGCCCCTAGTGACTACTACCAATTTCCGAATTTGAAAAAAGACCTTCGTGGAAAGCGATTTTCCGACGATGAAGAGCTGCGGGTGGCAATTAACGCACATTTTTTGGACAAGGAAGAAGGGTATTTTTTTACGGGGAATTGAAAAGTTGATTTCTAGATGTAATAAGTGCATTGATGTTATGGGAGATTACATTGAAAAGTAAAAAATATTTCAAGTTATTATTTCTTTTCCTTCCTGCTGTTATCGAGAATACTTTGAACTCCCCTCGAAGCTTATGGTTTTTTCGGGAAAAATGATAAGATATTTTACATAAATATGGCCATGGAAAAGGTTCTGAGACAGCGGCAACAGCAAGAAGATCCCGTTATTTAAATACCCCTTCATATAACGCTTTTGCGCCACCTGCAGCGCACCTCTACACCATTGCCAGCCACCAAACTCGAATCCCCTTCAGAAATTCATCCCGGCCTCGAGTATTCACCCCTTCTGCGACAGCGAGGCGAAAATGGCCGCGAGCCCTATAATAAGATCATCCAGGGTCTGAGAATGACAGTTCTTCGGTTTGAACAAGTTCGAAAAAAAACTCCTGGCTGAACAAGCCATCCTCATGGGTTGCACAAGTCGATACACCTCTCCACCCGCTACACAAGTAGCAAGATCCATTTAGCCACACCACTGTACACAAGATTCTAGGAAAACTCAAACAAACATTCTGTCATTATTGTCTATTATCATATCTGGAGTCACATTTGTTAATAAAGAAACACTTCTTCGCTTTGTGGCACAGTTGTTGACTAAGAACATGCAAACAACACACCTCACCCCAAACTTTCTCAATGAAAAAAATAATTAATCATTAAACATTTGTTCGAGACGATATTTCTCGTTTTCATGGAATACTTTGTACAGCACAATTGAAGTGGCAACATTGGCAGTGGCAGTTTTCAAAAACGTAACCACAAAATTAAAAACGAACGTCAATCAAATTTCTGACAAGTATATTTTTTTGTGGTACCAACAAAAATGTCACCCTAACACGGCCTACTCCGAATGCAAAAAGATCGTGAACAGAGTATGGTCTATGTTATATATATGTTTTTGTCTGAGCGCGCAGTAAAAATCAAAACGTGATCACTGATCACAGTTTCAAATTTGTTGTTCATTAAGTTCGAGAATATCCACGAGTTTGAACGTTTTCGCGTGGAAGATAAACGAAAATTCGCAATTTACTGCCACATTACAGTGGGTACTTAAATTGCGGTTTTGTTTGACATATTTATTGCTAATAGTCGAATGTTTACGGATCACCTGTCTGAAGTTAATGCGAAATATTGCTGCGTGAAAATAAATTTAAATGCACGTAAAATATCGGTTGATGTAACTCTCGCATACACTACCTCCACAGAAATATAATATAAGACCATAACTCCTATTATACGATAAATTACATAATACATTTCTACCCCGTGATATAAATAGATTTTTCGAATTCATCCCAGTTTTTAATTAATTAATTCTGGTCTGCTCTCGATTTCTTACTTCAAGAAATATTGTTTTTGTTATTATTACCTACAACATAAAATTTCTGCGGTAAGTGACTTTATGTTGTTGACAAACTATTGGCACAAATACTTGTTAAAGCCTCCAGACAATTTAATTTACATAAATTAACTCCGAAGCGCAGTAAATACATTATATTTGGCCCAAGGCTTTTTAAAATTTATTATTAATTAACTACGAAGCTATAATTTCCATCTATGCAAAATTTAATTTTGATGGTTTTGTAAATTTGGTGCGTACCAAAATATTTCTGTTATTACATAAAGTGACCTTTCTAAACCTCAAATTTCGAAGAAATAGAAATAAGATGGACTCGTTACGTATAAACATCGTGAAAACTATACGGGGCTATATTTAAAATCATAAAATCGCGCTCGTAAAGGCATTCCTATGAGAAAAGACCCGCCCGAAAACTCCCCATAAAAGTAATCTGCGACCGTAAAACGCACACAAATTGGAAATTGCGTCCTTAACGCACTTAAATGACGCAATATACCACGGAGTAATTTTTTACTGGCCGAATATATGTATACGCATATAAAAAAAACCCGCAAGCTCCATGCATGTGAATTAAGGCATAATTAAATGTTTCAAGAGTATAATTTCAAATTTCTTTTTTTCAGTTGATAGTTTTTAATAAATTAGTAGAACTAACTATGCATGAATATATGAAGGTGAATATAATAAACTTAAATAAATTAAATTTTACGTTTCATTTGTTACTACTGAGCTCAGTTCGAAAAATTATGGGTTTGATGTTCGGTCTCAGAAGTTAATGGTGGTCACCTCATCGTCTGTCTTTGCACCGTGTAACTGTGTAAGGACGACGCCATTAATGTCACAGCAGCGGATTTTAGTGAAAATTTAATGACCGCATACACTGTACTGATCTTTGCTGTATTACACACGGTACATTTATTTTCTCAGTTTACATTTTCAACGGGCATTATTTCTTATTGCGTTTCGACACACTTTTGGAACGACGAACGATTTTTTCGTCTTCATTTACTCACTCGATGTAGCCTCCAGGTTCCGAAATTTACCACCAGTTAGAAAATTATTAAAGCGTTAATGCCAAAGTTTTATATGACAAGGGTTGCAGGTGACAGTCTTCCAAACAATAAAATCAAAGCGGGGTGTGTTAAAGTCCCGGAGAAATTCAAGTATGTTCAATCCAGACGACACACACACACACACACAAATTGAATTTGCAAAATTTAATTAATTATTTATATTTCTGGAACGGAACTCCTTATTTTAGGGATTAACATCGCTGAGTTTAATTAACAAACATAACAACGCGTCGGAAATTGAAAATTTGCTGTTTACCTAGAAACCCTCGTACGCCTTTTAAGCCACTAAAACGACATAATTAAATTTCATTAATTTCCACCAGAATATGTTCACAGAATTGGGTTTCCCTAACGGGAGAAAAAAAGACGCTGTTTAGTATTCATCGGCATTATAAATTCGCATGAAGTCGGTTAGCGTAAGGTCATCACTTCTGCACGGCGAGCGGCGATGGAGGATGTCATATCCCCGGGGTGAAATAGGCGGAAGATAAATCGTGTGTGTCGCCGCTGACATATGACAATGCCGCTCTCTCGTCGTGGAGAATCTTGCGTAGGGAGAGGCAAGGACTGATAAGGTTACGCTGATTGTCGCAGGCGAAGCTTTCGGCCCAGAATGACGCTTTTGTAGGGTGCTCAGTTCCTGACTGCCGCGACCCGTTTCTTTGTATTTCGAGGCGTGAGATGGTTACCGAACAGCTGGGCTTTCACATACCAGATTGACGTGCTATCGGAAAGTTACAAATTGTTGCTTTGCAACATGCGGAAAGGCTATTATACCGAAGTCTGCGGACGGTTTGCTTTACAAAGTATTCAGATATTCATGAAATTTCAAACAATATGACGTTTGATCTATCTTATAGATAATAATAAACAAAATACCAAATTATTTTTTCCTGATTTTGTGCACTACGAAAAAAGGAAGATTAAATATGAATGATATCAGAGGCGGATTAAATAACGTAGTCCACTTAATCTCGAGGAGGAAACTCCGATGTCAGCACTGCCGCAGTAATATCTATCCTACAGCACAGACATTGAGTTTTTACCTTCCAAATGAAATCTTTCGTGATTGATAGACACGAGCAGCGGCAGCACGACGATATTGGCTGACCGCCACAGTACATGTCACCCTCGGTGCAGTTTATAGCCCTCCAATTGTCTAGTAGGGAAGCTTTATTTAAATTTAGGTCATACCTGGAAATCCCATTCCAGCTTTTAATTCTGATGTCCGGTGGTTTATTGTCTGACAGGCGGAAGTTGGTTTGTTGAAAACATATACGTATATCGAATTTGAACCTTTCTGTCAGTGACGGGAAAAAAGTCAACGCTGATGTGTATATAAGTACCCACCACCGCGTGGCGTTTAGTGATTTCGCCGGGCACGTTGGCAGAAGCGTGCATTCGCGACGCAATTAAAGAAGCATCAAGCTTAATGTACTATCACATATCCGCAAGCGCAGCTGTTTCGTGTATTTGTGCCCTTTTAGTTTGCTTGCAGTTGTCGGGGTACGATAATTTCTTTGTGAGTTTTGTTCTCGTGATGCATTTCCGGAATAATGAAAATTGTTTCATTTTCACAAGCTGTGTTTATGAAATGAGCTAGTACATTCGAAGTCGCTTCTCATTATGCTTTTATGATGCATTTAATTTACTGCTGCCACGATATTTTATTTATTCTCTTCTTAACTGGACCATCGCAATTGCATCTTTGACAAAACTCTAAGTACATGAAAACAACATACATATATATATTTATTTATTCGTTTTAAATAAGGGAAGATTTGAAATTGAGACACATAGGATACTATAACAATAAATATGGCAACACTTTTAAGTTTTTGACAAAAGAAGGACGTTTGAAAATTCTGATCAATGCAGTTCAAATGGGGCTGAGAATCCATTCGAGATGACCCCAAAAGTAGACGTCCTGTGGAGGCAAAGTTTGTTTCGTTATTCTAAACGAAATAGGAATATACGAACCATCCTTTTTGACAATTTTGCATGAAGATTTGGGGATGAATAAAGTGCCATCGTGCTCGATTTCGAAAATCCCGATTCTTCAACAAAAGTTATACGAATAAGAATTTGAGACTTTAGCTCGTGACCAAGATTTCTTTGCCAAAATTGTAACGAGTAATGGATCGTGAATCCCCCCAACAAATCAAAATTCAATGCAATGGATGCATAAAGAACCTCCACCATCCAAAAAACAAGTAGCAGCATCTGCAGAGAAGCCGATGGCAACAAGTTTTTTGGGTTAATGGATTGAGTAGGTGAAGGAGGGGTCTACAATTGTCGCAGATGTCTACAGAGAAACAATATAAAACTTAAAAGTTGCTTTACGCAAAAAGGCCCTATAATCCTGCCCAAAAAATCTTGTCGCTGCAGGACAATTATCGGTTCATAAAGCTCATCAAGTTTGGGAAGAAATCAACAACTGCGGTTTAGTTGAGTTGTAACAACCTCCTTACAGCCCTGACCTAACTTTCCTAAGCTGAAGAAACACTTGGCGATTTTCTTGAGATGAAGAACTAAAAGTCGCCATTTCGGAGTTTACTGAAAGCAGTTTTTTCTTCTTTTTTATTTATTCTTCCATTAACTGACTAAATTTCTGATTTTCTGTTACATTTATTTTATCTAATTTCGAAATTCCTTTTATCATTATTTGAAAACAATTTCAGGCAGATTCATAAAGCATTTCCCTTTTTACAATTAAAACCTTTTGTCCACTACGTGCGTTTGCGATATACAGAACAGCAAAATTGAAATTTCAATGTTTGAAAAATGAAAATAGTAAATAAAGCAGACGTAAATTAAAACTCCGGCAATTAATATTTAATAAACGCAGCAGATATTGGAATCCAGTTTGCACGAACGCTTATCTGCCATCTATCTCGATGTATGTACGTGTATATTATGTACATAGAAGTTTCGATGAATTGTTTTTATCAAATAGTATTTCGCAACAGTTTACACATCCAGTTCATCTTTATTAAAACATA
The DNA here is from genome assembly GCA_039766575.1 of Serrognathus titanus. Classification (NCBI taxonomy): domain Eukaryota; kingdom Metazoa; phylum Arthropoda; class Insecta; order Coleoptera; family Lucanidae; genus Serrognathus; species Serrognathus titanus. Next base: position 5,932,830 of record CM077912.1, read on the forward strand.
TTTATAAAAGGGATTAATTCCAGCCAGAAAAGAGAAACGAGTGCTTGCATATAAACCACCAGATAAAACCTTCTTCGGTCTCTTGAATAGAAGTCATTTTCTATTTTCTTTAATTACGTTCGTCCTTACTTGCTATCTATTTTATGACAAGCGGACACTAAAATCACATTACCAGTAAATCTAGAAGGTTCAGAGAGAACGGCACAAGAAAGACGAGCGTGAGTCGCAGAGGGTGTAATAACCGAACTCTCTTTTACGCACCCATAAAATCCTGCGACCTAACTAAGCGAGAAGGTCCTCTGATTGAATTACCATGTTATTAGTAAGTCCTTCGTCTATAGCGCAGACATCATTAGCGCTTCGAGAGCTCCCCTGATCGCACTTTAATTGCTAAAGATAAGAGTGGGGTAAAACATTAATGGCCGAAGTCCCATTCCAATACTCAAGTTACCCAGGCAAGGTGGCTCGTCGGCGATAGCCGGATTAAAACGCCCAAACTTTTAGTCTTTGAAAATTACGGTTGCATAGTTCTATAGTTTTTAATGACGAAAGCATTGGAAGCAGTTTCTAATTCCCTTCTGGTTCGAGCCAATTGAGGATCGAGGAAATACCTAAACTGATTGCCATTATCGAATGTCAACTTACATTTCTATTGTAGAACACAAAAAGAAGGAAAAATATTTCTCTCTCTCCCCCAAATAAAAAAAAAACACGTCGTTTCCGCGACAATAATAAAGAACCACGAACACATCCTGCATCACATTCATTATAAAGCCCTTAAAGAAATTCGTTTTGCCGTGCGTGACCGGAATAGTTTGATTACAGCATGAAATACAGCCCGGAATAGTGGCGGCGTCACTTAATAAAACACGTCAAGGAAGAGAGGCATTAGGAAAGACGAAGAATTCTCAAATGCGATATCGGTGATCGGTGCAGCAGACTGTGATGAGCGTAACGAAGTGAGCAATGACTCGTGCTCGCAAGAGGGAGTTGCATCCGACGAGAGTGGATCGATGGGGAGAACTGGACCAACACGAAAGACACACGTAAATGCGACAAACATTCGCTACATTTGTTCGGATATCTCCTTGATTGCATTGCAGAAATCGCGTTAGAACTTTGCGCATTCCTTTTAGGATTAAGGGTGCTTCAATAATAGGATAACGTTAACCATTTTCGAGCGCAGTAACAACTTCTTTAAATTACACTTCAGGCTTTTTGGTTTTCCAACCCTATTCATAAATTTGTGAAAATATGACCAGTTAAATGGAAATCGGTGAACGTTCAGGACTATAATTTCTTCTTACGGTGAAATCTGAACGTTGGGACTTTCGTGTAGAAATGAACTCAAGGAAAAAAAAAAGGACGAGAGTTACATCATCCCGCGCTATATGTGAAGGACATTAATTACACCGCACATCAGCATTTCTATTGCATCCAATATTATTCTTGATTTTGAATAAAATATTGGCTCTTATTGAAGAACTACAATCAGTTTTATGCAACAGCTCTAGTTTTTGAAATATCGAGCAAAGATAGTTTTGTCAAAAAATGAAAGATTTTGAAATTTAACATTTTACTAAGTAAACTTAAAGAGATAAAAACTTTCTTTTATAAGATTGGCGAGCAGAAACGGTATTTTGAGAACTCCTTTGAAGATTCCAACAATAGTAAGCCATCACATGAGCATCTCAACGGCCTTGATAGCGTTCGTCTATAGTCCGAATGTCCTGATGGAACCTTTCTTCCTGTTCCTCGCTTCAATCACCTTAATTTTCAGGAAAACGGCCTAGATAACTATGGAGGAAGTGAAACTTGATGCTCATATTGCAACCAAGCTGTTGGTAGTTAGTTAACATGTCTTCAACCAGCTGGGAATAGTTTTCTGTCTTATTATTTCCGAGAAAGGAATTCCAACGCTGTTCATAGAGATTGTAAAATTCGAATCTTTTAAAAGCTTCCTGATCTGTGGACCATCAAAGATACTAGCTTTCAGCTTCTCAGAACTTAAACTTGGAAATTTACTTGTAATATATTTGAAACATTCCCCATTTTTATTCAAAGCCTTCACATATTGTTGAATTCTTGGCTTCCGGTTGGAACCGCGTGTCTCGGATTTCTCTACTGCCGACGTTTCGTTCTTCGTTGCAGAAGAACTTCCTCAGGGCTGCTGCTGGTGGTGATGCTGCTGCTGTTGGTCTTGTTGCTGCTTCGCGTTAGTCGTTGAGACTGAGTCTCAACGGCAGTAGAGAAATCCGAGACACGCGGTTCCAACCGGAAGCCAAGAATTCAACAATGGACGACGGCCGCGGAAGCCTTCAAGTTACCTTCACATATTGTTTTATTAATTCTAACTTGATATGGAAGGGAGGCAATTCAATGCGATCCCTTGCTACTAACGAAACGTTAACAATATTATGCTTAAGAGGAATCAAAGCTTCTCTTACATGCCAGTCTTTCCTAGCCATACTATCCCATAAGCAGATAAAACAGAGATTTTTGCGTATCCACTTCGTTGACCCAAAAGTAAGTTGACCATTTTCAAATCAACACATATCAACCATTTAAGTTCTTCGTACTTAATTTTGTTCAGGGCCAAGGAAATAGTGGAATATTGATCTTTCACTTTGATAGAATGCGCAATGGGCAAAGAACCAAGCTTATTACCTTCATTAGAAGAACATATTTAAAACAACGCTTGGCAGAATCTATAAAATGGCGCCAGACATTAGGATCGTGCTCCTTTAAACCCATTATAGTCGTCAGACCTCGAATATCACTGCAAAATACGAAATCATCCTCTTCAGGAAAAAAAAAAAGGATGTAAAGTTCTTTCTCTGGTGCGGTAATATGAAACTTTTGTGTCACTTGTCAGCATATTTCTCTATTCCAATCGTGAAGCTAGTAATTCAGACGTACTTTTTGACAAATTAAGGTCTCTTACTAAGTCATTAAACTCGTTTTGGTTGAATGGTTTTGGTGAATTTAGGGAATCTTCCGGATCGAAGTCACTGTCTTCATTTTCAAGTCGCGTGTCAGCTCCAAAAAGATCATTTGAAAAAGGCAAGGAAAAGCCCATGTATGACGACGGCACGGATATTTATTTCCATGTTTGAGAATATTATGTCTGATGCAGTATGGCCTAATTTCGAAGCTTTTGAAAATTTTAATGAAGCTTTTAAAAACTTTTATGACATATTTGTACTTAACTTTAATATTTGTTTTCCCAAAAAAACTTAAAGTAAATGATAAGTTTAAGCACAAAGCCTGGGTTTCAGATAGAGTGAAGAACTCTAGTGCTACGCTAAAAGGATGGTATGAATTGCAACATAAATATCCAAATCTTAGAGATGCTTACATTTAATTTAAACGGAAACACCGTATGTTAGTGGAAGAAACTAAAAAGGATTATTATGAACAAAAAATAACTTCTTCGAACAATAAAAACCGCGCAGCCTGGTCAATCATATCTGAGTTAACAAATAAAACCACATCAAATAGCAATATATCTCTTCACATTAATGATTCACAAATTGATGACCCCTCAGTCATCGCAAACATTTTTAACAATTACTTTCAAAATGCCCCCCACGAAATTCTTAAAAATATCGCAGATACTAGCTGTGCATTAACTGTTAACAACAACAATATTATTAGTTCTAGCATGTTTATCTTTCCTTTCACAGAACAAGAAGTTATTAGTATCTTTAAAAAACTAAAAAATAATTCTTCAACTGGACCTGATGATTCTATTCTCTGTTACGTAGAACCTTTCATTCATTTTTAACTCCTATCACGAAGCTAATTAATCTATCTTTCATAAGAGGAGTATTTCCACAAATGCTAAAAACAGCTGCAGTCCTGCCTGTACATAAAAAGAATTCCGTGCATGATATGCAAAATTATCGCTCTATTTCTTTAAATCCCACAATGTCCAAAATTTTCGAATATGCTATGCTTGATAGACTTTTAGATCATCTAAATAAGCACAATATAATAACTAACAAACAACATGGCTTTCGAAAGGGCTTTTCAGCAATATCAGCAATTTATTCATTCATTGACGAAGTAACCTCAGCTTTGAATAAAGGCGAAAAACCTGTTGGTCTCTTTTGTGACCTGAGTCGAGCTTTCGACTGTGTGAAACATTCTCTATTAATTTCCAAATTGGATCTCTACGGTATTCGCGGCACTGTTTCTGATTGGTTTCTTTCTTATTTAAGCGATCGAAATCAATATGTCAAAGTAAAATTTTTTGTCAATAATATAATTGATGAAGTAACTTCATGTCTTTTACCTATAAACATTGGTGTCCCACAAGGTTCGATATTGGGTCCGATTTTGTTTCTGCTTTTTATAAATGACGTCGTTCTATTTTTGAATTATACTTTGATTATGTATGCAGATGATACTTCAGGAATTTTTTCTGAAAAGAATTTAGAAGATCTAAGAATAACAGGAAGTTTAGTACTTCATGAACTTAATCAATGGTTTAATATGAACACACTATTCACGAACCCAGATAAAACAACTTTCACCATATTTCGTTTATCTTATAATCAGAACTTACATATCGACTTACACTTGAATGGTCTGAAAATAAAACAACAATCATGTGTAAATTTCCTTGGACTATCTATCGACGAAAATTTAAATTGGAAACCTGAGACATGATTGTTTACTGTCATTTTATTTTGCCCAGGTACACTCCAGATTATTATATGGCATTTGTTTTTGGGGTAACTCGGTATTATCGACGGATGTATTTCTTGTCCAAAAACGTATTATACGTTGTACTGCTAACATTCGATCAACTGAATCTTGCAGACCTTATTTTATATCTTACAAAATACTACCACTGGCCTCTATGTACATTCTTGAACTTTTAGGGTACGTGCATAATAATCGGAACAATTTCTCAAAAAATTTAGACATTCATAATTACGATACAGGACACCGAAGTAATTACAGAACTCCTTTTGGACGTTCCAATTTAACTAATAAAACCCCGTCCGCTGTTGGTCCGAAACTGTTTAACTTGCTTCCTCCGCATCTGAAATATATTGACTGCACTAGAGTTTTCAAATTAAAAATCAAAAAAATTTTAATAGATAATTGCATTTACTCTATCACGGAATTTGTTAAGTTGATGGCACACGTATGACTTGTTCTGTGATAGGTACGATTTGACTTGTCCATTTTTACTGTTGTAATTCTTGGATGAATATATTATTATTATTATTATTATAAGTGACTCTATGTCCTAACTACAATCTTTGTTTTCCAGTTTCTTGGGAGTTGATGGTAGAGGTACGGAATCTTTATTTATATTTTTGGCTGGTCTTGCCACTGATGGTACGTTAGGATAGATCCACTGTGAACGATTTGCCCGATTAATACCACTAACATTTGGAATACAAACATAGCAATCGTCATGGTGGTTAGACGGTTCACGCCATATTATTGGCGCAAGGAATTTAAAAAAGCTTATTGTTTTAGTTGCCCATAAGCGCAAAGATTCAACACAAATTTTACATATTAAATTAGGACACCAGATCTTGTTTTGTGTCTCTACGGGAAATCCAAAGTTCTCAAAATAATTTCGTTTTTCAAACTGCGATTTTCTTTAAACATGTATTCACCACAAATAAAACTAAAATATTAGGGATTATTTACACGCCTTCTCTGAGTCGATGCCTTATCGCTAGACTGACAGAAACTCACTAATTGAAATGTAGTTGATAGAAATATTGAAATAGCTTCCAAAAAAGTTTTATTTCGATGTCTCATTAATTCGAGTTAACAGCGAGAAACTGAGCTTTTGGATTCAGCGCATTCGGTTTATTCAAAATCAACCTAAGCAGCTCGTACAGTAGATGAAACGATCAATTTTGTTGTGCAGTGTTATTATCAATCTATCACACTATACTATTTGAACTAAATCATTTCGACTCAGTTTCCACTCCGACTTGGGTTATGGATGTTCTTCCTATTACTACCGATTGAGAAAAACAGACAAATATGAAAATTTCTTTGGAAATTAGAACGTGCAAAAAAATTGATGTCCAGAAGGCAAGGAAATTCATACGAGTTAGTTTCTGCACTCGCTCTTGTTTCTGAGACATATTGTAGTAATAGTAGTAGTGGGAGTTGATTCGTTCTCTTTTGCTGCCTGTGCCTTTACTATGGTTGGTGAAAATTAGACTAACTTTAAACCCACATTCTTAGAATATCACACAACAATATATGTACACACAACCCTTCCAATATAAGTTATATTTTAATGAACTTGTAATTGTCTATAAGTTACGTCCCGTATTGCGAAGTATACGTAACACGATTGCAAACCCCCGAAGTTCCGACTAAGAAGACTGCTTTCCTCCATGTGCCAAGTTTCTATAATTGTTGTCTAACAGTGAACTGTGCATCCAGTTCATATATTTAGCTAGGTGGGGTGGAATATGCTCATCTCCCACTTATTGTAAAACCATCCATCCAAAAAGGGTTTCATCGATGAAAAATTAACATTGCTTTTTATTTTGTAGAAGACTGCGTACTTATACGAAGACGTTGTAGGTCTATGAGTATTTTTTCCAGTTATCAGCTAATAAAAACGACGTGATCATGAAGAATATGTCTTAAACGCATTTTCCGGGAAACATCCCCATTTTTTCAGGCCATCTGCGAGCAACACGCTGGGCCATCCGGAGTTGCACAGTAGAGCGATTTATCACAGGATTTAGGCAGCGTGGGAGGCCACCACTGTGGGCGTTTAAAACGCATAATAGTACCTAGGCACGAAATTTGAAAATTTCAGCTACAGAGACCTTAGGGCTAATTAGCGTAATGTATAGGACGCCTCCTAAGTATTTTTAATTTCCACGCCTGAGCCACATGAATTATATCAGGATACGACGGCAACGGCCGCCCCGCTTGCATAAAAATCGTAATAAGTTTAACGGGTTTAGCGCGAATAACGCTTGCATGCTTATTATCGCATAATTTGTTAGTTCCTTATTTAATTTATTACGTTTAATTATTTTTCTTGCTTTAAAGAACGGGCATTCCTTATATTAAACAGCTTCGTTGGTGAATAATCTTTTTAATCGCTAACCTAGATTTTACCATGAGTTATTATTCCAACGTGAAAAACATAAACATTTTTCTTTGTGAACGATTCAAAAGAATTCTTCATTTTTACTATACAGGCTGCACCATCACTTATTCAATTACCTACACGAACAATTCACAGATGATGACGTACCAGAGCGTAATAAAATTAAAATCAATAAAAGATTTGCTAATAAGTGAGTCATTTAAGGTATCCTGTGTTTGTTACGTGTGACGAAATTAAATCTCTTTTCCTGGATCTCTAAATATTAATCACAATTCAAACATGGATAAAAAAAGAAACTTCTCAATCGATCCTTGTATGTTTTAATCTAGATAAATTTAATCAGGTCTTAATTTAAAAGATGATGTCACTCATTAAAAAATGTAATCGTTAGAATAATGGTGTACGCGAAATGAAATTTGGCCATTGCATGTCCCTTAAATGTACTCACCCACACAATGAGGTTCGTGAAGAGTAACAAATACTTCATCACTGCGATCTGATTATCGAGTTTGGTAACTACACCTTCACCTTTTCCAACCATTTTGTCTCTTATTTGTGCACTACCCGATTTAATTATATATTATTATATTTATTTAGAAACACTGTTGTTTTTTAAACGCAGTTATTAATAGCGCGCGCTCAACTAATATATCTGTTGCTTATTCACGCGTGCGCTCAACTAATAATATATCTAATTATTAGTCTGTTGCTTATTCGCCTCTATCAGTTAACGTGCTGATAAGATAAGATTTTACGGCGTAAAAATGTACATAAATGACTGATTCACCTGCTATTAAACGAAGAAAAAAAAACACTTATCGATTCCAACGAGAGAGCAGGTTCATTTCGAAAGTTTTCAGAATTCCTTACGCATTCAAATTAATCGCCGTCCTAAAGTTTTCGGAGCAATAGGTTTAATTTCATTGTCGACCGAATGAAAATAAAAAAAGGGCTTGAAAACAAAAGCGAAAGAAATTAGAAACCGGAGGGTAAGGAAAATCGACAAATTGCTTAATTCTTTGGGCTCATCTTTTTTAAAACTTCGCTTTTCGCAAATGCACACTTGTAGAAGGAGTACCCACTTGGAACTTCTCGCGCTCTATCGCAGCCGTAGATTTATTTTAATTACGGCTTAACGAGAAAAAGTCTGACCCGACACAAAGAAAAGTAGTTTGGAGGTGTGACCAGAATAAGTTCTTGCTTATTTCATAAACTCCACAACAAATCCAACCCCATTGGAGTTTTGTAGGGAGTGTCGTCGCCACAGGGACGCCTTGTCGCATAAATTAAAACTGTCTGACGAATTTCGTTTTGTTTTCGCCCTCGTAGTGTCAATATAATTTTAATTTGAAAAAAAATTATTTGCACTGCGAGCACAAGTGCATAGCACAAATACTTTTATTAGTTTATTTAGCCTGCATACGTTATTTTAAATAATTAGAGAATTGTACATAACTCCCTGACTATTTGTACTAGCCCACATTTTGTTTGATATAAAATTCAAATTGGCTTTCTATTAATTAAAATTTACGTGTAGTTAGAAAGTAAATAAAGCTTCTCTAATATAAGTCTAATTAATGGAGTTTGCTTGTCGAATTCATAGAAATAATAAATAAAGCATCTAATATTCTATCTTATCGAAAGTCTGGTTAATCCAAATGTGTCACAAAAAAACTTCTTTTGTGAAGAAATTCAATATTTATTACAACAAACATAAATACAGGCTGTTTTATTGAAGATGCCTTGAACTTGAGTGACACGTTTCTGACATTATTTCAAAGAAAATATCTTAATAAAAAATTTTAATCGGTGCAAGTTGAAATTTGCATAATTTGGAGTCGATGTTTTTTGAAATACTGTATCGCGCGGAATCGTGAAACAAAACCGGCGATCTAAATTGCATTTATGAATGGCACACAGCTGCAGGGGGGTAATAAATCCATAAACAGCGAAGAGATTTATGACTAGATTTTATTTTGCCCTTGATCGAAAGCTCGGTGTATTCAACTTTGCCATACGTCGAATGCAGCAGCAATGTGAAATCGCGTGGATATTTGAACTTATTGAATTTAATAAATAAATTACAAATGTGGGGCTATGCAAAAGTATGCGTATAGTATGTATGCTGTCGCATATTACAAATTGTTATTAAAATAAAATTTGTCAAATCTTCGTATGTGAATGAGTAACAATCCATTCATTCTCATTTAAAGTCCATCCTAAAAATATGCAACTTTGCTTTCCCTTCGATTTTCTCTAAATTTATTCACTACAGAGGAAATTTTATAAAGAAACTTTTCTTTCTTTTCCCGATATCTACCCACATACCAAGTTTGATGCATCTTCAATGAAACACCCAGTATATGTTTAGAATATAAATAAACTATAACGTAATCTCCTTTATTTTTCTTTTTAAATTTAATTCAAATAATGTGAGATCTATATAACCGAGGACTCGAGTACCCACTGTAGATTGTTATTTTCGCGTTCGTTCTTTTTATCTAATCTAATCTATAAAGAGTGGAAGGATTTGTGCAGTTCTAGTGAAATGAAAATTCAAACTAATTTAGTCACTAGAATTAAATGCTACTTTAGCTGTTCATCTTTACAAACTCAACGCACGTGCAAACATTCTAATTGACTCCTTTTTTCATATTCTAATTCAATTCATCTAATCTGAAAACATTAGATATTATACATACTTCTATTTACATACACGTGCAATTCCTACTAATTTAACGATTAAAGTTAACCAACTTATTCCTGCTTACCTTTAAAGCTTTAACACGTGCACAAAGATTCTAGCAGACATGTTTGAAAGATCAATAAAAGAGTAAGTATCAAGTTTTATCAATTGCTTTGATGCTTGAAAGTTGGAGAAAACACAGAAATTGATGTGTGACTTAACTAGACTTAATAAAAGGCAAAGAAATTGAATTCAGCACATTTTTAATTACAATAATTGTTCTTACATCGCAGATATAAAGTAAAAATATTCTCTTTTTACTCTTTTAGGTGAGCAGCAAATTTTTTATTAACCCTATAAGAAAATGTAGCATTAAAATGTCAGGAAGGGTTATTTCCACTGCAAAGTGGTTTTGTGTGTGCATTTTAGCTAAAGTTTGTGTACTTCATGATACTCTTGTATGTTTATTTCGCCAAGTAACTCGGTCATTCCATTACGATGTGGCATTACGACACAGACAGTAGATATTTAATTAAATGTTGAAAGCTTTTAACCAACAATAACAGTATAACATTTTTGCTGAACGTGGAAGTTATAAAGTCTGATGAATTAAAAGTTATTTCCCCTTATTCATATTCTATTTTTATTCAGTTATAAATAACTATAACGTTTTACTATTCTTTAGTTTAGCGATTTTTATATCAGTCATAAGAAAATCTTGGCAAAGAAAATTTTATTGTTTGTCAGCACAAATTGTGCTGAAACTGCTTGTTTAATCAATGTGATCGATGCTACTACAGTCCCCGATGTTTCTCTCATGTGAAGGCAAGTTTTTTTTATACGTCCACAAATATATGACTCATTTGCAAACAAAAACAAACGGGGCCGAAAAGAAAATGGCAAAGAACCCGGCGTAATCTGCTCACATAAGTCACACATGGGTGAATACGTAAAAGAAAATTATCCAATTAAATTAATGGATGGACGTAAGGAATCAAAGGAAAAAAGTTTCAAAAGGCTCGACGCAATTAACGTTCCGCTGTGGAAATAATGAAGACCGGCACGTATTTTTTTTCACACTCATTAAAGCCTGCGCGTTTTTGAAAAGGTCATCCTGCTTTGACAATAGAAGATATGAATTGAAACCAGCGAGGAATACACTCAATAAACGAGCAGCGTTGGTTTTCATAATGGTAAACAAGTTGGACCTGCAGATTTGGCGAGATTAAAAACTATTCGCTCGTATGTTCATGAAGCCGGAGCATCTGGTGGTATAACAATAATAAAAATACCGAAACACAACTTCAAAAGCTTTCGGTTACATGTTGAGTAAAACGAAAAAATGACGTGGGAGCATAGGCTTCGTCATTAACCTGAAAAAATGTCCGTTTCGTTGGAAATGTGAGAAATCAATAGCTTCTGCAATACATGATGTTCAAAGTCTGGGGTAATTTACATATAATTGAGGTCATTAGATGTAATTTTATTTCTGGTAAATTAATACTCCCGTATTATATTTTTTATTATTTCAGAACAATCGACAATAATTTAGGTAGTTTTCAATTGCTGAGTTTAATCAAGTAAATCTGCTTTTCAGCCTTAGAGGTTTTACTGAAATGTATGTGCCCCTATTTTGAAAATCGGGGCCTCTCCAGCCATAACTTATGCACATATTTTAAGTTTTTCTCCACAACCTTCAATTCCATTTACCGCAACCGCGCCGTAAAAACTAGCGACGTCTCAGATTTGCATATATCACATACGCAGATGAAGATTTGAATACATTTTCGTATTCCGTCTGTTTCGTTTTTCACAACGAACAGGCCAATCCAGGTGGTAAGTTGCCTTATAAAATGCATGCTGTTGAAGTGTCTGCAAAAATGATGAGGGGATCATCTAAAAATAGGGTGAAACTCGCCCGGGCATCTCCTCCTATTATGCTTAAGGTTTTCCGGAAATAAAATATCGTGTGGTACCGTATACAATGCAGTATGGAAAGATAAGTATATACGATTTTGTTTTTGAAATAAAAAAGGGTAATGCAGAGCATGTTTGCATTTGTATTAAAAGAAGTGGAGAGCTCCCATCAGTAAAATTCAAGATATATTTTTGTAATGTAGTTTGGAAAATAGTTTCTCTTGTCAATCACAGAACTGGAGAATTTCCCTCATTAAACCAAGGAACACGATAAGGAAAGCATGGACGTGCCGACGCACGGGAAGGTGCGAGCGTGCTTTGCATTCGGTTTCTTCTTATTTCCCAACCAAGGCGGGCTTTTCTTAACGATACAGAAACTAAGGCGGGCGAGTTTCTAAAGGATCTTGTTACAGACAGCATATAAACTTCTATAATGCGCTCCCAAATCGACGTCCTGTTCCTCGGAATGTGCACGTCATAAGTTTTGTATGCCGCGCTTAAGTTCTGTTAAGATCTCGCGGAAGATGTATGCTGCTACTGTTTTGCGGCAAGATATAAATTCCATGTCCGTTTTCACACCCTCAGCTCAAAGATTAATTCACGAGAACAAGACAATAGTTTATATCTCTGTGCATTTTTTGGATTAAACACTTGATTTAATTAAATTTCCCACAATGTACAATAGAGGGAAGTTGGGGCAATTCTCGCGTCATCTGGAAAGTATTGCAATTCGATTAAGGTACTGTGAATCTATAAACTTTTACGAAAACAGTTCCTATTCGTTGGATAAAAAAAAAACTCATTTCTGTCTACCACCCTCCTATTTTACGGTAGGCGTCAGTAACTAGATGATCTGGATCGAGAAGGTCGTTCAGAGGCGGCTATGAGTAAATCGACTGAAGACGTCGCCAAGGAATTACGTCGCAAATTGGATCGGAAATCTGCTAAAATTAAGGTCGACACGAGATCTAGGAGGAAGCAAAAGGCGTACGAAAAGGCGAATGATAATTGCGGCCCACGGGAAAAGTTTTATATTTGTTTATCGGGCGGAGATGTTGTATTGATTGGCCGAAGTGAGCGCCTGGGCTTTTCTGGAATAACGCAACGACTATAGAGAGCCGGCCAGGCGATTTTGCAGAACACACTTTCAACCCTTTTTTTTTATCTGATCAAAGCCTGAGGCCAGGCATCGATCGAGTTATAAAATTTAATTAACACCGTAACTTCTTAGTATTAGTTTATTTATATTACAAAATTACAATATTTTACATGATGTTTACTAAATTTACGAATGATTTATGTATATATTTACAGTATATGAGGAGGGAAATTTATGATAGCTTCGTTCTATGTCCATTATTGCACGGGGTAGTCCATTTTTACTCGCGCTGCATAAATCACGAACGCTCACTTATGCGCCACCATTTCTTTTTTCCAAAAGTTCACTGTGGCTAACAAGGCGTATATATATTGTTCGAAGTATATACATTAATCTTATTTGAAACGAACACATCAACCCACATAAGGGAACGGTGGATAGGGCGCGGGGAAGTATCCAGGGAAGGCCGCAGTCGGTTGCACCGGCACAGACGCCGTCATATACGACGTCAAAACAGTTGGAACCAGCTTAGTCGAGAAGATTGTCGTATAAGCTGTTTTAGCTCCGAACGTGAGCTTTAAGACTTTACTATCAGTCTGAGTGATCACCGTATTCTGTATCACAGGCGAGCTCGTCACGGCAAATTGGGGCGGTTGCTGTGGGAAAAGAGGGTTGACGGGTGGGATCGGCAGCGCTGGGATCGTACTGGTGCCGTACTCATATTCAGTCTTTGCCACCGTACCTACGATCTTCGAAAGTGTACTGAATATAGTATTCGTGCCGTGAATTACCGGAATTACGTGAGACTCATATATAGTTTCTATTTTAAGTATTGGTTTCGAGGTTGTAATAACCTGTCCTGGCGGAGCTGCGTTGAGTGCAGCAGCAGGATTCAACAACCTTAGCAACGCCAATTGCTGCAGCTGTTCGGGACTTAAGCCAGGGGTTGGAAGCGGTTCAGGAATGAAGGGTTTAGGAGTCGTCAGTAGCGAATGCTCCTTCTTAGAACGCAAATGACCTTCCAGTAGTTTAGATTTATCAACGTCAGATAAATCAAAATCTGACCCTATGTTTGCGAGATCTAAATCTGCAGGGAAAGCTCGTTTAGGATGCCGGTCATCGTCTTGGTCATTCTCGTCGCCAAACTCTAATTCCAAGTGCAACTCTGAGCCAGCCTCATCTAAATGACTATTAAATTCGTTCAAAGTTTTACTTGGGTTGAAGTGATAGGCATCCATTGGCGGTAAAGTTTTCGTCGCAGTTACCAATCGTTCGATTACGAAGGTTTGAACTAAGGTATGAATCGAAGTTTCGTTGCCTCCCTTCACAACTGGAAGGATATGAGTTTTATACATCGTCTGCATCGTACTAAACGTTTCGATTTTCGTTTCTAAAGGAGGAGTTTCCATGTCAGCAGAAAGATGAATCGCTGGCAACGTTGCAATACTTGAATCGAGGAAGTTATTGTCCTTATCGTAATTTCCGGAAGTTGCTAGAATATTCTCCGTCAAAGGTTCGGAAGGTGAAGGCGCTATTGTAGACTCCGATCTCTCCAGGCTCTTCTCAAACGTGGACGTCACAGTAACGTACCTCGTATTCTTCACGCTGCCAACCTAACAAACAAAGAACATCAATATAAGAAGAAAATTTATTGCAATTACAAAAATATACGTATAGGAATATGATGTTATATTAAAATCTGAAGAACGAAAGAGAAAATGGAAACGGCATGTATGATGTCTCGTATTCAATCTCTAAGAGCGCTTGATTAAAACGCGAGCAAAGCAATATGAATCTTTCGTAAACTTTTATGTAAAACAAGAAAATATTACGTAGGTGGAAAACGCTGTCGTTTCAATAATGAAAAAGAGAAAGTTTCTTTGGTCCTTACGCTAACTGAAAAAGGGAGACCAAAATTAAATAACATTTCGTTTCTCCTGCAGCTACGCAATTTTAAAACGAGAGAGTTTATTGCATTTACCTGGAAAGTGTAGGGTGATTTAATTGTGGCGATCTCGTAGTAGATATCTTTAAAATCGGGTGGCGTAGATATTTCCACTTTAATAGTTTCGAGGGGAAACGGCGTATCGAGTTTATTTTCCGTTGAATTCTCATCATCTATAATTGAGGCGACGGATTCAGAACCAACCAAGGCATCTCCGTCATCCGACCTGGCCTGAGGCGTCACGACGTCGTTCAAGTGAGGAAAAGCTTCTTGTAGGGAATTCGGCGTCGTTCCTGGAGCTTCGCCATGGTCATCCTCGGGCTGTTTCCTAATTGTCACCCTTGGTTTAGCCGTTGTTTTATACTGCCACCTTCCAGGAGACCTGTTAAGCTTGAACTTGTATAAACTCGTGCCACTAGGATTATTAGAATCGACACTCGAGGGTTGGATCTTTGGTTTGAAACCTCTGCGGGTGTAACTGTTAGTTTCGGGTGCAACTGTTGTTGGTTTAACCTGCTGTTTGCTCTTTCTCGAGTTGTAACGTTTCCCAGAGCCTGCTGAAGGAGTAGTGGCACTGGCTTGCTCACTGAATACAGATACAGGTGCAATTTTGGAGCTACTTCGGCCTTGTTTTTGATTTCTATGTGAAGTGTGCTTTCTGTATTATTTACAAGTGTTAGAAATTAGTGTATAGTACAAATTTGATCAGAAAATGATGAGTCGATGAAAATGAGGATGAGGAACTCTAGAACTGCAATTAAGTATAATAAATCAATTTCACAATGAAACTAGAAGAACTGGAGCCAAAGATTAATTCGTTAAAAGAGAAGAAGAATAGATGGGTTCTTTCCTAAATGGGTTTCTCTCCTCGTCGAAGTCTTTAAACGAACTGAAATTGTAGTCAATTTTATGTACGATTAAGAGCAACATTTATACATTTCTGTAATTTTAAAATAAAAGAGTGTGAAAATGTGCAAAATGTATCTGAACGATGAAACCATGATTAATTTACCTGTGAGCATTCCACGTCCACAACTTAATGCGGTTCATTATTTAAACTGCTTTCCTTTATAAAATAACACGTTTTGTATTAATTAAGTATAAACACAAACCTATACGAACTGTCTTCACTGTTCAGGTATGAAACAAATTTGGCTCTAATGCACACATATGTTGGAGCCAGAAATACAATTTCGACGTCTACGTTTTCAATAGGTCTCTTTGTGTCTCAGGGAATTTTAAATATTTAATTTAATTCTCACTACAGAAAAGAGTTTAATAAAATTTCTTCTATTTTCAAGAAATGAATGTCCTTTGTTATATCATTATATTACCGTCGAGTGCAGTTAAATAATTTTCCCGCATCAAGTTTTATGAGCGGCAATAAAAATGAACGCTGATATTTCTAATATAAAACAATACTTACTTCCTGGAAGCTTGTGTAGGTCTTGGTCTGGAACTCTTTTTATTGTGTGCCGGTGGTGGCTCCTGCTCTTTCGCCTCATTTTCTTCAATTTCTTGTTCACGTTGTCTATTTTTGAATCTCTTAAACGATCCGTTCGCAGATTTCCTCGCAGATTTAATGCTGTTCTGCGAGTTAAAGAGAGCTTCCACCGGCAAAGCGGTCTCCTCATTTATCGAGCCGGCAGGCGTCGGTTCTAAGTGCCTGTTGTGTTTATTTGTTTTCCCTAATGAAGGGGCGGCTGTTTTTAAAATCCTCAGCGAAGGTGAAGGGTTTATTTTCTGCTTTTGATGCTGATTATAAACGTGGGATGTACTCTGTAAGACTTGCGCGTATTTACCAGAAATGTACGTTCCGATAACGCTCGTTTCGTGTATTGTTGTGGTTCCGTCTTTCACTACCGTCCCTCCTAATTTAGTGACTAAACCGGTGGGGTGTAACGAATCTACGCGTTTGGAAGGTGCGGGTTTGTTTTTTACTTCAGTCGAATGGCGGGGTTTCAAGCGGAATTTCGAGCTCGGTTTCAAGTTTATTACTTTGTAGGTTTCTTCGACTACTTCTGAGGGTTGTCGGGAAAGAAAATCGTACTCTGGTTCTCCTATATTGTTTCCTATAATAACGGCAGGTTCTTCGTCGGTGTGCACTTCGACTATGCTAGATACGATTGGGGGCGGTGGTGGTGTGGCTATGGAAGACGTGGGGCCTTCATAAACCTCCACGCGACTTGATACTATCTGGGGTGGACTCGAGGGTGGTGGTCCGGATACAACTTCGACTTTGGTTATTATATTCTGTTTGGGAGGTTTACTGGCCACCACTTCAACTTTACTGGATATTATAGGCGCTACGTTTACGACGCTGTTTACACCCTCTATCACGTTCACTTTGGTCATGGGCGACGATTTAATTTCCACTTTATTGGAACTCGTTTTCGGCGAACTAGATTGTACTTCGACATGGGAGATAATTTTTTTACTGGTTTCTGCCGCCTTCTTCTCCACTTTGGGCACAGTCTTACTAGGTTTTATTACGGACACAACTTCTTTAGGAGGTGCCGTGACAGGCTTCGTGTCTATAACTCCATTTAACGACGGTCCAGCCACTTTATTCTTCGGTTCGTCTGAAACAATACTTCATTATATGGGTGGCTATTATTGCACGAGTAATAATAAATTACGACTCGCCCTGCATCGGTTTTCTCATCGCTAAGGGATTTATTCTTACGTTGTACGTACTGTTACATGTGGCACGACGACAAATAAAAGTGACCAGTTTTAACAAGGGGAAACTGAGGGAGTGTGTTGGACGTGAGGGGTTTTCATCTGCGCGGCGTTTGTTTCGAGAGTACTCATGGAAACAAAAGCTATTACATGAATATGTACGGCTAAAATTAAATACAACAAAACCGCTAATGATATAAGTGGAGTCCCTCGCCATTGATATGGTAATTTTGCAAAAATTAACCTTTCACTGAATTTATAAATCTACCTACACGTGCCAGCTTGTTTATCCGATAATTGTGATTTTTATTAACTTTAATGCTGAAGTTGGCTCATAATTTCAGTCACATACCTAAATTTACAACACGAAAATAACCATTAAATTTCGCAATAACCGAACTTAGATTAGCTAGCAGGGATGCGGTGTAATTATAGCTTCATAGCTTTCGAGCACTAGAACACAACACGTAATGCAATTCTGAACCGATGGCTAAATTGCATTGCAAATTGATCTGCGAGCAATCATCACATGCGCAAGTGGTTGTGACGCTATTTTGAGTTGATACCTGCGGGTACGCTCTGCGGGGAGAACACCATCACGGTGTTCCCTATCGTCGTCGTAAAATCGAGGAAGCCATAGACGGTTTGCGTGACATAAGAAGCCTCGGGGACGGGAGCGTTGGCTGGTGACACTGTTGATGCGGTATTTACGAAGACGGGTCCTGCTGAGCCGGAACTAAGTCTCACTGGAACAACGAACAGAGGTTTAGGGCTTGCGGTGACGCAATTTCCTACGTATAAGTAGACTTTAAATGCAAGTAAGGAAGAAATTTCCCTTGGAAATATTTTAACATCAAAGTATAAAGCTCAACAATTAATTTTCCCTTATTTAAGTAAATAACTATAGCAAACAACAAAAGCTACTAAATTTTAATGAGAATAAGAAGAAACCATATTATAAAATTATTGTTAAAATACGAATGAAAATTTAACGTAAAAGTTGTTTAAAGTACGTAAAAAAAACGAATTGGTTCGTTCAATACTTTAACTTGGGGATATCGTCTGAAAGCCACTAAATTAATAACAAACCAATTGCGGCGTAATAAGCCGATTTTGGCGTCATAAAACTTACGAAATTTAATGCCTTCTTAAGACCGCAACAATTAAGAAGTTTTGCTAGAGTTGCGAACTGCTTACATCATCCTTTAATTGTCATCACTAGGGGAACGGAATTTTTTATTTTGTTCGATTAATTTCGAACAAATAGAAGAAAATATAATGGTATTTAAAATATAATGCTATAACTTAGTACATAGTGGATCGTTCACCGTAATTAAATTATATGATTTGTGAGTAATAGATTTGAACCGTCGAAACAAACTGCTTATATATATATCTCTTTTATACATAGGTTTCCATTTTCTTAACGATTTCTCAGTAGATATATACAGGTTGCTTGGGATTTATTCTGCCCACACTCCATCCCTTGTAAACAATGATTCGTTGTAACGCTGTGCTTACAAACGTCTTGCAGCCTCGCATTTTGACCACATTCGCCGTAAATTAAAACCATGAGCACAAGAACAGTATTGGAAAATTCGGCCATGTTTTCAACGCGACAACTGAGAACTAACCCACTTAACAGCCGATGCTGACATCAACTTTATTTCTCCGAGGACGTAATTACGTCATAAAAATAAACCAGGGACTGTTTTATCGTACGCCAAGAACATTTATTATCTCAAATATTTATTAATCAATTATTACACAAAAACTGCTTCATTCTATCACTTTTAATGTAAACTTTCACAGGTTTCATTTTTTGTATGAAGTTAAAAATCACCTAGTATTAGAACATTTTAAATTCATAATATAAAATGGTCTTCCTACTATTGTTTCTTTATCTAGTACAAATTGAAACTAAATTCGCCCAACAAAATTCCCAAATTTATAAACAAATTCTAACAGAATACTCGTGGCTTGCGCTCCAAAACACATTAATTCTATATTAATGCATCTGAGCATCTTTACGACATCATTATTGCTACCGAAGTATGGTTAAATAATTCTGTTAATAATGGCGAGTTATTTCCTCCTGAATGTGATGTTATAGGTGTGATAGGAACTTTAATGTTGTGAATAAAGCAAGTGGTGGCGGTGTCATCATGGGCATCTCTAAAAATCCCAATTTTTTGGCCAAATCGCATCAATTCTTTGTCATCTGCAAGCTTCAGTATTCTACTTCAGAATTTTTTCTAGCTTCCTTCTATCTACCACCTAACTTATCTCTCAACGATTACGAACTCTTCTTTGATGCTCTTGAAGTCTTTTCGTTAAATAAAATATTACTTATAGTTGGTGACTTTAATATTTCTAAATTTACTGAACTTAACTCTATTTGTCCAAAAGTACGTTTATTTCACAATTTTTGTAATTCCCAGGAATTAATGCAGTACAATCATATAAGAAATAGCCGCAATAGATTACTGGATTTAGTTTTACATAACCTTCCTCATGACTTAGTAGTCAGCCATGAAAATCACCCACGTGATACTGAGGACTCTCACCATCCTGCTATGATAGCAATGATAGCAAACTTAAATGCTTGCCTCTGGATAATGATTCTCCTTTTCCTATTGCTTGCGACAAAAAGTTCAACTTTCGCAAGGCAAATTTTACTGAGCTATATAATAATCTTCTTAGTGCTGACTGGTCATCCGTTGAGTCCTGCTCTGATATTAATCTCTGCACTCAAATATTTTATGATATTCTTTATAATATTATTGACCAGTCCTCGGTTTAAGACTCGTGCTTTATCTTATCCTCCATGGTTTACAGGTTCCATTATTACTAACTTGAAACTGAAAAATTATTATCGGCAGAAATGGTTAGCTACGAATGACTTATACTTTTTTAATGAATTTAAGCGTCTACGTCTTGCATCGAAATCTCAAATATCTACGGCTTACAAAGCATTTATGCATCTTACCGAAGAGTCTATCCTGTCTAATCCTAAGAGCATCTTTCAATATATCCATATGAGGCAAGGCACTACCCGGATCCCGAATAAATTACTTATAAATAATAATACACATCTTGATCATCAGCAGGAAATCATCACTGGCTCTGCAGAATGGTTTTCTAAAATTCATTTGCCTGACTCTGGGAACATCGAACTTAACGATGTTCACTCAAATTTCCTCCCATTTCCTCTGGCCCCTGTCTCTGAAAAAGAGCTATTGGACATCATGGTTAAATTTCCTGTTAAATTTACTGCTGGAGAGGATTTAATTTCTCGGTCCATGATGCTAGATATATATATGTCAAACCTTTACTGTACATTATTAATCTAGCCATTACCACATCCTCTTTTCCTGATGTCTGGAAGCGTGCTAGGATTACGCCTGTTTATAAAAAGGATGATAAGGCGCAGATAATAAACTATCGTCCTATAGCAATATTGAACAAATTTGCTAAAATTTTTGAACAGTATATATACAAGATTATTTATAAACAGACTTGTTCTTATATTGCTTCCTCTCAACATGGCTTTGTATCTGGTAGGTCAACGACCACGAACTTAGTGACCATTACGCAATTTATTGCTGAACAACTGGATCGACAAGGTCAGGTCGATGTTATATGTACTGATCTGTTGACTGCTTTTGACACGGTACATCATGGTATCCTCCTTAGGAAACTTAGGGATGTCCTCCTCATTCTTGCATCTAATCAAAACTTACCAGGCAGAGTAATTATTTTATATTTTTTTGTTTCTTTATTCGTCTTATTATTGGGAATTTTCCTGTTGGGCGATTACTACTATAATAATAATAACTCATAACGTCTTTAAAATATATCCAGGCCGGAGAGATTTGAATCACACCTCGTATGAAACGTTACATCAAATAAAATTACAAAAATCGTTTTTTTTTAATAGTTTTTACGTGTTTGCGTATTTTTTCTCACATAAGTCATTATGGTTACACAAAAATGAAAAATAAATCCAAGGAAACAATACATATTTGTCCACATTTTCAAATTCAACAATAACTCGTAACGAATTATCCAATTAATTTCTAAACAATTAATTGTTAGTTAATGAGTTTAACTTGTCATACCCATAATAAGACTTTATTTCAATAAGAAATTAAAGCGAGATAAAATCTGTTGAATTACAAGCACAGCCGACTAATGTATCCTGGTTTAATTAATCGGTTCTAATTAGTAACTTTACCGCGTTCTCAACGTTATCCGTTAACTGTTATATTTACAAGAACTCTAATTGAAACAATAAATTATAACAAACAAGGTTAAATAATTTGAAGTACCTCATGGAAAGTCATTTTTAATTAAAGCGGAATCGATTGTATTTAGCCAACAAAATACAGTCGCACTTCTATAAATCGAAATTGATTGATGTCCCTCCCTGCACATTGCTTATAACTGAAATCTCTTTTGTTTAACTCGAAATTTCTATAACTCGAAGCAATTTTTCAGTCCCTTTTGAGATTCGAGTTATGTAGGTTTGCCTGTACTACTTAATGGAGAGCTAATAATCACTCAGCTGCAGGTGTTTCGTGTGGTCGTAAACGTGCTTCAGTTGTTATCCGGATTATAATGGATCAGTAATGGGCAAATACCAAACGTCAGATGCTCCTGGCGATTATGCACGCGCTCAAATACAAACAAGTGGAAAGTCGAGCGCGATTTGAATCAATTTCATTGTTAAGAAAAATCCGCCTTCTCTATTTACAAGCCCCGGCGCGAGATATAATTGCCAAAGTTTCCTAAAGGAAAGTGATTCATGGGGCTCCACTTATTCACCTAACTTTTATTGTTATTGCTCGGACTCTATAAAAGGTAAACTTTAAATGGCTGTAGTCTACGAGAACGACCCAAGTTTAAAGCACCCAACAACTCATAAAAGTTTCCCGGCTTTTTCGAAAATACTAAGAACTCTCCTGAATAATAATTATTTTTAGTAATCATAAATAAAAAACTACACCTACACGACTTTTCTTTTAACCAAGAACGAGTTTTATTACTTCTATTTCACTTCGGAATTTCAACAAGAGTTTTTCATTTAAGTGATAAGGCAAAAGCTATATACCAAAGTTACGTTAATAAATAATGTGGTCGGCCATCAGTCTAACACACTTAACTATGGAAATGCAAATGACCTAATTAATTGTATTAAAATTTCATTAAAAAGCAAAAGTATTTGCACTTACGAAGATAGATAGTAAAAGTTGTATGTCAAGTGCAATCAATGGCTAACCAATATAATTCCATCAATGAAACAGAAAAAGCATTACGTATTTATCGTCACTATTAATTTAACAATACATCATTAACATCAGCCACTGCGGTCAAAGCCACGTAATTTTTATAATATATGTAAACGACATTTTAATTAAAAACAAGTGATAAAGCATGTTAACTGTAATAAATGTGGCCATTAAAAAAATTATTTTCCGCTTCAGCGAGTTTCAAGTTAATTGATTTCAGTTCAAATTTAGAAATCCTAATGGGAACGTAACAATCATAAACAAAGTTTAATTCTTGCCACTACCAAGTTTGTTTGATTTATATCAGACATCTTACTTCAATATGTTCGTACAATAATAACTCAGCGTGCTAGTGAAGGGACAAGCCGCTCATTGTTCTCACGTTTATTAAAGCCATTACTCTAGGCAAGCAGGCGGTCGCACTGCATCTCATTTGTCACAAGGTTGACTCGATGCAATGCCACCCTACACGTGCTGCGTCACGTGCCCCCTCGCCCGACCAAAGGTCACAGAAAAGTTCACAGGAGGTATTTTTGCAGAAAACGCAGCGAGTATAAATCTTTCTTTTCTATTAGAATTCGATTCTTTCGAATTTGTGTCCAAGGGAGCAGAAGTTTTTAAAGTAATTGATTTTGATACAATTGGGATGGAATAAGTTTGTTTGCTGCACTCTTCAGAATTTTAGAAGTCTGGACGTTGTAATAAAACGAGTAGAGAGCTTCAAGTTTTCATATTACCCTTCAATTGAACTTTTCTATTTTTCTAGACGGAATTTTCATTATTTAGTTTATTTTAGAACTTATAAAGTGTGATTGCAAAAGGAATTATATTAAATGATACTAACCACCCATACATAAGAAAAGAGGAAATGAAACTCAGTCCTTAGCTTAACAACGCACATGAAAGCTCCATCTCTTTCCTTTAATTATACCTTTAATTATGGACCAGAATCAAACTATATATCTTCATAAGGCGTATCTAACAATCAATTTTTTAATAGTACTTTTAAATGAGCGTGCAAAAGTTGTTCTTCTCCTTCGAAATATGGAGCCAACATTGAGTGTGAAGTTTAAAAAGTATCCTATATACTTTCTGAAAGACCCTGTACATTACCTAGAAACTTTCAAATATGTACTTCCTTTATAAAAGGTAAACTGTTAAAAATTTTAATTTCCCAACTTCTCGTAAATGCATTTAATGTCGGAAGTCTTAATTTCAGGAGGGAATATCCAACTTTCAACTCAACTTTTTTTTTTTAATACACCGTCGGGCTTTCAGAATGCATATAAAACTCCCATAATGCACTTAAAGTTGCGAAGCGGGAAAAAGGGGGCCAGGGGGCTAAAAGCGGGGGACGCATAATTCGTTTACGACGTTAAGAAACCGAGTTCATGTATGATAAATGAATTTTTTGCGAAATCATAATTTGACCGCTGGCCCGGCGCATATATTACATGCCCTTATCGAGTGTGCTTCGCGGGACTTAATAAATTCGGTGTCGTTCCCACTTATTTTCTTTCAGCCCTGCCACGTTCTCGCTCTCTCTTTCTTCCCCCCAGCGTCACAGTTTAAAACCATTAAGTCGGGGCAGAAAGAAACAAACAGGAAAGCAATTTATTTCCTTATAATTAATGATCTTCTTTTACTAATGTTTCGAGCATTTGCAAGTAAATTGGGGAGAGAATGTTTACATTTTTTTTTTATAATTATTGTTGTTCTGATTTATGTTCGCTCCATTGTACTAAAACCTGACAAGCCTCCATTGATCAACATTGTAAACATATCGGCTGTGATAAAAATTCGTTTCATTTTATTTTTGTCACTTTTTTCTATCCATCAATGTCCTTTTTATTAAAAAAAATCTGAATCTTATAAGGAAGTACGTCAAGTCCCAAACGTTACTTGCTGATATGACCACAGTTTCATAAAAGAATTGATTGCAGCTTTCCTGGTTGGTAACTACAATATATTTCACGAGGATTTCAGGTTTACTTCAACAAAATTAAATAAATCTGCTCCATCAATCGAAACCATTAAAAACATACAACAATAAAGTATTAAATATCTCTTGGACAATTCTTTTTGTACGTTCTATAGAAAAGACTCTCTATATCATGAGGGGCCATTCCTCGGATAGGAGTCATCAAATAAAGTCTTTGTTTACAACGTCGATGTCAATCTTGATGTTTGCCATCCGTATAATCCGGGATGTAGTTAAAGGCAACACTACGTCAGTTAATCTTGAAGAACGGAGCAGTTTTCTCTTTGTGGCCAAGGAGTCATGACTCGAATTTATTAACGCTCCGGAAACTGTGCTAGATTCTCTGCAGTTTTTGCTAATTTCATCTCCTGAGACTCGTCGTTGCCAGAATTTAGCCGCACAAATAGAACGAAAATTGGAATTAATTACTAAAACATTTCGGTTCACGTCGAAGGCATTTCAGTTGTCATGAGATTCATATGATCATTAATAATTTAAGCGACGTGATATGTCGTGACAGGCAGGAATATAACGAGGCGATCGTCCGTTTTGATTTTTCTTAATAAATGTAATCACGTCCTTCACAGGACTATGTGCTTTTAAAGAAAATCTCATTCGCTGGTAATTATTTCGCAAGACGTGAGACCTTTGCATCATCGCGAAATAAAACGGTGACTTTATTTATCGCATTCAGACAGAAAACTAATTCTTTCTTTACACAAATCAGGAGGAATCAAAGTCGCCGATTTCAATTAACTTTCCGAGCTTGTTCGATGCGTATAAAACCACATGCCGCGCCGTAATGATGTTAAGTTTCACAATTGACACGACGCGACGCGACGCGTTGACTCAAAAAGAAGTTGCATTCATTTTTTGTCTAAACAACTGGAAGCTACTGTACACAAGAAAGGAATTCACCGGAAACTTCAGGAACTAATTAGTATTAAACAGAACGCTATTTATTATTCCAAGGCGAAAGTGCGAAAGTAACAAGGCTCGACAAATACGCTCAAGCTAATTCTCAATTGAATTTCACTCGATAATTAGTTATGCGCGCACAGCAATTAATAATAGACATAAATTCGCTGGTAATTTAACATCCTCAGCGAATCTCATATTCCACCTAAGAGTAAAGTTTTGCGAAGTTTCTTAAGGGGAAGGTAAAGTTTAAGCCAGTGTTATTACGGCGATACTTAAGACTTTGCAGTATCAACAAATTTATTGTTTATGAGGTCGCCTTTCTAGCACGAACGTAAAGTTGGAGGAATCGAGGAATTCTAAAACCGTTATTTATTTTTAGTTGGGGTAAATTCGGTTTAACAAAGTCAGATCTGGATGTGTCAAGTAAACAAACTGGTACAGGAAGTGTAAACATTACTTCTCAATTTACTTTTCTACTCATTTACACAGAGGATGAAGCCATTGCCACATTACCAGCTTGTTAAAGAAGAAGAATTTATTATTTCAGCAAGAAACCTACGGATGCAGTTGCATCACGAGCCATCAGGGAAATTACAACTTTATCGTATTCATATAAATCAGTAGATAACCGTGAAACGTATTTGGAAATAACAACAGGCGTGCTCATCAACTGCATAAACTCCGAGCAACAAACATTCGGAACAATAAAATCCATCTTCGTGCGCCGTTGCCCGGCGATACACAATCTATTGTGCGGGCGTAATCGTTACGGGCGGGCCGATGCTAATGTGTAGTCAATACAGCGTAATATCTGCAACGTACAACATAACTAAGCAAAAACTAGTCGATACGCTTCGCCGGCTTTCAGAGCTTTATTAAAATATAAACACGTAAATGGCCCGGCAGATAATAGGGACGTAAAAGCGGCGTTGCTGTAGCCCCAGCGCTCTCACGCAATTTATAATAAAGTTAAGTGAGCTGAAATTTTAATACTTATAGGATTTTTCAAGTTTATACGTAAGTTAATGTGGATATACAAACTTTCAATATGGAATCGACTTTTCTTACTCCCTTGTAAACGAACACCCACAGCAACTATAGTAAAAGGAAGTGATAATGTCCTATACCATAAACATGGTCTGCCAAAATAAGAAACAAAGACTAAAATCACGAAATAAAAAAAAGGGATGTCGAAACAGGTAAGTCTTCAAATGTTCAATTGCTAAATGAATTGGTGCTACTTCGATCTAACTTGAATTGGCTTCCATTTTTTGTGGCCTTTGCCTTTCACTGGGTTATTCGAATACCAGTGCAGAAAATTCTGATGTCCTTCGCCTTTCCACTTTCACACTAAACATTTTTCCATGTCTTTGAAAAAGACTAATCACACTCTAATGTTTTGCTTTCTTCCTATTTCCTCTGTAGTCTATAGGTTATAAAAAGATAGTGAATGATGGGGTAAAATTTCCCGGACTCAGCATTCAGGATTATTTCTAGTATTTGAGGGACACGCTGTATTGTGTGGGAACCAAAATACGTTACTCGCCTTATTTCCGTTTCATCAGATTTCAAAATAACTAGACAAAAACAATAACCTACGTTCTACGGTAATGTTCTATTTCACTCAGTTCCCTACGTCTTCTCTTAATAATTCCCTTGCGGTGCTTGTTCGTCACCGAAGCATAATGATGAACGAGTCAGTATTTTCTTAACTACCCTAGGGTGCGCAGCATTTTATTTCTTCAAAATGTAAACGGATTGGTGTACTCCGTGATTTGAAAAACGCACCCTACGTGAGAGCGAAGCAAGGTGTTATAATTTCTTCTTACGAATGAGGTTGTTTTTGATATTTGAATTAGCTTTTTTCCTAAGATCTTTTCCGTGATATTAATCGGAAGCTTATACAGCGTGTTTCCAAAATAAGTGCAGAAATTTTAAACTTGTAACACATCACCATAAATGGGAACGATTGAACTTACATGTCCTTAACAAAAGTTAACACATTTCGAAAAAATCGCAGTTGAAAATCGGGCAAGAATTAATCGCGCGTCTATATCTTTGAGGTAGGCCAAGAAAAGGAATTCTTGTTGCGACAAAAAACACAAGCGCAATCGAGCAGCGACCTTTGCCGTCGCAATAAGTCGCTCACGGCTGAGCGAAAGAATTTGCTTCATTTTTTTATGATTATGACACACAATTTATTGCTCCGTATCCTTTGGGATCAACAATTTAGTTTGTGAAAAGTGGCTGAAGGATTTAAAGCTAAAATGCCGCTGTTCACGAACGGCGAGAGAACAGATATGCTACTCATCTACGGCGAAACTTGAGGAAATGCTGAAGAAGCACGGCGGCTTTATATAAACTAATTTGCGAACCGCGAACTTCTCACTGCAAGAACATTTGCAGCTAATGTGCAGCGTTTGCGCGATTACGGAACGTTTCGACCGCAAGGTGTAAACCGAGGACGTAACCGTGATGCAGCTCTTCTGGAACTGAAACCAGAAATTTTTGACATTGTTGCGGGAATAAATGTACGTCGCTTGGCAGCCAAAATGGGTGTTGCTTCAGCTAAGGTTGTCTGGAGGACGTTATATGAACAGGGCTTGCATCCCTACTATGTTCAACGCGTACAAAAATTACACCTGGGAGATTCCGAACGTCGGCGTACCTTTTGCGAGTGGTTACTGGAACAACATGCAGAACATCCAATTTTTTTCAAAAGCTGATGACCACAGAGGAAGCCACTTTTACTTGTGACGGCATTTTTAATACCCACAATACACATGTATTGTCAGATGAAAATCCTCATGCTGTACGTAAAGCTCATTCACGGCAGCGTTTCAGCGCTAATGTGTGGGCAGGAATTTTGGGTGATGAACTTGTAGGGCCTTTTATATTAATTACACCACCTCGTTTAACAGTTTACATCTTTTGCGGAACACCGTTGAAGATTTTTTGGATGCATTACCGTTGAATGTGTTACGAAACTCTTGGTTTATTCGCGATGGCGTTCCACCACACAAGTAGAACATGGCTTAATACACATTTTCCAGGAAAATGAATTGGTTGAAACGGACCCATGCAGTGGCCCTGTCCAATCTCTTGATCTAAATCCGTGTGATTTCTTTTTGTGGGGTCACCTGAAGCAAATAGTGTATGCCGCCCCTATAAACACATTAAATGAATTGAGAGTGAGTATTCATAACGCCGCCGACAGTATTCGCGCTAATCCTGACATGCTAATACAAATACAAGAATCGTTTCTTCGTCGAGCTCGCTTGTGTGTCGCTAGTGATGGACGCCACTTCGAACAATTGTTATAAACATTTCTAAATGCCGATAGTAAACGTTTGTTTGAATGTGATCCTCCACGCAGATGATATTTGGCGAGTGTACTTTGCGTATTACTCATTCCCTCGATGTTTACTGCCTAAAATTAGCCAAGCAGGTTCCGTAAATTTTTATGTTATTTCATGAGCGCCGAATAAGGGACGGATAGAGGAATTTTCTTTTTGTTATACGAATTTTTTTTTGTAATTTTTCGTGTTGTTTGTGCTGTCAGAGTACTGTGGTAAAATTTCTATACTAATTTTGGAAACATCCTGTATTTGTAGCTGCATTGCTGGGTTACTTGGATACCAGTGCAGAGAACTCTTGTGTCCTACATCTCTCCATTTTCACACCAAAAATTTTCCCCTGTCTTTGAATAAGACTAAGCGTAGTCTAATGATTTGCTTTCTTCCTATTCCTTCTGTAGTCTGCAGCTCATGAAAAGGTAGTGAATGATGGGGTACAATTTCCCAGATCTAGGATTCAGGATTCCCACCTATAAAGTTGAAGGTGGAGGAAAGAGAGCAGGAATACATGGCCAAGAGAACGTGCACTCGACCGAGCACCGTTCCTCTCATAGAAAAGTGGTAGACCGCATGGAATACTTATGATGGATGGGCGAAGACCTTCATAAGAGACATGAGGAGATGGTGTAATAGGAAGCACGGCGAGGTGGACTATTACATGACCCAAGCCATGACAGGACACGGAGTGTTCGTAAAATATTTACACAAAATCGGGAAGGCACCGAACAACCAGTGCTGGTACTGCGGTGAAGAAGACACAGCAGAATGATGATTTTCCTTTGCCCGAATTGGGGGGACGTGAGGGCGGAGGCGGCTGTCCGGTGCGGGACAGATCTCACGAGGGAGAACATCTCGGAGATCCTGCTCAGCGGGCCGGAGGGATGGGACGCCGCAGCTTTCATGATGTGCGGAATCATGGAAAGTAAGGCAAAGTACGAGAAGAGTAAATAAACAGAACACATTGGATACACTCAAATGCTCGACTTCTGACGTTGACACGAGAGGCCGTGCGACCACCGAAAGTGACAAACTAAAATACCGAACAGCCGCGAAGGTTTTTTGCAATTTCCAGAAACCAGCGGCTGGAGAATGACTGAAGACAGTGCGAAGCTTCTGACGCCATGCTGAAAGGCGGATTTCCAGAAGTTAGCAGCTAACATGAGGATAAGGAGTTTTAGTTGGTAGGCGCTCGGCTGTAGACTTTCAGAAAGGCATCAACCCAGCGAATCCAACCCTTCCTGAGCATGGATACCCGGCACAGGAATGTCATTTAAAGATTTCTGCAAACCTCAATAAAAAAAAAACGATTCAAGATTAATTCTAGTATTTCGAGTCATCCTGTGTTGTATGGGAACCAAAATACGTTTTTCGTCTTATTTGCGTTTCATCAAGTTTCAAAATATTGCATAACTAGACAGAACCAATAACCCGTGCTCTACGCTAATGCTCTATTTCACTCACTAACCTGCGTAATTCGACTGTCATCTCTTGAAAACCCACTTGTGGTGATTATTCATCAACACCGAAACACAACCAAATCTTTTACGAACGAGTCAGTATTTTCTTCACCACGTTGGGTCCACAGCGTTTTATTTCTTGGCTTGTAGTCGATTGTGCATTTCTCTTCAAGGAAGCCGAACGGATTGATGTACTGCGTGATTTGAAAAACGCACTCTACATGATATAGAAGCAAGTTGTTTTCAAAGCCTGGTTTCTTCTTATAAATCAGTTATTATACAAGCGAATGTTGTACGCAATTCAGGATGTGACATTATTTTCGATATTTGAATTAGACTTTTTTTCGGAGATCTTGTCCGTGATATTAATCGGAGGCCACATTACTGGGCTACCTGGATACCGGTGTAAAAAGTTCTTGTGGTAATAGGGAAGTAACATTTACTTGGTGGATTTCGACTCCGATCTGTCCTGTCGCTTGAGACCGTCAATGTAAGAGGTAGGAGGGAACTTACTTTTGGAACGTACTGACGTCACACCTTTCCGCCAGACTTTGATATTTGGCAGACCACTTCGACATTCTGACAGCTGATATATATTATATATATTAACATGGATATATTAAAGGTGGATCTAAATATGTCCAATCATATAATTTGATTACGATGAAGTAAAACAAGCAACTTTTGTTACACGGAATTAATTTTATTTGGTGTTGTTATTTATTTTGTTTTTGAGCGAAAAGCGGATCCGTGCTTCGTGCCTTAACTTTACTTAATGTTTTATGTTGTTTACGTTTATTGTTCAATTAACTTAATCCTGCTGTGGGTTTGTTTCGTTACAAGTTTAATTGCAATCCACAAATAAAGACAACCGTACCTCTATCTGGTAACTTATATTTATTTTATTTTACCATCCCCTTTTATTTCAAGGTTACGTATGACCTCGACCTATCTCACTGAGTTTAGGTGGTATTTGGGGCGAATTTAATTTGCCCTCCCATATCTACAGGTACGTAGCAAACTTCAGATATCATTTCTCTAGGTTGCTTCAAAAGTAAACTCGAAAATTCCTTCTTTTCCTTTTTTTCTTATTTCTATGTATAGAAAACTTTCCCAAAATAGTCCAACGTAAGAGGTAAACATCATTGCATAAATTGGAGCTCAGCAATAAAACAAAACTATGCAACATAAATTAGTGCCCAACGTGGGGCTTGTGACCCCAAATTATTATTATTTTTTATACAATAATAAAACAAAAACCTAACGAACAGATCAGTATTACCACAAAAGCCCATGTATAATTAATTCTGCTATAACAATTTACACAGTGGCAATTCGAGCGATAAAACTCACCTTTAATAACATTCCCGATCGTAAAATAACTTGCGAAGTAACCATGAAAATTTAATATTCTTCAGTACTTAATCCTTTATTAAATTACTTTTATTGTAGCATCGATTTCCTGTCAGCGCGCCCCATCGTCTTTTGTCATTCCCACTCCAGAATGAAACACGTATTATTTTAGAAGATATACGGTCTATAGTCCATTCTGAAAGGTATATGTGTCGTAAATTTATGTATTACATAATGGCCACATGAATCAGAAAATGTAATCTTACCACCTACTCGAACTACCAAAAATTAAGATTCTTCGAGCATCACCATGAGCATGTGTGCATGTGTTTCAACCAAATATCAAAATTATGGTATCGATCGTAACATCTATATTTACGCATTGCCATCATGTTTATTATAATGTTTATAGGTTTAGCACACAAACGCATTTTTTCCAACTCAGCTGTGTAATTGGCATTATGGCCCTGATAAATCATTCCTCTGAGTAATTATTGTTTATTTATAATAACAAATTGCCGGCGTTATAACTAATATAAATATTAATTCAATATGTCCACATAATTTTAAATATTTCTCTGTATTTAGAGTTATTGTTTGTGAATAAAACATATGGAAAATAGTAATTTTATTTAAGGTAATACCGTAATAATATGGAATATAGTTTTCTAGTGTGGAAACTTCACATGCGTTAAGTTCAACCACAGAAATTGAAAGCTCGTTCGACTGTCATACTTAAATTAATATCACATAAAACTGCATTAGCTGCTCCAAACTCAATTATACACACGTTATTATAGTTACGAAATGTATTGTGATGGTTCACTTCAATTATATTAAGCCGATTTTGTTCGGCATTGTTTCATATAGAGTTATAGAATAAACGTTTTAATAATGACACCATGCAAATTATTTTGGAAGGCCCATTATTCAATGCATTAATGAAAATTGTTATTGTAACTTCCGATCGACAGGTTGCAAATTTCTCAGGATTATTTGATTTGAATTTTAAAGAGAATTTTATTAACGCAGGCCATGAAATTATAATTTCGTTCCGATTTGCAAATTTCTTGCATGCGAATTAAAATATGACAGTTTTAGTAAGTATGTAATTGACTCGTTATTTTTATTGATCGAATAAACAATACAAATTTCAATTAAATTAGGTCTGTACAAACCACGTGGGGATTATTTTCAGAAGCTAAATTAATTAATTAATAAATCCAATTAATCCCATGGACCTGTTTCGATAATTTTCTGACTTTTCTTTAATTTTCTTTGAATCTTTTCAATGAAATATAATCAGCAATGTTGAGATATATTATTTTAATTAAAATATTTTAGATTTAAGTATTGCGTATAAAAGATTTTTTTTTTCATAAATAACCTTACACGTTTAATATTGAAAGGCGTTAAAGCCTATTAATTTACGCCAACTTTCCATGCAAAAAACTTTCGCTTTATAAAATTTTCCGAGAGCGAGTGGGTTCATTTGAATATCTGTCCGCGCTCGTGTTTACAACGTCTATAAACTTGGCGCTTTTCGATAATTACACCGACCGAGTCCACACAACGCCGGTTTTCCGATGAAAAATATATCATTATCTCGATGAATACGCATTCACGTTTTAATTGAATTCTTTTCGTGTATAATTCAGACCAATTTGCGCCGTTCCTAAATGAAAGCTTTGCTGAAGTACTGCCGGCTTTTTAATTTAAATGAATTCGTGTGCCGGCGGAAAATTATTCCGAAGATAATTAGCTCTGCTCCCCAACTAGTTTCGAGTTGTTTCGGCAGGAATTTCGAAGGTGCGAAGCAAAAGTGAACGCGGAAAATTAAACTTTTCCTACCACAGATACAAATATACAGATCTTCGAATTAATTTTCATTCCAGTTATACACGGTGTATCAGGTATAAGGAGTCATCAGTCATCAGTGGGTCGATGACGCTCTATAAACAATATTTTGCTTCTAACAAAATAGAAAAAGTGCCACTGTTTTCGAGATATCGAATTATGAAGCAGTGAGTACGACCCTGGCGTGTCTCCGCATGTACGAAACTACGCTTAGCGCCAGAACACAGTAAAATACTTAACCCTGACCTTGCAGATGTGCGCGGTTATGAATGGGCGAAAATGTTGCCTTACAGGCATATCAATAAAAGTAATTTTACGATGAGAACGCTTCGAATGGGTAATTACCCATTAAACCACCGCTTATTTAGAATTTTTACAAAGAATATTGCCCGATGTTTTGGACGAAAGGTCCTTAGAGCTACGGCGAAACATGTGGTTCATGCACGACGGTGTACCACCATAAATTACTCTCCCGGTCCGAACCTATCTCAATAACCATTTCAACGCCGATGGATAGGTAGGTACGGACCAGTGTCATGGCCTGCTCGTAGCCCCGATGTGAATCCCTTGGATTTCTTTCTGTGGGGGGCTTTAAAACAGGAAGTCCCTTAGGTGCAAATCAACACAGAAGAACTATTATTATAGCGGATTCATGCTGCAGCTCGCCGAGTATCGGAGGATCCAGAATGTCTGGAGCGTGTGGACGTCTGCTTACGTGCCGGTGGAAGACATTTCAAACACCTGTTATAAATAAATGCCTTGATGAGGAGGCGTTTATATTATTTATTCCTTTATTCGTCCAATAAATGCTAATTAGTTCACACAAATATGACATCGTTTATGATACATATCGTAAATGCTTTTCTAGCAACTTTTATGGTTACAGTGGGCCGCTTAAGTATTAAAATGTATTTGATAGTGTTACAGCTTTGTTTACACAATTGGTTCGTTTTTTTATGACATCCCAGTTGTGCGAGATGACCTTTCCGAAATATAGTTACGTTTTCAGAAACACAGGTCCATACTCAGTGCAGAATTTTTTATAAAATTTTCATAAAAATTATGTCGGCAGAAATCGTTTTGCAACATTTTTTTCGGAGTGTACATGTAACCCTCAGTTACGCCTATCACTATGGCTCCTTTAATACGATACACTCTGTATATTGCTTATATATTTTTACGTTTCGGTTAAATTTTACTATATCAATCAGACGTTGTGGATAAGTGTTTTCTTAATCGCTTTTACTTGCTCAACAATAGTTCTCCACTTTTCTATCTACAATTGTCGTCTCCATCTTTTCATATTTATTCTACGTAGCCTGATTTCTACTTTATCTTTCCTATGGTCTGTCTCTTTATTAGTTCCTATTCTGTAATTACTTTTCACTTCTCAATAAGTGTCCTAACCTTCTCATACTTTGCACTTTAATTGTATTAACTATATTCTCCCTTTCTAATATCCCATCAATTTAAAATTCATCAGTGCCCTATATTCATTATCTTCTATT
Source organism: Serrognathus titanus (assembly GCA_039766575.1). NCBI lineage: Eukaryota > Metazoa > Arthropoda > Insecta > Coleoptera > Lucanidae > Serrognathus > Serrognathus titanus. Next base: position 5,968,000 of record CM077912.1, read on the forward strand.
CTTTTCGGTCCCATTCTTGTTCTGATTATTTTTCGTTCAAAACTGTGAGTAATTTTTCTTCTCCCATTGTTACTGCTCCATATGGTTTGACCATCGTTTTGTGAATTTTCAATTCAAGAGATGATACCTCTGTTTTTTACATAGTGCTAAAGTCTTCTTCTTTGGACTGTGAGTAATTTTTCTTCTTCTTTCATTGTTACTGCTGCATATAGTTTGATCATCATTTTGTAGATTTTCAATTCAAGTTTTGTTCCTCTGTTTTTTACATAGTGCTAAAGTCTTCTTCTTTTGGAATTGGGATAAAGATTAATGACTCCTTGTTTCCATTCTCTGGGCATTTCCTCTTCGTGCCATGTTTTCCTTATTAATTCATCTATATTCTCCATTCTTGGCCAATTCAACACAACTTGCAGCCAGCAGCATTTTATTCCTAAATTGCTTGCGTGGTTTCATCGTTTTCGTCCTCTTCTGAGTATGTTTATATTATTCTTTGTAGATCTCCTTGAAGTGTTCCTCCCAAGTCTCAATTTTAATTTCAACATCGGATTTTCCCTTTTACTACTATTCATGCATTTGAATTTGTTTCTTCTTTACTTCGTTCCACACATTTCTTTTCTTTCTACATAACTTATTGACCTCCTTTCTCTTCAATTCTCTTCAATTAAAGTTCTTCAATTGTTACTGAAGCAGCGCACAGCGGCTATTTTATGTAACCCCACACAAAGAAGTCGCATGGATGCAAGTCGGATCGATGGCCTATTGGACGAAACCCAGGAATTCATCCAAGCCCTTATTTAATCAGCAAAATGAGATGAAGATACCATATCACGTCGAAGCTGTGGTGGAACTTCATCAAGTAAAAATAATATCCAGAAATTCCTTCACGTTTCAAGTCACTCCAAATGTATTACGAGCATTATAAACCCTATTTAGAGTGAAACCAGCTTCGTCTGAGGCTAAGATATTAGCTTTAAGATATGAATCTTCACCTTGTTTTTGAAGAGGCCATTCCAAAAGCAAACAGAATCTGGTAAATCTTCAGGTTTTGGAGTCTGGACTCTTTTGACATGATAGGGATGTAAACCGTGTTCTTTTAAACCACAAACCACAAATTGCGACACTTCTATCTGCGTAGAAAAGCTAGTCGTTTACTGGAATTGATTTTCAGCATCTCTTACGTTTACAACCAATGTCTATTGATTATTTCTAAATCTCTAAGGTGCTAAACCATACTCGCAATAGATCGCACATCATTTATAAAAGCATCATTAAGAAAATAGCACGCTCTTGAAAGCCTGGTTCTTACTTTTAAAGTCAAAGAAACGTGAAAGGAACAGAAATAAACAATTAATAATTCTGGAACATTTTCGTATAGTCTGACAAATGCTAAAGGGTAACATGACTCACTCTTAACATCCACATTCGAGTGGGCATTCTATCAAGCCTTAATTTTTAATGCAACGCGAATACGTCCGCAAACAGCAATTATTTCTGTCTCAATTATTTTTAATTAAACCGTGAAATCCCGTGATATTTGATTGCTCGAGCTCGGGCAACGGCATCATTTAATTTGCGCCGGCGTTTTGCCCGCCCGGCCTTAGTGCTGCTGCTCATTTTTATAATTTAATATTTGCAGGCGGAATTAATTATGCTGCATTCGTAATTACAAACTTCTGCACATAGCGGCGGTTCAATGTATTCGGTTTCCTCTCGTAATAATTGCGGCACGTTTGCGCTTCCTCGGCGCCGAGTTTACAGAAGCGAATGTAAAACCTCGGAATGTTTGAACCGCTGAAATTTTGGTTACACTTAAAAAGTTCGCGGTTGAGTTTGAACTGGAGATGCAAGACTTAAGTAATTTAAATTCGGTACCTCGGACCGATTCTTTTAAGTTTTAAATGCAGCAGAAACTGTGGAACGGTTTAGGTTCCCTGCTGATTGTGATTTCTTTTAATCAATAGTGGCTGTTATTCTTAGGTTCATCAGATAAATAATTCAAACTCTGTCATATGATTGAATGAAAAATTTTGTTACAATTAACTTGACTGATGTTTAAGGATGCATGATTTGATGAGCTGGATACAAAACGTACCCTCCGTCGGTGCTTCCAATTTAGCTGTTTGTACTAAACATAATGTGTGCAACAAATCATCAAAAACAATTAACTCAATGCGGGTTTAATCTACAAACCAGACGTGTTCACATTACTGCATCGGTCGTTCGTTGCACCAAATCGAGGTAACGAGCAGTCGTTTACAGTACACACTGTCCTTTGCTTGTTTGTATGCGTGGCTTTCATGTTTTTCAGTTTCTGCTTTTTCGGCCGTAAACTGAAATGTTAATGAATGTCCCGCATTAAACTAATTAATTCCGTATTTCATCACGAAAAAAAAAAGAAAATCCAGTTAGAGTAGACTTTTAAATTTTATGATTCAGGTACATTTAAATTTCCTGTTTTGTACAACAAAATTCTATAATATTTTTTATGGAAAAAAATATGAAGTCATAAATATTGAAGTCGCATGCATTTAGAAGTATTTTACGTATGTTGCCGGACTTCCATATCAAATTCCACCTCACAATAAAAGTCTGCGCGCAAAAAGAACGATAAAACCAGGCCAGACGATTTTATTAAATATGTAATTCCGTGTCTGCATAAAATACTCATTAAATCTAGTTCCGCTCAAGTTCTTTCTACGCGCTATCTAATAGGTGATATTCGGTCCCTGTCAAAGGCGAACTTTGTTTGTTTCGTGCTCTGATATTACTTTGTTCTCGAAAGTTTCTCCGCAACTAGAACGAAGGGATGACATTTCAACAAACAAGACACACTTTGAGCACAAAAGGGAGAAAATAAAATAATGGAATTATATTGAACAATATTTTTTTAAAGGGGAGCTGATATGAGAATTCCGGTCCAAAGAAACTACGTTTGCCTTCTTTAATGCGATTTCTTTGATAGAACCCCCCACGTAATATCGAAACAAAAATTATTGATCTTTTAAGTTTCATAAAAAAAATGAAAACTGTACAAAAGTTTATTTTATTCATTTTTTAAGTAAATATACTTGCTACACAAAATACGAGAAAAGTAAAATTTTTAGATTATAATATCATACATTAATCGTTCTGTATTTACCTTAACATCCGTTCGATTTTCAGATAAATTAATTTCAATTAAATTTGCCTTTGATTTATAAAACAAATATTAATATTTGATGATTTTATTATTAGATTTAAAAGCGAGTGAATTTACAGGGTGATTCTTCAATAGACCGCCAAATAATAATCCGTACAAGAATAGAAATCGTTCTTTAAATCTCGAAAAATAATTAATCACAAATTTTACACAAATACACGATAATTCGCTGGTTAAGAACCAGCAGTTAATGGAATGAAAATAAAGTCGTAACTGTTTTATCGTTTTATGGCAGTTGCGGCGAGAAATCGGGCGAACTTGATCTTCAACGGAATTCGATGCAACTAGCTGAAAGAAGAGCTTTAAAATATTTACAATATTGATAAAGGCATGCAAATGCAAAATCACCTGTAGTAAATTACTCAGGATGGCTTTGCAGACCTTTCTTCTAAAATTTATTTAACTAATTCTAATGATACTGCTTCGGAAGATGTCCATTCCAATTTATCTCCTTTTCATTTTGTTTCTGTTACTGAGGAAATAATGGTTAGGTGTCCGATCAAAGTCACTGCTGGTGAAGATCTAACACCCAGTTTTTTAGTGTGTGATGCAAGATTTGTGCTTGTCAAACCTCTCTTGTATATTATATATATATATTCCAGATGTTTGGAAATGTGCTAGAGTTACTCCTGTCTACAAAAAGCACGATAAAGTTGAATTAAAGAACTATCGGCCTATTTCCATATTAAATAATTTTGCTAAGATCCTTGAGCAAGTTGTGTACAGACAAGTTTATAATCACGTTCGCTCATATATTGTTCCTTCTCAGCATGGTTTTGTCTCTGGTAGATCTACAACTACCAATTTGATCACCATAACGGAATTTATTTCTGAATACCTGGATAAACGAAGACAAGTTGATGTTATATACACAGATCTCACTTGTGCTTTCGATAATGTTCACCACGGCATTCTTCTTAAGAAATTAAATTCTTTCGGTATGACATTAGCTGCTTTAAATAATGAAGTCGTATTTGAATTTATAAAATTAATTTGTTTTTATTTTAATCATTTGATTATCAGCTCTGCTTATTCTTAGAAAGAAGCCGGATGTTTGTGTCGCTTTTATGAGCTTCGGATGCGTTTTTAAATCAATAGTATTATGTTACGAGATAAAAAAATTTCCTTTCCCGTTGAATCAGCAAAAGTAAATCACGCCACAGAGCGTCTCTGCCCTTGAACGACCGTCGTTGGTAAAACGCGGTAAAAGCGAGACGTTTACCCCCTCTCGTAACGAGAAAAGTTCTGCTTGGAAGTTACTGTTTGGCCGTCTAAATTCAAATTCTTGCTGATCTCGCAGAATTTCCCTCCTCACTTTTCCAGGAGGTGACGAGCCTTTAAGTAGCTTAAGCGAGGGAGATAAGGCAGTTCCCGGTTTCCTTATATTTGGCTAATTTAAATTCTTTCTTTCTAAGTTCGGATTTTGATTTTTTGTTATAAACTTTTCAAAAGTTTGTCATCGGTTTCGGTCAGGAAATGCAGAAGCTTCTCCCTCACAGTTTTACCTAAATTAAATTCGTCATAATCGAAACCAGTCTCGAAAATCTAACCTTAGAGTGTATCCCCAAAATTTTCGGATACGAAAAAAAATCTTTTGATTCGTCGCTGGTAAGCTTAATGTAATTGTTGTCAGGAAAGTTAATTAACTAAAAGCATTTTTCTGTGTGAATTATACCTCTCTCCTTCTTGTCGAATTATATATTTTGTTTTTGTGATTCAGATATTTTGTATTACCTTGATTCTGTAATTTTTTTGATATTTGTTCTTGTTGTAGTTTCATGTGTTTTAATGGAAAATTTCGTTATGATTTGTTAATTTTAAAATTTGTTGTAAATTCTTTGTTCTCATAAAATTATTTTAATATATATCACGAGTGTCTAAACAAAAATCTAGTCAAGTAGGTTGTGGTCGAAAATTTGTCCGTTGCATGCATGTCGTTTCTAAGTTCAACGGCTAACCTTTCAAGTATAACGTCAAAGTGACTTTGCATTAAAAATAGTTTTTCTTTTCACAAACTACTAAAAAATGCCCTTTTCAATTGAAGAAAAGACATTTATGATTGAAAGTTACTTTCGAAACGGTCGCAAAATTAACGGTGTCTGGTCCTATTCAATTCAAACTGTTTGGAGGAATTCCTTGTCCAGTTCCCAGAAATTGTTTTTGATTATAAACAATTTCTAGAGTGTCTAAATCGAAGTGTGGCATTATTTCGACAAACTGGATCTTTAACAAGAAAAAAAGGAAGCGGAAGGCAAAAGAAACGTACTCTGGAAGTTATCGATGAAGTCAATCAGATAATGAAAGATGCACCTCGTTATTTTATTTGTTAAAACTTTCGATTTTTATTTAAAATCTCAAAGTAGTTTTTAGAGAATCTTTAATAATAATTCGAACAAGGAGTTGGAGGAGAAAAATCCAACAAATCCAAAATAAGTAAGTCTGAGGGTAAAAAGGGACAAAATTCAAACCAAGTCCAAAGAGAGCGGGAAGAACGATTGCTGGCTAACTTTTGGCTGAAACTGGAAACGCTACTAACAAAGGAGTCTCGATTTAGTTTGGAAAAGTTTTGGTTAAGAGGCTGGTAATGTTTAGAAAGGGAGTTCAGAGAAGTCAGAATTTGAGACTTCCATTCTCTTTTAATTTTCGCTGTGAAAGATTTCTATTTGAACCGTTTTGAAAAAATATATATCACCCTTTTTCCCGTACTGATCTTGTTCTTGTATAAACTATGTGTCCTATAATGGTTACAACTCTTTTGAATATCAAGCAACATCTAGTGTCCCACAGGGTTCCAATTTGGATCCCTTTTTGTGTTATTTATTAATGCCTTGTTGGTACCTCTAGAAGGTCGGGCGCTTGCTTTTGCGGATGATGTCAAAATCTATGCCTCAGTTACGAATGTTCTTAAAGCTACAGAGCTTCAGCGGTGTCTTGACACTGTTGTTTATGGTGTTCAAACAATTATTTAAATTTAAATGTTAGTAAATGTTGTGTGGTGACCTACACCAGAAAGCTTCGTCCCATCAATGTGAATTATCTTATTAATGGTCAGCCGTTAAAAAGAAAGGATGTCACTCTTGATCTCGGAGTTACTTTTGATTCTGCGCTTAGCTTTTCTAATCATATAAATAATATTGTTACAGTTGCTTCAAAAATGTACGATTTTGTCTTACGTACAGTTAAATACTTCAGTAACATAGATGTTTTAAAATGTCTTTTTAATTCCTTAGTTGTTAGCAGGCTAGAACATGCTTCGCAAGTCACCCCTATATATTTGCTACCATTTGGATATTGAACGCGTACAACGTAGGTTCCTGAAATTCCTTACTTTTAAAATCAATGGACAATATCCTCCTATCGTTGACTATGACCGCTTACTATTTAGGCACAATTTTCAGTCTCTCAGTCAACGTCGCGATATCCATGGAGCCAGATTTATCTGGAAGGTTCTTTACAACCAAGTTGATTGTGCTGAAATTCTGGGATTGGTGAATCTTCTAGTGCCACGTTTTAACCCTAAATGGACCACAACATTTCACCTACCAACTTCTAGCACCAATATTCATTTAAAAATCTCCTCTAAACTCTATGGCTATTTTTTATGATAAGTCTTAGTTGCGTTTTAATTGTTGTTTGTGTTATTTGCATTTCTTAGTTTAGTTATCTTTAATATTTCTATTTCATCCTACAATTGGGAATTTTCCTGTTGGGCGACAATAACATAATAATAATAATAAATGCTCCGATGCATTTAAACGTTTGAGGCAGGTCATTACAGCGGCGTTCCCTCTATTAAATAATTGTCACGGTTAACTTTTATAGTTTTATTGCTCTGGGTAATAAACACAATAAGACGTACGAAAACACGATATCATAAAACTTACGATTGCGACGAACTCCATACACATTGGCGTAACGTGGTTATTGGGGTCACTTTTAATTAATTATAAATTTTCCCAACGATTTTTTTTAACATTTTTCTCATAACCAATGATTTAATTCCTTTCACATGTTTTTCCGACGTTTATTCAAGAATCACTCTTTATGTTATTTATTTATAATCGCGTCATGTTTGGCTGCTTTACCAATGGTTTTGTGTTACACACTTTGGAATATGTCATTCCTTATCTTCTACTTGCCATTTATTAAAAACAATCAGTTCAATTACTAAAAGGAAAATAATAACTTGATTCCGGTAACAGACAAAGCAGGGATCCGCGTCGAATTCAATTTGCGAAACAATTTTATCGTCTGAATTTAAATTCGCCATTAAAATTTCTGATGATTCGGCGGCGAACGCTTTCTTGCGCAACATTTACGGTGAAATACGATTTGGCCAAAAAGAAAACGCTTTGCGACAATAAAATGGAGATTTGCTTTTACGCTTACATAAGTTGAGAGACATCGCAAATAAAATTCTAGCGGATATGTTTTCTTACCACTTTTATTAATGCCAATATCTTTCATATATGAACAAACATATAAACGAATACAACCAACGATCGGTTAACTTACTGTTCAGAATTAAGTAATTATTCAATTAATTACCTGATAAATTAATTATTCCAGAAAACGAATTCAAGAACGTAAAAAACTTTGTACAAAAAAATAATTAATCATTTCCCGGTAATTATTTGCAACAAAACCGAAACAAAAAGTACTAAATAAACACTTTGTAAAAGTGCGTGTGTTAATAGACAAAAGGGGCAATATACAAAGGGAACTTCATTTGCGGAACGCAGTAAATAAATTACGCGGATTCTCGAACACTTGTTTCCACGCAATGAATTCTTACATTATTTACGTAACAGGTTCGGCGGAAACATCAGGGGGTGCCAGTGTTTATTAGGCAGATCAATTAGGAACGAACAGGATGAGCAGAGGTTCAACAAAAAAAAAAACCTAAAAGTACTCTTTCAAACACGGCCCGAAACCACATCTCCATTAAATATTTGTTCTTATATGTAAACAGGCAAGGAAACGAAACGCATGTTTGATTTTAGTAAATATCGAAGTGCTAATGTGTTTGTTAATTATGCAATTACAAACGCGAGCATGTAGTAGTTTTGTAGAAGAGTTACAAAATAAATTACGATAGATTCCAGAAATTAATACTTTGTATATTTCATTTATCACATCAAAGCAGATAATTAAATAAGTTTGCATTCAGTATTTAACCTTTCCATTCACATGAATTTACAATATATAAGAGGAACCGCGGAAGGTCTTTGTTGAAATTACCATTGAAAACATCGTTTCCCCAGGAGCTAATGCAATTAACAAAAATGAAAAGAAATCCCGCAAGATTTCGTGCAAACGCAAAAATAAAAGGAGGAAAGAGCAATAATCTGATTTAATAATCGAGTTCGCTTTCTTTCGTCCCCCTCGTCGCCATTAATTATATTCCCGTCGATGAAAAGTCCCGGCGAGATGAGGCCAGGATTAAACGCATTCGAAAACGGCGAAAGGGATTCCGCGAAAACACAATCCATTATCGCATATTTCAATGCGCGCCGATACAAACTTAATGTGTATTTTATATAACAGCGTCTGCTTTGGTAATCACAAAAGAAGTGGAGAGGAGGAAAGAGAGAGCGAGGGATTTGCAAAGGGGATAAGTTTGAACCAAAAATAACCGTCTAGAGGAGTTCCTTTTGTAGGATTGCGTTTCAATTTTTAAGGTAATAGATTCTCCTACATTAAGCACCAAATGAAGCTTGCGGAGAGATACAGCTTCTTTGCTGTTGGTTTCAATTTCTGCAACTTCGTTGCTTGTAAACATTTAATTGTTTTTTTTTGCAAAGCCTGAACGATTCTTCTCTTTGAAAAAGCGAGAATACTTTCATTATTAGAATAGAATTCAATTGCTTTCAAACTTGAAGATTCTGCTTTTCCATTGACTTAATTAAATGTGCATTTGAAATTATGTTATTTAAACCGCACATTCCATTCAAGGACGAGACGTGATGTGGGGATTGGTAACCAGCGATTTAGATTGAGCTTTCGATTTATTATTATTACATACTACGCAAATTGTTATATACACTAATGAGTAATTTCGTAATTATTTTTCCTCAATGAATTCTGTAGTACATACTTGGTCCTGTTTTAAAATTCAAAGTTACATCAACTTTTGTTACTTCATCGTAGGACAAGCATCTTCTAATCTTTTGATCTTTGGAATGTGGAATACACACAGGTCGTTAGCCACGTAAAGGATTATGGCCACAATCAAAACTAAAATAAAATAATCCAAGTCTTCGTTGTTATACGTTTAGTTCGAATTTTAATTTTACTTTATGCGTATTACGTAAGTATATGGCTTTGCAAAATCAAATTAAAAATTAAGAATCTGTTCGTGAAGTCACGCAGCTAAGTAAACGGAACACCTGTAGTGTTCTGTGACAGTTTCAGGCCGTTATTACCAATTTTAGTGAATCAGACCATGAAACAGTATTTGAAATAATTAATAATTTAAACGGATCGGAACCCAGGTGAACCTGACAAATCGGTAAAAAATTCGCATACATAAATTTCAATTCATTTTAAACGACAGAGCCAAATGTTGAAACAGGCAATTATTTCGCTAATATTTGTCACCGTATATGGCCTAACAATGTACTTCATTACAATTTTGTCGCTGGCACCGGCAGCTTAACGTTGCAAAAATATAGCGCAATAAGGCCTTACCTTATACGCGGTAATTTGAACTTAATTGGAATTATTTACATTCGCCCTAAAAATGATATTGCTCCTCTCGGCTGCCGACAAGTTTTGCGCAACGTTTCGTCACGTTCCTTAGCCGACATTTATCTAGATTAAAGTATTCGTTACGGTAAACAACAAAGATGAAAACGTTGCGCGTAAATTTGCCCGTAGATTACTGAAAATTTATTGTTTCAAAAAATCGCTGGATGCGGGGTTGCTGCTTCAAGTCACTGGAAGCCAGAGGAATACTTTGGAGCATAATTAATTGCAGCCTCTAAACAAGCAGTCCTCGTAACGGAGATAATTTAAGGTTTTTCAACTTACGTGCTTAGAACTACCTTCTTCGTTCGGTCTTTGCGAAGTATATAAAGCAATTAAACTTTTAAGACCTCTCTTACTTTTCCTTCTTATTAATTAAAAGTCGCAAAAATACTAATTGGAAAAAATCGCAAAATAAAATATCTACATCAGTTAGTCCTGTTTTAAAATTATTTGCACTGTCAAAAATTGTCAGAAAATTCGTCACGTATTTTTTTAGCAACGTATAAAATAAAAGAATAAAAATTAAACAATACATTTAAACCTTCCAACTCAATTATAAATTGAAATTAACTCCTGAAATTTCAGTAAATTATTGTTCTCTGACAAAACTATTATTATCGAAAAGTATGAAACTTTAAAGAGAAATACGACGGAACGCACTGATTTATGATGACTTTAGACAATTCTTTGTATCCCACTGAAACCTGGCGTGTCATGAAAGCACACAATCGCAAAGGTACGATTTATTTCAACAAATTCCCGTATAAAGTTTCCCAAGTTTACACACTTCAAACAATATCGTACGGAAGAGATACGAAACAGTTTATTAATATAATAGAAGATTATGGGGAAACTTCATAATTAGCCAACTGTACTAATTACACGCGTCTCATCTCAGCTTAACGACAAGTTATTAGCGCACTTCAAACTTTCCAGCAAGTACCACATAGGTGGCAAAAATACTTGAGATCTTCATAGATAACAGTGTAAAGTACCCACATTAGCTCTATGTATGTGTACGTGACTGTATATCAGTGAATATAATTGATTTGCTTTGTGAAGAGAAACGATATTACATCCTTACTGTATATGTCCGATATATTGTGAGTCAACCTCTCTTCGAACCATTCGACCGACTTATCCGGAAAAGGCACGGATTAAACAGATACGTCCGTCTCGTACAGATGTGTCAGTTTCGTTTTATCTGCAACTTTAAATTGCTCTTTTGTAAGCTGCACAATATCATGTGAGCTTTCATCTGTTATTTCTGCTTCAGATGAGCTTTTATATAAAAACGCCTAACAAACTTATCACGAATCGTACGGGAACGACCTCTGTAATTGACGTTAGAAACTGAAATTATTATCTCCCATTGCACAGCCAAAGAAAATAGAACACAATTACCCTTAATATTCGTGCAATTTTATGAATAGTATTCTCGCATTGTAAAAGTGAAGTCAAAAAAATTCACACACGCAAAACTAATTAATAATAACCCATTTAGAACGTAAATATTCGAAACAAATGTCAATGCCAACAGGCTGATTAAGGAATTAGTTCAAACGCTTTTCGCACAACGAAGTTAGTAGTATCCGGCTCGGCCTTTCCGTGGAGAAAAAGCTTTAACTTCCTAGAATTAAAATGTTTTTGCAGCATGCAACAACGCCTTCAAAAGACATGCCGTTCTGGCACAAATTACGATCGGCCTATTAAGTGCAATAAAACGGCAATTACGTCGGTATCCAAGGTTTCCGATCTCCACACGTTGGAGTAAAATCTCCAGCACAGTAATTCCTTTATTAGTCACCTACTGAGAGAGTACACGACAATAAATCTGAACATTCATAAATGTGCTCAGCATCGCCTTGAATCTTTTACCTTGTCATAGTAACCGATATCGATACACATAAACACACCTCACCTTGGGAGTGATGTATACGGTGCACTGTGGTAGACAGACCGTTATTACTGTACTCATTGCATTCTCGTATATTATATTTATACACCTAGCGTGCTATAATTGTTACAAATTTTTATTGGCACGAGAACTTACGACCTTACCTAAAATGAAAGATTCGTTTATATTTATTTGAGGTCACTTCAGACTCTACAGCAAAAAAAAATTACAATTACTATTATTGTGGTTGACGGTGAATGCCAGGAAGTTTCTTGCATGTCAGAATTAACCAAAGAAAAAAACGCAAGATTGTATAATATTCTACTATTTATACTTTTTGATTTGTGTAATATTAATATATTTTGGTTGTGAGTGATTTTTCTCAAATCGAACAAATTTTTCCTTAGACTTTTTGGACAAATCTCATTTGATGATATTTTCAACTTTCATCAACATCAAAATACAATAATTTTTCTATCAATCGTTTGTTAACTCTTCTATTTCTATTCATAAAATATGTAACAGGGAAGAAACGAGGTAACCGTTCAAGGTCCTTCATTTAATCATGAGAACTAATCGTAATAATAAGAAAAGAATAAATGTATTTTCTTTTTCCTCCGTCCACATTCTCTTCTCGATAGTTCCTCTTTTCTTCTCACTGAAGCTCTCTGTTTCCACTTTCTACACTCCCCATTTTTCCATTCCATTGGAAATACGTCTGCATATTGAACAAGGTACTAATATATCAACGCACTTTTGGATTTGCTAAGTGCTGTCTTATCTTATTTGTTAAATTGTTTGACACCAACTGGTTATCAATGGAGACATTTTGATGGAACTGAGTTTTTGACACTCTATCCAGGATTGCATTCAAACAAAAACATTCCAACTTAAGAAAAACTGCACTTCTCAGTATTTGTTTTAGAAAGATTAAATATTGATCTGCTTTGTTAAGAGAAACGTATGAAAGGATCAAGTATTGAAAGTGAAAAATTAAATTATCTGAAGCATTAAATACGCTATGCTAAGGTTGCTTAAGTATGGATTTTCATCCTGTCCTCCATTCTTCTGTTAATTTTTCCATCGGCACATCACTTCTTATGTTTTGCGTACGTATTCCTTTAATTGGTGCAATTTGCAAAATTCATTAATCGACTTCATTTCTTAGATGAGCGACGAATTTCATCCACGGTCTTCCACATGTTCATCATCATTTCTTCTATTTTATTGACGAATCCACGTCCCTTGATTGTTTCATGTGGAACATGCTGGATTTTAGACTTTATATTCCAAATTATAGCCAATATACGAGGGTAGTCCCAGAAGTACATGATCTAACAAAGAAAGCACAAAAATTTTGGAAAAAATCTTTATTTCTCAAGATAGTCTCCTTTCAACGTGATACACTTTAATAACTTCGATACGTTCTTACAATGAGAGGCGTCGAGCTCTTCAAAATAGCATCAACCGCAGATTTCACCTCTTCATTATTAGCAAATATTTTACCGCCGAGCCATTTTTTCAAATTTAGAAAGAGAAAATAATCTAACGATGCTAAATCTGGCGAGTAGGGTGCGTGATTTTGGCCTTCGTGATGACGGACTGGTGCATTGTCGTGATGAAACAACAACTTTTTCGCCAAATGCAGCCGTTTTCTCGCTCCAACAAGTTCACATAGTTACTCGCTGTTGATTGTTTTTCCTTTTATAAGATAATCAATGAAAATCATAGCACATGCATTCCAAAAAACAGACACCATAACCTTGCCAGCGGACGTAGCTGTCTTCGCCTTCTTTGGAGTTGATTCTCCCTCTTGAGTCCATTGTTTAGACTGTTCTTCCGTCTCGGGTGTGAAGTGATGGACCCATGTCTCATCCGTGGTTATGAATCGACGCAAAAACTCTGCTTTATTGCTCTTAAAAATCACCAAACACTCCATTGATACATCTTCATGACGCAGTTTTTGTTCCACTGTGAGTAAACACGGCACTCACCTTGCACACAGCTTTCTCATGCCCAAATTTTCGGTCAATATGCGATGTGCAGTACTTTTTGAAATGACTACCATCTCTGCTATTTCGCGCACTTTCAATCGACTGTCATCCAATACAATTTTTGGATTTTTTTGGCCATTTCTGACGTGTTTACCTCATTTGACCGACCACTGCGATGTTCGTCTTGGCAGCTCGTATGGCCTCGTTTAAACTCTGCCATCCAATATTTTGCTGTTGTAAACGAAGGAGCAGACTCCCGCAGTGTAGAATCAAACTCGGTTTTGATATTGGTTGGATTGAGACCTTTCAAATTAAAGTATTGTATTACGTAATGATGACCAATTTCTTCCATGTCAAACAAATACTAAACAACGCATCGTCTTCAACTTTGAAACTTGAGCTTTAGAAGGTTCGTACTTTCGACCATAATATTTTCTTCGCCCAACAACCGCCATCTATGCATCAGGACGGGTACTTCTGGGACTACCCTTGTAGGATCCAGATATTAACATTTTTTTAATATTTTTACCATTTCATCACTTCTACGACTCCATTAACTGGCGACTTGTCAATTTTTCGACTTCATCTTTTATGTTGTCTATTATCTACATTAAAAATGAATTTTATGTAGCACAGACAATAGATGGCGGCCATAAATAAAGATGTTGATTGACAGTCACTTTTATTTAGTTATTTTTTTGCCCCAAAAAGTTTTTTAAATACTAATCACAAAGGTAACATGGGCGGCGGAGTTCAACGGAAGAAACTCTTTAAAATGTCTCTTTGGCCTTACGTCTCATCTTCTATCCATCAATGGTATAGTTGGTGTAGGGTATATGCCGGACTATAACAGCACTTGCGGGTGAAAAGTGTACTTTGCCGGACTATAACAGCGCCAGCTGATGAATATTGTCAGACTATGCGGCACTAGCAGGTAAGTATTGCCGCACTAGCAAATACTAGCTTGGCCTGATAGGCACTCTGCCTTTTATACCCTTATTTTGTGTCGGGGATTAGATAACTGCATCATTGGTCTGACTGCTTGCTCGAATCCATGATGACCAAAGTTATATCCTACTGAGGTATGCGATCCTATTGTTGGTCAATCAAAAACGAACGTTGCGCTTTAATTCGTTATCATTGGTACATCATTGGTCTGATTGCTTGCTCGAATACATGATGACCAAAGTTATGTCCTAATGAGTTATGCGATCCTATGTTGGTCAATTAAAAACGAATGTTTAATTCGTTAAGGAGCGGCCTTAATTTCATCTATTTTGACGGATCTCATCATGACCCTGTTACATAGATATCAACCCCGTGTATTTATCATCGTTTGTCATTTATTGTGACGTTTCTTGTTGTCTGCCTTCGTGACATATTTTTGCTAGTCACTAAGCAAGGTGTGAGCCCCCTTAATAATATTTGAAACTTAGAAAATACGACTTTATCATAATTCTGAAGGTTGTAATATTTTCCAAATATACTAATTTCCATGGAAAATGCATCACCTAGATGGAATAGAAATATTTCAATGAAACTTGATGAATATATTTTTGTCTTGAACAAAGCATTAAATGTTTCATTCTCAAACAAATTGATTAGCTGCATCCAATTATCAAGGTGTATTGTTCTTCAAATTTTTGTTACAATCATTTTCGATTTCCTGTTTTGACACATTGAATTACTGTCAAATTTAGTGTTGTTAAGAATTTAGGGAATTCCTCGAGTAAGAAAACATCCAACTCACTGAATTTGAAAGGAGCAGAATTGTGGGGTTACAGAATGTTCCCTTTAAGGAACTTGCAAGAAGGTTCGCAATATTGCCACGGTCATCAGATGCAATCGTGCTTGGGTAGAAGAAGGCCGTCGTAAGCGTCGCTGAGGTACTGGAGCTCAGAAAAGATCGAAGTCTTCGTCTGCTTTCTCCTAGGGACCAATTCTCTTCAACAAGACGGATCGCCGATGCCTGGCGTAATGCAGTGGGAAGGTCAT
The DNA here is from genome assembly GCA_039766575.1 of Serrognathus titanus. Lineage (NCBI taxonomy): Eukaryota > Metazoa > Arthropoda > Insecta > Coleoptera > Lucanidae > Serrognathus > Serrognathus titanus. Next base: position 5,983,835 of record CM077912.1, read on the forward strand.
GTATGTCATGTATGTCATGTATCGCAGGATTAGGGCTACGTTGGATACGTTCGTATCGACCTCAATTGGTACTACCTTTGAATCGAGATCATCGAAGACGTCTCCAATGGTTCCAGGATGGAAGTCGCTGTAACCATGAATGGAATTCAGTTATCTTTAGTGACAAGTCTCGGTTTTGTTTGGAAACACACGATGGCGTTAGAAAACTCGAGGTGAGCGACGTAATTTACAACATCCTATAGAACGTCATGTAGCCCCCACTGTTTGACTAATGGTATGGGTTAATATCAGAAGTAGGTCTCCTTTAGTATTTATTCATTGTACTATGACAGCGGAACGCTACATTGGGGATGTTCTACAAGAAGTTGCTCTTCCTTTTGTTAGAGGCATACTAGGTGCCCTTTTCCAGCAGGATAACGTTCGACTTCATGTTGCCCATAGGGCAATGAACTTCCTGGAGCAATCAGGTATAGACATCCATCCGTGGCTCCCAAGAAGTCCTGACCTTTCTCCCATTGAACATGTATGGGATATGATGGGGAGAAGAATTAACAATTTGCTTCGCCCTCCTCTAACTTTGGCAGCTTTGTGGTATGAGGTACAAATGGGATTCCTTGCCTCAAGAAGAAATTGATCACTTAGGCGACTTCAAGACAAGGCGGTAGTTCCGCACATTATTAGTTTTTTTTTCTTTTGTTTTAATCGTATCGTTTTGCAAATGTATTAATTTAATTTATTATTCAAGACAAATATATGCACTAAGTTTCGTTGAAATATTTTCTTTCACTCTAGGTGATGCATTTTCTATGGAAAACAGTATAGTTTAGCCCCTGAAATCTCCTAATTATTATTAACTACTACTTATTTATATGAGCTAAATCAAAACACCAAGTTCATCTTTCATTTATCAGTCTTCATTAATTTCAATTAGATGATTAAGTTGTCACGACAATCCTTCAACTTATGTTAGAAATGTGTGTTATGCGTGTTCATGTGCCGCACACTTTTATTATTCCAGTTATTCTAGCTTGCATTTATTCCCATTTAAATGAGTGCACCTTCTCAATAGAAATTGTTGACCTATAAATCAAGGTAAAGGTGCGCTAAAAATGCATTACTAAGTGTTATTAACATATCTCTTCGTGGAAACCTTGAATCTCAGTCGAAGTTGATCATTTTAACAATAGTTTTAGTCATTCATTTTTTGACCATTTTGATTCACTTATCTGAGAAATAAAAACTAAATATAATAGTATGATATCTAGGTGACATACGAGGATGTATTTCTTTTATTTCCTTTTTATGCTCAGACTCGTTCGAGGTCAATTATTGTTTAACTTCATTATTACTCACAACTTATTACGAACTTTCTCATTTTTCTATTATTTGTGGACTAGAGTTTGTATGTTCCCCCTCACTTTTACTTTTATTTGGATGCAATTATCATATGCAATTTGGAAAACTAATTAAATTGTTGATTCGAAAACTAGAATGGATAGAAATAAATTCGTCTTATTATTGAATTATTGAGAAAGTAAGTTCCATCGTAATACTGACCAAAAAATGATTCAACATGATAAATGGAGTGTCTGTTGGTAAATAAATTCAGCCAGCTAACAAGAAATAATTGTATATTTTTTCGTCCGTAGTAAATTTCAACGAAACGAAACCATCTTCTCAATCCTTGTAGAAGGAAGCCATAAATTTCGGAAAGTAGTTTCTGTTGTGGAATTCAACACCGCACAGCAGGTATGTAGAATGTCTTCATGCGAATCGTTTGTTTGCAACCGCAGTGACTGAGCTCCTTCCAAATAAATATTCGTTTTGCAAACCGAGCTATTCATCACACATAGGTAACACCCAATGTTTGTTAAACCCCTTTGACGCACACAAACCAACACAAACAAATTGCTCCCGTTCGGTGTCACGTAGCGGAACGTATTGGTTATTCCATTGCTGTTTAGCATGTGCTTATCGGGTCTTCTAATTATTTCCCTCTGCACGCGCAGCCATTGCAGACAGACTTTAATGAAACCGTTGCATAAAAGATACGCGATCATGAAGCGAGCTCGCAGCGGCAAAACGAACCCGATAACGAAAACCCGTTAATGGAAACGTGCATTTGGGGAAAACAAATTTAAATGATTTAAAGATCTTTATTAGAGCGGTTATTAGCGGTTGAATATGAATGATAACATTGATCGGTTCGGCGTGGTAGCGCACGATAACGCCGGTATCTGGGTTTAATTGCTATTAAGCGGACAGATTTGATTTTTCCGTTTGTCGTTATACATATCAATTATACAGGAGGTTTTATTAAAACTGACATACTTTATTATCAATTATTGTTGATAAATTCCATCAATTATCACATCGCCGCTTTTATACCTACGTAACAATATGAAAATGAAACAACTATTAGTAATTTCATAAACTTTATATAACTTCATATTTATTTGCACACTTGAGGACACATCTACGCGTACGTGACCCAGATTTTTTGGTACCGGCTGCTATGGGTCACCAGAAAACATGACCTGCGCCGACAAGACCCACACGCCTGTACTTAATTTATTGCCGACACCTCCACCGCCGTCACGTTGGAAAATTATAGCTCTTCCTATCGGTGCCGCTGTTGAATAACGATTTTTACTTTATCGCCGTCTGAAAACGGAAATGAATATTCATTTCGGCAGAAACAATTTGTATTTACGATAATTTGAATTTGCGGAATATTGTCCCCGACTCCGGAATTCCTCGGAGGAATCCAAGACGCGGCGAAAGCAGAAGTGGAAATAAAATCACGGGCCTTACCGCGCTCGCAGGGAATCAAAAATTAACATAATCATGAACGACCCACTTTGCACAGTTTCCACTTTTTTTTTTCTCTTAACAACTTTCGGTTAAGTTAATCAACAAAGTGGTTAATATTTTAAGCACTTAAATATAAATAAGTTGGAACGAGTTCATTTTGAATATGGGGGAAACGGACGCTTGATGACAGAACGCAAGACTTGCAATGAGGAAAACTATTAATTTAAGTTTGACATTAAGATCGCATTATAATTTTGTCTTTAATATCTTAGAGGCTTCTGCTTATTTCCCACGTCGTGCAACTGCATTTCGTTGATGATTCTAACTTTGAATTATTTAGGGGATAATTTATTTCGCAGCACAGATGTATCTATTCCGAAGGCAATCATTGGTAATTACTTTAAATTCATCAAGTCTGTAGAGGAATAACGATTTATAATGCATCAATCAAAACCAATCTTTCAATTTAAAACCAACTGCAGTAGTGTCCAGACTTTTAGAGTGTTGCCATGGTTACGTAACACGAGGCCTATGGCAACGCTTCGAAATGTCCGAAGTCTGGTTATATCGAACGCTCGCTTATAGCAAACAAATGTTGAAGTTTCGTCTATAACGAATCTTTATTAATTAAAATTTCAGCTTTTATAGAAATAATTCTTTTATAACAAGAAATTGAAGTGAATTCCTGGAAAAGCAGAAAACTCTTCATTCGTAAAAAATAGTATAATGGAAGTTGAAGAAGTAAAAAATTCAGAGGAACAATGAAACCGAACTCTCATTAAAACGCCAAAGAAGCGTGAATGCTACCGTATCCGTAACAGACATCAAAGTTTTCTAATTAGATCTAGTCATAATTAGTTCCTGAACTAATTGAACTTAATATTCCAATAGCAACAGAAATTTAATTTGTCTCTCTATAACCAGTTTTGCATCGAAATAGTTATTCACCCCTAATTATTGGTTGCGTAATTAGTTTGACTCGTGGCTGAGCTTACAAATTAATTAGCAAATTATAACTGGCTGGGGACCGAATTTATCAACTAGAGTCTCAGTACAGAATGACCGATTGATTGTGTGTACAAACTGAAACTTTCATTTTATTTTTTTCAAAAATAACCTTCTTGGTTCAAGAATGTTGACCAATCGCAGAAAATAAGCTTAAAAAATATGCCTAATAACAAGTCCCATAAAACTGCTCAAAAATACTTTATCACGTAGTATTAAAACAGACCAAATTCGAAGACCAGTATAAATTATTTTTACGATCCATTCCCGAAAATTTACGACCCCGCCCCGCATTCCTTATATTCAAATAAATTCATAATTCCTCCGTTCAGGTATGGGCCAAGAAAACCCGAAGAAAAAAAATTAATTCTTCGGGGGGGCGCGCGCACAGTGACCGCAAAATGCAGGTCGTACGTGACCGGTCGAGAACGCGAGTAATTCAATTATAATAGAAGCTTGTTATCTCTACCAACTCAGGATTAAAATTATGGCGGCAATATCGTGGGAGAACTGATTATGAAGTTGTTTAATCCTTATTGAAATCGGATTACAGATATATCGGCAAAGAGCGCACGATTCCGAGCGATCAATTAAGTTGAAACGGCAGTGCGATACGAAATGTCAAAGGAGAAACGTTATCTCCCGTTCTTTTGAATCATATCTGGGGGTTTATCTGCGAAATGAGATAATGTTACGAAGGCTGAAGAACTAATTTAGTTTTTAATGCAAGTTATTCACTCGGATAAAACGATTTTAATTCAAAGAATACTCCGGATTTATCTCCTTTTTAACACACGTGCAGAAATTAGAGCAAGTTAATTTACAAAAAATTTTAAAAAGCATTCATTAATTTTGAATGTATCATTGGAATTTATTTAAATAAATAATGAGCGAATTTGTGTATGAAATTATATTGGAAATCATTTTCGATCACATCTCTGAAATGAAAAATTTCCATTGGAAAAATCTAACGCACCAATGCACATATTATTTTAATTGGATAGCCCGAAGATTAATGGAATATTTTATCAACAAAACATTGTTCAAAAAAAAATATATCGATTTTATGCAAATCAGAATACGCCGTTATAGATTTGTCCACCGATACGAGCTCTTTCGAACATAAGCGATTCGTTTTATTCGCTTTGCTAGTTGTTCTGAATGCAAGATAACGCGTTTCATAAATGCAAATGGACTCAATTGTACGCAGGGACGAACAGAAAATCATTTATATATTCCTTTTATCTACGTATGTACGACACGCACGCATATTGTTAATATATTTTTTTCCTGCTCTTTCGAACGAAATAGTACAATTAATTATAATTACATACAGCTGTAATTAACAATGTTTTATTTAATTAAATTAGCACCGTATGTTTGCAAGCTCTAGCTAGGTTTACAATAAATTTCAATTAATTTATATAATACTAATCCAGATCGTTTACATACGAGCGCATCATCCTCATCCGTAAACCAATAAAATTCAATCGAGTTTCAATATCTACTTTGCCACAAGTAAATGCTAAATATGCAAATTGCATCTGTCTAGTTTTCAGCAGTTCTTTGATCAAGGTCTCACGAGCAAAGTTCGTAGTCTGAATTGAAAATTTGCGATGAGATTTTTATCAGGGCTCTTTCCCATATATCATTTGCATATGTGGCACATGTCAAAATATAAGCAATCTAATATAGACACCTTTGATATATCCTGACTCGTATTACGTTACATTCTCAATCACCAGCTTCGTCTGGCCTGGCACACGTCTCCGTACAATATGCATGGGATTATTGAGAACCAGCTTTTTATGTGACTGAATTGAGGAGGAACATGAATCAAATAATTCTGCACTTGCACACTAGTGGTGCCACAGAGGTATTAAATTTTTCCGATGTTTCATTAATATTTTATTATTTTTTAAAATTTTCTAAACTAAAATTAAATTAATTAATTTGATGCAAGTGACTTTTAAACTGTGCATCTACAGAACGTGCTTTTCTGCAAATAAAACTGCTGTATTCAAGTTTATCCCAAATATAGAAAAGAAATATTTTATTTTCACCTTTCTCCGCCGCTCGTCGGATTAGCTTTGAGGTGTACTTGGTGAACCTTTCGTATAAAAGAGTTCCACAGTAAAAACCTAATACATATTAAATTAGAACCCGAATCCAGGTTCACTTCCCTTTTAACGCGCGAACTATTTTTGGAAATTAAGAACTGAGTAAGCCTTTACATTTTTTGTTTGATTTTGGCTTAACTGAGAAATTCTAATTCCTAAGTATTACTCTATGAATGTTTTATAATGTTAAGAAACATGTTTTAAAAAAATAACAAATACTAACAAACGAGGGAGTATTGATATCTGCTCAACATTTGAACTGGTACACTTACAAGAACACATATAACAATTTACTACTTTTTGAGCAGCACCTTCTTGCTTAATTGATAGTATATGGTTCTGGGAAACACTTTTAGGGCCAAGAATTAAAAGAATAAAACTTACATAACGAATTTCAAATATTTTAATAAAAAAATAACAAAATCTTCATCTTAGTATTACGGAAAACTTTGTTCTGGAAAGAAATGATAACCAAACACTGATGCATGGGACCTCCTCTAGCTCATATGACCTCTTGGCAATGTCTTGGCATGCTGAAAATCAAATCCCGAATGTAATGCTGAGGAATATTTGGCCATTCTTCCAAAATGACAGTTCGGAGCTGATGGTGATCGTTTGGATCCACTCCTCGTGACCTTATCAACCTTTTCAGCTAATTCCATACGTTCTCTATGGGATTAAGATCTGGCCAATCCACGTGCGTAATATTATTCTCTTCAAAAAAATGCATTGATTTGCCTTGTTTTATGAGGACGTGCATTGTCATCAACAAACACGAAATCATCGCCTATTTCATTGGCAAATGGCAACACTACAGGTTGTAATATCTCATTAAGATACCTGACACTATTCATTGTAGCATTTCCAAGCATAACTAATTCAGTACGACGAGTCGCAGAAATACCTCCCCAAACGGTAACTGAACCACCTCCATAAGCTTGATGATAAGTCACGTGGTTCTCAATACAGCGTTCTTCTCTGTTTCTCCAAACTCTCACTCTTCCATCTGAGCTATGGAGACGCACTCTGGTCTCGTCACTGAATAAACAACGACCCCCAATCTTCAACATTCCAATTTGCATGTTGGTGTGTCCACTCTAGCCTTCTACTTTTGTGAGCTCTGGTCAACAATGGACATTTTTTAGAAGATCTGGACCTTAAATTTACCGCCTGGAGTCTGCTTGAGTGGATACTTGAGTACCTGTTGCATTCAATAACTGAATTTGGAGTGTTCTTGCAATAGAAAATCTATTCCTTCGACACTGAACCGTAATAAAACGGTCCTCCCTAACTATTGGACTGCGATTTCGCCCTCCGCCGTGCCTATGGTGGACAGATCCAGTATCATTAAAACGCATTCGAACTCTTCTGATCACATTGTGGGTCACTTTGAATTGGGCAGCAACAGTTCTTAGTGATCAGGAATGCCTTCGGCTCCGCCTCGTGGCTGCATATAATAGCGGCACTCCGGAGGACTCGCATCAGCGGACACACGATCCGCATGATAGAGTCGTACCTGCAGGACCGAGTGATAATCACAGAAATAACATGCGGCGTCCCACAGAGCTCGGTGCTTGGCCCAACCCTGTGGAACATACATATGATGACATCCTGCGGCAAGATCTGGAGCAGGGCGTGACCCTGATTACCTACGCGGACGACCTAGCAATCTTGGTAACCGCGAAAACTGCCACTATGTTAGAAGAAAGAGCGCTGCTAGCGATGTCAAGGATCGGGATCTGGAATTGGCCACGGCCAAGACCGAGATGATGATCCTGGCGGGCCCAAGGAAGATAGGACACATGACACTAAATGTCCAGAACACAGTTATAGCTTCGAGGGACTCGATAAAGTACCGCGGAGTACATCTGGACAGAGGTCTGAAGATGACCACCCATGCGAAAAGAACATGCAAGAAAGCAGCGAGAACACAAATGACGCTAGCGAGACTCATGCCGAACCTCGGCGGTCCCAGACCGAAAAGGCGAAGAGTTCTGGCGGGAGTGATCGCTTCGATCGTGTTATACGCCGCGCCCATTTGGGCGCCTGCTATGAAATTCAAACATTATGAGGGGATGCTGGAAGCCGTAAACAGAAGGATGGCAATCCGCATCACATCAGCCTATAAAACGGTTCCTACTGGGGCTGTACTAGCGATAGCAGCCGTCCCGCCTATAAAGTTGAAGGTGGAGGAAAGAGAGCAGGAATACATGGCGAAGAGAACGGGCAGTCGACCGAGCACCGTTCCCCTCATAGAGAAGTGGTAGTCCGCATGGAATGCTTACGATGGATGGGCGAAGACCTTCATAAGAGACATCGGGAGGTGATGTAATAGGAAGCACGGCGAGGTGGACTATTACATGACAGGACACGGAGTGTTCGTAAAATATTTACACAAGATCGGGAAGGCACCGAACAACCAGTGCTGGTACTGCGGTGAAGTAGACACAGCAGAACACATGATCTTCCTTTGCCCGAATTGGCGGACGTGAGGGCGGAGACGGCTCTCCGGTGCGGGACGGATCTCACGAGGGAGAACATCTTGGAGGTCCTGCTCAGCGGCCCGGAGGGATGGCACGCCGCAGTTTTCATGATGCGCGGAATCATGGAAAGTAAGGCAAAGTACGAGAAGAGTAAATAAACAGAACACATTGAAAAGGACTTAAATGCTCGGCTTCTGACGTAGATACGAGAGGCCGTGCGACCACCGGAAGTGACAAACTAAAATACCGAACAGCCGCGAAGGTTTTTGCGATTTCCAGAAACCAGCAGCTGGAGAATGACTGAAGACAGTGCGAAGCTTCTGACGCCATACCGAAAGGCGGATTTCCAGAAGTTAGCAGCTGACATGAGGATAAGGAGTTTTAGTTGGTAGGCGCTCGGCTGTAGACCTTCAGAAAGGCATCAGCCAAGCGAATCCAACACTTCCTGAGCATGGATACCCGGCACAGGAATGTCTTTTGAAGATTTCTCACTAAAAAAAAAAGTTCTTAGTAATGCACCAGTCACAAGCATTCCCATCGCTTGGCTCATCTCTTCAATACTTAAACGCCTTAATGGCATCTCTAAAATGCAGTCGACCACTCTGAATTAAAACTTACTCGAGAAATTCGCAAAAATTCTCTTAAAACTTGATAAAAGTATAAGCGTCCGCGAGCTCAACAACCGCACTTATGACAGATAACAACAACATTCGATAGGAATTTGTTTGCATTCCGAAACACAGCCCTGATTATGTAGGAAGTCATGCCAAACGCCTAAGATGGATTTTTTTACTTTTCCCGCAAGTGTATCAGTTCAAATGTTGAGCAATGTAGTTAGCCTGAAAAGATTCTATTAAACAAAATTGAATATGGTTTCACCTATAAATAATTTGTCAAAATGGCATCCATCCGAAATCGAGTTATTACATATTTATTTTTGAAGGAGTTATCGGGCAAAGAAATATTTGCTGATACGGTAGAAATCCTAGGTGATTAGTGTCCTTCACACGCCACAATTAAAAACTTGGATTCGGAATTTAAAAGAGGAAGATCAGGTGTCAAGGATGAGCACCGCTCTGGAAGACGAGTTTCTGAGTCTGTCCAATGAACATTGATTCTGAGAGGATTTTAGAAGATCGGCTTGTTACTTTGGACGAAACGAGGGTCCATCACTATGACCTAAAGAGTGTAGAGCAATCCAAAGAGTGGAAGCACGGCCCAAAAAATTTCGTGTTCAAAAATCGGTTATCAAGATGTTTGCTTCAGTTTTCTGGGACAAAGATGGGATAATTCTGATAGATTATTTTGGAACAGGGTAGAAGTGTCACGGGAGCGTATTACATTGAGTTGTTAACTAAGTTACGTAAGAAAATTGTGGACAAACGCTGCGGAAAACTTGCTAAAGGTGTGCTTTTTTCACAAGGCGAGGATCCCACTCACTAGCAATTGATTGCACTGCAAAATTGGTTTTGAATTGGTTAACCGCCCTCCCTATTCTCCACAGATTTAAAAAAAGATTTGAAGAGTCAAATGACAAATGACGAAGTACCGTTGAGGAATGGTTTGCAGACCAAGACAAGTATTATTTTTTTAAAGGGGTTTTGAATTACTTTATAAACGTTCTAATAAAAAGTCTCAAAGGAGATTATTTTGAAGAAATCAAATTTTGTTTTGAGCTTTTTATATGGTAGGCCAAGTACTTATCAACACTCCTTCGTATAATTACAAACACCATCAAGTCATGATGCAGAATATTCTGACCGCTATAATAATTAACAACAATTTGAGAGTAGGTATCATTCGATTTTTCCAGGGGCTGAATGTAAAAAAAAAAACTTTATAAACAAATAAGTTAAAAAGTCTGGAAAAGCTTCATTCTATTTCGTTGACAAAGGATTATATAAAACGAGAGAGTAGTTTAACTAGCGTTTTGTTGTTTTTACAGTAATTACGAGAAAAACTTTGCAGTTAATCTGAAGCGGCAAACGCCGACTTAAATTAAATTTTATATACTTTAAGAAGTACGAGTTGAATACAAATTATATCAGGCGAGTATTTCACGATTAACAATAAAATTTTTACACAAAGCCTCACATTGGAATTCATAAAATGCCTTTGTGGAGTGACTTTATTAAAATTCTTCACTTGAGTTTCAGTTTCGCGTTGTGATTTTTAAAGAATAAAAGCCTTATGCGCCTTTTTATGCGTCGCCCATGTGAATGTAAACACAGAGATACTGGAAATTCGAATCCGAAGCCGGCTCGTCGCCGTCCCACACCCTTTCCACTTCTACATTATTTACTACCTCATAAATCTAGCCACACATGCAAGCAGCTAAGATGGAAAAGTTTAGAGCGACTTTATGGAATGACTGAATACATAAATCATAAAAGAGTCAAACCTACTATTGCCGCAAAATAAGTGAACGCCTTTTGTTGAACCCAACTCCCCCAAGTTCCTCGTCGAAAAAGATTAACATACGAAATTAAGTTCGCAGAAGGAAATCGGTAAACAAACCCATAAATAAAATTCTCATTACAGCACGGAAATTTCTGTTTAGTGCTGACAACAATCGATAATAATTTCGTGTCAAATTTACTGTCAGTTTCCACTGGTGCGACATCGGTACTCGAAATAGATCATCACGTGTATAACTCTTGCAGACATAATCCGATTTGAAATTAAAATGCGTTCATTCCGGTTCCAACCCGGTTGGCTGGACCATTGCGAAATGATAACGCGTTACAAGTTTCGTCTATGCCATTGAATGTGTACACACGACGCTTTCGGCGTCCCCTCGACATCATGTTTATCGGAAATTAATTATGTAGTTCAACCCTTATTTCAGTAAGCAAATGTTTCGATAATGTTTCATAAACAATTTACAAGGCCTACATACACTCTACTATCTATAATGATGTTTTAGAACTACGGAATATGTATATAATTAGATACACAACGTCGTTGGGTACAGTTCAAAATCCGGAAACTCAAGGATTTTGATAAGCAAAACATAGGGTAAAGGAAACTTAATCTGGTCCATCAATTTTCTTTTTTAATTAATTAATAATTTTAATTATAAAAACATGGCTGAAGGATATTTAAAAAAAGTTAAAATAAATATAATCAAACGTATGTAGGAACTCCTGAAATAAAATAACGTTCAATAGGCAGCTTTTTCTGTGTAAAAAGTTTTCAGTCAACATAAAATATGAATTGAGCACAAAAAATCGTCGCTTTTCAGTCTATGTCACATATTAAAACTTTGCTGCAAAACAGAAAATATAAATAATCCGTTACGTTTCAGACTATTTTACAAGCCCCAGCAGATTAATTTTTTTATTACAGAGTACAGTTTTAATAATAAAGAGATTTCAGATTGCAATTTGTTAATGTTAAAGTTGCTAAATGTTATTTCTCAATATTTTCCAATATAATTTGTAATAACGTAACTACAACGCGTCTATCATGTGGAATACTGAAACGACATTTGTTGAAGTATTTCGGGTGAATAGAATTTCTACTTGCATTGAAAAAGTTCAGTTTATGCAGTTGACGAAATACAAAAGGCTCTCGCTGGCTGAATTATTTACACGAAATTGTATTGTTCGGAACTTAAAGGAAACGTAATCTCGGGAAACTTTCACGCTGCCTGAAAATCTTATTATAAACAAGTTTAGGATGCGCACATTTTCAGTTAAACCACCGAGGCAAATATTTCCCGACAAATATTTGCGTTCAATTAGAAGGTGGTTTAGCCGGCTTCGTTATCTTAAATATTTTCGCAAATTCATTAATAATGCATGTATGAATTACTTATGATAATCCTCTTCGGGTCTCTCGGTTGAATGGCTTACCTGTGACGAGACAGCAGACGCAGAAGAGGAACCAACTAACAGTATTCATGTTTGGAGACATCGCTATCTAAAGAGCATCCTTTCTCGACACAGGAGGAGTTCCAGGCGGCGCCAGAGAAGAATCTGCAAGCAGAAGAGCACTCGTTAACTTACCACCGATTGTTGTTTTAATAGAATTCGGGGCAAATGTCGCTTTGAATCTCTCTCCGGCGTCTTTAATTTGCTCCGCATTTCCATAGCGTTTCATTTTACCCCCCTTTGTACGGACTATCGCTGTGTGCAAATGCAAATTTCCTAGAACTTTGTACTCAACCTCAATAAATATTCCCGTATTGAAAGTGGCTTCGTAACTTTCTTAAGTTTTGTTAAACGCTCGAGAAAAGAAACAACGCTAAACTAAACTACCATCAGAATTTCTTACTTTAATCTCAGTATAAGCTTTAATTATTTTTATTGTTCATTGCAGTCGTTCAGTATATGGCCTTTGTGCACACACTGAGACTTGAACTAGTCTTGTTCTAGGATGTATTACATATGTAAATACACACAAAGCTCGTCTGCCAATTGCCGCATAAGTTAATTTCTGCCTTCCACTGGGAAGAGCTTTCGTTCATTTGCTGCCTCAACAGATTCAAACGAAAATCAGAAACAAACTGTTTTAATTACTATACTATAAAGTTAATTAAAAGATGACAGGCATTCAAATTCAATGTTTATATTTGCAGACTAGTAAAATACAAAGAGCAGGGAAATTGAATTAAGGATAAATCTAAAATACGTTGAACTTTTTAAAATGCAGATGAAATTAGCGCTAACACTGACAGTCCCCGGATGAAATCACCGCAAAACTAATTTCAACAGACGGCGGCGGCCGCAAAATCGCGTTGCGTAATGCCGTACAATGCAAATTTAAAATCCGTCCCGATTCTTTTTCAGCCGTGATAAATTTTGTCGATATTTCACGTCAAAATGATATAGGCGTAACGCGTCAGAGGTCATCTGCGTTGCCCATGTATCATCCATCATAAAAACACAACTCTTCACTTATTTATAACCGCACTTCGGTGGCCAGATTTCATTTCATTAAAACAACATATATCACCGAGCCAATGCGCCACCGACTTTTACATTTAAGGAGAGTTTTTCGATTTTATAAAATAAAATAACAGAAATGGAACAAATTTTAAATAAGTAAATATTCTTCTGAGAAAAACTGTAACATAGTAGAATGGCTTACTAACATGTGCGCAAACCGAGCTCGATGAAACTATAATTCGTCAGCTTTATCTGATCGTTCAGCAGACGCTGAATTTCCGACAGAAGAGTTATTTGCGGTCTTACCTGAAGCGCACATACACTGAATTACTTTTCTATCAATTAAGTTTCTAAGATGTTGAAGCACCAACCATGAATTTCTGTCCAAAAATATTCTCAAATTTGTTGTTGTTGTATGTGAAATATTAAAATAAAAACTATAGAAAATGGTCGCATTCTGTGTAATATTTTTAATTTTGCGGAGATTATACCCATATATTCCATTATAAAAATTTAATGCTGGCAATAAAGTAAAGAAGTTCGTTCTTACAAGCAGCGTCAAAGGATAATATTTCATTTCTTCTCTCGCTTCTAAACCAACAAGGAATTGGCTCTGGTGCAGCCCAGTCTGATCCTAAAAGTGCTACGTGCTATGGATTATTGGATTGATATTTTAAACTATGTGTCAATAAAACCGAATGGGACGATAATAAATATAAAGTGAAATTGTTATTGGATTTCTGGCGGGAGCGTTTCTCTCTTTGCGTCGCACGATAGGAATGGCCTCGCGAATACCCGAGTGCGCCCCATGAATAATAAGCTATTCAATTGAAAGTGAATTTAAAAGTAAAATTAGAATCATGAGGTGTTACGTTATGCATATTTAATGGAATCCAAAATATCTCAAAACGGATCAAATCACTCGGAACTGGCTTCATTAATTCCTATTCAGAGATTCGCGCTAGGAAGAGCGAATCAACAGAGCTCGGCCAGAATTGAACTTGCAGGTCGCCGTCCTTACGATTATTCCATTTCATGACAAGGTCCTCTCAAGTTTTTCGTTGTTTAGTATTCGGGACGCTCAGTGTTGAAATGAATCCCGAATTAAAAGCGTTTAATTGCCAGACGACAGCATCGCTTCACTAGTTTATACTTCATCTGCATATAATTCAGATTACGGCTATCGCCGAAGTTTACTTTGTAAGGGGTCTAAGAACAGCCTCTTTTAGAATTGTCTTAACCGACGACAATATCTGACTTTTCAATTTATTTTATTCTTTAAATTTATCCGCGTTTCAAAGAAGTCAAGACAAATAAAATTTGTTTCGCGCTCGTACTTCAATTTTCTATGCTTCGCGCAGCAACGAACGAAAACTTTCCTAATTGGATATAGAAATAATTGGGTAAATTAAATAATACGGTAGCCGTTTTAATATTGTCATAATTGAGTTCCAAGGAGGACAATAATTAAATAACGAAACGTAAAATCAACGGCGACAAAAAGAAGCGCGGAGTCTTAGGCGTGCCGAACTTATACAGAAATTCTAAGTTCAAAGTGGAACAATCGATTTGTTTGGTTCGAACGTTAATTGTAAACAGGGAGACAAAGCTCGAATTCAAATTCGGGATAAAGCGCGGACGCTTTAAAGAAAGGAAAACCTCTACCTTGACGAGTTTGAATAACATTTAATTGCATATTCATGTGTTTCATGTAACAAGTGTTTAGCCTCAGAAATGAGATGAAGATTAAGAAATATATATAAAAAATACTTCTTTAAGTCTGAAACACGTGGTATGTTCTCATATTCAAAATTTAATTAGAATTTAATTACGGAAATGTTTTAAACTAACACTAACCTCGTGCAACTGTTCTCGAAATAATTTCCTATTAAGTTGTTTCCCAAGTACGAAGCAGTTCCACGAAATAAACGCCGCAGAATACATTTGTAGAAGCTGCCGCAAACTAATTAGTATCTGAGCACAGAATGATTTTATAATGTGAGAGATTCTGCAACAAACGCCCATTTTCTTAAAAACAATGGCGTAATTGCGAGACAATCCCGCGAGTCCTTAAATTTGCTTATGCTCGGCTTAATTCGGTGCAATCCTGGAATCTTATGAGAAACGCCTCGTCTCCTCAAGAAGCGGCAAATAGGAACGATAACGTCATGAGTAAATCTTTCATAATAGGCAATTTACTCAACTGTAACTTTCGGAATCGTTGTTATATACGCTTATTATTGAGTATTCGGAGGGAAATCAAAAGATATTTAGTCGAGTCTATCTAACTTCGGAATACGTTTATGTAGGTAACGTAATCCCAATTCCTATTCATATCAATCGCCTGAAGCTTCGAGATTACATTAACTTTGGTTAACTGCATATTCCTTAAGGATTTTATAATAAACTGGATTTAGATCATCTCCTCCATGTGTATGTATTTTGGAATCTTTAGAGCGAAAAAGTTTTACTGCTGCGGACTATTAGGAATACAGAACAGTTGTGTGATTTCCAAAGCTTACAACGTACAAAAATTAATATAAGTTTGAAAGAACCCGAGCACGAGCAAAACGTCAAAAACCCGAACATATCGTACAACCTTGCGGACAGAAATAAAGCACATATTTCTTCGTCAAACCGTAGGTGCTGTCGAAACACCGAAATAAAAACCAGACCGCAGATTTATATTTACGGGGGGGGCACTACATCAGTTGCATTAAATGAAAATATCAATGCAAGGCAGGCGACGCCGACTTTCATTACTAAATTTCTCTCGTCGCGGCGAAAATGATTTGTGACGTTTTTATTAAAGCAACGAAATAAATACTCGGTAATATTTCATACGAATTAAACTGCGCGCGCTTTTATTTCCTCTCAGACCGGGGAAGTGCGAACGCCCGAAAACAATGTAGCCGGCAAAGTTTGCTCGCCAAGTGTATAATAGGAGCAACTCGTAAATATCTTTGGCCTGTTAATATCCTGGCGGGAGTTTTTGATGATCAATACTTACAAAAACGTATCGCGCGTTGGAGAAGGGCAGGGTCATATAAGACCTGC
Organism: Serrognathus titanus; assembly: GCA_039766575.1. Taxonomy (NCBI): domain Eukaryota; kingdom Metazoa; phylum Arthropoda; class Insecta; order Coleoptera; family Lucanidae; genus Serrognathus; species Serrognathus titanus. The sequence goes on from CM077912.1 coordinate 6,000,206, forward strand.
AACCTCCATCCGATCATATTGTAACCGGAATATTACACAATATTTAATGGGCTTTGTCGGCGGGGGAAAGTTTACAACAAAGCCGAAATATTTGTGGGGCAAGCACCCTTTAACTTAGAAAAGCCTATTTTAGACTTAGTTCCGGATCCTCGTAAACATTTAATCATCGCGCTTAACATGATAATGAGCGAGCAGATTTTCCTTACTGTAAATCTAAAAGCATTAAAACGGCAGAACATAATATATATGTATGAGAGAGCGTTACCGTTTGCCTTTCATGAATCCTAAGTTTCAGCATTGCACTGGGGGTGGTTATAAAACGACTCTTCAAATTTTATACTCACGTATGAAAGATAGAAAATAAAAAAGAAATTTCCAACGCTTATTGAATGAGTCTTTGAAAATATACTGAAACTGATTCTGTAAAGTCATCGTTTAACTTCCTCGTTTAATTATTATTTGAACGAACATTCCAAAGCAATATGAAAACAAAATGAAAGTAAAGCACCGTAATATTTTCTTTTTATTACAAACATTAGAAGAAATTACGTGACGAGAAACGGATACGATGGAGTGAAGGGATTACTTAAGTACCATGCAGCATCCTCTCTCCGCCCGATCCTCCGGGCTAATTAAACAATCGACTAACGGCGGCTAACTTGGAACTAATTGCTAAAAGTTATTGTTAATTCTCTCCCCCTCTCTGATGTGTGTTTAATTGCACAAAACGAAGTAAATCTTTCGTATCCGCAATGTGTTACCGACCAAATGGCAAACAAAGGTTCGGTCCTCCGCCACCGGTGCTGAAACATCGATGAAAGGGAGCTGATTCAATTAAGTGACAAAGAAACGCAATTATGGAATTGCTAGCCAAGATGATTGAATCGTTTGCCCTCGGAGAACCTACAGATTGTAGTTGTTATATCAATGTAGTCCTCAATAAATTGTTTTTGGTAATGACTAAGCACACGAGTCACATTAAAAGGAGTACTCATAATGGGAATTGAATCTATTCAGAAATTAATTAACTTGAGACCTCGTAGTTGCGAAAATCGACGAGTATCCGAACCGTGAGCGGATTATATACGCAGTTTCTTGTTGGCACAACGCCTGGAACTCCGTATATATCATCGGCTTTTGTTCGCTCGGAAGTAACGGAATTGTTTCCGCAGTAAAGTTGTATTTATTCAGATTCGTGCAAACAAGTAAACACACGATTACTTCCGAACATGTCAAACATAAATTTAATGCGAAGGCAAATATCAAAAGTCCCGTTGCGTTCTCTTTGTTACTCTGTTGTATCTGCTGCCGACAAAGGATCACTTCGTTCCACATGCATCCGTAAATTTTACCAACACAGTATTAATTTAATTAAACTGTTCCGGACTAGATTGGATTCAGAAATACTGTGCTGCAGACATTGCTCGGCGTGTTTAGGTTTCTGCAAACTAGTTTAATTCGGTTCACTTCAGTAAAAATCGCATTTACTGCGAACGCTTAACGGCGAAAAGAAACCGCAAAGTAGAACAAATCTAAACTAAATTTGATTATTTTATTTCGCTTTACTCAAATAAGCTTTATGTTTTAAATTGATTAGATAGAGTAAATTTAATTGTTAAATCTAATTGAACGCTTCAATAAATAAATACTTTTACTGGCGCCTCCACCAATTCTCACCATAAATCGAAATTCGAAATAAGAAAGTGAAGAAACAAAGCCAATCATGTATACAGTTCCAGGCTTTGAATCTTTGTAGAAGTAGTTATTACGTACGACAATAAAAAAAATGTGGAAAACTCATTTAGAATCTGATTTGGTTACCGCTTATTGCCGAGTAAAGCGTGAAAAACGCAAAGTTAGCAAACCCAAATTAAGAGTGAGCTTCTGCGACCATAAACTAGAGAAAATGTCGATTTATTAAGCTTGATTTCGAACACGAGGATCTCGCCACACGTGCTCCCGAAAACATTGCCCGCGGTGAAACGCGATATAATTTTTTTCCCGGCCCTGTTTTATACATTTGTAGCGCAATCTGGTACTACGCAAAATTTTACGCTACACGATATTCGGTGTATTATATTGTAATTTCCAACACTCGCTTCCACTGCCATTCTCTGCTCTGTTTCATATAAAATAGGCGAACAGATGTTCACTATATCTTTTAGTGCGCTCACGCATCCCGTTCGAAACGTAATGAAAAGAATTATTGCCCATCACTTCAGAAACAATTGTTTTTTAATGGTACGGTTATTTCTCTGGCTCTCACATATTTCGTTTTTTTTTTCTCTGCTTAATTTATTTGGTGATTTTCGGAAGGCAAGTTCTTTTTTCGTTCATGTTACGTATGGCCTGTTTAGATCAAATTCCACGCCAACTATTATAAAATAGATTCAATCAAATTAAATTAATTTCTTGTATTAAATGAAAACAAGTGGTCGTCAGCCATGAAGACCGCAACGAATTAGCTGATTGCACTCGGCTAATATTTATCCAAAAGTTGCAAAGTCGCAGTGTAGCAACGATTCATCAAAGCGTGCAATTAGTCAAAATTACTCGTCGTTAATTAAATATTATTTGTTCTGTATTACGAAGACTCACTTTGAACTTTACCCCCCCCCCCCCCCCTACGGAACCGCGCGGAGTTCGTGTTGACGTTTCTCTAATTGAAGATCTGTGGTCGAAATTTGTTATCGGGTGGTTGTTTGCACGTCAGCATTAAAACGTAGCAGCGGCTGCCGACTCATTTTTTTTTCCTTCCGTGAAAACTTTATGTACGAGTTCATTTTATTAATATTATAAAATTACTATAACTACTCATAAATGTTTTAATGCTTAACGTATACGTACTACTAAAATTCATAGCTTCAATTGAGTTACCTTGTAAACTCATCACCGGTTGCTCTTCTGCATCATTTCATTATTTACGAGTTCCACTTTACTATCAGCGAAACGATAATATGAGAGTATACTCCGTACGACTGCTCATTAGCAGAAAGTTAATAATGAGAATTGTTTTCGCGAGTACAAAGGGAATATTCATTTGGATCTGCATGTTGATCTCGCAATATCAAGGCTTTGTTACGAGCTTGCAGTTTTTCAGTTTTTTGCTTGTTTTCTACGTAAAACTTACCGCTCGGAAAGGCAATTATAAGATAGCTTTTCTGAAAGTTTAAAAATGCCATTTATAACTCCTCTTTGCTTTAGTTTTCATAAATTTATTTGCTAAAGTGCACCATTAGTAATCCCCGAACCAATTCTTTCGCGTTCGGGAAAACTAACCAAGTTTTGCGATTAATTTTCGGATAGAGAGGAGAACCCCTTGTCTTATTATCATCTCATTGTACGCAATCGACGAGGATCGTGCACAGACGTGAGCCCCGTGCAATCAGATAGGGGCACCAAGGATTTGCGCGTGTTTGTAAACGTCTTCGCACTATCAGATCGCCGCCGTGCAATATCTCAAGCCAATTACGTGCAACAATGCGATGACTCACCTTGACTATGTAATTTCATCGTGCCAGTTATCCAGAGAATATCGTGAGTCAATAAATAAATCGGCGGTTTCTGATAACTGGGCGCACCTGCTGCAAACAACAGGTGGAAACTATTCCTTGGAAAAGACGGCCGAATGTGCGCTAGGAACTTTACAATACAGATCTCAAAGTTTAAAATTTACTTTAAAGTTATTCGGTCGTTTGCTTGCGTAAAGTTTATTGCTATATATATATCTACGTTTGCTAGCGCAAAATTCGAAGCTTTCAAAGTTCTCTCATATGTAGTCGAGCTTGAGCTTGAGCGATTTCCGTTTATTTTACATACATGCACGTATCAAGCTCCAATGAAATCGCACAGAAGCTTGTCTCATTAAGTTAAAAATTAGAATAAAATATATGAATCTCAATGCAATCGAAAGATTAATTAAAACTGAATAAAGATATTCGATATGAAGACATCATTCTATAATGATTTCAATTTTCAAGCAATTTCAAATAAATTTAATCCGTAAACCTCATGTATTACAAACACCATTAGATCTAATTAAATCGTGTTAATAATTCCAAAACTTTTCCCCCGAAATTCTAGGGCGGCCGAAATAAAAAGGAACCCGAAATTAAATCTGATAGAATGTATTTTCCGCGTCATTAAATCTGCGTCAAAATAGATCAAATGAGATCTGTGGAGTTGAAAAGTCCATTAAAAAAATAATTTATTTTTGATATGCACTGACGTCCCAAATTTATTTCGGCGCGGGACGCAATAATACGCGATTCATTTACCATATTTTAATTTCGGATCTCGTTTGCGATCAAAATTTAAATCAAGCGTTCACAAGTTTCAATTATCGCCGGAGTTTGATTTTTTTTTTAAATTAAGCCGAATCCTGGTCGGACGTGCAAACAATGGCACAGCGTCGGCGCGCGATGGGGGAAGGGTGACCTAATAACGAGTGTCCAGGCTGAAATTAAAACCCAATTAAATTAAATGCATGCCTGCATGAGCGTGGGGTGCAACATTCGACACAAAGCCCGGAATGTCATTTCTAGTCACGGCTTTATTAGTGTTTTGATGAAGGAATTTAAATGGCACTTTTTTACGCTGTGCCGGAGATTCTAATTTCGATTCTCGCAACGCATAAATGCATTTGCATTTTGAATGCAGTAATCGAAGTATCCGGGGACATCTGCATATCAGGTAATAAAATTAAACCTAACGGCAAATTGGGAAATTCGATCCACATAAGAGACCATCATAATGAAGAAGTATGTTTAATACCATTGACAAATATGATTTTATTTCTATTAACCTCTTATTTCCGCCTGTTGTATAACATAATTTGCATACACTTTATATTGTAATACTTTCCAGACAAGAATCGATAAATAATCATGTATGACATAAAATGAAAGTTCTTTCATAAGAGTTTTATCAAATACGAACACTAGGATATTAAAAATTTACAACAATTGAAATTCTTTTTTTTTTGTGATGATAGCTACAAATATATCACAAAGTCAGTGTATACAAATTCGAAAGACAATTACACCGTGTATAAGAAACGATCTCAGTACGTTTTGTGCTTGTACAGCATGTTTTTCATAACTCGAACACAAATTAATTTCGTTCCTGCTGTGGCATTGTGTTTCCTTCCTTCTTTCTTATACAACAGATGTCATTCCCGAATAATTAATTTATTTTCCTGGAGTAAGAAGTGGAAGGAACGACAAAGGATTCGAATACGTTCGTGAAATTCTTTTTTCGAGGCGCACTCCGAAAGAAAAATCACCGAGTAATACATTTATCCGTCGGAATAAAATAAAATGGAGTTCATAAGGACTTTAAAATAATATAGAACTGGGGAGCAACTTTTCTTATAATAACTTTGACGCATATATCATATGAATTCAAACATCTTCGACATTTCCAATATCCATAAATTACGTTTGATGTAATGCTGGAATGTGTTCTCCTCCTTTCTGCTTTTGGTATTATTTGTTTCCTTACTCGAGTGTATTAGTGATGTCATAAATATTCTTTCAGTTTTCAAGATAAAGTAAGAGTAAATTTATTAGAAAATAAAAAAGATTGAACTTCCTAACAAAATTAATATATTTTAAAGTTAATTAAATATAAAATAAGTAAAATATATCAACAATTTAATAATAAATTAAACTTTTTACTTAAAATATCCGTTACGAAAAAGAAACATTGGAGAAGTAATAACAAAAGAATAAAGAAAATAACCAAGGGAATTACAGGAATATGAAATCAATCAAATAAGGATAAATACTAATACCCTTTCTTATACTATGTAGAAACTATAAAAAGACAAAGGAAAAGAAAATTAAGTGGTTTTTTTTTTTTACTTTCTAGGTGTCTGACCCTTTCAAGGCAAAATAAAGCAAGTAATTAATAAACAATAATTAAAGTTGTTATAAAATTGTTCTATTTTAAATCAAAAGGTTATCTGTATTCAATATGTATATATGTAAGCATATCATAAATAAACTGAAGAACAAATCCACATATGTACATTACTGCCTTAAATGATTAATTCAACTATGCTGATTACTCACATTGTTAGCGAACATACGGAAATAAATCAATGCGTGCCTTATTTATTAGAACCTTCGCAATAAATTTTCTAGAAGTGACACAGATCGTAAATGGAACGGCGTTGAAACAGCTCGGCGACCTGATTAGTTGCAGATTTTTATAAATCCAGGGACATAATGGATTGCGCCGATCTATTTGCACATCTTTGTTTACATTTGCATATGGCAAACACAACCACGACAATACACATATTAATCCTGTCGACGTTTGCTAATGCACGGCAACAGTCAGTCGGATCAGTTTCGCATAGTTTATGTTCGCTTTTCTGCAATGAACGAAATTCAGTTTTGCAGAGGCTTTTGATCACATAATGGAAACGTCCTTTATAATCTGAACAGAGCTTTTATTATGAAATAAAAAATAGAATTATTTTAGAATCAACGATAATAGCCTTCCAAAATTTTAAACCAAAACAGATAAAAAAATAAACCTATACATTATCTTATCCATTTTGGTTATACTGCAGAAACGAAAATTAAATTTCATCGAAAACACAGATATTAATATACCGGAAATATTCTGGAGGATTACTGGTTTAATTCTCTTCGGATGGTACTCATCGCCCTTTTATTTAGGTCGGAATTTACGACAAAGGATATTACTACATAAATATCGCTAATTGTCCGCATTCTATAAAAAGGGTTCCTTCCGTTCCATTTATACAAAATATTAAGAACGCCTCCGCAGCGCCAGATTCCCGTAATGCCCGAAACAATAATAATCATAATGGGCGCGGGGCGATTACAATTTATCATTTTTCGGGGGGGCCTACACCACCTTAATTACGCTACATTGTGCAAATTGGAGTAATGAACGCAATCTAAACAGGAATTTCTTGGTGCTGCGTTCGTCGGGGCGTTGAACAAGCAGTGGAGCGTGAATGCTCCACGAGGAGTCTTCAACAAACACGAGGACACTTAGGTTCCATTAGAGACAAGGAGTCCAAACGCCGTCAAACAATAAACACTGTCGTTGTTTCTAGAGCTCGTGTGCTCCTTCGAATTGAACTAGTACTATTAAAAACAAAAGCACACGTCTCCTTTCGTCTAAGATCACGTCAGGATTTTCATTCGCCCGCCCGAGCAAAGCAAACACAATCGTGAGTACAATGTATTATCAAATACAACAAGGTGCTTCTAATGACTTGTATAAATAATCCCAAACGAAAGTAAAGTTAAAACTCAGTCAATTCCAAAGTTCCCACATATGTACACATACAATTTAACATGTTAACAATGTTAACACTATTTTGTTATAATTATTGCAAGCAAACAGAATGTAAAGACTTTCAAATCAAATAAAAAATATTTTGATGGAAGTTAGTCGAAGTATACGAGAAAGGGCATGTTTTGGAAAAAGGTTGAGGAGAACGAGATCTAAATGTAAGCCCTTTCGTCATTCAACAATTGTGGAATGATATAGGAAAACAGGTCAATGCAAAACGTATACTGTCCAAGATCGAAAATGAAAACCACTGATCTCTTCCTGTTAAGACAACCCATATTTCAGAGGACTCATTGACTTGATGTTTCCGAACAGATGGATAGAAATGGATTGCGGGAAACAAATCAAAAATTTCTTTTAATAAGACATATAAAATAGCTCGACTAGATTTTGGCCGCCAAAATATTTCTTAGCAGCTCCGATACTGGAGACCAGTATTCTTCAATATGTGTTTACAAACGAAATTGACTGTGGTTCAGCGATGGTTTGGGGTGGAATCATCCTCGAAGAAAGAACTGGAACGCAGTCTTCCAAGAATATATGAACAGAGTTCTGCTAGACCATATGGAACATGGTGCATTTGCAGTGGGAGCTGATTTCGTATTATTGAAAGACAACCCAAAGCCACAAGAGGAATTTTTTATAAGAATTTCAGATTTGCGAAATGGATTGACCTGCTTTAAGTACCGACCTGAATCCTCTCGAGCAATCCCTTCGAGCACTTGTAAGATAAACTCGATAAAAGTGTTCGCAAACGTCCAAACTCATTCTTAGCAAAGCACTTCATACAAGTACGGATTGATTGGTTGAAGAATTCGAAAGTGTATCTCTAGAAGCATTGCGAAAATTGATGCGAGGTGTTCCACGAAGGTTTCAGACTGGGAGGTGATACTCGTGACTAGGGCAAATATCACTATTTGATGTAGAATTAAATTTTACAAACCGTTCGCTTTAATTTATTAGAACATTTATCTTAGAGCAGGTGTTCCCTAATTTCTTTTTGAGCAGTATATTAAAAACTATCCACAAAAGAAAAATTGTCGAGTTAGACCATTTCTCTTCCTCAAATATTCAATAGTTGAAAAATAAATCAATGGTTTTGTCAAATTATAAATTTGACAATTAAAATAAAGGTTCTGGAAGAAAACTGTGTCCAATGGATACAGCAAAGATAAAAAGAGCAAGTGGGAAATTTAAGAAAACTCCAAACTTTCTGTCTGTCATATGATCGCACACAAATGGAGTGTATCAAGATCACACATACAAAAAGTTAAACAAAATGAAGAACTACGATCTGTGGGAATACGGATTGAGTGTCTCCAGACTGTGGGAGTACGGATTGAGTGTCACCAATTTGTGCAATACGGATTGAGTGTAATTAATAATAGACTCCCACCGTTTTGTGAATTTCTTAATCAATTCCCAATTCTGACATCTATATTGAATAATGTAACCTTTCTTCTTAAACAAAACTCATAAGTAGCCATACGAGATTTTTTGGGGCTTGTCTAAATGCCTAATTTAGTACGCCACAGATTTTACAAAGCGTCTAGTTGTAATTGCGATTCCACGAATCATACTGGGTGATTCTTAATAGATCGATAAAAAAGAATTGTGGAAGGAATAGACATCACAGAACATGGAAGTAATATTATAAAAATTGTACGTATTTTAATTTTCCAGAAATAATCAATGAAATATTGTATTTAATACGGAATAAATTAATAATAATAAAGTATATTTGCTTCATGTTACAATAAATGTATAAAACACGTCACAGTAAACCATATTTGACTAACATTTGTACAAAAAATTACTAAACTTCATTGACAGGGTCACTAAAGAAACTTTCTACAGAGTATAGCGTTCTACTTAGAAGAATAGATTTCAATTGTTTTTTGAAGACGTTAATTGGAAGAACCTTAACATCAGTTGTTAAAGAATTAAATATTTTGATACATTGGCAAATTGTGTTTCTTTGTATTCGAGTTAAATGAGTTTTCGGCGCTAGTAGATACGAAGTTAATATCGCTCTTGTATTATGTGCATGTGATAGTTCGTATTGAAGAAAGAATTCAGTGTAATTGTTTTTTTTTTTTACAAATAAGCAACATTGCATAATATACATGGATGATAAAGTAAGTATATTAAATTATTTAAAGAAGTTTTTACAACTATCTCTTGCTTTCAGGTTGAACATGGCCATAACACACTTTTTCTGGAGTTTAAAAAGACGCACAACATCTACTGCATTGTCCCAGAAATAATTTAATTTGGAATACATATATGCGTAGTAAGCATTCATGGCTGTTTCAACACCAACTAATCTTGAAACTACACGGAGAGCATACATAAACTTTCATATTTTTCCAGCCAGATCGTCTAAGTACAAAGCACATCAATTTTTAGCCCCAGGAAAGAAGCTTCTTCAGCACAAGTTTTTTTGTTGTATTTGTAAATTTTCAGGAAATCTGCCATATGTCGGAAACTGCGTTTTTTCAAGGTTTAATTTTAAGTTATGATCTGAAAACCATGATTGCAAAGAGGAAAGATTAGTTTCAAGATTATGAACTGCCTCTTCAGCGGTTTGTGCTTTCACAACTATAGACGTGTCATCAGCGAATAGTATTGAACGACAGTCTACTACTTCGGGAATGTCATTTACATAAAGAATAAAAAGCAAAGGTCCCAGTATGGATCCTTGCGGTACTCCAAGTAATATTTTAGCGCATTCTGATCTTATTTGTTTACCACATTGTCTTCTGTGGGATAGATACGATGCAATCCATTTAGATATTAGCCCTCGGAAACCCATGACTTTCATTTTTTGGAATAGAACCTCATGATCCACACTGTCGAAAGCCTTAGTAAGATCCATCACATCACATATAGCGGAACTTTTCGAGTTGATGCTATCCGAAATCTTGAGTTAGTTGAAAAATTGCTCTTGTAGTGGATCGACTTTTTATATATCCATTTTGGGAATGATATAGTAGTCTATATTTGTTTATAAAAGTTTGGAAACAATTTTCTCTATTAATTTTGATATATTTGAGCAATTGGTCTGTAGTTCTTAAATTTCGAGACATCACTTTTTTTCATGAACAGGTAAAACAAGCGTGTTTTTCATGTTGCTTGGAAATTTGCCCGATTGAAAGGACATGTTTATAATATGAGCTATTGGTTCTGCCAGAATTTCGAAGCAAGTACCACTGGAATTTCGTCCTCTGCTAGTGCCGTTGTTTTATTTAGTTGCATAAAAGTTTTTTTTTACTTCTTCACGATTAATTAAATATAATGAGAAACCGTGGGGATTTCGTTTCAAGTGCTGATCCACGGGATAATTGCTTGTTTTGACATTATTACATGTTTTTATGGAGTAATTGTTCATTGCAGTGAGAATATCTACGTTGCTCTAATATTTGGCATTAAAAGAAGACAAGGAGAAGGTAGTTCTTTTAACTAAAGCACCTTGTAGTTTCTTAACTACATTCCCGTCGCTTTCTGTTGATTTGTTGCATTTGTAATGTAGTCGGAGAATGTATTTTTTCTTCGTGTCTTTTATTTTCTTTCTGAACTCTTGGCAGAATGTTTTGTAAGTCCCTCGATCTAATCTTTGGTCGAGCATATCTTCATACATTTGTCTTTTTATGTCTCCCAGCATTTTGATTTCGTCTGTTAAAGCAAGTAACACTAACAAGTATTAACACAGAAAAAAGCAAACAGTAGGCGATGAACGGAATAGGAACTAGTACGAGCCCTAACAACTTAATATATATATATATAGGATATAAAGAGTGAACGAACGGATTATAAGAGCAGAATGTTATTTTTTGAAGATAAAGAAGGCAATTTGCTAGGAAAACAAGAAAAGATAAAAGAAAGATGGGTAGAATATTTTCAGAAAGTGTTAAGAAGGTAACTGAAGACACAGAGAAGACGAGTGAAAGTGAAGTAAACGAACCAAATCTAACAGAAATGAAGGAAATAATAAAGGAAAATGAAGGATAATAAAAGTCCCGGGGAAAACGGAATAGCAGCAGAACTAATAAAGTGTGGAGGGGATGGGTTAATTAGAATTATGTACGATATGATAGAAAACATCTGGGAGAGAGAAGAAATGCCACAAAGATGGAAGGAAGCAATACTGTTCCCACTACACAAAAAAGGAAACAAAGTACAATGTTCAAATTACAGAGGAATAGCTTTACTAGACGTAGCGTATAAAGTATTAGCTGCATGTATAAAGGAACGATTTCAAAAATGTATGGAAAATACAGTAGGAGACTATCAGGCAGGATTCCGAAAAAACAGGTCGGTAGTAGACCAGTTGCATACTTTGAAGCAAGTCCAAGCCCACTGCCACGAGTATGATATAGCGTTGCGTGCCATATTTATAGATTTTAAACAGGCATATGACACTGTAGAAAGGACCCAATTATATCAGATCTTAAAACTGGTTAATATCCCTGGTAAATTAATAGACCTTGAGAAGATGACGTTGCGTGACACAGTAGCACCCGTGAAGATAATGGGGGCAACAACAAGGAAATTCAGAATTGAGAAAGGGCTTAGATAAGGTGACCCGTTGTCAACAGTACTCTATAATCTAGTGTTGGAATACGTGGTAAGAGAAAGTGGAATAAACACTAAGGGAACCATATATTACAAGAGCAACCAACGTCTAGCCTATGCGGACGACGTAGTACTAATAGCAAGGACATGGCGCGAATTAGAGCATACAGTAATGAGGTTAGAGAAAGTTGCACAAAAAGTAGGACTGAGGATTAACACAGAGAAGACGAAAGTCATGATATTGGTAGGAAAAACAGGAGAAGAAGGAAGGTACTTTACAGTACGAACAGAAGAAAGAGGAATGTACAATTTCGAAAAAGTAGACAGTTTTAATTACCTAGGAGTAGTGGTAAAGAGTGATGGAGGAGATACAGAAGAAATAAAAGCGAGGATAAGCAAAGCAAACCGAAGCGTGGCATCTGTAATGAATGCACATAGTTAAACCACGTAAAGTCTCGCGGTCCGTAAAATTGAGGATTTATAAAACGATAATCAGACCGGTAGTACTTTATGGGAGTGAAACGTGAGTGTTAAACAAGGCAGAATAAGAAAATTTAGGAGCATGGGAAAGGCGTTTACTGAGGAGAATTTTTGGCGGTAAGAAGACGGAAGACAGATGGTTAAGAAGGACCAACGCAGAGCTGTACGCCATATACGCGGACGCACCCATCGTAAATCTCGTTAAAGCCAGCAGGATACGTTGGATGGGACATGTGGAACGTATGGGAGATGAAAGGATAGCAAAACAAATACTAGGAAGAAGAGAGCTGACTAGTAAAAGAAGAGGAAGACCGAGATCAAAATGGGAACACCAAGTAGAAGCAGACTTACGAAAACTAGGAGTAAAAGAGTGGAAACGAAAAGCGAAGGACAGACAGGAATGGAGAGGAATTGTCACCCAAGCCATGGGCCACAAAGGCCTGTAGAGCTATTAATATATATAAATATTTATCAATCAACTGCATGATGACGAGTTGCAATTTGGATATTTCCAACAGGATGGTGCAACGGCCCATGCTACTGGAGATACTTTAAATTTCCTTCAAAAGTTTTTCGGAGATCGGATAATTAACAGAAATATGTCAAACTTATGGCCTCCGCGATCTTGCGATCTAACTCCTTTGGATGTCTTTGTTTGGCCCTACTTGAAAAATTCCATTTTTAAAACGCCCGTTAATGGTTTACAGGAACTTACCCAAAGAATCATCGAAAAGTGTGATGAAACAAACAATTCTTCCCACATTTTGCAAAATGTTATTAATGGATGTCGCAGAAGAGTTAGAAAATGCCTCGAAGAAGGCGGAGGCCATTTTCAACATCTGTTGTGGATCCACGTTCAAAGATATTTTCAATGTTTTATTTTGTTTGGTTTCGATACGTAATAAATCGTAATTATTGGTTATGATTTTCTGTTGACGTTATGTCAATTTGGCGTTTACTGATCAAGTAAGGAACAAACGTGAACAATAAAATGAGAATAAGACACTTTTTGTACACACGTTATCATTTTATCATTTTAAAATTAACAGCTAAAACTCTGTGAATATGATAATTGAATTCTCCAATATTGCGATGGGAATCACATGGTCGAGAAAATATTTGAATTCATTTCCGCGTAAATTGTATTATTTGTGGGGAAAACACAATTAATTTGCATATTTTCAATGTAAACTCGTTCACTCGGGAAATCTGCCGATTTCCAGCGTGCCGGCTCCGATAGAAGCAACGAAATGGATCTTTTTTTAATTAGCTGCACCAGCGTCTGCATTCGGACTCCGACATGCAAATCGCCTCAAGTTTATGCATTTCGGGAGCGAGAAGAACAAAGCAGTGTTGTTCTAAATGCTAAAACGAATTTGCCGGAAGACGATACCGCGCCGAGTTTGCGGCTTCGCTTTTAACGGCGGATTTTTTGCTTGTTTCCATTTTGCCTTATGAAATATGCAATGTCTACTTATACAAAACACCGGCGGAAATATTTTGTGCACCTAAAGTACATCAAATTTTAATCAGGTCGTTACGTTAAGATGTTATGGGGAAATTTACCTAATTGTTAAGTCGGGTTTCGCGCCGCATTAATTTAAAATACACCTCCGAGAAACGTATCGTGAATTATGTGACGTTTATTTCTATAATAATTTTTCACTTGGCTCTCTCTGGGCGAGGTATAAATTCAGAAGGTAAATTCACTTGTCTAATTTAACCAGAATGAAGTTATATTTAAAAATATAATATTTTGTATTTTCCAGGCGCACTGAGCCCTCCCAATCCCGACACATTCTAGATTAAAATCACGTTTTATATTATAATTTACCTACGGATAACATAAAAAAATATGTACATATATATTTTACACACTAAGAAGGATTAAAGTTAAAAAAGTTAATAAATTTTGAACTGTAAAGAACGCTTACAAATTAGCACAAAATCATCCAAATATTTTTGTCAGTTACTATATTTCGTAATTACGAAGAAAATATTCGATTAATTACTTCCTCAAGAGCCAACAAGTTTAGTATATTGTGGTTAATAATTTTAAAAATTTAAGACGAAATTAATTTCAAACTGTTCGTTATGCCCTTACGTTTTAAAATATTCTCTAGCTTAGAGAGATAATATCTAAATAAGGGAAAATATAAATAACTTACGTGTATATTTTTTACTTTTGGAAGAATACTCCATAAATATGTGCACTGAATAACACAATAGGTGCAAGTAAACTAAAATTAGAAATTTAGTTCTAAAATACTTACATAATTTACAACTTAAAGTGGGTTACATCTTTCCAGCGCTGTTAATGCGCAACGAATTTCAATGAAACAAAGAAGAAATCTCACCAGCGACAAAATCTGTACACACACGTTCACACACAAATTGGGTTTGTTTCGAAAACACCGCATGAACAGTCCCGGCCATTCAGTAGAAATTATTTCTGCAAACACCGGTCGTAAAAGTTCATTGTCCAGTGGGCCCGTTCGTTTATTAAAAATATATTCACCTGCACAATAAACCGACACATTCGTTTCATTAGGCAATTCGCACGAAAGTAAACAGGCAAAAATGAAAAATCGTTTCATTAAAAACTGAAACAATGATTTTCCACTACAAAACTGTATTGTTGTATAAAATCAACTGCACTCACGTTCGTTAAAATTTCAGCCTCGAAAGTGAAATTGTCGACGGAATAATAAAAAACATTGCGAAAAAATCGGGCCCCCATTGTATAAAGAACTCTGATGGAAAATTCAAATAAAATTCGAAAACCATATTTTACATTTTTTTTTAAGGGAAGTAATTAGTCTGTGTCGTTTATATCTTTGTAAATAATATGCTGCAGTATTTAATGTCACAAAGAGTAATCAATATATGTTGGTAATAATATTTTATTTGGTTTTTATCATGATATATCATTGCGAATTTATTTGTCAGGTAGATAAAGCTAATATTTATGATTTAACTGGAAACAAAATTGGATTCTGACTAATTGTTGATATTTTTGCTCTAGGCCCATGCCTTTTAATAATACTCAATACTCCATTCTGAAACATTCATCACTCGTGTCTAGCGCTGCCTTTATGAGATAGTTTCTTAAAACTTATAAAACAACAAGGGGCCAAAGATCGTTCCTTGCGGATTGAATGAATAATTACCAAAATTGGCTTCAGAGTGTCTTTAATATAAGTTTGTCATATCGTATGTAATCGTTAAGCTTTTAGGAGGGAACTCTCTATGAATAGATAATGAAATGGATAAAAGATTTAAAGCTGATAAAATTGGTGGAAGTAAAAGGAATGAAAGTAAAATATTCGAGAAAGCGTAATATATTTTCCGCGCCATCTAAAATTGAATTTAATATCTCGAGATTAAAATATTACTTGTAAAACGGGCTTACTTCAGCACGTGAATTATTCGGGGAGAAGGTCCAAGCGAAAGGGTCAGAAATCCAATCGAGAGATTGGCGCGCTTTGAAAGTAGATGATGGGCTCTGATTTAGATTAGTATATTACATTATCGAGGGACGAAACGCACGATCTCTCGTTCTTTCTCTCTCCCTCGTGCAATTTCAAGACGAGAATAATCGTATCAGGCACCGGCTCGCTCGCTCGGAAAGAAGCAAATTACATCTAGCAGCGGCGGCGTCACTGATTCGAAAATGTCACCGGCATAAGTGATTCCAACTTCCATCGTTCATGATGCAAACGTTTTGATTGTTTTATGTGATCTGCATGAGAATGCCGCCGCCGCCGCCACTTCACGTCAACACCAGAGCTTTAGACGGCGCGTGACTTCGCTAGAACAACACAAAACCTTCGACTCCAACGCGAAACACGAGCTCTGAATCGGCAAACTCGGCAATACTATTCCGAAGTTACTTTAATCTGCTTTTGTCAGTACAGGGATTTTCAATTTCTACTGAATGTCAAAATCGCTGATGAATAAAATATCCAGAAGGAAAATGGAATCAGAAAAATAATCTGAATTCTTACAGAATATAAAATATTTTTACAAAAAACTAAAGCAATTAATAAATTCTATTATAACTCTTCAAAAATTAATATAAAGAAATATTAATGAATGGATACATCCAGCGACTCCACCAAAATCGTAAGTAAAGGCTGACTCCATCTAGACCTCCAGATAAACTATATGGCACTTCTTTTCAAGATAATCTTTGAAAAGCGCTAAACTATATTTCATTCCATAACTATTTCTCATCGTACCACGTCTACGCTTCTTCCATTTCCATAAAGGCGATTCTTCCTTGGGTATGGTGCGCCATCCTAAACACTGTTTGTGGACTTAACTTTTCCAACCAATTTACTGCTTCTTTGGTAGTACGAAGTTGACGCTTCCAATGAATGATCTTACTACAAGAAATCCTCTACTTACTACTTTGTTTGACCGTACGCTCGAAAGTGTCCTAATAGAACGCAGAATCAATAACAACCAACAATGTGTAGCATAAGGTGACGATGTAATGCTAATAAATAGAATATGAAAAATCAAATTGCTGGAAAGAGTACGAATGAAAGAAATAAGAAATATAGAAAAATGGGGAATGGGAAATGAAACAATGGGATACGCGAACAACACCAAATTGCTAGGGCAAAGTTCAGGACAACTTTGAAACTATAATTGACTTTGGGTATCTAGGAGTAATTCTTAAAGACAATAATCAAGAAGGAGCAGAAATAAATAAGAGGACGGAATAAGGTAGCAGCGCGGTGAAAGCTTCCACAAACATATTAAGACATATCGAGAACGACGAAGTTAAGAATATACGGGACAATAATAGGCCAACGGTGCTACGTCAACGTGAGCTCTGAATCCTCAACTAACAAAAAGAAGCAAAATAGAAATATGAGAGAGAAGAGTTTAAAACGGAAGGAACAGGATGGAGAAGACGAACAAAAAAGCAAATAAAACCAAGCTCGAAAATTAAGCTATGTATTTAGGGTATGAAGACGGAAAGAAAAGAACATGATGGCCGAGAGTGCGATTGGACATCGAGGACTAGCAAGCAACTAACAAAAAGAAGCAAAATAGAAATATGGGAGAGAAGAGTTTAAAACGGAAGGAACAGGATGGAGAAGACGAACAAAAAAGTAAATAAATCCGACCTCGAAAATTTAAGCTATGTACTTAGGGTATGAAGACGGAAATAGAAGAATATGATGGCCGAGAAAAAAATAGAGCGCGATTGGACATCGAGGACTAGCAAGCAACTAACTAAAAGAAGCAAAATAGAAATATGGGAGAGAAGAGTTTAAAACGGAAGGAACAGGATGGAGAAGACGAACAAAAAAAGTAAATAAATCCGAGCTCGAAGATTAAGCTATGTACTTAGGGTATGAAGATGGAAAGAGAAGTATATGATGGCCGAGAAAAAAAAATAGAGCGCGATTGGACATCGAGGACTAGCAAGCAACTAACAAAAAGATGGAGATGGAGAAGACGAACAAAACAGTAAATAAATCCAAGCTCGAAGATTAAGCTATGTACTGAGGGTATGAAGACGGAAAGAGAAGAATATGATGGCAGAGAAAAAAAAGGAGAGCGCTGTTGAATGTCGAGGACTAGCAAGCAACTAACAAAAAGAAGCAAAATAGAAATATGGGAGAGAAGAGTTTAAAACGGAAGAAACAGGATGGAGGAGACGAACAAAAAAGTAAATAAATCCAAGCTCGAAGATTAAGCTATGTACTTAGGGTATGAAGACGGAAAGAGAAGAATATGATGGCCGAGAAAGAAAAATAGAGCGCGATTGGAAATCGAGGACTACCAAAAAGAAAATGTTGAATAAATGCGAAGCTATGAGCTTATAAGGCCTAGAGGACCTATTTTATATATACCGGGTGTTCACATTGATTACGCACCATAGGGATTTCAATGCAATTTTTTATAATTACAGATTCTTGCTTCTCTATTAAAGCTATTGTTAAAAATAGCAGCATACTGAATCCACGCTTGTTCCGCATGTTCACGGAATTTAACATTAAACGTTTCTTCTTGTTGCATTACTTAAAATCAAAATTGTATTACTCCTTGCCACGATTGGAATGAGTTGAGAGGTATAAACATAGAAGAATGAGCAACTATAACTTCTAGAATGTTAAGCAGTGTTCGTAGAAGCTTGTAGGATAGGCTGGCAGCAAATAGTGAATTATTTAAACATTATGAACGAATTATGCTTCAAGACTCTATTTTTCATTACAAACTTTTAAAAATCAATGAAATTTCTTGATTAAGTTTACCTGCTTGATCAAAATTGTCAAATAAAAAATATCTCTTTACTTAATTATTTTCGTTTTTGATTTTGAAATGCCATATTTTTGAAAAATATATTGAAAGTAATACTAAGCTACGTATTACGCTATTATGATATATTCGATAGGAGAGTAGGAATTGAAATCTCTATGGTGCGCAATCACAGTGGACACCCGGTATAATATTCTCTCGTTAATATATTTCAAATTTACTATCGAAAACAAAAACATACTAGAAAGTGCAAGTACAGATTTTTCCTTTCCTAATAAACTAACATATTTTTTCATAATTTAATCGAAACATGATTTAGTGCCATTTACAAAATATTCACAACGTGAAACGATATTGTGATATCCGTTTGATTACAAGGTAATAACTTGAATACTAATTTGATTTTCAATGAGACCTATTTATAAAATATATTGTTCTGTTGTATTCTAAAACAGGAATATCAATAGAGCCGGCAAGAGAAAACAAACGACAATAATCATTTGATATTGCTGGCTCACCGAGCAATATGTTTTGATGTGTTCATATTGGCACAGTCCAACAATTAAAACGATATGAATCCGGCGTAATGACATTTCGTTGTGCGCTTGACTTAATCTTGAATATACATACCAGTGGAAAACCTTTTATAATCCAATTTAAAATCGGACGTTTGTTATTTGTGGCCTCCATTTGTAATACGTTCCCCCAGTGCGATACAACAAATCACAACTTTGTTACTCTTATTGGCCAGCACAAACGATGTACGTACTATTAATTAAAGTTCGCTTCGTTTTGACAAAGGAAATCGGTAGCGCTCGAGGTATAATTACTACAGGATCAATTTGTTCTTGCCTCGCTTGCCTTTGAATAAATATGAATTCAGATAGGTTTAGACTAAATAAATTGTAGTAGTTGATATCTAGAAACGCTTGGCGGTGAGTATGAAAAGGAAAAGTTACACTTTTTTTGGTTTCAAATGAATAATGTTCTTTTTTAAAGTCAATTAAGATAGTGATGAAGTCACATTATTACCGATGTTGTAAGAAACATCTGAAACAGCAATTTACTTTGTGTATTTAATTAATGATTTATTTACCATGATTAATTAGAAAATTGTTGTTTAGAACTTTACTGTTTTAGGTTTATTACAGAGCAAGGAATTTCTAGTTTTTAATCTTCTAATAAATTCGATAATTTTTCTAACTACTGACATTTATGTTGAATTTATGAATCAAAAAAGCTGGTGGATAATAACAGCAACACGTTTATTTTGAGGCAGATATTTCACAACGAAACATGAACTATCCCTTGAACGTTTTCTTACTTATAAACGAAATACCTTTAGTCTACTTGCACGGCATCAATTAAAATTGATGAGTTAGTGGCATTTAAGTCTTTGTTTACGTCCAATACATCACTTGTGTAATAAGCTAAACGTAATGATGCTTGCAGAAATCTCGTCTGCCACTAAAGTATTTTTGTAATTTCGTTTTAAAAGGCTTTCGTTGCTAAACTTGTCTTTCCATCAATCCAGAACTGTGAAATTTATGGGTTTACTAACACGTTGATCCAGAAAATGTTTAAATAACGGCCATAAATTACAGCGTGCACACGTAATAATATGCTAATACAATCACTACCCGTATGAATTTATTTAAACAAGATGCATCTGCTTTTTTTTCTCTCATATCAGCCCACGTTGATCACGAGCAAAAAGAATACCAAGTTGAAAAAACGCCCGATTTATACGAAAATAACAAGGGGTCATTGATCGTATATAAATTTAACCTGTGGAAGGCGCACCTTGAATTGCAACGAATGAATAACAAGCAGCAGGTTTTTAACACTAGCGCTAAATTTGATTTAAAATAACGAAACTAGTGTCAACAATGTTAAAGAGTTATTTGCATTTGTTAAATTAGAAATCAATTGCGAACAGATTCATATTTAAATACTATTGTACATATTTTTAATTTTTTTAGTAGTAGTGTTATTACGAGTTAGAAATTGTTATATCATCCCGAAGATAATAATAAATAATTGACAT
This sequence comes from Serrognathus titanus, assembly GCA_039766575.1. Classification (NCBI taxonomy): domain Eukaryota; kingdom Metazoa; phylum Arthropoda; class Insecta; order Coleoptera; family Lucanidae; genus Serrognathus; species Serrognathus titanus. Next base: position 6,020,925 of record CM077912.1, read on the forward strand.
TTACACAATTTTTTCCATTACAAAGTAGTACTTAATAACATAGTGTAAAAGACCACATACAATATAATTACAAACACGTTATTTCCCTTAGGTGTATGAATCGAAGAAATTTCTACCCAACCTTAGTAATTTTTATCGCATCCTTACATTGCATGACCGTTTTTTTTATCGTACATCCGCGAGTGGAAATCAAAAGAATTTCATTTCATTGTAATTACTATCGCACATGAAATTCCTGTGAAATTTACTACCAGGTAACATTATATCTAATCGGTTTCAGCTGAATTATAAAAGCAAGACGCATAATGTTAAATAGCACTAATAAATTCAGGGGCCGTAAAGTTCTCGAAAGCACTGAAATTTATGCTTGCATTCATTACGCTTGTCGCCGGGCGCAAAAAGTTTTTATCTCGGAAAGTTACAAATACACGGCGAAACTTTAATAGTAAACGTCGGATATCACTAGTTATATTAGAAAGAATCCCGCCGAGGAATTCGTTCCCGGGCGACGTCGTCCTTGTCGACGTCTAAAATTTAGACCGCTTTAATAATTAGCACCTTATTTGTTAAGCCTTTAAAAGGCGCCGCGAAGGCTCGTTTAGATATTACGCCGGGGCTTTAGGAAATTTACATAAAAAGAAATCGAGGAAGGAAGGAGGCCGACTAACGCCGGCTTATTTGCGGCAATTTGTTGTTATTCAGGATCATAACATTTCCTAATAACCATAAACTAACCCGAAAGAAATAAACTTACCCCCTAAATTTAACGCAGTCCCTCCGCAAGTCTACCCTTACATTAAACGAAGGCGAAAAGAAAATCAATTTTAATTCTATATTACTTTCCTGACCATATTTTTCTACTTCTGAATAAAAAATAATCATTTCTTTTAATCATAAAATAAATGAAAGTTTAAATTAAATTTGAAATTCCATACTTTGGAAACAGTTTTGTTCCTGCAAATCCTTTGGATAAACTTATGAAACTTATATCAACAACGCTTATCATAAATTTGTAGAACAAATTCCTATAACAAATTATATTTCTGATTTTCTCAGTTACTGATAATTTCCCTAACTGAAATAGTTACTTTGGAATATAATTATTTATAGGTATACATATTCCCTTAGTCACATTAATATTTAAGCAAAACAAATCTGTCTTTCCTGGTTTGAAATTAATTGCACTCTCAGAACATTACGTGGTCCGATGCGTTTGTGAAGCAAAGCGCATAACGCAGTATTAATTCCTGTGAATTCAGAGGATATTACATACATAGCTGTACACTTCCGTAGAAATACCTAGCAACGCAAAGAGATGGAATTCCAATTACAAACGATATACGACGATACCAAAGGGCCTCTGTAAATGTCTGAAATGAGAGACGAATCACTCCTAATAGTATTTTATTTACCCAATAATGTTCAATTATCAAAGGCAATGAAGTAAAATTACATAACAACATAGTTTCCACATCGCAACTTAATTGTCTTCTGCGGGGCTATTATTATTTCAGTTTCTCTAAATTAAATCCTGACGCCTTCACAATCTCACGATTCTAACAGAGAGGCACGAGCAACTTTTCAAAAGCTAATTGAAATTCTAATTCTTTCACGCTTTTTATTGAATTAAATTTTTGACTCTTGTTCTTAAAGAAATTCTCCAGCAATAATTTAGTTACGACTTCATCTGTGAAATACCAGCAACGAGCTTGGGCAAAGTGTATTTAATTTTCGTACTGCAACTTCCTCGTTCCCACAACGCAGCGTTTTCATTTGACTCTTAAAAAAGTCAAATTACTTCCTCTTACAAATTAAAGCGTTGAAGTTAAACGACCTATTTCTTATCTTTGAAATTTCTGTTGGAATTAAACGGCGCGAAAAGATCTTCAGTTCGAAGACGCGATCGCGTTTTTGAAATTCTTCTTCGCACGCACCCCACACGCAAAAGCAAGCTCCCATGGCATCATCACTTTATATAAGCATGAAATCCCATTTCGTGCCTGACCCAGATCGGGCGGCTAAGATTTGCGTGCCTCGGTTGTTAATTCTTTCGATGTCGTTGAATTATTTCATGCAAATTTCATATCACTTGTTTAAAACACGTACACGTCATGCGGAAAAAAAATGAAATTCCTCTTTAACGAGCAATACATTATCCCTACCAGACTTGGTGATCTTATCGGAAAATTTTAAGCGTACTTTTAAGAAAACATTTCATTAACGTTTCAGATAAAGCTCGGTCGCGGTTATTTTAAAAGTTAAACACGAATATTTACATTAATTTCGTTTAGACCATAGAAACTTACTGCGGTTTGAAGATGAGTATATAAATCAATTATTTTCTTTTTATTGTAAACCAGAAACAGAAACTATATCTCAGCAGACCTATTTTGAAACTGTAAATCAACACTTCATGGAACTATATGACCAGAAGTGCAAAGTCACGAATAAAGCTCGAGCGACTCATGTGTATCTTATATTTCAGTAACCACAAATGATTTAAACTACAACAAAAAGATGAAAAACAACTTTAAATTTAAGTAATTTAATATCATTCATATTTTAATATTTATTACAGACAAAAGTCTCGGTAAAATAATACCGTATAGTAAAGGATAAATTATAAATTCTATCAGTAACCCGGAAGCTATATGGAATACTGAATCTTGTATCTGCTAACTCATAACTATATTTCGCATATTAATAAGCAGAAAGTTCATCTTGATGATTACTTCAAAGGTGTCATTCAATTAATTTGGGGTCCTTGAAATTCCATTTACCTCGCAACTGTGTGAAGGAACTTTAAAGTATTTGAATACTAATTTAATCTCACCTACATGAGTAAGGAAATTTTCTTTGACCGAACCTGTAATATTAAATATATTTATCGTTGCAGAAGATAGAAAATCTTAAAGTCTGACCTACAAGACTCGATTATTGTAAAGCTGCTGATCGGAGGTCGGAGACTAAGCGAGACGAATTAATACTTACTTCGACAGGCAATCAAAGTAACGGTCAAATAAGTGATTCTAAATTAAGTTAAATCCTGGTTGCTGTAACCGAGCCATGCAGATATACTTAATCAATTTAGGGCCTCGCTCGGATAGATGTTATGAATGTTTAATGCGAAGGACAGATCAACGGTCAGCTTAATTCGGTAGCGCCGAAGGAAGTTTCACGGTACCCAACAGTAAAATATAATCACAACCATACGAAATTATTTTCAGAGAAGTGGAAGGACGCAATGCACTAAGATATGTAGATTTTTATGTGAAAAAGTTTTAGGGTCACCGAATACATTTAGATTCTGCCAAACGACGACAAAAAGCTGTCAAGATTTATTAAGGGGGAAAACGCTTGAAATTCAAATATTACATTATGCATACATTAGCTGAAATGCTTTCACAAAAGATAATAAATGTTTGATCTGCTGTAAAATTAATTAATACGTACTTTGCGGTTCTGTGAATGGCTTCTGTCTCGTTAAAACGAAATAAAATATTAACTGCGCATAAAACGATGTATCGAGACTATTTTACCCATAGCACACATTATAATTAAATATTTTAATTGATTTGACCATTATGAAGCTAGAAAAGCGAGCGTTACAAAAAGACAAAATTAAATTTAAATTTAAATTACTTCCTAGGTACTTTTTTTTCTCTTTAATTTGACAATACGAGAGTACTTGGAAACACACTCACCCGCAGAAAAAGCGACTCACTTTGAGGTTTGTGTAATTCATTGCGACAATAATTTTTTTTATATAATTTTCGACTAATAATTGTTATTTATAGTTTTCTTGGTTGATGTACATCAAATAAGGCCAAAAATAAATAAAACAAACAAGATTTTAATAAAAGTAATAAAACCTGCAAAATTGATGAAATTATAGCTTAAAGAAAAATGCAAAATTTCAATAATAATAATAATAATAATAATAATAAATTTATTTACCCATCTGATGACAGTTGCATTTATACATCTAAAAATCTAGAAGTCTTACAAACAATAAAGATAAAATGTACAAAACACTACACATTAAAATCACATGTTAGGAACTCATCTAAGCTATAAAATGCTTTTGATAAAAACAACCCTTTTAGTTTTCTTTTAAAGAGCTTCACATCGTGTGTATTTTTAAATTGTTTAGGCAGTCGATTGTATAGGAGTTTTCCATTATAGTATAGTGAATTTTTAATTAATGCTGTTTCTGGCTTAGGCAAATCTAGGTCGTTTTTATTGCGGGTATTATGCGTGTGAAGATCTCGCCTTTCTTTTAGGTCGCGTTTATTTTTAAAAGTAAATGTTAATACTTCTGTAAGAAACAGTGAGTATACTGTTAAAATTTTATATTCAATGAAAAGACGACGACAGTGAGCTCGTGGACTTTGTCCTGATAAGTATCTAATAGCTCGTTTTTGTATTTTGAAAACTTGCTCAAAATTATCCACTGTAGTGAAACCCCAAAAAACAATGCAGTACCTTAGTCGCGATTCCAATAGTGCAAAATATACTGCTCTAGCCGCTTCAAAGCCTACTTTAAGTCGAATAGTTCGCACGGCGAAACAAGCAGTAGAAAGAGATGTTGTAATGCCTTGAATTTGTTTTGTCCATGTCAAATTTTCGTCCAAATGTAAACCTAAAAATTTAATGTCTGTTGCTCTACTTATTGTTGTATCATCAATTTTAATGTTTACCGTGTCACTTGGATTTTTGAATAAGAGATATTTAGTTTTATTTAAATTTATTGTTAGTCCGTTTGCATCAAACCATTTTTTTATTAAAAGTAAATCTTCGTTTATTTTTTCTTTTAACCTATCCCAGGTATTCTCATACCAAGTTATAGACGTATCATCGGCGAAAAGTGTTATGTGTGCATTTGTATTTAAATGTGACAAATCATCTATGTATATACTAAACAGGAGAGGACCCAAAATAGAACCTTGGGGGACACCATAGTAATTAAATTTTATATCTGAAAGAGTGTAATCTCCATTGTCGTTTTTAATATGTACAAATTGTTTGCGATTTGTTAGGTATGATTGGATCCAGTTGTTTGGGATCCCAATCTTCCTAATTAATTAATATCGAGTATTGCCTCGGCGAGCCTGTATTACAGCCTGCATACGTTGTGGCATCGACTCCACCAAGTGCCTAATCGCTAGATTGTCAAGTTGATCCCATTCTTGCTGAAGCGCCATTGATACTTCTTCTAGGGTAGCTGGGGCGGGGACGCGAGCTTGAATATTCCTTCCTAACATGTCCCAGACATGTTCGATGGGATTCATGTTGAGAATTCTCGGGGGCCACTGCATTCGGTTAACACCAACAGCGTCAAGACATTCATTAACAACTCTGGCGACATGTGGCCGTGCATTATCGTACATCAACATAAAATTGTCGCCAATAAAAGGGGCAAAGGGTATCACATGATCTTGAAGAACATTTTCAATGTATCTCTGATCGTTAATAACTCCCCTATTTATTACAACAAGGTCTGTACGTGCGTTCGCAGAAATACTGCCCCACACCATAATCAAACCTCCATTGAAAGATCGTCTGGAACCAATATTACATTGAGAATACCGTTCGCCGGTCCTTCTCCACACTTTTCCAGGACCATCTGGCGTTCGTAGGCAGAAACGGGACTCATCAGTGAAGAGTAGTTGACTCCACTGCCCCATATTCCAATGAACATGTTCACGAGCAAATGCAAGTCTGCTTACTCTATGCTGTGTGTTAAGCTCTGGGCCATGTGCAGGTCTTCTTGCCATTAAATTAGCTTCATTAAAGCGTCTTCTGATCGTTCTATCACTTACATGTACATCTCGAATCTCTGCAAGGCGATTTCTGACTTGAACAGCAGTCAAATTCCTGTTGCGAAGAATCGTTAGGGTAAGAGAATGGTCATCTCTAGCGCTTGTACATCTTTGACGACCTTTTCCAGGGCGTCGATTGTAAGATTCAGTTTCCAAGAATCGCTTCCACGTTCTGGAGACACACGATTAAGAAGTTCCAAGAACTTGTGCAACGTAACGTTGAGACCGTCTTTAGGAAACGTTTGGAAAACAAAAACTCAACTGCAACACAATATTAACAATGGCTTAGATACTTTCAATAATTTACTTAAACAAGAGAATTTAGTTACCATGATGACCATGGCTCTCCTGATTATTGAAAATGTCCTATTCATCGATGAGCAGAAAAAAAATGGACAAAAAGTGTCCTCAGATAATTTATTTTAAAAAATAATAGTGAGTCGCTTTTTGTGACGGTGAGTGTATATTTATGAATTGTTAAGTATATTAGTATGATCACAATTTCTTAACAATGGATGTTAAAATTAAATTAAAAAATAATATTAACACAGGGTGATTCTTCAATAGAACGCTAAATAACAATCCGTACAAGAATAAAAATCACAGATTATAGTTAAACTGGTAAAAAAAGATTGCGTTCTTTAGTTCTCGAAAAATAATTACAAAAATTTTACTCAAATACACGATACTTCACTAAAGGAATGAAAGTAAATACAGTCATAAATGTTTGATGAATTCCGCACTTACTTGATGGAAATTCATGATTAATGTTAAGCAAAAACAATAATAATTTCCACTAGATTGTATTTATAAGAGTGTTACAATTGTTTCGGCAACACAGTGCCTTCGTCACACTATTACTAAATTAAACAGAAATTGAAATAATTATATACACAAAATAAGATATTTCACAAATGATGTTCTGAATACATGAAATGGCTTAACCTTCTTACTAAGAAGTGACCTCACAGTTACGGATTTCAGAAGTTTAACAAAGGAGAATTGTTTAAATCTATTTGATCATTTAGCAAATTACTTGTATTTTTTAATTTATTTATTTCCAGACATTCAAGAAGATTTAATTTTTTACTTTTATTTTGTACATGTAATATTTTGAAATTGTCATCAAATTGATGGTTTTCTGAGATTAGATGATTAGCGTAATTGGAATCGTTGGATTTTTTGTTAAAACTTCTTTTACGTTCATTTATTCTTTTTTGTTTGACCAATATAGGTTTTCGGGCAATTTTGCAGTTTAATTGATAAACACCTGATTTGTTATTTTTATCGCTTTTAGATTTATTGTTTTTAATTAAATGACCTAACGTGTTATTTGTTCTAAACGCTACGTTAAAGTGTAATTTACGGAGGTGTTTAGATACTGTATTTGTTAATTGACCAGTGTAAGTTAGTTTTTTTTTTTTTTTAGTTTCTTTCTCTGTTGGATAGATTAATTTTAAGGCATTTCGGTATTGTTTTTTATTGATTAATTGGTCTATTAGTGGTTCGTTGTATCCATTACTTAAAGCTATCTGCTTGATTATGTTGACTTCTTTTTTGTAGTTTTCTTGTGACATGGGTACACTGATTAATCTGTGTATGAAACTGTTATAAGAGGATATTTTTTGAGTATAAGGGTGCGTGGAGGAATTGTGTATAGTGTTATCTGTGTGTGTAGGTTTATGGTAGATTGAGAATTCGTGTTTATTATTTTTCTTGGTGATTGTCAAATCTAAAAAGTTAATGCTGTCATTTTGTTCCATTTCTTGAGTGAATTTTATATTCTTATGTAAGTTATTAATATGGTTTAAAAATTCTGTAATTGTCTATCAGAACCTACAAAACATGCTAAAATGTCGTCCACGTATCTGTACCAATATATGAAATTATTACTTATTACTTAAAGGATTTTTGTGTATAATTTCTTCTAAATTGTCCATAAAGATTTCAGTCAATAAAGGGCTTAAGGGGTTACCCATTATTAGTCCTTCTTCTGAAATATAAATATTATTGTTAAATTCAAAGTAATTTTGATTTAAACAGGTAGATAAGGAGTTTAGAATATCTTCTTTGAATTTTGGTTTTGTGTTATTCTTAGTAAGTAATTTATCCAACTAATGCTAGGAAATAAGTTTTGCACATCGAATGAAACAATTTTTGCATTATTGGGTATGTATATTTCTGAAATTTTATTTATTAGTTGATAGGAATTTTTAATAGCAAATTTGGGTGTAAAGTTACTATAATTTTGTATTATTTCTATTAAATGTTTTGATACTTTTATTGCAGGAGCCGTTACAAATGAGACTACAGGTCTGATCGGCATGTTATCTTTATGTAATTTGATTAAAGAATATAATTTAGGAGTTTGAGGGTTCATGATAAATAATTTTGATTTGTGTATGTCTTTAAACAAGTTTGTGTTTTGAGTTATATTTTTAACTTGTTTTTGAAACTCTTCGGTAGGATCATGTTTGATTATTTTAAATTTAGGGTTATCTAGAAATTGAAAAGTTTTAGTCACATAATCTTCTCGTTTTATGGCTATCAAAGTATTTCCTTTATCTGCTTTAGTAAAAATTATATTTTCTGTGTTAGACTTATTTTTAAAGGATTTACCAGTTTTAAAATCTTTGCAAGTTACGCTATTGTTATGTTTATTATAAATTACATTATAAATTTGGTTAATATGTGTTTCTCAGTGGTTGAGTTTGGTAAATCAGCAAGAGCTAGCTAGCATTCTAACCTGATTTAAATGTCCCAGCGGAGTGACGGTCGCAAGTCGTCGTTTTCGTGCTAATAAATTAATAAATGCTCGGATGATTTTAAACGTTTGGGGCAGGTCATTACAGCAGCGTTCCCTCTATTAAATAAGTTTCACGGTTCACTTTTATAGTTTTATTGCTCTGGGTAATAAACACAGTGAAACGTACGAAAATGCGATATCATAAAACTTACGATTGCGTCGAACTCCATACACATTGGCAAAACGTGCTTTTTGGGGTCATTTTTAATTAATTATAAATTTTTCCAAAGAATTTTTTTAACATTTTTCTGATAACCTGTGATTTAATTCCTTTCACAGGTTTTTTTTTGCGATTTATTCAAAAATGACCCTGTATAATAAAGTATGGATAACTTGAAATCTTCAAAAAAATTTCTAGGTACGAGGCGTAGAAATAAAACAGTAGGAATTTTGTTCAGCAATTGCGCAGTTTATTATTTTATTATTTCCAGCCGATTATGAGATATTTTTTGTTGCTTAACGAGAAAATGACCACCCCAGTGATGGATGATTCATTCTCTAGGCTTACAGAAGAATGCGATATCCAACGAAAAGCGATTTAGGTATGATGAAAGAAGAAGAAAACTAAACAAGTGGAACACTATTTTCTATTCGTAAACCTTTCATGAACCTTAAGGACGAAAGTTAAAAAGAAATAATTGCCAAAATAAATAAGCAAATATAATCATACTTTATTGGCTATTGTGGAAAGTATTGTTTCACAGCGCACGATATTTCTGCAATTAAATCCACCAAATAGTAGTACCGTGTCTCTCCCAAATACAATTTCAGAAATCAATGCCTGGTATTTCGAATTCGCACTGTTGTTTGCACGACGAGCATAATTTACGATTCTCACGTGTCGGCGTTTTTGACACGTGCGTTGCGGCAGGAAATAACTCACCTTCGACAAAAAAAGGGGGCACCGCAAATTGCGTCTAGACGCTCCTACAGGTACTTTTTGTATTCCAGTAACAACTCTGCATAGAAATGATTTCGCCCATCATTCATCACCGTCAGTCATGCTGGCTCGAGGTCTAACCGCTTTTCATTTTCAAAAATTCTAAGGAATTTGTTGAGAATATTGCTTAACATGAAACATTATTGTATCTTTATAAATAATTTGAATAAAGAATTGGTTGTCCTGTAATCTAACGAACAATTTTATTATTCCTTAAACAACTCCACGAGTGAGTATTAATTATGTGAATGTATTGAATACAGATGTTCAGAAAAATTTGTATTCCTCAACGAAAGCCGGATATTGAAAGCGTGGCAGGATCAGATGACAAACAATGTAAATTCAGGGAAACAAAAGGAGGGAGCTGAAACGCGAAGGCAGGATGCGTGATGAGTCGAAACGGACACTTGCCGTTTCCGTTTACACGCTCTGCTTCGTCATATGACACCTCGGTGACTGATGGCCAGGAATTTTGTTTTCATGGTCCAACTTTTTTATTTGATTAATGTCTCCGTCCACGTTTTGCGCCGAATAATGCAACAAACAACGGTAACGCACCCTAACGCGAACTTTTTGCGGCCACGGCAAATATCGGCCAACTTTTTCATAAATTAACGATAGCCACCGACGACGACGTACAAAGTGTTCGCCTCGAAAGTTTTTATTATGTTCATTTGTATAATGAATAGACTTCGAGTTTAGATTAATTGCGAGACTTGAATGGAGTTTCAAAGTGTATTCAAGTAGAAATTAGTAAATGAAAAATTATCATAATGAAGAGAATTACATCGGAAAATATTTCAAAGAGATTTTTTGTCTGCGTGTTTAACAATGTAATAATTAACAAAGATTTCAAGTCCAATCTCGAATTCATTTAAATACGTATTGAAGAAGACATAACCTTATCCTTTTTTTTGTTGAATTATTAATAGCACAGATCTCGCCGTATACAATAAGTGTCATACCCTTATAGTCACATCACCTTATTTACGCGAACGAAGTGATATGTACCGCAGTTCCGGAACTGAATACAGTGGTCCTATGCATAAAATTCGTTAAATAACTAAAATGTAGATTAACGAGATATAAGTGGGGCTTTGCCGAAAATTCACGAAATTGAGGGGCCTGCCATAGGATTGTAACACGTAATCTGTATATTCCTCATTTTTCGTTCACTGAAACTCGAATAATCTTATATAAAAACACAGAGCGAGTAAGTAATTAGCATTTACTGCCTTTATTAACCTCAACCGCTTTAATTAAGAAAGCACGCAAAAAACACTCTCGGTTAACGTCTTCGAAGAACTCGAAGTAACTAGACGAAGACTTGAGGGACACGACACATAATCTAATTAGGTGTTAAGGTCACTTGGTAATTAGAAAAGATTAATCGCTGCGCTGGGATGTTCAGTAACCTTTGAAGTCAGCAGCCACTAACCAACATACGTGATTGCCCAACTTCAAGGACCTCATTTGCATGTACAATTTGTCACTGTTTGTACTCCCCCGGAGCCATTCAGATGCGACGTTAATAGATCTGATTTAGTGATAATTTGGCAACATGCTGAAACGTATACGTAAACTATTGCAGCTACTCTGCTTGTGATAGCAGAGGCAGGAGTCTCAGCATCACATTCAGATGTAAACAACCATAAATTTCCTGTTTGTGGTGCAGATACTTGTATAAACTTTAGTTATGATACTAGTATTCGTGGTAGTATTTTATATTCATAACTGAACTTGATATTATTATCGGTGAAAAGTATACATATTAAATCTACACAATGTTGCAATAGACTTAATTATCTTCTCCCTATACGTAGTACATTAATGAAATCAGATATGGGGAGAAGTTCAGGTTCAATGTAATAACAGATGCATAAGTTATGATGCAAATATAATACAATGCATAGTTTAGACGAGAGCATAGAACGGACTGTCTTTCGTAGCGAGCTAATCTAGTTAAAGCCAACAATAACGTGATTAATTTTATTAGTTTGTCAAGCGTACGTAACAGTTTCGCAACAAATTAGTTTGAAATTCTAATTGCAAATTCACATGAAACAACATGTGAAGTGCATGGAATTAAAACTACGCAAACAGCACAAACTTGATACGGTATGTATATGTAACATAATTAGTTATACAATCCATATTGAGTTGCACTGACTTACTTTAATTACTTCCATCATTTTACCATACAAATCTCACAATTGTGTTATGAAATTACGTTTACTTAAATTAAACAAACAAATTTTCAATTTTGATTTAGGTCGTAACCAAATAGTTTGCTTCTACTGCACTTACCAATAATCGGCAATATGGTGTTCCCTGAACATAAGAAACTTGTCAAGTCTGTAACATAAAGAAACAAATAATTTAGAAATGATGACTCAAAAAGAATCAAAGTAAACTGTAATATTATTCACACGAATAGATATTGTATTCGTACTTGAAGCGAAATTAATCCATTGTTGGAAACGCCATGGAGCTTTTAAATACACTTCATTAACTCTACTCGAAATTCCTAACAGAATCAGCGTAAAACTAATTTGCAGTTAAAACTATATTGTGGAACAAGTTGGACTTAGCCTGGGAAACTGCAAACACAGAATGTGAACATCCTTACAAACACTGAAACAGATATAAGCGGATGATAATTTCCACTTCGGTGTGAAAATTCGCCGGCTAATTAGCAGCACACCGACTCGCTGGATATTATAAATTAACGGCCAATTTTACATGCAGCTTCAACCTCAATGTTTAGCTTTTCAACGTTTATAATTATAACATTTTCTGTTCGCATAGAATTCATACAGAAGTTTCCTCTACATTTTATGGGAAAGTAAAACAGAAATTCATGAATTATTCTCATGATGACGTTAAAACTACAAACGTAACATATTTTTCAGTGTTCCTAACTTAAAATGTTGAAATTTATCTTATTTCAGGTTGTGTTGTGCCATTTTGTGAATAGCGTTTTATTTATTCAAGCACATGAAACTCATGTAAATATTTTTTTAATTGCCCTGTTCTTGTATTATACTAGAAACAAATTATAAAGCCGAGGAATAAAAACAATTTAATAACCAGATGTTTTAACCATATCTAGGACACATAAATTACAATTATAACATTTACGGACTTAATTTACGAAAGCAATTTAAAAAAAAATACGGGAACGAGTAGGTGAAACGCCGAGGACCTATTTGCATTTAAACAGGCTCCGACATCGTCGAACAATCCTATTATTTATGAGAAATTTCATTGGGCTGGTAATTTTCACGCAACAAATGTAAATATCTATCTCTTTCAACAGCGCGCGTGCTTGTTACGTCACGTGATAACGAATTCACTTTTTAAATTAAGTTAAATACCAATTTCTCAACCCATTGTAACGTGCTGATGCCGGTGCTCCCTTTGAATATAAATTTATCGCTTATAGTTGGGTTACGCGTTCGCCTGGGTTTGCCTACCGAAAACCAGAGTTAATTGGGATGTTTAGGCAATTATTCTTGACCTGGTACACATTTTTTTACGATTTCGAATGTAAATTCATGTTATAACGTTATATCTATGCACATTTTTATAAGGCGTTAGGAACTTAAATTATGCCTCAAATTTACCAAAAAAAGGCGTATCTGTCAAATAAACAGTATTTTTTAATACAGTTAACAAACAACACATGTGTAATACATTATTAAATCATAATAAATAAATAATTAGAATATTTTTCTATTTATACAGTGTGTAATCGATTAAGTTTCTCTTACTGTAACAACTATAAATACACAAGGAAAGAAGAGAATTGATAAATAAATAATTAGAATATTTTTCTACTTATACAGTGTGTAATCGATTAAGTTTCTCTTACTGTAACAACTATAAATACACAAGGAAAGAAGAGAACTGATATTTGACATCATTAATTCTCCTATGTTTATGTGTTTAGGAGCTTATAATATTAATAAGTGAAACTTAATAATAATAATAATAATAATTTTATTGCCAGAAGATTACAAAGAATGTCAGCAATTGTCAGATTGACTACATAGAATAACAATTCAAATAGAATTTGTCAAGTAATATTAATAGGGACGAGGACTAATATTACATGAAGAGTATAAGAATAATGTAAATGATTAGTACTAACACAAATGACAAAAGACAAGATAAAAGATAAATGGTCTAAGGTCACCTAAAGCTTTGATTCAGTGAAAATATTCATCAATCGTGTAGTAAGGATTTTTTACAAAATGTTCTTTAATTAGTTTTTTGAAGATGTTAAATGAATTTTGTAGCCTTAAATTTGTGGGGAGGTGATTGTATAGTTTTAATGTCAAGTAAAACATACTATTATGAAACTTTGCTGTACGCCGTTGAGGCAAATAAAGGTAGTGTTTATCTTTGGAGCGAGTATTAAAGTTACGTATCTCCGATTCTTTGGTTAACAGAGATTCATTTCTTTTTACATACAGTAGGCAGTTGTAAATAAACAAAGACGGGAAAGTGAGAATCCTTAATTCTTTGAAAAGATTTCTGCAACTAGTTCGTGGGCTTACATTCATGATGGCTCTTATAATTCGTTTCTGAATTTTAAATGCAGACCGTGCAGCTGATGAGTTTCCCCAACAAAGAATCCCATACTCTAATTTAGATTGCACACAACCAAAGTAATACAGTCTCATTATCTCAATAAATACATTTCCGTTCAATTTCCTCAGTGTATAGCATGCAGTAGTTAACGATTTTTCTAAAATGAGGCAATGGTTGCTCCATGTTAGGCTGGCATCAAATGTTAGCCCTAAAAATTTTACTGTTTTTTTAACGGGCATTTCGAATTCTAGTTCGATTAGCTTAGAATTTATAAAGGTAAGTGTATTAGTATTGAGAGAATTATAGGGAACTAAAACCGTTTTACTAACATTTAATGATAGACTGTTTCGGGAGCACCAATCTGTCATGCTCGTAAGCAGTAGACCAAGTCGCTCTGAAAGTTGTTCGTCAGTTTTGTAGTGTAAAATTGAGGAAGTGTCATCTGCAAAATGAGTAACATCACCTAATTTAATGAACGAGTTTAGATCATTCATATCATATCATTCATATGATAAAAAGAAGTGGCCCGAGTATACTGCCATGTGAAACCCCATGATGTACTTGTGTTAGACTCGACTTTGCACCTTGCCAGGAGACAATCATTATAAAATAGCAATCCAGTTCAACGTGGGACCACGCACACCATATTGGATTAGTTTGTACAGAAGTGTGTCGTGATGAACTTGGTAAGATCAAAATAGATTCCAACAGTCTTTTCGCTGAGTTCCATATTCCGCAAAATAATGTTATATGCCAAACATAGGGCATCATTTGACGAGAGGCCCTTTCTGAAACCAAACTGATTTTTATTTATGATGTTATTGACATCGAAGAAATTAATTAGTCTAGTTAACAATGCTTTTTCGAAAACTTTTGAAAAGATGGACAAGACAGAAATAGGTCTGTAATTTCTTATATCAGTTTTTTTACCTTTCTTATGTACAGGAATTATTTTAGCTGTTTTTAGGGCCGAAGGAAAAGAACCATCACTGAAGGACTGATCAATTAACTTGCAGAGTGGGGCAGCTAAGAACTCAGGTAAATATTTAAAAATAAAACAAGGGATATCATCAATTCCTGCAGATTTCTTATGGGAAACAGAAAGACTTATATTATAAGTCTCAACTTCAGAGATAGGAAATAGAAACATGTTGCAATCATTACTTTTTATATTAGGTGCGTTGCCCGAAGGATGGCAAATAAGCTCATTAACTGAGTTTATGAAGTGATTACAAAAGGCATTACAAATATCTTCAGCATTAACATGATCGTGATTATGTATATCAGTGATATAATCAGGACAATCACTAAAGTTATTTTGTTTTAATAATTTCCAAGTGGCTTTGTTTTTATTGGAGGAGTTAAGGATACAATTGTCATTATAATTTCTTCTGGCAGATTTTATATTTATGCATTATATATTTATACTTTTCAATTCTCTATAACGTAACGCGAGATCAGGATTATTATCGGAGGAATTATTTTTTGATTTAGAATGAATACGCTTTAATTCGCGACCCTCATTAATTAATGCCTCCTAAATCCAGCTCCTATTAGGTTACTTAGTGTGCTTTATTTGCTTGACTGGAAAGTGGTAGTTAAAGTAATGATTAAAAGTATTTAGAAAATTTATGAAATTCGAATCGAGGTCCTGATCATCAGGGACACAATCAAACTTCACTAGTTTGATAGCAGAAACAAAATTTTTTAATGATGTTTCATCAAAAGTCCGTTTTTTTTATAATACGAGTTGGAGTGCGTTTTATAATACGAGTTGGAGTGCGTTCAGAAAGTTCGCAGTGCACAGACAGGGTTAACATTTGATGATCAGATAATCCAGGTTCAGAAATATTTATAATAGTTATGACTTTCTAAATTGGTAAAGAAATTATCAATTCTGGTAGCACTACATCCATTCATGCGAGTGGGAGCTTCCACGAAGCTATGAAGGGCAAAAGATTCAAATAAATCAGTCAGATATACTGCCTCAGACGTTAATTTTGAGAAATCAACATTAAAATCACCTCCAATAACAATATGCCCATTAAAAGAGACAGACATGTCTAAGACAACGTCGATGTTCTTAAAAAACACATTTAAGCCCGCATTAGGTGATCTATACAGATTCGTTGTTTTCAGACGTAGAACTGCGGAACACATTTCAAAGTTTTTTTCAGTAATATTGACATCATTAATAACATAAGGTTTACAATGCGATTGGACCGAATTTGAAGCATACAATGCAACACCACCTCCTCTACACGTTTTTCGAGTAAAATAAGTTATTAAGCTGAAGTTGTCAGGAGTCAAAATTTCAATTTCAATATCGTTTAGCCAGTGTTCAGTAATGAACAAAATTTCAGGAAAATCCTGATCTTTGAAAATTATGTTAAGTTCATCAACCTTATTTCGGAGGCTACAGATATTGTATGTTACAAATCGGAGTTTCGTAGATTTACTAGGCGAGATTTTGTTCGACAAATTTTTAACATTTTGACCCGATAATTTAGGGATATGATTAAATGATTCAAGTTGAGTGAGAGAGCTCGCAGGGGCAATTTGAGGCTTATTTCGAGAACACTGTATACCATTAAATATAGTAATAGAATTTTCTTCATTTACTAGAAATTCATCTCGGATAATGAAGCTGCTTGAAAATTCTTGCTATGAAGGCGTCCACTTGCGTTCTGAACTGATATGATAGGTCGGTGTCATAGGCAAGTGTTGCACAAGGAAAGTTCACAATGAGTTTTACTACTTCTGAGCACACAATTTTCTTTGCAAATTTTTTTAGATGGAGGCCCATACTTGTGTAATAGGAGCAGTAAAGAAGTTTGTTAATACAAAATATCTCTACATGGTTATATTCTTTTGCCAAGAGATATAGGCGCTTGTTGATGTGCTCTATTACACCATTTTGCTGCGGCCTATCGAATCTAAACATAATCGTGCTGATAATGGTGTTGATTCCTTTTTTTCCATGACATTTTTTAACGTTTCTATGATTTCAGTAATGTTTGAACTGTTGTAGCACTGATCTACATCATTCGTGCCTTCTTGAACAAAAAGATAATCACCATCTCCAGAGTCTTTAATTATATCATCAAGGTTATTTACTACGGATTCTAATTTGGCATTAGGTTTTAAATAACTCAGAAGTTTGTAATTATAGTATAAAACTTGTTCGCTTACACCCTGTACATATTACTTTTGAATGATTAAATTGTAAATTTGGCTTCATATAGGTAACACTTAAGAAATTCAAAGGCAGACAATTAAATTTATTAAAGAAAAAAATTAATGTGCTAATGGGTAAACAAGAATATAATTAATAGTTTATTTACTAACGTAATTTTATTGTAAAGCCAAAATAAATGAAGCGTGTAAGAAATTTAATTTACCGCATTTTCTCGTACAGAGGGAAACTTACTCATACACTTTAATTTCATAATACCTGTCATCCAATTACAGAGTTCAATTTATTGTAACATTGAGTCGTAAAAACGTAAGATTTCATACGTTATTAATGTTATTGTTCCGCAAAATTATGTACGGGACTATAAATGCCTTCATTATTTTTGATTTACAATCAGGTCACTGAATAATTATTTAATTATTGAACTCGAAACCTTGATAATAACTCATTTCATGGATGGATGCATACGAGATAAATTTAATTACGTTAAATTGCAGGACAGTGGCATGTTTTCTCTTCCCCGAGAGAATTTACTCTCGCAAATCGAAAATTATTATTATGGTCTTTTTAAATTAACCCCCATTTCTTCTCCCCGTTTTAATAATTTCTTAAATGGAACTAATTAGAATTCTTTACGACCTTTAATAACCAACTGCGATTTAAACTTTTAAAAGAACTTGCGAAGAAGGAATGCGCCTTTTACGGCGGCCCTCTAAACGAAAAGTTTCTGCTGGTGATGTTACAGTCTGCTTACTTTGATATTTTTAGCAGCTGCCGTGATGGTTGCATATTTTATTAACGACGCCGAGGGCGACCAACCCTTCATAGATCCTACTTAAGTTAATCTTAATGGTCTCTGCAGGCAGGCAAAGAATTAACATGATTACGTCTGTCGAAGTATCGAAACAGCTGTCGCCTAAATATTACCATCTCATGGCCTCAAATAAAACGAACTCTTGAGTGTTACTTAACAAAATGCACATAAATTTCAAATTCGTATAATTAGTATTACGTGCCAGCCTTGCATTAAATTCATTTTTGGCGCTTGAATAAAATTGTTTATCAGTATTTTGAAATATAATTTTTGAAATAAGGACCAAATCTAAAAGTCACTTTAATAATCTATTTTTATGAGATCTTTTTATTTAATCTTAATATTTAATTTCAGGAGGTCTCTCTCAAGCAACCCTCGTGCTTAATATTTTATTTTTCTACTTTCAGTAATTCATACGTAACTCTCAAGGGAATTGTTTTATGCTTTGCGGTGAAAATTCTGTTTACGTGCAGGTCTTGTTTTGTTGTTTGCTTTTGTACGTAGTAATCCGAGCGCGTCAGAAGTTTGTACACCAAAAATGGTCGCCATAAATAACGACGATAGTTGCTGCTTTAAAACAAATGCCTCAATACGAGTAAATAATGGCAAATCCGGCAGTTACACATTCCGACTATACTAAATCACTGATCATATCTGGACATATATGTATTAGTGGGAGTCAGCAGAATGTAAATAGATAGAACAAAAAGTCTTTGCCTTTGTCTGCGTAAACAAGCAGCTTGAGTATAAACAGTAAATTCTGCGAAGAGTATCCCAAAAAATACAAAGATATAAGATAAGGAGAGAATGTAAAATGAACTACCACCGTCATTATTAGTCGATTTGTTATTTTATTTTATCTTGATACATCAGTAGAAGTATATTCGTATTCTCTATAATCAAGCAGAGATGCTTACTTTCTTGTTTAATTATTAAGTACGTGCAGAAGAACTCGTTTGAGCATTTCATAATTGTTTAAATTTAGTAAAAATGAAGAATCAAAATTGTTTTAGGTTAAATCGAAAGTAAAAACATGCAAGGTCGTTGGTTGATTGTTAAATTAAATTATGTTATCCCTTATGTAAGTTATGCAGTACCAATTTGCATAAATGTATAATTACCACCTAGCGAGTCACTTTAATACAAAGCAACATAATTGTTATAATTGTGAAACAACTGACAGGACTGCATACTGAACATAAGTTTAAATCGATCCATAGACGTGCTTACGGTGATGCTCCAAATGAGCATAATATAAACTTCTGTGTTTCTTCAATCTCTAGAATACACTAAGATGTATGTAAAGACCCAATCACCCTGTATAACGAAAACCTCTTTTAAAAATACTAGAAAGAGTTTGTATTCAAAAATAAAATTAAAACGCAGTTAAAATGAAAATTTCTTGTCTTAAACATTAATGCATTACGTTAGAGTGAATATTCTCGTTTACTCGAGACCTTCTTAGTACTTATTTTATCTCATTTAATAAGGATCCTCTTATTCAAAGGATATGTCCTCTTCTGTATCATCTTAATTCATGAAATAGATCTGTTATCCTTTGCAAGACGTCCCGGTTATGTAAGAATTGCTGGAAATGAAATAGCAGATTTGCAAAGCGCAAGATACTCGTCCTCCTCATCATCGTCATCCACATGACATGAAGGATTAATCAATTTTTGTAACACATATTTTCTATTAAATTTTCTTGTATTTTTTACATGAAAACATTGCAAAGATCTCTGAACCTGTGAAAAAGTGTCCTTGTTGTTATTAAGGTTTTTAGTTAAAACTCATAGAGTTACAGCGCCACAGGAAATGTAAAGTCTGAGAAGAAGAAACTGTGTCTTCTAAAGGATTCAAACCGTTTCAAAGTAAAGCCAAATCTAGAGACAAAACTATAACTTCTTTTAATCAATTGCATGATGCAGTATAATTAAGTTAGAAAATAAGCAAGCGGGGTTGTATTAGGTTAGTCAGCAAAGGTGCACCCACACACTCGTACATGTTCGTGTGTTTATATAGGTGGCCATAAAATCCAGTGAGTAGCCTTTTTCTAACTCTTAATCAGACAAGAAAGATACAACGATGAAGGCAGGTTCATAATGCACAGAATTTTATATGTACATCGTTACCTACTCATATAAGTTCGGACACATATAAAATTTCATAAATCTTTCTTGAAAAATCTTAATATTGTTTGCAGAGGTAAATACATATATAAATAATATTATGAAACAAATTTTTAATGCATTTCATAACTACAACTACAGAAATACCTTAATAAATTCTTCCCGAAAGAATGTGTAAATCAGATGTTTTCGAGAAAAACTTATAACCCCCGAAATAAATTTATTTAAGGGATTAGAACATTTATAATGCGTATAAGATATTTACCGATCCCTCATGGGACGTTTGAATACAGTATCTATCTTCAATTGTTTGACAAACGTGCGTGAGTGTGCATCAATCATATTCGAGAAAACAACTGAAAATGCCAAGAGGAAAACCTACGAGTGAAGAAAAGCGTGCAGTTATAATTGCTTTTCATCAGGAAGGCCATTTTGTACGCCAAATTGCAGAAAAAACGCACGTGAATAAATCGACAGTCAGTGACATCATTCTGAGATTTCAACATTCGGGTACGACACAGGTCAGTGCACGTTCAGGACGTTCCAGGATGACAAGCAGATAATCAGTTAAGCAAACGAAATTGCTGCAGAAATGAATCGCGATCGTCTGTTAGTACGAAAAAACGGCGATTAAAAGCTGCAAATCTTCACGGCCGCATTGTTGTGCGAAAACCTTTACTGCGTCGTGGAAATTCTCAAAAAGGACTTCAATGGACACAAAGCCATCGAAACTGGACCACAGAAGACTTCAAACGCGTACTTTGGACGGACGAATCAAAGTTCGAAGTGTTTGGACAGGCAAGACGGATTTTCGTGAGGAGGTCCAAGGCAGAAAAATGCGGGATTATTGTACCGACCGTCAAACAAGGAAAGGGGTCTGTTCTCGTTTGGGGAAGTTTTTCCTACGACGGCACAGGAGATTTGCGGAAAATTGAGGGAAGAAAACGCGATTCCATCAGGGTTGCGTTTAATAGGCGACAATTTTATTTTCATGCACGATAATGATCCTAAACATACTGCCTTAGTGTGCAAAACTTATTTAAATAATGCCGAGGCTGATAATACTCTACAAATGATGGTATGCCCTCCCCAAAGTCCTGACTTGAACCCCATTGAGTTGTTGTGAGATGAGCTTGACAGACGAGTTCGAAAAGTGTGCCATTCCGCAGCATATTTGTGGAATATGGACCAATATTCCACATGAAGTTCTCCACAAACTAGTGGCACGGATGCCGAGAGTTGTGCAAGCCGTTCTTTGTTGCTGTACGTAAATAATACATTTTAATAAAAATACAATATAAGATTCGTTTCTCAGTTCAATTAAGTCAAATATTTCAGAATTTCATAAATTTCTTTAAGTGTCCGAACTAATATGTGCGGCAGTGTACATCAAAAAAATGAAATTCGAGGTGTGTGAGAATAGTAATGAGACTGACAACACTGCGAGAGATCTGGCAACGCTGTGTTGTTCTACTTATCTAGACAGATGCGTTCATCCCTTCCAGATGCTCAGCCCGAGTTTTCACGTACAGTCACGTGATTTTTGAGAGCGTCATCAGATAAGTTGTGTTTTGTTGTGTGTTACGAAAATGGAACAGCGGCGGAATTTAGAGCAACGTTAAGCCATCAAGTTTTGTGTTAAACTTGGAGAATCCGCGAGTGTGACTTTTAAAAAGATGAAACAGGCCTATGGGAAACATTCCTTATCAAGAGCACAAGTTTTTCGCTGGCAGAAATCACGTTGAAAATGAACATCGCTCAAGGAGACTTTCAACTTCAAAAACCGACGAAAACATCGAACGTGTGAGGACTCCCGTAAGATCAGACCTTCCTTTAATAAGATGATGATAGGTGGCCAGTTAAACTTAAAACACTTTCACCGTACATCAAATTTTGACCGAAGATTTGCACGTCCGAAAGGTTTGTGCCAAAATGGTGACGAAAAACCTCACAACTGAGCAGAAGGACAATCGAAGAAACGTGTGCGTTGATCTTCTTGAGAGGATTGCCAATGACCACGAATTGTTCAATCGTGTGATCACAGGTTGATGAATCCTGGATTTTTGAGCACGATCCTGAGACAAAGCGGCAAAGTGAGGAATGGCACACTCAGAAATCTCGACCGAAAAAATTTCAAAAGTGCAAATCCAAGATCAAAACAATGCTGATTTGCTTTTTTTGACAGCAGGGGTAACGTGCATAAAGAATTTGTCCTCCAGGACAAACCAAGTGTTTTACAAAGATGTGCTTGAAAGGCTCAGGGAAAGAGTGATTCGTGTAAGACCGGACATTGCAGATAAGTGGGTGCTTCATCATGACAACGCCCTATGTCACACGCGGAATTTTTAACCTCAAAAGGCATTCCTGTTGTTCCCCAGGCCCCCTATTCACCTGATCTGAGTCCTGGTGACTTTTTCCTTTTCCCGAAATTGAAAAATCCTAAAAGGATGTCATTTTGGACGATCCTGAGACAAAGCGGCAAAGTGAGGAGTGGCACACACATCTCCTCGACCGAAAAAAGCTCGTAGGAGCAAATCCAAGATCAAAACAATGCTGATTTGCTTTTTTGACAGTAGGAGTATCGTGCATAATGAATTTGTTCCTCCAGGACAAACTGTCAACCAAATGTTTTACAAAGACGTCCTTGAAAGGGTCAGGAAAAGGGTGATGCGTGTGAGACCGGACAATGCAGACAAGTGGATGCTTCATCATGACAACGCCGTATGTCACACGCGGAATTTTTAACCTCAAAAGGTATTCCCCAGGCCCCCTATTCACCTAATCTGAGTCCTTGTGACTTTTTTCTTTTCCCAAAATTGAAAAGTGTCTTATTTTGGGATTCCGGAGAACATTCAAAAGAATGTGACCGACATGTTAAAGGCCCTACCAGTTGAAACCTTTCAGCGTTGCTACCAAAACTGGGAACAACGACTCCGCCAGTGTATAGCTGCAGAAGGGAACTACTTTGAAGGCGACAATTTTGTTGCTTGAAAAAATAAAAGATTTGGTAGTCTCATTACTTTTTCCACACACCTCGTAGATTATAGAGATTGACAAAGAAAGAAAATGTTATTTATGTTTACGATAAAACGTTTTCCAAAAAAATTGAATCCATTAACAATTCAAGAACGGAACAAGATATTATTCAAATCGTTCTAATGCATATTTCAGTAAAATTCAGATGCCAACTCCAGTGTTACAAGTAGTATGCATTACCGAGGCATTTTTCTTCAAAGACGCAAAAAATCTTTTGATTTATGATACGATTCACGCAACCGAACGACGTTCGAAAACCACGACAGTGAAACAGCGAAATCCCGATCACGTCACGTCGCATTCACAATGGGACCTTCAACTTTAATCATAATGTAGTGTAACATAATGCGCCTTGTGTTAATGCATACTTATTGGAAAATTTTTCCGGCATCGACCCGGTTGCCTCTCACGTGGGGATCTGTTGAGCTCACGTGCAGCTCAACTAATCTGCATACATACTCTTCGGTATGGCAGAAAAAAGTTCGTTTAATTTGATGCAAACGGAAACTCGACAATTATTATTTAAGAGGTTGCAATGAAAATGTGACAAATTAATACCGTGCCGCACTAATTATAATAGCCGTAATAAAAAATTTTCTTACATTTGCATGTACTTAAGAAAAGTCATATAAAGATTTTAACTAGACTTGCATACATTATGTAAACTTCGCCACAAAATAATATTTTCTGTATGTCTTTTATTAACTAACATGTGATCTGATGTTGAATATTTTAGATACTGTCATCGCAGAACAGTCCACATGGCACTATCAGTGCCAGTGAATATTTAATTATTATTCATAACTTTTACTGTAAGAGTATGAATTAATTTTTTTTAATTACTGCGACTTTAATTTTGAGTCGTTGAATGTTAAAGTCGTGACAGTTGCACAAAGAATGGACGTTGGAAATTTGAGAATTACTTGACCGTGTAAATAACAATGTAATTCTTTTATTTGGTCACACTTGATTGAAACAGGTGACCTCCTTAGATCATCGATCGATATGTAAACAATGTACCGTAAATTAAGACGTGTTAACTTGATTGTGAAAGAGTGTTACAAGCTGTAACCAAACTCAAATAAACCTCTTTTCAGGTAAACTCTGAAATTGTCCTTCCTTCATGGTTCTCGATTAACTATCACGTAAATTACTTTCACTCAACTAGGACGATTTATTAATATGTATATCTTTACACTTAAAGTGTATAAATGAAATAATTTGCGATTACCCATCAAAAAGTTCAGGACTTTCATAATAGCTGCAATAACGCTGAATACATTCACTTTACAATTAAGGCCTACCCACATTGTAACCTCCGCACTATTCTTGGTATTTTCAATCAAAATGAAATTGGTCCTGCCATTATTTTCAAGCGTAATAAAACATGACAGGTCACAAATAACCCCCGAATGGAATTGCCCCGGGCTTAGACCGAGAAGTGCGTATGTGACCCTAAAATTTGCATAAAAAAGGATCAGGACGAGGAACAAGGATGGCGTTTACAGTTATCATTATTACACTACACGCAAGTGGTCGTTTTTTTATTACCGGTTACGAACCGTCAACGTTACAAGCCGGGAATTCATTCATGACATCCTCTAATGTATGGGTGTGTGTGTGTATCATTAAATCGTAACGATAAAGTATAATTAATCAAGGATTTGTATGCAATCACGTGTGCGCTCGCGTGTAAATAGATTGAGCCAAGGTCTGCCCTTACTAAAGGTTATGCTTTTGACAAGCGCCCTCGTTTTATCGCCTTACACAAAGAGTTTCAGAAAAATAAAGTAAAATAGACACGCCAAATTTAATTGCAACATTCTAACATTTTTAATAATACTGTCAATCAGTGTCAACAATCTTTTGCTCTTTGAAGCGTTTATCTAAAAATATCTCAGTCGTGCTTGAAAATACCTTCGTGAAAGAATGAAATATGTTTTGAGGTAAAAACATGTAAGAACGTAGTTCGCAAGTCACAATCTTTTCTTCGTTTCATCGCCTACGTTCTCGAATTTAATACGAATGTATAACATTTAGTTACTAAACCATAGGGTGAAGCGAAAAATGAGATATATTTCATTTTGTTTTAGTTTTGGTACATCGTTTAGATTTGTACATTCGACCTTTTGAATAAATATATGTGTATGGGGACTTGTCGTAGAAAATAACATCATACATAAACATATACATACACGTGAGAATTTTAACCTTGAAGGAAATTTATGGCCGACGCGACCTACATTTGCAACGTCCGGAGAAAAAAAGGCGCCCGAGAAGAGAGGTAAATAATCTCGTAGATTTTTCCGAGCTTACAGCTTCGTTTCCAATGTAATAAATAAATATCAAGACTGCCCCAAAATTTAATCACTCAAGATGGTAATCAATAATCAAAGAAAACGTTTGCTTTTTGTATCAATCCCGGGTAGCGATAATAAATCTTTTCGGAATAAAAATTTAAACGCGAAGGCAAGAGGGGATTTTAGAGACTCGGAGAATGAGAGAGTTCTTGCGATGCGATCGTTCCTCTTAATAAATATTCAGCAGAAATATGAGGCGCGTCGTCAAATTTCTAAATAAAGGAAACACTCAAAGAAGTTAATCGGGAAACGTTTTTAATTTGAATCTGCTTTGGCCCGGAATATATTCATGAGGAGAAATAGGAATTTGTTTTGTTTGTATACCCGGAAGGTTACCATCACCTCGTCCTTACCGTTCGAATTAAAACATTATTGAATATCCAATTATAAGCTGGAAATTAATATTCGTGTTCCCTCGCTGAAATTCTATCGCAAAATATGAATAATTCGATTAATAAAATCATCACTTTCCTTTTTAATAATACACACTTTAGAGTCAAATTACCTGTTGTTATACACGTGTAAATGAATTTTGAGAAAATACATAATCAAGAACGTAATAATTCTCATTCTCAATTACCATTGCATTACCCAATTACTGGCCACATACTAATCAGAAAATTAAATATGGTGCACCAAATTACAATAACTTGTAATCCTACCCTGATGACTATCCAAAAAATTGAAGCAAAATAGAATCTGTTACATTATTCAAATATTGTTTGAAACTTTGCTCTAGTATCAGCCTGTTAAGTTTTAGAGAGAGGGGGAAGTTCTAAGAATCGCATGCACTATTAATTTTCACTAAAGACGCTTAAGATGTCAGCAGCTAATTACTATAAAATGGCCATGACGTCAGTATGTGAATAAAATATTAATAAGTTAAACTTGGTTGCTCCACGATATATTGTTCCTTCGTACAAAACATATGAGCCCAGAGTTTTCCTTCCTGGTTAATTACCGAGGCTTATATAGTATTAAACTTGCTATATCCATTCATGACATAATGAAAGACGTGCTCTAAATTAAGGATAACAAGTGAAATCAATAGACTTCAATTATTTTTTGACACGTCATTTAGTAAGTTCACCATAAAACTTCCGGCCGCTGACAGTTTAATTGACTTGAATAATAACGCAGTAAATCACGGCTTTCGCCGGAAAAGTTGCCCTGCCACAAATTATAAGGAGGTTATGACGACACTATCTTCGGACCTGAGATGTACCCCTACATATCTTCGAAAGTCAGAAAGTAGGACGCAAATGTAATAATAATCGATAAACAATTAATTACAGATTGATTTAACATTTAAAATTCATTCCATCCTTTAAAATGCGCTAATCTCTTTGCAATTCTAAGTTAAAAAGTGTGTAATTATTTTGACTTGGAAGAAAAATCCTACCTATCACAAAGCTCAAGAATTGCTTCTTGCTTAACTTTCCTGTGCAAGAAAGATAATTTGAAATTAGTTCTCTAACAAAAAGAAAATGAGAAACATGTCATTTGACGCCGACTAAAAGCATGAAATAATAAAGCGACGATTAAAGAAACATCTTACGGTGAGATATATTGCGCTCATTGAGCATAAACTAATTTATCGTCACCATTAAACCATTAATAATGAGATTATATTGTTATACACTTGAGCTGTATAATACAAGCGAATTATGTAGGAGTAATTCCGTTGAGTAACGAACGAAAATGGAATTTCGGTTTTGATAACATTTAAGCATCAGCATTGCCGCAGTTCCATCGCGTCTAGATCGTAATTACAAGCATTAAATTTCTTAAACGTAAATTCCCAGTTAAGTATTCATATTTTATTCGAACCCTTTCTCTGCAAATACGGAACAGTTTGCATTTGAGACATACGTTTTTGCAAGGTTGTAATTTTTTCGTCATTCAAAATTCAAAACCTCTTTGTTATAAATTAAAATAAATTATTGTTCGTTGATAATTTAAGAAACGATTTTGTAAGATATTTTTCTCCGGACATCTTTTAAATAAAACATTTTTAGACGTTGCACTGTATTGGCCGGTAATCAATCAATCAATCTTGAAAAAGCTGTCAACCGATACGATTAGTGAGAGATATATGAGACAAATATACGATAGAAGCATTTCAGAACGGGGTGGTTATTTATTATTATTTTTATTACATTATGTCATTTATGATATTACTACTTCGAATATTTGTTCTCCAAGTTCATTGCAGTTACGTTTATAAATATTAAAACGCCACAAATATAAAAGCTTCAATTTCTATAAGCAACAGTAAGCCTGTCTGCTTTAGTGGTAGAAGCTAACCAAATCCTTCCTTATTTGCAGTAATTTTTTCAAACTTCTTTATTGTATTGGCCTGCAATCGTTATGAATATTTATCTTTGTCTACAGTAATTTTTTCCAGAGCTTTCTAAGGACATACAAATTAAAAACACCCTAAGAATAATAATATGTTATGAAAGTATGTCAAGCATTTGTTGACATAGTAACAAAATATATGAGCAGGTAAATAATTTTTGAAAAAACGTTCATCAAAAATGAGTCAATCAAACGAGAAGAATGAAGAAATTTTACAATTGGTATCAGAAGCAGAGTCAAGTTTATTACCTAAGAAGTCCAAAGCAAAGTACGAGAAAACTTACCAACAGTTCTGTGGCTGGAGAAATGAAAAAAATGTGCAAGGGGCAAATGAAGATATTCTAATTGCGTACCTTATTGAAAAGGTTTGTTTTATTTATAAGATTTATTAGCATTGATTTTTAAATATTCTTAAGTGAAAACTCTTAAAGCTTCAACACCATGGTCAGTGTACTCGATGCTGAGAAGTACTTTACAAATAAATGAAAACGTACATATTTCTGCATATAAAAAATTGCTGGCTTACCCCAAACGTCAAAATGACGGTTATGTGGCAAAAAATCGAGATTCTATCGATGGGTAATGTGAAGGAGTTTTTAGAAAAAGCTCCTGATGACAGTTTTCTGCTTATGAAGGTAGTGTTGGTAATTGCTTTGCATGGAGCATGCCGGGCGGAAGAATTACGTTTATTAAAAGTGGATGATGTAGAAGATTGCGGCCATATTTTGGTCATAACATTACATGACACGAAAAGAAAGAAGAAACGAGTCTTTACAGTTACATCGGAAGATAGAATAAACGGAATTGAGCTTTACAAAAAGTATTTGAATTTGAAATCCAAAAGTGTGGACCATCGCAGCTATTTATATTTTATAGACAGGGCAAGTGCACAAAGGAACCAATTGGTATAAGCACCTTCTACAATTTACCAAAAAAAAATTGCTGCGTACTTAGGGCTACCGGAGTCGAACAGCTTTACAGGCCATTGTTTCCGAAGGACATCAGCGACCTTTTTGGCCGACAGTGGAGCTGACATCCAAATTTTGAAGAGACACGACGGCTGACGTAGTAGTGCTGTTGCAGAAGCCTACGGCGAAGATAGTATCGAAAATACAGGAAAAATTTCAAAGAAAATTTTTTGTAATTCGACTGAAAAGCAATCTTCGACCTCTGAAACGTAGTAGCAAGTGAAGTAATAAATTCTAATTTGTCAGTGTCTGCTTTGCGGTTAGTTTCCTCATCTTCTGGTGTAATATTTAATAATTTAACAAATTCTTCATTTATAATTTACGCTAATCAATAAAATGAATGAAAAAAAGTGTTGCTAACTGAAATCGTGAAGAAAAGTGTTGCTAACGAGAAAAGTCCCAGTTTTCTTCACGATTTTTGATTTATTTTTCCTCGGTTATTTGAAGAGTTCAAGCTACGCTGAATACATGTTTTTTATCAAGTGTCAATGTACTTTTTTTTAATTTAAAAAAATTCTGAAGTTTTCGTTAATTAATTTCTAGAATGTCATCTTCTTTTGGTTGCTTTTCGTATTCCTCTGCGTTTGCTCTACTTTTCTTTCGTTTTTCGACTCAAGTTTTATTATTTCTCGTGTCTTGAATTACTTTTTAAGTAACGTTTGTCTTTTGTTTTTTTTTTGTGAGCGAAACTTTGTGTTTTCTTCTTTGTCAAGTTGTAGTACATTCTGGAGTTTTCGTTTTCATTCTCCAGAAAACCGTCATCTTTTGTTTGGTCTTCGCCTTACTTTCTATTTGCTCTATTTTTTTTGTTTATTGTTCGGCACCAATTTTATTATTTTTTTGGTCTTGAATATGAGCTCTCTCTCTTTTTCTTTTGTGAACCAATTCTAGTTTCGATCTTGTTTTTTATTCATTGTTTGCTTTCTCTTTTTTTTGGGAAAAACTTTGTTCTTTTCTTTGTCGAGTTGTAGTATTGTCACGAAGGTTACCTTTTTTTTCTGTAGACACCCTGTATAAAACATTGCATGTTGAATTCTGCGTATGGTAGGAAAACTTTGCTGAGTCGTCATAATCGAAAAACGCTCGATCGGTGATCGATCGAGCGGGTGAAGCAATTAACTGGGTAGAGACGACTCAGGAAGGTGCGTCTCGAAAATATCTGGTGGGTTGTGCGAGGGTGTCCTATAAAGTTGTGAAAAGTGTTTGGGCTTTTTCTGGAACCCCTTATCCCCGAACCATGCGTGGCACGGTTGAGAAACTACTCCAAGGAAATCGGTAAGTTCAATTTACGGTCTGCGGACCTTACCTATTGACTGAACGGCAAATCGGCCCCGATACCCCTGAGCTATACCCTTTAAGTTAAATTATTTAGCGTTGTCGCTATTCATCGTAGCGAGCGTGACAGTATCTGCGACTTTCGCTTTTATTTTCCAGAAGGTCGATGTCTTTTATTTGCTCTTCGTCTTCTCAGTTTGTTCTCTATTCTTCTTTTGTTTTTCGACAGATATATTATTATGTTATATTGTCATTGTAAGCTTTCTCCAATTTTTCTTTTGTTGGTCATTTTGGCTTCGATTTTGTTTTTCTTTATTCATAGTTGAATAGTGAATAGTTTATTCAGCTTTTTGTCCACACAATGAAATTAGCCAAGTCAATAATTACAAAGTAATTGGATATACAGGTGTTCTTCAACTTGATGCAAAAAAATTAGTGGCGTATGTGGTACGAGATATTCTCACTAATGCATCAAAATTAAAAGGATTTTATATTATTTAATTATATTATGAACTACAAAGGTTTCTAAGTTACCATATAGTTACCAGAATTAAGAAGTAACATTTAAACTGACATACTGTCCCGCTTTATGATTCCGCAGCTATACCTGTTCATCAATGGGATATTCCTGTTAACAATTGGGACCGGATTCACATCGACTACGCTGGACCTTTTCAAGGATTCTCTTTTTTCCTTCTAATCGTTCTAAATCTCGTTGGGCAGAAATTGGAATACTCCGCGAAGCACCGAACACAACAAAAACCATTATCTTACTCAAGAGGGATGTTTGCAAGTCATGGATTTCCTCTTGTTATGGATGTTGGATAATGCATCTATGTTTACAAGTGAACCATTTAAAAATTATTGTCTCAAGAATGGCATAAAAGAAAAATTCATTGCTCCAGGACATCCATCAACAAACTCTGAAGCAACGCTTAAAGGCAATAACAATCGAAGTCCTACTAATAGACTTGAAGATCTAGAAAATTCTGTTCCACCACAAAGCAACTCCTTTGGCATGTGGGAAGTCACCAGCAGAATTGTATTTAAATTGACAAATTCGAATCAAATTTGATGCAATGCGGCCTTACCATGAACAAAAGTCTAATCAAGAAATCATACCCCGTACGAGATCTCTGCAAGTGGAGGAGAGAATACAAGCAACAATAAACCAACTTGGAAGCTCAGTATTATCAAACAGAAACTTGGGAGTCTTCATTATATTGTACTACTAGATGAAGGAAAAGTTATCAAGCGCCATATCGATCAACTTCAAAAGTTCGACGTAAAAAAGAAAGAAGTCATATTTAGTGATCCAGTAACAGATATAGTCAAACAACCATCAACTGAATACGACGCGCTACGTTATCAATTTTTAATTTATAACAATAACCGTGAAGATAAGTCTACATCCAAACTGCAAATTGAAGAGAAAACACAGGACAAGTATCTAACAGATGCTTCCTCAGAACTTCAACTTATACAAACACTGCTTCATCACTTTTAATGTAAACTTTTACTGGTTTCATTTTTTGTATGAAGTTAAGAAACACCTAGTATATATATAGAAAAGAATGACCCTACAAGAGTCCCTACATTTGATGTTGTAGATGAGCCTGATTATTTTCTTCTATGCTATAAGAACCCGAGATGCAGTTTGACAATTACCCCAGCATATGACATTGTAGCACATATAGCTGTGTGCTAAACTGTAATAGATTTGTAACATTGTGCTCCTGTCCAGGGATTGTTTAAGCTTTAAAAAGGCATAAAACGCACTGTTAAGTTTTTTCCCTACGTGTTCTACCTGTTCAGACCAACACAGTCTTTCATCCAAGATAGTTCTAAGGAAAGTTACACTGCTTGTAACAGTGTTTTTACTATTAAAGAACTATAAATCAACACTTTTTTATCTTGGTTTGAAAGCTTCCGCGGTCGTTGTCCATCACAATCTTGGTTTCCGGGTTGGGAACCGCGTCAATTCTTCGTCTTGCCGACGTTTCGTCCATCTCGCCGTGGACTTCTTTAGAGCTTCGTTGGAGGCTACAGCAGCTACAGCCTCCAACGAAGCCCTAAAGAAGTCCACGGCGAGATGGACGAAACGTCGGCAAGACGAAGAATTGACGCGGTTCCCAACCCGGAAACCAAGATTGTGACTTTTTTATCTGTTCTTTTTGCATCATTTCTCGACGTCAGCAATTTTCCGGCCCACCACATTTTCAAGTTCTTCTAGTGAAGAGCCCGACGTAATAAAGAACGTGTCTTCGGCGAAGTTTATAAGGTAGCCATCTCTATCATGTAGTCGCATATCGTTGTTAAAAGTCAAGAAGAGAAGCAGACCAATTGTTGATCCCTGAGCAACACCTAGTTCGATATTATGTGTGCTCGATCTTACACCTTCGATGTCAATATAAAATGTCTTCAAGAAAGCTCATGATTAATGCCAGGATGTTACCCCATACACCCATACCGGAAGTTTATTTTATTTTTTTATTATTTAGGACATGTGAAAAGTAAAAAAAATACACCTGCAACAATTCGGTTTTTTACGTACTTCCTCAATGAAGTTAAATGCTGCTGTTTCCGTAGATCTGTACTCTCTGAAGCCCTGCTGACATTCTTGTATAATACTATACTTATTTAGGAATAGCCAAAGCTCATCGCAGATGATTTTTTCAAATATTTTTGAAAAGGCACTTACTATAGATATAGGTCGGTTGTTTTGCATATCCGTTTTACTTCCTTTCTTGAAAACAGGTACAACACGAGAAAATTTTAAGATTTCTGGATAGATTCCTTCATTTACTGCCTTGTTGACAAGATCCGCTAGGGGTTCTGCTATGTAATTTGTGGCTTTACTTGTTAAAATGCTTGGTATGCCGTCTGGTCCTAACGATTTGTTTCTTAGGGCAATTATTAATGTTAATTTTTAAAGGAATTCTAAAACCAAATTTTAGCTATGACCTTGAAATTTGTACTTATCGGTCATCTTTTGTTTTCTCTTTATCGATTTCTTTTCCTATAACTTGTTGACGTTTTCAAAACGGCCGTTCGTCTTTTGGTTATTTTATCCTTCTGCTTAATTTTAATCGTCGT
This sequence comes from Serrognathus titanus, assembly GCA_039766575.1. Taxonomy (NCBI): domain Eukaryota; kingdom Metazoa; phylum Arthropoda; class Insecta; order Coleoptera; family Lucanidae; genus Serrognathus; species Serrognathus titanus. The sequence continues at coordinate 6,054,324 of CM077912.1, forward strand.
GTTCTGTTTTTCAAAATTTTCCTTTTTCTTTTCTTTTAAGGACGATTTGTCTTTGCTGGTCTTTAACGCTAGGGTCCGCTTTATTTTTTTTCTATTTCGTTTCCTTGCGTATTTTCGCTTTCTGTTTCAATTTGAGAGGATCGTACCCTTTAATCAGGTCACATTCATCATCGCATACCATCGTATTATATGCAGCGATAAAGTGATCTTTAATTATAGTATAGTATAGTATATTCGTTTATTTTTTGCCAGCGGCGTGAAATATACACATAATAAATAATATAAACAATTTACATAATATAAACAAGCATCAGTAAATAAACATAACAAACAATACAATACAATACATTACGATACAGTAATATCACAGTTAAATAAACACAACGAACAATACGATACAGTAATATCATAGTCATAATTAGGTAAGAGATCCTATGGGTTAACAGCCATAAATTCCTCAATATTGTAGAAAACTGTACTTAAGAAATAGTTTTTAATCTTGCTTCTAAAAAGACCTTCAGACTGAATAGCTTGTATCTCGGATGGTAAATTATTAAAAAATTTTATACCATTGTAAAGAAAACAGCTGTAATATGACCTGTGTCTTGGTTGTTCTACGCGAAGATAATAAGGATATCTAGTATTGTAGTTGTGAGCATCCGCATTAAATGTGAATGTGTTTTTGATTCTGAAGATTGTCAGGATGGTTTCATATAAATACAAGTTTATTACTGTCATTATACCAAGCCTTTTGAATGTTTCCCTACAACTATCCCTAAATTTTAAATTTGCTATTATTCGAATAACACGTTTTTGTAATTTTAATACTCTATGAAAATGCAGCTGCTTTCCCCAAAAGATTATACCATACCGGAGAATTGATTCGAAGTATCCAAAATATACCATTTTTGTATACGCTTCATCACAGTGCTGCTTTACAGTTTTAATAGCGTAAAGAGATTTAGCCAACCGAGGCATTAGAGACTCCACCTGATCCTGCCAAGATAATTGATGGTCAATCGTGAGGCCCAGTATTTTAGATTTAGTTGTGGGCATTAGAATTTGCGAGCCAAATAGGAAACTATAGTTATTAGGAACTTTGTTTGAGAATATAATTATATTTGTTTTACTAACATTTACTACCAGTCGGTTTATTTTAAACCAGTTTTTTATTTTTTGCAAAGCTGTGTTGACTTTTGTATTTAAAGTTTGAAAGTCCTGTGCATGGACGCAGATACATATATCATCAGCATACATGGTAACGTTTTCAGAGACATTGCAGGGAAAATCATTAATAAATATATTAAATAATAGTGGTCCCAGTATGGAACCTTGCGGAACTCCATGGAGGATGGCTGACCTATCGGAAAAATAACTGTGAATAATTCCAAATTTATTTGTGTGTTTGACTTCTACCATTTGTTCACGGTTGCATAGATAAGATTGTAATAACTTCCAGGGCAGCCCACGAACACCATAGTAGTCCAGCTTTTCAAGTAACAATTTGTGATTTACCAGGTCAAAGGCTTTTGAAAGGTCGCAACAGATCAGCGCTACTATTTGATTTTTGTTCAAATTATTATATATAACCTGCAATGTATGCTGAAGTGCCGTGGTTGTGGAATGTTTAGTTCTAAAGCCATGTTGATGCTGAGATAGAAGTTTGTGTTTCTCAAAATGATCTACAAGTCTATTAAATATAGCTTTTTCAAAAATTTTTGATATTGAGCATAAGATCGAGATAGGCCGATAATGAGTTATATTTTCTCGATCCTTTTGCTTATGAACAGGAGTTATTTTTGCAAGTTTAAAAGCAGTAGGATATTCACCCAATTCAAAACAGCAGTTAATAATGTTTGCTAAAGGCTCTGATATTTTCTCTGAGACTAATTTCAGTGTTGGTGTTGGGATATCGTCTACACCAGTAGAATAAGTACTTTTAAGTGATACAATAATGTTTTGTATTTCTGTTGCACAGACAGGATTAAAGAATAACGAAGCGGAGGTGGTTTTGTTAATTTTACACAGTGTTTCTGTGATATGATTTACAGACTTAGGAAAGTCTTTTAATAAAAGAATCGGTAACTCTGAGAAATATGAATTAAACTTATTACTAATATCTAATGGATTCTCCAATATCTCGCCATTATCGTTAAGTTTGATATTAATAGATGTTTTGGCTAGATTCCCTGTTTCTACTTTTACTATTTTCCACACTGACTTAGTAATATTATCTGATCGGGCAATTACAGTATTTGTATGCAGGCGTTTAGCTAAGTTTATTACAATTTTTAATATTCGACAATATTTATTGTAATATTTATTTATAACTTCATTTGGGAATACCTTTTTTAATTTAAATAGATCACGTTTAGTACGACATGATATTTTAATTCCAGGTGTGATCCAGGATTTTGGTTGACGATGATGAACCTTTTTAATTGGGAAAGAATTATAAAAAACATTTTGCAATACACTATAGAAGTTTTCTAATTTTTCATCCGGGGAAAATGCATTTGTTACCGAGTCCCAGTTTGCATTGTTTATTAAGTTTCGAAAAATATTATTATTAGTTTTATTGAAAATTCTTTTATAGCAAAAGTTAGAATTGTCAATTTTTCTGACATTCAATACTGCTAATTGTGCATTGTGATCGGATAGGCCCACATCAAAATTTAATACCTCTATTAGTGGAGAATTAATATTTACAATAATGTTATCAATACAAGTTTGGGCATCACGTGTTACTCTTGTAGGTGTTAGTACTGCGGGCGAAAGTTGATAACTATTTAATAAATTTAAGAAGTCCCTACTTACCCTCGATTGTGTCAATAAATCAATGTTAAAGTCACCACAAATGAAAATATTTCTGTAATTATGGTAGGTCATATAATTTTCCAAAATGTATTCCAGTTTATTGAAGAATTTAGAGCTGTCCGAATCCGGAGTTCTGTAAACACATAGGATCAATGAATTATAGGTACATAGTTTAATTGCACAGATTTCAAAATGTTTGTCCTCTGAAATATCTAAGGGTTGTGCTTCAAAAGGGATATCATTTTTTATAAAAATAATAGAGCCACCATGTTTAATATGATTTCTTGCATAATAGGATCCTGTTTGATAACCAGGCAGAACAACAGACTGGCAAAGGGTATCTGATAACCAGTGTTCGCAGAGACACACTACATCCACTTCTAGGTCGTTTAGAAGAATTGTTAGATCGGATAACTTATTAATAATACTACATATATTTAAATGTAAAATTTTTATCTGCTTAATGTTTTTCCTAAAAAAGGATTACTGGTTAGATCCTCTCCACCACTGGCGTCCAGATATCCATCACCGTCATTGCTATCAAGAACAGATTCGTCAGTCTCCTCACAGCTGCTGGTTTCACTTACTGTTTTATTCAGATTAGTAACAGTTTTTTCAGCCGAGTTGACTGCCGACACAGTATACACGTTATTACTTTTACCACAGTTCGCAGTTTTTATTATTGTACTTTTTGGCACAACATTTTTACTGAGTTTGTCACTGTACTGTATATTGGTCACCTGTAGTTCAACTATGTCATTATCGGAGTTTTCTACGTGTGTTATGTTGGTTTCACTGGATATATTAACACTGTTTGAGTCTAATTTCACATGTTCTATTGTTTTTAAATTATTTTTTTCTTTAAAAGTACATTTTACTAATTTAACAATGTTGTCGGCTATTATTTTCTTGCCTTTAATATTGAAATGTAAGCCGTGGTTTGTATAATTGTTTCGATTTTGTTTGGAATTAATGTCAAAGATTAAAAAACGCGATGAATATTTACTTAGTTTACTTTTTATAAAGAATAACTTTTTATTATACCTAAAGATGTTGTTATTTAAACTGTCGTTGTCATATCGGTAGGGCACGGTGCACATAATTAAATTAGTATGAGAACATTTATTTATAATGTCTAATATTAACTTTGTGGGAATGTCGACGTTGCCTCCCTTAGAAATATTGTTTGTACCACCCGCTACAATCACATAATCAGTATGGCTATAATTCATTGTTAGTTTATCAATATTTTCAACTATATTTTCTAACTTCGCGTTCGGCTTTATTAGACTTTCAATTTTATGATTATTTTCGTTTATTGAATTTTTTATTAAATTATTTAAACCGCGGCCATGGCTATCAGATAAAATGAGTACATTTTTTACCTCGTGCTTATTTCTGTTACTGGGATTATTGTTCATTTTTTCACCACCATACATTTCAGCGTCTTGTTCTCCGAGATTTGAGTCCGATGCTGGTTGCATATTTAGTTGCCGTAGTTTATCTTCCAGAGCACATATTTTTAATTGTAGTTGTTTGTTTTCACTACGAAGTTTATTAATTTCCATCAGAAGAGCTAGATTGTCGATGTTTGTAGTTTCAGCAACTGTACATTGCACATTGTCACTAGGGTTGTCACTTTTTGCAGTCGTATTGGGCACAGATTGTAAATTACAATCATCTGTCATATATTTATTTGAAATATTATCTAGCTCAGTTTTGGCATTATTAGTAATGTTGCCATTTAGTTTGCCTATCGTCTTATGAGTCGTAGCGTCTACATTACCGCTGGAGTCAGATTCGCCATTTGCCGGTTCTTCATTCACGCCGCTGACCTTTGAATTACAGCAAATAATCGTCCTTTCATTAACTTTTTTAATATTATTAAAATATTTAAGGCATCCAGGATGCATTAGCCTTTGACACGCAACACACCTGAGTCCATTGACCGGCACTATATTGCACTTTTTACACTTTCCCGTTACAGTGCTCGACAGCACGTTTACCTTAGACGCCATCTTGTGCAAACTCCTCATTGTATTCCAACAAAACACCCAACATTTTAAAAACATCTGTTTTAATTCATCTCCGCGTGCGCCCCCATCAAATTTTGATATTACGCAAAAAATTATCAATGTTCCAGATCTCTATTTCACGCTGATTAAAAGCTATTGTTATAAAAGTAAAAGTTACGCCTATATCTAATCGACATAAATAATATTGTTCATCAAACATACATGCGAGATTAATTAATGTCAGAACTTGTATCGATTTCATAATTTGCACTCCGCGATTTATTCTTTCATCTTAATTATCAAAGAGCATGCCAACAACAAATAAAAACGGCGGCAAAATACGTTTCTTGCATCACAATTTCTTTTCTCCTCATTGTATTCCAACAAAACACCCAACATTTTAAAAACATCTGTTTTAATTCATCTCCGCGTGCGCCCCCATCAAATTTCCAATACTTTTCTTTTTCGGCGTATTCTTTTATTCCGTTAATTCGCGTTTCAAGAGCCCGGCGCAAACTAACTGAAATCGCTTTTAATTTAGAGCACTCCCTTTCAGACGAGCCTTCTGGGTTTTGCATCGTTAAAACAATATAAAGGCATGCAAGAAGCTTTTAGCGAGACCTGTCTCAAGCGGCGTAACATCTCTTTAATTGGGCTGTTGACATTCCCTGTCTCCGTGTTTGCCGACACAATTACACCGAACGCAGAGAGGACGACTCTTCTCATCGTTTCCCCTATAACCGATATGCCATCGATCGAAGAAGTTACAAACCCTATAGTGAACTGTAATTATTCAATGAAATTCAATGCTACTGCTCGCATTGTATGTGAGTACAATATGAAAAAATTATGTGAAAAACTGGTGATTTATAAAGGCTATACAAGAATTGTGGTTAGTATGTGGGATTTGTTAAAATGCAGTAGCAGGTAGAGAAAGATCAAGTTTTATTGCATCGTTTTTTTGCAGACGGACTTTGTTCCAGTTCCGAAAGTAGATAAAAGCTCATAGTAGAACGAGAACGAGTTGAGCTTCTGTGTGCTTTAGCTTCGGATTAAAAAGTTTCCGTACGCGGCAATAACTGTGCATGAAATCAGACACTTCTTGGATTAGCAAGTTGCATGTTTCTGCAAATGCATTCCGGATTCCGCAGACAAGAATAATGAGCGCTCCGCCGTTCTACATTTGCTTCTGCTCATTGTAGTGCGCTGCCGAGTGCTTTTTGCGGTATTGAAAACCGACCGTCAGAAAAGGGGTTTCATTAAAACGCGATTTCAAAAATTAATTGTTCTAATTTGTCATACCGAGCAAGGAAACGCTCTGTAATTTGTACGAAGATATTTTATTCGCTGTGTTGGCTTCTATAAATTTAGATGTTAACCTCTGCATCGAAATAAGTTTTCTTATGAACGTTCTAAATCTGTCATGTTTTTCAGTTTAATTCATTTGGTTAATTAAAATGTAATTTATTTTCTTTTAACTGTAACATTTTGCTTGCATATTTAAGACATAGGTTTTAAGATATTCAACAATTTTGTGAACAACAATTAGTAAAAAGCTTGTGGCAATTTATGTTTACTGCTTTCGCCTCGCTTATAAATCCCGTACTGCCACTTATATGTGGTCTGTCACGTTAAAATTATGACAAATATATTCTGGTCTTTCAAGAAAATAATTCCTAATTCCTAAATTATTATGAGGAACACAACATGAGGAATAATACGTACCGTAGACTTATAAATTTCGAATGTAGACTTAAAGAATTCAATATTTTTTGTATCTGAATTCTAGTATCTTTTAAGGAAAGTACTGCCTGTTATAGTGTTTCATCAATAACAGGGATTTATAACGCCTTAAATATGTCAAACTGTTATTTCGAAACACATTTTATAAATGCGAAAATGACGACTATATTAGACACCATGCAAATACCCGGACATAAATCAATATCATTCCATATAAAAAGCATCTGCGGCACAGTTTATTTCCAATTTTGAAAGACGTTCGCTCATTCAAAATATGAAGTATTACGTGTGCATCCGGCGAAAACGTAACGTAATCCCCGATATGATAATGATGTCCCTCGTAGGTTTCTAACTCGACAGTTTACCAAATATAAATATGAGATTGTATCTAAGGCAAACCCTTCACGGCCAGATGTGCTAGTAAATGATCCTGGGGGAAATTTGAAACTGTCATTACCTTTGATGAGCTGCTAGTAATCCAGAACACTGTTCCTTCTAGGGTAATACGTACGTGATGACTTTCGCTGGTTTACCTGCTTAACTCCCCCGCTACTTCCACTTTTAGCGAATGCTTAGATGTTTCAATTAATTTAATTGATGTTGGGTTATAAAAATTATATAGAAATGTAGAGCAACTGTCTGTTTCGTAGCGATCAATTAAAACGTCTCACTTATTTCCTAATCAGGAAAAGTCACTTTTATTTCATTCAACGGCGGCGTTCATTTCTGAAATAATAATTAATGAACCAATGAAAATAAAATTATCTCGCTACACGTTCGCAAATAACGAAGTGCTTACCTTCACATCAACTGACGTGTTTACACTTTGAGACTGAATAAATACGAGTTAATTCTGTGTTTCAATTCTAAACCCTCAACATGTATTCAGTTCAGTGTACTGCGAAAATAAAAACATTCATATTAAAAACAAAGCGACAGGCTGTAACTATATCCATGAAATTTCTCGATGTAAATCATCGAAGCTCTTCATCATTAAAAATCCTACTCAAAATTTCATCCGTTAAAAATATGTTACCCCAAAATTAATTATCTATTAAAAATATGATTCATTTGCAAAGTTTGAGTAAAGTAGTACGTTTTCAAATTAATTTGTTTATATAGCTTAGCAGTTAATGGCTTTCTCGCGCACATCCGTCCATCTGAATTAAGTAAGTCCGGACCGGACACGGAAACTTCATTGCACATTTAAGCTCCGGCGGTAATTCACTTTAGCTACAGTATACAATGTAATTCGTTACTTAATACGTTTGATTTTTTTTTAGTCGCTGACGTCATTTCATGTAATAAATAGAAAGTATTCGAATAATTTATTGATAAAGGCAGCAGAAATCTGTGCAAAATCTTAATAGGTTTTTTTTTAAGGCGTTCATTTGTTAAAGATCACTTTCTTTTCTGTCACGCCGGAACCGCAAACATAAATATGCTATATACTGTCCGAAGTATTTCGTTTACGTAACGATCAAAATTAATAGTTTTTTTAAATGTCTACCATTGGCGTACTGTTACTACACTACAAGAAATATTCACGAGAACTTGAGGTAATCAATAAAAGACCTACATTCTCAAAATTGTTTTGCACTAAAAGATCTGTTTCCATATTTATTTATTTTACCTAATTATAAGAAGCCAAACTAAACCCCTAGTTAACTATAAACTTTAGATGCTTGTGTTACAATTTACTTTACTGTTCTTTATTCTGCTTCAAAAACCTTACGTATACAAAATACATAATTCTAGGTAAGCAGCCATGAAATTAAAACATAAAATCCCTTTATCCTAAAACGATGAAACATATTAAAAATAAGACAAATTGAAAACTGCCATTATATTTTGATTAACCTAAATCGCTGTATCCTTTATTTCGCCTCAAACGAGTCGGCAATGATCCTTGTAACAAGCAAAAGAACATCATTTGTCAGTTCTTTTTTTCCTCCTCCCAAGAAAAAGTAACCTTTTTATGCCGAAATTGAAAGTAAAAATGTTTCGCATTTCAGCTGCTTAGCTATGCTTTTTAAATATGTAAATTATTCACGCAACGTTGAGCAAATTAATGTACGTTTTCAATCAAAACTGCTTCCAAATGCGCGCACAAAAAGCAAATATGAATTTTAATTACTCCATTTTACGTAACAACTGTTGTTACACAAAGTAATTAACCAAAAACGAACTTAGTTGGCGCAGAAAGTCGTTACGTAAATAGAAAACTTTTAGCGGACAAAGTAAGTATGTAGGCGGTACCTCAAATTTGGATTTAACGTTTATTTATTCTGACATGATTGTTAGCGTATTGTGTAGTCTGGTTTCAATAAATTTCTGTCAGCGACGAGTTAGTTGTAGGTTTTGCAATAATTTATTTATTTCTTAGCTGCTACGGCCTACCGCATCTTACGTAATACTATGAGAAGATAAATTAATAGAATTCCTGTCGGAAATTGATCAAATTTATTGCACATATATTTTTATCATAACTTCAACAGCTAAATACACTAGCTCATGAATATTCATTACGCTACTATTATTAAAATTAACTAAAATTGTGTAACTGGCATATGGAAAGCGTTAGGAAAGAGTTTATATATGTATTTCGGCCTTATTGGGCCTCATCAGAACTCTGTACCTTAAAAAAATTATATTAAAATTAGTATTCAAATTTAGTATTAAAACAACAGGTTTAGAAACTAGAAACTCATACGTCATTTTTATATATTATAATAATAATTATAATTATAATAATTTATTATAGCTGACGCTCAATTGATTCATTGCAGCAAAGAGCCAGGTTTAAGCCTTAAGTTAGAATGTTTAAGATTATCATTTTTGCAGATGTGTTCGACCCCACAGAATTTATTTCTAAAATATTGTTTACGTTAAACCCAATTCAATCTAAATCTGTCTCCATATCTTCTAAGGCGCCACAAGCAAAAGATTTAGTGCTTTAGTACTTAAAACATTTATCACTTCACACTTAAAATTATTGCGAACGTCTCCGTAGCCACACGTTTCGTAATAGGACAACTTTTGTTGGGTCTTGTCAAGTGTCGTGCACTCTTGACCGATAAGCACCCTACATACTAATTATTTCACTTATAATAAAGTTAATTAGTAGTAATTGTGTTTCGTTTTAATCTAAGTCGCAAAGTTACAACAGATTTATTACCCCCTGCAGCCGTGTGCCATTCATAAATGCAATTTAAATCGGCGGTTTTGTTTCACGATTCCGCGCGCTACAGTATTTCAAAAAACATCGACTCCAAATTATGCAAATTTCAACTTGCTCCGATTAAATTTTTTTATTAAAAAATATTTTGTTTGAAATAATGTCAGAAACGTGTCCCTCAAGTTTGATGCATCTTCAGTGAAACACCCAGTATATGTGTTGCACTCTAACTTAGGCTTTAATTTAATCCTGACTTAAATCTTTTGTGAAACCCAGCCTAGTAGTCACTCATGTTTTTGTCTTTAATAGTACGTCTTTATACAGGATGACTGTTAATTAAATCGTCAAAATGGAATCGCTGAAAGAAGCGATATTCGAGAGTATGAGAAAAATCTTGAAAAAAATTGTTCTACAGAATTTATAATTAATTAAAAGATTCCCCCTAAATGAAGCACCGGCACTGCATACGAAAAATCACGCCACGTTTTATAAATGCGGCGTTATAATTCGTTTTACTACACGTTTAAAAGATGGTAACGGAAATCTCAACTGCTTCTTTTACGAAACGTCAATATTAGTAGTTTCTAAAAGAACTAGAATGACGTATGAAATAAGGAAATCTCACAAGCCCAGATAGGTTTACTAGAAATTGATGTAAGTAAAATTACTAATAAATAATTATCGTACAAGACAATGTTTACATTCCAAGGAATCGTTTAAACAAATCGGTTTTCTCCGAAAATGCGAAGCGATTTATTATATCTGAAATTCTATGCCGACAAGTTTCCTTTTTCTGTTTCCTAGGCCAGGCAATAGTTCGTAATTCATGCTAACTTACAGCTGTAAAATTTTTGACTTACATTTCGCACGGAAGCAAAGCTTATTATTGCAGCTGTTTTAAACGTCGATAGTGCGTAGGGGAGAGAGGGGGAATGGCGAACACTTAAGGTAAAATTATATTTTCTTAGATACGTGAGAGTTAAGTACAAAGTCCTTTTATTATATGTATATACAAAATAATACTGTAGATGATTATCGATTTGAAATATTTTATTATTAAATGTAAAAAATTTGTAATGTAAATTGTCCATCGATAAAGGGTAATGCCGAACACAAAGTTAATTATATCAAAAAAGGAACTTAGCACAAATAAAGTTAAACACAATAGTCACACTGGTACTCTTCAACTGTATCCGCTCCACTGCAGTTTTAAAATATGTTTGGTCATCTCTTTTTCTTGGTCGGTTGTAAACACGGACTTTCTTCCAATTTTCCTGAGTTCTCTCCGTTATGAAGTGTAATCAGAAGAATCTGAAATGATCTCGATACTTCACTAAGTTTTCTTCCGTTTGCTAAAGCTGCTAAGGCTGCTCCCATGGTCTCCTGCGTTCAACTTGCCTTATTAGTTGTTCTACTTCTGCTACGTGGCATCTCCAAAGGTACGCCATAAGGGCGCAAGTTGGATAATGCCGAACATAAATGGGGTATTGGCGAACAATTTGTTCATCATTGCCCCATTCGCATAGGTAGTGTGTTTATTTAAATTATGGATATTAAATCTTCGTTCTAGAGCATGCTAACTGCTCAAAAATATCCCAAATAACCCTATTAGCGCCTCTGCCTAACTAAATTTCAATATATTTACATGAACCAGGACTTAGCTCGTTTCAAAATGTGCACTAGTCTTATATCGCGTAACGTCAAGACAGTAAAAATGCAGATTACATCCAAGCTGTGCTTCGAAACAGGTACCTGTTGCATGTGACCGATTGGTTAAGTCTCCCACTAGGTGGAAGCACACCTTTATCTTGTACACTCCGTTTCAGAGTCGTTAAATTAAGGTGTTCGCCATTGCACGCTGTTCGCCATTCTCCCTCTCTCCCCTACACATATTCGCGCAGAACATGTGATTGAACATCAAATGCAACAATTCGTCAAATATGTAAGGTATTCACGAACTATTCTAGAGCAAGGCGCGAGCCATTCCCCGCGAACCAAGGAGAGTCTGTTTTTCGACGAACATTACGGAATGTTGCGCGCAAGTATGGACGGCGTTCGCGCCAGGAGCGCAAATGTGTACGGTATGTGCGAACGAATTCTTAACTCGGCAATTTGAATTGTTTTTCGTTTTAGTGATTCAGTGACCTAAAGGTCATGTTGATGATACCGCGCCGCCGTAGCATAAAACTATAGAACACTTTATCAAGGTATTTATTTCGTTGATCTGTTCCTCTATTTTTTAACCATGAGCTTATCGTCGTTTTGAGGCTAATTTTTGATTAATTATTTCTCGAAAACTAGAATAGAAAGATTTTTTTTAATTTTTGCCATACTCTCGGACATCGCTTCTTTTAGTGGTTTCATTTTGTGGGGTTAATTACCGCATTGGCGTTTTATAAAAGATTTAAACGAGAATTATAGTTAGCACAATATGCTGTACAACATAATGTGTGTCACATTCACAAGCTTAAATTTAATCCACGCTTAAATCATTTATGCAACGCAACCTAAAGATTACAACTAGGAGAACAATAAGAACCTCGATCTTTAAACAATCGAAGAAGGCATGGCCGCTTCGTAACAATTGAAGATACACATCATTGAAATTCTGCGGGTTATAACTAATGAGCGGGACAATTCTATTTTCCAAGGTTATCGGTTAGCTTTCAAAGTGCATTGTATCGAATCGTAAAAATTAGTCGTGCGAGTAAAAGCAACTAATCCAATTCAGCACGCCACTGACTGATGACCTTGAAAAATATAAATGTTTTATTTATGGACGTCTCTCAAATTAAGAAAATTATTTTGAACGGTACTCACAATCTTTATTTTTTAAATTTAATCGTACTCGTCGTTCTTAAAATTATTTTTCAGCAGACCTCATTATTAAATTTTTATTTTTACTTTTTCATTTACTCAAAGTTCATTGTCAAAGTAATTATAAAAAAAAGGTAATACATTTGAGAGTAACATCTTTTGACTGACACAAGATATAACTTTTAATATACAGTTTCGACGTTGTATAAATTACATAATACAATGTGTCTATAAAAGGCTGCCATTATGTAGGTGGGTGACTGTGAATAGTACAATTACATGTGATTAGTCGGCGTCATATATTTTCTGGGTATTTAGTTTTTTGATGTTTGGAAATACTTTTCAGAATTGTTTAGTTAATTTCTATTATTTATTTATTATTCTTTTTCGAGTTTAAATACCAAAGTTCTCTTATTGCTTTTTATGACTTTATATAATAAGAAAACCGAAATCAATCAACCAAAATATTTTTCTTATACTTTATATTAATGTATGTGTGTAATAACCTTAATAATTTGGTTTATATCACTAAATTGTAATATTTTGCAATATCTGCTCAATTATACCAAAAATATTTGCATGTTCTTGACTTTTATGCAGCAATTTATTACCACACTAATTAACAAAAAAAAAAACTCTAAAAATTAAATTACTTTTACCTTGCTCCTATTCCAATTACTGAAATTAAATGAAAAACATTTAAAAATGTACTGCGACGGTAACTACCAACATAATACGAGTTTACTAAGAAAGTTGCCACTATTTTTTTTTAAGTTAATGCTGCCATCAGCTTAGTTAAACAAACAATCATGAGCTTTTGCAAATGAAATCTATAACTAAAAAAAAACTCGAATTAATTGGGTTTCGAATTAGTTTACCATTTTCGTGAAACCACTCGACAATAAAGAACGTGAATGTGAATTTATTATGAACATTGTGCAAGTGCATCCGTAAATAATAATCGAAATGGTTCGATTCAGTCAAGGCCAAGGAGAAACAATAACTCATTATTAGTTGTGATCTTTGAATGTCAGACGGAAACTGGATTTTTTGAAGCGTAGAAACAGACTCAATTTAGATTAGAATACCTTCTGAGTAATCGTGCAACAACAAAAGCATTAAGCTATACTTCATCGTCTTCAAGGCCAATAGTCTGCAGACGTTTATACAATTCACCGGTGTAAATCAATGATTTCCGTTTTCAGCATTTAAAACCATAGTCCCGGTAAGCAATTACCACGTGTGAGTCATCGGTAAGCATCTCCAGAAGAATTTTGTTTACGTCCCACGATTCTAAAGACGTTTACGGATTTCAGGCTCGGAGGAATTTTTTTAGAATTACGTATTACGTGTTGATGCGAATCATCAAAGTATTTTTGGAGGCGATGCGCTTTTTCCATGAATGAAAGGCGTTTTGTGAACCTGAGTTTCCAGCCGGTATAAAAGAGTAGGCGCAATTGTTGGAACTTTATGCTTGCAGAAAAACGTTTTTGACCTTGATGTTTTGAATTTGCGTTTTTATTTGGGAGGATGAGATCGATGAATTTATTTGTTTTGCGCGTGTGTTTTTTATTGGAATTCTTATGCTAATAGTCAGAATGCTTTTATCCGATTGACCTTATGTGTCTGGTTAAGAGTTACAAAATATGACGGCAGCAAAAGTAAGTAAATATTTAACTCCTTTGTGCATATTTTTAAAACGTAGATTCAATCACCACAATGTTTGGTATTTTTTTTTTATTAAAATTCTTTAATTGATTCGTTTATCTTTTACGTATGTGCTTAGGACTTCTCCAAGAATTTTCCAACTTTTTTATGTACTTCCAAATTGCAGTTAAGTTAAAACAAAATGTACTGAAACGATTCCAAATCGTTTTAAGTGAATTTACCAGCTTTTTCACAAACAATTTCTTAAACGAACGAATTCGGGACATTTTTAGATAAAACCAAAAGAAATTAAATTGCTTAATTCGACTTTGATTGACGTCAAACGAAAAGACTAAGAATATTTACTTACGAAAAGACTTATTTCCTAAAGTAAATGAATTCTGAGTATAATTATTTATAATTAGCAACACTTCAAACTACCTCAAGTTAATTACGTTAATATAAAATTAAACATAGGAATACAAGCACAGTATTGTGTAAATATGCACCGTTGATTGAAGTTATGTAATAGAGAAGTATAAACAAAATAATTATAAACAATGACGATCACTGCAATAACTGCAAATAACAGTATGATCCCAAGTAACAACGGGTTTTGTCGTAAAACTCACTAAACCCTTCGTAAAAATCACCGTTCAAGGCTGCCTACGGTCGTCATCAGGCTTATCGTCTCACTGGTTGATTACGTTCGCAGCCGGTGAAACCCACGCAGCAAGATTTTGCACCGATCGACTCATCTCTCTCACAGGTGCTGTTCAGCACGAGAGGTCATGGCTGAGGACGTGTTGCAGCTCGGAACCAGTTTGCAACAGTGTCTTTGCCAAACGATGCCGGAGAAAGTTATTATGGGCGCAGGCATTGGGAGAAACGAAACTTGAATTTTACCTACGGTCTTGATAGCGGTCAGGATCAAGGACGACAGCTTTTGGAAACGACGAAAGATATTTTAACGAAGCGCAAATATAAACAAAAACGTTTAATTATAGTATTTATTGTTGACTGCGCACGTTTTGTTTACGTAAATTCCAATTCAAAATCGTTCTGGGTTAACCATAAATTATTCTTTAAAAAAATGGTCTATTACGAAAAGTTAAAACACCTTCAACTAAATGAGAAACGAAGCTGAGAACTAGGACAGTGATGAAAATACAGGGACATCATGAAATCAAGTGATTCGTCATGCAAATAATAATTAAAAATTCCAAGAAGATTAATAATAAATTAGTAGATGTTTTAAGTTCTTTTTTATTCCATCAAATATAAGCATGACATCAAAAGTAAATAAAAAGTTAAATTGTAAAATGTTTAATAGCCTTGCATCTTTAGCTGGAAAAATATTAATTTTATTTTTATCCAAAGCTCAGCTTAGAGGCAAAAAGGACAAAGAAACACCGATTCACTGACGTACGTTGTACAAACCGACTGAAAGTACTTTAAACCCAAACTTAAATAAATAATAATAATAGTCAATGTCTGTATTTAGTTTCTCAAAAAATTTTGTTTGAAAAATTTAATTCAATTAACAAATGATTCTTTTGTTTAACAAGGTCGTACTTAATTTAATGGATCGAATCTAAATTATGACAAAAATTCCAAATTATCTGTAACTTGGCAGGGATTAGTTAGAGTCTATCCTTTAATTTAATGAAAATTAATTAATGTCAAAAGAGCTGCAATTAATTAAGTCCTGTGGTCGGAAAGGATGTATTAAGCACGATCCCATAAGGCCGCTAATTGTCTCGAAGACCCTCTTTAATTTAAGAAACCCCTGACGAAATCAGAATGTGTAACTACCCGGGAGTTATTTAGCATTGCAACAGGATAGTGATTAATGTAAAGGCGGTGATACTTACAATTAGTTTTGCCTTAGTTACTACGTCCATCCTGAAAGAATCCTGCAATTACTCTCGCTCACAAATTATTTACAGCTAACACAAAAAATGAGTCAGATTTTAGTTTTTCCATTATCTCAAGCATGAAATTTTTTGTTTAACTTTATCATTACCCTTGCGATGACCTTTTTAATATCTTCTAATTACATTTAGATAATGACTTACTATCAACATAATTTTAAGAATTGTTTTGTGCATTGGTAATTCATTCAAGCTTGAAGATTCCCGAAAAATAAATATAAAATAACCTTAGCGGCATTTCCTGTTCAAATATATCTGAGCTGTAAGCAAATTCTTGAATGCACGGCAGAATACTCGAGAAAAGATTCAGACAGATAACGATAATTTAATGAGAACAGCACCGACGAGATGGATATTCGATTTTCTAGGACCGCATTTCTACCTCCCTAATGAGCACCGCTTAGGAAAATTGATAGAAAATACCTCGTTTTATTGCCAAAGTTGTTTCGCACTTCGCTGACGGAATCTCAAGCTCGCGGAAAATTCACGCTTATTACGTCGTTATAACGAAGCTTCTCCTTTGCACGTAATTTTTTTCCTTCCAGAGTAAATAACAAGTTGTAGTTTGATACATGATGTAATTCGCCAAATATTAAAGAAGAAAAACTGTTCATGAAATATTCCACATGATGTCATGCGTTGTTGGTTCCTGGCTAATTTAGAGGTGATTTCAGGAAACATCGGCTGTCATTTATTAATTATGGGACAAACAATTCCGAATAAATTCGTTAAGCAATGTTTTGATCCGAAGGATATAAACAATCGACAAAAAAAAAGCTCATGAATACGAGCCATTGTGCGTCCGAAGAATTTCTAGCAGTCACGGCTGCAACCTTCGCTATTGTATAATTTATTAATCACGAATCGCATTTTTTTCGGCCACGAAATTCTTATTCATCGCGCGCTTTAATGTAGATGAAGCTCGCAGGTATTTAATGGGTTCGGTAGGAATCACACCTTGTAACTACATTCCACCTACGACAATGCGCATTTTCGTAACTTGGAAGACGCAATGCGTAGGAATAAAAACTAAAAGTTAATTAAGGATGTGTGGCAAGGTACGACGGGTTTTAAACAGACAACATAATTATTAAATAATGAAATTTGTACTTCCTTTATTATATTAAATGAAATAATCGACGTTGTGAATAATTATTATTTATACATGCAATCGTTTAATACGTAACATTTGTGTGGTTGTAAAACAGCTAATTATTACTTGTTGTATTATTAATTACATATATTGTTTCATTATAATTAATACTAAATTATGTTTAACCAAGCTTTTATAGAACTTGCGGATTTCGTATAAAAAAACAAGAAGAAATTCATTATGACAGGAATCAACTACCTTATCGACAAAAGTAAAAGAATGCAAAGTAAAAAATACCGGGTGACTGACAATTGTCTCGCCAAAAAACAACACGAGAATGTTCGACATCTGAGAATGTGGAAAAAAAGGTGAAAAAATGTGTTTTTTTTCTAAAACGACGATGCGTCCCTGGTTATGATAGAACGGCAGATTAACGAAATAAACATAGTTATAAAATTTTTTCAAAATATTTGCTTAACAAACGCATGCAAATAATATAATAATAGATAAATAATAATTAAGCAAGTGTTTACTTTTTAATTATTTCATTTTATCCTGTCTGAGTTTTTCAAACATCACAGCAATTTGAAACTAATTTTCCTCCCAGCTGTTAAACAAGTAATAAAACGAAATCCAGATGTATGTCAAGGTCACATTGTGTGCAGTGAATAAAATAAAAGTCATAAAAGATTATACTCCAATTTATTGCTGCATTTATAAAAGGAGGCGTTGAACATTTGTACAAAAAATTTTCCCTTCTCACAGTGTGTTGCTGTCATTTTTTCGCATGTTCACGTATGTTCCTTACTTGATCAGTAAACGCCAAATTTACGTTTGACCTCCGTCTTCTTCGAGGCATTTCCTAACTCTTTTGCGACATCCATTAATAACATTTTGCAAAATATGAGGAGAATTGTTTATTTCATCACACTTTTCGATGATTTCTAGGTAAGTTCCTGTAAATCATTAACGGGCGTTTTAAAAATGGAATTTTTCAAGTAGGACCAAACAAAGAAATCCAAAGGAATCAGATCGCGGAGGCCATATGTTTGCCATATTTCTGCTAATTATCCGATCTCCAAAAAACTCTTAAAGGAAATTTAAAATACCTCCAGCAGCATGGGCCGTTGCACACGCTGCTGGAAATATCCAAATAGCAACTCGTCAACATTCAGTTGATTAATGGATGCAAAATCTCTTCCATTATTATCTCTTCCATTAAAAAATAATGGACCTACGGGATCTACTTTTTATCAAAATACGGGACTCGTATCGAACAGATATTTATTTCTATCGTTTACAGGACATTGATGCAAGTTTAAACATGTGTGCAGTTGCGCATTTGTTACGCTTATACTTACTGGTGTGTTGTTACGCAGTTGTGACACTTGTGGCGCGTTATTTTGCAATTCGTGTTAATCATTACAACAATGAGCGACAGAACTCAATTTAGCCCTCAGCCTTAGAACCTCAAGCTCTGAAGAGGAGTTTGTGGAAGATAGTGATGATTCAGTAAGAGGCAAGGATTATGTTGCAAGTGAATATTCTGACTCAGATTTTACTGAAGCATTTAGTGATACGGAAGAACCTGAAGATAACATAGTATAAACAAATACAGAATAGAAGAAGAAATTTCAGAAAAAAGTATATTCAATACTTTATGTAACAAAGATGATATATTTAGTGTACCTGAAGCTGTACACTTACCTATCAGCTTTTCACAACGGATGATGAACTTATGGTACAAGAGACTAATAAGCACGCGCTAAACTGCAAGGAAAAAGAAGTTTTGAATGTAAATAGAACGGAAGCAGGAAAATAAAAAATTCAGTCTTGGCAGCCAGTAACTATAGATGAAATGAAAAAGTTTTTTGGTATTTTACTTTGCATAGGAATAGTGGATGAGCCTAAATTAAATTTACAATGTTCCAAAGACTCTATATTTCATAATGATTTTATCTCGACACAAATGTCGCGGGATGGATTTTTATTT
Source organism: Serrognathus titanus (assembly GCA_039766575.1). Taxonomy (NCBI): domain Eukaryota; kingdom Metazoa; phylum Arthropoda; class Insecta; order Coleoptera; family Lucanidae; genus Serrognathus; species Serrognathus titanus. The sequence goes on from CM077912.1 coordinate 6,073,561, forward strand.
ATTCTGAAGTACTGGCATTTCGCCAATAATGCTGACGATACTGGTGAAAACAAACTTTTTAAAATTAGGCCTATTTTAAATTCCGTAATTGATTCTTTCCAACAAAACTGTACATCAGGTTATAGATGAGTCAAAGGTGCCTTGGAGAGGTCGTTTAAGTTTTGAACAATATATAAAAAATAAATCACATAAGTACGGAGTTAAAATTTACAAGTTATGTTCTGTGGGTGGGTATATTTTAAATTTTAAAATCTATTCGGGTAAAAATGATGAAGTATCAGGAAAAGGACACGCCGAAGCTGTCATAAATGTATTGCTGAAAAATTACTTCAATATAGACGGAATCCTTTATTGTGACTTCTTTTATACGTGCCTACATGTAGCAGAAAATTTAATTAAAAAAAAATACCAAAATATGTGGCATTTTAAGGAAATGGGATATCCTCAACTAGTACCGCAAATAGGATTAAAAAAGGAGAAATTTGTGGTGCACAAAAACGAATCATCAAAGTAATCAAATAGCTACATAAAAGACCTGTTTCTATGCCCAGAACTTGTGATGATCATGACGCAACTTTAATAGATAGTGGGAAGAAAAATAGACAGCAACAACCAATTTTAAAAACAAAATGTATATTGGATTACAATCGAGCAAAGAAAGTGGTAGATTACAGGTAACAAGTATCTACATTTTTATTTACTTAGTAACTAATACGACCAAATGCCATCTTACCAAAGCACTCTTCGGAAAGGACTGAAATGATACAGAAAAGTGGCATGCGAAATTATTTTTGGATCTGTAATGACTAATGCATGGATTTTATATAATCAAACACACGACAGAAAAATATCCATTTTAGACTTTAGAGTTAGTATCTGTAAAGCCTTGGCACCTGTAGTTGTAGATCCAGGACGGCGAAACGTGTTCATACACCGACAGAAAAAGAAAAAAAATGCAGAAATTGTTATCAAAATTTGCAGAAAACAATGTCCAGCAGAGAAGCAGACAAAAAAGTAAGAAAAGTGACATTTTGTTTCGAATGTGAAGGTCAACCTGGTCCGTGCCTAAAATGTTTCAACGAAACCCATGCACAATGAGAAAACGGAATAATAAAAGTTATGCAATTTACGTAGTCCCTGTTTCTCTATTAAATTACATAGAGAACTTCATAAAATGTATGCCATTATATTTCCTAACTTTTAACAAAAATTTTTTTCTTTCAAAATTTATGCAAATACATTATCTTTAGAAATAAAATTATTTTATCAAAAAAGAATATTTGCGCTATAGAAATATAGTTTCTGGAAATTTTTCCTGAAATTCTGCAATACAATCAGGAATAGAATATAGGTCCATTCGCCATTAATTTTTTGGGCGTTTCGAAAGTAGGATTCCACCATAAACGATCAATGAAACAATTTTTTAAAGTTATGTTTGTTTACTCATCTGTTTAAGGTACGGATCAAGTAAGGAACATACCTGAAAAAATGAGAGTAACACACTAGATGGGAAAACTTTTTGTACACGTGTTACTTCATACGCTGTGCCACTTCATACTTTTAGGTTAAATTTTTAATTAATTATAAACCGTTTTGAAAAATTCTTAAACTTTCTAAACCCGTAATCTATAACGTTCATTCTCTTAACGTTCATTTTTTATAGAATAATTAGCACTCGCCCTGTATAAAATTCATTCTACTTTATCTAAACCCAATCAAAATTTTAAATATCCTCAAAACACCAAACGTGATTAGATAATTTAGCAAAGCATTTTATAGCGGTAATACTGATTGTGATAATATAGTGAACAACTAGTTTTAACTTTTACATCTCAGAGGGCCTATTAAGTTGGTTGCTGTTAATGTGGGACCCGGCAAACGTTTCATGATATTTCCTTGTGGTGTTCGAAGTGTTTCGTGTTGCAACGCAAGTTTTCTCAATGCGTGACTTTATCCTTCCCTACAAATGACAATCTATTGCTATGGCTTTCTTCAACTTGCTCGTGATCTTCCTCAGACTCGCTATCTTCAAGTCGTTGGTTGTCATAATCCGATTCATTTTGATTGATTCAGATCTGAATGATCGTCGTCGAATTTCTATGTTTATTGTCGTTTAGAAATTCTTCCATTATTTGTTCTATGTGTTTCTGCTCTTTCTCGTAAGAATACATGACTGAAGAAAACAATGAAGCTGTAGTTTCATTTCATAATTTAGAATGAGAAAACATAAATGATCGTGTCGGTTCCTCAAACCGTAAATTGATCCAATTATGACATAGCTACTGTTGACGACACTGTCATCGGTACTGCTCGTTCGTCACAATAAATTGAGAATGTATAAGAAGGGGTAGGTTGCTCCCTCTTTGTTTTTCAAAATGGTGTTCACAAAAGTGCATGGCTGGTCTCAGAGACCGAACGAGACTAGTGGATGGTTAACTGAATATTAAACAAAATTAATCAATTCCATATAAAAGTCCAAATGAAAGTAACATCTTTATGTAGAATTTTACTGTTATTTAATGGCACGTAAAATGATATGAAATTTTGTAATAATAATAAAGGACTCTTATAAACAAAACATCTGCAATATAATTCTCCAAATATTCACATCCATTTTAATAAACATAAATTTCAGCTGGGACTGTGAGATTTAATTTTATGCGCACGTAAACATTCGAAAAATTCCGTCTGCTACGTATTTAAACCAAGTTATCAAAATTTTGGAGTCAGCCATGCATAAATTTGTGTTTTGCATAAAATATGAAATAAATGCGCATTTTAAATTCGCACAATTTTTGCCAAGACATAACAAATATGTTTTGTAACAGCAACAAATAAGCGTTACGTATCTTACCACGTACCGCTGGATAACAAAAAAGTTACGTTCCAGGTATTTGCTTAATAATTCAAATTTCATACATAACAAATATGTTTTGCGAATTTAGCAAGCGAAAAAGTTGGTCGGCTTTCTTTTACAAACGGCAAAACGGCCTCAAACCGTTCGAGAGAAATCACTTTTAATAAACGAGTACCGATGCGTGAAAGTCTGTTTACTTTAACTAAAAATCGTTTACGCAGTCTTCTAAACCTGGTCCGTTGTTGAAAAAGTTGTTTCACGCTGTTTTTAACCAAAATTCCTTAAATACTAGATGAAGTTTTTGCGGCGGCTTTAAACAAAATAACCTTTCTAAAATTTTAAATGTTAAATGGAAAAGTTAATGACCTCGTTACTATGATATTGTGTAAGTTCAAAGACAAATCGCAGCAGCGATTTCTTGTTTTGCGTTTTGCTAGGGCACGACGACGGCATGTTTCTTCTCTACAAAGGAAATTTACATTTTTCCTCCGCGAAGATAATTCCTCTCTGGCACGTCCAACGTCCTACTTTTTTCACATCCTCCTCCTCCTTTTAAGGTCTGAGAAATGTATAACAACGTTTTCTAATAATATTAAAGCTCCGTCTTTCACGTCTTACGGCGACACTAATTTTAATCTTCTACTTTCGGAGAACTAAACGCGGACGTATTAATGACACACTTTACTATAAAATATTACCGCACAAATCCCCATCACCTTCATTGAATCACACGTGAATTTAAGTTTTAATGAAACGTCTGGTGTAGGTGGTATTAATTTTCCCAGCGTAACTCGTTTTGATATATCCTTATCCTTAAAATGATGATATCACCACGTGCACCCGATTAGTATTTCAATGGATTGGTCTTTACGCGAAGAAGGTCGGAGAAAGTAGTCACGTCCATTGAAAGTCAAAATTATGCACGATTACATTGCCTAAGAGAGGTAAGTAACAACAACGTTATTTAAAAGTGAAAAACTAATTCGATTATAACAATTACATCAGATTGTATGTACACACAATAGATGTTGTTAATTAATTTACCCAAAATATTCATGTAGTAAAAATAAAGTTAAGAACAATAATCATTAATATTTATCCCTGAACTATTTCGACAATTTGAATGATTTAATATAGAACCATATCGGAATTGCATTTAGAATGAATTCTTGTTCTCAATCGCATTTGCATCGTATAGAGTCTTCGTAACAAAACAAGTACAGTACACACCAAAGCCTAGTACCATCAACATATTTTATTTAAATCCCAAGAAACTTAATCAGTATTAACCATTCAAAGCAGAATTTTCAGTGCTATTTAAGTGAGGCAAAAATTATCTCCCCGACTCTACGGAATACATTCAATAACTATCCGTCCGAAGTTGGATCGCCTGAGAACGATTCCACGTTCCGATTCCGGAATTAAGCTTTACTTATAGCTCCTCGGAGTTCTGTAACAAATCCGACTAGTTGTTCCGTTCCCATCTCCGCTCATAACAAAATATAAAGCGATCTCAATTAATACTGTTCTGCGATAGGCAGCCGACGATAATTCCCCCTGGGCTTCCGTTAAAAGCTTCGTTAGCGGAAAAATTGCTGCTTTATGCTTCGCATTTCCCAGTTTTTTTTTAACCTCGCCGTTGATCCTTGTTTTTTAGATTCTCTTTTTTTTATTAAAGCGAGAGAGAAATCACTGTTTTATATAATTACAAACGCTGAGTCCACGCAGAATTTATAGCGACTTCTACCGTCTTGCAGTTACAGTTTTTTGAAATGGAGCTATTTTATCGTTAATACATTTTCAGACAATCAGAATATATTTACCTAATCTTCAACATTTGACAATAACCTAGTGATTAAGGCCACGGAAATCCATAAAAATAAATAAATTCAGGGCGAGTAGGCCCTTTTCCAAACTGGTAGTTGTTGAGACTGACTGATTTTTGGAATTCCATCAGTATTCAGATGATGATATGCATTGCTGCAATGCAGATCTCAAATAAAACGAGGACACAAGGTCGATGTTTACAGCGTCAACTCTTCAGTTACATAAAAATATTTTATTTATTTCTTCTATGTGTGCTCATATCTTACCAATCGAAAATTTATTGGTTGCTCTTAATTACACTAACTTGAAGGCCGCAGAGCCCTTCCATTTAAACACTACTAAATGTAATGTCGAACCACAAAATAGTAAGTAGTAGTAAGCTTGATTAAGTTTCTGTGAAAAGTAACATTAAAGAAAAATATATCGCCCTTCAAATACACCCTCTTAAAATATAAACTCGCACATGACGTATGTTTTATTGTCTGATATATGGTTCCATGTGTGTTATTGTTGTTAACTGAGTTATGGTGAAGTATAATCCTGGAAATGTACCATATCCCAAGAAAAAAAAATACGATTATAGCGACGCCAGGCCAGTATATAAGTTATATTTATTTCATTCCGTTTCAATTTTTCGCAATATCTTTTTTATGGTTGGGCAGCACAGCTTCTTCGTATTTCTGAAAGTGCCACGCTGCGTAGTCGGAATGGGCACGTAACTCTGTTTTGTTAGGTCAATGAGCGTTATGAACCTCGTGAGTTGTAACGAACGGAAGCGAGCTCGACACGTCATTTATATCCTCAGTTTCGGCGGCCCAGATGCGCCCTCCGCATCGTCGGTACAATATAATACACGCGTCGGCGTTATCGATCCATCCAGAAGCCTCCTGAATGCTGCCACACTTCCACATAGACACACAAACACCCGCTTATCAATCGGCTTTTGACTTCGCGCCGAGCTAACGACTATTTGATATTCCCGTCAATTCATCAGGACCACCATCAGGATCACTCGCGGTTCGAGTGAGGAGTCTGCTTGCTTGCTCGCTGACTGCTGCTATAATTTATCTCTGGGTTTCGCACTTTCTCCTTATTGTCGTTTATATTTTATCTTTTTTCCGGTAGACCGGATGCATTCCTTGAAAATATGGATAAATCAACGGAAAGATAAATTTTTTTCCTGAAAATATATTCTCCGAAGGTTGAAACAAATGCCCTCAGATTTTCCTCTAAAGAAGATAAAATATTTGTATTCTTCGATTTAAAAAAATGATATTACAAGAGTAAACCAAATTACTGCCCTAGTTATTTCGTACTCAAACAAGTAACGCATAGTTTAGATGGGAGAGGAGTTGTCGAACTACTCTTCTGCTGAACAGGCCCCAAATAGGGGGTTCAATTTTAATGACTTGAGTAGCAGTAGTTAATAATAACTTTACTTCTACGTATAACGTGGAATACTGAGCATGACTGTAGAAAAATATTCCTTAAAAATATTACAAGGACGAGTATTTCAAACGTACTTTTGTAATTTTATTTTGCATTATTTCCAACTTCAGTGGAAACACATGTTTTGAATTGTATATTTTAATCAGTCTTGGCCTACAAAAAGCAAGCAAATGGTGTTGAATTAATGCCACCAACCAAGTATTCTGCACGCTGTATCCTCTCGCATGGAATAAATTCCACCCAGAAGTTTTTTTTTACTTATCGGACCGCGCGAAAAAACTAATTTATTCAACAGTGAATTATATTCTGTTTCGTCTGCGGTCCTAACAAATTAGTAATGCGACCTTGATGCATTTTTTTCCTGCAATTTTCTCTTTTAATGCCGAATTTTGTTTACTGTCCGTTTTTAATATTTAAAACATCCATTAATCTCATCCGCATACTCAAAACAGCTGAAACAGGTTTTTTAATTAACATTTTCCCAATATTTTAAATTAGTTCGTCGAATCACCGTCGTTTCCGGTATTTATCGCTTACCCCAATTTTCGCGCGCAGAATTTATTATCCGTGAATGAAAATTTCCGATTTAACTTGAAATATTGGGCGTGTTTGCATGATTTTGCTAGTTCATTTTAATATTGTACAAAATAGATTTGCTTAAAAACCCAAGTAGTTTGGGTTAAAAGGAATGATGTCATTTCTATAAAATTTCGCTCATATGTAAGAATTTGGTAATAAAATGACAATATTACCTCTTACTTTATATTTCATGTTCTATAAAGTTGAAAACGTTATGCTTATGTCAGATTTGATTATATTGATTGGAAAGCAATAAATTTTACTGCTACGTCACATGACAATTTTACATGAATCCACGATCCATTTCCCTCAACAACCATCCAACGACATCATCTCGTCGGTTCCGTACGTACGTTCCAGATCACCAGCAGCACCATTATACACGATTCACCTATCCGACGAGATGTGTGTCTGAAAATTTGAATTTAAAAGCCGAATTTACGGAGCCGTAAACATCGACGGGGAAATCAAGATATACGATTGTCACATGACGAGCGAAATAAAACAAGAAGTTATGACAGAGTAATAACAAGTTAAGCCCACAACAGATGGGACTCGGATAGAAAGTGGCCGTGACTCGAATCGAGCGAAATTTCTTGCATTCGTTGAACACTATCAAATCGAACAAGTCGGAAGTGATTGTGATTCTCGACGCTTTCTTCTCGATGCAACACGCTTTGACAGGCCTCAAAAGGCATAAATAACGACTTACGTACGTGAAAAAATTTTCATTTGAAACAATAAATCGAAAATTGCCTCTCAATCACCTTGTAAACGAAAACTCTATTTAGCAAAACAAAACAATATTCATAATTGCACAATCATTTCCATGACTTTGTTTTGCATAAACCGGTAGACTAATCAATTTATAAATTCAAACGATTTCGATTTGGGCTTAAAACATTTCACAGCACTTTCAAGTGTATAACTTCATTAAATAATATTGGGGCAATTACCACATGTAACTCGTTTCCTGTACCATTAATTCTTTAATTAATTTTTTTAATTTAATAATCACAAGTACCTACAAATTGCTCACCAATTTTGAATACCTGCCAAATCTAATTAAGTGCTTAACGAAACGCTTTCTGAAAAAAATCCTCAACAAAGATTAACTCCGGAATTCACACTTCTGTATTCATTACGTTTTGCTTTGTATTTCTTGAATTGTATCAACAAAAAAAAACTGACTTTCATCAACGATATATAATAGCCATTTCATTTGACCTTAGAATATAGTTTTTGAGTGCCAAAACATAATAGCTACCGAAAATCTTATTATAAGAATTATATACAACTCATATTTCTCTCGATAGTTGCGGTTGATATAGTTTAATTGCTATTGTTAGGTGTGTACTTCGGTGAATTTTTGCATTTTTTCAGCTCAACTTTCCTTAAGAACGACCGTGAGCGGACACCTCAAATTAATGCAATTTAACGGCTCACATGTTTCTCACGGCCTTGAGAATGACAGGAATTACCTTAAATAACATTAGGTTATTATTTGTGGATTTTAAAATGCACCTGTGGATATTATGTTTGTCCAGTCTTTCGAATTCATTTTTTTTTTTGTACAAAAGTTACCAGTTCTTTTTTAATTAAGACGTAATTAAGAATGGCGTTTCGAATATTAATCACCTTGACAAAAAAGTTTTTATTCAAATTCTTAGTTTAATCTGTAATTAATATCTGAATGCCGTTAACACTAAACATCCATTAACTGATATGAATAAGAAAAGTATTAATTAAATTAATAATACAGGTGAGAACTTAAGAACAATGTCGTAAGGTAATTAAGTAAGAGTAAGTGGCTTTACAAACTCTTCACACCTTTGTGCTATGAACGAAATAGAAATTGAAAAATTAAGTAAATTATTACTTACCTACTAGATTAACAGCTAAGTGACAAAATTACCTGTCCTCCAAATACAACTAATATTTGTATGTCATAATTAAACATTACAGTAATTATTGGGATTGTAAGTGTTAACTTATTACAAATTTGAAGGGTTTACAACATTTCTAATTTACTCCTCCTTTATTTGAATCTACATTGCTAAAAACAAGCAGAAGATAATTCGCCTATTTTACAATTACGAGGTCAAAAATACAGAAAAAATAAAGGCAAATTTAGTAAATTATTAAAGTTTATTAAAAATGGCAGATGGATATAAATGAGAAAACTTTTTAATCTTGACTGACCAATTTTAATAATAATTCGTGCTGCAAATCTAGTTGGTTGATATAATTTATTCCTAACAAGCTTAATTTACCCTTATTTGATCCTAACAACTAGCTTTTTAATTTTTAATTCAGAATTCTGTGAGAAATCCTTTGTTTCTAACTTTATAAAGTTTTCTAACTTTATAAAGTTTTCTAACTTTATAAAGTTGAATAATTTGAAATGTACCATACCACTTCAGTACTATAAGATGTTTATGAGAAAGTATCTACTCATTTTATGATTAGTAATTATTAGTGACCGGACAGAAGAGAGTGAAGAGTCGAGCGTCAATATATGTTTACTTTAATTGAGTTTACTCCCATTTGCGTTCTATTTACATACATTACATAGCGTCCTAATTTGTTGACGGTTTTATGCAGCGTGCTCGTGATTGATCAGTCGTTGCTCTCTCGTATCCGGCCACTAGTAATTATATTGTACCATAATGAGAGAATTTATCAACCATACATTGATTAACCGTGACTTCAGACTTTCAAATTGTAGCAATACATCTAATTATACTTAAAAAAAACTGTAGTTTCTGTAACGTTCAATTTTATCGTGTTCCCAGCTCAGCGTATTTGCGTTATAACTAAAGTCTCCAAATAAAAGGTCCGTTGTAAACCTGAATCGGTCGATTGGTCAAGTATTCAGTGCCGTTTACAGCTATATTTTAATAGATATAACTTGTTTTCTTTAAACATTTTTTTTAATTATATCGTATCGTCAAAAATACAGCATATAACAATAAAATGTATCAAAGTTGATCAAAATATTCTGGCTATATCGAGGAAATAATGTTTTGAGTTCTGTAATTCGATCGATACCAGCGCGCATCGAAACGCCTATAGATTTGGACCTATTTGTTGGAGACATTAGTTATAACCTATGAATATAACTGCATTGTTATTATAAAAAAAAATATATATTACCGAAATTAACTCCAATTTTCAAACATGGCGTACTTTCAGTAAACAAGTCAACTCTGTTAAGTGGAACATCCAGTAAACTACTGGAACGAACTTATGTGATTAGGCCGCAAGGGAAAAGTTTCTTCATCTTCGAAATACATTATATTTTTTTAATAGTAGTAAAACGTAAACTAAAATTACCTGACTGATTAAAAGTGTATTTAAATTCACCGATAAATAACGGAGAAATAGGCTTTTAAAGTTTCGACGTTTTAACCAGGATCGTCTCGCTTGCCACGTCACCTCTTCGTCTAGCTGAGCGCTGTCACACAGCTGCCTAAAGTAGCATACTTTCAATTTGATATGTGTTTTACGTGTTTTGTTGTTTATTACCTGTGTATTTGCATTAAAATGGAAGAAGGCTCAAAATGATAATTTTACAAATAGAAGAAATGACGTCACGACCGTCACAAACACAACTTTAAAGTAATTGAATTGGCTTCCGGTTAGAACCGCGTCACGACTGCTTCTACTGTCGACGTTTCGTTCTCCATTCCAGAAGAACTTCCTCGGGGCTGCTGCTGCTGATGGTCTTGCTGCTACTTCTGGTTAGTCAATGAGCAACTAACGAGAACCAGCAGCCACACCACCAGCAGCAGCAATACCGTCAACAGCAGCAACAGCCCTGAGGAAGTTTTTCTGCAACGGAGAACGAAACGTCGGCAATAGAAGCAGTCGTGACGCGATTCCAACCAGAATTCAATTATGGACAATGGCCGCGGAAGCCTCCAAGTTAAATTAACAACTTTAAAGTCTTATAATCAGGTCATTTTTAAGATATTTTCATAATTCGTTCGCAATTTTACATCAATTTGCTTTAACTTTCTTTCTTTCTTACCAAAAAATAGTAAACTTCTCATTGCGGAGGCATATCTTTCAATTCTGACGAAAAGCAATAATTTCGTTGGAAGGCAAGTATTTAGTTTCAAATATTCCTCGACGTAATTTAATTGAACTTAAAAATGTAACAACAATTTTATTTTACCTAAATTATTTTAATTTTACTTTCTTAAATAACAGATCTTTATAAATTTAAAGGAATACATGAATTTTAAATTACTATAAAGGATCGATGATGCAAATTAATTTGAAAAATTATAATTATACGCAATTTCTGGTTTGTTCTTTAATTTTTGATTTCACAAAAATGTTATTACTTTATAGAAATTTTTATTCTAAAATTTTAATTACGAGAAAATTCGGAAGTTTTGTATACTTTTTCCAGTTTATGTTGTTCCAATTTTAATACAGCGTCATATAATATTGTAATATTATAACTAATTACATTGACTTTCAAATTTTACAATTTCATTTATATAGGAAGTTTATTGATCATTCAATTGATCAGGTGGGAAATAATTAACTCATTAAAATATTCAAAAATATACAAATTCAAGAATAATTAGCAAACTTAATGGTAAACCCCTACAGTGTAACTTTCTTAGAATATAAAATTGTAATACATAGTTAAAACATACTGTACTTGTGTTAAAAATACTTTCAAATTTTATCTAAGCTACAAATAAAAAAATAATATTACTTTTTTTAGTTTTAATAAAAGAAAGTCTTCTCAAATAATTTGACATTTAGTTGAAAAGTTAATCTAAAGTTTCGCAAGTTTGCATTAATTCAGAAGTATAACGTATAACCTTTATTTTGTCAAAATATGCGAATGATGAGCAATCATTCTTGATCTTAATTTAATTCAGAATAAATATACAAAATCAATTAATATTATCTAACTAATAATATAAAATGCGCTCTCCGTATAATGAAGTTGTTCTCAACAAAGCTATTAATTAGTAAGCAAATAATATTTATAATATTTATATGACATTAAACTATAAAATCTATATATTTACGAAAAATAACAGACTTTATTTCATTTACTTATTTAATATTAATAATAATAAGGTCTCATTTCATTTCAATATAAGTGAATTCAGGAATTTTAATTTCATAATGTTTACCTTATTTATTTTACCTACCTATAATTTATGGGAAGAAAAAAAATAAATATTTAGGAAACAAATTTACTAACCAAATAATGAATGCGTTTCTGCCACTATAAGTAATTAATCAAATTGGTTGAATATGTTCGTCCCTGTGTTTACGATGGCCGGTTTTATTATCCGGACAGCAGGTACGCTTGTAAAAGCTGTAAGGTTCATAATTGTAAAGTACAAAATTTACTACTGCCAGTGATCTGGTTAGTACTCCGAAAACTTTTAAACACCGGTGTACTATCGGCGTAACTAATAATGTCATAGGGAAAGTAAAAGCACAAAAATTTATACTACAGCATATCTCCTTTAAGAAATAGTGAATGGAGCGGGTTTACATTTTACAACGGGTGGATTACCACGGACCTCAATAATTACTGTCAGGATCGTAAATAACACCAACCCCCGTTATAGATAATCAAAAAATGAACATCAACCGCAAACCAGGAAAAATTTTCTTGCGCCCGTAAACAATTTATTTTTCTAATGAAAGGTATCTTCAAATTGAGCTATGGCGAATTGCGGTGACAGTCCTAAAAAATGTTAATACTTTTCCTTAGTTGAGGTAATATGGTTATACTTTCATTATAACATAAATAAAATACAATAAAATATGATATAAATATAAAAAAATGATTTCTTTGTATTTTAAGCTTTAACGTTTTAATAGTTATTTGTTATATAAGACGGTAAAATTAATTTTCACGAGTCCATAATTAAATTTTACCGTCGTGTGTATCGCGTGTAACACTCAATTTTTTTTATAGCGAACGTTAAAATTTAAACAATTTCGCAGAAGAATAAAAAGAGCAGTCATGTGTCAAAATCGCGTTGTATGGTCATGAATGATCCCAGTAACTAGTGTGGGTTGTTGCTATGGTTAAGTTGTAATATTTATTAATTCAAATAACAAAATTAAAGTATTTTATCTACCCTTGCTGTTAAAGTGTTACTTTATCTACCCTTGCTGTTAAAATTCCATTTTATCCATTATTTTGAGTTTGAGCACACTTTAACGTTCGCTATAAAAAAGTATTTTTAATTTTCATTAGAACTTAACTTTTCCCTAAATTCAATTATTGTTGACAGAGAAATGCATGCTAAATACAATAAAAGATTGAATTAAGAAACAGATTAGAAAGTATAAAAGTTGTAAAACCCATTAGGAAATTTTGTAGATCTGCTAAGTACTTTCTACGAATCCCAGCGAAATGGGCATGAATAATTAAGATCGTTTACAATATGTTTTACCATAAAAAGACATTTTAATAGCTATTAACAATTAAAAACATAAATTATTACTTAACACTAACAATTTACTAAAGAGTTTATTTACTCTTATATTGCAAATTTTAGAATTTCAAAACTGGAGGTTAGACATTCGCTGTTGACACAACTATAATAGATGAAAACAGTTCTAGTTGTGTGATTGTGTAATTTTTGTTGAATTCTGAGAATTTTATTAAACGTTTAGGAAACCTGAAATTAAATTAAACCTCTGAGTTAGAGTAAATCGAAAGATTGAAGAGAATGCCGCATAACAGATCCCAGCTTAATAACAACACCCGACCTCTTTTGCGATAAGCATTGTATTTGCTTGTAATAAAATTTAACTACTGCAGATTTATTGCGGTCCGATCCTGGTGGTAAACTTTAAAGGAGATAGGTTGTTTCTTATAAACTATTTTCCCTATGACATTATTAGTTGTGCTGATAGTACGTACTTGCACGTATTTTTAAAAATCAAATGAAACAATATTCATAATTCGTTTGATAGGTCAACGGAATAGTTGAAATTTTAAGCAGGTCAGTGACTAGGGAACATATTGGGCAACGTGCTTGGCAACATGTTCGTCAGCATATGTTCAGCAGGGCACTCACCTACTAGGGAACATTTGGGCAAATGCTCGGCAATATGTTCGTGAACATAGCAGGCCTCTAGGGAACATGTTGGGCAACATACTCGGCAATGTATGTTCGTGCAGGGTTTTGAATATTTCTCCAGGGCATGTTGACCAACCTGCCAACACACTAGCGAATTTGGTGCTCCGAGCCAAGTTATCGAGCATGTTGCCAATATTGAAGTATGTAATAAATTTTTGACAATGCTGCAAGACTATTTTTTATTTTTTAAAACAAATCAAATAATTTCAAAATAGAATTTAAACCTAACGGGTGTTAAACAAAGTGACCCTTAAATTTAGCAAGCAATTTAAAAATGACAATAAAATACAGAATGTTCCGTTTAAATGAAAAATAACAAAACATTTTTGGACTGCAGATTTGGTTTGGAGATAGAACATGTTCTATTTTTTCAAGTAGTTTTAATTCCATTTAAATTTTGATACAATCCACTACACAAGCTAAATTGTTTAAGAAATTGAACCAAATCTTGCACAAGAAATAAGGTAGCGTAAAACGGCGTTAAGTAAAAGCTCTAAAAACAAATTGTCTCAAGTACATAATACTTCTCAAAACAAATGCAGAATTAAATAATTTAAAAATTATTATTCAACCTTGAAATAGTAATTACAATAACCACAATAAATATGTATGTATAGTAAGTGGGAAATTTGATTTGGAACCCCCCGAATACACATACGCAGTGAGCGTATCAAACTTTCAATTTCGACGTAATATTTTTACGATCGAACATTACGTCCACTGCACAAGCCTTGAACGAATAATATTCATGAATGGCGCAATTCGTTAAAAACACCGAAAACGCAAAAGCGGTCCTAATTATATGCGACTCCTCCGCACGTTTCGCGAAATTATTTTACGTGGCAGACAGGCCGTGACTTTGATATAACCGCTGCGTTCAGCGTTCTGCTCTTATGACACAAATGTAATAAATTAGATCCGTAGCTCTCCGTGCATTGATTTATCACCGCTGCCATAGAAAGTGGAATATAATTCGAAGACTGAAACGGTTAACAGGACCTTGAAAACATAATGCTTTCGAATGATATATGCTCGGAATAATTAACCGGCGTTTTTAATGCGGGCATTCAAAGTGCAGCTGGTATAATTATCCTGGCTGGAAACGTTATTATGTAAAATGTAAACTAATTAAGTAAATATCATTTATGTTTCTAAGACAGTTCAAACTTTCCAGTTTCTCATAAATTTTTACAATACCTATAACAATAAATTGAAGAAAAAATTAACATAAAAACTTTTCAAGTACAAACGAACTCAAAAATAACTAGTATAGTATATAACGGGTCTACCAATAAGAACTTTGTTTTCTAATAGGTTTGAAATAGGTTATGTTGAGAGTTCTGTCATTCAGTTTTTTGACATATGTACAATTTCGCTCGAAAATCGCATTAAAATAATTCAAATCTATTATAAAAATGGTGGATCCGTGAAAACCACATTTCGTAAAATTCGCGATATTTTTGGTCGTACTGATCGTCCTTCTGAGACTGCAATTGCGAATTTAGTGCGAAAATTTGAGTCCACCGGTTCAGTAGCAAACGTAACCACAACAACACGAGCTCGCGCAGGCCGCTCAACCGAAAATATTGCTGCAGTAAGTGACAGTGTTGCAGAGGACCCAAATTTATCAGTTTCACGACGCAGTCAAAAATTGGGCCTATCCACAATGACCACATGGCGAATTTTGAGAAAAGATTTGGCTCTAAAGCCTTATAAGGTCCAACTGGTGCAAGAATTAAAGCCAGCAAATCATTTTCAACGTCGTGCATTTGCTGATTGGATCATTGAACATGGTGTTGGTTTTTCTGAAAAAATAATCTTTTCGGACGAAGCTCATTTTCAGTTAAATGGGTATGTCAACAAGCAAAATTGTTGGATTTGGGCTTCTGAAAATCCAAGAACAGCTATTGAACAACCATTACATTCATCTCATGTCACTGTATGGTGCGCTTTATGGGTAGAAGGCATCATTGGTCCATATTTTTTCGAAAATGAGGCTAGTGCTACCGTTACTGTCAATGGAGTGCGCTATAGAGACATGTTAACCAATTTTTTATGGCCTATTTTGGATGATATGGATGTGGAAGACTTGTGGTTTCAACAGGACGGAGCTACGCGTCACACAGCCCAAGAAACAATCGATTTATTGAAAACCAAATTTAATGGACGTCTAACTTCGCGAAGAGGTGATGTCAACTGGCCACCACGAAGCTGTGATTTAACGCCACTGGACTTCTTCTTGTGGGGCTATGTGAAAGATAATGTTTACGAAAATAATCTGCAAACAATTCAAGAGCTCAAAACCAATATCGAAGACGTCATCCATGAAATAGAACCACAATTATGCAGAAATGTGCTCGAAAATTTTGTTAAGAGGATCGATGTCTGCAAACGTAGTCGTGGTGGACATTTGCCTGATATTGTTTTTCATTCATAAATGGTAAAGTCTTTACAACATATTTCGATAAAGAATTACAGAATTTTCCTACAAAATGTGTGTTTCTTTTGAAATTTAAAAACAAAGTTCTTATTGGTAGACCCTGTACTTTACAAATAAATGAAAATGTGGATATTCCTGCATATAAAAAATTTCTGGCTTACCTGAGACGCCAAAATGACGGTTATGTGGTAAAGAAATCAAGAATTCTATCGATGGATAATGTAAAGGAGCTTTTAGAAAAAGCTCCTGATGACACACACTTTTCTGCTTATGATGGTTGGTAATTGCTTTGCATGGAGCATGTCGGGCGGAAGAATTAGGTTTACTAAAAGTGGATGATGTAGAAGATTGCGGCCATATTTTGGTCATAACATTACATGTCACGAAAACAAAGAAAAAACGAGTCTTTGCGGTTACATCGGAAGATGGAGTAAACGGAATTGAGCTTTACAAAAGTATTTGAATTTGAGACCCAAAAATGTGGACGATCGCAGAGTATTTATATTTTATAGACAGGGCAAGTTCACAAAGCAACCAATTGGTATAAACAGCTTTTACAATTTACCAAAGAAAATTTCTGCGGACAGCTGCGGAGTCGAACAGCTTCACAGGCCATTGTTTCCGAAGGACATCAGCGACCTTTTTGGTCGACAGTGGAGCTGACATCCAAATTTTGAAGAGACATGGCGGCTGACGTTGTAGTGCTCTTGCAGAAGCCTATGTCGAAGATGGTATCGAAAATAAAGTAAAAATTTCAAAGAAAATTTTTTGTAATTCGCCTGAAAAGCAATCTTCGACCTCTGAAACGTCAACATCAACAGTAGGAGCAAGTGAAGTAATAAATTCTAGTTTGTCAGTGTCTGCGTTGCGTTCAGTTTCCTCATCTTCTGGTGTAATATTTAATAATTTAACAAACTGTTCATTTACAATTTACGCTAATAAATGAAATGAATGAAAAAAAGTGCTGCTAACTGAAATCGTGAAAAAAAGTGCTGCTAACGAGAAAAGTCCCACTTTTCTTCACGATTTTTGATTAAACAGTTTCCTGTCAACTACACGAAAAAATATTTTTTTATAAGAGTACTATTGCAGGATAACTTTGTGATAAAATAAATCAATCCATCAAATTTATGTTAGAAAATCAGACAGCATCAATTAATGTCGATTTCTATTTTAGTTCTACAACAATTTATTGTTTATTACTATTTTCCTACAGAATATTGAACACATTTCTGAGAATTGGATTTCTATTCTTGACTTTTTAAGATTTTACGCAACAGCCTGTGAAAATAAAGGGAAAAGGAAGAATTCAGACTTCATAAATGCACTGGACGTTCTTGTCGAGACTGATTGCCGATCCAGTTTTGCTTTTGTTGTTTATTTTAATATTAACAATCAAAAATCCACTAACTCACGACTTAATTGCAACGCCATACATATCACTTGCATAACACATTTAATAAAGCTGCTGCACGTTGCAAAATGATTCACAAAAAAACAAAAAATAATTAAATATGCAGAATTCTTTCCAGTGATACAATCATAAAAATATTTCGCACAACCTTGAATCCGAATCTAGCCATACCAAAAAAAAAACTCAATAAAAAGTTTGGCAAAAATTTTCGTCGGTTTTTTTTTATTTGTTTACACGGTTTAAATGACGCAGACGTTTATAATCGAAGACTTACTTAATTAAATAAATGCCTTGCAATTGAACAGACCATCTTTCGTCAACATTAATAATATTTATTAATAAAACTCGTACAGCACGATTCAATGAATCGGTTAACCTTGTACCGTGTTAACAGCGTTCGACCGCATAATCGGTTTGTTCCTGAATTGAACGGAATATGAAAACACGTAATCGAAGTAAATATCAAGGCATGGCTAATCTAGTTACTCGAATAAAATGCTTAAATGACAAAAAATTGCATAAATGATGTAGAAATTATAAAATTATTTGAGGGAATTAAAAAATACTATATTTTACCATTTATTCTTTTGTTTTTGTTTAAATAAAAATCACTTAATAACCCTAAGAGTGAATAATCAAAGTATTAAAAATTTGGGAGGTTTTAGTTTTGAATGCTTGCTTTTATTTAAATAAATTCTCTTCAATTTTAATTTTTGGCTTTAGAAGCTGTAATAAATTTAATTTTAATAATCAAACCTAAAATGATTTTATTTTTTTAATTGAAAAACATTTTTTATAACAGTTCCAGTGTTTAGTGCTGTCTCAAATTATATAATTTAAAAAATATTGAAAGCCATTTCAAAATCTTACGGCCAAAAGTAATTAATAATAATTCAATAAATATCTTGCACATTTAAACATTTAATTTAGTAGAAAATTAGAAAAATCCGGTTTGAAATTGTTATAATTAATTAATTAATTCCTCGGATGATCATTTCTTTAAATGAACTTTTTAATGTTGACCCGAGTAATGCTGTGTTAATTAAATTTAAATTAAAAATGAATTAAATTAAAAAAATTCATTATATACACTGGGATGAGGTTGAACGTGTACACAAATGTGTCGCGACCGAGCATCGATATCTCCGAAGACTGGGACTTCCGCAAAGTGAGTGCGCGTCGCACTTTCTAGTAACGACGATCATTCACCTTGTCCGAGTGTCTCCGATGATAAATACGAGATGAGATAAACGCGAGGGTGAGGAGAAAGCGTTAGAGCAGGGGTCAGAGGGTAAGAGATGGAAGCACTTACCGGTCGAGGAATCGCGGGGAACCAGCAGCCGAAGGAGTAGTGGCCGACTTGAAGTCAACAAGGCAACTGAACGCAATACTCCTTCCGAAGCTTGCCAAGAGGCGCTCCAATCCCAACAGTCCTCCTCTCTAGGTCACTTAGCACACCGCGAACTATTGTCTTAACTGTCATTCGCTTTTGCGATCGTGTTTGCGTAATTCCAACACACAATCTACTCGGAAAAAAATTGAAGAGCAAGGTCCTACCGCACCTAGGACCACAAATTCTATGCCAGGATCGTAAGCTTTTGGTAACAACGCCAATCTAATTCGGCGCACCAAGTGCAGATAAAGTAATTCATGCGCCGAACCAAGAAGAAACTTAAACCAAAACGACTTACGATTCGCGTTAGCAAACGAGTTTAACACAGAGAAACAGGTTTCTTCTTACGTACGAGTGATCCGAGTTTAATTAATTATGTATGGAAGCTTTTAAAAACAAGAGTTGAAGAAAGTACACTGCTCACCACTCAAACACAATAAATCCAAAAGTGAAATTCAAGTGAAGTGATTGTGACTAGTTCCGTTTAATTTTCTATTTTTTAATTTTACAGGAATTCGTTTTAAGTAACGCAGCCTCCATCCTCTCTGGAGTGACATTAAACTTAACTGATTTGCAATTCAAGAAAGTTACGTCCCACTCGCGGAGTTCCATCGTTAAGAATTATTTCATTTCCTTTGAAACTTATGAGGTAAAATAATCCGTTAAATATCTAACTGCCTGATTTTAAATAGCAACAAGTTCGATGTGGTTTCGGAAAGTAGCAACGCAGCAACTTTTAATTGAAAACTTTCATATTCATTTTTTTAATGGAATAATTGGCAAGTGTTAATTAATTTAAAAAACGTGCGTGTCATGCAAACTCTTTTGTTCCAACGATTATAATTGGTTTGATTAAAAAAAAGTTTATTATTGAGCCACGCCAATTAGGCGAGCTCCTGTAAAAACACCTTAACCTTAATCCTGTAACGAGCTCGTGCTGTGTTTTTAGACAATATTTGTGGCTTTATGATATTGGCCGACAATACAATGGCGTAATGCAAAACCGTCTGTCACATACTGTTTCGTAATACTGCTCACTAATTAGAAATATTTGTCTTGGATGAATGATTATGAAAGCCAAGTGCAAAAAAGTCGCGTAATATTTTGCTCCAGTCTGCAAATTAATGTTGAAGGATAATAGGGAAGCATTGTTTCAAAATAAGTAAGGAAAGATATTAACATACAATTCACACTAAGTTTATGAATAAACCAAAATTCTCTTTCGTAGCCTAAACCTACCCATGAAATAAAAACGATGTTGTAGAATGCCAAGATTAGTTATCAGCAAACGCAAAAAAAAGCAAGCAATTTACATACAAGCAAACAATAAACTTATTTTTTTGCCTCTCAACCTTACATGCGAAGCTTTTCCTCGGGATAGTGTCACCCACAGAGGAGTGGTCGACCGCCTTATTCATTGACCTTCACCTGCGCGAATTTTTAAACACGCCAAGCGGACAACGACAGGCAGGTTTCGTGCGAGTTTGATAACGAAACAACCCCCACCGAATGCATTAATCTTAATCTCACCACGTTATAAATTCGGGTATTTATTTAAGCGGTTTCGCGACGTCGACGTCGAGTTGAAAGTCATCCGCCTTAAAAATTTATCTATTCCACCCAAATCCGGCGTGCAAAGTTTCGACTATCGGAGGGGGTGAATAATTCGTTCGACGAATAAATGTTTCCAAACAGTAAACGTAAGCGAACTACAAGGATTAACATGGAAATATTCACACGAAGATTCTGTGTAGGTACCAAGCGTAAATCCCACGTGCTGTCATTAACGGAGTTTATTATCAAAGCAAATATGGCTTTAATTTGCTTTGATATTCGCTAGATGCCAGGTGTTTCGTGTTTTCTTTTTCCCACAATTAAATGCTAAATTGCAAATAAAAGTTTCCTCCTGACAGTTTCAGCGACAGGTTTAGATACGTACGTACCAAGGGATTACTTCAAATTCAAAAGCTTGAAATGAGGAAGAAAGAAAAGACATTAAAAAGATAGTAGTTGTTTAGATGGAGATAACTTAGAAACTTAAGCTCCTTACGCTATGCTTCATGCTGTTAAACAAATCAAATCAATAATCTAATCCTATTAACTTCTTTGATCCAATTTGAGGTGAGAGGCTACTTCCAGAATAAGAGCACTTCTTTTCCTCATTTACGTACAACAAATTAATTCCACATAACCAAGCACCGTAAGGTATTTATTCACTCTCAAAATTCATTCCTCCGCCTTTCTACGTGTAATGAGCATTCTTCGTTCGGAAGAATTATATGTTGGCTCTGTGTGCGGCCAGAAAAGTTCGCCTCTGCGAAATAACGTTTCACGTTGATTCGATTAAAATTGGACGACTCTCAGATGATTGGCGTTCGCAATTCTCCAAATGATTTTGCTTTCACTAGTGCAGAAATATTTAAAAATTTTAGCTTTATGTTTAACCGATTCGAACGATTTTCGAAACCGTTCTTCTTTCGCAACATCAAACAATCATAACTTTTCTTCTTGGATACACAGGTTGCAAAATAAATTTTACTTTAGTTCATTTTGCAAGAGTAATTGAATATGATTTTATTTAATTTTTAAATTGTATGGGAGCACAAGTTATTATTTTTCATAATTAGGGGTTTATGCGCGATGAGGCTTGAGGACACACCTGGCTCGACGAACATTGTCCAGGAAAATGGATTGTCGAAACGAACTACATAGTAGCCTGCCCGGTCTTCTGATTTAAATCCCTATGATTTTTTTTTGTAGGACCACTTAAAGTACATAGTATAAGCCATCCCCATAAACTCATTAAATAATTGCCGACAGTATTCGTGCTAATCGCAAGATATTAATGCAACGCTTCTTCGCCGTGCTTGTCTGTGTCTTACTAATGATAGACGTCTCTCGAGTCCTATTTCTTTGTTTCTGATAATTCCATGCTTGACAAGTCCGATCCATTAAAAAACTTTACTGCATAATGGACTTAATATTCTTAATATTTGTAATTACGTACGCATTAAAGTCATTAAGTAATACTTTTTTTCTTTACCTAACTTTAACGTGTAACAAAAAATACGTTTATGTTTATCATCGCCTCTGAAATAGATAGTTATCCTCGTCTAATTAATTTTAATACTTCTAACGCAATACGTACCGGTTACCGTGTGTTATTAAATATTTCGAAAGTGACTCCCACTATTATAAGTCATAGATTGTCATGGCCTCAGAGTACAATAACATTTAACTTCTATGTTTGTATAATTAAAGCGTCTGAAAGTAAAAACCGTAACATTCAAAACAACGCCCTACTACTACTGCTTGTCTGGCAATTCGTTACATTTAAGTCGCAGTTGAATATTTAGAAACCATTAGCCCGGGAGTTATCTAGAAAAACATCACAACAATAGCACGTGTGTGGAATGCGTCAGACACATTAGGAAAAAAATTCTAATTTATAACAACTATCTCTCATCTACATACATGGAACGTGGGTGGGTATATATTGGCCATTCGAAGGATTGTTTACCTGCGTTTTTGTCGACCCATAAATATAAACATTTGCTCCTATCCACAAGTATCAATATGAATTAGGTTTAAGTAAAATGATCATGCGCCATGCAAGTTAACAAGTGCTAATGGTCTCGGCCTATCACAACACGGAAATTATCTTTTCCTGCTGTGAAAGTCGCCTAATAAAAATTTTATCGTTATATCATCACACACGTACGTTTAGAGATCAGAAGAGGTAGAAGAAACCTGTGCGAATATTTACAATAGTTAAATCAGTCGTAGAAGAAAGCGTCCTGGAGAGTTTTATTGCAGTTCGTTGTTTTTATACGACGTGGAGAAATCACACGGAGTTTCATAAAATTTTAAATGGTAATTACACGCTAATAACACGTAATGTAAAATTATCGCGACCAGGCCGAGCCGCTGTCGCAAATTTCGTCGAACAGGAAGGTTTTGAAATTGCATTTCAATTGGAATTGCTAAAACACTTCTGGTTATTGCACCGCTAAAACTCGAGAGTTTTTTTTTGCTTCTACCAGACACGCCTAATTTGGTTAGGCTTCACATTAGAAAGAAAGTAATGTGTGTGTGCACAGCTTCATCTTCCGCATTGAGTATTGATCTAGAAAAATCAATAAGAGTATTTACTTTTTAATTCCATTCGCTTCTGTTACTTTTTCTATAATCACACTCAAATATCTTACCTACGCGAAATAAGTTTTTTAAGAAACTTAGTTAATTTGATCACGTGGGATTCGGGAATTATTGAAAGCACGGTATATTTCTAAAAACGTTCTATTCCACTTCGTATGTACAGTACTTAAACGCCGCCGATATCGATTATGTTATCTGCTGTAACTGATTTTACGTAACCTTTGTTAACAAAGAGAATTTAATTATGCCAGTAGACGTACCGACTAATTGCAGTTGCACTATTAATTTACCTGCACCTCGTCATGACACGAGTGCCGTGAATCTTATTATAATGTAAAATCGATGTTTTCTTATCAATGCCATTATTTATAAAATCATCGACTTTGAACCTGAGAAAAACTATTAAATTCTCTTCAGACGATTATGTACGTAAGCGTGCAGTAAAACCATAAAATAATTAAGAGAGAAATGCTTGTAATTATATTTAAATAATTTTCTGAATTTCGCTTTGTTATGTTGATTTAACCAAGGCTTATGTTTGTCGCGAAATAAAACCGAGGCTTAGTTTCCTTTAACGACATAATCGCTGCACTTTATTAGTGTAAATTATATTTAATGTGACCTGAACATTCTCTTTCTGAAATGAGAATTAAAGTCGATCGATTAGCTGGTAATGAGAGCAATTAAAAAGGAATTTTATGATGCATGGCGAGCAAGTCGCTGCCACCCTAGTTGACACACGTTTCTCCTCTTGCCACGTTTGTTTCTATTATTTATGGCAGATTAGATCCTTGTTCTGAATCCATTTTCCAGCAGGTAAGAAACAACGCTCACGCCTTAACTATTAAGATGATTTATGGGCCTCGCTCAATGTCATGGGTACGAAAGCGCTCCGGATTAAATCTGCTTCGCGCAATTTTTCTTTCTCTGAATCGTTCGAATAAGACGTTTGCATTTATACCTTAATTTTCGGGAGGAACGCAATTTCAGCTACGTCAAATGAATTTAATTTCATAATCATTTTATTACACTCGAATAAAATTAATCATGTTATTACACTTGGATAATATTAATCGTTTTATTTGTGAAGGTAATTTTTGTGAATTGTCAGCATAAAAATTTGTAAGTACTAACCTGGTTTCATCAAAGCAAACTCTCTAGGGTCACACGCTTTGTGATATACGTATTCACTGTAAACAAAATTATAAGCCCTTATAGAGAGCTTCGAGTGCTGTAGTTGCTATTACACTGCTCAATGATCTTTGACACTGAAAGTTTCGCTGAATTCGATATGTTGAAGAGGCTTGCAACTTTCTCAAAATTAATTGCAAAACGTTTACTTTTATCGCATTTTCATTACAAGAAAGTAATTCTTCATCAAATTTGATTAGCGCTTAGACTCGTAATTAATCTAAATTTTTATCGAGGCAATGACAACATCGTGGTTAAAAATTATACGCAAAATTTGTAATACTCTGCCGTCGCTTACATTATAAAAAATCGTTATAGATCTGTAACAAAGATATAGTAGAAACCGCAGAAAAATATTGCAAGACGCAGCAATATTTTAAAGTTTTGAAATAGATCACACCGACTTTTACTTAACATAATTTTCGGTATTTGTAATAATATTTCTTCCACTAGCGTAATTATATAATACAGATTTCTAAACTAGATCGTAAATTCAGCGAAAAAAAAGTTCAATTGCTTTTATGTATGTGTAGCGGTGAAGAAATAGCGGTGCACATAAAAATACGAGGGATACACGTTTCGAACGCGATGGAAGTCTTGGGCAATTCATCGTAATGATTACGTACTTCCTATAATAACACATTTCTTATTATTAACAACAATTCTGTAGCATAATACTTTTTTGTCATTAATTAAATTTAATAGTCGAACATGGAATTAAAAAGAACATAAACGGTTCATTGCGCCATAAAGATGTTTCTCGTTGCGACTCAGAAAGATAATTTAAATATTTGCTCAAACATGAAACATAAATTTAGTTCCTCCAGCAAATTCTACGACATAAAAGCGTAGCAAGTCAATGACTTCAATGATACACAACAAAAACAAAAACGATTTTTTTAATCGTAAGTTCTATTGTTGTATTTCTAATTTATGTAATAGTATCACCTTTTATAACGTAACTGTAAGGTTTTGATCCTTAAAAAAATTAGAAACTCTGCTCAAAACTGAAGGTTCAATTTGGTGAATTACACCGCTCAACAGTATTCCTGTTGCATCCAATATTATTCATGATTTTGGATAAAGCATTGAAGAAATACAATCAGTTTTATTGCAACAGCTCTAGTTTTTGAAATATCGAGCAAAGATAATTTTGTCAAAAAATGGAAGATTTTGAAATGTAACATGTCACTAAGTAAATTTGAAGAGATAAAAACTTTCTTTTGTAAGATTGGCGAGCATAAACAGTCTTTTGAGAACTCCTTTAAAGATTCCAACAATAGTCAGCCATCGTATGAGCACCCCAACGGCCTTGAGAGCGTTCTTCCATAGTCCGAATGTCCTGATGGAACCTTTCTCCTTGTTCCTCGCTTAAGTCACCTAAATTTTCAGGAAAACGGCCTAGATGACTATGGAGGAAGTGAATATTGATGCTCATATTGCAACCAAGTAGTTGGTAGTTAGTTAACATGTCTTCAACCAGCTGGGAATAGTTTTCTGCCTTATTATTTCCGAGAAACTTATTGATCACTGAAGCAAAGGAATTCCAAACGTTTCTCTCAACATTGTTCTTAGAAATTGTAAAATTCGAATCTTTTAAAAGCTTTTGCTACTAACGTTAACAACATTATGCTTAAGAGGAATCAAAGCTTCTCTTACAGGTCAGTCTTTCCTAGGCCAATTCTTAGCCCTTATCCCATAAGCAGATAAAACAGGGATATTTTGTGTATCCACTTTGTTGACCCAAACGTAAGTTGACCATTTTCAAGTCAACATATAACGACCATTTATGTTCTTCGTACTTAATTTTATTCAGGACCTAGGAAATAGTAGAATATTGTTCCTTCACTTTGGTGGGATGCGCAATGGGCAAAGAACCAAGCTTATTACCCTTATTTAGAAGAACACATTTAAATCTGCGCTCGGAAGAATCTATAAAAAGGCGCCAGTCGTTAGGATCGTACTCTTCTAAATCCATTCTAAATATCATTGCAAAATACGAAATCATCCTCTTCAGAAAAAAAAAGAAAGTAGGGGAGGGTAGCACACAATGAGACGAAAATTTAAAAAAATGCATAGGAACTGTAACTAAGTTCATTATTTTTTAAGATATGGTACAAAACGTAAGTGTGAACATAATTCTAACATGTAATAAGATTTTTGATGGAATAAGTAAATAAAAAGTAATTCAAAAAAAATTGTCAAAAAATTGTAACGTGTAGACCATATAAGGTACGAGTGAGTGTTTAGCGTACGTTGTACGTAATTAACGAAATTGGAAATTTAATGAAGAAAGCCTTTTGGACTTGAAGTTTGAAGGTTCAGGAAGTATAAATTCTATGTCTTTGCTATTTACAGAATGTTCATCTGCAACATATGGGAAAACAAAGCAACCTCCAAGCTTCTCACTTTTTCTCACGTAAGATATTTCATAGTCACCCTAGTCATCCACATCAGACAACAGTTTACCAACATAAAATACTTTATTGGGAAATTTTACCAAGGCGAAATCATTTTTTCTTCCAATCTTATTATAGTCTACTATCAATTCATCTTCATCTTGAGATATCCAGCCATCCTCATCGGACGATGTATCATTAATTACAAAGTCATTACCACTGCTGGAACCACTGGCACAATCATTTCGATAAACCTTAACTATTTCCTTCTTAGTAGAGTCTTTGTCAAAGCTATTTTTTTACCGCTACTTGTCCCTAATTCCTGCTTTAATTTTCTTTTAGTTTCTAATAATTTTTGTTGTTCTACTTTTGCCACTTTTTCTTCAATTGCTATTTTTTCAGGAATGTCAATTATAATAGTACTTCGACCTTTGTTTCTAGGTTTCCTATTTGTTTTCCTTAGCACAGCTTTCGGGTAACTTCTAATTAATTCAGGAGTAATTGTATGAGTCTTTTTGCATTGAACGCGATTTTCTAAATTATCTCCAGTTCTTTCGAGTTCTTGCGAGGAGTTCCTGGACAATTGTGTGCTATGTTTCAATATGCTCTATTCCGAATCTTGAATTAAAGGTATGTCGATAGCAGATGTAGATGGTTGGTCTTTTTGGTATTGTAACTCAGTCAAGGATGATACAGATGGTTGGTCGTCATTTTGTGGCAGTAGTCTTTCAGTAGCAGCAGATGTTAGGAAATCAGCTTCAGTGAAAACGCTATCGTTAAATGGCCAAATTCCAGATTTCCTAAAACCCACCATAATATTTGCGGGTGTTAATGCTTTTGCATGAGCTACACCAACGCACTCTGCTACTTCATAAATAGAGATTGGAACTCCTGGATTTTGAAGAAGCCAAGAATCGATTGCAGAATAATAATTGAATGGCCCAAAGACAGAAACATCTAGAGGCTGCATTTTGTTACTACTATGTGGAGGTAAAGTTAAAATTGAAACCCCATTATCTCTGGCAATATTGACGACACTACTGAAATGTGGCTCTCATGGTTGTCATATATCAATAGAGACGGATTTTTTAAGAACTTCCAGAGTGTTTAATAAAATGATTTAAAACTGACGTGAACAATTCAACTATCATCCAACCGATGGGATTTGCCAATCCCAGTGTTCCTGGAGGAGTTCCTCGTATCATGCGCGTTTTGAATTTTTTTCTGGGAAAAATCATTGCATTAGGAATACGGTTTCCTGATGCTGAAATAATGGCGCATGTTGTAACAAGAACCACTTGTGCAGTGACTAATTTGTTTCGTCTCTTTTTGAGCAACTACTTTTTTTCTTGGTTTCTGTACAGTGGTCATACTAGTTTCATCAAGGTTGAATATTCTGGAGGGGTCCTTCAATTTCTCGTTCTACTTTTCAAGTTTACATGGAATTGTTTCATATTGAACTCATTAAAAGAAGTAAGTCGACTTAGGCTGCACTGCTCTGGTTGACGAATACTTAAGTTTCCACGTCGTTTTCTAAACGATCTTAGCCACTCACTTCCTGCACTTTTATTGGGTTCCCAAGAATCCGAATTTTTCGGTTATTGGCTACGGCAAATTGATAAGCCAGTTTCTTTACGCCTTCTGTCGTGAATCCATAGGCCATTAGGGAACAAGTAATTATATACTCAGACAGCATTACTTCGTCTTCTTCCGATAACACCTGTCTATTGGCATAATTGGGCTCCATAATTATGTTTTCACCAGGTTGATTTCTTGCATTTTTAACATATCTTGCTACAGTCTGAAACTTAAATCCACAAATTTCGCCAGCCTGTCCTAAAGAATGATTTTCATCTATAATTAGTCTTACAGCTCTTGCCATAGCTTCTTTTGAAGTGGCACCAATGTTTCTATTCCGTTTTATGCCAACCATTTCTGAAAAGTAAATTAAAACTAGTAGTACACAGTGAGACATGCTTCAACTGTGTCTCAGTATGTATCACTGAGGATGTCCCATTGCGTACTACTGGCAGTTGGAATAATAAAACGAAAATAAAGTCTAGAAGGGACAAGATATTGGGAATGAAAACATTTTGAGGTTATGATGCAAATATATACGAATCACATGCAACAATTAAAATTTTAGAAAATTGAAAGCATTTGAAAACTCAGAACGGTTGAACGAAGAAATTAAAGTACACAACTTACCTTCAGATATGCACTCTGTTAAAATGAATTTGGTACCGTTTATATAATTGCACCATAGCTTCGTCCAATGTGTGCTTCTGGATTAACTTCACATGCAATGCCTAGAAGTTGAAAAATAACAGCGAAATTTTTTATTATTTTATTGTCTCACTGTGCCCATTATCTGACCCTCCCCTACATTTTTTTCTCTAGTGCGGCAATATGAAACTTTTGTGTCACATGTTAGCAGATTTCTGTGAAGCCTAGTAATTCAGACGCACTTTCGATAGATTAAGGTTTCTTACTAAGTCATTAAGCTCGTTTTGGTTGAATGGTTTTGGTGAATTTAGGGAATCTTCCGGATTGAAATCACTGTCTTCATTTTCAAGTGACTCTATGTCTTTACTACAATCTTCGTCACCCAGTCTCTTGGAAGTTGATGGTAGAGGTATGGATCTTTATTTATATTTAGAGCTGGTCTTGACACTAATGGTACATTAGAATGGGTCCAACGTGAACGATTTTTCCGATTAATACCACTAACATTCACAACACAAAAATAGCAATCGTCATGGTGATGAGACGGTTCACGGCATATTATTAGCGTAAGGAATTTAAAAAAGCTTCTTTTTTAGTTGCTTCTAAGCGCAAAGATTCAACACAAATTTTACATACTAACTTAAGACAGCAGGTCTTGTTTTGTGTCTCTAGGGGAAATTCAAAGTACTCAAAATAAGTTCAGCAGCTTCTGTTTACTTATTCAAAATCAACCTCAGCAGCTCGTACAACTCATCAAACGATCCATTTTGTTGTGCGGTGTTATTTTTCGCTTACAAATATTCCTGATTGTCCTGCTAAACTGTTTTTCTAAAAAAAAAAACCTAATAAACTTATTGTCTTTAGGTAGTTTTACACCAAATGATTAAAAAAATAAATTAGACTCAATTGTTATATACGCATCAGAAATAAAGGAATATTTCCGGGTTTGCGTTCATTACACTAATTGTCCTGAGCTTTCTAATTTATATAAAATTGTATTACGCTACATTTATTATCATATCTGCCTGTGACTCCATTAGCATAATTTTCTTGGTAATAATATTGATTACTTAAAAAGAACTTTCTTTAGAAAATTACAATTACTCTTTTAATAATTTAAATTAAATTGAAAATATTGTACTTTCAAAACCACTTTGAAGCAATTTCCATATTCTGTTTAATTATATATTATAGACATTTTTATTGATTTTATTTTTTTTTAATTCAGATTTGTTAGAAACTTTTGGTCTTTACCTGAAGTACGTGTAAACAATTGTTGCCTTATTTCCTTTACAAACACTTGGCCCGAAAATGAATTCATGAAATAAATAAAATCGAAATTGATTTAAAATTAACTTTTAAAATATTTTCTGTCCACGTAAACACACATAAATAAATGGAAACCGGTATGTATGTATATATTTAACCCGTTTTTGATTTTATTAATATCATTGGCAAGTTACAATTTGGCGGTCATTTAATTAAACATATCATGAAAGTATTACGAACAAATATGACACCTGTCGAAATAAATTCCATCACATTATAGTTCTACTAGGCCGATTTGCGGTAGTAAAGCTGATTTCGATTAAATTTAATTAAACGCAGAATCAATTGCAATTGCACCACCGCCAAATAATTCCACTTTAACTGCAATTTATTTTGTTTATTGTAATCTTATACGCGTTGCGTGCAGTTCGCCACGATTTCTCACAACAATACCAGTTAGTATAAATACCATTCATTTTCCGACAGGTCAAATTAATGGCGTGGTTTCAGTGTAATTGATATTTAATTTAATAATTCCTCCAGGTTTATATTTAAAGACAAGGAAGTGAAGTACGTCAGTTATTAGCGAACGGCCTGAAAAAAATGACCTACTGCTACGGATTATTAATGGTTACGGTAACGGTGCAAAATCGTGATTAAAGAATTGTATCATTTCTCTCTTTAAGAGCCTCATGTTGATGTCGAACAGGAAACGGCAGCAGTTGTCTTTCACTTCCTACATTAATTCCTCAAACTGGAAATGAAAAATCACATAAATTACAACTGATACGTGAAGGTAGCTAAATGGCCTACATTTTTTTTATGGGCATTTAAAAAGCTCTACGCAATAATTTATTTATTAAATATTCTATAAAATTACATCAGAAACAATAGTCGCATGCAATAAACCAATTATTTATTTTTCCTATTAAATAAGAACTTTCTAATTTAGCTTTTGATTTTTTTTTAAATATTCAGTCTCGTTAATTGACATATTGTTTTATAATCACCGTTTAATTTTCCAATATTTTACATGCAACTTTCTTCCGCGTATTGCCGCACGTTGATATTTTTATTCTCTTATCAAGAATTAATTTCAACTTGCGATTTTAATAACATATTAATTACACTTGACTTACGTTTCCATGTAGAGGTAAGTAGATTGTCCGCCTGAAAAAGGGCCGTAGGGAAGAAGAGATTGTAAACCACAAGAATTTATTACATAGCAATTTCGTTTTCGTCCAAGTGAAGAAGTAAATTGTTGATTACTATTTTCAACCATGAATGCAAATTAAAGAAACGCTGATGGGTGTGATGGCAAAATCCCTATCGCCCAAAAATTATGAAATTCATATGCATCTCACACATTGCTCAGAGGTGATGTTATTAACATTTAACATATTTATTCTATTTCGACCGAACCGCTCTGAGGAGTTACTTGCTCAACTTCTTCGTTTGCAAAATCCAGATTATAATAACTGCTATTTCACATGCAGTATTTAAAACGCAAAATATTTCTCTTGTTAATCTGAATATTGTTAAATTTTACGGTCATTTTCTATTGAGTGATGACCGAAGAGGGAAAGTTAAAAAATTGTTCCGTGTCGAAGCCCATTTCATTAAAGTTTATTGTGACAGGAAGAAAAATGACTTCGAACCTTTACTTTAAAGTGACATTAACTGCCAATTGTGAAGGTAGGAGACGTCGGAAACTAAAACCAATGATCTATATATATTGTTTCAATAAACATCTCTGAAGCTGCGATTTTCAGTGAATTTGGCACGGTATCTCACTGACAATTATTTCTTTTATTCCTTATTGGCTCTACATTGAATCTACAGGGTGCAATAGACAATTATTACACCAAGAATAGAAAGCATCGAGAATTGTAGTAAACAAACAAGAAAAATTAATTAATCAACAACTAACTTCACTAGATTATATGCTGCATGCAGATACCTTTATTACCACTTTACACATTTGTAAGAATATGTTCTTCTTTTATTATTAAATATTAATAACACTGGCATTTATGTCACGTGTATTCTTCCCATCGAATTTCAAACACACATACTACACTAATAATAAGTAATCATTGCCACTGCGACAAAGATAGATTAGGTGTAAATGTTGAGGAAACGGCTTGCTATAAATATACATTACAGTAAATGGACATTAGTGTTAATGACAGCTTCGTCACAAACGTTAATAACAACCAGCAAGGGAAGTAATTTACTTGTCCAATGCATGTGGAAATACACCGTATTTTGCACTGGAATGTCAGATAGTAAGTACAATATTTTCTTGGGTGGTCTTAATAATAAACATTAAACTTTAACGACAGTCATAGCGATAACGTGACGCTTGAAACCGTTTCATTAAAACAAACGAAAACGCACGACACATTTTGCGTGGTTCACTCACTTATTTATGCAAATGAACGAAGGACGACGTACACCTAGAACCCTATGTGCTGTGTGGTAGTCGCATGTTCACGAGTAATTTCATTTATAGTTAATTTATTGTCCCTGGAGTAACTAAATACGTCACTGCTTCACACATACTAGGTATGTATGTATATAAAATTGTTGCAATGAACTGACCGGTGTGTGGTGGTTGTTTGCCCGAAATGCGAAATTTAAGAGCAGGAATTTGCACTGTATGTGTTTATCTTGTTATTTGGATTTATTATTAATTAATATTCGTTGTCACTGAAGCGTTTACGCAGGCAGGCTTTTAATTTATGGTTTCATAATGCCAAAAAGTTTTCTCCATGTATATACACCAACAATTCCTAAGTCATCACTCCAAATATACTTAGAATTTTCTAATACAGTTTCTATATTTTTTTTTTAATTGTTGTCTTTGATTATAACGTCCACCTAAGGACCCAATTAAAAAATTAAAGAAATAAATTAGTTTTCTTCAGTATATTTTGCTCAATGAATACAGAACTTTCATTTTCTTTTTATGTCATTGACTAACTAATATGTTTTGCCTAAGTTTACATAAATCAGTTCCAGCAAGTGATGATTAAGCATT
This sequence comes from Serrognathus titanus, assembly GCA_039766575.1. Taxonomy (NCBI): domain Eukaryota; kingdom Metazoa; phylum Arthropoda; class Insecta; order Coleoptera; family Lucanidae; genus Serrognathus; species Serrognathus titanus. The sequence goes on from CM077912.1 coordinate 6,106,948, forward strand.
GCGGTTTTAAAACTCCTACATTTTGCTCATTCTTAAAAATAAACTGCAGGTTTGAATAACGCTACGGTAATTACAGTTAAGTCTCTTTACAGTTGCTCGTGTACGGTTTTGATTATTTTTTCCCGCGCTCCCACACACACACACACACGACCAACTCCGTTAGATAGCGCGTAATTAAAATTTTCGAAGCAAAAAGCCAACACGCATTCAAGTTTAAATTAATGCATGCTAATATTGAAAGTCAGCGCGCGCTTTTTATGCGCTTCGTTTTTTACGATAAATAGCTAACAGTTCGGTCGTTACTTTTACTTTTCGTGAAATACACGCTAGAACAGATTAAAATTCGTTTCTGAGGCGGTAAAAAATTAGACGAAATATGATTCTGTCGGAGGAATTCATGTTAAGTCTTTAATATGGAAATTAGTTAAAAATTTATAGTCGGTCGGAAATATCAGGTCTTTATTTAACATTATCGTATCAAAAGTCTTTGAGACAGTTCATCTTTACCAAATCTTGGAAGGTGTAAACTATCCCATATCTTCAAGTTCCACCTCCAGATACTTTGCCAAACAATCTGATTCTATGTCCTTCAGGCAAGCACTCAAAATTGCCCTACAAATTCGTCATCCTCGTATTTTAGTTCTGTTTTTGAACAAGCCTTTTATCAGTTCTAGAAAGCAAGAGGATCAACTTTCCCAACTAGAGCAGCACTTTTTGGCAATTTTAAACGATTTCAGAAGTTTATTCATTGGTTCCCAATTACTTTAAAACACCTTGCACATTGAATTCTTACCTAAATACGCATTTCGTTGAAGAACATCTGGCGATACATTTTCCTAAACTGAATTTTACTTCAGTTTTTCGCTCTACTGTAGGTTTGAAGTCATCAATAAGCAAGTCTGCTCCAGAATGTTGAAATCTTCCTTCGATCTTTTTATCCAAAGATAGGACGTTGTAAAACTGATTAAAGCCGCTTTGGACAAGCGTCTATACTAAAGAAATCATCATCGTCCAATATTATTTCGACGTTCCCTGATTAACATGGCACAGTGTTTTTCTTTTGGTTTTCCTCTTTTGTCAATTTTATTTCACTATTTCTCAAACCTATTTCATATTTACGTTACGTTGACATTAAATTGTCAAATAAAATTCACTACTTGTGAAAACTCTTTCACGTTATTATTGCAAATGATTTTCTTCCTCTTTGAAAATTTGAATAAACAAGAACACAAACAGTTGAAGACACAATTTATCAGAAAAACAACAATACTAACTATACTAATACTATGTAACACAATACTTTGGTATAAAAAAATTTGAATTAGTTCAAAATTTCATTTCTATTGAGGCAATCTCCCAAATATGTCTCCATATGTCGAACATAATTTTGGCAATGTTCTTGCGTTATAGCTTCAGAAGCATCATGAATTTTTGCATACAGTTGTTCTTCATTCGTGAACTGACTTCTCTTTATGTTATTTTTCCATTGGCTAAACTGCTCTTCAATGGGATTTAAAACAGGACTGTACGGGGGCAGAAAAACTGGAACATATCCATGAGCTCTTATCAGTTGTTGAATTTCGTCCGTTCTATGAAATCTGACGTTGTCCATTACAAAATATGCGCCCCTTATATGACCTTCGTCTAAGTGGCCAATTAAAATTGTCAAGAATACATAATAATAAATAGAATATATAGAAACGAAATAAAAGACACAAGAGTTAAAAGAGGATCTGAAATACATTCTGACCATTACTTAATAGTATCAAAAATGAAAATAAGGACAGAGGGGCAAAAGGAAGTTCATAAAAAGAAAATAAATAACAGCAAAATTCAGGTAAATATTAAAACGTACAAGCAAGAGTAGAAGAGGAGATGAACAAGTTGAATAAAGATCCAAGCAGACTAACATTAGAAGAAATATGGGAAAATACAAAAGAACTATTGACGAGAATAGCGGAAGAAGTTTGTGGAAATACAAGAATAAATAGGAAAAAGAAACAAACAAGCTGGTGGAATTAAGAGAAGAGATAAAGTTGAAGAAGCAAAGATGAAAAGAAGACTTAGGATGCAGGACAGCTGAAAAATACGATATATATAAACAACAGAGAAACTCGGTCAAGGATCTGGTAAAACAAGCAAAACTAAGAACATGGGAAGAATTTGGTGAAAAGATGGAAAGGGACTACTTCGGAAACCGAAAGTTATTCTACAAAATTCTCAAGTCGATTAGAAAAGGACAAACAACCAAAATTAAAAATATAAAAGATAAAGATGGAAAGATACTAAACAAAGAAGAAGACGTTATAAAGCGATGGAAACAGTATTTTGAAGAAATACTAACAATAGAACAAGAATAAGAAACAGTAACCGAGGAACAACAGGAACCAAAGGGTACGGAACACAATCAAGAACAAGAAGAAATAACGATGGATGAGGTGAAAGAGGCTATAAAGAAATTAAAAAGAGGAAAAACGGCCGGACATGATGGAATAACGGCAGAAATGGTCAAGAATCTGGGAGACATATACATAATTACTACACTAATCAACAAGGCATGGCAAGAAGAGAGGATATCGAAAGAGTGGGAATTGGAAATCATTTTACCAATACATAAAAAAGGGGATAAATGGGAGTGTAATAACTACAGAGGAATTACACTGTTGTCGGTAGTAGCAAAAGTATACGAAAGAATCCTTGAAAGACGATTACTGGAGATACATAAGCTGGAAGACTCACAATGTGGATTTAGAAAAGGAAGAGGACCATATTTTTGTTATTAAACAGCTAATAGAGAAACTCCCAACAGATAAGGTAATCGTGGCAGCATTTATTGATCTAGAAAAAGCGTTTGATAGAGTTAAAAGGAACACAATATGGGAAAGTTTGAAACAGAGGTAGATAAATGATAAATTGACCCAATGTATAAAGAGCTTCTACAAAAACACAAGAGCTTATGTAAGAACAGGGAATTTACAATCCGAAGAAATTACAATGACGGATGGTCTAAGACAACGAGGAGTCCTCAGCCCAACGCTATTTAACCTAGTAATGGATAACGTTCTAAAAGAAATTAAAGGAAAAGTAAAAAAACTGAAGGTGGGTTACAGGAATATGGAAGAAATAGAAATATCCGAGAGCATATTCGCCAATGATTTGCTGATCTACGCAAAGAACAAACAAGATCTACAACACAACTTGCGGATATGGACGAACGTGCTACGTACTAAAAACCTAAAGATAAATGCTACAAAAACTAGTACTAGGTAAAGAAGACCGAGATACAGAAATAAAGATAGACGATATACAGATTGAGAAAGTGCAATCATTCAAGTACTTGGGTGTGAAAATACAAAGCAATGGAAAAATAGAAGCGGAAATAAATGAGAGAATGGAGAATGCGACCAAAGTCTATTACGCCTTGAAAAATGCAGTCATCAGGAAAAAAGAGATATCGAGAAAAACAAAAATAACAGTTTTTAAAACAATTTTTAAACCGATATTGTTATACGGATGTGAAAGCTGGATTTTATCAAAACACCAAGAAAGCAAAATTCAGGCCTTGGAAATGAGATTCTTAAGAGACATAAAAGGAGTAACTCAAAGGGATAGAATTAGAAATGATATAATAAGAGAAGAACTAGAAGTGGAATCGATCCTGAAGACCATCAAACGAAACCAACTGAGATGGTTTGGACACGTAGTACGAATGAGAGAAGAAAGAACAACAAAAAGAATGTGGGAAACAAGAACGCAACAAAAAAAAGGAAGAGGGAGACCAAGAAAAACCTGGGATATGGAAATTGCAAATAACCTAAAAGAAGGAGGACTAACATGGATAAAAGGAAAACAAGTAGCAAAAAACAAAAAAGAATGGGCAAAGAAAATATATATTGAGTAATGAAAGTGACGAAGAATAGTTTTAGAGATGAGTAGTAATAAGTTTATACCTTACACTGTAATGGTACCATAAGGTTTTTGATTATATGTATGTGTATATATATCTTCATATAAAGATTTCAAAGAATTCTCCAAAGTGGTCTGCATTGTACAGCCTATCTTGAACGGTGAATAAATATAATGAATTAATACGCATTGCAGCAGCCTCTTAATTGGGCCTTGGCTTTGTTGGCTCTTGTATTTTTCTGTGATCTTGCATATGATTTTCTAGAATTCACTTGAATTCCAAATTCATCTATAAAAAATATTTTTTCTCTGTCAATCATCATCTGTTGTATTGAACAGCACAGTCGAATATATTTTGGATAGTATCTGGAGTGTTACGCCTTTCTGGCACAAAGGAAACGCGTTTTACAGAATAGTGAAATTCCTTTATCGCTCTGGTAATGGTCGATAAGCTTACCACTAGTTGTGGATTTTGGTCCAACAATTTGGTTTTTATTTGTTTTAGTGTCAAGGTGCAATCCTCATCAATCAAATTGCAGATTTCTTCTTGCTCCTCTTGAGTAAATTTTTTGGGGCGATGCCCAACTCTTCTCTTATTCACCTCGTTGTTTATTTTTTACGCCATGTAAATTTTTCTTACAGTGTTTGGCAATACATTAAATTGCCATCCTTTTTGGACTGCCGAAGTACTACTACATTCGTACTACATTCGTTGCTCTGATAATAAGAGTACACACCTCGTTGGAGATTTTGGCATTGTGTCTTCTATCAGCATTCATTATGATTTACATAATAATAATGTGCAATTAATTTGACAAATAAGGAAACGCTTCCGCCAAAAAAAGTAAATTGTTTGACAAACACAGCACTCTGTTTAATAGAGATACGAAATAGTTTTGAGAAATAGTGAAATACAATTGTCAAAAAAGGAAAACCAAAAGAAAACACTGTAATGAAATAAATATTTGTAATCTGTTCTTACATACTGTTTTATTTACCCATTTGTATGAAGATTCTGGCAAACACGCTAAAAGAGGCTCAATCTCTCTTTATACACAGAAAAAATAAAATGAGAATAATAATTGCAAACAAGATCAAGAAGAAAACGAGTATGAATACGAGTAGCAACAATTTTATAATTAAATTTTTCAAGGTCTTTATCAAATTATCCTTTTTCCTATTAATATTGACCATAAACGCCTTGTTTTCTTAATTATGTCCGGTTCAATTTGTTTCCCTTTAGTACCTACTTTATATAATAAACATGTCTGGTGCTGCTCCTCGAAATTCCAAGACAAACTATAGTATATCACGAAAATAGGCGTGACACTACCTGAATTATAAACTTTCCCAAAACTTAGCCCGCTCGTATTTAATTTTCATTAAACTTACAGTTTTAGTCCTTGCCCCAGGTTACATAAGCCATTGACCTAGAGTTATGACGAGGGTCCACTTACAGGTCACTAAAATAATAACAAAGATTACGTTACGCTCTCGCACTCTCGTTGCGGCCTGCACCCCGGGGCCCCGTAGCATTAATTACAGTAATTGTCGGCGGGAATGAAAAAAATAGAAAAATGCAATTAAGTTCGGGCGTTTTAATTTGCCGTACTACACCTTGGAGGCTCCAGCCACGAAAACGTTCTAATATTTAATGCGCTTTAATTTGTTTTGAATAAATTATACTTTTGGCTTATGGGATTTAATTATAGACTATACTAAACCTGTTCAAAATAGATTACATAACTATCAATATGATGATGATGATGATGATGACTCGAATGAGGTTTTCTAGGAGATTGGATAGTTTAATTTAATTATAAGAGGCAAAAAGGACCACGTGAAATAGAATTTACACTTTCCCTTTTCTTTTTCGTCAATCACATGGTTCTTAACTATCTTTTTCTAATTTTACATAGTGTTTAATAAAGTAATGTCAAAATTATAAGTGTTAACTATAATATAAATCCGTGTCATTAAAAAACCGTACAATATACGCATATTCAATTAGGGCCGGAGAACCAATGGACAAAAACATTCATTTAAGTGTGATAAATGAGATACATTGTTGCGGAATTAATTCAGGTTCGGCGATAAGGCCGAGGAAATTGCCGGCTGCCGATTGATTTTAAATTAAGACGCGTCATTTAGGCTTTAGGCAAACAAAGAGTTTAATTTGTCGTCGGAATGAAGCCGCCCACGAATCAAAGCCGCACGTTCGATTCATAAATACCCCAACATTCCGATTGCTTAATAATTTATGTAAATGCGGAAGTTTCGGTTATGCTCCGAGAGTTATCGCAAATCAGTAGTTAATTGTAATTTATCGAGCGTTGATTGTGGTTCGTTCTAAAAACTGAATGAAATGGTTGCTTACCGAGAGAGAGACTGATTAACATTTCTAAAGTCTTTCTTTAGTAATCGATTTTATTCGCAGAAAGCTTTATTTGTAACAAACAATTTTTAATTCGTGTTTATTATATTCATATGAAAAATGAACAAAAATACAGGCCTTTTGGATGCTCCTTAATAAAATACAAATTCAAGTTTTTTTTATATATAAAACTAAGACATATAAAACTAGAAATCAATTATTTAAAGTAGAATTTTAAATTAATTCGTAGGGAATATACCTGTCGCCTTACTATAGAATATAAAGTCAGATGCAAATGTGAATTGTTTTAAGGGATCGAGCAATTAAAATTGCGGTGTTTAGTAAACAAGGAAGTTTTAATGGTCTACAAATATTTGCAGGACTATCAGATAAAATAAGTTAATTAAAGTTAATGCTGTTTGCATTCTCCGTTGTACACAATAATTAATAACAAGTACGAAATTAAGTTACAGTATATTGGAGCCAGATGTTTCTTGTTGCTATAGTTGCTGGCTGGGAACGTTAACCAGAATTAACGACATTTAGGGATACGGATCGCGAAAAGTTGTAAACTCTTGCACGATTTATAGACGAAGTGTTAAGTGAATGCATGGTTAAAATAAGCACGCATCTAATTAGTTAATTACTAAATTATTTAATGTGAAAATCAAATGAGGTGAAATTAGGAAAGTTTAACTGACTCTTAATAAAGAGAAGGAAGTAATTAAAATTTTCAATATCAGACATTTCACAGAAATTTAATTTGAAATGTACTTGTAAGAGTTAAATTTAAATTCAGTTAAGCCTGTATACGGAAAATTAATTAGTTAAGAACAAAATCCTTTCTATAAATACGTACGTACAACATAATATTTTCCATTGAAATACAGAATTCCAAATCAACCAAGTTCTCATCAAATCTCGAAAATTCGCAATGGAACAATCACATCCGAATGTGTTTACTTGCGGAATTATTTAATGTGTTTAATAAATATTTCAGATTTAAATGGAAAATGTTGGCGTTTTGCTACAGGCAGGAACGAAAATAACATCTCTTTCATTCAATCTGAACCTTCCAGGATTTATCTAAATATAATTTGCATCTGTTTATTTCATTTTGAAACACTCACTCCATATTCCTCATATGTCTTTTACGATAAAGAAATAAAACCAATAGTTTTACAAAAATCTAAATACTGGGTGTTCTTTAACTTCATACAAAAAATGAAACGCGTGAAGGTTTACATTAAAAATGGTAGAATGAAGCGGTTTTTGTATAACAATTGATTAATAAATATTAGAGATAATAAATGTTTTTGGCGAACGATGAAACAGTTCGATAGTCCCTGGTTTATTTTATGACGTAATTACGTCCTCGGAGAAATTTGTTGATGTCAGCATCGGCTGTTAAGTGTGTCAGTTGTCAGCTGTACTTTGTCGCGTTGAAAACATGGCCGAATTTTCCAATATTGTTCTTATGGACATGATTTTAATTTACGGCGGATGTGGTCAAAATGCGTTGGCTGCAAGACGTTTGTATGCACAAGCGTTACGACGAATCAGTGTTTACAAGGGATGCAGTGTGGGCAGAAAAAATTCCTCATGCAATGCGGCGCCGTAGTTTTCAACAACACTTTTCAATCAATCTGTGTGCAGGTATGTTAAACGGCACCTTAATCGGTCTATTTGTTTTACCTAATCGCTTGGACGAAATGGTGTATTTACGTTTCTTACAAACTAATTTGCCGGAACTCCTAGAGGATGTAAATTTAAATATTAGAAAATATTAGACTTTAATCCATTAGAGTTTTATCTGTGGGGACATTTAAAAAATCTAGTGTACACCGAAGAAGTAAATACAATAGATGAACTCAACGCACGCAGTGAAAAATATCAGAAAACAGAATCAATTTTGTAACGCACGTGAATCCCTGCCTCGTCGAGCCGACGTATGTTTACGTCTCGCGCAGGGGGGAACTTCCAATACTCATTGTGAGTGAAGGTCACCGTCTGTTGCGTCCAGCGGTTCTAAACATTTCACAAGAAACGATAAAAACAAAACAAACAACAACCAACAATTTGAAACAAAAAATTATAGAAAAAAAAACACTAGGACAAAACACGGTCGTGTTTAATTTTTAATATTTCCAAAATTTCCTTCAATTAAAAAGGGAGATTCAGTTCGGTAAAAATAATTCAACACCAAGAATTTTAATTAAAAACAAAATTAAATTACAAAAACAAAAGACGACCGACAGATCAAGAACGAAAGGACGAAACTCAATTTTTAAATCTTACGTTCATCTTTTGTTTTTGTATTACTTTCTCCTAAATAACAGAAAAAAGTGACATAAAAACAAAAGTTTCAATTTAAAATGAAACAAAAACAATACACGACCGCCAGATTTCGAATGAAAAAGAGAGATTCAGTTCGGAAAAACAAAAGACGATCGACCAGCGAGAAATTCAATTTTAAAACAAAAACTGAAGGTGAAAAAAAATTTCGATTTAAAAAAAGCGCGATTTCGTCTGGAAAAAAAATGTACAAAAATAAAAGAAAAACAAGACACGATCGCCAGGTTTCTTTTAAAAGAAATGAAGAATTAATTAATCAACGACCGATAAAAATACTTTACAAAAACAAAAGACTGATAGCTGATAGATCACGAATAAAAAAGCGAAATTCACTTTGAAACAAGAAAATTGATTAAAAAATGATTTCTAATAAAAAAAAGCTTCAATTTGAAGGAATAGAATTTCTTTTTCTTTTGATGTTCTTTTATCTTTTGGTGTCCTTTTATTCTGTTTAAAATGGCATTTTTATAATTTAATTTTTACAAAAGAAAAGATGTCGTGCGTTATCCTTTAGTTTTTTTTCTTTTGGTGTTCTTTTTTTTTGATGTTCTTTTATCTTTTGATGTTCTTTTATTTTATTTGAAGTTCTTTTAAGAAACGAATTTTAAAAAATAGCTGCCTTTAAGGACGTTAATTTTTTTTATAATTTAATATTGGCGAAAAAACTGCGATTTTTGAAAAAGAAAAGACAATCGAAACATATCGTGCATTATCCTTTAGTTTTTCTTCTTTTCTTTTATCTTTTGGTGCTCTTTTATTTTATTTGAAGTTCTTTTAACAAACGAATTAAAAAAGTAGCTTCAAGGGCGTTAATTTTTTTGGAATTTAATATTGGCTAAAAAACTGCGATTTTTGAAAGAGAAAAGACGATCGAAAACATTCAAAGTCTCGTCGTTTTTAAGGATTCGATGATTCTGTTCAATACGTCATTTTTGTAATTTAATTTTTATATTAATTTAATTTTCAAAAAACAAAAGAGAACTGGAGCATGTCGTGCGATATCCTTTAGTTTTTCTTCTGATACTCTTTTATCTTTCATCTCTTGATGTTCTTTTATTTTATTTGAAGTTCTTTTATCTCCCTTTTTAACAAACGTTGAAAATAAGAAAACATGGCCTTTCAGAAAGCCTTTAACAAATTCCCTCAATCTTTAAAATCCCTAAAACAGGGCAACACTGATCTTCACATGCTGAAAGTTGCTCAATATGCATATAATTATAGAGGAATGAATATTCAGTAGAGTGAAGAAATAATTGGGTACTCGTTATATAAAAAAATTGATATTAATTTACGACGGTTTTAATAAAATAAACAATAATGATCGTTACTTATAAATAAAAAAAACGAAAGCAAAGCATAATCCGTACTTTCAAAAATGAAGCCGGATGTCGGTATGAATTCTTTTATTTTTTTTTTCCTTTTAACTTTGATACACTCGTGAGAATATCTAATACCACGTACGCCATTAATTTTTTTGCATGAAGTTGAAGAACACCCTATGTAGAATTCCATTCTTTAAATTATTCTGCAATATTTAATTTATAATTATTTACAAAAACTAAATTACGATAAATCTCCTGAGCTATTTGATAAAACAAATTAAGGTTTAAACTATTATTTATGTGCATTAATAACGTACACATTTTTTTTATTTAATTACCAGAGATAATTATAACCTTTCGAGTTGCTGGGCTTGGTACAACGTAATCTGAAATCACATTAATTATTTGCTTATTTGTCTGGCTAATTCGTTTCCTAAATCTAGATGGAACTATTGATTAAACTAGATTTATTAAAGTGCATTTACGTTAGTGAATGTTTCGAAATAATGCATTAAATCAGGTAGGTACCGTAAAATTATAAATTATTAGAAGTGGTTAGTGGAACATTCTGAAGTGATTGCTTTCAAAGGATGGTCATTTTTAAAGTAAATGAAAATAAAATATGCAGGTCTATCGCTTTTTTATTTTCTTTTTGTACTAATCTGTATTGAAGGTAAGGCAATTGACTGTGTAGTAATTTAGTAACATTTTTTGACTTAACTTTTTTGTTCTTGTTATGAAAATTCCAGATAGTTATGTTTCTAGACTGTAATGCAGAAGATGTGAGTCCAGAAAGATTTTGGAATAGTTGAAATAATCAGAAACAAGGCGATATCTCAAAAATGACTATACTACTAAAAAGTTACCAATGTCAATTCAATACGTTAACTTGCAGACTTTAAAACTCTTTAAAACACATTTTTTTTTAATAAATTCTTATTCGAATAATCGAAATTCCTGATGAAGTTATCAATCATCCAACGAAATATGCTATGAATAAAAAGTCTACTTTTCGACTGTATTTTCTTGTTCACCTTCTTAAGAATGATGGATTTAAATATCTCGACATGCGGATATTATACAACAACAGTTAACAAAAAATCAAACCCACCAAGTTCAAGATTACTTAATTAATTAATTGGAATGAATGCGAACCACCTTATTTACTTTTGCCACGAATCTTGACGGGCTGACGGGCACAAATTGGCTTAACTCTATATGGTTTCGGCTGTAATCAATTCCTCGCGCTAGGTGTAAATCCTGCATTATAAACAATTTTTTCTGGCCCGGCAATTTATGAAACTTAGCGTGAAAAACTTGTTTGAAAACAACAGCACGTGAAGGTAGATGATCTAATTTTAATTACAAATAGGCGGTGGTTTAGAGCTTGGGCTCAGGCAACGTGGAACTGGTGCAAGGTCAAGCTAATAATCTAAGAGAATTTATTGCACTTTTTTGTTACTAATCGATAGGTGTTTATGAAATTTGGGTGTGATAGCCGTCTTGCTTACAAAACGAATGAATAATGTATTAACAAAAGCGGGGCGGAACTAACAGAGAAAATCTGAACTGCCTAGAGTTATTAATTGTTACAAAATTCGTGTTAGTATAATTATTTTTAATAAATACCAGCAACGTTTAAACAAATGCGTTTCATTATCGAAGTGTTATGGCCATGGAAAGCAGAAGTTATGATTGTAATTGTGGCTTAATCGAATTTTCAAAATACAACAACAGCTTGAAGAAAATTAATGAATTCTAAAGCTTACATTACTTTTTCTTTCCATGGCCATATTCTCATTCGTCCGAACAGATTTCACAGAAGAATCAGCGCATGAGACAGCTAAATCAAGCTCGATTCATATTTTACACCCTTATATTCTACAGATCATCAGTTTAAACTGCAAAATCATTTTCTTTAGCTCCACCAAAATGAAATAGTGATCTCGAACTCGAAGCAATTTAGCGTGCTGTAAATCCAATTCCTCAGAAACATCACGTTCTTTTCCGAGTGATTCCTGTTTTCCACGAAGTTATTCTACGTTTTATAATTACACGTCTAAAAATTGGAGTATTATCTTGATTACGTGTTGAACACGATATGGTTTAACTTAACACTTGATTGATGGGCAAAAGTTTTGCGTGGTAACATTATAATTGCGTTTCATATTTACATATTAACTACGCGTGTGTATCAAAAGTATGATACTCTTAACGTGAAGTTACACAAGAAATATGAATACCTAATTCAATAAGAAATTCCCATATATTTAATAAAATTCTATATTTGGATGAATAATTGTTTCCGTTGTTAGCTGTTAACAGTTCAGACGTGTAAATTAAAATACTTTCTGAAACTGCTGAGTGATTAGTAATAATTACTTCCTGTATACTTAATGAAAATAACAAAACATAAGAGAGCAAATCTTAAATTGAAATAAAAACTGTAATTCTGTACCGATTTTATAATATAGCAAAGGTTTCTTGCAACATTCTTCAATTGTAATGGCTTCCTAGGTACTTACTACCGAGCATCTTTCTCCTTGGAAACTTAAATAATCGTAGATTTTGAATGCTAATTAAATTCACAAACGAATTTTGCGGCTAATAGAAAAGCTATTAATCATAATGAATATTTAGGGTCCGCGTGTGTGGGCTTGATTGAATTAAACGAACAATTCGCAATTAGAAACAAGTAACAGGGAAGCAGAGTCGTTTAGGCAAATTTCTAATGTGAACCAGGTGATTAAAAATGGATACGTCAAGCGATCGAAACAGGGGGGAATATTAATGACCGCATCGCGGGAGTCATAACCACGCGGATATCGCGTCCACGATGACTGATGGGGGTGCAATCGGACACTGCGAATTAGCGTGATATCATAATTAATGGAGTGCGGTTGTCAGCCGCCACGACGTGACATGGCTCCGCTTTATTTACCAGGGTTGGCCGGTCTTCTGACGCAACCGGATTTCTTCCGGTAGTATCCTGGCCGTAAACCAATTACAGTTTATTGCGCTGACCCTTGTTTAGGTAAAATTCGTGATTAACACACCGCCCGCATTATTGCGTGGAGGCTTCCGAGGTTCCCTAATAAAAGCTATCTCTATATTTTTATCGAAAGCTCTACTTGCATCTATAAATAGAACTCACAATCAGTCTCGTCGACCATCAGTTGTCGGCAGCATGAATCCAAGTGAAAACAAAATAAATTTTGCGTTTTTGATATAAATCGATAGTAATGCATCGTCAACGTAATTAACGGGGACAGCTAATCAAACCACGGCGGCAAAGTTAAGCCCTAGGAATTCTGGCATTTATTCAATCTCTCCTATCAGGATTGACAACATTATCCAATCATTGCCTATTGAACGCACCATCGGCTGACGTCAGCGAATATCGATCGCTCGCTCGATTTGTGGCGACGGCGGCCGTCCGCCGCGACGCTGTTTACCTTCGTTTCACAATGTCGCGTAATTGCGTACAGTCATAATCCATACAGGAGTCCTGAACCACCGCCGCTCCTGGATAATTGTCGGGAAATAATTTGAAACAGGAACTCGCTGTGTCGGCGTGAAAATCGATGTCGACATAATTCACAGTGCCACCTAAGACCCCCGCTACAATATTATGATTACATTTGCATTTTAACCGTGACCCGGCTGAGAATAAAAACCGCGATATATTTTATTTAACTTTTAATTAAATATGGGTTAAAAGCTTCGGCTGGCGTACGTAATGGACTATCATTTTTACTTGGTGCGCGATTACGCCATTACTTTACATGTTAATTCCGTATTTCACGTGAATCTCAATTTTCATTTCGCTAAAAATATCGCGTGCATACCTGGCACAACCGCCCAAAGCAAAACATTTCAGATTTATATCAAGAACAAATAATAATAACGTTCATTATCAAGCATTGTTAAAGTTACTGCGTAATTAATGGCCAAATCTATCTCTGCAATTTGAATATCGATTATGAATTAACATGTTAATTTGCGTTGTTGCACAAAAAAAAATGGTCTCCCGCTCACTTACACGGGGAGTATTTACATTTTATTTCCAGCTGACTCTCATATTTTGCAATTCATTACCGCTGCATCAAGAGATTAATTACATGCATTATTTATCAGTTTTAAACGAAAAATATTAATCTTGTTTTTTCGCATAAACTAATTATTGTATTTTGATTTGTAAACGCGAAAATACAAAACGTGATAGCAACACAAAACAACAAATAATCAAAAATTGTTGGTAGAAATCATTGCCCGGGCAAAACTTATTAGAAATTATGTTAGGACTTTCCAGAAAGACAACGCGTAATAATTCGAAATTACATATTTTCTTCGAAAATATAAGATATTGATTCTACATTTACAATATTTTCACACGTGAATTTCCCTGTGTCGCTCTAATCTTTTTGAATCAGCAAGTTCTGTCAATAAATATCATAAATTAGTCAAATAGGTAATCATTACAATTTATTGAATTGAATGAACAACGATTAAAATGTATGCTGTTGTGAAATCAGAACCCAGAGACTAATCTAATTATTTTATTTAATATTCTGCGTTTCAAAAAAAAAAAATGAATCACCCTGAAGGAGTAAACGTAGAACTTTAAATTGCATGGAAATGGAAAGTACATGGATACAAAAGCATGATTAAATAATGACAGCCATTTGTCACCTCAAGGAAGTTATCTCTTGGTTATCACCTGACAAATCTTTTTGTTTCAGTTACCTTCTTTATCATGTTACTTCGCCGTAAGTTTGTCTTCTTATTAGTGTATTTGTTGGTGCCTCTAACAATGCCACAAGTACGAAGATGTACAAAACTTACACCCTTTGAAAGAGGGCGAATTATCGGGATGCACGCAACCAGCTTAAGCTTTCGGGAAATTGGTAGACGTGTAAATCGACCGCACGCCACTGTGAAACGAACTTGGATAGATTGGCAGGAAGAATACCTAGAAGCCTGTCGTGAAAGTAGTGGACGTCCCAGAGCAACACAAGAACGGGAAGATCGCCTCTCAAGACGATGAGCAATTCAGGACCCTTCAGAACCATCACGAGCTGTTGGAAGCAATTGGGTAAGAGCAATTGGTCGAAGAGTCTCTATGAGCATGATTTATCACCAAATACGTTCGTGGAGACTGCGCTCATATTGTCCTTATTTTCGTCTACCTATGAAAATACAGCATAAAGCTACCAGACTGCAGTGGAGTTAAGACAGGCAGCAATGGGACCATGAATGGAAAGAAATTATCTTTAGCGTTGAATCCAGATTTTGCTTGTGGCATTCTGATGGGCGTGTACGAATTAGACGACCGAGAGGCAAAATTTACAGTATGCTCAGCATCGCCATACAGTTTTAACTCTTGGGAGGCAATATGCTGCGGAGGAAAGTCTCCCTTAGTATTCATTCCAGGCACACTAAATGCGAGGCGTTACATTGATACAGTTCTGGAGCCTGTTGTTCTTCCATTTCTTCAAAACCTTCCAGAGCCTGTCTTCCAGCGCCCTCATATTGCCTACGTAACTTTAGACTTCCTAGCAGAAAACAATGTAGACATTTTGCCTTGGCCGCCAAGATCATCGAACATATCTGGGACATGATGGACAGAAAACTGCGTCATCCTACCAACACGCTAGACGAATTGCGTCAACCTAGAATGAGCTCCCTCAATAGACAATTGACCACCTGATTTCCAGCATGTCCAGAAGGGTTGCTGAATGTATAAGAGGACGAGGAGATGCAACACATTATTAATTTTTATTTGAATAAATAGTGTTAGACTTAATTGACATTTTAATCATTTGTTTGTCTGCATGCGCTTGTCATTTTCATGCAATTTCAAAGTTCTGCATCTACTCCTTCAGGGTGGTTCATTTTTTTTTGAAACCCAGTGTATAATAATATGCCTACATTCGATCTAACCTGAACTAAATCTACATAAATCTGACTTAAAATTAATCTGTGTACAGCACTTTTAAACTGAAAATCTAAAAGGAGGGGGATTGGTAAATATCACCATCCTGCATTCATCCTTCCGCGAAGTAATAAAACAGCGGAGCAAAAAAAGGACGTTTCGCAGAATTGCTGGATGTTATGATAGGCCAGAAAACCAGGCCATACTCCTTACCAGTAAACGAATGAAATAATGCAACCCAAAGTTTCCGAAAGAAGGACCTCGGGGCGATATTTAAGATAGCAAATTGTGCGAGTAATAAACACTTGGTTGCCTGGCCTGTAAGTATTTGGGCAGTTTTGCGTCGTATTTCTGTCTCTGTAAAGAATAATAAATGAAAAATTCCCACATTGGGACCTATCTTAACGTTACGCAAAAGAATAACCGAAATAAAAGCTAAAACTAACACTGGTACTGGCACTTTGTGTAGACCTGATTAGGACAGTACTTTAACAATACCTTGCAAGAAAACACATTCATTATTGAAACTTTTTTCCCACCTGGACATGTAGTTAAACGACAATATTCCATCCTTGAATGTACGGCACAGTTGTAACTTAGTTTCCGAACAAAATTATTTGAAGAAACTGCCTTGCACCAACACGTTCGCCAAATTGTTAAGCGATTCCATAAAACGGAAAGCGCGATGAAGGGGAAACCCGTTGGGAGACCACAAACTGACCAAAACATCGTCGAATAAGTGGCAGAGCACGTTGCAGAAAATCCGCATTCCTCAAAACGTCGTACTTCTGCTCAAAGCAACGTTTATACAAAGTGTCTGTAGTCCAAAAAATCTTATTGAGAGATTACAACAGTCGAATGCAAAAACAACGACGACGTTCTCGATCTAAGTTTTTTCACGGATGAGGCTTTGGTTTCATTTAAGCGGTTATCTGAACAAACATTGTCTATTATCAATCCCCACAACTTCTTCTCATCCTGTTAAGATAGAAATATGGTTAGCTATATCCCGCCGTAGAATCATAAGGCCAATATTCTTCCACGATACAATCAATGGTCAACGTTTTAGGGAACAATTGTTGGCCCCATCTTTATTCTGATGGATTTGAAACTGGTTACTTTCAGCAAGATGGAACAACAGCTCATACTACTCGAAAATTTCTTGAAGAGTTTTTCCCCAGCCGAGTTGTAAGCAGGAGACATTGGCTAACACGATCTACAAAGAAAGAATTAATAATTTGGAAAAACTGATGGATGGCAAGGATCACCGGACGTACAGGTGTTATAACACTAGTGTCATTTATTAATACTGTACATTCCTTAGCATAAAATTCTACAAATCTCAAAAATCTACCTAAAAATTGAAAAACTGACCTATGTAACATCAAAAAGTTCCACTGTTTTAAAACCTCTGACTCATTTTACGGTGTTCGTGCAATTCAGTTTGTGTTCGGACCGTCCATAAAACAATAAAATTCCCATTAACCCAAGCAATCGGCTGAATAGATGCAATAAAGGCCAAAATTGCCAATGTGTAGCCTTTGAAAAAATACGAAATTTTATAGTTATTATTTCTTAAATGATAAAACGTATTTAGGTATCGGCTGTTTTACGCACCTTCGAGTGTTACAAAAGATATTCGAAATGTTGCCCACTGTTTATGAAATATAATTCTGCTAGATATAACCAGTCTTCAGTTATTCAGGGAAAATGATTCCGTAATTCCGTAACACAGTCATGAATTCGCTGACGTAAATCCTCAATAGTATTTATTTCTGTTGCATAAACACGCTGCTTTGGGCACCCCCATAAAAAAGTCTAAAGGATTTAAATCAGGACACGAGGAGGCCATGGTGTAGCACTTCCGCGACCTATCCAACACAGAAACACAGTGTGTAAATGTTCACGTACAGCACGGCAGTAATGAGGTGGAGCACCATCCAATAGTAACCACATGTTTTGCTGGATGTCTAATGGTACGTCTTCTAAAAGTTCTGGAAGAACATTCTGCAAAAATTGAGGATAGTCTGCCCCAGATAAACGAGCTGGTAATTCGTACGGTCCAATGAACATGTGATTAACAATTCCTGCCCATAAATTTATGGAAAACCGTTGTTGAAAACTAGCACGTGGCGTAACGTGTGGATTTTCCATTGCCCACACGTGTATTTCGGAAATCTAATATGCCGTTCCGTGTGAGGTTAGCCTCATCAGTGCATAACACATTCGTTGGAAAAGCTGGATTTTCTTGATGGCGTTCCAACAACCAATTACGAAATATCTGTCGAAGGGGATAATCCGTTGCAATCGTTGCCCTGCACTCTCTGTACATAGTAAGGGTACAAATGTGCTTCTCGTAATATACGCCACACAACGCGATTTGATACAGACAAATGACGTGCGATTTCCCGGGTGCTTGCGGAAGGATTTTCAGTCACCATGTCGAGGATTGCTTCTTCTGCATCCAATACACGGACAGGTCTTTGTCCACCTCCGTTTCGCCCATGACGAGGTTTCAAATCTCCAGTAGACTGCCACAAATGCTCTGGGGGTCGGCACTACCCTACCAGGAAATTTTCGGCATACAAACGAGCTGCAACAGCAGCATTTTGCCTGCCTTCACCGTAGCATTTTGCCTGCCTTCACCGTAGCAACGCATCACCTCCTTTAATTCCTCTGTTTGTAAATACGTGAGCCACGACAAAATTTTTTTCTCGTTGTATCATAAACAAACGAGTTTTATAATAATTTATTTACCCAAGTTTTTACACAAATTTTTAATAAAATGAAATGTCTCGCAGTTATCTGCACGCAGAAAAATGGTGGACACTTTCAGCACTTGCTGTGACTTACTTTCGTCGGCTTTCTTTTCAATTTCAATCTTAACTTTGCATTCATGTCATCCCTTCGCAATAAATCACATTGACGTATATTTTGATATTATAGTACTACTTTCCTTACGTTCGTAGAGTTGGAACTTTGTATTCGTACTTGCATTTTGCTTTAATATTGAGCTGTGGTTTTAAATTGTATTAACAATAATAAATTAAATAAACTAAAGAAAAGAGAAAAACACTCGATTGATCAGGAATGTAACTGAAAAGGTAAGATCTTGAGGGCGTCATAAAACGTTCACGTAATATTCACTGCGCCACCTTCTGAAAAACTTCTCTCGAAAATATTCAGGTAGGCACTAACATAAATCAGAGTTTAATTCGAGGAGCGTGATAAGAATGCGGCGATATTACCAAGTTTTGACATCTGAGATAATACAGAGCCGGAGGGGAAACATTGGCTCTGGAGAAATCAATATATTACACGATGGCGGCCACCCTTAACTGCAATAATAATACCGATCGTGATGGAAATTTTACGAAGATCCTAACATGCAATTTCGTTAATTATTGCTTATATTATACCTAACATCGAATACATCGTATCTTATAGATTTCATTTCATCAGAATTAATTAAAACGGTAACAACTGGCAGTTATATTTTTCCAATAAATGTTTTATTTTGTGTTAACCAATTAGCAATTATATTCAATGAAACATTCAAGATCATTTTTAATAAGAATATTTGGGAAAGTTTCATATTAATTATTTAATCAAAATGGCACTTAAGGAGATGTCTGAAATATTTCTTTTAAGGAGTAGACAGACATTCACTGTCATTTAATCAAGAAAACTGACTGACGTTATGACCGTAATGTCAATCACATTGTGGCCATTATTTTCGTTCGTGGTTGCCAGGCTCTCTTTCAGAATAATACACTCCTGGGAAAACTTCGGCGATCATGACCTTTTTATTTCGTCTGTTATCTTTTTTTTCCTTTTCCGGCAAATTTCGACGCTACGCGCTTGTTAAGGTTGTTTGCATGAGTTACGCAAAACGTTTCGCAAGTTTTCGCATCAATATTTGAAAAAGAAAGCGTAATATTGAAGTTTATAAAAACAAAGATATCAAAGTTGGCGCCGCGGTGCTTTCTTGCGTCGGAGGGGAAGCGTGCGTTAACGCTGAAGTTGTGAAGAAAATAAAATTCCGGCAAATAAAGTTTTTTTTTTTGCTTTTTCGGGGGCAAATGAAACGAAAAATAAAAGAGTAATTCATTTCTGCGAGGAAATTTGTGTTTTACTGCTCGGTTGCGGACCGAGCGGAGACAAATTTATTAAGGATGGGTTTAATTAAAATCGCTGAGCAGGTGAAATGAATTTTAACCTGAAACCGGCGCCGGATGTTATTTTGGGGAAACATTCATTAATTTTGTCAGCATTTTTAAAACAGAAATTATTACACTCATATGATTTAAATGACATGAAATATTTAGTTCAGTTTGTGACTGAATACAATGAGGCATTTTGTACACATTTTATTTAAAAATAGAAGTAATTCTTTCACTACTCTAAATGAAGTTTTTTATATTTTCCTATCCTCGGAATCAGCCTGACATTTTATAATTTCACTTGGACTCAATCAGAAATTATAGCTTACTCTTAATTCCATCACGATTTTGACTTAAATTGATTTCTTGTTCCATGCAATTAAGCATTTGATAAACAAGCGAACTGAAACATCTCTGCATGCTTATTCACGTTTACTATTCTAGGATAGTTAGGATAGTGCATTACACACCATACGTGATTACTGCAAGGCATTAACTCAATGCCATAATTCGATTGAGCAAAAAAAAGTTGGCACAAAAAGTTGACCGTCATTACGAGACGCCGCAGTGTACGCCAAACGAGAATAATTGGAGGGAATAAATAAATTGAATGCGCGGAACTAATCCGGTTCCCATAGAAAATCATGTGTTGCGTTTGTATGACAGTAATCAGCTTAGCATAGTAATTTTATACCACATTTCATTATCGGCGCATTCATGGGTCTGCACGGTCGGGCCCCAAAATAAATTACCGTCGGGATTAAGCGGCATTTCATTATTAACTGTAGTCTAATTTTGAATAGACTTCGTGCCACACGAACGTGCCAAAAATTTCGAATCTACCTTACGAAGATTTAATCTGATATTTTCAACTCTGCAGTGCAGTGATATTATTTAATTAAACGTTCTAAACGTTCGTAATTAAAAACTCAATTTGTTTTTACCGCCGAGCTTTTAACTTGGAGTCAGAGGCTTGAAAGAAAACAAAAAGAAAAGCTTTAAGCTCTGTAATAGAAATAGCATTCTGGTAAACAGAGGTCGCTTTAATTATTCCCGTACGAACTTTTTCATTAATTATTTTTATTGACTATTAAAACAATAATAATAATAACCAATTATTTAAGATTAATCAATAACGCTTTAGAAAGCATTCTAAAGACTGTCCATTTTTAATTTCGTTGCATACGAAAGTTAGATTAGAATCCGTTCTAAAAGTTGTTAGAATGTAAAATTTACTTTGTATATAAATTATTAAGATGAGTTTGTGTTTCTGGGAAAATTTTGCGCTAAACGTAAAGTATTTCCTTATTTAAGTGTTTATTCTGTGCATAATTTTTTTACGTTACGTTTGCCCGAGGAAGTAAAACATATCCGTAATAAATATGTATGGATTTAGTAGCAACATTATGCGAGCAAATGAAAACACACATGCCATACATCATGGTATTACATAACACAACATAACATAATGGCACGATGTGTAACGAAATACGAGCATCATTTATAAACAATACCGATCTTATTATTGCAGCTTACGGTCGGGTGTGTAATTACACGGTTTGCTGGCTGAAACGTCTCTCGTACTTGAGGAAGCGGCGGCAAGTTGTATTGTGATGCGCATAAATCTTCGTAAATCCTCTCAAAACAAATTCCTTTGTCGTTTAGGACGTCGTACAGCATGCACGTATTGTTCTAAGATGCAAGGTATTAAGTATACGAAACACTTCAAGCGAAAGTATTAAACGAAACGAATCCCTTGCAATTTACTTTCAAAATTAATTAAAAATTACTCTTGAGTGCCAATTCTTGAAACGAAAATAAAATCAGGAAGCGTCAGGTTAAAGAAGTAATCGAAATCAGGAAGTGTTGGGTTAAAGAAGTAATCGAACACCTTTCCCGTTTGTATTCCGAATTAATAAAGTTTTCAAATACCTAAATAGCAAAAGAGCTAATTTAAGAGCGTGATTAAATTTCTTTAAATAAATTTCTGCGTACATATAAAAGCACCGGTTATTTATGGAATGTGTTTTATTGGAATTTAACGATCACTGAACACGCTCAGATGTTATGTTGATCTATTCTGTTATTGACCACATTTCCATATGTATTAATGCCGCTTAAATCGCTGCTGGGTCGTCAATAAAATTTATGCAAGCGTTAACCACCAGATAAACGTCAATAACATTTTATTATGTTAATGACACCGACGCTGTTAGAAGAATTTTCATTTGGATATGTTAATTTTTGATGGCCGCCATTAAACTTCTGAAACGTTTCATGTGTGATTCTGCAGTAAATTCTTTGTTTGTGAGAAAAATTATTGCAGGTGTTATATTTCGCAGATTGTTTGCGGTTTCAAAATATTAAATTAAAATGTATTTTTATTTGTTAATTATATACATGAGTAAAATAAATAAACAATTTGTAAATTATTGCAATCATAATTATTTATAATTTTGTGACTATTTCTTTAGAACCTTTAACTTATTCCAATAAAACGATATTGAAATTAGTGAATATAAATTACAACGTATAAAATGGTTGTGATATTGACAATACAGGAATGTTGACTTAATCATGATTTAATTTATTTATTCGAAGTGACATCCATCATTAGCTTGACACAGCGAGCACAGCGAAGAAGTGGATTCGCATTAGCATGTCGCTTAACACTACCAGCGGCGTTGGATTACTAAAACCAGGTACAGCTCATCTTAAAATATTGGCAGCCAGACATATTGTAAAAACCTTCAGGCATAGTATCGAAAGTGTTGTTTGACTTTGATATACCTTATGAAGAGGATATTAGTAGCCGCCATATTTTTTAAAAACCAAGTAGCACAGTTAAGCAACAACGTCTCCATCTGGTATGCAGATGGACCAAAGACTGCAAAGAGGATAGGTATGGGCATTTACGATCCAAAGTAACAGCCATCAACAGCCTTAGGTTCTCCCCAACAGTTATGCAACCTGAAACTTGCAATAAACCTATGTGCCCAGGAATGTTTGAGAAGGAACACAAAGGGCAAAGAGAAAGAGATAATAGTCAGGCAACTATGTAGGCACTCATACTGCATCGAGTATTCGAATGATTATTTAGCGATTGGTATGATTAAACAATTTGCTGTAAAATACTAGTTTTAGAAAACATTTTTCTTAAAATTTCATAAATAAAGAAAAGAAAGAAAGATAAAATGGAAACGACGAGAAGAAAGTAAGAAAAACAATTGACAATCGTAATAAGAAAAATTAAACTAAAGAAAAAACAGCGAGAACGTTTTTGGGACGATCGAGAAACCCAATCGAAATGTGAAGGAAAAATTCTGAAGAAAGTAAGAAAAACAAATGACGACCACAATAAAAAATAAAAATAAAAACTGAAAACGAATTGTAGATTTAAAATTTCTCAAAAAAAAATCATAATAAACATTCACAATGAAATTCACAAAACTAAAAGGGCGGAGAAAGGCATGACAATCGCAGCATCAAAAACAAAATGGAAAGGGTGAAAAGAAAGCAAGGAAAACAAAAGACGATCGTAATAAAAAAATAAAACTCAAAAAAATGATCAAAATATTCATAATGTAATAGTAATTCGAAATTCTCAAACAAGAAAAATACAATAAATCATGAGAATTGAATTGGCTTGGAACCGCCACCAGCAGCAGCAACACCGCAAGCAGCAGCAGCAGGCCTGAGGAAGTTCTTCTGTAATGGAGAACGAAACGTCGGCAATAGAAGCAGTCGTGACGTGATTCCAACCGGTAGCCAATTCAATTATGGACAACGGCCGCGGAAGCCTCCAAGTTAAATTAACAAATCATGATCACAACAAATTGAATTAAAAACGTTTCTGGCGGTCGAGAAACCACCCAATCGACGATATGGAAAAAAAAACGAAAATTCCCGAAGAAAGTAAAAAAAAAAATGACGTTCACTATAAAAAAAAGATAAAAAGTAGATTTAAAATTTCGCGAAAAATAATCAATAATAAACATTTAAAATTAAATTCACAAGAATAAAGAGAAGGAAGGGGGGAGGGCGTATGACGATCGCAACATCACAAACAAAAGACAGATAAAATGATAACAGAGAAAAGAAAGTAAGAAAACAAACGACGATCGCAATAAAAAAAATAAACCTCAAACAAATAATAATAAACATTCGAAACGCAATGGTAATTCAAAATACACAAAAAAAGAGAAAGGAAAACAAATCAAATTACGAAAGAAAGAAAAACGCAAGAAATTGAAAATACATTTTGGATTATTTAATTTCAGAAAAATGGAAAATTATCGAAAACGGAGAAAAATTAAGAACGTTAAGAGCAACGAATGGAAAAGAAAATAAAACTCCAGAAGAAAGCAAGAGAAAAACAAACGACGATCACGATAAAAAATAAATAATAAAAACTCAAAAAGAATTGTAGATTTAAAATTTCTCGAAAATAAAATCAATCTGAAATGAAATTCACAAAAATAAAGAGAAGGAATAAGGTATGACAATGGCAACATCGAAAACAAATCAAAGATAAAATTGATACAATGAAAAGAAAGTAAAAAAAAAAACAAACGACGATCGTAGTACAAAAACAAAACTCAAAAAAATAATTCATAATAAACATTCAGAACGTAATGGTAGTTCGAAATTCTCAAAGAAGAAAAAAAAACAAATCATGGAATGTCTGAGGTTTAGGGCCTTTGGGAGAAGTCAGAATCGGTACGTGCAAAGTTTGTCGACTTTTTCCCTCCCATTTTAGGGTAATTTTGTTGTGTGTTCCTTCTCAAACACAAAAGGCAAAGAGGTTATATATTCTGTCTGATAGTGAGGCAATTATGAAGGCACTCATACTGCACCGAGTCCTTTTCCATATGGGAATCCAAGCAATCCCTCGAGGAACTAGCTACAGGCCACAAAATTACCCTTATTGAAGGGGAAAAAGGCGAGAAACTTTGCCCATACTGCTTCTGAGACTTCTCCCATTGGTTCTAAACCTCAGATATTCCTGGGCATATAGATTTATTGCAAACTGAAAATGGGAGCGAAAAAGTCGACAAACTTTGCCCATACTGGTTCTGGCTTCTCCCATAGGTCCTAAATCTCATACATTCCTGGGCACATAGATTTATTGCAAGTGTTTCAGCTTGCAATAAATCTATGTGCCCAGGAATGTATGAGGTTTAGGACCTATGGGAGAAGCCAGAACCAGTATGGGCAAAGTTTGTCGACTTTTATCTATGTGCCCGGGAATGTTTGAGAAAGAACACAAAGAGCAAAGAAATATATATTTTGCCTGATAGTGAGGCAACTATGAAGGCACTCATACTGCACCAAGTCCTTTTCCATATGCGAATCCAAGGGGTCACTCAAGGAACTAGCTAGGCAACAAAATTACCGTAAAATGGGAGGGAAAAAGTCGACAAACTTTGCCCGTACAGATTCTGAGACTTCTCCCATAGGTCATGAACCTTACTGTGGTCTGAGTAAGACACAGTATAGAAAAGAGACTGAAAGGTGGATAGAAAGGAAGTAGGAATATCCTACTGGAAAAATGTTCTAGGTCAAAGATATTCATTAATTATTCGCCTAAAACTGCTTCTACTTTTAGCAAAGAATGAATTAAAGCCTATTACAGGTCTTTTTACCAGTCACTGCCGTTTGAGGTACCACCTTAACAAAATGAGCTTGGCAGAAAGTGAAGCATGCAGATTATGTGAATCAGAAATCGAAACAGCTAAGTACATACTTTGCAAATTTGTCTCTAGTCTCTTAGACACCTGATGAAGTGAAAAATAAGCTTCTTCGGACCATTCCGTACTTCGCAGAGAAGATAGAATTTCTAGGAAGCTAATTGCACGTAGGGTTTCAACATGATCGCAGTTCTGTGAGGCTACTTAAGAATCCTTCAAGCCGCCAGTGCAATGCAGCACAATACAATCGGTGGCATTGGGACATTTAATGTATTTATAAAAACGGCTTCACGTGTTCCCCACAAAAAATCACAGGGGTTTAAGTCAGAAGACCGGGTAGACCACCCACTCCATGGATTCGTTTCGGCCAATCTATTTTCGTCGAACCAGGTTCTAACAGGAACATTACGAGCTGGTTAGCTCAACCGCAGTCTCGACCACCCTCCAGGTACTAGACTGTTATTAGAAAATAGTAGTGAGCAATAAATTACAGTGTCACATGTATAGAAAATCAAAATCAAGTTTGTAGTACGATTTATTGCGACATCAAAACAAATTTATTCAAACCAATACGACTGTCGTAACAAATACTTGCTTCTCTTGATTAATTGGCACACTGTTAATTCTTCAGAGCCTTTCTTTCTCAGCTGTAAAATCGAATTGCTTCTGGAAAAGTTAGCAAAAATTTCTGTGGAAATAAAATGATGTGTCTTTGGTTAAGCCACCCAAATATTATAATTTAGCTGCCATAAATTAATGAACTTATTTTACATGGAACGATTATTATCGACTCTTTCCCAGAATACTTTTACTTGGCCAGTAAACCAAAAATTCTTTGAAAAGAATGATGGAACTGAAAGGGCAATTCGACAAAGTAAGACCCAAACGACAAAGTCCATCTTAATATAAATTAATAATGCAATGAATTTGATAGAGAACGGATAATTAAGGTAGAAAAGGCAGATCATAACTTCTGACTCTGTCAAATCCATTTCCAAAAAACTCGGTGGATATGTAAGATCCTAATATGTAAGACTCATTATTCCCTTAATATTTTTCTTAAAATTTAATCACTTCTTTTCTTTGATTACAATTGTGTAGGAAAGTTTAACAAGATTTCTAAGTGGTATGTAGAAATAAATTGAAAAAAAAACATTTAATGGCTTCATTATAGCAATAAAAAGGATACAGGTTTGAAAATCGTTTATTGGATTCTAGTTATACAAATTGTTGGTGTTTCTTGGGAACATTAACCTCTGCCTACTATTCGTTACCTGTAATCAAGAGTGCTCAAAGAAATACGAAATGTTAACCGCCGCCTGGCAAAATAGCACGTCTCCTCCGCAATAACGTGCGATTTTTGATTTTTCTGGTGATGGGCTTTATCACGACCTCTGTTTCCAAAGGCAATAATAGGAGAGGCTGCAGCGTGAGGTACGAACACGAAGCTCCAATCAAATGCACATTCTATCGAGAACAATGAAATGTCAGCAAGGAGCGGTCACGGCACTGTAAACTTAGATTACGCGAACGTTCAGCGGCCATGAAATATCCAGGCCGACCCTTATATTATTCACGCCGCCTCGGTATTAAATAAATCTCGGATGGGTTTCATCTGAGCTTATGTGGCAATGGCAACTTTTACCTGATGTCCGACGCAGGAAGAGATGATGAATCGTCATTAGCCCAAAGAGTTGTTTGTGCAGTTTTCACGATAATATCTTGAGGGTAAACGGCGTTGATCGATGGCGGGGCAATTCCACCCTTAACGTCTCGGGCTTGTATTTCTCGGCTGTCAATTATTTTAAGGTGCGCAATAAATCGTGCCTCAAAGTGACACGGCTCCATGAATATTGCATGGACTTGTCGATAAGGCGCAATTACGCACTCCGCAGGAGCTACACAGTTCCACCCTGCGGACGTCCTGTTCGCAATATTTGCAATCACACGAATACGTTATTCATGGGGTTTCCTTTGATTTTACGCCGCCCGGCGACCAATATGTATCGCGGCTGAGGGGAGAATATAAAGACTTTGCTTTCCACAGATTGTGGACATCAAAGCGTCGCCAGACTTATGAAATCTTTGTTTTTATGATGCACCATCTTCCTCTTTCTCTTTGTACGTACCTACATATATCTTTGATGGAGTAAATTTGCGCTTGTTCCTCGCCGTCCTGACAATATTGAATCTCTGCGCTCACCGACCTACATCAAAGAAGCAGTCGCAATAGCTCACGGCTTGGACAAAATTCAGTGAGCCACCAATATTTTATACTTCAATGATAACGAACGGAAATTACTGTTTCATGTATTTTTCTCATATGAAAATTTCCTGTCGGAAGCACTGAAATAATATCAAATTACTAAAATAAAACAATTGATTTCATGCAAATATACCGGGTGTTTCAAATCACCCGTCGCAGCCCCTTTTACTCAAAAATATGAAGTAGTGTGAAGTTGCGAAAAAGCTTTCAATAACAAAAGAGTACATAACGTATTTGATGGAGTTACTAATTTCCATACAACAGTATTATTTCAATATTCGTGTACGAACATTACACATTTTAATTTTTGGGGTAGAGACGAATTAAAATTTAAATTATTATCCCCGTACATACATATTAATGGTCATTTAGATATTCAACGAGGTGGAACGTAAAAGGTTTTATTCGTTCCGTTCCCAAATACCATAATCATTATTTACTTCCGCTGCTTACCCGTAAAACTCCGGTGAATTTGCGAAATTATAAAACTCCACGTCCGTTTAATGTCTTAATGAAATCTCGTCCTTAACCGGCCAAATATTTGCTCCGAATTAAAACGGAATCTGTGTGGCACAGTCGTTCCCCGGCTACTTAACTAATTAGAGATGACCTGTTGTGAAGTTAAATCCGTTGAAACATGTGGAGTTTTCCCTTCAATTCCATTTCAGTTCCTATAGAAATAACACAATGGGGAAGATCCGCGTCATCCTTGAGATTTCCTGAAATCGGCCGACTTCATTTTTCGGCGCACAAAAGGGCTTTTAACAAATATAAATGTGCCATTACTCCAACCACTGCAGTTTAGAGCAGATTAAAGATTAAAGCGCGGAAAATATTTTTATCTGAGAGTACTTTGATTGAAGATGAAAGCGAAGTAAGGCATAGTAGTTTCAAGTACAATGGCCATTACCACTCCCTTTCTTCTCGTAAAAGAACTGATTCGTCAATATAGTAAATTGGAAATTTTTGTAATTCTTCATAGTTGATTGTAAACGAATATAATTTTATTTAACTTAATAAATTATAAATTAAACTAACAATTACACCGCACAACAAAGTTGATCCTTTCATCTGTTGTCTATCCAAAGTTTTTGAGAAAATAATGTACAATCATTTACTAACGTTCATTGATAAATGTAATTTGCTATGTAACTGTCAACACGGCTTTGGCAAGGGTGGATCGACCGAGGGAGCAACGACTGATCTTCTCGAGTACATATACAAGAATGTCGATGATGGTCACTACGTTGCTGGTCTCTTCTTCGACCTAACCCGTGCCTTTGATTGTCTCAATATTGATTTCATCGGCGCTAAACTATATAATATAGGCATAAGAGGTAATGTATTAAAGTAGTTTCTGTCATATTTAAACGCCCGTAATCTCTGTGTTAAAATTGGCAGTCACTGTTCATCTGAATATGATATGGATTACGGAGTTCCTCAGGGATCCGTGCTGGGACCCCTTATCTGTTTGTTATATATTAACGACGTCGTTGAATTTGTTAATACTGATCATATCACCTTATTTGCTGACGACACATCTATGGCAGTCTCTGCACGGACTCCTGAGGAACTTCGAGCTAAAGTAGCCGACGTCTCCGCACAATTTGACAATTGGTGCCTCAAGAATAGACTTATTCTTAATCTTAGTAAAACGTGCATTTTACAATTTCACAATAGAAATAATCCCGACGACATAGTGTATAATATAAACGGCACATCCTCTGCTGCCAAACTCTCTACTAAACTCCTCAGCATTTCTATCGATGAGCAACTTAACTGGCAAGAACAAATTAATAAGGTGTGCAAGCATCTAAATAGAACTTATTTTGCCATTTTACATTTAAAAACCGCTATTTACAACGAACAGCTGCTCGCCATGTACTATGCTTTGGAGTACAGCTATTTAACTTACAATGTAATTCTTTGGGGTTTGAGAGTTTTCTTGCCCAAAAGAAATGGGTTCGCCTGATATTTAATTTGAAGCCCAGACAATCATGTAGAGACAAATTCAGGAAACACAGATTGTTAACGTTGCCTGCGATTTACATATATAAATGCTTACAATTTGTTAAAGTTAATAGTGGTAAATTCCTTACTAGTTCTCATTTTCATGATTACAACACGAGATCAAAAAACTCATTCTCTGTCCCCGGTCATAACTCCACCAAATTTGAAAAATCTCCTAGCTTTATGGGCAGGAGGTTTATCAATAAATTGCCCGGTTCGTTGCAAACTGCTGATTCCTTAACTTTTAAACGCACAATTAAGAAAATACTTTTAGACAAAGCCTATTACTCAGGCGCCGAATTTCTAACTGACTCTTTTTTAGTTTTACTGTTTTACGACATTTAGTGTTTATAATTCCCTTGGTTATTGATTGACGTGTACATCCACTCTTGTAATTGGCAACGTACGATAAAGGAATTATTATTATTATTAGTGTCAAGACCAGCTCTAAATATGAATAAAGGTTCCATACCTCTACCATCATCTATCAAGAGACTGGGAGACGAAGATTGTAGTCAGGACATAGTCACGTGAAAATGGAGACAGTGACTTCGATCCGGAAGATTCCCTAAATTCACCAAAACCATTCAACCAGAACGAGCTTAGTGACTTAAGTAAGAAACCCTGGTCTATCAAAAAGTGCGTCTGAATTACTAGCTTCGCGATTGAAACTGAGAGACATAACAGTTTCATGTTACCGCACTAGAGAAAAGGATTTACTTCCTTTTCTTTCTGAAGAGGATGATTTCGTATTTTGCAGTGATATTCGAGATCTGATGACTGCAATGGGTTTAGAAGAGTACGATCCTAACCACTGGCGCCTTTTATAATAATAATAATAATATAATTTATTCTGTCTACCAGTGGTGTTGAATAATAGTACATAATACATAAATAAGCCCTGTATGTAACAAAAACTCAATTAAATGCATATAAGATTATAAATGTATGATGATCCTGAAGAGAATATTATTTCTACGTCACATCATGAAAGTTCAAGGCATAATCGAAGTATTAAAAAAAATTCATTTAGGCCATAAATTAACACTGAATTGAAATATCCAAAGTAGATTATACGTAAAGTGGAAATATTACAAAATTTTTACATTCTTATCAGGACAAAAATTGCTCTGTTTAATTTTGGCAATAGTGACTCTAAATGGGAGTACCAGGTTAAATTACTGTCATATCGTTAGACATAATAATTTAGAAGTTGTAACTGTTTTAATATTGATATTATTCAAGGTAATATTTCCACTGAATTTGTTTTCAAAAACCAATAAATTGGTTTTCTCCATGTTTAATATTAGTTTATTGTCATCGAACAGTGAATTAATTGAAACATGATTGGTTGACACTTGTTCAGAAGTTCATTCTTATTATCAGCTGTTATAATTACGTTGGTATCATCTGCATATAACGTTTTTGCTGTGATGTTATCAGGGAGGTCGTTAATAAATATAATAAAAAAAAGAGGACCCAATATTGAGCCTTGTGGTATTCCAAATGTACTATTCAATGAGGTAGAATGATGTGTGGAAAATTTTTTTATTATTTAGATGTTTTATTTCTACAAATTAATTCCTATTGCTAAGGTAAGATTTGAAAATGCTTAAAGAATCAACCGGGAAGATTTTGAATAAATGGAATAGTTGTCTTTTTGTACGGCAAGAGGTACGGATCCCCTTGGTTAACCAGCTTTTGTCATTGTTTATTTTTCGGGTTCTAAGAGGATAACATTTTTCGAAGTTATTTTTTAGTATATCATGCAAGAGTGATAATTTTTTATTAGGATTAATTTCGCTATAGATGTGTTGCCAATTTACAGTTTCAATACAAGCTTTAAATCTAATATTATTTATTTCTGAAAAAAATCTGTTGGTGTCCGATTTTAGACATTCAAAGCAAATAAGTTGAAAATTATGGTCTGATAGGTCAATGGGTTCATTAATAATCACGTAATTAAAAGAACTCCTTACATAAATATTATCTATGCAAGATTTAGATTCTTTGTGGATAAGAGTAGGGAGTAATAATTGTTGGTTGGAGGTTATAAGAGGCCATAGTTTTAAGTAGACTTTTTACATTGTTGTTATTTTTCTCTAAAATTTTAAGGTTAAAATCACCGCATACGATGAGATTTTGACGACGCTTGTGATAATTTAGGACGATATCTAAGTTCTCAAGAAATATATTTATGTCAGCGCTGGGAGGTTTATAAAATGTGAGGATAGAAATAGCGGGAGTAAGTATTTTGACACCATAATATTCAAAATTAAAATCACTTACTAAATAGTGTAGAGTTATATCTTCCACAATAAAATTCTTTCTCACCAGTATCAAAGTACCTCCGTGAATTGAGTTGACTCTACAAAAGGAGGAAATTACGTGATAATTTAACATAGACATGCAAGATATTTGTTCACTACCAAGCCAGTGTTCACCGATACAAGCTACGTCAGCTTAATTCGATTCTAAAAATGTTTCAAGCATTAATAATTTGGTCGCTATGCTTTGACCATTCAGGTGAAGTACGTTTAATCCTTGATGTCGTCCAATCTTTGGAAAAAATTCTTGAGGAATTCAGGGATCTCCGCTTGAAGGGATACATCAGTTACTGCGGTGATGGGTTGGTACGGGGCAGAGGTTCCAGATTTTTCGATGGCAGATTGAAGGACTTTCGTGTTTCTTGAAGGATTCGTCGTAGTTAAGATATTAATTAAGTTATTAAAATTAATAAATTTCAAAGTTACTGGGTTATTCCAATTACCTGTATTCCGATTTATCATTTCGACGATATTATTGCTGATTTGATGTTTGGCTTTAATTTTTAAATGTAGACCGGAATTAGTGTAGTCATTTTATCTGAGTATATTGCTAACATCAATTACATTAACTTGAGAAGGATATTCGTCGGATAGCTCTTTGATGTTTATTTATTTATTTAAAACTGGGCGACGTAACCAAAACGGGGTGGTGAGAATAATCACATTTGTGTGAACAAGTCCGTCACATAGGTATTGCTTTTTCAGTTCATAACCATTTAGTGCGTCATTAGTTCCTGCCCAAATTACAACATAGTCTTTCTTATTAAATTTTTGCATAATTCAGAAATATTTTCAGTCACTGTAATTCGTCACGTATAATTTCTCCCATATAGCGACCATGACTGTCCGCCAGTGACTGTCCACCATGACTGTCCGCCAGGATTTTGTTTTTTGCGTTTAATAAGGTTTTGGTTCCATTAATCTTATTCACATCACATAAATATTTATTCTTTTATTGTTGCACATCACATTATTTAATTGCACATACTTTTTTTCTTGGAAATATTTACTTAATTCACATAGTTTGTTTTTTATATTTATTATATCATTCTCTAATTTATTAATTTTAGTGTGTAATTTTTTAATAGATTTTTCGTAATTTTTTAGTTTGAGATTATGAACACGATTGCGTACGCGACTAATAGTTACTGCTGCGAGCATAAATTCTTCCAAGCGCAGTTTTAAATGTGTTCTTCCAAATAAGGGTAATAAGCTTGGTCCTTTGTCAATTGCGCATTCCACCAAAGTGAAGAAACAACATCCTACTATTTCCTTGGTCCTGAACAAAATTAAGTACGAAGTACATAAATGGTAGATATGTGTTGACTTGAAAATGATCAACTTACTTTTGGGTCAACAAAATACACAAAATATCCGTTTTATCTGCTTACAGGATAGTAAAAGCTAAGAATGAACATTGGACTAGGAAAGACTGGCCTGTGAGAGAAGCTTTGATTCCTATTAAGCATAATGATGTTAACGTTCCGTTAGTAGCAAAAGATCGCATTATATTGCCTCCCCTCCATATCAAGCTAGAATTAATGAAACAATATGTCAAGGCTTTGAATAAAAATGGGGAATGTTTCAAATATATACATATATCTGAGAAGCTGAAAGCTGGTATCTTTGATGGTCCCCAGATCAGGAAGCTTTTAAAAGATTCAAATTTTACAATTTCTATAAATAATGTTGAGAAAAACGCTTGGAATTCCTTTGCTTCAGTGATAAATAACTTTCTCGGAAATAATAAGGCAGAAAATTATGCCCAGCTGGTTGAAGACATGATAATTAACTACCAACATCTTGGTTGCAATAAGAGTATCAAGGTTCACTTCCTCCATAGTCATCTAGGCCGTTTTCCCAAAAATTTAGGTGATTTAAGCGAGGAACAAGGAGAAAGCTTCCATCAGGACATCCCTGTTTTATCTGCTTATGGGATAGTAGGGCTAAGGATTTGAATAAAAATGGGGAATGTTTCAAATATATTTCAAGAAAATTTCCAAGTTTAAGTTCTGAGAAGCTGAAAGCTGATATTTTTGATGGTCCACAGATGAGGAAGCTTTTAAAAGATTCGAATCTTACAATTTCTATGAACAATGTTGAGAAAAACGGATGGAGTTCCTTGGCTTCAGTGATCAATAACATTCTCGGAAATAACAAGGCAGAAAACTATTCCCAGTTGGTTGAAGACCTGTTAACTAACTGCCAACATCAATATGAGTATCAAGGTTCATTTCCTCCAGTCATCTAGGCCGTTTTCCTGAAAATTTAGGTGATTTAAACGAGGAACAGGAATAAAGCTTCCATCAGGACATTCGGACTATGGAAGAACGCTATCAAGGCCGTTGGGATGCTCCTATGATGGCTGACTATTGTTGGAATCTTCAAAGGAATTCTCAAAAGACTGTTTATACTCGCCAGTCGTATAAAAGAAAGTTGTTATCTCTTTAAATTTACTTAGTAAAATGCTAAATTTCAAAATCTTTCATTTTTAACAGAACTATCTTTACTCAACATTTCAAAAACTAAAGCTGTTTCAATAAAACTGATTGTAGTTCTTTATTCAAAATCATGAATAATATTGGATGGAACGGAAATGCTATTGTGCGGTGTTATTCAAGTTGAACAGTAATTGTGGAATAGTTCATTACCAAAAGCAATGATCGTCGGCGTAATATTATTATTGCTGCTGCTGCTGTAAATAATTACTTAATTAGTATATTCTTTCGCCATTCTGATTTATTTGATTTCAAAGAAACTTTCCATTCTTCGTTTAGCTGGAAATAGAACTGAAAAATTATGTTTTAATTAATATTCATAAGACAGCGTAAAGGAAGAGAAAATGATTTTGCTTTTGCAAACTAGGAAGACGCTGGGGATATTACATAAATAAAGCATTCGGTTACACTTTCGTGAATTATTTTTTGCGCAATAAAAGTCTTTATTTATTGGTTTTAACAATTGGCGGCGATTTTTACGACCAAAAAACAAATCGCCGCATTAATTATGTATTTATAGAATTCATTTCAATAATATTTTTCACATAAATACGTGAACATGTAAACTTTAATATCTTTTTAATTAATTCTCAAGTTTTACCATTGATTGTTTTATATATGAATATTTAAATAGTTTAAGTTAACAATATTAATACTGTGCACCATACAAGTCTCTCCATACGTACAGTCGATCTGGCACTCACATTTATTTTATTGGTTTGATGTGTAGAAGGAAGAAGGATGATGTATGACAGTTGGGTACCTCGTTTCGTGTTCGGTGGTCCACTCAGTATACGCATGTATAAAATAGGAGTTCAACCTAATGCTTTTTGTAAAATAAATTACCATATCAGTAATAGCATGATAAGTCAACAGTGCCTAATCCGCAAGGAAAGGGATTAGGCATACATATATGTATTTTTCTTTAGTAAAGTAAACATTAATATGTATAAGCACACAAATTTTAATTATCAAAGCTCAGCATTATATGCATAATTATAAAAATAAATCCCTCCTGAAACACGAACAGATTTTCTAGTATGCAAATGCATTCCGTGCACTCAGTATTTGAAGCAATATATCAATTAGAGTGCAAAACAACTAGCGCACACATTTAGTGATATCATTATCCTATGCCGCAGGAATTTCAAAGTATTACGAAACCTCCCGGAATCTTGTTAAATATTCACACGCTTTATCTAGCATCGTCAGGCATCGGCTATGAAGCAATTTGCTGTTATTACACTACTTTCCTCGTTCAGTTTGCTTCGCGCGCACTTTTAGCGCTAAAGTGTCCCTCCCTCAGATGTTCTAAGCTTCACGGCTTTATTAAATCCGGATTAAGAATTGCAAATTTACAATTATAAGGCATGAACAATTACGAGCTACTGCAAGTCGAGGCTAATTACTAATTGAAGTAAACGCGAACACGGGCGAGAATTCTTAAATACTTCACGACGTAATTACACGAGAGGATAATCTATGATGTATTGAGGAAGCTGCAATTATCTTGGAATTAACGCACTACGTGTTACCATTACTGTTCCGGCAGGTGAAATAACGTGAAGCGTAAATGAGTCCAAATGGAAGGAAGAGATTATGTTTCTTTACGAGAAAGATACTCTTATTAAAATAATTAAAACTTGGCTCGTGAAAAGCACTCTAAAACTTCTCAGTATGGGTTAGATGAACGACGTTTTCACTTTTACTAATTAAAGTATGCATTTATTACATGTAAAGTCAATCTTTAATCATTTATAATTTCGCTTTAGTTTTAAAAACTATGTGATTTTGTGGTTTATAATCGAATCCTTTTGTAAAGGACTCGAGCAACCTTGCTTTGCAAATTAATCGCAGTAAACGTTAATGTTCGAAGCAGAGAGTTATTAGAACGTAAATATGCTTCGTTCTGAAAAAAAATGTAGTAAATTATGAGTACAGGATAGGCGTAATGTACGGCGACGTTGCAAAATATCCATAATAATTAACTCCCGCGCCCACTTCGGGCAAGCTGCATGAAAAATATGACAAAAATGCGAGTTTCCGAATCTTTTAATTATGCGCCTACGTCGCTTGAAAAATTTATTATGACAGAAATCACTAATCGTGGAATCCGGGCGTGTAAATTTTTCCAATTAAAAAATTACGTATTTTTACATAATCCAAACATTTTTCAAGAGAAACGTCGGCGGGCCTCGAACTATCTGAAAAATTCGCCAGCGAGGGATATTTACAGCACGTTTTCGATTAAGTGACTCACACGAAATTCCGCACGTTAAAAATTCGTTTTATAAACTGTCAAATTAATAAGAGCCGTAAAATTTTATACTTAAATAGCTGAGGCAATACGAAATCATGGGAACGCTATGAATTATGAGATGCGCTGAAAATTCCGGTTTACGGAATTTCTTATACATCCTCATAGTTTGTTCCATACTACGGAATGTAGATTAAGTTTTAGATAGTCGTCGATTTTAGGATTTTAGGTATGCATCGCAAATATCCAAGTTCTAGAAATAACAGAGAAGTATAGGTCGTTCAAATTCATAACGTACGTAAATTTGAGAAAAGAAAAACAGAATTCTTATTATCGTGGGTATCAAATATATCGTCAAATAAATCATCACGAACGTTTTAATTGATTTTAATTTTTCATCATAATGATAAAATTGTTGAACGTCAAAGGCTTTACAATGTATCGCAGCTGCTTGAAATTTTCAAGTTGATGGAGTGAAAATGCACAGATTGCACGGTACAGTTCTTATATATGGACGAATTCCATTTCATACGAAATCGAAATGCTGTAAAAGATATTTCACATTGACGTTTCGCCGGACGAGGATATTTGAAATACACGTTACTTGATAAGCCATCGAATATTTCTATTTTATAAAATACATTTAATATTTTACTGGAATTGGTTATCAAAGGCTTGCTTTTACATCAGTACAATTACACATTAAGCTGTACATACAATAAATTGAAATGAAACCAGAAAATTAGAACAAAGTTATTATAAGAAAACAGAGACAAATGTAAAACCTCTAAGTGACAAATATTATGTATTCACTTACTAATGGCAGACACATTAAAAAAGCTTTCACAGCAAGATAATTTATATGAGAATGGAAAATTATTGTTATTATTATTAAATACTAACAAATCACCGTCCCAGTAACCTTCTCTCAGAGTTCATGACAAACTGCGCCACTTACTCTAATCATTGCAATCCATAATTCGCATTCATATTATTATTCGCATCAGATACGTGCAGGCATGAAACATTTTCATGTTGGTTATTTACACCATGTAATAATAGTGTGCCCACAAATAATGGAGTAATACGATAAATTCCTAGTAATTGCTACCCCACAGGGGTGGCTTCTTTTACGTACAAGGGATTACTATCTTGTTTCAGATAATCGCGTTTTGTTCTTCCATTGTAATAGTTTTATATAATACGTGATACCATCGGGACTCACGAAACGAAATGCATCGCCGATGCACGTAGCAAATAGCTTTTAGTTTATTTTATTAATAAAGTCGGGAGTTTACATAACGTAGCGCTAGATTAATTTATTAGATAAACGTATATTTCCAGTTGCAATACAAAGAAACCAATAATGGCAGTTCCCTTAACTCATTAAATGAGTTTGCTGTAACTTTACAATTAATAAAATTTCATTTTTAGTTTTTATTTAAAACTGAGAAGATATATAATGTAGTGAATCGTGCCAAATCCTGCAGCGAAATATGGGAAGCTGCAGGGTGCTTAGATGGTTTCGATGTGATAGATGTCGCTGTCATTTATTACAAATTTATGCAAATTCGATGCATGCAATTGAGCCAAAGCATGTTATCGCGTAGAACGCTCCTCTAAATTCTAATTTCGCAGGATCAACTGGTTTCATTTTAATTGCATGGGAGTTTTTAAAAACGAGGTTTTGTTAATCTAGAAAATGGCGAGTTTCCAAAACCTCTGATGATTTTGCTATTTTGGTAACGCCACATTTGTTTTCAGTTTCTTCCTTCTATTCTAACTTATTTTCAGTAGGTACAAAAGCGATTAATTCAAATACAAGTAATTTAGGTTTATGTAATATGTTCATTTGGAATGATCCTGAAGTAACACAATGTGGCATTCTTATTCAACTGAAATACTCAATGTAATATATTCCATTATTATACATGTCAATATGTCAGGAAAAAAACTAAAATATAAATACTTAGTATTCACATCAGATACTTTATTAAGATCGTACGCAAGATTAGAATGTATAATGCGGCGTTATGTCTTCAGAGAAAATAATGCCCATTGTGTACATAAATCTTATATACAATTGCAGATGAAAGTTCTGATACAGTTATATACGGCGAAATATACGGAAGTATTAGCGCACAATGATAAGAAAAGACGGGCCTCGAGTAGATTTAAGCCGTATACAACAACACTACATCAGCCATATTTCATCTTGCTCTATTATACTTGCACTTGTCATCGGACGAAGATGACACGCACTTGAAGATATCTGGGAATCGAGGCATGAAATCCATTGCACGCCCGATCGTGCACACAGATAAATTTAATATGATTACGGGGAGCTTATGTCGTCACAATGGCCGCACAAATTCCGAGAACTCGCATTGTTACTTGGTAAAAATCATGGGAAGATAATAACAATTCTTTTGATGGCGGAAAACATTTATGTAATAATGAGAATATTTTTAATATTACGAGTTTGCACAATAATAACATCTGGAAGAATAGAATTAGAATGTATTCTATATTTTTAATTTCATGTTCCTAAAGTATAAAATGATGATATCTACTAAGTAGGTATACGTCATCTGTAAGAACATTTACATTTGGACCACCCTAACTCATCTAACCGTGAAAGGTACCAATCACTAAAGCGAATCAAATACATTTATTAATAACATCAATAAAACTATGTAAATCATGTTTTCCTTTCCTTACGTAACAAATTCATGCTTGAAATTTGGTTATTTCAAACATAAACTCAAAAGCAGTTACATTACAGCATTCGTCTAATTAATTTTCTCGTAAAAGTCGGTGTAGCGAAGCTCCACTTTCTCACGCTTCAAAATGGCTTTTAAAAAATTTAACAGCTGAAAGCTTATAACAAGTTCGACGCTCATTGAAAGTCGGCAAACTTCATAAAATTTGTATAAGTTCTGAATGACGAAGTAGTGAAAAAACTCTCCAGCAGAACACTTGAAGTGCACTTTAGGGCGTGCGGGAGCTAAACACGCTTTAATGTGGAGTTAATGCGCGGCTAAAATAACGCAGCTCTCACCGAGGCTAAATTTAAATTAAAATGAAGATTAAATAGATTATGAAAACATAGTAGCTGAATTAAATTGGTTTTCCAATTACCTTTCCTATCTGCGTTTGCGTCCCACATAATCCGCACATGCAAGTGCATTGAATAAATTAAAATTTAATGCAACAGTTCTTAAATAATAATGGTTCTTGTATATTTTTCCACCATTACTATCGTGCAAAGACCTTTACACTCTATTTAAAACCTTCACCTACAAAGAATAATGTTAATTAAGAGAAAACAACTATGGAAGAACTTATTAGCGGTAAACCGAGAAATTACGTAACAATTTTATGTTTGCGCCTCAATAAATCTTTGAGTTGACTTTAAGATAAGTGCTTCTCTTTTTTTAAAGAGGCTCTAAAACTAAATCATCAAAAATGTGAAAAGGACTATCTATTACTTGCCTTGTCCTCTTCTCTCACGAGGAACGAAAAACTAGCAAAATTATAAAATAGGAGACGGTTTCAAGTAGAAGCCTTGATCAAGATGGACAACGATAACGGAAGCTTTCAAGTTA
Source organism: Serrognathus titanus (assembly GCA_039766575.1). Taxonomy (NCBI): domain Eukaryota; kingdom Metazoa; phylum Arthropoda; class Insecta; order Coleoptera; family Lucanidae; genus Serrognathus; species Serrognathus titanus. The sequence goes on from CM077912.1 coordinate 6,147,659, forward strand.
ATTTAAAAATCTAGTTTGATATTTTAAAAACATATTAGAAAGATAATATACATGTTATCCGTTCCCTCGCCTTCAAACCTAAGTGAAAATCAATTTGTTGAACTTGAGGGTTATCTGTTCTTATAACTTCTTAAACTAAGTGCCTAATCGAAGAAATTTGGCAGAAAAATTAAAACTCGGAAACTTTCCGAAACCATTAACTTAACGATAAAGGGGGGCGCAAATTGGAAACACCAACTTCGCCCGAGAATTATAAATTAAAAATTAACGTGAATTATAAATCGCTTTACATGATCGTCGAGTATTAAGGAGAATTTACGCGCGTACTAACCCCGTTCGCTCTGCTCAGCCGAACCGGTGAATTCATTTCGTCTCGATTTACGGTTCCGCAATACAGGTAATTGCATTATATTAACACGTAACACCTGCCGGTACACTTAGCTTGTTGCCAACGATTTGCACTGTAAACTTGGTCTTTACCACGTTCACGCTTCCCAAACTTACAAAACAAATATTGTTGCACCTTTCTACGTGTTCATAATACTAACTTGGCAGTATTCAACAAAATATGCTGAAATGCTTGCTTACTCAACACACTTTGCGGTTACCTTCTTAACACCAACGATTTTCGCACTTCATTGTAACGAAATCCAAACTAATAAGTACTGACATTAAGCGATACAACGAAACACGTTGACACAATAACAGAAAATCTAATTGGCGAACGACTGAATCAATTCGTTCATTATAATTTGACTGATCTTCTAAGGAAACCCCCCAGCTGAATCTCATGTCAGGGAATACGTGAATTCGCATGCGATACCCCAAGGCCAGGTGCAATGCAGTCCAGTAGCATAATTGTAACGAACTCGCCTACCAAGTAAACTTTCCTCGTGGACGGACTCCTGTCCTCTACATCGCCATCACCAAACAGTATTTCTCCATCGCCCCGGTCATGTCCCTCAAGTCCTCTTACTCCATCCTCTCGTTTTCCCTCTTGGAAGTCGGTATTTCTTTCGGCATGATTGCAACATGCATTTTCTAAATCAGGTTGTCTGGGGTTAATGTATTGCAATCTCATGCCAGAGAATGCGTGAATTCGCACGCGACACCTCAAGGCCACGTGCAATGCTGTCCTGCAGCATAATTGTCACGAACCCGCCTACCAACTAATCTTTGCTCGTAGACGGACTCCTATCCTCTATATCGGCATCACCAAACAGTATTTCTTCATCGCCCTGGTCATGTCCCTCAAGTCCTCTTACTCCCTCCTCTCGTTTTCCTCTTGGAAGTCGGTATTTCTTTCGCCATGATTGCAAGATGCATTTTCTAAATCAGGTTGTCTGGGGTTAATGTATTGCAATCTCATGCCAGGGAATGCGTGAATTCGCACGCGACACCTCAAGGCCACGTGCAATGCTGTCCTGCAGCATAATTGTCACGAACCCGCCTACCAACTAATCTTTGCTCGTAGACGGACTCCTATCCTCTAAACGGCATCACCAAACAGTATTTCTTCATCGCCCTGGTCATGTCCCTCAAGTCCTCTTACTCCCTCCTCTCGTTTTCCTCTTGGAAGTCGGTATTTCTTTCGCCATGATTGCAAGATGCATTTTCTAAATCAGGTTAGCTGGGGTTAGTGTATTGCGTTCTACATAATATTTTTACTTACTCTCTAAATTGAACGAACGTCTATTCCACTCTTGTGCGATGTTACCTGCAAATCGGGAGTTTAATTTAATTTTTAAGCGGGAAGTCTCGAAAGCTCCGTGTCTAGTAAACAATTGCGTTAAGTGATCAAAATCAATGTCTACTATTAAGTAGCATCTAGATTGTGTAACGATCGGTTTGAGAAAGCTCAGTCCACTGCACGTGTGCAGATACAGCTTCTCAGTTCCATCCACAAGTACGTGCTACCAAGGCGGTCCAGGGTATATGCCCCTTGCTCTTCTGGTGAACTGACACCTATCTAATCTCCACTAGCTACGCAGGCGAGTGATAGAAAACATCATCCTAGCCCAGTATACGGGCTGACAACCACTACCCCTACGTGTTCAACCCAATTGACCGGAAGGGACCTCTCCTCAGCTCCACTCCAACGAAGAATATAGGTCAGCCCCCTAGGCAACCAATCCCCGTGATACCAGCCTACAACTAGCTAGGCAATGATCGACCATCTCGGGAACGATTAGCTCGTCACACCCAAAAGTCTCCCGACAGACATCTATAGAAGTCACCTTAGACGCAATGTATTTATAATGGGGCGCCGTGCCTGACTAACTTATAATCACAACAGTATGTACAATCAGTTCTATGTAGCAACAGTTAATCTCTTCGTCGAGGCGGGCGTACGCCTGGCAAACTTGGAGACGAGGGTCTTCAGGATGTATCGTACGCCTTTGCATGAGGTGGCACTCTGGCGGCAGTACTTCTAGTGGAGTCAGCCGGTAGGTCGCTTAGAGCGGTTTCCTCGTCGCGATGCGCGTTGCACTTGGGCTTTGGGGCTCTAGACGAAGTCGATGGGCGCTTACTCCTGCGCTGTAGCGGACTAGGCCCCGCGGTGGTTCACGCTTGGGCGATGGCAGCAGCGGGGACACAGCGCGTGGGATCCTAGAAACCGTTCGGACGTCGCGAAGAGCTTCCCGCAATTGGGTCCGACGTCGGCGGCTAGACTTCTGATGCAGCGGCTCCGTGAATGCTGGGTCCGGTCCTGATAGAAGGAGGTCTCGGCGATGGCGTACTGACCTATTCGGCAGCAGTCTGATCGGAGCGTAAATTGCGCTTGGTACGGGCCTGTTCGGCAGCAGTCGAATCGGATAATAGAGTGAACTTCGTACTGGCCTATTCGGCAGCAGGATTGAAGTGGTCTCTCGAGGGTCGTTTCGGCTCTTTATATAGGGCCCCGGTTACCTGTGTTCCAGGAAAACACGCTCGGCTCTCGCTTCTAACGTCACGGGTTTACGATGTCCGCGTGGTTTGTTCATGTTTTAGGCGTGGCTTTGTTTATGCACGTGAGTCGGTACGCCTCATATTAAATGGTATGTTATTATACCACTGGGCTTAAGGACCATGTTCGCCAAGTCAATACCAATACCAGTAAGCCAATACCAATGCCAGTAAGTCGATTCAGTTCTGGCTAATACTAGAACTGCCTCTGTGGCTATCGTTTGATAGCTTTGATAGGTCATGAGGTGTTATCTATATTTTTTATCAACTGTCTGGACCAACATCTGTGCGGCGTATAAGATAATCGCTTCGGTTACCGCACTTAGTAAGCTCCTTTTTTTTAACTAGCCCCCATGAGTTCTTGATATCAACCTATCTTACGTCGACGTTGCCGCTAACCTTTATTAGTGGCATATTTAATATGCTCTCCGAGCGAGATGCCTGTCAAGCACCACCCACAGATAATTAACGTTCCTCTTTGGCCCGTTTAGTAGAAATTCCATTATGCTACATTTCTTTCTGCTTGACAAAATAATGACTTCAGGTTTATCCAGTGTCAATTCTAGTTCAACCCACCAACGATCTTGCTGTGCGTGCAATTGACGTTACATCCAAAGTCGTCCTTCTTATGAAGCCGTTGCCAGATCATCTGCGAAAGCAATTACGTTGGTGTCTTCATGTGCTTCAATTCTTAATAGCCATGCGTGTGGTTCTGAGCTCTGCGGTGCCCCGCAATTGATAGTCTCACACCAGTTTCTGTGTCGCTGAGATAGTTCACTATAATGCGCTTCAAATATGCGCTAACTCTCCTGTTGGTTAACTCGGATTTGATATGACTCCATTTAGAAACATTAAAGGCATTCCTCATGTCCAACATCAAATGATATAATTTTCTAGTTTTGAGTGTTTTATTCATTTCTCCTCTCGAGATGTCAATTATTCTAATGATGCCTCGCCCAATTTTAAAAATATTTCAAAAAATATTCAGTCCCCCTAAACTTAACCCCCCCGTCCCTCCAAATATTGAATCATGTAAGCCTAAATCAAAAAATTGAAACCTTTCTAGGATTTAGCGACGTCGGTTGCGTTCCCCCTTAATAAAGTGTTCTAACAACTTTCCAAACACATCCAGTAGGCATATGGTTCTATACTTCACTGTACAGGTCCGACCCCTATTGGATTTTTCATGAAGACCAGCTTAGAGATTTTCCAATTTTTTTGGCAATTATCCTCTTTCAAGGCATGTTTTGATTATCCCTTGAATATATTGGAGATGGCTAAGCACTTCCAGGGACTTTACCGGGTCTAAATTCCTTAGGGGCGTGCTCCAATACGTCCATTGTAGCCTCCCGCGTTATCTCTTATCGGTGGGATTTTATTTTTTACGGAAAATGTTTTCCTCCTCCTCCTCTTAGTCACAATTCAATAGTCCCTCCCGCATATGTCGTTCTCAACTTTCCAATTATGCTTAATGACAGAGTTTGTCCCACTGTTGATCTCTGGCCCTACTTATAGCTGATCTTAGTATATTTCTGACCGTCCTGTACTCCAACCTCAAAGTCGCATAATTCAGTGCCGTGTTCCTAACCATGGTTCTCTTCTAATTTCTGTGATTTCTTCTTTCTTAATAGTAGCCTTAGTCTTATCACAGATTTTGGTAATATTTTCAATAAATTTTGAAAGCGTGCTTTATGAACATTCCAAACCCCTCCTAGTTCAATGTCGCCGACTAGCTCAAACTATATATAACGGTAATCGCTGAACGCTTCAACATCCGGGACTACTCAATTCTTAATTTTATCCACCATCAACAATTGTGTGACTCCCATCCCTCTGAAAGGTCGACTTACCGGTCATATTAAGATTGGCTGTCCATTCCTCCATAATAGATCCCTGAACATCGAGTCTCGACTCTCCCTACTCTGGAGATTTGGAGTTGAAATCTCCCATTGTGATGTTACTTTTAGAATCCCTCTCGATAATTCCTCCCAGTTGCTCAAGATATGCTCTAAAACCCTAAAGAGCAGCATCTAGCGAAACAATGCAGTCAGTCTTCATCTAACCAAAAACGCATCCATGTCACAGGATGTTGAGACCCTTGGTGTTCACGAGGATTGCCACGTCACCCTCAAGCTTGTGTACCATTTGGTGTTTTGTGCTACTCTGTTTTGGTTCCGCGATTATATTTACGCCTATGTTCGTGTAGACCTTATTCTGGTGTACAAGGTCTAAAGCTTTTCTGCTTCTATTCAAATTAGATTGAAGTAATTTAATGACATCACTATTCTCATTAACCATAATTGATTAAATTATATATATAATTACAGGCAGAGTCAATAAGTGAATTATCCAAAGGTTTTAAATGTATGAAAAGCACAGCCATATTGCGCATAACGCATTCAGCTGTCACAGTCAAATATCACACGTGTTAGCTAATTGTTTGTTTGTTATTTCTTTCTATTTTGCATGATTGTTTTAAAGGCAGTAAATTCCAAAATTAAAGTACAATTTACTATAATTGGGATATTTGTGGAATAAAATTCGCCAGACACATCTTGAACCAATTTCGCTATATGGGTTAGCAAGATTTTCGAAGTTAATTTGAAATCGACGGATCGCTGTATTGACAGACAGCTTCTCTAAAATTAATCTTGAAAATCGATATTTTGCTGAATGGATTGACGAGGTTAATTTTGCAAAAGCTCCGACGAAATGTCGATTACAGAATGACTTAAAAATGTCCGGAAAATTACATTCCAGATTTGTAATATAAATTTTCCCGAACATTTTCGCTTTTACAGAATTTTAAGCCGAAAGACATGATTACCCCTTTTATTTGTTCATACCTTCCTAGACCTACTTTACTATTTTAAAACTGGAATAGTCTTTTTTATTTTTTGAAATGAATAGTTGTTTTGTACAAAATTTTATATTTCAAGAGAATCTTTTGTCGGACATGCTTCTTTGTGACAGCAAAATAAATTACGGTCATTTATTACTTGTACGAGAAACACAAACAAGATTTAATGCAATTTTCTAAAGGTTTATTTATAATTCCGAAATGATGGAATTGCGTGCGTAAAGTATCTATTATATTATTTGCCCTCGAATCTAATGTTAATGCTTATTTACAGCTGTTTCTGCCAATACGAATGCATTTCACGGGGTTACAAATGACTCTAAAGCACAAATCAAATATGTAAATCATTTTTTTTCAAAAAGTAAAACGTAGCTAATACCAGTTAAGTTTATAAAATCGAAAGCAATAAATAATTACATACGAAACTAAACACGAAATGAATTAATGATTGAAATTTATAAATCGCCGCCCACGTGAGCCACTGACATTGAGAATTCTCACGGACTTTACATATAACGATTAAAAACTCATTTTAGGTTCGCATAAATTTCCACGACAACAATATATGTCCATTATGTAAATTTTATGGACGTAGAAGCGCGCGGTTACTAAAAGTTATGGTATTTTTGGCATCCTCTTAAGCCGAAAAAATAGATATATTAAAAGTTTCGCAGGCACTTAACAAAAACTTGCTAATTATATGATTATAGGTCTGCATAACTTTCTGCCATACATTCTTTCTTTCTTCAATGGATTTTTTATGCATCAGTTTTCTGGTATTTATTATACTGAGTCGTCCTGACACTTTCTGGATCTTTTCTTGTGTAGACTTATGAGAACTATTAAATTTATAATTTTTTTTGTGTAAATTATTTATTGTCATACAACTCGTACTTGCTTTTTGGTATTAGATTTCATCAAAAAAAAAACACATTTACATCCAAATCGCAAAAATCTCTTCTAAATTCAATACCCATCCAAAAGAGGAGTAGAAGACCACTTAACCTCGTTTCTCTGGAAATACAGCTTGCAATCAATTTTCTATTGTTTATTTCATAGACTGACTTTCCATCAACCTAATAGATGCGATTAAACTTTCCAAGAGAAGCTTACGTATCAATTTTATTTATGCGGAGAACGGAGTTTCATTATCAAATCTATTTTACGTATACAGAAAATTTATAGGTGCCACGATAACCGTTCATAATTTTAAAAACTATATAATTAAACGCATTTACTCCACAATTTTATTCCGTTAATTAACATAACTTACCGTCAAGTAATAATTTCACGAGCTAAATAGCTGTACTCTTGACGCGCTTGCATAGTGTGTTCGTTATATTTATGAGTAGAGATACAATAGTTTGCAAAGTTTGTATTTATGAGTATACGTCTCCGAGGAGTTGCAAAAACGAGTCTTGCCACATTTATTACAATTTTGTTGGTTTTTATTTCCGGGGTTGCGCTCAAATGCATCAAGACACGAAACTTTCCTGCGTTTTCTTTTCAGTGCATACATACATATTTCAGGAGCGTTCTATTCATATCTGTTCTATTATATTAAATTGTATGTCGCACTGATAATATGAAAAACAAGATCACGTTTTGTGCTGTCTCTGTAGACAAACTACTTGAGTAAATATCTCTGCTGTAAATGTAATTCCAAGTTAGAAGTTTACTTTTCTAAGTATAAATTTTTTCTTTGTACAATATCCTGTGGTAAATAGCAGAGTCGTTCTACATCTTTATAGTTAAACGAGTTGAATGTCCTGACATTCCGGTCAGAATAAATTCCGACTTGGTAAGAACCAAATATCCAAAGAAATCGTCAAAGAATATTCGGTGTGAAATCGGCTTGTAATTTCATTGCAGTTGCACGCGAACGACTCCGGGCATGAACTCTGGACTAAGTCGAGTCGACGACGCCTGGCTATGCGATCGACATTCAAACCATGAAGCCGTCTGCTATCTAACTTTGACCATTCGTACTGAATTATCTCAAAGGGACTTTAAGGAAAGTCTTCTGTAATAGAAAAGTCTATTCTTGCAGAAAAAATACCCTTCTTGACACGTAGTTCTGTAACAACGTTCGCCTGAAATGGAACGCTCTAACTTTTTAACTTTTAAATTGCCTTGGTTTGGCCTCTGTTTTGAGACGATTCTCCAATTTAAAATACAAGCAATTTTCTTATTTAAAATTGAGTCTAATCGAATTCAATTTTATAATAAAGTGCAATGTGTTATTTCACAATAATTAAACCTAAAGAATTACATAAAATCATGTTTAATTGTAAAGAATTTTTTCTTTTTAGCATTAAAGCTACTCATCTGTTACCATGCAATTTCAGTCACCTAAGACAAAAGAAACAACATACATACATGTAGACAATATTAATTTCCTTTTGAAAACAAAGTAATTTTTTAATGTCCATGAGTTTTCGCTCCTAAATACAGATTCACTACAAGAGATATTCGATGTATTTGAAATTTCTAGCTCCAATTAAATTGCACTTCCTAGTTTACTGGCAACATTTGCGCAAACATTTAGTTAAATAAGCAAATAATTTGTAGCATCGAGTACAAGCTTCGGGGCTAGTAATTTGATTTTGTCCTTTGAAATCACATGTATCCAATTTCAAGGAGCACGGCGATTTATTTTACATTAATTAAATTGCAATATTTAACTTGTAAACTAAATACACAGCTTCCGCTCTGTATTTAATCATTATCGGCCCACTTTCGAAGCGAAAAATTATCACGAATTCTTTAACGAATTCCCACTTTATATTTTATGCCGGGGTAAATAAGCTGCATTGATCGAAATGCTAAAAGAATAATAACGTCTGGCGTTCCCCGAGCTTTATTTCGTGCGTCCTCCTTAGCGTTTAGGGCTGTGCGTCCGATTCAATTACTAGGGTGCAGAAACAAACTTAATGGTTTCTCGTTAATTCCCCTTTGCAAGTTTTCCCTTCGGTGCTCAAACTGATCACGAACTTGATTGACATTCCCTGTGTGAGCGAAATTATTCGAAAGCACAGGGATCTGAACGTTGGCCCAAAATTAAAACCAACGCACCGAAGTAAAGAGAAAAGATTAAAAGTTTCGCACTATAATTGAATTAATTTCGAGAAAATGGTTCAATTACATATATTTTAAGTTAGTAATTACTGATTATATATTTTATAATTAAGTCCCTCCAGGTTATTAACATCATTACATATGCTTATACGTACATTGATTCGTTACATAAGGAAACGCATTTATAGTAAAAAAAAGGTATAATTATAATAATTTTTCACCTGACAGACAGGTTTTTTGATTAGATTTAAAAGTTCATTTAAGTCAGATTTAATTAATACATAATAATTAATCTTCGCCTTCGCTTTTGAAAATGTCAGTGATTTCTTTCAGTTGCCTTGATATCAAAATGTGATTTCCCTCACGAAAATAAGAAAAACCTGTGACACTCTAATTTGGTATTCTCAAAGGTGATCTCTTGCCGCAAAGCTCTCCCTTTTAAAAGATCTTACATGTGTGACCTAAAAGACAGTCGCCTCCCGAGGACTTAATGGCCCGGAAACTCTGCTTTACAACGTTGTTATTATGTCCTGTGATGTACTTTAACAGGACGAAAGTCACGAAATATTCAAGACTATGACATCCCGAGCATTAAAACTAACGACAATCGCATAGGATGTAACAATTCGTCGGATTAATTCCATTTACACCAGCGAAAGGAATTTACCACTCGGTTTTATTATACATTTCAATGTTTGCCAAACGGCCGCCCGTTCAATTTTCACAATAACGAGTTGATTTATGCGCGCTGGACGGGTTAAGAATGCCGGGGCTTGTTTATTTTCGCCGTTTTCGAAATTTATTCGCTAATTTGTCTGATGTTTATGTAGATTTTATTATCGGCTGTGAAATATGTAAATCGCTTACACAACTATTTTACTGGCAGTATAATTAATAAAGAGGCGCAGTGAAACGTTGGTGTTAAGAAAAGTACTCTTAAGAACACACAAGTAACTCAATCTTACGGAGACAAGTAATTTTATGTTTGCAGCACTTAGATCTGGTTCAGTAAAGATATAAAATTGTTTTTCTTACGAATTTTGCTCTATTTTGTTAACCTATTGTAATTAGAAGTGCAAGGTCCTCAAACTTATTTGAATTCTGAGTTCTCCTCAACTGCAATGAACTTTCTTGCTTTTTTTGGCCGTCTTTGACATTCATAGTTCTGTGAAGAACGTTAGCATTTTTTAATTAGTTCATATTATATACTTTATTTTCCTGGTCACCTTCAGCTTGTCTTCTAATTCTAATGAAAGTGACGTAATTGAAATTAAAATTATTGCAAAATGTTCCGCATTGAAACAAAACAGAAACATTGCCAATAAATTATCTACGTATTTGCGTATAAAAAACATAAAAAATTAGTGTGTCTTTATATATGCTAATGAGCCTATATTTGTGGCGACGTTTACAAAAGCAAAACATCTCTTATGTTAATGAGTGGTCAAGTATGTATTTGAGATATTAATTTAAGAGATCTAAAAACAGATGGCATTAATCAATTTCTCTTTTATTTGTGCTACTTAAAACTAAACCCCTGTATTAAATTACTTGCTAGATTTCCTGAACTAGAAGCTGAAGTATTTAGATAGTATTAAGGAAATCCTACATTTACTTTTGATACCAAGATAAGATCATACCATGAAAGCTCTCTAATATTTTGCTGCAAACTTAAATAAATTTTATATTTCTTATAAAGACAATTTAGAAGATCGTCCAAAGTTTCTCTGAAAATGAAAATCGTTTGCCTGGATCTTAAATTTAGAGTGGCTGTAGGAAACTACCAATAATGGTTGTTATATTTTAGATTACATTAGGGAAGCAGTATAAAACTGATAACTAAGACCAAGAACGAAAGAAAGACACTAAAAATAAAATGAACATAGAAAATGAAAAGGAATCCATAAGTTGATAACACACGCCCAATGGCAGGAAAGCAAGTAATCCTAGAAAACCAGATCGTGAAGAGTGTAACGTTTTATGTTTACATGTATGCGATGTAGAAGATCCTGACTAGTTCTTTAAGCTATTTGCTTATATAACCCATACTCACAAATGACACAAAAAAAATGAAGAAATCGAGACTACATTCCTAAATTGAGAAGGACAGCACTAAAACAGGGCACCATTCTACCCGACAAAATCATCTTGATGAATAACAATGCCGAACAGAAATGAAAGAAACATTCATGTTCTCTTCTTTTTAAGAGGGTGCCTTAATCCTTCATACTCATGAATGAGTGGAATATTTAAAAAAATTAGATAACAGTAAACCAAGACAAAACAGTGATGATATTGGGCAAAGAGCAAGAAAGCAAAATAGAAATTGAAGGGATTGAACCGGACTAGGTCGATATACAGGCTGTTTCGCAACTTCGTCGTGAAAAAAAATGATGGCATGTTGGACATGAGATGTGAGCATAAATGCATCTAAATAAAAACTGAAATAAAAACAAAATAAAACTTACCCTCAACTGATAACGCATTGACAAATGTTTAGAATCTTTGGCTCAGTGCCGGCTGAGTCACAATAAGTGTTCAAAATTCCTTCCCTCGGCCGATCGTAAACACAAATCTGCCCGGCGAAGTAATGATTCACGAACGTTATGAAACATGTTTTGTTGTCGAACAGAGAGAAATGCGGCGTTAATACGATCGTTCAATTCTTGGAACGTGTTGATTTCTTCTTCGTATACCAACGCTTTTACGTGTCCCCACAGATAATAATCTAGCGAATTTAGATCAGGTGAACGTGTAGGCTACCTGATCGGCCCGTTTCTTCCAATCCATCTACCAGGAAAAATTTCGTCGAGGTGAGCACGTACTTCTCGTCGAAAATGAGGTGGAGCCCTATCGTGCATAAACCACATCGTTCCTCTAAGATTTAAGTTCAAATTCTCGAGAAGTTCCGGTAGATTAGTTCGTAGAAAATTTAAGTATTGGAGACCATCTAAATGGTTCGGCAAGACGAACGGGCCGATTAAATTGCCTTTTAGAATATCTGCCCACACGTTAACAGAAAACCGTTGTTGGAAATGGTCGCGACGAATTGCGTGAGGGTTTTTCTCAACCCACAAATGCATGTTGCGAAAATTGCTCACCCCATCTCTGGTAAAAATAGCTTCGTCGGTAAACAGGACATGATGAACAAAATTCGCATTTGCCTGTTGTTTATGCAGTAACCAACGACAAAATCGTATGCATAGAGCATAGTCGACTGGTAGCAAAGCCTGAACTCTTTGAATATGGTACGGATGCAATTGTTATTCGCGAAGAATGCGCCAACAACGGAGGACGATAAACGCGTCTGTCTTGAGATATCACGTACATTTAATGAAGGATGTTCCTCGATAAATTGTAGTATTTCTTCTTCTCTGTTCAGGATGCGTTGTGGACGCTGCCGTCCTCCACCTCTTCCGCGATGTGTCCTTTAAGTTCCAGTATCCCTCGCTCTTAGCACAACAGAGAGAAATGTGACACTGGTTGGCAAATATCGGTTTGGAAAATGTTGTACATACAAACGCCTTGCCGCTAATGCATTTTGCCCACTTTCACCGTACACTAGAATCATGTCAACAATCTCACTATTTGTAAATTCTGCCATTTTTTTCAGTAAATTTCCAACCACCTCAACGTACACCTTCAAACTACCCGGCCCGACCAGCGATAACTAACAATAAATTACATCACTCATATACTTCGTAAACATCATAAACTTAAACCAGAGGCGTTCAAATGGTTTATCCGTTCGACAAAATTATTTATTTTCTCGAAAATTTGTTCAACAAAAAAATGGTTCATTCTATTGATTTTCATGCAAGCTTTCATTGTTTAATTTATTTTCATGAAGTTACGAGAGACCCTGTATTTAAATATCTGGTACTCCAAATTTAGAATCGTGCAGGCAGCATAACCCAAGTGAAAGTTATCACAGAGGCGTCTTCCAAATAGTATCACTTGCCTAAAATATAACCTTCCTCAGCCAGAAAATAATTTCCAAAGAAACAAAATTGCCTTTGATTCATATTAAGCCAACATTGACCTTTATTTAGGTATGAGACCTAACTAGTACATGCAAAAGTAATATTCATATTAATAAAAATGAGATACAGTAAAATCTCTAAATAGCGGCCAGGAAATTTGCTTGAAATATGACCGCTATATGGAGGTGGACGTTATTAAGAGTGTTCAGAATATGTAAATGAAAAAAAGTGCTTTATGGGTATCTGTACATTTTTATTAAAATAAACCAACTGTCTACATTAAAAAAATTTTATTACATACACGTAAGTTATATACATTATAGAGAAAATTATTTGCCATTGTATTTATTACGTACGTAATTACATTTTTTTGAAATATTTTTCGATTGAACTTCGTTTTAAATTTTTAATTTTTGTTTGTAAGACATGAGATTCGCATTTCGCTAAAATTTGAACTTCTACAGCTAATTCACTGTCGCCATTAGAAAATAAGAAACTCTGTACATCTCTTAGCTTTTCACACGCTTCACTCATATCTTTAATGTTTAACACACAAAGTTCAGCTTCTTCAACTTCACTTTCACTGTCCAAATCACCGTCTTTATTGTCAGTTGTTAATTCACTAATTATTTTTTGAAATCCTAAATGAGGACTTTCCGTCAAAACATTGCAATCAATAGATGCAAAATTTTCCAGGCTTACACAACGTGTACGAAAAAGCTGTGCTGGTGGAATTTCGTCTACTTCACTGATATCTTCTTCTTGTTGAACCTTTTCCAAAAATCCCGCTTTCGCAAAACATTTAGAAATTTTAGCTGGCGAAATGTTTTTCCAGGCTGCTGATACCCAAACTAAAGCACTAGTTAAATTAATGCTGCATCTTCGAAAGAAATTTTGCTGTTTGTGAATGTTAGAAGCCTTTTTATAAGAAATTTTCTGTATCCCACCTTGAAGTTATTAATAATTCCTTGATCCAATGGCTGACAATGGGATGTGGTGTTTGGTGGTAGAAAAACAATCTTCACATTTTCAAGTGTCAATTTGGATGAGACGTTGCGTGATCCAGAAATAATAAAACTTTTCTATTTTGTTTTCTCATTTTTTCGTCAAATTTTTTTAGCCACGAAGTCATAATCTCTGTTGTCATCCAAGCTTTTTTATTAGATACCCATTCCAACGGAAGTTTGTTAATATGAGATCCTTTAAAACAACGAGGATTTTTGCTTTTCCCAATAATTAACGGATTTTCCTTGTCACCTTCCACATTTGCGCAAAATAGAATTGTCAGTCTTTGTTTTGGACTTTTTTTACCATTACATTTATCGCTTTTTAGAGCGAATGTTTTGTTCGGCATTGCAAGGTAAAAAAAAGTCCGGTTTCGTCAGCATTGTAAACATTTTTCGGTGAATACTCTTTCAATAATGTTTGAAGTTTCGCTTTCCAAGTTTCAACGTCGTCCACAGAAACATCAGCTGACTCTCCACAAATTGTTTTAAAACTTACATTTTGTCTTTGACAAAATTTTTCAAACCAACCATTTGAAGCTTTAAAACTCGTAATCTGTAAATTTTTGGCTGCTTCCAAGGCTTTTTCTTTTACTAAAGGTCCAGATATAGGAATGTTCTTATTTCTAGCTTTGCAGAACTAATTGTAAACTACTTGGTCAATCGCGAAACCTTCAGTTTTAGGAAATTTTCTCTTCTACCCTGCATTAGAACCTTCTTCAAAGAGCCTCTTTAAGTCGGATTTATTTTTTATAATTTCATCAACTTGTGTTCTCCAACACTAAACTTTTCAGCTAATTTCCTAGCACTGGTACTAAACTTTTCACTTTCTGTAATAATATCAATTTTTTAACAAGACAAAAAAATGGCAAAACACATTTGGCGATGTCGAGTCAAAACAAGAAGAGGAAGAGGTCGACCCCCGCATTATTCCAGCAAAAAAGGGCAAAGAAGGGCAAACATGGGATAGGCCAAAATCTATAGCACGAAACAGTTGGCAAAATTTCTATATTTACCAACGCAACGTACACCTACAGGCAAATAGGGTTAGAATTATGTATGTATACCAAGAATATGTTTATTGTACTTCTTGTTTGTAATCAAGAAATAGTTAGGCAATATTGAATGCAATGTCACTCCTCTTTTAATCTAAGCTCAACTAAAAACAAATTAATAAAAGTGACCTACTTTAAACAACACACTCCCACGTCTTAAATGAACACGATACGGGTAGATACTTTAACGTAGGCAACATCTCTTAAAACAATAGGGTATGGCATAATTAATCTACAATAATTCACGTAGTAATCGTGTATTAGTAATAATCAGAGTGTGCATGTTCAACGATTAGGAAACTCTACTGCAAAATACTGCCGTGTAACAGTGACTCGCGTTATCTTTTACGTGCCCAAATTACCGCTTATACGTGACATAAGTGCAATAAGCACTGATTTATCGTGAAAATTGTTGTTTGCAGTGGTAACCAAAATTAAATTTCATCACCATCGATCTTATATTTATTCACGGTTCGTCATTCGATCTGACTTTTTGTGTCATTTCGTGCGCATACCTGTCATCCCAACGGGTAGCGTGAGAGAGAAGCTTTTTAATGTCTGAACGCATACGCGGAAGTTTAGTAATTTCAGAGGCTTTAATTTGACGCGTACAGATGAGTTGCTTTTCAATTAATACCGATGCTATACATTTCGCGATTTACGATCTCACCGATGATGTTATTCGCCTTTAAACTCATCGAACATTTTGCTTTTAATTAAATCAAATCATTCGCTTTGGAGAAAGCGGGTAATTAAAATGCCGACTTAATGAGAGGAAGTTTTCTTCTTATTGTCTTGAAGATGCGGAATGTATCTGATTTTCTGATAAACAAAGACAGCATGAGGAAAATAATTATTGGAGTTATCAATTATTTTTACACTCTCTTTTATTGCATTCAAAATTAATTATAAAATATCAATTAAAAATTCATTCATTCATTCCTAGTCCTTTTATAAAATTTATAATTTTATATAGCTCTTCATTTTAGGAGCGGCGTAAGTAAATTTATAAATAGTGAAGTAAAGGAATTTGAACTATTCATAAGAAATTCATGAGTTTAAAAATAGAAACAATAAGTTCCTTGAAGTTCCACCAAGACACACAGCTTAATATAAAATCGATAATCCAACTTCAGATTTGATTTTCGTAAACTTTCAACAATCACATGAAACCAGTATTGCGTAAATTACTTAAAAGTAATTTCCTTGCTTTCAAGTTTATCGCAGCTTTTCCATTACTTCAGTTCCGCTTGTAGTTATCTGATATTGTTTTTGCAAATAATGTACCATGTTCGCATTCGTTCGGCGTTAGAAAGCTCTCACAAAATAACGCTATTATCGACTCACCGATAAATGAATGAAGTAGGTACAATCGCAAACATAATTCTTGACGCTTACGGGAAGCTTACAGATCATCGTATCCTTCTATTTCAGAACTGTGAACGCCGAATGAAATCCGGGATATAGTAATCGCAAAGTATTTTTTGCTTGGAAATCACAAATAAATTGAGATTTTTTGTAAAGGTTATGTCATGAATTAAGATTGCGACTGTACAATTTATTCAAATTTACTTTCTCGGGAATATTTGCATTTTAATCTTTCTTCTGTATAAAATTAATTCTCATCAAACTTACGCGAAAAATATTAACAAGAAAATAAATCATGATATAATGAATGGTGACAAAAACAGGGCTTTGTACGAAATAATTGCTGTAAAATTGAAATTTCCCAGAGGAATTCAATCGAAAAATAATTTGCTTTCAGTTTGCTGTAAACAGTTTTATAGATACTGTAATAAACTGTTTAATATGGAGTAATTAAACTACATGCTTTACAAAATTAATGAAAATATTAAATACAGTTAACAATTTTGTTCATAAATCTTCAATTAATTTGGATAATTCAATTAATCGTATTTTGCAAATCATTAAGAAAAGCGTTACGTAAATTAAGCAAATATTCGATAGAAGTCGAATAAAAACGCCCAACTAAAGATAACGTAAATAAATATTACAAAGGGTTGTTTTATTAAAGACTTTGCAGTTATAATAATAAAATTGACCTGCATTCAAAGAAAACACACCAGCTGCATATTACATCTTAAACGCCGAAGTGACTCATCAAGGAAGCCGGCATCATAAACAAACGTGACTAAGAGTGGACGAATCTAGGAAAACCACGATGACTCATAGGGTAAGTGTGCAGTTTAAGCTCACACACAGCGTCTTGCTCGTACGTACGAAAACACGATATCATAAAACTTACGATTGCGACGAACTCCATACACATTGGCGTAACGTGCTTTTTGGGGTCATTTATAAATTTTCGTAATGAATTTTTTTTTAACATTTTTCTCATAACCTATGATTTAATTCCTTTCACAGGTTTTCTTTTTGGCGGTTTATTCAAGAATCACTCTATACATATCGCTACTTGAGTCTTTCATGGTTTGATTAAAATTTTAGTAACTGTGTAATTATTTTTGTAAGTTTGAATGCAGACATGGTGTTTGAGCGTAATAATAGAATTTCTCTCGTCGTAATATAGAGAGGGGCATGTTACTTCGACGAGGCCTTGTAAATTGATAAATTTGAAAGTAAAGGATAAGTCATTCCCTTTCCGTTATCATTTTTAACCACTCGTTCCTCACAGTATTGAAACGGTCGCGAATTTGATTTGAAAACAA
Organism: Serrognathus titanus; assembly: GCA_039766575.1. Lineage (NCBI taxonomy): Eukaryota > Metazoa > Arthropoda > Insecta > Coleoptera > Lucanidae > Serrognathus > Serrognathus titanus. Next base: position 6,165,272 of record CM077912.1, read on the forward strand.
ATCGCGTTTGTTTATTTGATTGCTTGTTAACAAAGAGAAATTTACTAGTCGCAGCTTGTCACAGGAAGACGACTCGGGTCAAATTTATGATCTTTTAGAACGTCGAGTTCGTAAATGGCACTTGAAGCATAGTTACTGTCGTATTATAAATCAGGGCCGCTTTGTTGTCAATGTACGCTTTAGAGTCTTTGAAAGAATTTTGTAAAATTTTAGAAAGTATCATGTTTCATCTCAGTTCGAAAGAGGTTGGCTTTTATTTCTGAAACCAGGGACTGAAAAGAACTGGGCTTTTGTTTTCAAGATCGTACCTCAGGAAGTAATAAATATGTCAATCGACACTTGTAGAGCGCCGCTATTCTGGAAAAAATTTAGAAAGAAAACATGTGCGAAGCCACCACCGGGGAACCAAAAACGGGGGAGAAGCGTGTGTTTCTTTCCGAAATAAAAGCGTTTATTGGTCAACGGGTTTTTTTTTAGTTACTTCGGGGGATAGGGGAGGAGTCAAAAATTGTTGCTCGCGGAAAGTCAAAATCAAAAACTTAGGACAGAAAGCTTCTGCTCGTCCGAACGGAAAGCTGCATTTTTAATTTAACTCGAGGTTTATTTTTGAGTGCTTTGCAATTGATTTCATCTAGCTTGCATAATTAGAGTTAAATCACATTATTTCGGGGCGTTAAAATTATAGTGAATTCAAAAGGGCAATCAAATAAATAACCGCGAGGGCGTGATCGCGACGCGAATAAAAAGCTAGTGCGCGAGTGAATTAGTGATGTGATACGTCGCGGAACGGAATAGGTATAATTGCATGAATTTTTTCTATTTCTTTTCACATACTTGGTGGCATAAATTTGTGTAAGAATTATTTTAATTGGCTTATCAATCAGTGGCTTGGAATTTCTGTAAAGTTCCATCTTTGCATTGCTTAGTCAATCTTTTGGTTCATTTTTGGTACTTGCGTTTGCTGTTGAATCAAGTTAAAACTCAATAAATTCAGTAGGTTACGCGGTCTGTCATTTAATCAACCAGAGTAAATTAACTACACCTAAAATCCTTTGTTCGATTTCAAATACAGTGTATTTTTTTTGCAATTTAGTTCTACCTTTTTTGCGATATCCTCGGCAATTCGGAGACACGTTATCAGGGTTATTCCGAGTTGTACAGGAATATCTGCAACTAAAGTCTCTGGTCAGGCGAGTTATATCCGCCAAAACGCACAGTGCGATCAGCACAGTCTAGCTCAGAAATCAAGGCAAATTTAATACTCGTTACGAATTCCGTAGAATTACGAGGCCAACAATTGAAACCACCTACCAATAGACATCTTCTTCACAGAACTTTCTCACACCCTGCGTATGTGTGCTGAAGTGTTGGCTTTGGTGAAAGATTTGCGGGTTAATTGAAGGCAATTGGTCGAGCGACTGAACGGGCCAAAAAGTGGAGTGTCGAAAACAATCAGTTGGGTCCTTGCGCAAATAAATTAGGTTAGTCGACGAAAACAAAAACGAGGGATCTGCGTACAGGACCTCGAAGGGCACGAGAACGTAGTAGACGAAAGATCCTTGTCCGTGACCCGCTAGGTTAGCTCTCCCATCACCCGTGAAAAACTAATGGCTGTTGCTGTTGATTATCTTGCAAATTGATCGCCGGAGCGGCCTTTTGTACCACATACATCTCCGAACATCGGATTGATCAATTAATAAGTTCCAGTAACAAAGTACACTATATATATACTATCACACAGTGCGCTGGTTGATTATTTATAGCGTCTTCGAGTACTAGCTAAGGTGGCAAACACGAGTACCAAGACCAAGCTATTTTGAATAGAAATAAATTAATTGTTGATCTAATTTAAGTTGCAAAGTTGACACAGCCTAATTGCGTGTGCTACAAGCCACCAATTGTGAGAATCGAAATAAATTAAATCGCTACGATAATCGGCGTTAAATACGTTAAGCAAAGTTTATTGTACTTCTTTGGAAGCATTTATTTATTGTGAAAGATATCCATATTTTCAGCGAGGTTCTTTTTCCGCTCAAGTTGACCCGTCCTTCGCGGGGGCAACAGGAGTTTTTTTTACCTTCTTTTTTTTCTTTTTTTAATAAATAATTAATTAATCTAACACCTGGCATTTTATTGATACGTATTTAGTTCCTCCCATCTCTCAAGAAAAAAACTCATACACCGTCTCACCAGAATTAGAACACAATTACAACGTAGGGCCCGTTTTTGTTTAATTAGACGATCAAGAACGAACAATTGGCATTAAAGTTTTTAATTGCAGGAGTCCCAAAAGAATAGACAATAGAAGTAGTTCAGTAAAAGATTAGCCTTAGCGCCACTAAACCATAACAGTAAACAAGTAGCAACCCTCCGTAGAAAGCGCATGCCGTTTCACAATCGCTGTCGGACTTCTCGGAATCCTGCCAAACCCCCGGTAAAGAGGCGTTTATTACTTGATTGAATTTAGTCAAATTCTTCGGTCCATTTAATAAATTAATTTTTCAATAGATTTTAGTTTGTTTTTTTGTTTGGACCGTGTTTATTAGTTATTTAGTTGTCCGTAAAGTCAACAAACAAGGTGGCACGTCCGGGCGTGTTACAGTATATTCAGGTGAGGATGTTTTATTAACCTCACTTCTATCATTTTCAGTATTTCCAGTTAGTCGAAACGATACCATGTGACGACTGAAATGTTTCAGAAATTTTAATCATTCAAATCATAATGCAAACTTAGCATAAATTCATTATATACAAACGCTAAGAACAATCTGATCGATAAGGATCTTTAACTTTAAAGGAAAGCAACACACATCGCGTGCACCGTACTTCACCTGAAGTATGAACCTGACACCGAGCAAAACCGATTGAAACCCACGATTACACGTTTTCGCCCTTTGATTAATCACACTGTACAACTTTAGCTGCTATCACGTATCTAACAAGTCGGCATCCCCTGCACGTGCATAATTACACATCCCAGTCTCGGGCAATATTTATGAAGTGTCAGAGGACTGTTATTAATACATTTAGGGAAACGTTATATTCATTACGCCGAGTTAATGCGAGTTTCACATGCGCGAATAAATTAAGAACTTGTAATTATGTTTCGTTTGTTTGAACGCCGCAAGATCCACTTGATCTCCGTGCAGTTGGTAATATGTCGCTGTTACGTAGAGAAAAGCCTCGCCTATTATCGTGAGATACGTAAAACTTTGCAATCAACTTTGCAGTTTAGATGCATCAAGTTTTAAAATTATTAAGGCAGACTCGTGCTCGACGAAGCGCAATCTAATTTATGAATTTTAAGAACATTCTCGGGTTTCAGGAACAAAATTGATAACTCGAGTATAGAGTAATAAAGATATAGTAATTCAATTGAGGATATACTCAAAGCAACTAAGAAATAATATTTTATAATAATTGTATTACCACCACGTTACAGTAAACTTCTCGCGAAAAGAATAGACCAAGATCATAACAAGAGTCTAAAGTAAAATTAAGTAATTCACACTCAATAAATTTTATTCGCAGTAAAGGTTTGGGCTCATAAAACCGATATTGCTCGGTATTAAAACTCTATTATTTAGCTTTTGCAATAAACATTCAAGCCTCGTTGACGTTATCTGTTTATTTCGATCGTACCGACTCGTACTCTCGGTGTTATTCATAGTTTATTCAAGATGAATACGTGAACACAAACAATACGTTCCGTAAACATAATGCATACTGCAATACACTGTCGAGATAAGTATGTAAAATTATTCAAATCGATTCCCACATTTCTTTCGATTAATGACCCCGCATAAAGTAAGCGCCTAGCATCTATTGTTCGAATTGTTGAATTATGGAAATTGAATTGTTTATTGAAAAGGCCAGTGCGAAAGAACGAATATTTGCTTAAGCAAATATTACATTTAAATAACATAAATGTAATTTTAAATAAATGATAACAGAATGTGAAATAAGCTTTGGGGCAGAGAAAGGTTCGTTTTATTTAGTAAATTTTGTTTCTTCATACTCCAAGCTCGTGGGGATGCTCGAAGTATCGCGTATGAGCTAATTTCAGATTCTGAAATTCCCGTGCTTTATAGAGTTTGAAAACAAAACATAAGGATTATTGAATTTTAGATAGCACGTTGAGTATTTTTTGAGTTTCAAATGATTTCTAATTTTAGTTACAGGTTCTATTTGCACATGTATACGTAAGTACCTGTACTATTCTGTAAAAATAAGAAAATGCAAAGCTTATATCGTAGTTGATCACGATTACTAACGAAGGAATTAATTTAAACATTTTATTTGTGCCTAAAAGCACTTAATAATTTCAAACCATAAAATTGTGCAATCAAAGGCTACGATTATTACCTCATGTATTCTGATTACAGATTTCATAAGACGTAATTTAATCAGCTGTATTTTTTGCCTTATTAAAAACACAAAGCTAATTGGCCATAAAATTCAAACAAAATAAACATGAAGTAAAATGCTTTTGTTGGATTTTCTTCTTACTAATTAAATTCGAGATCTATTTCTATTATGAAATAGTTACATGACTTTTATTATTATTTTTTAGTTCACAACAATATTTTAGAGCTTTTAATTTGCTATAAAAGTTCTAGTTAGTTCCTCTTTCTCTCTTCCTTACCTTTTTCCTGTGATTGGCCTATTTTATGAAAGTCATACTTACATACAATGTTAATCTATCGTTTATTACAGTTTCCTGTTTGGGTTTTCATTATATTACCCAAGTTGACCATTCACTCCATATTTATTAACAACCTGAGCTCAAAGTAGTTGCTGGTTAATGAGAAATTACGAACTTGATTTAAATAAATAAATAAATTTCTCTTTTACTTGTCTTACAAAACAAACACAGCGCACGTGTTTATTTAAAGAGAAAACTCTTTTAATTTACATTTAGAGTCATCCATAGCTAGTGATTTCCATTTGAATGAATGAGAATTACGATGTTATAATTACGTCAGATCTTTTTTGTTCTAAAGCCAAAACGATCTCACGATCATCGTTCACAAGGAAATGTGGTAATTACCGTCCGATTTCGACGTGAAATTCTCAAAAAATCAGCAGAAAGCGAGTAAAATTTTGTAACGATGCGGTGGACACCGCGAGTTTCTACGTTGTCACTGACGCAAACCATCCACCGCTGAAAAAAGACAAATAATCGCCGCAAAATTGGTTATTACTTTTTGCCGGTTTATTGTCACATTTCGTGCCGAGCTCTCCGGTCAAAGAATATTAGGAAACGCCGGTGACCGCTAAAACATTTTGTAATTTCATTACGGGGCACGTTTAGAGCGTAACGGCTGGGGGGCAAAAAAGCGGTTCACAGACGTTAAAGAATATTAATGGAGGTTCGTCCGTAAATAACTAACAATGAACGCGTGCGACATGCTTATTTGGCACAAAGCAAATTGTTCAAGTATGAAATTATCTTAGAGTATTGATAAGTTTTAGACTAAAACAAACAAAAAGTGGGGGGCACTTTTTGCGACCAGGACGAAAATTATTTTTTAGTTTTACAATCGTGGTTTAAAATCATTATCGAACTGTGTAATTAAATTTTTTTCATAGCTTTCTTTTTTGTGGTAATAACACTTATTGTCAGAATGTCAATTCATAAAATTATGTAACTTTTCGTGACCGTCTTATCAAATTAAAAAAGAAAGACAATCGATTTTATTGGATTGTATTAAGGAACCCATTCACGTGGCGATTTTCGTGCAATTTTATCGTCTCAATGTCGAAGTTTTTAAATCATTAGGAGATAAACAATAAACTCAATTAATGCATTTAAAAAATACTCCGTATTGCAAATCCAAAAATCGCCGATATGCTTGCAGTTAGAAAGTATAGAGTAATAAAGTACCTACTAGATAAAGGTCATTATGAATTAAGTGAATTTTGTAACATCTACCTAAATAAGACTTATCTATAATCACAAGTTGAGGTTAAAATAACCATCCTAAAATACCAACCCTTAAAAAATGTTGTTCTTCAATTACAATTTTACCTGTATAATCTATCCTATGTTCCTAATGTATTTGGTCTTTTTTCTTCAACTTTTACCTGAGATTCTCACTTCATAAACGATTTTAAGTACTTGGACAAGCATTTCTTTTGCTGGTAATTTGACTCTCTTTGATATTTCAAAGGAGTAACTCATATTGTTTTGAATACATACAGCCTGTTTGGCTGAAACATAAATAACTGCAGAGATAGAGCAGCATATATTATAAAATAACACCGCACAACAAAATTGAAGGTTGTACGAGCTATTTATCTTCACTTTGAATAAACAAAAGGCGCTGAATCCATCTTCAGTTTGTCGCTGTCAGCTCGAATTAATGAGACATCGAAATAAAACTCTTTTGGAAGCTACTCAACATTTCATTTATAGAGTTTCTGTCAGTCTGGTGATATGACGTCGACTCGGAAAAGGTGTGAATAATCCGGAATATTTTTGTTTCATTTGTGGTGAATACATTTTTAAAGAAAACCGTCTCCAGATATCGCAGTTTGTAAAAGGAACTTATTTGGAGTACCCCTAGAGACCCAAAACAAGACATGGTGTCCTAATTGAGCATGTAAAATTTGTGTTGATTCTTTGTACTTATGGGCAACTAAAAAAGAGAAGCCTTTTTTAAATTCATTACGCCAATAATATGGCGTGAACCGTCTAACCACCTCAACGATTGCTATTTTTGTGTTGCGAATATTAATGGTATTAATCGGAAAAATCGTTCACAGTGGACCAATCCTAACGTACCATCAGTATCAAGATCAGCTCGAATTATAAATAAAGATTCCGTACCTCTACCATCAACACCCAAGAGACTGGAAGACGAAGATTGTAGTCAGGACATAGAGTCACTTGAAAATGAAATGATCCGGAAGATTCCCTAAACTCACCAAAACCATTCAACCACAAATAGCTTAATGACTTAATAAGAGACCTTAATCTGTCAAAAAGTGCGCCTGAATTACTGACTTCGCGATTGAAACAGAGAAATCTGCTGGCAAGTAACACAAAAGTTTCATGTTACCGCACCAGAGGAAAATATTTACTTCCTTCTTTTCTGAAGAGGCTGATTTCGTATTTTGCAGTGATACTAACGACTAGCGCCTTTATATAAATCCTTCCAAGCGCAGTTTTAAATGCGTTCTTCTAAATTAGGGTAATAAGCTTGGTTCTTTGCCCATTGGGCATTCCTCCAAAGTGAAGGAACAATATCCTTCTATTTCCTTGGTCCTGAACAAAATGAAGTACGAAGAACATAAATGGTTGATATGTGTTGACTTGAAAATGGTCAACTTACTCTTGGGTCAATAAAGTGAATACACAAAATTTTATCTGCTCATGGGATAATAGGGCTAAGAATGAACATTGGACTAGGAAAGACTGGAAGCTTTGATTCCTCTTGAGCATAAAGTTGTTAACGTTCCGTTAGTAGCAAGAGATCGCATTATATTGCCTCCCCTCCATATCAAGCTAGGATTAATGAAACAGTATGTTAAGACTTTGAATAAAAATGGGGAATGTTTCAAATATATTTCAAGGAAATTGTCAAGTTTAAGTTCTAAGAAGCTGAAAGCTGGTATCTTTAATGGTCCACAGATCAAGAAGTTTTTAAAAGATTCGAATTTTACAGTTTCTGTGAACAATGTTGAGCAAAACGTTTGGAATTCCTTTGCTTCGGTGATCAACAACTTTCTCGGATAATAAGACAGAAAACTGTTTGTAGCTGGTTGAAGACTACCAACAGCTCAGTTGCAATATGAGCATCAAGGTTGACTTCTTCCATAGTCATCTAGGCCGTTTTCCTGAAAATTTAGGTAATTTAAGCGAGGAACAGGGAGAAAGCTTCCATCAGGACATTCGGACTATGTAAGAACGCTATCAAGGCCGTTTGGGTGCTCATATGATGGCCGACTATTGTTGGATTCTTCAAAGGAGTTCTCAAAAGACTGTTTATGCTCGCCAATCTTATAAAAAAAGTTATTATCTCTTTAGATTTACTTAGTGAAATGTTAAATTTCAAAATCTTTCATTTTTTGAAAAACTATCTTTGCTCGATATTTCAAAAACTAAAGCTGTTGCAGTAAAACTGATTGTAGTTCTTCAATGTTTTGTGGTGCAATAGATTTAAAACGAAATGTCATAAATTTAAAACGAAACCTTTCGGTTGATCACCATTAAGATGGCGTCTACTTCACTGAATATTCCTTCCATATACGAGGTTTATAGAAAAATTAAAGGGTTTAAGAAAAGAGCTGCGCGTACGTTTTCAAGTAGAAATGAAACATACATTGGTGGTTTGTGAAGAAGATTGTTTGCTTTTTCTTACGTTATTATCTATTGTCTACAAATCATAGAGGCTGTCAGTAAACATTTTTACTTAATCTTCTTTGCTCTTATCTCCTTACAAGTTACATGTAATGGTTATGATCTCTTGCATCCTTCCCTTCCCTTTGCTCTATTTACTTCTACGGATGTAAATAACGAACGGTTTTACAATTGTTTCATTTATTCTTCTGATACCAAGTGTTCCAATGTACTTATGTGTCCCAATATAAAATTAAAATATTTTATTAAAAACGACAATGGAGTCTATGAAATCTAAAAAATTGAAATTAAATTGAAATACAAATAAAGTTGCTGGACAAGAAGTGTGTAGAAAATAGAAATGTAACTCTTTGGCATGAGTGTCACACCAATGTGATTCATAATTAAATGAAATTTATTCCAACGATGTATGTATGTATATATGCAGGCAGATATCACGTGATTCACAACATTGATAGTTTAAAAGCATTCGATTTAATTTAACTTGAAAGAGATTAAAGGAATGTTCTGAAACATCACTCATACGCCACTCACGCTCAGTTAACAGTGTGATGTTAATTTAAAATTCAGAAATGCTTTAATTATCATTCTAATGATTTTTTCCTTTCCACTATAAATCACTGACGATCAAAATACTTATACTAACCACAAACTTGATTGTACAAGTAAATATAAAAGCATTTGTGAATATCAAATAGGGTCAAACGTCAAGTTTGAGTGTAAGTAGAGTATGAGTGATGTTTCAGAATTTGCAGCAAGTAAATTTATGCGAATATGGGGGATACGTTGAAAGACAATTGTAAATATGCCACCATAAAAATTGGGTTGCAGAATTTGATAGGGGAAGAACAGAGGTAAAGGACGACCACCGTTCTGGAAGACCCGATTTAGTGCCTACTCCAGAAAATGTTGGTGCCCTGCAAGAAGGATCGAGAAATTGGGCTCAAACATTTAGCAGAGTCACTGAATGTGCTTCACATAGTACATCATGATTTGCGCATGAAAAAAGTATCTGCTAAATGGATCCCCAAGTGTCTAAGCGTTAAAGAAAAACGACAACTTCGACGTCGCTTTGCCGTCGTTTTGAAAAGGATCGAATTGTAACAATCGATGCATCATTATGACCCAGAACCAAAAAACAATCAAGCAATTTCGTTCCAAAAATCAACAGGAGAGGTCCTCGCATCAGTTTTTTGGAACAAGAACGAAATGATTATGATACACTACTTAGAACAAGGAAGAATTGTAACGGGATTCTATGTTATTAACCAAGCTTCGGGAAAAAGTATCGAGAAAATTCCAAAAGTGTGCTTTTCTTACATTGACGATGCATCTGCTTACAAGTCCCTAATTGCAAGATTAAGAATTGATGAAATTAATTTATAATAATTTCTATTAATCGACATGATAAGATTAAGCTCTGCAAAACTTTAATCCTCGCTTAAAATTCTGCTTGTTTATTCAAGGTACGATTTTCCACCACCACGCGGCGAAAGCAGGTGGTGAACGCTTTGAAGTAAAGAAATTAACCAAAGCCGTTTCAGCGTTTGACATATCAATCACCGTTTCGAAATCGCCGATGGTAATTGGCACCTTTTTTCTCGAGGAATTAATCCGGCGCGCAGCTTTTCCTTTTAAAGCGAACATTCAGACTGACAGCGCTAAAGCAGCGACGTTACAAATTACATTTATTCTAATTTAATTTGATTAAGCCGGTAAGCCCCGTCTCTGTTTATTTTAACGCTCCATTATGTTTTCATTAGTTTGTTGCTCCTGCCATTAGTTGAAGTCAGTGGCGTAGAATAAATGGAATCTTTAACTACGAAACAGACGGCTGTAGGAGTAAATGATAATGATAACGCGATGTCGAGTGCAACCGTCTGAACAAATGTTCTTTCATTCATTTACAAGAAGCTGTAAATAACTATCATTACAAATTGTTTAATTTCATAAATATTACTTTTATTTTTTTCTAAAATTTATAAAGAAAAACGTCATTCAAGCAATCATATACACTTTATACAAAACACGTTATGTAAAATAAATTAAATTGATATTTATGGAAACCGGCGAGAAACGTTCGTGGAAGAATAAGGGTGCATTTTGTTAAATTATTATATACTGCAAATGCGATTTTTACGGGGCCATATCATGCAAGTTTCAAGTGCGAAGATTGCTGTGGCGAAGTGAAATATTAGTGCATTGCACCGGTACGAAACTGAAAGCGCAGGTATTTTACAGGAATTCTTATCTGAAGCAGTTCAGTCTAGAAAAAGTCAGTAAACTACGTAGTACATTTTTTACGATATCAAATATTTCGATCTCTAATCCATTTTTTTGTGTAACCGTAAGCACTACGTGCTTCTATCAGTGACCTTATCATGCCAACCTTAAAAATGGCGAATTGCTTCACTTTGTTCACAGTATTAGCTAATCAGATTAATATTACAACGTCCTTGTTAATAGCTAACCCAAAATTTGTTCGTAAACTAGCAACAACTGTACATTCTGGGAAAAATACATAAACTTTTATCTCGCTATTATTAATGAACGTATAAATATTTATGTTTCGGTTATTAACGTTTTATTTTCCAGTATATCCACGGTTATCGGAAAATTTATGAATTTTTTTTTTTTAATTGAGGCAAATAACACGAGGAATGTTCACGATTTTTCCTCACGTAAAGTCGCTCTAGAGACAACGAACGAAGTGAAACAAGCCAGACTTTTAATGTAATTGAAAAATTGCATCAGCCCACGCGTTTACAACCACAACTCGGGGCGAGATTGCCTCACAATTTGCATACAAATTGGCCTTGTAGGATCGCATTCATATTGTCCTCAATAAAACGCAAAATTCGTTCTAATTTATTAACTCGGCTAATTCTAAGTGCTGTTCGTACATGTTGCGGTACATGGATAGGCGTGGTGTCCGGCGGTTCACGGTTCCACATTTATTACTGTTAAACATTAACACGACACCCGCATACTATGGTTCTTTGAATTAAGTGTCCTGAATGCAAGGCAACTGTATCGTTTTGATAGTGTCATTGAGCTTGGAATACACTGTAATGCAAATATAAATATTTACATACAACTCCGTGCACCTACACTTTTAGAAAATGTAATCTACAAGGTAAATGCTGAAATTAATGGTTATGGTTACTCTGCGGAAATGAACTGGAATAATTTTGTGTTAAAACAAATGAACTTATGCAAATTTGTTTGTGGTAAGCCTTTTGTTTGAAAATCCTTTCATTCTCTGAAGCAACAACCAACCTACCTAATTGCAAAATACACACGAGAATTTTTACCTTTTCATTAAATAATATTTCGTAATCTTTAAGTATTTTTAATTTCTTATTTTCTTGAAATATAACAATAATTTTCCTGGAAATACCTGCAACATATACGAGTATACAATAGCTTGCCAACTTGTACTAAAATACTAACACATTATTCAGAAATTTTTACATCCTTCATTTCAAGAAAGCAACACATTGTTTTAATAAAAGGACGACATGAGTGAAGTAGAAAATTAATTCCATGAAAAACTGCAACCCCCAACATACATATCTGATTAAACATTTTTATGGAGACAAGTTTACGAGGGACTCTGCAGGCAAATTAAAAATTCTTAACATAGTAACGTGAGCACTTTTAATTTCTGGATAATAATTTCCATTGAAATTATATGCGATAGTTTTAATTTTGGCAATTTCAATTTTAAATATGACACCTTTGTCAACGTGTTTAATTGAAACGGCGCACCTTTCCTGCCACACATACTCTCAGTTTAATTTTGACTTAATTACATTATTTATGACTTCAACATCGTTCGACATGCGTGTAAGGCGACAAACGCGAGAACAAACATTTCCTGAAGTCACAAGTCATTCCTTTAACAATCAGATTACGCCTAGCCGATATGGGAGCGTTCTCGCCTGGCGTTAGCTCGAAATTACAAGGTAAAATTTCCGTTCGGTCTTTGTGACAATGTGTCAACCACGTTTAGTTTTTTTTTTTTTTTGGAATGTGGTAGCAAGCGCAAGAATAATGTGAAAACGTTCAGGAAACCATACGTATTAGTCAATGACATTGATATTTACAATTGTTTTACTTTTACCGCGTGCATTAACCCGAGCTCCTGTCGACTTACAGGATTTGTTACACATATCTTCATTCTATCTGATTTATGCACCTTTGAATTTACTATATTTATTCTTAAAGTTCACCGAAAGTTATTTATGAACCATTGATTTTATTGGGTTTGGCTTATCATGTTATTGAACAAGCGAAAATATTCTTGTGGCAGGTGTATAGTGTTCGTGCCGATATAGATACGAGAATAATAATAGTAACTTATTTTTACTTGTGGCTTTTATTAACTTTTCTGACACAACAGCTCGAAAAACATCCATGTATTAGCCAAATGAATACAAGCAGGACCATAATAATTTCATTAAATAGAAATAATTTTAGAAAAAACTTTCATTATGTAGTGTCAGCAAATTATTTAGTTTAATATCGCCAAGTAAGCAATATTCAATAAAGCTCCAGTAAAGGTGGGTACAGACTTCGAATAAAGCAAGCCGAAACCTCACAATAATGCAGATATGGACGTTGAGATAAACCAAAGCAGCATGCGGCCTTATCTTGGGTGAAGTGTGTACGCAGCTTTAGATTAGGCCATAATGGAAAGATGAAGATGTAAAATAATCTTGGAATTATTAAGAAACCTTCTTTTATAGTTACGAGAGTCAATAATCATAGGAATTATCAAAGATGCCTGTTTCTTTTTGTGTACATTCCATAAACAATGTATTACTTTGTTTCTAAGTGCGCAAGAGCTTTGACATGCTTTGATGAATTACTTTTGCCTGCAACTATAACTGGTAAACGGCAAGGAATGTGAACGAAAAACTGCCACTTTTCGCCATCACGAACAATGGACACGTGCACGAGCGTAAAACACGAACAAGGTCACGGACAGTGGGTGTTGTTTGATTTAATGCCTGCGTCGTTGTTGTTACAGTGGACGGCTTCATTTCTTCATTTTTTTCAACCTAATTGATTTTATCGGTCTGAAAAATTTCTTAACTAAATACCAGAGGTGTGACTGGCTGAAATGTTACATTTACTCTTGCCGGCGTTTTTATGGCATTCAATATTCGAGACGAAATAAACCTTTTGCGGTTGTATGGTCTTTCGATTTTTGCCATTTTTTTTTCAGAACTAAACGAAATTTCATGACCCATTAACGCATAAAATTGAATTTAATTTACCTCATAAACGTGAAATTGAAAATTGTTTTATTTAGAGTCGAATTCATTGTTTATTTTTTTTTGTGTTTTTCTCTGCGTTAAATATATTTTTTTATTAAGATATAAAATGGATTAGTTTTTATCCGCTTTTACTATTCTTTCATCTGGTTTCGTTTCGGGTTTCTGAATCGAATTCCAGAACCACAGGCATTATTTTTGAGACAGCCTATATATTCTGTTTCATTAAAACCTATGTTTTTTTTTAATAAATTTAAATACAATGCATTGAATGAATGCCTTTTCTGTAAATGATTTTGTTTATCAAAATGTCCATTTTCAAGGAATCGCTTAAATAAATTCGTTTTCTCCGAAAATGTGAAACGGTTTTTTGGACCTTAAATTCAATACCGACAAGTTTCTTTTTTGTTGATTAGGCTAGGCAATAGTTCGTGATTCAAGCTTATAACTTTAAAATTGACCTAAAAACGGAGTTGACGTAGAATTTCGCTTAAAGGTCAAGTTTACGATGCCACGCCGCCGTATCATAAAACTATAAAAAAATCTTTATGAAGGTGTTTATTTCGTTCATCTGTGCCTCTATTCTTTAACCCACCACTGGTTAAAAAAAATCATTTTGGAGCTAATTTTCGATTAATTAAATCTTGAAAACTAAAGTAGAAAGAATTTTTAATACATTTCTCATACTCTCGGACATCAGTGGTTCATTTTGTCTTATTAATTAGCAATCGCTCTGTGTACTATTTTTCTTTCTTTCTCATAACTTCATGTATATGTAAATACTTAAAGAAACAAACCCTGGCAAATTGAAACTCGTAACTTGTTTGAAAAGTTAAATAAAGGGCTCGTATTTTCATTAGGAAAGTTTGACAAATCTAATGTAATGTAAAAGTTGGCGGAATGAGTTAGGAAAATTTTATATGTGGAATAATAACGCGGCTCGTCTTCATTTCGGTCTTTCACATTTGCAGAGTCAGGTTCGGCAATAAATTAAACGATTAGCGAAGCAAAATTCCGCGCATAATAATGAAGCCAGCTTAGGAGAAATAACTTCACCGCTAGCTCCAGCTAGATCTCCTTTATGATGTAAATTATGTGTTTTTGCGAATATATTTAATAGCTGGCTGAGTTGGTATCAGCGACACACAACGCAGTTTCACCAACACTGTCGCAATTAAGACAGCCAACTTATAACAATAACGCTCGGGGTCTGGAATTAGAGACGGTAATGACGGAACCCCCATTACATGAAAATTTGACTATGCGTTGACGCCTTCTCCTTGCTGGAATGCCGTTAACGCCAACGATGCGTTTGCCTTCCACAGCAAATAACGCGTCGTCTCAGCTCACATAAAAGCAAATTTATTATTCCATTTATAAATTAATTTATCATAATTAAGTTTACTATTTACTACAACCCTCAAAGCTCAATCTATTATCTCAAGAACGAGAACGAGAACGAGAACGAGAACAAGAACGACTTTTCCAGGTTTGTTTACACGCGAAAGCTAAGGACAAAAACTTTTATGTAGAGGAACTCCAGCATCTTCCAGATAAACATGTAAATAGTGGTTTAAGAAACATCTGAGTGCATTCAACCGTAATGGGAAGCGAAGTGTTATAAAGACGTGAACATCGATCCAAGCTGGCAGCTATAAAAAGGCATGTTTACATGTTTGTTTTCACTGGAGATTCCGAGTCTTATATTGAATACATCAAATATCGAGCTCAGTCTTCCGCTACAAAAATAAAAACAAGAAAATACGACCGAGGTAGTACTTAATATATAAAAGTTCGCCCGAGAAAGATCACATTAGATAAACGTTCTGCGTGCCATTAAGGGGAGATTTCAAATAATCCACTTATTCGCGAAAATATATTTAGACTTTTATCTCGTATTTTTTTCCAGTTGTTACATTTTATACTCAAAAATCTTTATGATATTTTAACAATCCTAAAATATTTATTTTCTCAATCTTTCAAATATTATTTTTCGTATTTCATACAGCAACGTATCATATTAATATCCTGAAAATGGTACAGTAATGGGTTACTTTACAGCATAGCAACCATTAGTTACAAAAGCGCTTTTGTGGTCAACCCCCGTAGCTGACTTTAAGCTTCCGCCCAAATCCTGAAATACGGATTGCCTTTTGCCATTCTTGCTTTCGATCCAAAAAAAAATGAAAGAAACAAAAAAAATCACATTTGTTTTACGGCAATCGATCGTCTTTTGTTTTATCGTTTTATTTGGACAACTTTGGATGAAAAAGGAACAAATACAAAACACGATTGATTTTCTCCAGAAAGTATAAATCGATCGTCTTTTCCGTTTTTTTAGAAAACAAAAAGAAACATTTATAAAAAAAAAAAGAAAGCAACAAAACGCGTTCAACTTTCTTTTAAAGATGACTTGTTTTGTTGTGCAATCGATCGTCTCTCGTCCTCTTGTTTTCAGCAAGAAAGAAACAAAAATTTTTAAAAATTCACATTTGTTACAAAATCGCTCGTCTTTTTTTTTCTTTCCTTTACTTTCGACGCAAAAAGAGAAATTTCGAAACGCAAAAGAAATGCTTACATTTGTTACGATCGATCGTTTTTTGTCGTTTTTGTTTTCAATCAAAAAAAAAAAGAAACAGTGACACGATTTTCTTTAAAAAAAGTCCCATTTGTTACACAATTGATCGTCTTTTGTTTTACTTTGGACGAAAGAATGAATAAATGCAAAACACGACCGACTTTCTCAAAAAAAAATAATAATAATTAATTATAGCAACCAGTACAACCATAAGAACGTATTAACTACTATTATTTTTTATTTTCAATAGAAACATAAATTGCGACAATTGTGAATGTGACAGTGATTAATGTCACTTCTATTGAACATTTTCGCATAAAATAAAAAAAAGCGTATAGGAAAACTCGTTAGAAAAATGTTTTCTAAACTCGTATGACGTTTAAAGTTACTCACTCTCTACTCTCGTTTGTAAACTCGTTTAGTAATGCTTCACTTTTCTTGTTGTAGTTCACTTGTTGCGTAATAAACTATTATGTTGTAAGTAATGTTTCATCATTCCTACAGATAATTATTGTAGTAACATAATTGAATTGGTTTTCGGTTGGAATCACGTTACGACTGCTTCTACTGCCGACGTTTCGTTCTCGATTGCAGAAGAACTTCCTCAGGGCTGCTGCTGCTGGTGGTGGTGTTGCTGTTACCTCTCGTTAATCGATGAAACTGAATAGTGCTGTAATATTGTAACGCTCGCTCCTGAAGGTAGCAGCGATGCCTTTAAAAAGGTTAGGGGTAGCTCAGCGGTATGGGCGCCGTTTACATTAACAGGACGAAAGAAACGAGACAAAAGGAGAAAAGGAAAAAGAATCGAACTTACCGTCCTCCGGAGTCAGCATGCGGGGGAACCACTTTGACGGGAGGAAAACTCTTTTCTTCCTTTCTTACACATTTATTCGGCACACCTCGGGGAACCGCCCAGGGACACCTTTCTTAGTTGACCCCACGTCGCCGATTAAACTTCCGTCAATCGACTAGTTGTCGATCGACCATCGATTCTGTCAACTCAGCAAAGTGTCCCGCGCAATAATTACAATAAATTATATATAGTTGTCCCCTTAATAACAACCTTCGTGACACTTCCCCCCCGCCGAAGAATATGCTTCCATGCATATGTACAAATACTACTAAAATTTGTCGTCACGAAGCGTTGTTATTTACAATAGTTAAATAAAATTCATAACAATTTGTTCTAATTTGGAACTGCAATACTAGCTTAATCCTTATAGACCGACAACGAATATCTTCCAAGGAGCTTCTTTTTGCGCTGGTTTCCAACTCTCTTTAGTGCTGATGTTAGTCTGAGACGTTGGCAGAGGTTTTCAGCAGATATTTACGTGAACCTGGCTGTTTCCATTTGCTTCAACTTGATTATATTGATGTTTCAATACCCTACTCAATTCAGGCATTCGTGAAACCTCCAAGTGGATATGGCTTCCGACTTGAACCAGATGTTCACCACAGTGGCGTTGTACTTTGACTCCTCAGGGCTCCTCAGTAATCGGTATGTTGATGTCCATGAAAGAATAAGCAGTATCAGTTGTTTTGATATTTAGATTGTTATTATTACATTTTACATTTTTACATTTTTGAAGTGTGCCCAGAATATTCCTAATTTCTAATTGCCGACTAATCTAAAAATATATTTGTTTATACGATACATTTACAATTGTGTTCGATTTAAAATATAAAAACTGTAACTATTTAGTACCAACGTAATGGTTTGGCCTTACCATGACGTTGGCTGAAAGTAAACCTGAATAAAAACTTAGGTACATGTATTATTTACCCTACATCCGATAATCTAAGAGATGCTACCACCGTCAAAAATCCGACTGTCTGCTGATCAGTTCAGACAATCTAATTCCTCCCTAGAAGTAGCCTCCCGAAGATTAACTGTACATCTCCTACCGTCGGGTAATACGAACGTCCCTTCTTCATATTCTTTAAGGGAGACAATTTCCTTTACTACTTTCCGCTTACAAACGCCTTGTTTTAGTTTTTTAATTGTGTATACAACTACTCCTATACAAATTGCTAAAGTTAAACAGTACAACGTTATAGATTCATAGGTATCTTTCGTTTTTTTGTTGTGCTTGTCTTGCATTTTTTTAATATCGTTAACGACTGATTGAAGTTTGTTGCGGTTATTTGAGAATGAACCATTAATCTGCATGACTTGTTCCAACTTTTCCAAATCTAAGTGTCTTAAATCATTTACTAACGGGGAGGGTAGACTATTATTTTCAAAAGCATTTATTTTAATATTTAATGAAGACAAATAGTTGAATTTTAATCCGAACTCTTTTGTTTTTACTGCATTTAGAATTATATTTTCTGAAAATGCTTCACATCTTGTCGACAGATAAAATTTACCGGTGCCTTTTAGACTTGTATATTTTATTATGTTGCTGCCATTTGGGTATATACAGTTTAACGTTAATGACTCTTCGACTGGTGCTACGAAAATCCAAGAATTTGTTAACTCTGATTCTAAAAAAAAAATTTGATTTATCGTAACTACGTGACGTTCGCAAACTTCTGGTATTGTTTTTGTTGGAGACAATAATTGAATTTCGCAAGCATTTCTATTTGTCGTTATTAACGATTTTTCTTTAAGTGATACGAATACCTGATTTTCTATTGGGATAACTTTCATTTTTTCCTCGTTATTCATTAGAAAAAATTTTGATCTTAACTCGTTCACTGCTAAATAAGAGTAAGAAAGATTAATGACAATGAATATGTTTTCATGTAATCTTACCGGGATAGGTATTAATTTATGGAATGTAAATGGTTTAACCTGAACTAATGGTAACTTAATTACTCCACATAATTTTAATTTTTGTACAAATATTTGTAACATGCTAACCTTAAGTAGTTGTTCGGTTGCACTTGAATTATAGATATCTACTGGAAATTTAACACCTGGGGGAAGCAATCCGCTAATAGCTTTTAATTTTTCTAGTACAGTTGACGGAGCTATAAATAATGGGTGAAAAATTCCTTGTTTGGCTGATATAATAATATTTATTAGATTTATAATATCTAATTGATATTGTTCGATAACTGCAGATAATGTGGTTGTATGGTCTTTCAAATGTCTATCTATTTTATATAAGAAGTCTAAGTCTGTAATGGTACCATTTAAAATCTTTTTTATTGAATTGAAATTATTTATAATTAGTTTCTCGTTATGATCTATGTGGCCTAGCGTATTATTTAATGAATCTATTGTGGACATTACTACCAGTGTTTGATTTTTTAAAATATTAGACAACGTATTTTGATCCGTTTTAACTTCATTTATTGCTTGTTCAAACCTTTCTGCATCTTCGGTCGTTAATGTTCCGAAAAGAGTTTTTGAAATTTTTCCCACAGCATCAAAATACCCTCTCTTTACTATATTATGGCCTATTAAATTTGGTATTAGCTCTTTTTCCCATTTTATACGATTGATTGTTGCCGCTATTAAATTTAAGTAGTTTCCGCCTAGTTCATAGTCTTTTAACATTTTGGCATTGCATATTTGTTTGGTATCTTCAAATAAACGCAGAATTTGTAAACATTTCTCTTCGAACTTGTCTAGGTCTATATAAGTTATCAAATTCCAAAAAGTATCTGTCATGTATAATTTACCTAATGTTTCATATGAAATTCCTGATGAATCTTCCATGGATTGAATTTCATATTCTTTCTCTGGACCGGCATTCGTATTTCCGTTTCGGAGTAGTAGTGTAAATACAATAATTATCCAGATTTGTGGCCACATTCTCGATAGATACTGGAATAACTTAAAATAGAACATATTATTATTAATATTAGCTCTAGAGATAATATTTTTGGTTTGGGGCCCCGGGTTTCTTCTTTTACGACGACAACCTATAACATAAAGAGGTATTACTTAATTTTTAGTGTTTATCCTTGCTAAAACTAAAATAATTTGTCCGTTATATATATACATACATACATACATACATACATACACACTTTTATTACCCTAAGAATAGCGTAAAGATATATTAAATATTATCTAACTTATAGAAGAGTATATAGGCATTTACTTTCAAGATTTCTTTTATATCTGTGGCCATAATATTACTATCACTACACCTGAACCATGTTTCATTTCCTTGTGAAACATGTTTAATGTAGCTTACATAATGTCCATTATTAGCACTACCTATATGTTCAATTATCGCATGTAAATTGTAAAGCACCGGTTTAGAGTGATTACTTTTTAAATATTTTTGTAAATTCAAGTCTTTTAAGGGGTAACTCACATTCCTACTTATTTTATGAGTTTCTTGCCCTGACCAGTAATATCTATTAATATGAAATATGAAATAGTGCGGCCATATTTCCAGCTTTATACTATTTCTACTTTTTGTCCTGTTACCGCAGTTCCAACAAATCGGTTGGTTCTCGTCTTCTAATATTTCTTCTTTGAAATAATTATTTAGGCATGCCTCTAAGCATGTGTTCCTATTTCTATCCACTTGAAGAGATATATCCCAAAATGGATTGTTTGTGACAGTTACATTATTACATTCTAGGCATTCCAAGAGGGAATCGTAAGACCCTGCAAAGGTTTTTAAAATGACGGTTTTTTCGAGCAAAGGATTCTGTGTTTGTTTTATTTCCACGTGAAGCCTTTGTATAATATATAGAAGACATTCGTGAGCATCCTGCTGTATGTTCTCTTTAAACATTGGAGTTATCTCTCCTAGTTTGTTTTTAATTTTCTTTGGAGATATCTGTTTTTTCCTAGAATTATTTCCAAGATCCTTAATTATTTGTACAAAACTCTGCAGGAACGTTTCTATATTTCGATTTTTCGATTGAAATTGTCGACAAAAACTTCTTATTTCTTCGATACTTGAAAGACAACGTAGGACTACATTTAGGTAACATACATTTCCTGTATTCTGTAACCCTTTAATGCTTACTTCGCTTTTCATTTTTTTATTATTTGTTACCAAACCTTCTTTACATTTAGCTAACGTATCTTGTGCTCTTATTGATAAATTATCCTCTTCTCCTTCTTCCTCTTGTGGGGATAGATGATGTGCTCTTGTCCTATAAAAGTATTTTGTTTTTTCTTTTCTGGTATCCTGCGTATTTCTAGGTACCCGACACTCTTCTTGTTTTTTTCTCCCTTTTAACATTTCTTGCGAGTCCTCTTCCTTCCACTGTTCGTAGAATGGAGCTAACCTCGAAATATGAATTACGTCCGTCTTACTCTTTTTTCCTTGTCCTGTCGAAATTACGTAGTTTAAGTCATTTCTTTTCTCAACTATAGTGAATGGTCCGAAGTATTTCGGTAATAACTTTTCACTTTTTCCTACTTTTCTTACATAATTTCGTAGTTTTACTTTATCGCCTACATTGAAACTTACATGTCGGTGTTTTTTATTGTAAATTTTCTTATCCTTTTCTTGTTTTTCTTCTATGTTTCTTTTGGCAATTTGACGTAGTTCTTGTATTACTTGCTGGCTTCTAAGTGTAAAGTCAGTGGACATTGGTTGACACAACTCTGCATCTGTCGGAAGAACGGGCTCGCGGCCATACACTAATGAGAAGGGACTGCATTTCGTTGCTTCCTGTCGTGACGTATTGTAGGCAAATATACAATGAGGCAGAAAGATGTCCCAGTCTTTTTGAGAGTTTGAGGTATATTTGCTTAACATATCGGTTATTGTTTTATTAAGTCGTTCTGTCAAACCGTTTGTTGACGGTTTGTATGCTGTTGTAAAAGAACTATCTGTTCCTAATAGTTTTAACATTTCTGTGACTAACTTAGACAAAAAGACTGCTCCTCTGTCACTCAACATTCTTCTAGGTGAGCCATGTCTGCAAATTACTTGGTCTACAATGAATTTAGCTACCGGCTCGGCCTTTCCGTTTGGCAGAGCTTTAGCTTCGGCCCAACGAGTAGCGTAGTCTGTTGCAACCACTATAAATTTCGACCCCGATGAGCTTCTCGTGAATGGTCCCAACAAATCAATTCCTATCATTGCAAAGGGTGTTTCCGTCTTAATAGGTTGTAAAAAGCCCGCCGGTTTCTGATTTGTTGGTCCTTTGCGTATCTGACATTCTGGGCAGCCTCTAATAAATTTGGTAATGTCTTGCCTCATACCTTCCCAGAAATATCTTCTTTTTATTTTATCAAGTGTTCTAGTTAATCCCAAATGGCCACTTATGGGGTCCCGATGGTGATTACTCATAATTTCTATTTTTAATTCTCTAGGAATTACTAATAATTTTGTATCTGTTATTGAACTAGGGTCCTTTTTATATACGACCCCGTCGAGTAGTTCATAATTTTTGGCCATTCTCTGCAGCGCCGGCCCTCCATGTTCGGGATTTTCCACTGCAGCCCTTATCTCTTGTATTCTTTCGTCTTCCTTTTGCCATCGTTCCAAATCTTTGGAATTTGCAATAAAGGTAGGTACATCTTGTGCATTCTTTTCATCTTCTAATGTCCCCAGCTTACAAGGATATCGAGAAAGCGCGTCGGCATCTTTGTTCGATGTCCCTTTTTTATGAAATACTGTATATGAGTATTCCATTAATTTTAATGACCATCGCAAGAGCCGACCTCCCGGTGTTTTTAACGTTTTGAGCCAACACAGAGCATGGTGGTCCGTAACTAAGTTGAAATTGTTTAATCCCCACAAGTACGTCCTAAAGTACTCTACTGCCCATACTGCCGCCAAACATTCTAATTCTGTGATAGGGTAACTTCGTTCATACTTCGTTAGTGTTCTAGAAATGTATGATATTGGATGGAGTTTTTTCGATATTACATCTTTTTGTAACAAAACAGCTCCCAGTCCCGTTCCACTAGCATCAACTCGGAGTTCGGTCTCGGCATTTGCATCATAGTGTCCTAAGATAGGCGCACTAGTTAATTTTTCCTTTAGAGTTTCAAAAGCTTTCTTTTGTCTTGCACCCCACTCAAATTTGGAATTTGCTCCAATAATATTGTATAATGGAGTAGCTGTAGCAGAAAAATTTTTAACAAACCGTCTAAAAAAGTTACATAGTCCAAGAAAGCTTTGAACTTCTTTTATTTTAGTGGGCGTGGGAAAGTCCCGAACTGCTTGAATTTTTGTGTCATCTGGCAATATGCCTTTCGATGAGATCTTGAAACCCAGTATTCGAAGTTCTTGCATGCCAAAGTGGCATTTTAAGGGTTTTAGGGTGAGGCCAGCTTCTCTTATGCGTTTAAATACTTTCTGCAGTCGTTCTAGTTGTTCTTCTATCGTTTTGCTGACGACAATTATATCGTCCAAATACACTGCAACTTCCTTCCATTTTAAGTCCTTAAAAATGGTATCTGTCAGCCTTTGGAATGTACTTGGTGCATTACATAGACCAAAGCATAATCGATTGAACTCGTACAATCCGTCATTTGTTATGAAGGCAGTTTTATGACGGTCGTCTTTTTTTACCGGACATTGCCAGTATCCGCTATTTAGGTCTAATGTAGAAAAATACTTATTTCCTCCCAAGAAATTTAATATGTCATCTATTAATGGCAAGGGGTATGACGATTTTGTCGTTATGGCATTTAATTTTCGGTAATCGACACAGAACCTAAATGTACCGTCCGGTTTTTTCACCAAAACAACGGGAGAGGCGTATTCGCTATCCGAAGGACGTATAATACCTGCTTCTAACATTTCCTCTACCTGTTGTTTAATGATATTCCGTTCTTTCACGCTTACCCTATATGGACGTGACTTGACGGGACTATTCTGTCCAATGTCGATTGTGTGTTCTGCCAAATTAGTTTTACCTAGATGTAAATTATTCCATGCCATTATATCTGAATTACTTATAAGTACGTCTTTTAGTTTCTTCAGTTCTTGCTCCTGAAGATGACTGTTTATGTTAAACGTTTTGGCAGATTCTTCTTGGGTTACCACGTTTAAGTTTAGAAATTTCTCTTCTTCAATTAACAATTTTTTAACTTTATCTTCGTGGTCAAAATTGATATAACCCAAGGCTGTACCCTTCTTTACCGTTTTTGGTTTCTTGTCATAATTTGAAATATTAATTTTATTTTCGCCTAATTTTTGGAAGTCGTCTACTATTTCTAATTTATTATTATGGAGAAATTCTCCTCTGGCGTGGAAAGTACAGAATAGTAACGGTTTTTGATAATTTACGTTTTCCGAAAATTTAATCTTACAAAATTTAGAGCTTTCGCTTTCCACTACGACATCCTCCGCTAGGTTAATTTTTATTGTTTTGTTTTTGATCACATCTTCAACGAAATCTTGGCCTGGGAGTTCGGTCCAAAGGCTTGTCTGTTTATCCTCCTCGTCTGTTTCCTTATCGTCAGTGTGGTACTGTTGACTACATATTGTTATATTGATGTCTGTTCCTTGAAATATGTACCGTATCATGTTTTCTATGTCTTTCCATTTATGTGCATCTAACCCGCATGCTATCCTTGGCATTGCTACATTTTTTAGTTTTTTATTTGACATTTGTATTTTTAGTTCTAGGAGAGACTGAAAAATATTGCGCAGAGTCGGTTTGTCTTGAGATCGCCTTTTAGTTATTAAATAAAAAATAAATCTGCCGTTCATATTTAAAAATACTAATTTCCCTATTTTTGGATTTTGTTCTTTAAGCTGTTTTACGTTATTAAATTTTGCTTTAAACTGACTTGCAATACCCTTGGACATTTGTAAGTCTTCCGCTACGCAATGTGCTAGGTTAAATGACTTTGGCAGCTGAAACAAATTCCGTTGGGTGAAGTTAATTTCTTTTAAAAACATGTTGGGCTGACTTTTTTGAAAATTTTCAAATGATACTCTTTGGTTAATCCACTTTGGCATCTTTAGCCATCCTTTACCCATCCTTTGTGACTTTTGTTGTTTAATTCTCTCAATATTATTTTGCTGTTGTCTGGATACGGGTTTAAAGGGATCTTGCTTACTGATTACTGTATCACTGTCTAGGCTTTTCAATTTGATGAGCTTCGTTTTAAAATTTATTTCCGCTTCATGATTTTTAAGGAACGAGTATCCTAAAATCAGTGGTGCCGTTAAATGTTCTACGACCAACGCTTGAACACTAAAAATGGTATTTTTTAAAATTACTTTTATCTCTGTAATTCCTGATGGGGTGACTCTTTTATTATTAATCGTATTTAAAATTGGTATATGATCTAATCGCTGAATATTCGACGCAAAATTTTTACTTACTACATTAAATGCCGCTCCCGTATCTAAAATAATTTCTACTGGCCGTCCCTTAAGAGTGGCATTTGTTGTTAATATGTTGCCCTCATTTGCCGAAATTGTCACTAAATTACAAATAATATTTACATTATCACTATTAACTTTACTAGATGAACAGTTATTTGTTGGGGCCCCTTTTTTGAAATAGTTTCGGACAGAGTCTAGGGCCTTTTGAAGCTCTGTCCTGTACCATTTAAATTTTGTTTTGTCTTCTTATTGTAATTTGATTGAAACGCTATTTTATTTTCGTTCTGCTCCTTCCAATTTTTTGGACTGCTCGAATTTTGCTTTTGTGCCTTCAATTTTTCACACGTTGATGCTGTATGTCCTTTTCTATTACACCATTGACAATTTTGTATATCTGCTTTCCCCATACTGTAGTTTACATTATTGAACATCTTTCCTTGATCAATCATTCTTCTACAGTTCTTGGCATTATGGCCTCTGTATCCACAAATTTGACAAGTCAAAGGCTTTGGAAATCGTTGATCTTCGTTCCTATTTGTGAAATGGAATCTTTGTCCTATTCTTTTATTATATATTCTTTTATTATATATTCCACTGGTGTTATAATACTTAGATCCGGCCTTTTGTCTTTCGGAAGCTCGTCCTTCCTCTCTTCGATCTAGGGTTAACTTATCTATCAGTTTATTTATTACACCCATAGCTTCTGTATGATTGGGTTGCGTCATCGAAGTCTGTGGATTATATTCATGATTATCTTCTCTCTCACTTCTCCGAATGTCTTGATGAAGAACAGATTTTCCTTCCTTTTCTGTTTCTTCTATCGTATCTATAAAATCTTCTAAGTCTCTTATGCTTGCCGGACTTTTTATGCATACCATATGCCTGTAGTAAGGTAATAACCCAGACATTAACCGCTGTAAAATTTCTGTCTCCGGCATTTTCGGATTATAATCATTACATAGATCAACAAAAGAATAAAAAAAATCCGTGAGGCTTTCATTTGTTTGTTGTTTCCTAGTGATTAATTTTTCCTGTAATTTTAATTCGAAATTCGGGCCTATGAATTTATTCATGAATCTTTTGATTGTCCATCCCCAATCCGCTTCTGGATTGTTTTTCATTAGATTTTCAAACCATGCCAGTGCGCTACCTTCCAAAGAATTTTCTAAATATCCCAGTTGTTCAATTTCGTCCCAACCGTTCATTCGGGCGACAATTTTATATTTTTTTAAAAATGTTATAGGATCGTCGGTTCGTGGATCGAAATTTGGCGGTTTTGAAAATTTCGGTATCACTGATTTTCTGGAGTTGTAAAACATACTAATTGTTTTGTTTTTGTTTGTTACTTCTGTTTGACGTTTTGTAAAATAAGGCGTCTCCCCTTCCAAATCTCTTTCTTCTCTATAATCTTTCAATTCTGCCCTCGGTTGTATAATCCTTTTTACTTTTGAAATTGCACCATTTCGCGGTATGCTTTCATATGATTGTGCTATGTGAGGCATTTTAATGATTTTTTTTCCTTGTTCTTTTATGGCATCGGCGAAATTTATAGGCCTTTTAAAATTTTCATTTGAGATAGAAAAATCCGGTAACGTAGGTGGTTTTGGAATCATTGCAAAATTTAGACTTGCCTCTTCGTTTTCTCGAGTGTCATCGTTTACTGACTGTTTAACTGGTATTAATTGTTGATATTTTGATGATCTAGGAGTATCAAATGTTAATTTTTTCTCTTCATTAACTAAAGCAATTTCCAATTTTTTAGAATTTGCCGGTGGTGACCGCGGTGTTAATGTGCTTTTCGCCTTTTTGAAAAAAAAAAAGCCGGTTTGTCTAAAGTAATTTCCAGGTCCGGTTTCTTATTTTTTGCTACTATCTTCTCGATTTTATCTTCTTCTTTACTTCTCAATCTTGTTCGCGGACCCTCAGCCATTTATATAAAGTACTTGGTTAATTAAACTTTGCGTTAATAGGACGTTCCGTAAATAATTTTTAATTTCTTCGGCAATTTTCAGTACGTAAGAGAAGAATGCGTATATGACAAAATAATAAAACGTTAAATCGCGCTGTCGCAATTACCTGCGTTAACACATTTTTGTCACAAACATTTTAAATGGGTCGGCGCAAAACACCCGACTTGCAATAATATACTTCTCGCTATAATGAAATTTCATACCGCGATAATTAAGTAATAAGAACAATTAATTTAAAAAATTCCAAATCTTTTATTTTACACTGAATTCCAGTTCTGCAGGCGTCTTTCTATAAGGCATTTAATAATGCAATATTCACATTCAAAACTATTAAAAAAATATATTTAAAATCAAATTTAATTTTCAAAAAATATTTAATCGCCTTTTATCAGAATCTACCATCAAACACGTTTTATGCAATAATATGAGTATTTCGTGTTAAATGACGAAATCAGTTCAGGTGACCGCACCCAGTTACCACGTGTCTTCGCCTAAATAAAATTACACGTTTCTTCAGTCCAATTTATCGTGCAAAAAGGCACCTCCACCACTGTAACGCTCGCTCCTGAAGGTAGCAGCGATGCCTTTAAAAAGGTTAGGGGTAGCTCAGCGGTATGGGCGCCGTTTACATTAACAGGACGAAAGAAACGAGACAAAAGGAGAAAAGGAAAAAGAATCGAACTTACCGTCCTCCGGAGTCAGCATGCGGGGGAACCACTTTGACGGGAGGAAAACTCTTTTCTTCCTTTCTTACACATTTATTCGGCACACCTCGGGGAACCGCCCAGGGACACCTTTCTTAGTTGACCCCACGTCGCCGATTAAACTTCCGTCAATCGACTAGTTGTCGATCGACCATCGATTCTGTCAACTCAGCAAAGTGTCCCGCGCAATAATTACAATAAATTATATATAGTTGTCCCCTTAATAACAACCTTCGTGACAATATTTATAGTGATCGCTGCGGGCAGTGGATCGGAACAGTGAGCGGTGATTGGTCTGTTGGGGCGACACGAATCGCTAATGAGATATTTCCAGGTATTGTGAAGGTGAAAGCCAGTATCACGGTTTAGTTTAATGGGGTGTTTAAAGATTTCCATAGATTCACGGATTTTACCATTGAAAAAATGAGATGAGTCTGAAAATAGGATTTGGTGACCGGTTTTTAGTTTGTGTTCAGCTAAGGCGGAGTCCGTAGTTTGGAGTGGTCTAGTACAGCATTTATGTTCAGAAACACGAATGCTAACATAACGTTTTGTTTCACCGATATATACACGCCCACTGGAACAACAAATTTAATACACATCTTTGGATTGTAAGGTTGGATGAGTAATAAATGGATTTGATGTTCTGTTGTTTGAGAATTTTGCCAATTCGGTTCGTTATGGTGTGGATGTAAGGTAGGTAAGCTGTAGTGATTGGTGAGACATCAGGTTTAGGGCGTGGTAGAATTGGGGTGAAATGACGGCAAATGGATCTTTGGACGTCGTGTTTGTTGTAATTGTTTTTGAGTAAGACTTTTGTTCCATAGCTCAATTCAGTTCGAAGAGAAGAGGATTCTGATAGGGCAAAGGCGCGGCTAACCAGTAACTGATTGTTTTTGAAAAGGACGGTGGTGCGAGTGCGCATTAAAATATCGATCAGTGTGGGTCCTAATCTACCGTTCGAAAGGCGGCTTACCAAGATATCGGGGAAAGGGAAATGACCACGAGTATCGTATTCCAAAATGAAACGAATGTCAGGATATTGGGAATTTAGGTGTTCAAAAAAATTGTTCAGGGATTCCTTACTGTGTGGCCAAATTGCAAAAATATCATCAACATATCTGAACCAACACTTGGGTTTAAGGGAGAAAGAAGTAAGAGCTTGTTGTTCTAATGCCTCCATAAAAATGTTCGCTACTATTGGGGAGAGTGTGGCGGTGCCTAATACCTATTCGTAATATTGATTGCGGAATATGAAATAAATTGAAGTTATACAATTCTATTAAAGGAATTAAATCTTCGGGTTGGTTATGGGCTCTGAAAAGTTGCTGGATGATTGTGACGGTGTCGGGAATAGGGACTTTGGTAAAAAGCTGACCAGAATATCCTGGGGGTCTTAGGATATCTCGTGAATTTTATGGACGAAGGGCCGGGAATTGAGGATGAAAGTTTCACTTTTTCCTGCAAAAGGCTTGAAGGTGTGTGCTAGATATTTGGAGACTTTGTAGGTTAGTGAGTTGATTGCGCTGACTATGGGACGTAAAGATTTGTCAGATTTGTGGATTTTAGGGGGACTATAAAGTCTGGGTATTCTGGAGTCAGGGGATTAAGACTTTTGTGTGTTCCTGGAAGGTTACGGTAAGTTCTGTACGTGTGATCGGATTGCGTCGCAAGGGTTGGTAGGCAGGGTCCTCTAACAGGGTACTGATTTTCTAGTCGTATTGTACGCGGTCCAAAACTACAATGGCATTCCCTTTGTCTGCGAAGATGTGATATGTCTGGGTCACTTTTCAGGGTTTTGAAGGCTTAAAATTCAATTTCTGTACACTTTGGTTTAGGAGGCTTGGCATTTTTTACAATTTTGGAAGTTTCGTATTAAATTGGGTCAGCAATGTGGGAAGGAAGTTTGTAAGGACGGATTCAACTCCAGTTATGATGTCATCAATGGGTATCGTTTTTGGGGTGATGACGGCGAAATTTGGGCCCTTGGAGAGGACGGAGATTTCGTTTTCGGTTAAGGGATAGCAGGATTTGTTTATCACAGTGTGTGTTAAGGAATGAGATTCATGATGACGATTAGGTGGTCATTTGGAAACCAAATGAATTTACGAATGTGGGTACTAGTGATGGGTTCACGGGTTCGAGTAGCTTGTTCGTAGGTGAGTCTGTCAATTAGTTGCCAGTCCGTTGTAGTAAAGGTATTAACAAGTTCTAGAGAAAGACGAATTATTATAGCTGGAGAGTTAATGTCGGGTAAACTGGATGCATTCTCAAACTAGGGCCAAACTGGTGCGTCAAAGAATTTTGTTAGAAGTATGGGTGTTGATATGGTGTTTGACGGTTAGGAAAGTATGGTTATCACCTCAACGAATAAGAAAAGTTTAAGAACAGCGGCACCCCCGAGGAAGTTCTTCTGCAATGGAGAACGAAACGTCGGCTATAGAAGTGGTCGTGACGCGATTCTAACGGAAGCCAATTCAATTATGGGCAACGACCGCGAAGGCCTTCAAATTAAATTATTGTAATAACAGTTTGAAAATGTTTTGACAGTACAAATAAAAATAGAATTGATTGTACAACAATTTTGAATCTTCCCGATTTCATTCTAGCTATTTCTTTGGAATTCTGCAAAGAGGAATTATATAAAAATAAATTATTGGTCAATACATCTATAGCATTGCGTTCACATGAGCCCCAATAAAAATGAATTGATATAATTTTCACGGTCTTATTCTCAAAAGAAAAAAAAAGCAATCATAAATTTGATACCCTCCTTCACAACACAGTCGTTATGCAGATATAATAATCTAGATTCTCGAATTTAATGTACTTTCATGCTTTACTGTTTCACATCATGGTTCCCTCTAAAATTTTGCGACTTTATTTACACGAAAAACGAAGCCCGACGTGGCCGTAAAAAACAAACGTCGACGTTAATATAATGCATTCCATTTACTGAAGTACTTCCTCGCGTTCGCATATAAAATTCGATATTTAACAACCGCTTGCCCGAATTAAAATTTTTATTAAGTTATTTTATTGCACACCCTGATACATAATGGAGGAAATACAAGGACAAGGTTTTTAATTTTTTTTTATTCTTCTAGTATGTAGATCTTGGACTAAGTCAGCAGCGTCATTATTTAAATTGAATTACTTAATTTTGCTTCAGTCCTCTTATTGAAGTAAATGCAAATAGTGAAGGTTCTACATATACATACACATTCTGTACTCCCTATTAGCATTTATTAACGTAATAGTCTACACCAGTTCATGGCTGTTGTGTAAGTGTAGATTCGTGATTGGAATAACTGAAATCAGAAAAATTCAAATCCTTTTCACTTATGTCTAAAGATTTTAAATATTAAGCGATATGGAAGGAAGGATTTCGCAGATATTATAAATTTTAAATAAGCTTTAATGTTGGGTACGGCATTTCGAGTAAAAATTTTCAATCATCCCATTATTGTGCATTGCAACTAAAGTTACATATAAATCAAGAAAGTATACAGTTAGCCAAACAAAGTATGAAGAAATTAGTAACTTTAACAGATTTGGTGTTGAAAGGTAAATATCCAAAAAAAACGAGGCCTACAGGAGACTGAAATCTAACAACCTTTATAGAGTAATGATTTTGAGTTTATTTCAGATTACATAATGCACAGAGAGTTGCAAACGTAACGAAGCACCGCTAACGATAATCAAAGGGCTCGGGATGTTACATGCTAATAAGCAACGTGGGTCATGATCGCTTTGACTTTATACTTGTTTGGTCCACATTTGCTGTTCCATTATTAATGGAAAAGCATATTCGGTGGCATGCAATGCATAAACTAACTAGCGGAATATCTCTTTTGTACAAATTCTGTTTTGCACTGGCTACATTCATAAAAATTTCAATGCGTTTTTATTTTTTCCAATTTAATTTTAGGTAAGTGGAACGCCCTTTTTACGGAAGTTTTAAAAAAATGTACAAAGTTACACAATTAAATTTATTAATTTATTTACAGACTAGGAATACCGTAATGTTTATTTTCACAGAATTCAATTTATATTTCTCTAACATATTTCATCTTCACACAACGAATGAAGCTGTCAAATACTTTCGAAGTATCAACACAAGAATTTTTTTAAAGATAAGAAAAAGTATGATGGTAATTCATATAACACATAAATATTCAACGAAGAAGTTTTGTAAATACCTTAATTTAAGTGAGCTGCGATAACAATCCACACGCTGTATTAGTAATTACCTACTAAGAGTACTTTACATAGGTAAATATTTATTAGTGAAATTGCAACGGCACACTGTATATTAAAAATTTCCATTAACATCTGCGGCCAATTACATGTAATAAATTTAACGATAGGCACGTCAAAACAGAATTGAAATTTTAATTAACATTTATTAATTCGTAATTTATTCGATCGTAAATTTAGACACATACTCGACCCGAACGAAAGGTCTACATAAAATAATCAAGCAGGTTAATAATGTTCTATTTCTGAAAAATTTCACTTTAGTCTTTATTTGTATGAAAGCTACATCAAGCTGCTCCTCAAAAAAAAATAATAAGTAAACCTGGGCATTAAATACTTGAATAAAGCCGTGTATACACTGAGTAAGGCTCATTCAACTAAATATACGTATAACGAAAGTCCTTAGAAGCATTAGTGTGAGCGAGACAAACTAAACATTAAAAAGGAACTGTATTCGTAGTTAGTCTAAACAGTATGCGCACCGAACGTGTATATTTTGAATGCCCTTATTACCTTCTTTTATATTTGCTAACGCCTATTAAGAATTGATAAATGGATAGGAACTCCTGTTGGAGTGATTCACTCTCGAACCATTTTGGGAACTTTTCGATGAATGAAAAAAATTGTAAGTTTTTGCAACGTATTGAATATTCCTTATATCAACGTTCCAGACCAGATTTACAGTGTTTTTCTTTTGGTTTTCCTCTTTTGTCAATTGTATTTCACTATTTCTCAAAACTGTTTCGTATTGTAAAGATCCACTTATTTGTGTAAGATCTCCTTTTGTTTTCCCGCGCACATTGTGATATGGCGTATATTTCTGTTTGGAATACGGAGGCAAATTGGCCCAACGGGAAGCATAACTTCTACTTTGGTCTACGCCCGTATATTCCAGACCTGGCACCAGTCTCAGTTCTGGAGCCATCCGTATAGTAGATCAGACTTCCAAGAGGAAAGTTCTGTTTAGGTTCCCGTTGCTTAGCAGATTCATTAATTTCTTTCTTAATGAGCAGGTTTATGTTACCTTTGGGATCCATATAATCCATCCTCATATCGAGTAAAGGACCCCTTATGCTGACAACAATACTTGTATGACCCGTACTTGTATTAAGTGGATGACATGAATGTTGCAATCTATGGAGTCCTCGTCGTCTTGCCTCTCCCACCTCCGATACTTTGCCAAACAATGAGAATCTGATTTTATGTCCTTCTGGCAAGCATTCAAAATCGCTCTCCAGATTCGTCATCCTCATCTGGTTTTAGTTCTCGTTTTGGGCAAGCATTTGATCAGTTCTAAATAGGAAGATGATCAACTTTCCACTTTTTGGCAACTTTAGACGATTGCAGAAGTGCATCCATTGGTTCCCAATTACTTTAGAACACCTTGGTACATTTCATACAGAACGTTAAAATCCTTTTTCGATCTTCTTATCCAAAAGTAGGACGTCGTAAAACTGATTAAAGCCGCTTTGGACAAGCGTTTATACTTCGTCCAATATTATTTCAACGTCTACTGGTTAACATGACACAGTGTTTTTCTTTTGGTTTTCCTCTTTTGTCAATTGTATTTCACTATTTCTCAAAACTATCTCATATTTACGTCACGTTGACATTAATATGGCAAATGAAATTCACTATTTATGAAAACTCTCTCACATTATTGCAAATGATTTTCATCCTTTTTGAAAATTTAAATAAACAAGAAGACAAACAGTTGAAGACACAATTTATCAGAAAAACGACAATAGTAACTATACTAATACTATGTAACACGATACTTGTATATAAAAAAATTTGAATTGGTTCAAAGTTTCTTTTCTGTTGAGGCAATCTCCCAAAATGTCTCCATATGTCGAACATAATGTTGGCAATGTTCTTGCGTTATAGCTTCAGAAGCATTATGAATTTTTGCGTACAGTTATTTTTCATTCGTGGGCTGACTTCTCTTTGTGTTATTTTTCCATTGGCTAAACTGCTCTTCAATGGGATTTAAAAAAGGACTGTACGGCGGCAGGAAAACTGGACATGTCCATGAGCTCTTATCAGTTGTTGAATTTCGTCCGTTCTATGAAATCTGACGTCCATTACAAAATATACGCCTCTTATATGATCTTCGCCTAAGTGGCCAATTAAAATTGTCAAGAATTCTCCAAAGTGGTCTGCATTGTACAGCCTATCTTGAACAGTCAATAAATATAATGAATTAATACACATTACAGCAGCAACCAAATAAATACGGCCTCTTAATTGAGCCTTGACTTTGTTGGCTCTTGTATTTTTCTATGATTTTCCATGTGATTTTCTAGAATTCACCTAAATTCCAAATGCATCTATAAAACAAATTTTTTCTCTGTCAATCATCATTCTGTTATGTTGAACCCCATACTCGAATCTATTTGGATAGTATTTGGAGTGCTACGCCTTTCTGGCATAAAGGAAACGCGTTTTACAGAATAGTGAAATTCCTTTATCGCTCTGTCAATGGTCGATAAGCTTACTGCTACTTGTGGATTTTGCTGCAACAATTTGGTTTTTATATCGAATAAACCTCATTGCTCGTTATGGAGTTGATTGTAATTGTAAAAGTTGAAAATGATTAAAAGAAAACTCAAATCTTCTCCATTTTAAATTTAACCCCACCCCTGTCTCAAATAAGACTTTAATTACCAACGCCATGGAAGCCGAAAAAATAGTTCAAACTCTTGAACCTCAAAATCGCAACATTGCCCTCAGCTATTTACTTCCGATTTTTGACCACCAATCTTTTGAAACACAATCAGAAAATTCAAAAACCAATTTCAACAAAAAATTAATAATAAAAACCAAAAATTCATCCGCAACAATAATCTCATGATTTCCAAAGCTGACAAAGGAGATTGCGTTGTCATCCTCAGTGGACCTGACTTTGTTGAAAAAGTCCAAACTTTTTTAAACTCTGATTTCGCTGTCATGACAAGGAATCCCCTACTCAAATACTCATCTACAATATCATGCACCTTAAAACAATTAAAACCTTTTTTTGAAAAACAAAACACCAACTTTAAACAGTGGATCAATAAAAATCCCACCACTCCAAAAAAGCTTTACTAAAAATTCACAAGATTGATTGTCCGGATAGACCTATTGTCTCTTTTATCAATTCCCCTTCACATTTAATTTCAAAATGGCTTTGCCACCAACTAGAAATCACCCTCAATTTCTCACCGAAAATTCAGCATCAAAAATAGCAAAGAACTAGTAAACAATATTTCTCCCATCTCTGTCAATGAAGGTCAGTTTCTCATTTCGTTTGACATTAGCAACCTTTTCCCTGAACATCCCACGTCAAGAATGTATCAATCTAACAAAGGACTTACTCATGCAATCACATTTGGATCCTTCTGAAATTGACAATTACATTCTCTTATTACAATTAGCGTTAAACCAATCATTTTTCAAGTTTCAAAATACTATCTATCAACAACAATCCGGCTTAGCGATGGGTTCCTCTCTCTCTCCCCTAATGAGTGAAATCTTCAAAAATCACCTTGAAGTTAATTTCATCTCCATACATCCTTACTTTTCACAGTATATAAAATACTGGTACAGGTACGTAGATGACATAATATGTCTCTTTGAAGGCAATTCACAAAACCTAAATAAATTCGTAATTTTTCTCAATAACATCCACCCTAACATCAAGTTCACCACTGAAATCAGCTCTGACAATTGCATCAACTTCTTAGACCTGATCATTAAAATTGTGTCTGCAATAATAATGTCGAAATATTACATGTCACTGACAGCTTTAAAGATTCTGAAATACTTGAACAATTCGAAATTTTAAAAGCACTTAACAATTCCAATTTAAAAAATTTTTCTCTTAACACACAAATTGAGTTTCAAAATTTAAAAATGTTAAACAATTTAAATTTATTTAGGAAAGCTTCTGCCAGAAAAGGAAATTATTTGCCAATTTGGTTAATAGAAATAGGAAATAGTTTTGTGAAAGGGGAAAACCAAAAGAAAAACGCTGTAATATGAAATTCTAGTTAATCAAATCAAATAAAAACATTTCAGTTGTGAAGTTTATTCACTGACTTTAACGACTCTTTCAAATTGAAGAAAAAAGAAACAATAGAAATTCAAAATTCAATTAAAATGATTTCAAATCGAATATGTACAGATAAACGTGCGCCGGTGAAGTGTTTACGGGCAACCTGTTGTCCAAAAAATTAATTTGCATACCAAAACAAAGAGTTTATTGCTCGTAAAATTATCCCGACATTCGAGTGGCATTTAACGTTGGATAACGCCGTCTGTTATTATTATTAATGCAGGTTAAGTTCACAAGAACATTATTAACGAGTTCTGCAGTTACGTAATTGCCATCGTTTGCACGAGACCGGGTATCACGTGTAATCGATGGAAGAATATCTAAAGTTTACAGTTAGCACGAAGCGAAGGTGTGAGTGACATTGTGTGGAAGTTATACTCGATTTCTCACGTGCCGACTCGCCTGACTCAACAACTCGCATTCTTCACGACTGACATAAACCAAGTGCAAATCTCACACTCTCCTCTTCGATGATGAGGAGGAGGAGGAGGAGGACAACGACGTGTTTACTCGAAGTATAAAAAAAATACTAAAATTTATATCTACAATTTTTTCTTGTAATAGTACATTCGTCACAGCTTGCTGATTAAAGCAGCAGTTTCTGCCTTGTATGTAATGAAGGTCGAGGGTTGGGTTAACAGTTAAAACAAACAGTTACATTTATCTCGACGATTTAGTAAATACGGCTAGAAAGTAACAAGCGTTTAGGTATCTGCGTGTGATGTTCGAAACTGCATTTGATTCCATAAAAACAATCATGTCCTCCAAATCGTGCAGATCATTGCTGATTAATGCAAGGCCGCTGTTATTTAGGCAGCGAAAGATATTTTATTATTGTTGAATAATTCATGGCCATTGTATGTGTAATTGCACATGTAAATCTCTGTATAAGTAGCGTTCGACTTATTTGGAGACGCAAAAATCATAGAAAAACGTTTTTCACTCCTTCCTTTGCTTCTTTTAATAGGTTAATTAAATGCGGACGCGAGAAAATGATTTTTCTTAGCTAGTTAAATGCCAGTGCTATTTTTGCACTTATAATGTGACCACGTAGTTGAAATGCTAAACAAAATTATACTTTTGCTTTAGTGTCAAGACTTCATTGAACTCTCCTGCTATGAGAGAACGTCAAACCACAAACTCATGGTAAATTTCGTGATTATTAACGAATAAAATGTATAATTGTAATCTGAATGTAATTAAGAGCGTTAGTTGTTTCGTCTTGTTTAATAACCACGAAATAATACATGAGTTTGTGGTAAACCAAAAGGTGGCCGGATACTTTTGTGAATAACTGTACCTACATGCATTTAATTTTAGGTCATGTTTATTATGCGGACAAAATACTTCTGCAAATTGATTTTAACATTTCGCAAACTTTTACAGCTGCAAACGACCAAAAGTATTAAGAGAAGTGCATTGTCAAGTGTGATTACTGCATAAAATCATTGCGTCATCGCTTGTGCATATGTACTGTAGGTACATTAACACTTACAGCAACTTAATAAGTATCTGCCTCGTTCTTTTCAACCATTGTACTCATAATAAATATATAGAACGATTTTTTTTAACTAAATGAACTTACTCTTAAGATAATAATATAGAAATATTTATCTTGCACCACGCACGTACACTCGCCCTACTTTTAATATGAAACCTCAACCTGAAAATATGAGTCCTGTCAAGGTGTCAATGTTATCTCTACACGTAAACGCAGTTCACAGCGCGAAAGAAATAATGCATATTGTTATTAGCAGCAATAGAACTAGAGTGACCCATAAATTACTTAATGAGGTTTCACGTGCGTACTATTATTAAGTCAAGTTGAATACACACTTATACTACATGCCTCTGAAATCTTCTCTAAGTACGTTTGAACTTAATAGAGCGTAACAAATGATCTCTCCTTTTTGATACTAACAATGAAAAATATAGTTTACTTGGAGTTTACGTTACTATGGACGTCAATTTAATTACCCATACAATTCGTTCTTGGTTAGGGACGTTTCAAGGATCGAACCTCATTTGTAGAGTTTATTCTGCCGTTGTTGTTCACTGAATCAATTCGTAATACTTCTTTTCGTCTGCCTTCCCAAAAAAGAATTGTATGAAACATAACTGCGTTTAATGATGAGAATTCATGGCAGTGTAGTTATATAGAATTTTATTTGCTATATAATACAAATTATATTGAAGAAAGAAACATGTCCGTTCAGAGTCTAATTGCTCACCAGGAAGTGGAAAAATTACTACTATTGATAGTTTTGTTTTTTTATTTTTCGTAGTTAAGAGAAATATATTATAAATTGTAACTATGGTTTTTAATACAAAGTTCCACTACATTACCCCCTTCCTAGTGAGCTTGTTGAACGATTATAAATTTAGTTGTTATAAAGCACTTTAAAACATCGAATAAGAAACTTAATGTAAGCGTTTAGTTCAACTACATATTGCACAACACTTCACAGTCTGGCTGGAAATCGCACTTTTCTACCGAATTTAGTTGTTGTGTGAACTCTGTCTTCATTACCATGGTTTTCTGAATGCGTCTGTTCTTTGTCGGTATTGCAGGTCACTTTGACTTTGTTTTTGACGTTTGATGCTGATTTACATGGCTGTGACAAATTTGATGTTTCAATTTCTAAAAATGCAGGTATGCAACGATTTAAGGATATGTTTTCTTTCTTCCCTTTCATCATTAATGTTTGTTCTTTGTAGCACCTTGAAGGGACCTTCATAAGAATTTTGTAACCCTTTTCTTACTCCATCAACTCGTACAAATACAAACTTCGCCGTCTTTATTTTCCTTTGAAACATCCCTTTGAGCGAAATATTTTCCCTGACACCACAAGACAATTTTTGCAATTGAAGCACTCTTTTGGATACGAAAATGTCGACCCCTACTACTACAAATAACCAAACTTCAGTAGACTCGATGAATTTGCAAGAGACCACAGAACGTCCACAAGTCGTAGCAGCACACTTCACTTTACCACCGTGCTGGACAAATAAAATAGAACTTTGGTTCGCTATGGTGGAAGCCAAATTTAATTTAGTAACCCCAAGAATTACTCGCAAAGAAACAAAATTTAGTCATATTCTGTCAGTATTACCATCGGAGATTGCAAGTGAGGTGTCGGATGTCATTATTAGGCCTGATCCGTGAGTTCCTTACACGAAATTAAAAAATAAAATTATAAAGCGAACAAGCCTGACAGAAACACAAAGACTGAAACAACTACTTTCCGGACAAGAATTAGGTTGACGAAAGCCATCACAGTTGTTAAGGCATATGCGAGGTCTAGTTGGCACAACTCAATATGTCAATGAACAAGTTCTGCAAGAATTGTTTCTTCAACAGATGCCTTCCCCTATCCAGCTAATTCTTCTGTCACTAACAAACGTAGGGTTAGAGAAGATGGCAGAAGTTGCAGACAAAATTATGGAATCCTCACCCGCAGCTTCTATTGCAAGTAGTTCGACAAAATCCATAGAACGTGTACAGATCGGTCCTGCAGAAATTACACCAATAAGTACAATCATGCGAAGATTAGAAAACATGGAACTGGAGATAAGGAAATTGAGTCAAAGAAGTCGTTCTCAGGTTCGCAACACAAAAGGATTTTCAAGAAGGCGTAGTCAGAGTCATAGTCGCAGTCACAGCCAAAACCGTCAAGAAACCAGTAACGGAGGTGCCTGTTGGTATCACAGAACCTTTGGCAATCAAGCCAAGAAATGTAGTATGCCCTGTGAATATTCAAAAAACGAACTCCAAGGGCAGGAGTGAATGCAACGTCTGCCCAACACACGCTGAATCGCAGACTGTAGTAAAGAGATCAAAAATTCATTTCTTAATTGACACTGGTGCAGACCTAAGTGTGCTTCCAGCAAAGTTCAAAGACAATTCACAATATTACAAACCACGATTTAGCTTGCAGTCTGCCAGTGGGTCAACAATAAAAGTGTTTGGAGAACGAACATTGACTGTAAATTAGGTTTAAGACGTGACTTTCAGTAGACATTTTTAGTAGCAAGTGTTACAGACGCGATTTTGGGAGCAGACTTTTTGCACAGTTATTAGCTAATCGTAGATATTCATGGATAACAAGTTTTAGACCCTTTGACATCAATTACTGTAAAGTGTCCTGCGAAAATTGCAAAAGAAGTTGGCATTCAAGCAGTGTTTGAAGACACCGACAATCGAATACAAGAGCTATTGCGGAAATACCCAAATGTTTTGAGAAACAAGCTACAAGATCCGAAACACAATGTGGTACATCATATAGAAACTAAAGGTCCTCCTGTTCACTATAAGCCCCGCAGACTAGCACCCGACAAATTCAAAGTAGCCAAGAAAGAATTTCAAGAACTTCAAGCAGCAGGTATCATAAAACCTTCATCCTCACCTTGGGCGAGTCCCCTGCATATGGTTCAAAAAAGGGATAAAACCTGGAGAGCATGTGGAGACTTCCGAAGTCTCAATAGCAGAACAATTCCAGACAGGTACCCAATTCCACATATTCAAGATTTTAGTCATCAACTGCATGGCAAAACAATTTTTTCAACTATTGATTTAGTGAAGGCATACTATCAAATTCCTGTGCATCCTGATGATCAACCTAAAACAGCAATCACAACACCTTTTGGACTTTATGAATTTGTGAGAACACCATTTGGTCTCCGCAATGCAGCACAAACCTTCCAAAGGTTTGTAGATCAAGTCCTACAAGGGTTGGAGTTTACTTATGCCTACATCGATGACATATTAATTGCATCATCGTCACCAGAGGAACATTGGAGGCATTTAGATATAATGTTTCGTAGGCTTAATGAACATGGTGTAGTGATAAACCCCAAAAAATGTTTATTTGGCATAGACAAAGTAGACTTCTTGGGAGTGAGGTCCGTAGCTTCTCAGGAAGCCTGATGTGAAATCACGTCGGGGTCACCAATTGTAGTTATATAGAATTTTATTTGCTATATAATACAAATTATATTGAAGAAAGAAACATGTCCGTTCAGAGTGTAATTGCTCACCAGGAAGTGGAAAAATTACTACTATTGATAGTTTTGTTTTTTTATTTTTCGTAGTTAAGAGAAATATATTATAAATTGTAATTATGGTTTTTAATACAAAGTTCCACTACAGCAGTATCTTAGTTTATAATTGGCTTGTTAAAATAGAACGTTCACAATATTTATAAATACTTATTAACTGTGATCACGCAATAACAGAACAGTAACAGAAACAGACGTTCCACGTAAAGACATCTGACCCTACGCTTCCTTTGGCCTAAAAATTGAAAAGAATAATATTTTTTGTCATCAAATTTGTATTTAGGGGATTAAAGCCTTTAAAGGTTCAACAGGTTCACTTTTTTCCTACAGTTCTCGACACACTTGGGGCCATCATGTATACAAAAAGATATTTGGGATGCTCATATCCACTATGAACTTAAATTTCTTCCACTTCTGCAATTTTTGTAAAATGGAAAATTAACAACCATTTTGTTTCGATTAATCTATGGATATGCAATTCGTTATGCCTTTAAGAATTATGAATCTCAAAGTGTTGGCAAATAATAACTAAATTGCAATTCACATAAATTTCCTCCGACTCTGTATCGATGATAATTCGCTTCGAAGCTGTATCATTAACGACTAGTTTCATCTTGACCGACAAATGTGTCGTCGTGATATATAATTTTAATAATTACCAATGGGGCGCGTAATTACTGAAAAGTTTGAATTATTATGTCACACAAGCGTAAGTATAATGAGCGTCGACAGTTTTATGGATTCCGCTCCGGTATTAAATTCTCTAGTCGCCTGGGTGATATATTGGGATAATTACACACTGCGCTCACCTAATAGGTATCCTGTATCAGAATGGATAACCATAAAAGAACCCTATGTAATTTCGTAGGATCGTGTTGCAAGCAAACGAGCGTTGCCTCGTATGTTAAGGTCACAGGCCATTATTGTTGTCTGTTAATTATTTGTTATGTCTTGTTCAACAGCTTTTTAAAATTATTAAATTCCTCCAAATGCGCAAACAATAATTGCGTTATAATTGAATTTTGCCTTTTTGTTTTCTTCGTTCGAGATTAAGTCATTACTTAAAAATCCGT
Organism: Serrognathus titanus; assembly: GCA_039766575.1. Taxonomy (NCBI): domain Eukaryota; kingdom Metazoa; phylum Arthropoda; class Insecta; order Coleoptera; family Lucanidae; genus Serrognathus; species Serrognathus titanus. Next base: position 6,207,879 of record CM077912.1, read on the forward strand.
GTTAAAATTTTTCCTTCGAAAAAAAAGGTGTGAACAAGACTTTCGGCATTGGTAAGCTCCTACAGTACAACATAATATGATATTCTAATTATGTTTTTAGCATGAGATCCTATGTAGGATCAAAAATTAACAGCGTCATCGTGATTTAAACGATTTAGCCCACATCATCAGGCATTAAATTAAAAAAAAACAAATGCGTTATGAAATTAACATTTTATGGAAATTACTCGCCTATTCACGGATGCCTGCTTGATGTTGCAAATTTATTAAATTATTTGATGCGGAAATATCGGCGGGTTAGAAACTGAATGAATCATGGGATACACAATGTGATTTGTTAATGTGCTCGTTGTAGAACCTGCCAATACATACATACAGGGTGTTTCGCAACTTCGCGAAAAAAAATAATGGCGTGTTGGACATGAGATGTGTGCATAAATGCATCTAAATAAAAACGGAAATAAACTTTAGCATTTTTTAATTAGTTATATACTTTATTTTCCTGGTCATCTTCAGCTTGTCTTCTAATTCTAATGAAAGTGACGTAATTGAAATTAAAATTATTGTTCCGCATTGAAACAAAACAGAAACATTGCCAATAAATTATCTACGTATTTGCGTATAAAAAACATAAAAAATTAGTGTGTCTTTATATATACTAATGAACCTATATTTGCGGCGACGTTTACAAAAGCAAAACATCTCTTATGTTAATGAGTGGTCAAGTATGTATTTGAGATATTAATTTAAGAGATCTAAAAACAGATGGCATTAATCAATTTCTTCTTTTATTTGTGCTGCTAAAACTAAACCCCTGCATTAAATTACTTGTTAGATTTCCTGAACTAGAAGCTGAAGTATTTAGATAGTATTAAGGAAATCCTACACTTACTCTTGATACTAAGATAAGATCATACAATGAAAGCTCTCTAATACTTTAAATAAATTTTATATTTCTTATAAAGACAATTTAGAAAATTGTCCAAAGTTTCTCTGAAAATGAAATCGTTTGCCTGGATCTTAAATTTAGAGCATATTCAAATTTCAAGTTAATAATAACGTACAACTATAAAATAAAGATAAAATAAAGTAAACTACAATAAGGAAACTGAGGTATACAATAATATGTCAAAGCCGATTACAAAAATGTGGCTGTAGGAAGAAACTACCTATAATGGTTGTTGTATTTTAGATTACATTAGGAAAGCAATATAAAACTGATAGCTAAGACCAAGAACGAAAGAAAGACACTAAAAATAAAATAAACATAGAAAATGAAAAGGAATCCATAAGTTGATAACACACACCCAATGGCAGGAAAGTAAGCAATCCTAGAAAAACAGATCGTGAAGAGTGTAACGATTTATCTTTACATGTATGCGATGTAGAAGATCCTGACTGAGCTATTTGCTTGTATAACAACCCATACTCACAACAACAAAAATGAAGAAATCGAGACTACATTCCTAAATTGAGAAGGACAGCACTAAAACAGCGCACCTTTCTACACGACAAAATCATCTTGATGAATAACAATGGCGAACAGAAATTAAAGAAACATTCATTACCCATACAATTCGTTCTTGGTTAGGGACGTTTCAAGGATCAAACCTCATTTGTAGAGTTTATTCTGCTGTTGCTGTTCACTGAATCAATTCGTAATACTTCTTTTCGTCTGCCTTCCCAAAAAAGTATCGCATGAAACATAACTGCGTTTAATGATGAGAATTCATGGCAGTATCTTAGTTTATAATTGGCTTGTTAAAATAGAACATTCACAATATTTATAAATACTTATTAACTGTAATCACGCAATAACAGAACAGTAACATAAACAGGAGTTCCATATCTGAATGTCTGACCCTATCACTTCCTTGGGCCTAAAAATTGAAAAGAACAATATTCTTTTGGCATCAAATTTGTATTTAGGGGATTAAAGCCTTTAGAGGTATAACAAGCTCACATTTTTCCTACAGTTCTCGTTACCCTTGGGGCCATCATGTATACAAAAAGATATTTGGGATACTCATATCCAATATGAACTTAGATTTCTTCCACGTCTGCAATTTTTGGAAAATGGAAAATTAATAAATACAGGGAGTTTCGCAACTTCATGAAAAAAGAAATAATGACGTGTTGGACATGAGATGTATGCATAAATGCATCTACATAAAAACGGAAATAAAAACAAAATAAAACTTACCCTCAACTGATAACGCATTGACAAATGTTTAGAATCTCTGGCTCAGTGCCGGCTGAGTCACAATAAGTGTTCAAAATTCCTTCCCTCGGTCGCTCGTAAACACAAATCTGCCCGGCGAAGTAATGATTCACAAGCGTTATGAAACATGTTTTGTTGTCGAACAGAGAGAAATGCGGCGTTAATACGATCGTTCAATTCTTGGAACGTGTTGATTTCTTCTTCGTATACCAACGCTTTTACGTGTCCCCACAGTTAATAATCTAGCGGATTTAGATCAGGTGAACGTGCAGGCCACCTGATCGGCCCTTTTCTTGTAATCCATCTATCAGGAAAAATTTCGTCGAGGTGAGCACGTATTTCTCGTCGATGAGGTGGAACACCATCGTGTATAAACCACATTTTGCTCTAAGATTTAAGTTCACATTCTCGAGAAGTTTCAGTAGATTAGTTCGTAGAAAATTTAAGTATTGGAGACCATCTAAACAGTTCGGCAAGACGAACGGGCCGATTAAATTGCCGTTTAGAATACCTGCCCACACGTTAACAAAGAAACACAAATGCACACCCTATCTCTGGTAAAAATAGCTTCGTCGGTAAACTGAACATTATGAACAAAATTCGCGTTTGCCTGTTGTTTATGCAGTAACCAACGACAAAATCGTATGCGTAGAGCATAGTCGGCTGGTAGCAAAGCCTGAACTCTTTGAATATGGTACGGATCTAATAATTGTTGTTCGCGAAGAATGCACCAAACAACGGAGGACGATAAACGCGTTTGTCTTGAGAAGGATGTTCCTCGATAATTTGTCGTATTTCTTCTTCTCTGTTTAAAATGCGTTGTGGACGCTGCCGTCCTCCACCTCTTCCGCGACGTGCCCTTAAAGTTCCAGTATCCCTCGCTTTTTACACAACATAGAGAAATGTGGTAGTGGTTGGCAAATGTTGGTTTGGAAAATGCTGTACATACAAACGCCTTGCCGCTAATGCGTTTTGCCCACTTTCACCGTACACTGCAATCATGTCAACAATCTCACTATTTGTAAATTCTGCAATTTTTTTCAGTAAATCTCCGTGCAACCACCTCAACGTACACCTTCAAACTACCCGGTCCGGCCGGCGATGACTAACAATAAATTACATCACTCATATTCTTCGTAAACATCATAAACTTAAACCAGAGACGTTCAAACGGTTTACCCGTTCGACAAAATTATTTATTTTCTCGGAAATTTAATAACACTTTGTTCAGCAAAAAATGGCTCATTCTATTCATTTTCATGGAAACTTTCATTGTTTAATTTAATTTTATGAAGTTACAAAACACCCTGTATAAATGCTGGGAAAGAATATTGACTTGCATTTAGATCTGCTTACGCATAATATATACAATAAGTGTCGCGTGACTATAGTCATATTGTTAATGTTCGTTTATGCGGGGGGAGAGATGCACCCCAGTCGCGAGGTTTTTAACATATTTTGTTTCGTTAACAGATTATTTTTAGAAAGATTTGTAGGAATTGCAAAATGAAGTACAAACATTTCTAAATAAATTCTGAATTCGGTAAATTAATATCTATATGCATATAATATGCAGTATTTGAACTTCCATATTATTTGTTAGAGGTCATTGTACTGTCCGTCGACCATTTCCACGAACAAGTAACGTCAAGTGCACATTCGTCTGATTTGATCCTTTAAAATAATGTCGTAGGAAGAAATGATTATTGTTATCGACTGATGGTCCCCGACGCTAAGGCGTCGTCGAATGCCGGAACGCTCGCGGCGCGAGCTTTACGATTATGTACAAACTCCGAACAAACTGCAGTACTTTACCTTCGCTCTAAGCCTGTAACACATGGTCGAACGATTAAAGGGCAAATGTTATTACCACCTCTCGGAAACTTACGTCGATAACTGTATAAGCTCTGGATCTGATTTGCCAGTCAAACTTTGCTGTTAAATTCATAAGTTTAAAATAATATTTCATGCTGCCGACCGACTTAACCGAATTTAAAACGAGAACAGAAAATAGAAGTAGAAAATTTGTTATAATTTTATACTTTCCGACGGAATTATTTAAAGCAATTGAAAGTTGTATATAAAACGTAATTAAATAATTTTAGCTACGTTAGATTTCAATCGTTTAAATATACCAGGTCAAGGTAAAAGTAATTTTGTCCAACCTTATGACTCAAACATAAATATAGGGCCACTTTGTATATACATAATCCAGCATAATTGATAAAACCCAAAATTGTGATTCATATTCCGGCGATTATCATGATTGTTCGGGCGCGTTAGTCACGTTGAACAAACAATGTTCAATCAAGAATTACGACAGCCGAACGCAGCAACAGAGGTAATGACAGCGAAATTCCTAGATAAGTATGAGTTTGTGAATAATTTATTACATCCACGTCCGCGTTGACAGTTCAATGAAGTAAGACCCTCAACCGTTATCTTCATAGAGATACAAGAAGTATCAATTTACAAGGAGATTAAAATCAAGAAAATTTGATAAATTGAGGAAATCATTTAAAGTAAGGTCGCCTATTTGAAAAAGAACACAAAAAGAATCAAATGTAAGGACAACTGTCATATATAGGAATCGAGTTGCAAAGGCTAATATATTTTTAACTGTGCCACAAATTTATGTTTGTTTTAATAATTATTTCATATTCAAAGAGGATACGTTTTGTGTAAAACTTGCAGAGAGGGTGTGAAAAAATATTTACGTGCATTTTACATTAAAAAGAGATTAGGCGTAAAATTTACGTCGTGTTTATTTAATGATAATTACGTACTCGAGCTTACGTCCGTATATTTCGCAAATCCCGAGGATTTTACAGTTGCTACGTGTATTTCAGTTTTTACTCGGTAAACTATAACAGCGTTCCATGTTTACGAACCAGCAAATGGAGAAGGCCCCAGACGCCGTAATTGCATCTGCATGCATGCAATCATACGCTTCCAGCGATTCTCTCTCTGCTATTCCAATCCTCGTCGTGTGTATCTGTTTGGTTCGTTTTATTGCCAACCGAAAATGAATTTATTACCGGATATGTTCTCGTCTCAAGCGGCGAATAAAAAACGTTACTTACCAAATTAATTTATCACGTAATTGTGGCCTTCCCAACCCTGAATGGTGACAAACAACCACGCACGTGAACTTCAATTTCACGTGACGAAAAGGTTTTTTTTTTTTTTAATGAGAGACCTGCGGAGGTTTACCCATAAAGAAGGGGGTAACAAACAACATCTGATGCTTTTTCATAAGAATGATTTAATGCATGGTCACACGAAAATAATGCTTTTAATTATAATTGGGTTTGGACTAAGGCGAGGGCCGTGTTGAGGTTTAATTTATTCGGTGGCATCCATTTCCTTGATTAAAAAAATCTGTGTCAAAATTAACATTAACAAAAATTTTCGTTTAGTTTATTATTAAGAAAAATTTATTTTCATTAAATTGTGAAAATGAAAACGTAAGTCATATAATATTTTTTAGCAAAAAGGCAGCAATGCGTTTAATTTACAAAATTACTGTGGAAAGCTTTTGTCAGAGAACTCACTCACTTCAGTCACTTTGAATGTGACTTCATTACTGTAACACCATTATGTAGGTACGCTATACGTCACATGCGACTGTAATTGTCCTGCATGAAAGAAGATCTGAACAAATTACGACCTTGCTATTATGCATTAATTTCTTGCACCCTTCATTTCATAATTCCAAACTACAAAAGGTCTCTAATAAAACGTATACGCCTCATTAATTTAAATATAAAAAGAAAAATATCAAATAGATTTGGACTGTTTTTAGTTTGTCTTTTTTAGAACAAAATAATAAAATAATAAAGAGGAACTTGATTTAAAAAAAAAAAATATTGCCAAGGCTGACTAAAGATTTCACACTTTCTTAAATTAACTCAAGTTATTATAATTATTTATCACTGCGCATTTAAAAAAATCAACAATCTCTGCAGTTAATAGAGAGCACGTTAATGGCCTCGTATTCCATAATAATAGTATCTCTAAGAATGCGTTAATGATCTCTGACCTTGATTTAATTAGTTAAAGCCACGGGATACATTACTATCTATGACAGGCGATCTAGGTGCTTTATAGAATCATCAGATTTAATATCCTCTGTGGGAGTACGTGATAAGTAGCTCATTATGCAGAAGACTTTATCGTCGGAGAATGCCTGACTTCTTCAAGGAATAGTACTTAATTTGACAGTAATGAGGTTCAATTCTCTCGCTCTAAAGAAAATCCAATTAGTTTTAAAGATTTCTTGAAGTCTAAACAAGACATGGTGTGTATATCTCAACTAATAGATACTTATTTGATTTATTTAATCGCAAAATCCTCACTATCCATTTTTGTTACTACTCAATAAACTTTGTTAAAAAAGGTTGTAGCACATAAATGTCATCGTACAATTTAATAACCTTCTAAAGTAAATGCCAAACTATAACAGCACCAGAGATGTGCTTTGCCGGATGAATAGAGTGAAGAAGAACTGAAGTGTGAGTTTACCAAATATTTCAACCAGATCACTTCAATTGTGGAGACTGAAAGGCCAGACGTATTAGAAGCACAAGTAGTTTTCAAATTATTGGAAAAGAAGTTGAAAGAACTTCATCAGCTTAATGTGGAAACTCGTAACCTTTTGTTGGATGGTGATGTTTCAGAAGATGATTTGGAAGCAGATGTGTATTTAAATAAATTTACTAGAATTAGACTGAAGATTCGCAAATTTAACGATTCAAAAGACTATGATGCAAAGAACATTGAAAATTCTGACGATACTAAACTGTGAAATAAGTTTTTCACTGACTCCTGCGGAAAATTGTCCCATTCTTCAGTCAACGCCCTACCAAGTTCTGCAATTGCAGCAGGAGCGACTTCTCTTTGTCTGATTCGCCTTCCAATCACATCCCATACACGCTCGATGATGTTAAGATCTGATCTGGACTACAAGCTGGCCAGTCCATGACTTGAATTCCGGTATCACGAAGATACTGGAGCGAAAACTTAGCTACGTGGGGCCTGTCATTATCTTGCATTAGTACAAAGTTATCCCCAATAAATGGGGCAAAGGGCATTACATGTGGTTCTAAAATGTCAACCACATATCTGTTCACTGTTATTGAACCCCTATCCACCACCACTAACTCCGTACGCGCGTTCAAAGAAATTCCGCCCCATACCATTATTGAACCACTTCCAAAACTTGTAGTTAGAAGAATGTTTCCTGGAGCGTATCGTTCTCCCACACGACGCCACACATTAACACGTCCATCAGACGATCTTAGATAAAATCTTGACTCGTCTGTGAAAAACACGTTGCTTAAGTCCTGGACACTTGATGTTTCTGGTTAACCGGGATCCAGTAGCAGGCTTCCTAGGCCTCAATCCCACTTCCCTCAAACGTCTTCTAACGGTTTGATCACTTATTCTTACTCGTCGTACTTCAGAAAGCTGATTTTGAATATGTCTTGCCGTCACAAAACGTTGACGAAGAGCACTCATTCGAATAAATCTATCGTCTCTTTCGGCCTTGTCCTCGTCGGCGTACATATTCTCCAGTCTCTCTATATCTTCTGGCTGCTCTAGATACGGAAGATTGCTGAATTCCACACACCTCAGCCACATATCTCTGACTACGGCCTTCTAGGAGGAGAGTAACAATTCGAACCACTTCTTCAATGCTTAAATGTCTTTGTTGACGACGAGGATTCATTATTTGACAAAAATTAAATGCGCCTTACACAAAAATCACCGCAAACCAATCGATTAGTGACACAAGAATTAGCTTGAATGGGCTTCGTTACTGATTATCTTATGTTTATATGCAAACCATCAACGCCTCCTACATTTTTTGATATTTCAAACAATGAAGATTCAAGATTAAACATCGATCTTATATCAAAAACAATGAAATCCGTTCTTTACAAAGATAATTCTATTTTGATAAGGTGATGCGATAATTTTGTTGAGCAGTGTAGAACTGTCGAAGCTGGAGTTTAAGAAATTTAGTGGAGGATTGGAATGGAGGACTGGATAGCATTCTGGACTGAAAATTCATGAAGATATTAGTATAAAGTATAGTTTCAGCACTTACTTCAGACACCTGGATCAAGAGCATGAGAATTATTAGAAAGTTTTCCTATGGTAGAAAGCTGTAGATATGCTAAAAACTCGTATTGGCAAAGATGAACTGCTAGTAGAATTGTTCATCCGAGAGCTTTTGACTTGAGTTTTACAAAAATCAATGGAGAATGGTCAGAAATTAGGCTTGAGAACTTTTATGACAAAATAGAGGTACTAGTAACATTAAATGTGACAACTGCTTTATCCTCTAGTAGAGTCATATCTTCCTGACGATCTTTTAAGAGTATGGCAAAGAAGTTCTGTAGCTAACGTTTCTATAACTAGAATGCCGAAAGTTCGTTTAGATAATTTAATGAAGTTTATGTTAACTGAAATAGAAGTTAAAGAAAGAAGAAATTTGGCTACGGCAGGTTTTGGATTGACAGACAAATGTCCAAAACCGCAAAGAAAAGTTAGTGTTAAACATGTAGGAAAAGAACGCTTGTCTACTTACAACAAACAACACTGGTTCTAGTCCTCAGGTATGCCTACTTTGTGAAAAAGTCATGTTATGCTGCGCAATATGTGTCACTATCTGACAAGAGGGAGATTCTGGCCGAGAAGAAAGGTTGTTATGCATGTCTGAAAACAGGACGCGGAATAAGAAACTGCAAAACAAATATAAAAAGTGTATTCTGTAAAAGAAAACATAATTTTGATGTGTCCCGAACTGCCTTCGCATAAAAATGGAATTTACAAAGAGTTGACACCTGCCAATTCGTTTGCTCTACCTGACAGTACTTTGACCCCTTATCCAATAATATTTTTACAAGCATTGGTTGTAAAATTATTAATCCAAAGGAAGAATTATACGTATGTGTTTTACTCGACACAGCTTCACAAAGATCTTATGTTTTAGACAGTTTAATATAGAAAAACTAAAGGATAACCAAGAAGGCGAAGAAAAGTTAATGCATTCTCTTTTTGGTGACGTGAAATATTCTGAACGTACACAGACGTTATCGTATTCATCTCAAGAGCATAAATGATGAATACAGATCTAATTTTTTAGCTTTAGATCAAAATATCATTTGTGGAAAAATTTCTCACTGAAGGACTATAGTGTCAGGAACTAGCTCCATAAAATATTTATTTGGGTGACGCAGAAGGTAAGGCGGGCCCTATTAGCGCTGATGTAGTTGGTAATATGTTACCTGTACGACGAATTCAGTTACCTTCTGGACTAGTAGCAATAGAAACATTTTTAGGTTGGACTGTTATGGGAAGGGTCTCTAGAAAAGTGGTAATTAATAATATAGCATCAGCTGTAGCAACATATTTATCAAGACACTGGGAGCTGGGGACTGTTGGTATTCTTGAACCTTCAGAAAGAAAGCCAAAAAAACAGAATGAAACTGGCCGAATAATGAAACAATTTATGATGAAAAATACAGAAACAACATCCACTTGTCAAGAGATTCATTGTAAATGAACACAAGAAGGATTGTCATGCGGGTGTTCAAATTCTTCTCAATATTCTCGGAGAGAAGTATGCTTGGTGGAAGAAACTACAAACTACAAAGAAGATGGAAGTTGTACCCGCTGTATTGCCTGCAGACCGAGTTGAAAATATCCGTGTATTTAAAGTCTGTGACGTTGATTTAGCAGGACCTTTTTTTTTGAAAGAAAATGAGAAAGGTTGGATATGTTTATTTACATGTGGTGTTTATAGAACGGTACATTTAGAACTTTTAACATCGTTAAGCACTAAGATTCATTGCTTAAAATTGTTGGCACATATAACGAGTTAATAAAAATAAACTGGGAAAAAGTAAAACGGTTTTCTATGGTTCACCGTAGAGAATGGGAATTTAATCTTCCAATGGTTCCTTGGTGGGAGAGAATGGTGAGATTACTGAAGGAGGTTTTACGTCGTATTTCAGGAAATACTTCGTTGAATTATAGAGTTGAATAATGTACTTTGTGATTACGAAGCTGTAATTAATTCTAAACCATTAACATACTGCAGTGTTAATTACTTTGATGAATAGAATTAAATAAATACAGTACGTGAGAGGAGTTTAAAAACATATACAACAGTACCACGGTCCAGCTGACGTTAACAACAGCTTCCGAAGCAGACTTGACGAAGTCGACGACCAAGAGTAACACTCCTGCTCCAACAACCGCAAGAAGAATTAATTCCTGTTTCGACATCTGAGAGACTACTGTTTCGACTACCAGCTCCAACTACCAAGAATAAGAATTTTATAAAAAAAGGTTATAAAAATTATTCCAAATTCCTATATCCTTTTTTTTAACGACATGGGCGACTTTTCAAGGTAGGCGCATACTAGACAAACAAACAAAATTTTTCATTTTAAACACCGGACAACGGGAGACATTTGTTATTATCGAAGGACGCCTCGCTCTTGTGAAGGAGTAGAGGCACATGCGTGACCGGGAATAACAAGCGCTCCTCTAATAAACAAGGATACTTCATGTAGAACGAGAGGTATACCTGCCTTGTGAAGGGTGTGATGGTGACATTGTAATACCTGATGTTTCCTGTGTACGGATCTGTATCGTTGAAGAGCGCCTCGCTTTTGTGAAGGAGTTGAAGCAAAAGCGAGATCGGCGATACAGGGCGTTCACTTTTAACAAGATATACATCGGATAGGGCAAGAGGTACACCTGCCTTGTGAAGGGCGTGGTGAGGACCGACTTGTGCTAGCCGGTGTAGATTTTGAGACAGACAACAACTTTTTCGCTAATTTTTATAATTTCTTTGACACTTACGAACGCACACATTTAACACTGACACTTCCGTTCCCTCTCTCCTCACATTTTCTGTGTTTTGTCATGGTATGTGCCCACCATGGGGCCATAAAACAAAAAGTGGGTAATTCCGAGCGACCCAAAGAGAAACCCTGAGAGAGCAGAAACGCACCCACGAACATCAAAATCATTACAATAAATTGAACCCCAACGTGGGGCCGAAATTATTGTTTACGATACAACGTTTATATCCCTTAGAAATTACTTACGAAGGTGAAATTTTGAAATCAAAGTTCATTGAGTCTACTTTTACTAAAGAAAAAGCCCATGTCTTTACTAGGAGTGGACGTCAAAGTAGAATTCCAGAAAGGTTTCATTCTTGAAAAGATGTAGAATAGCTATTATAACCACTCAAGGTGGAAGAATGTTGAGAAATGTAAATGTAAATCTTATGACCCTTTGTAAAAAAAAAGAAATATTGATTGTCAAAAAGTAATTTTTTGCTAATAAAGATTCTTCTGATGAATCCGTTAATTTTTTATAAGTTGAAATTAGTTAACGCAACAGTCTTTGTGTATTTGATTTGGTGATTGGCTTGGCAAGGGCAGTCTTTGTGTGTTTGATTTGTCTTAGCGATCAAAATTAGTATAATTTAACTTGGAGGCTTCCGTGGCCGTTGTCCATAATTGAAGTGACTTCCAGTTGGAATCGCGTCATGACTGTTTCTATGCCGACGTTTCGTTCTCCATTGCAGAAGAACTTTCTCAGGGCGGTGTTACTACTGCTGGTGATGTTGCTACTACTTTTCGTTAGTCGATGAGACTAAGTAGGTATGTTTTGTGTCGGAAAATAAGATTTGATGACCGGTTTCTATTTTGTGTGTAGCTAACGCGGAGCCAGTTGTTTGGAGTAGTCTGTTACAGTGTTCTGTACAGGTTGTACATCAGGTATAGGACGTGGTTGAGGTGAAATCCATGAATCTATAGGAATCTTCAAACTCCGTGATACTGGCCTTTACCTTCACAATATCTGGAAACATCTCATTAGCGATCCGTCGCGCCTCAACAGACCAATCCCCGCTCACTGTTCCGATCCACTGCCCTCACCAATCACTATAAATACCACGACACCGGACATACCTACTCAGTTTCATCGACTAACGAGAAGAAACAGTAACACCACCAGTAGCAGCAACACCGCCAGCAGCCCCGAGTAAGTTCTTCTGTAGTGGAAAACGAAACGTCGCCAGTAGAGCAACCGGAATGAGGTTTGCGACCTATTTGTGGACCAATCAGAATATAATATCTAACATAAAGAGATTCAATGAGTTTCTTCTTAAGTGTATTCCAATTCTCAAATCAGAGAAAGGAATGGTAGAAGAACAATTGGCCAAAATAACCAGTACGGTAAAAATTCTATCGCTAGATCATCGAAGTGATAGGATGGTAGCTGGCAACCCATTTCAAAAGAACAACATCAAGAAAGTCAGGTTTAAAGAGGGGTCAATATGCCTACCAGATCAAGATGAAAGAGGAAATAGAATAAAAACAAATACCAATTGTTTGGTGATGTAATAACTTCTGCCTAGAGGAAGAGCTTTCTTCTTTGCACAGCACAAAATCCTTCTGACATTACCCAAGTGTAAAATAAGTCCGAAATGACTTATTTGCATTGCATTAAAAATAAACGAATTTTGCAGAGGCGGAGATTTAAATTGCATCACGGTGCATCCGGTAAGCTTTATCTCCCCAGGCAAATCCCAAAAAGTGAAAAGGATTGCGGCAAATTGAGGCCGGGCGACGCTGCGGGCTTCGTTTAATGAAGTCATGGCTGATACTCCGGCAGTCCCACTTATGATAAACACGACAAAGAAAGAAGATGGCGTGATTTCGCGCGAGCCTGGGGAACTGTGGTATTTACATAATATCTCTGTATGCGCTATTTTTGCGGGAAAATTTACATACGCTGCTTACATGGCGCGCGCTCCTCATCGAAAGATGGCCAACGTTCCACGAGCACGAACCGTAATTGTAAATTCGAATTAATGCGCAGAGAAGTGTCACGAAGGCAGGAGTCATTTGTAATGTTCTCGCATATTTGCTTTAATATACGGTATGTCGGAGCGTGTAAGGGCGTTTATTCATCATTATAATTAACAAATTTTGTCTGTCATGGGGCGGAAAATAATTCACTTCCACAGGCGTTTCAGCCCAGTTAAAAATCTAATATTCTATTCAAAATTATTCATTGTATTATTTTTATTAATACTATAAACCACCAAAGTAAATATTAGTTTAGGTCATCCTAATTACGTTTCTTATTTCATTTCATTCTTAGGTAACATTCGTTGTTACTTTTGGAAAAATAGCAATTTTTCCCACCTCTATAGCTTATAATATTGAAGCATAATAAATTATTGTATATTATACGTAGAAGATGTGCAATTAATGATAAAGTAAATATTTAAATTGCTGAGACCTAAATCCCTGCATACATATATGCAAATTACTACTTCAAATACATCACCAATGGACCTCAAGCAATATTACGTGTGACTAAGCAATCAATACATAACATACATAATATAACATATGCATTATCCGCAGCAATTATGCAGTTCGACTAATTACTACCAGTTTAATTAAATGTAGGTCTTTGTTTGAATAAATAGGAATGGTTCGTTGTTGAACCACAAACGGAACAGAGATCGACCCAAAATTTAAAGTAATGTGTTTTGTTACGCAAATTTATATGTTGCAATTTTCACTTAATGGTCAATTTATTTCAGGAGGTTCATTTGAGGTGTCCATAGGGGCTGGAAGGCGTATTCAATTTGATCGGTGAATCGCAATAGGGTAAGCGAATAAATAACTTATGTATGTACCTACTTGCTGTACACCAAACAATAACAAACAGCAAATATTTAACATCGGTCTAGCAAACAAAGGTAACCAGATTAGTTTACTCCGTGTTGATTGAATTTTCTTTGCACCTGCCTATTTTATTGATAAATAAAATATTATTGATTGCAATAATCTAATGGAAATCTTTTTCTGTAATTGATTCTTTGCGTAAATCAATCGAGGGTTCAAGGTATCAGTACAGCAATACAAATGCGACAATGACACACATTGCTTGAAAATAAAGTATGTTTACCTTTATAAATAACCATTGTGTTAGTATTTTTTATATTACCTACCCACAATCTATTTTGTTCTGTGTTACATACTTTCGCAATTTATTCATTATGTGTTTTCGTTGAAATATCAGCAAATTTGTTTTTAGTTGTAATTAAAAAGCAATAGTAGAAAACGAAAAAAATCGAAATTCAATTAAACGGTTGCTGAATTGCGACGTGAAAGTAAATATTGTTTTAATTAAAATGAAAATTGTGAGTACGTAACGCTGCAGACCAACTGTTAACAAATTAAATTTTTATAACAATTACTTTTAATTGGTGACGCCGGTTAATTTTCCCTCGTAAGTAAAGTGTTGAAGTCGTTATTAACTGGAAATTAGTTTTAAACACCTGCAGTGAAGTCTTAAATTCTCAGAATTTCTCTCTTGCAATGGAAGCGCATCTTCGTCTTGAATACTTACTTTTACTATTCAGTTAAGTTCAAGGCTTTTTTATTACTGAGAATACTTTCCGAAAAGAAATACGTATCTGAATGTGTTAATTATACAGGCTGTTTCACAACTTCGCGAAAAAAAATAATAGCGTTTGTCTTGAGATATCACGTACACTTAACGAAGGATGTTCCTCGATAAGTTGTAGTATTTCTTCTTCTCTGTTTAGGATGCGTTGTGGACGCAGCCGTCCTCCACCTCTTCTGCGACGTGCCCTTAAAGTTCCAGTATCCCTCGCTCTTTGCACAACAGAGAGAAATGTGGTACTGGTTGGCAAATGTCGGTTTTCAAAATGCTGTGCATATAAATGCCTTGCTGCTAATGTGTTTTGCCCATTCTCACCGTACACTAGAATCTTGTCAACAATCTCACTATTTGTAAATTCTGCCATTTTTTTTAGTAAATTTCCGTGCAACCACCTCAACGTACACCTTCAAACTACTCGGTCCGGCCGGCGATGACTAACAATAAATTACATCACTTATATTATTCGTAAACATCATAAACTTAAACCAGAGACGTTCAAATGGTTTACCCGTTCGACAAAATTATTTATTTTCTCAAAAATTTAGTAACACTTTGTTCAACAAAAAATGGTTCATTCTATTCATTCTCATGCAAACTTTCATTGTTTAATTTATTTTCATGAAGTTACGAATGACCCTGTATTTTGCTTTCTCTTGAAATTTAGTGTTTTCAGTAATTACCTACAAGTAATTCCTTTCAGCAATATTTTTTATTACTATGACATTTCTGAATTTTTTTTGCCAATTTAATTTGTCTACCTACACTTCTGGACAAAATTAAGGGATCACCAGTAAAATTCAAAATAAATAAATAAAACGAGCTAACGAAATTTAATGAAACGAATAAATATATAAATCTAAGTGTTTCCGTATAGTTTAGTTGATTTAAGGGCTATTAATTTTAACAGCCTTTAACACATTCTGCGATGTGCTGTCTTACTGAATAGTCGCGTCTGCAAACATTGCTGGTTATTTTGTGTTTTAACGATCATTTAAATATTTAAATTAGTTTTGCAAAAATGTCTTACACCAACATTGATCGTGTAACTCGTTCCGCTGATAAAGATGAAGTCTTAGTTCAAAAAGTTGTGGAAAAAATTCTAGCGAGTTCCATATTCGCCGATAAATTGGTCGCTGCGATTGCAGAAAAACTTGATTCGTACATCGACAAGCATGCAGCATTGGATGAAAAACTTACTCTCCTGGAAGGACAACTGAAAGAAGCGCATACTATGATTGAAGACCAAGAGCAATATTCCAGAAGAAACAATTTGCGCATATATGGAATTCCAGAAGCCCCTTCCGGACAAGCTGAAGACACGGACAAGTTAGTAATTAATTTGTGCCATGAGAAATTAAATATTAACATTCTGCCGTCAGATATTGACTGCAGTCATAGACTTAAAGGGAGAGAAGGTATTAGTAGACCTATAATTGTAAAATTTTGTCGTCGACATGTAAAAAACGATCTTTTTTATGCGAAACGTAAACTCAAGGGAACTAAAATCGTTGTTCGGGAGGACTTAACATCTACGCGAATGAACCTAGTTAAATTGTGTGTGAAAAAATTAGGAAATAAAAATGTGTTCACTAACAATGCTCAAATTTTTGTAAAACTTGATAACAAAATCCAAAAGATTAAATCTGTTGATGATCTTAATTTAATATAATTGTTTCCAGCAATAACGCCGTTGTAGTTGTTTTTCTGTTTCTCTCGCGCGCGTTTAGAATTCATTGTTTTCTTTTGACATACTTTATTTTCTTTTTCAAAGGAAATTTTTTTTTTTTTTTGTATATTGCAAAAGCTCTGGGGATGTTGTCAATTAGTTAAACTGACTGATTTACTTATTTTCAATTAATAATGGTAAATACTATTAAAGTGGGTCATCTCAATATTCGATCTCTATTGCCAAAAATTTTAGATTTAGAGAGGTTTATCTTGAATAATAATTTCACCATTATGGCTATTTCTGAGACTTGGCTAAAATCAGATATATCATCGGATGTTTTACAATTGAATAATTTTTCTTTTATACGTACAGATCGTGGCAGCCGGGGCGGAGGGGTAGGAATCTATATACACAAATCAATTCGTTTCTCCATTATTGACACCAACCATAATATTGAACAGCTTTGGTTATCTTGTCGATTAGGTTCGGAAAATGTTGTTTTTGGCGTTATTTATAAACCACCGCAAGTTGATCATAATTACTTTCTTAACGAATTTGAAAATTCCATTGCTCAATGTTTGCTATATTCCGATAAAATTTATTGCACTGGTGATTTTAACATAGATTTATATAATTTAAGTAATC
The DNA here is from genome assembly GCA_039766575.1 of Serrognathus titanus. NCBI lineage: Eukaryota > Metazoa > Arthropoda > Insecta > Coleoptera > Lucanidae > Serrognathus > Serrognathus titanus. The sequence continues at coordinate 6,224,930 of CM077912.1, forward strand.
CTGTAACAACGTTCTTCTCTAATTTTTTAGACTCTTTAAATCTTAGACAGGTCATAAGCCAACCCACTCGATTAACTGTTACAAAATTGTCATTAATTGACTTGTTTATTGTTTCTGATGATACTTTACTTGAAAATTCTGGGGTGATTCCCTGTCCTTTGTCAGATCACGATTGCATCTTTGGTGATATTATTATCGAACCGGAATGTTCAAATCCAGTATTTCGTTTCTGCCGTAATTATAAAAACATCAATATAGACGACTTTGACAAAGATCTATATCTGTTACCACTGCATTTAATTTTTAGAATTGATGATGTCGAGCAAAAAGTTAATTTCTTGAGCAATTGCATCTTAGATCTCTTCAACCGCCATGCACCGCTAAAAATTTGCAAACTTGCTAAACCATATACACCATGGCTGACTGATAACTTAAAATTACTCATGTCATTGAGGGACAAAGCAAAAGCCAGGTACAGAAGAACCAAACTTCAGCAGCATTGGAATTACTATAAATCTTTAAGGAATCTAACCACATTTACATTTAATAAAGAGCGAAAAGCATACTTTGATTACATTTCCAAACACTTTAGCAGCAAATTCCTGTGGAAAGAACTTAACCATATAAAGGTAAAAAAAAATAAAGAAGATTTGATACCAGATCATCTTATGAATGTAGATGCAATTAATAACTTTTATGTTAATAGCTCTTCTCAGAATAGCTCTCAATGTAGGACCAATCGATATAAAAATCAAACAAAAAATTCAAGCGTTCTTTTTCATTTTCATCTCGTAGATACTCTTACAATAACTAAAATACTAAACAGTTTCAAGTCTAATGCTGCTGGAGGTGATGGGATAGATATTAGAATGATTAAACTTTGCTCTCCTTACATAATTCCACACATAACACATATAGTCAATTCTTGTATCATTGAAGGTACTTTTCCTTTTTCATGGAAGCAAGCTGTAGTGCGGCCGTTACCTAAAGTAAAACTACCACAACAGTATAAAGATTTACGGCCAATAAGCTTCCTTCCTGTTCTCTCGAAGATATTGGAAAAGGTTCTGAATAATCAATTGAAAAAATTTATGGATGACAATCATATTCTGCCTGATATTCAGTCGGGATTTAGATCTGGTTTTAGCTGCACAACTGCGCTCCTAAACGTTACTGACGACTTGCTAACCAACTGTGATCGAGGAAACGTCACTGCACTTATATTACTTGATTACAGCAAGGCCTTTGATACTGTTAATCATGAGACACTTATTTCATTACTATCATATCTTGGCCTTTCCTCTAGTGCACTTACTTTAATGCAGAGTTATTTGCGGGATCGTACACAGGTGGTCAAGTTAGATACATCTATTTCAAGTTCTCTGTCTGTTTCGCAAGGAGTCCCTCAAGGATCCATTCTTGCCCCTACACTCTTTTCAATTTACACTTCAAATTTTCCTGCTGTCCTTAAATATTGTCAAGCACACGTTTATGCTGATGATACTCAGCTGTATATTAGTTTTCATCCTTCTGCTTGGCAACAAGCCGTATCTAATATTAATGCCGATTTAAGTTGTATAGCTGATATTTCACGTGAACATTCTCTTAACATAAATCCGGATAAATCCAAAGTTATCCTGCTCGGTAATACGGAGATATGTAGAACTTTGGGGAACCTTATTAATTTAAAAATCAATAACACTAAAATTCCCATTGTCTCCGATTCTAAAAATCTTGGTCTAATGTTAGACAATTCTTTCAGATATAGACAACATATTACAAAATGTATTAGTAATGCATATCTCAGTCTCAAGAGTTTATTCCCACATAGATCATATCTTAATATTGATTTAAAAAAGAAACTTTGTGAGGCTTTTGTTATGTCCCAATTTACATTCTGTGCTCCAGTCTATCATGCTGCTATTGACAAAATAACAAGCTATCGTATTCAAAAAATACAAAACTCGTGTTTGAGGTTCATATATGGTATAAGAAAATATCAGCACATATCACATAAACTTGCTGAAGCAGGCTGGCTGACAATGTACAACAGAAGAGAATTACAAACTATATGTCTATATCACAAAATATTAATATATCGTTCTCCGCCTTATTTATATAATAAAATTAGATTTCGTTCGGATGTTCACAATATTACAACCAGATTCAGAGGATTAATTTCACCCCCCCATCACACAACTACACTTTTTGAAAGGTCTTTTTCTTATCAAATATACAGTAAATATAATGAATTATCTGATGAAATCAAGTCTCTTAAACTGACCCTTTTTAAAATAAAGCTCCGTTCAAGATTATTTAATAAACAATGTGTGGCATTAGAGTAAACGAAATATATTATACCTCAGAGCATTTGTAAACATGCAATCTACTTTATGTTCTATGTATGTATATCGCAGAATATTAGTTAAGTTTTTTTTTAGGCAATTTAGTACTTGTATTACGTTTATATATTTCAAGGCTTAGGTGGTAGAACAGGCTATAGGGCAACCTATATACTGAACCTCACCTTGTGGTTGCAAACAAACATTTAGTTAAAAAATTATAGTTTTTCAGTATTCATGTAAATGACCTTTGTTATGCAATAAAGACAATTTATTATTATTATTATTATTAAATACTTTAAATCTTTAAAATAACATTGGTCTTCTCATGAACTTATATCCAAATTTGCAGAAAATTAACAAAACTAAAATTATTAATAGCGTGTATGCCCTCCTCTTGCAGCAATACACGCTGCTAATCTTCTTGGCATGCTTGAGATTAAGTTTCGTATACTTTCTTGAGGTATTTGTTCCCATTCTTGTACAAGCATGTTAGAGAGCTCATCAGGTGTTACTGGTGGTCTCGGTGCGTTTTTAATTTTGTTGCCCAATTGATCCCAGAGATGCTCAATAGGATTGAGATCAGGGCTTTTGGCAGGCCACTCCAAACTTTGGATATTTGCAGCTGTGTCAATGTTAGCTGTATGAGGTTTGGCATTGTCTTGCATAAAAATGAATCCATTGCCGAAATTTTCGGCAATTGGTTGAACATCGTCTCTATATCTTCTTGATGTTAGCGACCCATTTCGTATCAAAACCAATTCTGTACGACCATTAAATTATATGCTACCCCAAACCATTACAGACCCTCCACCAAATTTGTCAAATTCTCTAATGGTACATGGTGCAAATCGATCGCCTGGTCTTCGTATGACAAGAGCATGGCGATCATTCCTGCTTAGAAAGACTCTGGACTCGTCCGAAAACAAAACGGCGTTCCACTGCCCCTCGTCACAACCTTGATGATTTTGACTAAAGTTTAAGCGATTTCTTTTGTGCGTAGCTGTGAGAGTTGGACTGGTTGCTGGTTTTCTAGCAGACAAATTGACTTCTTTTAGTCTTCTTCTTACTGTTTTGGTAGAAATTTCTTTTCCAGTGGCTAATCGAAGATCATTTTTTAATTAACGAGATGTTACAAATTCTGAAGTTCGATAAAGCGATCTTCTCTGCGTGTTGTTTTCCTTTTAGTACCTTGTCCGCGTCTTTCTTGAAACTACCAGTGTTTCTGAACCGTGCTGCTGCCCTCTGTACCACAAATTTGTTGGTATTTAGAATTCCAGCAACTTTTCTCTGTGAATATCCTTCACGAAGGAGAATAATCATTTGGGATACTTCTTCCGGTCTACAGTGGCGTCTAGACATATTTAATTAACTTAATGCAAACAAATTCACTAATTTTCGAAACCAAAAAACCCCGCTGACTTAAAAAGGTGTCAACAATTAGGCCTTTTTGTTGGCTTTTCGTTTCCTAGCAGAGAATGCCTTGCTTTTATTAATTGTTTCAAACACAATTGTGTTTAATAAACGTCAATTTATGACATGTGAAAAGTCTATTAAAAATAACTTGTAAATTGGAAAAGTTATTTCAAATTTATTTGGTGGTCCCTTCATTTTGTCCAGAAGTGTATTTCGGCTCAAATTGAAAGGATATGACGAAGAAGCGTCATCATGCTTACCAAAAGGAAACTCATGTAAGCAACTAAAGAATTGATAGTTGAAAATTTGGAAGTAAGAATGAAGAAAAGCGTTAAAGGAATTCACATCGAAATATGAAAGTTTCAGCAGTTGCAAATTAAATGGGTTTACCTTGGTTTGTACATTTCAGAACAAAAGTTGTAAAAGCGACAAATTGATGAAGAAGGAAGCTTAACTTTGACTGATGACATCTTTTCGATCGAATGACCCACCTTCAAGACAAGAATCGATTCAAAGAGTAAACACTATCGAAAAAGGGGCAAGGACGCAACTTCGTAGAGATAACTACGGTGTTTTGTGAATCGAATCTATACGCTCACAAGAGGTTTAAACAAAGAAAAAACATGAAAATTAATTAAAATTGTGTAACTGGCAATATAGAAAGTATTAGGAAAGAGTTTATACATGTATTTCGGCCTTATTGGGCCTCATCATTAATTCCTGTTCTTGTGTTTTGGGATTTTAGAAATTCAAAAAATGGGTAAGTTTTTCTAAATTTTTCAATAAACCAAATTTTTTAAGGTACAGAGTTCTGATGAGGCCCAATAAGGCCGAAATACATGTATAAACTCTTTCCTAACACTTTCTAACAAGTGATCAAATGAAAAATGAATTAGAGTAGGTGTTGGAATTTAAATGCATGTCTTGGATAACATCATATTAGTACTAATTGTCAATCAATTGTGACATAAACAACACGTCGGAAATGTTGTTTAACGTTACTCACGCAGTTATTCATAGAGTTAAAAAGTGTCTTAATGCAGCAGGCAGTGGTCATTTTTATGCATCTGCTTTAATTGTTTGAAAATAAAACGGTTTTCTTGCTTTGTAGAAACGTCAAAGTGACTGAACGAACGTTCGATGAACTAAATGCACACATGCATGTTTAGTTGCATCGCCAACTCTAATTCGTTTTTCAGTTGATCACTTGTTATATTGCCAGTTACACAATTTTAATTAATTTTCATAATTTTCATCTGGTAAGCAAACTTGATTTTATTTTAAAGAAAAAACAATTCAAAATTTAAAAGCTGGAAATACCCAATCCATGTTACTCCACAAGAATCAGAGGGTTCATAAAATTTCAAGGACTAATCGACAATTTCTTCCATTTTTAATCAATAACTAAAGTTCGATAACATCCTGTCTAGACCTAAAAGAATCAACTTCAATTTTTCTTATAACTGAAGCTATATCTTGTGCAATTTGTGCTGATTATTCGCTTCATTACAAATTTTGCTCGTTACAATTATTCTGTAAAATTCAAAGTAGGTTCGCAGACATTAAAAAAAGAAATGTCAAATTGCGACATAGACGAGCGTGTACGTACTGAAGTAACAATTTGCACGTTTTGTCGTGATCGAGACATCGATCCTTCTTTTCGCTGCGCGTTAACATATTCCTAGAAACTGTAAAACAAAGCATCAAGTGACATTTTCAGGCCATTATAAAAATTGCGATCGCTTATCTCTTCCTTTCTCTGTTAAGCAAAGAAAATCCACGTCGGCTCACACAGTTTCCTTTGTTCACCTTTCAATACGCCTGGAGAAACAGCAGCAAATTGCCACCTTATCTCTTGCATATTTGCAAAGCTAAACGCTAAAGTTGATGGAAAACAGCTAACAAATTGTTATACATTTTACACAAATATTTTCCTTTATCCAATTTATTACACGTATTAAGTCTATGTGAATGTGTAAATTATTTTATGAGATAGATAAGAAAGTGTGCCACCATATTTTAAATCGTAAACCTGTTGAAATCATTCAATCAAGCCTACGTGCTTATTTATTTTCCCGAAAAAATTCTAATATACACGATGATTTTATCTTTCCATGTTTATTGGCTTGCCATATGTTGGCCGTATTGAAGTCTATTGAGTAGGTCTGAAAATTTTATTCCGTTAATTTATGCCAATGACGTGTCAAGCATAAAATTCAATGTGTCAGAGAGACGTATAAATTTTAAAACCAACCTTAAAGTATCGCTAAGTACATAAATTAGTATTAATATTTTATTTTATAGTGCGTACGTGTCTCACGCAAAATAGATTTAAGTATCAACGACTTATTACATTGTAAATTACTTGTTTAAAACCTTGAGTATTATTAATATCCTCTTGCAATTTATGACAAAACTGTAATCACGTTCGCTTTTATTAACTGGAAGCTCGCTTCAGAAAATTCCTGTTAATTTGATTTTTTTAGAGACAAAAATGAACTTACCCTTTACAAAATGAGCTTTCGGATTTTAGGAAGTAAAAACGTGTTAAGTCACATTTTTGTAATTTTAAACAAGAGGATTTTTGAAATTCCTCTACTCGCTCCTCTTTACGTATCTCTGTTATATATTTTAAAGCTTAAAGAGCCTTTCAGTACCAATAGCTCGTTTGTGCGTTGAAATCAATTTCAGGAGCACAAAGCTACGACACTTGATTTAATTTAAGCAAACGTGCGCCTGAAACAGGAACTAGAATGGGAGGTATAATAACGTGTGTGTGGCTCTTAAATAGATTGGAGACACGAGAACCGAACACAACCCTTATTGGTAAACGTCAGTTCGTAGCTGGTCATATTGTCCGTGCAGGAAATAATAAGACGAACAGAAGTTGATGGCGTTGGAGGTGTGCTATCGCACATCATACTGATGAGTGAAACCATTTCAGGGGAATTGCTTCGCAAGGGACTGCAAGATGGGGCCAATACTGATCTGTATGCATATTGTAAAATGCTTCAGGGCCGGCTCCACGACGTTCTCGATAGCGTGTGGAACGGACTGGCGAATCGTGCTTTATCTTGGATTTGTTATTTTTCCGCTCGTAAATATCCACCTATCACGTTAGGAGATCTTGTTGTATGTCTTCTGATGGATGAGACGAAACCGAGCCATTTGCTAATCCACCGTCGACGGGGATATTACGCTTTTTATCCTCATTGTCTGCAAGGCTAAGATACTTATAAAGCGATTCCGATCCTACGAGTTCGCGACAGAAAGCTCCGCCAAGATATTTTGTAAACTTCTCCCGGTATAACTGGTCCCATTCAAGTTTAAATGAGATTTAAATTTATCATGGCGCACTGACAAAAGGATTATATTCGGTGAGACCGCTATATAAATATGTCTTCGCCACATTTGCAATTCTAATATCATCTCATCTTCCTAGCTGCTCTCTGGGTACGCATATTGTCGCCGGGAAATGCCAAAGCCGCTGGGTGCTTTTAAAATCTTACGGCCCTCCTTCACTATTTTTCATATCTCTACGATCAGACGGTATATAAGACCTCCTATTGTAATCGTACCGCCCTCTTTTTTTTATGAGCATCTTAAACTCTATGCCGGATCGATATTGCGCCTTTTTTGTAGGCGTATAAATCACTAAACAATAACTAGCATGAAATTACTATTTTTTTTATTCCGGCCTTGCTATTGTCTCTTAACACAAAAGATTAATTCTCAAAATAATTTACTCTTTCAAATGTTATCTAAAGATAATTAATAAATTGTCAATGAATAACAAACGATAAATTTCTTCATTAAACTACTATTTCTAAAACTTCAAAGGATCACTTTTAAAAATGCTTAAGTCGTTTCAATAAATTGTTATTTCTAAATCCTCAAAAGGAAGCAAAAACGTAGCGATAATTTTGTTGAAAATTGAGAAATAGTGGGGATAGGAGGATAATAACAGTGGTGCTGGTGCGTCGAAGGACACAACCGGATCATCCTTAGCCGGTTCGTCCTTCTTATTAGCTTTCATTTTTAAATTTACTTATCTCGTAGTTGTTTCAATAAATTGTTATTTTTAAATCCTGAAAAGGAAGCAAAGATGTATTGCTTGTTTCATTGAAACTTGAGAAAAGTTGGCGGTAAGAGAAATGTAACGCATGTGCTGGTGTATTGAAGGTCACAACCGGATCATACTTAGCCGACTCGTCCTTCTTATTAGCTTTCATTTTTAAATTTACTTAACTGTTAGCTGTTTCAATAAATTGTTATTTTTAAATCCTGAAAAGGAAGCAAAGATGTATTGCTTGTTTCATTGAAACTTGAGAAAAGTTGGGGGTAAGAGAAATGTAACGCATGTGCTGGTGTATTGAAGGTCACAACCGGATCATCCTTAGCCGACTCGTCCTTCTTATTAGCTTTCATTTTTAAATTTACTTAACTGTTAGCTGTTTCAATAAATTGTTATTTTTAAATCCTGAAAAGGAAGCAAAGATGTATTGCTTGTTTCATTGAAACTTGAGAAAAGTTGGGGGTAAGAGAAATGTAACACATGTGCTGGCGCATTGAAGGTCACAACAGGATCATCCTTATCCGACTCGTCCTTCTTATTTCCTGATACTTACAAAGTTACTTAACTCGCAACTGTTTCAATAAACTATAATTTTTAAATACTCAAAGGATCAATTTTAAAAATGCTTAACTCATGACTGTTTCAATAAGTTATTACTTCTAAATCCTCAATATAGCGATAATTTTATTGAAACTTGAGAAAAATAGGAGTAGGAAAGTGATGACGGTGATGCTAGTGTGTCGAAGGACACAACCGGATCATCTTTAAACTGTTCGTCCTTCTTATTAGCTATTATTTTTAAATTTACTTAATTCGCAGCTGTTTCGATGAACAATTTTTTTGAATCCTCGTTTTAAACTGAAACGATCGCGGATTTGTTATTTAAAAGCAAATCGAGTTTTTTGTTTGTTTAAATTGTAGATACCAAAGAAAAGTAATCTTACAAGGCGGAGAATGCCACCGCCAACGACCCGGTTTCCAAATTACGGCCTTTTAGAACACCCAGTTCGAAAAAGGTACTTGTAGCATTGTTCCTGTTATCATAAATCAGGTCGTTTTAAAATTTTGTCGTTGTACGCTTTAGAATCTTTGAAAGAATTGGTCACGCAAGTACTCGAGTTCACAAAAAGGATCATATTACATCGCCAGTAGAAAGGAATTTGGCTTTCGTTTTGGAATTGTTAAATAAAAGAAGGGAAATAATAAATATGTCAATGAGTATTTGCAGCGTCAAGTTATTTTGAAGAAGTTGGAAAGTTGGAACATGTGCAGGACTACCGTAGTCAAGTGTCTGTCACGCTAAGTGGGATTCGAAAATTTATTAGTAAAGTACCGTGGACGAGAGAGAGGGGCGATTTATTTTTTCTGAACTAAAATAGCGGTATTGGTCAAGGGGTTTTTTAAAAATTTGCTTCGGGGGTATAGGGAGGAGTTTAATTTGTTACTTGCGAAGGGAAAATAAAAAACGGAAAGCAGAAAGATTCTAATCGTTCGAACGAGAAGTGCTCTGAGTGCTCTGCAGTTGCTTTCATATCTTATTCATAATTTTAGTTAAATCATATTATTTCGGGACGGTCCAAAATACAATGTTAAGATTGCCTTTTGGCAATTAAAACAAACAAACAGACAAAAACTCGAACCGCACCGCGACGCGAATGAATTATAATAAAAACAAGTGCGCGAGTGTGAATGAGGTGCACATCGCGGAACGCGGATTGGTAAAATTGCATGAATTTATATTTCTTTTCACATACTTAGTGGTATAAATTGGCTCATCAATCTTTGACTCGAAAATCTGTAAAGTTCAATATTTGCATTGCTTAGGCAATTTTTAGTTTAGTTTTGGTACTGGCGATTTCATTTAAATCAAAGTTAAAACTCAATAAATTCAGTAGTTTGCGCGTTTAATCAACCAGAGTAAATTAACTACCCCTAAAATCTATTGGTCGATTTCGAATACAGTGTATTTTTCTGTAATTTAGTTCTACCTTTTTGCGATAATCTCACACTATCGGTGCTAATTCGATTTGTTCAGGGAAATCTGCAGCTGAAACCACTGGGCAGGCAAAGTTATATCTGCGGACGAACACAGTGCGACCAGCACAGTCTAATTCAGAAATCAAGGCAAATTTAATACTCCGTAAAATGAGGAGTCCAAACTACCTATAAATAGACATCTTCTTGACAGAACTTCTCTCACACCCTGTATGTGGACTGAAGCGTTGTCTTTACCCAAAGGTTTGCAGGTTAACTGAAAGCAATCTGTCGAGAGACTTAAAGTGCCATAACCGCAAAAGCAGAGTGCCGATGCAACAGTCAATTGGGTCCTTTGCGCAAACAAATTAGTTCGATAATAGGTTTAGCCGACGAAAAACGACGTAGAGGGATCTGAAAAAAGCGTACATTGTACCACCCTCTAAGCCACGTGGATGTAGTAGACAATGATCCTATCCCGTGTCCTGATTAATTAGGTTAATTATAGAGGTAGGGTAGTCCAACACCTCTGAAAAGGGTCCCTTAAAAACTAGTGGCAGTTGCTGTTAATTATCTTGCAAATTAATAGCCGAGGGCGGCCTTTTGTACCACATACTTTTCCGAACATCTGATTAATCAATTAATAATTCCCATTAATAAAGTACACTGTAGACACACTCATAGCGTCTTCGAGTACTATCTAAGGTGGCAAACACGAGTACCAAGACAAAGCTATCTTGAAAAAAAATTAATTGTTGATCTAATTTAAGTCACAAAGTTGCTACCGCCACTAATTGCGTGTGCACCAAGCCACCAGCTGTGTGAATTGAAGTAAATTAGATCGCTACGATATTCGACGTGAAATACGTTAAGCGAATTTTATTATACTTCTTATTGTGATTTTTATATAGTTTTCAAACGACGTCTTTACTCTGATTTTACCAGATGCCTCAGTGGTAGAAGGAGTTTTTACCTCTTTTTTTGCAATAAATAATTAAATTTAACGTCCCGTATTTAGTTCCTTTAATCTCTCAATTTTATTCACCATCTCACCAAAGTAGAATCAAGTTACGACAACGCAGGGTCAAGTTTAATTAGACGATCACGAACAATAGGCATTAAAAGGTTTTAATTAGGGGGAACTCCGAAAAGGGTCTAACGGTAGTATTTGTCGTAGAGGATTGTCCTTAACGCGAACTGTAAAAACGTAACGATAGCAGGTAGCCCGGTAGGCAGGTAGCTAGACGTTTGGGTATTGCATGGTAATGACAATGACATTGTCGACCTTTTTTGAAATTTCTCCGAAGTGAACCTTAGGTAATTACGCGTTTAGTTTTCGTTTAATCAATAAATTTTTCGGTCCAGTAAATTAATTTGTCAATAAGTTTAGTTTGTTTTTGTTTGGACCGTTTTTATTAGTTATTTAGTTGTCCGTAAAGTCAACAAACAAGGCGGCACGTCACAAAACACACTTAACTGATAGCTGTGTCAGATTAAGATATAATAATAAATTTAAAGAAAGTACCCAAATTTTACCTCTATTTCACAATAAACGAGATACATTTTTAAAGCGATACCTTCAAGGAATTTTTGCATAATAATTTTTTTCTTTTTATTTAATCAAAGTATTAAAGCGACATTAATATTAGAGCAAAGAAGGTCATCTGAAATTAAAAAAAACTGACCTGATTTAAATCTAAATTCCTTTTTTCCTTTATCGAACAATGACTTGATGACTTGCATCTATGTTTCAAACAATAGCCTCCACAATTTCTGGCAATAAAATTAAAAAAATTAATGCAACCAGTCAAAAAACACCTCTCAGTTTCGAGAACGTGACTGATGAATGAGCCAAAAACGATATAATTGGTGTGCATTATCCTTATTAGCACCGGTAGCAGTTACCGGCTTAAGCGAACATGCTGTCTCTGTCATGTTCTATTAATTACGCACGATTACCCTGGTAATTATATTATTAGAATTAATCCGATTTATTAGGATTAAGGCGTCTTAATGCGGCGTGTAATTTGCATAATTGGAAAAAGCTGAAACGGTAGAATAACCGAAACGCAGATTAGAAACACTCGTTAATTTTTTTCTCTTTTAGACTTTAAAACGCAAATAACTGGCGTATTTCACAATTTGTTTTTCTTTATTAAATTATTTATTTTGCAAATTTGCGAAACCTCACAATTCTTCGGCGATGAATGAACATTATAAGTTCCAAAGTTATCAAAGCAACTAATTCTACAAATCTATTTTTTTTTTTTTTTGGCTTAGTTAAATGATTTCAATCTCAGATTTTATCATCGAAAAGCACGTTGGATGGCGTTCTATAAACAACTTTGCTTGGCTGGGGTTCTATAGATTTTTCATCCTTTCGGCACGCGGAACTGCGAACAACTAAAATGACTTTCGACGTGGTTAAGCTCGACCGGTATTTAAAAGCCGCATAAATTACGCATGGGGAAAACAAAACTGAAAAAAAAATAATAAAAACATCAAAGCAATAAAAACTCCAAAGGAAACATATCAAAGCAATAAAAAAGGAAAATTATATTATCTTATTTTGTTATTCATAGTCATCCTGCGTCCATTAAAACTTCAGTCTCTCGGGCGTATTTTGGAAAATAAAAGAGTAGCTCTGTGCCATAGGGGTCGTCGCGTAGGTTTTCTGCTCTGCCTACGTAAAACCACCCCTTTCGAAGCAATATATCAGAAAGTTTTTGGCTAATATCATGAAATCTGATACATTATGCTAGGACTTCATCATTTTGTTGTGTTATACATAAAATACGTTGCTCTGAAATTTAAATAATAATAAAGTCATGGGATAGACAAACTCGGCGGACACCCAATACAAGTAAAGAAACTCTTTTAACGTTTCAGACATGTTCTTGTTTGCAAAAGCAATTATTTGCACGCTTCATAACTTATTTATTTTACAGCTTCCACTTGAATTACTTCGTGAATTTTGTTGAGCTTGTGTGCTGCAGGCGTACTCACATTTCATCTCGTTACAAATAAATGCTATTTCTCGCATGCTTACTAATCTCTTCTTTATTGCATTCCACTTTTCCGAACCTTGGCAAACATCCTACGTCGAGAGATAGTAAGTGCAGTTACACGTATTCATTGAGCGAATAAAAATTGTTTACATAAATATAATGTAATGACATCAAAGCACTGAAATGTAAAATTTTTATTTATTTTTAGGACGATACATTTCCCTAGATATTTTATAAAAAGAAAGGATATTAAGAAATTTTTTTATAAAGGATTTAATTTAACAGTAATTACCCGACTAGCTTTTTTTTTAATTTCCTGCTGTTCACACAATGCTTATAAACACATTGACATATTATGTAAAATCATGAAAAAAGTTTCCTGCCTATTAGCACTGGTCTTGAACTTAATCGATTTAAATTGTTAACTAAAAACCGCTTGCTAATTTACAAAACCCTTTTCTATGTGTGATAGATTAGAAATATTTTTTTCGTCAAAAATCAGAAGAACTCTCGATGCGATATTATATAGCATTTATGTAAAGTGAAATGCAAGGGCCTTTACAAATTTTATTTTATAGGCTTGAATAGCTTAGTGCCATCGCATTGAATCGAAAAATTTCAACTGGAAAAGAAGAAATATGTCTACTCGAGGGGGAAAGAGTATTGATTGTCTCCATAAAGAAATGTTCAGGCCACTATTATTTGTTATAAGTTTCACGTAAACGTAAAACAAAGAATTCAATACACTCACGTCCACAATTAGTTAATGGTCCATTATATCTCATCTCCTTGGATTACGTGAACTAAATTCTTACGTTCGCCGTTATTTCTTCGCCCCGTGTTCATTTACATGCACACATTTTGCGTGAATTTAATTACTGCAAAAACATAAAACATTTGTAATTAACAATTATCAGGCGTTTCATTTTCGGTTTTGCAATATTATTTGTGTAACCATTCGTGATTCATTCCAATCACAGAGATTACTGATGTGCATAATGGGCTCAAGGTAAATGAACACGTAAACAATTTATTTAATTTACTTTAATTTAATCTTTAACAAAAACTCAAGAAAGAAAAAGCTTGTGTAAAGGGTAGTTTTATAAGCACGCAAATTTTAACCCAAGAAAAGAGAGAGCGTTATGTTTGCCTTGTTCAAAAATATTCTTGTATTAACGTGCTGTAAAATAACATGTACATAGAAGGAAGTTGATTAAGACATAAAAGTATCTACGAAATTACCCACGTTTTTTGTGTTATTTTCTGAATATAAACGTACGTGACGGTGATTAGGGCGTAAACTGTTTTTTGCCGAAAGAATTCAATAAGCTGACCTCAACTATCTATCTCTAAACAAAGAAGAGGACACCGTGCTTTTTGTTGGTCTGTCGTTAAGCCACACTTATGCCTAACCTTGTCCCAAACACATCCTGCCAGGCTTTTGTTTCATTTCGAATAGGCAGGCTATCCATTTATTAAATTCATTCAATTTAATGGCGTTTGGAAAGGTGCGGTGTAATTGATTTATCTTGACAGCTGAGGGACATTAATTATTTCGTTAATCTGGAACCGTTTCGATTGTGATACCTTTCGTGTGTGAATGGGCTAATGTGAGAAAATTAAAAATCACCCAATCTTCAATACTTATTCACTTTCTTTGCAAATTTTCCAATGTATTATTTAAACACTGAAAGGACTATAGGAAAAAATTCCTTTCGTATTCTTTAAGTATTTTTCTATATCAAAAAATGTCTACGTAAGCAAATATCAAATAAAACAATAACTTAAGTTGTTTAAAATAGCGTGCAGTAGAAATTTTATAATATTTCATTAAATCTTCCTTCATCAAACAAAAATCATTCCCCTTGATTTGAATGCAGCTATTTCATCAGTCTTAGAAAATACGTGCGCAGTTTGCAGGAGATTTGTTCTTTGCTCACGTCGTCGTCTTGCAGTAGATTGAAGCCAATTCAAGAACGACGTGTAATTTATTCGAGCGTAAGTATTACACTAAACATTACACGTTATTAGAAATTCCGTAAAGTTTTGCCACGCAAATTGAGCACGTCTCAGTAAATTTTAATAATTTCTGCTCCGGTTCAGCGATGAAAACGGAGGTTATTAGCGAGCGGGTGTCGAACGTTGCACGTGAACTTATTTGCAATGCTTGCAGAAACACTCGGCGGCATTGCAGGAGCTTTTCCTCTTCAATACTCACTCATTAGGGAGTCTAAAATGCGATTAAAGGATTCATTAGTTACCGGGGCAGAACGTAATATGACGATGCTACGTTTTCAAGAAAATTATTGCCACTTTACGCTTCGGAAATTTCAGTTTGCTTCCATGAATTACCACCTGCAAGGAAAAAAAAAGAATAAAAATCGAATGCTTTTTGACGGAACAAAACTCGCGCTAACTTAATTACCTGTGAATTCCACATCAGATAAAACTCGTTTGCAACTAAAAGCGCAAACTTAATTTGTTTTCAATTTAAATTATACTGATTAAATTTGATTGTTCGCTATTGTTTTTACTTTTTGGAAACTTTTCAGATTGATCGGACGTACCTAAAGGAAATTTGCTTGCTACACGCTGAGACAAATTGAACCGGTGCAATAAAAATACAATTAAATCCCGAGTCAATTACACAGGACGAGCAACCCGCATAAAAGTGGCTGAACATTGTAACTCTGTTTGCACCAGCTTTTTTCAACGTGTCTGCAAACAATCCTTCTTAATTAACTGTATACACGTTGTGTGCAGGTGACTTTACCTTGGTACATTTTCCAGATGTCCTTTTCATGTTTTGCATAATGCGTCTGATGAATTTGTGGTTCATGAAAATACGACTAGACCCTCGTACATTCGCAGTTTTTCACTTAAAATAATGTATTGTTCTTCTAAACAGTGTTATTTAAAATTATAAAGAATAATTTTAACGACGGCGACGTCTTAATGAACGTGTCTTAGTGAACATGTGTACAAAACGTTTTCCCATCCAGTGTGTCGCTCTCATTCTTTCGCATGTTCACGTATGTTCCTTACTTGATTCGCACCCTAAACAGACAAGTAAAGAAACGTAACTTAAAAAATAGTTTTATTGGTTTGATTTTACAATGGTTATCACATTGGAAGAAAAATCTTTTATGGTTGAATCTTACTTTCGAAACGCCCAAAAAATCACTGGCGAATGGATCTATTCTATTCCTGATTGTATTGCAGAATTTCAGGAAAGATTTCCAGAAACTGTATTTCTGTACCACAAATTTGTTAAGCAACTTCAATACTCTGGAGGAGTATTCAAAGAAACTGGCAGCGTGGCTAGAAAACAGGTATCAGGTAGGCCTAAAGTAGGAACTGATGAGATAGTTGAAAATATGAGACAAATTATGACACAGAATACCCTCTCTCTAGAACGATAAGTCCCTGGTAAAACGCAAGTTCCTAAAAAATATTGGTGGTGCCATCCCTCGGGATCGGAATCCTTAGCGCCTGCAGCAAAAATGGCGGGAATTATGATTACCTCAATATGAAAGGCATCCATTGAAGTATTTTTAAATATATTGAATTTTGTGTAGAATATTTTCCAGTCATTTAAAATTCTACACAAATTTCAATATGTTCAAAAAAATCTCCAACAAATACACTAGTTATAGAATTAATAGTAGTATAAGTATATTCCTATCGTCCAAATGAAATATACATATGAATTAACTATTACATTTATTATTCTCAATTGTAGCACACGAATGTTTATAAAAAATTTTACAAAACTAATACTATTGCTATAGGTAGGATTTTTTTATAAAACTTTGATAGAAAAATCTCCATGATTAAAATTAACAAAAAAAAATACGCCAATCCATAAAGCTCAAGTTCTCAAGTACAAATGTAATGGTTTTATAATATATTTTTTTAACGAACACTAAAAATTCACACTATCGCTCTACGTTTCACTATCGATTGATAGCTTCGTCGCTCCCGAGGAAGCTAACAATTCCGTTAAAATAATTTATTACACAATTTTCATCGGACAAGAATGTACTTCAATTAATAGTTTTAGTTATTGTTATTTTTTCAACAACAATTTTAGAAACTGACAAATAATCCTACAGTAGATACATAAAGAAATTGTTATACAAAAATTAACTTAAATGTTTTACCTACTTCTTTCATTTACACACATATTGAAATAAAACTATTTACTGTGCCTAAATTTCTTTTGTTTGTCACAAATTAACTGCAATGCAGCTTCAATTTCTTTTGGATTCTGAGGAATCTCTTTCTCCAATAGTATATTATTTAATTTTTTAATATAACTGAATATATAAAGTTTTACAAAAAATGTGAAAATTTCATCCTTGATGATTTCTGCATATGGGCATTCCTCAAAATCCAAATCTATTATTTTTCTTAAATAACTGACTAGTCTGTTTTGTATTTTCAAATTGTATAGTACAGTTGGCAATAGAACAGTCATCAAATTGTACAATTTTATTAAACTTTTAATTACATCGACTTTCAAATATTGGAGTCTTAATATACCACCATCATATTCCTTCAAAGCAGTTAATTTGTGAAAAAGACGATCAGGCTCACCTGAATGTTGTAAATTTCGGAAGCAAATGCCACAATCAAATTTGTCTAATGATATATGCTTCAATACAAATCCACCAACATAACTCACAACATTCGCATCAAAGAAATCTATATCAACATTAAATATAATTGATGTGGGAGGATGCCAGCGATCTCTATTACTGCCTGGGGCCAACATCTACTTCCATGTTCTGTACGCCTGCTTGGCGAATGAAATTTTGTAATGAAATCAAAACAGATTCCATATCACTTTCGCAGTTACAATTACGGGAATGGTAAGAAGATAAATTCCTAACAAAAAGGGATTTATAAAAAGAAATAAAAGCATGGCAAGTTGGGTTAGTATTTCGAGAAGCATACTGCCTAATTTGGCCAAAAAAATTTTCGAGAGGGTCTTGATTGAAGGCTGGAAAAATATTAAAACCACTTTTCTGAAGAGAAACCCTTCTAATGTTTTCATCCAGCCATTCAGACAAGGTGGTCGAGCGCGATCGTTTGGTTTTCTTCTTATAAATCTCATTTCTTGGAATTTTCGTTTTGATGTTATCCATTACTTTGAATGAGCAGTTCTACTTCCCACCAATCCACTTAAAGGTTATGAACTTTTTCTCTCAAATCCACCGTTAACACTATCAAAAATATCATCTAAAAATTTGAAAAGTGCTGCCGTTGGGCAGCTTCGGGATGGAGACTTCTTATTAAATTTGGTACATTAGCACCTGCTGCCAGATTCATAAAAGAAGCAGCAGAGCAGCTTAATACTTGCGCACATAATGACACCTTCATTTTATGAATTTTGTTCGGAATGACATGAAGGTCGGTCAGTTTATACATTGATCGTAAACTTCCCCTTGATCGGTCAATTTGATATGCATTCAGGATGTGAGACCAGGATGCAACTAATGCTTTGCTATCTTCGATGAAAAGTAAATCTTTTGTTAATAAATTATTCTTAACGCTTTTTAAAAGGTGAGGGGATCAAACAATGGAATTATTTTTTGAGTGTTTATTTAATTACATTCCGCATCTCCTCGCCCTCTAAAATAAAATTTCTTGTAGTATCTTCTAGAAGCAGATTGATAGCTTTTAAATTAGTTCCACCCTGATCACATACACCGTGTACCAGAACTCGCGCCCCAGAGAGCAATGGCAAATGGCAATACGGAACACATATTCAAAAACTAAAATTGTTTAACGTAAAGGATAATTAAGTTAAGAATAAAAAAAAATAGCCAATCCCAAAAGCAAAACAGCAGATGGCCATAGGTATTGCGTAGGCTTTCGTTAAATTGCTAGGATACGTAGAAATGCATTGCTGATATAAAAAAAATGTGAAAAAACTGGTCCACTTTATTCTGACACTGCTGTCATTGTAACTGTCACTTAAAAGGTTTAAGTTTAAAATTTGAATATGTTTTCCGCCGCTGATTATACCGAAATGATCGTCATTTATGGGGAGTGTGGACGCAACGCCAGGGAAACAGCACGAATTTTTTCCCAGCGTTTTCCCAACAGTCCCGTAAACCATGAAGTAATCCTCAGGGCTGTCGCACGAATGAAAGAGACCAGTCAAGTTGTTCCGACTCGTAAAGAAATTGGTGGTGCTCCTAGAAGAATTCAAACTGTTGTAAATGAAGAGGCATTTGAGGAAGATGATAGACGAAGCATTAGAGAAGTTGCGCGGGAACTAGGTGTTTCCCACATTTCGGTTCAGCGGGTTATTAAAGATGATCACCAACACCCTTTTCATTTCACGCGAGTGCAACATTTGCAACCGGTAGATTATCTGGCTAGAATGGAATTTTGTCAGTGATTGTTAGACCAAGAAGAACTCGATCCCAATTTTGTCATCAGAATTATGTTTTCGGATGAGTCTCTTTTTGGTCGACAAGGATGCTTCAATGCGCATAATTTGCATGTATGGGCAAATGCAAATCCACATGCTCTTTTCGAACGGGGATTTCAAAATCGATTTTCGATTAATTTGTGGGCTGTTGTATTAGGAGATCGCGTAGTATGTCATCGAATAATTATTTTTCTTTAGATTCTAATTTGACTATTATCCTACAGGTTGGACCTTTTGAATTTCCTGCACGTTTAACAGACCAAATTTATGCAGAGTTCTTAAATACAGAACTGCCAAATTTATTAGACGCTGTACCACTGATTTTTCGAATCAACGAGTATTTCCAACACGATAGAGCACCACCACATTTTAGCTACGAAGTTCGGCAAGTCTTGGATCAACAATATCCTGACCGATGGATTGGACGAGATGGTCCACGAAATTGGCCTGCTCGATCACCGGATTTAAATCCTTTGGATTTTTTTCTTTGGGGACATGTTAAAAGCATTGTATATCGTGTACCAATTGAGACCAAGAAGCAGCTCAGGAACCGAATCCAAGATGCTTTTGCGGCGGTTACTCCTCAAATGGTTACCAATTCTAAATCTAGTCTTTTGAGAAGAGCAGGGCAGTGTTTACAAATGAATGGCGGACATTTCGAGCATTTACTTTAACTTTTTGTTCTTGATTTTTAATTTTAATACCTCATTTCAACTAATTCGGTGTTCCTATTAGAACTTCATTTGACTTTTCAGGGAATACGGACATTACAGTGGACCAAAATATTTTTAAAAGTTTTATGAATAACAATGTCCTAGCAATATTTAAAGGTCCTATGTTTTACCTACGTGAGAGCTATCGGCATTAGCTATCGTTTTTTCGTCTGCATTCGAATACAGTTTAACATAGACAATTTTAGTTTTCGAATTTACTATCTCCATTGCTGTATGCACAAGCCCTTGCTCTCTGGGGCGCGAGTTCTGGTACACGGTGTATACTATAACTGTAAAACATGAATTCACATTTGAATAAAATTAATTAAATATAATTTTCTTTCGTTTTATGATAACTGAAATTAACATATCTTGTTTGTTATAAATTATAATTATTATTTCCATGAAAATATTATTTTCCTCAATTGATTCTCTGATCTAGAAGGGAGCTTTTATCCTTACTACCTGTAACAATGCGAATGAATTCGTATTAAGAAGAGAATTCTGTTCCAATCTCGTGATTTATTAGATTCGAGGACAGCTCAATGGCAAAGCGAATCATCTTCAAGTAACATCAAGCTTGACGTGACACCAAAACGAAAACTTTCATCGCTGCTCATCACCGCGGGAATTCGACAAGAATTGCGGTCGGGACGGAAATTAATAGTTGTCCATTCTGAGGTGTGACTTAGGGCACGGCGAGGTTATACCTAAGCAATAGTAATTAAAATGACGTGCAAAGTTGAAGGATTAACAAAACAATAATCACCAGTAAACCGAAGAAATCCTAAAACTTCTAATAAAAGATTCAATTTCAACATTTTTTGTTTAACTGATATGTTCAAAGTCAAGGCAACGCCCAATAATTCGCCTGAAAAGTTAAAGATTTCCTTCTTAAAAGTTGCTTGTTAAATTTATTTGAAAACGTTAAAGTTCATAACGAACCTAAGAACGAGAGAAATGTTTCCGAGAACATCGAATTTCTAAAAGTTGTTTTATACGAAACTTACCTTTTCTACGCCAAAAATTCTTTCCTGCTTATTATTAACTGTGATCCATTATTTATAGAATATACTAAGTGCGGAACTGATCAAAGCGTTCTTTTTCAAAATATTTTAATTAAAAAAGTTTAGGGAAAATTATTACTTAAAATTTTCATGGAGCTTCTTGCTTGATCGTAAACGCATTGAAAGGCAAATTAATATTCGAACTTTCATTAAAAATAATTAAACTCGGATTAGTATATTGATCTGTCTATATGAATCGAGCAACACAAGTAACAGTAATTAGTATCCATTAGGTATTATTATATGAGGAGACAGTTTGTGGATAATAATTAATCAAACGAGTGTAATTTTTTGTGTTGGATTTTGATTTATTGTTTAGTTTTATAATAAGTGCATGTTTTCATTTTATTTAATATTAATTATCTTCCACTTTCTCTTATTAAATTTTTTCCTTTCTTGGTTGCATATTTCAGCAGTATTTAGAAAAGTAAATATGGATTGTCTTCAACAGTTATTTTCAATATGGAGCCTAACAAAGATTACGGTGTAATTTGCGCCGGATTTAATTAATACAACTTGCCGTTTAATTGCCAGCTTTATAAGATTATATTTGGGTCGGATTACGTGAAAATTACAAAAGAGCGATTTGCCTTTATGAACTAAAAACCAATCAATATCTTTCATAGTTTTAAAACTGTAAAGCTCTTTCAGTATGATTTTATAAATACTTTTTAATTTTCATTCATAAAATGTAACGCATTTCATATATTGATTTAATTATTTAATTACACCTGAATTTTAGAAAAACAGTCCTGATATGTAATAAAGGAGGTTTTCAACTATAAATTATATTTATGGTAAATTGTATCAAAAACCAATGTATTAATTGTTTAAATAAATAAAGCAAGAAAAAAGGAACATTTGCGAGGAAAAGTGCTACCAATGAATTCAAGCGAGGAGACTCAAAATTATTATTTTTAAGGCCCGACCTGCCTACGTGGTAGTGTCCGACCGTAAACGTCCTCATAATGCGCCTTTCGCAACGGTTCACTTGTTGAATTGCCTTTGTTCCCTCTCCTTGTTAGTGAAGGAGACGCGGACATTGTTATCCCGTCTACCGAAGATGTTCGCTCATTAGGAGTGCTCCTGCAGGAAGTTCACATGCAACATGCAGGAGCGCCCTTTTCGTCGAAATTCAACAGGATGTCACGTCTCGTATCGAACTTGAACATCAATCGTTTAGAAAAGATAATCCTGGAGTAACGTCACCATTACCTCATTTAAAAGAGAAGGTTGGAGAGACACATTCTTGAAACCAAAGAGTATTTATTTTATGTTAAATTATTTTTAAGATACAAACAAAAACTTGAAACAAACAAAAAACACAACAATATTGAGGATAAATTGAAATGAGTTGCGGTGTTACATGGTGTGCCATTTGGACCAGAACCTTGGCAAATACATACCTCTACTTGATGACCATGTACAGACTGGTGGTAACAACCACTTGTAATTGGACCATAATTGTTAAGGGATACAAATCTAGCTCTCGTAGACATGTAAGTTATGTTTGTAACTGCAATAAAATAATGGCATTTGAAAAGCGTAAAGAAAAAATCCGACAGTTATTGTACTAACTCCGGTTAATTTTAACTTAAGTCCTCTTCAACTTCCATTGAATTGCTTTTTACATATAATGTTGAAATAATTAATTAACTTTATTAATTTCATTAATTAATACTTACTTTTATTATTAAAAGAAAAACTATACGTTGCGCAAACTTGATTTTCAACTCTTAGCCGTGTTAGATTTGCACTATGATTTTCCAGAATATATGTCAAGTTCAGTCTTTCGCTTCCATCTACAATCACAAAATAATATTTAATAATAATGATAATATTGATTTGATATTAACAATTTTACTACAAAACAAGTAAAAATATTTATGATCCACAGTTTAGGTGGCGACATCATTTTTGACCTAACATTGCGTGAGAATTGATCAAAAACCACCAGATTGCTGCCTACTAAGTCATCCCACACTGAGCGGTCAAAAATGCTTTGACATCAAATTTAAAAATTTTGAAATTTGTTACAAATCGCTTTTGATCGCAATAGATTACTCGAGCATCCTCCCTATTTAGGACCTCGTCAATAGAAAAATATTTGTTGATTACTATTACTGTGCTCGATTTCGAGACTAACTAGGACAAGTCGATGAGATTGCAGAGGAGTTATCGAGCTATCCTTCTGCTGAAGAGCCCCTGTTCAGCAGTTTATACTGGAGGAATCCATTGTATATCTAGAATTTTATTACTATGCAATATGTAATTGTACCAAGTAAATTTTAGATTTTTTTATCAACTCTGGAATTTGGACGGCATGTCTTAGTTTTACTGTAAAACAGCATCAAGGTGTGCAATGACGTACTGTTCGCTTAAGCTAAGACGCCGTCTAGATTTCATGGCAAGAACTGACCAAAAAAAATGTAAAATCACTTGGTATTACATAAGCCTTTAGCAATACCTGATTGTTATTACACCAATCCTGGACTTATAATAGTATAACGACATAAATTTTATGCATTAACAACTCCTCAGTATATGCTGAAACCACCACCAATCATTAGGAAATATGCAAGGGTGACCAACAGGCAGATAGATCGCTTACAAACAACAGAAATATAAAGTCTGCTCCATTCGTCGGTATTTTATGTTCTGAACCGTTCAAAATCGTACTGAGCATGAGCAGTGCATAAAATTGGATATAAATTTCATTCTACGCATGATTTGAACGATTCAGAACTTGAAATTCTGTCAAATGGAACAAACCTTTAGTGGTCTCAATGCAGAACCTTAAGGCACGCTTACATACGACATTTCGTAAATACTAGAGGTTTCATTATCTAGTTTGACTAGATGTTGTCTATCCTGAAGAACTCAAAATGGAACGCATAGTATCAACAATTCACACATCACTAAACTTAGGATAATTATGCATTAAAAAACTTCAAAATATGTATGCAAATATGCACTAAAATCATCAAAAATATGCACTAAAAATTAACTTTTATAGAATAAATAGTATTTTTTTATATTAACACATTTATTTTTCTGTTAAAAAACACAAACAATTTTTTTAATTCTAAATTACTTAGTAAAGAATAATTAAAAACATAAAATTGTTATATTAAAATTAATTACATTATAGAAATAAATTATAATTACATTTAACTAAAACATGGTGTAACAAATTCTCAAAAGTAAATTTGCGCATTTGTCGGCGAGAATATTTTTGTACTAAGAAAAAATACTCTAGACATCGCACGACACTGGCACTTAAATGTTTATTTATTAAGGGTCGATTCATTTTGCAACCCCTCACTTATATTCTTCAGT
The DNA here is from genome assembly GCA_039766575.1 of Serrognathus titanus. NCBI lineage: Eukaryota > Metazoa > Arthropoda > Insecta > Coleoptera > Lucanidae > Serrognathus > Serrognathus titanus. The sequence continues at coordinate 6,249,309 of CM077912.1, forward strand.
TGTTGATAGCCCGTATTTTTTGACAGCACTTCGTTAAATTTATTGACGAAAACATTTTTCTTGAGTTTAGTTAAACCTTCAACTACATGTTCTACCATTTCAATGCTGTCTTGTAGAGATAATCCCTTAGCTTCTAGCTTAGAAATTGCAGTCGAAATGCATGCCAGATTAGCTCGAATGAAAATTAGACCTTCTCGAATACCTTTTCTTCTCAGAATACTCTGTGCTTCTTCAATGCGCTTTGCTCTGGGTAATAAACACAATAAAACGTACGAAAACACGATATCAGAAAACTTACGATTGCGACGAACTCCATACACAATGGCGCAACGTGCTTTTTTGGGGTCATTTTTAATTAATTATAAATTTTCCGCAGAGTCGAATTCGTCAACAATTTTTTTTCACAATTTCAAAATTTTCAATGTAATACACAGCAGCGTTGATCCAAGTTCCCCATCTTGTAATGATTGGCGCAGGTGGAAGAGGAACGTCCCCCGAAATTTCCCGAAACTTCTGAACGCGACTTGGTGCTTTAAGAAAAATCTTTTTCACAGATGATATTAGGACATTAACGTTTGAATAAAGATTACGAACTAAATCAGCTACTCGATGTAAGCCATGTGCTAAACAGGTCACATGTATCATGTTTTGGGTATAAAATCTGTAGCCCCCGCATTGCTTTGCAGCATCGCTACAAACCGCTAGAACTTTTTCGTACAAAATCCCAGACGGTCACAATAAACTTAAACAGTCGTTGAAAAAGCAGCGACTGTTGAATGATTCACCTTGTCCAATACTTTTAAAGTCAGCAGATATGATTTATTTTTTTCTTCATTGACCCCTAATATACCAAACACAAAATTTGCTATTGCATCTTTGTTCTTCATCTGTTGTTTCATCCAACGACACCCAAATAGAATGATCCTTTACTTTTGCCTTAATTTGTCCAATGTTGTTGTATACAACTTGGAAACATAATTTTTTCTTAATGTCGATTCATCTGGAATATTTTGCTTTGTATATTTTTCCAAAAAATGGCAAAGAACTTCATTCTTTAATTTAGCTAGCGGAATGTCTGCGCAAATAAAAGCCTTACAAAGTTCTTCATTGAATTCTGAGCGTTTAGGTCCAGGCCTTGATAAATTAGAAATTAACACTTGCCGTTCGTTATTTCCCTTTTTATGATTTTTATTACTTGCGTGTTTGCCGGTTCGAAGATGCTGCGTGACTTGAAACTTTCTGGTTGCCGTAACATGAACTTCGCAATATTTACAAAATAACACGCGTCCATCTGTTGTAAAATCATCGTAGTCCTTCACAATCTGATTTAATATTGCACTTACACACTATTTTTCTTTGGGCATCTTGAGGGATGTTAATACTATTGCAATCAGCACACAACTAATGAAGGTTGATGAAATTTTCTGTAGGATTTCCTTGTAACATAAGGGGGCTACCCCATACCCTAGTAATCCTTTTATTATTTCCAAGTATTCTGATTTTAGAACACCATTTATGGAATTTCCAGATTGCCTGCTATAAAGTGTCGGTTTTCACTTGGCAACAAGAAATAATGAAAAATTTGAAATTTAAACAAAAAATGCAACAAATTATGCATTAATGCCCTAAAGAATTAAAATATGCAGTTATTTATAAAAATGTTCAAAATATGCATTTGCATATGCGAATATGCAAATACATAATTATCCTAACCCTACACATCACGTATAACATGTAAATACAGGGTGATTCCTGAATAAACCGCCAAAAAAGAACCTGTGAAAGGAATTAAATCATAGGTTATGAAGAAAATGTTCAAAAAATTCTTTTGGAAAATTTATAATTAATTAAAAATGACCTCAAAAAAGCACGTTACGCCAATATGTATGGAGTTCGTCGCAATCATAAGTTTTCTGGTATCGTGTTTTCGTACGTTTTATTATGTTTATTACCCAGAGCAATAAAACTATAAAATTTAACCGTGAAATTTATTTAACAGAAGGAACGCCGCTGTAATGACCTCCCTCAAACGTTTGAATTAATCCGAACATTTATTAATTTATTAGCACGAAGACGATGACATCTTCATCTGGCAGGCGTAAAAAGACGGATATAACGGGTCTACCAATAAGAACTTTGTTTTTAATAGGTTTGAAATAGGTTATGTTGATAGTTCTGTCATTCAGTCTTTTGACATATGTACAGCAGAAGGTTTACCATTTGTTATAATGGCTTCAATTTCGCTCAAAAATCGCATTAAAATAATTCAAATCTATTATAAAAATGGTGGATCCGTGAAAACCACATTTCGTAAAATTCGCGATATTTTTGGTCGTACTGATCGTCCTTCTGAGACTGCAATTGCGAATTTAGTGCGAAAATTTGAGTCCACCGGTTCAGTAGCAAACGTAACCACAACAACACGAGCTCGTGCAGGCCGCTCAACCGAAAATATTGCTGCAGTAAGTGACAGTGTTGCAGAGAACCCAAATTTATCAGTTTCACGACGCAGTCAACAATTGCGCCTAACCACAATGACCACATGGCGAATTTTGAGAAAAGATTTGGCTCTAAAGCCTTATGAGGTCCAACTGGTGCAAGAATTAAAGCCAGCAGATCATTTTCAACGTCGTGCATTTGCTGATTGGATCGTTGAACATGGTGCTGGTTTTTCTGAAAAAATAATCTTTTCGGACGAAGCTCATTTTCACTTAAATGGGTATGTCAACAAGCAAAATTGTCGGATTTGGGCTTCTGAAAATCCAAGAACAGCTATTGAACAACCATTACATTCATCTCGTGTCACTGTATGGTGCGCTTTATGGGTAGAAGGCATCATTGGTCCATATTTTTTCGAAAATGAGGCTGGTGCCAGCGTTACTGCCAATGGAGTGCGCTATAGAGACATGTTAACCAATTTTTTATGGCCTATTTTGGATGATATGGCTGTGGAAGACTTGTGGTTTCAACAGGACGGAGCTACGTGTCACACAACCCAAGAAACAATCGATTTATTGAAAACCAAATTTAATGGACGTCTAATTTCGCGAAGAGGTGATGTCAACTGGCCACCACGAAGCTGTGATTTAACGCCACTGGACTTCTTCTTGTGGGGCTAAGTGAAAGATAATGTTTACGAGAATAATCCGCAAACAATTCAAGAGCTCAAAACCAATATCGAAGACGTCATCCATGAAATAGAACCACAATTATGCAGAAATGTGCTCGAAAATTTTGTTAAGAGGATCGACGTCTGCAAACGTAGTCGTGGTGGACATTTGCCTGATATTGTTTTTCATTCATAAATGGTAAAGTCTCTACAACATATTTCGATAAAGAATTACAGAATTTTCCTACAAAATGTGTGTTTCTTTTGAAATTTAAAAACAAAGTTCTTATTGGTAGACCCTGTATTTACAAATTACCTGTTACGGAAATATTTGCAACGACTAATTTGGCAATATAATTTGAACAATGAATATTTCAGTTTGGACAAATTACTTACAGACGCTCGCGATACTTTGGAATTTAAAGGGGGAAGAACAACTTTATTCAAAATTATGAAATCTATGGGTTATAAACACAAAACAGTTAACGGACGCAAAATTTTATGTGAACAAAAACACGTCGTTCCATCCAAAATTTCTTTTTAGAGCAAATTCTTACAGCTTCAAAATTCTAGTGCAAATATAATATTCGTGTACCTCGATGAAACGTGGATCTACCAAAATGGGACTGCGGTTCGTCGATGGATATACGATACAGATTTGAAAAGTAACCCAGCCAAAATTAAAATTGAAGGGAAACGTTTTACAATTTTGCATGCGGGAACAAAACTTGGCTTTTTGGAAGCATATGACTTGTTACTTGACTCGACGAACAATGGCAGAGACTACCATAAAAACATGAATGCAGAAATTTTTCAAAAATGGGTGGTTAATCAGCTTATTCCTGCACTAGGCAAGTTGCAACGAAAATGTATGGTGGTGATGGACAATGCACCGTATCACTCGATGCAGTTGGACAAACCACCCATATTTTCCTGTAAAAAAAGTCAAATGCAGGAGTGGTTGGTTAAACACAATGTCGAAATCGAGGGCAAAATTACAAGAACTAAAGAACGCAATATTTTTTTTACCAGCTTAACTGTAATCTATGATTTCTATTCTCGTGCGGATTATTATTTGGCGTTCTATTGAAGAATCACCCTGTACTTGCATATGCCTATTTAATTATAAAATTTAATTAGGTTTAGCTATTGCGGTTAGTATATAAAAATTTATCAAAAAAATTTGAAATTTTTTAAACCATTGGGCATTCGATGAAATGGCCCCTTAAAACACCATCAGCGATAAATCTCTGCCGGAGAAAAACTTATCAAACCTGTCTCGCTTTACTTATAAAACGGCTCCTCACATCCAAAGCAACACGTTCAAGGAACCCGCACGCGTATTATTTATTTTATTCCTTTTTCAATATTCTTGCGTTCACACAGACGCAATATAAATTTATCACATATGTGGCATGTTTTCAGGGAGTTCAAGGGGGAGCGTCGGAACGACTACAATGACTCCGTAATATGGATTTAAGCATTTCCTTCAAGTATTTTATATCCGGCAGTTATTTCCACCTTCTTGTACGAAACGCACGGAGGCACACGGCTACAAGCGGATGTTGAAAATATGATGTGAGACGTGGATGCCTGTCAATCGTCAATAATATTTTTGTTGATGCAATGTTTCCTTGCAGTTATGAAATATAAAAATTGAGTAACTTCAAACATTGGTGATGGCAAACGTACTACGTTGCAAATTGCAACAATATGATAACCGAAATTGTTTTATTGCATTAAGATGATTAAGTTGTTTTATTTTCGCATTCGTAGAACTCAAATTGACGCAATGAAAACTTTTTAAAGTGCTGCTCAAAATGAAATTAATGGGGAGAAATTTATAATGAAAAGAAAAAAGAAGATACTTTCAATTTACTAGTTGTTTATTTGGAGCACAGAAGACCCCCCCCCCCCCCAACTCGTGAACAAGAAACAAGAAAGATGAACTATTAGCCAATGATTCTCCGTTCGAGGACCATCCGTTTGCAGAGTAATAGGAATAATTTATCAAAATATAAGAATGTTAGAAAACTGCGATTCTTGTATACGATTTGTGTTATTCTGAAAATGCGTGTGTATATTGAAAAAAATAAATAAACTCTTGATGTCTCTTTTCTACCTTAAATTAAAATTACTCCGAAAGGAGTTTTATTAAATACAAAATTGCCATAGCGTTCATATACCTACATATAAACGAGAGAAATTGTTTCTGGATTCATTTCTTCCTGTTATGAAATATATTTCGAAGCAAAAATTGTGCGCAACACAGAAAATGTAATTTTCCCCAAATATAAATGGCGCACGCCGTGTTGCTTAAAACAAGCGCGGCCCTTCATTGGAAAAACGAAGTTGCTGCGAAAGCCTCCATTTTCGGGACATAAAGAAGCTCTCGACAACCTGTATATCCATAAATCATCGCTTAATTTTCCATTATGCACCCTTATCTCGAGTAAACGTTTCCAGGACCTCGCGCAATGTAATGGCCTATTGCAGGACGAAGTAATATTCTGCGAACGTAAAAAATATATTGACGAATAAAAAATTTGATCAAGCGAAGCCGGTTTTTAACAGGAGGAGCGGTTTTATAGCTAACTTTAATTATTTAGGGATTCGATTGATTTCGCTTGCTGGATTTGAAAGCGTGGTGGTTGGGAAGCATTAATCTTTTATTTAATGGAGTTTTAATATTTTATAAACTTACGTGTGGATTACAGATATTTTTCAATAACTCTAATAATCTGAAAGAGTCACAATATTTGTTTATTTCTTTGACTATTAGGCAGTTTTATATTATTAAGTTACTGCGCTTATTTATAGTCAAAATTATACTTGATGAGTCATTATGAAAATGTAAAAATAATTGAACTTACTTGTAATAACTAATGGTTCTATGCAAGGGACACCATCTCCTCTATATTCCACATCAAGGCAAGTGCCGTTTGTCTCTCCAATAATATCTTCGGATCTCAACCATGTAAAATGGTAACAATGAGAACCGAAATATGGTTCGGCTAAAATAAATAATAAAACGATCTACGATCTACATGACGCATTTTAAAACTTAAGTTGTATCTGGCGATAATTCATACCGCACGAAAAAAATTAACATCACGCTTTTCTTACCTTTTATAAAAGCCCCAGAACAGCACACGACACCTAACACGAAGAGAAAACTGTTCATCCTAAATTTGGTAAAATTTGATCCAAACTGACGGGCTTTGGTGTTCTAAGATTTGATGCTAAACCTTTTTATGCTCGATAAGATAAAGTTTCCGTCTCACGTAGAATAACAGAAGGATTTGATGGATTTAGTATACAATGCCTTTGGTTTCGATGAAATGGACGTGATCGTTTTTCTACTTAAAGTGAACCATGCGTTCATACAAAGTCAACATTTTTACTAAAAACTCTTTATAATTTTTATGCATTATTATTATTATTAATGACGCGTAGAATTTGCTTAGTGCTTAGTTTGGAATGCATTGATAGATTGAGATAACAATCTGACACACAATTCGTTTTCTTAATTCTATTTTACGAAACGGATATTCAATAATCCTTAAAACAAATTATTTTAACAGACACTTTCAAAATTGCAGAATCGATTATTTTATTTCATCCAGTTATTCAAGCACGTTTATGTTCAACAAAACGCGTGGTATGCGATCTGAATTAAAATTAGTCATTTCTTGTCGAATCAGAACGAAAAAGATCACGCATTAACATTTTATTGGGGCGGTATTACTTTTAATTCTAACTGTACCTACAAATGTGTATATATATGGACGGGTTACACTCACTTACGCTTTTATCAATTAATTGCGGATTCAATACTTCCAAATTATCTGTAATAAAAAATGATATATGATTCCTGGCTTAGCAAGGTTTAACCATCACCGATGTATAGTTCCAGTGTAGAATTTTCATTAAAAAATATTCAATATTTTTTTTTATTTTACCTTCATTAGAATTTTATTTACTTTTGCTTAATTAAAAATCAAATTTTTAATATAAGAAAAACATGTAAGTATGTTTGCATATAAGTAAGTACTCTAAGTATTTACATTAATTGTTACGGAATAATATTTTGATTAGTTTATTTCTTCTAATGTCAGTAGTTTTAATTATTAATTCGTTTAATCTTGAACTACTAGAACCTTTTCCAAAATTAATTTTTTTTGACATGACTCAGTACTAAACAATTTACTACATAACTGCGAAAGATTGCTAGTAAAATAATAATAAACATAAATTTCCTATCAACTAAAAAATGTACAATCGCAAGCAAAAAAATTGTCATGTCATTAAAATCATTCAGGAATATGATCGAATCGCCTCAAATTAAAAATACCTTCATGCCTTCTTGTTAGGCGTGACAAGTCTTCTGTTATGATCTCACTATTTCAAAGAATGTCACTGACGATAAATTTTCTTTACTCACCACTATACCTATTAAACACTTACATACAGTGCCATTCACTCTTAAAGTTCGTAAGAATTTCGATTTTGGCTTTTGCGAAAAAATTTTACTTGTACATCCAGTACATCCAATCAATGGTACGCTAATGCGCAAAAAAAAAACAGAAATTCCTTAAAAGTTGTCAAAAAAAATCTCTTTTCAACATATAAAATCACTCAGTTTGTTGCTAGATTCAGGAATTCCTAAAATTTCATTAAAACTACATCAAATTAAAGCAAACATACAAAAAAATTCAATTTTACAGCCCAATTCAGTTGATTAATAAAAAAATTTTAAGAAAAACAATTTAAAAAGAATAACGACAAAGCAAAGAAAACAAAATGATAATAATCAAAAGAAATAATAAAATTAATAATAATAATCAAAACAAAAGTCGATAGATTTTACGACATATTTTTTTTTGTGAAAAGATCTTTGAGAAAGCAAAAGACATAATAGAATTAAAAATAAAACAAAATAGGTAATAATAATAATAAAAACAAAAGACAATCGATTTAGGATGCAATTCAAATATTAATTTGACAGTGACAGAACGAAGTATTTACAATAGATGGCGCTGTTCAAAATATCTCATAAATACAATTCATTTCGTCCTTGACAAGTGACGTTTTCTTATTGATCTTCTGCATCGCGCGAAACAGCTAGTGAACGACCTCCGGCAAAAACAAACAAAAAAAGAACTTTCGCCATGTTTTAACAAAACACGTTGTTGAATGTCTTGCAACGATGCAAGTCACTTTTGTGTTACCATTTAGAAATCACCGTCAGTCAAAGATTTGCTCAATAGATGGTGGTTTTTCGTTTTTCGATATAAATGAGTTTTCTTTTATGTAACAGAAAAACTTTAAGCTTTTTATGCAAAAGAACAACTTTAAGCTGTCCAGCTTCAAGTTTCGTTTACGAAATAAGATTTGAAAACTCCTCAACACCGAATGATTAAAAAAAAAATCCTTATGTTGGCAAGACTGCATTCAGTTGATCATTTTAAATTTGGTGGGAAATTTGAAATTCTCAAAAACGAGAAATTGCAGTATGTTCGAAAACCATTGAACTTTCTCTTGTAGAATTGATGCAATAAGGCAAAACCTAGTGTAATAAAAAACCTATAAAGTTTAAAAACAATATTTTATAAAAACTATCTTTTTTCTTATATCGTTACAAAACTAAGAAATTATCAAAAAGTATAGATCGTGACATCCAGCGATCGCTTTCTGATCTTTACGAATAACTAGGACAGGTCGGTTTGGTTTGCAGTGGAATTCTCGAGCTACGCTTCTGCTGACGAGGTCCCAAATGGGGACGAAACAGCTGTACAGAGGATGCTCGAGGAGACCACTGCAATCAAAACCGACTTGCAACAAAATTTTTAAGAAATTATCAAAAACTTTAAAAAAAACAAAAACGGCCCCATTCTTTGAATTGTATTGTTTAATTACGCTTTTAATGTATAAACAAAATGTGGTTCCGTTTATTTTTTGTTTGAGTTGGCAATACAATTAAGGACAATTTTTTATTCAACTATTTGCAACACTGCAACCAAATATATTATAGCCGCTTTCTAGGTTAGCTTCGAAGCAGTTCCAACTTACGCCAGAGTAGCTTAAAGCTACTCCGACGCGCCTTATATGTTTTATTGGGTTATTTGACGTAATCTAAGCAACGACAGATTGTATGATTGTATTGTATGAATCGTAATTTGAATTTGAAATGCCAAATGACGCTTGTAAAGTGACAGATGTCAGTGTCAAACCGTCAGCAACCGGAAGTTACTCCAGTTGTACCATTTAAAAATAAAATTTAGCACTGCCAACTCAAATAGTTTGTATTATTTTAGTGTTTTTAGTCGAAATATTCTAAATTCACATATATTACAGATTTATAGAAGGCACTGTACGTAAAACAAGCAGTTAACTTGAAATTGTATTGCGCCATCTTTGAACTACCTTTATTGCTATTTATACAAATCTATATATGTAAGCTTTTTATTTTGAAATTTGTAGAGTTCAAGATATAAGCTTTTCTGCCTCCCATAAAGAGAACGCTCAATATAAAAAAGAAAATACTGAATACTGAGAAATTAAGTCCACCTGCCCCCTCTGCTGACAGGAAATGAAACTATGGAAAATCACATGTAAAATGTTTTATATTTTAAAGACGAAAAGAAAATAAATGTATCATTAGTACTAGCACATTTTCTTGTAATCTGAAATTTATGAGATGAACAATCTAAAATAGAATGTCTTTCCATTTTTACATTTGTTAAAGGTTGGCAATCGGAGTCGGTAAATTAGACGTCTACCTTGCAGTTTGCAACATAACCTCTTTTCACCTTGCAAAATAACCTGACGTGTCCACACATCAGTTATTCAAGACATTTTAAGCGATGCATTCTGTCCTACAAAGAGGAAATGCGATTTTAGCGTACGCTCTGAGTGTCTTGGCATGTTTGACATTCATATGCTTCGCCTCCACAGTATTCCTAAACTATCGAACCAACGCCGATTTGAATACCGTTAAGGTAGTAGTGTAAGTGCCCTTTTTCTTGCGGACGTGTTCATCTCAAAGTACTAAATTGAATTACTTTCAGGAAAAATGTACCAGACTACAGCGCTTCCAGAGAGAAGAACGATTTGGGTTTCCTCACATTCGATTTGCACACGGATTTGACTCACCTCTTTAACTGGAACGTTAAGCAATTATTCCTATATTTGACTGCGGAATATGAAACGGCCACCAATAAATTGAATCAAGTATTTACTTGCAATTCGCCAGCAATTTCAAGTGCTTAATATGAAATTATTTTAGGTTGTCCTCTGGGATAAAATCATATTGCGTGGTGAAAACGCAATTCTTGATTTTAAGAATATGAATACTAAGTATTATTTCTGGGATGATGGTAATGGCTTAAAGTAAGTATCACAGCGATTTTAAACAATTTTCTGAATAGTACACAGGCGTGAAGTAATGTAACATGTAACTCAGAAGCATAAAGTCAATATTAAGTATTGGTGAAAAGCAGACTCAAGAATGCTACCTAGCTACAAGGCTGCTTAAGTCATACAGAGCGCATGTTTACTGTTGTGTACTTCTTAGAGAAACAGATTCTACTTATAGTAAAATTAATGTATTTAACTATTTTACATTTTCAAATTTATTCGTTGACTATTTCAGGGGGAACGGTAATGTAACGCTTACATTATCGTGGAACATAATTCCAAATGCTGGGCTACTCCCGAACATCTTCGCCCACGGTAGTCATTCATTTAAATTTCCTATAGATTATACTACTTCACGAATGTAAATTAATTTCGATGTTTTATATTAAACATGTATTTGTAAAGAACATATTTTATTTTCTTCCAATACATCTACATTGGAAAACACATAAAAAATAATTTTCATGTACATGGGAACAAGAATAAATATGTTAACAATAAGATTATGTTAAAATAGAATAATTTACTGTATCAAATCTCCATAATGTAAGTTAAAACTTTCCACCTCAATTGATTATCAAAATATTACATTATAGAGATTTACTGTTTCAGGATGTACTGGTTTTGGGTAGGTTTATTCATGTCTGAATTGGTTTAATACTACTCATTGCATTATATACAAAAATTAATTAATTGCATTAGTTTAGCTGTCTTGTAATTAATCAAAAATTAAACAAACTCAGGATTAGAATTAGACCAAGCAGGTAAACAGATATTTGAACTAATGCACTCCCGTTGCAAGGTTTTAGACCTGCATATGATTCACAGAAACAAACCTCCACTTCATATCCACCTTCATTTTGGACATAACATCCACTGGTCACTGCCCCTTCATCTACAGCATACGCTCTTACACACATGTAAGTGACGTTTTGTACTGAAACAATCAACAAGATTATTTGTGTGTGTATGGATTAAATATTTAAAAGAAATTTACGTGCTCCATTGAAGATATAGCTGTATTTTGCACAAACTTGACCTCTTGCTCTTCTACATATCACATGATCTCGTAGCGTTTCGTTATTGAATAAATATGTGATGTTAGGTGGGGTACCGTCATCTAAATGGATTAATCAAAATTTATTGCTTTGCTTAAAATAAAACTTTTTAAACTTAATGGCCAGTATTGTCATCCTGTGATTAATTTAAAAACGTGTTTACTTCCCTAGCAATGCTTTTACACAAAATTTGTGATAACAAATGCACTTACATGTAATTAACATAGGCTGTCGACAAGGTACGTCTACTGCTCGCCTGTCATCTAAATATTCACTACATGATGTATTTGCAATAGTGGTAGATTCATCATATTCAGGCCCCAACCAAGTAAATCTAAAGCAGTATGACTGTGTTATATTAAAGCTCGTCGTCGAATTTTGACCATGCACATGGGTTTGTTGAACTGAAATTAAGAGAAAAAATAATATCAAAAGTGAAACTGACTTGTCACTATAACTCAATCTAAAGAAAAAGATAAATTATAATCTAATTATTTAATAGAAACAATGCACACATGTCATATATATTTATAGATACTTTATCAGCATTTTTTTATTTAAATGTAAAGTTTGGTATGAAAAGAGTAAACTTACCTGTCAAAATATAAAGAAAGTATAATGCACATATCGAGAAATACGCGAGCTTCATTTTAAACCAAACCAAATCCCTTTAAGACCTATAAGCGTCAAACTAAGAATAATAGATTCCATGAATGAATCTTGGCGTTTTGATAAGATTAAACTGATTAAAAGATATCGTGAAATGGGTTATTAATTGGCGAAATCCAGTCGTAAATAAGCGACTACTGCATTGTATTTCCTAAACTTGTTAAGAGTTGGAAACGTTTTGTTGGAAATCGTTCGCAAGCGAAAAGGAAATCGGATTCCAAGAGGGCCAAATGCACTTGAGAATTTTGAATTCAGGAAATAAGATACGTTATCAGGACCAAGTGAAGTTATTGCGCATCTTATGCGACTCCTATCATATTCAGCAATGAAGTTACATCCTACTTAATTAATATATGGAGTTCCATAATTGTTATAGATAAATACTGGTGTGGGTGATAAGGAAAATTCTTTGAATTTTAAGTTTCAATCAAATGTTGAAGGATTATTGTCTGAATGTCCGTCTTCATACATGTTTACTTTTTCCAGTTTATAATATGCAAAAAAAAAAACTAAATAACATAAAGCGTTTTCGATTGACTGCCCTAAAGCACTCTCAGAATATTTTCAACTTATTTTAACCTCATGCAGTAATAAGGAATTGAGACATATACTCTGAGAATGCTCTAAATGCCGTTAGATAAATTATTAATAATTCTTACAACGATTGTCGTGTTTTAAATATTTTTTAGGAAAATCATTAATAACTCACAAATTCAACAATAAAATAAACATAATCTAAATTAAATTTTGTTGTATATGTGAAAGTAAGATTGAAAATATTCAAAGATTTATTTAAGTTACGGTACACAACACAATACATAATTCTTTACAGGCCATAAATTATAAACCACCGTTGATGATTACATTTGACTATTTACTATGAATAGTGAAAATTCAGAACTGAAATATATTATAGTTTTATTAATCGTAGTTTTACTGATGTGTACGTACAAACAAAAAAATGAAACCTGGTAATAATTGACATACAAAATACTAGTTATATCAATGGTAAATAAATAGTTCCTAATGTGCATATACAAATAAATTAAAAATGATATATATACGAACGAACAAACAAATCAGGCACAAGATCGTAGTTCCTAAAGTCATCTATGTACATTGGTCGGTCTGAATGTTCTTGTCTTCCATGGATGGTGAGTACAAGGGTCTACCGTACGATCCGAATTTACACGAAATTTCTAACATCTCTCTTAATCCCTGAAACGTAAATAAAAATTGTAGATTAGATACTAAAGCCCTTTAGATAAGTTAAGAGACACAAATATATTGTGAAAATGATGTTTGTTTTTTTATAAATCTAAATTAGTTTACATAATACACTTGCATTATCAAACAAATATATATATTTAATATTTAAGTAAAAAAAAGATTGTAATACTCTGTACAGGGTGGGCCAAATTCGACACTTTTAATAGGAAACTCCTATTTTTAGAAGAGTTAGATAAGAGTTTTTAAAAATCGTAGAAATTTGAAAAACACCCTGTAGCTCCTAAACGATACAAGATATCGAAACGCGGTCTTCACCATTAATTTTGTCTTCAAAATCGAGCTCCGTTGACCGATGTCAGTTTTTGTCTAACTCGTCTAAAAATGGGAGTTCCCTATTAAAAGTGTCGAAATTGGCCCACCCTGTACTTTTTTATTTAAAGGAGAAATCTAACATTGTTTGTGAAAAATTGGTAATGGTAACCATTTTTTTGGATTATTATCAGACTTCGGACATTTCGGAGCGTTACCATGACTCCGAAATGTCCCAAGTCGGAATATTACGATCCAAGATTTTGGCAGACAATTGTTTACGGAGGGGTTGCCTTAAGAATAGTAGCTAGAAGATATGCACATTCAAATCGAAATGAAGTGTGATTTTAAATGTCTGAGGATGACTTGAATTTACCGCCGTACTAAATTGCTTTTACGTCTCTATTTACCTTTGTGTTTCTTCTTCTGATATAAGAATACTTATAGTAAAAAAGAGGAGTAAAATAAAAACTAAGCACAATTTTAAAATTTAACGCTGAATAATCAATAGTTATTCATTGCAGCTACATTTGAAACGTGAAATACACTAAAAACTTTGGCGCCAAATTCAAAGTATCCTCAATCATTAAACAGTGACATCGGACGAATTATGGCGTTTACGAAAAACTGATCGGTGCAGATAAATTGCGTTCGTAAATGTGAACGAAGCACAACCGATCACCAACTGGATCAGTGATCTCGTGACTCTGCTATTGAAGTAGAGTCACTCAGATCACTGAGTGTTCGGAAATTGGTTGATCGGATAGTGATCCCAATTTACTCTGTCACGTGATAGAACAGTTCTGATCCCATAATTCGATCAGTTTTTCGTAAACACCATTAGTAATCAACTGCCTTTCTCAAAGCACCCCCCCCTCCCCCCCGAGGATGGCAGCAGACAATTTGTCGTAATAATTCAAAGAATGGTGGAGGAACGCTTGAACAATTTCATTGATCTCAAATAAATAAAACATTTTAGATTAGATACAAAATTCTTTAGATAAGAAAGTATAAATTGAAATGGATAATAATTGATATTGAGAGTAATATATTCACAGATAATTTTAATAAATTTATATAAATTATTTTAGTTTACAACTTAAATATATTCTTTTTATATTAAATCAGAAAGAAAAGTAATTCTATCATGCACAGGACCAGTCTAATATACATCAAGATGTCTTTGAAATTGTTAAGCTTATTCCAATGTAGCTTCTTAGCTACAAGAAATTATTTGCTTTGATGGCAACTTGTTTCGATGACAAACCTTTTTTTTTTTAAGAAGTTTCACCCACAAAATTTCAGTGAAACTTGACTATCCCTTTAATTTATTAGATTTTGTGCAAGGTTATTAATTTTGTTGATTTTACCTTTGTATGCTCAGAAACTCTGTGTTATCATCCTTTTTTATCTTACAATTCCATTATACTTGCCTTGTTTTCTGCTTTAAGCATGGAAAGAATCTCATCATCTTTAAATGCCTTATCCTCATCTATAAGCGCCGCTTTATCCATTATAGCGGCCATTTCCTGAATTTTCTCCGCTTGCTCCCTTATGATCTGACTATACCTATTATCTTGCAAAGCGCTAAAGTTAATTTGTGATTTATAAATTTCTTGAGTCGTGTGCTGCCTATATTTGCTCATGATATGCTCTAAGGCAGTCTGGTGTTCCTCTAAAGCAGCTCGCAGCTCCCTATTTTCCTGCTGGATTTCACGCAAGTGCCTGTTTTCTTTTTGGATATTAGCTATCAACTGCGAATGCGGTTTCTGGTGTGCTACGTCATTTAACTGCTCCACTTCCTCCTGGTACTAAAAAAATGTCCCATCAACAAACGGAGACAATAAAAAAATTAAACACACGACAGCATACCTGTTTCATCGCATCAATCTTCTTATTAATCGAATGCGTGTCGTTTAGTAGGACATCAGCCACCGTGTCACGTTCCTTTAAACGGCCAGCTAAACGCTTTGCATCGGTAATTATTTGCTGGATGGTGAGTGACATTTCTATTAGAATAAATTAATGTGCTGCATAACAATTTTTTTCACTAGAGTTAAGAACAAGCACCATCACACAAAAGGGCCTGTTTCGAATTAAATTATGTTAGCAACATCGATACATCAAATGTTCTATTAGCTAGAGCTTCATTTAAAATTGTTTTAAAGCTATTATTAACGAAAGAAATTTAAAAGCATTTGACGTTTGACATTTAACGCAGCACCACGGTTATCGTTTAAATAGGCGTGAAATTAGTTGACGTTATTGACACTGTTATTATGCCAACTGCTGTAAATGAAATAACTAGGAGTAGGATAGGTTGACACTGTAATAATAAAGCAGAAATTAATTTGGCTTGCTTGGAAGATTTATAAATTCTTTAAGTACCTAGTTTTAGCATCAGATTCGCTTGCAGGCTTAAAACTGATTGAAATTGTCACACGAATTATGAATTTATAGGATAGGTTTAAATTCAAGGCATTGTGGCCAAGCAGCCAATAACTTTGCGAGTTTTTGGCGGGCAAAATTCAAATTACTCCTGCTGGTTTAAAAATAAACTATAGTTTATAAAATATTCAAAAAAATCTTGTGTATTGAGTACTAGTAGGATATTTCAACAATTACAAAGAAAATATTGTTGCTTGTACTCCAACTCGCGCTTGCAGCATCCGCTGTACTTCCCCCCCCCCCCCCAATCGATACGCTATTACATCATTATTTTATTTATTTCATTTTTTATTAAACAAATTCTTTGATGAGTCCTCTAGAATACGAAAAACAATCCAAAAGTTTCTTATGTACGTACTTTATTAACATAACAGGATGCACCAAAAATACACACAAAATATATATGTTGCTATCTATCTAGAAGGCCCCACACTGTTAATTTTAATTCGTGTACTGGAAAAGAAAAGCTGATGGTGCTCGTACGGGTACCAATCTTGTATCGCCGTCCCAATTTTTAATTACCCAATAATCTCTTCCGTTAATCGTAGTCGTCTTTCCATTTTGACCAGCTGCAAACGGAGGTGTGAAAAGTGCATGGTAAGGTGGAGGTGGGGGAGGAAAATTGGGCGCATCTTTATTTGCCCCATTTTTCTTGAAGTTATTGTACATGGCCAAGGTGTGAATGCCCCTCCTGTTCTCTTTGGGTTGAGCAACCTTTGCAAAATGATCCTCCTGTGATCTGCAGTAAGTATAAAATAGTTCGCCGGCGAATACAATCGCAGATATTATAAAACCACCAGCCACTATGTAATAGGTCATTAATAAGTCTGTGTTTTGCAATTGCCTTTCTTTGCTTTGCAAATCCAACGGGCAGATTTGCGTGTTTGGTAAACCCAAACGTAACATGTATTTTACTATACCTGCTTCTACTAGATGTTCAATACTGGAAAGCGAAAGTTAAATATATAAAAGCTAATTTCTTTAGAGTAGAAACTTACATGTTGTTAAATAATTCGTAGAAAGGAAATTGCTTAGAGTAGGCAAAAGCTCGCAGGTGATCCGTCACTGTCCATGTGGTTATAACATAAGTGCATCGGTCATTTTCGAGAATCGTTGGATCTTTCTTGGTTAAATAATCGTTGTACATCAAGTGTTCAACGATTGGCTTTTCACCAATATACATAAAGTTGTGCTTCTTCACCCAGGCTTCTAGAATTTCACTTGCGTTGGACTGCAAGAATTCCCAATGAGAACCTTGTACGCTTTCTTTGAAGCTTTGTTCCTAAAAGCGCAATTTTTCTAAACAAGATAAAAAGGCAAATCGTTTCAAAAACGGGAAGGCTCACTATAGGGATCAAACTTTATCCCAATTTTGATCCCCACAGGTGCTTCGAATTAAAGAACCCTCACATGATATGTTTCTTCTTCAATTGCGCTTCCTTTGTGAGCCACCCAATTGTATTTTTTCTGTCCAATATCAGCGAGATTATTTATGGGTAACGTAAACCTGGAGAGTGTTAAGAAGGCAGTTAAGTTTGCGGTATAAAATGCCGTCAAAATCGTAATGAAGATCCACCAAGTTGAGAAAAGCAGTCTGGATGAATCTAAAAAGCAAAACTTTACATTCACGTTTCGGTTACTGTGCGAAGAAGACTCTACCAGTTCTAGGGGATAAAGTGCTGCCCTGCTTTAGAAGCGCTCCATAGACAAACCAAATACAAGAAGGTAAAGGATATACTCTTTCATTGTCGTCCTTGCACAGGCGGACTTGCAAATAAATCAAAAGATAAATTATAGGTCCAACGAATACCAACGAAACCAAAATCAGTAACCAAACTTGCAGGGTAAACGGCGCGAGTAGCCCGGAGCCTGTCGCCGAAACCGGAGGTCTCTTCATTAAAACCACCCATTCTCCTTTGTCTAAGCTCCGAGAATAACGAATGTATTCCCAAAAAGTTGGGAACACCGGAAGGAAAGCTGCAGCAATATCTGCTTCCTGAAAATTTACTTCCGTCTTTAGGAATTCGTTTACAAGTAAACGGAAATAGTATTCAACAATATAAATGCATAAATTTACAACTACTTTGTCAGCTTTCTATCAACGCAACAACGACCCAGATTTAACGGTCAAGCGGTCGGCATATATTAATAATTTATTAAAATGCGTCATTTGCATATTCTCTAACAACGTATTCGCAGGGTTTACATTTCTAATTTACTCATACAATATTTCTAATATATTTATTTCGTATCGATTACAAATTTTAATATTATTCGTGCTTTTCGCTCCTTAACAATCGAATTGAATAAAATAAGCTTTAAAGGGAGTGAATTCAAAATGTGTTATTAGAAATATAAAAGGACGGTATTGTAGGAAGTATAATTTTTTTTTGTAATTCTTAATTGTTTGATCGTGAAAGTTCACACAAAAGTCATTTATTGACGGTTGCGTTAAAATATTTTTATTTATTTCACTCCAATAGTTATTTATTTCTTGCTTAAGTTGATTTTATTCATTAAAGAAATTGATCACTACTTAAATTCTAAATTTGAATGTAATTATTACTACACGTGTCTAAATTCAAGAAGTATAGACATCAAGTTATAATAAATCATTACAGAAATGTCTTTCGTATGATTTATTATTTCGCATGCCGCTGCCGATAGCATTAGGCTATTAGCTATGAGTCTTCCTTAATGGACATTTTTTTTTCTAGAAAAACACCTTCGTGTTTATAACTATGATACACATTTATTATTACAAATGATAGAATGCTGTTTTTCATGTTGAACATTTTATTACAAAAAAAAAAATCACGGTTCCTAAATCGTGTAAAAAATAAAAATATTTAGGAGTGGGGTTAAATTTTATTTTTTATCTATACAGGGTGTTATAATACTACTGTCGTTTATTAATACTGTCAATTCCTTAGCATAAAATGGATTCATTCTACAAATCTCAAAAATCTAGCTAAAAATTGAAAAACTGACTTGCATAACATCAAAAAGTTCCACTGTTTTAAAACCTCTGACTCATTTTACGGTGTCCTTGCAATTCAGTTTGTCTTCGGACCGTTCATAAAGCAATAAAATTCGAGCGCATTAACCCAAGTAATCGGCTGGATAGATGCAATAAAGGCCAAGGTTGGCAATGTGTAACCGTTGAAAAAATACGAAATGAATGGATTTATTTCTTAAATGATAAAAACGCAATTAGGTATCAGCTGTTTTATGTATCTTCGAGTATTACAAAAGATGTTCGAAATGTTGCCCACGGTTTATGAAACATAATTCTGCTCAATATAGCCAGTTTTCAGTTATTCAGGGAAAATTATTCCGTAATTCCATAGCACAGTCATGAGTTCGCTGACGTAAATCCTCAATAGCATTTATTTCTGTTGCATAAACACGCTACTTTAGGCACCCCGATAAAAAAGAGTCTAAAGGATTTAAATCAGGACTACGAGGAGGCCATGGTGTAGCTCTTCCGCGACCTATCCAACGATCCGGAAACACGGTGAGTAAATGTTCACGTACAGCATACCTGTAATAAGGTGGAGCACCATCCAATAGTAACCACATGTTTTGCCGGATGTCTAATGGTACATCTTCTAAAAGTTCTGGAAGAACATTCTGCAAAAATTGAAGATAATCTGCTCCACATAAACGAGCTGGTAATTCGTACGGTCCAATGAGCATGTTATTAACAATTCCTGCCCATAAATTTATGGAAAACCGTTGTTGGAAATTAGTATGTCGCGTAACATGTGGGTTTTCCATTGCCCTCACGTGTATTTCGGAAATTTAAAATGCCATTCCGCGTAAAGGTAGCCTCATCAGTGCATAACACATTGGTTGCAAAAGCTGGACTTTCTTGATGGCGTTCCAACAATCAAATACAAAATGTCTGTCGAAGGGGATAATCCGTTGCAATCATTGCCCTGCACTCTCTGCACGTGGTAAGGGTACAACTGTGCTTCTCGTAATGTACGCCACACAACGCGATTTGACACAGGCAAATTGTAAGCAGCCGAAAATTTTCGTCCTAAATCCAATTAAATTAAATTACTGGTTGTTCGAATTCAACAAAGGAATTTTCAACTTATTCTTAACGTAAACAAGTTCCCTGGCGAGTTAGTCTAAACATCCTCTTAAGAGCCATTTAGATTTCGCTAAAATAAATAAATGCTTGGTCAGCAAAATCCCGCGCTTGAAAACGGAGTTTACTCCCACGCAGAAAAATAATAAAAACTGTCGAAATTGGACCAATTTGCACCTTGATGTAGGCAACTTAAGACACCTCTCGGGAAGAGCTTGTTTACATAAACGATCCCGCGGGAGAAAGGGATTTCGAAAATAATTTAATGTTCGTCTGACTTTCAAAAAGTTCGGGCGTTTCTTTTTCCCTTTGAAATAGACGAACGTTCAAATGAGTTTAGATTAACCTTAAAAATTAATTCGAAATAAGCTTGTGCACGGTACCCGAAATTTAGTGAGAATTTGTGAAACCCCGAGTATTCCCGTAAAGGGGTAGAGTGAGACAAACCCTTTTTGGGACGTTATCCCGAGAAACCCCCTCATAGGGAAATCTACGAGGTCCTCTACTGCTGAGTCCTCCCTTTGACCACCGAAACCGGTATGTACCCCTCACAAATTAATTGTTTCTTTCGAGACCAATAAATTAATTGTAGTCTCTAATATCATTTGTATTTCAAGTAGCATTTTACGTTTCTTTTCCTTTTTCTTCTCTTT
Organism: Serrognathus titanus; assembly: GCA_039766575.1. Classification (NCBI taxonomy): domain Eukaryota; kingdom Metazoa; phylum Arthropoda; class Insecta; order Coleoptera; family Lucanidae; genus Serrognathus; species Serrognathus titanus. The sequence continues at coordinate 6,270,303 of CM077912.1, forward strand.
GCTTTAAACAGCTTCTGAGTTCAAGAATCCGCACGCCTTCCGAAATAAAAATTACAAAATAATTGAATGAAGTTTAGCGTTAGTAAAGGCATAAGGGTCCGGTGCCCTTTTAACCATCGGTGGTAGCAGCGTAATTAATTTGCAATATCATTTTCCTCATTTTATATTAAAAGTCCGCTGCCTCAGTAAGAAGGGTTGATTACTGGAAAGACTTCATCTTTCACCCCCTCGACCCTCGCTTACAAAATGACGTGCAATTTCCCTGGTGCTTGCGGAAGGATTTTCAGTCACCATGTCGAGGATTGCTTCTTCTGCATTCAATACGCGGATAGGTCGTTATCCATCTCCGTTTCGCCCACGACGAGGTTTGAAATCTCCAGTGGACCGTATCCGTTGCACTACTGCCACAAATGCTCTGGGGGTCGGCACTACCCTACCAGGAAGTTTTTAGGCATACAAACGAGCTGAGGCAGCAGCATTTTGTCTGGCTTCACCGTAGCACAGCACCATGTCCATTAATTCTTCGTTTGTAAATACGTGAGCCATGGTAAAATAATTTTTCTCGTTGTATCATAAACAAACGAGTTGTATAATTTTTTTTTATCCAAGTTTTTACACAAATTTACTTACATAAATGACAAAAAATAAGAATTTATTTCGCATAAACAAATTAAAAATTCTTCAGGTAAAACTTGCACGGTACCGAGAATGCGAAACAATGCGTCCGATACTTACGTACCCAAATTGCGAACTGAAGTCTGCGTGTTTAAGTGCTCCGATCAGACCTACCCTAACATTATATCAAAATTTATGAGTTTATGACGGGATTTGTAATAACCTATGTGTGAATTCCATTCGATACCAGTGACATCCGAACAATTTTTGTATAAACAAATATTCATCATTTACACCGTTATTGTTAATAGTACACCCTTGATTACATAACTTCGTTTTTCTTGTTTTCTTGAGCACTATTTATGGTTTCAATAAATGACAGTAGTCCTGTAACACGCTGTATTTTTAATTAAAAAAAAATCCTCGTTTCTTTTCTTTTTTCTGTAAAAATCAATTTAAAAATAAATGAATACTAAAGCTAGCTGGAAATAATTTCCGGCGCCTCCACCAAATTAAAATGAATTTAGTTTTTAAAAACAACCTGAAGATAAAATGAAATTTTGATTTTTTCATGAAGAAAGAAAATTGTTTAAAGTAAAATTCCTTACATTTCTGTGTAACATTCCTATTATTCCCTTAGACTTGGCATCCAGGCTGTCTTCCGGCGGTAACAACACTTCATATTGAAAGTCGTACTTTTCTTGTAAAAAATTTATGAATTCAAAAGCAATTCCTATACCAACGAGGTTTCCTTTCTCGTCAAATTGTGCTCCACTTAACGGTAAATTCTGAAAAAGTTTTTGCTGACTTTTATAGCTTCAAACTATTTTTTTAGTACCTGGATCGTAACTATACGCAAAGTTTTATTTTTCAGTTCTTTAGCTTGTTCCCGTAATACCGCCTTTTTCTCAACAGAGGAATCTAAAAATTATAATTACGTTTCAAATTATTTAAATATAATCTTTTTAAAATTGAAGGGTTTGGTGCAAAAACCGGTCAGCTCCATTTTTTTAAATTTTTCAGTAGCAACGAAAAACTGTTATTCGAAGTAAGGAAAGTCAATGTAAACTAGAAAATTTGGTTTCAAATATTTCGTAGTAGAAACCGTGGAGCTGTTCGTTTTCAATTCCAAACGATGCGGCGCGAGAAGTAGAATGAAATCCAACTAAAAAATGATTTAAAAAAAAAATGGAGCTGGCCGGTTTTTGCACCAAACCCTTCAATTTTAGTTCTTGTACAACACGTCTCAACATTACATATTTAGTAGTGATGTGCAACCCCTCGAGAGGTCACGAAAAAATTATTTGAGGTCATGAATTTCAGAAGAACTTCTAGGGCCTAATTTCTAAATAACAATAAAAAAAGTTAAAGCTTCTTTTTCTCTGAAAATAAAATAAAAATATAGATGTAATAAATTCATTTCATTTTTAAAATCAATGACACGTTTATGGCCCATCATAAAAAAAATAATGGCATTCCAAAGTAGCCATAAAAATTCTGTCTAATTGTAAGATAAGGTTTCTAATAGAAACACGCTGCACGCCTTTGATTTAAACAACTATTATTTTCGTGATAGTTGAAGAGAAAAGTAAATGAATTAAAATCTCTATATTTGTAAAAAAAATATACTCCTATTAAAATATGTATGATGCTCCAGAATATACAGTATTCTTCAGGAAACCTAAATCACATTAAATATATTTTGCTTCACATATTGTGTGTTAAATTAAAAATTCAAAGTGGATCATCTTTAATTAAATTTAAATAAGGCATTTGGCAACAGTAAATTTTGATTTTTCTCATTTTGGTAACGCTTGCTTAAGCTGAGGACCGTTTGATAAAATTCGTATTTGCCAACAATCGCTTTTGTACAATTTCATAACGAACGCGTCTAATCTTATATTTCAAGTCCTTCAAGTATTCGATTTTTTTAACGTGCATAATATAGAATTCGAGAATGTGAAAATTTATTTAAAAAATAAAACTGTCTGTTCTAGTTTCTTTAAACGCACTGTGTATTTGGAAAAGTCACACTTAAATAAATACTTCGAATGATTCTTTTATCTAAATAGAGTTGAGACATCTTGTATTTATTGTTGTTTATCACTCCCAACAATGAAAAGTGAAAGTATTGAACATCGAAACAATTTTCAAAAATGAATAATTTTTTTTTAATTCTTCAAAATTTGTTAAATTAATTATTACTTTTACGCACCAAATATTTGATCTCCGGGACAGGTAATATTCATGCACAACCCTAACAAAATTAAATCAACTAATCCCATCTTCCAAAAAGTTTACTTTTCTTCCTCGTGTGACACATTATGCATAGAGCTTTCCCGTCTCAGAAGGAAAATATAACTAAATTCGAACTCCGTTAAAAGCTCTTCCGCTTGCGTTTGCGCGTGACAAAACAGTTCTTCGGTAGCCTTCATTCAACTAATAAAACACTAAAGGCCATTAGTTCTAATGCCACAGGTAATGCACATTATCCTTAAACGAACATTTAAATTGACCAACCAGCACGTTAACAGGATCAATTATCTTCTAGAAATTTAAATGATGTCAATCTTCTTTAGATTGTGTAGTTATATATTGTTGCTCTTGAATAATTAATTTCTGTCGTAGCACGTTTCGAACGAAAAGGTGCTTTAATTGTGGCGTTTTTTTTTTTTTTTAGTTGCTGAACATACAAATTTATCGGTGATGGGATCGAAATAAAGCCTTTATTTGTTTAACGATTCCGTTATTAACGATACTGGGTTGTTTTATTTAACTTCGACTTTAACATGTTTGAAAAGTTTTTGTTTTATTTAGATAATATTTTCACAGAAATAAATCATTGTAGTGTTTGTCAAATTCGTTTGATATGTGTACATATAATCCTTTCACGATCTTTTTGCGTTCTAGTAGGCCATTTTGTTTTTCGTTATGTTACGTGCATATATTTTGAAGGTAATCAAAATCTGACGTGAATCTCACATTGTCACGTTAACTGTATTGACTATGTTGCTAATACTTAAATTAACTTGAACTACAATGCCATGATCAAAGTAACTTAAAACAAATAACTAATTATTTAATTGCATTTTTTAATCCTGTCAAAATGCCGAAAATTATAAGCGGGCAAACCAAACAAGCCATAAAAAAAACCTACAATTATTATAAAAAGGAGATTTCACACAAGATCAAATTATAAGCAGGTTGATAGATATACATGGAGTAAGGCTTACATAAATTAAATGAGCCCCATTTTCTAATGTAGGTATATGTATGTTTTAGATTTCGCAAAGAACAATAACTAAAATTTTGAAAGCAGGACCTGACAATTTGAAAAAGTCTTCATCTGGCAGACGTAAAAAGACGGATATATTTACAAATTACATGTTTCGGAAAGATTTGCGACTAATTTGGCAATATAATTTGAAAAATGAATATTTCAGTTTGGACAAATTACTTACAGACGCTCGCGATCCTTTGGAATTTAAAGGGGAAAGAACAACTTTATTCAAAATTATGAAATCTATGGGTTACAAAGACAAAATGGTTAACGGACGCAAAATTTTATGTGAACAAAAACACGTCGTTGCATCCAAAATTTCTTTTTTAATCAAATTCTTACAGTTTCAAAATTCTAGTGAAAATATTATATTCATGTACCTCGATGAAACGTGGATCTACCAAGATGGGTCTGCGGTTCGTCGATGGATATACGAAACAGATTTGAAAAGTAACCCAGCCAAAATTAAAAGTGAAGGGAAACGTTTTACAATTTTGCATGCGGGAAAAAACTTGGCTTTTTGGAAGGGTGAGACTTGTTACTTGACTCGTCGAACAATGACAGAGACTACCATAAAAACATGAATGCAGAAATTTTTCAAATTTGGGTGGTTAATCAGCTTATTCCTACACTAGGCAAGTTGCAACGAAAATGTGTGGTGGTGATGGACAATGCACCGTCTCACTCGGTGCAGTGGACAAACCACTCACATTTTTCTGTAAAAAAAGTCAAATGCAGGAGTGGTTGGTTAAACACAATGTCGAAATTGAGGGCAAAGTTACAAAAAAAAACAATTATGGGAATTAATTAAGCCTTTTAGAATAGACGGAACAACAAAACGATACGCGACTGACTAATTTTGAAGGAGCACGGTTATGAAATTCTTAAATTGCCTTCATACCATTGTCAGTACAATCCTATTGAGATTGCATGGGGACAGTGCAAAGGCTTTTACAATAAGCACATAAATTCGCAACCAGTCTCGAAAAATAGGGTTGCAAATTTATGGCGTGAGGCTGTTTCAAAATGTACCCCCGACATGTGGCAACATTTTTGTAATCATTGCGAAAAATTAATTACGGAAGACTGGATGAAACATATGGGAAATTTTTCGTTTGAAAATATTCCTCCTTTCATTATTACATTAGGAGAATCTGATTCAGAATTAGAAATTGATGATGAATCAGATTCTTCTATGGAATCAATGGAAGGGGAATAAGGAACATTTAATTTGGCATCAAAATTTTATAGTGTAGAAAACGCATGTATATCTGTAAAACTTATAAATAGACTGCGACGATCCTTTTAGCAGTCAAAACTAATAGCCATGAATATGCACAAATATAAGCAGATTTGCAGAATTCTAGTGTTAGCAGAAGAATCTGATGATGTGCGTATTGGAGGAGGTAGTGAAAGTAGACAGAATTTGAAATGAGATCTAGCTTATGGTCTTCTCGGGAAAAATGATAAGATATTTTACATAAATATGGCCATGGAAGAGACACCGGCAACAGCAAGAAAATCCTGTTATTTAAATACTTCTTCATATAATGCTTTTGCGCCACCTGCAGCACACCTCTACACCATTGCCAGGCACCAAACTCGAATCTCCTTCAGAAATTCATCCCGGCCGCGAGTATTCACCCCTTCTGAGACAGCGAGCCGAAAATGGCCGCGAGCCCAATAATAAGATCATCCAGGGCCTGAGAACGACAGTTCTTCGGTCTGAACAAGTCCGAAAAAAAAGCTCCTGGCTGAACAAGCCATCCTCACGGGTTGCACAAGTCGATACACCTCTCCACCCGCTGCACAAGTAGCAAGATCCATTTAGCCACACCACTGTGCTCAAGATTCTATGAAAACACAAACAAACATTCTGACATTATTGTTTATTATCATATCTGGAGTCACATTTGTTAATAAAGAAACACTTCTTCGCTTTGTGGCACAATTGTTGACTAAGAACACGCAAACAATACACCTCACCCCAAACTTTCTCAATGAAAAAAATAATTAATCATTAAACGTTTGTTCGAGACGATATTTCTCGTTTTCATGGAATACTTTGTACAGCACAATTGAACTGGCAACATTGGCAGTGGCAGTTTTCAAAAACGTAACCACAAAATTAAAAACGAACGTCAATCAAATTTCTGACAAGTATATTTTTTTGTGGTACCAACAAAAACGTCACCCTAACACGGCCTACTCTGAATGCAAAAAGATCGTGAACAGAGTATATATTGTAGCACGTCGATGCTGAATGTTTAAATCTGGAATCAACAAATCTTTAATAGTTTCGCGAATGAATACCTGTAACATTTTTATTTAGTGTTTTGTAACTTGTATTCTCACATTATCTATTATTTTAATTACCTTTCTTACAATTATATGTTTTTCTTTTAAATTATAGAGAGTCGTCTAATATTATCCATTAATGTTGATGGTACTAAATACGTCCAAATGAATCAAAGGCATTAAGTCAAATTATTTTTGATTTTTCCTAGAATGACACTTATAATGAAATTAAAGAAATTTTCCAAAGTACATGTTACCTATCAAGCCATAGGTACCACCAGGTGTATGTAAATAAAACCAGTTTCAACCCCTTTACTGAAAACGAGCACCCTCCTAAAGTTTGTCTGCAATAAGCACATAAGAGACATTTGTACGACTATTCTATTTCACCCTGGGTTTCAATTTAAATGTCTTTCTTGGAGTGCAAATAATGATTTTGATTTAATTTCATAATTCGGGATGAAAATGTGTATGTGATTGATTGTCAGTGCTGAATAATGAAAGTTTTGACCACTAACTTAATAAACTGAAAAATGATAATGGAAAATATGAGTTATATTTTCTGAGAATAAACCAAATTTAAAATTAAAGTAATTTGCTTTTTTTATCAATTTTTTCCGTACGCCCTCAACTTTTCTGTCGCATTAAAAATGAACGAATTGATTTTTTCTACAGAATAACCGTTCGCTAACAACCTTCACCTTGCAGCCTAATCAGAACATCATACATGAAAGTGTCGTGAAAATGGGCCGCGAGTTTTTCCTTTTTTGTTTGCTTTAATTAATTGTCACAAGATATATTGCGTTCATCGTAAATCATAACGTTATCTGACGCATTTGCCAGTTATTGTTTATTTGCCTGCGTACACTGAGAGACAAAACAAACAATTCATGCGTATAAACTAACGCAAATAAAATAGTCATGTTGATTATTACTATTGTGGCATAAGTTTATGATCGTGACATTTCTGCATTTTCTTATTATTTGGTTTGCTTTTGTATGAACTGATGTCAGCATATGCACTTAGTATCAGACACCCTAAAGCATTGCTTTTATTTTAGTAAACCTGAATATGATTTATGGAAGTACATTATCGTTGTCCATCCCTATAATTTTCATTCATTTCCATAAATTGCATTCTAATAGGAGGGTGTCTACCGTAAAAATTATATCCAACGCGTTTTGTGAAGGTCGAGCTTCTAAGTACACAGACACCATACATCGAAGCAAAATAACACAATACCGGGGGCTGCTAAACAAATATTATTAAATATTGGTTCAAAAGTGGCCGCCTTCGGCCTGCCTGCTTAGTCGATTGAATACACAATCGATTTTCATAATTTCCCACCAATTACGAGCATTATCTACATGAAGGTCCGCCGCCAAATAATAGTGTGTTTGCACTCGCCATTCATAAATAATTAATGAAAATTGTGTCCTGGTGCAGAGGAAATAATTAACTAACGTTTAAAAAGTGTCGAATTTACAAAGTCATAAATTAAACATGTAAATTATTAACGTCACCATAAAATTACGTATACATATAGAATTTCCTACAATTTATGAACAAACAAGTTTGTCTCATCAATTAAATAATTCATTAATTATACCCAAATGTATCCCACCTATTTTAATTTAAATTACTTCATTACTTCATAGTTTCTTTTTCTGTTTCTTCAGATTAAACAGGATGGCATTAAAGTTGGAAATCATTTTACGTAAACTTGTTTCTGGGTTTCCCTGCGAAAGGACTAGTCAACATTGAACATTTAATAGTATGTATTTATGAGACTTAAATAAATGATTTTTGGTAGATGTTGGTTAACGATAACTCCTAGGTTGGTTAACAATAACTCAAGTCGATTAAGCACTGGAATTGTTGACGTCATAAGATAAGCTCTGAAAAGCAAATTTACAATTCATTCTGGAGCTTGCACCAAAAGGACTTTGCACATGAGTTCCTGATTTGACCATCCACTTCTCATATTATTACTGTTAACTATTAAACCTAAATAAAGTTATTTCTATTTCTCGTTTTAAAATGTGGTTTTATTTTATTCCATCATTAAACCCAAATACAAATACAATTTAATTTCATTTCAGACATTCTTAACAATAACATCGCGAATCGAAAATCAAATTCTGATTGATAAGTTAAGAAAACATTAGCACATTTGTATAGGATAAGTTCGAGTATTTCGCATTCATTGTCCAAAATATTTGCACAACTATTACATACAAATATTAAAAGTAAATAAAAAGTTTACAGAGGTTATCATTGATTGTGAGAGTCGCACGGAAACATCATAGTACAAAATTCAATAAATAATTAATTTAATAATTTATTATCTGCAAAATTGCGCGATAAAAGAGTTGTTTATTATTTGCATAATTTCGTTTGAGATGTAACAGTGAGCAATTAATTAAAAAGTACCATCCGCAGCCTTGAAACTAGAGACGAGCGAGTTTTAAATTCCGCTACGAATATCAGCACGTATCAAATGTTTATGGCAAAGGTATTTCTAAGAATTTTAAATAGTGACGACATACAAAAATATGCAAAAAATTCATTATTAACTGAGACACCGTCATAGATACATAATACCATCTGATGTTGGACACCTGTACTTAAGGAAATAAGATTATTTGCATTTCTTATAGCTCCAAAATAGGGGAACTTTAATCATCTCTGTATCTCTTATAGTTTAAGAGAACGCACAGTTATCCCTCAATTGGTCGTAACTCCATAGTTGCAATGCTTATACTCATCCTGTATAGTTGTGGAGATAGTGCGAAGTGTTTATTTTATTTTTCTATAAATATTTCAATGTTTCAGTAATCAAAATTTCTTAGTGAATAGATTAAACTATAATAAAGGAGTCTGTGGTTTAAGAAATTTGGTAGTTGTTTGATAGTTGATGGTGTGTGCACCGAAGATAGCAGCTTAACTGCCGAAATACGTATCTGCGGATACAAAAATTATTGTGGGCGGAGATTAATTTTTAATTAGTAAATAGATTACTATCATTTCCACTTACTAAATTCCGATATGATAAAAACTTAAATATATAAGAATGTTGCGGTTCATAATGGTTATACTCCCCAAATAGTGGATAATATAATTAGGAAGATTAGCTACAGGAAACAGGTTCACAATTCTAGCACTCTAACAACAACTTCATCTTCAGAAAAATTTGTTAAAATGCCTTTCGATGCGTTTTGCACTAAAAGTTTAAATCATATTTTTAAAACTTAAAACTTACGATTGGCTTTTTCCACTAGCAATACCATAAAAAATTTATTGGGAAACCCGAAAGATAAAGTTGAAATTGAACAGAAATCTGGAATATATGAAATTACCTGTAATGAATGTGCTAATAAATATATTGGACCAACAATAAGAAATGTATTAAGACGCTTCAAGGAACATTTAAGTCACTATAGATGTAATAGGTTTGAGGAATCAAGTGTTGCCCAACATATTTACAATACTGGACAGAGTATTATTAAGGATAATGTAAAACTCATTAAGGCGGTATTAAGTAACAGAGAATTAAATGCTTACGAAAGTATTTTTATTCGAAAAAATAAAAACAATTCAACGCTCGCAGCCCGTCTCTTTTAAAATCGCATACTGCCCGTCTTCAAAAGTGGTAATTTGGTTTCAGAAAAACGTATTTTTAATATTTTAAAATTATTTATTGATAAATGTATATATGACAAACTTTGTATAACAAGTTAAATATACAAAATTAGTTAGGAGTAATACTTTGGTACAGTAAATAGCCCAGTCAGAAGAAAAACTACAGTTGTCTAACGTCGAAGTAGAACATTTAAAACGTGATGTGTGCATTTCAACGTGCTCCTTACAGAAAGATTTACTGCACATGTCACATAATATATTTGTTTTCTTATCTACTTGCTGTGGACAAACGCTGCACCTTTCTCCTTTATTGTGTGATTGGTCAGGCTGTTTGTATTGCTCGAAAACCCAGCATTTTCAACAGCTTTACGAATTTTCCTTGTCTGGACTTGGAGATACTGACTTCTTTTTTTATTTCCTCACTTAGTTCTAGTAAGAAACGATGCCTTCCAGTTTTATTTTTGTACGTTTTGTCAAGCTCAGAAAATAGTATGTAAGCGTTAATTCCAGCAAAATCGACAAGGCCAAAAAATATTGCAAGCGACCATCTTCTTGTCGCTCTTTTTGTTGAGTAGCTTCGGGCCATTTGGTCTATCGTATCAACACCGAATTTAGTAGAATTATAACTTACTATTACTTCCGGCTTCCTGTGCTCTTCGTTGGAAAGGTCAAATCTATCGTGTTGAAAAGACATCAAAACATAAGAAACTAAAAAAGTGTTGTTGGCATAAGCAAAAGCAGACGATTTCCCTTCCCGACATTTTGACAGCAACATACAGGAAGGAAGCCCGTTAACGGTTTTTAAGGACAGTCCTAATGAGAGTTCATTTTTGCTTCAATAACTCCTGTCCAAGACTTTAGCTAGTAAAGAAGTTATCAGTAGTAATATTGCGACCAGAGCCCTTGCGATACTAAATCTAACACCACCCGTTTTCCTTGATTCTGTTCCTTTGTGTTTCCAATTTTTCCAGAATATAATATATTTGGGGGTTTGTAATGTATCGAGAGTCACAGTCTATAGTCATCCATATTTTTATACCATATTTTCCCGATTTTTAAGGAATGTAAACCTTAAAACCACATCTTCCTCTAAAAGTACAGAGGTGTTCATCCACAGTAATATTTGGGCTTGGTATAAAAGCATCTTGCATTTGACTAACGAATATATTCGTTATTTCAGCTATGGGTTTGACTTTGTTCTTAGTAGCTTCTTTCCTAGCTTGTCGAGTACCTCTGTCATCAAATCGTAGACAACTAAGTATGCTTGTATAACGGTGTCTAGACATTGCAGCTTTAAAAATTGCATAACCGTGCTTTTCTGATCAAAATTCTTTTAGATCTTTTCCGTTGCCCTTCCGAATGCCATAGAGCAAGCTAGACCCAAACATGCGAAAAAATCAGTATGCTATAATTCCTTCCAATTTTTTAGGCTTGGCTTGTTGTATCTTTGTACATTTGCCCTTTCTTTAGTATGCAAGCAAATTTTGTCCACGATATCGTTCATCATAAACACACAAAACAGTCTGTATGGATAGACAAATTTAAATGTTTTGATATACCAAAAACTTGCTTTATAATATTTTTTATGTGTAGGTTCTATAGTACTCGACAGTATTGCTCCATCTTTGCTAACCCACACTTCCTCATTCCCATCATCTACATCGCTATCTGAATTTTACAGATTTGATGCACTTTCTTCGTCTATCTAACCTTTAGTAAAGTCTTCCTCTGCATCACTACCATCACTTTCATTGTTTATTACATCAAAATCAGAATTTTATAAATATCCCTCCAAGCTTCTTCTGCATTATAGTCTCTTGCAAAATTTATATTATAATCCGCCATAATAGCTTATTACACAAACAAGTACTGGCTACTAGCATGTTTCATGCTATAACTTGCACATACCTGTTTCACTACGAGTTTATGCTAAATGTTATACCAGAATAATATGGAATCAAACATGTCAAAACTTGCAGAAGCATGAATTATTACATGTTTATGCTAAATATTGATATCAAGATTATATAGTATGTTGCAATACACAATAAACTGGTCATAACAGAAACAGGAACACTTTTCCAGTTTTCAGTTTTATCATCGTCATGACTTCTGTCTAGGTAATACAATCCTGGGATCTCGGCTGATTTTTGGTTCCGAAAATCCCGGGAATAGAAAGTACTATCCCAGGATTTTCGGGATTCCCCAGCAGCATTTAAATATATGATATACTTCATATTTTAATTAATTATAAATAATATTCATTAATATTTGATGAAAGTACAATAAGTCTTGTAAGTCTGTTGGTCAGTTTATATTGAAGCCGCCCGCGTATAGTAAAGTGTCGACGAAACTTATTCGATTACACGCTGTATAAAAGACTTGAAGAAAAAGTCTTTTGCTACTTTAAATTCATTTAGCAATTAATAATCGCACGTGTATTTTAAAGAACGTATGAATTTGTATCACGTACAATGAATGAAAACTTATTTCAAAACTATATAAAAATAAATTTCAACACCCAAAGAACAAGCTACAACACGCATAAACATAGAAAATTGCAAGTTTATATTAGACGTTATTTCAAATTGTATAAAAGCGTAGTTTGGCATAAAAAAAAATAAGAGTGCACTAATAAAGAATTTATTACGTAGAACCCACCTGGGGTCAAAATCGATCCCAACGCATATTTTATAGCAGAAATATTTAAAAAAAAAACTGAAACACAAAAAACATAGTATCACAGTATTCAATGAAGTTAGATAGAAGCATATCTAGGAGTAGAAGTCATTAGACCTATAATAAATATATAAAAAAATAGAATCTACTACACGTGGGGTCAAAAAAGACCCCACTCGGGCGGTGAGGGTTAATGAATTCTGATAACGGACCAATATCCGTATTATTTGATTTACTCTAATTTGTAGGTTGTTTTTGATGGTTTATTTAGAAACATACGAGTATTTTTTTATAAGTCAAAAATCGGCCAGCAAGATGTCGTGACCTAAACTATACAGGGTGTTCTTCAAGTCGATACAAAAAAATTAATGGCGTATGTAGTAAGAGATATTCTCACGAATTCATCAAAATTAAAAGGAAAAAAAATAAAAAAATTCATACCGACATCCGGAAATTCCCTATGAAATGTTTGGAACCGCTGAACGCAAGAGTTCGAAGTTTCCCCCCTGCACGAGACGTAAACATACGTCGGCTCACATGCGTTACGGAATTGGTTCTGTTCTCGGATATTTTCCACTGCGTGCATTGAGTTCGTCTATTGTATTTACTTCTTCGGCGTACACTAGATTTTTTAAATGCCCCCACAGATAAAAATCTAATGGATTAAGTTCTAATATTTTCTAATATTTGAATTTACATCCTCTAGGAGTTCCGGCAAATTAGTTTGCAAGGAACGCAAACACACCATTTCGTCCAAGCGATTAGTTAAAACAAATAGACCGATTAAAGTTCCATTTAACATAGCTACACACAGATTGATTGAAAAGCGTTGTTGAAAACTACGGCGACGCATTGCTTGAGAATTTTTTTCTTCCCACACTGCATCCCTTGTAAACACTCAACATATAAACGTCTTGCAGCCAGCGCATTTTGACCACGTTCGCCGTAAATTAAAATCATGTCCACAAGAACAGTATTGGAAAATTCGGCCATGTTTTCAACGCGACAAAGTAGAGCTGACAACTGACCCAGTTAACAGCCGATGCTGACATCAACAAATTTCTCCGAGGACGTAATTACGTCATAAAAATAAACCAGAGACTATCAAACTGTTTCATCGTTCGCCAAAAACATCTCTAATATTTATTAATCAATTGTTATACGAAAACTTCTTCATTCTATCACTTTTAATGTAAACTTTCACTGGTTTCATTTTTTGTATGAAGTTAAGAAACACCCAGTATACAAGGGGGTGTTAGAGACAGTTAAACGCATTTGCACTGGATATCTGATAAGGAGAAGATTCTCTGAGATAAATTATCTGAAGTGCTCTTAACTTATAGTATGTGGGTGTGATCTGCTCTAATCTGTATGCTTTTGTTAATATTTTTTAAAATATTTAAGGCGGTATCAAATAACAACGAAAGTTCCCTTATTCAGTAGAATAAGAACTTTTCTCAGGAGAATGCACCGTATTATTTGATTTGCTCTTATTTGTAGGCTGTTTTTTGACTGTCTAATTTTAAATAATTATACAGGGTTACAACTAATTAAAGGCTCACCATGGGGATCTCGTAAACTATATGAGATACAAAGACGGTTAAATTACAAGAAAGTTACGCTATTTTGGGGTCTATAAAAATGTGCAAAGAAATCTCTTCTATCTTTATTCATTACCGAAATATCTTCAAAAAACTGAGAACTCTCAATTTCGAAAATCTTGAATATCTTGTTCATTTATCAAGATAGAGTCACAAAATTCTGTAATTTTATATTAAATTCAATGGACAATCTAATACAGTCAGAATAAATAGGTTAGGATTCACAATTTCACAGATACGACTGTCAACTGTTTTTTTTCTTACGGCCGCTATCTTAGATTTTCGTACCACGTGATGCAAAAATAAAATCTGTATACGACGATATGACACACTTATGCTTTTGTTTAAAAAAAAAATTTTTATCTGGTAGGTGGATGTTTACAAATATTAAGAACTAAAATTATGTTTAATGTAATTGAAAAATGAAAATGTTCTGTGTTGACATGCAAATGTCGTATACCAATTGTTGGCAATAAGCGCCCGCCTACTAAATTAAAATTTTCTAAAATATTTCTTAGTAATTTCAAATTTTGTTTTTAAAACAAAAGCATAAGTGTGTCATATCGTCGTATACAGATTTTATTTTTGCATCACATGGTACGAAAATCTAAAATAGCGGCCATAAGAAAAAAAACAGTTGACAGTCGTATCTGTGAAATTGTGAATCCTAACCTATTTATTCTGACTGTATTAGATTGTCCATTGAATTTAATATAAAATTACAGAATTTTGTGACTCTATCTTGATAAATGAACAAGATATTCAAGATTTTCGAAATTGAGAGTTCTCAGTTTTTTTAAGATATTTCGGTAATGAATAAAGATAGAAGAGATTTCTTTGCATATTTTTATAGACCCCAAAATAGCGTAACTTTCTTGTAATTTAACCGTCTTTGTATCTCATATAGTTTACGAGATCCCCATGGTGAGCCTTTAATTAGTTGTAACCCTGTATATTATTTTCTTTCTATTATTATTTTATTCATTTAATTATATATTTATAAATTATGAATAAAATTAGTTGGTTGTTAAATTTTATGAAGTGCTTTTAACTTGGTAGTGTGTGTACTGAAAATGGCAGCTGAGCTGCCGAAATATGTATCTACGGATATAAAAAATTATTGCGGGCGGAGATTAATTTTTAATTATTGATTTTCGTTATTTAATATTAAAAGGTAGAGTAAATTTAGAACACAAATATGCCGATGTGATTAGAAATTAGAAACCTTTGCTGTATGCGTTTGTTTTCAGAACTAATGAAGTAAACAAATAACAATAAAATGAGAAAATGGTGGATTTATTTTTCGAATGAACAGAGGCCTAGTGATATTTGAAAATTTTCAAATTAATGATGGCACACCGGTCGAGTTTACAAACTGAATTTCAAATTTCTGCGCCGTACGATTTACGGTTTGTTGATTGGTTTGAAAAGTTTTTGCCAGTAGAGGTCCGCAATGTGCACCCAGTATGTTTGTAAACTGGGTTTTTCTATAATTTTACAAATATACCGAGAACTGAAGTGAAACTACATCCAAAATAAACAGCTTCGACTGAATTTCAATTTACGGCGGACGCTGGCGTAGAATTTCGCAAATGTGTTGTGACCATACATCATTTTTAAAGTGACAACAGGGGTTAGGATTCACCCTTGCGGCCTTATGGCCATTCGAATGACTGCGAATATGTTTGCACCGCTTAAGTTTAAAGCATGCTTTTAATGTTTCGCTATAAATGCAAAAACGTAAGTAGTATCCGTTTATCTTTCTTAGTTTTAATGACCTACAAAACTTAACAGTACAGAGGGTTCAAAAACTCACTGAATGACATTTACGACTACCCACTTGTCAGAATTTACTACAGATTTGCTTTTTCTACTTAATACATGCCACAGTGGAGTTATCCCAAAATTGAAAATGTTTGGTGCAGTTTTGAGGCCCTCGCTGTCGATTGATTTCATCAAATCGACTCATTTTTTCTCTTATGTGTGTTTCAGTTTTTAGAGACTTACCACCATCCAGTTACTAAATGAAGCGATATGTGGTTAGCTGAATGTTAATATACAGATACGATAACGATGCAAAGCCTGGAGGCGGCATGTGAGGAGGGTGAAGTAAGTTCAGTTACATGTTGCCAATGTAATCAAAAGAGCAGCTCCTTAAATTTTAAAACAAATATGGTCTGTACACATTCGGTAAGCACATCCCATTTTATTACTCAATTTAAGGTTATAATTACAAACATAACTGAAGGACCGCTCAATTCGTTCAATTTCTTTAAATGAATGAGGTTGTTGTTTATTCACATTATCAGTACGCCTTCACATTTAAAAATTATTTGAATTTGTTGAAAATTGTGTGTAAATTGCTGCCAACTTAACAAACTTGAAATCCAGTTTGCGTACAATGTAGAAATGAATTTATTTTGGACAAGGGCCAAGCATATTTTCAACCACTTAATTTTTGTCATTATATTGAGCGCAACTAGAAAATAAACGTGTCATTTTTGTCACTGAGACGTAAACACTTGCTTTCTTCAATTAGCAAAAGAGCTTACACTTATTTGCTTTAATGTTCATTTAATTGTGGATTTTTTTTAAAGAACACATCAATTACGTTCAGTTTGTTTACAAATAAGAACTCTTTCGTTCCAAATTGTTCAACTCGGGTTAAATTTATGAGGCTACGTAGAATTAAATAAGTTTTCAACGAATAACATTGTAGAATTTTCACGTATAGGTAGAACATATAGAAATAAATCTGCAATTTTAAAATTATTTTGCCATCAACTTAATATATTCACTTAAATTAAATACAGGGTCTCCATATTTGATTGCACTCCACATTGTCAAATTGTGCCTGATAGTTAGGCAATATCGATACAAACGGTTGGCAGAACTGCGGCAGTACTAATTTTAGTTACAAATTTTTCACAGTAGGGTTGAATTGTATGAATCTTTTAAAAAAATACAATAACATTATTCACATATAAAACAATGTATTTGCAAAAGTACATTGTACTTCCAGAGCGAAGATGCAACTACACCAACTGTCATGGTAGCCAACTCTTAGATAATTTGTTACGTACGTCATAGGTCATGTGCAATACAAGATTAAATGAAGACCCTATATAAAATGCTAAATTTTGATCTAATTTTGAAAAAGTGTCTACAATTGAAAGATTTTACTAAATACTGGGAGATCTTAGCTTAAAATAAATCATTGCACTTCTTGAGATCGTGTAACTTTAGGTGCTATCCAAGTAAGCGTCAGTGCAGCTCTAAGTTACTCCAGAGTAACTCAGAGCAACTCCAATGCTAACCTGCCTATTGATACTGTAATAAAGCTTTGACACATTTCATAGCAACAGTTGACAAAAAAATTTAAAAAATAGTGTTATCAATAAAGTCAATATTTATTTCATTTTGCAAAATTGAAGAAGACGAAAATATTTTAAAAGACGTTAGTGTGGGTCATTATAATAAAATTAAATGAACGCGGATATTATTGTCAGTAGTTTCCAAATTACTTCTCTGTTTTTCTCTCCACAATTCCTGCAAAACGAAACTCCACGTACTTACTATTCATGTAATAATTCAATACCTAGATTTCTGTGGCATAGCAAGAAGTGAATAGGCCGGTATACAAACTACAAACAGAGAAAAAACCTTTGGTATAGTTTGGGTAGACTCAAATATTTTTAATTCGAAATTTTGAAATAGACTCTCGTGAGCAGCTACAAATCGGGGAATCACCGCCTTGTTCGAATTCCTGAATTGTACTGCACGTATCGTCTTCTGAATGATAAGATGATGGTTTGAAAGCATATACAGAATTGAAATATGATAGGGTGGTAGTATGACGCAAAAAAAGGCATTTCTTTTAGTTTCCTTTTACATTTTGTTCTATGCTTCTGAATCAACTTGGCTGCCACACGATTATTCTTGTAATCCTCCTGAAGTGACCCCGAAAATATGTTCTGTATACATAACAACCTGTCCAGCAACTTTCTTTTATTGTTAGGTGACGTTTTGGCTAAACGTTCCGTTAAATTGTAGATGTTATTTCTTGTGACTTTGCAAATTGTTGCTTGTATGGGTTCCCTAGATGTAAGCCTATGTCCGCTGCACCCTTGATTGTTACGCCACTTATTTAAATTTAAGTTTTCTGTTGGCTATAACACAGGAAAAGCCTGATTTAGGTATTGTGTCACACAAGCGGAATTTCATCCTGCTGATAAAATATGGTATTCGATTCTTAAATTAGTTTTTATGGCAGGGCAATCGTAATTACTGAAACTATTCTATAAGTATTCACTGAATACTGAAGCACCCTGTTATAAATCAGTTTATTATCCAGATTTGGCTCTAAAATACTTTGAAATTATATTTTAAAAAATGAAACACTGTTATTTAAAGCAGCTAGTATGTGGTTCATGTTATAGCTTTATCATTAAAAGGCAAAAATTATCTGCTATTTGATTCAAAGAATATCCTCCATAAGCATAGATAATTAATATTGCTGCAACTGTATAGGAAAGGAAAAGAGAACTGTATCTGTATAGCCGAAGTCACTGTGAATAATATGATCGTAATTACCCAAAGTGTCGTCTTTCATTTTCCTCTCTTCCTAATCCACCCTGTGTGCACCCGTGACATTATTTCTTATTGAAATTTTCAGGCAAAGGAAATTCTCCAAAAATGTTAGTATTTTAGCATTTGGATTTAAATTCTCCTGCCCCATGCAGAACGTTAACTATTGACACGTTGAATAACAGTTCCTTTTGCAGATCTTTTTGTTTGTATTTCCATGAAGGTTACAATTTTTAGCCATATCTAGTGTATTTACTATTGAAACTATTTAAAAATGTACTAATAAAATCGTTGACCAGTACAAACTGGAATATGTATTTTCTTCTTCTCCAAATTTGAAAGTGACAAGATCACATTTGAAATGTGGTGAAAAAAGAAACTTTTTTGTAAAAATAATCTGCTTTATTCACACAAATATTAACGTTTTATTTCATGCAAATATTTATAATGAAACAAAATTATAAAATGCAATGATTTAAATTAAATAATTTGAAAGAAACGATTTATCTTTACAGCGAGCATTCAAGAAAGCAAAAACAGGTCGATCCTCCTTACCTCTGCAGCCTAATCAGGATCCTGTGCCAACGGATATTCCATCTCCCAAACCTCCATTTTGTATTTTTACAAAACTTCGGGAGTTACACTTAGAAGAATGTGCTAATGATCCTAATCTGCAAAGTACAGTAAGTGTGACTAATAACATAAAGAAACTGATAACGTTTTCAATTCACCTGCACCATTTGCACTTGCATATAATAACACGAGATGAAGATACTTTGAGCGTGCACTGGTGTGGTCAATCGAAATCGCTATTAGTTTCAGTTTAAGACATGAACTTTTTTTTTTCTTTAGGGCTTGAAACGAAATTCTCACCTATTAGAGAAACTGGTAGCAAAAGAAAGACTGAACACTTTAATTCTAAACCTATATCCTGGGAACAAGGGCTACTCGTTATCCTTTCCCACAGCCCCCAATAGTGATCTGTGTATGGATGACACTGCCGAAATGATTGAAACTAAACAGTGGCCTTACGAAGAAAAGAAATTGCTTACGTATATTGATAACGAAGAGCTTCCGGCTTTCTTTGTTGATCTGTTGGAACCTCAGTACAGTTTTCTTTTTTACAGTGGATGTATCATCGCTGAAGTTCGGGACTATAGGCAGGCATACCCACACTCTAAATGTGATATTCACCATGTTTTACTTAAACCTACTTTACAAGTATGATTTATATTCAGTATGAATTTTTTTTCTGACTTATTTAAATTACAGAGCATACTGGCCGATATAAATGTAATAATGGACGAGAAAGTAGATTGGGGAAATGAAGAAAAGCAGCAACTAGAAAGTCAAATTATCCTAGCGAATAATCCTAAGTTATATTTAGATTCATCGAGTTCAATAAGCAATGTAGTCAGTAGAATAAATCATAACCGTCAACTATTTAATACTCATAGACTGAGGCGAACGGCACAGAGATATTCACAGGTTTCGGTGAATAGGAAACGAAAATTAGATCAGTTTACCCATCGACCAGGCTTAGAATTATACAATTACATTTCAAAACTCAGAACCAACAGGCCGAGGAGTAGTGGCATTTCTTTGAATTCTCTGGGCTCGAAATTGCCCAAGAAATTTCACGATGAAGTCAAACCTGTACCAATACCGAACTTAGAATCACCTATGCTTAACCCTCCTTCTCAAGGCATAAATATCAATCAATTTAAAGATTATCAAAGACCAGCAGAAACGAGCGATTTTCTACCACAGTTGATAGAGGAGTATGTGTTAGAAACAGATATGCCTTCGAAAGAAAAAGGCAAACCCAGAGTTTACCACATCAAGCTGTCTATATTGCAACGGCCCTCAAATTCTGAATATTTGGGTGAACTTTACCTTGACAGAGATCACAAAAAGGGCGAAAGAAACGGAGTTGCTTGCCGATTTTCATTAGGTTCTAGAGCACATGCCAACAGGTATATACATCAGTTTACGGAAATATTTACTGAAGGTGGAAGAAAATCTGTTAGAATTAATTGTGGGCAAGGCACGAAAGAACGGCTTGCCCAAGTCCATGCATCTCAGGTATGATAGATACATTTCCGTTTTTA
Source organism: Serrognathus titanus (assembly GCA_039766575.1). NCBI lineage: Eukaryota > Metazoa > Arthropoda > Insecta > Coleoptera > Lucanidae > Serrognathus > Serrognathus titanus. Next base: position 6,291,117 of record CM077912.1, read on the forward strand.
TTAATACGATGTAAACATAGGTTTTTATTTACAGAATGTACAATTACAGCATTCCAACACTCAAGTTAACTTAGCTCAACAGCACTTGGCTCAGTTAAGTCAAAACTTGCAGAACCAAACTTGTGTGACGCCTTTAGTAAATGGGACAGTTGGTTCTGGCATTGCGCTTGTGCAACAAAATCAAACCATACAAAACGCTTCTGCTGTACCAATATTGGTAATGTGTGAGTTGCAAAGGCTAATTTAAACGTAATTTATTGTTTTATTGTAGCAAGCCCAGCTGCAAAGTAATACTCAAACGAAAACTGCTGCTCAAACGAGGCAGGAGATAGAGATTAATGCATTAGCGACGAGATTTATGAATTCTGCACAGCAATTTGAAGCAGCAGGTAAACTCTTTACTTTTTACATAATTTAAAACTGAATGTAAATTTAAATGTTTTTTTTTTTAATGTTACATTTTGTTTTATTTCAGCGAATGCAAAACAGCAACAGCAAAAGTTAGTTTCTAGTGGAAATAACACTGCGATTATTAATTTATTAAACAGCTCTCCATCGAGTAACTTAAATAGTGACGCTAGTGCAGCAGTTGTAAATGCTATAAACAATTCATCATTGTTGCCTCAGCAAGTGCAAACGATAAACCAAAAACTTCTAGGACGTAAAATAACTTTGTCGAATGTACCTAATGCCCGTGTGCTAAATCACAGTAACCTAATAGCTGTAAATAACAATAGAATGAGTTTGTCAGACTTAAATTCGCACATAACTCAATCCCAACAGGGACAGACTATAACGTTAAGTTCCGTGAATAGTGGTAACTTTGCGCATGGCAGTTACACAACTATTAAGCAACCTGTGGTAAATCAACGTGTGTTAAGTGTAAATAATAGTGATAGTAATAAGTCTGCTCTCTCGGCCTTGCTGGTTGGTACTCCCGCTGCCGATAGGCCTGACATCGTGGGCCCAAACACAAATTCTCTGCTCCTGGAGAAGCTGGCTAACGCTTCGGGAACAAGTCCTAACAACCCGGCACAGAGTCCCACACATTTCATACAGAGTCCCAAGGGAACGTCTCAGCAATACGCAGTACCAGTGCAATCACCCAAAAACAACCCGGTCATGTCACCTTTATCGAGTCCACCTCCTCAAAACACAAACACAATTAACGTCCAGGGCCTGAACTTCACACCCATACAAACATTGTCCGGGTTACAAAACGTTCAAGTTCAATTGCCTGGTTTCCCTCAACCAATTTCACTGTCTTTAAATGTCTCATCGACAGGAGCTATTCAAGGCCATCCTGCAAGCCTTATAGTGTCTTTACCAGTTACCTCAACGACCACTACGTGTACAGCAGTTGCTCAACAGACGACTAGTACAGTTGTAACGGCTGGGAATTCTATTGGAGTTGGTACACCAACAGTTGTGTTAACAAATACAGGAACTAGTAATTTAGGTAAAACATTATTATTATTATATATTATTGTAATGTATTTATTAATTGAAGTGTCATCACGATTGATTGAAAATTGTTTATTATTATGCTGTGTGTAGTCAAAGGGCAATTACTTTTCATATCATGTCTATAGTTAACCAACCTTGTCTGATTTAATTAATATGATCTTTATATTATGCATTTTTTTTATTTTGTCAGTTTACATTGTGATTTTTAATTTATTCATAATTAATAATTTTTTACAGCTCAGTTAGTGTCATCTGGTGTAAAAAGCATAAATCAACAAGGATTAAGAGCGGCTGGTCCGACTGGAGTAACGTTAACACCTGGGGGTCAACCATTTCAACTTTTGACGCCATTGCAAAGGCCTAGAGTTCAACAGGCAGGAATGCAACAAAACCTTGCGACTGCACGAGGAATGCAAAGGACACCCATCACGATTAAAATGGCAGCTGCTCCAAATGCAAGTCAGTTCAGTGGTTCACAATCATTACATTTCGATAGAAAATGAACCTTATAGTCATTAAATCTAAAGTAATTATTTTACTTTTTACTTATCGGTCACTAAGTAATCATGCATGCCGATGGTGCATCTCGAAAATCGCTTAGTCACTGATTGCTCTTTGCTGTGATTTCATTAACTTAGTATTTGTTGAGAGAACTTCAAGTAAAAGAAAATCTCTTCAGATTTGACGCAGGTAACGCTGCCCGCAAACACTTCCGTTAATCAACTTGCCCTGCAACAGAAGCAAGCTCAACTTCAACAGTACCAACAGTTGTGTCTTAGCAACCAACAAGCCAAGAACTTAACACCAAATGTTGCGGCAAAAACTAGAAGATCAAATATTTCTGATCCTCAGTAATAATTTCTGATTTTTCTCTTTCTTCTTCTTTTGTGTACATTTCATTTATACTAGTCTATTAATATTTTTATATTTCAATGCAAAATATTTAAAATAACTGCCCTATATTAGAGTGGTAATTTAGTCACAACATTTTTTTTATATATAAATATATTCTATTGTACTTCTAATACAATAGTGTTATGAAGTTTTAGAATAATTGTAATTACTTGATTTTTTTTAATTTTTTTTTTTAAGATTTGTACCTAATGATGTACATAGTTATACAGAACATTGATTACAATAATTAAAATTTTTGAAAACTATAAAAATATGAAAAGGAGGTGCTGACTAATATGTAAAAAGAAAGCATTTTGTTATTTATTGGTGTACACGGTTATTTAATAATTGTATAATTGTTGTAAATTTGCTCATTTGTTACCTTAGCACTTGTATCAAAAAAAAAAACTCACTATTTTTACGAGAAACAATGAGTCAGTGAGTAAATAACTAAAAATTACGTATTTACAAAACTTTTCAATTACATACATCAAGAAGATCTTAAAAAAACGTTTTGCAAATTTCGTAAGATAAGATTTGAAATGTCGTTATACAAATTTTAAGTTACATACTCACATGTTTAGTGAGATGGTCTAATATTGCACTGATAAAAAATTCTGTATAATTACTGTAACTTAATGTTTTTAAATTATTCACAGAAATGAATACTTTTGTAACACTTTGTATTTATATTATCGTAACTTTTATTTCGAGATATTTTGATCTCATCTGCATGTTGTCGTGCACAATTGTTCCTAAGGGCATAAAACATTAAATAAAAAAAGATGTCAGGAGTGAACATTTCCATGGAGTCGAAAATCAAGAGGCCTACATTATTATTTCGTTTAATTTAATTTGCATCGATGTATACAAAGTACAAACTTTTTATTCAACTCGTTCGTTTTATGATCATTGCAATCTGTGTAATTGACAAATCATGCAGTTTAGAGTATATTATTTTATTATTACATTTCACAAGCAACAAATTAGTGGTAATTTTCTAACTTATTTAAGAACGTTTTGTAATATATGAAAAGATTATCATTAGGATGTTAGTTTACACTTTTATTTAGTAGTGTAAAATGGGATAAATGTTGATGCTATTGAATTCTGTAATTTGTGATATTTCGCTTGATAAAATTATTTATCATTATTATTAGTGCATATTTCAAGTTTGCCACTTTCATTTAATGCTATTTAGTTAACAGTTTTGTGTTCAATTTCAATTAAGCAATATCAGCAATGATTTTATTTTTGAAATATGTAGGAAAGGTTACATTGCAAAAACATGATCTAAAAGGCAATGAATAATGAATATCGCTTACTATTATGCTATAGATGTAAGATGCAAAAGTGGTTCATATTTATTCCTCTGCGAAAATATAGTGGAAACGGAAAACATATTTTTGTAATTTATAAATGAAAAGTGAATTCATTTTATTGAATTTACTTTTACGAGTACCATGTATTCAATGCAATAATATAAAATTCATGTTAATTTCTTCTTTTTTTTTATTTAATAAAATATGTTTCACTGTTTTAATTCCACTTAAACTCCAAAAAAAAAACACTTATTGCATCTTATAGTTGGTTAGTAGATTGGAAGTATTTATTTTTGTAAATAATATGAATTTTTGGTGTTTATTATAGGATTATAGTATTTTATTTCGTATGTATGGAAAATGTAAGGAGTCGGTAAGGAAAAAGGTTGTTATTACAGAATTCACATACAACATCTATCAAAAATTACTGTAAATATATTTTTAATCAATTTATGTTTAATTATTTATATTGTTTTTAGGTATCACATATATATATTACATATATTTTTTTAATATTACAGTTCTTTTGGTTGTGTCTTTATTTCTTTCGTTTTTTTTTTCTTCTTTTTTTATGACTGAAAATCAATAATCACTAGCTAAATCAAGAAAAAACAATAAATTGAGTAGTGTACTTCTAACAAACGCCTTCCAATTTTATTTAGTCAGATTTGCCAAATAATTTCGTAATAGATTTTGTCTCAATCTAATAATAAAAAAAAATAAAATAACAAGACGTGTACAGTATTTAGTGAAAGTAATAGTTTTAATGTATTTTTTTATGGACATTGTTATTTTACAGTAATATGTCAATATTACTTTAAACGAATGGACAGGAAGCTCTGTGTAATTATCACATTAATTTGTATGTAAACTATGAAAAAGAAAACTGTACAATACATGTAAAAATGTTAGTGTTTCATTTTAGTATTTTAAATTTTGTATAATATGAAGTGGTGCATTGTAGTATTTTGTAATAATGCAAACTGATATGTTCTAGCATTTAATGTAAATAGTTAAAATGCGATTTAAGTCTGTTTGGCAATACTACTCATGTATACTCGTTAATAAAAAAATAACATGTTACCATTGCAATATTTTCTCAAACCCGTGATTATCACATTACTCTTTTTATGTTTACTTTATATCTTTACCACTATTATTAAAATAAAACAATTTAATAATAATGAATAAAACAATTAAGTAAGTAAAACTGACAACAGTATTTAATGCTGGGTAAAACACATTTTCATGATTCATTACAGCACTTCTGGACTGCAGTATCTATCAGTTGCATTAATAAATCACCTCTTTCGATTGCTTGTTTGATAGAAACTAGTAAGTCTTCCTGACCTATGGATGTGCCACCTGGCTTTAATACTGAACAAAGTTCATTTCCCTTCACAACAATCTGTACAATACCAGTACACAAATTTTCCTCTTCTTGCGTTGGATCTGTCAGAATTATGGAACTGCAAACATTTTCTTTTTTATTATTTCAAAGATTACACTACGCACTGCATATTAAGCATACTTATCAAAAATTGCGAAAGTTGTTGATACTGGAGTACTGTAAACGCTTAAAGGTATTCTAAGTTCAGTATTGACAAATTTGCTATCTATAGCAGAGTCATATTCAACACTAGGCAACTTAACTGTAATAAATTAATTAATAGATCGTATTTAATAGTAGAGAATATTATTTGTACCTGTTTTTAATGCTGTGATCAATGCTATTAAGCAAGCATCTATGATAGCTCCATCATGATCTAAACATACCATATCTGCATACAAACACCATACCAGTCTCTCTTTGGCTATACAAAGATCTTTTAAATTGATGCAACCCGAATTTTGAATTATGTCTGCTATCACTTTGGTTGCAACTTGGGCTTGATCACTTGGCGGTCCTGGTTTGAATTTTTGCGAGCACATTGGAGGCAAATCTACGTTTGGTATTAGAAAGCCTTCGTCAGGAATTTCTGCTTTCGGCTGACAAAATTCCTATCAGGAAAAAAACCTACGTTCTATTTATGTACAAAAATTTTATGTATCACACTTTACAGTTTGTGTAGCTATTGGACATATGTTTGTGTTGCAGTTATGTTTATAATAAGAGTTAGCAAAAATAGTGCATTTTCCTTTACCGCTTTAATTCCACACACAACTGTTGTTTTCCCAACTTTAACTATGGCAGAGCCATCAGAAGTTGATATCGAACCAGCATTTATAATCACAGGCCTAAATTTCGCAAGCTCTCTTCCATCTGGCCTTACGTCGTGTCCCAAATAATCTCTGTAATATTTCAAAGGATGCAACGATCTGAAATAAAACCTGTATTTTCTCCTGACTCCAAATTTATTTAAAGTATTTTCTTACTTATATTGCTTAGCCATTGCAAGAAGTTTTACTTAACATAACCTATAAATCTTACACTTGATTAATAAATAGTCACAACGAAACGTAATTAAGAAAGGTGCTTAATAAAATGTCTGTAATGCGCAATAGCAAAAGTAAGGGCTATTAATTATAGTAATTTAAAAATGGGGAAAGTAATTAAAAGCGCGCGTTCACTTGAATATGCAGCCACAGGATCACCAACTGCAGTGTTGCCAATATACGGGATGTTAAAGGAAATTCGTCCAAACGTTGAGAGGGGGGGGATAACATGCCTCAAAATGTGCAGGAAAGTCTTAATGAATATTGGTCCGCAAATAGGCGGTTTCGGAGAAAATATTTTGGGTTTACACAATTTTTTTTTATTTATGTAGTTTCAAACAAACTAACTATAGTCTACACTTTTAAACTAGAAAGAGTAACAGTTGCCGGCCTGTCGTAGGTAGATTGACACTGTAATACTAAATCAAAAATTAATTTGGCTTGCTTAGGAGGTTTACAAATTCTTCAAATAACCAATTGTATCAACAGATTTACTTGCAACTTTAAAACTAACTGAAATTGTCACATGAATTATAAAAAATGTTAATTTTTCCGTTTAAATTGAAGGCTTGTGTAAAACCGGCTGTCAAACATCCAATGACTTTGTCTGTTTTTGGCGGGCAAAATTCAAATTACTTCTCCTAGTTTAAAAATAGACTATAATAATATTTTTGGACACACAACAATTGCAGAAAATCAATAAGATATTCCATTTCACAGCAGCCACGACATTTCTACCGTAAAGAGACACGATCTTTAAAAAAAAAATAACGTCCATTTGTGGACCCATGTTCATCAAGATTTTTCTGCATGTCTTGAATCACACTACTCTCCCCCCTCCCCTTAAGGACTAAGGCACTTGTCCTTCTGTTTTATTTTTATCGTTAGGTAAAGTACCGACACGAATGACGTAACAACGAATAGGGCACCACAACGATCAAACACCCGTAAGAGGCGCCTTCGGCGTTGGTTTAATTATGCAATATAATACGTTTCTTTATTGATAAATATTATTATCTTATCTCTAATGTCATTCGCAAAATGTATGAAACGTCCTCTATTGAATAAAAAATCGTTTGCCTCATGTTGGTATTTTATCATATCTGCTAGTTTCAATGCATAAAGGATAAACAGGAGAGAGTCGTACTGATAGTGGTTTTTCGTCGAAAGTGGTAACTAAATATGACCGCTGAAGGTCATAGGCGCAAGCAAGCTGGGTTGCCAGATGCCGAGATTTATCACAAATTCACTTTGGGCTATTGATACTCTTTATTTGAGATAATGTTTTCGACTTATTTCTTTTTTATTGCGGATTTTTGTATTTTCAAGGCCAATTTAGGGCTAATAAAGTTCTTAGAAGCAAAAAACAAAAACAAAAATCTATCGACAATAAAAAATCAATGTCGTTAATTGGGTTAATGTCATTAATTTTATATAAAAAGAAGTTAAGAAAACGAAAAGGCACGCATTTTTCAATTCACTAAATTCGTTTCACTTGAATTTTCGGCAAATTCAAATCAAGAACCAGAATTAGAATCAAGAAGGAAAAAGAAAAACAAATTCTTTGAAATAATAAAAAAAATTTTAATCACAATTTTGGAAAGGTTGGAGATTATTTTAAAAACTTGAGCAATTCTAGGGATGTTTGGGATTTTGGGAGATTTCTGCTCAGTTCTAGCGCGACATTTAACTTCCAATATGTGGCAATTCTGTTCATGTGCGCTTCATAAAATTCTGGAACGATCATAAACGACACAGTTCACCACTTACTTCACTATTTATAATACACTTACTTCACTAAATTTAAGTAAATAAGATCCTAGAAATGTTAATTGTATTCTAAACTTTGGAGTTCTATCATAAAAGTACTTAAAAGGAACTTACTTACAATATGCTAGTAGCGCCACTGATAACTGAAAAATTCCAAATCTAACCTAAAAGCCTTTCACTTTTTACCTGAAGTCCATAATAATCTACTAATGCATCGTTTGTGTAAAGTACATTCACTTTTGTAATTACACGATTTAGTAACTTTTACTACCATTGAAACCTGATTCCTTTTAGTTCCCGTATCTTGTAAATCTGATTTTTATTTTTAGGTTATGTTGACTTCAATTTTATGCTTTTATTTTGGATCTTTGGCCAACTTCTCCATACTTTTCCAACATTTTATTGAATGCGTTATACCAAAATGTGATTTTTTTGTTACCATTTGTTTCGTAATGGATTTCCAGATCATTTTTGAAAATTTTGCATTTTGCAATTGACAATCCAATTTGATGTCATGTCAAATCGTGACAGTTCAAAACAGATAGATCAACGAAACAGATTTGAAAAGTAACCCTGTCAAAATTAAAAGTGAAGGGAAACGTTTTACAATTTATGCATGTAAATTTGGACGTGAGTGCACCTAGTCATGGAAAAAAAATATCGCAACATTGCCTAATTTAGAGTAACCTTAAAATCTATATCGACATGACATTCATTGTCAAAATTTAGTGATATACAAGAGTACCACATTCTCACTAAGCTTTAACGGCATACTCCGACCCTTCTGTTAATTCTTATCTCGTTGATTGAATGATGTCAAAATGAGGCGACATCTGTGCGAATAAGTCCCAAATAGACTGACATTTTATTTTTACTTTCATGGTGATCATTTTGATGTAAGTTTCCCAAAGTGCTGACCAAGTTCACCAATTTACAAGGTAAAGAAATAATGCATTTCGTAAGTAACTCTCAGTAAATCTTGGAGAGGAGAAAGCTCTGTGGGTGTCATTGTGGTTTGTGAAACAGTAACAGTAACCGTGACGAATATTCGCAACATTTTTTTTTAGAACAAATTCTAGTGTAAAGTAACTGTTGTAAAAAGAATTATTACGAGAGAAGACGCTCACTACTTAATTCGTCGTAAAATAAAGTGATAGAACTTTGTAAAAATTATTGTTTCAGAAATTAATTCGCCATTGCTGACGGAATGAGATCACAGGTTTGGAAATGTCAAAATGCGTCTTATTTTTCAGTGGCAGTTTATTAATAGTTATAAATAAAATTATTCCAAAGGTGGCAGAGATTACTGGCAAAGTCCATTCACTAGAAATTTGCAGAAAATCGCAACGACTTTAAAACCAGAACTAACCTTGAACATATTGCAGAAGAATTGAATTGACAGGTAATGAATTTCTTTCTCTTTACTCAGTTTAATTAATTAATTAATTAACTAACTAGAATTTTATGTAACTCATTGGGCTCCATATGCATTAGCCTCTAACAAATTAACAAATTCTGACTTGTGTTTTTTATGATTTGTGAAAGTTCATTACCTTAACACTTCCTAGTTTCTTTGTTAGAGATTAACTTGTAAATCGTGTCTTTGTTGCAAAATTGAAAGATGTGCTTTAAATACATTTTTTCGCTGTTTAGTTAAGCTGCTTGGTGATCATGGAAGAAATAGTGGACGTGGAAATGTCACCGGCACCTAAGACCGTCGATATCAAAGAAGTGGTGAAAAAATGGATGGAAAAATTAGAACAAGGTGTGCTGTCAAGTTCACACTTCAAGGATTACTGGCGAACCTGGGTTCCTCGTTACTACAGTCCCACTGCCAATGAAAACTGTCTTAATTTTAATTTTAATGAAGACGAAGCAACCAAAGTACTTTTCAATAGTTTAGAGGAATTTATTTGCAATGGAGATCCAGCTGTGGTGCTGCAACAGCTGAGTCAAATGGACAAATCCCCTTCTGTTTGCGGTCGTGTGTTTAAAATGGGCGAGCCAACTTACAGTTGTCGGGAATGCGGAATGGATAATACCTGCGTGTTATGTGTTGATTGCTTTAAGAAGTCCGAGCATCGACACCACAAATACAAAATGGGAACGTCCGGCGGTGGCGGATGCTGTGATTGTGGTGATACCGAAGCGTGGAAGAAGGCCCCGTTTTGTGATATACACATTGTAGGAATTCAAGAACAAGACAAAACGAACTCAAAATTACCCGAAGATCTGGCTGAAAGAACTCGAATTGTTTATGATGCTGTGTTATGGTATGCATATAATTTATTAACTTTAGAACATACTGCAGATTTAGGACTTAAAGACAGTGAAGATGAATTATTTGATACTTACTGTACAGTTCTTTATAACGACGAAAGTCACACATTTGAACAAGTTATTAATACTTTGAATAGAGTAATTAAATGTTCACAGAGAACTGCCATAGAGTATGTTACTAATATTGATCGCGAAGGCAGAGCTGTCGTTAAGTGTTCAAATTTTGTACATTGTAATGATTTAAAAACCGAAATTGAAAAATATACTTCCCGTCATGGAAATAAGCCATTAAAAGTTTTAGTCGTACATGCTCATGTCGTTGCTCACCAGATATTTGCTATGAAACTGCTTTCTTGGTTGCAAGCTTTCTTAGGGCACGGAGAAGGTTTCCGTGTCATTTTTGCTGAAGTGTCATTAAAGCCACAGCAATCTGATCCCTGTATTGTTAAAGGAGTTCTATTACGTGATTCGCAATTATGGAAAAGTGCTCGAACACATTGGCATCGCTTAATTATCTCCGGAATGCTTCTTGAATACGAAAATAAAAAAGCCTTCGCGAAAATTTTTATGAAAAATTATGGTAACGTCATTAAGGATTTTATAAAGGATGATCATGAGCATACGTTCTCCATTTCATCTCTCTCAGTTCAGATATTTACGGTCCCCACGCTCGCGCATCATTTAATTGCCTATGATGACGCATTATTTATTCTTTTGAACACGTTTATATCAGAGTGTTCCAGAAAATGTAATAAATTGGGCAAGCTGGAATTTGAACGGAATGTTACAAGTCAGACTTTTAAACGAGCTCAGTACATGCTTTATGACTTGCGATACTTGCTGAGTGCAATCCCTACAACTTGGACTGACGATTTACGACGTAGCTTCTTGCAAGGCTTATCTGTAATGTTAAATTTATTGACGATGATGCAAGGCATGGATTCTGTAACGAGGCAAGTTGGACAACATATGGAATACGAACCCGAATGGGAAACTGCCTTTAATTTACACATTAAGTTAGCGTATTGCATTTCCCTTGTCCTCGAGTGGTGTGGTACAGATAAAGTTGTACTTGTTAAAGCATATCGCGCTACTTTAAAGAAGTTACATGAAAATCCATGCTATGGCCCTAATGAAGTGGGAGAAGTCAGAGAATTAGCTGATCACAGCGTAGCTTGTTTGCAATATGACGTATCCTCAAAACCCGTGTCAATACACTTACCCCTCTCAAGATTCTTAGCAGGATTACACTTACATTTAGAAAAATTTTGCTTAAATTTTGATCGCCCTGAATTTCAAATATCCAAACCGACACCAGTGCAAATTATTGAGCCTGTATTACGCACACAAGTTATGATTGCACAAGTACATGCTGGTATGTGGCGAAGAAATGGCTACGCTCTGTTGAATCAACTCTATTTTTATCATAACGTTAAATGTCGAACGGAAATGTTAGATCGAGACATAATACTTTTACAAGTTGGAGCTTCCTTAATAGAGAGCAATGAATTCTTGATTCACTTACTGAACAAATTCAATTTAATCAACTGGGCTAATCCGAACTTCGAGAGCAATAGTCTAAAAAATCCTGAAGAAGATAGTATACGACAAACTATAACGCTAGTAGAAGAATTCTTACAATTGTTGATTGTAATAATTGGTGAAAGGTACATTAGTGGCATAAGCAATGTTACTAAGCAAGATCGAATCAAAAAAGAAATCGTACAACACCTGTGCATCAAACCCTTGTTGCACTCAGAATTAAATAAGATCATTCCTGATGATTTAACACATGAGAGTAGTCTTGATGATGTAATTCATGACTTGGCTACGTTCAAGAAACCGACCCAAGGAACCGGGCAAGGTGTATACGAAATGAAGAATGATTTGTTTGATCAGTACAATGTATTTTTTTACCATTACACCAGAGAGGAGTTATCAAAATCTGAGGAAACGCAGAGAAAACGCCGTAAAAATGCTGGTGAACTGGAATGCTGTCCACCACCTCAGCTGCCTAAATTAAATGAATCTTTCAACATGTTGGTTAATTTATTACAGTGTGATGTCATGCTGCATGTTATGTATACAGTGTTGGAGCGCTGTATTAATTTACGAGCAAGAAGTTTCTCAGAACTTCAATTGCACAAAGTTCTACATTTAATGGGCTATGCTTTACAAGAAGAACAAACCGGTAACTACCCATTTTTACTGTTCAGTGAAAAAGCTCTTAAATGGAAACTGCCATCTTTACTCGAGGAATTGTCAAAGAGTCCTAGAATTGATGCACATAGAGATTTGATAAAGTGGACATTGAACAAGTACAAACAGGTTTCTTCTACCACATCTGAACAAGTGTATCTTTCTCCTAGTACCAGTAGTGTTGATGAAAAACGAGAAATCTCAGAAGAAGACGATGAGAAGGAAAGAAGAGCCAAACTAGCAGCACTGAGGCGTGCTAAAATAATGGCACAAATGGCTGCCATGCAAAATTCTTTCATCAAAGAAAATGCTAAATTATTTCAAGAAACTAACTCGGAGCTTTCAGTCAAGGTTACTGATTTGCAGGATGAGAGCATGGATGTCACAGAAACCATCAATAAAATTCCAGTAGCTTTAGGTTGTAATCAAACTTCAAGATTAAATGTTGAAAAGACATACGTTTGCATTCTATGCCAGGAAGAAGAGAAAGTGGGAATAGATGGCCCTCCCCTTGTTTTAGCTGCGTTCGTTCACCAGGCAACTGTTTTATGTCAACATAGGAATTGCGATGATTTTATGGATGTAGCAAACCAAGATCCATTATATTTGAATTCAAATTTAGGGCCAGCACCTCACACCAGTACGTGCGGACATGTTATGCACAGCACTTGTTGGCAAAAGTACTTCGAAAATGTTATGCAGAAAGAACATCGCAGGCCATATCGATTGAGACACCCAGCTAGCTTCGATGTGGATAAGCAAGAGTTTCTTTGCCCTCTATGCGAATGCTTAAGCAACACTGTTTTACCGCTGGTGCCTCCGCTTTGCTCAGTACAACCAGATCATCCTAAGGTTACAATTTCGTTTGATGATTGGCTCAACTGTATGTTTGTAACTTTAAATCAGAAACAGAAAGTTTGTCATGGAATTTTTAAATGCGGTGAAAGTTGTACTGATGCGCTTTGCAAGACATGTGAAAATTTATCTTCCACGGGTGATTCACCCGAATGTGACTCAATGTGTGATGTCCAGGTGCATCAAGTTATGTATTCCAAATCATTGGAGAATATAAAGCCTTTGTTGGGGAATAAAGCGGATGAATTCAAGGCCCTATTTCCAAAGAGGTACCCACAATTAAGCTCTCAGTTAATAGAGATGGTTCAGCTATATGCACAGACAACGTACACACGTGGTTTATCAGTTGACCCACACCCTACGGATAAAAGAATTGCACCCATGGCATGGAAGTCTTGCTCTTATACGATTCATGCAATCGAAGTTCTGCTCAGAGATTCAAATAAACCACTACTGGGGAATTTATCTAGCCGGCAACGGGATTGTATGGAAACTTTAATTCGAATTATGGGTGTTCTAGGAAGTACTTGGCCTCAATGTAATACCATAAGTTCTCGCGCGATAAGATTGCTATCGATTATAATTGAAAATGATCCTGAGGAGAGTCCTTCTATATTACAATGGGACTCGTTAGGATTTTTAATACCACTGACATTTTCTCTTCCAAGTTTGTTTTGTAAAGATCAACCTTCGCCAGTTACTACTGCAGGTCAGTTGGAATTACATACACTTCGATTGGTCTTTTTATGCCACATAGTACGTATTCTGATAATGATGGACTTAGCTGAATTTAAGGATTCAATGGAATTGGAAAATCCTGATAATAATTACATAGTAGAAGTGCTTAAACTTCTTAACAAAAACGAAGATGGTATTAATGGGCTTGCAGTTTGGAAACACGTGCAAGAAGCTTGCATACCATTCTTGCGGTGTTGTGTTCTCTTTTACCATTACTTAACTGATGTACCTGCTTTACCTGCATTATTAGAAGTAGGCGGTGATACCTTCGATAACATGTGTGCATATTTAGACCTTCCAAATTCACCAAACGATTTATTTGATACTCCATTAGTTAACAAGCTAGTATCACGTTGGTTTAGCCATCCTGAAGTCACTCTCTACTTAGTGGGCGTGCCAATGTTGATTGTGATGGAACCTTTACCTGTCAACAAGCTAGTTACGTTACCTGTAGATTACAGCGAATTAATAAACACAGTTTCTTCGTTTACATGCCCGAATAGTGACCATGATGATTCAAGAAATCCCACTATGTGTCTAGTCTGCGGTGAGATCCTGTGCTCTCAAAGTTACTGCTGCCAGACAGAGCTTAATAAAGTGATAGTAGGTGCTTGCAACTACCACGCACATAAATGCGGTGCAGGAGTTGGTGTATTTTTGAGAGTGAGGGATTGCGAGATCCTATTTTTAGCCAGTCCACATCGTGGATGCTTTCTGTCAGCACCTTATTTAGATGATTACGGTGAGACAGACCAAGGCTTGAAGAGAGGAAATCCTTTACGTTTATGTACAGAGCTATATAAGAAATTACAAACAATGTGGTTAAGTCACAGTATACATGAAGAAATAGCACGCTCTATAGAATCAAGTAGCAGCATTGTTCCAACTCAATGGCAACATTTATAGACAGTTTTGGATTGTTTTTCGATAATCATAATTTTTCTTGTTTTTACTAATCCCCCAAGTTTCATGAAACTAGACTTACGATATGCTCTGATTGTAGGCAGACTATACCAGGCAACATTTACTTTGTGTACAGAATTTCGCAGGTACTTATATTGTTGCCTTGCTTAATACTCAGATTATATTACAACATCGTATGTGATCACATGTGCAGGAGTCTGTATATATATCTTTGTCATGTTAATGTCATTTCTGTATTTCAAAGTACACAAATAGGATTTGTAACAAGACTAACATTGAAATACATAAATGTATGTATACATATAGTTTTCGTAGAATTTTATTTGAAACCGCTGTTTACTGTTTAAATCACATTGTACTGATTATTGTAAACATATTAAATTAATATATCTGTTATGAATTCACTAGAGTTTTTTTTTTCTTCTTCAGATCTAAGTATGTTCACAATCTCATGTCGATTAAAGCGAGCTGTGTTTGGTCAACGTATTACCGACAACTTCAAACTTAATCGTTTTGTTTAATTTTTACAATTTGTGGTATACAGGATAGGAAAGACCAAATCTTGCGAGTGCGAGTGAAATGTACTGCGATTTTCTAGATGTAGAATAGAGATGGATATAACAGCGAAGTTTTTGGAGTTCCTGCATTGCTTTTCTATTTCCAGGGCTTGCGTCGAAGCAACGCATCAAGATTTAACACCGCCGCCAAAATGGGCGAAATTCTGCCATTTTAGACACACTTGGTGCTTAAAAATCTTTTTTTGGCTACTCTGTTCACATAACAACAAAATTCTATCTCTAGTCAGTGTTGGAAATTGAAAACGTCACTTGTTTTTCACTTGTCTCTTTTCATTTTTTATTTGCTTCCCTTTATTTCCGATTTGTTTCTTTTTTAATTGCTTTTCGTTTTCCTTTTCTACTCATTACTTACATGCTTACATTTTTCACTTGTTTTATTTTTGTTTCCATGGAAAAAAAATTCCCAAAGAAAGTAAAAGAAACAAATGACGATCATAATAAAAAATTAAAATTGAAAAAAAAAATTAATAAACGTAATGGTAATTCAAATTGTAAACAAAGAAAATGAAAAACATATCGCAACGCAATCACAATTTACGAAAGAAAAAAAACGCAAAAAATTGAAAATTTTTGATTATTTAATTTCCGAAAAATGCTAAACAAAAACGAAGAACTTTTCTGACGATTGAGAAAGTAAGAAAAATGAATGTTCGTAATATTCGTAAAAGAACAAATAAAACCAAAACCGATAACTTTCTAAGAAAAACAAATGATAATTTTTAAATTTTACGAAAGAAAAAAATGCACAAAAACAAGTGACGATCGTAACGTTTAAAACAACGTTCATTTTTCATTGGTTTTATTTTCTATTTAAAATTTTGTTTTTCGTTTTTTTTAATTCCATTTGTGGTTTAACTTGAAGGCTTCCGCGGCCGTCGTCCATTGTTGAATTCTTGGCTTCCGGTTGGAACCGCGTGTCTCGAATTTCTTCACTGCCGACGTTTCGTTCTCCGTTGCAGAAGAACTTCTCAGGGCTGCTGTTGGTGGTGATGCTGCTACTATCTGCTATCACCACCAACAGCAGCCCTGAAGAAGTTCTTCTGCAACGGAGAACGAAACATCGGCAGTGAAGAAATCCGAGATATGCGGTTCCAACCGGAAGCCAAGAATCCATTTGTGGTTTTAGTTTCTCTTGTTTTTTTTTTTTAATTTTTCTTTTCCATTCAGTTTTAATTTTCTCCTTATTTTTCACTTGTATCTCTTTTCATTTATTATTTCCTTTCAAATTCATAAGAAATGCAATACTTTTCTTTGCAACGCAAATTATACAGTGTGATCATTAATTACATAGGCAAGATAATTTATTTTACCATTGATAATTGCGTTAAGATTTAGGCATTCTAAAAAGTCATCATCGTCATTTAATTTTCAAAATATGTCGAGTTTCTGCGTTCTGTGGTAAATTTTTGAACGAAAATATAATTACTAGTGCTCGTTTAGTTGAATAACAACAAATACTTCAGATTTGGTATTTGTGGTTGCCGATTTCCATAAATACTAAAACTCAACTTAAAAAAGAATGAAGGGACACCAATAATGCATACAACAAACGTTGTAAAGGATACTGCAAACTATTCCAACAACTATATTGAGGCATCTAATCCAAGAAATTGAATTGTCATTTGGCACTTACCAAAAATTATAAAGACAATTGAATTTTTAGTAAAAATAGTTATCAAAGGCAAACTAATTATGTCATTCTCAATTTTACAACCACCCGTGATCTCACTGTATTAAGAAATGCAACTATAGCATTTTTGACAGACAAAATTAAAGTTTATCCTAAATTTAAAATGCAAACACTATCATAAATTGCATTCATCGTAAGTAAAGAAAATTTATTATTATGGTTGTATTACTAACCTCCGCCTTTTGAAAATAAATTAAAATTTTAAATATCATTTACATAATTTAATTTCAAATGATAGGGATTAGTGGTATCCATATGATCGTAAATTATCTAATTTATTGCCAATGAAACTTACGACAAATAGAAACGCTTTGATTTAATATTCAACTAAATAAGTTTTAACTCAATAATAGATGTTTCCATCTATATTTCTTTCTCAATAATTAATATTATCAATTAATTAAATATAATTATCTCATTCATAGCCATTATTTTTAAGATTACGACCAGATAAGTACATCGGTGTGTTCAGAAATGATTAGAAGGCGTTTGAATTTCCCGCTCGCTAGATTATTTTTAAAAGTTGGAACTAAATTCTGTTTTATTTATTATTTTATCGTTTCTACATGTTGTGTGGCTCTTTTTCATTTGCCAATCAAAAATACATATACGTTGGTAAAGATGGTAATAAAAAAACCTTTTTTGATAATAATAATAATAATAGTAAAATAAGGAACACAAAATGTAAATAGCCAATATCACATTACCGATGAAATTTGGATCGAATTCATCATTTACTCACCAGCAACACCTACGTTGCGAGGTGAAAATTACTAATACGACAGCGCGCTAAGTTCAAATACATTTCAATTATTTCTGAACATACTGTATGTATCTCTTTCGAATTAACTAAGTGGGCGCGTTCAGCGGACACAACAGTTAACTAAAAGTAGAAACATTTCATTTAGGTTGCGTTTAAACAAGTTGGAGCAGTTGAATGTTATAACAACTTACTGGTATTTATCAATCAATATTTGATATCTGGAGTGAGGTTAGGTTTTCATACATTATGATTTTAAATAATTATTCTAGATTATGTAGTAAAAAATTTATTCTAGGTTATACTTCTTACAACATTACAGTATTACTCATCATAATTATTATAAAAATTGAGAAATCGGCAATTCGAAAGAGGTTAGAATTTAGAATATGTGGACAGAAAAAACACTGGCACCGCATTCACTGTAAATTATTTCTGGTGAGTAAATTCAACAACTGTTTCCAGTCAACACAAGTAACCATTAACCGTTCAGCGTTAACAAGTTAACATAGTCAGCAGTTGTGTCCGTTGAACGCGCCCATTGTCAGAGAAATTTGGCGACATTTTATAAACAAGTTGGCGACATTGCCTGCAAAAAATCTGGCAAGCCTGCCTAACTGCTATGTAAATTTGATTTGATCAGACACATTTGTTGAAAGTATCTACTTAATTATAAGTTAAATGTGAAAACAAGATTTTTGATGAAAATTTGGCGGAATAAAAATTTTTTCAAAATCTAAAATAATCTGAATTAATATTTGACTTGAAGTCAAGAAGAAGTCAAGTTAAAAAGAATACCAAGAAAGAAATCATTGGTATTTCCGTAGAAAAACGAAAACTAAAAAATGTTTGGTGGGCCAATGATCTGTTAGAGCCAAATTACGGTTATAAATCCGAAAACGAGAGGAATTTCATTTGATTTATCTATATTAATAAAAAAAAGTCTAAATTAAAATTGAAGCTCGTTTTCATGCAGTTCTTTTTTGTTTCTGTTTTACGTGAGGAATTTGCCGCGTCACGTTTTTTTAAATTCCCTATATAGCACATGGGAATGAAATAACGCGTTGCATCTATCCTCGTCTAGCCTTCCATTGAATAATTTATGAATCGTTAGTGATTTGAATATTTGGATGTATGAATCGGTTTGTAATTGTAATCTAACGATTTTCTTCGAAGTAGCTGAAAATTAGGTTTGCAAAGAAAATTAAACGTAAATGCCCTGATTTTGACAGTCAATAAATAAAAGTTTACAGAAATTCAAATGTCTGAGTAGAGGGGAGATGTATGTCACGTGGTTATAACAAGGCATTTTCATTGGTCGATGGTTTAGAAGTCTGATAGATTTATGCTCCCTCTACAAACGGTTTCTCAGCTGTTCGGTTAAAGGTGATGCGTTATTCGAAGCGACCGTTGAAAGTTTCGCAGTGTGGGTAAGTTGCTAGGCAAAATCAGAAATTGAGCGGGCACTTTTGTGAAAGTTCAATCTTCTATCTGTCTACCAGTTTTTTTTAAATCAAAACCGCCCATCGAAACTAATCAGGCGAAGTTTTAGTATTCATTTAGAGGTTTTAACATGGCTTCCTTCCGTATACACGAGGACCAAGAGAATCGGGCTCCCGCAGTCCGCCAAAAACAATTGACGCTTTTGGGCCCCGGGCAGAAAAAGAGATCCGTCCTTGGAGCTCTCGAAAATCAACCAGATCGAATTCTGAAGGGCAAACAGGTCCGTGAAAAAGCCTACGCTTTTAACGAAGTTTTTTGCGAATTTTTTCGTTTTTTCAGTCTTTGAGCACCGTCAACATCGAAACCAATAACGAAAACGCTTACAATAAACAAGTGTCCAGTAAACTACCGGCACCCGTTGTCCCAGTTGCTCAATTCGAAGCCTTCAAAGTTTACGAAGATACCAGCGAAGAGCGAATCGAAAGAGAGCTTCGTGAGAGGCAGCGTAGACGCAAAGACAAGGACCAGTACAGCAATGTCTACAAAGGCACAGAAGAAGATAGATTCGTCACGAAAAAGGAAGTCAAAGAAATGGTGGCGAAGATGCAGCAGCAAGCGAAACTTGCTGGAATTTCAGAGAAACCTGAGAAAGTTGCATCGAATAATCCCGAGCTGGAAACAGGTATCGGTTCACCGATGAGCATTGAAAAGATGGTCGCCGCAGAGAATCGAAATACCATCGCTAAAAGTAGGAACAACAAAGATTTGTTTTTCGAAATGGATGAATATCGTAATGACATCTTTTTGTACTTACGTGAACATGAGGTAATATTTTTGCATGTACTTTCCATTGTCAATTTATTATTTTTCTAGAAACTTAACCGCCCAAAACCTGGTTATATGAGAAAACAGCCCGATATTACTCATAATATGAGGTCAATTTTAGTCGATTGGCTTGTGGAAGTTGCATTGGAATATAAGCTGCACACTGAGACTTTGTATCTCGCTGTTAATTACATCGATCGTTTTCTCAGTTACATGTCGGTGGTTAGAGCTAAGCTGCAACTTGTTGGAACTGCTGCTATGTTTATTGCTGCGTAAGTTTATTATTTATTTTTTTTTACATAGTCTTTTTTACATAGTCAATTCTATATTACTGACAAAAATTTACTGTTTCTAGTACACTAAAATAGTTTTGTAAAAGTTATTCTATTTTATTGTGTTTTAAAGAACTGGAGTAAAATTGTGCATTTACTTTGAATTCAATTAAGTGGACCAAGAGTTGTAATTTGTGGAGGATATGTTTTTTTTAATTATTTCTAATTCAAATGCACTAAGTAATAATCGAGGCAAATACGTCGTTTTTGATAAAAAAAATAATAATTAAAATTGTAGTGTTGTTCTTCTCTAACCAATGGTTATTGACATCGCGAGTTTTCTGTCCTCCTCTAATCATTGATTATGCCACCGGTTGTCGCGTGAAACGTCATTGCAAAAACAAACATGGCCGTTCAGAGAAGTGCTTTTTTTTATGTTTTTTTCCTGCTAAACTATACAGGGTTGCAGCTATGGGGAACTTGTGAAGTATATGAGATTTTGGGTTTAAAAAAGTGTGCAAGAAAATCTCTCTCTGAAATAAATGTCTTCAAAAAGCCGATAATATTAAATTTCAAGAATCTTCAATATTTCGTTTATTTATGAATATCAAATCACAAAATTTGGTAATTTTATATATTTTATATTAAAATCTGTATTTGTTTGTATGACATACTTATGAAAATTAATTAAAATTGTGTAACTGGCAATATAGAAAGTGTTAGGAAAGAGTTTATACTGTATTTCGGCCTTATTGTGCCTCATCAGAACTCTGTACCCAATAAGGCCGAAATACATGTATAAACTCTTTCCTAACACTTTCTGTATTGCCAGTTACACAGTTTTAATTAATTTTCATAATTTTCTTCTGGCAAGAAAACTTGATTTTATAATTGTCAATTTGTCGGCATACTTATGCTTTTGTTTAAAAACAAAGTATTACGTTACTAAGAAATGTTTTCATAAAATTTTTAATCTAGTAGGCGAATGCTTACTAACATTAAGGGCCACTTTCATAATTGAATTTAAAGGAGACTTTAAAATTAAAGTCACATTTAGATGTATAAACAACAGGGTTGATAAAAATCATGATTTTTTAAAAAAAAGTCGAAAGAAATCATGATTTTTTTAAGCAATCACGATTTTTTTGATTTTTATTGATTTTTTAAATTTTTATTATCTTTTTACATAGAAAATGCAATAATTGACATTAACAATAACGAATAATTGAAAATAACAATAACGACTAAGATATGTCTTGTTCAAACTTGCAAATGAAATAACTTATGTGCAACGTAGCAGTAAATAAGCTTGCACTACCTTGCACTTTAATATAAACGAAAGAAATTCCTGTCAGAACTTGAAAATTCGGCTGTCTTTATAATGTGGAGATGACGCGAGTTGTCGCTATTTTCTAGTTTACATCGCGAACGTGCGCGTAATGATAACGAGCAATAAAGTGTGTAATACTTTATAACAGTGTATGAAAGTCCATCTAGATTGATATGTCTTCTCATAGAAGTGGTAGGAAAAAAGATCCTATTTGGCAACATTTTATTGAAAAGTCGTGTAAATCTGCTGGAAAAAGAGGAAGTAAAGCTACTTGTCAATAATGCAAGGGCTTGTGGAACGTATGAAAAACCACTGGGAAAAATGTGCTTCAAATAATATAGAAAAAGATACAAAACAGATAATGGAAGTGCCTCTGCAGGAATAGTGGCAAATGTACAATCGAACACATTAGAAGAGGACAGTTTGGATAGTGCCCCATTACTCGTAACTTTTACTTCATTAATTAAAAAAAGAAAGGCATCTAATTCTAGTTCTGGGTCTTTATCTTCTTTTGTCGTGCGTACAACGAAGTCTATTAAAGAGGAAATAGATAAACAAATTGCTAGGGCTATTTATGCAACAAATAGCAATTTCACATGTGTTGAGCAACCGGAAGTAACTATTACGCTTTTACAGCCTGAATATATATCACCCTCTAGATATGATGTGTGTAACCGATTGCTAAATGAAGTGTACAAAGAAGAGAAAAATAAATATTTTAAAAATTTATCGAGAAATTCGGTTTGTCTGTCATTGGATGGATGGTCCAATGTCCATAATTAACCAATCAAATGTGCAACAGTCACTACAGAAAATGGATCCTCCTTTTTAGTAGACACAATGGACACGTCTGGAAATCCACATACATCTCCATATTTAACAGAACTTGCAATAAACCTAATTAAAATGCTAAAGACTGAATATCGCTGTGCAGTGAGCAGTTTTGTAACTGATAATGCTGCTAATATGAATGCAATGAGAAATCAGATCAAATAGTCAACAGAATTAAATGTTATTACATATGGTTGTGCTTCACACATCTTAAACTTGTTATGTAAGGACTTGGAAATTAGTAAAATTAAGGAACATGTTACATTCATTGTAAAATACTTCCCAAACAATCATTTTGCTTCAGCGACATACGCGAAAGAAGGAGGAAAAAAGCTTACTTTACCTAGTGACGTAAGATGGAAATCACTTGCTGACTGCTTACATGGTTTTGTTGAAGCATGGCCCAAACTTTTTAAAATTAGCGAGGAACATAAAAATGAAATCGACAGCATAGTAAGGCAGAAAATTTCGAATATTTATTTGAAAAGAACAGCTGAAGATTTCTTAACAATACTGAATCTGATATCTGTTGCAATTGATAGGCTTCAAAGAAACGGTGCAATTCTATCAGACGTCGTAGAACAATTAAAAATACTTCAATTACATTTTGAGGAAACTGAATTTACTCTAAGCCAAATGCAAAAATTTAGACATCGCTATGAACAGAGTATCACTCAATACCATTTGCTAGTTTTCCTTCTGGATCCTACGAAAACGGAGCATACATTAACAGAAAGTGAAAAAAATTGTGCTTTAAATGCTGCAAATGATTTATACCCCAACACTGGATTACAACCATTGATTATTAAATTTCTGGCTAAATCCGAGCCATTTGTCGAAATATTGTTTTACGAAGAAATTCTTAAAAGCACAAATCCATTGGAATGGTGGAAATCTCAACGGAGTATTGAGGTTATTGATTAGTTATTCCCGATTATCAGACAATATTATCTGCTGCAGCTCTTCAGCCTCCGTTGAAAGGATATTTTCACCATTTGGTTTAGTTCATTCTAAAATTAGAAATCGCTTAGGGACCGAAAAAGCTGCTAAATTAGTTTTTCTTTATAAACACTATAATTAAAAAATGAACTTAAAATGTCTCTTTGTAAGTACCTGAACCATGTTATATTTTCTTTTTAAATTAAGTTTAGTTTACCTACGTATTCTTTTTAAGCAGGTAGTTTTAGATATATAGATAATCTAACATTGATTTATTTAGATTATCAGTTGTTTTCACAGAATTTGATTTAGATCATGATTTAAATTAAAAAAAATTGTGATTTAAATCGTCGCAACCCTGGTAAACAAATGTGTTTTCACATTTGTTTTTACAACAGAAGGTAACTTTAAATTTAACGTCTCCTTTAAATTCGATTATGAAGCTGGCCCTAAGTACTAAAAATTATATTTAAATTAATGAATCTCATTAAATTTTAGTTCGTACTTACGTATTTACATAAATGTTATTTTCTGAAAATATTTCTTTTAAAGTAAAATCATATATTAAAAAAATTAAGAAAGATAAGTCTGCACTACAATTTTGGAATATCGAAAACACGACTGGTTTCGTTCCACTCTTAGGACATTATCAAGTGTAACACCCGACTGCAAGTAAAATAAAACTATTATGAAAGAAACGAGCACGTGCTCGTACACATTAAAAACTCACGCTAGTAGTTTACCAGAAAGAAATTTCTTTTTAAGAAACACTTGTCTGAATGGCCATGTTTATTTTACTGTGATGTTTCGTGCATATGTAAAACCGGTGGTATTATCGTCTTCATAAGAGATGAGCTCTTCGCCATAAATTATATGGTCAGGCGTTGAAGTAAAAGACATATAAACCGTAACTCTATCCTTTTTTTACTCGGCGTTTAAAAGGAAACATTTTTGTCGATTTTAACTTCGATAATTGTAATTAGGATTAGGATTAGGTAAGCCCAAGTGATTTTTTAAAATTTCTTATCAACTTTTGCCATGGAATTTAGTCGGCATGTCTTAGATTTACTGTAAAATAGTATCAACGAGTGCAATTACGTAAGCCAAGACATCCATCCAGATTTCATGGCAACAGTTGATAAAAAATTAAAAAGTCACTTGGTATAACCAATGATTAGAGAAGGACAGAGAACTTACTATGTCAATAAATATTCTTTAGAGAAGGATAAAGCAACAATTTTGATTATTATTTTTATTGGGAACTGCGCATTTGTTCCAATTATTTCTTTGTGCATTTGAATCAGAAATAGGGTTTCTGACCCGGGAGTTTTTGATTACGATTTCTCAGGAAATTTGTGGGAAAAGCTGTCGAGAAATTTTCGAGTTTCGCTCATCTCTCTGTTCAAAGCTGTCTGCGAGCATCATCAAGTCTTATTGTTCTCCACGTGGAGATACCGAGTGATTTAATTTTTTTTAACAACTCAGCCATGGAATTTGGACGACATGTCTTAGTTTCATTGTAAAACAGTATCAAGGAGTACAGTGACGTACTTTGCAATTTAATTTTTTTTAAAACAGCGGGTGTCAAACCTCTATAAATCATACTCCCTATAAATTGAAAAAGTCGAGAATCAGAAAACCTAATCAGAAATAAATTGGTCTTATTATTTTGGATTAAATTTCCTAGTTTAAAAAATATTCTAATATTAGTAATGCAAAATAATCGTCGTTTTGATGGATCTAAAAAATTAAAAGTATTGAGAATTGTGGTGATTGATATAAGTCAAAAATTTTTCTTTCAATAAAATCTAAATGTTTGGACCATTAATAATTAATTTGATTTAAGCTATAAATAATCAAAAAATTCACTGGTGTCAAATATAGGGTTTCATAATTCAATTGAAGTCTCCTGATTTTAAGATCAATTTCTCGGAAAAGGTCCCCTAATGAGTTCCATTGTCACAGATTGGGAGTTGGGGCAGTGGCTTCATCTGACTGGAGTCAAATATTCCTATGTAACTATCGACATTATCTTGAAGAAAATCATCCAGCATTCATTCCAATCGCTCAGAAGTCACGGTGACCACTTTTCCTTTCCCATTCGGAAGCAGACTTTGCTGATCTAATAGTTTCTCTTGACGATTGTTTAAATCTGGATGTACAGATTTCCATGCAAATCATCACCAAAACAGGGCATTATTAAAATTTTCAATATTTTCAATATGATCACGTTAGAAAAATCGCGTTGTTGTCTGTTGAATCCCCCCAAGTCAACTGAATTTTCGAGAATCGGGCTTTCATATCCATCTGAATTTACGAAACCAACTAACAATAACTGTTTCCGAGAAATTCAGCAAACAAAAATACAAAACATTCAGGACATCTTGTATATTCCAATTTATCTGTTCGTGAATTCAAAATGTTTGATTTACGGTTCGTTTCGTTTATGAAGTGTTTTTTATTTTATTTTTTTTAGCAAATATGAAGAGATTTATCCACCTGATGTTGCTGAATTTGTATATATAACTGACGACACGTACACAAAACGTCAGGTCACTCGAATGGAAATACTGATATTAAGAATCTTAGATTTTGATCTGTCAGTTCCTACGCCATACACATTCATTACTGCAATGTGCATTTCCAATAAATTGTCTGAAAAAGTGATGTATCTTGCCATGGTAAGTTATAAGGTTAAAGTAAAACTAAATCAAAAAACATCAGATTAAATTTGTTTCTATTAATAATTGTTGGTATTAATTTCTAGTACTTAAGTGAATTGTCACTTTTGGAAGCTGAACCAACTTTAGAAATATTGCCTTCGATAATGGCTGCATCTGCAATCGCCTTAGCTCGCCATATACTATGTGAGGAACCTTGGTCGTCAGAATTAGCAGAAAGTACTGGCTATACCCTCAAAGAGTTGCAGAAAACAATAGAGTTTTTAAATATAATGTTCATAAAAGCGCCAAGTTTCCCACAGCAAGCCATACAAGAAAAGTACAAATCTGGAAAATATCTTCACGTCTCAACATTACCTACTCGAGATGTTGACATTAAAATAGAATGAACAAGACTGCTCTACTAAGTAGAGAACAATAATGTGCCCTTATTTAGTAGGTCAGAATATAGCATAAGATTTTATGTTGTAAAAATTACTGTTAATGTTTTGTGTTGTTTTGATCATATGATCACTATGTATTTTCCTTTGTTTTGGAGGAAAGCGTGTATTTTATATACAGTTTTCGATGATTTTATTTTTTTAAGTGCATCCCATACTAACTAACTGTGTTATTATTTATTAATTTACTATTTTAAAAATTACTTTTAAAGAGTACAACAAATTTACAGGACCGGTTCTCTTGCTTACTGATTTTTAGAATTTTACTTTTCCAAACGAACATTTTCCACCTATTGATTATTGACTCTGCATGTAATACAAATAATTTTACATTTCGTACATACTTGTATTGCAATTTTTGTGTACAGTAATTTATTCTTAGGATACTTTAGGATAGTTTAGTATATTTTACTTATTTTTGTACTTTTATATTATATGTATTTGATATTACTGCATTCCACTTGTAAAAAAAAAGGAACTACAGAAGTAGAAAAAGAAAATGTTTTATGCGTTTCGTACGTACAGTATTTCTTTTTTTAAAGTTTTTAGCTTTACATACATATATTCCTTGAAATGAATAGCCAGTAAATATTATTAGTTCCTTTTTTAATATGCTAGGTTTTTTGATTGTTTATTTCAAAATAAAAACCTTTTGCAGTTTATAGTCTTTTTTCTTTGTCGTTTTATAGTTGCCTTTTGCCATGGAAAAACTAGAATAGCCAAAAAGTTTGGGCGAGATCAATCTCAGAGATCGTTGAGCAGGACTTTAATATGGAATCAATTTTTGGTATTTCTTTTCTCAATAGTGCGATGTTACTCAAAGAACCGAAAAAAAATGGACTGAAATATAAAATTTTCAATGAAGTATTGGAGTTAGTTCATTTAATTATGAAAGGTTAATTTTCTTTCCAACATACAATAATTATGTTGAATAATCATGCTGACGGACAGCTTTCTATCATACCACAAGAAGAGGCATTGACAGTTATGGACGATTTGCTTGTGAGGAAGATGACGCGAATTTTGAGCGACTTCAACATTGACGATAGCAAGGTGGCAACAAATTTGGAAAAGTTTTCAAGTTACGGCGAAGTCGTGAATAACAACCTACGAATGATGGTCATAGGAATATCTTGCCGTAATAATTTGGTTGTTTTAGGATTTCTAATCCTAAATATAGTAGCTTATGAGCAGTCCATAAGGCCCACGCCATAACTACAGCTCTTACAAAGACGTACTTATAACATTTTTATGCAAATAATTTAACTTTTGCAATTAAAGGTGTTCTCTTGCTCCTAAAATAAAATATATAGAAAGGGAGCAAAATATAAAAAGAAACTCCCTCTACATAGACTTTAAAAGAACAATTCGTCTACGTTTATAGTATTATAATAAAAATTTTGTTGGTTTTGATTGCAGTGGATTCCTGGAGCATCTTCTGTACAACTGTTTCGGCCCTATTTGGGGCCTCGTTAGCAGAAGCATAGCTCGAGAGTTCCACTGCAAACCAAACCTGTATGGGGCGATTTACTTTGTAGCAAACTGGCTGCAATTTGACAATCCTATGCAAATTAGGTTAAAAAGTGATCACAGGATGTCGCGATCTAAACTTTTCGTTATTATTACAGTGCATTTTTTTCAATAATCCATATCAATTTGTTTATTTTCAAATTCGAAAAGTATAAGACTTGATTTAAATCAATGATTTTTTTAATTAAATCACTTGGTTTAAGCTGGATTTACGTGGAGCGTTGAGAGCGTCAAAACGTCGGGTTCGGTACTTCCATTGGTTAGTGCTAGTTTTGTAAAGAGCAGCAACAAATGAAAGCACAATATGCCCAACGTTTCGACGCGTTCAACGCTCTGTATAAATACAGCTTTAAATCTTCTCAACCCTAGTAATCATTATTAATTACTATCCTAGTTGAAATTTAATGCAATTAATATTATTAAGTAAGGTTGCAGGAAATCATTTCGATTTAGAAAATGATTTACTAATTAACTTTAATTTGGTAATCATAAAAAAACAGTTTAATTTCACACTAATTAATTTAATTAATTCTTTATTTCATCATCACGTGACGGTTTCTTGATGTCACATAAATAAATTTTATTAAATTGTAATTTTGTAACATTAAATTATTCAAAAATAATCTCGTAAAAATAAAGCCGTAAATTATTTGAAAAATCAACGATGTCCGTCCGGCTAACTGTTTTAATCACTAGGTATTACCTACCTCGGTTGAAAGAGGTTTAATTTGTGTTAGGTATCTCTCTAACGGATAGTAATTCTAATCTAAGTGCAGTTTTGTACCTGTTTGGGTATTTACTATGAAGAAGTATCTCTGTTTTAAGGTGTTCTGTATTTCTGTTTATGCTCAAAAAGGTTATAACTAGACTCCGGACATTTCGGAGCGTTGCCATGGTTGCCTAATATGAGGACCGATGAAGAGTGTCTATTCATTGTGTAGCCATGGCAACGCTCCGAAATTTCCGGAGTCTAGTTATAACCAGCGGTAGATGCCAACACATTTTTGTATCAACGATTTAGTAACTATTTTCGTTATTAATATCCGGCCAAAAGTCTTTTATGCAGCAAAATGCTAAGTCGTACCGTCCCAAATTGATTCAATCGTTCTAACAATAGTTCATGTTGTTTAAAAATCCCTAGAAAAAAGAAGATAATTCCAAATGCTGTAATTTTGCACAGAGGACTACTAATTTTTCATTTCAAGTTTCTACTTCCTTTCGAATTCAACGAGTTATACTATTACTGATCATGTTCTTAATAACTTCTCTTCACGAACAACTTTCCAATTTGTTAATTTTGTCATTATTTACTTTTGATAAAGCGAACAGTCCAATTGGTCAAGTACATTAATACACTTTTGCTCGATATAAAGTCGTTTTCTTCTTCATATTACAATATCAAGACCATAAACTGCACTAAAATTATTAGGAAGTATAGATTGATAAAAAAAATCATATATACATTACCTACACATATTATAAAGTTAATATTACATCTTTATTTCTTATAGAGTTCGTCAAAAAATTGATAATTTCGAAAATTTTGAACGTCTTCTAATCTAAAGGATTTTTTTGGTTAGTCAAGAATTATTTTTGTCCAACCTGGAGTAGACTAATCACCAAAAAGTTCAATTGTTTTCTTCTGTTATCAAGGTAGGAGTAAGTTTTGATTTTCAAATGGAAATTGGGGGTGGGGGTCATTTTTATATACATCATTTTTGCTTTAGGATTAAGAAGCAAATTATTTCATACACAAATTAATTTTAATTAAAGCCTTTTTGGACTAATAAAAAGTGTTTTGTACTCATCCTATAGTGAACTGCTCTTTTTGAATTTTGAATTTTCGTGTTTCGTGTCTTTTGTCTGCTAGTGTACAGGTGGGCCAAATTCGACACTTTTAATAGGAAACTCCTATTTTTAGACGAGTTAGACAAAAACTGACCTCGGTCCCTGGAGCTCGATTTTTAAGAGAAAATGAATGGTGAAGACCTCGTTTCGATGTCTTGTACCGCTTAGGAGGTACAGGGCGTTTCTCAAAATTCTACGATTTTTAAAAACCTTCATAACTTTTTTGTTTATGAAAATTTTTGATTTCCATAAAGACTTCTTTAAGGCACTTTTTCATGTAGAGTTCATTGCTCCAAGTTATTTTTCTCCAAAGTGCTCAATATTTGAGATATTAGCAAGAACTTTGTTTTTTTATATGGAACACCCTATATATCTTTAAGTTTTTGAAAGGAGCATAAAATTTCAATCATATAAATATTAAACACTTGATATTTTATACAAACAGTTTGTAAAATATAGAGTTTCAAAGTTTTAATCAAAAATTTAATTGTTTTTACTGCACTGAAGTAGGCTATGGATGACGATAACTAAGCGACTTAAGTTTTTGTAACTTCTTGGTAGGCCGCTGTCAAAATTTGACACAATCTCTTACAGTACTTGAATTTCTCTTGAATTTTATTATCTGTGTAAAATAGACTTAGGGAGGTAATTAAACTTGTACGAAAACTACGAGAAATACGACATATTATAATATTTATACCAACTCAAGACTTCAAGTGCCTTTAACTTGTAAGTGTATGTGTGTACTGAAGATGACAGCGTAACTGTCGAAATACGTATCTACGGATACAATCTATTTTGATTTGTATTTAAGGATATAAACTTTTTTGATTTATATTTACTTTTTTGATTTGTTATTTCTAAACCACTGTCTTCTTTACTAATATTAAACGTTAAAGTGTTTTATAGAAATTGGCGAAAATTCAGAAGCAGCGATTAATCTTTACCATAAGTGGTATCCTGAAAGATGACAATCCTTCAGAGATATATTCTTGAGATTTAACAACAATTTAATAAATTTTTAGTCATTTCAACTGACAAAAACTAAAAATTATGAATCTTAAAACGGAAATAAAGAATTAGAGGAGATCATAGTTTTGGGAGAAATTGAAAATGACCGACGCCAGTTGGAACAAGCAAGAACTTCTGCAATACGAATTTTAAAGAAACAAAGATTCTGACTTTATTGAATAAGAAAAATGCATCACTACCAGTCCTTGAATTGGTGATGTCAGCTCAAACCATAACAAAACGGAATCGTTTATGTTTAGTACAAAATGGCCGACAATTTGATACTTTATGTAATTTTTGCGCAATTTCGATTACATTAGTATTTATTCGTTATAACTTCGTTATATTTATTAAAAATAAAGTAATATTTTTTATGGCTCATTGAATCTTCAAAAAATATTTAGCTTTCATCATCCACAGCCTACTTGCAATAACCATCAAAATTTTAATTAAAACATGAAAGCTCTAAAATTCAAAAATCTTTTGAATAAAATATCAAGTGTTTTATATTTTTGTAAATAGAATTTTATGCTCTTTTCAGAAATGTAAAAATATATAGGGTGTTCCATATAAAAAATCAAAGTTCTAGTATCTCAAATATGAGCACTTTGGAAAAAAAATAACTTAAAGCAATGAATTCTGCATGAAAAAGTGCCTTAAAGAAGTCTTTACAGAAATCAAAAATTTTCATAAACAAAAAAGTTATGAAGGTTTTTAAAAATCGTAGAATTTTGAAAAACGCCCTATAGCTCCTAAACGGTACAAGATAACGAAACGCGGTCTTCACCATTAATTTTGTCTTAACAATCGAACTTCAGGAGCCGAGGTCAGTTTTAAGGATAGGTGTTTTCTATTAAAAGTGTTTGGCCAACCCTGTACATACATAAAATAAGGATTATGTTTCTTGAATTGCACAAAATCGGCGTTGGTAATAACGGTGACAGATGTCTTTTACTACAGATAACAAAAGAACGAAAAGAACTTCTAACAAAACCGCCTTTGTTTGTTGGACATGTTCGAATCGTATCGGCACATTCACTTGACACTTCGTGATCTGGAAGACGCGCAATCAATTTCGACGACGAAAATCAACCTCTATGCAGCTCCTCGTATTTTTCTTTTCAGGGATCCTCTACGGATCTTCCTTCGAAAAGTATGATAAATAAAATCGCCATTTGTTGTTCCATAAATTTGCCGAAGTTTGTATTCCCGACGGACATGCACTGAATTTCTGAGGAAATGTCTCAACGGGAATGCTATTAGTTCTTGCGAGCACTTGGATGATGTAGTATAGATATAAAACTTTTCTTATTGTGTTGTATAAAATCTTCTTCCTCGGTTTATAGTCCAAAGAGAAAACTGCACGTAATTATGTGTATTTCGGCGTTAAATCGGAAAGATTAATATAAAATTCAATATTCTTTGCATTTCTCGACTTTTTAAAAACGTTTTAAAGCCGAAGGGGAAGGCATCATGCGTTTAATAAAAATTCAGGGCGAGCGTTGATAAACTTTTTAAATATGGGATAAATTTACATTCGAATCGTCATAAAACTTAGCAACTCCGTTTCTAAATGAACAGTTCTTAAAAGAAAATTTCATTTAAGGAATTCGATGATATCCAGCGGATAATCTGCATTTAAAATCCGGACGTCTTGGATAAGGGTGTGTTCGTAACTTATTCAGCTCATTTTAGCGTCGAAATTACATTTGTTGTCGTATAAATTACCGCTGAAAGAAATTCGGTAACGAGAAATTTATACGTCTTATTGTCTGGAATGTTTGAAGATAAGGTATCTTTTTTATTTATGGGGCGGAAAGTAATTTATTTTTAGTAATTTATATTCTCTTATATTATTTCATATTACAACTAACTAAATAAAAATAAACAAAACTTATCGTGCAAGATTTTATTTTATTTTGCGAAGTTTTACGAAAATTTGAAAGGAATTCATATTTAATGCCAAACTTTGAGACACCTATTTGTTTAGGTATATATTTTGTTAAATATTTAAATTTTATTTATTCTTATATAAAACTGAAACAATTGAATGTTCTAAACTGTGTACTAAATTAAAAAAAAGTCCTAAACAAAGTAAAACAGTATGAAACTTGAGTTTGACGAAACTTGAACCGAGCTTAAACACCAGCGAAGCGATAATGAATAGAATTATCTCTTTTAATTAACGCTAACTTTCGAGATTTATCAGTAAGCCTTACAGTCAACGAAATATGTGATAAGTCGAATGGGTTTTGAGATGTTTCCACTTTATAATCCTTTATTCGGAGTCTATTCAGTATTCTCTCTCGAGATTCGCAGATATAAGTTTCAATTAATCTTAAACTTTGATTGAAATTCGCTCGAAGTACAACAGCCTGGTGTCTCAGAAGTGCATTATTAATTGCTTTATTGCTCTTTGACGAGAGCACAATTTGTACAAGTTCGAAGTCGAAACTTTAGTTCAATCGCAAATTGTCAGTCTTCATAATCATTGACCGTATTAAAAGCAATTAACATCGAGAATAATTATAGTTAATTTTTATTATCTTTCCCCTTTTTATTTATTTATTGTTAAATTGATACTGATTGTACCTAAACTTGGTGTAAAAGGAGCGTGATGGACTAAGAAGAAATCTGACGACAAAGAACTTACTTAAAAACAATTAAATTCGGTGTCAGTTTCTCAGCAGACAACTAACTATGAAGTACAAGTTAAGACGGACGGATTCCGGAGCGTCCGGACGAAATACAGCTCCGGGTGAAAATGAGGAATTTCAAACATTTTCTCCGCGCTATGATTGATGCTGGGAAGTGCGATCCGTGACAGATAACTGCTCTGCTTTTTGAAGATAAGATGCGACATCATTCATCTTAAACCGCGGAGTATTTTTTCGTTGCAGTAAATATTTTATTTTTGCGAACTGATAAATTTCTTTTAAGGGCTGCGATTTAGTCTGGCCATAAATTTTTGTTTGTTGTTGTTTTCAATTAGTACACAAAAGAAACGGTGGCAATAAATAACATATTAAAAACTCAATATCTTTATACTTTACATCTTTTTGACATTTTCATTTTTTTTAAATTAGGAAATTCTTAAAATCACCCCTTGTGTTTGCACAACTAAAATGTCACTCCCTTCCTTGTTTGTTATAATCTGATTGTAAGAAATCGGTATTCTCTATTTTAAATAGTATGCAATTATAAACAAAACATGACGAAACGCGTTCGAACCTGAAGTGCGCTTATGTGACTCAGGAACACCTGCTTCCGTTTTTTTTTGCTCCAAGTGTCAAACCTGCAAGTTTTGACCGTAATTAATCGGAGTTTTTCGGTGTAATAACTAAATAAAAGACAACTTAGTCAAAAAACGCATGGCGTAGAAGTTTCATTCAAACTTCTGTGTCAATCGTTACAAATTCGCAGTGATTATGGAAATCCCAACGACAAAAGCTCTGCCCACGCATATTCAACCTCATGTACCTAATGGAGGTAAGAATTATCCTGTATGCCGCCCCAATTTGGGAAGGAGCTATGAAATACAGGTGTCATGAAATGATGCTGGAAAGAGTTACTAGACTGGCCACCATAAGGGTGGTGTCGGCTTACCGAACGGTAGCTATTGAGGCTGTACTTGTCATAGCGGAGATTCCCCCTATCAAACTTCGGATAGCCGAAAGGACGAGGCTCCATAGAGAGGGGCACCAGGTGAAGACTTTGACCAGGGCAGAACTGTACGAGGCGTGGCAGGCCCGGTGGGAAAGGTACGAAGGCTGGGCCAAAGTTTTCATTAAAAACGTCGAGGCTGGTGTAATCGGCCAGATGGGGAGGTAGACACAGGCGCTAACTGGTCATGACTCCTTCGGGACGTATCTAAAGGAGATTAGGAGGAGAGAAACAGCAGACTGCCGATACTGCGGAGAAGTTGAAGACACCCCTGAACATATAATTTTCGAATGCCCTAGGTGGGACGCGATCCGCTTCGCGGCAACGGACGCAGGCTGCGAAATTAACAAAGAAAATGCGTCAGATCTATTAACAAGGGACGCTAGAACGTGGACGACCGCTATCGGTATGTTACGATCGGTAATGGTCCAAAAATGCAAGGAGGAGAGAGGCGGAGAACACCAGAGAGGATGAAGAGGAAGGAGAAGAGGAGGACGTGAGGAGAGGAAAGAGGGAGACAACATGTGCAGGGGATGATATGCCGAGAGGCGGTACCCCCTACACAGAGTGACGAAAGAGGAAAGAAGTTTAGTTGGTAGGCGCTCATGTAGAAATGCATGGGTGAATCCAACACACCTCCGGGATTGATATACCCGGAGGCGTCTTTGGAAGAAAATAAATAAAAGTTGCAAAGTTGGACACTCCTTGCCAGCCGAAAGATCGGACACTCCTCGCCAGCCGAAAGGTTGGACACTCTTCGCCAGCTGAAAGATCGGAGACTCCTAACCAAAGTCATAGCTCAGTCCACCCAGCAGCTATCGTTGTGTTTGTGACAATCAATTGTTTGGCGCAAGAATACGTTGAACCCCCAAATCTCCAACACGGCTCTATGCTCCTCAAGAACGCAAAAATCAGTTCAGATTGTTTCATAACTGCTGGAAGTCGCTGGTGCATTGTCACAACCGGTGTTCCGAAGAGGAAGGGCGAAACCCGTCTGGATTTGGTGCAGAGAAACACTGAAATCATGAAGGTGATAATCCCATAGCTCGTCGGCTAATACAGTTCTCTTTATCGTCAGCAATTCGGTGGACATTTTGATTCGCGTTGCTTGGAAGCTAAGTGGGCTGTCTAAGCATAAGGTGATTGGGTCCGACACTAGCTTGGATTCCTCAAGATTCCGTTTTTTACTTTCGCAGAGGCTTGGCGTAGCTTCGACCAGCTGTCCTGGTTGGATTATTGGAGATTCAAGTGTTGCGGGTTGGTCAGGCGTAACCGTAGCCGACGTACATCTCCAGGAATTGAAGATGATTTAGAAAAATGGGAAGAACTCCACAGGCAAGTGATAGATGACGCATACCATGTCAGTAAACAAAAAGGTTACAGGTCATTTTGGTATAACGTTGCCTTTATCGCCCAGTCGATTCTGCACAATATTGGACAGATACATGCAGTTTCCGTCCATGTCAAACGTTGTTATGGCATTGAGGAAGACGTCTACCTGTCGCTCACTGCTGTTTTGGGCGCTGGTGGAGTAATTATTAAACAACCCTTGAAAGATTCAGAGCGTACTGCTCGTAAATGGATAAATTCGAAAGTTTCTTTTAAACCCTGTCTCTAACATGAGTAAAGTCACAGGTTTGCACAGCAACTGCTTTCCCTTTTTGTTTCATTTCTTTTTATTTAAAGGTGAGAGTATTATTTAATGTTAAAATAACTAGTGTTTAAAACCGCACAAAATAAATACTTTGCCAAGCACTTATTTCACTTCCTTCGGACCCCGTTCTGGCTCCTCCGGTTGGTACTTCGTTGTGGCTGGATAAGTGGTTTCCACTACATTCATTTAAGTAATTTTCATTTCCATTCCATCGCATCGGCCTGAACTTCTGTAATAAAATTTATTTTTATAACAGTGCGGTTTATTTAAGTTTCCTAACATTAAAAAGTTACGTACGTACAATAAAAATATCTTCAAATTTTTCTGATGTAACTTTGCTCCCAGACAATTTAAACAGCGATCAAACTAGAAGCTATGTTGTAAACTCCTATTATTAGTGAAAAATGTGGCGTTGAAAGCGGCGGCGCGGTGTGTTGTTTTCTAGGACGAACTTTTTTAATCCACTTTACCTCGTAAAGTTCCTTAACGACTGCAAGGCGTGACGAATACAAAGATAGTAATTGCGCAAATGAAGGTCGCCCCGCATTATTAAATTACACTGCGTTTTGCAAACAGACAATAAGTACCCTCCTTGTCTCGCAATAATTTATGTTAAAAAGCGTCGGTTAAAATACATCGTGTTGATATTTCTACTAAATAAATGTTAGTTTAGGAGGCGAGGGCGGTTTAATTAATTAAAATTTTCCAATTGTGCAAGTACCTTAATTTCCACCCCCTTAGAATAATATATTTATATTGCAAGAGCTAATTTTTGAAATGAAAATATTTTTTCTGGAAATTCTCTGGGCCACCCTTGAAATACGTGACATGAAACTTAACGTAAACTACGAGCTTCTGCTACAGGACGAAACAGTATCCTTTGTCTTACGTTTAGCGGACGTGTATGATTTCAAAGAAGCGGGAAGGTCTAGTGTCTTAGAAGTGATAGGGGTCAGATAAGGGTTAAACGGTGCTTTAGGACTAGTAAATACGCTGACGTTTATGATACGTCCATGTCAGCAGAATATAGTCAGGAGACAAACAGTCGAAGGATGTCTGAGTCGAAAGAGCCAAGGATCCTGTAATTTCTCTTGCACTTTGCAGGAAGATTTATGAAAGGTTTAATTTGATCGTGCGGACTCATCGGATCACGTTGGTTTAAATGAATCTCGAGTATTTACTGGCGTGTTTTATTAAAAATACGAAAATAAATGATTTACCGGTTGGTCGTGATGTCTGTACTTAATTAAATTTTCTTTTAATCTATTTTATAAAAGTATTAGAGTGTTATTAAAAACTAGATCAAAGCGTATTTAAAATATTAGAGAAGTCATTTTTTTCTTAAACTAGCGCAAGCCATCAGTATTTCTAGTAATAGTAAAACCCAATATTTTGCTAACAAAGAGATGTCAGTGATGCAAGTTCAATAACTTGCGGAAAAGAAGCTATCAAAATAACATAGAAACTAAAACAAAGGAATTGAATTAACTTCCTTAATATGAACTCGTGTTTATGCTTTTTTTTTTAATTAAATACGTCTTTGGTTTACGTTTGTAACAATGTGAAACCCAAAGCTGCAAGTGATTAATTAAAATCTCTTGTAAGTCATCACCAGGAAGAGAATAAAATAGGGCGCCAACTTGGATTCGCCCAAGTGTATTCAATGGCATCGACGTGTACAATTTTGAGCTTGCTGTTTCTTACGATGGTAGTTGCACAGTCCAGAGGGTTGCTGATCGATGATGAAAACCCTAGCCTCAAAGTTCACAGCATTCAAGACTTGGTTGGGGAAGAAGATGCGTTTAAAATCGGTACTCCCTGCCGCATGGAGTACCAAGTGAGGAAGAAAGCGATTGGTCACTGCATTAGGTTGGGCAAGGTTGCGAGGGGGTGCGTTACAGAAAATTATTTGCACCCTTTCCATCCGGATTGTATGTAATTACCTTAGAACGCCTCGACGACGATGAAGAAGAAGACTTCATGCAACGAAAAGGAATTTTGTTTTCTTGGGCACGAAACTTTTGAATAAAAATAGAACGTATGTATGTTTGTTTTTTTTTTTAAATAAATATCAAAGTTATTACCGACGTTTCCTAAAGTCCATAATATTTTGCAACCAATATCGTAGATGATATAATAAATATTGTCTTTTTTTTTTAGTATTGAGTACACCTTTCCGACATAAAGTGAATTCTATTTATAGACTTCCGAAAGCGTTCATTTAACGCCGATATCACATTTAATAGTTGTTCAACTGATCCTTTCAATGTTCCATTAACAGTTCATATACTAGAAGACCGATTGAAAAGGAAGGGCCAACTGTAAATGACACCCCGTTAAAACAAAGTAAACAGAGAGCTTTTCTTTCATTAAAAGTTGTTTGACGTGGCTTCCGTTAATTATTGGGGCCGAACAAAGCGCGTGTGTGTTTCTGTGCAAATGTGCCGACCAATTAACTTTTCCAAACACTAACACCGATGCAGAGGCATCGGCACTTAGAAATTCAATTAAACGTTAGGGCTCTAATCGATTTTCTCGTTATCGCGGTATGCTGGCCGCAGTCGGAAGTTGCAGCGAAGGTCGGAATTGCGCCCCAAGACTGCCGTTAATAGCCCAGAGGGCTTTGTTAACTCTTACAACATTCCGCCAGGCTTCAGGAAATGTTATTGACATCTGACTGTGTGTGTGATAAGATTGGCTAAAGCACAATTTTTTTTTTAGTCGAGCTTCATAGCTTTTTCAAAGCTCCTACATAAATAACTGCAATATAGAGCGCAGTGTAGATTATTGAACATTCAAACCATATAACATTGTTCCTTTACGCTCTTTCATACAGAGTTAGCAGATTCCGTTGGTATCTCAAGATGGAAGAATTTTTTTTGCCTTTTACTTTATATTTTAAATCATTTCTAATTATCTTTTCAAATTACGAAAGTACGTGTTCAGGTAAATCAAAAATGACCACCACAATAGTTTCGTAACAAATTAGTACAGAATAGAAACTGATTGCGACGATTTTCATATTCCGGAACGTCGCCGAAACTTTCAATCCTTTCACACTCATTAAATCAGGCGCAAAATTGAATGTCCTTGTTGGGTCGGGACGTGAGTGAAGAGAATTTCGTGCCGCCAGGGAAAACAACGACTACGTGATAGCACCATTGTTGGTGTAATTATGTATCGATTCCGGAATCCATACGCGCAAAACTGAAAGGGGTACGTTGCAAGTATCCTTTGGTGGTTTCGGTTTATTATCGTCAACACCGCATCTCTGGAGGATACGCCGACACGAAACCATTCTTAACCTCGTCGAACGTGTTTATTGATTTTGGAGCAATTAAAACTCGTACTTTGTATTCAGTCCCTCATTTCGGTCGTTAATGTGCACAATAAATCATCGAAATTCGTAACTGGGTTAACAATGGCTACTCAACCCCGCGTTCCATTGATAAAATTATTGCTCGTGTACAAATAAGAATGCAATTATAACTTCCTGATTCCTCAAAGGAAACTTTTTATTCTGGAAAGTTATATCAGATTCAATTAATAATTTTTTAAATTGATATCAACTTTAGTCGACACATAAATTGTTTTTTACTTGGGGTAGACTTGCTATTATACTTCGAAAGCAATCGGTTTTGTTTTATGTCACAGTCCTTCACTTGAGTGACCTCAATTTACTTAAAACTTTCAACTGTAATCTCTAGTAGTGAATCATTAATTGGTGGTACTTCTCTTTTGTAAATTTCATCTCATCTCCATAAAATCTCGTCTAAAACGAAAGTTCTCACTTCACAATTTTCCGGAAGAATCGTTAATGGTTTCCCATCCCATCAACTTAGTAGCCAGCGAGCTATAAAAATTAGGAAATGTAACGCACGCAGTATAGATGGATTATTGGATTTTCAGGCCTGAAAAAGTGTGTTAGGAATAGAGTTTTGGCACGAGGTCAACTCGTTCGCAATGAACGCACGTGGAATACCAAACGTGCAAGACTTCAGATACCAAATTCTGTACTTTTAATAAAAATTCGCGACGCTTTCTCACATTTTATTCACACGAATTCGTCGCGTTTAAGTAAACAGGTGGCAATTAGGTCGTGAAGGGGTAAGGAAGTGGAGACAACCAAAATGGGGCTTCGCCCTGTTTCACTCCAGTAATTCTTGCAAAGTGAGACGAAGCTTAATCCAGCAGAAGTAGCATATTGCAATCAATATGTGTCACCGACAGGGTTTAATTAAATTCGACGCATATTTTTGGCTTTATTAAAAATTTGCATTTGAAATTGAATTTTGAATATATTTGTTAATGAAATTTATTTCGCTACACGTTGAAGTTCTAATTTTGGCAACGATGAATTACAAAACATAATTCGCAAAACTTAATTAAATTGTTTATAATTTAATTGCAACAAAAACACTATTCAATCTATTTCGATAATGATAGCTTTGTTTAATAAGCTTGGCTTAATATTATTTTAAATTATTATATTCTCAGCATATTTTCCATAATAATTAATTACCCCTTAATTTAATTTGTCTTCAACAAAATACTCTTGATTCTATTAGAACCGTTTCAGAATTTAATTTTGAATATTTTGCAAAGCTTTATGATTTAATAAAATCTAATATACAGTGCGTAATCGAATAAGTTTCATTTACAGTAACCACTATTTAATACACAAGAAATGATGCGAAGTTCTGACATATTTTTTAAATCTTTTCTAATATGAATGGGAACGTTTTTGTTCCTTCATAACATCAAGGGAAAGAAGGTAAATAATAAAATACATATATTAATTACATATTTAATTTATTTTATATAATGTAGTTACAAATGTGCGATCGCTTAATATGTGTCTCATTTTAAATACTCACTCATCTGTTTGTTTTTTTTTTGAAGTATGTACACAGTTTTGACATACTCTGTATATTTACACCTGCGTACAGTTACAACACTTAATTCTTAAAATTTACTGCTTTTCGCCATGAACGAACTACGTACGTTCGCCGAATTTGTGCTAACACTGCAGTAATCTGGAAGAGCAAGGAGAAAACTTTAGAAAACTGCCATGTTGGATTCTCGGCTTATATTTTAGTTCATTTATGGGAAAAGTTCAACAATATAATATGTACAGTGTAGCATCACAGGCATACCTAAAAAACGTTCCATAAAAAAATAATTACACAGTTTTGGTGTTACGAAGCTTCAATTACTATGGCTACAAGGTAACTTCAGATAAGCGAAGTAGATACTAACAATTTTAATTTGTTATTTAAGAAATCGGTGTTTTTTTCTTACAAGTTTTTTTTTATATAATATATTTGCTCACAGTTTGTAAACTTATTAGAAAATTTGCAAGATAATAGAAAAAAATCGTTAGTTTAAATTTGAAATTCTA
The DNA here is from genome assembly GCA_039766575.1 of Serrognathus titanus. Taxonomy (NCBI): domain Eukaryota; kingdom Metazoa; phylum Arthropoda; class Insecta; order Coleoptera; family Lucanidae; genus Serrognathus; species Serrognathus titanus. Next base: position 6,332,898 of record CM077912.1, read on the forward strand.
TAAAACCTCAAATATGGATGGTTTACGTATATTTGGTTTTAGTTCTGACAAGATGATGTTATATATGTATTCAGTATAAACATAAATAATTGTTTTTGCTTCAAAAGTACAATTTGCTATCCTACTGATATTTCTTTGATTATAAATTTGAACAAAACCATTTCTTTTATTTGAATCACCGCATACAAAAATAAACTTACATTTAGCGACAATAATATTTGGCACATTAAAAGAATTCCTAATGAAATATGTGAAAGTTCTTGGTAGTTTAAATTGGGTCAGGAACTTACAAGTTATCTCGAAGTGGGTTTAAGAGTTTTGAAATAGTTTTCTTTATTTTTCAATCGATGAAAACGTTGTGAAGTGGACGGGCTAAATTAAATCGCGAAGTTTCGTATTTAGGTTTAGAAATCATGTAAGTCTAAACTTGAAGAAAAAGGGAGAGAGAGAGAGCGGTAGTCAAACGTAAATATTTTTATCACAGGCAACGTATTACGTACGGTAAAACGCCAAAGGTTTCATCGCCCATCTACAAACTGTTTATATAAATTGTCCTCGGACCGAGTTAATCTGTAAATTCCTTTATCCTCTGGAGCACCGGATATGTCAGACAAACTCTGAACTGTCACTGCTTAAGTCCGCAGAAGATGAAGACACTCTGACCAACAGGGAGCAATCGCTGTCTGTGTCGGACGTGTGCCTCGATCATAGTTCGATAATTTCGGGGCCTTTCCAGCTGATTCCAGCTCGAAGGAGGTTGTAAAACCTCATCACACCCGTGATGGCCATTACCTAAAAAAAAAAAAATTAAATAATAAACGAAACAGAATATTCTTTAAATAAATAAATTTTCCTTTGATTCAAACCATTCTTCATTGTGTAAAGTCCCTACAACTTTTAAGCGCTTCCTTTTTATTTGCGGTACAAGGGAAAGTTTTTAATCAGTGTTGTTCGCAGACTTCTTAATTCCTCGTTATTTACGAAGTTGAGTTGTATATGACTTTTTTCTCAACGTAATTAATTGGTTAAATGAAAATGCCCTGTGAAAGTAAGCGAACTCTTCTCTTTAGATGAAAAGAATCGGCGTAACTGAATACATCAGGTGAGACGCAAAAACGTTAATTATTATTTCAAAAAGAAGTGCCGCGTTTAAAACGTGTCTGCAGGATCTCAAGTGTCTTCTAGTAGATTTGCGCAAGCAAAAGAAAATTGGAAGGCCCCGCCGCTTATTATAATGAGATCCTGTTACAATTTAATGAATGTAGAAATCGAATGGATTAAGAACGTTTTTGCTGATGTTCTATACCGCTTCGAAGGAATTCAACGAAAATTTTGTTTCCTTACAGTTAATATACAGTGTGTAATCGAATAAGTTTAACTTAGGTACTGAAAAAGCGAAGTTAACACTCATCATCCCTTAATTTATGACTCCATTATTTTATTACGACTACACAAACAAAATTGCGATCCAGATTGAAATGTATTCATTCCAAGAAATAAATAAAACAAAATCAAGGGACCACCAAATAAAGTAAACTTGAAATAACTTTTCCAATTTACAAGTTATTTTTAATATACTTTTGACATGGCATAAATTGATGTTTTTTAACACAATTCAAATAGTGTGCCATGAAACAATTAACAATACCCAAGGCATTCTCTGCTGGGAAACGAAAAGTCAACAAAAAGGCCTAATTGTTGACACCTTTTTAAGTCATTTAATTAATAAAGCGTGCTTTTTGTTTCGAAAATTAGTGAATTTGTTTGCATTATGTTAATTAAATATGTCTAGACGCCATTGTAGACCATAAGAAGTGTCCCAAATGATTATTCTTCTTCGCGAAGGATATTCACAGAGGAAAGTTGCTGGAATTCTAAATACCAACAAATCTGTGGTACTGAGGGTCGCAGCACGGTTCAGAAACACTGGTAGTTTCAAAAGAAGACGCGGACAAGGTGCTAAAAGAAAAACAATACGCAGAGAAGATCGCTTTATCGAACTTCAGAGTTTAAGAAAGCGGTTTGTAACATCGCATGAATTAAAAAATGTTCTTCGATTAGCCACTGGAAAAGAAATTTCTACCAAAACAGTAAGAAGAAGACTAAAAGAAGTCAATTTGTCTGCTAGAAAACCAGCAACCGGTCCAACTTTCACAGCTACGCACAAAAGAAATCGCTTAAACTTTTGTCAAAATCATCAAGGTTGGGACGAGGGGCAGTGGCACTCCGTTTTGTATTCGGACGAGTCCAGATTCCTTCTAAGCAGGAATAATCGCCTTGCTCTTGTCATAGGAAGACCAGGCGAGCGATTTGCACCATGTACCATTCGAGAATTTGTATTGTAACTGTGGGGGTGAAAGTTCCCGCAAATTTTTCTTCACATAAATAACAGCGTTGAGGATGTATAGTGATACAATAGTAAGTATGTTTAATTCTTTAAAAAGTTCTCCACAAGAACGACGTGGGTGTTTGTTCATGATAGTTTTTATTATTCTTTTTTGCATTATGAGAACCTCATTAATTTTAGATGAGTTATCCCAGCATATGATTCCATAAGACAATACCGAATTTACGTTAGGGTAATAGTAGGAGAGTAGTACCTCTGTATTAACTGAGTGCCTTAACTGCCATAATACAAAACAGTTTGTGGCTAATTTTTTTTAACGTAGCATGATCATACCATTTCAGGTTTTTATCGACGACAACTCCAAGGAACTTGGTCACTTCGACTTGTCCTAGGCTGGCTTTATTGGACTTCACAAGCACACTAAAATTAGTATCCATCGTAGTAAAGAGTACAAGTTCAGTCTTTTCTCTATTTAATGATAAGTCATTCCTACTACAGTAAGTTTCCATGTCCTTCACAAACTTGGAGGCAGCGAGGCTTAATTTAGCTTAGATACAGTGTTCGCAGAGATGAGGGCCGAGGTATCATCGACATATAATGTCACACAATCTGCTGTAATGTGGGTATCCAGGTCGTTGATAAATAATAAAAAAAGCAGCGGGCCTAGGATACTACCTTGGGGTATCCCTTGGGTGATTGGTAGGAGATTTGAGTAATGTTCGGTTTCATCCATCTTGATAACCACCTTTTGGTAACGATCAGAGAGATAAGACCAATTCTCTGCATTTCCGCAGATTCCATAGGAATTTATCTTATGTAGAAGAAGTTTGTGGTTTACTTTATCAAATGCTCGTGTTAGATCGTAGAATATTCCGCACACATTTTTCTTATCTTCCAAACATTCTAAGGCGAAGCTTATAAATGTACTGATGGCATCATTTGTTGACTTTCCTTTCCGGAAACCGAATTGGCGCTCGTTCAGTATTTTGTTTGTATTCAGAAAGCTGTCTACTTTGTTAAAGAAAGCAGTTTCATAAATTTTTGAAAACGCTGGTAACAGAGAGATTGGTCGGTAGTTGTTAATATCCGAAGTGTCTTTCTTTTTATGAACTGGAACTAGTACAGCGGTTTTTAATTCCTTAGGGAATATACCATTTACAAATGATTCGTTAATTAATAGTGTGAGTATTGGTGTAATTTCAGGAATAACATAATGACATACAGGGTATACCATCGGAAACCGCTGAGTTTTTAACTGCCACTTTTTTCACGATTTTAGCTACTTCTACCTCGGTAACTGGAGTTAAAAAAATTGTTGGGTTGTTTTGGTCAATTTTGAGCGTTTGTGGGTCACTAGAGACTGGATTTTTTGCCGAATTAATAAAGTATGCGTTGAATGCCTCAGCGGCTTTCTCATTTGCTTCCATTTATTTCTATGCTCGTCAAAAAAGCTTCTTTTCCAGATTCATCTCTCCTTTAATGATTTGCCAGACAGCTTTGAATTTATTCGGTGTACTGTCATTGTATGATTTCTTTGCTAGTTCGATATTATTCTTATGCTGTTTTTGAATACTCTTATACAGGGTTATGAGCGATTGGTCTCCATTAACCTTAATTTTCCTATGTAGATCCCGTAGTAAACAACCCATGTCAATTATATTTTTCGAAATCCATTTATTTCGTGGTTATCTATTTCTACCCCTTTTCATGTTACTTAGAGGAAATGCTAAGTTAATTATGTTACTAAATTCAGTAATGAAGGAAGAAATTTTTCATCAGTATTGTTATTCTGCTGGATTTCGTATTGTATGCTTTTTTTGTTTGAAAAGCGTTGTTTGGGTTGAGCTACCCTTAATATTTGGTGTATTATTATTTTTACTATGGAAATTATTTGCATGAAATGGTCAGAAACGTCACTGTAGATTATTTCCGATTTAGCATCTACCACATTGCAAAAAATATTATCAATAACCGCTCTAGAGTTGCCCTGCATGCGGGTATGTTCAGTAATGTATTGAATAAGACCGTACGAATATAGCATGCTTATTAAGTTTTTAGCTTTGATATCTAAATTATTAGTGTCAAAGTTGACCTTAAAATCTCCGCATAGGGCTATAAGTTGTTTGTTGTTTGCAATTTTAAAAATTACATCTTTAATGTTCATGTTAAAAGTCTGAATGTCAAAAGTAGGGGGTTTATATACACATACTACATGTAAAATGTCATTTTTGAGCTTAATTCTAGCATAACAGTATTCAATTGGGCGAGAACTTATGTCACCTGCTGTCGTTGTTACCTCACTGCCCGCCAAGGTCTAGTTCGCAACGCCACCTCCTCTTGAATCCTCTCTGCAATAGGAGTCGGCCAGATTGTAGTACTTCATTTTGATGACTTTGATTTCTTCATTTGTGCAGCAGGTTTCAGTGAGGCAGACTACCTCCGGGAATTCTAATGTTTTTAGTAGCAAATTAATTTCCTCTATTTTCTTGCGTAGGCTCTGCACATTCAGATGCATATGCGGAGTTTATTTTGATTTTGATATGAAGAAATACTTCTCAAGAGACTAAGACCCATAGTAGAGGAAAATAACCTGATACCTTCCCATCAGTTTGGTTTCAGAGAAAGTCATTCGACGATTGATCAAGTTCATAGGATCACAAACGTCATTGAAAAATCGTTAGAAGAAAGAAAAGTCTGTTCCACCGTTTTCCTCGACGTTGCTCGAAGTCTGGCATGAAGGTCTGTTTCACAAGCTGAACTCGCTTCTACCAAAACAAAATCCACAACTCTTACAGTCTTACATATCAGAAAGATACTTTAGAATCAAGAAGATGCTTATTCTGAACTAAAAGAAATCAAATCAGGGGTGCCACAAGGTAGTGTACTAGGTCCGGTACTCTGTCTATTATACACCAGTGACATTCCTGATCTTGAGCATGAAACAATAGCAACATTTGCTGATGACATTGCAGTTATTGCTGAAGGAAGAGATCATGAAGAGGCTGCAGAAAAACTACAAACCTCCATCGATGGACTAAAACTTGGCGCATCAAGTTAAATGAAAACAAGTATGTACATGTAGACTTTACTAATAAATAGAAACAACACCTACCAATCAGAATCAACGATACCAGATACCTTACGCAGACTCAGCTAAGTATTTGGGAATGACTCTAGACGCTAGACTCCGCTGGAGGGTTCATGTCAAAAAGAAACGCGAAGAACTAGACATTAAACTGAAAAAAATGTATTGGCTGCTTGGAAGAAACTTCAGGTTGTCTACATACAACAAACTGCTTCTGTATAAAGCAAATATTGAAACCCGTTTGGACATATGGCATTCAGTTATGGGGCAAGAGCAATATTCAAGTGATCCAGCGTTTCCAGAACAAGGTACTAAGGAACACAGTCGATGCACCTTGGTACTGTCGAAACAGACACATCCATCGGGAACTTCAAATGGATAGTGTTGACCAAACAATCGCTAAATTCGCCAGTAGCCACGAACAAAGGCTACTTAACCATGTGAACGTCGAAGCCATCCAGCTCCTGGACAACACAAACCTGATAAGAAGACTCAAGAGGACGAAGCCTTTTGAGTTAGTGAAAGAGTGAATAGTGCAAAGCAGAGTATCATGCGGGTCGTACTACATGTTATAGTGTAGTGAATTTAATAGAACACAAGGCAAACTAATGAGTAAGACCTTAGTTTAAGAATCATCAAACGTAATAATTTAAGTTAGTACAAAATTGATCATTGATCTACTTAGAAGAACCTTAAAGAATCTTGTTATAAGTATCTTTTAAATAAAAAAAAAAATTATTTTGAATTTTACTGGTGATCCCTTAATTTTCTCCAGAAGTTATTATTACATTTTGTTAAATATTTTGTATAATTTCGTGCCGGATGCGAGTGGAATGTTGTTTTGTAATGATTATCAGGTGAATGATTTTGAAAAGCACATGTTACATTCACATTTCGATATGAGACTTATTAAAGTTCTCACTCTCATTTCGCAATAAATTTAGGACTGGAGCAGCACACACAATGAAAAGAAAAAAATAAGCATAAACATGCAAAAGTTCTTCGCCTAGAAACGCGTTCTCTTTATCATTTATCATAATATCCTCGCGCATTTCACCTGTAGCTTTGTAGCAGCTTCCTGCTACGTTCGAGCTTTTAATGCTTCAGCAATATTTCAAGATATCTCCTCTGAAAATAATCATTGCTGCGCGCCCGGCCCCCTCCTCCTTTCACGTCTGGCGCGGATCCCTTTTAGGGGGGCCGAATCTTCAATTACGTCGAAACTGTTTTTAATTCATTACGGTTATTACCCCGGGATATAAAAGCGATTCCGAATTCTGCGCAATTACTCTCGAATGAGGACTTTGAGTAGCATTTATTCTCATGTTAATTTATCAGGCGAGAGGAGCGGCCGTCCGAAACGAACTTCAAAACTAAATTTTATTAAATTAATTAACACGAGCAAACTTTGAATCGGCCGCTTGAAAGAGATTTATTTAGCTTTTTGGCTTAATTTATTTACATTGATCACTTTGCTACACTCGTTCTCACAAGGTAATTCTAAATCCACTATTTGCCAAGAAGGAACGTAAGCAAATATGGAGAAAAAAATCAGACAATAGTTTTCTTCAATTTTCTTACAAATCTTCAGACTTAATTTGTTTTTTTTTTATTAACGAACATTCCCTCTCGTTTTCTTTTTTTTTTTTTAAATTTTAAAGTGGTGGAATCCTCGTTTCATTAAACCTATAAAGTAACAACGACTTAAAAATAATAAAAAGGGAATTGTTAGAGGAGTTGATTTTACGTTAATTTAATTTCCGAGATTTTGTAAATAAAGTCCTCAAAGTGTTTCCTAAAATTATGTTTTGGGTTTGTTGTGTTTTGCTCTAAATAAATGCGACCCAACTTTGATACAGTTTAATTTCAAAAATAAATAAATTTTATTAGTTTACGTTCCTTATCTTTGAAATTTTAAGAAACGACTTACAACGAAGTTTCGTTCGGGGTTGCAAAATGTAAGATGCAAGAAAGCTTCATTAGTATAAACCCTCATTTGTGTTTGCGCGTAAAAGGTAGTATGAGAATTAATCTGTAAAAGTGTTTATTAAATACAGTAAAAACAAATATAATCTGATGATAAGATAAATCCCCCGAGCGCTCCCACGTTTCGATCGATGTTTTTTCTACTTTTTAAGCAGACGACTCAAAAAAGTTTCACGTTGGGGTTGCAAATTTCAAGCTGCGGTCCAAACTTTTCAATTACTTTTATTGACGATTTTTGTTCTACGCCCTCCTGAATGTTTTCATTTTACTTATTTCATGTGAACAAAAAATTCAGCCATAAACGTAATTAGTTTTCGTTTATTAATTTATGGTGTAATTCGACTGCGTTGCAGGGACTTTAGAGTTTTGAGTTTGCAAATAGACTTGTGTGGAATACGAGTTTTATACAAACCGTACAAATTGACTGCCTATAAAAATACTATAAAATTCTCATATCGTCATCAATTTTCAGGAGTCTTGTAGATAAGTTCTGTCGAGGAAACCTAGATTACGTACATAAATTGGAAACAGGAGAATTCTTGCAATAATACCACCGCCAGATTCGTTTTATCAAATACCCAATTTATCCTGTCGAATGAACACAAAATGTTTTCAATTTTATATATTTATTTATTTACTATGAAGTGCAAATCAGTGCAAACACAATTTCTAGTATATTATTACTGTCAGTTTTTATCAAAGCTTGTTTTTACTCGTCATTATAGAGTCTTGAATTTGAATCTACGTAACAATTATACGATTTATAAGGAGGAAGCCAGATAATACCTCAATCATGACCTCGCTTAAACATACCACAGAAGGATGTTTTCGTAAACGGGGACAAATCAAATTAGTTGGGATGAATTAGGAACTGCTGGCATTCCCTAAGCGAATTTGCGAGGATTCAAAGCCTCATTTGTAGTTCAGTTAAGAGTGCACACGTCAACTTCTGATGTAATAACAAAAACTGGATTGTACAGCTGTGTAATTTTCTTTTCTATTCTATATTACTCCAGTGTTAAATTAGGTCTAGTTTCTACCCAATATCTTCTTAATCAAAATTTTTCTTTGTTTAGATAATTTTTTCTCTTCTATTAATGGTAGATAATAGTAGAGATAAGGAACAATCTTACATGAAAATAAGTAATCTAAAAATGTAATTAAAAAAAAACTTACAAATTCTGTTCTGATTAAATGAACTTCTTTAAATGTAGACATTGAGCATATCTTGGAATATAGAGATTTGTCTTGTGCCATGAATTTTCTGCAAATTGTATGCATACTTCTTCATATTTCGGTGTGCAAAATGAGTTTGTGTGTACTCTTAGTTTGTGCACACACACACACGCCGCCTTTATTGCCTGAGGGCGTTGTAGCAGAATCTTGTGTAATATGAGCGTACACATCATGTACGTATATGTATAATTACGAGCGCTGAGAAATCAGAGAGATGACTTCATTAGTTATTATTTCATTATACCTGTTTAGTTTGTGATTTGTATGTTTATAGCAATTCGAATCACGGAAACGCTGAAAGTTTACCTGTGCTAAGCAGTTTGAAATAAACAAATCGATACCTTGCTAACAAAGGGGTAGTTCCTTGGGAATGTCAGTTTTGAGAATTGCTTTCAAAATTGCACAATACGAGAAATGTACATGGAGAATTAGCCTTGCTCGTTGGGACTTAATTGTTTTGTATTCATTGAAAACTTGCACATATTTTCTGGTACGAATACAATAGAAATTTGTAAAAATATTTTAAAGAAATAATGGTCTGGAAGCTAATTAGAAGGTATTTTTAATATCCAATTGAATATAAACAGGAAAACGAATAAATTTCTCTGAAGACTGCGGGACTTCTTCTTCTAGTAAATATTGTGATACTCCGACGATAGTGAGATTTTTACGCCCTAAATGTATAGCTTAATTCAAACTTTACAAACTTTCCCCTCACTCCTTTACAAAAAATTTAGTCAAACCATAAAAAACCCAAATCGCAATTAATTTGTTTCTACGTTTCTGGTTTGAGTTTGAAGTAGCCAGAAATTGCTCTAAATTCCCTTTTTATATGGAATGAAATTTTACCTTCACAATACACATTTAGCGATCCGTCACGCCCCAACAGATCAATTCCCGCTCGACGTTCCCATCCACTGCCTCCACCGACCATTATAAATATTTATAAATAAAATAAAATAAATAAATTCTTTAACTCTTCTTATTCGTTGTCGTGATAATCATACTTTTCTAACCGTCAAACACCATAAGCCCATACTTCTAACAAAATTCTTCGATCCATCAGTTTGGCCTTAGTTCGAGAACGCATCCAGTTTACCCGACATCAACTTTCCAGTCTCTCTGCTACAATGTTTCGCCTTCATCTAGAACTTGCTAATACCTTCACCACAACGGACTAGCAACTAATTGCCAGACACACCTACGAACAAGCCACCCGAACCCGTGAATACGTCACTAGTACCCACATTCGTAATTTCAATCATTTGATTTCCAAACAACTACCCAATGAATATGAATGTCATTTCTTAACACACACTCTGTGATAAACAAATCCTGCTTTCCCTTAACCAAAAACGAAATCTCCGTCCTCTCCAAAGGCCAAAATTTCGCTACCATCACCCCAAAAACGATACCCACTGATGACATCATAACTGGAGTTGAAATCGCCCCTATCAAACTTCCTTCTCACATTGCTGACCCTATTCGTCACGAAACTTTCAAAATTCTAAAAACAGCCAAACCGCCTAAACCAAACTGTACAAAAACTAAATTTCAAACCGCCAAAACCCTGAAAACTAACCCAGACATAGTCATACTCTCCGTAGATAAAGGGAATGCTATTGTAGTTTTGGACCGTGCACAATACGACCAGAAAATCAATACCCTATTAGAGGACCCTGCCTACGAACCTTTGCGACGCAATCCGACCTCACGTATAGAACGTACCGTAACGGCTTTAGTAAAATTTTTTTCTATCCTTCCAGAAACAAAAAAAATCTTGATCCCCGTGATTCCAGAATACTCAGACTTTATGGTCTCCCTAAAATCCACAAACCTGATATACCTTTACGTCCCATAGTCAGCGCAATTAACACATCAACTTACAAAGTCTCCAAATATTTAGCATACACCCTCAAACCTTTTGCAGGGAAAAGTGAAACTTTCATCCTCAATTCCAGGCAGTTCGTTCAAAAAAAGAATTCACGAAATATCCTTAGATCCCAGGACATTCTGGTCAGCTTCGATGTAGAATCTCTTTTCATCAAAGTACCTATTCCCAACACCGTCACAATCATTCAGAAACTGTCCGTCAAGCCTCAACTGACCAATCCCCGCTCACCATTACGATCGACTGCCCCCACATACCACTATAAATACCACGACACCGGACATACCTACTCAGTCTCATCGACTAATGAGAAGTAGCAGCAACACCGCCAGTAGCAGCAGCAGCAGCCCTGAGGAAGTAGTTCCGCAATGGAGTACAAAACGTCGGAGGTAGAAGCAGTCGTGACGCAGTTACAACCGGAAGCCAATTCAATTATGGACAACAGCCGCGGAAGCCTTCAAGTTATATTAATGAAATTCGTATTGAACACTTGTTACATTTAAAATAAATAAAAACAATTACAAATTAAGATAAGGAAACAGCAATAAATAAAAACAATAACTCTAAATCATGTATTTTTAAATAATATTAATAATTCAGATAAATTATTATTAATAGAGAAAATAATTTTCGATAAATATATAGTTTTATAAAGAGAAGAAACGGCATTCTGTACATCAATTAAAGCAATTGTTAGTTAGTAATAACTATTTGGCAATTAAATTAACTTTTGCTCACCAAACCATAATATTGATTACAGAGAGAGAAGCGCAACTTAGAGTACTGGTCACGATGTCACACTAAGGCCAAGTTTTACAATCGCGGAATAAGGACTATTTGCCGAATATCCTTTAACATTCTCCCATATTTGTGTCACATTATTCCAAGAACAATATTATACTACAATTTTTACGCCATAAATCTTTTATCTGCGTGATGATTTTTCATGACAACCGCCGTCTTATAATTATTTGACCAATTAATTATCTGAGAGCATTTTGATCGTCATTTCTCTGGTCTTTTGCTTCAATTTATTTATTTTTCGCTTGTCATCTTATCATTTTTGTCTGTTTCTTAATATGACTCTCCAAAATTCTTATGTACTTCAAGGGCTTATAGCTTTCCTCCACTTCCTCCTCGTTTTTCCCTTTTTGTTTTCGTTTTTTCAGTATATATTTCACAAGGCATCAATGAAGTTGCCGCATACTCTAAATGACTGATCAAGCTATAATCTTCTTGACCTTACCATTTCGTCTGTTGTTGACTCGTCGTGGAGTTAATATCATTTTATTGGTTCTTGATGTTCTTCATTCCTCTTTGTTTTTTGCCTTGGTCTTGTCTTAAAATATCTCGTGTATTCACTTTTCATAGTTTTGCAAAATATCCATGAAGTTGCTTTTATTCTATATGACTAGTCAAACTACAGACTTTCTGATCAAACCAAACAAAAAAATTATTGAAACTTCGTTTATTGTTGGCTTGTTGTGGAGTTGGTGTGGCCAGTTGATCGTTCTACATTTCTCTTTGTCTTTGCTTTAGTCTTTAAATTTTCCATTTACTTTTCTCTAAAATCTTGCAGGCTTCAACTGAATTACTTAAGCCTACGACCCTGCAAGCCATTTCCATGTTTCTCTCTCTTTTTTTGCTTTGTCTTTTTTGTTTTTGTTTGGTTCGTAGGTGATCAGTCTTTCTGATTTTACTACTTCACCTTTGACTCGTCGCTTCTTAATCTATGTTGATGATGGCCTTGAGACTATACTCCATTTCTCTGCCTTTTGTTTTAGCCCTGACTACGTGACTAGTCAAGCTACAGACTTTCTGACCTTACCATCAAATCTTATTGTACCAAACCAAAAAAACTAAATTTATTGCAACATCGTTTATTGTTGGCTTGTTGTGGAGTTGATCGATCTTCATTTCTCTTTGTCTTTGCTTTAGTCTTTAAATTTTTCGTTTCCTTTTCTCTAAAATCTTGCAATCTTCAACTGAATCGCTTAAGCTTACGGCCTACAAGCCTTTTCCAGTTTTCTCTCTTTTTTTGCTTTGCCTTTATTGTCCTTGATTGGTTCGTAAGAGTCTTTCTGAATTTACTACTTCACCTTTTCTGACTCGCCGCTTCCTAATCTATTTTGGTGATGGCCTTGAGACTATCCTCCACTTCTCTGCCTTTTGTTTTAGCCCTGACTAGGTGACTAGTCGAGCTACACACTTTCTGACCTTACCATCAAATCCTATTGTAAGAATTTCACTTCTCAAACCAAAAAAATTAAATTTATTGCAACTTCGTTTATTGTTGGCTTGTTGTGGAGTTGATCGATCTTCATTTCTCTTTGTATTTGCTTTAGTTTTTAAATTTTTCGTTTACTTTTCTCTAAAATCTTGCAGGCTTCAACTGAATCACTTAAGCCTACGGCCCTGCAAGCCTTTTCCATTTTTCTCTTTTTTTTTCGCTTTGGCTTTATTGTTTTTGATTGGTTCGTAGGTGACCAGTCATGCAGTCTTTCTGATTTCACATTTTTTGACTCGTCGCTTCAAAATCTACGTTGGCGATGGCCTTGAGAATATCCTCCATTTCTCTCCTCTTATTTTAGCCCTGAAACGTTGTATGTGTTTTCTTTTTAATGTTGTATTTCTTTATTTCTTGCCTCTGTAGTCTTGTAGAGTTTTGCCACTGCTTGTATTTTTGGTTCTCTTTGTGATTGTTATCATTTCTCTCTGCGTTTTGCTTTTTCCGTTTCTTTCTGTCGCCTTAACTTTGAAATTTGTTATTTATTTTTCACTATTGTCGTCTCCTTCAATTCTCTTTTTCTCCTTCCTACTTCACTTTCTTGAACTCGCTATAGAGTTCCAAATCGGATGCCAGGTGTTTTCAGCACGCCTCTGGTCGAGCTCTTTTTGTCATAGCATTCCTTTTTGGAAACAGACAAACTTTTTTACAGAATACCAGTTTCTAAGATGGAGCGTGGTATTTATGAATTACAGTCGCGACTATTTGAAGATGCAAGCCGTTTTATAACAACCGAGAGATCTTTTACAGTAAAGCTAAGACATGCCGACCAAATTCCATGGCAAGAGTTGATAAAATTTTTTAAAAATCACTTGGTATTAACTCTAGCCACGTGTGACATTCGACGTGATATGGCGACGTTTTGTTTGTTTATTTTAACTGGCGAAGTGAACGTAACTTTTGTACAAAATGCCGGTTTCTTACAATTATTTAATCTCGTGTAAACAATTTTGATCCATACCTGTAACATTTTCGTTTTTGAATATTCATGTTTTTCCAAACCGCTTCATTCGAACTTTCGACCCTAACAGCTTAACGCTATTCGATTTAAGTATAACGTGTCGAGTATCTACAAGTAATCGCCAGCTTTAAACGAGTTAGAAACCAAATAACGCATCGGCTGATCTCTTAATGCCCCGCTAGATGAACTGCAAAGTTGTGCGGCCTCGTGTAATCCAATTTACGTTTGCCTACGTTTTAATGAGCCCCGATAAAAGTCCCCCGAGCGAGTTCCGGTGTACTTAGCGTGAATTATTTATTTTGCCGTCGTCAGACGGCATCAAGTTGTACGTATTTACCTTTACACCATTGGTCACATGTAGAGGAAGGCAAGTTTAAAGGTATCCCATACATTTTATATTGCGAATTTCTTTGCTTGGGTGCCTGTCATTCTAACATTCGTAAGTAAAGAACACTTGAAGAGTTACGTTTTTCGAAGCGCTTAGTTGAAGAATGAGAAAATTGTTTATAGTTGTAATTAGTTATTTTTTTTCCAACTTGTTGCAATCGGTTCTCTGCACCCGGTAAATCAAACTTTGGATGAAATTATGTGTGCCAGTGTAAACAAGAGTGAACTCGGGATGAACGGTAAATATTTGCGCAGCCATATTAACTACCAAAACGAAACGAGTGTGAACGAAGCTCGTTAGCTAAGGTAGCTTCGCTTCATTAACTTTATCGGTCATTTGGCTATTTCTAGAGGAACTTAACGTTCAATTTAAAACAATAAGACTTTTTGAATGGAAAATAAATGAGAATTGCAACCGTGGTGTAAAAAGCTAGATGTTGATGGCGAACGTAATCTCCATAGAGTGGTGAAAAATTTTCCCCGAGGTTGGCGAAATAAATTCTTTGCAATTACGCTAAAAAGCAGCGCGCGACCCTCCAAAGGCGCATTATGAAGCACGTGTCATCAAATTTGGCTGCCGAAAAAGTCGTCTGGGCAAAAAGAAGCGCGCACGTAACTGATGTTCGCGGTTTTCCACGCTGGGAGTGGTGCCGGGAAATTTAATTAAAACTGGTTAGCAATTGTTTCGTTAAAATGGCCGTTGTACTTACATTAATTGCCGTCCTTGATATGAAAAAAGCTACTTCTGCTTTGCAGAGCGCGTCGAATTGCTGCAACAAATTAAAAAAATTAATTAATTTTCCAAACTTAAGGCGGCCGTCTCAGCCGTGGAAATTATTTTAGTTATTAAAGTTGTACAATTCGTGATTATACAACGCCACCGAACTTTTCTAAAAAAAGAATTCAAACTTCAGACGAATACTCCTTGTAATCTAATCTTGAATTTATGTCAAATGGAAGTAGTGAAAAATTGGCTTTGCAGACAACCAAAAGGATTATCTCTGTCGGTATTTGCAAGTTATCTGATCGTTGGGATTAGTTTCTATTAAAGAAAAATAAAATTTGTTTCATTAACTTTGAGTTATTATTGTTATTGCTCTAAAATGAAAAAATATATCTTTAACTGAACTATGTTAAGCACATTGCGAAATCCTTCAAGAACCAGCGTTAAAAAGAAAGAACAAATAATTAGAAAATTATTAATTCGAAAATTTTCCCCTGGAAACAATAAACATAAAATCCAGGAGTTTTCTCCTCATCAAAATTTATTTGTAATCTCTTTCTTCCGCTGCAAGCAATGCACACAACCTAATTACGTGTAGGACTGAGAATAAACAGAGCAATTTTGTTTTTATTAAAATTTGTCTCACTGCGCATTACGATTTACTGCAGACGGTGTTTCCAGAACAAATTTCCTTCCCAGGAGCGAGTAAATCATTCCGGACAGGCGTTCATTTGATGTTGTAAGTTATGAAGCCCTTCTTTCTTACCGTTTATTAGTTTTTATTGGAGCCGGCTGTCCTCGCGTGAGAATTTAATTCGTTTATGATTTCGGCTACAACCTTATACGCGAAATCCTTGAACATTTGGAGAAACTGAGAAGGTTGAAATAACAAGATAAGCGAGATTTATTAACTTTGCATTTTATGAAAATCTCAAACTGCATCCCATCTTTCATACCTCACAATTTTGTGAGACCTAATTAGAATTATCAGAGAAAACTACAATTCTTTTTTTGATTGTAACAACATTAAGCACCTTTTATCTTTAATGGTTTCAATATATTTTCACCGTTCCGTTTTCTTCGTCGATTCGTTCTGGAAAGAATAATGGCCGTCGCATCCGGAACTGTTATACATGCGAAAGAGGTTCATTATCTAATTGATGTAATTCGTTTCGGAGATCGTTCCCTAATAGTCGAAGGGGCGCGATTAAAACTTTTAAATGCTAATTTCATTCGGCACTCACTTTGTTTACATGATCTCTTAAAACGTTGGAGTACACCATCGCCACAGCCTCCAGTGCCATGAACGTAATGAAACCAATTATCCAAGGTATCACAAGCGATGAATTTTCCTGCAACGAAATTAACGCAATTAGTCATAATAGTAAGAACGTTTGAAACTTAGTTAATTGGGACGTGTTTATTTCTGTGAGCTATAAATTACTCGTCGGTTACACAAGTAATTATATACGAGTTGCAACAGATTGTAATTACACAAATGCAGTGACAATGATAAATTAGCTCCATGGTTTGCCATTTGATTGATTCTAATTGCACTGAATCAAAGGTTTATTTTTAGGTTGGAATTAAATTGGTGCGACCAGGAATAACTGTAACGAAAACAAATAGAAAAGTTTTCAGGAGAGCTCCGGGCGATCTTAACACTCTGATTATTGACTGTCCCGAGGGCAAAGTCTATAACATTTACATTTCAAATGTGGAAATGCAAAGAATACAAATTTGAGGTCCCACTTTTTATAGATGGTGTGTGTTGATGTGGAAATTTTCTTTCTCCGGGACGATAAATATATTCCTGTTTCGTTCACTTCCACAATGCGACGGGGCGAATTCCATTTCACAGAGAACCGCAGTTCCTGGCTGCCGACGTTCCGTCCTTTCTTGTGTTGTAAAATTATTTAACAGTTTTTCATCCACCAAATTGCTTAACATTTCATGAATATGACTTTTACGGTTTTATTAAAGCTCAACTGCGACGCGAATAAATTTACGTTTTTATCGTCAAGTGTACTCATTTGTCAAAGACGCAATTTTTATTCAAAACTTAAATTTTAAACTTAGAATCATATTATGCCTGCCACCAGTGGAAATTACAATTTTCTGAGAAGCCCCACGTTCTATAATTAATTAACTCTCGGAATATGGCACGATCAAACCGCCAACAGCAGAAAAGAACAAAAGAAATAATCATACATAAGCTCAAAATAAATTTCAAAAGCAGTTAAATGATAATCTGCGCTCACTTTTAGGCTCTGAGTTTGCCACGTTTCTGTTTAAGTAAAAAAAAATATCAGAAAATAAATAATAAGTAATACTAAACTAGAATTAGATTGTTCAAAAAGTGTAGAGCGGCACAAAAAAAAATTACAAAGTAGCTAGATGAAAAAAACAAAAGAAGATCGACAACTCTTCCTGACGGAGTGTGATACGACCAAACCGTCAGTAACAGAAAAGAACAAAAGAATAATTAGTGTGAAGCGTCAAGCGAAATACGAAGAAACTACATCACTCGATTATGAGAAAAGAAAATGAAACATGTATAAAACTACGAACAACAAACAAAAGAAGATCGACGATTACTAAACGGACTGTCCTAAAAATCAAGATCGATAAGAAAACAAAAGAAAAAACTGAAACAGACATTTAAATAGGAAGAATAAGGCGAACAAGGTAGAAATAACGAAAGAAAATCGAACTTTCTACAGCAGAGCGTAAGAAAAAACAAACAAAACCCAACAAAAAACAAAAGAAGAAATTGTATAAAGAAAAGAAATTGTATAAAGAAAAGAAGAAATTATATAAAGAAAAGAAGAAATTATATAAAGAAAAGAAGAAATTATATAGACAAAAGAAGAAAAAACTAAAACAAACAACATTTAAATAGGAAGAATAATGCCAACAGAAAACAAAAGAAGAGACCGTACAGTAAAGGCATACATTACCGATAAGAAAACAAAAGAAAAACTGAAACAGATGGCATAAATAGTAAATGGTAAATAGGAAGAATAAGGTGAACAAGGAAAAAATAACAAAAGAAAATCGACGTTTCTACAGCAGAGCGTAAGAAAAAAGAAACAAAACGCCAACAGAAAACAAAAGATGAAATTGTATAAAGAAAAGAAGAAAGTGTGTAAAGAAAAAAAATTGTATAGAAAAAAGAAGACATTATATAAACAAAAGAAGAAATTATATAAACAAAAGAAGAAATTATATAGAAAAAAGAAGGAAAAAATAAAGCAAACGACATGCAAATAGGAAGAATAATCCCAACAGAAAACAAAAGAAGAGACCGTACAGTAAAGGCAACCATACGTTACCGATAAGAAAACAAAAGAAAAACTGAAACAGATGGCATGTAAATAGGAAGAATAAGGTAAACAAGGAAAAAATAACAAAAGAAAATCGACGTTTCTACAGCAGAGCGTAATAAAAAAGAAACAAAACGCCAACAGAAAACAAAAGATGAAATTGTATAAAGAAAAGAAGAAAGTGTATAAAGAAAAAAAAATTGTATAGAGAAAAGAAGAAATTATATAAACAAAAGAAGAAATTATATAAACAGAAGAAGAAATTATATAAACAAAAAAAATTGTATAAAGAAAAGAAGAAATTATACAGACAAAAGAAGGAAAAACTAAAACAAACAACATACAAATAGGAAAAATAATGCCAACAGAAAACAAAAGAAGAGACCGTACAATAAAGGCAACCATACGTTACCGATAAGAAAACAAAAGAAAAACTGAAACAGATGGCATGTAAATAGGAAGAATAAGGTGAAAAAATAACAAAAGAAAATCGACGTTTCTACAGCAGAGCGTAAGAAAAAAAGAAACCAAACGCCAACAGAAAACAGAAGATGAAATTGTATAAACATTCATTATTCAAAAATTTCGTGTCGGAAATCGTCAATTTTTCATTTGTTTCGAGCTTCTGTGTGCTTACTATCGAAACAGTAAAAGATGACGACCTTCTATTGTTTTCTATTCATCCAGATTTGTTTTTCGTAGCTGTTTGTTTCAGATTTCTTTTGTTTCGTCTCTACTAGCACGATAAATACCTAATCACTGCACTTAATAATTCGGAACGTAATAATTAATCCATACAATATTTATTTATTTATTTAATTTAAAAAATCGTTGCCTATTTTTAGTATTTTCAAATTTTCTTTAACAGTCTAAGCGACACCACACGCCACAAGACAAAGATGCAACTCAAATTGCAAAAGAAAAAAAAACATTAACAAACGAATTAATTAAAAAAAATCAATAGTTCCTAATCATGGCCTAGATGTCGCTCAAGTTGAATTTTCTTTCTTTGAAAAATCCCTCAATTTTTTTATTAATTACAACAAACATTCTAATCTCCTTCATTTATCAGGAACATCAAGTAAAATATTATTCTTTCAAATAATAAAATTATAAAAATTGTACATTACAAAAAAAATTTAAGTTACCCGTCCCCCCTAATAGAGTGACAAAACAAAAAAAAACTTATTTAAAATCTCACCCTGTATATAGTTAACACATTAAGGGCTAGTTTTACAATGGTTGGATAAACTAAGTATGCGCTGTTCTTGGTATAACTATAGTTATAACAAGAATCAATAGTTTTAACTATAGCTATACCATGATCAGAGTTATACTTAGTTTATCCAACCATTGTAAAACTGGCCCTAAATTGGATATGTACATTTTTTCTTGTTATTGGCACATGCAAATATTTTCATTCCACGTGCCTCATGGTGTCCTGCGAATCATATTATGCCTGCCACCAGTGGAAATTACAATTTTCTGAGAAGTCCCAAGTTCTATAATTAATGCTATTTTAAATACATACTCAAAACTTCTTGTTTCAAACATTATTTATGTCAAAATGGATGATTCTAAACTTACTTGTTCCAAATTTGGCTAATAAATACGGATGTAATTACGCAAAATGTTTGTAGTTATAGCGAACATCTGAGCCCCAGTTAACAGAGGACGTGATTGGAATGACCGCGGACCTTTACAGTTTGAGTGCACATTAATTTAGTACATTTATTTTCGGATTAACTTGCAGACCCTTTTAGGAAGGTACATAATTGTAGTTGAACTATTCATAATGCTCTCTCTTGCGCGCGAATGCCTAGAGGTTTAAATTGAATTTTCGGACCCTATTTATTATTTCTATAGCACCTTTATCGCCTTTAGATTAGCGTCGAACACACGACCTCGTTTGATTCTTCTTGTCCATATTTGATGCGCGTTATATACTTGAAGCTATTTGTAATTACTTGGGAAGAACTTAAATCACAGATAATGGAAGTTTACGGACGTCGGAGTTTGGAGGTCAAGAAAGCGTTTAATAAGGAAGAGGCTAAAGTGAAGCTGCGAATTCGTTGTTACATTTTTTATCAGGGCCGTACGCTGGAAGAATAGCAAAGTATGTTCTCGATAAGCGTGGTTCGTTTTCATTCTTCGACCTTTTGTGTTCACGTGTGCGCATACATACGAATAAGAACAATTTTCTTGTAATGTGGACGTGCTTGAAAACGGATCTCTTTTCAGAGTAGATTTACTTACAATAATTCACTGAAAGGATTATATAGGACGTTTTCTTCTTTTTTGAGTTACACACTTAAAAATGCAGAAGCAATTGAATTGGTTGAACTACGAAAACGTCTAATTCCAGAAATTATTTCCTTGAATAATGTGTATTAGTTTAACAATTTCTGTAATCTGCGCCATTTTCAGATATAATAAATGCATTGTGGAAACATAAGAGATGATCTTATTTCCGAAGACAATTGAGATTGTCGGACCTTGGCTTCACCCCAGACCCTAGACAATGCTATTTTCCGTCTCGTTAGATGTTTCGTTACGTATAATAATATTCATAGAGTTTCATTAAAATGGTCGTCCCGTTTTACTAAATATACTTTCAATTCAATTTTGTATCAGTTTCAGTAAGTAAAAAGAATAGATAATGAAGAAGAATAGATTAGCTATTTTTATGCCCGGAGCAAGAAAAGTGTTTTCCACATAAAAAGCTAGAGATAATGAAAATTACGGAAGGAAAACCTTTGGGCTGAATCGATTTATTACACATAGTAGGACGGAGCGCTTTATAATACGAAGAATATTGTAAAGTATGGCGTTCTTATTTTGTTATAATAAAATTCAAGTCTAGATACACGCAGTGGTACATTTTTTTTTCCTGTTTCATAGACGATTTATGTTATCCGACGTACGACATGAAATAAATCAAGCGATTGTTCTATAGTCCTGGCGATTATTCGATTTTCCCTAGTACTTTTTGGCGTGTTCGTCCCGAAACAATTCGAGCATTTTATCTATGCGCTTATGCGGCGTTTCAAATTTACACCCAACGAAGCGAATACATCAGATAGATTATTGGGGAATGAATTTAGATATAACTTTGTGCGAACGCATATTCGTGTGAATGCATTTTTATTAGTTAGAACTAGAAACCATATGGTTTCAAAGAAGCCTTGCTCGTTCATTCATAACGAATTTACAACTCTTACATGATCTCCTCTCATCAAAAATTAACAAACAAAAGTCGTCATAATTAATACTACTATTTATGAACAATCTCCTGTGCAAACACATGTCCTTATTTTCTATAGCTTTGCCGTATTAAATTATAGCTAACTCGGTTTATACTGGATTAAAATATATCAACGTAAAACACAGAGTACATATGGTTCACGTAAAATGGAACGTATTTGGTATTGTTTCACCTGGTTTAATTAAAGCGATATAACAAGATAGAGTCTCGGGACGATATACGCTTAGAGCTTCGAGAACGGATTTTACATTTTAATGTGTTGATAAAGCTACACTCACACAATACTATAATAATGCCGAGATAATTTCCAGTTTTGAGTGAAATTTTGCACCATATGTGTTAAAGCGTGAAACGAAAGTTATTGTGGGCATTTAAGCTGAGAGAATATATAAATTATTTGGCTTGTAGTAACACGCTCTTGTATAATTGTACAATGTATTATTTTATTTTTTATTTCTTAAATACAAAAACTATTATTACGATTGATATATTACGTCCTTCAAGAAGGACTTGTTTGCACTTGTTAAATAGAAACTCATATTTCTTAATGGTTAACAAAACTAGCTCATCTTATACTTTCACAGACCAATTATGCATATCTACCGTCACACCCTGTATAACAATTAGGCTAACAAAGGATTAATGTATTACATCAACGTCGGGCAAACGTACAATGGCAACGTATTTAGTATTGTTTCATCTCATTTAGACAATAGTCCAAAGCTTTCGAGTTGCCTGTACTAGATATTAACTTGTTAAATGATGTTACACTAATTAAAATTTAAACTTAAGATAAGTACTTTATCTCAGTGTAAATTATTACTATATTTCTGCGTTAGTCATAAGAGAAATTAGAAATACGAGGGAGTGTTCGTAAGTACTTGGCCTACAATACACCGTGTACCAAAACTCGCGTCCCAGAGAGCAAGGGCTTGTGCATACAGCAATGGAGATAGTAAATTCGAAAACTAAAATTGTCTATGTTAAACCGTATTCGAATGCAGACGAAAAAACGGTAGCCAATACCGATAGCTCTCACGTAGGTAAAACATAGGACCTTTAAATATTGCTAGCAAACGGTCGAACATTATTATCTATAAAACTTTTAAAAATATTTTGGTCCACTGTAATGTCAATGTGACCGTATTCTCTGAAAAGTCAAATGAAGTTCTAATAGGAACACCGAATCAGTTGAAATGAGGTATTAAAATTAAAAATCAAGAACAAAAAGTTAAAGTAAATGCTCGAAATGTCCGCCATTCATTTGTAAACACAGCCGTGCTCTTCTCAAAAGACTAGATTTAGAATTGCTAACTATTTGAGGAGTAACCGCCGCAAAAGCATCTTGGATTCGGTTCCTGAGCTGCTCCTTGGTCTCAATTGGTACACGATATACAATGCTTTTAACATGTCCCCAAAGAAAAAAATTCAAAATCCGGTGATCGAGCAGGCCAATTTCGTGGACCACCTCGTCCAATCCATCGGTCAGGATATTGTTGATCCAAGTCTTGCCGAACTTCGTAGCTAAAATGTAGTGGTGCTTCATCGTGCTGGAAATACTCGTTAATTCGAAAAATCAGTGGTACAGCGTTTAATAAATTTGGCAGTTCTGTATTTAAGAACTCTGCATAAATTTGGTCTGTTAAACGTGCAGGAAATTCAAAAGGTCCAACCTGTAGGATAATAGTCAAATTAGAATTTAAAGAAAAAAATAATTATTCGATGACATACTACGCAATCTCCTAATACACCAGCCCACAAATTAATCGAAAATCGGTTTTGAAATCCCCGTTCGAAAAGATCATGTGGATTTGCATTTGCCCATACATGCAAATTATGCGCATTGAAGCATCCTTGTCGACCAAAAAGAGACTCATCCGAAAACATAATTCTGGTGACAAAATTGGGATCGAGTTCTTCTTGGTCTAACAACCACTGACAGAATTCCATTCTAGCGAGATAATCTACCGGTTGCAAATGTTGCACTCGCGTGAAATGAAAAGGGTGTTGGTGATCATCTTTCATAACCCGCTGAACCGAAGTATGGGAAACACCTAGTTTCCGCGCAACTTCTCTAATGCTTCGTCTACCATCTTCCTCAAATGCATATAATATGGCCTCTTCATTTGCTACAGTTCGAATTCTTCTAGGAGCACCACCAATTTCTTTACGAGTCGGAACAACTTGACCGGTCTCTTTCATTCGTGCGACAGCCCTGAGGATTACTTTATGGTCTACGGGACTGTTGGGAAAACGCTGGGAAAAAATTCATGGTGTTTCCCTGGCGTTGCGTCCACACTCCCCATAAATGACGATCATTTCGGTATAATCAGCGGCGGAAAACATTCAAATTTTAAACTTAAACTTTTTAAGTGACAGTTACAATGACAGCAGTGTCAGAATAAAGTGGACCAGTTTTTTCACATTTTTTTTATATCAACAATGCTTTTCTACGTATCCTAGCAATTTAACGAAAGCCTACGCAATACCTATGGCCATCTGTTGTTCTGCTTTTGGGATTGGTTATTCTTTTTTTATTCTTAACTTAGTTATCCTTTACGTTAAACAATTTTAGTTTTTGAATATGTGTTCCGTATTGCCACTGACATTTGCCATTGCGCGAGTTCTGGTACACGGTGTATAAAATGCCACATTATTTCAACATAATCTTCTTTACCATCTCTCTAGACTCTAGTGGGCTATGCTTTTTTTTCGTTAAGTTACGTGCATGTATTTTGATGGAAGTCAAAATCTGACATGAAAAAAATAATGACATTGTCACGTCAGCTATACTGGCTGTGTTGCCAATTCGTAAATAACGTGGGCTACGGTACTATGATTAAAGTAAAAAGTAACTTAAAACAAATACATCTTTTATTTATAATCCTTTCAAAATGACAAAAGTAATATGCGGAAGAACTAAGCGCTCAATAGGCAAGGCGTTTAATTATTACAAATCGCCCAGATTTAAGAAATGAAGAAATAATAAGCATGTTGGTGGATATACATATTTAAGTCAGCTTTATTTTCTAATGTTTAACGTTTTAGATTTCGCGATGTACGATAATTAAAATTTTAAAAGGAGGACCTGACAATTTGAAAATTTCTCTTTCTGGCAGACGTAAACGTACGGACATATTTATAAATTGTATGTTTCGGAAACGATTAATTTGGCAATATAATTTGAAAAATGAATATTACACTTTGGACAAATTACTTACAGATATTTTGGAATTTAAAGTAGGGAGAACAACTTTATTCAAAATTATGAAATTTATGGATCGCAAACACAAAATGGTTAACGGACGCAAAGTTTTATGTGACCAAAAACACGTCGTTGCATCAAAAATTTCTTTTTTGAGCAAATTCTTACAGTTTCAGAATTCTAGTGAAAATATAATATTCGTATACCTAGACGAAACCTGGATCTATCAAAATGGGTCTGCGGTTCGTCGATGGATACACGAAACATATTTGAAGAGTAACCCAGCCAAAATTAAAAGTGAAGGCAAACGTTTTACAATTTTGCACGCGGGAACAAAGCTTGGCTTTTTTAAACGGTGTGACTTGTTACTTGACTCGGTGAACAATGACAGAGACTACCACAAAAACATGAATGCAAAAGTTTTTCAAAATTGGGTGGTTCTGGATTCTGGATTGGTGAGGGGAGCGAATAAGCATGGGCCCGGGGGAGGGGGAACCTGACTATTACGTCACGCAGGCGCTTACGGGGCATGGGTCCTTCGGGACGTATTTGAAGGACATAAAGAAGCGAGAAAACGCTGGCTGCCTGTATTGCGGAGAAGACAATGATACACCTGAGCACACCATATTTGAGTGCACCAGATGGGACGAGGCCCGCCGAGAGGTGGAGACGAAGATAGGCTTGAGGATCACGAGGGACAATGTGGCAGATTTGCTCAGAAGGAGCGAGGAAACGTGGGAGAGCATTACAGGAATGCTCAAAACGATTATGGTCGGCAAATGTAAAGACGAAACGACTCAGCCGAGGAGGGGCTAGAGACTTTGGAGACGTAGAATAAATAAAAAGGAATGAGGGTGAAGAGGCAGAGAAGAGGAAGAAGAGGAGGACGAAGAGGATGAATAGGAAGAAGAGGAGGACGAAGAGGATGAATAGGAAGAAGAGGAGGATGTAGAAGAGGAGGAAGAGGAGTAGGATGAAGAGGAGTAGGACGAAGAGGATTGGGAAGAAGAGGAAGAAGAGGATGAAACGGAGGAAGGCTGATAGTCGAGAGAGCGACAACAGGCGCAGAGGAAGAAAGCTATAGAAATAGAAAAACACTCGAAGAATCTAAGCACAAGAGACTCAACAACTAGCAACATCGTGGAAACCAGCATTACAGACAAAGCCGAGATTATCGGGGGAAGCAGCCAACCTACCGGCGCGACCATCAACAAGAAGCCAGACTAGAAACCAACCAAGCGCAACGACGCGTGACCGTAATTAGGTATATAAACCCTCTCCGGCAATAACGGTTCTTTTGAGAACCCTACGCAGAGGAACACCCGGAAGAACAACACAGCATATATATATATATAGGTGCGAGGGGGTCGAGTACCGCCCCAAAAAGAGAAATTTCTCGTAGAGCCTCCTCCAGGATTAGGTGGTGTCTACCTCCGAGAACTGATTATTCCGTCCGCAGCCTAAGGGCCGATACCAGTGCCATTTTCTCCACATATATGTTCAGTGGAGGGAGGAAGGCCAAGGATGGTCTCTAAGGCGACGGTAGGGGTGGATTTCAGCGCACCGGTTACATTGGGTGGTTAATCAGCTTACTACAGCTTGTGATGGACAATGGGAATCATTAATTAAGTCTTTTAGAACAGACGGAACAATAAAACGATACGAGTCTGACGAATTTTTGAAGGAATCCATACCATTATCAATACAATCCTATTGAGATGGAATGGGGGCAATGTAAAGGCTAAAGTACATAAATTCGCAACTATTATCGAAAGATAGGTTTGCAAATTTATGGCTCTTGTGAGACTCTTTCAAAATGTACCCCCGACAAAAACCAATTCATAACCAGTTTCGTCAATCTGTAATGCAACGAGAGTGCATCCTCTCGTTGAATTGCTCTTTAATCTCTGGGACCTACATTTCGTCCATATAACAAGCCGATCCAAAAAGTTTAAAGAATCTTCTTCAAAATGAGGCAGATTTCCTTCGACGTTGTCAATCCAATGCGCATCTGTTCAACATTCAAGCATCTCTGAATCCATTTGGCTGAAAGCTTGCTCATATCAAGTTGTGATGAACGTTGTGAAACAGCTTTCATAGGACGTTTGAGCACAATTCGTCGGTCTTTTAAAATTGTATCATTGGCAGGATCGATGTTTTCCGAAATTGATCTTTGAGAGCAATACCTATCTTTGGCACCTGATCTACTCCTTTTAAACTCCGAAACCCAGTTTTTAGTAGTGTATGAAGGATACTGTTCATCTAAGGTTTTTTCCTTGCCCTATAATCCTTTCAAAAATTAATTTTTAATAACTGACCGGAACTCGACCTTTTCAAAATTTAGTTTTCTATCAGACATGCACAGTTTTCCCGCTGCTCAAATCACGGATGTCAAATTGACGAACTGTTTATAAAACATCGTAGTTGTAACCATAGCAACCTTATTCAATTTGGTCTGATGGAATTGCCAGGACAAGTAGATATCAATACTCCCTCGTATGTTTTATTGTTAGATTAATCAAATTTATAACAATGTTGATTTATGGGAAAAAATTAGCACTGTTATATAAAACAGTACAATATTTTAGAAAAAGTTTGCAATTGAACCGGTATCTATTTTTTATTTGAAATTTTAAAATACGTTTGTTTGTTCCGTAGTACTGGAACGGAATTTTGGATCGAAGTTACTACAATATTGACAAATACCTACAACTTTGTGGCAACATGACACAACAATGAACCCCACAAACTCACCAAGATCTCGAGCTATCAATTACCGCACCGGGCAATTAATTAACGTAATTGTTCAAGACGGACAAAAACTGAGCTAAAGTTTAACAATAGCCGGTTACGGTCTGCCCTAATTACGGTTACGATTAACGTGGCTTTCTCGGCGCATACCTTTTTAAGTGTCTAACAGCTCCAGTTTCCTTCCCAACGAAGAAATTTCAATAACGCAGTTCCAATATCCAAGGAGGGATGACATGTTCATGACAAGAAATGCTATGTGTCGCCGACCGAACTCTTTCATATTTTGTTATGAGAAAATGTCAATAAGTTTATCGGGAATTTAATTTTGGGGATGCCTCCACGTCGATCACGTTAATAAAATTGATTGTTTTTACCTTAAACTATAGTTTAGATTTTATATAACAAAGTCGTTAATAATTTTTTGTATTTTTTAATGCTGTCTTAATAAAATCGACGATCCAGTATCAATAGCTTTTCGCACGCATCAAAAATAAATAAAAGAATCGAATATCGAAGGTATAAAATAACAGAGCGGATTTCCACGCTGAACAAACTTAATATTCCGCACAAAATAAACAAATCGTGCGGAAAATGACCATCTGTCGCAAAATTCGCTTAAGGCCGGAGAAGGCAAGATAAACGGGTGAGTGGTTTTTTTTAGGTGTAAGGTCTGCTGTAATATTTGGCTGAGCTTTTAAATGCGCAGATAAAAAGATCGGAGGTTCGAGAGCGTTTTTCCGGAGAGTAGTTACGGGCTTATCTGTACCTAAAATAGTGGAGTTTTAGATTTACACAGGCGACCGGGAACAAAATCTAGTGTCGAGGAGGCGCTTTACTTGCAAATACTTCCTGGAGTTTCCAGTATATGTACGGTGCGAGTGTTTAAAAGATTTGAGTTTTCTAAGAGAATGGCGAATCACATTATTTTACGAGTTTATTATTCAATGAGAACCGTTACATTAAAATTTAACCTGAAGTGCTTGCAATTATGCAAGTGACACTAGCTTCCATTTTGGCCTATTACTTCAATCTTCTTGGAAGAAAAAAAATCACATTGGATACAACGGAAACGATGTTTCGAAAACAAAATAAACGTTGTTGAAAAATTCACATTTTCAGATTTAGAAACGGGCCTTATGCTGTCATTATCGGATATTGAGCTTTACTCAATTCGTTTCGGAACTTTGCAAAGCTTTAATCCTGCATTATTTCATCATCAATAAATACATACTGTCATATGTATATCGACGGGATTTGTTCTGTTATGGTAATTAAGTCCGCCCTCGTTGCAGCTGCGAACAAATTGCCTGAATTATTTAAAATGTTTTCGCAGTTACAACCACCAAGCGAATCAACACAGAGAAATTTATGACCTTTACATCATCCTGCCCAGTAATAAATCTAAAGTTACGCGAATACCTACCAGTTCGAAGTTTTTAATTAATTTTATTTTTCTCGCGCCTAATAGAAGTTTCAGAAAATTCAAGTGAGCACAAACTTGCTTAGTCTTGCATTCATGTATTTAGCCGTGCATAAT
Organism: Serrognathus titanus; assembly: GCA_039766575.1. Classification (NCBI taxonomy): domain Eukaryota; kingdom Metazoa; phylum Arthropoda; class Insecta; order Coleoptera; family Lucanidae; genus Serrognathus; species Serrognathus titanus. The sequence goes on from CM077912.1 coordinate 6,361,886, forward strand.
GCCAGGAATTCTCATGAGAAATCGCAAGAATTTCTTGCAAATGCACATGATTACTTCTAACGTCTACCGCAAGGAACACTGTGAAACGTTACAAGTCTTCAGGGAATACAAAGTGACACGAGAAACAATGGAATGCAGAAGTTTAAGGAAAATATAATGGGCCAAACTTAAAAAAGAAAATCTTTATTCACAGTTTACTGCAGACAGTAATATTGAATTAACGATAAGAACAGATAGATGCGATTTAAATCTCCTTTCTCTGTTCTATTGTGTTTCTGTTTGTATGTGTCTGAAATGCGAACAAGTTTAAGTTTTAGTTGGGATTGAACTAAAACCGTTTAGTTCGTGCTTTAGAACGGTAATTGCAGCTTTTAAGTGTAATACTTATTCCTCAATCGTTTTAAGAAAAGCACGTATCTAAACTTTCAAAAGAAGTAATGCTGCTACGAGACTATACAAGATAAAATCACGAGAACACTATTAAAAATTTTTTTAAATAATTATTCTCAGGATTAAAATTTATGTCTAAAGCAAATGAGAAGAGAATGGTAGTAAATAAATAACGCCAAAGAAAAATATTTGAATTTAGAACGACTCCCAGGCTACTTTGTCACGTCTACCATGAGATACTGTTGCATTTTTACATATAAAATATAAAACGCAAAGTAAACGAGATGCCAACTTCGCCTATTCCTCTGGGGAATCTCTTTTATTATACAGCAATTGTTAGGATACATTTAAGTATTACGGTTCGCGAAGCTCCTCTTTGTCTTTTCTATTCTTTCGACTATTTTATATTTCCGCAAAATATCTCCCTCGGAATGTAACACCAGTTTACGGCTTAAGGAAGCCATAATGGTCGGACTCAATGGGATCCCATGCCAATATTTGCGAGCAGCAGTTTCTCTAATTCGACAAGTATTTATGAGTCCTAGGGGTGGTTCAGAGGCCCAACGATATCAGGGCGAACGTAAAAATTTTAATAACGGCTTAATGCGAACATCAAAGCGACGGTGGGTCCTCTGCAAATTTCAATTATTTTGGGACAAATAAAAACTATATGGTTCGTTTAACTTGACGCGGTCAAATATTACTTAGTTTAACAGAGTAGTCTTTTCATATTTAACGCTGTGAATTCTGAAAATTCTGTTAGTAAAATACAGTTAAAAAGAAAAGTTTCCAACGAGCAAAACATACATTTTCCTTTTAATGAATTAATCTTGCTAAAACCACTGAATACCAAAGTATTATTTAAAAATTTATAATAATGCAAAAAGCAACTTGTTTTCTGGTAATATACGCAACGCTTTTCGATCATCAAACGACGAAATTGAAATTTTAATTATCTGTATCGCGTAGCGCCATTACTTTTCGATCACATCGTTTTTCATTCCGTCTGTTTCCGGTTTTTCGACAAATATCAAAGGATATTATTTTCCGTTTAGTCTGACGTATGACATGCCAACGCTGGGCTTCCTAAAACCATCACTATTTCGTGAAATACCGCTTTTTTTTAAAGAAGGAATTCATACAGATGCAGTCTCTGTCTGATAACTAGACAAACTAAAACAGAAAGATACTTCAAAGAAAGATAAATTTGGCGTTTGTGTGCCAACGTAGGATTTCATTTTGTGGCCCAAAGCAGAGACAATCGTTTCAAGTATGGGAAAGCGTAGCTTGCCAAATTAATACAGACAGCTTCCCAACGTATGTACGCACGAGCTTCGAAATGGTGTATCAGATCGCAATTAACTTAATTACAAAATCCCCGGAGGTCCTTGCTAATAAAGTGCGTTTCCAGCTAATGCTGTTAACGCTTCGATAAATTTGAACGCGTTAGCGTGTTTTGGATACTTAACACAAGATTTAGAGTCGCGAAGAGGTCGTACGTTGTGTACAACTACTTCGGAATAACAAGAAGCTTGATTTAATTAAATTCAAACTTTCAAGATTAATTTAAATTAATTAATTTTCAATATCAATTTCTTTTTCGAATTTTCTTAACTTTTCTCGGGACTAGTGCCCTATTTCTTAACGAAATGGAAAACTTGAGATATTAACCTTTCAGTTAAAGTTTTTCTTTATGGGAAAAAGATTTTTCAAATTACTCTTGTGGGAATATAAGAAAACAAGATGTTCCTCGCTAATCTGCAATTGCAAATAACTAGCTACTCTTTCAAACTTTATCCGGGATTACGGCTTGTTATCGTCATACATGTACGCCTATTAATTCCACTCTAAAAACTCGCGTTCCCAAATCCCAGTTCGGAATATTTTCCACAACTTGAAATAAATAGGGAAATGCGTTAGCTTGAATTACGAACGAAATAAAACCTTGCGTGCTTGAAATGCACTGCGCTTATGAAAGCTGTTTCGCCCACTGCAAACCAATTTGCGTCTGAAATAGATTGGATCATTGCTCTATGCTATGGAATTCATTGTTTGGGTTAATCATTTCAATACCTTGGCGGTACCAAATGGAGAATGGTGATATATACATTTTAATGTACACAGGTTTTGGTGCAAGCTGTTATTTTATTGCTTGGGACCTCCATCAAGCGGAATTTGATGAATTCGTAAATGATTTATGATAATTCTTTGTTTGTCTTCTTTAAAATTCAGGAGCTCCGTCAGCAAGTTGTTAGAGACGTCTAAGTACATGAGAAAAGGCATCTCTCCTAATGGTGATAAATCTGTGAGTCGATTGTGCGACAAATCCAAATATTTGAGGTAATGATGGTAAGTTAAGACTGATACATCAGCTAAACCCTAAAAAAGCAACGATTTATGATGGAAGCTAAAACGTGTGCGTGTGCAGGGAAACCTTTTGCTGCAAGCAACATTTACACAAAACGTATTTTCCTGTTTCCGGACATCGATCTAGGTAGGAAGAGCAGGCGGCCACTATGCGTTCGGTTAGAAATCCTTCTTTTTCTTGATCGGTTAAAGTTAAGTCTTCGTATGAAAACAAACGAACCACAGGTTTTTTCGGTCATCCCAGGGATTTTCTTCTAATTTGTACGTACCCCAAGTTCCTGTGAAGTCAAGGACCACATGAAAGATCGTTTTTTTTTTAAAGGCATAAGTTTTTTAAGTGGCAAAAGAAAACTTGCCGGACAAAGGAACGTCTGGCCATTCTTCTTTTTCATCTGAATAGTTTTTCGTATCATTTGAAGTGGCACTAATTTTACTTTTAGAACTACTTCCGCATTCCACTTCATTTGAAGCTATCTCTGATATTTTGTGAAGACCTACTTTTTTTTAACTGAAAAGTTTCCAATTTAGAAATTTTAAATCAACCAATCACGAATAGGGTCCTGGATGCCGCATGTTGTATGTCAGAGGTGTGGAAACTCGCTATTACAGTTTTCTTTTTTTACATAGGTCGTTAAAGTAGGTGGCGATTTTACTATTATTCTGAGATATTAAACCCCAAAGCTGTTTTTTGGCGGTGCACTATTTTAAAATTGTTTCGTATGTTTAGAAAAGCATTTTTTAACGTCACGAACAAAATGTCTTGAAACAGAAACAGGTACTTACATTTCAAAACGCTGTGGCAATCATTGTTGGCAGTCCTGTAAGCTTGGTGCGTTCTGTTCTATGGCAATTCGTTAATCGCAAGAGACTTTATAAGTAATAAGTATCAAGTATTCTACTGAACACTCATGCGAGAGACAATTGCAACAAAAAGCAATAAAATCATTCGAATTTGAACCTTATGGTAAACTTCCACAGTGCCAGACGATGACGCAAAATGTATTCTCATGACTCTACAAGACGCAATAATCGACATCTTGAAAATTTCACTGAAATTTCCAAGGGAAAAAGAAATTTCAACCTGGAAATTTCCACGCTTGCCAATGTCGAAAAGTGAAATCGTTGTACAATCGATTGTCTTTTGTTTGTTCTGACTTTGTTTTGTCTTTTGTTTCTTTCGTTTTTAAGATTAGATTTTTTTTTTCTTTTTAATTGACACGACCACAGCTGATCGTCTTTTCAGTAATCTTCTCTAGTCAAAACATAAAAATGGAAATCACTGCATAAGTAATTGACTGTCTTTTGTTTTCTTTTGATTTTGATTAATTTTGTTATGATGGTCTTTTGTTTCTTTCGTTTTAAAAATGAAAAAGTAGTGCTGCCTTTCATTAATTTTTTTTTCTTTTTAAATGATGCCGATCGTAAGTTCGTTGAGATTTCCGTGAACTTGTCAATATAAATACAAAAATTGAAATTATTTCATGATCGATTGTCTTTTGTTTCTTTTGACTTTGTTTCATCTTTTGTTTCTTTAATTTTTAAGATAAAAAAAACAGTGCTTTTCATTAGTTTTTTTTTTCAATCTCGATCACAACTAATCGTCTTTTTATGTCAAAACAAAAAATCGAAATCACCGCATAAATAATTGACTGTCTTTTGTTTTCTTTTGATTTTGATTAATTTTGTTTGGATCGTCTTTTGTTTCTTTCGCTTTAAAAATAGAAAAGTAGTGCTGCCTTTCATTAATTTTCTTTTTCTTTTTAATTGATGCCGATCATAACTTCGTCGCGATTTCAGTGAACTTGTCAATATAAATACAAAAATTGAAATTGTTTCATGATCGATCGTCTTTTGTTTCTTTTGACTTTGTTTCATCTTTTGTTTCTTTCATTTTTAAGATAAAAAACAGTGCTTTTCATTAGTTTTTTTTTTCAATCTCGATCACTACTAATCGTCTTTTTATGTCAAAACAAAAAAATCGAAATCACCGCATAAATAATTGACCGTCTTTTGTTTTCTTTTGATTTTGATTAATTTTGTTTGGATCGTCTTTTGTTTCTTTCGTTTTAAAAATAGAAAAGTAGTGCTGCCTTTCATTAATTTTCTTTTTCTTTTTAATTGATGCCGATCATAACTTCGTCGCGATTTCAGTGAATTTGTCATATAAATACAAAAATTGAAATTGTTGCATAATCGATCGTCTCTTGTTTCTTTTGATTTTGTTTCATCTTTTGTTTTTTTCATTTTTAAGATAGAAAACACAGTGCTTTCCATTAGTTTTTTTTTTAAATCTCGATCACAACTGATCGTCTTTTCTTGCCAAAACAAAAAAATCGAAATCACCGCATAAATAATTGATTGTCTTTTATTTTCTTTTGAGTTTCATTAATTTTGTTTTGGTCGTCTTTTGTTTGTTTCGTTTTAAGAATGGAAAAAAGTAGTGCTGTCTTTCATTAATTTTTTTTTCTTTTTAAATGGTGCCGATCGTAAGCGATTTCAGTGAACTTGTCAATATAAATACAAAAATTGAAATTGTTTCATAATCGATCGTCTTTTGTTTCTTTTGACTTTGTTTCATCTTTTGTTTCTTTCATTTTTAAGATAGAAAAAAGCAGTGCTTTTCATTGTTTTGTTTTGTCTTTTTAATTGACGCTATTAAACTTATGTCCGTCTTTTCAGTGATCTTTCTTTGTCAAAATACTAATATCGAAATCACCGCTTAAATTTGACTTAATCAATTTTGTTTAAATGATCGACTGTCTTTTGTTTTTTTTTTGGGATTATCATTGATTTTGGTTTGATTGTCTTTTGTTTCGTTCGTTTTTAAAATGGGAAAAAGAGCGCCTTTCATTATTTTTTTTCCTTTTCCTACGTTTTAATGTGCACTGGTTTTGGTGCAAGCTGTTATTTTATTGCTTGGGACTTCCATCGAGCGGAATTTGATGAATTCGTAAATGATTTATGATAATACTTTGTTTGTCTCAGTTAGAATTCAATTTAAACTGGCATCTTCAAGTAGTACGATGACAAAATGAAACAATAAATCTGTTTAAAAATCAGAGATTATAAACACCCGTGGAAAATATATTCGTATTGTATTGAAATGTGTCCGTGAAAGTTTTACGGCATCTATCCGAAATAGAAATTGCAGTGAATGAGAAACTTTTTCAATTTCATACAGAGCGACGTAAAGTTTCAGGCATGAACAGTCTCTATAAATTTCCAGACACGTGAAGCAACTTATTTATAAACGTGTACGCGTTTTTCATTGTTTCGTTCCAACTCGGGAATCAAATTACGCGGGCATCAGCGATATCGCTCCTGCATAAAAAGCCAAACGAAATGGAAAACACACCGGCTCCCGTTATCCCGTCGATTGATTTTGTGCGGAACAAAAAATTAAGTATGCATGAATTCGAGCTTGGTTTTATGGTTCCATAGATAAATTTCCCGATTCTCGTTTGCGCCGTACCTCTCTGAAAACCAACATTTTCTTGTTACAAATTCAGATGCGGATTTCAATTGGAATTTGCCACGAAGGTGAAAACAGTTTTTCATCACGCAAACGAATAAATCTGTGGAGGAAGGCGTACACATAAGTCTACGCTGACTCGTTGTCGGGATTTCGTGTTCTGACAGTAAATATATGAAAAAATAATTCACGAAGACGTAATCGTTTATTATATTTCGTGCTTCGTGCGCAACAAAGTAAAATTATTGCGACCAATAAAAATTAAAATTAAAAAAAAAAGACAAACAACGTTTGATACAATTAAATTACACCGACGATTAAAAATTAAAATTAATTAAATTTAAAAAAAGATCACAAAATCGCTCGATATAAACTTTATAGAACATTGGAAGTTTTCATTGATATTAAAACACGAATTAAAAGAGCCAATCTGCAACGTTCAGAAATATTTATGCAACAGTAAATTAAATTTCATGCATCGTAAACATAAAAACGTTTACGAATGACTGTGCTTTAAAAGACATTACCAACCAAAAGAAAAATCGATAAAAGCCCCCGCAAATTTCCTAGTGCAAAACTCTCATTAACTTGCAACAGATTATTAAAACTTGAAAGAGAATACGCAATCATTAAAATTCCGTTCCTTTCGCGTTTTCGAATGTGTTCGGAACGGAAACAAATGAAACAAGCGAAGCGGTTTACACAGTTTTCATTTCCGGCGCGACCGTTGTCTACGTCCCATAAACCTGAAAGGGGTATGTGTAATGACTCCGTTTAACGCACTCAAAAGGTATTCACAGGCGAGGACGAATTGTCTGCGACTGTCCGCACAGTTTTCATTTCCGATTTTCCAGAGCGTCCTGCGCGAAATTAACTGACCGGAAAATAACAGCCGCATTAAGTTCTTATAGTTTGGTACTAAAATTCAGGGACAATTTCATTCTGAAACACACAAACTTTTCTGGACTTTTAACATTTAATATAGAAGCAAGCCCGACTGCTTTTATTATAGGTTTTTGAAAAACTGAAAAACATACAAACTGTAACTATAACATAAATGCTTTTCTCATATGTCATGTGTAATTTGCAAACTCGCTTTAGAATTTGTGAGGATCAACCCCACCGTTCGTTCAAAAGTATGTAGGTACGTACAACATGTCAGAAACTGTGAATAGTAATGTAAACACCTCCGTGTTTTATGTTTGATAAAGTTTTCGTCAGCAAATTTCCATACGTAAATTTTACGTTTGGTACTAAATAATTCAGCTATGTATGTTAGTTTGCAATAACATTCAGTATTTCGTTCGCTTCGAAGTTTATAAAAGACGCAAAAACGTATAAAGTAATTGAGGAGAAGATGCTAAATTGAGGAAAATGCTAGAAGTGTCAATTCCATTGCAAAAGAATTTGGAATTTCTTTGCGAACTTTTCTTAGGAGAGTGAGCAAGAATCACTTAGATAAAGAGAGTTTCGGTCTCTATGGTTGCCTTGGAAAAGCAAACGAAGAAAAACTAGTGACGTATATTCAGAAATTAGGAAATGTTGGGTATTCTCCAACCTGTAACGATATTAGGCATCTAGCTTATACACTTGCTGAAAAAAATCAGATGAAACACAGGTTTAATAAGGAAAACGAGCTAGCAGGATATGACTAGTTTAGTCTTTTCATGAAAGAAAGTCGATCTATAGCTCGTTCATTGGGGATGTGTCATGATAATTTGGATCCGTACTTTAAGATACTTCTAGACATCCTAGAGACACATGATTTAATGGACAAGCCCAGAAAGATTTTCAATATGGATAAAAGTCGATTGTAAGCCCGGGAAAGTAATCGCATCGAAAGGGTCCAAAGATGTTCAAAGTCTCACCAGTGCAGAAAAAGGTGAAACTATTAGTACTGTCGTTTGCTGCAACGTAGAGGGCAATTTTCTTCCACTGTACGTGATCATCCGTGGTATAAACAAAAAGAAAGAGTTTGAGGACAGTATGCCTCCAGGATTTGTTGTTGAGATGTCTCCTGATTCAGCTTATGTCAAAAGCAGTATTTTCTTATCGTGAATAAAAGATCATTTTCTCCCCAGAAAAGAACCTGGTTCGGTTGTTTTGATCCTTAATGGCCATGCCATAATATTTTGCGACCATCGGAGTTAATCCACATTAATCGTGCGTCAATATGATTATCTCAGTGATTAATCTGAAATTTTGCTTAAAAATGTTTCTATATGAGCTAGTACTTTTTAAGTTTAACATTTTTCTAAGATCAATTGTCATCAAGTATTATTATTTTTGGAAAAATTAGAAAATTTTGCGCTAAACATAAAGATAAATGGAAGGGAGCTTTCCGCAATGAAGACAAGTGCCGTAATCAAAATCAAACGTGGCTGCACAGTAAGTTTGAATTACCACAACAAATTATAAGTGAAATTGATGATGAACATTTATTATTTGAATCAGTACCTTCAACATCAACAAATTTCGAAATCTTTAGTGAGCGACTGAAACGACGAAAAACAGAATGTGTTCGACAGTGTTCGAAAGAGTATATAATGTTTGCTCCTAAAAAGTTGTTAAAATCAACAGATGCACAATTTATTCTTGATTTTATACAAGGATATCCACAACATATCAAAAAAAGAAAATAATTTTGTAAAAATTTAGAACAACCCACAAATAAAATACCCGCAGAGAAAGCACTCGCTTTATATGTTTTGGCGAAGATGACAACTGTAGCAGAAGAATCTGGTTATGAAATATATCCTTCTTATTACCAAATTCAATGTGAAAAACGAATGTGCTATCCGGTCAAAGAATCTATCCGAATAACAGAAACAGGTGTCCAAGTTCAGCTGCAATCATTAATGGATATTACCGCAAGTAGATTATTTAGAAGCGGTGCAATTTTCAACAGATAAGTCATCAGATTTAATTCTCATGAGTAAATGGGGTTGTGATGGTACGTCTAATCTAAGCTCCTACAAACAAAAGTTCTCAGAAATAACTGGTATTGATCAGGAACTTATTTATCGTTTTGCAAATATCTTACAACCAATCAACATATACTTTACGAACAACATAACATTATCTAGCCCTATACAATTGGTATTATATGCCCGCTTCAGTTCACAAAGTTTTAATTCATGGTGCAGATATTATTTAAAACGCTATTGTACCAATTGGACTATTAAGTGAAGATGCTTTAGAAGCAAACCATAAAATTTTTCGCAAATTTCGTGAAAATAACAGTAGGAAAATGAGTAGAGTTTCCAATTATGAGAACATTTTACACTCATTATTATTAGCATCTGATTCAGTCATTTCGACAATATGTGGTTCAAATCGAGAATACATAATATCAGATATGTATGAAGAAGCAAAGGCACTGTTAGAATAAGCGCCTTAATCTAGACTATAGAACATGTATGTATAAACTAAATAAATAAAAATACCTTTATATGTGAACTGAAAATTCATTGTTATTTACTATTAATTTTTAAAAGAAACAAACTTTTTTCAAGCTATTATCAAAAATATATTTATTCACTTTCCTGGTAGGTATTACAACTGATTAAACATATATTACTGCATAAATATAATTATAATTTGCAATTCTTTGTGATATTGTTCGATGTCCGGGTCGTTCCATAAGGCCGTTCCAGTGTGCGACGTGGATATTTTAGATTTTTTAACGGAAAACGACATTCACGTTATCTGTTTATCTAGTCATACTCGCATTGGTTGCAACAGGTCTTTCTTTAAACCACTCAAAACTTATTGGAATGAAGCTTGTAGACACTGTAGGTCTCATCCTAGATGCAGAATTACCAGATACCAATTTGGAGGAATCTTAAACCAAGCCTGGAAACAAGCTGCAACTAACCAGAATTGAGTGAAGCCTGTGGGATATTTCCCTACAATTGGACGAAGATTCTAGATTATGCCTATTATGTAGCTGAATACGTTGCAGGAGCTAATAATAACGTCGTCAATACCGCTGCTGAAAATGATCCCAGCAGTACTGCTGAAAATGAGCTTTCTGATGTTGAACAAGCTTCAGTATCGTTTGAAGAACTTTCACCTGTCCCTGTCGTACCAGGACCTAGTAAGTCGTATCCACGCAAGCAGCATGCAGAACTTATCACATCATTGCAAGTGTGGCAAAGAAAGCGTCAAAAGCTACAAGAAAAACGTAAGAAACAAGAAGAAAAGGAAATAAGAAAAAGCAAGAAGACTAATAACGCTAAAAAAGGTAAAACAATAATAAGAACGCAAGCTGAAGCACTAAAGATGATTAATGAAGAATGCAGTAGTGATGAATACGAATAATTTCGGATCATACCTCAGATGGTATGAGCAGTGATAATGACGATTATTGCATTGTTTGTAAAAATTACTATCACAACAAAAATGGACCAAAGGTGGATTAGATCTGATCCATTGCCTGCAAAAAATGGCTGCATGAGACTTGCACCTCTCTTGAGAGTACCTGTGACAGTTGTGGCGAAAAAAATAGTGTGAAATATTTTCTTGTGTGGGCAGCCTTCCTACCACCGCTTCGCGGTAAAATGGCATCAAAATCAAATTAAGATGCCTCACTGAATAATTATCAACATCCCGGCATCTTCCCCCAGTGTGGTGGTGTAAGATGCCAAATTGCTTATTAAAAAAAAATAATATTAACTGTTAGTTTACATTCATTCTATTGTTTTCTAATGGTGTGTTCTTTAAAAAACAAATAGATTTCGTTGAATTAATTCAAACATTTAATTTATTAATTGTTTCATAAATTAAATACCAAATGTTTGGCGTCATCCCTCCAATTACCTTATGCCTATCTCCTTTGAAGGCATTATTTCATAGCCAATCGAGAAATTCTCCTTAAAATTTCATCACTAATAGATTGAGAATACGTGATTGCTAATCATTGATTGTAAAAAAGCATTCGACCCTTTCAGTTCTTTTACTACGTTTGTTTACTTTCCCCTTCTGAATTAATTATGTTCTCGTTATCTAAGTGCTATAATAAAAAATAATAATATTAGGAAAAAAAAAATGGTTTTGCAAGTGTAATGAAATACAACGATGTATATATTTAAGCCTTTTTCGAATGTCTTAGGAAAGTAAACTTTAAAATCAATTAGGAGTTCTCAGCGTCATCTAATTCACAAGGACTTCTATGAACCCGCACTAACCAATCCCAGTTACTTCAAGTTCGTCTCTATTATTGATTTCCAGTTGCTTCTAACTTTACCTCTTCCTTTCGCTTTATATAATATACTACGTTTAACTTATTTAACAATGGAGCAATGATTTCTATCGGTTGCAAATTCTTTATCAGAATTCAGCTGCTTTTTCCTTGTTTTGGTTTTTAGAAGTACTTAATTGCAGATTTGTAATCAGCAAGGAGGTTCACGTTACGTTAAGTTCATGGGCTTCAAGGAGTTGAATTATCAGCGATTAAAGAATTGCCAAGGAATGAAAATAAAGAAATTAAACGCAGTTGAACTCTGATGAAGAAATAAGAACTGTTGGAAATAAAGTTAAAGTTCAATAGTAACATCTAGGATAAGTTTATTGATAACAAAATGGATTTCGATAAGGCTATTCTATCTATAAAAGGCAGTTATCAAATCCACAAGCAAGTGAAAGTAATTTAATTAGTAGTGCTTTTGTTGAAAAGTAAAATAAATAAATTCTCAGATCAATAGCGGGAAACTGTGACACTTTGGTCTTGAAAGAAATTGTGGATGCATGCGTCCATCTGAAGTGACCATCGTTTAAAGCCAATCCCTTTCTTGAGGACTTGTTTCTTGTGCTGAAGGAGTAATCCTTTAGTTTTTTTGTACCTTGAGAAGGTTGGTCTCAAGCAGGGGTATATGTGTCGTTCAACGCCATCGCCTTTAGTTCTTCCACCTGAAGAATTTGTCGACAATGACGTCATCTTACCAGAGGGTGGTCGTTGATGTAATGTCTTTCAGAATAAATAAATTACCAAGTCAATTGCATAGCAATAGGGATACTGTGACACTTTGGCCTTGAAAAAAATTGGGGATACATGCGTCCATCTGAAGTGACCGTCGTTTAAAGTCAATCCCTTTCTTGAGGACTTGTTTCTTGTGCTGAAGGAGTAACCCTTTAGTTTTTTTGTACCTTGAGAAAGTTGGTCTTAAGCAGGGGTATATGTGTCGTTCAACGCTATTCCTTTTAGTTCTTCCATCTGAAGAATTGTCGACAATGACGTCATCTTACCAGAGGGTGGTCGTTAATAATTTCTTGGTTATCGCGTGCGTTCATTGATTTCCCAAACAACATTGGATATGTTTGAACAAAGCAAAGAAGTTGCATTTACGATGATTACTCTAGAAAGGGATTAACTTTAAACGATGGTTAGTTCAGATGGACGCAATTTTTTTCAAGGTCAAAGTGTCATAGTATCCCGCTTTCTATACTACTTAGGTCAGTGTAAAACGTTTTTATTCAATAAAATAACTTTTCTGCTTTATGCATATGGAAAAATTATTTTGGTATATTATTTAATAATAATTAATAAGGAATATAATTTTTTGTTTTCATGTATTTATTTCTATTGAGGAAGAAATTTAAAAATATCGCAGATAAGGACATCCTCCTCTTTTATAGTGGTATGTAATGTCTGTGCAACAATTGTCCCCAATTTGCTTTTAACTAAGTTGTAATAGCATATAATGCATTGCTAATTCGAATGATTACAAACTTGCTTCCTTTTCTTCTTTGTCAACTAATGAAAAACCCACGTTCGGAATTAGAACAGATTCAGTCGGCATTGCGATTTAAATAGATTAAAGGATGAAATTAAAAGCTCTATTGGAGTTAGTAATAAATGGCGCTCTCGTAACATTTTCACGAGCAATATGTTGCGCTAATAACACTGTTTGTTGATTACATGATAAGCGTAATTGCAGCATTTTAAAAATCTCGAAGCAAAATATTGCCACAGGACGAGCAAATAAATGTATATTGCTTTAGGCATGTACCTGTGTTTGACTGCTGTACATACTAGTGTAATTAACTCGTTTTAATTATACTGTTTAGCATGACACACATCCGTATATGTTACGGTCAAAGCTAATATTATTTCTTGTTCACATCAAAAATGCATTAGTTAAATAAAATTCAAGAACAGAAACAGTTGAGTTTCTTAATTCTTATAAGTAAGTGCAGACTGCGCAAATTCAACTGGTAATAAAATACCCCTACGGAAAATGTCATTTTTAATTCAAAAATTTTAATCTAGTAGTTTCATTAATAATATTCTTGATTTTGAAATTGCAACTAAATTTCGTTTGTCTCGAACGTTTTTCTGTCAAAATACAGAAAACATACTGCAGATATTTGTCAGTTGAATTCGCAGACACTTCCGAAGAAACTGTTTGAAATACAGAGCACAATACATGTATAAATAACCCGTCGCGATGACACATAATATAATACCATTTGGGAATTTGAAAATGGTCTTAGTGAAGCGTTCCCATGTTTAAAATTCCTCGAGCTTAATTCCCTCGAGGCTACATTTCCTCCGAGCATTGTAACGTGTTCCTTGCACGTGTTGTTTGACGTTTAGATACGAGCTTTTAATACTGACAATTTAATAACTTCCTTTTTTTATCGACGGACATAATAAACGTTGTTACGGTACATCAAAGATTGCACTGGTAGGCAATAAAATCACACATTTTTTCATTATTTTCCGGTGAAACAGCATTGTTTGCTCACTACTTAGAAAAATTAAAGCTCTTCGTTATATCGATAAGCAAATATTTAAACTGTCACAATGTGTGTGTGCCATCAGTGTTAAGCTAATATACGCAGAATAAAAATAACAAGTCTTGTTTAATGAAGGCACAAAATACCCTGTCGCGCTTATTTTACAACAGCTGCATATAATTGCTTGTTAATTATTCCAAGAAGCAGAATGTGCAGCAGGATTAGACATTAAGTGATAAATATATACATTTCTTAACCATCGGTATTATAACTTTACACAAAGTTCATTTTTAGGAAAGGCAAATTACATTCAGGCCTAAAAATATAACATGCCCTCTAGCATGTAACAATGGTTTTTAATATAAATTTTTTCCAAGTTTGAAATATTTCCAATAAATCTACGCCTTCTCTCTTCTATAAGGTAGATGAGTTCTTCATCGAACACGCTGTTCCCTCCAAATTACGAATATTTTAGGCGTAATTTCAAATCAACCGTAATTTGTTTGGCTTCAATTAACATATCGATTTTCCGAAACGTTCTGCTTTCGCTTTTCCAACGATCCTGTATTCTTCAAGAAGCCTGTATTAAGCGTTATTTATAGATCGATAAATTACGTCGGAGGTCGAGTAAACAGAACGAAATGTGTAAACGTAAAAATCCGCGAAGACGCACTATTTGCCTCGGAGTTATTTGCCGATGTAATCAGTTGAAATGTCGGCAGCGGGATTTATCACGACGACGAGTATTTTTTTTATTGTATTACGGATGCTCGAGGAAGCAGCTCAAATATACCGGAGGTAATAATAAATAAACTGCATGAGAAATGAGAAAATAAATTATCCGTTAGGAAGATTCCGCAGGTCTTGATTCTGTTGCGCTTATAAATTAGGCAGAGAGCTTTAAGCTCGTATGATTTGTAATAATCAAAATATAATCATTTTCCAATTCGACGACGATGTTGTTTTCGCGTGCACTCTATCAGTTTAACGTACCGGGCTACAAATTGGATCGTTTCATAAAACCAGATGTTAAGCTCTTTCAACGAAGACAATTTGCATAAAACAACGTTTTCGAAACTATACACATAGTTGCATTGCGGAGAATTGAAAGAACTCAAATCGAAACTATTTTGTTACTGTGAAATCTGTTGAGGACGTGCATACCATATGTTCCATTTTAAGTTGAAATCTTAAATCCTTTGATTCTTATATGAACCTTGTGTCTAGAATATACGAAGGATTATTGATAAATACTTAACCTACCATATAAAATGTCACATTATTTCAAAGCAAAATTGTACTTATTCAACATAATCTGCTTTAAAACTTACACATTCAGTAGAAGGTTCACGAAGTAGTAATTCAAAGCCCTTACAAAATTATTTGTCTTGGTTTGCAAACCACTCGAAAATCTTTCATCTTTCAAATATTTTTTGAGTTTTGGGAACAAATAATAATAGTTTGGGCGGGTTATCCAAGGCCCCCGCAAGCATGTGTGCAAAACGTGCAGTGCACGCGGGCGGCATATCCAAGGGGCGGCAAATACTGCGGCTCAAACTAATACCGAAATAAATAAATGAGAAGGGCACAATATGGTGATATCTGAAGGTCCGAGCTTATGGCCTGACGAATGAAATTTCAAGAATAACCTGTACAGTTAAAAGAACATAATTTTCCTGTTAACGAAAATGGAAGAAAATTTTTCACTAAAATTGTCAGGCAACTTTCCAATGAAGAACAAACAGTAATATATTGTTTCTGTTGCAAAATTTTTAGGAAACAGTCAACTTCAAATAATTTTTCTGAATCAAAAGTGTTCTCCGACTGGCTTTAAAACGTCATGAAACTAGGCATCTCACATAATACTTGTATCAAAACTTGGGTCTACTTAAATAAAATGTTAAAATCAAACACAACCGTTAATGACGAACATTTGCGACTTTTAGAAATAGAAAAAAATATGTTGGTATGATGTTTTAAAAAGAATTGTTGCAGTAGTTAAATATTTATCTAGACAATGTCTTGGATTTCAAGGTTCTTATAAAAAACTTTATACTCATGATAATGGCAATTTTCTAATTATCAGGTGATTTCCACATTTGATTCAGTTATGCGAGAGCATAAAAATCGTGTTGAAAAGTCTCAAACACACTTAGAAAGGATGCCACATTATTTAGGAAGCCAAAATCAAAAAGAGCTAATAGATTTACTATCTTTTAAAGTAAAACATTCAGTTTTATAGATGATCCGCAATCAAAAATATTTTTCAGTAAATCTTGGTTGTATGCCAGATGCAAGTCACGCTGAACAAATAAGTGTTGTTTTCAGATATGAATTCAAAATTTAATAGCATTAAATCTACATAGGAAAAGGAAGAAAATAGTGCGATTCCCTTTTTAGATACCCGTATAATTAGAAACAGCAGAAATGAATTAGAAATTGACATTTATCGTAAAGATACAAATACAAGTCGGTTTATAATTAACGAATCACAACATTCAGTACAACACAAACTTGCGGCTCTAAATTTCTTAGTAAATAGATTTAAATAGGTTTAAATCATATTTTTAAAACTCAAATCTTACGATTAGCTTTTTTTACTAACAATACCATAAAGAATTTATTGGGAAACCCGAAAGATAAAGTTGAAGTTAAGCAAAAATCTGGAATTTATGAAATTAAATGTAATGAACGTGTTAATAAATATATTAGACAAACAAAAAGAAATATATTAACACGCTTTAAGGAACATTTAAGTCACTACCGGTATAATAGGTTTGAGAAATCAAGTGTTGCCCAACATATTTACGATACTGGACACAGTATTATTAAGGATAATTTAAAACTCATTAAGGAGGTATCAAATAATAGGGAATTAAATGCTTATGAAAGTATTTTTATTCGAAAAATTAAAATTATTTAATGAACTCAGATAATGAACCAATACCTGGTTCCGTATTATTGGATTTACTCTAATTTGTAGGTTGCTTTTTGACGGGCCATATTTATAAATATTCGATTTTTTTTAATGTAAATTAAAATCGACCGCAATATGTCGTTTTTGTTAGGTCAAAAATTAGCCGCAAGATGTCGCGACTAAAATTATATATAAGGGGGTGCTAGAGACAGTTAAGCGCATTTGCACTGGATATTTAATAAGGAGAGGATTCTGCGAGATAGATTTCCTGAAGCGCTCTTAACTTGTGTAATGAGTGTGATCTCCTCTAATCTGTAGGCTGTTTTTTGACACAATTTATTTATATATAAATATTTATATATTTTATTATTTTTCAGGGATATTTTTAAATATTTACGGCAGTATCAATAACAGGGAATCAAATGTTTATGAAAGTTCTTTATTCGGTAGAATGAGAACTATTTGATTATGATTACTTGCTTTTAGGTTTTATGAGGTGCTTTTAAATTGGTAGTGTGTATACTGAAGATGACAGCTTAGCTGCCGAAATACGTATTTACGGATATAAAAATTATTGTGGGCGGAGATTAATTTTTTAATTATTTTTTAAACCACAGTCTCCTTTACTATATTTAAGTCAAACTTTCATGACATGCGTGATCAAGGATACGATAACGGAGCAAACATGTGCGGAAAACATATTGCTTTGAAGAAACGTATTCGTGATATTAATCCTAGAGTATTATTTGTACCATGTTTTGCATATAGCCTGAATTTAATCGGAAAAACGCAACAAGAACAGTTAACTTTTTAAATATTATTCAAGAATTTCTACAAAAAGATGGGAATATTTACCCGACTTAAACCTAAAGCTTTTAAGCGAAACTGATGGTCAAGTAGAATTGACGCGATAAAATCTTTGGAATCGTTAAGTAACGCCCTTTTAGAAATTTCTGTAGATTCTTCTTTAAATTGTGACTCAACACACAAAGCGAGCTCATTGCTGACAAACGTTCAAAATTTTTAATTTATAACTTGTCATTATTTGGTACGACGTTTTGTTGAAAATCAACGTTTGAAGCAAAATGTTACAAAATCCAGCTACTAATATTAAAACTTCGTTAGATTATTTAGGCAACTTAGTAAATTATTTAAAAAATGATCGTAATGGTAATAATTTTGAGGAAATTGTAACTAAAACGGTAGAAGAATGTAGATGTAGAAACTACTTTTCCACCTATTCAAAATACTCGCAGAAAAATGCGACCAAAACTTCTCGACTACGAACAACCCGATGAGCCAGTTGTGGGTCCAAAAGAAAACTTGAAAATAAATTTTTTTAACAGAATCATTGACCAAACCTTAACCTTCTTGCAAGACAGATTTGAGTTAATGTCGTGTTTCAATGATGTTTTTGGATTCTTTAGTAATATTCTCGATTTGCCCGAGCATGAGCTTTTAAATCATTGCAAAACTTTACATTTAAAATTAATGGACGAATCCAAAAATGAATGTGACATTGACGGCAATGATTTATTTTATTAAATAAAAGTACTTAAAATGTTTTCGTTGTCAAATGAATTTAAAAATCCCTACGACTTATTATCAAACATTTTTGAAAATAATTTAACGTCAATCTTTCCCAATTTAACAATTTCTTTAAGAATTCTTCTTACTCTTCCGGTGTCAGTGGTAACAGGTGAGGAACGTTCATTTTCTAAAGTTAAAGTCATGAAAAATTATTTAAGATCTACAGTGTTGCAGGAAAGATAATGTGGATTAGCAATTTTGTCCATAGAATATGAACTTTTAGATACTATCAATACAGAGGATATCTTAAAAGAATTTGCAGTAAACAAAAGTAGAAAAGTTCAATTTTATAATTTATGTTATAGAGGGCGTCAAATTATAGAGTGGCACGCGAGCGCGGCTTCTGATCTCGCGGGATCCTGGAATGATCAAACCAATTTTGCCATTTTTTTTGTTGTGCACTCAATGGCTTGTGAGCAGGAGAAAAACGCAACTTTAGCAAGTTTTCCGCGTCGTTTTTCCACAATTTTCTTCCGAATTTAGTTAACAAATCTGTATAATAAACTCCCGTCATATATCTACCCTGTTTTAAATAATCTATCAGAATTATCCCATTTTTCTCCCAGAAAACTGAAGTAAGAATCTTTCCAGTCGATTTTTGAATACGATATTTTTTGGACCGTGGAGAACCAGAATGCTTCTACTCTATGGATTGCTCTTTCGTCTCAGAGTCATAGTGATGGGCCACGTTTCCTCCGTAGTAACAAGCCGATCCAAAAGTTTGAGGAATCTTCTTCAAAACGGCGGCAGATTTCTTTTAACGTTTTCAATCGAATACATTTCTGATCAGCATTCAAGCATCTCGGAATCCATTTGGCCGAAATCTTTCACACACCCAAGTTGTGATGAACGATGTGAAACACACTTTCATAGGAAATGTGCAATGCTTCTGTTACACGTTTAAACCCAATTGGTCGTTCTTCTAAAATCATATCATGGACAGAATCAATGTTTTTCGGGGTGGTCAGCACTGGTCTTCCAGAGTGGTGCTCATCTTTGATATCTGATCTTCCTCTTTTAAATTCCGAAACCCAAGGCATATGAAGGACGCTGGTCATCTAAGGTTTCTATCGTGTAAGCAAAAATTTCTTTGCCCGAAAACCCTTTCAAAAATAAATATTTAATAATAAATTGAAATTCGATATTTTTAAAATATAGTTTTCAAAAATTCACAGTTCACTGTTCAACGTATGGATATCAAAGAGTTACAAATTATTTAAAAACGTATTCAATTTTGTCTACTAGAAACTAGATATCAAATCTCTATCGTACATACTGTGAAGAAAACTTGACATAGTGATCAAGTGAACGGTTTCGTTACATTAAATTGTTGAAATTATTCATTAAAGAATATTTAATATCATTAATGCAAATTTCATAAACTTACCATGTGTTTCTGAATCTAATTCCATTTGATTCTTCCGTTTCATAAGCTTTCAAATATTTCTGGAATATTTTCGTTAGTAATCATTTGAAATTGTAGCAGCCAGCACTCGTGGAAATACATCGCATAGAAATCACCGTAATTTCGAAAGCGACGTGTGCGTCATAGTAATAGTTTCGTAACAGTATTACGCCGTTTTCGTTTTCAGCTGAGAAAGCAAACAGTTCGTTTTGCCGGAGCGATATCGAAAGGGGCGCGTAAGGAAATTCGACATAAAACACACACTCACAAATATCGGGGGGCCGAACTTGTTACGAAAAGAAAAACACAGGCGCAGATAGAGCAAATCCGGAAAATTTAGCGGATCGTTTGTCAATCGAAACCCCCGGAACGCTTCAATGAAGTCAGGATTTGTCGCCGGCAATTCTCCGGCCCCAGTGTTTCATTCAAAGTGCGCTTCCAAAGACCATCCTCGTAATTCACTGGTAAAGTAAAGTCGATGGTTCGTTCTAATTTTCAGTCTCAGATTTCAGGGTTTTAATATGAGTTTAAAAGTGCATGCAGCAGCACGTTTCACGTATGCCTGCAGTAATAAAGCAGAAAGAATCTTACGATCGCTGTATGGAAAAAGTTTTAATAATAGCCATAGTTTTAGATTAGGTTAATTTTCTACTTAACATTTGTTTTATGAATTAATTTTGTAGTGGATTATGAGAGGTGATCAGGCATTAGAAAAGGAAAAAAAATAAGAATTTCTGTAGTAATTTAAATAATTACAGGGTATTGTAGTTGCTGAAAGATTTTCAGGAAAAAGTGAGATATGTTTTTAATGTTAAATAAACGCAACTTCGTTTGCATTGTTTCACAAATTTGTTAGTTTAGTTACGAGTACAATTGTTTCAAGGTTTCCCTCATCGCCGCAGATTTAAAACAATGCAAACGAAGTTTTGTTTATTCATACTTGAAATATTTATGTATTCATTCCTTTATGACGAGCTTTTATCATCCTCGGAATTGTCTACCGCATACCTCCTCCTTTCTCTTTCTGCGCCGCAGCTTGGGAATGTTTCATAGACTAGTCTAACTACTCGTGTGGTGTTGCCTTTTTGACAACATGATTCATATATGAGGAAAGTCTAAAATATTCTACTAAAATATACAGCTTGCGCATCGCTGCTAAGGTCACACCCATAATTCGTTCTGCGGACGGCTTAGACGATGCTCTTGTATCTGCTTTAGTTTAATTTATATGAGGAGGTGTAATTATCTGCTTGTTAATTATCACGTATAGACACAAAACATGTTAGAAGTTAATATTAGCGAGTCACTTAAAGTAATCTTGGAGAATGGAGCCTAGTTACTCTCATAAAATTTTCACTGCATGAAATAACATCGAAGAGAAAACAAGTACCTTATTCAAAACTACTTACGTCAACACTTTTCCTCCTAAGTATACCGTTTTATCATCTATAAAAAATAACTTCCAGCCTGACAATATAAAAATACGGTCGTGTATAAACTGCTTTACTACGTAACATAAACCTGTTTACAAACAGTTCACCGCAGATTAAAGACCCAAAGTGAACTGTTCTAATAAACTTACGAGTAAAGAGCATAGAATTTGTAACTCGTTAAACTCGTTAAACTTATAATGAGACCATAACTCACCCAAAACATCACTCCTTCGTTAAATCAAAAACATCGTCGTTGCCTTCTTAAGTGCCTACCAGGAAATCGGCACGTTAATTGAACTTTCCTATATTTATTGGGCCGTAATTATCAAACTTATTTGCGTACAATGAAGGAAATTAACGCGCCGCTATCGAACGACGAAACAATCCGTTCCAGGTGAAGACGTTTATTTCGGCGGCGTGTTCGTTTGACGTTTCACTTGAAATAATTATGAGGCAGGGGCAAGGAAGTTTGCCCCAGAAACGGCTCGATTAAGTCGAAAGCATTTCACTACGTAATTATGTGTAAAACAACCAGCGGCCTTCCGTTACGCGGCTTCCCTCTACCGTGCGTTAATTTGCTTTATTAAAGCTGTAATTTTTGCTAGAGCGTTTAGCACAGTTCCGCCTTCCAAATGGTTCTTTCACGTCGTTCGGCAATGGCAATTAACGCAAAAATGGAGGAAACGGATTATTGCCGCTTACGTGTACACGTTAAAAGTGAATTCATTACCTATTTTATCCACTTGATGTCACAACTTCTTAACGGCGCTAGAGTAAATACTTTTAGCACAACACATGAATATTTAATTTTAAAATGTTATTAAAATGTAAAGAAATTTTCAATTAGGGAATTGAAGCCACTTTGCACTATAGTATACACATTACATATGCATGCATATACCGAGGAAGCTTTATTTAATGGCCATCCATTTCAATTAAGGTAAAGGCAACACAGCGTCGTGCGCTAACAAGCTGGTTTAATATAGCGGTTGCATAACTTACACGTATTAATTAAATCAGAAAGGATTCGGCTTCATTATTGGAATTTAGATTTTGCAGCTTGCGATGTCCGTCTACCCGAAGCTAATCTATTCGAAACAGATTAATTCATTGATATGTAAATGAAAACGGTGGAGCTTCTCGATTGATTTTCCCCTCTTACTGCGGCAAATTTATTCTAAAGAAGGAAATCTAAATTAGAAATTTTCCGTGACAATAAATTTTAGATTTAATAGTTTATTATTACGCGGAGTGCTGAAGTGTAAAGGCTGAAACCATGAATAAGAAAGTTATTGCGAAAATTTGAATTTACTCTGGAAATTGCACCGAAGAAATTGGTGTAAGAATAAAGTTCACATCTGATATACAGGGTGATTCAAATTCTTATTCAAATCGCTGTAAAAATATTGGACATTTTCAGTTAAGTCAATTTTAAGAATGAAACAAAAATTGAAGATATTACTTCAAAACGATAGCATACGAGACAATGCAAAACAAATCAAAATCATTTTACAAAAAGAAAAAAATTACATTCTTCACATCAAACAAAGGCGATATTAGTCTCTAATTGCATAACTAATTGGCTACATTGGTCCACCAAACCATAGTCGATGACATTACGACCAGACGTTTTCTGACTGTCTGTTATCTAATCCCAGTAACAGCCGTCTTTATATTCCAAATTACGAACAAAACGCTGTGTGTGGAATCAAGGAGCGCACTTGCCGTATGAGTCAACGCGGTTTTGCTCTTAGTCATGTTTGTTTGTGTTTGCATATTGCCAGTTTTTTTTGATGAGTCACCTCGGCGACTGTGTGATGATAGGCAATACGGAGCTGTTATGTTTTCCGGCATTCTCTGATTGCAGTTTTATTGCAAAGGTCAGTTTCATTATCATGAGGGCAAAGCCTTTGATAAAGCAAGTTGCATTAACATTTGTTTAAAATATCATAGGTGGGCGTTTTTTTGGAAATTGCAATAAGAGCCCAAAAAACGCACACGGCATTGGCAAGGATCATGCCGAACGTAGGAGGACCTGGCCCTAAGAAAAGGAAGTTGCTGGCAGCGGTAGTTTCCTTAATTATCCTCTATGCCGCTCCTATATGGGAGGGAGCAATGAGATACAGGCACTAGAAAGGGTAATCCGGCTGGCTGCAATTAGAGTGGCGTCTACGTATATGACGGTGTCGACCGTTGCCGTCCTAGTGATCAAACTTCAGATACAAGAGCGAGTTAAAATCTACAGAGAAGGTCACCAGATGAGGACTTTGGCCAAAGAGCAGCCCTGCCGGCACTAGTAGTCCCAATGGGAGAGATACGGAGGCTAGGCCAAAGTATTCATCAGGACTGTGAAGGATTGGTGCAATTGACTCGGGGGAGAAATAGACATGGACTATTACATAACGCAGGCGCTCACAGGATGCGGTTGCTTCCAAACATATCTGAGGGAAATAAGGCGAATAGAGTCCGCGGAATGCCGGTATTGTGGCGAAGAGGAAGACGACCCGGAACACACAATCTTTACCTGCCCTAGATGGAAGGGCAGACATGGAAGCTGGATATGTGATAAGTAAAGAGAATATTGTCGAGCTAATGATACAGGACAAGCGAAAGTGGAACGCAGTAGCAGGTACGCTGAGATCTATCATGAGGCAGAAGTGTGTAGACGAGGGGACAAGAGCAGATGAGGAGTAAAGGAAAAAGTTGGGAAAACGGTGAAGGAGCCGAAGAGGAAGGAAGAGGAGAAAGGCGGCGAAGAGGAGGAACAAGAGGACTTGAAGACGAGGAAGGAAGAGGAGAGGACGGAAGAGAGGAAAGGAACAGGAGAACGAAAGAGAAAAGAGGAAGATGGAACCAAGCACCATGCGCAGGGGATGTAATGCTGAGAGGCGGTTCCCTCTGCGCAGAACTGTAAAGAGGAAAGGAGTTAGTTGGTAGGCGCCCTTGTAGAAATGCTTGGGTGAATCCAACCCCTCCGGGGTTGATATATCCGGAGGTGTTTTTTGAAGATTCTCTAAACCTCTATAAAAAAAAAGGTGGGCGTTTTTATCCCCGATCATATGAGTCAATGCAGTTTTGCTCTTAGTCACATTTGTTTGTGTTTGTATATATCCGGAATCTTTAATGAGTCACCTGTGTGATGATTCGCAATATGGAGCTGGTGTGTTTTCTGGCATTCTGCGAATGCAGTTTTATTGCGAAGATCAGTTTCATTAACACGAGGATAAAGCTCTTGAAAAAGCAAGTCGTTTTAACATTATCATAGGTGGACGTTTTTATTCGAGGTCATATGTGTCAACGCGGTTTTGCTCTTAGTCATATTTGTTTGTGTTTGCATATTACTGGTTTCTTTGATGAGTCACCTCGGCGACTGTGTGATAAATCACTATACGGAGCTGGTGTGTTTTCCGGCATTCTTTGAATGCAGTTTTATTGCAAAGGTCAGTTTCATTATCACGAGGGCAGAGCCTTTGATAAAATAGGTCGCTTTAACATTTTTTTTACATTATAGGTGGGCGTTTTTATCTGAGATCATATGAGTCAACGCCGTTTTGCTCTTAGTCATATTTGTTTGTGTATGCATATTGCCGGTTTCTTTAATGAGTCACCTCGGCGAGTGTGTGGTGATACGCAATATGGAGCTGGTGTGTTTTGCGCCATTCTTTGAACGTAGTTTTATTGCAAAGGTCAGGGCAAAGTATTTGATAAAGCAAGTCGCTTTAACATTTGTTTACATTATCATAGGTGGACGTTTTTATCCGAGGTTATATGAGTGAACGCGGTTGTGCTCTTAGTCATATTTGTTTGTGCTTGCATATTGCCGGTGTCTTTGATGAGTCACCTCGGGGACTGTGTGATGATACGCAACGCGGAATTGGTGTGTTTTCCGGAATTCTTTAAATATAGTTTTTATTGCAAAGGTCAGTTTTATTATTAAGAGGACAAAACCTTTGATAAAGCAAGTCATTTTAACATTTGCTCACATTATCATAGGCGTTTTCATCCGAGGTTATACGATTCAACGCGGTTTTGCTCTTAGTCATGTTAGTGTTTGCAAATTGCCGGTTTCTTTGATGAGTCACCTCGGCGACTGT
This sequence comes from Serrognathus titanus, assembly GCA_039766575.1. Lineage (NCBI taxonomy): Eukaryota > Metazoa > Arthropoda > Insecta > Coleoptera > Lucanidae > Serrognathus > Serrognathus titanus. The sequence continues at coordinate 6,387,294 of CM077912.1, forward strand.
TTGATGATACGCAATACGGAGCTGGTGTTTTGCGGCAAGCGGTTTTATTGCAAAGGTCAGAGCATTTAACATTTGTTTATTATCAAAGGTGGTCGTTTTTACCAGAGGTAATGCTAGGCACGTGCTCTTAATGATTAGCAAAATGCTGATTTCTTACAGATATTTGCAGAATTAATTCTTTCATATGATGAAAACAATGTTAATAAGTGAAATTTAATCGACTACACCCTGTATATTGCTGCCTCGAGTCTATTATAATTCTTCAACTACCACCTACATACATATTAAATGTCTTGCCAACGTAAACAGTGTATTAAATTACATACCTTCTGGAACTTGAGATTCTCTGAGAACGGGCACTAGAGAGCAATATTCTCTCTAATTTATGAAAGCTCAAGTAGGTCCACAAAAAATTATACGCACATTCAATTTTCGTTTTACAAAATTTAGTTTCTTTCTCATTTTAATGCTTATTAGTGACAAAACTAAAAGAAATTTAAAAGTAAAAAAAAATAACATAATAATATTTTTTACGGATAAGGGAACATGGTAAATTTGGGGCTAGTGCTTTCTGGTAAATAACTATAATTTATGTTTCACGCTGAAAACTATAAAATTGCGCGGGCGTACCGCCATAAATCAAGCCGATGTGACACATTTACGGTCGGTTATTAATGACAAGGCTATAGCCTATTAAGAAATATATTTAAATATCTAAAAATGATGCGGATACGATGTGGAAGCCGATTACAAAGTGAATTATGTGGAACCGGCCCGTCTGTTTCGAATAATAAATAGAGTTTGCTCGACTTCTAATCGCGAGTCTGTCATTTTGGTGATATAAGTGTGTCGGTTTTTTCTGACATTCTGTCTGTTAGGAAAAAAACAATTCATTTATGTCAGTTCAAGTAAAGCATAGTAAAATTAGAATATAGTTTAAATACAAAATTTATCTACTGGGGGTTCCAAATTTTAGGCTTTATGAAAATTTCTTTTGGCAAAAATGCTTTTCATTAAACTAATAATTTTCACTTCTCACTTTTGTTATTTGTAAATGTGTTTTTTCTATTATTGTGTCTTTTTAAGGGCACAATACAAGTCTAAATCAACGTTAAGGCTTCGGGTATGTTACAAATAATAAAACCGAGGCTGAAAATACACAGGAAAACATTTTTATTGTCGTGCGTATAGGGGAGCAGCAAAATATAAAAAAAAACACGTAGTATCTCTTTCGTTTCTCTATCGTGGAAAACAAACATACAGTCACGTCCATGGCTGAGATTCTACAACATAATACGAATAATAAAAACAAACGACCCGAGGTGGCTATTAGAAAGGTCAATAAAAGTGGCCGAATAAAATGGAGGACGGTATAAAAACATGAGACAAGCAATAGTAATACTTTTCTCTGCGGAAACGTTTCTTGTGCTCGTTTTTCTCTGAACGGCGGCGCGGCGGAATCTGAAATGTTTTCCGAGTGGAAATTTTGGGCGTGCGGAATGACAATAGTTTGCGTTCGGTGGAAAATCTCGCGAGCGAGGAGATGATATGACAAATGGGATTTGTTTTCAGGCCTCGGCGAAGACGCGCCGCGACTTTTTACTGTTTATATCGAATAATAAAATCCGTAACACATTCGTATATAATACGTCATAACTTGACATCCGTCGAGGAGCTTTGGCTTTTTAGCGAATGAGATTTCTGCACCGGCGCACATGTGGTGTGAAATGCAATTTATGTGACGTATTACGAAATAAATAACCGAAAATGAATGACCTGTGTACGTGCTGCTTGATGCAATTTTTGTTTTGCATCAAGCAGCACGTAGGTCATTCGTTTTATAAATTGCTTCTGCAGGTAATGATATATGACGATTTCTATCTGAACATTTCTATAATAACTTAGAAATGAGTTATTGATTTTTAACTACATTCATTTCCTTATATTTTAGATAAGAATCTTGCTATCCTATTTCACTAGCAACTATTTGAATGTATGTCCTTCAGTTTTTGACGTTATGCAAGTCGTTCTCTCCGAGCCATACTGAATATTTGATGAGGACGTGTCACCCGGATGATTGATAGAAACGAGAACGTCAACTGTAATTCACCCCAGCAGACTAAATCAAACCGATGTTATCGCAGATATTAACCCCGAAGGCAGGTAACCGCAAAGGGCTTGTTCGTGAAGCAGGACGTAAGGCAAAGGATGAATATCAAAATCGAAAACGAGTTAGCTACATGTCAAAACATTTTCTGGGCGAATTATTTACTACGGACTTCGACCGAGAAATACATTGTAGGTAACAAACAACGTATAATATCGTCAAGAAATATGATTTATAGCCCCAAGCGAAACAACTTATTTATTCTGACGAAAATCAATAAGCAAATGTTGTTCGCTATAATAAAATAAAGTTTGCTCTTTTTTAATTAACCCAACTGCCCTTGACGGTGGAGCTTCAGCTGAAATATGTGCGTAAAAGATAAGGTGCATCATAACTCACGCTTAAATTAAACTCTTCCAATATATCCCGGCCATTTTTACGCTGAATTCTTGAAAGGGCCGTAAAAGATAATAAGCTCCTTGTGCATATTTCAAACCCTGCTGAAAAAAACAAGGACGTAAATTTTAACGAGTCAGAAAAACGTTTGCTCTCTTGCGGATCTAATCAAACTAATTTATGCAAAAAGAAAGACAATGAAGGAATATTGGAGTTAAATTGAAAAAAAGCCAAAAAGCTATGGACATACATTATTGTTTTCTTGCCAACATCAATTTTCACATGAATATTTAAATAATGTTTATTAGATTAGTATCATAAAATAAAATAATATACTTGTCTATTTATCATTATTTATCAGGTGACATTTCTTTCTCGTCAATTTCCATCAATCGTTGTGATTTAATATTTTATTGACGTAATAATTATTTCCATAGTTCAACAAACTCCATAAAAAAAACTTAAATATTCAACACAACCTTCACCTCGAACTTGTACCCCCAAGTCAACACCCGTTTTACTTATTGATTACGGCCACCTAAGAAAAAAAAAAGAAATGCAAATCGATACTAATATTTCAAAAAAAAAAAAAAAAGAAATAGAGAAAGGATAAGAAAGCGTTATTAATGATTTACGGGGCTCCTAGACTGTACGTTATGAGCGACACGCGATATAAATTGACGTACACTTTCGTTAAAAAATACGATAATACTCGGAACATGCTGAGAGTTGCGAGGAGACGTGACAAATGACTTCTGGAGGCAAATGCATGCACAGTGGAGGATAACGTTACCCTTAAAAATAATTAATATTCATATTCCGACACGGAAATTATTTCTGGTAAGAACTTGACCTCAATTATTTCCGGAAATATTCCTGAAAAGTCACAAAGGAGTCTAATATAATTAATAATTTTTTTTAATAAAATATGTTATTTAATATTTTATATTTTGCAAAGTTGTAGACACTGAAAACGTGTGCTTTATTATTATTATTAATATACAGTGTGTAATCGAATAAATTTCATTTACCGTATCCACTATTAATAAACAAAAGAAACGAAATGAGGCAAGGGTCAATTCTGGAAAATCTTCTTTACTTTTTTCAAAAAAACTTTTATGTCATTTAAATGCCCCAAATAAGCAAAGTTTACTATTATGTGCAATAAATGATGAGCAAGAAAGCCGCAGATGTAATACAATAGATATTGAGGCAGGTTATTTACAATTTTCGTACGAAAGGATACGGAGATTAGAAGCTAGTGATACGTAAGTAGTGATGTAAATGGTAAAATTACAATTTGTAATTTACATTAATTACCCAGAAATTACTGTAATATTACATTGCCTATGAAATTTAGCGAAATTTATGTAATTTATGAAATTTATGTAATTTATGTAACATAAGTTACTGTAATTTTTGTTATCTTAAGTCAAATTTTTAATTTCCAGCAAGTTTCCAGCAATAATTTGAGATTAGATGTCCCAATCTTATTCTTGCTTACCTTTTATTATTGTACCTGTGCTCTGTAGTCTCTGTATCATAAAATAATTCAATTCAGGTAAGTATACAAGTGAATTTTCTATATGAATTATAACAAAATTTGAAATTATAATTATTAGTTAAACAGGTCGTCAAAAACTATTTATCGGAAATTTACGAAAAAAACTGCAAAATTTTGTCAATTTGATTGTTATATTTTTAAACAGAATATAAATTTATTTACTATTAATTTATTATTTATCAATTTGAGATTAAAATTATCTCTCTTCAGTTCTGCTTTTAATTAAAAAACAAAAATTTCCCTTGACAATTTATTGTTTATTCTCAAGAAGTTGTCAACCTTTGAGGAAGTGTTAATATAGCTCATTTACAATTGATTTAATCCGGGAGGGCATTTGGGAATCAAAAAGACTATAGAGAAGATGCACAAGCGATTCTACTGGGTGAAGTCTCCGCCGACGAAGACTATATGAGCGGTCTGCGCACGAAAATGAACAACATTCACAATCAAGTGCGTCACAATATACAGGCCGCGAGCGACTGATTGAAGGAGCATTATGACATCAGCGCTCAGAATGGGGGATACCAACTCGGAGCACTGGTCTGGCTTTATAATCCTCAAAGACGGCGAGGTCTGTCCCCAAAATTGCAGACATCTTGGGAAGGTCCTTACAAAGTGATAAAACGGATCAACGATGTCATATACCGCATCAAAAAGATTCCGAATGGGAATGGCAAGCCCAAGATAATCCACTTCAACCGGATGGCTCCTTACAACGGAGAAGAAAATGAAGGGAGAGTACAAAGGACGCAATGTTCCGAAGTAAACTTCGAAACCTTTATGTCTCATCACGCCACTGGAAGTAAGGCACGATTGGGAGTAATCACAGGGAGGCAGCAAGATCTTTTTCAAGTGCCATCAGAGTACAGTCTGGCCCACTGTGTGGCAGAAGACCTAAGAATGTCCAAGGGGATAGCTCAGGTCTTCAACTTCTTGTTGTTGGTCAAGTCGAGGTACTCCGAAGACAACATCCCATGGTGGGCAAGAATCTGCAGATCATCGACACGAGAGCAGATCAGAGACGACGCGTGTAATACTTAGTCACTAAGAAGACATCAAGCGGTAAACCTGACTATCATGTATGTGAGGAGCTGTTTGTAGCCTGAAGAGGCAGCTGATAGAAGGCAAAGAGATTAAATTAGCCATCCCCAAGTTGGGCTGCGGACTTGACGGGCTGGACTGGAGGGTAATCCGAAGCATGATAGAAGTTACCTTCAACGGAACGGGGATTGAAGTCCTGGTCTGCAGTCACCACCCACAGGCAGCTGTTGGAAACGAGAAAAATGTGAACTGCTACTTCTTCTAAACTGGAAGTTGCAGAAAGGGGCCAGCATGTCATTTTTGACATCCTCTTTCAAGGCTATCATGAGGAACGTTCCAAGACGAAACGTTTTTAAGAAGGAGGCAGTGTGACGAACTAAGGAGACAAATTAGTCATACACTCGCCTAGCCGGCGGCGACTCGCCTGTGGTGACTGAACCTGTTCGAGACTATTCCGCCGGCGAAATACTCTAGAGGAAAAGCTGCTGAAAAAGCCGCTCCGGTATAAATACACGCGCGCTGGGAACACGGACAGATTTCTTTAGTTCGACGTAGAGTTTAGTTACTGTTTAAACGCTCGGCTTGTGAAAATAAATTATTTATAGTCTGTTCTAAATAAAATCAGTGTTAAGTTTTGTTAACAAATTAGTTATTATTCTCATCGAGTATTTTATTTAAAAATAAATCAAAACGAACCCTAAATTCGCTACAATTTGTAAGAAAATCACCGGGTATAAAGCTCAATAGTTTCTGAAATATTTTAACTTTTATATTTTTCTTAGAAATGTGCTCCCTAGTACTATTTTTTTTTAAACCTGTCTGAGAAATTACAATTACACATTTTGTGATAATTTTTAACGGACAAGAAATAGCTTTAAATATAGGAATTATGTAAATTTAACAGCAATGTTGAAAATTAAAACTAATATATGGAATTATTATGAGGAGTCCTTCAAGGAAGTTTGCGTTATTTACTTCATTTCAATTTTTATAAAAAAAGCATAATTAAAATAGGTTTTTAATGCAAAAAATTTACAAAATTCATAAATTACTTAAATTACAAATAATCTTGTAACTTTCAGGAAATATTACGACGTAATTTACGTTTTTATAAATTACACGTAATTTAACATTTCTATACGTAAGCAATAAAATAATGATGAAACATTTATATTCTAATTTTTATTAGCATTTAAGTAATAGAAGTACAGATTGTTCACAAAAATTCTTACATAATAATATTAATTTATTTCCTTAATTAATTAACCTGAGAAATTAAATTAAAGCAGTAATAATGAATCATATCTAACAATAAGTAAAAAATTAGATAATAATTAATTAACTAAAATTATTGAGCAATTTAAAAAAAATTAAAATGTTTTTTTTTTTTTGTAAAATACTATAATTTAATATTGTTCATTATTCATTCATTCCCACTGATCATTGTTTATAGTTTTCTAACTAGTTTTAGTTGGTTTTGTAGAGATTAAGTGTAAAAACAGCATTTAGGTGGACTTCGCCTCTCAGTTAACTGTTTTCTTTGTTATAACACATTTATTATACTTTGTTATGTGTATATACTGGGTGTCTCGTGACAGTACATCGACGTTAACACTGTAAACTGCAAAATATTTTGTTTATGTTCATTAATAATACGAAAGCAAATGTTTACTAAAAATGTTGATAAATATTAATTAAATCTAACAAACGAGTGGTTCAATTAATCTTCGTGATGAAAATGTGATTCTGAATTAAAAAAATTCGGAATTTTCAGAAACGTTTACCTACATTCGCCTTGGCGATTTATTGATAACAATTGCACTGACATAAAATAAAATTCAGCTGGCTCAGTTTCGTTCTCGTACTTTATTGTTTGTTTTTATTATTATCATCCATGCTGTCATAAATTCACAGATGCTTACATTAGGGAGGGGGTTAGAATGAAAGCCGAAGTGCGGAATAATTCAGTCCGAGCGAGTGCGTTCGTATTTTATAAAAGACTGAGGTTAAAATAAATTTTTAAAAACATTAATATACTTAGTATTATTTATCAAACTTACGCAGTGTGTAGTTTGTTTTGTGTTAGTTTAATTCGTGTAAATATCTATGTATATATACGACGTGCGGAATTATGTGTTAATATGCAGGACAACATTTTGAACATTTATTGTAATTACAAATATCAGTGCCAAGAACAAGAACAACTAAAATTCTAAGGTCATAATGAATGCACAGGTATGACAACACATTTGATATGCATTTTGTGCTGTACTGTACATTTTTTTCATTTCGCATATTGCTAATTATTACGTTCAGTCTACATAAAGAAGTTGCTGAAAGATGATGCAAATTAACATCTACTCGCTTAAAGAAATTAATAAATGCGTAGATAGTATTTAATGCAATTCTTTTCTGAGTATGCAAGCCACTCAGTGTTGTAGTGCAAACCAATTAATAATAACAGATGGTCGAAAATTGAAACAAAAATCTATAGACTACGCACAGGTACAGATAAATTACTGTTCTCCTTTTATCGTCCTTGAAAAATAAGCTAACACTATCAAGAATTACGAGCGATTAGTTGAGTGTTTTGTATGTCGACAAAAAGATCTTTAATTTCTTAATGAAAAATTCATTAGCCAAAGTGAGAAAACTAAAACTCGGTCGTTAATTTCAGAAACTTCAGCAGGATTTACGAACAGACTACGTTATCTGCTTTAAATGTTGTACCTGCAGGTGTTTTATTGTGGCACATCTCATGAATAAAATAATGCTCTCATTAAACCGAAGGAATGACGGCTTGTACGTAATGCGAAAAATTAAATTATAACTGAAATTCGACCGTTGTTTGAAAATGTGGCCGACGAATACGCTGCCACCGCCGCCGCTTTATATTCGGCAGCAGTTAAAGAGATTTGGCTTTTTTGAATTTCAGGTGATGAAACAACGGAAAAGAAGCAAGTAATTTGAAGTATCCGAAAAATTTGTTTTCGACTTCAAACAATAAATGCGAGTTTTCTTTTGATATTAAACATTTTGTTATTTATTAATTTTTCATCTTGTTTCATGTAAGACTTCGGCCGACTTCAAACGAAATTACTGTTTGCGTTGCTTGTTTTTACATGGAGCAAATTTCGACTTGTTGACCTCGAATTTCCTCGGAATACATCATTTACATTGCACGTTATTTCTACGTCTGTATTTTCTGACGAATATGTTTCACTTTTCGATCCTAAAGCGATAGATAGTTTATTTGAGGGATACTAGATATTAAACGAGGACGTTGAAACTTTTTATCTAACTGATACGTACACCAATTCCGTGTGCTCATATATTCAAGATCAAAAGGATTTATGGGAATTATGAACTATAAAAGAAAATACGGTTGGAACATAAATCCTGTGGAGCTGTTACCGATTACAATAAAAAGGCAGGTTATCGTCTAGTTTCCCGAGGAATCCTCGATTGTACGCCTAATGATATTCCTGAAATCTGAACCTTTTGTTTTAAAAGTTATTATTTAATTACGTTTAGGTATAATTATAAATTATATATTTGCTAACTTATCTGACAATCTCAAAACAGTTGTTGGGGAATAAAGACGCATGTGAAATCGATTCGTGTTGTAACGGCAAGTTACCTAAAGTGCATTCAGTTTTCCCCGGAGGGCCTGTAATTCAATATCTGCTTCGAGGGTTTTCAAACAAACACTTTGCAAACAGCAATGTTCGGCTGAATTGTTTATTTACTTTACAAAGAAAGCGAACAATAAATTGGCTCTAACATAATGCAAGAGACCAAATATTATCAGAAAAATTCAAAAATTCCAAATTTTATTAGCATCCTTTTATATCTAATTAAAAAAAAACTATGAAGCTTTCCTAGATAACAGAGGAGGGTCATTTTCAAGTGAAAATTTCTGTATGTGATTATCGATCGTGATTAATTAAAAAGCGATGCTTAAGAAACAAAGGGTGTTTCAAGAGCTGATTGGTCAGATGGTGAGGTTCACAGTTCAACACATCTTGTGTTAAGTCCGTTGTTGCTACTCTTTCTATTAAATTCTTCCAATTTTCTTTGTTCCGAGCTAAATACTTGGATTCTTTCCATGTTATCTTTTTGTTGTTCCACTTCTTTTTTATAAAGTTGGCTCCCCTTTATGTTTATTGACGTGCTGAATCCGAAAATGAACTTTAAAATACGTAAAGTTTACTTTACGTTATTTATGCATTGTAAGCGTATAATAATACCTTGGTCTCTACACCTAATTAGTAGTAAATGCTCAAAGTGCACTTTTGAGTATCTGCATGACTAATACTAATAAAATCACGAAGACATATACTTTCTGATCTGGGATTCATGAGTCATTCTACTTAATAGGGTAATTAGAGATCCTTATCATTTCAATAGTCGTTCGTATCATCGTGGTTTTTATTTAGTTCACATTTGCATTTAGTTGCGTTCACATCGTATTCAGTGAAATGGCAAGCCGTTGTCGTGCTAACAGCCCTGACAATTTTTGTTATATTTGTGGCGAGTTTGTGATCAAGAAGCATCAAAGGAGCATAACAGATTTCGTGAAAAAGGTTTACTTTGTCTACTTTGGAGTGAAGCTTGAAGACCAGCAAAAAGTTTGGGCACCACACAAGGTATGTTACGTTTGTGTAGAGGATTTATGGAAGTGGTCATATGGGAAAAGAAATCGTTTAGATTTGAAGTTCCCATGGTATGGAGGGAACAAACAAATCATCCCGATGACTGCTGCTTTTGAAGCATCGATGTCAGTGGCTACAATTCTAAGAATAAAAAAGTTATATCATATCCGAATCTTCCATCAGCATTGCGTCCAGTTCCTCATGATGAACATATTCTTGTAACAGACCCACCCGAAACATTACAAGGTCTTTCCATGACTAGTATCGAATCTGAGTGCGAGGTACCTGATGCTGAGTCTGATTGTGAGTTTGAAAGCGTGAAACCTCGGTTGTTTGAACAACACGAACTAGATGACCTAATGAGAGATTTACGTTTAACTAAAGAAAAAGCAGAATTTCTGGGTTTCAGGTTGCGAGAAAAGAATTTGTTGGCTCCAGGAACATCCTATCGTGGGTACCGAAGAAGGGAACAAAAATTTCTCCTTATTTTGAACAAGAAGGTAACTTAGTGTTCTGTTGTAACATACCCGGATTAGTAGAAGCATTCGGGAAATAATACAATAAACAAGATTGGAGACTATTTATTGACTCATCCAAAAGAAGCCTGAAAGCAGTTCTGTTGCATAATGGCAACAGATACGCTTCATTGCCTGTGGGGCATTTGGTTGTTCTCAAAGAAACTTATGAAAATCTACAGCTTCTGTTACAGAAAATTAAATACTCCGAGCATGGGTGGATGGTTTGTGGTGACTTGAAGGTGTCTGGGATGGTACTCGGACAGCAAAGTGGATTCACAAAATTGTTTTATGTGTGAATGGGATAGTGGGGCACGGGAACAGCACTGGACAAGAACAGCATGGCCTCCAAGAGAGCATTTAGAACCTGGGAGCAAGAACGTTCTGCGTATGAGTTTGGTGAATCCTCAAAAAATACTGCTTCCACCACTGCACATAAAATTGGGCCTAATGAAGCAATTCGTCAAAGCTCTATCAAAATTAGAACCTTGCGTTCAATATTTGTGTCAGAAATTTCCTGGTTTGTCAGAGGCAAAGTTAAAAGAAGGCATATTTGTTGGCCCTGACATTCGAAAACTTATTCAAGATCTTTTTTTCGAAAATGCGATGAACTTGAAAGAAAAAGCAGCAAGTTGTCTTGAAGTTTTTAGGCAATCAGACAGACCCTAATTACGAAAATATAGTTCAAAACATGTTGAAAACATTTTAAGAACTTGGATGTAACATGAGTGTAAAGAAGCATTTTTTACACTCACATTTAAAGTTTTTCCCTGACAATCTTGGAGCCGTAAGTGAGGAACAATCTTGGAGCTGTAAGTGAGGAACAAGGGGAGCGTTTCCACCAAGATATAAAGGAGATGGAGAAACGGTATCAGGGTCGTTGGAATGTCAACATGATAGGAGATTACTGTTGGACCCTTCTACGAGCAACTCCAGAAGCATTACATAAAAGGAAAAGCTGCACTACACTACCATTGTAATAATAAAATGTTACATTTTTCAATTATACTCTGATAATAAATTACGTACCTTTAAATCTTAACTATATATATTAATACTATCATACCCAACAAAAGATAAAGATTGCGAAAAATTGATACGTGGTAGAAGAAACTGATTGAAAATTTGGATTCAGTGCACCAAAATACATACGAAACAGGTTGAACTTTGAAAAAAGCTTTTAAAAAATTGGTTGGCCTCTGTAATCTGACAACCACGCGCAACAGGAAGCGGTCGGTCGAATCGACTGGAGAGTAGGCAACTTGAAAAACTCCCAAGACCTATTTGGACAGGCCCATCAGGCGAAAACGCTAAAGATGGTAGCACACCTCGAGAGAGGTATGGCATCTTACTTTTAAAATGTAAACAATAAGCCGCCGCGGTTCCGGAGGGATTAAAAAAAAATTTTTAATGTTGGCCGAACCTCTTTCTTGAACAGGCATGTTCCCCTTTCTTTTATTTTCTTTAAACTTTCAATTAACTTTCAAAATTAATCGCAGTCTCCTTTTTGTGAACGGGAGTTGAAATTCTAAACTTTTTGGTGTGGATGAAGTGACGGGGCAAAAAGGGACACCCCTAAGGAAATGCTGGAAAGAGAAGTTCTCTGATCCCCAAAGGTAGGGATAATTTGCATCCCCTTTGTACGGAGCTTTTCTAATTACGATTATTGACCCTGCTATAGGTGGATGTAATTATGCATTTTAATCGACTTTCTATAGCTTTTGAGTCCAAGGACTAGGTCCTCCGACAGTGAAGAATAATAAATGAGGGTAATTCGCTTTAGCAAACGTATAAGGGTTCGGTGCTCCTTAAAATTTGATCGATTTCGTAGATCGCAGACAATTTTCGGAAATAAAAAGGGCAATCTGGCGAACTTTGGCGTAAATCTTAGTTAATAGAAATACGGTACAGTAATTTTCCGCTCTCAAATCGAACAATAATGATATATTCGTTAACACGTCGGGATTTACGCCAGTTAGAACGTCAATAGCTTCCGCATCCGGTACTGGACTTCACTAACGCACGGCACATCGTTCCGTAGATTAGATACTCCTCTCGATAACCTAATTTCACAGGAACGATCTATGTATGTGCCCGATGATGCAGATTAAACGTAGTTGCACTGCTCTGTTTAATAAGAGACGAGGAAATGTAAATTCACTGACTGCAATGAATGCAAATGTTAACGACGAATGTGCCCTGGAACTGATACCGCAAATCGTGAAATGCTTTGCACAGAGTCGGTTTAGTTTATCTATTTATGTATGTCTTGGAGCAACCAACTTTACTTCTTACATTTTTATACTCTGACAGAATATAGAAAATTTAACGAACGCAAACGGCATTATTAAAATGAACTTGAGACTCGAATTTGTTCGAGAATTATAAAGATTTGCATTTTTCTTCACAACGTAAATGCGTTGATCTGTTTATTTAAAGTTTACTTGAAAGAAAATGAATTTTCGCCATATTTTTTTTCGAAATACACTTTACGGGAAAGTAATTGATTCCTGCGATGGATCGGAAGTCATTGTGGGAGATTATGGGGCTTAGCATGTTAATAACAAAACACGTATTTCCTTCCGTACGAGGAAAGATCCCTAGATTAGTAAAGTTAAGTTAGTTAAGTTAAAATGAAAGGGAGCCCCTGCTGTGCAAGCTATAATGCGATAGGGAAATTTATGTTAATTTCTCAATATGTATGAATAAAACTTCGTTCGGAATGCAAATTGATTAAATTATGCTAAATAATATACGTATCGTGGATGTTGTGATAACCAGAAATTAGTTTCCAGTTATTTCACGCTCGTTGGAGTTTTAATTGAGAATTTGTTTGCATAATATGGCTGTTAAAACAAAAAGGGCGTGATCTGGAATTTTTAATCCAGAACAACTAACAAATCCTACACTTTAATATTCCATAGGAAAAAAAATGGAAATTCTATTTTAAATAATTACAGACTGTTTTAAAACAAATTTAAATTTTCTGTTGCAACTCAGAGTTGTATTTATCTATCCGTAAAAAATACTCACCCTATATATACCAATTAGAAGAACTACGCTTAAAACTATGACGAAAAGTTGTGTTCCTATAATGGCGATGTATGCGATTTGTACTCCTGCAATGTAAAAAAAACACAAAATTACAATATATTATTGTAAAACTTGAATCCACTGTCATTTACAAAATTAATTAATCAAAAATGCCATAAATAAAGCAGGAAATCACACTCGTGGCCTCTCGCATTTGATAAAACCAATAATTCGTTGGTTCTAAGGGGAATGTGGACAGTTTTCGTTCGATTTCAATTATGTACATTCCGTGCGTATCTGTTTTTCATTTAATTTTTTTGTTGCTTCTGGCGCGTTTGTTTGAAGAGGATGTCAAAGCAACCGTCTGTATATACACGCTTTTTTTTTAATCTGCAGGTATGGTGTTGCATGTGGCAACTCGTAACAAGGATTCTGTTATTATTCGGGCAACTTGTTATTTTATATCTGCATGAAAGCTTTTTTTTAGCAAACACGAACTGTATATTTAGATGACAATTTAAATGATGAGAAAAAAGACAATTAATGCGTTTCCACAAGCAACCAAAATAATTTCTTCTCTTTAACATTTGTACTAATCATGGCGAAAAAGAATTTATTACTGAAGAAAACAAATGTATATTTTATATGCGACTCATTAGCTTATTAAGTAAATTCTGAGAGGCTCAGAATTTTCTTTTGTGTCCATGTCGATTTCGTGCTAAAACGTCAACTCATATAACTCCGAACTCTTCCTGAAGTTTGGTGCGTTAAGTAGTCGAAGTATTAGATCCGATATAACTTTCTAAGTTTTATTGGATCAGTTCCTACCTCCGAAAGTGATCGAGCGCAGCACGAAACAATGGTCCTTCGCTTTATGCGCCGGAATATAAAAAGATTTGGCAAACATTTGTTTGTTTGCACGAGAAAGCTTCGGGAATGATAAGCATTTTTCAAGATAAAGTTCCGATGGAACATCAAAGGATACTTGAACGTCTTTCAGAAAATTTCAAGTGGAATCAATTCGCGAAGTTTCGCTGCCGGGGAAAATATGGCGCCTTAAAACGGCCAGTGATCTACGTTTTTCCACCGGATTTTCCTTTCGAATGAAACGAGTTTGAAGTTTAATGAATCAATCTTGTTCGTCACATTTAAAGATTTTTTTAAATTTATACTAAATCTTACAATTACAAGGAGACGAACTAACTTAGGTATGTGAGTTGCTTACTTACCATAATATACGTCTTCTAAAGCCATTGCTTTCTTCATGTTAACTCCTATCCTCCAACTGTAAAGTAGGACAACCAAAATGGAAATATTCTGCAACAAAAATCACGTCTTCAAATTATGAATTAAATGATTGTATGCAAGTAGGCACATTTTACACTATTTAAACGTCCTTATGTAATAAACGCGCAATGTGGAATGAAACTTAGCGAACAAAGTCGTAGACGTGTATGAGGTTGGTAGCTGATTATGTTTCCGTAATGTTTGCCACACTTTGCGTCTAATTACTTTAAGAGACGACAAGAGGTGATGCTGTGCTTCGTCTGCGGAAAATTTTATTAAAAGTCTGCGGCTTCGACATCTGTTTAATTTTGCATCTCGGTACACAGACACTTCGTGCTTTTAAATAAATTAATAAAGTATATTGGGTGTCTCAAAACCTATGTCTTTAATTGAAACCACAGATAGTAGTCAAAAAAAGAAGCAAAATTTGTCATACAACAATAGGGAAAAAGTAAATAATAACTCCGGTAAAAATCAGTTTTTATTTTCTAAGAAATTGTTATAGTAACGCTGGTTGCCGATTTAAATGGATTTAAATGTCTCAGCTGTGCAGAATTGATGTTTTTTGTTGCCATAAACGAATAAACTCCGAGATGTGTCTGTTGGGCTAGGTCATGTTTGTCCTTCGCAAAAAAAATCGCCAGGATTTTAAATAAAAACGTCTTCACGCGCGCTGCCGGAAGGTTTCCTACGACAATTGCAATTACTTATTACTACTTTATTTATACTTATTTATTCAAAGTAAAATTTAAAAGCAAACTGAATTCGTAGCACAATTACGCACTTCAATTTTATTTGTTTCATTTTCATGACAGTACATCGACCTTAATACTAACTGCAAAATGTTATTTTTATGTTCTTTAATAAGACGAAAATAAATGTTTACTAAAAATGTTGATAAATATTAATTAAATCCAAGAAACGAGTGGCTCAGTTTTCGTGATGACAATTTGATTCTGGTTTAAAATAATTCCGAATTTTCAGAAACGTTTAGTTATATTCGCCTTGGCGATTTATTGATAAGGCCTTAATCCGGTTTTTCACCATTTCTGAAACAACTTTCGACAATGAATGCTTAGTGTTCCAACTCAAACATTTTGAAACAATTAAAACGTCACAATTAAGTACAATCATTAAATTTGACAAACTGTATTGCCAGTTTTTTTTTAAATTTTCTTGGCCTACACTGAACCATTATATTTTCGATCGCGTGGTAGGAAGAATAAGACGAAAAAACAAAAATTAAACGAGGATCGTCTAAATAAGAAACTAATAGAATAAACGATAAATACTAATAGATCAGAGAAGTCTTTAAAGAAAAAAACTAATTAAATTCGAGGAAAAAGTTGAACGAAAAGTAAAATACGTCAAGGCCAATGAGAAACCAATGGAAAGAAAATTATGGAGTCGATGAAATAGGAAAAACAACAAAGGAAAAGCAACTAACTAACGACCGGAAGTGTGTAAGATAAGTGATTCAAACACAAAATACGATCGAACCAACAGAAAGCAAAAGAAAAATTTCGCTTTTTCCCGAAATTCCTAATAATAAATTCTACAAAATAAAAACGAAAAAAAAAAACGATGAAATGCAAAGAATGAAATGGCTTTCCGGTGGAAAGCTTTTGAAAATGAAAAAAAAGTGCGGATGACAGAAATGACCTAAGAACTTAAGATGAAACAAAACAGTTGCTAATCTTTTGTTTTTAAAACATTCCTCCGGAAAGTAATCGACGTTCATTTGTTATTCCCGAAATCCCGAATAATAAATTCTACAAAATAAAAACGAAAAAAAAAGAAACAATGAAATTTAAAAAATGAGATGGCTTTTCGGTGGAAAACTTTTGAAAATGAAAAAAAAAGTGCGGGTGACAGAAATGACTTAAGAAGTCAAAACGAAAGTTAATCTTTTGCTTTTTCAACATTCCTCCTGGGAAAATAGTCGACGTTCATTTGTTATTCTCGAAATCCCGAACAGTAAATTCTACAAAATAAAATCGAAAAAAAAATAATGAAATTTAAAAAATGAGATGGCTTTTCGGTGGAAAGCTTTTGAAAATAAAAAAAGAAATAGTGCGGATGATAGAAATGACCTAAGAAGACAAAACGAAACAAAACAGTTGCTAATCTTTTGTTTTTCAACATTCCTCCGGAAAGCAATCATTTGTTATTCCCGAAATCCCGAATAATAAATTCTACAAAATAAAAACGAAAAAAAAATAATGAAATTTACAAAAATAGATTCTTTTTCGGTGGAAATCTTTTGAAAATGAAAAAAGAAAGTGCGGGTGACAGAAATGACCTAAGAAGTCAAAACAAAAATCCCGAAATCCCGAATAGTAAATTCTACAAAATAAAATCGAAAAAAAAAAACAATGAAATACAAAAAATGAGATGGCTTTTCGGTGGAAAGCTTTTGGAAATGAAAAAAAAAGTGCGGGTGACAGAAATGACCTAAGAAGTCAAAACAAAACAGTTGCTAATCTTTTGTTTTTAAAACATTCCTCCGGAAAGTAATCGACGTTCATTTGTTACTCCCGAAATAGGGAATAATAAATTCTAGAAATTAGAAACAAAAAAAAAATAAATTTAAAAAATTTAGGTGGCTTTTAATATTGTTCATTATTCATTCATTCGCACTGATCATTGTTTATAGTTTTCTAACTAGTTTTAGTTGGTTTTGTAGAGATTAAGTGTAAAAACAGCATTTAGCTGGACTTCGCCTCTCAGTTAACTGTTTTCTTTGTTATAACACATTTATTATACTTTGTTATGTGTATATACTGGGTGTCTCGTGACAGTACATCGACGTTAACACTGTAAACTGCAAAATATTTTGTTTATGTTCATTAATAATACGAAAACAAATGTTTACTAAAAATGTTGATAAATATTAATTAAATCTAACAAACGAGTGGTTCAATTAATCTTCGTGATGAAAATGTGATTCTGAATTAAAAAAATTCAGAAACGTTTACCTACATTCGTCTTGGCGATTTATTGATAACAATTGCACTGACATAAAATAAAATTCAGCTGGCTCAGTTTCGTTCTCGTACTTTATTGTACGAGAACGAAATTATAATTTGTAATAATAATTATAATAATGTATAATTATTTATTATTATCATCCATAAATTCACAGATGCTTACATTAGGGAGGGGGTTAGAATGAAAGCCGAAGTGCGGAATAATAGTTTTTGAGAAAATTCAGTTCGATCGAGTGCGTTCGTATTTTATAAAAGACTGATGTTAAAATAAATTTTTAAAAACATTAATATATTTAGTATTATTTATCAAACTTATGCAGTGTGTAGTTTGTTTTGTGTTAGTTTAATTCGTGTAAATATCTGTGTATATATACGACGTGCGGAATTATGTGTTAATATGCAGGACAACATTTTGAACATTTATTGTAATTACAAATATCAATGCCAAGAACAAGAAGTGAACTTTACTACAACTCTAAGGTCATAATGAATGCACAGGTATGACAACATGTTTGATATGCATTTTGTACTGTACTGTACATTTTTTTATTTCGCATATTGCCAATCGTAGACGTGCAGTTTCAATTCTTAAATTACGATGTGTTAAATTTGATTTAATACAACAATGCCCTTCACATTGTACCTACTTCCTTAAGAAAGCTGCCATTTATTTTTTCATAAGCTGCACAAACACCGTGATATGAACGAAGTAAACCACAAACTTTTAATTAAATAAGTTAAAAGTTTTGTGTTTAAAATACAAATTATGACTAAGCGTGTTGATTATGTCGTCTCTTTAATAAGCTATTAAAAGAATTGCTGAACAAGCGACAAATAAATATCATATAGCGCAACGAAAAACGCATTTCGCTATGCCAATAATTGTTGGTGAAACACAGATGGATATAAAAAAAATGGATGACGCTCGCGCGGCATCTGAGACGTTGACCTAATTCTTTCACACGTAAATAAAAAATTTATTGCAGTTTTTGCTTTTTATTGAAAGTGGACTTGCCTCAAAGAATTATAAATAAAAACAAAGGAACTGCACGCGCTTGTGCTAGGTCAGTTTTTCATTTTTCACCAATACCGTTCAGATTTGGAGAAACAATCCCTTTTATAATGAGATACCTACAGTTTTAATTAAAGACATAGGTTTTGAGTCAACCTGTATAAGTATAAATCAGTATCTATCAGTCAAAGAATAAGTTCATAAATAATCGAAACAATTATTGCTGAACTTAATTGTCACGTTGTCATTATTTCAAAGGAACAAAAGGCCCTTTTAAGTAATGAAACAGTTTCAGAAAGGTATTTGATATCATATAGTGCATTGCTTTGGAAGCCTACCGTACTCGACATTATTATGATCTACAGTGGTTGGCACAACTCGTATATAACCAGAAAGTTGTAATTTATACGTGTCTGAGGGCACGTGTTTCATGTAACGCTTCCATCTGGCATTCCCAAAAGCCGTGTGGGCCATTACATATTGATTACAATGAACCGTACTTCAAATAATCCGCTGAAATTGATTCCAGGCTAAATCATCATAGTTTCGATCCGCTATGAAATTTCACTCACCTTGAGAGAACGAATTACTCGTACTTGAATTAAGTCGTGCGAAATTCTTTGTTATTTCAGCTGAAATAAAATTTATGACTTATTTAAGGTTCGTGCATTATTAGAGTTTGCTAGCAAGACAAATTGACCTCTGCACCAAATAAAATGCCCTCCGCATGTGTGCTTGTTCCACACTTGATGCAATAAAGGTTTTAGTTTTATTTGGTGCCATTAGAAGAAGTGCAACTCGGTGAATTGAACTCCTTCAGGAGTCGCACAAAAGCCAGCTAAGTTATCTCTAAAGTCGTCTATAAAGTCAGCTCGTTTCGTAGGCCATCGATTCGAGAAGTCGTTAGTAGGTGGTGCACAAGAAATAAGAAATACTTATTTATTTAGATTAATAGAAACGCTTTATAAACTCAAAATGAACTTCTTAAATAATGTCAATAAAGAGCGGAAAAAATTAATGAATTAATAAATTCTTTTGAAGTTCACGTCGAAATTATTAAGTTACAAAAATCAAACTTAAAAATTTTACAGTAGCTTCCTCATTTCATGTTGAACACATCTTCGAAAAGGAATCGCAAGAAGTAAACTTATCGACATCGTGCGACATATGAAATAGGGTTTTCCAGATGCTACGTTAAAGTCACGTATCTGTTTCTGAATGTGACGTAATCTAGCACCGCCATATCAAGTGCGGTTCAAAAATCAACGAACTTTTCTTATTTAAAACGTCCTCACGGTTCACTTGAACCAACGAAGTAATTTGCTTGATTATCCGGAGTTTTAAATAACCACCGCTTCCGATTATTTCTCTCGCTCTTCCTCCAATTGGACAGTGGAATCCTGATTGCTTTGACAATTCCTTTAAGCGCAAGAAACAGCGGCGGCGTCTTATCTCCGAGGAAATTAATTACGTGTAAATTTTTTTCAAATATTCAGCGGCTCCTTTTCGACGCTCACTCTTTCCGAGAGAAAAGAATCCCGATTCTTTCGCCCGGGCTTTATTAAAGTTCGGAATTTCGCCGTTTTAATTATTCATTAGAGAGTTCCGAGTTATTAAGCAAGTTTCGCAGGAAGTTTGGCTTAATTATTTACATTCATTAAGAGAAAAATAATACAAATAGTTTGGAATCTGACTTAATTTATTAGGCTCTGCATTCCACAACTTTCAGAGGAGTTTGTTTATAAAAAAAAAAAGTGTGATTTACCGATTTATATGGCAGAAGAAGAATGGAACTTAAAACATGTAATACACTCGTGCTTTATAGGTTACCTAAAGTTATAAAGCTACTTTACCTGTTGTAAAGTGTAAAGTCATATTAATTTTGCATGCGACTGCATTCAGCTGGGACTAAGTATATTATAACGAGTGCCCGGACACCTGGACACGGGGGTTTAATATATGCAACAATTTTCAGGTGCTCGAACTTTCGCAGGAGAACTTTAAAAACGCTTTAAGTTTTTAGTTTACTAACGCGAAGGAATTTTATTTACTTTTATAGTCTCATAGAATTAAGCTTATATGCCTGGTTTGCTTCTATTCGAATTCTAATATTTCTAACGTGAGTTTGCATTAGGTGCGGCGTGAAATTAATAAAAAGCTAAAGTGGCAAGAACGATGTTATTACCTCGCCGTCCTGATTAATAAAGTTTAAAGTTTAGTTAGCGCGGAAACTAATTAATGATCATTTATTTCGTAGCTAAAATAAAAGTGTTCATGTTTTAATACAAAACGTAATTAATAATTTAAATTAATAACACAGAAAAGTCCTCTCAAATATTTACAGATTTTTTTAGAAGTTGAAGAAGAAAATTAAGAGTTAATGCTATGATGCAAAATTTCTTTCTTCTCTCGCGTTTCTCTGCAACTGGAAGCTTTGTCTTTTTACCATTTATGATTTATGTTTTAGTTTCTTTATATCTAATATTAAAATTTGAATTTAAAACGAATAATGTCAAAACTTAAAATAGTTTCGGGCCGACTTGAATAAGCTAATACCGTAGATACTTGGTGATCCCACAGTATATGAAAACATAATAAAGTCGTCATATGTAGAAACTTTAGCAATAAACACTACGATGTATGGGGAGTTACAAATTGACAAATTTGGCAACGTTACATTTGTATGTCCATCAATATGCAGGGAATATACGTATTGGCATTTTTCAGAATCTAATTAACCATTGCAATTAGAATAAGACAATATTACAAAAAAGGTCCTTAAGACTTTTACCAAAAGAATAAAGTGTAATACTTGATAATTAAATACAGAAATAGAGAAAATCGTCAAGAAACTTGTTAATTATTTTTTAATTTACTGTTATTAATTAATACAAAATTAAAAAACTTGCAATCTTTCAAGCAAGACTAATGTAAAATTCATTTATTATTCAAGAAAAAGTTAGCATCGTTCTTGAGCTGTACTGTCAGATAACTGTGTCCGAAAATCGAGCTTCGTTGAGGAGACAACTTAAACGAGGGTGAAGCTGAATTTATTGAAAATAGAAAACGCGGTTAATATTTTCTAGGATTTTATTTTAAATATGTTGGAAGTAATTTCCTTCAGCAATGATACACTTGACCATTCTTTCTTTCCACTGTTCAAGAGCTCCCAACCAATCATCTTTCAGAATACCTTCAAAATAAGCATGAACTGCGGCATCAATCTCTTCTTCTGACGAAAACCTTCTATCTCGGAAATTCCTTTTAAGCCCAAAAAATAGCCAAAAGTCGCACATTGCTAAATCAGGTGAATGCTGCGGATGTTCTATTATTTTTATATTTTTTTCAGTCAAAAACTGAATGGGGCAGCATAATTGCCTTGTCTGAAACTCTACTGAACACTTAAGGCAAACATTTTTAATTTAATTTAAATTAAAAGTTTCATGGCAAATTCGTACACACTCTGCTTTTTGAAAGTCAGAAAGGTGATGAGGTACAAAACGACTAACTAGTTTTTTTTTTAATGGAGGTGATCGTGTATGATTGTTCTAACAGAATACATGAATCAGAATACATGATTGATTTACTGGAATCATTTGCTTCGCACAGCTATTTGGAAACACCTACTCGAATAAATGGAAATAGTTCCACTAGAATCGATAACTTCTTTACTAATTTAGATAGTGAATCATGTGACCTAAGTAGAAGGGATAGGCCGATTCTGGAACCTCCTCAATGAGGAGAAATGACCGGAAAAATTCCAGGTCAAGGTCGGAGGAGGTTCCAAATGAAGGTCAAGGGCAGATCGATTCTAGAACCTCCTCCGACCTTGACCTGGAATTTTTCCGGTCATTTCTCCTCATTGAGGAGGTTCCAGAATCGGCCTATCCCTTCTACTGACCTACTTACTGTTGACCCCGGTTTGTCTGATCATTTTATGATAATATTGACAACTAATTTTGATTTAACTATCACTATGATGTCCCATGAAATTGAAAAGCGTATCTTGAATCAAAATTCTATTAACAGTTTTAGAGCTGCCGTTAACTCGGAAACATTTCAGTGTATTAATATGGATCGTGATTTTACAATTTTTTTTAATACTTTCTTATATTACTTTAATACATATTTCCCGCTTAAACAAATAAAGCATGCCAAAGAACAACGTAAAGGGTGGATTTCTCAAGAATTAATTATTGAAGGACGAAAACTCACAAAAAATTAAAAACTAACATTTGTAAGAATGATGATTTGCTTAAGCGACAATACATTGAACAAAAAAAGAATCATTGTAAAAATATAGTTGCGGCTAAAAAAAGATTCAATGATAACTTCATAAACACTTCTTCTAACAAAAGTAGAGCGGCTTGGACAATATTAAAAAATGAGAATTCGACCCCAGTCCTACCTGATTACATCACTGACTTAGATGATATCATTCATAATAACGCCCAGGATATCAGCAATGCCTTTTCAAGTTACTTTGTAAACTCAGTAAATGAATTAGTTGGTCACTCAGTTGTAGATTTAATTAGCATTGATTGCAATAGTAGTAGTATATTCCTGTATCCTATCGGCGAAGCAGAAACCTATAATATAATTCTATCTGTCTCAAAGAAAAACTCTGCTGGATTCGATGGTATACCTTGTTCAATTATTAAGCATGTTGCTGAATTCTTAACTGTTCATTTGTGCAAACTAATCAATTAGTCGTTTAAAGAAGGTGTTTTCCCATCTATTCTCAAAACCTCGAAAGTTGTTTCTGTTCTGAAGAAAGGTACCAATACTGACATTAGAAACCCAACCCAACCCATATCTATTCTTTCTGTTTGAAAAGGCAATGCTGGCTAGGCTAATTAATTTTTTTGACAGTAATAAAATCATTGTGGTTTCAGAAGAGGATTATCAACTAACGATGCCCAATGTTTAGCGTATAATACCGTCCTGCGGAACATTGAATGCAAGGATAGAGTTGTTGGTGTATATTTTGATTTAACAAAAGCTTTTGATACTGTTCCTCATGGTACTCTCCTATACAAATTAAACCAATATGGTATACGTGGTCCTGCTGGAGACTGGATCGGAAGTTTTTTAAGCGACCGATCCCAAGTTGTGAGCTGGTCAGATGCAGTATCAGAAGTTACTCAAATTTATCATGATGTTCCGCAGGGTAGTATTTTTGGGCCATTTCTTTTCATTATTTACCTTAATGATTTAAGCAAATTTGTTGAACTAGGTGACATTATTCATTATGCGGTGACACCTCATCCATATTTAAATATACATCTCAAGAAGAGTTGTCACATAAACTTAGTGTACTGCTTCAGAAAATCATGGAGTGGTGCCATTACAACAGTTTATCGTTAAATGCCAATAAGACAGTTGTGGTTCCTTATTCAGTAAACGCTGCGCAAGTAAAATTTGAGAATTTTGAAAATCTTAACGTTGACATTCCTATTGATACTAGTGTAAACTTTTTAGGGCTAATTTTTGATTCGGGCCTTACTTGGAGCGTTTCTCTTAAAATTTTAAAAATCTTTTATTTCGACTGCATTCAATCTAAATTAAATTATGGTATTCTTTGTTGGGGAAATTCGTCCTCATCGAATTCTTTGTTTATAATTCAAAAGCGCATAATAAGAACCATTGTGAACATAAAATCGCATGTAAGTTGCCAAAACGTTTTTAAAGAACTTAAAATTTTAACTCTACCTGGTTATCTTTAACTGCCTAATGTATGTCAGGAACAACGAACAGTCATTTATAAAAGAGACAGATATTCGGAACTATAATACTCGGTCACATGGGAAACTTAAATTTTACTTACCACAACATCGAACAACTAAATTTCACAATAGTGTGTTTTACATTGCAACAAAACTTTACAATCAACTTCCCAGCAATTTGAGACAATTAAACTCTACTAAAAAATTTAAAGAACATGTTAAGTATTATCTTGAAGCAAATGCCTTTTACTCTACTGGAGAATTTTTTACAGCTGTAAATGACTGGGATATTAGGTGATCTGTCCACTCAATTGTTTGTGGTGTCTTTGTATTTTAATGTTTAGTCTTAACTGACAACTTCCATTTTGGAAAAGTTATTTTTTATAATTTTTATAATTCAACTATGTAATGGTATGTAAATTTGTATGACAATTGCTAACATCTTCCGATCAAATCAGCAATAAAGACTTATTGTTATTATTAACAGCTGAGGATCCAGTCTTGAGTTGATGCTCCATTACTGCATAAGTGGCTTTATTGTCCTCTTCAATTATTTTTTTAACATCAGCAATGTTCTTGTCGGTAACAACCATAGGAGTACGCCCTACTCCTTTTTGATGCTGAACAGAATTCCTTTCGCGTTCAAATTCCTTATACCACTGGTAAATGGTGCTTGTTCACTAAAAGCCGAATCTAAACTCTTTTTGCACTCATAACCTTTTTTAAAACCATAATAAATCATGATTCGAAAATACCCTCTGGTTAATTCCATTTTTTTACTTGTAATGTCGCTTTAAAAAATTAGTAACTTGGGTTCTAACGAACGTAACTTCAACAACTAAGCTTCAAATGACAGATAAAGAGGTACTCTAAATAAGACTGTATGTTTTGTTTTCCACGGCCTTCTAGATTTTTCTTATTCTCAATAAATTCAGCTTTACCCTCGTAGAAATTCTGAACGTGCAATACTTGCATCCGGCAGCATGAGGCCAAGGCTACTGTCATCAGTAGCGCAACTTTCGGAGCTTTTGTCAGTAATTCACACACTCAGATATTGTCTGTTGTTACTGTTGGCAACAGAAAAGGTGGAAATTAGTCGGCTAGGTGAATGTATGCAGATGTTCTAGATTTCTAACTATTTTCCTTAAATTCCGTGCACGATAAGCATAATACCTGTAGTCATTATCCTACAAGAAAATCACAGGAATGCCATTAATTGCTACAGCTAATTCGACAGTTAGACTTATCTTATTTAACCCTTCCGTGCCTAACGGGACATATGAGTCCCGATAAATGTGTGAAAAATCCTGGTGGCTCTACTTCGCTTTCTGCAGCAACAAGCGACTGTCCCAGTGGTGTTTATGGTATTTTCGTGTAAGTTCGCCCATACACTCAGACCTGTTCACTCTTGTTGGTATTTCATTCAATGCTTGTGATTTACGCAGTTCTTTTCCGTTATTAGCAAATTATTGAAGATTCAACAATATTTTTGAAAAAATCTTTTGCTAAAACGTAAGTACACTCTATTCATTCTAATTTACGCGTTTTTGTTTGATAAAATTGCATGACCTTCGTATTTTATAACCGCAATTTACTTTATGGGATACATGTGTCCCACCAATTATTTTCCAGTGGGACGTATTTGTCCCACCAGTAGCAAATTATATAGAAAAACAAAGAAGATATCTGACTCAGCAGGAGTTAGAAGATTTGGCCAATAATCTTTCCGACGAAGAAGATCCTTTCAATGCTACTGACGAGTCTGACAGCGATTACGAACCATCTGATGAAGAAGTTCCTGCCAAAAAGCCCAAGAATGCAGGAGATAGTGACGTATCTTCAGATTCTGAAGAAGAGAATGCCCCCGAAATCGACCTAAAGCCAGAACCTCAACCCGAACCATCAAGTGGGATCATTCATTGGAAAGACATAGAAAATATCGCACATTTCCAACCGAAGAAAACCATGTCCGCAGTGGTGTTAGCAAAGATAAACAGGAGTTCTTCCAAATTGGATATATTTTTTCAACTCTTTCCGAAGAGCCCATTTATGTATATTGCACAAAACACCAATAAGCGGATCAACATTATAAGCGAAAAAAAGTCGAAGAAAATTCCTGCTACAGGACCGCGACCGCTGCACTATTGCTCCTCTCGACAATCTATTATGCTGATCCCGAGAACCAGAAAATTCTAGTAAGACATAGTATGTTGATGAACTAGTTATTTGCTTGAAGCAAAGGTTTCAGTCGGCAAGAACATTATTTTCCCATAGATGAATCTATGGCAAAATTCAAAGGCCGTTCAACACTCAAACAATATGAAAGCAATCAAAAGTGGCATCAAGATATGGGAATTGTGCGATGTTAAGACTGGCTATGTATACAATTTCGACGTTTATTCAGGAAAAGATCTTGAATATAATAAAGATAAGCGATCTACTCTCGGAGAACGTGTAGTAAAAAAGCTTCTCCGATATATCCCGACTAATATAGACTTATTCGTATGTTTTGACAGATTTTTTACTTCCGTCAGGCTACTTAGCGATTTAGCGTTTGCCGCAACCGGTACATGTGTGAGAAATAGAAGAATTGTACCAGCAATAAGGACCACGTTAGAAAGAGGGGATCACAAAATTATCGCTACGACATCGGCTATCACAGCCAGTTTTTGGCAGGATACAAAGGAAGTTCTTGTGCTTAGTAATTGTCATTCCGACGAATTATCGGAAGTAAATCGAAGAATGAAGACTGGTGAAAAGGCGATATTCCATTGCCCAAAATCTATTGCCGATTACAACGCGTTCATGAGAGGAGTTAACCTATCAGATTATCTGACGGCTCTCTATGATTTCGATAGGAAATCTGGAAAATGGTGGCGAAAAGTCTTTTATAAACTACTTATGACTGCAGTCATAAATTCTTGCATATTATATAATGAAGTCAACCACAAAAAAGAAAACACCATATTATTCTTGTTCGATTTGGCGGAAGAGTTGAACGGTAAAGAAAGAGGAAATTCAAAATTGGTCAGGAAACGTTCAACAGGACGGCCATCAAGTTCATCTCGACATATGTACAATGTAGGAGATCATTTACAAATGCAAGGGAAGACTCGCAAAAGATGCTTGAGATGTGCAAACAGGAAAATTGAAGTTCGTACGAAGACTTTATGTATTACTTGCAATATACCCCTACGCAATAATTGCTTTACACCATTTCATACATAAAATTGAATGATCTGAATAAACTTTTGTATTTTTACAATAAACACTTCCATTTTTACATCCCTACTGGGATATATATGACCCACTGGGACACATATGTCCCACACTCAAATTTCAATTTCGGATAATCAAAAAATTAGTAAGAGGCTTTAGGTACAATATAAATTGGATTAAAAACGCTAAAATAATAAAAAATGAGATACACAAAAGTCGGGAAAGGGTTAAAAAACAAATTCAGTAGTACCATCAGTATGTTTGTTGTTTATAAGTAAATTTGTATGTATATATGTTTATAAGCAAATAAAAGTGGCGAATGGATACTTTGTTAGACTGATTAATTAGTACTTAATTAACTAAGATGATCAAGGTGCTCGTCAAATGGTAGATCTGCCAAAATCATCAGGGGACGTCGAAAATACACTAGAATGCAGGTGAGTGACAGAAATTGGAGATTTTGTTGATGTACCTTGGTTGAATGAGTAGTAAATTGGGACCGATATAAAGTACAAAGGTACTGAAGAAATAACTTAACTTAATTCAGTAATCCTCTAGACAAGTGTCTCTGCATGAAAAGTAGAACAAGAATAACCATGTCTATAAAAAAAACTTTTTTCACTAACATTTTGAATACATGGGGGCGCTTCTGAATTTCACCATGACCATAACCGCAAGATAAGAAGGCTGGACTCTTCTAAACAGAAATCGAAGTGATTTTTTCTGAATTAATTGTACATATATCCTCATGATCCTTTAGGTCATTTGTAGGTTGCCAAACTTTTTGGGACCACCGCTCACTTTACAAGACAAAGCTTTTTTAACGCCCCTCATTATAACAGGAGATGGAAATTAATCCTTCTTATTACAGAACCTTAACAGAAATACTTTAATAAAATTTTAAGAAGAAATTAAATATAATTAAAGATCTCATTTTTGTTTATGCTAAAGCCACATTTACACCAAGTGAGTATAGAATTTAGAGCAAGAACATCAGTTCTGGTTTAATATAAATAACCATCGAACATAACGTTCCAAAGTCGTTGGACATCGAATGTACGTCAGGACGTAGAATTTAGATGAATGTTCTAGAACAGTTTGCTTGCTCTTTCGAAGTTTACAAGATCCGACTGAACATTTGACACATCTGGATTCTCTTTAAACAAGCACTAATAGAATGCGTGAAATGAAGTAAAATTCGATCGTCTGGTGCAAATGGGGCCTAACACTGTACAGATCTGCTCGTATAACCTGCGACTGCGTAATACCCTAAAGACATTGCTCTAGATTCATAATTAATGTTGAACTTTCGAACACACATTTGACGAAACATCAAATAATATGAAATATTTAAGACCTATTGATTGGTGACGTTTCCTTGAACTTAGAAGATTTTTATCGAAAGGAACCAATTAGAATATTCCTATCAAATTAAAATTAATACTTTCCATTTCAGAAAGTAAACTAATTTTAAGTAAATACATTTGGGCTAAAAAATTTCTTAATTGTCCTCGTCTTTAATTTTTATCTGAGTTATAATAAATTAAGATGGGACTTCATGTTAATTCCTAAACCTCAGTTGGGCAGGGACATCCGGTACGTACAGGCAATTTTTTGGTGCTTTGGAAAACGTTATTGTAAAGAAAAACTAGATTTTTAAAACAATAATAATAATAATATTCATGTCTTTGCACGGTATCTTTAGAGGAGCAAACTCCTTTTCATTGTAATGTATTATCCACTTTAAAGACTTTGCAGCGAGAACTTTCTCCATGCGTTACTTGCTCTGAAATTTTAAGCCAGGCTACTTTAACCAAGAGATAGCGAGTTGCACCGCATAAAACGCCAAGTTCATAATTAATTTATACTCATCAAGATGAAAATGCCAGGATTTCCGCTTCACTATTATTAAATTCCTTCATATTTCAAGTAATTATGAAAATTTCTGATATCATGTGGATACCACCGAGATTATGATTAAAAACTGGAAAAAAACTATTGGCATCTCAGTTATTAATCTTTGTAACGTTTTTCCGTTCGATTAAATTATATAGAACAGTTCGCGTCGAAGGAAGAAGACTTATGAATATGCGACGCCGAACTTGTCTTCAGCAGTTAAGAGGAGATTAATTTAACAAACTTCGTAAGACAGAGAAAATCTAATTAATTCGCATCCACCTTCAGTAATTAATTTTAATTGAAGTACCATTTAGCGCAGCATCGATAAATTATTCCTCGAAATTATTTGCGCTTGACGTAGACTGATAACTGTTTAATTTGAAACTATCCAGTTTCGTGCCCCCGCCCGAATTTCGGCTGGGAGTGTGTGTGTCAATACGGGGGGGTAACCTGTTGTATACGACGACGTATCAGACGGTTTGGTTGAAATGTGTGTTTGCACAAACTGTGTAAACCACCGTAGGTACGTACACAGTTTACCATTAAATTATATTGTTACGAGTTAACAAATTTGATTAATGTGAGGTAATTTGAAGCGTTCGGTTAAAATTTAATTAAATTAAAATTTTCATTATATTAATTTATTTTAAAATTACATGTATATTAGCTTTGTACGTGATTTCATGTTATATGTACAAAAAATTAATTAAATGGAAAAATGATGGAAGTTGGAGACTTTCAAATCGATTATTTTAAAAATCATGTTTTTCTTACCAGTGAATATATCGCAGCAGTAATTGCAGTGTGCTTTGGATTTAGAAGACGACAGCATCCTCGTCCAGATAAGTGGTCATAAGGGTACAGGATTGCAGACTTCATGACTACAACATTGTGGTTGTCTGAAAAGAATATTTTAATTCTGTAATTACAATTAAATACATTCGTTTCTTTATACCAATTAATATAATTTGATTTATTTCTAATCAAACAAAACAACACAACAGAAAACAGGAAATGGAATAAATTTCAGAGTTTCCCAATGCACAAAACTATTTCAGTAACATTTTTATAAATTAAAAAGAAATACATAATTAAATTCCAATATAGAACCAACCATGAGAGTCATTCGAGCAATAAGCGAATGTTCTGAATCGTTTCGCTTTTTTCTCGTTCGAATTGAACTTTTCGCTAACGAGCTCCGAGGCAGCCGCACTTTTTTCAGCGCCTAAACACCATCATTACAATTTCTTATCTTTCAGGAAGAGCATCCAAATCTGCGGCGTCTAACTCGCGCAGATGCTTTTAAACAATAGCGTTCGCCGAATGATTTATTAACTGCAACTCGAGCGGCTTAATTGCCGGCAAACCGGGCACTCGGCGAAACTGTAAATGTCGGAAATCGATGAATTCTATAACCCCGGAGCTATCATTCGGTCGCCCTTTTGCAATTAAAGGAGAAAGCAGTGGAATTTTTGTGCTTCGTTAGAGGAAGGGAGAGATACAATCTTGCGGAGGTTCCGACAGTTGGTTTGCTTAAAAGTTCTTTTTTAAAGCCGCGAAATTAAGTTCATTCATTGTGCGAGGCGAATTAAATTAAGGCTATCTTTTCACTTTACTGATGGAAATTGTTTAACTAATTGATTTATTGATTAATTATAACTTCTTTTCTTTTGAAAATGTGAATATATTTTTGGTTGACTGTAAGAATTTTATCAACAAAAAATGACGAAAAAGAACAAGAAACTGCGCGTTAACAAAATCAATTTAAGTTGTAAGACCAGAAGATAGAAAAGAATTAGAATTCCTGACCTAATTTCACTAGTACTAAAGTTGTTAAAACTAACCAGTTTTCTTGCATTCGTAACATTCTTATTAACTTTTTTCGAGTGGAAGTTTCCAGTTATCCTGCAAACTTCCTAACCGTATTAGTCAAATCAATTATCCGTAATGAAGTTGGAAGTTTCCTTTGGCGTACGTTCCACTTCGAACCAAAAAATGTACCACGACTGATTCGCCGAGTGCGGAAAAGACAAACCAGAATTTATTCTTCCTTCGCGTTCTCAATCCGCCGTTGTCATTTAAAATGATATATATTAGTTTACGTGACACACCTGAGACGCCCATTTTCGATGTGTCACCTGCGCTACCGACTTTGTTAAATTAACTGGGCTTATACTTTACGTCCTTGTGATATATGTGTACTATAAAAGTATATATTCTCATTGTATCCTATGTGTGCCAAAGTCCTTTGTTCTTATTTTCAAAGTCATGTTTGTCGCAATTTATGCGCAAGACATAAATTAGAGCTTGTAATTAAAGTCTCGCGTTCGGCTTTATTCCTGACCGTGATAATGAAGCTTTTACCTAGCTTCCTTTTACTAGACCATAAATTTTATTATTTTAAGGAAAATCTTATATTAAGTTATATATTTAAATTGTTTTTAATTTCATCGAATGATGAATTAGATTTAGAACAGTTAAAAAATGTCAAAAATAGTTATGCAAGTGGTTATAAGCAGAGACCCGGAGTAACTTCAATTTCAAACGTGGAAGCTTTCGAACGCATGTTAACGTGTGTACAAAAAGTTTTCCCATCTACTGTGTTGCTCCCATTTTTTCGCATGTTCACGTATGTTCCTTACTTGATCCATACCCTAAACAGACAAGTAAACAAACATAACTTAAAAAAAAATGTTTTATTGATTTGATTTTACAATGGTTTTCACATTGGAAGAAAAATCTTTTACAGTTGAATTCTACTTTTGAAACGCCCAAAAAATCAATGGCGAATAGAGCTATTCTATTCCTAATTGTATTGAAGAATTTTAGGAAAACTTTCCAGAAACTGCATGTATGTACCACAAATTGTTAATCAACTTCAATACTCTGTAGGACTATTCAGAGAAACTGGCAATGTGGCTTGAAAACAGGTATCATGTAGTTGATGAGAGGTAGTTGAAAATGTGAGACAAATTATCACTGATGCTCCTCTCACTTCCATCCCTCACTTGTCTCAAGTTGATCTTTCTGTCAGGACCTGCAGAACTATTCTAAGAGAGGACTTGCAAATGTTCCCTTATCGTTTGACTGCCGTGCATGAATTGCTTCCAGTAGATTTTGAACCAAGGCGATGATACTGTCTGTACTAAAGTTCAATTAAATTAACACACCAAAAGATTGGTTTCATTGAACGAAATTATGCATCACATAACTAATAACTAATAATATTTAACAAAATACACTTTGACAATTTAAATAACAGTCGTAAAACAACAGTAATTTTCTAACCACTTCGATTGTTGAAGAACACGATTTGATCGACGTAGGTTGGTATCGCTTACACGATTTGATTGGCGCAGATTGGTATCGCAGTTTGTTTCGTCTTGAATGTTGTTATCTTCATGAGACTCTAAAGTTGAACGCTCTTTTAAATTATTTCATTTGCTTCGGAATTAGTTAATTGTGGAGTTGGAGTTACGTCATTCTCATGAATTGGAGTAATATTATTTTCATAAACTCGTTCGCCTAGAGGTGCCAGATATCGGTCGGATATACTAGTTCATCGGCCATCAGGTAAAGGGATAAAAGAATAATCCGGGTTAGCTACTTCTTCCACCAAAGGTTCAAATTTACTCCTGCGAACTGGTCTTTTCATGAGTACAGCACCAGGTGAAGATAACCACGTTGAGTAGATTGTCCGTTTGTCGACCTACGATTATGGTAAAACATGCGTTCATATGAACTAACATTAGTAGCAGTACAAAGTAGGGATCTAATTGAATGTAGTGCTTCTTGGAGAACAGACTCCCAGTATGACTCTCTCAAATTTTTAGATCGAAGAGTTAATTGTATGGTCCTCTAGAGAGTTCCGTTTAGTTTTTCTACTTGCCCATTACCTTTAGGATTGTAAGCAGTACAATGACTTGTAGCTATTCCTCTTGAATAAAAATATGTTTTAGTTCAGAAGACATAAAAGATGAACCTGGATCAGAATGTATATATTCAGGCATACCAAATATCGAGAAGAGATTATTGAGATGCTTGATGATAATTTCTACAGATAAATCAGAGCAAGGAAAAGCAAAAGGAAATCTAGGGTATTCGCCAATTATTGTTAACATATATTGGTTGCGAGAATAAGTGGGTAAAGGACCTTTGATATCCATAGCTAATCTTTGAAAAGGGCGAGTAGCTTTAATTAATTTTCCTTGAGTTTTACAAAAACGTGGCTTTACTGCAGAACATATCACACAGGAATTTGTTGTCCTTTTAATTTCTTCAATGGAATAAGGCAGATTTTTGGAACGAATCCAGTGGATCATCCGAGTG
Organism: Serrognathus titanus; assembly: GCA_039766575.1. NCBI lineage: Eukaryota > Metazoa > Arthropoda > Insecta > Coleoptera > Lucanidae > Serrognathus > Serrognathus titanus. Next base: position 6,421,067 of record CM077912.1, read on the forward strand.
ATACCAGGATGACATAAACCTCGACGTAAGTTGTAAAGCTTTGAGTCTGTTATAGAACTAGCACATATTATGGACAATGTATCTGCAACTGTGTTTTCTTTCACAGGACGATATATAACGTCATACTTATAATTTGAAAGTTCCAAACGCCAACGCTGGATTTTGTCATTTTTTATTTTGTCGACTTGCCTGCTACCAAACATGAAAGAAATAGACTTTTGATCGATAGTGAGTCTAAAAGGTCGACCATAAATAATGTCGCCATTTGCAAAGAGATTCAACAATGGCATAGGCTTCTTTCTCCACAGCAGAATGTCTTCTTCCACTATTTAATAGAGTTCTAGAATAAAAAGCAACAGGTCTTCTATTCTGTGACAGTGTGGCAGCAATTGCAAAATCAGAAGCATCTGTTTCTACTGTAAATGGGAGTGATAAGAGATTTGGCTATATCTGCCTTAACAACTTCAAAAGCATTTGCTCCTTCAGCAGTAATGGGAAAACCGTTGCAATGAATTAGTGGATGAATTTTTTCAGAATATTTAGGAATCCACTTAGCATAATGAGAAAATAAACCAATACTTCGTTTGAGAGATGAAGGAGTAGTTGGCGATGGAAGATCTAGCAATGGCTTAAGACGTTCTGGATCTGGTACCTTAATAGATTTATTTCTTTCTTAGAAAATGAGCATTTTGCCTTATTGAGAGTTAAATGATATTTTTTCATAACTTAAGCAATGGCTTAAGACGTTCTGGATCTGGTACCTTAATAGATTTATTTCTTTCTTAGAAAATGAGCATTTTGCCTTATTGAGAGTTAAATGATATTTTTTCATAACTTCAAGAAATCGATTTAAATTTTTATCGTGCTCATTTTGATTTCTACCACAAACAGTGATGTCATCAAGGTAAGCAAAAGTTCCCTTAAGCTCTTCCATTTTGATGATAGAATCTATAACTCGTTGAAAACTAGTTACACCATTAGTTACTCCGAAAGGAATTCTTTGAAACTGATAAATAACAAATAAGTTTAACAAAATACATTTTAACAATTTAGATAACTAGATAATTTATATTACACTGTCATTGGTTTTTAAACAATATTGACAATGACGATTTGTTGGACGAAACTTTCTTTTCCGATGAAGCCTGGTTCTATTTAACAGGATACATCCCAAAATATGAGGATCTGGTGTTTGGATAGTGGGAGAAGATTGATAGGTCCAAAAGTTTTTAATGGCACACTAACAGCACTTATATATCGGGAAGAGATTTTGCATCCATTTATTAATCAACTGCATGATGACGAGTTGCAATTTGCATATTTCCAGCAGATTGGTGCAAGGACCATGCTGCCGGAGATACTTTAAATTTCCTTTGGAGATCGCAGAAATATGGCGAACATATGGCTTCCGCGATCTTGCGATCTAATTTCTATGGATTTCTTTGTTTGGCCCAATTTGAAATATTCCATTTCTAAAACGCCCGTTAATGATTTACAGGAACTTACCCAAAGAATCGTCGAAAAGTGCGAAACAATTCTCCCCACATTTTGCAAAATCTTATTAACGGACGTCGCAGAAGAGTTAGAAAATGCCTCGAAGAAGACGGAGGCCATTTTCAACATCTGTTCTGAATTCACGTTCAACGTTATTTTCAATGTTTCATTTTGTTTGGTTTCAAATACGTAATAAATCGTAATTATTGGTTCTGATTTTCTGTTGACGATAAATGTCAATTTGGCATTTGCTGATCAAGTAAGGAACATACGTGAACATGCGAAAAAATGAGAGCAACACGCTAGATGGGAAAACTTTTTATACACATGTTATTTATTAACACTGATTGATGATTATTCTCGTTTTTCAGTTGTAAGCCTGATCCGATCAAAGAATGAAGTGCGGCATATTGTGACAGAGTATAATGCATGTGTTTTGGAGGGATTATCGGCAGAAAAAGGGAATTTAAGATTAGCTTACGGTGCCCTACATTCCGCAGCAAAACTGTGTGGCAGAGCGAAAAACCGGATTGACGAAATTGGCGAAACGCATGTTATTAGACGCTGGATTGGACAATCAATTTTGGGGAGAATCTGCAGACCCAACACTGATTTGTGTGATTGAAAAGATTCCGTTGGAGCTACTCGTATTTGCAAGTATGAAGCCGGATTTAAGTCACTGGCTCTCAAAAATCCGCTCTCTCACTTTCGAATAAATTAAAGAAAGCGATTGCTTGTTGTTTTTAATGTACTGCAAGGCTTATTAAATGCTAACTAAAGAAAAGAAAACACCTCTTGTTCATATAATAAAAGTACTTGACCATTCAATTTTGAATTCAAGAATTTCTATTCGCTTCAACAAACGAAAAACAAAACCTCTCAACAAATTCCTCACTTCATCGTGTAAAACATTCTTAAACCTCCCCGGTTTGACATAAATCACTTGCCGCGATTGCTTCGTGAATTATTCAGGCTACTTATATATTTCCTCTTCGTGTTCTGATTGAATGGGAATCGAAAATATCTACACCCACATTTTAATGATATCGATCAATTTTGCGGCAAAGGCGACGCGCTCGCGGCGTTCCACGATCGCACAGAGCGAGTGTTTTGCGTGAAATGTGGCGTAATCATTAAATTAATTTGCGGCGTCGGATAGTGTGAGATGGAAATTTGTTTGCATTGTGAAATCTATGCACATAATCGGTTTATCCAAAAATAGCTTATTTTCAAATAGAATATTTCATGTTTTGACAGTGACGTTCATTTAAATATGAAGGATAGTTTTAAGTTTATATAATATATATATAATTATCCTTGCAATGATGTAAAGATGATAATTATCATTGTAATGTCGTAAAGATGATAATTATATATTATATTACTTATAAGTATTGATTATGTTTGGTTTTAATGTTATTCCCATAGAACCTTGCATACGAGTCATCCCCGAAATAACATCGAGTTCCAATTACATCTGAAGTGTCCTTAGAGATCGACGTCGTTATGCTATCAACATGATATGTTCAGCCAATAATACAAGTATTCTACTGCCAATATCCCAAAGCATCATTTCTAGTCAATACATCACAATAATGATGGTTTGAGAACCAACCGGTCAACCAGGCGTAGTTTTCCAAAACGTAATAATTACGTTTCGCAGTCAACTGCATTGTGCCCCGTAATACATTGTTAATTAAAAGCAGTGATATTGTAAATTGCATAATAAAATTAATTATTTGCGTATCATGAATTTCGGACGAGAGATATTTAATTTTCAGCTTGTTTCATTTCGATTAAATCGAAACTTGTTTTATTTTGATGTGTGCGCACTCAAATTGTCCGAATTAAATACTTCCAATATATATATAAATTTATGTGATAAATTATGGCCAGTTATCTTTAATCCCAAATGTTTTTATTTGTAATTATTATAACTACCAACGTTATTATCTAAATTAATAAGTCTCTTGAGTTTGAAAAACTTTAGATCTCTTTATGAAGCCCAAACGAGTTTCATAACGTAGTTATTAAAGAACCAAAATAGAAAAACTATTTGGTAACACTGAATCCGTTTGACATACAGAAGTTATTTAAAGAAAAGAACGCCAAGAAGCCTGCCAAATCGCTCTTTGTTATTTATTATAATAAGTTAATTTATTAGTTTATACTTGCCCAAAAATATTAGAAATGAGTCTTAAATGATAATTTGGGCAATCTCAATAAGGACTCTCAATTTTAATAATAATAATTAATAATTTTTTATTGGCTAGTTCATACATACATGAGTATTAGTAAATACACAGTATTTAAAAATAATAAGCCAAGAGTAGCAGATTCAAGATATCCTTGGGAGAACCAAGGACACTGTTCTTCCATCCGCCCCTGAAAGTCTATAGTTCTATGTATAAGCGGACACATAAATTAAGTAAACTCATATGCATAAAGACAAAGTATATAAATTCATCACTCCTGACATTGGTAACATGATTTACACTATGCATTTAGACGTTCTGCCCTTTGACCAAAAATTGTTTTAAGTTATATTTGAATGAAGCTATACCACCTCTTTTGAGGTCGGACGGGATACAGTTTAAAGTGTTGGCAATGTTATAGGAAAATCCCCGCTTGTAAAATTCAGTCTTATGAGATGGTACTGTTATAACATACTTATATCTAATATTTATGTTGTGAATGTCCGTCCTAAAAGAGATCTTATTATATAAGTGTGGAGGTTTTTTGCTGATAATTATAGAGTAGAACAATGTTGTAGAAAGAAGCCTGCGCCGATTAAACATATTTAGCTAGGAAGCCCATGTGAGCGTGTGGGAGATATGATCATATCTTCTAATGCCATAAACAAAACGAAGGCAAGAGTTTTGTACCCTTTGCACTCTACACACATCCTCAGAATCTAAGCAAGGGTGATATAAAGTATCATAAAAATTGAATTTGGAGAGCACTAAAGCTGCAGTTTTAAATGTTGATTTAAACTCTTTCTATTATCGAACAGGATTTTTAAAGTTGAATACGGCTGTTGAAGTAATTTAGACACGTGACCTTTAAAACGTAAATTATCATCAATTACTACACCCAAATTTTTGGCCTGTTCGACAACAGGAAGAGGAACGCCATCAATAGAGAGATGAATATGGTTTTTAAGATTTACACGTTTCTTTTTATTTCCAAAAAGCATTACAAACGATTTGACAGGATTCAATTTCAGACAATGTTTCTTTGAATACTTAGATAAGGACTGTAAATCGAAATTGATTTTGCGGATTGCATTAGCAAAATCTTGTGGGAAGAAAGAGTAGACTAGTTGCGTATCATCCGCGTACAGATGAACCCGGCAGTATTTTAAGACAGAAATAACGTTTTTAGTATATATATTAAATAAAACAGGACCAAGGATAGAGCTCTGAGGTACACCGCACTCAACAGGGTGCGAACTCGAGACTGAATTGGACACTTTTACGCATTGGCTTCTGTTTGATAAGTAATCAGAGAGCAAGGATATTGCATTTTGACCTAACCCAATACAGCATAAAATCGCCAGCATAAGTTCATGATTTATTGTGTCGAAAGCCTTGCTATAGTCTAGCAAAACTAATATTGTTAACTGATTGCAGTCAGTTGCTTTTATTATGTCATCAGTAATATTAAGCAATGCTGTTGTGCAACTGTACTTTGATCGAAAACCAGATTGATTGGGAGGTAATAAGTCATGATTATTCAAGTATGTTACTAATTGTTTTCCAATAACTTTTTCAAAAACTTTAGAGAGCGTTGGAAGTAAACTAATTGGTCTTAGATCTCCGTACTCTGATGGATTATTAGTTTTTGGTACAGGAATAACCACAAATTTTTTCCAAGCTGAGGGAAAAACGCTATTTGAAATACAAAAATTGATAATGTGAGTAATAAGAGGTATTATAAATGGACAACACAAGTTTAAGAGACTAATGGAAATACCGTCAGAGCCAGAAGCATTTGAGGTAATTGTTGACATAATCTTAGCGACATCAAAGTCAGTAACTTCATGGAAAGTTAAAGTTTCTCCATGTGGTAAGCGGTTATTTTTATAATAATTTAGAAGTTCAGGATCGGCGTCACCGGCACTTACAGAATTAATATCATTTGCATTGCAAATATATACAGGGATATTGATACGTTTTTTACTGGTGTGAATATCCATGTTTTTAAACTCATTCCATAGTTCTCTAGTAGTTGCAGTGCTTAATTTGTATAATTACGTAATTGCTTATAATAACGAAAGTCAGCTTCACTCGAAGAAGATTTAAACTTCTGCAAAGCTTTATCACGTAACGACATTAATAATTTGATATTTTGCGTAATCCATGGGCAATAAGGTTTAGTATAAATACGCGTAAGTAAAGGTGCGTGAACATTGAACAGGTCTAAGAGAGTTTGGTTAAAAAATTCAAGTTTGAGGTTGATATCTTGTAATTCAGTAATAAAGGACCATGGAAGTGAAGTCAGATCGTTATAAAAGTTATTATAGTTAAAAAACGAGAAACTTCGAAAAGTTCGAATATTTGTAACCGGTGCAGATACATTAAAAAGGATAGTGCATATGATAGCTGAGTGATCAGAGATTTCATGTACGTTCAGGACATCCCAACTTTCAACAAAAGTTTCATCAGGCAGAATTATATAATTTAATAAGGAGCTAGAAGTTATTCTGGTAGGTCTATTGATTAGTTGTCTTAAGCCATAGATTTCAAGACAATTAAAAAAAATTTAGGTACAACGAATTATCCATAAATCCATCTATGTTAAAATCACCTAAACATAAGATTTCAGCTGCTGTATATGTGAGGCTAGATAAGCTGTCTTCAAATAAATTGCGAAAAGTTGCATATTTGGAGTTGGGTGGTCGATATATAACTCCGATAATTATCGGGACAACGGAAATTGAGAGCTTAATCCAAAGCTGTTCAATGCAAGGTTCAATCATAACTAAAACAATATTAAATATTATACTTTTCTTAACATAAAGGGCAATACCGCCTCCTCTACCCTGCCTCGCTATATGCGTGAAATTATAATTCTCTAGTTGAATTAAACTAATATCAAAATTAGGAGTTAGCCAAGTTTCTGATAGAGCTACAACATCAGAATCATTTAACAATACGAAATTTTTAAACTCGTTAAAATGTGAGGTCAAAGAGCGAACATTCAAATGCAGTAATTTCATTATATCTGTCAGCTGGAGTGATAAATTGTAATAAAAACTAAAAAGAGATTACGAACAATAAAATAAGAGAGAAAAAAAAATGTGCGCTACTAAAATTATAAACGTATGTACAGTGATCGTAGCACAAGGATCGCGCTCCCTACAAATAAACCAAAATTCAATAAATTCCTTGAGTAAATATGTTAACACAATCATAATATCAGGTGACAAATTAATGAAATTAATAAAATTAATAAAATTAGACCCAAGACCTGAATCCACCGATGGCAAAATTAAAAGAAATAAGTCACGTAATGTGAAAGTAAGTTAAGGAAACGCATTGTCCTTTGGACAGCCGCAAAGCATCTAATACAAGAACAAACGCAAAATTGGGATACCGATAGCGTAGTGATAGAGCTGCAACAAAAATACTCTAGATCGACCGCTTTAATTAAGGAGCGTTCGAAAAATCAATTTTCGCTAGGTCAGCAATTTTATTTATTTTGTATCTTTGATTTTGATGAAATATAGTAATCTGACCATCGAACGAGGGACAAATTACTACCAAATTTCTTAATCGCTTCCATAAACACTGTCAGTCTATACTTCGTCAGGTCTTCTTTAATAGAAATCGGCGATACCTTCAGAGATTTCTTAGCATTGTAGACTTGCAACTTCTTCCTATGAGATACAAATTTGACTATGATAGGCCTTGACTTGTTGTTTTGGCGATTTCCAACACGATGACTTCTGTCCAAATCCTCCAATTTGATGTCAAGACCCATGGAACCATTAAAGATGTTGAGAACAATTTGATCAGTGGTTTCATTTGACTTTTCACCTACCCCGAATAAACATAAGCTATTTCGACGGGAGTATTGCTCCAAGTGATCAAGTTTTATGTCGAATTCATTAAATTTATCATCATTTAAGTTCACAGTTTTTTTTAGATTCTCAATAGAGGATAAGATAGTATCTAATTTAAGATTTAGTTTTTCATCAAGTTTATCAAATATTTGGTTGTTAATTTTACTGACAATGGTATCAACGAGGGCAGAATCACTATCGTTACTAAGAACTTCTACGTCGTCCGAATTTTCATCTCTCTTGGGTAAATGCTTTTCTTTTCGTTGTCTAGATTTACTCATCATGAACGAGCACCTTTATAAACTGGTACGACTATACGAACCACAGCAGAAGGTGAGAAAAAGAAAGAAAAATTGAGAGTCGATTACTTCTGATTACACAAAATACGAATACGGCCGCAATTAGTAAGCATAGGTAGAGCAACTAAAGTCGCAAAAATAACTTCGGAATTCGAAATAATTTAGTTTAAAACGGAGCACGATCCCACACGTCTACTCGCACACACGCATCAACTATAATTTAATAGATGGAATTCGCTATAAGTCTTTCAGGCAGAAGAAATACAATAGTCAAAACTGACTCTTAAACTACGTGGGTTCGTAAAAGAATCCCTAAAACAAATTCTCGATTATTTCGGTAAAGAAAATCCGATAGGACCGTTGATATTCAGCTCAGCAGCGAGAGATGTTGGGAGGTCGCTTCCTTCAACTTCTTGCCAAGTTTCGCAATGCCAAGTTGATTTTACTCTGACTAGACCGTGGAAAATTCTGACGTCTCTATTGAGAAGAGAATTCAGATCCTTGTTTTACGCCTAAGAAGTCTTTTTGTTCATGTACCTGTTAATTGGGGAGGAACAATTGTTATGTTCAATGTCTTTACTCCTGGGTTCATTCAAGAATGTCTTTGCTTCACCAATTTTCGTTTAAGGATTCAAGTCGAGGTAATAGTTTCAAAGATCTTCAACAACCAAACTCATCGAATGTTCTCACTCTTAGGGTTCCTTCACTTGTAATATAATAGTTCCGTTATCGAACTGCTGTATATGGGTGACATTAACCGATTTAACAATGCTAGAGCTTTTTGTTTTGTTTTGTTTTGACCGCAGGCGAACGTATACGTCATGAATGAGCGGTTTCAAACAAAAGACATTTTTGAGGTAGATGATTGATACTTGTAGAATTAATTATCTTATTGATTAAGAACTTACAATATTAATAAGTGAAATTTAATCGACTACACCCTGTATTTGTGTATCGTTCCCTATATACGTGTTGTTGTCATTATTATTCATTATTATTCATGTCATTCTATAATCACTACTAGTTTCATACTTACTCAATCAGCCAGATTCTTTATAAATGATCTTCCTTTTGTTAGTGATTGTGAGACTAATGACTTGTGTAGTTGACGCTGTTCAATTTTAACAAGAAAAAGAAGACGACAGCATAATTTATGGCTCAGAACATTTTGTGGTATCTCTACGAATTCTTTCAGGGCAAAAATAAAATTAGAAAAAACTCTATAGGCCGTTTAACAAAGTGTAAAATTGGAATTTTATTTGAAACGAAAACATAAAATCAATTAATTATATCGAATGCTGGTGACAGTCGTCCTAAATAGGACGCATCATTTTAGTTGATTATCAATTTCTCCATTCTTTTTTTTTAATTATTGGCGTATTGTCATCCTGGCAGGCGGTAATTGTAAAATGAACGTGACTGATCCGAATTATATTCGCTTTAGAGTGTAAATAACGCCATTAAAACAGCTTCCGAGGGAGAGCTTCTATTTTCAGGATCAACACTTTGATGAATGACTACGCAAGTCGCTGATCTGCACTAATAAATGCACTATTTACGATTCACCAACCCCTCGCTTGTAGCGCTTGCCTTTAGGGGCATTAAGCTGCGGAAAATAAATCGAGCAAATGGTGAAAACAAGCCCGACAACAATACCTCTTTCATCGGCTCGACCCTGTTTTAATGGAAAACTGTGGGTGGCCAAGACGACGAGTTTCGGATGGCATTATTTGTTAAATGTGGAAAATTGAAATGTAATATGCTATCTTGCATTTTAGAGTTTTGTCTTTAAACTACTTAGAATTAGTTCAATTAGATTGTTGTGCAATGCCTCTTGTTTGATTTGAAATTTCTTGCTTTTCTTGCTCGAGTTAATTTTAAAATATTCATCTTCATCCACCGAGTATAAACAAGCGAGCCAACATTTAAAATATTTCACGTTTCTTTATTCTCGTTACAGTTCGTTCGCTTGCGGTCGAAAAAAAACTATTAATCTCTGCGTTCTTCTGCTTTTATAACCGCATTCCTTCGCTCTCGAACGTTCGATTGCTGGAATGTGGTGATAATTATATGCGGAATTTTTCTTTGAATTGTGAAAGTACTCAATTTTTTTTAAACAGACTAAACTCGTTTTCTGAGATGGTAAAATAACATCGGATTCATATACTTAATGAGGCTCGTTCACGATGCAATTTTAATACGTATAACGTGAAACATAAAATTCTGAAATTTCTCTCGTTTATATCCACACTATATCACTTATATTTAACGATCCGCAAGAGCAGCCGTAAAAACACAGGTCACGCATAAAAACCAATATCAAGCGTACAATATCCTTATTTTTGATTAATTTATTTGTAATAAAAGAGCCTCGTCCTTATATTGGCCGTTAAACTCTGTCCATGTGTGTGTGTGTGTAGTGGCCCTCGTTATGACCATTAGGTATTTTAATAGACGATACGTATCTGTATAACGAGTTATAAAGATCGGGTTTTTTACTGGCTCGAGGATGTATTTCCAGAAAAATTTATGATGTTCTAAGGGTCGTTAGTCGTAGTTCTTTGGCTGATAAATTCCTCTCGGGCTATTTTAACTGGACGCAATGGGTCGAGAATAAGCAATAAATTTCCATTTTGATGACCATTACCGATGAATATGCGTACGAAACGAGTCAATAAATTCAGGATAATCCAAGCAAAATACGCACAGGATGAGAGCAAAATCTAAATAAAATAAAATTATTGCTACAGTGATTTAGAAGTAAATGCGATTTCCATGGGTACAAACGGATTTTATTAAAACAGTAAAATAATAAACATCGAAAGAAATGTCAGTTAAGTTTCAAACATAGCAATAAAAAGATGATACATATCAAATTTCATTTTATTTTCCATAACATATTCCAACCCATATATGGTCACATTTGCAGCATACTATAAATATAATTTGTGCGTTAATTTCTTTCTTTCAAAGCGATATTTCGTATTCATGATCATTAAAGCTGAAGAAATAAAACGTAATATGCTGAAAGATTGACTGAAAGCTGTAAAGCAGCACAACAAAATGATAAAATACTTTCGATACGCGATGTTTTAAAGAAAATTTATGAATCAATTACAGATGCCCTTAAGGAATAACTTCGTTACTTTCTTACTTCACTTCGTGCGGAAATTGAATTTTAGAAATTCAGGAATGCTATTAATTTTGTGAAGAGAGCCAAAGAGAAGAATACTTTTCACCTAAAGAGGAGACTATTACGTGCATTTTTGCCACATATCTTTTGTAAAATAAATTTTACTACCTCTTTGACAAGTTTATTGGCATCGCGTAGAACGCTTCGCATTGCTCTTTTTTCCTTCGAGTGCGCTGGGAACGTCGACATATTGCTTCAATTTCTCAGAGCTCTATTATAGCGGTGTATAAAACCTTTTTTTTACAATTTCATAGAGTTTTTAACTCGCTGGCTTTGTTATCTACATAAATGAGAAATAATTAAAAGACATATTTCAGCGTGAGATATCCTTTAACCATAGACTTTTTTAAATAATAAACCAAAGCTGAAACATAAAAATTTATTAAGCCCATAAATTCACAGTGTAAAAATTTATTAAAGCCTTAGCAAGAACATTAATATTAATATATGCAATACTGTTGTTCTTTTGAAATTAAATTTTTATGAAGCCCGCGCGCTTGACGAAAGAAAATAGAAGACCCATGGCACTAAGATTTAACTATTTCATTTCCTTCATCTTCTCAACTGGAATATTAAAATTAATCTGATGTTTCTAAATTGAATTTTTGTAAGACAATGTAAAGCTCATAATTCCAGGAGCGGAATGCTGAAACATCAAGAGGTCAGTCGTAAACTCCACGAGATTAGCAGATATTATGTGCGGAATACATGTTTTTTGAAAGTGCTCTCCGATGCCTTTCAAGTGTGCATAACGAGAATTCAGCGTTTAAAAGCCTCTTAACTCCACCTTTTCACGTTACAATAAGCATTACGATAAGCATTCTCATTCATACCGGCTTGTTTTCGGTACTCTAATCGGTTTAAGCGTTAGTAATAAAAGTCAGCAAAAAATCTCTCACAAGTCGATTATTCAACACGTTCAACAATTTCTGGTACATTAAAGAAAATTGAATTGATCAAAATGTTACAATTAACCACTTCTGTATCTAGGACAAATAACACGCGGTTTGGGGAACATTGCCTTTCATATTTCACTATGAGTTTCCAAGTTTAAAAGGGGAAGCACTGATGTTAAAGATGAATACCTAATCGGAAGACTCGTTTCTGTGACCACTCGAGAAAACATCAATGTTGTTCATGACCTCATCCTAGAAGATCGAAGAATTGGATTCAAACAAGTTGCTCCTAATTTAGGAAATTCCTTAGAAAGAGTTTTAGGCGTGACTCAGCTAATCGTCAAGTGGATTCCGAAATGCCTCGATGTAGATCATGAAGGTCGTTTTGTAACCATTCTTACAAGTTTTTGGGCCAACTTTTGACAATGGACGAAACTTGGATTCACCACTACAAACCAGAGACAGAAGAACAGAGTAGCTGCTATCTTTAGTACAAACTCATAAGTTGAAAGCACTTTATGAAATCTTTGGTTGGTTTGAACTATTCTCCTCACCAAATTTTCAATGGAATGATTCATACAAGTTTTTAAGCCAACTTTTGACGACAATGGACGAAACTTGGACTAACCAGTACAAACCGGAGATCGAAGAGCAGAGCAGCTACTATCTTTAGTACACACTCATAAGTTAATAGCACTAGTTTGAAGAAGAGGATATTCTCCTCATCAAATTTCCAATGGAACAATTTTATCTCATCGCTTGAATTCTATGTTGTTTGAATTTCGTTCTTTTAAAAGAGTAATCGCTGATGTTAAAGATGAATACCTAATCGGAAGACTTGTTTCGATGACCACTCGGGGAAACATCAATGTTGTTCATGACCTCATCCTAAAAGATCGAATAATTGGATTCAAACAAGTTGGTTCTACTTTAGGAGTTTCCCCAGAAAGAGTCTTAGATGTGAAACAGCTAACCGTCAAGTGGATTCTGAAATACCTCAATGCAGGTCATGAAGGTCATTTTGTAACCTTTCTTACAAGTTTTGGGCCAACTTTTGACCATGGACGAAACTTGGATTCATCACCGAAGAACAGAGCAGCTGTTATCTTTAGTACACACTCGGAAGTTAAACGCACTTCATGAAATCTTTGGTTGGTTTGAACTGGAGGATATTCTCCTCACCAAATTTCCAATGGAATAATTTTACCTCATTGATTGAATTCTATATTGTTAAAATTTCGTTCTTTTAAAAGGGGAAATGCTGACGTTAAAAATGAACACCTAATCGGAAGGCCCGTTTCTGTGACCAATCGCGAAAACATCAATGTTGTTCATGACTTCATTCTAGAAGATCGAAGAATTGGTTTCAAACAAGTTGCTTCGACTTTAAGAATTTCCCTAGAAAGAGTTTTATACGTCAAACAGCTAACCGTCAAGTGGATTCCGAAATATCTCAATGTAGGTCATGAGGGTCATTTTGTAACCATTCTTTTTGGGCCACTTTTGACAATGAACGAAACTTGGAGTCGTCACTGCAAACCAGAGACCGAAGAACAGAGCAGTTGCTACCGTTAGTGCACATTCATAAGCACATTCAATATAATCGCCCGGATAGCGTTAGGTGCGTGTCGCATGAATACTTACTTAAGTCTGGACCGGTATCTTTAATCTACTACTTTATTTACTGAGCTGGATAGTCTAGAGATGGGTGTTCCGGTCGACAAAAGGATAATGTTACGTCTTTCTTTTAAATCAGATTAAATCATCTATGAATCAGCGGTTTCATTATCTTGGACGAAAGTAATACGAAGAATTAAAACAAAAGGAAAATGAAACAATAATTTTGATAGACGTTGTATATATTTTATTGAAAACGTTAAGTACGAAGGTCAATGATGAACAATAATCACAAGACATCATTGAAAGAGAAATAAAATGTTGTTTCTAACGCTCACATGCTTTTATAAGACCATTTTGTTGATTGAAACATTAGTTGTATTGGTAATATTGGATGTAGAGTGTAGTTCTAGATGTATTTCAAATTTTACATTCGTTTCTGGAAGCAAACCGAGCCATTGGATAAAAAAGATGTGTGCAGAAGCAAGAAGATAAAATCATTGACTTGCCAAGTTACTTTCAGCGTTGATAGTCAATCGTCCTTGTAGTCGTCCCCATTACTGATTTGTATCTGCCTTCAATCACTGATCAATGCACCCCTCTACAATAATGATCGCCATACTCTTCACTAATCACTAAACACTGTCCGCGTCTACAATAATGACTACTACAATCTTCACTTATCACTAATCACTGTAGGCAACTACAATAATGACTACCATACTCTTCACTAATCACTAAACACTGTACGCGCTACAATAATAACCCCTCTGCCTTCACTTATCACTAATCACTGTAGGCGACTACAATAGTGACAACGGTAGTCGTCGTGAAATCTTTGGTTGGTTTGAACTACAAGATATTATCCTCCCAAAATTCCCAAAGGAACAATTTTATCTCATCGATTGAATTCTATATGTTGTTTGAAATTTCGTTCTTTTGTCACGAATCATCTTCATTAAAAAAAAAATCTCCTTGTGTAATATTAATTAAGTGAAGCGACATTCGCGCTTTCGAGTGCGAATTTTGTTTTAAAGGCGGGACGCATTAATTGGAGCGATAATTAAATTCACTGCGAAATACTGTGAATTTCTCGTGTTCTCATGGTATTGACGTTTCCCGAAGTGCGCACAGTGTAATATAATTTGATGGCACATATGCCACATAGTTCGCTGTAGTTGAGAGACGCTACACCGTTCGTAATTAAATTTTATTAATTACATCGCATTCCCGCCAGCTTGATATTTACTCTAGTTTATATTCCGGTTAAATGTGACAGATACCGTACGCAGATGATTTAACCGGCGGCAAATTTACGCCAGAAGTTATTCTAATAGTCATACTCTACGTGAAACACCGGGTCGTTACCACAAATTAAACGTGTGTCGAGGGTTGAAATGAATAGTTAGGTAATTATAAAGGTCCTTTGTAAATGGTACAACTTTACATTTTCAGAGAAAAATATGGACTGTCTTTTCTAATTTGTCAAGTTTATGGCAGCAATGTAATAAAACCCAATTTCAATATATCGTAGGTTACAAAGTTATTGCCAATTTGTTTTTTTTTTTTAAAATACGTGTTCAATCATGAAACGAAAATTGCTTTATTTTTCTGCGCTTTGATCCTCTGATTACAATCAAACCCTAAAATTTGTAACTCGTTAAAGCGTGTATCAACATAACACGCCCGTCTACATACATACATACATTCATGTATGCATAAATGTAAATAACGTTAAGCAAATAAGCGATTTAACCCTCCCCCTCCCCTGGTACTTTTTAATTTTTTATGTAAACTCTCGTCAGCTTCCGTATTAGTCGTTCAAACTTATCGATATTAACTGTTAAATGGGGGGTCGTTATTGACATTTAGTACTCGGCGTGCGAACAAAAAACGTTTCGTAAATCAAAAACGCTGTTTAAAAAACTCCATTATGCGCGCAGAATGAGTCCGTTCGCTCGAGCGAACTTTATCCGAAGCCCTTTCATCGCTGTCCGAAAAATATGTGCTGGATTCGAATCCGTATAATGTGCATTGTGCCATTGTTAACTCGGCATTAAATTAGTACAAGGGTGACTGTTGTTTGTTTACACCTCAAAAAAAAAACGTCATTTCTCACGTATTGATTTATATATTTGTATTGTGTTGGGTTATCGCCTCTCTTAGTATTTTCGAACAAACAGTTTGGCAACTTGTAACATAATAATATAAGATTAGATTGTAATATCAAGAATCTATCAACGTTTTGTTCACGACAAATTATACACGAAATCTCCATTAATCTTGAAGCGCCTTTAATATTTCATCTTTTTGCTATTGTTGCTATGCCGGTTCAAGTTCAATTTGCCATTTGACTTAACATGGGGGTGTGAAATTGTAAAAACATGGGATGGGCCAAGGAATGTCGGTACATGCTGTAGAATGAACTGTTTCCGTACAGTTAAAAATCTGTTTTCCAGCAGTTGAACCCTGTTTCCAACTAATGACGGGCAACTGCCACCATTTTTGCTATGTTCTTCTATGTTAAATCAAAAGAGAAAATGCGTTGAAAGAAATTTTTCTTGAAATATCACACTTAATTACACTAGAATGTAATAATCGGTGACGTTTCTCAAGAAACAATATTTACATGTTTTTCAACGTTTCGCTAAATTTCTAACGTTATTTGGAACAAAATATTTTAATACAATCGAAGCAAGTTGAAATTTGCATTAATTGGAGTTGTTGTTTTTAAAAATACTCTAGCGATTTAAATTTGTGTTCGTGAAACAAAACGAGCGATTTAAATTTATTTATGAATGGCACACGGCTGCAAGAAGGCAATAAAGCTATCGTAAACGAAAGAATTTATGAGAGGCTTTTAAATCTGCCCTTGACCGCAAGACGTGTTAAAGGTGAAAACTTTGAAAGAATGTGCATTTATTAGCGTGCGTTTTCGTCACACTGACATTTATGCAAACCGTAATTACATCAAATTTGCCGAGTTTTAATAATGTACGATAATTAACGTGTAAGCAGCCGAAAATTTTCGTCCTAAATCCAATTAAATTACTTGTTGTTCGAATTCAACAAAGGAATTTTCAACTTATTCTTAACGTAAACAAGTTCCCAGGCGAGTTAGTCTAAACATCCTCTTAAGAGCCATTTAGATTTCGCTAAAATAAATAAATGCTTGGTCAGCAAAATCCCGCGCTTGAAAACGGAGTTTACTCCCACGCAGAAAAATAATAAGAACTGTCGAAATTGGACCAATTTGCACCTTGATGTAGGCAACTTAAGACACCTCTCGGGAGGGGCTTGTTTACATAAACGATCCCGCGGGAGAAAGGGATTTCGAAAATAATTTAATATTCGTCTGACTTTCAAAAAGTTCGGGCGTTTCTTTTTCCCTTTGAAATAGACGAACGTTCAAATGAGTTTAGATTAACCTTAAAAATTAATTCAAAATAAGCTTGTGCATGGTACCCGAAATTTAGTGAAAATTTGTGAAACCCCGAGTATTCCCGTAAAGGGGTAGAGTGAGGCAAACCCTTTTTGGGACGTCATCCCGAGAAACCCCCTCATAGGGAAATCTACGAGGTCCTCTACTGCTGAGTCCTCCCTTTGACCATCGAAACCGGTATGTACCCCTCACATATTAATTGTTTTTTTCGAGACCAATAAATTAATTGTAGTCTCTAATATCGTTTTTATTTCAAGTAGCATTTTACGTTTCTTTTCCTTTTTCTTCTCTTTGCTTTAAACAGTTTCTGAGTTCAAGAATCCGCACGCCTTCCGAAATAAAAATTACAAAATAATTAAATAAGGTTTAACGTTAGTAAAGGCATAAGGGTCCGGTGCCCTTTTAACCATCGGTGGTGGCAGCGTAATTAATTTGCAATATCATTTTCCTCATTTTATATTAAAAGTCCGCTACCCCAGTAAGAAGGGTTGATTACGGAAAAGACTTCATCTTTCACCCCCTCGACCCTCGCTTACAAACGCTTGTAACGGGTTTTTATTTATTCCTGTATCCAACGTGTACTTCATGTGATGTACACAACTAAGTAATTGAACAGTTGACTAAAATCGGTACAATTAATAAATTGAGACAATTAGTAATTAGAATTGGTGCTTCCGCCGGTCAGTCAAATTATTTGCCCAACTATCAGACTAAACTTGGTCACATGAGGTAGAAACAAATATCTTACAACGTATGTTCAAATATGTCTCCTTTTGGTTGAATACACGAAGCCACCCGCCGTTCCAACGCATGCCACACAAGAGTCCACATACTGCGTTCCCTGATATGCTCAACAGCTTCAATAATTCGGCCTCGAAGTTCTTGTGCAGTGTCCCCATACATGGAAATCAAGAGGATTCATGTCAGGAGAGCGCGGTGGCCATGCTACAGAACCACCACGGCTAATCCACCGGCGAGGGAAAAGCTCATCTAGGTATCCTCGAATGACAGCACTAAAATGTGCTGGCTTCTCATCGTGTATGAACCACATGTCCCTTCTACCTGCAGTTCCACACATGATTCTACATATTGCGTTCCCTGATATGCTCAGCAGTTTCAATAATTCGGCCTTGAAGTTCTTGTGCAGTGTCCACGGGCTGATTATGAATGAGTACCTTCATGTAGCCCCATACATGAAAATCAAGAGGATTCATGTCAGGAGATCGCGGTGGCCATGCTATAGGACCACCATGCCAATCCACCGATGAGGGAAAAGCTCATCTAGGTATCTTCGAACCACAGCACTAAAATGTGGTGGCGCCCCATCGTGCATGAACCACATGTCCCTTCTAGTGGCTAGCGGTACATCTTCCAGCAATGTTGGCAAATCGTTTTGTAAAAATGCGTCGGCATTCATACGATCAGGTAAAATGAATGGTCCTATTAAGTGGTTACCAATTATTCCTGTCCACACATTAATTGTAAAACGGCGTTGAAAATTGTGTCTCCTGGTTAGATGCGGGTTTTCAGTGGCCCAGTAGTGGTAATTATGAAAATTCACTATCCCATTGCGTCCATCAGTGAAAAGAATTCGTCACACGAAATTGTTATCGTTGGGTCCAGCGCAGTAGGAAAGCTTTAAAATAAAAGTGTGTGCTTTGAAGGCGTAGATAAAAAAAGTGAAGGTTGTTGTTTATGTAAAAATAATATACTTTGGTGTACTTTTATTCAGTTATAAATAAAAGCATTTAATTACAAACTGACTTCTTCTTCCCTTCACACTAACGAACCTAACAATTGGCGCAGTCAGCAGGTTTCCTTGAAATGGATTCAAAATTGGAAAGTATTCTGCAAAGTATGGTCACGCTTTTACAAGCTCAACAAGAATAATTGCGTCTTCTAAAAGAGCAAGAAAAGGTTTCAACTTCAAGTAAGCCAACAGTAGACATTTAGCTTCTCGTATTGGAACGTTTACCTTTGATTTATCGATCGATTCTACATTCTCTCATTGGTATCAACGCCACAAGATTAGCTTCTCAGAAGCATCGTCAACCCTTCCGGTAGAGCTGCAGGTGTCACTCTTACTCAATTCTCTTGGAGATCAAGAATATCATCAACTTTGTGGTCGCATTTCACCGAATAAACCGACAGAAATGAAATTTGATGACCTAGTTAATGTTCTGGAAGAGCTATTTTCCGATACACGCACACTATTTCGGCGCCGTTACGAAACTCTTACTGCAAAGGCAACCAAAGTCTGAATCACATTCAACTTCGTCATGTCGCGGATGTGGATCAACTTCGCACCGGCGCTTCGATTGTCCATACCAGCATACTACATGTAATTATTGCGAAATTGTTGGCCACTGGGCCAAAGTTTGCCGCAAAAAGAAGAAGGTCGAGAAAGAAGAAATACGCGAGGACGGAATAATGAAGCGAGCACGAAAACGAAATACTTCAGTCAAGACTATCTACCTTCAGGACATTCACTTTACTGATGAGCATTACCGAAAGTTTTTCGACGTCAAAATCAATGGAATCAATATCAGAATGCAAGCAGACATTTCTACCATTGGAGCGACAATTTGGAAATAAATTGGCACACCAATCCTTGACGAGTGTCCTGCAAAAGTTCTCAATGCTGACGGAAGTAAAATCGAAACCCTGGGTACCTGTGAGGTTACTTTCACTTTCAACGGAAATTCCATCATAGTCCCTATTCTGGTAATAAACAATGATGCATGCCTGCTTAGTGAAAAAGTACTTTCCGGTCTTGACATCATCAAATGGACTAATGTCAACACTGTCACATTGACTGGTGTCACTGTTAATTCGCTACAATCGCAGTATCCGAAATTATTTGGACAAGATGCTGGTTCCTGCACAAAAACTCAAGTACATCTTCGTCTTTAATCAGGAGCACGACCTGTACATTGTGCTTATCGTCCTGTCGCACTAGCTATCCAAGAAACACTGAATGCTGAATTGTATCGGCTCGTCAAGAATGGTATCTTGACTCCAGTGGAATCATCTGAATGGACCGCTCCAATTGTGGTTGCACGTCGAGCTAATGGCAAGATACGTCCCTGTGCTGACTTCTCAACTGGGCTCAATGACGCTTTACTTTCGGATGATTATCCTATTATAAATAAAAGCATTTAATTACAAAGTGACTTCGTCTTCCCTTCACACTAACGAACCCAACAGTTATCATTAATGTGGGTTTCCTGCGGCCAGTTGCAATATTGCTGTCTAGCACTATAATCTCGCGGCTTCAAAGCATGAACACGTTGGTAGTGGTACGGATAAAGATGTTGCTCCCTTCGTATGCATTTGCAAGTCCTGTACGTCGAGCAGCCTCCCTTGAGCTCATATTGAGAAGCTCTTCTACGTTTGCAACGTGAACTGGCCGCACCGCGCCACAGGTAAAAGAGAGCCTGCGTCGAGTAGTCGCTGAGCTACCTTGATAAACATATGATAATGCGGATGTAAAATCGCTCATCGCAAACACACCAACTGATACACAAACAAACTTACATACACTATAAACTTAAAATGAAAATTATAAACTATACCAATTAATGGAAATTATGCTTCGCTTCTTACTACAACGTTAATAAGAACGGACTAAATGTATTTCATCACATCATCTGAGGCGCGACATTTTATGGGACAATAAAGCAATAAACCGATTCTTTGAACGAAGGTTAAGGCAGGTTAAGAATTGTGTTCGTCCTCATCTGTTGTTCGTTTTAAAAATATACGATTCTCGTCTGACTTCGTTTTTCTCAAACTTTATTATTTATTATGATTACTGTTTTAATTTAATTCCTTAAGTTAAGTTTCCACATGTTACGGACTTTATGTATTACACTATTTCGCTTATTTTATAAAACATCAAACTTGGACCACTTTAAAAGTTTTTACGTACAGAAATAAGTTGTATTGTTTTTACCAATGAAACTGTCGTAAACTTATATGACGAAAAACTTCTTGTTCGCTTTAAATAAAAACTTATTTTATGTGAATCCTAAAGCCCACGCCTATTTTCGAAAAAGAAAATGCCATATCAATAAGTTCAACCTTTGACACCACGCTATATTCGTTACGTTTTGAATAGGTCAAAGATATGTCATGTTAGTAAAGAGCTCGGCTTGAGGCTCGAGGGAATCGCGTAGAGATTCTGTTATATAGAATTGAAAATGGGATTTCTCATAATGCACCTCCCACAGGTAATTACTACTCAAATAGACTCGACACTATCTGACTATCACTTCAAGTCACATAAATACACGAGATGATAATAATTCGTGAGACTGATGATAAGGAAGCCCAGATGAGGAAAATGGCAAATGATTAAATTTTTTTTAAAGGAAGATTCGAAAACGATATTCAATTTATTTAAGGCCCCAAATCCTATCAATAAGCGTTGCTTTTCTTCGAATTTAAATATCTCCTTAACGGAATCCGGAGGAATTCAATTTTTAGAAAGGGAGAAATTAAATTCACCTTCTGCAAATTATTGCGGGCGCGCTTCGGGTGTTATTGTCGAAAATAACTCATTCACGCATCAACTCCCCGAAAAATTAGATAACGTAAATAAAATTGCAGGTTCCTTTGTGCAACATATTTTAAGAGCGAGTGAAATTGCCTTGAATAATCCATCTTCGGATTCGTTACCCGCCGGACGGGAAAACGCGGGACGGCCGATAAAGATTACTTCTCTCTTTTTTTTTGTTATTTTATCTTTCCGAGTGTTACCGGTGCAAGGGCAATGGTGTCGTACTATTTATTGCTAGATTCGGGGCTTAGAGATCTCGATATTTATGTGGAGCGGTCGAAACTATTTACGTGGTTCTGGGGCTTGCGGATACTTGGGGCTTATTTGGAATTTCCTGGCTTTCGTATTGAACAAGCTTTGCAAAATGACACAGAATTTCTTTATTGTAATACATTTATATACGTAGTTATTTCTTGGGTTTCAATATTGGAGGAGTTTTTATTCGATTGAAAACTGGAAGTGCAATCATTTGAAATATCGGAACAAATAAATTGTTCCAAGAACTACGTTCCAATAAACGTTTCAATAATTTAGTAGAAGCACTTTTGCAGGAAATATGTTCGATTTACAGATAATGTTAATAAAAACCATCTCTGCGAAAAATCTATTTGCTCTTTTTCAATAATAAAAAAAAATTATTCTGAAGAAGCTGTCAATGTATAGTGAAACGTAAACATTTAAATTGATTTTACAAACTGTCCAAGGAATTAAAATTGTTTCTATAAATGGAATCTTCTGAAGTAGGAAAACATTCTTCTCTTATTTTTAACCAAAGACTTCACCTCCGGCAATTTCAAACCTTTTCAGAAACATTCCCTACACACGAAACAATTATTTTCAAACAACACAATGAAGCTTTTTATGTGGGCAGAAGAAATGATCACAAATAAAAAACCGAATAAAAAAGCTCAACTTTGTGTTTCATTGTGCGTGATTGCCAGCACAATGTAAAGATCAAACAAATGCAATTTTTTTTCAGTAATTGATTTCCAGGTAAACCACAAAAGTTCTTTATTGGACGTTTCAGGCGGAAAAACTAAATTGATCCAAATTGGTTGAAATAAAGCGTTAAAATTAATAAGTTTCCGCACACATCGTAAACTGGTGGGTGCGAGCAATGTACGTACATATTTTTTTATGTGGAATCTTGAAAGGGGAAAGACTATCACGAAAGAATGCCATGTAACTAAGGGGAATGAAATTTAAGTAACAAAGAGGGCTCGTAAAAGTAAATCATTCCTGAGAAAAGTAAGCAGATTTCCTCAGGCATATTAGGTTGACAGTGAACTAATTTTACACACGATATTTTTTTAATAAAAACAAATATATACATTTTTTGTGTAAATATTACGAAATATCAAAAGAATAAGTAGGTACGTATAAATAAGTTAAACAGTGCGTATAAATAAGTTAAACAGTGAAATATCAAAAGAATAAGTAGGTACGTATAAATAAGTTAAACAGTGAACAGTGAAAACGGCATATGCGACAGAAAGCTAGATTGAGTTTCGATCAGTTATTAAATATTTATTTTTGAAACGATTATAGGGCAAAGAAATTTTTGCCTTAGATGATCAATGCCCTTCATACGCCACTATTAAAAACTGGGTTTCGGAATTTAAAAGAGGAAGATCAGATGTTAAGGATGAGCCACTGGAAGACCAGTTTCTTTGATCACTCCGGAAAACATTGATTCTGTTCATCTCCATGATATAAATTTGGAAGATCGACGAATTGGTCTTAGATGTATAGCAGAAACATTGCACATTTTCTATGAAAGTGTGTCACACATCGTTCATCACGAGTTGGGTATGAAGAAAGCTTCTGGATTCTGAATTGGTGAGGGGGTGATTAAGAACTCATATGGAATTAGGCCACAATTGGACCCGTTGTACTACCCCTATGTTGAGCAGTGTTTGACTGTCAGCGTTCTTCGAGCCATCCCACTCTTTCGATGAAGCCAAGAACGTCCGACAGAGGGGCACTGCGAATTCCAGCCATGTCAGGCCAGAACTCTCCTAACATGGGACCTCTGATCGAGGGAGTGCGGGGCAATCACAAAGGATATGCTCAGTTAAGTTAATGCTAAGTTACAACCTCTAAAAATTGGGCTGCCTGTTAAACCAATGCGATGCATATGTTTGTTTAGTTTGCAATATCCTGGAAGTCTTCCTACGAGTAGCTTTTCTAGGTAGTTGCATACAGAATTGTGTCAGTTTGAGCGAGGGGCGTTATAGCCTTTTTCGCTTGGTGATACTTGCCTAGATTTACCCATCTGTCGATATGTCGGTCCTGGGTTCTTTGTTTCAATAAGGCATTAAACAGACTTAATGACGGTGCTATGGCCGTCCCGAGCCCTGTCTAGCCAGTTCGTCTGCCTGTTCGTTGCCAAATGCACCAACATGTTCTTTAACCCAAATGAGTTGCAGGGTGTTGTATTTGGTCACTTGTTCTAGTGTGCCGTGACATTGGAGTGTTATTCCTGAGGATATTTTGTTGCTGCTTAGAGCCAAGAGTGCCGCCCTGATATCACTAACTATTCTAACGATTTTATTCTGAACACCCCGATCCAGAATTGCTCTTGCATCTTCTATAATGGCAGCTGGTTCTGCTTGAAAAACAGTTGTTAGTTTGCCAAGTGCTATGCTCATGTGAAAGTCCAGGTTGTTGGTTGTCCATCTTCAGCGTTCAAGGAAACGTCGATGTGCTTCTTGAATATATATGTAGGTACGAGGGGATAGACCACCGCCCCAAAAAGAGGAGCTTCTTGTAGAGCCTCCTTCAGGATGAGGTGGTGCCTACCTCCGAGGCCTTTATTATTCCACACCTTTTTTGCCCACAGCCTAAGGGCCGATCCCAGTGCCATTCCCTCCACAAATATGTTCAATGGAGGGAGGAAGGCTGAGGATGGCCTCTAAGGCGGCGGTAGGAATGGATTTCAGCGCACTCATGCATGCCAGCCCCTGTACATGCGAAAGCTCCAATGCTGTTGTCGATAGTCGGGCTCTGGGCCACCAGACCAACGCTCCATAGCAAAGCATGGACCTAATTACGGAAGCGCGCAGCCATAGGGCGGCTTTTGGTGATGGTCTCAAACTCCTGCCCATTGCACGGCGACACCGCCAAAAACCGACGCATGTCTTTGCTACTTTTACATTAACATGTTTACTCCAATTCAGTTTCCGGTCAAAAATGACTCCTAGATAGTTGACTTCATCTGAAAAAGTTCGTACAGTTTGGAAAAGTTTGGGGACCCTAAGAGTGAAAGTATTCTCCACGACTCAAAAAACTTCGTGTTGAAAAATCGACCCGCAAGACTCCTGCTTCATTTTTCTGTGACAAAGATGTTATAATTTTGTTGTGAAAAAAACGTGAAAAAATTGTGAAAAAGCATCGCGAAAAATTTGCTAAAAGTTGTGCTTTGACAAGGCTCCTGCTCGGAAGTCAACGATTGCATTGCAAAAAATTAATTTTGAATTGATCGACCATCCACTCTTTTCTCTGAATTTAGCACCGTCAGACTGTTCTCAGGACTCAAAAGAAATATTTGAATGTGAAAGATTTTCGACAAGTAACGAACTCCTTAAGTGCGTTGAGGAGTAGTTTGGAGACCAAGATAAAGGCTTTGAATTAGTTTATGAACGTTTCGCTAAATGTGTAAGTTTTAGAGGAGATCATGTTGAATAAATAAAAATTTGTTTTGAAATAATATGGTAAGTTAGGTACTTATCAATATTCCCTCGTACATCATTGTTCACCACAATGCTATTACTTTTCATTGTGTTTCTAGTTATAAAATAATTCTATTTTTCCTTTCGCGGCAAAATGACAGTTTTCGCTTTGATAATGGAAGCAATTTCCGGACGTATTCAAAAACTTTGACCTTCTCTAATATCGTTTGGGTACTCCCTACAAATTGTGTGAGTTACAACTTAGTTCCGACTTGATTTACTGCGATATAAGTTTCTAACGTCCTTAAGAGGGAAGACTCTGGGACACCGATGTAAAACTTTTTCCAACTGAATTATTGTCTCTTATAGTAATCTGTGTCCCAATATTTTTAGTAAATTGCGCGAAAATAACGTGCGATAAATCTCACACTTTTCCTGCCATTTATAGTAACTGTAACTAGAACACGAAGTAAGTACGTGAAGACATCGAGAAAACGTGATTCGTAATTCCTTAAGTATAAATAAATGCAATAGAATTTTGGAAATTATGTTTATGAAGCTGTTTGTTTTTGTCAATAACGTTAAATAAATTTTTAATGAAAATTGTTCTCGATTGAGAAATTATGTGACTGTTTGATAATAATGAGGTATTTGATTTGAACCACGTTATTTGCGAGCGACAACTTGTTGTTGAAGCCATTAGTATTTACGCACGAAAATGCAAAGCCAGCGTGTGACATAATGAGATTCAGCATATCCTGATTATACAGATAGAAGGCTTTGACTTGGACCAATAGATTTCATTACGTTTTGATGATGACTTTTTTCTTTCGAAAATGATGAAAAAGCAAAGAACAGAACTTGTTTCCACTCGATTAAATACTCCAATTTAAAAAAAATTAAAACAATGCACCTCTTGTCAAAGAAATTGTTTACAGAACAATGTGATGAGCATTTCGTCAGCAGGGCACTAGAAGATTGATAGCGGTATGACATGTTAACTAATTGAAATTGTAGCTGGAGTGGTAGTGAATTAACAAAAAACAATTGATTGTAGTAGAAGCACTGGAAAGATAATAAAAGTTAATGGGGCGGAAAGTAAACGCGCTGCCTGCCACCAAGCGAGAGTTTGTTTTAGTCTCAAACGTCGATAGTAACGTATGTTGCCGGTAAAACTTGTAACGTTGCAGCTTTTCAAAATAAATTAAAACAATACATCAACTGGTTTAGGACTTAATACACCTTCTTACTCCAACTTTTACTAAAAACACTTTTTCCATGTCGTATTTGGAAAGTTATTTTTTAATAACATTTGTGAAGCTATTTCGAAAGAAAGGATGACATTTCTAGAACGAGTAGAGAAATTCAAGCAAATATTATAATAAGAGAGTTTAGTTGAAATTAAAAGTAGAAATATTAGCAAATATATGTAGGTATTTTATGTCGGTAACAGAGGTGCGCATTGAATGGAAATAATGTTGCTATGGTAGCAATTTCCAACCGTAACGCAATTACGAAAAAAAATCAACGTTTTTTTTATCTATTTGCATTTTGATAAGAGAAACGCGCCGCTAATTATAATGGCGACACGTACAAATTACAGTTGTATTATTTGTTTACACGCCAAAAGTATCCCTTGATTAAACACGTGCGCCGAGTTATGAATAATTCAAGCACTGCACATGCTTTAATTAAAGGACACTCATGTACGAAATTAAATGTAACCCTTCAAGTAAATTTATCGACAAGGTCCGCTAATTAGAACGCGAATTTAGTTAAAGGTTCACACGTCCTTTGTAAGCAGGCTTTCGCTTTTTGACCGCTTTGTCCCGGAAAAGTCGGGCGTTTATTTATGTTCTGGAAAAAAAAGGAGAGGGATCTTCGATGAAACCCACTCGGTTCTTTGTTTGTGAAATATGTGCGAAGTACTTCTCGACGGTAAACTTTTAATAACCGCTGTCACGCATTAAATAAAATGAAAGGCAGGAATTTTTGTTGGCTCTAGAATTCTCCGAACTTTTGCAATGGGTTTTGAGGACTTTTAACTAAGAAGGAGGAAAATCATTAAAGTGATTTATTCTCGTTTGGTCTCTAAATCAATCGATTTCGCGATAAAAACTATCATGTCGCTTCTTTTTTTCTAAGCTAGGCGTTTGTGGGACTTTAACACAGAGAAGTTTTCTATAGTAAATAAAGAACAGATACGAGGGCTGTATGATGGAGTATGATACCGTGCAGGAGTACATCACAGCACATGATTTGGGTTTCAAACCTCGGAGAACCACGGCGATGTTGATCATTACATTAACTAATATCAACGACAATTCGTCCACGTTCAACCAAAACACCTACGAGTATTATATCGCTGAAAATCTACCACCGAACAGCTACGTGTATCAAGTGATAGCAAAGGACATCGACTCCCCGAAAAACGCCATAATACAATATTCGATTGTGGTAACGGATAACAGAAAGCCACTGATGTCATCCGAGTGCTTGGTAACAGTTAATATAATAGACGCCAATAATAACGCCCCCAAATTTGAAGAAGAAGATTATCTACCTCCAATTCCTCTGGATGCAGTTGAAGGCCAAGGTTTTCTGAAAGTAATGGCCAAGGACGATCTGGATTTCGGTGTCAACGCCGAGATAATTTATTCGTTGGTATCAGGAAACGGTACATGATAGACAAAATGAGCGGATGGATATCTCTAACGAAGAAAGTTGGAATCGCAGGGAGGATATTTTTGTTGAAAGTACGTGCCACTGATAAGGGAGTGCCACCTCAGCAAGATGAAGTAACAGTCACCCTAATAATGACAGGAGAAAATAAGTACACGCTAGTCTTTACCGCTTTGAGTTATCAGGTGATAGTCCCCGAAAATGAACCACTCAGTTCGACGATGCTGACTGTCAGTGCGTCTGATGGTGACCAAGGACCAAATGGTATGGTACGATATGAAATTTCGGGTGGGAACGAGGGAAAAGAATTTGGCGTGGATGCAGTTTCAGGGGCTGTTACGATATTGCAACCCCTCGAGTATGATACCGTGCAGGAATACAGACTGAACATCACAACACATGATTTAGGTTTCAAACCTCGGAGGACCACGACGATGTTGACCATTACATTAACTGATATCAACGACAATTCGCCCACGATCAACCAAAGCGCCTATGAGTGTTATATCGCTGAAAATCTATCGCCGAACAGCTACGTGTATCAAGTGAGAGCAAAGGACATCGACTCCCCGAAAAACGCCATAAGACAATATTCGATTGTGGGTGGTTCGGGAAAGAACGTTTTGGTAATTGACCAAAAAAACGGAATCGCCACCGCCAAAATCAGTTTTGACTATGAAGAAAATAACTTGTATAACTTGAACATAGTGGCAACGAATCCTGATTCTGTTATGTATGGAACCACGGAACTCATCGTGCATATAACAGGCGTAAACGATTTATTCAACTTGTGTTTCATTTCGATGTTTCTGAATCAACTGAAGTTGGGACTAGCATTGGGACGATACAAGCAACAGACGAGGATTCCGGGGAAGATGGAAAAGTCTATTACCTCTTTGTTGGTTCGAGCAACGATCGTGGTTTCATAATTAATTCGGAAACGGGTACAATCAGCGTATCAAGAAATTTGGATAGAGAAACTCAAAGTAGAGTGGTGTTGACGGTGATTGCCAAGAATGCCGGAGGTATTCGTGGAAACGACACAGACGAAGCACAAGTGATAGTTTCAATTCAAGATGGGAAGGACCCACCAGAATTCTTACAAAAATTATACGAAGTCGAAATATCTGAGGGAGCTCAAATTGGCACGGTTGTTACCTCAGTTAAAGCTATCGTTAAGGATGTGAGACCTCAAAATAATCAATTTAATTATTCGATCATTGGGGGAAATACAGACCAAGTATTCAAAGTAGATCAACAAACGGCAGAGATCGAAACTGCCAGATTACTAGATCGTGAAACTGTCCCAATGTACAGTCTCATAATTGGGGGGATCGATATGGGAAATCCACCGGAAACTGGCACCATGGCCGTCAAAATCCACGTCACGGATATTAACGACAACGGCCCGATTTTCGATCCCCAACCAGTCGGGCGCGTGTCCGAAAATGAATCTCCCAACACCAAAATTATGACCTTAACAGCAAGAGACCCTGATTTACCACCAAACGGAGCACCTTTCACTTACAAATTAATAGGAGGCAAGCACAGGGATTACGTTAAAATTGATAAGCACAGTGGTATTGTTTTGACCGCAAAGAGTATTGCCGGGAGGTAACATCAGAGCCTAACATCACAGTCGAGGTTGAAGATAGTGGTAATCCAAGGATGAAATCGCAACACAGCGTGAAAACGGAAGTCGTTGATCAAAATGATAGCCCATCTAGTCCAAGATCTGTTCATATCCTCGTGCATTCCTTTGATAATGAATTTCCTTTGGGTAAAATTGCTGATGTACGACCTAATGACCCTGATACCACTGGAGATTATAAATGCAAAATGGTTCAAGAATCCATGATAACTGGAACCTTGAGCATCCCAGCAACTTGTAACTTCTACACCTCGAAGATTACCCCACATCATGGTTATTCGTTAACAATATCTGCCAATGACGGGAAACATTCTGATGTTATAGCAGCCGAATTCTTAACACTTGATAACGCAACTGTTAAAAACTCCATCACAATCAGAATAGCAAATCTATCAGCCCAACAATTTCTTGCTACTAATTATCGGAACTTACTGGATATTTTGAAGTCGTCTTTATCAACTAGAGAGGCATTTACTTTATATGGTCTGAATGATAATGAGGAAGCGCTCGAATTAACTTTGGCCATAAAGAGCCCAACTGGTTACAGAGATAAATATTACACAGCCGAAAAAATTCTTAAAAAACAAGGTGCCATAATCAATTCATTTCAAAGTTCAGACGTAAAAATTAACTATCCTCCATGTAGTGAGAGCACCTGTGAAAATGATGGGATTTGCACGCAGACTATTACAGTCAGAAAGAACACCAAAATTACAAACAGTCCAAATATTATTTTCACATCTCCAGTTATAACTCATGATTACACCTGCCAATGTACAGATGGATTTATAGGGCAGAACTGTAACAAACGCCAAGATCCATGCTTACTAAATCCGTACAAATCTGTCGGACAATGCAGGAGGCAGGGTTACAATTTTCAATGCATTTGCCCACTTTCCAAGGATGGAAAATATTGCGAACTGGAAAGGGGAGATGCTTGCTAGGAAAATCCTTGCCAAAATGGAGGTTCTTGCCGAGAAAGTCCTTCTTCTGCTTGTATCGTCCAGGATATCGTGGTAATCAGTGTGAGGCTATGATTGATACGTGTAGACCCAAGCCTTGTTTGCATGGTAGTCTCTGCGTTAGCCTAAAACCCGATTATAAATGCAGAAACATTCTGATGTTACATCGACTATAACTATTGAAAATCCATCACAATCAAAATTCTACAGTTCTCCGAACTTTTGGATTTTGAGGACTAAGAAACAGGAAAATCATTAAAGTGATTTATTCTCATTTGATCTCTAAATCAATCGACTTCGCGATAAAAAAATATTGTATCGCTTGTTTTTTTTTAGCTAGGCGCTTGTGGGACTTAAACAAAGAGAAATTTTATTTTCTTTGTAACTGTAGTAAACAAAGAACAGATACGAGGGCTGTATGATAAGCATCCAAGTTTAACGACTGTTGGAGCCACTGACTCAAAATTTGTATACAATCGATACCACTAGAGTAGTTTTGTTTTGACACCTGTTTTCTTGCAACCATGGAGAAGGGACAATATGGGTTAGTAATTCGATTCCTTTTTTGGACGGGCAGACGCATGAGGAAATCAAGGAGAAGCTGCACCATCACCCGATATTGGTTCAAGCACTTAAAGGAATTTCGATTAAAGCAAAAAAATTGACTATAGGTATTTTCAAAACTGTCTGTTGACTGACGTTTTATCTCGTCAAGTATATTTTAACAGCCATTTAAAAGTTGCTCGATAAAAATGGATTGCAGCGAAAAAATTTCAGAATTCATTTGAATCTCCTTCCTCCCTTCAACATAGCAAAGATAATCGCAATAGTTCCTCCATAACATCCCCCCTCGGAATTACATTAAGTATATGAACAATCCTTTAATTCTGGGGCAGAAACTTAGCTTTGCCCCGTGATATATTCCGCTTTACGGCGCCATAAAAAGAGAATGTAATCATTTTTGCAAAGTTTATTGAAACGTAAAAATTTAATTTAAGCGTTTTTTCGCTCATGAAAGAGCCAGTAGTTTGCCGGGCAACCGCCGTAAACTTTAAATAATGCGCTTAAAAGAATCGCGCTTTCATCAAGTCCTTTCGTTATGACGAGAAACACAAAAACGTTATTTACATTGCTCGCCAACTCCTCTGAAACGTAATTATTTTTAAAATAATTTTTTCTCAAGAACATAATTAAATAAAATCGATCATTTACGAGGGAAATGGGCGATGTATTTATGTAATCATCTGAGATGTTTTTACGTAATCTACTTAAAATTAGTTGTGAAAATAAAGGTACAAATAAATACTTCATTTTTTTGCTTAGGGACAAAGAGGTACTTGAGAAAAGACTTAACTAAACCTGTAAATGATTGTAATGAGCATAATCACTCTGTATAGTAAGAAATGATTTTATTGCAAAAATAAATTCTATTAAAATTTATAAGCACAAAACTTTGATATTATTCGAGATTTCAAAAGAAACATGTGATTTTAATTTCAATAAATACGTGAGTTTGATAATTCAATTTTCGGGAATATCTAAATTTCCATCATATAAATAATACGTGGGCAAAAATTTCCATTCCAACTGCTCCGACATACATAAATCATCGCGGGCTTTCTTTAAAATACGGGGGGGATTAGGAATTTAGTTTCCAATGGATCCGGCGTAATAAATAACCGATTTAAAACCGCAAATATGAAAAGTGCACGCGCCTAAAAATGGGATGGCTGCGGAAGGTGTCCGGAGTTTCCCGCAGGCAAGATAGAAATTGGAAATTCGTGTAACAAATTTGTTGGCTCACCTTCACGCCGTTCCCCGTGTTTATCGACTTGCTTAAAATTCTACCGAGCTGCGTTCCTCTCGTCAGTTCGGGTTTGTATCGTTCTGCATTATTAGCAGTCGCTAAATATTTATAACCTAATAAAAGGAAATGATACGAGGAAGGGACTGTATATGAAAAAAGCTTCTGTTTTTATATGTAGTGGCTTTAAAGAAAAATATACCGGATGACACATTTTAACATGTTTAATACAAAAAACTGTTTTGTAAATTTCCAATTTCCAATCTAAACATCTTTCTTGAACGGTTTATATGAAAAACCCTGTATATTAAATTAGCTTATCATAGTATTTTATTCTTATCAGCACATTGTCCGCTATAGAGACGCTAATTTCGTTAACTCGGCCGAAGTTAAACGTTTATAGGTTCATTACGCTGCCTGGATCGTAATCGTACATTGCAACAGATAAAGCTCGATAGGAATGTTAATGAACACGAACGTCTTCATTGTCTGCGTATCAACGGATGTAAAAACGAAGCAGTAAAGATTGACTTCCGGCATAAAATAAACTGTGTCTTTAAATTGTTAAGATCTTATCTATTCGAATTGGCTGTAAAAATAAAATAGACTATAACAGCAAGTAAATTCCAAGCGAAATAAATATGGATTACTTTTATGCCTTCTGAAGCAGTACTCGACGCTTAAAAGACAACATTTGACAGGTTTTAAATTAAATATTTATTATCCTTGAAAGTCATTCTGAAACGTTTCTATTAGGCGATAGAATTCCACAGGTTGTCTATTAGATGAATCGCCTTAACAATGAAGAGCGGCAAAATCCTCTTCAATTTAACGAGAACGTTTCTTAAATATTCTCCGTACAGTTTCGTATTAAACGGAATACAGTCGGCAACCCTTTCAAAAGTTAGATGCCCATTTGCATAATTAATCTCGTCTCTTGCAACTCACGTCGAGACCAGGACATTACAAAACTCCTAACAGTGCGAGTACAAGTGCTCTCCGTCGATTTGCTTTATTCTAATTATACACCGAGGAGCTCAGAGTCTCAACAAACTTCAGCTATAAATGACCGGTTTTACTTATTGTAATAACAATGACAAACAATCACCGCAATCTAAGCGCTAAACAAAAGGCAAACTTCGTTTACTATTTGAAAAGATAAAGGCGCTTTGTCTGCGTTTCGAAGACGGTCTTGTTACCGCAAATTCTTATTACCTTTGAAGAAATTGTAGACCGCATGAAAGGAACGGAATCTTATTCCTTGAAGTTCTGATTTAAACTTCGTTCACACTATTGAGCATTCCAATTGTAAAGTGCAATAAAGGAATGGATTTTATATAAGCAGGTTTATCAATACTACAATATACAGGACGACAAAAAAAAGTACTGACGAAAGAAGAAACTTTCCAGAATGTGCGAAAAGTTGTTCAGTCGTAAAACTTGAGCGTGAATTAATAACACACCGTTGCACAGCTGAAATACTTACAATGAAGCGAATAATAATTCTCGACGCTTTAAAAAATAACACAACGAACGCACGAATTGAATTTTGTTAGACTTTGTACAAACTTGTGTTAATAATTCGCCTTTTATAGCTAATTGAACGGCGCACACAACGAATTTATAATAATTAACAAACTAAACAGATTACGAATATGTTTACTGACTATAATGGTTTAAATTCTGGTTGTCATCACCATTTCTTTGTTCCTGACTATAGACTAGAACTACAAAAAACTTTTATGACTGTATTTATTTCGTTTGTCACGTGTACCAGCCTGTATATTAACTTGACCCTTCGCTAAAAATATTGTGAATATTTTTAATTAAATTTACATCAAGTAACTTCTCAAGAATTAAAATGATTATTTCAAGAACAAACTTATTTCAGAAGCAATACATTTCTGAAATTAAAACATTTCCCTTCTGAAAAAAAGTCCTCCGACAAACAAATGTAATATATTTTTAATTAATTTGACGAACGAAAAATAACGTACCTGAACTTGCCTGCTGACAAAGCGCGTCTTATTTATTAATCACTGAATATCTTGCCCAATTTAGTGAAACAAAACAATTTGCATCGCTTCGTTTAAGTTCGAAGAACTGAATTTAAATCACGTCCCTTTAAATATCCTCTCGGACAATTACATAAAAAAGCACTTTCGCAGCTTAAAAGCTAAAGCGCCGTTAAAGAGTTTGTTGCGGCTTCAGACGGGAAATTATAAATTTCTCCGGGATCAATTTGGTTGTTTTTTCCGGGTAATGAAGCCGACGTGTTTTCGTTAATGCCTTTTAAATAATAGTCGAGTATTCTTTGCCATGAATCTCAGAGAAACGGCTTTTAAAGGATAAGCATTTTATTTTATTAGCGAAGACTTCATTAGCGAGCGTAATAATATTGTAGCCAG
Source organism: Serrognathus titanus (assembly GCA_039766575.1). Taxonomy (NCBI): domain Eukaryota; kingdom Metazoa; phylum Arthropoda; class Insecta; order Coleoptera; family Lucanidae; genus Serrognathus; species Serrognathus titanus. The sequence continues at coordinate 6,455,814 of CM077912.1, forward strand.
AAAAAAAATTGAAAATGAAGATGACAGTCTTAGTAATAAATAAAAAACTTACAAAAATGAACTTGAAAGAAATGTCCTATAAACAATTTCCGATTTCATTGATTCTACACAGAAAAAGTGCCTGTAATTAAAATGAAATGCGTAGTAGTAATTGATGATGAACTTCAAAATTATTTGCATTACCTTGACCTAGTTTTACTTTGCGTATTTTTATGGGCGTATCGTAAAAAAAGTACTTAAGGTCGTTACGTAAGGGTCTCACATTCCCACGTGAAAATGAAACACAAATGAAAAGATCATTCATTTCACACGCATTGTACATTTGCGTTCCATTTCTGTTTATTTTACGACTTTCTACATTACAATTTTGTTAACGAAAGACGGTAACTATGAAAATGTGAAAGTGGTGGAAAGGACCTTCAATTACTTTCCAATATAATCTTCGAAGTCAATACATTTGTTTGTTAATGAATATACTTAAACTTTTCCTTTTCTTGGGTGCGAAAAACTTGTTCACCTTCCACTTCAGTTTCACGTCGTCATAAAATCGTTGGTGTTCCTTAGCTCTTCTTCTTTAATTTTCTGAAGTGAAAATAAATAAGAGTATATACGAGGAGGTCGTTTTTATATTCCCGGGCTAGGCGGTTTTCAATTTTAATGTAATTTTTCATTATAATGTTTTTTAATCATATATGCCTTGGTAATATGTTGGAATGACGAAGGTGAGTGCGAGATGGGTTCCACGAATGCTTTCGCCATTCTAAATGCGTATCAGGATGGAGACGTGTGAAAAATTTTTGGCGCTTTGTGGAGATGAACCAGATTTATTTGTCACTGGGTTCATCATTTTGATCCCGAGTCGAAACAAGAATCGATGCAGTAGCATATTAAGAGCTGCAGCCCTCTCAAGAAATTTAAAGTCACCCCTTCTACAGGAAAAATAATGGCAAGTGTTTTTTGGGATTGCCAAGGAATTTTAATGATTGATTACCAGAATAAAGGTAGTATGGTAACAATTTCTGGATTCAGATTTGTATTATTTATATGTTGAATTATTGTATATTGTGTTTTTGTTGAATGTTTGTTAAAAAGGACCGAGTCCAGTTTACTGGACGTCGGTACTGCACTTTGAATTTCTACGTTCCGTACCATTTCTGGACACGCCTGAATTTTTTCAAACTCTCTATTTTCTTTTTTTAAATACAACGTAATGTACTATACAAAATGAATACTACAGCTACTCTAAGATTTACCAAAATATTACAAAACATAATTATCGTGTACTGTGCCACATTCTGAAGTAAGGATGTGTGCATAAACCAGGGCTTTCTGGACATAACGGACAGTGGTATCTGGATTTCTTGGAAACTGCACTTTTGCTACACTGACGACACCTCTTCATCGCCAATTTATCCTTCGATGTGGAGGGAACTGGTTACTGAAATAGATAAAAAAAAAGATAATGAAATTCCGATTGCTGGTCTTTGGCCTAGAATATCTGTCACTGACCTGTAGCATATCCTTTATAACTTCTTCTCTGAATTTCAATAGGTCAATTTTGGTTGTATTTCTTTCTTTCTGATATATATAGTAGGCATTCCACATTGCAATATCTACGAGACGAAAGAACACTTTTCTGTACCATCTTATGATTTTCCTTGGCGATGAATAGTATCCCATCATTTGATCTGATCTATCTTATTGTAAGCAAGAACACACTCTGGTTTTATTGCTTGTTTTCCTTTCCTAGTTGTTGCTTCTTTCATTCAGTGTTTATGCATTGTGAATATCATAGCCACCCACCAATCTCTCGTCTTTCCAGTGTGTGACCAACACAGGACCTTTTCTTTTCCAAACAGCTTCTCCTTTCTTAATTTTTTCCTGAAATAATTGTTTCGGATTTCCCTTTCTACATTTTCGCAAAGTTCCTATAAGTTTTGTCTTCCTTTTGAACAAAGCCGGAAAGTTATCAAGGTATATTTCATGCCCTTTGTCCAAATAGCGTTTTAGTAGCTCCGTTACAACTGAAAACGTGTGGGACTGCTCTTGATCATTGTCTGTTAGAGTGTCTTTTCCAGCATAGACTAGGATATTAAAAAAAAACCATCAAAGTGGTCAGCTCATACAGCTTTGTGCCGTATTTATGGTCCTTGTTCGTAATATACTGCCTAAACTATAGGCGTCCTCTCCAGTGTATCATCGATTCGTCTATGGAAAGTTGTTTCATTGGAAAAACCAACTACTGAATATTTTGGAGCATTTTGTCTAAAATAGGTCGTATTTTATGTAAACGGTCAGTTGTATCCACATCGCTATGATTTACAAACCGCAAAAATTTCAGGATATCGCAAAATCTATTCCTGGACATGCAAGTCGGAAATAAAAGGAATTTGTGCGCCATTGTTTTGACAAGCGAGGAAAGTGTACAGTTCCAAACAGAAGGCAGAGTCCAATCAATTTGGTAACATCTTCCCATGCTTTAGACTTTTTTCTCGTATTTTTTGCAGCTGGCATTGAAGTTTTTGCATGATTATTTGTTTCAATTACAACTGTATTTATTATATCATCGTCAAAGAATAATCTGAAGTAGCCAATAGGTTTGGCATCATTGCCTAAATTCGATGTAAAAGATGGTATCAGTTTCCGTGTTTTCACTCGAAATCTCAGATAAATGGTCAGCAATGTTCTCTGACTCAGCTTCAGTAAGATTTCGTTTTCATCGATGGAAAAAATCTTGATCTCTTGCCCTTGTATTTCCTGTACTAAAGCTAACCATCACATAGAAACCTTTATTTGTACAATTTCAAATAAACAGAGTAGTATTGACTTACCCAGGAATTGTTAAATCCTCAGATGCACTCATTGTTCTTATTAACACTTCAAGAGGTATGATGAGTACAATTAACTAAACGCAGCAGCAAATAACAAGAACTAGGGGTAAACTAAATGCACATGCAATAGGGGATACCCCGTATTCGTATTTCAGTCCTTAGAAAGTAAGACTTCCATCACGTAATCGACATCTACTTATTCAAAACGTTCTCTACGTTTATTTCACATTTAGCGCTGCATATTGGTCACTAACACCGAATACTTTTGAACTAATTTTGACAAAATACATTCTCCACAGCCCACAGATCCGCCCTAGACTTTCAGTACGATTTTAATACCACTATTTAAAGTCATTGGCCAACGTGTCCAGTGTACTGGACATGGTTCACTACGAGAAACCTCTCCTGGACGCCGGTAGCGAACATGTTAAAGCATCAGCTCAGAGAAAAGGCGCGGAAAACTGGCGTCCTATTGCTCCACGACAATGCACCACCCCACAAGTCAAGACTTTCAAAAGCTGCGGTTGCTACATGTGCCTATTTTTTGTTTCCAAATCTCAAAGAAACTCTAAGGGGAACAAAATTTAGGGACGATGACGAATTTCGAGCGGCTGTTGAAAGGCATTTTGCGGACAAACCAAATGAATATTTTTATAAAGGGTTAAAGGTGTTATTGAAACGATGTAGCAAAAACAAGAAAAATTAAATTTCTGTTGCTGTTCTAATCTCTTCTTTTCGTGCCTAGTCCGGGAATATAACAACGATCCCTCGTAGTCCTCGAAGTCTAAAACGTTTGTGGACTTGTGCACTGTAATGCAAAGACAGAAGTTTCTTTTTCCTGATCTTGTAGGGCGGTTTTCTTTGATGGAATTCTGCGACTTTATCAAAAATTCAATATAAGGAAGGTACTGAATAAGAAAAATTTCTTTGGAGTCCCAGAAAATCGTGGCTATTACGTTGGTGCTGTCGGTTGATTCTTGAATTTTTTTGGTGGTGAAGAGTTCTTGTGTTTTCAGTACCATATCTTATGGTGAATCCAAGTATCATCGCCCGTGACAATTCTTTCAATAAAATCTTCCTCTTGCCCTTTAGTTGTTTAATGTTTTCTGTCATGGTGACTGAAATTGATCGCCCTTTGCGAGGATCATTTTTTAACCAATTTCTTCCCCATTTCAACTATTTGGACCAAAATTTTATCATCTTGCAAAGAGGTGAAGCTTCCTCATTCGCAACAGACATCCTGCCATGTATCTGTTAGACATTCGAAGTCTGCCATTGCTCTAATTATGATAATTATTCTATTTAAAGCAAAATAAATCTGAATAAAAGTTGTTGGCTGGGAGTTGGTGAGAAAAAAAACTTGTTTTCGTCAATCAACAGCCTTTAATTAAATTAATTCCATAGTAAACGTAATTCAGGTTCGTTCTGCGTTCCGACTGTGTACAATGTAAACGACATTGGTTTTAAATTATTTTAATGTGGTTGTGTGTGTCCTTTTTAATTAGAATTGTACTGAAGAAGCGTCGAATTATAACGTGAAACGTTTACTATGGAATTGATTTAATTAAAGGCTGTCGATTGACGAAAACAAGTTTTTTCTCTCAAAATAAATCTCTATGACACTATGACAAAGACTACCTTAATAAAGAATCCATGCAATTTATTTCGTGCACTTTTTTAACAGTTAATTTGACTTTAAAAGGTTTTTAATGTAGCACGGAGAATATCACAAATAAAATCAACGTAAAAAGGAAAAGAAACTATTCTGGTTTCCTTATTTTTAAAGAAATTCACCGTGATGTTTGTGTCCGACTTAGTTTGCCTCCGTTTCTAACTCGTACGTTTTTAAAATGAAATTTGATTTACGCGAACCAGGAAAAGTTTGTAACCGTCGGAGCAGTCGCCCTTTTTCCCCCGTGGATTTTTACAACAGTTACAACGTCGAATAATTCAATACAATCAATTTTATTATTTCGTATCGAGTTTTCTTAAAAAGAAATTGCACATTCATGATCCATTTTGCGCGATCTAATTTCCGCTGCAGTTTCATTTTGTGATTGCTCATTAGTTGTTTGCGCTCTAGTTAATAAATGTCGAGCGTATTGGTTTAGTTATAACTGCAATTATCCCTAACTTGAAATAACTTTCGTGTACAAGCAAACGACGGCGAGCACGCTAATAATCTAATTGGCGATGTAATTTGCTCTTTCACGTTTTCCGACTCAGAAGCGACCTCAAATTTCAGCATTCTCGCTGTAATTTCTTGGCAACGTTCAGTGTAAGTATTTGTAATTTAAACTTCACTCTACATTATCCCGTGCATAATAATTTTCTTGTTGAGGATCCGCTATACTTACTAATCCACCTCAAACTGCATGCAATCTACTCCCGAAATTAATTTCAGAAACGTGAAAAAGCAAATTACACCCGCCTATTTGATTATACCGAATTTTCAGGTCGACGAATTTCAGGATTTGGACTTGCAGTAGCTCGTGCTTTTAATAATTTCCCCTTGCTGCATTACTTAGTAATTCACCTGCAGCTGCCCCCAAAATTAATATTTCAAAAACGCGGAACGTGTAATAACTTCGGTAACACAGATTGCAGGCGAAATCTGTTACACGGATACGAAATTATACGCTTGGAAAAAACTTATGCAAATTAGTTGGGTGTGGGCATTCGCGTATGAAACCACATTGCTTTGATGAATTTCGATTTAACAATTAAATGATTCTTAAACCAGAACGATCATAATAATTCCAAGGATGAAAAGTACTAACTTCATAATTTGAATTTGACAAATTTTGTTTCGTTAGTTATTAGTTTCAGAAAAGCAAATTTCATTAACATTAATTTCATGGCATTCATCATTGCCTCAAAGTAATTGTTCATTCAACCAAAGCGCATCAGTAGCACGTTGCTTCTTAGTTAAACAGGAGCAATTTGCAGTAAGCCTTGCTCTTAGATTATAGCTGTGAAACCTTCTTGGAATAGTTTAACTCGAAATTACGAGTCCAGTGGCGTAGAGAATTACTAATTTGTGTTGCATTCTAAATGAGATATCTGTGTGCAGTTAAACAAGCAAAATGATACCGGACCAACTGCAGTACGTAGAGTACTTGTAACACATTCGTTCATTATAACATCTTGTTATACACTCGAATGCATAAGTATCATAGTAATATGTACACAACACGTTGACGAATACAACCTCCACACAAACCTTTGTTGTTGACCGTCAGACGTCTAAAAGCTTCACACACGCTCGGTATGAATGTACATGAACACAAAAGCTAATGATGTCACGATCAAAAGCGAGATCCGAATTTGCGCTCACTCCTTCTAAGTTTCTCTTTCCGCTCCGGGCCAGATCGCCCTGCTGCAGACGAAAGCTCCTTCAACCCTCGGAAAAACCATTACGCCTTTTATTCCGTCGAAGAATTTTAGCCGGTAGGCTTGTTGTTTGCTGTTATTGGCTTTTAAAAGAGCGAGGACGCGCTTTGTTTAATTCGCTTTGTTAATGCATTAATTCCGGCATCAAACGCCCGTAAAATCCAGAATCGTTTTGAATTTTGTTTCGAATACCAAATAGTTTTATTGAAAGCAAATAATATTAAATAAATTGCAAGAATACATCTAATTTTAACCTCATGTAGCAAAATAGGAATGGCAGAAAAGCAATGTAAATATTAAAATTTGCTACTGTATACGCAAATGCTAAATTATGTACGTCGTCGTATGAAACGAATTGATAAAATAAATTTGGTGTTTACAAGACTGAGCGAGTCCTTTAGAGCGCATCGGAATAACAGCGAAATGTTAAAGAGGTCGCAGATATAAAATTTAAAAGCATTTGCAACTTCAGTAAATCTTCTTAGAAAATCTGTTCGTATTATCTACATTTATGTATTCGTTTCACTCAAACTGTTAGTGTTTTAAATAAAAATAATAAAATTACGCATTTATCTCGTAAGTAGAGTAGAAAGAATTTGTCCTATATAACAAACAAATATAGAAAAGAAATTATTAATTTAACTTCGCTTCTTGTATATTATTAGTGGTTACAGTAAACTTATTAGATTACACACTGTATACCTAAGTATAAAAGTATTTTCTTTAGAAAATTTTAATCCGCTTGCATTCAAAATAAAACCAAAACTTCACGGTTCCAATGAAATACATTCGCCTTTGGAAATTCCTTACTGTAATCGAATAAATTTCATTCAGGCAAATCTGATTGTGAAATTCAATTTGTGCGCATTAGTGGCGCAGTAATCTAATTTTCGGTATGAAACAAAGTCGCCGGGCAGCTACGAAGAAGGCAAAAAGATTATACATAAAACATTAAATATCCGGGATTTCGGCTCGCTCTACCAATTTTTCGATTTCGGTTGAAACGTGTATCGCGTCGTCACGGTGACACATTTCCACGATTTAAAAAAATTCAATCAATTAGCCCCCAGATCGCTTTCAATCTTCTCATCTACATCTCGATGAATATGCAATGCAATTTGATATTCTCCGAGTTGAAATGGAGTCACGTTTCAATTTTTCAGGACCGATTTTGATTAAACTCTTAATTTATTGCGTTAGGGTACACTTTATTCGGTGAGCGATTTCATATTTATTACTGAAAGCTTTAATGGAGGAATTAGCAGTTAATGGGACATATGATATGAAAATCATTCATTTTACAGACATCAATAATGAATTACGCTGCAGTATTCGAAACAATTATCTATCGCTAATTTATATTTGGTATTAAATATATCACGGTTAATGTTCCACAGTTCATTGCGTGCAACTGTAATCAACGAAAAGGATTTGATGCAATTCAGTTTTCAATTTTCTGAAACTCTGTATGGATGTAAAAAGTTTATCATGTCAGCTGCCATTAGAACACGATAACACAATACAATCGAAAGCAATTTGTTCAAAGGTTAATTTGTAGTATTGTTTTAAAGTAATTACACCGTTGAAAATGTAATCATTTTAATGAAAAGTATTTCATAACAGAGAAGCTGCCTGCAACTAGGATTTATTTAAAATTAAATTCGCCCTTTGTATTTAACAGTCTAGTTCGTTAGACGTAAATGAATTACGCCAAAAAAGGCGTCTGTATGAGAAATTTTAATTGTTTGCAAATTATTTCTTTGGCGTTAAATTTAGTTTTACGTATTTTAATCACCCGTACTCACAGGAATACATTATTTTATAAATAAACGCGGTTATATATCCATCTTGGCATAAAATTTTAGCAACAAAACAGGAGTGTTATCCAACCAAAACTTCAATAAAAATAAATGCTACTGAGGCTGAAATTATGCTTGAAGATCTCCTCCATTTGACAGCAAAGCGCTTATGTAAATTACAAGAAGAAGTTCTCAAAACCATGTCTACCACTAGGCTGACACTTGTCTGCAAATGGGGTCTAGATGGAAGCTCTGGACAGAGTAACTATAGACAACTGATGAATACAGGAGTAAGTGACTCATCTGTATTTATTATTTCATTTGTTACAATTACATGACAGTGAAGATCAAACGAAAATTGTGTGGCATGATCCTGTCCCTTCATCCACGAGACTTTGCACATTTTCTCTAAAGAGACTATTCATCTGAATCGAAAGGAAACAGAATATATTCAAGCACAGATTGCCGAACTGCATCAGGAGAAATTCACGGTTAGCTTCAAACTTGTCTTGACAATGGTGGACGGCAAAATTTGTCATACTTTAACTGATACCAAATCCACTCAAACATGTTATATTTGTAAAGCTAAGCCGACAGAAATTAACAATTTGGAAAATTCTGCCAAAAAACTGCCAACAATAGAATACAGAATAGATATCAAATGTTGGCAAGCCAGAGGAGAGAATAGAAAAAGAATGGAAGTGAAAAAAAAAAAGATATTATTCATAGTTTGAAGAAAGAACTACGAATATTGGTTGATTAGCCGAAACCTGGTTCTGGATCAACCAATACTGGAAATACAGCAAGAATCTTTTTCCAAAATTTCAAGAAGTCTTCTGAAATCAAGGGAGTAACTGAAGAACTATTGAAGTTGACTGCAAAAAATTTGAAGTTTACGCCATGGAAACAGCGACATTATTTGTAGAAAAGTATCTCTGGTTTTATATGCCTACTAGCGTCTACACGATGGTGAAATCATAAAATACGCAATTTTGCCAATCGGACAACTTGGTGAAGAGGCCCAAGAAGTAAAAAATAGGACTTCAAATTTATCAGAGAATACAGGAGTAGAAAGGATTCAACTCAACTTACAAATGAAGATTTATTGAATTATTTTTTACTTTCATCAGATCCAATAATATCACATTTGTCCTTGAAAAGTAAATATAATAAAAAACATTAAAGCTTAATTGAAGCTGCAAATTTGTTAAAAAATCCGTTTCTTCCAACAGATATTCTCTGCTCTCTTTCTTCGTAAAGCGAATAGTATATTTAGAAATTAAGTTTTCTTTTCTGAATTATTTTGTTTAAAATTTATTTAATTACCTTCTTGTTATGTTATCGAATTTATTTTGTTGATTTGTTGATTTCAATGTTAATAATAATAATAATAATAAAATAATAATAATAATAATAAAATAATAATAATAAAATCACAATTTATTGTGAACCACTCTTTATACAAACTACATTAGGAAATACTGGTTGGATTAAAGTGTCCGCCAAAATACAAAATTAAAATTAAAATTTCTCAAAATTGACTAAATAAATCCTAACTCTAACAAAAGAAAAATGATGCTGAATTTTTATTTTTGCCCAGGTAAAGAAATTAGCCCAAGCCGGAGCGCATTAAGCTTAGTCATTTTTATCTTGTCCCCATCAAGCAGCTTCAGCTCAAATCGTCGCATGTTGCCCCTCTTGTTCCTTAAGAAGCTCCTGGGCAACTTTTGAATGGCCTCCTCCAAGTCAACAGGGTCCTTGGGCAAAGGTGGAGATGAAATCCCTTGACAAGAGCTGACGTTCCCCTCGACCTCCATTGGGGTCTCGATGTCAGGAGTTTTGGGGCGGAATAACTCGTCCGGCATTGTCTCCGTGTCAGAGTCATCCCCGAAAAGTTCCCTGAACTTGGACTTGAGCCAGTTTTTCGTTGCAGTGCCCTCGATGTCGAGAAACTCCTCCGAAATTTGTTCTCATTTTTCAATTATTTCATTTGGTTCTGAGTGATTATTTTAATGCGTTCCGAAACTTTGTGCTTTCTTGTAGCATACTTTTTGAAAGACACTGTACAGTATACTTATACCTAGATAGCAAAATATATAAATTTTTAATTTTGTTCTATGGATATCACAGCATTAATTAAAGAAATTCTTCTATTGATTACCTTCCTTTCGTTTACGCTTACAATAATTCGCGCTACGATTGTGATTCGGACCACCGTGCAACGTGGAGAATAGCAACAGAATGCACAAAGGAAAACAAAAACTACTGTTTCGAAGAAATACTATCAGCAACACAATTCTGTAACTACTTTTCAACATGTATTTCCTATTCCAATCAGTGTCATTCAAATTCTTCTTTTGGTAACGAACAGAACCCGTCATCTCTATTTTTGTATTTGACTACGCCAGAAGAACTCTTAGAGAAAGTTAATAAACTTGCTAATAAAAAAAAGGATTGGATATGATGGAGTGCCTATCTTTATAATAAAAAGAACAATTTCTTGTTACGCGCAACAACTTCGTTACATAATGAATAATTCAGGGATATTTCCAGACTGTTTAAAAGTGGCAATTATCCGCCCTGTCCACAAAAGAGGTGACTACAAGTTGGAGTTAAATCATAGACCAATTAGTATTCTGACAGGATTTTCAAAAATACTTGAACGATGTGTTTATAAACGAATTTATACATTCATCACGCTTAGCAATAAATGGAGTCAAACTCAGCATGGCTTTCTAAAAGGAAGAAGCACCGAAACTGCTCTCTATGAATTTACTAAAAGAGCTTTGGAAATATTGGATAGTGGAAAAGTGGCATGTTGGACTTGACTAAAGCATTCGATTGCCTTGACCACAAGATACTTTGCAATAAACTTGAAAGTTATGGAATATGCGGGGTAGCATTAAATTGGGTTCAATCTTATTTATATAATCGGCAGCAAAAAGTTATTGTTAGGAATCAACTCCAAATGGATGAGTCAGATTTACGTACAACTAATATAAACAAAATACCTCAAGGAAGCATACTCGGGCCACTTTTATTTGTTCTTTTCGTAAACGACCTGCCAAAACACATAGGCAATACAAACTGCCAAATTTTTAATTATGCGGATGTCACCACCATATTAATTGAAGGCCTAAAATATACCCACATAATCCAAAATGGAAACAAAGGAATGGTTGACATAGAACAAATTGTTACTAAATATTGAAAAAACTAACTGTATGGTGCTTAAAGCAACAAATATATTGGAAAATCCGGCGACAATTAAATTTGGAGAGACAGAAATCACCATTAAGAACTACGTCAAATTCCTCGGGCTACAGTTGGACGAAAATCTGAACTGGAAAGAACATGTATATTATGTATGTAATAAACTTCGTGTTATCTCAAGAAAGTTGACTGTAATGTGTTAAAGACTGTATATTTTGCTAATTTCACTGAGAGCGAATACGTATTTCAGTAACAACGTTACCATCTTCAGCGCTAAAAAAATTGTTGCGTAAAGTTGACCGGGAAGCCATCTTCTTAATTTTTCAGCGCTGAAGATGGTGAAGTTGTTACTGAAATACGTATTTGCTATCAGTGAATTTATGTGGTCAAGGGTATACCTCATTGATTAATTTAGATTACAACCACAGGTCGAGTGTTACCTTGTGATTATTGAAGATGGCTTCCCGGTCAACTTTACGCAACAATTTTTTTAGCGCTGAAGATGGTAACGTTGTTATTGAAATACGTATACGCTATCAGTGAATTTATGTGGTTAAGGGTGTATCTCATTGATTAATGAGTGTGTCGTGGCTTTTTTACAATCAACAAATTCTTAACTTTCTGGGATATACATATACCGTTGTTTAATTTTTCTGGTAAAATATCAACCCTCCTATTTTAGTGAACATTTAAATAGAAACATTAATAATTTTAATACTAGAAATATACTGTACTCTTATCCTACACATAGATTAACAAAGTTTCAAAATAGTACAATTAATTATTAATCCTAAGTTGACGTTTTCATTCGCTGTAACGCTATAACGATCTCGAAATTAATGTTATTATTATTATTGTTATCAATACTCCCCCGTATATACACTATTAAGGTAATAAATAAATAAACGAATGTCTTTCGAAGTTCATACAGAAATTTATACATTTAGAAAAATTTTCTTGGGTAATAGAATATTAATATCGGGCGTTTAATTTCATCGATCAACCTTTGACTTTTTCATAATATTGTCTGAAAACCAAGCAAACTTAATGCTCATTAATTAATTTAAAAAAGAAACTAGTAACTAATACGATTAAATCTAGAATTCAGTTCTTTCTTCTGTGAAAATGGAATTATAAATTATAGAGGATTTTAATTTCTTGAAAGCTGAAACTGAGTTGCATAAATTAATTAATAAAGCGTCCTGAAAAGAAATGTGACAATTTAATCTCGGAGATCTTTATTTAACTTGAATTTTAGCAAGAAACGAAGCAGTTTTGAACATGTTAAGCTTTAATCCTCAAGAACAAGTCTAATTTCTAAACAAAATTATGTTTGGTTGATGTTTTATTTTTAAAAAAGTACATTTATAAGGAAGTTTTTTGTTGTCCGTTGAAGTTTCTTAATTTGTAATAATTTTTACACAAAAAAATCAAGAATCAATTTGTTGCTTTTTGTCTCGGGGCCGTTATCGAATTGCCTTTGGGCGAGTGACCGTGAATTTTGCCGGAGCTTATTGTTTTACGGACTGTTTATAAAAACCGCAGACGCACGTATATCTCACGAACCAGCAGAGGTTTTCCAACAAAAGACGATGCGTTTTTTGATATTTGCAGAACTAATCCTCTTATGTGATGAAGAACTTAATCGATCACACCATGTACACTTGTCGAATCATTATGAAAACATGAAATAACTCTGGTGACATAAGAATAAATTTGATTTCTTTTATGTGCTTAAATAATAATTAACAATTTAAAAATACGTTATAGTTTTTACTTACGAAGCTATTATTTTCATTCGGCCATTACAGGACGAGAATTATGTGCATATGTTGGAGGTTAAATAATTGTAGTGAGACATGCTCTGCGTTGAATATGCAGAATGTAGATGCATGAAATACACGTGCATCTCCTAATTGCAGACCTGCGGGCAGATTATGTAATTGAGGGACAAAAAGTTCAATGCAAACCGTAATTTCCATAAATGTCTCCACAAGCATGGACATGATCTATAATTAAATTAACAAAGCAAGTCTACTATAAAATAATTAATAACATAATTCCTTAATACAAAATAGTTGTGTTAAGCATCACCCATTGGTTTTGAATAAAATTTTCTGTTCTATTTTTGAATATCTCCTACAATACTCGTGTTTTACAAGCAGTCTCGATTAATAAATATTCAAAGCTCGTCTTGAGATACGCTGTAAAATTTACTGAAACGTCAGCAAAAAGGCTCGGATGGCCTGGACATAACTATTATAACAAGGATCGGCGGCAACAATTGACTGGCATCAGCGATTCAGCGTAATATCCAAAAACAAAAAAAAAAAACATAAAACTTTTACTTTTATCGAGGACCTTCGATACAGACGCCCCGGATGAAAAAGCGTCGATTCATCATCAATTTCCGACGAAAATGCAACATAACTTCAACTTTATTACACGTGCAAAACAAGCGAGGGTTATTTTCTTCAAAAGCGAAGGGAAATTTCGCCTCGAAAAACAAATAGCGGCGCAAAACTTTCGTCCTTAACGAGTTTAGTGTCACCATTGTTTCTTCCGTCAAAATTGATTTCGTGTAACTTACTTTCGCTCTCATATTCGATAACTTTTAGTAAAATTCGATGCGCCTTGGAAATTTTCTTCTTGATGGATATTTAGATTTCCTTGTTTACAAAGAAATACAAATCGGAAAAAAAAGTAAAGAATCAATTTAGTTTTTATTTATTTTCAATATTAGAACACTTTTGATCTTGATAATAAAAACGAATAATTACAATACAATCTATAGTACCATTTTTGAAGTTCCTTAAGTTATTGCAACCTTCGTTGTCTTTACTTACAACAACCGTATTGATTTCCTGTGTGCAACTAGAACTTTCAAAGAGGAAGATATCGATTGGTCATCAATTTTTAAGCTCCCGATAAAGGTATTATTAGACTCCTTTATAAAGAAAGTTTTATATTTACAAGGGAATATCCCACGGTAATCTGATTTACCGTGTCATTCATAGCAGACCGGCTTTATTAGCGGATTCGGTCTTAACGAGAATGGGTTTTTTTGAAGCCTTTGGCATAATTTATACGGCCGGATGAACCTCAACCGGTGAGTTACAAGGCCGTCCTCACCAACAAGATATATCATGTAACAAAAATCGATTATGCCAGACACGCACATGTCCGACCTTGATGTCCAATCAACAACAATTTTGTTTTAATTGAACTTATTGACAGGCAGAATAAATGTAATTCCTTTTGACGATTAAAACATTTATTTGATTTTTCTTCGTACCTAAATATTATGTATAATTTTCTACATGTCTTTCTGTTTATGTCTACAAATTATTTTTATTACTATTTACTTACTTGCTTTGTATACTATATAGGGGTGTTTCGCAATTTCATACAAAAAAAGCAATGGCGTGTTGAATATGAGATATGTGCATAAGTGCATCTAAGTAAAAACGGAAATAAAAACAAAATAAAACACCCTCAACTGATAACGCATTGACAAATGTTTAGAATCTCTGGCTCAGTGCCGGCTGAGTCACAATAAGTGTTCAAAATTTCTTCCCTTGGCCGCTCGTAAACACAAATCTGTCCAGCGAAATAATGATTCACAAGCGTTAAGAAACATGTTTTGTTGTCGAACAGAGAGAAATGCCGCGTTAATACGATCGTTCAATTCTTGGAACGTGTTTATTTCTTCTTCGTATACCAACGCTTTTACGTGTCCCCACTGATAATGATCTAGCGGATTTAGATCAGGTGAACGTGCAGGCCACCTGATCGGCCCGTTTCTTCCAATCAATCTACCAGGAAAAATTTCGTCGAGGTGAGCACGTACTTCTCGTCGAAAATGAGGTGGAGCCCCATCGTGCATAACCCACATCGTTGCTCTAAGATTTAAGTTCACATTCTCGAGAAGTTCCGGTAGATTAGTTCGTAGAAAATTTAAGTATTGGAGACCATCTAAACGGTTCGGCAAGACGAACGGGCCGATTAAATTACCGTTTAGAATACCTGCCCACACGTTAACAGAAAACCGTTGTTGGAAATGGCAGCGACGAATTGCGTGAGGGTTTTCCTCAGCCCACAAATGCATGTTGGGTAAATTACACACCCCATCTCTGGTAAAAATAGCTTCGTCGGTAAATAGGACATTATAAACAAAATTCGCATTTGCCTGTTGTTTATGCAGTAACCAACAACAAATTCGTATGCGTAGAGCAAAGTCGGCTGGTGGCAAAGCCTGAACTCTTTGAATATGGCACGGATGTAATTGTTGTTCGCGAAGAATGCGCCAAACATTGGAGGACGATAAACGCGTTCGTCTTGAGATATCACGTACATTTAACGAAGGATGTTCCTCGATAAGTTGTAGTATTTCTTCTTCTCTGTTTAGGATGCGTTGTGGATGCTGCCGTCCTCCACCTCTTCCGCGACGTGCCCTTAAAGTTCCAGTATCCCTCGCTCTTTGCACAACAGAGAGAAATGTGGCACTGTTTGGCAAATGTCGATTTGGAAAATAATAATCGGAGATTATCTAAAAAGAAAATTTACCGACCGCGACTTCGTTATTGAAGAAATACAAAAACGTGAAGATAATAAAAGTAAAAATAAATCCTTCAAAGTGGGATTTGATTTTGATTTGACATGCTACAAGAAATGTACCCAAAAGAGGTGTGGCCAGAGAACTTAATAGTTAAGCGTTATTTTTTTCGAGGCTAAAGAACACCAATAATCAAAACAAACTTTTGTCAATTGTTAACATAAATATTCAATCAATATCATACAAAGTAGACTATTTAGAATATTATTTAAATAATCTCAACGTAGATATAATTTGTACGTCGGAACATTGGATGAAATACGAAAATTCTCAAATGTTAAATATAGCAAATGATCAAGTCTGCTCCTTATTTTGCAGATGGGAATCTCGTCATGGTGGAGTACTAATTATGGTTAAAAATGGAATAAGTAACGGAGTCGTAAATGAAATAAATGATTTATCCGTCGAGTTCCATATTGAAATGCCTGAATTAGAGCTATGTGACAAAAATTGCATAATAATGGCAGATCACCAATGGGTGACCTAAACTTGTTTTTAAACAATCTTGACTTAGCTCTACAAATAATATATAGAAGTTCGTCTTGCAAAAATGTTGTTGTCGCAGGAGATTTCAATATAAATTTTTTAATCGATTCTCGCCCCAAGCAACAGTTGTGTGATTTATTTGCAATATATGATTTGCGTATCGACTTCAAAGAGTATTCAAGAATTACAAAAAATAGTTCAACGTGTATCGACAATATCTTTACAAATATAAATCTAGACGAATATGAATCCAAAACTGTAAATCTTCACATATCAGATCACCTCGCACAAATGTTACAGTATAAACAAGTCACAAATAATAATAATATATATAAGAAAGTAGAAACTAAAAGAGAAATGAGCAATGAAAATGTATTACACTTTAGACAATTGATGCAATCATGTAGTTGGGAGATTCTTTCAACTAGGAATGCTACTGATGCATTCAATTACTTCCATGAAACACTTCAAAAACTTTTCCATGAAGCTTTCCCTTTAAAAAGGACGTTCGTGGCTACAAGTGGGAAAAAAAACAGAAAATTAAGTATAAGTCAACTGAACTAAAAAATATGAAAAATATACTAGATGCACTGTGGACCGCAGCAAATTGCACAAAAGAACAGTTGATATATGATTATTACAAACAATACAAAAGCACTTTCATAAAGAAATGGAAAGGGAAAAACAGGAATATTACGAACAGTACATTAAATCATCATCCAAAAGGCAATGTGGGACGTCATAAATATAGAACCAGAAAACAAAACAAGAAAAAATGTAGAGAAGAAAACGTACTAACATCAGGAGAGTTTAGTGATTTCTTTGCAGCAATAGGAAAAGAAATGTTGACACCTTATCTTCAGAAGACTATTTAATCAAAACAAAGGCCAATGTATGAAAATCTTTATATTTTCAACCGGTCGAAGAAAGCGAAATTCTAACGATAGTGCAGAAACTAAAAAATAAATCCTCAGTTGACATCTATGGCTTCTCAGTACGCCTGCTTAAAGAAATCAATTATGAAATTTCCTATCCACTTGCAATAATATTTAATAAGTGTAATAATAATTTTAACAACTATAGATCAATATCGGTCCTACCAGTCATTTCTAAAATTTATGAAAGTATCATAAAAACGAGATTATCTTGCTTCTTTGAAGCGCAAAATTTGATATGTGAAAACCAACATGGATATCGTAAAGATAAATCAGTCACAACTGCTATGGTTGACGTCTTTATAGCAGTAGCTAATGCTTCGGATAACCAGGAATTAGTTGAAATCACATGCTGTGATTTGACAAAAGCCTTCGACACAGTGGACCACAATATACTCTTACGAAAACTACAATACTATGAGATAAGAGGCCTACCGCATCAGATTTTGTCATCATACCTTGAAAATCGTACCCAGGTTGTGTATTGGAAAAATAATTTATCAAGGGAAGAAAAAATTGAAAATGGAGTCCCTCAAGGTTCGATACTAGGATCCCTACTTTTCATAATCAACATCAATGATTTAACATATAATGTAAGTGCAGCCAGCACATGCTTGTTTGCCGACGATACGACGTTTATAAATAAAGCCAAAAGTATGTCCAAAATGGAGCAAGTATCACAAAAAATATTAGAAGATGCGTCTGCGTGGATGAGATCCAATTAATTAAATTTAAACAGAGATAAAACCCAGAAGATAATAATAAGTAAAACAACAGAAAAACACACATTAAAGTTTGTCGGTTTATTAGTTGATAACAATCTATGTTGGACAGAACATGTGAATGAATTGTGTAAGAAATTAACATCGTATGTGTATGGTATACGCCGCCTAAAAACCATTTCAACGCATCAAGTAGCTAAAATATCATATTTTGCGAACTTTCATAGTAGGGCAACATACGGCGTAATTTTTTGGGGTTCTTCAAGCCAGGCATCCCGTATTTTCCTGCTTCAAAAAAGCGCGATGAGGGCACTCTGTAACCTAAAAAGAACAGACATCTGCAGAGAAATGTTTAGAAGAGAACAGATACTTACCATACCGGTTTGTAACTACATTTTATCGGTTGTCCATGTACACATACATCTATATATATATATATTTTATGTTGTTTGTAATATATGAAAATGTTAGTGATTGTTTTACGGATATACAGTCCGTCTGTCCTTGTACACACACATATATATGTTTCATGTTGTTCACGAAATTGACTTGCGTATACATATTTTATGTCTAACACCAAATAAATATGATATGACATGTCAACAATCTCACTATTTGTAAATTCTGCCATTTTTTCAGTAAATTTCCGTGCAACCACCTCAACGTACACCTTCAAACTACCCGGCCCGGCCGACGATGACTAACAATAAATTACATCACTCATATTCTTCGTAAACATCATAAACTTAAACCAGAGATGTTCAAACGGTTTACCCGTTCGACAAAATAATTGATGTTCTCGAAAATTTAATAACACTTTGTTCAACAAAAAATGGTTCATTCTATTCATTTTCATGCAAACTTTCATTGTTTAATTTATTCTTATGAAGTTACGAAACACCCTGTATTAATGAAACCGTTGATATCTTAACAAAAAAGTGTAAAACAAAGCATCATTTATGTTACTGCACTTAAGGTACCCTTGGATATGATAATATTGCAAGATCAAAAATACAAAACGAATTTGGATAATGTTCTACTAACAATAATCGTATTTCCTTAGAGTCAAATTTACTTCAGTAAAAGTGAATAACGATATCTGCACTGCTGCACCCGACCACGTAGAAAATTTAAATTTCAAAAGTTCGAAGGTTTTAGTGCTAATTTCTGTCATGCGGATGCCGGGGCAAAGTAAGATTTATGCGATAGCGGCGAGTTAAATCCTGGATATCGTTTCGTATCCTCTCGATTTTTTTCTTTAATTGCGATACCGCTAAAAAGGAATTCCAAGCCGTCTCACGAGAGCGATGTGTTCATAATTCCAGAAGCCTTAAATTTCCAGTAGGCGCATAAAATATCTCCTTTTTTTCCTCTCCCTCTCTCCCTTCTCATCGTGTACTGTGTTCTGTGCATAAATTACATCATTTTTCATACAAAGTTTTCTCGTCTTAAAGATAAATTGCCGGATTCGTTCCCGCCGGCGGAATGTATACGAAATCGATTGCCCTACAGATAATTTGCCGATGGGGATGTTTTTCAATTATATTAGTGCTTAAAGCTTTACGTTTTCCATCATGTATTTATCAAGAAGAATTTTTTATTTTGTGTTTCACGAAAACAATGAGAGCTTCTCTATTCTGTTCCCGTAATTGAAATGCATCTTCAGCCACATTTAAAAATACGTCGCAATATTCAAAATTAGAATTAAAAACAAAACGAAATTTTCGTTAAATGTAAAGAATATTAACGTTCGCAGTCATGTATTTAATTAAAAGTTTAATTTACACTAACAAATATTTATATCAAAACCAGAGGGTGTATTTTCATAAAACAAATAGCGGCCTTCATTCGCTTCCGCGTGTGCTTTAATTCGCTCTTGTTTGCGCACATGAAATATAACGATAGTAAAACGAAAGATCAAGAAAGAAAATTATAAATTTCTCTGGGAATTTACTAGCGCCGCAACATTTTTCAAATTAATTTGACGTTTGTTTACATAAACATGGAACAAAACTTAAATTCGGAACGCCACAGTCTGAAATGAAAATGCATTTTTATGGCGCGCGGGTAGCAAGCAAATACTAAAAATATTCTGTCAGATATCGAGTGAAATATGCTGCGAGGTTTCCTAGTTATGTGATAAATCGAAATTGAAAATGCACTGATAAATATTTGCGCCAGACGTGAGGTTTAAGGTCTAGTTTTAATTCTCTGTGAATAAATTTAATGTAAATCTGAAAGTATTCAAATATAAAAATACAACCTTACATGTTCAAGTTCTGAAGTATAATAAACTACGTTGAGCCAAAAGGGAAGTTTGCAAACCAATGCACTGCCGATACTGTTACAAGTAAGTATTTCAAAGTTTGGACTTACCGCTCTTAAGTTCAAACTTACCGCAAGTAGATTTCCTTGTTATACGAATGCTGCACCAAACAAGATCACGCCGGTTTAGATCAAATTTGAATGTTACATGACAAAGTAAATTTAAAATAGACATAAACAAGACTTTGTAAAATTCAACTTGTCAGACTTCACAATTTTTATTCATAAAATGTTCTAAAACGTGCCTTATTAATAATAATAATTTTCTAGTTGATTATTTAAGACACCTCAGTCTAAAAAGTCACATAATTAATGTATCTTACTTTTAAAGTTTGCGCAAAAAGTAAATCTATTTCACGGACTGATAATAATCAAGTATTTATAAAGAAATCCGCCGGAAACAACACTGGAATTTATTATGAAACGTTTTATACAGTTGAATTATTCTGACATGTAAACACTGCGAAGCTACGATTTCGCAGAATGAAATCCAACTCGGATGAAATTAATCGTTGCAACCATGCACCTGTATAAACGTGAAATCATTTGTCTTCCTTTCCTTCTTTAAAAGTCGTGATAAATGTGAAAACTACACTTTCAAAGTGTTAAGAACTCTTCTAAACGATGTAATTCTTCTTTTTGTTCCGAGCTACCTCAATCCGCATTTCATCGTGACCATAAATCAACTAATCGTTGAAATTCCTGCAACGTCAACTTCATACGTCTCTTATTATTAATTATGGGAAGTGCAAGCCGCAAATAAATAGTGCCGCGATAAGGAGGACGTCTTAACTTAAGAGGATTTAACAGTTACATCAGAAAGC
This sequence comes from Serrognathus titanus, assembly GCA_039766575.1. Classification (NCBI taxonomy): domain Eukaryota; kingdom Metazoa; phylum Arthropoda; class Insecta; order Coleoptera; family Lucanidae; genus Serrognathus; species Serrognathus titanus. Next base: position 6,476,957 of record CM077912.1, read on the forward strand.
ACTAAAATTTCGAGGAAATCCCCCAGGCGACATTCTGTTCTATTTATTTTGCGATTGTATTGCGCCTGGTGTGGACAAGTTAGAGCTTTTTGCTGTAATTTAATATCTTTTAACTGCATAATTTATTTTAAAGTTTATTTATACAGGGTACGATTACGAGAAATGAAGATTAGAAAATTAAATTAAAACGTGCGAGTTCATGCTACTTTTGCGTACTAGAAACTTTCCAAACAAAATGAAAAAAAAAAAACCGTTGAGGATTGGTATTATTTGAATAATACGTATATACGATTGGTAATGAAGCGAAAGAAGTGATATAAGAATAGAAAGACCGCTTCTGACGTCACCTTCTTTACATTACGTTTACAAGAAAAACAATCAAAAGAAAAATAAATTCTGTCTCCATATTAAAGTATTGTTGATGTATTGGAACTTGAATGCTCAACCTAAAGAAACAATCCCAGATAACGTTGTAGCCAATTTTTTTAAGAAATTCGTAAAAAAGCTCATCGATCTCGGTTTCAAGTTAAAGACAACATAGCATATAAGTATTTCCTGAATGTACTGGTGTCCCAAAACCTATGTCTTTAATTGAAACTACAGATAGTCAAAAAAAAGAAGAAAACTTGTCATTCAACAATAGGAAAAAAGTAAAATCAGTTTTCGTTTTCTAAGAAATTGTTTCAGTAACGCTGTTTGGCGATTTAAATGGATTTAAGCGTCTCAGCTGTGCAGAATTGATGTTTATTATGGCCATAAACGAATAAACTCCGAGATGTGTCTGTTAGGCTAGGTCATGTTTGTCCTTCGCAAAAGAATTTCGCCAGGATTTTAAATAAAAACGTCTTCACGCGCGCTGCCGGGAGGTTTCCTACGACAATTGCAATTACTTATTACTACTTTATTTATACTTATTTATTCAAAGTTAAATTTAAAAGCAAACTGAATTCGTAGCACAATTATGCACTTCAGTTTTACTTGTTTCATTTTCATGACAGTACATCGACCCCAACACTGTAAACTGCAAAATGTTATGTTTATGTTCATTAATAAGACGAAAATAAATGTTTACTAAAAATGTTGATAAATATTAATTAAATCCAAGAAACGAGTGGCTCAATTAGCTTTCGTGATGAAAATTTGATTCTGGTTTAAAATAATTCTGAATTTTCAGAAACGTTTACCTAGATTCGCCTTAGCGATTTATTGGTAACAACTGCACTGTCATAAAATAAAATTCAGCTGGCTCAGTTTCGTTCCTCGTACTTTATTGTTTATTTTTATTATTATTATCATGCTGTCATAAATTCACAGATGCTTACATTAGGGAGGGGGTTAGAATGGAAGACAAAATGCTGAATAATAGTTTTTGAGTAAGTTCAGTCCGAACAAGTATGGGGAATATCGACCACTTAAGAAAAACCCCTTAGAACTGCCCTTCTAATTAAATTTATGTACAGTTTATCAAACACATCCAAAGGCACAATAGCAAGGGAGAGAACTGTTTAAATTTATTACCCTACCTTTTCGGATAATTCCGATCACAATATCTTGTAACACCAACCAAGTAAGAAAATAAACCTAGGTTTACAAACTCTTGAAAAAATGAAGGTAAATTAACAGTAGACGTAAAAAAAAACTATGGTTGACAAAAATGACAAACATACACCTCACTAGTTTCCACTCCCGCACATTCTGCATGAGATGATTGTCCACAAGGACACATTACCCACCACTCATTGTCCTTACCAAATTCCATACATACAATGCTTGGGTCTGTAACCTCTTGCAACGATTTTTTTTTGCCTTCCGTTTGGCTTCATCTTTCTCTTTTTTAGATTTTCTTTAGCTTCTAATTTTTTTTATTAGGTGTTAAGGTAAACAGTTTAGAATCTAACTTCTTGGCATTTTCTTTACTGCTATCAGATCTTAAGAACCGAGGAATCGGTTGAATATCTTCAAATGACACGTTAGCACTCACACTTTTGTCCTGATCGTTATCGCTATTGTCATCTGTATGGTAAACTATAGTAGTGTCCGATTCGCTGTCGCTTTCGCCATCATGGTTTGTCAACAACCTTTTTCATTCTGTTGATCCCGAAGAACCTACTTGAGCGAGGTCTTTGTTTGAAATATTGTTGATCTGTTGTTTCTTTGCCCTTATCAAGTCTTTTTTCTTTGGTGTAATTTTTTCTGATTCTTTTCCATCTGCGTTAAATAAATAAACTCTTCCTCGTTAACAACATATCTATTTAGTGGGAAAATTCCTTTACGCCCATTGCAATTGTTGCTGTCATATTGTATGCATTTTTGAACACCTCTGCTATGTCAGTCTGATCTATTCTTTGATAGTTTTTGGACTTCATAAAAGAATCACATTCGTGGTTGTGCGCTGTTTTTAAAGGACCATAGAAACTAACGTCGAGTGGCTGTAGCTGGTGGAAACTGAGCAGTGGTTACGTCACTATGGTTATGCCATTTTCCTTGCAAAAATTGTACACTTGCAATGTGCAATGATTACTGTGGTTATCTATAACTAATAATACTCTGTCATCGAAAGAGCATTTCGTATGCTTGGCGAAGTGCTAAATCCATTCAAAAAAGAAATCTAGCCATTCTTTGAAGTTTTATAGATAGCATTTACGGGGCCATTTTTTCCAAGCTCGTATTTCATTCTCATCCTTCCGAAGATGAACATGGGAGGAACGTAATCTCCCACAGCACTAACTGCACAAAGTACGGTCACCAACTTTCCACGTTCTCCGCTTGTGATGGCACCAACTTGTCGTTGTCCCGTACCCGCCAAATTCTTCCAGGAGTGCGCACCGAAGTTATGCCGGTTTCATCTGCATTGTATATCCTATTTGCCGAGTAATTAAATTCTGCATATGCTTGAGATAAATTTGTAAAGAATAAGTCGACTTCTTGTTTGTTGAATCCCTTTACCCGATTTAGCGATGTGCTCTCTGGCTTTCTCAACGAGATGTGAGGCTGTCTTTTCAAAAACCCATAGTACCAATCATTACCATAAAGCCCTTTAACTTTGTTGAAATTGTTTGAGATTTTGTTGCCATCCGCATACTGAAAAGCGACTTTCCTAACTTGAAGCCTTGTCAATCTGTAAAACAATTTGGACATTCTAATAACATAGTCAGCTAGCTCTTCCTCTTGTGCAGGATTAAGAATTGCATGTCTTCCCAGTTGTTAACTTTTCCTCTAAGGCGGTCTTGTAAGGTACCATGAACTACTTGATTTGCTCTACATGCTTCTCTTATCCCCATAGTTCCATTTTGGATGACGTTCGTAGCTCGAGTCATGTTTTCAAGAAACTAAGCGCCGCGCTCTGTTTTTCTCGTATACTTAAACGGCATTTTGTATTAACTCTGAAAGAAAAACATGTAGACTACTTTAGATAAGACCAATTTTGGGTAAAACCGACCACTTGATCGATTTTACCCGAACGTGTATGTCCTTCCTCTTCGTTATTTCCATATGGTTATTTTAAAAATGAGGTTATGTGCCCTTATTGTTATAAAATAGCAAAGGCCTGAACGAACAAATGATAAGCAAATCAAGAAAGGAGATTACTCATCTATTTTTAAGTGGCGAATACTTGTTTTAATCGCCACTTAAAACAATTTTTATGCGCAAAAGGCGGAAAACAATAACCACTACATCGCCGCTTGGTGTACTGTTCAGTATGCTTTAGTACTCACAGATGACACTGTTAAAATGGCAAGTTTGCGCGATTTTTTATTCAAATAAAAAGAGGGCGATCGGTTTTATCCGTCTAGTCGATATTCCCCATACTTTCCCTACCTACGTTCACCTTGGCGATTTATAGGTAACAATTGCACTGTCATAAAATAAAATTCAGCTGGCTCAGTTTCGTTCCTCGTACTTTATTGTTTGTTTTCATTATTATTGTTATTATGAGAGGGTTAGAATGAAAGACGAAGTGCCGAATAATAGTTTTTGAGAAGGTTCAGTCCGAGCGAGTGCGTTTGTATTTTATAAAAGACTGAGATTACAATAAAAACATTAATAGGCTTTAAAACACTTGTGCTAGGTCAGTTTTTATTTATTTAGGTCAGCAATTTGGAGAACCAATAATGAGATACCTACAGTTTTAATTAAAGACATAGGTTTGTGACCCTGTATATGCAATGGAAGATCGATGAAATTATAACAGAATAATAATAGCTTATTACAAGGGAGCTGCAAATTTACAAGTAGATTACATAATTTTAATAACTCTTTAGTACAAAGCCAGTTTTCTTCACAAGTTTCCCTTGTAGGTATCAATTATGAAACCATTAATTTCCTTTGCTTTTAGATCGTATAATGTTACCGTAATTAATGACTCGTGTTACTTATTGTAGTGCAGAGTAATTAATGTTTCATTGTTTAGTTCTTTTGTGTCAGTAAATGGTTACAAGCAAATTAAGTGATTAAGAGTGTGTAAAATTAATGCAATGCAGGTTCACTCATGTTATAAGCCAACGTATTCCTAAATAAATTTCAAAATTGCCTGTTTCTGCGCCAAGACATTTTACGTATTCAATAGTTTCACATTCCGAATAAAATTCCTGCGTATGAGGACATGGCTCTCTTTCTTTTTTTTTTCGCGAAGGAGAACTTTATTAAGGGAATTCCAATTATTGTCTGCAGTATAATTAATTAAAAAGGAAGCATTTTGAAACTTCTCTTTTTTTTGTAGTGTTTTAGTATCGATTCGAATTCATATTTCAGAGCCACATATTATTTTGTATAATTCTATATTCTCGAGTTGGTTTATTATATTACATAAACTTTTGGATGATTTTTGGATACTTTAGTACGTGGTCGTCTAGTACAAAGCATAAAGATATTCCCCGATGCATAAAGGCAAAATAGTACGTGGTTAACGCGCGGAGTCATCATAAACCCCTTTTGAATTAATAATGTGAGGTCATAACCTCCATGGCATTTTTATCGACTTCGTAAAAGATGAATGATATTAATAAATACATGACACCCTAAATCGTCCGTCAACCTTATGCGTGCACAACGCGAGCCGTGCAGATTAGTTTGAAGTGGCGACGAGTAGATAGCTTGCGTGACATTTAGCTGTGATGGAAACATCAGAGCTTTGAATATTCATGAAAGATTATAGCGGCTTCATGTATACAACTATTTCATTAAAAATCAAATTTGGGCAGGAGTTTTCTTTATAAACGACCTAGTTTTGTGGCAAACGTTTCCGTAAAATCAGAAAGTATTCCTTGCGATGAGTTCCTGAGGTAACCAGCGAAGTTTGTCCTCGGTATGGATTTTAAGTATTTGTATACGAGCGGGCATATCAGCTCCGTTAATTAAGTTTCGCTCTCTCTAAAGTAACACAAATTGTTTTCCCTTCAGTAATTTAAATTTATATTACTAGGGTGTTAACGACAAATTCAAATATCTCCAAGCAGGATTAACAATTTCAAATGAATGTAAAATACTTATTTGATAAGTAAAAATATTAATAGATCCAGTTCTCTGTTTATATTTTATTTATACTCATTGTCATTATATTTGTAAACAATTACAGTATGCATAAATGAAATACACATTTCAAATCAACTCATAGAAAATTCTAATTAATTAAGAATGTGATATTTCAATGAGGATAAGAGCTACAAAGCCAAATAAATGTAAAGCAAAAGAATAATGTTCGCAAGCGACGTAAATGATATATTACACTTAAGTTCGTGAGGGAGATATTCGTGCGCTTTAAACAATATTTATGTGTCACGTCATCAAATCTATTTTTCTATTTGGTTTAAAGTCAACCCAATTATATATCACATCCACGAGCACACACAAGTCTACTTATAATCCGATTTAAAAGCGGCCATCGATTAAGTGCTTCTATTGTTAACTACATTAACTAAGGACTACGTCATGAAATTTTAATGATAAAGGGGTCCGTAAGCACGTTTGGACAACTTCTGACGAGAATATTTAATTTTCAATTGGGTTGGAAAACTAAACTGAGTACAAATGGAAAAGAAGTACTCAACACATGTCAGTTGTAACGGCTCCAGGTTTAAAATAAGTTAATATGTTTAAGGTGTTTTTACTTTTACATGATAATGAGGAAACACTTATTGCAGGCCGCAACAAGATGTTTCGACATAAAATGTTTCGTACGCCAGCCACATGCTTTTTATGTAAATGTAGAGCAAACAAGAAGAGCAAGAGAAACTGATAATGGAATGCGTGCCCCTGCCTACATGTATTTTAGCCGCAGCGTAAATGGAAATTGTTATAAAGATTGTTCTAACCCTCTCAAAGGCAGAATACTTAATTTCTTAGCCACGCAATAATCTTATGGAACACGTTCGTTTATTCTCTAGAAAGATAAAGAAAAAAAAAAGCTTGATGTGGTAAACGGTCAACGGTTCAAATTTTATGGGCAAATTGAGCATGAAATATATGCCAAGACCGCGACATACTTGCGCCAAAAAAAGGTTCAACGTTGCCCAACGGAAACACGATAAACATCGTTCTAGAAGTTCTCGCTGTAAAATAGTAAGTTCACGCTTTCTTTCCTCCGCAACGCTTGACGTTTCTTCTTGTGCACTTGAATGATTCGTTGGACTTTTAAATTTGGGCAATCAATCATGAACTTGAATAAATCACGCCGCCGCCGGTTTTGTTTCAGCTTCGGTAAAGGAAAAAAAAAGTTCGAGGTGACGTTTAATTAATAAAGAAGAAGCCTCGGAAAATTTGTTTGCGTCGTCGTTAGTAAACGGTTATTGCATTAATTTTTTTTCTGCGCTCGCGAAGATAACGGCGTCTGGGGCGAAAAATTATTTTTAATTCGTTTTGAAAATTTCGACCTCGCCGAGTACGGAATTATTTACGGTTTCGGTCGCGTTTAATTTGGCGAATTTATGCGTTTGAAATAAAATAAGGTCGGGTTAAATAAGTCAGGGATTAAAACGAACGACGATTTCATTGAAATCGTTATTTTTTTACTATATTTAGAAAGGTAGTAACAACACGCAATAATTTTACCTTATCAATAATACATTTTCATTTAAAAAAAATTAAATTACGAGCTTCAGACTAACTACTCTAATATAAAAGAGTATTATTTCAACACCCCTTAGAATTTCCTCTGTATTTTTGTTATATTTTAACTGATGCATTTCTAAAATCTCTTTTGTAAAGTGATTGATTTGTAAAAATTATCAAAAACTTTTATCAAAGTTGAATTGCAACTTTTATTTCTCAAGAGCTTTCCAGATCGCAGTAAAAAGACTCCTTTTCTCTGCGCTTTCTGATTTAAAAGCATTTTAAATATTTCTTTTTATTTAATGCAGACTTGTTCACTTAAGACAGTCACTATGAAATTAGTAAGAACTTCAACGAATTTCCGACTTAATTAAGCACACGAAAGGCCCAGAAAGTACTGCTTCTATTTTATTATTATTAAAGTGCTCGTATAAAGAATAAATTCATTAACAATAATTACAAAAAGGTGGAGCTCTAGATAACACAAATCAAAGAACGTTCTTTTGGGACATGGATAAACCAGAGTGTATACTACGTAAAATTTCATCAGAAAGCAGAAAATGACCATGGACTTTCTCTATCACCCACACTTTGTTTGCTAGGAAGTGTTGTGCGTTATACTGACATATATCAATATCGGTATGTTCTTAACGTTACATTTACTTTAGAATGTCATTGTGGATGTTTTACGGCGATATTTTGTCTTTGGGGCATCCCGATTTAATAGACTGATATTCCCCGGCTAGGATAACCATAGCCCACTGTAGGTGGTGCAATGAGAACCAAAGGATAACGCACGAGGGTCCCTCTTCACAGTCTACTGCGGGATAACCACCCAGACGGTTTCAGGAATCTAACCACTAGATTTAATAGACTGACATTCTCCGGCTACAATAACCATAGCTCGCTATAGGTGGTGCAATGAGAACTAAGGGATAACGCACGAGGTTGCCTCCTTACAGTCTACTGGGGGATAACCACCCAGTAAATTCAGGAATGCCACGTAACGACCGCCTGGACAAAACGGATTATCAAACAATTAACTAATTTTAATCAAAGACTGCACTGACTTTTAGCTATCTAATTGGCAGATTGTTATCGACTGTTCATTTAGCGACATTATTATTACAGAATTGTAAAAGTGTATGTGAATAATTGACTCTACACTAACCTGAATTTTAATTCTTCGACCGGCGCACCACACAAGTTCACACCACCGAAGTTAACACTACTCTGACTCTCGGAACCTTATTTTTTTTAATTTTGCTTGCCACTTACGTAACTGGGAATTTTAACAAGTTTGGACTAAAAATTTTTTGAGCCTTCAATCATTTTAAGTCAGGGACAATGTCGCTCTAATTACACAACGTATGCACCAAATAGTTGTGGTTACGTGAAACCTACTGGGTGGTTATCCTCCAGTAGACTGTGCGCTATCCCTTGGTTCTCATTGCACCACCTACAGCGGGCTATGGTTATCCTAGCCGGGGAATGTCAGTCTATTAAATCTAGTGGTTAGATTCCTGATACATACTCACCACGAGTAAACAAAAGAAAATAAATTTTAAGTTTGAAATTCCATGTAACTTCACGTACGTACGTCACCTTCGAGGAAATTCCAGCCTTTTGATATGGATGCTAGAAGTTCTGACTGAGATTTTGCCACTTTTAAATCTCGAACTAAATCATTCAGTTCAGCCTGTGAACTCAGATGCGATTCTGTTGAACATTCTGGTGCTTGAAATACTGGATCATTGTCTAATTCCTGTGCGATTTGCATATCATTAGTTGGAACACCGTCCATTCTGATTTTTCTGCGTGCAAACTCCGAGATCCTGGTGGATTTGGGATAGGAAGTTCCTCACTATGTTCGACGGGCCGTGAGGCTGATGATAAATTGGGATAATACACAGTATGCTTGGACTTCGGCCCGATGCCCAATATGTTAGTGAGGCAAAAGTAACAATCTGTGGCAGAGTTTTTCGGTTCTCTTCACACCATGGGTACTGCAAACTGAATTTTCCGTTTTGTACCTCTCAACCAACCAGATAAGAATGATACTTAAGTCTTACAACATATGTGAGGGGCCATGACTTATCCTGATTTCCTATTTTAACTCCGAAACAGAACTAAGCAAAGAATTCTGGCGAAGAAAGAGAATGTAAGTAAATTCACTGTCAATAAACTAATTAAAAATTTTATAGATGTTTATATACTGTACACTGGTACGTAACAAACAATTAAAAGCAGAATTGAAAAACACAAAAAAAGAAATCTCTAAGAAGAGAAAGCACGGAAAAATAAGAAGAGAAACGATTTGAAGAAGAACAAGTTTTTATTTACTCAAATAAGAAAAAGAAAAGAATTAAATTTAAAATGTGGTAAAGTACTGTCAGGGATAGGATTTTAAAAAGGGTAAATTTCACTTTCTGTTAATCAAAATTTACAAAAAAATTTAAAAAACGTGATTTTCATCACGTTTCAAAGAGTTTAAATTTTAAAATAAAGAAAGACACTAACATGTCTGATGTAAAATACGCACACTAACAAAAATGACAACTTAAATATTATTCTGCTTCTTGAAATTGCGAAACCAAAATGATTAGGGCGTTGCTAATTTAAACAAACCTCTTCAATTATCTACGAAATCCTTTAGTCGGAATGTATGAAATTCAATACATATTCGTCTCGAGTTAAGTACTGATAATTCACACCGAGCTCAATTGGTAATTCCTCCATAATCACATCTGGGATTATTTAGAAATTATTAGCTCTGATTTGCTGCTACATCGATCTGCACTTGAAAAGGAAACGTTGGATTAACCACGCTGACGCAAGACCGCCGGGTTCGAAGAAATTCACACAAGAATACGTTGCTTAAGAGTTGATGGATTCAACTGCTAACGTGTCGTTATCGGTCAGCCGTGAAGCCTAACCGGTGATCAATTTATTCAGCTTAGCGGCAGTGCCAAAAGAACAAAAGAGAAATTTCTAAGCAAGTATGTAACCTTAAATTTTACCTCGCAATCGTTGAATTATCGCGTAAAAAGCCACCTCGGCCGGAATATATATAAACAAATTTGCGAATGTTTTATTCAGTCAAACGTGATCGTCAACATGAAGCGGTTAGTACTATTCCTAGTTGCTTGTGCAACAGCGGTGGAACACAATAAGATTTTTATGAGGAGCACTGAATTAGAAGACCTGGAGGGTGCTTCGTCAGGATATGTTTACGACGTGAGTGGTCCTACGAGTTACGTAAAGTTTCACAGTGGCAACCTAGAAGATTCAGGGCACCCGTTGATAAGTTTGGGGAAGTATTCGTTGGATGAGGAACATGCTCCCATACAATACGTTGTAGGTCACGGTTATGACCACCCGGAAACCGGATACTATAAGGCGGAAAATGACGGAGATGAATCTCACTTCGTTAAAGAGGACGGCAAGAAGTATGACGAAGCTAGCCATTCAAGTAAAGGAGGAAAGAGCGAATCCGGTTACAAGACCATTCAAGAGTTCGATAAAGGGTTAAAGGGAAGCTACTCGAACGAAGATAATAAAGGATATTTCAATGAGGCCGATGGAAAGAAAGAGGGTAACTACGACGTGGGCGAGCATCACGATTCTCACGATGAAGCTTCTAAAGGCGCTAAAGGCGGCGGTTTCAGTGAATCCAAAGACCACAAGAAAGGTTCGAAAACAACCGGTTATCATAAAGTATTTCATAAGGACGAATATAAAAAGGATCGCTCGTTCTATGACGAAGCCAACGCCAAAGGACATTACGACAAATTCGGCAATTTTCATACTCACCACTCAGCCGAGGACGGTGGTTATGCAAAGGGTGGAAAATTAAATTCTGCCTACGAGGGAGAGAAACACGGCAAAAAGGGGCATTACGGTAAGGGCCACTATATCGATGATAGCAGTGGTTATAAAGGAAAGCAAGGGAGCGATAAATACTATGGAGGTCAATCAGAATATTCCGATAAAGGCGGGCAAGAGTCTGAAAAATCGTTCGGATATAGTGAAGGCGATGGTGAAAAATATTACCGATAAAAGAGACAAGACAATTTCTTCAATAAAAGTCAAATATGTTTGCGGTTATAGACCAGAAACTGATACCTGAAGGCATTATTATGATGATGTATTTATATATTGTTATCCAGAATCTAGATTTAAAGATGCCATAATTAATTTTAAACAAGTTGTTTGATGCACAAAACTTAAATAAACTTATTTATTTAACGTGATGGTATTTTATTTCCGTAACAAAAATCCATAACCAAAAGCTTTAACAAGCACAGACAGTCTCTAAGTGATAATATGAATTTTAAATATATTGTCAACTCATCGTTAAATACAAAACAAGTAATTGTTTCTCACAAATAAGGACATTCCTGGAAATTCGAAAATAAATGCTGGATGTTACATCTGTACTAAGTATAATGCGTGTAATTATTAATTCCGTTTCTGGCGTTGCGAAAACCTTAACTCTCATTGAAACGATGTCTAAGGAATCCTCAAATCACGCCTCGAATTTCAAATTTATTGCATCCTCATTTTATTATTCCCTCGGAGCCACTAAAACTTTCTTAAAAGTTCGCCGAGCTCGACACTCCTGCAGTGCATTTTCGCTTGCGCGCTACTTCTTCTGATGCATTCAAATTTCCTCTGCACTCGCGATTGTTCCGAAGCAATTACCGTACGAAGGGCTTGAAAGGACTGGAAAGTTCGCGGCAATGATGTAAACAGCTGGGAAATTGACTCTGATAGCGGCGTACTTCTGCGTCAACAAAGAGCTTTCTCTACTCTTACCGTACATTACGTTCAAGTATTTACTTAACTCTAAACTATTTTGTATTGTTACTTACTGTTGGAAATTGACGAGTTTCAAGAGAAAATTACGTGCTCGTTACAGATGTCTGATTGTTGTTTGTGTAGTCTGAACGTAATAAAGGAGTAAAATCATAAATTAAGGGATGGCGAGTATCTTTTGCAATAATACTTTTAGAATGTGACCTCAATTTAATGAATTATTATCTAATTTTTTACTTAATGTTAGGTGTGATTCATAATTAATGCTTTAAATTAATTAATTATGGAAATAAATCAAAATTGTTATGTAAGAATGTATTTCTATTACTTAAATATTAACAGAAAATTATTTTTTTGTTACTTACGTATCACTAACTCCTAATCTCCATATTCTTTCGTGGGAAAGTCATTAAAGACTTGCCTCAACATTTATTGTATTATTGTGAAAAGTAAATGCAGATTTTCCTGGATTTATTATTAACATTTGTTCCATGCATATGTCATAACTTCGCTTCGTTTCTTTTGTTTATTAATAGTGGTTACAGTAAGTAAAACTTATTCGATTACACACTGTATTATACATTAAATTAAGTTAAGTTTTGCAAAAATATTTGTAATCGTTACAATACGTATCTCAATAGTATCTCAATTTATTACAAATAATGTGATTTTTTAAAATTAACGTTACAAAAGGGAATATTCGACAGAACTTTCCGTGATATGATACTTCCACATGATTTGTGTCTCGTGTCCTCGACGGAACGTATCACAGGTAAGGGAAAAAGGTTGTTTGCTAACTTTATTTTGTTTCATCCATCGTTTCTTTGTTTCCGGAAACATGACAGTTTGAAAGCTTTACCCCACTTTGTTTGCTCGAATCAGGTGGTTGTGTTAAAACGCACAAGATAAAGGCCGGCCCCGAGCAATGCTCTGATGAGATATAAACATTTTTTTCATGTGTACAGACACAACGTCCAAAAAAATTCGCTTAAAATTAAAAATATATGCTCAAATTATTTCTAAATAAACTCTCTTTTCATTGATCAAAAAATTGAGTTATTTGAAATGCAACAGTTGAAATTTACATGTCGAACATGTTAATTTGAAATTTCGGTTGTAACTTTCTGACAGGCTATAAAAAGTTTTAAATTACTTTTCGGGCAAAACAAAGAGGGGCGAACTGGAAACGTACAACGGGAACGAAAGGAAAGCAATCGAATGATCGTTATGTAATTCTGATATACGCTCCTGAAACGTTCTGCTAATGCGCGTTTGAGTTTAAAAGTTTCGAATCTATCTGTCGAACAGAATTAAGCTGTTCTGAAATGCTGGCACATAAATCTTTGCTTGTGCCCTAGGAGAGAGAGAGGAGGGCAGCTTCATATTTACCGAGTTTCCTGTTTTTACTTCCGTTCGGAGCAACGGAAACTAGCGTGGGAAGAAGACATTAAACGTAAAGAGGCAACTTCCACATAAAAACATCCACGGAAAAAAATCGAAGAATAATTATACACTATGTCTACTCATCCTTAAGCAAGCAGAGAGCTTAATAAATTAAAGTATAAGTCATCCAAAAATTATTACATTAATTTCGACTTACAAGTTACTTTTGAAAACCTGTATAAATCAAATCATGATTTAAATACATGTTTCGCTATTACTAATTTCTTTTAGATTGGATTGGAGTATTTAGTGTTGCCACTTCTCAACAACTATCAAGAGGGGTCAAGGTGGAAGCAACAAATAAGAATAGTTAGTGCCATCTTAGGGAATCGAGGACGCTGAATTCGAATCTCAAATCCATTTATGCGTAATTTACAAATAAAATAAAGTTTACTTTTGTCTATGAATAGTGTTCGTAATTCGCTCGACAATACTTGCCACTTTCGTCGCTTCTTACTAAATATATAGAAAATTCTAGTAAATAAAGAACTTGCAATGAATATAATTCAATAACAAACTTAATTAGCAACTGTTTCGCGTGTAGCGAATGAAATAGCTGACTTTAATTGGATATAATTCGAGAGCGTAGTTCGGTGTGCATGCATTAAAAGCTTTAAAGCCCGTTAGCAGCGACGCCAAAAATACAAAACTGCAATTTTCCACGGTGAATAAAAAAAAAAGCCGCATTTTTGCAGTTACGACCTAATGAATCGCAACCAACAGTAGCGCTCTTGTTTTCCCATCGAAATATCGAAAGCAAGGAATTTTTTGCTGTATAACCAAAAATCTATTCCATAATACTCACGCCGGACGCGTTACGAATTCCCTTGCTTTCATATTTTATTATATGCAAATTTTATCAGCTTCCGCTAGACTAAACACCCAGTTAAAGCTTGACGTGTCTGTTCAAGTTATTACTACTTACATATCTGGAGTGAAGGTTTCTGACGCTCCTTTTAGTTATTTATTCATTAGGGCGGCGTTGAAATCCTGCGAAACTAAGTGTAAAAGATGAAAAGAAAACGTACAAGCGTCCTTCTTTAAATATGCAAGATTTTCCATGCATTTTTCGAGGCCTCTGCGCGCCTTTTATGACAGATGTTTCACACTTCGTTGCAGACTTTCAAGTTTTAAAACACTCGAAGCTTTAAGTTTCTTTTGCTAGTTTTTAGAGGAACAGTTAACCTAATTAAAAGAAAGTATGTATGGATTTTGTGAAACTTGAATTTTTGATTTTTAATTTAAATCCAAATTAAGGTATAATTATGTTTGTCACATTAACAAATACATACAGTACGTTCCAATCAAACGGCAAAGCCCAATATCCCTAAATATGATCATGTTAGTAAAAACCACTCAAGATTTATATTTAAAAATTAATATATATATTATACAGGTTGTTTCAAACATATTGCAATATGCAATTGGGCATTTTTTAGAGCACCCTTCAACTGTACATACGAATGGGATTTTATATTTTTTGACAGACATCAGGGCCTCCTTAAAGAACCAAATCAAAAATAAATGCTGTTTTACCTTTTTTCATATTCTCAAGCTCTCCCAGTCCAAATTATTGTATTAAAAAGCACATTGAAAAATAGTAGATAACATAAAGTGACTAAATTGAAACCAATTTCCTAATCAATCAGTAGAAATACTATAATAATCACTTAACATGATCTTTAAATTTTATGGCAAGATACCTAAAAAAATTAAATAACTGTCCCTCTCAAAAAAGGTCACTTTCCAATTGCGTATATGAACTACTCTGGAGCTGATCCAATGTGCTCCAATTACACAAAGCGAAACATTCTCGAACTAATCTTTTTTGATTTTCCCTGTCCCCTCGAACACCAGCTGGATGATTAGTATTTCGAGCACCACAAAGTGGGGGGAAATGCACGTGGCCGATTTATCAATAAATTCGCAAAACAGAAAGAACGTTTTGTAAAATATTCCATGAATTCAATACACCGGAATAGATAAAATAAAAGTAACACATGAATTACTGTTAAATGGTGCTCTTGACATTTGTTATTATTTGCACACTTTTGAAGTGCAATGCTGCAATTTGATTTGAGGTAGTTCAGCGTTCCCATCTCGAAAGTGCAGTTCTGTTACGAGTTTCTCAAGTGCTTGAAGTCATAATTGGAAAGCAGGTAACACCTGTTACATAAGTTTTGGGAAAAATTTTAAATGCTCTCTGCGACATAGTAAAACCAATACATCTAGCCAACTATGGCGAATCATGTTGCCAGGGGTTATGTCAATTTGTTTAACATATCATATTTTCGTTTGTCACTTGCGAAATGGCGTATAAGCTAGATTTGCGAAAGTTCATCTGCAACCTGATAGGACAGCTGCCTAGACGAGATATAGTAAACTTGTTTCGCGGACAAAACATTCAAAAAGTACCATATATCGGACAATTCGGGAATGTGAAAAGGGAATTCCATGTATAGCCCTACCAAAAACTGGCCGTCCACGTGCGTTAGCTGAAGTTCAAGTCAACAGACCATTCCAGAAACGCCATTGGAGTGTCTACCCGCAAGCTTTCCCCTTGTTTTCGCGTTTCAAATGCTACAATTTCTCGTTACATTGCAAAAAGAGGCCTAAAATACAGAAAACGCAAGAAACTCCCCAAGTATACTCCCGCATAATTGGCCAGAATCCCTGGTTGCTACCGAGCTTTGAGACGTCATCATTTCGCCGACAACCGGATCATTATCATGGAGGACGAGAAATATTTTACCTTTGACCATGCAGAACTTCCTGGAAATGCAGGCTTCTATGCGGATAATATTGAAGACACTCCCATTAACGTAAGATACAAAAAGAAAGCAAAATTTTCTGACAAAATGTTGGTGTGGTGTGCCATTTCTGAGGTGGGCATATCTCGGCCCTATGTAGGCCATGTAAGAGGCCAGGCAGTGAATGCTGAAGTATACATCCGAAATTGCCTATCAAAATTGATTATTTTTATTAATCAGCATTATGCTAATGATGATTACATGTTTAGGCCTGACCTTGCAACATCGCATTATGCCAGAGATACGCTAAACTGGTTAGAAGCCAACCATGGGCCATTTGTCCCCAGAAATTATAATCCTCAGGCAGGGCCAATTGAAAATTTTTGGGCCCTATTGGCAAGAAAGGTGTATGATAATGGTTGGGAAGCCCAAAATGAACAACAATTGCGGCAAAGAATTCTTCAAAAAATTAGAAAAGTAGACTTAGAAAGCGTCCAAACCCTGATGCGACATGTAAGACAAAAATTACGTCTTATTGAAGATAGAGGCCCCCTAGCAACAATATAGCAACCAGGTGTTAAAGTCTAAAATTTATTGGTTATTGTTATGTTATGTTTACTTAATAAAATTCTCTTAAATTTAAAATAATAACCTTCTATATTTTTCCCAAAACTTATCTAACAGGTGTTATTGTAATTGTTATATTTTTTAGATTTTATTGTAAAATATGTATAAAGTCTCTCTTACAATTTCAAAGACTGGGCCAAAACTTCAAAGCCACATTGCATACGAAAAAGAATCTTAAAGATATTTGTCGAATCCCACAAAAATTGTCTAATATTAGTAACACTTACTAGTGACAATTATAGGCTGAGTTTGACATTGTTTCTCAATTTTTTCTAGCTCTGAGACCTTCCAGCCCATAAAAAACTGTAAAGACTCAACAACAAAGATAATGCTTTATTTCTAAATGTTCTCTGCTGTCAATGTAATATCTTAAGATGATCCACGGATTAAGGAACGTAGAATATAAAAAGGTAAATAGCAACAGTATTAAAGCTGCGCTGTATAAAAGATTTAAACCAGGATTGAATTTAATCCTAAGTTAGAATGTGACAAACATTAAGACGTACAGCATTTTAATCCTGGTTTAAACCTTTTATACAACGCAGCCTAAGTTAAAATTCAAGAAGATAAGTAAATTCTATTTTATAGAGAATCAGTATCGAATAAAGTATGCATTCCTACTTTGTAGAGAAATGTGCAGCTCAAATCAACATTTTAGGTTTACTTAAAATTACGTTAATGTCATTAATTAATTAAGAATTTGCTTGGAAAATTTAGGGTCTAGATTCGACATTTAAGTTATCTGCTAGGGCTCAGAGATGCATTATGATTTTTTTTAGATTTTAAATTAAAAAGTCTAATTTGTTTAGGGGTGGATTTAAATTTAATTTTTACAATTCTGCATTTAAAATGAAAATTTCTTTTTGATTTGAAATTATTACGTTTACTAGTTCAGCCCACAACTGCAACAATTCTGTAACTCAAGACCATGTTTTTTTTTTAATTTTCCCCAAAATGCTCGATGATTTTTTTAAACACGTTTTCTATTGCGCACTCTCATAATATTTTAACTTCATATAATAATACGGGATCCAAATACTCTAAAATGGGATTTCCACTGGTGCAATTCCTTGCAGGGAATTTGAAGCAACAATGAATTGTTTGGATGCTCGTGATTACACTTTGCAATTCTTGACATTTTACTGTGCAATTTTTGAAGCACGCGACGAAGTTCTAATTCTTACAACTTTTCCGTGCAATTCTGGTAAGTTTAACTGTACCAACTGAGTTTGCGACACCACATCCGTTTAAATTATTCACTAGATGATGTTAGTAGCGCGTGTCCTGAAAAGTTAACTATGAATTTAGTTCATGCTTTGTTTTTTATTGTTGTGTATATGAGTAACAAATTGCACGATTGGAAACATATCAAGCAATTCGATAGCCATGCAACAAAAGCGCAGGGATTCTCAAAACCTATGTCTTTAATTGAAACCACAGATAGTAGTCAAAAAAAAGCAAAATTTGTCATACAATAACAGGGAAAAAGTAAATAATAACTCCGGTAAAAATCAATTTTCGTTTTCTAAGCAATTGTTTTAGTAACGCTGGTTGGTGATTTAAATGGATTTTTAAATGTCTCAGCTGTGCAGAATTGATGTTTTTGTGGCCATAAATGCATAAACGCCGAGATGTGTCTGTTGGGCTAGGTTATGTTTGTCTTTCGCAAAAAAAATTCGCCAGGATTTTAAATAAACACGTCTTCACGCGCGCTGCCGGGAGGTTTTCTACGACAATTGCAATTACTTATTACTACTTTATTTAAGCTTATTTATTCAAAGTAAAATTTAAAAGCAAACTGAATTCGTAGCACAATTATGCACTTCAGTTTTATTTGTTTCATTTTCATGACAGTACATCGACCTTAACACTGTAAACTGAAAATGTTATGTTTTTGTTCATTAATTAGACGAAAATAAATGTTTACTAAAAATGTTGATAAATATTAATTAAATCCAAGAAACGAGTGGCTCAATTAGTTTTCGTGATGAAAATTTGAATCCGGTTTAAAATAATTCGGAATTGTCAGAAACGTTTACCTACATTCGCCTTGGCGATTTATAGGTAACAATTGCACTGTCATAAAATAAAATTCAGCTGGCTCGTACTTTATTGTTTGTTTTTATTATTATTATTATGCTGTTATAAATTCACAGATGCTTACATTAGGGAGGAGGTTAGAATGAAACACGAAGTGCTGAATAATAGTTTTTAAGAAAATTCAGGCCGAGCGAGTGCGTTTGTATTTTATAAAAGACTGAGGTTAAAATAAATTTTTAAAAACATTAATAGGCTTTGTATTATTTATCAAATATACGTAGTGTGTAGTTTGTTTTGTGTTAGATTAATTCGTGTAAATATATGTGTACATAACTTACGTACATAAATTATGTGTTAATACCGCACGACAACATTTTGAACATTTATTGTAATTAGAAATATCAGTGTCAAGAACAAGAAGTGAACTTTACTAAAATTCTAAGATCATAATGAACGCACAGGTATGACAACACATTTGATATGCATTTTGTGCTGTACTGTACATTTTTTTTATTTCACATATTGCTAACTGTAGATGTACAGTTTCAATTCTTAAATTACGATCTGTTAAATTTAATTTAATACAACAATGCTTGTCACATTGTACCTACTTCCTTAGAAAAGCTGCAATTGTAAGACTAGGGTTTGAAACAACCGCTAAATTCGAATCAATAATTATTTATCTTTTTTTTACACGGGGTCGCAATGTCGAATAACTACCTTACTAAATTACGTGAATAAACCGCCTGCAGCATTTTCCCGATATCAGAATTCCATAAATCGATTACGGTTATCATTATGTAACGTATTGGCTAGCAACAACAGAAACGTGCCGGTCCAACCATTATGTAAAACTTCAACTGCATCTAATGTCGCTAATAAACTTTGCTCTTCGAATAATAGTACACACATAGGCTGTTTATCGTTTTACGTACAAAATCGCCATCTCGAATAATCATTGTAGTTTAAACAACTTTGAACAGTAATTAAAGACAGGCTTCTACGGTGGTAACCGTGAATCAATTAGTTTAGGTTTTGTCCTCGGCATTACAATGCCGACGCTAGCAAATGTCACAGGATCCCAGGATAACGCACAAAGCTCCTCGTCCTGTAGGGCCAACTTAGGAATTAACTATCATTAGCATTCCCCGGCTAGGATAACCATAGCCGTGGGTGGTGCAATGGGAACCAAGGGATAACCACCAGGTTCTCTCCTCACAGTCTACTGGGGGGTAACCACCCAGTAGGTTTCAGGAATCTAACCACTAGATGTAATAGATTGGCATTCCCCGGCTAGGATAACCATAGCCCGCTGTAGGTGGTGCAATGGGAACCAAGGGATAACCACCAGGTTCCCTCCTCGCAGTCTACTGGGGGATAACCACCCAGTAGGTTTCAGGAATCTAACCACTAGATGTAATAGATTGGCATTCCCCGGCTAGGATAACCATAGCCCGCTGTAGGTGGTGCAATGGGAACCAAGGGATAACCACCAGGTTCCCTCCTCGCAGTCTACTGGGGGATAACCACCCAGTAGGTTTCAGGAATGTAACAACTAGATGTAATAGACTGGCATTCCCCGGCTAGGATAACCATAGTCCGCTGTAGGTGGTGCAATGGGAACCAAGGGATAACCACCAGGTTCCCTCCTCAGAGTCTACTGGGGGATAACCACCCAGTAGGTTTCAGGAATGCCGCGTAACGATCCGTCCGGACAAAACGGATTATCAGACCATTAACTAATTTTAATCACAGACTGTACTGACTTTTAGCTATCTAATTGGCAGATTGATACAGAGTGTATTTTAGCGATATTATTATTACAGAATCATTAAAGTGTATGTGAATAATTGACTCTGCACTAACCTGTATTTTAATTCTTCGGCCGGCGCGCCACACAAGTTCTCACCACCGAAGTTAACACTACTCTGACTCTCGGAAACTTATTTTTTTTTTTTGCCATTTATGTAACTGGGAAATTTAACAAGTTTAGACTAAAAATTCTTGAGCCTTGAATCATTTTAAGTCAGGGACAATGTCGCTCCGATTACACAACGTACGTACTAAATAGTAGTGTTTTTTTTTTTATATATTCAAACAAACCCACCATCAGTAAACAAAAGGAAATAAATTTTAAGTTTGAAATTTCATGTAACTTCACACAATTTATTTTTTCATAAGCTGCACAAAGACTTGATATGTGATATGAACAAAGTAAACTACAAACTTTTTAATTAAATAAGTTAAAAGTTTATGTTTAAAGTACAAATTATGACTAAGTGAGTTGATTATGTTGTGTCTTTAATAAGCTATTAAAAGAATTTCTGAACAAGCGAGAAATAAGTATCATGTAACGTAACGCGAAACGCATTTCTCTATGCCAGAATTGTCGGTGAAACACAGATGGATATAAAAAAATTGCCGATGACGCGCGCGCAGCATCTAAGATTGACCTAATTCTTTCAAACGTAAATAAAAAATTTATTGCAGTTTTTGCTTTTTATTGAAAGCGAACTTGCTTCAGCAAGTCATAAAATAACCAGAGGTTTCAAAACAAAAGAACTGCACGCCTTGTGGTTGGTCAGTTTGTCATTTTTGAGCAATACCGTTCAGATTTGGAGAATCAATCTGTTTTATAATGAAGTACCTACAGTTTTAATTAAAGACATTTAATTTTGAGACATTCTGTATAATTGCATAAGACAAGAATTGCACGAACAAATTGCACCCCTCTTTAGAGTTCTCTAGAGCAATGAATCGAAAACGCTATTAGCAACATTAATATTTTTGACGAAATCTATTCTTCTTGGTTACGGCAATAGGCACACTTAATACTTTTACTTTGCATAGTAAAGGAGGCCGACGTTTAAAAATAATAATAAAAAAAAAATTGTCTCTTACCATAATCACTTTATATCTGTACACACATATTATTGCTTTGCTGTATAAAAATATTTAAAAAAACATTTTAGAAAAGTAAAAAGAATAGAAATAATACTCATAAATGAATTACGATATGAAATCCTTATTGATACAATTTTTATTTTATTTTCTCCAACAATACATTCTTCTTAAGTTACTAAATTAGAAAGAATTAAATGGTACAGCTAAGTGGCTGCGAATTTAAAAAGGAAACTTAGGTCCATTTGAAACAAAAAGAAAAGATTTTTCAAAGAAAGCATTGCATGTCCTATGGTTCAAGAACCAGATTATTCTAAATAATAATAATATGGCAAGTCCTAATCCGCTTTTCAGATCCATTAATGCATGCATTTATTCCAAACCAAGATTTTCAGTAACTATTGGTAAAACTCGAAAAATCAATGGTGAATGAATTACAGCATTCGAGGTTCGTGTATGTATGTAGTGTAGACGCTTTACAGAAAATTGGTACTGAATGGAGCAGACATATACGTGAGACATACATTTTCTTTACTTTAATAAAACTTACTTCGAAACACATAATGTAATTGGAAGGTCACTTATCGATTATTTAGATTTCAAGAGTGTGACAAATTTCTTGGGTTCAAAGAAAAAAGATAAAAGGAATTAAAAATATTTGTTTCTGTAATGTGTATACTCACATTTAATCGAAAATTCTTTTAGAGAAACGTTACGGTTTATAGAAATTGTCGATGGAAATTTGTTCTCTACTGCATTTGCTACACACACTAGCTGCCAATGCATTATCGAATTATCGCACATTAGCGTACATGTACATGTGTACTAACAACTGTTTATGTTCATCATTGATTTGGCAATGAACCGCAATTTGTTAGTACAGAGAATTTAGCAAGTGTAGGGCAAAATTCCTCATCATTTATTTACATAAATTATACAATAGAGTGTACGCATTTCCCAAATGCTAAGTCATTAAATGAAAAAAAAAGTTAAACAATAAATAAGTTTTTAATAAAGTTCATCATATATATATTTAGGTTTATTTCAAATTAAACGTAACTTTGTACAAATTAAAAGTATCATGAAATATCTTTTTTGTCAATGTATAAGTTCACACCAGAATTTTGCCATCATATTATTTGGACTGAAATATCCTTTTTGTAATTTATAGACGACAATATCCTAATTGGTCGATTTTCTCAAAATATATTCACCAGCGCCATCTAATGTATATACGTTCCAAGCAATCAACAAATAAAAAAAAACACAATTTTTCGTATGGGGTTTTAAAGACAATACATTTACACATTTGAATTTTTAGAATGTTTTTGACCTTGAGTTTGGAATGTGGACCCTCTGAAAGCTTGTAAGTAAATATCATTATATATGTAAATACTACGGAAAATTTAAGAAAGAAAGCTTCGAGTACTTATTAAAACTTCTCTACTTTCTGACTTATACGAGGTAAAAATATTTGCATCGCAGTAAAAGCTGCTTCATCAGATCTTTACATTTTCCTATGAATCGATAACGAAATTTAAAGTTTCTTTATAATCATTGCAGAAGTTTTCTATAGCGGTAGATTTAAAAGAAAATTCAAAGAGCGTCCCTTCATTTACTCTAGCACAAACTCGAGGAAACTTTGCATGTTTACATTTTAAGATTACGGTGTTCTATAATGTCTATCACAGAAAAACAAAATGCAGATCCAAAGGATTGGAATAACATCTATGTAAATTCGTCGTTTCAGTAAATCTGAAATGTGTGTGGCGTATATTAAATAAAAGTCTTAGAGGATCAGAATAAAATACCAAAGGGTCTGCCTGTCAACGTAATAAAAAGGGAAAGCAAAAAACTGAAAGGTTAAGAACCACAGCTGCAGTCGTATTGAATTAAGACGTTACATAAAAATGGAAAAGAAATATAACTTGATATATCCATAAATAAATTCTGAAAATATAATTTTCTTAATATTATAACTAGTGGTCACAGTTTAAAAAAGTTGATTTTACTAAAAGAATTAAACGTGTAATACTTACATTTGTAGTATAAATGTAGAAATGTAATTGCGGAAACTTAATAAACGACACTGCGCTAAGTTCGTCGTAAGAACACGCTGAACTTCAGTACGACCTCACATGCTTCAAAACCGTTGCGAAACTCGCGCTAAAGAGGGGTTGCTGTTGCTTCGTTTTCAGCGTGCTTTACACCACCAACCGGAGAGCTTTCCGCCCTTCCACCGGAGCGAAAGCGCAAGAGTACCGGCGTCCCATGCTTTCGCACTCCGCAGTTTAGCGAACTTCAACGTTCGCAGGCCTGCACTCCGAAAATAAGTGGTAAGAGATAGCCTTTAGCTTTTAAAGTGATAGAAAAGCTTTAGAGAGCTTTTGTCAGTTTGTTTTCCAAGAACACTGATTTAGCATTAAGGGGAAATACTTTTTCTAGCGCCGTGTAATCTGCAAGTGCGGGACGAAATTTTCAAAAGGCAGCTTAAATAGAACACACGACTTCGAAAACGAAGAACTAGGGCGAAATATACGACCGCCGAGAACCTTGTCAGGAAAAGCTTTACGATACTTTTGCTTGTGTTCGTACATTATAGCCAATTCAACCACTGAGACGCCAATAAAATAAGCAATAAACGAAACATAACGTTTTAGGGAAAAAAAACATTTCCTGACATGCAACATTGAAAATTTATAGCTTTTAAAAGATAGCACAAATATTTAAACTAACCAAACTTTAAATATTTTATTAGAAATATTATAGAACTGATTTTTAGAAGTACTTCTACAAGAAAACTAGACTAATAACAAATAATTCTGATCCCGGGAGCTTCTCTTCAAGACTTTAATTTATGTAGCCTATTATCATACTTTAAATTATTGAACAAATAATGAAAATAACGTCTAAACTTAAATTACTTAACAACTTTTTTCTCTCAGCACCAAAAGCAAATTAATATCCCGATTCCACTAACATCAGATTGTGTAAACAACACCGTCATCTTGTAGTCTTTGTAATCAGTTCCCCTGCAAAACGTAACCGCAGCCGTGGTTGTTTGGTTGGTTCACTTTCATGAAAATTCTCGTCGTAATCCAAGACACAAAGAACATCGAAACTTAACGGCGACTCCTTTACAGATTATTAAGCAGAAGCTCATAAATCAACATTAAACAGTAATGCCCCTTTAACGCGCCGGATGATACGCAAGTTCGAATTCGATCGCTGCACAAGTTTATGCCGTTAACTTTGTTTGGTGTGCCTGCTTTAGTTTTCTCGTTAATTGAGACCTTCCACCAAATGAGAATTTGTGAATTAGCAAAACGGGCGGGCGTTTGGGTTTTAGCGTGCAACAATTTCCAGAGCTTTTAATGTGTTTCTTTTGTATAAGGCTGAACATGACGTTTTCCATTTCCATGTTTACATTCAAATACCGACACAATGTACTGTGTATGAAGTAGGCATAGATTTATTTTTAAATAAACAAAGAGGACGTGTTTTAGTAATTTCCAGTTCCTAGGCCACAAGTTCTGATTTAATATTGAAAGTTTATTACACGTAGAATAAAACCATCACCACTATTGCTGTCACAAAAGTTTATTTTGAAAATTCAATTAATCATCATTATTATCATAATCATAATTATCATCCATTACTATTACATCGCATTTGCGAATAACTACGACAGGTCGGTTTGGTTCGGAGTGGAATTCTCGAGCTACGCTTTTGCTGACGAGGCCCCAAATAGGGCGGAAATAGCTGTACAAAGGATGCTCGTAGAATTCACTGCAATCAAAATCGACTTGCAACAAAATTTTTACAATTAGTTTAATTTTTACGGAGATGAGCATTCGTAGAAATGAAAAAAGAACATGTAATTGACTACTGTAATTGATTTTAATCAAGATTTCTTTTAATAACACAACCATTAGTTTAAAATAAAAAGCAATGGAAGGGTTAATAAACATTTTTTTACAGAATGGACTTGATATGGATCAAGTTTAGTCCTTTAAGTACTCCGCCCACTAGACCTGACCGTAATAGGACCGTACTCGAACCAAAACCGAACCGACACATCCAAAAAGACATTACCTCCATAGTTTTATATGAAATAAAGCTCGGTATGGTACGGTTCGGTGTTTGACGGACGTGATGCGGGCTAGGGGCCGATGCCTCATATAAAACTCTGAAGAGAATGTTTTTTTGCTTGTATCGGTCCGGTTACGGTCCTAGCACGGTCCTTTTACGGCCCAAGTAAGTTTTTTTCTTAAGGTCAGAGGCATCCCTGGAATAATTCACCAGGTTTTGTGATTGAGCTTTAGATCGTAGTCTGAGTTGAATTTTTTGGAAAGAACCAAATGTCTCGTTATGGCAAAACTATAGCTAACAATCACGAGAATGTTCCTGCTTAAGAAAGAAATTACACAGTTTTAAAGATTCATTAGTAGTCAGCTATTGTAATTTCGTATCTATAACCCATTCACTAAACTCCCATAACGTTTACAGTTTCATACTGAAAATATTGAGTGTATTTGATTAGTAATGTATTTAATACTCAATATTGACGCTATTGACCGTTGATTACAGTCAGTTAAAGCAGTAGTTAATTAGTGCCTAGCAAATAAATACTCAGAATTATAAATATGAAAATGTAGGTAAACGTTATGGGAGTTTTGTGAACGGATTGTGGTTCTTTTAGTCCGATTGGCTAGTACTCTACTGATCGCCATCTCATCAACATTTTAAATCGCTATTTAAAACGTTGATGAGATGATGATGTTGATTGAAGGATTTATACAAAAATGTTATGCAGTTATATAATTGAATGTTAATGAAGCTAATCAAGGTTCAATGTTTTATCTCAGTCGCATTTCATGTGATTTCTTTTTAATTTCAAAGGCTAAAATGAAGCTCAAACCTCAAAGAAGAGTAAAGTAAAAACTGTACACGGTGAAACCAAAAAAAAAGGAAACAATGACTGTAAGTAAATACAGGGAGATCGAATGTGATTGTCCTGATCCTACACTACTTTCCGTGAGCTTGATATCAATATTTACATCTATCATGTGAAGGCTAGAACAAAACGCAGTAGCGTGCGTAAAACATTCATGAAACTTAAATCCAAACCTTACCTAATTAATAGAGAACATAATTATTGTTTAATCAAATTGCTATTACAATGAAATAAACCATTTTTTATGAATGAACTTTCAACAAAATCTTAGGATGTCTAGATCTCCCTATGTTGCTAATTTCACTTAAATAATTGAATGTAAATATGATATGAAACTCATGGAAAGTAGTGTAGGATCAGGACAATCAATTTCGATCTCCCTGTATTTGGCTTAAAAGTATAAATTTGTTTAAAATGACCAGAGAATAATACAGTAATTTAAAAAATGATTTAAGAATAAAATATTTAAGTTAAGCTTTGTTTGATTTTTTTCTCGATGTATCAGTTTTTGACACAAAAATACAAATCTGCATTGTCTTTCAAAAATTAATGTTGATCTCTAAATAGTCTTCAAAATTAGGATGTATTTCGACTTTTTGTCATACAAATAAAACAACGAATACTCACTCTAGTTTAATGTCACGCAGATTTTTTTTATATTTATATCGACTGATTGTAGTTTTAATTTAATGCGTGAATTATAATGTTATTAGCCATCTACTCTATTATTAGTCAAATATTTTTTTATTATTATTTGTTCCTCTTTTAGATTCATGCTTTTCATTTCAAAACGATTTTTTTCTTTTGGATTACAGGTATATAGTTATATTTTTCATCACTATCGGTAAAAAGGAAAAGAAACTTGTAGAAGTCGTAGTTATATTAAAGATGTGTACAAAATTAATTACGTTACATATCATACATACATACAGTATGATTCAAAAGGATCACACCACGCGTAGGTGGTGACAGCGAACGTTGATAGGAACACAAATATACTTTTTCAATATTTTTATGATACGTGGTTATCACAAATAGGCAACGCTGCAACTTGTAGATGTATTTACTAATTTGAAACCATAGATCATAGCCTAGCTTCATTTTTGTTGACAACTATACTCTATTCACGATCTTTTTGCATTCAGAGTAGGCCGTGTTAGGGTGACATTTTTGTTGGTACCACAAAAAAATATACTTGTCAGAAATTTGATTGATGTTCGTTTTTAATTTTGTGATTACGTTTTTGAAAACTGCCACTGCCAATGCTGCCAGTTCAATTGTGCTGCACAAAGTATTCCACGAAAACGAGAAATATCGTCTCGAACAAACGTTTAATGATTAATTATTTTTCTCATTGAGAAAGTTTGGAGTGAGGTATGTTGTTTGCGTGTTCTTAGTCAACAAGTGTACCACAAAACGAAAAAGTGTTTCTTTATTAACGAATGTGACTCCAGATATGATAATAAACAATAATGACAGAAAGTTTGTTTGTGATTTCATAGAATCTTGTGCACAGTGGTATGGCTAAATGGATCTTGCTACTTGTGCAACAGGTATCGGCTTGTGCAACCCGTGAGGATGGCTTGTTCAGCCAGGAGTTTTTTTTTCGGACTTGTTCGGACCGAAGAACTATCGTTCTCAGGCCCTGGATGATGGATAGGGCCCGCAACCATTTTCGCCTCGCTGTTGCAGAAGATTCGAGTTTGGTGGCTGGCAATGGTGTAGAGGTGCGCTGCAGATGACGCAAAAGGATGAAGGATGAAGGGGTATTTAAATAACAGGATCTTCTTACTGTTGCCGGTGTCTCAGAACCTTTTCCATGGCCATGTTTATGTACAATATCCTATCATTTTTCCCGAGAAGACCATAAGCTAGATCTCATTTAAAATTCTGTCTACTTTAACTACCTACCTCAATACGCACACCATCAGATTCTTCTGCTAACACTAGAATTCTGCAAATCTGCTTATATTTGTGCATATTCGTGGCTATTAGTTTTGACTCCTAAAAGGATCGTCGCAGTCTATTTATAAGTTTTACAGATATACATGCGTTTTCTACACTATAAAATTTTGATGCCAAATTAAATGTTCCCTATTCTCCTTCCATCGATTCCATAGAAGAATCTGATTCATCATCAATTTCTGATTCTGAATCAGATTCCTAATATAATGATGAAAGGAGAAATATTTTCAAACGAAAAATTTCCCGTATGTTTCGTCCAGTCTTCCGAAATTAATTTTTCACAATGATTACAAAAATTTTACCACATGTCGGGGGTACATTTTGAAAGAGCCTCTCGCCATAAATTTGCAACCCTTTCTTTCGATACTGGTTGCGAATGTATGTGCCTATTGTAAAAGCCTTTACACTACCCCCATGCAATCTCCATAGGATTGTATTGACAATGGTATGGAGGCAATCTAAGAACTTCATAACCGTGCTCCTTCAAAATTACGTCAGTCGCGTATTGTTTTGTTGTTCCATCTATTCTAAAAGGCTTAATTAATTCCCATAATTGTTTTTTTTGTAATTTTGCCCTCAATTTCGATATTGTGTTTAATCAACCACTCCTGCATTTGACTTTCTTTACAGAAAAATGTGGGTGGTTTGTCCAACTGCACCGAGTGATACGGTCCATCACCATCTCACATTTTCGTTGCAACTTGCCTACAGCAGGAATACGTTGATTAACCATCCAATTTTGAAAATCTTCTGTATTCATGTTTTTATGGTAGTCTCTGTCGTTGTTCGTCGAGTCAATTAACAAGTCACACCCTTCCAAAAAACCAAGTTTTTTAACTGAATTTTTAAACTGTAAGAATTTGCTCAACGAAGAAATTTTCGATGTAACGACGTGTTTTTATTTACATAAAATTTTGCGTCCATTAACTATTTTGAGTTAGTAATTCACAGATTTCACAATTTTGAATAAAGATGTTCTCCCTCCTTTAAATTCCAAAGTATCGCGAGCGTCTGTAAGAAATAAAGTGAAATATTATTTTTTCAAATTATATTGCCAAATTAATCGTTGCAAATCTTTCCGAAACATATCATTTGTAAATATGTCTGCCAGAAAGAGAAATTTTTAAGTTGTCAGGTCCTCCTTTTAAAATTTTAATTATCATACATCGCGAAATCTAAAATATTAAACATTAGAAAATAAAGCTGACTTAAATATCTAAAAACTTACTTTATGTATATCCGCCAACCTGCTTATTATTTTTTCATTTCTTAAATCTGGGCGATCGTTTTTGTAATAATTAAACGCCTTGCCTATTGAGCGCTTAGTTCCTCCACTTATGATTTTTCGCATTTTAACAAGATTATAAATAAAAGATGTATTTGTTTTAAGTTACGTTTTACTCTAATCATGCTACCATAGCCCATGTTATTTATGAATTGGCAACACAACTAGTAGAGCCGACGTGAAACTGTTTTTGTTTTTTTCATATCAGATTCTGAGTTCCATCAAAATACATGCACGTAACTTAACGAAAAAAAAGGATAGCCCTCTAGAATCTAAAAAGATCGTGAATGGAATATATGCTTAAATTTCTTAAATAAAAATTTGATGAAGGAGTAGGTCGAGGCGTGCTTATCAAAAAAACACGGTAAACTTGCAAAGAATTTAGAAAAATCCGCTCATTTAAATTCACATGTCAGTATATGGTAATCATAGTGACATCAAATTCTTGTTGTACCGTTGCCAACCTTACATCTAAGACAATGTTAAAATATTTCCAAATATTTTTCCTGCTTTATTACTTAATATTAACTATGTTCAGTGTCAAGGAAAATTTTACATGGATGTATCTACGTCTCTCATTAATGAACACTTAAAATTACATTAAATTCGTATCTTTCAACGACTATA
Source organism: Serrognathus titanus (assembly GCA_039766575.1). Lineage (NCBI taxonomy): Eukaryota > Metazoa > Arthropoda > Insecta > Coleoptera > Lucanidae > Serrognathus > Serrognathus titanus. The sequence goes on from CM077912.1 coordinate 6,507,417, forward strand.
CCTGTATAAAGAAAGCTGATAGAAAAAGTTCTTTAATTTTTAAGAACAAACAAATGGTTCTTAACATCACCCAAGTGATAGTGCGATCCTTTTGAATCACATTGTAGGTAAAAAAAAAGAAGTCGACGGATCGTGTAAAAATTAAAAAAAATCCAATCGATTTATTCACCAAGTTTTCTTTAATTTAATCAAAGATCCATCTCATATTGACAAAAGAAACACAAATCAAACTTTTAATTCAAACTTTAATTTAAAATTATTACAATTTGTTCATGGTGTGTACATGTTTGAAATCTAGAAAGTATATATAAAATACGTCTCTCAAATTGTATACGTAAATAAATGCAAAAATCTGATATCGCAGCTCATTTGATTTCGAAAAATTCTTCAAAAACGGGATGAATTTCATGAATCATATCCGAAGCAGTCATGCTCCTTCCGAGCTTCTTAAAAGCCCTCGAATTAAGCTCCCTCACTAATTTGCAAGCTGCATAGCAGGCCAACATCGCTCTATCATCATGTACAACATCGACATCGAGTTTATGTTCGAGGGCCCATGCGTAAAAGACTGCTAAGGCACCACTTAGTAAATCGCCCTGACCGCCACATCGACGTCCCGAGCCACCACCGGATAACTTAATGGTCTTCGCATAATCGATAATAATATCATCAGCCCCTTTGCGCAAAATTGTAACGTTATGACCCCAGTCCGCAATTAGTTGCGAAGGGTTGGCCTCTTCCGCGGCCTTGGGACTTTCCAAGTTTAAAAGCCTGGCATACTCCATAGCATTCGGGGTCAGGATTACTCCCGGCGATGGAAAATCTTTCAATAAATCTTTCTTCTGCGTGATTAAAAACAACCCATCCGCGTCGATCACGAGGGGCTTTAATTGTCTCCTTGCGATCGCGATAATCTCAGTAATTACTTCAAAGATGGTCGGTTCACGTCCTAATCCAGGCCCAATTATCAAGACATGAAGTCTATCCAGCCACGGTTCAATTTTGTCTACCGCATTTTCCGCGTCCAATAAGGGATGGACGATTAACTCCGGACTGTACGACTTTATGACGGGAGCGGCCTCTTTGCAACAGAACACGTGAACTAAATCGGCACCAATTTTCAATGCCGTTATCGATGAGAAATAGGGGGCGCCAGTGTACTCGAGAGAACCACCGAAGACACCGATTCGTCCGGCTTGACCCTTATGTTTACCTTGGGTAAGAGGTGGCGCCAGTTGTCTGGACATGAACGATAAACTCATTTCATCCATGGTGTTGTTATTACTGCGAGCACTGTGCTTATGTTTACGGCAATCACTTTTCAATAACGTTACCGTGCGGTGTTTAACGATGCGGCACTGGTTTTTTAACGAGTTGTAAACACCTGATAGTTTTGTGGTTAAAAACAATGACATGACACTTGTTGAGACACACGCGCCACCTGCCTTATCAACTCCAAGGCAACGCCGTGACTAAAAATAATTATAGAAATTCAGAAATCTTTTTTTTACGTACGATTTAATTTTAGAATTTCAAAATTATATTTTAATTTAAACACGAGTTGCCAATTTTGTTTCAAAATAATATTATATTTAATTATTTGTTGATCTTAATTTTAATAATTATGATTACATAAGAAATGCTTCCTTTGCTGAATTTAGTTTGGATATAATTAATATTTTAATTAAACTTAGGTTCGGATTTTAATTTCGAAAGCCCGTATTCTGATCTTAATGATTTAAGTCGTGTTTAAGTAAACTCGTGATTAAAACAAACAAGAAACGATATAGATTTATGTCAATTTAATTTGTAAGAGAGTGATGGAGAGGTGTTGTCATGGTAACCTAATACGTTAGTAAATTAATCTTAGGATGAGAATACGGGCTTCTTCTTTTAAGGACCAGGACTTTGATTACTGATTAACTTTAATCTTTCATTCCCGTATCTACAAATTTATAGACAATTGTTTCCATGGGAATAAACCAATGATAAAAGTTTAAAATATTTCTTTCTTTAAGAACAAGAGATATTAAGCATTGTAAGCAAGGAATTAATTAACTAATTATGAAACAATCTATAATTTAAGAGGTTTCATAATGACATCGTTAAATAACGATAATCATTTTGTACAATTCAATCAATAATCTTATCAAGCAATATGTCAATCAATATAAAAATAGAAAATATAAAAGCAAAATTCGTTTTGTTTTAATGTTTATTAAAACAAAAACCAAATGTTCGTTTTGGAATATTTATTTTCCAGATGTTGCGTACACTAAATTCATCAGTAAATTTACTTAGTAAATTTCAGCTTATAAAATTATGGCAACATATGTATATTTTCCGATAAATGGAAATGCTTTTTTTATCACAGCAGCGCCATAATGGAATGATAAATATTTCTGTGTATATTCTCTAAGTGACATTAACTGTGTATAAAATTAAGTACATAAAAACCAAATAGGAACAATCTCAGCTATGGTGGTCCGATATTTTCCCAGTTGGCTATCAGTTTCAAATTTACGTTTTCATATCGCCATTTTTGAGTCTTAGAACTTATATCACATTTTGTGACGTACAGCCTATAATTTCCCGGGTCGCAGTCTAAGCATCTAGGATTACCACCATGAATAAACCATTGCTTCTCCTAAAATAAAAAAAAAAAATGAAAAGGAAATTTTCATTTGGATTTTAACACACTTACAACATCATATCTCCAATACTGATTTCCTTTTCCACCATGACAAGGATACAAAACAACATCAGCCCTTTCACCAGGATCAGACACATCCCAGCAGAGCGTACGTCCTTTAGGCCTTATGTCTTTATGCCATGTCAAGGTAAAATTCTGTTCGCCTTTCTTCAAAGTGTCTTTGATACATTCTTTTAGGCCAACGACTTGGTCTCTTTGCTTGAAATCGCTGTCTACGCAAAGTTCTGGGGCAGCAATGTTACGAACCTAAAAGTCATCACAAAAACCTTCAATCTCAATTAATAAGATACAATTGATTTATACCTCTCCAAATCCAAAGTCTTCTGGTTCTATCGGTGGGTACTTGAGTGGCAAGTCAAAGGCAATAGTCTCCATAAACCACTTGAAGGGTTTACATTTTAGTCTTTGTTTTATTTCACGTTCTTTTGTTAAATCACCCGGATCTAGATCACGATAATGGGTTCGTCTCTTGTATATGTATTCCGCATACTCGTCCATCCAAACTTCCGCCACCCTTTTATAATTCTAAAAATTATTCTATGTAAAGTAACAAATAAAACGTACAACTCTTCAAAAAGGGTTTCTTTCTCAGTCTTATTATTTAGAAAAATTGATTCTTTTAATTAAAAATCAGAACAATTTATAAAATAAAAATAAAACCAAAGTCGGATGTGTCCTAAAATTATTTGAATACATCTGATCGATTAAGTTATGAGATTATTTATTTACCCTTCCTACAAAATCTCCTTTCCCAGGATTTGGAAATGGTGCATACTTCCTGTAAATGTGTCCAACTCTTGAGCAAGGCGCATCATACATTTGCCCACCGCACATCCAAATTTTAAAACTCAATTCATACTGTTCACCGCCCCAAATATCCAAGCCCTCGTCGTAGCCTCCGAGCTCCCAGAAAAATTTCTTGCTAATTGCAAACAATCCACCCGCCATAACAGGGCTCCTAAAACCAAAAAAGTCGGTTCTATTATTCATGTAACGATAAATTGGCGTTATTTCTATACTTGAATGGTTCAGTGGGGTGTTCTTGATCCTCAGGTAAAAGTGGCAGTCTTTTATAATACAGTTCCCAGTCGAAGGCACCTCTTGCGCCTTCATCTTGAGCTCTATACTCGAACGTCTCGTACTGTACGACGTCAATGAATGGGCAGACACAAGTTTTGTAATTCTGAGCGATTGGTTCTGGAAATATATCAGATTTTACAAAGGGAGAAAATCCATAAAACTTATCCAGATAGGAATTTGAGAATCAAAAGAAACCTGTACTTTTATACAGGCTGTTTCAGGAGGAAGCTTTATATTTTAAGAGGTGGTAGTGTGGACTATTTTAAGTAAAAAATTCATTTGAATGTGTGCTCAATTCTGAATATTTATGGAGATAATGCTGTTGGAAGTTGGCGTATAAATATCCAAAGTGCGAATACAATCATCCGCACCTAAATTGCACAGCCAACATGCAAACCTCACCCTTAAAGCCTTGTGGTAAATGGTTCACAAAACCGTCTAATTGTAGCACTTGAGCTGCGCATGGTTGTACATCTGAAACAATTGCGAAGCTCCCAAGTAGCAAGCACTGAACCTTCTGACAAGTTTAAGTGTGACATGAGACACTAATGTCCATATTCATAAAACTTCCTTGAGGCTTCCTTCAATAAGGGACCCCTTAGAATGGGTACTGTGGTAATGCACCTGCCTTACTACAATCCTATTTTAAGGGTTTCCACATTGAAGGAAACCTCAAGGAAGCACTATGAATACGGACATAACATAATGGCTATATCCCAGAAGCCATTGAGAAATTAATATATGTTTATTCTGAACTTTTTTACTCAAAATGGTCCATACTACCATCTCCTAGAATATTAAAGTTTTCTATTGAAATACCCTGTGTAATCAAAATATTTAATTTAATTGTTCACCTTCATTTCTCAATATTTTATTAACTAGGAGATAAGTTAAGTGAAATGATGTGTAAATGCATTTTCTTTAAAATTTGTTTGCATGTGAATGATGAATTTATTGAATTAAATTGTAAATCGTACCTAACAACGGAGGCAGCCAGTTAACATTAGCTTCAGTATGAGAATCTAAAAATATAAGCACATCACCTACAGCTTCCCTAGCACCAGCTAATCTTGCCCTAATTAAACCACTTCTCTCCGGTAAATGTATAACCCTAACTTTGGTCAAATTGGCAGCCACATAATCATCTAGAGGCTTTTTGCTAAATTCTAAAACAAACTTGAAGAATTATAATTTTACAATTCCCCCCAAATCACATCACACCTTTAGAACTATAATCATCAACTAATATAATTTCCTTCAATAGATGAGGAGGTGACCTATTTATAACACTATAAGCAGTTCTCAACAATGTTGTCCAGTGTTCATTGTGAAACGGAACAATAACGCTAACAGTTGGTAAATGCTTCAAATACTTTTTGGTTTTACATCTGCAAATTTAAATTCGGAATAAAAGCCGTGATACAATTGCAGATATTACCCTTTGTTACGTATATCAGGAAGTGCCCTATCGAGTGCAATTCTATCACTTAAAGCCGCATTAAAACCATTTACTTTAAATAACTTCTCATAATCGTTTGCAGTTTCTGAGCCTAGCTGAACGGGTTTTCCTTGTTCTCCAGTGCCTAAAATTATTTCAAAATTATAAAAAACGAACTCAAAGTTGTTTGAAAATGTAACCAGTTCTCTGCAGGTCCCTTTCAATCTGCTCATAATTGTGCCAATCAATTTTCTCATTTGTAAGCTGAAATGAAAAGTGAAGGTGACTAATCTTGATTATGCAATGATAATAACGTACCTCCTCCGGTGGTATGGGAAATGGGTTATTTTCGGGTGCAACATTTGGAACATATCTTACAGGCCTATTACTACGTATCAAACGAAAAGTCACCACCGTAAATATCACAGTAAGTAAAGCTAGCAGGCCGAATTTGCATATGCTTTTAACGTTCCTTTTCATTTTTACACGTGGGCATTATTTATGCGCTCGCGTACGAAGATATGCACAGCACTTGAAATCGTTTGATATGATACAATATGATGATAACACATACATAACCTAATTGCACGATTTTTGATTGTATTTTGCTGTAGAGAAACTACATTTCTGGAATCAATTGTAAGAAAGGTGTGATAAAAACTCGGTTCTACGTGGACATACAGTTTACGACTTATTATTTCTGGTATTGAACGTCATAACTTATCAGATTTATCTGTTTTTTTAGGCCTTATCGTTTCTTTCGACTTCAGCTTTAATGTCAACAATGTGCACAGTGTTGCCAGGTCTGTATAATTTATGCGAAAAGAATTTTTTTTTCAGTGTCTCAATACATACCTGCATAATAATGCGCGGCATTTTTGCATATTTTTTAATGTTATTGATTCATTTAAAAACTTAACTGAAGAATTATTCTCATCTTTCATAAATCGTTCTTTACCTACGTCAGAAAATGCAAAAAACCAAAGGTGGCTATTTTTCTAAATAATTGTTTTGTCGAATTACTTTTGTTTTAGTTTTTGCTTTTTTTAAGGACAAACAGACGTTTTATTATTATTATTATTATGGACAACAATTTGTTTTTAATCTATAATGGTTAACGAAGCTATCAATCGTTAAACAAATGTTCAACAATGATGCGATTTTTAAAAATTAAAAAGGAATTATAATATAAATTTTCATCGAACAAGAGTCTACTTGAATTATTATTATTATTATTGAAGCTATTTTTATTATCTGCCTCAAAATTTGAAAAGCACCACCTGTCAATTGTGTTGCCAAAAAACAAAATTCCCAGATATATTTTAGTTGGTACTTCGCGTTGTCACTGGGTGCGTTCAGCGGACGCAACAGTAGACTAAAACCAGCGTTGGTCTTAAACAACTTAGAGCAGTTGAACGCTATGGCAACTTACTATTATTTGACATCTGGAGTGAAGTTAGGCTTTTTCATACATTATGATTATAAATAATTATTTTAAATTATCTCAAAATCTATCTCTTTAATTAAAACTGTAAGTATCTCATTGTAAAAGGGATTGATTCTCCAAATCTGAACGCTATTGCTAAAAAATGAAAAACTGACCTAGCACAAGCGCGTGCAGTTCCTTTGTTTTGAATCTTCTTCCTTCCTTCCTTTGAATCTTCTTCCTTCCTTCCTTGAGGCGGACTCAAAAAAGCAAAAACTGCAATAAATTTTTTATTTACGTCTGAAAGAATTAGCGAAGTCTTGGCTAGCGCCTCGCCTTCGCAAACTGTGCTCGCACTTGCAAAATGACAGTTTCTGGCCTAATGATACAAATGACACATATTATACAAAATATTACTACTAATAGACCCTTTTTGTTATTCAGAAATCGTGGAAAGACATGCGCGGCGCAAATTAAGTCACGCCCACAATTGTTCAAATCTGGTGACTTTATCCGAATGTCAACTTGAAGTATAACATAACCAAAAATTATTATCACTTTATTTCGTTGTACGAAATGTCGAAATGTATTGTTACTTAAATCAGCTCGATAAAATGTAGCTTAAATCTTCTTGGGAGTTGTGGATAACAAGAAACAGTAACTTTATTTTTGAAACTCTGAACTACCAACAGTGCCAACTTCCTATCAATAAAATAACCACAGCATAGGGTAAAAGAGAGCGTTTACACGCATGATCACCTCGATGTGTGCAATAACGAAAAGTGTCCATTCTGACATTTAATACAAACTTTTCTGTCAATAATTCGTATTTACTTTTTATTTATTTTGATATAACGCCTCGTTTAATTATTTTTTAGCTTTGTTCCGTGAAGGTTGGAAAGAAATTTATTAAATTTGACATTTCAACTTTTTTTAAATGTTTTGACAGAAGTATAACCTAAATAAAAGCCTGATTTATTAAATTTATCTAAATACGCACGTGTCAAATTTTTGCCCGGATTTTATTGGCCGTTGCTCTACACACTGGTACCAAAGTGTAAAAAGCAGAAATCTCTGAAGGGATAGCAAAAATCTTCTTTTAACATAGAAAATCCCTAAAGTTTGTTACTAGATTCAGAAATCAATTTTTTAAAAAGAAAACGTAAAAAATCATTAAAAATACATAAAGTCAAAGAAAACAGAAACAAAAGACGGTCGGTTTTACAGCGCAATTCAGTACATTAATAACAAAAATTTGAAAACAATGAGGAGAAAGCAAAGGAACAAATTAATAAAAATGCAAAAATATTCAAATAATGAAAGCAATCGATTTAAAAACAACTGAATAGATTAATAATTTCTTTTCATAAATAAAACAACGCTAAAAACAAAGGAAATGAAATAAGTAGTAGAATTTAAAAAAAACAATAAAAACAAAAGACAGTCGATTTTATAACACAGCTGAGTAGATTCTTTTCATAAGTAAAACAACGACAAAAAACAAAGAAAATGAAATGAGTCGTAGAATTGTAAAAAAATACGAAACTACAAAATTTAGAAAACAATAAAAACAAAAGACAATCGATTTTACAGTACAATTCAGTATATTAATAAATTTAAAAAGAAACTGTTAGGAAGGAAAGGTGATGAAACAAAAAAAAACAAAGTTTGAAAAAATATAATAAAAAGAAATATCGAATAACAATATTTTTAATGTACTTACCGACGTTTCATGACTCTTTTGTTCGCTTTATCAAAGTAAAAAAAGAATAAAAAAGACAAATGAACAACAAAAACCAAGAGTGAAATAAAAAACAAAAAGCAAATATTAAATGAAAAGGGTGACAAATGAGAAAAAATAAGGAGAAAATAAAAACGAAACAGCAAATTAAAGATCAAAGGCAAATGAAAAAGACAATGGAAAGGAAAATTAAAAAAAGAACAAAAGAAAAACCAAAACCAAAAATGAAAAATTAAACTTAAAATAAAAGAATAAAACAAAGGAAAATGAAATGAAATGATGGAAACAGTCGGAACCAAATAAAGAAAGTGAAAAACAAGTGATTTTTTCAATTTCTAACACTGATATAGGAGAAAATTAGAATGAAAAAGAAAGATCAAAGACATATGTGAAACTAAGGAGAAAAGGAAAATCTGGGGAAAAACAAATATTAAAGAAAAATCAAAAATTGTAATTGTAAATACAATATAGAAAATAAACTTGCAACCACTTTTTAAATTTCGAAAATAAATACATACAAAAAACAAATAAACTGAAAGCTGTGATTTAAAATTTTTGTTTCCATGAATATTTTTTGTCACAATACACTTTAAATTTACATCTTGACAGAAAATATATAACTGCTTGACATTTAAGACTTAAATTTTTAAAGAGGCTTAAATTTCCTTAAATTTTAGGTCAGATTAGCACCAATAGTGTTTTTTTTTTAATCTGGCGACGAAGTTGGCCATGAAAATTTAATTGTGAACCATCATCATGACAGTTGTCAATCTGACATTTGAACTTACCATTCCTAACCTTGTTTTCTAGGTTTCGAACTCAAATTTACGATAAGATAACACAAGACTGTGATCTATTGTAATAAACGAAAAAGACACTTACAATGTGATCTATTGTAATAAGCGAAAAAAGATAATAATAAAATAAGTTACAACAAATAATCAAAATTGTGGTACGTTCAGAGTAAGCACCTTGTCACGGCCAACTTCGATGCCAAATTTAAAACACCGATATAAAATTTCTGAACGTGTATCGTGGCCTTCAGAAATATTATGAAATTCCAAATTCAACTGCCGCTATCTACAGAGAGATCATTATACATTGTCCAGAAAAAAGACTATTTTCGGAAAATTACTACAGAAAATTCGTAAACTAACAAAAGTAGGACCATCAAACACAAGTGTCAAACAATGTGGCTAACATCAGAGAGGAACTAAGGTTTGATGTACGCAAGAAAAGTAGTTTTTTCTGGACAATGTATAATGATCAGTCTGTATAAAACCTAACCAGTAATCGATGAAATCCCTCGAATAATCTTTTAATAATTAATTTCTTCATCTGATAGTGCGACATCTGTGTTTCAACTTCCAAGTTGACAACTGTGACAGCAGCCAACATGAATTATTCACACAATTTGTAATAGTAACCTATAAAGTTCAAAAGTTGAAGAAATTCTTGAAATGAGCTGCTGATGCTGCAGTTTCAAGAGAGGGAAGCATCTAATTAAAATTAAACAGTGCAAGACAGCTTCCGAAAAGAGCCGGCGTTCGTTTAAGTGTTGTGTTTAACACTGTGATGAGTTGGAAGTAAATACAAATCGAGGTTTAGACGTGAGTTTCTTGCAAGTTTTCTTTCAGAAGTTAGTACATTCATTTATTGATAATCAACTACAATAATAATTATGTTTAATTATTAAAATGATTAATTTCTTTCAAATTTTATTCATATTCTAGAAGCATAAGTACACATGTTAATGTAATTACCATTAGAGGGTGTGGATAACTCTTCAGTGTGATGATGTGGAAGTAGTAGCTTTACACTTTAATTTTAGGTATTAATCATGTACTGGACGGTGTTTGTACTGTTGCTCTCAGCAGCTTTGGCTGTGCCTAAACCAGAGGAAAAGAAAGATAGGGTGTTGGATCGAGAGCCGAGTGCTCAAGAACATTACCAAAATGATCAGCACAATGCTCAATATGATCACGAAGCTTTCCTAGGGGAGGAAGCCAAAACTTTCGATCAGTTACCCCCTGAAGAAAGTCGAAGAAGATTAGGGTAAGAATAATTTGCTTTTTTATAGTCTGAATTAAAAAAAAAGATATTTTCTTGTAAGAATTTATTATATTAAGCAATTGGTTTGTTTATTAATTTAATGAAGATAAAAACTATAGCAGTTGGACTTAAATAGGTCATCATAATATGGTGTGATTAAAAAAAATTGAAATGGCTGAGTGGGGGGGGCTCTAAAGAAAATCATAGTCACTTTAAAGCCAATTGAATTAGAGGCACTTAAGTACAGAGTGATTAAAACAATTTTGAGATCGATCATAGCTTAGTCTTAAAATCAATAAATATTTATTTATGGTGCAGATTTTAAATGTACTATATAAATTAATTTTTGTTACATTTATCACCTCTAATAAATGAATGGTAAAAATAAATAAGTTACAATGTAATGTGATTAAAAAAAAAAACTGGAATACCAGTAGCACAAATTTTTTAAGTAAATAAATTACACTTATATGTCAATTATAAAAATAGATTTTTCTGTTGCAGGGTTGTAATAATATGCAACCTATTGAATGAATAATTTTTTTTTTTGAATAAAGTTACATTTAGTCTAAAAGAACGTTGAAAGTCTTACCATTAATATCATGAAAGTGAGTCTTTGTTATACTAAAACAATTTTATCTTTATAGATTAATCGTAGATAAAATCGATTACAATAAAGATGGTTTAATAAACCATGAAGAACTGAAAGACTGGATTCGATACACTCAGAAAAGATACATAATGGAGGACGTCGATCGTCAATGGAAACAACACAATCCGGAAAACAAGGATACAATATCCTGGGAAAGCTACAGGAAAATGGTTTACGGTTTCCTTGATACCATGGACCCAGCCGAAGCCGACAAGGATGACGAAGGCTTCTCGTACAAGGCAATGTTGAAACGTGATCGCAGACGATGGTCCATCGCTGATTCTGATGGAGACGATTCTCTCACCAAAGAAGAATTTGCCGCGTTTTTGCATCCTGAAGAAATAGGACACATGCGTGATGTGGTGGTTCTAGAAACTATGGAGGACATTGATAAGGATAAAGACGGAAAAATTTCGTTAACCGAGTACATCGGTGATATGTACAGAGGTGATGAGAATGAAGAAGAGCCGGAATGGGTGAAGAGTGAACGCGATCAGTTTTCTACTTACCGAGATAAAAATGGTGATGGGCATATGGATGAAGAGGAAGTGAAAACCTGGATCATGCCTCCGGATTTCGATCACGCCGAAGCAGAAGCACGCCATTTGATTTACGAAGCGGATTCTGATGCAGACCAGCAATTAACGAAAGACGAAATCTTGAGCAAGTATGATCTGTTTGTGGGGTCTCAAGCGACAGATTTTGGAGAGGCATTAGCGAGGCACGACGAGTTTTAAGTTGTTTAGAAGAGTGAAATTAATTTCGTTACTCTAACACTATTAACACACTTTTTTTTTAATAAAATGTAAGTAACTTGGACCAAAAATAAGTTAGTGTTGCCATCAGGCTTGTTTTGCAATATTTAAGTACAAGTCAAGATCCTATTAGGCTGTAAGTTTTAGAATCTCTTTACGTTTTGCTAAATGTATTTTTTTAAACACAAGTTTAAATATTTTCGTAGTTTTATGCTTATTAAATTTGGCCCAGAAAATTGTAAAATGTGCCTTTTTAGCTTCACCACTGAGATTATGTATGTGATTAGGTCTCAATTTTCGTTTTGAACAAATCTACAAGTATTGATGGGATTATGAACAAAATATTTAATGAAAAGTGCTATTAATTTTCAGGGACGTTTCACCATATGATATTTTGCAGTATGATAAACAATTTAATTTTAAGAAAACTATTAATCACATGATGAAACGAAGGGAAGATTTTAGAAAAAGATATTTACAAAATAATAGCTGCGTTTATTTTCATAAATTTTCAACATTGAGGAAAATTGTTCATTATAAATAACGTTCTATTAGTACATTAAGATCTGATTTTAGGAAGATGTTACGAACTTTTGTATTGTGTGGATAAAAATAATAAACTGACAAATATAGGTACTACTTCATGAAGACATCGAATTGTTAACCAGATTAGAAAATGGTGAAATAAAAATGCACTTTTGCCTTTATCGTACTTATTTGCTAAAATATTACGCATTTTGATATTTTAAAATATTAAAATTAACTTGTTAACTGCAACAGGTTCAATGTTTTTGTATTTAAGCAGAGTACTATACGTTTGTGTTCATAGATTAATAATATATACTAATATTAAGCGGCTCATCTGATTTTCCTTCCAGTTTAGTAATGATTTGCCAAATGACATCATTTGCAATAGAGTTTAGTATGGGAAAACATATCTTAAAAAACGTAAATCAATTTTGCTTCATGCAATATCTCTATGTAAATTATCATGTTAATCAAAAGCAAGTTGACTCGCCCAAAGCATAATCATTGCCATTCTTTATACAAAGTGATTTTTAAAATTTTTTATCATCTCTTGCCATGGAATTTGGACGGCGTGCAATGACGTACTTTCCACTTAAGCTAAGACATGCCGACCAGATTTCATTGCAAAAGCTGATAAAAAATATTAAAAATTCACTCGATTTTCCTGCTTCAGTATTTAAGTAATTTCATTTAATGTCAACTTGTTTTTATTTCCATGTTGTTTTTTTGAAAGGATTTTCTTATACGAGATGGGTGACATAGTATTTCTTTTATATAATGCTAAATTAATGCGGTACTGATTGATACGTAAGGCATTTTTTTTTGTTACTAGCAGTCGTGATAAATCATTAGGTGCTCCAATATTTTTATACTTTCAAAATGGGCTAATAAACTATGCAGAAACGATGCTTGTTTATTTTACATTTACGAATGGAAAAAGTAAAAAATACATAAGTTGTTAAAACATCAGTAAAAACAAATTTCAAAGCTCATCTCATTACATGTATCTGTTGCGTAGATGACCAACAGTACACTGGTGTGTATATGGTGGCCTATGTCTTAAATTTATACTTTATTCTCAAAATTCAAAAGCTATAGTGCATTGATGATTATTACAAGTTAATTTCCATAGTTTTTTTTTTTGTAATTTTGCCCTCAATTTCGACATTGTGTTTAATCAACCACTCCTGCATTTGACTTTTTAGTGAAGCAGCCATGTCCGATATAGAGAAAGGTAAGTGGTATATTATACATAAATTATTGACTTCATTTTCTTTACGGTCTATGAGTTAGAGCCCATCGTTAGGTGCAAGGTTTTAACTGTTGAAATTAGGTAAATCTAATTTTAACTTTCGTATTACATTTTACTCCCGCAAACTTCCGCCGTGATTTTTTATTTTCTATATTGAAAGACATGTCGACTCCATGTTCTATAAAATTTCAGCTGCCGGTAGGTGCCGTTTTTTGAAAAATACGGCTTTGAATATACAGGGTCGCTTTTATGTTTGGAAACGGTCGATTATTTCTTAAAGTAAGATTAGCTAGCGAAAAATGTTAAATACAAAAGTTTTAGGGCTTTAAAAAATCTATTACAATAAAGAAGAATTAAGTATACAGGATCAGTCAAAAAGTCGTAGGAAAACAAAGTTACTTTTTTTTTAAATAGAACACCTGTATATTATGCGATATTTCAATTCTTCTCAAAATTATAAAAAGAAATTGTATAGCATATTATATACCTAAACTTAACCGTATTCGAGTTACCTTAGAAATTAAAATTATCGAATTTAGGGACGAGGGGAAATACATTTTGGAAAAGTGGATCCTATCGAGATTATACTCAAATTAAAAGTCTTTGGAAGGAGATTCACAATATCGAAAAGTCGATATGGATATGGTTTTACCTATCTATTTCTTACTTTTATTCTACTTACTATTAATTAATATTAATTATTATTACTATTAATTAACTATTAATTCGAAGAATAATTTGCATAGTTACAACGCCGATCAGTCGCTAATTAGAATTTCTACCAATGATATTTCGATTTCCCCTCATAATTTAGCGTCTAAAAATATTTTGTTTCTTTTTCAGATTCTGAAATTCGTATTTCAGATTACAAACGCAAGCGACTTGATCTATTCCGGATTTGGAAAGAAAATTCTGGGACATCAGCATCTCCAAAGTACCATATTAAGAGAACTGACACCGAATTTATCAGAAAAGCATTTAACTCAAGTACGACAGGCGGTCTACAATTTCTGTGATAAATTGTCGACTAGGTGGCAAAGAAGTCAAAGAACGGAGAAAATATTTTCTCTCTACAAATGCCGAATGGCTAAATGTTGATTTTAAATTCGCTGAACTTGCCGAGGGTCTACTAGATGCTGATCTACCATCCACATCCAGAAGCGGCAGACCAAAATTAACTTACGAAGACAGCAGTGAAAGGTCAAAAAGAAGAGAACCAGAGAACCCGTGGAAACATATGACACAAAGGAATTAACCAGTGCTGCACAATTGAGTTTAAAATCAGCAGGCGAAAAAGATGCTGCAAAGTTAATAAAAGAAGCGGTGCACACAACACCAACCAGATGCCTGGATGAAAACAAAAAAATCTGCCGTATACACCCGATGAAGCTCTCTCCCTTTTTGTGGAAACAAAATGACAAAAAATCAATATTTAAAAGTAAGATTAGGAGTCGGAGCAAAGGGGGCCAATATCTATCCGAATTATAATAAATTGCGTGCCGCTAAAGACCAGTGCTACCCTAAAACGGGATCTATTACTGTATCGGAATCCCTATTGGAGGTGGAATTGCAAGCGCTTTTAGATCACACGGTGTCTCGTATAATTTCAAGTCTCAAGAAGAAGAGATCGATTCTTTACCGGTGGAATTTATTTCCGAGCTAATGTTGGTATCGAAATGGGGCTGTGATGGAAGCACAGGTCACAGTCAGTATAAGCAGAGGTCTCAGGAAGGTACAATTGACACGGATATGTTCATCATATCTTTTGTTCCTTTGTTGTTACATCCAGCCTCATCTAAAAATACAATTGTTTGGGAAAATCCAAGTCCATCATCAGTGAGATATTGCAGACCTGTAAAAATATTATTTGCTAAGGAAACCACTGCTTTGTCTCGAGAAGAAATCACCTATATAGAAGATAAGATTTCCAACTTAGAAAAAACTGCTGTAGACTTAAATGAAGATAAGAAAGTTAAAATCCGTCATGAATTATTGTTGACCACGATTGATGGTAAAATTTGTAATTCTGCAACCTCCACGAGCTCTGCCCAAAAGTGTTACATTTGCGGAGCTACTCCAAAGCAAATGAACAAATTAGACGAAATAACACGAATAAAGTCAGATGTGACTACTTATCGGTTTGGACTTTCCACCTTCTTTGAATGTCTCCTTCACATCTCATATCGCTTGGATTTTACAAAATGGCAAGCGAAAGGGAATGATATTGAAAAACTGAACGTTTGAAAAACCGAAATCCAAAAGAAATTCCGGGAAGTGATGGGTCTCGTAGTGGATAAAGTGCAAGCAGGAGGAGCAGGTACATCCAACGATGGCAATACTGCGCGTAGATTTTTTAGAAGTTATGAGGATTCGGCTAATATAACAGGATTGAATGTTGATTTGGTCAGACGGTTCGGTGTTATTTTGTAATCGCTTTCATCGGGCTTCAAAATTGATGCGTCGGCGTTCGAAAAGTACTGCAAAGAAACATTTATTTTATATACACAAGAGTATCCATGGTACTATATGCCAGCTAGCGTGCACAAAGTACTAGTTCATGGTGCAGAAGTGATTACCCATGCCATTTTACCAATAGGAAAATTATCAGAGGAGGCACAGGAATCCAGGAATAAAGACCTCAAGCATTATAGAAGGGAACATACTAGAAAATATTCACGAATTGTGACCAATGAAGATTTGCTTTTGGTTTCGTCAGATTCTTTTATAACAAGTTTACGACTACCTCCATCAAGGAAAAAGACTACTTTTTCTACAGAAGTTCTGCAGCTTCTTGTTGCCCCAGAACTACCAGGCACATCCACTTCTGACGCCAAACAATTAAATGTCTCATCATCGGCCTCATCTGAACTCGAAAGTGATTCGAGTGGGAGTGAAGCACAAAGTGATTTTGAAAATGACTGCTGATGTTAATAAAAATTCTATATGTGTCTTTGAACCTTACCTTCTTTTTTTGTCTTTAATCTTATTTCGTATGTGAAATTTCTTTTTAGTTTATCGTTTGTTTGTAATCGAAGATACTATTTTTTTATCTTTCACTTTAAATATGTGTATTGCAAATTTTAGAATTTTACTCTCATATTCACTTTGACCTCCTAAAAACAATCCCATTTTAACAAACGAAATATCCACACTATTTTTTCTTGATTATATACCAAATTCTATATTAATTCGAAATTTTAGAATTTTTCCTTGTTATTTAAATTTCGAACTCCTGAAAACTACCCCATTTTACCAGTGAGATTTTTTAAATTATTTTTCCGGTAATCACGAGTCAATTCTTCAATACTTTCGGAAATTTTAGAATTTTTCCTTGTTATTCAATTTCGAACCCCTGAGAACTACCCCATTTTACCAATGAGATTTTTTAAAATTATTTTTCTGGTAATCCTGAGTCAATTTTGCATTAATTTCCAAAGTTTCAGAATTTTGGCCAAAAATTGTTAATTCGGGCCCACTGTGCCGTGAACTGCTTCGTGAGCCAGAACCTACACGCTTTATATAAAACTGTTAATGCACTCGAATTTTATTGTTTTATGATCGGTCCGAAGATAAACTGAATTACATGAACACCATAAAATGAATCAGAGGTTTTAAAACAGTGGGTCTTTTTGATGTTACGCAGGTCAGTTTTTCAATTTTTAGTTAGATTTTTGACATTTGTAGAATGAATCCATTTTATGCTAAGGAATGTACAGTATTAATAAATGACAGTAGTGTTATAACACCATGTATAAAAAAGGCAAAATAAATTAATTGAAATAGAAAGGGATATTAATAGTTTACACTATTGTTACGTCTCAATCTTGCTGCTACTAATCATTTGGGTCATTGAAACAAACGGGAAAGATTGCCACACCTTTTCGCAGTCAAGAAAACGAAAGGGAAACACGCGATGACCTGATACATCAATTAACCTAATTCGAATGAGTTTTAAATCATATTAACATTGAGTAGCTTAAATCGCTACATCCTCAATAAATAAAGTTAATATTTTCAGTTAGTTTGTGGGGTTCCAAAGAAGTTATTTTATAAAATGTGTCTGCAGTTTCAAACATGTTTGAATATGGCCCCGTTTGATGAATGTCATAGATTTTTTTATTGATTATTGTGACCAACCAATACTTCTTGTATACAAATTAATTAAATAAATTCTTTTATCACATGTACAAACATGTTGGTAATAACATGCCATTAAATTAAAATTAAAAAAATTAATTTTATCGGTTAGGAGTGAAATAGTTTTTATAGGAAGTAGTACAGTAAAACCCTTTCTTTACCTACGTTCTGAAATAACTTGAAATCATTGCAATGAGGACATCCTTGATAGGTACCGATTCTTATAACCGAGACTATTAGAGTCGTCACTTAAAAGTTAATGAGATGATTTTTTAAGAATTTCTTTTGTGTATTTAAAATAATTATATTATTATTATATCAATGTGTGCTATTCTAAATTACCATGTGAATTTTTATTTAAGTCAATACTTTGCAATAAACCCATTAAAGTAACTAAACTGTGTCGAATAATTGCATATTTCCCACGAGACAAATTTAAACTTTAATGGCTGTTAACGTCGTCCTCACTAAGTTCAACAAAGTCATTATTTCAGTGAGGTATTATAAGTTCCAACCGTACTTTACATTTAAAGTAACAGTAATTATGTGACGTATTCACTCTGTTTCGAAAAGGTGACGTTTACTGGCGTTATCGACGCGATTAAAATTAATCGTACTTAAACGAGGTTTATTTCGTCGGTAATAAAAAACTTTTTCAATATACTTAAAATACTTTAAGATACAAAAACTTCTTATGGCCGGCTTTTAGCCGGGATATAATTGGAAATAAACTTATCTGTATTCGGGACACGGCTTAAACTTTCCTTTTAGAAGTCAAATTTGGACAGAAATGCGTGCTGTTACTTCATATCCACAAAGTAGCACTTTGTAGAAAGTTTTTTTTTTGTGCGTTCAGTGGCTAATTTAAGAATGGAGTACAGTAGACGATTCAAACAAAATTTTAATTATAGAGAGTTCACTATTTCTTTAGATGTATAATATTGGAATTAACGTTAAGCAATAGAAGTAGATTTGAATTCATAACAGCTTATATGGATTTTATACTTGTTTTATTTTGTAAAATAAATTCTTACTGCGTGTAGGTAATGCACTTATAAATCTTTTAGTAAAGCACTTTTTAAGAAAATCGAGAATTGCAGGCTGCGAAGCATCCACTTCGATGGTGGTGAATTCGTGGTGAATTTTACAAGTGCCAACTTATTACAAACTTTTCCATTAAAGCGGAATGCGTTCGAAACATTGTTCTCCGTAATCTTATTCCTATTTATCGACATTCTCTTGTAAAACGTGACGACGGCCCGGGGATTACAAGGGAAACTTTAACACATGCACTGCTCAATTCGTTACTCACCGAAAGCATCAAGCATTTTGGAAAATTTATCACTTTTAATATCACCACGGCGGTATATT
The DNA here is from genome assembly GCA_039766575.1 of Serrognathus titanus. NCBI lineage: Eukaryota > Metazoa > Arthropoda > Insecta > Coleoptera > Lucanidae > Serrognathus > Serrognathus titanus. The sequence goes on from CM077912.1 coordinate 6,526,562, forward strand.
AATCATATCAGTAAAGGTTGCATAGTTTAACCCTCATTCTTACTTCCGCAAAGTAATATCAAGGCTCTTGCCTTATGAATATATTCAAAGCTCTTAAAGAAAATGGAAACGAGTTTGCATCAATCCGGTTTCTTTGTAGGAACCAAAATCTCTTCCCTTATATTTACCGCTTGTATATATCATAATGCCACCGAATTTCTCTCAAGTATAACTTACGATTTTTAAATTAGCCAATTTATCCCTGCACACTGCGAAAGACAGCAGTCTCATGTTTAAAGATTGCATTTGTAACTTATGTGTGTCTTTAAAGAATTCAGTTCAGTTTAAAATAAACGCTAGAAACAGAAAGCTTTACAAATTGTATGTAAATAATCGGAATACATATCGAAATCTAATATCGATCTTGTTTTTGTGCGAAGGGGTCCCCCTTTGAAACCCAACCTCGGCGGATATCCGTCGAGGATATGTGGTAAAAACTTTACAAATTGAATATATATTCCATGTTCAATAAAAAATAATTCTTTAATGTTTGTTTTATGCAAAAATTTTTTTTTTTGCAAATACGTAATAAGAGAAATGATTTGTTGAAGGCTTCTGCGACTGTTGTTCATGTTTTATTTTTTGTTGCCGGACAGGAACCGTGTCGAATATTAAAAATAAAAGAATAATTTTTAGTATTAAAAAGCTACCAACTGAAAGTGAAACGTCGAGCAATTATGCGATTTAAAAAATAATGGATGACAGACTAAATAACTTAATCTTTAAAACATTGTTAATCGGTTAATCGAACGTCGATAATCAAATTATAAAATCACCCACCCAATGCTTTTCCTGTTCAGGTTATTATATTTGCTAAATTACTAACTTCATTAAGTAACAATGTAAGCCAATAAAGCTCGTATAATAAAGTTGACTTAATACCACTTACCGATGTCGCGTACAATAAAAATTCTTAATTGCCCGTAATAATGAAATTGGAGGGTGAGTTTCGAAAACACACCGTGGTTCCTTTGGTCCTTCGAAGGAAAAAGCGTCAGTAACGTTCGAGTTTTGGGTTAAAACAAATTTGAAGCGTAGTGAAACCACATTAAAAGGAGACAAATTTAAAACGCTTCATACTCACGTAATGAAGCTAATTAAATTTTTGATTCAGTGTACAAGATAAATGGACCGATGGTTCCGAAATTTTCGGCAGAACGGTAACGAGTTTGTCGAAGTTTTAACGATGGGGTCAGAGGACCACATTTAATTTTCCTAAATATTGATTTGCAAACATTTTAAAAATTAAGAATAATTAAATCGTTGGATGTCTACCGTAAAGTTTGGTGCTCTGCAGTCTGAACTAAATTAGAGATTAAGGAAGTCGCTTAAACGTTAGCGCTTGGCCATATCTAAGCTTAATTACTTCAGTTATGAACATTAGCCAAAATGACGTTTTCTTACATTCGTATCCTTCGCTTTTAACGCTTGGTATTAAATTTATTATATTACTTCATTTAACTTTTCAAGTAAAATATGATAATAGTTTTAATATAAAAAAGAAAAAACTAATCAGTTCGAAAATGAGGACAATCTTGAACAACTTATTACTGATTTTATTTCTTTAATGTTTCTTTAAAGGAACAGGATATGAAAACGCAATAAGCTTAGCAGTCACCCGAAAATACAGGTGGGCCAATAAGTCGACTCTTCCTGATATTTTCGCGAGTTTTGATAGGGGATGAATTCCACCTCTTGCTTAGAAAATCTTCGTTTGGAAACACTTGTTTCGATTTCTTATATTGAAGGCTTCTTCAGATTCGATCTGATCTACTATGCCTCTTCTTGTAATTTGTTATCTTCTGGCCTTTTTTTATTTATCCGCACCGTCATGTTTAAGTGCATGCATTCCTTTGAAATAAACAAGTATTTTACTTTCTGCAATTATCGCAAGTTAAAATAAAACGCTAAACAACAATTTATTTTACTACATCAATTGTCAAGTTAATTTAATTTTCTCCGTCAGACGAAACATTGTGTTTAAAAGCAAGAAGTTGCGATAGAATTTTATCTTCATTGAAACGACCTATATTTGCATCGCTCGTTTCCGAAGCATCATTAGCGAGTTCTGCTCTAGTTGTTGCTAAATGTTGTTTAAAAATATATCAGAAGTTGACACAGATTTGCCTAAGCGCTTACGTAGTTCCTTTGATGCAGAAAATGCAAAGATACTTCTCTTTTAAGGTTAATTATAACCGAAGAGAATTCAGCAAGTTCCTCTTTAGGAGGAAACAAGTTAAAACTTAAACACTTTGGAAGATAATTGGGAGTTAATTTTTGAAAACTCTTTTCGTATTATTAGTGGCTTTCGTGTTTCCCACTCTAAAATACATAAAATAGGGCTCTTGTTATATTGCGTGCTACAAAAACGAGGATTGATACACGGAAATCGATTTAGAATTCGTTCTTTTGTATCGCCGGGATTATTTTTTTGGAAGACGATTTTACAAGAAATAAAATGCAATTATAAATATAATGACATCGGAAATTAGGTCAAAGCACAATAGCCGAGAAGTCTGAAATATCCCTCGTGTTTACACCGTTTTTATTCGCGGATTAGGCTTTCTGTTAATTTGAATATCGAGCATTTTAATCTACCCGTGACTCTCGTAATAAAACGGCTTTTTTCAAAGTTAAGTGGTTTTTAGATTAAATCCGGAGAAGATGAACTTGCAAGTGGCCGTTTTATAGTCCGCTTTCAGATCGGATGAGATAAGAAAACAAATTTATGTCTCAATATTCGCATTTTTAATTGCGACATTCTGCCCCGGAAAAGGTTGAAATAAGTTATGTCCGGGCGAGTTATTTTAATTAGTACTTGTTTACGGAATTCAACACTTAAATGGCGTCGAATGAATCGGAGGGGCTTACTTGCAAATCGTGTTTGTGAAATATGACCTAGTTAAGGGATGTAATAAAAAGATTTACTTCCGCTCGGATATATTGTTATTACTCTTTTCTAATGCGTAGTATAAAATGAAGTCGATTACACTTTTTACAACATAATAAAAAATTTCGATTGGTTTTGATGTAATTTCCTTTTAATATAATCGTTCACTTTATGTTGTAATATCGTAACGTCTGCAATGAATAATGCTATACAAAAAAATATTTTGATTTTGAAATTTTGGCATTTATTGTTAATATAGGTAAAAAATATACTGCCTCTAAGATCTCCAGATTTAATAACTTCAGTAGAAGTAAAAATTAAATATCAAAAACGTTTTTGAAACGTAGGTAGAGTTGTGACGCCAAGGGACCCTGTATAAAAATACGCAGGTTCTCTATAGAGCAGTTGGTCGCCAACCCGCCGATCGCGAGCTACCGGTAGCTAGCAAAGGTGATTCTGGTAGCTCACAACATATTTTATATTTTAAAAATACAAACGGTTAAAAATCGTAGAAGTCTCCGTAAACTTCACAAATTCTCTTATTAAACACAAGCAGTGGCAACACTGCGGTGAGCGATCTGTCGCCAACGTCACCATGCTACAAACGACTAGAACCACAGCGCTATATATATATCAGCGATTTCTGATATAAAAGCACTTATCAAAAAGCTTGAGTTTTGGGAACAAAAACTAATCAACTGCGATACCAGGCATTTTCCTATTCAAGTTCTAGCAGTACGTCTACCACAAATGCCAAAACTGATGCTTTAAAAATTTGAAAATACGTAAATGGTGCTGCGACAATTTTATTTTCCTTAGCCACCCCTTATGATATTTAAAAAAAAAACACATGGTATGATCAGCTCTTTAAAGTAATCAGATCTATACTCTCTCCAATATTACCAAAATTGTAAATCTGATTCATCAATGGTAGATAGAAAGCAGTTATAGTGATCATGATTACATATCTACCAATCATGAGTATGAACAAAAACGGCTAATATTTCTAAATTAGGAGAGCTAATTTTCTTCTAACCTGACAAAAAAATAAATCAAAAGAGCTATCTCTTGTAATGTAAAGAGTATTGCATCGCGAGCTAGGAATTAGTTTTTCTTTAAGAGTAGCTCCACTTAATTTACTGCTTTAGAGCACTTTCAGAGTATCTCCATCCCTATTGTTACATGAGGTTAAAACGAGATGAATTTCCTATTCATTTCATGACGTAGACATTGTTGTATACTTTTCTTTCTATTTTGCCTCCATTTTACTCTTTTATTTTTCTTAATCGCTCGATTCCTTCCTATACAATACTCTTTTTTCCGCTTCTTCCCTAATCAATGTCTTTCCTGGTCTTTTCTTGATCATTGATTTTCCCTAGGATTCATACATTTGTTAATTATTATTCGCCATACCAGATCCACGATTGAATAATTTTAATTGCCCCTCCATTTATGAGCTCCATCTGTAAATTTTGTCTATAGGTTACATTTTTGTTTTGTTTAATTTTCTTTGGGAATCGCATCTGAAACGCTTTTATTCGCATTTTGTGTTTTACCGATAGAATTCTTGTGTTGTTGGTCTAACTGTTTTCTTAATTGCTTCTATTTTTATCCCTTTAGGGATATTTTTAGGTATATTTTTCTTCCTAAAAATGTTTTTACTTTCCTAAATACGGCCTTATCGTCTGCGTATATCAATTCAGTTAACAGAACTTGCTCCATTTGCCAATTAATTATTCTCATCTTTTTCTTTGCTTCTTTTATGGCTTCGAACATAAATAATGAAAATAGTAGTGAGCTCAAAATCGTTGTTCTATGAAAATATGCGTTACGCATTCTTTCCATCCTTGATTGTTTGTCCTTATTATCATTATTCTATCCATTGCTCCCTTGCTAACACTCTTGCTAACGCTCCACTTGTCATTTATCCATATTAGGGTTGCCACCCTTCCTGAATTCACCGGGATCACCCCGGAATCTGTCCAGTCAAAAATTATCCCGAAATTCTAGTATTTGAAAGATTTCGACAGTGTCGTAGATGAGGTTTGCTAATTTTTCTAGCAAGAACTCCACAAATCATAACATACGACATATCGCCGCCGCAGATGAACGAGTTATGACGCGCTTCCCACAAAACAAAGCGAAAATTGCGGCTTGACGTAGAAACCTATCCAATAAACGCAAAGATTATCGACCATGCGATGGTTTTTCGTCGATTGATAATTTCAAACCTACACTGAGGTGTTCGAGGGCGATCGAGGTTACCACGATGAATGAACTCTGAAATGGACAAAATTCTCCTGTGATGCGGAAGTTTCAAAATGTTACAGAAGTTTACTATTGGGTGTAATAAATGATACAGCAATAAACCCGAAATGTAATATCATAAACGTCGAGGCAGGTCATTTATGACTTTCGTACGAAAGAATACGGAATTTAGCAGTTTGTGATACCTATGCAATAAAAAATATTGATGAAACATTTACATTCTAAATTTTATTAGTATTTAAGTAATAGAAATGCAGATTTTTCCACAAAATAATTGCACAATAATATTAATTTATACCCTTAATTAATTAACTTAAAGAATTGAATTAAATTAAAGCAGTTAAGCATCAATCTTTAATTTATGATTTTATTACTTTACTTTACTCCCAAAGATTTTGCAGATTAACATATATTCATTCAAAGAAATAAATAAATGCATTGAAACAATAGTCGAAGATTACTTACTTCGTTATATTGATATCCTATTCTTTCAGAAAACATATCTCAAAATCCATTGGAACCCTATGACAGTAAATATCATGTAGAAATAGTTGCTAAGTTGAAGGAAAACTTCAAAAATCGTTTTAAAGATTTCAATGAAATGGCTTTAGTGGCGCAATTTGTTGTTTCACCTTTCATGGAAACTGATATCCAACAGTTTGCAACTTGTGTTAAGCAGAACTTTGGCGAAGACGTCTCTGCAATAGAAATGGAAGTGATTGCGTTTCAAAATGATTTAGCCTTAAAAACATTAGTCTCAGGTAACAACATTTATTTGGCCTATAGTAAGTAAAGAAAAATATTCAGTTCTATGTCGCGTTGAAAGTAAAAGCATTATTTAGTTCAACCTATTTGTGTGAATCTGCTTTCTCCAATATGAAGTTCATTTAGAGTAAATACCGCAATCGATTTACAGATGAACATTTGGATAATTGTATTCGTATGGCTGTAAACATTAAAAGACTTATCGATGAGTGTGAGTGTCAGCCTTCTCATTGAACATGAATTTTTTGTTTAAAATAGTGCTCTATACTTTTTGTTATTTTCATTCACTTTTATTAAATCGCATGTAACATGCCATTGTGACTGCATAAAAACTTGTTTATTTTTCAAACACCTACGATTGGTAGGTATAGATTTATTCTGTTTAGTTTTAGTTTATTATTAGTATGTATTAGTTTGTAAAATAAATAATGTCGAATAAAACTGCATTATGTCATTTAGGTATGCTTACGTCGCTTAGGACTAGGTAGCTCACTTTTTATTCCAAAATTATCAAAGTAGCTCAGCACATTGAAAAGGTTGGGGACCACTGGTATAAAGTATCAAGACCTGTTTCAAAGGTCTTCGAAAAATCATATCTTTATGTGCTGTGCCAAAGATTGTTGTTAAATATCTTAAGCTTAAAAAGTTTATACGAATATGGTCCTTCTAAGTAATATTTATTTTATAACAAACTAATATTGTTCTATACAGGGTGAATGACAATTGTTCCGTATGGAAAATATGATAAAAATATTCTGTGTACTTCAGTTTTCGAGGAATAAATAACCAAAAATTAGTCCCAAAACGACAGTGCGGTCCTGGTTAAAAATAGAAGAGCAAATGAACGAAATAAATAGTTTTACAATGGTATGGCGCCGTGGCATCGTAGTTGGTAGCGGAGTGATTCAGTCCGTTGGCAACGGACTTGACGCTTGGAGGGCAATTATTTAGGCTTAGGTTCGAATCCTCTCCTGGTGCGTGTGGGTTCTATGTGGGAGATAGAATTGTTATGGCTCGGACCGTATTCGGATTCATGCCGGCTTCTTCGAATGGGTTTTCTGCGTTTCCCTAGTTTGTAAGGCGAATGCCGAAGGAGAAATTATAATATCAAGTCTGTCGCAGCCGCAATCCCTCCTCCCTCCCCGACAAGCTCCAGGAGCTTGGGGAATTTATGGCAAAAAAACATAAAAGTGGAAGAAAGAGACAAAAACAAATGAAGATAGGTAAGTAAACTTGACCTTTTAGCGAAATTTCCCAACGGCGCCATTCTGAATGCCTGCTAGAGGTAAACAAGTAAACAACGAAAACGAAAAACTATTCAAATCCACGTGTTAAGAATTCTTTAATCTTTAATTTTAATTGAAATTATATTATAAATAAAGAAACGTGTGTTTGAACCAGAATTTAAAACATTAAAATCAGTTGACACGTTCAAATCTGTTTCGATTGTTAATTATTATAATTTCGGATAATGTGTGACGAATTATCAACACAAATCTATTAAAAATTTAATAAATTTAATACGCGTTTGCAATTCTATCCTGTGCTTTTAACGAACTTTAACTGGTTAAAGCTATGTATAGACTTGCGGACGAACGCGAATTCCTCGTCGCGTTTCGTAAAAATTCCGCATGAGAATGTGTTCGCCGTTGAACTAGTTGTTCGAAGTTGTCAGTAAACAAAAATGGATATACACAGGAGTACTGACAGCATTCGGATCGAACTGAGCCTCTAAATCACGAGGCATGCTGTCTACGCACAGCTTAACACGTACATTAAGCAAGGTCAAGTTTTACAAGCTACATATACATAAATATAAAACGTTTATGACACATGACTTTGGAGTAATTTTTAAATTAATTATAAACTGTTTAGAAGGAATCTTAATCATTTACGCGTTTTTTTCGTGGCAGAATAACTGTCAGTTACCCAGTATATTGCTTTTGACTATGTCAATCGCCGATCTACTTTGTTTCCAATGTTACCGTAACAATATTATTTTATTCCTGAAAAGAATTCGTAACTGTTTTGATGAAGATAAGCTATAAATTGAAACTAAAATGATTGCAGGACATACTGAGATCACTTTAAAAATTCATCCGCAAATAATTAAGAAATTTAATTTAATTTGATTCAGTGAGATATAATGTAAGAGCTATTTCAGGTGTAAGTATCGCCGAAAGACGTTCTAGTTGTAATAAAAAGAAAATATTGGAAGGTTCATTATTTCATTTTAGCGAAGGCTTACTGAGTTATAAATATTACTAAAAAAGAAATTACTTTGCAATGATTGCAGATTGTGATTTCATAAAGAACGTCTTTTAGGATGACCTTGGAGTAATTTTAAATTAATTATAAACTGTTTAGAAGAAATCTTAAACATTTTTCCCGTAATATGTGACATCCATTCCCTTACGCGCTTTTTTCATGGCGGAACAACTGTCAGCCGCCCTGTATATTGCTTTCGACTATGTCAATCGCCGATCTGCTTTGTTTCCAATGTTACCGTAACAATATTATTTTATTCCTGAAAAGAATTCCTAACGGTTTTGATGAAGATAAGCTATAAACTGAAACCAAAATAATTACAGAACATACTTTAAGAATTCATCAGCAAATAATTAAGAAATTGTTCAATTTGATTTGATTTAGTGAGGTAATGTAAGAGCTATTTCAGGTGTAAGTATCGCCGTTCTAGTTTTAATAAAAAGAAAATATTCGAAGGTTTATTATTTCATTTTAACGAAGGCTTACTGAGTTACAAATATTACTAAAAAAAAAAAAATACTTTGCAACGACTGCAAAAAGAACGTCTTTCAGGATTTCGGTTGATGAAAGCCAAGCTACTTTGATCAAAGGAAAATTAGAGCTTTTTTTCTGCGTTTTCTTGATGTATATAAGCAACGAAATTCTGGATTTTTTAAATCTTTTGTATGTTGCCTTTGCATATAAACATGTTCCCGCGTATTCTTGCTTGTTAACAGCACGTACTTAATTCTCTTAATTAGAAATGAAGTAATTAGGCACGAATTATATAGTGTAATGGAAACCTTGCGTGTATTATTCACTAACGTCAGTAGTTACTAGTGAAATTAAGTTGTGCTTTATGCCTGCGATTTTCTAGGACGAGATGAATTGACCGCAGAAAATATCCACTTAGTTTTAACAATCATACCTTTATTTGTAACTTCAGAAGTAATTGCTTTGATAATGGTTGCTTCGGTAATAAATGACGATTACAGGAAAGCTGTGCAGCCCACGCTGGAACATTTGTCTTTCCAAATGTTACGTGTTTCAGCGAGTTGTTTGCCACAACAGGATATATCAATTCGTCGCACGCTCTTTTTAAAATTATTGTCACCAACACATGCTGGATTTTACGTGATTTTTTTAATGTAAGAGATGACAGTAGTTTTGTATTTAGTATTTTTTTTTCTTCTTTATTTCTGTCACATATAAAATTGTCGAAGACATGAAACCCCGTATTCCAGGCAATAATTTTTGATTGGATATCGAGTTCATAATACTGTAAGGATCTTATTAACTATAAACACATATGAGTTTTGATTTTTCGATTAATATCCTGGATACACGTTTTCTCCGATGTGTCTCCTTCATTTTCTTTTTTTTTCCGTAAAATTATTGCGATGAAGGAAACGTCTGAAAATCTTCTTAGAGTTTTTGCAGCTTGGATAACGCGACTGCTGTGAACCTCTGATCTGGCTTTAAGATGTAATTTAACGGGAGTTTTTTTGCGCGCAAAATTACTTTTGCGACATATTGCCTTATAAGTCAGTGGAAATCTATCTCATTTCGGTATTACGTATTTTTGTAAAGAATAGAATTTATCGTGGTTGCTTAATTTTCCAAATGGTCTGAATTGTACTAACGTAATTAATCCACCTTTCCCGGAAGTGTTTCTTTTAGAATGAAAAAGTGGGTGCGTTTGTTTAGCAATTAGCTTTATTGTATAAACGGAGAGCATTTTAGAAGAACGGTCGTTTCACATAATTTGCACTTCTCTGTTTAAATTTTCCGTACATTTGGCGCAAGGTCGTTCTAAACAAATGTAGCCTGTTTTACGATGTCGATTGTGTTAATGATATGAGCAGCTATGCAAATTGTAATGAAAAGATCATAAAAAGGGGAGAGATTTAGCAACATTTTATTTCATAATACAAGAAATATGTTTGCGCATTTATTTTTTTGGTAAAAATTAATTCTGATTCTGACTTTGCTCAGAGTGCTTTACTTTCATTTATAAAAAAATCGGTTATTTGCTAAATTCTGTGTTTGGCCGGAAATCGTACAAAGAAATGCAAATAAAATTTGCATCCAAACGTAACGTTCTATTTTTTTATTCTAATTTAGGTAGTTTACATTATTAGTTAGAACACCATTTGGAAGATTCACATGTAAATGAACAACTCTTTGTTTATTCAACTTATAATATAACCAAAAAGAATCGTCGCAGTAACTGAAGGTATTATTCCCAATATTTTCTTTTCGAATGTGACTTGTTTACAAACTTTATGCAAAAATGTAATTTTACCAAAGAGACATTTATAAAGTGCCGAATATATCTTAATTTTAGAGTGTAATAAAAACGTCTGTCCGAAAAAATGCGTTCTAATTAATTAACATTTTAATGAAGCCCTCGCTGTATTTATCACACGCGGCGAAAGCTTAGGGTCCTCTATTTTGATTTGTTTTTCGGATTTTACACGTCAAATTTAATTAAGTGCGAAAAGTCGCTCGGGAAAGTAATCCGAAACGTTTTTCAGAATTCCCAAAATACTCCTTCTGCGGCGCTGAAACAATTTCGCCATAATCTGAAAATTGCTTCCGAAGTTTCGTCCGATTCGTATTCGGCGTACGATTTCTAAATTTTCGCCGGAACGACGGAACAGATTTTCAGTATTAGTTTCAAGAGAGCTTTTATAAATTTCAGCAGTCATCTTGCTTCCGTGTCGGTAACTGTAGCGGTACGTGTTTGATAGGGCGGAAAGTTTTAATCGCGTAGGAGAATGAAATTACAAGTTACTTCACAGTAAAGCAAAACAACCAAAAAACTATTAACCAGAAAGTATTAAATGAAAGATGTGCAAGAAAAGTTTCAATTTAATGCGGAGGAGGTTTTAATGGATATTGAACTAAAAAAAATATATTAAAAAAGAAGTTAAAAGTGTTTTGTAATAATATTATTCCCAAAGTAAGCCACATATGTAAGTACTAATTGAAAAATATTTTCTATTCAAAATGAACGCGAGTGTTAAGCCTGTATTTAACACCAGGGTTGGACTAATCAAGTATTAAAAAAATATAAATAAAAATAAATGGACTGAAGAATTCTTAAAAAAATGACGAGCGAAAATTAAGATAAATAAGTTTTGAGAGAAAAGTAATAAGAACAAAAAAAAAATATGATAAGTAAGGAGAAAAAGAAGAAACAGAAGAGGAACAGAAAGCATAACTGGGGAAGTAAATTAAAGCACACCAGCAAAGAAAAGACGAAAACCAAAACTTCATCAATCACAGGTTAACTCTAACTTTTTATTCTCATAGTAACCACTGTTGTCATGGCATTTAACTCAAGGTTAGAGTTAACTTAAAGTTAACCAGCCCTAAATTGAGGCAAAAATACACAAACGTAAAAAAAGTGAAAAGCTTGGTGAATATTGACCCAAACATACAAGCTTTTCTGTTGAAATACTACTTTTAATGTTCACAAATACCATCAACATCCCGCTTTATTCTCCGAAGACTTAGAGTTTCTATTCTTTTTTATCAAAGCGAACGAAGATAATCTTTTCTCTTATAGGTGTGCATTATTGAAAAGCGCTCCACAAACTTGATGGCTCAGCCGATGAAGCTTTATAGCCTTTATTTAACTTTGTTTAAGTTGTTTTCAAGATTGAAGGAGTGCTCTCCTGTTTTTCCGCTCATATATTACATAACGACGAAAACAGAGAATTTTGTTTGTTGTCTAAACGAAGAAAATTAATTTTCGATTACCACAGCAGCTCCATTAATATTGAAACTTTTTCCTAATCTCTCTTTTTGGGGCCCAATTGAAAGCTTCTCACAACGCTGATGCCATAATTTATTTTATGTTTTTCCTTATTGAATATTGACCTCTATCTTTTTAATAATAGTTTTTTATAGTTAGAATACTACTGAGTTATTTTAATTTTAAGCTAACTGGGTTTCGATCCAAAAATTGACCAAGTGATCGTGAATTTTGCTGGAGCTTTATTGCTTTAAAAACTGGGAAATATCGAATTAAAAGTTTAATCTAGGACTTTCCCAAAAGTATTTCTTTTAGTTTACCACATCAATAGAGACAAGTAGCTTCTAAATATAGATACTACCGTTTTAATCGGGTGAAGTTACAAGAGAGAATCTTTAGTTACTGACCGGCCGTATTTACATAATAATGTGGTCTGAATTCAAGGGATTCCCAGATGACTTCTTGTGCGCTTATTTGAGTGGAAGTAAACCGCTATGTGTAATAGTGTTATATATACAGGACGATTGTTAAGTTGACGTATACATTTAAGGATGTGCCAGTAGAGCTCATAAGCTCATAATATTCATTATACAAAACTTGAAGCAAATTGAACTCTTAAATTTTTTCTGAGTAATGTTCAATAAATGATACTTAGAGGACGCATTTTTTTTTAATTCTAAACTAAAACTTTTAAATCGTATTGTGTTAGAGAAGAGCATTTTTATTTGCAAATTCAAAAGTATAAAAGCGTTAAACGCATATTTAGAGTCCTTTAGCCAGGAGTAAGCACGGATTGAAATAGTTAATGCAAACTACGTGGATTTTGGAATGTAACTCGACCATGAATTCTGCACAACGTTCAAACTCCACATTGCATTACGAAGTTATCTGAGCGTGTATCCGCAAGCCGCTTACGTTTGACGGATTTCGCGACTGAAAAAAAAAAGTCTCCGAGCTTTGCGGAAACCGTTAACGATAACATGTCGGTTTCTGTGGCACGCCGTGTTGCAATCAATTTTCCTGCACTATCACAAGCACAATTGAAGATTTGTTTTCTGTGTCCGAAAGCTCACGTAAGAGTTTCGGACGTACTGAATGGAAGCGCTGGCGTCGAAGGATCACTCGCGCTTTCGTTTTCAGTCGTCGCGTCGCTTTCAAGTAAATACATTCAGCTGTTGCTCACGTCGCTTATCCGCTAGTTTTCAAAGTTGCGCGTCAAGTTCAAACCCGTCTTTATGTTTAACGTAAGCAATTTTCTCATTCTTAAAATATTAATCTAGGACTTGTATAACTTTCGCCCGACTTTGAAGTCAATTGAATATAGTTTCGAAGTAAATTAAATTTCACCTAAATTTTAATAATAGGGGTATGCGTTAATTAATATTAATATTTAAGGAACTGTGTAAGTAGGAATTTATTATTACATGCTTTCGAGAGTTTGACAATTTATTAAACTACTGAGGCATGCATCGCTCTCAAAGGAATTGTATGAACGCCGCTAGTTAATTGTATGTTTATTGAATATTTGATCTACGCTATTTACAGAGAGTTTTCTACCTAATTTATATATTTATCGAATTGTGCATAAAATAAATACATACATCTGCAAATATGGATAAAAACAAATGGTTATCTTATTTCTTTATCTTCTATTTCGTATGCATTATTTTATGGACGGATCTTTATTTTGTTTTTTTTTTGGGGGATTGTAAAAAATTTATTTAAAACACTTTTTTTCTGTCAGACTGCTGACAGGCTCGTTTCTCTATTTTCTGTTTTATATGCATTATTTTCGTTCCATCTTAAATGAAACATTTTTTTTAAACAGTGTTCCACTGTTCTCACTGTATATAAATTATTCAATTAAATTTTTATCCGCTGTACGCAGGTATTAGAAAAAAAATGTAGCTAATTAGAAGGATTTTCGACAGCAAATGTTTGCGTAAATAATGAATTTAAGCATGAATAAATAATTCTGAAAGTACATCTGGTAATAAATAAATAAGTCAATTATATTAGAAACTATAAACATCGATATTAAGGAAATTGTGTGTCATTGTATGTTCAATAACATTGCTTAATAAATAAAGTTTGAAATTGGGATGAGTACGTGGCAACTTTTTTTTTATTCTAAGCAGAAATTTAAGTCTTAGAATATTTATACATCTTGGGTAAATAAAAAATTTTAAATTCTTTGAGGGATTATTAAATTATTAAAATAAATAAATTTATTACTTGTCACTGACAGCAATTCAGAGGCAGGTTTACAATCAATAATATGTTGATTAATTAAATATTTATTAATTAAATTAATGGTCCTTTGCTTTTTTGAGATTTTTGAGTATTTAGGCGTCAATTGATGCTTTTTGATAAACTGAATACTTGCCAACACTTTCCTATTTTTCTTGCCATTTCAACGAAGTTATATTGTTGCATTGCTGTTAATAATATTTGTTTCGTTTTGACAATTTTGTTTAAAAGTTGAGAATGGCCGAAACAAGTCAACACCAAATAATGTTTCATCATCTTTAAATTTATTTCTCAAATTATATTCTTCAGTACAAATCAACTTAATAATCTTAAATGTATTGGTGTATTGGGTATCTGTGAAATACAATTAATTAAACTAGCAAGAGAAAATCCTTTCACAAAATTACTTTTGTTAATTTTCTTACTAGTTTAACTAATAATCTTACTTTAAGCAAACTTGTGATTATGTAACTCAACTAGATTCTTATCTGATGAAAATTTGTATAATAATTTCGTTATAATTAAATATTCAAAACGTTATTATTTCAGTGGGAAAAGTTTGATAAAAGCCGTACTTGCCCCATACACTCCTAGTTGCTAATTGAATTTCCTGCAATATCATTCACTTTGTACATAACTTAATTACATACTTAGTTTTTTGCAGTCTCAATTTTAAGTTGCAATTAAATGATATGTTGAAAAATCGATTTGAGTTGAAAAAAAAAGCACCAAAAAGAAACGCGGACGTAAAAGTAGTCACTTTTAGTACTTTGAATTCTTGAAAATAAAATTTACTCCAAATTCTTGAATTAATAAAATATTTTTGGGTAAAATTCGTCCCACGTATACTGAAAAAAGAAGCTGGAGATCATAAAAATTTACATTTTCTTGCAGCTCCCGCCATTAGAACGCCAAAGAAATTTATGTTTCAGCGGTTTCAGTGACAGGATAAAAGCAATATTGACTCTCATGTGGAAAACGAGTTTCCTGTGTAGTCGCAAACGCAACAAATCTGGCCCTATTTTCTCTATTCAGAGTTCCACAAACTATAACTTATTCGAAAGTAAGTTCGAGGGGACAAATGTCAAATGGAAACGTTCATTGTTTACAGAATAACAAATTGCAAATAAAATGATATAATTAAGAAGTTATTATTATTATTAATAGTTCAACAACAGTTGCAAAACATAATTTTTCATTAGTTTCATTTATTCATTTGTTACTAATTAAATAGTGTTTCATTTTCGGTAAATTTAACAATGTAAAAAGTATCTTGCATTTAAATGGTATTTTGCACTCTAATATTAAATGGGACGCCGGCGAATGCGCATTTCAATTAATTTTAATCTAAATCGCATTACTTTTAAAAGATTTTTTGGTGCCGTGATAATAGCATAAAAAGCATGGGTAGATTTGTGCGCGCTGCCGAAAAAAATATTTATATTAAAGCTTATAACATGCTGATGCGAATTATGCGTGTATTTCTCGAATTTTTACGGCCTTTTTTTCAGAAAATCCTATTTCCAATGTCGACCGCACGTCCTCGTTAATTCGCATTGGCTAGCTCTGGTATCAGCAAAAACATAGATGGGATGGAATTTCTTGCAAAATTAAGAAAAGTTTACGTTTTAAGTCTCACAGTATTTTATATTTTCAGAATTTTGTAGAATATTCTTAAAACATTCAATCCAAAACAAGCATTAATATTCTTATAATAATAGTTATCATTAATGTTTTGATAATATTACATGATACATAGATAAATTAAATTACTTTAATTTAGAAACATACAGGGTGACTGTCACATATTATACGAATTAAAACGAGTAAGAGAATTGATGTTATAGATAGATAGCTACAAAAACTTTCTGAACGTGCGTCATCTGTCTGTCATCCACTGGACTTTTCAGCCCATGCTAATATATACAAGGTGATTCTTAAATATACTGACATGGGAAAAATATTCTATGCAGCAATTTATAATTGATTCAAAATTTCCCAGAAGTGTATGTTACTCCCATGTATAATACGAGAATCCATAGCGTTATAGAGAGAATCGGAGTCGTTCAATCGTAAAACTAGACCGTGAATTAGTAGCATACCGTTGTACAGTCAATATTATTCCCATTCGGTGTCAATAATTGGTACATTAGTGGATTAGCAATGAAAAAGCTTCGTAATTTCTGAACAACTTTTTATTCTACCTCTTATTTATTTTAACGTCAAATCGATTATTATTTTCTTCCCCGCCCACTATGTTATCAAACAAAGACGCATATGAGATAGTATTATTCACCCTGGCTTTTGAGCTCATGTGTGTTTCTGTTTGAAAATGGGCGAGTTGTATTCCCGACGGATCAAGTATTGGCGAGTTCCCTGTTCCGCGTTTTCGTAATTTTTGTTATGCGGGATGTCGTGTCTGGTAGGCGCTTGTCATAACCTATCTTGGTGTACCTGTTTGCCGGCCGTTCTGGTCGATGATATATATTGAACCTGCTAGTAATTGACTGATTGCATTTGGCCCTATCCACCGTGGTCCCAGTCCGGGCGTGTGGTCTTTCTTTGATAGTGGTTGAGCCTGTATTAGAACATGGAATAAGGGAGGTTTATCTGGTCCAGCATTTCTTCTTTGATATTGGGTCTGTCTTCTCCGTATTTCCTCCCACCTTTCTTCCCTTGTCATTGTTGGCATATGTATCCTTGATAGATCCCATTCCCCGAGACGGGAAATCTGTATCCCAAGAGAGCTTCTGCCGGAGTACAGCCTGTTGCCGTGTTTTGCCTTGCCCGGATATTGAACAATACCTTAGGAAGTTGGATGTCCCAGAGGCGTTGGGACCTTTGCTGCAGCAGTAACCTTAAGCCTTTCATTATTTCTCGATTTCTCCTTTCAGTAGGATTTGCTCTGGGATGTTATTCTGGGGTAGTGTAAGGCTCATTTTCCACTTTCTGCATGCTGGCATCCGAATTGCCGAATAACGGAACAAAACCACGCAGAAAACAGCAAACGCATGGTGTCCCCAGAGCCTCGATCGAATCCGACCTACAACTCTTCGTCACCCATCGTCAATTCAATCGAAGCTAGCACGCTGGCAGAGCAAGTACGACGAGCACAACGCGATGTCGATACTCAAGACATGGTACGCTTGTAGAGAGAGATCGACGCTAAAGAAGAAGAAACTGATCCGAGTTACAGAATCTATCGTCGCCTTACACCGTGGAAGACGGGATATTAAACTTTGTTCATGGAGGCGACCATAAGATCTTTGTTCCTACCGTAGCAAGAGATCGGATGTTATACACTTATCACGATCACTCATCAGCCGAACATCCTGAGAGAGACGAGTCACTGAGGGCGATTCACCAGGCCTAACGTAATCACAGACGTCGCCAACTACGTCAAGAGTTGTCCTGTGTGCGCCAGTTATAAGCGCGGCAACCTGATACCCGCTGCACCGTTGAGGCCTAGGCACCCGAAAAGACAAGGGATATTGTGGCCGCGGACATTATGGGGCCATACCCAAAAACGGCTGCAGGAAACCGGTTTATACTAGTCGCCATTGATCTGTTCACACGGTGGGTTGAAGCCCCACGTTGGGCGCCAAATTGTTACAGAAGTGGATTAGCAATGAAAAAGCCTTCGTAATTTCTGAACAACTTTTTATTCTGCCTCTTATTTATTTTAACGTCAAATCGATAATTATTTTCTTCCCCGCCCACTATATTATCAAACAGAGACGCATATGAGTTAATATTATTGCCCTTCGGTGTCACTATGTCCATCAGTTCCTCACTGGAATACCATGTGCCATATTTATTTATTTATTTACACTTTAATTAAGTTAGGTACACAGACGTTTACACGAATTAAACTAACACTACGTAAATTTGATAAATAATACTAATGGTAGATTTCACAAACGTTACTTAAATTTAATCATGGGTTAAAAGTAAACGTTGCTATGGTTACATGTGCTGAAGGCATAGGAATGATTATTGTTAAGCAATGATTAAATTTAATTAACTTTTGTGAAACCCTGTATAAGCCTATTAATGTTTTTAAAAATTTATTTTAAACTCAGTCTTTATAAAATACAAACGTACTTGTTCGGACTGAACTTTCTCAAAAACTATTATTCAACACTTCGTCTTTCATTCTGACCTCCTCCCTAATGTAAGCATCTGTGAATTTATGACAGCATGATAATAATAATAAAAATAAACAATAATGTACGAGGAACGAAACTGAGCCAGCTGAATTTTATTTTATGACAGTGCAATTCTTACCAATAAATCGCCAAGGCGAATGTAGGTAAACATTTCTGAAAATTCAGAATTATTTTAAACCAGAATTAAATTTTCATTACGAAAACTAAATGAGTCACTCGTTTCTTGGATTTAATTAATATTTATCAACATTTTTAGTAAACATTTATTTTCGTCTTATTAATGAACATGAACATAACATTTTGCGGTTTACAGACTTAAGGTCGATGTACTGTCATGAAAATGAAGTGCATAACTGTGCTACCAATTCAGTTTGCCTTTAAATTTTACTTTGAATAAATAAGCATAAATAAAGCAGTAATAAGTAATTGCAATTGTCGTAGGAAATTTCCCGGGAGCGCGCGTGAAGACGTTTTTATTTAAAATCCTTGCGAAATTTTTTTATGAAGGACGAATATGACCTAGCCCAACAGACACATCTCGGCGTTTATTCGTTTATGGCCACATGAGACATTTAAATCCATTTAAATCGCCAACCAGCGTTACTAAAACGATTTCTTAGGAAACTTTACTTTACTTTATTTTTTCCCTATTGTTGTTATTACAAATTTTGCTTCTTTTTTTTAACTACTATTTGTGGTTTCAACTAAGGACATAGGTTTTGAGACACCCTGTATTATTATTCAGTGATAAACTGAATAATCGCTTAAAGAACGTACTGACTCAAATGCAAGGGAAGGGTAATGCTTAACATAGGGCCACAAAAAGGTGTTCATAACGGAATGTTATAATTAAAATTCAAGAAAAATATTAGGAATTGTTTTCGCGTTGTAGTGACTTATTTGTTTACCTGTCAAACCAGATGTTTTTATCCTTATTTTATACAACTTGCACGGAATAATGCATCTGTCTATTAAATATTTTGGAGTTCATGTTTCAACTGATTACGACAATTCCGCGCCCGACGCCGCGACTGAATTTGTTTGGATCATGTGCTGCTTTTTCTTAATCAGGGACGGATTGTCAGTGTTGGGATAATTTTTCAGGGATTGCTTCCAGAAAACTAAAATACACTTTTCCTATGTTCTGTTTCTTTCAACGCTTTTTTTCTTTGGCTATTCAAGAATCATCCCGTATATATTTATGTACTTCCCTATTCTAATAAAATTCTAAATGAAATTAATTAATTGACATTAATTTCTAACATTGATTTCATTTCATAATCTGTGATCTTTGGGTTTCATTATTCTATAAAGGTGTTGTTCAATTACTCATGGGACCCGCTGTATGCGCACATCTGTGTACATAAACTAAGTTATCTTTACGCAACTCTTTTGACTAACTGAAATAGTTATCATGACAAATGTGGCTATGAATATCAAATGCCTTTTCCATTGACTACTGAGCATCCTTGTCACGACGTCCTTGTCAGTAGCAGCCGCGTCATGTTGTTACATCACTGAAATTCAGCGAATTGAAATCTAAAATTTACCCAAATATCCTGAAAGCAGATACTGAGCGAAATGGTTTTCATTTTCAGAGTATTCTAAGAATTGCCTACTCTACCTTGTTATGACAATCCTTATAATTTTTTTTATCTCAGTCTAATCCATTAAACAAAAAGAAACAGAAAAATTAATTGCAAGGATTAGCAAATTCCACTAAGCATTCCGAGTTTAAATCGTTAATTTTACTGAAAGATTGAGGAAAAACGGTAACAAAGTGCCGAGTACACAGTATTTTTAACTCATTTTTTGATTTAATGGAGACGTACCGGCGTGTAAAGAACGAATTTCAAAGAATAAACGTTTATTATGTCTTCGTCGAGGATCTTTGTGTCTCGAAATTTAAGGCCGTGATGTCGCAATTTAAGGGTGGCATTTGACGTACTGTACCTTATTACTTTCATACATTGCAGACAACAATTTAACCGGCGCGTTCGTTGGTCCTTTACGAACGACTTGGCAATTCGAGCATTGTGTTCGACGTGCCAGGAGAACGATCCTCGACTTGACCCGAGAAAGAATTGATTGGATTAAGGGATCCTTCTGCTATATCTTAATTATTATTAATACTTGATTGTTTGGTTTGGAGAGGACGTCACGGAAAGAATACAAAGTGAACAGTAAATAATAAATCAGTTTTTTTCTTGGGGAACAGGTGTGTCTTTAGGAGGAAAATAATATTACTTTATTTCCACGTTTATATTTTTTTGTTGTACCGCTTTTGCGTCATAGGGAGAGCAAATAAAGTCGCGATATGAATGTAAAGCTTTAGCTGCCCACGTGTTTCATAATTCTTAAAAAGATGTTCACAAAAAGTAGAAGTAAAATTCATCTGACATTAAAAATTTAATCGTCGTCCTTTCTGACGGTGTCTTCGCTTAGTTTCTCCCTTAATTGAGAATATTTCATTACTTTATTTTCTGCGGTGACTTCTTTATTCTTTTTGACGTTCTCAAGTCTTCACTTTTCATTTTTTTAATTTGCCTTTTTTTTAACTACTGATTTTATCTCGCAGTCATTCATTTAGCTAGTCTATCCTCGTTCACCAATTTGTCCAGAAGGCACACGAACAATGATTGAAAGTCATTGCCGGTGGCGTTTCATTTATTCCAGCGCTAAGTGTAATTTTATTAATCAGCTTTAACGTGCTTTGTGACGTCAAGTAGCTTTAAATTAAAATGGTAGAAACATTTAAAAAACGATACGAAAAGAAACGAAGTAAATTAACCTAATTATATCAAGTGAGCAAAATAAAAGTAAATTAAAGTGGTTAGGGTGGCAACTTCTTTTTAATTTCTTTCTGGAAAAGCGTCACTTTAAAAAATATACGTCAGAAATGTTCTTTAAGTTAGCAATGCAGAGCTCATAATTAATATATTTCTTTTTTTCTCGTTACCTTCTGTTTTTGATTTGTTAAAACGACAAAACGAATTTAAGGAAAAAAGTAATAAAACTTTGCTGCACTTTTTATTCTCAATAAACTTATCCATGCATAATCGTCCTTTTAAGCTCTCGTGGACAATTTTCACTTTCCATGGCCACTCGTAACACTAACATAAACGTTGATTACAACTCGACCAATGGAATACTACGACCACTACCATGGGGTCTTAATAAAAGGAAAGTTCTTACGCGAAATAGTAAAGGGCACGTAGGAAAAATGCTTAGCGTGGTTAAGGGCCACGCGTCTTTTTATTGCCTATATTTCAGAGTAATTGCCGCAGAGTTTTTTCTTGGGTAGCCCATGTCTTTACCGGAGATGGCCATTAAAGCTGTTTATGGTGCGTATGAGTGAGTTTCTCTTGTGAATTATGTTGTTATTTTCAGGAAATTCTTTAAGGCAGATTAAAAATAAATGGGCCTCTCCAACCTAGCGCTAATTTGAACAACTTTTCAATTAACGTTATGTAACCTTCACAATATTGCTCACATTTAAGAAACGCAGTTAATATTTATGGGCCAATTTATGTATGTATCATAAATTAATTGTTAAACGTGACATACATTATAATGCCAAATAGATTAATGCTTGGGTGCGTAGCGTGAATTATCGTCAAATCATTACAATCATTTTCGAATGAGTGCTGTCTCGTTTCGACAGTAGAATTTAATTTAATTTTCGGAAATATTTCATGGGATTTAGAGAAAGAATCAATAATTTAGTAGTAATTCGAATAACGTCGCTTATATTTCCATCGTATGCATATTAGGGGTAAATTTAATTCCGGTGCTCATGTTCAAAGCAAAGCTTAACGCCAAACATCCTATGAATATTTAACCTATAAATATCATGTCGAATTTGTACTGAAAGGTGAAAATTAAAAACGAAAATTGCTCTTAGCAAAAAGAGTTCATTGTTGGATTAGTTTTTTTTTTTCTTTCCTAACTTTAAAATGAGTAAAGATTTGCTTACTTCATTTTATTTTCAATTCAAACTTAAATTGAATCTCTCCGTTAAAAAATTTCTAATTCATTTAAATTATTTTTTAATTAATGTAATTAAAATTCGAAAACGTTGCGTAGGCTTTAATTCCTCTGTTTAATTTGTAACACTGAAAGCGGATAATCGCGGAAGTTGTATCTGGACAGGTCTTCAAAGTTGCAAAGAGGAGGTAATACTGATGGATTCTTTCCGCATAAATTACTAAAGAAGTCTGGTAATTATTTTAATTAATTGTTACATTATTCATCTGAACGAAGCCGTTACAATTTATTTCTTTGCAAATATTTATTTACTTGAAAATTTCTAAGACAAAATGGGTTTGTATTAATTCAAGTAAATGCCGAGGCGGACGAGCTATATAACAGCGCCTGCACAACAGCAGACTACTAACGAATTAATTATTTAATTTATTCTCGTAAACAAGAAAATACTAGGACCGTATTAAAGATGCTAGAGCAGCGGGGATTTTATAAACAACACAAAAGCCGGGACCTAATTAATTTCAGCAAAATTTTTTAGTTTAGACAAAGGCGATTATTAGTTTCATTATTATATGCCGGAGACGAGACAAAATGGGCTGATGTGTTTAATAAAACCTCATATTTCGATTTTCCAATCCATTAATAACACACCCGAAACGATCATTTGTCAATTTCAAAGGAAGTCTTTGGCATGGTTTAAAATTGAATTAAATCGAACGAATGAAGCATTTTATGTCTTCCTTCAATCGAATAACTCAGAGCAGCGAAACAAAATTCCCAATTACTTTGAAATTTATTGCAACTCAGTTTGATTACACCAGCATCTGCAGTTACAAACATTTCTTTGCCATTTATTTTAATATTAACACAAAAAGAAACTTATTAACAAAATGAAATTAATTGTACGCTTTTTTTTTAATTAGAACGAATTTAATTTAAATTTCTTTTACTTGTACTTCAGCGTCATTAATCACAGGCCGGACATTATCAGTTCGTTAAATCTGGAGCTACGTATTCCTACGCAAACGCATTTCGGATTAAATTTTTTAAATGTATCCAACTAGTAATAAATCAAGTTAAACTCTGCATATGTTATTTTGATTTTAAATTTTTGTAATAAATTATTTATGGTGTGCAAAAGTTATTTTCTCTGACAGAGCCCTCAATTAATAACACTGGTAAACAAAGTCAACTTTTTTTTGGAATATGGATAAAACAGGGTGTATGCTATGTAAAATTTCACCAGAAAGCAGAAAATGACCATGGATTTTCTCTATCAATCACAGTTTGTTTGCTACGAAGTTTTGTGCGTTGTCTCTGGGGCATCCCCGATTAATGTCCATTTGCCTTGGTATCGCTTTTCCATGGTTGCAACGTCTTGGTGGAACCATTCCCAAATTTTCCGGAAAGAAATCGAAATGAGCATCCAGAAAGTGAACTTTTAAAGACATGTTACATCCCATTTCTCTGTAAGCACTAAGTAATTCAGTCACAATATCTTTGTAATTTTCAGCTTTGACATTTTCAAGGAAATAGGTCACAACTACTTTAAAAGCTCTCCATGCTCTTAGTTCGACTTCTTTCAGCATGTTGTCAAATTCGCCATCTTTCAATACTTCTCGTATTTGTGGTCCCACAAATATGTCCTCTTTAAGCCTTGCCTCACTAACTCTCGGAAATTTCTGTTTCAGATACAGGAACCCTCTTCCGTTCCGATCTAGTGTTTTAACGAAATGTTTTATTAGGCCCAATTTAATATGCTGTGGTGATAGAAATATGTTTTTAGAATCAGCCAGTGGTTCGTTGGTAACATTTTTTAAACCTGGAGTTAGTGCTTGACGTAGTGGCCATTCTTTCTGTATACAGTGACGATCTCGTGCACGGCTGTCTCCTTCGCACAGGAAACAACAGTATTTTGTATACCCCAGCTGCAGTTCAAGAAGAAGCGCTATCGCTTTTAGGTCTCCACTGATTGACCACTCATCATGACCGGTCATCAGACCGGATGTATTCTAAGAGACATCGCGTATTCTCGTATGATTCCTTCGTACAAACGGCAGAAAATTGCTTTTAAGCTAAGTTTAGATGAATCAATGAATAGGCGCCAATTGCTTGGTTCATGTTTCTGTCCTAATACGTCAAATAAGTTGCAGTATACCAAAGTCCCTTCTTGAGCGAAACAATATGAAAGTTCTTTTCGTGTTTTCGGAAGTGTGTTATACAGGCTGTTTCGCAATTTCGTGAAAAAGAAATAATGGCATGTTGAACATGAGATGTATGCATCTAAATGAAAACGGAAATAAAAACAAAATAAAACTGATAACAAGTGTTCAAATTTCCTTCCGTCGGCCGCTCGTAAACACAAATCTGCCCGGCGAAATAATGATTCATGTTATGTTGTCGAACAGAGAGAAATGCGGCATCAATACGATCGTTCAATTCTTGGAATGTGTTGATTTCTTCTTCGTATACCAATGCTTTTACGTGTCCCCACAGTTAATAATTTAGCGGATTTAGATCAGGTGAACGTGCAGGTCACCTGATCGGCCCGTTTCTTCCAATCCATCTACCAGGAAGAATTTCGTCGAGACGAGCACGTACTTCTCGTTGAAAATGAGGTGGAGCCTCATCATGCATAAACCACATCGTTGCTCTAAGATTAGTTCACATTCTCGAGAAGTTCCGGTAGATTAGTTCCTAGAAAATTTAAGTATTGGAGACCGTCTAAACGGTTCAGCAAGACGAACGGGCCGATTAAATTGCCGTTTAGAATACCTGTCCACACGTTAACAGAAAACCGTTGTTGGAAATAGCCGCGACGAATTGCGTGAGGGTTTTCTTTAGCCCACAAATGCATGTTGCTAAAATTGCACACCCCATCTCTGATAAAAATAGCTTCGTCGGTAAGCAGGACATTATGAACAAAATTCGCATTTGCCTGTTGTTCATGAGTAACCAACGACAAAATCGTATGCGCAGAGCATAGTCAGCTGGTAGCAAAGCTTGAACTCTTTGAATATGGTACGGATGTAATTGTTTGCGAAGAATGCGCCAAACAACGGGGGACAAAAAACGCGTTTGTCTTGAGATGCCACGTACACTTAACGAAGGATGTTCCTCGATAAGTTGTAGTATTTCTTCTTCTCTGTTTAGTATGCGTTGTGGACGCTGCCGTCCTCCACGTCTTCCGCGACGTGCCCTTAAAGTTGCAGTATCCCTCGCTCTTTGCACAACAGAGAGAAATGTAGCACTGGTTGGCAAATGTCGGTTTGGAAAATGCTGTACATACAAACGCCTAGCCGCTAATGCGTTTTGCCCACTTTCACCGTACACTAGAATCATGTCAACAATCTCAGTATTTGTAAATTCTGCCATTTTTTTCAGTAAATTTCCGCGCAACCACCTCAACGTACACCTTCAAACTACCCGGCCCGGCCGGCGATGATTAACAATAAATTACATCACTCATATTCTTCATAAACATCATAAACTTAAACCAGAGGCGTTCAAACGGTTTACCCTTTCGACAAAAGATTTATTTTCTCGAAAATTTAATACCACTTTGTTCAGCAAAAAAATAGTTCATTCTATTCATTTTCATGCAAACTTTTATTGTTTGATTTATTTTCAAGATGTTGCGAAGCACCCTGTATGTATGTCATCTTCGAGGAAATTCCAGCCCTTTAATCTTGATGCTAGAAGTTCTGACTGAGATTTTGCTAGTTTTAAATCTCAAACTAAATCATTCAGTTCAGTCTGTGAACTAAGTTCGGATGAATCAATGAATGGGCGCTAAATGCTTGGTTCGTGTCTCTGCCCTAATTCGTCAAATAAGTTGCCAACATCCGTGCAGTATACCAACATCACTTCTTGAGCGAAAAAATGTGAAAGTTCTCTTTCGCGTTTACGGAAGTTTCTTCCTTAGGGACAAATATCATTTTGAGGAGCAACAGTAATTACAAATCTCCTTTCAGCAAAAAAATCAGCAAGATGCCCAATCTTACTTAATTCTCCTCATAAATTCAAGATAATCCTCGATTTTCCAGGAAGTGCCCATGTCACCTTCGAGGAGATTCCAGCCTTTTAAACTGGATACTAGAAGTTCTGACTGAGATTTTGCTAGTTTTAAATCTCGAACTAAATCATTCCATTCAGCTTGTGAACTCAGATGCGGTTCTGTTGAACATTCTGGTGCTTGAAATACTGGAGCACTGTCGATTTCTTGTGCGATTTGCATATCATCAGTTGGAACACCGACACATTTAGGTTCTTCTTCGTGCAAACTCCGAGATTCTGGTGTGTTTTGGATAGGAAGTTCCTCACGGAACTCATGTTCGACGGGCCACGAGGCTGATGATAAATTGGGATACTGCACAGTATGCTTGGACTTCGGTCTGATACCCAATATGTCAGTGGGCAAAAGAAACAATCTGTGGCATGGTTTTTCGGTTCTCTCCACACCATGAGTACTGCATACCGCATTTTACGTTTTGTACCTCTCAACCAACCTGATAACAATATTACACAATTCTTACAACATACAGTGCGCGACACTTGATGACTCTCACTCCACAGTTGACGCCATTCTTTTAATAAACCAACGTTTTGGTTATTAGGACCAGCAACATAGTTGAATTAGGCATTTTCAACAAGTTTAGGCACCAGTTTGAATGAAAAATTTCAAAAACTAACTTTTGAGAATTTTTTTCCAGCATGATGGCTATTTCCTAAGCGACACTTGATTACTCTCAAACTAAATAAAACCAAAAAATTAATAAATCAACTAATATTTATTTTAATATCGAGTATGACCTCCTCGTTTCTCAATAACGGCTAACGAGCGATGAGGTAATGAATTAAATAAACTATTTAATAAATTGATTGGAGCTGCTTCCCAGGATGTTCTTATGGCTACCATTAGTTCCTCTCTGGTGTTGAACTGTCGTCCTTCCCCATAGACTTTTGTGGTCATTCAACCCCATACATTTTCTATGATATTCAAGTTGGGGGAAAGAGCGGGCCACTCCAGAACGTTGATATTGTTCTCATTCAACCATGTGTTGATTATTCTTGCCATGTGAATTGGCGCATTATCGTGCTGGAATGTCCATTGTTGATCGAGAAATAACGCTGCAATGTTATCAACTTGTCTCTGGAGCAAGTCTAGGTACTTTTGAGCAGTCCGCCTCGTTGCTAAGCAACGTAAGTTTCATTTGTTGTATGAATCTCAGCTAACGTTGATTAAAAAAAGATAGTGAGAGTAATCAAGTGTCGCGATGGAAATAACAATTTAATTTGAAGAAATTGCCCAGAATTGAAGGAGTCGAAATTATGAGGCAAACTTTTGCAAAGATATTGAAAGTGTGTGATCTAACTCTATGCCTGATTCTACGAACCAAAACAGTGATTTTTGAACAAAATCTCGTCACTCAACATGTGAGAGTAAGCGTACTGTATGTGAGGGGCCCGTGACTTATCTTGATTTTCTACTTTAACTCGTTCGTTGTGTAAAAGGAGTTTCCGTTAGGAAATGATTCATAAATCACAGCACGTTTGCTACACGAAAGTAAATGCCCAAACTTTGAAAATCTGTTAATGTTTTCTTGTAAGATTTAAATGTTAAAAGTTAATCAGCGTAACTTTCTTGTTTACCAAGTTCGTAATCCCCCCAGTTCCGGATTCGGTGGTAGCTCATAAAATATTAAAGCTATCGATATCAAGTGAAAAATTGCATTTCGAAAGTCGGAAAAACTCCACCGACGCTTTCTTGCCGGTATTTTGTTCAAGTTTTAATTAGGCTCGCCTTAAGAAGCAATTAACTTCAAGGAGGGTTCAATGTTCGCGGTAATTAGCGATAATCTCAGTGAAATTAATTTGCATTGCAGAATCAAATAGGACAAGTGCTTTCATTAAGTTAATTCGAATCATTTCGTGGGGTATACAAGGGCTTTAATAAGCTCTCGTGTATCAGAGTGAATGGGTCTGCTTTGGCCCGTAAAAATTTCAATAACCGGCCGAAGTTTCCAATTGCGTTCTTTGAGATGTTGCACATATGTTTAAATTTGCATATTATTGTTGTTTCTGGTAAGCCCGACATATTTGCTTTACAAGTTTATAAGTATTGGAATTCACGATCAAGCTGTATTTTCGTTTAGGTAGGTTAAATATCTTGTGCTATTAGCCAAAGGCATTAGCATTTTGATTAAAATTCCCAGCGCGAATTTCTTTCTAAGTAATGCCTACAAAAAATACTTTTAAGATAAATCATGAAATAGCTGGCGCGGCAGGCTCCTGACAAATTAAAATATTCGTTATGTAATTCGACGCGACGGCAAAAAGGATTGAGCAAGAACACAATTAAATGAATGCCAATTAAATTCTAGTTTAATGACTACGAAATGAAATTAATAGCCTGGATATGATTGGGGTTTTGTTCCAAACAGAAACATCTACTTACTTAAATTTTATGTATTCGATTATAATTCTAATTTAAAAAGAATCAAAAGAACTCGCACTCTTGAAGTTGTTAAAGCTTTTTTAATCTTATTTTAAATTGCAAAAGTTAGTATAGAGTTGAAGTACCTATGCATACAGTCGCTGGCTTTTTTGTTGGGACAGCTGTTATGTTTGGTATTACTTTAATATAGACTTTTTATAATGATTTGTTGGAAACTGTTCTTACAAAAAAAAAAAAAACACGTGAAGAGTTTTACGCTCGGCAATATTTGTGTCTGTCATCGCTCGCATTCTGAACAAACTAACGCTTTTTTGAGAACTTCTTATTTTCGCTGTCCCGTTTCATATCACACTCATACAAGTTACAATAATAAAGGACGCTTTTTATTGTAGCTTTATACACCCTGCGGGATCATTTTCGAGCATGGCTCGAATATTTTCTAAAAAGAAAATCAAACAAAATAATTTCCGTCGCAGTCACATTTGCATTTTAATTGGATCAGAATTAACTTGGATGTCGCTCTAATTGTCAGCGTTGTGAGACGAAACTGCAGCTCGCTTATTCCTTTTTGTACCATAATCATGTAAACTCGGAGCTTAAGTGTTCTCCATGCTCTGCAGATTTTACGTGGCGACACATCCATGGCTAATATCAAACAAAAATTGACGTTTGTTTTGCAATTTAAGTCACGAGTTTCTTTAAAACTAAAGTGCAAAACTCATTTAGTTGTATGTGTTTGTTAAAAATTAACACGTTTGCATCTCGCCAGGTCAAATCACGATTGTTTTTGTTTAACGAGATTATTTTCAAAAATAAACTGGCGCTGCATAATCCTGTTAAAAATGTTCGACGCTGCACTTTTTCTTTTCTTAAAATATTCAAAGTTCCTTATAATAAATGAAGGTGTCTGCAAGAGACGCGACTTAACGGAATAAAAATTCCAAGGGACTAAAAAGTTAGTCTCTACTTTTTATTTAGTTTGAAGTTAGAAGAAAAATTAAAAGCTTAATTTTTTGAATATCATGACAAAGTTTCGCCTATTAATAACGGTGAAAATTTCAATTTCGTCTTAATTGTTCCACAAACTGCACTGTAAACTATTTAAGAATAATGCCTTCCTTTTATTTGCCTTCGTTTTGTTATTCTTTTCACATTTTTATGCCAGGCTTCAGTCTTAATCTCGATATAATTTATTTTCTATTTCTTTTTGTCGTATTTATTAAATTAAACACACCAGTGTTGAGTTTAAATTAAAAAAAAAAGAGAGAAACTTGTAGAAACTCTGAACAATAAATCAGGGTAACGTCAGAAGAATTTTATTCACGCGTATGAAAAGCGATCCTGAAATTAGAAGCTTTGCGATTTATTATCGTGTAAATCTCAAATAAATTTTGCAGTTACAATATTGTAAAACGTCCAGAAATTCATAGGACTTTATTAAAATTAAAGCAGCAATCTGCAGGGACAACTTATTATAGCTGGAAAACGGATACGCAAAATATCCTGTTGCTAAGAATGCCATGACAACAGGCTGAATGAAATACAATATCAAATTGAACGTTTCTCTTATTGCCAGGAGATGCTAATATTAATAATTTAATATTTAGCAAGCATCCGGGGGCACTTCCAAGCGTAATAAATTTATTTCAATTTAAGGAATCAAATTCGAGCAGGTAGTTTCCAAGTAACGTCGGACGCGATGTTCTCGATTCTGATATTATCGGTTTCCAATCTCCAGTTTCTTGTATTCCTACTCGGTGTTCATGATTCACCTGAAATTGACTGAATTATTACATTACGGACTATGCTGTTAACATAGGTGCTTCGGCTACCTTATTGACAGCATGCGGTTCCATAGAACTCCGAAGCGTCTAGACAAACCCTTTTTGAATCAATTAAGACACACCTGCAATTTATTAATTTTATAATCGATTAAGCTGTAAGTTGTTGTTGTAAGTTCATAATAAATGATGATGCCTCATTGTTTAATAATGTGTAATGGAACGTTTCCGTGAAGCAATACTTTGTTAACTGATGCTCTGAAATTTAATTAGACTCGTGTTTCGATTTGTGAAGTAAAACCCATCTTAACGCTGGTGATATTAGACGTGATTAAGTGTTCCTATGTGTACCAATAGCTATTAACAGAGATAATATTTAATGTGGTGAAGTAAACGCCCGAGTTAATCAAAGTGAAAATGGATCCGGATATAAACTTTACGTCAACGATGAACGTAACCGATAACCCTTTGAGTGAAGTTCGCAATATTTCGAATAGGACTGGCAGCTATCCCCCATGGTACGAATCTGGCAGGATACAGATCCCCTTGTACGCAATTATTTTCATGCTGGCTGTTATCGGAAATACGCTGGTGATCTTAACTCTGGTAAGTTGCATTTCATCCTTACTACTAACTACCCCTTGCAAAAATATTTGCCGTTCCCTACCAATTAATATAATCTGTTTTAAAGGTTTAAGCGAATTAATTTAAGTTATTGTTTGTGTGCTTATTATCTTTGTGCCTCCTTAATTAATCATCCTTTACAAATTGAATAAACAACGCCTGTCAGTGAGTTAATCCTTTACGGAAAGTCAAATTTTCATACCTAATAAGGGACACGTAAAATATCTCGTGAATTATTTTTCATATCAATGATGATAAGTAACAATGACAGCGTAAATCAATCACTTTTTTCGTTATTCTTAACGTCGGGCTACGAGGTATAACGGTATATAAATCATAAGAAGAAATTGAACTCAACGATATGTCTTTATTGTGTTCGTTTTCTATGGCATTGAGTTACAATATCTAAATACATGTTTAAGATTATCATTCATTTGAGAGTACTTATATCAAAAATGAAGGCAAAGAAAGAAGATTCTAATTTCTTTAATAGTAGATAGTAATTTCTTTTTTTTTTGTTTTGGTTTGGCTGGATGTTGCATGAAATAAAGAAAAGAGATTAAACGAAAATGGTGCACTTTTAAAAATTTTCTTTTTCTAGTCGAAATACTTGAAGCTTACCTTAACATAGTGTCTCGTATAGTTACGTCTAACTAAGTGGAAACACCTAATACGCACAGAACCGTATTGATTTATTTGTATTTCTGAATGTTCATCTAAAAATATAGGTTTCCAAACTGGAGGTGTTTGCTTACTATTCTCGTATACTTGAGAATATTTTTCATCAATATAAAGTAAATACTAAAGAAAAAATATTTTGCTTCAGAGTGTCCTTTTTACTTTATTTGTGACATCATTGAATTTTAAAATGTAGATACAAACTAATTGAATTTGAAGTGATTTAAAGTGCAACGAAAGCGCAGTTAATTCGATTGCTCTGAACTTAAATTGTGAAAGACTTATTTGAAAGCGCACCGCGTTCATGAACTTAAGAGAAGTGTGTAGCAACCAATTAATATTCATTATTTGCTCTTTCTTAGAAGATTCATCTTGTATTTTGTGACCCATATTTTTACTAGCTTTATTTGATAGTCGTGCATTAGGTCTCTTTATACAAAGCAACGTTTCTACCGACTCATATCTTTTAAAAATATAATTTATTGATTAATGTAAATAAAACATTTAAAGAAATATGTTTTTAAACATCCAATATAAACGTAAAGAATTTTTAGATTTTATTTTTATAACAAGCGAAAGCTTCTATAAATAATCTATTTTTTCGTAAGGCGAAGCTTTATTTCACTTATTATAATAAAGAACTGAATTTCTGGACATATTGTATCTAAAAGAAAAAGTAGAAATAAGTAAGAAAAAAATTGTTAGTCGTGTGATTAATAGCTTTTAAGGAAAGCTTGTTATTCGAAACATGCAAAGCGTAATTATATTATGCAAGTAATAAAGTTCAATGACCTGAAACAAACATTACATGTTAAAGCTGCACCCTTACACGACGATATTTAATCTGGTTTTTCCCTTTTACACATTTTTCCAACGAGTCACGCACAATAATCACTTTAATAAAAAAAATCACACATACTTTGATTTGTTGCTTCAATACTATACAAACGAATACATTTCTATTTTGCTATTGGCGCAAATTTTTGTATTAAAAACCGCACAAGCTTTTTGTCTTTTTTTTTGTGCAACGTCACTTTTCGCTTGCATAATATAAGGCCTGTTCGTACAGCATTTCTGACTAGTTTGAAACTATCAAATATATTCGCCCGTCAAATTAATCACCGCTTTCAAGAGGTGCATTACATGTGTAAACTTAGATCGGCGCATGTTTCTGACAGTTTCGAACTAGTCAGAAGCTCCTGTACGAACAAAAACCTACAATTACCCATTTAATTATAACACAATCGAGTTCAGAAATAATAATTCTTTTTTTTAAATAAAATAACAAATTAATTTTTAACAATTTTCTGCAGGTTCGGCAAATGAGCTATTTCCAGGTAAGTGGTTGTTATTAGTTTACTCAAGGAGTTTCTTTGGTTTTCGATTTCACTAAGAAATATACGTACATACTTTATAAAGGTGTGCAAAAAAGCTACGCCCTGAATCTGTAAACAACATTATTAATGCATGCTAGATTTATTCGATATTTTTATCTGTACTATCACAATATTTATATTCAATCGCGTGGGTTTGTTTTGTCTGCTTTATTTTCCAGTATCTTTATTAATGCTTGCATTCGCTCTGTCTTCGATCTATTTTCTGTATTCTGTTGCCTGGTGGTATGTGCGATGTAGATGGTAGATTTAGAATGAATAAACGAAAAATATTATTTGGGAAAGAGTTCTTAATTGAATTTTAAGCTTAATGCAATTTATTTCCGTAATTTCTAATTAGAATTGAAATTATACGTACATACGAGGGTGGATTCAAATATTGTAAATGTAATTCAAAATATTCTGTTATTCAACAAGGCCTCCTTTAATTATAGTTCCAGAACTTTTACAAAAAAAATTGTCCTGCAAATTGTCGGGCGGGAGGCATGGGGGGGTACTAGTATCCAAGATGAGCTTGTTATAGGGGCCATCGTTTGAGGTGTCGGGCCCCCATGTATGGAAGCCTAGGATCCGAGATGAGATCCGATGCAGACCACACGTCGTTTACCCTTAAAACTAACCCTATTCCACATATGTGGGTAACAGAAGCTGGGGTTAGAATAACTCGCGCAAGTGGTCTCGAACGGTGACTCATCAAACGTTGCAAGGGAAGCCTTGCCGACATGAGTACTAGGGGGAGGGGTAATCCACCGGCTGAGTGGGGACCCTTAACTGGTGTAGGCCTCTTAGGCCTCGCTAGAACCAATACAGATTATGGGCGGAAGCCTGGGTGCCGAGATGTGCGAGGCACATCGACCAAATTGGATTGTCCTGCAAGTCAGCCAATTATACGAAGGCGGTCCGATAAGTACTTAGCCTCACCGCCCGATAGCATCACTATCGCAAGAGCAATTTTTAATCGCGTAGTACATTATCGTAGACAGCTACTGTCAAAATTTCAGACGAATCAGACGGGTAGTTTGGTTTTGACCGCAAGTGGAAGCGAGCGTGTCCGCGGATTTGAGAAAAATGGAAAAAGAGCAATATCGGCCGGTGATTCGATTCTTGTTTTTGGTAGGGAAATCGCGCAGCGAAATCAAAGAGCGCTTGGATGCTGTGTACGGTGACTCTTCTCCTTCGATGGCGACCGTCAAAATTGGTTTAACGACTTTCAACGTGGTCGCAAGTCGGTTTTTGATGAGCCATGCCCAGGTGCCCCGAAAACGGCCACCACGGAGGATAGCGTGACAAAAATCCACGATCTCGTATTGGCAGACCGCCGATTGAAGGTGCGCGAGATAGCTGAGACAGTAGGCATCTCAAAAGACCGTGTGGGTCATATCCTGCATGAAGTATTGGGCATGAGAAAGCTGTCGGCGCGATGGGTGCCGTGTTTGCTCACTTCGGACAACAAGCGCAACCGTGAGACCACTTCAGAGCAGTGTTTGACGATGTTTAAGCGCAATCCGAAGATATTTCTGCGTCGTTTCGTGACCGTCGACGAAATATGGATACACTGGTACACATCAGAGACCAAGGAACAGTCGAAAGAGTGGACTTCACCCGGCGAACGTGCTCCGAAGAAGGCGAAGACTGTTCTATCGGTCGGAAAGGTGATGGCCACCGTTCTCTGGGATTCAAAAGATGTGATCTACATCGACTTCCTGGAGAAGGGCAAAACGGTCACAGGGCTCTACTATGCCGAATTATTGGGCCGATTCGACGCCGAATTGCAGAAAAAATGGCCCCATTTGGCGAAGAAAAAAGTGCTCTTCCATCATGACAACGCACCGGCTCACACCTCCGCCGTCGGCAAGGCCAAATTGGTAGAATTAGGCTACCAACTGCTGCCCCATCCACCGTATTCTCCGGATTTGGCCCCTTTTTGTTTCCAAATTTGAAAAAGTCACTCGCCAGGCAGAAATTTGAGTCGAATGAGGAGGTCATCGCCGCCACGGAGGCCTACTTTGCAGACCTCCAGAAAACGTATTTTTCAGACGGGTTAAAGAAGTTGGAGCATCGCTGGGTCAAGTGTATCGAACTCAAAGGAGATTATGTTGAGAAATAAATCGCCACTTTTCCAAAATTTTTATTATTCTCTTGTAGGCTAAGTACTTATCGGATCACCCTCTTACTTTCTGTTATCGTTTCAAGTAGATTTACATGCAGAGAATGTTCGAGGACCCTAGATTACGAATATGCTGCTAACAAGGAACATAAGGATGCATAGTCCAGTAAAAAGGATTTTTTTTCATGACCAGAACTCGTCTGCAAAGGATGCAGTGGGAGTTCTCTTACCGCTACATTCAGTGAGGCACGTCCCCTGCACCAGCTTGTACAGGTTTTTCACTGATTGCGTGTTGAAATTTTCGGGAACTATCATGAGATATCCGAATATGCGCTGTCTGCGATTTGCCAGCGCATAATATCTACACAAAATGTGCATTGCTGTCCCTGGTTCTCCATTGCAGAGCCCCATTGAATTTACCGATCCTCCAAAGATGCCTCTTAACAGTCAGGTATCCTGTTAGTAGCCCCGTGGTGATCTTGAGTTGCGTTCTGGTTAAAAGCAAAAGTTCCGTAGCTCTCTTTTTGCAAGGACCTCTAATGGAGGTCTTGCTGTAGCGAGGTCCTGCTCTGCTTAGTCAGTATGTGTTATGTTCCTTGCTCGTCCAGTCACTAAAAAAGCGCCGAATAGCGTTCTTGGTTATACCTACGACAGGTATGCCATACCTGCACTCTGCCTGGCTAGTTCATCGGCCCATTTGTTGCTGATAATACCTCGATGACTTGGCATCCATACCAGCATGACGCAGTTGAGTCCGCGAGCTCACTTAATCATTCCCACACCAGTTTGGAAGAGACCTTTGAGCTTACCAAAGCCTTCAAAACCGCCTGGCTATCAGTTAGGATAAAGATCCGCTAATTTGTGTAAGTCCTCCTTTTGTTTTCCCGCGCACGTTGCAATATGGCGTATATTTCTGTTTGGAATACGGAAGAAAATTGGCCCAACGGGAAGCATAACTTCTCCTTTGGTGTATGCCTCTATATTCCAGACCCGGCACCAGTCTCAGTTCTGGAGCCGTCCTTAGAAAGGATACCAGCCGGCATCTTTTTCCCTAATCTTATTTTCGGTAACTTTATTCAGGTTATTAGAATTATGTTTATTTCAAACATTGAGCTTCTTCAGTAAATTTTTGACACTTGAAAACCATTTGCTGATTTATTTTTGGATTACATCTATGTTAACGACACGATGCTTCCTTTCATTAATTTTCATGCAGAAACTGTTTCATATCTAAATTGATGTAAATGATATCATGTATGTGTTCTTACGAATCCTAACTTATTTTTTCTATTTCTTGGAAGTTTCATTGTAGAGCAATCCTTAAACTTTTTGAACATTTCATAGTAAATTTCTGATAAGCCATTATTTACTGCTTTTGGTCTCCCCGTTCGTGGTCTAACAAAAGAGAAACTCGTTTAGATCTATAAGCGGTTTTCCTGTATTAAAGATCTAACATCATTAATCATTCCATAATGATCAAGAAGGCCAAGTAAAAGTGTTAACGACTTATCGAAAATATACCTTTCCTCCTTAACAGTCTTATTTGCACGTTTTTTGGGGTCATTATATTATATTCCTACATAAGCATATAATTAAGGTCACAAAATAGATTCAATTATGATATGCAAAGTTTAATGAAAATTATTTTTCGTACGAAGTTTTTTAATGAAGGTTATCCTAACATATTTTAATACTTTTGGGTTGAATTTTCTCCATAAAAGTTTCACTATTCTAAGTTTGTCGGGCGATAAACTTCCAATTTATTTAATAAAAGTTCGTGTTTGTCTTTGCACTTAAATAAATTTTTACAAAAATGAACTTTGAAGCGAGCAGCAACAAGAAAAAAATTCGCAAAGGCAGATGAACATAATTAATTTCTCGGGGCGAGTGCAATTCAACATTTGTAAAAAAAACCCTGTTTATTTCGCACGTAAAAGCGTCTTCTTTTTTTTTAGGAATAGCATTTCTTACTAAGTTCCAGTACAAACAATCCAGACTAATTAATTTTCTGTGAAAGACAGAACTTCGAAAGTTCATAAATTTCGCAGCGGCAATTACCGCATTACAAATTGCTCTTAAATATCTTTGACTCTCTTTAATGATGTGGTGAGCACTAATTAAATCAAAAAGTTGCAACCATTAAAAATTCAATTTCTCTCGCCCGAGCTGAAAATATTAATTTAATGCGATGCCCGTCTTTTACTTTTAAAGGCAGACGTAAAAAAAGGGCAGTGAATACGTTTCACAAACAGAAAACTAATTAGATAAAACGATTAATTCTGTTGGCATTTTGGTGTATTATAGTTTTGCTCCTGGCTCAAATTTATTCCAAACGAAAGTATCGATTTGAAATAAATAAGAATTTATTTGGATTGGAACGTGATATAGAGGGCAATTTGCATCTTTTTATTTCCTCGTTTGAACGAGTGATTTTTTTTACTTTTGGAATAGGTTTCTTTATGGCCTTAGATTTATTTTTAAGTACACTTGATAACAGTTTTCACGCCGGTATCGATTTAAAACAAGTAAACGAACTGCAAGAAAAAGTTTTATTTAAATGATTTGAGCTTTACGTGCAAAATATTTGAATGGTGTTACATTTTGAAACTAATTCTGCGTTATTAATCTGAATTATTAAAGAAAATATTGAAGTATAAATAGATACAGCGTTTGACGACGACGATCAAAGATATAAATATAAATTTCTTTCCTTTCTGGGCCAGTACATTTTTATGAGCAAAGTTTCTGAAATACCAAACTTTTTTTATGACGGTAAGATATTTGCTAATAAAATGATGGATAATAAATCCATGAAGTAAAATATGTCTTTGTGCGAATGATCAATCAGAAAAAAACGTATACCAAGTTTCGCTCATGTTTAATAAAATAAATTTCACTCCTCTGATACCTAAAATGAAAGTACTAGAAGTTTTACATCTTTTTGTTCAATTATAACATGGAGACTTTCTTTAATGGCCATTTCATGCGGAGCGTAGAACGTTGGAAGATCGACGATAGTCGAAATTGTTACGATTTTAATCTCACGGGTGAGAATCTCTGAATTTCATGAGGCTCGGAAAAACTGGGTCGAACTTTATGAATCATTTAAACTTCTCCGGACATTGACTGAAAGGAAACCTATCGTTATGTTTTTATATTTATTTGTTTGTATTTGAGCAGAGTATAACTACAACATAAACAACATCGATTATTTTCATTTGAATTGACAAAAAGTAATTATTTAATTAACGCTGGATATTAACTTGTAATTTGGGTAATTATAAAAACAAACCTTCAGGAACAGGAATAACATTTGAAGCAGATGAAAAATTCGATTTATTTAAAGCAACCTGCTAATGTTATTCACCTTTGCAAAAAGAGAATTTTAATTTTTGTAAAGAGAGACTTATATAAATAAGAATATTCGTTTAAATATTCAGAACTCTACTTAACATTTATTTATTCTTGATTCGTATTTCCTATTTTTGCGTGTTTTCTGCAATAATTTCTTCAACTATTTGACCTACGTCAACGATAATAATGAAATCAAACTTTTTAAGTATCATGAAAAAGTCTTTAAACTGCAATAGAGCAAGCGAGATACAATAATCGATTTATTTGAAGGAAAGAAATATAGCAGTAAGCAATAACTTATAAGTTACGTAACTGTTCCCACCTCGCCTACTTGTCTTGCAAAAATACACTTTACTATGTAAACAGTGTAATAGCATGATGAGTTGGTGCTGCCCTATTTAATGTCACTTTAAATTACATGTTGGAACAGGTACGCTATAAATTCGCGCACTTTATTTCCGAGACGTGTTGATAGGATCACCATGTATATGCACATAAAGAAAATAGTCTGCAATAAATTGGTTCACGGGGAATTCTTATCTAATAGACTATAAATCGAATGAAGGACGAGCTTAAGTCGTTTCCATTGTATTTTCCTGCTGGCATTAAGACACGTCGGATTACAGTGATCTGATTTATAAAAGATAATTCTTTGATTTAAGTATTAGTGAGTGAGAGTTCAAGAAAAGTTTATCGAAAACCCTTAGATTAGATCGTCTACAAAGTTCATGTTTCAGAAAATCAGGTTTACAAATCTTAAAATTGCTTTAAGTTGAGTGGAAGAGAAAATTTAATTTTCTTATCACTTAAGTAACTCGAACTAGGAAAGCTTACGTATAAAACTGGAATTGACTTTCGACAGGTGGTGTTCTGGATGCTCTATTATTCGTATTTTTTTTAATTTTTAAATTAGTATATATATAAATGGTAAAAAATTTTCGCGTTTCTAGCAACTATCACATCTTGAACAACTTCCACTTGTAAAAGTTTAGGTACTTGTATTAAATTTTTTTTACATTCAATCAAAAAAACTGAAAAAAAAAGTGGAATTAAAATCGTATAAATTTTCCACAACACGAGAACACGTTCTGTAATTTACAAATGAAATTACTTGCACATAATTTCGAAAATGAATCGGAAATGTGGTGCAGTTCCATAAATCACTGTTTTTGCATCCCGTGTAACTATCTCTGCGTTCGGTTTGCAATCAGAACCGGCCGAAATTAATATTGATTTAGGGGGGCCCCAGTGATTATCAAACAGCTGTGCTACAGTTTTTTTTTTTGCCGGTCAAGCAATCGATCTTACGCTTCCTTGATAAATAGCACTACAATTCGTGCGCGTTCAAGTTTTTTGTAGCTGAGTTTATCTGCCATGCATTGTGTGAAATCTTCGATCTTATTCACAATAACAGAGAAAAAATCAATAATTAATTAAAAATTTAATTAAAAGGAAGTTGTTACTGTGATTAGTAAAATAAATAATAAAAATTCTAATCGAAGTTACCTCTTAATTAATTAAATCAAGAACTGTAGAAAACAAATTAAATATTGTATTAAATTTTAGTTGAAAGCTGAGCTTTTCTCCTAATTATTATTAGTATAATTCAATAGATAACGATTCGACAATACGCAAACGAACTTTACTCGAACAAATAAAATTAACGTGTACGATTCACTACGAATCCGCCCCCCAAACATAAATTTGGCGCTACACGGTAAAACGCTCCCAGAATTTAAACCTCCCTAATTCGTATATTCATTAGTTGGTATTAAGTGACCAATTAGGATCGGTAAACGTAGCACTAATCTAATTAGTACTTGTAGTAACATTTACTTCGTGTCATTACCGACGATAAACCGTTAATAGCTCCGGAGGTAAACACTATTTTGACCCACTTACACCAACCAGATGAAGTGCAGACACGTTAATGAAAATTTAATTCCGTCTCGACACTTCAATTAATCTTAAATTCAAAAACAAAAATTGCAGGTGTTTTACTCAGGTTATATTCCGTGCACTCTGATTTGTATGTAGGTGTCCAGCCAGTGTGAATGGCGTTAAGAATATCAATAACATGTCTAGTCGACGATCAGAACCGAAAAAAAAGCTTTTAGTGGATCGCATTTCTTTCTGAAATCTACTTCATAAATACATAAAATAGTCTCAGAGTTTAAATGAAGAGAGAGGATTTTTAAAATTATATTCACAGATGAAGAATTTCATACAGGGTGAGTCGAGACGAGATAGCAAGATTTGAGGAAACGTCAGCGTGGCTTTTTATAAGAAAGGAACTTGTATGAACACGGTTATTATTTTTAATATTAAGGATTAATATTTTTTTCACTTCGACGCTTGAAGGAAAAAATTACAAATTGACCCGCCTTTGATTATCACAGCGCATCTGCTGTATACAAGTTGTACAAATAATGGATAACCTTAAACATACTTTCTCAATAAAATATAACTTCTCCCCGTTCTTGTATGACTACTGGTCTGAGCTCTCATAAGTTTGCAGGAACAAGAATTCGCTTCTCGATCATGTCCCAAACATGTTCAATATTATTAGGATTAGGACTTCGCAGGTTAAATTTTATGTTAGACTTTAACTTCTTTCAAATACATGATCAACCAACAGGGAATTCAGGACTTTAAAAAATAAATCAGAGCGGAAACTCTAAATATCTTGGAAATGATTTCCACAGCTTCGTCTGGTTGCGTCTATTTTGAAGATCCAATTTCGACCATTTTCTCATAAAATCCTGCGGTGGTATGTCGCTTTAAGGATACGAATTGTTCATGGTTTATTCTTGTAGACCATTTTTCACGTAGTCTTGGAGAAAAAATCTAATGGGGTTCATCGCACGACTTGATAGCCAATTAACATCATCGTAAGAGCATTTCCTTCTTCGTTTTCAAAAAACTACGGTCCAATCGCGCCTTGCCCAAAAATCGCACCAGCACCATTTTTTGAAACTGGAGATGAGATTTGTCGTTGGCTCAAGTCGTACAGTTTTGCTTATTTACGAATACATTCAATCATATCTGCACTTCATCGGAAAACACGTTTTTTTTTCAGAATTTGGATCGATCTCTAACTACTCTAGAGCTCAAATATGCAAAGTTTCGATGCAAACCGTGATCAGTTAGCTTCAATTTTTGAGTCAGATAAATTAGCCTCATTACGTTTACATTCCAGCTCACAGTAGTGGTAATCTCCGTTGAGCGTCCGATTCGACATCTTACAAATGTTATTTTGTTTGCTTCTGAATCAGTTCTTTCAAATCTTTCAGCCAGCTTTGAAATAGAGCATTTAATATGTCGATTAGGTTGACCGTAAAGCGAACGAATGCGAATGGCGCGAAACATTGCTCTTGTAATGTCTTCCACATGTTGGTTGGCCAAGCATTTTTGAGAACAGCTGTCAAATAATGGCATTGACATTTCGGTCAATGTTGCCACTCAAACATTTTAAAATTAAGAACCTGTAGTTCCTTTAGACTCTCTAGTCTCTCTAGTTTCATTAGCATGAAACCCAACAACAAATGGAGCGAAGGACGCAGCATGTAGCACGAAATGTCTCTAATATCTGCATCCTTCCTTTACCACCATTAACTTGGGGCAAGCTTGTATGCTATGGTTGAACCTCCACCAATTTGATATTACGTTAGACAAACCTTTCAGTAAATCTTCGTCGTTTATTTTAACGAATATCTGGACCTTTGAGGCAAAATCTGGACTCATGAAGGTGATACTCGATGTTCCCTATTCAATTTGTCACTTTTTGGCTCTTAGTTCGTGTTCCTATAACCTTCTCCTCGTTGTGCATTCACTAATTGTAACTCTCCATATCTCCTACAATTTATTCCATGCACTGATTGCAGTACTTTTTTTTTCCTCATGACCAGAACCCGTCTGCAAAGGATGCACCGGAGCCATTTAGGCTTATTGTGCTCGCCATGGTTCTCTTACCGCAACCATTCAGTGAGACATGTCCCCTGCACCTGCTGGTACAGGTTTTTCACTGATTGTGTGTTGAAATTTTCGGGAACTATCATGAGATGTCCGAATATACGCTGTCTGCGATTTGCCAGCGCATCACATCTACACAAAATGTGCATTGCTGTCTCTGGTTCTCGATTGCAAAGTCTGCAGTTTAGGTCTCCATTGAATTTACCGATCCTCCACAGATGCTCCTTAACAATCAGGTGTCCTGTTAGTAACCCCGTGGTGATCGTGAGTTGCGCCCTGCTTAAAAGCAAAAGTTCTGCAGCTCTCTTTTTGCAAGGACCTCTAAGGAAGGTCTTGTTGTAGCTGCTTAGCCAGTATCTGTTATGTTCCGCACTTATCCAGTTCTTGGTTATATCTAGAACAGGTTCGGGGCCAAGGTATGCCATACCCGCACCCTGCCTGGATGGTTCATCGGCCCGTTCGTTGCTGATAATACCCTGATGACCTGGCACCTACATCAAGCGTGACGCAGTTGTATTCCGCCAGGTCACTTAAGCATTCCCACACCAGTTTGTAAGAGACCTTTGGGCTTACCAAAGACTTCAAACCCGCCTGGCTATCGATTACGGTAAAGATCCGCTTATTTGTGTAAGCCCTCCTTTTGTTTTCCCGCGCACATTATAATATAGCGTATATTTCTGTTTGGAATACGG
Organism: Serrognathus titanus; assembly: GCA_039766575.1. Classification (NCBI taxonomy): domain Eukaryota; kingdom Metazoa; phylum Arthropoda; class Insecta; order Coleoptera; family Lucanidae; genus Serrognathus; species Serrognathus titanus. Next base: position 6,569,999 of record CM077912.1, read on the forward strand.
AGGCAAATTGGCCCAACGCGAAGTATAACTTCTCCTTTGGTCTATGCCCGTATGTTCCAGACCCGGCACCAATCTCAATTCTGGAGCCGTCCGTATACCAGATCAGACTTCCAGGAGGAAAATTCTGTTCAGGTTCCCGATGCTCAGCAGATTCATTAATTTCTATCTTAATGAGCAGGTTTATGTTGCCTTTGGGAGCCAAATAGTCCGTCCTCATATCGAGTAAAGGACCACTTATGCCACCAACGATATTTGTATGACCCGTACTTGTATTAAGTGGGTGACATGAATGCTGCAATCTGTGGAGTCCTCGTCTTGCCTCTGCCATTATCACAATGTGTAAATGAGGGAGGTCTAGAAGGGTTTCCATTGCAGCGGTGGGCATTGTGCTCATCGCCCCCGTTATGCCTAGACAAGCAAGTCTTTGGATCCTGCTCAGTTTGGTGGTTTCCTGCTTGACCTTGGGCCACCACAACGAAGCCGCATAGGTTATTGTGCGTCTAACCATTCTGGTGAACAACCAATGCACCATACTTGGTTTTAAACCCCAACGTACTATCATATGGTCGTCTGGCCACCGCGAAAGTGGTCATCGATCGCCTGACTATCTTGTCTCAGTGTTGGTTCCAGGTAAGTTTGAAGTCAAAAATTACTCCAAGGTACTTTGCCTCCCCCGACAAGACAATCTCATTTGCACGAAGACGCAGAGGACCCAAACCCTCTAGGTTTCGCCTTTGAGTGAATGGCACAATGCTGGTTTTTTGAGAACTGATCCTCAGACCTTCCTCCTCGGCCCATCTTGTTACAACATTCAGGGCAACTTGCATTCGGTCCCTGACAGTGTTATTGAATTTCCCTTGTACGGGTATGACTAAATCATCGGGATTGCAGTATTTACTGTTCCAGTTTCTCAGGATTCTTAAAGGATAAAAGGTCATCTTGAGGAGTTGTACGCCTTCTTTGTCCTTCGATCCAACATTACTTCTAGTATGGCCTGCAATTTTCCAAATCAATTTATAGCTCTTTGATCTTGTACGCCTCGAACTCGATCCACGTAATATTATGAGCGCCTATTTTGAATTAGAGATCAGAACGATGAACTTGAAGCCATATTTTAGATTTATAAACTCTATTTCATTCAAGTTTAAACAATCCTCAAGCAGGGAATATATGAATCAATTAAACTCAATCCAAAAATTGCTGAGAATAATAAAAACGTTGACATATTTTTTTATAATGAGTATATGACCTATATTAACGTGTCTCTCCTCTTGGCTAACTCCGTATATTTGCTGTAAGTCATATTTTTTAATAGCGTGTAGAACTCGTTAAAAGAATTTTTTTTTAAATACGTTGGCATTAGCACGAAATATCAGATTTATCGATTCATTTATTAAGAATTATTTAAGTTTTTCGTCAAAGCAATTTGGATATTTTTTACATCAAGCGACGATGAATTCTGTATAGCCACACAATCTGCAGCAAGTTTGTTTATTTAGGGCTCATTTAAATTATAAACGGAACGAAATTACGTTTTACATTAAATGAAGTCAAACGAATACATAACATTACAAAGTTGCTTTCGCTGGAACCACAACAAAGTACTTTCTAAATACATTTCTTTGATTGTAAGCAAGAGCGGCTAAATCATTAAAAATGTGTTTTTGCTCAAAGCTCGTAGGTAACACACAAGAAAAACAATCTTGTATTTTCAAGTTATCGAATTGAATTAAATTTCCGAAGAAAGCACGTTTCTAATTAATTGATAAGGATTTAATTTTTTGGTGTATACTTAGGCAAATTGCGATTAGTGTATGTAACGTATGAGTCGTTTTATGTGATAAAATATCTTCTGAACAAAAAAAAAAATTATGAGCAGCTTCATCCATATCTGCCATTTATGATTTAGAGCGAACGTGTTGTCTGCCATTGATGACACTTCGTCACACATACATAAAATTAATAATGTGATGACGAAGTTGTCTGTAATTTACAAATCACGAATAAAAAAAGTACGAGTTCAGTCTTCGGCTATTCGTTGAGATTATATCGTTTTTGTTGGGAGTGTAATAAATTTTTCACGATCATTCCTCTTTAATCTTGCTTTTTACTCGTCTGGTGTTTTATCATGAACGTAGGGCCATTGTCCGATTAAATCAATTATTTTCTTGGCTCGTATGTAGATTTTCATTGGCCAGACGTGCTACATAGCACTGCATGTAAATGGACCGTCTGGTGGGCGAATAAAGTTGCTTGTCAAAGCAGTTTTTATTATGTTGGGCAAAAATTTGCATTGCTCCTGAGATGAGTAGGTTTATTGCAATTTAGCTTGGCATGATGTTATTATAATGGCTTTGATGTTTAATTATGAAGTCGCTGAGTAGGTCAAGAGATGAAAAATTTTTTAATTTGCATTTTGTATGAAGATAAATTAAAAATGTATACTGCATAAAATTTGCACATATATTTAATTATTCTTTTCAAATATACGATTCAAGCATTACTTTTTTTAGAATTAGATTAGAATTGCAATTTTTCTGGTCATCCAGTACAACTCTGATCGCCCTTCATGAAATGATGTTTCGTTTTGTTCGAAACCAGAAAATTCAGCACAATTTTCTTAAGAATGGTAAATTAATTTTCCAATTAAGGTCTGCACAAATAATCCGATTTTCTTTTCAGAATCGGAACATAAATCCCTATTAGTTTGACCTAGTTCAACCATCTTTGTGTGTTTGTCTAAAATAAGAACTTTGAGAAATATGAAAGGCAGTAATGTAAAAAAGTTTGCTCAAAAATATTTTCGGGAACCATTGTAATCCCGTGTGATTCTTTTTTGGAAAAACATTTACGTATTCTAAATGAAAATTGGCATATCCAAACTTTTGCAACACTTCCTGCGTCAAGCTTACGAGCTATATGCTGAAACACTAAATGGAAAATTAATTTATTTCAAATTTATTTCAATTAAAACATCTAGTTTTGTGCATCCTGCATCTCTAGTTCGTTAAACTCTCAGGAAGTTAGTGGAAGTTGGTTGGATTTTAACGCTATCTTGCACTATATGTCAACTGCGTTACTCAGCTCCTTCTGGCATTTTGCGCGTCTATTATAACTTCCCAAATAATGTCCGTCCTCGGGAGAATATACCTTTTCATTCCTCTTGCCTTAAAGGCGAAAGTTTGGAGAATATAAATTATTCTGCTAGGGGAAGGAAGTAACTCGATGATTTTGTTCAATAACTGTTCAGAGTTTATTTCAAGTAACACAATTAATGTTTGTTTCAAAAATTACAATACCCTTCTCAGTTTAGCCATCGATTTCCGTAAGATAGCGTTTCCATTGGAACGTAGATAATAACGACAGCGAACGCGTTGTTATCTAAACGACGTATGCAAATGTTCAACCCTTCTGTATGTCCACATCCGGCAAGTGTTGGGGTAAAAATTGATAGCACCCGCAGTCAATTTTACATTCTGTTTATTCTCATAGCCAAAGATATTAAAGCTGATACCACGCATTTACAATAAAGTTGGAATTATCGTTGTTTCTAAAAGCAAGTCTGAAAAAACCTCGTACTGTAATATCAAAAACATAAATTTCAGCGAGTAAAGCTGAAGCAATTTCTTATAAAGAATACTTTCTGACGTTTAGCTGTTTAAAGGATTCAAGACGATTACCAGACTTCTCAATTTTTCAGTTCGAAAGCAATTTTCCAGAAGCTATTTTAGATACATTCAGCGCTACGATGTACGATTAGAGATTAAATTATATAATAACGTAGTTTCTTCTATTTCCGACCGACTTTTCGATTTTGAATTCTAAATTTATTCCACTCTCTTTTTCTATAAATACTTTTCGATTATGCTCCTCGATGTTTACACACGTGGAATAAGGGCGAGTTGGTGAAACCATCGATAACATTTCTTCTGTACGTACATTTGCAAAGAAAGAAAGAAAGAAATTTAGGTTGTTCAAATTGAGGCTTAAATCTCAATTTACATCTGCTGCGGTTACATTGAATTCGCCTTGAAAGTTTAACATAAACATTGAAACGAGCTCGAAGGGCTCGAATGAACAGGGCCGAAATAACCGAACACTTGCTTCGCTTTTTGTGCGTTCCTTTTATTATTTTTTTCGTCGCAGCGTAACAGAACTTTGCGTCGTGCAATTAAAATTCAGTTGTGTAAGGAAAGTGGACTTTTCGGTTGTAAATAACAACGGGAAATTAATGAATGGGGAATTTTGAGTTTAACTCTTTCGTAATGAATTAGGAGTTATTCTTTCCACTAGAATTTATTTGTATTTGCTCCTGACAATTACTTTTGGATAATTTCAAGTCCAGTGAACGAAGCATGTGATTGCTCTTTGCCCAATTTCTCATTTTATTTATCTTTTAATGCCTGAAATGTTGCTTTAAGGAAACTTTGAACACCTGCTTTAACAGGTAAACAAATAAATCACTACAACAATTAATTACTTTAATCTTAATTTAAATTGTTTTGTAAATAAAGTTTATTTCAACAAGGAACATGTCCGTCTTAAACATTTCGGCATCTTCCTATGGCCCAATGTTAGGTGTTACCCTTCCTTTGCATTTAATCAGTCGATGTTCTTTATGTCGTTTATTCGGTTTATCGCTGATATTTGAATAATAATAGATTTTACTAATAACAAAGAAATGGCGATGACAACCAGAATTTAAAACATCATAATCAATAAACACATTCGGTTCGTTGATTATTATAATTTCGTTTTGTGTGCGCCATTCAATGAGAAACAAATCCTGATGTTATGAGAGACGAATTATTAACACAAATCTGGTCAGAGACTAACAAAATTCAATATGTGCGTTCGGTGTGTTATTATTTAAAGCGACGGAATTACTTGTAAATTATTGTTCATTTCGATGTAAGTAACTAAACGACTCTGATTCTCTACATAACACCACCATAGACGTTTATTGCACGCTTATAAAGATGTAACTTTTGATTTCCGTTTTATTCATGGACGTAACGTGCATTTAATTATAAAATGTAGTATAGAATTTTTGTATTTATAAAAGCAACTTCAAGTTTAAACGTAAGGAGCTAGAGTCTTAAGCATTTTTTTTTAAATTTAATGATCTTATACATAATTAATATCCAAAAAGCATTTCTTAGTGTAAATGCTGAAGTATTTAAAGTTTAAGTTTGGATTTAAAGTACTTCTTACTTTGTTAAATATGCATAATTTTCTTCATTTCAGGTGCAAAATCAACGCATGAGAACCATAACGAACCTCTTCCTACTTAATTTAGCAGTTTCCGACTTATTACTGGGGGTGTTGTGTATGCCGTTCACGTTAATAGGAGCGCTCCTGCGAGACTTCGTTTTTGGCGAAGTGATGTGTAAACTTCTTCCCTTCTTGCAAGGTAAGCTCGCAATACATCAACCTAACGGTTTGCGGTCTAAACGAAACAGAACGGCGGGCGTACTGCTATCTATTCAAAATCGATACAGAAAGGTTTATTGAATTGATTACGTCAGGTAAAGTTTTCTTGGCTCTGTGATAACAAGGGTTCCAACTTCCCAGACGCCGCGCCGCGCCGCCTTGATTACTCGTTTTTAAATTCAGTAACTGCCGCGCGTAAGTTTCAAATTAATTGTCCGCATTCTTGGAAGTCGTTAATTAACACGTAGTTTAATTAACGCGGGTTTTTAATCTCGCGTAGATGCACAAAGAGAATACGTTCGAGCAGACAGGTTGCTTTATTTTTCTAGCACACGAGATTCACCTTTTACAAAAGAAATCCTTCTATTTCAAATCGCAGCGAGTAAATCTTAGTTGAATTTTCCCGACTTGTCTGCTGCAGGACTAACTGAGTTTCGCGCAAATAAGATTCGTCACGTTAGTCACCTTCGTTTTGTCTCGCTGTGCTTTTTAATGCAACGGCAATCGAGGTAGCTGGTGAATCTCTCTTCCTGTGTAAGGATCATCTGATTAAGATTTTGATTGTCTTATTTGCAGAAAAATTTTAAAAATAGAGTTTAGAAATTTCATTTACCTATAACGTGAACAAGGAATTTCTCGTTTCGTTTAAATAGAATGTGAACGTAATTTACCAGATTTGTAGATCATAGTTACTTTGATGGGAGGTTGCGCAAAGCAAAGCTCCTCGCACACAAAATTTGGAGTAGTTTAAGAAATTCAAAACGTCAATTAATTTTAATTTTGATTATCTCAAAACTGCGTTGACATATTTAGTTATCAGGAAATGTTTATGTATTTGTTTACGTAAAGTAAGATTTTGTAATTTAAGATCAGATCTTGGCAAGCTCTCGAGTAGGGGTAGTGGACTCCGGGGATTCTCAGGAGTATACGATACATAAATCGCTCGAACAGTTTAAAAGAATAGCCTCTGCATTGGTTTCCAGAAAAATGTCTTGGTTAGAAAGACCTCTCATATTCACTGCGATATCTGAAATCCTTTGCATATACTACATCCTGAAAATCTCAAACATACAAAGGATATGGGGCAGAAGTTCTTATAATAATAATACAGTTTATTGTGTATCTTTTTGAATTGCCTTTGATTGTGGACCGTAATATTTTATTTTTACTACATATCACTATCACATTATTTATTTGAAATTATTTCAAAATGAAAAAAAATCGAATTAAAAAAGGACTTTCAATAGTATTTGAAAATTATTAAAGTCTTTTAACGTATAGACACTAATTAAATTGTGTGAAGTAACTGTGGACTTTGAAGTGCCTTTAAATTAAACTCTGAATGCGTAACAACAATACACAAACGGTAATTTTGGAAGGGTGAATGATTCATGAAAAAAACATCTTCGCCTCGAGGCTTTTTCTTTTACATAAAATAACAGAACATCCAAATTTGCTGCTTTTTACAGCAGTTCCTTGTTTATTTATATTAATTATGCATGTTATTGTAATTAACAAACCTCGAGGGTTAAACGTTACAAGTCTTCACGTTATGATAAGTAAACGCTTTCGTTATTACGAATAGTTTCGTAATACGAGTTGCTGATTTTACAACAGTTTCGCGCCGGATAATTTTCATAATTGCTTGGAATTTTGAATTAATCTAGCCAAGTATTGCATCTAATTAGTGAAGTAACTTCACGTCTTTGTGGGAAAAGTTGTGTTGATTTCAAATTCTATGGTGGCAGCAGCGTGTTTCTCCTGATCAAACACCGCACCTAGAATTGTATTAAGGTTTGCGACTACAAAACAACGAGAAACTGACTTTTAGTTGATATAAATTTAAGATTTATTCCTTTGGACAAGCTTAAAATAAATATAGTTGCTCGGAATTTTGAAGTACTTAAGAGATTTTTACTCAATTTATGGAAATTTACACACATCATTTTTTTTTGATAAATTATTATCCTTCTACTTGGTGTTACAATAAGGATAATCTTTTACCTGGAAAGTTGTAATGCTTAACAAATTTAGTGTTATTGTTAAGTCGAAAAATAAGTGTTAAAAAGATTAAATAATTTTACTCCAACAAAGATAAGGTCAGCTCCTGTTTAACACCGCACAGTAAGCATATTATCCATATAGGAATAACTATCGCAGGGATTAAAACGTCACTTTTGAAGGCAACATTAAACATCAGAAGCGGATGGATGGCAGGGAACACCGAAAAGAAACTGAAATGTGTTAGAATTAATTCCAGATTTTTATGTATGTGTATATTTGTTGCGTTCCTTTTATAAAGGATCTGAGAGTGTAATTTATTATTATTTTCCAACTGAGGGAAGAACACTCATTATTGATGAAGGTTTGCGGATCCTTCATATCGGTAAAAGGAGAAGTAAACTCTTCACTTACGCTCATCTCATTTCAAGCAAAAGGAATGCGTAATTTAACTGAACCGGCGGAAGTGACGAGAGATTAACTTAGAATCTCTGCGCAACAATTGTAATCAAATTAAATCGCAAATGTAAATTTACTCACTAAAAAATGTTTTAACTTTATTTCGCAAGTTTGGTTCGAAATTATAATACGTTGTTTCTTGAATACAGCGTGATTCTTGAATAAATCGCAAAAAAAACTTGTGAAAGGAATTAAATCATAGGTTATGAGAAAAATGTAAAAGAAAATTCTTTGGAAAAATTTACAATTAATTAAAAGTGAGCCCAAAAAGCATGTTACGCCAATGTGTATGGAGCTCGTCGCAATCGTAAGTTTTATGATATCGTATTTTCGTACGTTTTATTGTATTTATTACCCAGAGCTATAAAACTATAAAAGTTAACCGTGAAACTTAATAGAGGGAACGCCGCTGTAATGTCCTGCCTCAAACGTTTAAATTCATCTGAGCATTTATTAATTTATTAGCACCAAGACGATGACCTGCGAACCTCACTCCACTGGGACATTTCAATCAGATTCGACTAAAATCAGTTTCAACAAAAGACAGTAACCCCGTAACAATTTAAAGGACGAAACACCCTGCAATATGCTGGTAATCCTGGGTGTTTTATGCTTTTGAAATTGTGGTTGTCACACTATGAAATAAATAAAAAAATAATTGTGATAAATAATTTAAAAATTCCCGTTTTATCTGTCAAAGCAGATGTCCAACCTGAAGACCATTGCTATCATTGCAAGCTATAGTCCGTTTTCTCAAATTTTCCCTTACACGTTCGAAAATATCAGGTGGTTTCGAATCACATCAGTAGCACGTTTGATGCGATCATGCAACTCCTGTATGTACAGTATGCACTGGGGGTAGAATAGACAAGCTGTCTCATCCAACCCCACAAAAAAATCATAGGGATTTAAGTCTGTAGGTTGTTGGGGCCAAAACGTCCAATCCATCTATTATTGTAATTAGTGTTTAATCACTCTCCCACAACACGAGCTGCATGAGGGGGTGCTACATCGTGTAAATATCACATATCGCGTCATGCAGCTAAGGACAAATCATCTAATAGTAGCTTAAGATCATTATTTAAAAATTCTAAATAATTTATGGCATTAAAGTGCTGCGGTGAAATGTAAGGACCGATCAAACAATTAGCAACAATACCAGCCCAAACATTTGCCGAAAATTGCTGATGATGATGGAATTTCGCTGTAGCATGTGGATTTTCGTCACTTCATACGTGTGTGTTATGAGAATTTGGAACTCCGTCCCGAGTAAAATGAGCCTCATCTGAACAAAACCACGTTTAAAAATTCGTAGTTTTGGTCAACTTTATTTAATACCACTGACAAAACCTAACACGATGATTTGCATCTCCCAGCTGTAATGTTTGTACTTTTTGTACACGATATGGATGAAGTCCCTGTTGATGGAGAATTCTCTAAGATGTCGATTGAGAAACTCCAGCCCTGTATGCCAATCTTCTAGTACTGATGCTGGGTTCTTCGTCGACAATATTTAAAATATTTATCTCAGCATCCAACACTCGTGGAGTTGTCTTTGGACCACGACCATTTGCAGGACGAAAATATCCGTGATCACGCAAATGCTGCATCACCAAAACCCACGCGACACTTGTAAAGGAAATTTTCGATCCACAAACGACGAGCGCGACGTGCATTTCCTAATGCTTCGCCGTATAACAAAACCATATCGGTTTTTTCTGATATCATACTTAAATGCTCGCCTCTGGATAATGATTCTCTTTTTCCTATTGCTCGCGACAAAAGGTTCAACTTTCGCAAGGCAAATTTTACTGATCTGTATAATAATCTTCTTAATGCTGACTGGTCATCCGTTGAGTCCTGCTCTGATTTTAATCTCTGCATTCAAATATTTTGTGATATTCTTTATAATATTATTGACCAGTCCGTTCCTCGGTTTAAGACTCGTGCTTTATCTTATCCTCTATGGTTTACAGGTTCCATTATTACTAACTGGAAACTGAAAAGTAATTATCGGCAGAAATGGTTAGCTACGAATGACTTAATGAATTTAAGCGTCTACGTCTTTCATCGAAATCTCAAATATCTACGGCTTACAAAGCACTTATGCATCTTACCGAAGAGTCTATCCGGTCTAATCCTAAGAGCATCTTTCAGTATGTCCACATGAGGCAAGGCACTACCCGGATCCCGAATAAATTACTTGTAAATGGTAATACACATCTTGATCATCCGCAGGAAATCATCAAAGGCTTTGCAGAATGGTTTTCTAAAATTCATTTGCCTGACTCTGAGAACATCGAACTTAACGATGTTCACTTAAATTTCCTCCTATTTCCTCTGACCCCTGTTTCTGAAAAAGAGCTATTGGACATCATGGTTAAATTTCCTGTTAAATTTACTGCTGGAGAGGATTTAATTCCAAGTTTCTTGGTCCATGATGCTAGATATATATTTGTCAAACCCTTACTGTACATTATTAATCTAGTCATTGCCACATCCTCTTTTCCTGGTGCCTGGAAGCGTGCTAGGATTACGCCTGTTTATAAAAAGGATGATAAGGCGCAGATAATAAACTATCGTCCTATAGCAATATTGAACAACTTTGCTAAAATTTTTGAACAGTATATATACAAGATTATTTATAAACAGACTTGTTTTTGTATTGCTTCCTCCCAACATGGCTTTGTATCTTGTAGGTCAACGACTACGAACTTAGTAACCATTACGCAATTTATTGCTGAACAACTGGATCGACAGGGTCAGGTCGATGTTATATATTCTGATCTGTCAAGTGCTTTTGACACGGTACATCATGGTATCCTTCTTAGGGAACTAAGTTCCTTCGGGATGTCTTTCTCATTCTTGTATCTAATCAAATCTTACTTATCAGGCAGAATAAGCTATGAATTTTATAATGGCTACAAATCTTTTGAAAATCAAGTAACCTCAGGCGCGCCTTAGGGCTCTAACTTGGGACCTTTACTCTTTCTACTGTTTATTAACGACCTATTGGTATTTCTTAAATGTCAAACACTTGCGTTTGCTGATGATTTAAAAATGTATGCTTCTGTTTTGACTGTTCATGAAGCTGTTCAACTACAACAGTGCCTTGACATTATTGGCCACTGGTGTGCTGATATAATTATCTAAAATTAAATGTTAATAAATGTTGTGTTGTAACGTACACGAAGAAGCTTAATCCCATTAACCATAGCTATCTACTAAATGGTCAATTACTTGCAAGAAGACAGTCCATGTTGGATTTTGGGGTGCATTTTGATTCTACTTTGAGTTTTGCTCACCACATTGGCAATATTATCAACTCAGCCTCTAAAAAGGTTTTGTCCTGCGTACAGCCAAATATTTTAATAACATAGATATCTTTAAATGTCTTTATAACTCGTTAGTTCTTAGTAGGCTCGAATATGCTTCTCAAGTTTGGTCACCGTATTACATTTGCTATCGATTAGATATTGAACGTGTTCAACGAAGGTTCCTTAAATTTCTGTCGTTTAAATTATCCGGGCAATATCCTCCTAGAGGTGTTGATTATGACTCCCTGTTACACAGACATAACTTTCAATCCCTTAGTCAACGTCGGGACATTTACGGTGCTCGATTTATATGGAAAACTTGTCCATAATAAAATTGATTGCTTCGGAATCCTGGAATCTTTAAATTTCTTAGTACCACGTCTTAACTCAAGGTGGTTTATAACATTTAAACTACCTACAGCTAAGCGCAACATCTTAATTAAAGTACCTATCTATTCTATGTGCCGAAAGTTAATTTCGCCCGATTTCTCGCCGCAACAGCCATAAAACGATAAACCATTTATGATTGTATTCATTTTCATTCCTTTAGCTGTTGGTTCTTAATTAATGAAGTATCGTGCATTTGGGTAAAGTTTTTGATTATTTATTTTTCGCATTTTTTTTAGTAATTTAACTATAATCTACGATTTCTATTCTTGTACGGATTATTATTTGGCAATTTATTCAAGAATCGTCCTGTACATTCTAGAAATTACATGTCTACGCTAAGTAAAAGAAGCTGCAGATTTAAATTAAAAAACGAGAACTCAGATGAAGAAATACGAGATTTTGTTTACAATGTCTTAAACTCGAACCTAGTTATTAAAAACGAAAAACAGCCGCCTGGAGTTTTTTTTTTCGAATTTGCGTATTGCGAGACGTGAGCGAAAATGTTATAAAACTTGGAAACTTCGTCCCTTACTAATTTTTAATTCGGTATGCATTGAAATTTCCAGAATCCTTATTGGCATTCCATTGACTTTTCTTAATTAAGAAACAAACCTTCGTCTCAATTCGAACTTCGGCCGGTTCCAAATCAAACACGGGTTGACCTTCGAAATCTATGGCAAAAATATAGCGGCGGTGTTAATTTCGTTTTCTCTGAAAAAATAAAAGGCCCTCGCAAAAATCAACGGTTTAATCTCATATTTTTCTCTTGACGTTTACGTAACCCCGAGAATCCCTTTTGCTCGGAGTATGTGGGTATTTACAAACTTTCGAAAGCGAGTCCTGAATTTAAACTGACTGATAACGTTGCCTTAAAGCCTTAAAATTCACGCAGGGTTGGAATTTTTTTGTATTAAGGGTACGATTTATAAGATTGATTTGCTTTCGCGATAAAAAAAATCCCTTAATAGTCTTTTCTTTTACGTACGTTTCACTTTAAACTAGTTCATTGTAAAAATAATCCAAATTAAAAGCAAAAATAAAAAAAGTAACCCTAAGTCTTGAACTAAAAAATATTGTCGGACAAATTTTAAAATGATTGTTTAAAGAAGCCTTTCATAATTAAATTTTTACATTGGATATTTTTTTTTGTAACTCAAGAGCGTATGTCGTTCTGGTGAAGTAGAAAAATATACGGGCAATTAAACGAATCGAGTTTTAAAATTTTAAAAGTTCTATTTGACGAATGATGTGCTTTCTGTGACCGCTGTTTTCATAATGGGAACGGAAAACCGCCCGCAAAAACATTTTAATTAAGTATCCTTTTTAAAGTTTCCCCGACCGTAAACAATGTTTCCTATACGCAACCGACCGTTCATAATAACATTTCATACTTGTTTATCTACAGAACAAATATATGTATGTATGTTGAGAGCGGAGTTTTAAATTTATCGCAAAAGTTTTTGTTATTGTTATATAGAATAATGTCTGCTAAGTACTGACGTGTGATAAAATTCTACAATCGATAAGATATGTATGTTGATGTTACATATAAAGATAAGTTTTTCTTTTTTTAATTTCTTGATGTTATAACAATACATATGCACTAAGAATATACTCACTTACAAGTTAAAAGCACTGAGAACTATTGAAATACGTATCTACATACTTTAAAAATAATATTGTAGGTCGAAACATTTTAATTTTTAATTAAATTAATTCGAATTTTTGTCTCAATCTCTCATCTGCCTATTTCTTTACTCTTTATAACTTTTAAGATTAGTTTTCATTTTATTTTATAAGATTCTTAAATATCTGCGAAATTGTTAAGTTAATCAAATCACTATCAATCAATCAGGTTAGACAAGTAGAAGTTTGGGAAGGGTGGTATTATGAATCCAATTTAAAGGCAGCTTTTTTCCCACATAATTCTGAAACACTTTCACTTTTGAAATAGCGTAGATTAGATTAATTATAAAATAGTTTATCAGTGCGCCTTTGTACATACACAATTTCAAAATGAAAAAATATAATTTATTTTTTCATTTATCTAATGTCCAGGCTATTTTTCAGTTAGACGTATTAAGTGGAGAATTGGGTGAATTTTAATTTACTCTTGAAATTAGTATTTTTAATTATATTTTTATTACATCAGGTGTGTTGTAATTTGCGTAAGGCAATTCTTTACAGGAACAAAACTTTTTTTTAACAAACACCCTTCGTGTGGGCGGTTAAAATATTTTCTCCCATTTGTTGCATGAAAGAAAAATTGCCTCAGGAATGACGCATATTTTAAAATCCATCGTTTATATACCTGCGTGCTTTACATTTATTCTAAATGTTCCATTCATTCATTTATTCTTTGGCGCTTAAAAGCTCGTGAATGGAAGGTTTCTCTTACGCCCAACACCGCGCTTTGCATCTTTATTGTTTAACGACAACTTCGTAGGCACGTACTAAACTTAAGAAATCATTTGATCCAACGATTTAGCGAGTTAAAGGAACAACATAAAACAAAAGGCCGCCATAAAAGACCGAATTAGGAGACAAAAAGTCTTTTCAGCTTTACGTGAGACGTGTGAGCTTTCCGCAAGCCCTCCCTCGACTTCAACGACTCGAAATAATTTCAGCTGCGTCTGAAGATGATTGATAAATTACTCATTATGGTCGACGAAATATAAGGTTTCATATGCAGTTATCGTTTTTCTGTTTCTGAAAAGTGTAGCTAAGTGCGTCGAATTCATCAACTAAAGTTCGATTGATGGCAGGCATTTTAGCGAAAATATTTTTCGAAATAATTCGGAATATATATAAATTCGCCTTTTATATAAAATAGCTTTTGCTGTTAATTTCTGAGGCTTATAAACTTACTGACAAATCGCCGAATTCATTCGCTAACTTTTCAAACTTTTCCGTATTATTTCCCCTAACCAGAAATGGAGACGCCAGCTTATGACATGATTTAAATCTCCCTCTTAATTTTATCTCATAAAACAGTCAATTTAATCCTTTAAATTGTCAGTGTTTTTGCGTTATTTTGCATGAACGATTACTTTTATAACTGAAATTCTAAACAAAAAAAAATAATACGAAATTCAATTTTCAGTTAGAAGCTTACATCGGAAACATTTGCATATTCATTGAATACAAGGAGAAGTATTTTATATTTACTTATAATTAGTAAGTTGATTGCTGTACGTGATAATCTTCTTACCCTATACAAAAAAAGAACAACTTTCCTGTTTTCTTACAAATTAAATTTAATCCTGTCCCCGTGTATTTACGTGATATTAAATTTAATTTAAACCTAGCTCGGCCTGCGAGCATTCGCTTTGAATAATGAAATACCCTATTATCGTGCGCATTACCTAGAAAATACGAATGGGCAGGGAAGGCGACTTCTGAGCTCCTTTTACAAAAAAGCTCTATTGTTAATAAACTGCTTCTAGCAATTGCAAGCAGAGCCGTTTAAAACGTTTTCTTTCTTTTACGAAAAAACCTGTATTTTCGACGCGAGACTTTGTGAAGAGATATAAAGAATTTTACACCTAGCAAAAACGAGAACCTTTATACGAGTACGTATTGTATTTTTTTTATTTTATCTGTTGCCATATTACCAGATAGGATAAGAAATCTATTCTCCTTGCACTTTATATATTTATTTTTCTTGCCGTCGTATAGTAAATTAGTTTTGCTTTGTTTCTGAAAATAAAATTGAGTCAGCCCATTTTTCATAACATTTCTTGCACATATTGTAAACAATTCCACAATATTTTATCGAATTAGGGCAACTTTTGTCAAACGAAAAGAATATTTTACTTAATCAACTAATGAGTTGATTGATACAGTAGTAGATCGTGTTTAAATTCGCAGTAATTTTCAGACGCACAAAAGCTTCGTTTGCATTCACGGAATAAATGGGAGCTTTTGTAGTGATTACAGCATATTACGCTGTAATATCAGATTTGATGAAAAAAGTTATTTAGAGGGGAGATATTGCGTAATTTGTGCTACTCCTTGTATCAAAGGAAACGAGTTTGTGCAATAAATTGAGATGGAAAAGTTTTTGGTGAATCAAAAAAAAATTCTAAGCTCGTTGTAGTCCAAATAGAATTACATTAACTGTTTCAGAGAATTCCTTGTTTTAAAGACGAAAAAGCTGAAATTGAAGAAAAAAATTATCCTCAACACGACGATACGTCCTTGGCTAAGAAATAGAACATGACCTGCAAACGGAATTGATATGATTAGCTGAATTACGAACTATAAAACATTTACTTGACAAATATATAAAATAAGGATAACAAATTGTATAAAACAAGGATAACAATGCCTTCGCTTTGACCACCTTCGACTAGATAAAAAAATAAATCACTACAACACGAAAACAATTAAAATCCTTGTGTTAAGAATTCCTAGTATTTGTTCTTAACATGTTGGCTGCCACCATAAGAAGACCAAAGTAATACCCCAGGGGCCAAAGTTTAATAATCACACAACGAATAATGTTTTGACTTTATTGGTTAAATTTCGAAAAGTGATGTTATCACCAGTGACACTCGCGGCATCCGAGTAATAAATTTTTACCCATGTGCCACGAGTATCACCGGTGGTATCCTAATGAATATCTGTAAAACACGTCGAACATAAGTATTTATTACATTTGTTGTTAAGACAGCTTTGCTTTCTTCTGTCCTTCCTGTACATATTTTCTATAACAACTCATGCACTTGGATCTTTTCTTCCTTTCATCTTTGGTTTTCTCCTCATTAGAAACAAGAATGTGTTTTTCATCAGATTTTTTGGACTATTGACTTATTTTTAACAAACTCAAACTAAACTTTCTCTAAAGTCAGTTATCTGCATCTTCTTCTTGTTGGTGAAATGTTTGTAAATCTTTAGCGAATTCACAACAGCTGCATTCAAGGGCAATTCAAATACAATTTTGTGATGGTTTTACGTAATGGGGAGAAATAGCTTGCCATCTGGTCTAAAATGTCGATTCCATCTTTGCCGGAATTATAATCGATGATGGCGGATGGCTTTTTGACTTCTTCTCCTATCCTGTTACGCTTTCCTGTGGTCTTTATTTCTAAGTCATGCTTGGTGGTAAGAAATGGAACCTTTTGCTTATTTTTCCACTTTGCCACAACAATTCCCTCTGAATTTTCTTTTCTCACAATTTCACCTTTTGGTCAATACTGCCTTTATAATTTCTTGAGGTAGACCTTTTCCGTTTCGTCTGAGAGTACCCAGGAGATGTGTGTTTGCTGCAAGAAGAGTTTTTGCAAGAGGAATGGATGTGTAAAAATTATCAGTTATTACAGTTCGTCCTTAACCTAGAAAATCATGAACGAGTTTTAAAACTACTTTTTCTGCAAGCACTTGACCACTGTTTGGGCTTTTCAAACTCTGGCCTGTGTAAACAGATACCCGGTATGTTTAAAAAGTTTTATTCCATAGCTATACCGATAACTAGGTATATATTGGTGAAAAAGTAGACGACCATGAAAGGGTATCATAGATTCGTCTACCGCTATAACTTCCCTTGATTGGCATTCATTTGTGCATTTGTTTTGATGTAATTCAATAACATTTTCAGTTTTATAGAGTCTATTATTTGAATTTTCAGTTTGATTATCCGCGAAATGAACAAGCCTTAGTAACAACTGAAAACGATTTCTGCTCATAATTGGTGGAACACTGAATTTTTGTAGAGAATGTTATTGCTCCAGTGATCAGAAATTTTGGGGTATTTCACTAAACCCTAGGAATTTACTTATTTCATTTTGATTTGTTGGATGCCATTTACTCATTCTAGCAGATTTCTGTTGGTTTCTTCTACATTTAAGTCCTCAATTTTTTCGTCGAGAAATCTTTTGTAGACATCGATGGGAGCAAGGTC
Source organism: Serrognathus titanus (assembly GCA_039766575.1). Classification (NCBI taxonomy): domain Eukaryota; kingdom Metazoa; phylum Arthropoda; class Insecta; order Coleoptera; family Lucanidae; genus Serrognathus; species Serrognathus titanus. The sequence goes on from CM077912.1 coordinate 6,587,501, forward strand.
ATTTAAATCATCTGGATGTATTCCTTGGTGGTAAATGAACGATTCAGATCCCGTGGAATTGATGTCGAACCTCATTGAAGAGCATCCAACTTCGTGTCAGTTTGGGGCACTAATTTTCACTTCTACCTCAGCTGATATTTCTGCCTTTGAAGTTTCTATTGGAGCAGCAATTTCAGATTGAACATCACTAACGACACTAGAATCTGGATCATACTCTAAAGGAGATTCTTCAAAGTTGGACCATTCACCATCAACTTTATTTATTTCCTTTAAAAGTCCCGCTTCCGTTAGATGCTTTTTCCAAAATTCTGTGTTTCTAATACATTTCCTTTTAGGGCGCATCCTACTTGTAGAAGGTTAGCTTTGGTCGTTCATTTTATATGTAAGTCTACAATAAAAAAAAACGCAATGTAACGTCGCAAGAAAATCACAACGTAAAAGTACTTATCTCAAACAGGTTATCAATTGATATTTGTGAATAAAATAAAATTCTTATATGCGTAAATAGGTAAAAACGAACTACTACGCTTTCAAAAGGGCACACTACAACCACAAAATTTTAATAAAAACAACACAACATGACGAGAACAGCCGCGCTGTGTGTAAATCGGCCTTCCGGTACTTCATGTTAAATACGATTTTTTGGTCTTTCTGTATATATAATCAATATAACCTATACATCTTAATATAGCAGACATTATTGTAGACTGCAACGAGAATAGTAAATCTTTATCATTATGCCTCGGAAAGAACCAGATCATTATACAGAATAGTGACTGAGTAACAGAGGTGATAATCAGTGATGGGCATAATCGGATTATTTCAATAATCGAATTCTACCGATTCGATTATTCAAATAATCGGATTATAATTCGAATTCTTTTAATTCCATCAAGTTGAGCAAATCACAGGTGCTCTCGATTCCGTTCGAGTGAAATAATCGGATTATAATTCGAATTATTCTTAACCCTGTATCTGGCAGTATGTTTTAAAAATATGCTACAGCTCTCAAGGATGTTTTACATTCTCAGAAATATGAACATTCTTGAAAATAACATAGAAAACGCAATTTTTGAATTTGTTAACTGGAAGCAACATTGCCAAGTTACGGTTATTTTGATTGTAACTTAAAAGCTAATTTGCCAGTCATAGAAAGTCTTAATGAAAAATATGTGCTAAAAAACTTTTATTTGTTTTCGACTAGAATATCTATAAACAATTATAATTAATTTGTATGGAATGAGAAAAAGCAATTCTTGCTTGTTGTAAAACACTTATTACATTTAACAGTTGTAAAGCCATTGGAGCAATATCTGCATCTTCCTTTCATCGTATGTTCAGGCCAGTGACTTATTCCATCTTTTTTTTTTACAAAAAAATTTGAAGGTCTGCCTCTCTTACTACTTTTTCCAGTTTTTGCTAAAGATTCGGCAAGTTGTAGCCTAAATATCTTTAGGGGCATACTCTTCAGATTGTTTGCTTTACAATCATTTTTATAGAGAATCCACGCGTTTATTACACATATGTCCAATATCCAAGTAAAAATGGAGTAATACCATCTCTTTGCTCGACTAGGGCAGTCCTACACTTCAACCACATCTGACAATTATCTTTGGTCCCATTTTGACAATAAGTTGTCCAAGATAACAACATTTTCCACACCATCATCTATGGTTGTCTTGATCATGAGACAATATTTGGAAATGGCGGCGTTAGAACGCAAAAAAGATCCGCTAGAGTTCTGGGCAGAACATAAACTTATTTTTCCCGAACTGTATGAACTCGCTGTAAAATATGTATGTGTTCCTGCGACGTCTGTACCGTCGGAAAGAGTGTTTTCTAAAACTGGACAACTCACAAATTTAAGAAAAAATAGGCTTGCCCCGAAAAATTTAGATTATATCGTATTTTTGAATTCTCAGTTTTAATTTCTTTATGATGTAAAAATTGTAATACCAAAGAATGATCTCTTATTTTATTACTTACTTAATATATGTATTTTCAGATGCCAAAGAATTTTGTAATTATTTCGTTTAATATTTATTACTTACAGTTTGTTTGCACATTCTATATTTATTTTATTTAATATAAAAAGTTTGTTTTTCAACTCGGTATTTTTTGTAAGTTAATAGTAAACGTTTTCCCAATGTTTTCTAATTCATTTTAGCTTTGAGTCCTGATCTGATCCACCTCGCGCCGTTTATTTTGTTTAGTTTCACAAATCTGTAGAGTTGAGCGTGATTTATGGACCCGATTTCTCGAATTACCGATTATTTTTATTTCGAATTACGAAACTTGATAATCAATTATCCAGGTTATTTGAATAATCGGATGATAGGTTATTTTTAATTCGAATTATCCCATCACTAGTGATAATCACGGCCTGCAGTTAAACATTATCTGAATATCACCGGTGATACTCACAGTAACGTGTTAATTTTAATTTAAAACGTTTTGTAAATAAATTATTCCCACAAGCAACGTGCCCGTCATAAACATTTCGGCGTCTTTTTATGGCCCGAAGGCCCTAAGCCGTTGAAAGTGCGAAAGGCGCATTTTTTTAGGAACCATAATTGCCCGCTATGCTTTTAATGATTTTTTTTAATTAAAAAATTCCCGCATTACGTCTCTTTTCAGATGACATTTCATTAGGGGCGTTTAATTAAGGAATATATTAAATCATAAACGATTTGCACGCATGACAGGTCCCGTACCCCTACAAAGTTCAATGCATTCTTAAATGACCGGAGAAAATTTTTCTTTCCGGGTTTTCATTAAACTTAACGAGAACTCCTTCTTGGCCCTAAATAATGAGGAGAATAGACACAAATTATATAGAAACATGAATCCTACACAAAGTGATTCTTGAAACTCCAAAATATTTACTTGTCAAATGCATGTAAGTAAGTTATTCCGTACAAACTGCTTTGACAGGCAAACAAATAAATTATTACAACATCAACACAATTCAAATCTCTGTGTTAAGAATTCCTAGTATTTTTTATTTTTTGCTTTGTCGTTGATGTTTGAATAATAATAGTCTTCGCTAACAACAAAAAATGGGGATGACTGCCAAAAATTAAAACGTTACAATCAATAAACTTCCTATTCGTAATGTGTTTGGTTTGTTAATTATTATAATTTCGTTTTGTGTGCGACGTCCAATGAGAAACACATTTTAATATTACAAAAAGCGAATTATTAACACAAATTTGTACAAAGTCTAACAAAATTCAATACGTTCGTTTGTGTATTATTATTTAACGCGACGTAAATTATTGTTCGCTTCGATGTAAGTCTTTCATTTTGTACACATTTGAAAACGGAATTTATTTCGTAGCAGTTAATCATCAGCTATGCAACTGGGTGGTATTAGTTCACGGTCAAGTTATACGACTAACCGACTCTGATTGTCACACCATAAACGTTCATTCCCGGTAAATTTTCAAGAATCAGCCTGTATATTTAAAGCATTTCTTTTAAACGTATTCTAAGAATATTCGTCGAGTTGTGTCTAAAATATTAATCAATGTTCTTCGACGAAATTTGGTGACAGCGCAGAGTTTTTCTGTTACAAATAAAGCTAGGCATTGCAATTGACAGGGGACCACCAACTTTTGTCGCCGTGACCTGCATTAATTTCGTAACGCTGTTTGTACATCTGTTTGTGCGTTATAGTTCGAAGTATTAACGTTTTACCCATTTCACACAGCAGATAAGCAATATTCACATTTCGTTTCGTTGCCGGTTGAAACACACAATAACAATAAATAAAACATAAAATTTTCATTCCACATAAATTTTCCGCATCGGCAAATACAACGCGGAAAAAGGAAACCAAAATTTCAAAACATATACAGTTCATTATTTAAATTCGTGAACGTATTACCGTCCTAAATGTGATCATTGTTTGCATGTCAGTGCATTATGAATAATGGTTCTATGAGGTCAAATTTACGTTTATTGTAGTTGTAATTTTGTGCTGCATTACTCCCTTTCGGATGATAGTTTAGCAAATTCAAAATTTCTTTTATCAATTAAGTGAACACCCTGTGAACATAGATTTCAGGCCTTTGAGACACTTTAGACCTTCCGAGGAGGACTGTTTGAGTGACAGCTGGATGCTTTACGACGTTTTACTGACGAATTGTGTTTGTGTTTGTCTTTTTCCCTTGGCTTTTGTTAAAAATCGTACAATGAGATCGTTCGGTGTGAAATTGGATTACAGGTGGTAAAAAGCGACAGTTCCACTTTCAGCTTTGATTTTACGTGCGCCCCCACGTTTCGCCAAAGAGAAACTTGATCTGCTATATGGATTATATTTTCGGTGGAAAATTGTTCTGAAATCTAAACGGATTCCGGGAAATATAGAATTTGCTGGTTAAATCCGAAAGAAAATCGTATCTCGTTTAAGCTTTCGCTTGTTAAGTTAGGATCGCGTATCATCATAATTTGTTTACGTTTTGTACTCGTACAATGCGTACATGTGAGGATTTAATTGAAACATAGATTAATTAAATCGGGATGAAAATACACGTATCAAATTTCCGTTCATTATTTTCATGGCAATAAACATCGCTCGTATTAAAGTTGCCGGTTCATTTTCCAGTAAAATCGGGGTTTCTATGTGCGTTTTGTCGGTCGATTTCCATCGACAGGAATAAAATACCGGTAGAAGAAATAAAATCCGGCCAGTTAATTGTAGCTTTATTTATCGTAGGTCAGATAAGATTCACGATAAAAATGTTTTCACCTTTGAGAAACGTCCGAAGGGGAGTAATTTAGTAATTGGTCTATTCATCTTATTTTACGCGTATATATTTTAGAGGCAACGGGAAAAAAAGGCCGTGCAAGTAATAAATTTCTGTAGAATAGCAAACGAAGCGTTGTGATCAACATTTATTTTTGTTCCGTGATGCATTGTTTATCAGCGATCAAGAGAAATACTCTCTTTATAACATTACGCTTGAAATGTGACCAGTGATTGACGTATCGGTGGATAAAACGTAGGGAAAAAAAGCGGGTTTATTTGAGGGAATACGAAATTAGGGCAGTTCACGTTGTTTTCTGTATAGAAATTAAAAAATAAGTTCCGCATACACGAATATGCTCATGGCGATGAAGAGAAAAATTACAAACCTAATCGTCTGTCAGAAATGGAAAGGAAAGTGCAAATTATTTTAAGTTTATGATCGTGTTTATTTTCCCACGTCTCATAATCAAATATCATATCGGTAAGATTTATATCTTCCCGAGGATCTAAAAGAAGAAGATCCAAGGGATTTTAAGGATGTAAGGATTACCCAAATAATCTAACAGATTAGATGCCGCAAAAAATAATCGATCTCTCACCTGTTCGCGTCTACTTACTTGATCCTTTGGAAGTTTATTTGCGAGAGAAAGTTCGCTTCAGTTTGGTTGAAAGAAAGGAACGCGGGGGGGTGGGCGGGTGTTGCTGGCAAGTTGCCGTTTGTCAAATTAAATACGGGAAAATGTGAAGGTAAATGAGGCGGTAGAACTATTAATCTCGTCAAATATAGCAGACGCAGGCCTAGGCACTTCGAGGCAGCTTTACATGAATGTCAACAATCAAAATGCCAAACAAGAAGTTTCGTTGTCCCTTCTCGAATTTGCCCCTCGTGTCAGATTACCAATTTAGTTTAATAATGTGTCGAGGATCTATCGCACGGTTACAATATGCGGTATCGCTGATGTGAACTATGTCTGTGTTATGAAACTCGTTTGCAAAATTAATAAAGTTTGAAATTTTTGACCACTTTCCTTAATATCGCTAAACGTTGTAATTCGACGAGGTAGATTATATTTTATCGAATCTACTTTCTATTTTTATTCCTTCACCTTCCATTGGAAATTTATACAGTCGTAAAATTTTTATTCTCTCGGTAGAAAGTTAAGTTGTCGATTTCGTATCCCTTCCGGTACTATTCTTTCTCGGTGAGCTTGGAAAGAGCAGATTTATAAACGTGGAATCCAATCGGACTATTCTCTCTGTTTCCTTTTATTGCAGGCGTAAATGAGATAACTACCTGCCAAAGCACATTGAATCCTGAACTCTTACTTTTTACAAAAAAAAATACAATTTATTAAGGGAGAACAAGTTTTTCGAATTTATATACAGGGTGCAGTAAGAAGTTTGGGAAGTAGTAGTCCAGCTTACACACGGAGGACGAAAATTTTATAGTTTTTAAGTCATATAATTTTTTCTGCTTAAATTTTCATTTACAATACTGCAATAAAATTTTGATTGTTCGAAAATGTGAATATCGGAATGTCGTTCATAATAAAAGTGTCCCCATCATATTAGTGAAATAAGTAAAATAAATTGATGAGAACATTTATATTCGCCTCTGATAATCCCTTTGTACGTGAGGGCTTACCCAAAATACTTTTCGTTTTTGTCGTCCAGACACATTAATTCAATGCGTTATTTGAACCGGTCTTTACATTCTGAACGTCCTCAATGAATTCCATCCTGGTAATCGAGTAAAACCATTTTAATCCAGATTCTCTTTTCATCGAAACAAACGTTTTTATCGCAAATCCATAACGACAGATTAAATAATGCGAAAACCTTAAGCATCCACATCCACATTCACGTGCAGATTATTTACACGATGAAACTTCGCGAAAGTAAACATTTTGTAGCGTAATTAAAACTTTTAACGCTTCGATAAATTTCAATATTAACCGAATGGAATATTTAATAGCTCATTGCTTCGAATTTCCATGAGGGGGCACAAAACCCTGCGTGATGGGGCAGGATACGCAAATAATTAGTTCCTATGCGCACTAATTTATACCTGACGTTCAATTCCGAATATAATTACTTTCTCCGTCATTCTAACAGACCGTAGTTAGTTAACGTAATGGGCTATTTGCAAGGGAATTGACCCCATGAAAAAATTAGACATTTTTTAGAAAATAATTGCGTAATTCGCATAAAAGGTTCTATAAAATATTAAGCGTTTCAAAGCAACGTTTACTTGAATTATTAAAAGCTTTTCACTGTAGCAATAGCTGGGAAGAAAGTATCTATCTCATTTTCTTTGTACCCTTTTAATACATTAAACAAAAATTATAAATTACAAATGCAATGATTTCTTAAATCACATTTTATTCTCAATGTTGTAATAAGTAAATAAATGTGTAAGTGTATTAATTTATAAAAAAATATTGGTAATTGTGAAGAAAATGATTTCCATATCTCGTTGGGTTAAATTCGCCGACATATTTGCAGCGAATAATAAAATGTTGTACAAAAGATTTACGAGATACATAAGAGATACTACAAAGTTCCTTGAGATGATGTAAAACCTTTTCGGCTTCAATTTGCATCACATAATATTGCGTTGTTTCCCCTTTATATTACAGCATTAAATCAATGACCTCATACGTTCACAAAAGAGGAAAACATTTTTACTAAATAAATGTAGGTAATACAAATTTCGAATGATACCTTCTTACTTACTTCTTTCGTTTAGTTAGTTTCTTTGTTTTCCGAAAGTTTCTTTTGATGTAAGTGGCAAATTTAATTGAAAATTTTGAACTGTGTTTATATTAAGTATTTAATGAGGACATCGTCCCTGCAGAATTTTGATGTTCCAAAATAATTAATGAAGTTCAGATAATAACACCCAAACAGCTCGGATTATTTCGATGAGTAAACAATTTTTGCGACGAGGGTGCAAAGCTGCTTCTATTTTCCCCGTGCATAATAAATTTTGAAGTTCAAAGTTATTTGGGAATTCATTAAAATTAATTGTAATTCGCTGATTCAACAAATTTCATATGTGCATTTATAATTTGTAAAATATACTTAATTATAAGTTTTAAACACATTTTTATTTAAATTAAGAATGTAATTAAAAGCAGTATAATAATGGAATTAATTATCTATGTAAATATACAATATCGCACACTGGGTCCGATTAAAAAATTTCTGGCCAAAAGTAAATACACTCGTGGACAAAAAATTCCGGTCACCCAATTAATTTCTGTTATCATAGGAAAAAATTGATTTTTGTATTTGCTTTTTGTGACACATCTAAATAGTAAGATTGGGAAATAAGAAAGGAGTAGTATACACTTAATTTATCTGCAAAACTTAAGACAAACCAAACTGTGCAAAATTATCTTTACTAAAAAAATCTTAGTGTACTGTTTATCAGTTTTCATAAGTTGAACTGCTTTCGTTGAAGGCGCATTTTAACTGTCAGGAGTGACATTATTGTTTGGACAAAATGCGACTTGAAAATGTAGTTCGAGCAGTAACGTTAAATGAAGATGGGCGCAGCATAAGATACATCGCCAATGTGTTGAATGTTCCTCGAAGTATCATCAAAAACGTAATCCAGCGATATCGCCAAACTGCGGAGTACACGAGAAGTCCAGATCGGGAAGACCATGCATCCCAAACCGACGACAAGACCGCTTTTTGGTGTTATCCACACTACGCGACCGTGGCTGACCATCAACGGTTTTATCTCGTCAAGTGGAAGATGTACATGGTACTGCAGTTTCAGCTCGAACCGTTCGCCGAAGATTGCAGGAATACGGATTGACATCAAGAAAACCTGCTGGTTATCCCCTGTTGTTTCCAGCTTATCGTGTTGAGCGATTACGTTTTGCACGTGAACATAGACATTGGACAATAGAGCAATGGAGCTCCGTATTGTTCACGGATGACTCTCGTTTTCATCTACGTTCACTAGATGGACAAAAACGTGTGTGTGGAGAAGGGCAGGTGAACGGTTTTCAGATTGCTGCATAGTTCCAAGAATACCATTTGGTGGTGGCAGTATAATGGTATGGGCTGATGTTTCAATGCACGCGAAAACTGAGCTTGTTCTCATTGAAAATGGTGCATTGACGGTTGATAGGTATGTCAACGAATATTTAGATGATCACGTCGTACCATTTGCTCCATTTGTGGGTGACCACACATCGCACAGGTAGTTACGCGATATTTGAATGAAGTCAATATTCATCGATTACAATGGCCAGCTCGAAGCCAGGACTTGAATCCCATAGAAAATCTCTGGGATTCATCGAGACGACGAGTTCGGCACCGACAGCCCACACCGGTAACCATTCAAGAATTCAGAGTAGCTGTTCTTGAAGAATGGGAAAGCATTACAGAAGAAGAGGTCTCTAACTGTGTTCAAACTGTGTGCCGTATGGCAGAAGTCATTACAGCTCGTGGAGGTAGCATACATTATTAGTCAACCATTTTTTTTATTAACGCAGTTCTGAAACCTAGCCAATAAGCCAAATGAATTTTAGTTATTTTGTACACTTTTGTGTTTTTCAAGTTTTTCTTACCAAAATAAATGTTCAGTTCCTCTTTTTTAATCCCCTATTCTTACTTTGGTAACAAATAAATAGATATTTCATAATTTGTAAAAATAAACGAAAATAATTTTTCCCATTGTGATCACATAAATTAAGTTTGGTGTCCCGATTTTTTTGTCCATGAAGAATTTTAATAAGGGTAAAGCTTATTCTTGGAAGGACAAGGGGCCATAATTCTTATACTTGGCTCATTTACCCTCTGTAGGGCCAAAATCAAAGACGTGTTTAAAGCGTACGTTTGTGCTGCGAATTTTCAGTGTTTCCTTGCCTGTGATTTTTATTTTTTTTAACATTCCTTTAGAGAAACAGCTGTCTGATATAGAGAAAGCTAGAGGATATATTTTATGCAGATAATTGACTTTATTTAGTACACGGTGTGTAAATTAGAGCCTATCATTGGGTGCAAGGTTTTAATCGTAAAATATAAGTAAATCTAATTTTATCTTTTGTGTTACGTTTTACTCCCGCAAGCTTCCGCGGGATCTTAATTTAAACAAGTGTGGACTCTATGTTCTATAAATTTCAGCTGGCAGGAGTGGCCGTTTTTTAAACAATAACGTTTTGAAGACATTGGTGCAAATGAAGAAATTCCTGATTTTGTTAGTAATTGATTTTTTAACTACTGTTCAAATTTAACTCATGAATTAATTCACTGGTAACCATTGCAAAGTGTAATTTACGCTAATAAGTTACCCTTATTAAAGACACGTATTTGTCGAGAGGGTGGCCCCCTTTCCCTTGTAAATCATTGGAAAAAAATAATTTTACTTTCTCAAGTACCTACCTCTTTCAAGGTTAAATAAATTATAACCACTCCCACCTTTAATTTTTCTGCTTTCCTTGCACCACAATGTCTTAAGGGTGAGATTTATGTGCAGTTTAGCAGGATGTAATTGCGCATGACTGCATTTTCTTTTTGCAAAAAAAACAATTTTGTACCCCAACGGTACGTCGCTGTGCATACCAATGAACCACACTTAAATATTCATTTCTTTTTGGAATTCTGAAACTCGTGTTTCAGATTACAAACCAAACCGGCTTGATTTATTCCGGATTTGGAAAGAACACTCTGGATCATCAAGTGACAAATGTCAATATGTCCGAAATGGCGTATTAAGCGATCTGATCCCGTCATGAATTCTTGTTGACCATGGTTGATGGTAAATTTTGTAATTGTGCAACATCCACGAGCTCTGCTCAAAAATGCTACATTAGTGGAGCTACTCCAAAACAGATGAACAAATAAATTGGACCAAATTATGCGAATAAAACCAGATGTGACAACTTATCGATTTGGACTATCCACGTTGCACGCATATATACGTCTTTTTGAATGCCTCTTTCACATATCATATCTCTTGGATTTTAAGAAATGGCAAGCGAGAGGAAACGACATGGAAAAATTGAACGTCCGAAAAACTGAAATTCAAAAGAAAATCCGGGAAGTGATGGGTCTCATAGTGGATCAAGTGCAAGTAGATGGAGCAGGTACATCGAACGATGGTAACACAGCGCGTAGGTTTTTTAGGAGTCATGAAGATTCGGCCAAGATAACAGGATTAAATGTTAATTTGGTCAGACGATTCGGTGTTATTTTGCAATCACTTTCATCGGGCTTTAAAATTGATGCATTGGCGTTTGAAAAATATTGCGAAGAAACATTTACTTTGTACACGCAGCCATGGTACTATATGCCAGCTACCGTGCACAAAGTGCTAGTTCATGGTACAGAAGTTATCACTCATGCCATTCCACCCATAGGGGAAATTGTCAAAGGAGGCGAAAGAATCAAAGAATAAAGACCTCAAGTATTATAGAAGGGAACACATTAGAAAATATGACTTAGAAAATATGAATTATGACTAATGAAGATTTGTTGCACTTGCTTTTGGTTTCGTCGGATTCTTTCCAAACGAGCTTACGACTACCTCCGTCAAGACTAGCCTTTCTCTAGAAGTTCTGTAACTACTTGTTGCCCCAGAAATACCAGGCACATTGACACCTGACGACGAACAAATGAATATCTCAACCTCATCTGAAGTCGAAAGTGATTCGAATGAAGCACAAAGTGACTACGAACATGATTATTGAACTATAATTTCTAAAACGTGTTTATGAACCACACTTTCATTCGATCTTGAATCTTATTTCGAGCGTGGGATTTTCTTGTTTTTCTTTGAATTTATATGTTAAATTTGATACGATTCTCGACTCGTCTGGATTTTTATTGAGTTTTCTTTTGGGTTGTCATAAAAGATCCTTTTTTACTATTTTTTCGTTCATTTATAAGGCGACTAGAAAGCTTATATGTATTCGAAATCTTAAAATTTTACTCTTTTACCCCCTAAAAGCACCCTATTTGAGCAAAGGTATTTTTTTTCTACTGTTTTGTTCTTGATTCAATGGTCGAATTATATATGAATCTGAAATTTTAGAATTTTCCCCTGTGCTTTCAATTTCAACCCCTTGATCGCTAGACCCCTACACCAATACCAGTGTGCCTATTCAACAGGTCTGTCTACTGAGTCAGCACTACATCACCTCATTTGGAGGATGGAGAAATCTCTGGAAAATAAAGAAGTCCTCCAGACGTCGAAGGGGCCTTTGACAATATATCCTTCGACTCCATCACCATTGCTCTAAGGGATGGATTGACTGCATGCTCATCTACACATCACTACTAGATGACACTCTGATGGTTGGGGTGGCGGGGGGGTGTCCCTATTTTATCAGTGACATTTTTTAAATTATTTTTCCGGTAATCACGAGCCAATTCCGAATAAGTTTCAAAAGTTTCAGACTTTTGGTCAAAAATTGTTAATTCGGACCCACTGTGTATGTTGAGATTTAATTTATTTTTTGTAATTAATTCCATTGCTTTAAGCTATTTTAACTTTTTCTCTTCTATTTCTCCTAGAAGTAAAACAAGCAAAAAATGAAGTAGCAACTTTGATGTTTAAGGATGGGCATCTAAAAAACTGTTTTTATAAAAATATTGCTACCAAAGTACTCATGAGCGTAGGCAGAGCGTGGAATGACATTATCTGCGTAATCATAAATTCATGATACCATAAATTATCTTAATTTACAGCTTTTAAAAGTTCGTAGAAATTTGTGCCCACTCACGAGCAATTCCCTCTCATACGTAATGTTATTTTGAAATTATTAGAGATTTAGAGTATCGACGTTTGTTTTTCAGTTTTGTCGAAACTCAATTAACAGTAAGCTTAAAATAACGTTTTCACGCTTGTTAAGTTTGAATGACGTATTCGAATCCCCATAATAGGATTTGGATGGTCCGCTTTTCGTGCGAGTTACGAATTTCACGATTCTCATTTTTAATTTGTTGCTGCTAGCTGGTTTTTAATTCTCGAAAAATTCGTTCAATAAGCGAACGAAGAAAAGCAAATTTGATTTGTGCCCGATTAAGAAAATTTATCGTTTTCCTATTCGGAAACTTGATTACGAACGTTTACTTTAAAAAATTGTTTTGGGGCGCTGGATTAATGTTAGCACGTCACAAACTTATTAATGATACGTAAAATTGAATAACTGACACTCACGCGAGCTAACTTTATATTACTTTATTAGCTCGCAACAATTTGCTGAAACTGAAACGAGATACGATCACGCAAATTCTTAAGCCCAACTGTCAATTTCCCTGCACGTTCTGGGATAATCAAACTTAGCAATACAGAATCTCTTCCTAAAACTTGTAATTACAACTGGTTACATTACTTTTTGCATTTGATTGTAGCTCGTTCACATCACAGAGACGAATTTGGGGGCGGGTATTTTTTTTTTGTTAGGGTAATCCTTAACGTTTGAGCTTTGTTTCATTAGCTGTGTCAGTTGTTACACAACGGACGGAAGCGTGTGTGCTCTGACGTATGGAATTTGCATTGAAATTGAAAATTTCTAATGTGCCCCGAGTTTTTCATTTACTTGGGACTTGTAATTCATTATGCCAACGTTTCAGATTTTCAACTTGTTCGGATTAAATTTTTCTCAAACATTAAACCCGACCAAAATTATCATATGCAAACAATTAAAAAAAATTGGATTTTTAAATCGAAATTCGCAAAATTAATATTTGAAATTCACGTGAAAGACTGGATAACGAAAGCATATCTATTTCGTTAAAACAAAAATACATTCTCTTTGCATATGTTTCATGTTTCTATATAATCTGTGTCTATTCTCTTCATTATTTGTAACCAAGGAGGAACTCTCGTTAACTTTAATAAAGACCCGGAAAAAGAATTTTCTCCGGTCATTTAAGAATGCATTGAACTTTGTAGGGGTAAAGGACCCGTCATGCGTGCAAATCGTTTATGATTTAATATATTCCCTGATTAAGCGCCCCTAATGAAATGTCATCTGGACGGAGACGTAATGGAGGAAGTTTTAATTAAAAAAGATTTCATTAAAAGTGTAATGGGCAATTACGGTTCCCAAAAAAAAAATGCGTCTTTCGCACTTCTTACGGCTTCAACTTTTTGTTAATTTATAACATTGAACGCACGCACAATTATTAATTTTGCTTTGCTTTTAAAGTCTACATTGTAAGCAGCAGTTTAATTTTTTTGTTTGAATTTTCATAACGACTCTCAAGACAAAGGAAACGTGTAGGTAACTGAACCAGGAGCTTTCATAAGAAACAAAAGAGAAATTACTGAAATGGAATAAAAATACAAGTAAGCGAAATGAAAATTGCCAATTAGTTGAAAGCAGAGCGAACAAGTGAATTGTTATTAAATTAATTTTAATCTAAGGATTAAACTTGAAATGTTTTATTTACATGTAGACAATGAGTTAAGTTTCATCGCTTAAATCGAGAAAGTTTCAGTTTGCGAACTTTTTTATAATTCGTACTTAAAAGAGAGGATGAAAACTATTTAAAAATAATTACAATTAAGGATATTTATAAAATTTTAATCTACAAATTTCGTCCCAACCTCTTATTACATACAACACATCGCCTCAGGCTTTTATTAATTAAAAAATTGCATACTTTATCAATAACCGCCTTCATTAGACGTTGATTCATTAGTTTTGTTATCAATTATTTTCTTCGTGCTTTTATCTTTTGTATTCCACTACAACTTCACTAAAGCAAACGAACAGTAATAAGAACTCGGTTCTCTGTCAGACGGCTTTGTGTGACTTGAGTTGAGTTAAGGAGACTAATATTTACTCCCTTTTTATTATTGTGTATAAGAAGTATTTTAAGATCCATTTCGTTTAGTCTGTGTTCTAAAGTTAATTGAAGATAATTTATTTTAGAATTGTAGCCGAGAACGTCCAGAAAAAGCTTCTCAAGAGTCCTTGCAGGGTTGGCTACATTAAAGCTTAACTTACCTAATGGAATTTATATTCTTTGCATTACAATTTATATAGAAAGATATTTAAGAAACACACGTGTAAATAAAACTCGCGTTTAACTGAATTAGTAATTAATTATTTTTATTTTCTAATTCAAACAATGCTTAGCTAAATAAGGTGACAGTTATTTTAGGGGAGATTGATTTTAATATCTGGAGTAGATTTGAAAAATGGATACCTTGACTGAAGTACGGTAATAATTGTCTAAAAGAAAACGATCTGAAAGAAAAATGGTATAATTTATTTAAGCAAGGTGCTTCTATGAAATCATCTTTCTTGAAAAGTTCGGCGTAAAACTCCGCGAACTAGATAAGATAGATGTGAGATAATAAGTATAAAACATCAAAATTCACACAGTACTAAGCAGGTCTGCGTTTATCAAATTCACTAGATTTATCGCGTCCGGAAATATTCTCCTACATTCGAGTCTGGAAAATGATAATGTTTGAGGACGTCATTGTGCTTCCTTCATTTATAAAGACAGAGGAGCTACGCTGAAATAACGAAAGCTGGAAAAACTCCACTTTATTACAACTAACAATATGAGTTGCCATACTCGAGTTTTAGTAAAGTTAAAACTTACAGAAGTTTTTGATATCTTGATGCTTATAACGACTTTCATGCTACTAAACGGTCAAGTATCTGAAGTTTTAGAATTTAAAGTTACATTTTATTTTTAAATTTCAAGAAAATTACATATTTTCAATGGGTGTATTTTTTAATATTTTTTGCCCCAGTGGCGAAAATGGATTAATATACTCTTTGTTTGTTTCTTTGCTTCTTTTGTTTTCCTTGGCATTTTTTCATCATACTGTTTCATTCTAAATATCAAACTTATCAAACTGTATATAATCATCTACTCAATTTAAGGGGGAAATCATTGTGTACAATAAAAAAAACGGGTATACTTTTATGACCCATCGCGCCGAGAAGGCGGAACCATTTATCATTTTTTTGCTCCACCTTTTATATTTAGAAACCGAAACAGCTCGCAGAGAATCCCAAAAAAGTCCCGATAACGTTCGGAATAAGCGGCGTGACATTAAATTTCAATTTGCTCGAAGTGCTCGCCTTTAAAATTCACGCAATTATATTTACCACACGAGGAGAGGTGGTACGCGCCGACACAAATTAAGATTAGGGTGCAGTAATAAGTTCCATAATTCACCAAGATATCATGTAGCAATCCCTCTTTGTGTTTAATTTCAAGGATATCCTTATATCGGATTCGCTAATTCACACATATTCAAATAAACTCTGCTCAAAATATTCAAATGAAAGGTGAAATTTCTTATAATTTTATTGATTGCATTATATATACATTTTCTACCAAAACAGTTGCACCCTTAGGAAGAAATTTGGTTTATCTAGTGGCTCGACTTTGAAAGAGAGAAAGTTGTTAGCATTCACTATGTTAAGATTTTCTTGATTTTCACTTCTGAAGAATTAACAATTTGAAGATCTGTGGAATAGGTTTCATTGTTCAGATGCAATTGGAATGGATTGTAAAATACTTGAAACCTGAACAGTTTACTGATGCATATATCATTAATGAAAGTTTTATGGTCATCAGGTTTCAGGAGCGTCAATGGATCAACTGTTGGGAAATCATAGAACTTGCACTTTCAAAATCATCTATTTTAACTTCTAATTTAAATCAAACATCCATTCAACTTCAATAACTACATAATACTGACCGATCACACCCAAAAACTTAAAAGTAAAAAAAGAAATCAACCTAATCATTGTCACGTAATAGCAAACACGTCTCGTTTTTTCCCTTGCAGGCTGCGCCGGCCTTGTCCTTATCTTGGCCTGGCTTACATTCGGCCATCCTGTTGTCTCTGATTGTCCTCAATCAGTTCAGAACTGGATTCAGAACCCTAGTAAACAAAATTACTTTCGTTCAAAATCTGTTTGACAAACCTTGCTTTATCAAGCTATTTATGTGGGGCAGACGTCCACATGAGTCCACGTAGGATCAACCTCTACGTATTGATTACAAGCTGAACATCTATGATAAGTTCTAACAACCTCATCCGTGTGGGCAAGCATCACATGGTTGCATGTAGGATCAACATCTACGTGTACCTCATAGGCAAACATCTATGAGCGAAAAACAAAGCCTAATGTCCTTGACCTTCATGTGGACAAGCATCACATGGCTTAACACATAATTTACCTGCTCTTTTAGCGTTATCCATGTAATTATCACACTGGTACTGGCCTTGCCCGTCGTGACCTTCATGACAGCATACCTATCATTTGGCAATACCGCCGTTATTCTGAAAGGACCTTTATATTTAGCCAACAACTTTCGACTTTCGCCTGTAGCAGGAGCGTTCGTTTTCTGTACCATCACCAGATCTCCAATGTTATATTTTCGTGCCCTCGCTCGCCTCTTGTCATCTTTTCTTCTGTTTTTATCCTCGCCGCTAAAAGAAACGCCTACCAAGTATCTACTAGTGCTAGGGAAATTTTTAACGTAACCAGCGAAATCAACAAATTCTTTATAATTTGCCGCCCGCAGGACTATTTGCATTTGTTTGTCTTGCACGTCGTCTATAATTACATCAATAATTTGCTCATCCGTCAATGGTAGTTGAAGTTTATTTAACTTGGTTAACTTGGCAAAACTGTACTCGTATATGTCCTGCCCACTTTTGGCTATATACGCTGCCGCATCATGAAATAATTGACCGAAATTTAACTTTCCGGGAAAAGTAGATTTTAGCAAGCACTGCCATTGAGTCCACGAATATTGTGCAGTTTTTAACCCGTCATACCACAATCTAGCAATACCTTTTAATTTTCCCAATGCCAAATAAATAATAGTTAAGTCATCCCAATGATACATGCGCGCACACTCATTCACTTTATTTAACCAATCGTTAATATTTTGATGACGGATCGAAATCAGACAGCAGTCTATCGTCTTTATGCAAAGCCCATTTTGGGTGATTATCAAGAATATTATCGGCAAGAAATGGGCGCATACACACGGCTTCCCTCAAATTGTCAATCTGTCTCTGCATGTGTTCAACTGGCTGCGGCAAGGGTGCAGTGTACGATCTATTTGACTCACTCTGTACAACCCTCGGAATATTTAGCGAATCTACGGCATATGTGCTCACTGCAGCCCCGAGATCACTCGGCGTCGTCCTGTGGTCACACTGTTCGTTCATTTCTCTTTTTTTTTAAATACTTTACACTTTTTATTTTAAATAATATCTATGGGGCAACTATCCCACTTCTGATATGTTAGAAAATCATAGAACTTGCACTTTCAAAATCATCTATTTTAACTTCTAATTTAAATCAAAAATCCATTCAACTTCAATAACTACATAATACTGACCGATCTTCCCGGTCACAGCCAAAAACTTAAAAGTAAAAAAAGAAATCAGCCTAATCATTGTCACGTAATAGCAAACACGCCTCGTTTTTCTTCGTTTTTTCCCTTGCAGGCTGCGCCGGCTTTGTCCCTATCTTGGCCTGGCTTACATAACTTAAAGCAATTCCTATTTTTCCGCGATTTTCAGTTTACTTTCGAAACCATGGCAACGTAATATCAGATGTAATGGTATGGGTTGTCTTGCATTGGTTAAAAGTAACCTTTGGTCTTTATCACAGGCGGATTCAACAAGATCTTAAGACCCATTTTGTTGTCTATAAGAAACGAACATGTTCACGCCATGTTCTAGTAAAATAATACTGTGTGGTATATTAAATGACTTTCTCAAATCCTTCTGCAACAAGAAAATTAAATATTTGGCGCTAAAACATTAAAGTCATTCCTTAAAACGTCTCCCTCAATCGGCAACTAACTTAAAGGCGCTGCGACATTATAGCAAGCCTGGGATAAGATGCTAGAAGAGACCATCGATCGTCTCATTCCGCTCTGTGACATATTCCTTGTTATTTTTTTTCAAACGAAAACTCTAGATTAATATAAATACATTATGGTAGATGGTAAGTAAATGTAATAGTACTTATATAATTCGTGCAATTAACAGGGTTGATAAAAATCATGATTTAATAAAAAACAAAAAATTCATGATTTTTTCTTAAGCAATCACGCTTTTCTTGTTTTTTGATTTTTTTATTATCTTTGTACATAGAAATTGCAATAATTGACATTAACAATACGAATAATTGAAAATAACAATAACGACTAAGATACGTCTTGTTCAAACTAACGCGAGTTGTCGCTATTTTCTAGTCTACATCGCGAACGTGCGCTGCGTAACGATAACGAGTAAAGTGTGTAATACTTCATAACAGAGAATAAAAGTCCATCTATAGTGATATGTCTTCTTATAGAAATGGTAGGAAAAAAGATCCTATTTGGCAACATTTTATTGAAAAGTCGTGTAAATCTGCTGGAAAAAGAGGAAGTAAAGCTACTTGTAAAAAATGCAAGGTAGAAATGCAAGGGCTTGTGGAACGTATGAAAAACCATTGAGAAAAATGTGCTTCAAGTAATATAGAAAAAGAAACAAAAACAGATAATGGAAGTGCCTCTGCAAGCATAGTGGTAAATGTACAATCGAACACATTAGAAGAGGACAGTTTGGATAGTGACCCATTGCTCATAGCTTCTACTTCATCTATTAAAAAAAAAGGCATCTAATTCTAGTTCTGGGTCTTTATCTTCTTTTGTCGTGCGTGCAACGAAGTCTAGTAAAGAGGAAATAGATAAACAAATTGCTAGGGCTATTTATGCAACAAATAGCAACTTCACATATGTTGAGTAAGTCACACAAAAAATCAAGAAGATTATAAATTGTATAAAAATTATAAGGCTGAATTTCATCAACTATTAGAAACTGCTAAACGCGACTACTATGAAAGCTGTATAATGCAAGCAATGTGGAAAGTTATTAACCAAGAGAACGGAAGAAACAGGAGAAAAAACGCGAAGGACAACGATATAACAGCCGAAAAGATTTTTTCCAAAAAGTAGGTGAAAGTACATTACGGGGAATCAATGCAAATGGTCAAATTCAAGATCCAGAAAACTACCTTAGGAAATATAAGAAAACAATATCGCATTCGTTGTATTTCTACCCAACAGATGAGAATGAAATAAAGAACATAACAAAAAACTTCAATTGATATATTTCGTTTTAGTGTAAAAATTTTGAAGCGAATAATAAATGAAATTTCCGAACCTCTCACAATAGTGATAAATAAATGCATTAGTGAAGGAATACTTCCGGAGAAATTGAAAGCAGCCAGGGTGATACCCATCTATAAAAAAGGTTGCGAAAATAATTGCGATAGCTATAGACCTGTATCAATACTACCCGTCATATCTAAAATCTTTGAGATTTTTTGAGTCAAATAACCTTTTAAGTGACAATCAACATGGATATCGAAAAGATAAATCGGTTGTAACAGCTATGTTAGATATACTATCGGAAATAATAGAAGCAATAGATAATCACAGCGCGGTAGAAATTGCACGCTGCGACTTGTCAAAAGCATTTGATACGGTCAATCACCAAACATTAATAAATAAATTACAACATTATGGAATTCGAGGTCACTCATTAAAAATTCTAACTTCGTATAAAGATCGCACACAGGTGATTGAATGGAACAACAGCAGATCCAGTAGCAGTAAAATATTACACGGAGTCCCCCAAGGTTTCATACTGGGTCCCCTGCTTTTCTTAGTATATATTAACGATCTAGTAACAAATGTAAGAGCCGATAGTGTTTGTCTATTTGCCGATGACACAACATTTTTAAACAAAACCAGTGATGAAGCTAGCCTCGAAGAGAAAAGACAAGAAACATTAAAAGATGCAGAGATTTGGATGAAGAGCAATTAATTACAACTAAACAAGAACAAAACTCAAAATCTAAAATTTAACGTGAAAATGGTAGCAGGACAAGAATACATAAAATTTCTTGGTTTATTAGTAGACGAGAAGCTCAGCTGGTCGCAACACATAAATCAATTATGTAAATCTTTAACATCTTACGTGTACAGTATCCGTCAACTAAAGAAGATCTCAATATACCAGGTGGCCCGAACATCTTACTTCGCCAATTTCAATAGCAGAGCTATATACGGCATCATTTTCTGGGGTACTTCCAGTCAGGCATCGCGAGTCTTTCTCCTACAAAAAAAAGCTTTGAGAGCTTTGTGTGGACTAAAAAGCAGTGAGAGTTGTAGAGAAGTGTTCAGAACTTAAAGAATACTTACCATTCCGGGAACATACATACTTACCTGTCTAAAGTTTGTCCATTCCAACCGAAGTCGCTTTTCCACAAACGGTGAACATCATTTGTATAGCACCAGACGAAGAACAGCATTGCAGAACCCGCACCACCGACTGAAATGGACGCAACTGGGGCCCGATATTGTTCAACACACTACCACAAAGCAAAGCAAAGACAAAAGACAGTTTAATATTTACATCAAAGAGTTTTTAATAAATAATGTTTTTTATTCACTCAAAGAATTCCTGTCCTATAAATATTAATTATAAACTGGCATATAATCTACATATTCATACCTTAGAATCTACTTAAACTTTAACATACTCTACGGACGCCACTTGATCTAATTATTTGTTGTTTGTCACCTGTGTCATTGCCTTTCGTTTTTTTACATTACATTGTATGTCATTCTATGTTTTATATATTATATTAAATTATACAAAAATTGACACACACATTGTGTACGAACTGTATTCGTTGTATTAACACGAAATTTCTTGACAATCATTGTAATCTTTATTACAATAAAATTGATTGATTGATTGATTGAGCAACCGGAAGTAAAAAAAAAGTTATTGCGCTTTTACGGCCGGAATATATACCACCCTCTAGATATGATGTGTCTAACCGACTGCTAAATGAAGTGTACAATGAAAAGAAAAGTAAATATTTTAAAAATTTATCGGGAAAGTCATTGGAAGGATGGTCCAATGTCCATAATGAACCAATTATATGTGCAACAATCACTACAGAAAATGGGTCCTCCTTTTTAGTAGACACAATAGACACGTCTGCAAATCCAACTTGCAATAAACTATCGCTGTGTAGAAAGCAGTTTTGTAACAGATAATAATAATAATAATTATTATTATGTTGTTGTCGCCCAACAGGAAAATTCCCACTTATAGGACTAAATACAAATATTAAAGATAACTTATCTAAGAAATACAAATAACACAAACAACAATTAAAACGCAACTAAGACTTATCATAAAATTTGTCCCTGTAGATAACGTCGGCATTACGGCACATAGAGTAAGGGAGAGATTTTAAACGAATATTGGTGCTAGCAGATGGTAGGTGAAATGTTGTGGTCCATCTAGAGTTAAAACGTGGCATTAGAAGAGTTCAAACGTGGCACCAATCCCAGGATTTCAGCACAATCAACTTGGTTGTGAAGAATCTTCCAGATAAATCTGGCTCCATGGATATCGCGACGTTGACTGAGAGACTGAAAATTGTGCCTAAGTAGTAAGCAATCATAGTCAATGCCCCTAGGAGGATATTGCCCACTGATTTTAAAAGTAAGGAATTTCAGGAACCTACGTTGTACGCGTTCAATATCCAAACGGTAGCAAATATATAGGGTTGACCATACTTGCGAAGCATATTCTAGCCTGCCAACAACCAACGAATTAAAAAGACATTTTAAAACATCTATGTTACTGAAACTGTACGTAAGACAAAACCGTACATTTTTGAAGCAACTGTAACAATATTATTTATATGATTGGAAAAGCTAAGTGCAGAATCAAGAGTAACTCCGAGATCAAGAGTGACATACTTTCTTTTTAACGGCTGACCATTGATGGTACGAAGCTTTCTGGTGTAGGTCACTACACAACATTTACTAACATTTAAATTTAAATAATTGTTTGAACACCATAAAACAACAGCGTCAAGACACCGCTGAAGCTCTGTAGTTTCAAGAATATTCGTGACTGAGGCATAGATTTTGACATCATCCGCAAAAGCAAGCGCTCGAACTTCTAGAGATACCAACAAGTCATTGATAAATAACACAAAAAGTAAGGGACCCAAATTGGAGCCCTGTGGGACACCAGATGTTGCTTGATATTCAAACGAGTTGTAACCATTATAGGACACATAGTTTTTACTATGTTTGTCAAATACGACTTCATTAAATTTAACGCAGATGATGTCATACCGAAAGAACTTGTTTGAATCATGTTTTATTTTCTTTTTAAATTTAAGTTTAGTTTACCTACATATTATTTTTAAGCAGATAGCTCTAGATACGTAGATAATCTAACATTAAAGAAATTGTTCTATTTATTTGAAGTTTCTGAAGTTTGATTTATTTAGATTATCAGTTTTTTTACACGATTTGATTCAAATCATGATTTAAATTAAAAAAAATCAGTTGATTTAAATCATCGAAACTCTGATATACAGGACGTAATCGATTAAGTTTCATTCATTAAAATTATAAGTCTCCATGACGCAAGATAATTAATTCTGCAACTACCAATGGTTTAGTCCAAAAATAAAAAAAAGACTGACCTACAACGAGAGCACATCGTCTTGTTTAAAAACCTCTGCTCTTATTTATTAATATCAGTTGATTTAAATCATGATTTAAATCGTCGCAACCCTGGCAATTATTGATGATGGAAAATATGCCATGAACGGTTCCAATGGTAATCAGACTCATGAAGACATTACCATGTGAATAAAGTAATCATTCCTTCTATATTCCAAACTTATCACTAACAATAAGGAAACACCTTGTTGGTTAACTTTTCCTCGAAGTTAACAGTGTCAAAGAAATCAAGAATATTGGGTTTCCCGTTTTTTGAATCTTGCAATTTTGGTTTTAATGTTTCCTTTTAGTAAGTTGAACTTTTCCTGTAAGTTATTCACAAAGAGTAGATCCTGGAGAGTACGAAGGTAGCATATAAATTGATACTTGTGTTATATCAAACGAGAGTTCCTTACATGCGTTGTTAAGCACTAAAAGAGAAACTGAAATTGAATGACCGGTTTTCTAGTCATGAATAAGCTAGAGCCGAAGTTTTTTATTAAAAAAAAGCACGGCCCAGTTGCGGAAGGATTTTACATTCAAGAGTTGATATTACGGAAAATCCGAACAGGAAAGAAAACTAAAATATACTCCTACGTAATAACACTCTCAATTTTTTTAAATGGTGTTCATTATAAGTTTAAAGTGCAGTTGTTATAAACTAAGAGTTTACATACAATTACTAACTTTCAAACTCCGTAACTTGTTTTCAAAGCTACGTCTGAATTGGTTTCAGACGAAGATGTGCGTAAGAGTAAATTAGGTGACAAAAAATAAAATTTTTAATTAATTATATCTGACATTCATAATTTAACATGTTATGAATATAACATTACAGAATTAATTTACCGAATTCAATGAATTCCACTTTGTTTATTCAATAATCACAAAACATGGAGAACCGGCAACAGACAAAACCATCGAATATTTGCAAATTTCTACTTTATATTAAAACACGGCCTAATTAATTAATTGTACGCAACGAAAAGCGCAGGATGTATTGGGCATCGATGGCCTGATGGATGATATAAATGATGTCCACCATCGTATTCATTAGGGAATCAAACTCTGAACACCAGAGGCTTACATTGTTTTTACTCCCACAATTTACTGACCTTTTCTAAATTAATTCATTTCAGTTAATTGAATAACATTTGTGAAAGAAACGTTGATTCAATTAAAATATTCTGAAAATATTTTATATTTAATGAAGCGGCTTTTATTATATTATCCTTGGCAATGTTCTGCTTTTCTTATGTCCTTTCTGCAACAGGTAGTCGCCACTGCATCATTTTCGTTCTTTAAATTTTCAGCGTTTTAATTTTATAAGAGATATTTTCTATACGCGTTTAATTCAGTTTCATTGTAGTATCTACTTCTCGGAGACAGAGAATTTATTTCTAGCCGTATTTCTCTGCAAATGAGTTAGTTAGGCCGTTTAAACGTCGCAGAAGCTTTGTCTTTGTCAGAAGCAGGTGAATGATTGTCGTTGCGATTTCAATGATTACCTCTTTGTGGCTTTGCGGCGACGTACGCTTAATTTAAATCAAAAAATAACGACTTCACTACCCGGATAAATGATTGCCACTTGTTGTAGAACCACCTGTAATTATGGTGCGAATTCTGCAATTTCAAGTGGGTGGAAGTTTAATCAATTACCTTTCGCCATAAATTTGTGTATTCAGGAACTCGCTTCTCTAAAAATAACTCAATTGAAATCAACATTATAAAAAAAGAGAAAGCAAAGATTACAATTTCATTCCTTTGTTTATTCGGTTCCGAACGCAAACAACTTTTTCTTCAAACAAGGTAATATTTTTGTTCTGGTTTCTTTTTGTTATGCGATTCTGATTGTTGGGAAATCGGCCGTAAAGCAATTAAAACTCGTTTTCTTCTGCTTTACGCAAACAGAACTTGATTAATGAAGGCGAGAACGAATTCCACGTCAGCGATGGCCGCCATAAAACGGCAATTTCACGTTTGTTTCCTGCCCCCTTTTTTTCCTATCGAGATGAATAAGTTAAGCCGATCGGAAATACATCGACAGATAGATTTCCAACTTAAAGTATCCGTCGCTCAGAGAAAAAAAAAACTAATATAACTTGTTATGGATCGATGGTGGACGATCATCTGTCCTGATTATTAGAGATGAATGAGGGTGAGAGTAAATAAAAAAATAAGTCAAGTGGTGATCCTAAAGTTACCATTTCTTTTGTGAAAAGCGAATGAATTCTAGAGAACAAAAAAAAGCAAAGTTTAGAACAGGGGAGTGAACAAGAAAATATATATGTGAGCATCACTATCGAAATTGATGACCGGTGAAAAAACGAGTATGTGCAAAAGTGTTGTATCCTTGCGTTTGATTTTCTATTGTGTAGCTGTCATCCCTTTACAACCACCTATCGATATCGCCCGACTTGTGATATCTCTTTCTTTGTGTGTAATTTTTCAATGCCACACACAAAAACCACACTCCTTTTACTTGTTGTAGATCAGCAAATGCATTTTGAACTTAAATAACATTGGCATTAGTAATTAATAGTTGATAGATCGTATTCATAATTTATTTTAATTAAATCCCCTCGTTCGCCTTTCAAAGAGTATTTACTGCATTTACTGTTCATAATTACATTTTATTATTGATGTGTCGTTCATCAGTTTTAAAATTGGACAAATTCACAATTGTTTAAGTACATAATTATTTGGAACGAATCGATTCCTTACAATTGATTAAATTTCAATATAATAAGAACATAATTTATCAGCAAATACGAACATGACCCGGAATAAATGTCCCCAAGCTTTAATAATAAATAATTCATGAGGCTTGGAATTAATTCAGAGTTTTACGGCTTTAATTACTGCGGAAGTATTGTTTCTTTGGGTTTCTTCGGCTCGTTCCCTCAGCGATATCGAAGTTTTAATAAAGTTAATATCACGTTATGGAATTATTCGAATCGATGGTTTCTTTGTGCCGCGGAAGGCGGAAGGAGCCGCCTCGGAAGGATCGCTCAAATTTTTAATTTTAACGGCAGTGTAATTCGGTGTAGCGTAAACGATACAATGCGCCAATCAGGGTGGACATGCCTGGGAAAATTTACAGCAGGAAAACCATTTTCATGAAGCCGATGAAAAATAAAACAAGTCCTTAATTCCGCTGATTATTTTCTGTACAGGCATAGATAATTTTATTTATAACTTTTCAATTTTTATTCATTTAACGCTGCCGAACGCAAATATGTAGTATCGAACGCAATTCGAATTTGAAATGATTTTGTATGGTTTGGTTGGTCATATTTTAGTTTGAAACTCACAAGGAACCGTAGTTTTTAACGATAAAATGGCGGTCCAAAACGCCGTGGGGAATTTTTACACTGCGAAATGCAACACTGTACTCATTGTTGGTGGCACCGGAACTTCGAAGATGGATGTAACGCCGGAAGCAACAAAGCAGCGTTTATCGAAAAAGAAACCAAACATATTTTACCTCATAATGTCGAGAAACTTGCATAACGTTGATAGTAATTTAAAGTTCGGGGCTTGAGTACTCTAAAGATCCACAAATCACTTTCATACTCTAGGAAGAAGAAATCGTTCCCTAAATTAGATCTCTAAATC
This sequence comes from Serrognathus titanus, assembly GCA_039766575.1. Classification (NCBI taxonomy): domain Eukaryota; kingdom Metazoa; phylum Arthropoda; class Insecta; order Coleoptera; family Lucanidae; genus Serrognathus; species Serrognathus titanus. The sequence continues at coordinate 6,614,433 of CM077912.1, forward strand.
TCTAAAACACGATGTAAGGACCCGGAAAAATGCTTAGAGAATTTATAAAATTAATTTATCTCTCATTTTATTGTAATCATTTCATTATCAGCTCTGGTTGTTCTTAGAAAGAAGCCGGATGTTCGTATCGCTTTTATGAGCTTCGGATGCGATTTCAAATCAATCCTATCAGGTTTGATTCAGAAAATGTAAATCACGCCACAAAGCGTCTCTGCCCTTGAATGAGCGACGTGGGTAAAAATCAGTAAAAACGAGACGTTTACGTCATCTCGTATCGAGAAAGTTCCGCTTAGAAGCTACTGTGGGGACCGTCTGAATTCAAATTCTTGCTGATCTCACAGAATTTCCCTCCTCAATTTTTCAGGAGGTGACGAGCCTTTAAGTAGCTTAAGCGAGGGAGATAAGGAAGTTCCCGGTTATCTTTTGATTGATCAGCGTTGAATCTCTCGTCGAAATTTTAATTTCTTTTTTCTAAGTTCGGATTTTGATTTTTTGTTATAAATTTTCCAAAAGTTTGTCATCGGTTTCGGTCTTGAAAAACAGAAGCTTTTCCCGCGCAGTTTAGTGTTTTATCTAAATTAAATTCGTCGCAATCGAAATAAGTCTCGCAAAGCTAACTTTAGAGTGTATCCCCAAAATTTTGGATACGAGAAAAAATCTTTTGATTCGTCGCTGGTAAGCTCAATGTAATTGTTGTCAGAAAGTTAATTAATTAAAAGCATTTTTCTGTGTGAATTATACCTCTCTCCTTCTTGTCGAATTATATTTTTTTTTGTTGTCATAAATATTTTCAGATATTTTGTATTCTGTAATTTTTTTGATATTTGTTCTTGTTGTAGTTTCATGTGTTTTAAAGAAAAATTACGTTATGATTTGTTAATTTTAAATTTGTTGTAAATTCTTTGATCTTGTAAAACTTTATTTTAATATATATTTAATTTGTTAAAACTATCGAATTTTATTTAAAATTTTTAAGTAGTTTTTCTAGAGAATCTTTAATAATAATTCGAACAAGGAGTTGGAGGAGAAAGATCCAACAAACCCAAAATAAGTAAGTCTGAGGGTAAAAAGGGCCAAAATTCAAATCAAGTCCAAAGAGAGTGGGAAGAACGATTGCTGGCTAACTTTTGGCTAAAACTGGAAACGCTACTAACAAAGCAGTCGCTTCTTGCGTCTCGATTTGGTTTGGAAAAGTTTTGGTTAAAAGGGTGGTAAAGTTTAGAAAAGGAGTTCAGAGAAGTCAGAATTTGAGACTTCCAATCTCTTTTAATTTTCACTGTAAAGGATTTCTATTTTAGAAATCTCGTGTTCTGGTTAAGAACTGTTTTGTTTTGACTTCAAAATATAAACCACCCCTTTCTCCCGTACTGATCAGGTTCTTACAACCCTGTACGTGTAGGCCTCTTACTTTAAATAAGTTCGTTTACGTAATTTCTAATTTTCAAATTTAAAATCTAAAATTGTTCGTTTATTAAATTATGTAAGAATTTGATGAAAATGTGAGTGATGTGCTGTAGTACAAAGTACATTACGTTCTGTAATGCTTCAGGCTATAAAGATCGAATAACAAAAACTGTCTGAATCCATTCGCCTCAATTGAATTGTCTATTCGACGAAGGTAATTGGAAGAACTAGACAGACAGGTTGATTTGCTCCCTGAAAATTTCAATTTGATTCAGACCTGATCTTTTTAAAAGATCGTTACACGCATGAAGATTTACCGGTTATTTAATTATTCCTTGTTTACACGTTCTGCTATTGTCGCGGTGGAATTTGCTTTAAATTGTAAAGAGTCTTTTGTCATTCGAAACAAAGAATCTCTTTAGGGTTACGTATTTAGGCGCATAAAATACTTATGAAAGTCGCCCTAAAGTATTTTCCTTCCTTCGTGTGACGTACGCTAAATGCGTGAAGAAACGACGTTTTATGAATTTTTCCTTATATTCCTGACGTTTTGCAAATGTTTCGTTTTCAGGAAATAAATTACAAACGTGCCGCGTAATTCTTGTATAATGCAGCCTGAAAGCTTTTTATATTCCGGGATTTCCTCACCGGTATTCGATCGGCAACAATACGACACGTTAACAACGTTTTCATTATTCTTATTTTGTGTTTAGTTAGTGTACGGATAATACCAGCTTACGCTATTATATGTTCATGAAATAGTGAAAAATGTTAACACAATATGAAACGAATTAAATACTCTTTGCTGCCAGTTGTGGATGAGTTATAGATTTAATAAAAATAAATACTTTTATCGAAATGAAATTGCTATTAAATTTTATTTTGTTTATTAATTTATTGTTGTCATATAAATTTTTTCATGAATATATTTTGCAACGTTCGCAAAATAATAAGAAACCTACAGACCTTAAATGTATATGTTAAATATGGAGATATGAATTTCACTTTGTCATTTAGTTACCGTTGTAGACTTCATATGCAATTTGTATTTTCACTTTTGAACAGTGACAGGTTATCAAGTTATGAAAGCCTAGCATACAGAAGTAATTTACTTGTAATATACTTCCAACTCGATATATTCGTATGAGTTTTTTAATGCATTAAAAAAAAGAGACCCGTATTATGAGAAAATGTGGTTTTGCATTATATAATAAATTTAAATTACTGAATAATCACTAGATTAAACTAGTATTTGCAGTATGAGAAGTTACAAATGTAACGTTATTACCGCCGATTTAGTTCAGTTTACTTTGGACATTTAATCTCAGTTTAGTTTATCAGCATACAGCAAGACCATATTTAGTGTATTAATAGAAATGCTGAACCCAGTTGAAACTTCCTAGACACGAAAGTGCAGATGGAATTGTTAAATTGTTAGAAAAGCATAGAAGTGGAAACACGAGAGCACACATCCTAGGTTCAGGGTGAATTATTACTCATTGCTAGAATTGGGTCATGGACCAGATTCAAGGAAAGAAACCTGAGTTGCACTTTAATAAGGTTTTGCCGCAAACCGACTTTATGTGTGATATAGTAATGATTTATTGCAGTTCACTAGGACTACATGGAGAATAAGCCATAAACTACAGAGTAAAATTACCGAAAATTCAGTATATCTAAACACCTAATCGAGACATGCATCAATGTCTTATAATATAAGTGATTAATGTAGTCGCTTAACTGTAATTCAATTTCTGGTATAAATGTGTGAGTCAGATTTGAAATTCATAGATTCCTTCCGAAAGTCATCAATCTTGTTGGCAAAACGATACATAGCTTTCGAGTTTAAATACCGTGAAATCATTAATACTATTTCGTTGAAGGATATGTAAAATTCTTGCGTTTCTCTAAAACTCGTCATATTTCATTCGAAAAGTAATTTCTAGGGAAATATGATGATTTAAACGTGTTGAAAGATATTAATTGATACTAGACAAAAAAAGATAGTTATGTACATACATGTTTCTGAATATTTCGTAACATAAATACGCTTAAGTATACAGGATCTTGTATTGGTGGAGCCAGTATGAAACTTATATTAATTAAGTGTAATTAAGAGTGAATATTGGATGTATCGTGTGGAACAAGCATGGAGTCTTGTGGAACACCACATTCCGATAGAAGATTTCGTATTGAATTACCATACCAGCTCTACAACACCCTCTATAGGACATGCCTGACAAGGGGGGTGACTTGTGCGCTAGTAGCAGATATGAAAACAACATAAAATTAGATAAGTAAGAAATAGTACTAGAGCTGTTATAAAGCCTTCAATTTCTTATAATTATTCTAACAGCTTTTGGAATTTAATAATGCATTACATTTTCTTTTGTTGTGATATTTTCAATCATCGTTTAGTTAAAGCTGACTCTCGAAAGCACAATCGATTACCTATTTCTTTATGAATTTAATAAATTGCAAGCACGGATTTACTTCGACGAACAATACCACGAGGATAAGAAAATACTGAGCTTTAACTTTATAATATTTAAAAGAAAGCAACTTACGTTCACTAAATCCCCTCTTACAAGAATTCAAGTTGATAGAGATAAGTTACTGTCCGTATTTTTTAAAAGAAGCGTCGCACCCAAAGAAATTTTAATTCCGCCTTATTTCCAAACTGTCAGAAATAAACGAGACGCAGGGCTGGGGGGAATGTTTTTGGATCGATGTATACTTAGAACTTAGAAATTAAACGTCGCCTCGAGATTATACACAACATAAATGAATTCGAGATCAAGTCTGCAGACGACAAAGAAGAGTTAAGAAGGCAAAGTTCGTCGCGTAAGTAAATAAGTAACCCATTTAGAGTGTAGTGTTAAAAAGCAGCCGGAGTGTATGGATAATCCCATCATAAACGAACTATAAATTCTGCCTTTATTGCGTATTTTCATTTGCCGGGACTCCAGACGCGAACTTGTCTGTGGATATGGTTACGGAATTTTATTAAAGTTTAAGAGCTCCAACTCAAGCGACTTAAAACATATTTATGAAGCTCGGCTTAATAATTATTAATTCCGCTCTGTACGTAATACTGTTTTATTTGAAGTTATTAAATCAGAATATATTGCAATTTCTTCGTACGGCGCTCAAAGAAAATCAAACTGGAAAACGAAAAGCCACGTGCGTATTTTAGTTATAATTAATTCAAACTATTATTTGTTGCTTAGGATGGAAAACCAATATGTCTTTCGGTGATTTGCATATTTAACAAACCAGCGCGCCTTATTCTTGTCTGCACGTGGGTGGGCGGCGTTCAGTTGAAACTTTTGATCCAAGCCTGTTTATCAAATATAATAGCTTTGTGATATGCTATACGTTACGCAAAGTGCATGTTGAACTTCTTCAGTTTCATATTTTATGAACTCCGAACGAAATCAAGGTTATTGTTCGAGAGCGTTTTTCTCCTCCGCCAATAGCAGCGTGTTTTATAATCTACTGTTCGAATCTAATTTCGAAAGGGGAATTTTCCAATAAAATTTTACAAGTAAGACGCATCCCTGTGTTTTAATAAATTTGATACTGAAAGAAGGATTTGAAATGATGCCGCTGCAAGTTGTCGGTCTCCGAAAATAACAAGAGAGATTTTATTCATAATCCTCTTTACGTGTGCAAGGGAGGTTACCACCTCGTAATATTTAATGTAAAATATTTTCGGCGCCTTATTTTTAATAACTATATTAGTCAGAAGGCAGAGTTAAATTGAAAAACGTAATTGTTAAAGGAAATTTGAAATTTTATAAAGAGAGCAAACGGCATTCTGTACATTAGATAGAGAAAAAAAACTTTTCTTTTTTTGAAACTCGTCCCTATGACATCATTCGAATGTCAATTCTGCAGAAGTGTTAACAGCACGCGAGTTCCAAAAGGGATACAGGAGTTTTGCTGTCATTACAAAGTCAAGCGAATTATTTTTGTTTATAATTTCGTTGATATTAAAAGCCATCGAAAACCATGAACACAGACGTTAAAAAAATTATTGAGAAGTCATGAAAAGGCTATTGAAAAGATTGTTGAAAACTCATTGAAACAGCCCTTCAAAAGCTTGTTTGAAAGCTCTTGAAACAAAAAAAATGAATCATATTAAGCGGCCGATATTTCTTCCGAGTAAGTATTATAGAAGAATAAAAAACTAATATGTCATGTCATTGCTTTAGATGGAGTATGTTGCCTATACGCCCTTCAACAATAAATAAAAATTGCTTTCTCAACACAAGTGTAGATAATCTAATACCAATTTTAATTAAGAAAAATTGATAAATATACACTTATACATAAACAATGATTAATTTGTACTGACAATGTCTGCTTGTAGCAAATCGATTGGAAGATTACTTTTAAATTACCTCCAGATATTTCTATAATTGAATTTCACTTTCCTTCTCCGTTTTTTGCCCGGTTTCAATTATCCAATTTACAAAATTATTACTTGTTTTCTGTTTCCCTTGATTAGGAAGCTTCTGTGTGAACATATTTGCCTTCAATTTATTCGTCGTGCTCGCTTTAAAATTTCTTTGGAATTTCACTCGCCCACTTCTCGTTTTATGGTATTTCAAATAATGATACAGTCGTGTAGCGGCCTGTATTCATTCATTCATAAACGTTGCAGTAAGGAAGAGGACATCCTATTTGTGCCGTTTTATTATATTAGGCGACGAGAAAATAGAATTCGTCGCAAAAAACGTTTACGTTTTCCTCGTTGACTTGGACGCAGCATTTTCCACGGCTACCGTTCGTTGAAAACCCAGATTTGGATCGAATTCCTGATATTAAATTTGATGTTTTTTTTCCTATTCGGAACTCGCAAGGAAATCAATGTGGGATTGTCACATGTGAACACATCACAGTTTCTTTTTATAATTTAAAAAGTCAATCATCAATATCATTTATTAAAATCAATTACAGTTAGCAATCAATACGTGTACAACAGAGTAAATAATAACAATTATAGTAAAAGTAAACAATCTCAATCTAACGTTAAAATTTAACTTATTGTCAAAAATCTCGTCACCAGAGAGCGGATAATCAAGCAACTATCTGAAGTTTGCCTTTTTACTTTTTGTCAATTGAATTTCTGGTGTTTTGAATTACTTTGTTAAGACTTTTATGTTTGTATTGATGGGATCCATCACTTAATTCGTGAATGAAGGAAACGGCTATCTCCAAGGTAGCTCTGCTTTTACCCTACGAGTGTCTTTCAGAGCTCCTTCCAGTGTTAGAGGTCGTAGCAATATAAACCGACAAGTGGACAGACATGCTTCCTATAAGGCAAGTAAACTGACTAAAGTTAAAGTAGAGTCTGACGCCTACGTCTAACAATTGACTAAAAAGGATTGATCAAGTAAAATCGAAATTAATAAAGAAGGTAGAAAGAAAATATATTTCAATAACACATTATTTACGATGACACAACTTGAATAAAGTTGTTTTAAACGCGTATTAACAAAATAAATATAATTGAAGTATGTAGAAAGGCTGTCCCAACATTTACATCGATAACATAAAATATTTAATATGATCTCGATTCGGGGGCCCTATTTGTACTTCAAATTAAAATTTACCCTTTGAGAGAAATGTTATCGTCGGTAAGTCAAACACTCTACATTACATTGAGGAAACATTTGCCCAGATTAAAATTTAATGCCGCCTTCATTAAATATTTTGCGGATTAACGAACGGGAGCTTTGCGGACAATTTTTTTATGTTCAGGAAGTTTAATAGGTATAATTTAATTTCAAAAACACTTACATACAGTGTGATTCTTGAATAAATCACCTGTAAAAGGAAGCTCTTGAAATCTTTTCGTTAAATAAAATATTACTTATAGTTGGTGATTTTAATATTTCTAAATTTACTGAACTTAACTCTATATGTTTAAAAGTACGTTTATTTCACAATTTTTGTAATTCCCAGGAGTTAATGCAGTATAATTATATAAGAAATAGCCGCAATAGATTACTGGATTTAGTTTTATCTAATCTTCCTCATGACTTACAATTAGTAGTCAGGCATGAAAATCACCCACGTGATACTGAGGACTCTCACCATCCTGCTCTTGCTATCACACTTAAATGCTTGCCTCTGCTCCTTTCCTATTGCTCGCGAAAAAATGTTCAACTTTCGCAAGGCAAATTTTACTGAGCTATATAATAATCTTCTTAGTGCTGACTGGTCATCCGTTGAGTCCTGCTCTGATGTTAATCTCTGCATTCAAATATTTTATGATCTTTATAATATTATTGACCAGTCCGTTCCTCGGTTTAAGACTCGTGCTTTATCTTATCCTCCATGGTTTACAGGTTCCATCCACTTGAAACTGAAAAATTATTATCGGCAGAAATGGTTAGCTACGAATGACTTATACTTTCTTAATGAATTTAAGCGTCTACGTCTTGCATCGAAATCTCAAATATCTACGGCTTGCAAAGCATTTATGCATCTTACCGAAGAGTCTGTCCTGTCTAATCCTAAGAGCAAATTTCAGTATGTCCATATGAGGCAAGGCTACCCGAATCCCGAATAAATTACTTGTAAATGATAATACATATCTTGATCATCCGCAGGAAATCATCAATGGCTTTGCAGAATGGTTTTCTAAAATTCATTTGCCTGACTCTGGGAATATCGAACTTAACGATGTTCACTCAAATTTCCTCCCATTTCCTCTGGCCCCTGTTTCTGAAAAAAAGCTATTGGACATCATGGTTAAATTTCCTGCTAAACTTACTGCTGGAGAGGATTTAATTCCAAGTTTCTTGGTCCATGATGCTAGATATATATTTGTCAAACCTTTACTGTACATTATTAATCTAGCCATTACCACATCCTTTTTTCCTGATGCCTGGAAGCGTGCTTGGATTACGTCTGTTTATAAAAAGGATGATAAGGCGCAGATAATAAACTATCGTCCTATAGCAATATTGAGCAACTTTGCTAAAATTTTTGAACAGTATATATACAAGATTATTTATAAACAGACTTGTTTTTGTATTGCTTCCTCTCAACATGGCTTTGTATCTAGTAGGTCAACGACTACGAACTTAGTAGCCATTACGCAATTTATTGCTGAACAACTGGATCGACAGGATTAGGTCGATGTTATATATTCTGATCTGTCAAGTGGTTTTGACACGGTACATCATGGTATTCTTTTTAGGAAACTTAGTTCCTTCGAGATGTCTTCCTCATTCTTGCATCTAATCAAATCTTACTTATCAGGCAGAATAAGCTATGTAGTTTATAATGGCTACAAATCCTTTCAATATCAAGTAACCTCAGGCGTGCCTCAGGGCTCTAACTTGGGACCTTTACTATTTCTGCTGTTTAATAATGACCTATTAGTATCTCTTAAATGTCAAACACTTGCGTTTGGTGATGATTTAAAAATATATGCTTCTGTTTTGACTGTTCATGAAGCTGTTCAACTACAACAGTGCCTTGACATTATTGGCCACTGGTGTGCTGATATAGTTATTAATAAATGTTAATAAATGTTGTGTTGTAACGTACACGAAGAAGCTTAATCCCATTAACCATAACTATCTACTAAATGGTCAATTACTTGATCCATGTTGGATCTTGGGGTGCATTTTGATTCTACTTTGAGTTTTGCTCACCACATTGGCAATATTGTCAACTCAGTCTCTAAAAAGGTTTTGTCCTGCGTACAGCCAAATATTTTAATAACATATATATCTTTAAATGTCTTTATAACTCGTTAGTTCTTAGTAGACTCGAATATGCTTCTCAAGTTTGGTCTCCGCATTACATTTGCTATCGATTAGATATTGAACATGTTCAACGAAGGTTCCTTAAATTTCTGTCGTTTAAATTATCCGGGCAATATCCTCCTAGAGGTGTTGATTATGACTCTCTGTTACACAGACATAACTTTCAATCCCTTAGTCAACGTCGGGACATTCACGGTGCTCGATTTGTATGGAAAACTTGTGCATAATAAAATTGATTGGATCGGAATCTTGGAATCCTTAAATTTTTTAGTACCACGTTTAACTCTAGGTGGTCTACAACATGAAAACTACCTACAGATAAGAGCAACATCTTAATTAAAGCACCTATCTATTCTATGTGCCGTAATGCTGACATAATACGAGGTATGATCAAAAACTACGGTGAATGAATTTTTAGAGCCGAAACTGCTGATGTTATATCCATTTCATGTCAAATGTGCGATAGCCTGATCCGTTGTGACAGACCGTGTTGAGTTTGAACTCGATCTAACTTGTCAGTTAGTATCCAGAGTCGATAGAGTGAGACCGTGTTTATCGTCTTGTCGCTTATCATGGATTTCGAACAACGCGTTAACATTAAATTTTGCTTTAAGTTGAAAAAACCTGCCAAAGAGGCTCATGAAATTTTAAAGTCGGTGTATGGAGATAAAGTGGTGACTCTGAAGACTGTTTACAAATGGTATAAGCGATTTAAAAACGGACATGAGTCGGTTGAAGACGAGCAACGATCGGGACGTCCATCGACCTCAAAAACACACGAAAACGTGCAAAATGTGGCACAAATTGTTCGTGCAAACAGAAGAATCACTATTCGAGAGCTTACTGAAGAACTTAACATCTTTTACGGGTCTGTGCAAAGTATTTTAACTGATAATTTGCACATGAGACGAGTGAGTGCTAAATTTGTTCCCCGACTTTTGACTGACGAACAGAAAGCAAATCGTGTTTCAGTTTGCACGGATTTGAAGGATCGTCTTCAAGCAGATCCGGACTTTATAGCCAAAATTGTAACTGGGCATGAAACTTAGGTCTATGGCTATGACCTTGAGATAAAAATGCAGAGCTCCCAATGGAAAACCCCCTGACTCCCCTCGCCCTAAAAAGGCACGTCAATCAAAATCGCAAATCAAGACAATGTTCATTGTTTTTTTCGATAGTGAGGGCATAGTGCGGTCAGAGTTTGTTCCAAGGGGAGCAACCGTAAACTCTGAATTTTACAGAGGCCTACTGCAACGTTTGAGAAACGATATTCGAAGAAAGAGACCAGAAAAATGGGCCAATGGCTTCCTTCTGCACCACGGTAATGCGCCGTGTCACACGTCGCTTCTGGTTCACGAGTTTTTGGCCAAGAAAAATCTTCCTGTGTGTCCACATCCGCCTTACTCACCAGATTTGGCACCATGCGATTTCTGGCTCTTCCCAAAAATTAAAACTCTGCTAAAAGGAAAACGTTTCGATACCATTCCCGACATTCAGATAGCCACGAAAGAGTAGCTGAAAGCCCTTTCGAAAGAAGCGTTCCAGAAATGTTTCCAGTCATGGATTCAACGTTGGGACAAGTGCATTTTTCGCCAAGGAGAGTACTTTGAAGGAGATTAATTCCGTTTTCATGTAAACCTATTATTTTACTTATAATAAAATTATTCACCGTAGTTTTTGATGGTGACATATTTTGTCAATCAATATGAATGGCTCACTGTGCTCTATTATATGTAGTTTATTATATTGCTTCTTAGTACTACTTCTGTTTCTCTATACCTGTGTATTTTACTTTATATATTTTGCTTATTATTTTTATTTTTTGTTTCTTTATTCGTCCTGTTATTGGGAATTTTCCTGTTGGGCGATTACTATAATAATAATAACACCACGTTTAAAAATTCGTTGTTTTGGTCAACTTTATTGAATATCCACTGACAAAACCTAACACGATGATTTGCATCTCCCAGCTGTAATGTGTGTACTTTTTGTACACGGTATGGATGCAGACCCTGTTGACGGAAAATTCTCCAAGCCGTCGATTGAGAAACTGCAGCCCTGTATGCCAATCTTCTAGTACTGATGCTGAGTTCTTCGTCGACATTTATCTCAGCATCCAACACTAGTGGAGTTGTCTTTGGGCCACGACTATTTGCAGGGCGAATATGTCCGTGATCACGCAAATACTGCACCACCGAAACAAAAGTGCTCCTATGCGGCACTCGTCGTATGGGAAATTTTTCGATCCACAAATGACGAGCACTACGTGCATTTCCTAATGCTTCGCCGTATAACAAATCCATATCGGTTTTGTCTATTACCGAAAAGCGATTCATTTTGAGTTCTGCTAATGTGCAGATTATAAGTAACCGGTTAACTTTAGTTTTTTATTGGGCACAGCTAGCATAAAATCACAAATTATAAACACCTCTGGCCATAATTGTAAAGCCATTCGTTTGTTGTTGCACATTTTTTAATCTTACTTAAAAGCGGGTGAAATTTATTTATTTTTGCAAAAATTAACAGTCTATTTGAGACAAACAAATAATTTTTTCGGACGCAAACCTGCAAACTTAACGAGAAACAAAGTTTGTAGTGCTAGTGGGAATAAACTTGGTGATCAAATTGCAAACCTCTGTTATTCTCATTTTATAAAATTTGTACTAAATAATTTACTACAGGTGATTTGCATTTGCATGCCTTTGTCAGTATTGTCGTACATATTTTAAAGCTCTTCTTTCAGCTGGTTGCATTGAGTTCCGTTGAAGGTCAAGTTCGCCCGATTTCTCACCGCAACAGCCATAACACGATAAAACATTTATGACTGTATTTTCACTCCTTTAACTGCTGGTTCTTGACCAGTGAAGAATCGTGTTTTTTGTAAAATTTTTGATTAATTGATTACGCAATATTTTTTATCAGTTTAACTGTAATTGTGATTTCTATTCTTGTACGGATTATTATTTGGCGGTCTATTAAAGAATCACCCTGTACATGTATATTTACTTTATTTTAATCTCTTTCCTTTTATGAGATCCTTATAATTTTTTTGTTAAGGAAAAACATTAAACTTTGAACATCTGCATCGATAAATCTAAGTAACTTTTAAAACCACTTAACATTTTGCGATGGAAATTTTCACCGATTCAGTTAACTATAACATTTGCGAAAGTCGAGACTATTAAAATGTCTGCGAATCCTCTAATGGTACTCTCATGAAACCATTATATCAAATATGTACGTGAGCAGGAATTTTAATCGTTTCTGCACACGTATAATATTTCTTAATGGTGGAATAGAATACGAATCGATGTTCGTTTCGCAATCTCCTCGTGCACCACCTGAAACAGGATTTGAGATTCGCAAGAGCAAGTTAATTTACAAATCGTAAATTTATTACGCTGGGGTATTTATCATTTACGGTTGGCATTACGGGACAAATTTTACGGTACATTTATCAAACGGGTGATTTTGATGACGGTTTCATAATGTGCCAGCAGGGCTAAGCAATGCGTTAGCATTGAAATGTGGTAGAGAGCTTGTTTTGCCTAATCTACCGGAGTTTAGTTATTTTAAAGCGCGATAACCCGCCTTACTTGTCGCATTGAATAATATGGACGTCTATTGCGCACTGTTTTGAATGTGAACCGAATAATTTATGCCCCATTCAATTCAAGAAGCGCAATAAATTTTGACCACTTGATTTGCCTTCGGTAGGGGGATTCTAAAATAAAGCAGAAAGGTCAAAATGGATGGATCAAATTTAACAATTTAAAGTGGCCTTTACAATTCTTTGATATTAAAAAAAATTGTAACAATTCCAATTAGTTCAGCAATGAAATAATTATGTAAAATAAATTAAATATGCGCAGTTCACTCTGTGCAAAACAAAACGTGGCTATAACAGAATTTGACGAACTTGAAATTTCGTACAGTATCCATTACCGCACTATTTCCTCATTTTCCAAGCCAATGAACGGACAGACGATAAGAAACGTAGACTTCACTAACTTTAACTAAAATTTAACTGTATCCGTCGTCCCATAACGATAGAACCGCGATATTCAGCCCTATCTCTCGCCGTTTACTTTTACTTTCGCGTGTTGGTTTTAAAATGTAGCCGTTGCGAGAAAGAAAAGTTTCACAAGTAAAGATACTGAATGTCGAATTATTCATTTGGTGTGAAATATTCAAATGTACCAAATTAAAAAGTAAAATGCGGTTGTAACAGAAACATTAACAACACTGCTCTAGAATAAACAAGGAGTGTCGAGAAGAAAAGTCCGAGATTTGAAGCCGAATTCTTTACACTCCGAATTTCGTTTAATTAAAAGGTGCCTCGGCAGATGCAAATTTCGGATTTCTCTCGCTAACGCTGGTAAATAAGAGAATTAATCATAATTTTCTCCTGCGAAACAAGTCTCTCGTGCAATTAATTAAATATACATTCTGAAATATGTATTATTTCCTTAACAGAGATCGCGGGCGAAATTCTTTAAATCCATTCCATCCCATCCGCCTTCCTTTGGATGTTCGCTTAATTAACGCGCTTCCTTGAAGCTGTAGTTTACATTGGACGAGCGCATCGTTGGCGTTTAATCCCGTCGATAAATTTACGAACAATGGCCACCTCTAATTACTATTAAATTTAGAAACGTTTTGTAAAGGAATGCCGTGGTCGCAGGAGCTTGTACAATTTTAAGGTCAATTTACCGGGTAAATTTTTGCGACCTTTAAACGTACCTATTTTTCAACAAATTCTTGCTGTGAAAATTAAAATTCCAATAGAATTTTTTTCTTTTGTTGAAAGTCCTTGCTGTTAAAAATGCTTGTTTTTTGTTCCAAAAGTATTAATTAAAATCATCTTGTTTTCATTCTGTTCAATCTGTTTGACATATATTCTGCACTATTAATTGTTCACGACTCTCATTTTATTAATAAGAAATAATTTCAACCGAAGCTTTTGTTGCTACTTACCCTAAGTGCTATCATTTTATGAATGGCACGCAAATTATTTGCTGTACGAAAATCACTGATTGGAACATTCCCTTTCACCCCTTGTGAAGAATCATGATTAATCTTCGACAGTTTGAAAGCTTACGCACGTACCGTGCGTGACATGGTTTCATCACCTATACGTAACCGTGATGTAGAACTTTCGCTTTTCATCCATTCAAATACATTCATTTATTGTTGCAGCATATAATTGTGTCAAGTTTAATTTGGGGAACAAAGTCTGCCTTCCCTATCTATTACTTTAAGTTAAACTTAGGCATTACTAATTTAACAATTCAAAGACATCGCAATAATTTAAAGTAGGAAGGAATAGAGGAAAAGGATTCTAATAAGTTAACGAACAAGGAAAACATAACTAGATTGTGCATGTGGTACATGTCGTGGTATTTACAAAAATAATTTTAATTACCTCAGCAAGATAACTATAACGTTCTTTGTACAAACATATGCGCAAATAAGCAAAACGGAAGATAAACAATTCAGTATTATATGACTACAGAGAATTATGCAATTTTTTGTGAAAAACGTCTACTTATGTATGTGTATAAGAAATATGTTTCGATCCTTTCTTCTCTTTTCCCTCCCATTCGGATCCAATCAACACTATAGGAAAAGAAGTTCGTATCTGCTCACAAAGTTATGCTATAAGTAATGCATTATGTAATGTATTATATCACGCGCTTAAATTGGTTACTTGCTCAAAATTCTAAAAATTTCAGAACGAAATCGCGAACCTGATAATTCTTTTACTTATAATGGAACAGAATTATACAATGACGTAATGTAATAACTAAATGAGCGCTCGAACGAAACCGTTTTGTGTAATGGGGGTGTAAGCAAACCTTTATTTCTAATGTTCAAGTGATGCACATCAGTTCGGAATGATATTTTCTCGTACAAGTACTTCGGACAGTTGTTCTTGATTATTTTTTGAAAAAGACAAATAAAATGCAAGGTACGTCGATTACACATATTCACCCAGTTCACCTGTGAGAGTTTATGCGAAATTCTTTCTTTCCTGCGTATACTAAAGATAAGTCTCAAGAGTTTTGGACTACTTGTATCCTTCTTTCCATATCGATGTCTAAACATGGTCCATACACAGTATCAGCAAAATTGAAGTGTGACAGGACTAGTGAGTCACAAATTAGAGTTTTGCTAAGGAGCGTAAATCTTGATTAATTAAGTTGCAAGCTGCCATACGATTTGCAAATTTGAAAGAGTAGTAAAGCTGTGTATCATCAGCGTACATATGAAAAAGACAAGATTTTACATACGACCCAAAATTATTTGTGTATAAAGTAAATAAGATAGGGCCCAGAATGGAACCCTGTGGAACACCATATTTTGAGATTCTATCTTATCTACAATCACTTTTTGATGGCGTCCCGTAAGATAGTTGTCTATCAAAGCACATGCATTCGATGATAATCCCACATAGTGAAGAATTGCAATCAGAGTTTGATGATTAAGACAATCAAAAGCCTTATTATAATCTAGCAAGACTAAAATAGTTTCTAGTCCATTGTCAGCTGCCCTTAATATATCATCAGTTATATTAAGCATAACTGTTGTGCGATTGTGGGAGAGCCTAAAACCGGATTGTGTAGGTGGCAAGATGTTATTGTGGTGAATGTGTTCGCGAATTTTTTCCATAATTTTTGACAAGGTAGGTAAGATGCTGATAGGTCTCAAGTGTTTCATATCACTAGGGTTGGCAATTTTCGATATTGGTAGTACGAGAGCTTGTTTCAACGCAGAAAGAAATACATTCTGTTGTATGCAGCAATTAATTATGTGTGTTATGAACGGTAGAATATGAGGACAACACATTTTTATCATTATGATATTAATTCCATTTAATATCACAAATAATTTTATACACTGTTTGGGTGTCCACGAAATGAAATTGAAAGTCATTATTTATGTTATTTTTTGTATTGTTAGAATAAAAAGTTACAACCTCTTTGTTATTAGCATTGATATTATTTAATGAAATACTGTTGACAAAAAAGTTATTAACTTGATCGGGATCGCTCAAATTGGGAGGAAGCTTCTTCTTAGGTTTACGTAAAAAAATCTAAATGTTTCAATTCTCTCCAGAGTGTTGTTGAGTTTGATGTACGCAATTTTTGTTCAAAAAAGGCTTGCTTTTCATTATGTATTGCAGTTGTTGTGAGAAATTTTATAATATTCCCCGTGTTCCGGTACTTTGGTAAGTTTGAATCTACTGCTGCTGATGATGGAATTCCGCTTTAGCGTGTGGATTTTCGTCACTCCATACATATGTGTTATGAAAGTTTCAAACATCGTCCCGAGCAAAATGAGCTTCATCGGTGAACAACACCACGTTTAAAAATTCGTTGTTTTGGTCAACTTTATTTAATATCCACTGACAAAATCTAACATGATGATTTGCATCGCCCAGCTGTAATGTTTGTACTTTTTGTGTACGGTATTGATGCAGTCTTTGTTGACGGAGAATTCTTCAATCTCCAAGATTGGGAAACTCCAGCCCCGTATGCCAATCTACTAGTACTGATGCTGGGTTCTTCGTCGACAATATTTAAAATATTTATCTCAGCTCGTGGAGCTTTCTTTAGGCCACGACCATTTGCAGGACGAAAATGTCCGTGATCACGCAAATGTTGCACCACCGAATCAAAAGTGCTCCTATGCGACATTTGTCGTAAAGGAAATTTTTCGATACACAAACGACGAGTGCGACGTGCATTCCCTAATGCTTCGCCGTATAATAATGCCATATCGGTTTTTTCTGATATTGAAAAGCGTTCTACCAATGTACAGGGTGGACCAAATTCGACATTTTTAATAGGAAACTCCTATTTTTAGACGAGTTTAGATGAGAGAGACAATGTTTGTAGTGCTAGTGGGAATAAACTTGGTGATCAAATTGCAAACCTCTGTTATTCCCATTGTATAAAATTTGTACTAAATAATTTACTACAGGTGATTTGGATTTACATGCCTTTATCAATATTGTCGTAAATATTTTAAAGTTCTTCTTTCAGCCGGTTACATTGAACTCCGTTGAAGGTTAAGTTCGCCCGATTTCTCGCCGCAACAACCATAAAACGATAGCCATTTATGACTGCATTCATTTTCATTGCTTTAGCTGCTTGTTCTTTCTTAACCAGTGAAGTTCGTGTATTTGGGTAAAATTTTTGATTAATTATTTTTCGAGAACTAAAGAACGCAATGTTTTTTTACCAGTTTAATTATAATCTATTTTTCCACGGATTATTATTTGGCGGTCTATTGAAGAATCATCCTGTATATACAATCAATTAATAATAACGTAATTTAACGCTATACAACAATTAATCGAAGTTAATTTTATAACTAAACATTATTATTATCCAACATTATTAAAAGTAAAATATGAAATAGTATTAAATAAAATATATGGCAAGTTATAATCTCATGCTGAATAGCTCTTTGTAGAGGCACAACTTTATACTAAACCATGCGGTGGTGTGACACATTTGTATATCGGTATACAGAAACTATTTAACAATAAACTTTGAAATATTATGTAACTCAACAAACATCGAAATTGAAATTTAGGTGCATGAGTGTAATAAAACATTTCTGATAGCAACTACGTCAAAAAAATAGAAAAAAAATGTGGGTCATAAAGTATAATGCGAATGTAATTTATGCGGCATTTCACGTTTGAATATTTACGTGCATTTACAAAAGCTCGTTAATATAAATGCTAAAAATGACGCGGAAAATCGGGTTTTGTTTAACGTTGAATGCCAAAAATTTCGAAAAAACAACCTTTTTAATTAAGCTAAATAAAAACGCACATTCATTTATTTAGTTTATGTGCGAGTTTGTTGTATGATTAAATATAAATTCCCAACAATAAATATACAATTGTTTTCATTTAAATTCTATATAAATCATAGCCTAACAACGATCAAATGAAAATTTCAATATTTTTTTTTTAATGTGAAAATAATGGTACGCATAGATATTTCGTTTTGTTCGTATTTAACCACCTACACCGTGCGTCAAAGAATATCAATATATAAACAGATTCTCTCATGAAATATTCAACATTGGAGTGTCATAAAACCTGGAAAAAGTCATATATCTGTGAATGCCTCTTTCAAATAGCTGACCTCACCACAAAAGATAAAAAGAATCGAATCAACCCGAGACTTCCTACACATTAACATCAGTCGTGCTAAATTATAAATTCTATTTGTAACTACTTTTATAAGTGAAGAGCTATTAGGAAAATTGAAATTCTATTCTATTTATACCTTCTTAGTTCTTCCTGTGTAAGTAATCAAAACCAAAACCACATGTTATGAAAGATTTGTTTTGTTTCTCTCGTTTTGGTGTGCAACATGAATCGGAGGATCAAGTTCATTAAAGCGAAGCAGGAAGTAACAAATGACCTCATCTCAACCGGGCCTAAAGGTCTAACCCTTTTAACAAATATATGCGAAGCGTTCACGCAAAAGCATTAAAAATATTACAGGCTTTACGTTAATAATTCCTCTTACAACTTGTGTCGTAAAGCTCTCGGAATGGATTACACTAATGAAAAATCCGACCTGATTTATTTTGGGGATCGGGATCTGTAATGAAATATGAAAGCTGTTATTATGCGTTACGGCCCCGTATACATTACATTTGCAGTGCAATTACGTTATTTCAGGGTTAATCTCGTTTATAAGAGAATTTACGCATACGGGTGGAGGAAGCTCGCACAGATTTGGAATTTAGATCGGGGGTGCTTCGATGTCTTATATTATCGGTTTCATCGTAAAAATGTCAATAAAGTAGTGCGAATATTTTTCGGGGCAAATGAAAATCGAGAACAAACAGGGCGACCTAAAGCTTATGGAATCACGAAACTGCCATCAACTTTCTCTAGTTCATTGATTGCTATCGTACTGAGAGCTATTTTGATGTTTACTGTTATATTATACGATTCTAACACCAATAAAACCTTATCGACCGTATCGCATGAAAAGCACAAATAAGTAAAGTTACTTTTATTAATGAATTAAATTAATAAAATTGCCGAAATCATTCTTTCACGGTCAGAAGCGAAATTACGGTATAACTTCAATTATCTTTCAGAGGCTGCGCATTTTTTTTGTTCTTTAAAGTAAAAAATCAATTTATTTTTACTGACAGAGCTGTGATACCCTCTCGCCAAATTTTTTTACTAAATCAACGTCTGTGAAAAAATAAATGAGTGAATCTACGTATCCGTTTATAAACGAAATGGAATTTTCTTTAGGTGCGCGAATTTTCTAAACTCATTAAAATTCAGTTGAGAACTGATTTACTTAGACTTTAAAGCTGATAACCTCAAGTTGTTATAATTTATTTGTTGTACGGGGAGAATAATGGGTTAATTGTGGCCTATGTGATATCATCCTATATAAATAATCCGTAACATAGGCAAGGGCGTGCTTTAAACGTATTACGGCGAATACCGGAAACCCTCGAAATTCAATTTTCTTGGCCCCCCAAAAAGACGCTATGATAAAACTGTTACAAATTTCTGCGGAATGGGTAATTACGTTCACATTCCTGCCCATCCGCTTCATGCCCTTTGCGTGCCGTTAATTAATGTCGTGGTTTAGTTATAAACACAAACCCTAACAGAGCCCTTTCGCTGCAAATATTTACCACACAGACATTAAATATTTCAGTTGGTAACGAGATGTACACGATGAATTTCTCTTCGAGCTTCGTTTGCAATACTGTCAGATAAGTAATGTCCGAACATTTAAAATTTCGATGAAAAAGGGATCGTCCCATCCGCCTACAGTTTTAAGTAATTTCGAACATAAATTACGAATATTAATGTTTGGATATTTTGCACGAAATTATTCCTAAATCTCTGTTTCAGTTTTACGAAAATTATTTCCTTTTTTATTACGGTTCAAACAAGTTCAATTAAATTTTTGATATTTGTGGTGTAAATCAAAATTTTTAGTTAATAACTCATCTATTTTTCTTAATTTTGGAATGTTTTCCTTGTTATCTTCTCAAAAGAGGATCGATTTTCTAGTAAAATTGTAAAGCAAAAGAAGTCCTTACGAATACAGTTCTTTTCTTGTTATGCAAGTTGAGGCGATAGAGGGGGCGGAGTGCCAGTAAGAATACATAACAAATATTATTCAGAACTCGCAAAGCTCTGTATAGAATCGAATTTAAATGCCGTGCTTTAATACTTCCAATACAAAATTGCCACCGCATTTAATCTCTGACATTCGGATCCAAGCTTCCGGGGGTTTGCACTGGGTTCAATAGGCAAAGGAATTCCGAGGAAAGTTTCTTTGTATATGCAAACCGCGAATCGGTATTCATGAACGTTCGTTTGATGTTGATTGTTAAGTTATTAGCACTTGGAAATTCTGTTAGCGCTGCGCATAATAGTGGCGTAAAATTCTCCCAAGCCTAACTAAATTCTAACGTTTCGAGCCTGCATCTGATTAGTATTAAAATTAATGTATTCTTAGTTGAAATATATTCAAGGCGTATATAGCATGTTTCATTGAAGATGCATCAAACTTGAGGGACGCGTTTCTGACATTACTTCAAACAAAATATCTTAATAAAAAATTTTAATCGGAGCAAGTTGAAATTTACATAATTTGGAGTCGATGTTTTTTGAAATACTGTAGCGCGCGGAACCCTGAAAGAAAACCGGCGATCTAAATTGCATTTATGAATGGCACACAGCTGCAAGCGGATAATAAATCTATAAATAGACTAGATTTTATTTTGCCCTTGACTGAAAGCTCGGTGTATTGAACTTTGCTACACGTCGAATGCAGCAGCGATGTGAAATCGCGTGAATATTTAAACTTATTTAATTCAATAATAATATAAAAATGTGGGGCTAGCAAAAATTTGCATTTAGTATGTATGTTGTCGCACATTACAAATTGTTATTAAAATAAAATTTGTCGAATCTTATAAATAAAAACATTTATTTTTATTACATTATTATTATTATAAGAAATGTTCAAAAATGTTCTTGCTGTATACACACAATTATTCGTCGCTCCAGTGCACGCCACACATTATTCCATAGATTGCGTTCCCTGATATGTGCAGCAGGTTCGAATATTAGGCCCTGTAATTCGATTCATTTTCATTTATAAAATCCATCCTAAAAATATGAGACTTTGCTTTCCCTTCGATTTTCTCTAAATTTATTAATTACAGAGAAAATTTTAAAAAGAAACTTTGCTTTCTTCTCCCGACATCTACCCGCATACCAAGTTTGACGCATCTTCAATGAAATACCCAGTATACAGGCCAGTTCTTGAATAGACCGACGTAGAAAATATATTAAAAGAATAGACGTCACAGAGCATGGAATTTTTTAATTTTCCAGTTATAATTAATGAAAAATTTTTGTAAAATGACGATTCGTCCCCCGAAAGAGCAGTGGTTGAATGAAGTAAATACTATCATAAAAGTGTCGGCGTCGGACGTGAACTTGACCTTTAAACGGAATTGACGTGATCAGCTGAAAGTATTTACGTGATATTGCATACACCTTATTCCGTACAAGTTGCCCCACTTTAAATACCTGCTTTGACAAGTAAGTAAATAAAGCACTACAACACGAAAACAATTTCAATCTCCGTGTTAAGAATTCCTAGTATTTTTTTTCAATTTTAATTTAAATTGTATTGTAAATGATCCTTTCCTTGCATCAGTCGGTTTTCTTTATGTCGGTGGTGACAAGCAGAATTTAAAACATTATAATTAGTAAACACATTCGTAATCTGTATGGTTTGTTAATTATTATGATTTCGTTTTGTGTGCGACGTTCAATCTGAAAACCATAATTAGAGAAAAAGTATTCACACCTGTGCGTAAACCAGGTTGTACAAAATCAATCGATGCTAGTTCCAGTGTAAATGAGGTACCAATGGTTGGGACAAGATATGAAGATGGAAAATTGTTGTATGAGAGGAGGTGGTTTCATAGAGGCCAATCTGTATATGTGGAAGGAAAAGATATGCCAAGATTTCCTGCAAGTATATCGGCTATTGCATCTGAAGTTATATGGGTGAAAATATATATTGCAAATTTAGCAAGAGGTAAAGTTTCTATAAAACGAAGAGCTTCGTAGCCATACATTTCATGAACAGTGTGATTATTAAGCAATGATAGTATTCTGAATGTAACAAAAATCTAAATTATATTATTATAAAAAACACATATTTTGTGGCATGGACATTTTTGAGTGTTTCTGACGTACTTCGGCAACCCAAAAATGAATTTGAAAAGAGAAATTGCCTATCAAGTACGAAGAGCTTACGAACTTTATTTCGGAGTTAAAGTGGAAAATCAAGATGTCATAGGCCCCTCACATATGTTGTAGCGTTGTGACCGGGTGGATTGAGAGGTACAAAACGTAAAATGCGGTTTGCAGTACCCATGGTATGGAGAAAATCTAAAAACCATGCCACAGATTGTCACTTTTGCCTCACTAACATATTGGGCATTGGGCTGAAGTCCAAGCATACTTTGCAGTATCCCAATTTATCATCAGCCTCACGCCCCGTCGAACATAGTGAGGAACTTCCTATACCAAATCCAGCAGAATCTTGGAGTTTGCACGAAGATGAACCTGAATGTGTCGGTGTTCCAACTGATGATATGCAAATCGCACAGGAAATCGACAATGATCCAGTATATCAAGCACCAGAACGTTCAACAGAACGGCATCTGATTTCACAGGCTGAACTGAATGATTTAATTCGAGATTTAAAACTAGCAAAATGTCTGTCAGAACTTCTAGCTTCCAGATTAAAAGGCTGGAATCTCTTCGAAGGTGACATACATATAACTCACTTCCCAAAACGCGAAAAAGAACTTTCACATTGTTTCGGTCAAGAAGGGACTTTGGTATACTCTACGAATGTTGGCAACTTATTTGATGCATTAAGACAGAAACATGAACCAAGAAATTGATTCATCTGAACTTAGTTTTACTTCACAACGGCAATAAATACCCATCTGTACCGGTAGCTCATGCTATTCGTATGAAGGAATCATACGAGAATATGCGATGTCTTCTAGAACACATCCGGTATGATGACTATGAGTGGTGAATCTGTGAAGACCTAAAAGGGATAGCGCTTCTTCTTCGACTGCAGCTGGGGTATACAAAATACTGTTGTTTCCTGTGTGATTGGGACAGCCGTGCACGAGATCGTCACTATATACAGAAAGAAAGGCCACTACGTCAAGCACTAACTCCGAGTCTAAAAAATATTACCAATGAATCACTGGCTGATCCTAAAAATGTATTTCTACCACCACAGAATATTAAATTGGGCTTAATGAAAAATTTCGTTAAAGCACTAGATCGGAATGGAAGAGGGTTTTGAAATAAAAATTCCCGAGAGTTAATGAGGCAAAACTTAAAGAGGCATATTTGTGGGACCACAAATACGGGAAATATTGAAAGATGGCGAATTTGACAACATGCTGAATGAAGTTTAACTAAGAGCATGACCAATTTCCTTGGAAATGTCAAAGCTGAATATTACAAAGACATTGTTACTGAATTACTTAGTGCCTACGGAGAAATTAGTTGTAACATGTCTTTAAAAGATCACTTTCTGGATGCCCATTTCGATTTCTTTCTGGAAAATTTGGGTTCCGTAAGCGACGAACATGGAGAACGGTTCCACCAAGACGTTGCAACCATGGAAAAGCGATACCGAGCCAATTGCAGTCCTAGATTCCTTGCTGATTACTGTTGGACATTAATCCGTAATGCCCCGGAGACAAAATATCGCCGTGAAATATCCGCAACAACATTTTGAAATAAATTAAGAACTTACCGATATTGATATATGAGGTATGTTCAACATAAAAGGTGATTTTTTTATATTTTGCGTGCTACGTACATTCGATTTTCGATTTTTTTTTGTTCTGTTACGTTGGTACACATATTTTTTGTAGTTTGTTTTTGACAGATATAAAGGTTAGACGTGTTTTCGTGTGCTTGGCGATTTTTGCTATCGAAAAAAAATGAATCAAAGAATCTGCATTAAATTTTGTGTGAAAAATAATATTAAGTGCTCCAACGCACTTAAAATGTTTAGTGAGTCTACTTTGAGCAAGAAAAAATGTTTATAAATGGTACAAGCTCTTCTCAGAAGGCCGAGAAGATGTTAATGACGATGGCCGCCCTGGTCGTCCCAGTACGTCAACAACCGATGAAAACGAAGCAGTGAATAAAATTGTTGTGGAGAATCGTCGAATCACTATTAGAGAAGTTACCGAGGATGTGTCAGCATATCGGTTGGCTCATGTCATGCAATTTTTTTGGATGTTTTGGACATGAAACATGTGGCAGCGAAATTTGTTCCGAAATTGTTAAGTTGTGATCAAAAGAACCATCGCATAAGCATCGCCCAGGAGCTGTTGAATGACGTCAACGACGATCCAGATTTGCTCAAAAGGGTCATAACTGGTGACGAAACATGGGTATATGGTTATGACGTCGAAACCAAAGCCCAATCATTCCAATGGAAGCGGCCAGAAGAGCAAAGACCGAAAAAAAGCACGCCAGTTTACCCTGTATTCTTGAGATATTCTTAAAAAAATCAGTTATTTTCATTTTCCTCAAGCAAAAATTGCAGCTAAATAAAAGATCGATTATATTATCAATATCATATCGTTTAAAAACATTTCGTTTCGTTTACTTCCATATCATTTATAGTGCAAATTATAAATTCTAACAAAGAACAGTTTTAACGGAAATTCAGTTCTCATTTAATTTCAAAACTCATTGAGATGCATTCTGATACCCGGAACTCTCTCATTCTCTCTGAAATGTATAATGGATTCGTTTTTATTATTCGGAATCTCATAAACCCATTAAGTCATTAACGCAAAATACCGACGCTACTTCCAAACAATTGCAAATTTCAACGTGAA
This sequence comes from Serrognathus titanus, assembly GCA_039766575.1. NCBI lineage: Eukaryota > Metazoa > Arthropoda > Insecta > Coleoptera > Lucanidae > Serrognathus > Serrognathus titanus. Next base: position 6,639,617 of record CM077912.1, read on the forward strand.
TGCAATTTATCGATGTTCTATACCCCAATTTCAAGCCATTGTGTTTACCGAGCGCACTTTACTGATTCCGAAGGGCAGCCGGAACTTGAACGATGCTCGTGAAATATTTAACGTACAAGAGTGTTTTCCACCGCGACGGGTGTCATATGCCAATAGCTGTTTGTCATGCAGTCTGACAATGTACTGGCTGTTGGTGGTTTAAATATTGTATTAGTTTTTTTCACAAAGGCGTATACATAAGCGGATTTGGTAAAAATTCCGCCAGCTTTTCCAAGTGCATCGCAGTTTGCACTTAAAATCTAGGTCAAGTGCAAAGGAAAATTGTCGCAGAGCATTTTCGAATCCCAGTTACCGTACTGAGGTGAAACTTTAATGTATACTTAATGAAATATAATGTTACAATAGATTTTACATCAGTTTAGAAGAAGAGTGTTGAAAAATATGAAAACAATTTCTAAGTAAAAACATCTCTCGTCTTTTTGAATCCTCTTCGATTAATGTATTTACATTAAATTCGTTCAATCATGATTCAACTGGAAATACAAACATTTATTTTAGATTGGCTAATGTCCTACCCTGCTAAACGCCTAGATCACAGCATTCATCCGAAGTAATCCCAGGTTTTATAACATGTCGTTTTCGTTGTCCCGCTGAGTTTTGGGTAAAAGCGCCTCTTAAATGAATTTCATTTTGCTGTGCTTCCAACAGGGAAAAGTGTGAAATGCAACGAAATTTCTCTAAATCGTAACGTGTTACCGAATGAAATATTTAAAGCGATGTTTTTATAGATTATATTTCGAGATTCAAGGGAAAATATGTAAAATCTACGCAGATATTAAATTTACGAGATCGCTGGTAGTGTAACGCTCACCTCAAATTTATTTCAAGAGATAGTGCGGCTTTGCTAGATTTCTAAAATCAGAAAAATAATCATGTCGTAATGAAATCAGACATTTTTCTTTCGTTTTCACGAATCCCGCCTTGCGAACGCATGTTATGCTCGCTTCGTAATGGCCAATATATTAAGCTCTGTGCTGAGAGTTTCATAACTCAACAATTTAATGATAGAGCTGCGCATAGTTCTGGAACTATATAAGGTTACGGAATTAATTAGAATGATTTCGGTTTTAGTTTGTATTCGTGCAGGGAATGGAATTTTCATTGCGAATTTATCTAAACCATTAATGAACAGGAATAATTTGAACCACAAAGTTAATTTCAATATTAATTTATTAAAAATTGTAATAAATGTATTTTTTTTTAAATTTCAACTGCTCCTTGATTTCTACTTGTCCCATGAAACCAATTATGTAGGCAACAATACCTTCATATGTAAAACTGAATGGGAAATTGGACTCGAACCTCCATAGCTTATCTATCTACTCCAGATACAGTGTCTTTTGTGACAATTTTAAAATAAAAATTTCATTTAATAAACAACATGTGAACTATTGACCTGAATGCTCTGGATATATTTATTTTATTTACTTTATTTAGAAATAACAAATTCAACATTCAAAACATATTTCATTTCCAAGTATCTTTTCTAAACTTATCAAAAAAAAAAGAAAATTATACGTTCAGAAAAACATGCAATAAAAAAGCACGACCTTTTTTATTAATATATCCTGCGGGACCAAGGAAATTTGTTCCGTGAAAATTTTCCGCCGCATGGAAATATCATCTGCATGAAATTCGAGATAAGCAAAACAAAGAGTAATTTTGAAGTGTATAACTCGCGGTGAGCACACGTATTTGTGCACGGATGCAACTGCTGGTAGGAAATGTTCTGTGTTAAGTGTCTCTTGTTCTAATGTAACAAGACGTGTAATGCATATACCGGAGACATATTTCTCCCGAGCACCGGCATCTACATACTAGTATTTGTCACCAAATAAATCAAACACAAAGTGTAAAGACATTAATTCAAATTTCAGGTGACAAACGACACATAGCTGTAATTAAACTCGTGAATATATTTGTCCGTATTTCATGCACGAAGTAGACTTTATCGCCTTTCTGAAGGTACGATTTACTATTTGTGATAGTTGATTGTAAATCGAAAGAATTAAAAAATAATCAACCCATGAGTTAGTTAATTAAAATGTACCTCGAATAATTGTATTATGAAATTGTTTTGGTAGAGAAGTATGAATGATCACTAACACAAACAAACGCTTTACTTTTCCACATAAAATCTGGTTTGCCTTCATTGCGAATTCTATTTATAAAATATTTAGCAAAGCATAGCGAAAGTGGAAAAGTGAAATTAAGGTCTTCCCTTCTGTGCTTATTACTTGCTCGGGTCCTACCTAATCCTTGTGTTCCTTTGAAGAAAATGATAACTCACTTCTATAATCACAAATCTTAAATTTATAGAAGAACTATTTTACAATTATTTCACCTAACAAGAAACTGCTCTTTAATTCCAGTTGTACTTTAAAATTGGACCACAAAAGTTTAATATAATTTGCCGGAAGTCTGACCGAAGGAAAAAAATCGGTTTGGAAAGCATCAGGTTCATAAAATACGGAAACAAAAACTTATCGTCATGAAAAGGGGATAGTGAGGATGAGGGTTTACATTTATCACACCAAAATTAATCATTATTATTTATAATGTGTGCCCCGGTCTTTTTTGCTTGCGGAACGGAAATTTCAATTAAAAGAGTAATTAATTAAAAGTTACCGCAAAATTTACGAGAACAGTAACACCTAAGAAAAGTTAATTATATTCGCAGTTAAAAAATGCTGGATTGGTTGGATTTTATATAGTGCTTCCTTCTCTTAAAATGGTCATTTACTTAAGAAAGTACAAATAAATAGGAGAGACATCAGGTAATTGGGGGAATGACGTCAAACATTTTGTATTTAATTTATAAAACAATTAATAAATTAAATGTTTGAATTAATTCAACAAACTGTATTTGTTTTTTAAAGAACTTAGTATTAGAAAACAATGAAATGTATGGAAACTAACAGTTAATATAAAAGAAATTTAAATTAGCAATTTGGCATCTTACTCCACTACACTGGGGGGAAATGCTGCGATATTGATAATTATTTAGTTAGGCGTCTTAATTTGATTTTGATGCCATTTCACCGCGAATCGGTGGTGGGAAAGAAAGAAAATGTTTCACACTATTTCTCGCCACTACTGTCATAAGTATTCTCAAGAGAGGTGCAAGTCTCATGCAGCTACTTTTTGCAGACAGATCCAATCCACCTTGGGTCCATTTTTGTCGTGATAGTAACCTTTACAAGTAATGCAATAATCGTCATTATCACTGTTGATACCATCTGAGGTATGATCTGAAATTAACTCGCTGGAATCGTATTCATCACTACTGCATTCTTCATTAATCATATTTGGTGCTTCAGCTCGTTTCTTATTACCTTTTTTAGAGCTATTATTCTTCTTGCTTTTTCTTATTTTCTTTTCTTCCTGTTTGTATTATGTATTATCTCTACAGAGTGACATATTATTCCGATCACAGTCGAGATAGTCAGAGAATTTCAAAATCGGTTTTGTTATTCCGCATAATGTGACGAAGCAAGCAGGCGCAGTTAATGACACGTGTTGTCCTTATATTGTATCTCTTGGGTGATTTGCTAGGCAAATTTAGCAACCGAGGTGAGGATAAACATAAATGATTTTTTCAGACGACTCAACAGATGACTCCAACGACGCAACCTAAATATTTCTGCTCTCAAAGTATATTATATCTGGTTTTAGGGAGGAGGACGTCGTCAGTGTTCACAAAGTGAAACCGGGAACAGCGGAATTATGTTCGTGAAAATTGACTGCCCGAGCGAAAGAAGACTAAAGGGATTTTAAAAGAAAAGTTTATATTTTCACAGTTACAAAATTCTAAAACTGGAAGGTGTATTTGGCCGATTATTTTCAATAGAAATCGCTCTGCTATTAACTCTTTTCGGACGGATGTCGAACACTGCTCGCCATCAAAGTTTTATCGTTCTGTATGGCATTAAATCCTGCTCAACATCATAGTTTTATCGTTTTGAATAGTGTGAGGCGACACTCTATATAAACGCTCCGATATTTCATTTTGCAATATTTTTTTGCTTGGCAGTTTCTTCTTCATGAGCACAATTAGCATTTTATCTGTCGTAAGAAACATTCGAATGCGTGCGACTTACAAAGTAAACTCGGCAACTCTTTTTATCTATACGATGCAAATTGAATTAAAAACTTACAACTTTCATCCACGGTTTTTAAAACGAATCCTTTTTCCAAGTAAACTCTGCTTACGTGCATCTTTTTAAGTGGATTTTAATTGAAACGAAGATGTTTTCAATTTTTCCTTTTACGTTCAATCGAATATTTAAAAAGAGCCTCGCCGCTTTATATTTATTGCGTTATGCCGTGTAATACAATGCTGTATTTCCCCCAATCGTATTTCAAGAGATTCTTTAAACTTCCGTCAGAAACTTTTATGTATAAGAAAAGATGAAGTACGAGTAAACGTATGAGATTCTCCACTTTACATTAAAAAAAACGTTAGAGAATTCCTTTTCAGTATACATGGATACCTAAAAATAGGTACATATATTGTGAAAGCCTGAGGACATTTTTTTTTAAATGTTTTCTTCCTGTTTTTTACGTTTTTCTTGTAGCTTTGTAGCTTTTGACGCTTTCTTTGCCGCACTTGCAATGATGTGATAAGTTTTGCATGCTGCTTGCGTGGATTCGGCTTACTAGGTCCTGGTACAACAGGGACATTCATTTATTCGTCTCTTGTTTCGACGGTTCCTAGGCTGTGGGCCCATTCCATCCCCCGTTGGCACCGATACTAAAGCGCCGGGTTAGGCGCATGGAGGCAGCAGACTTACTATCCGTTTTGGTATATTTCCAGATGACTCCGAAAACGGAGTCATATTATTCTAACCCCAGCCTCTGTTACCCACATTACGTGGAATAGGGCAGCTAGACAGGTTAGTTTTAAGGGTAAGCGGCGTGTGGTCTGCGTCGGTTCTCGTCTCGGATATTAGGCTTCCGTACATGGGGGCCCGTCACCTCAAACGATGGCTCTACCCTAGCTCATCTCGGTACTAGTACCCCATGCCTTCCACCCGACACCTCAAGCGACTGCTCCGCATCGGCTCAAATGCGAGCCGATATCCGCTTACCCGACAGGATGACGGTGGGTAGGGTCACTTTACCAATAACCCGGCTACCGGGCATCAGCCCGCCTTCCTGTGACATACGCCTACTATGGGGAGGGTCCGGTCCCCACTCCCATGGTAGCACTCATGTTAGCAAGGTTACCCTAGCAACGTTTGATGAGTGACCGTCGAGATCGCTTACGCAAACCTCTATCACACATCTAACACTAGCCCCAACATTCGTTCCCCACGAACGTAGGATAGGGTAGCTAGACAGGCTAGTTTTAAGGGTGGTCGGCGTGTGGTCTGCATCGGTCTTCGTCTCGGATACTAGGGTTCCGAACAGGTGGCCCGACACCTCAAAGGATGGCCCCCTACGGCTCATCTCGGATACTAGTACCGCCTGTCTTTCACCCGACACCTCTAGCGACTGACCGCCGTCGCCATAAATGACAACATCCGCCACCCTGACACGATAGGGACAGGTGAAATTTCTTGGAACGACACTGAAACTTGTTCAATATCAGAACGTTCATTTTTAGTATTGACGTCGTTATCATTAGCTCCTGCAATGTGTTCAGCTACATAATAGGCATAGTCTGGAATCTTCCCCGGACTGTAGGGAAATATCCCACAGGCTTCACTCAATTCTGGTTGGTTGCAACTTGTTTCCAGGCTTGGTTTAAAATTCCTCCAAATTGGTATCTGGTAATTCTGCGTCCAGGATGAGACCTAATCCATAGCCCACAAGCTTCATTCCAATAAGTTTTATGTGGTTTATAGAAAGACCTGTCGAGGGGTTGCAACCAATGCGTAGTGTGACTGGATAAACAGATAACGTGAAAGTCATTTTCCGCTAAGAAATCTAAAATATCCAAGTCGTTGCAATGTGAGGCATGGCCGTCAAGGATCAAAACAACCGGACCAAGCTCTTTTCTGGGAGAAAATGATCTTTTATCCATGATAAGAAAATACTGCTTTTGACATAGGCTAAATCATCTCAACAACAGATCCTGGAGGCATCCTCAAACTCTTTCTTTTTGTTTTTACCACAGAAGATCACGTACGGTGGAAGAAAATTGCCTTCTGCGTTGTAGCAAACGACAATACTAATAATTTCACCTTTTTCTGCACTGGTGAGATGAACATCATTGGACCCTTTCGATGCGATTACTTTCCCGGACTTATTATATAGTTGCAATCCACCTTCATCCATATTGAAAATCATCCTAGGCTTGTCTATTAAATCATGTGTCTCTAGGGTGCCTAGAAGTATCTTAAAATATGGATCCACCTCATCATGACACATTCCCAATGAACGAGCTATATATTGACTTTGAGTAGGGCGTATTCGCAAATTGAAAAGACGAAACTAGTCATAATCTGCTAGCTCGTTTTCCTTATTGAACCTATACTTTATTTGATTTTTTCAACAAATGTATAAGCTAGATGCCTAATATCGTTACAGGTTGGAGATACCCAACTTTTTCCAATTTTTGGATATATGTCACTAGTTTTTCTTCGTTTACTTTTCCGAGGCGAGCATAGGGACCTAAACTTATCTATCTAAGTGACTCGTTCTCACTATCCTAAGAAGAGTACGCAAAGGAATTCCAAATTATTTTGCAATGAAATTGGCACTTCTAGTTTGATCCTGAAACGCCAGTGCAGCAATCTGAAGATTCTCCTCTGTCCATTGCCCTCTGGACGACTGTCTTACATACGTCTGCATAGTTTACTGTAATAAATAAGTACGTACTTACACGTAAAATAAGTAGGTTGGCATCTTATCCAACACAGTTTATGTAAGTAACCCCAATGTATTGGGGAAGATGCCAAGCTCCTTCAATAAATTAAACTTTGATGCCGATTACTTCTGCAAAAATAAAAAACTTTCGCACAAAGTCAAAACTTCACCGTGTTAAAATTTGTCAGTTAATTCCTGAAATGCATTTTAAGCGACTGACTTTACCGACATCTACGTAAAGATAATCTGTAAACTGCATTTTGCGGACATCTATTTAACAAACTCTAAATTAGTTTGCTTTCGCGTCTTCCCCAACTTAGTATCTTCCCCCCAATTACCTTATACGATACATTGGTGAAAACTTTTAGTGAGCAGATGTGGACGACATGCACAAAGCCTATGTTATGGGCCATTTAAAGATAGAATATGTGAACGCATTAATCATAGACGTAAATTTTCTGAATGATAAATAATAGGAATGAAACAATGTAAAGAACAGTGAAGGCCATGTTGTTCTCTACAATGTATAAGACAAGACTTCTTACAATTATTCATAATATACAAATACCTGAAATATTACTGACCAAATTCAAACAAATAATATTATTTTTTATTTAATTGAAAACGATTTAGTTTATTTCCGGTGTATTACCCCTCGTATTAGCCGAAGAGTGTTTTACTTCACTTAGCTGTTCGTTCTGAGAAGGTTCGCTCCTAATTGTCACTGGGGAGTCTAGGCTTTGTAGTAACACCCTTGATTAAAGACTTCGCGTAATTACTTCAGCAATTCTGAACGAGTGAATAAATCCATACTACTTGGGGCGAATAGGGTTTTCATCGGTTTTTTTTAAACACAGCTGTCTACCAAACAGCACACCATAAACATCAGTCACGATATTTTTAAACGTCATCTAATACAAATTAATATCTTGTTTAGTTTCATGAAGAAAAGGCAGTAAATTTTATATTTTACTTTCAAGTGAAATTTAGGTGATGAGATATAAACGGCAAGTGTAAAGCAAATTCATTTTAAACTTTGTTAGGGTTGGAAGTTACTATAAAGAAAATGAAACGACCGAAAAAATTATGAATGGGGAGAAGAGAATTTTTTTCTTAACTTGAACCGTATAATTTCATTGCAATTTTACATGCTTACATGTACCCTACGTATTATATATCATTCAGAAAATTTACGTCTATGATTAATGCGTTCACATATTCTGTGTTTAAATGGCCCATAACATAGGCTTTGTGCATGTCGCCTACATCTGCTCACTAAAATGTTTTCACCAATATATCGTAACTTCTTTATAAAGTTTCATAACTTAACCCTTGTTATGACTTTTTTTTATATTTATGGCTCGCGTTTAGTAAGTTTTTATACGTCCTAAATTGTAGAGAAGTGTGGAAGAAAAGACGCCTTAAATAAAGTGTCCCACGTGCGTCGTTACAGACCAATTTCATGAAAGGCTGTAGTGATGCTGCCATTCCTGAAAGTATTCAGACGTAATTCATCCGTTATATTCTGTCGACAGTGAGTGATTTGCATAATTGAAATAAATCTACCCCCGCTAGTTTTAATGCGAGACCAAACACCTGAACCAATCAATTTTTCTAATAAATACGTGCGTACACTAAAATATTATACATTATTTATATATCCTGCCTGTAAACGAAAGTTATTTCGCTAAAAGCGAGCTCGTGCCCTCAGATACGCGTGAGCGTACGATTTAGGAAGACGACAAAATATATGAGAACGCATTGAATTGTATCCGATATACTTAAAAGCAAACTTACGTAAAGGTTCTATAAATTACAGTCCTCTCCGACGTTTATGGTGTAATAGGAACAGACTGTAAAAATAACTAATCTATAATCCCCTCGGAACATCTAATTTTTCATAGTTTAATTCAATAAAGTCATCCTTCACGTTTTATCTATCGACTGGGAACGAACTTTCAAAACTTGTTTATAAAGTTATACACTTTTGAACTCTTTCATTTGATTACATCTCAAAATTTAATCTCTTTAAAAGAACTAACAATACTAACTTAATTTGAGGTTTAAAAAAAGAACACGTGGAGGATTTAAATTCTTATGGTGGTAACATAGACGAGAGTCGTTGTCCGTAATTAAAGTCTCATTCATCCTTGGTGTAAACGTACATAAAATGTTTCAACAAAAAGGTGTTTAAGTGAAAAGGTGAAATTAAAGTCTCTCTTGCGTCTATTTACATTCTCGTTCCAAGCTCGCGAAAAGCCAAAACAACGTTTTCACGAAAAATTCCACGCCTGAAATATTGCGGGTATATAAGGAGATGAGACAGAACGTAATTTGCATACATCATTTATTTACTTAGCCACAAGACATTTATAGTTTCAGGCTATGCCTTCCATTTAAGTGAACATAATTACTGATTAGATGGATACGTTATTCTCCGTTCCAGTGTTCGTTTAATCTAGAATTTAATCATGTTACTTGTACACGTCATTTACATAATACTAATTAACTGTAATAATAGCTTTTCGGTGGTGACATTACCGTAGGAATGTATAAGAAGTTTATAACTATATACAGGGTTGTATAAGTTTCCACGAAAATTTTCATGCATTATTTATTTGTACAATCGCAAAGTGAAGGAAAAACGAAAGGCCTTGTGAGTTGTGTAGATTAAATAAAAATACACAAAAAAAATTATCTGATGACAGAGTAGAAGACTTGTCAAGGAAAATTACAAGAAAAAAAAGCGTTACATTAAGAAAATACATATTTTCAGCAGAAGCTCTATTAATGTGGGCGCAAACCTTAAGACAGCAAGTGATTATTTAAGTAATTGTGATGTAAAACAAAATGTCGGAGAAGCCACCGCAGACGCGGCGTATTTTAATCTTAAAAGACAAAGAGACAAAGACGCCGGTAATGAATCTGCAAATGTTTGCATCAGGACGTCTGCTGATACAAACAAGGTTTCAACGATGACCGCTGAAAAGTACAGATAAATAAATAATGAAGACTCAAGATGTTTATGCTTGTCGAAGCAGAAATTCCGAGATAAATTTAATTACAATGTATTCGTTAATTAAAAACGATGCTAAAATGTAATAGTGCAATTACGGAAGCTCTTGTAAACCACAAGCAATTGGTTATTGTTATTATTTTAATTGACTGAGGATATTTATTTTATAATAAAGAAAACAAACGTAATTTTAATTAAATTCCAGAAAAGAGGATAAAATTAAATCCTCTTACTCTTCTATTTCCTGCAACCGTAAGCTAGAGCCAAGAGTCGTAAAACTTGTTAGGTTAATTGTATGGCAGAAATAACAGAGGCGCGGATAATTGCTTTTTTTAATAACAAATGTACTTTCGCGTGAGCTTTCTCTCAAAATATGTTAAATATGACGCGCGCTTTGTACGTGAAATTGAAACTTCCAATTTTCCCCCGAGATCATCTAAGATTATGACAATTTACAATTACCCCAGCATTGTGCGGCTGTATAGTTAGTTTGCCGTAATGGGACGTCACTTAGAATGGATATAACGTCGGAGGGCATGATACAACATGTAAATTACAGAAGGTTGTAGGTGATTGATGCTTGAAAGTTTTGTGGTTTCGGAGATGCTTGAGCGCAGGACACGCTCGCTGGCTGTTCGGGAACGCAACAACTCGTCGAAGACGAACCCTTGAAATATGCAAATTTGTTTCACGCTGACCCCAACTGACGTTGGGATTTTCTGAAATTGATTTACGGCGCAAATTATGCGGCTCGATGCATAAAGTTTACGAAGGACACGTTTCCTTGACCTTCAAATTGAAATACATACATAATTTAGCATTTATTTCACTCTTACTAGACAGACTACTCATAAAAGAAAAAAGCTCATCTCTCTTCTCTGCTTGCTTTTCTATTATTCTTTGCTTAATATAATCGACGACTGCAAGGTCTTTGATTATGCTATTCTTCATTTCACTTAGAAGATGATATAAAATTGCCTTTTTATTTGCAAATGAATTGTTATTCTATTGTGTCACTCATTCACATATTCCTGTTTTTCCTTTTCGTTACGCATAATTTTTCTGCACGTTGACACTGGTTTCCGTTTTATTAAAAATGTCAAACACACACGTCAACTAGGTGAAAATTTATGAAATGATAAACATCTGCGGCGCACGTTTCCGAATTTCTCGTTTTTAATATTCTCCCCTTTGCTGAAAATCGTCACGAGCTTTGCGAACGTTATCTATCGTAGTTAACATCTTCGCTGTTAGCAACATTGCGAAAGTTGTTGCGGTCGTTCCAGCAACCTAAGGTAATCAGGACTTCGGCGTTGCCGATGTTAAACACAATCTGGAAATTAGTTCTTCTGCTAATTACATTAGTGTTCATCTATGATGAACTAATTAACCAAATATGAGGAAATAAATGATCGATGAACTTGAAAACAAGAAATGAAAATAAATAAATGTCACATTCTCTTTCTGTTTATGTACTTCGTTTCTAAATGGATTAATCATGATGTAATAATTCTCTGAAATAAAATCATCCAGGCATGTTAGATATCGGTGTCAAATGTTTCTGCTTAATTCATGGTAGGAGATCGAAGAGGATCTATAAACATTGTGCAAACTTTGTCTGCAAAATTCCTATTCTAGTCACCCTGAACAAACCAATATATTACAAGATAAACCGGGAAAGTCCTTCTCAGCACGTTTCTCCTGCAAATAAAATAACTTCCGGTAAAACCTATCCTTTCTCCTATACACATTTTTCATGCAAAGCTGGCGATTAAAAAATAAATAATAAATAATAAAAAGAAATCCATAATCCACGTGATACATCAAGTTTGCTTTCGGCCGGAGAGAACACATTTTATGCAAGGCATGCGTGAAACAATTCATCCCCGAGCGAAACCAATTTATGGCGCAGCTAAAAAAATTACGTTATTAATAAATCATGACGGATTTCATTACGGCCGCGCATTTTGTAAGCAGGTAAGTTTTAAAACAAGGAAGCGAATCTGGCGAACGCGGAAATCGTCGTCGTGCAATATATCTCTGCCAGTTTTCTGTTCATTTGTCTCAAAAACCGGCAAAAAAGTTTCGAACTTTCTCGCCTAGAATAATGCGAACATGAAAGGTATTCGGGTACTTTAGGCTTTCAGAAGTTGCGGTTCACTCGAATGGCGTTGCAGAATTTAAATGAAAATTTCATGTCGTTTAAAAGCACGGAAACGGAAGCAAATGGTTCTAAAATATTTGTGCGAGTGGAAAGCACAGGTTTTTCTCTTAAATGTTTTTGATACGTCGGTCACATTTTATAAAGGAAAAGAAACAAACACTCCCATTTATTTAAAACTCTTATAAATAAACAGCACTTCTGTTGCATCCAATATTATTCATGATTTTGAATTGGCTCTCAATCAGTTTTATTGCAACAGCTCTGGTTTTTGAAATATCGAGCAAAGATAGTTTTGTCAAAAAATGAAAGATTTTGAAATTTAACATTTTACTAAGTAAATTTAAAGAGATAAAAACTTTCTTTTATAAGATTGGTGAGCTTAAACAGTCTTTTGAAAACTCCTTTGAAGATTCCAACAATAGTCAGCCATCATATGAGCGCCCCAACAGCCTTGATAGCGTTCTACCATAGTCCAAATGTCCTGGTGGAACCTTTCTCCATGTTCCTCGCTTAAATCACCTAAATTTTCGGGAAAATGGCCTAGATGTCTATGGAGGAAGTGAACCTTGATGCTCATATTGCAACCAAGATGTTGGTAGTGACTTTAACATGTCTTGAACCAGCTGGGAATAGTTTTCTGCCTTATTATTTCCGAGAAAGTTATTGATCACTGAAGCAAAGGAATTCCAAGCGCTCAACACTGTTCATAAAAATTGTAAAATTCGAATCTTTTAAAAGTTTCCTGATTTGTGGACCATCAAAGATACCAGCTTTCAGCTTCCCAGAACTTAAACTTGCAAATTTCCTCTAAATGTATTTGAAGCATTCCCTATTTTTATTCAAAGCCTTGACGTATTGTTTCATTAATCCTAGGTTGATATGGAGGGGAGGCAATATAATGCGATCTCTTGCTATAAAGGAACGTTAACAACTTTATGCTTAAGAGGAATCAAAGCTTCTCTTACAGGCCAGTCTTTCCTAGTCCAATGTTCATTCTTAGCCCTACTATCTCCATAAGCAGATAAAACAGAGATATTTTTTGTATCCACTTTGTTGACCCAAAAGTAAGTTGATCATTTTCAAGTCAACACATATCAACCATTTATGTTCTTCGTACTTAATTTTGTTCAGGACTAAGGAAGTAGTAGGATATTGTTTCTTCACTTTGGTGATATGCGCAATGGGCAAAGAACCAAGCTTATTACCCTTATTTAGAGGAACCCATTTAAAACTGTGCTTGGAAGAATCTATAAAAAGGCGCCAGGCGTTAAGATCGTGCTCTTCTATACCCATTCCAGTCATTAGAACTCGGATATCACTGCAAAATACGAAATTTTAATCTTCAGAAAAAGTAGATTTTTTTCTCTGGTACGGTAAAATGAAACTTTTATGTTACTTGTCAGCAGATTTCTCTATTTCAATCATGAAGCTAGTAATTCAGATGCACTTTTTGACAGACTAAGGTTTTGTATTAAGTCACTAAGCTCGTTTTGGTTGAATGGTTTTGGTAAATTTAGGGAATCGAGTCACTGTCTTCATTTTTAAGTGACTCTATGTCCTGACTATAATCTTCGTCTTCCAGTCTCTTTCATGGTGGAGGTGCGGATTTTTTATTTATATTTAGAACTGATCTTGACATGGTACGTTAGGATAGGCCCACTGTGAACGATTTTTCCGATTAATGCCAGCAACATTCGCAACACAACAATAGCAGTCGTTATGGTGGTTAGACGCTTCACACCATATCATTGAAAAGCATTTAAAAAAGCTCCTTTTTTTACTTGCCCAAAAGCGTAAAGATCAACACAAATATTACATACCAAATTAGGACACCAGGTCTTGATTTGTGTCTCTAGGGGACATCCAAACTACTCAAAATAAGTTCTTTTTACAAACTGTGATACAATAATAATAATAATAATAGGACTTTATTTATCATAGTATATACACATAATATGTGATATGACAAACCACAAGGCGAAGTTCATGTGACTTAAAAGAAACATGCTCTTACACTTAACCTTGAAATATATTAATAACGAAGAACAGTAGTGCACTAATTCAAATAATTCCTACTTTTGTTACGGTTCGGTTTTTCGTTAAAAATATTTATGCATTTTTCCTGATCATCCTGTATAGTTCATATATATAGTATATAGCCCTCCGTAGATTTGCTGTACCCCTCAGGTACGTAGTACTTTGATAATATTGGTATTATACAATAATAACAAAATTAAAATGAATAACAAAAAAAGCTGAAAAACTGAAAAACTGAACGGAGTATCAAGACAAATTTGATAACAAATAAGTAAAATAATAGAATTAGTAAAATTAGCCACCTAAACGACAGGACAGTCGAGCAAAATACGTGTTAGATGTCGTTTGAATTGAAGTGTACTCATTGCTTTTAGAGATGGTAAGAGTGAGTTGTAAATATAATAAATTTTGATAAGTAAAGCTTTTTTTAAAACGTTGAGTTTTGTGTGAGGGTGGAGAGAGCAAGCCCTTAAATCTAACATTTATAGTGTGTACATCAGTACGAAACGTGATTTTGTTGTACAAGTATTGAGGGCATTTATTAGTTATAATTTTGTGATAAGCACAAGCAGCATGAAGAAACCTTTTATTTTTCATGTTAAGCCAGCCCACTAGTTTAAGTGTATGAGAAATTCGATCATACTTTCTTAAGCCATAAATCAATCTAAGACAAGAATTTTGCATTTTCTGCACTCTGCTCTCACCAACAGCATTCAAATAACACCCATACACAACATCGCAAAAGTTAAATTTAGAAAGAACTAAAAATTCACATAGAATTATTTTCATTCTTCTAGTTAAAATATGGCGATTACTATAAATTAATTTTAGGCTACCATAGGCTTTACTTAACAGGTGGTTAACGTGATGACTAAATTGTAATTTATTGTCAATTATAACACCAAGATTCCTAACATGATTTTCGTATGATAGGGTATGACCATTTACTGTAACATTTGGCAGAGACGACAATAATTCTAAATTAAGAGTTCTATTGCCGAATAATACCAGTTTGGATTTAGTAGCATTTAGAGCAAGATCATGTTGCAGAGACAGCTGAGCAATGCTCTCTAAATCAGTGTTTAATTTAAAATAACTTTGCTCGAAATCTCCAGGAGCGAAGGATAAGTAAAGTTGTATGTCATCTGCATACAAATGTACTGTACAGTAACTAACCTGATTAACAATGCCACTCGTGTAGATAGAATAAAGTAGAGGCCCTAAAATAGATCCCTGAGGAACGCCTGATATCAGAGGAGCAGAGTTAGATTTCTTGCCATTGAGACTTACTTTTTGAGTTCTGGGTTGTAAGTAGCTCTTTAGCAGCGCTCGAGCGTTTACTCCAAGACCAATATAATAAAGTATTGCATCTAATAATTTATTATTTAAGGTATCAAATGCCTTGGAGTAATCTAATAGCACTAACACAGTATATAATCCATTTTCGAATAAAAATACACGCATCTGCTTATCTATGACCTTTTCTACTACCTTGGATAAGACTGGCAATATACTTATTGGTCTTAAGTGTTTCAGCTCAGTGGGATTGCCCACCTTAGCCAAGGGAAACACCAATGCATGCTTCCGTGCGTTAGGAAAAACATTTTTATTGAGGCAAAAATTCACAATGTGCCTTACATAAAGAATAATATGAGGGCAACAAAGTTTAAGCATCGAAATACTAATGTGGTCATTTCCTGTCGCTTTACTGGCAATTGTATTTAAAATATTAGCTACCTCTGTGTCAGTAACATTTACAAAATTGAAGTTAGTATTATTTAATTTGTTATTAAGGTAAAAATCAAGTACTGGAGAATTATCAATTGAATTTTTAGGTATAGAATTAATGAAATAATTATTGATATCATTTTTTGAAGAAGAGTACACACTTAAATCTTGAGACAGTTTTCTTTAAACATGTTTTCACCGCAAATGAAACAAAGATATTCCGGATTATTCTTCTCCGAGTTGACGCCATATCGCTGGACTGACAGAAACTCACTAATTGAAATGTAGTTGATAGAAATAGCTTTCAAAAAAGTTTTATTTCGATGTCTTATTAATTCAAGCCGACAGCGATGTTTTCGGACTCAGCGCCTTCTGTTCATTCAAAATCAACATAAGCAGCTCGTACAACAGATGAAATGATCAATTTTATTGTGCGGTGTTATCTCTTGTATTATGTATTATCTCCACAGAGTGACATTTTATTCCGATCGCAGTCGAAATAGTCACAGAGAATTTCCAAATCGGTTTTGTTATTCAGCATAATGAGACGAAGCAGGCAGGCGCAGTTAATGGCACGCGTTGCCCTTATATTGTATCTCTTGGGTGATTTACTAGGCAAATTTAGCAACCGAGGTGAGGATAAACATAAATGCTTTTTTCAGACGACTCAACAGATGACTCCAACGACGCAACCTAAATATTTCTGCTCTCAAAGTATATTATATCTGGTTTTAGGGAGGAGGACGTCGTCAGTGTTCACAAAGTGAAACCGGGAACAGCGGAATTATGTTCTTGAAAAGTGACTGCCCGAGCGAAAGAAGACTAAAGGGAATTTAAAAGAAAAGTTTATATTTTCACAGTTACACAAAATTCTAAAATTGGAAGGTGTATTTGGCCGATTATTTTCAATAGAAACTGCTCTGCTATTAATTCTCTTCGGACGGATGTCGAACACTGCTCGCCATCAAAGTTTTATTGTTCTGTATGGCATTAAATCCTGCTCAACATCATAGTTTTATCGTTTTGAATGGTGTGAGGCCACACTTTATATAAACGCTCCGATATTTCATTTTGCAATCCTTTTTTGCTTCGCAGTTTCTTCTTCATGAGCACAATTAGTATTTTACCTGTCGTAAGAAACATTCGAATGCGTGCGATTTACAAAGTAAACTCGGCAACTCTTTTTATCTATACGATGCAAATTGAATTAAAAACTTGCAATTTTCATCCACGGTTTTTAAAACGAATCCTTTTTCCAAGTAAACTCTGCTTACGTGCAACTTTTTAAGTGGATTTTAATTGAAACGAGGATGTTTTCATTTTTTCCTTTTACGTTCAATCGAATATTTAAAAAGAGCCTCGCCGCTTTATATTTATTGTGTTATGCCGTGTAATACAATGCTGTATTTCCCCCAATCGTATTTCAAGAGATTCCTTAAACTTCCGTCAGAAACTTTTATGTATAAGAAAAGATGAAGTACGAGTAAACATATGAGATTCCCCACTTTACATTAAAAAAAAAACGTTAGAGAATTCCTTTTTAGTATACATGGATGCCTAAAAATAGGTACATATATTGTGAAAGTCTGAGGAATTTTCTCTTTTTTAAAATGTTTCTACTGATGTTTTTTTTTCATATTATGCTTTATGGGTTGATCTGTAACATCACACAATTTTTTTCTCTTCCTTACAGGTTTTCTTACCTCAAATTTTAAGACTCCAGATGGCACAGCAACTGGAATACACATAGATTTGATTTTATTTTTTGTTTTTAGCAATATTTTGCGATTTTTGAACATGTTTCACAAAGAGTCGACAATTTCATCAATCAAATTGTTTGAAACTTAAGCTTCTGTCCTAATAAAAACTCTTTCTGAAGCTAAGTATACAAAATTAATAAGAAATGCTGATAATTTCCCAATTCTCTTTATATACCTTTCAGGTAATATGTAATGTTCACAAAAAATAACAGAAATGCTGTGATAAGTTCAAAGGAGCGCCCCTCTTCAAACGTCTCACTCTTTGTTCATTAAATTGCTCCGATGTTGCTAATGGATTAGGATGGAGGCGAAATCGATTGCAGGATTTCTTGATATACTTTGTGGCTTCTCCTTCAACTATTAGCGTTTATAGATCTCTACCAAGGACACTGTCAGGGGAGTGTGATCCCAAAGCACGTACCTTTTCTAAAACCGTTCTAATAGAACGAGAGACAGTTTTCAACGCAATGTTCTAATTTAAAATTAAATTCAGCTTACTTCGATTTTATTTCCTTTATCGTCTTATTTATGAAACTTCATGCTTTATAATTTATACAAAAATTTTACAAAATGAAACCACCATTTTTCTCGACGATGAAATATTTTTAGCTGCATGTGCTATAAGTTGCAGCAGATGAACAAGGCAGGTGCACGCAACGAGTACAAATCGGTGCATTTAATACAAGGCACTGGCATAAAGTTTATGAATAACAAAGCCGAAAACATTTTTCAATTTTTTAAAACACGCTCGAGCGAAGTTCTATTAGATTTTTCTGAATAGCGTTTTATACTTTAATAATAAGAAACATAATCTGTTAGCCTGTATTAAGGTGTTTAATCCACAACAACAAACATAATCTGGCACGTAATCCCAAGAAAAAGAAAGTAAACTATAAACGGCTTCGGACTAATTTTTATTCTGTTCGCGATTTCTTCTAATCTTTCTTATTTTTCAGCTTGTTCGGTGTCCGTCGGCGCATGGACTTTGGTGGCAATTTCCGTGGAACGTTACTATGCCATCTGTCACCCTCTGCGTTCCTTGCGATGGCAAACACTCAGTCATGCCTATAAGCTGATAGGAGCAATCTGGATCGGCAGTTTAATTTGTATGGCGCCGATCGCTGTTCTAAGTCAACTGAAGCCAACGAAACAAGGTGATGTCAACAGTTAATAATTTATTCTGCAGGATATTTTGTTAGTTAGACTTTCCAAATAAAATTACGAACAAAAACAAAACTTTTATCCTTACGTGAGAACTGTGCTCAGAGATAGAAGCTTATTTTAAAACAAACTAGAACAAATGTCCATGTTAAATAGCTCAAACGGTAAACTAAGAAAAGAACAATAGCCCGCCCAGCTTCAAATAGATTGTTGTCTTTTTACTTGTTGTGTTTCTACTTCCATCTAAGATAACAACAAAGCAACTACCTCCACATTTGCAAGGAAACACAGAATGCATTCCTTTTCTCTTGCGCTAAATTGAGTTCTTAGGTAACCACCAATTGTTATTTTTCATTTGCAAGATAAGAAACTTTTAAATTTTGCTCAACGAACATTGTTTGGATAATGATTTTAGTTAATCTTATTAACAAATATGTAAAATATAAAGATAATACTTATATGCCTAATATAAAACAATTGTCATATTCAAACAATTTAAAACAAATTTTCCAGGAAAATGGTGAACCTAACACAAATATGTACACATCTACATGCATGCACTTCCTTTCACAAACCAAAGCATCTGTCTCTGAGTTAATTTACTTAGTTCCTTTTAAAACACACATTTGCGGAAGATACAAACGCAACCGGAGGCGCAAATAAACATTCTTGTTTGGTAGGTAGAATTCGCTCTCTTGCTAATTATGTATGTACTTGTACAGTCAATATTAAAACATTATTTGAAGTACGTAGTAAAAATATTTTATGTTTCAGGTAATTTCAAGTGCAGAGAAGACTGGCATTCCCTAGACTACGAGAAAGCTTACAACTTGTTCCTGGATGTTGTTCTGCTAGTAATTCCCCTATTGGCTTTAGCCGTCACGTATTCTCTCATAACTCAAACGCTTTGCAGGGGCATGCGAACAGAAAAAGCGTTGAGGGACCACAGCAGTAAGTAAAACTTAATGCCGCCAGGACGCTAACGATTGTACCCTTACGAGCTGAGGATGTATTCCAGTGATACGCGTATAATAAAGCTAGACAGATACTTAATTTTGCCTTACATAGGATTCCATGAGGGATCAACTATTTTAACGTTTATTTAAGTTATTCTATACAAGATGAGACAACCCTTTACATGATTGATATAATTTTATTATAATAATTTGGTTACCTTCCAAAAAACTATTTTTCAGTTTTTTCTTTTTAATAATCCAACGTGCACTTCCATTTCCTGATGCAAAATCATTATTCAGAAATTTGTTTGTGCTTGGCCAAAAAACTGAAGAAGAAGAAAATGAGAAAATAAAAAGAAACAACTTCCGTTCGTACTGAAGGGCAGTAACAAATAGTGCAAACAAATCTAAAATCTATCGAAGACTTTTAACGAAGTAGATCTAAACTAGCGCTTTGCATGATGTTATTATTTCAAAGGGGATTTAATTTTTGGGAACAGAAAAAAGTCCGGAGGGAACAAATTCGAAGAACGTACAAGCAACAACTGCAAAGACATTTTAACAAAGAAGGTGGTGAGAGGAAAGCGTTGCCCTGAAATGGCACCAATAGGCACATTTGGTTTGATTCCTCAGAGGCGAATCGCTTCAAGATTTCTTTGTTTAGTTGTCGTTAATGGAAAATAATAACTAACACAAATTTCTCTGAAAAAAAAATTCCCAGAAAAAATGATCGATATCATCTTTACTTTAGATTTCTTGCTTCCAGAGTAACAGACCAGAAATTTGGTCAAGAACGCTCCCCGTCCATACTTTCAACATTTTTTTTTCTTAATTCTACCAAAAACAGCAAGTCTCGTTCCCAATCACAAATTGAATGCAGAAAGCTACGCTGTTGTCAAAGTTGATTGTTTAATTGGGCTTTTTTTATCGCAACACATACATAGTAATCCATTTTGTAATCGATCATCATCAAATATTAATTTAAATTCTTTTCGTACACGACGTATTTGCTTTGCAACTGAATTTGTCACACTTGCTCCCCTAATTTGAAAATGATCTTCCGGTTAAACAAATTCTGTATTTGTTGTGAGTGTAATCAACTCAATCCCATGTTTCCAGGATGCCGGTTATCTATCCGCGCTGACGCCACTATTTTCCGATTATGCTAATGCGATTTGCCGAAGCTATGGAATACATCCCAGAACAGGATTAACCCTCAAGGCAAATGAGGTTCCCACCGTTCATACACTAAAAGTCTGCTATAAAAACAGAATGTTTTTATTGCATCGTTCTAATTATTTAATTTATTTATGCAAACAGTTCTCTCCAATGTACCATTACGTGATGGTTTATTTACAATTGGTAGAAGAATATTTATTGTAATAGTAAATTATTGTAAATGTAAATAATAAAACATGACATTTAGCACGTCTGTTATGCGTGCTGCTCATCAAATAATTAATCAAACGCACCTAAAAGTGCCTTCACCATTCATCAAGCGAATTAAACAGTTTTTGCTTATAAATCCTGATAATAGCCAATTCATCACTCGAAAAATTTTAATGGATAAAAAAGTAGCAATTGCTGGTAAATTAAAATCGTTCGGTTTGAATTTACAATAGTACTGAATAATTCGCAAACGTTTGAGAAAGAAAATATAATACTTGTACTACTTTTTTCGGAAGTCCACATCCAACGGTCAAAAGACTGGAAAAGAAAAGATTTTGCTTTCGTATAAAATTATTACTGCGTCATCATAAAGTGATGATTTCTATCTCTTTCAGTAAACGGAGTTGTTCAAGTCTATGTAAACCTAAATGGTACAACGACGAAGAGATGGGGGAGAAGCAACACAGCTCGTGATAACTCCAGTTTTCGCCAATTGCGTCATAATTGGTCTCAAGATTCAAGCAGCCCCATTGGAACTTCAGCACGCACCACAACCCTACGCCGCACCAACGCCGAAAGGAGCCTACTAAACAAGAAGAGGGTTATAAAAATGCTATTCGCAGTGGTACTGGAGTTCTTCATTTGCTGGACTCCGCTTTACATCGTCAACACCATCGCACTTTTCGAACCATCAGTAATATACAACAATCTAGGCTACACGGGAATTAGTTTCTTCCAACTCTTGGCATATTCCAGTAGCTGCTGTAATCCGATCACGTATTGTTTTATGAATTACGGATTCCGAAAATCATTCCTTAGTCTTTTTGGTTGCTTCAGGAAACTCAGAAATAATAACAAGAGGTATGCTCTTAATGGTTCTGAGTTTAACATGGAAACCAAGTGGTCTAATAGAGGTTCGGAACCTGCCTAACTATTGGTCAAATTTTCATGAAAGTAACTTTTTGTGAAACAGAAACTTGTGCCAAAACATAAAAGTCCTGCATGAATTGTATTCTTACCGAGAACATTCCACCTGTAATTAGAAACGAAATTAAAAATGACTTTGAGGGAGAAAAAGTGTAAATATGTTTAATAAATGTTTCATGTTGGGATTTGTCTTACGAATCTGTGATTTTCAATGATGTGGTTGACCTGAAATATTTTGAAGTAAAGAAAGGCCCCATTTTCACTCACATAGAATCATTCTTAATGTTTCATGGAACTCGTACTAATAAAATGGCTAATAACGGAAAATAGATATTATAACCGTACGCTGAAATTTTTAAATTGCATTTTTGAATAGAAATATTAAAGTTTTCTTTTTAAGCCATGGCGGTATACATGACTCTTCCTTTCTTACATATTGTGATATAATGTACTTATATTAAGCATTGTAAATGAGGTTTTATATGTAAAGATATTTCGTTCGCATAAACGCCGTGTTTAATATACCTACTGTTAGTCATATTGTATGTTTTTCTGTGTAAAATTTAAAATTTGTTAATAAATCTATGAAAAATGATTATTTATTTCAATGAAGGCAACTAGAATCGTTCTCTTGGATCTTCGAACAAATGATCGTTCTTCAGGTTCCTACGAATAGGAATGGAATTTTTCACTGTAAATTATTCGCTGATATTCTTCTAGTTGATAGTTACTTAAGGCAGGTCTGACCCACCGGAAAGACTATTTTCGATGTCTAAATGAACAGCAAATGAAAAGAAAATTAAAAAATTAATTTTACTCCTGAAGAAGCTATCAAGCGATAGTGAAACGTTGAGCATTTGTGCCATTTTCCAGTGTCCGTTTGAGATAATTTATCAAACAATTTCACCCGGCAAGAAGCTACCTTAATTATTGTTTTTAACAATCTATCAATTATTCGACTAAAAAATGCAACCACTTAAATCACATAATGAAATATTAAAAGTCTTCAATTTTGACTCATTTATAATAATAACTGATTTGCTCATACAAGTTATTGCTCACATGCATTTCTGGTTGTACACATATTAGACGTAGATCCAAAAATATAGAGTGGGTTAGATTACCCTTAAACTTGCATCATTCCAACCAACTTACTGAAAATATAAGCGGTAATGGATATTAAAAAAGAAACTGTCGATATATTGACATAGCACAAAAATAAACTATAAGTGTGTAGCATAAAATTACTAATGAAAAGCCGGTTTTGATTGTAATGGAAGTTCTGAGCTATGCTTCTGCTGAAGGCTCCAAATAGAGCCGAAACAGCTGTACAGAGGATGCTCGAGGAATCCACTGCAATCAAAACCGATTTGCAACAAAATTTCATAAAATTATTGTACAATCGGTCTCACTGGTCTAAAAAATCCTTTACTACGAGATTCGTTTCACCGTTGCGATCGACTATTGTCCTTGGACAAAATGATTTTTAGATCTGTAATCAATAGTTTTATATAATTATTAAAGTTTATAAATTTTTCATTTAACAACACAATCTATGGAAAATTTAACGTATAATATCGCCTCGGAGAATAAATCACAATAGATCTATTATATCATGTTGTATCATACACATTATGAATACATGTACGAGGGTAAAGCTGAAATTTATTGAGAATAAAAAAATCTAGTAGGCTGTGAAAAACAAAACATACAGTGTTATTTAGAGCAACTCTTTATCTGTCATCAAAAAATGGAATTAACCAGAGAGCATTCTAGAATCATAATTTATTATGATTAAAAAAAAAAGATTTAAGCGCTTATGAGTGCAAAACGAGTTTAGACTCGGCTTTTAGTGAACAAGCACCTTCCTTGGCTGCCATTTACCAATGGCATAAGGAATTGGAACGCGAAAGGAATTCTGTTGAGCATCAAAAAGGAGCAGGACGTCCTCCTGCGGTTGTTTTCGACAAAAACATTACTGCTGTGAAAAAATTAATTGAGGAGGACAATAAAGCGTCAACTCAAGATTGTATCGTCAGCTGTTAGAACAATCATATACGACCATCTGTATTAAAAAAAAAAGTGGTTGGTGCCGCTTCACTTCCAAAAACCAGAGCGTCTAAGAATTTGCCATGAAACTTTAAATTTCTTAAATAATGGCGGACACCAATTTTTTCCAAAATAGTGACAGGTGACGAAACTTACGTTCCCTTTTTCGACGTACCTATCCGCCAAGAGAGTCGTGAATGAATTCACGATGATAAGGAAACTCCAACAGTGACTAAAAAGCAGCGAACTATGAAAAAAGTTATGTATGCGGTATTCTTCAGAAGTACGGGTCTACTAAAGACAATTAAGCTAGGTGGACAAACGACAGTTGCAGCTAAATAGTACACTGAAAAATGTTTGCCTGAAGCGTTCAATAGAGTTCCAGACAAAGGAATTATGCTGCACCATGATAATGCAACGTCCCATACCAGCTTTAACTTCCCAGTTTTTGACTGAAAAAAATATAAAAGTAATAGAACATCTCCCGTATTCACCTGATTTAGCAATCTGCGACTTTTGACTATTTTTTGGGCTTAAAAGGAATTAAAAGGGGTAGAAGGTTTTCGTCAGAAGAAGAGATTGATACCGCAGTTTAGGCTTATTTTGAAGGTATTCTGAAAGATGATTGGTTGGGAGCTCTTGAACAGTGGAAAGTCAGTCAAGTGTATCATTGCTGAAGGAAATTACTTCCAACATATTTAAAATAAAATCCTAGAAAATATTAACCGTGTTTTTTAATCTCAATAAATTCAGTTTGACCCTTGTATTTATGTTATATTTCTATTAAGCTTATCTTTTTCCGAGGATCTGTAATGATAAAACAATCATAATAAAATTTCATTTGCTCTTTGTTTGGTTTATCTTGCGAAATATGTAAATCTCCTAGGGCTCTCAAAAATCGTGCCTTCTGTTGAAATATGTTAAACAGGAATGAAGCTGACATTAGTCTTATGGTCAAACTTCCAAATGAATCACTCTATTCTTTTGATTCTTCTGGTGGCTTTTTTTTTGGGCACAATTCGACTAACGTTCGTCTGAACTCGTTCAAGTACTATTGGGCGTGGACCATTAACTTGAATAAGAACTTGGTTAATGAAGGGCGTCTGTTTTTTAAAGACAACTGAAATCGCTTCAGCTCCTTCATTAGCTGAATTTTTATACCGTAACGTTTTTCTTCCATTTTTGTGCTATCTGTAAATGATACAGATATACAAAAAAGTCGCGTACTTTTTATCTGTTATTGCTTACTCATCTCCAGCAATTAGAAATAAGTAATAAAATATGAACAATTTAATCAACATCAAAAGTTTTTAATCAGTTTTAAAAGTATATGAAGTCTGTCTAGAGATGAAGTCGCACCCAGATTACTTAATAAAGTTGTTAATTGTTTCAATATACTTAAATTCGGAAAGTACTAAAATCAAGTGGACCATCTTTATTAACATATTTGAAAATTCATCATATTCCTATGAAACCGTTTTGTTATCCTTCTTTTGCTTGAAGCCTAAACGATTACTGGTTTGAAAACAATCCATCTCGTATTTTCCACGTTATTTATGTGAAACCTTCTTTAACCCTTAAATACGCGCGTGGTTCTGGGGTACACAATTACTTGCATGGGGTCTCACAGACCCCCGTCGATTTTCTCTACTTATTTATAAGATAAACACATAGTTGTTATTTTTTAACTGTGTTTAATGTATTGTGCAAGTAAGGAACTAAAAGCTACAATTTTTTGTTATTTATTTATTGAACAAATACAGGAATACGTAATTTAATTTATGCTTAAATATTTTTTCTACAAATTGAACATTTTTGCTTTGAATGTCTATCCTTTGCCCGTGGACATAAATGACACCGTTTGCGTTGTCCCACTGTTGGACCATCAACGTTTTCCACAGGTACATTGAAATAATCCATCAGTTTTCTGCGAATTTTTCTGGGTATAACATTAGAGTTCATCCTTATGCGTTGATATGGTTCTGCAAGTTCTTTTGTAAGTGTTTTCAAAAAAGTTCTTCTGTTGGTGGTTTTATTGGGGTTATTTGTTTTATGTATGACAAATGCATTTATTGCACAGACGTTCATCAGTGCTAAAGGCCATCGTTTTGCTCGTGTCCCAACATTATATGTAGCACATAGCTGATCATTTGTGCCAACTCCACCTTTAGATAAGTTGTAAAATGTTAAAATTGCTGGTTTCCTTTCTTGGCCAAATTCTTCATCAATGGATTATGTATTGTCGATAATAGTAACACTGCTTTTGATTTTTTCGGCACATACGACATCAATGTTACAGATTTAGTGAAACCAAATAAGGTACTTTTTACAGGTCTCTCTTTTCATGGAAGAAATTCCAGTGGAATTTCCTTTTTGTTTTTCGTCAGTGTCCCTACGAGGATCAAGTTATGTTTTTGTTGTAATTTTTCTGCAAACGGAACGCTGGTGTACCAATTGTCGCTACTTATATTTCGTCCATTTTGGTTTATCGGTTCTATCATTCTCAACACAATATCTTGAGCAGAATTACTAACTTTGTATTCGCCGTCTGGTTGCTGTCCTAAGTAAACCTCCATCTTCAAGTTGTAAAAATTACGAGCATCTACCAAAGCAAAAAGTTTTAAACCATATTTATTCGGTTTTGCTGGTAGATACTATCTGAAACTGCAACGTCCACGAAGGGCTACCAATTGTTCATCAATTGTAACATACTCGCTTAGAATAAATAGTTCACTACATTTGTTCACTATATATTCAAAAAACATTCTAATTGGAACTAATTTATCTTTTCTTTCTCGTTCAATTCGTGTTGAAACATCATCGAACCTCAAACAACGGAGAATAAATAGAAATCTTTGATAATTCATTGTCATATGGAAATATTCACTTCTAATATCATCACTTGAAGTCTTTGAAATTCAAATGTGAAGTGCGCATAACTCCGGATAAAATAAGTAATCCTAAAAAAGCTCTTATTTCTGCAACAGACACTGCATGAGCATCGCGTTCCCTTCCAAAATTTTGTAGTACTTTCGAGTCAACATAAATGTTAGTGCATAATGCGTCATTTTCCGTAAAAAATTCGGGAAATTATACTGATAGATGTCAAGTAAAAACTTCAATTTAGGAAAAACTAGACCGACTGTATCTAGAAACGTTTGATTCCAAAGTTATGTAAGTTTTAGAAACGTATGGGGTCTGAAAGACCCCACGCGAGTACTTAAGGGTTAATCATGGAAAGAAGGACGATATTAGGTATATAATAACTGCGGCAAAATTGTTTACAGTGTCATTTAGATTCAGATTCCTTTAATTCTTTTAATCCTTACAAAATATAAGACACTGCGCCATCTTGTAGTTCTAAGCAAAATTTAATGAAACATGCGAAATAAGGATACTGCATATGTTGAATCTGAGTTAACAGATTTTTCCAATATTATTATAGCGAATTAGCAACCAAAAAAGTATACTTCTATTTTCTTAATACCTGTAGTAATAAGATTTCTTAATTTTTGGAAAAGGAAAACTATGTGTATCAAAATAGCACCTGCAAATTATACGCAATTTAAGATTTTTAAATATTGCTTATTACAGTATACATTTTTTAAGATGAAAGAGTAGAGTCCTTTGAACGAAAGATGTCACATTTATTCAATAAAAATTATATGTAACTATAAGTATTAACTTTATTATTATCTCAGGATAATTTCGTAGTGAATTTGAATAAGCTAGGTTCTATTGTAACCATAGTATAACTTTGGAAATCGATGATTGATTAACAAATACATATATTATATATTTCTAATGGACAATGGATTATTTTATACGAAGGCTTTAAATACTGAATGTAAATTGAAAATTTACCGATTTTAATGTAACAGTAGAATAAGATTTTATAAACTGCAACTGCAACGTCGCATTACCAAGCTAACTACTTTCCAAATGAACGGTAAATAAAAAATTTCATCTTTTTCATTTTAATATTTTAGATGGCTTTTAAGAAATAATCGCAAAAAATAATGAGATTTCAGACTTGAAATACTTACTATCGTTAATTAATAAGTATTTAGAAATTCTAAGAGATTTATTTATTTTATTAAATAGCATTTTCCAAATAGTATACGTGTAGTAACATTTATGAGATAGGTAAATACAATAAAAAATGTATTCGCTTTTTTTTAATCAAAACGTACAATTAAGGAGTTTTTAAAATTAAAGTTTATGTTTGCTGTTACTACTATCCTTTGCCTGAAAATCTAAAAGCTGGCTGTTTTCATTTTTACTAATCGAATTTCGTGTGATATATTCGAACTGGGGGAAGTAATCAACAGAAAATTGGTATATTCGGTTTGAATGCTGTAATTGTCACAACTGAGAAATTATGGATTTAAAATGCTGAAAGCAATCAAGCTATGTTTCACATATCAAAGCAATGTTCTAAAAATCGAAGACTACAACTTAAGCGGAAATAATTTCCACTTATAAAAGCTTCTGAAATTAACTAACGTGACTTTTGTAATTATACATTATGTTGTACGCTAGCGGACTTTAAAATCCGGACAAACTAATAAACTGAAATTTCGGAGAAACTCTTTCACTTTGCTACGTCAATACTCTTAATCTTTTGAGGTATTTTGTAAAAACACAAAACAAGACCATCATAGTAAGATTTATATTAGAATTACTACAGATACTTTGTATACGTACTAAACGTCAAAAATATTGAAGTAAGCTTTACATTGTAGAAATGACGTGACCGGATTTTATTGCCCACTACTGTACATTTTTTTTCCTGCCGGGCAACTAGTTCTGAAAAGATGAAAGAAGGGCTTAACTTACATTTGACACTTTTTCCTTTTGTTGTGCAATTTTACTGACAATTGACTGTTAAGCTATTACTTACTTTTTGTTTGTTTATTTGTTCTTAACTTTAAAGTTAAAAAATTAATAAAAGAAACAAGTACCCTAAAAGTATTTAATATTCCCGTTGCTAAATTTGTTCTCAGTCGATGTTTTCGTTGTGCATTTTCCGTTTAATAAACAATTTTTAACGAGAGTTCGATAATTTTTTTTTTGCAGATTTACGTGGACCCAATTCGTGCTTTCGATGTCGACGTCACACATTCGAATAACAATTCCGTACGTGCTTTTATAATAACCGCCGTAGATTTAATCGTCCCAGTTTATTACACTTTGTAAATATACAGAATTCATAATTTATCACCGGGAGGCACGCCAAAGAATTATATAATTTTGTCAGAGGAAGATTAATCCCGGTGCTCGAGTTTCTCTCATGCTTACGTCGGATTCGTATTTTTGTCTTCTTGGCTGATTGCGGGGCAAGTCAGGTACCCGGAGAATTTTTCCAAATTATCTTCTGCGAAGGTAGACGACGATATTGAGGGGAAATGTTATTGAGCGATTCTTGCTCCCTAGGATCGTTTAATTTCACTTAGGTTTCTAGCTGTGCCGTATATTGTAAGCAAAAGATTACGTCAGGGCTTCAAAATTAACACCGAGAAGTTTTACATGAAGTGTTAATTTCCTTCTACCTAAGAAAAACTAAGGAAAAATTAAACTGCTAAAAATATCTCTCAGTATGTGACATATATTCTTAATAGCCAAACAAAATCAAGACTTTGTAATTTTTATACGTATTCTTTGATAGTGTAAGGAAAATATTTTTTGTTAAAACAAACTCACATCCTAATAGATGTTCGAATATTTACAAACTAAAACGTAAAATGAAACAACTTATAATTTGCGCGTGTAAATAAAAATCGAGCTTTTTACGAGCCTTTCAAACTCAAGGATTGGATAATAATTGTCCTCTATTCATGTTTTGTAGAGAACCATTCCGCTATGTATTCTTGAGACTTTTAGTTCTTTCATCCCCAAAATGACTATAATTGCGTTTCCGTTTTAGCCTATGTTATAGAACAAAATTCATAATTAAGTTTATTCTTACTGTACGTATGGTTTATTTATTTATTCTAACTGTACTTGCATACGTATCCGCTGCATAAAAGTCTAAATTTATCTCAAAATATTCCAGTTACTTTTTGATATTATAACTACAATTAAAAGTAAAAAGTAACAAATATTATTTTTAGAAAAAATATTTTAAAATTGAATTTACTACTTCGTGTTTAAGATTTTTTTCAAAGATTCAGAGATTTTTATTCGATTTGCTGTGTTATCTTTGACTTAACCATTTTTTTTAATTCTAATCCAAATCACTTAAAAGAATAATTTAAAAAATAATTTTAAGTTTCTTAGACTGCACTGAAATTTAATTATTAATTAAGTGTAAAATGTGAAAAGTTCCTTGCAAAATAAATTTCAGCTTTTGATTAAACTATTTAACGTTAATTATGAGCGTCTTTAAACACACTGCAAATTTGTGAAAACTTTGCTTACGTAGGGGTGTTGGCGCAGGCTCGTTGCTTGATCCACCCTTAAAGCTTTATATAAAAACGGAAAATCTGTGTACCGTCGTAGTTAATTGTGAACACTGTTTACTGACAAAGGACCCTAACATTAGTTCAGACCATACACACACTGTGTACCATGAAGATGATGTTAGTTTATTTTTGTGTACAGATACTTTTCATTGCTTTCTTCTTGACCCTGTGCTGTGCAGAGTGTAAGTATATTTTTTCTTATTTTCACTTCATTCAAAAAAAATTAATACAAACAAATTCATTTTAAGAATCTACAAATTTTTAGCGTTTTGATCTGTAAATATTAGCAGGAGGAATTGCTTGACTTTAAGCGAAGTTACTAGAAACTTCATCAAATATTAAAGATTGTAGAAGTGTTGTTTTGTTTTTAGTAAACTTGCCTGCATTAAATATTCTGCGCTGTTTCCAGGTATTTAATTAATTTTATTTAAAAAAAAGCAACTAGAGAGAAAATTTAAAAAAATTCGGTATTTGTTTTATTTTATTACGTTTTCTTATAATTTGAAATGGCACGGGGAAATTTTAAATTCACGTAATAATAATTTCTGTAGAGCTTGCGAAGTTAGACAGACTTTATAAAATATTAATAATCATGAACGTGTTGTTTTGTTTGTATCAAAGTTTGGCCTATTAAATATTCTGCTTTATTTCAGAATGCCTTACCTCACGATTTTTATTTGTAAATAATCTGGAGAAAGATCTTTTAGCTTCAAAATTACAACCAGAAATGTGAAAACAAAAAATATTTCAAATAAGAAAACACAAAAACAATTTCAATCTATTTTATACCAAACAAGGGTATACTAAAAGCAAACAAATTTATTTCAGGGAAACAAAGATTTGCTATAATATTCAAATCATACTTTGAAAAGCTCAGAATCTAATGTGCGTAAAAAATAATAAAAATGAGATTATTTTAAGTAATAATTTTTACAAATTACAATAGCCTAAATAAAATTCTGATCTGATTCAACATTAATTTTGCTTCAAATTTGCAAATAATATTTTATTTCTTATAAATAATTCTCAGTATAATCAAAGATCTTGAACAGGAATTAACTTTACAAAATGTAAAAAGAAATTTTAAATGCTTTGAAGACATACACATCAATGTTTGCTTTTATTTGTTTGTTATTAAAATCTTATTCGATAACTTGGCAATCCCAAAGTTGAGAATAGGAAATAATATATCGTGTTTTCCAAATCATGTTAACACTGCAGACCCTTGACTTCTAGTTTCTCCGCTGCCTTTTCTCATCATTTCCTGTTTGGCTCCTTCCCGTCGCCCGTTTCTTTTAAATCCTCAAAACTCTTAATGATTTTTTCATTGCAAATTTTCTCCTCTTCATTTTGATCTCATCAGTAGAATTCTTGATCATCTGTTCTCTGTAATTAATAATTCCATTTACCTACAAATCAATTTATTGTTTTTGTTGATCCACACCTTACTGCCTAGTTTGTAAATGTTTATTCTATAAATTCCAAATATCAGGCGTTCAATTGAAAGGTTCATCAAGTAGTCTTAGAATTTTTCATAACATTCTGAATAAGTACATAATTAGATCAAGGCGCAACATTATCCTATTATTTCTACAATGCGTTTTTCGTACGAATGAAAATAGAAAAATCTATAAAAAAAGAATAGTTTGAATCGCGTCATTCTACGATCACTTTTTGACACAACATTGTATAGGAAATGACAAATTGCAGCCAGTTTGCTACTTAATAAGTCATTCCATACAAGGCGGCTGTCAAAGCATATTGAAAATTTTAAAAACTTTATTGCAAATCGTTTTTTATTGCAGTGGATCCATCGAGCTTCCTCTGTACAGCTGTTTCAGCCCTATTTGGGGCCTCGTCAGCAGAAACGTAGCTCGAGACTTCCACTGCAAACCAAACCGACCTGTCATTTCCTATACAATTTTTTGTCAAAAAGTGATCGCATGATGTCGGGATTCAAACTGTTCATTATTATCGCAATTGCGAATAACCTTGGACAGGTTGGTTTGGTTTGCAATGGAAGTCTCGAGTTACGCTTCTCCTGACGAGGCCCCAAATAAGGCCGAACAGCCGTACTGGGCATCCTCGAGTGGTCCACTGCAATCAAAACCGAGTTGAAACAAAATTTTTACAAAAGAAAGGTTATTCGCACATGACTAATCACTTGAAGGAAGTAACTAACTGTAAGATATGATGAACAGCGTTTTCAATTTCTTATAATAATAGGAGATGAGGATACTCTGAGAGTAATCGAGAGCAGTGATTCGAAAACGCGATAATAAGTGAAATGCATCAAACAATAACAAGTAATAACATTAAAGTTTTTGGATTTTAGAAACAAACAGAAAGAGAATATTCTTTTAATATGAGTCATGAACGAACATTTCAGAAATTATGTATGTAGCCAGCGAACAATGAGACATCGGTTGTGAAAATAGCTTCCAGCTGCCACTTACTTTATTCAAAACTAATTTAATTTGAATATTTCTTAGAAGGAACACATCCCTCCTCCTTAAAGTCTTCGAAGATTGTGCCTACATACAAAAATAAGTATAGACTTCATGATAAATAACATGTGTACAAGAAGTGTGCGATGACTCTCATTTTTTCGCATGTTCACATATGTTTCTTACTTGATTCGTACCCTAAATAGACAAGTAAACAAACATAACTTAAAAAAAAGTTTTATTGACTTGATTTTACAATCGTTTTCACATTGGAAGAAAAATCTTTTATGGTTGAATCCTACTTTCGAAACGCCCACAAAATCAATAGCGAATGGACCTACTCTGATTGTATAGCAGAATGTCAGGAAAAATTTCCAGAAACTGTATTTCTGTACCACAAATTTGTTAATCGACTTCAGTACTCTGTAGGACTATTCAGAGAAACTGGCAGTGTGGCTAGAAAACAGGTATCGTCACGTGTCACAACAAGTTGATCTGTCGGGAGCTGCAGAACTATTCTCAAAAAAGATTTGCAAATGTTCCCTTATTGTTTGACTGCCGTGCATGAATTGGTTCCAGTAGATTTTGAACCAAAGCGAAGGTACTGTCATTGGTTTTTAAACAATATTGACAACGACGATTTGTTTGGACAAAACTTTCTTTTCCGATGAGGCCCGGTTCCATTTAACAGGATACATTAACTCCCAAAATATGAGGATATGGAGTACAGAAAACCCTCATATTTTCATTGAAGCCCCATTCCATCCACAAAAGATTGGTGTTTGGATAGGTTTAAGTCGGAGAAGATTGATAGATCCAATATTCTTTAATAGCACACTAATAGCACTTAAATATGGGGAAGAAATTTTGCATCCATTTATTAATCAACTGCATGAAGACGAGTTGCAATTTGGATATTTCCAGCAGGATGGTGCAACGGCCCATGCTGCTGGAGATATTTTAAATTTCCTTCGAGAGATTTTTAGAGATCGGATAATAAGCAGAAATATGGCAAACATATGGCCTCCGCGATCTTGCGATCTAACTCCCTTGGATTTCTTTATTTGGCCCTACTTGAAAAATTCAATTTTTAAAACGCCCTTTAATGATTTACAGGAACTTAGCCAAAGAATCATCGAAAACTGTGATGAAATAAACAATTCTCCCCACATTTTGGAAAATGTTATTAATGGATGTCGCCAACATCTATTGCGCATTCACGTTCAACGTATTGACAATGTTTTATTTTGTTTGGTTTCAAGAAGAAATCTTTTACAAGATTAACTTACACAGTAATGCACATCATTTTAGAATATGGACTTGTAAATTGAAAAAAAAACTAACATTGCACAAGAAAATATTCCAAATACATTTTAACTTCATGAAACAAGTGATGATTAGATCAGATCATTATTTATTACTATCTAAACGGATGGGAATATACCTCAAGGTTTTGTATTTGGGAAAACTCCATCCATATTGTTCACAAATGATTAACTTAGCCAACATCATTGCGAATGATACCATATTTATATTCCGAAATAGAGCTACATCTGAAGGTATTATAAGACTAATCACTTTCTGGTAGGAACGTAATGGTGTTTACTTGATGGCCTTATTGGTTAATGTTTTCACGATCACAGTTATCCCAGAAATTACTACTTTTGTCGTCTATTCTTTTATACCAAGTGAAAGAGCGCCTTTCTTGGTGTCCACGTTGAAGCTAAGTTAAATCAGAAAATCTTCAAATGAGATTATGTGCAAGTATATTTTCATCTCACATAGCTTATTTAAATTGAGCTTCTTTCT
The DNA here is from genome assembly GCA_039766575.1 of Serrognathus titanus. Taxonomy (NCBI): domain Eukaryota; kingdom Metazoa; phylum Arthropoda; class Insecta; order Coleoptera; family Lucanidae; genus Serrognathus; species Serrognathus titanus. Next base: position 6,674,397 of record CM077912.1, read on the forward strand.
TTCAATTCTTCACTCTTAAATCTTATTATATCTCAGCCAACCAACTCGATTTTGGCCTTCCTCCTACCGTTTTCGATTTGTTAAGTGCTCTATTTTGTTATTTTCTTTGGTTCTTACTCTATCTCCTAGCTATTCTATTCTTTGACTTATTTTTAATTGGGTACATCCTCTCTTCCGATTTGGTTTATTATTTCATGGTTTGTTTTTTGTTTGAAATAATTTTGTGCTATTTTGACTGACCCTAGAACACTTTCTATCACTTCTTTTGTGTTCTGCTCTGTTTTGTAAGATACGTCGTCTCCGTGGCGAAAAAACTTAATTGGTTACTTCGAAAGTCGTTACTAAAAACCTAAACCTAATGTATTATTCTTTCATGCATGTAATGACAAAACAAAAAAACTCTAGATTAGTTTGAGCAAAATATTCAGAATTTCGAGCAAACTCGCACCCGAAAATGTCTGAAGCGCGGCAACCGACAGACGTTGAATTACAAGTAGATAAATTAAAACTTACCCCGGCAATTTCGTTTTTAGTATAATAATTAAGTGAGTAATTTAACTTGTTATTTTGAGCTCTTTTAATGAGCCAAGTGTGGCGTGCGGGCAAAAGTGACTCCGACATAATTACAAGTTCATAATTTAAGACTTGCAAAGATAACAGAGAGTCTTCCTTCACGGTTCGCGCGCTCGAAAAAATATCAAAGAAAATTTAGCATGATTTAATTTATGTTATTTTATGTTATTTTTGTACTATTTTTAAGAATGTGATCAGATTCAGATATTTTTTTTTATACGAAACATCAAATGTACAACGTTTCTTTAGAACGAAGTTATTTTTATGGTTGATTGACAGTTCTATATTAATTGTATAGAATAAAAAATTCTTTTCAAGTAAAAAAAAGCTTATTAATTGAGGCTAAAAGCAAACCTTTGTTACATTACGTTTTCCCTCTGTTTCTTCTCCTTGTTGAAACCAACCCTAATTAATCCTTTAATTTCAGAAATTTCAAATATGCAGAACCGAGATGTTCTTTTTCGTTGCATGCAAGATTCGAGCCATAGTTGGTTTTTTTCTGTTTCAGTTTGAAATTAAATCCCTACCACAAAGCACACTTAATGTATAATAAATTAAATTGGAATTATTTCAGCCGGCGAAAAAGGGCCGAAACGTTCGCGTTCGCTGAACAGCGCTGGTCTTATTCCGTTTCCACGTATCGGCAGAGGCGGCGATTTAGCCTGGGAAATTGAGCCAGGTGATGAACCCTGTATATTTAATACTACGTACCACACATATTACTTAAGTTTTAATTATTCAATTAGCTTCCCGTGTATATACTCAATTACGGCTGCTTATTTATTTACAACCTAATTATAATCTTACAGCGTATCCTAAAATAGATCGTACTTGGATCAACGGTGTGCCGGCGATGGAAGCTCCCGGAGCTAAGCGTAATGGACCGAAAACTGTAAGCACCGGACTTTGGTTTGGGCCAAGACTCGGGAGACTTCAGAAAAGAGGAGGAGTATACATGCATGATCCTTGGAATTACATTTTATTAGGAGGTAAGAAACAACTCAATTGTTCAGATACAACACAAGACGTTATTGAATTATTTACACCTTGTGATATAAAATTCTCTATAACACATAATACTAAGAGTAATTCGTAAAAGAAAACTTTTTCGGCCTAGGCCACAACAGTTGTATTGAAAACGCTTTACAGGAATGATTTTGATTTCATTTTTTGTTAAAGTGTAAATCGTTACGATTTAATTGAAAATCACTCAACAGGTTAAAGTGCAATAGTAAAAATTCGAAGGGCCAACAGTGACCTGTAGTATTCCTCGTATTTTTAGGTGTCGATAAGAAATCCAGATCAGGAAAGGTAATAATCCCTTTCATGCGTACAGGGCGTAGAGGATTTAGAATACCTTCAGGTGATTCACATTTTTTTGCCTTAAAATAATCTCGTAAAAAATTTGCTTATTCTCAATAAGTTCCAGCAGCTCATACAAGATTTTGTTTCCTTGTATGAAACTGCTAAAAAAATTGTATTTTGTAGGAGAAAAAATGGAACCCAAACCAGGTCACATTATGCACCCTATAATGCGAGTAGGTCGTGGAGGAGATTTAACATGGCAATGTGATGAAGCAGGTGACATGTCCCGATCTTTATTAATTTTTTGCACAACGTTACCTGTTATCACCATGTTATCTAAAGCTTAACCCTCCGTTTGTTATTTGCCTCGCTTTCGACTATTAAAGTCCTTTCAACTTACATACATAGACAAATGGGTTTCCCTCATATGAGCATTTGGAAACGATCCGCATTGACTTGTCCCGCTTTCAATCATTGAAGTACAGTTTGAATTTCAATAAAACAAACAAAATTCCTTTTTACATCAGTGCTGCTGCATTGTGATCCATTCCACGCAATTTCTTCGCTTGTGTATTTAATAAATTTCTGATTTGCAATGATTTGTTACAGATCTCCCCGTATACAGACAAGCAAAATTTACGCCACGTCTTGGTCGAGAATCCGAAGAAGTGGAAGATTATAATGAAGAAAACGAACAGGCCACAGAACAAGCTGCTTAGACGGCTTAAATGTGTGAAATACGTTTGAATATTTGAATGTGTTGGTGTGCTGGACATCACATTCAAATTTTTAATAATTTAATAAACATGTAACTGTTTAACGCTAGAATAAATTATTGATATTTTTAGTGGAATTTTCTTTTATATCAAAAACCCATTTGCATTACCTACATGGCATAACCATTATAATAATCAATAAAAGCTTAACTAGGTGCGATTTCTATCGTTAAAAAATACGAGACAGTTCTGAAAAGAATGGAAGACTTTTCCCTATTTTCCTTCAAATTTTTATAAGTAAAACCAACTTCTAAAAACAAGTCAAAGTAAAAAAAAATTGATGGACAATGTTAATGATAATTCGGCTCAATTTTATATTAACTTCCATCGAATTTCTACACGCAGCTTATAATTCAGAATAAGCTCCAATAATTTCACCAAAAAGTTTGATGTAAAAAGTAAACCTGCCAATATAATTAATTGGAGTGATAATAATATAGTAAGCAGTAAAAATGAGAAAATCAAAAAGCGTTAGCTTTGTTAATAAATGAACGTTAATGATACAAAGTAAAAACGAAGCAGAAATAAGCGCGTACCAGTTGTGTGCATCATCGGGGAATAAATTAAAATTGTTTCGCTCAGCATTACATCTAATCTTTTTGAGCGTTATTAAATAAGCGTCATAACATTTAATTAGAAATCCCTTATGAAAGTTAAACAAGCGGAACGCCCACAAACTGGGTATTTTACACAAGACTGGCGTTTTCCGGGCCAAACAATCCCACAATCAGCGTAACGGAAAATCTCGCCAGCAGATGCAACAAATTTTATTAAAGATTTTATGATATCTTATAGCTAGTTCTGCTGACCCCATTAAGCATTAGAAAAAAATTTTGAAGTTATCCATTGAACTATTCAAGATATTTTGGCAAAATTAAATTACATCACTCACATATTACCATAATATCAAATTAGGTCGATTATCCATTAAGTGACTCATTATATCGCTACCAGATAAACAGACTTCGGAGATTTCGGAGCATTGCCATAGCTATGCAATGAATTTGCACTTTTCATTGATCCTCGTAACCATGGCAACCTAAAATATGGTAACTCTGTATACAATAAAATGCTCTAATATGAAGCGACAAGTTATAAACAAATGCATATCAAATTTTACGTCTGCTCTAAACAGGAGGTAACCCAGATATCAGGTTCTCAACAATTTCCGAGTCCCAAGTCCCCAAATAAGGCAAACAAACTCACACATCTTATGTGATAATTGGATAACTTAATTTTGTCACAAAATATAAGAAATACAATTTTAATATAATGCCCGAAAATGTATTATACATAGATGAATTCCACGGTCACACCGTACCGGACAAACATAGGCAATTTCAAATAGTCATTAATGAATCAAGGACGTTATAAGGATTATAATGCCTGAGGTCGGCAGTGTACAGCCCAAGGTCCTTTGGCTCGAGGGGTACCCCAACCGAGGGCGTATAGTTTCGTTAAATTTATAATGAATTATCTCAAACGGATACTGAAAATGGCACTAACGCTCAACGTTTCACTATCGCTTGATAGCTTCGTCAGGAGTTTACTTATTTTCACTCCCGATGAAGCTATCAAGCGATAGTGAAACGTTGAGCATTTGTGCCATTTTCAGTGTCCGTTTGAGATAATTCATTATACAATTTCACCGGACAAGAATCTACTTTAGTTAAATTTATAATAATTTGATTAAAACCATCAAATACCTAGCAATATATTTTGTTTGTCAATTTTGTAACTTTTCATTTAAGTACTGTTATTTAGTTAATGGAAAAAGAAGAGTTTACTTAATTTCTCAGAGAAAGCAGTGCTGAAGACTGCAAAGGCAGCGGAAGCCCTCGTATCCCAAAAACAAAAGAAATCTGTGCGAGAAAAAGTGCTTCCGTTTCCAAGAATGAGTCCGTTAATAAAAATTACTTAAAATTTGTATTATTTTCCATAATAGAATGTCTTGAAAATTTATAACGTCCTAGGGCATTATTTTAAAATAACGCCCTTGAGCATTATTTCAATGCTAACGCGCCTTAAAGTTGAGCCATTACTGTGTTAAAATAATGGCTTAACTTTAAGACGCGTTAGCATTGAAATAATGTTCAAGTCCAGTCGGCGGATATTAAAAGAATGTCACTGTTCATTAATTTTTAATTTGATTTAATTTGCAAGATACACAAAGTTTTTATCTATAATTTAAATGATCAATAACCAATAATAAACTCAATGGCTCAATTAGAAAATTTGTAACATGTCACGTGAAGGACGTGATGTGTTACAAATTTAATAGACAGTATTCTTTATTGAAATTTCGTACGTTTGTCTGGCACGTGACCGAGCAATGATCCTACACAGGAATTAAAACAAATGCTTCTTAGGTTTTAAGTAAGTTCGATAGCAAGAAAAAAAAAACTGAGCACATGAAACACGCAAATTACAAGGCGAAGTTCAGATAATGGAAAATCTGCTTTTAAATTTAACCTAGATAACAAATTAATCAATGAACTAAATTTATTCAAAGAAAGAAACTTACTGTCTACTAACTAAACTAATAAAATTGGGGCTAAAGAACAGTTAAAAAAAACAATTGAATAGTGAACCCTTGTGATACAACCAACTTTATGTATCGGGTCTTCAACAAGAAAGTACCTAGAGTCAACCTTGGAAACAAAAGTACGTAGCGTAGATTGAACTGTACAGGTGCTGTGCTTATCACAAGAACTGTAAAAATTTAAAATTTAGGCTATGCGAATGAACTGGAGTTATTCTATTATGAACAAAAATATTACTTTAAAAATATCTTTTTACGTTGGTCACTTCCACCAATATGTGTTGTCAACTGAAAGTAACGATTTACCTAAAGCTACTTCTTGTCCATTCGATTCTTCTTTGAGGTTACTCAAATATCCATTATTGACACAATTAATTCGACGTACTTTTTGTTGAAGACCCGATATGAGAAAAGTTAACTAAGTACAGTAATGTGCAAAGTCGAATAGCGTTAATATACTAGCTATAAATGAGATTAAATAAATAGAATAATTCAATGATAAATAATTTAATGCTTTTATTATAATAATTATTATTATTGTCCCCTATAATATATATACATATATATTTTAAGAATAACAAATTAATATCCATTTTTCTTATATTTAACCGACTTTGAATCATAGAGTTTATAAAACATAATATAATCTCAGGCGATAAGGGGTCCAAGCGACAAACTTTAGCCAAAATACTGCCTCTCTTTACGATACCTTAAAAAGTAAATAATCCAGGCGATAAAGACCCTGAGTGCGTGAGAACCTCACCTACATAAGGTAGCGGAGCCGGTCCAAAAACTCCTCGCAATTCCTTGAAGCTTGGCAACTTAAATCACTTCAGTGACTTAAATGAGCGGGACCAAAAGGGGAACTCACATAGAAGTCGCCTCATTGCAGCAGCAAATTACAAAAGGGGCTCGGGCTTTGAAAATGTAAACAATACAATTCTGCAAGGCCAGAAGATTTTAAAAAAATTAATTAATGTACATCGAGTCATTTTCGTGAATGGTTGCGTTTTCAGTTTTCACATTCACATTCGTGTAATGTTTATAACATGTTCGCCGAACCCTTATTATTTTATTTTTATATCGTCGTTCAAATTTAAAAATTGTCATTTTTGATTCTTCTTTAACTTTACCGTCGATGTCTTTTTGTGAGTGAATAGGTAATCCAATTTAATTATTCTTGGTGTTGGTGACGTGATAGTGTACGAAATGAAGACCCTTCGTCTAGAGCCCCATAGAGGAGTAGAAACGCCTTAAAAGAGAAAGCTGTAAAGAGCTCCTCTTCTATTGAGCCCTCGGATTACTCTAACATCTTATGTACTGTTTGGATTTTTTCTTTAAACAGCCGTTTATGTCCCCTATTTAAAGTGTGCTTTTATAATACATTACTTACAGCTCCATAAGTCCAGTGGAAGAACATCATTCCGATTTCGTAATAAATGATCATGTAACTAAAATAAGCACTAATATGCAAGGTGATTCTTAAATAAACCGCAAAAAAAACTTGTGAAAGGAATTAAATCATAAGTTACGAGAAAAATGTTAAAAGAATTCTTGGGGAAAATTAATAATTAATTAAAAATAACCCCAAAAAGCACATTACCCCAATGTGTATGGAGTTCGTCGCAATCGTAAGTTTTATGGGATTCTGTTGTCGGACAGTTTATTGTGTTTATTACCCACAGCAATAAAACTATAAAAGTTAACCGTGAAACTTATTTGATAGAGGGAACGCCGTTGTAATGACCTGCCTCAAACGTTTAAATTCATCCGAGCATTTAATAATTTATTAGCACCAAGACGATGACGTGCGAACGTCACTCCGCTGGGATATTTAAATCAGATCCGACTAAAATCGGTTTCAACAAAAAACAGTACACCCGTAACAATTTAAAGCACGAAACACCCTGCAATACGCTCGTAATGCTGGGTGTTTTATGCCTTAAATTGTGCTTGTCGTACTATGAAATAAATAAAAAATAATTGTGATAAATAATTTAAAAATTCCGGTTTTATCTGTCAAAGCAGATGCTCAAACTGACGACCAATGTTCTTAATGCAAGTTACAGCCCATTTTCTCAAGTTTTCCCTTACACGTTTGAAAATATAAGATGCATTTCGAATCACTTCAGCAGCATGTTCGATGCGTTCATGCAACTCCTGTACAGGGTGGGCCAAATTCGACATTTTAATAGGAAACTCCTATTTTTAGACGAGTTAGACAAAAACTGACCTCGGTCCCTGGAGCTCGATTTTTAACACAAAATTAATGGTGAAGACCGCGTATCGATATCTTGTACCGTTTAGGAGCTACAGGTTGTTTTTCAAAATTCTACGATTTTTAAAAACCTTCATAACTTTTTTATTTATGAAAATTTTTGATTTCTGTAAACACTTCTTTAAGGCACTTTTTCATGCAGAATTCATTGCTCCAAGTTATTTTTTTCCAAAGTGCTCAATTTTTGAGATATTAGCTAGAACTTTGATTTTTTATATGGGACACCCTATATATTTTTACATTTCTGAAAAGAGCATAAAATTCTATTTACAAAAATATAAAACACTTGATATTTTATTCAAAAGATTTTTGAGCTGTAGAGCTTTCGACTTTTAATTAAAATTTTGATGATTATTGAGCATTCAAGTAGGCTGTGGATGATGATAGCAAAATATTTTTTGAAGATTCAATGAGCAATAAAAAATATTACTTTATTTTTAATACATATAACAAAGTTATAATGAATAAATACTAATGTAATCGAAATTGCGCAAAAATTACATAAAGTATCAAATTGTCGGCCATTTTGTACTGAACATAAACGATTGCGTTTTGTTATGGTTAGAACTGACATCACCAATTCAAGAACTGATAGTGATGCATTTTTCTTATTCAATAAGGTCAGAATCTTTGTTTCTTTAAAATTCGTATTGCAGAAGTCCTTGCTAAGATATTTGCTCCAACTGGCGTCGGTCATTTTCAATTTCTCCCAAAACTACGACCTCCTTTAATTCTTTATTTCCGTTTGGGATTCATAATTTTTAGTTTTTATCAGTTTAAATGACTAAAAATTTATTAAATTGTTTTTAAATCTCAAGAATATATTTCTGAGGGATACCACTCATGGTAAAGGTTAATCGCTACTTCTGAATTTTCGCCAATTTCTATGAAACACTTTAACATTTAATATTAGTAAAGGAGACAGTGGTTTAAAAATAACAAATCAGAAAAGTAAATATAAATCAAAAAAGTTTATATCCTTAAATATAAATCAAAATAGATTGTATCCGTAGATACGTATTTCGGCAGCTACGCTGTCATTTTCAGTACACACATGCACTTACAAGTTAAAGACACTTCATGAAGTCTTGAGTTGGTATAAATATTATAACATGTCGTATTTCTCGTAGTTTTCGTACAACTTTAATAATCTCCCTAAGTCTATTTTATAGAGATAGTAAAATTCAAGAGAAATGCATGTACTTAAGAGATTGTGTCAAATTTTAATAGCGGCCTACCAGGAAGTTATAAAAACTTAAATCGCTTAGTTATCGTCATTCACAGCCTACTTCAATGCTGTAAAAACAATTAAATTTTTGATTAAAACTTTGAAGCTCTATATTTCACAAACTGTTTGAATAAAATATCAAGTGTTTTATATTTATATGATTGAAATTTTATACTCCTTTCAAAAACTTAAAAATATATAGGGTGTTCCATATAAAAAATCAAAGTTCTTGCTAATATCTCAAATATTGAGCAGTTTAGAAAAAAATAATTCGGAGCAATGAATTCTGCATAAAAAAGACCTTAAAGAAGTTTTTACAGAAATCAAAAATTTTCATAAACAAAAAAGTTATGAAGGTTTTTAGAAATCGTAGAATTTTGAAAAACGCCCTGTAGCTCCTAAGCGGTACAAGATATCGAAATGCGGTTTTTACCATTAACTTTGTCTTAAAAATCGAGCTCCAGGGACCGAGGTCAATTTTTGTCTAACTCTTCTAGAAATAGGTGTTTCCTATTAAAAGTGTCGAATTTGGCCCACCCTGTACAGTATGCACTGGCGTAGAATAGACAAGCTGCGGTAAAATGAAAGGACCGATCAAATAATTAGAGACAATACCAGTCCAAATATTTGCCGAATATTGCCGCTAATGATTCAGCATAAGAATGATCTTGTCGGAACGATTCAGCACAGGAATGAACTAAAAATATTTGCTTATGCTTTAGAGAGTGACTTATGTATTAATTCAGCATAAAAATGATCTCGTTAAAACGATTCAGCATTAAAATGACCTTCATGCAACGATTCAGCATAGAAATGACGTGCATGGAACGATTCCTTGTAAAAATGACCTTCGCGGAATGATCCAGCATAAGAAGTACCTGAAATAATCGTTCCTCTAATTATACTGGGAATGATTCAGCATAAGAATGATCTTGTCGGAACGATTCAGGACAGGAATGAACTAAAAATATTTGCTTATGCTTTAGAGGGTGACTTATGTACTAATTCGGCATAAAAATGATCTTGATAGAACGATTCAGCAAAAAAATGACTTTCATGCAACTATTCCAGCATAGAAATGATGTGCATGGAACGATTTTTTGGAAAAACGACCTTTGTGGAATGATCCAGCACAAGAAGTACTTGAAATTATCTTTCCTCTGTTATACTGGGAATGATTCAGCATAAGAATGATCTTGTCGGAACGATTCAGCACAGGAGTGACTAATGTATTAATTCAGCATAAAAATTACCTTTATGGAACGATTCACCATAGAAATGACGTTCAAAGAACTATTCAGCATAGAAATGACGTGCATGGAACGACTCAGCATAGAAATGACGTTCATGGAACGACTCAGCATAGAAATGACGGTCATGGAACGATTTATTGTAAAAATGACCTTGATGGCATGATCCAGCATAAGAAGACCTGAAAATATCTTTCCTCTGTTATACTGGGAAGGATTCAGCATAAGAAAGACCTTGTCGGAACGATTCAGCACAGGAGTGAACTGAAAATACTTCCTTATGCTTTAGAGGGTGACTTATGTATTAATTCAGCATAAATATGACCTTGATGGAATGATTCAGCATAGAAATGGCGTTTATGGAACGATTCAGCATAGAAATGACGTTCATGAAAGTGTCTTCTGCTTTTACTTTTGTTGTTTTTTTTAAAATCTTTTATCGTCGATCTTTTTTTTTTATTCTTGGACCACCTTAACGTCATATTTCCAAGTTGATCGTTTTGCTTTTCCTTTGCCTTATCATGTGGCGTAGGAAACTTTTTTTTTCGTTGTTTTTTCTTTGTTCCATTATTGTAGAATTACTTTTATTTACTTTTGATCGATTTCATTTTTCAAGTTCCATTGGGGGGCGGGGGGAGGTTATCGTCTTTCCTATATTTGTGTTCACCATATTCGTTTCAAAGTAAAAAAAATGATTTGATCAATTCATGGTAAAATAAAAGTAAGAACAAGTAGACAGCAAAATGTTTTATTTTCTTGTGTGCATTGTAGGTACTTACAACAACTTAACATTAATATTCTCTGTTTTTACTATTCACTACAATAGTGGCTTCTTATTTGTTTTATCGAACACTTTCTGACGCAGCAATCGTTACTGAGGGCCCTCTCTTGCCTATTAAACCTTCTGTCTGCCAGAGAAGGATTCTCTTCGTATCCAGTCTTGAAGGGATGGTAAAAAAATACGTCTTCCAGAGAATTACTGGTACGCTCGTGTTCATTAGCTGAAACTGTTTCTATCAATTAAAAATACACGGCAGTTAATTGCACATACATTCGAACATTCGTTTTTTGTAATTAGTGTTGTAGTGTCCACCTTTACACGCTTCCTTTATTATTTTGCGGAGTGCTGGCATACCGCACGCTGTAAACAGTGCGTCGTCGTCATCTTTGTTATCGATGTAGTATGTTGTTACTTGCGTTACGGTGATAATCAAAATTAGATAGAATGACATTTTCGAATACATCTGAAAAAAATTAATTAAACACTATATGGTTCTTTAATAAATATAAAAACTGCAAACTGATTTGTGTATCATTATAATCTAGGTTCTTGTCAAGGCGAAGGAAGAAATCTGTGAGAGAATAATTAAATGTGGGGATATGCGACGCGTGAGCCGACCACTCTATTGTATTTTTATTTATTTCCTCCTTTGCCCTGATCAAAATCGATTTCCAAATTGTGTACTAAAGAAATTAGACTGAAAGAACACTCTTTCCAAAAAGTATCGGATTTCAAGTATCTAGCACTATATATATATATAAAGTAAAAGTTCTCACTCAACTTACCTTGTTGTCAGTTAAGGGTAGAATGAAATTCAGCTGAATTCGCCCGGTATATATACCAAATATATTAATGCACACTCGACTGAAGTAATTAATATTTTCTAAATGCGTTCTAATTTTGAAGAAGCGCCTATTAATATGCATGAAGATGCAACGTAAATGCATAATAACATGTTCTAAAATAACAATTTTCCAGGAGATTAGGGAGATGTCTATTAAAGATTCATTGGAAAACTCGATGAACAGCAATGTAATCATCTCAGAATTGGTGACACTGTAATTTTTTTAGCAAACTTTTTCCTCAATCTGTGTGCCAATTATTTTCGCCAGAAGCTGAAATGAAAGAAGAATATCGCTGTAGCGTGTGAATTTTCGTCTCTCACAACACAAGCTCCATCGTGTAAATACCAAATATCGTATCGTACAACTAAGGTTACATCATCTAATAGCAACTCAAGATCATTATTTAAAAATTCTAAATAATTTATGGCATTCAAATGCTGCGATCATACAATTCAATATCAGCCCAAATTTTGCCGAAAATTGCTGCTGATGATGGAATTCCGCTGTAGTGTGATTTTCGTCACTCCATGCGTGTGTGTTATGAGAGTAAAATGAGCTGAACAATATCACGTTTAAAAATTCGTTGTTCTGGTCAACTTTATTATTAAATAAAGTTGACCAAAACAACGAATTTGGATATTAATCCACTGACAAAACCTAACACGATGATTTGCATCTCCCAGCTGTAATGTTTGTATCATTTCTACACGGTAACGATGCAGTCCCTGTTGACGGAAAATTCTCCAAGTCGTCCATTGGGAAACTCTAGCCCTGTATGCCAATCTTCTAGTATTGATATTGGGTTCATCATCGTCGACAGTATTTAAAATATTTATCTCAGCATCCAACACTCGCGGAGTTGTCTTTGGGCCACGACCATTTGCAGGACGAAAATGTCCGTGATCACGCAAATGTTGCACCGCCGAAACAAAAGTCCTCCTATGCGGCACTTGTAAAGGAAATTTTTCGATCCACAAACGACGAGCATTTCCTAATGCTTCGCCGTATAAATATCATATCGGTTTTTTCTCATGTGGAAAAGCGATTATTTTGCGTTCTGCCAACCCACATTTCCGTATGATTGTAAGTAACTACTAAACTTCACAAGAATAAGACCACGAAACGAAACTTAGGGGCGGAGTTTTTATTGGGCATAGGTACCATAAAATCACAAATTATAAACATCTGCGGCCATAATTGTGAAGCCATCCGTTTGTTGTTGCTTACTTGAAAGCGGACGAAATTACTAACAGCCTATTTAGCACAAACAAATAGTTTTTCGAACACAAACGAGAAACAAAGTTTGTAGTGCTAATGCGAATAAACTTGGTGATCAAATTGCAAACCTCTGTTATGCTCATTTTATAAAATTTATACTAAATAATTTACTACAGATGATTTGCATGTGCATACTTTTGTCAGTATTGTAAATATGTTAAAGCTCTTCTTCCATTGTTACATTGAATTCCGTTGAAGGTCAAGTTCGCCCCGCAACATCCATAAAACGGTAAGACATTTATGACCGCATTTATTTTCATTCCTTTAGCTGCAGGTTCTTAACCGGTGAAGTGCCGCAATATTTTTTTTATCAGTTTAACTATAATCTGTGATGTCTGTTCTTGTACGGATTATTATTTGGCGGCCTATTGAAGAATCACCCTGTTTTTTTTTTATTATAAAACAATGGAAAAGGAAAAATCATTGAACGCCTAATTTTTTTAGGCTGCCTAAAAGTGTGCCTATTTCTTAGACGTGAATTGCCTTTTAATTTAAGTCTTTTTAAGTGCCTAAAAATCCGGGCTTTAATAATAATAGATAAATTCGTAGTGGCGACCAAGAAATCATTCTGTTAAAAGAATGTGTATAAACTAGGTTTCATTTAGAGTTGAAAACGAACGCGCATATTCTACACACTTGACTTAGAACTTTATACAGGCAGGCCTAGAGTCCAGGCTAAATAGTGAGTCAAAGGGGATCAAACGAAGGCTTTTGTTTTACATTTTTTGTTTATAATATAATATGTCTGCCCGGTGTCCACCTTCTTACAAGATTCAACGTCAATCGGTATGAATTCTGCAAGACTATTTCTTGTAAAAAATTTGGGAAAAAGCATGTTCATTTTACTTTAATTTGGACATACTCTTACTAATACACATATTTTATTCAAGACGTGCAATAAAACTCGGTGGTGTTTAGTAAAATTTTTTATTCATTCAATGTAGAAACAAAATACAAAAGAAACGTAAATATGATGATAAAAAATAATCAAATAAAAATAGTTGCTTTGGTATGAAGCATACGTGAATTTGAAAGACGCTTGATTAAAAAATACTGTCCACAAAATAAGTGACACATCTTTCGTCTAAAATTCAGTATTTCAATACTAAATTCCCGTATAACTGAAAGTTTGTTAATTTTGGACAAATTTCATTTTGCATAAATTATAGATGATAAACAAAAATTAAACAAATGTCAGAAATATGCCGTTTAAAAGGAAGTATAAGATTTCATTTAATTCTGTTCATACGTTGCATTAATTGTCTTTAACAATTTCAAGAAATCTATCGCACTGTAGAAAATCCTTATGAACTTTAATAAGCGATAGCCGCAGGTGATAGTTCTGCTGTAGCCAAGCTCTCACCATCTCAGGATGACTCGAATCGACTTCGAGAAACACCTTGCCATTTTTATTCAAGAGCTGCGAGGAAATTCGTAAAACTAATTTAATTAACTTCAATCCGTCTTTTCCACCATCCAACGCATCCAAATCTTCATACCTGAAAAATAATTACACGCGGGATTTGCTTGAAAAATTAAATAAAAGTGTTCTACAATACAAATTCCTAATTTTCTGCTAAAAATACATCTCAGACGCTGAAGTAACAAAATTCATTTGCACAAAACGCGATAAGCTTCAGGTACCTAACGTAAGATACTTACAATTCAATTTCGGGCTGTATATTAACCATTTTGTCAGATGGGACGTAAGGAGGATTGCTAATGATTATGTCAAACGTCTTGTCCAGAAAATTATCCACATTATCTTCGCGCATTTCTTTTTCAATTATTTCAATTCGACTTTGCAGATCGTAAAGCTTCGCGTTAAATTTCGCCAAATTACAAGCCTTGGTTGATTTATCGACTGCTGTAATTTTTAACTAAAAAAAAAAATAATTTGCAAGTGAAGTTAAGTTTTTTTGATATGCTCACGTCTGGGTAACAACTTAATAAAGCCAGACTAATAGCGCCGGTTCCACAACCTAATTCTAAAGCGTTCTTTTTATCTTGGATGTCTTTAGATACCAGGTCTACAAGCATTTCACTTTCGGGTCTAGGAATGAAGACTGGAGGTTCCATTTTTAATGTTAAATTTCTAAAATCCCATTCTCCCAAAATATACTGGACTGGCATTCTAAAATTCAATTTTGCATTTCAAAAATCGTTTTCTAAGTTTTGATATTCAAACGACAACAAAGTAAATACGCTATTGGATTTTTCCAAAAATTTTTTAACCGAACTCTTTATATGATATTGTCAGAAAAATTCGGAAATTCTACAAAAATTGTTCAGTAGCTTATTTAAGTACTTCATCAGATGCAAAACGCTTTCCTCTAAGATTAAGGTTTTGAATAAAAATAAGTCCGACGGAGTTATGTCAGGACTACCTTAACTCTCTGAACCCACAGCCATTGTACGTGCAGGATTGCTTGCTTTATGAATCCGACAAGTGTCGTGCATGAATAAGTTTCTTTCCGAATGAGAATTGTGAATCCATAGGGTACTCTATTTATGTTGAATCTTTTCCATATACACTCAACGAGCAAAACAAAAAACTACGTTACTATTAGCTTCTTGGTGGTGGAAAGCCTTTATGAACCCACTCCATTGATTCCTGTTTAGGAAGAGGATACCAGTCCAAGTCTCATCCTCGGTGAAAATTCGAGAAAGAACATATCTGTCCATTTTCAACACGGTCAAGCTTTCTTGAGAAAGTTCTTTTCTGATCAGTTTTTGTTTAGCTGGGAGTCTATTATGTTGACACCTTCTTCATCTTCATGCAAAATTGTTTTGGATATAGAGATTTCAATGGCAATAACAAAGAGCTTTATGCGGTACCAAAGTTTCTACTTTTTGCACCATCTCCTCAATTCGAGCTTCCATGGGTCATTCGGAGTTTGGGTCATCGTTAATTGGTTCTCAATCCCATTGAAAGAATTTAGACTTTTCCATACACAACAACCATTCTTTCCGAATCATTTTTGGGCCACTGCTTTTTCTGCCAGGAACTTTATGACATTTCGCATCAAAGTAAAAATTATTACAGGAATGATTTTAAGATTTTTCTCTTAGTTATCTTTAATCTTAAATAAGCTATTTTCATGTTCTCAAAGTTACGATTAATAAATTGCTAATCATACTATGGTATACGACGTGATAACATTTATGCATATTATTAGTTGATAATAAAAAATTATTTATTTAATCTAATCCGAGCGGTCCTTTTTTATTTGCATTTTTATCTTTTAATGCGCATTATATGCGTACCTATACGGAGTCTTAAAAATCACTTACTTATTCAGCCTCATCCTACACATTTTAACAATTTTGTCAAATTGCTCCGGGGAAAGCAATTTGTTTTTAAATCTGTAAACATCTGAAATCTAGGAAACACATTATTGGTTTAAATAAAGCAAAACTTAGTTAAGTTTACTTACTTTTCGACTATTCAGTGCGTGCGCTACTATGTACTCGATAGATGATTTCGGTTCATCTACTTTGGCTTCGCTGAACAACTTGGTCCACTCTGTGACGATATCGTTGATTTTATACGTGAATTTCCCGCCATTAAAATACCTGTTGTTCACACATGCGTGGTTCGTTGATAACCAAACGTTATTAAACGTCTTCGTGCGATTTTCGTCGTTTCTGGTCAAGTTTTTTCCACGTATTATAGTTCGAGATAAAAAATTGTACGCAGCTCTTTGCTTCATTTTGCTTCTGATAAAGGCAATGATTTATAATAGTATACTATGCGTTGAACTCGATCTGTGTTTTGAAGTGCGCACAGCCCATGCGCTGATTTCACTGGCGCGGAGACTTCGACCTAAATATAGGATGTTTTAAGGACACGTGTACTTGTTCTACTCACGTCGGATTTCAAGAGACTCCTCCCTATTGTTTATTCGTTGTTGAATAATGATTGATTACTTAATCCAAATAAAATTGAAATTGTAATCACATTAAGGCTATTTGGCACATACAACATAAGATTTATGATCGTAGAAATTTTTGACCGTGTAATACAAGAAACTGACCGATGTTACCAAAAAATAGAACTTCACAAATTTGTAATAAATCTCACAACAAAAATGTTCTTTCTTAATTATACTTCATATACCATCTGCAAAGGCGGAGATTCAGGGCAACATTGTGATATATTTAACTGGGCAATTGCATGTGAGCGTGGGGAGATGATAGGATTAAGTATTGTGCAGTGGATAAGAGTATAAAAAGAGAATAATTTATATCGCACGTATATTCACAAGTACAAATATTTAAAAAAAAAACAAGAACAATTCTGTACAGTTTAACTTAATGAATTAAATTAATTAATTACAGATGAGTTGTCTTTTCCGTCACTTAACCTAGCACTAACTATTATTATAAAATTTCTTTCGCTTCTGCTACCTTTCGTTTTTCTAATTTTTTCCTCTTATATTCCAAATAGCCTAGTTCTAAGCACCACATCACTATCGTCGTAAAAGTGACGGCATTTATCACGAAGATACATTTTCTGTAGCTTCCAGTTACATCGCGAATGTATCCTGAAAATTAAATGGCAGAAAGGCTCTTCCTGTTAAGAAATTGCTTACCTAAAATGGGTCCTCCTACCCAAATGAAAACACCATTAACCATATATTGTAAACCTAAGGCAGAGGCAAGTTTCTCAATTGGGACATGACTGGGTATAACAAGAGTCCAATATACCGTCCGTACTCCCTTTGCAATCCCTAATCCACAGGCGACAAACAATAGTGGTACATAATCATACGTTAGTAATAACGCTAAAAAAAATTACAATATTTTTTTAATGTATTAAAAAAACATCTTGTATATTATGTTAAACGAAACGATTCGATTTGAAACGGACTATCCTCCTAAATACCACCCCCCAACTTTCACAATTAGTGATTTACAATATCCTCAGAGGAAAAGGACATTCTTGTGCGGAACATCGCGAACGGACTTATTATCGCTTAAATTGTATACGAAACTTTTTCAATTAGGAGTTACTGACATTTTCACTTCCCAAAAGCAGCGAAAGTTATAATTGTATGTACGCAATACACAGAAGAATGTAACGCAAGACGCTGGACAAGTTGCGATTTTATATTTCATTTAATTTGATTTATCAGCAGTTTGTTTTTCCTCGGCGAAAAACAAAATGCGTTTAATTGAAATAAAGGTAAGATTAATGTTTGTTTTTTTTTTTTTTGAATTTATGTAGAGGTCGTTAAGTGATTAAAAAAGGTTAAGATACTTACTAAATCTGGTCGTTATCAGCAACGATAATGACATTAAGTACATAATTCTGTGAGGTTTCTTCACGAGATCACCAATGTACGGGGCTAGGAATCTAAAGCATATATCGGCAATTGATAAAACCGAAATGAAATTGGCAATTTGATATGTTTCCAAGTTATAATCTGCCATGATGAACGGTGTTAAAATCGAAAAATTCAGCTCTGCAAAAACTGCTAAAGACATTCCAACCATTATGTTGACATAGATTGGATCTTTGAGCAAATCAAGATCGAAGGTTTTGACTATGTGCTGCCAAAATCGTTTTAGGATTGACGTCTTCTTTTTTTCGACGCTTAAATCGGGATTGTACACTTTTTTATGGACGCTATTCGAATTTATATTGTTCGGTTCACTTCCTTCAGCAACCGCGTAGATCGTCCTGTTCTTTTCGTTCTCGTCTAAAAGTTTTAAGGAAGTGGTGTTCGTATTGGGGGCATTTAGTGAGTCTACAGACCACCAATTTGTGCTTCCTTTCCTCTGAGATGACGTTGACAGCGTTCTTTGTCGAGTACCTAAAATCAAATCCGCTCTACTTAACGTTTCTATTTTTATTTTATTGCGACTTACCACTATATAGAGATAAGACGCTGCCTGCTAAAGGTGTGTCAATGCCATATATGGCTTCGACTTCCATATCGCGGTTTAATGACGTCGTTGATTGTCTATCGCCATCATGCAAATGATTTCCGACTGCCTGGTCTTTTTCTATGTATAAATTACTTACTCATTAAGATATTGTGATTAAATTTAGTTTGCAGTACCTAATAGAGCCATTTTGGTTTCTTCCTGCTTTTTGGCCTTCTGCTCATCCTCATCGTCCTCGACGACTTCCTTCATGTGTCGTTTGACGGGTTGTAATAAGACTGCGCTTATGAAAGTATGCGCCGTGACGCCGCTTATCACAAGTACGGCGCCATTCACGCCGTACATCGTCAATAAAAACGAAAATAGCTGTGGCATGAGTATGGGGCCTAATCCGCATATGGTCATGGTATGACCAGCAGCTTTGCTACGTTTCTTTAGGAAGTACGTGTTTAATGCGAGGGGGTATGACGACATTCCCATGCCCATTCCGAAAGCTGAAACTCAATGTTATTAATTCACGTGAGCTAGAATAAATGCATAATAACAATTCAAATTATCATTTGCGAACTGCCTTCAACATCCTATACCATCGTCATTTCAATATTTCATTCAACTTTTTTACCTGCTTTTGAAAATAGCTACAAATTTTAATCCTGATTAAACAGTAAAACTTGATAATAAATTTAACAATTCGTTCTGCTATCATCAATCAATAATCTAGATACCTTGATTGAATTGAATAGATTTGCATGTTTGCATCATAAACAAATAGTTTATTCAATTTTAACCTTCAGTTAATTAACACCATTACATTCAAATTAAAATATTATGCAAGTTTAAACGTGGCAATAATAAATTATTAATTTTCATTTATACCTTAACATGAGTTGGCAAATTTGCCTTGCCGTAAATGCACAAAGTTTCCTTATCGAAACGAGTGAATCGTGATTTACTTCTTCAGGTTAACTTAAACGGACTTACTAACATGTGATAATTCCGTACGTGATTACGTACTGTATGAAAGTGGATGCGAATGCTGTCAATATCATTCCGGTGGTGATGAAGAAGGCCCCACATATCGAAACCTTCCTGAATCCAAAGCGGTTGAGGAGCGGTGCGTTTATTATACCGCAGAACATGGATACCGCGGCGTTGGTCGTGATTATGACGGAACTATCTGTGGCCGAGAATCCTAGTTCGGCAAACCTGTCTTTGAAGAGAAGGCCGAATCCTTGCATTATTGGAATTGCTACAAACTGAAACAAAAAAAAATTCATCTTTATAATTTGGATGCAGGAACAAAATGTAGATCGATCGAAAAATGACAATTAGGTTGATGGGATGGGAACATACGATAAAAATGTCAAAAGCTAGGAGACAAGGAAAACCTGGATAAAGAGAAGAGGAAAGGTGATCAAGAAGACCGAAGAGGAGCAAATGATAGAGGCGTTAGCTATTAAAGGCAATGAATAGAAAAGTAGATCGAAATAATTGAATAATTACAATTAAGTTGATGGGAACATACGATAAAAATGTCAAAAGCTAAGAGACAAGGAAAATTAGGATAATAGGAAGGGAAAAGGAGATCAAGTAGACCGAAGAGGAGCGATTGATAGAGGCGTTAGGCAATGAATAGAAAACCACAACAAAGAAAGACTAAAGTAGAACGAAGTAATTGAAAAATTTTGATTAGGTTGACGGGAACATACGATAAAAATGTCAAAAGCAAGGAGACAAGGAAAATTAAGATAAAAAGATGGGAAAAGGATGATCCAGAAGATCGAAGAGGAGCGAATGATAGAGGCGTTAGCTATTAAAGGCAATGAATAGAAAAGTAGATCGAAATAATTAAAAAAATACAATTAAGTTGATGGGAACATACGATAAAAATGTCAAAAGCTAAGAGACAAGAAAAATTAGGATAATAGGAAGGGAAAAGGAGATCAAGAAGACCGAAGAGGAGCGATTGATAGAGGCGTTAGGCAATGAATAGAAAACCACAACAAAGAAAGACTAAAGTAGAACAAAATAATTGAAAAATTTCGATTAGGTTGACGGGAACATACGATAAAAATGTCAAAAGCAAGGAGACAAGGAAAATTAAGATAAAAAGAAAGGAAAAGGATGATCCAGAAGATCGAAGAGGAGCGAATGATAGAGGCGTTAGCTATTAAAGGCAATGAATAGAAAAGTAGATCGAAATAATTAAAAAAATACAATTAAGTTGATGGGAACATACGATAAAAATGTCAAAAGCTAAGAGACAAGAAAAATTAGGATAATAGGAAGGGAAAAGGAGATCAAGAAGACCGAAGAGGAGCGATTGATAGAGGCGTTAGGCAATGAATAGAAAACCACAACAAAGAAAGACTAAAGTAGAACAAAATAATTGAAAAATTTCGATTAGGTTGACGGGAACATACGATAAAAATGTCAAAAGCAAGGAGACAAGGAAAATTAAGATAAAAAGAAGGGAAAAGGATGATCCAGAAGATCGAAGAGGAGCGAATGATAGAGGCGTTAGCTATTAAAGGCAATGAATAGAAAAGTAGATCGAAATAATTGAAAAATTACAATTAAGTTGATGGGAACATACGATAAAAATGTCAAAGCTAAGAGACAAGGAAAATTAGGACAATAGGAAGGTAAAAGGAGATCAAGAAGACCGAAGAGGGGCGATTGATAGAGGCGTTAGGCAATGAATAGAAAACCACAACAAAGAAAGACTAAAGTAGAACGAAATAATTGAAAAATTTCGATTAGGTTGACGGGAACATACGATAAAAATGTCAAAAGCAAGGAGACAAGGAAAATTAAGATAAAAAGAAGGGAAAAGGATGATCCAGAAGATCGAAGAGGAGCGAACGTGGACGTTCAGTAGTAAATAGAAGATTTTTGTTAAAGGGAATTCAACTCCAATTCCTCAATAATGAAATGGAATTCCTCATTAATGAAACAATATTGAAAGGTAGAAGAGGATTCGGATAAGTACCTAAATAAGTAAAACCTATTTAATTGAGTATCATTATAATCCGTTTGAAGTGATTGATTATATTTAAGAAGGATTCCACATAACTATAAAAATAAAATAATAATCTACATTTTGATTTTGGATACGAGATCGATATCTTTGTAACAAACAGGATGGGATTCTAATATCCATAAAAAGCTTGCTTTTTTAATTTTATATGAAATATTACAACTTTAACATTTGTAATTTCTGATGTAAAATGTATTACCGCGTTAATAACAAACAAAACTCTGTAGTAAATAACTTCATATGTAGATATTTGTGCTTGAGGTTATCTTAATACACACAAATCTAACCGATTTAACTGAAATCTACGTCGCCGAAGTTAACCCAATTCCATTTAGAAACATGACGTTACAAAATTGTGGAAGCCTTTCAGGAGTTATGTAATAAGTAAATAATTTCCTTGCTCCAGTTTTTCTCCTTATCAATGGAGATTGAATCTAAAAATATTATTGCAGTAACTGTGTGTGATTGTACAAAATCATATCGTAACCGATAAGATTACCGATACGTTCACAATAACGAAGCACTTGTAATCTAAAGATGATATCTAGAAAGTAGAGCTCAGAAAATGCCGCAATTGTAATTATTATACGATTTATTATGAACAACGTTTATTTTCGATAGAATCTTTAAAAATGATGAGATACTTATTAAGTACAGACAGTGGCACATATTTTGTACTTTGGAACTAGAAATAAATACTAATTAATAACAACAATACGAATGTAATATTAATTTAAAATTACCTTTGCTGGAAATTACACAACTTTCACTAAATATTGTTGCTTGTAGGAAGTTATTAAAGCAGGAAATATCGTTTCGTAATTTTCTATTCAAGCCTACTATTAGTTTCATTGAGTTTAGTTTCCTATTCATTTGTTTGAATCTGGCAAAGTATTCCGTAACTTTTATTTTTCTTTGTGTAGAAACTATGTATGTAACTTAGGTGATTCACTAATTACCGTTATTCATGTTCTTGCCAAATTAATTATAGATTTGTGTTACCTATTATTAAAATTCCTTTATGACAAAGTTATAATATACCAAATTATTAGGAAAATAACAAGTATTTAATAACATAACTATCACATGGCCAGGTCATTCTCCAGTTTACAATGCCACTGAAAAATCCAAGTTCGACTAAGAAAGAACTGAAAAATGTATTGAAGATTTTGATGTAACAACAGTCCAGAAATTAAGAAAGTAATTCGTACTTATATTAAAAGCATTCCACGAAAAACTGATGTAATTAAAACAAAGGAAGGTGAATATTAACTAATTCAGCATAAAATGAGTTTAAAGTTTTTTTTTTGCAATAATATTTTAACAGTACGCAATCATTCTGAGGAAATTTGTTTTGTCTTTTCATTCAATTTAATTTGTTTTCGTTTAAGCAACAATGGAGCTAAAAAAATTTAACTACTCGTTTTAGGTCAAATACTCTATGTATGTGAAACGAGCTCATGCATACCTGCAATTAAACGAACGCGATATATTTGTTTGCAGTTTCAATGTCGTCGACATTCTGGGAAGCAGAGGCCATGCCAAAAGCCGTGACCTTTCGTACTTATAAAACTTGCCATTATGTAGGATTGTAGATATTTGCAGATAACTAGCATGTGACCATTTTTTTAACGAGTGATAAAAAAATTCACGAGGTTTTGATTAAGTTCAATAAATAAAAAAGAAGCCCTGCTCTCATTAAGAAAAAATCTCTGACTTTTACTTTTGCATAACGACGAGATTAATAAATAATCTAAATACATAATCATTTTTATCGCTGTTATATAATAAATTATTTTAATTTCAGGTCTTTTTAATAAGCATTGGAATAAAATTGATTTCAATTACTTACGACAATTAAAAAAAGTAAGTAATCTTTCCCCTTTCTAGTTCTCAAAAATTATCTTTGGATTTTACATACACATGTCACAGAAGATAGGGCAAATTCGAATGATGTTCTGTTAAATGCCATTTCGTGTAACGTAAAGTTTTAGGCATAAATGTAGCAACTCTTTAGTTAATAGTTAGTACTTCCCCGAAAATTGAAACCTTAATAGATTATTATTAGATCAATTAACTATAGTTGTCGAAGTTAATGCAAAGAACATCAAAATCAATTGCAAGTCGAGAATAGTAGTAGAAAACTCCATTTTCATTTCAACTTTTTTTAATAAACGAATCAGGTCTTCTTCTATGAAAAATCATTAAAGGAAATGCAATAAGTTTTTGGACAAAGGTTAACTTAACACATGACAAATTAAAATTGTTTAATTTAAGAAAGCAGGCAGCCTGCAGCATCGTATCGACGTTTTGCTGCAGGCTAGATATCGATCCAAGTGCTAAATAAATATTAAATACATCTGTTTATCAACTCATAACTCATGAGAATGAAAAAAAATAAATAAAATAGAAAACGAATAAGAATTATATGAGTGGTAAGAGTTAAAAGCTAAAGTATAGAAATTGGATATTTAAAAAATGAGATACATATTTAAAAAACATGAGAGAATTGTTGCTACTTAAAGAAAATCTTAAAACCAGATCAATCCAAAAGAATATTAAATGAGGATGACGGATGAAAGTAAGTTAAGGCAAGTGCATGAAACACCAGGGAAAAAAAAGGGATCAAGCATAAGATCAAGAAAAACACGGATAGAGAAAACCAGAAAATCTGCAGAAATGTAGATTTAGTATCCTGAAGAAGCCGTGAACACACTGCCAAATATCAACGTCAAAGAGCTGACCAATGAATAATTATTAAAAATTAAAAGGAAGAGACCAAACAATACAGAAGAGAATAAATGAGAAGAAACATGGAAACTAACCCACAACCACATCCTGCAAGGGTAGAAAGGTTTCAGATTAAGTAAATATAAAAAAATGTTGGATCCTTTATTAAATAATCCAAAAAAGTCACGACAAAACCTAATGTAATTTTATTTCAAGTTCAAGACATTAATCGAATGGGTCAGAACCATAAAGACGAATGCAGACGAAAAAACGGTAGCCAATACCGATAGCTCTCACGTAGGTAAAACATAGGACCTTTAAATATTGGTAGGAAACGGTCGAACATTGTTATCTATAAAACTTTTAAAAATATTTTGGTCCACTGTAATGTCAATGTGACCGTATTCTCTGAAAAGTCAAATGAAGTTCTAATAGGAACACCGAATTAGTTGAAATGAGGTATTAAAATTAAAAATCAAGAATGAAAAGTTAAAGTAAATGCTCGAAATGTCCGCCATTCATTTGTAAACACAGCCGTGCTCTTCTCAAAAGACTAGATTTAGAATTGGTAACCATTTGAGGAGTAACCGCCGCAAAAGCATCTTGGATTTGGTTCCTGAGCTGCTCCTTGATCTCAATTGCTACACGATATACAATGCTTTTAATTGGTCTCAATTGGTACACGATATACAATGCTTTTAACATGTCCCCAAAGAAAAAAATCCAAAGGAATTAAATCCGATGATCGAGCAGGCCAATTTCGTGGACCACCTCATCCAATCCATCGGTCAGGATATTATTGATCCAAGACTTGCCGAACTTCGTAGCTAAAATGTGGTGGTGCTCCATCGTGCTGGAAATACTCATTAATCGAAAAATCAGTGGTACAGCGTCTAATAAATTTGGCAGTTCTGTATTTAAGAACTCTGCATAAATTTGGCCTATTAAACGTGCAGGAAATTCAAAAGGTCCAACCTGTAGGATAATAGTCAAATTAGAATCTAAAGAAAAAATAATTTTACGATGACATACTACGCGATCTCCTAATACACCAGCCCACAAATTAATCGAAAATCGGTTTTGAAATCGCCGTTCGAAAAGAGCATGTGGATTTGCATTTGCCCATACATGCAAATTATGCGCATTGAAGCATCCTTGTCGACCAAAAAGAGACTCATCCGAAAACATAATTCTGGTGACAAAATTGGGATCGAGTCCTTCTTGGTCTAACAACCACTGACAGAATTCCATTCTAGCGAGATAATCTACCGGTTGCAAATGTTGCACTCGCGTGAAATGAAAAGGGTGTTGGTGATCATCTTTCATAACCCGCTGAACCGAAGTGTGGGAAACACCTAGTTTCCGCGCAACTTCTCTAATGCTTTGTCTACCATCTTTCTCAAATGCATGTAATATGGCCTCTTCATTTGCAACAGTTCGAATTCTTCTAGGAGCACCACCAATTTCTTTACGAGTCGGAACAACTTGACCGATCTCTTTCATTCGTGCGACAGCCTTGAGGATTACTTTATGGCTACGGGACTATGGGGAAAACGCTGGGAAAAAATTCGTGCTGTTTCCCTGGCGTTGGGTCCACACTCCCCATAAATGACGATCATTTCGGTATAATCAGCGGCGGAAAACATATTCAAATTTTAAACTTAAACCTTTTAAGTGACAGTTACAATGACAGCAGTGTCAGAATAAAGTGGACCACTTTTTTCACATTTTTTTCTATATCAACAATGCATTTCTACGTATCCTAGCAACGAAAGCCTACGCATATGGCCATCTGCTGTTCTGCTTTTGGGATTGGCTATTGTTTTTTATTCTTAACTTAGTTAAACAATTTTAATTTTTGAATATGTGTTCCGTATTGCCACTGACTTTTGCCATTGCTCTCTGGGGCGCGAGTTCTGGTACACGGTGTAAATGGCACTACATGTTGATTATATGTTGTAAAAGTAATTGTTTCATTATGCCAACAAATTAAGGGTGAGTTAAGTGAATGGTCAAACTGCACAAAATCGTCAAGTCAGCGGTCAGACTGAACCATGTGACTAATCAGCATTTGGAAAAACAAAAATTACGTTGTCATACCATAAGTTCTGTCCCTAACATAAGTGGGTCCCTAAAAAATATTCAAGTGGGTCTCGGAAATGTGTTGATACTAGCAGGTCAAGCAGGTTTTGCATTTATGTAAACAACTCATTTGGTGACAATCACTTCATTAGTAAACATGGAGTGGAGTATCAAAGAAACCGTATCGCTGTTATCGCATTGCACAAATACAACAAAAATGCAGCCGAAATTTTCGATTTGCTGAAAAAGCTAAAAACCATAAATCGATATAATGAGATGTCTAGTGTGAACGGCAGGCCTAGAAGCGGACGAACCCGCGAAACTCGAACCGAAGTGGTGGCCGAAAAAATTCGTAGAAATCCGCTTCGAAAGCAAAAGATATCGGCCACCGATAGATGTTGTTCACAGATGAAAATATGTTCACCGTTGAAAAAAAATCTTGGGAAGCGGTAGAAGAGATTCCGAAGGTGGAAAGAGGACATCATCCTGCTTCAGTGATGGTTTGGTGGGGAGTCTCCTAGGAGGGCGTCACTCGCTTGCATTTTTGTTAACAAGGTGTCAAAACTCGCGCAATCAATTACCAAAATGACATTTTAGAGAAGGTGGTGAAACCCTTAAACAGTACCTTGTTCTCGGCCAAACACTGGATATTCCAACAAGACTCAGCTCCAGTGCATAAAGCCAAGTCTACTCAACGCTGGCTGGCTGCCAATTTGCCTGAGTTTATCGCAGCCGAAGACTGGCCCTCCGGAAGTCCAGATCTAAATCCTTTTGATTACTGTCTCTGGAGTGTATTAGAGGAAAAGGCTTGTTCTAAGGCTCGAGTCGTTAAAGGCAGATTTAGTCAAAACAGCACCCTCAATACCTTTAGAAGTGGTGCGTGCAGCGATAGATGAATGGTCGGACCGTTTGAAAAGTGCGCGAAAGCAAAAGGTCGACATTTTGAATAGTTTTTGTACTTTATTGATTAGTGACTAGAAAATAAGAATTACACATTTGGTTTTATTTGTCTCATTTCCACTCATTGTTAATCAACATTTTAAGAGTAACAGAGATTATGGCAGGACTACGTATAATGTATTACATAGCGGCTAAATGGCCATGGGTTTCAATGGCTCGTAATTTAATGCGAATGCCTCTCATTAGCCTTTCGTCGGTAAGTGGGTTAAACTCTCGAATTTTTTGGTAGATTTTTCGTCGTAGTTCTTCTTCATTTTGGGCTTCCTACCCACCGTCTTAAACTTATCTACCGAGCAGAGACCAAAACTCTTCTTTGAACGGGCTTGGGGAACATTCAGAGGGTTATCCTCTCTATTCTCTTATTCTTGCATAATGGTGCGATGCAGATCCGACCAGAACATAATATTATCATGAACATGATGTGTTTGAATAAAATTTGCAAATTTAAGGAGGTATCTTCTGCATTTACAGCTTCACCCTTAACACGCCCGACATAAAGTCTTGAAATACCAGCCAGAGAAATGGCGTGCCACACTAGTACCTTGTCCTCGAATTTCGCTTTTCTCTTATATCTTACATCATTAGGAACGTCCTCAACGTTGTCTGCCTTCGTTTCTTTTCCTAATTATAATGGCATTGAATTGAACAGCGGTGTATTTTGGACACTTTCTTCGCTTTCTAAATTTCAAAGATTTCAGTTAATTTCCCTCTTGATTGTCATATGAGATACGTGAAATCTTCGGCCTAATCTTCTCTTCTTCTATGTTTTGCAGATTCAATCAAGTTCTGAAGCCTTGGCTGATTCAAAACTCGAGGGCACCCTATATTGGGAAGACGACTCGACTGTTGTCTTAGAAATATTTTGATTTCTATAAATGGCGACGATATCACGTTTGGGCATTTGACCAACCAAGTTGTAAATATCTGTCCGCAATTCTAGTTTGTAAGACAATTTGTACAACCTTGTGAACACAAATGTATTGCCAAACTGTAAAGAAAACTTGACAGATTCTCCATGTCAACGGTAAGTTGATTGCTTTTTGTGAAATATTTTTACATATTCTTCAGTCGATTAAATGGAATCTCTCTGGTGAATATTTTCTAGGTGTTTCCTTTATAACTAATAGAAATTTCTTCTGTTTTATATCTTTTAAGATAATTTCGCTGTTTAATAGTCGTTCGGAAATGAGTAAATAAATCCAAACTATGTCAAAAAAACACACTGCGATAGCCCTAATTCGCTAGGCCTAGATGTAATGACAGCCGATTAAATTTTAGTATAATTAGCCAAGAAGACATAATTGATTTTAATGGCTATTTGAAAGACATCGTAAAATTTTAAATTCAATTTCACATTACAATAAATTCAATAATGGTAATATTATTATAAGCTGAGAATGTGAAGGACAACGGCCTAGAAACGATACATATCATTTTACTAGGAAGAAATTAATTCAAAACAGTTTGCCAACATGGTCTGATTTGAGATTTTTTGTCCTGCTAATTCTAGAATAACAAAAAATTTACAATTTTGCTCTCTATTAATTAATGGTTTAGTTCCTTATTTGCAAAAATTACTTAAATGTTTGAAAAATCTAGAAATTAAAAGAAAGAGCCTGGAAGTTTGAGACAGAAAATGCTTCAATCATTTTCAGCTTTACACAGATCTCAACTACGTTTTTGGTAATACAATACTTTTGGCAAACCTTAAAATTAGAAGAGGAGGATTAGCTCAAATTTCACACAATATTTGGCATATAAATGAGTAAGGCTAGATTATGCGCCGACGTCAGCAATAACTTATACATTATGTATGTCCTAGTTAGATAATCTATTTAATTATACTCATACATAATTATATGAGAGTAAATGTAAAGTTATAGTTTTTAAACTTCGCGAAAATTAAAACAAGACTCATAAATGAGGATTTATTTTCTTCAAGGCTTATGTCGGATTGTAAAGAACAGCAAGTACACATGTCCAATCATTTTCAAACGCGAATCACATGAGAAATAATCGACTGAATAATAAACAAAAATAGAATTGTAATTCTAAACATTAGATATGCAACATCGAACTTATCGCTAATATAATCAAAATTATATACATTTAGAACTCATGTTTGCTACAATTAAAATAAATAGATTAGTTTAAAATTTAATATATCGTGTGATTCATTCGAGTGCCTTTTAAGTATTACGAACGTTTCTAAGGAAGGTATGCAGACAGGTAAAACAACTTGAACGATGCGCGGAACAGTTCTGAGCTAAAATATTTACTTATTTCGACCGAAATTAATACATACGTGATGTATTCCATGGGCCATTACAATCACCCAACCCCAACCCCCATCGGGGGGCGCCGAGTTTATCTTCACCATCACACACCACACTTCTCGTTTATTGAGGCAAATTTGAATATATTAACTTAGTTCTTTTATGGCAAATCGCGTTCCCCTAAGTTGTCAAACCGAAGTTCTTAAGCGACCAACGGGTTAAGTAACCAACATGTTATGTGTAAAAACAAAGGGCAATCTATAAATTATAATATATCCGAAGGGTGGGGAGGCGACCTTGCCCCTAGTATCTAACGTGTATTTAAAAGATAGGGAGAATAAAAATGAATCCGTAATATGTGATTGATAACTTCTGTTAAGGCATGTCAAGCAAGAGGGGTCGATTATAGAGAAAGTGTACTACTTAAGTAAGCACATAACGAGTTAACACGATAGTGCACTGAAGACTGGATAATAAACAGAATTTCCGAACACATACGTTCACGACCATTCGAAAAAAATTACATATGAATTCATTATTTACACAAGGTTAAACCTGCGCGGGAAATATTATTATTGTTTAAACAAAGTGCACGTAAGAAATGAAGGCTTACTAAAACCAAAAAAATGTGTACTTCAGCTTAATTAATTAATTAAAAATTAATTAGATTTGGAGCTGAAAAATATAGAAACAATAAAACAATTATTAATTAAGTAAAATGTACAATATACTTATTTTCAAAGTTACTGCATTACATTTATTTTTCCGTTACTTATCAATGTAAGCAAGGCCTTTCATTTTTTGTAAATTTTCAAATACTGCTAACGGCCTTAGATAAAATCCAATGCGAATGTTTTAATGACTTAGCAATAACTCATGGATGACGTAAAGTTGATGAGTCAAGCGTTTGTAGAATAAGTTGAATATATGTATTTCCAAGGATTATTGTTCAACTTAAATGTTATCACAAATAAAATAATTTTTTGAAAACAAGGTAGATCGTTTATATAAGTAGTTGTGACCCGTAACTTATTTCATTCGTTTACCTTTTTTAATGAAAATAATAATTGTAATTGCATTCATATTATCACATAACATGTGTACAAAAAGTTTTCCCTTCTAGTGTGTTGCTTTAATTTTTTCACAAAATCACGTATGTTCCTTACTTGATCAGCAAACGCCAGATTGACATTTAACCTTGACACAATGTCAACAGAAAATCATAATAACCAATAATTACGATTTATAACGTATTTGAAACCACATAAATTAAGACATTGAAGATAACATTGAATTTAAATAGATGTTGAAAATGGCCTCCGTCTTCTTCGAAGCATTTTCTAACTCTTCTGCAACATTCATTAAAGACATAATGCAAAATGCGTGGAGAATTGTTTATTTCATCACACTTTTCGATGATTCTTTGGGTAAGTTCCTGTAAACCATTAACAGGCGTTTTAAAAATGGAATTTTTCAAGTAGGGCCAAACAAAGAAATCCAAAGGAGTTAGATCGCAAGATCGCAGAAGCCATATGTTTGCCATATTTCTGCTAATGATCCGATCTCCAAAAAACTCTTCAAGGAAATGTAAAGTATTCCCAGCAGCATGGGCCGCTGCACCATCCTGCTTGAAATATCCAAATTGCAACTCGTCTTCATGCAGTTGATTAATAAATGGATGCAAAATCTCTTCCCGATATCTAAGTACTATTAGTGTGCCATTACAAAATATTGGACCTATCAATCTTCTCCGACTTAAACCTATCCAAATACCATTTTTTTTTGTGGATAGAGTGGGGCTTCAATCAAAATATGAGGGTTTTCTGTACTCCAGATCCTCATATTTTGGGAATTAATGTATCCTGTTAAATGGAACGAGGCCTTATCGGAAAAGAAAGTTTTCTCCAACAAATCGTAATTGTCAATATTGGTTAAAAACCAAGGACAGTAGCTTCGCCTTGGTTCAAAATGTACCGGAAGCAATTCATGCACGGCAGTCAAAAGATAAGGGAACATTTGCAAGTCCTGTCTTAAAATAGTTCTGCAGGTCCCGATAAAAAGATCAATTTGTTGTGACAGATGACGAACGGAAGTGCGAGAAACATCAGTCATAATTTGTCTCACATTTTGAACTACCTCATCAGCCTACCTGATACCTGTTTTCTAGCCACAATGCTAGTTTCTCTGCAGAGTACTAAAGTTGATTAATAAATTTTTGGTATAGAAATACAATTTCTGGATTTTTTTTCTGAAATTCTGCAATACAATTAGGAATAGAATAGGTCCATTCGCCACTGATTTTTTGGGCGTTTCGAAAGTAGGATTCAACCATAAAAGATTTTTCTTCCAATGTGAAAACCATTGTAAAATCAAATCAATAAAATATTTTTTTAAGTTATGTTTGTTTACTTGTCAGTTTAGGGTACGAATCCAGTAAGAAACATACGTGAACATGCGAAAAAATGAGAGCAACACACTAGATGGCAAAATTTTTTGTACACATGTTATTAAGTAATATTAAGTAATTTACTTGAGTTCAAAATTTCCATTAAATTAACTTAATTAATTTCTTATTAGTCTCTAAGATAGTGTTACGAGTAATCCTACACCCCTAGGAAAAATCATATCTTACAGAGAACTTCAAAATTCCATTTTTTTTAAATACATGAGTTATAAGTTATCTTATGATCCTTACAGGAATGGACAGAATTAACTCATTTAGTAATTTTGACGAAAACCAATTTATACATGATCTTTCGTTAGTTCCTTTTCATTACATTTTTCATTTAATTAATATTGATGAAAAACTACTTTTCCTTAATGATCAAATTATTTCCCTATTCGATTTACATGCGCCTTTTATTACTAGTAGGTTTTCCAAGCCTAGTGGACCCTGGCTTACTGACAATTTGAAACTCATGATGCATTTTAGGGATAAAGCATATAAAAAAATTAAATCAACTCAAATTTAGAACACTGAATTATTATAAGTCGTTACGCAACTTAAACACTATCTCCCTATTAGTATCTTACCAACTCTATCCAAAATTTTAGAAAAAATAGTTGATACACAATTACGGGAGCATTGTGAAAGATTTAACATTTTTTCTCTTTGTCAATCTGGTTTATAATTATTGCTGCTGATAGTGTTCTCATTCTTCTTGATTACAGTAAAGCGTTCGACACTCTCAATCATGATGTTTTGCGATCTATTGTGCATTTCAAAGGTTTGTCTGATTCCAGTATTTTATTCTTTGAAAATTATTTGACCAATCGAATGCAAACTACTTATGTTGACTCTCATAACTTCTTACCCACTATTATTTCTCAAGGTATTCCTCAGGGATCCATTTTAGGGCCCTTACTTTACGCCATATATACGTGTAATTTTAAAGTTTACATTAATAGCACTAAATATCATGTTTGCTGATGCACTCAGCTTTTATATTCATTTCCCCGTTCTTCTACTATTTCTGCCATCAATAATGATTTGATGTCTTTAGTTTCAGCGTCCAAAAAACATTCATTACATATAAATGCAGGCAAAACTGTCACTATCTTGTTCAGTAAGACTTTAGCCTCTAGCGACTTGTCATTTCGTATCGACAATTCTTCTCTGCAATTTGCTAAGGAAGCGAAAGATTTGGGTTTATTATTGGACTCTAAATTAATATATCAGAGAATTTCTCATACCCTCGTGGACACTGGTTGGCTTAATATGTCTCAACGCAGACTTCTTCACTCAACCTACTTATTTCATAAAATAATTCTAAATAAATGCTCGTTCAGATCGGATGTTCATCATTTAAATATTTGTTACAAAGGCTCACTCACTCCTCCTTTTCATCGAACTTCATTACTTGAAAGATCTTTTTCGTTTAACATTGCCAAAATTTACAGTAATATTCCTCTGAGCTTTAAATATTTACCTGCCTCCAGCTTCAGAAGATGTATGATTGACTTTCTGCAACATATCGATTAAATTGTATTTTTTTTTCTCTTTGTTTTCCCTAAAAATTTTTTTAGAGTTATTACTCCTTTAATCGTTGACTTAAATTTGTATATATCACGCCGTTAAATCGTATTTATTGGGTATTGTGGGGTTGGGTGTAAAAGCAGAAGTATACACCTTCATTGGTGTATATATTCTGAACTTCGGCCCGCTTTGTTTTCTGTCATAATGTCATTTTATTTTCTTTTAATTGCTATTACTGGTTATGTATTTGATGGAAATAAAGACAATATTATTATTATTTTTAGTTTCACAGAATATCAGTAAGGTGGTACCACGTCAACTAACTCCAGGTGTTGTTGATACCTATGGTTTCTTAGAAAACGTTTCACTAAACACTAGAGTAAAGATCTGGGTCCACTAACACCCCACGAAAATCATTGTAGTTAACGAGTAATAGTACCAATCCTCCTTACTAAAACAAAAAAAGGTTTACACACAACCATATGCAAGAAAGATGCGTGGACTTTTTTTTAAGATGAACGAAATTAATTTGAGAGCACTACTAGCCAGACGAAAACTCTTTCCACTACCTTGTATTCAAACCTCCTAAAGAATCATGTTCAGCTTACGATCAAATCAAAAAATCCAAAGAATCCAAATGAAAAATACACATGTGCTCAAACCCCATACAAGTTCAAAAAAAGAAAAAGGCAATCGATGTGTGTTTCATTACCATATTATATATTTCTATGGAAATGCTATTTAGTATTTTTATAAAGAATTTATTTATAATATAATCACTTCTTAATTTCTATTGTATAATAAATAAAACTAAACAAAAAATGACTCAACTCTTGCTAAAATTAACTCAGTCTAGTTAAAAATAGAACCGCGAAAAATATAAAATATAAAACTAGTATTTTGAATATGTGTGTTCGTGGAAGAATCTAACATTTTTCTACTTCGGTAATGTCTAGTTTTAACTGGTTTGAGGCAAACGTGACTGTCGTGCAAAATTATTTCTACCAACAAGTTACAGCTCGCAAAACAGAAGTTGCACCACAGCATGGTACTAAGTTTTGCTTCTTGGACTTAATACCGGGAGAAGAAAAAAATCATATTTATAATTTATAATATCACTGCATCGATACAAATTGGTTTTTTATCACTGGTGGCACTTTTGTATGTCAATATTGGTATTATAATAGCCATCGTAATTTCATATCTCAAAAAATATTCGATCGCCAGCTAAAACTCACGTGAATTTAATTGCCTTAAATGTTGATGGTAATCTTGATAATATTGTATCAGTTAAGTGCGCTTAGCTAATGGAGTACTATTTATGGACTTTAATTAACTCAACTTAACAATAGTACATTATTGAATTAGAGGATAAATTTATTTCCAGTTTATTTTCGGGGTAAATGCCCCGAAACACTGCAACATTTTGCATTAATTATTAACAGGTTTTAAGAGCTTCTTAATTTTGTTTTGAAATCGAGAGTTCTCTTAGCTAGGCTACAACCTATGCAGTACGTTCGTTCATCTGCAACGATCGATACATATAAATTAATTAAATTTTCTTTTTAATAAATAGGTCATTATTATGGTTCTTTGCGGTCGGAAAGTTGTAGAGATTAATCAGTGTCACCTAAGACAATAACTGAGGGACGAGTCGATCCCAAAAAAAAAGAGAAAGTGAAGATGACTTTAGAACAAATTTGTAACTCATGCTGTTTTGCTATTGTGTTTATTGCCTAAATTGTCTTAACTTATCTAAGATGAGAGATAAAGAAGTGATGTACCAATAAGGGAGTTTTCAAGCGAAGGAATTCTAATACATCTTGAAACTAATTTAGCCAATTCAGCCAGTGGAAAGCTTTAGAAAAAATTGCATAGTTTCTTAAAACTATTTTGTAAGACGGTTTTAGCGCTCACATTCAATATAACTAATAAAATATGATTGACCGCTAACTTATTTTGAAAGCAATAAAATATGTTATGTGTTATGTGATATAATAACTTACAGAAATCTTTTGCAGATTTATTTATAAATTAAAATATAGAGAGAATTTATTTAAACGAAGCTAATTTTGGTTTCCAATGTACAAAATAAATTGCTTCCATTCCACTCCATACGGTTGGTATTAAAAAATATGAACAGACTTTCCCAAACTTGTTTATTTTGGAGAATTACTAATCGATAAATATTTTATTAGGAAGTGTCGTAATCTGCAAGTATTTAGCAAACACGACGACACTCGACAAATTATTGCAAAAAATCTAATTTAATGTATCACTTAAAATGTTGTTTCAGGTTTAACTGAAACTAACTGTGCGTCAGGATATCTACATATATTGAAATTTAAAAAAAAAATTGCTGCTTCTTCGTTCAACAGGAAGCACTTTTACGCTTAATAGTTACTCTTTAGTTGTGCTTTCATCTTACATAAACAATAATAAAATATGTATATAATAATAGTATACAACAATAATTGACATAATAAATTTCTTTCATCATTTATCCTTTTCTTGTATATCTTTTTTATATTCATTCATGTTTTTCTGAGATTTTCCAACCTTGTTGTTAATGTATTTCAACAAATAATACTTTACACACCTGTTAAAATAATGATCAAGCAGAAAGACCTAAAAAATAAGTCAATTTCATTTCGTTCTTGACCCGTATATTTACTGATAAATTCCAACCCAAAAAATAATAAGCATCAACATATGAAACCAAACATTGAAACTATTTTGCTGCGAAACGTCTAAATTAGTCTAAATTAGCGCGCACATCGACTAATTTTATTAAGTAGTGCAAATTGCAATTATTAATACAAGGACATCACGGAGTAATTTTCGCGTCGTTTCGTTACATTGTGAAATTAAAGTTTTTCACTTACGTGATTGAGAGCATAAGCACATGCAATAATCCACCCCCAACCTCCATCAGGAGGTACGAGCTTTTTAGTTCCCATATTCACTTAAGAAATCACAGCACTTAATACTGTAGAAATTGATTTCTTACACTTTCGTAACACAAACTTGCTGAGCGTTTAAAAAATTTTGCAAAGACGAGATTCGCCTACGAACTCACTCACAGCACAAAATCAAATGACTCGAGGGAATCGCACATTATAATCACAACGCATTATCAATATTATATATCATTATTTGAAGGATCCAAAATGATGTTTACGCGAGTCACATGAAAACTGATTCGACTGGCAAATATATTTGCCGAGGTAATGATGAGTGTGGTTTTATTGAAGTAGCCAAGCCAGCAAGTGACGACTACCAATTATTTCAATTAAAACAAATAATTAAAGCCACACTCGGTTCACTTTAAAGAAGCTACTGGTAATAAGTTTGTTTATTACATTTTCGGCTTTCCCCCGCTTTACTCGATCTCATAGTCCACGCAGGAAAAACCTGATCACTGACGGTCGTTAGCAAATTTGCATTCGGACAAAACTTATGATAGCTTTTACGTTCGGCGAAAATACACAAGAGATTTGGCGACACCACTGATCGACACCAAAACTCGGTCTCATTCTTTTTATTAAAAAATTACTGAAGGTATAATTCCCTCCGATAAGAAAGAATTTATCAGTGATTGCAACATAATCTATTAGGCCTGGGAGGAAATATTTGACTTGATAAAGGAATCCCACACACCTGCTTTGTGCTGGTTCGTACTTTACAAGTTGCTTTTCGAAACAAACAGGTGTAATTGTTTCGCCCTTGAAATATCGTGCAGAATTACCATACTAAAAAAACCTCTCATGCATTCATAAAAATGCTAAATTATCATACAGTTCCGTTTGCTGCTCAATAATACTTTTAGATGACGCAAGATGATTGCCGAACGAAGATTACAACAAATAAAAGCGGCAAATACGCAAATTAATGCTAATTTGAGTTAGGTTTATTATTTCGTTTAGTACAACCAAACGAATTGAATCAATCTTATTTATAGGGGCCACAGTTAAATTAATGTGAGCTTTTTATTAGGTGTGAGTGTATGTCAAAAATCTCTTTCATTCATAAACGATTACGTTAGGTTCCAAAATAGAAAACTTTCTTTCAATATCAACCTGCGAGTTTTTAAATGTGTGACGTTTCGCGTCAGGAAATGAAAACATATCCTGATATCGCATTGTATTGATGTATTGTAAATGAATTTGCCACTTCAACCATGATTATGCCCGAAAAAGTCGAGGACGCTTCTGATTTGCTGATTGGGAATTGACTTGTAATTTTCTATTTTAATTAATTACAATCCAATTCGCAGATAATACTTTGATTGTATCTGTGCTTTTTCTTGCGTTGTTTTTAGTTTTTAAAATCATAATCCCATTTGAAATCTTTAAATCAGTTAGTAAGTTCCCCAAGATATACAGACTATGTACTAAAATTAATGAAAATTGATGTTGGAAACGATCTTCAAGTACCACATGTGGGTTTTCATCGGCCCACACGTGGCTATTATGAAAGTTCCTAGTTGCATTTCTAGAAAAATTTAATTAAATTAAAAAGAATTAGCATCAGTAGTTGGGGGATTTGAATTAATGTATGCAGAAACCATTGACAAATACGTTTCGGAAAATCAGCAGGAATGAGTGCCTGAACGCGCTGAATGTGGTATGGATACAAGCACTTGCTTCAAAATTTTCCAGATAGTCCTATGACTGACGTTGAACGCATTTGTCATTTCCCTGATAGAAGTACCAGGATCTTCCTTTGTCATATTCAGCACATTCTCTTCCAATTCTCCGTTGTTACTGTCTTTGGTCTTCCTGGTCCTCCATTTCATTTAAATTTGGCTGTTTCATGAAGACGATGATGAATACTTTTCTATCAGAAACATGACGAATGGGAAATCTTTCACTGTACCATCGCCTAGCCTGTAACGTATTCCCATGGGCAAGTCCATACATAAAATGTATATCAGTCATCTCGGCATTCGTATAGCCAGTCATGTTCGTTTTACTAACAAACTTTTAATTATCAAACAAACATACGAGCCGCAATCAATTTTGACAACTTTCAAAGAAAGTGACAAGTCAGAATGGAAACATCAACATGCTTGTTCGTTTCTTCGGTGCGAGATAAACAAATATGACAGAAAACTACATTTTACAACTTTTAGAGTAACCTGGAACAATACAAACGAACAAACCTAACAATGTAAGAAATTTATGGTTAAAGTAATAGTGTTTTAGCTATCTGCACTAGCCTGGTGTGACCACAAATAATATCAGTTTTTGGTAATCGGAAAATTGTTAAAACGATAAATACGGATTTCTTGTACTCAATAGGCCCAGTGCTTCATTTTACGTAGTCTACATTAATTTTTTTTTAATACCCAATATTTTATCGCCCTCTATCTTCGAAACTAAGCGCTTTTCTGAGAATCGTCTAAGGGCATAAAAGTGAAAATAGGCCAAGGAATAACATCCTTAAACGTTTGGGTTGGAATTGTGGGTGATTGGCTAATTGGACCGGGATTTCTACCAGGAAGACTTGCCGGTGAGGTGTGTGGAAATTTTTTGGAAGACTCACTACCTGGATTTCTATGCACCATTGGCAACGAGAAATGCAATGTGGTTTATGCACGATGGTGCACCAACACATATTAGTGTAGTTCCTCCTAAGTTTTAAATGCAAAATATGAAGATCGTTGGATTGGCCGAGGTGGCCTGCTCGACTTAAATCCCTTAGATTTTTTCCTATGGGGTCATTTGAAAACGTTAGTGTACAGTATTCCAATCGAAAATGAAAAAAGTTTGAGAATTAGAATAATTGATGGATGTAATGCAATAAGAAACACCCCCGATGTTTTTGAACGAGTTCGGCAGTCAACGAGGAGAAGACTGGATGCATGCATCCTTGCTGGTTCTATAATTAATAATCTTAAATATAATATTAAAATACTGTTTCTTTCCGAAAAGTTTTTACACCCTGTATCTTCGAATCAAAGCGTCATTCCGAAAATCATTTAAGGACAAACAATCTTACAATAGGCCCCCTTAATTTTTGTCGTGTGTTTAATAAACGCCCTGTATATTCACATCTAAAGTTTTTTACTTAAAACGAATGACACTTTAACGTACTACAGTACGTTCAATTCCTCCCGAGACAGCCTGTTTATTTCCCTAAATTATTCTGTTGGTGCCTTAAGTAATTTTGAAGATTTTTAAAATTTAGCATAAATTTCTGTTAAGTAGTGTTTCTTAATCTACTATGAGACTTCTTGCATATAAAGAAATTTTGCTAAGATATTTATCAATAAAAAGAATCGGTTTTGCCAATTCTTGACACATTATATACTACTTACTTTTTTAACTTTTTCATTACAATTTGAAGAATTAAAAATGTACGACCAGAAATCTCTTTACTACAGTCGTGAGTTTCATCATCAAATATCAGAATTTTATAATCTGATTAAATCGATTTTCACGAGATGCTTGATTGCTTGGGGATACTCGGGATCGTGAAGGGATGCACATAACCACAAGACAAAAAAATTTAACCATAGCTAAAAATTTTAAGCAGTGAGTATAGAAATAACTACACACAACATCAAAAGTCTTGGACCTCCAAAAAATTATGATAATAGTGTGTTACTAACAAAAATAAAAATATGCTATTGAAAACATGTTTTTCTCAGACGAAAATTTGAATGATAATTGTTAACTAACGAAGGCACTAACAGAAGAAGCAAAATGGAATTTTTTTTAAATTTAATGAACAAGAAAAGATATAGAAACAAAGGAATAAGTCAAACAAACAATATTCAATAGTCAGTATGCCCTCCTCTGCTTCTTACTAACGCATTGACACGCCCAGACATTGAAATAATCAATGAATTTATGATTTCTTGCGAAATATTATTCCATTCCTCTATAACTGCTGGTTAATGGTTAATCCTTCCGCGGTGTGGGGTGGGTTAATCCGATTGCGAATGGCTCTAGCCATAAAATCCCACATATGTTCTATTGGGTTCATATCGGGGGATTGTGCTGCCCAATCCAATCTGGTGATATGTCCTTCTTCAAGTGCCTCCCGAACCCTTATTGCACAATGTGGTCTGGCATTATCATCCATAAAGATGAAATTTTCACCTAGTTCATTGCGTAATGGATAGATAATGGGCCCAATAACGTTTTCAGTGTAACCTGCACTTGTCATATTCTATTGTATGGGAATTAGCACGGTACGATGATTGAACATTATACCACCCCAAAACATGACCCCCTTCGTAAGGAGCAACTTCACGGAGCAAATTTAATCGCTTTTGATGACTTGGGGTCCTCTAGATCATCACTCACCAATCCAATTCCGGTCGCATCGATAAATAGGACCCATAACCACTGCCCTAAAAGCCAATCCCTGTGCTCCTGCGCCCAGTGGAAACGGGCAGCTCGATGTCGTGCAAGTGGAGTGGATATTCTTAAAGGTCTTCTAGCACTATGAAGTCTTCTTCGAATGATAGAGGTTGAAACGGAACGTACCTTGAAAGGGAGCTCTTAGGGCCGGAGCTGAAGCATTTCGATGCCTCCGGGTACATCGAATCAAGTAACGATCCTCCCTTTCATTCGACACTCGAGGACGCCCAGAACGTGGTCTTCTTTCCACAGAACCACTTTCTGCATATGCTTACAACTGCACTATGCGTACAACAGATGTTTTAGGGATATTTAATATGATTTGAATGTCCAGCATCATGCAATGCAATAATTCTTGTTCTATTGAAGACAGAAATTTCACGAGCCGGCATTACAATACCAGATAATCACGAAAATCGTTTGACTACAAGTGCAACAAAATTGACCCTTTTGTTCAACAATTGACAATAAATCACCCGTGCGTTATCATCAAACGTCATTGAAGTTTCTTTTTGTTTCGTACACAATGTGCCGACTTTGATTAGTACTCAGAAATAAAAAAAAAACACTTATCATTTCTTTTATATAGGGGAGTCCAAGACTTTTGATGTTGTGTGTATTATATGTAAGCACCTATAAGTTATAAGTAACGATAGAGAATTTTATATTTACTTTAAATTGCATCTTCTTTCACAAAAAAAACGTGTTATTCACAAATAACGCAATTTTTGATACGCCTCACTTCTCCAGACAAAATGTGTAGACTCCAAAAAGTTATACAGAGCCTTCATATAAAACTGAGAACCACATGACTGAGACAGATAGGTAGCCAAACATACCCATGCGGTAATACCACTCAGACAAAAGTATGCAATTACACACTACATCTTATTGATTTCATACTTATTATTATTAAATTATTATTATTATTAAATTATTAAATTGTTTTAGCTATAGAAAAATTCATAGGAAAACAAACAGTGACACAAAACAAACGCCTCTGGTAAATTTAATAACATTTTTGTTGTTTTTGTGTCAACGAAAATATTCGAAGTTTAATTTGCCTAGTTATACCAAATTAAAGAAAGCAATAATTCTTAGCATCCCAGTGAAAAATTTTTAAATACGAGCCCGGAGGCACCACCTCTTTAATCTCCACTTTTATGATTAATTTTTACACGAGGCAATGTAGATCTTGTTATTTTTAACTTTCTTGTTAAACTATGAATTGATAT
Source organism: Serrognathus titanus (assembly GCA_039766575.1). Classification (NCBI taxonomy): domain Eukaryota; kingdom Metazoa; phylum Arthropoda; class Insecta; order Coleoptera; family Lucanidae; genus Serrognathus; species Serrognathus titanus. Next base: position 6,716,817 of record CM077912.1, read on the forward strand.
GTCACGTGGAACCTTAAAAGAGTGTATAGTAACATTATAAGCAATATTTTTGGCCACGCTGTATAATAAACAATACATTATGCCTAATGTTTTATAAAAAAAAATATCACTGAAAGAAACTGTGTATTCTGTCTGATTCTTTAAGCGTTTCAACTGAGTGAAATATTTCACCCAACCCAACCCAACCTTAAAAGAGTGTATAGTAACACTATAAACAATATTTTTGGCTACGCTGTATACTGAACAATACATTGTGCTTAATGTTTTATTAAAAAAAAATATTACTGAATGAAACTGTGTGTTCTGTCTGATTCTTTAAGCGAGTGAAATATTTGTTTGTTTTCTTGAGACTTGCTGGAATTTCATATTCGAATTGACATTTTAACACACCAGAACATTACTTAATTGTTTCATATCATATTCTGCAAAAAATATTTCAGCCCTGAGCTCCTCAAAGAAATTTATAGAATCTTGAAGTAAACATCGATGTTTTCAAGGAACTTTATTATCGTTGATATTAGATTTGAACTTCTTGTGAACGATGATAACGGTATTTCCCATATTGTTATGTTTATGGATTTTCCGGTAATCTTTAAACACAACAGGGAATAGTTCATCTTCATGCTTATTATGTTAGTTGATATCCCTTCTTAGTATGTAATTATTTTTTAAATTATGACTCAACAGTTTTGCCATTGTCTTGCAACAAAAACCGAATAATGTGCGTTTTAAAAGTTGCTTACATCATCCTTTCTTTTTGTTAGTGTGACTGAAATAATTCCAACTATAAATTTCTATGTAATATATAAAATAGTTCATACTATTTTGTTTTACGTTTTTAAAATAATTTCAGTGCGATTTCAGGAGTATGAAATGAAAATACAGAGCTGACATCTATTAAACGTTTGATTGCAACGTTCTTTGCGTCATGTTTCAGTTAAACTGTAATACTCTGTTTTTAATAACTCGAATTTGTTGTTAAAACAGATTGCTTTAATAATATGCAAGAATATTTTATTGTTATAATATCTCATGTTGAGAATAATATTTCTATTTTATTTCTTTGAACATTACATTAATCATTAAGTGACCAATCACTACGTAGAAATGCGTTACATCTAAGCATCGATTAGTCAAAATAGATTACTTAACGATTATCAATATTTAACGATGTCGTTTTGGACTACAGAATAAGGGGGTTACCCTTAACAGCTAGCATTATTTATTTAAAATTAAAAGTTGATCCTTGTGATGTGTATAACTAATATAAAGATTAAACCAAGTTCACGTAAACAGTAAACGACATTTAAAACCATTATTGTCGCTACTAATAAGAGAGTTTACATTGCGTTTAAAAAAAGGCAAACAGTGTTACGAATGCTTTATTTACAGCGACAAAAATTGGACAATAAATATTTCTTGTGTAATCTAATAATTTTCACTTGCTTAATAGCCCTAGGTGCCTTTTAAAGTCATGGTGACTTGAAATTGTTTACTTTTTCCGCGTTCTTTTTTCTACTGGTAATAATCTTTTCCATCGTCCAAGAAAATGCGGTTACATACGTCAAAATGTTCAAAATATGTAAGGTAATTACATAATTATTGGCAGCGTCTCGTATCCAACCTGAAATAATATGTTTACAAATGTTCTGTACACAAATTAGACGTATGCAGGAAAACGAGGACTGACCTACAACTGGCCCCATTATTAAAAACAATAAACCACTTGTCGCCAATTGGAGGCCAGAAGCGGCTGGTAATTTCTCCAAAGATACGTGACTAGGTATAACTAAAGCCATAAATACAGTTCTCAATCCTTTTCCAAACCCAATTATTATCGCCACCAATAAAGAAACATTGTATGTTTGAGTGTGCACTAAAACTGCAAATAGGAAAACAAACAATTTTTTGACATACAAGCACATAATGTACTCACTAACTCTTCCCAATGCCATACTAAGTACGCCAAATAAGAAAAACGTCTTGTTTTCCCAGCCAATCCTCTCTGCCAAAAACGGGATGAAAAATCTGGCCACTATATCAGTCGCGCCCAGCAGAGACATAAACATTGCAATTTCATAGTCATGAAAATGAAATTCCTTGAGCACAAAAGGCGTCAGCACAGAGAAATTTAATTCCACGAAATTGGCCAGTGTAATTCCTAACATTAGATTGACGTAAATGTAATCCTTCAGTAAATTCAAATCGAAAAATATAACGAATTTTTGGAAGAACGAAAACTTTCCCTGGGCCTCATCTTCATCCTTCTTTTCTTCTTCGTTCCTCCTTACTTTCTCCATAGCTTTTATTTCTTTGTACTCCGCCAGTCTCTTTGCCGCAGTCTTCAAAACGTCTTTCTCGTTCGGATACGCAATCAAATTCGATTTCTTCCCCGTCAGCAAAAGCTTTTCCTCATCCTTTAAATCCTGCGGTGCTTTCTCAGATGGACAATCTTCCGCGTCGTGCTCTTGTATGATAGGTCGCGACTGCGAATTTTTCTTCTTCCTGGCATCAAGCAGATTAGTATAGGAGGGACGTTTCGAAACTCCCAGGGAATTTTGGCCGGATGTAATTCTGGATTTGTTGCCCTTGTTTGACGCTAAGGATATCCTCGAACCGACCAAGGATGATTTTTGAGAGTACCAACCGTCATTGGCCCTTATCATCATGGGGGTTCCCGGATCTATTATTTCGTATCCCGCACTGTAACGATCATCCTCGTTGAAAAGGTACTGACTTGAGAAAATACTTCTCGACGCGCTTCTTTTAATCTCAGGATAATCAGCTTCCGCATCGGCGTTTAATTTTCCATTTGGAAGCACTTTCCCAACTTCCTGAAATTGTAATATTTATACTTTTCTAGAGGAAGGGTATTTTAAAGCTTACGTACGTCTCTGTATTTTGTATGCCAATGGACTGGTTGAAGTAAAAGTGAGCAGGCGATCGAGTTGGCGGCAAATGCGGCGAAAATCGCCAAAGTCCATTCCATTCCGTGAATCCCGAGCAAAAACGTAATGATGTAAGGCCACATGACAGGACCAAATGCGGTTGTTGTCCATGATAGACCTGTAGCTATTCGACGTTTGGTCCTAAAATATGTGTTCAATGCAAGAGCGTTAGCTGCTTGTGCAATGCCAAGGGTCGTACCTAAAAAATGGGGCTTTTCAATTTGGTTTGGTCATTCAGCGTTTCACTAAGTTACCATAGCCAAAGGAGTATAAAATTATGTACCACCAAAACGACTGGGAATACGAAGTGAGGAAGAGAGTAAGGGACACCATGGAGGTACCAAAAATCGCCACTTGGCGATATGAAAATCTTCTAAATATAGGACCATTTAATAAACCTAAAATATTAAGTAGGTGTTAAAAGTGGAAGTAGCAAAGAGAAGTGAAATAGAAACATTAGAAATCTTTTCCCATTCTTCATTAAATAAATTTTATGCCATCCCCATCGGTTAAAGTTAGTAAAGACTTCTAGTGTTACTATCGTAAATAAAATAATTATAAACAATACCGCATCAGGAATATGATGCACCCACCCACCAGCACAAGCGGTGAATGTGGAATTTAAGTTGACCACCGTGGTCGTTTGTGCATTGGATAATCCTAAGGTCTCGAATTTTTCCCTGAAAATCAGGCCATATTGTTGCAGCATGGGAAACGTGCTAAGCTGAAATACAACAAAGAAATTTTTTCGTTATCTAAAACGAGCAGAGGAAGTAAGTTTGTTTTTCTGTATACAGGATGTTATATCACTATTGTCATTTATTAATACCGTACATTTCTTAGAATAAAATGGATTCGTTCTGCAAATCTCAAAAATCTAGCTAAAAAACCTGCGTAACATCAAAAAGTTCCACTGTTTTAAAACCTCTGATTCATTTTACGGTGTTCATGCAATTCAGTTTGCCTTCGGACCGTTCATAAAACAATAAAATTCGAACGCATTAACCCAAGTAATCGGCTGGATGGATGCAGTAAAGGCCAAGGTCGGCAATGTGTAATCATTGAAAAAATATGAAATGAATGGATTTTATTGTTATTATTTCTTAAATGATAAAAACGCATTTAGGTATGGGCTGTTTTACGTGCCTTCGAGTATTACAAAAGATGTTCGAAATGTTGCCCACCGTTTATGAAACATAATTCTGCTCGATGTAGCCAGTTTTTGGTTATTCGGGGAAAATTATTCCGTAATTCCGTAGCATAGTCATGAATTCGCTGACATAAATCCTCAATTTATTTCTGATGCATAAAAAAGTTTCTTTAGGCGTGCCCATAAAAAAAAGTCTAAAGGATTTAAATTAGGACAACGAAGAGGCCATGGTGTAGTACTTCCGCGACCTATCCAATGATCCGAAAACACAGTGTGTAAATATTCACGCACTGCACGCCTGTAATGAGGTGGAGCACCATCCAATAGTAAGCACATGTTTTGCAGGATGTCTAATGGTACGTCTTCTAAAAGTCCTGGAAGAACATTCTCCAAAAAGTAAAGATAGTCTGCCCCAGATAAACGAGCTGGTAATTTGTACGGTCCAATGAGCATGTTATTAACAATTGCTGCCCATAAATTTATGGAAAACTATTGTTGGAAATTAGTACGTCACGCAACATGTGGGGTTTCCATTGCTCACACATGTGTATTTGGGAAATTTAATATGACGTTCCGCGTAAAGGTAGCCTCATCAGTGCATAACACATTCGTTGGAAAAGCTGGATTTTCTTGATGGCGTTCCAACAACCAATTACAAAATGTCTGTCGAAGGGATAATCCATTGCAATCATTGCCTGCATTCTCTGCACATGGTAAGGGTACAATTGTACTTTTTGTAATGTACGGCACACAACGCGATTTGATGCAGGTAAATGACGTGCGATTTCCCGGTTGCTTGCGGAAGGATTTTCAGTCACCATGTCGAGGATTGCTTCCTCTGCATCCAATACGCGGACAGGTCGTTGTCCACCTCCGTTTCGCCCACGACGAGATTTCAAATCTCCAGTAAACCGTCCCCGTTGCATTACTGCCATAAATGCTTTGGGGGTCGGCACTACCCTACCAGGAAATTTTTCGGTACACAAACGAGCTGCGGCAGCAGCACTTTGTCTGGCTCTACCGTAGCAAAGCACCATAGCTATTAATTCTTCGTTTGTAAATACGTGAGCCACGATAAAATAATTTTTCTCGTTGTATCATAAACAAACGAGTTTTATAATAATTTATTTACCCAAGATTTTACAGAAATTTATTTACATAAATGACAAAAAATAAAAATTTATTTCGCAAAAACAAACTAAAAATTCTACAGGTAAAATTTACACACTGCACAGTACCAAGAATGCAAAACAATGCGCCCGACACTTACGTACCAAAATTGCGAACCGAAAGCTGAGTGTTTAAGTGCTCCAATCAGACCTACCCTAACATTGTATCAAAATTTATGAGGGGATTTGTAATAACCGATTCGCACAGCTGTGCATTCCATTCGATACCAGTGACATCCGAACAATTTTTGTATGAACAAATATTCATCATAAGAGACAATAATTGAGTTGGATACAATCTTTTCTAAGCATGCGAAAATTGCGTGTTAAAGTAAAAAATATTACAAATGCTGAACACGATATAAATGAAGGAGTACCTCGGGTCGGTGCTGGGACCCTTGCTCTTTCTTCTTTACACAAATAAAAGCTGACCAATTAACAATTTTTGCTGACGATATTTCTATGATATGCTCAGCTCAGACCCCTGAGGGACTCCAACAAAAAATGACATCCAATTTTAATGACAGGTGTAATAAAAATCAACTCATGTTAATTGTTAATAAAACAGTAATCCTGCGTTTTTTTAATAGAAAGGAACCTGAGGTGGAGTCTTTTAGTATAAATAATGTACAGCTGCGGAATCATAAAGCGGGACAGTATAATGTCAGTTTAAATGTTACTTTTTAATTCTGGTAACTATATGGTAACTTAGAAACCTTTATGGTTCATAATATAATCAAATAATATAAAATGGTAAAAATCTTATCGTATAAATAAGAAAAAAATTAAACACTATCGAAATAATACAAAATTTTGCTATGAGACTTGGCCCGCTTTATAATTCCGCAGCTGTACCTACTTATAAATTCAGTACCTTTCACAAAATTTCTAGGAATTTTCATCGATCAACAACTAAGTTGGAAAAAACACATCGACCACATTTGCAAACAATTAAATAAAGCTTACTTTGCGATTACGCAATTAAAAGATGTCATCTCCAGAGACCAACTCCTTAGCTAGCCTACAACCACATGTCCTACCATGTTATAGCTTGGGGTAACTCAGCTGGTAGCAGCAGAGTGTTCTTAGTACAAAAAAGGATTGTAAGATGAATTTGCAATCTAGGTCCAAAAGAACCATGCAGAACTGCATCCCAAAACCTAAATCTTCTAATCTTTCCAGCAATATTTACATACAAATCTCTAATCTACGTCAAGGAAAATGCCCACTAATATCACACCAATTCATATTTTCACAATTACAATACTCGCTCGAAAAACTGGTTTACAGTAAAAGAACACAATTCCACTAAATTTGGAAAATTATTCATCCACATGAGTATAAAATTCTTTAATATGTTACCAGAAGCGATACAGAGGCTAAATCTAGCTAAATATTATATTTAAATTTACTAGATATAGGTAATAAAGGCTTTAATACCAATAAATGTATGAGTATGAGTATGAGTACGTCGTTATTGTTAATAGTGCACCCTTGATTAGATAACTTTTTTTCTTGTTTTCATAAGTACTATTTGTGGTTTCAATAAATGACAGTAGTCCTGTAACACCCTGTATATGGCGCGTCCGGTAATTGCGTAAAATTAAATTTATTTGTCGTTTTAACATTTCAAAACAACACGTTTAAAAACGGCCTTCGATAGGCGTTTTAGTCAATAGTATCTAAATTATAATAAATTCAAGGTAAATAATAAAGATTACATTGTAACTACGAATTTAATGTTTACACAATATTTTCTTTATAAAAACTGTATACCTATTTATTTTAAAGTCAAAATCAATCTGAATTTCTTCATTACGATGAAAATCAGAGCTTTAAGAAAAGATATCAAACTCAATGTCTTTCGTGAATTGAACTTACAATCACTGTTTTTTTTTTTTTTAATAAATATGAAACTGAAGATTAAAAGATTTAACGCACGTTAATCACATACTTACATTACTGAAACCACATGCAAAAACAATTAACCAACCCCAACCTCCATCAGGTGGTTCAAAATCAGGATCTCCAACCCTCACCCTCTGTCTCCGTGGTTTTTCTGTAACGGGTATTGTTGTTTCTAGCTTCCCATTCTTCTCCATAATACAATACTTTGTCTATAATTACAAAATTAACGTTACAAAAACAACAGCATAATACAACTTCCGATTAATTAATTAATCACAATTTTTATGTGTAATAGCACTGCACAATAAATAATTTCTTTATTTTTTATTAAGACCAGACCAAGGGTTAATATCTCTATTAAAGTTCAAGGAATGTTACTATTATCAACGTATGAGAATAAAGATTTCTTATCTTTGTTTATTCACGTGTTATTTGTAAAAAACTGGATTTTAATCAACACCATACACACAAAAACGTTATGATCTGACTGGTTAGTTGTTGAATAAGTTATACTTGTGTTCAGTTTCATTAGCACTTCATTTTCATTAAATAAATTTCGGAATATTTTCTTGTCAATATTTACTTTCTTTATATCTATGGCAAAATCTGTGTGGTTCATTTTATATAGAATTTATTCGATCAAGAAATTTCGTAGAGTAAAGAAATGTAGTGCAATTGATAAATTTAAATTAAATTAAACTATTTTTTTTATTTACCTTTGCTACTTAAAATTAAAGCACCTGTTCTCACATACACCGACACGTATGTGTGAAAGAAAACATTATTAAAACGTATTTTTAACAACATGATTGGCAGGCATTGGGTGAGAATATTTACGGAATAAATTTGAACAATGCGTTTTTAATATGTATTTATCGCAATGATAATATTATTATTTGCTCGTGAAAGCTTCGTCTGTTTTATTTACACTTAAATATGTGCACACATCCATAATTTGAGTCAATATAAAGCCCAAAATATCCATGTAATGTAGTTTTCCTCAAATTTTAACACCCTTAATTTCCATTTATTTTTTTTTTCTTTTCCATAAACTAACTAAATTTCGTTCAATTTACTGGTCCTTACTAGTTCGATTGATAATGTCCGTGACATCGTTTACTATTATTTGTTTACAATTCCCCATTTATCTAAAATTGTTACAACATTTGTGACGTACTCCACCCACGTCCACGTCCAAGACGTATGTATGGAGTTTTTATTCTTGCGATATGAGTAATTCGCATTGAAAAATTTTCCATTGCTTTAATTTTCTAATCGTTTTAATAGCGCACACTAATCGTTTAGACAAAACCCACACCGAACTGGTTCTCGTTGTTCTGATATAATAAATGAAACGTTTAAAATTCATCGCGCGTTGAAATTTCTCATTATGATCTTGTGACACGAATGTGTCCTGCTGGCATTATCACATGACATTCGTCTTAATGTCTGACATCATTTATTGTAATGTAATGAGTTAATGACTCAGTGAATCACGAGTTAAATACTAGGAAGCAAAACAAGCTTGATTGTCCAAGAACTTTTCACAAAGTAGTTTCCTTTTTTGCATTCATTGCATACATTATTTAGTTAGTTGCAAAATAATGTAAATACAATCTATTTATGAAATTCAATTTCTCATGATTAAAAATTAAAATTCAGTGGTACATTCAGGCATGTTACTTGAAAGTAAAGTCTGTTATTTATCTTTACAAACATAATCTCTGTTTCCACAAGTCGGTAGGAATGAAATAACTTTGCAATCACGTCTATAAAAAATTACACACATATTTGCTTTGTGTGTGTCAGTTTAGTTAAGTGATAATCATAAAATACCTTGTTGACAATGAAGTATTTCGAAAATCTGATAATATTCATCAAACATAACGCGTATTAACTAAATAAAATCAATTCGTCTGCTTTCCCTTTGGATCAGAGACTGAGATAGGTTGAAGGATGTGATAATCTTGGATATCCTGATAAAATTTACGCTGTGATAATTTTAATGAATAATAAAACAAACAGGTTGTCATGTGCATCCACTTCAATGTGTTACAAAATTTGATTAACGAGCCCGTAAATGGGGTATCGGTTACTTTCATCTTTTCCTAAAGTAAACATCGGAAATTGAAGTTTAATTCAGAATATTTAAACTATTCAGATCGTATTGTGCAACAGATAATTAAACCATGTGATTTTTTTTATCGCTTTTGTATGTTGGACACACCAGATTTGCTTTGGTGGGTGGATTCGCGTTTATTCATTTTCCGCCGAACGACCTTGCGATACAAAAACGAAAATAATTATGTATTTGTGTTGCCCATGTTGAATTAGTCAAGCCAAAATTGTAATCAAAAGTCAATTCCCTAAAAGTGTAGCAATCAATAAATAGCACTATCTTAAGTTGACATAAAAAAAATCTAGTTGTATTCAGTACTCCGTTAATTACATTTTATCTGGTTATGTATACTTTCGTAATATGCTTCTAAACTGGTGAAAACCGAATAAACGACTCCATTATTAATGTAATTAGTGAACGAAAGGGAATTAAAGAAACTGAGAATTTTATTTTCCATTAACTTTGTACGCATTAATACAAATAAATAAGAAGCAGAGATACTAACGTATTAAATGCTAAGATTATAATATTAAAATTTACTATAAAATAATTTGCATCTGGTGTTTATTAAGTGTTCATAAAATATGTGTTTAGATTGTTATTTTTTTTAGTCGCTTTATGTATTAAATTTATTCATTAAATATTAAATACTACATAACATGTAACATACTAGAACATACTAGAGTATTACAAACTAAAAGTTTCGATTTGAAGTTATAAATGAGATACAGGGTGATCACTATGCAAAAATATTAAGAAAACACTATAATATTATTTGTCATCTAATAAGATAAGTATTTATAGTAACTGAAAAACTAAAATTAGAAGTATCTTCTAATCAAAATGAACACTTTAAAACAAATAACCTTGTTTTTGTTTTTGTTATTTGATAGAACTGATAAACCCGAGGCCCCCTTCACATACACATATACTAAAAAAAAACTATCAAATATTTAAAAAAAAATAACACAACCAGATATAAAATTTTCCATTTAAAGTTTAATACTAATATATTACGTAAACGCACTGTCATGTGCTAACATTAAAAAGAAGTTATACGTTTCCTGTTACCTAATGAAAATCCATCGTAAATTACATCATTTTTTAATTGAGTTTATCATTTATTAAATATTGAAAGATAATTGTAAATAAATTGCACTTGTGTAATTGAAACTTTCAGTTTTATAATTAAACTCATTTCATTGAACTTCGAATGGTACATGTTTATCAAAAGCTTGTCAAGTTTATCGCAACTAAATGAGTCATAATATAGTTGCATAGGAAATTAGCAACATATAAAATAAATTAATTAGCATACAAACCTGCTAATACATCTGCAAATATATTTATGAAAATATTTTGAAACTGATTTACTTCAAACGTCATGGTTAAAGAAAAAAATATTTAAATTATCTAAACAATTCATTCGTATTACTAGACCTATTAAATGCATATCAAAATTTAAATAGACAAAATTACATACCTTCTTTTGTAAAATTAAAAAAATTAATTTATTATTCAAAATTATTTTATATTTACTACACGAACTGGAATATAAAAATAATTAATTTATCCAAAAAAAAAAGTTGTAGAATGCTGTTAATTTCTTCAGCGCAAAAACTAGTTTGAACAATAGAACTTTAACACAAAACGCTGGACGCAATTACGTTCGTTAAACTGTCAGCTGATATAACCGGCTGTACTATTAAACAAAGTCGTGGGACAGCTGATTCATTGAAGTTGTTATCAAAGTACGAGTTTTATTTTGTCGCAAAAGTAGGAAACTAAAGAACTCAAACGATAATTATGTATTGCTATTACTGTTCATGTATTGTAAAATTAAGAGATAAAAAAATTTCCAAATTTAAAACAAAATCAGAATTTGGAATAAAAAGTAAATATATCAAAAGTAAATTACAACAAATTATTGAAGCTGTAAAGAATTAATTCGTCATAAAATATTATTGCATTTTATTTTAGCAGAAATGGTAAATTATCACTTTTGGTTTCTGATCGCTCAATATAATTAAATATTTTGAATTTCATCAAACTAAATAGTCCATTCACGGCATAAATGTTAACTTTCTTTAGTATACGTATAGATTTCTTGAAAAAAATTCATTAAATCAATGAAATCTGGCGTTATTCTTTCGTTGTAAAGAGTGCAATTCATTTGGATAAATTACAGACGTTAATAAGTATTTGCTTTTTAAGTTTTAAGTCAGATAATTACATCTAACCGACTGCCGGTACTCTTATGGGGTTAATATTTTACTTATCGTTTCATAGTCCAAAGTCCTACAAACGGCATGCATAACAATACGCTGATAACAACACAGAATACAATTTATGAAGTTTGGTAGAATGCAGAATATTTTTTAAATCTCATTCAAGTATTGCGACATTAATGAGTTCAATTACGAAACCAAATCATTAACAAACCAAATTGGTGTTACATTCATTTTTGAGCATGTTTAAGGGAAAAGATCTGAGGCTATTTAACTTTTTTCATTATTTTTAGTTTTCAGTGGATTAAAAACGTTGTTTTACGCAAACGTCGTTAGGCATAACGAACTCGTTAAATAACAAAGTAATTTTGAAAAGGGTGAAGTTATCCCCTGAGAGTTTAATTGTGTTGACATGGGGTTGTCATTTAAGTTTACACGTAAACTAATATTTATGTAAAATTTGACTCATTACATAATGTTAAGCTGCACATGTCTTATTTTACGTATTGCAAGATATTTTTTTAACTCTGCTATTGAAATTAAAAGTAGAAAAGTAACCAAGTGAATATTTCTTGGTAAATACTGATTATATTTATAATTAGAACGAATTAAAACCTTAAATAATTACATATTAACATAGTACCTACATATAAGCCATAAGGCCTGATAATGCTTTCTTCGTTAGCATGTGCTAATTACAGTTGATTCATTATTATTTGTAAAATTGTGGTATTTTCATCACGTCAGCAGCCGACACAGTTCTTTTTGACTATCTCTAGATTATTGTGACATTAATTTTAAAAATGTTTTCTTTTTATGCATACGTATTTAGACCTCACTATACACTACATAAAAATAGTGTTTCTGTTCTCTTCAGTTGTGATGTACAAGAGCATATCAAGATTTTCTTGCAATATCGTCAATTTTTTTTAAACAAAAAGAATCTATATTTATTTGGATATCCAGAAACTATAGAACCTGTTCCTGGTTACAAAGTTTTAAAAAAACATGTATGGTTATGCGGAGTAAAGAATCCACAAACTATAACCGTAATGAAGTTGCGAAAATACTTAGCGACCTTAACACAAACATTCAACATGAGCAAAAACGATATAGAGCAATTAGTGTCCTTTATGGGGCATACGGTGGGGGGTCATAGAGGATCCTAGAGATTACCTTTCATCATGCTTTCATCTCTCCCATCAGCACGGCTTTATGCCATTGAGATCTACAGTATCAAACTTGACTTCAATAACTCAGCATTTATACGAAACTTTGGATAATCACGGTAGGGTAGATGTAATATACAAAAACTTTTCTCGTGCTTTTGATACAGTCCATCACAGCCTGTTATTACATAGGTTAGACTGTTTTGGAGTAGCACCATCTTTGTTAAGTCTTATGAAATCATATCTGATGCAAATGAGTCAGAACGTATACCATAATGGCTATTCCTCCTTTGAATTTGTACCTACTTCTAGAGTGCCTCAGGGCTCTAATCTCGGGCCATTACTTTTTGTTCTATTCGTTAATGATTTGCTATCATCTCTGTCTTGTCCAGCTCTAGCCTATGTCGATGTTCTCAAAATGTATAGAACTATTACATCTCTGGATGATATTGTAAAGTTACAGAGCGAAGTCATGTTGCGGCATGGTGTGAGGATAACAAGTTGAAACTGAATGTCGACAAATGTTGTGTTGTTTCTTTCACAAGGCAACGCACATATAAACAACCTACTTAAGTGATCAATGGGGAAATCCTGGAAGTTAACGATTCTTCTTCTTTGCTTTGCGCAACAATGCTTTGCTGCATTCTTGTCTTTCGGTGTTAACCATTCCAGACAATCACGAAGTATTTTGGAAGCTGGGTCTAAATTCTTAGACAGCACAAACATCCATGGTCAGTAGTGAAATTCGAACTCACTTCGTCCGAGTGACACGACTTCCATAGTCGGCTATGCTAACTGCTTAGCCACTCGGCGACCCGTTAACGATTCTACCAAGGATTTGGGCATGACTTTTGACAGCTCCCTCAGTTTCGCACTGCACTTGAAAAACATCACCTCCAAGGCGGCTGGAACATTGAGCTTCATTATAAGGGAATCTGGACACTTTACAAACACTGAAACCATTAAAGTATTATTTTCTGTCTTCGTCCTGCCCTGCTTGGAATATGGTTTTCTGGTTTGGTCTCCTTACTACATCAGTCACCACGTACTATTAGATCGCATACAAAGACGGTTTTTAAAATACCTCTCATTCCGTGAAGATGGAATCTATCCGGCAAGAGGAATTAATCAATCTCAACTTCTTGAGCGTCACAATATGGACTCTCTTTCCTATCGACGAGATATGGGGAGAATTAAATTCTTACGCAATCTATTAACTAATAAAATTGACGCTCTAGGATCCCATTTCATGTTCCAAGGTCTGCATCTAGGCATGCTGCGATGTTCCATCTTCCGGTTGCACGTACCAATGCTCTATTACGTGCTCCAGTCACGGTCATGTGTCGCATTGCCAATCGACTCCTGGATTTGACCTACTGACATTTTCATGCATACATACATACATTACATACATACATATATACATTACATACATTAATATTTTCCTTCTTCTGTTTTTCTTAATCTGTTTTATAAATTTTGTTTTTTGTTCTTGCACTTTACATATATTTTAAAATTGTCCTGTAATTGGGGTTTCCTGTTGGGCAATAAAGACATTATTATTATTATTACCGGATGATGTTTTGCAGTTGCAAAAATGTCCAAATTGTTATTTTTGACAGAAAACGGAGCAGCTGCTGAATTTAAAGGTAAACCATTGAATGAGATTGAAGTAGATCTAAATGATGTTCTTATGATAAACGATGCCCCCGAGGATATTGCTGGTGAAAATGGTCAGGACGATGACATTCATATTCAATCTATTTCTCCAATAGAGGTAGACCATTCTGCCATAGAGAATCATGAAGATAATTATGAAGGTCGCAAGAAGGTTCGAGCAAAGAGAACGTTAAGAAAAAATAAAATCAACAACATACAATACATATAGCTGTCTGCAGAAATATTTAATTCAACAAATTTTAAAAAAAATTTGAAAACCGGTGCGACAAGGCAAAGTATTTTAATTCTCACCGCCTATCTCTTTTAAAATCGCATACTACCCGTCTGGGATCACTTTTGACCCTAATCTTCAAATGTGGTAATTTGGTTTCAAAAAAACGTATTTTTAGTATTGTAAAATTATTTATTGATAAATTTATATATGACGAACTATAGCAAGTTAAATATACAAAATTAATTAGGAGTAATACTTTGGTATAGTAAATAGCCTAATCAAAAGAAGAACTACTGTCGTCTAAGGTTAAGTAGATCATTTAAAACGTAATGTGGGATTTCGACGTCCTTACAGAAAAAGTTACTGCACATGTCACGTAATATATGTTTTGTTTATCTACTTGCCGTGGATAAATGCTGCACTTTCCTCGTTTATTGTGTGGTTGGTCAAGCTGTTTGCGCTGCTGAATAAATACGAAAACTCAGCATTTGCATTTGCATTTTGCGAATTTTCCTTGTCTAGACTTGGGGATACTGAATTCCTTTTTTTATATCTGGTTTTATTAGTTCCTCACCTGGTTCTAGTAAGAATTGACGCCTTCCAGTTTTATTTTTGTACGTTTTGTCAAGCTCAGAAAATAGTACGTAAGCGTTAATTCCAGCAAAATCGACAAGATCAAAAAATATTGCAAGCGGTCATCTTCTTGTCGCTCTTTTTGTTGAGTAGCTCCTGGCCATCTGGTCATTCGTATCAACGCCGAATTTAGTGGAATTATAACTTAATATTATTTCCGGCTTTCTGTGTTCTTCATTAGAAAGGTCAAATCTATCGTGTTGAGTAGACATCAAAACTACAGCTTTTCGTTTTTTAGGAACATAAGAAACTAAAAGGGTGTTGTTGGCATAAGCAAAAACAGACGATTTCTCTTCGCCAACATTTTGACGGCAACGTACAGGAAGAAAGCTCGTTACGGTTTTCACTGACAGTCCCAACCAGAGTTAATTTTTGCTTCAATAACTCCTGCCCAAGACTGTGGCTAGTAAAGAAGTTATCAGTAGTAATGTTGCGACCAGAGCCTTTCAGGTGCGATACTAAATCTAACACCACCCGCTTTCCTTGTTCCTATTCCTTTGTATTTCCAATTTTTCCAGACTATATTTGGAGGTTTGTAATGTATCGACAACCACAGTCTGCAGTCATCCATATTTTTATACCATATTTTCCCGGCTTTGAAGGAATGTAAGCCTTAAAACCACATCTTCCTCTAAAAGTGCAGAGGTGTTCATCCACAGATCACGTGCACGATCAGATGTTTGGTGGCCTGGCATTGACAGAGAATTGGAAGACGTGGTGTCAAATTGTGAGTCGTGTCAAATATTTGCAAGCAAAGCCAGAGAAATGAAGTTACAACCTTGGGGGAAAACAACAAGAAACTGGAGTGGGGTGCATATAGATTTTTTTAAATAGAAAATGCAGAGTTTCTACTACTAGTAGACAGTAATAGACGCTTATTTGATGACAAAGGGAAAAAAACAGTTGAAAAGTTACGTTCGTCCTTCGCAGTGTTTGGTCTATCAGAAAAAATTAGTATCAGATAATGGTCCTCCATTCAACAGCAAAGAGTTCCAAAAATTTTTCTTTTCAAATGGCATAAAACTCGTTCACTCTCCACCATATCAACCACCTTCAAATGGGTTGGCAGAAAAGAACGTAGACACGATAAAAAAGAATTTGAAAAAATAGCTTTTGAAAATAAGAAAAATAATATGAATTTAACACAACACAGCTTAGACAATTTTTTATTTAACTACAGAAACACTCCTAGTTCAGTGACATTGAAGAGTCCATCAGAGTTAATATTTAAACAATTACCGCGTACCAGAATTACGATGTTGAAACCTAGAGGGGAAACGACAGGAAGAGTTGACAGAAAAAGAACAAGAGAAGACAGAAAATGCCTATTTTTACAGAGGGGGAAGATGTACTTAGTACTGGAGAAACGTTAGATTAAAGGAAAAGTAATGAAATAACTACGTATCTTGTAATGGCAGCAGGACGGGTTAGATTTGTGCATGCAAAGCACATAAGGAAAAGCTGTCTCACTGAGGAAGAAGTACAATCGCCAATTCTGATACCCAAGTATCACAGCATTGATAATTCGCAGGAAAACAAAGAAGTTAAGACAGATATTGGAATGGGATCACAGGAAGCGATATCCCCAGAAACTACAGTTTCTGATGTACCCGAAACCGCTCCTCAAGCAAGTCCAGAATCTCCATTACCTAACGACCATTCTAGTCCCAACCTGCCACATCTAAGGCCTCCTCAAAGACTAAATTTGTAAAAGTAGTGCGCGCTTATAAAAGGGGAGGAAAGTGTTACGTAGGTGAATGCGCCACACAATGTAATCAGAAGTTGGCAGACATGCATGGGTAGTCGCGGAACCACCATGATAGAAAGGGTATTTTGTACATGTGTACAATCAATCAATGTCAACTGTCCTGAGTTGGCAATACTTAATTTAAGGTGGCATGCAAGTTTATATTACACATTATTTCAAATTATGTAAAAGCGTAGTTTGGAATAAAAAAATAAGAGCGCACTAATAAAGAATTTATTACGTAGAACCCACCTGGGGTCAAACTGACCCCAACGCATATTTTATAGCAGAAGTATTTAAAAAAAAAAACTGAAACACAAAAACACAGTATTACAGTATCCAATGAAGTTAGATAGAATCATATCTAGGAATAGAAGTCATTACACCTTAATAAATATAAAAAAATAGATTCTACTGCACGTGGGGTCAAAAAAGACCTCATCCGGGTGGCCAGGTTTAAGGGAGGAACTTAAATGTAAAAAAGATTGTCGTAATATATCAATATTTGAATTCTATGCTAACGAAGAAATAGAAAGTCACTCCAATCTTAGGCTAAAGCCAATCTTATGTGTTGCTAAGGTTGCCATAGTTTCAACGTAATTTTGACTTTTCATGTGACTTAAACCAAAGCATTTTAGTACGCAAGAGAAATTAAATTATGTTATAAAGTTTCTTCTTGTAAGTCTCTTGAACATCATTATAACTGCACATATTAAATATAACAAGACAAATTATACGCTGGTGCTGAAAATTAATCAGACCTCAATTATGATTAATTACGTAATTTTTTAATTTAGAAAGGAAATACCTTAACGACCTTATATCTTTTCAGTGAGTCGTGTTTCAGGAAACATAATTTCATATTTACTTTAGGAATTGAAGGAATTAAAGAAGAGAGATATATCCATAATTACTTGAGGAAACTTAATATTTAGATAAGTCAAGTATTCTGAACGGTAAGAAAAGAATGAGTTTTGTTTTCGAGGGGATAACATCTAAAACACAGGAATAGACACAACGATAACTGTAAGGATTAAAACATACGGACGCTTTTAACAGTCGCGGTCATCATAAATGAGGAGCTCCAAATCAAAACGCAATTCTCAACGAATCTGAAAAATTGATTGATACCGCCCTATAGATTTAATTCAAATGCCACGTTATGCTTATAATTACATAGTTTCTGACTGCAAGAACTCTTAGAATAATTAGATTACAGAATAAAATATCATTCTTTGATGAAACTAGTTGTTGTCAAAAGCTGCGTTTTGATTTGGAGCTTCTCAAATGTTGTCGGCAGCTGTCGGTATTAATTGCTTTTCAACTGCACGCAATTGCAACCACTGTCGAGAGACTTTTATGATTGACCCCACTATGATACTAAAAGTAGCCAATTCTGTAATCTCAAAGAGGAAACAGACGAGAAGGTAATACAGTGTTTGTAAAAAAATAGCTCTTAAGCTATTTGACTGTCGGTCACGAAGCTACCGTAAAGATAGGTAATGCCTCTCTTTCCTACCTAACAGTTTGAAAAAGGCACTGATGAATTTTATGGTTCCCTGTCTCTCTCGTAAGTATTGTTATATCTTGACAGATAATATATATAGTTTTAGGAAAGTTGGAATGATCAATGGCAAAATAAAACGAAGCGGATGTAATACAAAAGCAATTACCTGGAGACTTGGGAAAGTAGAAGAAGCATAAGCGGATCCCTTAAAATATGTCTGGACAATATTAAGGAAACAACTGAGAAAAGAAGGCAACAGGTCACTTAAAATAATAATATTTGTAAAGGAATACAAGCAGGAAACAAAATAGGATAATAAAAGAAAACAATTTATTTCCTAAGAAATAATCAATTGAAATCCAATTTCTTAACTTCAGGACTCCTAACAACGGGGTCTATTAAACGAAAACGTATTACCTACAAACAAATTTATTTATTTACTTTAAATTATGTGTCCGTGCATTTAACAACTACGTATAATCATGTATTTGCGAATTACAATATATTACTATTAATGAAATGTACACATTCTGAACTCACAATCAGTTTCGATTGCATATTTATACCGTCATTAATTTTATTTATTTTTAGTATTTTATTTTCAAAACGTTAAAAATAAATATTATCTGTTTTGTTGCGGCAATCGTGAATATGCGAAGAAAAATTGATAATAAACGTTAAATTGAAGGCAATGAATCGAACAGACGTAGACAGCAAGCCTTCTTGCCGTTCTCAAATAAATACTTGAGTCATGCTTTTTATTTAATGTGTGTAAATTAATATACGAAAAGCTCAAAAAATATAGTATTTGCTTTTTGCATGCCCCGAAAATTCTAAATATTAACTTAATTAAATATAAATGAATTTTTGTACAATTTGTGTCTTAAATAATAGCCAAGTATTACGCTGACAAAAAACAATTTCTACTTCTATTTTTTGGGCAATAAGTATATTTCTAACAAATAACAAGCATTTTCTAACGAGAAAGTCGAATAATAAATGACATATATTATCAAGTGCCGATAATCATAGGTCCTAGGACAGTATCGACATAGTCATAGAGCATTTGGCAATTCCTCTTCGAATTAACATCATTACTACTGCCCCAAATAATTATGCCATCGGCATTCAGTGTTTTGAGAACCATAATAGTGTTGCTAACATCTTCCTGAAATCAACAAATTTTAACTTTTAAATGATCTTACGCTAAACTCTACCTTGGTCATATAAGCTTTGGAGTCTTGATACTTCAGCCACACGTAAGGCAAAAGCTTGGGCCTTACCAGGACCTTATTTAGCCGGTTTATAATCCTCTGCGATTCCTGTACTCTTCCTTCGATTAATTGAATCATTTGCTTTGATGAGAGCCTGGTCTGTGATAAATAGATCGATGGGTAGTAACCAGTACTTGCCGAAAACAACCAAGTTATTCTTAAAACAATCAAATTTAAAAACGACTAATTAACAAATCAAAAATTAATTTGCCACCTATCGTTTTCAGTTACCACTTCGGCGGGGCAGTTCGTATACATATTATTGGGGGCCATGTTAAAGCAGTATGGATAAGCATAATAGCCCCAAATGGCGTATGGTCTCATAAGCTTTGCCAAATACAAAGTTTCTTCCATAAAGTAGCGACCGTACATTTCGAAATTCTTTCGCGCCTCTCTTTCAATCCAGTATTTTGACCATGTGGGATGTTTCATTTGTTCTATTTTGTAGGAGAGGTCCTTGTATGGCTGTAGGGTACCGAAATTTTGGCGAAATACGGGTCTCCAACTTTCGAAGTCTATAATTCCAATTCCTGAAACAGAAAGTAATATTTGTAAATTTAATTTTTGGAATACAAAGTATAAGTGGTTACTAGAGAAATTTATGAAATTTTAACAATACAAATGATGATTCACTAATGAATGAATATGTACTGTCTGTACTATTCGTTCATTAGTAAATTATAATTTTTTTTAAACTAATCCATTTCATATTCATATTATTGTTCTCCCGGAAAAAAAACATCGATATTTTGATTTTGGCTTTGTTACCGCGAAATATTAAATATTCCAGACGATTTACGCAAGTGTGTACCTTTCATTGTCCCGTGACACTCGCACATTAACTGAGCTTGTACTAATTACAGTCAAAAACCTTCGCGACAATATTTACAGAATAAAGTTTAATATTCAACGTTTCTGAGGAATTAATATTGTTATTGTGTTATATTTACATTCTGTGATGAATGGTCGGCGTCGTTAAGTCGAATGTGTTTTTTGAAGAACAATGCAAATATTGGTGATGAATAAAACACGATTTTTATCACAATATTTATCAGGATTAAACAGTGAAATTTATAAATTTAAATTTTTCTCGTGAAAAAAACATTAATCGACATGGGCCATATTTACAATAATTTTACATAAATTCTGTGTTTCTCTGAGCCAAATTCGTTTCTTAATCAATATGTAATAAATAAAACTCATATAAAGAAAACAAAATACACAAGCGACAAAATTTATTGTTTAATAACAACAAAAATTAGAAACCTAGAAAGCGGCGTTTTCATATCGCCTGAAAAAAGTCATCTTTTGGAATTTATTTCATCTCACAATCAGTGAATTTTCGATTGGCGGTTCTGTATTAAATAATCTTCTTCTTTTGCGAATTAAAGAAAGAATTGAATTGAATTGAATATTAAGCAATGGCGGCTCATCGGGGTGGACAGGATGGGCGTGCAATGCAATTTAATCTATAAAAAAAAATTAAATTAAATTTTTCAAATATTGCCCACCCTCTGCATATCATGAGGAGCCGCCACTGATGTTAAGGGCTGCAATTATTTTTTTGTAAATTAGATTCTAGAAAATAGTTATACATTTACCACGTTTTATCTTAAAGTCGTATATATGAATTAATGATATATTAAAGCACAAGAACTTTATAAAATCATTGTTAATTTATCCAGAACTATTTCTTCTTCAATTCTAACTCGTAACCGAAGAATTTTACTGCTTTTAATCTTCATTACTTCCTAATTACCTCACTATCAAAAACACATTATAATTAAACTTGAAACCTGTTTATTAGTTATTAGTTTCTTAATAGGAGCAATTAGAAGTAATATTTTTCTTATCATCAGATCTAAGTATTTAACTTCCGATACTTGCTTTATTTTGTTTTGTTTAATGAAGACTTCTGCTTCTATTTTCTTCTTATTCTTCTGTTCAAATTCATTCATTAATCTTAGCACTTCGAGCCTAGCAGGCCCATGGCTTGGTTTGCTATTTTTCTCCATTCTTTCTTGTTCTTCGCCTTTTCTTTCCAGTTGGCAATCTTTAATTGCTTTAAATCCTTTTCTACTTCCTTCTTCCATCTTAATTTCGGTCTTCCACTTCTTCTTTTACCTCCTATGTCACTTCTTAATAGTTTTCTAGGAATCCTACCTTCCTGCATCTTTTCCATATGTCCGAGCCACCTAAGTCTTTGTGCTTTAATTCTCGCCACTATACTCGGTTCTTTGTATAGATCTTCTATCTCTTGGTTTGTTGTTCCCATCCATATATTCCCTATTTTCTTTTCGCTTAGAATCTTCCTCAGTATTTTCCTTTCCCATACCTCTTCCGCCTTACTTAGCACCCACGTCTCACCTCCATATTCGACTATTGGCCGTACTACCGTTTTATATACCCTTATCCTAGCCCCTCTAGATATACTTTTATTTTTCAACAGCCTGTTCAATGTATAGACATTTCGATTCCCATTCATTATTCTTGCCCGTATCTCCTCTTTAATTTCCGGCTTCCTTGTGAACATTCTTCCTAGGTAAGTAAATCTGTCCACCTCTTCAAATTTATATTCCTTTTCTTCCGTTGTTATTATCTTTAGATGCTGGCCTTTTCTATACTCCCTATCCGACTAAGTAATGTATTTCGTTTTTGATTCATTTATATATAATCCCATTTTTCTTGCTTGCTCTTCCAATTTCCTTACCATTTCCTGTAGCTCTTGTTTACTTCTTGCTAGAATTGCAATGTCGTCCGCAAATGCCAAGCACTGATGTCTTCTATTGTAAAGTAGTCCATTTCTATTAATATTTGCCCTCCTCATAACTACCTCTAAAACCAAATTAAACAATACCGGCGACAACGGGTCTCCTTGCCTTATCCCCTCCCTTACTTCAAACTTCTCCGACGTTTTACTTTTAAATTTAACTCTATTTTCCGTTTGTGTTAACGTTATTTTTATCATATTAATTAATTTTTGACTAATTCCCAAGTCTTCTAGGGCTGTATACATCTCCTTTCTCTTTATCCTGTCGTAGGCCAGTTTAAAGTCTATGTACAGTACCAAAGTGTCCTTTTTATATTCATAGCTTTCTACTTGTATTTCTTGCAGTGTGAATATCTGATCCATTGTACTCCTGCCTTGCCTGAATCCACATTGGTATTCACCCAATAATCTTTCCAACTCTTTACTTAAACCAGCTTATATATTTTGTTAATATTTTGTAAGCTACATTGAGCAGAGCTATCCCTCTATAGTTTTGGCATTTCGATCTATCTTCCTTCTTATAGATTGGGTACAGTATGGCCTTCCTCCACTCTTCCGGTATTTTTTCTTGGTTCCATATTTCCTCCAGTAGTTTCTGTATTGCTTTGATTAGTCCATCTCCTCCGTATTTAAACATTTCCACAGTTATATTGTCACCTCCTGGAGATTTATCATTTTTAAGAGAGTGAACTATCTCTTTTATTTCCTTTTCATTGGGTGATTGGTTGCTTTGTCAGTTTTGTTTTATTCTCTGTAGCGTAGCTTCTTTCTCTTGCTCCTGATGGGTACCTGCGTTTAGTAAACCTTCGAAATATTTCCTCCATTCGCTCAGAATGTCATCCTCCCCGCCTATCACCTTCTTCATTTTTGAAGAATATTGTTCTTGGTTTATACCCGCTTTTCTGTTGTTTAATTCCTTTATACAAATTCCTTATTTCATTACTTTTGTAATCTTCTATGTTATTTAACATTTTTTCATTATGTCTACGCTTTTTTTTCCCTCAAAATCCTTATTGTTTTTCTTCTTTGTTCTAATACTATAATTTATTTTTTGTGGTGTTTATTAATAATTTATTTCCCTCTAACCATCTCTTTCCAATTTTTTAGAGTCATTGTTAATTTTCGTTTCTAATTCTCGCTTGGTTTTTCCCGTGCTGTATCATCAGCAAATATCGTGTGCTTTCCTGTCATTTCACTTCCTAGGATGTTGTATACGTACAACAAATACAGTCCAGAACTGATCCTTGTGGAATTTCAACGTTGATTATCTCTTTATGACTCTCGACCTCTCCCAATTTTGTGTATACTGGGTGTTTCATTGAAGATGCAACAAACTTGGTATGCGGGTAGATGTCGGGAAAAGAAAGAAAAGTTTCTTTGTGAAATTTTCTCTGTAATGAATAAATTTAGAAAAAATCGAAGGGAAAGCAAAGTCGCATATTTTTAGGATGGACTTTAAATGAGAATTATAGGGCCGAATATTCGAAGTTGTTGCGCACATCAGGGAACGCAATCTGTGGGATAATGTATGGCGTGTACTGGAGCGACGAATAATTGTGTGTGTACTGCAAGAAGGAAGCATTTTTGAACATTTGTTGTAATAATAATAATGTAATAAAAATAAATGTTTTTATTCATAAGATTCGACAAATTTTATTTTAATAACAATTTGTAATGTGCGACAACATACATACTAAATGCATATTTTTGCATAGCCCCACATTCGTAATTTATTATATTAAATGAAATAATTTTAAATATCCACGCGATTACACATCGCTGCTGCATTCGACGTGTGGCAAAGTTCAATACACCGAGTTTTCGGTCAAGAGCAAAATAAAATCTAGTTTGTTTATGGATTTATTACCCCCCTGCAGCTGTGTGCCATTCATAAATGCTATTTAGATCGCCGGTTTTGTTTCAACTGGTTTTTATCAAACTCATCCACTAATCTTTTTTATAATTTTTTCTATTATTTTAGATAGGTATTTGTTATCGCTGGTGGGCGATAGTTTCCTGCGTCCTTGGAGTCCCCTTCTTTAAATATGATTATTTATTTGTTATTTATGATCTGCTATTGGTCGATTTCTTCTAGTTTTTTTAGGTCTCTTGTTGTAATGCCGTCTGGTCCCGAGGACGTACCTTCTTTTAAATTTCGTATTATTTTCTTTATTTCTTCTTCCTGAGTTGGTGTTAAATATATGCTTTTGTTGTTTGATTTTATCGGGATTAGCTTTGTGTTGATATTTGTTAATTTTTCCGCTAATTTTCTTCCTGTAGCTACAAAATGGTTATTGAGTGCATTTACTATTTCATTTTTATTTTCGGTCTCTGTTCCATTTTCTAGTCTCATTGCTTCAATGTCCTTCTTTACTGTTTTTTGTTTTATATGTTCATTTATTACATCCCACGTTCTTTTCACATTGTTAGCATTTTTGTTTAGTTGTTCGTTGAAGTAGTTTTGTTTTCTTATCTTAATTTTATTTGTGATTTGGTTTTTTAATGTTTTAAAGGTTTTCAAATTATGTTGTGTAGGGCTGGTTTTCATTTTCTTGTACATTTTATTTCTGATATTCATTAAATCTATTATTTCTTATAATATCCATTATTTTCTCTTACTCTGATTTAAAAAAATTTTTTTTTTGCTTTTTTCCTTAGCCTTATTTATAATTAGGATAATTTCCTCCATTGTCTTTTGACCTCCGTGTATCTCTTCTTTAATTTATTTATCATTTTGGTCTCGTCATACACCGTTTTAGTTTTCCATATCATTCTTGGTTTTTCCTTGACTTTGATTTCATTTATTTATCATTTTGGTCTCGTCATACACCGTTTTAGTGTTCCATATCATTCTTGGTTTTTCCTTGACTTTGATTTCCATATTCACTTCTATTATTTTATGATCACTAAAGTCTGTGTCAGTTATTTTGATATCATACTTTGCTCTAACTTAATTTTGCTAGGAACATTTGTTTATAGTTTTTGCTAGTAGTTAATTAAACGTTTGACGAGAATATAAAAAAAGAACTTTTAAAAAAACATTAATTATCTTATGAAGTTTTATTGCCAGTAGTTTAAGGAACATTAGTATTTAATTTTTGATTGATTTATTAAAAACGTAGAATTCTGCTCTACTGCTCATCGCATGGTCAATTTTTGATCTACCCTTCTGCTGAAGAGGCCCAAAATTGGACCGAAACAGATGTCCAAAGAATTCTCAATGATTCTATTGCAATCAAACCGTCTTATAACAAATTTTTTAATCTTTAAAGTAAGATTAAAAATACAAAGTCTATTTTATTACTTAGGCAAGTCATAGGGAGCAATCTCTGTACCGTTATTCATAATTAACCATGCAGTTTCTTGTAATTTAATTGTCAGATGATCGTTCCTTTTAAGACCAAAGGCAATGATTATGTGTTTTCGTATGAAAATGCAGACAAGATCATGATATGCTACTGACAGAAAAAATTATTACAATCCTTCAATGTATCAGGATATGGAATATGAACAATCAGAATACACATCATGGTATGTCCTAAATACGAAGGTGAAACCTATTGAGTGATTTAATGAAGCAATGAACAATAAACGATTTTTTTAAAATCCTGTGCAGATAAGAAAATGCCAACCACATCACGCCATCGAACACAAGCACACACTCGTTATTTGTTTATTAGGATGACGAGTACCTATTTTGTGCCCATTCTGCATCCGGTGATTAAATGTAATTGCAGAAAAACAAAAGAGATTCCCTCAGGTTGTGCACGCACAAAAGAATTCTATATTTAGTCCGTTTGTTCCTGAACACGCACAAATAAATATTGGTTGCCTGCATAAAATTGCCTCGCAGTTATGTAATTTTCCGAAGTGTAGTGTTTCGTAGGAAAGAAGTGACCCTACATATAGCATTTCAATGTCATTTATGACTGTACAAGTACAAGTGCAACACTTTTTCTGTGAATGTCACGAATTGTTATGCAATTTGAAAATTAACCCGGAAGCGTGAAATGAAGCAATTAAGCTTAATGGAGAAAAGAAAAAACTGAACAAAGTCGAACAATAATTGTGTTAAGAAAAAATTAAACGAAGAAAGTACTTTACTTCAAATTGATTTGCTGTTTTTATGTCGCTTTTTTTTATTTAGGTCTTAAATTACATTAAAATTTTAAATAAGTTAGAAATTAATTGATTGTTTCAATCATTTCTTGAAAGTCACGCTATTTAGCTACAGGCCATTTAATTAATTAAGTACTTTAAGTACTTTTATTTCAACAGAATTTAAATAGCTTTTTTTTTGCTTTGCTACTTTACAAGGCATCTTTAATTTGCTGCTTGAAATAACAGAGAAAATAGGTAAATTTATTTTAATTCAACAACTATTAAAAGTATACATATAAAAAGGAATCAAACAAAATATTTTTTACTTATGTTAGGCTTCAGGGCATACGAAATCCAATTTAATAAAATGTGAGAGTAAAGAGAAGTGATTAGAATCATTGAATTCCTGCTCATAATAAAAGCGAAAGTTCTTACTTAAGTGAAACTCTATAAATATTAACTTAAGTACGTAATACGACTTTAGATTTGTAAAGACAACTTACCTGTGAAATTTTCATCTGGAATGAGGTCGTCCACTACTTGTTGGAAGATATCCAAATGTAAAGTTAAATTCCCCTCTTGTGGAACACCCCCATTTCTGTAAAACAACTTCCCCGTTTCGGCTTCCTCCAAAATTGCCGGAAAATCGCCCGGATCGTACAAAATCGAAATTTTGCTTCCTCTGAACGAGTCGTTAGCATTTTGAATGATGTTATATTTTTCAGCGAGATTCGTGAAATAAATTTTATGAGGCCTGCATTGAAACGTCGGGATGTTCCAATAGATTTGAAAGTTCTTAAAATCCTGTTTCTCTATCACAACATTGCTGAAAAGAAAAATCGAATCGAACGTAGAATCTAATTAATTGTTAAATATTTACCTGACTTGCGACGCGTTAAGCCATAAAAGCAGACATTTAAAAACAAAGAAATATTCACATAGTTCACGCATGTTCATCTGAATAACATTACACTTTTAAAACGTTTAAATCTCCACCTACTTTGATTTATAGCTCACCATTTCCATAATCAATTTTGAAATTTAAATCACTTTACAAATATTCGTTTAAAACAAATGCAAAACGTTTTTTATTTACATTATTATCATATTTTACGTCTACATTATTAGCATTGCGTATTTTTAACCTAGAAAAAGTATTAATTGCTATTTAATCGTAAAAGGACGCGTTTTATTTTTTTAAACAAATTACGACGAGCGAATCCAACTTTTCGCGCACCACATTTTCTTCGATCGCACGCGTATGTTTTGATTATTCGAATTTTATCACTGCGTTTTTAAATAAACACCATCATTGCACGACGGATTTACACACAAATGAGAATTATCATAATTTTCATTTGAATAAGGCGGCTCACAATTTAATGAACTCCCATGGACGCGCTCGTTTAATCAGGGACGGCTTAAGATTTGAAAGAATTCGCAACAACTAAAGGCGCAAACATAATTCGTCCTGACGACACGGAGCTATTGACAGTGAGGCCGGGAATAGTGGCGATGTACTGTGACTTGACTTTGCTTTTACAATCGTTTCATGTAGATTGTTTATTTTGATTGAAATTTAATTAAGTCGAGATAAATGCAATTATTTACACACCTAACAAAAATAAAATATTTCTACACCCGCAAAAAATAATCTATTTGTTATATACATCAATAAATAAGATCAAACATTTCTTTTGTTTTTCAGTATATGTATGTACAACGAAATATAACAATTTTACTATTTTAGCACTCGATATATCAGATGGGAGCTAAATAGGTTTTCAGATAAGCACAAATTATTGCCACGAAAAGTTTTTGTTTTCTTATTTGGCAGTCACTGTATACAGTGTGTAATCGAATGAGTTTCAATTTGTAAACAAATAATACACTTCGTTGTTTGATTTGTTAAATGATTAAGAAGTAAATGAATGTTACTTATAGCGTTTTAGACTGATTGCTCTAGAGTAATCTCAAATAATTTCCCTCTTCTTTTAACCTCATGTAATAAAATAGGATAGAGACACTCTCAGAGTGCTCTGGAGCAGTCAGTCGAAAACGCTATTAGAAAAGAAAAATGCATTAAATACAATCAATACATTTATTTATTTCTTTGAATGAATACATATAAATCTATACGATCATTCAGAATATTGCTTGCGTAGTCTGAACGTAATAAAATCATAAATTAAGGTATGATGAGCGTCGGCTGCTTTTTTGCAATAATACTTTTAGAATGTGATCTCCATTGCGTTTCAAAAAAAAAATGAACCACCCTCAAGAAGTAAACGTAGAACTTTAAAATTGCATGGAAATAGAAAGTGCATGGAGTCAAAAGCATGATTAAATAATGACAGCCAGTTGTCACTTCTCAAAGAAGTTATCTCTTAGTTATCACCGGACAAGTCTTTGTTTCAGTTACCTTCTTTATCGTATTATTTCGTCGTATTAGTTTGCCTTTTTACTGGTGTACTTGTTGGTGCCTCTAAAAATACCGTGAGTGCGAAGACGTGCAAATTTTCACCAATTTACACCCTTTGAAAGAAGGCGAGTTATCAGGATGCACGAAGCTGACTTAAGCTTTCGGGAAATTGGTAGACGTGTAAGTCGACCACACGCTACTGTGAGGACGAACTTGGAGAAATTGGCAGGAAGAACACCTAGAAGTTCGTCGTGAAGACGTCCTAGAGCATCATAAGAACGGAAAGATCGCTTTTTAAGACGAAGTGCAATTCAGGACCCTTCAGAACCATCACGAGCTGTTGGAATCAATTGGGTAAAAGCAATTGGTCGAAGAGTCCTATGAGCACGATTTATCGCCGAATACGTTCATGGGGCTCCGCTCATATCGTCCTTATTTTCGCCTACCTATGACAATACCAGACTGCAGTGGAGTCAAGACAGGACCATGAATGGGAAGAAATGATCTTTAGTGATGAATCCAGATTTTGCTTGTCGCATTCTGATGGGCGGACGACCGAGAGGCCAGAGACAAAATGTACAGTATGCTCAGCTTTGCCATACAGCTTTAACTCCTGGGATAATGGTGTGGGGGGGGGGCAATGTGCTACGGAGGCAAGTCTCCCTTGGTATTAATTCTGGGCACACTAAACGCGAGACGTTAGGTTGATACAGTTCTGGAGCCTGTTGTTCTTCCATTTCTTCAAAACCTTCCAGAGCCTGTCTTCAGGCATGCTAACGCGCGCCTTCATTTTGCCCACGTAACTTTAGACTTCCTAGCAGAAAACAATGTAAACATTTTGCTTTGACCGCCAAGATCACCGGACTTAAATCCAATCCAATATATCTGGGACATGATGGACAGAAGACTGCGTCAGTTACTTCATCCTCCCAACACGCTAGACGAATTGCGTCAACAGCTGCAGGCAGCCTGGAATGAGCTTCCTCAAGAGACAGTCGACCACCTGATTTCCAGCATGCCCAGAGGGGTTGCTGAATGTAAAGGAGTACGAGAAAATGCAACACATTATTAATTTTTATTTGAATAAATAGTGTTGGACTTAATTGACAATTTAATCATGTGTTTGTCTGCATGCGCTTGTCATTTTCACGCAATTTCAAAGTTCTGCATCTACTCCTTCAGGGTGGTTCATTTTTTTTTAAATTATCTAATTTTTTACTTATCATTAGATGTGATTCATGATTACTGTTCTAATTTAATTCCTTAAGTTAATTATTTAAGGAAATAAATTAATACTTAATTAATACGTAAGAATTATTTTGTGATTTCTATTATTTAGATACTAATAAAAATTAGCATGTCAATGTATCATCATGATTTTTTTATTGCTTACGTATCACTAACTGCTAATCTCCGTATTCTTTCGTTCGAAAGTCATAAATAAACTGCTTCAACGTTTATTATATTTCATTTGTGGGTTTAGTGCCCCTTCATTTATTACACATAAAAGTAAACTTCACTCAGCTGGGGCATACAAATCGCATCCAATGCAAGTTTCTTGTAAAAAATAAGTGCAGATTTATCCGGAGTTGTTGCAAAAGTTAAGTTGGATTTATTGAGAAAATAAAATACGACTAATATTTTCTAGGATTTTATTTTCAATATGCTCGAAGTAATTCCCTTCGGCAATGATACATTGACGATTCTTTCTTTCCACTGTTCAAAAGCTTCCAACCAATTATCTTTCAAAATACCTTCAAAATAAGCATGAACTGCGGCATCAATCTCTTCTTCTGATGAAAACCTTCTGCCCGGAAATTCCTTTTAAGCCCAAAAAATAGCCAAAAGTCGCACATTGCTAAATCAGATGAATATAGCGGGTGTTCTATTACTTTTATATTTTTCTGAGCCAAAAACTGGAGAGTTAAAGCTGCCATAAGGGACGATGCATTATCATGGTGCAGCATAATTCCCTTGTTTGGAACTTTACTGAATACTTCAGGCAAACATTTTCCAGTGTACCATTTAGCTGTAACTGTCTTTTGTCCATCTAGCTTAAGTGCCTTTACTAGGCCCATACTTCTGAAGAATGCCGCATACATAACTTTTTTCATAGCTCGCTGCTTCTTGGTCATTGTTAGAGTTTCCTCACCTTCGTGAATCCATACACGACGCTCTTGGTGGGTAGGTACGTCGAATGGGGGAATGTAAGTTTCGTCACATGTCACTATTTTGAAAAAAAGTGGGTGTCCGCCATTATTTAAGAAATTTGAAGTTTCATGGCAAATTCTTATACGCTCTGCTTTTTGAAAGTCAGAAAGGTGATGCGGCACAAAACGACTAACCACCTTTTCTTTAATGCAGGTGATCGTGTATGATTGTTCTAACAGCTGAGGATCCAATCTTGAGTTGATGCTCTATTACTGGATAAGTGGCTTTATTGTCCTCTTCAATTATTTTTTTAACAACAGCAAAGTTTCTGTCGCTAACAACCGTAGGAGGATGCCCTGCTCCTTTTGATGCTGAACAGAATTCCTTTTGCATTCAAATTCTTCATACCATCGGTAAATTGTAGCCAAGGAAGGTGCTTGTTCACTAAAAGCCGAATCTAAACTCTTTTTGCACTCATAAGCGCTTAAACCTTTTTTTAAAATCATAATAAATCATGATTCGAAAATGCTCTCTGGTTAATTCTGGTTTTACTTGTAATATCACTTTAAAAAATTAGTAACTTGGGTTCTAACGAACGTAACTTCAACAACTAAACTTCAAATAACAGATAAAGAGCTGCTCTAAATAACACCATACGTTTAGTTAATCACGGCCTACTAGATTTTTTTTATTCTCAATAAATTCAGCTTTACCCTCATATTGACCTCTGCCCCCGACGTATGTCATAACTTCGTTTCTTCTCTGGTACAAACTGAAACTTATTCGATTACACACCGTATATGTTTTTTTTTTAAATATCGCAAATAAAAAGGAAAATATAAATTCTTTCCTTATAAAGTAAGAGCGCAAAATATGTTTTTAAAACGTAACGTAATTTCTCCTACAAATTTAATCATCTAAAATAATTAAGCATATCTTACACAATTTCCTTATTAACGTATACAATTTTGACCACAATCCGTAACGTTGTGGCATTTCTTAATTCCCTGATAGCGTCTCGTTTAATGATTAATGAAAAGTTTGATAAAAATATTCAAGTTATCTCTAAGTTCCTTGCCTCAAAATTCACTGCAAAGATATTTCATGTTTTAGCTTTCTAACTAATCAATACCATAGTGGGATTAATAAAAAAGAACTCGAACTATCTAAAGAAATTTCTCTTATGTGAGGAAACCAGTGCTCCTTAAGAAACGTTTTGATGTAGGTATACGAGTCTTTTGTGACCAAACAACTCTCACATTCTACGACTAGCATTGTTACTTTTATTATGTTTTCGTATTTCATACAGTAACGTTGCATATTAATATCTTCAAAATCGTACAGTGATGGGTTACTTTAAAACAAAGCAAACAAAATCGTGGACAAAATTTGCTTGCATACTAATGAAAGGGCAAATGAATAAATATACAACAAGCCAAGCCTAAAAATTGGAAGGAATTACGACGTACTGAATTTTTAGCATTTTGGGGTCCAAACTTGCTCTATGGTATTCTGAAGGGCAACGGAAAAGCACAGATATCTAAATTTTAGAGCTGCAATATCTAGACACAGTTACACAAGCATACTTGTGTCTACGATTTGATGACAGAAGTCCTCGACAAGCCAGGAAAGAAGCAGCTAAGAACAAGATCGAACCCATAGCTGAAATAACGAATATGTTCGTTAGTCAAATGCAAGATGCTTTTATACCAAGTCCAAATATTATTTTGGATGAACACTTTTGCACTTTTAGAGGAAGATGTGGTTTTAAGGTTTACATTCCTTTAAAACCGGGAAAATATGGTATAAAAGTATGGATGGCTGTAGAGTGTGACTCTCGATACATTACAAACCTTCAAATATATTCTGGAAAAATTGGAAACACAAAGGAACAGGCAGAAGGAAAACGTGTTAGATTTAGTATCGCCCCTGAGGGGCTCTGGTCGCAATATTACTACTGATAACTTCTTTACTAGCCACAGTCTTGGGGAGGAGTTATTGAAGCAAAAATTAACTCTCGTTGGGACTGTCCTTAAAAACCTTAACGAGCTTCCTTCCTGTATGTTGCCGTCAAAATGTCGGGAAGAGAAATTGTCTGGTTTTGCTTATGCCAGCAGCACCCTTTTAGTTTCTTATGTTCTTAAGAAAGGCTGTAGTTTTGATGTCCACACAACACGATAGATTTGACCTTTCCAACGAAGAGTACAGGAAGTCGGAAATTATACTAAGTTATAATTCAACTAAATTCGGTGTTGATACGATAGACCAAATGGCCCGGAGCTACTCAACAAAAAGAGCGACGAGAAGATGGTCGCTTGCAGTATTTTTGATCTTGTCGATTTTGCTGGAATTAACGCTTACGAACTATTTTCTGAGCTTGACAAAACGTACAGAAATAAAACTGGAAGGCGTCGTTTCTTACTAGAACTAGGTGAGGAATTAATAAAACCAGAAATAGAAAAAGGAATTCAGTATCCCCAAGTCTAGACAAGGAAAATTCGTAAAATTGTTGCAAATGCTGGGTTTTCGAACTTATTTCAGCAGTGCAAACACCCTGACCAACCACACAATAAAGTATAATGTGACATTGCAGTAAATTTTCCTATAAGGAGCACGTTGAAATGTGCACATTATGTTTTAAATGTTCTACTTCAACGTTAGACAACAGTAGTTCTTCTTCTGACTAAGCTATTTACTGTACCAAAGTAAGAAGTGATCAAATGAAAAATGAATTAGAGTTGGCAATGCAACTAAACACGCATGTGTGCATTTAGTTCATCGAACGTTCGTTCAGTCACTTTGACGTTTCTTACAAAGCAAGAAAATCGTTTTATTTTTAAAAAACTAAGGTAGATGCGTAAATGACCACTAACTGCTGCATCAAGATACTTTTGAACTCTATGAATAACTGCGTGAGTAACATGAAATATTTCCGGCGTGTTATTTATAACACAATTGTATGACAATTAGTATTAATACGACGTTATCCAAGACATGCATTTAAATTTCAACGCCTACCCTAATTCATTTTCATATTGATCGCTTGTTATTAATTACTCTTAATTAATTTTGTATATTTAACTTGTTACAGTTTGTCATATATAAATTTATCAATAAATAATTTTAAAATATCAAAAATACGTCTTTTTGAAACCAAATTACCATATTTGAAGATTGGGGTCAAACGTGACCCCAGACGGACAGTATCCAATTTTTAAAGAGAAGGGCGGCGAGGGTTAAAGGGCTTTGAATTACTTTATCATCATTCTACTAAATGTGTAAATTTTTAAGGAGATTATGTTGAATAAATAAATTGTATATGATAGGCTAAGTACTTATCAATACTTCCTCGTATAGTAAGAAAAGTTGTTTCTAGTAATTTCAGAACATTTCTATAGTACCTTAAACAAAATATATTGTTTTTTTATAACATTTATATTACAATTATAATTATTATCAACCGAACTGGCAAATCTGAATTTTGTTGTAAGGCTCGAAGGAATCTTTGAACCAAAACGCTTCGATTTTGTAAAAAGATTCAGGACTTACACCAAAGAAATTTGTGCCCTTTTTCTTATAATATGATATACTTCATATTTAGAGTTTTTAAAAATAAGTATTTATTAATATTTATTTATAAAATCATTAAACATTACTTGGTTTAAAAACAGAACGTATCCATGGAGGTTCATACAAGAACGTATCCCACGACGAATTCGAAACAACCAATAGCACTTCGCTTTTTCAAACGAGTCGCACCAATCAGAACTTAGTTCAGCTGACATTTGCTACAACGGTTTTATTCGTTTATACACAAGTTTGCTTCCAAGTATTCCCAATAAATGCCGAGTTTATTAAAAAGAAGTGAACTAATGTAAGTGTAAATTGCTTTATAAAAATGGAAGCATCCAAGGAACCCATCAGTCTTCGATCCGGACACATAAACGCACAGATACTCGGCAAACTCAAAGTTTCCGAGGAAGCTTTAAATGTGTTTACCAGAGAGGGTTTGCTGGACGCTCTTCAAGTACTGTACGACGAATGCAGCGCAGAGTATTTGAGGAACTCTGATAAAAACGTGCAGGTTTTCGCTGAGAAAAATCGCAAGACTGTATGCGAGATTAAACAGCTTCGGGTGAACCTAGCAGACTTCGAAGTTAAGAATGTAATAGGTAGGGGCCATTTCGGAGAAGTCCACGTCGTTAAAGAGAAACAAACTGGTGATATATACGCGATGAAGACCATTAAGAAATACGAGAGTTTAGAACAAAAAAATTGCACATTTGAAGTTGAACGTAACATTATGGCATTTGCTGATTCACCATGGTTAACTTCCTTGAGATATGCCTTTCAGGATAGTATTAATTTGTATTTTGTCATGGAATACCATCCAGGTGGTGATTTATTGGGTTTGTTGTATAGGCAAGGTGGAACATTGCCGGAGAGTGCTTGCACGTTTTATGTCGCGGAATTGGTAAGTTTTGGTCAAAATAAAGCAGTTTCATACAGTTTTTCTTATGTAGGTTGTCGCTTTAAATGACTTGCATGCCATGGGTTACGTCCATCGAGATATTAAACCAGAAAATATTTTACTCGATCGATGTGGGCATCTAAAAATAATTGATTTTGGATCAGCAACTAAACTAAATCCTAATGGCTTAATGACTGATGTTTTGCCTGTAGGCACTTCTGATTATATAGCACCTGAATTACTACAAAGTCTCGATAATAAAACCAAGAAAGTAAACTACGGAGTAAGTCTCAAACATTACTTAAATACTTCCAGCATGTAACCTTCTCATTTTAGGTATCATGTGATTACTGGTCTCTAGGCATTTTAGCATACGAACTCACTATCGGCAGTACACCTTTTAATGCACAAAACACAAGCTCAGTATACTCTAAAATAATGAACCATAAAAGTACCTTAAAGTTTCCACCGGATGTAGTTCTCTCACAGGGTTACGTCTCTTTAATTAAGGGTCTACTAACAGATCAAAACTCTCGCTTGACTTACAAGGATATAAGAAAACACCCGCATTTTAAAAATATTGATTTCGATGGCCTCAGAGATCAAGTGCCTCCATATGTGCCAAAAATTGATTCAATCGAGGACACAAGAAATTTCACTGACATTCAACGGAAAAAAAATGAGCCGCACATTGACAGTTTCAAACTCAAAACCAGATTTTCAGGCAGAAATTTGCCCTTCATCGGTTTCACTTACACAGGACCTCAAGACCATAGGGAAAATCAAGTTGCAAGTATCGCTAAAGATGAGACTGTTCAAAACTTGAAGAAAGAAGTCGATCATTTGCAACGAAAATTAATGAAGACTGAAGATTCGTTCCAAGCGAGAGACGGCTTGGAGAAGAAACTGGAGGAAAAAGCCAGGAAGCTGGAGAATCTCGAAAGCTTAAGAGATCAATTGGAACACGATTTAGCAAATAGCATTGCGGAGTGCTCCGGTTTAAAGCGCAGGCTCGAGTTTGAAAGGAAGGATCGCACTGATTTAGAGCAGAAAGCTTTGGAATTGATCAAGTCTGCGAAATTAAAATGGGAGACTTCTGAGAAAATCAAACTGGATGCTCTGAACAAACAGATCAAGGAATATAAAGAGAAGGCGTTTCAAGTCCAGAACGAAAATTCAACCTTGAAACTGCAACTTGACCGTGCGATTAAACTCGAGGATACACACAAAGCGTCACTCGATAAAATGGAGGGTTTGAATAGGCAGAGTGTAATAGGTTTAGAATCGAGATTAGAGAAAGTTACCTCCCAATCTCAGAATCAGATTGCAGAGATTCAGGGCAAATTAAATATTGAAGTAAATGCAAGAGTGCAGTTGGAGAAGGAGGTGGATAAACTTAGGAAAGCTGAAAAGGATTCGAATTTTGCATTACAAGCTACTACTGAAAAGTTAACTAAATTGCAGGAACAAGTTGAGGAACTGCAGGAGGAAATTAAAAATAAAAATGAGGTCATTTTCAAATTTGAGCAAAATAAATCCAGCATTAATAAATACGAAGCCGACACTGCACGATTAAGGAATGAAATACAAACTTTGGAAAGTTATAGAAAAGAAAAGGAATTTTATGAAAACGAATTGAAGAAGGAAAAAGGAGTTTGCATGAAATTTAAACAGGAAATTGAGGTGAGGTTCGCTGCTGTCTTGAAATTATTTAAAAGTAATTTTCCCTTGAAATTCTTTAATACATCCCAAGTTTCATGTTATTTAATTATTAATTTGATGACTATAAATTTTATTAATAAAAGATGGTCTTGATTTCACAAATGTCAAAATAAAATTAACGCACTAGACACTAAACATAGAATTAAATTTCAGGATCTTCAAACAGAAATTACATTTGAGAAGCTTGCGCATCAAACAATCGTCGAGGATTTAACAACAAAATATAAGAATAAAATCGCGAATTTAGAATCCAAAGTAAAGGACACGTTGAATCAGAGCACCGAGCTTGAAATTAAGTTGAAAGAAGCCGAACTGAACGATGAAACTAACAAGACTAAAGTAAAAACGTTGGAGGAACTGTTGGTGAAGCTAGAGAAAGGTGTGTCAAAACTTGAATCTTCTTCAGAACGTGAACCGGTCCTGCAAGAGCAAGTGAAACGCTTAGAACTTCAATCGGGGGAGGTAAGCCCAACAAGGTTGAAAAAGAAACTAATCGTAATTAACACGTATTTTATAGCTTCATGAAACATTGGCGTTAGAAAAACAGGAACTGCTGAAGTTAAAATCAAAGTACTGGAGAATGGAAAAAGATCTTCAAAACGCAGAGTTGGATAAAAAAATCGTCGAGCGTGACTTAAAGGAATCGAAAGAGCAAAACAATCAACTGACAGCGGAAATGAAAAAGTTAAACGATAATATGGGAGAAAGCAGGAAGAAACACGAAAAGGCACTGCTCGAACTGAACACATTAAATGAGAACTTGACTAACGAAGTTTACAAACTCAAAGATTTAATAGGAAATCTGGAAGACAAGGTTCAACAGGAGAAAGAGAAGTTTAATGATGAAAAAAATAGTGTCGTTAAGTTGCAAGATGAAGTTAATAAGAAGGAGAAGAAAGTGTGTTCTTTGATTAAAGAATTGGAATGTTATAAAATACGGTTGGCGGAAGTTGAACGACAAATTATGAATTATGAAAAGAACAACAGCAATTTAATCTTACGCTTGGAATGCTTGATGAAAGAAAAATCTGATTTGCTTGGCGAAATTGAAAATGACAAACAAGAACAGCAGAATAATCGATTGGTAAGTGTTAAGCTTGTTTTGGAAGGTCACATTTCTTGTAACAGATTTGTAACAAAATTGTTATCAAATTTGTCAAGTGTAATACGGCCTAACATGGCCATAACTTTTACTTCACATGATTTCATATAAACAACTTTTTACTTCTACAATATTTGGCTATTAAAAGCTTTAAAAAACTTTTTTCTGTGAAATCTATTTAGACCAGTTTTTGTGTTGGTTTCCCTTTTTTGTTTGAACCAACCAGTTCAGTCTTGATTTTACTGTTGCTATGACCAAGATTAATTTATTTAACTATGTGGAAAAATGTAAGTATTTCTTATATAAACAGGATTGCTTACTAAACATTGCTTCAACACATGAATTAACTGATTCTGTAACATTTTGAAAATGAATTATTATTTTTAGAATCGAAATGCCTTAAGAGAGGCATGTACAGTTTTGGAGCATCAACTAGAAGCTTATGACAATATTTATGAAACCTCAAGGACTGAAAACGCAGCACTTAAGGCCGAAACTGAGAAACTTACAAATGATCTGCTTAAGTCAAAACAGGAAACAGTCGATGCTCGACGCATGATGAATGAAGAAAAGTCATTTAAGTTACTGGCCGAAACCAAATGCAAGAGATTGCAAGAGGACATTGAGACTTTACAAAAAGAATGTGACTTATATAAGAATAAATGTGAAGAATTCAAGGATTACTCCAAATGTTTAACAACCGAGTTAAACTCGGCAGAGCAAAAGATCACCAATTTGGAAATGGATCTGAAAGTAACCGAAAGACAGATGGAGAATTTTGTGTCCGAAAATTGCTTGCTCAAAGAAGAAAACTCAGTACAATTAACAAACGTCAGCAAACTTAAAGAATCGAATTATAAACTGAATCAGAACTTATCTGAATTTAAAGTAAGTATCAAACACGGTGCTTAAAAGAAAACATGTAATTCTGACACTTCTTTTTAGATGAATAACCAAATTTTGATGCAAAAAGTAAACGATTTAGAAAACAGTTTCTTGGAAAAGGTCAATTATCACAGAGAACGTGAATTAAAATATGAGGCGACGATCCAACAGCAGACGAAATTAATTGACTTCCTTCAATTAAAAGTCGAGGATGCCAACAAGAAGAAGAAAACACTATCCGATAAGCTTTTTGGACATTCCAAGAAGGAAAATCAACCACCAGTTCCGGCCATTCTAAATTATAAAGAGTTAGAAATGCAGTTGACTAAGGAGAAAGAAATCACAAGGAATTTGAGACAAGAAATTGTTAAGTTAAAAAACGAGTTTAGTTCACCAGGAGAAATTGGCGTTGCTAAGAACTCAAGACTGGATGTAGATGAACGTAGAAAGGTCTTTGAACAGATAGTTCAGTCCCCAAACTCTCAAAACTTACTCCGCCAGAATTCCTTGCAAAGGATGCATCACAACATTCCTCACAGGTTTGTTCTTCCAAAGTAAAAACTCTTTCATTTTAATTTTATTTAGGGTAAGTGAACCTGTAAGTGAACACCACACCAGTGATTGAACACCGAAAGAGATATATATATATATATTTTTTTTTTTGGGATGAACAAGAAAAGCTGAGTGAATCCAATGTAATGATTGGCCTGTTCACTCACTGGGTCCTTGCCTTATTTGTTCCTTTACTGGCGTCATGATCCTATGTTGTAGATTTGAGTCAAAACTTTGTATGAAAACAACAAAGTGCGATCAGTGCAATAACCAATTACTTCTCGGTCGAAACATGAGTGTTTGTCATGAATGTTTTGCAACGGTACACCCAGATTGTGCCAATATCTTACCCAGGACATGCGGACTCCCTCAGGCTTACGCAAAACACTACTCCGACAGTCTTTCAAAATTAGAAAATTTGCAGCCCATAAGCACGGCTTTAAACGAAAACTTGATTGATGTTGAAGGCTGGGTGAAAGTACCAGTGTAAGTTACGTTTCTTTAGTGCTAATTTTCGTTTAATAATTTCGCATAACTGTAGGAAAGGATCTTGGGAGAAGTATTACGCATGCTTAACATCATCTGCATTGAGCATATACAAGGAGCCTCCAAATCAAGCAAACATCG
The DNA here is from genome assembly GCA_039766575.1 of Serrognathus titanus. Lineage (NCBI taxonomy): Eukaryota > Metazoa > Arthropoda > Insecta > Coleoptera > Lucanidae > Serrognathus > Serrognathus titanus. The sequence continues at coordinate 6,757,366 of CM077912.1, forward strand.
AAGTTGTGGAACGCTTAGTACTCAGTCAGCCTGGTACGAGTGGAAAGGTCGTTTTGGAACCGTTGAATTCAGAAATTGACATACCTGTGGCAAAGAGTGACTTACCATTTGTGATCAAAGTCGAAATCACTCCAGATACAACATGTTGGCCACCAACATACTTAATATTCATGACTCTAAGCCTGGAAGATAAAGAAAAGTGGTACAAAGGTAGGCAATAGGTAGTAAAAGTTTTTGTGTTATTTCATGAAATCCCTTTCAGCTTTACAGAAAGCATTTGGGGTAAACACCGGGAGATACACTGGAGAACACGTTATGAAATTAGATGGTGACCTAAACGTTACCTGCCTAGTGGAGACAAACGAAGTTAAATTATTAGGCACGGAACAAGGCCTATATTCATACAACAAAACCAGCCTTCTGCATATTAGTGGGCCTTTAAGTGTACATCAAATATCTTTGCTCCCGTCTGCGAACCTAGCAGTGATGATTGCAGATGAAAACCGTGTCTTAATCTCCTGTGATTTAAAACACCTATTAGCACTGGCGGTGTGCGCAACCTTCACCAAACCCACATTAACATTTAAAGAGGTAAACGTAAAGAATTTAAGTGGGTTTCATATTTTTCAAACATCAGATTTTGTTAAGCAGTATATGCTGTGTGTAGCCACGGCGAGGCAATTAGTGATAATGATTTATGATTTTAAAACGCAACAGTTCATTGCAGTACGCATTTTAGATACGGCAGAGCCAACAAGTTGCATTTTATTTATAGAGCATAGTTTAATAATAGGCGCGGATAAATATTTTGAAATTGATCTTCGCACTTACGATGCAGATGAATTTCTAGACATATCCGACATTAAGCTTTCTCATGTGACCAAGTGTTACAGAAAGAAGTCTTTCCCGATAGCAATTCTTAGAATATCAAAAAACCCTGTGGAATATTTGCTGTGTTTTAATGAATTTGCCACTTTCGTCGATGAATTTGGTCGAAGTACTCGTGCTTGTGATATAAAGTGGACACATCTGCCTCACGCTTTTTACTATCATAAAAATTATTTGTATGTCGTTCAATTTTATGCTGTGGAAATAATAAAAATTTCATCGGATGTGTGTGACGATTCAAATGCTTCAAATCAGGACAGTTTTAAAATTGAAATGGACAACGTAAAGTATTTGGGACATTCTAAGAAGGGTGTTTATATACAGAGTAACAGGGAAATTAAACACATAAGCAAAGCCGGATTAGAAACTGATGACGTTTCTCTTAATAGTGAAACGACTGACGAAAATGATTTGGCAAATAACTCTGATCGTTTTAGTTTTACTAGTTCAGTTATGCACAGCTTAGATGGTAATTTAAGCGATGCCGAAAGTGTTTCTTCGGAAGGCGTGAAGCATAAACATGTGAAATTTGCTCGCACAACTGATTTATAAAATATTCTCTACTAGTTTTTATTTATGACTTATTGTTGATGTACTTATTATATTTTATATGTCTAAGTTTAATAATATATTCGCAAAGACTTCTTCACTTGCCTTTTTTAACGTGTGGTAAATGTTTTCTTTTATTTATAATGATGTAATTTCAAAGCCATTTCCTAATGATTACACTAATTTATTTACACTTACTTAGATCTTAGCAAATGAAATTTCATATTGTGTTCATTACTGATGATAAAATTGTGTTTTTCGTTTGGCTCGATAAATTTAAAATTGAAAAGAAGTTATATAGCTATTTATCTAAAAGAAAAATGAATAAATTTTGCTTTGCACTTGAGGCTCTTTATTTGTACAACCCATGTCTTACAAATTGAACATTGCATTTCAATAATTTATTTCTTTCAACAAATACATTAGAACCCATAAATACAATCGATCGAAATAATTATATCTACAATCGGCTAAGTTAAATATACACAGTGTTTAAAAATATTTTACAATAACTTTCGTTTTGTTAAAAGCATGTTATATTGGTTTGTACAGTAGGGTGGTGACATATTTTTTGCGATACCTGTGAGTTGCACTTAGAACCATTACGCCGTCCTTAATAGATAAGGCGTATAAATGATTCAGCATCACGTGATTGGGTTCAGGAAGTAAAGTCGGTTCACACTGTAACAAAACGGACAAGTTAATCAAAATTAAATCTTAGTTAACAAGTTACTTTAAGGGTCGAATTCACCAACGCTGATTAAATTTAACTGAAGATTACATTTGTTACAACTATAGCAACAATTATTTCAAGGACTGGATAAATTTAAATAACACTGATGCATTCGACAGTTATAATGACTTCTTCAGAAGCAACATTAAATATTTACACTGCCTTGAGTTCATGTTATGCAATTTTACTGCTAATACCTAACAGAAATCGTACATAATTTGTGGAAAATTAAAAAAAATTCTCGATTAGATCAGAATTTAACAATTCACATCAAATTTATAAAACTATTGATGTTTATTGTAATTACTTTCCATAATAAAGAAAATTGTTCTTAAATATTCTTTCTTTGTTTATTCAGGATTTGTAATTTAACACTAGATTTGAATAAGCAATACTATAATAAAATTTATATTTATTTATAAATTTATGGTTTTTCACAATCCATTCTCGTATTTTCTTTTGTAATTAAGTGAGGGCTCATTAATTTCAACAATTTAAAGTAGATAATCGCAGCAATCAAAATACTTAAAAGCAATATGTGGTAAGGTTATTTATTATACTGTATTTAATAATACTTATATTTTTATTATTTAAGGTAAAATAGTTCCTTTCACGTTTTGATATTGTTTCAAATCTTCGAGTAATGAAAAATGAGAACTGATCTTCCATTTTCACTTTAATTTTAAATCAAACTTAAAGATTGAATTTCTTTTTATTGTTATCCTTTGTAAGAGGTTGTATCTTATCCATTGTAAGAGGTTGTATCTTTAATCTGTAAATATTTTTTAAACAATATGAATAGTCATTATAAACAGGGGCATCCGAGATGTGCTTGCCACCTGTATGCAAAACTTTAGTTAGCATTCTTGTACCCTTCTCCCCCCAATAACAAATTTGCTATACTAGTTATTAACCACCTCTTTATTCTTGTTATTATTTATTTTGTTCTAATTCTGATCATTTGGACCAACCAGGACAACTTTTCTGGAACTGAGCAACACATGAATATTCATTTGCACACATTATACATTATGCCAGTGCACCCCTCATATTAATTTAATGGAAATATGATTAAAAAAAATGTTAAGTAACTTACTGAAAGTGGAGTATCTTTATTTAGAATAACTTGTAATAAATGCGGAGGTAAAATTGGTGGCCCTGAAGTTTTCTCCCACGGTTTACTTGCTGGAATTTCCTGCGAATATTCCTTCTGTAAGTCAGTGCCCATGTTCTCACTGTCTTTGGCTAAGGCTTGAAATACTTCAAAGTCCGATTTCTTAACACAAATTAAATTATTCTTAATACCGTCATCACTTTCAATAATATTGGTGGACGGATCGTTCTTCCATTCTCCATCGACATAAAACTTATACTGATGATCACCTTCAGGCAAGTCGATTATAGTCACGAAATCTCCGTGGCTTTTGACCATCGGGATCGCTTTCCATTCGGAAAATGTGCCGCTTATCAGCACCTCTTTGCCGCCCCCTTCCCAACGGAATACGGTGGGTGTTTTGTCCGAGATGCTGACCGTACCTTCGGAGACGGTGTTAGCACGTGGTCTTGGCTGCTCGTAGGTGACGTCTCTGGGAATGGGTTTTGTAAAGTAAGGCTCCTCATCTTCCTGCGAGCCTTGCAAAACGAGCCTCGACTTCTTGTCGAACGTGAAGGCCTGTTCTTCTCTGGTTGGTGAAGACGGAGCTGTTTCACCGGATTTTTGTCTTTCCCTTGGGACGCCGCCGCTTCCTGCGTTACCCATTTTAAATTCTTAAATTAAACTAATTTCGGTTTATTATTTCACATCTACGCAATTGACATGTAACAAACAGCATGAAGTTCGTCAATTAAATAGACAATACAAGTGAACTTGTCTTTTGTTTCAAGGAATAGCCAACATCTTTCTCACATTGCCACACTTTTTTTTAATTATTTATAAGTTAAGGGAATAGCAACATTCATAAAAGAAAGCAATTCACTTTTAATCATATTTAATCAATAAAGAGAAAAAATTAAACTCTAGAAACTAATATTCTTAAATAGTTCCTAGTAATATGTTGGTACTACTGAGTTTAAATTTGTTTTCGTTTGTGTTGTTTCGTCGTTAACCTAACTTTTATTACTTGACTAATTTATTTTTATAAAGTCGTCCATTCACTTAGCCACAATGGATCAAATGCTACCTAGTCCTGGATTTAGTATACCTAGCATAGGTAAGCTTCTTTACTCGTTTTATAAATTTGTAACTTACATACTTTTCGTAAGGTACTCCGCTACATCAACCTGAGGAAGACCAACAGATCCTCCCGAATGCTATACAGCAACAACAACAGGTCCCTCCGTTGGCACCTGTCGGTGGAATGACACCAACCTTAGGTTTGGGAATGGGCATGGGAATAATGCCACCAACTAAACACACTTACGTACCTGGTTTTGCTACGCCGCAAAGTCTAATGCAACCACAAACGCCAGTGAGTGAGTGAATTAAGCGATAAAATCAAATTTCATTGGCACATTTATTTTCTTAGCAACAATCAATGTCAGCTTCGCCCATGATTAATTTAGGAGGATCTAGTGGGTCGGTACCACCTCCTAGCCTTGGACCTGCAACCCCTAGCCCAATGACTCCAATGACACCACATTCAGCTGATCCTGGAATTGTTCCTCAATTACAGTAAATATTTTTATTTCATACAAATTGAGTTTCCACTGAAAATAATCAATGGAGTAAGACACTGACGTCTCTCTATTTCCATACTTATACCTACATTTGCAATTCTAATTTCCATGTATAGAAGAAATTTTTCAGTAAATTATCTTCTATGTAAACTAAACTTAGAGTTTTTGAAATTTGGCTGATTTTCGAGATGTAGATGTAGAGCATGATAGGGGTAGTTAATCTTCTAAATTGAGTTAGTCAAATTTCTATGTTAACATTCCACTGGCCCCAACTTTGTTTTTGAGTGCAAAGTAGTCATTTAGTATTGTGTTTTTAAGTGATTCTTGAACTCGTAGTTATATGTAGATCCCTTCTGTGTGCATTCAATTAAACACTTATAATTTTTTGATACATGGCTGAAGTTTTTCTTTTTCTTTTCAGAAATATAGTATCAACAGTGAATTTAAATTGTAAATTAGATCTTAAAAAAATAGCTCTGCATGCACGTAATGCCGAATATAATCCAAAGCGATTCGCTGCAGTCATAATGAGGATACGAGAGCCAAGGACAACTGCCTTAATATTCTCTTCCGGTAAAATGGTCTGCACAGGAGCTAAAAGTGAAGATGATTCTCGATTAGCAGCTAGAAAATATGCAAGAATCATCCAGAAGCTTGGCTTTCCAGCGAAATTCCTGGATTTCAAAATACAAAACATGGTTGGAAGCTGTGATGTTAAATTTCCCATTCGGTTGGAAGGACTAGTTTTGACGCATGGTTCCTTCAGTTCGTACGAACCCGAATTGTTTCCCGGTTTGATTTATCGTATGGTGAAACCTAGGATTGTGTTACTAATTTTTGTGTCTGGAAAAGTGGTGTTGACTGGAGCTAAAGTCAGACAAGAAATTTATGAGGCCTTCGATAATATATATCCAATTCTAAAGAGTTTTAAGAAACAATAACGTAAACTTAATTGCAAAATATTGAAATTGTACAGATTGTTACAACAGCAGTTTTTCATATCATGGTTATTTCTTCTACTGTTCGTAATTTTTAATGTTGGCTGATATTTATTTACCATGGTTGCATTTCTGTTGGAAAATCTGTTTTTTTTTTAATTGATTCAATTTCAATTTATATGGTAGGTTAAGATTGATTCTGTGGTGTGTTGATATGTATTTTTATCTTTGTAACTATAATTGAATTAAAACACGATAGTCATTCATACATTTTTGGTAATTCTAATTGCCCTTCATTTACTAATTCGAATACTATTTTATTTATTTCAAATTTTTTGAAATTATTTGATATATATTTTTTGAAAGTATGTGGCACAAGGATATCTTGTTTATTGCTGATTGATAGTAAGCAAGTGTTTGTTTGTAATGATAATTGAGAAGTACTAAAGTGTCATTTTTATTATCTATTCAGTTGCGGCAATAATTGTTATAAGAAAAAAATATTTTAATTTCTCTGATTTCTTAGCATTAATTATTTAATTTAATTTAATGTGAGTTGAATTAACAATTTGTTGTTACTTTATTATTTATTAAGAACTTACTGAAAATAAACAGATTGATTTGTTAAATAAAGAAAACCCATTAGAAAATAGTTCTATAAATTGTAAATTGTAGGTAGTCGGTGAAAAATAAGCATTATTAAATAAATAACTATTATTTACGGGTGTTCATGTTTCAGAAACTACTATTTTTCGCTCTTTCCTACATACTTACAATATGAATTTTAGAAATATTTTTATTATATTCCCATGTCATGAGATAAACTTAAAAATAAGGAACGGTATCTTTTTTCCTTTATAATATAAAGTGAGTATTGTTTGTTATATTAAAAGAATCTGTAGTAACAAATCTAAATACAATGTCGAAAGAAACAAAACAAATATATTTTTAATATTCTTTTTTAACAAATTGGAATTAACAGATTTGAAATCTTCATATTTGTTTGTTCATTGTTTTAAAAACATAGTTTGTGATGTTGATTCTTATTGTATTGATGATAAAATGTATGAAGTTTGTATTGTTTTTTGTTTTTTATGTGTTAGTTACATTCAAGTAATTTTAGAATTAAATATTGTTAATTTATTCATCACAATAATGCCCCCAAAATAATAAAACTCATTCAAGTTATCATTTTATTTCTAGAGCGAATGACTTTTAGTATAAAAATATTTACAAAGTCTTTAAAATAGGAAAATATTTACTAATAGCTAATTAATTTACAATTATTTTACAGACAATATGGCAAGACATAAAATCCTTGATGCAAGGTTTTACGAGAAACAATTTATTTAAGTCTTAATGTAATATCACTAGGAAATTCACTTCACTATACATACTCTTCAGATGGCTTAGGCGCATTTGTTAGTCTTAACGAAGAAGGAACCCTTCCGTTCACGGAGTCCGGCAATTCCGCAATGTCTTTGAACACTCCCGCCAAACTCTCAAAGTTCGGCCCCCAATTGAGCAAGTAATCCCAGCCCAAGGCTGTAGTTGAAGGAGACCCCGTTGGTGGCCTATACAACGGTCCCCCTAATTCGTCATCGGAAGCTACGAGCGTACTCATTGAACCTCTGTATGATGAGTCGAATCCATCGTATGATGGTGGCGGTACGTTATTTTTGTTGCTCGAGCTTGAATTGCTTCTTCTAGTTTCAGGCTCATTTGGTTTGTACTTATCTCCCGCCAAACTGGCATTGTCATATTCTATTTCTGAACAAGTAAAGCTATCGTTTCCGCTCTCGTCTGTCGTTGATGAGCTGTGATGGGTCTCTGGAACAGGTGAATGATGCATGTGTGCTAGATGATTAGAAACCGGACCTCTGGGTGCTTCACTCGAGCTTGAAACTGCGTCTAACGTAGATACTAAACTAGAGGTTCTAGGTCTGGAATTTAGTCGCTCTATCTCTTCGGCTGTTAATCCCATTCCCGGAGAGGTTGAAGTTACAGGTGGAGGACCTGTGACTTTTCTACTGCTAGAACTCTGCCCGCTTAGTTGAGACATGACAGGGCTGTTTAAACTTCTTTCACTGTTACTATGAAGAACGTCTTTTCCTACACCACCTGAACTGGAAGTGGTAGCCAGTAAGGCACTTTGCAATGGTTTCCCACTGATGTCATGTAACGTGAGGATGCGTGGCTGCTGTGCGCTCATCTCACTACTAGGGCTCAGTCTTGCTAAGGGTGTACTTTGGTGTGGTCTAGAACTTGGACTAGTAACTGGCGGAGCGCGAGGGGGAAATCCCGTAGGGTGATGAGGTGAATGTCTATGTTGTGACTGTGCCTGGGCACTGGTGTGTTTATGGTGGTAACTACTGACAGGTGCAGGAGTTGCTTTATACTTGCGGACACCAGCAGCTTCCCTGTAGCCCTTATAATGATAAACAATATCAATGTCAGAAGGAGCTATCGAGCTTGCGTTTTCTAAATCATAGTGTTCCGGCATTTCCGAATTTAAATCTGCAGTGACGTGATCATGAGTGTGGTTACTAGAAGGGGGCAAAGGTGGATGATGGTCTTCTCTCATCGGAGGACTCTTGGTAACAACTTCTCTTTCGATGATATCCGGTCGTTGAGGCCTGGGGACTTCCCCTTGCATGATCTCACGCTCTTTGAACTTTTTCGACAATAATTCTGGCCCTACTAAAGGATGTCCACCAATTCCGCGAATAACATCGCCATTTTCTGAGTGATACCCCATAGAATTATCAGTACCGTGAATATTTCGCCCAAGAACATTTTCATTGACTGTATTCACCAGGCCGTTGCTGTTAATCATGGCGTTACCTCCGTTTTGCTTGCTGTGAATACCTGCTGGACTACCGGGGGCACCCCCCTTCTCTTTATTTTGTTTTCTCAATCTAAAAACAACGAAGGACACCAGAATTGCCACCAGCAGGACAACAAAGAAAACAATAACGAGAGTTATTCCAATGCTCAGAGGATCTGGTGCAGCTACTGTACCCAACCCCAAAGGTCCTTTGCAATCTTTTAGGATCTTTCCTCTGAGTACGACTTCGTTAAAAATACTTCCGGTTCCGTTGAATGGTTGTATTTCGTTGTTTATGCTAAAATTTGCAAAGCAACCCTCGAACGATTCCGGTTGCTTATTGTCGACGTAATATAAACTGGATTTGCACCCTCCTAACGCTAGATAACTCAAGTATGGATCTAGGAAGTCGTGCACTCCAGCTGAGTCCAATTCTTCTCCGATTCGAGTTTGGTCTAAAATTATTTCAACGCCTCTTAAATGAGAGTGCAACGTTAAATTATGCCACTGACCATCTACCACGTTTACATGATTTCCCGTCATATTCACAACACTGGATAATTTACTGATGTATATTAGATCTCCATTTCTTAGTTCTATTGAGGTGTAATGCTTATTACTTGCTGTATAAAGCAATATGCCGTTTGAATGAATTGTCCTAAACAAGAAACTGATGGACTTGGATGGGCTGTTGTTAATGTGGGCATGTTGAACAGACCGCGCGCTTCTATGATGCCACATGGTCGATCCTCGATACAAAGCTTCCAACAGCTGCATTCTTCTATGCTTTTTCGAAATTATAAACTCAATGTAACCATCTCCATGCAGAGTAATCGGAAGCAGAGCGTTTCCACAGTTTGGTGCGATGAGATTATTGCCACAGTTACAACTCACGGTGTCCCAACGATCCAGACATTCGTTGGAATCATAGCAGCCATCCTGTATTTTGCCGGTGCACGAACCCTTGCGAATGCACGTGTGATCAATCGCTTCTGATTTCAAGGGGTTGCTCAGATTCAATTGGCGCCCGTTTACTGAGACGCTGTGGACACACCCGATGAGATCGTCTGAATGAATTTGACCTGGTCGTTCGAGGATTGGATCTGCACTGCTTAAGCCTCCGATGAGAAGAAGTTGATTATTGAAATTGAGAGTCCTGGAAGGAAAAAATTGAATTGGTTTAAATTCGGAAAAGATTTTATTTACATAATTAATTTTAAGAACTTTTAATATTATAAAAGTCACTTACCCAGCAGGACCAATATCATCGGCGTAACAAGTAACATCTCCTGGTCGACAATCTTCACAAACGTCTCCGTGCTCTACGCAGTCGGCCACACTTAAAGACACCACTCTTCCATTTCTGGTGGCGGTGATTTTATGCCAGTTGCCATCTGACAAGTTGTTGTTCTTGCCTCTCACACTCACTGATGTAATCGCAGTCCTTGCTCCACCAAACGAAAACACTGCTTTACCATCCAAAATTTCCACAGCCACAAAGTCACTTCTTCCTCCAGTCTGCAGGCCAAAGTTGTAAACGAGCAGGCAATCCGGTTTTGTGGTGGCAAATATGAAAGTAATGTCGTTAGTGGCGGCGTCCAAAGGTGGAAAACTCATGTAAGACAGCTCGTGGAAACCATACGTCGATTTTTCACAATGACGTCCGTATCTTCCATCAGTACAACTGCATTTATAACCGGGTTTTAGGCTAACGCAGAGACCACCGTGCAAGCAAGGATTAGGCCTACACGTATCAACCAGAGCCTCACACTGATTCCCACGATATCCTGGACGACACAAGCAGAAGAAGGACGATCCATCGGGGCTTTCTCGGCAAGAACCTCCATTCTGGCAAGGATTTTCCGAGCAAGCATCTCCCCTTTCCAGTTCGCAATATTTTCCATCCTTGGAAAGTGGGCAAATGCATTGAAAATTATAACCCTGCCTCCTGCATTGTCCGCCAGATTTGCACGGATTTGGCAAGCATGGATCTTGGCGTTTGTTGCAGTTCTGCCCTGTAAATCCATCTGTACACTGGCAGGTGTAATCATGAGTTATAACTGGAGACGTGAAAATAATATTTGGACTGTTTGTAATTTTCGTGCTCTTTCTGACTGTAATAGTCTGCGTGCAAATCCCATCATTTTCGCAGGTGCTCTCACTACATGGAAGGTAGTTAATTTTCACGTCTGAACTTTGAAATGAATTGCTTATGGCACCTTGTTTTTTAAGAATTTTTTCGGCTGTGTAATATTTATCTCTGTAACCAGTAGGACTTTTTATGGCCAAAGTTAATTCCAGCGCTTCCTCATTATCATTCAGACCATATAAAGTAACTGCCTCTCCAGTTGATAAAGACGACTTCAAAATATCCAGTAAGTTCCGATAATTAGTAGCGAGAAATTGTTGGGCTGATAGATTTGCTATTCTGATTGTGATGGAGTTTTCAACAGTTGCGTTATCAAACGTTAAGAATTCGACCGTTACAGTCGATATAACATCAGAATGTTTCCCGTCGTTGCCAGATATTGTTAACGAATAACCTTGATGTGGGGTAATCTTCGAGGTGTATAAGTTACAAGCTGCTGGGATGCTCAAGATTCCAGTTATCATGGGTTCTTGAACTATTTTGCATTTATAATCTCCAGTGGTATCAGGGTCATTAGGTCGTACATCAGCAATTTTACCCAGAGGAAATTCATTATCAAAGGAATGCACGAGGATATGAACAGATCTTGGACTGGATGGGCTATCATTTTGATCGACGACTTCCACTTTCACACTGTGTTGCGATTTCATCCTTGGATTACCACTATCTTCAACCTCGACTATGATGTTAAGTTCTGGTGTTACCTCCCGGTCAATACTCTTTGCAGTCAATACAATACCACTGTGTTTATCAATTTTAACGTAATCCCTGTGCTTGCCTCCTATTAATTTGTAAGTGAAAGGTGCTCCGTTTGGTGGTAAATCAGGGTCTCTTGCTGATAAGGTCATAATTTTGGTGTTGGGAGGTTCATTTTCGGACACGCGCCCGACTGGTTGGGGATCGAAAATCGGGCCGTTGTCGTTAATATCCGTGACGTGGATTTTGACGGTCGTGGTGCCAGTTTCCGGTGGATTTCCCATATCGATCCCCCCAATTATAAGACTGTACACTGGGACAGTTTCACGATCTAGTAATCTGGCAGTTTCGATCTCTCCCGTTTGTGGATCTACTTTGAATACTTGGTCTGTATTTCCCCCAATGATCGAATAACTAAATTGATTATTTTGAGGTCTCACATCCTTATCGATGGCTTTAACCGAGGTAACGACGGTACCAATCTGAGCTCCCTCAGATATTTCGGCTTCGTATAATTTTTGTAAGAATTCTGGTGGGTCGTTGCCATCTTGAATTGAAACTATCACTTGTGCTTCGTCTGTGTCGTTTCCACGAATACCTCCGGCATTCTTAGCCATCACCGTCAACACCACTCTACTTTGAGTTTCTCTATCCAAATTTCTTGACACGCTGATTGTACCCGTTTCCGAATTAATTATGAAACCACGATCGTTGCTCGAACCAACAAAGAGATAATAGACTTTTCCATCTTCCCCGGAATCCTGGTCTGTTGCTTGTATTGTCCCAATGCTAGTCCCAACTTCAGTTGATTCAGAAACATCGAAATGAAACACAGGTTGAATAAACCTGGGGAAGTATTCGTTTACGCCTGTTATATGCACGATGAGTTCTGTGGTTCCATACATAACAGAATCAGGATTCGTTGCCACTATGTTCAAGTTATACAAGTTGTTTTCTTCATAGTCGAAACTGATTTTGGCGGTGGCGATTCCGGTTTTTTGATCAATTACAAAAACGTTCTTTCCCGAACCACCCACAATCGAATATTGTATTATGGCGTTTTTCGGGGAGTCGATGTCCTTTGCTATCACTTGATACACGTAGCTGTTCGGCGGTAGATTTTCAGCGATATAACACTCGTAGGTGCTTTGGTTGAACGTGGGCGAATTGTCGTTGATATCAGTTAATGTAATGGTCAACATCGCCGTGGTCCTCCGAGGTTTGAAACCCAAATCATGTGCTGTGATGTTCAGTCTGTACTCCTGCACGGTATCATAGTCCAGGGGTTGTAATATCGTAACAGCCCCTGAAACTGCATCCACGCCAAATTCTTTTCTCTCGTTCCCACCCGAAATTTCATATCGTACCATACCATTTGGTCCTTGGTCACCATCAGACGCACTGACGGTCAGTATCGTTGAACTGAGTGGTTCATTTTCGGGGACTATCACCTGATAGCTCAAAGCGGTAAAGACTGGCGTGTACTTATTTTCTCCTGTCACTATTAGGGTGACTGTTACTTCATCTTGCTGAGGTGGCACTCCCTTATCAGTGGCACGTACTCTCAACAAAAATGCTCTCCCTGCGGTTCCAACTTTCTTGGTTAGAGATATCCATCCGCTCATTTTATCTATCGTAAAGTACTCTGTACCGTTTCCTGATACCAACGAATAAATTATCTCGGCGTTGACACCGAAATCCAGGTCGTCTTTGGCCATTACTTTCAGCAAACGTTGGCCTTCAACTGCATCCAGAGGAACTGGGGATAGATAATCTTCTTCTTCAAATTTGGGGGCGTTATTATTGGCGTCTACTATATTAACTGTTACCAAGCACTCGGATGACATGGGTGGCTTTCCGTTATCAGTTGCCAAAATAGTTAACGAGTACATGTTTTCTGGCGACGATTCCAGTTGTGTGTATTTGTACTTGAGGCTTCTCTTGCTGAAGATTTCGCCCGACGCAGGGTCCACCGTAAACAAATCAGACGGTTGTTGCAAAGAGTAACTGATAACTGAATTTGGACCTTGTTTATCTCGATCCGTCGCTGTTACTTGCCCAACAAATACTATATCACGCTGAAGTTCCGGGAAATTAAAGCTGTAGTAAGAATGCTCGAATTCTGGGGCGTTATCGTTTTGGTCTTGAATCGTGATGGTAAGAGGAGTTTCTGCCCGCCAAGCTCCGTCAACAGCTGCTACTTTCAGTAAATATTCATCTTGCTGTTCACGATCTAATGGGCCAACAACGGTGACGTTACCACTGATCGGATCTATTTTGAATTTTTCGCCGGGGTTTTCACTGAAACTATACGTGGCATTTGCGTTCTCTCCAATGTCTTGGTCTGAGCTGGTGACGCGAATAACAAACGAACCTATTTCAGCGTTTTCAGTTACGTTGACGCTAAACAATCGGGTGAAACGAGGTGGATTATCATTTTTATCTAAGACAGTGACTAAAACAGTCGCCGTTCCTGAGAGTTGTGGTGTGCCTTGGTCGATGGCCTCCACCGTCAATTCATAACTGGGAATATCCTCTCGATCAAGTCTGATGCTCGTGTAGATTTCGCCGCTTTCACAGTCCATTTCAAAAGACCCTTCAAAATCGTTGACTAATCTATACGTTATTTGGCCGTTTTCGCCCGAATCAGCGTCAGTGGCCGAAATTTTAACCACCAATTGAGGAGGTGTTTCTTCTTCTAGTATGGAAGCGTTGTACAAGGCGTTATTAATAACAGGGGCGTTATCATTTGCGTCAGTCACGTTTATAATTAATTGTAAAACACTTCGAAGCGGTGGGTTATCGGAATCTTTAGCTTCCATCCATACTTCGTATTGGGTGGCGGTTTCGTAATCTAACCCTCTGCCTGCTACTTGAACTTCCCCTGTTATTTTATCGATTTTCAGGGCTTCACCAACATTTCCTCCGGCGATGGCGAATTTTACATTGCCTGCGGAACCTGCTTTTGGAGATGTGGCTTTCAACTTTGTTATCAGTTTTCCTTCCTCTACGTTTTCAGCGAGTTTAAACCAAGTGTCCAGAGGTGATATGAAGCTTGGGAACATGTGCGATGGTTTTAGAAATACTTTCAATTCAGTGCTTGCCCTCCTGGGTATTTTCCCACCATCTTGAGCCTCGATCTCCAAGTTGTAAATCGTGGTCGAACCTTTTGATAGATCGTGCAGGGCTTTGATGACTCCGGTTTCGGAATGAATGGAGAAATTATTTGCGTGTTCTCCGGATAGGTAGTAATTGATTTTGCTGTTAACTCCAATGTCGTTGTCGGTTGCTTTTGCCCCGAAAACGAATTGCCCTGATTTGGTGTTATCGGGAATATAAACTTCATATTTAGAAGCGGAAAAGACAGGCGAATTATCGTTTTCGTCCAGGACTGATATCGTTAGATTCACGGCAGTTGCTCTTGGTTCGGTCGCTGAACAATCCTGTGCCATCAATGTGAGAAAGTAGATGTCTGCTTCTTCTCGATCTAACACCACCGCTGTGGTAATTACCCCAGTGTCTTGGTCCACCTTGAATCTATCGACTTTATCACCGAGTAAGCTGTATTTTATTTTCGCGTTGAGCCCTATGTCTTTGTCCGTTGCAATGGGGGTTAAGACCCAAGAACCGACGAGGCTGTTTTCTGTTATGGTCGCCTTGTAAGATTGTCGTTTGAATTCTGGGCTGTGGTCGTTAATGTCTCGCACGATTATTTTAACGGTTCCCGTGCCTGTTAACGGTGGTGATCCTGTAAAGACAATAGAAAATGGTAATTAAAGCGATGACCTTATCTTGCAACGATGTTATGGTGTAGTAATTTAAAGTATAATGCCTGCGCAACTGGGTAGAGTACAGGAAATGCTTTTGAAAGAGGCGTAGGAGAATTATTGGTTTGTGCACCTATCATTTTAATAACAGCCTGCATCTTGCACAACGTTTAACAAAAATAATTAATTTTGCATGTGGGAGGAGGAGGTTATTGCAAATCCGGCGGTATTAATTCTAATGTTAATATAATAATATAGTTTAAAGTGAAACGGACGTAGCATGCATTATTCATGTGCACATGTGGAATTAAGCTGCTTAATATTCACCAGTCAATGAACAATACTGAGAAATGCACACGTTACAGAATATTAACTAGCGATCTGATAAGTGACAAACAGAAGTTATGCCGTGATTACGATGCTAGACCTGTACATAAAGCGAAAAATCTCATGACCTTCGCTTTGTACGCGCTATTTTACATAAAGTTTACTGAGTTTTTGACATTGAGCTTCGCAGCCATCTCACTTAATTTATGTATTCATTCCCGATACATAGTTTGCAGGACTACCAATAAGGCAAAACGCTCGTCGTTACCAATCACAGAGATGGAATGTGCAGTTCTGCGGCAACAGTTGCACATTTTGTTACTTCGAAATGAACTCTATTTCGTTCGTGTCGTGAATATTTATAAGAGACCTACCTGAAAACTAACACATTTTTTCTTTGTCAGGAAAAAAATACCTTTTCAAAAATTTAGTATACTTATAATGTATCTTTTTTATATGATACGTTAATAAATCATAAAACTGCATGAATTCTGTCACTTGATGAAAACTTTCAGAGAAAAACGTTGTGACCTCTGACTTTGAAAGCTTCCATTTCATCAAGGGAAGAACACAGGCAAGAAAATAGCGATACAGGAAAATAAATGAAAAATTAAGTGGTACATAAAGTAAGGAAAACAAATATATTGGCGAATCAATTATAATTGATCAAAGTAATTTTTTTATTAAAGCTTCTATGTAACGCCCCTTTAAGAATAAAATTTTTATTTTGTACATACAAAAAGATTCATTGGGGTTTTCAGTTTGTAGAGAATTGATTACTTACAATGAGTAGTACAAGTTAAATATGATGGGTTATAATTACAATGCAAAACAATGAATAATTTTTTTCGTAATCAAAATCGGTGATGGAATATAAGTCAGATTATGCGTGAGTTTGTTTTGTTTTGAATAGGGCATCAACGTCAAGTATAAATGCAGTTTAATTCCCGGTTTGAATTAAGACGGATGGTGGCCGAATGGGCGGAGCCTTAAGATGATCACTTGAACCTGTCCCGTGACGCCATGTTTCCTGCTGGATGAGCGATTGAGCGTCTAACGTCAGACACGGACATGTTTAATCGTCGAATTAATAACGAAATTTTGCGCCGCTAACGGTGTCCCAGGTTCATTGAATTTCTAATAATCAGTCTTGTTAGGGATTTGCATTGTAATCGGTCGTGTCATTCTCGAAACAATTTATGCTAATACCGAGAAGTATTTTTGAAGCTGTTTATGCAAATTAGTCCAAATTACGGTATGCCTTGCTGCAATAGACTCAGCTATATATCCAATCCAAACTACAAAGACTTGTTTTCAAATTAAGTGGCTAAAATTAAATATGTGCTTTAAAAAAAATAGTTTTGATTTTAATAACGCCCTTTTCTCTCACAATACGCTGACATGTTGCCGAAATAATGGGACTAAAATTTAAGCACGATTTCGAAAGGTATTATTTATGGTCCTTATTTAAGACGAGCGCGTATCGTAAGATCAATGCAAAAAAGTCGCAAAAATGATAATAAATTCGCGCAATTTAAAGGCATTATCATAAATTAGAATTTGGCGATTATAGCAATTATAATTTGGCCGGTGAATCGAAACAAAACGCCGGCCTGACGCGATATACTTCGTTAGGGTCGATGATTTATACGTCGTTTGTTTAGCTGACTACCCGGAGTCTTCTACATGCCGTAAGAGCGAAGCCTGATTGCCGAAGACGTAGGTGGTTCGAAGATATATTATTATTCGCAAGCGTTTTTATTTCTTCTTTCGAAACTTTTCACCATTTGTTTAACAGAAAAATACATGTGTACCTAACACTAAAAAAGATCGACTGTTCTTATCTAGCATTCAAATCTCCAAACGTCGACATATTTATAGGTAATGTTTTGTTCGAAATTATTGTAAAACTTATTTAATAGCCACAAAAAAACTACAATACGCAGATACAAGATTCTCCTCATCAAACATAAATATTTATAAAAAATTTTATGAAGAAATGGTTATCCTCTTAATCGGTGTTACAAAACGAATAAAGTTTTACCTGAAAAATTGTAATGCTTAACAAATTTAATCTTATTCTTATATTTTTTCCAGTAAAATGCGTCTAAATATATGTGTTAAAGAAAGAGGTGAAATAATTTTACTCCAACAAGGATAAGTTCAACTTCAGTTTAACACCGTTCAATAATTCGTTAATTCAATAAGTAGACGATAAGTTATACTAAATAGTAAAATATTCCATGTTCGTTGGTGAAAGTTATCACCGCATTTAATCCGAAAAAGTAAAAATTTTATCCTAAAGATGTTAGTTCATACTTAAGGTAATTGGGAGGGAAGATGCTAAATTGAGGAAGACGCCAAAGCACCCTAATTCAGAGTTTCTTAAATAATGTCCGCAAAATGTACTTTACAGATTATCTTTACGTACATGTCGGTAAAGTCAGTCGCTTAAAATACGTTTCGGGAATTAACTGACAAATTTTAACACGGTGAAATTTTGACTTTGTGTATTTTGTCCCACAATTATTTACAAAGATTATCTACAAAATTACAATTCTAATTGTCAATAAGCAATTCGATATGTTATTAATTCCTGCATTATTACCGTAACCTTACATTAAAATTGTGACATTACTTGTAAAAATTTTACTTTTTACTTTTTACTTATTTTTGTTTGATTCAAGTCCTCACATGTTTGTAGAATTCAGCTTAGAGTATGTGTATATTTACTTAGACAGGTAAAAAGAACTTGTATTGGTTTGCATTTGTCAGGTCAGTATCAGAATGATTCCATGTACTATTTGTAATACGGAAATTACTCTTTTTAAATGCGTATTTGAAAATTGCCAAGCCATTTTCAGAACCCATAACCACTTTCAAATTTTCAAAAATCACCGTGATGTACCCTTATGTAAAAACTTTTCGTTGCACAGTATTCAATTGTTTCTATCGAACAAATGAAAAACAAACATTTTACAGACACTTTTGTAATCATATAAAAACTGGAATAAAATTAAAGTGTCCATTTATAAACTAAAGTTTCCAAGAATTAAATACGATGTAACAGCATTTTTTCAGAAAGCATTTTACATTAAAACAAACAAAATACGTAACAAAAGCAGATTTCACGAAATTTTTGGAAATAATATTGAAGACAGAACAAGCAATAGCTTCGCCACTGATGTCCTTAACGTGAATTTTGAACAAGAATATAAAAAATTAATTGCTAGTTTGTATTTAATCCTAGAGAGTAAGTATTTTGTAACGAGTAATGCTTTGCAAATACTTATTGATGGTTTGTCTGACATGAATAAATTAAATACAGATTATGTGTTACAAAAATTGAATGATAATGGTATTAGGATTGAAAGGTCGTTAATAGAGAACAATTTATTTGAAAATACGCATGTAAAGGGTAGACTTAGGAGTGATTTCTGCAGAAATTTATATTATAAAAATTCGTTCATGTATTTTATTAAGTATAAAATTTTTAGAATTGTCCTGATGAATCATTATCTACTAAAATAAAAATCCGAGGGCCTTGCATTATAGAAGATCATAAGTTAAATCTAATTTTAGTGACGAATTACCACGTGTGCTTGGAAAAAGTCAAGGTGTGTGAAGCGTATAGTTTTGTTAAGATTGCTTTTGGGCTACATTTTAACTTAAATCTTGAATATCCCAAACAAATATCATCCACTTTAGAACTGATCCAACGCCTGTTTTTAAACATTCATCCAGATGTGGGAAGTCGATCAAAAAAACGCAATCACAGTAAACGAAAAGTAATTACATTTATGAATATGTTGAAAAGATTTATACTAAAGTAAAAGAAATGCATACTCTTTTTGTAAATTGTAAATATTTCAAGAAAGTGTTGTTTGTTTATGAATTTTCTTTTATTAGTGGTCGCTTGTAAGTTGTAAGTGTAATTACTTCACTTTTAAATAACTTTCAACATTGTAATTAATTTCACAATAAATTGATAGGTTAAATAATCATTTATTCTTGAGAAAGCTACTAATATGCTAGGTGTTTCAAAACAACGTTAAATACTTACAGGCCACATAATACGATCGAAAACAAGTTAAAAAGTCTTAATATACAGATCAGGAAATCAACCCTTTCAGAGAAAGAGGCGATTTTGAAAAATACTCTCTCAACTTTTGGAAGATTTATCTTTAAATTAAAGTCCTTATTTGAATGAGGATGCAGATCCTGTGTAGATGTGGAAAGACGATATTTTGAACATCTTCTTTAATATTGTGAAAACTTATTTATTACAGTGAACTATGCGAACGTATATAAGAAAGTCGTCCAGAGGGCAATGGACAGAGGAGAATCTTCGGGCTGCTGCACTGGCGTTGCAGGATCACACTAGAAGTGCCAATTCCATTGCAAAAGAATTTGGAATCACTTAGATACAGGGAGTTTAGGTCCCTATGGTTGCCTTGGAAAAGTAAACGAAGAAAAACTAGTGACCTATATTTAGAAATTGGGAAAAGTTGGGTATCTCCAACCTGTAACGATATTAGGCATCTAGCTTATACATTTGCTGAAAAAATCAGATAAAACACAGGTTCAGTAAGGAAAACGAACTAGCAGGATATGACTGTGATTGAATGTGTCATGCTTCAGCTAGATTAGGTAAAACTAATTCTAATTTTGCGTTACATAGTATTGAATCCGGTCATAAGAATTTTAATAATCTTTCCATTAAATTAATGCATCAACTTCCTAAAAGCTTAAAGTTAAATATTGCTGAAATTCTTGAAATTTTTCTTCATGAGAAGGATAATAGCGTCACTTTGTTGAACGATCAAATTTATTTCTCTCATAGGAACTTTTTTGATTCGATCAATTGGAACAAATTTAAATAATGTCATCGTTTTTGGTCATTTTTCTCATTCTCTTCTAAAACAGATTTAGTTATGTCTTAAAAAAATTTTTAATTTTTTAACTTGTTGTCCATAATGCTTTGTATGTTTCTGTCTGTTACTGTTCTAGTTAATGAGTTTTTACCTTTACATGGCTTTTTCGCCAATTTAGTTATTGAAATTGATTTTACGCATCCAATTTTGATTTTGATTGATTTGATTTTAAGAGTTAACTTGAGCCTTCAGCTTGTCATTTTGGCTTTAATTTTATTGTACGTTTTGGATTTACATTTTATGTACGTAACCTGGCCATCAGCCTTTCACCCTGTAATTTATTATTATTATTGCATAAATTTGCATTTTACGCCTAGTTACTTAATCTTAAGTTGGCAATATTGTCTTACTTATAGTTGGTCATTCTGTTCTCTTTTGACTGTAGTTTGGAAATGGCCGTGCTTGCGGGTTTGATATAATTAGGTTTGTAATAACTTTTTCTTAATTCTCTTAGCTTTAATTACATAAATTGTTCATCTTATAGATTTGAAAATGGATTATTGTCCGAAACATGTCATCTAATCTACTTGGTAGTAAATGATTGTTAAGAAACAAATAGATTTTTGGAAACCTAACCTCGAGTTGGAAACTTGACTTCTATCAAAAAAAAATTTTTTTTCATAGTGACTTAAGGCATATCCTTTCAACATTTATATAAGTAATTACCCAGTACCGACATATAAACGTCAGTGTCAAGAAAGGACACCATACTGTTTGATACCTACCTATACCTACATGTAATTTGGCTTGTGCGCCAAGACAGTATGGTCACGAGCGAAATTGTACTAAATTTTGCAAAGTGGTACTAACATACTAAACAGTTTCTGTTTGTACTAAATCTAGTACAATTGTGCACCATGGAACATCCCTGATCACGTCAAAAATGGACCCAAGGTGGATTGGATTTGCTACATTGCCTACAAAAAGTAACTGCATGAGATTTGCACCTCTTCTCTGAGAATATCTCTGACAGTTGTGGCAAAAAATAATAGTGTGGACGTCTTTCCCACCACCGATTCGCGGTGAAATGACATCAAAATCAAATTAAGATGCCTAACAGAATAATTATCAATATCCCGGCATCTCCCCCCAGTGTAGTGGAGTAAGATGCCAAATTGCTTAGGTACTTAAAAAGAAATTAATATTAACTGTTAGTTTACATTCATTTCATTGTAGTCTGACATTGCGTTCTTTAAAAAACAAATACATTTTGTTGAATTAAATCAAACATTTAATTTATTAATTGTTTTATAAATTAAATACAAAATATTTGGCGTCGTCTCCCCAATTACCTTATAGGTAATATACGTGTTCTCACGTAGCGTTGAAATCTCCGAGAATTCGCTAGCTTACACTCTCCTAAACGGTAGTAAATGCGCTTCCTTTTAAAGTTCCGTTTATAGAAAATATTTGTGCAATTTTTTAACGTCTTGGAAGAGTAAGGATTAATAAATTAATATTAAACACTTTATTTTATTCAAAATTTCCCATTTTTATACCTACCTACCAATTTCAATGTTTTTTTTTTTCGTTAATGATGCAGCACTAACTTTCTACGTCATTGACTATTTCTAATTACAAACTATCTGTCAATTTTTCGCAAGTATCTCGATGATTATTAATTAAGTATTATTATTGCATTCTGTGACGGTGCGGTTTTCACTGCATTAATTTTCTCTTCAATTATGACACTATGATTTTTCATTTTATTTACCTACTACCTACCTACCCACAATCACATGTCGGCTTAACTCTTTCTAATTACCTAGAACATGAGGGTACGTATTTTTTCGCCAGTTTTTACAACACAATTAAATCTGCAATATTTGAACTATTACAGAAATTTTTAACATAAATAGATAGGCACATCAAGTGTTTTTCGTAGGCATTTACGATATCAGCAGCAAGAGTAGATGTCGGTATGTAAATTTTAATATTTCAAAGATTAATGCTTTGCAACTGCTAATGGCATGCGCGGTAAAAGAGCAATGCAATCTAAGAACGAATGATGCATACCTACCTAAAGATCGCAGAAATTTCTTGTTTTTTTTTTCCAATAAAATTAAACAGCGATAAATATTAGATAGGAAACTATAAAATACAAGATATACGTCTGAAGTATTACGAGACTGCGAGCTGTGGATTTTACTATGCCAATAATAAATACTTAAAATATTCCGCGTTTTTTCGAAGCTCTCCCCATACGATAATAACGTTGGAACAATATGATTTAACGTGGCCTTCGGTGTTAATCTAGTTTGAAAAAAAAGTTCGAAGATCGATGTGCGAGATTGGAACGTTGATTCTTATCGCGTTGGAAGTTTTAAAAGTATTTGACCTAAGTTCAGTTTTATAATAACTGCAGGCAATTATAACAATACATACCGAGCACGAACTGTCTTGTCTCCGTTAAATGTTCCAAGTTTATAGATATTACCGATTGAGACCTCTGATTTAGCTCTATATCTAGCCGGCTTCGATTCCTTCCTGGTAGTAATTCAGACCCCTACCGCGTGCTATAGTGACAAATTGCGATATTATATCGTGGAGATCTCTGCGCAATGCTGTATTATTTCACTGTTTTGCTTGTTTGTATTCATTATTTAGCCATTAACTTTTATTACTTATTGTCATAAATCAATTTGATTTATCGCGGCGCATTTAAAAACAATAACAATGCTACTTGTTTTTTAATGCAGGGAGTACTACTGTTCATTTATTATTTTCGTTATTTGTTAATGGTAATTCGTAATAATTCTGTTATTGCATTAGGTGTAGTGTTATTAAAATTAATAGCTGAAGTTAGGTACCGAAAATGGGATGCTTTCGATTGTACGAACTATTAATAGTACCTGCACAGTGCAAAAACTTACATACTTGTTTAATTCATACAAACATAATGGAATATTGATTGCATGCAAGTGTAAGCCGACTAATGCCAAGAAACGAATACAGTTTTGTTTCACCCTAACATAGATTACATATTTCTTCATATATTAGGTTTTCCATTCTTCTGATATTGCTCTTTGTCTTTTTGCAAAACAATTATATTTACATTAGTGTAGGACTCATATAGATGCTGTGCCATTTCAAGGAATAAATTAATTTTATTCTAAACTTGGCATGCGTGGTTCAGACGTATTCAATATTTTCGTTTCATAATAATTTAGACTTGATTATGGCAGTTAGTTTTAAGTGCTATATATAACGTACAATCACATTGTATTTCGTTTAGAATAAAAATACACAATGCGGTTAAGGTTGTACAAAGTTGAACACTTTCTTTTATGAGCAAACGTTAAGAATACTTTATTGATAAGTTTATCCATAGGGTTTTCAGTTAGAACTTTCGATAATAATCAAAATCCTACTTTTGTATGTTACGTTTGAAATTGGTGGTACTAATAATTTAACAAGAGAAATACAATTTAATGTACTCTCGTAGCAATTGCAGTTCACAAACAGGTACGTGTAAAGACAAGTAAGTATGTACAACATTGCCGGTATCAAATTAGCATCTGACGAGAACAATGTCTCCAATACACCGGCCGAGATTAATACCAGAACGAAGTATTACGCATTGTGCTACACAATTCCCGTTTTAACAAGTGCAATTTCGTTTTATTAGCCACAGCCTAAGTTATATCCGGTAAGATGGTTTTAGCGTTATCAATTTAATAGCATCTTAACAATGTTAACAAGCGTTCTAACCTTAGTTACCGTATTTGCATTGGGCGATCTTTTCTTTGAGGGCGTTTGACCCAATCTGACCTCGCAATGAATTCCTGAAGTCTCCGTGTAAACCTAGTTATATGCCGAGCATTTATTGCTGCGGGCGATAGATTGCAATTCTTCGTCATTTTGCATCATATTACTCAAGAAATTGCCGGGATGCGGCTGCAGACGCACACAATTAAAACCGCCGTTAGTTTCAATGCACGTCTTCCACGTACATGTATGATTCCGCAAAAGCCAATATTGCAGATACCGCAAAACGATCTTACTTTGGAAAAATTTACTTTCGCAAACAATACTTCCATCAAGGTTGGATAGGATACACCAACGTCAAAAAATTCCTGGCCGAATTTGATTGATTTGCATTGTTTTCATTATGCATTGTATAATTTGGCTAAATTAATACGTAGGGCCAAAAAGTGCCCGGTAATGTTAGATGAAGCTCAAAAGATATTCTTATATCAACGTTCGAATTAAGTAAAACACAGTTATACGGTCGTTATCGTCTTGTGTAGGAGATAAGCGACGATGATAATAACAATAATAACACAATAAAGTGCACTATCACCCCCTATAATATCGATGCCAAGTACCCAATGGACCAGAAACAGTTGAACGACGATCAGGCCTTCTTTGTCTCCGCTCGTTACAATCGGTAATGTAGATGATAATCGCACACCGTGAGAACTGCGCATCGTGACAATTCATGTTAGTCGAACTGACGGCCGCCGGGGTACGTGCACTTCTTTAAGCAATGGTCATATTTTAAACGTTTCTAATATTGCTCTAATAATAGATAGAGCCCCGACGAAAGACGACGGACGAAATGCTTTCTTATCAGCGGCCATCGTTCGTTCGTGGCAGATGATATTACCGAGAGCCCGACTAACAATCGTGATTAGATGTCATATGCGGAATTTAAAATTTCATGCAGTCATTCTCTATCGGACCTTTCATTTATATTTTAATCAACAGGTCTTTATTTGTGATCATCCAGCGTAACGTTGCCTGTTAAGGTTTCACAATTTTTTTACACATTCGTCTTTTCAAAAGACCAATGCGAGCAGATAAAGGAGTTATTTCAGTTTATTCAGTTTGCTTCAGCTCACTTACATACCTATATATAGGCTACACTTACAATACCTACGTGTAGTAATGAAGTATTGTAAATGTACGAGTATATCTTTGCCAAAACCTGAACTAGTCATACTTTATAGATTCCTATAAAATAAGGCAAGCAAGCAATCTTCAAGAAGTATTACAGACCCAAGTTACAAGCGTACCTTAACAAAGGTGATCTGATGACTCCTCGTTGATGATTCAAATTGAATACATTTTTGCAGTATACTTTTTAGTATTTTCATGAACAAAGCAAAGCAATTATAGTATAAATTGTGTCTTTCTGTATTGATTTTTAAAGAATTGTTAAAATTAATGCTACGAAACAGCGTATCTCGTAGCTATCCCTCCTTTTTGCTTTTAATTTATGTGCACCTATTGAACGTATTCTTCAGCACAATTTAAACATTTTTGTGTATAGTTCGCAGACGTTATCTTAGAGTGATGGCCACGAACGAGCTTAAGTACCGAACTTATGGTTGTAGCATAACTTCACGTGTCGAGTAGTCCGTTGCATTATCGTGGTTTATTGTGTACATTAAGGTAACATAACATATCAATGGTAAACTCGTTCTGATAAATTTGGCTTCGAAGGTTCATTAGCAACTCACGCTGTGCGGCATTTGTTCTTGTGTTCGTTGCCGCCACGAGACCGATCGTGGGGCTTATTTACCAAACTGATGCGCTTTTATTCACACGAAAACAACAATAACATTTTTTGTGATTTAATGAATTAATTCAATTTCCTTTAAACACCCAGTTGATGCGAATTTAATATAATTAACTCACCTGTATCCATGGCAACTAATGATAGAGTATATTCTGCCTGTAGTTCTCTGTCCAAAGCTCTGAGTAAGGAAATTTCTCCAGTGGAAGCGTTGATCCTGAATATATCCGTATCGCCCTCCTTAATGAAATACCTCACGAGCGAATTGAACGGCGGCGTATCAGCGTCGTAAGCTTGAACCGTGATGACATATCCACCATTAGGAGGGATGACGTTCTCCATCACGTAGGCCAGATAAGGCGAGTCCAAGAACGTGGGTGGATTATCGTTGATGTCGGATACGGAGATGGATATTTCTGCGGTGTCGGAGCGAACCACATCTCCACTGATGTCTCCTGCGCAGTCTTCGGCCCGAACGGTTAAAACGTAGCGAGATTTTCGTTCGTAATTTAGATTTTTGGCGACCCGCACTATTCCCGTGTCTTCGGCGATGCTGAAGTCGCGGTTCGTATCACCGGAACTTATCGAATAACGTACGCGACCATTCAGGCCTTCATCAATGTCAGTTGCTGATACCTATAAAGAAAACAATGTCTTCAATTCTTATTCAGAAGAAAATCGAATCGAAGAAGAGCTTCGATTAATTATTGATGGAATCATGTGTTCTTTTGTTCTTCTCTCGACGTTTCGTTCTTCGTCACAGAAAAACTTCCTTTTCTTATTTCCGCTGCTGCCATAGGCTGTTTAGATTAATATGGTACGAAATGGCTGCAGCAAGAAGAACAGCAGCAAAAGATCAGAAGCTCTGAAGAAGTAACAATACACGAAACATTTGCAGAAGAATAACACGTGATTCCACTGGAAGCCATGGGTTTTTTATAAAAATAAAATAAAAATAATGAAATAAAATAATAAGAAAAAAAAAATAATAAAGAAAAGCAAATACTACGACGTATTTTTAACTCACATTCAGAAATAGGTTAATGTGGCATAAATGTAGCCATAACGTTATATGAAGAACAGCAATAAAAGTAAGAATGCCTTTGCTGCTTGCGTTTAATGTTTCATGCTTGTTATAAACAATAATAAAATTGCATTCGCAGATTATACGAGATATAAAATGTTTTAATGGTCGTCGCGGTGAAAAAGCGAGCTACCGATTTTCTTATAAACGACTTCCTCGTACTCACCTGTAAAACGCTGGCTCCGATTGAAGCGTTTTCCGCGATTGAAGCGCTGTACTGTTTCGGATCGAAAACAGGACTGTTGTCGTTCTCGTCGAGGACCTTCACGAAAATCTGCGTTTGCGTCGAACGTTGCGGTACGCCCCTGTCTTTCGCCGTGACCAGCAAGGTGTAGCTGCTTTTCAATTCGCGGTCGATTTTTCCGGAAACCCTGAGAAGGCCGTCGACTGGCCCCAAGGAAAATATTCCCCTCGATGCCGCGTCTTCGGCTAAATAATACTCTATGTATCCATTTCGTCCTTCGTCTTTATCCACCGCTTTTATGACCATTACTACTGTGTTTATCGGGATGTTTTCAGCGACTGAAGTTTCATTTAGGGTTATGAACTCCGGTGACATGTCGTTTACGTCCTTTAATATAATGGTCGCCTTTAAAAGAAACGTATACATTGTAAGTTTAAGGACACTGCTTACGCGTACATAGAAAACATTTTTCAATAAACAAAAGGATCTATACGTTAAACCCCGACATTACTGTATCGTAAATGTCACTGTTTTATTTATAAAGTAAAATATTAGTTTTTGCTTACATCGTTAAAAGTCTATAAATATTTTAGTTTTAAATAAATTTTATAATGTATGTGCACTTACTGTATGACTTTTTTTTTAAGTCTATAGGTACGAAATTTGATGGGTTTCACAAATTTTATTTAAAAAATTCAGTCGAATAAAAACAAATTCTAGCAGGTATCCTAACGTTGAACAAATTTTTAGTAGCCTCTGTGCCACCGCATAAACGGCACGTAAAATGAAGCCCGGACCAAATACAAGTGTCGTTATGTGCGTGTGTTTGTGTGTGTGCGGAGGTCAAATATAACAGTTGGGTATGATTGTCCGTTTCTTCGTCTTGAACTCTACCAGTATGGTCGTGAGTCAACAGACTTCGGTAAACACTCGAGGATTGTAAACTAACTTCTGACACCTTTGAATGTTTACCTTAGACTTAATTGTACAACGAAGGAATTCTTTTTTTCTATTAAAGCATATACCTGCTTTTTAATATCGTACGATTTCAAACGCTTACAAAATAAAATATTTTGCAAAAAAAGGAACATTGAGGTATTGACTTACCTGAACTGTTGATGAAAGGCGTTTTTCAGGAGGTTTTGCTTGGTCAGTGGCGGTGATGAGTAGGTTGTATAAGGCTTGCGTTTCCCTATCCAAATTTTGCTTCGTGTAAACTGTTCCGTTCGATGTAATTTTGAAGTTTCTGTTCTCATCGCCAGAACTTATGCTGTAGGTGATTTTTCCGTTCACTCCTGAAAAGAACAATCAGGTTTCATTTCATGATCTCCAAACATCTTATTCATAAAACAGGTCGAATAAAAGTCAGCAGGGATTATATTTGTATCTACAGCAAATGTATTTATTTTATTAATTTTATCCACATGCAAAATCTATTTTTGCATTTCGTTGTCTGCATGAATAATCTCCTATCGACTGTATAAGTGAATCTTGTGATTTATCATAACTATAAACTGATTTATAAATGCAGGAGTACAATAAATCCAACACATCATTCGTATATATCAGGTTTTAATGGGTACTTTGCGGTCATGACGGACGCCTCTGGTTTATAGGACCAGTAACTCAAGGAGCTAAGAATGAGGTAGCCATATACGTTACTTGGCAACTTGGCATACCAGGAAATCCTCTCTTACTAGGCACAACTGTTTTAGAAAACTAGAGATGCTTATAATTGCAAAACCAGGAGTTTATTATACGTAAGCATGTGTGCGGGTACAGTTAGAAGAAGATTGTATAATTCAACGAAAAATAATAATGACCATTCTCGTCGTTTCAATTTACCGACGACCTTAGGATTGTATAAAATAACTCAATCCGGTTTTTTGTTTGCTTTTGTACTAGCACAATAAGACACTTGACCAGGAAAAAATATGCAGACGTTGATTCTTTCGAGGTTTCGTATGGAAAGGAAGGGACTTGGCCTGGGTCGTGTAAAAATCCAAGATGAAGACCTATTAGTATTCGCATAGCAATGGCATTCGTGTGCATCTCGAATTAAACGTAGGCAAATGCGATTTTTACAGATCTGTGTCAAAGTTATGATGCGGTCGCTCTAAGATCGGTGCGCAGATTACAGGGCCGGACTTGCAGGTATCATGCCGTAAACCAACATTCTCTAATAACATGACATTAAAGACAATGCGCTGCGACCTCGGGGTCACTCGTGCACAATGACAACACTTATTTCTTTTCTGTCATATAGATAATCGTTATCGTACCACTGCAATCGAAAATTACATACATTATTTTGATTATTCCATTATTTTCGATGTATTTTTTGCTTACCGTAAAGACACGGCTATTTTTTTACGCAAGTCAACTTTTCACATACGTTTTTATTTTAAAGAAGCTAAATTAATTTGCGCCTTTCATTCAAATTAGTTGTATTCACGTGTTGATGTGGCTTTAATTAAAGAGAAAAAGAGCAGGAAAAGTAAATTGCAGTCGCCCGGCGATAAAATCAAGAAACTGATCGGAATTAGCCTATTAATTCAATTTGAAATACTGAGAAGTGCAAAAAAGCAATTATGCGCGTCTTATCAGCACAGCGGCCGACATAAAACGAACGTAATTGGGACACACGAGATTTCGACTTTATCGTAGAGTCATTATTCAATGATAAGTAGTTAAATTTTAAAACTCATTTTAGATCTTTTATGGATGAAATTCCCCGCAAATAAATTACGTCCGAGAAAGGGGTTTTAGATAAGTTATTTAGCGCTTACATGATTCCACATACTTACTCCCCGGCATCGGCAAAAACGAAAGAAGAGACGGAAAGTTCGCCTGTTTCGCAACAATAATTTATTATAATGCACTCACTTAGAAAGATTAAATAAAAGATTTAAAACCAAGCATTTCATACCTACTAAAAGCATACGATAAATTCGCGAAGAAAAAAATTGATTATGCGCCTCAATTTTCTCGGAACTTGTGGAATGCTATTCGTTACTTCATTTGCCCGGAGTAAATGCACTGCACAAATTTTTAATTATTTCGGAGGACTGTGACGCCAAGATGAAAGCTAAAATTAGGCACACCGGTGTTTTATGGATTCGTTTACGACCTGAGTTTAAAAGACAGTACATATTTCAGTTGTCAAATAAAGGAGAAATTAAATGACAACGAACGCGACGTTGTCTTCAAGGTTCCAAGAGCCGAAATTTTCTCTCGACGACGGCAAGAAAGTGAGAAGAAGTATTTCTTAAAACGAGTTTATGAAGCCTCATGAATACATTTGTGAGATTGTAACATGAAAAGCCCTCAAAGTCAAATATTTATTTTTCATAAAATGTTAAACGTGGATGAATTTTATTCAGCAATCTTTATAGCAGTAGACTTATTTAAAAAAATCAATTAAAAGTTAAGTACATTAAGAGTATAGCAATCTGATTATCGTGGGAATCTTGTACTATAATGTAAAAGGAAAATGTATCAAGATTTCATCTTTTATTACTCATGATGTGTTTCATAAAACTTACTTTCTCGAGTTAAATTGTATTAAGTGACTACTTATAGGCTTTATAGATGTTATATGTTATAATCCGAGATTATGTAAAAGTATAATAAAGGAACAACCTTAACCTTATTCCTTTTTGTGGGTATCCTCTCTTTATAAAAGTGTAGAAAGTTTCGAATCAAACTTATGTACCTACATCCTGTCACGAATAGAAATTTTAGCTGAGAAAAGAAGAAGATAAAAAAATAGATTTAGAAAAAAAATATCGTTAAAGAAGAGAACTGATCAAAAAATTATTTTAACGGTATCTCAACTAGTTTGCACACGCAACGCAAACACATTCAATAAAAACAAACAACGAAAGCAGAAAAATGAACATGAAAATAGGAAGGAAAACCTAAGTAATTAGAATAAAAGCGTAACGAAAACGCACTCGAATAAAATTCCAAAAAACAAACAAGAAAACAGACAGACAGGCCTAAGAGGTAGAAGTGAAACCCAACTGCACTCGAATAAAACTCTAATGGCCATTTGCACCGCTTTTTTAAGCAGATATTAAATTTAAGTCGTGCTCAGAATATGATAACTAACATATGTCCAGTGGAAAGTCAGCCACATTCTAACTGACACTTAAATTGAAGTTTAAGTGTCAATTAGATTGTGATTGACGTATGTATTCACGATTGTCATATTCTAAACACGTCTTAAATTTAATCAATGATTAAAAATGCGGTACAAAGGGCCATAAAGAATTGTAGAAGCAACGAAAGCAAATGAAAAAAAAAGACAATTAAAAAGAATAAGGAAGATTAAAAAGATTAGAAAAGAATAAAAAACACGGTTAATATTTTGTAGGAAATTATTTTAAATATGATCGAAGTAATTCCCTTCAGCAATGATACAGTTGACCAATCCTTCTTTCCACTGTTCAAAAACTTCCAACCAATCATCTTTCAGAATACCTTCAAAATAAGCGTGAACTGCGACATCAATCTCTTCCTCTGACGAAAACCTCTGAAGCCTAAAATAATAGCCAAAAGTCCCACATTGCTAAGGAAAGTGAATGTGGCGGATGTTCTATTACTTTTATATTTTTTTCAGCCAAAAACTGGAGAGTCAAAGCTATCGTATGGGACGATGCATTATCATGGTGCTTGTCTGGAACTCTACTGAACACATCAGGCAAACATTTTTCAGTGCACCATTTAGTTGTAATTGTCTTTTGTCCATCTAACTTAATTGCCTTTTCTAAGCCCCTACTTCTAAAGAATACTGTATACATAACTTTTTTCATAGCTCGCTGCTTCTTGGTCATTGTTGAAGTTTCCTCATCTTCGTGAATCTATACACGATTCTCTTGGCGAGTAGGTACGTCGAAAAATGGAATGTGAGTTTCATCATCTGTCATTATTTTTGAAAAAATTTGGTGTCCGCCATTATTTAAGAAATTTAAAGTTTCATGGCAAATTCTTACACGTTCTGCTTTTTGGAAGTCAGAAAGGTGATGCGGCACAAAACGACTAACCACTATTTTTCAATGCTGGTGATCGTGTATAATTGTTCTAACAGCTGAGGATCCAATATTGAGTTGATGCTCTATTACTATATAAGTGGCTTTATTGTCCTCTTCAATTAATTTTTTAACAGCAGCAATATTTTTGTCGGTAACAGCCGTGCGAAGACGTCCTGCTCCTTTTTGATGCTGAACAGAATTCCTTTCGCGTTCAAATTCCTTATACCATCGGTAAATTGTAGCCAAGGAAGATGCTTGTTCACTAAAAGCCAAATATAAACTCTTTTTGCACTCATAAGTGCTTAAATCTTTTTTAAAATCATAATAAATCATGATTCGAAAAGCCCTCTGGTTAATTTCATTTTTTTGCTTGTAATATCACTTTAAAAAATTAGTAACTTGGGTTCTAATGAACCTAACTTCAACAACTAAACTTCAAATGATAGATAAAGAGTTGCTCTAAATAACACTGTAAGTTTTGTTTTTTCACGGCCCACCAGGTTTTCTTATTCCCAATAAATTCAGCTTTACCCTCGTAAAAACAAACAACGAAAGCAGAAAAAAGAACTTGAAAATTATAAGGAAATTTCAAGAAACAGAAAAGAAAACAGAGAAAAAGGACCAAGGCAGGCCTGAAGGAGATAGAAGTGAAACCCGAATGCACTCGAATAAAACTCTGAAGAATTGTAGAAGCAACGAAAGCAACAACAAAACAAACAAAGCAAAAACCTGTGGCAATTTGTGATCACACATGCTAATTCCAGTAGCATGGTTTTATTGCCCGTTTCGACTGATGAGGTTCTAGGAGCCTTGCATAAATTAAACAATAACTTCTCATCTAGGCAGGATGAGATTAGAGTTGCTGACATAATAGTGGAACCATTAACTGAAATCATGAATATCTCCTTTTCCGAAGGGATCTTTCCTGCACATCTAAAAGCTTCTTGTATATGTCCTGTTTATAAAGAAAAAGATAGTAAGCTTCTTGAAAACTGTCGGGCCCATGACGTTCACATCTTCATTCTCAAAGGTATTCGAATACGTTATGGTAAACAACTCTTTTCATTTTTAACTGATTGTGAGTACAGTATTTTAGTCGATGGTCAACACGGTTTCCGCTCTCATAGATCAACCCTCACTGCAGTCTGTTCATTCTATAATAAACTTCGCCGCAAAATTAGAGGATATTTAATGTTGTAGTAAATAAATTGAATATTTCAAAATAAATCAACTTATATTACAATTAAAATATGATTTTACATATATTCTCGATATTCCAACGCAAAAGTATTTAAAGAATAAAAAATTTAATCAAAAAGTCATAAATACAAAAATTGTTTTTTAAACAAAAAACGTCAAAGAGCTTGAAAAAGTCATTAGATGTGGTTGTCATCACGTTGTCATGAACAGAAATAGACAAAAACGCCACTTATCTGAAACTGAGGTCGTCAAATTGGTGACCCTGATGGAAGAAGGCTACACTCAGCAAGAAGTTGGCCGACGATTAGGGGTGGGTCAATCTGTGGTCAGCAGAGCTTTGCATAGGTACCGCGAAACTGGTAGCTATCAAAGGCGACGAGGCCAAGGCAGAAAAAAGAAAACCACAATTGCAGAAGATCGCTTAATCAGAATAAGTGCAAAAAGGCGACGGTTTTCTACTACTAGAGCGCTAAAAAACGACCTCCTGCTTACCACTGGTACAGTACGGATACCATTCGAAGGAGGCTTAAAGATGCTGCATTGAAGCCGTACCGACCAGCTACTGGACCAGTTTTAACAGCAGCCCACAGGAGAAACCGCTTAGTATTTGCTCGTAGGCATGCTGAGTGGCAGATTGAAGACTGGAGGCACGTTTTGTTCACCGATGAATCCAGATTCTGCCTTTCGACAAATGATCGACGTGTTAGAGTCTGGAGAGCCCCATGTGAACGATTTACGCAGTGTGCCATACGAGAAGTCGAGCCATATGGTGGTGGATCCGTTATGGTGTGGGGTGGAATAAGCCTTGCTGATCGCACCAATCTTTTAAAAATAATTGGTTCACTGACTGTGTACGATACAGGGATGAAATCATAATCCCTGTTGTAGAACCGTTTGGTGCTCTACATGGACCAGAATTTATTTTTATGCAAGACAACGCTCGGCCGCACATTGCCAATGTTGTACGGCAGGAACTCGTTGCCGCCAACATCAATGTTCTTGAATGGCCACCACGTAGCCCTGATCTTAATCCCATAGAGCATCTTTGGGACAATATCGGGAGAAAGATTAGGGGTCTTGAAAATCCTCCGCAAACATTAGATGCGCTCTCCAATAATTTGCAAGAGGTTTGGGCAGTAATCGGCCAAGAGGAGATTGCCACCTTAATAGAGAGCATGCCCAGAAGAATTGCAGCTTGCATAGCAGCAAGGGGTGGACACACCCGCTATTAATCGTTGTTTTGATTTCAAGTTTAATTTTTCGTTTTTACTATTTCTTGTTTATGATGAAATGTTAGAGTTGGTATAAAAGTTATTGAATTCAATTTTGTTTTGTTTGCATTACAAAGTCTGAAATAACTTATCTTAAGATTTTAAAAGTTATAATGCCATGTTGACCAAACATTTTTAGTATTTTACTAATTATCCTCTAATTTTGCGGCGAAGTGTATATAACGGAATACTTAGATCGTGGTGATTGTCCAATGGGAATATTTTGCGACCTTAGTCGCGCATTTAATTGTGTGCAACATGACTTACCTATTAAAAATACTACAAAATATAGGCGTCAGAGGCGTAATCTCCAGGTGGTTTTCTTCATATCTTGCTGATGGAAAATAGTTTGTTGATGTAACACACTGTGATACAGATGGAATCCCCAACAAATTTAGTTCTACTCGGCCCTATTCGCTTCGTATTATTCATTAAAGATCTGTCCGATTTTCTTCCAGGATTTAATCTGACATTTGTATGCTGACGACACTTCAATATTGATAACTAACAAACCACTTGCAACCACAGCTAACTTTGTGCTTCAGAAATTAACTGACTAATTTTATTAGGATTGGTTTATTCACTTTCAATTAACTTTATCTTCTGATTTATTGTCATAGTAACAATTGTATAAATAATTGTTACTATGAGAATAAACTGAAGGTTAAAGTTACTTGAAAGTGAATAAACAAGGCCTTAGAATAAGCTTTTTTAAATAATTCCAAATCATGTTTTCTTCAGTTTCATAACACTCAGAATCGTTCTTTATCTACTTTAAATTTTAATACAAATAATATGACGTTAAAACAAGCTGAAGTAACAAAATTTTTAGGAATTCCTATAGAAGAAACCTTACACTGGAACACACTGTGCTAAATTAGTTTCACTTTTAAACTGTGCTTGCTTTCAAATTAGATTTCTAACTTTTAATAATCTATTACACTCAATTTTATTCCAGAATATCTTATGGTATAATTCTATGGGGCTTATTCCCAGCTGCTCATCGAGTATTTCTTTCACAAAGAATTGTACGATTAATACTTGCTATTCCTTTTTTTGAGTCATGTAACTTGTCAACTTATTAACTTTAACTTGTTTAAATTAGACTCATGATTGTATATTTATCAAAATCAATCAACATTCCTAATCAACAACATAGTACATTTTATTAGACAAAATGATCATTTTCATTTACCTCTGCCAAAAAATTATGTGACCTTGATAGGCTTAAAAATATTTAATAGGTTCTTGCAATATATTAAAAATCAAATTAATCTTATTAGTTTTAAGTCAACTTTTAAATCGTTTATAATCAAACACTCCTTCTACACGATATCAGAATTTTTTGACTACGAGTAATATTATCTCTGCTTTTTCATGCTTAAAGTTATTTTAATATGTAAGTAAGTTAGTGTTTGTCCGGACGGGGATAACGTTTGTTGTCTATTACTACTGTTGATATTGCTATTGTCTAATTCTAAGTTTAATTTTTGCTTTTAAGCTGTATCTTTTCAATATGTAACTGACTATTCCTATACAATTTTATTGTCTCTGATGAAAATAAATGATGATGATGATGAGAAAGAAAAAAAGATAGTTGAAAAGATTAAGGAAGGCCTGAAAGATTAGAAAAGCAAGAAATAGAAAAGGAAGGAGAGTATAATGAAAAGTTTAGAATAAAAGTCAAGGAGAAAGAAATCTAAGAAAAAAACGAACGCAATGAAGAAATGTATATATGAAAGTACCACTTAACTCTGAAGATGTTCCTGAAGATTAAGGATTAAAATAAAAACATATCTTAGCTAGATTCAGAAAACTCCACTGCCTTCTTGGGATGATTTTAAATTGGACCACTTACTTGATAATTGTTTTAAAATTTTTCAGTATTTTAAAGATTTTTCTTTAATAAATAAAATATTTAAATTTCTTTTCGCTAGACATTTTCTTTAGCTTTTAAAATAAAATTTACCACCAAGTTTATATATACGCCTTCTTTTGCGAATTTCTTGCAGTTTTCGGTACAAATTTGTATTTATTTTTCTCGTAGGAAGAATGATGTTGAGTAAATTGTGATTAGATTTAAATATATCACAGTATTTCAACTGTTTTTCTTATATTATAGACTACGTGTCTAACCTTCATAAATATAATTAAAAATAAGTGGAAAATACGTAAACATCTGCTTTAGAATTCGTAATAAATTAGTTTTAGAATTTATTGCAGTAATTATTTTCTCTGCTACATAGGTAATCAATGATTGGTGTAATAATCTCGCAGGATTCGATTTTGCAACTGCAATTTTTGTTTTAATTATCTCCAGATTATTCTTGAATAAAAGAGTAAAAAATTGAAGATAATTACCTGAATCAAGATCTGTGGCACTGACGGTCAAAACGGGCGTCCCTATGGAAACATTTTCGAAAATTTCGTTACTATAAGACATCGGATCAAAAACGGGTGCGTTGTCGTTCAAATCTAGAACGTTGCAGTAAACGGTCAAGGTGCTGGAGAGCGAAGGATGGCCGGAATCTTGAGCCTGCACCACCAAAATGTAGTGCTGCACCTGTAAAAAAAAATCATCCTTACCAACAGAACGCAACATTCAGCCGACATGTAAACGGAATTAAAGCAGTGATTGTTCAGAATTTACAGTCGCCCTCGCTTTCCGAAGTATACTTCATAGCGTCCTTGCAAACCATCGGCTGTCGTCTAAATTCTAGATCAATGTTACCCGCTGTCCTTCCTCGTCGGTCTCGTTTTGCGTCGCAAGAGAGACGCGAGATGTACACAGCCACATAAAAACCAAGTTCATGTAGAATAAAGAACAAAAAGATAAACTATTGTCAACGCATCGTCGTGAGCATTTTTAACCGAAACGTCTGTAAACCGCTACAAAAATCACTGACTTATGATTGTCGGTGGTTTTTGTGAAGGTAAAGACCACCTATGATTAAATGATACTACATTTTAAAAGCTTAATTTCTTTTAGGGGGGGAGCTTCTTTTATTTTAGAAGTTAATTCATGCAAGTGATTTTTTTAATAATAAAAGTTGTCCTGACTTTGAAACACCTTTTAATTTTTCAACCGTGTAACGAAAGGAACATTTTTCTAAAAGTTTTCGAACCATACATCAAGTCAAATTAATTTTTGTGTTCATTTGCAAATGTAAGATGTTTTATTCAACAAAAAATGGCATACCGGAGAGCTTTTTTTTCACTTCAGAAGACAGCGACGTACGCAAGTTATTAATTTTGCTATTTGAAATAATATTTTATAAAATTGATTCGCAACGGATCGTCATAAATATTTACGACAACACCAAATAAAGTAATTTCGTCCGTAATTGCCTGGCCAGTTGTTATTTCACGCCGTTCTTGTTCCACCATAAAAATAAATTATTAAGTCACATGACAAAAGCAAAGTAATTTATTTATTGTAATTTTTAATGCGATTTTTATGACGCAAAAATAACTTCATTTAAGGAAGTTTGCATTTCTGCGATTGTTTCGTGGAAGCCACATCTTTTGCATTCCAATTTTCATGCTGAAGCGATTCAGATTTTGGAAAAAAAAATGATCCCGTCGTAATATTCGTACGACATATGTTAACTAGCTCTAATTTTTTTCTATTTTATTGTAGCATATTATATCCAAGTATTTTTATTCCTTGAAATTCCCTGTAAAAAGCGGACCTGTCGGTTAATGTAGTTACCGGAACCCGATTGCTTTGTTTGTTCTGCGCGTTTCGACATTCGGCTCGCAGTTTCTAGTTTTTGCCTCTCGAAAACTAGCGGTGGTTTGAACTGACAAAGACCCGATTTGGTTCTCTTACATCGTATTATATTTTGATAAATTTATATTGCGCTAATTAATTACATTCATTCACAGAGGCAGGTCGGCAGGTTCTACATGTACTCTACAGCTACACATCAAAAAGTTGATCCAGGTACACGTATGTGTAGTACATGCAAGCGAGTAAACGAAAGTGTTTGCTTTAATAAAAACGAAATTTTACTGAATCATTCATCGAACGAGGTGAAACTAAAAAAAGTGTTAATAATTTCCATATCAAAATTACATATGCAAGCCCTCCTAAATATGGGCAAGGCACTTTTATTTTAAATGGACCATTTTTTGCAGCTTCTACTTATACATATTTGATTGATTTTATAAAATACTTGAAAGCGGCTTGTTATTACGTTTTCTCACCTACTATTTATTGTAAAATTCTTGATGGAATAAAAAGTATTTGTTTCACGAAATACATAAAACCGTTTTGTATATGTACGTATATGATATTATATGACGAAATTATGATTAGGTTAGTTGATTGAATAATCTTGTCGTAGGTCTGCAATAATGCATCTATTACCTTATTAATGTGCATTGCGAATCAATTGAAATCATCTAAATACGCATTCCTTTGGATATGACTCTCGACGATATTATAAATTCAATCAGATTGCCCAATAGAGTGTAATAGAATTACAAGAAGCATTACATACATACATCGATGCAGCGAAAGATATAAGCTTTTCATATTTTTTCCCCGCGCAGACATTTCTGAAACCAGTAATAATATTTATAGAATATAGATTGATTCGTTGACGAGTTTTTGTTCGATCACTTATGATTCTGTGTGTCAAGACGACACGCATAGGCGACCACTTGCTCTAACTACATACTTTGTTACTTAACCGTTTTATTGAAACATGTCTTTCCACAACTTTTTGCCATGATAAGTATTTAAACTGGTTATTGCTATATTCTAAGCGCAATTTATATTTTCAAAAAGAAAACGCCAAGGCTCTTTTTAAACGCAACGGCCACAATATTCCACTTGGCCAGCGCAATCGAGAACATCTCTAAGGGATAGCGTAAACATAAATTATCATTATCTTGTCAATATAATTGTTCATATTATATCATTTACGTAAGTACGTGGTCTCTGCTTGCATTTTATGTGTACTTATTTGATTTATTTACGCTCGTTGATTTCGGATTAACGAGAACCAAGATTATAAGCGTAAAAGAATATCGAAACTGCGACACAGATGTGTTATTATTTCCAACTCAATAGATACGTACTATTTTAGTTTTATAACACTCAATCGTTCATTTTGAACATGACACATTACAGACAACTTTTTTTTAAAGAAATCTTGCATTAACTATGACATACATATATCTTAAAGATAATCCATTTTACAGATTTTTATTGATAAATTAAATTTAGTTGCATGGATAGTTTTAAACAAACTTAAAAAATTGTGCTAAACTAAACGCTTCGTTCAATAATTATAGAACAAGTTGTCGTGTATATCGTACCCGTTGCACCCCCGGTTGTTACGCCATTGGATTCATGTGATTCAATGAATTCTAAAAGCTGCAGTGCTCGCTTGATCATTCTATATACGTCCAAACAATTAGGTTACATAAAATATACAGATCGAGTTAATCAATTAGGTTGACGGTATAAAGCTTTACATTGTGAATCACCACGCGTAATTGTAGGAAGGAAAGGTAATTTCCGCTAAAGTGCAACACAAACGATAAATTAATATTTGCGATATTTACACGCCGTATCATCGTCGTTAAACAAAACTAATCT
Organism: Serrognathus titanus; assembly: GCA_039766575.1. Classification (NCBI taxonomy): domain Eukaryota; kingdom Metazoa; phylum Arthropoda; class Insecta; order Coleoptera; family Lucanidae; genus Serrognathus; species Serrognathus titanus. The sequence continues at coordinate 6,797,757 of CM077912.1, forward strand.
TTTCATTTAAGGAGGTTTTGTAAGTAATGCAGATGTTTAATTCTCTTCATCAAATTGGTAATGAAGAAGATAAAACCGCACAACAAAATTGATCGTTTCATCCTCAGTTTGAAGCTATCAGCTCGAATTAAAACTTTTTTTGGAATATTTCAATATTTCTACCAACTACATTTCAATTAGTGAGTTTCTGTCAATCTAACGATATGGCGTCGACTCGGAGAAGGTGTGTGAATAATCTGGAATATTTTTGTTTCATTTGTGGTGAATACATGTTTAAAGAAAACCGTCTCAAGATATCGCAGTTTGTGAAAGGAACTTACTTTGAGTACTTTGGATTTCCCCTAGAGACACGAAACAAGACCTGTTGTCTTGTACGAGGGTCGATCAATAAGTACCCGTGTTTGAAGACAGGTGGCGTTGCTGAGGAAAGTTGGCATTACCGTCGTATACTGTCATCTGTCAAACGACACCAAACTAAATTTCAGACTGATTCATAGCTTAGTTTTTATTTGGCAGCCAGTTTCGTGTTTCTTGATAAAATGGAAAAAGAACAATATCGATCCGTAATTCGCTTTTTATTTTTGGATGAAAAAACATGCGAAGAAATAAAAGCGAAGTTGGATGCCGTCTTTGGGGACCCTTCACCATCTATGACAACCATCAGATATTGGTTCAACGAATTTAAACGTGGTCGTACATCAGTTTTTGATGAAGAGCGACCAGGCCGCCCGGCAAACGTGGTTACCGAGGAAATCGTTGAAAAGGTCCACGACATGATTCTCGCTGATCGCCGAACTAAAGTGCGCGAAGTAGCAGAGGCCGTAGGTGTTTCGTATCGAACGGCAATTAATATTTTACACGATAAACTAAGTACGAAAAAGGTGTCGGCCCGATTGCTCACGGTGGACAACAAGCGGATACGGCTGTCAACGTCGAAGCAGTGTTTGAACCTCTTTAAGCGAAATTCCCAGGAGTTTTTGCGTTGAGTCGTCACCGTTGATGAAACCTGGATACATTATTACACGCCAGAAACCATGCAACAATCAAAACAATGGATTTTTCCTGGTGAATCTGCTCCGAAGAAGGCAAAGACGGTCCCATCGACCGGAAAGGTCATGGCCACGATATTTTGGGATTCGAAGGGTGTAATCCTCATGGACTTTTTGCAAAAAGGAAGAACGATCATGGGGCAGTACTACAGTGAATTATTGGACCGATTCGATAAGAAATTGAAGAAGACGCAGCCCCATTTGACCAAGAAAAAAGTGCTGTTTCACCACGATAATGCTCCAGCACATTCATCCGGAGTTGTCGCGGCCAAATTACATGAACTGCGCTATGAATTGCTGCCGCACCCACCGTACTCGCCCGACTTGGCTCCCTGCGACTTCTTTCTGTTCCCCAACATGAAAACATGGCTCGGGGGAAAAAAAATTTAGCTCAAGCGAGAAGGTTATCGCCGAGACGGAAGCGTATTTTGCAGAGTTTGACAAATCGTATTTTTTGGAGAGGTTAAAGAAATGGCAGAAACGTTGGAGAAAGTGTGTCGGCCTAAAAGGAGATTACGTTGAAAAATACGAAATAAAAATTGTGAAAAACTTGCGTCTTCATTCCTAACACGGGTACTTATTGATCGACCCTCGTATGTCATTATGTAAAATTTGTGTTGAATCTTTGCACTTACGGACAACAAAAAAAAAGAAGCTTTTTTAAATTCCTTACGCCAATGATATGGTGTGAACCATCTAACCACCATGACGATTGCTATTTTTGTCTTGCGAACGTTAATGGTATTAATCGGAAAAATCATTCACAGCAAACCTATCCTAACGTACCATCAGTTTCAAGACCAGCTCTAAATATAAATAAAGATTCCGTACCTCTACCATCAACTCCCAAGAGACTGGAAGACCAAGATTGCAGTCAGGGTATAGAGTTATTTGAAAATAAAGACAGTGACTTCGATCCGGAAGCTTTCCTAAATTCACCAAAACTATTCAACCAAAACGAGCTTAATCACTTAGTATGAGATCTTAATCTGTCAAAAAGTGCGTCTGGATCACTAGCTTCACCACTGAAACAGAGATATCTGTTGGTAAGTGACACAAAAGTTTCATATTACCGCACTAGAGAAGAGGATTTACTATTTTTTTTTTTTTTCTGAAGAGGATAATTTCGTATTTTGCAGTGATATTCGAGGTCTGATGACTGCAATGGGTTTAGAAGAGTACGATCCTAATTACTGGCGCCTTTTTATAGATTCTTCCAAGCGCAGTTTTAAATGTGTTCTTCTAAATAAGGGTAATAAGCTTGGTTCTTTGCCCATTCCGCATTCCATCAGAATGAAGGAACCTTATCATACTATTTCCTTAGAGTTGAACAATATGTACAAAGAACATAAATGGTGGATAAGTGTTGACTTGAAAATGGTCAACTTACTTTTGGGTCAACAAAGTGGATGCACAAAATATCCCTTTTTATCTACTTATGGGATAGTAGGGCTAAGACTGAATATTGGACTAGGAAAGGCTGACCTGTAAGGGAAGCTATGATTCCTCTTAAGCTTAAAGTTGTTAACATTCCGTTAGTAGCAAGAGATTGCATTATATTGCTTCCCCTCCATATGAAGTTAGAATTAATGAAGCAATATGTCAAAAATCGGGAATGTTTCAAATATATCTCAAGGAAATTTCCAAGTTCAAGTTCTGAGAAGCTGAAAGCTAATACCTTTGAAGGTCCACAGATCAGGAAGCTTTTAAAAGATTCGAATTTTACAGTTTCTCTGAACAATGTTGAGGAAAAGGCTTGGAATTCTTTTGCTTCAGTGATCAATAACTTTCTCGGAAATAATAAGGCAGAAAATTATTCCCAGCTGGTTGAAGACATGTTAACTAACTACCAGCAGCTTGGTTGCAATATGAGCATCAAGGTTCACTTCCTCCATAGTCCTTTGGGCCGTTTTCCTGAAAATTTAGGTGATTTAAGCGAGGACAGGGAGAAAGGTTCCATCGGGACATTCAGACTATGGAAGAACGCTATCAAGGCCGTTGGGATGCTCATATGATGGCTGACTATTGTTGGAATTTTCAAAGGAGTTCTCAAAAGACTGCTTGTGCTCGTTTTGATCTTTTTAAATTTACTTATTAAAATATTAAATTCCAAAATCTTTCATTTTTTGACAAAACTATCTTTGCTCGATATTTCAAAAACTAGAGCTGCTGCAATAAAACTGATTGGAGTTCTTCAATGAAAGTCTTTATTCAAAATCATTAATACTAACAAAAATGCTGCTGTGCCTTATTGGTCAAGTCGAGTGTATTCTTGTCAAATTTCATCTATTTACTTGCGTGATATGTGTGATAATGATAAGATGTGTAGAAGTGTTCGTACATTAAAACCAATTTAAAGCAATTTCACATTCCTCTATTGTTTTTACAAGATTTGGTTCAAATCTGGATAAATGTTATAAATCTCCAAACGCCAAACATTTTTGGAGTGTAGGCAGATATTGTTTGGAAATAAATAGAATCCACTTCTTATTTCAGAAAATTTTTGATTTAATCTAACTTTTGATACATTTATTTATTTATTTGGGAAAGAATAGCATAGGCTAAAACGGCCTTTAATAAGTATTTTTAGTAAACTAAACAAAAACAATACAAATTACTAATTTAAAACAAGATATTGATTAACCAAAGAGAGTAATACATAATGATAAAAAGTGATGCCTTGTTTTGTGTATTAATTGATGTAATGTAATTTTTTTATACTTTTTCTTTATGTCGGTGTTTGTTAGAATGATACGGATCCGTAAGTCTGCTAGAACGTATAACTGTGAAGCCCCAAAGTAGTACATGTTTGTGATGGCAAAAAAAAAATTCATTGAAGCTTATTCAATTTTGAGTAAAGGATTGGTTTTTATTTCATAATCCTGGAATTCAATTTGACATGGGTTTTAAAGCATTCCACATGGTAACTGTTAAAACTGTGAATTTTTTCGGGCCGCGTTTTAAATAAATAGATTCGCATAAAAAGTAATTCGCTCTAGCTTTTTCCCTATGTAACGAGATTTAATTTCATACACACATTTATCGGAATTGTTTCATCTGGATGGATACCTTTCACCGCGTTAACAGTAAACTTTTTTTTTTGGAGGAGCAGCTCTCGGCCGCACAGACGAATCGGCTCCGCAGGAACGAATTTACATTGATATTATCAGAAAGACTTCTTATTTAAATTGACTCAGAAATTAAGAGAAAAATGTCAGAGACGATAATCCAGTTTTCTCTGCGTTTAATGATTCAGATGCAAAATGAAGCGTATAAACATACCGTGAACTTGAGCGACTAAACTTCGTTGTTTTTATCCACTTTCACATGAACTTGTACAGTCATTCTTCGTATATTATGTAAGTGCGTTCGCTTACATTTTTATGCAAATCATTTACGTGATATTGGCAGTGAATATTCAATGCGGCGTTGCCGGCGCATTATTTTCTCGCTCGGGAGAAATTACACATTCACTATCCGCGCTTAATATTCATGTTAATCGCGCGCTAAAGTTAATTAAGAAATGAAATTTCATGTCGGATAACTTGATGGAACACAAAAATTGTTTAAGCAAAGAAAGTTTAGAAAAAATTCAATACAACTTTATTAAAAAGTCAAAACTCAGGTAAAACAAGTCCGTTCTGGACACAGTCGAAATTCAATTCCAAAAAAGAAACTCGAACTTATCGAACTGATTAACGTAAATTATAGGTTGCTTGGATATCTCTCGACATGAAGGCGCAAAACTGGAATATCTCTTCGTTAAAAGGAGACTGATAATTGTTAATTTTTGTTTTGCTTATCTGGGGTTGCTTACAAGATTTCACTTAAACATTCATTTTATTATTAATGCTTCGATTCTTTCATCATTAATATATATAGCTTCTTGCCTATTAAATATTTATATAGCAAATTAATAATCGAACAATTTTTATGTCGATTTCTATGAGGTTGATCTTCAATGCACCTAGAGCGAAACGTTGGTTAATAATGAAGTAATAATTAAGGATTGAACAATTTTAAAATGTCTTGAAAATTTCGCAATTGTATATTACCTATAAATTAAAAAAAAAAAAAAACACGCGAAGAATGAATCGCCCAAATTTTTATAAAAAGTTTTAAAAAATGTTTACGGGCAGTGATTTACAGTAAAAGCTTCCATAAACGGACCAACTTTTTTGTTCGCATATGGGAGGCGTCCGCTTATGGGAGCTGTCCGTTTATAGGAGATGTCCCCTTATAAGAAAGCTTCAGCGACGTAATACCCAACATTATGGTTCCAGAAAAATTGTCCGTTCTTGAAAGACGTCCGTTTATGAAAGCTATCCGTGTGGAGAGCTTTCACTGTACATTGTTCCGATATTGAAGTCCACTGCTGATTTATACAGTAATTTAGCCGCTACTAGCTTATACAGTAATATATTCATTCGAGAATCGCATAGAATAAATAGCGAATGCTCCAGCAAATTCTACCGCCATCCAGGGCGAGTCTGGAAAGTACTGCATTGCTCCATAGATGGCGTAAGCAGTCTAAGAATAGAATTTGCATCACTATATATTTTCAATTATCTTCTAGTCTCGTTATGTATCAATTTTCTTTTAATATTGATTATTCTATTTGGGGATTGATTAGACAGATGGGCTTCGCTAATTAAAAACCAGTAGCGTCCTCTAACGAGAACTTGTTGAAGTTTCGTTACCGAATATTCTAAATAGTGCTAAAAGAACATAATTGCTTTTTCAATGAAACCGCAGAGCTCATGAACAGCTTGAATGTTGCCAGACAGAATTATTCTTAATTTCACTCTACTTTGCAACACAAATAATTAAATACCAAAGTATTATGCAATGAATCTTCGCTAGTTTTCCAACAGGTGGCACCATTATGTCTTTCATAAACAAATTTCGCTCTACTTTGCAATACAAATAATAAAATACCAAAGCATTACGCAACGAATCTTCGCCAGCGTTCCAACAGGTGGCACCATTATCTCTTTCGTAAACAAATTTGACAGCATTTCTGTAATAAAGCTTCGACAGTTTTCCACTAGGGGGCGTTTTTCTTTGCTTTCTTGTCATTGTGACTCTATTCAAGGCGTTGGCGACGATGTTGTCTTATTTCTAAGTTGCTCCCAAATGGCGACATCTCATTTTGCATATTGTTAGTGCAAACGAGTTTATTTGATGTTACCTGTAATAAAAGGCACATAAATAAGCATAAGTGCTTGTTTTCGCTTTTTTATGAATTCCAATACTTTTTTCCATTTGAGATTTTTTCTCTTAATGACAAATTGGTTTGGTTCTTGGCTCATTGTCGTCATTGAAGTCATTACAGTTTCCTTTTCAAAGTACTGATGATAGGTTTTCTTTTAACAATACCATTGTTAAATTAACAAGACAGAATAACTTCGCCTAAGGGCGAAGTTCAAAATCGCTCTTACGATCAAACTTTTGAATGGTTTGGCACCAGAAGGCGGTAGCGAAATTAGAATTATCTACAATTTTTGACTGTTTTGAACAGACAATTCTAATAAACTGAAGCCATCCTGCTTTGAAAGTGCAACAAATTCATTGAACTAACAGCTGTGAGAATACACTTTGGTGTCATCATCACTAGAATCATTTTTAGAGAGAGTAATACATGAAGTGGTACATAGAACAGTTGAACAAGCAAAGATTCATTCATTTACAAAGAGAGCAATTCGCTCTTTGCTGGTCAGCTACTTATTCCGACATTAATCTCCTCCTGCTTCAAAAAGTTTATCACCGTTCACATTGGTCATACGAAATGAAGACTATTGCTTCATTATACTTCAATAAGTAGTATTCTTTTTATTTTCTCTTTCGATATTCTCTGCATCTAGTGGCTCTTTCTAGAGTACAGTTTCCGAAGTTCTTAGATAGCATAATCAGAGAAAGAAAATTTTGGCGAATTAGTAGAGACATGGTTTTGAATTATGCTAAGTTCTTAGATAGCATTACTAGACAAATGGCTGTAAACTTCACTAGATTACGGCGCATTCGTGAACATTTTGGCAAATCAGTGGAGTTCTTTGCTATAAAAAATGTGCAAGAATTGTGCTAAGCAATGTATCTAAAAGTTTACTCTAAATTGTTAGTATTTGATTCCTTTTTTTGACTTACCTCTTCATAATCAAGTTTTGCAGTCAAAGTAAAAACACCAGTCTGCGGATTCAAAGAAAAGACGTCGTTTGCCCAGTCGCTGATCACGGCGTATGTTAGCTGCGCGTTTGCGCCCAAATCTGCATCCACTGCTCGAATTTGTCCAACCCTGGATCCTCTTAAGGCGTTTTCGGGAATGTCGAACGAATAAGCACTTTCCAGAAAAGCCGGAGGATTATCGTTGGTATCGGTGACCTGGAAGCAAATTTGCCGTGTATCAGCTACAACTATTTGTGAACATAAATCAGAAATCATAAAAATTATCCACATTACACAGACACATACGGTTTTATATTAAAGAAGGAAAAAACATGGAATACCAGTTAAAGTACGATGATTATAAGAATTTACGACTCAAGAAAATATGCGTATAAAACATTTCCGTTTCTTATCCCGTTCATTATTTTAAATCTCTTTTAACTATTTAAAGCTTTCCAGTAAAAATTTTCCAACGAACAGATGGCACGAAATTCCAATCATATTTTGTGATCGCGTACACTGGGACATTAATAATTGTATTGGAATAATCGAGCAGTACTATCAACAATTACAGTTCATTGCTCCTATGCAGTTAGTATGAAATCTGTCGGATCTGCATCTCCGTGGCAGCTATGATAAAGTGCACGGCACAAGTAGTTACTAGTCGGTGAATAGAAAACGTTGTTTCCCTCAGAACCGAACACGTATCGTTTCCGCATATCTAGGTTATCACATGATGCATCCATAATATAATAAATTTTCTTTCCCCATTCACGTTGTTGCAGCGCAACATTTTATTGAATGAAATTAAAGTCGGCATATATCGTTGACGTCTACGAGGTGTAATGTTCATATTTTCCGCTTCTTATTTACGTTACACTGAGTGAAATTTATGCAATAAAATATAAGTGCAGGAAGGTTATTTGCTTTTAACGGGCAAGAAATTGCAAATTTAAACTTGTTTATTATGAATTTCTTGTTTTACTTTTGGTGAGCTTCGCCAATTTGCTGATTACACAAGTTTTAATTATGAAAAACTAAATGAGCTTACTTCTTTATGTAATTATTTTAAAAATCGGAATAAACTCTTGATAAAGTTGAAACTAAATCCAATAATTCTGTGAACACAAGTTATATAACGGGTCTACCAATAAGAACTTTGTTTTCTAATAGGTTTGAAATAGGTTATGTTGAGAGTTCTGTCATTCAGTTTTTTGACATATGTACAGCAGAAGGTTTACCATTTGTTATAATGGCTTCAATTTCGCTCGAAAATCGCATTAAAATAAGCAATTGCGAATTTAGTGCGAAAATTTGAGTCCACCGGTTCAGTAGCAAACGTAACCACAACAACACGAGCTCGTGCAGGCCGCTCAACCGAAAATATTGCTGCAGTAAGTGACAGTGTTGCAGAGGACCCAAATTTATCAGTTTCACGACGCAGTCAACAATTGGGCCTATCCACAATGACCACATGGCGAATTTTGAGAAAAGATTTGGCTCTAAAGCCTTATAAGGTCCAACTGGTGCAAGAATTAAAGCCAGCAGATCATTTTCAACGTCGTGCATTTGCTGATTGGATCACTGAACATGGTGCTGGTTTTTCTGAAAAAATAATCTTTTCGGACGAAGCTCATTTTCACTTAAATGGGTATGTCAACAAGCAAAATTGTCGGATTTGGGCTTCTGAAAATCCAAGAACAGCTATTGAACAACCATTACATTCATCTCGTGTCACTGTATGGTGCGCTTTATGGGTAGAAGGCATCATTGGTCCATATTTTTTCGAAAATGAGGCTGGTGCTACGGTTACTGTCAATGGAGTACGCTATAGAGACATGTTAACCAATTTTTTATGGCCTATTTTGGATGATATGGATGCGGAAGACTTGTGGTTTCAACAGGACAGAGCTGCGTGTCACACAGCCCAAGAAACAATCGATTTATTGAAAACCAAATTTAATGGACGCGAAGAGGTGATGTCAACTGGCCACCACGAAGCTGTGATTTAACGCCACTGGACTTCTTCTTGTGGGGCTATGTGAAAGATAATGTTTACGAGAATAATCCGCAAACAATTCAAGAGCTCAAAACCAATATCGAAGACGTCATCCATGAAATAGAACCACAATTATGCAGAAATGTGCTCGAAAATTTTGTTAAGAGGATCGACGTCTGCAAACGTAGTCGTGGTGGACATTTGCCCGATATTGTTTTTCATTCATAAATGGTAAAGTCTCTACAACATATTTCGATAAAGAATTACAGAATTTTCCTACAAATGTGTGTTTCTTTTGAAATTTAAAAACAAAGTTCTTATTGGTAGACTCTGTATTACATTTTTTTGTGTGTAAAAGGAAACTAAATATATGTATAATCCCGCTTGTATTTAAGCTACAATGAAAGTCGTTATAAAAGTCTAACGTTTGCTCAAGAACACTTATGTGGTAACATAAGTGTTGTTATGAATAAGAGGGGAATTGTTCATAAGAGTACTCACACTATAGTAATATTTTATTTGAATACTTCGACGTATCATAATTAATATTTTAAAAGTCACTTTGGATATTTTGGATTGCCTTTACATTCCGAACGCTAAAAGTAATTTAAAATTGATGTAAGTTAGTTTTATTCTTGTAGCTACACACAAACAGGAACTTGAATAATATTTTAGAGCTAAAATGATAAAGTTGATTCCATATAGCTCTATTTTTAAAGAATGCTTGATTTGATTGTTTTAATAATCAACTCCTAAATGGTTATCAGTTTTATTTAATTTTGTTTTTCTAGTCAGAGATGAATTTTAGATTTCTAGAATTCTAATCTAATTCTAAACTTCTTAATCCTGAAAAATATGACTCAGTAAGTAAAGAATGTAGTTCCAACAATGGGCCGCAAACCGCACATGTAATTACGCGGCCACGACATCAATATCTCGCGACCTGAAACCTTAAAAATATGTCGGAATGTTAAATTTTGAATTAAGTAATATGTAAGGGCCCAGCACATACAAAACTAGCCGCATTAACAGTGGAGCGGAATGTAGTAGGGATTTTTATTCCCCGCAGTTGGACAGGTGTTTTATAATAGTTGTTGCGAGAATTCGTCGACCAAAGTGGACTTGAAAGACTGCGCCATATCGATATCGAGACAGCTACAAATAAATAGTTGATTATCTGGTCCAATAATTGCATTTTTAAGGCTCTCCCACATTTATACTAATGATAGTGGTAATATGTTACGGCGAATACTATCAGACGGATAAATCTAAGAGGCAATCATCATCTCTTGTGTGCACGACGAAGCGGCTTCTCAACTTACGAAAACCGCAATGAAAATATGCAAATCGCAACGTGTTATTAGTTAATTAACAACAAAAAGTAACAACGTACGAATTTTAAATAAAGTAAAATTTGTGGGTGGTACCAGTAGCTTAGTCGTTTGGAAATTTGTATTTGTGTCCATTTTGAAGATGGCCAGCGGCCATTTTTAATCAATGCAATTTCTTCGGATTAAAATCGTAGTTTTTCATAATCACAAATTACCTTCGTATGTTATTGACAAGTTAATATATGTTTGTCGAGGAATTATGTAATTATATCACAATTTTCTAATTTCCTGTATTCCCAGACACATATGTGAGCTTCGGAGAAAAAAGACGACGAAGGGAAATCCCCGTTCTCCGTTAAGAGTTTCTTTTAAATAATGGCACGAACCCAATCAATTTGTATACACCCTGTATACAAAACACGAAAACCTGTTGTGTAATTTTATAGTTCGAAGTTTTTGGTAACCCTAGAAATTTATTTGTCGTCAATCATTAGCGTACCAGGAATTTAATTAGTCTTATATTAAAATTAGAAGTGTGTAATTTAATACTCCTTAACCCGTCTTGGGAAACAGGATAACGGTAAACGTGAGTTAGAAACGCGCCGTTGGAAACTTTTATGCGTTTGAAAGTGCGTCGATAATCAATTAATAAAATAACAAGAAAACTAAACCAGTATTCCAGTTCGTTAAATTTAAATTCTGTAGACAATGGCGTGGAATTGAAACATAAATACCGAATGAAAGTCGGTACAAGTGACAGAAGTAGGCCGGGTTGATTGTCGTCGTTCATCTGTTTTATGTGAGAAGCGTTTAACTAACTCTAGACATCCAGTTCTCACTTGGGTTAATATTAATAGGAATTAATAAGAGCGTATCGCCTCCAACCAAAACGAACGCTGATTGATATTAAAATTATTTTAATTTGTGGACCGTACTTGCTTGCATAATGGCTATTGCTTTATCCAGTACGTCGTCGTATTTCTGATTGTATATCAGGATAACTTTGAACGTTCGAGTACATACTTAAATGACGGCAACATCAAGTATTAAAAAGTTGTATGCGAGCCAAGTTGGACTTGCGTGTGCTTGTTGCCCGGCGTACAATGAAACACTCGGAACTCTTCGTAGCCGATAAATTAACTCCATTTAGTTTATTTAAATCTTGGCATTAAATTTTACGCCTTCGTAATAATCACAATCTTTATTTGCCGCAATAAAACTATTAGTTTAAATAAATAAAATGCACGGTTCGATGTGATGAATTTTATAGTTTTACCGCACCTATTATGTTGCTCGTCGGAGGCATTAAAAGAAATTTAATTGCGACTTGTCGTACTTTACAGGACAAAGTAGCCAATAGTTGATTGTCAGTGAAGGTAGCAGAAAATTGTTTTCTTTATATCTCTTATTTTTATTGGTGTAAGACTAATTTTCTTTAGAGCTTTTTACTTTTATTTCTTTTTAAGTAGCAGACAAAAATTTTTATTTGGAAATAGTATCATAAGTTAACAAAATAACTACACCGATTTATACTTATAACAATTAGGTCGTCTTCTTCAAAGAGTAACATTTTTTAACTTTATTACAAGTACTCGATTCTAATTTTGATCATCTAAAGACCGTTCTACATTACATAATTTATTGTACAAGAAATTGTGCAATTTTTGAAACAATCCAAATTGCACAGCATCTTGAGTAGTCTCAAAATTTCGTGTTTGATATTCGCACTCTAATTCTTGCCCAAAAAATGGCCATTATTGCTTGTGTTTAGTAAAAATTTATTGCAAAAAGGGCTAAACTGTAGAAACAAGCAAAGAGAGTCTAGAAGAATAGCAAACAACGTGGTTACAAATTGAGACGAAATAGGGCAGATTGAAACAATTTTTAAACAAGCAATATTTCACGCAATTTGCTATTTGAAGCTACACTATTTAGATTGTTTCAAAAATTGTACAATTCTGTCACCCAAAACGGTTTTTCCCTTACAAAGCAATTTCAGAATCCAAACGAAGAGATCACAAAAGGACATCGATTACAAGCTCAGAACTGACGGAGAACAAAATGCAGAGGAAATTGAAAGAAATTGGGAAAAATAGAATTGGCTATACAAGAGGCTACACAAATCGAAAAGTAAAATAAAAAGAAAATGAACTTGGAAAGACGAAAAATGTAAGGAGGGCTTAAGGAAAAAAGCGAAGCTAAGGCAAAAGACGTTACACTCCCAAACCGAAGAGAGTACAAGGAGATATAGTGAGCAGAAAAAAAAAGTAAAGCAAATCTGTAAGGATAAAATAAGAAAATTTTAAATACTAAAAGAAATGGGAATAAAATATAGACGAAAGAAGCTTTCTATAAAGACAGTAAAAACATAAGGAAAGGTTACCAAAAGAGAACAGTATTTTGTAAGGACAAAAAGGGAAAGTTACTGGGAAGTGAAGAAGCCATGGCAGCCAGATGGAAAGAGCTTTTTGAGAAGCTGTGGGGTTCAGGGATAATGGCCAGGAGAAAAGAAGATCTGCAAGAGACAGAAAGAGAGGAGGAAGATGTAGAGGAGTCCAGCAAGGAAGAAGTTGAAGAGATCCTAAACCTTATGAACTACAACAAAAGCCCAGGGGAAAACGATATCAACGTGGAAAATCTGAAATATGGAGGAGATACTTTGAAATTTAAGCTATATGATTTAGTCTAGGAGATTTGGAGGACAGAAGTCATGCCGCAGAAATTTAAAAAAGTTATAATAACACCAATATACAAAAAAGGAGATATTACGAAGTGTCAAAACTATAGAGGCTTAGCTTGCTGGACGTCACATACAAAATAGTCGCTACCATTGTAAAAGAAAGACTAGAAATATATGCGGGGTGACTCTCAGGCCGGGTTTCGTAAAAACAGATCTACGACCGATCAGATGTTCATGCTGAAGCAGATAATGACAGGCTGCCACGAGCACAGCTTCGAAACACATATGCTGTTCGTCGGCTTATGATTCAGTAGACAGGGCGAAATTGTATTTGTTGAAAGGCTTTCTAATTAAAGATAATAAGGTTAGTGAAACTAACATCAAGCAATACTATAGGTGCGGTGAAAGTAGGCGGAAAACTATCTGAAACATTCGAAGTAGAAAAAAGGTTGAGACAAGGGGATCCTCTGTCAACAACGCTGTTTAATCTAGCATTCGAATATCAAAGAAAGTAATATAAACAGGCGAGGAATGTTCACCAGTATCTGCCAGCCAGATGGAAAGAGTGTTTTGAGAAGCTGTGGGGTTAAGGGTTAATGGCCAGGAGAGAAGAAGATCTGCAAGAGACAAAAAGAGAGGAGGAAGAAGTAGAGGAGTCCAGCAAAGAAGAAGTTGAAGAAGTCCTAAACCGTATGAAAAATAATAAAAGCCCAGAGGAAAATGGTATCACCGGATGATGTCTTGCTAATTAATGGCCCGTAATAAGAAAGAACTGCAACAAAAAGCAAAAAAACTTTTTAAAGTCAGCAAAAAGCAGGGAAGGGATGGAAAAGATGGGAAACAGAAGATGAATCTTTCAAAATGAGGATAGGAAGGGAAGAGATATTACATTTAGAAGAAGTGGAAAGCTACAAGTACCTGGGGACGCTGATAGACAAGAAATGTAATTGACAGAAATAAATCTAAGTTAGCAAAGGCGAAGAGATGTGTAGTTCAGGGAATTCAAGGCAAAAGAATTATCAAGGAAGGTGAAAATAAGAGTGTATAAAACGATTTTGGGACCAACACTGTTATATGACTGCGAAACATGGGTAATGAATAAGAAATTGTCAGAGAAAGTTGAAATATGAGAGAGAAAAATATTAAGAAGAATTTTTGGAGGCAAAAAAGTGGGGGAGTTGTGGAAAAGCCGTACTAATGCAGAGGTGTATGAAAGCTATGGAGAACCTGCAATATCTCAAATGATAAAGGCGCGACGTTTGCAATGGTTAGGACACTTGGAGAGAATGGGAGATACGGAAGTTAAGAAATGTGGATGGGCGCCACCAACGGGAAGAAGAAACAGAAGTAGATCGAGCAGATAATGGCGGGAGGCAATGAAAGAAGATTTAAATAGGTAAAAATTGTGATGCCCAAGGTGTAGGCCAAATGGCTTTATATATATATACGAGGGCAGTCCGATTTTAAAGGTACAGGTGGCTATGAAACAAACACCGCAAGCGAAATATTGCCGTCATATGCATGTCTAGACAGGTTGAAACGTGGTAGTAGAGTCTGGAGCATTGTTGTGTGTAAGATTCAATTTACTAGCTTAATGGAAGCAAGCAAATATGGCGTGTGTAGTCGCAGAGTATTCCAAGTATGAAGTGCGTGCAGTTATCCGATTTTTGCAAGCCGAAGGAGTTAATCAGAGCGAAATTCATCGCAGGTTAGGGGACGTTTATGGCCCGAAGGTCTTAAGCTAGCGCTTGGTGCAAAAAATTTAAAGATGGACGAACGGATTTGATTGATGATCCGGAGAAGAACAGAGGCAGAGGTCCTTACCTCACACACAGATGAAAACTACTCAATTGTTAAAGGTTTGATTAGGGAAGATCGTCGCATTAAAAATTGCGGAAATGACTGGCATTCCTAAGAGTTGTATCCATAAAATCATAGACGACCTAAATTTTCGCAAAGTTTCGTCTCGCTGGGTGCCGAAAATGCTCTCCGAGAATCACAGAACCAATCGAATGAGTGCGTCACTTCAACATCTCACCCGATACCAACAGGAAGGCGATTCTTTCATTGAAAGCATCATTACCGGAGATGAAACCTGAGTTTATGAGTTCACCCCAGAGTCGAAGCAACAGTCCATAATGGGGAAACATCCAGATTTCCCAGTTCACAAAAAATTCAAAGCTCAACCATCTGCCCGCAAAACCATGGCTACCGTGTTCTGGGATAGTGAAGGCCTATTGCTCTGTGAATTCCTTGAACCGCGCACAACTATTAACAGCGACAGATACTGTGAAACTCTCCAGAAATTGCACAGCCATTAGAAGGAAAAGGCCAGGACGATTACAAGGAGTTAAACTTTTGCACGATGGCGCAAGACGTCAAAATCAAACTAAGGAGTGGTTGACTCAGCGGAAGTGGGAGGTCCTCCAACATCCGCCATATAGTTCTGATTTGGCTCCCTCCGATTTTTATTTATTCGCTCCCTGAAGAAATTTTTGGCGGGGAAACGCTTTGCGGCTCAACAGGGATTGCAAAACACAGTTGTGGACTACACTAGCGCGAAGGGATGTTCAAACTACTGTCACGCTGGGATAAATGTCTCAATCTTTATGGAGAATATGTCGAGAAATAAACAAAAGTAGGTAGTTTTTGTAGAATGTATTAAATATTTTCTCTAAATATGTATGTTAGTGAAATTTTGGCTTGTACCTTTCATATCGGACAGCCCTCGTATATAACGTAATTCGATAGTAAGAAAAATTATTATTAAACAACATCGGAGCTTTTATTTGTATTTTGTAATTTCTTAGTAATTTTTGTAATTAAAAGTTATTTCTTAATATTATTATACATGGAAGGAAAAAATCGTGTATTTATTTATTTATTTTTTTAATGACAAGATAAAATTAATCGATAACTGGTAGTCTTTTTCTATAGCATCTTATTTGTTCTTCGGAACAACGGAAAGTCTTACGATGCTTAATTGACACGTCAAGTGATTTCGTTGCATGTATACATTTTGACTTAACATTATCGATTTTCCCTTGCGCTCAATCAGCACACACTATCTTCACCCAAGAGAGTCCTTGCCAGGTGATTAATCGTCATTTAACTTGTAACATGCTTTGATTTTTGTATTCGTATCTGGTATCGCACTTAACAAAAATAAATAAAACGCTGTAGATGCGATGATTGTGTATTATTATTAATGATGTGTTTCGGTATTTTTAATATATGCATTTTTCAATCGGCCTCGGTACAATTGCACAATCACGAGTTTTAGACGTAGATTGTCGATTGTATTCGGTGGGATTTTTTTTTGTGCGCTGTGCATCGAGGTTATAGCTACGAAAATGTACCGTTACTTAACGGAGGAGTAGTAATGTGAATTGTAATGATACAATATTATAATTTGCAATATATATTACCGGTTGTCAGATCAAAGAAGTGTAAGTAAAAAAAAAAAAGAAACTTCTGGTCCATTCACAACAAAAGATATTTTGAATTTACACCATACGGATGCTGTGTTCAAAATGATTTGCTAAATTAACAAATTATGATACTTCAAATCTCACAATACGCGTAATAAATTTAAGGAAAATTAGGGCAACGACTGATGGGAAATTTTCAACTCAGTACATTGGATAAAATTTATGTTAAATACATACCTGGACAGTAACAACTATATCTGTAAATTGTATGCCATCACTAGCCCTCACAGTTAATTTATAGACGTCCTTCGTTTCCCTGTCCAAGGAATCAGCTAAAGTCAACACTCCAGTATTCGCATCGAGTGCAAAATGGTTATCACTTCCAGAAATCAGAATGTATTCTAATTGCCCTAAGGTGTCCGGATCATCAGCTTTAATAGTCGCCACTGACAAACCCGGACTCAGATCTTCAGAAACGGAATACCTCAGGGGCGTATCTTTGAAAACAGGTGGGCTGTCGTTCTTGTCCAAGACGGTAATTCGAACCTGCAAGCGAAAACCATATGTTTATATATGAATTACTTCCGCTGAGCTAGTTGCGTAAATGAAGCTATTGATTTTCTCGCGGTGTATAATTAAAGTTGGAAATTAATCGGACTGAATACGTCTATCGACTTTGAATATCGTAATTTATTCAATGGCGTAAAAAGCGCAAAACGGTTCGCGGGAATGCCACCATTATTATATAATTTGAATAATATCGAGCTTCGCAGCTTATTATAAAACGATCACATCAATTAGTTCCATCAAACTGATTGCAATCGAATTAAAATTACAAGAACTAGTACACGATTAGCTTGTAAATTGATTCCATTTAGCGTTTCATAGGCGCGACAAGTGGATAATGTTGACATTCGACGGTGGAAAAAAAATGGCTGCTGAAATTCTAAGTATGCAGTCAGTGCGCGATCATAAGAGCCAGTTCAGTACTTGTTCATATTTTTTTTTCTTTGACTAATAATATAACCTAGCCCGTCGAATATAAAATGCCAAATAAATTCTTGAAAAAACTTGCTGCGGGAATTTTAATTTACATACAATTTAACCTGGGCCTTGGGTCCTCGTAAGGTTGAACTGAATTGAATACCTCTTTATTTATTTCAAAACTTTCATAATTGCTTTACTTCTTCTTTTCCCTTGTTTATGATATCTGATGATTTTGGCCACATTTTTATGCTTTCACTTCCAATAACATTTAAAACTAATTAAATGAAAATAATTAACTATTTTTTGGTATATGTAACACAGCGTTTTTCTTTTGGTTTTCCTCAATTTATTGTATTTCACTATTTCTCAAAACTATTTCATATTTACGTCACGTTGGCATCAATATGTCAAAAGAAATTCCCTATTTGCGACAACTCCTTCACGTTATTGCAAATTATTTTCTTCCTTTTTGAAAATTTAAGTAAGCAAGAACGCAAACAGTTGAAGACACAATTTATCCCCAAAACAACAATACTAACTATACTAGTACTACGTAACACAATACTTATGTGTAAAAAAATTTGAATTAGTTCAAAATTTCATTTCTGTTGAGCCAATCTCCTAAATATGTCTCCATATGTCGAACATAATTTTGGCAATGTTCTTGCGTTCTAGCTTCAGAAGCATCACGAATTTTTGCATACAGTTGTTCATCGTTCGTGGGCTGACTTCTCTTTGAACTTGTTTCCATAGAGATAGCACCTAAGTTTTTTGTGGCCCATACGACCGCTAAACACTCTTGTTCAGTTACTGAATAGTTCCTTTCTGCTCGATTCATTTGTCTGCTAGCATAGGCTATAGGTTTTTCTTCTCCTCCAACTTCTTGACTGAGGATGACTCCTATAGCTGTTCCTGATGCATCCGTTGATACTATGAATAGTTTATTGATATCTGGATAAATTAACACTGGTGGGGTACATAACTTTTCCTTCAAATAATCAAAAGCTCCTTATTGCTCTTCCGTCCATTCTAACTTTGATTCTTTTTTGGTAAGGCTGATCAACGGTATTGCCTTACGAGAAAACTCGGGTATGAACTTCCGATAAAATCCAACAAGTCCTAAAAATGCTCTTACATCCTTCACGGATTTTGGTAGTGGATAATCCTTCACTACTTGCATCTTCTCTGGATCCGGTTTCACTCCTTTCCTCGAAATAACATAGCACTTCGCTTCCGTAGAAACAAATTTACATTTGGATGGCTTTAACTTTAAATTACCTTCATCTAACCTTTTAAATACCTCTTCAAGTATCTCTATATCTACTGAAGTCGTAAACTAGACATTGTTCTCCTGTCATTCCTGACAACACTGAGTACATTAACCTTTGAAATGTGCTTGTAGCATTGACGAATCCAAATGGCATACGTAAACATTCGTAATGCCCATCCGGTGTCGAGAATGCTGTTTTTTCTATATCACGAGGATCAACTTCTACCTGCCAATATCCATTGGCTAAGTCGAGAGTAGAAAAATACGTAGCATTTCCAAGCTGATCAATGGTCTATTGAAGATTGGGTAACGGAAAATAATCACGTTTTGTAATGGAATTTAAAGCGCGATAATCAATGCAAACTCGAATCTTGTTTTCACCCTCGCCACCATGATAACTGGTGCTGACCAAGGTGAGTTGGATTCCTTAATAACTTTTTGGTCTAACATTTCTTCAATCTGTTCCCTCAGCTAAATTCGCTGGCTAAATGCTACACGATACGGTGCCTTCGCAATTGGAGGCATCTCTTCTGTAATAATTCGATGTCTCACCCCCTGAGTACATCCCAATTTGCTATCACCCTTCATAAAAACATTTGCATACTTTCGGAGCAAAACTAACAACATTCTCTCCTTCACCTCATCTAGGTAGCTTAAATCAAAGTCCTCAACTGTCCCAGTTGTCTTCTTCGAACTCTTCTTGATAGCACTAATTACTTTTTCCTTTACTAGGGGAACTTCTATCTTTTCTCCATAAGTAAACTAATGGTTTCTTCAGAAACGTTAAGAATGCATATTGGAATTTTCGGCTTAGCCTTGGAAATAGATCTTGCAACTGCTATTCCGTGGATTAAGATTCCTGTCGGTTCAACTAAAATTTTTTTATCAGGGTTGATCAGACCCTGTTCAACTTCACACATGTACTGATATCTCGGAGGAATTTTGATGGACTTCTTAATGCGCATTGGGTAGCTGTCAACTACTTCTTCCGCTTTACTCTTCGTCATTGACAGTGACGATGGTAACCTTGGTTCCTTCCTCAATGTCACCTCCTTTAACTTCTTATCTTTCTCTTATTCCGACAGAACATTCTTATTTCCTTTACAATTATTCTCTTTTCTTTTGACATGGACTTTTCTTTCTTTTTCTTTAACTTGCTACGCGCTAACCTCTACTTTCGAGCTGTCTTCCAAGCTCGTGGTATCCAAATAGTAAATTCAAATTTCAATTTGTTTTCCACTGAACGTCGTTTCAACAATTTTTCTCACTTTGGTCCTATTAAGTCGATCAAGTCCACACCCGCATTGCAAGTTTTTTAACCTTGTTACGTAGACAATGGTTTTTCAGCTGAATCAGCGCTTACTTTAATGAGTTATGGGTGGGTTTTTGACAACTCTTCTGCTTGGCCTTTGATAACAGAGCGACATCTCCCGTCCTGATGCTAAACAGCTCTTCAATGGGATTTAAAAAGGACTGTACGGGGACAGAAAAACTGGAACATGTCCATGATCTCTTATTAGTTGTTGAATTTCGTCCGTTCTATGAACGTCCATTACAAAATATGTGCCTCTTATATGATCTTCGCCTAAGTGGCCAATTAAAATTGTCAAGAATTCTCCAAAGTGGTCTGCATTGTATGGCCTATCTCGAACGGTGAATTAATAAAAAGGAAATTGTTTGACAAACACAGCACTCTGTTTAATAGAAGTAGGAAATAGTTTTGAGAAATAGTGAAATACAATTGACAATAGAGGAAAATCAAAAGAAAACACTCTAACTATGAAATTGATAAGTTTAATCATTTTTCGTAGATAGAACGACCTTGTTCTATTTGGTTTTTTAAAATAAACTAAATGCTGAGAGTTTCATGGCTTTTATTAGTAGAGATGGCACTAATGAGGACATTAACATATTTGTTACACGAAGGGGATTTATAAAGGATAGTTCAGGGATACGTTAGTCTAATAAATAATCCATGAGAATTTGAGCAATAATTGGATTCAAAGAAGAACTCGTAGGTGCACTTCGTGTACTTGTAAATACGTTTTATTGCGGAATAGTCACTAAATATAAATTCCACCGTGTTGAGGAAGAATTTATTTATTATCTTAGAAAGAGCTATCATATTTTTCAAATAAATCACTTGTTAAATGAATAAGGAGACTGCATTTCGCCTCTTTTACAATTTCAGAACATACTTTTGTCTTATATTTGTAATTACTTATTAATACGAAGAAGCAATTATTATTTTATTCGCTCCATTTGTCCTAACAAGATGAAATTTCCCTAGTCTCCTGTCAATTTCTATTGCATCTTAGTTAACGCGAACGTTACATAATGTATAGTTGTTACGTACGCCTCTTTTGCTTTTGCACTTAGAGCATAATTAACTGCATAATAGGTGTTTTTGCTTGGATAAGGTAATTAAATAAACACCAAGGAAACTCGTGTTTGCACAAACAATCAATGGACTTTGTATGTACACACGATCGCCTGTTTAACTACATATTTTGGTGTAAACACTGTTTGTTCGAGCTTAATAATACAACAGTTCCTTTTTGTATGCACTAAAGATTAGGTGATCGGTACTCTCTTTCAATGAAATTCTATTTACTGTTTCATAACTTTTAAGTAAGTAAGAATTAGGGGAACAGTTCCTTTTATTAAGTAAACTCGAACCAGTAACTTACATCTAGACTTCAGTTTTATTTAATAATAACACGAACAAGTCGAACTTTTCATTGAAAACTTACTTTCGAGTGGGTGCCGGTTATAGTACCATTAAATTTGATATCTATGTTACGTACATGTGTAATTTATACGGCGCGGACATATAGCATTGTGTAATTATAACAATAACTATTTAAAGATGTTTGGGATGTTCGAGTGTTTCTTTTTATGTGTGGGAAATATTTGAGTGTGTTTGAAATGGTTAATAAATTTCGAATGAAATTAAATCGTTCGTAGTGTTGAGTTACAATGTGGTCGTTTGTTTCAAAAGAACAATGGTGATTGTGATTGTAAATTAAAATATATATATATAAAACACTCTTTGTAACGAGTTTAAACAGCTTATGAAATAAATTATTTCGAAATTTTTATATTTTCCAACCTGTAGTAACAGATGAATTCTTGATTATAATACACCGTGTACCAGAACTCGCGCCCCAGAGAGCAAAAGCTTGTGCATACAGCAATGGAGATAGTAAATTCGAAAACTAAAATTGTCTATGTTAAACTGTATTCGAATGCAGACGAAAAAACGGTAGCCAATACCGATAGCTCTTACGTAGGTAAAACATAGGACCTTTAAATATTGCTAGGAAACGGTCGAACATTGTTATCTATAAAACTTTTAAAAATATTTTGGTCCACTGTAATGTCAATGTGACCGTATTCTCTAAAAAGTCAAATGAAGTTCTAATAGGAACACCGAATTAGTTGAAATGAGGTATTAAAATTAAAAATCAAGATCAAAAAGTTAAAGTAAATGCTCGAAATGTCCGCCATTCATTTGTAAACACAGCCGTGCTCTTCTCAAAAGACTAGATTTAGAATTGGTAACCATTTGAGGAGTAACCGCCGCAAAAGCATCTTGGATTCGGTTCCTGAGCTGCTCCTTGGTCTCAATTGGTACACGATATACAATGCTTTTAACATGTCCCCAAAGAAAAAAATCCAAAGGATTTAAATCCGGTGATCGAGCAGGCCAATTTCGTGGACCACTTCGTCCAATCCATCGGTCAGAATATTGTTGATCCAAGACTTGCCGAACTTCGTAGCTAAAATGTGGTGGTGCTCCATCATGTTGGAAACACTCGTTAATTGGAAAAATCAGTGGTACAGCGTCTAATAAATTTGGCAGTTCTGTATTTAAGAACTCTGCATAAATTTGGCCTGTTAAACGTGCAGGAAATTCAAAAGGTCCAACCTGTAGGATAACAGTCAAATTAGAATCTAAAGAAAAAAATAATTATTCGATGACATACTACGCGATCTTCTAATACACCAGCCCACAAATTAATCGAAAATCGGTTTCGAAATCCCCGTTCGAAAAGAGCATGTGAATTTGCATTTGCCCATACATGCAAATAATGCGCATTGAAGCATCCTTATCGACCAAAAAGAGACTCATCCGAAAACATAATTCTGGTGACAAAATTGGGATCGAGTTCTTCTTGGTCTAACAACCACTGACAGAATTCCATTCTAGCGAGATAATCTACCGGTTGCAAATGTTGCACTTGCGTGAAATGAAAAGGGTGTTGGTGATCATCTTTCATAACCCGCTGAACCGAAGTGTGGGAAACACCTAGTTCCCGCGCAACTTCTCTAATGCTTCGTCTACCATCTTCCTCAAATGCATGTAATATGGCCTCTTCATTTGCAACAATTCGAATTCTTCTAGGAGCACCACCAATTTCTTTACGAGTCGGAACAACTTGACCGGTCTCTTTCATTCGTGCGACAGCCCTGAGGATTACTTTATGGTCTACGGGACTTTTGGGAAAACGCTGGGAAAAAATTCGTGCTGCTTCCCTGGCGTTGCGTCCACACTCCCCATAAATGACGATCATTTCGGTATAATCAGCGGCGGAAAACATATTCAAATTTTAAACTTAAACCTTTTAAGTGACAGTTACAATGACAGCAGTGTCAGAATAAAGTGGACCAGTTTCTTCACATTTTTTTATATCAACAATGCTTTTCTACGTATCCTAGCAATTTAACGAAAGCCTACGCAATACCTATGGCCATCTGCTGTTCTGCTTTTGGGATTGGCTATTGTTTTTTATTCTTAACTTAGTTATCCTTTACGTTAAACAATTTTAGTTTTTGAATATGTGTTCCGTATTGCCACTGACATTTGCCATTGCTCTCTGGGGCGCGAGTTCTGGTACACGGTGTATAATATTGGTCACTGTAGCTCAGTTCTTAACAATTGAAGATACCTGTGCCAAAGATGACTCTATATTGTATATTTTTTCAGAATTTTCTAAATTTTATTATTTAAAAACAAGATACAAAAGATAGATAAATCAAGATACAAGAACTATAGTATCCAAAAAGTTATAAAAGGAAGACAGATTTCTTTTTCTATCCACAGGCACCTATAGATGTCGAATATTGTTTTTATTTAATTTGATAAAATCAAAAGCCATGGTAATATTGAATCCCATATGAGTATTGGCTTAGCTACTACTTATGTAACAGTTTCTACAATTTTGGAAGATATAAAAGTAATTCAATACAATTTACTTTTTTGGGTATGTCAAACTTACTCACATTTGAATTTATAAAATAAATCACTCTTATACAGGGTGTATTACAATTGGCGATATATATTCACGCTGATTCTGTGTTAAAAACTGTACAAGCGAATACTATAAGGTTCTTTCCAAAAATGTATAGTTTCCAAAATATAACCGATTCAAG
Source organism: Serrognathus titanus (assembly GCA_039766575.1). Taxonomy (NCBI): domain Eukaryota; kingdom Metazoa; phylum Arthropoda; class Insecta; order Coleoptera; family Lucanidae; genus Serrognathus; species Serrognathus titanus. The sequence goes on from CM077912.1 coordinate 6,822,102, forward strand.
TTTTTCAAATTTGGCAATGCCATATAAAGAATTGTATTAAATTAATTCGTTTGTTTGAAGCTACTTAGTAAATAGATTTTCAATGATACGAATATTTGCCAAAGACTTAAATGAGTCAAGTCAGTATTGATTATTGCACGTTGCTGTTCGGTAAGTGAATGGTTAGCATCTGAAGTTTGTTATCTCATTTCTCCTAATTTGAAATTGTTTGATCCCCTTGAACTACTTTAAGACAAAGGCAGGGTCATATAAAATTTTATTTTGGATTATTATTTACAGGTGTTTTTCTATTTGTCAATGCATCACTACTTTGGACACACAACGCGTTGTTTTCGGTTTAAATTCCTTATTTACTGTCTCTTTTCCATCCTTAACTATTTGAAAATTTGGTCATGAATACGTGATGCATTCAAGATGGCATTTCTCACAACGTTACTTCTTGTAATGCGATGTGATTCCGAACAATCGTTTTTTGCGACGGTCGCCGTTTCACGATATCATTTCGGATCCTCGTAATTAACATTTCGTAATTAAATGCTTCGGTAATTAGAAGTAAATGAATTTTGATGTCCAAAACGTGATTATGGGAAGACGAGGCTGCCCATTCCTGTCCGGTCGGGTATTTAAGCGGCGCCAAATTCTAAGAAAACGTACAAATATGAGACAAGTCAGACAAACATCATATAAAGTGACGAAAACAAGAATACACTTAGTTAATACTCGGAGCTCATTAGTATTCTCTGCGAATTAATCCAAAAACAGAGCGGCAAAAGACACCGACAACATTCATCGACGTACATTCCGGCCCAGCTCATTTCTGCCGCTAAACGACATCAAGCAGCACTGCAAATATTTCAAAATCGTGCTGAAAAAGTGCTCGGCCAAGCAGACGCGACTCATAAACATCCACCCGAGAATGTCACGCATGCAGGGGCGGACTATAACAACAGAAAACCGTACCACGACAAAAACGTAACAAGACAATAGTATCTTTAATATCTAATTTCCAGATTACATTCCATATTAATGAATGAAAAAATTGCGTCCGCTTACAAAACTGCGTGCATTTTTGCTCAAAAGCGCAGGATACTTTTCGCCCGAGGGGCATTTCAAAAAACGGACACTTCGATGACAGTATTTCATATTTTATCATCGGCAATTTAATGTGTCACTTTTTGTCTCGTTTTTACTTGATAAATTACACGTAATGATAATTCGAAGTAACGGGTCGTTTATTGTTCATTCATATCAAAGGTGATCCAGACTTTTTGGTTGAAAAAAAGAATTTTCGTAATATGCTACGCAATTACTCAATACCGACAAAAAAGAAATTATTATAAAAATTATATTTACTTTTTGGAAAGTTCGTTAAACTAAATTAATTTTAAAAAGCCTTTTCTTTTCAGAGTAGACACCATTAATGGAGGGAAAAAAATTAATGTCGTGCCTAAGTATTCAGGTTATATGAATTATAACAGAAATGTTCGAACAACATGAACAACATTAAACGAACTATATTATTATGAATATAATTATACGGGAAAGGAAAACCTACTCTAGGGCGATATACACGTAGGCGGTCGTAATTTGCAACGTCCGACATATCTCGAGTGTTACTGGAAATTTACGAAACCGATAAATATTCCTTTTTAACCTAGAAACTTACGCGTACTTTGTAAATTAAGACGTAATTGGTTCACTTCGTATAAATCAAGTGATACGTTATTATTCCAGGTGCCTGTAAAGGAGCGTGCTGAAAGTCTGAAACAGTGAACGTACGTCAATAAATCATATTCCACGTAGATTGTAAATTGTACAATTTTTCTACAAATTAAAGTAGATCACTCAAACGTGTTAGGCTTTAGTTAAAAACATGACACAAAGTTATATAATTACATTATTAAACATGTTGGATTTGTGAAATTAATTATTAAATTTTCTTTTAATTTCATTGTCCATATGGTGATGCTGAAGAGAATTTCATAGGCTAATTTGATTGGATTACATACTGAAAAAAAAAATTCATAAATATTCATATCGAAATGACTTTTTCACTGAAAACTTGAAAATATCCTTGAAAAGCCTCGAAGCGAGAGCAGGTTGCAGTGCATGGCATGGCTAATTCACACAACGGTCCATCGATGTCTTGGCCGTCGTCCACGCGAAATTCCGAAGAACTCTGCCTGCATTCGCCTGGCCGAACACGTTCATACATGCAGCGATTACCGTTGCTTGGGTGCAGTGATGTATGTGGCCGATGCAGCGCATCTCCAAACGCGCCCCAAAGCTATTCTCGACTGTAATCTTTCTATCAAAACTAAACTGAGCAAGAGTCAAGCGTGATCTATCGATTCGAGCGTTAAGGAATCCTTAAAAGCACTTCACGATAGCAAATTTCGGACGTTACGATCAATAAAACGAGCGAACAGTGAGAGGTTCTGCATAATGCGGTTAATTGTTATGTTCAACGTCAAAATCCGATACACCGTGATACATGGGTCTCGGTCGATTACTTTTTTTTTCTTTGGGTAAAATTTAAGCGAGACATTGTGCGCAATTTTACTTAGATTTACTTCATTGGTTGTACAGGATATTTATTGCGAAGTTCAATTTTATGCGAAATTACATTCACACTTCACAATCCATTTAACAAATTTGGTTAGGAAAATTTGATTTCATTTGCATTTGTACCAATTTCATATACAGGTTGTTTACGCATTCGTACGTTCTAGGAAGTGCAGGGGTCATTTAAATTTTATAGTAAATTGTATCAAAAATGAAATTGAATTAAAAATGTGTTCTACCTCCAAACCGTATTTGCAGCTCAAGGACGTCTGGTTCCAAATATTTTGTATAACAATTAATTAATGAATTACGTGTACACTTCTGGACAAAATTAAGGGACCACTTGAAATAACTTTTCCAATTTGCAAGACATTTTTAATAGACTTTTCACATGTCATAAATTGATGTTTATTAAACACAATTCAAATAGTGTGCTATGAAACAGTTAACAATAGCAAGGCATTCTCTGCTAGGAAACGAAAAGTCAATAAAAAGGCCTAATTGTTGACACCTTTTTAAGTCATTTAATTAATAAAGCGTGCTTTTTGTTTGGAAAATTAGTGAATTTGCTTGCATTAAGTTAATTAAATATGTCTAGACGCCATTGTAGACCAGAAGAAGTATCCCAAAAGATTATTCTTCTTCGTGAAGGATATTCACAGAGAAAAGTTGCTGGAATTCTAAATACCAACAAATCTGTGGTACAGAGGGCCGCAGCACGGTTGAGAAACACTGGTAGTTTCAAAAGAAGACGCGGACAAGGTGCTAAAAGAAAAACAACACGCAGAGAAGATCGCTTTAACGAACTTCAGAGTTTAAGAAAGCGGTTTGTAACATCTCGTGAATTAAAATATGATCTTCGATTAGCCACTGGAAAAGAAATGTCTACCAAAACAGTAAGAAGAAGACTAAAAGAAGCCAATTTGTCTGCTAGAAAACCAGCAACCGGTCCAACTCTCACAACTACGCACAAAAGAAATCGCTTAAGCTTTTGTCAAAATCATCAAGGTTGGGACGAGGGGCAGTGGAACTCCGCTTTGTTTTCGGACGAGTCCAGATTCCTTCTAAGCAGGAATGGTCGCTGTGCTCTTGTCACACGAAGACCAGGCGAGCGATTTGCACCATGTACCATTCGAGAATTTGACAGATTTGGTGGGGGGTCTGTAATGGTTTGGGGTGGCATACAATTTAATGGTCGTACAGAATTGGTTTTGATACGAAATGGGTCGCTAACAGCAAGAAGATATAGAGACGAGATCATTGTACCCCATGTTCAACCATTTGCCGAAAATTTCGGCAATGGATTCATTTTTATGCAAGACTATGCCAAACCTTACACAGTTAACATTGTCACAGCTACGTTGAGAGATGCAAATAGCCAAAGTTTGGAGTGGCCTGCCAAATGCCCTGATCTCAACCTTTTCAACATCCCTGGGATCAATCGGGCAAAAAGTTAAAAACGCATCAAGACCACCAGTAACACCTGATGAGCTCTCCAACATCCTTGTTCAAGAATGGGAACAGATACTCCAAGAAAGTATACGAAACTTAATCTTAAACACGCCAAGAAGGTTAGCAGCGTGTATTGCTGCAAGGGGAGGACATACATGCTATTAATAATTTTAGTTTTGTTAATTTGTTACAAATTAGGATATAAGTTCATGAGTTAAATCTAAAATTATCATCTCTTTGTAATTGTTGTATCAGTTCTTCAATTTTCTTCGGATTTAAGTTATATGTTAAGTGACAAGCTCAAATGAACTACACATACAGCCTTGGCCAAAAGTATTAGGCACCTTCCATTAACTCCTATATCATGATGATCTGTTGGAATGGGATAAAATAAAATTTCCTAGGTACAAAATAATAACAATTTATTAAAGTAATTAGTATTTTGTTGGGCCACCTCACTGCAGCTATTCTTTTCGGCAGAGTACATAAAAGTTTATGACATTCCGCTGCGATGTATTATTCCATTCGTTCAATAACACGTTTTTTTTAAATTGCTTTAGATGTAATTGGATGCTTTCTAATGTTACGCTTTAGAATCCCCCACAAATGTTCTATGGGATTTAGGTTTGGGGATTGTGCAGGCCAATCCAGGAGGTTAATATTGTTTTCTTGAAACCACTTCATGGTAACCGCAGATTTGTGACATCTTGTTGATACAGCATTTCTTCCATATTTGTATCACCAAACATCTTGGAAAATGATTGCCGCAATGTCGTTTCCAATACGTTTATGTAAGTGTGGGAGTTCATTCGACCTTCACAAACAAACATTTCGCCTACACTGTCGCCTGTCATATAACCCCAGATCATTACACTGCCTCCTCCCATGTTTCACTGTTGGTACCACGCATTCCGGAAGGTATTCTTCACCGATTCTCCGCCTCACGTAAGCTACACCAGGAATTCCAAATACCTTACAATTAATTAAAAAGGACGTAGATTGTAAACTCACCGCATAACTTTTTACTGACGAAATGTAGAAGATGCAAACGAATTCAAAGTTACAAGTGATATATAGCAAATATTACCTCAAAATTTGATTCGTCAGACCACACAACATTTGCCTAATCCTTCTCTGTAAAGTGTTGGTACTTTATAGCCCATTCCAAACGAGACTTTTTATTTTTTTCTGTAAGCCAAGGCTTCTTTCTTGCTTTACAGCCTTTCAAGCCAGCTTTATTAAGTCTTCTTCTGATCGTTCTGTCACTGATCGGTCATCCAATTTCCTCGGATAAACTGGCAGCGAGCTCGGAGGAAGTTTTCTTTCGATGCTTAGTGGCTCTCGAATTAAATTTCGATCCTCACGGTCCGAAGTTATCCGTTTTCTACCTGATCTTGCTCGGTTCGCTTGTGATCCGGTATCTGCGTAACGTTTCAAGGCAGATTGCACCGCACAACGCGACCGTTTAATATTTTTGGCTATTTCTGTCTGTGAGTTGCCTTGTTCGTGCAAGAACTGAATTCGTAAACGTAAATGCTCACTAAGTTCGTTCTTTTTAGGCGTTTTTTACAGCAAAAATGACGATATTCAAAATTGTAATGAAATAAACACTATACTGGAAAGATCGTTCTTACTACAAGCGCTTATACCAGACTACTTATTCGGGGAACAGCAATTGCGAATTATTATCTGCCACGTTTTAGTTTTTTTGTTGTATGTTGCCTTAAATATTGCAAAAATTACTTGGATATATTATTTTTAATTGTAAATTACGTCTTCTAAATTCGTAGAACTCCAAAAGAGTAAAGATTATCATAATTAGGAAGATTAAAGCTAATTATTTCTTTTCTGAAAAAGACAAACATGATTTACAGCGTAATTAATTACGACGAAAAAATATGTTTGTGGTTAAAACTCGCATGAAAGCAAAACGAATGTTTGTTTAAGGTATGTAGTACATGACATCGTAGGCAGTAAGTATGTTATTCTATTCAAATTAATGCCACAGTTGTGTTGTAAAGGTCAATAATTTATAAGAATGCTTGGGCTCTTTCTTCGTCCGTTATAAATTGTATTTAAATAAAAACACACGTTTAATGAAACAATGGATAATTAGGCGTATTGTGGTTTTAATGTTAATTTTAATCGATACATTTTAATTGTCCATTATGAATGCTTCACAATGAATTTACGCTTCGCATTCCAAATAACACAAGGCCGTCGTTACAAAAATCGTAGAATATTTCTGTTAATAATTTGAGTTTTTTGAAACGTTAAAGCTAACTGATTTATGCAGTGCGAATGCAATTTTTCAAATTAGCAATGATTTATATTAAAGTAAATGCGGTGATTTCTTCGGCAAATCGCTGCGTGAAGTCAGGCAAAGAAGCCAAGGATTTTAAATCGAATAAAACACCCTGCGTATCCGATATCGAACTTGAATCGTTTTATTGTGCTCTTTACATGGAATATTTAGAACACGAAAATATGCGATACATATTTAAGCGTGTTCGGGTTTGAGTTATAACTTTCCATTGAAATCCCCGCCCGGAATGCACCACACAGGCAATCCGTTCGAGATAATCGAATTCCACGAATTGAATCCTTATTTGCATTAATAAATTTATAATTTTACTGCTGAAAAATATTTTATTCCTGGTTTGTGTGGCACAAGAATAAAACTTCCTCTCAATTAATATATTAATTATTATATTACGAAGTAGTAATTAAAAAATTAAATTTTAAATTTGTTGCTCACCAGAATAAGTTTTAATCGATGTTATCTTCGAAAGTTGTTTGCCTTTTTTTCTACCACGAACTAACGGATTTTTTTATTAACAATTTAAGAATAGCAGGCTGCATTAACTGTTACGTATGAATTCGCCTCTAAAAAATTTTAAAAAAAGACAGAAGGTACCCGAATTATTTGAGTTAACCGAACGCAATTTCCTCGACCAACAATACAATGTTAATAGAAACCTCTTTGTTAATTTATTTGTATTGTTTAATTATTACCCATTTGTTGTCGCTAATTAATTATTTTCTCTCTCTTTACCAGGAATCGAACCTCGTATGTGTAACAAAATTATAAATTAAGCTACCAATCTATAATTAACGAACTATTAATAACTGCTACTTGACACGAACACTTCTGAAACTAGTTCCGTTTGGTACCTGTTAATTTGTTTGAAAAAGTGGGGCGGGAAAAGGATTAGGTCGCATTCTTTTAAGCAGCAGTAGCTGACCTCTCAATATATGCAAATATTTCATAGGAAATAATTATTACCCTTCAAGGAAAAGCATTGACCTCCTCCTATTTAACTTAAAAAAAGATCACATCTGGGTACCTCATATTGTCGTATTTTTCAAATAACTTCAGCATGTAAAGAATAGGCTTTTTCTTTCTAGTAAATTCCAACCTTAACAAACCAGACATGTTTATTACATTTTTCTAAGCCGACCCAGCTTTCTGTTAAATATTTAACCACGTGTCGTAATCAGATTTATCACTGTCAATTTTATTTACGAACCGTGTGCTTTCAGTGTGTGTCAAGCAAATACCAAATCAATTTCTATGTAATTGATACGTTCGGTCCTTTCTAGAGACTGGTAATAAACCACAAATGAATTCGTTCTTGTGAGCACCAGGCGAGCTGACGCGTTAAAATTAAATTATTAATTAGTTCATTGGATGTCGACGCTCTGCTCCGGTGGTGACATAAAAGAATTACGTCAGGGTGGAGCAATAGATGAAAGCAATAGTTAAGAAGGATCGGGCGCGCCTCGTTTAGTATAAGCCTGGTGATTGTTTTCTAGCCACTAGAACGCGTAGGCGAAACTCGAATGCGTACGTACGTATTCCTTGCTTGTGATGACAAAAATTGTTTATGGTAATTAAACTTGATTCTTACGGCATCTCATTTTTGAGCAGGGGTTGCGCGTTTATTTACGACCTCACACGAAAGAAAAAAACTAAATTGAAAAGCAACGAGAGTCTCTGAAACTAGCACACGTACATATCTGTACTTATTATCAGTAACTAACAAAAGCTATTTAATGCTACAAATTGTACTTTGACAAACTTTCAATTTTTTTGTGAAAACTATACCAAATTTGAGAACTGTCTATAAATGAACCAAAGTCTTCTTTTTTCACTAGATGAATACACATACCATCATCATTGGTTTCAATAGTAGAAATATGACTAAATTTAATAAATATTTTCTTGGAACTATTTAATTTAACGATTAAAAATTGATCAGGATTCGTCAGGAGCTTTGGTTGAACTGCAACACTGTCAGGACGAAAATTTATCGAAAGAAGAATTACTAATGCAATCCAACCCTTGAAGTCCTGGACGTCGGTCAAGCTTGTCATGGTACAATGATTTTAATTTATTCTCTTGTAAGTTTATTCTCTTTATGAAAACGTATTAAACATTCATAAACCTGGGAGGTATTTGTTATTAATTTCAGAAAAATACAAGAGCTAATTAAAATTTTAATGACAGTTTTGTATACGTAACTAATTACTATTTTTTTAACTTTTGTTTTCGCAGAGAGCAATATCCGTTAAAATCTTAGTTAATTAATTTATTTAAAAATGTCATTTTATTTAAATAAATACGGGAAAACAAAGATATTTGAATAATACCTTATAAAAATCTAAGAATTTAAGAAGACAAGAGCGAGCAGAATATGCGCATGCGTTTCCAAATTGAAATGAAATGTACGGTATGTAGTTTCTTTGTCTTCTTTTCCAAGAGAATGACTCTTTCCTCTAAAGATCGGAGATGTATGAAATTTACTTTTTTAAATTAGAAATTTACTACTTCTACTGCAATCTTTATGTTTCTATTTCTTTTAAGTAATTTAAATAGATTTACATTACACGCATAAAATTCTGGAGTTAATTCGGTGTTAAACTTTAAAGAGTGATCACGTCTTCAAAAGTGGCAAGAGAGAGACTTACCTTCTGAAGTAGTAGTTTGTATCCCCAAAGAAATTAGTATCCAAAAAGTGTCAAGCATCTCAATTGTTAAAGAAGTTAGTATTATCCAGAAAATGAAAGAATCTTTACTATTGGGGCAGTCACGTATATCTTATAATTTAACTACCCAAAGAGATTGCACTTTTCTTAATATTACCTCTTTTATCCCTTGTTCTTTTGTGTGGAAATAATTAAATTCCTTATTGCACTAGAATGTTATGCTTATTTGGAGGAAATGGAATAAAGTGTTCTTAAGGCCTTGCCAGTATTCCCCGGCAAATAAAGCTTTTATCATCAATGGTGTCATTTGTTATTATATCTCTATTTTTGACCCATTTTTGTTGCTATTATATCTAATACGAAAATCTCTTATTAAAGCAAACAATCACCACAGTTAGTAGATATAGATTAATCATAACTTGTAATGAGAACGTCAATGAATTCCTTCTCTCATACATCAGAATTTACCAATAGGCGAAAAGTAAATAAGTGTGAACTAACACCTTCAGGATAACATTTTAATTTTTTTTTGATTAAATGCGGTGATGACTTTCACCAATGCAGATAGAATATGTTACTATTTAGTATAATTTATGTCCTACTTTTGAATTAACGAATTATGGATAATATGTTCACCAATTTTTATGTGTGTCTCAAATAAACACAGACTCTGATAAACATAATATGTCACTGACAAACTCCATATTCGGAGTACAAATGCTGAGAATAAAATCTTGAGAATGAACCAACCATACAACTAAAAGTTTCTATTTAATTACTATAGTAGATTACTTACATTTCTCAGTATTTCGTTAGTTCATGGTTTTCCAAAAGGGATTTAATTTTTTTTAAGTAAATTCAAGAAACGTTCGCTAGAAAGAATTGTCGCGTTTTGTTGAGATAAATTAGATCGAAAGTGTAATTAAAATTATCATCCAATTAGTATATCTGCTATAACAGTAAATACAAACATGGTAAGTAGCTGTTAATGTCAGAATTCTTAAAGAATCGAACCGCAATTATTCGCAATAAACTCAAATGACGCTCCGATCGCAATAAATTCAAAAACAATGTTAATAGTTTAATTAAATGCGGATTCTAAACAGTTCTAATTAGGAATTAGCAAGTTACTTTTGTGCAGGTTTTTCTCCGCGCTCGCACTCGGCGGAAGCTTTCTTCACTCCATTTGAAAGTCGTTCTAATTTATTATTACCGATAGACATTAGATTGACGCACGATAAAGAGCGGTTCATTTGTACGACTTTTGTTTAAACTTATCAAGATAGAAAGTTAATGCGAAGCCATCTCAAATATTTATTCGACATTATTTTCGTAGAACTTTCCGTAATTTTAATTCACATTGTTAAACTTTATTCCTTAAACGGCGGCTCTTATTGTACCGGTGAAATTTTAATTTAAATAACTTATTAATGGCTATTCAATTATATGTTACCTTTTATATATACAATGAGAAGTTAAATTGCACCCTAATGTATCTTCAACGTTTCCATCACACTTACAACAACCTCAGATCGAATTCCGACGAAATCTGTTTTTATTTACAGCAGAATATTTTATATTAACTAAATGTTACCTTTAATTAAACATTTCTGATCATAGAACTTCCTCGAACTTATAACATGTAAAAATCTTTTTTTCTGTTTTAATAATATTGAATTAATACGAATTTCTGCTAACAAAAAATGAGATACACATAGATAATTAATAAATACCAAATGCGCCGTTTTAAATCGTCGTTGCAAACCACAGTATGAGGCACAAAATGCAAATGTTAAGTTCAACACGGCCGAATACACGAATTAATTTGTAAAATAATAGGGTACCTTACGTTTAACGATCAACACAGGAGTGGGCAGCCGTTATTTTATATTTTTTTCTCTTCTTTCTACCATGCCGCTTTTCGCGAGAACCGGTTCAAGCTATTAGACTCCGTAGATACGTTTTGGTGTAACTTTATCTATGCTGGTATCATTTGACGTAGAAGCTCAATGATTTCAGGTTAACATATTTTTTGTGTTCAGAGCTGTTATAAATCGGCCTGCGAGAAGCGTCGATTAATTTAAACGCTTTGTTTGCATTTCCGCGAGCTTTGATTAATAGGATACAAGTGCCTAGGAAAAAAATCGGTTTGAAACATGGACATAATTAAGCACCGAATTTTTTTAAGTAAATATAATTTTTTACTTCCACTTTTTTTTCTTTGCATCTTAAGATCAAGATACGAAAATAATTCAAAATTAATTTCCAAGATTTTGATAAGCAGAATCGGAGTCATGATTTTAATAGCAGGTAGAGCTTTTACTGTGTGGTTTCTTTGATAACTAAAACATTATCTATGGACAATGGAAATGGACACGAAGACTAATAAATAAATAAAACGCACGTGAGTTCGTAGATTGAAAGAAAGACAAATAGAAATAAATCGCACTGCACTGCAAATATGAGATATCGTATGAAGCAGATTTAAGTAGCGTTTCATGTATCGCATACGTTTATCAAATATTTATTGGAATCTCATTATCCGGTGCATTTTAATCAACTATTTTGAAGGTTTTATGAATGTACAAGGAAGACTACTTTAGATTCGCGACGTCGATTAAATGGTTCATTATTAATGATTGTGCAGTTCTAAGAACTGTTTTGCGCACCTTCCCCGGAGACCCCCGTCCAAGTTTGTTAGAGATTTTGTTGTCGAAGCTACGTACGTATACGCTTACGTAGCTATTGTTTGTAAAGAAACAACCGGAGCCTTGATCTTTTGACCTGTTGGAACACCTGAAGTATATGGTCACTGGACAAGGTAGATGACACTATCTGTTCGAATGCACTACGCATGATATAAATGATTATGGTAAATCTTACCTTTATCTACAGAGTGCGATTATTTATAAAGTATTAATTGCTAGGTTTGCGCGAGAAGTTAAATTCAATTTAAAGTTTTACGACGGAAACATATTGTTTGAAAAGTTCCAGCGATAAGGCAAAGATAGCTTATTCGAATTGCAATTTAATTACAAGAATGTTATCTGTAAAATAAACACGAATCAGTTTTATAGTAGTTGATGACTATTGAACCGCAAACGAAAAAAGAACGTACGGAAATAACAGATCCGATAAATCACCCGCATAAGCCAACGGTTTTAAAATAATTTTACGCCTGAAGTAAACCTTCGCATGTCCTCCAAGTCTGTTTGCATGATAAGCTTTGTGCAACGACTCATTTGTCAAGAATGGTGTAGCGAAATGATGCTGGTTACTAATTTTAATATCTCCTATCGTTTCTATATTATATTATTATAATTCTACAAAGAAACAATTGGTCTCCTTGTATCATTTTTAAATACTTTCAAAATTCCTTTGAGATTTTTTGGCAATAACAAAATACACGCCTTGTGTTATTTGCATGTTAGGCTAGTCAGCGTAATCAGAATTCAGGTCAAATTCTTTAGTTCACTTGCTTTCAATTTCTTATTTCTTTAGTTCTACTTTGTACTTTTTAACAGGTAAGATACGAGAAGCAAATTTAATTAAAAAAAGTAAGGCATATATATGGACTAATTACGTTTGTTGATTAAGATCTAAAATTTTTCTTCAATTATTTACTTAATGTATACACACATAAACATTTTTGAGATAAATTGTTATTCTCCTAATCGGGGTTACAATAAGGATAAAGTAATACTTGACAAGTTTAGTGTTATTGTTATCTTTTCCAGATTAAAACGGGTGTAAAAATAAATGTTAAAAAAAGATAAAATAATTTTATTCCAACAAGGAAAAACTAAACTCCTATTTAACTTTAATTTACTTGTTCTAGCGATAAACATTAGATACTAGATCTAGCATTACTCTTTTGTGGATTTTCTGCATTCGCAAACTCACCATTTCTCCTCTAATTGCAGGTCTATTTTTTGTTGGAATAATAAAGCAAATCAACATGAATGCTTATGGAATCCTCAAGCATCCTCTGAATATCCATTTTAGCCCTATTGCAATCCCAACAGTATAAGAATTAATAGAGGCCTCCTCTGCAGAAGAATACTCTACCATAATCTCAACAACTAGATGCATAAAAATCTGGAGTTAATTCCAACACGTTTTCAACTCCTTTTCGGTATTCCCTCGCTTCCAACGGTTTCTGGTGTTAAAATAAACGGAGTTAGAACGTTTAGCTTTAAAAAGCGTTAATGTTGTCTACAAAAGGAGCAATTGAATCCTTGCGGTAGTTGTTATTTCTATTTGTCAAGGAGCTAATATTATCAAAGAAAAGAGAGCGACTTAACGTCTGAAGCAGTAGTTTGATTTTTATGTGTAATCTGAAGCTCATTATTATCATACTGTATCACCTTTAATATCAACTTTTAGGCTAACTAAGTCGTAACATTTTAATGTCCGATTACTTTTGGACCAGCTTGTATTTTATTTAGTGTGTTTTCTTCTTCTCTTTTTTTGGATTGATGACTGACTTACCATCTCTTTGAGAAGTCAGAAATAAAAGCGCGCAATTTAAAAAAAAAGTTAATCTGCAGACGTCATTTTTGTTCTAAAATTGAAGAAGATGAATAAATTGTACCCCGACAAAGTACAGTGATGCTAGGAAAGCCATCTGGTTTCAGTATTGTAATTACATGCTACATACTTCGCTGACGGCAACAAACTCATACTTTATGGCATTTATTAAATTTGTAATTATTCTGTATCGATAAATAACCGACGACTACACGTAATTATGATTTTTAATAGGCTCAAATTCTTTATGTGTCACTAGATTTACAGCCGACGCTGAAAATAAAGGCACGCAGACGTTTCCTGGTATTCGTACATTTGATTGATCGAAAACTGATAGAACCTATAAATTTCACATTAAATATTCCAGTCATATGTACGTACAAGCCAGACAGGATCTGAATTGAATTTAAGTTATTTATACGTATCCTTTATGTAAAGCGGCTTTAATTTCAATTTGGTTTCAGACGACTACGCAAGAGTATCATCACAAAGTATAAAAAGCTTCTTAATTTACGGTCTCTGGATGCGATAAATAACGGGAGGATATTTTCAATTTTTTAGCGTCCAAACTAACTAAAAATGGCGATTCTATTTAGTAATCTCTTCCGATTCAAGCTATTGTACACAAATCAGTTGAAAATTCCCTTCATTGTCACCTGATTCGATCTTTTTGTCGGTCTTCCTCTGTTCTTCGTTCGTTATTTCTCGGTAGAGTGAAATTCTCGCACGCTATTCACAATGTATACTATACACATATTACGTGAGAGGAAAGGTTAATTAATAAAATATGGTAGGCGACATTATAGTTTATAAAGAATTCCCGGCATAATTAAGTTATAGTCACGAAACGGCGTTTGCGGAACATTAATGTTTATTACTTCATGCTCGCTCATACATAGAAAAAATTCTAAATCTTCTTCGGGTATACGAGTTTTGTTAACACAAACTCATTGGTTCTTTTTTGTTTTATGCAGTGTTTCTAATTAATTAATCTTTTTTTTATTTTAGTTCACAAAAAATATTCTTTTTTGCATTAGCGCTGCACACATCATGTTAAATGTTGGACGATTTTCACACTCAACATCTTGACCAAAGACCAAATTGAATAATTTCCTGACTTTTTTTAATTTTTGCATAAATATTCTCGAAACCTTTTCTTTTATTTCAATCATGTAGATAATATTCTTTATGTCTTGTTTTGTTTTTTTAGCAATCTAAACTACTCAAAATTGAATAGGGATATTGCTTGTACATACAATTTAACTTCAGGAAAAAAATATCGTTACACGTAGAATTATTAAAACGCAAAAAACAAAACAAATGAGCAAATAAAAAAAATCAAAACGCTTTAATTATTGAATAATTTAACATATTTTAATAATCAAAGTAGGCATTTTTTTCCTTTAAACATTTAAACAGATTTAATAGCGAGTTGAGCCCCCTCGTGCATCAATTACAGCTTGGCATTTGTTAGGTATACTCTCAATACAATTATCGATATGCTCTTGTGGAATTTCGTGCCAAAGAATAGGAAGAATATGTCTTAATTCCCTAAGAGTCGTAGGTTCGGGATTATGATTATCCATCCTCTTTTGCAACATGTCCCAAACATGTTCTATCGGGTTGAGGTCTGGTGAACATGGAGTAAGCGGTAAGCGATTGATTTCATTGTCATTACGGACCCTGATCCCATTTTGAGCACGATGTGGTCTTGCATTATCATATAAAAAAATTAAATTTTCACGTCCAATTTCATTTCGTCTGGGTAGGACGTGGCCCATGATAATCTCCTCTTCGTATCGTCTAGCATTTACATGCCCATCAAAGATATGAAGGTTAGTGCTATATTCCAAGCTGATTCCTGCCCACACCATAACACCACCTCCACCAAAAGCCATGGCTGGTTGGATGTACTGGGGCAAATAACGATGTCCCTGTTCTCGATAGACCCGTTTTCGACGACTATCATCGTGAATGCAAAAACGTGACTCATCGGTGAACAAAATGTCTTCCCAAGGAGTAGCTTCTTCAAGTCTTTGTTCGGTTCATATTCTTCTCTGACGTTTGTGATCCCTTGTTAAAGGAGGCCGACTTTGAGGCCTGTATGAGGTCAATCGAGCCTCCCACAGTCTGTTTTTTATTGTTTGGTCTGATACTCTAGCACCAGTGGCATTGGCAAGGCTCTGCATATGCTGACGAGCGAAAGGTTGTCTCGTGGCCTGAATGATCAAAAATCGATCTTCCCTTGTAGTAGTTACACGTTCTGATCCACTGATCCAGGCCTTCTTACATCTGTTCCTGTTTGCCTAAAGCAAGTAACTGTTCTTGAGGTCACACTTAGAGAAGTGTTAAAAAGTTCCGCGATTTCAACTTGCCGGACGCCTCTTTGGTGCATTCTTACCACCAAATCAGCTTCCTCGTGTCTTAAATGAACTCTTTGCATTTTGTGGAGGTAATATAATACTTATTATTCACCAAAGTCAATCAAGATGTAGCGAAAATATTTTTTGGAATTCTTACGCTGGTACCACATTTTTAACAATTTATGACAGTAGTCTGCTGTGAAAATTTATTTAGTTAAAATGGTTTTAGTACTAATTCACAAATTGCCTTTAATATAAAAAAAGCAAAAAAAAGGTCAATATCCCTATTCAATTTTGAGTAGTTTATTTGTGTATATAATTTTCTGGCAAACCATTATTTCTAAACAAAAACAATCGTTTGGAAGTCGTCTGTAACCTGAGAAATGTTTTGAAAGCTTCAAATTATCAATTCTAAATGTATACTTTTACGGTATAACTGTAACAAAGTGGCGAAAGACCGTTTCTGAATCGCACAGAAAGCAGTGAATCAAATAACGGACGAAAGGTAATGTAATCGTGATTTACAAATACAACCATGTAAGTACTGTTTCGTTCCTTCGCCGGAAGAAAAAAACAAAGATTACGACGGCAAATTCATCCGTTGGTTTGCCGGTGCGTTCGATAGCTGCAGAGAAAAAAAAATGTGTGAACCTTACGTTCGCCAAGAATCAATAAGCAATTGAATTGGAACATTCACATCGAACGGAAAAGTTCGCCGGAGTTCAAATGACATTTGACCTTGAATAACGTTACTTAATTGCACGTCGTCGTTACACAATCTCGCAGTAATTTATTATAATAAGCCATTTATTAAACGTAATTAGATATTCGTTACACATGCATTTACCGATTGCCTTGCAATATCGGCTGGGGTACTTCGAAGCCGTGTTTAAGTCGGCGAACGTTATTGCTTCCGGTTTACTGAAATTTCCGATCATTTAAATTATGGAAACGCTGATGTTTCTGGTATTTCAGGTTGAAAAGTCGATGCGAGAGAACTTCACAGAAACACGTGCAGTAAATTCCTAAGCAATACATACCGTCATAAATTTTCAAATCGTTGTTTAACTATGTATTTCCGTTCTTATGTTTTTATACTAAAATTCCTGGAAATTTTTAAGAAACTCATCTAAATCAAAAAATAATTCATTCAAATTATTTACAAAACATTCATAAAATGTAGGTAGCTTTTCATACCTCATCTTATTTAGTATTTAGCTTTAATAAGTAAACTGATCAGGAGAATGAAATGTTTTGATTTATTAGAAATCTAGCATAAATCGTTTTCCAAGGAAATCATATGCGCTAAATTTAAAGATTTTAACCTCCAACTATACACCTACTACTTCGTATAATTGATTACTTTCAATTTATTACTAACTCTACCCTAATCGCGCACAAATATTATAATTCTCTGATTCATGCACTCGTACGTTGGTGATGCATTAATTAAAACATGAAAGGTTAGGGTACTGAATAAGTATTGTTGTAAGCAGTTAATTAATAAGAAAACGTTGATTTATCTAAAGTTCGCATTCAGTATGAATTAATCATTGTATTTTCAGAAGTATCAGGAAAATGCTTGCAAGGAAGAATTCTATACATTAAAATAGTAAAGCTCTGCCAAGATTAAAGGATAGTCATCCACTCGATGTCTCAACAGGTTTCGAGTAACATGTTGATGTAAAACTTATTGTGAATAAATCTCAAGTGTTATCGAATAACTGAATCATAACTAAAAGTGCATTTTATCAAATTAAGTGGACAATTCTGATATTTAATAATAAGATTCGCTTGTTCATTGTGACTGATTCTGAGGACTATGCGGAAGCATTCCAATCTTTCGGTATTTTATTTGATCCTTTAGTTTTACCACGTCTGCAAGCATTGTGCACATTCAATCAATATAATCAACATTTTAGTGCTTGTTTCTTTCTTTTTCGATTCTTCAGTTTTTTTTTTCTTCCAGAAACGATAGAAAATTACAGAGTATTTTCTTAAAATACAAGAATATTGGCAGTTTAGATCGAAGCGGTACAGGAATTTATAGGCAAAGCGGTATATTTTATTAGTACGTTAGACGAGACGTGGGTAGGCAGCGTTAATGTTTGTGCTGCGAAATAAAACGACACAAACAACAACGGCACAACACAAAGTGAACCGAAACAAAAGACAGTCTAGTCCGAGTCTGTAATAAAACAAACTCCTATCGAAATAAACCAACTGAAGTACCCCGGAGAAATCCAACAACAGCGGGTGATATTATGTAAAAAATTAATCTGTATAACAAGACAAATAAGAACTAAAATCGTTTGCGTATCGTAAGCGACCCATCTCGAGTTATCGGGCCCCTAAGGTGAACGATATATGATAAATACTCTTTATAAAAAATATATGATCGAAATAAATGGTTAGATCGGATGCGGCGATGCCGCTCTCGTGATTGTGAGAGAGGTGCACGTCACTGCCGCACTGGAAACAAAGACGGAGCGCGGAGAATAATAGCTTTATTGATGTCACATTTTGTAATGTTCAAGGGTAGGATAGTCGATGTTCACTCGTCCTGAATACTATTTTGAAATCTTAATTGTATTTTGGCTCAGCCAACACAAATGACCATTACCTCAGCAGTCTTTTCAAAAAAAATAATCTATAAACATATGTTGTATAATAAAGTTCCCATTTTTGTACTCACAGATTTTCCCCAAAATATTTCCTTTCAAAGTTATTTTTACAGAACACCAATATCAACAATTAGGAATAAACAGCAGATTGTTGGAAAATTAGAAAAAATATACGAGGTTGGTTCAAGAAATACCGAGTCTAACTTTTAATAAAAGCCGCCCCTATCAATACATGCAATGCGATCGTTAATGACTGTCCACACCGCTACTTTCATTTATACATAGGTGCCTACTACAATATGCCACTTTCTAATAATGGTGGTCTGCATTAGACAGGGTTGCGACGATTTAAATCAAATGATTTTTTTTATTTAAATCAAATCGTGTAAAAAACTGACCATTTAGCAGCTTTTTCAGTCCCTAAGCGATTTCTAATTTTAGAATGAACTAAACCAAATGTTGAAGATATCCTTTCAACGGTGGCTGAAGAAGCTGCAGCAGATAATAATTGTTTGATAATCGGGAATAACTTATCAATAACCTCAATATTCCGTTGAGATTTCCACCATTCCAATGGATTTGTGCTTTTAAGAATTTCTTCGTGAAACATTGTTTCGACAAATGACTCGGATTTAGCCAGAAATTTAATAATCGATGGTAGTAAACCAGTCTTGGGGTATAAATCATTTGCAGCATTTAAAGCACAATTTTTTTCACTTTCTGTTAATGTATGCTCCGTTTTCGTAGGGTCCAGAAGGAAAGCTAGCAAATGGTATGGAGTGATACTCTGTTCATAGCGATGTCTAAATTTTTGCATTTGGCTTAGAGTTTCCTCAAAATGTGATTCTAGTATTTTTAATTGTTCTACGACGTCTGATAGAATTGCATCGTTTCTTTGAAGCCTATCAGTTGCAACAGATATCGGATTCAGTATTGTTAAGAAATCTTTAGCTATTCTTTTCAAATAAATATTCGAAAGTTTCTGCCTTACTATACTGTCGATTTCATTTTTGTTCCTCGCTAATTTTAAAAAGTTTGGCCTATGCTTCAACAAAACCATGTAAGAGGTCAGCAAGTGATTTCCATCTTACGTCACTAAGTAAGCTTTTTCCTTCTTCTTTCGCGTATGTCGCTGAAGCAAAATGATTGTTTTGGAAGTATTTTACAATGAACGTAACAAGTTCCTTAATTTCACTAATTTCCAGGTCCTTACATAACAAGTTTAAGATGTGTGGAGCACAACCATATGTAATAACTTTTGATTCTGTTGACTGTTTGATCTGATTTCTCATTGCATATTAGCAGCATTATCTATTACAAAACTGTTTACTGCACTGTCTTCTTAAGTTCCTTAAGTTTTCTTCTTTTTTTCCTTTCGAACTTATTGTTTTTTCTATTATTTTCAATTGTTTGCTATTTTTCAGAAATGAAGAAGAAATTTCTCTCTTTCTTTTTTTCTTTCTTTAATTTCTACAAAATCAAGTTTTCTTGCCAGATGAAAATTATGAAAAATAATTAAAATTGTGTAACTGGCAATATAGAAAGTGTTAGGAAAGAGTTTATACATGTATTTCGGCCTTATTGGGCCTCATAAGGTACAGAGATCTGATGAGGCCCAATAAGGCCGAAATACATGTATAAACTCTTTCCTAACGCTTTCTATAATGCCAGTTACACAATTTTAATTAATTTTTTTAATTTCTACGTTTCTCCAAGAGAGTTGAAAATGTTTTCCTTTTTCGTTTATTTTGTTTATATTTTCTGAAATTGTTTCACTTTCTTACGCGAACGTTACGATCGTCATTCTTCGTCTTCTGTCGTAAAATGTCGTACAATCAACGATCGTCTTTTGTTTTCTGTTCTTTGTTTTTTTTTTATCTTTTTGTTTCTTTCGTACAATTTACGATCGTCATTCGTTTTCCTTCTTTTTTTTTCTTTTTGAAATTATTGTTTATTCTATTGTTTTCAATTGTTTACTGTTCTTCCGAAATGAAGAAGAAATTTCTCTCTTTCTCTCGTTCGTAAAATTTACGATCGTCATTTGTTTTTTTCTTTAGAAGTTATCATTTTCTTTCTCTAATTTCTACGCCGATTACGTTTCACTTGTTTTCTGAAATTGTTTCACTTTCTTACGCGAACGTTACGATCGGCATTAGTTTTTCCGTCTTCCGTTTCTGTCGTGAAATCTATGATCGTCATTTATTTTTCTGTCTTTTCCGTTTCTTTTCCGAAAAATTTGAAAAAATAAAGAAAAACAAAAATGAAATAAAAAATAAAAGGCAAACAAAATTTAAAATAGAAAATGAAACAAACGAAAAATGAGAGCCGATGTCATTAACTTTACGATCATCTTTTTTCGTTTATTTTGTTTATATTTTCTGAAATTGTTTCACTTTTTTTAGGCGAACGTTACGATCGTCATTTGTTTTTCCGTCTTTTCCGTTTTCTTTTTCATTAAATTTACAATCGTCATTTGTTTTTCTGTCTTTTCCGTTTCTTTCGTACAATTTACGATTGCCATTTGTGACTGATATTCAGTCTTTAGCATTTTAATTAGGTTTATTGCAAGTTCTGTTAACCCTTAATAGCTACAGCGAGAAATTGTCACACAACCGCTACAATAGGGTTTGTGAGACCGCTTTTTTAAATATACCAAAAAAAATAGTTTTACAATTGTTTTTTTTTTGAATTTTTATTTATTTACTTTTATTTCATCTGATTATTTACTTACATAAAAGTTAAGAAAAACGTAAAACATAAAGTACTTTCAAACGTTGTAAAAGTAAATACAAAATATAACAAAGTATCCTTTTTTTTGCAAATGTTTTTTTCTCAACACAAACTTCGCATATTTTCCTTGCACACTGAAGACATATAGGTCGTTGACATATTTTACACATATATTGGATCTTTCTTTTCAATTTTGGAGTACATCTGTAGCATGTACGCTTTTTTTCAAGACTCTCCTCTTGGGCTTCCATTGTGCATTCTGAATTAGATAGTCCTAATATTCTACTCAGTGTGACTCTAAGCTCTCTTGGGATTCTGGGATTGTTTACTCTTAATTTCATGAGAGGTGTAACAAGGCTTTTTGCTAATAATTTAAAAAAGTTGTGCCGTTCTATTCTTGGTGTATCTTTGTAACTTTGATAAAGGATATATATGTTCACAGTACTAATATCCAATATTGCGAAAAATATTGCCATAGACCATTGACGCGTTCCAGTTGTCAGCTGTGATGTTTCTGTATATAATAGATTTACATAAACGTACAACTGCTTGTGATGGAATACTAAGTTTCTTCTCTTCCACTGTCAGTGTTTCACCATCAGAACCCTTCCCAGAATAAATATAGGCATCATAAAGGTAATTGTTTCGGGCATCAGTGAGGCATAATATTTTGATGCCATATTTAGCCCGTTTTTTCGACATGTACATCTTAAAACGGCATCTGCCCCTAAACGCGACGAGCATTTAATCAGTGCACGCACAAGTATCCAAATTAAAGCATTGTTTTGAATTTTTGATTAGCGCTTTAAAAAGATTTGATATGGCAGCAGTTGAGTCTGTCTTCATTCTATCTTGTCTGGTATCCAGATTGTCAAATCTTAGGCAGCAAAGTAAAAATTCAAAACGTCTTTTGGACATCGTGCAACGAAACGCGTCTCTTACAGTACCATCAGTGGCGAACAGACATTCTAAGTTCTCATTCCCAGATTTAAACACTGCAGTGTACACTAACAGTCCCAGAAATCCTTTCATTTCAACTTCATTAGTATCACTAAGAACAGTATGCGTAGAATTTTTGTATTTTGCTCTAGCTAAACCAATTTTCATATTTGTCCATTAAATAACTTCCAGTATCATGTCATTTGTAAATAACAAACTCCAAACATCTTCAACATTAGGATTGTTGCCCTTATCTTTTGCAGTACGTTTCAGGCCAGGCAAAGTAACAATTATATTATGTTGACGCGTTCTCACATTAATTGGGGGTTCATTTTTTGACCTGCAATAAAACTTTCTTATCAAAATAAGACCTTAGTAGTTGCTTGTATGATTAGCATACCATCTGAAATCATCTTTTGCAGTGTAGTATTTCGCGTTGTTGATACCACAATCTGGTTCAATATTTTCGTCAAATTCTTCATTTTCGGAGGCTTCTTCTTCGGACTCGGAGTCATGGTCACTTTTAATCACGAAGTCTTCGTCATTTTCGTCGTGTTCGGAATCGTCACCATCTTCTATCTCAAAAACTTCATCGAACATTTGTAACGCCCACTTTTCAAATCTCGGATCATCTACATGCATCGAAGAAGGCCCTGGACGGTCAGTCAATTTCACTGTTAATATTTTTTCGGTAAAAAATAAATATATTTCAAAAGATTCCTCTGGTCGAAATAGTTACGTAACTACTAGAATGCGGTCTCATGGACCGCGATGACACTTTAACAGTGAATAACAACACAACACTAATACGTACAGGATTGAAACTTCACTGAGACCCTCTATAGATCTTATTTGAAAGGTACTTACAGCTGTAGCGCGTGATTTAAAAATTTCTGGGAATTATAAAGTGTAACAAAATACGAGTTAAATATGTAGATGTATGTGGATTTCCAGACGTGTCTATTGTGTCTACTAAAAAGAAGGACCCATTTTCTGTAGTGACTTTTGCACATATGATTGGTTCGTTGTGGATATTGGACCATCCATCCAATGACAAACAAACCGAATTTCTCGATAAATTTTTAAAACATCTATTTTTCTCTTCATTGTACACTTCATTTAGCAGTCGGTTAGACACATCATATCTAGAGGGTGGCATGTATGCAGACCATAAAAGCGCAATAGCTTTTTTAATTCTGGTTGCTCAACACATGTGAAGTTGCTATTTGTTGCTTAAATAGCCCTAGCAATGTTTTTATCTATTTCCTCTTTACTAGATTTCGTTGTACGCACGACAAAAGAAGATAAAGACCCAGAACTAGAATTAGATGTCTTTCTTTTCTTAATTGAAGTAGAAGCCATGAGCAATTGGGCACTATCCAAACTGTCCTCTTCTAATGTGTTCGATTGTAGATTTGCCACTATTCCTGCAGAGGCACTTCCATTATCTGTTTTTATTTCTTTTTGCACATTACTTGAAGCACATTTTTCACAGTGGTTTTTCATACGTTCCACAAGCCCTTGCATTTCTACCTTGCATTTTTTACAAGTAGCTTTACTTCCTCTTTTTCCAGCAGATTTATACTTTTCAATAAAATATTGCGCTGATTGTTTTAAAATAGCTTTGTAGAACAACGAAGTAAAAAAGAAACAGAATTCAGAAAGTGAATTAAATCAAAATTCCTCAAATTCTAACTTCAGATTATACAGTTGACGTAACTCGGACCTAAATATTGATATAATCCTTCTTAGAAAGTAGTTTTTTTAGAAGAGAAGTAAGTCACGCCTCACATAGAGATTCAGATTCTGATATAAAATAGAACTAACAAACGAAAGTAAAAATTAAATCTTCGTAATAATTTTATTGTTTATGTGGGCGAGATAAAATCTAAAACTTAAAAAAAAAGGTGTAACGTGTTAAAAGTGCAACAATAAAACAATATAACGTCCTCAGAGCAAAAATGATTCGCGGTATCTGCTACTAAACCTGAACATTGACAGTTACTAATACGCGTCCAGATATCTCGGTGGCTAACCATCCGAGAAGAGAGACAATAACTAACGAACTAACGGTTAGAATCTGATAAAAGAGGCATTGCGGACATTCTTATGATTCTCTGGCCTCAGGCCGATCTACATTCTCTTCATTTTATTAAAATAATTCTTACGTACCCATCGGTCATCTTTCTCTGCACCGTTTCGTTTCAAATATTGCTCATTGTTACGGCGGCAAACTCGAAGTAATTGGAGTGTAAATAATCGGCTGACCAATCAGATCATAAGTCTGGCCTACACAAGCCGCCAATTAAAATACTATTAATAATTATATTTCGCTTTAGGGGGAAATTGTGTTTATTGTTCGTACTTTTCTACCTACCATATCTTATCAAGTAAAATATTTTTAAATCAATCGTAAGCAATCAGTTCTCTCGTGTACGATTTATATGTATTTCGAAGAGAAAAAGAAAGGCCGACCATCCATTTTTATTTTTATTACGCCATCAATTGTGTAACGGAAGAAAAAATATGACGTAAATGAAAAAAAAATGCCTTAAAGCAAATATTATAGTATCAGGAAAACAGGATATAATTAATAAAAAAAAAACTTAAAAAATAAATAATATTCATAATATAAACGAAGCATTATTACAAAACTGTAAAATATTATTTGCTTACTTAAGTGTTTTGAATAAAATTTTATTGTAGTTCTATAGCAGTAATTTTTTCAATCAAACTCCAATTTGTATATGTATACGTATAGTTGGTGTTAAAAAGAATTCAATTTTATTTCGGGAATGTAAAACAATTACGAAATGGCAGATGATAAATTCTGATTAAGTCTCAATTTAACACATTTCACGACAGAATAATTTTATTTGTTAAGTCTCGCATGGGCAGTTTCCGACCAACCGACAACGAAAATAATCAAGTCATCTTGATTTTGTAACGGCGCAGACGGGGCAATGTAGAATTAGACAGTACAATAATTAAAAGTCAACCCATAAATAAACGATCTCGAGAGCGACGGAGACGAGAAGAGGACGTCCCTGGACGACCGTAACTGCGGCCACGTTATTACAATTATTAGCTATATTCCCGCGGCCGGTAATTGTCAATTATCAGTGACATTCCGAACGAGAAGTCATATCTCATTCATGACAGCGGTCGGTAAGGCCTGGCGTTGAAATATGCCCTCCTCATTGTAGGCAGCTTTGCTTTCAATAACGTACCTCGGGACATAAAAAGTTTCCAAGAAGTTTCACTTAAAAACTAATAATTCGGATTAATAAAGCGACACATAATAAATCTTTGTAATTTTAAACATTCACATCAAATACACCGAGTGCATCAATAGTTAGTGTCACTTAAGAAAAAATAGAATTCACAAAAGGCTTTCCCATCCAGCGTGTTGCTCTCATTTTTCGCACGTTCACGTGTGTTCCTTACTTGATCAGTAAACGCTAAATTGACATTTAACCTTAACGTCAACAGAAAATCATAACCAATAAATACGATTTATTACCTATTTGAAACCAAACAAAATAAAACATTGAACGTGAATTCACAACAGATGTTGAAAGTGCCCTCCGTCTTCCTCGAGGCATTTTCTAACTCTTCTGCGACATCCATTAATAACATTTTGCAAAATGTGGGGAGAATTGTTTATTTCATCACACTTTTCGATGATTCTGTGGGTAAGTTCCTGTAAATCATTAAAGGCGTTTTAAAAATGGAATTTTTAAAGTAGGGCCAAACCAAGAAATCCAAAGGAGTTAGATCGTAAGATCGCGGAGGCCATAGGATGGCCATATTCCTGCTAATTGTCGGATCTCTAAAAAACTCTTGAAGGACATGTAAAGTATTTCCAGCAGCATGAGCCATTGCACCATCCTGCTGGAAATATCCAAATTGCAACTCGTCATCATTCAACCGATTAATAAATGGATGCAAAATCTCTTCCCGATATCTAAGTGCTGTTAATGTGCCATTAAAAATATTGGACCTATCAATCTTCTCGGACTTAAACCTATCAAAACACCAATTTTTGTGGATGGAGTGGGGCTTCAATGAAAATATGAGGGTTTTCTGCACTCCAGATCCTCATATTTTGGGAATTAATGTATCCTGTTAAATGGAACCAGGCCTCATTGGAAAGGAAAGTTTTGTCCAACGAATCATCATTTTCAATATTGTTTAAAAACCAATGACAGTATCTTCGCCTTGGTTCAAAGTTTACTGAAAGCAATTCATGCACGGCAGTCAAACGATAAGGAAACCTTACAAGTCCTTTCTTAGAATAGGTCTGCAGGTTCCGACAGAAAGATCAACTTGTTGTGACAGGTGACGGATGGAAGTGCGAGGAGCGTCAGTCATAATTTGTCTCACATTTTCAACTACCCCATCAGTTCTTACTTTAGACCTACCTGATACCTATTTTCTAGCCACACTGCCAGTTGCTCTGAATAATCCTACAGAGTACTGAAGTTGATTAACAAATTTGTGGATCAGAAATACAGTTTCAGGAAATTTTTCCTGAAATTCTGTAATACAATCAGGAATAGAATAGGTCCATTCGCCATTGATTTTTGGGCGTTTCGAAAGTAGAATTCAACCATAAAAAATTTTTCTTCCAATGTGAAAACCGAACACGATATCTTATCAAAGAGTCTATGCAGCTATTGAGTAGTGGCACACAGAAGGAGAAATGTGAAAGAACTAAGGATTCACAAAGTAAGGATTAATGTTGATTAATGTTGAAAATATTGCGAAAAGGATACAACTTCTTTAGTATGGAATGAGGTACGTTTATACGTGAAGATATGTGGTCACGAAATCTAAAGGAATTATCAAGGATTAGACCAAGATTTTTAGTACTAGTTACTAAGCAAATGTCGCAGCCTTTTATGGAAAATTTTAGTTTAGTCAGCAAACCTGAGCACAATTTATCAGAACCAAAAATTAAGGCACAAGATTTACTAGGATTAACTGTTAATGAATGAGCTTCAAAGAATTTGGTGATTCGTAACAGATCATCATTGAAGTCCGAGATGGCTGTATCGACATCCTAAATTTTAAACTTATAATTTAACCGGCTGTCATCGGCATACATATGCAAAGTGGAATGCTTAATGGCGTCATAGAATTTACAAGTGTATATTAAAAATAGCAATGGCCCGAGAACAGAACCCTGAGGTACTCCGGAGGTTAGAGGTAACTGGTTGGATCTGACTTCATTGAGTTTTACCTTTGCGTTCGTGCAGATAGGTAACTTTTAATTAAATTTAATTAAATATTGTTAAGTATCGCAAAAAGAACCTCATAGTATCAAACGCCTTACTAAAATCTAACACAAGAGGGCACTCAAATAACCAACATCCAATGCGCGCAAGATATCATCAACAATATTAATAAGAGTTGTGGTTTCTAAATCCAGACTGTGACACAGGCAATATTTTAAATGAAGTTA
Organism: Serrognathus titanus; assembly: GCA_039766575.1. NCBI lineage: Eukaryota > Metazoa > Arthropoda > Insecta > Coleoptera > Lucanidae > Serrognathus > Serrognathus titanus. Next base: position 6,849,761 of record CM077912.1, read on the forward strand.
CATAATCATATATCTGCTTATGCATAACTTTTTCCAGGACTTTCGAAAATATAGGCAGGATGCTGATTAGTCTTAGGTCTTTAAGAGCACACGGTTGTTTAACTTTGGGGATGGAAATAACATATGCATGACAATTTCCAAGACTATGAATTATAGCCCCTACACATATAAATAATAAAACCTTAAATAAAGCATGAGTAAGAAGGTACTAAAAAGCCAGAATATATCCCTCCATAGTTAAAATCCTTACTATTAAACCAAGCACTTGACAATTTTGTTCATTTATTTTCACTCCTGACGAAGCTGTCAATCAATGGCGAAACGTAGCGTGAGTTCCATTTTTAAGTGTCTGTTAAAATAATTTATTATATAATTTACGGTCGTTTGAAAAGTACGCTTAGATTGGAAATGATATTTTTACATCACACTTTTATTGTTTGAACAAACGTCGATTCTGACCTGTCAATTCAATGTTAGGTCTTTGTGAACACGTACTGACATTAAACTGTCGATGACATTAGCGAATAGCTTTACAGAATAATATTTTGTTATCGAGTGACAATTGAAAGTTGCCTTAACTTTAGGCCTAGCTGTATGGTATGGTTAATTTTCGGTTAAGCTACATACCATCAGCTTGGGTTAGTTCGCATATAGTTCTCTTCTAAACTTAGATGTTTCTGGTTGAATTTCTTTTGCAGAATCCAGAACGGATTTTGTAGCAGCGTTTTCTTTTGGCTAGCCCTTTACTACTGCTTAACTTGCATTGTGTACCTCTTTCAATCTTTGCTTTTATAAATAGGAGAAATTTGAACGTAACTCGACTCATACCTCACATTTAGCAGGACTGAATCAAACCCACACTCTACAATTGTCCAATTGACCACTAAAGCCATTAAAGCCAGAATCATTTGTAATGCAATTTTAAGAATCAATTGCGCCCCAAGCCAATGAAAAGTTGCAGAAATTGTTACGATACCCAAACCTGGGAAGAAATCTAATGACATCCTTGAAGCCATATAGACCTATTAATCTACTTCCTATTTTATTCACTTTAAGAAAAACTTTTCCTTAAAAGATTGGAGGCGCGAAAGTTGATAACTTCAATTCGATTTTCGAAACAATAAATTGAACGAATATGTCAAATAGTTAAGACTTTGAAAGGAAACCCCTGCCCTTCTATACTTAATACAGGCTTTTAATGTGTCGATGTGTGGCACAAGGGCTACATTATAAATTGATGACAAACCCCCCCGCACTGCCACTACCAAGTCTTAGCAACAGATCTGTCTTATTTCTAGCCAATCTGGAGTACCGCAGAGATCTAAAATTTCCTAAGGATCCAAAAAGTGCTTTGATTAAATAAAGTAAGTTTTTCTTTGCTTTGAAAATAGAATTTGGTTTTGATGTCCTATTGTTACCCCCTATTGTTAAATTCTTTGAGAAACACGCTGTATTTAAGATTATCTTGAATTTGGAAAAATAAATATTTAAGTTTTTTTGAAATTTTGAGAAGATCACCAGGAACAAGCGATTTGGACAAGAAAAATCAACTCAATCGTACGTATTTAAGTGCAAAAAAACATCAATAATAAATTTTTTAAATAACCGTACAACTAACTTTTTCATTTCCTCGTTTTAACCATTTTTACAGTTGAATCCTGTAAGTGGTCTGTTATATTTTAGATTCCACGTTCTATTTGTGATCACTCTTTTCACAGGCAAAACAAAAAGATGCAATTTAAGGAGAAAAAAATCGTAAACTGGAATGAGTTCAACGTACACCACAGGCGAGGTTTACAGAAAATGCCACTTTTCGAATAAAACGATCTCAGAAAACACGAAGCTTTTTGCCAAATCGAAGTATACGCCGACTTTCGCCGCGTAAAAACCTCGCCTTCAGTTAAACGCAACAATAATAATAAATATAAATGAACCAGTTTGTAGACATTAACCGAGAAATTTAATTGAACTCGAACCGCTCGTGGTTTTTGCCGTAACGGCTCTATTTACACTAAGAAACCAATACCTACTAAGATTTTTTTTTTCAAATCGAATTCATGCGAACAAAAATTGGATTAACTTGAAATTTTTAATTTAAACGATTTTAGTTAATAATTTAAATTGTTGTAGCAGATAAGTATGATTTGTTCTAGAAAACAATTTAATTTAAAGTGACCTCTAACTATAAACTGGATACAGTTTAATCGAAACTGACGCAGTAAAAACAAACAGAAAAATAACCATGTTATATTTGAAATGTTCTGAAAGTCAATTAAATTAGAATATTCGTAGAGCCGATAACTAATGCAAAAAGCATTTATACACCAAAGGAGTTAATTTAATTTCACCGTTCATCGCGTACGCTTTAAAAGAAAAGAAAAGGGCGTTTCACACTACATAGAAAATTATTATTATTATTGAATAATGTGTCAGTATCTTCAGGAAAAAAAAATTAATGATTAATAGATTCGGAGCTATTAAAGTTCGCCTTTTTTTGCCGACTTTAAACAAACGCATGCAAACCGAGTGCAGTTCAGATTCGGAATAATTCCCATTCGTATTATTTTACATATTTATTATCTGGCTCAAAACTTCCACACAGACGTCATACATTACTCGGGTAATTTCGGCAAATTTATAGTTTATATGAGTTCCACAACCTCCTAACAAGATTCATAAATGTCCGAAAGAAATTTCTGTGCATTTTACGAGGCACTTCATTCTTTTTTTACTCTTATACAAACACTCTGGGTCGTCTTGGTTTTAATTATCATATTGTGTTTACGAAACGTCCTGAAATTCATTAAATAACGAAACGTACCCCATTCTAATGACGACACGATTTATTTCCAGCGGAGAACAAACGTTCATTCCTAACTCTAATTTCTTGATTTTATCTCTGCAACATAAACCTATGCAAATTTATACGTTGAACAACAATGCACGCGTGCAACTTTCAATAATAATAATTAAATGTCGCAAGAAATCGCGACAAACACGTAACGACATGATATTTACCGTAAAGAAAGAATTATGGCGGCGATAGTTATCAAACAACGACGACGATGATGGTGGTGAAACCTTTGGCAATTCAAGCCCATTTTTTTTCCTTCATTTTGAAGGAAGGAAAAACATTGAAATTCTGCAGATATTTGAGATCGTTTCGGACAGCCAAAAGCCGTCTGTAAAATAAACACATTCTTACAGGTCAAAACGTTCATAAAAACCGCATGTTATTTCACCAGAATATAATATTGCAGGCAATATTTTTCATACAAAATGAGATTCGCGATCATCAAAAACACCTTTAATTAAAATGTAGACTGAACCAAAAATGAGAAGTTTTTCAATCCTGGGCGATTGTGGAAACGTAAAAGAATGAGGACGATTTTTTTTTTGGACACAATCAAGCACCCCCATTGTAATTAATAATAAAATGTTATTTCTCATTGGTCTTCTTATTTGATTAAATGAAAAAAAATAATACGATTTCGTCAATTACGCTGTTTTTGTTCCACTCACATCTCCTACAGAAAAGAGAAAAATGAAAAGTAAAAGAAATTTGAAGCAAATATCTAGCAGCAATACTCTGGCAATGTTGGCAAGAAAAGCATTTCACAAAAACGAGCTTATTTATCAACCGTACGTATATGTCTTGCTTTGGTCATCAAGTTCGAAAACCAGTATTGCCGTATGATTCATCCAAAATAAGAGGATTCAGAAAACGGAAAGTAAGAAAAAATCAGAAGGAAGATGTCGTCTATGCCCCTGTTAATGGAAAAGTAGAGAATCTTTTGCTATTTCTTAAAACCAGTGGCAATGGCAAGAGATAGAATATTTGATTTGTTTTTTGTGAAAGGAAATAGAAATATCCAAAAGATTGAATGTTTAATGTGTTTTTATTGTAAACATAAAGTAACCAATCCTTTTTCATCCGGCAATAGTAATCCAATTAGTGTAATATTTACCGGAGTAAAAAAATAAAATAAAAATGAACATCAGACAGCATTTAACATAAATACAATATAACTTTTGGCCGAATAAATTAAAAGGTCCAGCAATGAACCGCGCCGAGAGAGCAGAAAAACAAATTCCATCCGTAACCAAGGAAACCGCCGAAAAAACTCCATTGTTGCCGAAACAAATTCAAAATGGCGGACGAAGACGTCCCAGCTGCGAACTGTGATGTGGAGTAATTTGTTTTTTTGGCGTTGACAGAAATACGCTTTAAGTCTCGGATCTGTTGATTAATGTCCCGAGACGAATTGCTCGGCGTTTACCAATGAAGGACGTGTGTTCACAGGTTGCTAGTCGCAAGATTTCGTTCGCTTCCGATGTCAATCTCCAGCCAAGTATCATTTATTTAATTGTGATCATTTTATTTTCTACAAGGATGACTTATACCCTCTCTGCCCAAGTACTAATTACAAGCAAGTAATAGACGACGTGTTTTATTCAGAAACCTTAGAAGGAAGAACACCGGTTTTTGTGTCATACTGCTTAATATGTCGAACCACGTACTTGCATAATTCATCATGGCCTGAATTAAATATATACTGGCCTTATGATTTATTCTAGTTCCCTCCGCTATTAACATTTTTGCTAGCAAATTTTGCATTAACCAATTTAAATAAATCACTGACATATTATACCGAGTCTAGTCAGAAATTTTTACCCATCACTTATTCATGTAAGCACACACGTCACAAAGCACACGTCTCAGCGTAAGTACGTCCTCTTCGTTACCAGCTAAACCAATTCCAGGAATAGATCAAATATGTTAATGTATTTGAATGAAGTTTATTTATCTCCGGCACAAATCATCCAGATTTAGCCTCAAGAACTGTTCAATTGCAACAGACGAAACTAATTGATTTTGAATTTTATGTTAATCATGTGTTTCCTTTTGCAAAATGAAGTAACGAGCTTAGAATGATTCTAATCATTTTTTATTTTGTAATTACACACACTATTAATGAATAGATTACAATAATAAATAAAGTATAAAGGACTTGAATAGGGATATTGACCTAACATGTACTTCCATTTAAGAAAAAAGCTTTACATTTTTTGTGTAAAGGTAATTTATGAATTAGTACTAAAACTAATTTAACTAAAAAATTATCACAAATTATTAAAAAAGTGGTACCAGAGTAATTCCAAAAAATATTTTCGCTGCATCTTAGTTGATTTTTGTGGATAATAAGTATTATACTACATCCTCAAAATGCAAAGAGTTCATTTAAGAACAGTTACTCGCTTTAGGGAAACAGGAACAGCTTCAAGAAGACCTGGATCAGTGGATCAGAGCGTATAACTACTCCAAGGGAAGATCGATTTTTGATCATTCAGGCCAAGAGAAAACCTTCCGCAACTGCTCGTCAGCATATGCAGAGCCTTGTCAATACCACTGGTACTAGAGTATCAGATCAAACAGTAAGGAACAGACTATGGGAGGCTCGATTGACCTCATACAGGCCTCAAAGACGGCCTCCTTTAACAACGGATCACAAACGTCAGAGAAGAATATGGGCCGAACAAAGACTAGAAGAAGCTACTCCTTGGGAGGACAGTTCAACGATGAGTCACGTTTTGCATTCACAATGATAATCATCGTAAACGGGTTTATCGAGAACGGGGACATCGTTATTTGCCCCAGTACATCCAACCAGTCGTGGCCTTTGGTGGAGGTGGTGTTATGGTGTCGGCAGGAATCAGCTTGGGATATCGCACTAACCTTCATATCTTTAATGGGCATGTAAATGCAAGACGATACGAAGAGGAGATTATCATGGGCCACGTCCTACCCAGAGGAAATGAAATTGGACGTGAAAATTTAATTTTTTTGGATGACAGTGCGAGACCACATCTTGCTCAAAACGTGATCAGGACCCTTAATGACAATGAAATCAATCGCTTACCGCTTACTCCATGTTCACCAGACCTCAACCCGATAGAACATGTTTGGGACATATTGCAAAAGAGGATGGATAATCATAATCCTCAACCTACGACTCTTAGGGAATTAAGATATATTCTTCCTATTCTTTAGCACGAAATTCCACAAGAGCTTATGGATAATTGTATTGAGAGTGTGCCTAAAAGATGCCAACCTGCAATTGATGCGCGAGGGGCTCAACTCGCTATTAAATCTGTTTAAATGTATAAAAGAAAAATAAAGCCTACTTTGTTTATTAAAAAATGTTAAATTATTCAAGCGCTCCGATTTTTTTATTTGCTCATTTATTTGTTTTTTGTATTTTAATAATGCTACGTGTAACAACATTTTTTCCTGAAGTTAAATAAGCAATATTCCTATTCAGTTTTGAGTGGTTTATGTTAAAAGTAGTTTTAAAATAAATTTAGATAAATGAAAAGAAACTTTCGAGTGAAGCAATTGATCCAAAAAACTCTTAAGAACAAAACAGTTTAGGAAAGTTTCAAAAAAAGAGTATTACACAAAAATAGCTCTTATATTTGGACCTTTCTTTTCTAAAAAAAAATAATTAAGAGAAAGAAGAATATTTAAGCTGTAAAATAAATCAGAAAAGAATGGACGTTGATTTAATCGTAAGCAAAAGAAAATATCTTGCATACATGAATGCCGTTCTTGGTTGTGAATGATAATCGAACCTAATCATGTCGATGTATCAAAAGAAACAAGAAATAGACGACCAATAATTACGAAAACATGAAAAAATCTGTCTTTCAATTCGAACAAAAAAAAGCATTCAAACCGTTTAATTCAATTGAGAATTTTAATGAAGATCCAGAAAGTTATGCATTGGGGATCGCCGGGTATGCAGTGCGCATACATAATTCAAAAAGGTAATTACAAAAGAGTCATCTTAATTAAAATTTAAGAAATCTGATATGAATTAAATCGTCGGCCGTTTATTATAACAATATTATATCGAGAATTTGATACATTTATTATCCCGCTTTATAACAATGTATCTCTCGTAAATGTTTGTTCTTAACTTCGCGTCGTTCTTCAACTTTAAAGTGGATTGGCAATAAGCACCGCGGATGCGTGTTTTATATTATCGTAAATTTAAAATTTATGTTGTTGCCTCACGACCAACGATTTAATATACTACGAGCACTTTAAAATAATTACGCCAATTAATAGTAAATCAAATAAGCACTATGAAGAATGTTTGCATCAATTTGTTGTGAATTTTAATACCCGAACCGTCAATGTTACTTTCTCATATACCCAATTATTCAAAGGGTTCAACTTCATAACAGATGCAAGGTGTACACAAAATTGTATTAAATTTATTTACTTTTATTTAGGCTCGATCGCATCCTTTGAAATTATAATTAACATTTAAATTATGCATAAACCATTCACAAGCTTTTTTTTATATTTTTATATTTAATACCCAAAATTTTAATGAATCATGCAGCGTGCGCGCAGGTTAAAGTAAAGATGCTAATAGTATCATGTTCGAAGACTAAATTAAGCAAAATTATATCTTTTATAAAAGTGCTTATTTAAACGATACTGCTCTTCGAGAACTGTAACAAAATGGAGATTTTTTTCTCTTTTGATGCATTGTAGATCTAATTCGTTGACGCCCGAGTTCTAAGACAACAAAGTAACAGTGATTGTATTTGCATTAATCATTTCCGAACTGCTGCGTTAAGAAACTGATTTAAAATCAGATTCTGAAACACGGCTGGTTGCATAAGTTAGTTAACATATTCCGATTCCTGATAGCGCAGAACTTACATAAGCCTAAGAGGAAAGCTGAATTTCGCCACCGACATCATCTTTGTTTACGTTTGAAGTGAAAGTGATACGGTTTTATAGCACCGGTCGCCCGACAAAAACTCACCGGAGCAAATTCTCTTAGTAGTTTTTTTTTTCCGCGTCGTGAAATTAGAAAGTCGAATTTAGTTTGGCGTATGGGAACTGCTTTTCGTACTACTCAACGAACACAGGATCCGATAAGATCACCGGCAAAGGAGTACAGTAACAGTTCCTTATAACCAGCGCAGCGTAGTGCGTAATTTGTTTCACATAGCCTAAGAATTTAATAATAATTTTTAATCATTAAGTACATATCTCGAATCGTTAACGATCAAAAAGAAACGATACCAATCGTTGTAGTAGAGAGCGACGATTGCAAGTCATCTACGGGGTCGCCTACACGTACCTTCGTCTTTATTTTTAACCACGTCATTTGGTACTAGGATAAATTATGAATGCCAGCGTATGCAACAGTTAGTATTATCGTACAGCACAAAATATTAAATACGTTTAATTGTTACAGGGCAGTCATTTGAGTTAATTGACCTTTTTCTTTGCGGTGCTCTTCATTTACGATGAAATTTACCTTACGTCCGTACATTATTATTATTATATTATAAAAAAAAAACATATTTGCTATAAATTTCGTATTCTAAATTTAATAATACGTTTTCAACTAATTCGATAATATTTAATGGATACACCGTAAACCCAGTTAGAATATTATTTAGGAAAACGCATAGGTATAAAAATTTATGTTCCCTCCTCAAGATACGTTATCGCCGGAAGGCTCAAACATAGATATTTATTTGTAACGAAATATTATTGGGACAACAACGTCTATTACGTAATTTGATCTGGAAAATCCTTGAACTCAATTATAAGTAAAGGAGATAAAGAAGCGATTCTAAAACGAATCCATTTTGAATTTCGTGCAAAAAATTCAACAACTTATTTTTTTGAGCTCTTTAAAAATGACTTTGTTACATTGACTATTTATTATATTAACGCTTAATTGAATGAGTTACTGTTGTAATTACTATAACCGCAATCGTCCTTGTCCTAACCAAGGCTTTTTAATACACAAGTGTCTGTTCAATTCAAAGCAAAAAATCCAAAAATTCACTTTTGTGTTTCAAGATACTATTCTAGCAAAGATAAAGTAAAGTATAGTAATACTAGTAGAATGTAACTATAGTAGCAAAATATACTTTTTATTGTAAATTATTAAATAGCTCTTGTCGATCTACAATCGCTTTTTCTTCTTTTAATGAATCAAACAATTCTAGGAATACATTTACTAACACGATCGGAAATTTCAACGATACGTTCGACATCAAACCCTACGAATAGATAACTTGAAAAAATGGATAACACAGAGAAAACGGCGTTCAACAATGTCTTGATTTGTTTCGTCTAATCTACAAAGTATGTAAACTAGTCACAGATCACTTCGATTCGAATTTGTCTTCAAAGCTTACCGCATTCTTCCCCGTGGATTCCGTTTGCTTCTTAGAAAAACAGCGATTGTAATGTCTCTTTCCTGTTATTCTAAGAGAAAATTTATTTTAATCTACAAAAATTAAAATCGAAACAGCTAATGTAATTAATTTTTTTCCATTGCTTTTCTTTGATTTGCTAAATTTTCTTTTCCTATTTTTTGTTTTCTTTTCTACGTTTAACACATGTTTTTGCTACAGGAACAACTCGCCAATTTTTTTATCTCATCTTTAATTTTTTTTCTGTTTCTTACTGTTACTTTTTTTTAAAGGAGCACGCATCAACAAAGCTTACTGGTTTCAATATTCATGCCTAACTTCGCAATAAATCTTTTTTCTCCAACAAAATTCTATCGCCCATATAGTTTTATGTTGGGTCTAATCTTTAAAAAGTCGATCGTCTTTTGTTTTTCTTTTGCTTTCTTTTTAATTTACTTTTATTCATTTCCAAAATGTTTTCTTCTACGAATAATTAAGTAAGCTCCAGTAACAGGAAAATTTTTACAGGAAAATGTTAACTTGAATTCAAAATCAAATAAGTAGTAATTACTTGGTAAATTATTTTTAAAAAATTCGATCAACTGTGTCTTCTTTTCTCCGTCGTTTGTTTTCTTTTAACTTGCGAGAAGAGAAATAAAAAATCGAAAAAAAAGCAAATGCTCTTAGTTTCCATTCTTTGAATTTTATTGACTGCCTGTCATTCTCTTTTTTTTTTATTTTTCGACTCTTTCTCTAAATCGAGCGTCACTTGTTTTCTCTTTTTCGACTTAATTTCATTTTATATTTTGTTGTTGGTTTTTGATAGAGACATTTTATGAGAAGCGTTTCATTGAGTTTCTTTCAGTGTTTCTACTTATTATTATTAAACTTACACTTACGTATTATAATTTTTTTTTATTTCTGTTCTTATTTTTTATGTTTTGTTTAATACTGATTTTCATTTGATGCTATTCAGGCTACTATTAATAATCTTCACATGAAATGTTTATGAATGTCTGATGCTTGCTAACAACGATGTTAAAATTAGATATAAAAGCATGAAGAACCAACGTCATGTTTTATTCATTTAAAGAAAAACAAAAACACTTTACTATCAAATTATTTTAACAACTGACATTCAATAGTTTTAATTGATATTCATTCATTAGGTAAATGTTAACAGTATTAAGTTTTTTCGCAATCGTATTAAATGCAATGACGCTAATGACTTTTTATACCAAAAACTGCAATTGAAGATGATGTTTTGGAATTTTGCTCGACAAAAATGACACTTTTAATCCTAATAAAACAATATACTATATATATCAACGCCATTTACATTATGTTCCAAGAAAAAAAAAATTATTAAACAAACTGAACATTTTTGGTTTACTGGTTTACTTTTTATAATCCCCCGGACTTTACGATTTCCAATTAACCCTGTCTTATAAAAATGTTAAATAAAAACATAGGGGAATGTTTTACTTCCTTGATCTAGATTAGGTTTCTGTAATGTAGTATCTATTTGTTATTATATAATTCATATGTATCAAATCAGCGTTTAATAAAAAAATTATGTGTAGACGACACTAGAAACTTTTTTTTTAAAGATATTCTAAAATATCAGTTCATAAGTGATTCGATGTTCGACGTTTTCTTGGTAACATCGATGATAATAAATCGTAAACATCGATGACAAATACACATCGAACATCGACGGTAAAACATCGATGTTGTATGAACATCGATGTATTTCGCCTATCCCTAGTCTGTTGTACATTGTGACACTTGCATTGATTGGACTGTTTCTTGTACTATTTTATTTTCTAAATTCCACATATTTTTTTGTTTCAGAAAAAAACTCGCCGAATTTCTGTTCTTATCTATACCTTTTCCCTTGAACATATTTTGTTTTGTTTTTTTTTTTAAGTACGAACTTGCGCCGATATTTCAAACAACAACTTTTCCGAATATATGGAGAGTCCTAAATTACTCCCATTCATAAAAAGGGCAATGTAGCTGATATTTCTAATTATCGTTCTGTGGCAATTATAAACAACTTTGCAAAGGTATTCGAAATGGTTATATATTATAATATGTATTCCTCTATCAAGAACTTCATTAACCCTAATTAACATGGTTTTGTAGCGGGCAGGCCCACAGTCACTAATTTATGCCACTTCAAGCAGTTTGTTTCAAATCAACTGAACAATGCATTTGACCGTGTAGATATCAACTTTTACTTAAAAAATTACTAAAAATGGGTCTTTCTCCTAATCTTGTCGCTCTACTTAAGTCGTACTTATTGAATAGACAATCTTTTGTGGTTGTTAATTTTTTTAAATAAACTCCTTATGTACCTTCATCAGGAGGAGTACCACAAGGTTCAAACTTGGGTCCGTTATTGTTTTTGATTTTTATTAACGATTTGCCGGAAATAATTACAAGCGAGATGTTATTTGCTGATGATGCAAAAATTTTCAAGTGCATTAAAAATGATAATGATAAGCTCTTACAACAGCAGCTTGTTAAGTTGGAAAACTGATGCAAAGCCAGTAGACTGAATATAAAAGTAGATAAATGTAAAGTCGTTTCTTACACTAGATGTTGTTCTATTTAATTATAAACTACTCTCATCTTCAATCAAAAGAGACTTGGGCGTAACATTTGATCATAAACTCACTTTCGAGTCACATGTTAGACATAGAAATGTTAATAGAGACCTAAAAATGCTTGGCCTTATAATACGAAATTGTCACGAATTTACCAATTTAGGTAAAATCAAGTTTCTGATGAGGCCCAATAAGGCCGAAATACATGTATAAACTCTTTCCTAATACTTTCTATATTACCAGTTACACAATTTTAATTAATTTCCAATTTAGATACTTTTGAGATACTTTATTTTGGTTTGGTGAGATCGGTCTTAAAATACGCCTCTTTGGTTTGGTTTCCGTATTACGGTTATCAAAAGCAATTAGTTGAAAATGTTCAAAATAGATTTTTAAAATATTTATTATTTAAAATAACCAGCGTATACCCTTCATTCATGCCTTATTCTGAATTGCTGCGATTATTCGCTTATGATCGTCTGGAAACACGAAGAATTATATTAAATTTTTAAAAAAATTTCAATGACAAGAAATAAAAAATTGAAACAAGTTCCATTTTTTGTATTTCCTTTGTTTTATTTAAAAAAAATGTTTTATTTTCTACGGAATAATTTCACACATCATCAGCCAAGAGAGAAGAATAAGAAAGGAAAAAAATTATTTTTTTACGTTCACCTTCATCAGTTTTCTTTTTCCTCGAAAATCTTTTTTAAAATGAAATTTCAAAACCAACTTTTTTAACTCATTATCAACTTTATTGATCTTAAGGAGTAGGTTCTTAACATTGCTCACCCGCTACCACAATTGCTGGAAAGTATAAGATGTACGAAGTGATCAAATGAAAAATGAATTAGAGTTGGCGATGCAAGTAAACACGCATGCGTGCATTTAGTTCGTCGAACGTTCTTTCACTTCAGTCACTTTGACGTTTCTACAAAGCAAGAAAACCGTTTCATTTAAAAATAAATTAAAGCAAATGCGTAAAATGATCACTGCCTGCTGCATCAAGATACTTTTGAATTCGCTAAACAACTGCGAACAACTATTTATGTCACAATCGATTGACAATTAGTATTAATATGACGTTATTGAAATTCCGACGCCTACTAGCATCAGTCATAATTTTTCTCACATTTTCAACTACCTCACCAGTTCTTACTTTAGGCCTACCTGATATCTGTTTTCTAGCCACACTGCCAGTTTCTCTGAATAATCCTACAGAGTACTGAAGTTGATTAACAAATTTGTGGTACAGAAATACAGTTTCTGGAAATATTTCATGAAATTCTGCAATACAATCAGGAATAGAATATAGATCCATTCGCCATTGATTTTTTTGGGAGTTTCGAAAGTAGGATTCAACCATAAAAGATTTTTTTTCCAATGTGAAAACCATTGTCAAATAAAATCAATAAAACAATTTTTTTTTAGTTATGTTTGTTTACTTGTTTGTTTAGGATACGGATCAATTAAGGAACATACGTGAAGATGCTAAAAAATGACAGCAACACACTAGATGGGAAAACTTTTTGTACACGTTACCTACAAAAGAAAAATCGATTGAAAATTACATAATAAATGAAAAACTTCAAATGTTTAATTTTTTATTATCCAAAATACTTCATATTTTACATATTAATCGATCCACTTGGATTACCAAAATAGGTAAGCAGAAACGAGTCAATTTCTCAGAATGTTTAAGTAAATAATTAAATAAAATAATAAAATAAGTACATATAATTGTGTGTAAATGAGTTATAAAATAAATAACACACTACTTATTATATTATTATATAATTAAATTGTATGGCCTATTGGTCCAGATCCCCCCAAAATAATTATTATTCTTAGCATCTCCATTAGTACTTACTAAAGAATTTCCATTGCATTTAAATACTAAATGAATCGAGTTAAAAATAATCGTTGCGTTGCGTTTCTAACAATTAAGAAGCAGTGTATTATTAAATTTAATACTGTAATTACCGCATGTAGTTGCGCCATAGTTTAAACGAAGTATTTTCACGCCATGACCAGCAGGTACGTTATGGTTTTCCGCTCAGACGCGCTGAAAAATGTACAATTAGAGTCTACATTTCAGCAGCATTTATTATCTCGTTATACTTATGCACGTGGTTTATTCGTTTTGCGCGGATGGTATATGGCCAATTATCGCGCTGAAAATAATTTGTAACATTGTCCTTTTTCTCGAACGTCAGATAAAGTTCACTCCTCCGTCCAGTTCGACCGCCAATAATTTATATCGAAACGCAAATTAATACCGAGTGATTTATCAGAAAAACATGAGGACCCATAACAATGAGGAATTCTTATAATTTTTCTAATGATCGTAATCACCGCGCGCCGATCTATTGCGGAGATAAAAATTGAATTAATCAGAGACGCGGCCGCACAAAAAACCGTGTAATTTCGTCGCATTGTTGTTGTGAAGTCGGGAGTAAGGAGAAAAAACTCGGCTTTTTATGATTGAACAAATCAGATATCTGTAAAACACAGGTTTTTATGCGGTGCTGTCATTTTCGGTGAGAGAGGACGAATTTGACAGCTCTGGCAGCGCACACTTGATAATTTAATATTACAGATTAAAATTTTTGATAAACATTTTTTTAAAATGACCGAGGTGGAACAATTCGGAACTTGTTAAATGAACCGGACTTTTTTTTATTGTTTATTTTCAGTTACGCCAGCGAGATATATATTCATGTTTCTCTTCTTAATATTATTATTATTATTACACATATAATAATGACTACCGCACGAATTTTAGTGAACATAAACTTTTTAAGTCTTTTCATATTACTTTTATGATTCCAATACGAATACATGTTAATTTTTACCCCGAGAAAGCTGTCAGACGATAGCGAAACGTTGAAATTTGTACAATTTCTAAGTTGCCCGTTAATACTGATTCTTTTACACAATCTTTGCTTAGAATTAATTTTGGTTGTTATTTGAACTGAATAATGAACTAGAATTTGATATATTTTTTCTTGAGTGATAGAAGACGTATCACTTTCAAAATCATGTCAGTTTGATTTAGTAACATTAAACTAATTCAGTTACGAAACGTCGAAACACAGAGAAGTAATCTGATATTTGTTTTCCGCAAACGCATGAAACGTAACGACGTTAATAACTATGCTCTCACACTATACAACCAGGTACATAATTACTACAATCAACAAATCACAGAAATATAATAAACACCGACGTATTTATGCGATCGTTTCGTTACGTCGTTGCCTCTGATAATATTAATTTGCTTTCTTAAATACGACTCTGTTGACAATGACATTCAGACTACTACCTCTTGTTAGTGTAGATCACCCTTAAGCTATGCCTAACAAGTTATGTCTTCATGTTTATGATTACCGCAGCTACAATAAGTATTAAACGCAATTTCTGTTCTTACACATAAGCAGTTGCCTACATTAATTTATTTATTTCATTCGTGTGACCCTGAGATTTGCGGTTTATATCACGGTGTTAATGACGCATTTAACGCAAATAAAATTTAAACGTCGGTTAAGAAACCGGAATCATAATTGGACGTTTCATTTGTCTGCGGCTACACAATTGTTTCAATAAAATACGTAAAATACTACGATAATTTCGTCTTTACGAGCACCGATTCGATTATTAAATGGCGATATAAAATTAATACATATGTAAATCGGCAAATTGAAATATTTACTTATAAGGCCAGACGTAATTAGGAAACGTTCCCAAATAAATTCGTCCGAAAATAACTTTCCCATCAAAAAGGCAAACGTACAGTCAGAATTAAAAGCAATGTCGTAACAAGCAAGCGACGAGAATACGATAACGATCAGGCTGTGTATAAGAGAGACATTATTTTTAATATTGACTGTACATACGTATTTACTAATGAATGATAAGGAACAATAATGAATTTTTAGTACTTATCAAATTACAATCAGGCGTGCACAAGACACGAATAAGGAATTTCGCCTCGCATGCCGGTATCTATTCACAATTAATATGTAATGTCGACGGTCTAATACACGCATATATAATATTTAATGTCAAAAGGATACGCGCCTGAAACTGTACACTCCTTGCATTTAAACCGGCCGATTATAAATGGAAGCTGCCGTAGTTTGTCGGTTCCGTTTACACCACACTTGACAATAACGTATTTGTTTTTGCTTTTTGGTATTATTAATCTTTTGCATAAATAATAAGGCGATGGTCCTCTCTTAACAAACACAAATCCAGTGTAATACAATACCAAGGACAGATTAATCTTGAAAGAATCAAGTCATAAATAATACGAGAAATAAGAATATGTAATTACCAATGGGCATCAAGGATGTCTTCATTAAAAGTGAAATGAAGAGGTGAAATATGATCTTGTTAGATTTTTTTTTTTACACTAAAAATTTCGTGAAATGCTTTTAACTTGTGAGTGTGCGTGTGTGTACTGTAGATGGCAGCATTGTTGCCGAAATACGTATCTACGTAATGGGTCGATTTTATTAATCTCTGTAAGGACTATAATATTTGTAAGCCTGTAAGTCATTTATTATAAAAAGTGGAATTCTGAAGTTCTCAGTATGTTACGATTTCTTGTAAGTCTCTAAGATAATAACGCAGAGACTTACGAATAATCCTAGAGACCTAGGGGAAACCAAAATTCCATATTTTTCCATATTTGAGTTCCAGACTTACAGTCTTACAGTCCTTACAGATACGAGGACACAATCGATATATAATTGAGATCATTTCTTAATTAAAGATATTAGAAAATTCGAAGGCAAAACTTTGAAAGAAAAGAAAATAGTAGCAAGATGAGATATAATATCGTGAGTGAAACGTCTAAAAGGGCTTAAAGGAGTTTATCAATCATGGTTCTACATGGTTGCCTTATTCCTATGATTGTAATAGGGACAATTGTCTTGCGCATCCCATAATCATTCAATTGAAGCCACAGTTCTTTGAATTATCACAAAATTAAAACTAAACTACCGTTTGCAGTTCTTGTACGTGTAGTCGAATAGTTCGGTCGAGAAAATTCTGCCGCTTCTGAGGAAAGTAAGTGTGAGAATTCAAAACTCCAAACTTCTTATCTTTCTAAAGAATTGAAGCTTTCGACGACTTCAATTTAGTGAGATTTTAGTTTCTGTTCATGAAAGAACTAAAGACTACTGATCATTTGTACCGTCGATTGACTGGCTTATAGAACAGGTGCAAAGCGATTTAATTTTAACAAAAGAAATATCTTCAGGGTGAAGCTCTTTTTGGTTCAATAGAGCCCTTTACACGACACTGCAGAACGGGACACTCTAAATTGTGAAATAAAACTGCACGGGACGACTGACTTCGCACACCCACATCGACTCATTTGATCGTGCGTGCAATTTTACTTCACACTTTGGAGTATGACGTTCTGTGCACGCAAAACCGTATGTAAAGGGCCCTAATGACTTCGTAAATAAATAAAATCGTTGAATAAAAGCGTAGATTTTGGTTTGGTGATGTCATTAGAACCTTATTTCCTTCCAAAAGGTAGGGGAAATATCGGACAGTAATAATCGAGTTTGTTTCGATCAAGACTTATCCAACACTTTTGGGTCATAGAGAAAATACGCAATGTCTTATTGGAGGAAAAATTGCGAGGTGTATTGTACGATATTTGGACTTTAATTGGCTTCCGAAATCATGCAATTTGAAGCTACTGGACTATTTTTGTGTAAGCCACGTTAAATCTCTGTCCTATTGCCGATAAATTGAGAATAACTGATAACATCTAGTCCCTAGGATACATAGTACCAAACGATGCCCAGAAAAACAACATTCAATAAACTGAATATAAAAGAATTCTTGGAATAACTTCGATGTAAGAAGATTAAAAGACATTTGGCGAATAGTTATTCAGTCCTTATTTTACGTTTGTAAAATTGGAACTTAATGGCATTAAAAGTATTTGAAATTGGAACAAGACTTCTGCACCACTCCACATAAAACTCGTTCTAATCGAGTTGTTTTGAATTAAAGGCCCTGTATATAATTTTGAGATATAAAAATGATACTGGCAAAAATTTAAATTGTATAATAAATTTATCTTACGGACCTTAATCCATAATTTGTTTCAACAGGATATTGAATACTTTAAATCGAAGGAAATTTTACGTGTGCCAAACAAAATTGAAGGTTCATATTTCTATTGTGATCATGTCAAATCTGATTATTAAACTAACAATCATGTCAACGTAAGGTAATTAGGGGAAAACGCCAAAGCACCCTAATTCAGAGTTTGTTATCAACAAAATGCAGTTTACAGATTATATTTATGTGCATGTCGGTAAAGTTAGTCGCTTAAAATGCGTTTCGGGAATTAATTGACAAGTTTTAACACGGTGAAGTTTTGACTTTGTGTGAAAGTTTTTGCGTCCTCATGATATTTTGTCCGATAATCAAGGACGGACACAGTTTTCAATTGTGGTGCATTGTTAGCTGGGATAAAGGTAAGTTTCTTGTTATTCCTATTTTTGCAGAAGTAATTGCCATCAAAGTTTGATTTACTGAAGGAGCTTGGCATCTTCCCCAACACATTGGGGTTAGTTGCATAAATGGTGTTGGGTAAGATGCCAACCTGCAAATTACTTATTTTACGTGTAGGTACGTACTTATTTATTACAGTGACCTATGTGGACGTATGTAAGAAAGTCGTCCAGAGGGCAATGGATAGAGGAGAATTTTCGGGTTGCTGCACTGGCGTTACAGGATCAAACTGGAAGTGCCAATTCCATTGCAGAATTTGGAATTCCTTTGCGAACTCTTCTTAGGAAGGTCAGCAAGAATCTTGTAGATAAAGGGAGTTTAGGTCCCTATGGTTGCCTTGGAAAAGTAAACGAAGAAAAATTAGTGACGTAGATTCAGAAATTGGGAAAAATTAGGTATTCTCCAACCTGTAACGATGTTAGGCATCTAACTTATACATTTGCTAGAAAGAATCAGATAGAACATACGTGCAATAAGGAAAACGAGCTAGCAGGATTTGACCGGCTTCGTCTTTTCATGAAAAGACATTCCAATTTGCAAATACGCACTGCTCAAGGTCGATCTATAGCTCGTTTATTGGGAATATGTTATGATGAGGTATATTTTAAGATACTTCTGGACACCCTAGAGACACATGATTTAATGGAAGATTTTCAATAAGGAATGGGACTATGTAAATAAGTCCGGGAAAGTAATCGCATCGAAATGGTCCAAAGATGTTCAAAGTCTCATCAGTGCAGAAAAGGGTGAAACAATTAGTATTGTCGTTTGCTGCAACGCAAAAGGCAATTTTTTTCCACGTACATGATCTTCCGTGGTAAAATCAAAAAGAAAGAGACATGCCTCCAGGATCTGTTGTTGAGATGTCTCCTGATTCAGCCTATGTCAAAAGCAGTATTTTCTTATCATGGATAAAAGAGCATTTTCTACCCAAAAAAGAATCTGGCGCGGCTGATCCTTGTCGGCCATGCTTCACATTACAATTACGTGGATATTTTAGATTTCTTAGTGGAAAACGACATTCACGTTATCTGCCATACTACGCATTGGTTGTAACCCCTCAACAAGTTCTTATTTAAACATCTCAAAACTTATTGGAATGAAGCTTGTTGGCATTGGATTGGGTCTCATCCTAGCCGCAGAATTACCAGATACCAATTTGGAGGAATCTTAAACCAAGCTTAGAAACAAGCTGCAACCAACCAGAATGGAGTGTCAGGTTTGAAGCCTGTGGAATATTTCTCTACATTTCGGTGAAGATTCCAAACTATGCCTGTTATGTAGCTGAACACATTGCAGGAGCTAGTTATAACGACGTAAATACCGCTGCTGAAAATGATGCCAGTGCTACTGCTGAAAATGAACATTCTGATGTTGAACAAGCTTCAGTGTCGTTCGAAGAACTTTCGCCTGTCCCTGTCGTTACCAGGACCTGTAAGCCGAATCCACGCAAGCAGCATGCAGAACTTATCACATCATTGGAAGTGCGGTAAAGAAAGCAACAAAAGCTGTGAGGAAGAGGAAAGAAAGGAAAGAAGAAAAAACAAGAAGAATAATAGCTAAAAAGGGAAAACAATGATAAGAAAGCAAGCTGAAGCACCAAAGATGATTAATGAAGAATGCAATAGTGATGAATACGATTCCACCGAGTTAATTTCAGATCATACCTCGGATGGTATCAACAGTGATAATGACGATTATTGCATTGTTTGTAAAAGTTGCTATGACGACAAAAATGGACCCAAGGTGAATTGGATCTGCTGCGTTGCTTGCAAAAAGTGGCTGCATAAGATTTGCAACTCTCTTGAGAATACCTGTGACAGTTGGGGCGAAAAATAATAGTCTGAAATATTTTCTTGTGTGGGCCTCTTTTCCACAATCAATTCACAGTGAAATGGCATCAAAATCAAATTAAGATACCTAACTGAATAATTATCAACATACCGGCATCTTCCCCCGGTGTAGTGGAGTAAGATGCCAAATTGCTTATTTAAAAAAAATTAATATTACCTGTTAGTCTACATTAATTTCATTGTTTTCTAATACTGTGTTTTTTAAAAAACAAATACATTTTGTTGAATTAATTCAAACATTTAACTTATTAATTGTTTTATGAATTAAATACAAAATATTCGGCGTCATCCTCCCAATTACCTTAATGCAAAGAATTAAAAACAAATTGTATTTTAACGCATTTATTTTAATAACATTTTATTATGCTCTAGAAAAATCAAAATAAGGGGATTTATTAGAAAGAATGCGCCATTGTTTAGTACTGAAAATAAAATAATCCATTTGTCGTGCTTTTAACATTTATTGTGAAGGCAAACAAACAATACAAAGCTGATAATTTGCTATTATATTTAAAAGGTTACTTCAAAAATAGCAATATTATCATTTCAGTAATAGTTCAATTTTGAAAGTTCGTTTAATTAGAACGAGGGCATTTTCAACATTAAAAATGGTCAGAAAACAAATTACAATCCGTCATAAGGCATCTAATTTTAATGAATCTCAATATTTTCTTCTTTGTGAAATGAAATAAATACTAAAATAAACAAATTTCAACGCTTTAAGAAATGTTATGTTAATGAGAAAAACGTTTTTTTCTTTTGGTATTTTTAATTACACATAATAGCTAAATTAGAATACAAATTATTCTTTCAGTTAGATTGAAGCTGGAACGCCAAGAAAGTATTACGTACGACTTGAGGAAGGAAACGCCCAGGGGGAGTTAGAAGTTATGCATCGTAGCATAAAACGCCTGCCTCCTACGCTACCGAGTGAAAAAAAATTAACATATTCCCACACTAATCTCGTTTTACCTTGAAAATGTGTATCAAAGAATCAGAGTCGGTCGTAATCATGGAACGTCTTCGGATAAATTCAAATTCAAGCTGTGACGCTCCGAATATTTGTTTTGCAACCACAGGCGAGTAGGCGCACTGGCGAGCGGACCAAAGAAAAAGACCGAGAAAAAACGTTCATGACAACAACGGCATAACGAATATGAAATATTGCCGCGATGCTGAACGGACCACAATAGTGTCACCGCTACAATGGCTTCATCATTTTTATGTACGGGAATTTTTAAAATGGGTATTACATTTTTTTTCCCCCGTCTCAGTTCAAGAACATATAAAACTCTTGTTATTTCTCGAAGCTGGGTTCTGTGGGATCAAAGTGTTCTGTGACCAATTGATAATTATGTCTATTCTATTTATATTAGTTCTTTGAAATTGCTTTTTGTTCGCTTAATTCGATTTTTTCGGGAAATTATCTGAAAATTAAAATTCCACCGCTTTAATTTATTACTGCCTTCCGAACTAAACCTTACAATTACCTATGTACCAAAAACAAAGTAAAACATAATTCCATTTCATCCGTTACATAATCGAAAAAATTAAACTCGCTTGCTTTCAGGTGTGCTCAACAGCGTCTTGACATATTACAAAAAAAAGGGACTAATGGAAACTTGTAAATCTGCACGTGCACATATCAGCTACTGTTTAATAACTAACGATGTTGTATAAGATACTCTAAGATGAATGAAACGCAATATTTTGCATAGCATTTATAATATCGCCGTGATATTGTTTGCCGTACATCGATTCATAACGTGGAGATTTCAATGATAGATCAGGAACAAAACTTTTTAAATCGTCGTGCTTTTAGTTAACGCGTCACACTTCCGATAAATCTCTATCTACCTGAAAACGTATTTTTATTAAAAGCTAATCCAAGGAAGTTTAAGGAACCTGTTATTTACAAGAGAATGATAGTTATTAGCGTACGCTAACCGAAAACTGAAAACAACCTCGCGCAAGCTAACGACGTGTGTTCTCTGTGTAAATAATTTTTTCGCATTAAATTATGTCAGTAATACAAGTGCATAGGTCGATAATTGCGCTAATTTACACATTGCGGCATAAGTAAACCCCGATCGGTGGGCTGAGAAGAACGCCTGTAATCATCGTTCAGAGTGAACAGCTACTGTAATTCGAGGCGAACTCTAAGAATAACTAAAAAAGAAAACCTAACAGCATGTGGTCTAAACTCTATTACCGGTGAGGAACGTATGTCTTTTATCTCTTGTTCATTTTGTTAGATGAGAGGCGCTTGTATACAAACGAAACTTGAATTAAATCGAACCACGCATTCCAATGATTTATTTAAAAATATTTCTCCTGGTCCGCATTATGTTCCAGACGAAAAACTTCTTTCATAACTTTTTGATGCGTAAATTGATCGGTTTGATTTGAAAAGGTATTGGTAATGCCATTTCAAAATACAATGACAAAATATCTTTTATCTCCTCTTTTTTTTATATACTTCACACTCAGACTTTTCTTATTAAAGCTATAAATAATACTAACGCTATTTTCGTAAGCTCAAAGTAATAGGTATTTTTAAATTTTCACTATACTAAGTGTTATCCTAGAAGTTCCAAAAGTATTCTAAAGTTACTAATTTAAAATAAAAGAATTTTACAGATAATTCTCCGGGTAATTTTTAAATTTGTTTATAATCAGCATTTCACTGTATGTTAACAATTCTATTTAGAACACAAAAGATTATTCTAAGCATAGGGTGGTTTGGAGTTATTGCAAATGCTTGTTAAAATAAAGATTACTTCATTTTCTTAAGAAACAAAAATGTAAAGCAAAATAAAAATGTTTCGTAATGACTTATGTCGTGTGCACATGTGTACTTGATTAATGGTAGCAATATGATTGCGCAGAAAACAAAACAAAAAAAAAAACAAGTGGGCATTAAGAACGTAAACAAACGTAATACATATTCATTAAAAAAAAAGAAAGAAAATTAAAAACAGCTGCCCGCAAATGAAGTCCTAAAACATAAAAGTTTTGGAAATCGACTTAATTTACGGCCGCAACATCTTTACTTACAAAGGCGAAACATGTTCTGTGGTCACTTTCGCGTCGTTTTGAATAAAATCGAGATCGTTTCACTTTCAGACGGCCTACTCGCAAAGCCATGCGGATGTTTGTCAACGCCTGGCATGCGATCTTTTATTTTAACATCGACTTATGCATAAGCACACTTCTCGGTGGGACGTATTGGAATTCCATTATTTCTTAGCGCCACGTTGAAATTAAAAACGCCTAAGAATTTATTATTATTATTTAGATAATCAACTATTGATTGAGATTTAAAAGGCAAGGGTACAAATGGTTTAATGTACAGTGTGTTCATACACCAAAATGGTAGAGTAGTCTTAACGAATACATCAATAAGGTTCGAATTCGAACAAGTTTATTGCTAATCGGGCGAATATATTTGGCTCCCTTCGTACAAATCCTTTTCTGTTTTCACTGTTGTTGCTTTACTGTGTCTCAAAGTTGCTACGAATGTTCTTCGTCTAAGGGAAAACTCAAAATTGCTATCGAGATATTGAGCCTCCCGATAACAGATAGCTGAGATGTTCTTCAAATGGTTCTAAAAGACATGGTAAAGATAGAAGAAAATGAAATCCCAGTGGAAAAATCTAAAGAGGAAATGGAAGAGGCTGGAAAGAGAAACGTTCTAAATCAAACATTAATAACTGAAGGACAGTTGTAGGAAACACGTTTTGTGATGGGATTAAGATGGAAATTGCATAATTACAAAAGAAAACTTTATTTTTCTGGCTTGGTCAGCATAGAAAAGTTGTCTATTGGCTAACAGATACCTGAGATGTTCTTCAAATTGTTCTAAAAGTCATAGTAAAGATAGAAGAAAATAAAATCCCAGTGGAAAAATCTAAAGAGGAAATGGAAGAGACTGGAAAGAGAAACGTTCTAAATCAAACATTAATAACTGAAGAACAGTTGTAAGAAACACGTTTTGTGATGGGATTAAGACGGAAATTGCGTAATTACAAAAGAATACTTTCCTTTTTCTGGCTTAATCGGCATAGAAAAGTCGTCTATTGGTTAACAGATAGCTGAGATGTTCTTCAAATGGTTCTAAAAGACATGGTAAAGATAGAAGAAAATGAAATCCCAGTGGAAAAATCTAAAGAGGAAATGGAAGAGGCTGGAATGAGAAACGTTCTAAATTAAACATTAATAACTGAAGAACAGTTGTAGGAAACACGTTTTGTGATGGGATTAAGATGGAAATTGCGTAATTACAAAAGAATACTTCCTTTTTCTGGCTTAATCGGCATAGAAAAGTCGTCTATTGGCTAACAGATACCTGAGATGTTCTTCAAATGGTTCTAAAAGACATGATAAAGATAGAAGAAAATGAAATCCCAGTGGAAGAATCTAAAGAGGAAATGGAAGAGGCTCTGGAAAGAGAAAGGTTCTAAATCAAACATTAATAACTGAAGAACAGTTGTAGGAAATACGTTTTGTGATGGGATTAAGATGGAAATTGCGTAATTACAAAAGAATACTTCCTTTTTCTGTCTTAATCGGCATAGAAAAGTTGTCTATTGGCTAACAGATACCTGCGATGTTCTTCAAATGGTTCTAAAAGACATGGTAAAGATAGAAGAAAATGAAATCCCAGTGGAAGAATCTAAAGAGGAAATGGAAGAGGCTGGAAAGAGAAACGTTCTAAATCAAACATTAATAACTGAAGAACAGTTGTAGGAAACACGTTTTGTGATGGGATTAAGATGGAAATTGCATAATTACAAAAGAAAACTTTATTTTTCTGGCTTGGTCAACATAGAAAAGTTGTCTATTGGCTAACAGATACCTGAGATGTTCTTCAAATGGTTCTAAAAGTCATAGTAAAGATAGAAGAAAATAAAATCCCAATGGAAAAATCTAAAGAGAAAATGGAAGAGACTGGAAAGAGAAACGGTCTAGCTCAAACATTAACGGTTGTGTGAAACATGTTTTGTGGTGGAAATTGAATTATTACAAAAGAATACTTTGTGTTTTTGGCTTGGTCGGTATAGGAAAGTTGTTTATTGGCTTTCTCTGCTATTTTCTCCGTTTCTTCTTGACTTGAAACAACATACAAGTCTGTTAGGTTTGAAAATGTTTGGTAATCACTATTTTTCGTTTCTTGTTTGGTCTTCCTCCTTTTGCAATTTATTCTAACACCTCCTCTACCTGCCTTCTCTTCATCAAGTGTCTCTAACTTTTCGGTTGGGTTCTGTCTATGGCTGCCCCTTATACCTGTATTTCTTTTTAATAAACCAATTAACATTGATACTTGTTGCGGTAAATTCTCCAGTGATATACATCTTTTTAAATGAGAATGTATTGCAGCTATTAGACAGATGAAGAACTGATGTTTCAAAATTGCTGCAATTTTGCGCAAGCATAATTTTAACATATCTGTGTACTTTAATTATTTAATTTTATTACAGCGCCAAGATTACGTCTGAAGCTAAAGAAAAAAAAGGAGTACGGAAATGTGACATCCAAATTATTATTTATTGCCGCCCGAACTGGTGAAACCAATTTAATTTTACGTAGATAATTAGATCTAAAAGGAAAACTAAAAACGTAGATCGGGTAACCCCCATAACTCAGGCCGAAATTTATTCAAATTTTATGCGAAACAAACGTAATTTTTGCGGATAATAACAATAATAAATCGTAGTTGTGCAACTGCGGCCGAGTCGCTCGAGAAACTCGCAGGGCGTCATATAGTTTAGCGTGAAACGAGCACAATGGAAATTATTCCCATAAAATCTAAACCCAAATCCAAGGCGAGATGAGTTGATAGAGCCAGATTAACGTCGTGCCCTTCTCAATCTGACTGACAGCGAATCTTTTCATTACTCGCCTGACCTTGGTGGCTATTGTGCCGAACTCGAACGGACCACGAGGCGAGATTCGTCACAGATTCACTTTGAAAATCAAAGAAAATATATTTTACTTCTCCGGTGATGATGATGATTAAGTTTTTATATCTGGAAATAATTTTCGGATGCCTATTAATTTCGGCTCGACGCAAAGGTCAGTTTCTATTTCTTAATCGCCACGATAAATAAATAAATAAAAGATTGGTCGGGCAATCAAGGCAAGGAACTCGTGAAAGTAATTAATAAAAAATGTAACAAATGTAACAACGTGATGTAACGACCGGGCCGGCGATCGATAGCCACGGCATGAATTAGTGAAAAGTCTGCTAATCATCGTAAAAATTCATTAAGGCACAATTAATTCCAAATTAAACTCGAACATGAATTGGCCACAAGCGATGCGCCAAGTTTAATGATGGAGGGCCAGGCAGTCACATACAATCATGCAATGCTGAACTAAATTAAATACCTGAAAAATTCTTCGGCTTAAATATTTCTAAAATTGCTAATGTTTTTTAGTTAGTTACTTAAGCAAACATAAATCATGTGAAATAAATAAAATTTTATCGATTTCCAAATAATTGTATTAAAGTTAAAGGCGGAAAAAGGCAAGTTTGTAACTGAGGAGGAAAAAAATACTAAAATAGAAAGAATATCATAGAAAGCGTTATGTGAGGGTGTGTTTCGAGTCCGACATTATATTTAGCAACCTAAGAAGTGAAAGATCAAAACAAAACCTTATAAAAAATTAGGTAGTAAAATTAACGTTGAAAACTAATTCTGCCATCATGAATCCCCTTTTGGTGATGCTTCTGCTAATTTATGACCAGAACAGTAGTTACTTTCTCTTACTCCAGGGAACATAAATTACATATTCTATTTAACGCGACTAATCTAATCCGCTTTCAATTTAATTTAACGAGAATTGAATAACAAAATTTCGTAATGAAATCCTGAAACAATATGGCAAGCTAAAAACTCACAATAGTAATCTTTGCAACTTACGCAATAAGATTACAAGAAACGCGACACAATTTGTTACAATTGGATTTTGCGTACGTGCGAATGATTTCACATTACTAAAATCATTTACTCAAAAATGTGTCGAAGAGAAAGAACAACGGCGATAAAAATTGTTGAAAGTCAATGTGTATGTAGTATGTATTTTAGAGCAACCAAATGTCCAACTGGAAAGTGATTAAATCAAGTACGACCTCGCGCTTGTATTTCCAAGGCAGTCTCCTTAATTTTTTATTAAAACACCCACAATAATGTAATTTCATTGTTGAAGGTATCCTCGATCTGAAAGTGACGACTAGTAATTTATTTATTTCCATGAAAGAAATCGTGACTGTAATTTCTTGTAAATTAAGACAATTTGCACTGTGATATTGTAAATACATAATTAATTCAACTGCTACTTTAATCAAGGTATTATCGTGATGATATTAACAAAATTAATTATTGTAATACTTTAAAATTTGAATTTTTGAAATTATAACTAAAATCCTGAACATTGAAACGATCCATAATTTCATGTATCATTTGATTTCGTCTTGTAATGAAAATCAACACATATTGTGAGTCTGATGCTCTGTGAATAATTCAACATTTGTCCATTTGATAATGCGTTTAAAATCCAATGAAATAAATACGTAAAGTTATTGGTAAGACAAGAAAGGAACAATGTGTTTGAACGTGAAGAATTTGTTCCTAAATCTTTAACTGCTAAACGATGTTACTAGTTTTGTTATTATGCGCATTCTGAGAAAGGCGAAGAACAAATGTTACAAACATAAGGTAAAATAAAAACGTAGCCTGTGTGTCCCAGTAACCGGTGTCACATATTCGTGTTCTTATTGTCGCAGGTAAACAAGGTGTTTGCGGCAGAATTTATGTAGACTATCGGCGATCCAAATCTCTGATTTGCCATTGAAGTGTTTAAACTTTCTATATATTTACAATTAATTTTATGTACGAGCGCAGACGCGCAAGTAATTGTATTCAAATGCAATCTGCATCTCTCATGTATGTTTATGCACGGTGGCTTATTTATTATCCTTTCGACGTGCCACCTAGTTCCACGAGATGGACCGAGAAGGCATCAAAGGCGTAACAACATCGACGGCTTCTTTGGGGGGAGCTTTATGGTGTTATTTCTTTTTCACGAGGTTAATGCATATTTGTTTACTCGTGTTTATTTTATTGGTATTTTATGTGCACTTTTATTCGAAAAGTCCTTATGAAATATTATCGAGGCCGTACAAACCTACAAATCATTCACATATAGTTCTGTGTTGGATGGAACATTAAACTTCTTATTTAAATGCACGGATCTATTTTACTGCAACATTTTTTTCCTATGCGAACGAGAAGCGTGATTTATATTATAGTGTTTCAGTTTTGATTAAAAATAAATTCCTCTCTCAAAATATGGGGGGTAAAATTCAATTTGTAGAGAAGACAATTTACAAAACATCTTCAGATGTGCAACGAACTGCAACTATACAGACTTAAAACAGCGATAAATTCGTGTGTATTATAAGTTGCAATTTATGACGGCAATTTCTTTGCCGCAATTATTGTTCGATTTATAACTGGCTTTAGTGGTATTTTTTTTTTTTTAATCATGGCCGACGAATTATCGAACATAAAGTTACTCTAATTACGATTTTGATAAAATAAAAGCGCTGCGGACGAAATTTATAAGCAAACGTAATGTAATGCTTCGTTTTCGTGACAGGAAACTTGGCCCACGGGAAAATTAAATGCTTGACCACACAAAATTATTACATTTTACAATTTATTGAATGAATAACAAATTTGCATTTCCTCATTCATAAATTTGCAAGCAGAAAAACACAACGAATTCGTATTAATAAACAAAATTCTATGCATAAAAGTGCCCACGTGTGTAAAATGCGAATCGTAAAATGCAATTAACTTTATGGAAAATATTCAGACCAGAATTCGTGGTCGCCGATCTTGTGAAATGGAATTTTAAATATGGTGGCATTATGTCATGCATTATTGTTGAACAAACACGTTTATTGTTAATTTATGCAAAGCGGCGAATTAGAATTTGGAACATAATAGCGTCTCAAAACGAAAACGGCGCCGGCTTAAGTCACTCTCGCACCCGTTGACATTTGAGGACGTAAGCGTTCGAAAGAGTGGCCCGAAAGGCATCCCGGAATGGGATTAGAAAGTATAATTTGATCTCGTATTTTAAATTTAAAATGTGCATATTATAAACATAAATACGCTTTATTGAAAGAGAACTAATTTTGTTTTCAACATAAACACAAATTTCTTCTACCTACACCATACAAAACTCAAGGGAATATAGAAAAAGCTTTTTCTAACAAATCTTTGCTTACTTTAATATTTATGACACTTTTTCAAATTCATGACTGTGTAAGAATTTCATATACCAAACGTTACGTCTGGAGTTCTTTTTTTTGGGGAAAATACAGGGTGATTCTTCAATAGACCGCCAGATAATAAACCGTACAAGAATAGAAATCACAGATTAGAGTTAACAAGAGTTAAATTAATCAAAAATTTTACCCAAATACACGATACTTCGCTGGTTAAGAACCAGTAGCTAAAGGAATGAAAATAAGTACAATCATAAATATTTTATCGTTTTATGACTGTTGGGGCGAGAAATCGGACGAACTTGACCTTCAACGGAATTCAATGTAACCAGCTGGAAGAAGAGCTTTAAAATATTTACGACAATATTGATAAAGGCATCCAAATGCAAATCACCTGTAGTAAATTATTTAGTACAAATTTTATAAAATGAGGATAACAGAGGTTTGCAATTTGATCACCAAGTTTATTCCCACTAGCACTACAAATTTTGTTTCTCGTTAAGCTTGTCCGTTTGCGTCCGAAAAAATTATTTGTTTGTCTCAAATAGGCTAAAATCTCCACGCCTAAGTATCATTTAGTGGCCTTGTTCTTGTGAAGTTACTTACAATCAGACGGAAGTGTACATTGGCAAAACGCAAAATGAATCGCTTTTCGATATCAGAAAAAACCGATATGGTTTTGTTATACGGCAAAGCATTAGGAAATGCACGTCGCGCTCTTCGTTTGTGGATCGAAAAATTTCCTTTACGACAAGTGCCGCATAGGAGCACTTTTGTTTCGGTGGTGCAACATTTGCGTGATCACGGACATTTTCGTCCTGCAAATGGTCGTGGCCCAAAGACAACTTCACGAGTGGTGGATGCTGGTAGGTACTTTTTTGTTGAACACCCGATACATAAAGTTGGTTGTTCCACAATGGTTCACTATTCAATTGTTTTTGTTTACTGTCCTTTAGCCCCAATTTTATTAGTTTAGTTAGTAGGCAATAAGTTTCTTTCTATGAATAAATTTAGTTCATTGATTAATTTGTTATCGGTATTAAATTTAAAAGCAGATTTTCCATTATCTAAACTTCGCCTTGTAATTTGCATGTTTCATGTGCTCAGTTTTTTTTCTTCCTATTTTGTTATGGAACTTATTTAAAACCAATGAAGCATTTGTCTTAATTCCTGTATAAGATCATTGCTCGGTCACGTGCCATACAAACATACGAAATTTCAATAAAGAATACTGTTTATTAAATTTGTAACACATCACGTTCTACATGAGACATATTACAAATTTTCTAAATGAGCTATTGAGTTTATTATTGGTTATTTAATTATAGATAAAAACTTTGTGTATCTTGCAAATTAAATCAAATTAAAAATTAACGGACAGTGACATTATTCTTTTAATATCTGTCGACTGGACCTGAGCATTATTTCAATCCTAACGCATCTTAAAGTTGAGCCATTATTTTAACACAATAATGGCTCAACTCTAAGACGCGTTAACATTGAAATAATGGTCAAGGGCGTTATAAATTTTCAAGACATTCTATTATAGAAAATAATATAAATGTTAAGTAATTTTTATTAACGGAATCATTCTTGGAAACGGAAACAGTGTTGGATGCTGAGACAAATATTTTAAATATTGTCGACGAAGAACCCAGCATCAGTACTAGAAGATTGGCACACAGGGCTGGAGTTTCCCAGTCGAGGGCTTGGAGAATTTTCTGTCAACAGGGACTCCATTCATACCATGTAGAAAAAGTACAAACATTACAGCTGGGAAATACAAATCATCGCGTTAGGTTTGTCAGTGGATATTAAATAGAGTCAGAGAGGTGGAAAAGACTATACGCCGCGTGTAAAATTTTTGACCTGATCCAGAAGCTGTGCAAGAGCGGTTTATGGCCCTTTTTAAAATACGCGCCAAGGAGCAGCTGTTGAATTTCTTCGTCAGCGTCAACGTCAGTGGCATACAAATAATTCAAATTGAACTCGTAGTTGCACAGTGCCTTGTGTGATTTATTACATGTGAATTACATTGCTTCCATTTTTATTTTCATTGTATTCAATTTTGTATTTAGTTAAATTTAATTCGAGTTTTGTTTAGCTTAGTTTGTGTTATTTTTGATATCATAAATTTAAAGGATACGTTTGCAGTTTAAATTATTTAGTGTACATATATTGTTTTATCATAAGTGTAGTTTATTAGTTTATTTTGTATTACATATTTTTGTTGAGTAAGCTGTAAGGCATGTAAAGCATTGAAGAATTCCAAGACGTTTGTTGAGCAAAGCTTAATATTTCATAAGTAATCGGTTATAATAACTTTGCAAATCTATTAATGTCTTAGCTACCGCTGCTTATGTATTTACTTTCAGTTCTCATGAAACTGTTAACGTACAGCGGAACAAAACTGTTTTCCGCCCTGTTTTCATGTTTATTGGTTAATTCGACACTTCTCTGTCAGTTTTTCACTAATTTTATACAAGAAATATCGCTGTCATAAGCGCCTTACATACAATTTCAATCGGACAATAGCACAATTTTGTACGCCACTGTCATGGAAACCACTTCGTTTAAGATTGTGTCCAGAAGCTGTTTATTGCCCCCGACCTACCCCCGACCTTTTCCCGCGTTGGACCACAAAATTTGAATAGTCTTTTCCACCTCTCTGAATAGAGTTGATCAAAACAACGAATTTTTAAACGTGGTATTGTTCACCGATGAAGCTCATTTTACTCGGGACGGTGTTCTAAACTCTCATAACACACACGTATGGAGTAACGAAAATCCACACGCTACAGCAGAATTTCATCATCAGCAGCAATTTTCGGCAAATGTTTGGGCTGGTATTGTTGCTAATTGTTTGATCGTTCCTTACATTTCACCGCAGAATTTGAATACCATAAATTATTTCGAATTTTTAAATAATGATCTTGAGCTGATATTAGATGATGTCCTTAGCTGTACAACGCGATATGTGATATTTAAATGATGAAGCACCCCCTCATGTAGCTTGCGTTGTGATTGGACGCTATGATCCAGTACTTTGGCCCTCGCGGTCTCCAGACTTAAATCCCTGTGATTTTTTGTGGGGGTGAATGAAACAGCTTATCTATTCTACGCCAATGCACACTATACAGCATGAACGCAACGAACATGCTGCTGATTCGAAATACACCTGATGTTTTCGAACGTGTAAGGGAAAACTTGAGAAAACGAGCTATAGCTTGCATTGATAACAATGCTCTTTAGTTTGAGCATCTGCTTTGACCGGAATTTTTAAGTTATTCATCACAATTATTTTTTATTTATTTCATAGTACTACAACCACAATTTAAAGCAAAAAACACCCAGTGTTACAAGCGTAATGTAGGGAGTTTCATGCTTTAAATTATTACGGGGACACTGTCTTTTGTTGGAACCGATCTGATTTAAATGTCCCAGCGGAGTGACGTTCGCAAGTCATCGTCTTCGTGCTAATAAATTAATAAATGCTCGGATGAATTTAAACATTTGAGGCAGGTCACTGCAGCGGCGTTTCCTCTACTAAATAAGTTTCACGATTAACTTTTATAGTTTTATTTCTCTGGGTAATAAACAAAAGAAAACGTACGAAAACATGATATCATACAACTTACGATTGCGACGAACTCATACACATTGGCGTAACGCGCTTTTTGGGGTCATTTTTAATTAATTATAAATTTTCCCAAAAAAACATTTAACATTTTTCTCATAACCTATAATTTAATTCCTTTTTTTGGGCGGTTTATTCAAGAATCACCCTGTATATTTCAAATAGGTAAAAATTATTGAGATGTTTGTTCTCTAAAATATTCCTTCTTTGAATATTTTTAAACAAAATTATGTACTGGTCGGTTAATTAAATTCCGGTGTTTTGTACAAAAATATGCGTATGTGTGTAACTGTAATCTATTTCTATAAGCTAAGTGTAAGCCCCGATAATCCGGACTCTCAATACGTAATCTGAATTCCCAGTAATCCAGATCAAAAACCAAATAACACGTTTTTATATTAGGCTTCCCTTAGTCCAGATCAACTAATGAAACCGTAATCCGATTCATACATTTTCACGGTTGGTTACGTAAGCAGGGAATCCCCTAATCGTTAAAAAAGTAACATGACACCGAAAAGACCGCAAAACATTAATTCTCATGCTTTTTTGTCTGACTGAACTTCATTACCTCTTGGTTCGTGCCTTGTCTTTTGAGAAAAGCGACATTTCCAACACTTTGAACAGTGATACTATATTTCTGCTGGTGTTATATATTGTTACAACATTTTTTCTGTGTGTCATATATCAACTTTTCCAATGATCCGGATTTTTCGCTAATTCAGATCAATTTTTAATTCACCTTGATTACCGAAGCTTTACTGTAATTGAATACTCGTATCCACTATTTTTTTTTATATTTCTCTCATAACCTATGATTTAATTCCTTTCACAGGATCTTTTTTGGCGGTTTATTCAAGAATCAACCTGTATATGAAAAGAACTTCTGGAGAATATTGTTTTATAATTTTCAGATGAAGTCAATATTTTTTAAAATTAACGTTTAAATTGAAATGTAAATTGGCTTCATATTTCTTTCACAATTCTTTATAATAAGGAGGAAATTCCGTATTATTTAAGATGCGCCAATTTTCGTTTGATTATTAAGAAGAAAATACACAACATAAATATAAAATAAGAGGTTCCTCCCTGCTGGTCCTAAAGGATCAATATTTCGAATGAAATTTACATATGTAGAAACGCGACATTAAAACATCCCAAAAGCATTTCGGCTAACAACTTGTAAATTTTTACAGGCAGATTTTAATTTACATATGTATAATTGTCATGTATACGTTAAAATTTGCCCAGTTTTATAGCTCTACCTGCTTATAAAAGTGACCCCAGTCAGACTTGGCATCGCTGCCAGGCCCAGAGGTGAGGACAGTAACAAAAGAACCTGAGTCTAGCGACTGTGGAATGCACCTAACGTCACGCAGCCATCACGCATCTAAACCACCTTATGACAGGAAAAGGATGAAGAGAAAGACGGCCATACGAGACGTAGAGTTCGGCCGACTCGTCATATCTAACTATATGGCAGAATCTTCTGCTCGTTTTTTCTGCGAATATTTTGAGTTATGCAGGGGGAAATTATTTTTTGAGATGCAATAATAAATTTTCATATTGAATATAAAACGCAAATTAACGTCAAGATTTCAAAAGTAAAATTTGCTTAAGAATTTTAATACGGTCGAAAGCAACACCTGTTATGTTTAATTCCGAAAAGTGAAAAAAGTTTAATTGCAAGAATTTTACGCAGCTCCCCAGGGCTTAGACGTATAAATATAATTTAGCGCAAAATTAAATAATATTATATTACGATGTGCCAAGCTTAAAGTGTTTTCGCCTGCAGCTTTGTCTTCTTCTTTTTTAATTTTTTAATAATTTACCCTATTTTTTAACTTTGCATTTCTCAGCGCTGTTTTTTTTTTTCTTTGCACATTTAAGACTTTATTTTCTTGCAAAAAGGATTCAGGTCCTTTTACTACTATCAGTCGTCTGGTTCTTCAATACGTTCCTATTTGAAACTGTTTAATGATTAAATTGTTGTAAGGATCTACACAAACAAGCCTTCTAATTTGCTTTTTAATCTCAGACAGAAAAATCTTGGGCTTTACACAGTTTGATTCCTTATAGAACTCCAATTTCTTCTTTTTTCTCTTTTGGTGCTCATCTTAAAATGGTAAATAAACTGCGCGAGCAAAAACAAATTGCCACGCGAATTTTTGCGTTCACACGTGCACTCGATTAAAATCCCATCCTATTTCTGAGTTTCAAGAAAATCACTCAAGCAAGTAATTCGCTTCTCCCCAGCTACCGAAGTGACCTGAACGAGTCAATTAACGCACTTGCGGAAAATTTGCAAATAAGGAAATCAGTTAACGACCGCCTTCGGCTTCGCTACCAACTAACAAATATCAAAAACGACATTGTGATGTATAAGTGCGTATTGTGGCGGAGCGCGACGAATTTCATAAAACAATGTTTCTCGTTAATGCCGGATGAAAGTTAATTTCGTTCGAGAATCGAGAAGGAAACGCTGATGGAGTAATGAAATGGTTTAAAGCGAGACATTTCAGTGAACTGTTTTTATCGCTTTGAATTTATCGCATTAAAAGGTATACGTTTCGTACAATAACATATTGCAAAAAAAGGCTGCACTGAAAATCGAACAATCAGGTTAGCACAACTTTTCGATATAATAAACATGTATAATGAACAGCAACAATGTTACATGCTATATAACGGAAAAATAAAAAAAAGATATGTTTTATTTTTATCTGAATTTCTCACACATGTCCACGATTTGGTTTCACAGCGAAAACATTCTAATTCATGAGAAAAAGAGTTAAAGAGTGCTAGGATTAATGAACAACAATGACTTGCTGTTAGTGAGTTGGAAATATTTATATTTTCTTAATATGAAATAATATATTTAAAAAGTTCTTAATATACTCATCAAACGCCATAAACTTTTTTGTAGGACTAAGTACATGTTGAAGCTTTTCGTATTTTAATGCTTTAAGTTGCTTCTTTTTTGACAACTTACTTTTTTTTATTTTAAACACGCACTTTGGAAAAATGTTTACAGAATTCCTTTTGAGTTTATTTTAATTTATCGAATACTACTTCATTAATAACAATTTACTACTTATGGGTTTAGTTTAATCAAAAGAAGCTTCTTCATCTCCTTTCGATTCCTAATCTTTTTTTTTCTATTGTCCCAACAGTTTTCTTAATTGTTGGGTATATTGGGTATAATTTTATTGAGGCATCCAATCAGAATTTCACCATTTAATAAAATATCCTGATGATAAAGTAATTTTGACCTGCACGTAAAAATACTAATTTATATATCTGTAAAGCCCAATGGAATTACTTCTGCACCCATTTTCTGCATCGAAAAGATATTTAAGATGAAATCGTTGATTAAATTAAATACTATTTTCTAAACGTAATTACCTGTAACTTGAGGAATTTCACTTTATAGATAATAACGACCGTACATCAAGCGATTATTAGAGAGTTAAGTAAATTAAATTTTATAAAAGTAAGAGGACGAGGAAGTCCGTGGTAGTTTTAGCGAACCTTAATGCGATCTCTCCTCTTTCGAAGGAATAATTTAAATAAGTTAATTTTACGATTTCGGTCGGCGAGAATCGCACAAAGGAGGCGCGTTATTGCTTTTTGGCGTAATTTCACGACGTCTCCGCATGTAGGAACGAACGAACGACTACTCAAACAACCGTTGCAATAAAATTGTGTTTGCTTTATTTTTTTCTTTTCTTCTTCGGCTCTTTCTTCGGCGATATCCTGTCTCGGTTCGAAATGGGAAAACGTCAGCGCGGAATTCGAAGAAATTCAAACTACCTTAATAGTCAAAACGAAGTTAAATGATACAAAAACGTTTTTATTTAATTCTGCACGCACAGTCGAGAGTTTGTTCGGTTCTTTTTCTATCAGTGATTAACGCTTTAATAAATCTTGCGCTAAGCACTCGGAGTTCTTGCTCGCCAACGAACACGCACGTGGAATCATTTTATGGATGATTTTCACAAAAGAAGGAATACACTAGATAATTTTGAAATATTACTTGGGTTTCCGCCTAGTAAATTACATTAAAATATTATTTACATAGCTCTATTTTTTTGCAAATTTGTATGTACACTTCTGGACAAAATTAAGGAACCACCAGTAAAATTCAAAATAAATTTCAAACAAAATAACGGAATTTAATGAAACGAATAAATATATAAATCTAAGTGTTTCCTTACAGTTTAGTTGATTTAAGGGCTATTAAATTCAACAAACTTTAAAATACGTTAAATCTTTAAAATATCATTGGTCTTCTCATGAACTTATATCCTAATTTGTAACAAGTTAACAAAACTAAAATTATTAATAGCGTGTATGCCCTCCTCTTGCTGCAATACACGCTGCTAACCTTCTTGGCATGCTTGAGATTAAGTTTCGTATACTTTCTTGAGGTATCTTTTCCCATTCTTGAACAAACAAGTGTTACTGGTGGTCTCGGTGTGTTTTTAATTTTGTTGCCCAATTGATCCCCAGAGATGCTCAATAGGATTGAGATCAGAGCTTTTGGCAGGACACTCCAAACTTTGGATATTTGCACTTCCCAACGTAGCTGTGACAATGTTATCTGTTGAGGTTTGGGATTGCCTTGCATAAAAATGAATCCATTGCCGAAATTTTCGGCAAATGGTTGAACATGGGGTACAATAATCTCGTCTCTATATCTTCTTGCAATTAGCGACCCATTTCGTATCAAAAACAATTCTGTACGACCATTAAATTGTATGCCTCAACCTTGATGATTTTGACAAAAGTTTAAGCGATTTATCTTGTGCGTGGCCGTGAGAGTTGGACCGGTTGCTGGTTTTCTAGCAGACAAAGTCTTCTTCTTACTGTTTTGGTAGAAATTTCTTTTCCAGTGGCTAATCGAAGACCATTTTTTTAATTCAAGAGATGTTACAAACCGCTTTCTTAAACTCTGAAGTTCGATAAAGCGGTCTTCTCTGCGTTTTGTTTTTCTTTTAGCGCCTTGCCCGCGTCTTCTTTTGAAACTACCAGTGTTTCTGAACCGTGCTCCGGCCCTCTGTACCACAGATTTGTTGATATTTAGAATTCCAGCAACTTTTCTCTATGAATATCCTTCACGAAGAAGAATAATCATTTGGGATACTTCTTCTGGTCTACAATGGCGTCTAGACATACTTAATTAACTTAATGCAAAGAAATTCACTAATTTTCGAAACAAATAGCACGCTTTGTTAATTAAATGACCTAAAAAGGTGTCAACAATTAGGCCTTTTTGTTGAGTTTTCGTTTCCTAGCAGAGAATGCTTTGCTATTGTTAATTGTTTCAAGGCACAACATTTGAATTATGTTTAATGAACGTCAATTTATGACATGTGAAAAGTCTATTAAAATAACTTCTAAATTGGAAAAGTTGTTTCAAGTTTATTCGGTGGGCCCTTAATTTTGTCCAGAAGTGTACTATAGAAGATACATTTACTTTTGAAAGGCCAAACGCATTACATTTTCAAAGAATGAAGTTCTTTATGACAGCAGAATGTTCCAACTTCACATTCAAACAGAGTTAAAACCAAATTGATTAATTAAAAAGGTAAATCTTTGTATTCACTTAATTTTGTTATCATTAATAAAACTGAAAATTTATGAATAATTAATTTTAAGACATTTAAGTAAATGAAGAAGCCGATGGTAAATGTTTTGATTAGAATTTTTTCAAATAAACATAATTTGTGTCTCAATAGACGATTCGTTCAGCGTACAGCATGTAACATTCATTGGCGATTAGGATCCTGTATGAGAAGTTGTTGCTTGGTCTTGTAGGGCGGCCTTGAGCCTTATTACTTTAAATTAGTTGCAAGTTTTTGCAGAAATTATTGTTTCCCATGGAGCTTAAAATTGCACGTCAATTAATTGCACCAATTAATTTACTCTTTACAAGCATAAGAAAAACGATTAATTACTGCGTTAACTTTATACTAGTTTGACTGTTTTGCTGCTACTTTTTTTGTTTTTATTTCGAATGATCTACATGCATGTACATTTTAAAATCTGCATATTATATACTTACTAACTTTAGGAGCTTATTGGTTACGTTTACACATTTCTTAGAATAATAAGTAACAGTGATAAGTAAAATTCAAATATCCATTTGTATTCTGCACTAAATTACGGACAATTTTCTTATAGCAAACAGTCACGAAAGAGTTCGTTACATCATAATAAAGAGCTTCGTTCGTTAACGTTAGACGCACCATTTGTTATCCCCGTTAAATAAGCTACAACTCGACAATTTAAAAAAAGATCGCAATTGAAAAACTCGCTAAAAGATAGATTAGACAGTCATATTGTGCTTAATGTGTATAATTTAATTCAATTAAATTAATTAAACTCGGTGTTTCCACAAACAGGCGAGCAGTAGCTCGTCTACGTAAAAATGAAATATCTTAGGCATGTGAAAATAAATTAAACGATTTAATAATACACCGAGAGAAGTTCAAGTCTACATGCAATATATTTTATTGACGTTGGGGCACGCTTTTAATTCAAATAATAACATGCATTCCACTCAACGAAATTGTTAATAAATATCTTCTTTATCAACCTGTGTATTGTGTGCGAAGAAATTTTTTTTTGTACACTTAATTACGTTTCAAGATTTTAATGATAATGATGTACTTATACAATGTGTTTTTGTATTCATTTAAAAATCACTATGACACTATATTTTCCAACTACGTATAAAAACAGTTTCATACAGAACGTTTTATTTCATAAACAAGAGTGAAAGGTCCCGTGAAAACCTAGGCTACCACATACGTACGAGATGCAAATTTAGATTTGCAAGTGAAACTGTCATAAATAACGAGCGATGTAAACCTGTTCTTTTCGAAAGTTACGATGACGATTGTATTACTTGCATTCCTGAAACCAAAGTGCGAAATGCATTAAATCAATTTAATGGTCATCCAAACGCATTAAGTTTATGCTGGACGTAAAAAATACTGATCAATCAAATGTTCGCGTGGATGTGATTTGTTCAGGTGCGAGATAAATGACTTCACACTATAGCAACTGAAATGATGAATTTGTCATTGATAATTCTTACCCAAAAAGTTCCTGAAATTCTGAAATTATACTCGTAGTTAAACAGGGCGTGCAAAACTCGAATAATGTTCATCACTCACAAAATTAATAAATCAGAAACAGGTTACCTCATAAGAATTCGATAATTTTTATGTGATCGCTGTCTTCTAGCAAATTCCTTTCTTAATTCTAACACTCCTTTGAATTAGCATATTTCAGTTTTATTAATGAACTACCCACATCACGCTAAATTATTGCGATAAATATCTTGTAAGATAACAATAATTTATTAACTGCAATGATTACTAGTTGTGTAACAATAAGACTTAACGTACATTTTGATGTTATTATTCAAAAAGCTCCAAAGACGTAACAACAACTAACATAAAATTATAAGTAAAATTCTGTCAAGGCAACCATACGTACACATTTGGTACGTAATATTAATTCTCCATAAATAAGTAAATGTAGCAAAGCAAAAGTAATGCCTACTGCAAGCTTTAGAATACGTTAACTGTCATCACTGTTTTAATTTTGAAAATTCAATTAAGCTACAAGTTTTCCATGGCCAAGTCTTATGTAATTACTTTATACCAGAGACGGTGGAATGTAATTAGGTTAGCAGTTCCTGATTAGCTCGAAAACTGTTGAAAGTTTTCCATTTCACGAAGCTGTCAAGCA
This sequence comes from Serrognathus titanus, assembly GCA_039766575.1. Lineage (NCBI taxonomy): Eukaryota > Metazoa > Arthropoda > Insecta > Coleoptera > Lucanidae > Serrognathus > Serrognathus titanus. The sequence goes on from CM077912.1 coordinate 6,890,705, forward strand.
CGATCATTACTGAACTGACGATTTCGAACTGGCAGGAGTTACTAATCGAATGAAGTTATTGACTACCCAAGAAGATGGTAATCGATTGCATGATGTAATTACAGGAAACTAAATAAAGAACCTTATTTTTGGTTTTCTTAGATGTTTTCAAATCAACGATTTTCCTTCATTTTCTGCTAAAGTTTGCATATTTAAATAATGAAAACAATAAACATATAAGTTTAACACCAAGAGCAATTTTAACCATTAACTTCCATGCATTGTGTGCCAAATAAGAAACTGTCATCCCAAATTAATAAAAATACTCCTCTTTCCTATTTGAAGGGATCAACGTATCTCTTTGCTTGGATATTTACCATATTGTGAATGCACAACCTTAATGGCCTTGTGTCTGAACTACATGGTAGCCTATAAAAATAACATTGACCTGCACAGCAAGAATAAGAAACAACCTTAAAGACATGCTAGTGTCAGTCGTTTTCATTTTAATTTTTTTTCTCTGTAATATGCGCGTAAACTTCATGAAAATAAACTTGACATGAAAGTGGGCCGAAAACGTGCATAACCGAAGTGTCTGCTGTCAATTTGCGATATGCAATTGGTCGTGTGTAAATTTATGTTTATTGGCATACGGACTCACGATCACAGCCTGTGCACTTTCTACTTCGTGCTTAGAAACTGGAACAGACGGAATTATATCACTGGAATCATCCGGCGAGCTAATTAATCGGGCAAGTCAGAAAAACCTGTCATAAATACATTTGCCAATACATCCACCGATGTTTAAACGGAAACGTTCCGCAATTAGTTCAAACCGCGCAATAAATTCTATTTACATCAAAGCGCGTGTTGTATATGTTTTATGTAGTGTATTAATACTTTTGTCGTTAAAGCGGTTTGACTTGACTTGACTTGAATGCACGCCTCACATTAATATTATCAATTAACACATGTACCTGAAAAAACCGCAAATTAAATCTCAACTTGTTTTATTACATCGATCGTTTACTATCGTGTTACGACAAACGGTGTTTAAAAGTGTTGTCTCTTTTAATAATTGATGTTTACAGGAAATTAAGCAACTATTGTTTCACTGCTTACTGTAAGATATTTACAGTGCAATCTAATCATCAAAGACGTCAATTTCATAACTGAAATATTACACGTGCTTCGTGCGCCATTCGTGACAGGAAACATTAAAATTCGCCTGTGAAACGTGAGATTTGAATGCAGAATGTCCTGCTGCAACTGAATGGGGATACAGGTAGCAAAAATTAACACAATAGCAATTAGGATGCTATAGTAGAAGCATATTGTGCATGTACGGTGACAAAGAGAGAAATAATTAAACAAACAGACCTAAACACAACAACTGTATTGTTCTGAATTCACGTAGATGCAGCTCATGTTTTGTACCTAAAATATGTTACTAATTGTATAGTTTTGATCGAAATAAGTATAGCAAATATTTAGTAGCCGAAAATAGATTGAGTATTAACAACAAATAAAGTGTAAGTTTATTATATTAATATAATCAATGTGCCTGGTTTAAATACTTACATATGTTGAGAAGAAACTTGATAGCGATCCGTTGTGTTTAGAACCGAGATCTAACGTAGCATGAATTTAGTTAAAAATCCGGTTTCACCTTATTTCGTTTGTTAAAATTTAAAGGAATTTAAGCTTTATAGTTCCGCGCCGTTATGAGAAGCTCTTTGACAGAGAGAGGGCCCCGTTTCATTTTCGAAATGTTTGACTTTTTATGTCGTCGTTCGGTCGTTATGTGCGCCGCAGAAAATTAGTTACCCCGAGCCATGTTTCGTTCGTTTCAGAGCGCGCGTTCTTCGAAGGAAGAGGAGAAGAATATTTTAATTTTTTCAGCTGTGAGAGTAGCAGTGCGCTTAATTTCTTTTCGTGGAAGCGGCGACGTTGTCAAATTTAACGGTTAATCTTGAATTTTAAATTCGTTAAATTATCCTCAAGCCTTTTCGTTTCTTTCACGAAATTAGTCGTCATGTCTCGGATTTTGATTGACGTGAAATACGCTCACACTCATTTCTGTACCCTATTAATGTGATTAATATTAATTGTACTTGTAACTAACTTTAACGGACGAGTACAGGTATACGCGTTTAATTTTTGAAACATCATTTATATTTTACTTTAATTTCTGTATGCACTTAATTGATGCAGAGCTTCGAATTTAAAGCTTCTCGACGGTATAACCAAAGAGAGCTTAAACAATACAGCCGATGAAATATAAAAGTTAAGATTCTGCACCGTTATTTGAAGTTGCGTAATCAGAAAATTTCTTAGTCAACCTATCTGAAGTTATGCACGAGCATGACCTCAGCAATAAATTTCATGTCTCGACACAATAATAATTGGAAGATGGAGATGCTTTCAATCACAAGGGCGCTATAAATTTCGTGCTTTATCACACGGTAATAAAATCACCTAAAAAATCCTGCCTTTCGCAATTACTTATAATTTACTTACACTGACATTACTGTCCTTATAGTAAAATTGGCCAACATTGTACGGTGTGATATTCAAATATGCAGAATATAGACTCAGGAGAATTGTAATTTCATACTTCACCAAGCCGTTCTTGAAATTGATTTAATCAACATTTTTAACTATAACTTAAATGATTTCTGTCATCAACTAGTAGAATTTTTTAGTGTCACTAAGAAATGACCTGTTTTAGCCACGTTAGTAACTTACATAATATAGATTACTAACAAATTTCCTTAACGTCCCGCTCGTGAAGATAAATAACATTGACACAGAACATATTTTTTATTATCTGAACATTAAGAAAAAAAAACGCGTTCCGGAGATAAGCGTATATTCAAACAAACCCCAACAGAGATGTTAGTCTCGTTTGGAAAAAGCTCGGTCCGTAGTTTTCGAATCTGTTAGGTAAGCGGTGTCAGGTAGGAGACCCTTCGCTTATTTATGAAGGGTGTCAAGCTTTGTTAATGCCAGGTATAAGCCCTTCTCAGTAGGACGTGAGCATTCCGAGCTGTCTTGCCTAAATTTGATAAATTTCTTTACAATTACGTCATACAGGTGTTCTAGCGGCGGCGTTAAATATTATATTCCGCGTACAGAGTATCAGAGACTATCAACACGGTGTTCGTAGATGAGCTACTAATGTGTGACTAAACGTTGATTAATTAGTCGCGATGAAGAGCTGTCAGTAGTGAGGCATTTGTAAAGTATTAACTGTACTTCGTCTCGTAAATTATCAGCAAATATGGTAGTACGTTTCTTTGTTTTATTAACATTGTGAATGTGTGGACTAAATACACATGGACGTATTTGTGTCGCTTCCATTCAGTCATACTACAAAAACATAAATCACAAAATTAAATTACTTATACGTAGGTAATGAGCGAGCAGTCCATTTGCAAACATTAATTAACATAAACTTCCTGCGATAATGTCCTTCCTATAAATAAGCACGTAACAGCTAATGATTTATATTCAGTGTACTCTCCGTCCTTTCTCGGAATTGTACAAGTGTCCGCTGCTTTGTGTGCGTGTGAAACAATTTTTCGGACATGAATTTATCGCGTCCCTTTCTCATAATAAAAATTTCCCGTAAAATACTTGCGATGTTACATAAGAAGTTACGTGGGTGTATTACATTATCATACGTCTAGTAGTATTACACAATACTCTACTAAACTAAACTGGCAGTAAATTAAAGTTCCCTCCCCAAACAAGGTATTTACAAAATATATTATTAGCTGATTAGGCTAATTAATTGCAGCCATAAATTTGCAAGCAAAGTTATAATTAAACTTTAGCAATTACTTAATTGAAGTAGAGATTAGCCTCGCACCTTGATTTATCATCTAATTTAATAATACTACTAAACAATAAGAATTTATTTACGTTACAGTGCACCGCTGGAAACAATTATAAAGTAAAATATTCAACTTTCTAAACTTCCTACTACAGAGCCGCGCATACGCGCGGCAATATGTCAGGCCTTATTTATAATTTAGCTAAAAGGTTCTGACAAAATAATTTATGTTTATATGCCAACAAAACCTCCGGTAATGCCTGCCTTGTTGCTGATTTATATTTGGCTGCGTTAAGCGATAGGATAAACCTTTCGTTTTTAATATGGCATTAAATCATGCTTAAAATATTTCATCGGAGGGATAATAATAATAATAATAGTTGCTTTCGGTCAACTTGACCCGCTTGTGTTTGTAAATATTTTATTTACAAATAAAAAAGCACGAACGGATATAATTTTCATGAAATCAAAATTGGCGTGTGTGATTATAATACAATAGTAGTTTTATGCCTCTATCTCCATACAGTGACAATTTGAAATTTCTAAAAATTGTTTAATAAATAACTAATACATAATAGCTGTTCAATTCCGAGAAATTTTAAATCTTGACGATTACAATATTATGTCAGTGTCAGATCCTCAACTGTTTGGATATTTATGCACAGTTGTCACCTGTCAACGGTACGTCATTTCAAAGTAACAAATTTGTACGCATGGTGTTAAAGAAGAAGGTAATAAGAAGACGTAAAATTGGGACTAAGACCACATGGACAACAAGTTTTCTTCTGAGTTGTCCATGAGTGAGAGTCATGTCTGATATTAATTTTACATGGTTGGGTTGACAGCCATTGTAAAAATTTAAGTGAACTATCAGTGACTGTCGCGGTGATTCTTTATTTTTGCATATTTATGAATAAATAATGTCTCTTGTATTCAATCAACATCAAAAACGGTACCTGATTCAAATGTGTTTAAGAAATGAAAAAAAAATCGATGCCGAATGGGTTTATGATGTGAGCAAAACGTACGAGGGTTATCTAGAGGAATTTCCGGAATAAGATCATTTCAGCAGTTCTATTCACGTTTTTTTGCAACTATCCAGGGCATAGATTAAAGATCCAGGGTAACGGGAAGTATAGGTCGCGAAAAGGCACGGGCTGAGCAAGAATTCGAATTGACGAAATTGTTGAGACAATGAGGCATGTAACAGAGGAACACCTATGAGACACTTATGTGTACAAAAAGCTTTCCAATTGCTCTCATTTTTTTCCATGTTCACCTATGTTCCTTACTTGATCAGTAAACGTCAAATTGATATTTAACCTTGACATAACGTCAAGAGAAAATCATAACTAATAATTAGGATTCATTACGTATTGAAACCAAACAAAATAAAACATTGAAAATAACGAAAATTAATTAAAATTGTGTAACTGGCAATATAGAAAGAGTTAATTAATTAATTTTCATAATTTTCATCTGGCAAGAAAACTTGATTTTATTGAAAATAACATTGAACGTGAATTCACAACAGATGTTGAAAACGGTCTCCATCTTCTTCGAGGCATTTTCTAACTCTTCTGTGACATCCATTAATAACTTTTTGCAAAATGTGAGGAGAATTGTTTATTTCATCACACTTTTCGATGATTCTTTGGTTAAGTTCCTGAAAATCATTAACAGGCGTTTTAAAAATGGAATTTTACAAGTAGGGCCAAACAAAGAAAGCCAAAGGAGTTATATCGCAAGATCGCGGGGCCCATATGCTAATTATCCGGTCTCCAAAAAACTCTTGAAGGAAATTTAAAGTACCTCCAGTAGCATGGGCCGTTGCATCATCCTGCTGAAAATATCCAAATTGCAGCTCATCATGAAGTTTATTAATAAATGGATGCAAAATCTCTTCCGGATATCTAAGTGCTGTTAGTGTGCCATTAAAAAATATTGGACCTATCAATCTTCTCCGACTTAAACCTATCCAAACACCAATCTTTTGTGGATGGAATGGGACTTCAATGAAAATATGAGGGTTTTCTGTACTCCAGATCCTTATATTTTGGGAGTTAATACATCTTATTGAAAGGAACCTGGCCTCATCGGAAAAGAAGGTTTTATCCAACAAATAGTCATTGTCAATATTGTCTAAAAACCAATGGCAGTATCTTCGCCTTGGTTCAAAATCTACTGGAAGCAATTCATGCACGGCAGTCAAACGATAAGGGAACAGTTGCAAGTCCTTTCTTAGAATAGTTCTGCAGATTACGACAGAAAGATCAACTTGTTGTGACAGGTGATGGATGAAGTGCGAGGAGCACCAGTCATCATATGTCTCACTTTTTCAACTACCTCATCAGTTCTTACTTTAGGCCTACCTGATACCTGTTTCCTAACCACACTGCCAGTTTCTTTGAATAGTCGTAGAAAGTACTGAAGTTGATTAACAAACTTGTGGTACGCAGAAATACAGGAAATTTTTCCCAAAATTCTGCAATACAACCAGGAATAGAATAGGTTCATTCGGCATTGATTTTTGGGCGTTTCGAAAGTAGGATTCAACCATAAAAAATTTTTCTTCCGATGTGAAAACCATGTAAAATCAAATCAATTAAACAATTTTTTTAAAGTTATGTTTGTTTACTTGTCTGTTTAGAGTACGGATCAAGTAAGGAACATACGTAAAAAATGAGAGCAACACACTAGATGGAAAACCTTTTTATACACATGTTAGTAAGAAGTAGGTCTTTCTTACGGTATTTGCTGGCGTATCCTGAAAAATGATCTACACTTCCAACCTTACCGTTTACAACTGACGCATGAATTACTTCCTATTGACAGACCACGAAGACAAGAATTTTGTCAGCGATTCATTGCTCATTTCAATAATAATGCCAAAAATTATGTTCACCGGCGAATCATGGTTCTACCTATCCAGTTTTGTTAATTCTCAAAACATGACTATGTGGGGCGCTGTGAATCCTCACTTCTTTGTGGAGATCCCATTGCATCCACAAAAAATTGGAGTTTGGGCAGCTGTCAGTCGAGAAAGGATTATCGGGCCCATATTTTTTAAGGTGACTTAAAAATATTGGATTTCTAAAAATACCTACATGTAGTCGTTTGCATCGCATTCTTTAAATACCACTTGGTTTGCACTGTATATAAAATCGGCTTTAAATCAATGCTTTATAAAGTCGCCAAAATTGGAGACTTAGCAGAGACTTAACGCTATGAAATGTGTCATCCATCAAAATTATTATTATTAAACCTTATTCCAAGAAACTGTGCCATGAAGATTCTTGGAGATAAAAATTGGACAGGATGAACCCAGATTACAATATTTTTGAAAATGATTAAGCATTGATTTTGGGTTTCCCCATGCATATGTAAGAAATTATAATTATTTAGGCAAACTAGATGATCAAGAATTTTTTCGGAGATTTCGTTTACAAAAAGGAATTATTCTATATTTATTACAACAAATAGAAGCAGAACTAGAATTCGATACCGGATTGCAAGTTCTTTTCACAGTAAATAATATATCTTTAAATTCTGAATTTTTAGTATAACTACGACATACGTGATTTATCTCACAATCAACTCAGAAAAAAGATTCAGTAGCTCGCACGTTACATAGAACATTTCCTCAGTAAAACAACATATAAAAAAGTTGATCTGAGATTGAGATCACAACAGAAAGACACACAGAAAAAAAGCACAGAAACATAATATATTAAATAAATATGAAAACGTAATAAACGAACAGTAGAATGAAGGCGTCAATTAAGAGAATCTCATTACTTTAAAGGCTACAACACGTGTGGATTCAAAAAAGTATTCATCTATAAGCCATGACAAAGAAGAAAGAGGCCACAAACAAAAACACAACCATACTAGGCACAAACAACAAATAACAATCACAAGAAACAATTAAAAATATTCTATCATGTGAAAAAGATTGTAAACCACAGAACAAGAACAAGAAAACATGACAAGATGAAATAAGAGAAATCGTCGAAAAGAAAGTAAGAGAATTGAAAAATATAGATCAATTTGCCTAGAACAAGAAAGTTGAAAAAAAATTGAAAGATAGCAAAAAGTTAAAGATTATTAAAAATAAAAATAATTAACAAACATTACGATTGTTTCGAGTAAAACTATTGTAGAAAAGTTCTTATTCTTTCCGAACTTAAGAACTAAAAATTATTGACTTTTTTGAATTACTTAATTATGGATGGAATAGAGATGGAAGGGGCTGGGTAAATTTTATTCAGACAAAGTCAATTAATAAATTCAATTATAGTTGAGCAACATATAGTCAGTCTACAAAGTATCCGGAATAAAGAAAATAGCACTGCGACTTTCAGTTTTTGAATTTATGAACGCAACAAGTACACCATTTTTTTTTTTTTTTAGAGGAAAACAATTCTGGTGATTTGTTTACGTATTTTCTGTTCAATCCCGAGAATTATATTATAGGATCCTTAAATCAAATCAACTGCATCCTGAATAGTCTAGGTGTTTCATGCATGTAAAATTGATCCCATTACTTAATTTTTTCTTACATTTTTTGGTTGAAATAACTTTACAAATCTTTTTTCTTTAATTATGAACTCCTCTGCTGAAAATATATTCCATCAGTTTTCTCTTTCCTTATATTTGATAAAATTACTCAATTCTTTCTGTTTGTTTAAAATTCATCTTTTGTACTCACTTTTTTGTTAGATTCTTTGCTAAAATATGATTTTGATAAAAATACTGCGATCCTAAAATATCGAGAATATAATATAATATATATATATATATATCAAGGAATATATTGATAGAAATTTCCGGATACTTTCTAGACGGTCTATACAATTGAAATGCTAATTCCTAAGCAGCTCGATAAATAATAGCCTAATAGGTTTTTTTTTAATTGTTTTAGAGATACACAATTTTGCTTTTTTAAAATTCTAAACAATTTTGTGTAAACGATATGTAAAATAATAAATATATTTTACGTAAAAACTAATGTGTTCAGTTACTTAATGGTGAGTAGTAAGTCACGACTTAGGAATGTTATTAGTAGAGAATTTATATGCATCTTATAATTCCCTCATTTTATTATTATCGATTGGAAATACTTTATAGGCGTAAATTTGCATTCGAAGTGCAGAATTATCTCTACGATTATTCGCCTGAAATTAAATTTTACTTAATCGTTTTAATTGAACCGCGTTTCTTTATGAGCAGGCGAACGGCCGACAAAAAGAAATCGCATTGTTATTTTTTTTACTGTCCTCGAGACGAAAATATTTCACTAATATAGATTTGATATCAGAGAAGGCTAAAAGCATTCTTGAAGGAGAAATGTTGCCCGGCAAAAACTGCACCTACGTGGGGTTGTTTCACGGCCTGTAGGTAGATTTATTGTCGAATGTCGTAGGAGCAGTTGGTTTGAGATAGTAAAAGTGCTCCTGGCTGGTAGGATGACAAATTGACAAAGCCGGTCGAAGCTCGCTGACTCCAAACTCGTTTCATTATCGACCGATTGCTCGGCGTCTATTAGTCTTAGTGGACACTTCGTGCTAACGAACGAAGAATTAAATCTACGGCGCAATCATACGCGGCCTTAAATATAATTGCGACTATACGAAAAGCGTTCGGTAATTATAGCTTTTAAATTACACTGCCTTTTAATTTATTCTTTCGTCGTCGACCCATCTTCAAGAACAATTTTTATTTGAAATTAACACTAGCTTCTTAAGTTTCAGGAATCATTTTACATAATCGCAAGTTCTATTTTGTGGGAAATTTATATTAAATATCAATGTTACATATTTGATTCAATAAGATTAATTTTAATTGATTTTTTTTTGTTTTGTTGTTTTATATACTGTGATTTTTTTTTGTGAGACAAATTTCGTCGGGCAACGAGATGAATGAAACATTTAATTACGTCCCAAAGATCCGTGTCTTCTGCGGTTTTTTTTTCTTTCAATAAATAACTAAGCCTTCCAGACAAATAAATTTCCCACTCACCGTACACAAGCAAGGCATTCTCGGTCTTCATAGTCGCATTTCAGTCTGGACATAATTTTTATTTGATACGGCAGCGGAGGAATTGTTCCGCGTATTACCAACTAATCAAATGATAGAAATTGATGTCATTGTTAGTCGGTGAAACGAAACCACAGGTGTCAGCAGTTAAAACGGGATCCTTACTTCGCTCGATTCATCAGACTTCCTTATTTATTTACAGAATTATGTTGAATTTTAATTACGGTGGAAATAGCGGCGGCATATTTTGAAGTAAATTTCGGGAAATATGACTTTTTCTTTCTGTAAACCCATCGCTTAACAAAGTGAATAATTTTTTGACGTCTTATTGTGTTGCGGTAGAAAATGTTCAGCGGGCAAATCGAACTAATTAGTTATTCTCTGATAATTGCATCAATTTATTTATATGTTCGCTTTAGGTTTGATACAGAGGGCTATCGGTTACACGTTATTAAGAAAGTGGGCGTCCTGTAATAAATTAATGAGCAAAAACGAGCTATGCACAGCTTTGGAGCCGCAACGTATTACTTACTTACTCAGCATTTTCGCTTTTTGCAAATTGCATAAAATTCATACGTTGCATGCCAGTCCACTATGCGAAGTGCATCGGGTTAAAGAACGGATTCGCAATATAATTAACATAATGCAGAAAACGAATACTAAAATTACCAACTAAAAGTTTACTGACTTAATATGCACAACGGGGCGATTAGGCGAGTCAAACTCACGCGAGAATAAATTTGATCTTCATCGTAATCCTGTGAACAAAATTTAATGCGCTTTTATAACGTGATGCCAAACATTTATACTCATCTGAAAACTGCAATTTGCGTAAAGATTATCAAGCTATAATTTCTATGTGAATATTAAATTCGAATTTACAAAAGTACAGTTCTATCCAAATTTGTGCTACATACCAAGGATTGATGTAAGTAGTGAAATATCGATAAAAGCGTATCAGATAAAAAATTCCATTTTCATAAGATGGGATAAATTATAGAGTCTTGAATCATTAAATACCAAAGATGTACCATGAGTGAAGTCCAGGAATTCTTGGGTACTACCTCCGAACTCCCCAGAAGGACCATTGTTTTTCGAATTATCCTTTAGGAAAAGAACGCCTTTGATTTTCCTAGTATTCGGAAGAATATGTTCTTTCAGGACTCTGGATGAACTCCATAGGAGACCTACATTATATGGTAACAACAAACCATACCATAAGCCTCATAGCCCAAGTCAGATACCATTATACACAATTCTGCTATATCCACCGTTCTTGTCCATTTCTTTTGACACTTTGGCGCCCATCGTGAGCATCCAAAATCCGAATTCGTCATTACCATTAAATTCTAATTAAAATAAATCTGTATTATAGTGAAATTCATTCTGATATACCTTTATAAACATTGTTATATAGTCGGTAGGTACCTAAATTAAAATTAATCGAGTTTCAATTTGTTCAAAACGTAATTTGCCAATTACTTCATTACAAAACGCGAAGCTCTTATAATTTATAATCGTCAATGTCTCGTTGAAGAAATTTAGCTTAAGGTGCTTTGCGGTTACAACAACTGATGGTTATTAAATTTCAATAGCGTACTAATCTATTAATATTGCGTATAATTTATGTCTTACGCCTGTGACACGTTATTATTCACGCTGCCAAGCGATTTAAGAAAACACAGAAACGCACGCATACACACCGAAGGAACGCATCATGAAAGTCTTTCCCGGATTTTAGTAAGGTCCTCTTATGGCTTAATTAATCATGCTGAACGTAAAAGATAAGAGAAAGGTATTTTCCTTACGAATTATTTATGCACATGCTACTTTTTGGGTGGTCTTCACTTGCGCTCATAAAGAGATGAAATAGGTCCACCCAAAAAATGTCCTTGTCGATGATGAAGTGTGTAGTTAGTTCCTTGCCAATTACCTTCACGTAAAAAAACTGTTTAAATTTATCTTCATCGACATGATAGTGAGAATCATTAGCTCGGGGTGCTTGGGACGTATTTCAAAGTGATTGCCATACGACGTTAATAACGTAATAATCTATTAATATTGCATATAATTTATGCCATACGCTGGCAACATGTTATTATTCAAAAGGCGAAGCGCACAAAAAAGAATCGATTTATGAAAACGTAGGAACACAAGATTAATACAGACATGTGTACCTAGAGCAAAAGTATCGGATGAATTATTGGCACTTTATATTGTACAGTGTGATTGCAATGCGGCATTAATAACTATGGCGCACAATAAGTGACATAGGATCGTTGTATTGTGAATCGGCCACACCCGCGCGTAATCATCGTCTCTTCACGTAGTAGGCGGTGAACGGTCGATGTTCATTATACTTCTACAAGCAAAGTAACGAAGATTAATATTGTGCTGCTATATGTGAAATATGGGTTATTAAAGGCATATTTTCAGACGTTTTTTCCAAACTCGAAACGTAAGAAATCGATCTGCTGGCGATTGTTTAAGCAAAATACTACGAAAATTGACCTTATTGTAGTTACAAACTATTTCGAAGAACAATAAATTAAAACTTTTATAACAAACGTACCCCATTTATAAGAAGCAGCCAACAAAACATAACGAATTAGTAAGGAAAAGAAAAAGACCTTCAAACAAAGAAACCTGGATAGCTTACAACGGTACAAACAATTTCCTGAAAAGCTTTCTGCAATAACGCACAGGAGTAACGCTTCTTAACACTCTCATAAACTGAACCTAACCGTACCTGATTATATATTGCATGGCAATTGCTTTGAAATAACCGCTTACTGTTTCCTATTCTATAAAAAAAAATGCATCCTCATAATTCACATGGCACGCTAATATAATCCTGTGCTTTCCCAACTTTACACTCAACAGTTTTCAATTTGTTGAGAACCGTTTCCACAAATGGAAATTGCTAATTCTATTTCGAACGAAGTAGATACAGTTATAACAAAGTTCGTTCAGGTAATGATTTGATCCCAAATTAAATAACTTCATTCAGGAATTTAAACTATTTTGAGGTGCAATTCAATAAAAAATTCATATCTGCAATGAAAATGACAAGGTGCTATTTAAAAAGTCGATGCAAATTGCAATCTGTACAACAGCCACTTCCACAAACTCCCAAAGTATCCGAGATTATGACCAAAAGTGACCAGTCACTTTTATAAATGACCAATTATTTATTTATTGATGTATAACCCCTCTTCCCTCTCGTTTATATTCAAAATGCCCGCGACCTTTAAATAGCTTGACCTAAAAGTAAACTCTATAATACTGCTTATCCATCACGTAATGGTAAAAATGATTCTATTATGTTGAATTGTTTTAAATAGATCACTCAGGCCAATTGGAAGGACATTATTAGAAAATCGATTTAATTATTTTAATAAAAATAAAGGTTGAACCTTGAAAAATCTGACAAGATTTTTTTATTTAAGGTTTTTAACATTTTTGCACACATCACTGCATTTAGGTGATAATGGGCTTTATTTTTCTTAATTGAGCACGATATACAGTATAGGACAGTTCACTTAAATAAATTAATCCCATAATAACACTGAAAAATATTTATTTTCTTTACCGAAAAAAATGTCGATGTATGCTGGCTCGGTTTACTGAATTTAAATAATGCACTGCAATATAAATTAATGATTGAGTTTAATATACTCGCGAAATTTTTATTTCTGAGAAGGTTAAAAACGTAGATTCCCACAACATTAAAAAAAAAACTTATTTGCCTTATTTTAATTGAATTTAAATAATGAATCACGTGATGTCCAAAACGTACAGGCTGCTATACGCCATCATTGTTTCTTCAAGTTAAGGAAGCCTCACTCAAAAATGAAAAATTATTTAAGTGCGCATCGACTTGAAATAAGTTACGAATTAGTGGAGGGTGTTAATCGGGGGAATTTTTATTCCAGAAGCAATTCAAAACGCAAACTCATGCAGCATAAAAATGATTTATTTCGAATTTTATTTTTATTAACATTATCGCTTAAGTGCAGGAGAAAGAATGACTTTCCTTTTGCACGTTCAACTGTTAATTAAATATAAAAACAGTTTCAATCATAATTTTTTGTTATTAATGTGTCTTGCGCCATTAAAAAAAAATAGTATTCAGCTATTAGAAAGTATAAATTACTACCTACTCTCTTAATAGTTTGTTAATTATCTGAGACTAATTATATATTTTCGTTTAATAAAAGCCTGTAGAAATGCAAAAAAAATTAATGAATTAAGTGTCACACTGTATGATTTGCACTTGGGTACTTTCAGATAGGACTTGAGTTACTTGCATCCATTAGAACTTTAAAACACTGACAGGTGACGACCTCTAATGTAGAACAGAGAACCTCTAAATTTACGAAGCTACATGATAAGCTGCAGAGCTTTACAATAAGATGTTATCTAAGCCCATGCTGTGCACTGATAGGGTTATATTTGTTTTATTTTTGTTTATTATTTGCCGAACCAGTCAGACATCAAACGAAATGAGGTTGCCGAAAGATTGAAGGTTTAAATGGCCGTAAATTAGGCGTGTTTATGATCTCTCATGCAGGAATGATTATCATACGGAGATTGCACGAAAATCATTTGTTCTTATTGTTTATTATGGCCCCGCAAAAAAAAAAAAAAAGAAAGGAACGCACGAGGTATTTCGCTGTTAACAAAGTTTTTAAATTAAGTACAAACATAAACGACCTCTCAGCTCCATTTGTTTTCTTAGCTCATCCCATTCTCTTGTTGCTCCGAAACGCAGGTACGCTCCTTCCTAAAGGGAAATATCATAAAATCATCTTTTTATTGCGCTTATAAACGTAAATGTAAATGAAGTTCTGGGCCCTTTAATATTAACTCATCTTGTTTCGAATTTGGTTTTATTTAAGTGACTTTAATGCTCAATACGTATGCAAGCTTTTTAGAGTTGTTTTTTTATAGAAATTCTAAACCGCATTCTAAAAATTCAAATTTCAAGAAACAAACGTAAGATAAATTTATAGAATTTACCATATGTGTCGAAAAAATATCTAAAATATATTTAAATATTGTAATAATAAACATTTCTCTACTAAGTTCCCAAAATTGGTAACGGCGTGCTTAAGCTTTTCCGTTATTGACAGTTTTTAGTAAGCTATAGTATTTTACTTAAAAAGTTTTTTTACGAGGACAAAAATATATATATTTTTAATTTATTTATACACAGAAACATGCTGATTGATAATCGAGGTATTGCTTAGTATGTTATACACATACAGGCCATTCAATATGTCCGTGACTACAAAATGACAGAGTATTTGAAAGTTTACTGAAATACATTCTATCAACATCTCTGTGACATTAGAAAAATCAATCTATTTTATATTTTAAAATTCCATTTAATTTAGTCTTTTTTAATTTAATTTTCCGTTCGTTATATTACAAGTACTACCAAAAAAAAAGAAAAAAATTGTATTTCTCGGTAAACTAAATTAAAATTAGGTCTTGAGTAGAAGTCACGTTGTTCTAATTCATAAAATTTCAATGTATTAAAAGCAACTATGCAGTAAAGATACAGTTATCCAATTACTTTCAAGTAATTGGTTCGCATGTGAAGCCATAAAGCATCATAACCTCAAACGAGAGGCGTCCCACTGCGCAGGTTCTCCGCCACGTCACGGGTAAAATGCCAATATGGCGTGAACCTGGCTACTTAACCTCAACATTGCGTGCAGCCTCTTTAATAAGATGTTAAGTTATCACTTTACACGTGTAATATACATGCTTATATATTTATTAGTGTTGCGCAGCATTCACTCGGATAGAACTATAACTTTGAAACAGCGTGATGACTGAAATAATTTACAAATCTTATTTATTTAATAGTTATTGCCGGGCGGTTGTTTATTTTATTTTCGAGCATTCGCGCTGATGGACTAGTTTATGGCATTGCTGAAATTAAATTGTTCGTTGCCGTCTTTCTTTTGGATTATTTTTCGATAGGTGAAACACGAAATGTAGGATGTGGCTTGATGAGGAATGTTGTTGTAAAACGAAACTAACATCAATTTCTTACGATTAGGAATAGAATAGTTTAATTAAATATAATTGTCAGTTGTCAATATTCACAATTAATTATGAATTTAGGTAGGACAAAATGTAAAAAGAATAAAATATTGTTTAAAATGTTCAAAAATCGTTTAAAAATTACAAATTACATTCCTAAGAGTTATGTACTAATCGTATTCTGCCAAATTCCATATTATACTCAAGTCAAGCAGACAAAGACCCTTCTTGTCGCCCTACCATATCTCTCTTTATGTCTAGTTTGTTTTATGATTAATTTTACTCTCCTATCTCGATTTCGCTCTTATTTCCATCGATTGTATATCCTGGTACTACATCTGGTAGTTAATTTTTCAACATTCTATCTACACGCTCCAACTAGCTAAACATTTTATCTTTTATTTTTGTTGTACTAAGTTCTTTCTACGGATCTTTCAGTGTTTCATTTGTGCTTCATTTTTTTGCTCTGTCTTGTTTAATGATCGTACACAGGTTGAACTTTACAACTAGGTGGATAGAAGTAAATTTTGACAAAGTCGTGTAGGAGTAGAGAGGGTTCTTGCGCTAGCGTGTATCAGTTCACGACTCCAGTTCGAAGCGTGGAGGTTTTAGAATTATTTTTGAACTACAAATATATATTTTTTATTATAATATAATATTTGTTTTAATTGTTCTTTATTTTTCTTCAGTACAAAAGTTCAGTCTGAATTATAGTGTACCTGATATATAACTTATAAAGTGGTAAGAATTAATTTATTCAGAGAAAAATGTGTAAATCGTCCAATTCCTTCTGCTACAACCATCCGCAGAATTAATAAAAAATTTTAAAGATATTTAACATATTTATTATTTCTTGACCAGAATTACTTTAAGTTTATTTTATTTTTATCTTCATTCTATAAAATCTTTCATTCAATTTGAGAAATCGTTTTTCTGTTACAAGACAATCTTTTATTATGTTTTTATATTGGCGTTGTGAATTCTTTTTAATTTAGCCATTATCAGAGAAGATTTTTCATTTATTAATTTCTGTCATGTTTATGGAAGTATTGTTTAATTACAAACAATAATAATTGCAATATGCAAATGTATTGCGGCAATTATTGTAACAAGAATTATTGAAATCCTAGTTAAAATAAATAAATACGCGCTCATCGTTTCGCTTCTCAATGCGAGACAAGGCCGGTCGCCTTGAATACATCCGAGGCACGCGTCGCCAACCTACTTGCTTCACTCAAGCTGTATGTGACTTTTGGTTATTATGCACCATGTCTCTGTTCTTGCTAATTTTACAACCTTCGGTTTATACTTTTATTTTGGATAACTAAGGATTCTAGGCAGGATTCTTTTATTTCCTCAAATTCATACGTTTTCTCTGGTTCTTATTTCTGAACACTTTTATCTATAATGTGTTGCAAATATTATTTTTTAATTGCGTCCATATGCGTGGTAATTGAAAATTCCAACAAAAATTCAATGCTTAATGAAAATCTGACCTGCAACGTAGCGATTATCGTATCTGATGTGTACGAGCATGAATTTTGCATTTGTTTTTAATTTAACTGCGCTTTTTAAAGTTGGTAAAGTCTAAGTGTTTTGATCGTTTGATCTTTAATTTTTAATTTCCCTTGTTTCCGTTAATGTTTTGAACAGCACGTATACAGCATATTTCCCTAAATATCCAACTAGTTATGATCAGACTTCGGACATTTCGAAGCGTTGCCATGGTTACGTACTACGAAAAGCGATGAAAAATACTCATTCATTACGTGACCATGGCAACGCACGCTCCAAACGTCGGTAACGTAATGTTATTGTTCTATTTTTGGTTACTCTGAAACCAGTGTTGCCAATAGACTTTCACAAACACTCGCTAAAGCAAAAGATAGCGACCTAAAATTGTATGGTGTATTTACATCATGGTAAGCCATGAACGTCAGGCGAAATATATATATATATATGTATATCTCTCCCCTTTTCTAACAAATAGTGATGGTGATGATGGATGAAATCATCATAATTTGTTAAAAAAGATCATGACCTACAAAGCAATGTTTTCAAAATTTGCTATCTATGGGGGTTAATGTCTTGCGTAGGTAAACACAGATTTTAAATACGCCATGCTATTAAAAAAAAGCCTAAAGAAGGTATGTCACCCCTCGAAACAATTGAAGATCGAAGTCTTTGGGGTTCTAAGGATTGCAGCCCTTAACATGCAGTGCAATTTTTTTCTTAAGAACATTTTGCTCTCTCTTCCAAAATAACAAAGTTGTTTCAACAATAGAGAACTGTGGCTCACCTGTATATGCGTTTCCAGACAAATGAAAAATTTGTTTTTGTACGGCACCTTAAGAAATGTACTGCTTTTGTTTCATTTGTCTCTTGTTTCTTGTTCAAATTTTGCAGCGCCTTTTATTAGCTACTGGAGGAACAATTTTGTCAACAGCTCATCTATTGTATAACGGAGGAACAATTTCATCAACTGCGCCATCTATTGTATAGTGGAGGAACTATTTCATCACAACCGCATCACTTTCATTTCCTGCGATTTCCAGTTTTACAACCCTACTCTCAATTGTTTTTTAAATTTTTAAGGGGTGTGCTTTTCTATTAAAAAATGACATTTTCTTTTTTTTCACCAAAGGATTTATGTTGCAAGCTTTTGTTTTTATGTTCCTTTGGTAACAATTTATGAATTTCGCAGATTCTCTGGTTTCAGTGAAAAATTTGCAGCGCTATCTATTGTATAATTTGGAAACAAATTACTCTTTACGTTTAAAGGTTGCTTTTTTTAATATCGGAGCTATTTATTCCACCTACTTTCTTAACTTATTTAGTGCAGACCTACTTTTCTCGTTTTTCTTTTTTTTTAATTTTTCGCCCTTATCGTTAGCTTATGCTACTACATCTACAAGGTCATCTGCGAAAGTTGTTGGTATCTTCTTTGTTGGGTGAGTCCTGATTCGTTAATGTTTACGTTCTGTATAGTTTCGATTAGAGATTATTTCAGAGCACGATAAGTAGTGGAGCAGTGGAATATAACAATTGATTAATAAATATTAGAGATAATAAATGTTTTTGGCGAACGATGAGGCAGTTTGATAGTCCTTGGTTTATTTTTACATAATTACGTCCTCGAAGAAATTTGCTGATGTCAGCATCGGCTGTTAAGTGGGTCAGTTGTCAGCTGTACTTTGTCGCGTTGAAAACATGGCCGAATTTTCCAATACTGTTCTTGTGGACACGATTTTAATTTACAGCAAATGTGGTCAAAATGCGTTGGCTGCAAGACGTTTGTATGCACAGCATTACGACGAATCAGTGTTTACAAGGGATGCAGTGTGGGTAGAAAAAATCCTCATGTAATGCAGCGCCGTAGTTTTCAACAACGCTTTTCGGTCAATCTGTGTCCAGATATGTTAAGCGGCACTTTAATCGGTCTATTTGTTTTACCTAATCGCTTCGACGAAATGGTGTATTTACGTTTCTTGCAAACTAATTTGCCGGAACTCGTAGAGGATGTAAATTTAAATATTAGAAAAGATTAGACCTTAATCCATTACCTTTTTTTCTGTGGGGACATTTAAAAATCTAGTGTACGCCGAAGAAGTAAATACAATAGACAAATTCAACGCACGCAGTGGAAAATACCCGAAAACAGAACCAATTCCGTAACGCATGTGAATTCCCTGCTTCGTCGAGCCGAATGTTTACGTCTCGCGCAGGGGACGGGGTAACTTCGAACACTTATTGTGAATAAAGGTCACCGTCCGTTGCGTCCAGCGGTTCTAAATATTTCACAGGGAATTGCTGGATGTCAGTATGGATTTTTTCCTTTTAATTTTGATGCATTCGTGAAAATATCTCGTACCACATAGGTACGCCATTAATTTTTTTGCATCAAGTTGAAGCACACCCCGTATAAATAGAGATAAGTTTGAACGTAGAAGTTTACTGAAAATAGTTTTTAAAATTAATTTTTTTTTAATTAAAACTGAACTTTCTACAGCGTTGTCCACTAATCTTCATGTCAAGGAAATAAAATTTTTAAAAAAATTTAATTAATCGTATGTATCTACTCTCGACAATTATAACCTGTTTTATTACCACACGCGGTGCTCAACTAACTTATTGGACTTTTAAACCACAATTCTCAATACACGGAAGACAGAAAATCTATAATTTAAATGGAAAAAAAAGTACCTGTTAAATTTATTTCATCTTAAATATAATTATATGAAGATTTACTTACGGCTAATTTCTATGAGCAGAAGGGAAAACGGATAACGACTCACCTGAAACAAATAAATAAAAAAGTGAATACTTGTATCGGCACGTAAATATATGTATGGCAATTTTGTCGTAAACAGGAAGAAAATAAGCCCCCAGTGCACGGGCAAATAATAAATCTATATTTTTGCGGAATATATCAAATAGGGACAAGGATCGCGCGGCGGGGCGTAATTAAGAGGTATGCGTATTTCTAATAAGCTCTAGCTGCCGCAGTTACACGCCGGCATTGCCCGATTAATTTCAATTTTAAATATAAATTGCGTTCTAAGAAGTGCACACGAGCTTGAGGAACGGCTTAAACACGTTTGCGTTTAATTCGAAGCGGAGCTGCGGAGAAAAAAACCGAACGGCCGCCGCATTAAACGCGTCTTTTTTTCTAATTAGCTAAGTATTGTTTACGTGTGTTACATGTATGGTAACTTAATTGCCGCAGAAGAAGAAAAACTTCGATCTTTATGGGAAATTAGCAGCAAATACTTTGCGCTATATCCAGTCAAGGTCTATTCGCTTTTAGGATGACAATAGAACAGAAACAGACATAAATTTAAATGTTTGAAATGCATGTGGAGATTTACGAAACAATACATGGTATAATCACTTATTACTATTGTAAGTTGGTTATCACATTGCCCCATATGTATGTCATAACTTCGCTTCTTTTCTTGTGGTTGAAACTTATTCGATTGCACACTGTATATAAATGAATATTTTCCTAAAATCTTACTGGAATGGATTTTCGATTTTTAAGTAGGCGAGCATAAAAATGATTCGTAATTAATCAATAAACAAAAAAATACTAAACTAAATACTACTTATAGCATCATAATGCTGGTTTATGCAATTCACTGTCCTAGTACTCGAATGTTTTTACATATTTGAAATTATAAAATTGGAAGGTAACTTGTATTAAGTTCAAAAGAAATATAAAACTAATTCGCAGATATTTAATTAATCGTGATTTATAAATTTCTCAAACTTGTCTTTATCAACAGAATCAGAAAGATTGTTTATAAATGAATTGCTTCGGTTACCATTAGACAAATTAACAAGTCTCCATAAATAATTTCCAACGATAAGATCCAATTTACTCCTGATTATTTCCTTAATGATTTTGAGATTAATGAAACTGGAAGATGTAGATTTATCCAGAACAAACTAATCATCCTTTACATGTAGAAGTGTAAATAAAATCCTAAAGTATTAACAGAAATATTAATGATTTTATTGTAAAAAGTGGAAATGGAATTCATGTCTTTTTTTATTTACGTTCGACCTTAAAAAGTCAAAGAATCAAAATCTTACATTTTGGATAGCACTTAAGAATTGATTAGATCTTGATGGAATTTAATTATACGGTAATCGATAAAATTTCCCGATCTTAATTAGTATTTTCACATCTACAAACGAAAGCAATTAATTAGTATTACATTTTCAGGCACATTTAAATTCCATTTCTTTTTCCTCGACGAAGAATTTGAACTCTCTTTCAGGTCGTCGATATTTAAAAGACTCCTGTAAGGAAGTTAATTGTATGTACGTCTTTCAATTGTGACAGGGAACTTTTGGCGAACACTTTCGTGACACAGTCGACTTGCAGCAACTCTCTTGACTTGCAACAAAAACAGCTTTCACTTTCAATCTTGGATCTTGAAAACGTTTCATACTTTGTTGCCAAATTGGAAAAACGTGATGCTGACGCTATAATATTTAAGTTAATAACATTTAAGGCTAAAATAAACATAGGTTGTCGAGTATTTTTTTTTTTAATAAACAAAAAGTTAATTTAAAGCTATTATACGCTTTATGAACATACAAATCCAAGTATAAATATTTTTATTAAAGAAAAAAAAATTCTTTTCATAAAGGATTTACTAGCAGGCAAATTAAACCCACCTCATTACAATTTCATTGCATGCTTTTTGGTTGTAAATAATAACTCAGAAATGATTGAATATATCCAATATTAATTTCATGGCCGACTTGTAATATTCAAAAGTACACAGCGTTTAGCGTTCACATATTAAAATACCTACAATTATGTCGGCAAAAAAAAGAAGCATTATATAGTCACGCACATTCTGTACATTCCTGAACGCATGTAAAATGTTACAACTTACAACACATATTCTAAAGAGACAAAATGCTAATTAGTCTGTTGAGAATAATGTTAACTTTTTTTTTTCTAAATGGTGTGTGATCCAAGAAGCTGGTAGCACTCGATAATACCGATTGTATTCGAAGGAGAAATCGTATTTTACGTCAGTATTGCAAGCGCAAACGAGGCAATTCAAAATAATTGTTTACATCGGCTTTACAATATAATTAGAAGTGCACAGCATAACTATTACATAATGGTACGTATAGGTTTTCATGCATAAAATGCAAACCGATATGGCAGAACAGCTGGTAGTATTTATCGAAGGCGGGGACGTTCTCTCTACTTCTTGTAAGGCGAGCACTTAAATTTAACAAGACAAACACAATGAAAGTGCAAATGTAATAGAATTGCTATAAACTTCAGAATTAATTTTATTTTTATTTCAACGCAATTTTAACTGTTACAGTGGTTTAACATAACGTAGCAACTAGTAAACTCGTTGCTTCGAGGCAATTCTTAAGAAGGAAACGTGTTGATAAGAATAAAATTAAATACCTAACAGTTCAGCTCCAATTGCAGTTAATGTTTGAAGTGTTCACATTAAAAAAATTTAATTCTCATGCGTGACACATGTGAACAAAGAATGTATTCTCAAATATTAAAAACGTTAAATGTTATATTTGCAAATCAAATAAATATTTTAGCGGTCTTTCTTCGGGTATTTACGTAGGAGTATTTGCCAACGAAATGGAGATATTCCGAGTGTTTGTTTGTCGTAATTGGTTCAATATTTGCGCATATTTGCAAGTGTAAACATGATGACTTTTGGAAATGTTATATTTACTTGTGATTTAAAATTTAAATATTTAATTGAAAAGATCAAATTTTCTGGTAAAAGTTGAAGATGGCATTGTGATCTCTTCTTGAAACAAAATGTGCTATAAATGCACATAAAAAGGGCTATGAAAATCAACGTGAGGATAAAAAAGGAAGCTTCAACTAAAGGTGAAAATTAAATATTTAAAATTAGCTCAACGAAATTATTGATGTTACATAAATTTTGGGAAAAATTTTAAATGCTCTCTGTGACATAGTAAAACCAATTCATCTAGACAACTATGGCGAAACATCTTGATAGGGGTTATGTCAATTTGTTTAACATTTCACATTTTCGTTTATCATTTGCAAAATGGCGTATAAGCTAGATTTGCGAAAATCCATTTGCAACCTGGTTGGACAGCTGCCTAGACGAGATATGGTAAACTTATTTCGCGGACAAAATATTTCAAAAAGTACCAATATCGGACAATTCGGGAATGCGAAGAGGGAATTCCATGTATAAACCTACCAAAAACAGGCCGTCCACGTGCGTTAACTAAAGTACAAGTCAACACCATTGGAGTGTCTACCCGCAAGCTTTCCCGTCGTTTCCGCGTTTCAAATGCTACAATTTCTCGTTACATTGCAAGAACGGACCTAAAATACAGAAAACGCCAAAAATGCCCCAAGTAAATTCCTGCACAATTGGCTCGGTTGTTGCCGAGCTTTGAGACGTCGTCATTTCGTCCACAACCAGATCATCATCATGGACGACGAAAAATATTTTACCTTTGACCATGCAGAACTTCCTGAAAATGCAGGCTTCTATGCGGATAATATTGAGGACACTCCCATTAACGTAAGATACAAAAAGAAAGCAAAATTTTTTGACAAAATTTTGGTGCGGTGCGCCATTTCTGAGACGGGCATCTCTAGACCCTATGTAGGCCATGTAAGAGGCCAGGCAGTGAATGCTGAAGTATACATCCGAAATTGTCTATCAAAATTGATTATTTTTATTAATCAGCATCATGCTGATGATGATTATATGTTTTGGCCTGACCTTGCAACATTGCATTATGCCAGAGATACGCCTAACTGGTTAGAAGCTCACCATGTGCCATATGTCCCCAGAAATGATAACCCTCCAAATGTTCCTCAGGCAAGGCCAATTGAAAATTTTTGGGCCCTATTGGCAAGAAAGGTGAATGATAATGGTTGGGAAGCCCAAAATGAATTGCGGCAAAGAATTCTTCAAAAAATTAGAGAAGTAGACTTATAAAGCGTCCAAACCCGACATATGTAAGACAAAAATTACGTCTTATTGAAGATAGAGGCTCTCTAGCAGCAATATAGCAACCAGGTGTTAAAGTCTAAGATTTATTGATGATTGTTATGTTATGTTTACTCTTCTATATTTTTCCCAAAACTTATGTAACAGGTATTATTGAACGAATTACCAAGAGCATTTAGTTTAATCCACATAAATGCAAAGGTAGCATCAGAAATACATACTAAGTTTTCATGGCAATTATTGAAACGCTTCTTCCCAATAGCACTCTTGCCCAAGTCGGTTTTTGTTGCCCTTTTTCAATAATTGCTTTAATCTTTCCTAAATTTGCTTTCAGACCCTGTTCTCCACCATCACTATTGTCATCTATCCTAATGACATAACCGTAAGTAGAGGTTTTGTATCCTCGCAAATTTGATGCTTGGACTCTTTTCTGCGTATATGGCGTACAATAAAGTTAAAAAAGAGTCAAGAGAACCATACGGCAGAAGACGCTACTACGACTTTAACAAGAAGAGAGAAGAACCTGGAATTGAGAGAAAGTTGTCGTGGCCAATAAAACACATTTGCTATTTTGACCAACCTTTGGGACTACTGGTAAACACAAAAGGACGAAAACGTGCATATACATATTACGACTGCGAGACATGACACGAATATGGATATTAAAAGAAGTATTGGAAACCATCTTTCTATTTTGAGAACTTGATAGACCATCATCAGAGACTTCGAAAATATGATTAAAAATGACCAATAAATAAATTACCTACATGAGGTTGGACTTGGACTAAGTTCAAGCATTAAAGTTTAAATATGGTTCAAAACTTCTGTATCGATGCTACAAATTGGTATGATGAAGCAGGATGCAGTACCTAAAGCAACAAATAGACTGGATGATTGTTTTACAGTGTCAACAGTGCTCGTAAATCGCCAAAAGAAAAGTGATGATTCTCCAAACAGTTATTGGAACGCTTCATGAAGCTCATCGAAGAGCAAAGTAACAATTTACTCAAGATCATATCAACTAACTAGACTCTGTACGACTGGAACATTGTTTTGTTTACAGACGAGTCTCGTTTCGGCTTAAATTTACCAAATAATAAGGCGAAGACACTGGGAAAGATATGCATACATCCCCAAGGATCCCATTTGGTGGACGACGGTTAGGGTGGAAAATTGAGCAGTTTATGGAAATGGAGCGGTTGATAGGTACACATCAGACTATCTTCTAATTGAAGATCCTTACGCTCAAATTGTTGGCAACTGCTTTACGTTAATGCACGATGGTTCACAATTATTACCTGAAAAATGCTGCAGTTGTTACAATAGACTGACCCTCTCGAAGTTCAGATCTTAATAAATCTGGATATGCAATAACCGCAGCTCATCGAAGAGCAGGTTACGATCGTATCAACTAGACACTGGACGACTGGATCATTGGTTTGTTTACAAACGAGTCCCGTTACAGCTTAAATTTACCAAATGGATTTGGCGAAGACACGGGGATAGATATAGATCCCTATTTGGTGAACGATCTGACGGTCAGGGTGCCTTTCATTAGATGATCCTACAGTACTGGTGTTTATGAAAAATGGAGCAGTTTAACGCTGATGGGTACACATCAGACTGTCTTGAAATTGAAGATCCGTACGTTCAAATTGTTGGCAACTGCTTTACGTTAATGCACGATGGTTCACAATTATTACCTGAAAAATGCTGCAGTTGTTACAATAGACTGACCCTCTCGAAGTTCAGATCTTAATAAATCTGGATCTGCAATAACCGCAACTCATCGAAGAGCAAAGTTACGATTTGCTAAAGGTCATATCAACCAGACACTGGACGACTGGATCATTATTTTGTTTGCAGACGAGTCCCATTGCAGCTTAAATTTACCAAATAATATGGCGAAGACACGGGGATAGATATACATCCCCAAGGACCCCATTTGGTGGACGATCTGACGGTTAGGGTGCATTTCATTAGATGATCCTGTTTATAGAAAATGGAACAGTTTAACGCTGATAGGTCCACATCGGACTGTCTTGAAATTGAAGATCCTTTCCTACAAATTGTTGGCAATTATTTTAAGTTAATGCACGATGCTTCACAATTAGTATCTGGAAAATGCTGCAATGTTACCCTCTCGAAGTCTAGACGGTTAATCAAATAGAGCAGGTCTGATATATTCTAGCTAGGTCATTGCCTCCGTCAATGTTTGGCAACCCCAAGAGAAGAAATTACGCGAATGGGAAAGTACGAAATATGATTTTAATTGAAAGTTTCATTTAGTATGCTACTTTTTTAAATAGTAACGATATTGTTTGGATCAACGAAATGAGGTCTGCATATTATTATAAAACATCTTCGACTTTATCTTCTATATGGTGAGGTTTTCAAGGCTGTATCTCCACACCATAATTAAAATGTTTCGTTGATTTGCAATTCATCTAGGATTAATGCTAGTGTTCTTCTTTCCATCAATGGATGATGAATAGATAAATTTACTTAACGGTAGTAGCCTACCATCAGGAAGGAATGTTATAGTATTATTTTCGTTGCTAATATTTTTTATTGAATATTATTTTTATGGAGTGAAAAAGATCTACTGGCATGCAATTTTAATAATGTTTGTATAGTTACCGTGCACATTGTTCATTTTTATGCGCCTGATTAAGCAGCTGTTAATCCCGCAAGTTAAAAAAAAGCTGTTTTCTTGTACTAACATAACTTTAACGACGTGTCCGATATTTGCATAATATTCCATAATTAGTATTCCTCCCTGGAATGTTGCGTTCGCGTTTCAGACTTTTAAATCCACTGGCGCAATTAATAATTAGTAATTGATGCCTTTCATGTCTCATATAAATAGGGCTCGTAATTAATTCAATCGCTCATATCACAAGTCCGCTTACATACGAGCACTTTTTTCCGTTCGTGTCACACTTATTAACACTTCTATTAACATCCTCAATTATGCAATATAAAACGCGCCAAAGGACATAAACCAAAAAAAAAAAGAAACAAACACGATCGAGTTAACTGTATATAATTTGTTGTGTAGAAGATAAACATGATCGTATGCAAATTTATGTATATGCGCGTTTAATAGGTGATGTGGAGCGCAAATTTTTCGAAATGTGTGCTTTCGCATTGTTACCGGGGCGCTGTAAGACCTACACCTACGTTGTTTAGGTGGTCCGGAATGTAAGAAAAACAATTCAAGATGTTATAAAAAGGCAAATCCATTCGTTAATAATCCAAACTCGCTGAGAAACAGCAGTTTACATCGGCCGAAGCCGCGACCAGTTTACAAATTACTTCTATTACAGCTTTAAGTAAAACATGTTAAAATATATCGTATTTTTGTTCTGGCCATGATGAAGATTTGTCGTTCTACTTTTTACTATTAATTGGAGCAGTGGGATTACTCGAATTGGATGTGCAATTAAAACCAACTTGATTGTAATTGTGAATTGCGACTTTTTTTGGCACATTTTCGTAGAAACGTCGTCCGACGCTGGCTGGCTTGGCTTCTTTCAACTGAATGCGGCCGTGTTGAATTAATTCTAAACATGCAGGTTTGCGTTCAAGTTTATTTGCTTTACCTGAAGTAAATATTTTAGTACACAAGAAACTATGTTTACGCAGAAATCATTTCACGGTCGGTTTCACTGACTTTAAATTTAATAGTAGCTCCCAACGATAATATTATTTTTTTTTACCTACACACATCCTAAGATCAATTCGTTTAATAAATTCAAAGTTTCATATTTTTCATTGATTTAATTTTTTATTCACTTTGCTGGAAATGTAAGAATATGAGTGCGAATTTCAAGGAAACAAATTGTTCGCCAATACCCCATTTGTGTTCGGCATTATCCAACATGCGCCTTTACAGCAAAGATACATTGTACCTTTACAGATGCCACGTAGCAGAAGTAGAACAACTAATAACGCAAGTTGGACGCAGGAGACCATGGAAACAGCTTTAGCAGCTTTGGCAAACGGAAGAAAACTTCGTGAAGTATCGAAATCATTTCAGATTCCTCTGACTACACTCCACAACAAAAGGAACTCAGGAAAAGTAAAAGCACCACAAATGGGAAGAAAGTCCGTGTTTACAGCCGACTAAAAAAAAGAGATGACCAAACATATTTTAAAACTTGCAAAACTATTTTATGCTGTAACACCTATTGAACTTCGACGACTAGCTTTTGATTTTGCCGAGAAGAATAATATCAAACACACTTTTAAACTACAAAGAGTGGCTTGCTGGTTTCATTAGGAGAAATCCTCAGCTCAGACTTAGAAAACCTGAGTCAAGAAGTGTCAACAGGATCGTGGCATTCAATGAAATTGAAGTTAAAAGATTTTATACCAACCTTGGAATAGTGCTGGAGAAATATAAATTTGATCCTTCGCAAATTTATAATGTCGACGAGACAGGTATCTCGACTGTCCAGCAACCAGGACATATTGTTGGACCCAAGGGGCAGAAACAGGTTGGAAGAGAGGTAGCAACTAGTTGGCAACTAGAGGCAGCAACTAGTTGGAAGAGAGGTAGAAATGTCACTGTTTGTTGTGCAATGAACGCGGTAGCAACATTTGTACCTCCCATGTTCATCTTCCCCCGCTTGCGAATGCATCCTTCTTCACAAAAGGAGAACCTGCTGAATCAATATACCATTGCTCTAAGTTGGCATGGATGACAGATGAACTGTTTCTCGAATGGATGAAACACTTTGTCAAGTTCACCACGGCATTAACTCAGAATCCTAAGCTTTTGTTGCTACTCACATATCTCTACAAACATACCTGTACTGCCGAGAGAATGGAGTTGTCATGCTTTCAATCCCCCCTCACACGTCTCACCGGTTGCAACCCCTGGATGTTTGCTTTTATGGGCCCTTGAAAAACGCATTTAATAGGGAGTGTGATAAATACTTAAAAAGTCATCCTCATGAGAAACTTATCCCAGCTGACCTTCCATCAATTTTCAGTCACGCGTATTTGTATGTAGTTTATATGGAAAAGGGCGTTTCAGGATTTCGGAACACTGGAATTTTTCCTTTTAACCCCGAGACATTTTCAGAGGACGATTTTGCACCAGCTTCTCAACTGATGCCAGTAATAACAGAAAATCCAGATGCAGAATTGAACAGATCTAATGAAATACCTACAATGCAGCTTTTTCCAACTGCTACACCAACAGCTCCTACTTCATCACCATCAACTACTACCCCATCAGATATTGCGGAACAACCTACGAGTAGTGCAACATCGGTAGCAGATGTTTCATTTGACCAGATTGCACCACTTCCAGGTACCCCGACGAAAATCCAAACCAGAAGGGGTAGAAATAAACAACACTCCAAAATTCTGACATCAACTCCCAGGAAAATAGTTCTTGAAGAAGCTGAGACGAAAAGACAAGCAAAGAGGAAGCAGGATGTGGATGACTCACAGAAGAAAATATTAAAATTGCGCCAGGAAAAGAAAAAGATAGCAGTTCGTTTTTAATTTTGTGGTTACGTTTTTGAAAACTGCCACTGCCAATGTTGCCAGTTCAATTGTGCTGTGCAAAGTATTCCATTAAAATGAGAAATATAGTCTCGAGCAAACGTTTAATGATTAATTATTTTTTTCATTGAGAAAGTTTGGGGTGAGGTGTATTGTTTGCGTGTTCTTAGTCAACAATTGTGCCACAAAGCGAAGAAGTGTTTCCTTATTAACAAATGTGACTCCAGATATGATAATAAACAATAATGACAGAATGTTTGTTTGTGTTCTCATAGAATCTTGCGCACAGTGGTGTGGCTAAATGGATCTTGCTACTTTTGCAGCGGGTGGAGAGGTGTATCGGCTTGTGCAAGCCGTGAGGATGGCTTGTTCAGCGATGAGTTTTTCTTCGGACTTCTTCAGACCGAAGAACTGTCGTTCTCAGGCCCTGGATGGTCTTATTATAGGGCTCGCGGCCATTTTCGTCTCGCTATCGCAGAAAGGGTGAATACTCGAGGCCGGGATGAATTTCTGAAGGAGATTCGGTTCTGGTGCCTGGCAATGGCGTAGAGGTGCGCTGCAGGTGGTGCAAAAACATTATATGAAGGGGTATTTAAATAACAGGATCTTCTTGCCGTTGCCGGTGTCTCAGAACCTTTTCCATGGCCATATTTATGTAAAATATCATTTTTCCCGAGAACATTATAAGCTAGATCTCATTTAAAATTCTGTCTACTTTCACTACCTCCTCCAATACGCACACCATCAGATTCTTCTACTATCACTAGAATTCTGCAAATCTGCTTATATTTGTGCATATTCGTGGCTATTAGTTTTGACTGCTAAAAGGATCGTCGCAGTCTATTTATAAGTTTTACAGATATACATGCATTTTCTACACTATAAAATTTTAATGCCAAATTTAGGGTACGGATCAAGTAAGGAGCATACATAAACATGCGAAAAAATGAGAGCAACATACTAGATGGGAAAACTGTTTCTACACATCTTTCTACTTTTTCCAAGAATTTTAACAGCTTTCGAGAAAATCGGAGAAATAACAATAAAATTGAATAATCATACCTAAGTAACAGTAACATTAATTTCCCTATAAGTAACCAGACTCTCTAAGTGAAGCACATTATAATAATTCTGTAAATTATGCAGGATTTCAAATATCGTACGTGCTACATGCCGATCACGTTACGCAAGGTATCCCGCTCTCTGCGCACAGCCGTTTTGTCTGCTGAACTTAATTGACCGGTAATTTCACAATTGAGTTTCTTTTTGCGCCAATATTTTTACCCTCGTACAAACAATAACAGCTGTCGAGTGAAAGTTGTGTAGGTGTTCGCCACAACCAGGGTAGTGCGAGAGCGACGGAGCAATACGCCGTGGTCCTTAAAGGACGAAGACAGGACCGCAGGAATGCGGGTGTAGAGAAATTAATGCGAACATGTCACAAGTTTCTAATTCTGATTCATGATCTCGCTTTGGTATCTGCAAATGAGAGCAACAGCTTAGATTTAATTTAATAATTTACACCTATTGGTTTTCATGTAGTTGTATTTATTACTGGAAAAAAACAACAAGAATTATACGCGTATATCAATCCCTGTCTGCAGAAATAATCCAAATGCAAGGATTTACCTACATACCGATCGTTAAGTCGTTAAATTACAAAATAATTTTTTTTTTAAAGAAAGTTAAAATATTTAGTGATGATTAAATATGCAATTAGTAATAAATTTACATGTTCATTTGTAAGGTGCTTAAATTTAATTATGACGACTAAGCTAAAGCGTATTTACACTTCTTTATCGTTTTCTAAAGTGAAAACCGGTAACAATCGGAATAAATTAAGCTGGAAGAAAAGAAAACTCCTATACCAAATAAACTAAGACAAGAATAACCTCATAAAATCGAACTGTAGTCTACTTTCAAGGTACAAATCAAAATTATGTAAATAGATTCATAAATCAAGAGTGATTAAAGAAAACTTCCTCCGCCCATTACGGCACTTTCCGATTTTAACAATAAATTAACGGCTTTATTGTCCGAGAGGGGAACACGTCTCCTTGTTCTAATTTATAACAAACAATTTTTCATTAAAAATGCTCTTAAACGGTCGTAAAGAACTGAAAGTTGATATTTATTTACGTTACGCAGCGTTATTAAAAGAAAATCCTAATTATATGATAACTTCAAGCACTTTTTCTGTTTGTTGCGTGTATGTGTGAGATATTTTATGTAATCAAAGCGGCAGTGCTTCAAGCAGCTGAAACAGTATAGTTTCGCTCCGCCTAATTGGGCTACTACGAATCGCCACCTGTTTGAATTAAATTGAAGATTAACGAAGTAATAATTTATTAATTTTATGACACTACTTCAACGTTACTTTATTACTTCCTTTCTCCTCTAACTTTTAATTATTTAACGTTTACAGTCGCCAACCGCAAAGCACAACGCCTTTTCGCGTACGTCAGAGGTGTTATCTTCATCTAGATTACTAATTACTCGCAAGGCGATTCAACAAGAACGAGAATAGCTGCACAGTCACCCTGCAGCTCACTTGTAATTTCACGTAAATGCACGGAGTCAAAAAAAAAACGTTGCAATAAAATATGCGTCAGCGAAATCCCGAAAATTTCCTTGCAGAGGAAACTATTAATTAAATTTTATCTGCGACGATGCCCTGACGTTCGCGAAATTGGCTGCAATACAATCCGGATGATTCATTATGGACGTAATTAATGGACGTGTGGAAGTTTGAAAGGAGTGTGACTGATTTGAAACTCATTAATGGGCCCGTAATCAGGTAGGCGATCTTTATGGAGTTTATGGCAAATTAAAACATGAATCGAGAACGTTTCAAAAGTTGAAAATTATTGCCGCATTCACTGTGAGTTTTAGAAGTGGAAAATGAATTTACTTACTCTACGCTGCTGAATAATTATTTCTCTAATAAAACGGAATTAGTACTGCTGAAAATTCCAACATTCATTCGAAAAACTCATGCTTAATTAAATTTTGTTAAAAGAAAATCTTCATACTTCAAAGAGAGTCAACAGGGAAAGCCTTACAGTCAACAGGGAAAGCCTTAAATATCTTTAGACTCGATTACAACTGACACGAATAAATTAATCAAACAACAAACGCAGTTTGGATGTACGAGGGTATTTTAATAAATAAGAAACTTGTACATTTCCTACTTCAGTTTTCTACAAAGGCAATAGTCATAGGGAGTCTTGGACTCCTCGAAACCTAAAACCTTCAAGAAGTCTCGTGTAGCTAAGTCTTTTTCTAATGGTGGATGGTCATGCAAAAGCAGAAGGTTTTTCCTGACTTTGCAAAACCATTTTCGTTCTCCAAAGTTCAGTATAATAGCCTTATGGGGACGGTAATCAATAAAGAAAATTCCTTCGAAGTCCCAGAAAATCGTAGCCATTACTTTGTCTGTCGTCGGTTGAACCTTGAATTTTTTGGTGGTGGAGAGTTCGTGGATTTCCACTGCATCAACTATTACTTACTCTCAGGGAAGGTCATATGGTGACTCCAGGTTTCATCATCCGTTAAAGTTCTTTAAATAAAATCCTCCTCACGAGCATTCAAAAATTGTTGAGAACTCTCAACTCGAAGAGAGACACATCTTGGCACTCACTTCTGTCATTCTTAAGTGTTCATGGCTGCTTTTTCAATGTTCTCTTCAATAGTGACATCTTCTAAAGAGTTTCTTCCCATTTAAAATGTTTGGACCAAAATTTCTCGGTCTTGTAAGCAGGTGAAGATTCTTCGTATACAGCAGACAGTGTCACGTATCAGTTTCGGTGTATTTCCTTCATGCATGTAACTAAACACTGAAATAGAAAAAACAGTGATTTTTTTCCAACTTCTTTTTCAGAATAACGGTTTGCTTGTTTCCTTGGGCTTTACAGTTGTAAACCATTACAATGCCGATCAATTTACATCTTGTATTATCGTAAAGCGTAAGTGCTAATGCAAAATTGTTTGCTGCGAAATGTTTGAGCAAACATAAACACGGCAAGCACGATGGTCTCCCGAAGAACTAACTCGAAAATCTCCAATCAGAAAAGCCAGCGAAAGAAAACAAAAAAAAAATAACGAACAGTGGTTTTAGTGCCGAAAGTTTTGGATCGCTTTACTGCGTAGAATAACGAGGACTTTAACTCAAAACAAATCAAAATATATAACTTCCGTTAAAAGCAATTGAGTTTACGATGGAAATCAAGTATTTATAGACTGTAAAATTCGTAATTTATGTCATAGCAGCGATTTATGAGGAAGATAGAGCACAACGTTGCATCACTTGTTATGTTTAGCAATTTAGCAATTGCACTTTAGATGTTAACGTGTTTGCGTACATGAATTTTTGAAAATCCTAAAAATCCACAAGCTTGTTAATGACCACGAGGAGTCACTTATGTTAGTTAAGTGCATAGTTATGGAAGAAAAACACTTTTAATTCAAATAATAAACGACAAGAACTTCATTTTAAGTCCTGAATTGCTTGAATAATTAAAGGCGTTGCACATAAAAGTTAGTAATTGCAATTAACGTTAGATTTCTCTAATTGAAGATTTATTTGAATCATTTGAAATAATCTACTTTTTTAAACTTCAAGAATAATAATTAAAGGTATTAATCTTAAAATAGAAAGAAATTTTAGCTACACGTCCGACGTTAAATAAGGAAACAAATAAGGTTAGTGTAAATATAAGGACGGCATCGTATATTTAACAAGAGTCTTTGGTATTGACTGTCTTCGTTTACTCATGTGTTTGAACTAAAATTAGCATTAATTTAATAAATTCCGACCGTTGACTGTATATGGGAACAGGTCCGGAGCTGGAGGCCTTTGTCAGAAAAGCCTCGGAAGCAGGTGTAGATTAAAAACAATTCTCGAAATAGAGCAATAACGAAACGAGTTTCCCGTAAGGATGGATGAGGTAAGACAAAGACAACAGTACCTCGAGATAATAAATTAAGCGACCCGAACAATACGGCGTTTATAACAAAAGTAAATTCCATAAAGTGCCCGTGATATATTACCCCTCGGTGAAGGCTAATAAGTATGTCCGGGCTAGTACGTAGCTCTTCATGGCCGAATGTTACAAAATATTTACTTTTCAGTCCAATGACGCGCATACATTATTCATGTAGTTTAGTAAAGTATGTCACGCCCAAATTTAAGCCGAAGAAAAGAACAAAAAAAGTCCTGATTTATTTTCAAGAGCAATTCGTTCATATGTCATTTTTAAGAGTTATTTCGGACCAATTACTTTACTTAAACGTTTTTAATTTGATCTCTTGTTAAAACTTGCAGCGAAAATACATTTTCTGGCATCTCGATAAGTGTAGAAACTACTTCTACTCTCTACATGTACAGAAAATACATACTAAGCAATTTCTAAAGATAAAATATTTCTCAGAATTCTTACAACAGTAATACAAAACAGTTCCTAACAGAAATTTACTGTATTACAGCAAGTAATTCTTATCAAAATTTTTTCAGGCAATTACAAAATGGCTTAATTTGTGGTAAAAAAAATTATGAAACTTTCAAGCTTTGATCGTGGGTGTTTGTGTCTAAGGACTGCACTTTAACAGTACCACTTTTCTCTTCCATAAGTTCATAGGTTGGGGTTGCTTGAGACAGTTATTACGTAAATCTACGTTACTATGAAGTAAAAACGTACCAGAAAATGGTATAAAGTGCAAAGGAGTACTGTCAGAGACGAGGAA
Source organism: Serrognathus titanus (assembly GCA_039766575.1). Taxonomy (NCBI): domain Eukaryota; kingdom Metazoa; phylum Arthropoda; class Insecta; order Coleoptera; family Lucanidae; genus Serrognathus; species Serrognathus titanus. Next base: position 6,926,384 of record CM077912.1, read on the forward strand.
ATAACTTGGAGCCACAAAATTGGACTACTGGAGGAGGTCTACGTAGATGCTCAAAAGAGAGATGGCAAGAAATAAGAGAGATTAAGACAGAAGGCAACGCCAAGACGTTCGAAAGTTGTATCGAAATATCGGGACACTTATTACTATAGAAAACATTTAGGATAGATTCCATAAGAAAGAAAAAAAGGTTATCAGAGAAGACGATGAAACAAGGCAGGGTTGACAAAAATCACGATTTAAAAAAAAAAAACAAAAAAATCACGATTTTTTCTTAAACAATCACGATTTTTTTTATTTTTATTGTTTTTTTTTTAATTTTTATTATCTTTTTACATAGAAAATATAATAATCGACATTAACAGTGACGAATAATTGAAATTAACAATAACAACGAAGATACGTCTTGTGCAAATTTCCAAATGAAATAACTGATGTGTAAGGTAGCGGTGAATAAGGTTGCACCCCTTGCACAAACAAAAGAAATTCCTGTCAGAACTTGAAAATTCGGCTGTCTTTAATACTTCATAACAGTGTACAAAAGTCCATCTATACTGATATGTCTTCTCATAGAAGTGGTAGGAAAGAAGTTCCTATTTGGCAACGTTTTATTGAAAAGTCGTGTAAATCTGCTGGAAAAAGAGGAAGTGAAGCTACTTGTAAAAAATGCAAGGGCTTATGGAACCTATGAAAAACCACTGGGAAAAATGTGCTTCAAGTAATATAGAAAAAGAAACAAAAACAGATAATGGAAGTGCCTCTGCAGGAGTAGTGGCAAATGTACAATCTGACACATTAGAAAAGGATAGTTTGGATGGTGCCCCATTGCTCATAGCCTCTACTTCATTAATTAAGAAAAAGAAAGGCATCTAATTCTAGTTCTGTGTCTTTATCTTCTTTTGTCGAGCGTACAACTAAGTCTAGTAAAGAGGAAATAGATAAACAAATCGCTAGGACGATTTATGCAACAAATAGCAACTTCACATATGTTGAGCAACCGGAAGTAAAAACAACTATTGCACTTTTACGGCTGCCCTCTATATATGATGTGTCTAATCGACTGCTAAATGAAGTGTACAATGAAGAGAAAAGTAAATGTTTTAAAAATATTTCGGGAAATTCTGTTTGTCTATCATTGGTTGGATGGTCCAATGTCCATAACGAACCAATTATATGCGCAACAGTCACTACAGAAAATGGATCCTCCTTTTTAGTAGACACAATAGACACGTCTGGAAATCCACATACATATGCTTATTTAACAGAACTTGCAATAAACTTAATTAAAATGCTAAAGACTGAATATCGCTGTGCAATAAGCAGTTTTGTAACAGATAATGCTGCTAATATCAGTACAATAAGAATTCAGATCAAACAGTCAACAGCATTAAATGTTATTACATATTAGGGTGGAGCGAAAAAATTAAAAATATACAATTGAATCCTAATACTGTTAAAATGTTATGTTTTGTGAAAAATTTGGCATATATTGGACAATATTATCTGCCCTCTACTGATGATCGAATATTTCTTATATTTCATCCCAGTTATTAATAATCTTAATCTGAGCATGCAGGTATTATTTATGGGTAAGACATGATTTAAAGCCGAAAGACAGTATAAAAGAGCCAACTGTCACTGAAATTTCCGACATTGTTTCAAAGTTGTGGAGCAAAAGTTCAATTCCAATTGTAATACACTCGTATTTTGCAGTTAATTCGTGCTTATCATGATAAGTACCTCACTTTGATAAGGTATCCTCAATCGAATAGAAACAAACAATACGAAGATAGAGTTGATTTGTTTAAAAATGATTCGAAGCTACTGTTTGACATTTCGGCATGCAAATGCAAAAATTTTCGATGTGTTCCTGTAGCAAACTTTCTTTGAAAGAAAAAGAGTTTCTTCTTGGCCAAAGGACAGAAAGGAGAATGATGATAGGGAGTACTGATGCCAAAGAAACAAGCAATATTCGTAAGAGAATGGAAAGAAAGCGGAAAGAGGAAGCGTCGTCAAAAAATCTGATTTCCAAGGAAATAACTTTCACCCAATTGGTCACGAGTGAGAAAGATAGTGATTGCTCCTCAACAGAAATTGAAGATCAGGATAAAGATTGCATGAGCCTTCACTTTCAATTTCCTGTGCTCATTCTAAGAAAGCTGCCAACCAAAACAGAACTAAACTGCACAACGTTGCAAGTGTTTGTGACCAATTTGGTGTTTCCACCGCTACTATTGCCACTGCCACTCTGCAAGATTTCAATTGTAACCGCAGACGATTCATCCACTGTAATTGACAGGAGCAAGGTGCCAAGAGCAAGATGCTCCACTCGAAAATATTTACAAATGGAAGCTCAAGTTGAAACCAATTATATAACTGGACTATACCTGGACGGAAGAAAAGGCAAAACAATTTACCAGGAGAAACTAGGTGAAAAGTTTCATCGCAAGACTATTTCTGAAGAGCATATACCTCTTGTTCAGGAGCCTGGTTCTCCATATTTGGGACATGCTACACCTACTTCGAGTTCGGCTGGAAGTATTCTCAAACGACTGACTGAATTGTTCTTTGAAAAGAGTAAAGTATGTCATTGGACTTCTCGATGCTGTATTACAGTAAAGCTAAGACATGTTGTCCAAATTCCATGGCAAGAGTTGATAAAACAAATTAAAAATCATTCGGTAGAAAACAGTATACTTATTTTAAGGCACGGTAGAGGGCAGAAGATATCTTTAGAATTAAAAAATATTTTGTATGCAGTTTATTCTAAGCACCACAGAACTTTTAAGTACTATAAGGTATTTATAATTTATAAAAAAAATTCTTGTCATTATATTTGCTCCACCCTATTACATATAGTTGTGCTCCATACATCTTAAACTTGTTATGTAAGGACCTGGAAATTAGTGAAATTAAGGAACATGTTACGTTCATTGTAAAATACTTCCGAAACAATCATTTTGCTTCAGCGACATACGCGAAAGACGGATGAAAAAAGCTTATTTTACTTAGTGACGTAAGATAGAAATCACTTGCTGACTGCTTACGTGGTTTTGTTGAAGCATGGGCGAAACTTTTTAAAATTCGCGAGGAACATACAAATTAAATCGACAGTATAGTAAGGCAGAAAATTTCGAATGTTTATGTGAATAGAACAGCTGAAGATTTCTAATAGATACTAAATCCGATATCTGTTGTAATTGATAGGCTTCAAAGAAATGATGCAATTCTATCAGACGTCGTAGAACAATTAAAAATACTAGAATCATATTTTGAGGAAACTCAATTCACTCTAAGCCAAATACAAAAATTTAGACATCACAGAGTATCACTCCATACCATTTGCTAGCTTTCCTTCTGAACCCTACGAAAACGGAGCATACATTAACAGGAAGTGAAAAAAATTGTGCTTTAAATGCTGCAAATTATTTATACCCCAACACTGGATTACAACCATTGATTATTAAATTTCTGGCTAAATCCGAGCCATTTGTCGAAATAATGTTTCAGGAAGAAATTCTTAAAAGCACAAATCCATTGGAATGGTGGAAATCTCAACGGAATATTGAGGTTATTGATAAGTTATTCCCGATTATCAAACAATTATTATCTGCTGCAACTTCTTCAGCCTCTATTGAAAGGATATTTTCAACATTTGGTTTAGTTCATTCTAAAATTAGAAATCGCTTAGGGGCTGAAAAAGCTGCTAAATTAGTTTTTCTTTATAAACACTATAATTAAAAAATTAACTTAAAATATCTCGTTTTAAGTAATGTTTTATTTTCTTTTTAAATTTAAGTTTAGTTAACATACATATTCTTTTTAGGCAGGTAGTTTTAGATATATAGATACTCTAACTTTAAATAAATTGTTTTTTTTTATTTGAATTTTCTGAAGTTTGATTTATTTAGATTACTATTTTTTTACACGATTTGATTTAAATCATCGCAACCCTGGAACAAGGTAATAAAAAAGAAAAAAGTTGTCCACTGTTCTTTATTTGTTTTCTTTTTGTTACAGATTTTAGAAAAGTTAAGTTAGTATTGAGCAACTCAACCGTTTCTGAAATTTTTTGGTTTTTTTTCAAACTGTTTCCAACACCCTCAAGAATGCCAATCGAATACTGATTTAGGCTAATTCCTCTACTTTTGTAAGCACTGAAAAAACTTAAAAGCAAACATTATTTACATAGTTAATTAACATCCTCCAAATTACTTGAAAAATTCAGGTCAGAGATACCTCCTCCTCCGATTCATTTAGCCTTGTTGTTTCCGTTGTTGTTTGTGAATCTTGGATGTCATCTCTAGAACCAGATTTGTTTAACCACAACGGTTTTTCATTTTTGGTAGAAATATTATTTTTATTACTTTTCACGAATTTATTGTGAAAAAATTGAAATTAATAAAAGCGTCTTTCTATCCACGACTTTAGTTTTGGTTATGAATGCACACACATATTTTTGTAAAAAAAAAATGGCAAAGACAAGTCCTTAGTGTCCATTTTGGGTCAACTTCATTTAAGGTAACCCAAAAATTCATCAAACTAATGAAACGTAAATGTTTTTCAAAAACAAAATAGACACGTGCGAATTGAAGTTTCATCATAGTTTCTTGTATTTACTGAGCGGCTCGTCTGTATTTGAGATTTCTTGATAACCCCAAAAAAGGATTTACCGTTCGTCAAATTATAAATATGTAAAATGCTTTCTAAAAACGGAACGGTTAAGTATAATTCCAAGTTTCACCTGCTCGTTTTCCTCTCCTAATTTAGACATTTTAAGTGAACTAAAACAATGTATCTTAATTAAGTCGACAAAAGTGGTTAGTAGTAATTGTGAAAACGTCGTAATAGTATTTGTGGGTCGTGTCGTTCCAACACGTGACCGCAAAACAGGATGTTTTTGAACTTAGTCCGGAGTGCTTATGACAATTTTTTTTCCTCTCTCGACTTGCCGTGGGTGGTCTGAATTAAAACTAATTTAATACTGTGAATAGAAACGTTACTGTGTGCGCGGCACTTACCAGACTGCAAGTCTCTCTCTGGGTGTGTTTTGAGCACAAGAATAGAATACACCCGTAAATTTTAATTTTATAACCCAATTCTTTTTTAAATTTTAAATTCAGATGAACGTTATTTATAATACAATTGAATGAATTCGATTACTTTCCCAAAGGAAAGCGCTACGACCACGCGCTTTTGTGCCGCTAGAAATAATTAGTTTCTTTTAATTTATTGAATATAAATGTTAAAATCGTTGATGTATTTTCAAGCCGGGTTACGTAATTTGTGTCTGACTACTTGTTAATTGCAAGGTGTTCCGTCAAATAACTACTTATTACTAAGTTATCTGAAGAAACCAGTTGAAACGCACAGCCAGAGCATAACGGATTTATTAGCTTTTCTCTAATGAATCTCACCAATACTTAGGGACCTCGGAAATTGATTTCATCTTCAGATTTAAATCTGTGTAATTAACTTGCATTGAAAGTCACACTAATTATTTTTAAAGAAAGGTAATAAATTTTAAAGCACCAAATGATTTCTGCTTGAACCAACGAAGAGAAAGTATCAAAAGTATGTAAGTGTATTATTCGAAACCCATTGTTCGTAATATCAATTTTTTCTTTACCAACTGATATAAAATTTATTATTAACAGTCTGTGCATGCCTTCGAATGCGTCATATGTCTTGAATGAAAATAGGTCGCTTATGATATCGAAACGTATGACACTTTCGCGAAATATTTCAGCAAATATGTTCAACGAACCCGGATCTCAATCGGCATTTTATCATTGTTGGCGAGAAAGAAATTGTCCCACATTTTATTTGGGTTGTTGCGATTCTTATCTGCCTCTATTCTTGTCTTAATATGGACTTAATAAAAGCGCCGTGTTTGGGTTAATGCGGTGGCGATTTGCATTTTAACCGTTCTACCGTGAAATGTAGAGTTTCGTAATGAAATGGCTCTCAGCAGAGTAAAAGCGGAAAAGACTTAAAAAATTCGAGTTTGATTAAAAAGCTCCAATTAAAGCACAAACAAGGCATTAACGGAATGTCGGAGGGTATGTAGAAGAGAAAAGTTATATTTCTTTTCTATTTTAAAGTGATTTTAATTAACTGCAGCGTCACAGTGAAATTTGAAGATTCGTGTTAAATTCACCCGTAGGTTTCTAAAATATTCAAAGTTGTGTAATGTGGGGTCCTTTAAATCGGATCCTTGTAAGTTTCCTAACCGGTCTAAATCTGTCTTTAATTTATATATAGGTTTCTTTTGTGTAGGTGATTTTTAGCTGTAACAAAGCTCGTTGTAAGCCATCCGTCAATATCAGCGTGTCTTCTTCGTTTAAAACTTGAACGAGCGCCCATTTGGTAATCAATAGTAAATAAATCTTCTCCTTGTGTTATATAACCGGTGATGTAGTGTCCAATGTAGGTGTTACTCGAGTTAGATTCGTGAAGGCCTCAGGTACGTCGGCTTGCGAATTGTTTCTATAGCAACCGACAATTACTTGTTAGTTATGGTTTCTACCACTATGCCGTTTAGTTCCCACATGCTGCAAACAAATTGATGATTATATATGGAAAATTTTCTCGAAATCAAGTCTCCGTTTTTAAGATGATGGAGACCGCGGGGCATCAATTTTGCATACGCCGTTTATTATTAAGATACTTTATGGTGAAGGTGACCTAAATTTGAGTAGAACATATACATCTTTCTAAATTTATGACCGCGATATGATGGTAGTTGATGTAATCATAGCTTCATTGTTGAAGTACGCTGCTTATTATTTATGCATTAAAATTTTCTTTTTTATAAGCGACCAGGTAAGCTCTCTTGAAACCTTGCTACCCCTATGTCAAACCTGTTCTTTCGCTCTTCAGTCGGGACCGATGCAGCAGATTTTTAATTTACTAAATGTTTTATACGTATGTATATGTTAATTTAAAATAAGGATTTTAAATATTTCTCGGGGAATCTTATAAAGTCTGTCATTCATTTTGAAGACAACTTCTACCTAAAAAGAAAAATAAAACGAGACAACCTTAATCGCTGTACTTATCATCTAAGATTCAAGGGAAGTTAGACAGTGAGTTTCTAAAATTAAAAACTCTTATATTATAATTAAGTAGACGAATTTTTATTTGATTTTCCCCAATATTTTGAAACTTGCCTAAGTTTTGCGTTAGTCTTAGTCTACTCACAGATTGCTTGAGGGGTACCTTCATAGGCTGGAGCATTTTGCATTCTTCACCGAAGTTCAAAATGGCTGAGGTTCTTAGGCCATCAAATTTCCAACGGAGTCTTATACATTTCGTCTAATGAAGAACAGCATACTTATGTCAGAAACGTTCGCTTTCTTGGCACTCCATTGTTTTTTCATAATTGTTTCAAAGTGTGGGAAAGCTTTGTAACAAAAAGTAAAACAAACCTGTTAAGGAAGTATGTACATTCTAACAAATTTATTTAGTACGTGTTTCTCTTGAAATAAATTGCACAATTTCATCTCTATTTGATTGAGCTTGAAACTGGACATGAGTCTCTCCTGTTATCTTCGTGATCGTGTGGAGAAACAAGGTCAGGAAAGGCAAGTAACTATTAAGTTGAGCAAAATAATTGTTGATGTACGTGCACAATAAGCCAAGTTTATTACATATGTCTGGCAAGAAAAGGATATTTTCTAATACACATGTTTCGAAGATATGCATAAGCTAAACATGTATTTTAATTGTAGTTTTCTTGTAGCTCAGAGCCACACTTGATCAGTCGCATAATGGGTATGAGCACGCAAGACGTCCGCTTTCAAGTAGACCGTGCGACTGTTGTGCGAACGAATGCAGATGAATAATGTATTTCATATTCCAGAGATTTTTTTCGCCCGTCGGCTGGATTACTATAGAAGTAACGTACTTAATATGATAAATAGGAAAATAATTGATTAAGCGGTAAATACGGGAGAATACGCGCAAGAAAACTCATTTTCAGCGTGACCTACGCTTGCTTTCAAAAAAAAAAGGAAACCATTTGCTGCGTGCGTTAATTTACTGGAGTTAAGTGCAAATATCCCATGCAAAAGCTAGAGTTATTATATTATTGTTTATTTATCGCTTCGTTCATTTTCATACCAATTGTCTACGACAACACCTGCAAAAAGAAAAATTATTTTTAAGGGCTTCATTGTGGTATTGTTGAGGCGGCGAAACTCACTCGTAAGATGTCAAAGTCTGTGAAAGTTAATTATAATTTTTTATGGAGAAAGTTTCTGAGACAATGTGCACAAATTAAACGCTTCGTCACAGTGTAATACAGGTTTATGTATCTGCATTTAAAGGATCAATCATCTTTCTCCTTTACCAGGTGTCATTGGTATGAAATTATTAGGTTATAAGCAGAGAGCCGATGACCTTAGATTAATAATAATAATAATATTTTGCTGGTGCTAATCGAAAAGAGGTTACAAATGTCAAAAAATTACAATACAATAAAATCACAAGAGTAATCACAGAAAACAAAAGAGGAGCAGAGCGCTCGCTGTAGAGGATCCATGTCCTAGCCAGAGACTATAAAGAGGAGTTCATCACCGGCTTTGCTCATGTACCCATCAAAGTTAAAAGGAGCAATATAGAGTAAAAAATTCGTGACTATCCTCTTAAATTTCGGAAGAGGTTGAGTCCTGATCTTGATTGGCAGAGTATTAGAGAAAAGGATTAAAAAATAGTTAGTGCTGTTTCTATTCCTATAAATTCGGTGATATGGGGCATAGATATTCGCATTGGACCTGGTGCTGTAATTATGAAGCTCACCAATACTGGTATAATCTTCCTCGTGGGCCTTGAATTATTCAAGGCACTTCAGAATAAAGAGTGCAATGGAGGTCAAAACTCCGGTGCAGATAAACAAGGGTCTGGTGGATTCCCCTGCAAATAATACGAATAACTTTACGTTGAAGGTCGAATAACCTTTTAGCCGAAGCAGCGTGACCCCAGATTAATAATCCGTACAAGAGGATTGATTCAAATAATGCATGATAAATGTGTATAAGGCAATCTTCATGAACTTTTGTTGAAAGATAACTTCCTCGCAACATAACCACAGTGCTGTTGCCATGTGAGAGTTTGTTCTAAGTAAATGCCTAGTAATTTAGTAGATGTAAGGTTTATAACTTCGAGAGTCTTACGAATCGAGAATTATTATTATCTGTTGGGTTTAGTTTCAGTTTATTCGCTTGAAACCACTCCGAACATTATTTTTAGCTTCAGAAGTAGCAAGTAAGATATCCGTTAGATTAGGGACACCAACGGTTATGGTTGTATCATCAGCATACAATATTACGTTAGGATTCTCTACATAGTTGTCAAAATCATTAATGTATATCAGGAAAAGCAGGGGTCCATCGAGCCCTAGAAAACGGCCTGTTTAATTGGGCACAAATCAGACGGTTTATTGTTGTACTCCACATACTGATATTGTTACGTACCCTCGGAAGGTTTTGTAAATGGGGGGTCGTATCCCTCCCGGAAGAGTACTCGCTAGCTCGAGGTATTTTGTGGAGTTGCGAAAAGGCTAGGCTTACCTTCTCCTTCAGTTCCCTGTGGGGGTAGTTGAGGGGTTATACTAATGGAAACGGCACTTTCACTTTAACCCTTTTATTCGCCCCAGCTCGGTTCAGAGGTCTACCAGGTCGCCTACGACTGTCCTTATCACTCATTAACCTACTTGGTAGACCTACCGCCTACGTACCACCGACCACCAAGTGGCACAGGAGCCGCGTTCATGGCAATATCTACTCCTAAAATATGATTCACGATTTGTAACTTGTGGAAAAGTTGTAGATTTCAAGTTTATCAAGAAGTATGCTGTGTGAGACACAATCAAAAGCGTGACTGAGGTCGCAAAAAAGCGTACTAATATAGTAACCGTTATCTATACATGCTTTGACATAAGCTACAAAGTCAACAAGAGCAAGGGTCGTAGACTTGTCTGCTTTGAAGCCATACTGATGACAACTGAAGAGGTTATTAAGTTCAAAGTGAAGTATCATTTTGTTGTAAAGTAACTCTTCGAAAACGTTTCCTAGGACAGGAATAATGCTAATGGGTCTATAGTTTGCTCTGTCAGATCTATTTCCATTCTTAAATATAGATACCACCCGAAATAACTTGAGGGCCTTAAGAAAAATATTTTCTCCTATAGCACTGTTAAGCAATTTCGCTAGAGGAATAATACTAAAATTTTTATATAAACTCCTGGACAAAATTAACGCATCAGCTTCTTCATCCTCGAAGAAATATGGCAGGCAGCAAATCTCTCTCCTGGCCTCCGCCATACTCGTTCACGTCCATCCGGTGAATTAAGACTTACTCTTGTTTCGTCTGAAAACAAAACTCGCTTCCAGTCATCGATGTTCCAATTTACGTGTTACCTTGCAAAACGCAGTCTAGTAACTCTATGTTCCCTGATGAGCAGTAGTGGTCTTCTACTGTTCAATCCTCCTTCACTAAGCCTTCTCCTGACCTTTCGTTCAGAAATTGTTACATTTCGAGTTACCGAGAGGGCTCTACTTAACTCTAAACTGGTAGAACGCCTGTTTCTTAAGGCGACTTGTATAAGATATCGCTCATCTCTTGCATCTGTAGACTTCTTACGACCTTGTCCTGGGGTTCTACAATAACTTCCAAGTTCATTGAAACGTTTAAATGTTCGACTAATTGTTGATTGTCTAACTCCTAACAAATTAGTCACATATCGCTGGCTACGTCCCTCGTTAACTAGAGTTACCTCTTTGATTGCTTCGTCTTCTGTTAAGTTGCTGGACGATTCATTTGTTCTGCTCTAAGTGTACTGGACGAAGTGTTTTAGTCACTTAATGATATTAAATTTGGAAAAAAATCACTAGTAAAACTGAATTTATTGCCTCTTACAAATTACTTTAAACAGCAACAAGCAATCGCAAGATGTTACTTTCCTTCTGTTAAACAGTTCTCAGGATATCCTGGGCCAACTACATAAAAAGTTTAATTACTTAAAACTTCGAAAAAAATAAAAATAATAATGAGAAGTTTTGCTGATGCGTTAATTTTGTCCAGGAACTTATTTGACGATTTTGCTACACACATAACAGTCAAGACTAGAACTGTTTTCTATTTTGTCAATAATCTCACGGACTTCATTAAAAGAAACCTCGTGGAGGTCCGGGGGTGAGGCAACCTTTTTAGCTAACTCCTTTGCATTTACCTTGGAGGGCGGTATATCGTTAACTATATCTATTGGAGTATTGGCAAAAAAAATTATTAAAGTCACATTACACCCTTTGCGTATTTAGTTGATTTTTAACTACGTTCCAAAGAGTTTTAAGCTCATTGTTTATATGGTTTTCATAAGCCTTAGCTTTCTTGCTGACAATTAGATTCCGACAATTACATTTCAGATTCTTTAAAAAGTCAGGAGGTAAAGAATTCGGATATTGTTTTTCGAAATCGAAGAAAAAGGTGAGGATATCCCTAGCATTGTGAAGTTCATTAAAGAAAGAACTTTTGATCTCTACATTATATTTCAGGAAAAGCTTCCGCACAAGCGAAGGAAATCAAGTATATAAAGGAATTGGTTGCCCCGACGCAATACCGAGATCAATTCTGTATTAATTTGTCCATAATCATTAAATCTGTAAGGACCCGGAAAAGTGCTTTAGAGAATTTATTGAATTAATTTATTTTTATTTTATTTTGATTATCAGCTCTGCTTGTTCTTAGAAAAGAGCCGGATGTTCGTATCGCTTTTGAGCTTCAGATGCGTTTTCAAATGAATACACTCAGGTTACGAGATAAAATTTTCTCATTGACTCAGCAATAGGAAATCACGCCACCATGTGTCTCTGCCCTTGAACGACCGACGTTGATAAAACTCGGTAAAAGCGAGACTTTACGCCCTCTCGTAACGAGAAAAATTTCGCTGGAAAGCTACTGTTTTGGGCCGTCTGAATTCAAATTCTTGCTGATCTCGCAGACTTTCGCTCCTCACTTTTCCAGGAGGTGACTAGCCTTTAAGTAGCTTAAGCGAGGCAGATAAGGCAGTTCCCGGTTTCCTTATGTTTGACTCACGTTAAATCTCTCGTCGAAATTGCAGTTCCCGGTTTCCTTATGTTTGGTTCTCGTTAGATCTCTCGTCAAAATTTTGGTTTAATTTTTATTTATTTTTTCTAAGTTCGGGTTTTGATTATTTGTTATAAATTTTCCAAAAGTTTGTTATCGGTTTCGATCAGGAAAAGCAGAAGCTTTTTCCGCGCAGTTTTAGTATTTTACCTAGATTAAAGTCTTTACAAATCAAAATTATTTATTCAGAACCTAAAACTGACCGCTCTCTGGTTATAATCATCGACAAAGCTAACAAGCAAATAGGCAAAGTTATTTAGAAGCGAATTGTTAAAAATATATTTGTAAAATTTACTTAGAATTGTAACTATTTTCACAATTGTAGAATTGAATTATGAATCTGTTTCTTTTTTTAAAATACAATGTTTGGAATAGTTCTGTTTAGGCCACCGAAAAAAAGACAACAACAATGATAATAAGGTAACCCGTATATTCAGTAATAAATTAAATTTAAAGAATTTTTCCCAGTAAAGAGGTCTTATTTTATTTGTGCTAGAATTAATAAATTAAATCGCCCGTTTCCAGCCCGTTAAGTTGGCGATAAGCAAAAAGCCGTCTCATTTCGCCAATTATTAATGATAATAAAATTCGGCTGCGGAATAAATAATTAATTTATAGGGCTTAGCATTGTGTGCTAACGACGAGAGCGCGTTTAAAAACAACCAAACATGTAATTATTTATATGTGAATGTCTAGTAGAAATTCTAAATAATGACCGATATAAAATAATTAAGATAAGTCAATTATCACTGATATTTAAGGTTGCTTAAAGCGCACGGCCTTTTTACGGCGATAAATTTTATTAAATCCGCAGATAAAAAGAAAATTCCGATTTATTTGTCGCTGCTTACCAATGGAGGAATTCAACACCGAGAATGTAGATTGCTCTTAAACTATAACGATTATAGACAAGAACAAGAAGTTGCTTCATACTTTCATTTAATTATTCTTACGTAATTTATTTCTTAAAATATTTATACTCGTTTAACTACTTTTATAAATTTTTTTACTTTTTTTATTTTTACTAAACAAAGGAAATTTAAATAAAGTATAATAAAACTTCGAATATCATATGCGAGGCAGTCATAGTAATAGAATAAGAGAGATAGATGACCAATAAAGGTTTAATTTATTTTACAAATTATATCGGCACTGTTTACGATCATTCAATAAATAGCTACATACAACATTAAAAACGAATAATATAGTTTTTGAACAATTACTATTTTATGTCATTTAATTAAAGCATTATTAATTGACTATTAACACGAGCGAACCAATCACGCAATTCAATTATCAATTTACACATTTCTCAATTGCTGCGCCTAACGAACAAAACGTTTTTAACAAGCTTCTATAGTTTCTTTACTTTATTTAAAAATAAAATGTGAACAAGAAGTAGCATATTTAAATGTAATGAATTGTAACAATTTCAAAGATATTTTAACCAAACAGGAAGCAAATAATAAATCTCTCGCCTTCCGCTCTTTGTAAACATTCAACGTGGTATCCCGATTTGAAGTTCCCCTCAATTAATTATTCAATTACAAATCAATAATTATCTAATTAAACTACCTCGATGATTTTCAATCATGAACGTGATAAATGAATCTGGAAGTTATAATTAGAAGATCGGAGGCAATAAAAAGCGTTTTATTTTACTAAGCATTTCCTCGTTACAACTCCGCGTTTTTATCTTTTAGATTAAGTTCCGCTAATCATATAGTGGTAGTTAATATTGCCGCGTTATTTTCAAAATCTGATATGCCACCGCAGATAAGTACAAACAAACGCTAATTAAAAGCACGACATTCTTTGAAAACTTTGCCTGACCCTCAGGGTCAGATCTTTGCCGGGAAGTAATATCAGAAATAAAGTAAATTAATGCGCACCGCACAGTACATTCGATTTTACTTCCTTATAAGTACGTATAATTTTCCTAAGAAAATAAATAAAAAAATGAGTCGGGCCTACATGAACACCGTCTACTGCATCTAAAATAATTAAATTAACATGAAGTTCAACTGACTACTGAAATAATAACATTTAAATAGACATCACAAAATAATTTCCGATTTTTCCTTTTTGTAGTCTTTTTCTTTTCTACATATAAATATCAGTAGTTACTTGCACTATTATTCCAAAACGTGTAAAAGGTGTAAAGAACACTTTTCTTAATTTAAAGTACAGTACAATGTGTAAATTAAAGCAAATTCTTTTTTAACATTAAAACACATCTTCTGATAAATTAAAAAAATTTGGGATTAAACGAGGCATAAGAAAAAGAAGTACAAGAAAATATAATCAAGTTGACAGCGCACTGTTACGAAACAACATTCAGAAAATGCTGATTACCATATTAATTAAATACTTTTTTTTTACCAAACATCCTACAATGAGGTCCAGCAATATTATTTATCAAGATAAATTAAACGAAACTTGATATATAGTTGGTGTAATACAATACGGTAAGAAAGTTCAGAGCCGCGTTGCAAGCGAATTAGCGCGCGCGGTTAGAATTTATTTCCAATCAGAAACAGATACAACAGTTGTTAGGATTTTTAGCCGGAATAAAATGGAAAATCAATGCAGAATGTGTTGCAAAACCTACGAGCTGCAAGTACGTGTAGGTTATGCTGGGAGATTTCGCAAAGCGAGATTAGTTTGTTACAACTTCGTTCGGAATTTGAGGCACGTAGTCGCACCTTTTACTCGCTATAAATAATATCTTGGTTTCGTGGCACTAACTCAATAAATTAACAACTACCGCAGTTTGCGCCATAAAGATGTTTATCGTGCCACTTTTAATTGTTTTCGTACGGTTGCGTGAAACATAAAGTGATACCGAGAGTATCCTCGTAATTCTAATGACCGTCGAGTAACGAATATCTAGGACAAGTTGCGGGGTTACCGGCTTAACTGGCTTTATAAAGAATTTACGTGGGGCTTTATTGTCTTAACGTCAATTTTTTTCGGATTATAACGAGCGTTAAGTCACTTCATTACAAAATCAAGTTACCCAAGACACCATATTTAAAACCATCAGCGGTTCGAAAAGAATACAATAATCATTGCACAATACTATGCAAAAACGGCAGTTTTCTTACTTAATAAATCAGCAAAATTCATGTTTACATCTTTATAACACATTTATCATAAAAGAAAAACTGAAATAGAGTAGACAATAAAATTGATATAGCAATAAATTAATCATACATAGAAAAGAATAACTTCTAATTATTCATGGTCTGTAACTAATTAGTTAGTCGCCTTAGGTGTGTTTTGCAAACACAGTTTAGTTTTAAATCCACCTTTCCAGCCATAAAAACGTTATCTTAACAGTTGTTGTTAAGGCAATAAAATGGTTTTTAACAATTATAACCGTGTTCAGTAAACTTAGGCTTATAAACACGCTGGTTTCGATTCGACACGACTTTGCTTAACGTGGTGATAATGATTAACAACGGTTTTAAAGGCTTGTAAAATACTTACGTATATGAATCAGGGTTGTGATGTGTGTAAAAAACTGATAATCTAAATAAATCAAATTTCAGAAAATTCAAATAAAAAGAACAATTTATCTAATGTTAGATTATCTACATATCTAAAACTACCTGCTTAAAAAGAATACGTATGTAAACTAAACTTAAATTTAAAAAGAAAATAAAACATGGTTCAGGTACTTCAAAAGAGACATTTTAAGTTAATTTTTTAATTATAGTGTTTATAAAGAAAAACTAATTTAGCAGCTTTTCAGTCCCTAAGCGATTTCTAATTTTAGAATAAACTAAACCAAATGTTGAAAATATAGTTTCAACGGAAGCTGAAGAAGCTGCAGCAGATAATAATTGTTTCATAATCGAGAATAACTTTTCAATAACCTCAATGTTCCATTGAGATTTCCACCATTCCAATGGATTTGTGCTTTTACGAATTTCTTCGTGAAACATTATTTCGACAAATGGTTCGGATTTAGCCAGAAATTTAATAATCAATGGCAGTAAACCAGTGTTGGGGTATAAATCATTTGCAGCATTTAAAGCACAATTTTTTTCGCTTTCTGTTAATGTATGCTCCGTTTTCGTAGGGTCCAGAAGGAAAGCTAACAAATGGTATGGAGTGATACTCTGTTCATAGCGATATCTGAATTTTTACAGTTGGCTTAGAGTAAATTCAGTTTCCTCAAAATGTGATTCTGATATTTTTAATTGTTCTACGACGTCTGATAGAATTATATCGTTTCTTTGAAGCCTATCAACTGCAACAGATATTGGATTCAGTATTCTTAAGAAATCTTCAGCTGCTCTTTTCAAATAAATATTCGAAATTTTCTGCCTTACTATACTGTCGATTTCATTTTTATGTTCCTCGCTAATTTTAAAAAGTTTGGGCCATGCTTCAACAAAACCCGGTAAGCAGTCAGCAAGTGATTTCCATCTTACGTCACTAGTAAGCTTTTTTCCTCGTTCTTTCGCGTATGTCGCTGAAGCAAAATGATTGTTTCGGAAGTATATTACAATGAACGTAACATGTTCCTTAATTTCATTAATTTCCAGGTCCTTACATAATAAGTTTAAGGTATGTGGAGCACAATCATATGTAATAACATTTAATTCTGTTGACTGTTTGATCTGATTTCTCATTGCATTCATATTAGCAGCATTATCTGTTACAAAACTGCTTACTACACAGCGATATTCAGTCTTTAGCATTTTGATTAGGTTTATTGCAAGTTCTGTTAAATATGCAGATGTATGTGGATTTCCAGACGTGTCTATTGTGTCTACTAAAAAGGAGGACCCATTTTCTGTGGTGACTGTTGCACGTATGATTGGTTCGTTATGGTCATTGGACCATCCATCCAATGACAGACAAACCGATTTTCCAGATAAATTTTTAAAACATTTACTTTTCTCTTCATAGTTCACTTCATTTAGCAGTCGCTTAGACACATCATATCTAGAGGGTGGTACATATCCAGCTTTTTTACTTCCGGTTACTCAACACATGTGAAGTTGCTATTTGTTGCATAAATAGCCCTAGCAGTTTGTTTATCTATTTCCTCTTTACTAGACTTCGTTGTACGCACGACAAAAGAAGTTAAAGACCCAGAACTAGAATTAGATGCCTTTCTTTTTTTAATTGATGAAGTAGAAGCTATGAGTAATGGGGCACTATCCAACTGTCCTCTTCTAATGTGTTCGAATGTACAGACCGATCATTATTGATTGTCCTGATCCTACACTGCTTTCCACGAGCTTGATATCTATATTTACGTCCAATTTTTAAAATGAAGTTAGCAACATAGGGAGATATGGGGAAGTTACCAGATATCTTACGATTTTATTGACAGTTCATTGCCGTGCATTGCTTTTTATTTTCGTTAATTTCCATACCTTCGTTCTTTGATTATTTCTACATAAAAGACTCTTTCAAGCCTACAATTTTACACCATATTGAATAGCAGGTAAATAAAACACCTTTTATTGTAACATTTATGTAAGAATTTGAATTATTATGGATTAGGTTAGGATTCAATTCCTACCAAAATGCCTTTTACTCTTGATCAAGAGAAATTTATTTTGGAAGCTTATTTTCTAAATGGTAAACGAGATGCTAACGGAGAATGGAAGTATTCTCCAGCGCTTTGTGCATAAGATTTTACAAATCAGTTCCCTGACATGGAAGTCGACGAAAAAACGTTTTTCAAGAAACACAGCTTCATCCATTAAAAATTGGGATATGGATAGCTGTATCCAGACGACGAATAATTGATCCAGTTTTCTTCGAAGATACAGTAACAGCACCACGTTATCAACAAATATTAGAACCATTTATAAATTAGCTTGATAATGAAGAACTGCTCCTGCTCACACAGCTTGAACAACTCTTCAGTTTTTGCAACAGTTTCATGGTGACAGAATAATTGGTGAGAGACGCTGGCCTGCGAGATCACTCGATCTCACACCACCAGATTTCTGTTTATTTGGCTGCTTAAAGAATAAAATTTACCGAACACGTTCACATTGAATTTACGTTGAATGAATTCAAAGATGCTATTACCATGACAGTACGAAGCATTACGCCTGAACAATTAGTAAATATATTCGAAAATATGAAGAAACGAGTAGATGCCTGCCTGGCTGTTAATGGAGGTCATTTTAAGCATATGCTGTAAATTAATTTGACAAAAAAGTGCTTCAAGTATTAATATAAATTGTTACTTTGTAATTCTAAGGCCATATTAGTCAGAGATGACTTTTTGCTTTCATTTAATTTTTGCATCGACAATAATTTTTAAAATCTGTAATTTTGAAGTGCTTAGGCTATCCATATAAAAACAAAAAACAATGGTTGACTTCCAAAATAATAAAAAGACAGACCGATATCTACTAACAATGTTTGATTGAACTTGAGATAACTGCTTAGAAGATAATTCATTAGTAAATCATGTGTTTTAAGCGATAATTACAATTTTGGTACAGATGCACAAAATTTAGCTTGAAGCGACAGAAAAATTTCAAATATTCCTTAACTAGCAAAGCATCTGGAAAATTTCAAAGAGATTAAAACCCTTATTGCCAAATAAAACTTAACAGTATCAAAAATGGTTTATTTCATTGTAATAGCATCCGAATAAACAATAATTATGTTTTTTTATTAGTTAGGTTAGGTTCGGATGTAAGTGTTATGAATGTTCTCGGTACGCCACTGCTTTTCGTTCTAACCTTCATCTGGTAGATGTAAATATTGATATCAAGCTCATGGAAACTACTGTACATTTGCCACTTTTCCTTCTTCTCCGATAACCTTTTTTTTTCTTTCTGATGGAATCTGTCCTAATTGTTTTCTATAGTAATAAGTGTCCCGATATTTCGATACAACTTTCAAACCCCTTGCCGTTGCCTTCTGTCTTAATCTCTTTTATTTCTTGTCATCTCTCTTTTGAGAATCTACGTAGATCTCCTCCAGTAGTCCAATTTTGTGGCTCCAAGTTATTTCCTCATCTCTGACAGTACCACTTTGTTTTTTATACCATTTTCTGGTACGTTTTCACTTCATAGTATCGTAGATACTTAATAGCTATCTCAAGCAACCTCAACCTATGAGTTTATGGAAGAGAAAAGTAGTATTGTTAAAATGCAGTTCTTAGACACAAACTCCCACGTTCAAAGCTTGAAAATTAAAAAGATCAACAAAAAAAAGTTTAAAAAATCAATACAAATAAAAAAAACGTGATTGTTTAATGTTTTTTTAAGAAATCATGATTCAAATCATTTCTTTAAAAAATGAAGATTTTGATCCACCTCATTTTGGACTGCTCTATCAAATAAAGACGCCACTTCCCATTTATTTTCAAAAAGAAATATCTTGGTTATAACTTAATGGCTTATTCCAAATCCGAAGAAGTTGGTGAGGGTGAAAGTGAAAGAAGAAATACCTTTGGAGGTTAGGTGCTCGAAACACACTCTCTTCGGAGCTACTTGTCCTTGGACAGGACCCATACAACTCCTTGTTTATCCACGAGAGCTTCTGTGAAATTATTCCTACGTCCTGGGTGAGGACGACCCATTGAAAAATTCATTAACATTTACTTAACATTTAAGCACAAAAAATGTAATAATAATAAAATAAAAAATTATAATTCAAGAAGCCTACACTTTACTGAATTATTAAAAGAAAACAAAGTGAGTGAGTAAATTGCCAAACCAGCTATGGTATTCGGCACAATTAGCTAAACAGAGATGCAGTAAAATGAAACCAATATAAAGCATTGAAACATTAAAAAATGTTTGTGTTACGGGTATTTGTACACAAAGACAGCAGCGTGAAGTACAAATAATTGCCTCTGCCTCTGTGCTTTACGACGTAACACCAGTGCTTATCAAATTGTACTACATGTTTTCACCTTCTACTGATTTCTTATTACCGATGGTACACACTTTAATTACCTTCCAATCTAGCATTGTGAAATAATTTAAAACTTTTTTCCTAAGATGCATTCACACAGATGTGAATTCAATGTAAATGAAAATTCGTTCGCTATGATTCTATAATAATGAATATTTCAAAGCTTCTATTGGAACTTAAACGTACATGCAACAGAAAGAGAACGGCCTTAATATCCCCCAATTAATCGTGCTTTAATAAACTGCTGGTGGTTAATTAATCTCTTCGAGGAATCGTTTGTGCCGTCGCAGTCTGATACATAGATGCTGCAAAGAAGATGACATCATAATATAGTTAAAAGCTGTAGCCGTGATTTGTCCCGAACATGTAAGGATTACCCGATACAGACTGGATCTTGTCACACTATACTGCACAGGTCTGTCCAACTGATATCATCTTTAGACAGTGTCACTCAAGAACATTCCACAGTTCTTCGTCGCGGCTTACCAACCGGACGGACCCCGCTGACCTGACGTGTTGAAGTTCTCTAAATAGCTTTTAAGAAACGTTTCCATTTGTTACACTGCGTTTTAAATTCATTTTGTATACAGGGGAATTTTAAGCCAAACGCGATGGCAATTGTTCCAGCTCGCCTTTTTTTTTTCATCTTTTGCCAACGTCGTCCGCTTTATTATTACACTCACATTTCTCGAGTTGCTGAAATTGATTTGTTCTATTTCTGCTGTAACAAATTTCGCATATTGAATTTAATTACGGGTGACTTCACGATAAAACCGGAGGAGAAGACGTCCTTGAAACAAAAGTTTTATCATAGAGTCACGTCTTCGTTACTCGAATCCATAGAGCGTTCAGTACAAAATTATTCAATTCTAAAATTTCTTTTATCGTCTTTAATGTCCTGGAGTATTCAATTATATTATATTTCTATAACTCAAGCAGTATTTTTTTTTGTTTGATAAAATCGAATTGTGTTTTTAAATATTAGAAAATATTATCCAACAATTTCCTCTGATGTGCGTATCATATACTAACATCTAAACCGTTTGCTTTAATTGAAAACATCTGGCTTAATTAAAGCTTACCTCATTTGAATATGTTACTGCCAATGTTGCCATCGCTTAGAAAAGACGTATCCTTCTCAACGTTCAAAATCGAATCAAAAAAGAACAGATCTATACTATTAGCCTACGACAGTTATAATCGAATCGAATTTTGCCAAATTTAAAATAACATCGAAATTTGCCATAATTGCAGTAATTAATATTGAAGTTAATACAACACAATCAATAAGCAAAAGAATAATTCCTTAAAAATCTATTAACCATGATTATTTGTTAAAATTTAAATCTCACCACGTTACAGACATGCATATATTATCACATCACATCGACACTATAAATTAGCATTTATATTAAACGCATTCCAAACACTAGGTGTAATTCAGTGAAGCAACGTTCACTCTTGCCAAAATCAATCAAGTGCAAAAATCAAACTCACATCTTGCAAATCTAATATTCTCTTCCACACACATAAATACGAGGCAATCAAATCTGAAATATGCTCTGAACATTAAATTAAACAAACAGCGCGTTCCCAGCACCACAAAAACTCCTTATACTCTGCCTAGCTATTGCCCAAAGTTTTGAAAAACTACGCAGCCGTCACAGTTCTTGATAGATGAGGCCAAATGGAATGGACGAGCAACGTGATTACTTGGTTCCTGGTAAGGACGCTTCTTCTCCGGTGCACGCCAAATTATTGTATTTATAATTCAACGAAATTGATGCAATTTCCACATTACGCGTGACGTCACGCTACGTCGTTTATCATTTTCTTGACGGCTGTGTGAATGACTGCGGTCCAGACAAGAAACTCATCTTGTCCGATTGTAGAAAGTGACCTAATTAATACGACTATTAATGACCACGATATAATAGATTTAGATTAGATATTTGCTGTGCGTAGTCTTATATAAGAACCTACAGGAAGCAAAAGTTAGTAATTAATGTTTATTTATTTAAAAAAAGTGTATATAAAAAAATTAAGACAAAAAAGTGATTAACTTACTACTATGACCACCACTATTTCATAAGAGGCGTTAAGGCATCCACCTTATAGCCCTCATCTAACTCCATCAGACTTCTTTTTATTCAAAAACTTAACAAAGAAGAAGCTGTTGAACAATATCTTGCAGTTATCAAAAAAATTCTTTTCTAGACACACTGGAAATGAAGTGAATTTCTGTATAATACGAGGTTTGTTCAACAAAAAAGGTGACTTTTTATTTCTATCGAAAAATATTTATTTATTCATCAATATCTATTTTGTCCCCTTCAAAGTAATCCCCCTCAGATATAATACACTTGTGCCAGCGCTGTTTCCAATCCTCAAAGCACTTCTGATATGCGCTTTTTGGTATGGCCTTCTGCTCTTCCAGCGATGCGGTCTTTATTTCCTCAATCGTGGCAAACCTCCGTCCTTTCATGGGTCTTTTCAGTTTTGGGAATAGGAAAAAGTCGCAGGGGGCCAAGTTCAGTGAATACGGTGGCTGAGGCATGATTACGGTGTTGCTTTTGGCCAAAAAATCACGAACAAGCAACGATGTGTGAGCTGGTGCATTATCGTAATGCAAAAGCCATTAATTGTTTTGCCACAAATCCGGGCGTTTTCTTCGTATTGCTTCACGAAAATGACGCATAACTTCAAGGTAATACTCCCTGTTGACCGTACGACCTTCTGGCAAGAACTCACGATGCACCACGCCATTGTAATCGAAGAAAACAGTGACCAAAACCTTCACATTTGACCGAACTTGGCTTGCTTTTTTCGGTCTTAGCTCTTCTGGACGCTTCCATTGAGTTGATATACCCATGTTTCGTCACGAGTTATGACCCTTTTGAGCAAATCTGGATCGTCGTTGACGTCATTCAACAGCTTCTGAGAGATGCTCATGCGACGGTTCTTTTAGTCACAATTTGGCAATTTCGGAACAAACTTCGCTGCCACACGTTTCATGCCCAAAACATCCGAAAAAATTGCATGACATGAGCTATCCGATATGCCGATATCCTCAACAACTTCTCTAATAGTGATTCGACGATTCTCCAAAACAATTTTATTCACTGCTTCAACATTTTCATTGGTTGTTGACGTGCTCGGTCGTCCAGGGCGTGCATCGTCATTAACATCTTCTCGGCCTTCTGAGAAGAGCTTGTGCCACTTATAAACATTTTTTTTAGCTCAAAGTAGACTCACCAAATGCCACAGTCAACACTTTAAGTGCGTTGGAGCACTTAATATTATTTTTCCATACAAAATTTAATCCAGATTCTTTGATTTATTTTTTCGATAGCAAAAATCGCCAAGCACATGAAAACACGTCTATCCTTTATATCTGTCAAAAACAAACTACAAATGCTAAATGGCTGCTAATATCAACATATTGCAGTGTTAATTACCTTTCTGAAAAAATTAATTAAACAAGTACATTACGTGAGAAGAGTTAAAAACATATACAACAATGCCACGGTCCAGCGGACGTTCAACAACAGCTTTCGAAACAACTTGACGAGGTAGACGCAAGAGTGACGAAACGTGTCAACAGAACGACACGCATCTAAAACAAACAGACTATGACAAATACAAAACGAAAAGGGACACTTACAAATGTGAATGCAGCAGTTATAGAAAGCATAATTGTAGCTCAACGAATCAAATTAGCATCGCAGAGGGGAGTTCCAAGGTGGTCGACCAATTTGAGTAGGCGATCAAGCACTGGAATTTTGTAGAAGCAATGCAGCAGAGGTTTGGCTCATTCCAGGGGCCACTAACAGCATTACACTGTCCAGTAGACGGGAGGAAGCAGCCCAAAAACAAGAACAGGCTGATATATTTGGAAGACGGCCGAAAAATACGGTTTGATGCGACCAAGTGTCGGACTTCTTGATTGATAACCAAAAATTATGTGACGAACACTTATATGGAAAGGCTAAAAAAGACAAAGTGTAGAGAATAAGAGAATGGGATATTATTATTATTATAGGTTAAGTTTGTTTTGTTGATGATACGTTGAGAAATATTTTTAGATAAGTTATGTAAGTATTTTAGATACTTACCTATTGTTTAGAGTTAAGTCGTTCCATTTTTAGTTCAATTTTTAGTTTAATTTCAATGAAATATAATCATCAAGGTAAAACACTAATTGTAAAACGTGACGTTTGATTACCAACCCAAATCTAGTTCAGAACGCGGGTGTTCCGATAACCAATACAACGGGAAAATAAACAACGAAAGACGCTATAAATAGCGAGCGCACCGCGAGTAATTCATTCCTGTTTCGACCTCCGTGAGTAGAACTCCTGCTTCGACCTCCGCTACAAGCGGAGAAGAAATTTTTACTACAGGTTACGAGAAAGAAACATTTTTGGATCCTAAATACCTATATCCTTTTTCCTCAACCAACGACATGGACGACGCTTCAAGGTAGGGGCATACGTGACAACACAAACAAAATTTTCATTTAAACACCGGACAACGGGAGACGTTTAAGTATTGTCGAAGGGCGCCTCTCTCTGGTGAAGGAGTTGAGGAACATGCGTGATCGGCAATACAAAGCGTCCCTCTTTTTAACATGGATACATCAAGAAGGGCAAGAGGTACACCTACCTTGTCCACTTTTAACAAAATATACATCTGATAGAACAAGAGGCCCACCGAACCTTGTGAAGAGCGAGGTGATATGACCCACTTGTGCTAACCGGTGTACATTTTTGGGACAACCTTTTCGATAATTTTTTATTTCTTTTCTGACACATACGGACGCATATATATTTAACACTGACACTCCCATCCCCCCCTCACATTTCTGTGTTTTGTTACTGTATGTGCCCGAAAGGGGGCTATAATACGAGAAGTGGGTAATTCCGAGCGACCCAAAGAGAAGCCCTGAGAAAAAGTAAAAAGAGAATAGACTCGTACCCACATATAAAGCTTAAACAACATTGCAATATATTGGGGACCAACGTAACAAAACAAAAAAATCGAAAATCGAATGTACGTAGCCCGCGAAATTTAAAAAGTCACCTTTTTTGTTAAACAAGCCTTGCATATAGATACATAAGTTTTGGTCATATAGCAATTAGTAGATGAAAACCTTACATCTCTGTCCTACACTCTCGAGTCAACCAACATTAGTAATCATTCTGTTAACTGCTTTAATAAACAACGAAAAATCTCAAGCACATTTAGTCAGCATTCCACACCGAACTGGGTTCGAGCGAAATATTACACGGTAACATGATTTAACGTGTTTGCTGCTATCATTAGCGAATACGGCGTTCTAAAAATACATGGAATTCCTTCAGTAAAGGAAACACACCTGCCATGTGGATCTTAGTAACACCAATATTAGCAGATGCGTTCACCAAAAGGAGTTTTCCGGCTTGAGGTCTGTCGCAAGCGCCGCATATTTCGTAAAGAAATCCCTAACGATTTTTCACGGGAATAAAAATAAATCGTCGGCCCAAGAACGTTTCGCGTCCGTACTGAATCTTAATGCGGCGCTTATCGGTCTTTTAACATAAATTTACAAAACACAATGGACGAAAGAGGGAAGGGAAAAATGCGGCTTGTAAATATTTTTCTGAACTCGGCGAGATTTTATTTATGCCGCGCTAAATAAGAGTTTGGAATTCGAAGTTTCAATTGCGAAAGTGTCAATTATGACATTTTTATTGCCCACCACTTTACATATTTGAACCATCATAGAATCATTATTGGTTATTACTTGTAGTTTTTCATTTAAACCAATGCATACGAATGTTTTAAGTATGAAAGTTTTTTTTATTATTAAAATCAAGTTTTGATTAATCAGCAACGTAATAATTTGAAGCTACTTTATAGTTGCACAAAACAAAATGAAATAAATTTGTTCGATATATTCAGTAGACATAAAATTGATTTGTGAGTTGCTGTTTACCATTTCAAAAGATTGCTTCATTGCATTTTACATTTGTAATATCTGCTGGATTTCTAAAAAGATGTTGCTACGTATGATTTTGTTAGTAAGAAACCTAAGCCCTAAGCATTAATTCTACAGTTTATTGAGAACGTAGTTGAATTTGGAGAAATATTTTTTTTAATATCATTTGGTGATTAAAATAATTACATTGTTTATATTTAAATTGAAGGGAAAAAATTCTCATAGTTTATTTCGTTCAGTTTTATTAATGTGGGCCGAAGCATAATGAATTTAAAATTTAAAATTCTAGCAATGTCTTAAATGAAACGGTCGTTTTTCTTTTAGTAATTTATAGTTTTTACATTTACATTTGACGTAACATTGTGTCGGATTTGAATAAGTTCTCGTCGTTATTACATTTTTGAACTGACTGTCTAGCGTGAGAAAATGCCTCGTATTAAAAATGCGACGTATAATTTGTTAACGCTCTGACGTTTGAGTTGAGGATTGTTATTAAATTACGTGTATGAAAGCGATTTACATATGTAGATGCGAGCGGTAGATGCGACGACGAATCCGACGTTACGAAAAAAAACCGCACTTAAAAATTATCTCAAAATTCGATAATGCGGCAATTATTAAAGCAGTCACAGTTATACGGTTCCGAGAAGTTAAGATTAGCGATAATAAATTGCCCCAAAACACAACTAATTAATATGAGTGGTGCAGATTTCTTAGATCGATTAAATAAATCCAGCATGAAGCTCCGTAATAAAACAATATTGGGACGTTATGTAAAACAGTGTACATGTAAAATGATAAGGTCGGTAAAAAACGTAAAAAAGGCAAAATTCTCGACTAATTCATGCAAAAATTCACCGGTTGATGCATTATCGATGCAGGACGGACGGGACGTTACTTCAAAACAACCACCAAATGCGTTTATCTGACGTACTATCTGCTTTACATGGCCGCAATTACTCTAACATCGCCCTTAGGGAAAACGAACTCACTTATATGGGATAATTGAGATAAAAAGAGACAAGTACATTTCATGGTCTATAAAACAGATGGGCGGGGCCATAATTTTTAAAATGTTCCCGAAAAAATTGATTCGACCAATGAGATTCTGTCGAAT
This sequence comes from Serrognathus titanus, assembly GCA_039766575.1. Taxonomy (NCBI): domain Eukaryota; kingdom Metazoa; phylum Arthropoda; class Insecta; order Coleoptera; family Lucanidae; genus Serrognathus; species Serrognathus titanus. The sequence continues at coordinate 6,953,536 of CM077912.1, forward strand.
ATCAAAATATGCATCGATATGCACAGACGACTGACTTATATGATTTATGGAGAGTAGACGGCAGCCGAGGCCAGGCTTTGCCATTTTTCCAGCCGCCTCGGAATGTCGTGTCGTAAAATTTTAGAGCTAGGCACGCATGCTTTATTACCTCAAACCATTGTCGTTTTTGAGTCACCATGACATATTTTTGACAGACGCTTACCAAGCGTTAAATTTCTCACACACAACTTGACCGGTCTCATTCTAATTACATGCTCACGTTTCGACGGTTGTCGACAACTAGGAGAACTCCAAACACCCACTAAATAACATCCCTGTTTCAAATTAAGCGTGAATTTAACATACACGTTATTTATGACGCGCACTTTTCCTAAGTACGGCTGGATAAACTGTTCAAAATACTCAAAACTCAAAACTTTCTTGACAATACAAAACAATAATTTATAACTCGCGATCAAAAAAGTTTAAAACTCAATAACTCAAACTTTCTTGATAGTTCAATATAATTATTTATGAATCATGATCTCCTGACATTGATTTACTGATACATAATTAATTACTACCACAAACACACCAGGAAAACCATTAATAGTGAATTTGATACGTCCAACGTTTCAAACATAGTGAACAGTTGAAGACATACGCAATTGCAATACCAAAGGTATTTGTAAAGCATCTATCATTCAAAACGATCTCATTAATGATCGTTTTACATTAACCTGCTCAGATGTAATGGTAGATGGTAGTAGTCATTATCTTTAAGACATTTCCAATGCGATAAGCAGTGGTTGACACCATCGCTTCATACCTACTTAATTCAAAGGCGGTTGTTATAAATAAACTATCATCGAAAATCAAATATGCGACTTTGTTAGCATTTCAGCTCCACTTGTAACGCAATAGTGCCTCTGTGTCAAATACAGTTAAAAGAAAATAGTAGTAGTCAACAATGTTCAGAAAAATTAACCAACAATTGGAAGCTAACGCGTGTTCAATTGAAAACTTCATGAAGTTGGTTTTGATTTCTTAATGAAAGAAGAAAGACATGACTTCGTAAACCGATTGACGTTCGATGGATGATTGGCTAACGCATTTGGTTCATTGTGTGACTTATGTGAAGATTATTCAAACCTTGCCTTCAACAAGTAAACCCAGAGAACAACCTCTAATTACATGATCATTGTCGAAGGAACACATGTTTTTTAATAAACCCATTTATTTACACGTAGTAAATTGTGTCAAAACATGAAGTTCAATTTTATAAATTATAGGTGGTGTTCATTTTATTTCTACACTTAGGCTGCACTTAAATTTCGATAGATACTTATTACACTCTACATCACTACTATTTAATATAACTAAACTTAATGAAGGAAGGATTTTCTTTTCACGTTGACTAGGTACTAACAAAATAATAAAAATTATCTCTTGGAACGTCAAGACTTAACAAGTGGTCTTTTGATTTCAAATATGTATACAGGATGTAACTGAATAAGTTGGTGAAAATTATACCAGGCGTATAGAACATCACAATATTAAGACTACAATCTGTAAAAATAATCAATTTCTAAAGTGTTTCATTTCAGGTTGATGACTTTCAAATTCGTTGCTTACAAAAAAGCAGATCTACTCCTCAATATCATATTAGAACTCTAGCTAGTTGTCAAAGTCTTAATTAATGGTTTTTCTCGTAAATCGTATTTTGCTTTGACTTAAATAGAAACGTGAGATATTAGGAGCTTAAGAGCGAGGTTACATGATGAGTTTGGCTTTACTTACGTTTCTTTGTACATTTATCAGCTTCTTCAGGAAGAAACTGCCAAATGTAAAGCGAAACGTCGATTTTACGAAGTATCCAATCAACTGTAATTACATAATTTTTGATAATTTTCAACGGACAAAAGCAGCAGCTCTTATTTCCAAATATAACGCGTGTTCAATTGAAAGGTTCGTTCAAGTTAATTTTGATTTTTTGATGGAAGAAGAAAAAGGGACGACTTCCTAAACCGACTGACATTTGATAGATGACAGTTGTCAAACAGTGTCTAACGCTTTTGGTTTGTTGTGTGACTTCATTTCTTGAATTAAGTTTCCCTTTCTGTCATTACAAATTAGTTGTTTTCAGAGCTAACAGAACATCTCTTTTTTAATTTAACGATGACTTTCGCTGTGGAACATAAGACTTTTTTAATCTAAAGTTATCTAAGTCAAAACCTGCTTCACAATGTTACAAAAAATGCAAAGGCTTCTTGACAGCGATCCAAAATTAGTTAGATAAGGGAAGACTTTGAAAAATAAGACGAATTGATACAATGAACCTATTGACCATCTGTCAAAACTAAAACGTACGATACATTTGACGACAGTAGAAAAAATCATCTAATTGAATACATAATGGTTTCTTAAAACTCTTTATGACAACCAATTTCAAATGTGTTGAGCAATGACCACAGCAATGATCGACAGCATTTTTTATAACAGATTTGACAGGAGTCAGAAAGTAAATGTCAAAGTAAAAGTTTTGAATCAAGCCAAGACTGTGATAAAGCAGTTCAAACATTACTCTGATATTTAAATTACTTGCAGCGAATTGGATTATAGAAAAAATTAAATTATTAATGAATCAGTATTAAGAAAGGAACTACACAAGTTGGATTTTTGTTTAGCAATTTTAAATCTCTCTTGGTCAAAATTATTGTAATCTCTTTTTTTGACTTCTCTCTTGAGTTACGAAGCTCAAATATTTTGTTCTTTGTCTTACTTATTTTGAGCTTTCCCTTTAACCAAACTGGTCTATAAATAGTCAGTTCGAATAAAGGAATTGGACAATCTTTATTACTTTAGTATTGATTTGTTAAAGCGTTTTGATTTTGGTGTGCTTTAATGAAAACCCAAAGTCAAATTTGAATAGATAGATTTTTTTCAGTACAAAAATTATGAAACAAAGGTGGGATGGGAAAACACCCTTTTGGTATTTTCAACTATTCATGACGAACTTCCGCTCGCCCATTGTCGATAGCGCATAATTGCGCACTTTCTTGCCGCCTGCATTCACAATTCAATTCACAGGGAAGTGGTTAGAGTATCGCTTACATTGCATGTCTCTATTATGCTGTCTTAATGAGTGTTAACTTCCAAACACTCGTGCAAGAAACGTCTTTTAAACGCTAAACGCGTTCACGAACACGCATATGCGTCTCCTGAAAACGGCCAACGTGTTCATTACTACGTCACGTTCGGAAAAAAGGTGCGAGAAAATATAATTATGCGGTCGAATGAGAGAACACAAGTGAATTACTTGAATGAATTTTATTGACAGGGATAATAGACTTTTCAAGAAATTTTATAGGCACCTTCACTGTACTTAAGTGACAAGTAGCAACCACTTCGCTGTTATTAAGTCATTACTTTACAAGGCACTATTAGCACAAGTCTATTAGCACAAGTCTAAAACTTTAGACAAGTTGGCTAAGATAGCTATTTCGGTTGTAGCTGGGGCTCATCAAAAGAAGTCTAACTATTCTTCTGCGAGAAGGCCCCAACCAACTCATATATTGTTGAGATTGCACTTAGGGCTGAAATAGATATTTAGAGGTGACAAGTAGCAACCACTTCGCTGTTATTAAGTCATTGCTTTACAGGAGCACTATTAGCATGGAAAAGCACAAGTCTAAAGTTTACAACAAGTTGGCTAAGATAGCTATTTCGGTTGTAGCTGGGGCTCATCAAAAGAAGTCTAACTATTCTTCTGCGAAAAGGCCCCAACCAACTCAGGGCTGAAATAGGTATTCATAGGATGCTTGAAGATTCCACAAGCATTCAAGTTGATTTGCTTTATTATTCCAACGAAAAATAGATCTACAATTAGAGCGAAATGGTGAGTCTGCGTTGCATCCAAACGAACAGACAACTGAAACAATCAAGAATGCAAAAAAATCCAAATTGATGTAATGGATAACTGAACAGATTAATAATAAATGAATATTTGGGGGTTAATTACTAGTTTTGGGTTTGTGTAATGAATACTGTAGTAGGTAGTATCTAATTTTATCGCTTGAACAAGTAAACTATAAAAGAGAAGTTTAAACGAACATCAATATAATTGTCAGTTCGATTTCCTTAGACTATAATCTAAAGCAATTCTATTGATGTTAATGACTGAATCGGAAACAAGAAAAAAAAGAGAAGAGAAAGTTAAATGAATAGCGCAGCAATTTCTTGCTCAGTTTAATCCCAATTTACTGCTAAGTACAATTCTTGCTATGAGGTAGTAAACGGCAATGCAACAAATAAAACCAAATGCAGCGTCTATTTAAATTAACTCTAATAGCTACAAAAGATTTATCGTTAAAAAACTATAAAATCGACATAAAAGTTTTTATACCTTTCAAACAGTTTTTTAGTGTCATATTCAAAAAGTTTAGATACATAATTGCCTCAAACGTTCCATGCGCGAGCTTTTACATTAAGAAAACTGTTAGCATAATCGTGATGGGCAGTAAAGAGCACATCCTTCCCCTCGGTATCGCCGAATGAATGTTTTATTAGTAAGGAATAAATGCTTTGCCACCTTCAAGTTCTGATGCGTGTAAAGCTTAGAGATTTGTTCGTCATCGGCGAGTTATCAGGACCACAGGAAACGCGCGAGATAAACTCAGAGAAAAGTGGAATCGTATAATTTGAATTCGTTCTCCGAAAAAAAAATCCAATTAAAATGAAATAATAGAATTCTTTAATTTGGTTGCGCAAGGCCTTTTTGTAGCTGTCATGCATGCGCTATTATTAAGTATTCACCAGGAGACGTTATGTTCGTCTTAAATAAAATTCTTTTATGTATTTCGTCTAATTTACATATTTAATACGACGGTCGTATAAAGAAAATAAAATAGATATAAAACGATATATATGTAAATGGGTTACGGGTTTTGATAATCTTTGGCTACCTATTTCATATAAAAATACAAATTACAATTGCCGAATTAATGTGATCCACTTTTTTTTTTAATTTGAGACATCACAATAATAAATTAAAAGCTACTTACTTGACTCGATGCATAATTCCATAGTAAAACAATTAGCAATATTATATTCTCCTGCCTTGTTCACATCGTTTAGTCTAAAGAAATTTGGTGGCTTAACATCAATGTGATTGAAAGCGGAAAAATTGAAAATCTATTGGAGTAAGACCAGGAGAATAAGGCAAATGTGGGAAAGCTTCCAAACAATGTACTGCAAACTTTCCTTCCATTTTTTTTTTAAATGTGCCTCAAGTGTTGGCAATAAACCTCCTCGGTGATGATTATAATCCTTATTAGCTCTGCAATTAAATTTTATAATCTCTTAAACTCAGCAATAAATCGATTCAATAAACAAACAAACTAATTTGCAAAATAAACGACCAACAAACCAACAATTGTGAATTAACAGTTTTGTTTTTCAATATTTATTACCAGTTTTTTTTTGCCTTCATTTAAATCGTCTTTAATAACTTACACGTACGTACCACTGCTTCAAAACAGACAGTCTTAAAATTATTCTTTATTTCTCTTGTTGCTTTCATAGTAATTATATTGTCGGTATGAGAGAGGAAAAAAAAAGGTTTAATAAATAGCTTAAAACCAATAATAAAGTTTTAATATTTACAGGCTGTCATATTCGTACAGTTTGTAAAGAAAAACATTATATAAACCCACACTTAGTTCAACGAACCAGAAAGGCAAAAATAATGCGCGTTCCTTTCAATAAACTAAAACTAAATGTATTCTAATCGTTAATGCAGTCGTTAAATCACGCGCGTTTGTTACATTTATTAACGTAATTAACGATCGCGAACGGGAATATTACAGGCTCGAATTTTTTATTTGCGCTTTGAATTCCCTCTTCGACTCTCCTGGCAAACCAGATTGAGCTTTTCACTGCAAAAATGCTCGCATCGCGAGACTCTTTTATGGTTTAGCACATGATTAAGATTGCTATCAAAACGTTTTTAATGATAAATTCAATTTTCAGCTGACGCTTGAACGAGTATGGATTTCTTTTCTGGTTTGGTCAGGTTTAACAATCGCACGTCTTGTTGCGGAAAAACGACCACGCCCGGCTCTTTAATACATCAAACAAAGATGCGCGTATCAGTCAAGTCACGGTAATTATCCAAGACCAAAGTTTGGATTACGTAAGGAAAATATTCCTTGTGGTGTGGTCAAAAGAATAAAAGTAGAATGGAATGAAATTTTAGGTCAAATGATGCAGCCAGAAAAAGTAAGTTTGGAATTCCATCATTGTATAACCGCTGCCCTATGTGACAATTGCTAACATTGTTGTATTAAAAAAAAAATAATTCGTAGATTTAAACTTTTTTCGAACTTTTAAATTATAGTATTTACGTGATATGATAATTAAATGATTTCAACTAATGTTTGACAACATAGAAATGGTATTATCGAGAAAAAAGTGAATAAATAACAGAAAGAAACAATAATGTCAAATCCAATAAGAACGGTGTCAATGAAAAGATTTAAAAAAAATTGACAAATCATAAGAATTTGAAGTCAGTAGCGTGTAGATCCTCCCCTAGTTCTTATTACTGCTTTCATACGTCTAGGCATGCTATTAATTAAATTGTGAATGGTTTCCTGGCGAATATTCTCCCATTCGACAAGAACGGCCTGTTCGAGTTCCCTAAGATTCATAGGAGCAGATATTGGCGCTTAACTGATCATTTTAGTGCATCCCATAGATGCTCTATGGGGTTCATATTTGGGCTTCTTGGTGGCCAGTCTATAGTGGGAATATTCACGAATCGAAGATAGTCCAGTACCTCTCTAGCAACGTGGGGCTGAGCGTTATCTTGCATAAAAATGAAATTGTCCCCGACAAAGGGGGCAAAGGGCATCACATGTTCTTCTACGATATTTTTTACGTATAAATGTGCATTCATGAATCTCCCCTGTATAGGAACCAAATTTGTGCGATCGTCGAAACAAATTCCTCCCCAGAATATTATTGATCCACCAAAAAATGGGATCCTCGAAGAAATATTGCAGGCAGCAAACCTCTCTCCTGGCCTCCGCCAGATTCGTTCACGTTCATCTGGTGAATTAAGACTTACTCTTGTTTCGTCTGAAAACAAAACTCGCTTCCAGTCATCGATGTTCCAATTTACGTGTTACCTTGCAAAACGCAGTCTAGTAATTCTATGTTCCCTGGTGAACAGTAGTGCAATAGCTGGTCTTCTACTGTTCAATCCTCCTTCATTAAGCCTTCTCCTGACCTTTCGTTCAGAAATTGTTACATTTCGAGTTACCGAAAGGGCTCTGCTTAGCTCTAAACGGGTAGAACGCCTGTTTCTTAAGGCGACTTGCTCGCTCATCTCTTGCATCTGTAGAGTTCTTACGACCTTGTCCTGGGATTCTACAATAACTTCCAAGTTCATTGAAACGTTTAACTATTCGATTAATTGTTGATTGTCTAACCCCTAACAAATTAACCACATATCGCTGGCTACGTCCCTCGTTAACTAGAGTTACCGCTTTGATTGCTTCGTCTTCTCTTAAATTGCGCGGACGATTCATTTGTTCTGCTCTAAGTGCACTGGACGAAGTGTTTTAGTCACTTAATGATATTAAATTTGAAAAGAAATCACTAGCAAAACTGAATTTATTCCCTTTCACAAATCAATTTAAACAGCGTTAAATTTCTTATCAACAAGCAATCGCAAAATGTTACTTTCCTTCTGTCAAACAATTCCAATTGTTTATCAGTAGTGTCAGAGAATATCCTAAGCCAACTATGTAAAAAGTTTAATGACTTAAAACTTCGAGAAAATAAAAGTAATGATGAGAAGTTTTGCAGATGCATTAATTTTGTCCAGGAGTTTATGCAGTACTGGCCAAAAGTATGGAAACTTTCATAGGACACAAGTTAAGAAATGTTTAATAATAAATGTTTAATAATAAATGTTTAATAATAAATAGTATTAAAAGTTTAATGAAATTAAATTAATCTTAGTTGTAATATTTATTCTCAACAAAAATTAATTTAAAAAAACTTTACTTGCTATAGTTATATGAAATATAATGATTATCCGATGGACAAAAGTATGGAAACCTGAGTTTTACATATTAAACATATCCTAGCCATGGAAAACAATGTAAGACCTGCACGTGTCATTTAATTTATTGAATGTCGCTGTCAATGGAAGCTTCATTGTAATTGTGTTTAAAATGCCTAAAATTAAGTATTATTCGTTAGATTTAAAAAATAAAATAATCCAGCTGTATAAAGAAGGGAAGCGACAGTGTGATATATCGAAACAATTGTCTATCCTTAAAGGAACAGTTTCGAAGATAATTAGAAATTTTAAGGAGAGAAATAGTGTGGAATGCGGAGTTAAAACTGAAAGACCACGTAAGACAACACTTAAAATCGATAGAAAAATCAAGAATTTGTCTATACAAGATCCTCATAAAACAGCGAGAAAAATAAAAAACGAAATAACAGATTTGGCTGATGTGTCATGCAGAACTGTACGGCGTCGTCTGAATCAATTAAATTTATTTGGTAGATCTCCTGCTAAAAAAACCTAATATCAAAACGTAACAAAAGAGTCAGAATCCAGTTTGCACGTAATCATATTAACTGGTCACCAGAAAAGTGGAATACAGTTTTATGGAGCGATGAAAGCAAATTTTGTCTATTTAACTCTGACGGCAAACGTTATATAAAGCGACCAAAGTGCAAAAGATTCAATCCCAAATATCAAGTTCCTACTGTAAAATTTGGTGGAGGCAATGTAATGGTGTGGGGATGTTTCTCGCGTTCTGGTCCTGGTCCAATAGTAAGAATAAAGGGAATTATGGATCGTTACATATACAGAGACATATTAACAAATTATATGCTGGCATTTGCGGAAGAAGAAATGACATTGCGATGGATATTTCAATAAGACAACGATCCCAAACATTCTTCAAGGTTGGTAAAGGATTGGTTTATGGAGAATCATATCGAATTGCTGGAATGGCCGCCTCAGTCACCAGACCTCAATCCAATTGAGCACCTTTGACATTATATTGGATTGAAAATTAAAACAATCAATTTTTCAAATAAGAAGGATCTATGGCAAGCTCTTGAGCGTGAATGGCAAAGAATTCCGGTGGATTTTTGTTCTAAGTTAGTCGATTCCATGACAAACCGATGCAGAACTGTATTACAGTCAAAAGGATTTCCAACAAAATATTAACTAGCTGATGTTTCTCAATCATACAAATTAAGTTTCCATGGTTTCCATACTTTTGTCCGCAAATAATATTATTATTTCTTATAGTTATTTCAAGTGTTGATTTTCTTAATATATTTTTGTTTATGATAAATATTGTTAATACGATTTAATTAATTATAATATTTTTTTTGTAAATGTTCATAGTTGAATAGATTTAATAAACATTTTATTAAAGTTTCCATACTTTTGGCCAGTACTGTATATAACGAGAGAATTATCTTTAATGTCCCGAGAAGCGTTGCACGGTGGATCCGAATTAACACTTTTTGGCCAAAATTCTGAAACTTTTGAACTTATTCAGACTTGGCTCGTGATTATCATATCGTTTCCTCTCACTTGCCATTTTTTAAAATCCAAGCGATGTGATATGTGAAGGTGGCATTCAAAAAAGCGTATATATGCGTGCAACGTGGATAATCCAAATCGATAAATAGTCACATCTGGTTTTATTCGCATAATTCGGTCTAATTTGTTCATCTGATTTGGAATAGCTCCATAAGTATAGCACTTTTGAGCAGTTCGTGGATATTGCAGAATTCAAATTTTACCATCAATCATGGTCAACAATAATTCATGACGAATTGTTATTTTTTCCAAGTTTGAAACCTTATCTTCTATATAGGCGATTTCTTTTCGAGACAAAGCAGATATTTCTTTGGCGAACAATATTGTCATCAGTCTACAATACCTCACTGATGATGGACGTGAATTTTCCCAAACAATGGTATTTTTCGAGGAGACTGGATGTGATAATAATAAAATAAAAGACGTGATGAATATATCCGTATAAATTGTTTCTGCTTATACTGGCTGTGATCTGTGCTTTCATCACATCCCTATTTAGATACCAAAATCAACTCAGAAATAAGTTCTGCAGGTAAAGATTAAACTACTTCTTGTTGAAATTTAATTGTACGAGACACAATATGGTTTAAAAGTGCCTCTCTGCAATTCCATCTCCATCGAAGATTCCAACACAGTAATAGATCCGGTTTTAGGGTAACACTGCTCTTTAGCTGCACGCAATTTGTGATTTGGCCAGAAATTTCTTAATCCGATCCTCTGTGCGTTGGTGTAAGCGAGACATATTGTTCCTCTGTATAACATAAACGCTTCTCCTGATTTTAATTTTAGAAACGCGCATTGTATACAGCTTGCGAATTGCTGCTAAGGAAACTGCTAAGTTCTGTAGTGTAGAAACAGAACGGCCTAGTAACGTTTAGTTTGATGTTATGTTATGGACATTTTTCACACGAACAAAAAAAATTGTTACCACCGCCGGATCGCCTACAACAATCAGATAATCGCTTATTGACTTTAAGAGACGTTAGCAACCTGTACACGATGAAAGATGAATATAAGAGGATGTGTTGTTTGAGGAGAATTTAGAATTACAAAAATATTTCATATTTTTATAAGAAAATTGCTGCGACATGGCGGCATTCGTTTGCCCGATAATTGCAGTAAATCCAGCCAGTTCAAACTGCAAACATTAACATTAGCATGGAAATTACGATAGGCTCTTTTAATTGTGCTAATACATCCGGCAACTGATTGAAAATTATTATACTTTCGTACTTCGTAAGTGTTCCATAAAATCCGCAAATATTAAAGTTTTACCCCGACTGTTCAGGTGTAATAACAGTTCCACGCGGTGATTGAAAATTTTACTGCCTTTGCGGCAATTATTCGGGCCGCAATAAAATGCTCGCTTAAATGGTCAATGCTCCAGTTAATGCCGCCTGATAATTGTTAAGGGATGGACTTAATACCCTCTCACACGTAAGTAGGAATCTAAGTATTGATTTTTACGATAATTGAAGAAAATTTACACTATACATTCCTACTACACTCAACACAAGACATTATTGTATAGCAAAACCAATTTATACCAATAGAGAAGAGAACTAGCAAATAAAGGTAGGAATTATTTCGTTATTCCAACCAATTATTACTTTTTATCAACTTTTATCAACTCATATTTCATTAAATAAAATGAATTTCTCAGTTGTCTCTATTTTTTTTAAAGATATTGATACAATTTGCAAATATAAAAAAATTTAAAATGTCAGAGAAACACAACGCATCTGTATATTATATTTAATATTTCCTTCGTATTTGATATTAAAAAACCAAAATATTTTCTTTATTACACGTATAAGTAGCACCGTCCGAAAATTATTTGAACGTCCCGCAATAAAAAACGTGTTCTTTCCTTCGGAATAAAAATAAATATATTTATTGGTAAAATTCAAATGTAAATGAGCCGAATTTATTTGTCAAATAAATTCCGGTTAAAACAGTTTACCCCATGGTGAGAGCCAGTTACTTTGAGACAAGTTTGGAGGTTCTAAATTATTATTTTAAAATTATTTATGGCTTTCAATTTTCATACACAAGATAGTTATGTCACCTGCGCTTTCAGGCAGACGTTCGATTTTTTAATTGGTATCAATTAGGCGGAACCTAACCAATCAGCTTTTTTTGTTTGCTTTGCTTTGCCTTGCTTTTATAAGCGGCGTTGAAAATTATTAAGCCTTAATTTAGGGGACTGCATCCGATATCGTCTTACCATGTAGCAGGATCGTGTGTGAATGTATGGGGCATGGGGCACAGGGGGCACTCACCTGAAACAAAAAATAAAATTAGTTTCAATTGTAGAACTCGTATTAATATTATGGCTACGAGATGTTTATTCAAAGTTAGTTCACATTACATGATACAAATATAAAAATAGTTTAACGTATTACATTACAATATCCATTGTTATATTTTGCGCAAGGTATTTTATGGTACCCTTGACATTATACAGCACGATGCAGATTTAGAAAAAAAAATCTCAGTCTCATTCCATTAAAATAACTTAAGTATTGTAATGATCACAAAAACAAAATTCCAAATTACAATACGAGAGTTTACACGTTCTTAATAATTAATTAGCGTTATTCATTTTTGGAATTTTCACTGCAAAAAAATTTATACAGCCATGTAAAACTTATTTTAAAATAATTAACAAGGATTGTGAATAATAAAATGATGTAAGCACTGACATGAAACACAAACACCGTATTTATTATTGTGAATATTTCAATTAAGTAGAGGTGTCACGTGAACAGATGTGTCCAATTTATAAAAATTTCGTTGTTCTAAATGATCGACGCCGAAAGATAATTTCACATTTTCCAGCTCGCTCTTAGTTTCTCGAATGCTCAGCCTCTAATACTTATTCATAATTATACAAATATACATTTAAATGTGAATCTGATGTAAATTAAACGGGGAATTTTTTTCGAAACGTAGTAAATTAATGGGCAGCATTTTTAAGCACCACAGGATATTATGCGTAGCTAGTTTAGGAAAGTTCATGTCGATGGGGTACCTAGCTTTAAAAAATTCTATACATGTTGGATTTTTTTACCTACCTAATATTTCTTATTTTTATGTTGGCCGGACTGGCCCCGGCCAGTGTATAATTCATAATTAAATGTAGAGATAATATATACCAGACGCCGTTCTTACACGTTTATAAGTTAATAGAAAGTTACTCAAAATAAGTGTTTTCTTCTTCCTCTGCTTCGAAATTTATTAAACGAATTTTAATGAAGATCCAATTATTTTTTGACAAATGTCTTCTCACGATATCTAGGCGTTATGTGTAATTAATTTTTAATTATGAATTCGATATGGACCCTCTATAAAACATTAAAGAAACAAAAACATAAATAACATGTAATTATAATTTGGACTAATGACGCAAATTTTTGTTTTAATTTTATTTAGTGGAAAATATAAATTAATTTTTAATTAATTAATTCTTCTAAAGTGGATGCCTATTATACAGGATGCATCATAGGTTTAGATTTTTTTAAAAGCTTCTTAATTATTAATTATAAATGAATATGTTATTTGTTGTATACTCTGTTTACGATCTTCTTGCATTCGAATAGGCCGTGTTAGGGTGACATTTTTAATGATACCACAAAAAAATATACTTATCAGAAATTTGATTGACGTTCGTTTTTAATTTTGTGGTTACGTTTTTGAAAACTGCCACTGCCAATGTTGCCAGTTCAATTGTGGTGTACAAAGTATTCCATGAAAACGAGAAATATCGTCTCGAACAAACGTTTAATGATTAATTATTTTTTTCATTGAGAAAGTTTGGAGTGAGGTGTGTTGTTTGCGTGTTCTAAGTCAACAATTGTGCCACAAAGCGAAAAAGTGTTTCTTTATTAACCAATGTGACTCCAGATATGATAATAAACAATAATGACAGAATATTTGTTTGTTTTTTCATAGAATCTTGTGCACAGTGGTGTGGCCAAATTGATCTTGCTACTTCTGCAGCGGGTGGAGAGGTGTATCGACTTGTACAACCCGTGAGGATGGCTTGTTCAGCCAGGAGTTTTTTTTTTTCGGACTTGTTCAGACCGAAGAACTGTCGTTCTCAGGTCCTGGATGGTCTTATTATAGGGCTCGCGGCCATTTTCGCCTCGCTGCGTCGCAGAAGGGGTGAATACTCGAGGCCGTGACGAATTTCTGAAGGGGATTCGAGTTTGATGCCTGGCAATGGTGTAAAGGTGCGCCGCAAGTGGCGCAAAAGCATTATATGAAGGGGTATTTAAATAACAGGATCTTCTTCCTGTTGCCGGTGTCTCAGAACCTTTTCCAGGGCCATATTTATGTACAATATCTTATCATTTTTCCAGAGAAGACCATAAGCTAGATCTCATTTAAAATTCTGTCTTCTTTTACTACCTCCTCCAATACGCACACCATCAGATTATTCTGGTAACACTAGAATTCTGCAAATCTGCTTATAACGGGGTGATTTTTTTGCTATTTGGTTTTTCAGTGTAAATTTTGGCAGTGTACAAAAAAGTTTCGTGACATGTGACAATGCCAAAAATGCTCAGTAAGGTTTGCCATTTCACCACGAATAGACAAACAAACGAACAACGCTTGCAAATCATTAAATTTTATTATCAAAATTCGTGCAGTGTGAGAAATGTGTTTCGTTAATTACGTCCATTTTATGGTCGTCATAATCGATCCACCGAACAGGCTATTCAAGCTGTTGTGACCAAATTTCGCACCAGTTTCACTTTATTGGATATTAACCCACCAACTCGTATGCGAAGAGTGCGTATCGAGGAAAATATTGCTGCTGTATCGGCCAGTGTCATTGAAAATCGCGATATCAATTCGTCGCCGTTGTCAACAATTGGGCTTGTGTTATTCGACCACCTGGAAGATTTTACGTAAGGACCTCGGTATGAAACCATACAAAATACAGCTGCTGCAAGAACTGAAGCCAGGTGACGTACTACAACGTCGTTTGTTTGGTGAATGGGCCTTAGGAAAGTTGGATGAAGATCCATTTTTCTATCGAAAAATTTTCTTCAGCGACGAAGCTCATTTTTGGCTCAATGGGTATGTCAACAAAGAGAATTGCCGAATTTGGTGTGAAGAGCAGCCAGAGGCAGTTCAAGAGCTGCCAATGCACCCTGAAAGATACACTGCTTGGTGCGGTTTGTGGGCCGGCGGCATCATTGGACCGTACTTCTTCAAGAACGATGAAAATCGCAACGTTACAGTCAAAGGAGCAAGGTACCGTGCGATGATTACCAATTTTTTTTGCCCAAAATGAAAGAATTGGACTTGGTTGACATGTGGTTTCAACAAGACGGTGCCACATGCCACTGGGCACGCCATACAATGAACCTATTGAGAGGCGAGTTTGGTGAGCAATTAATCTCACGTTTTGGAGCAGTCCATTGGCCGCCAAGATCATGCGATTTGAACCCACTAGGCTATTTTTTGTGAGGATACGTGAAGTCTCTCGTGTGCAGGGACAAGCCAGCCACAATTCCAGCCCTGGAAGACAACATTACAGCTGCCATTGGTGAGATACCGGCCGAAATTCTGGAAAAAGTATGCCAAAATTGGAGCTCACGGACGGACCACCTACGGCGTAGACGCGGGCAACATTTACTTGATATAATTTTTAAAAAATAAATGGCAAATTTTATGTGTTTTTTTTTCTCAATTTTCAAAACCCAAATGGTTAAAAAATCACTCGTTATTTGTGCATATTCGTATACTTGCGTTTTCTGCACTATAAAATTTTGATGCCAAATTAAATGTTCCCTATTCCCCTTCCATTGATTCCATAGACAAATCTGATTCATCATCAATTTCTGATTCTGAATCAGATTCTCCTAATGTAATAATGAAAGGAGGAATATTTTTAAACGAAAAATTTCCCATATGTTTCGTCCAGTCTTCCGAAATTAATTTTTCACAATGATTACAAAAATTTTGCCACATGTCGGGGGTACATTTCGAAAGAACCTCACGCCATAAATTTACAACTCTATCTTTCGATACATGGCAAACATATGACCTCCGCGATCATGCGATCTAGCTCCTTTGAATTTCTTTGTTTGGCCCTACTTAAAAAATTCCGTTTTTAAAACGCCCGTTAATGATTTACAGGAACTCACCCAAAGAATCATCGAAAAGTGCGAAGAAATTAACAATTCTCCCCACATTTTGCAAAATGTTATTAATGGATGTCGCAGAAGAGTTAGAAAATGCCTCGAAGAAGTCGGAGGTCACTTTCAACATCTGTTGTGAATTCACGTTCAACGTTATTTACATACGTGAACGTGCGAAAAATGAGAGCAATGACTAAAATTTATACTGATATTTGCAATTTAGAAAACAAAACAAAAAATAAATTAATTTATTAATTCGATTACACAGCAAATATCCGTCGGAAGCCGAAACTCTCTCGCCAAATCCTCGTTGCACAAGAAAGGAAACGTGTCCTCGACTTGGCGCAAACAATATTTTTAAAATTTTATGGGACATAAACTCTCAAACATGCGGTACGTTACTCGAAAATTTAACGGCGCGTTTATAGCCTTCTCTAAATAGTATCGAAAAAAAAATATGATGTCTCAATAAAGAGCCAGGCGACATCGCAAGTGATAGGGATCAGAACATCGATATTTCTGCAGATCGTAAACTCTTGCGCTCGCTGCAGATGGAGATACGCGCACCTAATATATTCAGGTATTCCAAAGTGCAGCGTGAAAACTGCGTATTTCTGCGCGTTATAACGTAGGTTTAATCGGTTTAATTATGGTGATAATTCCATCAAAGTAGATCAAAGATTCTATTACCTGCTGCATCGATTTGTGTTATTATTCAGTACTACACATTAACAGGAACGAACAGATTTCAGTTACACAAACAAAATACACATCAATAATACCAAATCAATTTGGTTATCTATTCCAAAATATCTGGTTTGCAAGGTATTAACATCATTAAGATCATCTTCCTCTACCTATGTATAGTCTTCTTGTTGTTGGCGAGTTACAATGACAGTAAGTAAAGAAAAAACAAAAGTCTCCAGCAAAATAATCTTACAATTAAAATTAATTGCAAGCAATTAATATTATGACAAAGAAAATTAAAAGACAAAAGTCAGAAATTTTAATATTATCCAAAGAAGAAGAAAAAAACGTCGTCGAAAATTATGGGCACAGAGGTAGCCAACATAATTAAAGCCAAATGGAAATATAGAAACACTGAAAGTTCCTTGTGACCTTTAGGATAAACAGGTCGAGTTTCGGGCATGATTAACGTGTACCGGCCGATCCACCAAGGGGGGCAGCACAGCGGGCGGGTCGGTAACTCGGCCGGTAACTATCGATATATTTCATATATAAATAGCCTCTTGTTTAGAAAAGTAACAAGCTCACTTTATTGTTTATTGTAATAAAAATTCATTAATTTTGCTTTGATGGCCGTTGTCAGCGTGCTGCCCGATGAAACATGCGCTGTTTTAGTAGCAAAAGTAAATACCTTTGTTCACTTACCTGTCTTATCTGATTTAATTTATTAGGCGTATTTTGTACAGTCACTGGAGAATATTTGCAATGCATAATGATAGGCTTTTAGTATTTCGTTATGTTAATCGTTTGTCTATAAATCATGCACCGCAGGACGTAGCTGATTTTGATGGGCACTTATCTAACATATAACTACTTCTAAATTAAACTAAGAATTCAGATAGTACTAACATATTATGAAAATACGACATCAGTGTAAGTATAAATCATCTTTCCACTGTAGGATAAATGAATAAGTCATAAAATTTTCTTAATTACGTATTTCATTATAAGTATTAAGATAATCAAGATACATTTCCAATTATTTAAGTTTTGATTTAATTGATCCAGAACATTGTATAATGTTATCTGAAATTGACTAACGTCTTAATTAATTCTCTGGACTATAAACCACTATTGTATTAGATTAATATAAATTCAAAGGTTTTTAAATATTACTCATAATCTAATAATGGAAGTGTCTTCAGCGATCAATATGTAGATTGCATGCATAAGATAGAAGAATGGTCCAAGATCACTGCCTTGAAGTACCTCCTGCTTAAATTAAGATTTTATACATACAGAAGGAAATAAACTGATTTAGCTTGGAACGTATTGCAATTTTCGCATTAATTCGCATTAATTCATACTTGGAACAACGTCATACTTTAGGTACGTCATCTGGAAGTACTTTGACCTTATTCTGCAATTACAAAAAGCCATAAGTGAATATAATCGCCGTCGATGAACACTCAAAAACATATATTTTGGTGGAGATGATACAATTTCCCCACCTATTAGTACCCTTCTTTTTTTTATTGAGGTCGGGGAATCTTCCAAAGAGGGCTTCCCGGCTTCCACGCCAGGGCCACTGCTGGATTCACTAGGGAATGGTGCCCTAGTGCCTACCAGCTAAACCTCTATCCTCATTTCGTCTTCTGCGCAGGGGGGACCGCCTCACGGCATTACTTCCCCTGCGCATGTTTGCCACTTCTGGGTCTTAAAAAGAATCATCCTCTTCATTCCTACACTCCTCCTTCCTCTTCTTTTTTCCATCCACTTCTTTTCTCTTCTTTCCCATCCTCTTCCTTCCTCTTCTGCCCCGTCTGTCTTTTCTCCTCCTCTTCCTTACTCTTTTCCACTCTCTGTCTATCTCCAAAGTCTCTTCCTGTTCCATATTCCTCTGCGTCAGCGTCTCCGTTCGTTTCTACTGGTTTTTACTCGTTTCTGCCTCATCACATTTTCCTTTCATAATTCCGCCTAGCATCCCTGTGATGGTCACCCAGTGGTTTTCTCCTCTTAGGAGCTCTTCAGCGATATTGTCCTTGGTTAGTACCACTCCGAGGCGTAACTGTGCATTGATTCGTTCCGGTGAGTCCTCTTCCTCCTCACAGAACCAGTACTGTGAGGATTCCCGCTTCTTATATTCCTTGAGGTACTTTCCATATGCCCCATGTCCCGTCAGCGCTTGGATAACGTAGTAATCCACCTCCCCACTGTTCTCGCATCACCTCTCTACGTCTTTAATAAAGACCTTGGCCCATCCGTGGCAATCATTCCACCTTGTCTGCCATTTGGAAATAACTCTTTCCTGGCCAGGGTCTTTATTTGGTGGCCTTCTACGTAGATCCTCGTTCTCTCTTCTACTTGAAGTCTTATGGGGGGAGGTCCGGATATTACCAGGACGGCTTCTGTTGCAAGCGTCCTAAACGCCGACGCGATTCTTAGGGCTGCCAGTCTGTTTATTCTCTCTAACATTTGTACATAGTGTGCGTACTTGAGGGCGTGAATCCATAATAGATGATATCACCGCGGCAAGCATCTTTCTTTTCTTAGATTTCGGGCCTCCCACGTTCGACATTAATCTGGCTAGAGCTATATAGGCTTTATTTCATCTCTGATCATGTTTCGTGGAGGATGATAAGTGTATCATCTCCACAGTATAGCAAGCCAGGTCGAATGAATATGACACCCTTTGATTCAGGTATGTAATTGTAGTTCTTCCATCTCTGTGATGATCATGTCTTGTGGAAGATAAGTGTATCATCTCCAGAGCATAACAAGCCAGCTCGAATAGATATGACACCCTTAGGTTCAGATATATGATTGTAGTTCTTCCATCTCTGTGATGATCATATCTTGCGGAGGATGATAAGTGTATCATCCAAGCCAGGTCGAATGGATATAACACCCTTTGGTTCAGATATGTAATTGTAGTTCTTCCATCTCTGTGATGGTTATGTCTTGTGGAGGATGATAAGTATATCATCTCCACACCATAGCAAGCCAAGTCGAACGGATATGGCACCTTTCGGTTCAGGTATATGATTGTAGTTCTTCCACCTCTGTGATGATTATGTCTTGTGGAGGATGATAAGTGTATCATCTCCACAGTATAACTCGAACGGATGTGAGACCATTTGGTTCAGATTGTGATTGTAGTTCTTCCATCTCTATGAGAGGACGATAAGTGTATCGTCTCCACAGTATAGCAGCCAAGTCGAACGGATATGACACTTTTGGTTCAGGTATGTGATTGTAGTTCTTCCATCTCTGTGATGATCATGTCTTATGGAAGATGATAGCAATAGTATAGCAAACCAGGTCGAACAGCATAAACTAGAGCGAGTTTTTCCTCGCCCAATTAAACAGGTTTTCGATTCTGGCAAACGCCTAATCTGGTTCAGGTTTTCGTGTTATAAAATGACCTCGGGTTCCTTAACTTATGTCTCTTGCCTGACGACGAGTAGGTTTACACAGTTTTGGTCAGTCGTCATGCAACTTATATGGGCCTATGGGCATACTTTCAATCTTACCATTTCTCATTTTCCCGAAAGTTGTTCGAGACTCTTTGATTCTTGTGCAGGATGATAAGTGTATCATCTCCACAGCATAGCAAGCCAGGTTGAATGGATATGACATCCTTTGGTTCAGGTATGTGATTGTAGTTCTTCCATCTCTATGTTGATCATGTCCTGTGGAGGATGATAAGCGTATAATCTCCATAGTAAAGCAAGCCAATCGAACGTCATAAACTAGAGCGAGTTTTTCCTCACCCAATTAAACAGGTCTTCGAATCTGGCAAACGCCTATTCTGGTTCACGTTTTCGTGTTACAAAATTTCCTCGGGTTCCTTGACTTGCGTCTCTTGCTGGACGACAAGTAGGTTCACACAGTTTTGGAGAAACCCAATCGCTGGAGTCAGTCGTCATGCAACTTATATGGGCCTAAGGGGAATACCATTTCTCATTTTCCCAAGAGTTTTTCGGGACCCTCCCCCTTTGATTCTTTTAGGCTTTCAACTCTTATTTTAAAAGTTTGAAAAACAATACTCTAATAGTAGGACCACTTTCTCTTTCTTGGATTCAAATTCAAGTCAATCTGAAAAAAGCTCCAACCAACTAAATATCTAAGAGTAGAGATGTGTGCATGTTTCATTTTTTAAATGGTCTGTAATTTTGTTGTTGTTTTAGTGGTCGATGTTGAGTATTTTCTCGGATTGGTTTCTTTTCATTAAAAGTTTCTCAAAAATCTTTGTCATTGCAGGAAATTTATCGGTCTTTATGACTGGATTGAACTTTGTGATATTATTTACGCGATATTCGGATAAAATGGAAAATGATCATTTAAAACAGTAAACAGATAAATATTTAGCTTTCAGAATGTGTCAAAGTGTCTTAATAAATTAGCTCCTCACTCCCTAATTAAATTCAAACAAATCCTTTTATATTACAGTTTTATGTGGAATATTATCTCGTCATAAATTTTACTTATCATAAAACAGCTAATGGTGTTGTCTAAAAAATAAAATGTTTATATAAAGTTTAATTTAATTTATATTTTAAATTTACATGCCTTGCAAAATACCCGGTGAATAAATGTTAATGACGCCGTGAGTTTTAGTACCGCAGCAATTACGTTAAATGTGCATATCCTTCAACTCGTTATCTAAGCAAAGACTAGTACGACTTTTCAGCCAATTTAAACCGCAATTACCGATTAATTTCTTTATCACTTCGCCGCGTATTCAAAACGGATAAAATGAACAGCGTACAATTCCGAGACGTTAATTCCCTGGAAAATGGCTCGGCCTTATCTCGGAAAAGGAGCTTCTCACATATTTCTCGGGCAGAACAGTGGCGACTGCAAGGGGCAAGCAAAGAACGAACATAAATAATAGTAAAGTACAGATTGAGCCTATCTGCAGGATGAACAGCGATGTAGACATTTCTGTAATTAATTAAGTGATAATTACCGGACAGAGATGGACAAACGAGGGACCTATTAATTAGAGTAGGATGGGCTTCGGGCACCTGCGTAATATAAGCCGAAGAATCCGGTACACTCATACGCAAAGCTTAAGCGTCATTATCAAATTTACAAAATGTTTTCCTGGAAATTTACCGCAGTTATTGATGTACTATAGCAATTATCTCTCAAGTTTAATGGAACTTGCCATATTGATTCTTTTTTATTTTAATAATTCATAATAACGGATCTTTATTTTATAATTCTCATTTCGTATTTTATATCACAAAAATAAAGTGAAAAATTAAATAAATGAGTTGGTCTTTCTCTTTAGAGCATCAGAGAAGAATAGACGAACCTAATTCTCATCCACGCGTTGGTTGTAATCCCTCCCATAAAATAAAGCTCACGCTGTAAATACGAGGCTGAAAGCTTAGACCTCACATGAACTGGCTGTTATTCAACAATTTCCTCATCGCTATTTACGATTTGTTTAATGCGATTATTAACACGTGTAATGCCGAATGCCTTGGCGCGAAAACAAACACGTCGAATTGAGTTGGAAGCGAACATATTATTTAGAATTATTTGTATTACAGCGCTGATTATTTCCAGTGTCAACCTTAATGTTTAATTATGACGTAACTTAATAACAATAAACAGCGTTTGCAACGTTAATCCCTTAAAATATAGCCGGGGTTTAATACGAGTTTATATACAATAAAACTACTCTACATACTCTCAAAAGGACACAATCACATAATTATGCAGCTCATTGATCTGCACGAACATATATATAACACAGCGTATTACATTATACTTTGTCACTTTTGTTATTTAAATGTGCGCTCGCGTATGCATGAATATGCAAAGGATTTCAAATAAATATAATTATGTATTCATTTATGGTGACGTTACAATGCAAGAAAACAATTGGTTTTATAAAATTATGTAGTTCTCGAGTTGTTGTTTTCCTCACGTACGTACGCACACATATATTTTTCTCGGAGTATTTCTACTTATTTATGATTCGCTTTAACTGCTACTCTCGGGAGAACACATTAACGGCTTTGTATGTGCGCTTCATGCAGAACGCACAACAAGAAATTGAAGGACTGCAATTTCAAGTCGACAGCAGAAATAATCCTGCGGATATTCTTTAGTAAATTCTACGGAACAAGTTTCATAAAACCTACTTTCTCGGTATTTGTTCTTTCATTTAATCCTTTGACAATGTATAAAAACATGACCGTCTGTTACCTTCTTTGACACTCTATGTAACACCATATTGAGTACGAAGCCTAGTCTTATAAAATTGATAAAATATTAGTTTGGAAATTTAAAGTTAATCCACAAATATAAGAAGTACAAAAGGAGTAGCGAATAGCACAAACTACCACACTTGATTAATGACCGACGATAAATTTTGCAATCATTTTATTAGCGGCTTTTATTAGCCATATATTTGAATATGATTGATACCGTCTGATTGCTGTTTTCAAATGTGTTTATGGCGTATCAGCTTTCACGTACTTAACGTACGCGTATGGCATGGCGTTAGTATGCTCGTTGTTAGCTGGTCTTTTTCTCAGAATTAAGAGCTGCGTGGTTCAACGATCAGTTTGTAACGTGAACCTCGATGTAATCCACTTCCTGATAGCAATTTACAATCATAATTACTTCTTTTACACATGTAAATATGTAATGTGCTGCTGTAGAAATCGTAAGCGACAGTAAATCTTTATGTTCAGATAACGCACTACAAATTATTAATTGCTGAGATTGTTTCTGTTACACATCAATCTCAATGACTTTTACTTCATTTTCACCTGCTTGCCCCCATATAATCATATTTCATCCAAATTTCTACTTAAAAGAGCTACTTATTGTTATTACACGTAAGATTTGCAATCTTTTGTGAAATAAAGTATTTTAAATCAGCTGATGTAAGGATTAAAGCTTTTCGCAAAAATGTCCCAGTCACTCGAACGTGTTTTATAGTTTTATTGTTATAGTCCTTAGTTGTCGTTAGGAATCGAACACATTTTCCGAGTCTATCTGTAAATGGTTACAAATGTGAACGACTTTTTAACGGTTCTGTTTTGTAAAATGTAGATTTATCTATTTTCTAGTCATGTTGAAAGCGATAAGTATTATTTCAGGGTATGTTGGATGGGTTTCTCGAAGCGAGTACTCCGGTTTCAAAGTAACCTAGCAAGGTATAGCAAAGAGTCGGTCGTTTGCGAGGCAACATCTAGAATTCCAGAAATGCCCGGTCTCGATGAAGCGATTTCTATTTACTGCACGTTTGCAATCAAAATAAAATGACCTTATAAGAGAAAGACGTCTCTAGCCTCCGCAAGATCACAAAATAATTACGTTGGCGATTAATTCGGACTGTCAATACAGTTAAGATTTCCTACGAGGAGAGGATTAAAAATTTGGCCGCCTTTTTTTGGATTTCAACGAACACCTTGTCATGTTACATTATAATTTGCGTTGAAATATATCTAGGAGACATGTCGCAGTTATTAATTAATTATTTTATGTTTTATAAATAACTGCTTTCTACTGTACGGTAGATATATGCTAATAAACCATTGTAAAAAATCATTGAGCTAACGGTCACGTGTATTAACCATCGAACTCATGCAATTACGCTTAATTTGATTTCATTCTTAATTGTTATGAGGAAGTAATATAATAAAAGCGCAATTTCTTTGCGTATTAGTTCGTACGAACGCATGCATTTTCATTTAATGCGAATTCAAATAAAAAGAATCCGATTTGCTTTCACACGTCTATTACATCAAATTACATAACATATACATCACGCTTTACCTACAAAACAAAGAGCCTTTCTGAACATATAAGGAAAACCAGCTTTAATTACTTTCCAAACGCCTTAAATATTCCAGGAGGAAGTGTGTTCCATCTTTAGCACAGTACATTTATGTATGTAAATCGATTGATTTCAATCTTGTAGTTACATGGTATGAACACTTTTTTTTAAACAATTTTATTATACCTTATAGTTTAATTTTGCAATTTATTACATCATGCTTGCGAATAGGTAACGATTTCATCCAAAAATTTAAGTGAATACCCATTTTTATTAAAATGTATTTCTGTTATGCTGGCCGCACACTTAAGGGAAGCGCAGCTTACGTAGGTTATGTAATTTCGTTAGATCTAGCCTCAGTATCTAGACATATTTTTAATTTAATACACATAGGTGATTTATCAGAAATACAAAATGTATTTAGAATATTTTTATGGAGAAAAAGTGTTCGAGCTTCAAATTTTATTGCCCACAAAGCCTGTTTATTCTCTGCCGAAGTATTTTGCTGCGCCGTAAATTTTCCCGTCATGTTGCAAGGACATAAATAAAAACCATCTGCAGCATTTAGGTCGAAATTGTAAAACGTTTAATTTGTCATATAAAAAAGCAATTAGAGCCAAATTTGGCTCCTGACTTTACAAGCTAGGAAATATTTGTTACGTGACATCAATAGCAAACACAAACAGCCATAAACCATATTTTATCCGACTCATTAGCCTCTCTTGATCAACAATTCAAATACGCCGGAGACCCCATTATTCATATTTTTATATGTGCCTGAGAATGTTGCGCAACGTTTATTTTTAATTCACCGACATAAGGAAAGAAAATTGCGCAAGCCGCGTTAATTTATTGTTTACGAGTGTTTGTAAGCGGGCCGAAGTCAACGTGCGCATTAAAAATAATGCGCACGACCACCAAAAAAAGTATTATGCCGAAAGTATTCGTGTAATAATGGTAGTATTACAAATCGCGTAATTGGGACGCTATGCCTTTGATATGTAGTTAGCCTTAGTATCGTTGTTATATAACCTAATATAGGCGCCGTCCAGTTGCGCCCACGCTTAAACACAACCTTGCGAGAGAATTATAATCTCGCCTAACATTCTTTTACTGCAAAACGGGCATAAAACTGTAAGTTACGCAGCTCACACATAACATATTATTAATTACGAGTATGTACATTAAATAGCCTTAATATATACAGAAGTAAACTGAAAACATGCATGACATCAAACCTGAAGCAAGGTCAGATAGGTTTTAGAAAACTCTTAGCAAAAGAAATTTTAAATTACAGCAGATGTGCAAAAAGAAGAGAAATATATCAATCCAAAATCAAGTCTTAATAGAAAGAAAATTAACATGAACAGGAAAAAGAAATGCCAGGACGTTAAGGGATGTGGACTAAAGAGTGGAAGCAGGAGCACATACGGCCTACTTCAATTTCTTTTGAAAATGTCTTTCAACCGAATACTTCAAGTTCTTCAATTTCACTGCCTAACGGAAAACTAGAGAAAGTTGTACAAGAGATATGACGCGAATTTCCAGAATCTGTGCTTATTAAGACAGCATTCACGATAATTACTGCAAACTTTGGCGATGGATGATGATGTGGTGATTCCCCGAACGAGAAGACCCGATTTTGGCGGGCTTACAGAAAGAACTGTTACAATTTCTGCGTACAAAAGAATAGAACATAAAAACATAAATTTTAGTAGCATTTACATCAGCACGCGAAGAAAGAAAATGTTGTCTTCAGTTTCTGACCGACGTGGTACAGAAGTTCATACTCTTTACTTCTTCATAACAAATCAGGCCCTTCATTATTTCTGAGTTTTTGCTACAGAACAATATCTTTGCTTTCCATGTTTTATAAAACCTTCAGCTCAGCTCCAAACTGGCTATATTCGTGCGCTATAATTTGGTGCGTATTCACTAAAAACAGTCTTTCGAGCTAACTCGGAACTAGTTTAAAACTAACGAGTTCAAAGCAGGTTAAGAACCTGTACACACCAAAATCTGTTGGAGTTCGGAATTACTTCAGAACGAAAGTCCCAAATTGGTTCGCTATTATTGCGTTGTTGTTAATTTTAAAATACAACACTGGAAATCAGTTCCGAGTTGATCTCCGAACCTTTTAACTTACCGCTACTTTATGGATCTGGTTCGGTTCACTAAAAGCTCAGAACCATCGAACATAATGGTCCGTATTCACCAAAAACAGTGTTTCGAACTACCTCGGAGCTAGTTCAGAACTAACGAGTTCAAAACAGGTTAAGAACTTTTCGACCTGTACATACCAAAATCTGTTGGAGTTCAGAATTAGTTCAGTTCGAAAGCTCCGAACTGGTTCGTTCTTATTTAGTTGTTCCCATAATGAGTGACACACGCCCACACTGGAAGTAAATTCTGAGCTGGCTTACAACTTATCCGAACTTCGAACCCTTTCGACTTACCGCCACTTCACGGATCGGGTTGGGTTCGCTAAAAACTCAGAACCATCGAACATAATGGTGCGTATTCATCAAAAACAGTGTTTCGAACTACCTCGGAGCTAGTTCAGAACTAACGAGTTCAAAGCAAGTTAAGAACTTTTCGACCTGTACATAGTTGGAGTTCGGAATTAGTTCAGAATGAAAGCTCCAAACTGGTTCGCTATTATTCAGTTATTCCCATATTGAATGATACACGTCCACACTGGAAATAAGTTCTGAGCTGGCTTGCAACTTGTCTGAACTCCGAAGCCATTCAACTTACCACTACTTTACGAATCGGGTTCAGTTCACGAAAAGCTCAAAACCGGCGAAGTAAAGCGAGAAGTTCAAATCTTTTGTCGAGCTAGCTCCGAGCAGCTCTGAACTTGGTCAGAGCTTTGGTGAATACGCGGCTTTAGAAGCGGAAATTCAAACTGAGACAGCGAAAGTATATTTCAAAGGGTGTAAAAATTGGGGGGTGAGATGACACTCTATTCTTCACCAATAGGGACGATACTTATAGTTATGTCTAAGCTTCAAGATCATGTTTCTGCACACTTAATAACCTGCCTTTTTAAAACTTCTCCTCATGGTTGACTCTACATTGTTAGTTGTGAACCAGCCCTGTTTGAAACTTAATAAATTGACGCATATCATAACCTCACTTATTGAAGAAAATGTGGTAAAGTTGAAAAAACAGTTTTATTAACAAATTTTATTCGAAATTCGGAGTAAAATCATAATAGGTAATCAAAATGCCCACCATTTGCATCAAGATAGGCTTGGATTCTACGTAAAACTCATATTTGATGCGTCAAGTCGATTCAGGCTAATTAAGAACTAACAATTTATGGCCAACTAAGAGAAGAAGTTTAAAAAAACTTAGAAGAACTTCCTTAGGGCTGCTCCTCGTCGACTAGCGAGAAGTAGCAGCAACACCATCAGCAGCAGCAGCAACCCTGAGGAAATGCTTCTGCAATGGAAAACGAAACGTCGGCAGTAGAAGGAATCGTGGCGCGGTTCCAACCGGAAGTGCTTCTGCAATGGAAAACGAAACGTCGGCAGCAGAAGGAATCGTGACGCGGTTCCAACCGGAAGTCTTTTAATCATTCTTTTTTGAAAACATTCTCGAAAAGTTTTAGTATTAATCATTCCCATGCAAAAATGTTTTTCAAGTTTGAATTCATACAAACAAATAACAAACAAAAAGAATTTTATGTTTTTTTAGCATTGAGATAAAAGTTATTTGCTTTATGGAGAGGAATTCTGGCCTACGATTATGAAATATAGATATTATCAGAAAGACAGCAAAGTAAGGTAGAAGAAATTAAAATGAAACATTAGAAAGAGAAGCAAAAATTAGCAGCAGTGAAATAAGGAAAGCGCGGGAAAGTCAAAAATTGTAGAAAATCCATGGAAATAAAAATGAAAACAGGAAGACTAAGAGAAACTTGTAGGTGAGAAAATCATAAAGTTTAAATTAAAAATAAAAAAAGACGGTATAATTTTAGTATCAAAAAAATAAGACAAAGGGAGAATAATATTCTTCAATTTCTTGATTCAAGAAATGCCAGAGAACCTCCTTTTGGCAAGAATATCGTTGGTAATCTCCGCGTTCTCGCCGTACTCAACTTCATTCATAATAAAACACTAACCGTTTCTTTGTTACTGGCGCCATCTCTCACCAAGTAACTCAATTTATTTCTTTGTTGTTAGCGCCATCTCTCACCAAGTAACGCAATTTATTTGTTTGTTCTTCCGAAACTTTCCACCATATTGAAGAAAGTGCTTGAAGGCACTGGAACTTTCTAGAAATTTCAATTTAGCTTTATAGGATGTGAGATAAAAAGAACGCCTCTGTTATTATAGTCCGATTTAAAAAATATAAAATGGCTCCATAAATACTACCAATTCAAAAGAGATTTACTTTGTTTTGGTGCCAACTGTTATGTTAAACGAAGGCAACTTTTTTTTTTTATTGAATGGATACGTATATTTTTTTATGTTATTTGATAGAGATATTATTCTGAATTCTTTGATAGATATAAGTTGATTGTGGCCCAATATTTACCAAAATAAATAAAAATTTTATTATTAATTAAGAATGAAGGCTTTGTTTTTGTTTCATATATTTGTTTTTAGTTGGAGAAAAACAAAAATAAACGTTCTATTAAGACGTCTGTGCTTTATTTCGGAAATCCTCTCGTGATCCACACTTTGGGAACCACTACTGAAGTTAAACTGTGTTTTTCTCCACGTGTTTTCCTATCTGAGCCAAAAATTATCTGAAAACGATCGCAACACAAAGCATAAATAATAGAAATCCCCAAATTTCGAGTTTTTTAACCAATTCTATTACCATGGCGAAAAAACAGTGGCGACATAATTTATACTCACCACTACACTGTAAGAAAACAGAACGTCGGCATCCGATTAATTAAATACATAAAATGAAAATAAATAACTCTTGGATTCTCAACTAATTTGTTAATTGCAGGTCTTGCAAGGGAATATTAACAGAAGCTGGTCATAAATTTCATATTACGTAATTATAACGATCGCATTATTTGTTGTGCCACGTATACGGACGGTATACGTCGGTTTTGAGAATCGCTGTTTAGAAACACATAAAATAAATCAGCCTAAGAATAGTAATTATCCTTTTAACTAGATCTTCAGCGTTGTAAAAATGCAACTAATAAATTCTCCGTGTACGTAACCGATTCAAATTTATTTTAATTAGATGCGAGATTTTAAAAAATTATTTGCATTGATCGCATTACATATTTTATCTACAAACATGTGTAGTAGTATTTAGTCTCAAGCTGAGTAAAATATAAATAAAAAGTAAACTACTTAATTAATATAATGAAAAAAACATGTACAAAATAAATTAGACTAGACTAGACTTAAATATTTTAAAGGAAATCGTCTGTGTATTGTAACATATTACGATATTATGTAATTTAAAAATAAAGCCTCACATTGTGCTTATTGCATGGTACAAAGCACGTCAAGAAAATCCAGTAATTAGGTACAACCTTATCGTTAGCTCTGACAGAAGATCGTTCCTATTAAATTGAATATTCACCTAACACAACTCCGGCCTATCGGAAAGCATTAGTTACGAGATTAGAGCACCATTAAAATAAAGTAGTTTACAAAAATGAAAACACATCAGGCAGATACAGGTGCCGTCCGTAATAAATCAAAGCGAGACGCACTCAGTATCATGTAAATCTTGTTGAATTTCTAGTTTCTGTGGAGAAAATATTTGAAAACATCGTTTATAGGATTATGGTATTAATCTCCATCCAATGTTACTAATTAGTTCATTTGCATAATTAAGCGCCTATTTACTTATTATTGGGGAGCAAAAATGTAAGTTGGAGATGATGTATCTTGCGTTTAAAGTTTTTTTTCCTAGAAATTTGCTAAGTCAGTAGACGTAATTATGTTAGTCTTTAAAGTTAATTGCAAGTAATACCTTTTAGTTTTTCTCAAAGTTAAAATTATAAGAAAATTAGAATTATAGGCGTCAGACTTGTTTTAGGAAACGCACTTACAAAATATATGAGGTTCAGCAATATTCTTAGAAAGATATTTATATCAACTCTTATCAGAAATTAATGATGTGTAGAGAAACTTTTTAGGCGTTCCACGTATTCAATACAGAAATCGATTTGATGTTTTAAAATCTTAAGATTTAATTAGTATCATTCTGTATTAAGTGTCCAGGCGATAGTGAAACTCGCTGTATTATTGATGATAGCAACAAACATAAATGCCAAGCCGAGTTGACAAGCAAACATTTAACTGAATGCGTGCTGTTTTTAGAATTCAAATAAATAAAGACGCTGTCCGGTATCTGTTAATTAACAACTTGTATTATCTCATAATCCTTGATTTCACTGCGTCCGAGACGGTTCTAGGTTCGAACTTGAAAAAAAGAAGAATACTAGAAACCGTGCGCGATTGAGACAATATAAATACATCATTTATATTCATAGACAGACGACAGACGGTTTAAATAAAGCGAGGCTGTAATATCTTTTATCTCGTTTCGATTTTGACATATCACAAAGTATAATGAGGACGGAAAGTAAACCAGATTATCTATGAGTTTGGTTTTATTACGTATTCGGCTGCATAAAATAGTTATTTACACAAACATTAAAAAACGATAAATCTATTCATTTACATATTGACGACGACCATCCCCGTTGTATTTAGAAAAGAAAAGATTCTGTTTTTATTTTAAACATGATCTCCTCTTTGTCGTCAGTAATCTTTCGCTGCTAATTTTAATTAATTAAACTTGCCTTTAGGAAGCAATTAAAAGTAAGAAAAAATCAATTAAAGATAAAAATTTAAAACCATTATTATTATTGTTATTATTTTGCAATCGTCTTTAATTAAAGTTTTCTGAGAACAATAATTAAGCGTTGAGATAAACAATAATCCTAGAAAGGAAACACGTGTAATAAAACATAAGCTAATTATTTTAATAAAAATTCACGAATAATCAGACATTTTTTGCTTCACCCTTGCTTCAAAGTTATCGTATAGTTGTCGCTTTTGTAAATTTCAATTCATCGAAAAATAATATGTCAATAAATTGCTATTACTCTCTATGACTTCAGGATTAACCTTGGATTGGCTGGCAGACATACAAAGGTCTGAAAACATGTCAAATTAATAAATTCCTTCCTCCTTCTAATTGGAGAACCACATAATTAACATTTATGTTTATAATTATATTGGCTTATTAATGCGCCATAATTAATTATAATGTATGGATCGGTGTAAAATTCCGACAAAGACAAGGCAGATATATTTTTAACATTTTTTTTTGTTTCATTTTTATTTTTATCATGAAAGCAGCGCCCAGGTTTCCTATCTAGTGTGTTGCTCTCATTTTTTCGTTTCTTCACGTATGTTCCTTACTTGATCCGTGCCCTAAACAGACAAGTAAACAAACATAACTTAAAAAAAATTGTTTTATTGATTTGATTTTACAATTGGTTTTCACATTGGAAGAAAAATCGTTTATAGTTGAACCCTACTTTCGAAACACCCAAAAAATCAATGGCGAATTAACAATCAGGAATAGAATCTATTCCTGATTGTTCCCGTAATGACTGATACACGTCCACACTGGAAATAAGTTCTGAGAAATTAGCTAGATTGTTAGTTTATTAAAATTTATTATTGTTTTTAGTACCTTGGTGGAATTGACGTTTCCCAAATAGAATCTCTTAATTTCCACCACGGTATTTCATAAAATGGAAAACTCGCACGTTTCAAGTGAACAGGTGGAGCTAGTTTTATTTCGTACGAGCCATCTTCCTTCCTTTCTTTTAGTTTCTTTTTTTAATAATCGTAAAACAAGATGGCAGCACCTGCGGGAAGCCCTTGCGACAGAAAAAGTATTGTGAATTTTGAGAAGTACTGACTGAAGAGAATCAAACTAAAAATAATGTTACCTTTTCGAAAAGGAATTTTAAAAATGCTCGAAGGAACATAATTTTCGAGACTCTGGCTTCGTGTTGTTGCATTAGGGAAGGAAAGACGCTTTCAGATTAAAAAAAAAATAAATCAATCAATAAAATGACGATGACGAAGATAATAAATAATAAAGAACAAGTTTTGAACGCGAATAGTAACAAGTTTGAAGATCAGTGAACAACACAATTTTTTTTTTAATGTGCGCCATCTGTTGCGGCCATTATACAACTATTCAGTTTATAGTTGAATGCCGCCAGTGTGGCCAACCGTTATAGCGATTGATCGCTACAGTAATGACACTTTTAAATCCGTAGCGGTGCCTGGCGGAAATTAACCTAAACTAGTGACTTTTTACGAATCTCTTTAAAATTAATTTAAAATCGGATGGTAATCAAGTGAATTGTTTTGTGTTGGGCTTTTATTGCTCTCACGGTATATACCTGTATTATAAATTTTTTTTTTAATAACTAGAAAAACGAATAAATTAAAAACAAAACGTTACTAAAAATACATAAAGAGTTTATAGAAACAGAAACAAAAGACGGTCGATTTTATAACCCAGTTCAGTAGATTAAAACTAAATAAAAAAAACATTTGACAAAATGTAAAAGAAAACAAAAAATAATCATTTAAGAAAAAAATAACAACAAACGGCAATGTATTTTACAAACAATTTAAGAAATTCAGATTTTTTTTTTAATAAAAGGGGCCGTAAAAACAAAGGAAATAAAATAATAATAAAAACAAAACAAATGACAATCGATTTTACAGCGGAATTAAATTTAAAAAAATCAGTTGGAAAAGAATAGTGAAAATAAAATCAAAATTCAAAAAAAAAATCAAATTTTAAAGAAATAATAAAAACAAAAGGCAATGTATTTTACAAACGATTTAAGAAATTAACAAATTTTTTTAATAAAAAGATCCATAAAAGCAAAGAAAATGAAATAATGAAATTAAAAAAAAAATATATGAAATAATAATATTTAAAAACTAATAAAAACAAAACAAAAGACAGTCGGTTTTACAGTGCAATTCCGTGGATTATAAAAAATAGTTTGAAAAGAATAGTGAAAATAATAAAAATTAAAAAAATAATAAAGAATAAAAAGTACCATAAAAAGCAAAGAAAATGAAATGCAAAATGGAATTTAAAAAAATACAAAATAATAATATTTAAAAACCAATAAAAACAAAACAAAAGACAGTCAATTTTACAACGCAATTCAGTAGGTTTATAATAAATAAAAAAAAAAAACAAATGGAAATGAATAGTGAAAACTTGCAACTTGTCCGAACTCCGAACCCTTTCAACTAACTTACCGCCAC
This sequence comes from Serrognathus titanus, assembly GCA_039766575.1. Classification (NCBI taxonomy): domain Eukaryota; kingdom Metazoa; phylum Arthropoda; class Insecta; order Coleoptera; family Lucanidae; genus Serrognathus; species Serrognathus titanus. The sequence continues at coordinate 6,987,118 of CM077912.1, forward strand.
TTCACGGATCGGGTTCGGTTCGCTAAAAGCTCAGAACCACCGAACATAATGGACCGTATTCACCAAAAAGTGTTTCGAACTACCTTGGAGCTAGTTCAGAACGAGTTCAAAGCAGGTTAGTAACTTTTCGACCTGTTCACGCAAAAATCTGTTGGAATTCGGAATTAGTTCAGAATGAAAGCTCCGAACTGGTTCGCTATTATTCAGTTGTTCCCATAATGAGTGAGACACGTCCACACTGGAAATAAGTTCTGAGCGGTCTTGCAACTTGCCTGAACTCCGAACCTTTTCAACTTACCACTACTTTACGGTCGGGTTCAGTTCGCGAAAAGCTCAAAAGCGGCGAAGCAAAGCGAGAAGTTCAAATCTTTTGTCGAGCTAGCCCCGAGCAGCTCTGAACTTGTTCAGAGCTTTGGTGAATACGCGGCTTTAGAAGCGGAAATTCAAACTGAGACAGCGAAGGTATATTTCAAAGGGTGTAAAAATGGGGGGTGAAATGACACGCTATTCTTCACCAATAGGGGCGATACTTATAGTTACGTCTAAGCTTCAAGATCTTCCTTCTGTACACTTAATAACGTGCCTCTTTTAAAACTTCTCTTCATAGTTGGCCGCAAATTGTTAGTTGTGAACCAGCTCTACTTGAAACTTAATAAATTGACGCATATCATATCACTTATTGAAGAAAATGTCGTAAAGTCGAAGAAACAGTTTTAATAACAAATTTTATTCAAAATTAAAAGTAAGATAGTAACGTACATAAGGAACATACGTGAACATGCGAAAAAATGAGAGCAGCAAATGAGAGAGATGGGAAAATTTTTTTGTACAAATGTTACATATACAGGCTTGTACCTACAGAAAATGAGAATTAGAAATAGTACAAACATAGATTATTTAGACATACAAGTGATTCTTGAATGGACCGACAAAAAATACTGACGAAAGAAGATACATCACAGAATGCACGATGCCCCCGAGCATCCTCCTTATAGGTATTTCGGCCCAAATTGGGTCCTCATCAGCAGAAGGGTAGCTCGAGAACTCCATCGCAATCCCACAACCAACGAGATTTAAGCAAAGATGGCACATAAATGCAAACGTGCCACATGGTTGCGGTTAGCCTTGACACGACATTTCGTGCGTAGTAGCTTATGAGGTAGCATATTGATAATCATAGCACAATTATAAGTCAGAAAACAGTCGGACGGTATCGCGACCGTATGGTATATATCCCAGAACTCGTTAAAAATTTCTGCGTTCTGTGATACCTATTCTATCATCATTTTTTTCTTTGTCGGTTTATTCACGAATCAACCTGTATAAAGAGAATTCTAGAAAAGAGGTGACCGAAAAATATAGATTTAGATTGAAAAATAAAAAACCTGCTACAATACAATTGAAGTAAATGATTATTTTGAGATTTCTTGGCAAAAATTGAGATTTCTTTAAACAACTACTACGCTCTCTTGAATTCAAAAATAAAAAGTTATTTTTTCAGACATCTACTACTCGTCTTATAATAATTAAATTTCTTTACTACACACATCAAAATCTGGAGTTAATTCTAACTCTCTTCGGTGTTCCCTCGTATGCATCCGTTTCTGGTGTTCAAATAAACGGAGTTAGGACGTATAACTTTAAAAATGTTAATGATATCTACAAAAGCAATATTTTAATCCTTGCAGTAGTTCTTCTACCTTTCACGCAGTTAATATTATCCAGGAAAAGAAAGAGACTTCTGAAGTAGGCAGTAATTTGTATCTCTAAAGAAATTAGTATTACCCAGAAAGTGTCAAGCATCTTTATTAAGCGATAAAACCAAATTTCATTGGCACATTTATTTTCTTAGCAACAATCAACGTCACTTCGCCCATGATTAATTTAGGAGGATCTAGTAGGTCAGTACCACCTCCAGCCTTGGACGTGCAACCCCTAGCCCAATGACTCCAATGACACCACATTCACCTGATCCTGGAATTGTTCCTCAATTACAGTAAATATTTTTATCTCATACTAATTGAGTTTACACTGAAAATAATCAATGGAGTAAGACACTGACGTCTAACTATTTCCATACTTATACCTACATTTGCAATTCTAATTTCCATGTGTAGAAGAAATTTTTCAGTAAATTATCTTCTATGTAAACTAAACTTAAAGTTTTTGAAATTTGGCTGATTTTCGAGATGTAGATGTAGAGCATGATAGGGGTAGTTAATCTTCTAAATTGAGTTTGTCAAATTTCTATGTTAACATTCCACTGGCCCCAACTTTGTTTTTGAGTGCAAAGTAGTCATTTAGTATTGTGTTTTTAAGTGATTCTTGAACTCGTAGTTATAAGTAGATCCCTTCTGTGTGCATTCAATTAAACACTTATAATTTCTTGATAGATGGCTGAAGTTTTTCTTTTTCTATAGTATCAACAGTGAATTTAAATTGCAAATTAGATCTTAAAAAAATAGCTCTGCATGCACGTAATGCCGAATATAATCCAAAGCGATTTGCTGCAGTCATAATGAGGATACGAGAGCCAAGGACAACTGCCTTAATATTCTCTTCTGGTAAAATGGTCTTCACAGGAGCTAAAAAGTGAAGATGATTCTCGATTAGCAGCTAGAAAATGTGCAAGAATCATCCAAAAGCTTGGCTTTCCAGCAAAATTCCTGGATTTCAAAATACAAAACATGGTTGGAAGCCGTGATGTTAAATTTCCCATTCGGTTGGAAGGACTAGTTTTGACGCATGGTTCCTTCAGTTCGTACGAACCCGAATTGTTTCCCGGTTTGATTTATCGTATGGTGAAACCTAGGATTGTGTTACTAATTTTTGTCTCTGGAAAAGTGGTGTTGACTGGACCTAAAGTCAGACAAGAAATTTACGAGGCCTTCGATAATATACATCCAACTTCAAAGACCTTTAAGAAACAATAACGAGAACTTAATTACAAAATATTGAAATTGTACCGATCTTACAACAGTAGTTTTTCATATCATGGTTATTTCTTCTACCGTTCGTAATTTTCAATGTTGGCTGATATTTATTTACAATGGTTGCGTTTCTGTTGGAAAATCTGTTTTTTTCTTAAATTGATTCAATTTCAATTTATATAGTAGGTTAAGATTGATTCAGTGGTGTGTTGATATGTATTTTTATCTTTGTAGCTACAATTGATTTAAAACACGATAGTCATTCATACATTTTTTGTAATTTTATATTCCCCTTCATTTACTAATTCGATTATTTTCTTTATTTCAAGTTTTTTGAAATTATTTGATATAAATATATTTTTTGAAAGTATGAAACATAATTGCCCAAATTTCGAATATTTATTGATTAAATAATTAAATTTGAGTTGGGTTGGCTAAAATATAAAAGATGCAGTTTTAGCTTAATGCCCAATAAATGCTTTAGGCATATACAGAACGTGCCTCGACCCCTATTGTCAGGCAACTCAACTTCGTGAACTTTCGCTTTCGCCCCACTTATATCGTGTCCAGTGCTGCCAACCACAGCGTTATTGCCCAAATTTTGAATATTCAATGATAAGATTAATTAAATTTGGGTAATCGAGCGATTTTATTAATAATTTTGCCTTTTTTTAAGTTTACTTTTATTTCTCGACTCTATTCCACCAACTTAAGGGGTTTTCAACTAACGTCTAGGGGGAAAGTTAATTGACGAGTTGGCAACACTGCGCACTTTTCTTTACTTTAATGTATGTTAATGTTTTGAATAAATAGTAAAATAAATGTAATATTAGTATTTTATTACTTGTCCTTGGCCCTTGGGTAATTTAGGATATTTTTGTGAATTGCAATGGAATTTTTGGATGCGCAGGGTTGGCAACACTGACCATATAAATCTAAAACAGTGATGGCGAACCCATGACCCGCTAGAATATTTAGGGTGACCCTTGCAATTGTTATTAAAATTAAAAGGAGGAGTACCGTCAATTTTCTTTTGTTTTTCGTTCTTCTTATTCTCCGCCATTTCGTTGTTGATTATTTTGTATCGCTTTTGTTTCTTTTTGTATAATGAATTTTCCTATTTCATTGATTTCTTGCGTTTTTCTTTTGTTTTTAACCTTCAAAAACCTTTCGTCGGAGAATCATCGTCGAATTCCTTGGTTCTTTTGTTTTAATTTCCTGTATTTTTATTTATTTTTTATTTTTTACTTAAGTGTGCTTTTGTTGTTTGCCTAGAGATGTTGAAAATATCGTCAATCTTCTTTTGTTTCTCTTTCATCTTTTGTTTTTTTTTTTTTTTTAATTTAATGAATTTTTCATATTGGTTTCTTGCGCATTTATTTTGTTTTTTTTTGTCAGTTGTTGACCTTCAGAAGCCTTCCGTCGAAGAATCGTCGATTTCCTTGGTTCTTTTGTTTTAATTACTTGTGGTTTTGTTTTTTTTTTTTTTTTATTTAAGTATGCTTTTGTTTGTTTGCGAATAGATGTTGAAAATATCGTCAATCTTCTTCTGTTTTTTTTTTTTAATTTAATGAATTTTTCATATTGGTTTCTTGCGCATTTCTTTTGTTTTTTTTTTGTCAGTTGTTGACCTTGAAAAGCCTTCCGTCGGAGAATCGCCGATTTCCTAAGATCTTTTGTTTTAATTTCTTGTGTTTTTGATTTTTTTTTTTATTTAAGTGTGCTTTTGTTAGTTTGCGGAGAGATGTTAAAAATATCGTCAATCTTCTTTTGTTTCTCTTTCATCTTTTGTTTTTTTTTAATTTAATGAATTTTTCGTTTTGGTTTCTTGCGCGTTTCTTTTGTCTTTTTTTGTCAGTTGTTGACCTTCAGAAGCCTTCCGTCGGAGAAACGTCGATTTTTTTTTGTTTTAATTTCTTGTTTCTTGAGGAATATCGTTCAATCTTCTTTTGTTTTTCATTCATCTTATTTTTCGTTGTTTCGTTGTTATTTGTTTTATTTCGTTTTTGGTTTATCGCTGATTGATAGTAAGTGTTTGATTGTAATGATAATAGAATGTTTTGAAAGAGGGGAATATTGAGAAGTACTAAAGTGTCATTTTTATTACCTATTCAGTTGCGGCAATAATTGTTATAAGAAAAATATTTTTTAATTTCTCTGATTTAATTGCATTAATAATTTACACAACATAACTCATGTGCGTTGAATTAACAATTTGTTGTTACTTTATTATTTATTAAAAACTTACTCAAAATAAACAGATTGATTTGTTAAATAAAGAAAACCCATTAGAATATAGTTCCATAAATTGTAAATTGTAGGTAGTCAGTAAAAAATATGCATTATTAAATAAATGACTATTATTTACGGGTGTTCATGTTTCAGACACTAGTATTTTTCGCTCTTTCCTGCATACAATATGAATTTTAGAAATATTTTTATTATATTCCCATGTCACGAGATAAACTTAAAAAATAAGGAACGGTATCTTTTTTCTTTATAATATAAAATCAGTTTTGTTTGTTATATTAAAAGAATCTGTAGCGAGAAATCTAAATACAATGCCAAAAGAAACAAAACAGAAATACATTTTTAATATTTTTTTTAACAAATTGGACTTAACAGATATAAAATCTTCATATTTGTTTGTTCATTGTTTTAAAAACATAGCTTGTGTTGTTGATTCTTATTGTATTGATGATAAAATGTATGAAGCTTGTATTGTATTTGTTTTTTATGTGTTAGTTACATTCAAGTAATTCAAAAGATAACAATAACACTAAATTTATTCCAAAAATTTTTATGTGTGTACAGGTTCTTTCGTTTTCTTTTTCGCTGATTGAAAGAGATATCTTTAAGCATTAAAAAACGAAGTGGAAGTTTTACTGTAAGTTTGAGGCACCCTATATAATTACCGAAAATTTTAATAATTTAAAGGGCACACTTTTTATCGCTTTTAGTTTCCCCTTTGTGATGAAATATGCTATATTGTGAATGTGCATAAACGACCAGCTACAAAATCTTATTAGTAAATGCAAATTTTCTAAATCTTAAAATATACTCAAGACCTAATTATCGCAGTCAAAATAAGCAGAAGAAATAACAAATCAGGAAGCACAGAAATGTGGCAAAAGGAAAACACAAATCTATCTAATAATGCATAAAAAGATTTGCTATCAACTATGCATTTATTATTTTTTTTAAAGCTGAATCGCGTATGATGGATGAGTATGGTATATTGCAGATATGTGCATAATTACTTTATTATTTATAAAACCTAATTAACTACGCACCTGCCTATCTCTACAACAAAATTACCTTTCATTGCGACTTGCGCTATTTCCATTACTGCACATAAAAACTTTGCTTCTATTTCTCCTCGGATTAAATTTTAATAAAAATATTGTAGATTAAGGAAATTTTTAGTCTTATTAATTGTATTTTATTTCGTTCTTAATTAAATAATAATCACATCTGCAAGAACGAACCGACAAACACGCTGCATTATTTTCAACTTTTGTTCAATCGAAAGGACTTTCAAAAAGTAACTTTTTACTCGACTGAAGTAGCCGTTTAGTAAACAGGATGATATTACAATTATTACATTTCGTACGCCTATATGCGTCGATATATCAGGATCTATTTTAAGACGGGAAATGCTGCTGTAAAGACATACATAAATCGGTTTACTTCAAAAAACAAATAATATTTGTGTTATTACATCTGTCTATGAATGGGTTTGATTTCTTGTTACTACTACATTGTATTTAATTAAACCTTTGAAAAACGTACTCGCTGAGTGGCCATTAAATCTCCATGACAGTTGAATTTCCCCGCAGTATAGCGTAGTTTCGCATGAGTTAATAACAATTTAACTCCACCTTTAAGCGTGCAATTACATCAACAATATTAGAGTTGGTAACAAATTAATGTTGATATTAAGTATAAATCTAATAATTTAGCTCGTAGTACATACACTCGCGTTGAAAAGTTTTCTTACTTTATTTTGTGAAATGTAATATTATATTATGCGTTTAATTTATGGTTTAGGAAATGTTTTATGCCGAAATTAATGTTTTCCCTTTCACGTACCTACATTTCCAAGACAGGCTTTTCTTATCAGTAGGTATAAGTGAAGTTCTTCTTTTCTTGACGCTCAATTTAAACGTGATGCATCTTTCATAAATCATGTATAGTCGCGTTCAACTAAACCCGATACACCTGGGCACTAGTCGAATCTTTAATGATGCTTTCAGTAAGAGTCATTATAGAATGTCTTGGAATTAGTTGATCGCGATAATTCTGTCTGTTTTTAATTGATTTTCTTGTGAAATTAATTAATATGTGCAACATAAAGTTTTCGACGGTAGTGTACATAAGTGTTTTGTAACAATTAATACAATGTATAAGCGAAGCACGCCCGCTACGAGTTAATAATTGCTGTTAAGCAAAATTAATTAAAATTTAATTCGCAAATTCACCATAAAATTTCGTAATTAACCGTGTACGAAATTATGGGGGTAACGTACGAGAAATCTGTGTGCGTAATATTTCATATACGAATTTTGGCGGGGAAAGTACTACGCACCTAACTAATCAAATATCGAAGCAGTTATTACGCCACCATCTTCTTTCGTTCTTTCAGGCCACAGATCTATACGTCTCCGTCTGCAGAGCTACTGTCTGCCCGCCCCTTATTAAACTGGACGCGGCACTTTAATTCAACCTAAACAATTATTATCTTACGTCTCTTTTGTTGGCCGCACCATCTGCGTAAAATCATCTCTTTCTTCGCTAGACTTCTTCACCAGGTAGTCCGTCGTCCTGGCGTATGTAAATTTGCGACACAAAAATTCCCGTTCAATTTTTCAGGATAAGGCCGTTTCAAATTACTTCCTCTTTTTTCAGGTGTTCTCGTGTTTTTCGGCTCTTAATTTATACCACTCACACTGTTATTACTATAAGTAAATGTCAGAGTCCTTACATTAACACATTAAGCTGGCAGAACGGTTTAATTAATAATTAATTAAACGAAAGGGCGTTTGAAGCAACGGCAACAAATTACGCACACATTACACTTACGCGTAATTTATGATGAAATTTAATAATGATGATATTTAATAACTTTACATCATAATAATAACAACTCGATACTGAATTACTGTTGCAAAATACTACTTTGACTTACTTTTTGGATAATCATTATGCTTCATTAAATATATGGTTAAACTTATTTATGTGGGACATTATTACATGTAAACTACAGTTACCATTAGGTAAGCCACCTCTTAACCTTTTTAGCTTTATGACCTCATGCTTCATTATATCCATTATCCATGAAAGCTCCTTGATTTTTGAATATCATCGTTAGTGACACGAAATTTCTTGCTAAACTTATAGTTTGTCTGAAATGTTTTGGTTATGATTGAATGATATCTTTAAGTATGCATACGTCCTTACGTCAACACAATGAATGCAATACGAGCAAAATATGCAGATATTTGAGGCAAAAAAAAATCTTCCCACGCGCATTTTTAAAGTAGCAAACACAAACCGGCAATTTACCGCATTAATATTTAATGAGATGAATATCACACTTACTTTTCATATGCTAGAAAAATGCCTCGAATTAAATCAAATGAAATCAGACTTCGAATATCTACCTAGCCACGAAGAAGGAGAGATGGGGTAATTTAAACATTTTTATTCTTCAATGTATTTTCCATTTAAGTCCATATCCTTGAGCTACAGTTGCTCTAATCCACTTGAATGAAATTCTTTTGAATGCTTCACAAGAAAATGTCTACATCATTTTTTAGACTCCCATCTGAAGAAAGTCACCTTCCTCGTGCATTCCTTGTAAATTATCGGAGGTTGACAGATCTAGACTATAATGGAGGATGGCCCAGTGGCACCGACAAATTCCGTAACTTTACTTGCTTTATGGACCTTTGCAATTGTCGTTCAAGAAAAAAATTTCTTTAAAGAGATTAAGGGGTTGATTTTGTTGAAGAGTCTTTGTTTTTAAGAGTACTTTGGTAGCTTCTGCAGTAATTGTAGAGCCTTTTGGCGTATATTCAATAAGAAGGATATCCTCACCATACCATAAAATCGTAGCCAGCAATATTCCCGTGAACTTCGTGTCCGTGCCTTTTTCGGGGTGGAGAACTTTTGTGCCCTCATTGCATAAATTCTTCTTTCGTCTCTGGGTCCGAAAATATACCCAAGTTTCATCGCCTGTGATAATTTGTGAAAACAGGTTTGGATTCGCCTCTTGCGGCACAATTTTTGTTCTGGCGTCAACTGCCTAGGAACTTGGTGTGCTAAGACCTAAGTCTAAGTGAAATATTCTTAGAAGTGAAGCTTCTGTAGGAATTGATGACACTTTCAGACGTAAGTCCTTCACTAAATCCTCAACTGTCTTTTACTCATTTCTATATTTCGAACTTCTAAGGACCTTACACCTCTTAGATCGTCCTGAGTGAATTCTCTAACCCTACGAAACAGCTTTGACCAAAATTTGATGTGGAAATATGATTGACAATCATCAGCCGTTATTCTCTCATGGATAACTTCGATGTTCTAACTTTAAATCACTCATTTTCCACTTGGAAAAGTTTAATAACTCCTACTTTTTTGGATCAAACTTTTAAAAACTTGTTAATTGATAACTCTGTAAAAAACATAATTCAGATAATACTTATAAAAAGAAACTTTTCAACCATGCCAATATTTGCAATAAAAATTGTTGGTTAAAAATAGATTACTAACAACAATTATAAACATTGCTTGTTAAAATTTTATTATATTTATGTAGGTTTTATCATCGACGTTCTAAGTCCTCAAGTTTTAAAATAGATAACTTGACGAACGATCATTAAATACAGAATGCAGTTCGGAATGCTCGCGTTCTCGATGCGATCTGAAGCCCCAGCCTTGGCCGTTTGCAGACTCAAAAACGAAACGGTTTGCTGCGAGGCACAAGCTATTTTAATTTCTATTAAAAACTGTAATAATTCAGTCCCTGCAAACAAGCAGGGAATTCACGGCTTAATGATTTTCGCCAATGTATAGCAACGCACTCACGAGAGCTTCCGGTTACTAGCACAGAGTGCGTTAATTGTCTTGATTTTATTGGCCATCAAATCGTTAGTGTTTTCTAGTTGCAATTAATTTGCCAATTATGTGGAGCCGTTAAGGTCACGCAGGTTACAAGTTTATTGTCGATGCAATCACAAACGCTTGTTGTTAAGGGTCGTTGTGTACAGCAATAGAGTAATACACATTTAATTTATAATGTCATGCAAAAAGTTCTATTGGATTGGTAATTGTTGCAGGTGGTTTTTGAAATTCTTTGGGTTTCTTTCCGCTCAGGACTTTAAACAAGACAATAAATTGAAATAACTGTTAAGTTTTATTTAAGAATTTAATTAATAACATTTGCAATGTTTTATGTATTCCTTTGAAGAATCCAACAATAGTTAGCCATCATATGAGCACCCCAACGGTCTTGAGAGCGTTCTTCCATAGTCCAAATGTCCTCTTGAAACCTTTCTCCCTGTTCCTCGCTGAAATCACTTAAATTTTCAGGAAAACGGCCCAGAGGACTATAGAGGAAGTGAACCTTGATGTTCATATTGCAACCAAGCTCTTGGTAGTTAGTTAACATGTCTTCAACCAGCTGGGAATAGTTTTCTGCCTTATTATTTCCGAGAAAGTTATTGATCACTGAAGCAAAGGAATTCCAAACGTTTTTCTCAACATTGTTCATAGAAATTGTAAAATTCGAATCTTTTAAAACCTTCCTGATCTGTGGACCATCAAAGATACCAGCATTCAGCTTCTCAGAGCTTAAACTTGGAAATTTCCTTGAAATATATTTGAAACATTCCCCATTTTTATTCAAAGCCTTGACATATTGTTTCATTAATCCTAGCTTGATATGGAGGGGAGGCAACATAATGCGATCTCTTGCTACTAACGGAACGTTAACAACATTATGCATAAGAGGGAATCAAAGCTTCTCTTACAGGCCAGTCTTTTCTAGTCCAATGTTCATTCTTAGCCCTACAATCCCATAAGCAGATAAAACAGGGATATTTTGTGTATCCACTTTGTTGATCCAAAAGTAAGTTGACCATTTTCAAGTCAAACATGTCAACCATTTATGTTTTTCGTACTTAATTTTGTTCAGGACCAAGGAAATAGTAAGTAAACCCATTCCGGTCATCAGACCTCGAAATTCACTGGAAAATACGAAATCATCCTCTACAGAAAAAAAATGAAGTCAATCTTTTTCTCTAGTGTTGTAATATGAAATTTTTGTGCCACTTATCAGCAGATTTCTCTGCTTCAATGGTGAAGCTAGTAATTCAGACGCACTTTTTGACAGATTAAGGTCTCTTACTAAGTCATTAAGCTCGTTTTGGTTGAATGGTTTTGGTGAATTTAGGGAATCTTCCGGATCGAAGTCACTGTCTTCATTTTCAAATGACTCTTATGTCCTGAATACAATCTTCGTCTTCCAGTCTTTTGGGAGTTGATGGTAGAGATACGGAATATTTATTTATATTTAAAACTGATTTTGACACTGATGCTAATATCTAATTTCTGTATTTTATATGAGTTAACATCCCCTAGTCATTTTAATTGTTACTACTAAAGTTGACTACATCTGTAACTGTCAAAATGTGTACATACGATAAAACATGTCTAAATTGTTTTGAATAACTCCTTATTCGACTTAACTCTTTTTTTTTAAATCAAAGAACCTTTCTATCATCGAATATTTATAAACATTATGTAGTAGCCTGTAAAGATTAAAATTATAAAATCTAATTATTTTTTTGTATTGTCTAAAAATGTAGGTGTATGTAAATTGCGCAGAAATTAATATAAATTCCTCTGGAACGCCGTAAATTATTATTAACTTTTTTCTACGAGCACATTTGAATAAATAAATCAAATGGACCTACTCCTTCGGTTAATTGCCGCCGATTTAAAAAATCTGCGCATTTTACATTTTCTGCGGATTAAAATTAAATTTTATTCAAATCAGACGCCCGTCAAGTTTTTTTTCTGTTTGTTTTCCATTACGGAAAAAAACGGCTCGATAAGATCTGGCCGTTTTTTCGATCTAGTTCCGTCGTTACGATATATGCGAGGTGTTCTAAAAAAGAGAAACTTTCGGCCGGCTATTGTCGGGTTCGAAGCATTTTCTGATAGCCCCCGGGTACAGGTATTATAATATTCGGAGATCGCATGTCCGTGTAGTATAGCCTAGGACCGGGGGAACGGCATCGTGCCCTAATATTTACCTCCGATAACCGTCGGTTTGCGAAAGGGATCCTCTGCGTTATGAATATTAATAACAGATGCTGAAATAGAAGTATGCTTTAAATTTTTTCAGAGCAGACTGAAAATTATCGTTTTAACTTCGCTAAGGAAGATATTGGACGCATATTTTTCTTTTCCCGTGGTTTATAAAATATGCTAGTTTTGAAAGCTAACAGTACTATTCAGATGTCATCATTCTAAATAAATTGAATTTAATTTTAATAAAGTCACATGAAACCTGCATCACATTACATCTTAGGTTTTAGGAATTAGTAGAGTTAAACAACTGGGGATGAGGAATGGCAGGCGTCGTCTCCATTGGCTGGGGGATGACATAATTAAAACATGTGAACATATGGTATAAAGCAGCGTACTTTAGCACTTTTATAACAAGGAAACAATTATACGACTCGACAATAAATAATACACTTTCCTACTCATGACCCAACGAATTGTGCAATTTTGCTGACTGCTACGGTTTCGAAACTAAACATGCAATTAAACGATCTGACATTACATTTTTTAGCTAAATTAAATTATTACGATATAATTTTTGTGTTTTAATATGACACTTTTGATTTATATGACGGAGAGATTAGCCAACAAAATAAAACCAAACATTGAATGTGTGAGTAGATACACTAACGACATTATTATTGCCCTTACATTATTACAATGGCCCTTAAGACCGCTTTAGACTCCCCCATTTAGTACAATTTGGTTGAATTTCTACGTTTAATATTTGGAATAAGAAATTTTGGACTACTGTACTGTAGTTTGGAGATAGAACACATTCTATTTTTTCAGGCAATTATTGATTCAATTAAATTTCTGATAAAATTTCAGGAAATAGGGTAGTGTAATATGGCCTTTATGCCAAGATACTCCTGAAACGGCAAACGGCTTCAAATAATACAGGCCGCACCTGAAACGAAATGACACGTCTAATAAAAAAATTTCTTTATATTGCATTTTCTTCTCTTGTTATTTTAAAGTCGCCATTAATTTCTCCAAATCAAAAATAATCTCGAAGTAACTTGACACGTCCAGCAAACTTCAAGTAAATAATGACAGTTTCAAGTGTGAACAAGAACCTCGGTGACGTTTATTAAACGCAGTAGATTATACGGAATACGGTCGGAGTGCTTAATTTCGAAGCTTAAGTAAAGAGGAAGATAAAATCAAAATCTCCTCCATTGTACGTAAGACAAAGGAGACTGAAAGAAGAAACTCTCGTCGTAATCCGAACGACACTCCTAAATTTTAAAAATTTAATCCACACGGTGGGCCCACTAACACAGGTACAGTTGTTTCAAGCTTTACAAGCAGAAAGATAAGTGGCGTTAGACAAATACCGAAGGTTCGGTCTGCTTGTCAGATTATAAGATGAATGATTCGGAATTTGAAATCTTCGTGTGGTATCAGCGGGCGTGGTGTGCCTCTGTATAAACGGGGATGAGTACGAATGAGACGGACGCATCAGGAATGACTTGAATCGAAGGAAGACGTCGAATATATTCGATGCTGCGGTATTATCTCACGATAATTATTGAACACTGAGTGCAGTGTAGATTCATCTGTTATGCTTAAATGCTAGAGGATGTAGATGGAAGATGGGTAGGTGGACGGTACTTTTTATTAAAACTGTGTTTAATTTTTGTTACAACACAAGTTTTCTTCTTTACTCATTTTATTCTATTCATATATGTACAATTTAGTTCTTCAACAACACCAAGTTATAATTTAATCTAATGTAGGTACAGTCAGAATTCAAAGTAATGTCGTATAACGAGTAGTTGGACAAGCGCCCCATTTAGAAACAAAATAAAATAAAAATATTTGCTTTTAAAACAACTTGCACGTTTATCGCTTAATAATATTCGTTGTGTGCTATCGCATGTTACGAACCGAAATGCTCAGAGGCAGAAATTCTAAATCCGCATCTGTTATTAGTCCTTACATAATACTCCTGTTGGGCGCCAAAGTTTATTCGCAGTGTCGCCATTTCTGGATGAAATAAAAACGAACGGAAAGGAATTGGTGGTTGCTTTCGAGAAATTAATGCCGCATGGTTTACATTCGTGACTCTGTCAATTTTGCATACGTAATTTTCTAGGAGGAACCTCAGGTAGATATTAAATATTTTTTTCTAAGATTCGACGCTGTTGGTAGCAATTATACTTGACAGTGCATTGTTTCTAGTCAATAATTATTTTGGTTTTCGTGCAGCCTTCTAATTTTAACGGCTTATGAAATATTTCTCTTATTTTTCATAACACTATAAGAAATTATTATATCCGCTCGTCAAAAGAGTACATGACACTTCAAATAAACACTCTTACTTATCCATGCAGAAGAGAGAAACATGTATAGAATATCACGCTAGAAAAAATTCTCACGTTTCGTTTTTTTTTTTTTGCTGTTTGGTTGGTTTCGACATCGAACGCCATAAATTCTAGCAGGTTAAATTTTCTTTCTTATTGCTTCGGAATCAGAAATTCATTTTTCACGATACTGATCCTCGTAAATCAAAAATTTTTCTGCAATTAGTCGACAGCCGTATTTGAACGCAAGAAGTAGTTATGATTAAGCGGTAATTTGTTTGTGTTACATTAAGTGATATCAATTTATCATAGTTATCCCCATTAAAATTTTAATGAAACTACTACTAATAAGATAATACTCAGTAAGTGTTATAGATCGCCATCTTAACTTTATTAAACGCCCCGATTTGCTATGTAAATATGTCGTCCTCGGAATATGTTAATTTATGATTTTTTTAAACAATGTTTGATATATTTTATTGTAATTCATAATGCGGTTAATTATTGTACTCCACTTAATCAACTGATTAGAAGCAAATCAGAAAATCTCAAGGTAATGTAGAAAATTCTGTTTACGTAAAGATTACTTAACATGTTTTAGTAATGTTAAATTGACCCACATCTCCGCTCACAAAAAAATAGAGCCTTTAAAGCTCTGTGTCACGACTGGACGTGTTTCATTACGTTATTTAATTAAACGTAGCACAACCAGTAAAGCTAAAAATAATGCATGAAACATTCACTCAAAGTTTAAAATACGTCGAGCTGCTGCCTGTAAATCGCTAAAGGAAATGGCGGTTTGATATTATAAATAAACATAATGATAATAATAATGGTCAAATATTTTTGTTGCCGGCGGGAGTTCTACTACGGTCGCAATTAAACGCTACCGGGTATGATATAATTAATAAAATTTCAATTATTTATAAATACGCAACGTGTTATTAACTTCTAGATTCGTCGGTAATTGAGCTTTTCCTTTTGATAAATAAAATTCTGCCAAATTTTAATTACACGTTGAGATCGAGGGTGGATCTGTGGATATGTCAAGGTATGCTTTACATATCCAAAACATTCATCTCACACCTGTTCTCCAAACATGTACACCAGCAATTCTATCGCAAAGTTTTTTTTTTATTTAATGTGGCTAAAAATTTACTTATATTTAATACCAAAAGGAAAAATAAGTATCGCATCCATAGTTTAAAATATTTATTAAGTTTCAGAATATTAAATTAATAGTCGTGCAAAATTTAAAACGATTAAATTTCTCTCAATAAAGTACTAACTAGATGGGGAACGGTACAAACGCAGTAAAATTGTAAAATCATCTGATTTTCTGATAACTTTGCTGAGATTAAAAACGGGAAATCGATGTGGCGATGTTCCTAACAGAGAGCATAAGCGAGCTGCAAATATGCAAGAAAACGTGAGCAATTATATACAAATTGGCATCTGTTCGAATAGTAACTGTAAATTTTATTCTTCCTTTTCGTAGTTACATAGATAGTTCATGTTTTCCAAATGCCAGAGTGATTGTAACATTCACTGTGCGATTCTTTTCCACATTGGAAGCTTCTTTTTATTAATTAGATACTTTATGTGCATTTGTTGTTATTTATTTAAATAATATTTGAAATCAGATATTGAAACTATTTTATGTGGAACTCTTAGGTAGAAAAGAGAATAATAAAAACCAAAAATTTGTTGCTTTTTAACCATTATTTAATTCTTCAAATGTTAAGATATACACTTTTGGACAAAATTAAGGGACCATCAAATAAACTTGAAATAACTTTTCCAATTTACGAGTTATTTTTAATAGACTTTTCACATGTCATAAATTGACGTTTATTAAACACAATTCAATAGTGTACCATGAAACAATTAACAATAGCAAGGCATTCTCTGCTAGGAAATGAAAAGTCAACAAAAAGGCCTAATTGTTGACACCTTTTTAAGTCTTTTAATTAATAAAGCGTGCTTTTTGTTTCAAAAATTAGTGAATTTGTTTGCATTAAGTTAATTAAATATGTCTAGACGCCATTGTAGACCAGAAGAAGTATCCCAAATGATTATTCTTCTTCGTGAAGGATATTCACAGACAAAAGTTGCTGGAATTCTAAATACCAATAAATCTGTGGTACAGAGGGCCGCAGCATGGTTCAGAAACACTGGTAGTTTCAAAAGAACACGCGGACAAGGTGCTAAAAGAAAAACAACAAATAGAGAAGACCGCTTTATCGAACTTCAGAGTTTAAGGAAGTGGTTTGTAACATCTCGTGAATTAAAAAGCGATCTTCGATAAGCCACTGGAAAAGAAATTTCTACCAAAACTGTAGACTAAAAGAAGTCAATTTGTCTGCTAGAAAACCAGCAACCGGTCCAACTCTCAGAGCTACGCACAGAAGAAATCGCTTAAACTTTTGTCCAAATCATCAAAGTTGGGACGAGGGGCAGTGGAACTCCGTTTTGTTTTCGGACGAGTCCAGATTCCTTCTAAGCAGGAATGATCGCCGTGCTCTTGTCATACGAAGACCAGGCGAGCGATTTGCATCATGGACCATTCGAGAATTTGGGGGTTTGTAATGGTTTGGGATGGCATACAATTTAATGGTCATACAGAATTGGTTTTGCTACGAAATGAGTCGCTAAGAGCAAGAAGATATAGAGATGAGATTATTGTACCCCATGTTCAACCATTTGCCGAAAATTTCGGCAATGGATTCATTTTTATGCGAGATAATGAGCCATACGCATAAAAAGCTGTCACTCCTTCAAATTGAAGCGAAAACTTTCGTTTCTATGCATAAAAAAATGTAGAGAGAAAGCTTGCACTTATAAGTGAAAGCGATCGCTCAAAAGAACAAGCTTCCAAGATGCATAAAAAGATGAGCTGACTAACAGAGAGAAGCTTTTGCTTCAGAAAGTCGAAAGCAGCTCGTGGTATAGAAGTGAAGTGTATTTAAGGGCACAAGAAAAAGTGGTGTGTCATAAGTATGGCGGAGATGGTTGTATTAGCCCAGCCAAAGGTGTAGGCATCACGCAAGACTACAAGAAGTTGTATAGATTTGAGGAGCCAAATGTCGAGTGGTTGGCAACCCACTTCCTTGGAGAAGAGTTTCAGACACGTGGTGTGGCGCTAGCACCAGTCCAAAAAATGAAAGTCTTCCTTCGTTTCCTTGCCAACCCCGGATTCCAGTCTGGAATCGGAGAAGAATTAGGTATACATCAGAGCACCATTACTTATGTTCTGAACTGCGTTTTGGATCAGGTTTTCTGATACCCAAGAGAGTATAATGCAAGCCAAAAAAGCATGGTTCATGAAGTACCGCTTCCCAACTGCTATTGGTACCCATATCCGCATTCAAAAGCCAGGCGTTCATAGTGACGATCGAAAAGAGGTGCCAACCTTAAATCTCCAGGCAACGTGCAACCAGAAATATGTTTTTACAAGTATTGAAGCCAGGTTGTCCGGTTCTGTGCATGATTCGCGTATTTGGAGAAATTCACCAGTTCGGCAATTGATGCAGCGGACAACGCACACAGTTCTTCTTGGCAACAGCGGTTATGGCATACAATCGTTTGCAAATCCAGTAAATGACGCGCAGAAGGATTTCAATACCTTACTGACAAGGGAAAGAGTCATCATTGAGTGTTCCTTTGGGTAACTAAAACGCCGATTTCCGGTTCTGCAGTACATGTGCAGAGTGCAACTTGCAAAAATTCTGGAAGTCGTGGTCGTATCTGCAGTTTTACACAACATTGCAAAATATCTCGGGGTCAAGGAATTTCCAGAAGAGGATGAAGAGGCAGTATGAGTATATGCCTGGCACACTTTGTACAACAGGATTTGCGTCTCCCTGCATAGCATTGTACAGAATCGTCTCCCATGGCAAGAGCCTGATTTTTTCTATTTCCGTCTTCTTTTTATCCGTTTGAGTTTTCATATTCCGCAGTTTCTTCTGAAATCCTTTCGCTGTCATCTCCTTCCAGAATTGGCTTATTTACTGTGCCACGATTCTCTTTAAAGCAGCTTGCTTCTTCTTCTTGGCCGATGGGACTTGTGCCTTGCTGAGAATTTCAGGATTATCCTTAGCCTTCTCAGCGATGAAAAATAAATCGCTATCACTTCCGGAGTCGTCAACATCTTTAAAGTCCGACTCAGACATTTTATTTTTATCAACGCACTTTTATCGTTAGAATTAAGAAGAATTCGCCACAATTCATTAACCACGCTTTTTTTCGACGTAATTAAGAACTCATCACACTTCAAAAAACAAAGAACAACACTCGGTTATAACTTATATGCATGCTGTTGTGTACCTATACAGGTCGAGACTTGTCTGCCACAAGCGTTTGCTTCTTTTACGTGAAGTGTTTACTTAGAAGAAAGAGCAAAAAGTTTTACATACGAAAAGAAGAGATAACTTTCACTTCTACCTTTATCTTCAAAGCAATCGCTTTAAGTTCCAACTTTGTCTTCGAAGATATAACTTTTTATTATGCATACGGCTTATTATAAAACCTCAGACGAGATTATTGTATCCAATGGTTGAACATGGACTAGAACTGGTCCAACTCGCTTAAACTTTTGTCAAAATCATCAAGGTTGGGACGAGGGGCAGTGGAACTCGGTTTGGATTTCGAACGAGTCCAGATTTCTTTTAAGCAGGAATGATCGCCGTGCTCTTGTCATACGAAGACCAAGCGAGCGATTTGCACCATGTACCATTCGAGAATTTGTCAAATTTGGTGGGGGGTCTGTAATGGTTTTGGGTGGCATACAATTTAATGGTCGTACAGAATTGGTTTTGATACGAAATGGGTCACTAACAGCAAGAAGATATAGAGACAAGATTATTGTACCCCATGTTCAACCATTTGCCGAAAATTTCGGCAATGGATTCATTTTTATGCAAGACAATGCCAAACCTCATACTGCTAACATTGTAACAGCTACGTTGAGAGATGCAAATATCCAAAGTTTGGAGTTGCCTGCCAAAAGTCCTGATCTCAATCCTATTGAGCATCTCTGGGATCAATTGGGCAATTGGGCAATTGGGTATTTTAAAATTTAAAGTATTTTAAAGTTTGTAAAATTTAATAGCCCTTAAATCAACTAAACTGTAAGGAAACACTTAGGTTTATATATTGATTCGTTTCATTAAATTTCGTTTTCTTGTTTTAAATTTATTTTGAATTTTACAGGTGGTCCTTTAATTTTGTCCAGAAGTGTAGTTTGAGTAAATACTTCTTTGATAGAAATTGAATCTCTCGAGAAATGTTTATAGTTGCTAGAATGTTATAATTACTCTTTAATATTAAGATTAACATAGATTCTGTTGGCAGATGACTGAATAATAAAACAGGTGTAATAACGCTCCGGGAAAAAATAATTATAAGTGCCCATCCTGAGCAACTTTGTTGCAAATTTATAACGTTACATGGTTCGGTCTTACGCCACGTATAGTTACGTTAGATTACTATCGCGTCTAAATATAGAGTACGAATAAAATGAAGAAAAATATGTTAATGCATAAAAAACCAATAATTAAGATAATCACTACAATAAAACATTTAAGATACCAAAGTTTCATAATTTATGGGCTTATATTGTCGTGTATAACCCGAAGGAAATCGGCTCTTTGGCTATAAATTTTTTGGGGCAGCTCCCAAATCTATTGTTTTATTTTTTAGTTAATTACTAACCTTGATGTTGGAAAAGCAATAAATATTTAAAAAAAAACCGTTTCTCCAGTTAGTTACACACTGACAATGCATATTGTGAACATCACGTGGTTTAAAGTAATATGCAAAACACAAAGTGACACTTGCGGCGGGTTCGACGCTCATTAAGATATAAAATTAACTTCGTTTTATTATATATAATTAGCCCCAACTATAAAACTACTCGTAAAAACATCAAGCAAAAGAAATCGTAAAAACAATCAGACATCTAGGAACGAAATTCCATTCGAATTTATTATTCTCAAACAGAGAACTATGCAAGTTAAATATGCACAAAATACATAATTACGGCAAACTAAGTACATATACAACTTGACTTGTACTTTACAAGCGAGTATTACAAGTTGTTATTTTTAAAGAGCACTTTGTGAGACATGCAAATCAAGTAACGTAATCATATGCACTTTTAAATGAAACTAGAAAATAATACTAAATTGAAAGGCACTTAAAATTATTCCGCGAAAAATTATATTCACGTTTCAATTAAAAAAAAATGAATATTTGAGTATCCTAAACAGTCTCATTAAGTATTGTATTTACCTGTCAGCCAACGCCCAAAGACTTAAAGTGGCTTCAAATAATTACCTGCAACAAAAAAAAAGAATGCAAAATTAGAATAGGAAGAAAACATAGAGAGAATCAAAGAATTTCAACATAAACTAATAAAAATGATAGCTTCATACTTCATTACTTCGGCTTTCATGCATTTCTAAGACTTCAGCCGCCTTATAAATTAGTCGTTTCTTTGGTTTGCGTCTGTTGTATGTTATAACTTCCTTTAATACGTCCATATACATAATATGTCATTTTGTTTATGGTGTGATATTCAATTGATAATTGCATCTAAAGCAAGAACTTTCGCTTTATGCAAGAATTGTCAATTAATTGGAAATAATTAACGTCCAGACCCTAAATCTCCAGATAATAGCTACCACTTGAGCAAAATGTAATAATTCTACACATAACTAGTCTTCGTTAGATTGGTATGTAATAACGTCATTAAATCTGACTTTGCATCTCTTAAAACGAGGAAAATAAATAGCCGACCCGGTTTCTAACGACGTCAACTTATCGTCAGAGAAAATCAAAACTGTATTAAGTCATCACCTACATGCATTACCTCAGTTTCGAGTTTCTGTAAAAGGAATTTCAATTAGCATCGGGCGAAAACGAAGCAAATTATGCAACTTTTTGTTGATTTTGTTGATTACGGAAAACATTATTTTTAGATTCTAACTGCATTAAATTTATCGCGTAAAAATCTTTAACGCTTCAACTTAACAGTTGTTGCAGTTAAAGGTTCCGTTTTTTTTTGTGCTCAAGTTGTTCCAAGTAGACAGTCAGGTGTATAGCCAATATTACGACACGTCGATTTGATTTCTTTGCGAAATTATCCCTTAAGATTGTCGATTAAGTAAATCATAGAATGTTGATGAATAGTCCTGTTATACGAAATTCAAAAAGCAAATAATGCGCTTGGTTTTACTCAAAGAAACTTTTGCTGGTATGATAGAAATCTTAGGTGATCAATGCCCTTCAGACGCATCTATTAAAAACTGGATTTCGGAATTTGAAGACGAAGATCAGATGTCAAAGATGGGCAAAGATAAGTTTCTGCTACTACTCCGGAAAACATTGATTCTGTTCATGATGAAATGGATTCCGAAATGCTTGAATGTTGATCATAAGCGCGTTCGATTCGTTCAACGTCATCGAAGGAAATCTGCCGCACTTTTGAAGATGATTCCTTAAACTTTTTGGATCGGCTTGTTACTATGGACGAAACGTAGGTCCAACACTATGACTCAGACACCAAAAATAATCCAAAGAGAGGAAGCATTCTGGTTCTCTACGACCCAAAAAATTTCGTGTTGAAAAATCGTCTAGCAAGATTCTTGCTTCAGTTTTCTGGGAAAAATGGTATAATTCTGTTGAATTATTTGGAACAGGGTAGAAGTATCACGGGAGTTGTTAATTAAATTACGTAACAAAATTGTGGAAAAGCACCATGTGGAGGTGTGTTTTCTTTGCAAGACAACGCTCCTTCTCACAAGTCATTGATTGTATTGCAAAATTGGTTTTGAATTGGTTGACCACAAGCCCTATTCCCTAGATTTAGCATCATCTGATTATTATTTGTTGCCAAAACTCAAAAAAATATTTAAAGGAGAAAAGACTTTAGATAAATGACGAAGTTAGATGTACCCTTGAGGTGTGGTTTGAATTTTTTGAGTTTTGGCTCAATTTGGAATACGTTTTCCCATAACCATTAAGGTCTCCAAAGCGTTTGTTTAATAAAAGCATGGGGGAAACTTGCTTGGAGAACTCTTTCATTTGTTCAACCCTTACAAATTTTGAAGGCTGGAAGACATAGACCATTGATGTTCAAACTAAATGAGGTAAGTGAATAAGGACATAATATTGACCCAACAAGCTACTACATAAAATTCGCTACCCTCCAATATTTTCACTTCACATTTACTCCCCTTAAGTCCTATTACACAATTCTAGTTTAACTTTAAGCAAAGGCTTAAACCCTTTGTTGAAATAATCGCTGTTATGAGTTTAAGTATAACGTGATCTAGAAGTCGTTTTACACTGCCGAGTTTCGTGTACAAAATTTGGTTTAAACAATTTAATTTATGCAATAAATCAGAATTTAAATTGAAGCAAAAACTCTATGAAAAAACAGAAGGCGTTCTGCAGTTCAAATTTTTTTCCAAATAATCATTGTAAAAACTAAACCAAATCTTGTACAAGAAATAGTCTAAAATAGACCGTCGCTTGAACCAAAAACTATTCAAATTGAATACTTCTTACTGGGTGTTCTATTTTCTATGTCATCTTCACTGTATAGTACAGAGTGGAATAAAACGTTAAATATGGAAAAAAATTCGGCAATTTACGCATCGTAAACTTCTCTTACAAGCAGCTAATCAGTGAGCAAACAGTTTAGGCAGGAATTTTAAATTATTTCTCCTAATTTACAAGCACTACACAGTTTATTCTGCTTTTACTCCTTCAAAACTTATTTTATTTCATTCTCCTTTCTCCTACAAGGTGATTATACTTTGGCTGAAAAGACAGTTTGCAATTGAAGGCCCCATTGCAAGAACAATGGACATGACCAAATGCATATCCATCATGCTGCAAATGAATAGGTGATGGCCGATATGAAACGACTATGCTGGATGGTTGGTGTTGATGTTAGAAGTCTAGTTCTTGCACAGGGCGATCTAGGATTGTTTAAAGAATGTGTCTAGATTAATAACTAATTTTCCCAAACTTTCGTATTGGGCCCTGTAATTGTGTAAAAGATATAATGACCAGTTTTAATAAAAATACAAGAAAATAGACCTTATACGGTATTATTATTCATATTCTCCTTAGTGTGGACATTTTTCGAAATGAAACTGCTTCGACTTACCTAGCAAATATTTTATTTGAAAAAAGCGAAATACTGGTAACAAATTATCAATAAATATACACTTCTCGACAAAATTAAGGGACCACCAGTAAAATTCAAAATAAATTTAAAACAAGATAACGAAATTTAATGAAACGAATAAATATATGAACCTAAGTGTTTCCTTACAGTGTAGTTGATTTAAGGGCTATTAAATTTAACAAACAAACACAAAAACACTTTAAATCTTTAAAATACCATTGGTCTTCTCATAAACTTATATCCTAATTTGTAACAAGTTAACAAAACTAAAATTATTAATAGCGTGTATGCCCTCCTCTTGCAGCTATTCACGCTGCTAATCTTCTTGGCATGCTTGAGATTAAGTTTCGTATACTTTCTTGAGGTATCTGTTCCCATTTTTGCACAAGCATGTTAGAGAGCTCATCAAGTGTTACTGGTGGTCTCGGTGCGTCTTTAATTTTGTTGCCCAATTGATCCCAGAGATGCTCAATAGGATTGAGATCAGGGCTTTTGGCAGGGCACTCCAAACTTTGGAAATTTGCATCTCTCAACGTAGCTGTGATAATGTTAGCTGTATGAGATTTGGCATTGTCTTGCCATAGCTGAAATTTTCGGCAAATGGTTGAACATGGGGTACAATAATCTCGTCTCTATATCTTCTTGCTATTAGAGACCCATTTCGTATCACAAACAATTCTGTACGACCATTAAATTGTATGCCACCCCAAACCATTACAGACCCCCCACCAAATTTGTCAAATTCTTGAATGGTACATGGTGTAAATCGCTCGCCTGGTCTTTGTATGACAAGAGCACGGCGATCATTCCTGCTTAGAAGGAATCTGGACTCGTCCGAAAACAAAACGGAGTTCCACTGCCCCTCGTCCCAACTTTGATGATTTGGACAAAAGTTTAAGCGTAGCTCTGAGAGTTGGACCGGTTGCTGGTTTTCTAGCTGACAAATTGGCTTATTTTAGTCTTCTTGTAACTCTTTTGGTAGAAATTTCTTTTCCAGTGACTAATGGAAGATCATTTTTTAATTCACGAGTGGTTACAAACCGCTTTCTTAAACTCTGAAGTTCGATAAAGCGATCTTCTCTGCGTGTTGTTTTTCTTTTAGCACCTTGTCCGCGTCTTCTTTTGAAATTGCCAGTGTTTCTGAACCGTGCTGCGGCCCTCTGTATCACAGATTTGTTGATATTTAGAATTCCAACAACTTTTCTCTGTGAATATCCTTCACGAAAAAGAAAAATCATTTGGGATACTTCTTCTGGTCTACAATGGCGTCTAGACATACTTAATTAACTTAATGCAAACAAATTCACTAATTTTTGGAACAAAAAGCACGCTTTATTAATTAAATGACTTAAAAAGGTGTCAACAATTAGGCTTTTTTGTTGACTTTTCGTTTCCTAGCAGAGAATGCCTTGCTATTCTTAATTGTTTCACGGCACACTATTTGAATTGTGTTTAAGAAGTTTATTTGGTGGTCCTTTAATTTGTCCAGAAGTGTATTTCAAAGCCACATTATATTTTACTTGCTTATAAAAATATTTAATGTATATTAATATGATTTTTTGGTCATCATGGGGGGTCTAGACTCAAAAAAGTTACGCATCAATCTTAGATTATCTGTGATGTGTAACGTGCCTGGGTACAGAATAATTTCGCAATTAATAAAAAAAAATTTAAGAGAGAATGTAGCGACGGAATACTTTTTACACTTGACTAGATAATCTAATGAATATATTTCTGTCAATATATTAAAAACACGTTTCAGATGATCTAAAATGGAGAACGACTGAATGATGGACATTTCAACATTCTCATGTTACTACAAGTCGAACGTCAGATTATTTAAATTATATTTTTTAGATCTACAAAACTGATATCAAAACTAATTTTTTATCGGCCGACTAAATTTTCACCGGCGTTGTCCGGGCTCTGACATGACCGGCTTCAGCCGAAATAATCGTGAAAACGCAGGCCAGCTCGAAAATAAATTTCGCGTGTAAATTATGCGCGATTAATTTGCACTTTAGTACAAGAGAATATTGGTCTAAAGTACAACAGGTTTGGTCACAGCAGGAGTTCAAAAACGTTTCCTGTCCTTGCCGCCGTGGCGCTGTACGACAAGCCGAACGTTGCTTATTTTGCGACTATACATATTCAACCTACGCAGGATTGCCAATTGTCGAGTTATTAAAATATTACCACTGAGATACGATGACGCAAACATTTGTAAAGAAAGTCTTTTATTTTCCATCCTGTTATAACGGGCAACGTATGTACTCTGTGACATGGGGAACTGAATCATGACTGCAAGTTTATTATTTTTTTTTCCCTTCAATTTTGTTGTTTACACAAAAGGTTCTTAAATTACTACGT
Source organism: Serrognathus titanus (assembly GCA_039766575.1). Lineage (NCBI taxonomy): Eukaryota > Metazoa > Arthropoda > Insecta > Coleoptera > Lucanidae > Serrognathus > Serrognathus titanus. Next base: position 7,013,277 of record CM077912.1, read on the forward strand.
CTTGTACAATGTAAAAATCTAAAACATTCTATCCAAAAAGAAAGATTAAATCATTTTATTGCTTACCGCATATCGATTTCACTACTACCACACAAACAAAGATGGCGCTCAATATACGACCATCATAAAACAGGGGTACCAACGAACTCATTATTACAAACACGCAAAATTTACTCCGAACGTTTCGTATGAAACAGGAAAATTTAAATCGGTATAATTATTTTATTTGAAGTAATAAATTGCTGCAACTTTTTTTTCTAAAATAAGTGCAATTTACACTTGCAAATGCACGCTTCTATAGTGTGCGAAAGATATGCCGTCTAAAACTGGTACAAACTACTTAGCAATTCTTCCTTCAATCGTCAAATGCCGCTGGCGTGCTTCAACAATTTTTTACATTCTTTAAGAGACTGGTAATAATCTTTGCGTGTCACTGGAAATTTATGACATCCTTTAACAGTATCGCAGCAACAATTAGAGGGGGGAAAATTTTGAAAAACCTTCAACCGTTATCCCGTGAACATAACAATCCGCATTATTTCTGATTGCCACTACTATTTACAAATACCGCTATTCTTCTTCTAATTATTATTAGTCAAGTAATTACTGTTTCTTATACTGCTGCGGTTAAAGCAACGACGTTCAATTCCATTTGATGAACAATCGAAAAAAACGTGAATTAAATATATGGATTACCTACTAAGTGAAACCTATTTATAAGATGAAGGAAAACATACAGATTAATACGAATGCATTAAATAAATTAATTGTGGTTTTCTACGGACGTCACGCAAGTCTCGAGTAACAAAAAGGAAGGAAAAACAAACCAGTAGCACAGATATTTGCGACAAACTCCTTAAGCAGCCAGCAATATCTAGAATTTAAATTAGTTTTAATTGATTTCTTCATCTCTTTAATTATTACTAACTACTTGATGATACTTGCTGCATCCAATGTGACGTGTCGGTGATGTTTTTTCTTTCTTCTTGACTTATTTTAAGATAATTACGATTCCTCAAAATTTCAGGCATTAAATCAATTTGCAATATCGGTGTGGAAGGCAAAGACGATTTATCAGTATCACTGCACATTAATTTATATTTACTTCTTACGTAACGATAAACAAACACGTTTCAAAGCAGATCCGTATAAAAGATTACGGAGGCGCACAGAAAAATACCGCACATTTATAACCGGCGATAATTAATGGGATAGTTTCTACGTGATTAAAATATCACACAACCTCCTACTAGGATTTTATTTTCCCGAAAGGAAAAAAAGGGAAAAGTTATTTCCAGCGTCTTAGCCTTGAGACAGACATTAAGCGATTTTTTTCAAAAGAAAATTCTATCGTATATTATGCCGTGTCACATATGACAAATAGTGAATTAACTACGACATAAGCAGATTGTGTTCTGTGATTTATTGCGTCGGTATTACTACGGTATTAATATTTTTAACATGTGTATGTAGAGAGGTAAGAATTGCGTGATCTTACGATTAACTTGTAAAACATTAGAACTTTTCGCAATGACTTTAAAATTTTTAAAAAGTTGGTGCTTCCTGGCTTCGAATAAAGTTCACTTCAATGGATCCATTAATAACAAAAAATATTTCTTAATTATTTCAAGCTAAAGAAGGAGAAGTTGGAAATGATAATTATCTCCCAAGTAAACGATAAAGACTAATTTAATACATTTAAGTGGTTATAAAATGACCACATTAATTGCATGTTGATGTGGATGCAACCGTTAATATGTATTAAACAGAGAGTTCACTGACGCATCTGATAGGAAAAAAGGTAAGCACAGTTACTTGGAGTCGCTTGTAACGTGCTTGCCAATATTTCACTTGCCTTTAATAAATCACACTCAGAAACTCATCCTTTTTATGTTTCCTATTAATTCATTATAATCTTTAAAATAATAACACATTTTTATAATAACGCATTTAAAAGCACCGAGGGCATAACATCCAAGTATGAAGAAATTTAATAAGAAAAAGTCATGAGATCATCGGCAAGAAGGTGTTCGATATGATGCCATTCAGATTAGATTTTTGTTTGCTTGTTTTATAGGCAGGGGAATTTAAACTTTTTTATTTTTCAATATATTCTCAATTTAAGTTCACATTCTTGTGCCACTTATTTCAATTCTTCTAACTCACTTGGAAAAAAATTTTTTGAAAGCTCGGCAAAACAATTGTTCTGATCTGAAGAAAATTGCATTCCTCGTGGGTTCTTTCTAAGTTGTCAAAGTAGGCAATAGTCGGAAGGTACCAAATCTGGACTATATGAAGGCTGATTCAATTCAACGAAGCCACTGGCGTCGATAAATTCCATAACCTTTCTTGCTTTATGAACCTTGCAATTGTTCCGCATGGAGCTTACGAGGTCGTTTTTATTCAAGAGCTCTTTTAAGTTTTGAAGTGTATTTCGGTAAGCTTCTGCATTAATTGGTGAGTCTTTTGGCATATGTTCAATTAGGAGGATGCTCTCACTATCCCAAATCATCGTAGCCCTCAATTTTCCAGCCTTGGAGAACCCCGTAGATTTTACTTTTGTCTTTGTAAAATTCGCCTCTGAATTTTGGGCTGAAATCTTCTTGCGACACACTTTTCGCTCTGGCTGAAGCTTCAGATACACCAATTTCTGCAACTTCTGAACGTTAGTCCTTCTTCGCTAAATCCCCAACAATTTTTTTTGCCATTTCCGTATTTCAAACTTCTAAGAGCTTTTCACCTCTTGGATCATTCTGAATGGGTTTTCTACCCAAACCAAGATTTGATTTGGAAATATGATGGACAGTCAAGGTTACACCCTGCCATTATTCTTCCTAGGATATTTTTTTGGCTGATGTGTCATGCAGAACTGTACGGCGTCGTCTGACCTCCTACTAAAAAACCGCTAATATCAAAACGTAACAAATGAGTCAGAATCCAGTTTGCACGTAATCATATTAACTGGTCACCAGAAAAGTGGAATACAGTTTTATGGAGCGATGAAAGCAAATTTTGTCTATTTAACTCTGACGGCAAACGTTATGTAAGGCGACCAAAGTGCGAAAGATTCAATCCCAAATATCAAGTTCCTACTGTAAAATTTGGTGGAGGCAATGTAATGGTGTGGGGATGTTTCTCGCGTTCTGGTCCTGGTCCAATAGTAAGAATAGAGGGTATTATGGATCGTTACATATACAGATACATATTAACAAATTATATGCTGCCATATGCGGAAGAAGAAATGCCATTGCGATGGATATTTCAATAAGACAACGATCCCAAACATTCTTCAAGGTTGGTAAAGGATTGGTTTATATCGAATTGCTGGAATGGCCGCCTCAGTCACCAGACCTCAATCCAATTGAGCACCTTTGGCATTATATTGGATTGAAAATTAAAACAATCAATTTTTCAAATAAGAAAGATCTACGGCAAGCTCTTGAGCGTGAATGGCAAAGAATTCTGGTGGATTATTGTTCTAAGTTAGTCGATTCCATGACAGACCGATACAGAACTGTATTACAGTCAAAAGGATTTGCAACAAAATATTAACTAGCTGATGTTTCTCAATCATATAAATGAAGTTTCCATGGTTTCCATACTTTTGTCCGCAAATAATATTATTATTTCTTATAGTTATTTCAAGTGTTGATTTTCTTAATGTATTTTTTATGATAAATATTGTTAATACGATTTAATTAATTATAATATTTTTTTTGTAAATGTTCATTGTTGAATAGATTTGATAAACATTTTATTAAAGTTTCCATACTTTTGGCCAGTACTGTATGTGGTTTTCCAGACGTGTCCACTGTGTCTACTAAAAAGGAGGACCCACTTTCTATAGTGACTGTTGCATATATGATTGGTTCGCTATGGACATTGCACCATCCATCCAATGACAGACAAACCGAATTTTCCGATAAATGTTTAAAACATTTACTTTTCTTTTCATTGTACATTTCATTTAGCAGTCGGTTAGACACATCATATCTAGGGGGTGGTATATATCCAGGCCGTAAAAGCGCAATTTACTTCCGGTTGCTCAACAAATGTGAAGTTGCTATTTGTTGCATAAATAGGCCTAGCAATTTGTTTACCTATTTCCTCTTTACTAGACTTCGTTGTACGCACGACAAAAGAAGACCAAGACCCAGAACTAGAATTAGATGCCTTTCTTTTTTTAATCGTTGAAGTATAAGCTATGAGCAATGGGGCACTATACAAACTGTCCTCTTCTAATGTGTTCGATTGTACATTTGCCACTATTCCTGGAGAGCCACTTCCATTATCTGTTTAGGTTTCTTTTTTTATATTACTTAAAGCACATTTTTCCCAGTGGTTTTTCATGCGTTCCACAAGCCCTTGCATTTTTTACAAGTAGCTTTACTTCCTCTTCTTCCAGCAAATTTACACGACTTTTCAATAAAATGTTGCCAAATAGGATCTTTTTCCTACCACTTCTATGAGAAGACATATCAACACAGATGGACTTTTATTCACTGTCATGAAGTATTACACACTTTATTACTCGTTATCGTTACGCAGTGCACGTTCGCGATGTAGACTAGAAAATAGCGACAACTCGCGTCATTCCCGATTATAAAGACAGCCGAATTTTAAAGTTCTGACAGGAATTTCTTTTGTTTATATGAAAGTGCAAGGTGGTGCAACCTTATTTACTGCTACGTTACACGTAAGTTATTTGATTTGCAAGTTTGAACAAGACGTATCTTAGTCGTTATTGTTATTTTCAATTATTCGTTATTGTTAATGTCAATTATTGCATTTTCTATGTAAAAAAAAATAATAAAAATAAAAAAAATCAATAAAAATCAAAAACTCGGGATTGTTTAAGAAAAATCGTGATTTTTTTGTTTTTATTTGATCAGATGCACTGAACTTTTATGTCAGCTATTAAAAATCAACAACCTCATGTACATTTTTTATAATCTAACAATTTTGAATTGAAAATTAATTGTATTATTTCTAAAATATTGTTCGTTCAAATACTCTCTATACAAATTACCCATTTTGGTCTTTTTATATGGAGTCACTCAACAATATCAAATAAATATTAATGGCAAGCATTGAATCTGTGCAGTGCAAAAAGTAACAAATAGTTCTATACGTTGAAGTATAAAATTATAATAAAAATCGACAAACTTATTCAGAAGCCACCAGATGGTAATATTCATACTTCGTTTATCACCACCAATAAAAAGGTGGTCTTTTCATAAGAAAGCAAAAAGTCTATTAACACTAAAATAACAATAAAAGATTGAACAGGCTTATGTATAATAAGTAGTCAGTAAGTATAATGGGATACGTTAGGTACGTATTCACATATGTGTATAAGCCGGGTATTAGTTTCTCGCGGAACAAGTTACAAAGAATTTTTTCTCCAAGTTACGGATCAGTAAGTCAAAGAAATGGCAGTATCTCTTTCTAATCGCATTCTTAGAGGTTTCAGATGGTATAGATATTATCTAACAAGACGGGAATCTTGATAAATGCAATGCTAATCCGGTTCTGTTTTATTCAGTTTGCGACTTAATTTAAAAACGCGCTTGATAACTAGTTCAGAGGTTTGCATTATCTAATTAAATACGCTAATCCTATAATAAGCATCACACTTTACAAACGAGCCATTAAGCTTTAAAATATCAATTTACGATGCTCGATTGAAACAAAAGAACAGTGTTGGAGTTGAATCTTAAAGACCTAATAATTATTACTAATTCATTAGTTATAGATAAATATGTAGTAATTTTCTTCGTCACTTCCGAACTATTTATTTTTCCATAAAGAAAATAGAATCTTATTTTTGATTATGCGATGATCATAAAATGGTCAGGTACAGGCTCTTTGTTTCTTGGTCTTCACACCACATTTGTATCTATATTGAGCCATACAATATTAAGTATTGCGGGGCGTAGTCGGCCAAATAAACCAAATCAATTTAGTGTGAGGGGCTCGGAGAATACTGAGCGTGTATTGCTGTACCACTCTGGTAAGTTGTCATGTTCATATGTAGCAGTAGTAGCCTCTTATATCGGCCTGTAAGTGTCCTGGCCATGTTAAAAAATCCGCCTTTTTGCTCCTTCTTTAATTTCCGTTTGTTGAACTTATTGGTTTGTCGAACGCCCACCGAACTTTATTAAAAATTATTTATATACAGGGACTTTTAATTAAAACTTCGGCTTCGAATTTCTGCATCGCATTTCCGAAATCACTATCAAATGTAAAACTAAGAAAACAATCAACTGAGCAGCCGAAGATGGACCAGTCGTTGCTTGAAAATGACTCGCGCATTTTTAACTCTCTTGAAATCAGATGATTGAAAAGGGCGATTCTGGCCAGAGATACGCGCAGTCACGGTACGTATTATACTTTTTGGGCAGTTTATTCCAACCCTATAATTTAAAATACTTTGTGGCCGTTGATAGGTTGACATGTTCAAGTTGGTACTCGGTGCGAAGGAGTCTTTTTGTTGATGCTTGGAACCGACACTATTTAGTTTCGGTAATTGTCACCTATAATTCGAAAATTATATCAAATGCATCCGCATGGACCGATTAGATCTACATCATTTAAGCAACTCTATCCTTAGAAAAAATTTTGGTTCACAGAAACGTAATTAAAACTTAAAAATTCTCTCAATTGTTTCCAAACCTAACGAGAAAACTGGATTATGAATCATTTGGCAAACTTTTATTTATTGCATTACTTACGAGTATCACTTTCGTAACATAGTAAGTAGTTAACAATATAAAACGATTAAACAAATGTTTAAAACGTAAGACCAGCTTCACAAATAGTATGGAATATTTTCTCGATAGAACCTACATAAGCAGCGGTTCTTAAGTCATGATCCAATTGGTGCTCCTTTGCAGCATCAAATATTAAATTCGCAGCTCGTTCCATACTCCACGTCAAACCACTATGAACAATATCTTTTTCCGAAGCACCGTGTATTCGTTTCTGGAATTCCATGGAAGGAGAAATGGGAATCTTTCTCGGTCCATCTTGACTAAAGTGTCTCTCCAAAGACTCTTGCACAGACGCCAGCAAATAGTAGTTTGAGTCACATTCATACTTAAAAGTCAATCGTCCGAAAGATGTGTGGTTAAGATTCTTCAACCATTCAAAGTACGAAACGGTAACTCCTCCGGCATTACACCAGATATCCGGCACGACTATTACTTTCCTCGCCAATAAGACCTTGTCTCCGGATGGAGTAATTGGGCCGTTCGATCCTTCTGCGACGATTTTTGCTTTTATATTTTCGCAGACTTCTTTCGTGAGGAACCGTTCACCGGCGGCGGGTATTAAAATGTCACACGGTTCGTAAATTATGTTTTCACCCTTGTAATTTTTGGCGCCGGAGAAACCAGAGATTGTTCCTTTCGTAACCTTATGCATTTGAACTTCCTCAAAATTAATACCACAACGATTGATTATAGATGCGTCAAATTCAGCGATGCCGATACATTTAGCCCCCACGCGACATAAATATCGCATAGAATGGAGACCAACATTACCAAATCCTTGGACGATAAACGTTTTATCCTTCCAGCCAAGTCTAAGACCTGCTATTTTCATAAGATATTCGTTGTGGAGAACAATGTCAAGGGCGTTGAAGATACCTCTTCCGGTAGCCGCAACTCTTCCATGAATTCCCCCTTGATTAATCGGTTTCCCTGTAACGACTCCAATGGCATTAATATCTCTATAACCAAACGTTTTATGATAAGTATCTGCAATCCAAGACATTTCCCGTTCGCTAGTAGCCATATCAGGTGCAGGCACATCAATGTGAGGTCCTATAAAATCGCGCTTCGCCATTTCTAGCGTGTACCGGCGAGTTATCCTTTCTAATTCACCCACGGAATACTTCTTCGGATTGATTTTAACACTACCTTTAGAACCACCGTACGGCAAGTTATTACAAGCACATTTATAAGTCATCAGTGCAGCTAATGCCATCACTTCATCCCAATCTGAATCCTCAGCATAACGAATCCCACCCTTGGCCGGCAACTTATGACATTTATGGTGACATCTCATACCGTGAATCATCTCATACTTCCCATTGTCCATCTTCACAGGAAAATGCATGTCGAGGAAAGCGTCTGCATGTTCCAAGTAGTTCATAATGTTTTTGACTTTATCTTTGCGCAGGCTCAGGTCCATGGGTGGGCGTCCTTTCGCAAAGTTCAAAGACTCTATCAATTTGGGCTCGACAACTAAGCGAGCTTTATGGAAATTGTACTGGAACATCTGGTAAAACGAAGGCCTATTCACGTTCGGCACGTCTTCTAAATGTTTTGGCATTTGTCCCAGTTCGGAGTATTCGCGTTTTTGTAACGCTCTCATGGAAGAAGACACTCTCGAATCATTGCGTGTTATTTCCAAAATGCGTCTGAAGTTTTTTTCTAACATCTGTGTTTTTTGATTGACAGCAAACAGTTTCAGGTCGCTACGTAACGTAAAAATAGAGCAGAATTAATGTTACGTCATAAAAAAACGCATCCGTCGTTGCAACATTTTTTTGTTCGCCGTTGACTAGAAAATGATACTCAAGTTTTTGTCGGTTTTGGTGATTGATGACGTAAGGCTCATCTTTCGTGAATTGGATAATAGCAACCAATTTGGTGCCTAATAAGTCATCCCACACAAAGCGGCCAAATAATACTTTGACAGCAAATTTTAAAATCTAAATTTGTTGCAAGTCGGTTTTGATTGCAAAGGACTCTTCCAGCATCCTCTGGACAGCTTTCTCAGCCCTATTTGGGGTCTCTTCAAAGTTTAACGAATTAGCCAAGTTACTATCACTATAATAGCATAGGATAATAGCAACTAATTTGGTGCCTAATAAGTCATCCCACACAAAGCGGCCAAATAATACTTTGACAGCAAATTTGAAAATCTAAATTTGTTGCAAGTCGGTTTTGATTGCAAAGGACTCTTCCAGCATCCTCTGGACAGCTTTCTCAGCACTATTTGGGGTCTCTTCAAAGTTTAACGAATTGGCCACGTTACTATCACTATCTTAAAATAAATTCCAAAATAGAAACAAGGTATTACTACAAATAAACTTTTCTTTTATAAATTTTCAAACTACTTCAACTCCAATCACTAAGAAGAGATGTCAAGGACTTACCACAAGAATTGAATCGGATTCACTTCAATATCGGATTTCATTAAATAAAGGGACCCCCTCCCCCGTGAATTACCCCTTTGTGAAAGATAGAATTTGAAATCTTTTTAGAATATTATTTTTAATTGTAAAATATTGTTTGTGAAGATTGGCGTTTGCAGTGTTTAAGGTCTTAACGAAAAATGCGTTTGCAATTTCCGTGTACACAACAGATGCTAACAGAATGTAAGAATACACTTGGTGCTGGTGCTTGTAGTTGGTAGGTGGGTGGTAGGTCTTAACATGGGACCGTGTCCGGCGATCGTGCACGATGTATAAAACAATCGATGGTCAATTAGTCTGTTGGCCGACCAATTAGCCAAGATCACCATCGCCGAATTAAATAATTACATGCAGGCAAATCTACCTGCTTAGAATTATCGGCGCAAGTTTCTCACATCATCGGAATATTCCCCGATTTGCATATTTGATTAGACATTTCTCGAAGACGTTTTTTACCTATGACAATGTAGTTGCGTAACAGCATCTCGAATCTCTATAATCAGAATGCTGGAGATAATTAAAGATAATAGATACGTACTGTAAACACTGGGTGATTATAATTTGGAAAATGACGTATCATAAATAACAGTAACATCAGTTTCTGTTATCTGTTGATGGCCGCAATGACGTTTCTTTTTTATGCTACCATGAAAAAGACGTCTCTTCAATCATGTGCTTCCAGTCGAGTACTTAAAATAATTACTTAAGCACGAGTCAAAATATCTTTTTTGTTGCTTTCATATTGCAATCATTTTATTTTACAAGTAGTTTTTACTTTTATTTTGTGTTTTTGTGTTAAAATAAATACAGTATGTAAAGGAAGCATTTTAGAATCCAGTAGATAGAAGGATGGTAATTCCAAATCTTATTCTTTTTATATAACTTAAAATAAAGTTGAAGTGGAAGACAAACTGGAAATAATAAAATGTAAAGTTTATTTTATGTAAAACTAATAAACAAATTAAGATAATGATCAATAAAGTAATCACGAAGTAGTTCCTTCTAAAAGCTATTTTTCGTTCTGTATCGCAGCATCAGTTATTTATGTATTCTGTATCTTATCTGTGGAAAGAATGTTATTACAACGGCCGAACGGTCACAAAAAAAAATCTATGTGTAAACGTTAGTGGCATTTAAAAATAATCTAATTTCATCTTAGATTCGAAGAGGGGAAAAAACATGTTAGGTGATTGCAAAAAAAAAGTTTATTTGAAATCAAATCTTGATAAGTAATCGGAGTTGTCATCTCGGCTTGTTACATAGTTGAATAAATTTGACGGGCATTCATAGAAAGATGAAAAATTAAACCGCCGCCGTCCTCCAATCAAAAACTCGTTTCGCTTTCGTATCGTTTTATTTCTTAGTAAATTATAAAATTACGAATGTATACAATATTCATAAATTATTTAGCATTACTAACATTGAAGAATTTTAATTTATAATTCGAGATTGTTCAAGCGGTTATGTATAAAAAATGCCTTCCAGGAATTCTCCTCTTTAGACAATTTACTGACGCATAATTGCCGCGGAATGGTTTATACGTTTAATAATTAATATTTCGTATCCGAAATTATCCGAAATTTATTGCCCTTAATATTACATGTATATGCAAAAATATACTCGGGTACAAAGCGAGAGAGAGAGACAAGCCCAAGCATGTTATTCGTCTTAACAAAGAAGCTCTACTCTCCAAACCCGTTGTAACCTGTAATTATTTTGATAATTTTTGCTTAATCTATTAACGGATCATAATATTTCAGCGAAACGCCAAAAAATCAAAACTTATTCTTTCAGATCATTATTTAAATAATTTAATCATTGCTGTATTTATACCGACAACTATAATAGCTTTTATTGTTGGCTAAAGCCAAAATATCTCAATTGATCTTAATTGCGATCTTTGTTTTCGCATTACAAAAAAAAATCGTCAGCAGAATTTTAAATTAAGTAAAATCTACAATACAATCACGATCCTATCCACAATAGAAGAAACACAAAGGCAAGAAAAAAAATTGTGAAAGAAGATAATTAGATCTTCGCTGACTTACTTTGCAATCGTTTTATATGAACCATACACTTCGAGAATAATGAAAGGTTTCCTCGACTTGTTACCATAACGAAGAGCGCAAAAAACCAAAACCGTCGCAATTAGAGACGTAAAACGGAAAATAATAATTAATTACCGCAGAACAATGCGTTTTATTAACTTATTAACACCGCGAAGTGCGAATTCCTGCGATCGTAAATAAAGCTTTTTGTTGCAAGCGGAATTTCCCGTTCTCTTAACGAAATAGTGAACTTTCAGAGTTACATTTGACCGATCTGTTACACCTAAGTTAATTAATTAATTCGTCTTGAGCTGAATCAGGAATATTTATCGGGCTCGCGCTGCAATAAATCTCAGTCCTTTTGCGCTTTATACCAATTAAGTGTTAATTTGTTGCATTCCTAATTTCGACCGTTATTCTTACTACGTATTCGTCACTTTCATCTTGTTCGGTAAATAAGTTTGTAATAAATAACTTTTTCTAATGGTTTTAACGTTCCGTAATATATTACGTGTGGATATTTATGTTCAGCTTCCATGCAAATTACACACTCTAATGAACTTTATCTGGAAAATTTATCTAAGAATGAGGTACAGGAATAGTTCCTCATTTATTATACATATTACACTGCGTACCTCTTACAGAACATAAACCTGAAACCTCTTAAGATACGAAGCCGTGTCTTGGAAAATCTTCAGTGTTCGATTATGTAAAAATTGATTTACAAGATAAACCAGAAATTGGGAGAGGTAACATAATCAGATTCAATCATTTGTTAAACTAACGTAAGCAAGAAAATGATCAACGCAATTAAAAATTTAAAGAAATCTTCATCTCGGCGAAAACCAAACGCTAATTTCATTCTGCTGAGTAAAATAAACTTTTTTTAATGCAAAAACACTACTCATTTAAATTATTAAAAATTAATGCCTGAATTTCTGAACTGGAATTCGAAACCTCCAAGTAATTAGACTTCTTCAAGAGAAATAAAAAAAAAAATAGGATTTTAATACATTATCGAAAAAACGAATCAGTGAAAATAGCATGAAATAATTCAAGACGGGCGCATTTAATTTAATGGCTAAAGAAGATTCGGTAGCTTTGAGTAAAGATTAGCATAATCAGGGACGAGTTAGCAGACCGGGGTTTTGCAAGCATTCAAGTGTAAACTACATGTGTTTACATGATACGCGAAAATGAGCACAGAACGAGCTGGGAGCTTACTCTTCTTCCTTCATGCTTGCTCAACTGTTTAAGTGCCTCCTGCATCAACAATAAGAATCACAAAAATTCGACCGTAGCACAATTATTACTCTTGCGCTTTTTTACATCACTCGGACGACCGGCGAAAAAGAAACCTTTTATTTACTCGTTTGCTATTAGAACGGATTAAATAAATGAAGTGAAACGTACAGGAACTGCGAGACATTAAATCATTCAAAAACAACAAACACTACTTAATTATTACAATTATCAACAAACAAGTACTTTCTGCCTGTTCTTCGAGTATAATTAACTAATTATGTAAATGATTTCCAGGTTTACTCGAATTGCTCCTCATCTAATTCACTCGCGAAATATAAATGTATTTTGGAGACTGAGTTTTCCGGAAATAAAATCGCAATCACCTGATACAAAAAGTATATCCTGAATAAAATTATCAATGATGAGGTATTTATCTATTCTAAATTAATTACAATCGATTAGCTATTGAGTTAATATCGGTCATTTTCGCTACATTTCAAGGCGTAATCACCTAAAACTTTTATTGAAAGTATTTTAACACCTGGTGAAGTATTTGAAAAGTAGAACAAAGGCGTTCTGTTTTTCCGTATCGAATCGAATGCCAATGTCCTAGTTTTATCGGCTCAAGATCTAGAAAATCTAGAAAATTTCCTGGAAATTGTCGGGTGGTATTTATTATTGCAATCAGGTTTAAGAACGACGCTTACAATATCCTTTAGCTCATCGCTTCCTTCTCGAATTAAATCGTTTTGCTTTCGTGACATAAATAATTTGATTTTATATCCTTGATTTTGTTGTAGAAGCAATTTGTCGGATTTGTGATAATTACCGAACTTATTTGTTTAATTTCTTATTGTTTGTATTTGTTTGCACCTTAATTTCAGTTACATATGTTTTTTGCTTGGCCAAAACTAATTGTTGTTTTTTTTGTGTAAAATATAATATGATTATTGATTATAAATTTAGATAATGACTACAAAATCGATCATACATTAACAGAAAGTAACGAACATAAAGAAAGTATAATAAATTATTTTAACGGTCACTTAAAATTGGCACCATCGCTCTACGTTTCACTATCAATTGATAGCTTCGTCAGTTTCGTTAAAATAATTTATTATACAATTTTCTACTTTAAATAAAGAAAGTAGTAAGGGTGGGTGAAAGAGATTGATTAGATCAATATCAAAAAAATAATTCTTCAACATCATCTTGGCACCTGACTTAATAATAGTCTCTTGCCAACTACCAAAAAACTATTAATTTAATTTCTCTTAGGCCTTGTTTATTCACTTCCAAGTAACTTTAACCTTCAGTTTGTTCCCATAGTAACAATTATTTGTACAATTGTTACTATGACAATAAATCAGAAGATAAAGTTAATTGAAAGTGAATAAATCGACCCTAAGCTACACTAAATACACTTCAAAATTGCTGCACTTCCACTTACACTTATAAAATTGAAAACATTATTTAATTTTAGAACGTTCGATACAGTGAAGTGGTGTCAACAATTATAACTTTACTTTTTTCTCGCCTTATTGATAATCAATTCTACCTGCTTTTATGGTCAGAATAGCTTTCATGTCACGCTAGTTCTGATACACCATTTTGTTTTGCATTTTTTCATTTAATTTCAACAATATAAGAGAAGAAAACTGCTTTCACATAACTTGGACAAGTTGATACGAGGCAATAAAAAAAAGAACGAGATGAAGACAAAGGAAGGAAATGAGTGTGAAGGTGGAAAAGATCAAAGATAAGACAGAAGAAAGGAAAAAAGAAACGAAGATGTAGATGGAACACAAAGGAATGAGATGATGTTTGATTCGTTGTTACGGATTCACATGTATGTAAAAGACTTCCTAATTGTTTTTTAGGGTACACTGAAAATGTTTTGTATTTTATGGCTTACAAAGCAATTAAAGAAGGCCTCAATAGCGATTTCTCTCTGGTGTTATTGATCGCTTGAATTTTCTGTAACACTTTTCTTGAAAAGTCTATATCAGTATCTACGAACTGGTAACAGTAAAGAGCAGCAACGGTAGTAGCAAGAAAACCAGTAAACCTTAAGAAGTTCTTTTCTGCAACGAAGAAATGTCGGCAGAAAAATAATAACAAGCGATCTTACTGGAAGCCATGGAAAAAATAAATAGCCGGTGTGAGAGTCTATCTAAGATTTGATCAAATTTGGTAGATTAAAAACCTAAACAAACAAATGAAATGGATACATGATTTTAATGTGAACTGTGAAGGTTTTCAAACGAGGGAAAGGAAAATAAATATATTCAACTCGATATTTCGCAGCAGTTTAGCAAACTTTCTCAAAATAAATATTCCTTTCGCTCGTTTACTAAAGTTGTTCATTTATTACAAATTTAACGAGCAAGAAAAAATCTTAAACGCAAGTACTTGGATATATTATTTTCCTTATACATCACACCGCACAACAGCATTTATGTTGCATCCAATATTATTCATGATTTTGAATTAAGTATTGGCTCTCAATCAGTTTTATTGCAACAACTCTAGTTGTTGAAATATCGAGCAAAAATGAAAGATTTTCAAATTTAACATTTTACTAAGTAAATTTAAAGAGATAAAAACTTTCTTTTATAAGATGGGCAAGCACTAACTGTCTTTTGAGAACTCCTTTGAAGATTCCAACAATAGTCAGCCATCATATGAGTATCCCAACGGCCTTGATAGCGTTCTTCCATAGACCGAATGTCCTGATGAAACCTTTCTCCCTGTTCCTCGCTTAAATCACCTAAATTTTCAGGAAAACGGTCTGAAGGACTATGGAGGAAGTGAACCTTGATACTCATATTGCAACCAAGCTGTTGGTAGTTAGTTAACATGTCTTCAACCAGATGGGAATAGTTTTCTGCCTTATTATTTCCGAGAGAGTTATTGATCACTAAAGCAAAGGAATTCCAAGCGTTTTTCTCAACATTGTTCATAGAAATTGTAAAATTCGAATCTTTTAAAAGCTTCCTGATCTGTGGACCATCAAAAATACCAGCTTTCAGCTTCTCAGAACTTAAACTTGGAAATTTCCTTGAAATATATTTGAAACATTCCCCATTTTTATTCAAAACCTTGACATATTGTTTCATTAATCCTAGCTCGATATGGGGGGAGGCAATTTAATGCGATCTCTTGCTACTAACAGAACGCTAACAACATTGTGCTTAAGAGTCAAAGCTTCTCTTACAAGCCAGTCTTTCCTAGGCCAATGTTCATTCTTAGCCCTACTATCCCATATTTATGTTCTTCGTACTTAATTTTGTTCAGGACCAAGTAAATAGTAGGATATTGTTCCTTCACTTTGGTGGAATGTGCAATGGGCAAAGAACCAAGCTTATTACCCTTGTTTAGAAGAACACATTTAAAACTGCGCTTGGAAGAATCTATAAAAAGGAACCAGTCGTTAGGATCGTACTCTTCTGAACCCATTGCAGTCATCAGACCTCGAATATCATTGCGAAATACGAAATCATCCTCTTCAGAACAAAAGAGAAGAAAATCTTTTTCTCTGGTGCGGTAATATGAAGCTTTTGTGTCACTTGTCAGCAAATTTCTCTGTTTCAATCGTGAAGCTGGTAATTCAGACACACTTTACGACAGATTAAGGTCTCTTACTAAGTCATTAAGCTCACTTTGGTTAAATGGTTTTGGTGAATTTAGGGAATCTTCACTGTCTTCATTTTCAAGTGACTCTATGTGCTGACTACAATCTTCGTCTTGCAGTCTCTTGGGAGTTGATGGTAGAGGTACGGAATCTTTATTTATATTTAAAGCTGGTCTTGATACTGATAATATGTTGGGATAGGTCCACTGTGAACGATCTTCCCAATTAATACCACTAACATTCGCTACACAAAAATAGCAATCGCCATGGTGGTTAGACTGTTCACGCCATATCATTGACGTAAGGAATTTAAAAAAGCTTCATTTTTTGGTTGCCTATAAGCGCAAAGATTCAACACAAATTTTACGTACTAAATTAGGACACCCGGTCTTGTTTTGTGTCTCTAAAGGAAATCCAAAGTAGTCAAAACAAGTTTCTTTTGCAAAGTGCGAGACGGTTTCCTTTACCACAAATGAAACAAAAGTATTCCAGATTATTCACACACCTTCTTGGTTGATAGAAATATTGATATATCTTCGAAAAAAGTTTTATTTCGATGTCTCATTAATTTGAGCTGACAGCGACAAACTGATGATGTTTTTGGATTCAGCGCCTTCTGTTCATTCAAAGTCAACATAAGCAGCTCGTATTACAGATGAAACGAACAATTTTGTTTTGCAGGGTAAAATATAACAACTAAAACTTTTAAAATATTATCTTCAAGTTATAAACCGACGATAACAAAGATATTTCTTGCTTAAATCGAGGTCGTTGACTAAATCATTTAATTACAAAAAAATATTTACTTTTTAACACGAATACACCACCACATTCAATTCAGCTGTGCGACAGTGTGATAGGAAATCGTCATAATCGTAATCGTATTGTCTCCCCACGCTCACGCATTTAAGTTACAATCACCCAGTTAAATATTTCGCTGTGTCTACGAAATTTTATTATACAATTTGTCATAAAGAATAAAGAATCTTGACTTCGGTTCGGTATAAACAACATTTGTAAGATACTTGACGTGAATGAAGACAAGTATTTAAAACCATTAAAAAACGAAACTTTGTTACACACTTAAACACACCGGATATAAAATATGGTTTAAATAATTAAACTCTTGTGAAAATCAATAATTAGGCCTCCAGAAATAAATAAAGTATATGTATGTATGCTTGACCTGAGAACATATCCTAGTTAAATTATTATTTACGGAAACGCCATTAAATATAAATTATAGAAAAGAGTTGCAGGAATGGAAATGAATTAAGAAATAGCCTCATAAATGCCATTCGTAAACCTCCCCGAAGGGATACTCAACATACAATTAACGACCTAGAACAAGTACCTGTTTAATTATCAAAGGCAACTTGTTTCAACATTTGTTTATTATTAATTTAAATAAATCAGTAAGCAGCAAACTGATTATAGTTTTTTAGTGCAGATTGCAAAATAATAATTTTACGTTACCTACGCTTGAATGAATTCAGAATGATAAGTATTAAATAACCGCGACCTTCACGTAAACTGAAAGATGTAATGGTGATTGTAGAGTTATTTTTTTAATAAGATATTTGTGTACTTCACACCGCAAACATCAAGTATAGTACGTAAAGATATAAAATTAATTTTGATTATACGGATGATAAATTAGTCAACCTAAATATTATTCAATACGATATCATTAAGGGAAGTATAAAATTACTTGAAACTACATGACAACTCTGAATTATTCATCACGTAATCCAAACTCGTAATTTAATCCGGATGTCATCTACAATCATACTTGATGAGCTTTGCGTACAAAATCTAATGAGGAAAAGCAAGTCCATCTACGGCAAGAACTTGTGCGGTGGACTAATGTAATCATCCATTCTATTGAACCTTTCGGTTATTTCTAACAGAAAAAAAAACCAGCCTCACGTCGAGATCATTTTATTGGACCGAGAATATCGCAGTGGAATGTAAAAAAGATAAACTTATTATTTTCAAAACGGAAGATTGTCACTTCGTTACTTATGCAAGAACGATTAACAAAGATCCGCGGCGGCTTTGTGCGAGCCAAGAGGAGAGTGGTCTTGCTTGCATGGTCGCATTATGCGACCGCATAGTCACTATAAATGTCCGCTAGTTTGAATTATGGCTACAACTATATGAAAATTTAATTACTGCGTAGACAAAACTTCACAATTTTAAAGTATCGTAAACGCCAGACTTGTCAGTTAAAAGAAAAGTATCAGTTTAAATTATAGAGAGAATACCATCATTTAAATCTTTGTCTCAAGTTTTTTTTTTATTTTCTTTATCTATAATATCTATAAGGCAGTAACGATAACAGAAAACTTCCTTCAATTGGAACATCCTGTACATATGAAGATTTTACTTCTACTCGTACTAAAACTGATAAAAAGCAGTCCTACTTGCCCAAGAAAAAATAATTTGTAATAAATTTCCATTTAACTTAAAAAACTATGAAGTATTCGGTATTTTGTTTGAAATAAAATCAGTTCCGCATGATCAATTAATTAATTAAAATTAATTCACCGTCCCAGTTGTATGTTATGTTTTTTGAAACGTCAAAGAGCTAATTGGCCAGTTCTGCACAGGCTAACGAGTATTTTGTTTCAAATGAAAAGCAGTTCGACATAATCCACGTTCAATAATCGCGATAGCGATCATTTGGCCAACAAAACCAGAAGGAAATATGTCAACATTAGTCAAAAAGTAAGATCTCCACTTACTGTGGTATGTCAATAAAAAATAAATCCTAAGCGAAGATTAATTATAACTAAAGTAGTTACTTCTTTATTAATTAAGTTTTTATTAACGCGCAACGATACGTCGGTTATTTCATATATAAAAATAATCTTGTCCAGGAAAAAAAATCTTATTTGTTACAAGCAATGCTGTTAGTTGATTTTTGCCATTTTGCAATAACTGATTATTTAATTATTCTTATCTGTTGTTAGATCTACATTAATACATCAAATGTATTCGAGTTTAAATTAATCACTTTCAATTTCAATCCATTATTTTTACTCCCCGATCAACAAACGTGCTAAAATATTTCGCAATTCGTTATATTAGTTCGCGTCTGAGAATAAAACTGTTCAAATTTCGCGCTTACTCCTTTTTTTTTGTAATCCAATCCTTCGAATCGTCGAGTACTGTCGAGAACCGACGAGAATATGCGCGAAGTTTGCTGGAATATGATCGTAGGTCAATCTTAAGAAGTAGTAAGAAAAAAAAACTAAAACTTACATAAATAAACGAAGTAAACTGTAATGAAGCAATTTTCTAAAATTAATCGAATTAATCAACAACGCAAAATGAATACCTCTGCTTGTTTTATCCGCATTTTGATTAATTCACTTTACGTACTCTGGCAAGCAGTTACGTAACCTGATAGTGTCTGAGTTGCAAAATGTAACACATTTATTAAGTCATTAAAGCAATTTTGACACGGAAACACTGAGACTGATAACCGCTCGAAATTATTGTAATTTACATTTAATACCTGCGTGTTTTACGACACAAGATAAATTTATTTAAAACGAAGAAAATGCATAACACAAGCAGTAAATAGATGATCAAAATTACTTCCCATTTTGTTAAAATTAAATGTTCTTAGTTCTTAAATTTTGATCTAATGCATACAGCGAGCCATAGATAAATTTAGGGCAATTAAGTATGATTCTGTATCCCTTGAAGCTTCTAAATTTTTGTTATTTTTTTTTTTCTTTTTTAATAACACATGTCTGTGAAACTTCATAATAATAGCCTCGCAGCGTCTCGATATTATTAAAATATTTCTTACAAATTAAATCCGACAGTTGATATCTTGGCACGTAATTATTTTGTAAAACGGAATAAATAACGCCGAAGGAGCGGGCGACTATAAATAATTTGTTGGGAATTGTTAAAAATGTCAATTAAGTTTTTATTGGTGCGAGGCAAAAATACACCCGAGCGATAATAAACGAGAGAAAAATGTTCCTTCCTCCCTGCTCCGGTGGATTGTATCGCGTTACATAGTAATCGTAAAGAATAAGAAGTAACAATTTATAAATAACAAGTAAAAGTTGGTGGTGTCAGACAGTAGGCGCGCACAAAAGGCTTAAGTTCGATATTGCTCAAGAGCAACTGTGGTGTTCCACTAGCCATTTGTCATGCGGGAATGAAAACCACGCATATAAATCTGTCCCATAACTTACGGGACGCCAAAACAACACGACACTTACAAAAATCTCCTTAAGTTATTGCTTATTATAACCACACATATGCACATGAACTTGCACTGCCGCAGATTGGACTTCGGACTTTTGGGTCCACATATTCGGTGTACACAGGCAATAAAAAGAAATTACCTTCCCAAATATAATTACAATGTATCTTTACGTATTTAATATAGTTTTCTTCCATTTTTTTATTTCACTTATAACTTTAACAACGTGATTGATACACATTACCAGCAATTAAAGTAAAACCTTCTTAATTATAATAATTTTTGTATTTCCTTTTTAAACATTAATTGTTGTTAAAAATATAATATCCCTGTGGATATAAAGTCAGTAAATTTAATTTCCGATTCGCTTTTTAAAGTATCTGAAGACCGCCAGAGGTTGTAAATTGATTGCATGAGATAAGATGAAAAAAGTTACAAACTTTGTTATTACTAGTAGCAACTCAGTTACTACTTAACACGTGTGACACCATCATATTATTTCGCAGGTGGCAATGAAAGCACTTTTTTGTAATTGACATACCTCTAAATACAAATTAAAATGAAATTTTAACGTTCAATATTATAGAAAGTTTCTTAATAAAAGTATAATAATGCTTATTGGCATGATTACGGTATACAACGAATTCTGAAACAACACTGATGGGTTTTTGGTATAAAATTGGTTCAGGAAATGGTTTCGCACTATGTTCTAGTATCCACGACATAGCTTAATGAAAGGAAGACGATTTTTACTACATTATAGTCAAACTAAAGGAGATAATAAAGAAGCTAAACGTGATATGCCGATCTGATCAACCTGAGTTAGGAATACAACTTGATCTTCGAGTGATTGCAAGATCCAAAGCTGTTCCACTAAAGCTAAAAGGAGATAGCTATATAGAAGTTCTTAAAATTATCAATCGATCGATCGGCATATAATAAAAAAATGACGTGTACTTTATAAGATACTTCAAACAAAATAATTCTGTTTTGCTTGCACTGTGCATCTTTGCCTTTAACTCCTCGATGAATGAATAACTTCTTATCTCCAACCCCTCTCAAATATTTGCTTTTTTGATAAGAAAGTGACTTACACATTTACTTGGATTTTCTATTAAAGTGTGGGTAATTTGGAAAGCTGAAAGCCTAGTTCGTTCTGCATAACTGGGCTATGAAAATACAACTTATATTCTAAGTGCTTCTCCTTTTTTTTTAAAAAAAGGAAATAGTGAACTAATCTTCATGTTACTAATCTTCAGTGCGAATATCATAATTTAATCACTCAGCTTCTTCTACGTTAAGCTCTTACCATTTTGAATTCGCAGACTTTTTGTGATATGTGTGTAGATGAATTTTCAAGTGAAATAAAGAGGTTTGAAATACACTTCTGGACAAAATTAAGGGACCACCAGTAAAATTCAAAATAAACTTAAAACAAGATAACGAAATTTAATGAAACGTTTCCTTACAGTTTAGTTGATTTAAGGGCCATTAAATTTAACAAACTTTAAAATACTTTAAATCTTTAAAATACCATTAGACCGTCGCTTGAACCAAAAACTATTCAAATTGATACTTCTTACTGGGTGTTCTATTTTCTACGTCATCTTCACTGCACAGTACAGAGTGGAACAAAACGTTAAATATGGGAAAAAATTTGGCAATTTACGCATCGAAAACTTCTCTTACAAGCAGCTAATCAGCGAGCAAACAATTTAGGCAGGAATTTTAAATTATTTCTGCTAATTTATAAACACTACAAAGTTTATTTTGCTTTTACTCCTTCAAAACTTATTTTATTTCATTCTCCTTTCTCTTACAAGGTGATTATACTTTGGCTGAAAAGACAGTTTGCAATTGAAGGGCCCACTGCAAGAACAATGGACATGACCAAAAGCACATCCATCATGCTGCAAATGAATAGATGATGGCCGTTATGAAACGAACTATGCTGCATGGTTGGGTGTTGATGTTAGAAGTCTAGTTCTTACACAGAACACAGGGCGATCTAGGATTGCTTAGAGAAGGTGTCTATATTATTAACTAGTTTTCCCAAACTCTCATATTGGACCCTGCAATTGTGAAAAATGTAAAAATACAGGAAAATAGACCTTATATGGTATTATTATTCATAGTCTCCTTAATGTGGAGATTCTTCGAAATGAAACTGCTTTGACTTACCTTGTAAATATTTTATTTAAAAAAAGCGAAATACTGGTAACAAATTATCAATAAATATACACTTCTCGACAAAATTAAGGGACCATCAATAAAATTCAAAATAAATTTAAAACAAGATAGCGAAATTTAATGAAACGAATAAATATATAAATCTACGTGTTTCCTTACAGTTTAGTTGATTTAAGGGCCATTAAATTTAACAAACTTTAAAATACTTTAAATCTTTAAAATACCATTGGTCTTCTCATAAACTTATATCCTAATTTGTAACAAGTTAACAAAACTAAAATTATTAATAGCGTGTATGCCCTCCTCTTGCAGCTATTCACGCTGCTAATCTTCTTGGCATGCTTGAGATTAAGTTTCGTATACTTTCTTGAGGTATCTGTTCCCATTTTTGCACAAGCATGTTAGAGAGCTCATCAAGTGTTACTGGTGGTCTCGGTGCGTTTTTAATTTTGTTGCCCAACTGATCCAGGAGATGCTCAATAGGATTGAGATCAGGGCTTTTGGCAGGCTACTCCAAACTTTGGATGTTTGCATCTCTCAACGTAGCTGTGACAATGTTAGCTGTATGAGGTTAGGATTGCCTTGCATAAAAATGAATCCATTGCCGAAATTTTCGGAAAATGGTTGAACAAAGGGTACAATAATCTCGTCTCTATATCTCTTGCTGTTAGCGACCCATTTCGTATCAAAATCAATTCTGTACGACCATTAAATTGTATGCCACCCCAAGCCATTACAGACCTCCCACCAAATTTGTCAAATTCTCGAATGGTACATGGTGCAAATCGCTCGCCTGGTCTTCGTATGGCAAGAGCACGATGATCATTCCTGCTTAGAGGGAATCTGGACTCGTCCGAAAACAAAACGGAGTTCCACTGCCCGTCATCCCAACCTTGATGATTTTGACAAAAGTTTAAGCGATTTCTTTTGTGCGTAGCTGTGAGAGTTGGACCGGTTGCTGGTTTTCTAGCAGACAAATTGACTTCTTTTAGTCTTCTTCTTACTCTTTTCGTAGAAATTTCTTTTCCAGTGGCTAATCGAAGATCATTTTTTAATTCACGAGATGTTACAAACCGCTTTCTTAAACTCTGAAGTTCGATAAAGCGGTCTTCTCTGCGTGTTGTTTTCCTTTTAGCACCTTGTTCGCGTCTTCTTTTGAAACTACCAGTGTTTCTGAACCGTGCTGCGGCCCTCTATACTACAGATTTGTTGGTATTTAGAATTCCAGCAACTTTTCTCTGTGAATATCCTTCACGAAGAAGAATAATCATTTGGGATACTTCTTCTGGTCTACAATGGCGTCTAGACATATTTAATTAACTTAATGCAAACAAATTCACTAATTTTCCAAACAAAAAGCACGCTTTATTAATTAAATAACTTAAAAAGGTGTCAACAATTGGGCCTTTTTGTTGACTTTTCGTTTCCTAGCAGAGAATACCTTGGTAGAGTTAACTGTTTCAAGGCGCACTATTTGAATTGTGTTTAATAAACGTAAATTTATGACATACCTATGAAAAATGTATTAAAAATAACTTGTAAATTGGAAAAGTTATTTTAAGTTTATTTGGTGGTCCATTAATTTTGTCCAGAAGTGTACTTAGTGCGTTCAATAGTAAAAAGATGCACCTTTTTGTCTCCATGGTTCTTAAAATGCAAACTTTTAAGCTCTAAAATATGGGGTATATGATTTTTAAAAGTAAAATAAATTAGTTTGAAAAGCTCAAGGGATAGCTTCACTGTGTAGATTTGGACTCGGCGAAGCTAGCAGCAGAAGCCGTGCCTTTGCAACTTCAACCAGTTTCGAGGTATGGATTTGAGCAAAGCAAAGCTATTGACGAACGTATATGATTTTTTCAAGTAAATTAAATAAGCTCAAGAGATAGTTTGACTGTGTAGATTTGGACTCAGCGAAGCTAGCAGTAGAAGCCTTGCTTTTGCAACGTCAACCGATTTCGAGACATGGATTTGGGCAAAGCTAAGCTATTGACGAACGTATAAAATTTTTTCAAGTAAATTAAATAAGTTTGAAAAGCTCAAGGGATAACTTGGCTATGTAGATTTGAACTCGGCGGAGCTAGCAGTAGAAGCCGTGTCTTTACAACTTCAACTGATTTCGAGGTATGGATTTGGGCAAGGCAAAGCTATTGATGAACTTACTTCCTATCTCTAATCGTTACCAAGGCACATATGAAGTATAAATGCTCGACCTAGCTTCAGTATTTGCATATTTTATAGGGGGTATTGCATTGACAAAATAATGTGAACCAATTCAAATTTAAAAAAAAAAAAAACTTGGCACGTTTTATTTAAAAAAAAATCTTAAATAAATCCACCTATTTAATATGATTATTGATCTTCAATGCGCACGCAAAATTTCATAATTTAATTATAAGTTACTGGAACACAGATTATAAAGGCGCTCCCATTGAAAAATAACGCAACAAGTAAAAAAGAAAATTATTAAGAAATATCTGCTGGTTTCTAATTATGGTACTAATATCTGCACGTATAATTATGAAGCATTTTACATACGTGCAATTTTTGCTGAGAAAACTTCGCATAATCCACTTCCAATAGATTTTTAAGTTTCAACACCGGAGGCAGTTCACGTTCTGACAGGCCGCCATGCGATCGGCGCATGAAGAAGCAGATTGCGGAAAACAATGCGAGTTATTAAGTTTAACGAAACATTACCTCGAGGATGATAGAAAGGTAAAACAAATAAATACGCTCTTATATTCGCAAAAAGGCTTTCCATTATATCTAGCATAATGGAACGGAAAATAAAGTAGACCATAACTTATTCTAGGAAGTTAGAAAGTTTACCTCGACGCAGTTTTATCGGGGCTTAAATGTTATATGTCAAGTTTCGTACTGATACAAATCGCTGAAATCATGGGAAACAGATTCATAAATTATGCATTTCGCAAGCATAAGTTTTGTTATTAAACAATTTTCCGCTCTCTGCATCTTTACATGTTCCAAGTCTACTATATAACTGTGTTGCATAGTTTACTGACAGTTTCGTGATTGCAAGTCAATGCCGGGCAATATAATTCGTGTACAATATGTGTACTAAAAACTACAGCACGTGGAACAAGTACAAAATGGAAAATTACTTGTAAACTATGTAGCTGAATTATCTAAGCATTTAATTAATGAAAAAAGAAAACAGCATAGGAAGTAAATTATTTTAAATATTAGAAACAGGAACAAAATTGAGTAGAAGTATGCAATTCTAAAAGTTACGTAAACTAATATTTTTTATTTAATATAATGGTGCACTGCCTAAGTCGTTAATTTAATTTCGCTCTACTTTAAAAGCTATAAAATAGTGTTGATAAGTATCAAAAGTAGCTTGTATAAAAAAAAAAGTAAAAACACATGCAACTAGGTAGGTATACTAATAATAATAATAATAAAACTACTTTCAACTTCTGTTCCAGTTTAGTTTACCGACGTCATTGAAGTTATTAACAATTCACTAAAAATGTCCTGCATATTTGCAAAGGCTGTTCTAAAATTACAACCAACAAGTAGATCGATTTATATTTATATCCGCGTTATAAAGAGTGCGCAAGTTATTTCTCTCGCCCATTAAAGGTTGTACTTTTTAAATTAATACAATGCAAAATTATGTATTATTTTACACGAGGCGCCTGCACTTCGTGGTTTTACATTCTGCACGATAAATTAATTAGCATGTTATAAATAATAGAAAATCAAGGTCGCAGGCAAGCGCGAGCTCGGAACTAAATAATACAACAATCGATTAAATAAATTGAATGGTAACGAACTTTTTCTTGCATGCCGGAATTTTTTTGCTATTTTCGTGGCTGCTCCTATAATTTATTTATACCCACCATTGTGGCAGAACTTTATTGATAATTACCTGTAATTTTGTTTACGATATTTTAAATCGGTGTCAATACGAGAGAAAATTCGAAACGTAGGCCACGAACATGATTTATAGCGGACAAGTCGCGATAATTCGTTATAATTTTATGCAAAGCATATTGTGTAATGGAAAATTACAACCTCTCTACACGTTCTAACAAGGCTGTGTGAAATTCTTAAAGAATCGATAGCCCTAAACTACTATGAGTGTTGAAAATGATTAATTGAATCAATCATATTATGAAAAATTACGTTGGCATACTTTATTAACTTTCAACGAATCATTTTTGTTTCACAAATCATTACACAAAATGTAAGAAAGTTTTAGTTTTCAGTTTTTCATCCCTAACAGTACTTATTTCTTTTGCTTTTATCCCTTGACAACACTATCCCTTTCAACATGTACCTCACTGGATGCATAATATCCCTTACCCCCAATTAACCAAATAACTTTATAGTCCTTAAAATAGACAGGAAATATTCTTTGGCTTGGAGCTCTAGAAGCAGATGGTGGTGCTTCAGGAAATTCTTTTATCAGTATTGTCTGCTTCAAAGTTGGTGGGATCCAAATGTAGTTGAAAATTATAATGATCTTGCGTATCAATTTTATCCACGATGGCATTTCTGCACTACTCTTCCTAGCTCGTAACTGATCCACATCTCTTCTTTAAATCCAACCATCTTCAATTTTTTGTTTCTCACAAATTGGACCTAATCACTCCTGGAGTTGGACAACACCACATTGCAAAAAAAAAATCGTTATTATGTATCAGGACTTGCAAATCCAACGTAATGAATGCAGGAACTATTAATATGAATCTGATTTTAGACATCCTACTAAGCCAAAACTCGTCGACCTTTCTTTTGTCTTGACTTAAAAAAAATGCTTTGGCGTTCCAACAAATTTGATTTAAATTTAATTAAAAAAGAAATAAATCTCGCCTATTTTTAAACACATAAATCACAATGTGAATTGTCTCAGTATTTTTCACGTCTTTTCAACACTTCCAGGTGGGTAGTGCTTTCTGACACCCACATCTCTAATAGTCATCGTGATATTATGGGCGATGGTCAGCTCGAATTTCTTGGAGGGTTCAAACTCGTAGCTTGCGGCTTAGGCAACAGCAATAATAAGATAATATTATTTGATGCCTTTTGAGGAAATATAACCTGTGAGAAACATGGAGATGAATTGATAAGTCGAGCGCTTCTGGATGCTGAGGGTTAGAAAATGGAAATTCTGCGGCCGGCGTTTTATGCAACGAGATTCCTCGTTTCATTTCATATTTATAGATTTCCATTAAATTGAGCTTAAATTGCGTATATTCCCATAACAGAAGGAGCGTACGTATTCTTATGAATCGACCGTGAATTGAAAGCCAGTTTTGTTGGCGACCTCAGCTCGCGCTTCTCGACTGGGAATGCAGCCTAATGCGCTTTCGCTGTCCTGCTATCTGCTGATACAGATATCGGCGAGGAATCTAGTTATGAAGCGCGAACCATCAGAGTTATAACCGCGTCGCACGGGAGCTAAACCTACCTACCTTCTAATGGATGGCCCGACCACGGCACATGCACTAACTCTGTCCTTGCCTCGCCTAAATGTAACCAAAACATTAAATCTTACAAGAAACGCTCGTGCCTTTTTATCTGCAGCTCGACTACAGGCTTGTACGTTCAAAAACCTTTTATCACCACTACAGATCTAAGAAACACGTACTTATGTGAAACGGTTTCTGAAAATTCGTTATTCTAACAGATTTTACCTACAAGGCCGCAGGTCTTTATGTTACAAACGACTTGTATGTTGTGCAACATAAAAATTTCTGACTTACTTACATAGTTAATTTAGCAGAAACTGCGATCATGCATTCATTCTAGATACTATTACTGTAACCTTTGCTTATAAGAAGGAACGGAGTTGAAGTAAACCACAAGCCAAGTTTCAGCCAATTTGGGCCAATATTACAAACGTTATGGCATATAAAGGAATTTGCTGGAACTCTATAACCAGCATCTTTAGATCCTGATCGCCTTCGTTGCAAGTTCTTTTTAAGTTGGTCGAAATAAGTAATAATGGAGGATGTCAAATCTGGACTGTATGGAGGATGATACAGTTCAATAAACCCAGTGGTGTCAATAAATTCCTTAATTTTACTTACTTGCTTTATTCACCTTGCAATTGTTACGCAAGAAAAAGATTTCTTTACACAGCTTATGAGGTTAGTTTCATACAAAAGTTTTTTTCAAGCTTTAAAGTATACTTCAGTAAGCTTCTGCATTAACTGGTGCATATATATTCAATTAGAAGGATACTCTCACTATCCCAAAAAATCCTAGCCATCATTATTCCTGCAGAACTTTGTGTTCTGGGAAATAGGCCAGATTGTTCCAATACACAAAAAAGGCGACAACAAAGACTGCAACAACTATGGAGGCATTACATTATTAAGTATACCCCTCAAGATATACGAACAAATAATTGAAACAAAACTACGTACAAGGGTAGAACACACATTACTAGAGGCCCAAAGTGGATTCCGAAAAGGAAGGAGTACACGAGATCATATTTTCACAATAAAAGAAATAGTTGCGAAGAGGATACAATACAACAAGAAAACATATTTAGCATTTTTAGATCTACAAAAGGCTTTCGACAGTGTACCACGTAAGAAAGTATGGGAAAGCTTATATTCAAGAAAGGTAGAAACAAAGCTGATACGAGTCATACAAAATCTGTACAGAAGCACAAGAAACTACGTCATTAGCAATAAGAACATTTCAAAGGAGTTCCAGACACAAGAGGGGCTAAGACAGGGTGGAGCCTTTAGTCCAGTCCTATTTACAATATTCATGGACGACATAATAAGGAAATGTCAACAAGAGATGAAGAATCTGCACGTAGGATACAGGAATCTACAACCAATTTCTATATCTACATGCGCCTTCGCAGACGACGTGGTTATTCTCGCAGAAAATGAAAACGACCTACAAACAAACCTAACACTGTGGGATGAAATACTAACACAGAACAAAATGAGAATAAATACAGATAAGACAAAAATAATGGTTGTAGCTAAAGAACATAAGAAGACAAACATACAGATACAAGGAAGACGAATAGAACAAGTACAGAAAATCAAATACCTGCGAGTCATGTTTGATGAACAAGGAAGGCAAGAAACAGAAATAAATGAAAGGATAGAAAAGGCTAACAAATTGTATTATGCCATGAATAAGAACTTTATCGGGAAAAAAGAAATAACACGGAAAACAAAATTGAATGTATCAGACCAACAATGACATATGGATGCGAGACGTGGACATTAAACAAGCGTTTGAAACGAAGACTAGAAGCCACAGAAATGAAATATCTAAGGAAAGTTAAAGGAGTCACGTTAAGAGACCGAATGAAAAGCGCACAAATTAGAGAAGAAATGGAAATAACATCAGTATCAAAATTCGTGGAAAGACAACAGTTAAGCTGGTGGGGACAGCTTCAAAGGATGAACGACAGTCGACCGGTAAAGCAAGTATGGGAATCAAGGAGGACAGGAAAAAGAAATAGAGGAAGACCACAGGAATCATGGAATAAGATACTGAGAAAAACTCTGATAAAGAAGGAGACGACATGGAACGAGGCAAAGATACTAGCAAGAGACAAAAAATTATGGAGGAAGTTTGTGTAAGAAGAATAGAAAGGACATTTTTTTAAATTAAATAAAGCGAGGATTACATTAATTTAAGGAGAATTAGAACAAACAGTTTAACAGTAGGATAGATTAGGAATAGTTAAGAATAGAGATAGTGTACTGCATTAAGCAATCTCTCTTATAAATCAACAAACCCCACACTGAAAGGTAAGGGGTATACGATTATATATATATATATATATATAACTTTGTGTCCTTGCTTCTTTCGGAGATGGAGAACCTTTATCCACCAGTTGCATAGGTTCTTATTTAGTGTCTGGGTCCTAAAAATGTACCCCAGTTTCATCGCCGGTATTAATTTGTGAACATAGGTTTGGATTCGCTTCTAAAATTTTTGTTCTAACGTCAACAGCCTAGGAACCCAATGTGCTAAGGCCTAAAGTTAAGTGCAGTATTCTTAAAACTGAAGTTTCATATCCGTATTCATAATGCTTCCTTCAATAAAGGACCCCTTAGAATGGGTACTGTCATAATGCACCTGCCTTACTACAATCCCATTCTAAGGGTTCCCACATTGAAGGGAATCTCAAGGAAGCACGATCAATACAGACATCAGATATTTCAACTTTCACAGCAGTTGATGACTCTTTCAGAGGTCGTTCTATCATCACCAAATCTTCAATTTTTTTTTTTCATTTCTGAATTTCGAACTTCTAAGGGCCTTCCAGCTCTTGAATCATCTTGCTCTAATGAAACTACTTTGATCAAAATTTAACTTGGAGAAATGAAAAACAATTATGGTTATATCTGCCGTCTTTCTGTCAGTTTTCTCTTTTAAATTATGCGTTGAAAGTGACATTTGTTCAATAAACAGGCAACTCGCCAACTTATGGAACAAAACGTCACTCTCTATACTAGTTGAAGTACCCTGGCCAAAAATCGCATGGTATTTTGTTAAAATTTTATAAGTAAATAAAACTGATGCAACGAAAATCAACTACTGAAAAATTAAACTTTATGATGTGGATAAATTTATTACAAGTAGCAGAGACTGATAGTTTTGATGTTACTTCTTCCTATTCTATTCTCTTTCTATTTGTTACAGAAGTTGGCAACTACTTTTTCTGAATTATTTAAATTAATAGAAACGGTTCTTCAAGAAACTCTTACAAATAAGCGACTGACGCTTAGTTCAGATTTCTTACTTAACGCCTTAATTCTCTTTTTTCTTTCTATTTATCTTCTGTAGTAAGGCAAGATATTTTATAAATAAAAGATTATTGCTGCTACTTCCGTTAAGCTTTATCATTAAACACCAGTAATTTTCATAAATTTTACGAGATTTTGTTTTTGTAATGCAGAGAACCTGTAATGCAAAGTTAGAAACTGTATTTTGCCTTTACATCTTTTAGTTTTCTCCATAAAATTGAAACCTACGAGACATTCAGTTCTACCAATGCCTAGAACTACTCATATTGATTATCCTGTCTAATTGAGAACAGCAAAACAACCAGTTTTATTGTTCGATGCTTTACTATAAAACAGCATCAAGGAGTGCAATGACGTACTTTCTACTTAAGCTAAGATATGCCGTCCATATTTCGTGGCAAGAGTTGATAGAGAATTTTAAAAATCACTCGGTACATATACATGAAAATACAGCAATTAATTAATTTTAATCTAGGAGTTGCAGACAATGTTTGTTGTATGGGTATTTACGGAATGCTGAGTTTATAGTTTTAATACCGTACATAATTATAATTATTCTAATTAAATAGAAACTAGTTTTAAAAATAAGCGAAAAAAAATCTCTATTCCTTCAAATTAATGTATATTAATGAGTCTAATTATACAACTCGTTTTGTGTCGCTAACCGGCGACCGTTCGCGATCTCGGATATTTTACGAGCGAGAGACAGGGAGCTGCGGTAGCAAATTCTAAAATTATATGAAATCAAACATAGACGGCATTCCAGAAAATTTTATTCCAACGTAAACGTCGCATTTCAGTATAAATATTTACGCCAATCATTTCAAGTGAGGGGATTACAATTTATAATAAGTTATGGGACGTTCGAAGAAACATTCTAGTCCGTATAAATACGAAGCCCACATTTTCATACATATGTACCGAGTATTAAATTGTTAAGTGCGGCATAGATTTGTCATCGTCCGTGTATGATCCTCAAAAGGAAATTGAATTTTCATAAAAGATAATGATGACTCAAGTCTTAATAAAAGTTGAGAATGCCTCTGCATTTTATACGTGGGTATTTAATCTAACAATTAATAAACATTATTCGGAATTTAATAAAGTAAATAAGCACGTGAAAATTGATATACAGGGGGAGTTTCGCATAAAGTTGACTGACGGTGATGGTTTCAAGAATTATTAATTTGAGATTGCTGCGTGTACATCCGGTATGTATGTATAGCATATGAAACGAAAACAACTTTTCCTATTTATCATGCTCAGAGCTAGACAATGTACACAAAAAAAATGCCTTCATTTTTCAAGGCATTAATAAAATTTAACTTGTTAATTAAAGGACCTTCGAAGCAATGAGTTTGCAACATACCTCCGTTGCTACAAATTGCAAATATGTGTGCAGGACGCATTCGAGCAACAATAGTAGATAATTACCGAGAGCCACGATGCAATTTACGCCGCATTAAATTTATACAAACACATTTACATGTATTTAACACAGTCGTAATACGAGGGAACGGGTCGTTTCTCATTATTTACGGTACCGTAACGGCGAATTTATAAAATAAACACAGCTGAAATGTGCGATATGGTTGTTCGCTCAAAATACGATATATTGTTCTTCCCACAAGTGAAAAGACTTAGGGCAAGGAATTATTATTTATTGTGTTATAGCTGAAGTAGTCTACATGTGTTGTGTCGTATTGCCTCGGTGGGTATGGCCGTAATATGATATATGGCTTCTCAGTGTTAGAAATAGGTTGGGCTGTAACTGACATAGGAGTGGTTGGTATTTTCTGAATAATTACGAGTAAATTTTGCATCGTCCTTTTGTCACTTCCACCCGGGCTTGAGTCATTCAAGATCAACGGAAGCCCAGACTGTGGAATGCCGCCTTTGAATATGTTAACCTATCGATTGTTCTCGTAGTCTTATGATGTTAAAACTAGATCATAAACATAACGATTTCAAAACCTGTTTGGAACACCAGTGCATTTTTATTTAACCTTTGCAAAGTGAATTACATTAACTACATGTAATTTACCTTACAAGGTTCGCGTTTGCCCTGATTTACTATTACTTTAAAAAAAAGGATCTTCTCTTTGGTTGATTTCACTTTTGAACCATTTAAGTATCAGAAGTTTCTACGTTATGCATTATATTCTAAAGTTTGTTTATCTGATATATTTTGTTTACAAGCAAAAAAACTGTACTTCCAAAAACCATTTTTAATTGAATTTTAAGATTTCGCAAGAAAAACGAAAGCGAAAGTGAAGTGGCTTTTAGTCGGATTCCAAAATTCATTTTACTTAAGTCGACGAATAAAGATAAGCAAATAAGAAAGAATGTACGAAACAGGTACAGAAAAACACGATAAAGAAAGGTTCTAATGCTAAAAATATGTAGATTTGATGAGAAACAAATTTGCAAAAAGTGATCGGGGCACAGAGAGCACGTTTTAAATCGTAGAAAGATAATGCGATCAAAATAATTTAAAGAGGTAATATAACAATCTGAAATCCTTAGTTTATTATATGTTAATGAGACGAACACGGTGCAATCGCAAGCATTCCCGATGTTAGATAACGTTCCGCCATCCAGGCAGATATTTCAGTCTTCGTCTTGCTCGCATAAATCGCGCAATGTATACATCCGTGCTTATCGTGACGTTCCCACTTATGTTTAGAGATAAAACATCCGACGCTTGACGTGGAAATATCGAGGACTCTCTGTATAATTGCGATTTATTTTTAAATCAGCGAATATAAGTTCGCCTCAATTAACTTCATTCGCGGTATACGACACGTCTAAAAATAATCATACCGTCGGTATTTGCATTCGCACATACGTAACCTGAGACACTCTAATTGGAATAATTTCTCATCATTTCAGAAACTCAACGTTTCGCCGTTAATTGCCCTCCTTTGTGGGATTTACTTAAGTGAAGTCCCATTCCGTAAGTCACTAGTTTTAGATTCGATTCAAGTTCGTCCCCCACCTTTATCTCGTGGCACTTTCACAAAATTAAAGTCAATGTGTAATCACCTAATTCCTCATTATTTCAGAAACGTTTTGCCTTAATTGCCTTAATTAATTGATTACTTGCACAAGCTGCTGATGATCGATTTTAACTATGTTTATCATTTACTAAATTCAGGTTTTATTTAAACTCAAGACTTTCTTTCTTCCCGTGCACTTTTTTATATTAATTATATTGTGCATTACTATTAGTGTTTATTAAAAAAAGTTATGTATTCTGAAAGTAGGGATAAAACTTTTAGTCAACCACAGGAAGTCGCTTTTGGTCACATAATAGCATCTCCCGATGGTATAGTAAAACCAAACCTTCAGGCCAATGGCTCGGTAGCATTTAACCATTCTTTTCCTATCTCTCGCCATATTTCTCCAGTCCTTGAGTCGTTTCACATCCGGAGTCAGGGTGGCCTAGTACACCTTGATTTTGGTCCTTCCTGAAATTTTTCTGTATCCTGAGTTCATTTTTCTTTTCTTCATCGCACCTGCTGTCAATTAAGATCTCCCAAATACACACAATCACACCAACTTCCTCCAAATCTACAAACCTCTTCGTTTTCCAATTAGACATTAAAAATGATCTCTTCTGTAGTTCTTTAGTTTCCATCTGTTTTCACGTAAAGAGAAATTTTAGCAAGGCGCACATTAAAGCCACCATTGTCCGGTAACCATTCACACCCCTTCAGGCCAATGGCTCGGTAGCATTTAACCATTCTTTTCCTATCTCTCGCCATATTTCTCCAGTCCTTGAGTCGTTTCACATCCGTAGTCAGGGTGGCCTAGTACACCTTGATTTTGGTCCTTCCTGAAATTTTTCTGTATCCTGAATTCATTTTTCTTTTCTTCATCGCACCTGCTGTCAATTAAGACCTCCCAAATACACACAATTACATCAACTTCCTCCAAATCTACAAACCTCTTCGTTTTCCAATTAGACATTAAAAATGATCTCTTCTGTAGTTCTTTAGTTTCCATCTGTTTTCACGGAAAGAAAAATTTTAGCAAGGCCCACATTAAAGCCACCGTTGTCCGGTAACCATTCACACCCCTTCAGGCCAATGGCTCGGTAGCATTTAACCATTCTCTTCTTATCTCTCGCCATATTTCTCCAGTCCTTGAGTCGTTTCACATTCGTAGTCAGGGTGGCCTAGTACACCTTGATTTTGGTCCTTCCTGAAATTTTTCTGTATCCTGAGTTCATTTTTCTTTTCTTCGTCGCACCTGTTGTCAATTAAGATCTCCCAAATACACACAATTACACCAACTTCCTCCAAATCTACAAACCTCTTCGTTTTTCAATTAGACATTAAAAATGATCTCTTCTGTAGTTCTTTAGTTTCCATCTGTTTTCACGGAGAGAAATTTTAGCAAGGCGCACATTAAAGCCACCGTTGTCCGGTAACCATTCACACCCCTTCAGGCCAATGGCTCGGTAGCATTTAACCATTCTCTTCCTATCTCTCGCCATATTTCTCCAGTCCTTGAGTCGTTTCACATCCGTAGTCAGGGTGGCCTAGTACACCTTGATTTTGGTCCTTCCTGAAATTTTTTTGTATCCTGAGTTCATTTTTCTTTTCTTCGTCGCACCTGTTGTCAATTAAGATCTCCCAAATACACACAATCACATCAACTTCCTCCAAATCTACAAACCTCTTCGTTTTCCAATTAGACATTAAAAATGATCTCTCCTGTAGTTCTTTAGTTTCCATCTGTTTTCACGGAAAGAGAAATTTTAGCAAGGCCCACATTAAAGCCACCGTTGTCCGGTAACCATTCACACCCCTTCAGGCCAATGGCTCGGTAGCATTTAACCATTCTTTTCCTATCTCTCGCCATATTTCTCCAGTCCTTGAGTCGTTTCACATCCGTAGTCAGGGTGGCCTAGTACACCTTGCTTTTTGGTCCTTCCTGAAATTTTTTTGTATCCTGAGTTCATTTTTCTTTTCTTCGTCGCACCTGTTGTCAATTAAGATCTCCCAAATACACACAATTACTTCAACTTCCTCCAAATCTACAAACCTCTTCGTTTTTCAATTAGACATTAAAAATGATCTCTTCTGTAGTTCTTTAGTTTCCATCTGTTTTCACGGAAAGAGAAAGTTTTAGCAAGGCGCAGATTAAAGCCACCGTTGTCCGGCGATCAAATTCTTTTAATCAATGAATACCTCTACGTTTTGAATGTAGTGTTATTAATGATGAACGTCTTGCTAAAACTCTCCAATACAATTCAATTGACAATTACATTTAATTAAGTTTTATGCTATAAAGTTTAATTGGCAGTTTATAAGAAACAAAAGTGAAGGCCCACCAACCAAGAAAAATAATTGTTTGTCGTAAAATGCAATATGTCGTCAAGATCTGCCAGATTTTTTCCGAAACTGCCAAGAGCTCGTTGTAGACGAAATCTATGGATGCCAAAATAAATCGGAGGCTCGCCCATGACCCCAAAGAGGTCCTCGTGATGGGCAGAACCAAATTTCCGGATAGTGTTAATGTCTTAGGCATCGTGTCAAGTGGAGGGCATGTTATGTCTTTCGGAGGAAGCGTATTTAGAAGTCCCCCAGACAGTGTTGAAGCCGTGGATAAGAGCTGTGCCATCTTGAAGGCGCACCAGCTTAATACCTGCCATTTATTCCAAAAAAAATGGCTGTCTGAAAACGTCGATGTGTTTTAGTTGGTCTCCTAATTGTTCCTGACTTAAACCCTCTCGATTACCATGTGTGGAACGTAATGGAACTAGTCCAAGTACCTTAACGTCGCTTCCCTTCAAGTTACCATCGAGTATCTCTTTCAATAAATCCTCTGTCTTATTTTTATGAATTTCTTAGTTTTTCTTTTGTGTTTAGTTGCAGTTATCGACGATCTGCAAATACTTATGTATTTTGCTTTATTAAATAACAAGTTTATCTTGTTCCTTTAAAAGCATACGTTAATAATTGCTGAAATCTCTTCTACCTTAATGTGCCTACAAGTTTAAGCACGTGTTCATGTCGTAAGAAAAAGCTGAAAGAAATTAACCAAAATGTAAAACTAAGTAAGTACAAAAGGTATTCAAAAAAAAAATTTGCCTGGTAATGCCTACGTAATAAATTAAAAATGATACTTCAAGTAGGATAAATATTTGCAATTCATTATGTCAAATCAAGCACGGTAAAAATTATCACCAGTGTGATATAAATCCATATACGTACAATTAATGCGGAGTTAAACGCAAAATATAATAAGTTTCCCTTGTAAACCATGACGGTGTCCAACGGCGAAACCTCGGTTAATTTAGCCGTACCAGATTTGTACAAATGGGCAAACACAAAAATGGTATTTAGCCGATTAATAACGTGCGAGAATAATTGCTTATTTTATGCGATTCATACGCAGCCGAAATGCATAATTTTTCGCAAACATTTGGCTTTAGCGGCGAGCGCGCGTCGGAATAAAAGAAAAAAGTGGTCCACGGCGTGTAACTAAAAAAAAAATTCAGTATAAACTCCTGGACCAATGTTACTTCTGCCAGGGACGGCCCCCTATGAATTCGCGAAGACACTGATGTAAATTTATTGCTGTTATTTTCAGTTCAACTCTTCAAATTTGCATATAATAAATTGGGATGTTTCGTTTTTTTCTTTCTTATTTCGAATGTTTTAAGGTACAAAGTTAGGAACGGTGACTTTTTTTGCTCATCCAAACTATATGTACAATTTAATTTGCATTAGTTTAACATATGCAAATTAAAACAATAAATAAATGGTAGCTACAAGCAAAACGATTTTTGTTATAATTTTGCGGTAAAAAATGAATAATGAAAAATAATTCATCAATGAATCCTCTTTCTGTCAACGTAAATGCTTGTTTGTTAAAAAAATTAACCGACAACATATTTCATTGGTGCGTGCTTAATTAAAAACGTAATCAGGCGAACAAAATAAGATATAAATCGTAGATTCTTTTAGAACGTCACCATGAGACGCGGCTTCTTACTTCTTCTCTGATATATTATTGTTCACCACTCAAATTGATGACTTGCCTAATATTCAAATTTCGTGTATCAATCTAATCAAAATGCTAACATCAAAAATTATTTCTCCTTTTTTTTTATAATTGGCAGAATCGTTTATATCAATCAAGACAATTACACAATACGATAGGCGAGGTTTTATAAATAATACATTAATTTCCATCGATCATACAGCGAGAATTTGATTATCGTTGGCAACACGTTCATTTATAATTTTTATCTAGCACATAATTAAGGTATCCGCCATCGCGTTTCATTAGGAACGGTAAGTAATAGCGCAATGATACTGATTAGCATGTCATTTATTTTATTTCGCTGATAATGTTAAAGTTCACACCTCTTAGGACAAAATTAATGTCTTATGCTAGATGAGCGAGAGATATTTCGTGTTCTTCTTGGGTTTTCCGGTTCTTTTATAAATAGTGGCTGATTACTTAACAGAATAAAAATAACTTAGCGAGACTTAAATATGAATATAAGTGACTGATATACTGCGTGCCTCAAAACCTATGTCTTTAATTGAAAGCACAGATAGTTGTCAGAAAAAGAAGAAAAGTTTGTCATACAACAATAGGGAAGAAAAAATAAATAATAACTCCGGTAAAAATCACTTTTCGTTTTCTAAGAAATTGTTTTAGTAACGCTGGTTGGTGATTTAAATGGATTTAAATATCTCAGCTGTGCAGAATTGGTGTTTTCTGTGGCCATAAACGAATAAACTCCGAGATTTGTCTGTTGGGCTAGGTCATGTTTATCCTTCGCAAAAGAAAATCGCCAGGATTTTAAATAAAAACGTCTTCACGCGCGCTGCCGGGAGGTTTCCTACGACAATTGCAATTACTTTTTACTACTTTATTTATGCTTATTTATTCAAAGTAAAATTTAAAAGCAAACTGAATTCGTTGCACAGTTATGCACTTCAGTTTTATTTGTTTCATTTTCATGATAGTACATCGACCTTAACACTGTAAACTGCAAAATGTTATGTTTATGTTCATTAATAAGACGAAAATAAATGTTTACTAAAAATGTTGATAAATATTAATTAAATCCAAAAAACGAGTGGTTCAATTAGTTTTCGTGATGAAAATTAGATTCTGGTTTAAAATAATTCGGAATTTTCAGAAACGTTTACCTATACTCGCCTTGGCGATTTATTGGCACTGTCATAAAATAAAATTCAGCTGGCTCAGATTCGTTCCTAATACTTTATTGTTTGTTTTTCTTATTATTATCATGCTGTCATAAATTCACAGATGCTTACATTAGGGAGAGGGTTAGAATGAAAGACGAAGTGCTGAATAATAGTTTTTGAAAAAATTCAGTCCGAGCGAGTGCGTTTGTATTTTATAATAGACTGAGGTTCAAATCAATTTTTAAAAACATTAATAGGCTTAGTATTATTTATTAAATTTACGTAGTGTGCAGTTTGTTTTGTGTTAGTTTAATTCGTGTAAATATCTGTGTACATAACTTCGAAATAATTTTCCAGTAGCAACAAATAACTGGATACGACATGCCGAATTATGTGTTAATACCGCAGGACAACATTTTGAACATTTATTGTAATTACAAATATCACTGCCAAGAACAAGAAGTAAACTTCACTAAAATTCTAAGGTCATAATGAATGCACAGGTATGACAACACGTTTGATATGCATTTTGTGCTGTACTGTACATTTTTTTATTTCGCATATTGCTAACCGTAGACGTACAGTTTC
This sequence comes from Serrognathus titanus, assembly GCA_039766575.1. Lineage (NCBI taxonomy): Eukaryota > Metazoa > Arthropoda > Insecta > Coleoptera > Lucanidae > Serrognathus > Serrognathus titanus. Next base: position 7,053,360 of record CM077912.1, read on the forward strand.
AATTCTTAAATTACGATCTGTTAAATTTAATTTAATACACCAATGCTAGTCACATTGTATCTACTTCCTTAAGAAAGCTGCAATTTATTTTTTCATAAGCTGCACAAACACCGTGATATGAACAAAGTAAACTTCAAACTTTTTAATTAAATAAGTTAAGAGTTTAAAATACAAATTATGACTAAGTGTGTTGATTATGTCGTCTCTTTAACAAGCTCTTAAAAGAATTTCTGAAAAAGCGAGAACTAAAAATCATGTAACGCAACGAAAAACGCATTTCGCTATGCCAGTAATTGTCGGTGAAACACAGATGGATATGAAAAAATTGCCGATGACACGCGTGAGGCATCTGAGACGTTGACCTAACTCTTTCAAACGTAAATAAAAAATGTATTGCAGTTTTTGCTTTTTATTGAAACCGGACTTGCCTCAACAAGTCATAAAGAAGCAGAGATTTCAAAACAAAGTAACTGCACGCGCTTGTGGTAGATTACTTTTTAATTTTTGAGCAATACCGTTCAGATTTGGAAAATCAATCTCTTTTATAATGAGATACCTACAGTTTTAATTAAAGACGTAGGTTTTGAGACACCCTATATCATTTAAGTACATAAAACGGAGGTTGACTTATAGCACTTAATTCACCTTTCCACAAGATTGCATAACTTAATATCTATTAATTAAGTTGTTATTAACTTTGCGTTTTCATATGTACTGTTGTGAAAAATAAAATATAATTATAATTTTTATTATTCGTAATGAATGCTCGCACATGTTTGTATTTTTTAGTAATTTTCTGCAAAATCATTAAAACTCACATAAATTCTCTTTTCGTTATTTTGTTAAACCGTTGCGTAAGTATTTATGTTGTATTAAAAACATAGAAGAAAAACCGAATTCCTTTTTTGTAGCTTTCGGTGGCACCACGTTACTTATTTTTCGTCTACCGAGGTTTCGTCCTTTATTAATTCATTAATGGTAATTAGATTTTTTTAATTACTCCCAATTAATATGTTAACTCTTGCAGCAATTACCTACTAATTCACTATGAGAAAGAACGTCGCTTAAAATTAATTGATTTCAAAGTTAATTCGTCGCCTACAATTTTCCCGAAATTTCCCAATCAGAATAGCTATTAAACTTCGTGAGAAAAAATTAAATCTTTGAACGTCATATTTCATTAACGGCAGAACAGGTCCTGAAATCGTCACCGGATTTATTGGCCACTACCAAGACATTTTAATACTTTTATGGGTGTTTAAGATAACGTTATGGTAATGGTTATGGCTTATAGTAATCTCGACATGAATTTGAACGAAACTCTCGATACGTTCGTTTTTCTGCGTTAGGCCACGCACTATCAAATCTGCCTTCCACTTACGGCAGTTCAGTAAAGCCAGCGATTTCCTGAACGTTATCGAACTCGAAACGTAGTGGGCGGAGAACTACGAGGAACTGTAATTTTATAATAGCCCGGACCTCAAGTTAACAATGAAACCATAAAAGCTTTCTGGTGATTTAAACAAAGTTATTTATTAATATATTTTTTCGGGTATTTGAATAAATTTTAATGCGTTCGCTCTTTAATCGGTAAAATTTATGGCACTATTTGGGACGATTTTTATTTTTAGCGATTTTTTTATTGCTACCTGTAGTAGGTTGCAAATAAAATTCTGCTTTTGCATATATTAGATTTTATGTCTTCCATAAACTGAGATATTTATAAATTTGTTGCTCTTTAGAATAGAGGAGATGCGCTATTAAATATGATGCAGTCCACAAAATTTAAAGCAGTGCTTAAATTGAGAAATTAATTTGCGCGTCGCTGTTCGGTAAGTGAGTAATGCTTATATGGTAAAATATGTAAAAGCCATAAACTCTTAATTTGTTCCAATGGTATACCTTGTAGTTATTGTGTCCTGTGTTTTTATTGTTTACATTCCAGTAAACCATACCACTGAGCTTTGCAAATACAAGACTAGAGCCTGTCCATTAAGAATTATTATTTACATATGTTTTTTTTTTCTATTTATAAGTAATCACGTCGCGTTGTTTTTTGATTTAGATTCCACATCATTGTATCTTCCTGTCTTTATTCATCCCAGTAGAATAAAAAAAGAGCTAAATAAAGTTGCGAACACATGTTTCTCAAACGGCAATTATTTAAATGTTAATAAGCTAGAGACGTATATTCTTGCAAAGTTCCCCTCAAATGATGCTGGAAAACAAACAGCACGACATAATAAATAATTGTAATATTATGGTACCATATATGGAAGTTATTTAATAAAATAAATAAATGGTATATCATTAAATTAAAAATGTAAATTCATTATAATACATACATACAACTGATATCGTTTTATATTCTCTTATTAACTCAAACAGTTTAAAGGATTATGACGGTGCTTAGCTTCATATATTTACGGCCGTCCGATGCTTTGCAGGAATATAACTTACAATTATTTACTTTTCTGTGGCAATTACATTATTTTCTCCTTAACGATTTTCTCGTGTGCGTTTTTTTTTTTTAATAAAACCCGGCGCGTTTTGAAATGCCGCGTTAAGGAATGCCACGCTTTATTTGTTTGATTTATGTTTGGATACGTTCGGCACCCAATTGGGAATTTACGAAGTTATAAATATTATTGTTAAATACAATCGTAAGCGATACAAATTGTTTTACAAGAAAAGTGGCAGTCGATCGTAATTACGGCCATAAATTTCAATCAAACCTAGCATCTATAATAACTCTTGAATTCAACTGTCCAGAAAATTTCTTGCGCTGCTTTGTTATTATCCGGAGATATCTGATACCGTTTATAATTATCTTTTCAAGTAGTTTTGGAACGCATTACTAAAATTAATTTCGAATGGCGTACCTTCAACTATTTATGTTTTGGATGCCTTAAGTAGTATCGAAAACCCAAGTCAAATTATAACCTTAGCCTTTTAAGGTTTCGACTTATTCAAGAATATCATTATTAATACAAGTTCAAAAATAAATAGGACAATATTTATACTTGCCTCTTGATATATGATTACTTACGTATTTTAATTTTTTCTTTCTCGTTAGGTAATCCATAAAACTAATATTTATTCATATAAACACGCAAAGGTAGTAAACATGTAAGTAAAAAGCGATAACTTACAAATTAATGCAGTTCGTTTTTCATCGTGAAGTCGTAATTAAAATGCATTTCAGGAAATTTTTTAGATATGCAACTCCGATTACTAGGAAAAAATCGTGCACAGAAGTCTTCAGCAGTTTGCCTCGCGTGGAATTCAACAAAAGGACTGCTGCAACTGGTATTAACCTTAATCCCGGCGTACTGCAGAATAATGACAATAATCTCGGCGAATGCATTCAATTAAGTGTATTATCGGCATTTATCTACGTAAATGCAGATATAGTTATAAGGTAAGCACAGCGCGCTCACTGAAAAAGACAAAAAAAAAAATGTGGACGCCGCCACGCCGTATTTAACGCCGTTTATTATGCTGATAAATTGCCATGGCACAAAGTCTAGCGTGTTTGCAACCACATGTAGTGCTCCTAAGAAATACATAAATACTTTGAAATATATAAATATGGTGGTGCTAATAACTCACTGTACGAGTAGTGTCATGAATGTGTGAATAAATTCCATCAATATTATCGGTAAATGCAAAACAAGCAATCTGTTAAAATTTTATGTATGGAAGGATTTTATTCTGCAACATTCTAAAGGTGGAAATTAAAATATTTCAGAATTATTCCTTGCCTGTTTTCAACGTGCTTGATTAATTTAATATTTAAAAAAAAGCTCATAAAATATTGAAGTGTCTTTAGTAATATGGCATACGTATAAAAAAAATTAAAAACCCAAAAAAAACATATTCATTCAAATTCATAAGAAATACAATATTTTCCTTTGCAACGCAAATTATACAGTCTGATCATTAATTACGTAGATAAGATAACTTACTTTGCCCTTGATAATTGCATTGCATTCAAAAAAGTCATCATCGTCATTTAATTTTCAAAATATATCGAGTTTCTGCGTTCTGTAGTAAATTTTCGAACGAAAATATAATTACTAGTGCTTGTTTAGTTGAATAGCAACAAATACTTCAGATTTGATCTTTGTGGTTGCTGATTTCCAGAAATACTAAAACTCAACATAAAAGAGAATGATGGGACACCAATAATGCATACAAAGGATAGTACAAACTATTTCAACAACTATCTTGATGCATCTAATCCAAGAAATTGAATTGTCATTTGGCATTTACCAAAAACTAAAAGAAAAAATTATAGTGACGTTTGAACTTTTAGTAAAAATAGTTATCAAAAGCAAAACTAATTATGTCACTCTCAATTTTACAACCACCCGTGATCTCACTGTATTAGGAGATGCAACTTTGATAGACAAAATTAAAGTGTATCCTATATTTAAAATGCAAACACTTTATCATAAATTGCATTCATAATAAGTAAAGAAAATTTATGATTATGGCTGTATTACTAACCTCCGCCTTTTGAAAATAAATTTAAATTTTAAATATTATTTACATAATTTAATTTCAAATGATAGGGATTAGTGGGTATCCACATGATCGTAAATTATCTAATTTGTTGTCAATGAAATTTACGAAAAGTAGAAACGCTTTGATTTAATATTAAACTAAATAAGTTTTAACTCGGAAATTGAGGTTTCCATCTATACTTCTTTATCAATAATTAATGTGATTAATTAATTAAATATAATTATCTCATTCATAGCCAGTATTTTTAAGATTAAGACCAGATAAGTACTACAGTGTGTTCAGAAATGATTGAAAGGCGTTCGAATTTCCCACTCGCTAAAAAATTGGAACTAAATTCTGCATTATTTATTATTTTATTACTTCTACATGTTATGTTTCTCTTTTTCATTTGCCAATCAAATATATATATTCGTTGGTAAAGGTGGTAATAAATTTTTTTTTTTATAATAATAATAGTAAAATAAGCCAGTATCACACTACCAATAAATTTAGATCGAATTCATCATACTCAGCAGCAGCACCTACGTTGTGGCTTGAAAATTACTAATACGACAGAGCGCTAAATTCAAATGCAGTTCAATCATTTCTGAACGTACTGTATGTATTTACTTCGAATTAACTAAATGATTGCATCTATATTCTGTTCACGATTTTTTGCATTCAGAGTGGGCCGTGTTAAGGTGACATTTTTGTTGGTCCCACAAAAAAATATACTTGTCAGAAATTTGATTGACTTTCGTTTTTAATTTTGTGGTTACGTTTTTGAAAACTGCCACTGCCAATGTTGTCAGTTCAATTGTGCTGTACAAAGTATTCCATGAAAACGAGAAATATCGTCTCGAGCAAACGTTTAATGATTAATTATTTTTTTCATTGAGAAAGTTTGGGGTGAGGTGTGTTGTTTGCGTGTTCTTAGTCAATAATTGTGTCACAAAGCTAAGAAGTGTTACTTTATTAACAAATGTGACTCCAGATATGATAATAAACAATAATGACAGAATGTTTGTTTGTGTTTTCATAGAATCTTGTGCACAGTGGTGTGGCTAAATGGATCTTGCTACTTGTGCAGCGGGTGGAGAGGTGTATCGGCTTGTGCAACCCATCAGGTTGGCTTGTTCAGCCAGGAGTCTTTTTCAGACTTGTTCAAACCGAAGAACTGTCGTTCTCAGGCCCTGGATGGTCTTATTGTAGGGCTCGCGGCCATTTTCGCCTCGCTGTCGTAGAAGGGGTGAATACTCGAAGCCGGTTTGAATTTCTGAAGGGGATTCGAGGTTGATGCCTGGCAATGGTGTAGAGGTGCGCTGCAGGTGGGCAACAGCATTATATGAAGGGGTTTTTAAATAACAGGATCTTCTTGCTGTTGCCGGTGTCTCAGAACCTTTTCCATGGCCATATTTATGTAAAATATCTTATCAGTTTTCCCGAGAAGACCATCAGCTAGATCTCATTTAAAATTCTGTCTACTTTCACTACCTCCTCCAATACGCACACCATCAGATTCTTCTGCTAACACTAGAATTCTGCAAATCTGCTTATATTTGTGCATATTCGTGGCTATTAGTTTTGACTGCTAAAAGCATCGTCGCAGTCTATTTATAAGTTTTACAGATATACTTGCGTTTTCTGCACAATAAAATTTTGATGCCAAATTAAATGTTCCCTATTCCCCTTCCATTGATTCCATAGAAGAATCTGATTCATCATCAATTTCTAATTCTGAATCAGATTCTCCTAATGTAATAATGAAAGGAGGAATATTTTCAAACAAAAAATTTCCCATATGTTTCGTCCATTCTTCCGAAACTAATTTTTCACAATGATTACAAAAATTTTGCCACATGTCGGGGGTACATTTTGAAAGAGCCTCGCGCCATAAATTTGCAACCCTATCTTTCGTTGCTACGAGACAAATTGCGTCCTGTATAGCGGCCTTTAGTCTAAATTAGGTTAAAAATTTAAATTTAATAGTTTACCAAAACATGATTAGTTGATTCACCTGGACATCAGAGTGTTTTACGCTTACATAAATTATACAAGTAAATACAAATAACTTGTGTAAATAATCGCATTCTTCAAAGAAATATTTGTATTTATCCTCCTTATAAAAAAAAATAAAAATAACATACCTCGTTAGTACAATTTATTTTTATGTGGCACTAAAATCTTCAGCATACGAACGAACATATGCATATTCAGGGCCGTAAGGAGAGCTATAAAATATACAGGGAGATTATTATGAGACCTGTTCTTTAGTCTAATCCTCTCATTAAAACTACGAGGATCACTCACACAATCCTAATGACATAATTGAAATTATATACGGTCTCGAAACCGCGTCGGCATTCCTGAAAATAAAGAGGAAACGCCGAGGATGGTGTCGTAAATATTGGATCCTTGCACAGCGCCTTTAATATTCGATTATATTTTAGATATACGTTCATTTGCGACGGTTGAATCACGCGGGCTTAAGCGGAACTGGTAAATAAATTCTGCAGAGAAATGAACCGATTTAGAATTGGTATTTATTACGTGATCTCCTGATAAATCAATTACGTTTGAAATATTGGGTTCGTATTAAAACATGCAATGTCAATATTAAGCTCGTTTCTTGGCCAAGTAATCCTTTGCGATTTTTGCGTCTTTAATGCAAGGTAAACGACACACGTTGTACATGCAACAATAATTATATTGTCCGGATAACAACAATTATTAAAGTAAATCATATATCTGCACTCGCTTCATTTCATAATAACAACAATAAATCAGTGGGATCTACATACTTCGTTTAATGAATTTTGTAACGATCTGCGGCCATAAATCAACTCGCTTTTATATACATTTAATGAGAAACTGTAAATTTATTATATAAATTCTATTGTTTTCTCTCTTTGTCATTTTATTTATAGAAACGAGTGTTCGTGGTGAAATTCAATACTCGCATGTATGTATGTACTCACGCGTATGCACACCCAACAAAAGTACTTACGACGAGCATTCAAATTTAAATTTACAGAAATCTTACTTCTAGTTATCATCGCTTAAGAAGCAGGAAATACGTGCTTGTAATTAGAAGTGTTTAAAAATCAGGAAATTTTTGGCTCCTCGCTTAACACCTCGTTGAAATCTCCAAGTGCGTGCAAATCGAAGCATAACGAAATTTCAAGTGGTCATCCTTTAAAACTACACAGTTCGATTTCATTTCCCCTAGCATATTATTCAGTGCCATAAAATCATTAAAAATTATAAATTTGTAACCTGTCAGTGTCATAACATGATCTTTTTTTTCTCTTCGAGCCCCATAAATTATTCATGAAATTTACGAAAGAACTTCAGAAAATATATTAGGCACCTTAGAAGATGTATTATTTACACTTTTTTATACTGACGTCTTGTTAGCGCACTGCTTATGTGGTATGGTATGTTGTACAAATCTATCAAACACGCTAGCATTTTGTACGAGTAATTTCGTCCAAGTGTCGCTCATAAATTCAAATAATAATGCGGCGCATGGTATATTACTTAACACTATCGTAAAATCAGATATCAAATAATAGAACCATCGTAAAACGAAATAACTATGTGTTTCACATGGCCATAAAATATCTACCTTTATCAGCGAGTACAACACAAAATTAAATTAAAATACATTGTTTCAAACAATAATATTATAAAGAAATTGGATTTCAAGCTTTTCATTACTATTACATCGCAAATGCGAATAACCTGGGATGGCAGTGGAAGTCTCGAGCTACGCTTCTGCTGACAAGGCCCCAACTGTACAGAAGACGCTTGAGGTATCCACTGCAATCAAAATCTTTTTACATAGAAAATGCAATTATTGACATTAACAATAACGAATAATTGAAAATAACAATAACGACTAAGATACGTCTTGTTCAAACTTGCAAATGAAATAACTTATGTGTAACGTAGCAGTAAATAAGGTTGCACCACCTTATACTTTCATATAAACAAAAGAAATTCCTGTCAGAACTTGAAAATTCGGCTGTCTTTATAATGCGGGGATGACACGAGTTGTCGCTATTTTCTAGTCTACATCGCCAACGTGCGCTGCGTAACGATAACGAGTAATAAAGTGTGTAATTACTTCATAACAGTGTATAAAAGTCCATCTATATTGATATGTCTTCTCATAGAGGTGGTAGGAAAAAAGATCCTATTTGGCAACATTTTATTAAAAAGTCGTGTAAATCTACTGGAAAAAGAGGAAGTAAAGCTGCTTGTAAAAAGTGCAAGGTAGAAATGCAAGGGCTTGTGGAACGTATGAAAAACCACTGGGAAAAATGTGATTCAAGTAATATAGAAAAAGAAACAAAAACAGATAATGGAAGTGCCTCTCCAGGAATAGTGGCAAATGTACAATCGAACACATTAGAAGAGGACAGTTGGGGTACTACACCATTGCTCATAGCTTCTACTTTATCAATTAAAAAGAGAAAGGCATCTAATTCTAGTTCTGGGTCTTTATCTTCTTTTGTCGTGCGTACAACGAAGTCTAGTAGAGAGGAAATAGATAAACAAATTGCCAGGCCTATTTATGCAACAAATAGCAGCTTCACATTTGTTGAGCAACCGGAAGTAAATTGCGCTTTTACGGCCTAGATATGATGTGTCTATCCGACTGCTAAATGAAGTGTACAATGAAGAGAAAAGTAAATGTTTTAAAAATTTATTTGGTTTGTCTGTCACTGGATGGATGGTCAAATGTCCATAACGAACCAATCATATGTGCAACAGTCACTACAGAAAATGGGTCCTCCTTTTTGGTAGACACAATAGACACGTCTGGAAATCCACATACATCTGCATATTTAACAGAACTTGCAATAAACCCAATTAAAATGCTAAAGACTGAAAATCGCCGTGCAGTAAGCAGTTTTGTAACAGATAATGCTGCTAGTATGAATGCAATGAGAAATCAGATCAAACAGTCAACAGAATTAAATGTTATTACATATGGTTGTGCTCCATACAGCTTAAACTTGTTACGTAAGGACCGGGAAATTAGTGAAATTAAGGAACATGCTACTTTCATTGTAAAATTCTTTCGAAACAATCATTTTGCTTCAGCGACATACGCGAAAGAAGGAGGAAAAAAGCTTATTTTACTTAGTGACGTAAGATGGAAATCACTTGCTGACTGCTTACATGATTTTGTTGAAGCATGGCCCAAACTTTTTAAAATTAGCGAGGAACATAAAAATGAAATCGACAGTATAGTAAGTATTTGAAAAGAACAGCTGAAGATTTCTTAACTATGAACATGACATTTTCGCATAAATCGTGTAATGGGCGAACTACCGCAGAAGATTTTCCTATTTTAGGGGCAACATCCTACTTGATGTTTTTTAAACAATGAAATTAAATAGATACACAATTCAGTTTTAAAATTTAAATATTATGAATAAATGATAAGTTCCAATTGTTAAAAGCATATTTTTGATAAGGCTTTAATCACGATCGTGTAATAATATTTAATATATTTCTTGCGCAATCTAAAAATTGTTTTATTTTTATATTAATTATTACCTCTTAAATAAATGCAGCATCATTATAAAATTCTGGCTAATATTTTCTTCTTCTTTTCGCCAATTGTTCAGTCCTTATTTCTTCCATTTTATACTTTTTATTTTATTATTTTCTGTCAGATATATATTAGAGTGCCATTGCTATTTTGTCTTGAGGATTTTTTTTATAGTCAATTGTGTTTTATAGCTTTCTCTGGGATCCCACGTTTTCTAAAATTTTAATTTTCAGGACTATTAAAATTAAAACTTGCAGGTCTTTATGTTTTAAAAAATTTCAACAAATACCAATTCACTTTTCTCGTTCGGTTTTGTTTTGGTTCTCTTCTAGTTTTACTTTCAGGAATTTAATAAAAATTTGTTTTTTTTTTCTAGTATTTTAAATTCTTCCTTTATTTTAATTCTATTGCTGATTAACTTTGTTTTAAAATCCACTCAGAAATATGATCTTTCTTCAATCTCTTTATACTTTCAAAAATTTCTTGACTCGATGACGACATCCAGTAGATTATTCACCGATTCATTTTTCTATTTGATTTTATTTTAGGTCTTACATTTTTCTTTACAAAAATTCCATATAAATTTAAATTATATTATTACTTTCATTTTTTCTCAATTTCATTTCAATATGAGTCTTTTGTTTTTATTTTTCTTTTTAGTGTTTCTTCTTTTCTGTTTATTTTTATTTTAAAATGTTGAACGATTTATTCTTTTTTTTATTTTTCCTTCTGATATTGATATTGTTTCGACTCTCCTGATTATTTTTATTTCATCATATGCAAAGATCCTTTGTTTATAATTTAAGATCTATTTTCCCAATTGTTGATTGGTCAGATGGTTTAGTTTGGCCATTGACTTGGCGATTCTGTGCAATTTGACAGTTCACTTAATTTAAAACAAACCTCGATTTGAAGGTTACTTTTGTAATTTGAGATGTCAGTAAACGTCGCCAACCTAACAAAATAAAATTTCGAGTGCCTTAATGAGGCATTTTAAGATGCTCAAATAAATTTTAGAAGTAGTAATTAAAAAAAAAACAAAATACTTACTTACCAAACTGAAACAAATTACAATTCAAACAATTAAAATAATTGTAAGGTAATTTGAAATTGTTACAGATTTTTAAGTAGCGAAGAAATGCAATACGAAAATCTTTTAATGGATAACAAAATAGCAGAAACAAATTAGGTAGGTATGCAAGGAATTTTCAATTTTCAAATTTAATTGCAAAAGATAATTAAGAAAGAAATGAACTGAAACGAAATAATCTTCAAATAAATTCACATTAATGCTCTAATTACTAGATGTAAACGTTGTACGTTTACGTGCGGACACTGGAAAATGCAATAGTTCTGTACATGATTTTTAAAAACAATGTCAAGAATGTCGTCACGAACAAAATAAAAATATATGCATTCAATTAATTCCATCAACAAAGCTGCATTTTCTAACTAAATTTCATGGTCTCCGAGTAGAATTTAAATATTTAAATGAAATTCGTTTTGTTCGAAAGTGTGAATAAAAATACCGACTTCCATTTCACAACCTGACAACAATCATCTGCGGCTGTTGCATTCCCCCGGAGTGAGTCAATCAGTTTATATAAACACATAAGAGTTTGTAATTTACGTAATTCTGAAAGGCAATCAATAATCTTACCTTAATGCTGGAAGTCCTAGGCATTCCGCTCGCTGCAATAGCGTAAACTTCGATGTCGTAGGTGTCCACACCACGTTCACGATCGAGTTCAACAGCCGTGGAAAGGAGTCCCAGTTTCATATCGATGTCAAAAAGTCTGTCCACTTGCACCCCGGCACCGGTAACATTCGTCACGTAATACTCCACATCTGCAGAGTCAAACTTGGCCGACACTGTCAAGATGCTGGTACCCGGAGGTTCGTTTTCGTAGACGTTACCTACGAATGAGTCGCTGTCGAAAACTGGGCCTCTTCCGTAGTCATTGGTTGCGATGATCGTAATATAGGCGTCTGTACTTTTTCTTTCACTCTGCACCGCTTCGTCTGTCGCTTTAACGGCAAGCTGATATCTGGGTTCTGGATTGAGTATGGGTTTTTTGAGAGTGAGAGCACCCGTCGAGCGATGCAAGTGGAATAAATCAGTATTACCGCTGACAAGATCGTAAGTAACTAAGCCGTTAGTACTCGAGTCTAAATCTCGGGCGAATATGTTCATTACCAACGCACCTTCGCGTCGGAACTTCGCCTGGTTCTGTTGTGACGGTAGCACCGCCGAGTTCATCGACACAAATATGGGCGCGTTATCGTTTATGTCCTCGACTATCACAGTTACTAATTTATCAGCAGATAACCTGCTTGAAGCAGGTTGCGCCTCATCTGTTGCTACTACCGTAAGTCTGAAGGTATCTATTCTTTCTCGGTCTATAGGCAATAGCGTGTGTATCACACCTGTAGCTGGATTAATTCCGAAGTGTCTGTTGGAATCTTCCGGTTCTTGATGCGAAATTGAATAAGTAACGTTCCCGTTAATCCCAGAGTCCGGATCTTCTGCAGTTACGGTTACGATCGGCGTGTGCACCGGGATTCCTTCGCGGATTTGGCGAACAATGGCGGTGTTAGGGAAAGCAGGCGAGTTGTCATTGGCGTCTTCCACGGAGATTGAAAACAAAATCGTAGTCGATAAGCGCGGATTTCCACTATCCGAGGCGGTTATGTTCAGTAAATAGCCACTTAACTCTTCGTAATCTAACGGTTTATGCAAATACAACACTCCCGACGTCGAATCAATATGAAATGTATCCCTGCGATTTCCTGCCGTTATGGAAAACATTATTTCGCTGTTCACTCCTAAATCGGCATCCACAGCGCGGAACTGAATCAATTCTGTGTTCACCGGTGTTGTTTCGATCACAGAAATTTTCGTCTCCGTCTGCGTAAATACTGGCGCGTTATCGTTTTCATCTAGGACTTCCACGTAAACTGTTGCTGACGAGCTGAGCCTGTTCGATATGCCAGCGTCGTGTGCAATTACCGTAAGCGTATATTTCGAAATTGTTTCTCTGTCAAGCGAACGCGCTAGAACTATTTGTCCGATCGCTTCATCCACGTCAAAGCGTCCATCTTCATTACCACCAGCTATTGAATAGAACACATCCCCGTTTAAACCCTCGTCGGCATCCGTAGTATACAAACGTACCACCTGCGAACCGGCAAGCGCACCTTCCGAAACCTGCACTCTGTAAGGAGCCCGCAAAAATTTTGGCGCATTATCATTAACGTCAGTAATGTGCACGTTAACCTTCACTTTATCACGAAGGCGTGGGCTCCCATTATCCGTTACGATGGCTTCTAACGTAATGTAATTTTGTCCCGTATTGTGCACCAATTCCTCACGGTCGAACACATGCAATGTTTTGATGAAACCATTTTTGGGATCGATAACGAAATCGTTTTGAGAGTTTGACAACGAAAAAATTAGTTCGGCATTGCGTCCGATATCACGATCACTCGCGGTTAACTTACCAACAAAAGAATCCGGCGGTTCGTTTTCTCTTATACTGAAAGCGAACGTCGTGTTGGTAAATTCGGGACTGTTATCGTTCTCATCTATAACATGTATGACGACGGGAACTATCGACGATCTAGATGGATTACCCAAATCACTCGCCGTTACGGTAAGGGAATAATAATCTTTATCTTCCCTGTCCAGCGGGCTACGCACGTACAGGAAACCATCAGGAAATACGCCGAATTTAGCTTCTGTGTTACCCTCGGTGATCGCATACGAAATTTTTCCGTTAATCCCCTGATCGGCGTCGCTGGCGGAAAGAGCAAAAAACCTGTCGTTCACGGGGGTTGATTCAAGAAGTGAAGTCTCGTAAGAGGTATGATCAAACACGGGCGTGTGATCGTTTACATCTTCAATAGTAATCGTAATTACGTGTTTAGAAAATAATTGGGGTTCACCTCCATCAGTTGCGGTGACTTCAATATGCAGCGCACTACCCGGTTCCGCCCTAATAGGACGGTTTAAATAAATAACTCCGGTCGCCTCCGATATCCTAAACTGCTCCTCTGGATTGTAGTTCAGGGTATACGACACTCTGCTGTTGATACCTGCGTCGAGATCTCTGGCGCGCGACAAATAAACCTCTTGTCCGACAGCGGCGTTTTCGGGTAATTTTATATCTTCTTTATCGCGTAAAAACACTGGTTTATTATCGTTTAAATCCAGCACGTTTACGCTCACGACAGTTTTACCATATGATAAACCTACACGAGCAATAATTGTTAAACTGTACATTAAAGTCTGTTCTCTGTCTATTTTATTGGCGGTTGTAATTTTACCGGTATGCTCATCAATATTAAAATTGTGTTTGGGGTCACCGTACACAATCGAATAATTCACTTGCTCGGTATTTTTCACACGCACTTTCCCAACTTCTCTGCCAATTTTTACGGGTTTGGCGTCGTGGTCTTCGAGTATTTGGAATTCATACCCGCCGTAACTGTCGAAATGCAATTCTTCCACATACGATTCTTTAATTATTTCGATAACGGCATCTTCGACGGCGCGTTTCTCACCGTGATCTTTCGCAGACACTATTAATTTAAATATGTTCCTGTGGGAATTCCTGAGGTTTCCTCGAAGGAAAACGACGCCAGACCATTCGTCTATTGAAAATAAGCCGTCTCCTCCTTTATCTAGGTTGTAAGTGATCATGGCGTTCTTGCCGGCATCTAAATCGGTGGCGTGGACTTTTAGTACCGAAGTTCCGATTTTCGTGTGCTCTGAGAGAGGTACGAAATATTTTTGTGGGTAGAACTCTGGGTTATTGTCGTTTACGTCTTGGATATTAAGAATGACTTTCGCTGTTGAGGATTGCTGAGGAATTCCCTGATCTTTCGCTATTACGAGAATTTCATAATTTGAAATTTTCTCGCGATCTAATTTGGTCTTCGTCGTAAGCTGCCCGGTTAAGGAGTCCAAAGTAAACGTATTTGGGTATCTTTGCTGGACTGCAGGGTGCAGAGTATAAGTAACGCTGCCGTTAGTACCTTGGTCGTGATCCGCCGCTGTCAACATGGCCACGAGCGTGTGGGGCGGTGCACTCTCAGACAAACTCACGTTGATGTTGGCCTGAGAAAACTCGGGTGCTTCATCATTTTCATCCAATATGGTAACTTTCAACTGCGTGTGCGCCCACTTGGGATTAGGTCCGCCGTCTCTCGCCGATATATTTAATTCAACACTACCTTGCACTTCTCTGTCGAGAACTTCCCGTGTAGTAATCAGACCTGATTCGGAATTTATATTGAACCACTGCTCCTCGTTACCAGAAACGAAAGCATAATAAATCTGTGCATTTACTCCCGAGTCTTCGTCCGTTGCCGTGATACTCGCAACGTAAGTACCCGGAGGCGCCAGCTCACTTAAAACAGCAGAATATTCACTCTTCTCAAACACAGGTTCATGGTCATTAACATCATTCACGTGAATTATTAGAAAGGCCGTTGCTGTACGTGGTGGTGATCCTCTATCCGTAGCTACCACGGTTAAATTATATTTGCTAATTTCTTCGCGATCCAACACTCCATTAACCCTCACGATATCGAAACTGGGCGTGTAATCCAACCGAAAATGATTTAGTTCATTACCAGACACAATACGTACGTTTGTTTCACCGTTTAACCCTTCGTCCATGTCTATTACCGAAACGGCAGCCACTACTGAACCATTCCCGGCGTTTTCGTCTACCGTAGCAAAACCGGCGGTTGCGGGAAAATATCTAAAACGAATCACTGGATCGTGATCATTTGCATCCACCAAATTCACTGTAACATAAGTGCGCCCGTCTTGTCTCGGAGAACCGTGATCTCTTGCAAATACCGTAAAAACGCAACTTTTAGGGCAATTCCGGCCCGGTTTTACCACTTGGCAGTTCTGCTGTGGACAATCTAGCGGCTCGGTAGTTGATATAACTCCAGTTTCCGGATCTACTGTAAACTGCCGTTCTGTATCTGCGAGGTAGTATGTTATCTTCGAGTTATCTCCTAAGTCATTGTCAGTCGCCATCACTTGCAGCACCGTCGTCCCCGGAGGTACACTTTCGTTCAATGACACCGTATAATCACTATGATCGAATATGGGTGGATTATCGTTAACATCTAAAATAGTCACGTTAACTTGTAAGAAGCCGTACTTTGGAGGTTTCCCGCCGTCCCTCGCCGATATATTCAAAACGTAGAAGCCCTGAGTTTCTCTGTCTAATTTTCCGGTGGTCTCCAAATGCAAGTAAGACGTTTCACCTGTCGGATTAGCCGTCACAACTAATTTAAATTTATCGTCTTTGTTTCCTGCTATAATACGGTAATCGTCCGACACGGCGTTAATTCCCACATCCCTGTCAGTAGCCGCGTCCAGAAGTAACCTAGTTCCTTGCGCGGCACTTTCCGAAAACGACACCGCAATAATCGGTTCCGGGAACTCCGGTGGGTTATCGTTAATATCGATCACCACAATCCTAACTTCGATCGGATACGTCGGTTGACTCGAAAGCACCACTAAATCATATCGATCGTTCTGTAGCATTTCACGGTCAAGAACGGCGTTGGTCTTGATTTCGCCCGAGTTAGGGTCGAGGGTGAATTCCTTGGGTGGTTCGTTGAAGCGATAGGTAAACCCTGCTTTGGTGGGTATGCGGCCCACGATGCTTCCTTTTGGTTGTCCTTCGAGTATTTCTAACGTAACGCGCGTATCGACGGCTCTGGATTGCATTTGCGACGAGTAACTATCGGAAAGTAAAGAACGCTTCCGGCCCGGTCCGGGGCCCGGACCCTGCGCGCCTACGAGAAGAAGCGTCCCCGTGGCTACGAGCCAACATTTAATTCCCGTTCCCCACATGCTCACTATAACTTTAAACACTATCTTGACATGTCTTGAAATTGTCACCGGGTGTTACACTCGCGAGATTTATCGCCTGTTCCGATTGATATCTCCACATCCGAGTACTGAAATTATAGAAACATTTCGGCTCCGTTTGTTAACAGTCCGGTCGACACGTGTGTCTGTGTTAGATGCTGCAGTGCTCTAACATTCCTCAGCCCCTTGCCCCGTCCAAGAACCCGTCCAGCCTCTGGAGAACTGTGCGCTCTCGCTTGCTCTTGCATCGGTCAACTCACGGGCTCTCGCTCAAACTGGTATGCAATATGGCCGGCTGCAGACGAGATCAACAGGGTTCCGATCTCGGACTATTTGTCCTGTACTGGAATTAAACTATACTTTAATAAACGTTTAATCGACTAATATGCGCACTGCCATTCAACCCATCTCCTTCACTTCCTTCACTCACACAACGTGCATGTAAACACTTGCGCTCTTTGAGCTTTTAAATAAATTACAGAAAATAACAAAATATAATGAATTAAAAACGCACCTGTTTTTCAAGACTACTTTAATCAGTTAATCAGCGTTCATAAATCACCCACGACTCTGTGATACACATGTGCAGTACTTCCGCATTAACGACTGGTGTTTAACCGAAGAACAGCGGTCCGCGCGCGATCAGCAACTGAACTATTCAATAGATCTACCTGGGAGGAGTTGCGTGTTACGGCCAATGGTAACCTGCCGGCGTTGCCAACTCACCTGTACTCAAGTTATCCGACCTAAACATAAACAATATTTATGACTATGTCAGATGGACCAGGTTTAGCTCGTAAATCTATTGTTGAGATTTTTTTGTATTTTTAGGATAGGTATCTAATGCTCTATCTTCAGCAGGAGAATAAATGAATTAATGCCGAGTTACTATTGGATTTTTTTTGTTCAATTTCTTTCCGTCTATTAACTTCAAATTAGCATTTATTGCCTCGTCCGCTGCTTACATCAAATCTGTACTTTATGGCACGCCGGGAATTTAACGTTCTTGATTTAGTGTAAGCAGGCGAATCGTAAAACAGTTTTATCAGTTCTCGGCGGATCCGTTATTCAAAGTTTAAGACACAGTGAAAGTGAGAGATTTTAACGCGCGGTTAAGATGTGTAAACATATAAACACGCTGATTTAAGTAAACATTAGTAGATATTCCGTGTAACGAAAATGTTAACAATATATTTATAGAAAAATTTCATTCATTCTTGAGTGTTCGGGCGTAGATACTAAAATTTACGTTTCAAGAATAACATAAATTTTAAATTCCTAGAGAACGTTATTATAAATTTGAAGTTAAAAATCAAATAAAATCTTACTTAATGAATAATATTATAAAGAAAAAAATACTTTAATTGTTTAAAATAGTTATATATTGTTGTTATCTAAGTAACAGTAATATTTAAGGTTTAGTAGGCTTATAATTTTTTTCCTGTAAAAAGTAAAGATATACAGTACTGACCAAAAGTCACACAAGTCAAGAAATGTTTAATAATAAATAATATAAAAAGTTTCATGAAATTAAATTAATCTTAGTTGTAATATTTATTCTCAACAAAAACTAATTTAACTTGCTATAGTTATGTGAAATATAATGATTATTCGGTGGACAAAAGTATGGAAACCTGAGTTTTACATATTAAACATATCGCCCCTACCCATGGAAAACAATGTAAGACCTGCAAGTGTCATTTAATTTATTGAATGTCACTGTCAGTGGAAGCTTCATTGTAATCTTTTCAAATTTTGTGTTTAAAATGCCTAAAGTTAAGTATTATTCGTTAGATTTAAAAAATAAAATAATCCAGCTGTATAAAGAAGGGAAGCGACAGTGTGATATAATTCGAAACAATTGTCTATCCTTAAAGGAACAGTTTGGAAGATAATTAGAACTTTTAAGGAGAGAAATAGTGTGGAATGCGGAGTTAAAACTGGAAGACCATGTAAGACGACACAGAATCGATAGAAAAATCATGAATTTGTCTGTACAAAATCCTCAAAAAACAACGAGAGAAATCAAAAACGAAATAACAGATTTGGCTGATGTGTCATGCAGAACTGTACGGCGTCGTCTGAATCAATTAAATTTATTTGGTAGATCTCCTGCTAAAAAACCGCTAATATCAAAACGTAACAAAAGAGTCAGAATCCAGTTTGCACGTAATCATATTAACTGGTCACCAGAAAAGTGGAATACAATTTTATGGAGCGATGAAAGCAAATTTTGTCTATTTAACTCTGACGGCAAACGTTATGTAAGGCGACCAAAGTGCGAAAGATTCAATCCCAAATATCAAGTTCCTACTGTAAAATTTGGTGGAGACAATCTAATGGTGTGGGGATGTTTCTCGCGTTCTGGTCCTGGTCCAATAGTAAGAATAGAGGGTATTATGGATCGTTACATATACAGAGACATATTAACAAATGATATGTTGCCATATGCGGAAGAAGAAATGCCATTGCGATGGATATTTTAGCAAAACAACGATCCCAAACATTCTTCAAGGTTGGTAAAGGACTGGCTTATGGAGAATCATATCGAATTGCTGGAATGGCCGTCTCAGTCACCAGACCTCAATCCAATTGAGCACCTTTGGCATTATATTGGATTGAAAATTAAAACAATCAAGAAAGATCTATGGCAAGCTCTTGAGCGTGAATTGCAAAGAATTTCGGTGGATTTTTGTTCTAAGTTAGACAATTCCATGACAAGTCGATGCAGAACTGTATTACAGTCAAAAGGATTTCCAATAAATTATTAACTAGCTGATGTTTCTCAATCATACAAAGTAAATTTCCATGGTTTCCATACTTTTGTCCGCAAATAATATTATTATTTCTTATAGTTATTTCAAGTGTTGATTTTCTTAATGTATTTTTGTTTATGATAAATATTGTTAATACAATTTAATTAATTATAATATTTTTTTGTAAATGTTCATAGTTGAATAGATTTAATAAACATTTTATTAAAGTTTCCATACTTTTGATCAGTACTGTATGTAAAACCTAATTTCACAACAATCAAATAATAAGCTCAATCTAAAAGCTTTTCAAATCTGAATATCGTTTTACAATATCTGTTAAATTCTATGCACACTAATACAAAAGTTTAAATTTTCGAAATTCTTTTAATATGTGTTAAATTTATAAATGGTATGTCTAACAATTTTAAAATTTTGAGAATATAAGTTTATTTTTATTTTTTAAGAATGATAATATTAAAGAAAAAGCAAACTAGCAATTAATTAATTTACGTTGTAATATACAATTAATTATTTTAACTGTTTGTATTCAGATTTTAATTGGAAAATTAATTTTAAAAATATAAAATTTGAGTTGCCTTTTAATATTCAAAAAAATTGAACAGCAATTTCAAAAACCTGAAAGCAAGTACAACACGATTGAAATAAATTAACAAAACATAACTAACAGAAGAAGAAAATGAGAAACAAGCAGACGAGTTAGTGGCAAGTTTTGCTTTAAATACAAGAGATTAAAAACGAGTGGATATTTAAATCTAAAAGTAATAAAAGTGAAACTGTAAATAAAAAGAAGCAAAGGAAAATTTTGCCTAAAACATACCGGCTATAAAAAGTTACCCTAACTTTAATCTAAATTAGCAGTAAAACTGCAAAAACTGTGGATGCTGTGTAAGTAGAGCAAGAAAAAGGATAAGACTTCGATGTTAACCCTTTGGAGAAAAATGTGACTAAAAAATTAGCATTTTAGAAAAATTGAAATTAACTTGAGGTGAAATTTAAAAGAGAACAGGACATTGAAGAGGATGGAAATTAATAAAAACAACTGAAATTTATGAAATTCGCGTTCTATACCCGGTGATTCTTCAATAGACTGCCAAATAACAATTCATAAAAGAATAGAAATCACAGATTATAGTTAAACTGGTAAAAAAATATTGCGTTCTTTAGTTCTCGAAAAATAATTTATCAAATATTTTACCCAAAAACACGATACTTGACTGGTTAAGAACCAGCATCTAAAGGATGAAAGTAAATACAGTCATAAATGTTTTATCGTTTTATGACTGTTGCGGCGAGAAACGGGCGAACTTCACCTTCAAAGGAATTCAATGTAACCAGTTGAAAGAAGAGCTTTAAAATATTTACGACAATATTCATAAAAGCATGCAAATGCAAATCACCTGTAGTAAATTATTTAGTACAAATTTTATAAAATGAGGATAATAGAGGTTTGCAATTTGATCACCAAGTTACTCCCACTAGCACTGCAAACTTTGTTTCTCGTTAAGTTTGCCCATTTGCATCCAAAAAAAATATTTGTTTGTCTCAAAAAAGGCTGCTAGTTTTTGCAAAAATAAATAAATTTCACCGGCTTTTAAGTAAGATTAATAAATGTGCAACAACAAACGGATGGCTTTACAATTGTGGCCGCAGATGTTTATAATTTGTGATTTTATGGTACCTATGCCCAATAAGAACTCCACCCCTAAGCATCGTTTAGTGGCCTTGTTCTTATGAAGTTTACTTACAATCAGACATTGGCAGGTCGCAAAATCAAACGCTATTTGATATCAGAAAAAGCGATATGGTTTTGTTATCCGGCGAAGCATTACGAAATGCACGTCACATTTGTCGTTTGTGGATCGAAAAATTTCCTTTACAAGTACCGCATAGGAGCACTTTTGTTTCGGTGGTGCAGCATTTGCGTGATCACGGACATTTTCGTCCTGCAAATGGTCGTGGCCCAAAGACAATTCCACGAGTGTTGGATGCTGAGACAAATATTTTAAATATTGTCGACGAAGAACCCAGCATCAGTACTAGACGACTGGCATAGAGGACTGGAGCTTGGAGGTTTGGAGAATTCTCCGTCAACAGGGACTGTTTCCATACCGTGCACAAAAAGTACAAATATTACAGCTGGGACATGCAAATCATCGTGTTAGGTTAAATCAGTGGATATTAAATAAAGTTGACCAAAACAACGAATATTTAAACGTGGTATTGTTCACCGATGAAGCTCATTTTACTCGGGACGGTGTTCGAAACTCTCATAACACACACGTATGGAGTGACGAAAATCCACACGCTACAGCGGAATTCCATCATCAGCAGCAATTTTCGGCAAATGTTTGAGCTGGTATTGTTCTAGTTGTTCGATCAGTCCTTACATTTTACCGCAGCATTTGAAGGCCATAAATTATTTAGAATTTTTAAATAATGATCTTGAGCTGCTGTTAGATGTCCTTAGCTGTACGACGCGATATGTGGTATTTACATGGTGGAGCACACCCTCATGCAGCTCGTGTTGTGAGAGAGTGGTTAAACACTAATTACAATAAAAGGTGGATTGGATGCTATGGTCCAGTACTTTGACCCCCGCGGTCTCCAGACTTACATCCCTGAAATTTTTTTTTTTTGAGAGTGGATGAAATAACTTGACTATTCTACCCCAGTGCATACTGTACAGGAGTTGCATGATCGCATCGAACGTGCTGCTGAAGTCATTCGAAATACACCTGATGTTTTCGAACGTATAAAGGAAAACTTGAGAAAACGGGCTATAGCTTGTATTGATAACAATGGTCTTCAGTTTGAGCATCTGCTTTGACAAGTAAAATCGGAATTTTTTAATTATTTATCACAATTATTTTTTATTTATTTCATAGTACGACAACCACAATTTAAAGCATAAAACACTCAGCATTACTAATGCAGAGTGTTTCATGCTCTAATTGTTACGGGGGTACTATCTTTTGTTGAAACTAATTTTAGTCGGATCTGATTTAAATGTCCCAGCGGAGTGACGTTCACAAATCATCGTCTTCGTGCTAATAAATTAATAAATGCTCGGATGAATTTAAACGTTTGAGGCAAGTCATTACAACGGCTTTCCCTCTATTAAATACGTTTCAGGGTTAACTTTAATAGTTTTATTGCTCTGGGTAATAAACACAATAAAACGTACGAAAACACGATATCATAAAACTTACGATTGCGACGAACTCCACACATATAAGCGCAACGTGCTTTTTGGGGACATTTTTAATTAATTATAAATTTTCCCAAAAAAAAAATTTTTACATATTTCTCATAACCTATGATTTAATTCCTTTTTTTTGGGCAGTTTATTCAAGAATCACCCTGTATATTTCAAATAGGTAAAAATTATTGAGATGTTTGTTCTTTAAAAATTCCTTCTTTGATAATTTTTAAACAAAATTATGTACTGGTCGATTAATTAAATTCTGGTGTTTTGTACAAAAATATGCGTATGTGTGTAACTGTAATCTATTTCTATAAGCTAAGTGTAAGCCCCGATAATCCGGACTCTCAATACCTAATCTGAATTCCCAGTAATCCAGATCAAAAATCAAAATATAAAATCGTTTTTATATTAGGCATCCCTTAGTCCGGATCAACTAATGAAACCGTAATCCGATTCATACATTTTCACGGTTGGTTACGTGAGCAGGGAATCCCCTAATCGTTAAAAAAGTAACATGACATCGAAGAGACCGCAAAACATTAATTCTCACGCTTTTTTGTCTGACTGAACTTCATTACCTCTTGGCCCATGCCTTGTCTTTTGAGAAAGGCGACATTTCCAACACTTTGAAGAACGATACCATATTTCTGCTGGTGTTATATATTGTTACAACATTTTTTCTGCGTAACAAGTACCAACTTTACCAATGATCCGGATTTTTCACTAATTCAGATCAATTTTAATTCACCCGGATTACCGAAGCTTTACTGTAATTGAATACTCGTATATCAATCACCAAGAATAAGTACCCATCCACTATTATTTGTACTTTTTCTTATAGAATACATATTTTTTACAAAACGAGGTAGATATGCACATTTGTACAATTAACATTTTGTAATTATCTAATTTGAAAACCAAATTATTTTCATTCCTTAAGGAAAAATCATTTTCATAGAGTATTACAAAGTACTTAGTACTTCTTTTAGAATTATATTATACATAGAAATGTAAACGTACGATTTAGTTCGGGAGAAAACATCTTTTATGATATTAATTGCCCATACTGAAATTTGCAGTACACAAAAAATAGAAATAGGCGAAATCAATAAAAATATAAAAACGTTTTTCTCATGATCAATCACATCTGTTTAATGCGATATTACAGAAAGGTGCAAAATTAAAATGTCAAATAAAACCTTTCTTTATGGTTTCCGGCGGCATGTTGTCATAAATCTTCTTCTGCTGACGTTTTGTCCTTCCTCAGGGCTGCTGCTGCTGCTGTTGTTCTAACGTCTCGCTGCCGCTGCTGCTGTTTCGTAGAAACTATCTCAACGAAGCAGCCACAGCGAGAATATCATCCTCTTTCACATTATTATCTTTATATTTATTTGCTTATGTAATTACATTTAATTTTGAATTACCTATGTGAAAGTTTCAAAAATTTGTAAATTGCAAAAGATAAGGTTAACATTACCAGTTTAACAATACTGGTTAGTCAAATAATAGTTTGTGTTGAATGAATAATATTGTTTTAATATGTGTATACAGGGTGTTGAAAAAGGGCCGACAGTACATACGCGCAGCTCTAGGCAGAATTGTCCTCGGCTAAGAGGAGGGTAATTATTAGTAGATTAATCATTTTAAAAACATGTTGTAGTACTTGACCAACAACTAATTTTTTGCAATCTAATCTTAGGTGAAATTTATATTTCCCTCATAGCAAAGGTGGAGAGAAAGACGAAATTAATTTTCTCTATTTTGTTCTCTGACTTACGGTCTGCACTAGTGCGCACTGAGAGTGTGATAATACAAGATGTAGATATAGAGAAGTGCGTACTAGTATGTGTAGTCAATGAAATATTAAATATAAAATTGTTGACCTTAAAATTGAATTTTTTGTGAAATCAGTGAAACCTTTAACTATCTCTGAACATCAATACATTGTTGTGGTAAAAGCAGGCTCTCGATCAAAGCTTTTTTTGTAATTTGAAATAGGATGCGGAAAAGTCCACTATTTTAATTACAGCTTTAATTATGCCGCGCAAAAGACCGTAATAGCGCAAAAACATGACGTGCACTTTTACATTCCGGGGCCGATAGTTCTGCAAGATTCATGGCGCAAGATGTCCGGCTTGAAGAAGCCTGAATTTTGACGTCTAATTAATTCACAGTCACATTTCACATAAGCATATAAATAGGTGTAC
This sequence comes from Serrognathus titanus, assembly GCA_039766575.1. Classification (NCBI taxonomy): domain Eukaryota; kingdom Metazoa; phylum Arthropoda; class Insecta; order Coleoptera; family Lucanidae; genus Serrognathus; species Serrognathus titanus. The sequence goes on from CM077912.1 coordinate 7,078,525, forward strand.
TTACGTGAGTCTAATACGTATTGAATCTTGATTAATTATTTCGCTTTACTCCTAGTTAACCACCTATAAATATTCATATTAGTTACTGCATAAAAGCTCGTACGTTTACTTATTTATGAAGATCTTCATTTTAGATTTAAATAAAATTTATTAGACGCATGGATTTTTCAGCGAACCGGCGGCCAGCATACATGCGACTAATGTGAAACGGAAGATTATTCATACCTTGCCTTCAACAAGTAAACCCAGAGAACAGCCTCTAATTACATGATCATTGTCGAAGGAACACATGTTTTTAATAAACCCATTTATTTACACGTAGTAAATTGTGTCAAAACATGAAGTTCAATTTTATAAATTATAGGTGGTGTTCATTTTATTTCTACACTTAGGCTGCACTTAAATTTCGATAGATACTTATTACACTCTAAATCACTACTATTTAATATAACTAAACTTAATGAAGGAAGGATTTTCTTTTCACGTTGACTAGGTACTAACAAAATAATAAAAATTATCTCTTGGAACGTCAAGACTTAACAAGTGGTCTTTTGATTTCAAATATGTATACAGGATGTAACTGAATAAGTTGGCGAAAATTATACATATAGAACATCACAATATTAAGACTACAATCTATAAAAATAATCAATTTCTAAAGTGTTTCATTTCAAGTTGATGACTTTCAAATTCGTTGCTTACAAAAAAGCAGATCTACTCCTCAATGTGATATTAGAACTAGCTAGTTGTCAAAGTCTTAATTAATGGTTTTTCTCGCAAATCGTATTTTGCTTTGACTTAAATAGAAACGTGAGATATTAGGAGCTTAAGAACGAGGTTACATGAAGAGTTTGGCTTTACTTACGTTTCTTTGTACATTTATCAGCTTCTTCAGGAAGAAACTGCCAAATGTAAAGCGAAACGTCGATTTTACGAAGTATCCAATCAACTGTAATTACATAATTTGTGATAATTTTCAACGGACACAAAGCAGCAGCTCTTATTTCCAAATATAACGCGTGTTCAATTGAAAGGTTCATTCAAGTTAGTTTTGATTTTTTGATGGAAGAAGAAAAAGGGACGACTTCCTAAACTGACTGACGTTTGATAGATGACGGTTGTCCAACAGCGTCTAACGCTTTTGGTTTGTTATGTAACTTCATTTCTTGAATTAAGTTTCCCTTTCGATCATGTCATTACAAATTAGTCGTTTTCAGGGCTGAACAGAACATCTCTTTTTTAATTTAACGATGGCTTTCGCTGTGGAACATAAGACTTTTTTAATCTAAAGTTATCTAATTCAAAACCTGCTTCACAATGTTACAAAAAATGCAAAGGCTACTTGACACAGATATTAATTATTTGCGATCCAAAATTGATTAGATAAGGGAAGGCTTTGAAAAATGAAATGAATTGATACAATTAAACAGAGCTTTTTTGTTTAATGATGGCTTTCATATAAAACTTTTTTAATTTAAAGTGATCTAATTCAATACCTGCTTCACAATTTTACAAAACATGTATCATATACTTTGAGGAAAAACAAAAGAGACTGTAGAAAGTAAAAAGACAAGCAGTGAGTTTCATTTACACTCAACATTTGGTCCTTCATTATTACTAAATCATGGATTTAAGTGTACGTGTACGTTGTAGGGTGATCAACTCATGCTATCAGGTGCTATCAGAAGATAGTTAAAGTAAATTTTTAATTGCTTCAAACGCGTGAAGAAAATGTGTCGCAACTGCGAGAAAAATATGAGACGGTACCAGAACATTGGCAGAAATTTTGCTTTTTCTGTTTGCTTTATCTTTCGTCTCTCCTGTTCGCTCTCTGTTTCCTCCTGCCTCCTTGCATCCTTTCTGTACATTTCAGTCAAAACCCCTCGTGTGCCTTTTATTCTCTTCCCAATCCTCCTCTTCTGGTTCATCACTCCTTTGTTTAACTGATCCCATCATGCCTTTGCCTTTTATTCTCTTCCCAATCCTCCTCTTCTGGTTCGTCACTCCTTTGTTTAACTGATCCCATCATTCCTTTGCCTTTTATTCTCTTCCCAATCCTCCTCTTCTGGTTCGTCACTCCTTTGTTTAACTGATCCCAATATCTCATTCCTTTCAGTCCGTTCCAAACTGTTACCTCTCTTATGAATTCGATTATATTTTGTCGTAGATTCCTCTTTAGTTTTATACGTTGTGCTTTTATTACATTCACTACAACTTCTCCTCCTAGTACCTGTGTAGCTCCATAGTAAGAATAATAAACACTGCACTGCGCTGTTTTTGTGATTGTTAAATCTGAAGGTCACCTTATAGGTCAAAATTGTTCCTTTCCTAATAATTATGTTCGTCGACTTTTATTTCTAAATATTTCAATCGATTCGATCTTGTTGTCTACCCGTCTGTCGTATGTTAAGTATTTTCTTTTAGTTTTCTACTTTTGTTGTTTTCTTCTGAGGACTTGCTCTGCTTATGTTTCTAGAAAAGTTCTTTTTCTTATTCGACTCCCGCACAAACGAATACCTCTGGTTTAACTTGAAGACCTCCGCGACCGTTGTCCATAATTGAATTGGCTTCCGGTTGGAACCACGTCACGACTGCTTCTACTGCCGACGTTTCGTTCTCCATTACAGAAGAACTTCCTCAGGGCTGATGCTACTGCTGGCGGAGTTGCTGCTGTTGGTGGTGGTTCTCGTCGACTAACGAGAAGTTTCAGCAACACCATTAGTAGCAGCAACACATCGTTAGTCGACAAACGAGAAGTACCAGCAACACCACCAGCAGAACCAACACCGCTAGCAGCAGCATCAGCTCTGAGGAAGTTCTTCTGCATTGGAGAACGAAACGTCGACAGTAGAAGCACTCGTGACGCGGTTCCAACCGGAAGCCAATTCGAATACCTCTGGTAAATTGACAAGGAAATAGCTGACGAAAATTTCGCAATCAGAAAGGTGCGGAACATTTCAACGCCTGCTAGGCCCTATGAATCGTTTATAACAGATCTGTATTTATCATGCATATTATCATAGTGCATCTCAAACGCTGTTTTAATTAAGGTATTTAGCTACAAAACAAAAACTAACTATTTGGTTTAAACCGAAAAGTGAAAATGAGGAAACAATTTAATTTAAAGAAATTAATTCCCATCGTAAGTAACTTCTTCCTTGCAAAACTCGAGCAAATTGGAAGCTTTCCCTCTCGGGACTCATTAACCTGCTCTATAATTTAAGTAATAAAACGCAATTAAGCTAAGAAATTATACGGAATATTTAATGGCGCTTTCAATAATATCCACGAAATTACAGCGTCGTAGTTTCACTGCCGTTGTCACACTTACCCAGAGAACGCGCGCGAGCTGCTTATCAAGTTAATGTCTTAGTACAAATGCACGTAGATACCAGAGTGAAAAGTGCCCGAGGTTCTCTGTGCGTACTCGAAAAAAACCGTGCGAACGTCTATTCTTACGATAATGATACTATAATGGAAAATTAATAACGATGCAGCCAGTATTCATCCTTAATAATAAACAGTTTTGTGCAGCATTCGTTAAATTTGTACGCAGCATAATTTGCTAGGCGTGTACATATCAGAAAGTGTAAAATTTGCAATTGTATACTTTTAAGACTGCATATTCAGTCCCTCTTAATAATATCAGACACGTAGACATCCTCGTAATTATGATCAAAACCATTTTGTATCAAATCTTAAAGTGCTAACAATACCAAAAGAAAGTCTTATAAACAGTGGCGTAACTAGAAGTCAATCGATTCACTGCTCTAGAGTATTCTGAGATTATTCCCATTTTGTTTAAACCTCATCTAATAACAGGTGATGGAGATACTCTCAGAATATTCTAGAGCAATGAATCGAAAACACTCTAACTCTTCTTACACGAACTCACTCAACATTCACATGTGACAGAAGTGACAAGATTGTCAACATTAAGAACTTGCACGACAACCGGCGCCAACCAACAACATAATTCATTTAGCATGCCATTTCATGGGAAAATATATTTGTGGTGCAATATTTTTCGTCCATGATCGTGGGGTCATGTTCTTCTCATTAAGGAAAACGAACATTATGGGCCCTATACGTTCTATAGCATGCCTCATGTACTTACTTTGTGTTTATTTTACTTTAATCATAAAAATGAATTGTATGGTTGTAATTTATTTCTTAATTATCTAATAAACCAATGGTGTCTTTATTATTTTTATTCGACTTTTAATTACGGAAGAAACTCAGCCTAAAAGCGTGACACACTCACGCGGACGTACTTTTTTAATGAGATAATTATAAATAATTTGATGGGTGCCTCTTACACTTTTATTGCGCCGGAGAGGCTGTGATTCTTTCAAATTAAAAACGGAGAAAGTCGTGTTTATAAAAAAAAAAACCTACACCGGAGCAATAATCTTACGGTGAGGAGTGACAAAAAGTTTTATACTTTTCGATCTTGTTCAGATCTCCTTTATGTTCGTTCGTACTGTCGCTTATTTCGTAAGTGCACTTTTAATGGTTGCTTAAACGTAAATGCGAGTGAGTTCACTGAAGGTCAAAAAACTCGCAAGTGTAAATATATGAGAGGCTTTATTAAAAGTACAAACAAACGAAAGAAAAATGCTGTTTTATTCAAACATTAAAGGTCAAAGAATGAAACAAACAATTCACGCTTAATTATTTTATCAATAAAAACAGATTTGATGAAACACCCGGTATACATTTGAAATCTTTTAGTTTTCTATTTCATTCATACTTTCGTCTTAATCCTTAAAGTAGACGACTACTTAGGTGTCGACTTCTTGAATGAACAGCCGCCCACTAATACCAAAGGTTTAAACCGAAAAACGAATTTGTCCTTGAACAATTTACTTTCCAAGAAAGCATACCTGGCCAGATTTATGCAAAGATCTGAACAGGAAACAGATTCTGTAAAGGAAACCGAATATTCCAGCACAGGTAAACTTTTATCCTCTCCCCGTCGTAAACTTATTTTATTACGTCCACAAAATTTCAGATTTACGACAGAGATGAGTAGATATATATACGTACTTAAAAAAAAAAGGTAAATCACGAACATAAAAAACGGTTCTGATAAATCGTGAACCTAAAAAGAAAAAAGGAAATCTGTAACGAAACTAAAGAAAACTGAGATGGGTTTGTTTTCATTCAAAGCCCACACATGTCAATTCATAATTGCCTTGTTGATTTTGATAATGAAATAAATTAGTATATCTTATGATCTAATTGCTAAGGCAAACAGCATAGTTTTAGAGTTCACATGCTAAAACAATGTAATTTATTGTAATTAATTGCCGAGGTAAAGGCGTGATCTTGCTAATTAATTGTTATAATTGCATTTGCATATTCATAATATTTGGCCTGGTTTATTTAACTAATGAAATCAGAGTCTGCTTTGCCGTTGTTTAAATAACTAATTTTCGTACAATTATAATTCTATTTGGATGAATTTTAATCTGACGTTATCAATTCTTGATGACCTCTTTAAATGATTTCATTATTAGACACTCTTTAATTTCTGATATCTCAAAAAAGCATTTTTGTTTAATTTTATCTTGCCCGTACGTCGATGTACAATTTACTTTGATCTATACTTATTTAATAAAAGTAATAATCGACAATTCTAAAAACACGTTTACTTTTGTAGTATAAATAATATTAATTATAAAATATTGATATTTCTAAGAAATCTAATGTTGCTCTTAATAATTGTCTCTAATAAAGGAATATTAGAAAGTTGAGATCTTATTTAATACTGCAATTTTCAATTATATCCCCTAGTTTAATTTAAATATTGTAACGTTAATATTATCGTTAATATATCCTTCCAGAACCAAAAATAAGCCAAGCGTGGGACGAATAAAAGAACTGAGTATATTCTCGAGAGGTCGTCAAGCACCCTTACAAGAGCAGCATATGTTAAATACACACACGCTTTTTTCTTTGGGACGGGTGTAGAAGAATTTGTCCATATCATCATATTATACCAAGCATCACATAAATGCTGATTCAGACCCTACACGTCCAGAATATAAATGATTTTGAGTTCGTACATAAAATTTCGAGTCGTCTTTTTATTTTACTGCATACCTCTTGCAACAGAGATATAATTAATAAGGCAAATATTAATTACTACACAAATAAAGGATCCAGATCCTCTTTGAAGAAGTACAGCGTCGTAAATTGTATTATGATAAAAAGGAGAAGACGTTCCTTAAACTCATCTTGAGAACTTACACGTTTTAACAACAATAAAAAGAGGCTTCATTTATTATCAAAGTTCATTTTGGCTTTTCATTTTCTCGCATTTTTTTGTTTGATCAGATCAATGTCCAAAAGTCCTATTTATTAGCTTTCGCTATACAGTGTGGAATCGAATAAGTTTCACTTACTATAACCCCAAAAAAGAGATGCAAAGTTCCAATAATAACTCTGGAAAAATCTACGTTTACTTTTTACAAAAAAAAAAGTTTGAGAAGTACTGGGTGCGATTTTAATGCCGCAGGTTGAGCGATAGTTTACTATTATATGCAATATATGATAGTAAACCCGCAGGTGTAAATTCAACACGTAGGAGATAAATTACACTAAGTAATAAAATTTTCTATCTGCAATGGTGAAAGTCAACAACGCATTTAATCCAAAAAAAGTAAAAATGTTATCCTGAAGGTGGAGTTCATACTTTTCGTCTATTGGTAATTTATGATCTATGAGGGAAAGGATTGATTGACATTCTCATTAGAAGTTATGACTAATATATGTCTACCAACTGCGGTGAATGCTTACTTCAGAAAAAAAAGTGAGTAAAAATAGTGATATAATAACACCCGTAGCTGAGTACACTTCTGTACACATCTAGGCATCGACTGCTTGAGGCACCTCGTTCCAAGCAACTTTAACTTCGTGGATTAACCATCCCAGAGTCTGTGGAGAATGGTGCAAAGTGAACAGTTTTCTCCCGATCATATCCCAGACATGTTCAATGGGATTTAAATTCGGTGAACGGGGGGGAAACACGGCAAAACATTAACGCCAGCTTCTTGGAGCAAGTCCATAGTTCGGCGAGCAATATGAGGACGTGCCTTATCTTGCTGAAAAAGGACGTGTGGACGGCCATCTAGGACGTCATTTACATAACACGCTTTTGTTATACTGCCTCGAATAAACAAAAGAGGTGATCCGCTACCATAGGCAATAGCCCCCCAACCATTATTTCAACAGTCCTGTGTACATGCCTCTCAACAGCAAACCCAATATCACGTCGCTATCCACGGCAGCGTCTTACCCTTCTATGGCCAACATGCGTGCCTAGACTCGTGACTCGTCGCTGAATACGACATTATGCCATTCTGCCTCCCAATGCTGCCTCTGTCTGCACCAGTTCAAACGTTGAAGATGGTGTTTCATCGTCAAAGGAAGTTAGACGGTATGAAACAAATCCAAATGCTCGAATGCGGCGACATAGGGTTCGCATACTAACAGGTCTACCTTCGTCTCCAAACCATTGGTCACTGATTTGGTGAGTAGTAGCAAAACGGTTTCGCAGAGTTAGTTGTCTCAAGCGTCGATCTTGATGCTCTGTAGTACACCTCGGTTGACCAGTTGGTCTTCTTCTTATTCCTCTACCTTCTTCTGTCCACACCCGACACACACCCATTACCGTCATTGCAGTGTTATTAACACGGTGGGCAATTTCGCTATAGTACAAACCAACATCTCGATAGGCAACAATTCTACCCCTGTCAAAATCGCTAAGATGATGATATTGTTGATGACCTCGGGCTCTAGGCATTTTGTTACGCTTAACACAAGTAGACGGAGGCACAAGGACTTAAAATATCCGCACTAATCACTTTTCAGAAATTGTTTTCTTCTCACAAAAACCGTCAAAGATAAAAGTTTGACATTGTTATCATAACATGCTTTAAATATAGTCAATATGCCAAGTCTTCTAGGTGTAACACTAATAATGTCACTGAGTATATGATGTAACTGACTGCCCCTACCGTAAATATTCTTTCATTTTCTGGATATACTAACTCCTTTAAGTATAGGAATGCTTGACACTTTCTGGACAATACTAATTCCTTTAGGAATACAAACTAACAGCAATTGCGTAATGAAGAAATTACAATAATAATAAATGGAATTTAAACGATTACACCCTGTATACCGGTTACTTGATCCAACTAACTTCTCATCTCACTGTATAGAAAATAGATTCAAATAATATTATTAAAAAAACTAGTCATGTTTAGACGTATTTGAAGTGATTATAATATCAGAGTAGACCGTGTTAGAGTGACATTTTTGTTGGTACCACAAAAAAATATACTTGTCAGAAATTTGATTGACGTTCGTTTTTAATTTTGTGGTTACGTTTTTGAAAACTGCCACTGCCAATGTTGCCACTTCAATTGTGCTGTACAAAGTATTCCATGAAAACGAGAAATATCGTCTCGAACAAACGTTTAATGATTAATAATTTTTTTCATTGAGAAAGTTTGGGGTGAGGTGTGTTGTTTGCGTGTTCTTAGTCAACAATTGTGCCACAAAGCGAAGAAGTGTTTCTTCATTAACAAATGTGACTCCAGATATGATAATAAACAATAATGACAGAATGTTTGTTTGTGTTTTCATAGAATCTTGTGCACAGTGGTGTGGCTAAATGGATCTTGCTACTTGTGCAGCGGGTGGAGAGGTGTATCGGTTTTTGCAACCCATGAGGATGGTTTGTTCAGCCAGGAGTTTTTTTCAGACTTGTTCATACCGAAGAACTGTCGATCTCAAGCCCTGGATGGTTTTATTATAGGGCTCGCAGCCATTTTCGCCTCGCTGTCGCAGAAGGGGTGAATACTCGAGGCCGGGATGAATTTCTGAAGGGGATTCGAGTTTAGTGCCTGGCAATGGTGTAGAGGTGCGCTGCAGGTGGCACAAAAGCATTATATGAAGGGGTATTTAAATAACAGGATCTTCTTGGTGTTGCCGGTATCTCTGAACCTTTTCTATGGCCATATTTATACAAAATATCTTATCATTTTTCCCGAGAAGACCATAAGCTAGATCTCATTTAAAATTCTGTCTACTTTCACTACCTCCTCCAATACGCACACCATCAGATTCTTCTACTAACACTAGAATTCTGCAAATCTGCTTATATTTGTGCATATTCATGGCTATTAGTTTTGATTGCTAGAAGAATCGTCGCAGTCTATTTATAAATTTTACAGATATACATGCGTTTTCTAGACTATAAAATTTTGATGCCAAATTAAATGTTCCCTATTATTCCCCTTCCATTGATTCCATAGAAGAATCTGATTCATCATCAATTTCTGATTCTGATTCAGATTCTCCTAATGTAATAATGAAAGGAGGAATATTTTCGAAAAATTTCCCATATGTTTCGTCCATTCTTCCGAAATTAATTTTTCACAATGATTGCAAAAATTTTGCCACATGTCGGGGTACATTTTGAAAGAGCCTCACACCATAAATTTGTAACCCTCTTTCGATACTGGTTGCGACTTTATGTGCTTATTGTAAAAACCGAACCCCAGACCCATTTTGGTAGATCCACGTTTCATCGAGGTACACGAATAGAATTTTGTAACTGTAAGAATTTACTCAAAAAAGAAATTTTGGATGCAACGACGTGTTTTTGTTCACATAAAATTTTGCGTCCGTTAACAATTTTGTGTTTGTAACCCAAAGATTTCATAATTTTGAATAAAGTCGTTCTTCCCCCTTTGAATTCCAAAGTATCGCGAGCGTCTGTGAGTAATTTGTCCAAAGTGAAATATTCATTTTTCAAATTATATTGCCAAATTAGTCGTTGCAAATCTTTCTGAAACTTGTATAATTTGTAAATATTTCTTTTCTTTTTACGTCTGCCAGATGAAGATGGTTTCAAATTGTCAGGTCCTGCTTTCAAAATTTTTGTTATTGCTCTTTGCGAAATCTAAAACATACATATATCTACATTAGAAAATGGGGCCATTTAATTTATGTAAGCCTTATTCCATGTATATCTATCAACCTGCTTATAATTTCATCTTGTGTGAAATTTGGACGATCCTTTTTATAATAATTGTAGACTTTTCTATGGCTTGTTTGGTTTGCCCACTTATAATTTTCGGCATTTTGGCAGGATTAAAAAAATGTAATTAAATAATTAGTTATTTGTTTTAAGTTACTTTGATCATGGCATTACAGTTCAAGTTAATTTAAGTATTGCCAACATAGTCAATACAGCTGACATGACAAAGTCATAATTTTTTTCACGTCAGATTTTGACTACCTTCAAAATATATGCTCGTAACATAACGAAAAAAAAAACATGGCTTACTAGAATGCAAAAAGATCGTGAATGGATATTAGGTGAAAACCCTAGAATCTTTAAAAGCAAGCAGATTAATAGTCTACACGACTGCTGCAGTCTTGATAGTCACGATCATCCTAGTTGATCGTTATCCTGACTCTTAATGAATTTTGAATTGTAGATTTGTCCTTCTTTCTGACGAGATTTATATTCGAATCTGAGGAGTCCTTTATCCGATGCTATTTTTAAGTTAATGCCGAAGGTTAAAGTGCAAACACTTTCACAAAGTCATGTTATCTGTGGTAAGCAAGAATACATGTTTGCATACCATACACGTACGTACAACAAAAATGTCGAAAAAAGAAATTATCGTTAATGTTAAACATGAAAATAAAAATGAAAACTGTATCAAATTAGACCTTATTATGCATTCATGCTAAACAAATTTCCGATGATTCTCTTTTAACTGTCTACGACTGTGCGTTTATCAAATATTTGAATAACTGAAGGATTTCTCTCTTAAAAAAATTTTAAACGTATAGAATACACTTGTGAGTTGCTTGGTCACGAAAAAATGACCAGCAAAAGAAGACCATCAAGAGAAAATAGTCTGCAATCCGGTGGCAGTAAAGATAAAAAACTTCAAGAATCTCTTCAGCGGATAAAGGATTATGCTGTTGACTGGATTGACAACAACGAAGAAAAAATCCTCGCTATATATTTTTACGTCACGTAATAATTTATTGAAAACTATAGTTGTTTTATAGCATTAAACAAATAATTTCAGCCAGTAGAAAAAAATAAGGTCCTCTAAATATTTAAAACTAAGGAGGTGCGCCGGAGGCAATTCAGAACCCTTATTCCAACCAACAATAGCTCGGGTTTTCTAACTTCAATCACTTCTACAGACGTTTACGATGAAAAGGCAACACAATACGGTAGACATCTACAAGAGTTATGCCCCTGAAGTCGGAGAGAGAGAGGAGACTACTATGATCAAGTAATTGGCTGCAATATAGATGCCAGCGCGCTGCATTCAATTTTTAACGATGTTGCCAGCTTTTAAAGGGTATTGTTGACGTATTTTTGTTTTGCTTTATTAAACGGTACGTTATTTTGATATGAATTTTAATTTATAATTCAGCTTTAATGATGTTGCGCGAACAATGCCCTTTAAAATTGTCTCGCAATTTATTTAATAAAGTAAAATAAAATTAACAATTTATATTCTCATTGTATTAGGTTTTTCAATCAATAAACAGTCAATTAACTTGATCACTAGCTGAGTGCACATTTTTTGCGTTTACAACGTGTTATTAACACCTAGGTTTCTACAAAACAGCGATTATCTATATTGGCAAACATTTATTTCAGTTTCTTTTTATTTTTCGTCTCGATTAGTTACACCTTCGGATTTTATCGTTCTCGCATAGCAGAAAATTTATTGGGCATTTTATTAATTATTACATACGCAATTATACACACACCACTAATTATTACACACCTACAATATTCATATTCATCGATAAGTATTTTATAGACTTTTCTGGGATAATTATTGTATTCATCGTTATTCATAATTATAATTAAATATTCATTTATTTAAATTATAGTTATTAATAAATAAAACCCGTTAAAAAAAGAATGTTTTTCTTTTATTATGCTAAGGAACGCCCAAAAATCAGGCAACCAAATTTACTACGTCACAGTAAAGAAATTCCAACTTAAGAGATTAATTTTCATTGTACTATTCATAAGTTTTGATCAAAATTCAACGAATTTGTCTCAGTAAAATGCAAATTGTAAATAAATTAGGAAAAAAGAAGGCAAACACATTCTTAGTTAACTAATCTATTGCGTGTTTTACATAATTTTGACGATATCAATTAATATTAATCACACCTTAATAAATTAACAACAATTTTCAACACTCAATAACTTCAAGTTATTCAGAAAGTTAAGAAGAAAACGGTATTTTAACTTTTTGTACAGCTTCTTTCCTAGAATCACGTGATGTTAAATACTTGACGGAAATAGATTGTGAAACACCCTGTATATTTTATTTAATCCATTTTTACGAGAAAGAAAAAAGGTTTTGTCCAAAATAAGTCTTCAAAACCCAGAAACACTGGGTGTTTTAAAACCTTTGCCTTTAATTGAAACCACAGATAGTAGTCAAACAAAGAAGCAAAATTTGTCATACAATAGGGAAAAAGTAAATAATAATTCCGGTAAAATTTACTTTTCGTTTTCTAAGAAATTGTTTTAGTAACGCTGATTGGCGATTTAATGGATTTAAATGTCTCAGCTGTGCAGAATTGGTGTTTTTTGTGGCCATAAACGAATTAACGCCGAGATATGTCTGTTGGACAAGGTCATGTTTATCCTTCGTAAAAAGAATTTCGCCAGGATTTTAAATAAAAGCGTCTTCAAGCGCGCTGCCGAGAGGTTTCCTACAACAATTGCAATTACTTATTACTGCTTTATTTATGGTTATTTATTCAAAGTAAAATTTAAAAGCACACTGAATTCGTTGCACAATTATGCACTTCAGTTTTATTTGTTTCATTTTCATGACAGTACATCGACCTTAACACTGTAAACTGCAAAATGTTATGTTTATGTTCATTAATAAGACGAAAATAAATGTTTACTAAAAATGTTGATAAATATTAATTAAATTCAAGAAACGAGTGACTCAATTAGTTTTCGTGATGAAAATTTGATTATGGTTTATAATAATTCGGAATTTTCAGAAACGTTTACCTACATTCGCTTTGGCGATTTATTGGTAACAATTGCACCGTCATAAAATAAAATTCAGCTGGCTCAGTTTCGTTCCTCGTACTTTATTATTTGTTTTTATTATTATTATCATGCTGTCATAAATTCACAGATGCTTACATTAAGGAGGGGGTTAGAATAAGAGACGAAGTGCTGAATAATAGTTTTTGAGAAAGTTCAGTCCGAGCGAGTGCGTTTGTATTTTATGAAAGACTAAGGTTGAAATAAATTTTAAAAATATTAGTAGGCTTAGTATTATTTATCAAATTTACGTAGTGTGTAGTCTATTTTGTGTTAGTTTAATTCGTATAAATATCTGTACATAACTTCGAAATAATTTTCCAATAGTAACAAATAACTGGATACGACGTGCCGAATTAAGTGTTAATACCACAGGACAACATTTTGAACATTTATTGTAATTACAAATATCAGTGCCAAGAACAAGAAATGAACTTTACTAAAATTCTAAGGTCATAATGAATGCACAGGTATAACAACACGTTTGATATGCATTTTGTGCTGTACTGTACATTTTTTTTTATTTCGCATATTGCTAACCGTAGACGTAAAGTTTCAATTCTTAAATTACGATCTGTTAAATTAAATTTAATACAACAATCCTTGTCGCATCGTACCTACTTCCTTAAGAAAGCTGCAATTTATTTTTTCATAAGCTGCACAAAACTACAAACTTTTTAATTAAATAAGTTAAAAGTTTGTATTTGAAATACAAATTATGTCTAAGTGTGTTGATTATGTCGTCTCTTTAACAAGCTATTAAAAGAATTCCTGAACACGTGAGAAATAAAAATCATGTAACGCAACGAAAAACGCATTTCGCTATGCCAGTAATTATCGGTCAAATACAGATGGATATAAAAAAATGGCCGATGACGCGCGCGCGGCATCTAAGACGTTGACCTAATTTTTTCAAACGTAAATAAAAAATTTATTGCAGTTTTTGCTTTTTGTTGAAAGCCTCAACAAGTCATAAAGTAACCAGAGGTTTCAAAACAAAGTAACTGCACGCGCTTGAGCTAGATCAGTTTTTCATTTTTGAGCAATACCGTACAGATTTGAAGAATCAATCTCTTTTATAATGAGATACCTATAGTTTTAATTAAAGACATAGGTTTTGATACATCCTGTATACAGTGCGAGTAACTAGGCGCTCCTTCTTCGTTAGCTCATTTATACAAGGCAATATAGAAAGTTCTTTCTTTCTTTTTCTACACAGGATGTTCCGCAAACTGGTGGCTACTAGCAGCGTATTTTTTTAATGTATACTTTGTATATTTTATTTTAATTATAAACAACGCAATTATTTTCTTTTAAACATCATTTTTTTACATATCGGATCAAGCTGGGTCAAGAATAGAACGTAATCTCCGACTACGACCAGTAAAGTTGTTTCATGAAAGCTAAAAGAAAGTGGCTGTATAAAATTCCTTAAATTTTATCATTCGGTCGATCGGTATTTGATAAAAAAAATTACGTGTACAGATCATTTTTTTATTAGATGTCGACCGATTCGTAATTTTAAGAACTCTTATATAGCTATCTCCTTTCAACTTTCATAAAATAGCTTGACCCCTCACAGTCGGAGGACATCACAGATCGACATTAATAAAAAATGATCTGTAGTTATTATTTAATATTTACGCTTCCAATTGAGTACTATAGAATTATTTAACATAAGTCTATATTTAGACAGATAGATAGTACGAAAGTTTCTTTATTGTAAGGGGTGTTCTTTTTAATCTGGCGTCGAAGTTGGCCATGAAAATTTAATTGTGAACCTTCATCATCACGACAGTTGTCAATTTGACTTTTGAACTTGCCATTCCTAACTTTGCTTTCGAGGTTTCGAACTCAACAGTACGATAACACGTCACAAGAATGTAATTTATTATAATAAACGAAAAAAGATAATAAGAAAATAAGGTGTACAACAAATAATCAAAATTGTGGTATGTTCACAGTAAGCACTTTGTCACGGCCAACTTCGACGCCAAATTTAAAAGAACACTCGATATGAAGTTAGCAGATTGCAGACTATGGCGATACTTTCTATTCGAAGAGAAGGGGGATAAAAGTAACAACACACAACATCAACATCAACAACTACTTAATTGTCTAGTATATGCAACCAATTGTACATCCCGTTATGACGTTTTCAATATGGAGTCGTATGTGCTAAGCTTATACAAGACTTTGAAATCGTGTCAATTTCTACATTTGATTATAGACTTTTCTTACATGAAAAATATCTTATTTTTTTAATAACAACTTTTTGTTTTTTTAATAGCAAATATACGTAATTGTTTAAAAAGATAGTTATAGCATTTTAATAGTAAGAATGATACGGTACTTAGCAGTAGTGACAATATGTCAAAAGCTAAGAATTATAGAAGATTGAAATTTTGATTTTAAAACCTCCTTTATTATCAACTTTTGGTCTAAAGGCCGCATTACACGTGTGTAATGCAACGAATATTGCACACAAAAATTACATTTGCTAGCGGCTTTGTCTTTAAGCAATTTCTAAGTATTTGTAGAGGATGTCAAATTGGATAGAAAAAGAAAGAAACGGTCAATTTTTCAAATGTAAATAACTTTCTTGTTTTTTTTTAACATAAATCGTGATTTCCTAATCAAGTAATTTAAAACTTTACTAAAAATTTTGTTGCCAGTCGGTTTTGAATGCAGTGGATTCTTCGACCATCCTCTGTACAGCTGTTTCGGCCCTATTTGAGGCCTTGTCAACAGGAGCGAAGCTCGAGAATTCCTTTGCAAACCGACCTGTTCTAGTTATTCGCACTTGCGATGTTACAGCAATGAAAAGTCTAAGGCGCGACATCTTGCAGTCGCTTCTTGACCCTAACATTGTATGAGGATTGACAAATTGCAGTCAGTTTGCTACTTAATAAGTCATCCTATACAAGGCGGTCAATCGTGTTGTCAAAGCGTAATAAGTCATCCCATATAAGGCGGACAAGCTTGCTGTGAAAGCATATTGAAAGTTTTTAAAAATTTTGTTACTAGTCGGTTTTGAATACAGTGGATTCTTCGAGCGTCCTCTGTACAGCTGTTTCAGCCCTATTTGGAGCCTCGTCAGCAGAAGCGTAGCTGGAGAATTCCACTGCAAACCAATATGCTTTGACAACACGATTGACCGCCTTGTATAGGATGACTTATTAAGTAGCAAACTGAGTGCAATTTATCAATCCCCATACAATGTTAGGTCAAAAAGCGATTGCAAGATGTCGCGCCTTAGACTTTTAAGAATTTCTCATTTACTTATTGAGGTTAATTAACAATTAAATTAAAACAAGTTGCGTTTTACTGAAAGACAAATTGTGTCATGTAAAATGGCCTTAATTAAATGGGTTTAGCTAAACAATAATCGTTTGATGTCAGTAATCCACTGTTGCTCCGCGTCCCTTTACTTTAGGATCAGCTTGTATAAATAATTTATTCAATGTTTCTACAAATATCAAGAGTAATGCAATTACAATTAATTTTTGAAAATTTACAATTTTTCTTTAAAAAGGCACGGACCTAATTTAGAGAATCAAGTATTACGTGTTTCTGCAATAGACAGAATGTTCCTTTAAGACAGAATCATGCATACCTAACCTATACGTCAAAATATTTATGGTTATAGTACTCAGTAGGTAGAAACTCTGATAAAATATATTTCTGGTTGAAATATAATAACTGACCCTGTATACACAACAATCCGGTTTTGTTATTTTTTTAGACGATAAATTACATTATTGCAAAGTATTAAGTTGGCGATCCTGATTATCAAAATCGATAATAACGGGTGAAGAAAAATTTTCAACTGAAATGATTGCCTGAATTTTCACAAAATAAGATCATCATTCTATAGAAAATTTGTGTATAAAAAGTAAAGTGATATTTCATAAATGAAACGATTTCGCGCTGTTTAATTTAAAACTCGTGATCCCCTACTGCCAACTTATTCACAAGTCCCTAAATCAAAAGCAGCACGGGCCAAGCATGGCTTCGATTTTGAGATCTTCGAAATTCGTGAGATATATCGCAGGTTTCGCTCGTAACATCGTCGTAAACACTCCCAGGGAATTCGACGGAAGCTTCGTAAACACAACACAATGTTTCTGTGGGGCAGTATCAAGGTATTCCGCCTAACATAACCACATATCACAAGCACCGGTTTTTATTATGCAATAATCAATTTGCAGCTCATTTGCGACGCAGGCTTCGATACAACACGACCAGAGCATAGAACGAAGTTTACGCAGGATTGACCAAGATGTCAGACGAGCCGGGCGAATATCACGACAGGACATCGAAGAGGTTTTGGAAGAAATTCGAAATGCACGATCGGCGACGAGTTCGCAATCGCTTCTTGTCATTCGGTGCTGCGGTAATCTAGTTCCAGAAGAATTGCCGGAGACAAGAACAAATTTGGTTCAGGAAATATGGAACACGTTAAAGAAGTTGAACGTTCCGATGGATGTCTCGCATTACAATGCTCTGTTGAGGGTTTACCTGGAAAACGAACATGAATTTTCACCGACCGACTTCCTCAGCGAATTGGAAATGAAAGGCATCGAACCGAATCGTGTAACTTATCAGAGACTGATTGCCAGGTATTGTCAAATTGGAGATATTGAGGGGGCCACCAAAATTTTGGAATTCATGCGTGAAAAGCAACTACCTGTAAACGAAAATGTCTTCAATGCTCTTATTAATGGACATTCACAGAGTGGGTAAGTCACTAATTTATTCAGTCTTTTATCAATTTGTTTGAAAACCACAGAGGCCTGATATTTCAGTCATGGTTTAACTTTAATCATCAGTTTATCTCATTGTAACAATTATAAAAACCAATGTTCCTATGTGAATAAACTAAAGATTAAAGTTAATCCATGATTGGAATAACGGGCCTTAATAGTGCATTAGGATTCACTTGCGGAAGTAAAGTGCATTCAATAAAAACCATTTTAGGCTTATGTCAAATACAAATTTTGCAAAGTCACGTTGTAACTATAAACATAACCTAACTTTCTATATCCATTTAGTTACGATTTTCTACAAAATGGATAATAAAACACAATTAATCAAGTAAAACATTTATTTTATTACAAATACCTGGAAGATGTAAATAAGATCTTTGACAGTTGAGGCTGTTTATAGCACGCAGTAATTCAAGGTTTCAACAAATGTACTAAGCTACAACGTGCTGTCATAAAATAAAAGCAAGTTCAGAGCCTTCTTGATAACGGATTTTTTTGAACGCTCCCTACATACTCTAGTATAAATAATAGCAGAATGAACTAAATTAATAATTAAAGAAGACTATGATTTCAATGTTTTTCTCCTAAAGGTTTGTAGCACTGTCAGGTGTTCAATTATTTGTTTAAGCTGACATAAACTTGACAAACTCGTATCTTTTTGCATTTTCAGCATCTGCTTTAATTCTTTTAAGTGAATTAAACGTTTCTCTGAATTTTGGGTCTACTTTACACATTTTCTATGTGATGTAATGACGTAACCATGACAGTTATTGACAAATGACTACTGTCCTCCAGTGTTGCCGTTCGTAAAATAGCCAAATACCCGTAACTGATGCCGATAATCCCCTACTTTATCGGCAAGCTTTAATTCATTTGATGTTGGATAAATCTCTTTAAGGAAAATTTTCAAATCGTTACAGATCAAGCGTTTTTTTAAAGGGAATTTACAAAATTTATTTTATAGAGGAAGCTGGAAGCTGCCAGCTGACCCAGAGAGCTCAATGTTGTTCTTTTGTGTATATTATATTAAAAAAACACCATCTATTGAGCAAAGTTTAACTTACAGTCATATAAAAATGACTTGCATTGTGAAGCATTTAACAACGTGATTTGCTGAAACATGACTAATATTCATTTTTCGTTTGTTTTTACGAAGGTGGTTGGTTCACTAGCGATGCAATAAGAAAATGTCACTTATCATCAGTAAAGTATTATTTGTGTGCAATATTGAACAGCGCCATCTATTGCAGTTTCTTTTATAATCACTTGAACATGTGGAAGGCAAATAATAATCCTTTTTTTTTATTAATCTATCGAATTTTGCTCTAAAATCGATTGTCTTTTGTTTTTATTTTTTTAAATGTTATATATTTTTTAAAATTTTGTTTGTTTCTTTTTTTAATTTTATTGTTTATGTTTTAAGTTTTTATTACTTGGGTACTTTATTTTCTTTGTTTTGTCATCATTCTTTTCAAGTTGTTTTTGTTTTGTTTATTATTAATCAACTTCATTACGCTGTAAAATCGAACGTCTTTTGTTTTTATTTAACTTCATGTATGTAGTTTTAATTTATTCCTGAATCTGGCAACAAATTGAAGGATTTTCTATGTTGAAAAGGTATTTTTTGATAAGTCTTGAGGTATTTCTGCTTTTTGCGCGTTGGTAACACTGAATTCATTAGTCACTACGCTCATTAAATACAACAACGTCATAACTCGAAAACTTTATTACAAAATAAACGGAATTTAAGTTGCGAGTGTAAACGTGTAGTTTACAGTTGTAGTTACAAAATTAATAAATAATTATGAATTTCATAAAAAGAAAAATACAGAAAAGGGACGTTCCAATTTTGTAGTACCCGACTTTACCTATAATATTTAATACCCACAATATTAGCCGCATTTTGGGTAATTATCCTCTGGTACTGCTGTCTCTCACTCTATCGTGTCGCCAACTTTATAAAAAAATCACCGCTTTAGTCAAGAACAGTGTTGCCAATCCGTGGTAACTTTCCCAATTCGTGGTAATTTTTATGTGTTCAAATTTCAAAAAGGGGCATTTTTAGAGAAAAAGAGAATTTTTGAAGGCAAAATTACTAAAATTTTAAGACAAAAATAGCTTACAATTGCAATTTGAAGGAAAAAGCAAGCGTAGGAGAGAATTTTTATCCCAAAGTGAGAAAAAAACGACTATCAATAGTTGGCAACATTGGTCAGGAATTCATTTAAAGGCTCAGTATTTAAAAACAGTGCAACTCAAAATAAGAAATCATCGATGTATTGAAAACAAAAATATCAATAATTTTTGTTGGCCCAAGTCATGATTTACTTTAAGTAAATGTATTTTGAATGCTTTAATAAAATAACAATTTTCATTATTTCTTCCACATTTTCATAATTGCATTCATCACCTTCAGTTAAAACTAATAATTTTGTTTTTAAAATGAAACAGTAATTCATTTTGAAAATTTTTGCATATTTCTAGAGATATGGATTCAGCACAAGGAATATTAGCTGTTATGTCTCAAGCAGGTCTAGAACCAACCGCAGATACCTACACAACTCTTCTCTGCGGCTACGCAAGAAAAGGTGACATAAACATGATTACTTCATTAATAGAAGAATGTGAAAAGAAAGAAATTTACCTACTGGACAAAGATTTCTTGGATGTTGTGTATGCTCTGGCCATCAACGGTCACAAGGAACACGTACCTGTAATTTTAGGTAAAATACGTAAGGCTTTTGGATACGGCCAAGAAGCTATTAATTTAGTATTACGACTAATAAATAAAAGAGTCGAGGATGTAGCGTATTCGATAATGAAAAGTATTCCAAGAGGAACTAAACCTGATGGATCGGCGATGCCAATTGGAACATTCTTTATTAAACAACTCGTAAAAGCAAATTTCCCAGTTGAAACTATAATTCAATATTGTAAGTTAATGGAAGAAGAACAACTGTATGAGCGAGGTTTATTATTAGCTACCGAGGTCAGTTTGCAGTTGGGAAATGAAAAGTTGGCTTATCCTCTCATTGAGTTATTACAAAAAGAAGGACTCCCAATAAGACAACATTATTTCTGGCCACTGATTGTTACTAAAGGGAACGATCCTACTGGTGATGGTATTATAGAAGTACTGGAGCAAATGAATCGTTATAACATAACGCCGACGTCTGAGACAATTCGAGAATATGTAATTCCAAATATTAAAGCGAAAAGCAGTGATATTATTGCTAAACTACGACAAGCAAATATTTCTCTTGGATCTGCAGCCTGTAGTTTAGCGCATTCTTTACTGCAAAAACATGATATAGAGGAAGCGTCCGTAATTATAAGTCGGGTGCCTGCTTACTATCACCCAGAGTTAATTAGACGTCCATTGACTTTAGCTTTTTATGCCACTCAAAATCTGGAATGTTACGGAACTATACTAAGGTATATTTATGAGTACTATGATCGTTTTGAAGTTATGCGTGGTGAAAATGAAAACGATGTAACACCTAGTATAGAGAAAAATGAAGTTGTTGGACAGTTGTTGCTAGATTTAGCTTACACACCTAGGAATTTTGCTCCTATTGCTGAACAAGTTCTAACACAAGTTGTAAATCAGGGTCTCAGTATTACCACACCCACAGCAGAGAAATTGCAGGACAAATTAGGAGAAAAAATGACCAGTGCAATATCTGATTTATTGGCAAAATTAACATCGGGTGAGTTGGAGCCTGTTCCGCTGCAGAAAAAACTTCCTGCATATACTCCATCAAGTCAGATGAATATACCACAACTTGAAAGGTTAATTCATAATTTAGAGGCAAAGAAGCAGGACACGAGAGGACTAAAGCGACAATTATTTACTTTGTACTATCGTTCTAAAGAACTGGATAAACTCGAGAAGCTTTTGGAAGAATTCAAATCCTCTGATGAGTTTTTATTCACCCCAGGAATTTATGCACAGCTTATGGATATATATGCTTATCATTATAAACTCGACGAAGCCGTTTTTTACTACAACAAACTTAAAGAGTCAGACCCGAACTTTTCTTTGGACGATTCTAAAGTTTTAAGGTATGTGGGAGTTCTGGTTAAACACGAGCGTTTGGATGAAGCTATTGAATTATTAGAAACACCAAACCGTGAAAGAAATCACGATGAAAAAAGTTTCCAATACAACTCCCAATGTTGGAGAACGTTGAATCAATTTGCTGAGCTCGGCAAAGCTGAGGAATTAGATCGACTTTTTAACTGTTTGCTCAAGAACGATTTCATAGAGGTAAACAATGTTCTGTTAGGACCATTGATCAAAGTTCATCTTGTCAAGAAGGACTTGACTAAAGCCCTTGAGAAATTTGAATGGTGCTGCAATCAGTTTAAAGCAACACCGTGGAAAAACGAACTAACGTGCCAACTAATTCAAGCCGAGGACGCAGAAAATTTGCAGAAACTGACTGATCTAAGCACTGCCGTTCATGGTGAAATAAACAGCTTATACGACCTCGTCTTTGCTTTTGTAGAATGTGGAAGAATACGTCAGGCAAGAAAGATATTAGAAACACCCGGTTTGCAAAGTAGACCTCAGCGTATCAATTCAGCCTGCCAACGTTATCAAATTGAAGGCTTGGTAAAACCTCTTGAAGACTTAAAAGATGCGACAAAAGATTTAAATCACATTGACAGATCAGATATTTATTATCAGCTGCTTTTGAGTTACATCAAACAAAACGATGCAGATAAAGCTTTAGGACTCTGGACACAAATGCAAGAGGAAGATATGGCTCCAACAGACCAATTCCTTCTAAAATTAGGTACATTCCTCCAAGAAAATAACATGCAAGTTCCTTTTGTCATGCCTAAAGCTGATGGTGTGGAAGATGAAGCAACGCAGACGGTAAGAAGACCACCGCTTCCTCCAGTAATAAGGAAGGATATTCAAGCGTTTCGGCAAAGTCTTCGAGCAGGCGAATTAGACAAAGCTTTGGAAATTAGGCAAGCGTCAAAAGAACAGTTTTCCTCAAATGACACATCTCTTTTAATAGAATTGTTAATACAAAATGAACGATTACACGACGCTACCAAGTTGGCACTTGATATGTTAGAGCGAAAAATGCCACCTATAACGAGAGTATTTAGATATTTGCTAAATAAACTTGCAAACAATGGGGATGTAGAAACAATCGAATTTATTGGCACCCTCATAAATTCAGAGCATAAAAAATTGGTGTCGTTTGATAATCGAATCTGTCATGCAAATTTAATTGCTGGGAAAGCAGAAGATTATTTAAAAGAGCTAGAAGCAGGCATTGATAATGCAAAAGATGAAGATGTTATTATGTTAGGAGAGAAATTCCCAAGAGGTGGTGCAGTTGGGATTTTAGAAAAAAATCCGGAGTTACTCGATAAATGTAAGTCCTAATTCATATAGATATTCTAACCTTTAGAATCCTCTTTGCTTTGTTTCAGATGAGTCAGTTGCAGCAAAATATGCAGCCCGTGGTATAATTTCACCATTTAATGTTCTATGGTCACATTACTTTATAAAAGGAAATGAGGAAGCCGCTGAAAAAATATGGAAGAATTACTTGCAGGGTGCACCAAGAATAATGTTCCAAAGAGTAGTACAATGTGCAAGAGAAAACAGAGATGAAGCACTCACAAGAAAACTGTTGAATCATCTGAAAACAAGCAATGTTACTGCTGGTGCAATCGGCAATGCTTACAGTTGCTTGTTGGATGTGCTGGTATCGAAAGGTAATAATGAAGAAGTAATTGCAACCTTTGAGAATGCTTTGCAAGATGTTCCAATCGATTATATAAATAGAACGGCTGTTCTCCGAGTTAGAGACGTCTACACTAAGTTAAACAAACCCTTCAATTATAAAATTCCACCTAAAATTAACAACAAGAACACAAGTACATCCAGCAGCAGTTCCAGTGATATAGATAAAAAGCATTAGTTTATTCGTTAGTCATGTATAATTTAGTTGTTTTCTTTTTTAATAAAATATAATTTTCTGCCAAAATATATTGTTTTATTTCATTTCCAAAGTGTAAATTAAACATTGAAGGACCATTAGAAAAATTGTTATATTTCCTTATGATTAAAGACATTTATGTAACAGTATCACTTAAAAAATATTTTAAAATCCTTAAATATATACAATACATACATTATAAGGACCTTATTGTTGAATAAAATTTAAGGTGCAATAAATGAGCCTTGTTCAACCGAGATTTTAATGTTTTTTTACAAAACTGCCTCAACTGTTATGCTAAAAACACCACGAAAAATATAAAGAAAAATATTAAAACGCCAAAAACTTTAATCATCAACCAACGGTTTGAAGTTACCGACTGAAAATACTTCAGTATTTGGGCATGCGCAGCTTCGATGTTTAGCTCTGCATCTTGGACGTTGGTGTCTATTCGCTCTACCATTTCTTCTTGTTCTTTCACCATGTGGGCTAACTGTTGAAAAATACCTCCTAATTCGACGATTGTAGATTCGATATTTTGCATAGTTTCCGCACGATTTTGCAGATAATTGTCGGTTTCATCACGTATAAGTGATGCTTGCAACTGTCTGGGGATTAAAGGTGAACCTTCCAAGTTAATACTCACTTGATCTTGTTCTTGTAATAAAACACTTCCTAAAACACAAAGGAGATTGAATTAGGAATTTTTTTACTAACTACGGAAATTCTAAATTTATTTTAAAAACTCGGCTTTGAAAAAGAAAATTAATTGGCTTCATTGAACAACACATATGACAATTAAATAATCAAAAGAATGCAAAAAGACAAATATTTCTTTTGTTAAAATAGATAAAAGCAATAACAAATCATCTTTAAATAAATATTTTCATAAGCTGAGGTTGTAAATTAAATATAATAGGCCCTAATGTTGCCATAAGCTTTTGTTGAATTAGTCAGCATATTTTGAAAAGTATGAAATATAAATTGGTGGACAAAACTAATGCAACATAAATACAAAACATATATTCTTTAATTTTTACATCAAATATAATAATACATTGAATTCAAATATTAAAAAAGTGTTGTGTTCTGAAGGGGCCTTACTAGTAGTAGTGTAATTTAACTTTTGTATAAGTATAAAAATAATGATGCTTTGATAAATATTATTAAATGTTCCATTGTACAATTTGTATTTTTAATAATTACCTTGGTTGTGACTTGCAACAGACGGAGGAAGACTACTATTTACAGATCCTTGTGAAAATTGATCCCTCCTGTTTTTTTGATGCTTCAAATTCTCAGTTCTCACCTCCAATATTTGTTTAAAATCGGTAGACATAGTTGCCAACTTTGATTGTAGTGCGAGAACTACATTGCTGGAATGTGACTGTAAGTGCTTTCCACTCACGGTCCGCCTCTGCTTCTTTGATACTTCCTGCAACTGAGCAATTTGCTGATTCAAACTGCTCAAGTCTCCCTTTATTATGTAGGTCAATTCCTGAATTTCGGACGAACGGTCGTCGAATAAAGACTTCCTTTTTGCCACTGAAACATTTGCATGTATTCTGTCATGAAATTGTAATGAAGATGAGACACTTACAGAGAGTGAGTTTTTCTAATTTTGTGTACGTGCTTGAAATATTTTTTCCTATGTTTTTAGCGATTAACATAAATTCAGAATGGCTGTGAATTATCCGCGATTTTTTTGGGTCTTTAGCAGCGACTGCCCTTGCAATATTCCTGCCTTGCAGGGACTGTATCGTGTTGATGAATTCACTAGTTCTATCTCTGGCTGTCATGACTGGTTCTGGTTCAATGTAGTCTTCGATGTAATCTTCTTCTACGTAATGGTCCTTGTAAACATTGTTCGGGTACTGGTGATTGTGGTTGAATTTCTCTTGCGACCAAGAATTCTGATCTACCACGAC
This sequence comes from Serrognathus titanus, assembly GCA_039766575.1. Lineage (NCBI taxonomy): Eukaryota > Metazoa > Arthropoda > Insecta > Coleoptera > Lucanidae > Serrognathus > Serrognathus titanus. The sequence goes on from CM077912.1 coordinate 7,104,335, forward strand.
GAGTGGTTCAGAGTCGGAACCCGTTCGGCGTCTTCTAGCTGGCATTGCATCGTCGTTTGATTAACAGATAGAATTTTTGATTCGTTAAGATGACGACATACGTTAAATGGGTTAGATTACAATGATTCACCGCCACATCACTCGATACTTGATTCCCAGCTGTTCATTCAAATAAAATAAAGTATTCTGTAAAAGTTAAACTTTCACTAATATTTGAAACATACAATAAGCGAATGCTTAAGAAATTAAGAAGTACACGTCTCTGACACTGACAGAGAATTTCAGAATTACCAACTTAACTTTCTAATTACTATTTCTTTTATACATTCATTAACACGTGAAAACAGCTGTTATTTTGAAACTAGTTATTGGAATTACAAATATAGATCTTCCTTATTTGTATTTAGCACTAATTTCGTTATCAAAATGTAAACAGAACGAGATTTGCCGTGTCACATTTCCTTGCAATTTTATGTTGGCAACACAAATTGAAGATGACAGTTGTCAACCTATATGAACACGTAGATAAATGTACATAACCAAGTTAATTAATAGAAAAAAAAACGTTAATAATTTAGCGATAAATCAAAAATGTCTACGCTAAAGCAAAAACAAATAAGTAAGTCTTGATAACTTAAATGAGAAATTTCCTAACCTATCAGTTTCAGATGCTTTAAAACAGATGCTAAACCTAAATCAACCCCAGACCAAATCAACCTCGTCTGAACCTGTCTGGAAGGTCTTAATTTACGACCGTATTGGCCAAGATATTATATCGCCCCTAATCTCAGTCAAGGAGCTTCGTGAATTAGGAGTTACCCTTCACGTGTAAGTCACTTTTTCCTTCTGAAAGCTTCGGATTTGTACTCGAGTTTTACCTTCGCAGTCAACTCCATTCAGATCGAGACCCTATTCCTGAAGTGCCTGCCATTTACTTCTGTGCTTCAACAGAAGAGAATTTAGGTAGAATAAGCCAAGATCTTCAAAAGGGCATTTATGATGTTTACCATTTAAATTTTATATCGCCTATTTCAAGGCAGAAATTAGAAGATTTAGCTTCGGCAGCGATCCAAGCCAATTGTGTTGCTAATATACATAAGGTATGCAATATTTGGGATTTGCCTAATCTTTTAGTTTCCAACAAAAAAAATAAGACTAATACTAATACTACATTTTAATTGTAGGTGTACGATCAATATATAAATTTTATTTCTTTAGAAGATGACATGTTCATTCTTAAAAACCAAAACAGCGATTCCCTCTCATACTACGGTATGTTTAAATAATTGAAATACATTTTAATATTAACGCATTATTTTATAGCTATTAACAAAGGTGATATAAAAGACACAGAAATCGAATCGATAATGGATAGTATCGTCGATAGCCTTTTCTCAGTATTTGTTACGTTAGGTAATCCACACGAGTAAATTTTTCTTATGAAATTGTTAGATATTGTCAGAATCTTGTAGGTGCTGTGCCCATTATTAGAAGTCCCAAGGGTAATGCAGCAGAAATGGTTGCAAAAAAGTTAGACAAAAAATTACGGGACAATTTGTTTGATGCCAGAAATAACCTGTTCCATACGGATGCTCAAGCTGGCAATTTCAATTTTCAAAGGCCTTTATTAATTGTATTAGATAGAAACGTCGATATGGCCACCCCATTACACCACACGTGGACCTATCAAGCCTTGACGCATGACGTTTTAGATTTAACACTAAACCGAGTTGTAATAGAAGAACATACATCAACCGGAGGTAATTTTTTTTTCGTGTTTTATCTGTTTTATTACAAAATTTTTTTTGAGGAGTAAGACCAAAAACTCGTTCCTGTGAACTTGACTCAAAAGACAAATTTTGGGCAACACACAAAGGATCACCATTTCCAATGGTAGCTGAAGCTATTCAAGAGGAACTAGAACAGTATAGGACTTCAGAAGAAGAAATAAAAAAACTGAAGACTTCAATGGGAATAGATAATGAAAGTGACATGGCGCTCTCAATGGTCACTGATAACACAGCGAAGATTACTTCAACTGTCAATTCGCTACCGCAATTGATTGAGAAAAAAAGACTCATTGACATGCATACAACGGTTGCCACTTCAATTCTGAATTTTATCAAATCCAGAAAATTGGATACGTTTTTCGAGCTCGAAGAAAAAATTATGTCGAAATCAACTTTAGATAAGAGCTTGCTGGAGATCATCAGCGATCCGGAAGTGGGAACTTCTGAAGATAAAATGAGGCTGTTTATAATTTATTACATATGCTCTTACATATCCGATGCTGATTATAAAAAATTTGAAAGTGCCCTGGCTGAAGCTGGTTGTGATTTATCACCTATGGCCTACATTAAAAGATGGAGGTACGCAATACAACATTCTACGTGTATCTAGCTATAAAAGATTCTTTTGTAGAAGTTACACAAAAATGGCATCTGGGCCAAATCAATATGAAGGAGGAGGAACCAAAACAGTAAGCATGTTCTCCAAATTAGTATCACAAGGGTCATCATTTGTCATGGAAGGAGTAAAGAATTTAGTAGTAAAGCGACATGTAAGTGTCCAACTTTTTACCTAAATTACGTTCTTCTGAAATAATTTTTCGTCATAGAATTTACCAGTTACGAGAATAGTTGATCATTTAATGGAATTCAAAAACAGTCAAGAAATGGAAGAGTATCATTATTTAGATCCAAAACAGTTAAAACTAGCAGACATTCCTAGAAACAGATCACCTTTCCAAGATGCATTTGTATTTATTGTGGGTGGAGGCAATTACATTGAGTATCAGAATTTAGTTGATTATGCTAAGGTACTGGTAACTAACTTTCTAACTGATAGTTTATTTTTTTTATATTTTAGCAAAAAACGTCCTCGGGAAATACAAAGAGGATCATATATGGTTGCACAACTTTGAATAACGCCAAGCAGTTTTTAAAGCAACTCTTATTGTTAGGACAAGAAATGTAAATGCTTCTCGTTTTTGTATGAAGTAAGCTGGTGTTTTATTTATATATATGTGTATATTTTTTCTTTAATAAAATTTATATAGGAAATAAATTTATTTTTTTTATTAAACAATAAAATACTAATATTACATTTATTTCACCGTTTATTCAAAACATTAACAAAGATTAAATTCCGAAAAAATAAATTAAATTAAAAGCGTAAAATGAAACGCGCAGTATTGCCAATGCTTCAATGAAGTTTCCCCCTAGACGTTATTGGAAAACCCCCTAAATTGACCTGTCGTGTGACGAGAAAAAAAGAAAAATGCAGCTTCAAAAATATCCAACCATTAACAAAATCGCTTATTTACCCAAATTTAAGTTTTATCAATAACTACTCGAAATTTGGATAATTAAACAACGGTTGGCAACACTGAATGAATACCATTTTGACCAAATTAAATTCGCTTGATCTACAATTGTATTTTTCCGTTAACTCATATAGGGATTTCACGTTTGTCAGTTTATTACATGCGAAAACCACTAGAACAGTTCTGTTAGGTCTATTTCATTCTTAACCTTATTTTTAATTAGGTTTCTTAACTGAGGCAATTTTCAGGACTATTTACTTATTAACTTATGATAATTTATAATCTTCAAATTACAACATATTATAGGGAAATATGACAACGACGTAAATTTCGATACACGTCATCGATACAAAAATAACCAGACTCTGGACATTTCAGAATGTTGCCATGGTTACGCAATATGAGGTCGTACGTCAAAATTTAAATTACACAGACTCTATGTACAAAGTGGTTAAGAATCACTATTTGACTTGGCAATTGGAGTAACTTCCGGTTGTTTACGGCTTAACACTGACAGCCGTCATTTTATAAGCGCCATTTTGATATTTCAAATTTAAATTAAAACGCTATTTTTTATTCACATAACCTACAATCTTGTCACTGTTCAGGTTACGTCAAATAAACCAACAAAACATACATCCAATTGAAGTGTTGCAAATAGCCAGACAAAAAAAAATGCTCTTAAATGTATTGCCAACTCAAACCATTATTCTTGATCATTTTATATATACAGGTGTATATATACAAAACCTCCTTAAAATTTTTATTTTTGAATTTAGAAAGAAATGTTTAACACAAAACTTATACAGATTAATTCGAAGTTTTTGCTGAAGTCATACATATTTACTTACTCACATTTACTCAACATCTTGAAATGAGTTCTGTTGCTACCTACCTGTCCTGGTGATTAGTAAATTTGATGGAAGGCAAATTAAGTTCTCCAATCACTGCCGGCTAACTCTTGGAGAAAGGTCAAGGTCATGCGGAATCCCGACGCAAAAGGGACAGAATTTTAGAATAAAGTAAAACTCACTAAATGCACCTTTGATTTTATTGATATGCAACGTTGACTGATACGTTAAACAAAACGTACTGTATATCAAACAGACAGGAAAAGTCGAAGCAACGTGTCCAAAATGAAGTTAAATTAAAAGCAAGTACACTCTATCTGAACTTTAATAAAAAAAAAAACAATAATCCTGTATAATTTCGTCCCAGCACCGTTTAAAAGATGGCTATAATAACGTACTAACAGATGCACAAAATAAATCATCCGACTTTCTCATATCACAAAAGCGAAAGTTTAAGTCTTGTATCCATCGAGGTTAGGAATCCTCAAAGCGTCATGTCAAATGTCAAATACCTGACAGATATTGCCCCGATTCAACGAAAAAGCGAACACCAGGAGGGATTCACTTCTAGTTACCACTTCGATGGCGTCAAAGTGGTATCCCCTCTTGTTCAGGTAACCAACCCTAAGATGGCGGACCAAAACGGCTAGTATACGCCATTAATCGAAACGTTTCAAATGATGCCCCTGCAAGTTTCTCTAGCTTGCCACCATTCAATCCCCTTCAAATTCCCCTTCTAAATACTCTTATTCTTCTTTCCTCGTGATTCTCCTTATTGTACCATTTATAAATAAAAAAAAAACTCCAAAGAACACAATTCCTAAACGGAACGTCGTGGGGGTCGAGGAAGGCGGAATAAGATAATATAAAATAAACCAAAAAGAAGGAGGAAAAGAGAAAAACTAGATAAAGGAAAACATGGATTACGAACCAAACAGTGCACAACGTAACCAAAAACATATCGGCGGGCAGGTTTGGAAACGCCTGCAAAACGAAAGGCGAACAATTTACAACCGGATAATTACATTCGTTTATTTTTTCACTCCAAAACAAATACAGTTCAATGAAAATTTAACCAAAAGCGAGAGAGCTGTTTGATAAGCGAGCAGCAACAAAACTGCCACGAACTTTTAGTCGGGCAGATTACAATGAGCAAGGTTTGGGGTGGGAAGAAGAATCATATGTTTCGGATAGGCCAATAGCAGGCGTAGAATTCAAACGAGTGTCTACCCGGGACAGACTCAATACCACAAAGGAAAGGGTATACGGAGGCGGCTCCTTTGGGGGTTAAAGCTCTAAAAAATCAAACCGGTGGTGCGACCATGTTTCCGCCAATATACAGAATGACCCAAAAACTACAAATTCTACACCGTTACACTGTATAGTAATAATAATCTGTAGATGCTGACTTCATATTTTAAGTCTATCAGATTGGCAACATTGATTGTCCTATCTGGTTTATTTTATCTGTTGTAGTAAATGTCGGTGAATGACGATTTGTTTTTCGGTTGTGTTGTATTTTGACGGTTCCAAAATTTTAAATAATCATGCCAAAATAAATTTCAGTTCAAGATTTTCTTTGTAATTTACAGAAAAATTATAAATTTCTATTTTTCACGATAACTATTACTGTCACTATCACTAATGTGTTTGCCTGTTTCAAACAGAATAGTTATCTACTGCTGATGCAAGTTAAATACATGAAATACGAATTGATAAAATATTTCATGTGCTGAGCTCATCAAAATCATATTACAAGCATTACAAGATCAGACGGGACGGGAGCGTTAACTTATGTGCGTGTTAATAACACTTTGCAGCAACTGGGAATACCCTACCTCGTTTTGTGCTAAAACAAGAACTGCGTTACATGAACTATTGTTTATTTAATACCAACGACCTCTTCATCGTACGTGTTATCGATCTCGGAAGAGAATGGTATGCATTGAAACGTAAACAATAAGCACAACAGCTGATAAAGCCTGATAATGACAAGTAAATATCAGTCGATTTAAAAACTCACAAAATCGTATCTCTATCAACTGATAACACACTAACGTAGGTATTGTCTGGATGATAAGGACATGGAGGCCGTAGAAATTGCAAGACCTAGGCAGGTAATTAAAAAAAAAAATGATTCATAGGTTATGTTGGGTGACATTTGACGACGCAAATTTCAGAAAAAGAAACGCGAGAAGAAAAAAGAAACGCCGGAGAAATGTAATGGCAATGTTGAACATGTGGTGGAAGATACTTCGAGCGAAGAACCGAAACAAGATGAATCAACTCACTTGAAAGTTGATGAAAAATCCGAGCCTGAAGATGTACCAAAAGTAGAAACCATTGAGCATAATGGCCCTGAGTCATCGAATCAAGATCACAGCGTAATTGCAAAATCAGATGAGGAGATTGCAGCTCACGTTCCTGAATCCGAAGAGCAACTAAGCAAGATGCCACAATTAAATCAAGAAGTTAAATATTCTGTGCATGATGTTGTTGCTCTCTCCAACGGAAAAGAAGGATCGTCAAGATTTACTGAAATGAGCAGAGATGATGCAAGTTTCGGAACACTGAACAAAATCTTGCAAAAAAATAAAGAAATCATGAGCACGACCGTCAACATCGATAAAATCAATGAATACTTGGCTGAGTGTTCGAAAAAGCAAGCGACTAAGCCATTAGAAATTCATTGCATAAACGAAATAAAACCCAGCGTGTTGATTGTTAAACCATACACTGAATCTCAGCTGCTTACGCTGTATTCAAACACCGAATTGGATACTTTGGAGCAGTTCACCTCTAATTTCATGGAGTACGAGCTCAAGGGCTTGTACATGACTCACCCATTGTATGAGTTATTGACGACTTACTTGCAAAACCGTAATAAGATTGCCGCAAACAATTTGGAACTGGAGCAGTCACGGAGAGAATATCAGGATGTGCAAAACCAGCTTTGGAACGTATTTTCTTCTGTTGTGAAGGGCCAAGGTCAGTGTCAGGATGGGACTACGGTAGCTGCGACGCAGACTTTTACGAAGGCCACGTTTCATAGAGCATCTTTCCAGACGATACAGCGAACACTGGCTAAAATACGTTACTTATCAACGGAATGCCACGTTTTGTATTCTTATGCCGCTGATGTTTCTAAACTACAGGTAATCCTTTATTATTTATGTATGTTGGGTATCCATTGACTAGCTGCAATCCTGTCTTGCAACCAAACTGCATCTTCACATCCTAATTTCTCATAACTTCTTCAGAAATACTACTCTATGCGCAAGTGGATGTTTTCCAAAATTTGTAACACAAAGCATTTAGATACAAACAGTTAAATTGTTTTCTATGTCAATACAGTACATGTAATTTACTGAATTAAACTCAATTTATTTTAGATTGAATTGTATTTGCAAACGCTGATTACAAACTGCGTGAACAGTTCACAATTGCGCAGAGATGCTCAAGTATGTTTGTCTCTGCAAGCAACACCTCCTCACTTAATTCCACTGATGACCGAGCTTCGAATATGCGTGTCGATTCTGTTCTTGTTCCAAAGGCGATTGATACGTGATGCTCAGTTTCTGAGGGAAACCCGTGATTGGCTGAGTCGTCTTGCTGCATTATTACTTCGTTTGGCGAACTATCAGGACCACTTGTTTTTATTAAATCACATCTTGAGGTACATAATTACATATTTTATTCATTTCTATCTTAGACATAGAATTACTTTAGTATTTAAATTATCTGTTTTTTGCACTGTTGGGTATTTTCAACAATTGCAACAATTGTTGCTACAGTAGTAATAGGTAACATTTTGATGAAAATATTTGTGAAATCTGTGATTTGATTTTTTAAATGAATTTTCTTTGATAAGAGCTTATAAAATACAAAAATAATAAATTTAGATGTCCACCTGGAGTAGGTTCATGGGCCTCTACCTTCGTGCAAGCACCCTTAGAAATTCCAAGCCGAGACTCACCATTCGCCAGTTATGAAATCAATCATATCATAACAGTTTTGGCTACACTGTTGATGCCCATCGAACGAAGAGAAAAATTTTTGGAAGAGGTATTAATTGTTCACAAGAGATTTGGTGCCTCTAACAACTATATGATTACAGCTAATGCAAACGAAAGATTCTCCAGGTGAAGCTCTGTGGGTGTTAGTTGATTCTGACGGTGAGGAAGACGAAGATTCTTGTGGCATTGCACTGCGCGAAAATGATTTAGTAGCCCTTCTGAATCAGCTACCTCTGGATGATATGTTTCGTTGCTTGCTGCTCGTAAAGCATAAAAACGAACAGGACCAGTTTGACGGTTCTGAATTAAGCGAGCATCATTTATTAAGACTTCTGGCTTTCTCGACGACGCTCTTAAAGATTTTGCAACGTGGATTATGCTCGTATGAACAACCCAGGTATAATCAATTTGCCAAGCGACTCTGCCGCTTTATAAGACACATAGTGCAATACATCACAGACATATGGGAATTTTTCAAGAAAAATCAACAGCTGGATGACATGGCTATGTTACAACGCCTGCAAGTTGAATACGACGCATTCTTTTTGCGTGCCACATATTATTTGTTTACGTCACAGAAAATGGGGGCCTGGCAGTTTTTAGCTGTGGTTCCTTACAATTTGGTTTCGAGGCAGTGTCTGTGGAAAATTTTTTATTTCCTGCACGATTCTGAAAGTCTCGCGGAAACCATTTTGAACCCGATCGATACAACTGATTTCAGCGAGAAATTATGGGAGCCGTCCATTCGAAGTCAGTTTGAAGAAAAATTGAGCACATTTGAAGAAGCTGAATCTTACTATTTGTTGAACACCTTCGCTAATATGGCTTTGTTAAGACAACACGAAGATATGGATTTTATTGAGTCTGCTACAATCGACTTATTACACGTATACTTCCCTAATATATCACCATAAAGAATTTATTAAAGTAATTATCGTTTTAGGTCGGTTACATAAGCGAGACCACAAAAGAAACGTGCTCAAAAAATGCGAGGATTTTATTAACACACATAACTTCGAAATATCCATCTTTGATGTCCACTATTTTGAAAATTGTTGCCGCAAATATAGATTCTATTGGTAATCTCTCCTTGCATTTATATGAGGAGTTACCGATTTCAATTTGGCAGCCTACAGATGAAGATATTGGGATTATTGCCGTGTTATTAAAATCAAATCCAATCATAAACGATGCAAGTCGATTGGCACGTATGATTATTTCTCGATTAAACTGGGATATCACGGAGAATGTGCTGTTCATTCCTTACGGAATACATTGCAAAGTTGCACTATTAGTCGCTGAGGTTGTACAAGACGAGCCCGGATACGCACCTTGGGGTTGGCAAACCATATTTCGCCTGCGATTACACATCAGTGACAAAGGCACGACTGATTTTACGAAAGTTCAGGAACTAGAAACATTTGATGTGTTACGTAGAGGTAAGCTTTTAATTTGTTATAAATAAAATGAAACGAAAAGTTATTTTTTAGGGGTTCGTGAGCAGAAATTAATTTCATGTTTCCTTTCGGTCCTAATGACTTCATGGGGTCACTTAATCCCATTGATATGCACGAAAGGCCTGCATCAGCTGTTGGTGTTGCAAGCGAATCAAAAGCATGAAGCTGTTTTATTCGCTCTGAACCTCATCGTGCCTTTGTTTTTAAACTGTCAGGAGTCTCTGATTAATTCGGATAAATTTCAAAATTTGCTGGTCGGTTTGTTAAATGCGGACAAGGGATATTTGCACTTGGCTAAGAGCTTGATTACGATTCAAAATCCAGTTCTTGAACAATTCGGGCATATGGTAGAGAATCAGATTGCCAATTGTAATTGGTTTAACAATGTGGACTCGCCAAGGTGTATTGTAAGGCTTTGGATTAATTCGTTGGTGTCAGTTCCAAACTGGAATCGAGATTTTGGAATTATGTATCTTCTGGATGTCATAATCAGGACGAGCTTTTTCTATGCAGATGCACTAGAAGTTGTTGTTGCTATCCTTAAAGAATTACTACAAGTAAGAATTATTATATTTTTAAGCCTTGTTCAAAATCAGTTTTGTTTTAGTGTGCAACTCCACAAGAACAATCAAACACGATAAGTTCTCTATTTAAATGGGTTGCCCCCTCAAGCCCCCCTGGAAATTTACTGATAAACAGTTCACTGTCAAGTTGTCCATGGTTGGCTTACATAATGATTGATCTTGAACATGAAGAAAGAGAGAAAAACACAGGCCTGTGGAAGGAGGTTTTGTCACAGATACTCAAGCAAAAAGGAAAAGTTAACATCGATGCTGCCATCAAAGTAAAACCTTACATTTTCAAATGCATTTGCTCGATTTAGCTTTTGTAATTACAGAAAGCATCTTCTGCACTTAAAGTACCGTCGTTCACGTCAGGTTCGCTTTGTTTTTATAGATGGGCCCAACAAGCTTTGGATACACCCATCGATCACCCACTACTACCAATTTTATGGCAGAAATTCTTCAGTTTGTACTTGTGTAGAATTCCAGTTAGTAGGTAAAGTATCCATTGGAAACATTAAACAGATAGAAAATGTACTGTTTTTACAGCAACGTTGATAGAGGTTGCATCGGTGAAAAGTTTTTTGAGGGCATGATTAATTTTAGTTTCCAAAAAAGACTGAAGAAGCGCTTACAAGAAACAGTTGATTATTACCAGCAGCAATTAGACGAAGCCGTGCGTGAGAATTCAAGCAAGAAAATGTTTTACGAATCCTCTTTCAGGTATAATTTATTTGAAATACAGGAAAAAATTTTTCTAAAAATATAATTTTAGGTTATTCAGGGCTTACAGCTTGTGGTTAGAAGAACCAAGGTTGCAAGAAGCCAGTTTATATTTACCAGGTCTTCCACCACAATACGAACCCCAATTACTTGCCTTAATAATTCAGGGTAGTACAGTAAGTTCTGCGCTTACAAAAAAAATGTTTGCTAGTGCATTGAATTAATTGATTTTTTTAGACTCCTTGGTTGGAGTATTTAAATTACGAGGAAGTTAAAAGTCAGCAACTAGATTCGCTGAAGTCATGGCGCTGTGCTAACTACCGAGAGAAAACTAAAGTCAATCAGCCACATCCCAATCCCGGAAGCAGAGCTGAACCAGAAGATCCAGTTGAGAGAATACTGAGGAGGTTACAGTCGTATGACTTACCTAAGAAAGCCCCTGCTTTGACAATATCTGCACCTGTGATACCTAGTTTGGATTTAAGAGATAAGACTACAATGTTCAAGGGCTTAGAGTCGGTCTTTACAACTGTAACTAAATTTGCAAGGTAGAGTTAAATTTTAAAAAAATTATGTACTCTCTTATATTACTGTGATTTATTTTAATCTTTGTAGAGATTATAACTTGAGTAGCTCCGAACTAAAAGTTTTCGATTGTACTTATCAAGAATTATTACCACAGTTATACAAATCTTTTTTGTGTAAGATTAAGAAACCGGTTACATGTAATGGTCTTAGTAGGACATCTCATTGTGTTGGACCTGCGATTATCTCTTTACAGTATGAGGTAGGTTTGTACAAAATTCTATTCTAGAAGTAAGAACTAGTGCTAGAAAAAAATTATAATTTTTTTAGTTAATTGAATTCTCTATCGATGTCGTTTTATTTAATGTTGTATTAATTGCCTTGAATTTTTAGGAAGCAAGAATGAATGACAAAGTACAACGCCTAATAGAAATAAATAGGGGAAGTTATGAAACTTTATTAAAGAAATATTTGCAAGCACCTGCGCAGTCTCTTTGCATAGCGTCAGCAACTTTGCAGCAAGTTGTGAAGTGAGTTGCATTTATATTCCAAATCGATTAAAAAAATAATAATGACTTACATGATTTCAGTGTACTGCAAATCAAGTTGAAGCAAGAACCGTCCACCTCAGCATTGGGTGTCGAATTATTCTACTTTATAGTTGGGTTGTTAAATGAAGAAAACACTAATTATTTACCTGCAAAACAATTATTTACAGTTTGCTTAGAAAAATTGGGACAGGTGAAACATTCTCCCGTTCTCTTCTCTTGTACTTGTAAATTGCATTCCTAACAATTATGTTTCAGTCTCACATTTGTGGTGTTGAGTTTGAAACCCCCAGGTTATTAAACACAATACTTCAAGAGCCCCAATTGGGTACTTACTTGGCACCCCATTTTTCTCCACATAATACTGGAACTGCTAATTTCCTTCTCATGTACTCAACAATTTCGAAAGAGAGTGGTGATAGGTACGATATGATCTTCGCCCTTCTATCTAAGGTAATATTTCAACTAGAATACCCTCCACCTCAGTATGAGGTTCTAGAGCAGTGAATCGAATTAATAATTACGCTATTAATTTTTAGTTTGATGTTGCACATTGGTTAAAAACAAAAGACCCGAAATTGGGACAACGTTCGAAATTCATCGAACTTGTAATCAAAGCGTTGCAAACTCTAGGGCATGAACCCCCAAGTACTTCTGTGATATTACACGAGTTGTATCGGAAGCACTTGATTTCCGTGATAAATCACCAATTCCCTGAGCACTTTGGAGAAATTTTGGTAGCAATGTTAAAAGCTAGTAACTGTGGAGGTGATAGTGGATGTATTGCAAAAATCGTATGGCTCGATTTCCTAAATTTCCTAGCAAGGCCCTTGGAAATAAAGTTAAGCATGCCTTTAAGAGATCAAATGCGCGCATATTCTCAACATCAGCGACTTTTAAACCATCGGGAGTTACTGGAAACCGCTTCTTTACTTGGGAAACACTTCACGCAAGAAAGGTTTCAGTATGGCTTGTATGGATTGTACCCGAAATCAAGGAATTACATCGAAGTTTTTATGGCGTTTATTGGCATGATTGGCCACGCACTTATCATCAGTACATTAAATATGCATCCTGGTTTACTTGGGGATAAATTATGCGAAATGATTTGGCCCTGCTTGCGAGATATGTTTTCTCCGTGGATTTTACCATACTGGATGCAAAATATGAAAGACAACATGGCCAATTGGATCAAGCAGTTAGCTGATGATAGGACGGTTTTGTTGCCTTGGATACCATCAGACGGGCCGTTTGCTACGAAAACGGTCCACATGTTTTTCGAGTGCATCATGTTTATTATTCAAACATTACCAGGTTTGTTTTCACTTAGCCTGCGGAGTTTCTTTCTTGATTGTGCTACTTACTTTCAGCTTGTGGAAATATTTTAAGTTTCGTTTGGCACTGGTATGTGTCTAATTTTGCACATCCGGCTGTTAAGGATCACATATTGAATGTACTGCATGCTCAGTTTTTGGCTCTACCGTGGCATAATTTCTGGCCTTCAATTGCTGATTTGGATTTAATGTTTAAGGTAACTTTAACCAGTTTCTAAAACTAATTACTTTCATCTTCTGAATAAGTTTAGAGTTCTGTATTTTTCTTCTTTTTTTAATAGGTGATTGAACAGTATTTGCCTGAATGTCACGTCTTTCTGGGTCAAATTTTCATAAGTGTGCCTTGGTCTAACTGGTTAAATAGTTTATCAGAAAACACCCCATTTGAAATTAAAACTAGAGTACACCAGTGTTTGCTGCACTTGCTCGTGAAATTGTCAAATGAACCCAACATCCGTAACAATCACTCGGAAAAAGCAAGAGCACTCCTAGTTCAGGCCGAAAATTTTGATTGGAGCACAATCGAACCGGCCATGTACCAGCAAGTCATCGATTGGTACGTAATGAGCTGTGATGCATTGGTGATATTCAGCACAGATCTTTTAAACCTTGATTTTCGTGTTTTACAGTAAGTACAAGTACCTTTCACTTGGAGAAAACGTTTCAAATTTAATCATGTAAATTTATTATAGTTTTTTGGAAACAGTTTCGTATTCGAATAGAAACAGACAGTTTGCGAAAGAGTCTTTAGAGAAGCAACATATCTACGTTCGGAGTTACGTGAAGTTAATAGCAGTCTTCACATCTCGTTACAAATCACAAATTCCAAGCAAAGAAAAAGAATTAAACTCTGTTATAATTAACGAACTAAGAAGCCTGGAAAAGTATCAGAACCAAGCGGAATTAAACGTAATACTAGAATCATTCATGGAAGTCTTAAACAATACGGCTATTAGTAATACGGCATTGACTGCCTTCGAACAGTGGGTTTGTAGCAAGGCAAAGGATGGAGTGTTTCTTAATGCGGTCTTAAGCAGTTTAGGAAACGCAGTTGTTAACATGGATGTCGCATCAAGCTTATATGAAACGACTTTAAACAGCTACTTTTTTAATGATGGTTTGATTACGCATACTAATTTTTTCATAATAGAAATGTAACACTTTTTTTTAGTATCTGAAACTAAGCAGTTGTCTTGGAACAATGTGATATCAGTAATAAGGTTTAGTAGTGTCAAACAGACTGAATTAGAACAGGCTTTAGTGAACAAAGGGTTTATACTAACATTGCACGCCTACATACTACAAAAAATTAATAAAACCCTGGATTATAAACACTTAATTAACATTTGTCTTGACTGGTTAGGTAGTATAAAAATGAGGTACTTATCTCTGATGCAATCCTTCTTGAAATTAATTCATTAAAGTAATATTTCAGTGAATCAATAGAATCTAAAGTTCCATTAATTTGGTTTGACATACTCACGATGGCGTTGGATTTTTGTGAAATGGATGAATCATGTGCTGGAGCCCTGCTCCATACATTTGCACAAATTCTCCTACACAGTGCGGAAGATAAGGAAGGTTCAAAGTGGGGACGTGGTATTTTAGAAGCCATTGGCATCGTGAAACAACCGACCGTGTCTTTACCGTAATAACCTTTCAAGTTAATTAGTACACTTTTGCATTTCAAATATTTCAGCTACAAGTTTGTATGTCGTGCCTTAGCAGGCTACGTTTTGGCTCAACTTCCTGAAATGAAGGGAAACCCACAGGTAGTCCGTCGCACCCCGAACGCAGTTTCTACCGTTGGACAACCGGGTGGTAACACTGAATGCCCTAAAGTCTTATTGAAATTGGATTTTGGACACAATCAGGGCAAAATTAAAGACTGTGCGGAGTTTGCGCTTAAGCAGGTATTTCACTTCGTGAACAAATGTTCGTTTCAATCTGATTTCGTTTGATTTTTTAGATTCAAAGTCCGAACAATTCGCTTCATAATATAATTCCATTTTTATCCAAATTATTAAATCAGTTCTATATTAAGCCGTATTTAAAAGATATTGGATAAACTAAAGGTGATGTTTCTTACGTATAGCCAAACTTGTGATTTTATCAGTTTTCTTTTTTGTTTCCCTTGTAAAAGAATTTATGTGTATGTTATTGCTATTTTTAGTCTGATGTTATAATAAATATAATATTTTATACATGTACATGCATATTTTTATATTTGATTCGTTTATTAAGGTTGTGGTCAAACAACTAAAGCACAATTTGTAGGGTGATTTATTTATTTTTTTCACACATACATACAAATACAGTTGTCGGTGATTAATTGCAAGAGATTTTGTTTATTAATTAAATATATTTGCATTAAATTTTAAGATTTTTGCTTTGGATGCAAACATCAAGAACTGATGAATACAATAAGACAAACGTAAATTATTATCAGGTATATAATTTAATAAATATAATCCAGTCTTATAATGCTAAGGTTTTATATTTATTTTATTCTGGGAATGAATTATTACATTTATACACATTTATTATGTTTATCTATCTAACGTGTTTGTCACAAAAGGAAAACTTTTGTTAACATTTTAAATAGTTTTTGTTTTTAGAAACTAAATAGCGTTTTCAATTCTCTGCTCCAGAGCACTCTCAAACCATTCTCATTGTAGAGCGTTTTCGATTTAGTGCTCTAGAACGCTCTCATTTTATAGTGTTTTCGATTTAGTGCTCAAAGAGCACTCTCAGAGTATTCTCAACTAATTGCGCTTTCGATTTACTGCCCTAGAGCACTCTTAGAACATTCGTATCCCTTATTATTACAGGAGGTTAATATAAGATGAGAATACTCTGCGAGTGCTCTAGAGCGATCAATCGAAAATGCTATTATTTTACCATGTAAAAGTAGAAGATGGAAACACTCTGAGGGTGCTCTAGCTAGAGCAATGAATCAAAAACAGTATTAGAATAAATTGTTAAGCTGTAGTAAACAAAGTTACAAATCAATGCTTTCCAGTATGCCACAAAAAGAAATCAAATTTAAAACTTTAAAGGTATTTACTACAACAAATACATCAATTTTTTTATTTACATAGAAACATCCCTAACATCAAAACATGTTTCTTTAATTATTCGTGTTTTATTTAAAATCTTTGAAATTCTTTATCTAAAAAGTTACTAACATTTGTGCTTTTTATTTATTTCTATAATTTTTTCGTCAAAAGAGTGCAAATTTCGATATATATATACATAAAATAGTTTTCAAAAACAGAGAATCTTATTACGGAATTTATTTTTCATTAAAAAAAATATTAGTTTCTTCAAATTTATTTTAATTTATTTGACTCTTCAAATTTATTTTATTTAAAATGTAAGTTCAAAATGAAACATTTGGTTTTCATAAAGTAGCTCATTGAAGCGATAATTGGTTTTCTTAGGTTGGTGACGTTTGTTGACACTTCAAATTACAAAAATAACTTTCAAATCAGTGTTGCCAACTATTGACAGTCATCTTTCCCTCGCATTGGGATAATACCTAGTTATTCTTTTGATTTGGTTTTCCCTCAAACTGCTATTTTGAAGCATTTCTGTCAAGATTTGCCTTAAAATTTAAGTAATTTTGTGTATAAAAATCTCCTTTTTCTAAAAAAAAGTCCCTTTTTGTAATTTTAAGGCATAACAATTACTTCAAATCGGGAAATTTCCCATAAATAGGCAACACTGGTTCCAAATTGAGTTGTTTGTTGTTTGTCACTAGATTTTGGTGACTTTCTGTTGAAATTTCAGACAAATTTTAGTAAATCCAGTAAATTTACTGATTTTGTGACAAATCTACTGATGTTTTTCATTTAATAACTAATTTAGTACTTGTTTATAAATTTTATGGTAACTTTTGTTATAAATTAATTGCGAAGTTCGCCAAGTGTAAAAATCGAGCTCTTCTTTACCAACTTATGCCCACCAATATTGTTACTGTAGTGATTTTGACACTAGATCTAGCGACTTTCTGTTAAAATTTCAAACAACTTCTAATGATAATGAGATCAAATATATTGAATATTTAGGCTGCGTTGTATGGAAGGTTTAAGCCAGGATTACATAAGCCTAAGTAAGGCTGCGTTGTATAAAAGGTTTAAACCAGGATTAAATTTAAGCCTAAGTTAGAATGTGACATACAAAATGCTGTACGTCATAATGTTTGTCACATTCTAACTTAGGATTAAATTCAATCCTGGCTTAAGTCTTTTATACAAGGCAGCCTTAGTGATATCATGGCTGGTTTAGTGACAAATCTAGTGATTTCATTAGAAAATAATCTTAACTAAACCCCTCAATATCTAATACTTTGCATAAAATAAATAATTATTTCAGTTGATTCTGTTACAGTGACTCCTAAGCCGGCTTTACACGGACGCAATGCAATGCAAAGCAATGAACATTGCACACAAAAATTACATTTGCTCACGTCTTATATTAAAGCCACTTCTGAGTAGTTGCAATGGAAGGTACCAATTTCTGAATGTAAATATTTATAATGTCGTAAACTGGAGGTTAATTAACAATTATTGTTCACACACGTTTGCCGATGCGCATGCGCACTAAAGAAATTGCATCTTGCTGCAATTCAAATTGCATCGTGTAAAGCTAATAACAGTGGCGATACATAACGCCATGATGAAGCAAATTAAAATTGAAATCAGGGGATACTTTGCAATTATTATCATCACTGAGTTTAGAGTCACTGTCAAAGCCAATAGATTCCTAAAGTACCGACACGAATGACGTCACAACGCGGAGGGCACCACAACGATCAAAACATTCACAAGAGGCACTGTGGGCGTTGATTTATTTACGCATATTTTAATAGATAAATATTATTATCAATTTGTAGAAAAGCAAAAACATGTGCGCCCTCTATTGGATAAGAAATCGTTAGTGGTGTCTTCGACACTTCACGTCGGTACTTTGCTTAGTACTTTGTCATATTAACTGGCTTTGGATTTTACTATTTCGTGGTGACATCTGTCATAAAATAATTAGCTAATTTCGCCAAGCATAAAAATCGTGCTCTTCTTTATCAACAATATAACTAAGCAAAGGAATTTTTAGATTTTTGCGAAAACGTCATTTTGGCAAACACTTTCAACTCCAGTGTTCTTTTGCCATTTGCAATAACGATCTTTTAATAGGAACGGTGATGTTAGGAAAGTATGGTATCCCCACTCCCAATATTTTACACGCAAAATCATTCAACCCGTAGCAACAGAAGTTCACGGTCTAGTTCGAAGACTCTCCGCTAGATGGAGAACTAAAGATAGAGGCCTGCACACGTTTTGTCCCTTTTTAGCATCATTTTATTTGACACATATTGACGTTTGACGACTTTGACTTTTGAAATAGTGGTAAAACTTACCAGTCGCTTGTGAAAGATTTATAAAGAAGTGATCTAGTTGAATTTTTTTTCAACCGGTTGCTGGAATTGGTTTTCCAAAAAAGATTCCCCATGCTTCACGTTCTTTTTTACTGTGAAATGACCCAATTTTTAAATTAAAAAGAAGGATTTGGAAAGAAATTTACCTTGGGTGCAGCAAATAATGTTAAATCTTGCTTATCTCTTTTAGATTGTAAACATAGATAACAATATCTTGGCATTTTCGGAACAAGGAGCAACAACAAATTTGAACAGGAAACAACAAAACTTTTTAAAAGAATTACGAAGAAGAAAAACGACAAAACATTACAAGAATTACGAACAAGAAACAACAGCAACACTTTACGACTCTTGATTACAGTTTGATTACGCACAATTACGACCAAGAATAAATTTGATTTGAAGTTTTTTTTGACGTTTATTACAGTAGGTATTACAGGTTTCTGTAGCAGTGTCAATATCATCTACCGGCAAATCAGTGAAGCAGACCGTGAGATTGCGATTCGTTTTAATTTAAAACAAATGAACAGAGTGCAAACACCAGAGTGTCCTAACATCACCATAGGAACCATGCATATTAAGGTTACTGTATTTAGAAGGTACCGCCATTCACTTCCGCGACTTGCGTCTTCCAAATTAAAAAGGACGCGATGAGATCATAGATGAAACGCTAAGAAGAAAAAGGATAGATACATAAGAAGTTACTGTTGCTATGGAGTTTATGAATGAATTTAATCCCAAATTAAAAGAGAGGTAGAAGAGAGTGAGATAGAAAGTTGGCGCTACCTTCAAAATACAATAACCTTACGAGGATAGCGCCACCAATGGCCATATTCTGTATTAGTGACATGAAAATACGAATCGTTTCAAGTGATTAATGTACATTTCAACAGAAATATTGTAACGAATATCAATATCATAAGAGTGATATTATTCACATGCAATGAGCCTCAAGCAATATTTTCAACACTAATTCACAATTCTCCACGCCAGGCGGCGCTGAACGCAGATATGTGCATGGGACCATTGTTGCCAAACCTAATGATTGATTGTCTGTTCCTAGTGACATTTTAGAAATTATTTCAACTAATGTTTTTGCAAAAATCTATCGGCAATACTATTTGTTGACCTCTCAAATTATAAACATATCCTCTAAATTGATGTTTGAATTCAATAGTCGTTACTTTTTCATGTCGGATATTAGCAGACTTCAAACATTTCGGAGCGTTCTCATAGTTACGCAATGCATAGGCACTTTTCATTGGTCCTCGTTTTGCGTAACTATGGCAACGCTCCAAAATGTCCGAAGTCTGGTTATTAGAGAGAACTTTCGAATTTGCTTTGCTTCATGAAATTTTAATTGCACAGAGACTTGAATTTTCAAAAAAAAAAACCTAAGAATTTACCAAAGTGCCTTATTTACAATAAGCAGTTTGTACGTCTAGATTATACGCATCTCGAAAATTCTCTTTCTTTCCACTTTTTCTTACTTCTGCCGCAATGACGCAATCAATCATCATCGCGACAGAAGAACATCATCACTCAGGAATCGCTGTTCAGACTTACTGACGACATATCTTGGCACATTTTCATGTCGCTCATATCATTGGCAAGGGCCATCAATATATCCAATATCAACTCCTTACTTAGCATTTTCAGCCGGGGTAATTTAGCAACCTTCGTGAAGTGATGAACGATTAAATCGAGTGCGTATTTCTTCATGTCAGTCGCTTGCATTCGGTCTGCGGCCTCTAGGATTTGTATGACGTTTTCAAATGTAACGTTCATCTCTAAATTCTGTTTGCAGAACGCTTGCAGGCGGTTGTTGCTGAACCCATAGAAAAATGGTGCGGAAAACAGATATAATGAATCTTCAGGTGGCATATTCACATCTCCGTAATATATGTAACGCAATAAAGAATCAAAGGATTCTCTTGATGGTGTCATTTCACCAATTTGGATCTGAAATGATAATTAGTGTGTTTGAAACTGAATGATAATTTTGTTTACACTTACTCTGACTGTGTTATCCGATGGCATAAAAGATCGAAACATGCCTTCAAAATATCCACACCTCGCAGCTAATATCGTTTTATGTGCAGGAATAACACTGCTATCCAACAATAAATTAATGTCACAAAATTCCTCTCCAGTGGTCTTCAAGAACATAGCCATATCTTGTTCCAATGACGATCCAGCAGTGTCAAAGTGTGGATCTACCTGCACCTTGGCTTGAGGCAACTGTTTTCTTCTTATAATTTCAATCATAAGAGTTCGTTTTAAAGTCTCAAATTCAGTGCTCATTACAATCTGATTATAATTAGACTCTTTAACGATGAATCTCAGGCAGAATTCTTTAATAAAATCGAGCTGTAATGCATCTGCGTTATGCAGAGCAACAAGTACGTTTTTCAAACAGATTGTTGCGTTTAAATACTGCACGCAAAGATGTCCTAAGCGTGCCATGTCAAAAGTACAGGCTAATCTATAGACATCCATCATGAGTAGCACAATGCGATTACTAAAAGGGTCTTCGCCTGGTTTGGCCTTTTTAATCGGGTCAATGCAATCCATGTAAATGTAATTCAAAACCATTTCAAAAGCCTCAGGATTCGCATCAGGCAAGACAACGTCGAGTAAAGGGACGTCTTTAAATGGTACGTGAATAGTTCCGAACAGACGCTCCAAGTGTTCATCTCTGGCTTCCTTTGAAATTCGAATTTTATTCCTCAAGAACAAGGAACGTGCAGCTACTAACGCTAGATGCCCCAAAATTTTCTTTTCTTCTGCACCCACAATAAATTGGACGTCGCAGAACTGTCGAGATTCTAGTAATTTTCCATAGTCATCATGCAGGGTGCATTTCGGATAACAGGAGAACTGAAACCTGTACATTTCTCCGCTTCTAACGTTATTATCAACCGTCCCTCCAAAAATGAACATCGCATCCCCAACAACAGCAGCGGCATGAAACAACCGACCAGAAGGAACAAATGAATCGACTGCTGGTAGGATTACAGACCAAGTCTGAGAGTCCAAGTCAAAGCAATGCAGGTCGTTAGATAATGTACTATCAGCAGCGCCCCCAAATACGTAGAGATGGCGATTGAAGGCCACCATTGTGTGACCGTACCTTCGGGCAGGTGGTGGAGGAGCCCCTCGTAAAATGTGCTCGGTTGATATGCGTGTCCATCTAATGGGAACAACGAATTGAAATTATAAGTTGACGCTTGTGAAAATAGTTTACGTTTTGTCTTTGAAGCTAAACTGGAAGAGTGAGTTGGTGATTTTTGCTCCGCTTTGTCCACTGAAAACAAACATGCATTCTCTTGCTACGGCAACAGGAAAATTGCAACAGGTTGGTGGACGTTCACCTTTCTGATCTATCTCTTCCCAAACTCGGTTTTCACCCTGATAATTTGTTATTGGTAAATACATAAAAAGAATTTCTTCATAACTAATAAATAAATAATAGTAACTTACAGTTAAAGAAATAGTCCACATGTCATTCAATCGTGCATTCCCATCATATCCGGCGAAAATCCATAGTTTGTTGTCATAAACGGCCGCACCATGTGCGGATCTTGGAACAGGCGTTTTCTTTCCTGTAAATTTCCATTCTGTCCACAGTCCCGAATGAAAATTATATTGAAATAAATCGTTCTTATTAGTAAGATTTGAATTGGAATGTATATCTCCGGTGTATCCTCCAAAGACATACATCGAATTATTATGAACGACCGCGGAGTGATGGTATCTGGGTGCTGGGGGACCACCATTTGAAAACGCTCGACCCCAAGACATATCTTTCACATCGAAGCGCAGCAAATCATTTAACATGCTTTTCCCGTTATCACCGCCAAATACATAAATGCCCCCGTTTTGAGCAACGACTGTATGCTTGCTTCGCCTGCAAAAGACAGATATAAGAGAAAACTGCTGAGAAAACTAGTTGTGAAATTACCTAGCTCCAACAAATTCATCACATTCTGGCATACGTCTCCAGCGGTGTACGGTTTCTGAAGGCCCAAATTCCAAAGTTAACCCGTTGTCTAGTGCACTATAAGATGATTCTGCACTAATACTTCCACTCATCTCTCAGTAAATCTTTATTTTCCGGTCCTTTAGCGTTTAACGATGCTTTTTACTTCATGGATCTATTAAACGTCATTCTCAATCAAAGTTAGGTTAGGAAAAGTTATTCTAATTATTTATTTAATTTTATCTCATGGTACATCCTTTAGAATCATTTAATACCAGAGAAACACTTAAGTTATGTTTTCCTAACTTACTGGCAGAAAAATCTTTAAATTTATTGGAGCACAATCTTGGTTATATTTATGTTTCTATTAAGGATTAGACTTCAAAAACTGTTCGCTTAAATTTATATTTTATGCGATTTGCTTATTATACCTACGTAATTTAATATTATTCATATATTGATTCTTTTAAAAATAGAATTATATGGTGTTTTCATGTTGGCGAACCTGCGAAATCCAATGGGTGCGTTCAACTGTTGACTTGTTTGGTACGCTGAACGATTAGTGATTACTTGTGTTGACTGCTAACAGTTGTCGAATTTACTCATCAGAAATAATTTACGGTGAGTGCGGCGCCAGTGAGTCATACATTGTCAAAATAAAAAATAAATACGAATTATATAAAGTACATTCACTTTTGTAACGAGTAACTAATGTTACGATATTTAGTAACTTTTACCGTTAATGAAACCTGACTTCTTCTAGTTCCCGTATCTTGTAAATGGGACTTTTATTTCTAGGTTATGTTGGTTTCAATTTTTTACAATTATTTTGGATCTCTATGCTTTTCCAACATTCTGTTGAATACATTAGTCATTTTCGTTTCAACGAGCGGAGTAACGCCGATCAGATTAGTTCAGATCACTTATGAAACGAAAACGCCTATTTTACCTAAATGTGGTTCTTTGTTTGTTTCTTAATGGATGTTAGGATGATTTTTGAAAATTTCATTTTGCAATTGACAACTAAATTGTGACAAACGATAACAAAACTTTAAATTCAATACCAATCGCTTTTGTAAGGCAACATAAAAACAAAAAATCACAATTAGTTCTTCATTACAAAAGTGAATGGAGTTTATTAACAGTAAAATGACACTTTGTATATGTATAAACCCTAATTCATTGTTAGGCGTTTTACATTGGTTTTAGAATTCTACGCAGTTCTACAGACTGATCATTATACATTGTCCAGAAAAAACTACTTTTCTTGCGTACATCAAACCTTAGTTCCTCTCTGATGTTAGCCACATTATTTAACACTTGTGTTTGATGGTCCTTTGATGATTGTTAGTTTACGAATTTTCTGTAGTAATTTTCCGAAAATAGTCTTTTTCAAGACCGCGTAGCATATTGTTATTATTTCAGAATCTGTCGGGTGTATTCGTAAGTAAATTTGATGCAAAGATGGATTAAAAACATGTAGGTAAAGTAGATAACTTCACTGCATAATGACAAAGGATGAAAATTTTGATATGAAATTTGATTTTGAAAGAGTCACACCAACAGTAGTTTTTTGTCTAAAGTAATAACTAAATATGGCCGCTGTATGTCATAGGCGCACACAAACCTTTTACAAAATTCTAGAACGATCACGAACTACACAATTCACCGTTGCTGTACTAAATTTAACAAAATAAGGATCTTAGAATTGTCATTTGCATTCTAGACGCTGGAATTTTCCCATAAAAGTATTTGGAAGCAAATTACTTACATGACGTTTGCTGCACCACTAAAAATGGCGAAATTCCAAAACTAACCTAAAACTCATTCGCTTGTTAAATGAAGTCTACAATAACTTATGAATGTATCGATCGTATAAATTACTAATCACTAAATTCGTACTACACTCTGACACAAACACAAAATCCGGCAATTATTTTTCCACTACGGATGTCAACAACCGCCATATTGCAGTGTAATACTACCTTAGCTTCCCTCCTGTTAATTTTTAATTCGTTGGTGTACCGGGTGCCCCACGCCATTTGTCCACCTTTCAAAAAATTCTATGTTCCAATCGATTTACATGAAATTTGTGGAAGGAAAAATTAATCAAAAGAATGAATTTTCGAACATATTATTAAGGACTTCCGGTTTCACAGGAAATGATGTCAATTTTCTTATATATCGTATATATTTTTACGTATTTGGAACCTGGAAAAGTCATTTAAAACAGAGAAGTCGTTAGACCTCAATAAATCATGCTCGGTTTTAAATGAAAATTGAAAATTCAGAATTCTCTCGTCGTTCTTTTCCAGGGCTCCCCAGATTGTGATTTATGTTTTCCAGGACAACAAAAGTAGCTACTGGATCGGCCTGTACTTTAACAATTTTCTAAGCAGAATACAAACAAAATAGATTAAATCGTTAGACCTCTCGATATTCGTGGAGATATTTAACTTCCGAAAAAAATATTAAATTTATTTAATTTTTTTAGCGAATTTGAGATTTTTTTGCAAGATTTTTCTAGAAAGTCTCTACAGAATAATATTATAATAGACACGAAACTATTTGTCGGCACCTATTATGTGATTTCTTTGACATTCGGCTAATTTCTCCGTAGTGAAACAACAGATTAAAATTTATTACACATTTATTTAAAATATTTTGCAGTGGCGCACGCGGTACAGTATTTCAGATTCCGCTTTTATAAGCTGCTAAATTAAGAACTTGCGATTCATATGTGAACAATTAGGTACAGTGAGAATTAAAAGTAAAGTCTTCCCAAGAAAAAGTTAAATCGCGGTCTAATTACTTCTGACCACTATAATGAGTAGGCGGACAAGCGGACAGGCACGCGTCGAATTCTTGTCGATTTTGCTTAGACGAGACATTGAAGCCATTACTTTTAATTCTGACTGTACATACATTAAAGTGAATATAAATTTTCCTAATTTTCTCGGTGCTAGTAGTATTAAAAATATAAGATTTGCTTTCACAGCAGTTCCAGACTAAAACTAAAACTTTGGTCAGTGCTAACATACATTGGCGTTGTAGTTGTGAGGGACTTTTCCTACTCGTAATAACAAAGTTCAAGCCTTGGCCCGTTCATTCATTAAAAGTATCAATGTTGACGAAAGGGTTTATTCATGACAATCCAAGTGCAGCTATATCCGTTAATGTATGGGTGTTTCCAGCCTAGGAGAAACAAATCTATACTTAACAATTACTTGTCGAACAATCTCCTCATTATGGTGAAGAACGAAAAGGCAGCCTTAAACACCTAAAAAATGCATTCTCCTGTTGGTCCATCGAATTAATTCTGCTGAACGTACCGAAGTAAAGGTATTTAAGTCCATCACAGAAAATCCACCGGCCCTGAATTGAGGAGGCCTCTGTGCTTTCATCATTACCACGAGAAGTTGGCGTTGGTACACCAGCTTACTTTCGTACCACCTGGACTCGTAAATCGAATCAGCTGTATTTATGATCTACAAAAAAAATCATCTTCACTCAGTCCCATTCGAAACGGAGATTTGGAAGTCACCTCGTCTTTTATATATTCTGCGGGAAAACAGTAAAAACCGAATTCAAACAGCAAGCTGAACAAGAGAAAAATTGACTTAATTATTTCGAGCACATCGAAATTCGATATGCTGAAAGCATTAATTGATTCAGACCGTCGTGATTATCATTATTTCGTTACCTGTCGGTGAGCAAGTAAAATTCCATGCAGGTGTTCACCAAAACCGAAAAATACTGACACAGAAAGTGGTAAGTATAAATGCGGCTTATCAACGTGAAAACTCTGAAAATGATATGGATTTTGAAAGGTTTCGTAACCCTTCGAAAAAATTAATTTAAATTTATGAATTACAGAAGAAAATGAAAGTGCCTAATGTGAATTGTGTGCGTTGAAACTCACTCTAAAAGGAACTTGTGATAGAGTATGCATTTCTTCAATTTTTCTTGGGCTTTCCTATCTGATTCCGCATCACCAATTCTCTCCATATACAGGGATCGCATTTCTGAATTTAGGTATATGATTTGCGCATAAAGATGGAAAGCAAGCGCAGCAAATATGCAGTCGAATCCGATGATGATAGCCTCGCTGCTACCCATCATCCAGTACTGTGCGAACAGAATATTCCTGGACGTCATAAAATATACGTCAGGTATCCAACATTCCAACACCATGCCTTCGCTCTCCGTGAGAGGCTTCAAATATAAACCTAAAACCGTAGCAGCCGAGAAAAAAACCAAAGATTTGAGGAAAATGCTCATAAACTTATAATAACTCTTCAATCGCTTGGCTGTTTTTGGTTCGGCCTCCTCAATCTTCCAATACTGTTCGATACATTTGTACACCTTAATAAAATCTGGTTGGAAATATATGATTGTCAAATACTTTGTGAGCAGCTGCAAGAAATGTAATGACACTTTGCCCATGTGCGTTTAGTAAATTATGAAGATCAAATCGCCCATAACTTACTAACTTGAAATTCCATGGCAAGGCTTTCTCCGGAACGGCAGAAGGTTTTACCCTCGACCTTCGTCAAATTAATAGCCGTCAGACCCCACAAGAAGATGGCCAAGAACACATTGAACGCGCGTATGAATTTTGTATGCAGAGGAACGTGAAAAGGACGCTCTTGCACTATGCTGATTAATTTGAAGCCTATTTGTAGCAAGTCGTCTTTGGCCACCATCGTTCACAACTTGCTCGATCGCAGACTTTCCAGAAAATGAGTTGCAATAAAAACGACCAGACGGCCTTATATTGTAGTTAAAAATTACATATGCAAATCGTACTCGGGTTAAATCTTTATTAATTTACAAGTTCTGTGGTCTGTTAAAAAATGCATGTTGGTGGTGACAGCTCCTGTTTTAATTTAATTCAAGTACAAACGACCGTTTGCGAAGAATTTTTTTTATTTTTGTCAATTTTTTCTTCCACAAAAAAAAACTTCCCCATTATTTACCTTTTAATTTGTGTGTAAACAAAGTATTATAAAATTTGAAGGAAACAAAAATTACATGCTCGTAATTTTTGATTCAATTTACATTGCTCTCCACTTACAAGTTTATTAATATTTCATATTTTCGTTGTAAAATTTAGGCGTCCTTGTTTTCAAGTTACGTTGTAACAATTATGTTAAATATTTTACATTTTCTGGAAGCAATTTGTTCTTTATAAATTTCTCACGCAATAACTATTGCTCGGGCAATTTAAAACCTGAAAAATTGATTGCAGGAAGAACTCATAAAAGAATTTCCATCTAGTAATGAGGATCATCGACGGCGGTTACATCCTGATCGTGCAAAGCATTTCCGCCGAAACGAACAGAGAAAAATCAACTCATTATTGCTTTTTTAAAGTTTTCGCATAGGTCCACAAACATAATGAATTTGGAGGTCCGTCCCACTGCGTTTCACCCGTGTTGTGATGTAAGTAACAAGTTCATTTCAGCTCCTTATCCTGCTTAAAAGGGTTGACTAATCGCTCCCAAATATGAATTATTTAAATTTAAGGCAGACTAACGCAGTAAAATATATCGTGTAATAATAGAGAATAAAATCCGAATTAATATTTCTTAAACCGAAATTTTGATTGTTGTAATATTCCATTAGTTCATCCATGATTTCAAGTATCTCGTAAGCTTTCATGACCGGTGTCCAATGTATCGATGTCTTCTGGGTTTTGCCGTGTGTTGAACTTGTTGTAGTTCGACGTTAACACTGACAACTTCTCCTTCTGAAAGTGGAACTGCAAGTTTAACACATGGCAGAACCCGGAAGACATCGATACATATCCCTTATAATCTTTTCATTACATGTATGTAAAAAATAAAAAAAAAAACTCTGCGAAATGATTTGAACATGTTTGAAGAGCCATTTAGAAAGAAGCTATAAATTTAATAAAGAAGATAGGGTGGTACACAGGTTCTCCATCAACACATATTTTAATTAAAATTGCCGCGCATTGTGGATAAGTCAGTAAATAAAAGACTTCAAAATAATGAGGGCAATCTAAAGCGCAGAAAAATGTGAAACAGAATAAGTATGGAAATGGATTAAGAATAGATGGGGATTGAGATCCCTGTACGAGAAATGAGAGCAACATAAGCTCAAGTCAACCCTTGGAAATTCCTTAGGAATCTTTGACTCGTGTATTTAAAAATTTCAATTTATTTTTCCCTTCTTTTGACATATACCATGGGAGCAGTAAAACGAAGTCAAAAATATATAATGGTGGAATGCTGGTCGCTCGGATGGGTTTGAATCACTCTATAGGTCTATTTTTTCTTTGCTAACCTCATAATTTATTGTGTGTTTTTGCTTGTTCAGTTATACTCGGTTATTTGTTTCTATCTTTTATATCGTCTCTCCATTTTTCTATTTGATTTTTATTTTCTAATTAACTATCGAGGAGATATTATAAAAAATGGATGGAGTTGCTTGTGAAGGGAACAAATAGAACTCGGCCCCTCATATTTAGGAACTTAAATGTCTGTGTGGATTTGGTTTTTTCATCTTGTCTTGGGCCTTCCTCTTGTCCTGCTCATGTCGGGTCTTCAATTTGTAATACTTCTGATGTACGATTCTGACTGTCTCCTGTCTCAAGCTTTGTGCTTTTATTTGTTACACCATATCTTCATTTTTCATTTTTTTATTTTATGGTTCATGACTTTACCTTCTTGAGCATAAACACTAAACTCAGAATATACAAGGCCACAATAAGACAGATTATAACGTATGCAGTAGGAACAATGATACTCATAAATAAAGGTGAAGAAACCTTAACAATCGTAGAGAGAGAAAACCTTCAGGAATATATTTCGACCAGTAAGTCAGAGATGCCTTTGGAAATTCCATGGGTTTTGTTGTTCTCATAAATAGAAATGAAGAAACCTTAAGAGTCGTAGAAAGAAAAGCCCCCAGGAAGAAACTTGGACAAGTAAGCCAAAAGATACCTTTGAAAATTCTACGGGTATCTTTGATTTAGGTTTTATTGTTCTCAGAATATACAGGGCTGCAACAAGACTGACTATAACTTACGCAGCAGAAACAATGATACTCACAAACAAAGATGAAGAAGCCTTAAGAATCATGGAGAGAAAAACCCTCAGGAAGATGTTTCGATCAGTAAGTCAAAGATGCCCTAGGAAATTCCATGGATTTTGTTGTTCTCACAAATAGAAAAGACGAAACCTTAAGAGTCGTAGAGAGAAAAGCTCCCAGGAAGAAATTTGGAGTAGGAAGCCAAAGAGACCTTTGAAAATTCCATGGGTATCTTGGGTTTTATGGTTTTCAGAAATATACAGGGCTGCAATAAAACCGACTATAACGTATGAAGCAGAAACAACGATACTCACTAATAGAGATCAAGAAGCCTTAAGAATCGTAGACAGAGAAAACCCTTAGGAAGACATTTCAACCAGAAGTTATCTTTGACTTGGGTTTTATTGTTCTCAGAATATACAGGGCTGCAACAAGACCGACTATAACGTATGAAGCATAAACAACGATACTCACAAATAGAGATCAATAAGCCTTAAGAATCATGGATAGAAAAACCTTCAGGAAGATATTTGGACCAAAAAGTCAAATGTACTCTTGGAAATTCCATGATTATGACGCGCTAAAACCGAGCCTTTATGGCGTGTCACGTGGTATTTATATGGTTTTCATGAAATGCCCATAATTTCATGAAACTGAATACTATTGCTGACTTCCATCTTCTGATTTGTGGCTCTATAACTTGATTGTAATAGCCGTTGAAGTGAAGTTTTTCAAGTTTTTTTTACGTCGTAACCAACAATAACACCTGTTATATAAGTTTTGGGAAAAATATAGAAGGATATTATTTTAAATTTAAGAGAACTTTCTTAAGTAAACATAACATAACAATCACCAATAAATCTTAGACTTAAACACATGATTGCTATATTGCTGCTAGGGGGGCTCTAGCTTCAATACGACATAATTTTTGTCTTGCATGTCGCATCAGGGTTTGGACGCTTTCTAAGTCCACTTTTCTAATTTTTTGAAGAATTCTTTGTCGCAATTGTTGTTCATTTTGGGCTTCCCAACCATTATCACCTTTCTTGCCAATAGGGCCCAAAAATTTTCAATTGGCCTTGCCTGAGGGACATTTGGAGGGTTATCGTTTCTGGGGACATATGGCACATGGTGGGCTTCTAATCAGTTTAGCGTATTTCTGGCATTATACGATGTTGCAAGGTCAGGCCAAAACATGTAATCATCATTAGCATGATGCTGATTAATAAAAATAATCAATTTTGATAGGCAATTTCGGATGTATATTTCAGCATTCACTGCCTGGACTCTTACATGGCCTAGATACGCTCGCCTCAAAAATGGCGCACCACGCCAAAATTTTGTCAGAAAATTTTGCTTTCTTTTTGTATCTTACGTTAATGGGAATGTTTTCCATATAATCCGTATAGAAGCCTGCATTTCCTGGAAGTTCTGCATGGTCATTTCTCCTCGTCCATGATTATGATCCGGTTGTGGGCGAAATGACGACATCTCAAAGGTCGGCAACAACCAGGGATTCTAGCCAATTGTGCGGGAGTATACTTGGGGCAAATGACAAACGAAAATGTGAAATGTTAAACAAATTGACATAACCCCTAGCAACATGTTTCGCCATAGTTGACTAGATGTATTGGTTTTACTATATCACAGAGAGTATTTAAAATTTTTCCCAAAACTTATGTAACAGGTGTTATGTTATAATTTGTATGTTGTTTTAGAGATAAATTTATCAGATTCTACTTCAGTTTTTATCTTATTTCTTTTTAATTTTTAAGCGAATTTGACATTTTTTGCTAGACTTTTCTAGAATGATTCCACAGATTAATATTATAGAAGACACGAAGCTATCTATAAGCATACTTAACATTCGGACATTTTGTAAAATGTTTTGTAGATTTCTCCGTAGTGAGACAACAGATTCAAATTTGTTCCAAATTTATTTATTATGCAGAGGCGCATACGGTATAGTAATTCAGTTGTAAGTTTTATTCATATTCTTTCCTACATTACCAGTAATCGTTTCTTAAAAAATTGATATCCACATAAGCTACTAAATTAAGGAATGTGATGTAAACGTGAACAAACACGTACTTACATTAAAGTGAATATAAATTTTCCTAATTGTCCCGATGCTAGTGGACACTGGAAAAAGGATTTGTTTGCATAGTAGACTAAAATTAAACTAAAACATTCGTCAGTGCATTCTTTCTGCACGTCTTTAGCTTTGAGGGAGTTTTCCCACTCGTAATAACAAAATTCATTGCAAAATACACACGCCAAGCTTCTTCTATTCCAGCCCAAGTCTTGGACAGTTCATTTATTAAAGAGTATCATTGTTAGTCACGATTTTATGTCCGTGGTTAACGAAAGGATTTGTCTACGATTAAACTGATAGTGCAAGTTTAGTTATATCCGTTAGTGTATGGGTGTTAAATGCTTAAAATAAACAAATCTATATTAACGATTACTTGTCGAACAATCTCCTCATGATGGTGAAGAACGAAAAGGCGGCCTTAAACACCTAAAAAAAGAAAGCTTTCTCCTGTTGGTCCATCGACTTCATTCTGCTCAACATACCGAAGTAAAGGTATTCAAGTTGATTTCAGAAAAACCACCGGCGCTGAAATGAGGAGGCTTCTG
Organism: Serrognathus titanus; assembly: GCA_039766575.1. Classification (NCBI taxonomy): domain Eukaryota; kingdom Metazoa; phylum Arthropoda; class Insecta; order Coleoptera; family Lucanidae; genus Serrognathus; species Serrognathus titanus. The sequence goes on from CM077912.1 coordinate 7,136,795, forward strand.
TGCCTTCATCATTACCAAGAGAAGTTGGCGTTGGTATACCAGCTTACTTTCGTACCATCTGGACTCATAAATCGAATCAGCTGTGTATGAGAGCTACAAAAAAATCATCTTCAATTAGACCATCGGAAATGGAGATTTGGAAGCCCTTACCGCGTCTTTTATATATTCTGCAGGAAAACAGTAAAAAGCGCTTTCAAATAGCAAACCGAACAAGAAAGCGACGGATTTAATTATTTCGATCGCATTGAAATTCGTTATGCTAAAAACATTAATTGATTGAGACCGTCGTAATTGTAATGACTTTTTTACCTGTCGGTGAGCAAGTAAAATTCCATACAGGTGTTCACCAATGTCGAAAAATACTGACACAGAAATAGGTATGTACAAACGCGGCTTATCGACATGAAAACCCTGAAAATTATAAAATTTTGATAGGTTTCGCAAAAAAGAATTCATTAAATTTATAAATTATCGAGGAAAGTGAAATACCCCGAAAAATATCAACCATCAGCAAAAGTGAAAACTCCAATAGCTTGCGCAGGTAGTTACAAGCATGCTAGTGATAGAAATGTATTGAAACTCACTTTAAAAGAAACTTGTGATAAAGTATGCATTTCCTCAATTTTTCTTGGGCTTTCCTATCTGATTCTGCATCACCTTCTCTATCCATATACAGGGATTTCATTTCTGAATTAAGGAATATGATTTGCACATAAAGATGGAAAGCAAGCGCAGCAAATATACAGTCGAATCCGATGATCATTGACTCGCTGCAGTACATTATCCAGTACTGTGCGATCAGAATATTCCTAGACGTCATAAAATATACGTCAGGTATCCAACATTCCAACACCATGCCTTCGTTCTCCGTGAGAGGCTTCGAATATAAACCCAAAACCGTAATAACCGTCGTAAAAATCAAAGCTTTGAGGAAGACACTCATAAATTTATAATAACGCTTCATTTGCTTGGCTATTTTTGGTTCGGCCTCCTCAATCTTCCAATATTGTTCGGTATATTTGTACAGCTTAATAAAATCTGGTTGGAAGTAAATGAGTGTCAAATACTTTGAGAGCAGCTGCAAAACATTGTAATGACACTTTTTATAAGTGCTTTTAGCAAGTATGAAGATGGAATCTCCAGAACTTACTTACTTGAAATTCCACGGCAAGGCTCTCTCCGGAACGGCAGAAGTTTTTACCCTCGACCATTGTCAAATTAATAAGCGTCAGGCCCCACAAGAAGAAGCCCAGGGACACATTGAACACGCGTATAAATTTTGTGTGTAGAGGAACGTGAAAAGGGTGCTCTAGCACTACGCTGATTAATTTGAAACCTATTTGAAGCAAGTCGTCTTTGGCCACCATCGTGCCCAACTTGTTCGATGGCAGACTTTCCAGAAAATGAGTTGCAAAAGAAAGGGCCAGAATTAAAAGTTAAACGCCTTCACGTGTATTGCAGTTAAAAATTACGTATGCAAATCGTACTCGGGTTAAATCTTCAATAACTTATAAGTTCTGTTAAAAATTCAAGTTGGCGACCGCACGTGCCTTAATTTTGTTCAAGTGGAGACTGTACAATATATGAGCGTTTTAGGAATTTAGTTTGTTTATTATCTTTTAATTTGTGTGTAAACAAAAACGTTCTATTATAGTTTTCGCAATAGGTGCTAAGCGATGAAATATTTTTTTTTTCAAAATAATAATAAACTGTGATAAGTAACCCGAATTACGAGTGTTTTTTGGTTGTAACTGCACTGCTGAAAAAATTTGTTAAAATTAAGAGATTCGCAGTGCTATTTGGGGTCCACACTAATTTTTGTGTGAAAATATATGTATATAATCCGCCGGTTTGGGACCGTGAAAAAGTGAACCACTAAAATAGCTATATTTACTATTTATTATTAATTTAATACATTTACTTGTAACAAACATACAATTATTATCAATTTTTCTCGTTCGCACCTCAAAATTACAGAAAAAATTATTAAAAAACTGAAGTGATTTGTCATCATATTGTGGATCTAAAGCAGTTCTCATAAACGTAGAAGTGAAACGTTAACGTAAACGTGAACATTGAATATAACGTAATAACGTGAACATAAAACGTAATATTCTATAAAGTAATATAATGTCTAATGTCAAAAATATAAGTGTGTATTAATGAACAAATTTCAATAAACTTTAATAATACATTGTCTACTGCATTCAAGTTTTGATAAAAATATTCACAATAGAAAATAAATTAATTACATAATATAAATAAATTAGAATGGATTCTTATCAATATATGATCTCGCAGCGAAGTGATGACATAACGTATTTGAAGGAAATTAAAACGCTTAATAACAATCCCATGAAGTACATAAATTCATATAGCTCATTACTTAAGCTACCAATAAATAGATAATATGAATATAATCATGATTTTATTGCTTTAATGATTAAATTTTTTTAGATAATTTTCTTTTTTATAATACACTCACAGGCACAAAAAGCGACTCACTTTGAGATTTGTGTAATTCATTGCGACAATAAATTTTTTTTATATAATTTTCGACTGATAATTCTTATTTATAGTTTTCTTGGTTGATGTACATCAAATAAGGCAAAAAATAAATAAAACAAACAAGATTTTAATCTTTTATTAAAACTGCAAAATTGATGAAATTGTAACTTAAAGAAAAATGCAAAATTTCAATCTTCCTAATTAATTAATATCGAGTATTGCCTCCGCGAGCCTGTATTACAGCCTTCATACGTTGTGGCATCGAATCCACCAAGTGCCTAATCGCTACATTGTCAGTTGATCCCATTCTTGCTGAAGCGCCATTGATAATTCTTCTAGGATAGCTAAGGCGGGGACGCGAGCTCTAATATTCCTTCCTAACATGTCCCAGACATGTTCGATGGGATTCATGTCGGGACTTCTAGGGGGCCACATTCGGTTAACACCAACAGCGTCAAGAATTTCATTAACAACTCTGGCGACATGTGGCCGTGCATTATCGTGCATCAACATAAAATTGTTGCCAATAAAAGGGGCAAAGGGTATCACATGATCTCGAAGAACATTTTCAATGTACCTCTGAGCGTTAATAACTCCCCTATTTATTACAACAAGGTCTGTACGTGCGTTCGCAGAAATACTGCCCCACACCATAATCGAACCTCCGTTGAAAGATAGTCTGGAAACAATATTACATTGAGAATACCATTCGCCGGTCCTTCTCCACACTCTTCCACGACCATCTGGCGCTCGTAGGCAGAAGCGGGACTCATCAGTGAAGAGTATTCGACGCCACTGCCCCATATTCCAATGAACATGTTCACGAGCAAATGCAAGTCTGCTTACTCTATGCTGTGTGTTAAGCTCTGGGCCATGTGCAGGTCTTCTTGCCATTAAATTAGCTTCATTAAAGCGTCTTCTGATCGTTCCGTCACTTATATGCACATCCCTGCAAGGCGATTTCTGATTTGAACAGCAGTCAAATTCCTGTTGCGAAGAATCGTTAGGGTAAGAGAATGGTCATCTCTAGCGCTTGTACATCTTTCACGACCTGTTCCAGGGCGTCGATTGTAAGATTCAGTTTCCAAGAATCGCCTCCACGTTCTGGAGACACATGATTGAGAAGTTCCAAGAACTTGTGCAACGTAACGTTGAGACCGACCATCCTGAATCAAAGCAATTACTCTTGCTGCATCCACTGCATTAATAGCCATGAAAACAAGTTATTAATGACAAAATGTAAACAAATTATTAAATTAAGTCTTTAGGAAACGTTTGGAAAACAAAAAATCAACTGCAACACAATATTGACAATGGCGTAGATACTTTCAATAATTTATTTAAACAAAAGAATTTAGTTACCATGGTGATAATGGCTCTCCCGGTTAGAAGTCCTATTCACCGATTATTAGAAAAAAAATGGACAAAAAGTGTCCTCAGATAATTTATTTAAAAAAATAATAGTGAGTCGCTTTTTGTGTCGGTGAGTGTATATTTTTTAATTTAATTCCAATAATATTCATAATGAAGAATATGATTCAGGTTGTGATGGCGATGATTGAGGTGATGGTGTAGGTGCTGATTGGGGAGAGGACGGTGGAGCTTCACGTCCCGATAGATTCCTGCAAAAAAAATAACAGTTTGTACAAAATAATTTAAATTATAATCACACAAATTACAACACTAACCTTTAATGACAAAAATGTTTACCAAACCATTACTTTTTCAAAAATCGCTGTAAACAACAGTAGACTCTTAAAATAATTCTACTTTAAATTCACATGTATTTAATAATTTTTTTTTTGATGGTTCGTTAAACAGCTATAAAATTATTAAAGTTTTATAAAAAAATAATAAGTACATTGTTCTTACCCTATGGCATTGCAAAAATCTGATTTTGTTTGAAGGGAACCAAATCTAAATATCATAGAGCGCCCATCCTTTGTTACCATTTCAATAATATCAATATTTTCAGTTTCTTTAAGAAAGCACTCTGTTTTGTTTGTCATAAAGGAGTAAGTTGCGTTAATTTTACAATCTAGACAAACTACTGTATCAAGGATCGCCACCTTAATTTCAATTTCTCTCTTTCCATTTTCAATTATTGTATGTAGTTTAAACAAGTCCATCGTTCTTTAATCTGACCATCGCTATGTATTAAAAACATCAACAAGAAAAGGACAAAGAAAAGAAACAATACATAATAAAAAGAAAGACTCAGATGAATTACTACAATTAATAGAAGATGATGAAGATGTAAAAGTTGTTAGCTATAGCGCGGGGTTCTTAGGGGGAAATTGTTGTTGATTATATATTTTATTGCGATAGTGCAGAACATGATTTATATACTTATTTATACAAGATATCTGGTCATATTAATGAAAAAAATTAATAAGGGATTTAGAAAAATGGAAGGTTTAAGAATTCAATTAATTGTAACCATTCAATACGAAGAATATGATTTATCTGGCAACGTCATTGATTTGGAAGACACATTTTTCATCCAATATACATACTATTATGAGCAAAACTATAGTCAAACCAGTTTTAACAGTTAAACATATTCAATGGATTGGATATAATAATCAAAAAAATTATTTGTAGAGATTTGACTACAAAGACAGTTCAAAAGAATTAAATTTACCAATATCTAATATAAATTCTAATAATCTAATAATTGAACTTAGTTTAGAGCATACTTGAAAGACGATGAAATATGGATTATATATTTAATTAAATTATTTTAACAATAAATGTCTTTATTATCAAAAGAAGGATTATTTTCTTCATTAAATGTCTTACGACTGAATTCATTTGAAATTTCTCTTAAATCATCTGCATCAATAACAAGAGAATTTCATTTTCAACAAATGCATGTTTACAGTTGGATCATGTAAATTTATATTTATCAATCAGTAATCCAACTGACAAAGTAATTAAATTACCAAAAGACTATATTCAAGAAATTATAAATAGAATATCTGTTAAATTAAGAGTTTTTAAGGAAAAAGATCATGCTGATGTAATTGAAGAATTAATCGATTATGCTGGTACATTTTTCTTAATTAATTAATTCATTAGAAGAAGAAAGGATGATATAGAGAATAGAGGATAATGAAGATGATTACAAAAATATTGATGAGATTCCTGTTGGTGGGATTGATATTAGAATTGCAATGAAGTACATGTTGGCAAAATACAGGTACAAGCGCTAGAGATGACTATTTTCTTACCCTAACGATTCTTCGCAACAAGAATTTGACCGCTGTTCAAGTCAGAAATCGCCTTGCAGAGGTTCGAGATGTGCATGTAAGTGACGGAACGATCAGAAGACGCTTTAATGAAGCTAATGGCAAGAAGGCCTGCACATGGCCCAGAGCTTAACACACAGCATAGAGTAAGCAGACTTGCATTTGCTCGTGAACATGTTCATTGGAATATGGGGCAGTGGAGTCGAATACTCTTCACTGATGAGCCCCGCTTCTGCCTACGAGCGCCAGATGGTCGTGGAAGAGTGTGGAGAAGGACCGGCGAACTCTATTCTCAATGTAATATTGTTTCCAGACTATCTTTCAACGGAGGTTCGATTATGGTGTGGGGCGGTATTTCTGCGAACGCACGTATAGACCTTGTTGTAACAAATAGGGGAGTTATTAACGCTCAGAGGTACATTGAAAATGTTCTTCAAGATCATGTGATACCCTTTGCCCCTTTTATTGGCGACAATTTTATGTTGATGCACGATAATGCACGGCCACATGTCGCCAGAGTTGTTAATGAATTTCTTGACGCTGTTGGTGTTAATCGAATGTGGCCCCCGAGAAGTCCCGACATGAATCCCATCGAACATGTCTGGGACATGTTAGGAAGGAATATTAAAGCTCGCGTCCCCGCCCCAGCTATCCTAGAAGAATTATCAATGGCGTTTCAGCAAGAATGGGATCAACTTGACAATTTAGCGATTAGGCACTTAGTGGAGTCGATGCCACAACGTATGCAGGCTATAATACAGGCTCGCGAAGGCAATACTTGATATTAATTAATCAGGAAGATTGAATTTTTGCATTTTTCCTTAAGCTACAATTTCAACAATTTTGCAGTTTTTATTACTTTTATTAAAATCTTGTTTGTTTTATTTATTTTTGGCCTTATTTGATGTACATCAACCAAGAAAACTATAAATAACAAGTATCAGTCGAAAATTATATTAAAAAAATTATTGTCGCAATGAATTACACAAACCTCAAAGTGACTCGCTTTTTGTGCCTGTGAGTGTATTATAAAAAAGAAAATTATCTAAAAAAATTTAATCATTAAAGTAATAAAATCATGATTATATTCATATTATCAATTTATTGGTAGCTTAAGTAATGAGCTATATGAATTTATGTACTTCATTGGATTATTATTAAGTGTTTTAATTTCCTTCAAATATGTTATGTCAGCACTTCGCTGCGAGATCATATATTGATAAGAATCCATTCCAATTTATTTCTATTTAAAATAATTATGTAATTAATTTATTTTCTATTGTGAATATTTTTTATTAAAACTTGAATGCAGTAGACAATGTGTTATTAAAGTTTATTGGAATTTGTTTATTAATACACACTTATATTTTTAACATTAGACATTATATTACTTTATAGAATTATTACGTTTTATGTTCACGTTATTACGTTATATTCAATGTTTACGTTAACGTATCATGTTTATGTTTATGAGAACTGCTTTAGATCCAGAATATGAGGACAAATCACCTCAGTTTTTTAATAATGCATTGCTGTCTGCTTACAAGCTTTTTAATATTTTATAATTTTCGATGCAAAATTTAGGCGACCTCATTTTCAAGTTATATCCTTGCAAGCATGTTAAATATTTCACTTTTCTAGACGCAATTTGTTCTTTATAAATATATAACTTTTCATATGAAATAATTATTGCGAAGGTAATTTTGAACCTGAAAAATTGATCGCAGGAAGAATTTATAAGAGAATTTCCATTTAGTAATTTTAATCATCGACTATGGGGCAAGCAAACTCTTCATTGAAATTGTTGACAAGCTCAAGGACTCTATTATTTCTTACTTATCGTATAAGCTTATTATCCACAAAGTGAAATAAACAACAAATTGGAAGAAGAAAATTAAACATTATGAATTTAGGTAAATTTTTGAGGTATTTTGTGTGGAAACGTGGGTTGGAGTTTAATTCTCGTGGCAGATATCAAAGCCAATAACGCCAAAAATCAATTATAGTAATAATCTATGTCCGATTATTATTGTAAGTTTTCAGATTTTGTATGCAAAGCATATCTGCTGAAAACGAACAGAGAAAAACTTTTGGAGTTTCGAATTTCCTACAGAAGATAAAGCAGAAACACTCAAAGAACATGCCTTTTGCTTGTACATACGAGTCCTTACGTATATGCTTATTTGTTATTAAAGTAAACAAGATTGGAAAGCTCAGAACGTAGTTTGTACGCAACCAAATAAACACTCTCGTGACTTATAAACGTGTAGATGGTCGCAAAAACCAAATGAAATTTCTAATAGAATTTAATCGCCTTATTCTTTCCTCAAAACAACCTCAATGCTACATTTTTTAATCACTCGTAACAACAATAAAGCATTGAACTGTCCATTATTAAACATTTCGAAACTACCTTACCTTCACGGTAACAATTGAACCGTTTAAATCTAATTTAGCAAAAATAATTCCGCATATAAATACTAGCGCCCCGATTTTGCATTCATTAAATAACTTAAATAAATCAAAGAGCATGTTTAAATGCGAACTGTTTTTGGTGTTGTTGTTAAAAGTGTTGGCAGGTTGTTGTCGGCCGTGGGATTTTAAGGATGTGCATTTTGAAGATTTAGCGCCGGAGTTCCTGAGCGAAGGTGGAAATCGGTATGCGATCCTGAAGCATTCTGAGAACGCCAAATTTGGAAATAAGGGTTATTTAGATTTGTTAGGGTTCGGAGCTGGGGGCGAGGGACGTTACGTCAATGACGCGCACGAAGGAAAATATCAGGACGAAGGTGGTATTAAAAAAATTAAATTCGACAAGGACGGGCACTATTTGGTGTACAACAGAGGCGGGAAAGGAGAGAAAGGTTTAGTGTACGAAGAGTCGGGAAGTTACTCCAAGGGCCACAAGACCGTAGGTTCGCATCTCATACATAAATTGGACGAATACAAAAAGGATACGGATTTCTATGATGAAAATCACGCTCAAGGTCGCAAACTGAGATACGGGGGTTACCACAAGGAAGAAAATGGTAAATCAGGTGACCTCAAAAATAAAGGACACAGTAATGTCGGCTACGGTTTGAGTACTTTTGGGAAAAGCGGGCGTTTTGCAGATGGTTCTCATTTCTTTGATGATGCGGGACATCAACAAGAATTTGGGAAAAGAAAATACTTTCTTGATGAAGGGAATATGGGTGCCAAAAGTGGTGAAGAAATTTTTAAAAATTGGAAATTAAGCGGGTGATTTGTGATACGTTTGCAATGTTGTTATTAAAAGCTAAAAATAAAATACTAACAACTCTTTCTCGTGTTCCAATAATTATTAATTAAATTAAACAAGTATTCTATAATATTACTATGTAAAATAATTTAATAAAATATTACTTAGAACAATGCATTTCTTTATTATTTATTATATAAAAACAAAGGTAAAATATAGTATACAGGTGGTCAATGAAGTACTGACTAATCTTTATCAAATTAAAGTTCATTTGACTCCTTTAAATTGTTACTAGAATTCAATTTGTTTTCATTGCGATGATAAAATACATTAAAAAAAAACTTGTAATAAAAGATATCTCGATAACTTCACATTTGTTTTTCTGTTTTTATATTTGTAGTCAGTGGAAAAAGAGTAAACAAATTTGCTAATTTGATCTACTCTGTAGCTCCAAAAATAAGAAAGTTAGCAATGGTTCCGACTTACTTTTAAACAACCTGTATATCATCATATCTATGTATCAATGTCATTTTTTATGAAAGCCACAATAATATTTAATACCACTATATTTTGAAATAAACATTACGATTTCACAACGCTAAACAATAATTCTGCATGTTAAGGCCACTTGTTTATAGTTTGCGTTGCCAATAGAAGAGTTAACACAAAATCTATTGCTCAGATTTGTATTGGCGTTTCGTATTTTTTGTCATGGTTGATCTTTGCAACAAATTATTGTTAACCTGGACCGTACAAACAACAAAGAAGTGCAATGTGCGCTACAGCTTTAGCAAATTAGATTGCAAAGTGTTATCGAACTTTTTCTCCGATAAATATGAAAGAAAAATACTTAAATAATATTAAATGATGTGAAAGGAGACATAATAGGCTGTATTCTTATCTTATGATTAATTTAATAACGTGTTTATTTCCAATGGAAACACTCATCCGTCACTCTCTTACATCTTAAATTGACATAAAGTTGTATCGCTTCTTGTTGATTTTAATGACGACTTCAATTAAACACGATCTTAATTGTAAGATGAGAATACGGGCCATTATTGTTAGGACATTTCGAAGTTTGGAAGTCTACTAAGAAAATGGAGCTTTCAAACCTAATAGTGAAGAGAGTGTAATCTTCAGTTATTTTTCGATGTTATCTCCCTCGAATTCAATTTGTATGAATATAAACTAAATAATAAAAAACGCAGGCTTCAAATATTCTTAAAAGTCCTTTTACACTTGAAATGGTCGCGAATTTGATTTTGAAAACAAATCGCGTTTGTTTATTTGACTGCTCGATAACAAAGAGAAATTTTAGATGTCGGAGAATGCCACAGGAAACGACTCGGTTCCAGATTTATGGTTTTTTAGAGCACCGAGTTCGTAAAGGGCACTGGAAGCAGCATATTATAAATCAGAGCTGCCTTTCAAGGGTTGTCTTTGTACGCGTTAGAGTCTTTGAAGGAATTTGTCATGCAAGCAGTCATGTTATTGTAAAATTTAGAAAGTATCATCTTAGCATTTGGCTTTTATTTTGAAATTATTGACTGAAAAGACGGGAAACAATAAATATGTCAACCGACACTTGTATCGCGTCTAGTTATTGTCAAGAATTTTGGAAAGTCGCAACATATGCAGACCACCGGGTAACTTAGTGACTGTCGCGCAAATTAGGGGTCGAAATTGGAAGTACCTGGAATGAGAGAGAAGCGTGAGCTTCTTTTTGAACTAAAAGCGTTTATTGGCCAACAGTTTTTTTTTTTAAGTTGCTTCGGGAAATGAGAAGGGGTCTAATTGGACTCGCGAAGAAAAAATCAAAAACTTAGGACAGAAAGCTTCTGCTCGTTCGAACGGAAAGCTGCATTTTAATTTAACTCGAGTTTTTTTTCGAGTGCTTTGCAATTGGTTTTATCTAGCTTGTATAATTAGAATTAAATCATGTTATTTCGGTGCGTTAAAATTATAGTGAATTCAGAAAAGGGCAATCAAAAAAATAAACGCGAATCGCGCCGCGATCGAAGACGCGAATAAAACGAGTGCGCGGGTGTTTGTGAAGTGAGTGTCGCGGAACGGGAATAGGTATAACTGCATGAATTTTTATATTTCTTTTGACATACTTGGTGGTATAAATTTGTGTAAGAATTATTTTAATAGGCTCATCAATCTGTGACTCGAGAAATCTGTTCAATCTTTGCATTGCTTTTTGGTTTATTTTTGGTACTGGCATTTACTTTTGAATCAAGTTAAAACTCAATAAATTCAGTAGTTTGCGCGATCTATGAGTTAATCAATCAGAGTAAATTAACTACACTTAAAATCTTTTGTTCGATTTCAAATACAGTGTATTTTTTTTTATAATTTAGTTCTACCTTTTTTTGCGATACCCTCGGGCAATTCGGAGACACGCTATCAGTGCTATTTAGATTTGTTCAGGGGCATCTGCAGCTCAACCCACTGGTCAGGCAAAGTTATATCTGCCAACGAACACAGTGCGACCAGTACAGTCTAACTCAGAAATCAAGGCAAATTTAATACTCGTTACGAATTCCATAGAATTACCAGGCCAACAATTTGAACTACCTATAAATAGACATCTTCTTTACAGTACTTCTCTCACACCCTGTGTGTGTGTGTGTGCTGAAGTGTTGTCTTTGCCGAAAGATTTGCAGGTTAATTGAAAGCAATTTGTCGAGCGACTGAAAGTGCCATAACCGCAAAAGCGGAGCGCCAAAGAAACAGTCAGTTGGGCCCTTGCGCAAACAAATTAGTTAGATGATTGGTCTAGCAGACGAAAAAACGACGTAGAGGGATCTGAAAAAAGGCGTACATTGTACCACCCTCAAAAAAAGGCCCTGAAGAATGTAGTTGATACGATCCTACTCACAGGAAAGCCTAATTAATTAGGTTTAGCTTAGGTTTATCTCTTCCATCACCTCCAGAAGGAGTCCGTGAAAAACTAGCGCAGTTGCTGTTGATTAACGTGCAAATTGATCGCCGGAGCGGCCTTTTGTATCACATACTTCTCCGAACCTCTGATTAATCAATTAGTAATTCCCATTAATAAAGTACACTGTCACACTGTGCGCTGCTTGATTGTTCATAGCGTCTTCGAGTACAATCTAAGGTGGCAAACACGAGTACTAAGACCAAGTTATTTTGAATAGAAATAAATTAATTGTTGATCTAATTTAAATCACCAAGTTGACACAGCTACTAATTGCGTGTGCAAGAAGCCAACTGGGTGAATTTCATTGTACTAAAGTAAAGAGTATATTTATTGTGAAATATATATATATTATTTCAACCCAGGTTTTACACTCAAGCTCCCAGGTCGCTTAGACCTCGTAGCAGGAGTTTTTACCTTTTTTTTCAATAAATAATTAATTAAATTTCAAGTCTCGTATATTTATTGTTACGTATTTAGTTCCTTTAATCTCTTAAATTTATTCACCGTCTCACCAGAATTATAATCCAACGTAGGGCCCGTTTTTGTTTATCACGATCACGAGCAATAGGCATTAAAAGGGATTAGTTGGGTAAGAATTCCGGAGAAGGAGACGGGCAGTCTTGGTCGTAGAAGATTAGTCTTAGCGGCAGTTGTAAACCATAACTGTAGCAGGTAGCGTAATCCGAGTCTAGACGTTTAGAAACTGCATGGGGTGTTAATAATAGCATTGTCGGCTTTTTCGGAAACTTGCCAAAAGAACCCTGGGTAAAGAGGCGTTTATTGCTTCATTGAATTTAGTCAAATTCTTCGGTCCATTTAATAAATTAATTTGTCAATAATTTTTAGTTGTTTATTTAGTGTTTTGTTAGTTATTTAGTTGTCCGTAAAGTCAGCAAACAAGGTGGCACGTCCGAGCGCGTCACACACTTTTTCCAATATTAAAAAAAAGTCTACAATCATGAATCACCTGTATAATTAAATAAATGTATTTTACATAGGAGATCTTTCCATACTCATCATTTTGCATCAACTAAGTTCTTAGGAGAAAATCCAGATGTGAAATGGGTACATTTGCAGTCCAAACGGTTGAATATTATTTGTCTCACTTGAACCAATTTTTTTTAGATGATTCGTGCATCGGAGGTTTCCACGATTCCTTTACATATCGTAATTTGGCCAGCCAGTTCCTTGACGTAAGAGAATTGATCGTTGAAGGTCTCGCAACTACGCAAATTCTTGCCCGGCTATGGCTTCCGTCTTTCTTCATGAATTCAACCTCTGGGTTGTACACATAGAAGGCCCAGCGTTCACGATCCTCCCTATATGTGGTGTACCAATTTATGAGATGAAATGTATTTTTTAGATTTAAACGGTTCGGAGTGACAGGGATTCGGTGGAATGAGAATGCTAACCAACGGTACACACTTTTAATTAAATCATTAAATTAATGATAACTGGACTAAATAATAACAGTAATAAATTCTTCGAATTTGCATTTTTTTCTTGAGACCCGAACATTTTAATTTTATTAAATCGTTATTTGTAGAGTCACTTACATACAGTGTGATCCATTTAGAAGGAAATGTATTTATCATCCGACTATTCGAACCGAACTTTTTTTTTTAAAGGTAGAGCATTTTTTTGCCTCTAGAAGCCATTTTTCACGCAGAAAACAAAATGGAAATTAAATAATAATATTAACATCAGAATTTTGCACCAGAGTAGAGTTTCTATCTTTTAAAAATGTCTGTTCCAAATCAGGTAATGAATACATTTTTTTTTGTATTATAAATGGGTAATACTGTATATGTAGAGGTAGCTATCGACAAATGGATTTTACGTAATGACTAAACGTTTTGTTATTAGTGAGACCTTAAGGACGTAATAAATTGAATTCACAGTTTTCAAGGATAACAAATTAATAATTCATCTACGCGTAGGTTTTCGTAAACAATTTTCATGTAATATTTACTTATCCAACATGAATTATTGCACGACACTTATTTACTTACAGGAATTAAAGACCTACCAATACGTATGACCACCCAGCCAGATTTTGAGCGTTTTAACTTAACAATATATGGCCCATTTTTCATACATACATACTGGTACTTTGAAGTTTTGTATTTTTAATAAATAAATGAAGTCTGCATTTGTAACAAAATTAATTAAAAAAAAAGCTCAGAGTGGGCAGACAATTAAGTAAAATTAATTGTGATGTTGTAAACTATGCAAACTGTTTGTAATTAATTCCTTAGACAATAAACACATAAAACAGGATATTATGATTTATGGTAAGTTAAAAACTTATTTCCTTCTGTAAGCATTTAATAATAACAATAATTCAAATAAACAATAAATCATCGACTAATTTTTGATACATTGCTGCTTAAGAAATCCATTATTTCTTAACTGATGCAGCAATTATATTCTGTTTGTCTGCAGACTGCAATTAACCCAATTTTAAATGTTTGTTCTACATCTTGAATTACATATTATTTTCTGAATTGTTATTAATAACAAGCACTGCGTGTTTACATACTGTGTGCGATGCAGTTCTTAATATTTCACATATTGTTGTGAACCCCAATTACTTACCAGTTTAAAAATTCACACAAATCCTCCTTTTATTGCTTTCATATTTTGAAATCTTGGTTCCTTCCAATTGCAAAATCTGTTTCAAAGAAAATTAAACATCAACATTCGAGATAGTATGTATAAATATTTTAAGCAAATTAGTCTAATTGTATTTTGTCGCTTTATTATATGTAGATATGTCTAGAATTAACAGTAACTGAAAAATAAATAATACGTCTTCGAAATTCTGCTTACTCCTCTACATTAGCATTGAACTTTGATATACATAGTGTGCTTTCGCAAACAGTAATAAAGTACTGTAGCAAATTCTCACATAAAACAAAGCTAGATATCTATCCAATAAAACTGGTGATTCGTCTTATCAGTTAATTATCAAATTTGTTATCCTTGACTCTTTTACATGAACTTTTTTAAAAGAAAATACGGAAACGTCACAGGCGGCACTATAATAAGTTATCGTAACAAATTCGCCTATTATACGAATTGGTAAGCAGAAGTATTTAAGCAAATAATTTCAGGTAAAATGAATTCTTTTTCATTAAAACTTAATCGTCTGATGATTTTAATTTCATACCAAAATAAGTCACATAAAATATCTTGAATTTTAAACCAAATTAAACGGTGCAAAATTTAAGTACGTATTATTTTAATACATGTTATTTCTACCCCCAAATGCAGGATTAATAGTAATAATTTTAATAATAATTAACGAAATAGATTTATAATTGCTAGAATGTGCTCGTCTAGTTTAATCTTAGTTTTTTATTTTTCCATAATTGAACAACACCTTGACCCTTAACGACTGTTAAATTGTCTTTTTGCATCGTCATCAGAGATAAAGCAAAAATGAAAAACGATAATTGTTTTAACTGATGTTAGTAATCATTCGATTACCATGTAATTTGAGCATTACGGTAGGCTAATTTTAAACTGGAATAATTTTTCAGGTACAAAATTCCATTTATTTAATGAAGCTAAGAAAATTCAGCAAAGAAATACCCTGAAACAATTAACTTACTTTGTATCTCATAATCAATTATGATGTTAACGTCAGTACCATGTCGGTACCTAATAAAAATAAAACAAAAATTATTAAAAAAAGACGTTTTGCGTTGTTGACTGTGTCTACATAATGTCGGACAACAAAATCTGTATGGTTCGTCTTATATTTAGACAACTTTCTCTAATTTAGGCCACTTTCTCTAAGATTATTTTCACTACTGAGATCATGATCTTTCGACTGCCAAAATGTACACAGTAATTTAATAAAATTAAATCATTTACTTGACGCAATGAATCCATCCACTGGCTTATATTTTTCTTTTATATTTTAATTTCTTATAAATAAAGCTTTTTTCAAATGCTGAATGTAATACAGTACAATCTGAGAATTTGAAACGAACTGAAAATACAGCATATTTATTCACTTTTCTGGTATCAAAATACGTTCTTGCTTCCATTGGTACACTCAGTTTCATTTTGAATTGAAAATACATGCGCATTTCTTCTCAACTCTCCTAAGTGCGTGTACGGAGAAGCAGGCGTGGCTTAATCAGTAAACAAACGCTTGCGTTTTACATCCTTATTTTAGAATGTATAGCCATTTCTGTCCTGTCTCCGCCTTCTTTCAAGTTTTTATGAAACAGTTTTATACAGTGACCGCCCAAAAGTCGGCATCAAACGGGAAACATTTTTATTTAGAGTTATTTGGAATATCAAACCCTGATGATTAGATAAGAAAATAAAAGTTATCTCGTGACTTCCGTTATCTGGTAAATGATACAGCCTTGGCCAAAAGTATTACGCACCTTACATTAACTCCTATACCATGAAAATCTGTTGGAGTGGGGTAAAATAAAATTTCCTAGGTACAAAATAATAACAATTTATTAAAGTAATTAGTATTTTGTTGGGCCACCTCTAGCCTTAATCACTGCAGCTATTTTTTTCGGCAGAGTAGTACTTGTGAGTTTATCTATAATCTCCTAGGGTTTAAGTTCGAGGGGAGTGAATTAGTTAAATAGATTGAAATTACTTCTGCTTAAAAATAAAAACCAAAAGTTGTTCAATTTTCTAAATCCTTCTTCTTCTTTCTGCCGTCGTCGTATGAACGAGTTCTTCTCATACATCTCAATTCTTAATTGCTTCGTATTGTTTGGCGATTAGGTTTTCGCATTCAATAATTATTTCATTCATTGCCTCTATCTATTTTATAAAATTATTTACAAAAAAAAAACTAAGTTTAAACAGATTAAACAATTTCTTAAGAACAAAGTCATTTTCTAAAATATCTACACTTAGAATTAATTTTTTTAGACGACTTATAATTGCTATCAGAAGACGATCTCATGAACAATCCTGTTAAGTAAATAACAAAAGACGATCGACACAAAATTGAAAAGGTTTCTTGTAATTTCTTAAAAACGAAATCACATCTCGAAGTAATTCGAAAAAAAATTAGAATTTATTGTTATTTTTTTAAGAAGATGATTCTATTGTTTTTCCAAATATGTATAATCGTGGCGCCCCTAAACTGACAAAAGAAGAAAAGAGAGCGAAAGAGAGAGAGCAAATTAAGTAACAAAAGACGAACGGGAAGGAATTGAGAAACAAACGAACTTCAAACGAACAAGACAATTTCTTACATAAACGAAACAAATTCAATTTTTTTTACGATTTATAATTTCATTGGAAAATTATTTTATTAACGATTTTGTTAAGTAAAAAAACAAAAGACGATCGGCATGAGATTTAAAGAGAAACGAGCGAATTTTAAAACAAATAAGGCAATTTCTTCTAAAAACGAAACACATTCCAAAATATCTCGAATAAAAATCTCAATTTTTTTAGGATTTATTTTTTTTAAACAATCCTGTCAAGCAAAACAAAAGACGATCAGCGAAACCGTGGCACCGGTAGTTGCAAAAGAAGAAAAGAGAAAGAAAAAAATAAATAACAAAAGACCACCGGAATGACATTAACAAACAAATGAATTTTGCACGTGATTCTGTCAAGCAAAAGAAAAGACGATTGGCATAACCGTGGCACCGGTAGCTGCCAAAAGAAGAAAAGAGAAAGAAAAAATTAACTGACAAAAGACGATCGTAATGAAATTAAGAAGCAAACGAATTTTGAACGTGATTCTGTTAAATAAAACAAAAGACGATCGGCACGACCGTGACACCGGTAGCTGCCAAACGAATAAAAGAGAAAGAGAAAATTATGACGAACGGAATAAAATTGAGAAACAAACGAATTTTAAACAAATAAGACAATTTCTTACGAAAACGAAACACTCTCCAAAATGTCTCGAATGAAATTCAATTTTTTTACGAAGAAGATTATTTCAATAAGGATTTTATTAATTAAAAACAAAAGACGATCATGACGCATGAAGTTAAAAAGAAAACGAATTTTAAAACAAATAAATTTCTTATACAAACGAAACACATTCCAAAATATCTCGAAAAAAATTGTCCTCTGCGATAATATTATTCCATACTTTCAATAACACGTTTTTTTTTAAATTGATTTAGATGTAATTGGATGCTTTCTAATGTTACGCTTTAGAATTCCCCACAAATGTTCTATGGGATTAAGGTCTGGGGATTGTGCAGGCCAATCCAGGAGATTAATATCGTTTTCTTGAAACCACTTCATGGTAACTGCAGATTTGTGAGAGGGTGCATTATTTTATTGATACAGCTTTTCTTCCATATTTGTATCACCAAACATCTTGGAAAATGATTGCCGCAATGTCGTTTCCAATACGTTTATGTAAGTGTGGGAGTTCATTCGACCTTCACAAACAAACATTTCGCCTACACTGTCGGCTGTCATACAACCCCAGATCATTACACTCCCTCCCCCGTGTTTCACTGTTGGCCCGCATTTCGGAAGGTATTCTTCACTGATTCTCCGCCTCACGTAAGCTACACCAGGAGTTCCAAGTACCTTACAATTAATTTAAAAAAAAAACGTAGATTTTAAACACACCGTATAACTTTTTACTGGCGAAGTGTAGAAGATGCAAACGAATTCAGAATTGCAAGTGATATAAAGCAAATATTACCTCAAAATTTGATTCGTCGGACCACACAACATTTGCCCAATCCTTTACTGTAAAGTGTTGGTACTTTATAGCCCATTCCAAACGAGACTTTTTATTTCTTTCTGAAAGCCAAGGCTTGTTTCTTGCTTTACAACCTTTCAAGCCAACTTCATTAAGTCTTCTCTGGTCGTTCTGGCACTGATCGGTCTCCCGATTTTCTCGGAAAAACTGGCAGCAAGCTCGGAGGAAATTTTCTTTCTATTTTTAAGTGACTCTTGGATTAAATTTCGATCCTCACGGTCCGAAGTTATCCGTTTTCTACCTGTTCTTGTTCGGTTCGCATGTGATCCAGTATCCGAGTAACGTTTCAAGGCAGATTGCACCGCACAACGCGAACGTTTAATACTTTTGGCTGTTTCTGTCTGTGTGTTGCCTTGTTCGTGCAAGAACTGAATTCGTAAACGTAAATGCTCTCTAAGTTCCTTCTTTTTAGGCGTTTTTTACAGCAAAAAAGACGATACTCAAAGTTATAATGAAATAAACACTATACTGAAAAGATCGTTCTTACTACAAGCGCTTATACAAGACTGACTACCTATTCACGGAGCCACAATTGCGAACTATCATCTGCCACATGTTTTACAACCGCTGTAAATTACTGTGCATTATTTAAATTATCGTTTATTGTTGCCGACTATATGATAATAAAATTCTAAAGATTTCTGAGTAATATTTTCGGAGATAAATTAGAAAATTAAGGGTGCCTAATACTTTTAGCCAAGGCTGTACATTTCTTGAAAATAATTACGAAAAATGCCTTTACTAGACAAAACAGAGAAAAGTTTTACTAAATTTTACTCATATTAAGCCAACTTAATTGACTTGAACATGTAAATTAAATAAAGAAAAATCTTTTAATTTAGGCAACTACTAACTAGAGTTTGAAAAATATTTCTCCTAAAAACTTACCTTAAGGTCATTGTACACTACCCTATTTCTTGTACGTATAAGATTTGATTCAATTTCTTGAACAGTTATAGCGTAAATTATAGTAAGAATTAAATTGAATTAAGAACTATCTGAAAAAATATCTCCAAACCATATCTGCACCCAAAAATTTCTCGTTTCGAATATTTATTTTGGAAATAGGGTAGCCTTAATTACATTACATTTTTTTTTCTGTGTTATACATACAACACAATCTACTTCGTATGTCCTAATTAACACATTCGTGTTACTAGATTGCTTCCTTCGTCTTTTCCAAAGGTCAACCCCATTCAAGGCAAAATCGATACGTTCTTCTTTATAACATAAATCATGATGGGCATTACTCTCGTTTAGTTGCATGCCGGCTTTTATTTTACTCTCTTATCAACAGGTTGGCTTTATCTTGTCGCGCGCAGTCGTCCGATGTTAACGTACTAGTGCACTTCAGTTGCCGGTCGTGGTGCAAATTGTACGTAAAAAATTTCAAAACTTCAGCCTGAAATGGCCGGCGAAACGTTAGTGCCTGTTTCCAAATGTTTGACGTTGCCGAAGGACAAGAGGATTAATATCGAATTTTTCAATATTTCTTGCAGCGTTCGTATAGGACGAAAAGGTAAATATTTTTCAATAATTTTTTAATCATAATTGCGAATAAAAACAACTGAGGCTGTAAATTTTATTGTTTTTCATTTTATTAATAAGGAACTCTTATTAATAAAATTAATTTTGGAATATTAAAAAAAAAAAATACAAAGTATGTCTTTAGGGGTTGTTTTAAATACTTTGAGGTACATAATGAATTACCTAGAGATTTTAGTAATTAGTAAAATACTTTTGTCAGTAATATCAATTTATTGTAAAACAAATGTAATATTGTAAGATAATTCTGGTATCTAGTAATTAATAATGAAAAGCAACTTCTTAATATCCTAATTTATTAAAAAAAGTAAAAGTAAGTTTTATGTTTATAAACAGTAATCAAGTTGTAATAATTTCACGTTTATAAAAAAGCTGCAAAGCATAGCAATTGTTCCGAGAATTAAGAATTAACATGTGCCATCATCAACGTGCATTATCTAATATACATATTGCTTAAAATAAGCTATCAACAGAATCCATATCACAGATTACAAGTAAATATTTAATAGTTACTTGTTATATAAGACGGTAAAATAAATTTTTATCGACGAGTGAAAACGTTTAATTCACGAGCGACGAAGGAGTGAGTGAATTAATTTTAATTTTCATGAGTCGATAATAAAATTTTACCGTCGTGTGTAACATTTTATTTTTTTATAGCGAACGTTAAAAACAAAATTTAAACAATTTCGCAGAAAAATAAAAAGAGCAATCATGTGTCAAAATCGCGTTGTATGAACATGATCCCAGTAACTAGTGTGGGTTGTTGCTATGATTAAGTTGTAACATTTATTAATTCAAATAACAAAATTAAAGTACTTTATCTATCCTTGCTGTTAAAGTGTTGCTTTATCTAACCTTGCTGTTAAAATTCCGTTTTATCGACTGTTTTGAGTTGGACAAAACACCCTTTAACGTTCGTTATAGAAAAAAATATTAACTAATCAATTACTAAAAATTTACTCTAAAGTGTTACTGACGTTTTATAAATAAAGGAGTTAAAACAACCCTATTATTCAAAAATGTTAAAATGTGATGAATAAAATTAAAAACTTTTTGTATTTTTATAAAATCGTCAAATTACAAGTCACCGTTCTTCAACGAGTTATTTTATACGTACTTTGATGCGTGCCTTACAAGTATTTTCTACTGCACAGTAAATAGTCATTAGATTTTGTATAAATCATCATCATTTCTTGATAACATAACACTTACAATTAGTTGTTAAAGGCTATTATCGATATCTTTTCGTTTCCAACTGATAAATACATATGTACGAACGAAAGAATATTTAATTCATAATCACATGGCTTAAAAATACTGGGTGTCTGAAAACATATGTCTTTAATTGAAACCACAGATAGTAGTCAAAAAATTTGTCATACAACAATGGGAAAAAAGTAAATAATAACTCCGGTAAAAATTAGTTTTCGTTTTCTAAGAAATTGTTTTAGTAACACTGGTTGGTGATTTAAATGAATTTAAATGTCTCAGCTGTGCAGAATCGGTGATTTTTGTGGCCATAAACGAATAAACGCCGAGATGTGTCTGTTGGGTTAGGTCATGTTTGTCCTTCGCAAAAAAATCGCCAGGATTTTAAATAAAAACGTCTTCACGCGCGCTGCCGGAAGGTTTCCTACGACAATTGCAATTACTTACTACTGTTTTATTTATGCTTATTTATTCAATGTAAAATTTAAAAGCAAACTGAATTCGTAGCACAATTATGCACTTCAGTTTTATTTGTTTCATTTTCATGACAGTACATCGACCTTAACACTGTAAACTGCAAAATGTTATGATTGTGTTCATTAATAAGACGAAAATAAATGTTTACTAAAAATGTTGATAAATATTAATTAAATCCAAGAAACGAGTGGGCTCAATTAGTTTTCGTGATGAAAATTTGATTCTGGTTTAAAATAATTCGGAATTTTCAGTAACGTTTACCTACATTCGCCTTGGCGATTTATTGATAACAATTGCACTGTCATAAAATAAAATTCAGCTGGCTCAGTTTTGTTCCTCGTACTTTATTGTTTGTTTTTATTATTATTATTATCATACTGTCATAAATTCACAGATGCTTACATTAGGGAGGGGGTTAGAATGAAAGACGAAGTGCTAAATATTAGTTTTTGAGAAAATTCAGTCCGAGCAAGTGCGTTTGTATTTTATAAAAGACTGAGGTTAAAATAAATTTTTAAAAACATTAATAGGCTTAGTATTATTTATCAAATTTACGTAGTGTGCACTTTGTTTTGTGTTAGTTTAATCCGTGTAAATATCTGTGTACATAACTTCGAAATAATTTTCCAATAGTAACAAATAACTGGATACGACGTGCCGAATTATGTGTTAATACCGCAGGACAACATTTTGAACATTTATTGTAATTACAAATATCAGTGCCAAGAACAAGAAGTGAACTTTACTAAAATTCTAAGGTCATAATGAATGCACAGGTATGACAACACGATTGATATGCATTTTGTGCTGTACTGTACATTTATTTCGCATATTGCTAACCGTAGACGTAAAGTTTCAATTCTTAAATTACGATCTGTTAAATTTAATTTAATACAACAATGCTTGTCACATTGTACCTACTTCCTTAAGAAACCTGCAATTTATTTTTTCATAAACTGCACAAACACCGTGATACAAACAAAGTAAACTACGAACTTTTTAATTAAATAAATTAAAAATGTGTGTTTTAAATACAAATTATGTCTAAGTGTGTTGATTATGTCGTCTTTTTAATAAGCTATTAAAAGAATTGCTGAACAAGCGAGAAATAAATATCATGTAACGCAACGAAAAACGCATTTCGCTATGCTAGTAATTGTCGGTGAAACACAGATGGATATAAAAACAATTGCCCATGACGCGCGCGCGTCATCTGAGACATTGACCTAATTCTTTCAAACGTAAATAAAAAATTTATTGCAGTTTTTGCTTTTTATTGAAAGCGGACTTGCCTCAACAAGTCATAAAGTAAGCAGAGGTTTCAAAACAAAGTAACTGCACGCGCTTGTGCTACATCATTTTTGAGCAATACCGTTCAGATTTGGAGAATCAATCTCTTTTATAATGAAATACCTACAGTTTTAATTAAAGGCTTAGGTTTTCAGACAGCCTGTATAGATTTATTTTGGTACAAGCTTAAAATGAATTGAAAATGATTAAACCACAACAGTATTAATAAAGTGAGACCGGCAAATTTGTAATGTATTAAAGTTAACTAAGAATTATCATTGATAATGCGTTCGTGAATTAGGTAACAATAATTTAGAATGAAACAAAGTAGCAATAATTTGGCGAGTAAATAATAGTGTAATTTATGATTTATCGGTAATTGCGATAATTCCATTTTGCTTAACTATACATATTTACTCCGAAGGTTAGTCAAATGGCTAAATCACTTCCTGTCATATTACCTACTTTATTTATTCACGTGTTGATGGTGAAGCATAATTTCAAATTCGAAATTTATTTTAAAACTTAATAGCTAATTTAATTGTAGCTCCAAGCTTCCAAAAAAAATGTAATAACCTTGAAATAGATCAGAATTAATTGGGTTCTTTTTTTGTGAAATATTAATTTATCTAGTTGCACCTTTTAAATAAAAAGAAAAATGTTATCGTGTTAAGGTCATGTCCTTAGTTTTTTTCTTTGACATTAAAAAAAAAAACAGTGATACAAAATTAATAGATCTAGGCTAAGCCAAAATCATATTCTTACATTCGTTATTGACTGATTGAATAACAAATACCCAAATAATTTTTTATAATCTTGGCGTAATCCATATTTGATTTAACTAACATCGAAATTAGTGTTATTATTTGACAAATATGTATAGACTTGCGACCGCAGTATAGTGCATGTGCTAATATTGTTCCTGAACATAACAGCTGTGACGTTTTTTTCTTTAATAAAACCCCGCTTTCAGCGCCCATATTTTATAATAATTAATTTAATAGTTAAAAAAATTCATGTACAATTTTGCCAAAATTTAAATTAACGAAGAAGAAAGAAGTACCCAGAAAATTTAATTTGTATTTGAAAAATCTCGAATCAAAGCAGTTTTATTCACAGCGTGATATGAAAACGAATCACAAACAGATGTGCTTCAATAATGAACCTTTCATACCAACAAGAAAAAGGGAAAAGTGAGTGATGCATGCTTGCATTTGTGCATCTAGTTATCAGCGACTAAAGGTTATCAACAGTTCAGAAAATAATTAGTGTAGGGTCGTTTAAATAATGGGTTTGTTTGTGTGTGGCCCTAACCTATATTATAACTGCACTATTTAGAGGCTGAAACAAATAAGTTCAATTTATTTTTTACTTGAAAAATACTCGTCCTTCTCTGGAAATGTTATCGCTCGGATAAGTCAAAGTCTTGAGGGCTTGATTGTTAAAGCTGTTGCTCCAGATCGATTCACGATTGTTATGTTTATGAAAAATATTGTGGGAAATTCTTAAGACTTCATGATTTTTACGAAATAACAGCAAATAATAAAATAAGTAAATATTTACTTCATAAAACGTAATAGCTTAAGTTTATGTTTACCAAGTGTAAGGTTATTATATTATTTATATTTTGTTTGTCTTCTCACTCCTGCTTAAATACATTCTCCAGTTCTTCTCTTATCTATCCCATCCTTCTTTTTTCTGTTCCTTAACTGAATGATTTTTTTTCTTTAATTTATGTTTGGTCGTTTTCTCCCCTCTGAATTCATAAATGAAACAAAGGAAACGTGAATTAGTTTGTAAATCAAAATAAATAAATTATTTTAAAATGAATGCAACTGATTTTAATACATAGTTGACGACATACTAAAAAAATTTAAATACTTATGTCTTTTTTTTTATATTTATGCCCTTTGACACCTGCAGTTGTTAAACAAAGACATTAATTTCACCATAAACAACATTATAAAAAGTTATTTTTTTTTAATTACGTACTAGATTATTTCATGCCACGAACAGGTAATTTATAGATATTGCGGTGACTTTACTTGCTATGTCCATTGACTAATGAAAGTTAAGATAATTTTTTGTTAACATAAAATAAACTGAATCTTTTATTTCACATAAATAAGCGCTATTAAGTCGATCAAACGTATCAAGACTGCACCAATCGTCTCGAAACAGCAACATTTGTTTGGAAATCAAAAGAAAAACTTCCTGTTGGTTTTTTTTCCTACTTAAACAAGAGTCACACACTCACCTTACTTGCATTTATTAACATAAAGAAACTATTAAGGTAGAGTCCAATGCAATTGAATTTACAAATTACAAGGCTACTGTTATCTAGATCAACAGTAAAAGATTTTAAAAGTCTAATTGTGATAGGGTAAGATCTAAACATTTTGGTAATGCACAGAGCTCGTGGGTAAATTGAAAACAGGCAAAGAGATTAAGTCACTCAGCAGAAAACCACCTAAAGAGATAGGTGGCAGAAATAACAGAACCAGACCCAGAGGGGCACTGCAAATTCCAGCCATGTCAGGACAGAACTCCCCTAACATGGGACCTCTGATCGAAGCGAGTGCAGGGCAACCACAGAGGATATGCTCAGCTGTTTCTTCTCCTAAGTTACAACCTCTACTAATTGGGCTGCTTGCTAAACCAATGCGATGCATATGTCTGTTTAGTTTGCCTGCCAAATGTCCTGAGAGCATTCCTACGAGTAGACGTAGTCTTCTTCTAGCTAGTTGCATACAGAATCGTGTCAGTTTGAGCGAGGGGACCGTTATAGCCTTTTTCGCTTGCCTAGATTCACCCATCTGTCGATATGTCGGTCCTGGTTTCTTTGTTTCAATAAGGCATTAAACAGACTTAATGACGGTGCTATGGCCGGTTCGGGGCCCCAAAAGGGCGGCCCCGAGCCGTATCTAGCCAGTTCGCCTGCCTGTTCGTTGCCAAATGTTTCAACGTGTCCTTTATCCCAAATAAGTTGCAGGGTGTTGTATTTGGTCACTTATTCTAGTGTGCCGTGACATTGGAATGCTATTCCTGAGGATATTTTGTTGCTGTTTAGAGCCAAGAATGCTGCCCTGCTATCGCTAGCCATCCTAACGAGTTTATTCTGAACAACGGGATCAAATTCTAAAACAAGAAGAAGACATATGGACAATTATTTCTGGGTGTATCCTACCCAGATAGAATTACGAATTAATCCAATAATCAAAGGCCTCCTGGCAGAAGAACTCCTGAAGGAACAATAGAATACTGAACTGAACAATCAATAGAATGCTGAACTGAACTTGTACCTAAAAAAGAAGGAGATAAAAACCTTGTAAGAAGAAGACCTTTTGAAAGGTTGATGCAAAACTGGACAATAAAATCCCAAGAGATGTAAATAACGAAATCAAATCCGAAAAGAAAAAAAATAACATAAGTTATGTAGACAGGGTGGGCGCAGTCAGAATTGTAAAATAAGCCAATGATCAAATGGTTGGAATTCTGGGCAACAGGATCCAAAGAGATGTAGATTACAGAAATAACAGAAAAAGTTGTAAAAGAGAACAGAGAACATTGTTAGTGAAGACTTAAGCGAATTGCAGCAGATTGATTTATTTTAAATTCTTCCCATTTCTATATTCAGGGCTATCGATTTAATTGATAACAAATGTAATATTTCGAGTGTTGCTTACTTCATTCACTAAAAAATTCTGAGAAAAACTGCCTAAAATTGTTGTTTTTCTTTTCTTTTTCCACAAATAAAATAATAGAATTGACGTGAGACAACTGAATTAACATTTCTATGAACTTTTATATACCGGAAATACGTCATTAAATCAAATTCAAGTATTAAGTTAACAATAGTGCTGTTATTTGATCAGCAGACGAATATTATGGATGACGTGAGTATAATCTTTCATGAATTGAAAGTACCTAAGTATGAAGCAGAAAATGATTGAGAAAAATGAAGCACTTCATAAGCAAAGAATTGAAAGGTCAAATTGCGTAACCTGTAATGCTATAAATCCGGATATTTAAGCCATCATTAAAATAATGAACAGGACGTGCTTACGCATAAATACAGGTATAATACAAAAAAAATGAATTCCGACAGAGTATTGCGTAAGCAATAATTACATTTTAGATACGAAGGTGTTAGCGACATTAATATTTTTTATTTGAAATAAAAAAAATCATGATAATTAATTTTTATATATTGATTGATTTATAATAAATTATTTCATTAGAGTTTAGCGATTTCCATTTACATATTTAATGAAATTTGTCAATTAAAAAAATAACTACGTTCAATTTTTGCAAGTCATATTATTTTTCTGATTTACTTTAAATTTTAAATTAATAAAAGTAAGGTACGTTTAAAAGCTTAAGAGTGAAACAAAAATATTTAAGGAATGCATATTTATAAGAATTGAATCGACTCTGTAACTATGTGAATGACCATTCTTAATAAATATTGAGCAGATGGTAACTTTTACTAAATATTGCTCAACTAAAAAGAACTAACTTTCTAATTTTTGTTTATACAATTTAACTTCGCCAACATTAAGGTTCACGGATAATAAATTTTAAACTGACGGACAATTAAATTATGTAAGATAAATAACAAAATAACCATAACACGCTGTACAAGATGTAAATTAGAAATTCTTAACACTTATTTTATAGTGCCATTATTTTGTAATTTTTCCACCGTAGGATGCGTAAGTAACATCAAGGTCAACTATTGAATGTTTTTTTTTCAATCTCCTTTTCACAAATTATTTATTTGTTCATGTTACGGTTTTTGCTTCACCTTGGAATTACACTACGCGAGATTTGCGTGTCTCAGTTAATTACGTGTTAATGTTACGCAGTTTTCGTTGAGTTACCTTTGGTTAATTGGCAACCACATACACATTCAACATATTTTGTTTTAATCAAATTTATAATAAGCTAAGATTTGGGTTTTTTTTGGAATTTGTATTTGTGAGATAAAGTATACTGTGGAAAATTAGAAATTCTTCGCAAATATAATTATATAAGTGGTAAACAAATAATTATTGCCTTGTAATTAATAATTAAGAGGCAATTTAATGCAAAGTTGATTCAAGTGCGATAAGTGCAAGAAGTGCAAGTAATAACAATAAGTTGACAGCGTAATAATTGCAGAATAATAAAGTTATATATAGTTAACATTTTTTTTTTTTTGTAAAAAATATCTGTCTATGAAATGTCTGTCTAAATTCATCAGGAAAATTCCATTTTGAATACATGACTAGAACAAAAAATTTCACTTGAAAAAAAAAAAGACGAATAACGACCAATTTTCTCTTCCTTATCGGAAAGAAAAACAGGAAACTTCAATTCTGGAAAAAAGAAAAACAATTGAAAATACTAAAAATAACTGAAAAATAAAGAAATTGAAAGCTGCCTTGAAAAAACGAAGAAAAAATAATAAACAAAAACTAGAAATTCAAAAAGAAAAACAAAAGACGATCGAGTTATTGCGAATTCACGTAAATGAAAAACAATTGAAATGAAACAAAAGAAATAATAATTATTAACTTCAAAAACAAATGAAAGAAAATTGAAATGACGTCAAAAATGAGCCAATTAAAAACGTGTGTGAAACGTTATTCGATTAAGTTATCAACACGAGAAACAACAGAAAGAAATAATTAGTTTCAAGAAACTCCTTAAAATCAAGACACGTTAAGAATAATTAAAAAAATAAATAAATCTAACCAGAAAACAGACGAAAACAAAACACAATCTAGTTTCCTATAAAAAATATATATATATCAACCAGAAGCGAAAGTAGAAAATTCTATTTTGAGTGCACAATTGAAAGAAATGTGAAAAATTGTTTGAAAAAAAAACACAAATGACGATGAACTTTTCAAAAAAAAAAAAACAAAAAAAATTTCAACGAAAAAATCGCGAAAGTTCCACGAAAGAAACAATTGAAAATATTCAATAAAAAATGAAATACAAGAAATTTTAAACTGCACTGAAAAGACGAAGCAAGAAAAAAACTAAAACTAAAAAATTATAAAAATTCTAAATACGAAAACAAAAAACGATCGAGTTGTTGTGAATTCACGTAAATGAAAAACAATTGAAATGAAACAA
Source organism: Serrognathus titanus (assembly GCA_039766575.1). Taxonomy (NCBI): domain Eukaryota; kingdom Metazoa; phylum Arthropoda; class Insecta; order Coleoptera; family Lucanidae; genus Serrognathus; species Serrognathus titanus. The sequence continues at coordinate 7,166,104 of CM077912.1, forward strand.
AATATGAAACAAAAGAAATAATAATTATTAACTTCAAAAACAAATGAAAGAAATGACGTCAAAAATGTGCCAATTAAAATAAACAAGAAACTCAAAAAACGTGTATGAAACAAAAGAAAGAAATAATAAGTTTCAAGAAGCTTCTTAAAATCAAGATACGTTAAAAGTAATAAAAAAAAAATAAATCTAACGAGAAAACAGACGAAAACAAAACACAATATAGTTCCCTATAAAAAAAAAAATTATAAACCAGAAGCAAAAGTAGAAAATTCTATTTTGAGTGCACAATTGAAAGAAATGGAAAAATTGTTTGAAAAAAAAAACAAATGACGATGAACTTTTCAGAAAAAAAAAACAAAAAAATTTCAACGAAAAAATCGCGAAAGTTCCACGAAAGAAACGATTGAAAATAATAAACAAAAAATGAAACACAAGAAATTTTAAACCGCACTGAAAAGGCGAAGCAAGAAAAAAACTAAAACTAAAAAAAAATTATAAAAATTCCAAATACGAAAACAAAAGACGATCGAGTGGTTGCGAACTTACGAAAACGAGAAACAATTGAACAGATCAAAATTACAAAAAAAAAGAATAACGCTAACTAGAAATTTTAGAAACTAGTGAATAGAAAAGGCAATAAAAAAAATTGAAATCGCGATAGAAACGTAAAAAGAAAAATAAAATACTTCGAAAACATGTCGATAGCAAAAAAGACATTAAGAACGAAATACAAGAAATTTGAAACTGCACGAATTTACAACACGAAGAAAAAGTAACAAACCAAAAAACTAGAAGCTAAACAAAGCTAAAGAATTAAAATAAACAGAGCACATCGAAAACATGTTGAAAACAAAAGACGATCGAGTTGTCCGAAAAATTGAAATTCTATTAAAAAAAATCTCAGCGAATTTATAAGGAGGGAAATCAAGTGATAGAAAATTGAAGGTTCATAAAAGAGGACCGTGAAAAATTCGCCCAGAAAAAAAAAATAAACGAGTCGTTTAAAAAAAAAAACGAAGCAAATTGCGAAAATTCCCATAACGAAAACGAATGCAATTGAAAAGCGCGTTAGTATTACGAAGGAGAAAAAAACAAATATTTTTAAAAGTGACACAGTTGAATAGAGGGAAAACGATGAGGCACAAGAAACTAGAAACCCATGTTAGAAATATGAAAAAATTAATTTGAAACTTTGAAAACATGTAAAAAGAAATCCTACTAAACAATATCAATTTTAAAAAACAAGAAAAATTAAAAAAAATGTTTTATTGATTTGGTTTTCACATTGGAAGAAAAATCTTTTATGGTTGAATCCTACTTTCGAAACGCCCAAGAAATCAATGGCGAATGGACCTTTCTATTCCTGATTGTACTGCAGAATTTCAGAAAAAAATTCCAGAAACTGTATTTCTGTACCGCAGATTTGTTAATCAACTTCAGTACTCTGTAGAGCTAGTCAGAGAAACAGGTATCAGGTAAGCCCAAAGTAACAACTGATAAGGTAGTTAAAAATGTGAGACCTGCAGAACTATTCGAAGAAAGAACTTGCAAATAATAAATTGTAATTATTGCTTATGATTTTCTGTTGACGCTTTGTCAAGGTTAAAAGTCAATTTGGCGTCCCTTTGTTTAAAATTAAATCATGGAAGTACAAAATATGATTTACGAGTCGTGTGCGACCTTGGAATTTAAAAAGTAAAACTGAGTATGTACTACTTTCGCTTTAATTCTGACAGACTATAAGCAATTACTTTTATGTCTCGAACAAAGCGGAAGTCGGAAAATAGCGACTTGAATAAACGGAATTCCACTGTATTTAATATTTTACATTTTTCATAAAGTAATAAAAAAACAGGCACATTTTTTGTGCTTGTAACATATTTCTGCTATACACCAAAAATGAATGTTATAATTATAATTCTAGTCATACTAGAATTTGGGAGTTGCCACACAGAATGTTCTTGTTGTTTACTTTTGATTTATAAATAACTCTTTAAATATACAAACAGCGAATAACCTGCCCCGTTTATTTTCGAGTATATTTTAACAAGTACAAAAGAAGAAGTCTTTTATTATTGTATTATTTAATGCAAGTTTTGTGCAATTCAGGCTGCCTTTTGCGATTCAGAATTGAATATATAGTAAAATGTAAATAACAGCAGCAATACCAAAACTTCTTCTTTTTCGTAAAGTCTTTTAAGATTTCCCTCGTAAATCATTCGCAGACGAATTTTTACTGATGATGAATAACAAAGTAGAAAGTGGAATTACATGTACCCATGATTGGATAAGCTTGATTATAGAATCAAAGGTTGTGTTTATGACTGCTTGTTATTATCGAAAGGGGTTGCCAATAAAATCAGTTTAACAAAAACTATATAGTACAAACTAGTTTAAATTTATGTAATTCGTAATGTAATTCTTAGAAAAAAATTGTATAGTCGTGAAAAAAAAGTGTTTAGTCGTGAAAAAAAAAGTGTTTTTCTGCAAACGTATTAAATGTAATGAAGTGACAATAATTTTTAATACCAAAAACTAGGATTTTATCGAAGTTGATTACTTTGTTCCTAGCAAAAAAAATGTGTTGCTTAGGTAACTCTTTTAGAATTAAAAGAATTTTAATCCTAGGAATTTTTACTTTTAACATTATTAGTTACGATTTGTTTTGTGAATAACTTTATTTTGAATCCGGTTCTTTAGGTTGCAGAAAAAAAAGTACGTTTTATTCGGATTAAAAATCTCACTTTTAATGAAATAGTGCGGTAAAATGAAAAGTGTACCGAAAAGTGGCAAGACTGATTATATTCTTCCATTAAATATTACATAAATGTATTTTTAAAGATTTTTAGTGTAAAGTTTCATAAGAAAGGAAGCAGCTGTCGAAAAAAATAGTCCATACAACACGTCGCACAAAGGATTACTTTACGCACCTCTAGTATAAATAACTATTTAGTTAAGTGGTTGAGTTTAAAATCAAATAAATCATGTTTTATAACCAATAAAGTTGGAAAAAGTAAACAAACTATCGTAATGTAGAGTGATGACTCATGACATCGTGATTTAAAAATGCACTTGCTTTAGTTATAAAAAAACTATCAACTAACTTCTAATGCCATTCACTACGCAAATCAGTGCCTTACTTCGCAGCTACACTTGTGCTTAGGCGGAGTGAAGATCATGATGATTAAACAGTTTTTTTTTTCTTCCAATAACTCTTTTAATAGTTTTTTCTTACTCTCTCTCTCGACTAAAAGATTATCCCCAGCAATTTCGTCATCGTTTCTGAATCTTTAACCTTGACCTTTAATAATTAGTTTAATTATAAGTGTAATTACTTTTTTGCAGATATTCGGAGTCGTTTATTTAAAATCCTGTTCACAGGTATACGAATTAATTAATTAGTTTGGAAATGTTTTGAAACGCAAATAAGCTAAAATAATGGAGCTGTTTTCGAATTTTTATAATAATACAGGTGTAATTTAAACCTTCATTTTTTAATTTTAATTTTTTTTCAATTTTAGAGCTAATTAAAAACTAGTTAGTTTTTAATAAGCTCACACAGGATGATTCTTGAATAAACGACAAAAAAAAACTTGTGAAAGGAATTACATCATAGGTTATGAGAAAAATGTCAAAAAAATTCTTTAGGAAAATTTATAATTAATTAAAAATGACCCCAGAAAGCACGTTGCGCCAATGTGTATGGAGTTCGTCGTAATCGTAACTTTTATGGTATCGTGTTTTCGTACGTTTTACTTGGTGATCAAATTGCAAACCTCTGTTATCCTCATTTTATAAAATTTGTATTAAATAATTTACTACAGGTGATTTGCATTTCCATGCTTTTATCAATATTCTCGTAAATATTTTAAAGCTCTTCTGTCAGCTAATTACATTGAATTCCGTTGAAGGTCAAGTTCGCCCGGTTTCTCGCCGCAACAGCCATAAAACGATGAAACATCCGTTTCTTTTTTCGTCAGTCTGGTCAGAATCAGTCTGTATATGATATGATACATAAATTTCTCATTCTATTTATTTTACGTGGATGATTTATCAACCGAAATGAAAATGAATACCATTCGGTAACAAATATTGCACTTGTATTTTGAAATTTCTTGGTCGAAATGAATCATTCATACTAACTGGTTCAAGTATACCCTATGATTTTTTGCAAAATTCTGGATAATTTGGACACGCACGCAACGAACGATGTTGAAATGAATTTCCCGTTCTCTTAATATTGGCACTTCAAAATTTTAATACTTACACACTTTGAAAGCATTGGAAAGTCAAGCAAGGATTACCTTGATTTCTCCCTTCTCAAAATATGACGATTTTTCTTCATACGTACACCGCTGTCGGAAGATATGGAAGCAGGTATCAATTTCACAGAAAATGAAAATTATTGGACCTATAAACATACATACTTTTGCCATATGCATTAACTTGATTTATTCTCGGAACTAGGATAAAGACCCTTTTAATAAAATCACTGCGTAAAATATTTGCATAATTATTACATTCACTCAGTACATAAAAAGAAATAATTTAACAGATAATGTAGAAATCCAAAACATTCTGAACATTGATAACGTGATTACCAGGAAATGACCGTAATATTTGTTTAGTAATAATGAATTCTTTATCAAATGTTTTTGTGCAATGTGTATATTACAGATGTGAATTCAGTTCAGTAGTATTTGAGAATACTTTGACCTTTGCTTTAATGACAGCGCTTTTTTTATTTATTGGGCGATTATTGTTATGCAATTTTCTCAAATAAATAAACAGTTTGTGAAATATCGCATTTGAGGTTTATACTCGTTCATAAAATTATTAAAGAAGCATTCATTTATACAAACAAACAAACAAATCTGCATCCCATTAGTGAAGAGGAATTAATAAAATTAAATGTCGAAGTTTCTTCAAAACGTCATTGCTGGTATTGATATGGTATTTGTAATTAGAGATTTTAGATGCACTTTTTCAAAGCCCTTAGCTGCCAGTATTAATTTGTCCATCAAAGCATCTGACAAGTGGAGATACGCACGTATTACTCCAACTTTTAAGAAGGGAGAAACTCGTGAGCTTAGAAACTTGGAAACTATAGACCTAGATCTGGTATACGAAAACGTTATTTATTTACTTATGCTTATTCCTGCGATTGCCCCTATATTTTACCTAAGCTGCAGAGTTTCTTGTCAGTAAGGTCGAGAGTCACAAATTTGGCTTCGATCACTGAAATTTTTCTAGTCGGTGGATTGGCTCTTGATGATTTCGGTTTTCTTTTTTGTAGTACTGGTTTCCATATTGTTGGTAAACGTTCAGTATCGTCTCTAGTATTTAGATTTCTCGGATGTTTTTCTATTTCTATGGCTTCTTGTATGATCCTTTTCGATAAGTGCTGTACGTTGGCTATAGTTTTTGTATTGTCAAAATCTATCTTGTGTGAGGTGGATGTTACGTACTGTGCAAGTGAAGATGTTCTTTCGTTTTCCTCAACAGCATTCCGGTGTTCTTTTCTTCTCACACTTATTTTTCTGTTCGCCTGTCCTATGTAGACTCTGTCACAATCTTGGCGAGGGATTTTATATACTCCTTGGCTTTCCAGTTGGATTTTCGTTTTTGGATTAGGAAGAATGTTGGAGATCTTCTTATCCGTGCTGAATATTGTTTCGATTTTGTGCTTCCTGAGGATTCTGCTTATTTTTTCCGTTGTGCCTTTCATGTACGATGAATACTTCCTTTCTAGTGGCTTCTTGTTTTTCTCGTCGTGGACTTTATGCTTTGTTGATCTGATTTATTGTGTCTTCTGTGACTTGATACCTGCCTTGTATGATATCGACCGCCTCTTCTGTAGGTACGTTAGTAAAAAGTTAAACAACGTCGAAACTAAAGGCGAATTTGGATGTTCATCCCCGATGATCATCCGCAGTGAAAGATGTAAAGGTCGTTTTCATCCACATTTCATTCAAAATGAACATCGAAAGTGACCAGTGAACCAAGTAGACCCACTCTCTACTTTTGATGGAGGATTCATTCATAGAGAAACGGCAGAAAACAAGTCTAAACTTGTATTATAGGCAGAGGTGCATCCAGTAACACATTGAACATTTAATAGCCGCTTAAAGAACGCTGATTTGGTAATCTAATTGAACGAAAATGTCTTTTCCATCGAAAGATGAACATGTAGACACTTTTCTAGAGACATATCGAAGTAATAAATGCCTTTGGAACAAATGTGAGGATTATCATAAAACAAATATCCGTGATATGGCATTCTTCTGCAATGGCTATACTTATTAACTCAATTCCAACACTCACTAATTCAGTCGCCGACATTTTGAAAACTACTACAATGAATTAAATAACGATGAATGTTTAAATACTCTAGTTTTCATCTTTCACATTCACTTTGGATGAATCCCTTTCGATGCACATCCAAAGTGTAAAAGTGTAAATTCGCCTTTACTAACAGATGCCCTGGTTCACCGATGATGAAAGAACCTTTGGCGTAGCTGTTTTGCCAGGAACTTAGATAGAGCTGTTGCAATGGTGATCCGTGGAACTGACGATTGGTCTGAGTGGAACACCTTCTTTGTATTCTTTCGGCAGTCCATATAGTTTTGGACTTCTCCCTTGGAATCAGTTGGCGTTGTTGTTCTTCGCTGATGCTGCTGGCTTTGATTTTGGCTTTTGTCGTCTTCTCCGGACATGTCTTTGGATCCGTAGCGATAGGTTTGTATGCTGGGTCGTCTAAAAGCACTTTTATCTTTTCTTCGTAGTCTGTGACGTCCATTACTACGGTTGCGTTTACCTTGTCTGCTGAAAGGACAATAACATCTACGTTTTCCTTTAGTTAAAGTAAAGCTTGAAGTTCTTCTTGTGACAAGTTCTTCTTCGGTGGTCTTGTTGTGCGTAGTATTGTCGACACATCTTGTATATGTCATATGGTTTCGGCAGTATTTCATGGTTACTCGGCGATTAATGCTTCTACGTTGCGTATTATGTTTTTCACTGATATACGAGAAGGTGCCACTGCGTGGTTGAATCCTTAATCCAGTTGCTCCATCTAACGACAATCTGGATAGATTGTGGACCACTTTTTCCGGCTTTATCGGTGTCGCTTCTTCTTCTGCTTCTCCCTTGTTAGTTTCGAATCCGAGTCTTATCTTACATAAGACTTGACAAGTAGCAAAAAGTTTAAATTAAACCCAAAATCAAATTCAGTTAAATTCCTGACAAGAAACTGTGCAGCTTATCAAATCTAATAAATCATCTTTTATAATTTACGCACCTGTAGTATAAATAACTATTAAGTTATGTGGTTGAGTTTAAAATCAAATAAATCATGTTTTATAATTAATTAACTTGGAAAAAAGCAAAACATTACCGTAATGTGGGCGTGATGACTCACGACATCATGGTCTAAATATGCACTTGCTTTAGGTATAAAAAACCATCGACTAACTTCTAATGTCATTCACTATGCAATTCAGTGCCTTAATCCGTAGCTACACTTGTGCTTAGGCATAATGAAAATCTTGATGAATAAACAGTTTTTTTCTCAGGAATAACTTAATATTTTTTTATTCTCTCTTTCTCGACTAAAAGATTTCGTCATTCTTTATGAACCTTTAACCTTGACGTTTAATAATTAGTTTAATTAGAAGTGTAATTATTTTTTTTGCAGATATTCGGAGTCGTTTATTTAAAATCCTATTGACAGGTATACGAATTAACGAATTAGTTTGGAGATGATTTGAAAACGCAAATAAGTTAAAAAAAATGAAGGTGTTTTCGAATTTTTATGACAACACAGGTGTAATTTAAGCCTTCATTTTTTATTTTAATTTTCTCCTGTCATGTTCTTACATATGCTGATGATTTAAAAATCTTGTAAAAATTTATTAAAACATCTGACACAGTTATACTTGCTCGATGGTGTATCTTTTAAAATTATGATAAATATGCAAAATGAATTTTAAACAAAAGTATCAGGGTTTAAGTAGAGCAAGATAACATTTGGATTACCTTCAGATTTTTGGTCTCGTAACGACCTTATCTTGGCATAACTTAAAAAAGTTCAAAAATTCTTACAGTTTAAGACTGCGTTCGCACTGATGAAGCAAAAACGTTTTCGGACAAAACATTATTAACTATTTTTATTAATTCAAAACAAAACATACTGAAACAATTGCACTCAAAACGTTTTTGCTCAGAATGTTTCGCAATGCGGTGAAATGTTCTGTACGAAAACGTTTTTGTTACATCAGTGTGAACGCAGCCTAATAATAAAAAAATATATTTTGCATAACCCTTGAGGGTACAATGACATAATCTCACTGGAATACATTAGATCGCGAATGAAATAAATCTACGTAAATTTCGTACGCGAGATTCTAATTCATTTAGTATTGAAATAAAAATTTCAATGTTGCAGTTTAACATTTGAGCCAATGTGTTAAGAAATTACGTTTTTATGAAATTACGTAAGTCGCTCAATTTGTTACACCGCAAAATAAAGATACAATGCCGTAACTTATAACACTATTAATTTTATATAATAACCATAACTTTTATTAATCAATGATTGCATATATTAACACTAAAAATTTATTGCATTGATAAACATTATTTTTCCTTTTAACCAATGAATCATACCTATTTTTATCTAAAATCAAAAGTCATGACCTCTTAAAGGTAATTTTTAGATCGTGATTATCCTTCTGCTTAGTTTAGAATTTTTTTATTATTTAGAAACCGTTAAGTTAAAAATGAGACATATGTATGTCTTTGTTTTTATTTAAACTTAAAACGCTTTTGTGGAGGCAATTGTGTCAACAAGTTTTATAGAAGTGTCGTAGATTGTTCATAAATACCTGATTAACAAGCGTTCGATTCAGTGAAAAGTAACTACACTCACCGGCACAAAAAACGACTCCCTTTGAGGTTTGTGTAATTCATTGCGACAATAAATTTTTTTAATATAATTTTCGACTGATAATTGCTATTTATAGTTTTCTTGGTTGATGTACATCAAATAAGGCCAAAAATAAATAAAACAAACAAGATTTTAATAAAAGTAATAAAAACTGCAAAATTGATGAAATTGTAACTTAAAGAAAAATGCAAAATTTCAATCTTCCTAATTAATTAATATCGAGTATTGCCTCCGCGAGCCTGTATTACAGCCTGCATACGTTGTGGCATCGACTCCACCAAGTGCCTAATCGCTAAATTGTCAAGTTGATCCCATTCTTGCTGAAGCGCCATTGATAATTCTTCTAGAACAGCTGGGGTGGGGACGCGAGCTCTAATATTCCTTCCTAACATGTCCCAGACATGTTCGATGGGATTCATGTTGGGACTTCTAGAGGGCCACTGCATTCGGTTAACACCAACAGCGTCAAGAAAGTCTTTAACAACTCTGGCGACATGTGGCCGTGCATTATCGTGCATCAACATAAAATTGTCGCCAATAAAAGGGGCAAAGGGTATCACATGATCTTGAAGAACATTTTCAATGTACCTCTGAGCGTTAATAACTCCCCTATTTATTACAACAAGGTCAGTACGTGCGTTCGCAGAAATACCACCCCACACCATAATCGAACCTTGTTGAAAGATTACAATATTACATTTAGAATACCGTTCGCCGGTCCTTCTCTGGTGCTCGTAGGCAGAATCGGGACTCATCAGTGAAGAGTAGTTGACTCCACTGCCCCATATTCCAATGAACATGTTCACGAGCAAATGCAAGTCTGCTTACTCTATGCTGTGTGTTAAGCTCTGGGCCATGTGCAGGTCTTCTTGCCATTAAATTAGCTTCATTAAAGCGTCTTCTGATCGTTCTGTCACTTACATGCACATCTCGAACCTCTGCAAGGCGATTTCTGACTTGAGCAGCAGTCAAATTCCTGTTGCGAAGAATATTAGGGTAAGAAAATGGTCATCTCTAACGCTTATACATCTTTGACGACCTGTTCCAGGGCGTCGATTGTAAGATTCAATTTCCAAAAATCGCCTCCACGTTCTGGAGACACATGATTGAGAAGTTCCGAGAACTTGTGCAACGTAATGTTGAGACCGACCATCCTGAATCAAAGCAATTACTCTTGCTCCATCCACTGCATTAATAGCCATGAAAACAACTTATTAATGACAAAATGTAAACAAATTATTAAATTAAGTCTTTAGGAAACGTTGGGAAAACAAAAAATCAACTGCAACATAATATTGACAATAGCGTAGATACTTTCAATAATTTATTTAAACAAGAGAATTTAGTTACCATGATGATCATGGCTCTCCCGATTATTGAAAATGTCCTGTTTACCGATGAGCAGAAAAAAATGGACGAAAAGTGTCCTCAGATAATTTATTTTAAAAAATAATGTGAGAAAAAAATTAAGAAATCAAATGATTTCTAAAAATGACGCAAATCATTTACTTAAGCAACAGAAGATGAATTTAATCCCCAATAGATTTCTTATTTGTTAAATAATTAATTCTTTCAGTTATTTACTGTTTCGCAAACAGTAATCGGTTTTTTTTGCGGACTTACGTCAACATGCAAGAAGCTGCGGTTTCTTAAATGCAAATTTTTACGTAGCAATCCGGATCGACAGGTCTGCTGACTTCACTAAAACGAACTCGTTAATTGGACCGCTCGATTTTATTTGCGAATAATTAGTGAAAAGATCAGAGGAAAATATTTGAAGGTCACTAAGTAAGTGGCTGTTTTATCTCATCAAATTTTTAGTTTGCACATAGAATTTGCATAAACGATTTTGGCACTTTACTAGATAAATAAATATCAAATTAAAGATGCAAAGTATGCTTTTTGAATATAACTTGTTTCACAGTGGCCAAGTGTCAGATTATACCGATCACTTTTAGCAGTCCGAGAGCAATTTGGGTGTGTAATCGCACCTTTCTCACTCACGAATTTTAACATATTTTGCGTCTTGCTCATCTGAATCAGGACGTCTTCTGGATTCTGGATTGGTGAGGGAGGTGAATAAGAATCCACATGCACTTAGGCCACAATTGGGCCCATTGTACTACCCACATGTTCAGCAGTGTTTGACTGTCAGCGTTCTTTGAGCCATTAAACTAAATTAATAACTTTTTTAAATTTATTTATAATTATAAATACACTTGTATGTAAGCACATCTGACGTTAAAATTCTTTAGTAAATTTTAATTTTGCCAAAAGCCATACTTTCTACATTAACATTACATAGCATTCGCAACTATTAACATTTTCGATTCAGTGTCATATTATTTTGACGTCATATGCATTATTTACATATTTTCAAGAATTCAGAATTTTAAGTATGGCAGTTGAAAGTCCGCAATCTTTATTAATTTTTTTAATTCCAGTTGCACACTCAACGTAGATAATTATTAGTGTAGTTACTGATATTGTCTGATGTCTAAGTTGTCGGCGCTTTTAATTGTGCTGGTGCAGTCATTAGCTAAATAATAAGGAACAAGGACAGTATATCATTTATTTATTTAATATAAAAGGTATATTAAAACCACTGGTAAATATTCACACTACGCGTTTCTCTGTTATAAATTATATCGGATTAAAAAATCCTGATTTAATCCTGGTGATGAATGCATATTTCTAAAATGTACTGGGAGACAAATTGTATTAATCTTTTAGGAACAATAGTTAGTGAACCGGCCTCGTATAAAAAAAAATATTCTGAGAGTGTTTCCTTGTATCTGTAGTTGAAATATCTTGCTCTTTGTTCTTAAATTCCTTAAAAATTGATATTAAAAGTCAAGGTAAAAGATATTAAGCCACGTGGAGAAAAAAAGTTACGTGTCTAAGTACTTAATTACAACGTAATAATTAAATAATTGCGTAAATTATATGCCTATTATAAATTTATGAACACCTGCGGAATCATAAAGTGGGACAAATTTTGTATGATTTCGATTTTTTTTTATTTTACCATAAATAGAATAATTGTACATTATGAACTACAAAAGTTACTCTGTATATGTATAGTTACCGGAATTAAGAAGTAACAGTTAAACTAACGTTATACCGTCCCGTTTTTTTTGATTCTGCAATTGTACTTTTGTGCATTTAATAAACTACTATACATATACTTATGTAATTTGTATTTATAAATCATATATAAAAAAATGCATACTGAAATTTAAAAGCAGTGAAGTACCGGATGTTTGTAGAACGGTAGCCAATAAGTTAGATATTGTCCCAAACGATCCCTAACGTAAATGTTATTAATTTATTCTGTGAATTGTTTTTATTTTTTTAATTTACTACGGACAAAAAATCAAATGCGCATAATTATTTTGTCAGAATTATTCTTTTTGTGTTGGCTAGTTTAAGAACTTCAATTCATGATTGATACTCGCGATGTCAATGAAGAACTTGATTTACTGATGCTGTTCACCTTCGATTCAACGTACGAATGTTAGGGTCATTGTGAGAGTGCCATTGCTCTCTGATTTTCAACTTTAAAATCAGGTTTCACGATTACCTGTTATTTTACAATTTCCGCAACATGCGCAAGTTTGGAATTTTTTAAAATGTTATCAGTTCCTGCTTTTCTACGGAAATTCGGCCTTGATTGAGAAAAAGTTCGACGAACGTCTTCCTAAGTAGACTTACGAAATGAAGCAACAACAGTAATCAGTATTTGATTCTAAGAAAATTTCTTATCGACCTTTATCGAATAGGTTTAAGATAAAACTCACGGAGAAACTAGTATCTGCGTCATGTGTTATTATCTCTTGTGTAAGCTCGCTTTTATGGATAATCAAATTCTTCAAATAAATGAAAATAAACAAAAACATTATAATGCTTAAGAGTCCTTAATTCCAGCGTCCAGTTAAAAAAAACAATTCTAATTTACCGTTTAGTTATCCTTGTGTAAATTCATGCTGTTCATTCATGTTGAAAAGTTAAGAAAAAAAGGATTTTAATTAAATTTTTATTTATCACTATTGTCTTATTACTTAGTAGACGAAGTATAAAGTCATTTAGACAAAAGATTCAAAAGCGTAGTCGAGAAAAAGATCAAGAAAAATAGAAAGCCACGAAAGAGGCAAGAAAAGAAATTGAAGGAGAAAAGAGGTAGGAATAGATAACTGCTGACACAACTGCAACCGATAATGACCCGAAACAAGTTTATTTCAGATAACAAATGTTTTATTTAACTATGTCATAACCTTTCTGCATAATTTGACCAATGATTAATTTTAATTATCTCATCAAAAAAAGCATGCAGTCTTCAATGAAATATCAGTTTCTCGACAACACTCTCAGAGTATTTCCATCTTCTAATTGTTCAAGAATAATACCACTATAAACGTTTATTGCATGCTATAAAAAAATGTAAACTTTTGCTTCTCGTCTTATGAATGAGTGTAACATGCATTTCGGATAAATTTTTAATTAATTATAATTAGTAGTGTAGAATTTTGCCCATGTTCTCGGAAGTCTCTTCTTTCCTCAGTATTTTTTTGTCGGTCTAATCAAGAATCACCCTGTACGTCTTAGCAAACGAAATTTACACTTCACTGATTACGATAACAGTTTAGTATGTATAAAAACAAAGTTATTAATCGACGAGTTAAAACCGATATGAAAACATCTGATAGGTCTTTTCATTGGAAACCACATTCGATAATTCAATGCGCTTTGAACTTTGCATCTCTTTCGATAATATACCGGTGAAAGTGACGTAAACGGATGAATGAATTTTAAATACAGTCAGAAATAAAAGTAATGTCTCCCCAATAAAATGTGAACGTGTGATCTTATCTATTCTGATCAGCAGGTGACAAAGCAAACATCGACAGGGATCCGTTGCATACCTGTCCATTTGTCCGCCCACTCGTTATAGCGATCAATTTAACTTTTTATTAGGGAGGAGACATTACTTTTAATTCTGTCTGTACATACATTACTATTTTTAATTACGTTTGTTTTAATTTCACTGAATTTCAACGATTAGATGTGGTACTCTTGCTCTTGTGTTGCTTCTTTAAAAAACGTTAACAAAATGCGCATAAATAATTTTATTTAAGCAAAGCTCTAAATTATATACACTATACAAGCTGTTTGTGATGTAATATGACGACTCACTTAATTTATTTATTATTAATCAGCCAGGCCAAAAACAAACTAACAAAACACATAAAAGCTTTTATCTTTGTATAATTAAATTATTAATGGCTTTGGTTCCTTTCGTTTTGTCAGGTAATTTCGTGCAAATATTTTTGTTTAATGTTCACATTAGTGCACATAAGTGATACATCTTAGTTAACGCAAAGTACAGATCTCCAATTTGTTTACTTTACTCAAGGTCAAAAATATTGTTTTAGTTATTACACACGTGTGAAATTTTCTTTAAGAAAAAAAAATCGATCATAAATCATGTTATTTTATTAAAAGATTCATATCTTGTAACGCTATGCATATTTACATGTTAGTATGAATCGCGCATTCATTTATAACTTGTAATACACAACGCGCTTTGAAAAAATCCATTATTCAGTTAATAAAGATAATATCTGTTTTCTAAATGAAAGGACAATTATTACTGTTATTAAATTGAATGAATTAAAGCTATATTTTGCTCAAGCGCGTGATAGGGCACAGTATTATGACCAGAAAGCGGATGACTTTAGGATCAACCGATCCATAATGTTCTTTCAATTTCACATTTTTCAATTAATAAGTAAAAAATTGATTTTGTTCCAGAGAAAAAAGAACTCCTACATGACATTTCTGGGAAATTCAAATCCGGCGAACTGACAGCCATATTGGGACCATCCGGAGCGGGAAAGTCAACTTTATTGAATATACTCACAGGCTTTTAGTAAGTATTTGTTTGAATTCGGGTTTGTCATGCTCCTAACAATAAGAGGCAAGACTTTAAGGATCTTTGAGTATATTTCGTAAGTATGTATTTACTAGCAAGTTGCTATTTACTGATTACTTAGGTCGAATTACACATATATGCTTAGCATTATGCTAATGCAATTAACTTGCGTCTATAAGTCGCAAAAATAGACGACTTGCATCATTTCGTTACCTTCAAGGAAGTGTCAATTGACCTTTTTCACACTAACGCAAAAATGAAATGTCCTAGAAATTTTCCGGTCTAAAGGAATATTCAATACGTCTAATTAACAAATTCGCGAGCATATTCCTGTTTGCATTTTTGCAGTAATACTATCAGTATTGTGTTTTAATTTTTTATTAATTCTATCCATGAAATTTGGACACAATGTCTTACCTGTACTATAAAATAATTTCAAGAAGTGAAATATTTAATGAACTAATTGTAAGTCATCGTGCAGTAGGGTCGTCACACACTTACGGGACACACTGCAGAAGTCTAAATAATTTTATATTTTAGTTTTGATTTTTTGATGAAAGAAGAGCCGTTTAACGGATGATAGTTGTCAAACAGTTATAGTGACATAAAATGTAAAATAACAGTGATCTAATTCAAGCTCTGCTTCACAGTGTTGTGAGAAATTCAAAGGCCCCTTGATGAAATTTTCAATTGAAGCCACTCTTTCGCCCACACACTGTTGGCGCACCCTGTATATACTTGTACGCTCTCTCTGAATTAGTTTTCTTCTTTTTGGCTAACAGATAAATTAATGTGTTTTTTACTGTCCCATTCTGTACAAGTGCTTTTAACTTCTTCTAGTTACATTTGCATGTATTTACATTTTTAATAACTTTCTCTGACTGACACCCACGAATTAATTTGCGACTTCCTGATTTGTCCCAAGACATCTACACACACACACACACTTATAAAAAACAGCTAATTCAACATTAAATCATGCGGTTTATGGTCCATAAATTTTAGTAAGAAAATTATTACTGAATGAAACGCTATTCCCTTGATTATTGTAGATGAGTAATTCAAATTTTACAGTCACGTTCTGCGACAGGTGTTCATAAAAAAAACGATACAGGATCGGTGTAAACAAAAATTAAACTTGAAGGAATGAAGCTCACCTTGCTCAAGACCAAAGCGTTCCATTTTCAATGTTAAATGTGTCGAGTAGGTCTACTTATGCATTGGCTAAAATCGCCTACTCATATTGTTTTTGTCGATTTTAGTTTTAGAAATTATTGAATTATTTATGTACGAGATTATAAAAATAACTTGAAATAGGCGAAGGATGATTCTACTATATTATTGCATGATCATCGACAGTTATGCAAAATGCGAATGCCTTGTTTAAATACACTAAGTAAAAAGGATGTCAACAATTATAAATTTCCATTTAATTAAAGTTTTCCTGTTTTCAATGCCATATGATCCTAGGTAATAAAAATAATCTGCTAAATAATTAAGAGATGAGCTATGCAGTACATAACGTTCTGTTTCAAGTTTATGCTTGCTTGTAGATTTCGAAATACTATTCAACAAGTTCTTTTCCAAAACCTTTCTAAAAGCACCACCACCAACTATTTAATGACATCTGCAAAATTTGTGCTCAAATAATTCAATACCCGTTTTCGGCGTGTTGACTGCTACAATTTATGCTTCATTTAGAAAAAGAGGAGAAATAATAAGGTGTCAGCTTGGGGCTCACTTGAGTTGAGAGAGTATTCCCTTCACACTCAAACTGTTATTTGAAACTGAAGTTTGCTTCTATATTTACTTGTATAATCAAGTGTATTGATCATCGATGACTTACGATAGAAAGATTAAAAAATCATTAAAATATAAACTAAAGCTTTTTCTGAATGTCAAATTAACATCGAACTGTCAATTTGAGTGTCAGTGGAGTGTGTGTGTGTGACGTTTCTGAATTTGAGCTTAAATACATATCAGTCTTTTGAAAATGAAAGTAAAACGATTGACTACAAAATAGATTACGAAATAAAATGAAACTATTCATCTTTGCGTCTACAATGCGATAAATTAAAAGCAATATCATCAGGTTTTGTATTCACTGTCACTGACCGCGGAAATATTTTTTAATTTCAGCAATCCACCTTGGAAAAGCACGTATGCAAATGATTTGTTTATGATTTATGACGGTGAAATGATAAGGAAATTTATTCTTGGGCTTAAAAGATGATTTAAGGTGTTTTCCTGCTCCGATGGAGAATTTCTGAAAATAATTATTAATTTCTTTTAGGTGATTTCCGCAAAAACAACTAATTAAATGAGTCATGTTGGAAGGTTGATTTTGATAAAAGCGGTAGTGATTAGTTTTCCTTTCTTGTTAGACACAGCTTTGATCTTGACTTACGTACACACAAAATATCTTACGTGTGCTTTAAGAATGTTGTTAACGTTACATCACATCCTACAATGTTTACCTTCTGGTTTGAGGTCAAGAGTAAAAAAGGAGCAAGTGTAATTTATTAGAACAAATTTAATTAGCTAACAATATTTTTTTTTTAAATCACTTTTAAGTGAAAGGAATTATTATCATTTACATACATACATACAGGATGATTCTTCAGTAGACCGCCAAATAATATATATATATATAGCGCCATTTAGGCCCATAGCTTTATCACTTTTTCCCACTGCTGTCCATTTTTGGTTTTTTCTTCCCAATTCCTTATGCTTTTCTCTTGCAAGTCCGCCATCACCATCTCCGTCCATCTTTTCCTTGGTCTTCCCTTCTTTCTCTTACTATTTTCTCTTACTATGTTTCCCTACTATTTTCTTGACCATTCTATCTTCACTCATTCTCTGCAAATGACCAAACCACTGTAATCGTTTCATTCGAATCACATCCGTAATCCTTGTCTCATTGAATATTTCATAAACCTCTTTATTAGATCGTCTTTCATCCACTTTCGGTCTTTTTCCCTCCTAATATTCTCCTCAAAATCCTCCTTTCCCATCGTAGTAACCTCTCCTGGGACGTTTTACTTATGACCCATGTTTCGCAAGCGTATAAAGCGGTCGGTCGAATTACTGTTTTATATAGTCTCAACTTCAAAATTCTTGACGCCAGCTTTGATCTTAACAACTTGTTCATTGCTCCTGCGCTTCTATTTCCCTTCATCAGCCTTGCATCAATTTCTTTATCTTCCTGACACTGTTTTGTTAGTAGGACTCCCAGATACAGAAATTCGTTCACCTCTTCAAATTCTATTTTCTCCCCGCGTATTTCTAGTCTTACATTGTTTGTTGCTCCCGATGGTCCAATTTTCATGTATTTACTTTTTCGTTGATTAACTTGTAGTCCAATTCCCTCTGCTGCCTCTATCACTCTTTTTGCCACTTCTTGTAATTCTTTTTCGCTTCTGGCTATGAGAGCTACATCGTCCGCATAAGTAATGATCTGATGGCTTTTATACATCAAGTCCCCTTCTCTATTTGCACTACTATCTCTCATAACTTTTTCTAGGGTTAGATTAAATAGAAATCTTGAGTAACACCTCCACCTACTTTTACATTACTTCTTGTATTTTCCAGTGTCATCTTGACCAATCTAATTAGTTTGGGAGGGATATTAAATTCTTCCATTACATTGAGCATCTTTTGTCGCCTAATAGAATCGTACGCTTTTTTGAAATACAGAAAGAGAACGACAGCTGGGATCTTATATTCATAACAAGTGAGAAGTATTCTTTCATTGTCAAAATCTGATCTGTTGTTGCCCTTCCCTTCCTAAATCCCGCCTGATATTCTCCGAGTTGGGCTTCTACTGTTGCTTCTAATCTTCGCTTTATCAGGGTTGCCATAACTTTATACGACAGGTCCAGGAGAGAGATTCCTCGGTAGTTATTACAGTCTGTTATATCGCCTTTTTTATATATCGGTGTAATTGTATCTTCTTCCCAACTTTTAGGCATTTTCTCTTGGTCTCAAATTCTTCCTACTAGGTGATGAAATTTTTCTTTTAACCATGTTCCCCCATATTTTAAGTTCTCTGCTACTATACCGTTCCTACCCCCGCTTTTATTATTCTTTAGATCTTTTATTACTGCTTCTAACTCTTCTATTGTGGGTTTTTCTAATACAGTTTGTTCTCCAACATTCCTTACTACCAACATGTCATCTTCGTTGTTTTCTGTCTCGTCACTTAGGATTTCACTAAAATATTCTCTCCACCTTTCTCTTATTTTCTCTTCTTTTCCTATTAAATTCCCTTCTTTATCTTTAATGTATATTGTTCGGTTTGGATAGCTCTTCTTTTCATTTTTTACCTCCCTATAAAAATTTCTAATTTCTTTTCGTTGGAAATACTCCCCTATTCTTTCTATTTGTCTTTCTTTTTCTTCTCTTTTCTTCCTTCTGCAATCCTTCTTTACCTTTCTCCTTTGCTCTTGATACTTTATACGGTCTTCAACTTCTTTTGTTTGTAGCGCTTTAATCCTCAACATATTTCTTTTTTCAATTCCTTTTTTACATTCTTCATCAAACCAACTCCTGCTCTCAGTTGTCTTCTTGTCGAAAAAATTCCTTTACGACAAGTGCCGTATAGGAGCACTCTTGTTTCGGTGGTGCAGCATTTGCCTGATCACGGATATTTTCGTCCTGCAAATGGTCGTGGCCTAAAGACAACACGAGTGTTGGATGCTGAGATAAATATTTTAAATATTGCCGACGAAGAATCCAGCATCAGTACTAGAAGATTGGCATACAGGGCTAGAGTTTCCAAATCAAAGGCTTGAAAAATTCACAATCAACAGGAACTGCCTCCATACCTTGTACAAAAAGTACAAACATTACAGCTGGGAGATGGAAATCATCGTGTTAGGTTATATCAGTGGATATTAAATAAAGTTGACCAAAACATCGAATTTTTAAACGTGGTATTGTTCACCGATGAAGCTCATTTTGCTCGGGACAGTGTTCGAAACTATCATAACACACACGTATTGACTGACGAAAATCCACACGCTACAGCGGAATTCCATCATCAGCAGCAATTTTCGGCAATTGTTTGGGCTGGTATTGTTGCTAATAGTTTGATCGGTCCTTACATTTTATAGCAGCATTTGAATGCCATAAATTATTTAGAATTATTAAATAAGAATGGTTGGACACTAATTACAATAATATGTGGATTGGACACTACGGTCCAGTACTTTGGCCTCAACGTCCCCAGACTTAAATCCCTGTGATTTTTTTGTGTGTGCATCTAACATGCTGCTGAAGTGATTCGAAATGCACCTGATGTTATAATAATAATAATAATAATTTATTGTCAACTCGTCAAAAAGAGACATGGACATTGTCAGTTCGTTAAACAATAGAGAATGAGGATTTAGATACACAGGCATTCAAATTATACACACTAAAATCAATATAAGAACATGATATACAAGTAAATTTAAAATAGTTAGCTATATTTATGTGTAATGTATTCTTCAAAACTATAGAAACAGTGCTGTAATAGATACAATTTTAGTTTTTTTGCGAAGCACTTACAATTTTCAATACGCTTCAGTTCGGCGGGTAACGCGTTATATGCTTTTATCATTCTATATTTTGGACCTCGTTCGTATCGAGATGAATAATTATAATAATAATTATTCCCAATCTCGTGGTCATGGCAGTCGACACGTCGCGATTTGTTTTAAAAAGCTCAGAGTTCTAGAGTTCACCATGTTGTCTATGAAAGAGTAACAATTTGTAGATGTATACGCAAGGAAGTGGAAGGATATCTAAGCGTCTAAAGCGATCTCTGCACGATGCTCATGATGGAAGTTTAAGTATACAGCGAATTACTTGTTTTTGCTGGGTAAAGATTCTATGCCAATGGGTAGATGATCCCCAAAATAGTATACCGTAGGATAAATGACAATATATGTATGCATGATAAAAAAATTTCATAACATCGAGACTAACTTCATTCCTCAATTGATAAATTGCATAGGACGCTTTTCTCAGCTTAGCACATATGTTTTTGGCTTGCTCTTCCCATTTTAGTTCCATATTTACACCCAGAAATTTGATTAGTTCACTTTCCACAACAGGAGTTTCATTTAATATAATGTTGACTGATTCTCCTTGTGGAATTTTACTGCGATAATTTATGAGAGTGGTTTTCTGTAACGAATTCAACTCACACCATTCAATCATATTCTTAACTACATCAGACCCTGCTGCGGATAATTCGGTAGTGGTCAGATCGCTAGTAATACATGAAGTATCATCAGCAAACTGATATAATGAATTTATTCCTAAGTATGTGTGTAGATCATTGACAAATATTAAAAATAGAATGGGGCCCAAGATGGAACCTTGTGGCACTCCTTGCGTAATTTCGGCGGGAGGGGATAATACATTTTTACGTTCTTTATTTAATACTGTGCTAATGGACACCTTTGGGATCTGTTGTTTAAATATGATTTGAAGAGATGTAATACCTTACCACGAATACCGTACGCAGACATTTTATTCAATAGGGTGTTATGGTTAATCGTATCAAACGCCTTTGATAAATCAAAGTAAATGCCAGTTACCTTATTATTCTTTTCCAGTTCATCTAATATGAATGTTAGAGATTTGAAGATAGCTTGTTCACATGACTTTTTTGGTAGGAAACCGAACTGGCATTTACTTAATAAGCGATTTGAAGTGAGATACGATAGCAACCTCACATAGATTGCTCTTTCAAATATTTTGGAGAACGACGATAGCAGTGATATAGGGCGGTAGCTGCTAATATTAGTTCGACTTCCTTTTTTTATAAATAGGAGTTATTTTAGCTTCCTTTAGTTTTGTTGGAAATATACCGCAGTTAAACATTTCATTGATAATGTTGGCTAATGGTTTTGATATATGTTGGGCACATTTATGCAGGATATTAAAGGGAACTTGATCCAATCCAGGTGATAACTTGGGTTGGATGTCATGTATTATCTTGAAGACCTCCCTTGCGTCGCATGGCATCGTGAACATTGACGTTGAAACTAGAATTGTACTTACTGATGCTAATGGATTGTATACTGCCTTCGGAAGTCCCTTGGTGAAATTATGGATAAATAAAGAAGCTATTTCAGTAGGATCATTAATAATATCATTGTCGTTTCTAAGTGTAGTTACAGTATCTTTTGATTTAGTTCCCAATTTACCATTCAAAATTTGCCACACTGCTTTAGATTTATTCCTGGCTGATGATATTTTGCTATCATTTAGAGATTTTCTATAATTATTTGTATATTCAATAGCTAAAAGTTTTCTGTACTTGTAACATTGAAGTATGTTCTCATCGTTTGTGATTTTATAGAGAAAATAAGATTCGCGAACATCGTCCTACGTTTTCTGGATGTCTTTACTAATTAATTTATTGCGATTATTTGTTGCATTTTTTACTTTTGTTAGGGGGAACGACATATCAAAGTAGTAAAAGATAATATTAAAGAACTTTTCGTACTTTAAGTTTACATCGTTTTCTTGCAACACTTCCACCCAAGATTCTGATTGAATTAAGTTTAAAAGGGTTTGTACATTATTATTATTATTATAGAATCTTTTGTAGAATTGCAAGTTTATTGGCGTTATCTCTATACTAAACTTAATTTCAATTATGCAGTGATCAGAAAGATCCTCATCGGAAGTAAATGAGTGCGTGAGCGTTGATAGATAATTTCCGAAGACATTATCAATACAAGTTCTCCTGGAATTGCAAGGACGAGTTACTGTATCCACTACATACGGCTTTAAGTTGTACGACAATAATAAATCCGTTAACTGTGATGCTCTATTGAAATCTCCACTGATCAAATAATTATTTTTATCGCAGATATTATCGATTATATCTTGAATCGTGTCGACGAAATTTTCAAAATTACCGAACGTGTAAGGGAAAATTTGAGAAAACGGGCTATAGCTTGCATTGATAACAACGGTCTTCAGTTTGAGCATCTGTCTTGACAGGTAAAACCGGAATTTTTAAATTATTTATCACAATTATTTTTTATTTATTTCATAGTACGACAACAACAATTTAAAGCATAAAACACCCAGCATTACGAGCGTAATGCAGAGTGTGTCATGCTCTAATTGTTACAGGGGTACTGTCTTTTGTTGAAACTGATTTTAGTGGGATCTGATTTAAATGTCTCAGCGGAGCGACGTTCGCAGGTTCATCGTCTTCGTGCTAATAAATTAATAAAAGCTCGGATGAATTTAAACGTTTGAGGCAGGTTATTACAGCGGCATTCCCTCTATTAAATAAGTTTCACGGTTAACTTTTATCGTTTTATTGCTCTGCGTAATAAACACAATAAAATGTACGAAAACACGATATCATAAAACTTACGATTGCGACGAACTCCATATACATTGGCGTAACGTGCTTTTTGGGATCATTTTTAATTAATTGTAAATTTCCCCAAAGAATTTCTTTAACATTTTTCTCATAACCTATGATTTAATTTCTTTCACAGGTTTTTTTTTTGGCAGTTTATTCAAGAATTCGTCTGTATATCAGCTTCTTGCGAGAGGAATTACAACAATATACATATTTAATGAAAACGTTCGTTTCGTCATGGGAACTTTGTACAAATAATTTATTTAATTGTCTCACGTGTGCCTAATTAACATCAGTTATAATTATTGTGTTTTCCAGGCTCACCTGAACAAAGAAATATTTTTTACGCATGAGCTTATGACACACGTGTTATTCTTTATGAGTCTTATTAGCAAGAAGATTTAGAATAAATAAACTTTATCAAGAACTTTTGGGGAGGGGGGGGGGGGGCACTGAAAAACATAAGCTAGAATAAAAGCCATTCAAATCTGGAAGGAAAACTAGAAAAAAGTAGTTACAAAATAAAACTGCAAAATGCAGGGGCGAACAGAAATAACCAACCCATTTTCAACACGCGTAATATATATTTTATTTAAAGATTTAAACAATACAAAAAAGGACTTTAGCGTGTATACAGCGTGAAACCAAGTCAGGATTTTTTGTTCGCGATTAAATTTGAATGCAGATAAATTGTTATAAGCAGAAACTTCATCTTACAATTGTATATTTTTATTTCGAAGAAGTAAAAAAGTTGTACAAGTTTTAAATTGCTTCTGTCCATGTTTTAACTCGCATTGTCTTTTGAGAAACAATGTAAAGAAAGAAAGAACAGTCGCTGACCTTGCTGCAAATCTCGCCTAAAAGTAGATTTTTGTGATATAAAGCAATTAATATTTCTTTTCAGTACACGTGGAATGAAAGGATTGGTACAGGGTACATCCGTGCAAACCGGAGCGAAGGTGTCACACAAACTCAAAAGTCAATCCTGCTACATATTGCAAGACGACCAACTCAACCCACTCTTCACCGTCTCAGAAACAATGACCATGGCGGCCAATTTTAAAATCGGGTATGGCATGACCGATAAAAACAAACAAATGCTGGTAAGTTGTTGAAGGTCAAATTTTAATTATTCAATTATTTTGCTAACAGTCTCAAGTCTAGCTGGGGCAAGGAACCCGAAACAAGAAGAGCTAAATAAATAGATAAATAATTTACTATTACATGAAAAGTTGTTTTCTTTGTTATCATTCACATTTTTATAAAGAATTGTAATTGAGAGGTACCTACTGTTTTTTTTTTCTACAGATAAACAGTATACTTGACACATTGAGTCTGTCTGTGTGCAGACAAACCCGATGTGGAAGATTATCTGGGGGTCAGAAAAAACGATTATCTATTGCTCTAGAATTAATCGATAATCCGCCTATTATGTTCTTAGATGAACCAACGACGTAAGTAAACCAATGCTTCAATTTATTAGATAATTTAATATTATGTTTAAGCAAATACCTTTCGGAATTGTACAAATATTTTACTATTTTTAACTTGAGTAGTGTTTATCAAGAATTTGGTAGCCTTGGATGGGCAGTGTAGTTTCTGTTTTATTTACTTACAGAGTACACTTAAACTTAAAGGTTTGTTTGACTTTAAGCATCACTTAGAATATGACTTACACAATATTGTATAACGTTAAATGTCACATTATAAACACCGCTTAAATTTAAGCTCGGGCTAAGTCATGCTTAAGGGCTTGGTGCGACTTATCCGTAGAGCTCTAAGCTTTTGACGACAAAAAAAATTCTGGAAGGTGTTGATAATTTGTACAATTTTTTTATTATAAACGCATGGTGTTTGATATTTTTGGATTCAATTTTTTTATTTTTGGTTTATATTGTAGAGGTTTGGACAGTTTGGCAACGCTCCAGTGTATCAGTACGTTAAAATCTCTGGCACGAGAAGGGAGAACAATTGTATGCACCATACATCAACCCAGTGCGACCATATTCGAAATGTTCGATCATATTTACGTTATTGCAGACGGCCATTGCATTTACACGGGTTCAGCCAATGATACCGTCCCATACCTTTCCGAAATGGGCTTACATTGTCCGCAATATCACAATCCTGCTGATTTTCGTAAGTATAATTTTTGATAAACTGGTTTTGTAATTATTTGGTGCCTTGTATGTTAACTTTGATGTACGAATGACGCACATAAGCAAAGAACTATTAATAACGCCAAGTTAATCACAAATGCTTTTGAAGAAAAGAAAAAACCAATAAATGATTAAGTGGTAACCTAGAGTAGTGAAATTATAAATCATTTATCATAATTAATACAATAATTTATGAATATAACACAATGTCGTTCTAATTAACAAGGTATGTTACAATGAGCGTAAGTACATACTATATTAACGTTCTTTACTTATTATAATAATTTCAAAATAAAAATGCAGAAAATGGCAAGTGACGTAACGTGTGTCTTTAGGCAGACAATTTGAGAATAAAAATTACAGTTAATTGGAGCTGGATAACAAGTTTTAAATAGTTTAGTTACGTGAACAAACGCGTGCTAGAATTATAGGTTGATGATGAATTGAGTTAAGAGATGACAAACTTTATTTATTTTAGTTTTCGAGAAATAATTGACGAAATATTATTCCCAAAATGACGATACGTCCCTGCTTAAGAAAGCAGCAGATGAACGAAGGAAATACAGTCATAAACGTGTTTTATAGTTTTATGATTGTGTCGGACGTGAACTTGACCTTTAAACAAAATTGACAGCTGCAATTAATATGAGCTACGGACGCGACTAGTGCACGTTGTCTCTGGCTCGATTATTTTGCTTTTTTGTGTGGTTCTTCCTTAGAGAATTTACATGAAACTGTTTTGTGAATTGGTTTAGTGTTTCCTCTACAATTATATAATGTTTGCCTGGCCAGTGTTAACTAATTTACCTGAAGAACTCTGTATTCTCGGTGTGTGAAACCTGTTCTGAACCCGCTATAGCAAAAATGTCTAAGAATTTGCGATCAAACACCATTTCCCTCGATGAAGCAAGTATGAAAGCCATAATTACTCAGATATTTTCGTTTGTTACGAAATCAATCTTAACTGATATGGATGCCAAATTTGACATAATGCACTCAATAAATTTAAACACTCAAAATGTGTGACAGATTGGAATTACTATAAACGTCTTCGTAACATTGTTAATATTGCTATAAAGCGCGAAAAAGAGGCATATCTGGAGTTCATCTGCAAAAAAAAAGATCAGAAACCTACTTGGCAAGCACTTCAATGTTTAAATGTTATAACTCCCATATTCAAGAACCACTGCCAGATGCTTTTAGTGATCCTCATGAAATTAATCAGTACTTTTTAAATCTGTGAAGGCAATGAGTCATAATATTGATTTCGATACTTTAAAGTTTTATTCCAATAATCAAGAATTGTTTGTATTTCATACAGTTACTTAAAGTTCAGTGGAGAAAGTAATTCATAGTATTAAGTCAAATGCTTGTGGATGTGATGGAATCTCCACTGAAATGGTTAAACTTCGCCTGCCTTTCTTAACTAAATACATCACTCACATTATTAATGAATGCTTAATCCGTGGTGAATTTCCTGAAGACTGGAAGCGTGCTATGGTAGTACCGATTGCGAAAGAAAAGCAAGTCTGCGACCTATATCATTGTTGCCAGTCTTGTCCAAAATTCTTGAAAAACTTGTTGTGAATCAGTTTAGGACGTATGTAAACTTATCTAAATTACTACCACCCACTCAATCAGGGTTCAGAATGGGACATAGTACAAACACAGCTTTATTAAAGGTTACGGATGATATTTTCAAAGCTTGCGATAGTGGCAATTTAACTGTACTTGTTTTGATTGATTTTTCCAAAGCATTTGACACTATCAATCATAAGCTAATGTGTGCTAAACTACATTATTTTGGCTTTAGTGATAATGTAATCAAATTTATTTCCTCTTATTTAAATAAAAGGATGCAAGCAGTGGCGATAAACGGTGTTCCTTCCTCATTTGAAAGTATTGAATCAGGAGCGCTTCAAGGATCAATATTTGGACCCCTTTTGTACTTTGCATACACTGAAGATTTCTATACTAAAATTAATTTTTGCAATACACATTTCTATGCGGATGATACGCAATTGTATTACAGTTTTAAGGTCTCTGATTTAAATATTGCTACTAATCTAATTAATGAGGATTTATCACGAGTAAGTATAATATCTGCCTCTCTTTCATTGCATATTAATCCTCGAAAATTTGACAGTGCTAAAGATCGACAAAGGGCCGTAGACGGTATGAGTATATTTGTCGATAATATTAAAATTCCATTTAGCGTATCAGTAAAAAATTTATTTATAATAATACTTACAATATATTCCGTCACGCCTAACTTTATTTAATTTAGTAGTATAGATGAATTTGTTTTTTTCTTTCAATATTATGTCAATATTATCACCGTTGGGTGGTAGAGCAGCTTAGGCTGAACCCCGCCAACAAAAAAATAAAGACATTTTATTATTATTATTATAAATACATACTCCAAAATATTTACTTGATAAATGCACGCAAATTACCTGAAGTTAATTATTCCGTACAAATTGTATAAAGTAAGAATGACAACAACTTCACGTTGTACACCTGGTTGACAGGTAAACAAATAAATCACTACAACACGAAAGGAATTCAAATCTCCGTGTTAAGAGTTGCTGGTATTTTTCTTTAACTTTAATTTAAATTATATTGTAAATAAAGTTTATTCCCACAAGCAACATGTCCGTCATAAACATTTTATTGGCCCCATACTACATGTTATCCTCTTACCATTTCGGATAAATTTTTAATTAATTATAAATTGCTGTATAGAATTTTTTAAATATTTGTCTCGTGTTCTGGAAGGTATCTTCTTTCGTCAATATTTTTGTATATATAACAATTTATTGCATTCTTTGTTGTTACTTTTAAAATCATTTCAGTTTTGGAAGTTGCCAATGGCGATTATGGAAATTTTATCGACCCCCTAGTCATTTACTCAAAGAAAAGGTGTAATGCAAACGAAATTTCCATAAAAGAGTGTAAGTCTCTTCTTTTTATGGCTTCACAATCTTTAAATGCAACTTTTAGGCCAAGAAAACGAAAAAATGGAAAAACAAAATATCAACTTCCGGGATTCAATGCGTCCTCCCTCGGAACTAATTCGATTTTCTATCCTCCTAAATCGGACGGGTCTTCAACTATACAGAGACTGGGTAAGAGAAGCCACGTTTTGTGATTTTCTAAAATTAAAACTCCGTTCATTCCAGACCGTCACACATTTACGTCTGGCATTACATACGATGATAGGGATATTATTAGGACTATTGTATTTAAATTATGGCAGTGATGGGTCAAAAACGCTCGCCAATATTGGATATTTCATTGTAACGTCCGTTTATTTGAATTATACTTCCTTGATGCCTGCTGTGGTAAAATGTAAGCATAAGCGGGAAAGTCTAATGCCCGAAAAAAAAAATCAGTCTTGATTGAAATGAAGCCTTATTATTGTAACCTTATTATAGACTAATTAAAAGTGTTTTGTTTCAGTTCCTTTGGAGCTTCCAGTTTTAAAAAAGGAAATATTTAACAACTGGTACAAACTGAAGACCTATTACGCAGCATTCCTTCTTGCTCACATACCGATCCAAGTAAGAACTAAGAGTGAGCTTAATTCTTTTGAATTTAATGTTGTTGTTTTTTTTTTTTTTAAGATAATCTATAGCTTAGCGTACGCATCGGTGTCCTATTTTTTAAGCGCACAGCCTGCAGATTTGTCGAGGTTTTTCATGTTCGTCCTTGTTTGTTGCCTCCTTAGTATTTCAGCAGAAGGTTTGGGAACCATACTGGGAACGACAGTCAATCCAATTGTGAGTTGTTACCTACTCTTTAGCTTTATGTTTATGAGCGTTATTTTGCTTTTCTAGAATGGAACCTTTCTGGGAGCAGTTATGACGGCGTTTATGATAAGCGTTTCCGGTTTCATCTGCTTCTTCTCTCACATGCCAAAACCGCTTTACTTGGTCTCTTATCTCTCGTACATGTCGTACAGCGTAGAAGCACTTACCCATGCGGTTTATGGTTTTGATAGAGAAGCACTCCCTTGCCCCAGTGAGGAAATGTATTGCCATTACAGAGTACCTGAAGTTGCTTTAAAAGAAATTGGAATGTACACTGCAAATTACTGGTATGATGTGTCTTCACTCTTTATTGTGGCTGTATTGTTTAGAGTCGTTGCGTTTTATACTTTAAAGAACCGATTGTCTTCGAAATGATAGCTCTAGTCTTATTTAGTGATGTAGATCTGTGTTATTTTATTTATATTTTGTCTAGTTTTAGTTTTGTAAATGGTTTTATTTTGTGTATTTCGAATGTTACTTAATGATATTCAAGAAAAGACAGGATGTATTTTAATAATGACTGAAAGAAAAGAGGTTTTATTTATTCCTGTTGTTCTTTCCTTCCTGAAATTTTTTCACGTTTCTAATAACTAATTTTCTGCCAGTGAAAGAAAGCGTTTATCATTATCATTATTAGTTTTTGTCTAGAATACCGTAAATGTAAACCTAAGTTTTAATTTGTAACTAATTCACTTAATAATCTTAGAATCAATATAATATTCCATATATTAAATTGGACTCGCTTTATTCAGATGCAAGTACGTCTACTTTTTTAAATTTGAATAAAAAAAGTGACCTAACTGCATTAGGCTAGGCCCACAGAGACGATTTTCTGACGCACGATTATTTAGAAAGAAATAGATTTCAAAGTTCGTAATTCAAATACGCCAAATTATTTAGCTTTCAAAAGTCGACTAGTTCAACTAATTGAAAGAAAAGAGAAAGAGAAGAAAGGAGGTAAACATAGCAAAGAGCGTTTAACAGTTCTTGTATTCGCTAATATGACGGGAACAGAAAAAAGAAAACTTTTGGTTGTGGGAAAATCTGTGAACTATAAAAGCAACTGTTCGAAGACGAAGTAAAAAATGGGATAAGGAATTGGAAAAGAAAAACAGAAAAATTCTTCCTCTCCTGGACACCTGTAGTGCTTATCCAGTGGTACAAACTCTGAAATGGACAGAATTACAATTTTTACCAACAAATTGTACTGCAATTATGCAACCTTTAGACCAAGGAATTATTTACTCGCTAAAGACGCACTATTGAAAGAGTTTCGTGCCTCGCCTGGTTCATTGGAAGGATAATAAACTGGACTTTTAGATACCACAACTGAAGGGTCCAATGCAAGAAGTGAACATGACCAAAGTCACATCCACTTATTGCAAATGAATAGGTGATAGACAACCAACATGAAACCAACATTACTGTGCTAGATGTCGGTGTTGATGTGATGATGGTGATGATGAAGTCTAGTTCTTGTACTGGTCGTTATAGAATTGTTCAAAAAACGTTATTGTTATTAACTAATTTTGCCAAACAAATGAATTCTTGCATTGGACCCTTCAATTATGGAAAAGAGTAACCGCTAGCACAAATAAAAATTGTATACAAAAGGCGAACTTAAACAAAGAATGAAGATGATAATCTGCTTTAGCCCAAGGGTATCACAAGGTAAGGGAAGAAGAAGTAGAAGAGTCAGTTTAGAATAAAAATAGCTTGGAATAGATTTAGATGTTGACAATAACTTGCTGACTTCAGAGTTAGATCTAATGATGAGTCGATTGTTAATGAAGCAGAACAGAAAAGCGGCGAAGAAGATAAAGGAAAAGAACGTTCTTCATAATTACCAACCATATCAAGTAAGTAAGTATTCAATGACGTGAACATCTTATAGCGTTTTCGATTCATCTGCAATTGTTGCACTCAGTGTATTTGCATCTTTTTAACCTCACGTAATAAGAAGAGATGAAGGTACTCTGAGTGCGCATTTTGTAAACTTGTGTAGAACTGTCCGGAGCCGAATCTAATGTTAAAAAGTGGGTTAATATAATTCAGAAAGACATTGAAGAGAAAGTAGTGCAAGTACCATTCATTTCTATACGTTAGATTACACAACCATAATATGCAACAATGTGTTATTTTTGAATAAACTTTTCATTTTTAATACCAATATACAAATGTCCTTTTTAGCGAACGGCCGGATATAAGGAACACATTTTCAGGTACTTTGAGGTTGTTATATCCCAGCATTACTGTATTGGGTGTCTCAAAATTTATGTCTTTAATTGAAACCACAGATAGTAGTCAAAGAAAGAAGCAAAATTTGCCATACAACAATAGGGAAAAAAATAAATAATAATTTCGGTAAAAATGAGTTTTCGTTTTCTAAGAAATTGTTTTTGTAACGCTAACTGGCGATTTAAATGGATTTAAATGTCTCAGCTGTGCAGAATTGGTGTTTTTTGTGGCCATAAACGAATAAACGCCGAGATGTGTCTGTTGGGCTAGGTCATGTTTGTCCTTCGCCAAAATAATTCGCCAGGATTTTAAATAAAAACGTCTTCACGCGCGCTGCCGGGAATTTTTCTTCGACAATTGCAATTACTTATTACTACTTTGTTTATGCTTATTTATTCAAAGTAATATTTAAAAGCAAACTGAATTCGTAGCACAATTATGCACTTCAGTTTTATTTGTTTCATTTTCATGACAGTACATCGACCTTAACACTGTAAACTGCAAAATGTTATGTTTATGTTCATTAATAAGACGTAAATAAATGTTTACTAAAAATGTTGATAAATATTAATTAAATTCAAGAAACGAGTGCCTCAATTAGTTTTCGTGATGAAAATTTGATTCTGGTTTAAAATAATTTGGAATTTTCAGAAACGCTTACCTACATCCGCCTTGGCGATTTATTGGTAACAATTGCACTGTCATAAAATAAAATTCAGCTGGCTCAGTTTCGTTCCTCGTACTTTATTGTTTGTTTTTATTATTATCATGCTGTGATAAATTCACAGATGCTTACATCAGGGAGGGAGTTAGAATGAAAGACGAAGTGCTGAATAATAGTTTTCGAGAAAATTCAGTCCGAGCGAGTGCGTTTGTATTTTATAAAAGACTGAGGTTAAAATAAATTTTTAAAAACATTAATAGGCTTAGTATTATTTATCAAATTTACGTAGTGTGCAGTTTGTTTTGTGTTCGTTTAATTCGTGTAAATATCTGTATTCATAACTTCGAAATAATTTTCCAATAGTAACAAATAACTGGATCGACGTGCCGAATTATGTGTTAATACCGCAGGACAACATTTTGAACATTTATTGTAATTACAAGTATCAGTGCCAAGAACAAGAAGTGAACTTTACTAAAATTCTAAGGTCACAATGAATGCACAGGTATGATAACACGTTTGATATTCATTTTATACTGTACTGTACATTTTTTTTATTTCGCATATTGCTAACCGTAGACGTTACAGTTTCAATTCTTAAATTACGATCTGTTAAATTTAATTTAACACAACAATGCTTGTCACACTGTACCTACTTCCTTAAGAAAGCTGCAATTTATTTTTTCATAAGCTGCACAAACACCGTGATATGAACAAAGTAAACTACAAACTTTTTAATTAAATAAGAGAAGTTTGTGTTTAAAATACAAATTATGATTGTTGATTATGTAGTCTCTTTAATAAGCTATTAAAAGGATTGCTGAAGAAGCGAGAAATAAATATCATATAACGCAACGAGAAACGCATTTCGCTATGCCAGTAATTGTCGGTGAAACACAGATGGATATAAAAACAATTGCCGATGACGCGCGCGCGGCATCTGAGACGTTGACCTAATTCTTTCAACCGTAAATAAAAAATTTATTGCAGTTTTTGCTTTTTATTAAAAGCTGACTTGCCTCAACAAGTCATAAAGTAAGCAGAGGTTTCAAAACAAAGTAACTATACGCATTTGTGCTAGGTCAGTTTTTCATTCTTCAGCAATACCGTTAAGATTTGAAGAATCAATCTCTTTTATAATGAGATATCTACAGTTTTAATTAAAGACATAAGTTTTGAGACACCTGTTTATTATTTTTTGATGAGAACACTTTCATTATACAACATTCAAATATAATCTGTAATCATAGTTGCAGGATACACAGGCGTTTCTCATACATTCTTAATTGTGAGAACACCCAAGTTCAAAGTACTCTATCAGCTTCATTCGCGTTTCAGCTATTTCTATAGCATTTTTGTTTTTTGTTCTTGAAATTAAATTAATTTTTGGATTTTTATGAATATTAAATATCGACATAATTTTCCAAAAATCGTTCTCGTATTGCAAGTTTCAAACTTTAAGAAATTCGACCTTCAAGGCAACATTTCCTGAAACCTATTTCCTGAAACCTTCAACTTGCGCTTTCTGAATGCACCGAATGCACCATCGAAATTGTTTCGGATTTGACTCCGAAATTAGTGTTATATAAATTAAATTGCACGGTTAAGGTCAGCATGTTTTTCTTTTCTTCGGATGACATCGCCTGTGGATGCGCGACGTATTTTTTTTTTAAACCAAATGCACGTCCTTGCATTACTCGAATGTGCAGACTGGAAAAAAATATTTTGCAGTTGATCATGAAAGTAACTTGCGGACGTCTTTATTCAGCAATTTCGTAGAAATCGAACAAAGAAATTATAAATCAGGTTTATAAACGAACCCGTCCATATAAGTGCATGGCTTCATTAAATTTTTATTTCCTCTGATTTACGCCGTTCAACAATTAGGTACAAATCTGCTGAAATCAATTATTATCAATCATTATAGTTGACGCAAAAAGAACCTATTTTCCCCCGGTACTAATTAGAATAAAATTGCACGTGTTTGGAATTTGAAACTGGTCGACAGTTTCATTTCGTACGTAATTATAATAAGCTTATAATTGAAGCTTCAATTTGACAAATAGCATGCAACATTTTGTTTCAGTCCAGTTCATAATCATAATATTAGCGAGAGAAATATTAAAATTTACATGTTGAAGAGGTATCCGCACCTCTAAAAAGAATGCTGCCTTGAGCGAAGATCAAGAACATGCTTTCTAAAGTTCCTCAATGGAAACAAGGTTTTGTAAATTAGAAATTTGTTTTCTTTTATTAATGTTGCAGATTTAAGAGCTATCGCACGCTGAACTATACACATCTGTCGGATGATTGTTTTCTAGGAACTGCAATTTCTACGTGATTGCAGATAAATGCGTACTTGCAGATATAATTACTGTAAACTCTGCAAAATTAAGTTAAAGTCGAGAATCTCCAGAAATGAAACATGATAAATGAAATTAATGCCTCTTGCAATGGGAATTACACGACCAGATGGCACTTCGATAATTATGAAGTTAATGTAGATATTGTGATGTAGTGTAATTAGGTAAACCAAAAAAACTTTGATTAAAAACAACACTTAAAAACCAGTTAACGAGATGGATAAACGAAGAAAAATAAGGACAAATAAAATAAAAAATTCAATAAAGTTTTTAATTAAAAAGTAACAATTATATAATTATTTATTTTATTTTGAAGCTAAAATTATTTCACAATTACTAATTTTGCAAACTAGAATGACGTATTAATTTTTTCTTTTTACTTCGTACTTATTATCGTTAGCTGACACCAATTACGTGATTATTTTAATTTCTGTTAAAATAATTATTAGAACGAAATTAGGCTAATTTGTCGTCTCAAACTAGTTGTCAATTTTTATTAACATCTTCATTTCAATATCATTTATTATTTACATTTATTATTTTTCCATTTCCAGTTAATAAATACGGACAAGGTTATTTTATAAAAGAAGAATTCCATACTTTTATTGCGTTTTATTTAATTTATGGAAAATGGCCAGTAATTTAATTTAAATAAAGAATTAATTACCGAAGCCTTTTGTTAATCATTTTCTGAAACCAGTTCTCTTCCTTGTGTAATCCAATCTAATCTCTTACTAAAAATTAAAATTTGTTGTCACATGTAGTGAGATAATTTTTTCTTTTTTCATTCAGATTAAAAGAATTTAGATATAAGTTGCAAACAACAACATTCTGATTCAATTTAAATGCAATTTCAAACGTTTGCTTTGTATTTAATGAGTAATAAGTTTTTATCAAATGATAACACTCGGAAGTAGATATGTAGACATATATTTTTAAAGTCTAGTAATAACACGAAGCTAACACTGTTCTAAATTTTAGTTTATAAATATATATCAAATGACAACATTCGGAAGTATAGATATGAAATAATTCAACAAAAAGTGTCGCAACGTCTGCGCGAAAAATATTTTTTTTCTCTCATTTCCGGCAGTAAACAATGACTCCGGTGAAAGCGCGAATTCGTATTACCTACTTTATAAAGTTACTTGCGATCGCCATCGCGAAGCAGTAATTGCCGTACACCATACACTTCTAGTTTGGCCATTGATGCGCTGCACCATCTTAACAGTTCACACCTAACAACCATGGGGAAAAGAGTGGATATCAATTGGATTCCGAATTATCCCAGCGTGGACATCGAGTTTCAAAATATCAGTTATTTTGTGCGAAAGAAAGGATTTAAAAGGGGTAAGTTTCACGAACAAAGAAATCACACCATTTCTTTTGTGCTAATTTCATCAAGCGTGTCTTAGGTCGATCATTTATCTTATATACAAAACTTATAAGTGGCTTATTTAAAATTTGAATTTAATAATTACATGATTTTAAAATTAAAAATTAAATATTTGGAGGCAAAAAGTTTAAGCCCAAACTTTTGTGACATACTGTGAGTACCAGTGCCTTTATTACAGAGTTTAATCAGCTCTTAGTTTTGGCTTCCTTTTATTAAAACTATAAATGTTTACGTTTACGTTTGCATTATTTTCAACAGAACTTCAGACCTGAATTTTTACAAGACAAACCTCAATGATAACAACAATAAGTGACCTCGAGCTATCAATTTTGTTTCGTCTTTAGTGTTAAATAAATTTACTTATTACAAAAAATAATAACATCAAGCGACATGGATTTAAATTGCTGCTTTGTCTGGGGACTCTACAATGCATGTTTTACTTACAATATATCTTTTTATTTTTATATGTTGTTACTGTTAGAGTTATTGAATCTAAATTCAATGAATTGCCTTTTTTGTCATTTACGAATTTTAATTTTGGATGATACAGTTCGTTCCATTTGGATATGCGTCTAAATCATAAAATCATATTACCGGTCTCTTTCTGTATCACACAATTTCTATACCGGGCAGCCTTGCGTACCGCCTTAAGCTGTGTCTCTCATTTTATCTTTATTTGATACACGTAGGTAGACAAGGTTAAACTCAGAAACGAATGTCTTCACGAACGACTTCAGCTGGGGCAATCGTGCATTACACCAAAGTAATTTATTTATTTTATCGAGTTGCGTCGGAAGCCCAAGGTTTTGTGATATGTAACAGCATTTATTATTTGAAATAGAAGAAAAAAAATTAGGAAAATGTTAAATATTGAATTAAAGATGTTAGGAACGCATGAAAAAAATACGCATTACATTTAAATTGATCACAATTAGGAATTATCACTTAAAATTAAAAAAATAAATTAAACTAAAATTAAAATTTATTGCTATTATTATTATCACGGTGAAAACGAGGTTCTAATTTAAAGTTTGTTGACATTCTTTACGGACATTCAAAGTTATCTTCGCTGTCGTCACTGTCATCATTATTAACAATAATAATCAAGGGTTCCACTTCTTTATCCAACTGTTTTTCACGTTCCCATCATCTGGAAATCTCATTGTCTACGTGATTTATTGTCTTCTCCCATATTTCAGGTGTTACTGTAGCTAATGCTTCTTTCCACATATTAAGAACATTTTCCTGACTGTAACCGTCTCTGCCAATGTGCCGATCATAATTTTTACAAATTCCCCAAATATTTTCTATGGGATTAAACTGACAATTATAGGGAGGCAAACGAAGAATAATGTGACCATTCTGTTGGGCTATTTGTTCTACCAAATATTGTTTATTTTCGCGATGATTTCTTGCAAGTTGTAGCAGTTCGACCTTAAGAGCTTCAGGCGGTGTTACGATCCGTTTCGATTGTAACCATGAACGAAATGCTTCTTTTTTCCAAGAAGCGGTCGTTTCCTTATTTAGCAACACTGAATGGTATGGAGCATTGTCTAATACAATCACTGAAGGTTTTTCCAAATTTACCAAAAGCTGCTCCATCAGCCACTTCACGAAATTTTCCGAATTCATAGAATTCGGCATTTCTATTGGTTGAAGAAAGTACTAATTCAGCACCATTTATAAAACCATCAGTATTTCCTGCATGAACCACTATGTAACGTTTTCTCTCACTGGCAATATTTTCTACCGATTTTACACTATCGTCCTGCCAAGATCTTTATTGCCACCTCTTGCAAATATCCAAGTTTCAACCGTATAAACAAATTGATACATTTTTTCCTCTCGATATTTAATATAATTTCTAAGAAATGTTACTCTGAGATTTGCTACGTGAGGCTTTTCACATAATCCTCGCCTATTATTATCATTTTTAAAATGAAATCCTATATCGTGCAAGATTCTTTGAAGACTCGTTCGAATATACGGAAAAAATGTCCTTATTTCTTAATTTTTCTAGAAGTGTATTGAGTGTAATATGTTGTTTGTTCACATACATCTCATAGCCAGTGTTGCGAATTTCCATTTTCACAGATTCACATAAATCCTTCGTTTTTGGGCATTGCCTTTTCGTAACAATTTGTTGAGGAACACTCACACTAGCCACTGGTTCTGCGTTTTTCTTCGCGACATTACAAACTTTTCATTCACTAATTTTTAAAGCTTCGGCCACCCGTTTCTGAACTTGAGTAACCGGAATTAAAGGACCGAAATCATTTCTTCCTTTGTAAAATATTCCAATAAATTGGAAATTGAATCATCAACATTTAGAGCTTTGCGAAGCATTTTTGAAGATGGATTTCGACTCGTGTCTACTTACAACCTAATTCAATGGGCCATTTGGTAGACGATTATATATACTTCTGAGAACATTAATCCGATCCTGTTTCCTTAATTATCTTCTTATTTAAATTACTTATTAATGATTACATTTCTCAACATCTCTATAAATTCTTGGAACTATCAGAATAATTTTGTGGATTCAGTTAGCTTCCAATTATGTAATTGATTATTATTATTTTCCCAGTGGTACTATAAAAATTATATTTAAAATAAAATTAAAAATTTTTCTTGATATTAGAACAATTACTTGAATTTAAATTAAATAATTAAAGATCCTTAATTGTTGTTTAGTGCTTTAGATTTAATTTGTCTGATGTAATTATTTAAATTAAATTGAAATAAATTCACTATTACTTTCTATGGTAGTTTTTAACTGAGGTGGAGTAACATTGTTCCTGTCCGCTCATATTCTA
Source organism: Serrognathus titanus (assembly GCA_039766575.1). Taxonomy (NCBI): domain Eukaryota; kingdom Metazoa; phylum Arthropoda; class Insecta; order Coleoptera; family Lucanidae; genus Serrognathus; species Serrognathus titanus. The sequence continues at coordinate 7,204,811 of CM077912.1, forward strand.
TGAGTCGGCCCGTCATGTCGCACTAGGGATTTGCAAATTTACATTTTATGACTTAGACGCACATCGAAATGAAATGAAGTGTACTGTCAAAGGTACTGTCAAACCATTTAAAGGTCAATCTATTTTTTTTAAGGGAAAGCCATATTCGCTATTGAGATTCGTCCTGATGCAACAAAGCATTCTATACATACACGTTGTGTATACATACATTAATACAAGAAAATCTTATATGCATGATTTTGAAACGTACAGTGTGAAACAACAAAACTAATGAGAAATATTAATTAGAATTCTTAAAAACTGTGAATATTGGAAGTACGCAGATACGGTGCTTCCCTCTTTTTAAATATGTCACATTGTCAAGCTAAACGGTTCACCCGGTATATAAAATGTTATCGCAGACCGCAATTTAGCCTAACATAGTAATTGCAATTTCGATAATAACATGAAACAAATTTAATCTGTAATAGTTTTTCTTTGAACTTCTCTTAAAAGTACTTCAAGTGCCATCGTCCGATAACTTCGCATAGATATAAATAATATTATTCATTAGCCAAATTATTACATACTTGTTTACTTTAAGTGTTCTCAGTAGATAATTATTAAAAATTTATTTGATAAATATCGTCAAACAAGAAAAATAATTCTTTATGTTTATTTACTCGTAAGGTTTTGTTTGAATATCATCACAACATAGCGCAATTACAGAATTTAGAGAGTTTTCCCTATTTACTTGTAATAATCTCTCTAATTTTGTTTTCTATTCCCGTTTCATCAGAAATTAAATAATAATAAAATTAACACGTTGTTTTATAATCAGATTAGTGGGTCCTTCTTACATAATTTTTTTATTTATTTTATTTTATTTTTATGCTTTATTTTCAAATAAAACTCAAACTGTAATTCTCGAGCATTCTCTGCATAGTCCCTTCGGCCTCAAAGGCTTCCTTATCAGGAGAAGAGTAGCTCGAGAGCTCCACCGCAATTTCACCGACCTTCTTACGTCTGGCTAGCACGTAATTGCGAAGTTCTTTTTTAACAAGTGAAATTAAAAGGAAGCGAAAATTTTTAAGCAATTAAATCTCCATCAACGCAGGCAGGTCTCATTATTTTCTCGTTTATATAATCATACCTCTTACGTCGGAATTTTAATGTTTCAGCGATAAAACTTTTATGGTACATGTATGTATTACTTATTTTTTTCTAGAACCTGTCGTTGGACTGTCGTGTGTGTGTTTGTAGAGAAAGACGTTTCGCTAAGTTCCGGTTGAAGTAACCGGTGAAATTCCTCTCTCTTCGCACGAAAAAACTTAATATTACATAATATTAAATTTTGATGAACTACTTCGTTATACAGAGCAATTCATAATTCATTTAGCTTCTCTACGATTTTCCGCTGGTCTAAAAATAAAAACAAATATTTTAAATTATTTAATGAAAGTGTGAGTATAAAGACGTTGATTGTGGTGAAGTAATTATCATTCCATTCGTAATCTAATCAATAAACGTAAAAGTTATACTACTTCATTGTTCTTATTAATATTTACGACCCATAGTTTACCGTGTAAAAGATGTAATCACAAATAAAATTTTCCTTTGGGAAAACAAAATAAAAATTGAAATTAAATCGACTATGGAACTATGAAAATTATATTTAAAGAAAAAGTTTTGGCGAAAACAAGATAAACGTATCATGGCAGATCTAAAAATTACGATTTGGAAATCAATTTTAAACTTTATATTAAATTGTTTCGAATCTAAAGTTTAAAAGGTGATTTTTTCCATCTATGAATGCTTGCTTCTGCTTTAAAAAGCTTCGTTGCTTTAGCATAATCAAAAATTTTCAAATTACTCAGACTGGACATTTCGATTGATGAAATTGACGGTTCTGAAGAATAAAAGTGAATTTTATGTAAATGAAAATATACAGCCTTGGCCAAAAGTATTAGGCACCTTACATTAACTCCTACATCATGGGAATCTGTTGGAGTGGGGTAAAATAAAATTTCCTAAGTACAAGATAACAACAATTTATTAAAGTAATTAGTATTTCGTTGGGCCATCTCTAGCCTTAATCACTGCAGCTATTCTTTTCGGCAGAGTACTTATAAGTTAATGACATTGCTCTGCGATAATATTATTCCATTCTTTCAATAACACGTTTTTAAAATTGCTTTAGATATTATTGGATGCTTTCTAATGTTACGCTTTAGAATCCCCCACAAATGTTCTATGGGATTTAGGTCTGGGGATTGTGCAGGCCAATCCAGAAGGTTAATATTGTTGTCTTGAAACCACTTCATGGTAACTGCAGATTTGTGGCAGGGTGCATTATCTTGTTGATACAGCATTTCTTCCATATTTATATCACCAAACATCTTCGAATGTCGTTTCAAATATATTTATGTAACTGTGGTAGTTCATTCGACATTCACAAACAAACATTTCGCCTACACTGTCGGCTGTCATACAACCCCAGATCATTACACTGCCTTCGCCGTGTTTCACTGTTGGTACCTGCATTCCGGAAGGTATTCTTCACCGATTCTCCGCCTCACGTAAGCTACACCAGGAGTTCCAAATACCTTACAATTAAGTAAAAAACGTAGATTTTAAACACACCGTAAAACTTTTTACTGGCGAAGTGTAGATGCAAACGAATTCAAAATTACAAGTGATATAAAGCAAATATTATCTCAAAATTTGGTACGTCGGACCGCACAACATTTGCCCAATCCTTCCCTGTAAAGTGTTGGTACTTATAGCCCATTCCAAACGAGACTTTTTATTTTTTTCTGAAAGACAAGGTTTCTTCTTGCTTTACAGCCTTTCAGGCCAGCTTCATTAAGTCTTCTCTGGTCGTTCTTGCACTGATCGGTCTCCCGATTTTCTCGGATAAACTGACAGCGAGCTCGGAGGAAGTTTTCCTTCTAAGTGACTCTCAAATTAAATTTCGATCCTCACGGTCCGAAGTTATCCGTTTTCTACCTGTTCTTGTTCGGTTCGCATGTGATCCAGTATCCGCGTAACGTTTCAAGGCAGATTGCACCGCACAATGTTTAATACTTTCGGCTATTTTAGTCTGTGTGTTGCCTTGCTCGTGCCAGAACTGAATTCATAAACGTAAATGCTCACTAAGTTCGTTCTTTTTAGGCATTTTTTACAGCAAAAATGACGATATTCAAAATTATAATGAAATAAACATTATATCGGAAAGATCGTTCTAACTACAAGCACTTATACAAGGCTGACTACCTATTCACGGAGCCACAATTGCGAACTATCATCTGCCACATGTTTTACAAGCGCTGTAAAGTACTGTGCATTATTTAAATTATCGTTTATTGTTGCCGACTATATGATAATAAAATTCTAAAGATTTCTGAGTAATATTTCCGGAAATAAATTAGAAAATTAAGGGTGACTAATACTTTTGGCTAAGAGTGTATGTATAAGCGGTGACATGAAAAAAACGTTACAAAGACCACACTTGAAGTACGAGTACGCTTAGAATAACAAACAATTTGATTAATAAAAATGAACAACCGGATATTCCATGTCGTTAATAGCTCCTGGGCGATCTCAATGCATATTTCGTAACTTTCCTTATTCTTTAATATCTTAATATCTCTTTGCTAAAATTAGAACAAGTATAAAGTTTTCAAGCACTAATGGAAACGTTAAAGGTGACTCAATTTTGAAAATTCATGCAATAAAGGAAAACCACCGAGTTGCACATGTCACTCAACTATTGTCTTTCAGATTTTAAAACGTCACAAAATTTTCCAAGGAAATTTTTAAACGATTTAAACATTATTACGTTAAAGGGCGAATAAACCAATTTCTAAACCATTTGAATAATGATTATTTTTTATCATTCTATAATTGCATCATAAATAAATAAGCATAAACGATCGCGAACTTTAAACTACTTTCTTATACCTGTTTTAATTTATATAAAAAAAGTACTCTACTACTTGTTATTGTAAGTACCGGTCAGTTGAGTAATTTGTAAGTGAATAAAACACTAATTAATAAGTGAATGAATCGACATTGACTGAAAGGAAGAATGTCACACCTACACCTTTCGTTTCCTCAAGAAATCACCCGTGCGTGATTAGTGTCACGGGCAAGTATGTGTCACATCTCCCAAAAAGGCTTAAATATTCTTGCCCTAATTCATTCTACTCTTCTACTGCTCAGTTAATCTTTTCTTTACTTCGGAAGCCCTCTATTATAAATTTATTACATATATTCCATTTCTCCAGCCTCTGTCATGGGCTGTCATTGCTTGCTCTCTTTCTTCGTGATCGCACCGTCCATTGTATTATCTTCTTTGGCCTTCTCTCTTCAGATATTCTTACTACGTGACCAAATCGTTGCTTCTTTTTATTGTATTTTTGGGGTCCTTTCGACTTTCATTCATTTCCCCTCATGTCACTTACCACGAGCATAAACGTGTTTCCTTGGAGGTTTTGGAATTTCACCGAAGAGAGTTTAACATTCCAATTGCTTTCTACCATGTTACGAGTATATCTTTATTGCTCTTAACATTTTTAGTCGCCTAACACCTAGGTACTTAAATTCGCCGCAAGTCTCTATCTTTTCTGTCCTTATTGTTATGTTTTCATCTTAAGTTCTTTTACAAGGTATCTTGTTAAATACATTTTAATTTTGAGGCCCAATTTCTCTCACTTATTTTGTCGTCTGGCCCCTTCTCTTCTTGTTCTCTTCCTTGTTAGAACAGATTGGTCGTGCCTTCTTTTTTTCTGTGTAGCTCTTCTGCTTTGTCCAACGATTTTCTGCGGGCCTCTTATTTTCTTTTTTGATTTTTCCTGTAACTACGACTTTCTTGAAATTTTTTTACGTGACATCCAGATATTTTCTGAATGTTTCTTTGAGTAGTTTAGCCATCAATATTATAAATAGTAATCCATCTGTTAATACCAAACTTTAGAAGTAATTATTCCAAGAAGCCGTTTTGATTTCTATAAACCTAATTATTTCAAATGCAGTAATTTTGTAAATTGACGAGTAAAAGCTATTTACGATGCCGAATGTCGATCAAAAGACATTGAAAACATTTCTGATTTTTTACGTACTGACGTACTCAATTATGCCTATTGATTCAATTGAACAATGACCTGCTTAAATAAACAAGTTTAACAAACAATATTAATGTGAGGAATAATTATGTTCGGTGGCATATATTTACAAAAAAGACCCAGTCATCCGTCTTAAAATATAAACTACATGACGTGTTGTTTGTGAATTATTAAAAAAAAAATACTCCTAACATATTTTGGTATTTGTTACTTAGTGCACAATATTTTTTTGTCTATGTAATGTGAAGAACAAAGTCGTTTTCGCTTTCATCCGATTAAAGAACTATGAATATACAATGATGATTTATGCAACACACATACTTTATAAACTGCTAAAGTCTAAAAATTCGTATGCGTTACGCGAATGCATTTTCTGCGAACTTCGAATACACGAACATTTATTTTACAAAATGTATGATTAATGATTAATATCACATCGCTAATCACAGGCTCAAATATAGAAAGTCATGATTGCGATTCAATTTCTCAGGAAGCAAACGCAGCTTTACTTCATGTCTTCTCGCACACTTCAGTTTATAATTATTATTTCCGGGTTACTATTTCCGATCTAATTAAGAAATTAATCCCGAAATTTGATTTCTTATGATAATTACACTAATCAACTAGGAACTACATACATTTTAAAACTTTTCAGCAAACTTGCGGTTTATAATTATTATAGTTATAGCGCGGCGTCGGGCGTGAACTTGACCTGTAGACGGAATTGATGTGATCAACTAAAATATGTGTTACTTGACAAATGCATGTGAATCACCTAAAGTAAATTATTCCGTACAACAATGAAATAAAAACGAATGAATGAAAAAGGACTGACGACGTTTTGATTTATTAATATTTACAAACTAAAAATAATAAAATCACTTATTATGATTGCGCTAAACGTAAAAATAAATGAAAATATTGACCGCGCGTGTATGTAAAGCAGCTTTAAAAATTCGTCTGTCATTGTTCAAGTCGAATCATAATTACTTCAGCTAACGTTAATTTTAACATATATTATTTATAAATACAGGCGGATGTCATTTTTGTCTGTACCAAATGAATTAATATTTCCTTGTTTGCCCATGTTATTTCAATGATTAGCAAATACTTCGTAAGTACATGCGCTAGCATTAGGTATGTACATAAAATATACTTTCGCTCAATTTTTAAATATTATTTAAGTCAAGTTATGTATGTGTATTTTAATGAATTGGGCAAATTTGTTTATTCTCTAGAAAGCTGAAGCATATTTGTTAATTTTACATAAAGATTAAATTTCAACAAATAAAATTTCTTGGAATATAACCAAGGACAAAAAGAAAGTAATAATTTAAAACTGAAAGTTGAATTATAGTGGTTAACTTGTTTAATCTTTTTTTTTTAATTTCTCTTATTATAATACTTTCCCTGGTTTTTTTTTGTAATGTGTGTTGCACTCTAGTTTTAAATGTAAAAGAGCAAGTGAGGGGCCTAGTTCCAAAATGTACAGTCTCCAGTATCATTTTTAATTTCCCAGGAAAAATAAAACATATATAATTTAAATAACTAACATTTTTTCTTTTTTTTTAATTTTAACGTGTTTGTATTGTTATTAGGAGATAATGTGTCAGTATTTTTAGCGATTCGGGAGGTATTACTAAAGCTGCACGTGAAACTAACAAATGGAAATTGCTTACATTGGAACTAGGCCCCTCAAGTTTAATTTTGTATAAAATTATCAAATATATACACAGGGCGATTCTTGAATAAATCGCCAAAAAATAGGCTAGGAGAAAAATGTTAAAAAAATTCTTTGGGAAAATTTATAATTAATTTAAAATGACCCCAAAAATCACGTTACGCCAATGTGTATGGAGTTCGTTGCAATCGTAAGTTTTATGATATCGTGTTTTCGTACGTTTTATTGTGTTTATTACTCAAAGGAATAAAACTATAAAAGTTAACCGTGAAACTTAGTTGATAGAGGGAACGCCGCTGTAATGACCTGCCTCAAACTTTTAAATTCATCCGAGCATTTATTAATTTATTAGCACGAAGACGATGACCTGCGAACGTCACTCCGTTGGGACATTTAAATCAGATCCGACTAAAATCAGTTTCAACAAAAGACAGTACCCCCGTAACAATTTAAAGCATGAAATATGCTCGTAATGCTGCGTGTTTTATGCTTTAAATTGTGGTTGTCGTACTATGAAATAAATAAAAAATAATTGTAATCAATTATTTTAAAATTCCGGTTTTACCTGTCAAAGCAGATGTTCAACCTGAAGACCTTTGTTATCAATGCAAGCTATAGCTCGTTTTCTCAAGTTTTCTCTTACACGTTCGAAAACATCAAGTGTATTTCGAATCATTTCAGCAGCATGTTTGATGCGTTCATGCAACTCCTGTACAGTATACACTGGGGTAGAATAGACAAGCTGTGTCATCTTCCCCCATAAAAAAAATCACAGTGATTTAAGCGTGGAGACCGCGGAGGCCAACGTACAGAACTATAACATCTAATCCACCTGTTATTGTTTTAGTGTTTAACCACTCTCTCACAACACGAGCTGCATGAGGGGGTGCTCCATCATGTAAATACCACATATCGCGTCGTACAGCTAGGGACACATCATCTAATAATAGCTCAAGATCATTATTTAAAAATTCTAAATAATTTATGGCCTTCAAATGCTGCGGTAAAATGTAAGGAGCGATCAAACAATTAACAACAATACCAACCCAAACATTTTCAGAAAATTGCTGCTGATGACGGAATTCCGCTATAGCGTGTGGATTTTCGTCACTCCATACGTGTTTGTTTTGCAGAGCTGGGCAAATTACTTAAAAAAAGTAATTGCGATAACAATAACAAGCTTCAATTACTTTGAAAAATATTGGCAATTATCAATTATTTTTTCCTGTTTATGTATAAAGTATTGGCAATTACTAATTAAAACGAAAAGTTGCAGAACAATTACTAATTAAATTACTTTAGACTAATTCAATTACTTTAGAGTATTGCAATTACTTTAGAGTATTTCAATTACTTTGACTAATTCTATTGCTTTAAATTAATTGAATTACTCTAAAGTAATTGAACTACTTTAGAGTATTTCAATTATTTAAAGTATTTCAATAGGTCTGTTCGTACAGCATTTTTGTCAAAAATCGATGCCGTCATAGCAAGTTTTACAATACCTAATTTTAAACTGCTGATGGGCTAGTTCTTTAAAAGAAACTTCATTAATAGATATAAACACTATTCCTAAATTAATTGCAAATATCTCCGAAAAAAATACAGATAAAGATCAAATCAGTGAACCAAAAGCAGCACCTACAGAAAAAGGAATTTGACGCTGCTGACGTTGTTTGCCATTCACATTGCCTCGTTTCCATCCGCAATAAATTAGAATTAGAAATTCTTCAATATTTACAAGACAGTAGAACATACTTGTCGGCCTTAAATGAATTTCCAATAGTTAATAAACTCTTTAAGAAGAATTCCCCCCAATTCCATCATCTGCTTCCGTGGAAAGGATGTTTTCATTTGCGTCTATTATTAATTCTCCTCGGCGACATGCCTTGAATGACATAAATTTTGAAAATTTAGTTTTATCTAAGATGAACGCAGATTTTTTGTTAAAAGTTAATAATGAAAAGTTTATAATAGAGTTATTTTGTTAAATTGTTTTTAAAAATAATTTATTTTTATATTTCAAAATTATTTTTATGTATACATGTTTCAAAATTATTAGTTTTATATTTATTTTTAATTTTTATACTTAAAAATTATTTATCAATAAATATGTACACATACGAAAAATGTTTCATTCAATAAAATAACATTTGAAAGTACTTATTAACATAATTTTGTCCGGAGAAAGTCAAAATATCAATAAATATAATTTACCTCAAAAAATAAAAAGATAATTGAAATGCTAAAAAAAATGCAAATACTGGGTGTTTCATTGAAGATTTGATGCATTTTGGTATGCGGGTAGATGTCGGGAAAACAAAGAAAAGTCTCTTTGTAAAATTTTCTCTGTAATGAATAAATTTATAGAAAATCGAAGGGAAAGCAAAGTCGCATATTTTTAGGATGAAAATTAATTCACATACGAAGATTCGACAAATTTTATTTTAATAACAATTTGTAATGCGACAACATACATACTGAATGCATTTTTTGTATAGCCCCACATTTGTAATTTATTATTAAATTAAATAAGTTTAAATATCCACACCGAATACACCGAGCTTTCGGTCAAGGGCAAAATAAAATCTAGTCATAAATTTCTTCGCTGTTTATGGATTTATTACCCCCCTGCAGCTGTGTGCCATTCATAAATGCAATTTAGATCGCCGGTATTGTTTCACGATTCCGCGCGCTACAGTATTTCAAAAAACATCGACTCCAAATTATGCAAATTTCAACTTGCTCCGATTAAAATTTTATATTAAGATATTTTGTTTTAAATAATGTCAGAAACGTGTCACTCAAATTTGATGCATCTTCAATGAAAACCCATATACAAAAACAGTACAGACACTTAAATCTAACTCAATTACTACAATTTAATTGAGATCTTAAAAATAATTCAATTACTTAAAAATATTTCAATTGCATAAAAGTATTTCAATTGCTTAAAAGTAATTCAATTAACAAAAGTAATTTAATTACTTAAAAGTAATTAAATCACTTAAAAGTAATTCAATTATTCAAAAGTATTTCAAATAGTGAAAATTAATTGAAATAACATAAAATTATTTCAATTATCAAGCATTTTAATAAAGTAATTGAAATAACAATTATCAGGACCAGATATCAAAAGTATTTGAAATATTTTAATTCAATTAATGAAAACGCTTCAATTACATTTTCAAGCATTTTAATTCAATTAATGCCCAGCTCTGGTGTTAGGACAATTTCGAACACCGTCCCGAGTAAAATGAGCTTCATCGGTGAACAATACCATATTTAAAAATTCGTTGTTTTGGTCAACTTTATTTAATATCCACTGACAAAACCTAACACGATGATTTGCATCTCCCAGCTGTAATGTTTGTACTTTTTGTACACGGTATGGATGCAGTCCCTGTCGACAGAGAATTCTCCAAGCCGTCGATTGGGAAACTCCAGCCCTGTATGACAATTTTCTAGTACTGATGCTGGGTTTTTCGTCGACAATATTTAAAATATTTATCTTAGCATCCAACCCTAGTGGAGTTGTCTTTGGGCCACGACCGTTTGCAGGACGAAAATGTCCGTGATCACGCAAATGCTTGCACTACGGAAACAAAAGTGCTCCTATGCGGCACTTGTAAAGGAAATTTTTCGATCCACAAACGACGAGCGTGACGTGCATTTCCTAATGCTTCGCCGTATAACAAAACCTTATCGGTTTTTTCTGATATTGAAAAGCGATTAATTTTGCGTTCTGCCAATCTGATTGTAAGTAACTACTAAACTTCACAAGAACAAGGCCACTAAACGATGCTTAGGGGTGAAGTTCTTATTGGGCATAGGTACCATAAAATCAAAAATTATAAACATCTGCGGCCATAATTGCCATCCGTTTGCTGTTGCACATTTATTAATCTTACTTAAAAGCGGCTGAAATTTATTTATTTTTGCAAAAACTAACAGCCTATTTGAGACAAACAAATAATTTTTTCGGACGCAAGCGGGAAAACTTAACGAGAAACAAAGTTTGTAGTGCTAGTGGGAATAAAGTTGGTGATCAAATTGCATACCTCTATTATCCTCATTTTATAAAATTTGTACTAAATAATTTACTACAGGTGATTTGCATTTGCATGCCATTGTCGTAAATATTTTCAAGCTCTTCTTTCAGCTGGTTCTAATGAATTCCGTTGAAGGTCAAGTTCGCCCGATTTCTCGCCACAACAACCATAAAACGATAAAACATTTATTTGTTTTCATTCCTTTACCTGCTAGTTCTTAACCAGTGAAGTATCATGTATTTGGGTAAAATTTTTGATTAATTATTTTTCGAGAACTAAAGAACGCAAAATTTTTTTCCCAGTGTAACAACACATATTATCGGTAATTTCTATTCTTGTACGGATTACTATTTGGCAATCGATTGAAGAATCACCCTGTATATATTACAAGGTTATTTTATTACTAAAATGTTAGCCTGACTTCACAATTTTCAAATTTCTTTTTTTAATACAGGATTATGTTACGTTCGTAATTTTTAAATTATGGTGAGTAAGACTATATTACGTTTTTTTTAGTAGAAGGCGTGATGTGATATAAAACAGAAAAAATTAAAAGTAAAAGTGAAATTGGGATTTACATAAATTATTTAAATAATGCATTACACACGTGGTGAATTATTATGTTAGGATACCAATTCCACTGTGTTGAGCTAATCGGTGTCACTCGAATTAAAAAAATCTACCTACATATTTGCAGACGATTTAAATAATTCTAAAAAAAAAATTATGAGTCATTAAGGATACCTGTTATTATAATAAGTATATTAGCAGAGCTAAAACACTCAATTATGTAAATAGTTGTTTTTGTAAATACACATCGTATAGGATGAAATGTGAAGTAGTTAGTTTACTATTAAAATTAAAACTATTTATTCGAATTAAATGATGAATTATTTATTATTATTTTAATGCCGCAAAATAAATGGTCTTATGTGATATTGATGGCCAATTTCTTTGCAAAAGGTAAATGTTGACATGTTAAAAGATTTTCACGTGCAACTGTTTCAAGAATAATATTAATTTTATTTTTATTAAATTACTATAACAGACATATTAGGTCTACTGAAATCGATCAAACTTCTAATAATTATAGGATAGTAGTTTGGAAATAAAACGTTTCGTTGAGAGAACATACGGAGAAATTTCGAAAGCGTAGAGAAGAGAAACGTCGAAAGCTTCTTTAATAGCTCTCCAAAGAATACTTATTACAGATTTGTTTAATAAAACATTATCGTTTCTAAAAAAAACCATCTTATTTATAATTAAGGTAGATTCCTGTCCGGTGAAATTGTGTAATGAATTATTTCAAACGGTCACTCCTGACGAAGCTATCAAGCGAGAGTGAAACGTTGAGCATTTGTGCCATTTTTCAGTTTTTCATTACATCTTATTTATATCTCTACCTAGTATATTTGATATCCGGAAAATGTATTAACAATAAGTTCGTATACTTCTGCTTATCTTAATGCAGAAACATTACAGCTGAACATCTCGTGTTCATATTCATTACATTACAAGGCGTTTTATTTAGAATCGATTTTAATTAATAGACCAAGAAATTTTCCAAGAAAAGTGATCAACAAATTGTAAATCACAGCAACTATCTTACAAACCACAAGAAATAGCCTTAGGAATATGGAAGTCGCAAACTATGAGTAATGGAAATTTTCTCAACTCGAAAAACAAGGAAATAAAGCAAAGCAAAACAAGAATAACGAATGAACATTATAAAAATAAATACGTAATTAAAAATCAGAAGTTTATTAACGGAATTTATCCAATCGAAACCATTATTATTGTTTATTATGGTGCAAATAATACAGAGACATTACAAATGATTTCAACCCACGTGATCCCGCCCATCGTATTCTGTTGGTGACAATGCAGTGCTTTGTGTTAAATCGTGGAGGATGTAATACCTGCGATTTACAAAGGCACCTGGGAACACAACAGAACATCTACAGCCACAAACGTCAAGGACAAATACACGCCAAAACAGCTAAACAACGACCTTGCTTTTCTGAGTGTTGCCACTTCTAAGAAAACAAAACCTAATTGGTCACGTGGGTTGCCATTGCTGATTTTAGTATATAACACTCTAACAGAAGTAGACGTAAGAGTAGCAAAAATACTCGCGCAGAAATATTAAAATTGCCCGCATTTTTTCGAGCAATCACTTAAGATTTAATTTAATTTCAAAACGTGGCAACAATTCTAATAGAGAGATGGACAATACTATAAGATATTGTTTCGAATAGTTTTGTTTTATTTCAGCTTTCAAACATTAATAGCAATAAAATCAAGTTTTCTTGCCAGATAAAAATTATGAAAATTAATTAAAATTGTGTAACTGGCAAAATAAAAAGTTAGGAAAAAGTTTATACATGTATTTTTTTTTAAGGTACAGAGTTCTGATGAGGCCCAATATGGCCGAAATACATGTATAAACTCTTTCCTAACACTTATTAATAGCAATGTTGCAATTCAAAATAAATTTCCAAAATTGTTCTCATTATTTGAGTGAAATATTTAGCCATTATTAATGCAATTTTAAACAAAACACGTATAGTTTAAAAGAAAAAAAATTCGCGAATGCCGTAACAAATACCAAGCTAGGTCAACGCATTACGCCAATGTCGTTTTATAGAAAGTGTTAGACAGCTAGGTGTGTCAATCTTAATCGGAAATGTATAATTAATTAACTTATTTACACTATAAACCAACAGTATAAATACAGCATGGGCGAAAATGGTTGGAGACAGTTTGAATTTCCCAAGTTTCTATCTAGTTAGTTCTCCTAGTAACAAAACATTTCACTTCAATTACTAATTATAAATAAAACGTCTTATTCATACCTATTATCGCTTATAATTAAAGTGTTAGACCTTAATTTTTTTTTATCTCACACCCGGTATATTTATGTAAGGCCTAAAAGCAAAAATAGTAAACCCTTTTACTATTATAGTTCGTTGGCTAAAAGTTTAAAATTTACGTAGTCTTTAAAGAGAAAAAAATTGTCATCAGTTTATTTGCATTATGATTAATTAAATAAAAAACAATATTTTTAGTATGTGCAGCGTATTGCGTAAATACGTATTTTAATATGTCTTTAAATCATCTTTTATGGATCTGCTTTTTTTGTCGTTGTCGCGAGCAAAAAATTAATTATGTAAACGGTTAAATAGCATTAAAGAGAAATTACATAACACTTTGCTTTAATTGTGTGAAAGTTCATATTACTAACTACGTATTAAACAATTTATTACGTGATAATGGTTTCACCAAAGCTCACGGTCTTTTATACTATTACAACACTTAATCTATATATACAGGTGTCACCATATCCTCTAAATAGTTACACTAAAAACTGTGTAATTACAACCACGTTTTTCATACAACTGGTCCACTAATTATTACATTATATTATATATTATTACATAATATTAAATTTTGATGAACTACTTCATTATACAGAGCAATTCATAATTCATTTAGCTTCTCTACGATTTTCCGCTACTAAAAATAAAAACAAATATTTTAAATTATTTAACGAAAGTGTGAGTATAAAGACGTTGATTGTGGTGAAGTAATTATCATTCTATTCGTAATCTAATCAATAAACGTAAAAGTTATACTACTTCATTGTTCTTATTAATATTTACGACCCATGGTTTACCGTGTAAAAGATTTAATCGCAAATAAAATTTTCCTTTGGGAAAACAAAATAAAAATTGAAATTAAATCGACAAGATGTAAGGAACTATCAAAATTATATTAAAAAAAAGTTTTGGCGAAAACAAGATAAACGTCAGGGCAGATCTAAAAAAACTACGATTTGGTAATCAATTTTGAACTTTATATTAAATTGTTTCGAATCTAAAGTTTATTTAAATGGTGATTTTTTTCATCTATGAATGCTTGTTTCTGCTTTAAGAAGCTTCATTGCTTTAGCATAATCAAAAATTTTCTCACACTGGACGTTTCGATTGATGAAATTGACGGTTCTGAAGAATAAAAGTGAATTTTATGCAAATGAAAATATACAGCCTTGGCCAAAAGTATTAGGCACCTTATATTAACTCCTATATCATGAAAATCTGTTGGAGTGGGGTAAAATAAAATGTCCTAAGTACAAAATAATAACAATTTATTAAAGTAATTAGTATTTTGTTGGGCCACCTCTAGCCTTAATCACTGCAGCTATTCTTTACTCGGCAGAGTACTTATAAGTTTGACATTCCTCTGCGATAATATCATTCCATTCTTTCAATAACACGTTTTTTAAAATTGCTTTAGATGTAATTGGATGTTTTCTAATGTTACGCTTTAGAATCCCCCACAAATGTTCTATGGGATTTAGGTCTGGGGATTGTGCAGGACAATCTAGGAGGTTAATATTGTTTTCTTGAAACCACTTCATGGTACCTGCAGATTTGTGGGAGGGTGCATTATCTTGTTGATACAGCATTTCTTCCATATTTGTATCACCAAACATCTTGGAAAATGATTGCCGCAATGTCGTTTCCAATACGTTTTTGTAAGTGTGAAAGTTCATTCGACCTTCACAAACAAACATTTCGCCTACACTGTCGGCTGTCATACAACCCCAGATCATTATATTGCCTCCCCCGTGTGTCACTGTTGGTACCCGCATTCCGGAAGGTATTCTTCACCGATTCTCCGCCTCATGTAAGCTACACCAGGAGTTGCAAATACCTTACAATTAATTTAAAAAAACGTACATTTCAAATACACCGTATAACTTTTTACTGGCGAAGTGTAGAAGATGCAAACGAATTCAAAATTACAAGTGATACAAAGCAAATATTATCTTAAAATTTGATTCGTCGGACTACACAACATTTGCCCAATCCTTCTCTGTAAAGTGTTGGGGCTTTATAGCCCATTCCAAACGAGACTTTTTTTTTCTGAAAGCCAAGGCTTCTTTCTTGCTTTACAGCCTTTCAAGCCAGCTTCATTAAGTCTTCTTCTGGCTGTTCTGGCACTGATCGGTCTCCCGATTTCCTCGGATAAACTGGCAGCAAGCTCGGAGGAAGTTTTCTTTCGATTTTTAAGTGACTCTTGAATTAAATTTCGATCCTCACGGTCCAAAGTTATCCATTTTCCACTTGATCTTGTTCGGTTCGCATGTGATCCAGTATCCGCGTAACGAAGGCAGATTGCACCGCACAACGCGAACGTTTAATACTTTTGGCTACATCTGTCTGTGAGTTGCCTTGTTTGTGCAAGAACTGAATTCGTAAACGTAAATGCTCACTAAGTTCGTTCTTTTTAGGCATTTTTACAGCAAAATGACGATATTCAAAATTATAATTAAATAAACATTATACTGGAAAGATCGTTCTTACTACAAGCGCTTATACAAGACTGACTACCTATTCACGAAACCACAATTGCGAACTATCATCTGTCACATGTTTTATAACCTCTGTAAAGTACTGTCCATTATTTAAATTATCGTTTATTGTTGCCGACTATATGATAATAAAATTCTAAAGATTTCTGAGTAATATTTTCGGAGATAAATTAGAAAATTAAGGGTGCCTAATACTTTTGTTAAATAAGAAGATTATAAAAATAATGAAATAAGGAATTTGTTTAAAGGAATTAAACAACAGAAAAGCGGGTATAAACCAAGAACAATATTCTTCAAAAATGAAGAAGGAGAATTGATGGTAGGGGAGGATGACGTTCTGAGCGAATGGAGGAAATATTTCGAAGGTTTACTAAACGCAGGTACCCATCAGGAGCAAGAGAAAGAAGCTACGGTACAGAGAATAAAACAAAACGGACAAAGTAAGCAACCACCCACTGAAAAGGAAATAAAAGAAATAGTTCACTCTCTTAAAAATGATAAATCTCCAGGAGGTGACAATATAACTGTGGAAATGTTTAAATACGGAGGAGATGGACTAACCAAAGCAATGCAGAAACTACTGGAGGAAATATGGAACCAAGAAAAAATACCAGAAACTCTTCCGGCAATACTGTACCCAATCTATAAGAAGGGAGATAGATCGAAACGCCAAAACTATAGAGGGATAGCTCTGCTCAATGTAGCTTACAAAATATTAACAAAATATATTAAAGCTTATTTAAGTAAAGAGTTGGAAAGTTTATTGGGTAAATACCAATGTGGATTCAGGCAAGGCAGGAGTACAAAGGATCAGATATTCACACTGCAAGAAATACAAGCAGAAAGCTATGAATATAAAAAGGACACTTACTGTATATAGACTTTAAACAGGCCTACGACAGGATAAAGAGAAAGGAGATGTACACAGCCCTAGAAGACTTGGGAATTAGACAAAAATTAATTAATATGATAAAAATAACGGAAAATAGAGTTAAATTTAAAAGTAAAACGTCGGAGAAGTTTGAAGTAAAGGAGGGGATAAGGCAAGGAGACCCGTTGTCGCCGGTATTGTTTAATTTGGTTTTAGAGGTAGTTATGAGGAGGGCAAATATTAATAGAAATGGACTACTTTACAATAGAAGACATCAGTGCTTGGCATTTGCGGACGACATTGCAATTCTAGCAAGAAGTAAACAAGAGCTACAGGAAATGGTAAGGAAATTGGAAGAGCAAGCAAGAAAAATGGGATTATATATAAATGAATCAAAAACGAAATACATGACTTGGACGGATAGGGAGTATAGAAAAGGCCAGCATCTAAAGATAATAACAACGGAAGAAAAGGAATATAAATTTGAAGAGGTGAACAGATTTACTTACCTAGGAAGAATGTTCACAAGGAAGCCAGAAATTAAAGAGGAGATACGGGCAAGAATAATGAATGGGAATCGAAGTGTCTATACATTGAACAGGCTGTTGAAAAATAAAAGTATATCTAGAGGGGCTAGGATAAGGGTATATAAAACGGTAGTACGGCCAATAGTCGAATATGGAGGTGAGACGTGAGTGCTAAGTAAGGCGGAAGAGGAAATGCTTATGGTATGGGAAAGGAAAATATTGAGGAAGATCCTAGGCGGAAAAAAATAGGAAATATATGGATGAGAAGAACAACCCAAGAGATAGAAGATCTACACAAAAAACCGAGTATAGTGGCGAGAATTAAAGCACAAAGATTTAGGTGACTCGGACATATGGAAAGGAAGGTAGGATTCCTAGAAAACTATTAAGAAGTGACATAGGAGGTAAAAGAAGAAGTGGAAGACCGAAATTAAGATGGAAGAAGGAAGTAGAAAAGGATTTAAAGCAATTAAAGATTGTCAACTAGAAAGAATGGAGAAAAATAACAAACCAAACCATGGGCCTGCTAGGCTCGAAGTGTTAAGATGTATAATACTTTTGGCCAAGGCTGTAGTATACATTTTTTTTTAATAAAACTAATAGCAAAATTATTGTTGCAGGTTTTTCACATATACTAAAATCAGTCAGTGGAAAATTTCACTCGGGAAACTTGACGGCGATTCTGGGTTCAAGCGGAGCAGGAAAAAGCACTCTATTAAACATCCTTGCTGGCTACGTGTAAGACACACAACACCACATAACTTTTTTTTCTAATTAATAAAATAATTTAAAAAGATGCTCAGGTATTTCCGGCAATATTAACATAAATGGATCTCCCAGAGACATGAAACTGTTTAAAAAAATGTCCGCGTACATAATGCAAGACGATCTTCTCCATAATCTGCTGACTGTGAAGGAAACGATGATGATAGCTGCGAAGTTAAAACTCAGCTCGGATATTACGCAGAAAAATAAAGAGAAAGGGGTAAGTTAAAAAATCGGGAGCATTTACATCTTGTTATGCACGTTATTTTTAGGCCATGGAAGTAATTAATATAATCGGTTTAAGTTCGTCCTTAGATACCAGAATTGAGAATTTGTCTGGTGGACAAAGAAGAAGACTGTCGATAGCGTTAGAATTAGTTAATAATCCCCCGGTTATATTCCTTGATGAACCAACAACGTGAGTAAAAATAAATGACATGGTCAGTAGGACGTTTAGCAAAATACGAATAATTAATACCCGACGTCTTCTTGTAACTCAAATATTTTTAGAGGTTTGGATAATGTGACAATGAAACAATGCATAGAACTATTGAAATCGTTAACATG
This sequence comes from Serrognathus titanus, assembly GCA_039766575.1. NCBI lineage: Eukaryota > Metazoa > Arthropoda > Insecta > Coleoptera > Lucanidae > Serrognathus > Serrognathus titanus. Next base: position 7,223,756 of record CM077912.1, read on the forward strand.
TCAAGGAAGAAATATAATATGTACTATACATCAACCCTCAGATTCATTATTTAACTTATTTGACCAAGTACGTATCATGAAATTGTATTTTCATTTCACCTCTCATCAAACCCATGATAAGAAGTTGTTGTAATTCCAGGTATATTTTATGAGCGATGGACAATGTGTTTATAACGGTACAGTTCCGGATTTGGTTCCTTTCCTTTCTTCGGCTGGTTTTCCTTGCCCTACAACATACAGTCCAGCAGATTACAGTAAGTTTTTTTTTTATATAACAAGAGTTTTAAAAAAATTCTCCAAATATTTCAGTTATAGAACTCACGTACGCCAACCGAGAAAACATTTCCAACTTAGCAGAACTGTGTGACACAAAATACACAAAAGTGGTCAACGGCACACTGCCTCAAATTTCTTCGGACATTCATGGCATTTACGAGCAAAACTCCAGCTTAGAAGAAAGCAGTTATAATTTCCCGACGAGTTTTTGGACACAACTGAACGTCTTGTTGTACAGAAACTTGTTGAGATTAACACGAAATAAGACGTCCCTCTTCATTCAGTTTCTGCATCACCTTTTATCTGGTATGCTAGTCGGATGCACGTTCTACGGAGTTGGAAATAATGCCTCTTTGGTGTACACCAATTTCAGATTCTGTGCGTCCGTAATTATATTCTTTTGCTACACGTACTTAATGGGGCCTATTTTAGTATGTAAGTATATAATTTAATGAAAATTAAATTAAATGATCTTGTTCGTTCGTTTTCAGTTCCTTCAGAAGTAAAAATCCTCAAGCGAGAGTACTTCAACAGATGGTACAGTTTAAAAGCGTATTACATTGCCATAACACTTACTCCATTACCAGCGATGGTGAGTAAACCAACCAGATATTTATTTCTGAGGATACTCATTCATTACAATTACAGATATTACTTGGTCTCATGTTCATAGGTATCGTTTACGTAATGACAGATCAACCAATGGATTTAAATCGATTTTTTTGGTTCACCGCAAGTCTGATACTCATCGCAACAACATCTCAAAATTATGGAATTGCATTAGGAAGTGTATTCAATGAAACAGTACTTAAAATCAATAAACTATCAAAATTTATAAATTTCAACTATTATTTTTTGCAGAATGGAACGTTTATTGGTGCTGTCTCTGCAGCACCTCTGGCTCTCTTATGCATATATGGAATGGGTCACAGTCGTACCCTCTCTTCGTTCATGAAGATTGTAATGCACTTCAGTTATCTAAGGTGTGGTCTCGAGGCATTATGTGCAGCGCTGTACAACGACAGAGAAAAATTGGATTGCACGGATGAAATATACTGTCATTTCAGTGATAGCACGTTATTTATGAAAGACGTTGGAATGTATGGCGTCTCTTATAAGTTGCAATGTTTACTAGTATTCTTCTACACCTTATTGTATATGTTCGCAGCATATTTATTTCTACGTTATAGATTATCACGGCAATTTTCAAACAAATTAATTAATTTTGCTAGAAACGTTTTAGATTATAAATTAATAGGCAGAGTAAATAATCTGTGATATAAAATAAATTCGTTAACTGAGCCTGTGTGGTTTTCTTTATTTTTATTGAAAGCAATTTGCCACCTGGGAATTACTTTTAAAATGTAACTCAAACAATTCCTTATAAACAATTTGGGAACTCGACTTTGAGTTTATTTACTCCGATAAGTTAACATATATGAAATTGACATTTTGTTCTCATTAAAAAAGTTATTACATTTACATATCAATTTATAATTCATTAGCCTTAAAAATTTGTTGTTAAATCAAACTATTGATTATAAATTCATAGATGTATATGTGGTAGTATACAGAAAACAAAAAAAAAGTGACCAGTTGAAAGGCTCTTCAGCTTAAACCAATAAAAAAATATAACTATTTAATTATTTACAATTAATATTAATTAAAATAACTTTAAGTCTTATAAATTAATATGTAATACACAAAGTAAACTCACACATTCAATCTTTTTAATTGTCCTTTCCTTGCTTTCAAAATTTTTTCCTTCAAAGCAGCAATATCTACACTGGCATTAACGGATGAAGGTTTAGATGTCGAAGGAGATTCTTCAGGGGCAACGAATGCTTGCTGTCGCTTCTCTTCCCTTTTTTTAGCAGCTTCGACTTGCTTCTCTTCTTTTTCTTTACGATTCTTCGCTTTCTTTTGCTCTTTGTTAAGGAAGTATTCTCCAGAAGCCAATTCCTTATCAATCTGTAATAATAACAAATGAATTTGTAACAATTTAAACGAACAACTTAAAACTACAATAAATAATGTATTCAATTTACCTTGCTTTCTGTAGGAGCCGGAGGAAACGGAGTGTAATCCTTCTTTTCTCTCTTCTTCTTAGGTTGTTTTCTTTTACTGATATTTTTATTAACAAATTTCGGAAGAAACCTGTCCCAATTCTCATTGCGTAATTTCGGATCTTTAGCCAATTCCCTCTTGATCATCAAGGCCTTAATATTATAAATTGGATGTACATTCTTCATTGTGTCCTCTACAATTCTGCGAACTTGCTGCAGGCCTTTGTACGGTCCCAAAGCGGAAACGGTTTGCCCTTGCACGAGAACGTAACAATTAGTTAAGAGCTCGATGGATTTAAGCGTACAACCGTTGGGGCCTATAAGTCGCTGTCTTCTCTTAACGAACTTCTCTCTGTTTCTGGTTATCTTGCCGATTTTAATAATGTCGCAACCGATTTCGTCTTCCAACACGCGCTTGGCTTGCTCGTAGGGTACACTTCGAGACATCAGTTTGATCATATCCCTTGCCTTTATGATTATGTATGGATCCCAGGTTTTACGAGTGGTTCTCACTGTCATGCTACCCTCGATTAAATCTAATTCTGCCTTAATGTGGTGTTCACTTAGAGTCTTTTGTACTAAAGGCCATGCCTGGCGTAAATATTGTTCTCTGTATTGGGGGAACAGAGTTGCAAATGAACTTTCCTCCAGCAAACCGTGGGGGTTATGTTCTGGCTTGAATTTGGGAATTTTTAATTCCCAGGCGTTCTCAATGGGTCCCTGAGTCTTCGGGGTGTCTTCATCACTTGCATCAGACATTATTTAAACTTGTCGATGTTTTAAAATAAAAAAAAACGTTATTTATTATTCCCAGATACATAAATTTGGCAAAACGTGCTTCTTTGATAGTGATTGACGTTTGCAGTGATATACAGGGTTGCCAATAGACTTTCACAACTCATAATTATACGGTCACTAAATCCCTAAAAACAGAAATTAAAGCCTATTTGATACGATAATAAATTTAACATAATATTTGATGATAACGGATAAATTTTTACAAAAATTATTCATGACGAAAAAGCAAGTAAATTTATTACTTCTGTACGTAAGTAAAATAAACAGGAGGGAGTCTTGTCCAAAGTGGTAACTAAATATGGCCGCTTTTATGTTATAGTGCACACATGCGTTTTACAAAATTCTGGAACGACCACAATCCACACCACTCACCATGATTTATAATTCACTTACTACACTAAATCTAACAAAATAAGATTTTATAGCGTTTTCGACTGAACCGCTCCAACTCTCAATCAGATTGCTCAAAAATAATGCGCTGACGTCATTGATCAGACAAAATTGCTCTGGAGGCAACAAGTAACGAACACCCGAATACGTTTGGTTACGAATCGCCGCTTTCGGTATTTTATAGGTTATGTTTACAACAACGAAAATCTGTTGAAATAACCAAGACACGACTTTCTAGGTTAATAAAGAAAGTTCTTCATTCGGCTAGTCTCTTTCTTAGTTCAGAGCCATTCAGAAGACGATAATTACTAATTCCATTTTCACAATTGAACTTCCTAGGTTATGTTTTACGAATCGCTCGATATTGATCTGATTCACGACTCAGATCAAAGCTGAGCGCTCCAGTGTTGCCAACCCATTGACAACGATTTCCCCCATCTAAGGTTTAAAAATCCCCCAAACGAAAAACACGTTCCCCTAAAATTTGTTTTTATTCACAAATCTGCAGGTGATATTTCTATTTCTTTTTTAAATCATTTTTGGTTTCGTTTGCTTTAATGTAACTAAAAAATTAGTTCTAAATATTATAGCGTTTTCGTTTCACTTGCACTCAAAGTATTTGCATTTTATTTTAATTTTAAATTTAACGTAATAATGCGAGATGTTAATGTTAGTGTTAAAAAAACCCTGAAAAATCCCCTAAAGAACGTTATCCCCTAAATTCACCCTTTGACGCTTAAAAATCCCCTAAATTTATGGGGAAATCCCCTAAGTTGGCAACACTGGAGCGCTCCGATACGCTACTTCACAGCCCAACATGTTAATCGCACTTCAAGTAGTTGGGGTGAATCAGAGCGCTCTAGAGCAGTCAGTCGAAAACGCTACAGAAAAGTCAATTATATTCTAGACCCTGAAATGCTATCATAAAAGTACTTGAAAGGAATTTACTTAGATTACGCTTGAGGCGCCATTGATCAACGAAAGATTCTTAAAGTAACCTAAAAAGTCAACCACTTTTTAACTGAAATTTGATAAGAACGTGAGCAACTGCCGATTTTACCCAATGAGAAACTTTAATTTCGTTTATCGAATTCCGACGTGGTAATTGGCCTAGTGAAGTTGGTAGAAGATATAAAACGGCACGATGAGAGATGCAAGCATCAAGTTAATGTGCCATGTTTTCTGAAAGCTATGTGTAAAACTCTTAACCAATTTCTCTCAATTTCGAACACACCCCAACAGTATTTGTTTATTTGTACTGGAACTTTCGTTTCGATGGATTGGTATTCCTGTCACCTAACCTCAAAGTTATCTGACAGGAAATTGTTACGCACGGAAGGGTTTGTGTGCAAATTGGATTAATTGACTTCCTTCAATAAAAATTATGTCTCAAGTATCAGAAAATGTTAAACCACGACACCAGAACGATTTAAACAGCATAAAGGTGAAAGAAGAACTTCAACATGAAGCAGAAAACGAGTATGTATCTGTGATAACCAAAAGCAAAGGCCAAAACACTCGTATAAAACAGGAAATTTACACGTCCTTAGCAAATCAGGATGAAGAGTCTCAGTGGGATGAACCAGATAAGGTGGAGCTTCTAGCAACATATAGAGAAAATGACGAGAAACAAATCGAAGAGAGCAGTGAATCAGATACAGAATCGTGTTTGCAGTGTAAGGTTTGCAAAACGAAATTCAACAATCACGCTGACTTAGAGTTCCATAAGAAGAAGCCTGCCATAGACAAGTCTTTCGCGTGTTGTGCTTGCCCGAAAACATTCCGTGATATGTCACAGTTACACGTCCACACCAGAAAACACACGGGTGAAAAACCATATGCTTGCACAATCTGTAATAAAAAGTTTTCAATAAATGGGAACCTAAACAAACATATACGAACACACACCGGTGAAAGGAGGTTTGAATGCGAAGTTTGTGAACGACGGTTTACTCAATTTGCACATTTAGAAGACCATATAAAAACGCACTCGGGTGATAGACCTTATAAATGTGATGAATGTGACAGTGCATTTAAAACGAAAGCTCGGCTTAGAAAACACGTTAAATCTCATACCTGCAAAGGAAACCGCGTGGTTTGTCATCTCTGTCCAAAAAGATTTCGTGGCCAAGCTCAGCTCAATGTACATCTTAGCAGACATTCAGGTGAAACACATCCATTTAAATGTATCGGATGTGAAAAGAAATTTAAGGAATACAGTTACTTGCAAAACCACATGAAGACAACACACACCGGTAAGTTTCCCGGTACTATAAGATTCTGAAATAAATTTTTTTACTTTTAGGAATCAGAGCTTTTAAATGCCATATTTGTGGGAAAGGCTTTGCGACGACTACGCACCTTCGAAGGCACATCAAATCACATTCGGGAATAAAACCCTACGTTTGTGATATATGCATGCGTGCATTTCCTTGCTCTCAAAACTTGAAACGTCACATCAAAACACACACCGGTGAAAAACCTCATCAGTGCCCCACATGCCAGAGAGCCTTCCTATCCATAGAAAATTTGAACAGGCACATACGTATTCATACGGGTGAAAAACCTTACCAATGTAAAGTTTGCGGTAAATACTTTGCGCATAGTACAACTGTTAAAGAGCACATGCGAACACATACAGGAGAAAAACCGTTCGGTTGTGGCGTTTGCAATAAACATTTCTCTTTAAATAAAATGTTGTATAGACACATACGTACCAGACATCCAGAGCACGTCGACATGTTGAGAGACAGTAAAAATCAACCAATTAATTTTATTAATATTAAGACCGAAGCTGAAGACTCAGTTGTTAATGGTGTAAAGACTGAAAATTCTTGCATAAAATCTGGGACTGTAGATGGACATAATTTGTCTGATGTAAAACAGAATCTGACGGAAGATAATTGCATTGCGAGCAACATTAACCATTTCAAATCTGAAGCACATCACATCACATCCGAAAACAATTCAGTGAAATTAGAAAGCAATTGTGTTAAAACAGAATTATCTGACTATGAGGATTCCTAATATGAGGTTTTTATTTTATTAGTTCCACAGATTTGTGATTGTCTCTTTGTATGTAGATTATTCTGTTCAGTAATGAGTTTGTACATAACATTTTTCTTGTATATACTATTTAATTGTTACTTCATATTCTTGAAATTGTATCTTCTTTAGAATTTGTTATGTAAATCCAGATCTGAAGTGATCAACTATTTAATTGTTAGACATTTTCTTTCCTTTTTTTTGTACAAATGTTTGAAGAAATTTTATTTCTCTGTCCAGTGGTGCAAGGTCTGTCACATATTTTTCTATTTCACTTTTGTTTATATGAAATACATACATTTTTTTATTAAACTGTTTAATCTGTTCCTGTGCAAAGCTTTTTAATTCCGCGCGTCAAAATTTTTCGAATTTGGAAGCTTAGTTTTAAATTAATTATGGCTACATGCAAACCAAATGTTTTCATCGGCGATTTGGATTCAAAAAAAGAACTTTCGTCTTTTACTTTTGAGTAAAAGAATAAATTTAGAGCGATGACAAAATACGTTCGAGTTCTAATCGAGTTTCGACTTTCTTCTGCATGAAGAAATAAAACAAAAGACGATCGATTGCTTCACAAAAAAAGACCTCTCGTTTTTATTGCGTCAAAGAATAAATTAAGAGCGATAACAAGAGACGTTCGAATTCCAATCGAATTTCGACTTTTTTCTTTAAAATATAAATGAAGAAACAAAATGGATCGACAGTAAAAAAAAGAGAAATTTCGACTTTTGTTTTTTGTCCAAAAAAAGGGTAGCAATCCAATCGTCATTCATTTGTTTTTCGTTTTCCACAAATTGCCAAAAACAATGTATTTTCGTTGGTAATTATTTTCACAGACGTCCCCACAAAATGACAGAATCAACTGAAATAATTATTTCTTATAATTAATCATAAAATTATTTTCGGATCACTCACTAGAAGTTGTCTGAGAATGTCACCAAACCTATGACGAAATCACCATGTTGGCAACATTGGTCATTAATGCTTTCCAACTTGTTATTTATTCTATTTGCTATTTGCTGGACGGCTGGAAGCAAGAAACTACTCCGCGATTTAAAAGTAATTAAATATCACCAACTTGTAACAGTAGAAAACACTAAAGAATGTGAAACATAATTCAATTGGAAGGTAGATAGCGCCATCTGTTGAAACATGCCGAAAGTTCCTTTCTTCGTTGATTTTAATTTATGAATATACTGAATTCTGATTTGCTGACTTTTGTTTCATTTATTTTTTAGATGTTAATATTATGCTTTGTATTTGTATGAGATGTTGAGCGCTGCCATCTGTTGCCGCTTTTCTCGATAATCTCTTGACCACGTGGAAGGCAAATACGTAATTCTTTGTTTTGTCACTCTTTGTTTGAAATGGTTCTTTTTTTTATTTATAAATCTGCTGAATTGCGTTAAAATCGATTGTCTTTTGTTTTCTTTTTAAATATGACCTATAGTTATTTTTTTTAATTTTGTTCATTTGTTTCGTCACCTTTCCTTTCAGATAGTCCTTTTTTTTATTTATTAAGCTGAACTGTGGTGTAAAGTCGACTGTCTTTAGTTTTTGTTGTTTTTTAAATATTCTTTCGTACTTTTTAAAAATCCTGTTGTTTTATTTTCTTTGCTTTCTCATGGCCATCTTTTTAAAAATTTGTTTATCTATTAAATTGTGTTATAAAATCGATTGACTTCTGTTTTCATTATTATTTTTTAATTTGATTATTTTCGAATTTTTATCATTTTGTTTCTTTGTTTTATCACCAATCTTTTCAAATTGTTTTTTTTAATCTCTTGACTATGTGGATGGCATAATTCTTTGTTTTGTCACCGTTTGTTTCAAATTGTTTCTTTTTTATTTATTTATAAATCTACTAATTTGTGCTAAAATCGATTGTCTTTTGTTTTATTTTTAAATATAACCTATTTTTTTAATTTTGTTCATTTGTTTTCTTTGTTTTGCCACCTTTCCTTTGAAATAGTCTTTTTTTTATTAATTAATCCGAACGGTGTTGTCTTTAGGTTTGTTGTTTTTTTAATTATTTCGTAGTTTTTAAAAATTCTGTTGTTTTATTTTATTTGCTTTCTCATGCTTCTCTTTTTAAAAATGTATTAATCTATTAAATTGTGTTATAAAATCGATTCTCTCTTGTTTTCATTATTTTTTTAATTTGATTACTTTCCAATTTTCATTGTTTTCATCATCCTTTTCAATTTTATTTTTATTTATTAATCTGTTAAATTGTGTTATAAAATCGATTGTCTTTTGTTTTACTTTTTAATTTGATTGTTTTTCAATTTTTATTATTTTGTTTTCATGCTTTAGTCACCATCTCTGACTTACCGTCATCATTCTTTTGAAAATTCTTTTTTTTAATCATTAATCTATTGAATTTCCCTGTAAATTTAAATTTGTACCGAAAGTAGATTCACTTTTGTAATGAGTAATAGTGTTCTCGACTGATTGCTCTAGAGTTAGAGCAATCTCAAATTATTTCTATCTTGTTTTAACCTCAAGTAATAACATAGGATAGAGATACTCTCAGAGTGCTATGGAGCAGTCAGTGACACGATTTAGTAACTTTTACCGTTGAAACCTGATTTGTTTTAGTTCCCGTATCTTGTAAATGGGACTTTTATTTCTAGGTTATGTTGGTTTCAATTTTGTGCAGCTGTTTTGGATCTTTGAATCCATTATATCTAAATGTGACTCTTTGTTTTTTTCGCAATGGATTTCCGGATCATTTTTGAAAATTGCATTTTGCAACTGACACTAAATTGTGACAAACGATAGTTTGATTAATAAAACTTCAAATGCAATACCAATCGCAACATAAGAACAAGAAAGTCACAATTAGTTACTCATTAGAAAAATGGACGGAGATTAAATATTTAACAAAATGAACTTCAATATTAACGTCAAAAATTAAAATAATCACAATGAGCACAAAAATTTAAACGGATGCTGCCCGGTTGGTAACTAGTGACTTTCTTCAGCTAATCTGGTGAGTTAAATTTTGATCACCTGGCAACATTGTTTCCTAACCTCAAAATGTGTCTAACAATGTTATGCATGGAAGGTTTTTGTTACAAATTCGTTAATAAATAGAAATTAGATGTTTCAAGTATCAGAAAGCGCAAAACCGCAGCATCAAAACGATTTAAGCAACATGAATGTGAAAGAAAAACTTCCACGTGAAGCAGATGTGATGGCCAAAACCAAAAGCGATAACGTTTGTGTGAAACAGGAAATTTATGTGCCTTCAGAAGACAAACACGAAGAAGAATTACAGTGGGATAAACCAGACCGAGTGGTGCTTTCAACGAATTTTCAAGAAAATCAAGAAAAACGAATTGAAGACAATAGTGACTCAGGTTTACTATCGTGTTTACAGTGTATAGTCTGCAAAATGAAATTTAATAGTGACACCGACTTGGAGTACCACAAGAAGAAGCCAGCCCTAGACAGAACCTTTGCGTGTTGTGCTTGCTCAAAGACATTTCGTGATATGCCACAGTTACGTATCCACATGAGAAAACATACGGGTGAAAAGCCATATGCTTGCACCATCTGTGGTAAAAGATTTTCTACAAATGGAAATTTAAACACTCATATACGTACGCATACTGGGGAAAGACGATTTGAATGCAACGTCTGCGAACGACGGTTTACTCAGTTTGCACACTTAGAAGACCATATAAAAATACACTCGGGTGATAAACCTTTTAAATGCCATGATTGTGATGGTGCATTTGTAACAAAGGGACAGCTTAGAATACATGTGAAATCTCATGCGAATACTTGCAAAAGAAATCATGCGATTTGTCATCTCTGTTCGAAAAGGTTCCGTGATCAAGCACAACTCAATATACATCTCAGTAGACATCCGGGTGAAACGCATCCATTTAAATGTATTGGGTGTGAAAAGAAATTTAAAGAGTACAGTTTGTTGGAAAACCACATGAAAACAGCACATCCTGGTAAGTATTAAAGTATGAAAGACATTGAGATTAAATGTTTTGTTTTTAGAAATGAGGGCCCACAAGTGCCACATTTGTGAAAAGAGTTTTGCGGCGACTGGGCATCTTCGAAGGCATGTCAAGTCACATTCGGGAATAAAGCCATACATTTGTGAGATATGTATGCGTGCGTTTCCTTGCTCTCAAAACCTGAAACGTCACATCAAAACTCATACCGGAGAAAAACCTCATCAGTGTCCTACTTGTCAGAAAACTTTCTTGTGGATAGAAAATTTAAACAGGCACATACGTACTCATACGGGTGAAAAACCTTATCAGTGTAAAGTTTGTGGTAAATGTTTTGCTTACAGTACAACTGTTAAAGATCACATGCAAACACACACCGGTGAAAAACCATTTGGCTGCAGAATTTGCAATAAACATTTTCCGTTAAATAAGATGTTGTATCGGCATATTCGTAATAGACATCCAGAGCATGTTGATATAATAAGAGATAGTAAAAAACAACCAGTAGAATTTATTAGCATTAAAACTGAGTCTGAAAAATCAGTTAACATTGTAAAGACTGAAAATTCTTGTGTTAAACCTGAGAATATAGGAAAGCTCGATAAAAAATATAAACTGACTGAAAATGTTAAATCTGAGGGTATAGGAAACTTCGATGTAAAATATAAACTGCCTGAAAATTGTAGTGTTAAATCTGAAAGTGCAGGAGAACATAATTTGCTTGATGTAAAATATAAATTGGCAGAAGGTAATTGCAATATGAACAGTATCAACAATTTCAACTCTGAAACATATAATTTCAAATCTGAAAGTGACTTAGTGAAATGTGAAGACAGTTGTGTTAAAAGAGAATTATCTGATTATGTGGATTGTTAATTAATTTTATGTTTTACATTATTGTCATATACAAATATACAGTATTATTTATAATTTGTTTTAGATGCCTAATATTTAACAGTGAAGGAGAGAAAAAAAACAAAGTAATGGATATATATTTTTTGCCTTTGTTTTTTTCATCGTTTTTTCATCACTCGTAAAAGAAAAGCACGTGCAGAGCAGTGTTACCAACTCGCAAAAAGCAAAAGTTCCTCAAAAGCTGACAAAAAATACCTTCTCAAGAAAGAAAATCTCTTAATTTGTTGCTACGTTCAGGAATAAATCGCAAAAAGAAAACAAACAATTCATTAAAAATACATCAAATTAAAGAAAACAAACAAAAGACGGCCGATCTTACACCGTAATTCAGCAGACTAATTATAAATCTCTAAAAAACATTGATAACAAAACAAAGGAAACAAAATAATAAAAAAGAAAATCAAAAATTAAATAGTAAAATTAAAATAAAATAATAGTAATTGAATTGGCTTTTGGTTGGAACCCCAGCACGACTGCTTCTACTGCCGATGTTTCGTTCTCCATTGCAGAAGAACTTCCTCAGGGCTGCTGCTGCTGCTGCTGCTGGTGGTGTTGCTGCTACTTCTAGTTTAGTCGATGAGACTGATCATGGACAACAGTCGCGGAAGCTTCTAAGTTAAAATAAATAATAAAAACAAAAGACAATCGATTTTACGACACAATTTAATGGATTATAATAATTAAAAAAATATTAATATAACTATGAGAAAGCAAAAGAAATACTGGAATTTAAAAAAAGATACGAAATAATCAAATTTAAATAATAATAAAAAGCCGATATTGTGGTGGAGTTCTCGAGCTTCTGCTGCTGAGGCCTCAATTGGGGCTGAAATAGCTGTACAGAGGATGTTCGGGGGCCCCATTTCAAAAAGCAAAAATGGTCAAAAATACCTTTTCAAGAAAGAAAATCTCTCAATTTCTGATTCAAGAATAAATCGGAAAAAGAACAATTCATTAAAAATACATCAACTTAAAGAAAACAATGAACAAACGAACAAATAAACAAAAGACAACCGATTTTACAGCGTACTTCAGGTGATTAATAATAAATTTCTAAAAGAACAATTGATTACAAAACAAAGGGAGAAAAATAATTAAAAAAAATTAAAATTAAATAGTAAAATTGAAAGCAAATAATAGTAATAAAAACAAAAGACAATCGATTTTACGATATAATTTATTAAGTTATAATAATTAAAAAATGTTAAAATAACGATGAGAAAGCAAAAGAAATATTGGAGTTAAAAAAAAGATACGAAATAATCAAATTAAAATAATAATAAAAACAGTCGATATTGCGATGGAGTTCTCGTGCTTCTACTGCTGAGGCCTCAATTGGGGCTGAAATAGCTGTACAGAGCATGGGGGACGCCCCATTGCAAAAAGCAAAAATTCCTCAAAAATTATCAAAAAATACCTTTTCAAGAAAGAAAATCTCAATTTGGTACTACGTTCAGGAATAAGTTGGTAAAAGAAAATGTAAACAATTTATTAAAAATACATCAAATTAAAGAAAAGAACAAACAAACAAAAGACGGCCGATTTTACAGCGCAATTCTGTTGATTAATGATAAATTTCTAAAAAACAATCAATAACAAAATAGGAAACAGGTTAATAAAAAAATCAAAAATTAAATAGTAAAATTCAAATAAAATAATAGTAATATAAACAAAAGACAATCGATTTTACAGCACACTTCAGTAGATTAAAAAACAAATGACCATCGTAAAGCGTAAGTCTTGTTGGTCGTTGCTATTGCGATCGAGTTCTCGAGCTTCTGCTGGTGAGGCTCCAATTGGGGTCGAAATAGCTATACAGAGGATGTTCGGGGTTCCTTTGCAATCTAACCGACTTGAAAGCAAACTTTTGCAAAACACAAATTAACAAAAAAAAGTATTATCTAGTAAAAAAATGTTACAAAACAAGGAAAACAAACGAATAAAAATTTCTAAAATATATAATAATATTTAAAAAAAAATAACAATAATGAAAATAAAAGACCATCGCCTTTACGACACAATTTAACAGATCAATATTTTTTTTTAAATAAGTTTGATGAGAACCCAAGAGAAACAATGGATTCTAAGTAATAATAAAAACAAAATACAAGCGATCTTGAAGCATAATTCAGAAGATTAATAAACAAAAACAAAAGACCATCGTTGATGAGAACCCAAGAGAAACAATGGATTCTAAGTAATAATAAAAACAAAATACAAGCGATCTTGAAGCATAATTCAGAAGATTAATAAACAAAAACAAAAGACCATCGTTTTATAGCATAATTTAGTAGATTAATAAATTTAAAGAAGAAACTGTTTGAGAGAAAGTATTGACAAAACAAAGAAAACAAAAGAACGATCCCAGTAGATTCATAAGAGAAAAAAATAAATAAAACAAAGTGTTATTTGTTTTGAATATGGTCAGCAGGTTGTTAAAAATAATTGCAATAGAGGGCGCTGTTCAATATTTTACACAAATTATACAATTTACTTTCATTCTTTATTGACGACAGGTGACATTTTTTTATTGAATAAACGAGAGAGAAACTTTCGGCAAGTTTTAACAAATCGTGCTGCTATTGAATGTCTTACAATAACGCAACTCAATGGGCGCGTTCAGCGGACGCAACAGTTGACTAAAATCAGAAACGTGTTTTATTTATGTCGCATTTAAATAAGTTGGAGCGGTTAAACACTTTAACAATTTACTGTTATTTATCAATCACTATTTGACATTTGGAGTGAGGTTAGGTTTTCATACATTATGATTATAAATAATTATTCTAGATTATATAGCAGTAAAAAAATTAATTGTAGGTTATACTTCTTACAACATTACAGTATTACTCATCATAATAATTATAAAATTGAGAAGTCGGCAATTCGAAAGAGGTTAGAATTTAGAATATGTGGACAGAAAAAACAAATGAGTCACTGGCACCGCACTCACTGTAAATTATTTCTGGTAAGTAAATTCGACAACTGTTAGCAGTCAATACAAGTAACCATTAATCGTTCAGCGTACCAAACAAGTCAACAGTTGTGTCCGTTGAACGCACCCTTGGATTTCGCAGGTTCGCCAACATGAAATCACCAAATAATTTTATTTTTAAAAGAATCAATATATGAATAATATTAAATTACGTGGGTATAATAAGCAAATCGCATAAAATATAAATTTAAACGAAAAATTTTTAAAGTCTAATCCTTAATAGAAACATAAATATAACCAAGATTGTGTTTTAATAAATTTAAAGATTTGTCTGCCGGCAAGTTAGGAAAACATAACTTAAGTGTTTCCCTGGTATTAAATGATGCTAAAGGTTGTACCATGACTTAAAATTAAATAAATAATTAAAGTAAGTTTTCCTAACCTAACATTGATTGAGAATGACGTTTAATAAATCCATGAAGTAAAAGGCATCGTTAAATGCTAGAAGACCGGAAAATAAAGATTTACTGAGAGATGAGTGGAAGTATTAGTGCAGAATCATCTTATAGTACACTAGACAACGGGTTAACTTTGGAATTTGGGTCTTCAGAAACCGTACACCGCTGGAAACGTATGCCAGAATGTAATGAATTTGTTGGAGCTAGGTAATTTCACATGTAGTTTTCTAAGCATATCAATCAAGTCAAGATACTCAACAGTTGTGTCCGCTGAACGCACCCATTTCTGTTTGTTCCCATCCAGAATTAAAACTTGAAACTGAAAGTCTTCTATAGCACCTATGTAAGCGCTTTTTGTCAGCTGCACAAATACTCTTAGAATATGTAAACGAATACTACTCGACAAGAACAAACACTTGGGTTTTTATTGCTCTCACGGTGTTATTGATAAAATCTATTTAATGTCAAATAAAGGAGGTTTAGACGAATTGACAATTAGTTCTCTTGCCCACACGAAAAGGACAAGCGTTACTAGCGACACTAGCGACTAGATTTACAAACAGAAATTTGAAGTGTCCGTTATTTTTTGCATTGAACATTGAACGTTATTTGTGCTATCAGAGTTGAATATTTTTAGTTAGTTATTGCAGGTAATCATAATTTACAAACCATACGTTGTAGTAATGCTTGAAATATTTTAGACAATCTGTAATGGAACACGATTACGACAGCGATAATGATGTGTCCTGGGGGCCTCACACTAAAAGAGAATTCTTGAGTGAGGTCCCACAAGCAAGAAATAAAGAAGGTATTGTTTCTCGCCTTTCCGTTGGGTAAGGACTAAATATCTCTTATCAACTTTTCCACTCACTTTTTTTTAAATATTAGTTATGACCCAAGATTTTCCAATGATGCTGATAAACGAGGTGAAAGTTTAATCGAGCAAGAAACAGAACCTAATCTTCAATCTGGGTACGTTACAGAATCTAACAACTTTATTGAAAAACTCTCTGAAATATTGAATAATTCACAAGAGGTTGTAAACTGCTCAGATTGTTCCAAACATTACGAACAGTCCAAAAGCAGCCAAACACTTGAGAGTAATGAAATTCCTGATGAATATAACTTGCAATTAAATGATAAGAAGATTTTGGAAGGCAATGACGTACATTTTTGTGCTAAAAGTAATATCTGTGACACAATTAACAGCACAAAACCTGAGGAGACATCATTTATAACTTGTTCTTTTGTTAGTAATATTGATGATAAAAATTCTAATGTTATTGTGAATATCAGCTCAAATTCTGATCAGTTATGTCTTACATCAGATAGTGAAGCATCAACTAGTGCAAGTTCCAGTTCTTGTAAAAAGGATGAAAATCCAAGCGATTATGAAGCGAATGAAATACAAGAAATCAGTGATTCAGAAGAGAGTGATGTAAGTTTTAAGTTTAATGATACCTTAGAAGAAATTGACAGATTGTTAAATGAAGGACTGGACTTCAATGTAAATAGCAAATTTTCAAGTGATGCAGAACAAGAAACTAACGCATACAATAAACTAAACCCTCCAACCATAAGTTTAATGCCTGCTCCAAGTAATAGCAAAGGAAATTACGACACCCCTGCACGTTTAACCTCCCCACAAAGCCCTTGCAGAACCAAATTTAAAAAACCTGAAGGTCCAATAAGAACAAAATTAGCCTCTCCAATGCATATGAGGGACCGTTTCAAATACATCAAAAGTCCAGTCGGTGTTTATATTAAAAACTCACCTGTTACTCCATTGCATGTAAAAGTAACTCCTAAAAAGTATAAGAAAGAGCTGATCGGTGGAAACACCATGTCGCCATCTGAGAAGCATAATAAAGAAAACGTCATAGAATTTCCAGAAGTAATTTACCAACGAGCCAAGCACACGGTCACAAATATGCAAGACACTTTCAAATTACCAAGTAATATTGAATCGTTGTTACCCGGCAAGAACCTCGTTACTAAGCACGTTGCCAAATTTGGGGGCAAGAAAAAGTCTATCAGTAGAAGATTGCTTGAAGAAGATTTAACTATTAATACTATCAGTGATGAAAGCTCTTTGGATAGTCCTCAAAATATATCGGTCTATGAAAGCAAACACGTATTTATTTAACAAACTATATTTTAAGTTAATCGTTTGTGTAATTTACTTTTGTGATAATTGATTAACAATAAAATTGCAGTTATTTAAATAATTTTTAGCTTGACTAACATTTTCCAAGAAAATGGACTGGCTGGTACAGACCCATTTGGTGCTCTGCCCAATTTCTTGATCTAATTTTCTTGTGGGGACACATGAAGCAATTAATGTAGGCCATTCCAATAAATACATTAATGAACACTGAGCAGTCACAAAGTCGTTAAACAAAATTCGTATTTAATCGCTTCTTCGCCATGCTCGCCTGTATCTTGGTAATGATGGACGTCACTAAGAGCAATTGTTATGACATTTTAAAATCATTGTGGTGAACGTTTGTTGGAGCATATGACATAGTGTTAATATTTGGTGAGTGTGGTGGGCACGTGCCCAACCCTCGCGACGTTTACTATAAACGGAGAAGTGGGCTCCATTGTTACTTATTGAGCGTTGCGTAATAAAATTTAATATAGCAACACAGGTTTATTATGAATTTGGTCTCCACCCTATCAAATAAAAACAAAACTGTATGTAAGTCACTTGAGAGAAGTAATATTTCAATTATATAATAATAATTTACAAGGTAAAATGCACTCATCTCATTGGGGTCAAGTTTTAATTCAATGAGGTTGAAGTGTAAGGTCGTCATCTGCAGGTTAAAAGGATAATTAGTGGTAAATAGTTTGCTGCTTACGTAATTCTATTGTCTTAGAGGTGAACCGATCTATTTAATCTATTCATTTTTTAAAATTGCATTGTAAAATTACTGAAGAATAATGCTACGTAAGTTTTAGACATTAATATCCATGGGTATACAGCACTCAAACGTTTCCCAAGGTCAGTAAGTGATTAGTCGACTGCACACGAGCAATCTTATCACGTCATATTGTAGGCGATCTGCAAAAATATTAATACGATTAACTTATACTCGTTGAGGTGGTCGGTAAATAGACCATGTCGTATAAGCTGTGGCCCTTCCACACTAAAGAACGAACCGTAAGCATGACCTTAACAGACGTACGCGTGCCGTATACATTCAGTATAAAATTTTTGAAATCGGTTTATTATTCTATGTAAATTAATGCATTCAAATTAAATTTCTAGGAAATTGTTGCAATATTAACAAGGGGTGTGTGCAATTCGTTGCATATCCTCCTTCAAAATCACCGGCTTGTTAAAGCTTGTATACGCACATTGATTTTGTTGCGTAAAAAAAATCTCTTGCACATGATAATTACAGACCATAAATTAAATGTATCCAGTCACTAGTTCATTTCTGTTATTAATTAGTTACATGTGAGTTCATTAATTAAATCTACGTCCGTACATGCCAATAATAAAAAACCAATCTAATTTTTTTATCAGCTATAAAAAATTCGTCCTTTACATTTTTCTTTGTTTTCGTCCTTGATATTTTAAGGAAGGCGCTTAATAATAAAAGCAGACCAAGAAATTTAAAAATTTTCCATTTTGACTTACACTCGTTCATATGCAAATTATAAAGGGTTAATGAACTATCGTTGCCTACTTTGAATATGGCTAAAATAATCATTTGCAACGCAAATTTTTAAAACTATGTGTGCAATGAGATGACACAGAACATTTGTTATTTTCCTGGCAAAGACTTCCTGCATTCGTAGATATGTAAATTCTTTCGAGCTGATTGATCTAAGTGAATGAACTGAACGCAACAAACCTTATTTGTTCAAGATTCATTACTTTCAATTAGATCAACTCGAAAGAATACAGCCGAGGTCGTGAGTAAGGTTGATGTGACTCAAAATTAAAGAAATAGATTCAACATTTATATATAAGTATGTGTCATAATTATTTTAGATCATACCTAAAGAAGAAGAGTGTCGAAAAGTAGAAAACTAGATGAGAAAGTAAGTAGTTTAGAGACTTTTATGGCAAAAGAAAGGTTCTTTTGACAACTGAAAAAAATTACACATTTTATGTTAATCATTATTAAAGTAGGTCTTATGTAAACTAGCTTAAAAAACTTAAAATAAATTTTCATCGCGAAGACCTTAATTTATACACTTCATTAAATTTAATCGAATTTTGAAGATACTTAAATTTATAAAATTTTATTATTAAGAAAGAAAGGTAACGTAGCACAACAGAAATTCAAATAAAAAATTCTAGAATTATTGAATGAAATAATAAAAACAAGGAAGTCATCCAATATGAAACATGATCACGAGCATGTATGCGTGTTTGCTATAACTTTTATTTTTTATTACGCCTAGCACTTCATCCACATTTACTTTATATTTGCTGAAGATAAAATTGCTAACCGATTGTGAGTTATTTAATCTGCAGAAAGTTCTTTAAATTGATAACGTATGTATCTACACATACACTCTACCCATAATCGATAAGAAATTAAGAAAAACCTCCTAGGCTTACATTTAATATTTATATTATACATCTTTTAAATGTATAAATGATATATTATGATATAAGCAAATCTTTGAAGGGAATAAATTCGAACATGTATGCGACCATCAAATATTTGCAGTAAAATGTATATCAAGATTTAAATATTAAATACATTGTTAGACAATGTAATACGTGTGTTTACAAATCTCTTCTCAAAATGCTTGTTAATATGCAGACACCAAAAAGATAAATACATATGTAATTATGCTGATGTTTTTACTTTAAATTCGAAGGTTATCAAAATAGTGCTCATACAACGCTCCACATGTTTCCTTATAATATGGGTTAAATATTACATTTCCGCCATTTGATATATGTGTGCACTGGGTGTCTCAAAACCTATGTCCTTAATTGAAACCACAGATAGTAGTCAAAAGAAGAAGCAAAATTTGCCATACAACAAAAGGGAAAAAGTAAATAATAACTTCGATAAAAATCAGTTTTCGTTTTCTAAGAAATTGGTTTAGTAACGCTGGTTTGTTTGTCCTTCACCAGGATTTTAAGTAAAAACGTCTTCACGCGCGCTGCCGGGAGGTTTTCTACGACAATTGCAATTACTTCTACTTTATTTATGCTTATTTATTCAGAGTAAATTTTAAAAGCAAACTGAATTCGCAGCACAATTATGCACTTCAGTTTTATTTGTTTCATTTTCATGGCAGCACATCGACCTTAACACCGTAAACTGCAAAATGTTATGTTTATGTTCATTAATAAGACGAAAATAAATGTTTACTAAAAATGTTGATAAATATTAATTAAATTCAAGAAACGAGTGGCTCAATTAGTTTTTCGAGATGAAAATTTGATTCTGGTTTAAAATAATTCGGATTTTTCAGAAACGTTTACCTACATTCGCCTTGGCGATTTATTGGTAACAATTGCATTGCCATAAAATAAAATTCGGCTGGCTCAGTTTCGTTCCTCGTACTTTATTGTTTGTTTTTATTATTATTATCATGCTGTCAAAAATTCACAGATGCTTACGTTAGGGAGGGGGTTAGAATGAAAGACGAAGTGCTGAATAATAGTTTTAGAAAAAATTCAGTCCGAGCGAGCGCGTTTGTATTTTATAAAAGACTGAGGTTAAATTAAAATTTTAAAAACATTAATAGGCTTAGTATTATTTATCAAATTTACGTAGTATGCAGTTTGTCTTGTGTTCATTTAATTCGTGTAAATATCTGTAACTGTATAACTTCGAAATCATTTTCCAATAGTAACGTGCCGAATTATATGTTAATACCGCAGGACAACATTTTGAACATTTATTGTAATTACAAATATCAGGTTCAAGGACAAGAAGTGAACTTTACTAAAATTCTAAGGTCATAATGAATGCACAGGTATGACAACACGTTTGATATGCATTTTGTACTGTACATCTTTTTACTTCGCATATTGCTAACCGTAGACGTACAGTTTCAATTCTTAAATTACGATCTGTTAAGTTTAATTTAATACAACAATGCTTGTCACATTGTACCTACTTCCTTAAGAAAGCTGCAATTTATTTTTTCATAAGCTGCACAAACACCGTGATATGAACAAAGTAAACTACAAACTTTTTAATTAAATAAGTTGAAAGTTTGTGTTTAAAATACAAATTATGACTAAGTGTTTTGATTATGTCGTCTCTTTATTAAGCTATTAAAAGAATTGCTGAAGAAGCGAGAAATAAATATCATGTAACGCAACAAAAAATGCATTTCGCTATGCCAGTAATTGTTGGTGAAACACAGACGGATATAAAAAAAATTGCCGATGACGCGCACGCAGCATCTGAGACGTTGACCTAATTCTTTCAAACGTAAATAAAAAATTTATTGCAGTTTTTGCTTTTTACTGAAAGCGGACTTGCCTCAACAAATCATAAAGTAAGTAGCATTTTCAAAACAAAGGAACTACACGCCCTTGTGATAGGTTACTTTTCATTTTTGAGCAGTACCTTTCAGATTTGGAGAATCAATCTCTTTTATAACGAGATACCTACGGTTTTAATTAAATACATAGGTTTTGAGACACCCTGTATACATATAAAGTTTTCTATGATATACATATAAAGAATTAAGCTTATTCGTAAGTCATTTTTCGCTGAAAATTTTACAGTAATTACAGGAAAGACGTGAAAAGCTAATTATGTTATTGTTAATTACAGCACTTAATTTGGAAATGATAAATTTGACGGTGGCTACTTGTTTAGTATTTACAAAATTATTCATCAATTTAGTTATTATATGAATTTTTTTACAGAAATTTAATGTAATATTAAAAAATAATTAATTGCATCATATTAATTATACTGTAGTTTACGTTTTGCAGTTTTTAAGTCCACATGTTTAATAATTATTTCGACAAGTAATTTGATAATTCGTAGATAATAAATATGTTTCATGAGATGATGAACTATTAAGTAATCATCAGAGAGCGTCTGTTCAGGTTTAGGTTTTTGATATCGGAAGTAGTGAATAAGACATTTACAAGATATTGAAGAACTGTGAATAAGTAGATATAAAATAAATGTACAGGATTCCGTAAAAATTATTTTAAATCGATGGTTATGGTTTGTTTGCATTTTTTAAGTTATGTTGCCAATGTCTCTGTGAATTATTGATAATTGATAATGACAAGCAGTAAAGAAGTCCAAGAAATAAATTAAATCTCAATATTTGTCTCATTTTGTTAGATAGGATATTAATAATACTAATTTTATGGTTTTAGAGCTAAATTATTATTATTTAACCGATTTTGATAATTTATGAACAGTTATAAATACATACATCCACCGCTTCTAAATATCAACGTCATCTAGGCTCTCTTCTGATATTTTTTACCCTAGAAAGATCGCAAAGAGAAAACGGCACTTTTTTTTAATACGTATGTGGAAATAATAAATAGAGCAGATAGCATAAATCTGTTATGTTACGCACCCAATAAAAATATTATAGGATGCTAATTCCGTTTTATTGCATGTTTACTGTTTCATTCACAAACCCACAAGTTATAAATTTATTATTGCTACGAATTGAAAAAACGAATTACATGTATTTTATGTATGTAGGATGTTTCGTTAGATGTTAGATCATCACATATTACATTAAACATATAGACACACAAACATGTCATTAAACATAATCAACACAATACATAACATGCGTACAAAAAGTTTTCTCATCTAGTGTGTTGCTCTCATTTTTTCGCATGTTAAAATATGTTCCTTACTTGATCCGTACCCTAAACAGACAAGTAAGCAAACATAACTTTAAAAAACTTGTTTTATTGATTTGATTTTACAATGGTTTTCACATTGGAAGAAAATTCTTTTGCGGTTGAATCCTACTTTCGTCACCTGTCACAACAAGTTGATCTTTCTATCTGGACCTGCAGCACTATTCTAAGAAAGGACTTGCAAATGTTCCCTTATCGTTTGACTGCCGTGCATGAATTGCTTCCAGTAGATTTTGAACCAAGGCGAAGATACGTCATTGGTTTTTGAACAATATTGACAATGACAATTGGTTGGGCAAAACTCTCCTTTCTGATGAGGCTTGGTTACATTTAACAGGATACATAATTCCCAAAATATGAGGATCTGGAGTGCAGAAAACTCTCATATTTTCATTGAAGCCCCAATCCATCCACAAAAAATTGGTGTTTGGATAGGTTTAAGTCGGAGAAGATTGATAGGTCCAATATTTTTTAATGGCACACTAACGGCACTTAGATATCGGGAAAAGATTTGCAATTTGTATATTTCCAGTAGGATGGTGCAGCGCTCCATGCTGCTGGAGATAATTTAAATTTCCTTCAAGAGTTTTTTGGAGATCAGATAATTAGCAGAAATATGGCAAACATATGGCCTCCGCGATCTTGCAATTTAACTCCTTTGGATTTCTTTGTTTGGCCCTACTTGAGAAATTCTATTTTTAAAACGCCCGTTAATGATTTACAGGAATTTACCCAAAGAATCATCGAAAAGTCTGATGAAATAAACAATTCTCCCCACATTTTGCAATGGAGGTCGCAGAAGAGTTAGAAAATGCCTCGGAGAAGGCATTTTCAACATCTGTTGAGAATTTACGTTCAACGTTATTTTCAATGTTTTCTTTTGTTTGGTTCGAAATATGTAATAAATCGTAATAATTAGTTACAATTTGTATTGTAAGCAACATGTTCGTCATAAACATTTCGGCATCTTTCTATGGAGCAATATTACGCGTTACACTATACAGCAAAGGCATTCGCAATCCGTTTGTTAATTATTATAATTTCGTATTGTGTGCGCTGCCCAATGAGAAACGAATTCTATTAGTATAAAAGATGAATCATTAATACACATTTGTACAAAGTCTAACAAAATTCAATGCGTGCGTTCGGTGTGTTATTTTTTAAAGCAATGGAATTACCTGTCGTAAATTATCGTTCGCTTCGATGTAAATATTTAACTGTTGTACAAATTTCAAGACGTAATTGACCTGCAGTTAACACACTTCTACGACACATTCATCATCAGCTGTGCTACTGTGTTAATTAGTTTTACGATTGAACGACTCTGATTCCCTACGAAACACCATCATAAACGTTTATTACAAGCCTTAAACAGTGCCTTTCGGGTATTTTTTATGAATTATAAATTATATAGAATTTTTTTTCCATAATCTATTAAGTCTCTTCTTTCGTCAGCATTTTTTTTATCGGTCACTCTGTATTTATGAGCATATGCATTAATAATTTTGCAGCATTTAGCAATAACGTGCAAAATGCAAATAAATTAATTAACTCTTAAATTATTGATCACAGATAGTTAAAGGCCGATGATCTGATGAATTTCTTTAATATTATTTACAATTGTTAGTCGACATACATTTAAACCCCCTTAAGCGGAGATGTTACCTACTTAGGTTCAGAATAAGGACATAATGTCTATTCGCTGGATATCTTTTAACCTTCTTCCAAATCTACGTCACTGTTGTACTGTTGTAAAATCGGGTTTTAAAGATGCAATCGGCGATAATAATTAATGATATATGTACTACGTAGGTATTTGTGCTTATAATTTTTAGCATCCTTACTCGCACGCTGCTTAAATTACATCGGAATAAAGTAATGCTTTAATTATTTGATTATATTAATTTCCCATAGTAAATAATAATGTTTAATTCAATTTTTAAACGAATTCGTAGTAGCACTTTTTATAAAACCTGTCGAATACTATTCAAACAATAATTTCGTCGCTTTAAAAAATAACACACCGAACGCACGTTTTGAAATTAAACTTTATACAAATTTGTATTATATAATAATTTGTCCTTTATGAGAATACAATTTGTTTCTCATTGAACAGTGTACAAATACGAAATTGTAATAATCAACAAATCAAACAGGTTACGAATGTGTTTACTGATTATAATGTTGTTATCGCCATTTCTTTGTTATAATTATACATAATTTCTCCCTTCTTTTTTGCTGTATGTACAAAATAGTATTTTTTGGATGTGTTTTAATTACCCAAGTGTTTATAATTATAATTTAACCCAACGCACCGGCACCGCGCCGTCACTTATTCTTAGCATTCACAGAGTGGGGAGTATTAAGTACAGCGTTTCAGTGCTAGGCAGTAGTGCGCTATTTTCCTATAAAATCGGCGACGCACGAATTTCGCGTCGATATTCAGTGAACCGCCGTCGTCGGATTTAATGCACGTTTTTTGAATTTCACGAACAATGGACGACGTAACAGTGGTTACGCCGAAACGGACCTTCACGCACCTGCCTGAAAGATTCCCCGTCAGTATAGATTTTCAGGACCTGACTTACACGATACCGCAGGGCAGGAAAGGTTAGTAAACATTACGTTCAATTAACCCCAATTTAAATTCAAAAATCTGACTTGCAATACGTAGCAATGACGTTTTAGTCTTGTTGAAAATATATTACAGGTAATGGACTCAGTAGAAATTAAATTAATTTTAATTATTTAAAGGCTGCTATAATTTTATTTAAAGATTAAGAAATTTCAAAAAATTTTGTATTATATGAAATTTTTAAATTGCACAGAAGTTAACGGCGTTAAATTAAGTAGTGAAATTGTCTGTGATCAAACACACTGTGTATAAATTTCGTTATTTCATTTATGTTGTTATAACTATAGCACGGTAGAATACTTCTCTTCATCCTTTTCTGATGTATATCTACCGCAGGAAACATGTATCAAGGCCGTTTTTACGTTGACAATTCATGAAAATTTAAAATCTGTTGGTTGTAGAAAAAAATATTGTATAGAATACGTGTGTAAACATATTCTTTCATATCGTGCTGGTATTTGCGCACTCGATTAAAAAGAGTTACTTTACACACTAGTTGCATAAATAACTAATAACACACTAGGAAGCCTTATAATGTGCAATTCTGAAGGTTCATTTTATGTTGAGTTTTTTTGTGTTCGAGCTGATAATCCCATTATTCTAATGGCATTAGTGTGAACGCTGAAACATTAGAATTCGAAACCTTTCACCGTTGCAATTATTTTTATTTTCTCTAGTTCAAATTTTAACAAAACGGCAGCATATTATATTGCTCGGGAAATGATGTCAGTAAACGTAATTTTATTTATTTTTATTTGTTTTATATGAATGGAATCGTAATTTATTGACATAAACGATTGAACTTATACACAAAACGAATTATAACAGAGAAATTGTTTGCTGTTCTTTTAAAACTTAATCGGCTAATAACGTACTGGTAAATATGGTCCAGTTGAGCAATGTATAGTGGTCTTATCAAGTCTGATTGTAATTCCGCTATTACAGTGAGTCTCCTCAACAAAATATAAATGCATGTCCTTGTCCATTCATACCCACTATAACAAGCAGGCGGCCAAGCAAATATCAACAAGAATTCGAAGCGTGCCTGTCAGTTTGTCTGCCTAGTCGTTATAATGATTAGAAATGATGAGATGTCTTTTTATTAGGGAGACAATACTTTTAATTCTGACTATACATATGTATACAGGGTTGGGTTACAGTCTAAATCCATTACTCTTTTACACCATTACTTGAATTTTTGTATTAATAAAATTTATAAATGTAACAATATCCTTATCGCGTAGCAAGAAATAGTTACAAGGACCACTATTTTATGATTTCAAGGTGGCAAGTAACAATAGAAAATATGTGAATAATTAAATAGTGTATAACTGGTCAAGCGTGAATCACAAACTCTTCAAAAAAAAAAAAAAAACACGAGCTTGTTATTAAGTGTTTTTAATAGAACAGATTATTCAATCCGCATGTTCTTTTCCGCGAATACAATTTTTTTTATTGCTGATTTGTGTATTGACCTGGGAAATCAAATTTAAAACCGGTTATATAAAAAAATCGATACTGTAACCAAATAAAGATAAGTGTGTCAGATTTTCCAATATCTCAAAGATATTCTTTCACCCGTCCTAGAAAGGAACTAGTATTAAAAGTTAGGTGAAGTGCAGGTCGTGATCGAAGGCTGACCTTTGTTTAACAATCTTTTAATGAGCTTCGGATTAAATGCTTCAGACGGCGGTAATTTAGATCAGCCTTCGCTCACCCAGGAGGTCTTAGAAAAGACGTCAGTGGATAATGACGATGACGACATGAAGGAGAAACATTTTACAAATTGGTATTTTTTTTTCTTGAAAATTTCTAAAAATTAAAGTTATAATTAATCAAACACAAAAGCTATATAAAATGGCTTACATTTTTCAAAGTTTGGGAAGCCTTGAAAGTGTGTAGCAATAATTTCAAGTTATAAACTAAAATATGCTTTGGGCTAGAATAGATTTATTATATTTTTTTCTAATAGATAATTTTCGAATTGCATGTTTAAAATTTGGTATCAAAAGAGACCATGAAAGTATCATTATAGTGAACGTGGCACACTTTCAAATGTCAAAACTTTATTAGCTGTCAACCGCGTAATAAAAAAACTAAGAGTAATTAATAATGAGATGAATAAAAATTGTCGCGTAAAAATTTCGAAGAAAATTTATTGTAATTCGACTGAAAAACAATCTTCGACCTCTGAAACGTCAACAACGACAGTAGCAGCAAATGAAGTAGTAAATTCTAATTTGTCAGTGTCTGCGTCAGTTTCCTCATTTTCTGGTGTAATATTTAATAATTTAACAAATTGTTCACTTACAATTTACGCTAATAAATAAAATGAATGAAAAAAAGTGTTGCTAAGTGAAATCGTGAACAAAAGTGTTGCTAACGAAAAAAGCCCCACTTCTTCTTAATTAAACAAAGTGTCTCTTCTGTCAACTACACGAAAAAGTAATTTCTGTAGACTAAGTACGGGTTGTAACGTGTACAAACAGTTTTCCCATCTAGCGTGTTAACTCTCATTTTTTTGCATGTTCATGTATGTTCTGGATGAACAGATGGAACAGATGGAAAGAACATTTCGAAGAGATACTTGGCGTTGAAGAAGAGGAAAGCCAAAATAACACAGAAGAAAATACAAATAAAGAAGTGAGCAAAAGAGCTGGAAGCAGCTTTAAGAAAAATGAAGATGGGAAAATCAACAGGACATGACAAAATTACACCGGAAATGATACAGAAGATGGGAGAAGAGGGATCTAAAATGTTGCTGGACTTGTACAACAAGATATGGATTGAGGACAAAATACCAAGCGATTGGGAAATAGGCCAGATTGTTCCAATTCACAAAAAAGGCGACAACAAAGACTGCAACAACTATAGAGGCATTACATTATTAAGTATACCCTTCAAGATATACGAACAAATAATTGAAACAAAACTACGTACAAGGGCAAAACAAAAATTATTGGAGGCCCAAAGTGGATTCCGAAAAGGAAGGAGTACACAAGATCATATTTTCACAATAAAAGAAATAGTTGCGAAGAGGATACAGTACAACAAGAAAACATATTTAGCATTTTTAGATCTACAAAAGGCTTTCGACAGTGTACCACGTAAGAAAGTATGGGAAAGTTTATATTCAAGAAAAGTAGAAACAAAGCTGATACGAGTCATACAAAATCTGTACAGAAATACAAGAAACTACGTCATTAGCAATAACAACATTTCAAAGGAGTTCCAGACACAAGAGGGGCTAAGACAGGGTGGAGCCTTAAGTCCAGTCCTATTTACAATATTCATGGACGACATAATAAGGAAATGTCAACAAGAGATGAAGAATCTACATGTAGGATACAGGAATCTACAACCAATTTCTATATCTACATGCGCCTTCGCAGACGACGTGGTTATTTTCGCAGAAAATGACAACGACCTACAAACAAACCTAACACTATGGGATGAAATACTAACACAGAACAAAATGAGAATAAATACAGAAAAGACAAAAATAATGGTTGTAGCTAAAGAACATAAGAAGACAAACATACAGATACAAGGAAGACGAATAGAACAAGTACAGAAAATTAGATACCTGGGAGTCATGTTTGATGAACAAGGAAGGCAAGAAACAGAAATAAATGAAAGGACAGAAAAGGCTAACAAACTGTATTATGCCATGAATAAGAACTTTATCGGGAAAAAAGAAATAACACGGAAAACAAAATTGAATGTATTCAAGACAATTTTCAGACCAACAATGACATATGGATGCGAGACGTGGACATTAAACAAGCATTTGAAACGAAGACTAGAAGCCACAGAAATGAAATATCTAAGGAAACTTAAAGGAGTCACGTTAAGAGACTGAATGAGAAGCGCACAAATTAGAGAAGAAATGGAAATAACATCAGTATCAGAATTTGTGGAAAGACGACAGTTAGACTGGTGGGGACACCTTCAAAGGATGAACGACAGTCGACCGGTAAAGCAAGTATGGGAATCAAGGAGGACAGGAAAAAGAAATAGAGGAAGACCACAGGAATCATGGAATAAGATACTGGGAAAAATTCTGATAAAGAAGAAGACGACATGGAACGAGGCAAAGATACTAGCAAGAGACAAAAAATTATGGAGGAAGTTTGTGTATGAAGAATAGAAAGGACATTTTATTTAATTAAATAAAGCGAGGATTACATTAATTTAAGGAGAATTAGAACAGTTTTACAGTAGGATAGATTAGGAATAGTTAAGAATAGAGATAGTGTACTGTATTAAACAATCTCTCTTATAAATCAACAAACCCCACACTGAAAGGTAAGGGGGATACGATTATATATATATATATATATATATATATATGTGTATGTTCCTTACTTGACCCGTACGCTGAACAGACAAGTACAGATGCATGACCTCTCTCACCTATTACCTTTGGATATCTTTGTTTGGCCCATACTTGAAAAATTCCATTTTTAAAACGGCCGTTAATGATTTATAGGAACTTACTCAAAGAATCATCGAAAAGTGTAATGAAATAAACAATTCTCCTCACATTTTGCAAAATGTTATTAATGGATGTCGTAGAAGAGTTAGAAAATGCCTCGCAGAAGACGGAGGCAATTTTCAACATCTGTTGTGAATTTACGTTCAACGTTATTTTCAATGTTTTATTTTGTTTGGTTTCAATACGTAATAAATCGCAATGAGTATGCTAATAATTTGGCATTGAACTATTTATCAAAAGTAACTAGCAGTTTTTACCAATGACGTAATTCAAAAATTCATAGACTTTTATTTTTGGAAATCAATTTTCGTTGAATAAACTGCGAGATAGTAGCGTTTTCGATTGACTGCTCTAGAGTACTCCCGTGCATTTTTTATGTCATGCAATAATAAGGGATTGAGATATTCCAAGAGTCTCGATAGGAGTCAATCGAAAATGCCATAGGAGAGAAATCCAAAATAGATTCTATTTTCTGAACAAAAAAACTTAAAATAGATTATTTGTCTGTGTAATGTAAGGCAATTACACACAAAAAGAATCTATTTTTAGTTTTTTTTTTCTTCAGATAATAAAATCTGTTTTGGATTTCTCTTAAATCGAATTAATTTGTTTAAATGTTAGTTTTACATTCATTACACTATTGGCTTTTAACTGTGTAACATTTCCATTTACACTAATAGCGCTTCGTTCTTTACTTTGCAATTAGAGGTGCTAAATTCAACCTCGTAGATTGCACCGTTAGAATTCTCTCATTCGTCGAACAAAGTAGGCACTTAATTAAATCGAAACCTGATGTCCCCAGAAGAAACTTGTTCTAAAGTGTGTAAAGTGAAAGTCGCAGCAATCAATCAATCAATCATAGAAATGTATGCGGAGATCCAAATCAAAAAAGTATACTATTAGAGGCTAATTAATGCTACTAGTAACCTTGACCTTTGAACTATTTAGTTTTTTTTTTTTCGAATACGCAGAATATGTTGAGTATTAGTGCGGCTCCTAGACATGTGCGTAAATTCGCAAATTCACAAGTGTAGGAGGGCATTCACATAGGCAGAGTACTGTAAAAATATTTTAAAATATTTTGTACCGACCTACGTGTATTATACCGTATTTTATCATAAAATACCGTATTTTTTACACCACTACTTGGCATATGCAAATGTTTGAGATCATTTGCAACTTGTCAAAGCGAGTTTTGCCTGCGCGATGGTTTTGTACAAATGTTTGCACACAAATGTAGAAGCGACTTTGTTGAGTAAGAACGAAAAGAAACCACTACTTTATTTGCTCACGTAACAAAGATCGCGTCAAAATCGGAACCATCCGGTTTCCAAACACGTTCTCAGTGATACTATGACAAATACACTTTGAAATGTGATTAAAAAAATTACGTTTGCGTCAATGGCGTAAACGTTAATTGTCGGTTAGAATGGTAATTAATCTTTGTCTGAATAATGCACTAAGGCTTTACGTCAACTAAATCATGATGATTTATCGTACGCATAATATTTTTTAAGGCCCAGTTGTACAATTCCAGCTTAACTTTAAGTTAAGGCTTAAACCCTTGGCAACCTGAAGAAATCATAGTTGCTAAGGGTTTAAGCTCTAGCTTAAACCCTTAGCAACCTGATGAAATTATAGTTGCTAAGGGTTTAAGTTCTAACTTAAAGTTAAGCTGGGCCTAAGTGGTTTTTCCTACTTGTAAGTTACATTTATAAAGGGTGCGTTGCAAAAGGGTAAATAAATAAATCATTCCAAGATTCAACATTTGCAGAGATATTGTTTCTTGTGCTTAAAAAGTTATCCGTTTCATTTTCCTGGGTGTAATTTTAAAATATTTTAGACCCGAATCTGGTTTGTCTGACTGGTAGAGTCAACTGAATTATAAAATGTCTGGAGCAATCATCACTGGGCGGAATGAGCTAGCCGACAATGCTTTCATCATCCCCTTAAAATTCCGCCCAGTGATAATCACTGGTTAATAATATATGCGATCAAATAAGCTATGAATACAGAAATAATGCTAATGTCAGCTATTATTAATCATACTTCTAAGTAGGTACGTGCCTGTTTAAACTCAAAATTTAAATCTGCATAGAAATAGCTGCTTACTTCTAAAGATGCATTTTCTCTTCCTGTCGTTTAAGTCTTGCAGCTAAATATTCAACAGAGCGGGAACGATTTTCGCAATTTGTTTTCTTTGCACGTCGAGTTAATTTGAAAAGTGTCGAAACCTCGTTTGCACCAATAACGGTTGCTTTGTTGCTTAAAAATCGAAGTATTTTGACGCCTCATAAATATTCCACTGGGTTTCGTGTTTAGAACACAAAACATTAAGGTGATTTCCACTCCATTCTATTTCGTTTTAATGATAATAGACGCACGCTTCGAATGGAAACTTATTTAAAATGTGACATCATTTTTATATAATTATTTTATAATTTCTTGTCCGTTGAAATTTATTATAAAATATCAGACAGTTGTAATTATATGTTTTGTGAATATAAGATAATAAATAATAACATAAATAATTGTATTTTTTCAACATTTTGACAAATATATTGTAAGAACTGTAACTATTTTCCAAAGTGTGCCACTTGGTACCGGATTGAGACCTTTTCCTTTTCTGTTGAACATCTTGAGAGCTCTAGGGACGCCGCAGAAGAAATGATCGCTTTTAAAAATATTAATTTTAACTGCAAGTGATTTCCAATGCAGTGTAGGTGGCCATTGCATGTAAAAAAAAGTTAATGGTGTTGAAATTTTGCTTGCAAAAATCGAGGTTCCTTGGCTCTTCATAAATATTCCATTCGCTTTCTCGTTTTGCAACACAAAACATTACGGTGATTTATATTCTATTTAAGTAGGTACACTTAAGTACATAGACTCCTGGACTACAAAAAGAGAACGCATAGAATTTTGCTTAATTCTATTGCCTAACGAAGATAAGGTCAAATTTAGCACAGTTTTATTATTCTCTTCATTATACACGAATATACAATGAACGCGCGTTAGGAAGTTTAGATTATTTATTTAATTATATAATTTTTATAAAAAATATCAATTTTTTTACTGCACACAGCGGGTGCGACTGACTTAACAGATGTTTCTTTTTCTTCTTTCACTTTAGCGCTATAAACTGGGCAAATGGATAAAGTTCAGTTCCATGGAACCTAGAAATTCTTTTAATTTTATTAAACAGGGCCTCATTATATATTAAAAATATGCATATCTTCACAATGTTACGTATTCTTTGAAAAAAGCCGCACATTTTCATACTTAAAACACACTCAAGAGGAAAAGAAAAACTAAATAAATTATATAAAATACGAATTTTTATTGAATAAAGTAACTACAATGTATAATTTTTCAAAATGAAAATGCATTATTCCTCGTTTCCGTTTCATTATTAAACGAGCGTTTCTCCATATCAGCAATCAACGTCAACGTTTGCAATTTAGCTTCAGTTTGCAGTCGAGGAGGAAATTTTTTAACTGTCAAAGCAATACTTCTAAAGAACGTATCTACGTCGTCTTCTTCGGCAACCTTCCTACTTCTGATTTCCCTCAGCAACTCGATGTTTTCTCTTGATCTTATGTCGAGCACTTCCGCCAATTTGTCGACAGGTATCAATTTATTGTGCAGAGGAGAAAAATAAGGGTCGTTAACGGTGTCTTTATGTATCAAGTTGTCGTTCTGTACTGTAGTGACCGAAATGTCTTTTTGGACCGTAACCGGAGCGTCTTGGTGTATTACGGAGTCTTCTTCCGGAGCTACGAAGGTCTCTGTCACTTCAATCGAGTCATTTTCTGATTCTTCTTTAGGCGTGAAAACACTTTGAAAACTTCTGTAACAATTTCATTGGTAGTTGTCACTTTAAGACTTAATTAGAAATTCTTACAGTCTTCTTCTTTCTATTGCGCCCAAAAACGATAAGTGCGGGTATAATACCCACTGCGGGGGTTTCTTTCGGGCTTTGCCACTTCTCTGGTGTTTGTAGTATGTACCTCTGATGTATCGCCATCTCTTTTTACAGTCATCTACTGCGAAAAAAATTCACCTTTGTATGAATTACTTGCTTCCTGGGTTGAAGCGTGCGTACCTCGACGTTTCGGCTGCTATTCTCAAGAGAAAATTACAGTTTTCGTTGAGGTCACAATCTGCGTATTCCTCGTTGTTGAATGGCTTCAAAATCGCAACCGAAACGTCGAGCTATTGCAAAATAATCATAGTTTGAGTTATGCAACTATTGAATAATTGTCTAATTAAGAGTGTCTCAGTTTTCTTTTTGCCTTCGTAACGAAACAACGAAAGATCTTGTTAAATGACCTCGTTTATTCTCTAATATTTTTAACCCAAAGCCATTAGGTATTTTCCAAGAAGTATCCCTATTTATTTAACCCAAAGCGATATGTATGAGAGACCCCTAATGAGAATCGGCATCGGTGGTTGGCAGTCGGTCATTGATTTAAACCGGTAATTCCAAATTGGAGTTTAATAAACGGTTATCCACTGGAATACTTTTTATCGAAAGAGTCTTTCTATGCACTTCGGTTTATTTGTTTCATTATCATGCCAGTACATCGACCTTAACACTGTAAACTTCAAAATGTTATGTTTATGTTCATTAATAAGATGAAAATAAATGTTTACTAAAAATTTTGATAAATATTAATTAAATCCAAAAAGCGAGTGGCTTGAAGAGTTTTCGTAATGAAAATTTGATTCTGGTTTAAAATAATTCGGAATTTTTAGAAACGTTTACCTACATTCGCCTTGGCGATTTATTGGTAACGATTGCACTGTCATAAAATAAAATTCAGCTGGCTCAGTTTCGTTCCTCGTACTTTATTGTTTGTTTTTATTATTATTATCATGCTGTCAAAAATTCACAGATGCTTACATTAGGGAGGGGGTTAGAATGAATGACGGAGTGCTGAATAATAGTTTTTGAGAAAATTCAGTCCGAGCGAGTGTGTTTGTCGTTTATAAAAGACCGAGGTTAAAATAAAATTTTAAAAATATTAATAGGCTTAGTATTATTTATCAAATTTACGTAATGTGCAGTTTGTTTTGTGTTAGTTTAATTCGTGTAAATATCTGTGTGTATAACTTCGAAATAATTTTCCAATAGTAACAAATAACTGGATACGACGTGCCGAATTATGTCTTCATACCGCAGGACAACATTTTGAACATTTATTGTAATTACAAATATCAGTGCCAAGAACAAGAAATGAACTTTACTAAAATTCTAAGGTCATAATGAATGCACAGGTATGACAGCACGTTTGATATGCATTTTGTGCTGTACTGTCCATTTTTTTTATTTTGCACATTGCTAACCGTAGACGTATAGTTTCAATACTTAAATTACGATCTGTTAAATTTAATTTAATACAACAATGCTTATGACATTGTACCTACTTCCTTAAGAAAGTTGCAATTTATTTTTTCATAAGCTGCACAAACACCGTGATATGAACAAAGTAAACTACAAACTTTTTAATTAAATAAGGTCAAAATTTGTGTTTAAAATACAAATTATGACTAAGTGTGTTGATTATGTCGTCTCTTTAATAAGCTATTAAAAGAATTTCTGAACAAGCGAGAAATAAATATCATGTAACGCAACGAAAAACGCATTTCGCTACGCCAGTAATTGTCCGTGAAACACAGATGGATATAAAAACAATTGCCGAAGACGCGCGCGCGGCATCTGAGACGTTGACCTAATTCTTTCAAACGTAAATAAAAAATTTATTGCAGTTCTTGTTTTTTACTGAAAGCGGACTTCCCTCAACAAATCATAAAGTAAGTAGCAGTTTCAAAACAAAGGAACTGCACGCGCTTGTGGTAGGTTAGTTTTTCATTTTTGAGCAATAGCGTCCAGATTTGGAGAATCAATCTCTTTTATAATGAATTACCTAAAGTTTTAATTAAAGACATACGGTTTGAGACACCCTATATTATAGTCAGTTAATAATAACAAACACAAAATAATTAGTCGCACTTAAGACGATCCCACCACAGAAATGCAACAAAATTTAAGTCATAAAACTTTTTGACTCATCTGTTGGTTGTAAATAAATAATAATAATGAAATTAAGGCGTGTTATTTGCTGCGTATCTAATATTACAATGTTATATTATCATGTTTAATGTATAGTACCCCCCACGGTTAAACCTCAAGCACCGACCCTGACCCCCACTGATATGCCATCGTCCGCGGCTCTCCTGCTGCTCTGTTGGTTTACGTTGGCTCTAAACTCTTTCAATGAAAGCGCTTTGTTTAGAAAATGCAAAAATTAGAGAAGTGACCGACTGCCTGCCATCGATGCCGATTTTCGTTCCCTCGTGGTCTTCCCAATGGAAACCCTCGCTCTGTTACATTAAATTTAATACATTTAACCACGAAAACGTATTGAATACACAAAAGAAACATAAGTAGGATAATATAGTTATCAAGCTAAGAGGGATACTTACAACTCCTACCAACTCTTTCAGAGATCTTCATCCAAATGGAGTCTTTCATGTCCAAGTTTCTGTAATGCTTACTTTTGGGATCGTAGATGGCTCTGAATTTGGCAATCTCGTCCACCAGTACTTGGTCCTCATCTCTGTTAAACGAAAACTTCGACATGCTTTCAGTGTTTTACCGTGTGGCTTGTCAACAACCTTCAACTAAACGCACTCCGACCTCCGATGGTTTGCATTCTAGTCGGAACGAGGCATGTTCGTGAACGGTCGGCGTCAGACGCCGTGAAAGCGTCATCCGCGTTTACGAAACGCTTCCAGTGAACGGAGTGCTTCCACTGATATTGATTTGGGAGGATGTCGGTGCGTCGGACGCAACTGCTGCGGGTTAAATTTCTTTCTTTTGCAAGAGTACTTACTCCTTTTTAGTAACATAATGAGAACAATGTTTAAACTATTTTATTATAGCTTCACGTTTGCTGTTAAGTAAGTTTTCGGTCAGTTACGACTCGGCATCGACGTTGGCTCGCAGTCGCTCCTGGTCCTAGCCGATCATTTTCGTTGCGATGGCCAGCAGCCGACAGAAACCCCTAAAAACAGTAGCGACTCGTGCATTATATTCAAACGCTTAAATTTACCAAAATATTTTTATATGTACACATTATAGCCACTGGACAACGGGCTGTTCTAATCGGTCGATTAGCTGCACACCCATTTCGAATAAAATTAATCCAATCTGCGCATTAATTTAGTAAACCTGATTCAGAGCAAAGTTTTGATTCATTTGTTCAGTTAATGAACGGCCGGCCCATCGCTACCCACATGAGTCATTTACAATTAGTCGTATTTGAACTCTTATATGTACTTGTGCTTTATTGTTTATTAAGTCTGATGAAGGCTTAAAATGGATTCCCTACTGATTCGCAATCATTAGTACCGACAATTTCGATAAAAATCATGGTAATAGACGCTTCAGGAACGCAGGTCTATTAAAACAGACCAGAGCAGCACCCAATGCCCGCATTTACTGCCCGAGCGTTTGTACCGGTAACTGACTTTCAATAAATGAATCGACCTGCCTTCTGGTTTATGGGTTTTATATATCGAGGCCAGTCTTTGATACGGGACTCGTTTGTCTAGTCCCGTGTTCGTTATCTACTTTTGAAGAAAGACCCGCCTGCGACACGGTAATCTTATAACATCTGAACGTTTTAAACACCGAGAAGTTCTTGTTCTTATCTGAGTGATAACTGTTTTGGCGGCCAGCAGAGACGTATAGTCGAACACCGATCAACAAAATTTACGTTAAAACAGCGAGTTGATTGTTGAACTTCATTGTCGACATAAAACCGATGTAATTTACAGGCGGTTGAACTAAAACCCTCGACTGTTCTAAAAATGTATTAACTATAAATATCTCTTTAAAATAAAAACTCATTGAAAAATATTTTGTGCAAAAGTTTTATGGTCATGATCACTTCGTCCTCTACAAACACAAAAAAAAGTATTTCTTTAATTACCGGTGTATAGGGTGGGCCTTTTTAGACGACTTCTTCAAATTTGAAAATATTTCTTGTAAAATTGGTTCGCCTTCTACCTAGTTCCACTGATCCTCTTCATCAAAAGTATCAGAACCATCCTTATCAGCCTTGTTTTCTTCTTGTAATGGTTATTTTATACAAGTAGGTAAGATTTCATTGCCAATCCAATAAATAAAATAAGTGGGACATAATTTCCGGGAAAAGATTTGTACTCGCCGCAACGCGCCGCGTTTGTAGTGGACGAACCTTTCCTTACAGATCCCGCGCTGCCCCGCATCGCTCCGCGCCTCTTACTGACCTAGTGAACCGAATGTAAAGCAGGTGTGGTTGCGTTACGTTTCTTCGCTTTCCGAAGCGTGTGCTTCATAATTTATGATCAATTAAAAAAAAAATTAGAGAAATTAATACGACAGG
Organism: Serrognathus titanus; assembly: GCA_039766575.1. Classification (NCBI taxonomy): domain Eukaryota; kingdom Metazoa; phylum Arthropoda; class Insecta; order Coleoptera; family Lucanidae; genus Serrognathus; species Serrognathus titanus. The sequence goes on from CM077912.1 coordinate 7,262,024, forward strand.
ACAGGTTCTTAATAGGACTACGAACGCCCTACTTATATTTATGGATAGATCTCCACTGAGTTTATCATGAATACCCTATTACATTACATATAGGGCATAGAGAAAAAAAAGGGAATGTCAAATTTTTAAGGAACTGACATTCTTGCACCATTTATTAGAAAACAAACAAACCTCTTTTTATTATGAATATTAACATAATAAATATCCCTAAAGCCCAGTTTAACTTTAAGCTTCAATTTTATCCCATAGGAACATTTGTTTTTATAATTGATACTATAAACTGACGTTTAAAGTTAAACCACGATTGGAATACCTGGCCTAAGTAGCTAATCAAAGAAATGCAATTATCTCAAAATAAAATAAAAGTGACACTCCCCCATAGCCTTTACATGAGGTGTCTGAAAATGCGTCAGCTGTACACTATTACTTTGAGCTAAAATTGCTCCTTATCTGATTTATAAATGGTAAAACCAAGGGATGCATTGAGATTGAGCAGTGGACGTCTGTGCCGTAATCTTCCGCCACAAAAACCTGCTTTTCAGTGCGGAAGCCAATGGTTGCATACGATTTCTGATTTGTATCGATTTAAATTGATTCAAAAAGAATTTACGCGTTCGTTTCGTGTACGATTTGTTAACCTAATCCAAATCACTTCTGAGTGATAACTTCACGTCTGAAGAAGATCACGACAAGATGATCGAAACGTCAAGTTCTGCAAACTTTTTACACGGCAGGGAACCCGAGAATTGAAGAACAACCATCAACGACGGCTGTGAAAGTCTGAAGACTACATTAAATGCGAATTTAATGCAGCTATAATACACAGCCCACATCGAATGCTGACATTCCGTCAGTGTTTTAATATATTTCATTCATGTTATGCTGTATATACAGGTGATTCTTCAATAGAGCGCCAAATAATAATCCGTACAAGAATAGAAATCACAGATTATAGTTAAACTGGTAAAAAAAAATTGCGTTCTTTACTTCTCGAAAAATAATTAATCAAAAATTTTACCCAAATACACGATACTTCTGGTTAGGAACCAGCAGCTAAAAGAATGAAAATAAATACAGTCATAAATGTTTTATCTTTTATGGCTGTTGTGACGAGAAATCGAGCGAACTTGACCTTCAACGGAATTCAATGTAACCAACTGAAAGAAGAGCTTTAAAATATTTACGGCAATATTGATAAAATCACTTGTACTAAATTAATTAGTACAAATTTTATAAAATGAGGATAACAGAGGTTTGCAATTTGATCACCAAGTATATTCCCATTAGCATTACACGCTTTGTTTCTCGTTAAGTTTGCCTGTTTGCGTCCGAAAAAAATTTGTTTGTCTCAAATAGGCTGTTAGTTTTTGCAAAAATAAATAAATTTCACTCGCTTTTAAGTAAGATTAATAAATGTGCAATAACAAACGGTTGGCTTTACAATTATGGCCGCAGATACTTATAATTTGTGTTTTTATGGTACCTATGCCCAATAAAAATTCCACCCCTAAGCATCGTTTAGTGGCCTTCTTCTTGTGAAGTTTAGTAGTTACTTACAATCAGACGGGAGTGTACATTGGCAGAACACAAAATGAGTCGCTTTTCGATATCAGAAAAAACCGATATGGTTTTGTTATACGGCGAAGCATTAGGAAATGCACGTCGCGCTCGTTTTTTGTGAATCGAAAAATTTCCTTTACGACAAGTGCCGCATAGGAGCACTTTTGTTTCGTTGGTGCAGCATTTGCGTGATCACGGACATTTTCGTCCTGCAAATGGTCGTGGCCCAAAGATAATTCCACGAGTGTTGGATGCTGAGAAAATATTCTAAATATTGTCGACGAAGAACCCAGTATCAGTACTAGAAGATTGGCATACAGAGCTGGAGTTTCCCAATCGATGGCTTAGAGAATTCTCCATCATCCATACCGTGTACAAAAAGTACAAACATTACAGCTGGGAGATGCAAATCATCGTGTTAGGTTTTGTCAGTGAATATTAAATAAAGTTGATCAAAACAACGAATTTTTAAACGTGGTATTGTTCACCGATGATGCTTGTTTTCCTCGGGACGGTGGACGTATGGAGTGACGAAAATCCACACGCTACAGCGGAATTCCATCATCAGCAGCAATTTTCGGCAAACGTTTGAGCTGGGCTGGTATTGTTGCTAATACTTTGATCGGTCCTTACATTTTACCGCAGCATTTGAATGCCATAAATTATTTAGAATTTTTAAATAATGATCTTGAGTTACTATTAGATGATGTGTCCTTAGCTGTGCGACGCGATATATGATGGAGCACGCCCTCATGCAGCTCGTGTTGTGAGAGAGTGGTTAAACACTAATTACAATAATGGTTGGATTGAACGCTATGGTCCAGTGCTTTGGCCCCCGCGGTCCCCTAACTTAAATCCCTGTGATTTTTTTGTGGGGGTGGATGTAACAGCTTGTCTATTCTACCCCAGTGCATAATGTACAGAAGTTGCATGAACGCGTCGAACATGCTGCTGAAGTGATTCGAAATGTACCTGATTTTTTCGAACGTGTAAGAGAAAACTTGAGAAAACGGTCTATAGCTTGCATTGATAACAAAGGTCTTCAGTTTAAGCATCCGTTTTGACAGATAAAACCGGAATTTTTAAATTATTTATCACAATTATTTTTTATTTATTTCATAGTACGACAACCACAATTTAAAGCATAAAGCACTCAGTATTACGAGCGTAATGCAGGGTGTTTTAAATTGTTACGGGGTACTGTCTTTTGTTGAAACTGATTTTAGTCGGATCTGATTTAAATGTCCAAGCGGAGTGACGTTCACAGGTCATCGTCTTCATGCTAATAAACTAATAAATGCTCGGATGAATTTAAACGTTTGAGGCAGCTCATTAACAGCGGCGTTCTCTCTATTAAATAAGTTTCACGGTTAACTTTTGTAGTTTTATTGCTCTGGGTAATAAACACAATAAAACGTACGAAAACACGATATCATAAAACTTACGATTGCGACGAACTCCATACACATTGGCGTAACGTGCTTTTTGGGGACATTTTTAATTATAAATTTTCTCAAAGAATTTTTTAACATTTTTCTTTCTCATAACCTATGTTTTAATTCGTTTTTTGGCGGTTTATTCAAGAATCACCCTGTATACTTTGTGACCTTTCAAAATAATTACGCAGTATAGGAATGTCTGTAGTCGACATACCTATAATAATAAAGCTATCTTTCTGAAGCAATTCCATAATACAGTTAAAAAAGTAGTTCTCTCTAAAAATCGTTTAAAATTGATTGCTGAAGTAATTAATTTTTAATCTGAAAAAAAGGAAACTCGATATAATAATATCGTATGAACAGACAATAATTTTACTGGCGAAAATTAAAAATAATGAGTTTCAGAAGTGTTAAGGTTCCTTCCTTTCGAAATGGATACAGAAAGCAATTTCTGAAAATCCGGAACATGGAAACGTATTCCGAAAAAATAATCTTGAGTAAGGGTATGCCACAAGGTTTAATACTAGACCCCCTACTTTACATTATCTTATAAGATGGGGGATTGTTCGGTGATGATCGATCATTATGAAGGCAACTGATGATCAACTTAAGGCAAAATTTCAAAACTTTACGAATTCAAAATGGACTACAAATAAATACAGAAAAAAGTAAATTTTGTTCTGAGGCAGTAAGATCCAGTGAATTTATATCAAAATTTGGCATTTACTTGAGTAAATTTTGTAATAATTCTAGATTCGTGTTTGAATTGGATATCGAACATAGAGTTTTTTTTATCCTACAGAGTAAGACTTAATACGTTCACTATGTTGACAGGTGAAAAGTGATTTCTATTTATGTGCGTAACGCATTTCATTTTGCTCAATAATTCTTTAATGAACGTATAATAATACCACGGTAAACGAACAAAAAAATTGAATCCGACTATTAAGAGACTAACGATAAACATTTATGTTTCATTAACTTGTAACCGTAAATTTCCTGTTAGCTCCTAACTATTAAATGCAACGGAAACAGTACTTTCAAGCGTTGGCGTTGAGTTTATCAACAAATAGATCATGATGACCATGCATGTTTCTCATGCATTAGAAATTCAAGACCAACATGTCTGGATCTTCAACCTCTCCATTGTAGTTTTTTCGAAGGCGTTTGTTAATGGAGTTTATTATGCATGGACGTACCTTTGTCCGTCTTTAAAATCGTAAAATGCATGCATAAAGTGGACGTATAATCAGACATTGTTTTTTTTTTCTTTTTCAGGTTCAAAGGTTATTTTACGGGGCGTTAGCGGCCAGTTTAGGTCAGGTGAACTCACTGCGATTTTGGGCCCCTCTGGAGCAGGCAAGAGTACTTTACTCAATGTTTTAGCGGGATACAAGTAAGTTTTTAATTTTGCATCGTCACCAATATATTTTTAGCCTAAGCTACGTATTCATACAATCTTTAATGTAACTATTATGTGCGACGTTTTTTGTTGACACAAAAGTTGCATTTTATCACGATAATTAAAACGTAATAAATCTTTTTAATCTTGACCTATATCCTTGAAGTTGCTTCATGAAACGAGACTTGATGGGTCAAGTTCTTGTTTGGACGTTAATCTTCCTTGTACACCGTCAATGTCGTATCTATTTATTTTGAATTTACAGTTATTTAAAGAGTATAGTTGCAATAACATCTCCTTTCTTTTTTTTAATAACTAGTTAACTATTAATTGGATGAAAATATAAATACCCTAGCTATTAAGGATTTTTAAATTAAAAATTATTTAATAGTGATTGTTAGATATTTCCTTGTCACGCAGTATTTTGCAATCAATTACTTAATAATTATTCAAAATGAAATGTAATAAAACAAACTGTGTGTTTTAATTTTTGTAATCGTCCACAGTCGTTTTAATATCAACATTTTATTGCGTTAAACAATTTAAGTCGAGTATCCTTTTACTTCTTACTTCTCCGTAGCATTCTTTGTTCTAGTGAAAAGTATTTAGTAATTATTCCAGACACTTTCACTTTCTCTTAATATTTACAGCAAGATTGGAACGTAAGGTGCAATATATCTTTGCAAGATGTCTGTATAGAGCAAGTAATTTTTGTTATTAGGTACCAAGATAATATCTTCTACCGTTGTTAGGTACTCACCGAATATGTAATTTACATTTATTTTTATTTTCTTATTCAGAAATTTGACGTTTTAAATAAGAAATCACGAACATAATTAAATTTAAATAAAAATTAAGTTAAATTATAGTTGAATTGTTCCGAATAGGTTTTAATTTTATTACTGTTTTAGAGAAAGGCCAAATTATTTCGACGAATGGTGACTGGTGATGATCACCTTAACTATACGTATTATGTTTTTAAACACAGCACTGATTTGAAAATGATTGTTGCTTTTATAGAAGTATTCTTGGTAATTACATGAGTAGTACAGAAGAGACTGCGTCAAAGTCATTAAGTACTTCTTGTTTTTAACGCTTTGGTTCTATTATTTCACGATATAAATATATTTTTCCAGTGAAATAATAATAATAATAAGACATATTATATGTTATTATTTTCATATTATGTGTGTTTTTCGCTTACAGATAAAAACAGTAAATACCTTTATATGAATGTACAGAGTGTTAATTATTGTTGTTATTGTGTTAATTATTTCGCAAAAAAAAGTAAGAGCATGAACGCTTTTTAAGTGTAGCAGTAAATTGGAGTACAAAGTTCTAGGATTATTATTTCATTGACTACACAGAGTATGACTTGACAAACATCTGAATTTCGTTTTATTACATGTTTAATAGCTGGGAACGAAAGTTTGCGTTGGTGTTTAAATTGCTGAGGACGTTTGAAAATCTCAGAAGCTCAGGCAGGATTATTAAAAATTGACGAATCTCCTAAACACATCGGGTTTCTCCGAAAATGTGAAACGCTTCATTATACCTGCAGTTCATCGCTGACAATTGTTTTTAACTTAATAACTGGCAAACTTAGTTCGTCATTCATTCTAACTTATAGCTTCCGTCGATGTGAAGATAGCAAAGAACATAAAATAATTAAAAAAAAAAATTATTAGGTACAGCTGTAGGATGCACAAGTTTTAAACGTCGGTAGTGGTATGAGTACAATATTTGATCACTTCCATGAACGTCATAGATTACGAGAAAGTGTTTAAAACATTCTATGGAACAGAACAGAACTACCCTCACCCCACACCTATAAGTTCTCATGGAGCACCAGCAGCGGAAACAGCAGCAGCAGCACCGACAAAGAAAAACATCAACAACAGCAACTCTGAAGGTATATTCTTGCGAGAAAAAACGAAACGTCGAAGAATTTGTAACGACATCCGGAATAAAATGAAATATCCCAATGTTCGACTTGTAACATAATAATAACTACTTTTGCTTTTACTATGTCTCAAACTTTTCTTAAGATTATTTATTTACGTAATAATCTACGACAGTGGCTGACCTTCAGTTTTGCATATAGTACTCATAATAAACAAATACACTCATTAAATTTCGATTAAGTTCTACAACAAACCACGAGAATATTTGCGATTTATTACTGTGTAACAACGTACAAACGTATGGAGGAAGAATCAAAGCAATCAATAGTTCATTGACATGGTAAGCGGCACGTGTTACAGCTACATGTTTTTTTTATAAACAGTAATAGACGTAATTAAAGCCGCTTGGCTAAAGAATGCACGTGAATTTTGACCACCAAGCAGTTACATAATAGAAATAAATATCGTATAGCTATCAGATTTACGCACTTTTCGTTCATGGATGCTGCAAAACCGTCAAAAACTGATAAGTAACTAAAAACAAACAATTAGTGCCATGGTTCAAAACACTGCATTTTGTGTAGACACTTTTAAACGTGGGTTTATGCAAGTAAATTGGTAACAAAAGAAAGAAATTTATGTTTGTGCTAACCCAATGGTTCACGACATCTGTAAATTTACAACAAAATTGGCAACCAACTCAGAAACGAAGTTTAGTCTAGTTTTATTATTTTTGACCTTCGCGCTCTAACAAGACAAACTGGTATTCATCATTTTAATTATTGTTTATGACCTTTTAAATAATTGGGTTATTATCACCGCATGATTACAACAATTAAGTATTATTTCATCATAAGGAATTTTTTGATATGGCAGTGAAATTTTTGATTTCCGTTTCTATTAAAAGAGGAACTCAGTTTATGTAAGATTTACTAATTACAAATTAATTTCTGTTTCAGGAACCATGGGGCAACAGGGTCGGTTTTTGTTAACGGCAAGCCACGTAATATGAAACAGTTTCGAAGAATTTCGAGGTATATCATGCAGGAAGACCTACTGCAACCATGGTTAACAGTACAAGAGTCGATGATGATAGCCGCAGATCTCAAATTGGGCAATGCTATGAACAAAAGGGAAAAAATTATATCTGTACGTATTTTATTATCACATTAAAAAAAAAAAGTCTACCAAATGCACCTGTTCAAAGAATATTTGATTAATTAATTATTTAATTAATATACAGGGTATTGCCGAATTTGAATAATTAATTAAAAGCGCAAATATTAGGAAATTCTGTTCCAAAAACGTACAAGGCGATATAATTGTCTTCCAAACTCAACCGGAAGAAGGTGCAACAAATAATCAACATTGAATTTTTTTATGTCGCGTTGAAGTTAGGTCACTTACAGGTCTTTATAAAAATAAGTAAATCTGAAGACAAATGTGGCTTTTATCTATTAAAAATGATATATAATTGCATTTTGTAATTGTCGAGGTGTTATCGAATTACATGTACTGTAATTGCTTCGAAGATTGCACCATCCTTGCCTCAACATCATGCACATTTGACCACAACTACCAGATGCTCGAGCAATAACTTTCATTTCTTGCAAAACTTTGTAATGCACGAATAGGTTTGTTATACTAAGTTGGTGTAGAATTAGTGAATTCTTCTAGAAAACTGCAGGACCCCACAAAATGATACCATTCACTATTCCTCGTTTGAGAGCAGGAAAGGTTACACGTTTCAAATCGATCATTTTTAATTTGTATAAATCTGATGGTTATTCAAATTTGGACGTATGGTATGGACGTAGGTCAGTACCACCGACTGTACCTACTGCATAATTGATAATTCAGTAATTCTGAATCAATAAGCTGATTTGAATACAATACTAACTTTTATAGAAACTTCAGTAAAATACTGGCGCGTGCGAAAATTAACGCAACAATTTATTATAGGCACGTGCTCTGTATACAAGGTGTCTCAAAACAAATGTCTGTAATTAAAATTGTAGGTATCTCATTATAAAGGAGATCGATTCTCCAAATCTGAACGGTATGGCAAAAAAAATGAAAAACTGACCTAGCACAAGCACGTGCAGGCCCTTTGTTTTGAAACCTCTGCTTATTTTATGACTTGTTGAAGCAAGTCCGCTTTCAATAAAAGGCAAAAACTGCAATAATTTTTTATTTATGTTTGAAAGAATTAGGTAAACGTCTCAAATGCGGCGCGTGCGTCATCGGCAATTTTTTTTATATCCGTCTGTGTTTCATCGACAATTACTGGCATAGCGAAATGTGTTTTTCGTTGCATTACATGATATTTATTTCTCGCTTGTTCAGCAATTCTTTTAATAGCTCATTAAAGAGACGACATAATCAACACACTTAGCCATAATTTGTATTTTAAACACAGATTTTTAACTTATTTAATTAAAAAGTTTGTAGTTTACTTTGTTCATATCACGGTGTTTGTGCAGCTTATGAAAAAATAAATTGCAGCTTTGTTAAGGAAGTAGGTACAATGTGACAAGCATTGTATTAAATTAAATTTAACAGATCGTAATTTAAGAATTGAAACTGTACGTTTACGGTTAGCAATATGCGAAATAAAAAAAAACGTACAGTACAGCACAAAATGCATATCAAACATGTTATCATACCTGTGCGTTCATTATGACCTTAGAATTTTAGTAACGTTCACTTCTTGTTTTTGGCACTGATATTTGCAATTACAATAAACGTTCAAAATGTTGTCCTGCGGTAATTAACACATAATTCGGCACGTCGTATCCAGTTATTTGTTACTATTGGAAAATTATTTCGAAATTATGTGCACAGATATTTACACGAATTAAACTAACACAAAACAAACCACACACTACGTAAGTTTGATAAATAATACTAAGCCTTTTAATGTTTTTAAAAACTTATTTTAACCTCAGTCTTTTATAAAGTACAAACGCACTCGTTCGGACTGAATTTTCTCAAAAACTATTAATCAGCACTTCGTCTTTCATTCTAACCCCCTTCCTAATGTAAGCATCTGTGAATTTATCACAGCATGATAATAATAATAATAAAAACAACAATAAAGTACGAGGAACGAAACTGTGCCAGCTGAATTTTATTTTATGACAGTGCAATTGTTATCAATAAATCGCCAAGGCGAATGTAGGTAAACGTTTCTGAAAATTCCGAATTATTTTAAACCAGAATCAAATTTTCATCACGAAAACTAATTGAGCCACTCGTTTCTTGAATTTAATTAATATTTATCAACATTTTTAGTAAACATTTATTTTCGTCTTATTAATGAACATAAACATAACATTTTCAGTTTACAGTGTTAAGGTCGATGTACGTCAAGAAAATTAAACAAATAAAACTGAAGTGCATAATTGTGCTACGAATTCAGTTTGCTTTTAAATTTTACTTTGAATAAATAAGCGTAAATAAAGTAGTAATAAGTAATTGCAATTGTCGTAGGAAACCTCCCGGCAGCGCGCGTCAAGACGTTTTTATTTAAAATCCTGGCGAATTTCTTTTGCGAGGGTCAAACATGACCTAGCCCAACAGAACATCTCGGCGTTTATTCGTTTATGGCCACAAAAAACACAAATTTTGCACAGCTGAGACATTTAAATCCATTTCAACCAGCGTTACTAAAACAATTTCATAGAAAACAAAAACTGATTTTTACCGGAGTTATTATTTACTTTTTCCCTATTGTTGTATGACAAATTTTGCCTCTTTTTTTGACTACTATCTGTGGTTTCAATTAAAGACATAGATTTTGAGACACACAGATAAGGTATTTGCTGTAGGTAAAATATCAAATTCAATTAAATCCGTAACATTTCAGTTTAAATATTAATTTACTTATTATAACATTTTTAAAATATCACTTCTTCTTGATCATAAAAAAAGAATTTGATAATGATGGCCAAATACACTACACCTGACTAAAAATATCAAAAGAAAGAAAATATTTGAAAGTAAAGTAAAACACTAAAAAAAGTAATAAGCTCCATATTGAACGAAATAATTACATTTTGTTGTTAAAAAAATGGTGAATACAAATAAAGGTGGGTAAATACTTGTGAGCTGTAGTGTAGATCAACAAAATTAGGAGTCCTCTTTATCGAATTAAAATATTGTTAGCATTAATTTTATACATTCGCGTGTCTAAAGTCTGCCTTTTATTAAACAATATTTTTTTTTCTCTTATCTCGTACTAACTACATGACGCAGGAAGTTTCTTCTTTGTTCTTATCATTATCATAAATTTATTTTCATTGTTTTAGCGCGGAACGGAAGCATCTAAATGTAAATTTATACTGCAACGTTATATTTACTCATCGATAAGTGTTTCTCCTTTTACAAATGTGTTTGGCAATTTAAAAACTAAAATTAATCTTGGCTGTTTGGATTTTTTTTCGTGTTTTGAAAACTTAAATAAATTATTTCTAATAATATACAATATATTCTGGCCATAATCTATGCGAAATAAGCTATTTTGTTCCATTAAAAATCACTTGGCTCATATATTATTCAAATTATTCGTAAAATTTTTTAATGGTTAAACTTTACATCCGGGTCATCGTTTTTTATAGGATTTCTTTAATATCTAATAAGAATACCAGTGAATGGCTTCATTTACTTAAAATTTCGTGTGGGCAATTTTGCAACTTTCCCTTTAGCAGCTGCTTTAACGAATGTACATATATTATACTTACAAGATACAACTCGTTATACTGTTCCTCTTTCCTCAGTTAACAATTACTTATACGAAATCATCACTACTTTATTTTTTGTTTTTTTTTTTTAATCAGCTATTGACCTTTCTTTAGTTTTACGCAGTTACGTATTATAACGAGTAAATGATAATTAGAACGGCTCTTAAAAGTGAGCGTACATATCAAGTTTTCCTTGAATAGCGTTCATATAATGAGTAATAACGTATTGATTTATTATTTATTGAAGTTTAGAAAAGTGATAGTTTTCCAGTGAGTGAAAATGTTTGAATTCACGAGTGGATCAAATTTACACAAACATGGAAATTCACTTTTCTAACGTGTAGATCATGCTATTTTTTTGTGTAGTTGATGAAAATAACGCTAACATTATGAGAGTGTCGATGAATAATAATATATTATCAAAGTATGTCAAGCATTTGTTGACATAGTAACAAAACATATGAGCAAGTAAATAATTTGTGAAAAAACGTTCATCTAAAATGAGTCAATCAAACGAGAATAATGAAGAAATTTTACAATTGGTATCAGAAGCAGAGTCAAGTTTATTACCTAAAAAGTCCAAAGCAAAGTACGAGAAACTTACCAACAGTTCTGTGGGTGGAGAAATGAAAAAAATGTGCAAGGGGTAAATGAAGATATTCTAATTGGGTACTTTTTTGAAAAGGTTTGTTTTACTTATAAGATTTATTGGCACTGATTTTTAAATATTCTTAGGTGAAAACTCTTAAAGCTTCAACACTATGGTCAGTATACTCGATGCTGAGAAGTACTTTACAAATAAATGAAAATGAGGATATTTCTGCATATAAAAAATTGCTGGCTTACCTGAAACGTTAAAATGATGGTTATGTGGCAAAAAAATCGAGAATTCTATCGATAGATAATGTGAAGGAGTTTTTAGAAAAAGCTCCCGATGACAGTTTTCTGCTTATGAAGGTAGTTTTGGTAATTGCTTTGCATGGAGCATGTCGGGCGGAAGAATTACGTTTACTAAAAGTGGATGATGTAGATATGATATTTTGGTCATAACATTACATGACAAGAAAAAACGAGTCTTTACAGTTACATCGGAAAATAGAGTAAACGGGATTGAGCTTTACAAAAAGTATTTGAATTTGAGATCCAAAAATGTTGACCATCGCAGACTATTTATATTTTATAAACAGGGCAAGTGCACAAAGCAACCAATTGGTATAAACACCTTCTACAATTTACCAAAGAAAATTGCTGCGTACTTAGGGCTACCGGAGCCGAATAGCTTCACAGGCCATGGTTTCCGAAGGACATCAGCGACTTTTTTTGGCCGACAGTGGAGCTGACATGCAAGTTTTGAAGAGACACGGCGGCTGGCGTAGTAGAGCTGTTGCAGAAGCCTACGTCGAAGATAGCATCGAAAATAAAGTAAAAATTTCAAAAATTTTTTTTTGTAATTCGACTGAAAATCAATCTTCGACCCCTGAAACGTCAACATCAACAGTAGCAGCAAGTGAAGTAATAAATTCTAATTTGTCAGTGTCTGCGTTGAGGTCAGTTTCCTCATCTTCTGGTGTAATATTTAATAATTTAACAAATTGTTCATTTACAATTTACGCTAATAAATAAAATTAATGGAAAAAAGTGTTGCTAACTGAAATCATGAAGAAAAATGTTGCTAACGAGAAAAGTTCCACTTTTCTTCACTATTTTTGATTAAACAATGTGTCACTTTTCTGTCAACTACACGAAAAAAATTATTTATGTGACATAGCAGTTGCAACAAAGGAAGATATACGCCGGAGTAAGTGTATAGTCCGGAGTAAGTGTATAGTCCTAAAGGACATTAATAGGTTATTATGACATTACAAGCTAAGTAAAATGTACAACTCTCGTTTTAAGTTGGACCCTATTTTTTTGTGCTCGCGACTGTACATGTGTCGTAAAATTTTCAGACAATGGATTTTAAATTTTAATTAAAATAAAAAAAGGATTTACTAAACGTACACAAAATTTAATGTCAAATCGTGATCGTATTTATTTAAGCACCGCAACACAAAATTTCTTGCAAGAGGTATTAAAGGATTCAACATGCTCAATACCAATCGACTGCACGTGATACATAATTTATTTATTTATCTCGTATTGTGCGTATATATAAATAATTTGCATAATTAGTGGTTGTAATAAGCGTATGCATAAATCAATTTTTATTTATTTAAAACGTTTAGAGTAAATATAAAAGCGAGTACAAGGCTACTTGCTCTTGATAATTATTCGTCCATATGAATTAATTTAGAAATTAAAGGCAAAATAACATCATTATAGATTTAATTAATATTTATTTGGTATCAATTAAAAGAAAAACAAATGTTCTTTATAATCAACAATAATAAATTAAACGTTTTTTCTGTTTTTGTTTAAAACGAATTATGTGAGTGATAGTGTATAATTAACATTACCAACATTTTTTATTTCTTTTAGGTAAATGAAATATTGGAAATGTTAAGACTCACGAATACCAAAATTACATTGACAGACAAATTGTCAGGAGGCGAGCGGAAAAGACTGTCCATAGCTCTAGAACTAGTAAATAATCCACCCGTGTTATTTCTTGATGAACCCACGACGTAAGTGTCTTCATTGTGAAATATGCAATATAAAATTGTATTTTATTATTTTGGAAAACTTTTGGATTCACAGGGGGTTAGATGATCTAGCAAGTTCTCAATGTGTTGCTTTATTGAAGGATTTAGCAGAAGGAGGCAGAACTGTGATATGCTCAATACATACACCCAGCGCTCGATTATTTACAATGTTCGATCATGTTTACATCATATCCAACGGGCAATGTGCGTATCAAGGATACGGTCCAGATGTGGTCTCGTTTTTATCTAACATAGGACTAACTTGCCCTACCCATTACAATCCTGCAGATTTTGGTATGCAGTTTTCTCTTTATGAGAATCTAAAATTCTTCGTTTTCATGCATTTTTTTTTCTATTTCCTTCTTACAGTACACATATAATAAAGTGTTTTAGTAATCGAGGCATGCAGCGGGGATTACGGAAATTTCTCAGATAAAATGGTAAGTGCTGCCGAACAACACATGACACATCGCCTACCAGCACCGAATATTAATGAAACTGATGGAAACGATGATATAATTACCCTGCCAACTAAAAACAAGGTTCAATCATTAGATGAGTACAAGTACGAATCTTCTGGATGGTTGCAATTCAAGACGTTGCTGTTTCGGATGTGGTTACAAATGCTTAGAGACAAGGTAGTTTGAAGGACGATTTAAGTGAATTAATTTAACAATTTTTTTTTAGTATTATTTATTGATGAAGGTGGCTCTTCATGTAATCTTAGGAATATTTATTGGATACGTATTTTACAATATAGGGCAAGACGGTTCGCAAACTATATACAATTTTGGATATTGTTATACAGTCTGCATTTTTTTCCTATACGTACCACTCTTACCTATTTTATTGAGTTGTAAGTATAATAATTCAGTTGAGATAATAAAGTTCTTGATCCTTCTTTTTAGTCCCCATGCAAATCAGGACTTTAAAAAGAGAGTACTTCAATCGCTGGTATAGTCTGAAAGCTTACTTCTTAGCTTTAACTGTGTCTACAATTCCATCAACCATCGTACTATCTTTTATTTATGTTGTATTTTCTTATCCATTAAGCGGCCAACCGCTAGAACTCTACAGGATTTCCGTTTTTTATTTAATTTGTGTGCTAACGGCGTTTGTTTCCGAAAGTATAGGACTGATGATTTCTTCCGTACTAAGCGTCGTGGTAAGTATATTGAGAGAAACGAATCCTTTTGATACAACAATATCTTATATTTTTTTATAGAATAGTATATTTGTTGGGCCGACAATGTCCGTCCCCTTCATGTTACTTGCTGTATATGGAATGGGTGCAGGCGAGGACAGCATTCCTTTATTAATGAAAATCATAATGCATTTCAGTTACTTGAGATATTCCTTAGAAGGCATTGTGACAGCAGTTTTGGGTGGTAGAGGTAAACTCAAATGTTCTGAAGATTTTTGCATCTTTGGGGACGTCGACTACTTCCTGAAGATGATGGGAATGGCTAATAAGAAAGTGTGGATCGATTTAATTACGCTATTCATGTTATATGTAGTGTTTAGACTAATTTGTTTCTTTTTAATAAGACAGCGACTATCACCAAATAAGACAATTAGGGCTTTACAGGTGGTTGTACGGCTTATTAAAAATCAGTTGAATTTATCTAGGTAATTTATGTAGAGAGATGGAAAGATTGCTGTAGTTTTATATTTTTTTAATACTGATTGGAAAGGAAAAATAAATTTCATAAAGAAGTGACATATTGAAAGTTGAATATACTTTATTAAGTGTAGTACTTTTTTTAGGTTTATTAATTTTGTACGTTTTGTAAAATTGTTTTTGAGAAATTTTGTTAATAAAATTACTTTACATCTGTAGTTTTGTCTACAATATAAAATATATTGCATATATTTACTATATTATTTGCTATTGCTGATACAATTCTAAAATATGCAGTAGAGATTAAGATAATATTAGAAAACAATTAAAAAACGATTAATGAAGTAAATAATAATAATAATAATAATAATAAACTTTATTTCAAAACAACTGTATATGCAAATTTACAAAAAGCCAAGTAACAATATGTTAATTAAATTAATAGCTTTGTCAATGAAATTAACAATAAAAAATAGATGACTAAATTATACGAAAAAAAATTTTTTTTCAACTAATCTGTGACTTTTAAACCTTATCTTTAAGTTTAGCAAATTATAAATAAACAATAATACGAAATACGGGAATAGCTTCAAAGGTTATTGGCACAGTGTAGATTTCATAATTTTGTTTGTATTTTATGTTTCTTTTTCTAAAGGAATTTTATAGCACATTAAATACGTTATTTATATCAGTGGAAGCACATTACGATTATTTATGTCAGTTTTCACACATTACGATTATTTATGTCAGTTTTTCACTTAAGAAACTTACTGATGAAGATATTTTGATAAAATTATTTTAAGATAATTAAAAGTATTTTTATTTACAAGTAAATATCATATACCTTATGTTTCATTTAGATTCACAAACATACACGTACCTACCAATATACTTCTGTTCAGAAAGTAACACTTGTAATATGGAGCTTAGCGGACAAGCGAAAGTTAAGTTTTATATTTTTTAATTTATATTATACAGGATGTTCTTCAACTTCATGCATGACCTTCACTCACACAGTGTTCGAAGTTCCCCATTGCGCGAGATGTAAACATACGTCGGCTCGACGAAGCAGGGATTCACATGCGTTACGGAATTGGTTCTGTTTTCGAATATTTTCCACTGCGTGCGTTGAATTCGTCTATTGTATTTACTTCTTCGCCATACACTAGATTTTTTAAATGTCCCCAAAGATAAAAGTCTAATGGATTAAGGTCTAATATTTTCTAATATTTAAATTTACATCTTCTAGGAGTTCCGGCAAATTAGTTTGCAAGAAACGTAAATACACCATTTCGTCCAAACGGTTAGGTAAAACAAATAGACCGATTAAAGTTCCGTTTAACATACCTGCACACAGATTGACCGAAAAGCGTTGTTGAAAACTACGGCGCCGCATTGCATGAGAATTTTTTTCTGCCCACACTGCATCCCTTGTAAACACTGATTCGTCGTAACGCTGTGCATACAAACGTCTTGCAGCCAACGCATTTTGACCACATTCGCCATAAATTAAAATCATGTCCACAAGAACAGCATTGGAAAATTCGGCCATGTTTTCAACGCGACAAAGTACAGCTGACAACTGACCCACTTAACAGCCAATGCTGACATCAACAAATTGCTTCGAGGACGTAATTACGTCATAAAAATAAACCAGGGACTATTAAACTGTTTCATCGTTCGCCAAAAACATTTATTATCTCTAATATTTATTAATCAATTGTTACACAAAAACTGCTTCATTCTAACACTTTTAATATAAACTTTCACTGGTTTCATTTTTTGTATGAAATTAAGAAAGACCTAGTATAGTTATTGTATCTTCTCTAATAATCTATGGATGAGTTCTAAATTCTTATTCATTATCGCGCTAGGGACACCCAGTATACTTTTACTGTGGTCATGTAAAAAATTGTCTTATTTAGAACAAATAGAAAAGCAGATTACATGCATAGATTGAATATTTTATAAAGAAAAAAATTAATATGCAATTTTTTTAGCTTCATTTGCCTTAAAAAACAGTAATATGCAAATTACGCATGTAAAAAAAATCATAAAATCGTTTCAACAAGTTTCTAAATGTTTTCGCTCAGAAGGTCGTATTTCGAGAGACTAATCTTCGGCGAACCATCACAGCATAATAATTAGAATGCGTACATAATTAATTAATTTCGCATCTCTTATTTTAATTAGATTTTCAGATAAAATAGTAATGTTATAAATAATATACTATGAATACCAAAAGTATTTTCTTTTGTGGATGAAAATCAACGATTTAAATTAAAATTATTCTAATAAAAACGTTCTTCAAAAGTTTATGTTCATCATGTGCTAATTTATGAATAAATTACGTTACGTGGAAAGTAACAAAATTACCATTAAGATTCGCCCGTAATCTTAATTTTAACTAGGTGCAAGTAATTATACAATTTTTCCATTTTTTTATATTGTTCTTAATTACAAATACAAATAATTATATTTGAAAATGATTCGTATAACTAATATATGCTAAATATTCAATACCTATCATTTAGTTGTGTCTTGTAGCGGCTCTTCTAAATAAACAATACAATAATTAATAAAAAACAATTATTCACTTTATAAGCTTCACTATTTCCAAAATATTAGTTTGAAAGTGAGAATTTAGCCAACGTAACAGACAGAAAGCGGTATAGGCACATAAAATTGATGGAGGAAGTTTTTATACGGTCTAGCCCCTTCCAGAGGCGTGCCTTTTCCCTATTAGAACCTAAAACTATCTTGTTCGCACATCACATATTTCTTTAATTTAATTTTCTGCGCTATTTATTGTAATTCAATTTCTATGATCTCAGTTTGAATCAGTTTTATTTACTTTATTTTTAATTTTTGTCAAAATGACCAATAATTTAGGCTCGTTCAATACAATACTTAATTTCAATGAAGTTCGCGAATGTATTGCAAAGAGCACTGCACAGGGTGCCATGAAATAATACCGTAAATGTACCAGTTGCTGATAGTGACCCAATAGTTGACAGTATTTTTTATTTATGAGAAAAATAAAATAAGTACTATTTGAAATTAAGTCTATTTAAATCTAGGAACATTTTTATTATTTGGGCTACTGTTGGTGTCACCATTTTCGTGGTAAAGTTGACGCAGGTTTGGCGGGAATGCCGCAAAAGATCACGTCAACTGTTCTGTCAGTGTAACGCTAAAAATCTTATCAGATAAGCTAAGAACATGAATGACTTAACTAAGCAATATAATTTTTCTATTTAAAGTTTTAAATGTTTTATCAGTTGTAATGTTTTCAAATTATCTTAAATTTTACTGAAAACAACAGCTAAACATTTAAATTTATTTACTTTTCTAAAAAAAATTATGTATCAGGCTTTGGTGCAATAAAATTCTACGTAACGTGAACCTGATGCTCAAATGTCAGGCACTATGACTTACTTTAAAAAATATAGAGTAATTTTTTTTTACACATCTGTATGGATAATTCACGATTTTTATTAAAACGAATTATCTCCCTCACAGTATTAGATGGACCACTGCCTGACATGCCTTTAATGGTTCTAAAGTTAAATTAGAAATCTTTACTGATGGTAGTTGTTGACACCTAGTTTTTTTTTCGAATAAAATGGAAAATAAAAAGATACTAAAGCATTCATAGTTGAATATGCATCAAGCATTGGAAGCAATTAAATTTGGGATGCCAGTTTCAACTGCTTCCAAAACTTACAAGGTGCCAAGAACAAGCTTTAATGTGCTAGAATTTTTCATATATTGAAATATATATATTTTTATACCAATTTATTTTAAACTTTTTTTCTACAGCGTAGGTATTTAGTACTTGGATAAAAATTCCTTACCAAATATTTTCTTTGTCAGCTGCTGGGACATAAAATATCCACTACTGGATCAAGATCTGTCAGCTTCTGGTACATCTGTACATTTTTCATTTAAAATTGAATTTAAATTTTATCAATATTTATATTACTTGATTAAAAAGTTCATTGTAATTATCTCTTCATAAAGATTTAATGTAAACAAGAATTAGCTTAAAAGTTTTTTAAATAAGACATTGATTAAATAAATTATCTGACATACCACCTTAAGACCTCAGCTACTGGTACATTTACAGTTTTACTTTATTTTTAATTAATATAACGAGTAAATACTAATTTAATCAAAATTGCACAAAAATTCCATAAAGTATACAAATTGTCTGCCATTTTGTTCTAAACAAACGATTCCGTTTTCTTATGGTTTGAGCTGACATCACCAATTCAAGGACTACACCACTGCACCACTGTGCATTTTTCTTATTCAATAAGGTCGGAATATTTGTTTCTATAAAATTCGTTTTGCAGAAGTTCTTGCTAATAGCTGCTTCTGAATTTTCGCCAACTTAAACCAAAAATTTTCATAAACAAAAAAGTTATAAAGGCTTTTAGAAATCGTAGCTCAAAATGCGGTCTTCACCATTAACTTTTGTCTTAAAAATCGAACTCCAGGAGTCATGGTAAGTTTTTTTCTTCTAAAAACAGATGTTTCCTATTAAAAATGTCGAATTTGGCCCACCCTGTACGTTCGCTTTGATTCGAGAGCATGTAATCTTTACCGGCAATAAGAGTATGAGTAACAACTGTACATACATACTTATGTTTAAACGTTTAAAACCTATGCGGTATTTCACCATAATTGAGATAAGTTAAATATAGTTTTAAAAATGTGTCATCGCTGAACAATTATTTATTCTTCCTAGAAACTCCTAATCTTATTTCAGTGGTAATGCAAACTTCATTTCATCCATGACTTAGTGTAAATAAATATGAAAAAAACGAATAACCCTGAAAATTTTCGTAGATATACACCAGCATTTTATAAAATAAATTGTGCAATTTGCAAATTTTCGTAGTTTATTTCTTTCGCATACAATTTTTTTATCAGTTACGGGATAATTATCAAAATTTCAAAATTTTTGTCCTTCGCTATTTTTTCTAAAGTAAACTTCTTTATGAATTACTCTAATGGGGAATTTTAAATTTTAAATTTATTTTTAAATGTAACTTGCAGATTATTTTCTTTATAGAATTCGCCCCTTTGCACGAAATTATTAATATTCCGTGCAAAAAAGGAAACGTTCAAAGACTAACGATTTTAAGTGTCCAGAGTAATTTATAAATTGTTTTATTTTATTAAAATTTTCAATACGAAACTTGTATTACAAACAAAAATAAAATACTTAATATACTGACAGTTACACTTAAGATGTTTAAACTGTGAAACTATTATTAAAATATCTTTAACCATGATCAAATTATAAGACATGACGTCATTTCTCCTATTCGCCTCTATTCTTCCATTTTAATGCAAATACGCATGTAATAAACAGTAAAGAAGCTAATAAACAACAACAAAATACGTATCAAAAAGAACGCAGCTCTGTGACAACCGGCTAGGCTAGATGACATGGTTAAAACATCAAAAGCATATCCCTCTGTTATTTATCGATAAATTTTAAAAATTTTGTCATAAGTCGGATATTATTATTATTATTATTATTTAATAAAATATTCTATTTCAAAGATGAGGAAACTTCACCATTCTCGTGTTGATCTAGTGTCGGTGTCCTATCTTAGTGTTTTTAGTCTGTGTTCAACAGAGTCATTCAACGTGTCATAATTCTAACCTCTTAAAATGTGAAACGTCAAAGTACGTCTAGAATTCGATTATATACTTTTATTTTTGATTCTGCATGAAGAAACTTGCGCAAAAATCAACGAAATAATGCTAACGATTCATCAAAATACGATCTAAATTTTTCAGTCCTTTCTAATGTGCTCTGACATACAATTTGCTTTTCCTCTACTGGTTCTCCTCAGAAGATTTCACTACTTTCACAATAATCGGTTGCTTTAGAAAGTAGTATCACGTCGAATTCGTGAATAATACTTTATTAACATGCACAACATAAATTTCATAGAGATTTTGCTGTCTTGCATGATTTCGTTCATGATAATCATGTCGAGTTTGATGAACAGCTTCGAGAAACACTTACCGGAGTTCATAAGGCAAACGTTCAGGTACGGAAAATTTGCACACGACAAAAAATCGGCCCTTGCAATTGAGGTGCCTAAAGCATGGTTCAAACATTTCTACCTCTATTCATCTATTATCTCAACTTTATGTTTGTGGTTTTGTCTCAAAGTGTACGTATTCGATTCTGATCTTCCTCAATGGTTTTTTGAATTATTGGATATATCTGCTGGTGGATACAGACAACCTTCCGGTAAGGATAATTAATTTATGAAATTCTTTTATTATGAAGTCTTTTTCTTTTTAAGTAAATCCCAGCAGGGTACTATTAGCAATGACACTGCTAACATTACAGTGTATTCGAAGGGCATATGATACACATTTCGTATCTGTTTTTGGTGCAAAAAGCAAAATGAACCTCTCACATTACTTGGTTGGATATATTCATTATACTGCATGTGTTTTGACAATACTGGCTGAAGCACCGAATTTTTCAAGATATTTTCGTAAGCGAATACTTTTCAGTAAAACTCGGAACTAATTTAAGTCAATTCTAGGCGTTCATGTCGTTTTGCAATGGTCTGATTTAAACGTCCTCGACGTGTTTGCAACTATGTTATTTATGTGGGCATGGTTGCATCAATATAGAGTTACTGTGATTTTAGCAAATTTAAGAAAAAATAAGAAAGGTAATTAATATTCTGGAAGTATATGATATGAATCATGTAGGCTTTTCTTGTTAATAGGTTCCGTGGTAACACAGGATCATAAATTACCAAATGGTGATTGGTTTAAGTATGTATCGTCGCCTCATTTATTGGCAGAGATTCTTATGTACACAGCACTGACTCTTATTTTATGGACAAACACGACTTGGTGGTTTGTATATGTGTGGGTTTTAACAAATCAGGTAAAATAAACTCGTCAGAGATATCAGTTTATTCACCAGAAGAGTTTTACAGGTAGAAACAGCGTTGCTAAGCCACTGGTGGTACCAAGAGAAGTTCACAGATCTACCTAAAGACAGGAAAGCTCTAATTCCATTCATTTATTAGTCACTACGTAAATATATTCGATTTAGAGTCTAAGCTAATAAAAAAATAAATAAATTTTGCTAAGCAATAAATAAAGAACTGCTATGCAGTTGAAATTGAACTACGGAATTATTTTAAAAAGGGAAGTAAATCTTCCAATTTTTCAAGGTAAACATCGGGGACCAACTCTTGGTCTTCCTTTTTGTCTGATTCTTTCCACTGGTGCACCTCTTCAAGTTTTGAGATTCCAGTCAGCACAAGAAGCGTTTGGAAACCACATCTTCTTCCCAGCAGTATATCTGTGTTGCACCTAAAAAAAATTTAATCATATTAATCGATCTGTGATGGTAATAAATAAATTTCTTTAAGTAACATGTAACTTGAAACACAATTTTTTAATAATACTATCTATTTAGACAACTTGTTTTTTTATGGTTTAATGTCTGATTTAATAATATACGTCCTTGGTTATAATGCATTGTAAGTGGAATTAATTTGCTTGTTTAAAGCATGTTTCAATGAAATAAAATCATGTCTGTCTCAAGGGCAAATATAAATCAATATGACCTGATTTGTTCTGCACGTTATATTGATCTAGATGATTTGCTGATTCTTTTTTACTTAATCTTAGTTATTTATAAATTGAAATGATTGCGAATTGATAAATTAATCTTTACGAGCCTTCTAAGAAGGGATAATCTTTTAATCTGTGAACCTTTATGAGCTGATTTAATTGTAATTCCAGGATTCTAAGAAAGTGTGCAGTTTTTATTACCTGTCGCCTATCATGATTGTTCTCTTTGGATCAACATTATGTTCTTTCACGATGGTATCAGCAACATACAAATGAGGTTTTCCAACAATCACAGGTTCTCTTCCTGCACACGTTCGTACCGCTTGAAGAATTGCACCGGTTCCTGGAATAACAAGACCCGTATCCATGGGGAACCTTTCGTCTGCATTGGTTCCAATAAAATAACAACTCGGGTCACTCAAATAGCTCGCCGCTTTCAACATTTTCACATAGGATATGTGCTCATCGAAGCCGACTATGACGGCACCCACTTCCGGATCTAATTTCACATCCTCTGCCATTTTTCCTATATCAGTTTGCAACACATCAGGCTGCAATACAATGGAGCAATTACTAAATTACTCATTTCAAAAATTGAATTAAAGTAAAGAATTTACTTTCACTTTTATAAAAAAGACAATTACTTACTCCACTGCCAATGTGTTTGATTCCAACCAGATCCAATTCTTGTGTAATCCCTTTTGACCCAACAACGTACACTGTCTTGTTAAAATTCTTTCTCTTTAAATAACTTGCTGCTAGGTACGCAGACGATAGAATTTCTTCCTAAAATATTTTTTTTTTTAATTTAGATGGATCTCTTCGTGAAGATCCTATACAAACCTTCTTCGAAATAAACCCCATCTTTTTTGCTTTAGCCACGAATTCATCTCTCAACTTAGTAGAATTATTCGTAACGAAAAATATCTGCTTACCAAGCTCCCTCAAACGATTTATAACTTCAGAAGCACGCCCGATTGCCTCGTTCTCCAACCAAAGCACACCATCGCAGTCCGTCAGCACTGTATCAAACGACTCTATGAAGTTCTTAACTTCGTCCTTCGGGAGCTTGGATAGATTGCTCGAGGACATGTGATACATGCTCATTTTAATTGCGAAAAAAATGCGCTCAAATTCAAAAAGCCGGTCGCGTCTGAATGAAAAGATGAATGAATTAGTTTTGAACTTACGTGAGCTTAAAATAAAAAAAGGGAAAACATCACTTACGTTTGCTTGTTCGGGCGAGCGTGAAGGTGACTTTTGCTTAACGGTGGTTTTTAGGCTCTGAGCCAATTTAGCTTTGTGTGCTCTGCGTCATAATAACCATAATGATCAAATTCGCAGAATTTTTAATGAATTGCGAGTGCGACGTCATCCCCCCCACTTGCAAATAGCTCCGGTAAATGCCCTACTACCAGCGTTGCCAGATCAATGTTCAATGTTCAATTGTTTCAGTTTTATGGACTATGAGTGTCAATTGACAATTATTGTAACTTATTATAGATGAAAGTTACTATCTCATATGAAAAATAATAAACAAAATTGATGAAAATATTCATAAGTTTAACGATAATAAAAATACACAGCGGATATAAAAGAATTATTTACATCTAGTTGGCTTTGCAATTTTCTTGTTAGTACATTTTGATTTGCCGCCTTGTTCTCTACTGTCAAAATGAAATGTTATTAAATATCAGTTTTTGACAATCAATTTGGTTAATTTGTTTATATCAGTTCAGTGCTGCCAGTTGTCATATGATTATCAGATATTTAACATAATATTTGTTTAATAAAAACTAAAAAGTTAAGGTAATCGATAATTTTAACTTAAGGTGTGTTCATAGGGTGAGTTAAGTGAACGGTTGAACAGCACAAAATCGCTTACTCAACGCCCAGACTACATCACCTGACCAATCAGCGGTTGAGAAAATTGAACACGTGGTTTGGTCTGACCAATTTAACCGTTCACTTATCGCAGCCTTTGTTAGTTTGGAACCGTTGGAAATGTGTACCAATGAATGGGCGCTTTCAGTGGACGCAACATTTGACTAAAACCAGAAACATATTTCATTTATATTTATGTTTAAACAAGTGATGAAAATAAAAGACCATCGCCTTTGCGATACAATTTAACAGATTAATATTTTTGTTTTTAACAAGTTTGATGAGAAAGCAAGAGAAACAATAGAATCTAAAAATATACTAGTAATAATAAAAACAACATACAAGCGATTTTGAAGCATTAATTCAGTAGATTAATAACCAAAAACAAAAGACCATCGTTTTATAGCATAATTTAGGATTAATAAATTTAAAAGAAGAAACTGTTTGAGAGGAAAATATAGATGAAAAACAAATGAACAAAATTTTAAAAAATAAATAAGACAAAGGACAATCGATTTTAGAGCACGATTGAGTAGATTCATAAGAGAAAAAAAAATAACAATACAAAACAAAGTGTTATTTGTTTTAAATATGGTCAATAGGTTGTTAAATGCTAATATTTTATAAATATTCATGTTGGCATAGATTTTCATTGCAATCTCCATCTCGCGTTAAATAGCAAAAATAATTCAAGTAGAAATTGTTGCTGCGTTCGGTAATTACATCTCAGATGTGAGCGTAGAGGAAGTAGATGTTGATCACGTGATTCTGGATGAATGTGATTTCCTCAACTATTAATGAACGAATCCGAGTAAAATTTTAGGCGGCATAAGACTTGACAGTTCGGTTGACAGATAACTAACCCTTAAATTTATTTATTGTATGTACTTAACATTTAAAAAATGAACATTAACTATATCATAGCATAGAATCTAGTGACGGAAAACATAAACATAACCTAATTTTTTGCAAAATCAAGTTTTCTTGTCAATTTGTTGTCTTAGTAACGTCAAACAAATATTTTAAAAATGTCACTTTTGTGGTTTTACTAGAGAATGCAATCGCTTCCTTGTATAATTTGCAAAAGATTTTCATATTTTTATCATTAATTCCTGTTCTTGTTTTGGGATTTTAGAAATTCAAAAAAGGGATAAGTTTTTCTAAATTTTTCAATAAACCAAAATTTTTTTAAGGTACAGAGTTCTGATGAAGCCCAATAAGGCCGAAATACATGTATAAACTCTTTCCTAACGCTTTCTATACTGCCAGTTACACAATTATAATTAATTTTCCTAATTTTTTGCGTACAAAACGTACAATTTTGCAAAATGCGGTAACATTTAGCGTATTGTGCGCATGATCCTAACAATTCATCGGTGACCTTGATCAAAATACTCCGAGCGAATTAGTGTTGCCAACTTAGGGGATTTTTAAGTGTCAAAGGGTGAATTTAGGGGATAACGTTCTTTAGGGGATTTTTCAGGGTTTTTTTAACACTAACATTAACATCTCGCATTATTACGTTAAATTAAAATTAAAATAAAATGCAAATACTTTGAGTGCAAGTGAAACGAAAACGCTATAATATTTAGAACTAATTTTTTAGTTACATTAAAGCAAACGAAAACAAAAATGATTTAAAAAAGAAATAGAAATATACACCTGCAGACTTGTGAATAAAAACAAATTTTAAGGGAACGTGTTTTTCATTTGGGTGATTTTTAAACCTTAGATGGGGGAAAACGTTGTCAATGGGTTGGCAACACTGGAGCGAATCGAGTTTCCTCAAACGCATTCCTCGGTGAATAACCAAACGCTTTGGATTTAACTCGAAGGCCTCGCTTTACAATTAGCGAACGCTTCGGAGTAATAACCGAACACTGCATGTGTTTGTCGGTAAATCCCACGAGCATTTTTCCTTATGTTGCATGAATTGCTTTTCAAAAATACAAAAATTATTATTTTTATTATTTAAAAAAGAAACTGTTTGCCTTTTGTTCTATTTTAATTGATTTAAGTGATTCAGTTTGGTATTCGCATCCCTGTAACTTTTTTGTTTTTATTTTTAGAAAAATTACAATTGTTTATTTGACAAGATGAAACACTTCCGGTTTAAGCGGAATTAGTTTAAAAAAATTAAATAGGACACCTGTATGTTTTTGCAATTTTGGACCGTGGAGGTAATTCTGAATCGAAATGATGTAAAATATCCTATATACACCAAACTTTGTTTTCCTAAAAATAGAAATAATACCAAGGAATACCAAGCTGAATCACCCGGTATATTCCGAATTAAAAAAAGTGTTCGAATTATTATTATTCTTTGGAACTTCGAGAATCAAGTTGCGTATCTGGTAATTTATTTAATTAAATTTAATTATTTTATTTAGTGACTTTTAAGGCCTTAGTAACAATTCTAAAAATAAATGTCACTGTAAAGTAAATTTATGTCGCGTTTATAAAGATAGGCCTTAAACATCTCGGATTAAAGTTTAACCTTGACTTAATGCAGTTTTACAATAGAATCCAGCCAAGAGATAACAGTTTAAATGACGTAGAAAATAATGTAGTTTTTAACACAGTTTATTCAAGATAACAGAGGCACAGTAAACAGTAAACAATACGTGCAGTTTTTAACATAATATTGCGCTTTATTTACTATTTTTGAACCCGGATTTAGTTGATTTTGCAATTTTCTTACATGTAAATTTTTATTTGCCATTTTATTCAAAGTGAACAATATTATTAAATATCAGTCAGTTCCTTATACAATACAATAGGTGCGTTCGTTTTACATTCAATTCAGATCAGTAAATATCAGAAGTGAGATAAGATTTGCTGAATTGACATCAAAAAAAGAAAAAAACAAGTTTTTCCATTTATATCGCGCAAACGTCAAATTAAACATTCAGTCATTACGCGTGCATTCTAACCTAACTAAAAATAGACTGGGTTTACTCTTGTTAAGTCGATCCGTGGACACACTGTACATGGTGCGCTCATTTTAATTCGTGACGCCTTAAAAATGAAAATAGGCAACCCATTCTACTTCCGTGTTTTTAGTAAATTATAAAAACACGAATTTATTTCTGATTTGATCGATGGGTTGCCTTTTCTAAAGCCTTCAAGGTCACGATTTAAAATGGACCGCCTGTATAATACGAATACGCTGCGCCAACTTTCTCAAAGTCATTACTAAAATGACCTTTGTATATTATTTTTGCGTTATTTTAAGACATTCAATAGCGCCACCTGTTGAAACTTGACGATAGTCTTCTTTTCAATTGTTTCTACGAGGGTGATTCATTAGTTATTGAGCGGCTATATTTAAAAACCACCGTCCATTGTTCGACTGACAGTCATTTCTGGACGGTAAAGAAAAATGAGTTGCGTTGTTACAAAGACGTTCAACAACGCCATCTTTTAAAACATGCCGAAAGTTTCTTCGCTTGTTTTTAGGGGGGCGGTTCGCTAGCTATTTCTCGCGATGCGGAAGATCAATAACAAAATGTCGCTGAAATGAAGAAATATGTAAATAACCTGTTAACTCTGAGGAAGGCAAATAATTCTTTGTTTTGTTTTCAATTGTTTTTTCTTTTAATTTATCTATTGAATTGTGTTCTAAAATCGATTGTCATTTGTTTTCGTTTTACAAAAATATTATTGTTTAAAATTACGTTCGTTTGTTTTCTTTGATTTGTCACCTTCACACCCAAACAGTTTCTTTTTAAATCTATTAATCAACTGAATTGTTTTGTAAAATCGATTGTGTTTTGTTTTTATAATAATTTTTTTTGTTGTTTATTTTTCGAATTTTTATTGTGTTGTTTCTTTTTAAATGATTTTTTTAAATTTACACATTAATCAACTGAATTACATTGTATTTATTTATTTATTTGTTTTCTTTGTATTGGTATTTAAAATGTAATTTCTGAGATCTGAAAATATATTAATACGCTTCACTAGATGTCGCTGAATGTCTTTAACGTTCAATTGTTTTTTCTTTGTTTTCATGTTTAATTTTTTTTTACTGCCTATTGGTTACCGAATTCAATTGTTGCTCTCGTTTTTCCTTCCAATATTTTTGCTTATACAGTGCGTTTCATTTCTCATCGACACATCCCTGATTTTTTTAAATTTATTAACGGAAAGCATAATTCCTTCTTTACCATTTGAAGTACAGGGATTATGTTGTTCACTGGTTGTTCACTGTCGGAAATGGACATTATGTTACAACTGTTCGAATTTCACAAGAAAATTAGATCTGATTTTTACAAATCGACAAGAAAACGAGTAAGCTAAGGAGTGAGATGAGACTCCAAATAATAAACTAAATATTAAATCATTTCATTTATCGGTTAAAGGGCCTGGCATCAGCAGAAAGAAACGAACTTAAATGTAATCAAATTTAACAAATTAATAACACCAGAGGCACAGGGGCAGCTAAAAATAGGATATAATCAATAATTTGTCAAAACATTGTTGAAAATCGTCAGAGAAAAAAAATAATAATCATAAGATCATAAAATTTGAATTGGAGTAGATTTCTTGTGAGATCTGGCATCACTGCCTAGTGCAGGTAATAGTTCTCATTATACTCAAAAGATGGAGCAGCAAACAATAATGTTTCATCCT
The DNA here is from genome assembly GCA_039766575.1 of Serrognathus titanus. Classification (NCBI taxonomy): domain Eukaryota; kingdom Metazoa; phylum Arthropoda; class Insecta; order Coleoptera; family Lucanidae; genus Serrognathus; species Serrognathus titanus. The sequence continues at coordinate 7,291,488 of CM077912.1, forward strand.
TGAATGCAACAATGGATTTCGAATGAAAAAAAATACGCACTGTTCAAAATAGGTATTTAAAATAAACGATCAAAAAAAAATTCTTATTATAATTTCTGGGACCTAAAAATATATTAATACGCTTCACTAGATGTCACTGAACGTCTTTAAAACGTTCATTTGTTTTTGTATACGTACAGTGCAATGCGCATGACTATACAATCAAGGTCCTTTAACTTTTTATTGAATAAGAACCGGCAGAAATGAATGTCAAAGTACTCGGCATATTGAGCGGGAGGAGAGTTTTGCGCGTACCTTCTTTCAACAGTGTGCTTCCAACTTTTTCTCGTTTTCTAAGAACTTCCGCAGCCTCAGCCATGCCCATTAAAGTGAGTAGCGAATTAACACAACCCCTAAACTCCTGCTTACATAATAATTTGCGTTTTGATGTGCTGAGGTTATATAAAAAAAAATGTCACTCTGTGTTAGATTTCGTTATCTCTGAGTTCGTTTCTTTTTCTGGCAGGAAGGAGATACGTTACCAAACGTCGACCTTTTCGAAGACACTCCAGCCAATAAGGTCAACCTTGCAAAACTTTCCGAAAACAAAAAGATAATTATTTTTGCAGTGCCTGGAGCATTCACTCCAGGCTGCTCCAAGGTGAGTACTTAGTTCCACTTGCATCCTTGGAATACAGTTGCATAACTCAGGTATTTTCTAGCTTTCTCATTTATGCTGATTAACTGTGGTTTTGCAGACTCATTTACCTGGTTATGTAAAAAAAGCAGAAGAGTTGAAGGCCAAAGGCATAACCGAGATCGTTTGTGTGTCTGTAAATGATCCTTTCGTCATGGCTGCTTGGGGTAAAGATCAAGGAGTCAGCGGAAAGATACGTATGCTGGCTGATCCACAGGGGAATTTCACGAAGGCCCTCGAGTTACAGACTGACTTGGCTGTTCTCGGTGGATTGAGAAGCAAGCGATATTCTATGGTCGTGGATAATGGAAAGGTCACGTCTTTGCAGGTTGAACCTGATGGAACTGGATTGTCGTGTTCACTTGCTGAAGCCATAAAGTTGTAGATCTGATCCACTTACGGTCACGTAATTGTTATTGTTTTCTTTGCATTTCTTTTGTATAATTTTTATTAAATTTAGGATCTGCCAGATAAGTTTTGTTATTATAAATTTTTGCTTAAGCACTGTTTTTTCTTTTCTAAACATTTGGCGCCAATGGGTTTGTGATGGCCTGAGGAGTTTTGATTACTGATATAAGAGGAATGATCTTTTAAATTTTTATTAATCGATTTCAGTGAAAGTTTGTTGTAATTTACTATTAAAATGTAACTTAGGGTATTGGCTTATACAGCATGTCTCTAAAATGCATGGACATAGCTTAACTAAAGCAAAATAAGATGATTAATTCAAGTATATACATTCAAAAGTGCTTTGTTAACTCAGTATTATGTTTCAAAGTTCTTATAATGAAAGCCCTTTTGAATTTATCTGGATAATATTTGGTATGAGGGCCCACAGGAATGTAAATCATATTTTCAGATGGCTTTAGTAATTTGCTATGGACTGCTAGTATACAAAACAGGATTGTCGCGACACAGATCTTGCAATAATATTTGAAATTTCTTACGGTTTAGTGATAAAATAGGAAATAGGTTGCACCAGCTTAGATTCAAGCAAATGCTCATTATAGTTTATTTTCAGAAAGAAGCAATTATTAGTTAACTTTTCTGTGTATTTGCAATTTTTGATATCTGTTATGATTTAGTCAAACAATAGAAAAAATTAAAAGACTACAACGTCTTTTTCTGTAAATAGTTTTAAATTAGAATTTGAATCTTGTAGGCTGTACACAGTGTCGCCAACTTCTGAAAAGCATAAATCTCTCAAAAGTTACCAAAAAATCCCCTTTCAACATACAGGGAGATCGAAATTGATTGTCCTGATTCTACATTGCTTTCCACGAGCTTAATATCGATATTTACATCTAATTATTAAAATGAAGTTAGCGACATAGGGAGAACTGGGGAAGTTACTAAGATTTTGTTGACAGTTAATTCATGAAGAATAGTTTATTTCATTGTAATAGCAATTTTACTAAACAATAATTATGTTCTTCATTAATTAGGTTAGGTTCGGATGTAAGTTTCATAAACGTTTTATGCACGTCACTGCTTTTCGTTCTAACCTGCACGTGACAGGTGTAAATATTGATATCAAACTCACGGAAATTAGTATAGAATCAAGACAATCAATTTCGATGTAGAAAATCACTAAAATTTGTTACTCAATTGAGGAATACATTAAAAAAAAACCCTAAAAAATTCATTAAAAATATGTAATATTTAAATTTTTTTATCAACTCTGGCCATGAAATCTGGACGCCACCTCTTGGCTTATGTGAAAAGTAAGTCATTGCACACATCGTTACTGATTTATAGTAAAGCCGTTCAAATTTCATGGCAAGATTTGATAAAAACGTTAAAAAACACTCGATATTAAGACGTCAAATAAAGTAAGTGAGATCAGGTGATTACCACGTTTACCGAACCAACGTCAACTCCAAGCGTGGGAGTTTCTGAACGCAAAATTTATGTATAAAGTTAAAGAAAACATAAACAAAAGACGGCCTATTTTACGCCACAATTCAATAGATTCATAATAAATTTCAGAACAAAACTGAAAAGAAAACAAAAAAATTAAAAAAATAATAAAATAAAAAACGATCGATTTTACAACACAATTTAATAGATTTTAATAAGTTTGAAAAAAGAACCATAAGAAAGCAAAGAAAATTAAATAAGATTTTTAAGAAATACGAAATAGTAAAATTTTAAAAGCAATAAAAAACAAAAGACAATCGTATTTTAGATAATTAATCGCTGATTGGCAGCACTGTTTAGTAGGCTGTACTCAGTGTTACTAACGTGTAAAAAGCAGACATTCCTCAACATAGAAAATCCCTAAAATTTGTTGCTACAATGTAGTCAAGAATCACTGTTTGAGTTGGTAGTGCTAAATTCTATTTTTAAATGGTAACCGGTTGTTGACGGCTTGACAATGACAGTCGTCACTTTACAATGACAGTCGTCACTTTACAATGACAGTCGTCACTTTACAAACGTCAATTGACATTTCAAATTCAAATGCTAATTTTTATTCGCATAACCTACAATCTTGTCGCTGTTTAGGTTACGTCAAATAAACCAACGAAACATGTATTCGGTTGCAGTGTTGCAAATAGCCGAATAAAAAACTGCTCTTAATTGTATTGCCAACTCAAACAGTTATTCTTGAGCGCTTTGGAAATTCAGAAATAAATTAAAAGAAATGTAAAAAAATCCATTAAAAATATATAAAGTTAAAGAAAACAGAAACAAAAGACGGTCGATTTTACAACGCAATTCAGTAATCATAAAAGATTAATATGAAAACAAAGTAATTTGAAAAGAAAGGCGAATAAACGAAGAAAACAAAATAATAAAATTTAAAAAATAAATGAAAACAGAAGCCAATCGATTTTACAACAGAATTTAATGTAGATTTAAATAAAGGAACCATGGTGACAAAACAAAGAAAACAAATGAACAACATTAGAAAAAAAGAATATTTAATAATATTTAACAAACTTAAAAAAAACCTGAAGACCAATAAAGTGTAATTGAGTAAATTAAAACAAACGAGAAAAAGACTTTCGGCTTGTTTCAACAGATGGCGCTGTTGAATGTCTTATAATAACAATGCAAGTATTTTTTTTGTGACCGTCCAGAAATGATTGTCAGTTGAAACTCGGTGTGCAATGGATGGTGGTTTTTTAATAAATTTGGCGTCAAAGTTGGTGGTTACTGTGAACATACCACAATTTCGAATATTTGTTGTTAATATTACTTTCTTATTATCTTTTTTCGTTTGTTACAATAGATCTCATTCTTAGTGTCTTTTTTTCGTTTATTACATTCTTGTGTCGCCTTATCGTATTGTTGAATTCGAAATCTCGAAATCAAGGTTAGGAATGGCAAGTTCAAATGTCAAATTGACAACTGTCATGATGATGATGATGGTTCACAATTAAATTTTCATGGCCAATTTCAATGCCATATTAAAAAAAAAAAACGCTGTAACCCGTCAATAACCAATGAATTACCCTCATAGAAACAAATGAAAAGAAAACTACGGTCAAGTTTCAACAGATGCCGTTGTTGAATGTCTTACAACAATGCAAGAAACAGTTTTAAAAACATACGCAATGGTCATTTTAATAGACATTTTGAGATACAGTATTATACAGGGTGCCCTGAAGGCTTTGATATAGGCAACCCATCAATCAAATCAGAAGTAAATGCATGTTTTCATAATGTACTGAAAACACGGAAGCAGAATGGGTTGCCTATTTTCAATTTTTAAGGCGTCACGATTTAAAATGCATAATTATTTTGAAAATAAGGTTTCGGATACAAAAAAAAGTTGACTTGTGTAATTAAGGAGGTTTGTATTTTAGAGTTCGTACATAACCTAATTTTTTACTCTATGCGAATTGTTAATAAGTGGGTTTCCTAATACATAAAAGAGCAACTTTGAGCTGTCTACGGGATTTCAGCTTTCAGTTTCTTTTTATGAAATAAAAAATCTCTTGATTCGTTATGTTGACAATACTGGCTGTACAGAGAAAAACAAATGCCTGTTACGTGGATACTAAAGGCCTACTTTAATTACTATTTTTTTCGATTTTGGCATTTTCGTGGATTGGTGATCAGTGTGGCGTATTATTTGCTTCACATTTCATTTACACCCTGTACACCATCGTTATCACTGGTCCTCAGAAGTAATGTGTTCTAGAAATATAGTTTACAAATGGTCAGTAGTATTCTGAATTGAAGTGGAAATATACAGTACGTCCATAAATAGGGCTGACGGCAGAAGAAATTTTCTGTAGTTTAGTTTCAAACTAAGAAATTTTGGGTGCCTCTAAACTCTTATAAATGGTTCCCTGTATTAATGAAGCTTTCATGATTCAGATCTGTCTCTTCTGTCACATTTTCTAAAATAATATTAAATAAAAAAGTTATCAAGTTTCCGAAGGACTTTATCATTTCATATTTAAGCCTTTTTTCTCTTTATTCAATGAATACCTCACAAAATGACTGTAACACATTAATTATTAACATTTCTTGATTTTTTTTTATTATCTAAACGAATTTCAAACTTCTATCACTTGCGTTTCAAATGAAAAATCAGGCGACACCAAAAATCTGTATCCCTTTTTTTTTCTGCTATGAAATTTTAATATGCTAAAGGTTATTACGGGATTTATTCTTTCATCAAATCGCATTAATATTTTATTAGCACACAATAACGGAATGACATAGCAACATTTGCGTTCGGCTTTAGAAATCATTAATTTCTTACAACACTTTGTGTGCGAGTTCACGAAGATGACGGTAACTTCAAACAAATCCTCGGAATCAATAGAAATAATTTTGAAGCCTTTACTAAGTTTAATGAAGAGATTCGCCTTAATGCCGGCAGGAAAACGATTTTGTCCTGCACACATAATCTGTACCGTTTCGTTAATTATCGTCTTATTATATTACGAATACTGGTTGTTGTATGAAAAAATTATTAGAACCGATAAATTTTTAAAGGCCTCGTCGATGCTGCGCATTATTAACACAACATTAATGACGGTTTTGAACGTGTCCGCTATAATTTACGCAAATTTGAGTAGACGAATGCACAGGATAATGAAGCGGTTTGACGACGCGGAAGAATTTTTAAGATCGGTGTGCAAGTCTGTTAAGGCAGAGATTTTTAAAACGATCAACAATTACCTGACGTTGATAATATTCGTGATCATTAGTTCAATCACGTACGGAACTTACATGTTTTGTAAAACACTCTCAACTTCTGCATTTAAAACCTATACCTGCCTCAGTATACATCAGTGCTTAATAACGTTAATCACTTTAAAAATATACAGTTTCATCAAAATAATCAACAATATGTTTTCCGCCTTAAATTATGGATTACAGGGCGATTTTCCGAAGGTAAAGCTCCGAAAGCTTAGTAGATTGCATCACAATGTGTGTAATCTAATTGACATGGTGAATGGGCATTTTGGATTTGAGATTGCGGGGATATTTGGAGTAATTGCCCTGTATATGACGCAGGCTGTTAATATTTTGATTCAATACGTGGAAGTGAATGGAACATCAAATTTGTTTGTTGTGGTGCATATTGTGGTAACAGCATTGATACTATTGGTAAGGACATGGGCCTTTTTAAAAAATTGATTTTTCAATGCGAACCTATTTAAAAAAAATCACAAGAGTACGTAAGTCTCTTACTTTAAAGTAGTGCTTGTGTTTTCCTAATCAGATTCCGTAGTCTCGAACGATCTGATGGTTTTGGAATATGTCGACAATCCTAAACAGATCATTCCAATATCTACGAGTTTCTTATTTTGGATATCTTTTGCAAAGATACATTTTACCAAAAAAAAAATAGAGTACTTGAAATATCAACCAAACATAAAATGAATCTTTTAAAATTAATCAACCGCAAAGAATAATTAGATATATTTTTTTAATTAAATAAAATTTAAATTTTTTAGCACGCCTTTTAGAAGTATTCGAAATTTTCCTTTATTAGGTTGGCAACAATTTATAAAGGCGCTTTCTAGGTAAGCGTCGGAGTAGCTCCAGTATTGCTCATAGCTACTCCGATCTGGGAAGCACCTTAAATTACAAAAATAATCTCAAAATTGACATTTGTTTGAAATTATCTGTATAAACATAACCTAGAAATTGATATTTGTCACGTCAATCAAAGTCACCAACTCCACAAAACAGAATTTTCCTACAATTGAATTACCAAACGACTCACTTTGAGCTCTTCTTACACTTGCGCATTTGAAACTCGTCCAAAAATGGCTCGTTTTCTAAATCTGGACACGTGGATCAATGCTACCAACACTGCGTATCCAGAAATATCCAGTGCAATTAAAAACTATCCCAAATTTCTTCATGGCTTTTTGTCAAGTAATAAAATATTACTTTTACATTTATTTTCCTGTTGAATTAACATAAATTAAACTCTTCTTGATGGAGTGCAGGAAAATTAAAAAAATAATAACTGAAAGTAAAAGAAAAAGCAATGAAACATCATAAATAAATTCGGGAACTAGAAGCAGAACACAACTAACATACAAACAACAAAAAAAAAGAAGATAAAGTGAAGAAAATAAAAGAATATCGATGTTTCGATGATGAGAGAGCGGGAAAGACTAAAAACTAATAGAAGACAAAAAACAAAAAAGCAAGGAAATTCCTTCGACAACAGAAGATAGCTGAAACCAAGAACGAAATAAAAAGAAGATCGACGATTCCTCGGCAGAGTGCGGAAAAATGAAATGAAAAGCACTAGTGTAAATACTTTAGTAAAAGTTAATTCAATGAAAAAAAAAAAAAAAAACAAAAGAAAACTAAATTGAAAACAAATGAATTTAAATGACAGCATGACAGCATATGTGGCAATTTAGGTGAGGAAACAAAAACAAAAGATCGACGATTGTCCCGCGGGATATTTAAAAGAATATCGATGTTTCGATGATGAGAGAGCAGGAGAGACTAAAAACTAATATAAGACAAAAAAACAATAAAACAAAGAAATTCTTTAGACAACAGAAGACAGCTTAAACTAAGAAAGAAATAAAAAGAAGATCGACGATTCCTCGGTAGAGTGAGGAAAAATGAAATGAAAAGCACTAATGTAAATATTTTATGAAAATTAATTAAAATTGTGTAACTGGCAATATAGAAAGTGTTAGGAAAGAGTTTATACATGTATTTCGACCTTATTGGGTTTCATCAGAACTCTATACCTTAAAAAAATTTTGGTTTATTGAAAAATTTAGAAAAACTTACCCCTTTTTTTGAATTTCTAAAATCCCAAAACACAAGAACAGGAATTAATGGTAAAAATATGAAATTCTTTTGCAAATTATACAATGAATTTAAATGACGGCATACGTGACAATTTAGGTAAGAAAACAAAGCAAAACATCGACGATTGTCCCGCGGAATATTTAAAAACAATAGGTAACTTGAAGAAACAAAGGAAACTAAACAAAATTGGAAAATTATTCGCGTTTTGGCATTGCTTGTTTGAGCTATCTTTTTTTTATTGAATTAAAAATGCCCACTTGGAAGAAATATAATAAAAACTAATGTAAACAGCAAGCTACAAAAAAGAAAATCCATAATCAGAAACAGTAAACAGCCAATGCAACATAAAAATATGAATAAGACGAACGAAAAACAAAAGAAGGTCGAGAATTCTTCGCTGGAGTGCAAAAAAATTCAAGAAACCAACAAAACAAAAAAAACAATGAAATATGAAAAATAAATTCGAGAACTAGAACCAGAATTCAATTGATACAAACAACATGAAAGAAAAGAGGATAATAAAATCATAAAATAAGGAAATTATGAAAAAAGGTCAATGAATTTCGACACCTAGAAACAGAAGACAGCTGAAAGCAACAACGAAAAGAAAAGAAGATAAATGATTCCTCGGTAGAGTGTGATAAAATCAGAAGATAAAATGAAAAGCGCTAATGTAAATATTTTTTTAAAAACCAATTCAATAAAAAAAAACAAAAGAAAATTTAATTGAAAACAAATTGAATTTAAATGGCAACACGGTCGACGATTGACCTGCGAAATATTTAAGAACAAAGTAATTCATTCGTATTATTACTTGGAATCTGTCCACTTGGAAGAATTGTACAAAAAAGAATTCAAACAAGAAGCGATAATCAAACCAAAAAGACATTAAAATTTTTCTTTTTCTTCAACAAAAAACAAAAAGAAATATAAAACAATTAAAAGAATTCAAGAAATACAATAAAGAAAATCGATAGTCAGACACAGAAAGCAGCAGATGCAAACAACACTAAAATAAGAAGGACAAGATGAACGATTAAACAAAAGAAGACCGATGAATCTTCGGAAGAGTGCAGGAAAATTGACAAACCAACTGAAAATAAAAGAAAAAGCAATGAAACAGGAAAAATAAATTCGGGCACTAGAGCCAGAAAACAACAGATCAATCAACGTGAAGAAAAGAAGATAAAGTGAAGAAAACAGATTATCGATAGAGAGCGGGAAAGACAAAGAACCAATAGAAGACAAGGAAATTACAAAAAAAAGGACAATGAAATTACGACGAAAAAAGAAGAACAACTCCTCGATAAAGTACGAGAAAATTAAGACGAAACTTTTTCTTTTTTTTTGAAAAGCGCTAATGTAAATATTTCACTAAGAATTAATTTAATACCAACAAAAACAAAAGAAAACTAAACAAAACAATAGAGTGATTAGTTAATTTATTGATGTTTTGATATTGCTTGTTTGAGTTAACTTCATTCAATGAACTCAAACTGCCCCCTTGGAATTGTAAAAAAAATAATTGAAATAAGAAGCGATAATCAAACCAATAAGATATTTAATAACAAATTCTTCTTTTTCTTCAAGAGAAAACAAAAACAAATATAAAACAATTAAAAGAATTCAAGAAATACAAGAAAGAAAGTCGATAGTCAGACACAGAACGCAGCCGAGACGCAAACAACACTAAAATAAGAAGGACAAGATGAACGATTAAACAAAAGAAGATCGACGAATCTTCGGAAGAGTGCAGGAAAATTAACAAACCAACTGAAAATAAAAGAAAAAGCAATGAAACAGGAAAAATAAATTCAGGTTCCAGAGCCAAAAGACAACAGATCAATCAACGTGAAAAAAAGAAAATAAAGTGAAGAAAGCAAAATAATATCGATAGAGAGCTGGAAAGTTAACCAGTAAAAGACAAAAAATAATAAGACAAGGAAATTACAAAAAAAGGTCAATGAAATTACAACGAAAAAAGAAGAACATTGACAACTCCTCGGTAGAGTGCGAGAAAATTAAAAGTTGATATTTTTTCTTTTTTTTTTGATAAGCGATAATGTAAATATTTCACTAAAAATTAATTTAGTACGAACAAAACAAAAGAAAAGAATCGCTGAACAATTCACTATCGGTTGATAGAAACGTTGAAATTTAAACGACATTTAAGCTCTGTGACGTTACACAATTGTTGTACAGAACAAACGATTGAAACGAGATTTTATTGGTCTAAGGACGAGAAATATGTTCTTCTTTTTAAGATAACGTCTGAGGGAGAAAAATATTGGCAAATAACCGTTCTTAACGTTTTGATTTTAAAAACCAATGGTCATTGTTGGGTTTGACAATCGAGGATATTTAAAATCAGGCGGTAGTTAACAGCACCCTCTTTGTCCCTGTGAACAAAATTTCAAAATGAAATTGATATGTGTACTAATTTTTTACTTAATGCGAAATTTATTTTCTTAAAAATATTGTAACAAGATTGACTTTTTCGATTTTATTTATAGGCCCTGGGAAAGCTAATAGCTTCCTCCTGCGAAGACGTTCTGAATAATGCCAACCAGACACTCGATATTTGCTATAAACTACTTGCAAGACATTCTGTAACTATCAAGTTGATTCCCCGAGAACTATCACTACACCAGGAATTGGTGCTGTTGATCTACCAAGTCACGCATCGCAAACCCAAATTCACTGCTGCCGATTTCTTCACTGTGAACCACAAAATGCTTTACAAGATGTGCGTCTCTATAATTACTTACATAATTATAATTTCTCAATTGAAATAAAATCTTCCTTTTTTATTCTTACATAGCTTCGTTATCAGCTTAAAGTTTTGGCCAATTATGTACATTGCTATGAACGATTAGGGAATATGTGAGATAAATATGAAAATGTTAAGTTGTATTATTTTATTTAAGTTTTCCTCCAGTTTTCAATCGAATATTTTTGCATAGTGGTATCCTGTCAGCAAGATCTTTCACCTTTCACTTTTCTGAATTACATTTTGACAGGCTTTTGCCACGAAAATGTTCGTTTCAAAATTTTCCGTTTTCCGTCGTATTCCCAAACCCATATTTCCCTTGCGAACCGTTAATTACTCCGAAGTACCAAAGAAGCATGACCATACAGTTCTTACCATAATCGGCGGAAACACCGGAGAAGCCCAACTCACAGCTTTACTACTCAAATTGGGCAATATCTTAGATGAAGTCAGGCTTTATTCTGGAATAGTAGATCCTTGTCCGATTGCGATGGACTTGAACCACATAGATATAGGTTGTCCTGTTAAAACTTATTTTGGGCAAGCCAGTTTAAAACCAGCAATAACTGTGAGTTATTTTTAATTACTACCAATATTATTTTCTTATTATCAAGACCAACCATACCCATATTTTTTTGAGGATGCCAATATAATATTGCTTTGTGGAGGTCAACCAACTAAGCCGTGCATGAAATCAGAAGATATATTTAATGAAAACGCCGACTATGTTAGGAATATTGCTTTGCATGTTGGAGAATTCAACCCAGAGGCATTCCTTTGCATATCCACGCCACCTGTTAACGCCATGGTGCCGATGGTGACGGAAGTATTTTTCGCCCCAAAATGTTAATTCAGAAAAGATTTCATTTTGCTAAATTTAGGTGCTGAAGAAGAGTAACGTGTATGATCCCAGAAAAGTGTTTGGAATTACTACTGTGGCATCTTCCAAGTCTAACAGTTTACTCGGACGTTACATGAACAAAAATCCTGCAGATTTGGCCGTGCCTTTGGTTGGAGGAATGACTCGTCATACAATTGTTCCAGTGTTTTCGCAAGTTAAACCTTGTACGACAGTAGAACAAGTAAGTTAATTAATTTTTTGCTACTTTCCTTTTAGAAAATTGATTAATTTTGGAATTTTCTAGGCTTTGGCTGATTTACTCTATGATAAAGTCATAACATCAGAAGATATGATCCTGGATCTGAAAAATATCGAAAACACTGGTTCCTGTTATATAATAGGGGCCTACGCGTGCTGCAAGTTCATCACGTCGTTGTATAAAGCGATGACTGGCACTCCAAATGTCATCGAAACTGCCTTTGTGAGACAAACTGGCCACATTCAATCATTTCTGCCATACATGACTTCTATTATTAGACTGGGTAATCCATTTATCTTTTTTTGTCCTTCTACTTTGAGGGGTAAAAAAAATTCCTAGTATTTGAGGTTTATTTGATACAGACAGCCTCAATTTTTGCCTCTAATTGCATGTGTTATTGTCTGTACAAGAGTTGGTTCAATTTCTATTTGGAACAAGAAAAATTGGGTTTAATTTTTGATATATTTAATCTCGTTAAAAAAGGGGTAGTGTTTACGTAGTGGAAGACATTTTATATTGCGTTAATTACAGATCGTGATGGTGTCTCTAAATGTCACATGCCTAAACTCAACAAAGCTGAATATGAGCGTTTACAAAATGCTCATCCCCACCTTAAGAGTCACATAGAATTGGGGCAGAGTTTCGTGATTGGCGAGAGCCCCAAGGAATGTCGTATACATCCTCGCTTATCTAATGCCTGTGAAGTCGTATCAAAAAAATCAATAGGAAAAGTCGGCGATGTTATTCTTGATGCGGACTTGGAGGACAGTGCAGAGAAAACAAAGTGCATCGAAATTATTAGATGAAATCTATTTCTCGTTTTGTTAAAATCAGATTGTATTGGGGCACGTATTTTGAAAATGTAATTTGCTACAAAAACAATAAAAATTTATTCAAAGAAAATGGTACACGTTACTTATTAGCGGCAATTCGTTGCAGGTAAGCGGGCAAGTAATTCAGGCTTCCTGGGCTACCAACTCGATTGATTCCGTTTTTTGATTTATTCTTGTCCTGCGTTTGCTTTTTAGACGTCGACTTCAATGGATACGTGTGGCCTTTAACGGGTAGATGTTCCGCAGCAAAGTTGGGAGGTCTTACAATTTTTTGTTGGGAGACACTTACTTGCTCTTCTGGCTTTCTAGTGTTGGTGGTATAAGATTCCGTGGGTGATGTATCAAGATCTTGTGTAACTAATGTCCTTACTTCCGGCTTGGGGCTCCTTTCCTCTTCGTCCTCCTCCTCCTCCTCGTCATCTTCTGGGACTTTATCGTCTTCAATTTTTCGATTCTCTGGTTTATGCAGTATGGTAATTGAGTGCCTGTGAAGTCGTATCAAAAAAAAATGAATCGGAATAGTCGGCGATGTTATTCTTGATGCGGATTTGGATTTGTATAGTTCAAAGAAAACAAAGTGCATCGAACTTTTTTAGATGAAATCTAACTGGCAGTGTTAATTGTTTTGTTAATATCTGATTGTATTGGGGAAAACGTAATTTGCTACAAAAACAATAAAAATTTATTAAAAGAAAGTGGGTACACGTTACTTATTGGCGGGAATTCGTTGCAGATAAGCGGGCAAGTAATTCATGCTTCCTGGGCTACCAACTCGATTGATTCCGTTTTTTGATTTGCTCTTGTCTTGCGATTGTTTTCTAGACACCGATTTCAATGGATACGTGTGGCCTTTAACGGGTAGATGTTCCGCAGCAAAGTTGGAAGATCTCGCAATCTTTGGTTGAGATACCCTCACTTGCTCGTCTGGCTTTCTTGTGTTGGATTCCGTGGGTGTTGTATTAAGACCTGTGCCTACTTCCGGCTTGGGGCTCTCCTCTTCTTCCTCCTCCTCCTCGTCATCTTCTGGGACTTTATCATCATCTTCAATCTTCTGGTTCCCCGGTTTATGCAGTACGGTAATTGAGTCTGTTCTTTCTTCCATGGTATCCGTCTCTTCTGTAATCTCAGTTTCTGCTGGCATACTCTCGGTTTCCACGGGCATGGTTTCGGTGGTCTCGGTTTGATCGCTGGGCATCCTCGAAAGCAATTCGTTTTCGTATTCGTTGTACATGTCGTTGTAAAGTTCTTGGTAGTATTCGGACTTACGTTGTTCATTTTCCTCGACCTTGCGCATAAACTCATTCTCATACTCCCCATACAGTTCACTATATAATTTGCTGTTGTGTACACTTTCTGTATCGAATTCATGTACTCGATCCCGGTTCTCGAAACGTACGCTGTATTCTCGTTGTGGATTGTTTTCTCCTCTAGTGTTATCCAATGATGTTTGAGGGTCTGCGAATTGATTATTGTACTCGTTCAAGACTCTACTGTACAAGTCTTTAGTTGAGGGTTGCATTGTTGCATTTTCATTGCTGGAGACGTTCTCAAACGCCCCAGGCTCTCTTAATACCTCAACTGATTTATCTTGAGTTCTTCCCGTTCTCAATTTGGGACAATCGCATTCGCAACAACCTCTTCGTCTCTGCGTGCATTCAAATTTGCTTGGTTTCCATTTTGCCCAGTAACATTCTTCCAGATTTTTGTATTGATGGACGGGACAACGTGGTTTGGTACAGGACTGCCTTACGTATTCACAAGTATCCACTGGAAAACTGTTGTTTTTCAGATATGGGGGCGTTCTTTCGTTGTAGTAATCGCGATAGTAAGAGCACGTGTTTTGATGAACACCATTCCTCATGTTACACGTGCAAATTTGGGGCGCATAAGTGGATTTCCTGCACGAATCTCCATTGTAGATATCTTCTTTTATGAACGTTTTATTTTGATAATCATTCTGCCTATTCGTTTGAGCGATCATCTCAGTGCTGTGTATTGAGGAAGTCGAGTGACTACTTATTGTGTAAAGACTCGATAATTCCTAAAAAAATAAAACCAAAATGATGGGTATTTAAGGCGAGCTGATTACTTGCCTCTCGATCCCTAAAACAATTCGTAGACTTTACGCACTTCTTACGGTTACACGGTGCTTTGTGTGCCATTAGTTATCGTCTAATTTAGAAATTAATTTTACTGATAGAAAATTTACCAACCCAATTAGCATTTTGAATTTTCCAAACGTCCACAATAATGTCAGACATTTTGTTTCCGAACTCTAGATTAACTTTTTTTGAAATGCTGCTGGAGCCTTGTCGGTTTCTGCGAAATCTAAATCTACTCGGGGAACCGAGATTCGAGGAAATTATTATCGATTATTAGGGCTAAATACGTGTCGGATGTCCACTTAATGCTGACATAATTAAATTCCATTTAACTGAAATCCAGACGACACAATGAGGACTAAATTTAATATGATATCAACCGAATGCAGACGCGGGATGTTCGGAAGTGTCGCAGTTTGGGGAAAAAATAAAAAAAAAACATGTAAAATGGATACGACATGAAGTATTTTTAAATTCGTGCAGTTTAGAAATGTTCTTGCAATTATAGTATTCTAATGGAGATCTATGATCTATAGATTTTTCTAATAAATCCAAACCTCTCACAGTGAATTCCGTAATTATTAGTACAGTTAATTTTCTCGTTAAAATAATTATTTAGATTTGTTTTACAATTTATTATTTTTTTTTCAGGAACGTCTAACTCGTTTAGAAGTAATGAAACAAAAAACACTTTGTTTTCCATTAATTATCGGCTATTGGAACTTTTTATTAATTTTGTTTTTCAGACAGTTTCATTGCGTTTACATGTTTTCATGTATTTGTTTAATTTAGATGTTATAATTAATTCCAAGTCATCATTATTTTTATTACTTTGTATCACAACCTTAGTTTTTTTTCTTCAACTTATAATATTCTTCTAATTAAAATAATTTTAAATGGTTTTGTTTTCCATTAGTTACCAGTTTGCTGCAACTTTGTACGTATTATAAAATGTTGCACTTTATCCTACGTGTTTTCCTGGAAAGTTTTAATCATTTATTAAGAGAGATAGTTTTGTGTTTTGGCAAACGTTATATACAGTTACGAAATGAAATATTACTGAAACATTTCCGAATATATTTAACAAATAGAAAATGTGAGTTTGTATTTGGTTTATTTTTGTGACGTGTTGCAAAGACGTGCACGACGTGACGTTTCAGAAATTTTCAAATTCGTTGCAACACATACCTTGGAGAGACGTTCCGTGTTGTTCTTGTCACGTTCCCCATACATATTTCTGATACTCAAAAGACGACGCAAGCAAACAGCGTTAAATGATAAAAAATATTTATTAGATAATTTTGTTAGTTAATTAAAAATTGCTAAACTTATGTATCAGTATTGCAACTAATTATTACAATGTGCATTGGAAGTCACGTGAAAGCAATACTGAGAAAATAAAAAAGGTGCGAAAATTCGTAACGGAATTTCATAACTGTGTTATATTGTTTCCACGTGACTAACTTTTTTATTATATCACAAAAATCAATAAAATAACTCACAAATGCACCGGCGAGTGCAAGAATACTTAAAACATATCACTGGTCTCGATATTCCTAACATTCAATAAAAAAAAATCAAAGAACATACATTACACTTGTTTAAACACAATATTTTTTTTTCTTTGTGAGCCTGTAGTCGCAAAGCGATGGATTTCGCCGTGTAATTGCAAGCCCACATCTTTGTTGCACATTTTTCTGACTACACGAAAGAAATCAATTTTCAACAGATTTTCTTTTCATCATAATAACTCGTAACTTAGCCTACATTTTTATAACATATCTTTTTTTAATATATATTCACAGTAGTATCAAATATCTCACACACAATTTAAAAAAAAGTCTTTCAATTTGTTAAAAGTCCTACAATATATTAATGTATATAACTACTAATAGGTACTTTCTACTTAAACAACATTAATATTATAAAGATGTTAAGATATTTTGAAGTGTTTTTTATTATTTCTTAGCCCACTTTCTGTTTGATTTTCATTCACCAAAGGAGTTTTACAACTATATTCTTGTTTTGTTAAAGATTTGAAAAATTGGCAGTTTTGTTATCGCTGTTATTTATAATTTTCTTTCACTTTCTTATAACAACAATGGCAGTTGTACGGCAGGTTGTTATCTATGAAAGAGTAGACGAATCACTCCGTATTATTAAAAAGAAAATGAAATAGTGACCAAAAAATTTGGATTTGATATTTTGTGAATCGAATTAAAATTGTTTCTGTTTGATTGTTTTGTCAAGTGATTCTTCTACGTTTCCATATAAAATATTTGATCAAAGTATTGACGATAATTTTGTTGTTAATTGCTATTCTGCATATGGCAAAAGTATGGCTTTTAATTATATCATATACATTAACTAAATCTACGTAAAACACTTAACTACTTTATAAGTGAGAGGAAACCATTTAGTGCTCGTTTTTTTTGTTCCATTTTAAAAATTACTTAACACAAATATTGGCTCATAGAAGCTGTATTCACATATGCAATAATCTAATCTAAATCGCGGCTATTTTATTTCATCCATTTTTTGACCACCATCGACTGCTCACCCACATTCAAGAAACGGCAAAGCCCCTACTAGAAAATTAATGTGGCGTAACTAACTCTGTGCAAAGGAAGAACTGCAATTCTATTCGACCCAAAGTTGGATAAACGGTAAAGGGCCCAAAGTGTTACCTAAAGGTAATACGTATGTAAATGATAAACGTTACGCCACGTCTTATACACCAATATACAGAATAACATTTTTAATTTAGAATTTCTGCGATATTCACAACACATAATCAGTGCACATCCTTATTTAAACAAAGTGGGTGGATGAGAATTTCGACAATTTGGAGTCGCGCTTCACCAAAAACAAAGTTAACCGAAGTGATTGTTGTTTAGTGAATATTTACATTATTTATGTGTTTTAGCACGTTTAATTAAACCCAAGTTTGATTTTTTTCACCACATTCACCACTTATTATTTATTATTTTAATCACGGAACTTCTCGTAGAAAATATTTGCTTCATAATTTTGGTGCAAGAGTGTGGGGGGGTATAAGTCGGAGGAGATCACTCAGTTTTCGAATGATCGCGCCACAGTGAAGACAAAGATGCATGACGGAACTGTTCGGATGTAGCATTACCAACACAACTGGTGTTAAAGTCACAGGGCGAAGGTGATCGCCCCAGAGCCGCATCTCACCAACAGAAAACGGAAAGTTCACCACCGTGGTCACCAGAATGCCGCCATGTTGTCACCGAACGAGCTTTTAACTGCAAATAAAACAAGCAAACATTAAACAAATTAAACAAAATGTCATAAAACCAAAACTGCAAGAGACATATCGATTAACCGACTGCATTCGACATATGGCGCTATCCCGAAAGGGAAATAAATAATTTACGGAAGCTAACCGAAGCTCTAATTAATTATTTCTGAGAATAGAAAATGTGTAAGTTATACATTAGAAGCGACGGAAATCTGCGCGAACTTTATTATTCCAAAGCTGTGAAGGCGCAATTTCGTTTGATTGATCGTTCGTGAGATGGTCATTTCAAATGAAATAACTGTCTGGGCAGGAAACGCAATACAAAATCGAAATTAACAACTAATCTATTATATTTATTACTGATTACCGCCTTTAATCCAAACGCTTTTTTTTTAGTTGCTTTGAGAAAATTAAATTGCGGTTTATCAACCAAGGTTGTGAACATAAAGAACACGCTTTAATGATAAGTGAACGGCAATTTGAATATAAAATGTGAGCTATCGAAGAAATTCAAACCAATTAACACATTTTTTTCATGTTAATCTAATTAAATTCTTTCAAAGAATATAAAAGGAATTCTTACTTAAAAACTTAATAATAATTTAAAGCGTAAATTGAGCTAAGACATTAAAACACAAGTAATTTTTGTTTTAAAGTGATAATTTTTTAAAGTGAAAATATGTATGTCGTTAGTGTACATTATGTACACATATAAAACGTGGAATTCACTTCTGACATGAGTTTTTCAAAGAACTGTATCTATCGCGTTTATTTACTTAACGAACTTACAGCTGTATTTATGTTGCTTTACATATCTTCTGCCCTTTTAACTCACAATTGAAACGTCGACGTGTCTTTCTTTTTCTATTTTATTCCGCTCATAAATTATGCAACATGTGCTGTGCACGCAGTCTATAAAATGCAGCCATGAAGGAGGAGGCAGATGAATACGCTGCATGCGTTTTATTTATTTAGTATTTTTGAAAGTTCACGTGAACAATCAAGGTGTTACCAAATAAAAGTCAAACAATAAACGGTCATAGACAAAATACAGCCTTGGCCAAAAGTTTTAGGCACCTTACATTAAAATAAAAGTTCCTAGGTACAAAATAATAACAATTTATTAAAGTAATTAGTATTTTGATGGGCCACCTCTAGCCTTAATCACTGGGAGAGTACTTTTATAAGTATATGACATTCCTCTGCGATTTTAAAATTGCTCTAGATGTAATTGGATGCTTTCTAATGTTTAATGCTTAATGCTTTAGAATCCCTCACAAATGTTCTATGGGATTTAAGTCTGGGGATTGTGCAGGCCAATCCAGGAGGTTAATATTCTTTTTTTGAACCACTTCATGGTAACTGCAGATTTGAGGCAGGGTGCCATTATCTTGTCGCTACAGCATCTCTTCCATATTTGGATCACCAAACATCTTGGAAAATGATTGCCCCAATGTCGTTTCCAATACGTTTATGTAAGTGTGGAAGTTCATTCGACCTTCACAAACAAACACTTCGCCTGTTGTTGGCTCTCATACAATCCCAGATCAGTACACTACCTCCCCCGTGTTTCACTGTTGGTACCCGCATTCCGGAAGGTATTCTTCACCGATTCTCCGCCTCACGTAAGCCACGCCAGGAGTTCCAAATACCTTACAATTAATTAAAAAACGTAGATTTTAAACACACCGTATAATTTTTTGCTGGCGAAGTATAGAAGATGCAAACGAATTCAAAATTACAAGCGATATAAAGCAAATATTACCTCAAAATTTGATTCGTCGGACCAAACAACATTTGCCCAATCCTTCTCTGTAAAGCGTTGGTACTTTATAGCCCATTCCAAACGAGACTTTTTATTTTTTTCTGAAAGCCAAGGCTTCTTTCTTGCTTTACAGGCTTTCAAGCCAGCTTCATCAAGTCTTCTTCTGGTCGTTCTGGCACTGATCGGTCTCCCGATTTCCTCGGATAAACTGGCTGCGAGCTCGGAGGAAGTTTTCTTTCGATTTTTAAGTGACTCTCGAATTAAATTTCGATCCTCACGGTCCGAAGTTATCCGTTTTCTACCTGATCTTGTTCGGTTCGCATGTGATCCAGTATCCGCGTAACGTTTCTAGGCAGATTGCACCGCACAACGTGAACGTTTAATACTTTTGGCTATCTCTGTCTGTGTGTTGCCTTGTTCGTGCAAAAACTGAATTCGTAAACGTAAATGCTCACTAAGTTCGCTCTTTTTAGGCGTTTTTACAGCAAAAACGACGGTATTCAAAATTATAATGAAATAAACATTATACTGGAAAGATTCTTCTTACTACAAGCGCTGACCATCTATTCACGGAACCACAATTGCAAACTATCATCTGCTACATGTTTTACAACCGCTGTAAAGTACTGTCCATTACTTAAATTATCGTTTATTGTTGCCGACTATATGATAATAAAATTCTAAAAATTTCTGAGTAATATTTTCGGAGATAAATTAGAAAATTAAGGGTGCCTAATACTTTTGGCCAAGGCTGTATGTATGTACATAAATAAAATCGGCGTTGAATCGTACCGCACCAAATATCGATTGGCAGAACATGAAAAAATAAAAAAGCTCCGCGAAGTTTTATAAAACGCGTCTGTTTAATGAGACATTTTTTTCTTTACCTGAAATTTTAGCGTGCACTTGAAATCCTGACAATAGTTTCGGACGCGAATCTGGTCCTTAGCGTACGAAATAAACAAGTCGAACTTTGGATTCCACCGCGCGGTGTCGCACCTGAAATTTCGACTTTTGCGCCGAGCCCAATACGGGTCACTTTTGTGCGAGCTCCCTTTGAGATCCTTTTTAAATATTTCAAGTGCTTCTTATACGAACACTTCGCCTAGTAATGACAAAAAAAGGTGGAAAAAAATGTAGTTTGCAGGTTTTTTTTGATATGGCACATTTTAATGCTGAGCTACGTAATAAGGGAAACATTTCGGGACGCAAATAAAACTTCCACCTTTGTCTAGGTCTAGAGTTTTAATTTACGGAAAGAACAAAGGAACGAAAGTCGAATAAATTATTAAAAGCATAATTTTCTATTCTTTTTAAGAAATTGGAAAATAAATTAGTAGGTATATGTATTAGCAAATTGAATTGGCAGGACAAACCATATATGATCAGCAGAGATTTTCTGATTGTGTGGGATTTGGGTATCTGGAGTCCTGATCGACATGAGGACTGCTTATATGTAATATCCTCCAATACTCCATTTGCAGAGCAACATCTCACTGAATTTGAACCTTGATTATCTCTCCTCGATCGTCAAAAATGAATTCATAGGAGTCGTTTTGGAATCTGAAGAAGTTACTCAAATTCTAGCCAACTCCTTTCCAAAAACTACTTCATCATCTGCTCTGAAAGGGACAATTTCAACCAAATTGTAAGCAATATTTCGTTTTGTTCATTTTAATTCTACCTGGTCACCATAGTTGAAGATCCAGAAATAAAATTGCTCTACAATCTATTCAGTATGTATCGTTGCAACATGTAGTCTTCGTATTTCCTTGCCCAGACTGAGTACCTTTGCTGTACATCAAGGCTTAAGTAGTTCGTTGACAAAGGTCAATTTCACGTTCAATGTTTTATGGAACTTTAATGTTCGAGTTAGTATGATGGTCTATTTCATCAGTGGGTAACAAGTTGAATAAGACCGTGAACGAATGAACTCTCTTTTTCTTCTAATTCACAATGATTAATAGTTTTAACCTTCGTATAGTCAAACCTTTCAGGCATTTCGAAGGAAATTTCAGAAGGCGTAAGCAACTATTGTGATTTACTGAATAGTCAGAAATCTAGGCAATGTTCATCAAAATTATTTATAAGTTATCTGGCGAATAGCTTAATCTTTATGGATTGTTTCCGTCGTTGTTACCCGTCAATTAGTTTATCAAGAGATGGGAAAGGCAGACTCTAAGTTTATTCCGAAAATATCACTTTCTTATTAAGAATCAAACCACCAAAGACATGTTGAAGTTCGACTCTAAAAAATTACTTTCTCAATCCTAGGCACTTCCTCTGTAATCAACTTGCTTATCAAATTGTTATCATAGTTCACCTTCAATGGTGATGTTACTGTTACGAAATAAATCAGAATCGGAAATGTGACTAGTAGATGACCTAGTAGGTTCAGGTCTTTCGTTTGACTTCAATTGCAATAAATCCAAACACTTTTTCAATTGACGACACTAACGTGTGTTACAAACGACCTTTTTTTTACTACCACTCACTACTGCCAATCTAACTTTCCATTTTTTAACTAAATTTCGCTTAACATTCGGCCATCTTGCTAGATTTTTGATCTCAAAACCAGTTTTGGTATTTCCTTAAACAACAAAGTCCTTATACTATTCTTCCTTTTAGTTCAGTTGCTCTGTGTTTGAATCCTCGATTTCTTGGCGTTTCGTTTCTCCTTCCTTTTCCAACTTTGTCGTTTCATAACTGTTCCCGGTTTCACAATCGCGAATTCTTCATTGGTTTTCAGATGGATTTCATTACATCCTTCCTTTTTACATTTCCGTAATTTCAATTATGCTACGTAGGGTGTTGTAGCATATTTTCTGTCTCTCCCTCTCATTCTCTTATCACAATGGGCGCGTTTCTTTTGTAAATATTACATTTCCTATTTCTATCTTTATTAAAAAGTGAAGAAGTGAATTGTCTTCCGGTTGGAACCGCGTCACGACTGCTTCTACTGCCGACGTTTCTTCTTCTCATCGACTAACGAGAAGTACTTAGCAGCAACACTACCAGCAGCAGCAGTCCTGAGAAAGTCCTTCTCCAACGGAGAATGAAACGTTGGCAGTAGAAGGAGTCGCATCGCGGTTCCAACAGGAAGCTAATTCAATTAAGGACAATGGCCGCGGAAGTTTCCAAGTTAAGAGTTTTAAGCTCTTAAGAATTAAGTCTTGACATAAAAATAGAAGTGTAAATTCAAAATTAAAAAAAAGTTTAAATACTCAAGAAAATACAGGATGAGTCAAGGTTCAATTTTTTTTTAAAAAAGAGTAAAATTGAACGTTAATAGCTACAACCCGGAGAACTCCAATGACCTTGATCTTGAACGTTTCGAAGAGACCCCGCGAAAGAATTCAAGATCGATGTCTTAACATTCAATGCAGACTTTTTGCTCTATTTCTCCAGATAAGAAAGTCATTTTGAAAATACAGAAACGTGACTCACCCTGTACTTTATTTTAAATATTCATTTATAATGTAAATGGATTTCTTTTTCTCAAAACCTAATTTGTAAGTATTTTTAAAAGTTAGTACGTGTATTCATTTTTGTTCTGAAAATCGAACTTTCAAAAATTGATTTTTTTTTTACTAATAAACTACATACAGGAGGTGTTCCATGACATAACGTCCATAGCTTAAGGGTACGTTGTTTAGGTCATTTAAAGTCAAAAGTGCCTGCTGAATACATGCTGTAAACTTAATCGTAATGAAGCTGCAGCAATTTTAAGTAAAACGTCAGATAGAAAGAATTATTTTTTTAAAATTAATTAAACTAACT
The DNA here is from genome assembly GCA_039766575.1 of Serrognathus titanus. Classification (NCBI taxonomy): domain Eukaryota; kingdom Metazoa; phylum Arthropoda; class Insecta; order Coleoptera; family Lucanidae; genus Serrognathus; species Serrognathus titanus. Next base: position 7,315,042 of record CM077912.1, read on the forward strand.
TGATAAACGTACTAAGGAAAGAGTTAAATTGGTATTAAATTGTAGTGTGCATCTAATTTTTGTGAAGATATTTTAGTTCTCCTGATAATTGAAGAAGTAACTCTTCCAATACTATTGCAACAATAAGTTCTTCTTCAGTGTTAATTTTTGGCTTAAACGAGGCTATTCATAGGCCTCCAAAGGTAGTAGTCAAGAGGATTGAGGGAGGTGACCTTTCCTCTTTTTCAATCTAAATAAATAAATGCTATTCTTAGTGTACATCCATTTACAAACTTTTAAAATTAAAAGTGCCTGTATATCCGTCACGAATGAGTTCTGGACATATGTTCATAAGACATTTTTGACTTGAAATGACCTCAGCAACACGCTCTTAAGCTATAACTGTTATGTCATGGGACATCCTGTATATTTGCGGATTGAAATGAAACAAAAAAAATCTTCTTTTCAGTTGTATTATAATCTGAAGATTAATGAAGAAATTTCTTCTTGAAATTAACTTTCACTAATTGTGTCAAATGATTTTAATGATCAGAAAAAATATTAAGCATGCTTTGAAATATTTTGATTTTGAAATGATTGATTGATTGATATTTAGAAATAGGAACAAATTGTGAATAAATATTTAAGTCATTCTCCTAAAGGCTTTCAATAGCCAGTTGCACCAAGCCCTTAAGCTGACCTTAAATATAAGCGGAGTTTATAATATGACGTTTGACGCAACATTGTGTAAGTCTTATTCTAAGAGACGCTTAAAGTTAAGCAGAGTTTAAGTGGTTGGTGTAACTGGTCAGAAGAGAATTGAATTTTTTAAAAATACGAAAAAATAAAAGTAATCAATTTCGGAATTCAATCACCACTTGGTATATCGAGTGCTCACGTAAGATAATTAGACAACATCTCTTTGTGCTTGTTTTTCGTTTCTTCATCAGTAAAGATATTTTTCGCTTCTTTCCTTTTTTTTTAAGTCAAGTATTAAAATTCCTGCGAACAATTAATGTCTCATGTAATTGACAATTCTTGAATTATGTTTGTTAACACCTGTGCACGTAGTAAAGGCAATTTTTTAGTTTGCATCTACCTACTACACGAATGATTCTTGATTTCCAACGTTATCCACCACTAAAAAAAAAAAAACAGTAGTAATGTATTCGTGACTGAAATAATCACGAACCGCAAATCATTTAATTGGAAAGAATTTACATGTATTTATTTACACCGATTATTATCGCGGTCATGTGATTCACGTAAAAAAAATAATTGTTGCGTAGCCAAGTTACGTGAACGCGTAATTACTACAATGGCCAGGCAGTATTATTGAAAGCCTTTCGGAAATAACATTCCGTTCCTTTCTTAATTAAACGCGAATCATTCTGAAGGATTTTGGTATGTACGTATAGAGATAGTTGTATGGCGGGTGTCCGAAAATAAAGCGGAATTATGATGTATGTTCATGTTAAGTTTTGACGGTGAAGGCCAAGCGTTGAGGCAGGTTTTTACTGGCCGTGACTTCGCAATCGCCGGATATCTGCTAATGTTTTTGGAGTGATTCCAAACTGTGCCTTAAATATGCCCGGCATTCGCAGATACTATCACTTTATTGTGTGTACAAAATAAAAATCGTTTATTGGTTTATGCTTCTGCAAAATGAAAACACACTCGTGTAAATAACTGTACAGCCAAGTTTTTATAGTTAGGTATGTTGCAAACGAGTTTTAGTAGTTGTCGTCGTTCCCATTTTGTTTTGTTTTGCAATCTAAAATCCTATCCTCACGTCTTCATATCCCCGAACTCTCGAACACACATACCATTCGAACACATCAAAGCGCGATTCAATTCATTAAATGCAATAATTAGCGGACGAATTGAATCGAAATTTATGTGCACGTGGAAATTAAGATCCGCTTAAAATATTCCGTTGGCAGACGAATTAGTTGTGTGAATATTTATTTCTATTATGTTTCATTTAATGCAAATAAATAAACCCTACTTTAATGTAGAGTGGCAGGCAGCATTAATGTGACGCAAAACGTAGGTGTTACGTTGACAAATTTCGTGGCTACAACATTTTCATCGTAAGGAGAAGTCGATAAGCAAATTAGGAACGTTACTAAATCAGTTTCGGTGTTTTGTCACTCAATTTAATTATACGTTTGCTTATTTTTACTATTCAACAAATCAAGATTAAATTTTATATATATATAAAAAAAAACTCGTCCAATTGTAAAGAGGGGAAAAATGTTCCATATTTTCAAAAGTTATGGATAAGTAGTACAATAAAAATCTTAAAACAAATTACCTAAAACGTTCTCTGTTTATTGTTTGTTTATAACAAGCAGACAATTCGAGACGTATGTAAAGAATTTATTTGAGAAAAGCTTAAAGTTGCGTTATAATAATAATAATGGCTTTATTTCCAATACGTTAGAGATAATAATTACAAATATAAATTATAATTAAAAAGAAATTGCAAATAGAAATTATAACTAAAAGAGAAAAGATTTGACAACGAAAAGGAAAATAGAAATTATAACTAAAAAGAAAATAAGGAAATAAAATAAGTACGTATTGGAAAAAGGCGAAGTTCAGACAAGCTGTATATCCAGCCTTCTGTTCTTACACTTAACCTATCCACTCTTTATTTCTTCTCTAATCATTACTGAGGCACGAAGTAACTCGCAAACTAAAAATTATTTTTCTAGTTCCCAAAATTAATATACATTGAGATATAACAGCTGAGCCTAAAAACTCTGTCCATGAAGCAATTGGCTTTTATGTAACGCTTTTTAAACGAATGTACTGAGCTTGATTTTAATTTGCTGGTGAATTTATTGTAGACATTAACTATTGCATATGAAAAGGATCGCTCAAAAAACATTGTTTTATGAATTGGCGGGGTAAATCTAATTTTTAAATTATGAACATCAGTTCTGTAGTTTATTCTATTATAAAGGTAACGTGGTTCTTTATAAGTAATAATTTGGTGGTAAAGAAAAGTGGAATGCAATTTTCACCGGTTACTCACATTTAATCAACCAACTTCTGACAGCGTCCAGGAAACGTTGATATCTTTTGATACCAAATGTTAGTCTTAAACATGCGTTTTGAATTTTTTGAATTCTACCTACATCGGACGTATCAATATATAAACTGTGTCACAGTAATTAAATTGAGATAGCACTAAAGCTTCAGATAAGCATTTATTTATTTTTTGTTAATGAATATTTACTGTTAAAGATAATTTTTAAATTACAGAAAGCTCGTTGAATGAATAAATACACTGCTCCAAGAAATTAACGCACCACGCAATAAAATAAGAAATATTCGTTTTCTTTATTTAAAATTTATTGCGGTTGACGTTGATTTAAAACAGTTTAATAACAATTGTTTAATGTTTTATAAAATTAGTAAAAAAACAGTGAAAATCGAAAAATTTGAAGAACTTTTTTGAAAAAATAACCTCATTATCGGGTATTTCCACCTCTATTTTGAAAAACTGAATGACATCGGCGACCCATACTCAAAATAAGTGAAGATATGTCATTCTGACCCAATCCATTCCATACTTCCATAAGCCGACGTCCCACCTCTTGCAAGTTGTTGGCATGGTCCGGATATTCTCTCAAGCACCTACCAAGCATGTCCCAGACGTGCTCAATAGGATTGAGGTCTGGACTTTTTGCTGGCCAAGCCATAGTGTCGATACCAACCTCTCCGAGGTAATTTTGAACTATCCGAGCAGTGTGGGGGCGAGCATTATCTTATATTAATAAATTTTTTTTGTCCGATATAGGGCGCAAATAGCACAACATTATCTTGCAGAATGTCCGTTATGTATCCATCAGCATTGAGATTTCCATTATGCAACATCACTAAGTCCGTGCGAACTGTCAAATAAATCTCTCCCCATACCATAACAGAACCTCCGGCAAACAATCTTGTATTCAGAGTGGTACACCGAGCATACCGCTCGGTACACACGAATGCGTCTATCATAGTTATACAGACAAAATCTGGATTCATCTGTAAAGAGAACTCGACCTCTGTCGTCCTGCAACCAATCCACATGAAGTCTAGCAAACTCCAAGCGAGCTCTTCGATGATCAACGGATAAAGCTGGACCTCGGGCAGACACTCGACATACCAAATTAGCTTCCTTAAGACGTTTACGAATTGTTTCGATACTAATTTGAATACCATGCACATCCCGCAATTGCGATTGCAAATTTCTTCTTGTAACGAATCTCTGTCTTAAAGCAGAAGTCTCAAAAAACGATCCTGAACACGGGTTGTTTTACGATGTCTACCTTGCCCAGGTCTTCGAGAATAATTACCAGTATCTCTATATCTGTTCACCATTCGGGACACCGAATTTTTCTCCTATTCGGCGATAGCTCCAGCCTTCTTCTGACAATACCACTGCTTGAGCACATTCTTCACTGATCAAATTTCAAGATTCACGTTGCATAATGAGAAGAAACAAAAAAAATAATAAAATTACTTCAACAATAGAAACTAGGACTTAAAAATTAAAACAGAAATTGATTCTTTGTTTAACGAATCTCGCATGTGATTTAATTTTATGTAATCACCCTTAAATGACAACCAAATATCAATGAATGTTTGACAAATGAACGCCATACAATTAGCAGTTTAAAACCAACGCCAACCGCTATAAACTTTAAATAAAGAACACGAAAATTTCTTATTTTTTGCATGGTGCGTTAATTTCTTGGAGCAGTGTATATAAATCTAAGTGTTTCCTTACAATTTGGTTGATTTAAGGACTATTAAATTTAACAAACTTTAAAATACTTTCAATCTTTAAAATACCATTGGTCTTCTCATGAGCTTATATCCTTGTAACAAGTTAACAAAACTAAAATTATTAATAGCGTGTACGCCTTCCTCTTGTAGCAACATACGCTGCTAATCTTCTTGGCATGCTTGAGATTAAGTTTCGTATACTTTCTTGAGGTATTTATTCCCATTCTTGAATAAGCATGTTAGAGAGCTCATCAAATGTTACTGGTGGTCTCGCTGCGTTTTTAATTTTGTTGCCAAATTGATCACTGAGATGCTCAATAGGATTGAGATGAGGACTTTTGGCAGGCCACTCCAAACTTTGGATATTTGCATCTCTGTGACAATGTTAGCAGTATGAGGTTTGACATTGTTTTGCATAAAAATGAATCCATTGCCGAAATTTTCGGCAAATGGTTGAACATGGGGTACAATAATCTCGTCTCTATATCTTCTTGCTGTTAGCGACCCATTTCGTATCAAAACCAATTCTGTACGACCATTAAATTGTATGTCACCCCAAACCATTATAGACTCCCCACCAAATTTGTCAAATTCTCGAATGGTACATGGTGCAAATCGCTCGCCTGGTCTTCGTATGACAAGAGCATGGCGATCGTTCCTGCTTAGAAGGAATCTGGACTCGTCCGAAAACAAAACGGAGTTCCACTGCCCCTCGTCCCAACCTTGATGATTTTGACAAAAGTTTAAGCGATTTCTTCTGTGCGTAGCTGTGAGAGTTGGACCGGTTGCTGGTTTTTTAGCAGACAAATTGACTTATTTTAGTCTTCTTCTTACTGTTTCGTTAGACATTTCTTTTCCAGGGGCTAATCGAAGATCATTATTTACTTCACGAGATGTTATAAACCGCTTTCATAAACTCTGAATTTCGATAAAGCGATCTTCTCTGCGTGTTGTTTTTCTTTTAGCACCTTGCCCGCGTCTTCTTTTGAAACTACCAGTATTTCTAAACCGTGCTGCGGCCCTCTGTACCACAGATTTTTTGGTATTTAGAATTCCAGCAACTTTTCTCTGTGAATATACTTCACGAAGAAGAATAATCATTTGCGATACTTCTTCTGGTCTACAATGGCGTCTAGACATGTTTAATTAACTTAATGCATACAAATTCACTAATTTTCGAAACAAGAAGCACGCTTTATTAATTAAATGACTTAAAAAGGGTGTCAACAGTTGGGCCTTTTTGTTGACTTTTAGTTTGCTAGCAGAGGCTAGGCTTGTTAATAAGTTGCACAAGATTATAAGACTCTATCAAGGTGAAAAATTTATCGCAAAAGTAACTATTAGTATCCAACAGATCAATATTTAAGTCACCTATACAAATCAACTCATCAGATGTCGGAGCAATGACAGCAAATCAGTTATCTATTTCATCTAAATAGTGTTGGCAATTAAAATCGGGAGGTCTACATGTAACAACACCTACTGGATTGTCTTATTGAATTGAATTGTCTTATTATGAACAGAGATTATCGAAAAAAAAATATTTGCTGAAAATATTGTTCGTTTTGAATGCATTGATTTATGTAGGTTTTTATTTTTGTACGGCTGACGTTATTAATACAGACATACACAGATAAAAGTGTGAGTTTTTGATAATCTTATTTACAATTCTTAATTTTTACTACTTCCTGTTACTGATTATGTTTTACACTGCGTGTGTGTAATAGTTTTATCACCGTACAATATTTATATTTCTTGTATATACATATGTTACACTAACTTTCTTATCACAAGCGATCGATAAATTTTTTGTTTAAAGTTGTCCTGCTAATTATACAGATTAATTTTTGCGTGCAATCGGATTTCAGAATATGTTTCAAAGTTTGTTAACAAAAATCGATGTTTTTAAAAACTAGTAATGAAAGAAGAAATAACGTGTTCGTAAGTGATTAATTTTAATTATTTGTTTATAATAATAACTAACAGTCTCTAAACTACAATGATATAGTATTAAATTAACTAATATAAAACAATCAAGAAAAGAAAATATGTGAAATTTTCTTGTTTCTATTCCAGTGGATTTCAAATAATGGATTTCTCATTTGCCAAGATTTGTAACGCATGGACAACGCGGCGTAACTTATATGATGTAAATTAATGGGTAACCTTTTGTCGTAGACGAAAAGAAAGCAACTACACGAACAACTAAAATACATATATGCCATTCTATATACGTCCGCCCATCTGTGTTATTTGTTCGCAGTTGCCGTCTGCATTAATTTTCCGCATTCAAAAATAATATCACGTTGAAAACGACCAGTTTCTTTCTAAGATATTGCTTCCTCGATGTTGCAACATTACGCTTCTAGTTGCCCTCCGTTTGTTCAATAAGTTTATGCTTGAAAATGTATTCTTTTATTTTGTACTAACATTTTTGAGTGTTTTCTTTTAAACCGTTTTATGTATATAACATATTCTGTTTGGGGGAAATTAAATTTAGGAACATTATTAACATACACGAGATGATTTTCTGTGAGATTTGATTAGTGTCGGAGTGGAGAAATCTTACTTGCAAATGACAAATATGTAAGATTCTGAAGTGCTTATTCAGTAACTTGCAAGCACAAACTATATCAATTAAGAAACACGTGCTAGATATGGAAAGTGGAGTAAAACGTTAGGTTGTAACTGAAAATGTGTTTACTGGCAATCCAGTCCTAATTAAGATTAATTAAGTCATCGAACCAAGTTCAATGACCAATCCTTAACTTCATTTGCTAGTCAGTGGGAGGAGCAGATCTTTAAGTGTTTGAAACACCAAACTCGTCATTACCAAATCTTTCAGTTACACCTCAATAATTTGGCCTGATGACCAATCATTTAGGTCATGATGTCTCAGATCAAATCCGTCAAGAATTGCTTCCTGTACGATTAGCTTCTTTAGTTTCTTCTTGCACGTAGAATGTTAGCTCAGTTTTAAACATGGCCCATTTGTTGCGTTCAAATCGTGATGTTCCATTTAATATTGCGAATTCTTTCTACTATTCATCAAATACGGTATGGTGGAAGGATGTAATATTTTTCACGTAAATGTAGTTAATAAATAAAACGGTAAATTCTTTAATGTTGATCTGTTTTTTTCTGTTTTTTTCTAGAAAGGAATTGCATGAAAGGTAATAAAGTAAACCCATAAGTTTCATTGCTTTGCACCCGCATTTGGCATCGCGTCCGCAGTTGTAAAGTTAGCCAAAGTCTTGATATAACTGCAAACTGTCCACATGCTGCGTTAACTACTTATGTTGCATAAACTGGATTTATGACGCGTCGTCTGTTCGGCCAAATATGATCTCAGTCGCGTTTTCTTACTGCCCACATTTGCCACAATGTTTAAGCGCGTGTAACTAAAGATATTAATATTTATGTTGGAAATTGCTTCGCTCGTAGCTTAAAGATTTTGTATTTGGCATGACGTGTTTGTTGTGCACGGCGTTAGAAAACTCTAAGGTCACAGGTTTATTCACACTTAACCGGCCACGTAATAAATTCACTCGAAAATCGAAGTTTGAAATTGAAATCATTAAAAAAAAAAGAATGTGGTGTATCCTGAAAGAATTACTTTTTTTTGCCGATGTAATTGTGCAACGGTTCTTGCGGTTATCGATTGATAATACTGAATACAATAGTTATATTGTATTAAAGTAAGTCTACAACAACAATTCGTACAGTTCACCTTCGTTGTTATTATTTCGGCTTTCGCCCGGGGGCACCTGCCAAACGCATCTGTTCTTCATTTCTAATATATTAAGTAACAGAACTATCTCACCTTTTATGTTTTTAATCAATTGTACCACATTGTATTATGGTGGATGGACAATTGACATCTTTTGTGATCGATGATTGAAGTAAGTCTCATTTTGAAGACTTTTATTGAAAATATTTCTAATTAAATAAAATAATAACACATGGTTACAACTTGAAAGTTTTTAAACCGCAGACGGTTGTTTAATTTTGAAATCCCCCTCGTATTAATAAGCTCATCGATTAACTATTTCGGACAAAATCCATTAGATCTTTAAGTAGTTCGTTTGATTAACTGAGTAGCAAAAAAAAACCATTGATTGTTGTGCGATTAGTAATTGATTGTTTATCTAACATTTTTTTATTATGAATCGAAATCAGAATAGTTAATTTCATTGATATTAAATAATAAAAAAGTATAAACATCCTCTCGCAAATATTAATTCAATTCATTTTCAGTGCCACTATTTGAAGAACAGTACTGCAGGAGCAGGGTTGATTTATAAAAAAAAATCACGATTTTCCGCCGGAGATTTGTTTGATTGTGGATGAGGAAAGGTGAACAGAATTTTTTCAACAGTTTTGTTCTTATTTCCTCCATCCCAGAGAACTTTTTCATAGCGTTCTTTAATGTTCGCCCAAATCGCTCGGCTTGACCATTGGATGCAGGATGAAGTGGAGCCGTTGTAACATGCTTAATTCCGTTTTCCTCACAGAAATGTTTGAATGCACCGACAGTGAATCGAGTGCCATTGTCGGTTACGATAGTGACGGGCAAGCCTTCTAATAAAAATATTTGTTGTAACATCTCGATCGTAGTCTCGGTAGTCATATCTTTGATATGAACGAAGAAAGGGTATTTGGAGAAAGCATCGACGATGATCAACCATATACTGTTCATGAAAGGACCGGCGAAATCAACATACACCCGTTCCCATGGATGTTCTGTTCTCGGCCAATCTTCAAATAGTTTTTTTTTGGATTCGATTGACATGGTTTAATTAGATTTTCAATGTCTTGATCAATTCTGGGCCACCAAGAATGACAATGGGTAAGTTGTTTCATTCGAACGATGCCCCAATGGCCTTGATGTAACATGTTAAGAACTGCCTGTTGCAAGCTCGAAGGAATAACGACACTTGAATATTCGTCTGTCTGAAACAACACTACATCTTTTTGATGTGAATTGTTTATTATAGACTTCATCCGGCCAGCCGTTCTTGATGTTGGAACGAATTTGGGACTGATCTTGACTGGTTGCTTCAGCAATTCATCTCGAATTAACCGGAAAACTCTCATTAAGTTCTTGATTTTCGCGTTGACGCTCCTCGCGGGCTTCTCTTTCTTTACGATTTTCTATTAAAAATGCCATTAACGTTTTTAAAACGTTCTGATCAGCAGTTGCCATTACCAAAAGTCAGTTATTTCCAAGAGAAATGAAATAGAATTCGTCCGAAAAAAAAATTGTTCTTGAAGGTCTTGACAAAAATAGAAATCAAAACACGATTTTTGTTGTCTTCGATGATGTTTGGGGCACTGTAGGTGAACGGAGACTGCGCTAATTGTATGTAATATATTTTAGTTTTCTTAAGATAAAAACTTTGACTCTGTAGACATTCATAACTTTTCCACGATCAATATTGCTTAAAACGTTCTCAACATGTTGTCGAAAATCTTGTATACTTTGGTGACTTCTGGTATACACTTGGTTTTTCACATACTCCCATAAAAAGAAGTCTAGTGGACTCAAGTCTGGTGACCTCGCGGGCCATCGTATAGGTCCATTTATCTGCAAAGGTTTCAAATAAATAGGCTGCCACTAAGCGCGTATTGTGTGCTGGTGCACCATCCTGCTAGAAGAACATATCTCTACGTATCCTTAGGGGTAAATTATCAAGAATTTCTTCCAAAATATTTCTTAGAATTACGAGATATCGTTCACCAGTTAATATACCCTCATAAATATAGAAAAACACATCATTATTAATTATTAGTAAAGGATTTTCATGACTCCAGTAATGATTGTTGTTTCGATTAAACATGCCATTGTTGCTGAAATTACTCTCATCCGTCCACATAATTTTCTGAACTATTGCTTCAGGTTGAGCTATCAGCCATTGACAAAAGTGTAACCTTCTTTGTTGATCACCCTCATGGAGATGTTGAATTAAATGAAACTTATACAGTTTGTACTTATGCTTTTTTAAATAGCGATGAACCGTGTCGATACTTAATCCTAAATCTCTAGCGGCATCCTTCACCGAGGCCTTAGGTGCAGCTTCAAAGTACGTCAAAATATTAATTGCCCATTCTTCTTTATCTCTACGATTACGGTTTGAAAGCATTTTCATTTGCACGAAGTTTGGCCTCTAATTTCTTGAAATATTGTTCATTTGGCGGAATATGGTTCGGAAATCTTTCAATGTAGGTAGTACGTGCCGCACGAGCATTTTTTTGATTAGCAAAATAAATTTCCAACATATCGCATTTTTCAAGATGTGGAATATTCATTTTAATTATTGAAAATAAAGTCAAAGAAAATTGACAGCTATAAGAGTTTCATTTATTTATTTGTTTACGTGCGAATTAGATAGACATCATTTGTAAATTACTTAGATAACTGGATTTATGAATCAACATGGCCTACTTATTTCAAAAGGTTTTTCTTAAATTGTTTCATTATTTTGTAAGCAAATTTAAGAATATTTTGTATCATTATAAAGAGAAAAAAAAAAAAATGGCTACCGAATGGCTTATAAAAATTACTACATTCCTATTTAAAAAAGGTACGGTTGCACAAATATTTTGATAACTAGCAGCGCAATTATTTTTTTGATTGGAAATTTAAAATAAGCATGAAAATTAGAGAATCTTTACTAATTTAACCGACTTTGTAGCTTAAAATATAACAAAGTTAGCAATGGTGAACGGTTCAAATTGAGCACCCGATATATATATTAAATACTGAATCAGATATCTGTTGCAATTGATAGGCTTCAAAGAAACGAAGCAATTCTATCAGACGTCGTCACATTTTGAGGAAACTCAATTTACTCTAAGCCAAATGCAAAAATTTAGACATCGTTACGAACAGAGTATCGCTCCATACCATTTGCTAGGTTTCCTTCTGGACCCTACGAAAACGGAGCAAACATTAACAGAAAGTGAAAAAAATTGTGCTTTAAATGCTGCAAATGATTTATACCCCAACACTGGTTTACTACCATTGATTATTAAATTTCTGGCTAATTCCGAGCCATTTGTCGAAATAATGTTTCACAAAGAAGTTCTTAAAAGCACGAATTCATTGGAATGGTGGAAATCTCAATGGAATATTGAGGTTATTGATAAGTTATTCCCGATTATCAAACAATTATTATCTGCTACAGCTTCTTCAGCCTCCGTTGAAAGGATATTTTCAACATTTGGTTTAGTTCATTCGAAAATTAGAAGTCGCTTAGGGACTGAAAGAGCTGCCAAATTAGTTTTTCTTTATAAACACTATAATTAAAAAATTAACTTAAAATGTCTCTTTTTAACTCCCTGAACCATGTTTTATTTTCTTTCTAAATTTAAGTTTAGTTTACCTATGTTCTTTTTAAGCAGGTAGTTTTAGATATGTAGATAATCTAACATTAAATAAATTGTTCTTTTGATTTGAATTTTCTGAAGTTTGATTTATTTAGATTATCAGTTTTTCTACACGATTTGATTTAAATCATGTTTTAAATTAAAAAAATCAGTTGATTTAAATCGTCGCAATCCTGTGTAGAAGCGCACAATGTACCTTTTTCCTAATTTGGTCACTTTTTGAGAAAGTGGTTCTAAACACTACCTGTAAGTAAGTTTCAGTAAGTGCACAACAAACAAAATGAAATGTTTTATAACTGGGACGACGTAATGATTAATCAGCTGAAGTAACAACGATGGAGTTGAGAAATCAACTCTGTGACATCCTGCCTCATGTGACAATTACAACGGGCTCCCCTACCCTAGCTATAGCTAATGCATTACATAAATGTCACGATGCAAAGAATAAAGTGATTTTTTTTGTAATATGCAAAGAGGAACTGACTTACCTGTTGCATTTTTTCAAAATCTAGATAAGGTCTTTGTACATGTGTGTGCTGCCTTGTGTGACGAGATCTTTTCCTAGGAGAAACTTCGTAATGTAAAAGTTTTGCAGGTGGACTCAGGGACCTTATTTTATTATTAGGGGTCCTCCCGCCGGGCTTGAGTGCCTCCAAAGGCGGGGACGTCCTGAATTGTACTGGCGTCGCCATGCTGGCTAATAAGTTGTGAACTTCTTCGTCAGATGATCCGGAATGTTCAATATGGACGGCATCGTCGCCGTAGCACTTATTAAAGCAAGGAGACGTTGGACTGAGATTACCGTAGTGAGACATGTTTTCTTCGTTTTCGGGGCTGTAGCGGCGCGCGTACGAATCGCCCACCTGCGACCACTTCCTCTTTTCGGGCAAACAAACGGACGCAGCACACAAGGGCCGGGACGGACGCACGTCCTTTATACTATTTATTACTTCTAGCTCTTCTTCGGAGCTGTGAGGATCGTGTTGATCAGGTGCCGGACTCTCCATTGAACAACCAGTGTCAGCTGGAGATACACTACACATTCGTTCCATCACACCTGAAAGAAATTATTACATGTGTTAAATAACGACGAAAACCCTCCAAATTCATTAAAAGAAATTATACTGTGCAACTAGAAATTATCGCGCATGGAAGTACTGTATTGTTATGGTTTAGTATTTTCTGTAATTCTAATAACTATTTAATTATTCTGTTACTAATTACGGCTAAGATTCTCAAGTCCTTTCTGACCACCCAAGTCGTTCATAAGGCTAAGAATAATAAATAATACATGTAATCGGTGGAATTTTAACAAGCTTTTCACACAACAACATAATAGACACCAAAACAATAAAGACATGTTCTGAAAGGAAGTACTTCACATAAATTTCTAATTTTATTTCACCGCTGGTCTTATCGTAAACAGGTATTATGAAATTCTAAAAGAAAAAAAATATGACGACACACACATACTTTATTTCCTTTAATAAAGTCGCGAATTAGTAATGGAAATTCCATTGAAATAAACAACTTCTAATTTACAACGAGTAAATCAAATAAATCACTTTCATTTCTTTCACGACAGAAATTACCTATTGCTTATTTATTTAGTGACTTTTTTTTTAGCTAAAATGCTAAGTCATTGCTGCGCGAAGGTTGATGAAGAGTTGCGGTTTGAACTAATTCCTGCTGTTTCGTTTTGTTATTTACTTGCGTTTGAGAGAGGTGTGGATCGCCCTAGATTTGTTAAGAGTTTCAAGCAACGAGCAAGTACTAGATTAAGAAAAACTTGTTCTTTTTAATGACAGCAAGCCGTACTCAGTCTTTAAAATACGTTTTTAATTATTGGAAAATCCTATAGAATTATATAAGGTGTAAAGGCCTTCAGACTTTTAATATTACATCACAGACTTTCTGGCAAGTAAGTACATTGAATGAAGTAAGAATAAGAGGATTATTAATATTTTTCGTTGCGCTTCGACGCGTTACAGCCTCACACCCTAAGTGTGTGACCAGCATTACATTTTTTTTTAAATTTTAATGCTAGATTCATTCTGGAATTCCTTAGTTTATTTAATTAGTTTGTTAGTTAATGAAATTCAGAATCAACTATTAAATTGGCAAGTGAAACATGCGTGAACACGCACGCAATTTTTTTGCTGATCGATTGGTAGCAGCGTGCATGGGTTCCGAACTGCACTTTGTTGATTATATATGCGCGACGGACGTCCCAAATTAGAGTCCATACATGAGAAGGTCTTCGAATATTTTACACAAATGCATTATTGCAAGCACGGGACATCCAACCAACCCCCACACCACCGGCAGCAAAAAAAACTGCTGCGTTTTTGATACCGTTACCGCTCGCATTGTGTAAACGAAATTACAGGTACGTAATTATACACGTAACGAGCGCACGTCAAATGAAAATGAAAAAAAAAAGCAGAACTGAATTTCGAATCAAATATGATATGAAGGCAGAAGGCTGGCATAAAAGGGAGGTGAAAAACAATGGGCACCTCATAACAAGAAAAGTTAAAGTCAGAGTTTTTAATTTCGCATTTTTTTTTTGTAAAGGATCAACTGAAAAAAAATTATATCCTTTGCTTCGGTGTAAATTATTTTTGGAAGGGCGGGCGAGTCGTTCGAGTTTGTTTTAATCAAAATGTTCAAGACAATGACTTCTTCTTTACATATAAAAAAATATATTTCGGCCAAATTTTTCTAATTACGATATTTCTGGATTTCTTTTGAGACATTTTAAAAGGGACGAAGAGGCCTGCCTTTTGTTTGTTTAAACAAAAATAGAATATTCGACACAAAAAAATTTAATAACTTCCTTTTATTTCTGTTGCTTGCTTTCATTACATTAGGCACAGAAATCTATTGTTTAAAGAAATCCAATATTCGAAGTGAAAAATAGCTTGAATGAGACTAGAAATATGCAAACGTATGAAATAAAACTAATGTAGAATAAAAGCAAAAAAAGAAAAACTGAAATAGAATTTGACCCGCCATTATTATTTATTAACGCTGCGGCTGCGACCGATTTATAAGTTGTTTCTCTCCGACATACACTAGAAAAACATAAAAAAAACGATTTGAAAGAACCAACATAGCCCGAGACTTACAGTTCGTCTTAGATTCAGGGGTTTAATTTTGTGCAAATTTGAGTGAGTACAAGTTGATTAAGTGTCTTGATATTTTAAATCACAAAAACCTGCTTATACTAACGAATTCAACTTTAAAAAGTGACGAGTAATTACATTAAAATAAGTAAAAAAATCGGGAATACCGCTGCATTAATTTGCTTTGCAAAAATCATTTATAACAATGAGTCCGCAAATTCAATACGCAATTTGCTATTTAATGGCAAATATCTGCGTACAACGTTCCAGGGAAATTTTTATGTATCTAATCAGTGAAAAGGATGCGTGGCACTCACAATTACTTTAGTTATGTTAATACTAACAGGCACACACATTATTCCATTACATTAATTAAACTTTAATTTGCAACTTGAGTATCAAAAAAAAAAATAATAAAATACGTAGGCGCATACATTTAAAGCACACACATTTAATATAAAATTATACTAAAAGCTCCTGGCTCATGGTTTCCATTGCACGACTATGCACAAAGTTGTGATTCTTTTCGTCCTTTCCAGTTTAATGTAAATTATATACATTTTTGGACAAAACTAAGGGACCACCAGTAAATTCAAAATAAACAAGATAACGAAATTTAATGAAACGAATAAATATATAAATCTAAGTGTTTCCTTACAGTTGTTGATTTAAGGGCTATTAAATTTAACAAACTTTAAAATACTTTAAATCTTCAAAATACCATTGGTCTTCTCATGAACTTATATCCTAATTTGTAACAAGTTAA
The DNA here is from genome assembly GCA_039766575.1 of Serrognathus titanus. Lineage (NCBI taxonomy): Eukaryota > Metazoa > Arthropoda > Insecta > Coleoptera > Lucanidae > Serrognathus > Serrognathus titanus. The sequence continues at coordinate 7,331,089 of CM077912.1, forward strand.
CAAAACTAAAATTATTAATAGCGAGTATGCCCTCATCTTGCAGTAATTCATGCTGATAATCTTCTTTGCATGCTTGAGATTAAGTTTCGTATACTTTCTTGAGGTATCTGTTCCCAATCTTGAACAAGCATGGTAGAGAGCTCATCAAGTGCTACTGGTGGTCTCGATGCGTTTTTAATTTTGTTGCCCAATTGAGCCCGGAGATGCTCAATAGGATTGAGATGAGGGCTTTTGGTATGCCAATCCAAACTTTGGATATTTGCTGTGACAATGTTAGCTGTATGAGGTTTGGCACTGTCTTGCATAAAAATGAATTCATTGTCGAAATTTTTGGCAAATGGTTGAACATGGGGTACAATAATCTCGTCTGTATGTCTTCTTGCTGTTAGGGACCCATTTCGTTTCAAAACCAATTCTGTACGACCATTAAATTGTATGCCACCCCCAAACCATTACATACCCCCCACCGAATTTGTCAAATTCTCGAATGGTACATGGTGCAAATCGCTCGCCTGGTCTTCGTATGAAAGAGCAGGGCGATCATTCCTGCTTAGAAGGAATCTGGACTCGTCCGAAAATAAAAACGGAGTTCCACTGGCCTCTCGTCCCAACCTTGATGAATTTGACAAAAGTTTGAGCGATTTCTTTTGGGCGTAGCTGCTGTGAGAGTTGGACCGGTTGCTGGTTTTCTAGCAGACAAATTGACTTCTTTTAGTCTTCTTCTTACTGTTTTGGTAGAAATTTCTTTATCAGTGGCTAATCAAAGATCATTTTTTAATTCACGAGATGTCACAAACGTGTTGTTTTTCTTTTAGCACCTTGTCCGCGTCTTCTTTTGAAACTAGCAGCGTTTCTGAACCGTACTGCGGCCCTCTGTACAGATTTGTTGGTATTTAGAATTCCAGCAACTGTTCTCTGTGAATATCCTTCACGAAGAAGAATAATCATTTGGGATACTTCTTCTGGTCCACAATGGCGTCTAGACATATTTAATTAACTTAATGCAAACAAATTCACTAATTTTCGAAACAAAAAGCACGCTTTATTAATTAAATGACTTAAAATGTGTCAACAATTAGGCCTTTTTGTTGACTTTTCGTTTCCTAGCATACAATGTCTTGCTATTGTTGTAAATTGGAAAAGTTATTTCAAGTTTATTTAATGGTCCCTTAATTTTGTCCTGAAGTGTATTTTATTTATACCATCAATTATGTTCTTATGTCTTTCTGTCACAAAATGAAGTGATAATTTTTTTTTGTGTAACAATGGATTAAGGAAATGTTATCACATGGGTAGATAGATAAATTTTATGGTGCCGAACGGTCTTCTGTAAAGTCCTTCTTATCGTGATAAATTCAAAGATACCCGCATTTAAGTGTCGTTACGAAATGCACCGTAACATTAACGTATAAGGCGAACCTTGGACCAGTGTGCCTCTCAACATTATCCGCAGCTACTTTCATAAATAACGTTTATCTTACAAACATAACAAATTCAGGCCCTTATCTTTTTATAATAATACACATGACACACATATATTTCATATTTACATAAACCTTAGCTACTTAAAACGATTAAAGCTGTTAAAACATATACACACGCGTTTATAAATAAATCGACAGATGTTGTGCATGTATATTTTTAATGTTCCTCCTATTTTTTTTTTATTTGTATAATAAACTTAAAAATATGCGTTCACATGAACAAGGAACATGCTGTTCGAACTAAGCGTTTGTTACAAAAAAAAAACACGTTCACAATTTAGCGTAATTGGCCTGCATATGTGCGCAATATCTGTCAGTGTTACATAATGCAAAATTTTACTTGCAGATCATTATGGCGACGAAAAATTCGTATGCAATGCAAAAATGGTAAAGTGCAAGTTATATATTTTGCTATCCCGCGTGCTGTAATATTTTAATAGCATTCGAATTAGTACTTGCATTTGCTTTAATAGTAATTATTAACAAACTGTAATCGAATTTTTGTATTTTGTTTAAATCCATTCATTAGTATTCGCCCTGTATAAATATCTTTTAAGAATTATTGCAATAATAAATAATTAAAAATAAAAATAATTAGCTTTTTGTAATGTAAACTACAAATTTAATTCAATTTTTCATAATATTGCTGCATTCTACAACATTTTTCTGTTATTAAAAATATTAATGAAGAAGCCTTTGATTTATCGTCATTAAGCCTGAAACCCTTCTGTAAAAATAAATTAAAAAATGGATTTTATTATTTTTCATGTAACACTAAGAGCAAACTTAAATAAGCACTAAAGACATTATTTGCAGTAAAAATGCATTTACAAATTTAGTTATTTCCTTCGAAAAAAAAAGGATACCGAAGAATTTAAATGACTTATGCATACAAATAACTTATTTTTAGTTACAGTTTTTCCGTGCGTTTCTATATTGTTTTCCTGGAATGCGATAAGGAAAATAAAAAAAAAAAATGATTAGCAGAAACAAAAAATAATACCTAAATGAATAACTTTTCAAGTCCGTTTACAAATACTTACGTATTTCGAATGTAAAATAATCATCATCATAAATTGGCTAAAAGTATTAGGCACCCTTAATTTTCTAATTTATCTCCGAAAAGATTACTCAGAAATCTTTAGAATTTTATTATAATATAGTCGGCAACAATAAACGATAATTTAAATAATGGACAGAACTTTACAGGGGTTGTAAAATATGTGGCAGATGATAGTTCGGAATTGTCCTTCCGTGAATAGATGGTCAATCCTGTATAAGCGCTTGTAGTAAGAAGGATCTTTCCAGTACAATGTTTATTTCATTATAATTTTGAATATCGTCATTTTTGCTATAAAAAAATGCCTAAAAAGAACGAACTTAGTGAACATTTACGTTTACGAATTCAGTTCTTGCACGAACAAGGCAACTCACAGACAGAAATAGCCAAAAATATTAAACATTCGCGTTGTGCGGTGCAATCTGCCTTGAAACGTCACGCGGATACTGGATCACATGCGAACCGAACAAGATCAGGTAGAAAACGGATAACTTCGGACCGTGAGGATCGAAATTTAATTCGAGAGTCACTTAAAAATCGAAAGAAAACTTCCTCCGCGCTCGCTACCAGATTATCTGAGGAAATCGGGAGACCGATCAGTGCCAGAACGACCAGTAAAGTCTTAATGAAGCTGGCTTGAAAGGCTGCAAAGCAAGAAAGAAGCCTTGGCATTCAGAAAAAAATAAAAAGTCTCGTTTGGAATGGGCTATAAAGTACCAACACTTTACAGAGAAGGATTGGGCAAATGTTGTGTGGTCCGACGAATCAAATTTTGAGGTAATATTTGCTTTATATCACTTGTAATTTTGAATTCGTTTGCATCTTCTACACTTCGCCGGTGAAAAGTTATACGGTGTGTTTATAATCTACGTTTTTTTAATTCATTGTAAGGTATTTGGAACTCCTGGTGTAGCTTACGTGAGGCGGAGAATCGGTGAAGAATACCTTCCGGAATGCGTGATACCAACAGCGAAACACGGGGGAGGTAGTGTAATGATCTGGGGTTGTATGACAGCTAACAGTGTAGGCGAAATGTTTGTGAAGGTCGAATGAACTCCCACATTTACATAAACGTATTGGAAACGACATTGCGGCAATCATTTTCCAAGATGTTTGGTGATACAAATATGGAAGAAGTGCTGTATCAGCTTGCCACAAATCTGCAGTTACCATGAAGTGGCTTCAAGAAACAATATTAATCTCCTGGATTGGCCTGGACAATCCCCAGACCTAAATCCCGTAGAGCATTTGTGGGGGATTCTAAAACGTAACATTAGAAAGCATCCAATTATATCTAAAGCAGTTTTAAAAAACGTGTTATTGAAAGAATGGAATAATATTATCGCAGAGGAATGTAATCATAAGTACTCTGCCGAAAAGAATAGCTGCAGTGATTAAGGCTAGAGGTGGCCCAACAAAATACTATTACTTTAATAAATTGTTATTATTTTGTACCTAGGAAATTTTATTTTACCCCACTCCAACAGATTTTCATGATATAGGAATTAATGTAAGGTGCCTAATACTTTTGGCCAAGGCTGGCTGTATATGAGCGAAACAATCACTTAACATATAATTTGAATCCGAAGAAAACTGTAGAACTAATACAACAATTACAAAGAGATGATAATTTTAGATTTAATTCTCACATCTTTGTCACAGAGGTACTTTCTATTTAAAATTAAAAGAAAAGTTTCCCTCATTTCCGAAAGTGCGACCAACGACTTCATTCATTTTTTTTCGCTCTGAAGACTTAAAAAGGGACGAAGCCGATTTCTTTTACACCTGGTATATCAAAAAAAAAAAGTCCGAGGGCCGTTTGAATCGACTGTAATACTTGCAAGCAGATAATTAATGCCCCAAGGCGAGAAACTTTTCATCTGTTATGCAGAGTTTTCTTTCAAGGAACGCGACAACGTACAGAAAGTTAATGCAGATAAAAACTCGTTGCAGTAAGCCCGAGATACATCAGAAAGAATTTACGCCAAAACGAATGGCAAGAGCAAAAAAAAAAAAAAATAGAGGAGGAAGCGTTCATATTTCATAAAATATGGCAACGTGAGAGAATGAGGTCTGTTTCGCAGTTCGGAAAACAAAACAATTCCCGCGTATAAATAAAAATTGTAAGCCCGCAATGAAATTGCCCGGGTTATCATTTATGAGTTGATTGGGGCTTCTGTTAAGTTAGGGGGGCCTGATTATAACGTGAATGCTGGGGTCTTTGAAGCGAGCGTAGACCACCTGCAGGAGCATTAATCAAGTCTGAAAAAGGGCAATAATTATTTAGTCACACGTGAATGGCACAAACCGCATCGAAGCAAACATGTTCGGAATTACGAAACACCTTCACGCTTGCCGAGCTATCTGACGTTAGCAAGTCAGCTGGTAAATAAATTTCGATGTTTAAAATAAGATGTAAAAACAAGGAAAAGGGGGAGCGATAAGGGTATTTTTACAGACGTGACGTTTCTTAATAAGCATTTAATTTGGTATGTTTTCGTGATTATAGTCATTTTGTAACGAGATAATGAATAAATTAATTTCGTGTTATGTAAATACCGAATCTATTTTTATGTAATGCAACCACCTCGTGATTTCTTATCTGTTAATAACAAACAACATTATGTAAATTGCAAAGATAAATCAAGGAGGAATTACAAACAATGAAAAGCATGTTTACGTGCAAAATACCCAAGGTGCGTGACAAAATCAAAAAAATTTCAGAAAATGTAATAGCATTGGAAAGTTTTTCTTTAATACGTTATTCATAGATTGTAGCCTGCTTGGCTAAGGGGTTCTCAATTTATTTTAGACCATCGATTCTTACAGGAAAAAACATTTCCCTCTTCCTGTCTTTCAAATCTCTGTTCACGTTCTCTTAACGAGATTTCTAATCAACACCGATGATTTAAAATACATGAATTTAATCAATCAAGAAAAAAATATCGATTTTATTTAATTGATTTACAGTCGGCCATTAATACGAGGGTCAAAGTGAATTTATTGAGAATAAAAAACACGGTTAATATTTTCTAGGATTTTATTTTAAATACGCAATAATACTCTTGATCATTCTTTATTTCTACTGTTCAAAAGCTCCCAACCAATCATCTTTCAGAATACCTTCAAAATAAGCGTGAACTCTTCTTCTGACGAAAACCTTCTACCCCGCAGATTCTTTTTAAGCCCAAAAAATAGCCAAAAGTCGCATGCTGCTAAATCAGGTGAATTATTACTTTTATAATAATTCTTAAATCCCTACTGCTTTTAAAAATGATTAATTCACTGCATGTTTCCAGCAATAACAGAGAAATAGGATACCGTCCCTTGCATGTACAAAAAATATCAAATACGTCTCTCTTTCATTGGCTCACAATTTAATTTTTAATTTGCTCTTCTAGAACTGATTGGACTGTTTCTTTTTTTCTAATTTAACTGACATGAACTACACAGCTGAAACACATATTTTTCTTTGTGTTTATATTTTCATTTGTGGCAAGAATTACTTTGGAAGCTTCATTACAGTCGATCTTTAATTAAAAACATAAAAGTAGAAGTTGGTGGTTACTAGCCCGATACGTACAGATTGAAAACTATCACGTAATGGAAAAGACAATTGAGGAATGTATTTGTATTAAACATGTTAATGACGAAGACTGTAATATTTTCACAATTTGATGGCAAACGAAGTTGAAGAGACTGCAACTTTTACTGCTGAAGTCTTTGTTTTTATCATCCTTCATCTCGACTATTACGGAAACTGCTGTGTCACATAAATTGATTTCCGATTTGTATATTTTGGTGTTAAAATGAGTACAAGAGAAATATTAAATAAATTTCTTAGGCGAAACTAGATACATCTCGAGAGTAAACTTAAGAATGGTAGACCATTAAAAGTTATACTGAAATGTATCGTAGCGTTACAGTATTATAAATATTAACGAACTTACAAGTTTTAAAAAACTTTAAAAATTAGAAAACTTCTAGGATGAACGCTTCATAGTTCCTCTAAGCAGGCGCTCACATGCTAAAGCACTGAACTAAATTATTGGCTGACGTAAAGCAGTTTGTTTTGTTAAAAAATAATATGTTCCACTTGCACGTCCTGAAAATACAGTTTGCCATTTTTATTATGTGCTAAACGAATTTCTGTAAAATTCCATTGTCGAGCAGTTTTAAAAATTGTAGAAATTCTTCAATCCCTATACTATATTATCTAATTTTCAGTTTTAAATTGTCGATAACTTCTACGTACTTAAATCGAATTAAATTAGGATACTCAATGCTATTTGGGATTACGTAATCGATGAGATACAAAGTATTTTTTAGATTTCGTCTTGATTAATACAGGGTGTTTCCTAACTTCATGAAAATAAATTAAACAATGAAAGTTTGCATGAAAATGAATAGAATGAACCATTTTTTGTTGAACAAAGTGTTATTAAATTTTCGAGAAAATAAATAATTTTGTCGAACGGGTAAACCGTTTGAACGTCTCTGGTTTAAGTTTATGATGTTTACGAAGAACATGAGTGATGTAATTTATTGTAAGTCATCGCCGACCGGGCCGGGTAGTTTGAAGGTGTACGTTGAGAGGTGGTTGCACGGAAATTTACTGAAAAAAATGGCAGAATTTACAAATAGTGAAATTGTTGACATGATTCTAGTGTACGGTGAAAGTGGGCAAAACGCATTAGCGGCATGGCATTTCTATGTACAGCATTTTCCAAACCGACATTTGACAACCAGTGCTACATTTCTCTCTGTTGTGTAAAGAGCGAGGGATACATTGGTCACCGCAGAATATTTGGATGCAAAGCTCTACTCCTGGACAAATCTTCGGATAAGGGAAAGTTCGACGCAAGGACGCTGGAAGGAATCTTTGTCGGATATTCCACCACCTCCAAAGGATACCGCTTCTGGATTCCGAACGACAAGAAAATAGACGTTGCTAGAGACGCGAAATTTGTTTTTCGAAAAACCGAAGCGCTGTTGACTGGATTCGTGGACGCCGACTGGGGAAGCTGTCCCATAGACAGGCGTTACTACACCGGATTCACCTTCATCTTGGCGGGGGCAGCGATTTCCTGGGAGAGCAGAAAACAACGCACCGTCGCATCTACCGAAGCTGAATACATAGGCTTGACAGATGCAACCAAGGAAGCCATCTACCTAAGAGAATTCCTGAAGGAACTGGGTTTTCCAAACTTTGCCGATGTCACCCTGTATAACGACAATCAAAGTGCTGGAAAATTGGCTCGAAATCCCGTGTTCCACAGTCGATCCAAACACCACTTTATACGGCAAGCTGTATCATCTCATCTCATTAATCTTGATTATTTACCCACAGAGAGCATGATCGTAGACGTCCTGACCAAGGCTTTCCCAGGTCCCAAACATCACTCGTGTCTTCGAGGAATGGGACTGGACCAGTGAGGAATGGGGAGTGTTGGGAATCCATTTTCAGACATCCTCCGTCATCTAGGAAACCGTCCCTCACTTAAATGCTCAACCCTTTCCATTACTCATATTTATTCATAGTCAGTCGTAATCTAGCCTCCGTTGTCACAAGCAGACGATTGTATTTGTCCTTAATCTTAGTGTAGTACATAAGCAATAAATCTCAGCAATTTTAATTCACAAGTGTTTATTAATTAGCACAGCTATCCACAACAATATCTTCGCTTTAGTTCAAAATCTACTGGAAGCAATTTATGCATGGCAGTCAAACGATAAGGGAACATTTTCAAGTCCTTTCTTAGAATAGTTCTGCAGGTCCTGACAGAAAGATCATCTTGTTGTGACAGGTGACAGATGGAAGTATCAGTCATAATTTGTTTCTCACATTTTCAACTACGAGGGTGGGATGATAATTGGCTAGCCTCCGCATAGATGGCGCTCGTATCGAAAATATTTGTAGGTCATTTTGAAGATCAACTCTTAAGTTGTCATAGTGATAATTTTATATTACTGAGTCAAGTAGTTTCTTGTTAGCAGCTATTGAAACAAAAACGTGTTTTATGTTTTGTGTTTTATTAGCAATGGAAAATATTGAGCATCGCGCTGTTATCAAATTCCTTTTTATGAAGGGTGTGAAAAACTCAGAAATTTTTGATGAGATGAAAAATGTATTAGGAGAAAGTGCTCCATCATATGCAACCATGAAAAACTGGGTTGCTGAGTTTAAACGGGGCCGTACGAGCATCCAAGATGAACCCCGCTCTGGACGCCCAAAAAGTGTCACTACAACAGAAATGATCGCCAAAATCCACCATATGGTAATGCAAGACGGACGACTAAAATTGAGTGAAAGAGGCAATATTGTAAAGATTTCAAAAGAGCGGGTATGCAATATTGTAACCAAAGAATTAGGCATGAAAAAGCTGTTTGCGCGTTGGGTGGCGCGTTTGCTTACACTTGAGCAAAAACACGTTCGAATGCAACTTTCACAAGAGTCTCTGGATCGTTTTAAGAAAAATCCAACCGATTTTATGCGACGATTTGTTACCACCGATGAAACTTGGGTTCATTACTACACGCCTGAAACCAAACTGCAATCAAAGCAATGGACAGAACCTGGTTGCTCAGCTCCAAAGAAGGCAATGACAGTAAAATCAGCTGGCAAGGTTATGGCATCAGTATTCTGGGATGCAAAAGGGATTTCGATGATCGATTATCTTCCAAAGGGACAAACAATTAATGGCGAATATTATGTTAACCTTTTGGACCAATTGCAACTAAAAATTCAACAAAAAAGGCCCGGTTTGGCGCATAAGAAAGTCATTTTTCATCAGGATAATGCAAGGCCTCACACCAGTGTCATTGCTATGGCCAAAATTCATGAATTAAAGTACGACTTGCTTCCACACCCACCCTACTCACCTGATCTGGCTCCATCTGACTTCCACCTATTCCCCAAGCTCAAAATTTTCCTTGGTGGACAGAGATTTTGCACGCACGAAGAAGTCAAGTGCGTTGTTGACTCCTATTTTGCAGACCTTGAAGAAACGACCTTCCGCGATGGGATCAAAGCTTTAGAGCATCGCTGGATGAAGTGCATTGAACGTTTAGGAGTTTATGTTGAGAAATAAAAATGATTTTGAAAACGTAAAGCCCGTTTTTCATTCCCAGGCTAGCCAATTATCATCCCACTCTCGTACCTCATCAGTTCTTACTTTAGGCCAATCTGATGCCTGTTTTCTAGCCACACTGCCAGTTTCTCTGAATAGTCCTACAAAGTACTGAAGCTGATTAACAAATTTGTGGTACAGAAACACAGTTTCTGGAAAATTTTCTTGAAATTCTGCAATACAATCAGGAATAGAATAGGTCCATTTGCCAATGACTTTTTGAGCGTTTCTAAAGTAGGATCCAACCATAAAAGATTTTTCTTCCAATGTAAAAACCATTGTAAAATCAAATCAATAAAACAATTTTTTTTAAGTTATATTTGTTTACTTCTCTGTTCAGGGTACGGATCAAGTAAGGGGAACGTACGTGAATATACGAAAAAATGAGAGCAACACACTAGATAGGGAAACTTTTTGTATGTACACGTTACATATTTTGATCGGATTAAATAAAAAAAATTGAACACTTACAGAATGAAGACTAAATGAATTCTTTATCCTCACATGCACATGCTAGTTGCTATGGAATTTTAGGTGAAGCAAGGTTGATAAACGTTGGTGAACTAAATTACTGGCTAAAATTATGAACAGACGAGACATAAATCAAAGTCGGCTTTGTTAAAAATTACACAAACACAAAATGTGAAATTCCATCCGCAGCATCTCAAAAATGCAGCTCGCCCTCTCTTTCTCCGTTGTTATTATTATCTGCTCTGCCTATTTCTGTGAACAACGGGCACCTGAAACGTATAGTTAATAATAATAACCGAAAGCATTTCGCGGGGGCGCGCGGTGTATTTAATTTCGGCGGGTGTCGTGCGTCAGCCGCGAATAATTAGCGAGACGTACTGTAGGTAACGCATAAAAATGCATACATGCAGTAAATAGGTGTCAATATTTTTAGAGCGAACAGTAGCCAACGTTATCGATCACGTTGCCAGAACAAAGAATGTTTTAAAACGGTTTTTAAAACGGCTGCAACCGGGTGCATTATTTGTCAAAAAACGTGAGCGAACTGGACGTAATTTATTAAAAAAACATATCTCTTGCATGCGCACGTCAGAATCTTACGAATTATTTATCTATTTCATGGAATTCTAAATGAGACGATGTAGGAATACGTACACCGTAATTTGCAATTAAGTTCATTTGTACTATAAATTGCAGTACCGTCTGAATAATAAATAAAGACTAGGACTTCATTTTATACAGCAATAGTAAGTTTCTGATCACTTATAATTTAAAACTTTATGAGCGCCTGCCGTATTTCACATTAGGTCAGTTTCGGAATTTAAGTTCTTTTATTAAATATGTATACAGGAAATGCAATAACTAATCGAAGAAAATAAAAGAAATGTACTCGAATAATTTGGTAACTTTCAATCCGGGATAATGAAGAAAATGTAATACGAATTTCAACAGGAAAGCTACATCTAATTCAGATTTCTATTTCTAGACGTAATAGAGATGTTTCTGGAACTTTATACCTTATCCTCGCAAACATTTCAGTAATAAGATGCTATTCATTCGGTGAAAGAATCAAGATACGCCTCAATGTCTACAGGAACAAATAATGCAATTGCGTAAAAGCTTCATCCATTACAAGTCTGTAACATAGAAAATGACGATTAATACTTGAAAGGGTTTACAAAAAAAAAGTCAACAATATCTTTAATAATTTTCAAAATATTTTTTTAGGTTTCTACCAAAAATAAAAAATAAATATGTACAGTTGTGTCTGTATGATAAAATATAAAAGCTATTTTGCAAAGGAATATACTGAATGCAACAGAAATTTTGTGGGGAAACTGGAAAACGTCAGCGAGGATAAATTTAAACGGATGAATCAATTTTATTCCGTTTTCAAAGCGAACTAAACCATGCACCTAATCTGAAGTAAGTAAAAAGCCACGTTAGTTGTCAACTCGTATTACAAACAGTATACGTTTTCCAGGCTAAAAGTTTCGGTGATCCTTTTTCGCATTACATCGCAATATGTGACCGTTTTATTTTTGCCGGGGATAAGGCGATTTAGAATGCCTAATGAGATTTATTGGACTGACACCTTGCAATTTACAGCAGTTGGTATAATCTGATGAATCAATCACGTTCCCAAAATAAACAAGACCGAAACCGTCTGCTCCTCGGCAAACTTTTTACTCAAATCCTAGTTCAATATTGCATTTATGCAGCTTCGCCGTCTACTTAAGATTAAATTACACGTTTTTGTCTGTTGTTTTTAAGTCGAGATAAATTACGAGCTTCGCTTTTCGTTCTATTTTCCGTTTTCAACCCATTAATATTATATGATTCTCTCGAGAGTAGCCATTCATTAAATTGAAGCAAGTAAAACGTTTCGATGTGGAGAGAGATGCAACGCGTAAATAAATATTTATTCAGGATCAATTTAATTACAGAACAAATCGAATTTACCGCAAAGAAGTAGGACAAAGCGCATATTTATTAGCGAATGGCTTAAGCTGGGAGCACTTTCCAAGATCCAACTTGCCGATGACGATTTAGATCATTGTAGGTAAATCCGCAACTCCGTTGCAAACGCTACTGTTCTAACGTGTGGATTAAGTTAACAGTGCAAGTTTCGAGTAATTTAACGAACTTTTGGAACTCTATTTCGGCTAAAACAAGGGATGAAGCAAAGCCGAATTTATATCTTCAAACAGTTAAACGTATACTTTTATGAAATGAAATATCGAGAACGTTACGAGAAAAATACCGACATATTTTCTATATTACATAAATTACATCATAATTCTATTCGGAAACATAAAGCAATAATAGGACAATATTTTATTGCACGATTAATATACGAGTATGTATAGCCTTGGCCAAGTGTATGGGAAACTCCCCATTCTACATTAAGCGCAGATACTTCACTCGTTCTTTCTATAAACATGTTGGAACAGCATCCAATTTAAATAGTCTAATTTTTCTGTCCCATACAGTATACAGGGTGTTATAAGGTGACCTGCGTAACATCAAAAAGTTCCACTGTTTTAAAACCTCTGATTCATTTTACGGTGTTCATGCATATTCGATACCAGTGACACACCCTTGACTATATAACTTCTTTTTCTTGTTTTCATGAGAACTATTTGTGGTTTCAATAAATGACAGTAGTCCTGTAACACGCTGTATTTTACCTCAAATTCCAACATTAAATTTTAGTAAAGAAAACTCTTCAAATCTCGGTTAAAAAGGCAAGAATCTTCTTCAGTTACTACTGTAAATAAAATTACAGTTTAAGGCAAAACATTTGGACCCAGATTTCAAGAGTTCTCTTTACTAAGAGAACAAAGAAGAATGAAACAAATTGCAACATTATATCTTGCGAATAATTAAAGAATTACTTTTTGCACGTGGAACTTACGTAAGTTCACTTCTTTAAAATAAACGACGCCAACAATCGCCGAATGTAACAAACATTCGCTGAAAAATATCCCAATTTATAAAGTCGTAGGAGAGATACTCTCGAAATGTGCGGAATTGCACAGTTATACATACATAGTACTCGACAGCTCATTATAATATTTAATCGTGAAATGGAAGTGCTCTGCTTTGGTGCACGTAGAATCACCAAAGGCCTTATTCCTTATACGACATATTTTCTAATTTATTCCAGCAGCAAACGTAAAGTAAATGCATATATGCAATTATGGATTTATTTCCATGCGATGGTATTACGTTATGCGCGCTTCTAAGAATATTTTCTGGACCGTTATCAAGGCACATGTACTCTTGTGAAATTATTGCAGGCAATAAATTTTTTTCTTAACTGAACTGTGACAGCCCTTTCAGTTAATTTAAAGTACTTTATAAAAACGTCATTTTCTTTTTCATTTCAAAATACTTTATAAGTAGATAATGACATGTCTGCAGACAGAATTTACTTTTTGATTAATTAACGGCCTCATATATTTTTTTTTTGATATCAGTAGAGATCGAATGGATTCTTATCTGCAATAACCGAAGCGATTTAGTTAAGCCGAGGGTTCAGCTTATATCTGTCGTCTAGGTTTGACGTAAACAAAATTTTTCGTAAACACAATTATCCGATTGTATTGTGAATAAAAATTACTTAGTCATTTTTAAAAAAGGATTACAGATATTTCGTTTATAGTTTCGCAAATCCACATGGAAATTTCAAAATTGCTGCGTTTTAGATTTGTTAGAACTAACGATCGCTTGAAGAGTAAATAATACAACTGCACTTACTCCCAATTTGCTGCGTGTGCGAACTAAATTTACAACCGTAACTAAACTTGTCTATTTTGATGTGGACAGTTAATAAAAGATTCTTCTCAACTTGAAGAAAAAATAGCCAAGTTTGTTTATGGCAAACAGAAAGTGTTTTCTACTGCAAACTTTATCTTGATGACTATGACTATTTCATTAAGAGTAAAGGATTTACTGAAATCTAACTTTATCACCTAAGCTTTAACGTAATAAACCCATTTGTACGCTTAATAATGTTGATAAAGTTATCAAATTATCAAGATTGTACTTTTTTTTTAGTAACCAGAATCACGTGAGACAGCTTACGACTTACGACAGAGAAGACTATAAGGAAACAAAATAACGTGTGTTGATTTTTAGCTTAACAATTAGCTCAGTGCTGCATCTCGATAAAAATTGTAATAGTTATTTATCCTACATGCCATACCATGGCGGGATAATTTATGAATGTATTTGCAATTCAATAACATTTTTTGACTATGTGCAATTGAAGCAATTAATAACACGAGTTACGGTTAAGATAAGAGAAGATATTTATGAAGTAATATTTAACTTTGATGACTCTGCACCTGCGACCTGTTTGACTTCCCGCATGTTCTTATTCTGTAATAAAACGTCAAACAATGTCCAATTTATTTTAATTACAATTAATAATGCATATTTGATAAAAATATATTATATTTCATTAAGTTTTCTATTAACTATCTATTCAAAATCTCTGATACTCTCTCTAATACTAACCAGATATTTTCTAACTCAAAACCACACTATCCTGGTTTTGTTACTACAAACAAGAAGTTCTTATGGGCACTTGATTCAAATCATGATTTAAATTAACTGAATTTTTTAATTTAAATCATGATTTAAATCAAATCGTGCAAAAAAACCGATACTCTAAATAAATCACACTTTAGAAAATTCAAATAAAAAGAACAATTTATTTAATGTTACATTATCTACGTATCTAAAACTATCTGCTTAAAAAGAATATGTAGGCAAACTAAACTTAAATTTAAAAAGAAAATAAAACATGGTCCAGGTACTTAAAAAGAGATATTTTAAGTTAATTTTTTAATTATAGTGTTTATAAAGAAAAACTAATTTAAAATTGAAAAATAATAAAACTCATATCTTCTCCATTGGATATATTGATGAAAAGATGAAAAAATGAATGAAGTTACGCTACATATATGTTTCGACCTTCTTAACTAAATGGCCATCTTCAGGCTATAAAAACGTGAACGCACGTGTTAGATACGAAAAATTTAAAAAAATGGAAAAATATAACTTACCAAAATGAGGTGAAATGAATGAATATAATAAAAAGGTGAAATGATTACATATTTCTTGTTGATGGATCACATGTTATAGTTAATGATGAAATTTAATAATTTAATAAATTTAAATTTAAAAACCACGTGTTTACGAACTGAGTGAAAACGAACAAGGTGACAATCGGTAATTTCGAAACTGACATAATGAGTGAGAGACATCTAGAGATAAATAGCTTAACTATAAGTAAAATTTAATGTATTTAAAACTAGTTTTTGAAATTCTATTTGTGTATTGAGGGAGTAAGATTTTAAATTAGGGTTTTGAAGAGATTTTAAAATCTCAAATTGTTCAAGGATTTCAGAATCTTTAAAATTATCGGTTATATGTAGGATTTCTATGGAGTTATTGTTAGGAGTGAAATCATGCCCTTCAAGGACAACATGTTCAGCAAAGTTAGATTTGAATTTACACTGTAGGGGTAAAAAGTTCCTCATTTTTTTAATTTCTAGAAAATGTTCACGAATACGGGTATTAAAATTACGGGAAATTCTCCCAATATAGAATTTTTGGCAAGAGCAAATTAGTTTATAAATACCTCTTTTTTGTAAAATGTCAACCTTATCTTTGTTGTTAGAGAAAATTTTTTGAAAATTAAAGGAGCTTTTAAAATTAATATTTAAATTAAATTTGTTGAAAATATTTACTATATTATGTGCGACAGACTCATTGAAAGTTATGCTATGACATTTAAATTCGGATTTTGAGGGTGAAATGTCAAGAGGAGTAAGGGCTGTACTGTTGAGGAGATGAATGCGTTGTCTTTTCTTATCAAGAAGTTTTTTGATTAAATTTGGGTGATATCCATTAGAGGTGGCAATAAAATTTATGTTTGTTAATTTAATTTTAAACTCAATATCATCTAACGGTATAGTCAAAAGTCTATGCAAGAGATAACGAAAAACAGCTAGTTTATTGCGGAAGGGGTGATATAAATTGGATGGAATTATGACATTACTAGTGGTAGGTTTTCGAAAAATGGAAAAAGAATGTTTTTTAGAAGTGATATCGATTGTCAGATCAAGGAAA
The DNA here is from genome assembly GCA_039766575.1 of Serrognathus titanus. Taxonomy (NCBI): domain Eukaryota; kingdom Metazoa; phylum Arthropoda; class Insecta; order Coleoptera; family Lucanidae; genus Serrognathus; species Serrognathus titanus. Next base: position 7,347,378 of record CM077912.1, read on the forward strand.
TTGATACGGTTATTGCCACTAATTTCAAGTGTAAAAGAAATGCTAGAATGAATAGAGTTCAAGTAATTGAAAAACATGGTCAAATCATGAACATCTCCTTCAAAGAGGCACTAAACATCATCAACATATCTAAACCAATATTTGACATTTTCATGGAAAAGGGGGTGTTTAGAAATGAATTTCTGTTCTAAATTATTTAAGAAAATTTCACTCATTAATGGGCCCATGGCTAAACCCGAATTTTGTTGATAAAACTTATTATTAAAAGAAAAGAAAGATTGATCAAGACATAATTGTAATAAAGTAGTAAAATTCTGGACATGTTATGACGGTAGTTGAGTCTCAGTTTGTGAGTTAGTTCTAAACATTCTTGTCGGGGAACACCAGGGAAAGGATTAGTAATGTCAAATGAGACCAGAAATTGATTTTCAGTTATGTCTAATTGGGAAATTTTATTAATAAGATCATATGTGTTTTTAATACTGAAGGTGGGTTGGAAATTGAGAATTTTTTGAAATTGATTTGTAAGCCATTTTGACAACAAATGTGTTGGAGAATTAACAAAGGAGACAATGGGTCGTATAGGACAATTAATTTTATGGACTTTGGGTAGACTATAAAGTCTTGGGGTAACCGGGTTCTGGTTAATCAAGTGTCTGGCATGGGTATTGTGTTCAATGAAAAAGGGGTTCAAATTATAAAGTATTTTGTGAAACTGTGTAGAGTATTTAAGTATAGTGTTTTTTGATAATGGGCTAAAGTTTGAATTATTTAGAAACTCTTCAGTTTTTTGGATATAATCAGATTTTTTGAGAACTACTAAACATTTAGCAGCTTTTTCAATCCCTAAGCGATTTCTAATTTTAGAATTAACTAAACCGAATGTTGAAAATATCCTTTCAACGGAGGCTGAAGAAGCTGCAGCAGATAATAATTGTTTGATAATCGGGAATAACTTATCAATAACCTCAATATTCCGTTGAGATTTCCACTATTCCAATGGATTTGTGCTTTTAAGAATTTCTTCGTGAAACATTATTTCGACAAATGGCTCGGATTTAGCCAGAAATTTAATAATCAATGGTAGTAGACCAGTCTTGGGGTATAAATCATTTGCAGCATTTTTTTTCACTCTCTGTTAATGTGTGCTCCGTTTCCGTAGGATCCAGAAGGAAAGCTAGCAAATGGTATGGAGTGATACTCTGTTCATAGCGATGCCTAAATTTTTGCATTTGGCTTAGAGTAAATTCAGTTTCCTCAAAATGTGATTCTAGTATTTTTAATTATTCTACGACGTCTGATAGAATTGCATCGTTTCTTTGAAGCCTATCAATTGCAACAAATATCGGATTCAGTATTGTTAAGAAATCTTCAGCTGTTCTTTTCAAATAAATATTCGAAATTTTCTGCCTTACTATACTGTGGATTTCAGTTTTATGTTCCTCGCTAATTTTAAAAAGTTTGGGCCATGCTTCAACAAAACCATGTAAGCAGTCAGCAAGTGATTTCCATCTTACGTCACTAGGAAAAGTAAGCTTTTTCCTCCTTCTTTCGCGTATGTCGCTGAAGCAAAATGATTGTTTCGGAAGTATTTTACAATGAACGAAACATATTCCTTAATTTCACTAATTTCCAGGTCCTTACATAACAAGTTTAAGGTGTGTAGAGCACAACCATATGTAATAACATTTAATTCTGTTGACTGTTTGATCTGATTTCTCATTGTATTCATATTAGACGCATTATCTGTTACAAAACTGCTTACTGCGATATTCAGTCTTTAGCATTTTAATTAGGTTTATTGCAAGTTCTGTTAAATATGCAGATGTATGTGGATTTCCAGACGTGTCTATTGTGTTTACTAAAAAAGAGGACCCATTTTCTGTAGTACCTGTTGCACATATGATTGGTTTGTTATGAACATTAGACCATCCATCCAATGACAGACAAACCGAATTTCCCGATAAATTTTTAAAACATTTACTTTTCTTTTCATTGTACACTTCATTTAGCAGTCGGTTAGACACATCATATCTAGAGGATGGTATATATCCAGACCGTAAAAGCGCAATACTTCCGGTTGCTCAATACATGTAAAGTTGCTATTTGTTGCATAAATAGCCCTAGCAATTTGTTTATCTGTTTCCTCTTTACTAGACTTCGCACGACAAAAGAAGATAAAGACCCAGAACTAGAATTAGATGCCTTTCTTTTTTCAATTGATGAAGTAGAAGCTATAAGCAATGGCGCCCTATCTGTCCTCTTCTAATGTGTTCGATTGTACATTTGCCACTATTCCTGCAGAGGCTCTTCCATTATCTGCTTTTGTTTCTTTTTCTATATTACTTGAAGCAGTGGTTTTCATACGCTCCACAAGCCCTTGCATTTTTACCTTGCATTTTTTTTACAAGTAGCTTTACTTCCTCTTTTTCCAGCAGATTTACACGATTTTTCAATAAAATGTTGCCAAATAGGATCTTTTTCCTACCACTCCTATGAGAAGACATATTAATATAGATGGACTTTTATACACTGTTATGAAGTATTACACATTTTATTACTCGTTATCGTTACGCAGCGCACGTTCGCGATATACAGGGCGATCGAAATTGATTGTCTTGATCCTACACTGCTTTCCACGAGCTTGATGTCGATATTTACATGCAATTATTAAAATGAAGTTAGCAACGTAGGTATCTCAAGATTTTGTTGACGTTCATTGCCGTTCGTTCATGTAAAATGGTTTCTTTCATTGTAATAGCAATCTGATTAAACAATAAATATGTTCTTTATTAATTAGATTAGGTTTGGATGTAAGTTTCATCAATGTTCTATGCACGCCACTGCTTTTCGTTCTAACCTTCATGTGATAGATGTAAATATTGATATCAAGCTCACGGAAGGTAGTGTAGGATCAGGACAATCAATTTCGATCTCCCTGTAGACTAGAAAATAGCGACAACTCGCGTCATCCTCGCATTATAAAGACAGCCGAATTTTCAAGTTCTGACAGGAATTTCTTTTGTTTATATGAAAGTGCAAGGTGATGCAGTCTTATTTACTGCTACGTTACACATAAGTTATTTTATTTGCAAGTTGCAAGTTTGAACAAGACGTATCTTAGTCGTTATTGTTATTTTCAATTATAATAAGATAATAAAAATAAAAAAAATCAATAAAAATCGTGACTGTTTAAGAAAAAATCGTGATTTTTTTTGTTTTTTTAAAAAAATCATGATTCTTATCAACCCTGCTTGTAGGTTTAACTTTAGGACCATTGCTTCCCATTAATTTTACGAGGAATCAAGTACAGTAGAGTCTCGATACAGTGAACATACCATACAGTGAACTATCCACTACAGTGAATACAAAAATATTTACATAAACTTCTGAATAGTGAACAAATTATGCCTCGCTAGAGTGAACTGCACAAACCATACATACATAGGGCTTACATCTGTTTATTCCACAGTTTAGCTTTAGCAGTGGTTTTTTTTACGTAGCAGTCAGTGATTCTAAAAGTATTTTGTAAGTGGTTACGTACATATTAAGAAAGTAAAGTTAAGTATTGTATTTTGTGTGACTAAGTTGGAAATTAGCTAGATATAGTACCTATAGTACATATTATATAAATATGTATGTACAGATTTTTTGTGAAGTGCTATATGTATTTTGTTTGTTTTTCAGAAATGTCTCAATCTAAAAGAAAGCACTTAAAATAACAAGAAAAGGCAGGTATCTTAGAATCATTACAACGTGGTGTAGCACCTATAGTGTTATTCAGAAGATATGGAGTTGTTTCAATTAAAAACAAAAAATAGATTTTGAATACCATTGATAGTACGTTTACTGGACCTGGAAAAAGAAAAACATTGAAAATATCAGTTTATCCAAAAATGGAAAAAAACTTTTTATAAGTGGTTTATGAAGCAAACAACACGTACCTATTAGTGGAGACATGATTAAAGAGAAGGCGAAGACTCTGCACGCAAAATTTTTACACAGGTTATTTTAATGCGAGCAATGGCTGGCTACAAAATGGAAAAAACGTTATAGCATACGATTTTTAAAAGTTGCTGGGGAGAAACTATCATCACAACCAGAACTAATAGCTCCAATTTAAAGAAAATTTATCAGAAAAAATAAGAGAACTTCAACTTAGTTAAGAACAAATCTAGAATGCGGACGAGATGGGAGACGGCTTTATATTGGAAGCTCCTCCTTGATAAAACCTATGTCTTCTCATTAGAAAAAAACAGCTCCTGGAAGAAAGGTGGAGAGACAAAGAGTAACATTTTTTTAGCTTGTACGAATGCTTGAAGTTATTGGTCATAGGAAAAGCTAAGAATTTAAAAACTTCAATTGTCCTGTAAATTATGATCATTCCAAAACAGCATGGATGACATCACACATTTTTAAGTATTGGTTGAAAAAGAATTTTATTGCAGAGGTAAGTCTACACTAGCTGTCCATAAATGTGAGGTTTTTTATTCATTTTATTTTATTATGTATGTAGATACTTCAAAACTTTAAATGTTAAGTTGTTAATGTAATAATTACACTATAAGTATCACTGATGTGTATTTTTACCTGCACTCTAAATAGTGGACAACCTCGTTAAGCCGTTTCTCAATTAATTCACTGTATCGAGACTCTACTGTATTTTCAAGAGTAACTTATTGTAAATAAATTCTCATTTAATTTGTTCAAAGTGGTATTAAAGAATTTTTTTGAAAGGATCATAAATTAGTAAAATGTATGTATCAAAAAAAAAAAAACAAAAGTGGAATAGGAAAGCATTCCGTGCGTATTTATGTGGCGTTAACAAATTACGCTTTTGGAAACGTCCGCACAGTAAAACGACGTGTCGTTACTAATTCACATTTCGTGCTAATAATCAACACCATCTTTGGCCTCACTTTGCGTCCCATCGACGACCAAAGACTTCGTGAACTCTATTAATTATGTGATACGATAACTGAATAGTAAAATTAACACAAATACAGTATCACACGCACGATCGGAAACTTAAGCGGCGGTGGTGAAAAACACGTTCAAAAAAGGTAAAAGCCAACGTCCTGCAGGAGCGTAACATTCAAATGAGACCGCATTATTTGTACATCGAATTTTAAGTGTGCCCATATGTAAAACAGGCGAATACTGTAATTATTTAATTACGAGCTAGCCCGTGAAGCATTTTTCGTACGTCAGAATTATTTACGACTTGCCTACGGCAAGCAGCACATGAGAAATTATTGATCCGTATTCGTCTGATGCACAATATTTAAATAATTTAACATTTATTCCGAGAAACGTTTTAACGCCAGGATTGCCAGCGTGAAATATTCAAATATTAAAGCTCGAATAATTAAGGTATGGTAAACAACTGCACTTAAAACAGTTTGTTGACCATTATCGATGCGGAACTTGTATTATACTGAATGTCAATGCGTACGTGAACTTGAAAGCTTCAACACCATTTTAGTAAAGAGAAGAATATTTTCTGTTACGAGTCTATAGGCCAAACAGTGGCTGTACTATACAAAGAAGTCTTCCTTTGGTAAGTGATTTTTAACTCGACAAGATGACAGCCATTGATTTCCTTGACTATAGGTGGTAGCTTTCTTAATTTTAGAAATTCTTGTTATCGATTTACTATGGGATAAATTCGATAAGGATAAAAAAGAAAGTACATAACTTCTTCAAGCAATAAAGCAACAAATTAAAGGCAAGTTTCACCAAACACTTAAGTTCAAGCATCATTTAGAATGTGACTTAGGCGCAGTTGTAAATTCCAGCTTAACTTTAAGCTAAAGCTTAAACCCTTAGCAACTATGATTTTATCAATGGTTGTTAAGGGTTTAAGCTTCAGCTTAAAGTTAAGCTGGAATTGTACAACTGGGCCTTAGTCAGACTGATACTGTGTTGTGTATCCTCAAACGTGGCATTATAAACACCACTTAATTTAAGCTCAACTTAAGTGTTTAGTGCAACTGGCCATTATTCATTACGTGTCATTTCCATTAGTGATGGTGTATTTTTTTTTGGAATATACTTTTTCCTTAATTCGTAGCGTAAAATTAATCAGGAACCAAAAAAAGAAAACTAAAAAGGAATTTCTGTAATCATTGAAAATAATAGAAGGTTCTCAGTTTATTACTATCGCGACTAATTAGGTTTACAATGGCGATTAATTTTATCATGGTGCAGGAAATGTAAGACCCGGTCCGATAACATTACCTGCCAATAAACGATAAGGGAATTACGTCAGCTATTTCTATTTTGTATCGATGTCATTGAAAGTACATACGAGCCAACTTATTCATCGTGTTTACGCACAGAATACAGTTAATTTATTTGGTTTAGTCATATCTAAAACTTAACTTTTGTTTTCAAATCTCATATCGACTGGAAAAAACCTTGTTCATTTATAATTGTTAATTTCTAGTCGCTTTCTTAAGTGAGCAAGGTATATTTTTGGAAATGAAACTTTTCTGAACGGTTGGTCTTGGATGAATAAATAAAAGCTTCAACAACTTCAATGTAACTTTAACTTTGCGGTTTTAAATATTCGTCTGGAACTGCCGGATTTCTTTTTTATATAAACCCGCCGGTGAATTACTGGAGTGAGTGGTCGTTGCAATGCGCAGCAATTTCGTTAATGTATTTTCGTTCTGTTATGATTCTGTCAATCAATAATGGAAAATTCACTAGTGCTCGGCCTGTAATAGATCCAGTATTGGCATCATTTCACTTTGGGCAACAGGAGGATATGAAAACAGCAGACTGATATTGTTAGGAGAATTATAACATGTTTAAATTATTGCAACGTATTTGGATGATATGCATGTAATACGATATGCCATTCATTTTGAAATATATATTTATAATTACAGCTTCTACTAATACCTAATTACTTTTAAAATATAGTCATAGTTCTTATGTAAAACTTTCCAATGTCACCTTTCTTTAATAGATCCGAGATTTTTCATCGCTTCGAGGAGTTTTTACCACACCTAAAAGAAACCTTCACGTGCCATTAAACTTTGGATTCTTGCTCGAAACAAATGATACGTTCCCCTTTGCCAATTAAAAAAGCAGCATTTTAAAACTAACAAAGGATAATAAAAGTAAACCTATAAAGCTTGTCGCGTTTAAGGACTTGAAACAATAAATCACTAAAATTATGACCTGTCCATTTGTCGAGAATAAAACGAGAGACTTCAGAGCCAAAACCATTACGGCCTTTCATTATATTTACATATATAAAAGCTATTTCGATGTAGGAAAGTGTTTATTGTTGTGTAATTTTTTTTACTGTTCATGTAATCAGAATTTAATAGCGACTTTTAAAATCGTGGTAATAAACTTTGCATGAACCTTACACCTTAGCACACACGGAGAATGCTATAAATTATTCTAATTACTAACACAAGTCCGACCGTAAAAGGGGATACTTTTGAAGACCTCGCTGAAAATAACATCAAACGGAAATTTTTTGAATGAAACATATAGAGATTAAATTATTACATCTTTTTTTATATAGTTATGTAATTGACGTCGTTGACTCCGACACTTATCTAAATTGCTCTATACCGAATAAACACTCAATTAATATTTTTACAATACTCTAATAAAGTGTTACGTAAACTGCTGCAATAAAACCAACTATGCAAGCAAGGGACGAAGTGATTGTATTTTCAGGAATTACATAGTACTAAAAATTTTGTTGTCTTAACAAACGCAAACAGTAAAATAAAGTTGTGCTCTATAGATAGATTAGAGTGAGTGTATGCGGCAGATTTGATTTATGAATGGTTTCCATTACGATGATATCCTTTTTCGCGCAATAATTTCAATGAGATTGTGTTGGGAATATAGTGACAATAAATTAACAAATACAATCGATAAGATAACCTTCTGAAATTCTCATAAATACTTTTGTGCAACGGTGGAGCTACAAGACATACATGATTTGATTTTATATGTATAAATTCTGTGAGTCATCTCATCTGATTTGCTTGCATCGGGAGATGACAAGATATGGCATAAAATATATGACTGAACAAGAACTGCTCGTGACCTTGCTTGAAGCAACTATAGACAGGAGACCCCTAAAGCCTAGTATACACTTGAGAAGCATTGCAAACTCTCTTCGAGACACTTTCCAAAATATTTCTGTTGCAGAATGTCTATTACATATTAAACATGTGAGATAAAAATATCGAAAGACCTAACCCCATGATTTATTACATTTGCACAAAAAGTTTGCCCAACTAGTATATTGCTCTCATTTTTTCGCATGTTCACATGTTCACATACTAGATGGGAAAACTTTTTGCTTGAATACTATAATGTTTTATTAATGAATTTGAACGCATTTTTAATTTTTAAATATTTGGTAGTTAGATTGAAATGGCGATGTAGTTGCACCAGTGGATAATCGTGGTGAGGTATGTAACAGCAATATTAAAATGAATCAGTAATTGCATGGTAAAAACAAGAAGATATCATTGAATCATTCATGTGACATCTAGTATTCGATGTGTGCAAGATGAGAATTACGAACAATGAGTATTAAAGAACGATTTTCTTTCTTAACGCTTAAAATTCCGCATACAAATCCTAGCATAATGTCGAACATGTTGTTACTGTGGTTGCCAACTCTAAAAACCTAATTTACGGGAAACTAACAACTCATATGCGGAGGGGGGACACAGGCGAACAAAACGAGATGTTATTTATGAGAATTAGAGAATAAAGAATGAATGAAATAGAATCGATAGCAGAATTTCTTAGCTCTAATCAAATTGGAAATTATTTAAGAGTGGGTTTATCAATCATAAGTTAAATCTAATTGTCAGTTTGTTCCCATAGTAACGACTATGAAGGCAATTGTTGTCATGGTAATTAACTGAAGGTTAGAGTTGACTTATGATTGATAAACCCACCCTAAATATTAAACATTATCAATATTATTTAAAAAAATAATTAAACATACTTAGGTAAATAAATTTAAATGAATACCTACATTCTACATACGATGCGAGCAAAAAATGAATGATATGCATGAAGTTGCAGCTCACTTAACTTATGCCTAAAAGTATTATCCACCTGCAAGAATTGTAAAGTTGGTGTTGTCAGGTTGTAGACTTTGACAATTCTTGGAAGTAAATGTTGGCAAGTGGATCATATTTTGGGTATAAATTAAGCGAGCTACAACTTCACACATGTCAGTTATTTTTGATCACCTTGTATTTAAGGGCGTGTTAGACAGAGTTGCCAATTCACTTACTTTTCAAAAACCATATCATCTGATTTAACGTTCACAATAATAAATAAATAAAAGGATTTTCTTTATGAAATTTAAGTTTGAAATTCGCGCTCAAATATTTCGGTCCCTTTTTGATTTTCTTTTTGCCATCACCATTGCTGAATTCGAAAGGCATTTATTATTATTGTTAAAAATAATTCTGACAGTTTTGGAATTTTTTTTATTGTTACTATTATTGTTAGGTAGAAAGTCTACAGTAGTAGGTTCTAATTAACTTTCTTTTTCGGACAATTAACGATCGTCATTTGTTTGTTTTTTTTTCCTTTTGAATTTATCGTTTTCTTTCTTTGCTCTTTCGATGACATTTTTTTCAAGAATTAAAAATATTCTTCTTTTTTGTTTTTATTTGTTATCTATGTTTATTAAGTGAACAAAAATTAGTTTTTTTTTCTTTCTTCAGAAATTTTCATTATTTTCATCACTTTGGGTCTTTCGAATCGTCGAAAACATTTTTAATTTTTTCTTGTTTACCATTTTTCAGAAATGAAGAAATTTTATTCAAGATTTCTGTGTTTCTTTTCATTTTGTTAATATTACGACTTTCAATTGTTTTCTTCTTCGTTTTATTTTATTATTATTTTTTTTTATTTCAAATTATGTACTATAGTCTTGAATGTTTATTATTAATTACTCCCATTTTATTAAATAAATTTTAAGTGTACAATTCGTTTTGAGTTTTTATTTTTATTTTTAAATTATGATCTTCATTTGTTTTTTTTATTTTCTTTGAGAATATTTCTTTATTTTGATTGGGTTTTCTTACATTTTTCAGGAATTTTAAATTTCTTCCATTTCGTTAAAACCTTTTTTATTTTATTTTTTGTTTTTGTTTACCAATTTGTTTTGAGTTATCATTATCATTTTTTAATTATGATTTTCATTTGTTTTTCTTATTTTCTTCGGGAATATTTTTTTATTTCGATAGAATTTTCTTACATTCTTCAGGAATTTTAAATTTCTTCCATTTCGGGTGGGTTTCTCGATCGCTAAAAGCTTTTTTATTTTATTTTGTTTTTGTTTACCAATTCGTTTTGAGTTTTTATTTTTTAATTATGATTTTCATTTGTTTTTCTTATTTTCTTCGGGAATATTTTTTTATTTCGATAGAATTTTCTTACATTCTTCAGGAATTTTAAATTTCATCCATTTCGGTTGGGTTTCTCGATCGCTAAAACCTTTTTTATTTATTTTTTGTTTTTGTTTACCGATTCGTTTCGAGTCTTTATTTTATTTTTTAATTATGATCTTCATTTGTTTTTTCTTATTTTCTATGGGAATATTTCTTTATTTCGGTTGCGATCATCGATCGCTAAAACCTTTCTTATTATTTTTTTGTTTCTGTGCATCATTTTTCAGAAATTAAACAATCAAAATTTATTTTCAATTCTTGCATTTTCTTTCTTTTGTTGGCGGTTATGTGTTGTTTTCATTTTTCTTTTTCTTTTTTGTAAATTTCGAATTACCATTGAGGGATGAATGAGTTTGTTTTTGATGTAAAACATTGCTGGTTTAGCGTCATTTGATACGCCTTATTAATTTTTTTTTTTTTTGAGTTTCAACTTTTTATTACGTTTTTTTACTTTATTTAGGAATTTTTTCCATCTGGATCGAATTTTTCGATGGTTTTTCATTATTTTTTTATTGTTTCCATTTCACTTTCCCAAAATGTTCATTAAAAAAATAATAGTATTAATGTATGTTATGATTTCGAAAATGAAATCGTACATCGTACCAACTACTAAATCATATCAATTGGCAACATTGGTTTCCGACTACCTATTTCTTGTACTTTTACAAAAACTGGAGCAAGAAATTTTTGGGCTTCAGAAATAGAAAACGTTCTATTTTTTTTAGACGATTTCCGATTCAATCTAATCCAGACATTGAGTGATATTGTAAAATTTAAATCGTTCGAGATATTGAACCAAATCTTGTAGGGAAGTGTAAAATGGCTCTCAAATTAATAATAAATTTGCAGAAAAATTTTAACATCAGAGAAAGTCGACGTCAAGAACATTTTAATTACGGCATCATTGAAGAAACAATATTGTTTCAGCAATTAATAGACTTAGTACGGGAGAGCTTGCATAAGTAATAGTAAAAAAAAATACACACAGAGATCCTGCTTTCTAAAGATAGACCAGAACATTTTGTATACGTAGAAAACCAGAGTGAGGTATCATCTTCTAAATTCAGGTACACTGCTCAACGAAACTAATGACGCAGACGTATAACTTTTGAAGATTTAATTAAAACTGTTTGAATAATGATTTGAAAATGAAGTATATAAATTGAATCGATTGCGTAAATATCCAGGCGTAATTTCCCAGTAAAATATGCTAGAATGCCAGGAGAGATATAGCAGAATGCTGCTGTGTGTTCACGGTAGCGACAGTCAGTCTCCTCTATATTTAGAACTAGTTTGGATAGTCCATGTTTACATTATAGCTGATGTCATAGCAAACACGTAGTGTGTATGTTAATTCTGTTGTGGAATGAAATTTAAATAACAAAAAGTCGCGCAGGCGTCTCGCACACACTCACCGAGAACCAAGGTCCAGGTCAAAATCGTCTCCATCTTACATAATACTATCGTGTGTAAAATATCAAAACAACGTAGTATTTTAATGCGAATATCAAATTAGCCGGCGTAAATAATTCCATTATGGTAATTTTTGTTTAAAAACGTATGACAAATCATTATTTGCTGGCTCATTCCGAATGAATTCGCGTTCCCTTTGACGTTGCTTTAATTGTGAAATGTGGCGTGCGTGCGCTTTGTATTTTTTAATTCTAGATTATTAAACACGTATCACATTCATCACGCTTTGTTTAAAGCGTATTACTTAAGCCTGATTTATACTAGCGCAGTTCCAACGCAGGAAATAAATTTTAATTTCAAGTGTAAGGCAAGTTTAGATCTAAGAAAATTGCATGTAATACAACTATGTGTATGTTACAACGCAAAACTTTGTATGTACTCGAAACAGGCGATGTTTGTAGTGCAGATATGCACAAGCACGCATTTATTATTTTCTTGAATGTTCAGCCAACGAGGAGGGCACGAAGCTTTAAAAAATCGTGGTTGCTTCACAACAATCCGGAGAAGGCATCGAAAATTAATTGTGTTTTTGGTGATGAAACGCAGATGGCGCGATTAAAAAACGATTACGCTCAGTTCAGCATCTTTTTCTAAGAAGGCAGTTATAAAAAAGCCACACATTTGCATACAAAACTTTTTTTATTTTAATCAGTCACTCTCAGTCCATTGTTAATACTGGCACTCCTTAAACCGTAGACAATAATGAAATATTGATGTCTAATTACTGATTAAAAAAATTGAATAATCAAGTTCATTGTTTTACTGCAAATACGAAGTGAAATGTTAATAAAAAGCGTGGCTCTTTGGGAAGTGATTCATCGTTGAGAAATGTTCTTAGATTACTGAATCATTTTCGAAGTCTGCTGGCGAAATAAATACCTTGTCTGCTCGTCATTATGACCCCTTTGGATATGCTCATTTACATCTCTCTTTATATTGAAATAAGTTAAGGTATCTTTTTGGAAACCACTGCCCAGTTAGTCACCAAATATGTCTGTAAAAAAGATTGTTTCCATAAAGTTTGTTAAAAAGAGGAGACCGAAGATTTTCGTGGCACGTTTTCCTTCAGGACACAAGGGTATTGAAGTGTGTGCGAGATAAACGTGCACTTTTCCAGATGATGTATGTGATGACATCTAAAGAAGATCTACAACCAATTTGAAATCTCTTGCGCGGCTTTCTTGTAATCCCCCCCAAAAAAAATGGTCCTAGCTGAATCTGAGTAGTAACTTTTAGTATACCTTCAATACAACATCCTGTATGTAAGTTACATACGTGTAAAAAGACCTCTTAACATTTGCTTTTAAAAGCTCCTTGACTACATATTACGAAACAAATTAAAAAAAAAAAGAAAGAAGTTATTCGACTGAAATGGTTCAGAGTAATATCCACTTATTGTTTAGTTATGCACTTGCAAATGCATGCATTCACGCCAAACACCTGCACAACCTTCAAATTTAAACAAGTCCTGTCACGTCCTATGTCAATGTTGAAACAAACACGTTATTGGATGAAGTCTAAACAAGTTGAATTTCGTGATGTACAAATACTAACAAATTGCTGTTTCCACCGATTTAATAACAGCAAAATCAGTTTTCCCAAAACTTTCCTTTTTTAGTAGTTGTTAACTTTGCACACAGAAATATCATTAAGCTTAATTAATTATGACGTTAATAACTTTGTAAGTGAAAAATTTGTGCCTGAAATATTTCACTGCAGAATTCTTTTTATCGCAGGCGATATTAGATTAAGACCAAATTAAAATTTGCACGCAAACCATAGGAAGAGAAGTACTACTACTACTGCCTGCTGCCATTAACGACGTCGCTGAAACTATTTCTGATGTTTACGAGATTAGGAATTTCGCAGCGTAATTCAATTAGGACATAAAATTTTTCGGTAGATAATAAAACCTTTGCCTGATGCGGATAATCCGTTTGATGGCTGTTTTGGGGACTGCCTTTATGCAATTTTACGGGGATTACTGAAAAGACGTAACTTTTTAAATCGCTGTTTACGGCAATTAAGAGCATGAAAGACCTGCTCGCCGGAACACACTTTTTTCATAAATCGTTTCGGTAGAATTTAATTCCGCTCGCTCAGAACCCCCGGATTAGCAAACGAGACGCTCATTCGGAAACGTTAAGCGTATAACGGTGCCATTATTACGCCAAATTTCTTGATAAATAGGGTTCGGTCCAAACTTTTAAGGACAATACCTGCAATTAATTTATTTTTGTTGGAGGAATATTTTTTTTTTGATCCAGATTGCGGGACAAAATCTGAGTGGCATCAATTTTAAAATAAAAAATGAAAAGCAAAGTCTAACTGATAAGGTTTTCATGAACGGAAAAAAAAACTAAAAAGTTCACTGCAAACGTACACAAATATTTAACATTTATATCTTAGACTTATAATAAGTCTCTTTTTAATAGCTTCTAAAAAGCAACATGAAATTTTGGGGTGGTTTATAGAGAAGTTGTAAAATACAAAAAAAAAATTAATAATAAAGGGCGTGATAAGTGACATTACAAATGAACTTGTTACCTTTCGTTTTAAATAAGGTCACGCATTCAATTTAAATAATGTTAAGTCATCGTTACATAGAAAATATTACAAACGTTAATTGAGGGTTAGAACCGGTGAGCTTTTTTGAGTGGGATAGAATAATTGAGAGAACGAAAAAAGAATCCCCCCCAATAACTAGAAGGTGTTTAATTTTACGATTGTCAAACTTTTCAGGTTTACAAGACATATGATGTAACTTCCTTATTGTATTATAATTAGTTTTTCTTTTTTAATAACTAACCGTTAAAGAACATAACCAACACCATATATGGCTCATAAAATTCATCTGAGTTTACGTTATCATTTCATTTCATTTTTATATCATTCATATAAATTTAATACTAATTTAAAATTGGGAAACACCTCTCAACACTCAGACTTGACTGTTTGATGTTTGTTTGAAATTCAGAAGCTTACTTATACTGACCGTATACTTGATTATTATATATTTTTTTATTTACCTCTATACTTGCCCCAAGTTTTTCAAAACTTGTCTAGGAGGTATGCTGGCTATCTTGGAATCTTATTGCTGTTTGCGACTGTGACCGTCTTACAGTTGTTATTTTTCCTTCGGCATTCATCTTACGAATTGGGGAAGCGCAGAAAACCCAGTTCGAAGCAGCCGGTGTCAATTCGAATACAATCCAGCACATATAAGTACTCTATTTCTCACATAGAACTCATAAGCACCGAGAGGAGATTCAAACCCGTACTTGTAGTTGCCGGGCCAAGCTCAAGCCCGTTGCCAGGGGACCTAACCAACTCGGCCACGCAACTACTAAACATAAATATAATGTTTCTAAGTTTCAAATGACTTCAAAGTGTTAAGTTTGAGTGTGGGTTGAGTATGGGTGATGTTTCAGAATTTGGCCCTCAATAAACTCACTTCTTCTTTTTACTAAAAATGAACTTTGTGAGTTTTGGAGCAATAACACCGGACGATAGCATTTCGGTTGCATCCAATCAGTTTTATTGCAACAGCTCTAGCTTTTGAAATATCGAGCAAAGATAGTTTTGTCAAAAAGTGAAAGATTTTGAAATCACTAAGTAAATTTAAAAAGATTAAAAACTTTCTTTTTTAAGATTGGCGAGCATAAACAGTCTTTTGAGAACTCCTTTGAAGATTTCAATAATACTCAGCTATCATATGAGCATCCCAATGGCCTTGATAGCGTTCTTCTATGGAATCCTTCTCTCTGTTCCTCACTTAAATCCCCTAAATTTTCAGGAAAACGGCCTAGGTGACTTAGCAGGAAGTGAACTTTGATGCTCATATTGCAACCAAGCTGTTGGTAGTTAGTTAACATGTCTTCAACCAGCTGGGAATAGTTTTCTGCCTTATCACTTCCGAGAAAGTTATTGATCACTGAAGCAAAGGAAATCCAAGCATTTTTCTCAACATTGTTCGTAGAAATTGTAAATTTCGAACGTTTTAAAAGCTGCCTGACCTGTGGACCATCAAAAATACCAGCTTCCAGTTTCTCAAAACTTAAACTTGGAAATTTCCTTGAAATATATTTGAAATATGAAAATGAGCGAAGATTTGAATATTCTAAAACAATTATAAAGGCACTGAGGAAGATCGCAATAAGTCACGTTTTTCGTTTAAAAGTCCAAAATACGAGGGCACAGAAGAAGGTGACAGCTTTAAAAAAAGATGTCTACTGTGCTTGTTATTTTTGATTTATCTAATCCTTCTTTGGAAGTTAATCGATTCCATCTTCAATAGAAGTATCTAATTTTTTCTTCAAATTGTATCGCGTGACATTTTTCATTCTTGTTGACGTTTCGTCCTTTCTTAACTAAGACCTTCCCTCAGTTACCACGGAGCAATAGTAGCCCTGAAGAAGTTCCTTGGTACGAAGTACAATACGACGACAAGAAAAAAGTATTTTTATACCGGAAGCTTTAAAATTAGTTTGAATTCATTATCTTTTATGGCCAGGAACTTGCCGATTCACTCTTAATCATATCAAAATATGTAATACAAGTAAAGAATAAGTTGAGTTCTCAAAGATAATAAAATAAGCAGAATGCAGAAAAGGGAACTTTAATTTTCCCTCGCTAGGCTGACGTGACGAAGTTAAATAAATCTTATGTCTACATAACAATAATAACGCCACCGCTTTGAACACATGCCTTGACAGGTAAACAAATAAATCACTACAACACACGATAACAATTAAAACCTCCGTGTTAAGGATTCCTAGTATTTTTTTCTATTTTAATTGTATTGTAAATAGACAAAGACATTTCGGGATCTTTTCACGGCTCAATATTACGCGTTACAATGAGAAATAAATTCTATTATTATAAAACGCGAATTATTGACACAAATTTGTGCAAAGTCTAACAAAATTCAAAACGTGCGTTCGGTATGTTATTTTTTAAAGCGACAGAATGTCCGATTCGATGTAAGTGTTTCAATTTTCTACGCCTTTGAGAATGTAATTGATTTTAATTAATTTCATAGCATCCATTTTTAGGTCGCATTCATCATCAGCTGTGCAAGTGTGTTATTTTGTTTACGGTCAAGTTTTACGATTAAGCGACTCTCATTCTCTGCGTAACACCATAAACATTATTGCACGCTTTTAAAGATGTAGTAATCAATATATTCATTTAAAAATTACGGTATTCCTGTCCAACTCATTTTCTTAATTGCAACTTACAGGAAGCAAAGCCAATTCAAAATCTAATTTGTTAGAAATAATATTAAATCCTTAATTCATTCCATTAATTTAAAAATTGTGCACCTTAATTAAATTGATAATTAAACTCATTACGAGGCTCGACAAAAAAAAATTAACATATACACGCATGTGTGTATGTAATTGATTAATAACTGAGTGTAAAAAAAATTCGCCCGCGTTTACGTTCTCGGTTGACATTTACGTATTTGCCGGTTCGGTCTCTGTAGAGTACACGTTGCATAATGCAAGCGAGATTTTTACGTTCGTAGGTAAGTTAACAATGGAGGGAATTTTGCAACGTAATCGACGTGCTACGGATCCATAAAAAGGTTGCATATTGTTTGGTGTGCAGCGCTGGGCGAAAAAAAAAAATGCCGCAGGTCACGACCTCGGTCATGAAATCCATACTTAGAGAGGGTAGGGTTCGGAAATATGCAGTCGGCTATTAGAAAGTAATGGTGCGTGACGGGAATTGAAATGCTGAGATGGCTACTCGTCCGTGTGCTCACTAAAAACTACTAAACACGCGTGGGCATGCTTATAGATTTGCTCGAAGTATGTCAAACTTACAGGATTATTATATATACTTCAAATAGTCCATGACTATCTCTGCTCACTAAAGACCACTACACACGGGTGGGCATGCTTATAGATTTGCTCGAAGTATGTCAAACTTACAGAATTATTATATACTTCAAATAGTCCATGACTATCCTGAGTATATGTTATGAATTTGATAGCCATAGTATAACGTTTAAATTTCCATCTAACTCTGAGTAAAACATTTATATCTTCCCCCGTCATTTGACATATTAATGTGTTTGTAGCTGTCTCTCTTCGCACACTTAAGAAGAAGAGAAATAGATATATATGTTTGCGCAAACTACTTTCACTCTTTATAGATGGAAGCAAGAGACAAATCAGTTAGGGTATGTCAAGAGTCTACAAATATTGTTTTAACAAACATAGATGTCAATTTAACAAACAAATCTATGCAATGCTGTATGTGTCGATGTCGAGATACTCCCAACTACATACCTACACATACGTATTCCTTAATTCATGATGAATCAATAACTACATATTTCCAAAAGTTAGAATAAAAACGTCAACTATCACTTATTATAACTTTTTACAATAGAACAAGTGTACAACCCTTTTCATAATATTTGTTGGAAAACGTTATTTTTATAAAACAATCTACGAGTATGTTTACGAGCAAGACTAAATGTGTATAGTGGCGTTAACGCACGCAGCTAATTTCGTTACTGTTAATATACGTATAACAACGAAAACGGGTTACATAATGATTAGTTTATCGCACCTAATTTAGTATTTATCGAGGCTACGAATAATTACTATCTAAAACGAGCACCAGCAATAAATAATATGTTTAATTTATTAATGCACAATCTACGTATGTACATACATACGAAATTACACTGCAAATGAAATTACGGTGTTACACCTTATCTAAAGGCTCTAAGATATGTATTTGATTTGCATAAAACGTATTAAACATTAAGCGGTTTGCCTCTGTGATTAATTTTTAAAATTAAAAGGGCCGCACTCCCAGGAACGCGAACTGTGCATAACTCGGTTAAATCGGTTAACGTAATTATCGGTGCCATTATAATAATCGATCGCGTACTCCCTTATGAATTTATTATAAACGTGGTTACAAGGTATTCTCGAGCAATTTTCATTCTGAATAAAAAAAAATAATCAGTGTACTTTAACTCCATTATAAATAAATATGTATTGGCTTGCTGCACGGAAATAACATATTGATCCATGATTTTAGACAACTTGTTGATAGATTAGGAATGTATGATGTTTGAGTGATGCAAAAAAATGTGGGAAGCTCATTGCAATTTACTAAAAAAAAAAGCTAAATATAAATCATTTCTGTACTCGCATTCTTTTCTAATACACAATATGTATACATCCTCGAACAATCATAATTTTATGTATGTATTAGATACTAGAAGAAGACAAATATAACATGTTCAACATAACTTAAAACAATTTTTTTGATTTGTTTTACAATGGTTTTCACATTGGAAGAAAAATCTTTTATGGTTGAATCCTACTTTCGAAACGCCCAAAAAATCAATGGAGAATGGACCTATTCTATTCCTGATTGTATTGCAGAATTTCAGGAAAAATTTCCGGAAACTGTACTTCTGTACAACAAATTTGAAGAAGAGGAAACCCAAAATAACACAGAAGAAAATACAAATAAAGAAATGAGCAATCAAAAAGAACAAATAACAAAAGAAGAGCTAGAAGCAGTTTTAAGAAAAATGAAGATGGGAAAATCACCAGGACATGACAAAATTATACCGGAAATGATACAGAAGATGGAAGAAGAGGGATCTAAAATGTATGTAATGTATGTATGTAAAATTGTATCTCATATAGTTTACGAGATCCCCATGGTGAGCCTTTAATTTGTTGTAACCCTGTATATGTAAGTACAAAAAAACCCTCATATTTTCAAAGCCCCACTCTGTCCACAAAAAATTGGTGTTTGGATAAGTTTAAGTCGGAGAATATTGATAGGTCCAATATTTTTGATGGCACACAGGGTTGTTCTTTTCTTAAACAATCACGATTTTTTTGATTTTTATTGATTTTTTTTTAATTTTTATTATTCTTTTACATAGAAAATGCAATAATTGACATTAACACTAAAGAGTAATTGAAAATAACAGTATCGACTAAGATACGTAGCAGTAAATAAACAAACAATAAACAAAAGAAATTCCTGTCAGAACTTGAAAATTCGGCTGTTTTTATAATACGGGGATGACGCGAGTTGTCGTTATTTTCTAATCTACATCGCGAACGTGCGTTGCGTAACGATGAGTAATAAAGTGTGTAATATTTCATAACAGTGAATAAAAGTCCATCTAAACTGATATGTCTTCTCATAAAAGTGGCAAATGTACAATCACACACATTAGAAGAGGATAGTTTGGATAGTGCCCCATTGCTCATAGCTTCTACTTCATCAATTAAAGAAAGAAAGGCACTAATTCTAGTTCTGGGTCTTTACCTTCTTTTGTCGTGCGAACAACGAAGTCTAGTAAAGAGGAAATAGATAAACAAATTGCTAGAGCTATTTATGCAACAAATTGCAACTTCACATGTGTTGAGCAACCGGAAGTAAATTGCGCTTTCACGGCCTGGATTTATACACCCTCTAGATATGATGTGTCCAATCGACTGCTAAATGAAGTGTACAATGAAGGTAAATGTTTTAAAATTTTATCGGGAAATTCGGTTTGTCAGTCATTGGATGGATGGTCCAATGTCCATAACGAACCAATCATATGTGCAACAGTCACTACAGAAAATGGGTCCTCCTTTTTAATAGACACAATAGACACGTCTGGAAATCCACATACACCTGCATAATTAACAGAACTTGCAACAAACCTAATTAAAATGCTATAGACTGAATATCGCTGTTCAGTAAGCAGTTTTGTAACAGATAATGCTGCTAATATGAATGCAATGAGAAATCAGATCACACAGCAACAGAATTAAATGTTATTACATATGGTTGTGCTCCACACATCTTAAACTTGTTATGTAAGGACCTGGAAATTAGTGAAATTAAGGAACATGTTACGTTCATTGTAAAATACTTCCGAAACAATCATTTTGCTTCTGCGACGTACGCGAAAGAAGGAAGAAAAAAACTTATTTTACCTAGTGACGTAAGATGGAAATCACTTGCTGACTGCTTACATGGTTTTGTTGAAGCATGGCCCAAACTTTTTAAAATTAGCGAGGAACATAAAAATGAAATCGACAGTATAGTGAGGCAGAAAATTACGAATATTTATTTGAAAAGAACAGCTGAAGATTTTTTGAATCCGATACCTGTTGCAATTGATAGGCTTCAAAGAAACGATGCAATTCTATCAGACGTCGTAGAACAATTAAAAATACTAGAATCACATTTTGAGGAAAGTGAATTTACTCTAAGCCAAATGCAAAAATTTAGGCATCGCTATGAACAGAGTATCACTCCATACCATTTGCTAGCTTTCCTTCTGGACCCTACGGAAACGGAGCATACATTAACAGAAAGTGAAAAAATTGTGCTTTAAATGCTGCAAATGATTTATACCCCAACACTGGTTTACTACCATTGATTATTAAATTTCTGGCTAAATCCGAGCCATTTGTCGAAATAATGTTTCACGAAGAAATTCTTAAAAGCATAAATCCATTGGAATGGTGGAAATCTCAATGGAATATTGAGGTTATTGATAAGTTATTCCCGATTATCAAACAATTATTATCTGCTGCAGCTTCTTCAGCCTCCGTTGAAAGGATATTTTCAACATTTGGTTTAGTTCATTCTAAAATTAGAAATCGCTTAGGGACTGAAAAAGCTGCCAAATTAGTTTTTCTTTATAAACACTATAATTAAAAAATTAAAATGTCTCTTTTTAAGGCCCTGAACTATGTTTTATTCTCTTTCTAAATTTAAGTTTACTTTACCTAGATATTCTTTTTAAGCAGGTAGTTTTAGATATGAAAATAATCTAACATTAAATAAATAGTTCTTTTTATTTTAATTTTTTGAAGTTTGATTTATTTAGGTTATCAGTTTTTTTTACATGATTTGATGTACAATGAACGATGTTTTATTTTCTGCGAAAAATTAAGAGCAACACACTAGATGGGAAAACTTTTTGTGCACATGTTTTAGTATATATTTGATAGAAAAGTGATAAAGCAAATACATACAGTTAATGTCATTGAATAAATTCTCTTGGTTTAATAAAAATAAATTGGGAGTAAACTAGGACTATAAGAGATAAACATCCGGGATAACTAATCGGCTGTAATAAGAAACTTTATTACCTGCCGCAGAGAAGAAAGCAATCCAGAATGAAAGAGATCAAGGAAAAGATTCCCAGACAGTCCACACTTCATGAAATATTTATTCACTTTACGATGTAGAATTGCACTTTTATGAACTTTATTATCTAATAATACAGAAAAATATCCAAATGAAATATTTTAAATAACTTAAAACAAGTTGGAGAATATAAGTAATTACTTGAAATAGGAAAATCAGAAAATACAACGAAACAATCCTGTTGCCTTTAATTTACGTGCGTTTTTAACTCATATATTTTTGTATCCGCTCGCTTTTTCAACGTGGGCAATTTTTCTTCATTTTGTCTCCAGTTTCTGTTGACTTTCAAAATTGGTCGTTTCACAATTATATATTACTTGTCGGGCGAAAATTCATTTCGTTAGGCGAGGCCTAAAATCACGAACATTAATTCGGCGATTAGGAAAATTTACTGTCGACGCAGTAACAACCCTAACATGTTTTTCTCTTCTCCGTTTCACAAGTTCTAATATCTTTATTTAATCGCCTAAATTTGAAATTGGTCTCGGAACTATCTGCAAAATTGCAAATTTGATTACAATAAGTAGTTTGCCCCATTTCGAACTGAAACTAATCGAAATTATCGACGAGATTAATTCTTTGCGAAAAAATTTCAGTAATTGCATTGATTTAAAATATCTTGCGTATTTAATATTACACAAGGAAATTAGTTTTAAGTAGACTATTTTGGTAATTATTTTTTTCTTGCAGGAAGCTATTTGGGGACCGCAGGTTTAAGTAGATTAATACGAGGAAAAAATATTTACACATCCATTAATTCTTACATGACATTTTTACACGCCTTTAGAGTTTAAATATTTACACAAGCACTAATATACAATAATTTAAATAAGTGTTAATTAAATTATGGAGTACTTGCGACGTGGATACCACCTATAAATTAGGTTACTACACCATTTACGCGTAGTTATAAGCTAACATTGACTGTTAAAAATAACGTGTGTATATAATTTACTAATTTAACACATTTAGATATTTCGCGTACAAAAAAACTTACATTTTTGGACGAGTTTGAGAATTTAATGATACAAGTGCTCTTTATTTATAATATAACGATGAACTTATTCACACTGTTACTAGAATAGCGTTATAATAGTATCTACTAGTTTTTACTTCACTTATTCCCTTATCATTGACCCTTGACAGAGAGAAACTTGAATTGATCTATAATACAAACGAAAAATTGTATTAACAAGCTGATTTTGAAATAAAATCATACAATAATAAATTATGTATAGATTTATGTATTTCAATTGAATAAGCTTCGTGACCGATGGTCTTTTAAAGAAACCATCGGGTTGAATAACCATTATGTTACCGAGAAATGTTGGTATTCCGAGAAATATTCGTTAATGTAAAATAACATTAAAAACTGCATTAGTTAGACTATAATTGCCTAAGAAATTCTGCGAGCTAGCAAACCAAACCTATCGAAAAAATAAATTACGAAAGCTATTTTAAAATCCTTCTGAAACATAAAACAGCGTAAAAATTTTCACGTTTTACCAATGATTATATTAGAAAGTTGTAAATTACGACACTCGGTTCTATTTTGAATACTATTACTAGCGGTAACAAGGTTTAATGCGTTTATAAATCGACCGGTTCATTTTGAGCAGCGTAATTTATTTTTAAAACTCTGTGTACAAGACATAAATCGGAAAACAGTGCGCGAACATTTTCATCAATCACCACAGCAGAAATAAACTCTTATAAATATTTAAACTGAAGAGTATTTGCATTAGGTAGGTACTATTCTGGTTATATACATAAAAACTTATTAGAACATTTTATTGTACAGGTATGAAACTGAACGGCCCAAAAAGAAAATTATTTATTCAAGTCCATCAAAATGTTCGCGTTTTGGGATGTATAACGCACCCGGTATAACTTGAGACCGCTTAAAAAATAAATAGTACACGCAGCTCTTTTGTTGCGCATTAAAACAAAACTACTTTCGCCTGATAAATAAAATACTAGCTATTAATTACTTTTTCATAAAAAAAAAGAATTACATCAAATTTCCCCTTGAGCAGAAACAACACAGAAAGTGTTATTAAAAATTATTCTCTAACGGATAAGCTACTATATTAATCACATACGTTTTATGTTCTTATTTACACAAAATTTACTATTAAATAATTTTTATTGGGCGATTAACACGAACGTTAAAATAAAACATTGCGTCACTTCGCGGTGAAAAAAATACACGTGTACGTCAAATGGTTTTTTTTTAAATTAATTCACTCAACTCAAACGTCTAAATAAATTTAGTAAAATATGTATGACTGCGAGATGAACAAACCAATAAAGACTTTTGGAGAGAAAACACAGAAGTGTTTGTGCAATGCCTTTGACTCCATGACGATTTGCAGAACCAATCAATCTACATTCTAGGTGAATGGTGAGTAATGAATGCAACAGCAGCACAAACAATTTATCTAATTATAAATTAAATTGTAACCTCAGCGTAACAAAAATAATTAGCAAAGGAATTTTAAACTGTTTTCACTGATTTACGTATAACCAACACGGCGTGGCTTAATTTAACAAGTGCTTGGTGCTCGGTGATAATTTGTTTAAATTTGCGCATATGTAAATAAGCTTTTTTAAATTCATTCTTTTTGAACTCGATTTTTTTTTTTTAATTTTATGTTTTGTGTTCCTTTTCTTGACGTTTTTATTGACCGTTGAATATTAACTTCAAATAGTCTATTTCAAGAAATGAAATTCAGAGAAGAAAATATCGATTAAAAAATTTGACTTTCACATATATTATGAAAAGTAGCTCAGTTTCTGTTACATGAAAAATAACCAAACAAAAAAAAAAACAAAATTATGTGTGCAAAATATAACTTATTAATACTAACTGTTAAATTCAGTCAATATATGGGGTGATTCCTGTAGACTGACAAAAAAGTACTCACCAAAGAAAATGGGGAAAATTCTATATAACAATTTATAATTAATTAAAAATTTATCAGAAATGCACATAACGCCCACGCATTGGACGAGAATAGAAAGTTTACATCTTTAAAATCGTGCAATAAACGTTTATGGTGAATCACCCTGTATGTATAAAACACCAGCTAGGGAGCTTACGAATTCTTATTCTGACTTTTCTAATTATAAAGATTTTTTGGCGAAATATCGATTTACTACCGGTTAATGACGTCAGAGTTATAACCACTATACTGGGTGTCTCAAAACCTATTCCTTTCATTGAAACCACAGACAATAGTCAAAAAAAAAAAGAAGCAAAATTTGTCATACAACAACAGGGAAAAAGTAAATAATAACTCCGGTAAAAATCAGTTTTCGTTTTCTAAGAAATTGTTTTAGTAACGCTGATTGGCGATTTAAATGGATTTAAATGTCTCAGCTGTGCAGAATTGGTGTTTTTGTGGCCATAAACGAATAAACGCCGAGATGTGTCTGTTGGGCTAAGTCATGTTTGTCCTTCGCAAAAATAATTCGCCAGGATTTTAAATAAAAACGTCTTCACGCGCGCTGCCGGGTGGTTTCCTACGACAATTGCAATTACTTATTACTACTTTATTTACGCTTATTTATTCAAAGTAAAATTTAAATGCTAACTGAATTCGTAGCACAATTATGCACTTCGATTTTTTTGTTTCATTTTCATGACAGTACATCGACCTTAACACTGTAAACTGCAAAATGATATGTTTATGTTCATTAATAACATGAAAATAAATGTTTACTAAAAATATTGATAAATATTAATTAAATCCAAGAAGCGAGTGGCTCAATTAGTTTTCGTGATGAAAATTTGATTCTGGTTTAAAATAATTCGGAATTTTCAGAAACGTTTATTTATTGGTAACAATTGCACTGTCATAAAATAAAGTTCAGCTGGCTCAGTTTCGTTCCTCGTACTTTATTGTTTGTTTTTATTGTTACTATCATGCTGTCACAAATTCACAGATGCTTACATTAGGGAGAGGGTTAGAATGAAAGACGAAGTGCTGAATAATAGTTTTTGAGAAAATTCAGTCCGAGCGAGTGCGTTTGTATTTTACAAAAGACTGAGGTTAAAATAAATTTTTAGAAACATTAATAGGCCTAGTATTATTATCAAATTTACGTAGTGTGTAGTTTGTTTTGTGTTAGTTTAATTCGTGTAAATATCTTTGTACATAACTTTGAAACAATTTTACAATAGAAACAAATAACTGGATACGACGTGCCGAATTATGTGTTAATACCGCAGGACAACATTTTGAACATTTATTGTAATTACAAATATCAGTGCCAAGAACAAGAAGTGAACTTTATTAAAATTCTAAGGTCAAAATGAATGCACAGGTATGACAACACGTTTCATAGGCATTTTGTGTTGTACTGTACATTTTTTTATTTCGCATATTGCTAACCGTAGACCTACAGTTTCAATTCCTAAATTACGATCTGTTAAATTTAATTTAATACAATAATGCTTGTCACATTGTACCTATTTCCTTAAGAAAGTTGCAATTTACTTTTTCCTAAGCTGCACAAACACCGTGATATGAACAAAATAAACTACAAACTTTTTAATTAAATAAGTTAAAAGTTTGTGTTTAAAATACAAATTATGACTAAGTGTGTTGATTATGTCGTCTCTTAATAAGCTATTAAAAGAATTGCTGAACAAGCGAGAAATAAATATCTCGTAACGCAACGAAAAACGCGTTTCTATGCCAATAATTGTTGATTAAACACAGATGGACAAAAAAAAATTGCCGATGGTGGTCATTCGGCATCTGAGACGTTGACCTACGTGTTTCAAACTTAAATAAAAATTTATTGCAGTTTTTGCTTTTTATTGAAAGCGGACTTGCCTCAACAAGTCATAAAGTAAGCAGAGGTTTCAAAACAAAGGAATTGCACGCGCTTGTGCTAGGTCACTTTTTCATTTTTCAGCAATACCATTCAGATTTGGAGAGTCAATCTCTTTTATAATGAGATACCTACATTTTTAATTAAAGGCATGGGTTTTGAGACAGCCTATATACTCTCTAACAGAGAGTAATTCTATCTTCGGTTCAAATCTGTTTTGGCATTGAATTTGAAGGAACATTGTTTCTATATTTTTATTTTGTTTGGAAAAAATAAAAGGCCTAGGTTACATGCAGAAACGTTATAACTATGGTTATAGATACCAGCATATTACCGTCTGTTACCGGACCGGTTAAATCCGGTAACTTGATAAAAAAGATCTCTATGCATAACAAAACTAAAATTAGTTTTAGAAAATATTAAGAATTAATAACAAATGCATCTAAAGGAGCACATAGACGTGGCGATATTTGGGCAAACTGATTGCTGCGATCTGATCGTCCGGAAATTACCCGAAAATCACCCCAATAAACGAGGTTCACTGATTTTCAAGTGCCAGAATTAAAAGAAGCTATTCTAATCTAACTGCCACAATAAAATTTTGCAAAAGTTACAGTTGCGTACACCGAAAACGTCATGAAGAGGTGTCCCAATTTAAAATGTACAAGAAAAGAGATAAACGAAATTTTCCTTTAGCCAGGCATTCAGTATGTCGGTAGTTAAAGCATGGATTTAGGTGGATTTTTGGGTATCATGACTCATGAATATCATGATCTAAAAATGCACATAAATCCGTGGTTTAGCTGTAGTCATAAGGAGTTAATTAGACATTCGGTAAGCTTTTCTTGTCAGAGAGTTCCAATTTCATCCTGTTTTTTCAAGTTTTGTGGAGAATTTCGGAAAATCCAGATTCCATAAATCGCCACGTAAATAGGCGTTTACAAGCAAAATTGCCGGGGGATCAAAATATCGCTTGCAATCTCATCGCCATTGTCAATTTTACAGCGATACTGAAGCAATCCGGTCACCAGGCGTTCAGATTTCGGCAACCAGATTGCCTGAATCTTGCTCGACTATATGCTCCTTAAGAATAAGTGCAGAACTTTCTTTTACTTAATTTTAAACAATAATAAGTTATACTGGATGTTTCATTGAAGATACATCAAACTTGGAATGCGGGTAGATGTCGAGAAAAGAAAGGTTTCTTTGTAAAATTTTCTCTGTAATGAATAAATTTAGAGAAAATCGAAGGGAAAGCAAAGTCGCATATTTTTAGGATGGACTTTAAATGATTGTTACTCATTCGCATATGAAATCGGTTTATTGTTTAATTGCCTCTAGAATGTCGCCCCAGTCGCTTCAGCAGAACACATTTAAAACATCATGGTTGTTGGCAATCAATAAAAATAATAATTAGTCGTTTATTTTCTGTTCTCCTTTTAATACGAATTTTCTAATTGTTAGTTGAAGAATTTTAGGATTGTTGAAACATTTAGTAGTTTCCGCTTGTTTAAGAATTTATTATTCACATTCACCGTTTCATGAAATCGTCCGTAGAAATTTAGCGCCCAAATACTTAGTTTTACTCAAAATATTTCGTTCGCCGTACTACCCCAATTAAGGACTTTATGGTAAGATTTTCCATGAACGCAAAATTTACTAATTTCCTTTTCTTAGTACTATCTCACTTTCTTCTCAACCAATAACAATTTGTAATGTGCGACAACATACATACTAAATGCATATTTTTACATAGCCCCACTTTTGTAATTTATTATTAAATTAAATAAGTTTAAATATCCATGCGATTTCACATCGCTGCTGTATTCGACGCGTAGCAAAGTTGAATATACCGAGCTTTCGGTCAAGGGCAAAATAAAATCTAGTCATAAATTTCTTCGCTGTTTATGGATTTATTACCCCCCTGCAGCTGTGTGCCATTCATAAATGCAATTTAGATCGCCGGTTTTGTTTCACGATTCCGCGCGCCACAGTATTTCAAAAAACATCGATTCCAAATTGTGCAAATTTCAACTTGCTCCGATTAAAAGTTTTTATTAAGATATTTTGTTTGAAATAATGTCACAAAGTGTCCCTCAAGTTTGATGCATCTTCAATGAAACAGCCTGTATAAAAAATTCTTTTTTGGTCTCTGAAAAAATATTTTCATGGCCAAGTATTTCTTAAAAGCCACAAAAAAATAAAAAAGATTTGCTGCAAAAAATTAGGTACAGTCGCAATCATAATTCATAACACTTACGGAACCCATCGTATTCATCTCCTTTAAAACTATGAACGTCGAATGCACTTCAGCTTAAAAGTGAATCTGGGATGTCGTAAATTATTTCTTGCTTGGAAGCCACAAATAAAATGTCCACACGTTGAGTTTTTCTGTAAAGGTTACGTCATGAATTATGATTGCGACTGTACACGTAGAAAACTAAAAACGACGTAAATTTTAAACACCCAAGGCACGAAATCATAGGGCTTCATTAATATGGACTTAAAATCCTAAAAATTTCTTTTAGTATTTAGTGCACACCGAAAAAGAAAATTTAATGACCAAGATGAATCAAATTCTGATAATTACAGATTTTCGTTTTATTTAAAAAATAACCATTAGCGTTAATTTTAATTAATTAAATTATTCATTACATTTTTTAACTATTCATACTTTTTTCCAATATTTTGTTTATTTCTCTATTATTTTTTTTATTTAGTGTTTAGAATTTAATTAAGACTTTCAAAACCTTTTGATATTAAATAATTTATTATATATTTATCAATTTTCATCATCAGGCATCATTTAACTGAAAAAAATTTACTGCTGCCTTATTATAATTTAATTTCTTCAAATTATGATATTAACATGCAAACAACTCTTGTACTTTATTATATAATTACATAAAAGTTTTTATTTATTTTCAATGTTCAATTTATTAACAAAGTTATAAAATGCTGTACTTTTGATTCAGTTTTTTGTTTGTTTATGCTTGCCAAGTCTGTTTTTTCAGAAATTGTTTAATATGTACTAAGCTTTTTGCTAAAGAGCTCTAATTTTTGATTCCACTTTCAATTCAATTACTAATTGAAATGCTAAACCTTTTTTTAATCATCTTGCCTCGAAAAATATTTCCTTTTTTCTTCCGATAAAGGAGTATTTTTATCATTATTTATTTATTATAATTTGTACCTTCATTTTAGATTTCATTAAACAAAACTTTGCTTCGCACTTGATTATAATTGAATTTACTTTGTGTAAACAAAAACTTCATTCTTTTAACAATCGTCCATTTAAATTTTATTTAAAAATCACGGCTGGCAAGTTGTCAAAAATCCTGCTTAGAATTGTTTTGTTCAGAGTATTACTTAAAAGAAATATTTACACGTGTTATAATTTGCACAACTTTCATTTAATTTCCCTCTTTTGCTAGGATTTCTTAATACCTTTTTATGAATTGTCAAATTACAAGAGTCCCGTTAAAACGTTTTATTACATTCGACTAAACATTTCTTAAATAAGAGAGATAAGAAAGGTGAGGGGTTCACGTTGTACAACATACAAAAAAAAAACGTAGTATTTTATGAAGGAGTATTCCTTCAGAATCGATATTTTTCTGTAAATAATACGTACGAATATAAAACAAAGGAATTCTCTATTGTAATTCTATTTTTGGGTAGGTAACTAAAGTGCGATTTGCACGAAGGGTTTTGGCATCGTTTTCGAAACAAACACTTAAACTGCGAACAGTTTTCGTTAGTGCTTAATTACTATCGATTCCGGGCCCCGGATTCGGGAGAGTAAAATTGAAACACTGTCGCGTTCAACCCGATTCCAGCTAGAATCCTGTCAACTTGCCGAGCGCAATTTTTTTTCCTGCACAATCCTCCACGAATATGGCTGACTCTGCCAGGATCTCTCAAAACTATCACATTCAAAAATAGTACACGCAAGAAATTTCCACACTACGAAGGTCTTACATCCTGCTAGAATTTTCGAGTTCAAGGCCACGAGTATTGAAATGTTAAATAATAGTATGTGTGTGTGTGTGTGTATGCGAGAGCCTGCCATAAGCTGAATGATCGAAATTTAATTATTCTTATAGTTTTGTTTTTGCGTAGATCATTTGTTTTATGATTGTAATTAGGGGGGTGGGGGGTTATTTTTGTTTGGGAAATTAAAGGAAAAGTTTTAATTTTTTTTTTGGGGGCTGTAAATGAGTGCAATTTTTGTTTGATTTGTTGAAATAATTGAGGTTTTACGCGTGTGCATATGTATAATCTTGGGTAATGTTAATGTTTCAAAAATAAAATTATGAATTAAATTTTTATTTATAGATGATTCGAAGTAACAGTGAAAGTGGTTTATTTATATGCCCTTTAATAAATACGGGACTTACCAGGGGTTGAAAGCTCTGGATCATCTATTTCATCATCGGATTCGGTTCCAGAATCATGATTTTCGTCGGCCTAGGCAGAGAAAGTATCAAATTATTAACGTTATACGTGACCGTAGGAAATATTATCGTCAGCCATGTTTGACCGGTTTATTTTAGATCCGCGGTGGCGAAGTTAACAATAAACCGGGCAGTTTTTCGAGCGGAAAAACCGAACGGAGGATTTGGGTGAGAAACGGATCGCGAAACGTAGTCCGGGCCGTCCAAATCGAAAGCCGGAAAATGCATTCCTTTGTTTGATACCCATTACTAGCAGCCATGTTTTATGACCTTCAGTGAGGTTACAACTATAAATGAACTAGCCGAAACTTACTACACACCTTATCCACGTAATGATCTTCATTTATCGAATGTGTTCGTAATTTATGCGTTAAGAACTTAAGCATATTTCTCTTGCGGATCGACCTGTTCGCCGATTTCGTCGCCACGGTTTTGCGAATTCGCGCGTGGAAAACACTAGAATAACGCACGGAAACGCGAATTCATCCTCTCTTTTTTTTTTAGAAATTAAAAAGTACAGCTCAGTGTACAGCAATTGTCATTTCCTGACTACTGCTACTTGCTATACGGACCTACCGAATAGTACTACAACTTGTACGTAGAGTCAGCTGCGCTGCGTGATAGGACCAGTCCATTCTTACTATTGAGGAGGGGCGACTATGAATGCTTTATTCTAAAACGGTTCTCTCTCTAAATCGATATATTTACTCACACGAAATCAAATACAATCACCCCGAACTTGAAGCTCGCCAACCGTTAATTAACAATTAATTTAAATAAACATTCATACCTGAAGCGAGAGTGAAAGAAAACCCTGCCGGTGACTCCCACGAGTAAAATTGGACTCGTCCATAACCCATTGATGACAAAGGTAGGTCTAAATCCCAGATGCTTCGTGATTGGTCGCTGCTGGAGGGCTCCACGTTCATTAAAGCTTACAAATACTTTACTATCTCTTTCTAAGTATTGCATAATCACAAGCTTACAGTTGCGCGTACGTCTGATCATAGCAGCAGTTACAACTACAAAACCTGCCAGCAAGTCTGCGATAAAAGACGGCTGTCTGATCGTGCCGTTTCACTCCAGTATGAACCGAAAGTAACTGTTAAAAAGAGATAACCGAACCGGGTGCAATTTCTTAAATGTTTTAAGCGTATATGTGTTAGTATGCTTTTACAGTCTTCTCGTAAGATCTTCATTTGGACCAGGGTCCGAGCGGAGCGGCATATTTCGGTTGCAGTTCTTTGTTTGTGGATTTCTCCGCGGCCGCATCCGCTTACGCCTACATTAAATGGCGGCGCTTATAGTAAAGGGTCGTGAACAATGTTACGCAATACTGAATGGAGACTAATACGACTAGGGATGAAGATGGCAAAAAAAAATTAAAAGCGTGTCATGAGTCACTTATCCATAAATTTCTCTGATGTTTCGCTTTCGCACACGCACAAAAAAATGGAGTTGTTCGTTTCCGCTTACCGTGTTTACGAAAACATGTGGTGGAATGACGGAAAATTTTCCGCAGGATTCGACAGACTTTGCGGGTTTTAATACTAAAACTGATAAGCAAATTAGCAGACGAACTTACTATCTCTCCGCTGATAAGTTATTTTTGAACTGCTTTAAAAATTACGTCACTTTCCGATTACATTCGTTTTCGCGTACAAACTGAAAACTTCACTTCTAAAAATATCGTTTTCAGAAAATCTCCAAGTGCAATATTTTATTCGCCATGCGGACCAAACAAAACAAAAATTATTTCGATTGTTTTCCCTAGAAACTATTAATTCAATTTACTTTTCTTAGCTCGTTGTTAATATTAATTATATTCAAAGTGCATTTAAATACCTGGCGTGGCTATAAAATATCTGATTATTTTGTTAATATACAGGGTATTCCAAGTTGAGTGGCCTATTAAAAGCTTTCGGGGGAAGGAACATTCAGAAAATTCCTGAAAGTTAATACACTATCCATTCTTATTTTAAACGTAATGCTATACTTTTTATTGCAAATTCTAATTCTACACATTATTCTAAATAAAAATATGTTAAGGCTTCCTGCACCTAAATGTAACCAATTTTGAGATATCATCAAATTTCCAAGAATCTTGAATTTGAAATTACTGATGCGACTCATTTTTTTTTTTTACAAAATCCCTTGATTGACTTTGTCATTTGTAAGCTGCAGTTCTCTAGTTTTGAGTTTGTTCTAGCTTCATTTTATACACCGCCTAATTTATCAGTTAGTAATTATGAACTCTTCTTTTTTCTTCAAATAAGCAATTACTTATGGTTGGCGATTTTAATCTTTCTAAATTTACTGAATTTAATTCTA
The DNA here is from genome assembly GCA_039766575.1 of Serrognathus titanus. NCBI lineage: Eukaryota > Metazoa > Arthropoda > Insecta > Coleoptera > Lucanidae > Serrognathus > Serrognathus titanus. The sequence continues at coordinate 7,381,150 of CM077912.1, forward strand.
CTTGTCCTAGGCTGACGTGCACCAACGTCGTTGTTAACTAATCCTAGATTAAACATAGGACTTTCTTCGTTTTAATTCGAGATTAACTTTAATCGATGTTGGTGCAACTCACCCTCAGAGTTCGTTTACTACATGATCTTTGTAATTCACTTGAATTAACACAGTATAATCAAGTTACAAAAAAAAAAACTGGCAGCAGATTGTTGGATTTAGTTTTATCAAACCTTGTGCATGATTTAGAAGTTTCGCATGAAGATCAATCACTTGTTACTGAGGATTCTCATCACCCTGCTCTCGATATCATAATTAAATGCTTACTATTGGATAGTGACTATCTTTTTCCTCATGCTCAGGCTAAAAGGTATAACTTTCGCAAGGCTAATTTTGCTGATCTTTATAATAATCTGCTTAATGCTGATTGGACATCTGTTGAGTACTGCTCTGATGTTAATCTTTGCAACATAAAATTTTATAATATCTTATAATATTGAACAATGTGTTCCATAGTATAAGATTCGTTCATCCTTATGTCCCCCATGGTTTACAGCTTCTATTATCGCTAACTTAAAACTAAGAAATAACTATCGGCAAAAATGGTTAAACATGAATAACTTGTACTTCCATAATGAATTTAGGCGGTTACGTAATATACGAGGGGAGTTCAAAGTATTCTCGGTATCGGGGTGATTTGCGACTGATGTGGGTAATTTATTTAGTGCATTAACTGTTGCCATTATTTGAGGTTATACAAACAAAATGTCAAATAATTGTGATCATTAGTTCTCCAGTAACCCTTAGTGAAAGACGACCATAATGACTGACGCGACAATGTTGAAGAAAATCGAGCACCGCGCTGTGATTAAGTTCCTTACAAAACAAGGAAAAAGTGAAAAAATTATTCACGAAGAGATGGTGGCCGTTTTCCAAGAATCTTCGCCTTCATTATCTACTCTTCAAAAGTGCTCAAGTGAATTTAAAAGGGGCAGAGAGAACATTGAAGACGACCCCCGCTTGAGCGGGTCGGTTACTGCCACTATGGAAGAAAATTGAGAAGCTTGTATTGGAAGATGCCCGAATAAAAATGAAAATGTTAGCAGAGATGACTAACTTATCCGTTGGTACAAAATTTACTGTTCTGCATGATTACCTTGACCTTTCAAAGATCAGTGCAAGATGGGTCCCGCGAATGCTTACTGCACCTCAGAAACAGTTGCGAGTCGTGTGCTGTAGGGAGTTTTTAGAGCTCTGTGGTGACAATCCATCCATCCAATATTTTCGACTGGAGATGAAACTTAGGTTCATCACTACGACCCTGAAAGTAAACAGGAATCAATGCAGTGGCATAAAAAGGGTGCTGACCCTCTGAAGAAATTTAAAGTCACTCCATCGGCCGGAAAAATCATGGCCACAATGTTTTGGGACTCAAAGGGAATTTTATTGATCGAGTACACGAAAAAAGGTGAAACCATAAGCGCAACATCTTACGCAACCACTTTGCATAATTTAAGGGAAGCAATTAAAGAAAAAAGGCGAGGAAAACTGACCGCAGGTGTGTTGCTTCTTTACGACAACGCGCCCGTTCACATGGCGCGTGTTTCGAAGGCTGCTGTGCGAGACTGTGGTTTCATCACCTACCCTATAGTCCGGACCTCGCCCCTAGTGACTACTACCTATTTCCGAATTTGAAAAAAGACCTTCGTGGAAAGCGATTTTCCGACGATGAAGAGCTGCGGGCGGCAATTAACGCACATTTTTTGGACAAGGAAGAAGGGTATTTTTTACGGGGAATTGAAAAGTTGATTTCTAGATGGAATAAGTGCATTGATGTTATGGGAGATTACATTGAAAAGTAAAAAATATTTCAAGTTATTATTTCTTTTCTTTACTGCTGATACCGAGAATGCTTTGAACTCCCCTCGTATGTCTAATATCTACAGCGTACAAATCTTTTATGCGTCTTACCAAGGAATCAATTTTGTCTAATCCCAAAAATATTTTTCAGTATGTCCACATGAAGCAAAGCAGCACTCGGATTCCTAATAAATTATTCTCAAATGATAATACTTCGTATAACCTTCCTCAGGATATCGTCAATGGTTTTGCAGAATTGTTTTCTAAAATCTGTCTGCCTGATTCTGGAATCGGTGAACATAACGATACATACTCTAACTGTCTCCCACTTCATATATCAGCTCAATCCCATTAACTATAACTACGAATTAAATGGTCAATTATTTGCAAGGAAGATCACTACAGTAGATCTTGGAGTACTTTTCGATTCTACTTTAAGCCACATAGAAAATATTGCCACCGCAGCCTCTAAAACCCTTGGCTTCGTACGGCTAAATATTTTGATGACATAGATATATTTAAATGCCTTTTTAAATCTTTAGTTGTAAGTAAACTAGAACATGCTTTTAAAGTATGGTCACCTTGTTACGTTTGCTATCGTTTGGATGTTGAGTGCGTACAGCGTAGGTTTCTTAAATTTCTTTCGTTTAAAATCTCTGGCCCATATCCTCCAAGAGGTGTTGACTAAGACTTTTTGCTACGGCTTTTAGTGAACAAGCACCTTCCTTGGCTACAATTTACGGATGGTATAAGGAATTTGAACGCGAAAGAAATTCTGGTCAGCATCACCTTTTTGACGCCAAGAAACTTTAAATTTCTTAAATAAAGGCGGACATAATTTTTTTCCGAAATAGTGACAGGGGATAGTGATACTTACGTTCCCTTTTTCGAAATTACCCGCCAAGAGAGTCGTGTGAAGATGAGGAAACTCCAACAATGACCAAGAAGTAGTGAGCTATGAAAAAAGTTATGTACGAGTCCAGTAAAGGCAATTAAGCTAAATGGACAAAAGACAGTTACAGCTAAATGGTACACAGAAAAAGGTTTGCCTGAAGTGTTCAGTAGAGTTCCAGACGAGGGAATTATGCTGCACCACGATAATGCATCGTCCCATATGGCAGCTTTAACTTTTAGTTTTTGGCTGAAAAAAATATAAAAGTAATAGAACATCCGCCGTATTCACCTGATGTGCTAGTTTTGGCTACTCTCAGGATTTAAAAGGAATTTGCTGGAGAAAGGTTTTCGTCAGGAGAAGAGATTGATGCCGCAGTTCACGCTTATTTTGAAGGTATTCTGAAGGATGGTTGGTTTGGAGCTTTTGAACAGTGGAAAGAAAGTATTGTCAAGTGTATCATTGCTGAAGGGAGTTACTTCGAGCATATTTAAAATAAAAACCTACAAATATTAACTGTGTTTTTTATTCTCAGCTTGACCCTCGTAAGTAGAAAAAACTATATTAATTGAAAAATGATTTTTTTAATTTAGATAATTGATAACGATAATAATAATAATAATACTAATAACAGTTTATTGGTAAAATACGTTGCGTAGAAATAGGAACAAAAATAAATATAAAAAATGTAACAGTATACATAACTAAATTAATACGAGAATGACTAATTATTGACAAGCATTTACCAAGAGCTCAGAATCAGCGAACTTGACAAGAAGCGCTGCTCTACCTTATGAGATCTCAGACAAAAAGAAAAGAAACAAGCGAAATGGAAACAAAAAATAATAATAAATTAGTAACTATAAACTTAGGAAACAAACATCTAAACTAAATATGATTCAAATTAACCGAAAAATGAATTAAGAGGGAAAAAATTAAAGAATAATAAATGAAATGTAAAACAGAGCACAAGAAAAGAAAGTAGTGATCATTCTGTTAGAAGGAAATATTTCCGTAGCTGACGAGGAAAGGATGGCGGAGTTAAAGATCGCAGAGGCGCCGGAATGGCATTAAAAAAATAAACAACGTTATTGGAGAAAGACCTTTTAAAAATTTCAAGATGATTCATTGGAGGAGTTAATTGATAACGAAAATCCAAATTTTTCTGCGACTGCAGCACCACATTATTTATTTTTAGAACTTGCACAATAAAAATAAAACAAAAGACTTAAAACTAAATTTAATAATATGTATATCCTCCAACATTACGAATGGTCTCAAAAATTCTGTTGTTCATGCTTGCAATAACTTTATTCATTAATTCTTGCTCAAGGTTATTCCATGTTGCATTTACGACGCATTTTAATTCTTCAGTTGGGTTGAACTGTCGGTTATTTTCGTAAATTCTGCGAACCATGATACCCCATAGATTTTCCATTGGATTTAAATCCATTCCAATAAACTTATTCATTATCTCTAAGCCACCACTTAGTGTGTGGACTGATATGGACTTTTATTTTATTTGGGAACCATAATCTCGTTTATTGGCACTCAAATGCGGGCATAATTTAGAATTTATAGCCCGAGGGCTTTAAAGTTGCTAAGCAACAATAACTTCACGAATTCAAACAATAATCACAATACAACCAATTCAAACAATCTAAGCTTTATTATTATTACATTTATTAGAACAAAATTTATAGAAATTGAAACTGCAATTATTTGGATTTGTAATCGTAACGTCACCTGAACCGACTCCAACGCTAACAGGTCCTCCATTTATCTGGGGTATGCTTATCCCTGATTGACCAGATTGTTTTGTAGGAAATTTTCTATGTAAAATTCAGCTAGTTTATCCGAACGCTATCCATCCAATTGCTTCAAAGTCCTTGTGTCACCGCCACTTTCCGCCAATACAGTGGCAGCGCTCCTTCGGAAGCAAAACCCCGTGTATTTAAGTCATCCGGTATTTTCATACAATCAGCGATCATCCGAGGCATTTTTCCAAATGTGTTTTTCCCCAGTGACTGCGAACTGCATTTGCCGTTGTGATAAGATAAAAACAGACTGTCAATTTCGACATGTTTTGGACGTCAAGAAGCATATTTGTTGTACAAATTAATGTAATCAACGGAACCTTGGTTCGGAACGATCGTAAACTGCCTTGGCGTATAGGTTTTGGTTCGACGGATCTTTACCAAGAGGACCGAACCCTCAAATCGTCACATCTTGAGCATTTAAATCATGTAGCTCCTCACATTGGCATAAAAACATACCAAAAGCTGCGGCAACCTGCCAACAATAACAATGTACACAGCAAAATTAATCAATTAGCAATATAGTCGTACCTTAACTAATAAATACGTATGGTCTGGTGCCTTTAACATGAATTCCTCAATTTGACCCCGTTGTAGTACCAATGATTTCTTAGCTTCCTCGCCGATAGAATTACTTTTCATAAATTCGGTCACTTCGACATGTTTTAATACCTCCCTTAATCTTAATCATCTTCTTCAGCTTAGATTACGTACACCCAATGGTGACGGTCTGTGAACTTTAGACTACAAATCAGTTATTAATTAGTGGTCAATATCACTATAAATTTACTTATCTGAGATAAATATGCTACAATCAATTTTTCATCGCAACTGTTCACGCTTTTTGCACATCGCCACTCGCAAAATTTCTGGTATTCTTTATCGTACAAATCCTTTGACTTCTTAGGAATCAATTTCAGTTGGGCTGCCTCAGATTCTTCCAAAATTTTCGAAGAATAAATGTCTTCACCTTCTTTCATCATGTTAAATTTTTTAATCGTTTGTGAACATAGTAGTAAACAAACCCATAGTAATGTAAACAAACCCATAGTAATGTAAACAAACCCATGGTAATGCAAACAATCTGCACACCACTATGATTTGCATCTGCATATCATTCGTATCTGAAATAAAAATATTCAATTAGTAAATTTTGCCCATTTCAATGCCAAACGTTGTATTTTCCACGGGGATAATTGTAGATAATAGCCCTCGAGTATTTAAAAGCCCTTCGCTTCACAGCCTGGTCACAATGTGGTGTCGAATCTCTTTATATTTCACTACCCAAAACTCAATTTTCGTAAATCGATTGGTATTAGCATTCCTTATGCCTATTTCTTTTCGTTTTTGTTACCAATAATTGTTTGCTGTAGTGACATATTTTGCCAGAATTATCGCAATTTTTTGCAGTAAGTGCCGACAAAACAAAAATCTTTATTGAGTTACATAATTAACAAACAAATAAGCTTCAACGAATGCTAATGCAGAAATTTCTTTTGCTTCATTGCCAGTTAGAAGAACAGATGAAGTTTCCTTTAGTCTGACGATGCCATTTTTTAATTTTTTTTCTGTCATTGGCGGTAACTGCGGATACTTTTCATTAAATTTTGTGCACGTTCTCGTAATCATTTTCTTGCACTCTCTTGAGGCTCTAAAAATGTTTATTAACAAGATTACTCAATGGACATGTTATCCCCTTTAAAGTAGTTTCTTCCCGGATCCCTTCCATTTTCTGCAGGTCCTTTATTTACTTTATTAATACATACCTTAGCATAAGTCAACGAAAACATGTAATACAATACAATAACACACAAGATACAGTAAAAGAAGGAAAAGAAAATATATCCAATTGCACTTCATATAACAAAAGAATTCTCAAAAGAAATCGTCAATTGTGTTATGGACTTTCTCTACTATTAAAATATCTTTTGACCACTTTTTGAAGTTATAAAATTTAATGCTATAGTAGTCAGTACTGGTCCTGGATTTAGTAATTAAATTATAAATGCCGCTATGGCAGGGTTGCACTAAAAAATGAAGCCAGACTTAAATTGAAGCCTAACTTAGATTGTGACATCGTATGACGTACAGCATATTGTATGTCACATTCACATTCTAATCGAGGGTTAAATTTAATCCTGGCTTAAATATTTTGCGCAACTCAGCTGTGTGGAAGTTATAATTATTTATGCTACTTTTGAAGAAACACAGACATCGATATGTACTTACACGTAAAGCGATTGTAAAGTTAACATCTTGTTGATTATAAATGTCTGCTTGCAATCTTCTCTTGAAATTTTAGTCCGTATTATTTTACGTTGTACGGTGTTCATGTGACAAAAGTGTCCTCACATGAGTCTCAAATAGAGTAAAATAAATTGCTCTTAAGCATTCATAAGGTAAACGTTGAAATAGGTATTTATTTTTAGCGAGTCTTTTCAACTCAGTGTTTCGATTCAGTTTTGGGTCTACATACATTGAGAATTTAACTGAATGCAGGCATATTTTTCAACGTTGTTATTATATTAATTGTTTTATTTGCATTTAGTCACAATTTATTAGTTATGAACTAACTCAAGGCTCTTGTTTGTGTTTCTTAGTTTGTATTGTTGATGATTGTAGTGTCATCAGAAAATTGAAGGATTACATGTGATTAGTCATGCATATACCTATTTATAATAATAAAGTATCCAAAATAGTCCCTGTGGCACACCGCGCATAACAAGGAAATAAGCGCTGCTTTTAGATTGAATTCTTACTTCTGGGAAACGATTACTTAAGAAAGACTTTCATATTTTGCAAGTTTGCGGATGATTATTATATAAATTAACTTTATGCAGTAAAACATTAAGGGAAACACAGTCAAAAGTCTTTGACTATGCTTCATTTTCCTCACTGCATGAATAGTGTTTGATCCTTTTCTGAAAACAAATTGCGTTCTAGAAAACTTTTTCAAAATTTCTATTGTAAATCATTGATGATCAAAATGCCTATATTGATCATAAGCTTGATTGTACGACTAAATATAAAAGTATATGTTAATTTCAAATAACATCAAACGTAAAGTTTTGAGTGTGAGTTGAGCGTACTCTACTAATGCCCGTATTCATAGAACTTCATTGAGGCCTCCTTCATTGAGGCCTCCATCTTAAAATGACTATTGTTCTAATGCAACTGCGTTACTACAGTTTCATTTTAAGGCGTCCCTCATTAAAGAAAGTCTCAAGGAAGCACTATGAATACGGACATAGGTGGCGTTTCTGAATTTGGGCTTTAAACGGTTCGTTAGGTGAGCCTAAAGATAATAATTCTACGCAATATGCATAAATGTATATATATGTATTTTATAATTTCTATCTTTCTTGGAATGAAGAGTGTGAAACCATACTTACTGCGAATTCATAGTCGTAAATATAGCTGAACTTATCTCAGTGAGATACTCGTTTCTTTCAGAAAATACTCAACGAAAGATTTCAATCATTCGTCACTTTAATTGTTCATCTCAAGTTACTTTTGAGTACCAAAGGAAAATTGAGACTGATCGGCTCTTTCTAAATCCATTCTGATTCGAGACGAGATTGAGATGAGAATCAGACGGTTTCATCTGAATGTTTCTGAATTCGGGCCTTAGACCTGAATTTCTTTATAAAGTAATTGACGAGAGAGTGACGCATTCAGTGACCACAAGCAATTTAGCGTTGTTATTGTGTCTACATTGTTAATTTGATTCAATCCTGCCAGATAGAAAAGATGATTCCTCTTTTGAGGGATATTTAGCACCTGGCATAAGGTATATCACTGACAAGAGCAAGAGTGTCGCTATGTTAAGAAAAATATTTTCAGATCAGTGATGTATTCACATAAAAGTGATGGTGGAGAGAATTTTAAGCCTACGAATACATTTTGTGATTTGAAGGAGAGAAAACTTCGTTCGAGAGATAAAAATAAATATCGCAGAATTGAAGATTGAAATTTATGAAGTAGTACGTACTAAGCAGGAAAATGTAAGGGGCTAGTACGTACAAAAGCCTCTTTTATCTCTTTTACTTGACTGTATCGCTTTTTACTAGTTATATTGCCCTTTGAAGCAAATGTTATATACGTTAGTATACGTAGATTGGTTGAAGCTTTTATATCCAACTATAAACTTCATCTTTGTTTGACAATCTTTTATAATAGTATTGTCTAGGATTTACAACGTTTGCTTATTTGAAACCTCTTGCATTTGTTCTCACTTAATATTGTTGGTATCTTTTCTAGATGAGTTAAAACTGATCTATTTTCGTTTTCTTTGTCTTGGTAAACAACTTTTGATTTGAAGTGTCTACGTCTATTCATACGTGAGTTAAATATAAAAAACTGAAACTATTTCAGCGTTAAATTTTGTCTGCTCCAGCTTATTTTTGCGTGGTAAAAATAGCTGCCTTTGTAGCTTTGAATCTATCATTGTATTACAGAAAACCTTGAACCGAACAGCTGGTGCCGAATTTAGGAAAATATCTTACGTAAAACCCGTAAAACTAATACATAATAAACTACCCACTCGAGTTCATGTTGATGCCAACCTCCATTGACGCAAAAGAACTAAAAAAGTTAGCAAAAGGCAAAAATGCGGCTTGTATTACTTATTGAACGGATAAAAAAATTATATTTTATTTGCTGATAAATTTATTCCAAAGTTAGTCTAAATATTTAATTAAAACCCGTATACATTCGAAGCACGTCACGACTATTTTGATTTTTTTTTGTTTATATAGAATTATTTTATTATATAAGCTACATAAATCTCCGAAGTCTTAGAAAACCATAAATAAAACTCTTCCAGACAGTTCCGAGAATACACACACACACACATCTACGTTTAATAAGGATCATTTTTACACATAAATTAAACGCACATGTTCATTAACGAGTTAAATTGAAGATGGGATCCAATTATATACATGCTTTCAGTTTTAAGCCTCTTTAAATACGCAGCTTTGTTCGAATCCAAATTTTTTAAATAAATAAACTTATATAATTTATTTTTGTTGTTAGAGTAAGGGTTTCAAATATTAAAATTTGGGAATTTTACTGTTACAGACTGTTCTTACGAGTGTATTTGCTTTATTAATTAGGAACAGAAACAATGCGTAAAACTTTTCTGAATGACTGAGATTTCTATTTTATTTTTCCCAAGTAATGTAGTAGCTCAGGTGTTAATAAACTTTATAAATATGACCGGCAGTGTCCAAATATTTGTTTCTTAGAAGACCCAGTTGTACAAATGATCGGTACTATATGGCACAAGTCCAAACATTTCGAAGAGTACGTTTGGTCCAACTTGGATATTGTTAGATACATTTTTAGTCGAGTTTGTTCGTTACTCGGAGATTTCGAAACAACGACGAATACTAATCAGTTCTGCTTGTACTGTACACACCTATGTGTTAAGCTTGGTTTCACTGTAGTAGTGGTTGTCTAATTTTTCATGTTCTGAATTTAACACAAATAATTTCAAAATTGCTTACTTTTCCTTATGGTTGATTTATTTATTTATTTATTTATTTTAAAATAGAAAATTAACTTGGATACGAAAGCTGTTTCAATTTTATGAATGAACGAACACTTAACTTACAAAATAACGTTTAAGTTGTCAATGATTTTATAATTACAATTCATTTAAATGAAAAAGGATGGTAAGGTAAGTGAGAGGTAGTTAAAATAACACTAGTGTATATTTTTTACGAAAAATGTATTTATAAACTCTTTGTAATAAAGTGAGATCTTATAATACTCGTACATCTTATAAAAAGCAAAACAATACAGCATTATAAAAAGAAATTTTATTCAATATTTTAATACACAAAAAAAATTAATTCTATCTACTATAACGGTCGGATTATTGATCACTTGTCATTTGCCATTCGCGTTCATAAGAACTTAGAAATGTGTAGGATAGAATTTTAAACAGTCTTGGCCCCTTACAAATACGTATATACACCGGAATGAATTAATATTTTTCTTAATTTTGTTTTACGCTTACTTTCGCTTTCGTTTGTATTAGTTTCTTACACTCAAATCTATTACGTTAAAAGTAATCTTAAAACTAACATAAATAGTTTAGTAATCGAAGTATAAAAAAGTGAAACTTAATAATATAAACACAACTACATAAAGTTAAAAGAAATATTAATGCTAGTATCACATTGCTTTTCTTTAAAGTCCCCTCTTCATAAAATTGTCATAATATTATGTTCTTGCTCTTTACTAATTAATTTTTTAATGTACATTTATATCACAATTAACTACAAATTGCACTCGACTACATAGCCGTTTCAAGTGGTTGGCTTTTGCTTCGCCCGCTTTCCGTCAGCGGTTGGTGCAAAATCGGTTCGTTCGGTTCGTAATCGAAATTCGTCTCTAAAATCGCTTCAGATTTCGATCGCATCTTTGGTTTCGGTTCTGGCTCGTCGAAATTCGTTTCTAGCACTGTAGATTGGGGCCGATCGTCGAAATAACCACCGGGCATATCCATCCCGTCTGTCTTTTGATCGGGCGTGTAACTGGTACTTCGTGCGTACTCCTCTTTAGGACGTCTAGGCAGTTTAGTGTTCAGTTCTTGTAAGAAATTGGGATTTGGTTTCTGATAACCATCGTTACTATCGGCGATTCTTTGCTTGAGATGCAATGTTGAATCTGAATTATCCGAAACGCTGCTCAAAGGCAAAGTATCCGTGTTGTAGTATTCACTTGGTGGATACGAGAAAGTCTGGCTGTTTTCGGAATGAATGATCGGCGTTTCTTCAGTCACTACATTGTTATCTTGGATACTTTCTGCTCTGGATTGGTAATTGGAGTTGCTGGCGAAAGTTGAGTTGTCTTTGAATCCTTCGTTTTTATAAGCCAGATTAAACGGTTGGGCATACTGATGGGTGCTTGTTTCCGGTTTGTAAACTTGACTATAATTGAACGACGCGGGGGTATTAGGGTTGTGGGCTTCGTATATATCGAATGACTGGTTGTCGTCGACGGTGGATGTGAACGTTGATTTTTCCATGCTATCGATTGACCCATTGCTGATCATCTTTTTGTAATCGGAATTTTTGGTTAGGGTATCTGTTGATCTGGCACTCTGAAAAGCAACGTAGATTAAATTCACTTAAATGCAGAATCCAAAATACTTACAAGTTGCGTGGGCTTCCTCCTATAACCCATATCGGCGAAACCATTAGTCGTGCCAACTGATCTCAACGAGTGCAAACTCTGTCGAATACTATTGCGTCGTTCAAATCGCTGAGCCTGTCGATATTTCGATTTGCTCCACCAACAAACACCCACGAGTATCACCAGTAGAAGCGCAAGTGCCGTGCTGGATATTATTGCTATAGTCAGGATGTCACCGTGCCAAGTAAGAGGATCAATAAGTATTTTAGGATCTGAAACAAAAACGCACCGTGGACATTTTCCTCATTGAAAATCTAAATAATCTTACCGATTTCACATATAAACGGATTGCGTTGGTTACAGTTTCCGACTTCCACGTTTTGATAGGCGAACATCGTACACTGATTGATTCTATCTATATGCTGGACCCAAATTCGATCCGAGTACAAAAACCATTGCTGTTGCTTCCTCAGGAAATCATATAACGATAGGTAATTCGTATCACCAATCATATAAGGCATTGATGCGTTATCAGCCTTGAAAAAAAAAACATCTGGTGTAATCGAATAAATTTTGGAAAAAATTCAGTACCTGGCAAAAATCTCTTGCTTCGAAGAACGTCATCGGCGCACCGATGTAAGTGTAGCAAGTATCACCCACCAGATCCCATCCTGGCGGGCATTTACCGTTCAAAATAGTCTTATTGTTCTCGTAATATGGAATGTAGCTAACTTCGAGAAGTCTCGGATCGTCACTTTGATCTTTGATTCTTCCGCTCACGGCTAAGGATGTATTGAGACCCCAGTAGTTGTAAGCTGCGTCTATTTTCGTCTTCCACAATTCCAAAGTGCTAAACATAAAACGTTAATTAATTCAGTTAATAGCGATAATGGAATATTTTGATTATGGCAAAAACAGAGAAACATCAGAAACATGCACGAGTTACACAGATTTAAATTAGATTAATTAAATACTATGTTTAGGATACAACATAATTAATTAATTTTTAAGAGAATTATATTTCCGTTAGTTTTGTATGAAGCAGGGATGCAAAACGTACCCAAAACCGTTCCACAGTTCGTACAAATCGGTCCAAGGAACAGAATTTACGTCTTGCATCCCTGGTGTGAAGTAAGAGAGAAAAGTTTTGCTATTAATCGTCGGAATGAGACAAAATTAGAAGCACCGAATTTCTCTTTGTTTATTATAACGAATACGTAAGTTGAATTACTTTCGGAAAACGGATTTATTTCCTTTGCTTTATGGCAAACATTTTCTAACGTTACAATCGATTAAATGTCATAGCATTCTTTATGTATTCTGAATCACCCTGTATAATGTGAATAATAATACAAGCAAATAAAACGCCAACAAGTCTGTAACTAGTTATAATTTGCTAATTATTTTTAAATCTAACAAATATTGTTTAAAAAACATTGTAAACAATATTCGTGTTTCAAAAATATATTTTCTGTTATTTGGTGCAACAATTTATTTGCTGAAGATTTTGAATCATTCTGATAATGGATTTAACAAATAATTTAGAATTGTAAACATAACTACCTTGCATTAATTATTATAAATAGAAATGAGACCAATCGTCTTAATTTAAATACAGGGTGCTTAAAAAGGATTGACGTGCAAACCGTTTGACAATTGATAGGGTTAAACGGTTCTTCCGACATTAGTTTCATTTGTTTTGTGCAATAGATGCTTGCCGGATGCTACCTTTTTGGGTTTTTTTAAACGACAATGAGGACTTAACACTTCAATTCTACAATTTTGCATTAAAACAATATTTTCAAAAAAAAATCTGTGGTTTTCAATCAAAATAATGTTGTTTATGATGTACTTCTTAGAATTGTTTACTTTTCAATATTTCTTCAGTATTTTAGAGTAAACGGACTCATGGTGTGCTTTTCTGTATTTCTGAAGCAAATACTTTTCAAATGATGCTTAATTATATCCTTTTTGCTACTAAAAAATAAAATAAAAGATGGCAGCATCCGGCAAATAAACAAATGAAACTCAAGTGAAAAGATTTTAACTCTATCTAATGTCAAGCACGCCATTCCAATTGATACACCCTGTATAATATTTATTCGATTTTATCGAAATATAAAAAGTTTTCAAAACTAACAAATTAAATCTATTTTAAGAAAGAAAGCAAACTGTTATGTTCAAAATCTGCATATCACAGGGGCAATCAATAAACGCCTCATTTATATAGAGAGAGAGAGAAGCTTTTTACAGGTTATTTATACTTTCATCCAACTATCAGGGCAGGCCTTCTAAAAGACGGGGCCCGTGTGCAGTAAGAATTTTTTGAAAGCACGGTGTTATGGTATGGAGCACAAGGGCCTGGACCGTAACTAGGATGTGACACTTGCCATAGGCGCAAGCGAAACAGTGGAATTCATTCCCGAATCGAATCCTTTAAGCAAAGGCGTTACCTTTGAGAGACGTTTATTTTATTTCGGTTTTCTTTACATACGTAAATTTTTTTAAAAAATGTTGCAAATCGGTTTTGATTGCAGTGAATTCCTCGAACAGCCTGTGTACAACTTTTTCGGCCTTATTTGAGTCCTCGTCAGCAGAAGCGTAGCTCAAGACTTTCACTGCAAACCAAACCGACCTGTCCAAGGTTACTCGCAAATGCGATCACAGGATGTCGCGATTCAAATTGCTGTAAATTTTTAAGTTTTGTACTTATACAGGGTGTTTAAAAGACTACTGGAAATTTTCCTCGGATATAAATCACATCGATACAAACTCAAAACTCTTAATGATCCTAAGTGCAGAAACCAACCATTTCCGAGATTTCTCGGTTTTTGAAATGAAACTTATTTGTGAGCAGTCGTCGTTAAGTTTTGGTAGTGATAAAGTGTGTCATGGTTTCATTTTTATGGAGATGAGCATGCGTAGAATGAAATGAGGATATTAGAACACTGTAAATGATATTTTTAACACTACGAACTACTAACGACTGTTCAATTGAGAAGCTCATGATTTCTTGATGAAGAAGTTTTAACGCCCAACTGTTAGAGCGTTTTGCATATAATTTAACGTGGCATTACGTAAAGTAGTATTTCGCATCGATCTAATTCAAGATCTGCTTCACAATGCCATGAAAAATTCAAAGGCTATTTGATGAGCTTTTGGTGAACACTTGATATTAGTTTAAATTAAAAATTTACTAAGGTCCAGTTTCTCAGGCACAGTTCAACTTTAATCTTGAGTTTATTCCCATAGAAAGGAACAATTGTTTTTATAATTGCGACTGAGAAGCCGGGCCTAAGGGATTAACAAGCAAATTTTATTTTTTACAGAATCGATTGTATCTCAGAAACAGTTAATTTTCGGACCTATATTTATGAAGACTTTATTGTTTGTATTAATGATATCTATAACTGAGTAAAATATCCGAATGTATCTTTTAAACACCCTGTATATATTTAGGTGTGTTTTTGTGGAATGTGTAATTTGGATTTGGACAAATCTGTATATTTTTGAGAAGAAGTTGGGGCGTTGTATAGAATTTTGTCACAAGAGCTGGGACTTAATGGAGGCCCCTTCATTGCCCGAGGCCCTGATTTCTATGATCGCAGCGTGGGTCACCCTGTATGAACTGTTCAAACACCTCTTTATTGAATATAATTAAAAACTGAGAGTATAAATTATTTTGATATTAAATTTATCACTAATTAATTTCATTTTTATAGAAAAATAAAAACAGCATTTGATTCTAGAAATTACAATTACGATGAGTGCGGTTATTACTACGAGGAGAGTTTTATATGTTATCTACCTGGCTATGAAAACAACAACAAACAAAATTGTATTTTTCAGCGTAAGAACTGTTAACACTTATTCCAACGTTTTTTATTAACGCTATGCCTTTGAAAAAAAAATTCTTTTGGTAATTCTGCAAAATAAGACTCCATTACGTTTTCCAAGTAATCATGGGATACAAAACAACGCCCTCTCAAGTGTTTCTTGAGTTTTGGAAAGAGATAATTGTCACAGGGGGCGGGGTCGGGGCTATAAAGCGGATGTTGTTGTAATTCCTCAAAGCCACATTCATTGACTACTTCTTGTACAATTTGTGCCTTTTGCACTCGGCAAGTGGAAAACGCAACAAGAGAATTAATATTGTTGGTACAAATACCAATGGCGAAATTAGTTTACAAACTGCCCCTAATTATGTCGAGTTACATGTCTACCGCCTGCATCCAGAAACGTCAACACAAGATATCACATCATTTCTGCAACCAACATTTCCCGAAGTGCTATGTGAAAATTTAATGCCTAAACATCCTGGTATGTATTCATCATTCAAAGTTAGTGTTTACTCGTCCCATTTTAAAGAAGCTATGGATCCCTCATTGTGGCCAGCAGGTACCTGTGTTAGTAAATTTTTTTACCCGCGTCCAAGGAAACCGCCCAAGGAATGATATTCAATCCTCAGTTTCTCTTACTGAATATTCAATGTTTATCTCCTGAAAAAATTGTCTATTTAGAGCACGAATATATACAGAATTTTGATTCTGTATTATTTATTTGTCTTACGGAGACCTGGATTAAAACAGGTGACATTGGGGTAATTGCTCTCGATGGGTTTCAGCTAGGAAGTGCCTTCTGCCGAACTAGCACTAAGGGAGGAGGTGTCGGGATCTGGCACAGAGCTGGCCTCAATGTTTGCGCTGTCGATTTGAGTCACTTCTGTGTCGAAAAAACTTTGGAAATTTGTGCTGTAAATTGGACTTCTCCAGATGGGAAGACTAAGATAACTATCTTAAATTGTTATCGCTCCCCATCTGCAGATTTGGATACATTTTTTAATCTGTTAAGTGGAGTTCTTGATGTATTGTATAATGTTAATACAAAAATTGTTTTATGTGGGGACCTCAACATCGATGGATATTGCGCTAACAATAGTTTTAATACATTATGCGATTCTTTACTAGGATATAACTTGACACCTGCTGTAGGCTGGCCGACCCGATTATCAACCACGTCACGCACTGTTGATCATATTTTCAGTAACATTAAATCTGATATTTGTAGCGTAACTGATAATTCTATATCTGACCACAGAACTATATTGCAGCAAATGCAACTATTTAACATTCCCCTTAATAATAATATTGTCTCTTTCAGAAGAAATTTTTCAGATACTAATATTTCCAATTTTAAAAATGATTTATCAACTATTAATTGGGATAATCTATATTGCCTCCAGAATGTTAATGATGCTTTTAATTATTTCTATTCTATTTTTAACTTCTATTTCAATAAGAATTTTCCCAAAATGAAACACATTCATAAGCATAGCCTGGATTCTAAAAAGTGGCTAACAAATGAAGTCATAATTTCTAGTCAAAAGCTAAGAGACTTGCATCTATTGAAATGCAAATTTACTAATTTGGAATACTTTTATAAAATTGCTAAACGTAACCACCTTCATCTCGTCTCGAATGCTAAAAAGGATTACTACCAAAAACTGATTTTTACTTCTGAAAATCCCACCAAAATGTCTTGGCAAGTCATTAAAAGATTGTCTTCTGCAGGTAATAACCAACATAATAACCTCAATATTGATATAGATGATCACAACACTGACGATCCACATGTTCTGGCTGAATCTTTCAATAATTTCTTCATTCAAGCCCCCTTAAACATTGCTAGTCAAATTTCTAAAATTTCTAAAACTTGCGCATCTACCATCAATAATTTTAATTTTCAGCCTAGTCAATCATCAATGTTTTTAATGCCGTGTACCGCTGCCGAAGTCTTAAATACCATAAAATCTAAAATTAAAGCGAAAAAATCTCATGGTTCTGATGAAATCCCTCCATTTCTGGTGCGTATCGCTGCTGATTATATTTGTAATCCACTACAATATATCATAAATATATCTTTATCATCGGGTGATTTCCCCTGTAACTTAAAAATCAATAAAGTTGTCCCTGTGTTTAAAAAAGGTAATCCCCATAAGCTGGAAAATTATCGTCCAATAGCCCAATTATCGGTCTTTTCAAAAATCTTCGAATACGTATTCTTATCTCGTTTATCAAACTTCATCGCTCGCTTCAATATAATTTCTCACTTACAACATGGATTCATGTCTGGCAAATCTACGACCTCTGCAGTTCAGTCCTTTCACGAGGAAGTTTTGCGCTGTATCGACGCAGGTGGGAGCCCAGTTGGGATCTTTTGTGATCTCAGCAGGGCTTTCGACTGTGTTGATCACAACACTTTGAAAAGGAAACTTTATCACATGGGTATAAGAGACGTAGCCTTAAACTGGATCTCATCTTTTCTAACTGATCGCTTTCAATTTGTTACTCTTAAGCACACCCATAATAACTTTCAATCTGAGTCTAGCTCGTCGCTCAAAAACATATCCGTCGGTATACCGCAGGGCTCAATACTTGGTCCCACTTTATTTCTACTATATATCAATGACATCACTACTATTAGTAACTCCGTCCATTTCACTTTGTATGCCGACGATACGTCTGTAATTGTATCCGATGACTCTTTGTCTCAAACTACTCTTAAATGTAACAATTTTTTAACAGAACTCCACAACTGGTTTTCAGATAACAATCTCCTTCTTAATGCTGAAAAGACTCAATTCATTGTTTTCCACAATCGGCAACGTAGGATCCCTTCCATAAAATTAACAATTAATAATAATTCTGTTAATGCTACCGATGAACAACGGTTCTTGGGACTAGTTATAGATGAGTTTGTTTGCTGGAAGCAACACTGTCTACGACTCATATCAAAAATAAATTCTCTTATTTTTCTTTTCCGAAATCTTAGACTTTTTCTTAATATTGAACAACTCAAGTGTCTCTACTTCGCTCAGGTTGAGAGCCGTCTTCGGTACGGTCTCCGTTTCTGGGGTGGCTCAACCTCATTTCAGGGAGTTCTCCTTGCTCAAAAGAAAATTATTAGAATATTAACAGGTGCCTCTAAATTTACATCTTGTCGGGAAATTTTCAGCAATCTTCAGATTTTGACTGTTACTTCCCTCTATATATTCGAGTTATGCGTCTACATCTTTCAAAATCAGTCAAATTTTGTAAAAAGTAGCGATATCCATTCGAAATGTGTGAGATACGGAGATCGATTTCGGCCACCCTTCAGTAGGTTGAGCGTAGTCCGTAGTTCACCGAATTACATAGGCATTGATTATTTCAATTTATTACCGGACTATATTAGAACTTGTTCAACTGTAAACATTTTTAAATGTAAACTTAAATCATTTCTCTTAAAAAGAACTTTGTACTCAGCTTCAGAATTTGTGGATATATGTACTTGTAAGTAGCTTATTTAAGGTCCTTTGTTTTTAGCTGTAAGCTGTATGCATAGGCTTCTATTTTAAACTCAAACAATCTGACGTACCCTGTCATATGTTTATGTATGTTCTGGGAGAAATATATTATTATTATTATTATTATTATTATTATTATTATTATAATTGTCATACAGAAGCAGAGTTTTCTGAGCATATATATGAGTATAGCCGCTTTCAACTTTTTAATAGTTTCTTTTTAGACATTCCCCGTCATCGTTGCCCCTTTTGGCATGTACTCAATTAAGAGAATCTCCTCTGCGTCCCAGGAAACTGTGGCCTTTACTTTTCCAGCAGAAAATTGAGTCTGCCTTCTTGGGTGGAGGAGAGCCCTTATGAACCCATTGCATGGGCTCTTGTTTCGTGGAAGGGTCCCAGTGGTGTATCCAGGTCTTATTTCCAGTTACAACTCTATTGAAGAAGTCTTCATCATGGGATCTATTTTAATTCTCCGTATTGTTTCATTTATAAATAAAAAAAATATAAAGAAAACAATGTCATCCTCTAAATAAAATTCTGCAAAGTTTTTGTTCAAGACTGAGCAGCTTGGAAATACTCGTTTCTGATATTCCTATTTCTCTAGCAATAACATCAAACATCAAATCAAGCAAATTTGTCGATGATTTTTTCAGTTCGTGCTTCCAAATGTCTTCCACACTTTGAGCCAACATGAATGGATTCATTGCCCCATTTGCACCAATATTTGACTTGAAAATAGGATGGGTTATTTTCTCCATACGCGGTCACCATTCTCCCATGAAAATTCTTCGGGCCACTGCCTTCTTTCGATATAAATTTTATGACCCTTCTGTGTTCAAGTTTCAAATCACTCATGTTCACTTCTTTAAATTGATTTAAAACTTTTAATTGGTAAGCGATTGGAATCAAACTTCAAGATGACACTATAAAATGTCACAGACTCTTGACATAAGAAAATTGCAGATTGTTTTCATTGCTAGGTAGATAACATAAAAGACTCCCCTCGTAATAAAACCTTTATCAACCAACAACTAAGAAATGAATAAAGTTTGAATGAAGTATCAAATTATAACATATTTCCTGTGATTAATACATATTTTATTATTTTATTAATAATTGCGACAACACTACATTTGTAAATTTGATTTTCTTTAGATACGTGACTTTGCACTCATTAAAAGTTATAGTAACTAGAATAGCGAAACTTTTCTCTGATTAACTAATTTCTTATTCTCTCTGCAGCGTATTCTTAATAAAGCAGTTACCATATAACCTGGCTTTCCTCTTTTAACTGCCCATTATAACAGTTATAAAAAAACAGTGACACAAACACACAGAGCAAAGAAACTATTAAGTTCTTACCTGTTGAAGCTAAATCTGTTTTGATGCATGCACCATGCAACATAAAACAAAAAATTGTGTTAGTGCATTTAAAATTTTGTTGGCTTGCGTAATTTAACAATTTAATCATGCATTACTTTAGCTCCAGGACGAACAATAAAAGAACTAATCATCTACATTTTATGTTACATCTACAAACAATATATAGGATAACATGATGAATTAAACCAAAATCTGGAACCATTAATGGTTTTTTGCTTCTTCAACCGATGAAACAAAATTTTTAATTGGAACATGAATAATTTTCGCCAATTTTGGGAATGAAACAAAGCTCGATTGGATTTAACTATTTTTAAAACGTAAGTACTCACAGTGATTTGTTGACCGTTATCATTTCGTAATCATTATCCGGATTGAAAAATATGTTATCGACGTAGTGTTGCCCAGCAGTTCCCGCGACGACAGTAGATCGGCTATCAACATGCACTGCATAATTTCTGCAAACATTTTTGGAATAAAAAATGCAAATGGGATAGCTCAAAAATAAAACTTACTCATAGAACCCATTATGCGAAGTCGTCTGGTATATGGGTAAGCGAACCTTATCGAAGCCAGAAACCTCCAAATTTTGTAACCCGATGTTCTTCTTCACGTAGTTGAAGGTGAAATTCGACACGACTTGTCTCAGCACAATGTTATTTGCGTATCTGGCCACGTTCCTTGTGAAATAATTTCGATAGATCGTCACTTCCTGATAAGGAGACGACTGTCTGCCTTCCACGTACAAAGCCGGTAGGTTGGTATTGTTTACAAACAGGTTGTTGTGTATGTAGCCCTTCAGAGAGGTTGCTGAACCACGCGAGTCTGCTCTAATTGATAGTCCGCCTTGATTGCTATCTACAAGATTGTTCTGAAAGGAAAAAGATTCGAAAAGAGAAATTTATTAGACTGAATTAGATCAATTAGACTTACCCTGAAAAATAACGTCTGAGTATTTTGAATATCAACATCTATGACCGCCTTGCATGTTGTAAAATTGCCATACAATTTTTGGCAGTTTCTTCTAAATTGATTTTTATCCATCGTCACAATGGGGTTGACTTCGCCTGCAGATACATACAGCAAACCACCCTCCCTGTTATCATTAATTACCGAATTTGTTATGTTATGTTGCACATCACGATCTGCAATGGATTAACATGATATTAATTCGACGGTTCAAAAATATTTGATTGGTACTTACTAAATCCAATGGCAGAAATAGGAAGGGTAACAACTTCAGCAATAAAGCCGTGGTTAGAAGAAGCTCCATTGGCGAAGAGTTTGACGCTTAAACTTGATGATTTGGTTCTAAAGAAATTCTTCTCGTCTTTCGATTCCATGGTAATTCTTCCAATCACCACCGAAGTTACGTTGTAAATATCACCGTCGTAGAGATGAATAAAATCGGGTATCCCATACTTGTTGGTTGAGTTAAACAAGTTGAATTGCAAAAGGCGAAATCCAAACGGTTTCACATTGTAGGCACTCCTGAAGATTTTCACACAGTTCACTGGATTATTGTCGTATTTATAGTAGACCAAAACACGTTCTTCAACGCGAATTTCCTTTGCTGTATCACATATATCGACCAAACTAAACAGATTATATGGTATATTCAGATCCTTCAATGGCGTGAAACTCGATTCATCTGCTTCCCTGCCTTCGCCCGTTAACGACAAAATATTGATTCCAACCCCCAGCGTATTCTGTATGTTATTGTTGATTAAATTCATGGTATTCGAGGGCGATATCAAGTTAATCCCGTGTGAAGCGCTCTGTTGGATGTTCACGTAATTAATGCGAGGGCTTTTAATGATACTTTGAACGGCGGGTGATTTTTCGTTGTGCAGAATTCCAGCGCCCATTATATTGACGAATTCAAACACGGATTCTTCCCTTTGCATGACGTTGTGAGTGTTTACGTCGTGGATTCGGTGTTCGTATAAATGTTGTTCGAATTCCGAGTCGGTGAATCGGACGCCTCCCCAATAATCCTTACCAGAACGCATGTTCTTTTTTCCGCAGTAAATGAAGACAAACTTTGAATTCCACTTACACTCGTGGCGGTGCCCAAATTGTTGGCCGTTAAGACGAATTGGGCAGTTCTCGTATTTGTTTTCGGTTCCTTTGCACTGGAGTGGTTCCGGCCAGGACCAAATCCTCGTTAAGGAATTGCTGTGAAATTCTATCCGGGTATCATGATCGAAGAATGCACTCAAATAATCAAAACCCAATTCCCTGCATACAACTTGGGCGTTGCGCTCAGTAAATCTAGGATCACACATTGGAATCCACTGCAAGGTTGTTTTATTGAAGTATTCCAAAAAGCCTTCGTTGTTAATTTCCTGTCCACTATCACAATTCCTACCTTTACACAACCGTATGCTTTCTTCCATGGAAAAATTTTCGAGATCCCGTTTTTGATGAGAATGCAAGTCATTTTCTATCGTATAGCTCAATCTCGACAAGGGCCTCATCGTTATTTCATACCCGTGCAAACCCTGCGCCCTCAAATTTCCAAGTACCAAAATACCCACGTTCGGAGCAAATTCCATAGTGACACCGGCAGAAATTGTCAGGGTTATTTTCGGCATGACAGTTATATCAGAATTGATTATGTAAGGAGCATCGCGTTTGGGTATTGTCAAATCGACGTGCAAACGTCCGCCCAAATGTTCCAAATCAATTTCGCTCGGGGGTTCGAATGATACGGAATGGCTGGCCGCAAAGTTATCTTCGAGCAAGTACGGTCTGAATTGTGCAATGGCGTGATTGTTCCAATCATCAAAATCGAAGATAGCATTTTGGATGGCCCTGTAATCGACGGTACCCCACCAGTTTTCTGTCACGTCAAGAAAGTTGTTAATTTTGGCCGTTTTGATTCCGGCGATCAGTTGGTACTCCAAATTGTTTTCACTGAATAAATTCCGATTGATGTTGACTTTTTGTATTCCAGCGAATCTAACGACGCTGGATGGACTGTTGAAAACTTGCAGAACGCCAAAACCTCTCAGATTGGCCATAAATCGATTGCGCCAGAGCTTATTGTAAATGAACCTGGCAGGGACTTCCCCGATTATTTCCGACTGGCTATCGGAACTAAAATCCATCATGTATTTACCGTTGTTATTTTCGATTCTGTTGTAGGTTATGAGCATTTTCTTCTCCATGCCTCGCAGCGATACTAATCCTTCCTTGCAGTAGTTTTCGGTGAAGATGTTGCTGGTTATGTTGACCAAAGCAAAGTGCCCGTCGATGATAACACCAAAATTCTTATTATTACGCCAGGTGTTATTATTCATGTAAACCGAGTGCGTAAAATTCTCGTTGTACTGCCAGACGTAAGGTAAATTAATGTGGAAGCCGTCGATTTCGTTTCTTTCTATGCTATCGTCTTGCAAGATATAGTGGAACAGGTTATTGGAAGCACGCATATCCCTCGAAAAGTGGTAAATTCCACCACCATTGTCTGTTATTAAAGTGTTGTTAATCATGAATGTGATTTCTGAAATGTTGCTTCGGTGTAAGTCCCAGTGAGGAGAATGAACAAACATGGCTTGTCGTGTATTGTGAGATAATTGGCAGTTGACAAATTTTAAAGTCTCGTTTGCTTTGCGAAGGAAATGATCGCCCAATTCATTTAAGTATCTGTTGTAGTAAGACACGTGCACCCCATAAACGTTATTCTTTATTTTGCTGTTCGTAACCGTTAGCGTAGGGACGGGACCCTTCACAATCCGATTATATACATTCTGGATGGGTGCTCTTATGGAACTTAAAATTATAATAGTTCCACCCAACGAATATGAACCACTCGTGTAATCAATAATAATACCGTGGCTGCCCGACGTGGTGGGAAATACAGTCAAATCGCGATTTACGCTCCAAGTGTTAGATTTCTCATTATAAACTTGCGTGTCATGTATCCAAATGATCTCTGTGCTACGATTTTCTATCGGATTCAAAAGTTGGATGCCAATTACATATCCTGGATAGCAATTGAATCTATACGAACGCGAAATACTATCACCAATTACGCGTGAAGTAACCAAGTATTTCGTCTCGCCAGAATTCAACGAAATCACGCTCAAATCATTTTCGTGTGGAATCCAAAACGGCCTGTAATCAATCTCCGTTTCTTGATTAGTAAACCAACCAGCCAGTTCCCTTTGTTGTAGACCTGTTAGCGCGGGATCATGTTGAATCCCCATGAAGTTATTTTCGATGATACTCCCTTGCACTCTTAGCCCCAGCTGTTTGAAACTTATTCCGGCGCCCTTATTTCTGACAAATTCCGAATTCTTGACAACGTTCACCGTATCTTCCGTGTATATATCGGAATACATGATCCCCAAGCCGTCTTGGAAATTATCATTAACTCGTATGTTTTCAAAATTGTGCCTGGCGAAATCCATTTGGAGCGCTGGTTTGAAGGTATTGGTAGCATAATCTAAAAGTCCGGCTTTCTCAATTGTGATAAACTGCAAGTTTGAACGCTCTGCCAAAACGCCGAATCTCACACCGGCCCAGGACGTTTTATAACATCGTACCCCAACATCGTTGTCGTGAGTGCAGGAGTTTTCAAAGTCTGTGGATTTCTCAGATTTGCACTTTGTTATGTCTATATCGAAATCGTCACATTGTACATTGGAGAGCAAAATATTTTCGGACGTACCAGCTTCGGGAATTTCATTCCTCTCCAAATACCAATCGCTGGGATTCAGGGCCAAACCAAGCTGTTGACATACCAAAGCGGCATCCTTCATGGTCCAACCGTAATTACAAACCGTGCCCCATTCGTTATTTATTTTAACTTGCAGACGTCCTTCTTCGCTTGTTTTCCCTCCCAATAATCTCACGGGTATCCTCGGTTCTATCTCTACTAAATCAGTGTCTGGGTACATGGGGTCTGCATCGTATGTATCATTTTCGAAAGACATTTCCTCTTTTAAGGTGAATTTTATGCTATCAGGTTCGATTCCACGCGCTTCTAATTTACCACCGACCATAATACCAACAGAGGAAGGAAAATTTAACGTTACGCCTGCCTCAATGGTCAATTTACCACCGGGTCTTATGTTTATGTCTTTCTCCACGTTGTACTCGCCTTGCGTAAGGACCTCCTCTCCTTCAACTTCACCCCCGACTCCGTTGGTGTCTTTCACGTTGAAAAGCGGAACGTAGAGATGTTGAGCGTTAATTCTTGTGGTTAAGGGGTTGGAGTTGTGAAGTAAATATGGAATGTAGACAATTTTTGCCAGGTTGTAGCGATTGAAACGATGGAAAATCCTGTGAAATATTTTCTCTTCGTCGCTCGAACCCCACCAGTTGTACGAACAGTTGATAATTTTGCTTTGGTCTTCGAGGTGACTGCCGACCTCATATTTGGAACCTGGATTATCAAGTATATTCCTGAAGACGTCGATGTTATTAGAACCGATAACCACCGGAGCTGCAACTCTACTTCTAGGGTTTAGCGTCGATATCGATCCATCTTCTGACACGAACGGTTCTTGTATAACGTTCTCTTTGACAAAATTTCTAGTGAACAATAAATACTGAGATTCTGAGTAGGGTGATAGCGCAAGATTAGCTACAAACACTCCTTTGTTGTGCAGAAAGTAGTTGTGCTGCACTGTGATTTGTGTTTTTAATATATTGAACTCCTCCAGAGGCTGATTTTTTATCAATAAAGCACCGTATAATCCTTTTTTGAAGTAATTGAATTCTAAGCGACCGTCCAGGTTTAAAGCCGGTCGTATTTTGATACTCAGTCTTTCATTTCCAATAAAATTATTGTAACCTATTTGTAGTTTCACTGGAATTACGTTGGGTCTCCAACAGGATAAAATTTCTAGGGCGTCGTTTAAAGCAGATTCGAATTTGTTCCCCGTTATATTAATGTTGGCATCTCCGCAGAAGTTACCATGGAGTACCCCAACCTCTACATTTTTGATTATTTCTGAATATTGTACTACGCTGGATTGGTTGATGTACTGGTACTCAGTTTCTTGCGTGTCATTCAACCAGACAGCTACACCGTACCCTTGGTTTGAGCTTATCGAAGACCAAGATATATTTCTGCTACCACCTGTGTAAGTTATGTTGATTCCATCACCCACGTTGAAGGATATGCGACTGTTTGTCACGTTAACGTCTCCTACTCCACTGGTAACATGTAGGCCAGCAACGTGATCATTTTTCGAAATTGACGAATCGAAAACGTGTAGTTGCGTCCGTAAATTATCAAAGGCGATTCCTCTGCCGTTATTTTCGGATATATCGGAACGAGTGACGTTTAAATCGAAGGCCTTGTTAAGGCCGGACATCAGTCTCATGTAAATGAACATATCAGTTCTGGCGTCTGCCCGAAATCTCACGTATATTTTGTTGCTTATGCTAGTAACCGATTGAGGCCTGGTGTTATTTCTTATCAGGAAACTCGTAAGCAGTCTGTTATTCGTCGACGTGCCGTCGTATACTTCGATGCTTGCACTGTTATTTCGATCAGTCTGAGCTCTCAAGAAACTTAAGGTAATGACGTGCCCAAAACGCGTGCTAAAGACTTTCGTGCAATAGGTCTCTGTGTTATAAAATATCGATTGTTTGGCAAATATCTGCACAGGGTAAGTTTGGCTAACAGTCGTGGCTAACGTACAAAAATCTGAGACATCCGATTGATCCAATTGTTCATCAGGCCGTTCTTCCGAATGAACAAACCTGATGCCATCGCCCCCGTTTTCTGTAACATAGCACCTGTCTATTTGGGCTAAATTATACGTGGTATTTATGAAAATTCCGTAACCTCGATTGCCTCTGATGCGGCAGTTACTGATTCTGAAAGGGCCTGTAGGAAGCGACACGTTGATTCCGTTGTAAGCAGAATTGAGGACGTCAATGCTGTCCATGATCGGGGGCATTCCGTCGACGTGGATGGCACTCGTGGCGTTTTGTTCTCTTCCGGCCCCCGCGTATTTCACGTTGACGAATTGAAGCTTCGACTTGGAAATGGGAACGTAAAGAGTATTTTGTAAGGTGAGCACTTTTTCAAATTTGGCGTTTTCGAAACGTATTCCCCTCCAGTAGGGCATAGGTTTATCATGGCGCGGAAGACATTCGATGGCCAAGTCTGGATGGTAATCACACACGCCCGAACCTAATTGCCTCGAACTCCACTGGCATTCGATAAGAGAAGCTTCCATCCCCAGGCATTTGGGTTCCTCGTATAAAAGACGCGGTTTTAGAGGCATGAGTCTATTGAACCAGTTGAAGAAAGCACCTCCTTGAAAGCCCAATTGTCGACAGGCTGTTTCCATGTCGGCCATGGTCCAACTGAAAGGACGTTTTATTATTGAGGAGGAAAGGGGTGTGAACTTACGTACTTCTTGGAGTTTGTGCATACGCTCCTCCATGTTCCGTTGTATTTGAGTTGTACTCTTCCAGCTAATATAGTAGGGCCATCTACTAGGCGAATATCCGGTGGGAGAGATTCTTTTTCTGAAACGGTGGCTGCAGTCGTCATGGTAATTCTTTCTTCTTCCGAACCCTATGGGATACAATTGATTTCATTAATTATCGAGGACTATTCATTTTTGTTTGTTTTAATTGGAACACTGCCACGTCATATAGTATTATTATTAAATTAGAATAAGTCAGTTATTGGAATGGAATCTGCCATTTTCATACGCGATCGGGCTAATGTATTCGAGATTGCAAGGTTATTAATGTTGATTTTCTCTCACTCGGCTGGCAATTGTGTAAGCTGTGAGAATAGAAATAAGACTCACTTTACGGTCTTCGCATGCTACGCTTGCATAATTGTTAATACTTCGTTCGGATATTGTTGGCAAGGATTCAATGGCCTTTGGAACTTGTACGTATTTACGTTCTAATGAAAAGAAACACTGTGTGGAGTAAAAGTAAATATTTTCTTATTTTAAAATCACAAAATTCACACAATTTATAAAGAGTGTATAGATTTTTGAAAAACAAGGAAACAAACAGCGTTTAGCTTTTAGAACGCGACTTAAATTTTTATTTTAGACATTACTTTTAAGGCTCAGCGTACATATCAATACGTATATGAACACAATACTCTTAATAGCGTGATAAACTACCAATTTTATTTGAATAACGGTTATCATCTTACACAAATAAAGAATCTCATTCATAACAACGCTGATTCAGTATTTCTTAAACGATACTTTCTGCATCAGTAATTAATTTCAATTACATGTAATTATCGTCAATAATTTGAGTCGCTGTAAATTCAATAAAATCTGCAAGAAGTTAAGTTTTAAAATTCAAACGCCGCGCTGTACATTACGCGCAATTACCACTTGACATTTGGCTTTTAACTTAACGTAGGTGTGATTCAATTTGCCAATGAGAAGTTCATTGTTTCTTGTTTTTTTTTCTGGATGTATGAATGAAATCAAGTTTGAAAAAAGCTGGCCGCACTTTATTATAAAGTTACACGCAAGAAAAATAAAAAGAGCATAAAGGAAATGTTCATTTAAATACGTGGGTGTACAAAAAAGCAAAGTAGCTCATGGTGGTCATTACGCTTGCTTAGGCCAACGTAATCTAACGCGATTAGATGGATGCATTCAAATCGCACTGTGCATCTAACTGGTTTGACCACTCTTCTTTTATAAACTACTTTCCGGAAAAAAATGAAGAAATTGTGGTGAAGGTGAACGCTGAGAGGAAGCACGCGCAGGAATAAAGACCACAGTTGCATAATGCCATTGACCTGATGAGTACCGTAGTTGTTTCTATGGCTCAGTGACAAAATGTGATTCGCCTAGATACGAAATAGTTCCAGCATTTGTTTCATCTCTTGCAAAATAAATTGACTCTACGTTTCCGGCATGTTTCACGTAAAAGTTGCCTTAAATGATTAAACTTACAAGAAATTTTGTTGGGCAATAAAATACACGTGCCCTTGTGTTTCACAAGAAACTTTTCTTATCAAGTAAACCAAATAATACATTATGTACATCGTAAATACATATATTTATATATATGTGCATTATATTCATGCTTCTTTATACGAAAATCTCACAGTTTATTTAAATATTCTGATAAGATTTAACATTTGACAAAGGGATGTAGCACGAACTAGAAATCATGAAAGCTTTAAATTTTAATTATTTAACGTTATATTGTAAATAGTGACAACCCACGTATGTTATTTTTTTTTAATAAACGAGAATACTTGCTAAATAGTTTACTGTATTACATACCAACACAAATATGTAATAAAACAAGCTAGGAATAATTTATGAACGACTATATTTACGTATTTTACGTAAATTACTGTAAGTTTGTCGTTCGGTTAGAGACATTAACAAGAAATTTAGTTTCAGTAACATAAATTAAACTAAATTGACTGAACAGTTTAATGAGCCGTCGCAGTTTCATTTTTATTTTTTCTGATCAACCTACATGCAAACTTCTTGATTTATAACGAGCGTTGAAAGGCTCCAAATACAAGAACCACTTTTATAAATCAAGATCTAAAGTAATCGAAATATGTAGCTAATGGTTAAGCAGTACAACAAATAAGTTCATTGTAGGAACAAGGTTTAAAGCTATCCTTATAAGTGAAACAATCACGCATATTGACATACATACAATGTCTCATCCAAGTTTTAATTATGTCAAACTCCATAGAAAATTTGCGTTAAGAAACGTTATGGCGGAAGTAAGTAAAACTTATTGTTAGTCACGGTGATATTCGAGATTTACGAGGTTCTGTTCAGTAACCTCCTTGCTCTGATAACATTGTGAACTCTTTGTGAGCAAATTTAAATAACACTTTCAGGGATACGTGATATTTTGCACCGTAAACTTTTAAACCAACAGTAAATTGCACGCCCAATCTAAAATTAGCCGAGGCAATCAAAAAGAATTACAAACGAAAGAATGGCTCATGATTTGTAAAATACAAAAAGCTGCAGTGCAATAACGACTGGGTTGATTTCATACCTGGAATGCCACATTACACAGGCAGGAAAAGGAAATTAACGGACGGGCGTGCTTTGTATTTTTATAAATTCTCTTCGGACTTTTTATATTGTTTCTTTGTGCTGTACGTCGATTGAATGCGAATCGATTACAAATACAGAGTGTTTTATTTTTAATCCTTAATTTTAAGGATCGATGTAAGAAGTGGAATTTGATTACATGGTATTGTTTACTTTTTGGAGCATGGCTTGTTGTACATTCAGGTGATTGAAATGCGGAAGTCGCTAATATAAATTCATCAGAAGCACTTCAAGCTCTCCGGTTCTTAATTGCGAGGTACAATTAACACAGGTCAACCGGTGCGTCAACAACGTTAACATTGACGGCAGATGTTTTTAATTTCATGAATGAATGCACTTATCTGCCCCAATTTATCGTATGCAGTAATATGGCTGTCAAATGAGTACAGTCACCTAAATAACTCACATAATTACAGCTTGCTTGCCGCAGCCTGTCCAACTAAACTATTGTCTAGTAATCTTGGTTAACGGATTTAATATAATTTGTGGAGGAAGTGCATGAAATGCATGTTTTCTGTGACAGGATTTATTTTAACTGGTATAATAAAACAAAGAAAATAATAGTTTGATGAATAAAATGGGTATTAAAATAAAGAGGAATAACTATTAAAACTGGGCTATTAAAAAGAAAAAGTAAACTCCAGGAAATAACAATAAAGTAAAAGATTAAAGTTCAGTGGGGGATAGATCAAGATCAATTAGAATTTTATTCGAAGTGAAACATTGGCTGATTCATAAGTCTTTATTTACATCGTGACACATTCTAAAATTCCTTACTTTCTTACCGCAAAGTATTCGAAGCCAATGGCAAAACTATTGACTAATACTGTTTTCTGTCCGAAAATAAAAGAAAGCATTGGAATGTTTAAAAATACTCAATAATATTTGGAAAGCAATTTAATGAGATTGAAATGAAAAATAAACTTGGGACGTGAGATTAACTTTACCTGCACAAATTTTCAACCGATTTCAAATAAGTAACGTGTATACAAAAAGTTTTCCTATCTAGTGTGTTGCACTCATTTTTTCCCATGTTCACGTATGATCCTTACTTCATCCGTACCCTAAACAGACAAGTAAACAAACATAACTTGTTTTATTGATTTGATTTTACAATAGTTTTCACATTGGAAGAAAAATCTATTATGGTTGGATCCTACTTTCGAAACGCCCAAAAAATCAATGGCGAATGGACCTATTCTATTCCTGATTGTATTGCAGAATTTCAGGAAAAATTTCCAGAAACTATATATCTGTACCACAAATTTGTTAATCAACTTCAGTACTCTGTAGGACTATTCAGAGAAACTGGCAGTGTGGCTAGAAAACGGTATTAGATAGGTTTAAAGTAAGAACTGATGAGGTAGTTGAAAATGTGAGACAAATTGTGACTGATGCTCCTCGCAGTTCCATCCGTCACAACAAGTTGATCTTTCTGTCGGGACCTGCAGAACTATTCTAAGAAAGGACTTGCAAATACTCCTTTATCGTTTGACTGTCGTACATGAATTGCTTCCAGTAGATTTTGAACCAAAGCGAAGATACTGTAATTGGATTTTAAACAATATTGACAATGACGATTTGTCGGACAAAACTTTCTTTTCCGATGAGGCCTGGTTCCATTTAACGGGATACATTAATTCCAAAAATATGAGGATCTGGAGTACAAAAACCCTAATATTTTCATTGAAGCCCCACTCCATCCACAAAAAATTGGTGTTTGGGTAGGTTTATGTCAGAAAAGATTGATAGATCCAATATTTTTTAATGGCACACTAACAGCACTTAGACATCTGGAAGAGATTTTACATCCATTTATTAATCAACTGCATGATGACGAGTTGCAATTTGGAAGTTGCAACGGCCGTGCTGCTGGAGATACTCTAAATTTCCTTGAAGAGTTTTTTTTGGAGATCGGATAATTAGCAGAAATATGGATAGCCTCCGCGATCTTGCGATCTAACTCCTTTGGATTTCTTTGTTTAGCCCTACTTGAAAAATTCCATTTTTAAAACGCCCGTTAATAATTTACAGGACCTTACCCAAAGAATCATCGAAAAGTGTGATGAAATAAACAATTCTCCCCACATTTTGCAAAATGTTATTAATGGATGTCGTAGAAGAGTTAGAAAATGCCTCGAAGAAGACGGAGGCCATTTTCAACATCAGCTGTGAATTCACGTTCAACGTTATTTTCAATGTTTTATTTTGTGTGGTTTCAAATAGCGAGTGTCTAAATAAAAATCTAGTCAAGTAGGTTGTGGTCGAGAATTTATCCACTGCATGTATGGCGCTTCTAAGTTCAACGTACCCATTCAAGTGTAATGTCAAAATTGATACTGAATTATCATTTCCTTGTTAAAAGTGATTTTGCCGTAAAAGACGTGAAAACGTGAAATTTAAAAACGTTTATTATAAAATATGCTGAATATGCCCACCCCCTTCTTGGTAACATTTAATAATTCTGTTTTTAATTCCATTAACAACATTTTGCAGTAAATCCGGAGAGTTGTTGATTTCTTGACACTATCAAATATACGTTCTCTAAGATCGTTCAAATTATTTATAGGTGCTGAGTAAATGTTATTTTTGATGTAGGGATAGAAAAAAAGTCACAAGGAGTTAAATCACAGGAACGTGGGGGCCAGGGAATTTCCCTATTCCGACTAATAATACGATTATCAGAAAATTCTCGTATTAGTGCTACAGTCTCCCTAGTACAGTGAGGTGTCGCACCATCTTGTTGAAAATATCCTCCTTGTAATTCGTCATCATGTAATTGTTGGAAGAATGGTAGTAAAATTTCAGTTCGGTAACGAATTGAGTTTATGTTACCTGAAATTAAACGGCAGAATTAAAAAAAAAAACCTAACTTAAAAGCGATTAATTAAGGCCACCTTCAAAGAAAATTGGTCCTATTAATCTCCTACCACTAAAGGCTACCCACACACCAACTTTTTCAGGATGTAAAGATGTTTCTGCAAATGCATGTGGATTTTCGGAGCTCCATATTCGCATGTTTTGTGAATTGACGTACCCATTTCTATAAAACCAGGCCTCATCGGTGAAGAATGTTCTATTTAAAGTTGCGTCATCATTTTGTAACACTTCTAAAAACCAGTGACAAAACTGAAGTCTTTGTGGAAAGTCAGTTTGTAACAATTCGGGAAGCACAGTTATCCGATAAGGATAAAGATGTAAATCGTTTTTTAATACTGTACGGCACGTTTCCACAGAGAGCTGCACTTGTTGAGACAGGTGTCGAAGAGAGGTTCGAGGTGCATCTTCCATTATCTGATTGACCAGAGTACGTTTCTTTTGCCTTCCGCTTCCTTTTTTTCTTGTTAAAGATCCAGTTTGTCGAAATAATGCCACACTTCGATTTAGACACTCTAGAAATTGTTTATAATCAAAAACAGTTTCTGGGAACTGGACAAGGAATTCCTCCAAACAGTCTTGAATTGAATAGGACCAGACACCGTTAATTTTGCGACCGTTTTGAAAGTAACTTTCAATCATAAACGTCTTTTCTTCAATTGAAAAGGACATTTTTATTAGTTTGCGAAAAGAAAAACTATTTTTAATGCAAAATTACTTTGACGTTACACTTGAAAGGTTAGCCGTTGAACTTAGAAACAACATGAATGCAACGAACAAATTTTCGACCACAACCTACTTGACCAGATTTTTATTTACACACTCGTTACCTAATAAATTATAATTATTGGTGATGATTTTCTGTTGACGTTTTGTCAAGATTAAATGTCAATTTGGCGTTTACTGATCAAGTAAAAAACATACGTGAACATGCGCAAAAATGCGAACAACACACTAGAGGGGAAAACTTTTTGTACCCTTGTTAATAAATTACTCAAAATTGGATAAGGACATTGACCTAATATGTACTTCCATTTAAGAAAAAAAATTTTTTGGATTTTGTATGTTAAAGGCAATTTGTAAATTAGTATTAAAACTATTAAAACTAAAAAAATTATCACAATAGGGCTGCTCTCACAAATTATTAAAAAAGTGGTAGCAGTCTAAGAATTCCAAAAAATGTTTTCGGTGCATCTTGGTTGATTTTTGTGAATAATAAGTATTGTATTATTTCCACAAAATGCAAAGAGTTCATTTAAGACTCGAGGAAGCTGATTTGGTGGTAAGAATTCACCAAAGAGGCGTCCGGCAAGTTGAAATCGCGGAACTTTTTAACACTTCTCAAAGTGCGCTCTCAATAACAGTTATTCGCTCTAGGCAAATAGGAACAGCTGCAAGAAGACCTGGTAGTGGATCAGAACGTGTAACTACTCCAAGGGAAGATCGATTGTTGTTCAGGCCAGGAGACAACCTTTCGCAACTGCTCGTCACCATATGCAGAGCCTTGTCAATCACACTGATACTAGAATACCAGACCAGACAGTGAGAAACAGACTGTGGGAGGCTCGATTGACTTCATACAGGTCTCAAAGACGTCCTCCTTTAACAAAGGATCACAGACGTCAGAGAAGAATATGGGCAGAACAAAGACTTGAAGAAGCTACTCCTTGGGAGGACATTTTGTTAACCGATGAGTTCGTTTTGCATTCACAATGATAGTCGTTGTAAACGGGTCTAACGAGAACAGGGACATCGTTGTTTGCCCCAGTACATCCAACCAGTCGTGGCCTTTGGTGGAGGTGGTGTTATGGTGTGGGCAGGAATCAGCTTGGGATATAGCACTAACTTTCATATCTTTGATGGGCATGTAAATGCAAGACGATACGAAGAGGAGATTATCATGGGTCACGTCCTACCCAGAGGAAATGAAATTGGACGTGAAAATGTAATTTTTTTGGATGACAATGCAAGACCACATCGTGCTCAAAATATGAACAGGGCCCTTAATGACAATGAAATCAATCGCTTACCACTTACTCCATGTTCACCGGCCCTCAACCCGATAGAACATGTTTGGGACATGTTGCAAAAGAGGATGGATAATCATAATCCTCAATCTACGACTCTTAGGAAATGAAGACATATTCTTCCTATTCTTTGGCATGCAATTCCACAAGAGCATATTGATAATTGTATTGAGAGTATACCTAACAGATGCCAAGATGTAATTGATGCACGAGGGAGCTCAACTCGCTATTAAATCCGTTTAAATGTAATAAAGAAAAAAATGCCTACTTTGATTATTAAAAAATGTTAAATTATTCAATAATTAAAGCGTTTCGATTTTTTTTATTTGCTCATTTGTTTTGTTTTTTGTGTTTTAATAATGCTACTTGTAACAATATTTTTTTCCTGAAGTTAAACTGTATGTACAAGCTATATCCCTATTCAATTTTGAGTAGTTTAGATCGATAAATATGTGATAATAATAAAACTTATTATATTTTTTTGAAATAATTGCTGCTCCCTTGCAAGAGTTTTAAAATAAATCTTAAGTCGCTATGATATCTAAAATTCGTTTTAGTTTCATTAACAACGTGCCTCATTTTGTATGTATCAGTACGTGTTAAGCGCAATGTTTGCACATTCGTTCGAGATAGTCTAATTAGGTGGTCGGTAAAAATTAAATGCGTGATAGTTACGCTCCGATAAAATGAGAGTGAAGTTTCGAAGAATTCAGAGATTAAATTAGAAACGTCGATTTCTGTTCCATTAAAAACTGTTTACGCGTTTTTCTTTTAGGTTCAAATTCTTCCATTTTTCTTTTTCCCATTTTTATAGTATACTTTATTGTCTTGGTATATCTGCATTCTAAATTTAATAACCATTTTATACGTAGGGAGAAATGCTAAACTTTTCATCATTCATTTAGCAACAATTGTCTTGATTTCATCATTTTTCTTATATCCTTCTTGTAGTTATATGTGAGGAGTGTAAATTTGATCTGGACTTTTTAAATTTCTGATTGATAACAATGAACAATATCCAAATTTGCTTCATAATAATCAAGACACTTATATAGTTGATAAATACCAAAGATTTTGTTTTGTTTGTAAAAATATTGACAATTGTATCAAACATGTTTGTCGGTGATGTACCTAGTTCTATGGCACTGCGAATTATCATTAAATTTTTATGCGCTGAGGTCGATAAATCTGGAACGAATTACTACCGTTGATAAATCTTGGGTGCACAATTAAATCCCAGAAAGCAAACAGGGCGATATGAAATGGTACTACTCGCCAAAGAAATTATACCGTCAGTAAGCAACATGATGGTTAACCGCATTTTGGGATATTCATGATCCAATTTTAACAGATTTCTTAATTGATCGAAAGACCATAAATTCAGAGTTTAGGCCTCTTACCAGGTACTTAGGAGGCAAGAAACTTATGTCAAATAAGTAGGTAATAGAAGCAGTTCAAAATGGGCTCTGCAGACAACCGAATGAATTTTTCTCTGTCGGTATTTGCAAGTTCCCTAATGGTTAGGATAAGTTTATATCAAAGAAAGGACATTATCTTGAAAAATAACAATGTGTTATTATTGTTATCGCCTATATAAGAAGGTCTAGGTCAAATATATGTGTACTTCCCTCGTATGTTTAATATTAAAAAGGTTATTTTCTTCTCTTGTAATCTACTATAAGGCTGCGTTCATACCGATGAAGCAAAAACCTTTTCAGACAAAACATTTTTGACTAATTTTGTTGGAGAACGTTTTTTCGATGCTTTCAATAGGACCAGGCCATACTGATACATTAAAACAAAAGGCATGCTAAAATAGTTGCAGTCAAAACATTTTTACTCAAAACGTTTCTGTTTCATCAGGGTGAACGCAGCCTAAATCCTCCTAAAAAGAAAAAAATTATAAACTGTTTAAAACTGCAGATTAAAATCATGTGTTGTTTTTTCTTTAATTAGTTTCAATTTACAATATTTATTTCACTTTTCTGTCAGAAATTCCAATTTCTCAGTAGCCAATGAACATTATTTTTATATTTCGTAGACCTTCAGTTATTTTAACGCACATAGAAGCTTCATATTCGTGCAATAAGTATTAGAAATATTCTTACATTAAGAGAAAATGGTATGCACGTCTTCAATACGCTCTGCATTAAACTTTCCCATCATTGTGGCTGGCATGTTTCAAAACAATAACCATCTTTATTACTTCGGACTTTCTGTTGGATGGTGAAATAAAATTTCAGGCAGCCATGACTGTACAGCGCGTTTGTGGTTTACGTTAATTTACATTCAATGTGTCTGGATCCCATTAAAAATAAAACCTCTGCGACTTTCTCTCTTAGAAAACTGTAATGTGCGTAATTAATACTTGAAATACATTATTATTTCAAAGATGGTTAATATTTACACACAGTAACGTTCCTTTCTTTAACGAGTTCTAGGTATGATTCACCATTAGAACATTAATCATTAGTGAGTGCTGTGTCAATGAGGCAATCACCTCGAGGTATTAAATGTTGAACATTAACATAAAGGAACCTTTTCAATGCACGTACCCATTCACCAAAAGAAATTGCAGATTTTTCTGGCTATTCGCATTGTGATGAAATTGTGTTCCATTTAAAATTACAACGTAATCAATTTCGTTTTGCAAATTAAGTAAATTGTGGTGGCATTTTTCAATTAGCTGTAAATTCGTTTTTGCTTTCCGGTGACATTTTACTGCGAGAATTGAGCATTAGAACGAAAACTTAATTATTGAATTTGCATTGTATTTTTTGCTTTCAAATATTGACATGCAAATCCCTCAAACGATTCGATTGACAAAAAAATTTATAATAAATACTTTTCTATGGTGGCCCTGGAAATCTTTGAGTGAAATAGTATAGTATACTCTTTTCCCCTTGAACTTTTATTTCGAACGTGCACAGTTAGGTACAGTATGACTAATAATAAGAAAAGTGCACTGTGATTGAACTTGATTTAAAACCAGTTGCAATTAAGTTGCCCTGTTCTGTGAGATAAATCACTTTGTTAGCAATTTCCTTTTGTTTATCCGCGTTGCAATTATACCAAGTCTTAACATCAGACGTTGTTCTGTGTAATAACCAGTGTTACTAGTGATTTATTACATGTTAATGGCGGCGGGTTGAAATTAGCTGTAAAGCGCTTTCTCTGTAACTGTTTTGACAAATAAGACAAAACGAGTGATTTTAAACAGCGTAGGAGTAGTTATACCTTATAATTTAAGTTTTAAGTAATTATTTTTAGAAGACTAAACTAAACTACCGGAAATCACTTTAAAGAGGATGTATTTATGAGAAAATAAATTCATCTTACTTGCAATTAGAGATAAAAATAGAAGACCTCTAATTCTTTGTAAAGGAAGAAATTAAGGATAATTGCATTACGACAATGTCAAGGTTGGTAGGATTTATTTAAAAAATCAGTTCAAACATTTTATTTTATTTGGATTTTTCATATTTTATAAAGAAAACTAACACATAGTTTTTAAATCATATAGTTCTAAAGATATATCAACAATCAAATATTTATTGTTTCCTTGAAACCTATTTAGAGCCAATGTTTTGAAAAAAAAGATGATTTCACTATTTCAAAATATAAAACGTGCGTGCTTTATAATTACAAATGGCTTGTTAAATTGTTTAACGCTTCAAGCTAATTAAATTATGATTCATTCTATAATATAGAATTTTCTTTGCATTTCTTATCAGCGAAAACCTAAGTAGTTACTGGCAATAAGGATTATCAAAAATTTAGTCATAAAACAATTATTTTTGGCGAATAAAGTTGCTCTGTATTACATTTTCTACTCCAACATGCAATAAAAACGAAACAGTCATTACCATTAACATAATGTCTATTATATCCAAGAATATTAACTTACTTTCCATGGCATAATTACATAAAGCCCGACTAAAAACGCTTTTTCATTATATGCGGAGGTTTGTGAATGTAATCGTGAGAAATAGTTATCTGGGACGTTGAAATGGCGAAAATGTGAAAATCCGTTCGAATTGTCCAAAGTTCGTTAACGAATTAACAATATTCGTGAGGTAGCGTGTTTTATGGAACGAGAAATTCTCGTTAACTCATTAAAAATTCTCGCTTCGAAGTTTTTACATTGTCCAACTGTTAATGGAGACATGAGTTATTGAGTAATGCTTCAGGAATTCTAAATGACCAGACCAAGTTAATATTTATAATAGTTTCCATGCACAGGATATCGTGATTTTAAAGATCTTTGAACCTGATAGGGTTGTATAATTCTAACGTTGGTAATTGTATTTATAGTTATTTCTTGTTGGTTACTTCATGTTATTTGCACTGCGGAGAAGATTACTACGAAGGCAATGTTTATTTACGAACAATGATTTTAATTATGCATAGGTATAAATAGAATCTGATTAGATAATTAAGATGGACTTAATCAATTTTCGAGATAAAATACAAAACACTTTAATTTTCTCTCTAACTTCGCTTTATGTTTAAAAGTTACGTAAAATTAAAAAAAAAAATCGTCTCTCTCTTCTAGGAAGTTCTTCAGAAACTCTTTACAATTCGCAACAATGTCAATATGACATTAATAATGGTTTAACGAAGTGAACACGTGAGGATTATACAGTATGTCTCATTGAAAGTTGAAACTAAAAAATTGGGGATAAGACAGAACCGACTACATTCTAAAGTAGGGGATGTAAAACGGAAGTTTTTTCATGTGTAGCCAAGTTATGCTTACGTACACTCTCTCAACATTTTCTCCTTATTTTCTCAGTATATCAGTAGCCCTAGAGTTGTGTAACAGGAATCTCTGAGACTGTTTAGGGAAGATTAAAAAAATGCTATTGCAATGAAACTACATTTTTCAAATATAACCAAAAATCAATTTACGCTGTTATTTTATATATTTTTTTTGAAATGTGTACTTGTTAACTGAATATGCACATCGTTGGTTACGTGAAATAATAATAATTTACCTGCTCGAGAGATATGCATTCTTTTCTAAATTAAAACGAAACGCTCGGCGACGAAATCGTAAGTTCTCGATAGAGGAGAGTTTTGTCTTTCTTACAATGTTGTCCGTAAAGGGATACCATGTGGGTTGAGTTGGGTATTTCCAGTTACATTAGTTCCACTAATTCGCAACATGTGGTTAAAGAAAGCTATACTTATATGAGACAGCTCTTGAGCTTGTGGGAGAAATCAAGTATCTAGATATCGCATAAGACACCTTGAGAAATTATTTAAAAAGGCTCTTGACGCCTTTAGGATATACACGAATGACTCACCGTATAGTGAGCCATCATTATTTATGCATCTCTTATGTGATGGCAAATAAACCAAAGTCAACAATACCACACTGAATTAAGTAAAGTAAAGAACTCATTTAGTCGGGATGATGTCAATGGTGATGATGATGACATGAGGAGGTATTTTTCACTCTTCCTTTATAAGGATGGTTTCAAGATCAATATTTTTTGAGATATATGATACGAAATAATCGTTGTACTAAAGATAGTGTGTGGGGGAAGTGTGTACGTAGCAGAATTTCCATAACCACAGATAAAATAGAGTCACCCTTATTGGTGTAGACTTTATGCGAGGTAATATGCGGTTTGGTAATTTATGTGTGCACTTGGTCGTTCTGGGATCATAGCAAATTAAATGGCAAGCAAGCAAGAAAGTAACGAATTCTCTAAAGTACCAAAATCCTTACCATACGAAACGATGAAGATGAACTTAAACGTAAGAAATACCAAGAAGAAAGACTTTAACGATGTCCTCTGGATTACTGCTGGCACTAGATCATAAGACCTACGTAAATTGGGGAGATTTGGAGAAGACTTACAAGACTACTTGATGGATATAACAATTTTATAAGCATATCTTACCGATTTAGAATATCATATTTTTTACTGATTTAGGTTTCACATCAAGAGAAGAAAAAATCTACTTTACACCACCGTGAAGTATTTTCTCAGACTAGAAAAGATCAGCCCTTATCTTGGATTACTTTAAAAGAAAAAGGTTGCCTAGAGAATAGAATAGTTCAGGATACAGTGTGGTAACTACTTTTAAAAGGATCTTCCGATTTTCAACAATAAAATAAGACCGGTTTCACACGCAACTGACGATCAGTCAGTACTAATCTTCAAAACTGACCCTCCGTTGCTACCTAAAATGGACCTAATTACGTGTATCTATGAGCTTTTTTAAGAAAACAAAACATGATTTTTAAGCTTTATCATTGTTTTATCTATGCGTTGAAAATAAGCTTACAAAAGAGGACAAAACGACTTTAGGAAGAGGTACGAGGAATAGAACTTACTAAACCTTCTTTCTTGTGTACTACAACTACTGGATATAATTTTTTTCTGTAAATTCTATTGAATGAGGTGCTTCAGAAACTTATACTACTGCGAAAGAAGTACCATTACAGACAATCACACTACTAATTCGAATAACACGTGCACTTTTCGATGTATTTTCGACTAACAATTTATGTTATCTAAATTGATTTGTGGTTAAATTTAGCTAAGTTCTTTTTTATATTAAAAATTTCATTTAAGTTGTTCACAAACAGTATATGTATTTATCTAATGGAAAAGTCCTGAATGATATGATAACCCCTCTCCACAT
This sequence comes from Serrognathus titanus, assembly GCA_039766575.1. Taxonomy (NCBI): domain Eukaryota; kingdom Metazoa; phylum Arthropoda; class Insecta; order Coleoptera; family Lucanidae; genus Serrognathus; species Serrognathus titanus. The sequence continues at coordinate 7,423,200 of CM077912.1, forward strand.
ACCTCATAGAATTGATTTAGAACGATTGAAATGTATTCGCCTATTTTATCATAAGTCATTAATCTTAAACTTAATTTCGTGGTTTGTCAAATAATTTTAGATAAATAATGTGATTTTTCTTTATGTTTCAGTAAAAAAAAGATAATATTTCTTTTATGCTAAGAAACAGACGTGAAATGTTGCTTAATTTTTAAGGACATTTGATTATTTCTTTTCATATGATGTAGAACTTAGTCCTTTCACAACCAAAACATACAGTTTGGAAATCGATAGAAATTAGCGTAATGGTCAAGACAAAGGAAGAAATGATGGCAATAGAGTACAACAGTTTCAGTTGTCTTATTTTCTTGCTTTTACTTTACGCAAATGAAATGCAGAGGTGATAGCACGATTTGCATGTCGCATACCTCCACACCTTCTTTTATGATAGGGATGCAGTCTTTGTCTTTATCATGTTTACTCTAGTATATAATTTCCCCCATTTGAGTTAACCATTATGCGTAATCTGCTATGTAATGTAGTTAATATTCCCTTTTGGCGATATAGAAGTTAATTTGGTTCATAAGGAACAAATACCGTAACTGATTCTTGAGTAACATCCCCATCATAAAAGAAGATGTTTGAATAAACAGAAGGCGCTGAGTCCAAAAATATCAACAGTTTGTTCCTATCAGCTCGAATTAACTACATTTCAATTAGTGAGTTTCTGTCAGTCTAGCGATATGGCGTCGACTCGGAGAAGGTGTGTGAATAATCCGGAATATTTTTGTTTCATTTGTAGTGAATATCTACATGTTTCCAGAAAACTGTCTCAAGATATCGCAGGTTGTCAAAGGAACTTATTTTGTGTACTTTGGATTTCCTCTAGAGACACAAAATAAGACCTAGTGTCCTAATTTAGTATATAAAATTTGTGTTGAATCTTTGCGCTTATGGGCAACTAAAAAAAGAAGCTTTTTTAAATCCCTTACGCCAATGATATGGCGTGAACAGTCTAACCACCATGGCGATTGCTATTTTTGTGCTGCGAATGTTAGTGGTATTAATCGGAAAAATCGTCCACAGTGGACCTATTCTAACGTACCATCAGTGTTAGGACCAGCTCTAAATATAAATAAAGATTCCGTACCTTTATCATCAACTCCTAAGAGACTGGAAGACGAAGATTGTAGTCAGGACATAGAGTCACTTGAAAATGAAGACAGTGACTTCGATTCGGAAGATTCGCTAAATTCACCAAAACTATTCAACCAAAATGAGCTTAATGACTTAGTAAGAGACCTTAATCTGTAAAAAGTGCGTCTGAATTACTAGTTTTACGATTAGAGCAGACAAATCTGCTGACAAGTAACACAAAAGTTTCATGTTCCCGCACTGGAGAAAAAGATTTACTTCCTTTTTTTTCTGAAGAGAATGATTTCATATTTTGCAGTGATATTCGAGGTCTGACGACTGCAATGGGTTTAGAAGAGTTCGATCCTAACGACTGGTGCCTTTTTATAGTTTCTTCCAAGCGTAGTTTCAAATGTGATTTTCTAAATAAGGGTAATAAGCTTGGTTATTTGCTCGTTGCGCATTTCACCAAAGAGAAGAAACAATATCCCACTATTTCCTTGGTCCTGAACAAAGTTAAGTACGAAGAACATAAATGTGTTGATTTGAAAATTGTTAACTTGGGTCAACAAAGGGGATACACAAAATATCCTTGTTTTATCTGCTTATGGGACAGTAGGGCTAAGAATAAATATTGGACTAGGAAAGACTGGTCTGTAAGAGAAGCTTTGATTCCTCTTTAGCATAATGTTGTTATAGTTCCGTTAGTAGTAAGAGATCGCATTATATTGCTTCCCCTCCGTATCAAGCTAGGATTAATGAAACAATATGTCAAGGCTTTGAATAAAAATGGGGAATGTTTCAAATATATTTCAAGGAAATTTCCAAGTTTAAGTTTTGAGAAGCTGGAAGTTGGTATCTTTGATGGTCCCTTGATCAGGAAACTTTTGAAACATTCGAATTTAACAATTTCTATGAACAATGTTGAGAAAAACGCTTGGAATTCCTTTGCTTCAGTGATCAATAACTTTCTCGGAAATAATAATAATAATAATAAATGACTTTATTGTTCATTGATTACAGAAAATAGAAACAAACGAGAAAAAAAAAACAAAAATATATTAACAATCGCAAGGCGAAGTTCAATTAAGCGTTAAAGCTCTCTTGTTGTTACACTTAACCTTGAATAAATTAGAGTAGTTTTATTGAAGAATTTGCCTATAACTATCTTAAACTACGCCCGAAAAATGAAAATTAAATAACAAATTGCACTATTTCCAGCTTATACGAATGGAGCAAATACTTTTATGTACAAATGAACGATCATAATATTAGAAACAAAACAATGGTCTGCTATAAGGTGCACGAACTTTAAGTCATCTGTTTTGCAAATAAAAGAATTCTTATCTGAGATTTAAAGGCAGACATTTTCATATTTTTTATATGTTCGGGTAAGGGATTATATCTATTATAAAAAATGAAAGAGAAAGATCTTTCATAAAGTGAAGTTCTCTGTGGTGGTGGTGAAATCAATCCCCGAAATGTAGTACCCAAGTTATGTACTACATCTGAACGGAAGCGTATTTTGTTATATAAGTACGGAGGAGTTTTAAACAACATAATTTTATGGAAAAGGCACAAAGTTTGCAGTTCTCTTCGATTTTTCATATTCAGCCACTTTGCATCTGCAAGTTTATGTAAAATGTGTTGGTATTTTTCAATTCCATAAATGAATTTTGTAATTTTTGTATACGCATTACCATTGTGGAATCTAAATCTGCATGATAGACTGGGGAACAGTACGTGAATTGAAAAAGAACGAGGGATTCACATGATAGTTTTTTTGTATGAATACTTAAAGAATGTCGAAAAGGAAACAGTTTTTTTAATTGTAAATAAGAGTTGCTAATATATTTCAAAATTTGGCTGCGATACCGGAAAGAATTGTCAATTTGCAAACCAAGATTTTGTCCTGTATTCTTGAAAGGAATTTTTACACCATCAATTGAAATATTGATAGTGTTAGTGAGATTTTTGCAACAATTATTTTTACCAAAAATTAGGACTTGTGATTTTCCTGGATTAAGGTTTAATGAATGACTCGAAGCGATTAGATAAAGAGATTGAAGATCTTCATTGATTTTTAGAGGGGCATCATTCCAATCAGATGGTTGAAACGAAAAATATATTTGAGTATCGTCGGCATATGCATGGGCCAAGCAAAATTTGATGTTTCTTAAAAGTTTAGATGTATATATGCAAAATAATAGAGGTCCAAGTATTGAGCCCTGTGGTATACCTTTATTAACAATTAAGGGATCAGATGTATTATGTCTCAACATTACGCTTTGTTTAACGATTGAATAAATATGATTTAATTAAATCGGTGGATGCTTCCGTTAGTAGATGCCGATATATTGTAAAATAGAAAATAGAAGGTCATGTTGTACCGTATCAAAAGCCTTGCTGAAATCTAATCTAATAATAATAAGGCAGAAGACTATTTCTACTATTTCTAGCTGGTTGATGATTAGCTAACTACCAACAGCTTGGTTGCAATATGAGTATCAAGGTTCACTTCCTCCATAATCTTCTAGGTCGTTTTCCTCAAAATTTAGGTGATTTAAGCGAAGAACGGGGAGAAAGATTCCATCGGGACTTTCGGACTATGGAAGAACGCTATCCAGGCCGTTGGGATGCTCATATGATGACTGACTATTGTTAGAATCTTCAAAGGAGTTCTCAAAAGACTGTTTATGCTCGCCAATCTTATAAAAGAAAGTTTTTATCTCTTTAAATTTACTTAGTAAAATGTTAAATTTCCAAATCTTTCATTTTTTTGACAAAACTATCTTTGCTCGATATTTCAAAAACTAGAGGTGTTGCAATAAAACTGATTGTAGTTCTTCAATGAGAGTCAATACTTTATTCAAAATCATGAAATAATATTGGATGCGGTGTAATTTTTATTGCAAGGCCACAAATCTATAATTATATTATTTCATAACTCCTTGTACCTTTTGGGGTTGGATGATAGGATGTGTTGGAGAACGTGGCATTTACTCGCACTCAGTCATCTATCCAAGAATGTTTTTTGTGAATCAAGTTCGGTTTTAACAATGGCGACGTTATCATTACTCCAGACTTCCAGTAACACTGCCTTCAAAGACAAATGAAAACAAAATCAAATGACGGAAATTATGAATTACATTACGAAGAAAATGATTGCGGAAAAAGTTATTAAAGAAAGCTGTTAAACGTTACGTTACTAATTTTTTTGGTTTGATCAAATATTAAGATAAGTTATTTTATACTTACTTCCCGGAAATTAAAATTGATTGATTTCTAGTTGCCGTAATTAACTGATTGATTATCGTTAATTAAATTTGTTTAAAAACTATTAAATTTATAGAAGTAATATTGCTTTATTATATAATTACATTAGAATGTCATTAATTTCTAAGAATTACCTACTTTCGAGATATTGTTTCATTTTTATCGACTTCTTGGTGTGTGATTAATTTTTTCGATAAGTCTTTACTTAAATAATTTCGTTCCTTTGGATTTCTTTCCATAAATAATTTTAAAAAGTTAAAAATTTTATTTTTTTCATTCTTCGTAATGAATAAATGATCAACAGTAGTTAAGTGATTGTATAACTAAGTACTTATTTTGTCAACATTTCTAGGTTTTATTTCTTTTTCTGTTTATTTATGGAACCTAAAGACAAAACAAAAATCTATGCACTGGATGCATAAAGGTTCTCCACCTCCGAAAAGGACATGGACACAAAGTTCTGCACGAAAATTGATTGCTACGATATTTTGGGATAGTCAAGAGATATGTCAAAAGCTAAACAATTAATGTAGAGGCTTATGGAAGTATACTTCAAAACTTAAAAAAGGGCTCTTGAACAAACGACCTCATAAGCTTTGTGAAGATATCGACAATTGCAAGGTGGATAAAGCAAGAAAAGTTAAGGAATTTAACTGGACCATCCTCAATTTGGTGCAGATCTATCACCCTCTGACGATTACGTATTTCAGCAACTTAAAAAGAACCTGCGAGGAAGGCGATTTTCTTCAGAGCAGGATCTAAGAGACGTTGTAAACTGTAGCTTGCGTAGCTCCCAAAAGTTGGTTAGAACAATTGATAGAAAAGTGGCACAAGTGTGTAGACTTAAATGGAGAATATATTGAAAAATAAAAATGTTTCAATTATCCCCTCTCTTCTTCTTCTTTTTCTTCATGGCTAGGTGGATAATTTTTGATCGTATCAAACAAAGTACCTTCAAAGCTACTCGCAGACATTTGACGACTTTTAGGCATCTAATATTGTCATAATTAGCCAATTTTTTATCGTGAAACAATGACGAATGCCTAAACATACATTACTGTACTGATTTCATAGTGTTAATGAAAAATTAAAACTTTGTGCAATATTGTTGACCTAATAAATACCAGATAACCCACACATGATCCAAGCATAAAAGAAATAATCGGGAACTTTACGCTTGCACAAATTTAATATTACTTTAACTGTTTACCGTGGCAATGTCTAAGCAAATATTGATCATGCAAAGGCACCTGTTAGCAAATCCATATTAAAATATTCGAATCGATCCAGCTGATAAGATAAGTGAGTCATTTCGTACGAATAGTTTCATTATACGAGAAAAACGTAATTAACTCTGGACTGACTCATTTTCGGCGAACAATCATTCTTGGTCAATCTCATTCATAATTTAAAAAGCTCACCACTGCCGTTATGACTCCTCGAACGGTAATTCCGGTTTGAGGTTCGAACCTAATTTCGACGCCCGGTTCGATCACTAGCTCTGCATTTTGTTCCACGATGATGTCATTCCTTATCCTGTAAGGACTTTTTGCTTTGCTGAAAATTATCCTGTCGTCGGTGAAAGTGCCGCCTGGATGTTCCGTGACGAGATAAGGATTCGAATATCCTGTGGTCGGAAATGAGTATCCCGAGTAATCCGGAGTCGACGGAGGGAAAGGATACTGTGCGTGGACAGTTACGAAGTATGCAAAAACCTGAAGTTTCACTAACGTTCTTTTTAATCGCCACATGTTGATTGCGCAATTAAGTCCGGATTTAAATGGCGCTCTTTACCGCATCTTAAACGAACAAATCCGAGTTTGATTTTAAAAACTGATTCTAAATCTGAAGATACACAAAGAGAATCCTTCGTGTGGACACACGCGACTATGAAATTTGAACGTGAGATCTCCCACTATTTCACTGGTGGGTTTAAAGACGCATTCTTTAAATTTCTGTGGCTCCGATTATGATTCTTTTTAGAACACTTATTGATTGCCGAATTATCTGCTACCTGGAGCTTTCATTAAGGCACACCCGTTTCAAATTAAAGCACTTGTGTTTACACTCCCACTAACAAAGACATTCGTAGCAGTTTCGTTTCACTAACGAACTCGTTACTACAAGGCGCGGCTTGAGTTGTTTTTTACGTAAAAATTTAAAGTCACGTGACACAGGTATCCCCCACCTGTCCACTACAGGTAGAACAGGTGTGATTGTTATTTATTTAGCCGCTAGATAGCGATATTTGACGTTCGGACTTCGCGAGTTCGTTTAGAACTGTGCTTACTCGGCCATTGCGCTCGACTTAACGTTAATAAAGTATTTACTGTCGTGTAGGTAGATACGCTAATTGCCCTCGTAATTGCCCCATTAACTAACGACAATTCTTTTTGCACTTATCTCTATGAATAACCAAAATTTTTAGAAAATGCATTATTGCATTGCATCAAGCTTTAATAATTAATTATTTAATCAGTAATATTTATTATATTAATCGATAATAAATTATAAACATATAACATATAAATAAATAATATTTTGTTCTGGAATTTTAAATGTGCATTTTCCTTTCCTTAATAACAACAACTGAAGAAATAAATTACGTCTGCATGTAATTTAATTATTGAGTTGAAAGCCTTGTTACTTAAATTTTACTAGATTACGACGAAAATTATATTTTCTCCAGATTTCGCAAATTTCTATAGACTCTGGTTTAAATGGCAAAAGATGAAACAAAATCAACGCTACAAATTCAAGATGTTTTAAGCAATTTTCCTATAGAGCCTCGATTATCTATTTCGTTCGAAAATCTTCGAATGACTACTAAGAAAGGTGAAATTTATAAGCGAAAGTAATTTGCCCGATCCAGATTATACATTCGTGCGAAACAATAATTTTCGTATTCGAAATTAGGTCCAGAATAGCCCGCCTAATGCTTTATTAAATTAATGAGAGATATGGGATACAGAAATTCCAGAATTACGTTAAATTGGTAAATAAACTTTAATACTAAAATATTAGTCTCGAATGTATTTTTTATTAAAAGATATTTCTTATAAATTTAAAATTAATTTTTAGATCATAAATCATAAGATACGAAAATCTAAGGTGGCGTTTATAAGAAGAAAGAGGACAGTCGTACGCTGAGAAAGGAAACATTTTAAAACAATTTAATGTTCACCTGGATAAATCCAATACATTTATTTATTTGTAGAAATAACTGTTACTTATTTAATTCAATCAAGAATTATTTGAATTTGTGTAAATTCTGCTTTTGCTTAGAATATATATCCATATCCAAATTTTTTTATGTTTATCTGCGATATTGTCAACCCTAACTTACTTATTTCTCTAGACTCTAGTGATCAAATGAAAAATGAATTTGTGTGGACGATGCATTCAAACACGCACGAGTGCATTTAGTCAATCGAACGTTCCTTCAATCCCTTTGACGTTACTACAAAACAAGAAAATCGTTTTATTTTTAAAACATTAAAGCAGATGCGTAAAATGGCCACTGCCTGCTGCATCAAAATACTCTCTGAATAACTTGAAAATTTCCGGCGTGTTATTTATGTCACAATTGATTACCATTTAATATTAATATGACGTTATCGAAGACATGCATTTAAATTCCCAAACCTATCCTAATTATTTTTTATATTGATCGCTGGTTATAATAACATGTGTATAAGAAAAAAAAATTCCCATCTAGTGTGTTGCTCTCATTTTTTGGCATGTTCGCGTATATTCCTTACTTGATCGGTACCCTAAACAGACAAGTAAACAAACATAACTTTAAAAAAATGTGTTATTGATTTGATTTTATAATAGTTTTGACATTGGAAGAAAAATCTTTTATGGTTGATTCCTACTTTCGAAACGCTCAAAAAATCAATGGCGAATGGACCTATTCTATTCCTGATTGTATTGCAGAATTTTAGGAAAAATTTCCAGAAACTGTATTTCTGTACCATAAATTTGTTAATCAACTTCAGTACTCTATAGGACTATTCAGAGAAACTGGCAGTGTGACTAGAAAACAGGTATCACGTAGGCCTAAATTAAGAACTAATAAGGTAGTTGAAAACGTGAGACAAATTATGACTGCTCACACTTCCATTCGTCACCTGTAACAACAAGTTGATCTTTCTGTCGGGACCTGCAGAACTATTCTAAGAAAGGACTTGCAAATGCTCCCTTATCGTTTGACTGCCGTGCATGAATTGCTTCTAGTAGATTTTGAACCAAGGCGAAGATACTGCCATTGGTTTTTAAACAATATTGACAATGACGAGTTGTTGGACAAAATTTCTTTTCCGATGAGGCCTGGTTCCATTTAATTCCCAAAATATGAGGATATAGAATACAGAAAACCCTCATATTTTCATTGAAGCCACACTCCGTCCACAGAAAATTGGTATTTGGATAGGTTTAAGTGGGAGAAGATTGATAGGTCCAATATTTTTTAATGGCACACTAACAGCACTTAGATATCGGGAAGAGATTTCACATCCATTTATTAATCAACTGCATGATGACGAGTTGCAATTTGGATATTTCCAGGATGGTGCAACGGCTCATGCTGCTGGAGATACTTTAGATTTCATTCAAGAGTCTTTTGGAGATCGAATAATTAGCAGAAATATGGCAAACATATGGCCTCCGCAATCTTGCGATCTAACTCCATTGCATTTCTTTGTTTAGTCCCACTTGAAAAATTCCAGTTTTAAAGTGCCCGTTAATGATTTACATAAACTTATCCAAAGAATCATCGAAAAGTGCGATGAAATAAACAATTCACCCCATATTTTGCAAAATATTACTAATGGATGTCGCAGAGGAGTTAGAAAATGCCTCGAAGAAGACGGAAGCCATTTTCAACATCTGTTGTGACTTCACGTTCAACGTTATTTTCAATGTTTTATTTTCTTTGGTTTCAAATACGTAATAAATCGTAATTATTAGTTATGATTTTCTGTTGAGTTTATGTCATGGTTAAGGTCAATTTGCCATTTACTGATCAAGTAAGGAACATACATGAACATGCGAGAAAATGAGAGCAACACACTAGATGGGAAAATTTTTGTACACGTTAGTTGCAAGCAAAAAAATGGTCGTCGGTCATTCAAAAATTGAAATCATCACAAATTGTGTCTTCTTATTGGGTGTGATATATTTAGCAAGTAGAATATGACACACGTCGCTGACAATTAAGCTTATGAATCAAGACCATTTCATTTCACAATTCAACACTGTGTCAAAAAATAACATTTTGACGACCAATTTTTTGTGCTTATTAGTTTTTCCATTGAACTTAATAGGGATATAAAAATACTAAATTGTATGGCTCTATCTTAATAAATAAAATTTAAGATTTTCGAAATTGAGAATATTTAGTTTCTTGAGATTTTTCTTTACTTTTCTTTATTTTTGTAAATCTAAAATAGCGCAACTTTTTCGTAATTAAACCATCTTTGTATATCAGTTACAAACTTCCCATAGCATTTCATCATAGCAGCAGGAATATTTTTTCATCGAATATAATTTGTTGTTGTAATAACAATAAAATAATAAGTAAATAAAAAGTAATTTTGATTGTTGTTTTATTTATACGGCAAAAATCATCACTGAAAGTTAGGTGACTTGTAGTACCTATATGCTAGGGGGGAATATTTTTATAACACACTTTATGTCTTGGTATATCTGCATTTTAAATCTTATATTTATAAATTCTTGGTTTAGTAACCACTTTATATGTAGGGAGAAATACGAAACTTTTCAGCATTCCTTTAGCAACGGTTGTCTTTATTTCATCATTTTCCTTATATCCTTTTTGTAGTTATATGTGAGGAGTGATCTGGACTTTTTAAATTTCTGATTGATAACAATGAACAATATCCAGATTTACTTTATAATAATCAAGACACATATATAGTTGATAAATACCAAAGACTTTGTTTTGTTTCCAAAATTATTGACAATTGTATCAAACATGTTTGTCGGTGATGTACCTAGTTCTGTGGCACTACGAATTATGATTAAATTTGTGTGACCAATATCCAAATTTATTTCATAATATAAGTGTTTTGACTTATTCGCTGAGGTCGAGAAACCTAGCGTTAATAAATCTTGGGTGCACAATTAAATCCCATGATTATTCGACTATTACCGGAAACGATATAATTCTGCACATAATAAACGTGATGGCATATGCTAGAAAAACCTGTAGTTTTAATATGCAAATAAAGATTAGTATTAGTAGTATTATTATTATTATTATTAACAAAACTATTTTGAAAATTTTAAGTATACACTGGATTAACACTAACACTGGAAATCATTTTATACATTTTTTCAGAACTCAATAATAATACATATATACTTGAAAGATGTATTTGTGTATGTACATCGAAAAGTAATTTTAGATATTTTTACATATTTCATCAAAAATATACAAAGACAATATTTTTTAGATTATTTGACACAAGAAGGCTGTCTTGCATTTTGATAAATCAAACCATTTTCTGGTAAGTGTAGTTTAAAAATTCACATTTTGTTACCATGAAAGACTGAAAGTGATCCCCCCAAAAAGGGAGGAAGAATCTGACAAGTATATTGTAAATGTTCAGTTAGATGCCTTACATCTGAGTTTGATAACTTAAAGGAACCCGAAGATATTGCCAAAAAAATAATACTTTCCACCCCTCTTTTAGAGCTTATAACTCCCTTATTATAAACTTTTGAAGAAAAAACTAAGTTACTTTATTTTTTGATGTTCTTTCTACTCTGAAGATATTAGGAGACTGTTCTGAATCATTGTGTAGGGAGCACAGCATTGATTCGATTCAAGTCGGAGTACACGTTCTTACTTGAGGGTCTAGACATCGTATGCAAAGTATCGCGAATTGTGTAAATGCTTCAGCCTCCTAATTTTTATTATACAAAACGACCAAAATTCTTTGATTTCTTGAACTAAAATATTTCTGTATTTTATAGCACGTTGAAGATCCGAGGTTTGGTTGTTGTCACTAAAATTTCAGAATTTTAATTTCTCTAGTTATCCAACCCAGAAAATTATTTCCTAGAAGTAAACTTTCTGTTAACTGTTTAATTTTAACAGTTAAATCATACCTAATCATTTATAACCTATGTCTACTCCATCTGACAGATGTTTCAGGTTTCGGCTAACTTCACGTTAGTGACAACTGTATCTAGCAAGGGCTAATAGTTACTCACTAAACATATTTGGATGTATAAAAATTTGCTGTTGGGAATTTAAATGTACACTCTCTGTCTTAACAAAATGTATTGTAAAACGTCTTTTCGCTTTATTTATTTCCCTTAACTGCCTTGAAAGTATTTTAAAGTAAATCTTGGAATTAGCCATCTATGAGGTATAAGATGAATTTATGTGAGTACTTGCTTTGATGTACGATATATAGATGACGCACTATTACACACTCGTGCCAAATTAAACTGTTATTTAAAATTCAATGTGGTCCAAAAAATAATAATAAATGATGAGAAATACAGAATCTAATTATAATTGGGTGCGCCATCAATCATTTTTGTTTGAATATAATTAAATATGAGAATAAAATGAACTCACAACTATGTTCGATCACAGTTAATACCGAGTGATTTTTTAAATTGTATCAAATCTTGCCATGAATCTGGATGGCTGTTTTAGTTTAAGTGAAAGGTACGTCATTGTACTCCTCGATGCTGTTTTACGGTGAAACTACGACATGCCGTCTAATTTCCATGGCAAGAGTTGATAAAAAAATTAAAAAATCACTCGGTAGAATATTAGACAGATGGCTCATCAAATGCTTTAAATTTGACGCTCCAATTTGGAGACAAACTCGGTGTTAGTATGGAGAATCCTCACCAAATATGTGGTGGCGCTGCTGATACAATAGCAGAGTGGAAAACCGAAACCTATATATATAAGTAATATTCGCACAAATTCTATCACTAAGTGGTGAGATGCAAAATGCAAATGGAGAATTAACAGCACTCTATAACCGTATGTCACATTATCATGTCGTGGACCTCCTTTAAGCTTATTTCTCTGTTACTTAAAAGAGACATCTGGCGGTAAATGAGCCAATTAAGATTCAGATTAGCAAATGGTTTGTGACAAATGTCTAGTTTTTGAATTTGTGCAGGCAAGTGACATCTCCTGAATATTTAATAAACTATCTTTAGGGCGTCCATTCGTTTCTAACACAGATAATAGAACTAGACAGATGGCTCATCAAATGCTTTAAATTTGACGCTCCAATTTGGAGACAAACTTGATGTTAGTTTGGAGACAGCGCACCAAATATGTGGTGGCGCTACTGTTACAATAGCAGAGTGGAAAACCGAAACCTGTAAATGTAAGTAATATTTAAACAAACTCTATAACTAAGAGGTGTGATGCTAAGTTTAAAAGGAGAATTAACAGCATATTATAATCGTACGTCACATTATCGGATCCTGGCCCCATTTTAAAAGTATTTTTCTTTTACTTCAAAGAGACATCTAGCGATAGGTGAGCCAATTGAGATTTGGAATTAGCAAATGGTTTGTGACAAATGTTCGATTTTCCAATTTGTGCATACAAGTGACATCTATCGTGCATTTAACAAACTATTTTTAGAGCGTCCATTTGTTCCTAACTCGTTGGCTATCTGGAGAGATCTATTATCTGTGGTTTCTACCTCGTTGGCTACCTGGAGAGATTTATTATCTGTAGTTTTATTATTGTTAAATTTTTCAAATTTGTGTGAATTAAAAATTGCTAGGTCAACTTTAATTCATTTTATTTTACTCACTTGATATTTTCACAAATTATGGCGTTTTCGATTAATTGCTCTAGAAGTCTAGTTTAGAGTACTCTCAGAGTATATTTATCTTTTATTAACCTCATGTAAAAATAGAAGATGGAGACATTCTGAGAGTGGTTTAGTGGTCAGTTGAAAACGCTATCAATCTTTTGCAATTTATTTATCTGCATACTTTTATTGTTAGATAAATAACTAATAATCTTATAATCATTGATAATATCTAATCGATTTATTCGAATTTTGAGATTGCACGTACCATTAGAATAGAAAAATTGACTATTTAATACTAAATTGAAATTAGGGCGAGGCATAAAAAAATGGGAACACGTGTGCGAACATATTGCTTTCGTGTGTGTTAATGTATATTATTTTTTTTCTTCCCATACAAATTCCCCAAACTCCTAGAGCTTGTCGGGGAGGAGGGGTGGCGGCTGCGACCGACTTGATGTTAATTTCTCCTTCGGCATTCGCCTTACAAACTGGGGAATCGCAGAAAACCCAATTCGAAGGAGCCGGCATGATTATTATAAGTTCACCATAACTCGTTTAGAATAATAGACAACAGAAATAAAATACATTGAATGGATAAGTTCATTTCTGAAAAAAAGAAAATTGATCGCTGTTTAAAAATCAAAAATTTAATCCAAAATTTCAGAAACTTCGGAAAAATGAAAAAGAGTTCATTAGATGGTGATCTGTTAACCAATTTATAAACCTCTTTTCAAATTGCTACAATGTTCAAGATTTTGCAAGAAATTCTGAAGTATTATGAAATCGATGAATTTCTTCTTTTAATATCATGACGATTTAATGCTTAACTTGTACGGTTGCGAAAGGTTCACGTTCTTTCAACAAAACAATGATTAATTGTCATTTCTTCTTCAAGAATCGACTGCCTCTTGTTTCACGTGACGCAATCACTTTCTCATTTACTTTCGAGGCAACGATCGTCTTTTGTTTTTTTCAAAAATCGATTGACTTCTTCTTCTAACATCATAACGATTTAATTCTTAACTTGTGGTAGCAAAAGCTTCACGTTTTTGCAACAAAACAATGTCATTTCTTCTTCAAGAATCGACTGCCTCTTGTTTCACATGACGCAATCACTTTCCCATTTACTTTCGAGGCAACGATCGTCTTTTATTTTTTTCAAAAATCGATGGATTTCTTCTAACGTCATAACGATTTAATTCTTAACTTGTACGGTTACGAAAGCTTCATGTTTTTGTTATACTATTTCTGTTTTTGATACCATAAATTACAAATTAACATTCGTATTAAAGAAAAAATTGACACATATAGTTTTTTGATTTGATTGATCTTTGATAATATTCCAATAAATTAAAAATTTTTCTTTAATTATGCATATACATACATAAAATGTTCTGGTATATAACGTAAAGGTATTAAGTAGAACAAACATTTTAAAGCAGGCATAGTCGTTCCTTTTATTTCTCGTTTCGCTCGTTATCCCCCCTGAAAAGTCCAATGTAATTTTATTAAAGCAATTTTCAAGTGCTGAAAATGAAGCGTATGTTTTTAACGATACATTTTAATCAAGTGCAGCTCATAGACGGAGAGAGTCTTCCGGACTGTACGAAAAGTCGATGGGGAGGGATGCAGTTTATTACCTGAAACATAAGACGCAGATGTAAGGTAACCCAATTATGATATGAGTTCTTGCAATAAGCGCGGAAGAGTACGCCGTTACCTTGGCAACCCTACAGACAAAGAAAAAGCTAACTCATCTTTAATAAGACGATCAATTATGAAGCTACGGCAACTTCTGCACAACTCCAGTAATAATTATATTTTTCTAATTATGTTTCCAGTTTCGGTTCGTTTCAGCGTTCTTTCTTTTCTTTTTTTTTTTTTTTTCAACATTCGCTGCCTAATATTGTCAGAAACTCGGCGCTATTAATACTGACTTTAACGAGACATGAAGTTTTTCAAATTAACCAAATTATGTCTTGTCTGTTTCCAGCGATAGATTGAAGGACCGATGGTTAATAAACTAATTATTACTTTCAAGAAGGATTTCATTAGTAGATTAGTGATTTTATTTTTGGAAATTATTATGAATAAACATAAATGACACTTTTAGATATGAAACAAGCTGAAAATACGTATAGCAAGAAGTAAACAAAGCTAAATACCGTTCATGTCTTTTACATTTTAAAATAGAATAGAAGGTAAAAAAGACTCGTTCAAGTTAAAGAAAATCAAGCGAATAAATAAAACTCGTGAAGATGTAATAGGTGCGGATTGTTTATTATAACTTGTTTGTATTTAGGGAACTGTTGACTGTATGGAAGATTATTGGTTACAGCCATAAACACTAGCTATTTGGTATTTTGTAAGGTTCAAACGAACATACTCTTTAATAGTCAATCTGGCATTGCTTAACTATAATCCAAAATATTTCTTGAATTATTTTGTTACAGTTAATGGAACTCAGGTTCATTGCTTCGATCCCGATTTTAAACTTCAAGGTACAAAGTGGCGATGAGTTTTTCTCTCGCTCGCACATTTAAGGTATATTCCTCATTGGATTAGATTAGAGTTGCAGTTTATTATACAAATTACTTAATTTTTTGTCAGGAACAATAAAAATTGTATAACCCTTTCACGATCTCTTAAGACACTAGAGGGCAGTGTTGCTAATTCATAAATAACGTGGGCTATGGTAGCATGATTAAAGTAAAAAGTAACTTAAAACAAATACATCTTTTATTTATAATCCTGTCAAAATGTCAAAAATCATAACCCGAGGAACTGGGTGTTGCAACGAAAATGTGTGATGCTGATGGACAATGGACCGTATCACTCGGTGCAGTTGGATAAACCACCCACATTTTCCTGTAAAAAAAAAGTCAAATGTCGAAATTGAGGGCAAAATTACGAAAAAACAATTATGAGAATTAGTTAAGCCTTTTAGAATAGACGGAACAACAAAACGATACGCGACTGACGTAATTTTGAGAGAGCACGGATATGAAGGTCTTAGATTGCCTCCATCCCATTGACAATACAATCCTATGGAGATTGTATGGGGGCAACGCAAAGCCTTTTACAATAAGCACATAAATTCGCAACCAGTATCGAAAGATAGGGTTGCAAATTTATGGCGTGAGGCTCTTTCAAAATGTACCCTCGACATGTGGCAAAATTTTTGTAATCATTGTGAAAAATTAATTTCGGGAGACTGGACGAAACATATGGGAAATTTTTCGTTTGAAAATATTCCTCCTTTCATTATTGCATTAGGAGAATCTGATTCAGAATCAGAAATTGTTGATGAATCAGATTCTTCTATGGAATCAATGGAAGGGGAATAGGGAACATTTAATTTGGCATCAAAATTTTATAGTGTAGAAAACGCATGTATAATCTGTAAAACTTACAAATAGACTGCGACGATCCTTTTAGCAGTGAAAACTAATAGCCACGAATATGCACAAATATAAGCAGATTTGCAGAATTCTAGTGTTAGCAGAAGAATCTGATGGTATGCGTATTGAAGGAGGTAGTGAAAGTAGACAGAATTTTAAATGAGATCTAGCTTATGGTCTTCTCGGGTAAAATGATAAAATATTTTACACAAACATGGCCATGGAGGTTCTGAGACACCGGCAACACCAAAAAGATCCTATTATTTAAATACCTCTTTATATAAAGCTTTTGCGCCACCGCAGCGCACCTCTACACCATTGCCAGGCACCAAACTTGAATCCCCTTCAGAAATTCATCCTGGCCTCGAGTATTCATCCCTTCTGCGACAGCGAGGCGAAAATGGCCGCGAGCCCAATAATAAGACCATCCAGAACGACAGTTCTTCGGTCTGAACAAGTTCGAAAAAAAATTCCTGGCTGAACAAGCCATCCTCACGGGTTGCACAAGCCGATAAACCTCTCCACCCGCTGCACAAGTAGCAAGATCCATTTAGCCACACCACAGTCCACAAGATTCTATGAAAACACAAACAAACATTCTGTCGTTATTGTTTATTATCATACCTGGAGTCGCATTTACTAATAAAGAAACACTTCTTCGCTTTGTGACATAATTGTTGACTAAGAACACGCAAACAACACACCTCACTCCAAACTTTCTCAATGAAAAAAATAATTAATCATTAAACGTTTGCTCGAGACGATATTTCTCGTTTTCATTTAATACTTTGTATTAAGCACAATTGAACTGGCAACATTGGCAGTGGCAGTTTTCAAAAACGTAACCACAAAATTAAAAACGAACGCCAATCAAATTTCTGTTAAGTATATTTTTTTGTGGTACCAACAAAAATGCCACCCTAACACGGTCTACTCTGAATGCAAAAAGATCGTCTAGATACGTTTTCTATAATTTTTAAAATAAAATAACGTTTTTAAATAATAAACAATTCGCTGGATAATTTTTGTAATTGTTCATTTGAAAGATATTTCGCTGTTTGGTTATAATTTCCTGTGGGAAAGCTGAAGTTTATAATTCGATAAACTTCCCAAAAATAGATCAGGTAACATCTGACGTCAGAAATGATTAGCGGCTAATTTTCTTAGTGTAGACTGTCTTTTATTTCATTATTCTATTATTGATTGGCCGCCGCGAGCGAACATGGCGCGCTTTCAAACAATTAACCCTGCCAATAATGGAAGATCATATTTGTGCCCTCGCCTAAGATGAAATATTAGACATCCCGGATAAAAACTTCGCCGAAGTTAAAGAATGTACAGGCGCGTTAATGATAAGAATAGTTTGCGCCGTATTAGCCAAATTTTCTTCTTTGTTTCACCCTCGTCCTTTTGCTTCATTATTAGGGAAACTACCCTTATCCTCTACATCCCCATCGTATAGCATAGCGTACACTCTGCACAAAAAATTAATTGCTTTCTCATGAAATCAAAGCCTTTTAATGTTTTTCAAATTTTTGTAATTAGAAACCTCTGGCTCTTTGGAAGACACGAAAATTTATGATAAGCTTGCCCTGAAATATATCAAAATTATCGCATTTGTTTGAGAGGGTAAGATTTGTCGAGGGCGTTTTTAGGACGGGCGCAAGCCCCTTGGGGTCTTGCAATAATCATGCAACATTAAAAATCATAGCACCCCCGCAGTGGTTTCTGCTACATTACCTCGGATGATGGCTTTGCTTCGACGAATTTGCTCCGCCGTACGTTCGCCGCTGCAAAATGTTGTCCTTCCGGTTAGTTCTCTGACATTATTGGAATTCTTAGCTAAGAAAACAAAAAAAAATCTTTCTGATTGTATGGATAAACTGAGCGACGTTCTTTTGGCGACAATTATTAATCACACGTGTTTTAAGTTGTTTTGACCATAAATTATTTTTTTACCTGGTGATAGCAGAGGTCTGTATTAAAAATAGAAAAACGTCATTCAACAATAGCTTCTATTAAATAACTAACTTTGAAATTGCCGATTACTGTCTGGTAGGTACCAACCGTGTCTTTTACTCTATTGAAATGTAAATTGCGATGTCTATATCTTAATCTATCGATTTAAAAACAGTTTAATAGAATTGAGACCTGCAAATTGTAGATTACGAAATAGTTAGTCGATATCAATATGAAACGTGTACGAGGGTGTTCCAAATTTGACCTGCATTTTACTATTTTCATGTTGACAAAAGCTACTAAGTAACATAAATAGCTATTAAGTAACATTTTTCTAAATATCAACCTCCTTTTAAAATACACTTATCCCATCCCTATGGTGGCTTTCGTATTCCTGTTGAAAAAAGACATTTTGGTTGACCAATTTTGCACAGCAATTTTGACTTCCTCATTAGAGTAAAATCGTTTGTCTTCAAGGAACCTTTTGAGTGGGCACTGGGGGCCAAATCTGGACTGTATGGAGTGTTGAGGCAGTACTTCTCAACCCAATTTCACCAATATATTGTTCGTTAGTTGAGAAGTAATACTAACTTGATTAACAATAGTTAATTTGTAATTATTAATATTTTGCATATCGAATCATGATGCATGAGTTAATGCGCTGTTTTGTACAATTATTATATATAAGTGCGTCTTCTCAATCTTCTACAGGTCGTAGAATTGTAATAGTGGTGGCAGTAGAGTCAATCGACCGGTAAGTGAACACAACCCAGCGAATGAACAGTCTGAACATAGACGTATATTTCTGAAAACACAAGAAAATCTCATTTAAAGAATTGGCCTGTTCATTCAATAGATTTTTGTGCATTTTTTGAAAAAGCTGTTAAAAGTATGGTATTGTTAAACTGATTTCTTCTGGCTCATTACAATTTTTAATGTCAAAACTTCTTACTTGATATTCTTTTAACTGTCGCAGAAATAATGTGATGTCTTGCAGCGACCAGAAAATTAAAAGTTGCCTTTAGTGGGTATGTGACCCTAGTGGAAGCAAGAAAACCTAAATCATTAGAAAATAAATTGTTGATCTACAAAACAATTATTAAACCACTTTGGGACATACTGGAATGAACTTTGAGGTTGCTCAAGCAAGTCCATCACTTAACAGCTCAACACATACCTACTCGCGTTGCTTTGACTTTAAGCATGCCCTTTATAGAGATGTGAAGAATTCTAAATAAGTGAAGTCATCCACGAACACATCAAACAAATTAAAAATTCGCCTCAACTAACATGTAATCTTAGGTATTTAACTTCATTGCGAGGTATAGCAACCTTCTGAGTGGTCACTTAAGGCCAAATCTGGACTGTATGGAGGTTTCAGAGGCAATACTCAACCCAATCCAGCCAATTTATCGTTCGTTAGTTGAGCTGTATGTGGACGAGCGATGGTAAATTCAAATCATCATCAGTCATTTAAAAGTCACGCTGTATTATGTCTGGAGATGTAATTAACTTTTTTGCGATAAAGATCATTGTAAGCAATTTAATCACAGTTTGGAAAATCTTATAAATCTAAAAGATGTGTAGTTATGTCCAATTTGCAGCAATGTCTTTAGTTAAGGTCGAAATTTTTCGTTGACGATCTCAATATTAGATTAGGAGTAAGTTCTTGGGTCGTTACGTTTTTTTTCAATTAACTTGTGGATCTTGAAATAAAATAAAAGCATAAAAGCAACTAAAAAATTCGAAATATTCGAGATTTCTTTATACGAGTAAGTATAAGCGAACCTTAGGACTTTGGATAAAAAAAGTCTTTTTGGAAATGAATTTTCGGATTTAAGATTTTGCATACTATTTAGTTAATGATGATGATGATGACATTGGTAGTTATGAACAATGTGAATTGCATTGATTGCTGTCATCCCATGATAGATTTTCAGATAGTCAATAAAACAAAAAGACGTGATTGTTATTTGAAAACATATTTTTATTCAAAATGTTATGTTAATTGTTTATACTGGTCCAAGTATCGAGCCCTGTGGTTTAACTTTGGTTTAGCAAATCTTCTTTAATTGATTTAAAAAATAATTTTATTTTCCTTATTTTTTGTGCAAATTTATAATCAACTTTATTGGATAATATTTATAACTACACATCACGATCGGCAGAATATCACATAATCCATTAAAAAGAACTAAATTATGTGGTTTTGATTGAAATTCAATAAACATCAATTGTGATAGTTATTAATGTTTAATGTCACTTCTATTAAACATTAATAAAATCAAATTTCGAAAAAATAGTATACGCAATCTCGTCAGAAAAATGTTCTTTAAACTCGGATGGCCTTTTAAATTATACTCGTTTAGTAAAACTTCGCTTCTAAACTCATTGCGTAATAGAAAATTAACTAAAATTGTGTAACTGGCATATGGAAAGTGTTAAGAAAGAGTTTATACACGTATTTCGGCCTTATTGGGCCTCATCAGAACTCTGTACCTTAAAAAAATTTTGATTTATTGAAAAATTTAGAAAAACTTACCCCTTTTTTGAATTTCTAAAATCCCAAAAAACAAGAACAGGAATTAATGACAGAAATAAGAAAATCTTTTGCAAAATATACAAGGAAGCGATTCCATTCTCTACTATTATACTATTATTGGGTCTGAATAATTTTTTTATTAGGAAAATATGTCACAAAAGAAAATTGTTCTATTTGAATGTTTTATTTACTACATTATGAAACTCATTTGGGTTTGATAAAGTACCCAAAATTTCATTTTATTAGGTTGGCCACAACATACGCCGACACTTCAAATTACAAAAATAACTTTCAAACTGATATTTGATTGATATAGTTGGCATCTCAAATGTTAAATATGATAATGTTACCAACCGCCACATAACAACACAAGATCATTGAATATACCCCGTTTTTTTTTTAATAATACCTGTCAAATGTTTCTGAGATTGGTAATTTCACCTGATTGTTAGGAAATTTCAAAAATTTAATGATAAAAACAAAAATCTTGGAATTTTGGCACTGACAGATATTATAGAGAAAAACAGAATATATATAGAATAGAATAGAACCAAAATAGAAAAAATAGTATAAAATACACGCCACACACGTCTGAACCTGTACCCAAGCGCTACAATCTTGTCTTATGCAACTTGTTTTTTTTTATATACTATTAAATAATATAAAACAAAACAAAATTACTAAAAACAAAAGACTACCACTTGTAATAGTTATTATGTTGGAATACTCCATAAAATATTATCACAATACTAAGTTGGCAAGATATTTAAAGTTTCACGTCAAACTATTTGTCAAATCAATTTTAATATCTATTATATTATTTTATTAAATTAATTTAAAAAAAAACATTTTTATTTATTCTTAATTATTTTATATCAATCGATAGTGAAACGTAGAGCGATAGTGTCAATTTTTAGTGTCTGTTAAAATAATTTACTTTAATTACTTTATTATATTTATACATACATTCATTTCGAGAAGCCTTTTCGATGCCTCAAAAAGCAGAGGAATATTATAAATGTTAAAATTAAATAGTCATCAAATGTTACGGTGAGCATCTTTTAACGTAGAACATACATAACGTTTTGTAATGAGTAATCAATTGTGTTTTTTTTGTTCTTATGTTGCCTTAAAAAAGCAATTGGTATTGCATTTAATGTTTTGTTACTCAAATTGTCGTGTGTCACAATTTAGTTGTCAATTGCAAAATGCAGTTTTCAAAAATTACTCGGAAATCCATTACGAAACAAATAAAGAACCACATTTAGGCAAAATGCATTCTGCAAAATTTTTAGAAAGAAGGTAGCCAGAGCTCCAAAATAACAACACAATATTGAAACCAACATAACCTAAAAATAAAAGTCCCATTTACAAGATACGGGAACCAAAAGAAGTTAGGTTTCAACGGTAAAAGTTACTAAATCGTGTAACTTTAGTTACACATTACAAAAGTGAATACACTTTAGGAATAAGTACTATTGATTTTTTTTAAATCGAATGTGGGCTTCTAAATACAGGAAGATCAAAATTGATTGTCCTGACTCTGCACTGCTTTTCACGAGCTTAATATCGATATATAGATCTAATTATTAAAATGAAGTTAGTAAGCTAGGGAGATGTGAGGAAGTTACTAGATACCCCAAGATTATGTTGACAGTTCATTGCCGTTCATTCATCAAAAATGGTTTATTTCATTGTAATGGCAACCTGATTAAACAATAATTATATTCTTTATTAATTAGATTAGGTTTAGGTTTCATGAATGTTCTATGCACGTCACTGCTTTTCGTTCTAAACTGCAAGTAACAGATGTAAAGATTGACATCAAGCTTACGGAAAGTAGTCTTGGATCTAGACAGTCAATTTCGATCTACCTGTACATGATAACTACAGATGTGATTAATTTTAATTGTCATTATTTTTCTTTCATATATATGACAATGCAATTTGACGTATATTCAATGAATGAAAGGATACAAGTAGGGCTAACGAGTAGGGCTAAGTTTAAGGCAATTAACAGGTTTTTATGACCATTAGAGGTTCGTACTCAAACTTTCCGAAAAATGACTATTATTTTTATCTATTTCAGAAAAAGAACTTCAGTGCTAAACTAACAAAAATGAATGATATCCACTGTATATCATAATTATTATTAAAATTTCACAACTCATTTTTGTTATCAAATTTCTAAGTAGGACACTGTTACCAATTGTAGTTTTCACAAGGAACACTGAACAGAACCTTATAAACTGCTTTTTTTAAACAGAACTTCTTACAAATAAAATTTATTCTACATTATAACTTACTCGTAATCTAATCTGAGCTGAAACACTAGATTATCTGTATTACTTGCTGTAAATTGTTTACGTTAATTTTTTTATTATTAAAAGAAATGTGGAGAGAAATTAAACGAAATTACAAATAAAAGTTTCAAATTTGAAATTTTAGCGCTTTATTTACCCAGGAGTACCAATCGTCTGAACCGTCATTTAAAAAAAATATAACCACGTAATAAAATAATAACATTAGGGCTTTTGTGATGTTTACGTGCTTGTGAATTATGCATTAAATAATACAATTTTATTGTAGGTATTTATTATTATGATTATTATCAGTTTGTTTTAAATGCAAATCCATAGTGGCACTTGTATCATAACCTAAAAAAATACGAAACGTAAACTTGTTGATGTTTACTTCTTTCGTTATCTGCGGTGTTGTTAGTTTAAGTGCGAACGCCAGGCACGTGGTATGCACGCCTCTGTAACCCCCATGAGGAAATCAATCTTTCTTTAGCCACCCCTTTTAACACATCTGCTAAAAAGGGTAAAAAACCCTTTCACTATTAAAACTGTGATTGTATTGGTAGAGGGTTAAGTGTATAACATGATTTGATTTCAGTGTAGTGTTGCAGCCTCCTATGTAGACAAGTATTATTTTACAGTAACTTTCGAATGAGTTTCATCATGCAACAGAGCTGTATTATTCTAATACTCAAAAATAATATAAAATGGTACACCCCCAATAAAAAAAGATGCGTTCAACAGGGGTTGATTTAGAATGTAAGTAACTGTGCCCCACCAAATTTTACTCGTACAGGAGATAAAAACTCCTTCGGTAGTCCAAGCAACGGTTCAGTTATAGCTCCACCCCTTTAAAATGCATGTGCAGGGAAATCGACTCGGTGCTTGGATAACAGCATCATAATAGTGCACATTTTTTTAGAGTGATGGTGGCTGTGTTTGTAAAAAGGGTTGGAACCCCTAAACTTTAAGAAGGGTTGTGTTTTATTAATATATGTACGAAGGGGTAAATCTCTGCAGAGGGGTTTTACGATGGAAAATCTGCCGCATACGATTCGATCCCCTCCAGATCTCCTGTTCATCGTAGCTCTGGCTCGGGGTTAGTTCTTCTCCGGTAACTGGAGACAAAGCACTGTGATCACAGTGACCATTGATCTGGCTTCAAATAAATATTTTTTTTAAAGTAACTTGTGATTTCAGTGATTTTTTGGCAGGCAGAGAAAGTATGTAGATAATTTAATTTTTTTTACTTTATGTAATTGCTAATTTTAGCATGTTTTGTTTGTGTCATTATCTGCATGTCTGATCAACAAATTAAATGTAATGAAATTAGGATTACTTACTTATCCGAAAGTAACATGGTTTCGAAAATATAAATGAATATAAGGCTTAATAATTTTTTTTTATAATTTAATGGAAATTAAATAGAAAAATATACCTAACGAAAAAACATGAACAGATTTAGTGATAAATTATTAAAAAATAGGCAGAGTAATTACCAATATTTGTAAAAAACAGAAATGTCCTTAGTAATCACAGGACCTTAGGCAAGTGACTATGTATGTGATCCCAACAAGTAAGGAAAAAATCAAGAAACTAAAAAGCAATACATACAAGAGTTTCATTGCTCTTCAGTAAGAAAAAAAAACAAAACTACTTCTTTTTAAATATTTCTGTTGAGATTTAAGTAGAATAGGCTGATTTCTCTTGATAACGAAGTGTTTATTGCAAATTTTAGCACAAACTTTCAAAATTTTATTTAAACGTGAACATTAATGTAGAAAGTTTATTGCACTAAACAAAATGTATAATATTTAATGAGACAAAAAAATCTATTTAGTTTATTCTTCATATTACAGAGTGATTGAGAACATTTTTATTTTGAAAAGTAACTGTACTCGTTAATAAGGAAAAAGTATTGTCTTGTTTCAAAATTTATAACTGCTGAAAGGGTATTGTTTTATGTTTTTCTAATCATTTTTCAATTTTGAATTTAACAATTTTTGGTGCTAGTCGGTTTTGATTGTAGTGGATTCCTCGACCATCTTCTGTGCAGTTGTTTCGGTCCTACTTGGGGCCTCGTCAACAGAAGCGTAGCTCGAGAATTTCACTGCAGACCAAACAGACTTGTCCCAGTTATTCGCAATTGCTTTGACATTGAATTTAACATTAACAGTAATTTTCCACTACCTACTTTAGTGATATTCAAGTGTATATGAATGTTGTCTTTCTTCCGGATAGTTATTAATGGAAAACGCTCGTTCCATGAAATTAATATAATTTCAGAACTCTTAGAAGTAGTAGAGGTTCTGTAATTGAAACAAAAAATTCTAGATTCTTAACAGTACTTACGGTTTTAAGGCAAGTGGTATGGATAGTAGAGACTTGAAAATCTAAGAGAAACAGAAAACAAAAATTATTGACATTTGAATAAATGTATACACAATGATTTTTTCGTGTCGTTGACAGAAAAGTGACACATTGTTTAATCAAAAATCGTGAAGAAACGTGGGACTTTCCTCGTTAGCAACACTTTTTTTCATTCATTTTATTTATTAGCGTAAATTGTAAATGAACAATTTGTTGAATTATTAAATTTTACACCAGAAGATGAGGAAACTGACCTCAACGCAGACACTGACAAATTAGAATTTATTATTTCACTTGCTGCTACTGTTGATGTTTGACGTTTCAGAGGTCAAAGATTGCTTTTCAGTCGAATTACAAAAAAATTTTCTTTGAAATTTTTACCTTATTTTCGATACTATCTTCGATGTATGCCTCTGCAACAGCACTACTATGCCAGCCGCCGTGTCTCTTCAAAACTTGGATGTCAGTTCCACTGTCGGCCAAAAAGTTCGCCGATATCCTTCGAAACAGTGGCCTGTGAAGCTGTTCGGCTCCGGTAGCCCTAAGTACGCAGCAATTTCCTTTGGTAAATTGTAGAAGGTGTTTATACCAATTGGTTGCTTTGTGCACTTGCCCTGTCTATAAAATAAATAGTCTGCGATGGTCCACATTTTTGGGTCTCAAATTGAAATACTTTTGTAAAGCTCAGTTCCGTTTACTCCATCTTCCAATGTAACTGTAAAGACTCGTTTTTTCTTTGCTTTTGTGTCATGTAATGTTATAACCAAAATATGGCCGCAATTTTCTACATCATCCACTTTTAGTAAACGTAATTCTTTCGCCCGACATGCTCCATGCAAAGCAATTACCAACACTACCTTCATAAGCAGAAAACTGTCATCAGGAGCTTTCTCTAAAAACTCCTTCACATTATCCATCGATAGAATTCTCGATTTTTTTGCCACATAACCGTTATTTTGACGTTTCAGGTAAGCCAGCAATTTTTTATATGCAGAAATATCCACCTTTTCATTTATTTGTAAAGTACTTCTCAGCATCGAGTACACTGACCATAGTGTTGAAGCTTTAAGAGTTTTCACCTAAGAATATTTAAAAATTAGTGGTAATAAATCTTATAAATAATACAAATACGCAATTAGAATATCTTCATTTGCACCTTGCCCATTTTTTTCATTTCTCCAGCCACAGAACCGTTGGTAAGTTTTCTCGCACTTTGCTTTAGACTTTTTAAGTAATAAACTTGACTCTGCTTCTTTATTAAATTTGAATCAGCGATGAGACTAGTTAATGCTTTATCCACAGGAATTACCATTGAAATATCAGACTGAAGTTAGAAATAAGCTCATTCTTTTATTTCTTTACTTAAATAATTTACAAATTTATTAAAAAGTAGAACTTAATTGCCTTAAATTTCGTAAAATTCATGAAAATTCAAATTAGAATGAACTGTTATTCTTACTTAAAACGATACTTTAGCATTTAAACCTCATCTTTAGAACAATCAATGAAGGACCGGCGAGCATTTAAAACTGTAATTATTTAAGATCTGGACCTCTGTACTTTCAATATTGTCAAAATTTAGGCAACAAATTGACAATTATAAAATCAAGTTTTCTTGCCAGATGAAAATTATGAAAATTAACTAAAATTTGTGTGTAACTGGCAACACTTTCTATATTGCCAGTTACACAACTTTAGTTAATTTTCGTAAAAATTTAGGACGACAAATAAGCCAAAAACACGCTTTTTTTAAATTTTCGGCAAAAATCGGTTTTCGATTTCTATAGAACATCGATCTTTAATTAAAGTAAATATTTTTGCTAAGAAATAAAAGCACCTAAATAACTATTTAATTATGAGCATTATTCATGGACGTAAATTTACACAATCCATTAAAAATAACATGGAGTCTGAAATTTGAACTTTTTGCTTTTTTCTTTACTTATTGGTTTATGCTTACTGATCATCACAAAGCAAACAGTTTGCTCCTATCACGTCTGGTTCAGAACAAATAAATATTTTTTAAATATCACAGGGTTTTTATTAAATATTAAAAATAAATTTGAACATAAAAGATATTAACAACGTGCATAACATGCACGTTGTTAATATCGGGGTCCAAGATTTGTCCTAATGTCCATTTCGAAACTAAAATAACCTGCATACGTTTCTTTTTTTTTATAAATAGTGTTCTCTTCCTGTGTTGACGAATTGTAAATTCACCAGACACAGGCTCGTGACATTTCGATAAGGTTTATAATTTATTCTGTTATATTTTAATTTATTTTATTCAATTCGACATTTTATATACATGCACGCAGAGCCCTTTGATGGTTTGCTAAATCTGATTGGTTCTGAAAGAAAAAGAGTTCACGGACAAGTCTCGATTCCTAAGAACATGTTAGAATTAATACTTTTTTACAAGAGCAAGGGATAAAAGATGTAATATTAAAAAAGTGCTTTCCTCAAGGGTCAAGCTGAATTTATTGAGAATAAAAACACGGTTAAAATTTTCTAGGATTTTATTTTAAATGTGCTCAAAGTAATTCCCCTCAGCAATGATACACTTGACCACTTTTTCTTTCCACTGTTCAAAAGCTACCAACCAATCATCTTTCAGAATATCTTCAAAATAAGCGTGAACTGCGGCATCAATCTCTTCTTCTGATGAAAACCTTCAACCCCGTAAATTCCTTTTAAGCTCAAAAAGTAGCCAAAAGTCGGACATTGCTAAATCAGGTGAATACGGCGGACGTTCTATTACTTTTATATTTTTTTCAGCTAAAAACTGGAGAGTTAAAGCTACCGTATGGGGCGATGCATTATCATGGTGCAGCATAATTCCCTTGTCTGGAACTCTACTGAACACTTCAGGCAAACATTTTTCACTGTAACATTAAGCTGTAACTCTCTTTTGGCCTTCTGGCTTAATTGCCTTTACTAGGCCCGTACTTCTGAAAAATACCGCATACATAACTTTTTTCATGGCTCGCTGCTTCTTGGTCATTGTTGGAGTTTCCTTGTTTTCGTGAATCCAAACACGACTCTCTTGGCGGTTAGGTACGTCGAAAAAGGGAATGTAAGTTTTCCTCACCTGTCACTATTTTGGAAAAAATTTGGCGTCCGTCGTTATTTAAGAAATTTAAAGGTTTCATGGCAAATTCTTACACGCTCTGCTTTTTGGAAACCAGAAAGGTGATGCGGCATAAAACGACTAACCACTTTTTTAAAAGCATGTGATCGTGTATGATTGTTCTAACAGCTGAGGATCCAATTTTGAATTGATGCTTTATTACTGCATAAGTGGATTTATTGTCCTCTTCAATTAATTATTTAACAGCAGTAATGTTTTGGTCGGCAACAGCCGTAGGAGGACGCCCTGCTCCTTTTTAATGCCGAACAGAATTCCTTTCGCGTCTGAATTCCTCATACCATCGGTAAATTGTAGCGAAGAAAGGTGCTTATTTACTAAAAGCCGAATCTAAACTCTTTTTGAACTCATAAGCGCTTAAACTTTTTGTAAAGTCATAATAAAGCATGATTCGAAAATGCACTCTGGTTAATTCCATTTTTTTACTTGTAATATCACTTTAAAAAAATAGTAACTTGGGTTCTAAAGAACGTAACTTCAACAACTAAACTTCAAATGACAGATAAAGAGTTGCTCTAAATGACACTGTATGTTTTGTTTCTCACATCCTGCTAGATTTTCTTTCTCAATAAATTCAGTTTTACCCTCGTAAAAAATATTTATAAATTCTTAGAGAACTTTTGATGATCAGGTTTATTAAAATTTTCTGAAAAATATGACATGAGGAGAAAGTTTTAATAACGTTTTTAGATAGAAATTCTACATTCTTAACAGTACCTAACTTTTTAAGGCAAGTAATGTAAATAGCACGGATGTTTGCAATTGACATGAACAAATTGAAGTCATTCCTTGTTTGAATTGCAACAAGGACCACGAAATTGCCGAGTCGTATCGTTTTGGGCGAGCAGCTTAATTATTTTCCACAGTTCTAAAATTTAGGACTGATATACTTTTTCTTATGAGTAAACAAACTTCAGACTATAAGAATCCGAAGATATTGAAAAGAAAATCGCTGAGACCTAAAATCCCCACGTGTTTAATTTGCCCTTTTCAGTTAAAAAATAAATCTGGAAGTTCAAGTAAAATCTTTGATTATTTCAAGAAAAATTCTACACTACTCTCAACCTTGAAATAATTTCGAAATATAGTCTCGTAAAATAAAATTTTGAATAGTATTATTCAAAGTCGGTAGATAAAACCTTCGACTCCAACTCCGATTCCAATCCTGACTCCACTCTTTCATAAATCAACACCGAAAATAAATAAATATACTGATTATTTATTGATTGAAAGCATGCAACATATAAATCTATGTATACGTACATGGATACGGTAAAAGAGAATTAAATTTTAAACTCAAATCAAAACCGAGAAAATAAAAGTAATTATTAATACATGTCAAATAAATATCTGAAGTTTACATTGAGGACAACTCAAGA
Source organism: Serrognathus titanus (assembly GCA_039766575.1). Lineage (NCBI taxonomy): Eukaryota > Metazoa > Arthropoda > Insecta > Coleoptera > Lucanidae > Serrognathus > Serrognathus titanus. The sequence continues at coordinate 7,453,522 of CM077912.1, forward strand.
ATATTCGAAATATGAAAAAAGAAATTAAATAAAAAATTTGAATGTTCTACAAACCTCAATTATGTGATCCAGATACATTTTCAGAAACCTCTGAATCAAATTTCTAGAAATTTGTAATCTTTTAAAAGAAATCCAGAAATAAGAGAATTTGAAGATCGATAGATCTCTACTGAGAACATCTAAGATATGGTCTTGAAATATTTAGAAGTTTGGATTTTTATGTTTGAGAACCAGATACATTTTCTTCTTATTATTTTTAATAAGTAAACAATGGAGATTTTTATCGTATTCTACAGACACTAAATTATTAACGTTTCCAATTTTCTTATTCGCAATTTTAAGATGCATCGATAAAATATCAAACTCGACCCTTATGCGCGTATCAATCTATCACGGCGAATGAATATATTGTCAGGACAGGCAATACTCGGAATAGCCTGCAGGGTCACAGGACTTAGGGACCAATTTTATGTTGCAATTTTCCGGTCCTCTGGCCATTCAGCGTTACACTAGATGAAGAGAGAAGTCATAGGTTAAAGCAACTACGCCAGAAAAAAATATAGATATTTTTTTTAAAATAATTCAATTCAACACAGATGTATTTAATAAATAGAAATAAATAGTAGGCGCAAGAGCAAAATTAATTTTAAGGACTTCCTGTTTAGGTATCTTTTCCTATTTCTTTGGCTGCAACTATCGATCAAAACATTTAAAATAACATTCCGCGCTTCCCTTTTTTACCTTCTTGCAAGAAGAAGAAGGTCTCGACTCCTTGGGGATATGGACTTACGAAAGCGAACAAGGGTTTGTCCGGATAAAAAACAGCTACATGCAAAAGCAAACATTAGGGTGTCGTAAAAGTAACTTATGGCATTACCGTAAATGCGAAAATATTTGGATTATTTTGAGCCGCATCCACGTACAGCGATGGATTTATGCTTTTACATCACATAAAACATCTTTAAAATAATATCTTATATACGTATTTTATTTCCAACAGCTTTTCCGATATTTGAAGAAATTTGTAATTTTTTTAGATAGGCTTAACCAAAACGTATGATTTCAAAAATAAATTTAACTAAGGAACTTTTATGATACAGGTATACAATTCGTATTTTCTTGAGCACATATGGTTGCAGATTTTTGCAGAACTTGTATGTGATTGTATTGCGTGTATAACTTTAGATTGAATGCTTTTTAAAATTCTGCTATTTTTTTCTTTTGTTGGATTCAATAAGTCTCCGTTTGCGATTTAAACTAGTATTCTCCTGTTAACAATACGAGGAATTTAGCGAGAATACCTGGCATTTTCTCTCTTTAATTTCCGATTTTTTTGTCGACAATCGGTGCGAAGCATCCAACTAATGAGTATTTTTCAATTTGTGGAATGAGCGTCCGCTTTGATCGGACACGTCATTGTGCCCACTCTGAATTGTCCGTGGTCGAGTGCGAGGTCGAGATTAGACTAGCTCTTGCGACCCCTGGCAGGGGTTGAAATCCAATCTTGATTTACTATTGCATTCCTACAATGACAGTCCGTCTCAAACGGCGGACGTTTCGATTGTTACACTTTGTTTACGAAATGGAAACGGAATCTTTAATTATAACGAAACACCACCTCGCTCATTGAGTTGCGGGGAAAATTTTCAGATTTTCCACATTTTCCGTTCGCGTTTTTGCTACGAACGGTTACAATATATCTTCGCGGTTAGTGAAGACATTTTAATGCGCCGGAATGGCATCACTGCGGGATCTGGTAGGGGATGACGCACTTCCGATATCTCTCCGTTTTATGTGACATGATTATTATACTACGAGCGCGCAGGTGGCCGAGACCGACAGGATATATGGGAATCTCTTGGATATATGACGATGGAAAAGAATTGGGAACAGGATAAAAGAATTTCGAAATTCGCTTAAAATAACAGCACACATTTTGCAGACTATCTTTCCAAGAAATTACAATATTGTAATCTAAATCAATCAAATCCTAATATCGCTATCAACATTAAACGTGTAATTTTCTCGCAGAATTTTTCCAAGGATAAGAACAATCGATGTTCTATAACGTATTTAAATTGACTTTGTATTTAAAGTGGAACCTGATACTCTCCAGTAATGGGTAAATATTGCATAAGCACGAGGAAACTCTATCTGCAAGACCGGAAAAGGAAATTAGTTACAGCTGAAGTTGACGTAGAGTCGCCGTAAAATGTAAGATGAATTTCTTTTTTAGTTTACACTTGCTGTTTGTTTATTTGTTGTTGCTTTACGTCAATTTAAATTGACAAAGTAACTGCTCTTTATATATTCTTTGAGAATGACGGTTTTGTACAAGAAGATAATAACAAAATTGATTCTCTAGCCCTCTAGCAACTATTGCATCGATTTTATGTTAAATTATCATTATTCGTCACTTAAATGATAAGAAATACTTAATATTAGAAGTCTTCTAGAGGATCTACGTATAGGAATTTTCTTGAGTGTTACATCAAAATCTAATTCTAAACTACATCTGGAAATTGACTAAATCTTGAACTGCGTGACATTAGTTACATCAAAATCTGATTACTAAGTTTTGAATCCAGCCAACCTAGTTTTGATGTAGCTAATAGGAGCACTCGTTTCGCTCTGGAAGAGGCAGAAAATTTGAAAATATTTCACGATGCTTCACCTAAAAAGTATCTTCTTCGTCGTGACATAGCAAAACATCGTTGCGATGACTTTCTGAAGGCAAAATGTTTTTTGGATTGTAAGTAAACACAGAATATTTACAGATGGTTGACATCATTAGTGGAATACTGACATTTTATTAAAGTGAAGATGATTAAGGAACGTATCATGGTTTTCCATGTTATCCTCCTCTGTCAGTCATTGAGGACATGTTGTACACTTTTCGATCTACTAAACGGTTTCAGTTGTGACATGTGAAATACTCATTTTTTTTCAAAATTTAATTGGTTCAGGTATAACTAACAAACGAAACAAAAAATTAAATTTGGCGGAGCAGTACCCGCCCAGGCCGCATGGAATATCCATTTATCGCAAAAAACGTAGTAATGGCAATGAGCACATGTTGCAAACCAAGATCTGTGTTGTTATTTTTTGTAACTTTTCTTAGAAAAAATAAGTAGTCAGAGACTATTTTTTGGACAATATTTAGATTTCATTGTTAACATATTTTATATTTCTAATATTTTGTTTATTTTATCTATGCTCTTTTTTTCTAATTTCCATACTTAAAATATTAATGCCATCTGGGTTAATGTTACTTTTCCATTACTTCGGGTTAATGAGAGCCAAGTTTTGATTAACCACAAGTGACTCTTATTATCCCTGATATTACAAAAATATGTTTTCTCGTTGAAGATGTCGAGGTCTCGTAAAAAAGATCAACGTAGTTTCGATATGTGATCTTGCACTTAATACTTCAACAAGTATGTTCAAATCCTTTTATTATTGTTTTCCTACTTAGGTATCTCAGTATTACATTTTATGCTGTTAGGAAAGAAAAGTGTATTATTTATTTTATTAACTTTAGTGGTTATTTGTTTAAACAAGTTTATTTAGCCACTAGTCGGTTTGCCTTCTTTCGTGATTATCGTTATCCAAAATTCCATTTTATTTTAAATGAATATAATATGACCATTTCTGTTAATGTCGAGGATGATACAGTTACGTCATTTTAAAGAGTTTTCCTCATGCGAAGCAATAGGAAATTGTTGAGAGATTACATCTTTTTCGAAATACGTTGATTTTTCCTTAAGTGGCTCTCATTTCCCCCGTCGCCCGTCTGTCATCAAGACATAAAGTGTTCTAAAGTAATTAAATGCACTCCTACACACTGCCCATACATTTTTATTCGTTGCTAGTTTTAAGCTAGGATACATTAATTCCCAAAATATGTGGATCTGGAGTTCAGAAAACCCTCATATTTTCATTGAAGCCCCACTCTTCCACAAAACGTTGGTGTTTGGATAGGTTTAAGTCCAAGAAGATTGATACGTCCAATATTTTTTAATGGCACACTAACAGCACTTAGATTTCGGGAAGAGATTTTGCACGATGACGAGTTGCAATTTGGATATTTTCAGCAGGATGGTGCAACGGCCCATGCTGCCGGAGATACTTCAAATTTCCTTCAAGAGTTTTTTGGAGATCGGATAATTAGCAGAAATATGGCAAACATATGGCTTCCGCTATCTTGCGATCTAAGCCCTTTGGATTTCTTTGTTTGGCCCTACTTGACCAATTTCATTTTTAAAACGCCCGATAATGATTTAGAGGAACTTACCCAAAGAATCATCGAAAAGTGTGATGAAATAAACAATTCTCCCCACATTTTGCAAAATGTTATTAATGGATGTCGCAGAGGAGTTAGAAAATGCGTTGAAGAAGACGGAGGCCATTTTCAACATCAGTTGTGAATTCACGTTCAACGTTATTTTCGTTGTTTCATTTTGTTTGGTTTCAAATGCGTAATAAGTCGTAATTATTGGTTATGATTTTCTGTTGACGTTACGTCAAGGTTAAATGTCAATTTGGCGATGACTGATCAAGTAAGGAACATACGTCAATAAGCGAAAAAATGAAAGCAACGCACTAGATGGGAAAATTTTTGCACACATGCTCGTAATTCCTTTTATGCCACATAAGCACTTGCAGTTTTACTTTTCAATTACTTCGTTAAGATCCTACTTTTATGTGTTCTTTAGCTCGGCTAAATTTGGTGCACTTTTATTTCCGAGTATTTAAAGATCTAGATTAGTTCTAGTGTGGTCGATTTCACTCTTAGACTTGCACTCCCAGCTCTTAGACAAATCACATGGTAGATCTTCATTCCTTGCATAAAGCAACAAATTGTCTGCAAAAGCAATTTCTGTTACTTGAACTGTTGCCAAGTTGTTATATCCCACTTTGAGTTTCTCTGGGTTTTTCTTCATTTCATTATCTGTGATAAAAAAATTAGTTACTAGAACAAAATCGGCTAATGTAAAAGAATGATCGATCCTTTGTACTTTGTACGATAACTCGTTTGTCACTCTAATTACGATATTGCCAAAACTGTTAGTATAAGTTTTGGCATTGATGTTATAGAGACCTTCTCTTCCTGATGAATTTTAATCAAAGCTAAGTCGTTTATTGAGAAAAGAAAAACGCCGAAGACAACAAAACTCTCTGTTGGTCACTCTTTCTTTAGTTGTCGAAGCTTCAACCTCACATTAGTTGGAATGATATCGCCGAATTCTTGACTTCACCTCATACATAAAAAATCAAACGATGCCCTTAATTCTGTAGCTACTCACATATTTTTTTTTGGAATAACTTGTTATCCTCCTAATCGGATGGATAAAGAACTATTACTTCTTTCTCTTTTCCTGGATAATGACCTCCTTGACAGATAGAAATAACTACTGCAAGGATTAAAATGTCACTTTTGAAGAGATCATAATCGTTTTTTAAAGTTAAATGTCCTAACTTCGTTTATTTTAACAACAGAAATGGATGGATACGAGGAACACATAAAACGAGTTGAAAAAATGTCAGAATTAACTCCACATTTTTATACGAGGGTAAAGCGGAATTTATTGAGAATAAGAAAATCTAGTAAGCCGTGAAAAACAAAACATCAGTGTTATTTAGAGCAACTCTTTATCTGTCATCTGAAGTTTAGTTGTTGAAGTTACGTTCGTTAGAACCGAAGTTACTAATTTTTTAAAGTGATATTACAAGTAAAAAAATGGAATTAACCAGAGGGCATTTTCGAATCATGATTTATTATGATCTTGAAAAAGGTTTAAGCGCTTATGAGTATAAAAAGAGTTTAGATTCGGCTTTTAGTGAACAAGCACCTTCCTTGGTCACAATTCACCGATGGTATAAAGAATTTGAATGCGAAAGGAATTCTGTTCGGCATCAAAAAAGAGCAGGGCGTCCTCCTACCAACAAAAACATTGCTGCTGTTAAATAATTAATTGAAGAGAACAATAAAGCCACTTATGCAGTAATAGAGCATCAACGAGCATCAACTCAAGATTGGATCCTCAGCTTAAGAACAATCATACACGATCAGCTGCATTTAAAAAAAAGTGGTTAGTCGTTTTGTGACGCATCACCTTTTTGACTTCCAAAAAGCAGAGCGTGTAAGAATTTGCCATGAAACATTAAATTTCTTAAATAATGGCAGACGCCAAATTTTTTTCAAAATAGTGACAGGTGACGAAACTTACATTCCCTTTTTCGACGTACCTACCCGCCAAGAGAGTCGTGTATGGATTGACGAAGATGAGGAAACTCCAATAATGACCAAGAAGCAGCGAGCCATGAAAAAAGTTATGTATGCGGTATTCTTCAGAAGTACGGGTCTAGTAAAGGCAATTAAGCTAGATGGACAAAAGCCAGTTGCAGCTGAATGGTACACTGAAAAATGTTTGCCTAAAGTGTCCAGTAGAGTTCCAGACTAGGGAATTATGCTACACCAAGATAATGCATCGTCCCGTACGGGCAGTTTTAACTCTCCAGTTTTTGGCTGAAAAAAATATAAAAGTAATAGAACATCCGTCGTATTCACCTGATTTACCAAAGTGCGACGTTTGGCTATTTTTTGGGCTTAAAAGGAATTTGCGGGGTAGAAGGTTCTCGTCAGAAGAAAAAATTGATGCCGCAGTTCATGCTTATTTTGAAGATATTCTGAAAGACGATTGGTTGGGAGTTTTTGAACAGTGGAAAGAAAGAATGGTCAAGTGTGTCATTGCTGAAAAAAGAAAAATAGAAAATATTTACTGTTTTTTATTCTCAATAAATTAAGCTTGACCCTCGCATGTGTTCTGAAAGTTACTTCACTGTTCATGGCAAATTTTTAATCTATTATTTGCTAAGATTTTCATTAATTCCGATTAGTGCCATCCAACTTTGTCATCTATTGGATTATTACAAAAGCGAATGTCTATAAATGAAGTGCAGCTTTTCTAAGTCCATTTCATAAGTTATCTTCCGCGAAATTCTTGATTTATAATAACTATACATCTTTTTAAATGCTTTATTATATGAGGAGTTTTCAAGACGGTGCAAGACGCGATATTTTCTAAATCAAACCCGCAGATAGCAGAAACTAATAACCATTTCACGTTGTGCGTTCGGAACTTGCAGGAAAGATAATGAGAAGCGATATTCTCAAACATTAGTATTAATTCGTGTTTTGATTCAAACACTCGGTATCGATTACGTAACACTTAACGTTAATTACGGCCAAACTCCGGCGTTGAAGTGTGAAAATGCATATCGGGAATGAGAATGCAGTTCCTACGTGAAGCTCGAGTGCCATCACATCGTAACTCAGGCAATGCACGGGGCGTGGCACACTAATCGATGCGATATTGCGATATCGATTGCTTCGGTTTTGCTTCACTTTAACCATTATTCTGCAAAGACATGGCACATCGACGGTCTCACGCGAACTCCCGCTATTTACATCCGTAAATAAATATTTATCTCGGTTCTAAATTGAGTTAATTTATCGTGCTGTTTCTTATAGGAAACCTTAATAAGCTAATAGTTGCTTTTTATGAGGTTCGATTTAACCAATTACAATAATAACTGGAAGAATCAAGTGAAAAAAAGTGGAAGGCACCCAGTGTATATTTTTCTTGATTTTTACAATTAACATTAATCAATATTTATTGTATTTATTAAGGAAGGAAAAACGATGGTGAATTAAGGACGGACTTGCCAATCTGTTTAACTTAAAATACCACACATGAAATGGTTAAAGAAATTTACAATTAGCAAAAATGTTTTTAATTAAACGATGAAAATTAACGCCATCATAATATTTACTCTCAGATATAATTAAATTATGTTGATATGCTTTTATAAAGCTGTGTATGTGTGTGGTAGGGTACCACCCAATGTTATGGTTAAATTTTTGTGTTTTTGAGTCTTTAAACATAGTCATGATGAACTTTAAAAATATTTAAAAAAAAAAAAACGATTTTCGTTTTAATGCTTTTTACAGAAACACCGTTTCACCTCCGTCGCATTCAACTGATTCGGAAAAACGTATTAAATTCATAAGTTTCAACCAAATTAAATGGAATCTGTTTTAGAATTTCATCAGTCTTTTTTATAAACGTTTGCTCCAATGGTTTGACTGTCACAAGTAATTTAATTAATAACATTTTGTATACAAAGTGTACATTTAAAGAAGTCAGGATGATTGTGCAGTGTACCAAAAATTGGTGTGAAATTTAACATCGGCTCGGCACCACCGCAAGTTCACGCTTGTTATTATTATAACGCGCAGATCTTAAACGTTGCGTACCCCCCGATGAATATTTTGTATAAATTTAATGGATAAGAAAAAGGATCGTCCGCAAAAAAATTAATGTATTCCTCTGGAGTTTCAGAAAACAAGGAGTTTGCTACACGATCGAAAAACTTATATTGCTTTTAAACACTTAAAAGAGCAACCCCGATAAAAGGCCGCCAATTCATGCTCCTTTGTAACAGATTAATTTCATTCTTGTCAAAAAAAGATACAGAAAATTTCATAGTATATTACACATGCTTATTTATTATACTTTTTCTGTTATGGTTATTTCATATAAATTTTCAGTAGCCACACACACCCCATTTAATCTAAAAAGAGTAAAAATGTTATCCTAAGTTCATACTTATTTACTTTTACTTTTATACTGTGTAAAATTAAAATATTAAGCAATTTCAATTAGAGGACTTGAATTTCAAATAGTACCTAGTCCTTTCTTTCACCAAGCGAAATATATTTCGCAATTTTTCCATTGAAAACTAATAAAACTAAGTTATTCGTCAATATTTTATCCCTTTGCCCTGTATGCATTCTTAAGTTATTGGACGAGACCGTTCCCAGCCTTCCCCATACATATTCCGATCAGCGGATATGGCCACATTAAAGTTGGCCATCGCCCGTGCTGAATACTGTATGAGTCGTCCGCTCATCGACGCCCTTCAAATATTCGTTATTATTCGGCCATCGCAATATAATCATAGTATGCGTACACGAAGTAACTTTTAATTTATTGCATTGAATTTTCGGCTCCGAGCGTATTCCGGCTTATTCGGGAAATTTGAACAACGGCTTGCGTTTGTTGCCTGTGTGTCGTTTCTCTTTAGAAATCCACGACACGCGCGCTGAATAACATCAGAATTCGTAACTTCTCGCCTGCTTTTGCCACCATTGAATACGGAAATTCTATACAAAAGTGAAAAGTTCTTTGCGATTCCCTTCTTTCCATTACGTATGTCCGTGTCGTTGACTCACGCTTAGAGCTTGGAAAGCTCTCAAACTGAAATGTTTTATTGGCCCCCCTCGCCTTCAATGAGAAGACACTGCGTATTTAAATTCACTTTTTTACATTTTTAAAAATTTTATAATATATAGTGTGTCTACGGATTTTCTTTCTTTTATTAAAAAATTTAAATCGCAACCAACCTTAATGAAAATACAATGTAACTAATAAATGTTGTTATAATTATACCGATATGGTTGCTATAATACATTACCATAGACAAGTTGAACGACAACAACGCCAACGGTGTATCTTATTTGAATATTCCGATTAACGTTAGATAACATTATCAGATCAGAGATTATATTCTAAACATAAATTTTTAATGCGCAATAATTCCGCGGGTATATTTATTTAAATTAGTCGCGTTGAATGTGTCTGCAAATTACTTACGTGCATGCAAATATGCAAATGTATACTCGGTTTCCTCATTATCGGGTCGCGTGTGCTATACACGGTTCGGCCCTCTCGGCCCTCGTGTGCAACGAGGGTGTTTCGTATTTGTTCGCACCCCTGCGTTCCGTAAAGCAATCGCCGGACGAGTCTCTTTGATGTCGTCTGACGCGAATCCTAAGTAACAACTTTTATTGGAGTCCAATATTTATAACCAAGGGAGATCGCGCTATCCGAAATTCGAATATAACCAAGATCAAACGAAAACCGAATATCCAATTTTTCGCTGCGCTTTCTATAATCGTATAGCCCGGAGCTGGCACATAAAAAATCGTTTTATTTATATTGACAATATTTGCTTTATGTAATCGGTAGAGTTCTGCCATATTTAAAGCTCGCCAACACAAGCGATTTCTTTTTTGCTTATAGTCTGTAAAAGAAATCGATCATTTTTTTCAGTTAAATAATAATAATTATCTCCTTGACGTATCACAAAGAATTGAATCACTTTGATATTTTGATGGAGAAAACAGATTTTAGATCAGATCGGTGCAATTCCCTTCATTTAGTGCAGATCTAAATCCAAATACAAGCAACGCCTTCAAAATAGTTGAAATGAAAAGGCAAATTGCAATTGCAATCATCTATTTATCTACGATCTCTTTTTCGCAGCGAGATTTTCGATTATTGATCATTTTTTTAAGTTAAATGATGATTATCTCTTTGACGTGTTACAAAGAGTTCAATCGCTTTGATATTTTGATGGGAAAAATAGATTTTAGATCGGACCATTGCAATTCCCTTCATTTAGTGCAGATCTAAATCCAAATACAAGCAACGACTTCAAAATATTTGAAATGAAAGAGCAAATTGCAATTGCAATCATCTGTTTATCTACGATCTTTTTTTCGCAACAAGATTTTTGATTATTGATCATTTTTTAAAGTTAAATGGTAATTAACTCTTTGATGTGTCACAAAGAGTTCAATCGCTTTGATATTTTGATGGGGAAAACACATTTTAGATCAGACTAGTGCATTCTCCCTTTGTTTAGTGCAAGATCTAAATCCAAATACAAGCAACGACTTTAAAATAGTTGAAATAAAAGAACAAATTGCAATTGAACACCCCAGTGCAAGAACCGGACAAGTACACCAAAGTAAAATGTTGGAAAACAAGGAAAAACTGTTTATTCTTTTTTATTATGATTTTGACAGTTTCTGTGCTACGTACATAGTTAATAGCTGTATAGGCGCTATTTTTAGGTAAATTTTAGTTACTAATTAGCTTTTGTTTCTTGTGCTAAATCAAATGTCTGGTTCTTGCACCTGAAATCCTTCTAGCGAAAATGCGTAATCAATGCGAAATATATTCATACGCCACAGGCTTATACTTTTCATTTTAAACCTGAGAACAAACAGATGGTGATTTGTATTAAAACAAAACATTTTTTTACAAAAAGGAGATGTCTGGTTTTTCCACCAAATTGTCAGGTACCTGGTTTTTTGCACAAAGAAAAAACAAAAACCGTAGCTTTTTAACTCTAATATTAGTTAGTTAGTAGTCGTTTTTTTAAATTTGTCAATAAAATGATTTTATAGTTCAATAACATTTCTTGATCAACTGTAATACGCGAGGCCAAGTTAATGATCCTGGCATATTCTTGAGGCAAGTAAACTTCTCATGTTTTTCTTGCGTTATCTTCCCAAAAGGTCACAGGGGAGAAAACTGTGGCCTGGTTCCGGTAGTCTGTGAATTTATCCATTTTTACCAGGGTATACAAAAACTGCACCATAACAGCGTTTTTATTTTGTGCGTTGCAAAATATGCAGCTCTGTGACGTCTAGTTTTGTTGGAACAAAATGATTTAGCAAACACTCTGACCTTTAAACAGTCAACCCATCATACAAATAACAAAAGCTTGTATTTAAGCTGGCAGAAATTATACATCCATAATTGTCGCTTATAGAAAACATCACCAGCTGCGAGAGAGAGCAAGGGAAAATTCTGTTGGAAATCCATTGAAATTGTTTCAATGTGTTGGTTAGCTATAGCCAGTGCAGTTTTTTCTTTCATGTCTTTATAAAATGTGTCAGCTTTAAGGAGATGTAATTTCTTTGCTGCTTCTAACTGGGTTTTGCCTGCAGCAGGAATTTTTACATCATATTCTTCACATGTTTGGTTTTTCAAAACTAATATTGAAATTTTCAACAAAATATTTCCGATGGTAGTCGTATTTAACTTTTGGATCTATTTTTCTTTTATTGATTAAACTAGTGTATTGCTGTGGTTCATACATCTCCAAATAAAGTTCATACATTTTCGAAATATTGAAAAGCGGGGACAGTACGATAGTGGCTTTGGTATTTCGAAAAACTCCTAATGTGTGTATCAATTTGATTGTTGATGTCTTGTGATATTTTATTAGGTCTTGTTGTGTGTTTCCCACGTTGACCCAGAGGTGTGTTTTTAAGTGATTGGTAATACGTTCCACACGACTTTTGGCAATGCACTGGATAGACATAAAAGCACGTTTACAAACGTTCAAGGTGTTGCCACCATGTCTTATCTATTTGTGTAACGAATAAATCAGTGAATTAAATTTATGCCTAAATGTAATGATAATCTTACCACATATGCGAAATTTGCACTCTTTGGTTTACTCGTTCCAGCTTCCACTGCCGCCTGATTGACTTTCTTTCGTTTTACTGGTGCAGATGTAATAAATTCAGCCAAATAAGAATTTTGTTTTGCAACTGGTAAAAACTATCAAAAATCTCTTGTGTAATGTCCACATCAACCTTTTCGAAACAATTGCTTCTACATGAACAAGCAGCTCCTACAACTTTTTCTGGTAAAATGCGATTTGATGAATTTAAATATTTTTTCCCCGAAGCACGTTTTACTTTTCGTATGTTTCGAGACCATTGATCTTACGCACTTTTTTTCCGACCTTTTCGATTTTCTAGATAAGAATGATCTTCCACCATGTGCTGTTCGCTTCCTAAGTGTTCTGCGCCCCCACTTGAAGAAACACTTTCTTCCAAACGTTCGCTACCATTTGGATCATAATCACTATCGTTATTAGTCGCGTATGGATCGGATTCACTTGCATCATTCATCTCTAACGTGTCCATGTTTACAATCACAGCCTACTGGCTAAGAAATGAACATGAAGTCACATGTCATGTTCATACACCAAACAACAAAATATAGGGAATACTGAGCAATAATCAGACACTCAACATGTTATGACGTATAACCTCCTCCAAAATCACGACAAACGATAGACGTGATATTTACTTAACCAGAACCAGACATAACTCAATTTTCCCAAAAGGTGGAGATGTCTTGGTCTTGCACTGGGGTGTTCAATTGCAATCATCTGTTTATCTACGATCTCTTTTTCGCAACAAGATTTTCGATTATTGATCATTTTTTAAAGTTAAATGATAATTAACTCTTTGACGTGTCACAAAGAGTTCAATCGCTTTGGTATTTTGATGGGGAAAACAGATTTTAGATCAGACTAGTGCAATTCCCCATTCGTTTAGTGCAGATCTGAATCCAAATACAAGCAACGCCTTCAAAATAGTTGAAATGAAAGAGCAAATTGCAATTGCAATCATCTGTTTATCTACGATCTTTTTTTCGCAACAAGATTTTCCGCTAATGATCGTTTTTTAAGTTAAATAATTATCTCTTTGACGTGTTAGAAAGAGTTCAATCGTTTTGATATTTTGATGGGGAAAACAGATTTTAGATCAGACCAGTGCAATTCCCTTCCTTTAGTGCAGATCTGAATCCAAATACAAGCAACGCCTTCAAAATAGTTGAAATAAAAGAGCAATTGCAATCATCTGTTTATCTATGATCTCTTTTTCGGAACAAGATTTTCGATTATTGATCATTTTTTTAAGTTAAATAATGATTATCTCTTTGACGTGTTAGAAAGAGTTCAATCGCTTTGACATTTTGATGGGGAAAACAGATTTTAGATCAGAACAGTGCAATTCCCCCTTCGTTTAGTGCAGATCTAAATCCAAATACAAGCAACGATTACAAAATAGTTGAAATAAAAGAGCAAATTGCAATTGCAATCATCTGTTTATCTATGATCTCTTTTTCGCAACAAGATTTTCGATTAATGATCATTTTTTTAAGTTAAATAATAATTATCTCTTTGACATGTTACAAAGAGTTCAATCGCTATAATATTTTGATGGGGAAAATAGATTTTAGATCAGAACAGTGCAATTCCCCCTTCGTTTAGTGCAGATCTAACTCCAAATACAAGCAACGCCTTCAAAATAGTTGAAATGAAAGAGCAAATTGCAATTGCAACAAGATTTTCGATTATTGATGAAAGTCAAGATCGATGTTACTATGTTTTGAAAAAGAAATAGATATTTCGCAGAATAAAAAAGTAAGAAAGAGTTGGAACGCTTTTTGTAATATAATTCCAATATATAAATAATCTCATGGTAAAAGCTTCACGGTTGGCAGCACTGCAGTAATACACTAATGCGTGGGTGGGGTAAGTGACACCTCGACCTGTCAGGACTTGAATAGTTGATGGATCACCACCGACTAGAGACGCTGACGACAACCCTTTAATGCCCTTTTATATTTATGTACTCTTTTCACCACTCTGCTCTCGCTAAAATCGAAAACATACTTTACCCGTTTACTATGTTATTACGGGCAAAATTTTGCGTGTACGTTCCATCAGGAGATTGATGCTTTATTGTAATGCTTTTTATTTCACTGATTTTTATTCATCCCAACGTGTTTCGGGTGAATCTAATCCCCGCCGAGCTGAGATAATGCCGGCCATTTTTCCGGACACCAGTCGCATTATTTTAAAAACTTTTTATATCCTAGCGACTCGGGAAACCATCAATAAGACGACAACCCTCCGCTATGGGGGTTTGGCGTGTTGTCATCATATTAAATCTTCCGAATATTTTCGCGTAAGTTCTTCGATCAATTTGAATAAGTATTAATGTAGTTCGTAAATCAATGAGGGAGAAATAAACCAAGGAAATTTATATATCTTGAGGATGTTTTTTTTTCTTAATTTATTTTAATTGTTGAATTGGCGATAAGCACTCTGTGTATTTTGGTAATCTACTGGCCATATGTTGCGATTGATGTAAATAAATTAGATAAATAAATTTTAATGGGCGCACGTTAGCGCCACAAGAAACTATTACCTATTTTATTGCTACCAACTGTGACCAACGTCCCTAAATTAAGCTGCATGTCACCGTTTCATATCATTCGGAAATAGCAGCGTATTTTAAGAGGGTCTCGCGTTGAGAACGTTTCTTTTTTTCAGTTTGGCCGCTGGAAACTAATGTTGATACGATTCGGCGGCCAATTTATTTATTTCCAGCTATACTTCGGTTCATCTGCATTTTTATTATCACACCAGCAAATGTTGTACGACAGAATTGCGTGTTTGTGTAATGGATATTGCGTGCGAAGTGTAAGTTTCGCAAGTAGCTTGATTCTCTCTATGTCCAGCTGCTATTTTTATAGAAACGACTTAATTACAACGTTTGAGGGAATTAATAACAAACTGAATTTCCTATTATTTTATTATTAATAAGGTTAATTAATTAAGCGCCTTTTCTTTTTACAATAAACCAGACAGCTCCAAATGGATTTCATTTAATATTAATCACTCTACTTTCAAATTGTGTAAATGTTCCACGATATTGATTTTAATGTGCCACCGAATAATATTCAGGCATGTAATTCAAACTGATAAAATCTTAAATAACTTCCACGTAACCTTACAACCCTCATCAAATTTTCTATAAACCGCGAACAATTTCTGACATGTCGGAGGGGTAAAAATCCCCAGTTTTTTAGAATAAAATTCACATTCGACGCACCCCGATGACCGAATGAATAAATAACGCAAAAATCGGCTGCATTATTGAAGCCTTCCCGAGCTTCGGTTTTATCGCCTAAAAAGTTTAAATCGCCTCGCTTATTTTTAATGCGTGAATAAAATCGCGGGGGATCCACCACGCCTGTTTATGTGAATTCTTAATAGAGAATGAGTCCTCTTTCAAGTTCTCAGCGTTGAGGGAGGGCATTCCTTTGTGAGTAGTAAAAAAAACGTTTTCAGTATAAAATCGAATAACTTCGGGGTATTTACACCGCATTGTCGAGCGTCCCTAAATTTTGGGGTGGATTTAAAATAACTCTGGTAGTAGTTATGCACGATTTAATATCATTTTTCATAATAATTTCAATGAGAAAGAAACTAATGGATAATGTCTTTCAATTATTAACTGAATCGGTGACCTCGTTTCATCCTGAAAGTTTCTTTCAGTTCGAGCTGCTGCTGTTGCGAAGATTCAAAAGCTATAAGCAAAATGTTATCAGCAAATGCAAGAGTAGGATAATGTTTTTGACTGGAATAAGGGACTCTCGAGTATAGAGCCCGGTTAGGCCCTTCGAGCTGCCAGAACGCGATAAGGAGACTTGCGTAAACTAGGGATTCTTTCCCTACATCCGTTTTATAAAAGAAAGCCCGTATTACAATTACCAACGATATAAATACATCCTTATACTTATTATTATATAAAATAACGATCGGGATTAGTTTATGTATGAAAAAAAAATGATTGAATAGATCAAGAATATTTTCTTATTTTTATCCTGCACGTAAGCTTCCTTAAGGAAGATGTCATCACTGATTTTCTTTCTCTTTTAATCTCTTGAAATATGCAATCTTTAAAGATACGTAATTAATAGTTTTTGTAAAGTTATAAATATCCTTCCATAAAACTAAAAACGATCGTCACGTGATAATACCTACGCCCTATACGCAAATGCGTTCCGAAAATTAATTATGTTAAGAACGAAACGTTTCATTTGTGCAGTCATTTCCTCGTGTGTTTCTTTTTTACCGCAAGTATCAGAGTGTAATACGGCCTTAGGGGTGAATATCACCCCTGTTATATGACTACATACGATGCTTCACTACTATCACACAAGTACTAATGGTGGCGAGGCACATCTCTGTTTTATTTTTATTATTTTTTTATCTCCGATGACCACTCAGTAATATTAAGGAATTATATTTCAATTTTCCATCCAAAGGTCGCACTGAAAGATAAATGTACGCCAGAAGGTCTTGTAATCAGTTTGGTTCGATGATGTAGGTGAGAAGCAGGAAAGTATTCCCGAGGGAAATAAACCGGGAACTACACAATTATACAACTATAAATAATTTAATGAATAATTATATAAATGTGTACGACTTCTAAAATCAGTTCTCGCCATAAATTAAAGTGAACTTTACAAAATTGAAAAGATAAAACGGATTGGGTTGAAAATTAGAAAGCAGAGTCGATTGCCTTGCTAATAATGCAAACTATATTAAATTTAAATGCCTGGAAGGAAAGCGGAGTCCTCCTTGTAACGTAAGTAGCATCTGCCGGGCTTATCTCGAGTGCCTCTGAAAAATTACTCCATTTCGGCGGCGAAGATTGCAATCTCTGGCGCCGTTACATTATGCTGACTGCTTTAGTTACTAAAATAAACCTCACTCCGCATATGCTTTACCTGTTTTCACAGCTTCACATGATTTAATGAAAAACTTCATTGTTTCGAATTTTTATGTAGCTAGCAAAAGGGAAACATGCCAAAAATTCTGAATTAGTAAACGTTTCAAAATTAAGAAAAAGAAAACACAGAAACAAATTCTGGATAAATTACATAGGAATTTATAAATTAATTTTCGTCAATGATTGATTCTAATTTCACATATACAATAGCTTTGTTTTATTTTTAAGCTGTCCGAAATTATACAAAGTTTCATGGACAATTAATATATTATTATTAGTGATATAATAATAGGGAGTGTAGCAGGTGCGGTAGGCATGCCCCGACGAGCCTGGGGGGTCCAAGCAAAATAATGAATGCAAATTTTATCGTAATCTGTAAATTTTGAAGGCTGGAATCTTGAAATGTTTTTTTGAAGTCAAAATTCTGACTTTGAAATTAAAAATTAATCCATAAATTCTCTGAACCCTCTTTAAATACAAATTGTTAGATTTATCTGCTCTTATTTGGGTTCCAATTCAAAGTGTGGCCACTTACTTTCATGATTTCCGAAGATATTTTTTGCAAAATATTGGATAAGTAATCGATTAATCGCCTAATTAAATTTTCGTAAAATTCAGAGAAAATTAAAAATGGAATCCACAATGGCTTTTCTCTGCGTATTGGGGTATTTTAAACAAAAAAAAAATTAGTTACAAATTATTACGCAATGTGACATGTTTTGTTTTAATTTAAATAATATTTTGTTTAAGTTAATTGAGATTCCCAGACTCATACGTTTGAGTTTTATGATTCCAATTTACTTTCTAATTCCGGTTTCTTACATTGTAACGCTAGCTTCAGTGTTGCATATAAATAGTACACTGTTGCCGAATGTTTGGGGAATTTTATTTTTAAGTTAAGCTTGAAGAGCAAACAAAGACATCTTTAAATATTCCATGGTTGCGTTCATAAATTATATCCTCTAAAGCAACTTGAGTGTGTAATCGGACGCACTGTTTACATCTCCTTGTAAGTAGGATTTGAAAAAGCGTTCGTTATCATGGAAAAATAATGCAAACACAAGACGTCTTGAAACAGATAAGCGAGACGCAAAATATGTTAAAAATCGTGAGTGAGAAAGATGCTCTCGGAAGTAGAATTTATGAGCATTTATTACTAGATCTACCATTTTAACCAGGTTTTTATTTAGACACAAGTTATAATTACAGCTTGACTTTAAGCCAAAGCTTAAACTTAGAAAACAATTCCGGAATTAAGCGGATTCAAACTTCAGCTTAAATTTAATCATAAATTCTGACCCTAGGGCCCAATTTCAATTAAAGCTCAAGCTTAAACCCCTAACAACGACTATTTCAACAATTGTTAAGGGTTTAAGCTTCGGCTTAAAATTGAACCGGAATTGTAGAAATGGGCCATAGAAGGTTATTTAGTATTTCTGAAATGTATATGGATAAATGGATAAATGGATAAATCCTCGGTCCCAACATACTTGACCAGGTTTTATTTTGATACAACTTATAATTTCAGCTTAACTTTAAGCCTAAGCTTAAACTTGCAAAACAATTCTAGAATTAATCGGATTCAATCTTAAGCTTAAATTTAATTATGGATTCTGACTCTAAGGCCTAGTTTAAGTTTAAGCTCGAGCTTAAACCCATGACAACAATTATTTCAACAATTGTTAAGGGTTTAAGCTTCGGCTTAAAGTTGAACCGGAATTGTACAATTGGGCCATAGAAGCTTGCTTAAAGCTAAGTTGTAACAAGTGTCTAAATAAAAGCCTGATCAAGTAGACAACATTTAGCAATTCTGATAATTTGTGACAGCAGCTTATTGTGATAACTTTTTTAGTTAAAATGGTTTTAGTACTAATTCACAAATTGCCTACCAGTTGATTAATAAGTGGATGCAAAATCTCTTCCCGATATCTAAGTGCTGCTAGTGCGCCATTAAAATATATTGGATCCTATCAATGTTCTCTGACTTAAACCTATCCTATTGTGGTTGGAGTGAGGCTTCAGTGAAAGGCAATTTGTGAATTAGTACTAAAACCATTTTAACGAAAAAAGTTATCACAATAAGCTGCTGTCACAAATTATTAAAAAATTAGTAATTCTAATAATTCTATTGCTGTTCTTTTCGGCAGGAAGAAAGATATATGTAATAAATATATGTATGGTAAGATATGGTAGATATATGTATGGTAAGAATTCCAAAAATTTTTTTGCTGCATCTTGGTTGCTTTTTCTGAATAAGAAATATTGTATTAATAATAATAATGCATTTATTTTTCTTTCTTTTCCTACAGTTCAAAAAAAATTATTATAAATAAAGAAAAGGAAAAGAAAAATCCTAAGGGTTAGTTCAGATCAGTGATATTAACTATTAATATCACTCCTGTTCTTCCACAGAAACCTTCAATCACAAAAAAGAAAAAAGACTAACAACTATTATGAAGGAAACCGACCAAACTACTAACTAGCAAAAATAAAAAAGAAATTACTTAATACTTAACCTAATTGTTCTACAATCATACTAAATGAAATAAACAGAAATTAATTACTTCAAGACATACATAATACAATGACGTAATGAAAATAGCACATTGTTGATACTACTGACTGGCAAAAAGACTTTTGCGAACTGCACCCCTAAACAAGATAAGATTCAAATTTTTTGTATAAACACTTAGATTGTTATAAAAAAGATATATATTAAAAGAAAAAGAACGTTCAAAAAAAGATTTATAAAATGGAGGAGTGATAAGGTTCTTATTTCTAACATTAATATTATGAATATCTGTGCGAAAACGTATTCTATTATATAGATAAGGGGGGTTTTCGTGCGTATTACTTGATGAAAAAGTGTTAGAGTTTGGAGGATCCTCCTATTCCGCATGTTTAACCAGCCCAAATCTCTCAGTTTATGGGATACTCTATCACGATTATGCAGGCCGAAAATAAACCTTATACAGGCATTTTGTACCTTTTGGATACGGGCTGAATCAAGAGTGTCTAAGCAGGGGCCATATACAGGTGTACAAAAATTAAACAACGATAAAATCAAACTTTCTCATATTACCATATGCAATGCCCAGCTTTCTAGAAATATAATCTCTAAAACGGAAGGTGTTGTCCATCAGAAGCCCTAAGTTCTTCACTTAGTTCACTTAGTTCACTTAGTTCTTCACTTGTTCAGTCAAAGGTATATTTACATTGTTTAGTTGAATATGTAAATGATCCTGAAGTTTACATATATCTTTTTTCCTGCCGAAAAGTTACAGCAACAGATTTATTAGGATTAATAATAAGTGAATGATCAGCAGAAAAAGTTGCAATTCTTTTCAGGTCATCATTGATTTTGAGGACAGCACTCTTAGCTTCATCAGGCCTAGAAGATTTATATATTTGAGTATCATCTGCATACATCTCTATATAGCAGTATCTGAGTGTAAGCGGAAGTAGTAAAGTAAAAGGCCTAAAATAGACCCCTGGGGAACTTCCCTTTTTAAGGGTAGTAATTCAGAATTGCGGTGTGCCAGATAAACATATTGGGCCGATTAATTAAAAATGAATTCATTAGAGATAAGGATTCATTACTGAAACCAATATGACGGAGAAGAGCTTTTAATATATGATGATTAAGGGTGTCGAATGCTTTGCTGTAATCTAACAAAATTAACAGTGTAAGTTTATTGTGGTCTGTAGCTTCGATAATGTCATCTGAAACTCGTGGTGAAAATTTGATGTTTTCTAAAACGGCTTGACAGTCAGGTAACAAATTATATATTTCTCAGTGGTTATAAATTTGTTCAACAAGAATTTTTTCTAAAATTTTACTTAGGTTGGGAATATACTTATGGGGCGTAAGATGAATCAATTTTAGGATTGCTGTTTTCCATGCTTGATGAAAAATATGCTCATGTAAACGTGAGTTGACGATATGAGTAATAAAAGGAAGAATATGAGGCAGACATAATTTTAACATGGTAAAATTAATTCCATCACAACCCATAGCCTTACTTTTAATATTCATTAAATGTTTTAACACAGTATTTGAATCAACTAAGTGGAAATCAAAATTTAAATTAAGATTTTAAAGGTAGAATTATTGTAATCATTCAAGATATGTGAAAAATCATTACTCGTTTCTGGAATACTGTTTACAGAAAAATTATTGATTTCATTAGCATTTGATAAATATTATTACGTATTAAATGCAGCTTCTTCATTTCAGACCACAAACGTGTATTATTTTCCTGAGACGCTAAATGTTCAAAGTAGGCCTTACCGCTACAAAATGCAAAGAGTTCATTTAAGACACGAGGAAACTGATTTCGCGGAACTTTTTAACACTTCTCAAAGTGTGATCTCAAGAACAGTTACTCGCTTTAGGCAAACAGGAACAGCTGCAAGAAGATCTGGTAGTGGATCAGAACGTGTAAACTACTCCAAGGGAAGATCGATTGTTGATCGTTCAGGTCAGGAGACAACCTTTCGCAACTGCTCGTCAGCATATGCAAAACCTTATCAATGCCACTGGTACTAGAGTATCAGACCAAACAGTAAGAAACAGACTGTGGGAGGCTCGATTGACTTCATACAGGCTTCAAAGACGGCCTCCTTTAACAAGGAATCGCAAACGTCAGAGAAGAATATGGGCCGAACAAAGGCTTGAACAAGCTACTCCTTGGGAGGACATTTTCTTCACCGATTAGTCACGTTTTTGCATTCACAATGATAGTCGTTGTAAACGGATCTAACGAGAACAGGGACGTCGTTGTTTGCCCCAGTACATCCAATCAGTCATGGCCTTTGGTGGAGGCGGTGTTATGGTGTGGGCAGGAATCAGCTTGGGATATCGCACTAACCTTCATATCTTTGATGGGCACGTAAATTCAAGACGATACGAAGAGGAGATTATCATGGGTCACGTCCCACCCAGAGGAAATGAAATTGGACGTGAAAATTTAATTTTTTTGGATGGCAATGCAAGACCACGTCGTGGTCAAAATGTGATCAGGGCCCTTAATGATAATGAAATCAATCACTTACCACTTACTCCATGTTCACCAGACCTCAACTCGATAGAACATGTTTGAGACATGTTGCAAAAGAGGATGGATAATCATAATCCTCAACCTACGACTCTTCGGGAATTAAGACATATTCTTCCTATTCTTTGGCACGAAATTCCACAAGAGCATATTGATAATTGTATTGACAGTATGCCTAGCAGATGCCAAGCTGTAATTGATGCACGAGGGGGCTCAACTCGCTATTAAATCTCTTTAAATGTAAAAAAGAAAAAAAATGCCTACTTTGATTATTAAAAAATGTTAAATTATTCAATAATTAAAGCGTGTTGCTTTTTTTTGTGTTTTAATATGCTGCGTGTAACAATATTTCTTTCCTGAAGTTAAACTGTATGTACATACAAACTATATCCCTTTTCAATTTTGAGTAGTTTATTAAACATTAACAAAATGTTTATATTAAGGAGGGTCAGACTAGCCATAATGAAATAACCAACGTAAATCCGTCGCTAAGCTCTCAGTCTATAATCTTTTCCTAAATTCAAAGCAAACAGGAAATAAGTATTTTGTTTATTGTAAAACAATAAAAGTTCATAATCCATAGCTTCAGTATCACAATTTCATAAACATTTTTTTAATTGTGTAAAAGCCAATACAATGTAATACTTATTACTTGCGATTTTAATTATGATATAATTCATTTTATAATTTCTGCAATTAGTATTTCTGTCAAGGCATATATATAACAAATACACCAGATTTATACAACTAATTTGCAGTACATATTTCGAGTACAGGGAATGACATTAACATTTCCAAAAAATCATTTTGTAGTGCGTTTATATTTTGCATTGTATACTGGATTTCTAGTTCAGTTTCCATGGATTACTTTTATGCTAATATTACTTTCCTGCTTTTTATAATGAAAATGTCCATAAAAGTTATAATATTTTCAACGTTGTTTGTAAATATTACTAAAATTGTGCCGAAGCTTATCGAGTACTTATCCAAAACTGTCAAATTTAGTTTATGTCATTATTTAATGAATAAACTAAACAAATTTAAGTTTAATTTAATTTTAACGATAAATTTTAGTTAAATTTTTTAAATACAAAAATAAAACGTTGCAACCGAGTTTGAAGTAGCTATCTAACTACGTCTCTCGTAACTTGGAAAATTTCTCTACCGCATAATATTTTACGATGAAAAACAAAACAAGAGATAAAAGACCACGAGAAAGGCTTTTGTTCCACGTAAATTGAATTTGAAAATTGGCTGCCGCTCCTATACTAACAAACTAGCTTCTCCCGCTGCTCTACATTCTTTGTTGCGAGGTTTTAATTTTCTAAAATCACATTAAAACAACGCACACACTCTCAAAATGATTTACGTACGGAGATTATACGTAAATAATTTAGTTTTAAAATTTGTTCCGTCATCCCGGTGAAGAAGTAGTTTAAACTCAGTAATAGAATTTAATTAGCGTTAGTCCTGGATAAGGATAATAAGAGCTGAGGTACACAAAGCCTGAAACAATAGCGGCACGGGCCAGTGGACTCGAAGAATCAGAGTTTCTAATGAAAATGCTTAGAATTCCTATAGTATCGCGAAATACCATCTTATACATAGAGAGCATTATCCTTTGCTTTTCTGTTTTCTTCGCTCATACGGATTCAGGAGTTTTACGTCACGTTGATTTCGCGCAGGATTTGTAAGCGGACGCGAAGTTTTTCTGTCGTCTCAGCTGATTTTCTTTAACATTTAGTCAAACTAGTAATTTGATTATATAGGGGAGGCTAATCAATTCTTCTTTATTTGTACTGTTTCGTATTCAGTTCGCACGATGCCGTCGTTGTCAGCAAGACAATTGACTAACGAGTCAACCACAGGCAACAAACAAGATTTTACAACAATGTATATGTATAAAAGTATAAACAAGTAAAATGCTATTAAGTATTGTTTGATAAAGGGAGTGGAAATAAAAACAAAATTGATAAATCACATAATTGCCGTGTTACTAAAATTCACATTGTAAAAACTTGTTGTCAAACAAGAAGAGAACTTCGTTCACAGCTATTAATCGATTATATCTCACGACAATATTGCTAACTTGCATTAAGGCATCACTATATTATTTCTGCAGACGTATCCATTATGTGCTCTACAGTTAAGTAGCGTTATAATTGCATAAAGGTGGCGCTGTCTGTCTGGAATATAACGTAATTAGAAAACTCTCAAGCAAATGTGTTTAGGGGGAAATAATTCTGCACTTAATTGAAACTAAAAACATCAAGTATATTTTTATGTTTCACTTTACTGTCGGACTTCCAATATAGGAAGTGGATTTGAAGTTTGTTTTCATTTTTGTGCACATCAAGTTTACGACATCTTTGAGTAAATTCGTTTAAAAAATTATACGTTAATCATTAATTAGGATATTTGAAAATAATTTAAATAAAATATTTAATAAATTTAAGCAAGGCATATACAAATCGTTTTCCTTTATTTATATGATTCTGGTTTAACCAACTAACTAAGCTAATAGTTAAGTAACTATTTTTTAAAAATTATTTTAAGCTTCTCTCGATCTTCGAACGGATCCTTGAAAGGTCCTTAAAGAATTATTACGTTGCTTATCATATTTTTGAGAGTTTTTCTTAAAAGGACCATTGCGTTCAGAAATTACAATAAAAAATGGTCCTCGTTTTTTCAGAATTAGAAACTTTTGACCAAGCAACGGTTTCAAGTTTCAGTGAAACAGGCGGTATATTAAAATATTTCATTATTTCACACATTATCCTCAATTAAAACATGAGTTTTTTTATGTGTTTAATTTTAATATTCATTATTTTGACCACTTTTCGAATACATAAAACAAGAGTCGACAAACTAATTTCCATTGAATAACAAATTTTTATATTTGCTTGGATCTGAGATTTCTTATTGTCATTGCGCTTCATCCAAATGAACCATCCGAATGCATATGAATTCAATTCCATGTCCTGCAATTATCCGGGATTAGTTTTCCCAAAGTTGCGGAGAAGTAAGATTTCCACCCCCCAGAAACGTAAGGAAATGAGAGCAGGGGCATTAATAAGAATAACACCGAGAATTGCATGTGTATGTATGCGAGTTAGCGGGGTGAATAGAGTGCAAGGGGGTCGTGGGGGTGCAGAGAGTGAGAGTTGTCACGCACAGGGTTTGATTGGGCTGCTGGCTGATCGATATTGAAAGATTCACCCCCCGTCTGGACCAGCCGCTACTACTCGTGCTGCTTATGTAGAACAACTCAGATTTTACTACCACTTTTGCCTGCATGTTCTAATGTTCACACCGGTATTGTTGGGGTAATTATCCAAGGGTGCAAAAATTTTATTAAAACGTGACATTCAAAATAAATTGTGTCTCAAGAAAATTATATCTTTTCATAATACACACTGTATATATTTACATTTTCCAAAATTAGTTTTCAAATTGAACTGGTACTTGAATAAGTATTTTCGACGAATAGATTATATATTTATGTTCATAAAGTGAAAAAAAAAACGTTATTTAATGGGGTATACTATTAAGATAAGGCAGAAGTGCAAATAAAAAAAAACTAAAAGAGCATCGAGATTATGAATTATGAAAGATAGTTGTTGTGCTATCAAAACTTTATTCCTTGTGTGGCGTTTGCCCCCTGCAGTTATTTGGAAAATATAATCTACTGGGGAAAATTGAAATGTAAGGATATTACTCTTAAACGATCGAAGTCGTCTACCTCCGTTAACTTCGCAAATAAATTAATCGTTACTGGCTTATTCTTATTACTATTAGACAAGTTAAGTAGGCAGGCGCATTACTTTACGTAAGAATTACCATTAATATAAACGCAATGAAAATAATTACTTGGAATACAACTACAACTTCAAATTAAATAAATAAATATGAAAATGTTATTTATGTTTGCCGTAATAATGCCTCGTTTATAAATTAATTATAATGTGCAGCGTAAAATATTTTAATGGCAGGTACAAATATTATATGCAATAAAAAAAAACATTCCTGCTAATTAAAAATGCTTAATTATGATTAATTTATGTATTTATGTCGAAACAAATTACTTTAAAGTTAGTAATTCATACTTGACATATAATTTTGCATGATATTATTGCACTCAGGCCGGGTCATTAACTGACATATATTTTGTGTCCCAGATAATTAAAATATACACGTCGTGCAAAATGTGTGCGTCCATAAACTTTCCTATTAGAGAATTTCGTTTCATAACTCTATGATTTAAATTCTGCGGTGCAACAATTGCGAATTAATCAGCTAAAGCAATAGAATTCCTAGTAGTTTCGTGTTCGTTAAAACTAATTTAGAATCAAACTAAAAAAAAAAATTCTGCGCTGGAAAATGCCACTGCTCACGACGCAAATAAACATTTCAGATTAGGATCTCCAGGTCAATTCGGTTTTGAATGTAAGTTACCACATGCAAATTTTTAAATTGATTAGTGAGGTTTAAATAGAATAAGGTTTTAAGAGACCGTTCATGTCAGGACAGTACTCATCTTGTCCACGAGACTACAAATATAAAACCAAAATTGTTGAAAAAATGTGCTGGAATATTTTTTGGATGTTGGTAATGTATGATTTTTGTGGACAACATATTTTCTTTACCCAATCCCAATTCTTTTTGTTTACCATCAGATTACAACAACAAAACACTTTGAAGACGTATATGTATGTATAGGGAAAACATGTTGAAAAGGTTTAGAGAAGATTATCAGATAGTCGGATGACAAGCGGCAGGATAATTTCGGGTCAAAGCAGCAAAGGACTAACGATTCTTATAATAAGAATTTAGGATAATACAATAAATTAAATGAGGTCGCCATGAAAGGTGCATGATGACAAAGTATAATTATGAGCCACGACCAAAATACATGATGCATCTTCTAAATCGTAACGCCTTAATTTTGGAGAATAGGCAACCCATTCTACTTCTACATTTTATAAAAATACGACGTAGTTTCCGATTTGATTGATTGGTTGCCTATTCCAAATCCTCAGGGGTCAAGACTTAAAATGAGCATTTTTAGGATGTATGGGAAAGTAGCCATGCTCAATAGTTATAATTAAAGTTGTGATTGGCAAGATCGAAGAGTTAACGAAAGAAAATGAAATTTTAAAGTAATACACAAATAATATATGTATATATAGAACATCAGCAGCAGGAGCCATGACAAAGTCCTTTTATAAAAAAAACAAAACGTCGTCATTGTATGCTTTCGTTAACGACTTATTCAAGAAAAAAGAAAGCAAGTAAATTACATTTTTATTCATAATGGAAAGGATTATAGCAGGAATACATGTATCTAATTCTTACAAGAGATTTTCAAATGGTATTCCTTCAATGCAAACAATAGCAGGTTGCAACTGGAAGTCGAACTCCCACCAGTATGTTCTTGATGATTAATGTTAATAATAATGTCACATTAAGTTTTACACGTAAGGCATTTTTTAAATGAAAACTCTCGAGGAAGGTGGATTGCTAACATGTTCTCATGCCATAACTTCATCGGTTATCAAATCTAAATCTTTTAGACCCGATTTTACAATCGTCGGATAAACTCTTGGAATAACGTCGGATAAAACTCTTGGAATAACGTATCGTAAATATGGAGGAAGGTTAAAGGATATTCGGCGAATAGTTATTCTCTCCTTATTCTAATTTGTAAAACTGGGTCATAGATTCCTTTTTCTTCAAGGTGTTATTAAGGGAAAGATTTATTGTGAACCTGATGTGTATGCCAAAGATGCCGCAGCTTCTAGTCATGCTCTTTGGGATTATATAACGAAAACATGTTTCCATGTTGCATCATGCTGACGTTTACATTGAAAGAGGAGAAAACCTGTGTGAACATATCCTGTAAAAATTAAGTACGGGTATCAGTATTGTATAGTCCGTCTAGAAAGTATCCGAAACAAAGAAAATAACACTGCAACTTTCAGTTTTTGAATTTATGAACGAAACAAGTACAGTAAAGGAAAACAATTTTAATTATTTGTTTACGTATTTTTTGTTTAATCCTGAGAATTATATTTAAACGTTCAGAGATCCTTAAATCAAATCAACTGCATCTTGAGTGGACTTATACTGGGTTTCACTAAAGTCAATTAAACTTAAGAATAATCATTCCTATATCTTCAGCACATGTAACCATAACAACGTTTACTTTTAACCCATGATTAAATTTAAGCAACGTTTGCGAAATCCACCATTGGTGTTCCATAGCATTATTTAATTTTGTTCTTCCACAATTTGGTCCTAATAAATTCTTTTTCTTTAATTATGAACTCTGTTGAAAATATATTCTCCTTTCTTAAATTTCTCAGATTTTTCTGTTCATTTCAAATTATTAACATTCAACAATTGTGGTCACTTTGTTTATTAAATTCTTTAGATATCAATTTATATTTGTCAAGTCAGTCACAAACACTACTTACGATAAGAATTCCATATATAAACATATGCAGCTAGTTTTATGATTAAAAAAACAAACCACCAGGACACTTTTTAAGAGAGAAGGTTAAAGAGACAAAACTTCAGATCACGCTTTTTTCCCTGCATCCATTAAGTAGGAGTAGGCGCTTTGGTAGCATATTTCTAGCAGGATTTTCTTAAACTAGTTCTAAATACATTAATGTTGTCAAGACATT
Organism: Serrognathus titanus; assembly: GCA_039766575.1. Classification (NCBI taxonomy): domain Eukaryota; kingdom Metazoa; phylum Arthropoda; class Insecta; order Coleoptera; family Lucanidae; genus Serrognathus; species Serrognathus titanus. The sequence goes on from CM077912.1 coordinate 7,482,576, forward strand.
TGATGTCTCTAGGTACGTTGTTATATATATATCTTGGACTTTTGTTATACGATTCTATTTTTTAACAATGATCGTTTAATCTTGTGTTATACTCATGCACTAAGAATTTTTAGTAAAATCGCTAAAGTTTAGTTTAGTAAAATGCAACAAATATAAATATATAAACTAGGTAAAGACAAAATCTGCATGTTCTTAATGATCGATTTATAATGATCATTATTGCCGTCACCATCCTTATTGCACGTTTCTGCAGAATAAAAATCTCTTCAGCGTATGGTGAGTTTTCCTTGGATACGAGTCCATACCGCATGTTACTTTCAAAGTACCCATAGTATACACTCCATAATGTAATGTCAGAAACAATTTCAGAGGCGGCTCACTAGATAACAAACACTAGAAAGTTTATCACTAAGTAGTGTAATGTGATTCACCCATGAAATATTTCAGAGATTGTCACTATCAGCAATTTTACACTATTGAAAGGTAACAAGCTGGTTTTTTCACATCTCACCAAGCGCGTTTCGAATTTATAAGTACTTCTGTTATTATTATCTGTTTCTGTTAGAAACACATCACTGAGGTTTTATTGCTACTGAGTTCAAAATTGTTTATCGCACACCAGTTGAGGATTTTGAGATTCGCTTCGTTTACTTTAGTTATTGTAGTTTGAAGTGTCTTGTTTTTAATTAATAAACTGCTGTCATTGGTGTCACAGGTCGTTAATATATAGTAGGAAAAGAGTTGGTCCTAGGGTAGAGCCCTAAGGAACTCCATAGGCTGTGTGTTCTTTTTGGAGACTACGTGTCTTGAATATCCATTTTCTTTATGGAGAATTTTGGTTTTCTGCTTCCGACCTGTTAAGTATGATCTCAGCCAATTATTAGCAACTCACCATTATTTAAGGCACTATAAGCATTATCCAAAAAATTCAAAATGTCATTATCAGTAGTTTTAAGAGTCTGGAAAGCATACTGGTGTCTACTTATTATGCTGTGGGTTAATGAGGACTATATTTATTCGATTTAGAAAGATGTTTTCAAATATTTTTGAGAACACTGACTGTATGGCGATGGGTCTGTAATGATTTGCTTTTCCTTTATAAATTGGCAGTATTACAGAAATTGTGATAGTTCAATAAGCTGAAGACAACACACTACCTTTTCTTTATAGATTGGAAGTATTAGAGGAGTATTTAGAACTGCTGGGAAAATGCCACTAATTAATGATATATTTATAATATAAGTCAAAGGGTTTATAGTTTCACTTACAGAACGTCATAGCAAATGACATGGTACATTGTCATGATCAGCACCACTTTTCCTACTGCATGTTAGAACAGTTCTCATTACCTCTTCTTCTGTAACCCATGTATATAGTATTACTTATACTTTTGCAATCTTGTTGGTATGTTTCAGTATCTTTGTTTTTTTTATATTTGTGTTTTTCTCCCAACTTCTGCTACAAAAAATTCATTAAAACATTCAGCTACATCGAAAGAGTTTATTAAGACGTTACCATCTTTATCTTTTATTTGGTAGTTATTTGTGCTTTTGTTTTCAATACCTTCATCTTTAATAATTTTCCAGGATGCTGTAATGTTATTATTTGCATTATTTATGTATTGATTATGGTGTTTTCGTTTGATATAATTTATCAATTTTGCAAGCAGCATTTTGTGATTTTGTAGAGTAGTTGTACTTTCAGATGTTCCTTGTGATTTGGCCTCCGAGTGTAGTTTCCTCAGTTCCTCTGCTGATTGCAACATTTCAACATTGACTCAATTTTTTTTTTGTTATTTTATTTTTACGCGCCTCATAGGATAAGCAGCTGGAAAGCAAAATAAAAAGAATCAAAGATACTCCGGAAGGCCACTTGCGTTCTGTACGTACATTTCGCTCCGATCTGATTTTTTAAGTAGAAATTTGAAATGTTGATTGTTTTCTTTTGAGGATTTTCTTTTCTCCACGTAAGTTGCTTGGTCGTTTTTCTCATCCTCTTGATTACCATTAGACGTTGATTGATATTGTATCTTCTACTGTTTTAGCTCTATAATGTTCTGCTTGAAGATTTGTAAAAATATTATCAATCCATGTATCTCCTTTATTTGTAATTCTCGTTAGAGCATCTACTGTTGCTTCGATGTCAAATATCGAAAAGATCTTCTCTTGACACCTTACTATTCTCCATCAGATTAACATTGAAGTCTCCACTTATGACTACGTAGTAATCCTGCTACGTGTCACTAATTATAAACAGAAAAGATTCTAATCTTTCTAAAAACTTGCAACTTGCGGCGTCCTGTAAATTGTAATGATAACATACCTTCTCTGATTTTGATAAAAATACTGCGATCCGAAGATATGAAAATATAAGCTGCTTTCTTTCGCTGAAAAATTTGAATCGTGATGCGAATAATTTTTCTTTGCCAGTTCTAGATCTGAATGCATTTCAATCCAAACGGTTCGTCAAATTGGCAAAGAGGATTACCGAACGGGATTGAAAGATCCATTTAGGAGAGAGCATTCATTTTTGAATCTAAATGCGTTATGTTGCGTTTGGATCAAACTAAAGAAAGTACCTATAATATAATATGTATAATAGACAATATATTGATAGAAATTTCAAAATAATGGATACCAGACAATCTATAATTCATTTTGTTATATCTGAAAGTTAATTTGTTAAGTTGTTACCTTTTTTCACAAATAAATCACGAACAAAGGCACTATTACCATTATTTTTATTTTTGGGACACCTGTTGGTGCTCCTACAGAATAAAATTTGTTTAAAAAATAGAAACCTAAGAAAACAAATTTTATAAATCATAAAAATAAAAAAAATACTCCTAATAAACTGAGGAAACGATGATTTTGTTTTTATTTCAAGAAGTAAAGTTTCTTTCAAGTAAATTAATTAATATTAAAGTAATTTTTGAAGACAAACAAAAACAAAACAGTAACAGTAACGTATTGATAATAATAAAACTTAAATGAGAGTGTTACAAGCTTTTATTATTATTATTTTTTTAATATTATTGCTTTCAAAATCGCACAAAGAGATGGTGCAAGTGTAACGATTGCAGTAGAACTAAAATGCAGAGGTCAACTTGTCTCATTATAGGTGAAGCGAAGTCAAAGTTGGAACCAATTACATCCCATTGTTGCCAACGGCAGGATCTGCCGCTTGAAATGTCCCTACATTCTCTAACTAGACATCCGGCGTAGAGATTTCAATTTACCGATACCGTACATTAAAAGTCCTACTACTATGGAATTTATTATTTTATTTTCGTTTAGCGCACACGTCGGCCATCAATTTTTGTTATTTTTATTCTCAATAATTTTATAATACCATCTTGTGTTTGTTTTCGTGCATTTATTATTCGACTTGGACATAAATTTTGTTGTGTATAATTTTTTGTTCGAAATGGGCTAGAATGTTACGGACAGGAAATGCCGCTTTTATTTTAAAATAAATATTATCAAAATCGTACAGATAACGTTATGAAAAAGCGGGATTAATGATCCTTAGATCCTGACGCGTCCTGCTAAGGTTCAAATGATGATTTATATGCTGTCGTGTCACGCGTTGAATGATACACTATGCTAAAGCATCCAGTAACCAAGCGTTCCTGAATAAAAAGTGCATTTTCTATCATAAATCATCGATAATTCAGTCAGAAAGCATCAAAATCATATCAGACGCTTTTTAACTTTTTAGTGCGGCGGGAGATGACTTGCAACAATTCCTACGAAAGGCGCTCAAGCACAAAACAACCGTATTTAAATCGTACCGTTATACGGTACGATTGATTCGTTTCTAGTTGTGGAAATATTAATTAGGTTTTCCCGAACGACTGCGATTTTATGGTTAGGAAATAAAATGCGTTTGTGTGCCGGGTCGTTATTTTCGGCGTTTTTTGTACATTCAAATGGAATTTTACTTGGGCTACACAGAACTGCAATAATAAATAGAAATTCTTGCGTAAAAATACCGTGAAAGCAGTTATTGAAAAGGTATCCAATTTACGGAGTATTACCTGACTTTGAATAATAAAATCTCATTACGAAATCAGTCAGGAATTAATTAGCATGACCTGCAAAACGAGAAGTAAAATAAAATATTTCTATGACAATTCGTTTACCGGTATTATAGATATTTCATGGTTAGAATTAAGGAAAATATAAATAATAGTCGTGGTATTTAATCCTCGCTGCTATTTTATTCGTTAGTTTTTTATTTTTCATTTGCTGACTAACACGTTGATTATTTGTGCCAGATTCTGAAATGACACGATTTAAACTTATATGTATAAGAAATATTCATATCCTTAGCTGTTTTCTTTGTTTTCTTCAACTTTTGATTTAAAATTTTTCCTTTTGTATTTATTTTGACATTCTGCTTGTATATTTTATGCTATGGATTCACTTTTTATAACAAAGTATATTTAATTTTGATAATTTACTTTGATTATTAAGTTGCTCTCGTTTTATCTTTTCTAACATACAGTTACTATCGGATCAAATGAAGTCTACTGTAAAATTCAAATGCATGTAGTTCGAACAAGTGTTCTCTCTCCAGGAGATAACCCCGAATCGTTTAATCTAATTCAGGAACGTATATGGACCCGCCATTTTATAAGGAAGATAAAAAACCTCGGCTCGCTCGATCTAATTTACAATTTAAAGCGAGGGTGAACAAGAAAATTTTCTATTGGCGGAGGAATTTAAACCCCGCGGCCTGAAAGGGCTTCGAACGCGCGAGGGTTGATCTCGCGTTTGCGTTATGCAGAACAGGCCCAGGATTTTACTTGAAATATGCGTCCCATCCCATTGGAGGTGAATTTACATAAGGGGTTGCTTTTTATTGGCAGAGCGTTAACCCCTTCACACGGCGAGCACGGAAGGGTCACGAATTTTTTTAATTTCTGCGTCAGTGCGATACAAAACAGCGGCAAGGAACAAAGGCCAAAGAGGAAGCACGGTACCGTTTTATTGCGACGCCGAACTCAATTAAATATTTTAATACTTGAAAATGTTTTTATTCAATGTGAAGTTTATGAGCTGCAACAAAGATTTTAATAATTAATGACATTCCGGGGAATGAGTAATTGCGCTGGACGTGTTGGTGAGTATAAATTAATTTCTTTTGTGAAAGGATTCATCGGGATTATTGTTCCGGTGAATTCGAACAAAATAATTCTTTAAATTAGCGGCGCTGAAATTACTCGGAAATTTCATATTCTTTTTAACAACACAATTTTTTAAATTAAACAAAAACGTATATGGGAAATTGGCAGTCAACATTTCAGCCTACTTTTATTCGTCTTGCGTTTCGCAATCAAGACGTAAAAGTGACTGTAAAGAAAATTCATATCTTCCACTAGACTTTCAGATATATGATTGGTGTGTGATCGCACCTTAGGGATTCACGTGGTCAGGGGATTGCAACCCTGGCGTTGGTGTTACGTCAGGCCTATGACTAGGATTTGAATGCATACGGAACCCTCGAGAGCACATTTGTTATGTTACATATTTCTAACCTTTTTCCCTTATTTGTACAGAGCGGAAAATTCAACTCTACTATTTCCAGCCACACCTTTCAACGCATCCAGGAGATTGGGTAAACTGATAATTAATCATTATTCTGGATGGTGAAAGTTAGAAATATCCAGCCAATTAAGTTTCTAATTTTTTTTTGTATTACATAATTATGTGGAAAAGCTTCGAAAGCATACAAAGTTCGTTGGTTGCAACATGAAGAAAACTCAGATAAAACACATTTTAAAATAGCCAAGCAATTCCGTCTCTTTGATAAAACTTCCAAACTAAAACGCAAAGAAAATTTCTCCCTTGTGAATGCGAAAGCAGCTTACATAAAACAGGGGTGGAAACGTCTCTTTTGAAACTGAAAATGCATGGCCACATTCATGCACATGTGTCCTGCTGTCTTTGGTTTAAGATTCCGGGCACAAACGCCGAGGGCGCCGCAACACACAGAAAGCGGACGCCGGAGGAAGGCGGAATACGTAATTCCTTCTTGTGTTTTTTTTTTGTTTAAATTCGGACAGCAATGAAAGTAGAAAACCAATTAATAAATGCATTAGATAGTTTTTAATAACTTTTAAAATGCCTCACATAATGAATATGAATTAAAATTGTAACTGTGCAAACGATTTTATAATACAACAAACAAGTAAGTGCAAATATCATAGTTTAATTACATCTTCAGAGTGCAATAACACATTGGGTGTTTTACTTTACACTAAATAATAATTTTTAATTAAAATACCTGCATGATCTGCAAGTTTCTCGTTCTTTGACAGCATAATTTATAAATGAGCGTAGGATTAATATAAAAAATCCGTAGGCACAATTAAAAATTCATAATTACACAGTGCGCAATACTGCGTATTTATCCTGCTTAATCGTGTTATGCAGCTATTAATAATGGGATATAATTCATTTCGCGGGTTTTAAGTGCGCCATTTAAATATGTAAAGAAGAGAAATAAATCGTACTTTTGCACTTGGTTTCTTGTAACATAACTTTTTTTGCCTCGCCAAGCATATCCTACAGCACATCGTTTAATAATTTAAGCACTCGCACGTTTAAATTCTAGAATATTTGCAGTTTACTATGCGTAAAAAGCGGGAGTATGCACCGTGCGTGCATTATTATTCGTTTCGTTTATAATTAACACCTTTAAGGAAGGATACTCATTCTTAATGTAAAACGCACGAAACAATTTCTTTACTTATCGTTTTCTAACATTTCAATATCTGATGCAAAAGTAAAAAACAAAACAGACTTTGCTTTGTCCACAAACTAGTTTTTGGATAAAGCAAAATCTGGAAATAGTGAAGAAAAGGGTGTTTTGGTACTTTTTCGTGTAGTCGACAGAAAAGTGACTCTTCTCGTTAGCAATCTTCTTCGATTAGAGTTTGGTCTAAAATTATTTCAACCCCTCTTAAATGAGAGTGCAATGTTAAATTATGCCATTGACATGATTTCCCGTCATGTTCACAACACTGGATAATTTACTGATGTATATTAGATATCCATTTCTTCGTTCTATTGAGGTGTAGTGCTTATTATTTGCTGTATAAAGCAAAATGCCGTTTGAGTGAATTGTCCTAGACAAGAAACTGATGGACTTGGATGGGCTGTTGTTGTTAATGTGGGGGTGTTGAACAGACCGCGCGCTTCTATGATGCCACATGGTCGATCCTCGATACAAAACTTCCAACAGTTGCATTCTTCTATGCCTTTTCGAAATTATAAACTCAATGTAACCGTCTCCATGCAAAGTAATCGGAAGCAGAGCGTTTCCACAGTTTGGTGCGATGAGATTATTGCCACAGTTACAACTCACTGTGTTCCAACGATCCAGACATTCGTTGGAATCATAGCAACAATCCTGTATTTTGCCGGTGCATGAACCATTGCGAATGCAGGTGTGATCAATCGCTTCTGATTTCAAGGGGTTGCTCAGATTCAATTGGCGCCCGTTTACTGAGACGCTGTGGACACACCCGATGAGATCGTCTGAATGAATTTGACCTGGTCGTTCAAGGATTGGATCTGCACTGCTTAAGCCTCCAATGAGAAGAAGTTGATTATTGAAATTGAGAGTCCTGGGAGAAAAAAATTGAATTGAAGATTTTATTTACATGATTAATTTTAAAAACTTTTAATATTACAAAAGTCACTTAACCAGCAGGACCAATATCATCGGCGTAGCAAGTAACATCTCCTGGTCGACAATCTTCATAAACATCTCCGTGCTCTACGCAGTCAGCCACACTTGAAGACACCACTCTTCCATTTCTGGTGGCGGTAATTTTATGCCAGTTGCCATTTGACAAATTGTTGTTCTTGCCTCTCACACTCACTGATGTAATCGCAGTCCTTGCCCCACTAAACGAAAACACTGCTTTACCATCTAAAATTTCCACAGCCACAAAGTCACTTCTTCCTCCAGTCTGCAGGCCAAAATTGTAAACGAGCAGGCAATCCGGTTTTGTGGTGGCAAATATGAAAGTAATGTCGTTAGTGGCGGCGTCCAAAGGTGGAAAACTCATGTAAGACAGCTCGTGGAAACCGTACGTCGATTTTTCACAATGACGTCCGTATCTTCCATCAGTACAACTGCATTTATAACTGGGTTTTAGGCTAACGCAGAAACCACCGTGCAAACAAGGATTGGGCCTACACGATTCAACCAAAGCCTCACGCTGATTACCACGATATCCTGGACGACACAAACAGAAGAGGGACGATCCATCAGGGCTTTCTCATCAAGAACCTCCTTTCTGGCAAGGATTTTCCGAGCAAGCATCTCCCCTTTTCAGTTCGCAATATTTTCCATCCTTGGAAAGTGGGCAAATGCATTGAAAATTGTAACCCTGTCTCCTGCATTATCCGCCAGATTTGCACGGATTTGGTAAGCTTGGATGTTTTCTTCATGATTTTAGTTAGCAACACTTTTTTCATTCATTTTATTTATTAACGTAAATTGTAAATGAACAGTTTGTTAAATTATTAAATATTACACCAGAAGATGAGGAAACTGAACGCAACGCAGACACTGACAAATTAGAATTTATTACTTCACTTGCTGCTACTGTTGATGTTGATGTTTCAAAGGTCGAAGATTGCTTTTCAGTCGAATTACAAAAACTTTTCTTTTAAATTTTTACTTTATTTTTGATACTATCTTCGACGTAGGCTTCTGCAACAGCATTACTACGTCAACCGCCGTGTCTCTTCAAAACTTGGATGTCAGCTCCATGGTCGGCCAAAAAGGTCGTTGATGTCGTTCGGAACCAATGGCCTGTGAAGCTGTTCGGCTCCGGTAGCCCTAAGTTTGCAGAAATTTTCTTTGGTAAATTGTAGAAGGTGTTTATACCAATTGGTTGCTTTGTGCATTTGCCCTGTCTATAAAATGTAAATAGTCTGCGATGGTCCAAATTTTTGGGTTTCAAATTCAAATACTTTTTGTGAAGCTCAATTCCGTTTACTCCATCTTCCGTAAAGACTCGTTTTTTCTTTGTTTTCGTGTCATGTAATGTTATGACTAAAATATGGCCGCAATTTTCTACATCATCCACTTTTAGTAAACGTAATTCTTTCGCCCGACATGTTCCATGCAAAGCAATTACCAACAATACCTTCATAAGCAGAAAACTGTCATCAGGAGCTTTTTCTAAAAACTCCTTCACATTATCCATGGATAGAATTCATTTTTTCGTTTATCATTTTTGTCAATTTTTTAGGTTTTGTTTTTTTTTTTGTTTATTTTCTCTTAATTTTCATTTGCCTTTCGTTTTATTTGCTTTTGTGGTTGGATTTTTTTGTTTTCCATTCGATTCCATTTTTAATTTTTTATTTGTCTACTATCATTTGTCATTTTTTCATTTTTCCTTTGTTTTTAATTTGCTTCGGTCAATTGTTTTTCGGTCTTCATTTGCTTCTGTTTCCAATTTTTTATTGAGCATTTACTTTTCGCTTTTCACTCGCTCTTTTTTGTAGTTTTCTTTTTCTTTTTGAGTTTAGGTTGCGACATCCTGCGGCCGATTTGTGTGAGATTTGACAAATAGCAACCAGTTTGCTGTTTAATAAGTCATCCCATTCAAGTTTTTTGTTTTTCGTTTGTTTCCCTTAATTTTTCTCTTTGCTTTGTTATTTGTCTTTTGTTTTTCATTTAATAATAACAATTTTATTTCATTTGTTTACACGTTTTCATAATTGGTTTGGTTTTCGTTTTGAATTTTTGAAATGCAGATGGCGCCACTTAGGATATTATTTTTTTTTGAAAACGGTGTAGCGGAGATTTTTCATACTTTATACGTATTTTTAAATTTTAATCCGGTTCAACCGGAAGTAGCTGTCAATTTTTATCATTTTCATTGTCATTATTTGAAATGGACCTCAAATACTGATTGTTCTCATTATTCCAAAGGTATTCCCACATTTAAACAAAAGGCAAAGCAAAAAATAAATAAACAGAAGCAAAGAAAAAATTAATTAAAAAGAAAAAGCCGAAGAAATGACAAAAAAGGCGAAAATCAAAAGTCGACGTTTGTTTTTGTTTTTTTTTAATTAAATAAACTTTCTTTTTAATAAATCAATTTTGAAGCTGAGAACAGAAATATGTACATAGTATACAGGGTGTTAACAGAAAGCCGCTACAATAGCTAATTTTTTTTATTTGAACTTCTACGAAGTAACTTAAATTAGGAAAAGTTTCAGGACCTTTCCTGTTCGATTTTTTAGCAACGCCGGAAAAACATTTGACTTTCAATTGTTTTTAATTTTTTTTTTAGTGGAATATTACGTTTTTTTTTATCATCATCGCGCTCGGGATGTGAAATTAATTATGTCTCTAAAATATTCACTCGAAAATTTCAAATAAAAAAAAAGTTGGCTATTTTAACTGCTTCCCGTAAACACCCTGTATTATGAACGATTGAAAAAACATGAAATTTCTCAGCATCGTGTACACTGACCATAGTGTTGAAGCTTTAAGAGTTTTCACCTAAGAATATTTAAAAATCTGTGCTAATAAATCTTATAAATAAAACAAACCTTTTCAAAAAAGTACGCAATTAGAATTTGTCCCTTGCACATGTTATTCATTTCTCTAGCCACAGAACTGTTGGTAAGTTTTCTCGTACTTTGCTTTGTACTTTTTAGGTAATAAACTTGACTCTGCTTTTGATACCAATTGTAAAATTTCTTCATTATTCTCGTTTGATTGACTCATTTTAGATGAACGTTTTTCCACAAATTATTTACTTGCTCATACGTTTTGTTACTATGTCAACAAATGCTTGACATACTTTGATAACATATTATTTTTCTTCGACACTCTCATAATGTTAGCGTTATTTTCGTCAACTACACGAAAAAACAGCATGATCTACACGTTAGAAAAGTCAATTTCCATGTTCGTGTAAATTTGATCCACTCGTGAGCTATGCTCACTCGTGAATCCAAACATTTACACTCATTTTTCTAAACTTATAAATCAATATACCATAGCTTCCATATTATTTAGAGTTGCTAATTGTTTTGTTACATTGTAATCCTTCAGTCTTATTTACATTGTCTATAAATTTCCAAGTGGGAAAACTTGAAAAAATTAAAATTACACGCAGTTGGTAAACTTTCTGCGTGCTTGTTCGAGTACGTGTGCTCGCGAAGAGCAAATTCATGTCGATGTAATCTATGTAAATGCGACAATTATAACGCATCCACGTAAATACATCATTATTTCAGGTGTTAAATATTACAACCAAAGAATAAACTTTCATTTTCTGACTACTCAATATAGAATAAAAAAAGTAAGCAATCGTTTGTGAGTATCGTAACAAACCACAGATAATGCAAAAACAATAACAACCGCACTTACGGGAAACCCAGAGAACAAGACTACGACTACATGATTAATAATTTATTTAAATAAGTAATTTATATCAAAATTTAAATAGAATTATGTGGAAAAATAGAACGTGCAGCTCAAAAATCTTGTACAAAAAATTGGGTAGTCTAAAACAACCTTTACTTCTGCAAGCTTTTCGCTTTGCTACATGTAGTCTTCAGGTGATTGCCTCAAAACACTGCAAAATTATATCTCCACAAGAAGAATGCATTTCACCCGCTTAAGTCAGATTTATAGTTTTCCGTTGCAATTTTGCATGCGCGCTGCGCCTTGTATGTAATTAAGCGAACTTTGCTTAATATTTTATTATGATTTTGATTTGTACTTGCGCTCGTATTTAATGAGAATATATAGTGAATGAGTGAATGTTAATTAATGGAGTAGGTTCCGCTCTAGGGCTATCCACTGCAGTAATTTCACAATTTATTTTGCATGTTATTGTGCAGATGTAGATAGAAATATTTCATTTAATGCAGGCGTAGACCGTTTCTTTCGACGGTATTTCTTTTAATTATAACCTACAAACATCATTTTTTTAATCTAAGAAACGCAGTGTTTTACTTAATTACTTTGTATTTGTTTCAGGTATATATTTTTGCAGCAAATCAATTGAAATGTTATATACCTGGTATGCCCTCTATTAGAACTCAATATTTTTTTTACATTAGAAAAATGCCTAAATAAAAGTAAGTGGAGTAATATTAATATTCATTTATACGTAGAGTGCTAAATAAGTTTTGTCTGATCCTCGATTGTCATCGTTCAGGACCAATTAAATAATGGTATAGAATCTACGATTTTATGAAAGTCAAAACTTATTTTTCACTCTGCGTTTAATTACTAAAAGCAATTTAATTATTTGTTAATGTAACCTACAAGTATAACTTTATATTTACATTGTGTTCGAATTACTGGTGCACAACAAAAGTAGTAATTAATTATTACATTTCAACATTTAGATTTTTAGTTACGAACGCAGATCGTAATTAACTAAGTTATTAATACATTAATTAGCGGTTTTAATTTCTTTAAAAGTGTGTCACTTTTGTTATTAGAAATGTAAATCGCAAAAGCAGAATAAATTACTTTTATAACAATTTCCTTTAAACGTTTTAAACGCTGTCGGGTAGTATCGTAATTGTTACTTCAAAATAGAGATCTGCACAAACTGCCAACAAGTGTAATAATATATGGTCGCATGTAACAAAAGAGAAGAACTTATCTGATCAAAAAATGATTTAGAGTCACGATGAAATCTATGAAAGTGCATTCGATGATTTTATAAACGCAATGATAATATTGGTTGTTATTGATACATTACCAATGCAACATGAAGTTAATAATTAGTTTCAGAACGGAGCAGGCCATGTATTACGATGATGTATGGTCATTCCCATATGTTGCATTACAATTACAAATTTCACTGTTTTGCCGTTTATACTGCAAGTTTTTGTTATTTTATCGTAAATATAGAAAATGTTTATTAATATTTTTCGATATTAATGACGCTTATACTTGGTAATGCTATCGTTTGCAATTAAAAACTTTCCTTTTCGGACGGCCACGTTTTATTTATGTAGTCGGCGACATAATTAATTATTTATAATCAGTTCCAATCATTTTTACTGTCTCGACAATTCTCATTGTCGGAATAATTTATTACGTTGACGTTAACGTTAAAAATTTGGATGTATTTTTCATACACTTCTTAATATCCGTTCACTATTTTTTAAATTCAGAGTAGGCCATGTTAGGGTGACCATTTTTGTTGGTATCACTAAAAAATATTGCCAGAAAATTGATTGACATTACATTTTTGAAAAAATTTTGAAGTAAGCCTGAAGCAATCCGTGAAAATGAGAAGAAGAGTGATACGATGCACTGTTCATCACCACTGCACATTTTCGTTGCAACTTGCCTAATGCAGGAATAATAATAATAATAATAAAACCAAGTTTTCTTGTCAGATGAAAATTATGAAAATTAATTAAAATTGTGTAACTGGCAATATGAAAAGTGTTAGGAAAGAGTTTATACATGTATTTCTGCCTTATGGGCCTCATCAGAATTCTGTACCAAATTTTTTTAAGGTACAGAGTTCTGATGAGGCTCAATAAGGCCGAAATACATGTATAAACTCTTTCCTAACACTTTCTATATTGCCAGTTACACAATTTTAATTAATTTTAATAATAATAATATTAATATTAATAATCTTTATTGTCCAATAGGATAACCCAGAAGGATACAGAGTATAAATTGTCTTAATAAATGATGGATTATAAATAAATAATACAGACTAACATAATATCATGACAAAATATGTATACAATAATACTTCACTACAAAATAACAATTAATAACATTAAGAATTATTCTGAAGAGAACATTACATAGCCGGGAAAGTAGCCATAACTTTAAAAATTGTATCGTAGGAATCATAATAGACATCGACCACTGAGCTAATTTTGTTAATTAAAGAATACATCCTGTAAATTGATGATTTAATTATTGAGTTTGTATACGGACTAGGCAAGTGTAAAACCTCATAAAATCCAAATTTAAATGCAGGAGCTTTAAAATTCAAACAGCTGAGGAGATTTGGACAATTAATATTATTAGTTAGTAATTTAGAAACAAATTTAAAGTTAGCGGTACTTCGTCTAAATTCAAGTGTATGGTGTATGAAGATGAAATCGTTCCAAGAGTATATTTTGGTTAATTCCTTGTAGAGGAAAGTAACCATCTATTTTCCAACAGAAGTATTTCAAAAATTTTCTTTGGATGTTTTCTAGTATATTGATATGGACATTATAATAAGGACTTCAAATAGGTGAGGTATATTCGAGTTTACAACGAATTAAAGACTCACACTGTCTTAATAATGTGAGAGGATTTGAGAGAGATTTTGTATTTCGGTAAATGAAACCCAGCTTTTTGTGACATAAAGAAATAATGGCATTAATATGTTTATTAAAGGTTAAATGAGAGTCACCAAGGTCAGTATGAGAATTAACCGTAGCTATAATTTGATCACGATAAGAATAGTTGAAGGATTTTTTTTTAGTGAAAGACATGACTTTACATTTTGCAAGATTTAAGTCCAATTTATTTTCTTGACACCAAGACGCGAAAGCATAAAAATCATTTTGTAGGGATAGACTGAAAGGTATGGAAGAAATATTACTGTACAATTTAAGATCATCTGCAAAAAGAAGTTTATGACCTGAAATTTTCAATGCTGGGTCGTTAATAAAGATGTTAAACAGTTAAGGAACCCTTGAGGAACCCCCGAAGGTATAAGATTTGAAACCATTATATTCAACAAATTGATTCCGGTCGTATAAATATGATTGAAGAAGATCAATGGTTGGAAGATCAAAACCAAAATGATGAAGTTTAGAAATCATGAGTGAGTGATCAAGCTTATCAAAAGGCCATATCGGTGTAAATAACGTCGACTTGTATGTTATGATCCATACTACGAGTTATGAATTCAGTGATAACTGTAAGGTTAGAAACAGTTGATCGTTTGGTCACGAAACCATGTTGATCAGATGAGAGAATGCCATGAATTTGATTACAAATGGAGCGATAACTAAAAAATTCAAAGATTTTACTAAAGTTTGAGATGATTGCAATGGCTCTATAGTTTTTTACATTTGACGATCATTACTGGGGTAATTTCTGAAGTTTTTCATTGGCTAGGAAAGACGAACGAAGTTATACATAAATAGAAAATGTAGGAATAAGCTGATTAACCACCCAATTTCTACATTCATGTTTTTGTGGTAGTCTCTGTCATTGTTCGTCGAGTCAAGTAACAAGTCACTTCCTTCCAAAAAGCCATGTTTTATTGTCGCGTGCAAAATTGTAAAACGTTTCCCTTCACTTTTAATTTTGGCTGGGTTACTTTTCAAATCTGTTTCGTGTATCCATCGACGAACCGTAGACCCATTTCGGTCAATCCAGGTTTCGTTTAGGCACATGAATATTATATTTTCTCTAGAATTTTGAAACTGTAAGAATTTGGTCAAAAAAGAAATTTTGGATGCAACGACGTGTTTTTGTTTACATAAGGATTTTCATAATTTTTCATAAACAATAGAAAATATGTAAAAACTTACTTCATGTATACTGACTGTCAAAAGTAAAAGAACACCAAGAATGAATTATTATTTTTCAACCAAATTTTGCATACGAGTTGTTCTCGATCAAAATAAAGATTGATTAAAGTTTAATCTCTATTTCTTCACTGTTCCAGCAAAAAAAGTTTGTCTTTTAAGCTGAAGAATTAGTTGGCGCAATATGTGGGGGGTCAGTTGATGATTTATGTCACTTTGACGTGTTTGGCGTATTGATTAAAATGCCCAGAATTCGTCGGCGTCCCAATTTTAGGCAATTAAGTGATTTTAAGCGTGATCGAGTAATGAGCCTTTGAAAAGGGGATTTATCTTTTCGCCAAATTGCAGCCCGTTCAAACAGAACGGTGTCAGCTGTGGCGATCTGTTATCACGTTTGGTCTGAGGAAGGACGAGAACAACGAGCCAGACGTTCAGGGCGGCCCCGATAAACAACAGCACGTCAAGACCGTCGCCAAAAACTGTTGGCCATTTTTCAACCACCCGTTCGATTGCAGACCAATGGTTTGGAGAAGAAGGCAGAAGGGCAACCATCTACAGGCGAATAAGATCTTTTGGGCCCATGTCTTACCGGCCGCACTTTGTATTACCACTCACCGCTGATCACAAAAGCCAACGGTTAGTGTGGTGCCGAAAAAAGTTCCAGTGGGATGAAGAATGGCTTCAGAAGGTCTTTAGTGAATTGCTTGGGTATGAGCGATGGTCGGATAAGGATTACGTGGAGAACGAAGACATCAGCAGCTTTTCGTGGGACGCCATGTAAATCAAACTGTTAGAGTTATGGTGTGGGGGGCAATTGGGTTTGGCAGTAGATCACCCTTGGTGTTCATTAGAAGTACCATGAATGCTCAACGATACGTTGCGGATATTATAGAACCTGATCTTCTTCCGTATCTTCACACTTTACCAAACCCTGTTTTTCAGCAGCAAGATAATGCCCGACCGCATATTGCCAGGCTTACTATGGCTTGTTTTGAAGAAGCTGAAGTCACCCTTCTTCCTGGGCCTCCACGATCTCCTGACCTATCCCCTATAGAACATGTTTGGAATATTATCGGCAGACGACTGGGCCAGTTACTTCATCCTCCACACACTCTGGAAGAGCTCCGATACCAAATACAGGTGGCATGGAATGAAATAACCCATGAGGAAATTGATAACCTCATCAACTCAATGCCATGACGTGTTAGGGAATAGAACACCATGGCGGGGCGACGCATTATTAATGATAACTTCTGTATTGTTCTTTTGTTTTGTTTCAAATGTTGATCGTTTAATAATTAATAATAATAATTATTGTATTTATATTTCCAACAGACAGTACAAGTCTCTAATGGATAATTAATAAATTTAAGAGTGTAGCATATGTAATTAGAATACGTAAAAAATATGTGACAATAAAACTAACAAGATACAATAGAGTTTAAAACTAAGACTAAGACGGGCATAGTTTCATTAAACATTATAAACTACTCAAAACAATTAAGGGGTCAAGTTTTCTTGCACTCGCCAAACTTAAACGAAATGAGTAAAAATCTTGGATGGCTGGTCAATTATTGCTTTAACTATCTTTTGTTACCCAAAAAAATTTTAGTTGTCACAGAACCTCTTTATTAAGAAAGCGAGTCAATTGAAGTGACACTGGTAAAAATAAAAGTGATATTCATTAAGATTTGATTTCGAGTTCTTGATCTTTAATACTTTTGCTGCCATGCAACGCAATGTGGTAGTTGCACAAGATGTCAGAAGACATTTGACACCAATAGAAGTCAGTCGGGCTGTTACTCTCCTGCAGGAAGGCAATACACAGCGATATGTTGCCGAACAACTCAATGTATGGCGGTCTGTAATATGGAGGCTGTGAAAGCGATACCAGAATACTGGAAATGTTACTCGTCGTCTTGGGCAAGGTCGTCACAAAGCAACCACTCTCTTAGACGATCGATTTTTACGTTTGCAAGCTCTTCGGAAACGTAGCAGCACAGCGCGTACTTTACAAAATGAACTTTTTCGGGCGACAGGTCGACAAATTTCCGACCAAACAGTGAGGAACCGACTCCGAGAAGCGAACCTGAGGTCTAGACGTCCAGCCAAAGTAATGCGTTTAACCAGAAATCAGAAATGCAATTCGCCCGAGAACACAATAATTGGCAGATACGCCATTGGAGAAAAGTTTTGTTTACTGACGAGTCTAGGTTCGCATTATGTTCAAATGATGGACGGGTTCGAGTATGGCGACGACCAGGGGAACGGTTTCTTCCTAATACAACACAAGAAAGAGTCCCGTTTGGTGGTGGTTCTGTAATGATCTGGGGCGGTATTTCGATCGACAACAAAACTGATGTTGTTATCATAAGAAACGGAGCTTTGACTGCACGGCGTTACATTGATGAGGTGCTTCAGACTCAGGTACAACCTCGTGCACGTGCTGCAGATGACAATTTTATTCTAATGCAAGACAATGCCCGCCCACATGTTGCGAGGATCGTTAATGGATATCTACAAGAGCAAAACATCTCCACTTTGCCATGGCCAGCGTGCAGCCCTGACATGAATCCCATTGAACATCTTTGGGACGAGTTGGACAGACGAGTCAGAAATCGGCAAAACGCACCTCTTACACTACGGGAGCTAGAAAATGCTCTTTTGGAAGAATGGGAGCAAATTCCACAAGACACCATCCGAAGACTAATTCGAAGTATGTCAAGACGCTGCGCAGCTTTAATTCAAGCCAGAGGAGGCCCAACTCGATACTAAAAACAAAAAAAAAACAAAAAATCATGTGATAATATCGAGAACAATAATTTTTGCTTAATTTTTTCTATTTGTTTTTGGATCGTTCTTAGCTAATTTTCAATTTTTGTTACATAACGTTAATGTGTTTATTGCAAACTTTAAACTAGTGTTCATAAAGATCCTACGTTTTGAAATTACTGACTTTTATTAAGATAAAATCTAATTTCCAATATATACAGTCGTTTGAAAGCTTGACCCCTTAATTGTTTTGAGTAGTTTATTTTACAAGTAGTTTACTTTTTGTTGAAACACATCTGAACTTTCTATGAAATATGTCAAAATCAGGATCTGCGCAAATGTCATTATGAAGCCTAAACCTAGTAATCATAGCAGAATTTAAATGATGGAAAGTGTTAGGAACATCATAATAGAAGGTAACAGGACATCTGCTTGCGATTGGTGGAACAACCAACTTAATATCACTTAGCAATGAGGGGCAGGAGTAAAAGATTTTGCAAAAATGTACTTATTTTGACCACTTAAATGTAATATATTAAAATCAGTTCAATTGAATGATTACTTCTTTGTGTTCCTTTACTTTTGTCAGTCAGTTTAGATCCGCCATTCTGCTTATTATTTCTTCATTCATTAAATCTGGGCGATCGTTTTTGTAATAATTAAACGCCTTGCCTATTGAGCGCTTAGTTCCTTTGCTTATGATTTTTGGCATTTTGACGGAAATATAAATAAAAGATGTATTTGTTTTAAATTACTTTTTACTTTAAATCATGATACCGAAGCCCACGATATTTACGAATTGGCAACACAGTATAGCTAACGTGACACTCATTATTTTTTTCATGTCAGATTTTGACTTCCATCAAAATACATGCACGTAACTTTACGAAAAGAAAAAGCAAAGAGTCTAGAGTCTAAAAAGATCGTGAATGGAATATATAAGCTGTTGTTATAAGTTGACACAATGGTTTCTCCAATTTTTTTTAACAAACGATAAAACATACATTGTAATTTAAATAATAAACTATAAACTGTTTTTGCAAAAGATGAATCATCAGGCATGGTAAACAACTGGATTGCTTCTCATTTAAAGCAGATTGTGTTTATTCATAAACAGAGGTGTACCGCAAACTTGTAACAATAATCTTTAATAGATTCATTAGTGTAGTAAGTAACCACAATGTAAAAACGTCCATGTCGATGTTTAATGACATAAGGTGTTTATAAATTTTATGATACGTCAGTCAAAATGTTCACAATTCAGATCGATTATTGATTTTGCTTTTGCAGAATTCAATAATTTGGTAAAAATTGATGCGTTCAGAATCAGAAAATAATAAAAAACTTTGGATTAAAAAAATGCACATAATGTATAAATTTTTTTGTTTAGGGTTCAAAAAATGCGCGCAATTCTGTGCCCGCACGAAAATATTTTGTTTCGATTATAAAATGACAATTCCATTGGAAAAATATTATCTCCGGCGTATTTTTCTTACATTACGGCTAAAACGAAAATAGCCGCTTACATTATTCAGTTTTATTCCAGAATTCATGGTTGAGAAAATCCGGGCGAGATGGCGAGTTTCCGGACCTGGAATATTAGAAACAAGCCGAGCGACGGCAGGAACAGGACTTACTTACCAAGTCAATGAGCTAGCTGCCTTAACGTCCGCGACACATTATACGAGATGCTGAGATGAAACCGTACGAAATATGACTATGGAAGGACGGACGTATTTCTTCAAAATCTACGATATCCATTTTTGAATTCACGACATATACCCGCGGGTAGGTAATTTTATATTTCGTTTCGGTTACCGCTGTTCTTTTCGAACAATGACTTACGTAAGATTTATATTAACAAGTCAAATAAATTGATATTTACTGCCCGGATTGCTGGTAACTAGTCATTTGCATTTCTACCGCATGTCGTATGAGTACGCTGACAATCAAATAAAGTTCAGACTGAAAGGTTATTTATGTATTACGTTACAAAATCTTTGCCAGATATAGGATAAGGCACGCATGTGTAAACAGACGGAAATTTATGGTGGTATTAGCAGTTCCACGCTTAGTGTAAAAGGAAATCATTTTTAACGTCAAATTTTTTTCCTTCCCTACGGAAAGACATGACATTTTAAGCGCACTATTATAACTGATTGTGAATGTGACTTGACCAACATACATACGCATAGGTTTCATAATTTCACTTATTGGTTCAAAATTTCTTTTCTATTCTTTAGGCAAGCTTTCAGGAATTGTAAATCTTGACGATCAATTTATTCATACAAATATGCATAATATTATTATTATTGTTGTTGTTCATATCGGAATCTCTCTGTTTTGATTGAAGAAACCGTTTTTGTATTTTAAAATGATTTTACTGAACACAGTGATTCGACCGTTACAGGCTGGGGTGGAATAAAGTGCTATTGCATTATTCAAGTGTCTCTGCTCCGAGTGGTGAGTAAACATGAGCACATCAAGAAATTGTAGAAATTCCGGACGGGATCGAATTCACAAACTTCGCATTCATTTATAATGAACTCAATCCGCATTGAAGGTAAGATTAGTTTTCTCTAAAGCTCGCAAAATAGTTTAAACATTGCTTCATAAATTGAACCCGGTTAAAATTAGCACGGAAAAGTATTAAAGTAATTTGTTTTTTATGTAAACAAAGTTGTTTTCTCGTAGCGCAATTATATAAATTGGTAATATAATCTTAAGCATACATAATAAATAAAATCCCCTTTTTGTGCGTCGTATGTACAACCACGACAAAGTTCGACTCTAATGAATTGAAAATCTATTCCAGCAACAATGTCAACACTGGAGAGACACAATCCAATCCCATTCCTGATTGGCCCTACGCTTTCAGGACTCTCAAACAGAGCCACGTTTGTCTTTGAAGTTTACTTTTGGTTCACTTGACAATGACAAGAATTTACAATTTACAGAGACCTGCTTTGGCTCTTTATAATGAAAGGAATATTCCTGGAGCAACCACGGGAGACGGAGTAAGTCGAAGAATTGGAGGTTTGACAATCGAAATCGGATGGAACATTGTGTCGTCTTTTTGTTTCGTAGAAACGCAAAGGTATTTACTAAGCAATTAAAATTTAAAATCATATAAATCACTGCTTAATACCATGTAATTAGCGGCAGCGTTTGAAGTCATTCAAACTAATTAAACTAGTTTAAGAATAAAAGAAAATTTTCTTAATAAATTAGTTTTATTGATAATTACTAGATTATATATACATAAGTCTTCATTTTCACAAGAGTTAAGTTTTATATAAATCTTAAGACGATAATGACGGTTTTGTTAGGATCATTGCTCGAAAACATAAAACGAATTGCGGCTACTGTAAAGTATAAAAAGCGTGAAGAAAGAAACATTTCGTTTTCCATAATATCGCCTGGAATTTCGTGTTTATGAATGAAAATGCCCACCCGATTCGAACGTTGTACGTGCGTTCTGCCGCATGTTTAACAGAAATGAATATCCAAAGCTCTGCTCAAAATATGATTTAAATTATCCAAATCGAATAGTAAACTACTCAAAAAGTTTGTGGGAACTACAATGTAATAGTTTACGTTTACTATCGCACTCGGACAGCTCGTTGTTGAACGTCCAGCCCGCTTCGAGGCGAACGTCAGGACTAAGCCGGGTCGTTGTATCGGATTCGTTTCAATGAATTATCTTATTTCACGAAGTTATTTTTGACTTTTTGTGCCGCCGAAATTTGAACAGGTGTGTCGTCTACGAACACGAATGATTGGTCACCAAAAAAATGGATTTTTGTTTTCGTATTGTCGAATGTAACGAAAAATTTTAATTCTCGCCCTAATTCGTTATTACTTTCAGCTTCAGGATTGCGCTAACAACTTTAATAATTCATTTACGTTTCGGGAAATGCAATAATAATAATTATCCTGTGATATGTTGTAGTTGCACAGTTGTAATGAAAGCACGGCGGTTGTAATTTAGTAAGATAATTCTTAGAATTTTAACTGGGAAAATCTGTGGCCATTTTATTAATTAGTATTAAGGAAAATTAATTGTTGACATGAATGCATAAATCCTGACACAAACTTTACGCACAGTGAACTCGTTTCAGCTCGTTAGTGTTATTTGACCAAGCAGTCGTTCAAGGATTTAAAAACTGTATACTCACTGATTTTAGGCACTGGACTTTGAAGAAAAATTAAAACGCGTTAATTACCGACATATTAATTAATTTATTTTACAAAGAAAGGGGATTTGATATCCCAATTTTTTTGAAATTCCGTTGCACCTCAAGACCAGGCATCAGTAAATATTTATTGTAATCTTTAATCCATTAGAGCATAGAACTTTTATAACTGTAATGGTAATTGCCCTTAATTTCTCAATATTTTACTAAAATAATTTTAAGCTTACCAAAGCATTAAATTCAATTCGTATCGAATTGTACGATTATTGATAGTAATGAAACCAAATTGAGTTCAGTTAGATGTCACGTAAAGATAAAAATTTTCTCTTTAAACAAAAATTAAATCTTTAGTTTGTAAATTCCATTTGCGCTTCTATTTTGAATAGCTAGTGCATATTTATTAATTTTTAGTAAACGAAAAAGAATAAAGAACTAATTAAACTTGCCTGATTAAAATAACTATTTTATTTTATCGTTTTATTTTAGGTGAAGTCATCTCATACATTTATATATTTTCGAAGGAGTCAGTAACCTCTTAAATTACTTATTTCACAGCTAACTGACGTCTGGCTTCTAAAGACGTTATATTTACTTAAACATAATATTCGAGTGTGCACGTTTCCTTTCACATTCACATAAAACCTCAAAGTCCTGCAGGCAGGACTCGAAGTGTATTATTTTTTTTTTATTGTGACAATAGATAATCTTATAAACGAAAGGTGCTTAGCCTAAAGTTTGCAGTTCCGTATACGATCATGGTTTTTAGATTAATAATTTACGTACGACGGAAAGGGTTACACCATAAGGAAGATAATTGTTCTGAGGATATCCGGTCGTTATATAACTTACAGTAAATAGTTTTAAATCGATACACGCATAAAAATCTGGAGTTAATTCTAACAATTCAACTCCTTTTCGGTGTTGGCTCGCGTCAATTCGTTTCTGGTGTAAAATAAAAGGAGTTAGGACGTTTATTAACTTTAAAAAGTGTTAAAAGTAGCTTATTTGTTAAGCATTACACATTTTCATGTAAAACTTTCTCCTCCTATTGTAACATCAATTAGGAGGATAAAAATTTATCCAAAAAATTATGTGTTTACCTTTACCTATACGTTTAATGAATTTATTGATGATTTGGAATAAAAAAAAAAAAATGACAAGGAATGTTTTTTTTTTCATATAAGAAGTTACAGAGCAAATAAAATTTTTATCCTGCAAAGGACTGCCGCAGGAATAAATCCGGACGGAATTGCAAATAAAGCATTAGCGGACTTTCCGGGACGGTGAATTGGACTATGCAGAAGTCGTCATATATTCTTTTATTTATATGCAGCCATATTTCCAGGCAGTCGTATCCTAGCAACGAATTCAGTTCCGCCATTTGTCATTTTCCGACGGTGTTTTTTGCCGCGAATATTTTCCTACTTTGGTACACAAAGTATAGGCGGAAAGCTTCTAAAGTAAGGTCGCTGCACACAATGCCCACCCAACTGGAATAACTATAAAATATAATAAATATATCTTTTCGAAACCGACGGCGGTGGTGCCTCTAAGCGAGAATCCTGCCCGTGTTCACTAAAATAAACTTTGTATTCGCGTACGTGTATCGGGGGATTTTAAATATTTTAACACATTTCGATATACGCCAGGGAAACTATTAAAAAATAGTTATTTATTTTGTTTTCTTCTTCGGCCAAAATAATTTTATATTTTACAGCTTTATACCTTACTTCCTTTACTTTTTTGTAATTAATGAATTGATAAAGCTTCTGTGACAATAATAAATCCTTTTGTTACTTAATTGTTGATTATTATTAACAAATAATAAATACAATTATTTTCAATATACTCAAATTAACAGTTTTTGGATGTGAAAGATCACTTCTGAAGGTGTGGCGCAAAAGGTAATATTTAGGGTGTTACGATACTTCAGTCTTCTAAGATCTATTAATTTGCATTAATATGAATTAATTCGCCTGAAAATATAGAGTGAACAGAAAAAATTAGTTAATAAACAAAAGAAAATTACTGAATCTGTAATTGTTTATTAAGTAAATTAATTATTTAGGACTGTTTATGTTTATGAAATAATAAGTTCAATAAAACAGATAAACAGTTTTAAATTTCATTTAATTCTATTGAATGGTGTGAGGAATAACGATGCATCCTCATGGACAGTTAAAAAAGAACGCTCGAAAATTTGCTCAATAGACATAAGACACAGGCTTTATTGCTTTTCGTCCTATTTTAACTGTCCACGATTATCTACAAAAATTCAAGGACGTAAATGCAATTTCGTGTGTATTAACCTCTCTACGTGTTAGACGAGTTTTTTTATTCCCACTTTCAAAACAAGATATGAATTTGAGTTTTATATTAACACATTCATATCGTATAAACTTTGATACCTTCTTCAGTATAGAATCTGACTTCATTTCTTCAGCAACCTTTTTCACAGTCACTGGCAGCTCAGCAAAATATTCTTCCTGAATAATTGTTACTTCGTCTATTGTCGCATCCGTAATCGGTTGTGGAAATCTTGACAAACCATCGGCATTTCCAAAATCTTTTGTTCTACAATACTCAACTTCGTAACTATATGCCATTAATTTTAGAGCCCAGCGATGAAGTCTTCGTGCCGCCACTATTGGAAGTTTATTTTTTGATCCTAGCAGTTTCAGCAGTGGCTGATGATCGGGTTGAAGAACAAATGTCCTTCCATATAGATATTGGTTAAATTTTTCCAGTCCAAACATAGTACTCAACGCTTCCTTTTCAATCTGGGCATAATTACGTTCGGCATCATTGTTCTTGACGCATAAACTTTCACTGATTCCTCACTTCCCTCTCTTTGAAAAGAACTGCTCCTAAGCCATAATCAGACGCGTCAGTGGCTAGAGACAACTTTTTCTTTGGATCATAATGGGCTAAAACTTCTGTTGATGTGAACATTTTCTTAATTTCAATCATCGCTTTGTCATGTCTATTAGTCCACGTCCATGGTACATTTTTACGTAATAATTCATTTAGTGGAGCAGTCAACATAGCTAATCGAGGAATGAATTTACCATGCCTAAGAACGAACGTAACTGATTTAAATTTTCTGGTGCTACCATCAACAATTGCTGTCACTTTTGATGGACAAATACGAATACCTTTATCATCAATCAAAGATATACAATTTTCGTGTTTCAGTCTAAATTGATAGACGAGTAATCGTTTTAGAACTTCTCGAAGTCTAGAAATACAAGACGTCTTGTCGTTTGATGCAGTCACCAAAATATCGTCTAGATACACTGCAACATCTAACACTGTTGCATCATCTAAAGACAATTGCAGATATCAGATCAAGTTTTGAAAATTTTTCTCTCTCATTCAATACACAGAACAATTCATCCGATCTTCGCAAACCTTCGCAAACCTTCGGTGTAGCTCAATCACTACTATCTACAGGTTTCAATATGCCATCCCTAACCATCTGCTCCAATTCCGCCTCTACTTGTTCTTTGACTGCAAATAATAACGGTCTTACTTTACATTTCTTAGGTTCAACATTACTTTTAAATTTAAATGATGCGACTGATCCGCAAATTGCTTCAATAAATTAATCACAGACGACTTTATCTGAATTTCATTGACTGTCAAATTAAGAATTTTATTCAGATTGATTCCCAACATTTTGATCGTGTCCCTGCCACACAAGTTTGACTTACGTTCATCACAAACAAACACATCCATTTTGGCTTGTTTTTCTTTATTTGCTACAATAGTATTTACTATCCTCAAGACTTTTATGACATTTGTAATCTCGCAGAACTGCATCCGTCTTATGTAAAATTGTACTGCCAATTGCTTTCCAGATTTTAGCATTGATGATAGTAACACGTGTACCAATGTCCACCATAAAATCATACCAATGGTGATTAAGTCAATTCCACTACTTCCATTACCGTTCAACATATTCACCGACTCTACTTGTCTCACATCGTTCGTTTTTCTCATTTTTTTGACTATTGCACATCACCGCCAAATGTCCCACTTGCTTACATTTGTAACATTTTGCATCTTTAAGTGAACAATCTCCTTTAAAGCGTCCTTCTTCTCCGCAGCAAAAACACTTCCAGCTTTTTTCGCTTTTTCTAATATCCTTTACGATCACCTTCGCCACTTCTGATGAACTGCTGTCATCTCTTACAAATTTACCAGCACCAATTTCATCCGCTTCGCGCTCTGACGATTCATATAGAAGCACCACATCAACAGCTTTCTCGAAACTTACAAAATTTTGACGAATCAACTCCGCTCGAATGGAATTGCTTATAATTCCACCCATAAAAAACGCACACAAACACACATTTTCAGCTATCTGTGGAAAATCAGCATCCGCCAAAAATTGCCGAAGATCTATTGAAAAATTGCTAATCGTCTGGCCTGGTCTTTGCTTTGCACTGAATAACGCATGACGACGGGCTGCCAGTGATCGCGTTTCACCATAACGTTGATCCATCAGATGTTTTGCCGCACTCAACGGCAATTTACGAATATCTTCTGGCATAGCCATTCGTCGTAAATCCCAATAAGCCTTGCCCAACAGCTTCTTCTGTCGCTCTTCATCTGTGACCCCAACAAGCTCAAGAGCATTTTCAAAACGTTCCCACCAAGCTGTCCAAGAAAAATTTTCTACTGCAGTATTAAAATCTCCTGGTCCTCGGAATGTAAATGTTGTTGGTGTGTTTGCTTCCGTCATCCTCGTCGTCAATTTATTGATAAGAGATAAGTTTTAATCGCTATTTATTTTCTGACTGACAACACTGTTCTTTTTTTTATTTTCAAATCTTTTTAACGCCCACTAAATATTCCAAAAATACACAACACTACTGTATCTTTTATCCCTTGCTCTTTTGTGTGGAAATAATTGAATTCCTTATTGCACTAGAATATTAAGCTTATCTGGAGTAAGTGGAATAAAGATATTCATAAGGTCTTGCTAATATTTCCCAGTAAATAAAGCTTGTAACGTTTATGGTGCCATTTTTTATTATATCATTATTTGTTGCCTACTTTTGTCACTAATCTATGGAATGTGCAAATAAAATGGCGGTTCCACTCTACATCAACATTCACCGCAGCTGATAGGCATATGGGTAGACATAACTTGAAACAAGAACGTCAATCAATGCCTTCCTTCATACTTAAGAGTTTACCAATAGACGAAAAGTAAGTAAGTGTGAACTAACACCTTTCAGATAACATTTTTACTTTTTTTGATGACTTTCCCCAGTCCAGATAAAATATTTTACTATTTAGTGTAACTTATCTCCTACTTTTTGAATTAACGAATTCTGGATAATATGTTTACTGCACCGTCTTACAGAGGTTGTTGGAGCTCTCGATGCGGTAGAGAATTAATTAACGATGACCCAAAGTCCGGACGACCCGTGGAAGCTCGAACTGAAGACCTGATGCGAAAAGTCGAAAACTTGGTAGTTATTGCCGATGAAGTCTGTATGCCCTGAAAATGTTGCATAACTATTTGTGTCTGAAGAAGGTGTATGGTGGATTCTCAGATTGCTTACACCTCAACAAAAACTGGCCAAAGAAGGAATTTCTCAAAAAAGTTTGGCCGCGTTGGAAAGGGACGGAACTTTTCTTTTTCGAATTATCACCGGGAATGAGACTTGGGTATATCACTTGAACCCTTCCACTAAAGACTAATCGATGCTCTCCACTACAAAAAAAAAAACAATTTTCTCAAGAAAACGGAAACGGCGACAGTTTTCTAGGATACTGAAGGAGTCTTACTTATCGAGTTATGTGCCGAGGGGGTCTAACTTAAATGGAAAGGTCTAAGGAAACGCAATTCTAAATTTAAAAGTGTTTTGGAGGAAAAACGTTGAAACATTCTTATTTGCAAAAGAAACTTGTTGCTGCAGGACAATTACCGGATTAATAAGGCAAACAAAAACCAGCAGAAAATCAATGACTGTAGATTCATAGTGTTAAGGCTGCCATCTTTAAGCCCTGATCTAGCTCAATCAGACTCCTTTTTAATCAAGAATTTTAAAAATCATTTCAGGGAAAAACGTTTTGTATCTTAAATTGACAATATTTTGCAGAGTTTTCGAGGAATTTTTTTTCTAAGGGTACGGAACAATTGGAAAAAAGATTCTTGTTGAAGTAAAATTATTTCACCTTTTGTTAACACTTGAATGTTATTTTGGACACATTGTATTTTTGATATTTTTTTCAGAGCAAAAGAACCATATAGCATTAGCGTAATTTTCAATGCTCCTTAAGCGTCTTCAATTATTTCTTTGGATTAGGGTTTCAGAAGACAGTCCTCTTTTCTCTAACCTCTTTTTTCTGAATAACATCAATAAAAATATTAATGCAAAAAATACTGATTTAGTAATTTGTTTAAATTTTGACTGACATGCATTTGCCATCTCTGTCCATCCTATAACTGCTTTCGAACGTAGAAACTGCGTCAGCGATTGTCGTGTGAAGTCATCGAATTCGTCTTGTTGTATTGGAGAATGCAGCAAAATTTACATATTTCGAATCACTTTACAGGTTCTTTTATTTTCTGTAACGAACTATTCGTAACAAAAGGTAGGAGCACATAAAGCTTGATAAATAATTGATTCTTAACTATTCCTATGGCCAAGTTCTACGGTCGTCGTTCGCCAGATAAAAACATACAAAAAAAAAAAATGCGCCGAACTGAGATTTATTACATTTTAATCGTATCGCTTGAAAAAATTAGATTAAAATAACAGAAAAATGCGATAATTGTAAACGCCGAAACGCACGCAGAAGAAAAGGCAAGCCGAAGTGATTTCAAATGCACGTAGGCGAACGATTATAGGTTTAATTTTTTCGGGGGGCCATTTTTTAGGAACGCTAAAACTAAAGCACGCTACGTGAAGTGACTCTACCAATTATTTTAAACGGTGTCTTATTCGCTATTCAGCTGGAACGCGAGAAAAAACTTAAAGCTTTTATTTATGTAAAACTCTCCGGTCCAATTATTTATGCACGTTCAGGTTTAAATTGAAAACAGATAGATGAGACACTTTGTTTTTTTTTTTGGTTATTCTTTTCTAATTTAACTGAATTTGATATTCAGTATTATTTGTCAAAAATTTGAGATTAAAACTTTGTAAAAACGAGCCCAAAAGAAGTTATATAAATATAGAAGTCTATCGGGGTAGTAAAGAAAAGAAAGCAATGACGTAAACATCAAAAGAAATAATGATGGAAGTGTGTTATTTAAAGACAAGAGAAACGACGCCGAAAGCAAAGCAGAAACGTTTTCCTCGAGTGACAGTATTTTACGAATTTAAAGAAAAACCGTAGGCCCTAAATACGTCGGATGTTCTAGTTTGATATAGTGTTCGTACGGATCGGAACCAAAGTGTACACATAAATGCTTGTTTCCGCTCCCTTAATTTATGGACACGACTTCGGGTTATTGTTATAGTTTATTGTTTTATTTTGGTCGTATGTTATGCTCCTAAGTGTGTATTATGATTGGGCCATAAAACTCGCATCGTGTACATTACTTTTGAGTAATGTAAACGCTTTACGACAATGTATCAATGTTTAAATGCCGTTGCATGTTTTAGTTTTAACACTTCAATTTCATTCTTTTGTTAATTTATTTCTTAGGTAATTGCTTTATAATAATTCAGGAAAAGTTTGTCAGGGTTTAATATAATATAAACATTGGTGCTGCGCGTCAGAAACCAAGTTTATATTGTCTTTCAAAATTACTGTGTATTTAGGAAAGTAATTTAAAATCTAATATCGTGATGTTACAAACAGTTATTTAAAGTATTAGCCATGCGTTAAAAATAATAATAATTCCGCAAACGAGCGGTTATTTATAACTGTGCTATATACACCTGCTGAATGCGTAAATTATGGTAAACTGTCAAAATAACATGTTTTTTAATCTGTAGATCTCAGCGTGAATAAATATGCATATCACATAGGCAAATTATGAAGAAAACGGGGAGCGTGAACATCTGGTCAGGGCGGTAACTTCAAAAGTCCGTGATTTTAGTAGCGAGATTGTTCCGGGAGGAGCTCACTCAGGTCTCACCAAATACGTGACGGTGCACACTATCTCTTGCATATTTTAGATAACCTCATACAGGTATTAGTTTTTTGAATAAGAGGAATGTATACGCAAGTTTAAAGTTTAAAAGACGCGATTTTAATACCGTTTCTTGTTTAACCACCCCTTATAAAATAAGTTATAAGTTTAAATGGCCTTGGGGTATATACAGGTGTCCTAATGCATCCGAGGATATTAAATTAAAGTATCAGTTACTTGATGGTATATATACAGATGTAAGAAAACAAATAAACAAAACTGATAACGATCTTAGAAATTCTTCAAAACTCCTGACAGATAAAACAATACGGTATCAAGAGAAATTTATGAGCCAACGCAAATATATAAGATCACAAAACGCAGAGTATAAGTATTAACTTTTCTTGCAGCCAATAATGAATAATAATTTGAGATTATAAGTAGTGATTACCGAACTATAAAAACTAGTAATTGTACGTTTACCGTATATGCCTGTATGTCCTCGGTTTGAAGCGCTTTGTAATGAATTAGTTGAAACATGACGTTTACTGGTGCTTCTCGGAAGATCAGAGAGCGTCTTGTTTATCAGTATTTTAATTAATGCCGCATTTGTGTTTACTTAAACAACTGATCCTCATGTAATTAATCGTCTGTTACATCACAATTACAGTAAATTCTGCAATTAGAAGTGCTACCGGTATCCAAACGAGAATGGTATAAAGAAATGGAACATGTTTCACTTTTTTTTTCGTTAAATACCTCTCAGTTCAAACTCCTGTTCCGAATTCTACAGTTTATTCATTTTTAGGAGCACCTAAAGTGAGTAATCAAGAAAACGTTTTCTTTTTTTTATAAAAAAAATTACACAGTTACGATTTATAAATTAGAAATATTCAAAGAGGAGCAGGAGTTTCTTGTTCAAGTTCAAGGACGCGGGCGAACACAATTGAATTTACCGTTTTCCGGACAATTAAGCTCGTGAAATTTAAATCACAGGAACCTTAAAAGTGTAAGTAATCGTCTAATTTTACACTATTTAAAACGAGTTTATCGTAAACAAATCGTCTGTGAATAAATGTTTTTGCTGGATATCTGTTAGCATGTGCTGTTCCTTCCTTTAAAATTATTTTTAATTTGAATACAAAATAATACCATTCTGTATCACATCAGTTTGAGTCTTTGCAAAATTATTTGGCATTGCAATATTGCAAGAATATTGCTAAAATATGCAAAGCAAAACTCACCCAAATTATTGGATTTACATTTGCTAGTGCCAATCGAAATGAACAGTGCCAAAAGAATAAAATGTGCCTTCGTACAGTGTAATATCAAACTCGATATTACAAGAACCGGCCCAAAAGTAGCAGTAACAGAGATAGGTTCAAAAGAGTCGAGAGTTAAGCAGGCCACTCATTAGGCAACATGACAATAAATTCGCTAGTATGTTAGTAGGCTGGTCAACATGATATCATGTTGCAGATTCCTGCAGAAATATCCAAAAGCCTGCACAAATACGTTGCTGAGTTCGTTGCCCAACATGTTTCCTATGAGTAGGCTCCTGAAGATATGTTGACGAACATGTTACCGAGCATGTTGCCCAACATGTTCCCTGTTTTACGGCAACATGGTGTTCATATTTCTGCACTTATGTTAGAAAGACTGATGTTGACATAAACTGAGACGAAAATAAAACGAAAATATTTTTGCTGTAAATTAGTTATAAAAATTTAATCACAATTCAGGGTCGAACAAAGTAATTTAGTCAGTTGAATCTAACACTGTAAATTTTATTAATCCTGTTTGATCTATTGCAGGTTTATAGAACAAAATCCCTGAGGCCTGAATATGAACAAGCTCCCTCTTCTCACCTCACAACACGAATGCATCTCAAATTCTATGATGGCATTTTTGGAGTTTGTCTATAGATGATTCAGCATATTGAAGCAAGTATTCAAACAATTCATAGTAATACAGAAAGAAACAAAAGCAAGTCTAATAACCTCTGCAATATATTGATCTTCGAAATAAAAGTTTATGGAAAATTTTAAACCTGAACCTCATGGGCAGAAGAATATTTTAAGCATGAAAAGGACTCTTGCTTAAAATAGTGAATGAATTTGTAACTATTATCCGTAAAGAAATTAAAGTTTTAGTTGGAAACAGTCCATGACATGATGTCGACGTTAACGCTTTTCATGGTACAGTCCATAGGATTTTGAACTAGCGCAACAGCCTCGAGACATTCCCATTTAAGTGCCTAAATCTTAACCCATTGTTTTTTCTCTATCTGGACGCCTTATTGAGCCATATACTTACAAAACAACAACGAGAAGAGAAGCAGCGACAATAACAAAAAGATCAACAACTTTGAGGAAGTTCTTCTGTAATGAAGAACGAAACGTCGCGTTAGTTGAACAACAGGAAAACGATTTCGCCGGAAGCCATGGAGAAAACGTTAAACTTGTTGGTTCTTGGAGTTCAACCATCCATTTCTCATTAATATTTTCTTTCGGAATCTTAACGCATTGATTTTTCTATATCTAGGCGCCTTATTGAGCCATATACTTACAAAACAGCAAGGAGAAGAGAAGCAGCGACAATAACAAAAAGATCAACAGCCTTGAGGAAG
Source organism: Serrognathus titanus (assembly GCA_039766575.1). Classification (NCBI taxonomy): domain Eukaryota; kingdom Metazoa; phylum Arthropoda; class Insecta; order Coleoptera; family Lucanidae; genus Serrognathus; species Serrognathus titanus. Next base: position 7,515,843 of record CM077912.1, read on the forward strand.
TTCTTCTGTAAAGAACAACAGTAAAACAACGGTCGGTTTCGCCTGAAGCAATGGAGAAAATGTTATACTTATTGGTTCTTGGAGTTCAGCCATCCATTTCTCATTAACATTTTCTTTCGGAATGGTCCAGAAGCAGTGCTAGTTCATTTCCAAACCTGCATAAAATGCATGTACTCATTTCTAAGTACATATTTAAATTTAGTAATGTCCAGCGTTGCCACATTTATGAAATAAAAAAGGACAATTCATGGAATCCATACTTTAATAGTAAAGATTTTACTTCAGAATGGAATAAAAACAGAGTTCCGTAGTGTTGATTGTCAATTCTCAACAAATAAAGAGAATAACCCACCTATTTTGTAACTCATAGCGACATTGTTAAATACCGATAACGGTTAAGTGACATATTTTAACCAATCAGTACATATAATGTACGTATGTACTGATGTATCTAAGCTCCGATAGTTCAAAATATCTCACTTAACAATTATCGGTATTTAAAGATGTTGTTATGAGTTACAGAAAAGGGGGGTAATACTGTTGATCGAAGAATCTTTGTCAGAAAGCTGTTTTCGGCAGTTGACATGTTCGGGTACCAGTCGAACGGAAAACCAATTTCCTAAAGCCGCTTTCACACCAATTGAATCTAAATCAGTCAGAATCAATCGGAAAGGATTCACGCATGCCGAATCATTTTGGATCACCTCCCATCAAAGCTTGCCCAATTCTTGCTTGTGCTTCTCTCGGTTGCTTCTGGTTTATTGTCTTCACATTACAACACATACGGCCAAGAAGAAGATATTGGAGTTTAAATAACTTTTAACTTACCTGCAAAACCTGAATCTGCTGTAATCCACCTCCACGAGGTTTAAGTTAAGAGAATACATGTGCGCGCCACATGTATTCTCTTTCCCCACCCTTTTGGTGCTCGAAACGCAAACTATATGACAGGTGCTCGAGGGGAAGAGGGAAATCAAAACTGATTAGTTCAGGTGCTTCACGCTCTTACAATTGGAACGCTTCGGATCATCTCTGGACTAGTCCCGAGTAGCACAAACGTGTAATTGGAAAGCGCCTATGGTGTTGGTACACTTGTACCTGACGACGAATTTTGATATCGGTAACCAATATTGAATGTTTACTTTATCGTTGGCTATCGAAAAGGTTGTACGTGTTTTGGTGTGCTCGGCGATTTCTTGCAGAATGGAAAAATTGGAACAACGAATTTGCATTAAATTTTGCTTTAGTCTTTAAATTTAGTTTTGAGTCTTCTATGGAAAAAAACAAGTGGTACAAACGTTTCCAAGGGGGCCGCGAAGATGTTGAAGCTGACGAGAGTCCTGGACGCCCCAGCACATTAATAATCGATGACAACAAAATAATTATGGACAATCACTATCAGAGAGATTCCTGAAAATCATTTGACTTTATCGGATGGTTTGAGAATGGGACATGTGGCAGCAAAATTTATTCTTTAATTTTTTAATTGAGATTAAAAGCACTGCTGAATAGACTCAAGGGTTGCTGAATGAAATCAACGACGAACCAGAAGTGCTCAAACGGGTTATGGAATGTGGATGTACGGATATGACATCGAAACTAAGGCCCAAACGTCCCAACTTTCTGTAGAGCCATGACTGAAAAAAGTTTGTCAATTTCGATTGAATGTTAAGGTTTTGATCACTATTTTCTTCGATTTTAACGTCATAGTATACCCTGAGTTCTTGTCACTAGGCCATGCAGTTACTACCTGATAATGCACCTGGCCATACTACACTGCTTGTTCGTGAATTTTTGGTCAAAAACAACACCATTATGGTTCCCCAGTCCCCATATTCGCCATGGCCTCCTGTGATTTCTTCTTATTCCCGAAACTAAAAAGGAAACACGAAAGAACGATGTTTTGCCAACATTGACGAGAGACAGACTGAATCGCTGAAGGAGCTAAACACCATGCCAAAAATGCTTCCCAAATGGAAAAAGCGCTAGCACAAATGTATTATATCAGATGGGTACTATTTTGAAGGAAGCAAAATTGATTTTGATGAATAATTCGAATTCGAAAATTCCGAGTATTTTGCACAACAGAGCCACTACTCTTGATTGACAAAAATTAGCCGAATCATTGGTGGAATTGGATTGAACTTGATTGGTTCAGATTCTAACGATGTAGAAAGGTGGGCACCTTCTTCCTGCCTTTTCTATTCATTTTGTTCTACCAAATCATATTTCAATGATCGATTTGGATTCTTTTGATGTGAAAGCGATTTGCATTCATCGTAGAGTGCTGGTGTAATAAAGTATGCCCTAATTATTTTGGGCAATTGAGTTTAATCACTTTAGACCTAAGAAATACAGGTGTTCCTCTTGATACTTAGAATACCAAACATTCTGCAGTATAACGTATGATATAGAGCAAAACATGCGGTGCATTTGCAGGTAATATTTTAAATCTAACCTCTTGTTTCCAGATAAGCCAAAGAAAAAAAGCATAAAATTTACATAACACTTGTTATTCTCACTTACTCTCAGCGTAAAATCTTGATAAACCTTTGAACCTTCGTGTCACTATAAGGAACTACCGCTTCTGCGGCATAGATTCAACGATTAAGTTACCTTTTTTTCTCTCGTTTAAGGCCGAGACCGATTAGCCGTTGCAGAACGTTGGGTACCACGTCCGTTCGATATTAAATCAATACACTTTTTGCCAATAAAATGCGGACATTGTATTAATATTCTAACGAGGCGCGTTTATGAGCGTTAAATTACAATATCTATAAAAACGTCCGCGTGCAAACAATTCGACGAAGCGGCCTCTTGATGAATTCATTTATTTTACCAGTCGTAAATTTTATTTTATTGCTAAATTTTAAAGTAATAAGTCTATGTTCTCGAATCGTTATCCATACCACCAATGCATGTGTATTAAAAACTTCAATTTGGTCCAAATTGTTGCGCAAAATTCTGTGTCATCTTGAATTTATTAGGCAAGAAAACACTCAAAAGGTTGGAAGGTTTGAAGAAAAACCAAGTGAAAAACCAGGAAATTTGTAGAATTCATAAAGGTGGTCCCCCAAGTCTTTATAGGAACCCAAGAAGAGGTTTCGATATTCTACACTTCACGAATTCTTCATAAAAAATGGAAAATGAGATTCAAGTTCCTCAAATAATTTACGTTTTATTTAATTTTAATTAAATTATCCCTATTTTTTCACGCAACGCAAAAACAGAAACAAATTAAAATATGTAAGATAGCTAGATGACTAGTAGGTATATATCTAGCAACAGGTATTTAAAAACAGATTTAGACCTGTTCATTAGAAACACATTGTGCGATAATTAAAGCAAATGTGCACGTAATTAAACAGAATTACACCGACTTCATTTGTAGGAATTTTTATTAAATTATTCCGTATAATTAACAATATCATGAGGAAGTAAAGCATATAGCCTCATTTTAAATTCAAAGTAGATATTATTGTCTCTAATGTTGAAATTAATTTTTAATTAAGTTTCGTCAGATTCTTTTTTTGTTTTGCCTGAAGCGATTTGCAACACCAATATGTTATTTTGTAAAATCACGTCTTATTGAGAAACTGTCATTAGCTTCACGTGGGAATAATTTTCTTTTATTTAATATCTTTATAACTAAGGTGCTTTATAACGAAAATTTTAATAAGTAATAACCTCTAAATTATTTCATCTTCCCACAAATAAACTTAGTAAAAATTACTCTTTATTTTCCTTTTGAAACAGCGCAACATTGTTAATACGGGCGTATGTTTTTAAGTTATTTATTATATTTTTAATTTTAATATAACGCATTGTTCTGATAAGTATAATTATAAGAGCTTCTGAGAAATTAACTATTAATGGTAATAATTAGCAATTCCGATTGTAATGAATTTATTTCGTAATCAATATTGCGTGAGTACATGGCAACGTCATATTGTGAATGGGGAGATAGATCTGATTCATAAGCACATCTTTCGCAGAGCAAACCGTGAGAATAAAGTTTAAAAATGCCAGAAGAATGTCCGCGAATGCGTGATACGTTTAACTATTGTAAATTAAGCGCATAATTTTTTAGAAAACACGAGCAATTACGGAGCGCGTTTAATTTTCCATGGCTTTTCAGAAATCTCACCAGGACGGCGCGTAATGTTTATATTCTCCACTTACAAGGAAATGTAATGAGCGTGTAAGCAACGTTATTTATTTTATATTTATTCGCAGTGAAATTTCCTTCAATGTTAATTGCCCATAATGGTTGTCGCTTGATTGTTTATTGTTATAACCGTACGTAATCCTTATCCCTATATCCTGCGGTATTGAAATGTGCATTTTTAATTTTATTTCGCTACGCCGACATTTTTTTACATAACAAGAATCTTGTAATACAATTCAATGCTTGTTAAATTCGCAGAAACGTATCACGCTACAAGCCGTTCTACACGTTTTTTTTATTACTTGCGTAACACTAATCTTTTATGGACTTATTAATATATATTTTGTCCAAGAATGTTTTACTTTACTCATTAGATTTCTCAAACACTGGAGGCCGAAAGTGTGAGACCGTAATTGTACAAGACGTTACAAGCTTGCTATATCAGTAACAATCCAAAAATATCGAAATTTTTTTGATAGGCTAGTCATGTATGTAGCTAATATCCATTCACGATCCTTTTGCATTCTAGTAGGATATGTCTTTTTTTTTCGTTATGTTACGTGCATGTATTTTGAAGGTAGTCAAAATCTGTCGTGAAAAAAATTATGACATTGTCACGTCAGCTGTATTGACTATATTGTCAATACTTAAATAAACTTGAACTACAATGCCATGATCAAAGTAACTTAAAACAAATAACTAATTATTTAATTACATTTTTTAATCCTGTCAAAATGCCGAAAATTATAAGCGAGCAAACCAAACAAGCCATAAAAAAAGCCTACAATTATTATAAAAAGGATCGTCCAGATTTCATACAAGATGAAATTATAGATATACAAGGAGTAAGGCTTAGATAAATTAAATGAACCCATTTTCTAATGTAGGTATATGTAGGTTTTAGATTTCTCAAAGAGCAATAACTAAAATTTTGAAAGCAGGACCTGACAATTTGAAAACATCTTCATCTGGCAGACGCAAAAAGACGAATATATTTACAGATTACATGTTTTTGAAAGATTTACAACGACTAATTTGGCAATATCATTTGAAAAATGAATATTTATTTCACTTTGGACAAATTACTTACAGACGCTTGCGATACTTTGGAATTTAAAGGAGGGAGAACAACTTTATTCAAAATTATGAAATCTATGGGTTACAAACACAAAATGGTTAACGGAAGTAAAATTTTATGTGAACAAAAACACGTCGTTGCATCCAAAATTTCTTTCTTGAGCAAATTCTTACAGTTTCAAAATTCTAGTGAAAATATAATATTCGTGTACCTCGATGAAACGTGGATCTACCAAAATGGGTCTGCGGTTCGTCGATGGATATACGAAACAGATTTGAAAAGTAACCCAGCCAAAATTAACAGTGAAGGGAAACGTTTTACAATTTTGCATGCGTTAATAAAACATGGCTTTTTGGAAGGGAATGAGTTGTTACTTGACTGGACGAACAATGACAGAAACTACCATAAAAACATGAATGCAGAAATTTTTCAAAATTGGGTGTTTAATCAGTTTATTCCTGCACTAGGCAAGTTGCAACGAAAATGTGTGGTGATGATGGACAATGCACCGTATCACTCGGTGTAGTTGGACAAACCATCCACATTTTCCTGTAAAAAAAGTCAAATGCAGGGGTGGGGCACCACACCAAAATTTTGTCAGAAAATTTTGCTTTCTTTTTGTATCTTACGTTAATGGGACTATCTTCAATATTATCCGTATAGAAGCCTGCATTTTCAGGAAGTTCTGCATAGTTAAAGGTAAAATATTTCTCGTCGTCCATGATTATGATCCGGTTGTGGGCGAAATGACGAGGTCTCAAAGCTTGGCAACAACCAGGGATTCTGGCCAATTGTGCGAGAATATATTTGCGGCATTTCTTGCGTTTTCTGTATTTTATTTTGAAAAAATCAATTATTCGGTATGCTATTACTCGTTTTCACGGAATGTTTCAGTCTTGCTTCAATCGAACTGGCAACATTGGTAGTTGTAGTTTTTAAAAATACAACCATAAAATTAAAAATGAACCTCAATCAATTCAGACAAATGTATTTTTAGTGATACCAATAAAAATGTCACCCTAACATGGCCTACCTTGAATCTAAAAAGATCGTGAACGGATATTGAGAACTCAAAGTGAATTCAGTTTCGGAGCTTTTTAACTTTCATCAGCATCAGCTGCCAGCTAACGGCTGTCAGAACATTTCTCCCTCTCAATAAAATACTCTTTCATTTACAGTTTCTCAAACCCGTATGGAGATGAGGTGAGGTTCTGGAAACGGACCATCGAGAAGTTTGCTACAATTATTTTTTCAACACGTTGACGTCTAGGCCATCCAGTTCCTTGACAATACGAATTTGCTCAGGAGATTCAAGAGGACTGAAGACTTTCGAGTTGATGCAAAGCAGAGTATAATACGTCAGTGATACGCGTTAAAAGGTTAAAAGTTGTTTTAATTGCTAAAGAATTTGACCAACACACATAAACCTTTTTAAGATGAGTTGTTTCCTTCTAGTCGGTGTTACATAAGGATAAAGTTGTAATGCTTAACAAATTTTGTATTATTGTTATTCCGATAAAATGCGTCTAAAAATAAGTTTATTCACAAATATTCCGATTTGGTGATTGATATTGTTGGTACTGATTGGAATTCCATTGAACCTTTTTGCAGTGCAAACAAAATAGAATAACAATAATTTTTTCAAACAAATTTCAGTAGTGCCTATGGGTTCTCCATTGAGCCCCATTTTAGCACAAATAGTTATGGATCGTCTGTTAGATCAAGTTATACCGAAACTACCCTTCATTAAAAAATATGTTGATGATATTATTTGTCTATTCCCTCTGATATGGTTGAAATGACCCAAAAATATGTTTAATAGTTTTCACCCTAAATTAACCTTCACTGTTGAATTAGAAAAAGATTGCTCTGTCCCTTTTCTTGACACCTTAGTCATTAGGTTTCTAAAAAATTCAATTTTGCTGGACTGATATCAAAAACCTACACATTCTGGTAGATTCATTAATTTTTTCTCCAATCATCCGGTTATTCAAAAAATAAATATTTTAATTTCTCAAAAAAATTGAGTCACTACAATTTCACACCCCACTTTTCTTGGAAAAAAATTGATAAAATTAAAAACTATTTTCTGTAATAACGGCTACCCTACCACTTTAGTCAACAAAATTCTTTTTTGTAATACTAATTCCATTCCCAATAGCAAGTCTAATGCCAATTTAGAAATAATTTATAAAAGGTTCCCCATATACCGAATTTCACCTCCAATATTGTCAAATTGATTAACAATTCAAATATAAAAATAGCGAAATTTAATCATGTGACTGTTAATTCACTCTTTAGTAGCACCAAAGGCAGAACCCCTATTAGTTTGCAATCTAATCTCATTTACCACAACCCATGTTCCGATTGTAATAATGTTTACATAGGCCAAACTTCTGCTTGGCTAAAAACCATAATTTCTAAACATAAATCTAAACTTTTGTAATAAAAATATTAATGTAAATGCTCTAGCTCAACATGCTCAGGTTCATAATCATGTAATCAATTTTGATAATGTTAAGATTTTAGATAAAGAGATCAATTATCGAACTCGTTTGTTTTTAGAAATGTATCACATAAAAAAAGTTCAAATTCTGTGAACTTCAGATCTGATGTCCAAAATTTGAATACTTCCTATGAATATTTATTGCAATTTTCTAATATAAGTAGTACCAATAATTTCACTTTGAATTTACCGCCAACAACTGACTCCTAGTCCCACTTGCGCATTAAAAAATTTTCACTTTGCTTACTTGGTTCGGCCATCTTGTTCAACTTAATGTATTTTTTTAAATTGTAATTTTTAAGGTTTTATTAATCGAACTGAGTTTAATTATTGTTTCGTGTGATGGAATTGGTAGTTAGAGTTTTAATCTTAAGTGCGATTTCTAATTTATAGAAAATCATTTCGTAAGTTTTTTTTTATTGTGTTTAACCAAATTTTTCACTTACATTTAAGACTCTTACAGAACGCACTGAAGAAGCTAATAAATTTTAGCGAAAGCTTAGCACTGAAAAAAGGTTTTTAATCCTTCTTACCTGACCGAATATTCTGTTATTTTCTACTTTTTGCTAAAAATAAGTGTTAAAAAAAGGAGAAACGAGGATAAGCTCAACTTCTATTTAAAACCATTATCCATAATTCATTTATTCAATAAATAGGAGATAAATTACACTAAATAGCGAAACGTTCTGCTTGCATTGGTGAAAGTCATTACCGTATTTAATCTAGGGATATCGATACCCGATAATTTTGTTACCCGGGTATCTGTTATTAATACCCGGGTATTACCTGTTACCCGATAAGTATCTGGGTATCCGGTATTTATCTAATACCCGATAACTACCTGGATATCTACTCGAAAAGTATCGGAAAACAATTTGAAAATCTATCATAGAAGTATCCGAAGTAACTGATATAACAAAACAAGACTAAATAAGCTTAATATTCTAATGCATTAAGGAATTCAATTATTTCCACACTAAAGAACAAGAGATAGTAGATGCAATATTAAAAAAAAAATGCATCGCTCTCTTTGGAGTACATAGTTAAAATATTAGTTAAGATACATGAATAGTATGAAGACATTTTTTAAAGTTGAACGTCCTAACTCCGTTTATTTGACCACCAGAAACGAATGGACGCGAGGAAATACCGAAAAGGAGTTGAAGAAAGGTTAAAATTAACTCCAGATTTCTATGCATGGAAGTTTTTCATAGTAGTTGATTTGAGTTAGATAACAAATTGTTCTTATTTAGTTGAGATTTTAATTTCAATTTAACAAAAAATGTTACCGAAAGAAAAGTGATGAAAATAAGTACTATTCTCGGTAATTATGTGTGGAATAAATAACGCTTGAAAGTTGGAGTCATTTCAAAATAAAATGAAACGGAAATTGCAATTAAAAAGAAGTACGAACTTCAAACTTATTATATCCTGAGCAGGTACTGTATTTAGATGCGGTTTATTAAACAGAAAAACGCAATAATTTAATTAGAAAAAAACCGTCTTAATTCTAAAATAATTAAACCCGAGCGTAGCTTCCATGCTTTAAGGAATCTATGCATATTCATCAAGGGGAAGACAAATGCTAGATCTACCGTAGAAGTGAGCCAGATGCAGGTATGTTTAACAATTATTAATGTGAATAGTTACAGTGTTAAAAATTGTAATGTATATGAGTATACAGTGCAATTTATCTATAAATACAAACAAGTATGCCTGCGATGAATTTATGTGAGGTTACTGAATCGTAATGGAATGATGCGTTACATAAAGATTTGTTATAAAAATAGCAAACGCACAACTTGAATTGCAATTAATAGTTCAGTGGAAGACAATACTTGAGATAAATCACCGCACTTAATTAGATTCGCCTATATTACACGGCATCAGTTATTCCGAAGCGATATTTATGTGGATTTAATACTCTGCGGCAGGAAAGCATAAAACAGCGCCGAGGTATTCTTCGCGGATATTTTTAATCAGTAAAAACCCGACCGGCGTGTTAATTTTCCACCCTCGGGGGATAAAAATAAGAAAACATAAATAACAGGTTCCGGTTATAATGACGTCACGTCCGGAACTCATTATTTCCCGCGTTATTTCAAGTTGCACCCTTAATATCGTCCGTTTACGTTTAGACTACTGATGGGCTGACTTCTATCTCATTACTCATAAGTTAGAATTAAATTGCAAAGAAAATATATAACATGAGAGAAAATGCTATACATTAATCATACGTAACTTGTGCTATATTACACAATTTTTTTTAACTGTCACACTTAAAAATATTGTAATAGATTACATTAACAAATCATTAAAAATTAATTCATTTCATTAATTATATTATTATTATAAAATTTCTAATTAAAGATAGAAGCTGTTTCAAGAAATTAATAAACACATAGGGATGCATTAAAAACGTTTAAATATTATTTATTTGCTTTATTAATTCCAAACCACACATAAATCGATTAATACACATACCTACTATTATTATTAATGACGTGTTCGTTTGTGCCGGAGAGAGTGCAGAAATTTATGTATTCCTCCTCGTTAATTTAATGTGTGTTATTTCTGTTTTACATGGAAAAAATCGGTAATCGGATCTATTTGTTACCGCGCACGATAAAAACGTTTAACTACTGATTACTGTAAATCATGGCAAGTGCGGCATAATTTATGGCCCTGAATATTTGTATAATTATGCAAGCCCGATGTGTAATTATACCCGTATATGTAAATAACGGACAATTGAGGCGAAATATCAATATTTGAGGCAGTAATGGCACTTCTGGTAACATTTCATTTTATTTTATTTACACTACGGTAGCACTTTGTTGTAATGAAGGTTTAATTTTATGTTAGTCGAAGCAGTAAATTATTTTTCTAGACCATTTGTTGTACTTCGAATATGTATATAATGATTTGTTAAATTTTAAATAATATTTACTTCTTTATGTGCGAGGGTAAAGCCGAATTTGTGAAAAACTAAACATACGGTATTATTTAGAGCAACTCTTTATCTGTCATTTGAAGTTAAATTGTTGAAGTTACGTTCGTTAGAGCCTAAGTTACTAATTTTTTAAAGTGATATTACAAGTAAAAAATGGAATTAACCAGAGAGCATTTTCGAATCATGATTTATTATGATTTTAAAAAAGGTTTAAGCGCTTATGAGTGCAAAAAGAGTTTAGATTTGGCTTTTAGTGAACAAGCACCTTCCTTGGCTACAATTTGCCGATGGTATAAGGAATTTGAACGCGAAAGGAATTCTGTTCGGCATCAAAAAGGAGCAGGGCGTTCTCCTACGGCCGTTACCGATAAAAATATTGCTGCTGTTAAAAAATTAATTGAAGAGGACAATAAAGCCACTTATGCAGCAATAGAGCATCAACTTAAGAGTGGATCCTCACCTGTTAGAACAATCATACACGATCACCTGCATTAAAAAAAAGTGGTTAGTCGTTTTGCATATCATCGTTCTGACTTCCAAAAAGCAGAGCGTCTAAGAATTTGCCATGAAACTTTAAATTTCTTAAATAGAGGCGGACACCAATTTTTTTCCAAAATAGTGACAGGTGACGAAACTTACATTCCTTTTTTCGACATACCTACCCGCCAAGAGAGTCGTGTATGGATTCACGAAGACAAGGAAACTCCAACAATGACCAAGAAGCAGCGAGCTATGAAAAAAGTTATGTATCCGAAATTCTTCAGAAGTACGGGCCTAGTAAAGGCAATTAAGCTAGATGGACAAAAGACAATTGCAGCCAAATGATACACTGAAAAATATATGCCTGAAGTGTTCAGTAGAGTTCCAGGCAAGGGAATTATGCTGCACCATGATAATGCATCGTCCCTTACGGCAGCTTTAACTCTCCAATTTTTGGCTGAAAAAAATACAAAAGTAATAGAACATCCGCCCCTATTCACCAGATTTAGTAATTTGCGATTTTTGGGTATTTTTTAGGCTTAAAAGGAATTTGCGAAGTAGGTTTTCGTCAGAAGAAAAGATTGATACCGCAGTTCACGCTTATTTTGAAGGTATTCTGAAAGATGATTGGTTGGGAGCTTTTGAACAGTGGAAAGAAAAAATGGTCAAGTGTATCATTGCTAAAATCCCAGAAAATGTCAACCGTGTTTTTTATTCTCAATAAATTTAGCTTGACCCTCGTATATCAGTTTTATTTATGGCACAACAATTTTGTCCTATAAATTTGGTCATTAGTAAATGTAACCTTCTGACTAAAGGATTTATCAAATAAAGAACTTATCAGAGCTGTGAAGTAATATTTAGAAAGAGACTTTTACTATCATTATTTGTTTGTGTTTTGTTTAATTGATTTTGACTTTTTTTTTCGTTTGAAGACTACAACAAATCTTTATTATCCTCACAATTTTTTTGCATTATATTCGAAATATTCTTTTAAACTACAACAGTAGTAATTTATTATCACCAAAACATGATCACATAAAATATAATTCACAGCTTTTATTTAAATAATATTTCATTTTTTTATTTTACTATTTTATACGGTGAGATCGCAGAGATGGAACAAAAATATAAAAGGAAAGAAATTAGAATTTTTTATAAGGATGTTAAAAATATAAGAACGGGTTCCAGAAAACAAATAGATTTTTGTAAGGATAAAGAAGACAATTTGATAGGAAATGAAAAAGATACGCTGGATAGATGGAAGCAATACTTTCAGAATGTCGAAGAAATGGAAAGGGAAGTACCAAGACAAGAAGATGATAAGATGCAGCAAGGGATTGCAGAACCAACAGAAAAGGAAGTGGAAGAAATCATAAAAGCTTTAAAAAACAATAAGAGTCCAGGAGAAAATGAAATTATGGCCGAACACATGAAACACGGAAGGGAAATATTGAAAAATAAAATATTTTGTTTAGTGAAGGAGATTTGGAATACAGAGGGATGGAACAAAGCAATTATATACTACCTCTTTATAAAAAAAGGCAACGTAACAAACTGCAGCAATTAGAGAGGTATTTCCCTGTTGGACACGGTGTATAAGATAATGGCATCGTTAATAAAAAGAAAACTGGAAGCACTCACAGAAAAACTAATAGGAGAACATCAGGGCTGCATTCGGAAAAACAGATCGACGACGGACCAAACATACATGCTAAAACAAATTTTGAAAGGTTGTTATGAATGTGAGATACCGGTGCATATGTTTTTCGTAGATTTTAAAGCAGCCTGTGACTCAGTCAGTAGGAAGAAATTATACGAAGTATTAGAAGAATTCAAAATACCGGGAAAGCTGATAAATCTGATCAGAATGACGCTGAAGAAGGCAGTAAGAATAAATGGAAAAATGTCGACGGAATTTCAGGTGCAGAGAGGTCTACGACAAGGAGATCCGCTGTCCACAATTTTATTTAACATAATATTAGAAAAGGCAATAAGAACAGCAAACATAAACCGCAGAGGAACACTTTCCAACAGAAATCATCAGTGTTTAGCATACGCAGACGATGTTTTGTTAATGGCAAGAAATAAAAAAGAAGTGCAAGCCTTTTATACAAATCGCAAACGAGATGGGACTACAGATAAATAGAGAAAAGAGTAAGTACGTGCAAATTAAGAAAGGCCAAGGAAGCATACTAAACGAAACATTTATGATACAAATTGAAGCAGAGACATTAACTTTTGAAGAGACCGAAAACTATTAAGTATTAATAGATGCAAAATATAATGAAACGGTGGAAATAGACTTAAGACTGGTAAAGGCTAACAGATGCGTAGGTGGGCTAAATAAAATCATTGAATCCAAAGAAATTTCAAGGAGAACTAAGATAAGATTATAAATCTGTAATAAGACGGCTGTGAATTGTGGACAATGACGAAGAAAAACCAAGAAAGACTGGAAATCTGGGAAAGAAGGATATTAAGAAAGATTTTTGGTGGGAGGAAGACGGAGAAAGGGTGGGAAAGACGAGAATATATACAGGTTGTACGGGGAACCCTCAGTAGCATGCTTTATAAAAATGCGACGCCTTCAGTGGCTGAGTCACCTTAAAAGATTAGAAGAGGATGGACTAACTAAGGATTTAGGACGGAAGGTACCGGAAGGGAAGAGAAGGAGTGGTAAACCAAGAGAAAAATGGAGAGAGGCTGTAATGGAGGACGTGAAAGGAAAAGGAAGCAAAAATTGGAGGAAGTTGGCAAAGGATAGGAAGAAAAGGAACGATTTCACTAAGCAATGGGCCTAAAAGGCCTGTAAACGCTTGTATATATATATATATATTTTATACGGTGTTCGCCAAAAAGTCGGCATCAAATGGAAAAAGTTTTTATTTCTGATTTTGTGCTTAACTGAGAACCTGTTTAGTTTCTATCAGAAAGACCGAGTGATTTTTATTTAGTTAGAAAATATTGTTTTTCGAAATCCTAAAATTATTTCTCAGAAATTAATCAAGATTTCAATGAGTGTGTTGGCTTCAGCTTATTGAACTATCACAACTGCTGCAATACTGCCAATTTGTAACGGAAAAGCAAATCATTACAGACCCCATCGTGTTCTCAAAAATATTTGAAAACATCTTTCTAAATCGAATAAATATAGTCCTCATTAAGCCACAGCATAAGTAGACACCAGTATGCTTTCCAGACTCTTAAAACTACTGATAATGACATTTTTAAATTTTTAGATAACGCTTATAGTGCCTTAAATAATGGTGAGTTGCTAATAATTGGCTGAGATCATACTTAACAGGTCGGAAGCAGAAAACCAAAATGACCCATAAAGAAAATGGATATTCAAGACATGCAGTCTCCAAAGAAAAAAAAACACAGCCTATGGAGTTCCTTGGGGCTCTCCCCTAGGACCAATTCTTTTCCTACTATATATTAACGACCTTGTGATGGGTATTATCGAAGGAGCTGTGACACTATTTGCCAGTGACTGCAGTTTATTAATTAAAAGCAAGACACTTCAAACTACAGTAACTAAAGTAAACGAAGCGAATCTCAAAAACCTCAACTGGTGTGCGATAAACAATTTGGAGCTCAATAGCAATAAAACCTCAGTGATGTGTTTCAAAACTAAAAACAGAAGTACTTATAAATTCGAAACGCCCTTGATGAGATGTGAAAAACCAGCTTGGTAGCTGTCAATGGTGTAAAATTGCTGAGAGTGACAATCTCTGACATTCTTTCATGGGTGAATCACATTACACTACTTAGTGGTAAACTTTCTAGTGTTTGTTATCTACTCAGCCGCCTCCGAAATGGTGTCTGACATTACATTACGGAGTGTGTACTATGGGTACTTTAAAAGTAACATGCAGTATGGACTCGTATTCAAGGGAAACTCACCATACGCTGAAGAGATCTTTATTCTCCAGAAACGTGCAATAAGGATGGTGACGACAATAATGATCATTGTAAATCGATCTTTAAGAACATGCAGATTTTGTCTTTACCTAGTTTATACATTTATATTTGTTGTATTTTACTAAACAAAACCTTAGCGATTTTACTAGAAATTCTGCAGTCCATGAGTGTAACACAAAATGAAACGATCACTTAAATGCCCCTGTTAAAAACTTTGAATCGTATAACAAAAGTCCAAGATGTAAGTGTATTAGTATATATAACAACTTACCTAGAGACATCAATGTCTTAACAACATTAATGTATTTAGAACTAATTTAAGCAAGTCCTGCTGGAAATATGTTACCATAGCGTCTACTCCTACTTAATGCATACAAGATAAGTTATTTGCAGATTTGTCTATTTAACCTGTCTCTCTTAAAGTGTCCTGGTGGTTTGTCTTTTTAATGTGCAAATCTAGGTGTATATGTCTATTATATATAATGAATCTTTATTGTAAATAGTGTTTACGACTGACTAGACATGTATAGATTAATGTCTAATAAAATAATCAATCAATCAATCAAAAGGACAGAAAGCAACTTCTGCAAAAAAATGATTTTTTCAATTATTAGAATATTCTCAAAATAGCTGTACAGAAAATGCTTTAGGTATCCACTGCAATCAAAACCGATTTGCATTAGAATTTTTAGCACCAGGCAACGGATCGAGTACAGCAGACCACTCAGAAGTGTAAATTCCAACGATAGCCGTTGTTTTCACTACAAGTCAGTAAGGGCGAGGCTAGTTTGCATGGGTAGCGATTTTAATGACCTTAAGTGTACGCACAAATCTGGTCATTTGTATGTCATACATTCGCAAATAATGTTTTCATATAATATGATTTTAATATTTTTGTACAAATGAAACTAATAAATACGACATACCAACGGATTCTAATAAGATATAGGAGTAATAAATATACGATCGAAAGGTAACTTTTAAATTCTTCACAACTAATAATAGAAATGCAAACTTTCTCGGTCACATTGTAATGAATGGAATAGTTGAAAATATTTTATAGAAACTTGCCGTTTCGCGGTCGCTTTCATTAACATAGTTTAATTAAGTATCTTTTCAATTAATGAATGAAGTGAGATTGGAAATCCGAAACATTCCATGTTTGTGACCTAAACGACCGTAAGCGAGCGCGCGTCCTTAAAAGAGGAGTAAGAATTAGAAATCAGCAACAACTTCTTTTTTTGTATTTAAAATAAATAACCTTTCCTTTGAATAATTTATACTAGGTAAGAATGAAGATCTTTAACAATAAAAAAATAGAGTTGAAAGAACGTGAATATAATTTTCGCCCCATAATTGACTGGCTGGCTTTGTTATTATACGTACGGAGCGCATAAAGCATTGAAGGCAAATAAGAAAAAGAAGCTCTCCAAGAGCCTCTCATTATATGTAGTGGTTATATAATAAATATGTTTAATAAGAAGTATTTAAAATATTTTCTAGGACGATTCGTGAAAGAGGTTCAAGATCGTGCCTCGGACGGACCACCCGAGCACCCTCTGTAATTAAAACGCGATACTATATTTACAGAGCAACTGGCTCGTATATAATCAGTATGTAAATCGTGCCCACGACCGAACCATATTTATTAATCCAATATTGACGTTATATTTAAATTATATGCTTCAACGGTATTGTACCGCAGAGTTGTTATTATACCTCTAATTATTGAACAAGATGATCTCGCAATCAACTAATACGTAATATACCGAATAATATTTATGTAGCGTGCGTCACGGGCGTATTTATTTCTTTGGCGCGAATAATTATCTTCATCTTTAATATTCTCATTCGTTTCGTATCTTACATCGCCAGAACAAAAATACGAAACATGACGCTCGCTTAATTTCTTAACAGTATATAATTCTTTTTTTCTTCTTCCTTTTGATAGATAGTACGAAGCGGAATTATAAAACGTAAAAGAATTTTCTTTATTCTTTATTCCTTTATACCGCGTTTGGTACAAATCAAACGTACCATATTTATGAAACAAAAACAAGCTTTCTTTCGTTTTATTTTATAATTCAATTTTAATGTTCCTGTGAACGACATCAATTTAAAAATGTTTCCAAAGCCAAGAAGGTGACTAAAATGTTACTGATTCAGTTTGTGCGATATGACATTTTGTTTTTCACATGTGACTTTTCCTGTGCCACTCTAATCTGTTTGAATTAACTGTCATTAAATATAAATATATTTGAATTAATTAAAATCATTATTGAAGCTTATTTCCGATGAGGATGTGTAGTAATGGCGAATGACGAATGGCGACACAACATATTCGCCAAATTGTCAAGACATTCCACAAAATGTGAAGCGTACTCAAGGGGAAATCGATTCGAAGGCCGTAAACTCACCAAAATGTCTGCTCGTTGCAAAAAATTCGCATTCCACAACACGTCGTATTTCTGCTGAAACGAATGTGTCCCACACCATCGTTACAACAATTCTAAGCGCCCTTTACACATGCATCCATACAAAGAGTTTCCAGTCCACGAAATCTTGCCGAGAGATCACAACAGTCAAATGCAGAATTGCAACTTTCTTCAAGAAAACTTAAACAATGACGATGTTCTCGATCTAAGTTTCTCCAAGGATGAAACTTGGTTCGATTTAGTCGTTATTTAAACAAATAAAATGACCGAACATGGTCTGTTGTTAATCCCCACAGTTTCCTTGGTGCTCTTTTACATCCTGTTAAGGCAGGAATTTGGTTAGCTGTAACCCGCCGTAGAATCATAGGACCAACATTCTTCCACAATACAATCAGTGGTCAATGTTATAGGGAACAATTATTGACCTCATTTTTAGAGCAAGTACATCCCCATGAATTTAAAAATGGTTACTTTCAGTAAAATGGAGCAACAGCTCATACTGAATTCGAAATTTCTTGAAGAGTTTTTCCCTGGCCAAGTTGTAAGGAGGGAACTTGGCCAGCAATATCACCAGATCTCACCCCGTTAGAGTTCTCCATACTTGGCTTTCTTAAAAATGAGATCTACAAAGAAAGAATTAATAATTTGCAAAAAGTGATGGCAAGGATCATATTAAAATGCAATGAGAAAACGCCGGATATATTGCAGCATATTTTTAATAATAGGAAATTAAGTGGAATTAGTTGTATGCATACAGCAAAATGGCGACCACTTTCAACACTTGTTATGACTTACTTTCGTTGGCTTTCTTTCCTTTGCATTCACATCCTTTTGCAATAAATTTGATTTTTGATATTAGGATACTCTGCCTTCTTTATTTTCGTACTATCCGTTCACGATCTTTTTAGATTCAGAGTATCACTAAAAAATACATTTGTCAGAAAATTGATTGACGTTCATTTTTAATTTTATGGTTATATTTTTGAAAACTACCACTGCCAATGTTGCCAGTTCGACTGAAGCAAGACTGAAGCGTTCCGTGAAAACGAGAAGTATCGTCCCGAACAATTGATAATTATTTATTTTTTCATTAAGAAAGTATCACATGCAGGTATTTAAATACCAGGATCTTCTTGCAATCTTATAATTTGTCCTTACCAAACCATGCACTGAACCTCATTTAGAATTCTGTCTACTTTCGCTAACCCCTCCAATACGCATACCTTCAGACTCTTCTGCTAATATCGGAGTTCTTCAAATCTGTTTATATTTGCAGTGCATATACGTGGTATTAGTTTGGGTTGCTAAAAGAATCGCGTAATTTGCATATAAGTTTTACGGACCTGTCCTACATAATCCGCCAATCCGAAATACGGATGGTAGTTGGGCCCGAAACAATACCCAAAAAGCCAGTAGGTTTGCAGAACATCTTGAAAGCATTTTCCAACCAAATGACGAAGAAAAACAAGACTGGATTGAACCAGAACAAGAAGAAATTATCATTAGACCCACTTCACCAAAGGAAATATTAAATGAAATTAATACGAATATTAACTCGAAAAAGTTTCTGGTTTTGACCTAATGACTGGTAAAGTTTTGAAGCAACTTCCAAGAAAAGCTATGGTTAAACTTGCCAGTATTATTAACGCATCTTTCAGACAAAAGTACATTGCTAAGATGTGGAAAGTTGCAGAAGTCATCATGATTCCGAAACCAGGTAAACCTCCTAATGACGTAGCATTTTGTAGACCTATATCGCTGTTACCAGTCATCTCAAAATTATATGAAAAAATACTTCTCAAGAGACTAAGACCTATAGTAGAGGAAAATAACCTGATACCTTCCCATCAGTTTGTTTTCAGAGAAAGTCATTCGACGATTGATCAAGTTCATAGGATCACAAACGTCATTGAAAAATCGTTAGAAGTAAGAAAAGTCTGTTCCACCGTTTTCCTCGACGTTGCTCAGGCTTTTGACAAAGTCTGGCATGAAGGTTTATTTCACAAGCTGAAGTCGCTTCTACCAAAATAATATGCACAACTCTTACAGTCTTACTTATCAGAAAGATACTTTAGAATCAAGCTTATTCTGAACTAAAAGAAATCAGAGCAGGAGTCCGACAAGGTAGTGGACTAGGTCCAGTACTCTATCTATTATACACCAGTGAAATAAGGAATTTGTATAAAGGAATTAAGCAACAGAAAAGCGGGTATAAACCAAGAACAATATTCTTCAAAAATGAAGAAGGAAAATTGATAGGAGGGGAGGATGACATTCTGAGCGAATGGAGGAAATATTTCGAAGGTTTACTAAACGCAGGTACCCATCAGGAGCAAGAGAAAGAAGCTATGGTACAGAGAATAAAACAAAACGGACAAAGTAACCAACCACCCAATGAAAAGGAAATAAAAGAAATAGTTTACTCTCTTAAAAATGATAAATCTCCAGGAGGTGACAATATAACTGTGGAAATGTTTAAATACGGAGGAGATGGACTAATCAAAGCAATGCAGAAACTACTGGAGGAAATATGGAACCAAGAAAAAATACCGGAAGAGTGGAGGGAGGCAATACTGTACCCAATCTATAAGAAGGGAGATAGATCGAAATGCCAAAACTATAGAGGGATAGCTCTGCTCAATGTAGCTTACAAAATACTAACAAAATATATTAAAGCTTGTTTAAGTAAAGAGTTGGAAAGTTTATTGGGCGAATACCAATGTAGATTCAGGCAAGGCAGGAGTACGATGAATCAGATACTCACACTGCAAGAAATACAAGCAGAAAGCTATTAATATAAAAAGGACACTTTGGTACTGTACATAGACTTTAAACAGGCCTACGACAGGATAAAGAGAAAGGAGATGTATACAGCCCTAGAAGACTTGGGAATTAGTCAAAAATTAATTAATATGATAAAAATAACGTTAACACAAACGGAAAATATAGTTAAATTTAAAAGTAAAACGTCGGAGAAGTTTGAAGTAAGGGAGGGGATAAGGCAAGGAGACCCGTTGTCGCCGGTATTGTTTAATTTGGTTTTAGAGGTAGTTATGAGGAGGGCAAATATTAATAGAAATGGACTACTTTACAATAGAAGACATCAGTGCTTGGCATTTGCGGACGACATTGCAATTCTAGCAAGAAGTAAACAAGAGCTATAGGAAATGGCAAGGAAATTGGAAGAGCAAGCAAGAAAAATGGGATTATATATAAATGAATCAAAAACGAAATACATGACTTGGTCGGATAGGGAGTATAGAAAAGGCCAGCATTTAAAGATAATAACAACGGAAGAAAAGGAATATAAATTTGAAGAGGTGGACAGATTTACTTACCTAGGAAGAATGTTCACAAGGAAGCTGGAAATTAAAGAGGAGATACGGGCAAGAATAATGAATGGTAATCGAAGTGTCTATACATTGAACAGGCTGTTGAAAAATAAAAGTATATTTAGAGGGGCTAGGATAAGGGTATATAAAACGGTAGTACGGCCAATAGTCGAATATGGAGGTGAGACGTGGGTGCTAAGTAAGGCGGAAGAGGAAATGCTTATGGTATGGGAAAGGAAAATACTGAGGAAGATTCTAGGCGGAAAAAAATAGGGAATATATGGATGAGAAGAACAAACCAAGAGATAGAAGATCTATACAAAGAACCGAGTATAGTGGCGAGAATTAAAGCACAAAGACTTAGGTGGCTCGGACATATGGAAAGGATGCAGGAAGGTAGGATTCCTAGAAAACTATTAAGAAGTGACATAGGAGATAAAAGAAAACAGTGGAAGACCGAAATTAAGATGGAAGAAGGAAGTAGAAAAGGATTTAAAGCAATTAAATATTGTCAACTGGAAAGAAAAGGCGAAGAACAAGAAAGAATGGAGAAAAATAGCAAACCAAGCCATGGGCCTACTAGGGTATACTAGTAAGATACTAGTAAGATGTATGTATCTTTCGATAATGGTTGCGAATTTATGTACTCATTGTAAAAGCCTTTGCATTGCCTCCATGCCATCTCAATAGAATTGTACTGACAGGACATGGAGGCAATCTAAGAACTTCTAGCCATGCTCCTTTAAAATTTGGTCAGTGGCGCATCATTTTGCTGTTCCGTCTGTTCTAAAAGACTTAATTAATTCTCATAATTGTTTTTTTTGTAATTTTGCCCTTAATTTCGACATTGTGTTTAATCAACCACTACTATATTTGACTTTTTTTACAGGAAAATGTGGGTGGTTTGTACAACTGTACCGAGTGATACGGTGCATTTTCCATCGCCACCATACATTTTCGTTGCAAAGTGCTTAGTGCAGGAACAAGTTGAGTAACCACCCAATTTTGAAAAATTTCTGCATTCATTTTTTTGTGGTAATCTCTGTCATTGTTCGTCGAGTCAAGTAACAAGTCACACTCTTCCAAAAAGCCAAGTTTTGTTCCCGCGTGCAAAATTGTAAAACGTTTCCGTTCACTTTTAATTTTGGCTGGATTACTTTTCAAATCTGTTTCGTGTATCCATCGACGAATCGCAGACCCAAAAAAAAAAATCGCTGGCATTTCTATACCTAGTCATTGTTGAAATTGTTTTTTTTTTTTAGTTGTAGGAACTATAATTTATCTTTGCAATCTTGGCAAACGATACAAGAGTAATTTTTCCAACTCCGGAACATTTTAAACGTTTTTATCATTTTATAAAAACAGCGGCTGCCTTATTTACTAGCATAAAATTTTAGCAAGAAACTACATTTCAGCTACTTAAAATAATCGCGAAACTACATTGTTTTAAGGGTTAGTTTATCGTGTAAAGCTGTGTGCAGTCATGTAGGTGGTGGCGTATCAACGGCGAGAGAGAGGAGATGCAGCACAAGATATGCTCCAAATCGTGATCGCAGTAATTAATGATCCAGCTCTGCCATTCATCTTAGAGTTTACTGTGCACCGGCTTGAACAATACTGTTCCTTATCGCACCAATCTTTAAATATATTAAAGGGTATCAAGCTTGTTTATAATTGCTTAAGCTCGGATGTTTAACTCATTTTCTCGTTAAGCGAAGAGTACGGTAAAGCGGCATTAAGTGAAATGTTTAATGTTGCCTTAGAAATGAACGGTTTCGTTTCTATCTAAGGTAAAGTGAGATGTTTAGGATTGTATATTCATGTGATCAGAAAAAAGATCGCGTATACGTTCGCTGCGTTAGCAACAAAGCTTGAATGCGTTTTTTTAATAGTCATTCTACGCGAACGATTTTTAATCAGTAAATTAATCTCCGCGGAATAATTTTTATACGCACAATTAAAAATTATTAGAGCATTTTGTAAGAAATACCGTCTTTCTCGATGCGTTCCATATGAATGCCTTAACGAACCAACGTTAAAGTCAAGTCAAGTTTTGGGAATCAATGACTTAATGTTTCTGAAAGTAGTCCGAAAACGCAAAAACAAATTTTGGTAAAACCTAAAATTAATAAATACTTAAAAGAATTAGAAGTCTGTAATATATGTTATACATATGTATTTGTTTGCAGTGCAATATCTTTATCTCTGATTTAAAAGTAAAAGCGCGGAATCATTATGTCAATATTTTTACAAGAAGTGAATTAATAAATCAAGTAGTACAAAACGTTACAATGATTTATCGTTTTTACTTTCTGAATAGTATTTTATCATTTACGGCCGATTCATTTAAACTATATTTAATGGAAAACCCTAAGCCTTTGTTTCATAGTTTCATAAGTTTGCTTTATTGGATATATTTTAGTACCTCTAATTTGCATTTATTTACTATTTTTCTGTATATATCCAAAAGCTACGTATCTCTGGTTTATTAATCGTTTTCCATTTTATTTTTTGTTAAGGAATCTCATTTCCAATGTTAAAAGAAATCAATCGAAAAACTTTTCTTTTTTGTTTTAGATGAACGTCTGTCCACAAGAACGAGAAATGCGGAAGAAAAGAAGCGAAGAGGCAAAGTGAAGAAGAAAGTTAGTCTTAAATTAATCAGTCAATATGTAAATGATTTATGATATCAAAGAATCAATTATAAACATGTGGTTCGAAAAGATGGTCGAGAGAATACATTGTCAATCTTGGAAATGAACTTTAAAATTTTATTTAAGAAAAATATAAGCAATTAAGCTTTAAACATTTAGATTATAATTTTTAATTAGAATGGGATGTATATTTTTTCATACCTAAGTGCTATTACGCTATTACACTATTTTAATTAAGTATTTTATGACTAAAATGGGTAATTACTATAAAATTAATTTTTATGAATTTTTTCCCACGTATTTACTTGCCAAAATATTTTAAAAACAGTGGACGTATTCAACTAAACTTAGTGCTGTAACGGTCTTTGTTGGGACAAAGGCTGTCCCGAGTTGGTAGAATAACGAAAGTTTGATTAAATGTATATTATCATAAATTATATACAAACACTTACAAAACTTAATAGACAACAACTATTGTTTTTCATAACTATATTCTATACTTCAGTAGGCGTTGTTGGACGACTATAACTCGTATATAAATAATCCACATTCTAACAGTCTTGTAAACAGTAGACAAACAGCAAAAAATTACTTTGAAGTTATTCATGAAAGAATATCACACTTTAATTGTAAATGTAAACAATCTCAAGCGATAAGGAGTCCAAGCAAAAAACTTTAGCTAAAATACTGACTTTTTGACGATAAGTAGTCTTTAAGATACGTTAAACTAAATAAGATCCTGAGCACGTGAGAACCCCACCCACGCAAGGGAGCCGGTCCAAAAACACCTCGCAATCCCTTGAGGATAGGCAACTTAAGTCACTCCAGTGTGCTAAATGAGCGAAACCAAAAGGGGGACTCGCACAGATGCCACCACCTCGCAGTCACAAATTACAAAAGGGGCCCGAGTTTTGAAAATGTAAATAAAAATATTACGGTCCGCAGATAGAGAAGATTTAAAACAATAAATTAATGTTCACCGGATCATTTTCGCGAACAGTTGCGTTTCCAATTTTCACATTCTTCGAACTTTTTTCGTGAACCTGCTTATTATTTTATTTTTACTTCTTTGTTCAAATTTAAAAATTATCATTTTCTTTTTTAACTTTATCGTCGACCCCTTTTTGAGAGTGGGTGTTTCATTTGGAATATTCCTGGTGCGGTGACATGATTAGAGCACGAAACGAAGATCCTTCGCCTAGAGCCCCTTGGAAAAATAGAAAAGCCCTTAAAGGGAAGGCCGTAAAGAAGTCCTCTGCTGCTGAACCCTCGGACTACCTTATCTGGCAGGAAACCATCTTATGTACTATTTTGGATTTTTTTAATTTAAACGCCAATTTATGCCCCCAATTTAAAGCGTGTTTTCACAAAACGTTCCTTACGGCGAAATATGTTTAATTCACTTGTGCAGATCTCTAAGTCCGTTGAAAGAACCTCCCTCTGATTTTTTAATAAATGGCCATGTGATTAAAATATCTATTAATATTCTTTTTATCACAAAACATCTAATTTTTTTAGACTGCCAAGAGGTGTGCCTATTTCTAACTGTCTATTTTCTTGCCTAATTCACTCTTTTCAAGTGCCTAAAAATACGGGCTTTACATATCTGTAAAGGCGTATTTTATTTATTACCAGAATTCATTGAAATATTCGGATTTGAGTAACTTAAGTAATGTTATCGGCTGCAAGTAACAGCTACTTCTGGAAAGCTGTTTCGTTTCCACAGTTGCTTATTGTCAGTAACCTCCAGGATGAACAAAATTGAAGCACATAGAGTTATTAAGTTTCTGCGGTTGAACGGTAATAGCGTCCACTCAATTTTTGATAAAATAGTGTCTGTCTATGGTAGTAACAGGCCATCTTAACAATGTCGTGACATGGAAAAGAAACTTCAAAACTATGTACGAGGAATCAACGGAAAAGGTCTTGCTGTGCTTTTCTTAGGAGTGTCCTAGTGTAATCCTGACCGATTATCTTTCATACGAGTAAGACCATCACCAGCAATTACTACTTCATCCATTTGAAGAAATTGCAAGATGTGGTGAAAGAAAATCGCCCCATATTTTGTTACAATGGAAGTTGACAAATGAGATTTTGTTTATTTCGCCTCTTCGTACCCAGGACTTCTTCCTCTTCCGTAAGATGAAGAAGCCATTTCAGGGTCGGCAATTTCACAACGTAGATGGTGTCACTCTGGAAGTGCAACAGTGGTTTTCGAGGCAAACTCAGGACTTTTAAAATAACGAATTGCGTAAGATTGAAAAACTTTAGCAGAAAATGTGGTTCTGCAAGGCGAATGTATGGAGAAAACATAAGTTCACCATACCACCTTTAACCTTTTTAACTTTTTCTGTTCATGGTGATAATTAAAATTTTACTATACCCCCTGGCATTTGTAAGAAGTAAAAGAATTTTGTCGCCTATAAGGTTCCCATTTTTGTCGTTGCAATACCAAGCTTTTTGTGTAGAGCCCCTTATAGGAGACGACGAAAAAAAAATGAAAAGATGGGCAAGCTACTTCGAGGAGCTGCTGAACACAAAGGAGGTAAACATAAACCCAACGATAGCCAGCGAAGAAGAGAGCGCAATATAATAAGAAGAAGGACCTGAGCCAACACAAGAAGAAATAGATGAGATAATAAAAAACTTGAAATAGAATAAAACTCCTGGAGACAACAATATACCGGCGGAGTTAATAAAGTATGGCGGAGAGAAGATGAGACAGGAAGTGTTTAAACTCATACTAACATGCTGGAGAGAAGAGAAAATACCATCACATTGGAAGAAAGCAGTTCTATGCGCTACACATAAGAAAGGAGACAACTCCAAATGCGAAAATTACCGAGGAATAGCGCTGCTGGACGTGGTGTACAAGATAATGGCAACATGACCTAAACCAGAAACTGAAGTACGAGATAGACGGCATCGTGAGGTGTTCGAGGTGAAGACTGGATTAAGACAAGGCGACCCCTAATCTATAACATTGTTTAATATAGTGGAGACAGTAATGAGAAGAGGAAACTTAAATAGATCGAGCCTAATCTATGATAGGCGATACCAGTGCCTCGTATATGCTGACGATATTGTCATTATCGCAACGACAAAGCGATCTGAAAGCAGCGACGAAAACTCTACTGGCAGAAGCAGGAAAGATAGGGTTGGAAGTAAATGACAAAAAAACGAAATACATGTGGATGAGCGCAAGGAGCAAGCCAACAGGACAACTAGAAATAACAACGGAGCAAGGCCGCGATTATAAATTCGAAGGAGTAAGCAGCTTTAGCTACCTGGGTGTGCAAATAACCGCAAATAACGAAATGAAGGAAGAAATAAAGAAAAGCCCTCAACAATCTAAAAACGAAAAAGTAACACGAATTTATAAAACAGTGATACAATCAGTCATTCTGTACGGATCGGAAACGTGGACCCTGACGAAGCAAGACGAGCAAACCCTACAAATATGGGAACGTAAGCTGCCGAGAAGAATATATGGAAGAAGAAAGGAGGATAGTCATTGGAGAAGGAGAACGAATAAAGAATTGGAAGAAATTCTCAGACAGCCAAACATAACAACACAAATAAAAATAAATCGAATAAGATGGTTAGGACATATTGAAAGACTAGCAGAGGAAAGACTACCAAAGATTATAATTAACAGGAGACACGGAGGAAAAATAACAGGAAAACCGAAAAACAGATGGCTAGATGAAGTTGAAAGGGACCTGAAAGCAATCGGATTAAATAGATGGAAAGCTAAGGCACGGGACAGGAAAGAATGGCGCAAAGTCGTCACGCAAGCCAAGGGCCTGTCTGTACTGTAAAATTCAATTCAAAAGAATTTTGTAATCATCAATTTAAATTGTGCACCTATTAAAGGGTGGGTTAAGATCTATGAACACCTAGAATTAAACAGATTCTCTTCAGTGTGATTTTTATAAATGACAATCAGAAACTTTTTGGAGTGTAAAGTGTAAAGTATTTTCTTTGAGTATCTCTGTAGGTCTCTTGAAACATAAAGGAGTCGTTTTTAATCTTTGGCAATGCACACTATCTAATAGAATAAATAAAGAAAGTGTAACCAAACCAATTAGAATAAATTGAAAGAAACTACGACTATTATATTGATTATAAACAAATTGGATAAGAAAATGTTTTCTTTTCATATAAATTGATTATAATTAACACTAATATTTAATATTTGATAAGTATGAAATAAAAAAAACCTAATTCAATGCATTTTCTTTATTTTCCACAATATATTTATTGTTCACGTATGGTAGCAATTGGATTAAAGCAGCAAGAAAATGAATTTTAAATTATTTAGATATAATATAATAATTAGATAACATTAAAATTGTTTGAATTAACACGAAATTAAAGAGGGTCAAAAGCAATAAATCTGATGTAGAAAAAATTGTTGAGTTTAATATATTACAGCTAATTATCTCGGATGGACAAAAATATTTGGTGAAATAAGCAAAACACAAAAATAAGATGATAAGTACAAACGAAGCAGACGATTGCAAATTATTCCTGCGAGTGTACACCAGTTTTTGTGAAGTCGCGGTATTCTTTGAGCGACTTGCATACATATCTACTAACATTTAAATAATTTATATGTATGTACGCATTCGAGATTCACTTTTTCAATTGTGCCGCGGAACAATGCGAGCGACAGGGACGGACGATCAAATCTGACGGAAACAGTAGCTCTGATGCATTCCAAAAAGAGATGGTTATATGGAGACATTCAATTGTAAGAAATAAGTACATGCGATTTATTTTGTAACGATCAAGCGGCGAGGTTTACTCCGACCATTTTTATTATAATAGGAATACATTACCTGGCAATTATGAGGACAAGTTTTCAAAAAAAAAAAAAAAAGGAGAAAACAAAGAATATTGTTTGGGATATAAAAAAAAGAAAACGGCCCAAA
The DNA here is from genome assembly GCA_039766575.1 of Serrognathus titanus. NCBI lineage: Eukaryota > Metazoa > Arthropoda > Insecta > Coleoptera > Lucanidae > Serrognathus > Serrognathus titanus. The sequence continues at coordinate 7,544,313 of CM077912.1, forward strand.
CCTGAATCCTTCAAACTCGTCATTTTCGTCTGAAATTGTATAAATACATAGTTACACTCGCAGCGCATACAAAATTGCAGAGCAACTTAAATAAATACAAACCTGCTTCACTAGAATTGTGAGCATTTTTTTTCTTGTTAAAACTAATACTGATGCGTTTTAATCACTTCATATTAAATGATGGTTTTCGAAAATAATCTATCTTCGCTTTATTTATGATAAGTTAGCGGCGGCGCTATTATTTTCGAAGACGCCTCTGTTTCAAAGTTATTTCTTGAACAATGCCGGAGAAGCGTAGCTGGCGGATATACGAAATATAATTTTTCAGAACTGTATCAATTTTAAAACTGCAATATATTTGAAAGTTAAACGCACGCTCGGAACTCGTACCGGAGAATAAGTGCGAAACTTCGGTTAGCGAAATTCCTGGCACAAAAACGTTCCCAATAAAAATACTTCGGAAAGTTCGTGTCCGGGAAAAATTGTATAAGTGATTTTTTATGTTGTTCTGATTTTTCCGATTATGTAGAGTAATTTTTGTTGAAGCTTGTGTAGGTGCAAATAATATTTCAGATATTGAATATAAAACATAATTTTTCGCTTCTTTTATATGAAATGCAAGAAGCATTACCAATCAACTCTAAGCAATGTTTGATGAAACAATAACAAATCAGAAAAGATTTGTATTTTTCGATATGGTCTCCCTCGAATTCAATATGAATGAATATAAACTTCAAATATTTACTACAAATCGTAAAACCTACCATTTGAATACAGTTCTTCTTAAAAATTCTTTTGCACTTTTTCCAATGTGAGAGAAAAAGTCTACAATCATGAATCACCCTGTATAATTAAATAAATCCATGTTTCATCGGTTTACAAATAGCTTTTTCTGTATAAGAGAGAATTACTCTAATTGTACCGTGCATAAAGATGAACTTTTCGCTAGTTAGTAAAAGGAGATCAGGAATTTTTATCGTGTTAATTAATTCTTCTGTTCAACGTCTTCTCGAACAAAAATGGTAAGCGGAGCGGTTCTTTGAAATAAATCGTAATAAATTATCTTACCGAGCTGAATAAGTATCACGTAAATTTCATCAGAACATAGTACTTAGCTGGAGACATATCTCCGTGTAGAAGAGATATAATGCACGTTTTGATATCGAATTTACTCTTACAGTTTGCTTGTAGTGACTTCTCGATAAGTCTTAATTGTAATGTGAGCTTATTACAATTTATAATTGGTATGTTTATGCTAACAATAAACGTTTAATAAGGAACCAAGTCGAGATATTAAGAATTTCAATCACGAATTATAATTTTTAATTAAGGCAGAGTATTGTGAACTTGCAGACTTGTAACTGGTAGTTTTTGCTGCATGTCTAGTGGACCTGTCACCTATCAATCAGAAGCAGCGCGACCGCTTTTTGTCAAGCCTTCATACTGGACGCTAGTTTTGTCTGAGTGCCCTTTCGGCATCGGATACGAATATTTAAAATAGCCGAACTTACCATCCTTGCATAACAATGACGTCTGTTACCTTTTTTTTACGCCGCTAATTTACCTTGAGTATTTTATGTAAAAGTATGAGGCCTAGACTCGATTAAGATATTATCTCTGTAATGTTAATATTGTTTGTTATCGACGTTAATCTTGCTTGAATGGAAAACATTTACTTTCTCATTAAACAACTCATTTTAAGAATCAATTCATCAACGTACCAAATAAAAAATTCTTACTCCACATGGCTCATTTGTATGTAATAAATTAACACTTTTCAAAGTTACTGAAATTTTTAAAAAACAATAAAGAATTTTTAATATTCTGACATTTTTTCAACACTATGCAACAATGTTTCGAACAAATTATGTTTTCCATATGCCATAAATACCATTCTTAACTCCAAAATACTTTGTCATGAACCGTTTTTGGATTTCCGCATTTTTATATTAATAGCCAAATAACTTTTCAGAGACCAAGAAAAAATAGCAGCTTTTGTTCAATTTTATTGATTTGACCAAATTGCAATCTATTAAAGGCAAGTGTTTTGCTTTCGCATTTAAGTGAAAGATTGATGATGCACAAGGAATATTAAAGACACTTGATCTTCAAAGCTTCAGACCCTTCCCCTTTCAAAGTTCAAAAGCCCTACCTGAACCTTCTCTTTAAGATAAGATTTTCGAACTTTGCAAATATGTTTTTTTGCCTATCACTTGACATCATCTAAGTTCTTAGTCAAAATCTCCAAACAGGAAAAAAGCAACTGTAACTTCAATGACTTTTTACGATTGAAATTACTATGGGTTTCCTTAGATGTCCCGCGTCGTCTAGGTTCTGTTTCCTTAAATAGAACACATATGGATCATCAAATGTCAAGAAATGTTTTTCTTCAGTATATAAAATATTACTTCTGGACCAAGGCATTTGGCACGTGCAAGAATCTTTGGAAACTCCAAAATCAAACAACCGAAAAAGGGTCCAAAATCCTTCAAAAACTCTAATTTTCAGATACTCCAAAAGTACCTCAATATCTATAGACCAGTAATAATTGGGCACGAAAAAGAAATGGTTAAAAATAATCAAAAGAAGCCTCGAAAACCTAAAAAATTATTTTTTTCGACATTCCCAAAATTGCTTTTTATTTCTGGATCAGGCCAATTAAGCACATGACAAATCACTGAAAATATAATTAGAATTTGACATGAGATGAAAAATATTGAAATTAGACAAATTACAACGTGTGTACAAAAAGTTTTCCCATCTAGTGTGTTGCTCTCATTTTTTCGTATGTTCCTTACTTGATCAGTAAATGCCAAATTGATATCTAACCTTGACATAACGTTAACAGAAAATCATAATCAATAATTACGATTTATTACGTAGCGAAACCAAATAAAATAAAACATTGAAAATATCTTTGAACGTGGATTCACAACAGATGTTGAAAATGGCCTCCTCCTTCTTCGAGGCATTTTCTAACTCTTCTGCGACATCCATTAATAACATTTTGCGAAATTTGGAGAGAATTGTTTATTTCATCACACTTTTCGATGATTCTTTGGGTAAGTTCCTGTAAATCATTAATGGGCGTATTACAAATGGAACTTTTCAAGTAGAACCAAACAAAGAAATCCAAAGGAGTTGGATCGCAAGATCGCGGAGGCCATATGTTTGCCATTTTTCTGCCAATTATCCGATCTCCAAAAAACTCTTGAAGGAAAATTAAAGTTTCTCCAGCAGCATGGACCGTTGCACCATCCTGCTGGAAATATTCAAATTGCAACTCCTCATCATGCAGTTGATTAATAAATGGATGCAAAATCTCTTCTCGTTATCTAAGTGCTGTTAGTGTGCCATTAAAAAATATTGAACCTATCAATCTTCTCCGACTTAAAGCTATCCAAACACCAATTTTTTGTGAATGGAGTGGGCCTTCAATTAAAATATGAGGGTTTTCTGTACTCCAGATCCTCATATTATGGGAATTAATGTATCCTGTTAAATAGAACCAGGCCTCATCGGAAAAGAAAGTTTTGTCCAACAAATCGTCATTGTCAATATTGTTTAAAACCCAATGACAGTATCTTCGCCTTGTTTCAAAATCAACTGGAAGTAATTCATGCACGGCAGTCAAACGATAAGGGAACATTTGCAAGTCCTTTCTTAGAATAGTTCTGCAGGTCCCGACAGAAAGATCAACTTGTTGTGATTGGTGTCGGATGGAAGTGTGAAGAGCATCAGTCATAATTTGCCTTACATTTTCAACTACCTCATCAATTCTTATTTTAGGCCTACCTAATACCTGTTTTCTAGCCACACTGCCAGTTTCTCTGAACAGTCCTACAGAGTACTGAAGTTGATTAACAAATTTGTGGTTCAGGATTACAGTTTCTGGAATTTTTTCCTGAAATTCTGCAGTACAATCAGGAATAGAATGGATCCATTCACCATTGATTTTTTGGGCGTTTCGAAAGTAGGATTCAACCATAAATGAGTTTTCTTCCAATGTGAAACCATTGTAAAATCAAATCAATAAAATAATTTTTTAAAGTTATATTTATTTACTTTTCTGTTTAAGGTACGGATCAAGTAAGGAACATACGTGAACATGCGAAAAATCAGAGCAACACACTAGATGGGAAAACTGTTTTGACAGATGACTGATGGAGATGCAAGAAGCATCAGTCATACTTTGTCTGACATTTTCAATTACCTCATAAGTTTTTACTTTAGGCCTACCTGTTTTCTAGCCACACTTTCTCTGCTAGTTTCTCTGAAAAGTCCTATAGAGTACTGAAATTGATTAACAAATTTGTGGTACAGAAATACAGTTTCTGGAATTAGAATAGGTCCATTCGCCATTAATTTTTTGGGTGTTTCGAAAGTAGGACATGAACAATAAACTAAAAGACCTTCACTGGTTATTTTCTCATCTACTTTGCACTGAACTGCGGGATAAATACAGGAACTTGAAGGTCGTATACAAACAACTAATTAAAGATACCAAACAAGATTTTTATAAGAGGCTTATCTACAGAAATAGTAACTCTCCAAAAATGTCTGGAACATCATCAATGAGGAGACTAGCCGGAATAACAAAAGGTACTCCACGATCACACTGACAGGTAATAATGATGAAATTGTATCTCAGCCCACTGACGTTGAAATTTTTGCTGCCCATTTCACATATGGTCCGATAACGAAAATTCATGCGCAGTTTGGATGTGCTCCTGCACCTGCCCATCTGTGTCTTGAAGGCCTCACAAACTTATTCGTACTACTTGAGGTATCTAAATCGGATGTTAAACTGGAGCTCTTGTCCCTGAGGTCAAATACTGTGGGAAATGATGATGTCGTGCCTGCTGTGATTAAAGGCTGTTGTGAAGAAATAATCTGTGTGCTAACAAAATTAATAAATTTATCGTTCTCATCTGGGAAATTCCCTTCAGTGTTAAAAATCGGCTCAGTGATTTCAATACACAAGGCAGGGGATATAACTAGTGTGGACCTATAACGACCTTGAGTGTTTTTTCTAAAATTGTTGAAAAGTTAGCACAAAAGCAAGTTATGTCTTTCCTCCTGAAATATAGGGTCATTACCGAAAAACAACATGGCTTTCTGTCTGGTAAATCCACTTAAACTGCTATTGTCTCGACAATGGATTTTATTAATAGTAAACTTGACGTTGGAATGGAAATTGGAATGTTTTTTTATCTTTCAAAGGCCTTTGACACTGTGGATATTGGGCTTCTCTTATTGAAGCTTGATAAGTATGGTGTCACGAATGACTGGTTTCAATCTTTCCTAGTTGATAGAAAACATGTTGTTAAAATTAATGTTAAAACTTCAAGGTCCCTCAGGGCTCTGTGCTGGGACCGCTACTGTTTTTGTTATTTGTTGATGATCTTGCCTTAAATCTTTCTATTGGTCATCTTTGCATGTTTGCTGATGACATGACAGTGGTGGTCTCTGCCCAGACTGAGGTGCTCTTGCTCCAAAATACAAATACTGTAATTTCCGAAGTTCACATTTAAATAAAACTGTAGTAATGCCTTAGAGTAAGCTTTGATAGCCACAATATTCCGTCGTCAAAACTTTAGTTTTAAAAATTCCACTAAATTCCTTGGCTCTGTAATAGATCGTCAACTAAAGTGGGATGAGAATGTGGCTGCAATCTGCTCTAGGATTAATAAATCGTATTATGCAATTCTCAGAATGAAATTTATCTAAATATCGATGCATTGTATTACAGTCTTGTTTATTGCTATTTACAGTTCAATTTTGTTGCCTGGGGTTCCTCACCTAACATCTTACGACTTTTTATAGCTCAAAAAAGGATTATTAGATTGATTTTCAACTTGTCCCCTAGAGAATCTTATAGGCAGGTTTTCATCTCAAAAAGAATTTTAACTCTGTCTTCTATCCATATTTATAAGTCTGCGCTCTTTGTTAGGAAAAATATATTAAAATTTGATACTGTAGGTAGCAACCATGATCATAACACGAGGCATGGCTCATCGCACGTCTTTTTATGAACGCAGTCCCCATTATAGCAGCTTTTCGATCAATTACCTAGAAAGCCACGAGATTGTAAAACCAAAACTAGTTTCAAAAACCAAAAAAATTCACTATTTGTGAAAATTCTCACGTTATTGCAAATGATTTTCTTCCTTTTTGAAAATTTAAATAAACAAGAACACAAACAGTTGAAGACTAATACTATGTAACACAATACTTATGTATAAAAATTTCAATTAGTGCAAAATTTCATTTCTGTTGAGGCAATCTCCCAAATATGTCTCCACATGTCGAACATAATTTTGGCAATGTTCTTGCGTTATGGCTTCAGAAGCATCATGAATTTTTGCATACAGTTGTTCTTCATTCGTGGGTTGACTTCTCTTTATGTTATTTATCCGTTGGCTTAACAGTTCTTCAATGGGATTTAAAAAAGGACTGCACGGGGGCAGAAAAACTGGAACATGTCCATGAGCTCTTATCAGTTCTTGAAGGAACACTTTCAATGTTGTTCGATATTATGATATTATATTCATTTTCAGGGTTTAGCTGGCTACATATTCATTAATGAGCTCGGTGCATGCGTCGCATTTTCCCCCAGCTTTGTCTTTTCCAAAATATTTTCTCTTTTGTATTGACCATTGTGCTACATAAATTGGTTTACATATGGTATATCCATACTGTACGTAGTTATGTTAGATGTAAATCTAACAAAATAAAATATTTCAAGCAACAAATAATATATTGCGATATAAATAGTACAAACAGTAAAGACTTCCATTTAAATATATTAACCATGTTTCTGCAATGTGTTTAACCTTTAAGTCACCTGCAATAACCAGCAGAATGAAATACGAGCGCGCATGTGATTTAACAGATTTTCAGCGGCTAGATTAAAATCGCGCATTTAAGTCCTGGTTTATTGTGCGTGGATATTCACATCCACATGATTTTATGAAGCTCCTTCATCCTCGTCTAAAGGAAGTGAGCGCAAGAAATGCCTTCCGAAAGTAATATCTAACTGTTTATGCCACGAAAAAGATGTACACGTATGCAAAAGCATTTAAGATACAATTTAAATAGCCGACGCAATTTTCTAATAACGTTAGATGTAATTAATCTCGGAAAGAAGCGTCTAACGAAGCATGAAGATTGTTCCAGAGAATATTCGTGATCAAATGGGAAGAGTTACTACCTACTTTCCTGATTGTTTTAATTAATGATGTTAGTGATAAATGAAATTATACAGTTTATTATTATAATAGTATCGTTCTACTAATATTAAAGTGCACTCGGTGAAATTTATACTCCAGGAAAGTTAATAATGTAACAGTCTTGATTTAACTGCGAACAATTTTAGATATGAAGGCATTCAGGTAAAAAACACCAATATCAATAATACCTAATAAATAACATCATTTTTATTTTATTATACAATCAGGGAAGATTAAATTTAGAGAAAACGCATGTGTGTGCGCGCATGAGAACAATAAAAGGGAAAAGAGTCATCGTGATACCTTGATTTGCTAACCGTAATGCAGTATCGATCTGCGTTGACCCGTCATAAAATATGACCTTCGGGTCGTAGGTCAAATGGACTCATTCTATATTTTCAGCATCCGATCAGACAACTTTATGCGTATGATAATTGTATACATACAGTAAAACCTATAAGAAAATAATTTTGTTTCAAAGTAAATTTAATTTTATTAACAACGATACTTTAGTTTCCAAGATTATTAGTTTTGTTTTTATAATTTTTTGCACATGAGTGTATTTTATTATATTCACCCTTCATAGCCGTATTTAAAAAATTTGCATCATAAATGAATAAACAAACATTTGAATGTTACATAGTAAGGCTAGAAATTATGCAAATATGTATATTAGTAATAAGAATAAATAAACTTGTTTAACAACCTCTTCAATTACTTTAATAATGAACAAGAAACATGTTCTTAATTACACTATCTATGTAAATAAACGTAAGTAGTTTCTATAATGACTAAATAATTAAACTCCAGCGCATGTCAATACGTACAATATTCGTTGAAATTACTATAAATAAATGCACTTCTAATCAGCTTCTGTTCGAATGTTAATGTACACATGTACGTTTTATCGAATTGATTGAGTATAATTGACCAATTGTCATGTCAAGTTTAATTATGTCTGTCGTAGGCTCGTTAGATCCCCGGAATTTTTCGCTAAGCATATGTCACATATAAGGGCATTGTTGTAAACGACCTTTTGTAAATTTTAGCCCTTATGCATGCCGGCGTTCGGAATAGGTTTAATTAATTTATTTCGATGCGCCCGGTCGCACGGGACGTAAACATTAAGATGTTTTGTATACGGGTTTTATCTGCCCATCTGAATGTTAATTCAAGTAAAATTTTTAATTAAACGCTTCTTAAACAGCCACATTTAAATACATCATTCGCAATTAAGTGGCCGAAGGCGTTTTCCGAAAGGGTATTGGTAATTTTTAGCTTTTTAGCTATGGTGAATTATTTCGTTAATGGAATGACAAGTACACTATGTTTCCGCCGATGCGAGCAAGAAAGAATGCCGAGTTACAGGAATTCTATCGTTTCTTATGGCGGTTAGAAATTAATATATGGCCGTGGTTGTCACTTTTTATAACAATACACAGGTTTCCAGTTATTTTACTTTGACACCAAAATCAATTTTATTCTATTTTTTTCTTTCTTTCTCAATTTTTGTAGTTACTCCTTTAATTTTGTTATAATAACATCTTCAAGTTTTTAGACTTTAATTTCTGTTTCTGATTTTACGCGCTCACGTGTTCGTTTTAGTTGTTTTTTTGTCTCTACACACACATGGACATGTTTCTTCTATTTGTTATTACTTAAAATTTCATTTGTTGCTAAATAAAGTATGCCTCCAACATAATCATTTTGCTAACGTAATTGGATACATTATCAAATAAAATGTACACACATGAAATCTCTTTTCCCTAATAAGTAAAGTTTTACCTGAAGAGTTATAGTGCTTAATAACTTTTGTACAAAAAATGTGTTGCTCTGATTTTTCGCATGTTCACGTATGTTCATTACTTGATCCGTACCTTAAACAGAAAAGTAAACAAATATAACTTTAAAAAATTGTTTTATTGATTTGATTTGACAATAGTTTTCACATTGGAAGAAAAATCTTTTATGGTTGAATCCTACTTTCGAAACGCCCAAAAAATCAATGGTGAATGGACCCATTCTATTCCTGATTGTACTGCAGAATTTCAGGAAAAAATTCCAGAAACTGTAATCCTGAACCACAAATTTGTTAATCAACTTCAGTACTCTGTAGGACTGTTCAGAGAAACTGGCAGTGTGGCTAGAAAATTCACACTTCCATCCGTCACCAATCACAACAAGTTGATCTTTCTGTCGGGACTTGCAGAACTATTCTAAGAAAGGACTTGCAAATATTCCCTTATCATTTGACTGCCGTACATGAATTGCTTCCAGTAGATTTTGAACCAAGGCGAAGATACTGTCATTGGTTTTTAAACAATATTGACAACGACGATTTGTTGGGCAAAGCTTTCTTTTCCGATGAGGCCGGGTTCCATTTAACAGGATACATTAATTCCCAAAATATGAGGCTCTGGATTACAGAAAATTATATTTTCATTGAAGTCCTACTCCATCCACAAAGAATTGGTATTTGGATAAGTTTAAGTGGGAGAAAATTGCTAGGTCCAATATTTTTTAATGGCACACTAACAGCATTTAGATATCGTGAAGAGATTTTGCATCAATTTATTAATCAACTGCATGATGACGAGTTGTAATTTGGATATTTTCAGCATTATGGTGCAACGGCCCATGCTGCATACTAACAGTACTTAGATGTTGGGAAGAGATCTTGCATTCATTTATTAATCAATTGCATGCTGATGAGTTGCAATTTGGATATTTCCAGCAGGATGGTATCGCGACCCATGCTGCTTGAGATACTTTAAATTTCCTTCAAGAGTTTTTTGGAGATCAGAAAATTAGCAGAAATATGGCAAATATATGGCCTTCGCGATCTTGCGATCTTTGGATTTCTTTGTTTGGCCCTACTTGAAAAATCACATTTTTAAAATGCCCGTTAGTGATTTACAGGAACTTACCCAAAGAATCATCGAAAAGTGTGCTGAAATAAATAATTCTCCCAACATTTTGCAAAATGTTATAAATGGGTGTCGCAGAAGAATCAAAAAATGCGTCGAAGAAGACGGAGGCCATTTTCAACATCTGTTGCGAATTCACGTTCAACGTTATTTTCAATGTTTTATTTTGTTTGGTTTCAAATACGTAATAAATCGTAGTTACTGGTTATGGTTGAAGTCATGGCAAGATTAAATGTCAATTTGGAGTTTACTGATCAAGTGAGGAATATACGTGAACAAGCGAAAAAATGAGAGCAACACAATAGATGAGAAAACCTTTTGTATACGTGTTATTGTTATCTTTTCCCGATAAAACGTGTCTAAATATAAGTTTTAAAAAAATGTGAATTAATGTTACTCCAACAAGGATAAGGATGCTCCTGTTTAATGCTTAGAAAATGGTATTTTCCCAAACGAATTAAAAATAGCGAAGATTGTGCCTATCTACAAAACAGGAGAAAAAAATAAGACTGAGAACTATCACCCTATAAGCTATACTTCCCGGTTTCTCAAAGATATTAGAAAGCATCATCAAGAAAAGATTGGTAACTTACTTGGAAAAATCAAACATATTCAGCACTTCCCAACATGGATACCATAAAAACAAATCAACGATTACGGCAATGACGGAATTTGTAGAAGAAGTTGCCACAGTTTTTGACAGTGGACGTTCGATTCGTTTGGCATGTTGTGACCTCAGCAAGGCGTTCGATTGTGTAGATCACCTGAACAAATTGCATTTCTATGGTATTAGAGGAAAAGTTCACCAGTTATTGAGGAGCTATTTGGAAGGTAGATTGCAAACTGTACATTGAAATCAGAAACTCGCGGAGAAGATTCCCAATACCAAAGGGGTTCCGCAAGACTCCATATTAGGACCGGTTCTGTTCCTAATCTATATAAATAATCTGCCTAATCTCAGACACAAAAGAGGAAGCAAATCAAGCAATAGCTGAGGCAAAATAATGGTTTAGCAGTAAGTCCTTAAAGCTCAACGACACGAAAAATCAAACTCTTTTCTTATCTACTCGCGTAGAGACAGACAAAGGTCATACAAAATTATTGGGGCTCAATTTCGATCATAAATTACGGTGGGACCATCACATTACGCAACTGCAAAACAACTAGCATCTGCAATCTACACAATACGAAGAATGAAACAATGTGCGACGTATGAAACTTTCATTCTCGAGCCACTTACTTAATATGGGGAAACGGTAGTGACGCTCAAAAAAATTTTTTGCAACAAAAACAAGCCCTGAGAATTTTATCCGGTGCATCACCTCGGACTAGCTGCAGATAACATTTTAAACAAAACAAAATATTAACAATACCAAGTGTGTTTGTATTAAACTGTTTAATATATAAGAAAACTTCGCAAAACCAATTTGCTTGCAACAAGGACCTCCACTCCTATAACACTAGAAACCAGGAAAGTTTCATAATACCTTACCATCGTGTAAAATCGTCACAAGTTAGTACCAATCACTTGTGTGTCAAAATGTTCCACAAACTTCCATCTTTGATTAAAAACAAGGATCAGCCCCACTTCACATATAGAATAAAAAAGGTATTAATGAATAATGTTTTCTACTCGACAGAGGAATTTTTGAAAGCGCCAGATAATGTTTTAATGTGTTTGTAATGTTCTTATACATTGAATACTTTATTTTTTAAATGTAGGAGAAAATCTTATAATTCCATTTTCAATAATAAATAATGTATTTCAATTGCGGATTACATTGTTGGAATAACTAATTATATAGATCACACGACAAATTACTGTACCTAACAATTGTAACTTGTTACAAAATAAACTACCACTACTACTACTAATACCGTACAATAAACATGTTATCTATAATTCGTTCATTCAATAAATAGAAGATAAGTTACGAGGGTAGTCCCAGAAGTACCCGATCTAACAAGAAAACACAAAGGTTTTGGGAAAAAACATCTTTATTTCTCAACATAGACGTTTCAGCGCGATACACTTGTTCCAACGATGCTCAATAGCTTCGGTACCGTTCTTATAATGAGAGGCGTCGAGCTATTCAAAATACCGTCAACCGCAGATTTCACCTCTTCATTGTTAGCAAAGCCTTTACCACCAAGCCATTTTTTCAAATTTGGAAAGAGAAAATAATCTGTCGGGGCTATATGGCCAGTAGGACTTTAATTCATTGATTTTGGCCATCGTGATGACGGACGTGTGGATTGGTGCATTGTCGTGATGAGACAACATCTTTTTTTCGTCAAATGCAGCGGTTTTCTCTTGATTTCATCACTCAAACGCTCCAACAAGTTTGCATAGTATTCGCTGTCGATGGTTTCTCCTTTTTTAAGATAATCAATGAAAATGATACCACGCGCATCCCAAAAAACAGACGCCAAAACCTTCCCAGCGAATGTAAATGTCTTTGCCTTCTTTGACGCTGGTTCTCCCTTTTGAGTCCATTGTTTCGACTGTTCTTTCGTCTCGGGTGTGAAGTGGTGGAACCATGTTTCATCCAAGGTTATGAATCGACGCAAAAACTTAGCTTTATTGCTCTTAAACATCACCAAACATTCTATTGAAACTTCTTCACGACGCAATTTTTGTTCCACTGTGAGTGAACGCGGCACCCATCTTGCACACAACTTTCTCATGCTCAAATTTTTGGTCAATATGTGATGTACAGCACTTTTTTAAATGCCTACCATCTCTGCTACTTCGCGCACTTTCAATCGACGGTCATCCAATACAATTTTTTGGATTTTTTTGACCATTTCTGGCGTGGTTATCTCATTTGGTCGACCCCTGCGATGTTCGTCTTGACAGCTCGTAGGGCCTCGTTTAAACTCTGCCACTCAATATTTTACTATTGTAAACGAAGGAGCAGACTCCCCCAGTGTAGAATCTCGACTTTGATATTGGTTGGGCTGAGACCTTTCAAATGAAAGTATTGTATCACGTAACGATGACCAATTTTTTCCATGTTTGAAAATTCACTGAGAACGTTCACTGTTGATGGCTGTCAAACAAATACCAAACATCTTCGTCTTCTCTTGAGGTTTAGAAGGTCGTACCTTCGATTATAATATTTTTTTGACCAACAATCGCCATCTATGCATCAGGTAGGGTACTTTTGGAACTACCCTCGTTTATATAGTATATATAATAACAAATGACACCATAGACGATACATGCTTTATTTATCGGGGAATATTGGCAAGGTTTTATGAAAATTCTTGTTCCACTTCCTCTAGAGAAGCTTAATTACTTTAGCACAATAAGAAATTCAAAAGAACAAGAGATATTAGAAAAGTGCATTTCTCTCTTTGGAGTGGTTAAAATATAGTTAAGATACAAGGGATAGCCCCAACTGTAAATATTCTTTCATTTTCTGGATAATACAAACTCCTTTAAGCATAGAAAAGCTAAACACTTTCTGAATAATACTAATTCCTTTAAGCTACGACCTCAGAGGTTAAATCTCTCTCTTTTTTGGATAATAAGATAAAAATAACTAGTGCAAGGATTAAAATGTCACTTTTGAAGATAATATTAACACCTTTTTAAAGTTAAACATCCCAATTTCGTTTATTTTATCACCAGAAAATGATGGACGCGGGGGAACACCGAAAAAAGTTGAGAAAGTGTTCATAGTGATAAATGCTTTTTCCTTTATAATATCATTTACAAATGGTACCTACATTAAACTCGTCATGTAGAGTTTGGTTGGTTTCATAGTGGACTGCGCATGTAATCAACCATAGAATTATACCTAAGTCGAATTTACTCTCATGATCCCATAACTATAGCAAGGATTAAATTTAAAGACAACATTAACACTCCGTTTATTTGAACATCCGAAATGGATGCGATGGGAACATTGAAAAGAAGTTAAAAAAGTTAACTCCAGATTGTTATATGTGTGTAGGTAACGAAAATATTAATACATAGTTATATGAAGTTCTGGATTTTCTTGAAATCTACAGATCGAATGAAATATTAATATTTGCTTATATAGTTCATCACATTCTTGCAATATTTCACTCGCATATCGCGTTGCACATTCAAGCGTGTGGTTATTATTAGTAGGACTTACAAGTTGCGTTTTTAAAAGATGTGCATCCTAGATTGACAGTTGTCAGTTAAGAACAAGTTCTACTTATGAATATTACTTCTCTGAATGAAACCAATAAAATAAACATTTATTCGCATACCAATAAGATATTAATTTATTTCCCACATGTAATTTATACGTAGTTATAACCGTAAACGAACATCTTAAATGCAAATAAATCCGCATCGATGCGTCCGGCAAAAAGTGAACGACGAAAATAAAAATAATTAATGAGAGCGCGTTTATTATTTAAAAATGCAGATGCATCTACGTGCAACTTTTTGAGCTGAGCTATGGCGTTTCTGAAATAAACAGATGTCATTTAGAATGATTAGTTTAAATGCGGCGATTCCTATAGCCGCTCGAAGAAATTAATATTTATGTTCCAGTAAATGTTGCAAACGGCTTTAAATTGTTACGTTACATGTTTTACTTTAGCAATTAAGAGCTGCGTTATTACCCTATTGTTTTTTATTTACCCCGAGTATTTTTATGGCACGATCAAACTGTTAATCTTTCGAAGCATCTGTTACTTCGGTTCGGTATTAATATTCAATTATTTACTTTTACGCTGGAAATATTTTCAGCTAGTTTTCTCAGTAGTTTGAAATTCACTTAACAACTAATTCTTTAAGGATGTGGCTCAATAATGGGTAATAGTCTCGATATTAATTACGTACAGAAATAATTATCCACTAATGTTAATAGCAACTAGGAAAAGAAAATTACCTCACAGTTTCTAAATCTAGAACTTAATGATGTATATTACCTATTAATTTTCAAAGAATATTTCTAAAATTCACACAGACATTTAAAACTACAGAAGAAAATTACGTGAAATTAAGGGATTATCGCGTATAAAAGAAACTAAAGTAATTAGAAAGTGTTATAAATTGTTATTGCACAAGTAAGTTGTTTCACCAAACATTTTTTTATGGCTTTATGTCCTTACAGTTGTGCTCTATTTTATAATCATATCATGATTTCTGTGAAATTTTGGAACTTTGAAATGAATTAATTAAGAGATATCCAGAGCGAAATACGGAGGAAATTATTCAATACACATAATTTTTTGTAGATTGCGCGGTGTGCATATTTTGAGAAAGTTACTGAGATGAAGAAAAT
The DNA here is from genome assembly GCA_039766575.1 of Serrognathus titanus. Lineage (NCBI taxonomy): Eukaryota > Metazoa > Arthropoda > Insecta > Coleoptera > Lucanidae > Serrognathus > Serrognathus titanus. Next base: position 7,559,745 of record CM077912.1, read on the forward strand.
TATGAAAAGTCACATCATCGCTGATATGAAAGAATACGAATTGTTTAACAAAATGTCATCCAAAGATCACCCACTCTGTAAAGCAAACACCATGAATGACTTATAATTTGTTCATTTTCTTTTAATTATATGACCTTCTCCTACTTTTCTATAGATGATTTCTTCTTACTTTGCCACATGCTCCACCTACAAACAGCTGATGGAAGTAAACTTAAAATTTTCTAACTTTCTGATGGTTTTTGATGCTTCCATTTGCTCAAACCAAGTTTGAACTAACTTAAGTAATTTTCATCAGTCAATGGCAATCAATAATGAAACTCACTTCATTTAGAGTGAATCAGCCATCAATATGAATTGAGGCTGAATGCCTTAACTCATATGGTTTTGCCTACTTAAATTGCAAAAGGAAAAGAATTTGAGATGATTATAGACTACTGTATAGAATATACAAAAAAATATTGATTGGAGATTTCAAAATTAAATATCATGATTACACTATCCTTAAATTAGAAATTGTAAGTAGGCATTAACAAATCTGGTCGCAACTCACTGAAGAAAAAAGTGTACACCAAAGTTACCTTATGCCGACGAGTTTTTAGGGCGTTTTTTACGACTCACATAGTATATTTCTTCTCTGTCAGCGTACGTTATCGACACCGGCTAGATAACCGACTATTAAATATATCTTACATCTTCGAGCTTACGTACGTGCAGGACGGGAATACTTGTGTACGTTGACATGTCGCTGATTTATTTCAATTAATGGAAATATTCATCAGAACTACTTTTTGTCTTCAGTCCCACGAACGCATTAAAGCAGAAAAATAAAACGTTTCGTAACGAAACGAGACGACTTTATTTGCATTTATTTTATTCATTTACTCATGTTTATTTCAGCTCACTTTTATGGAGCGTTATTACTTATTATTTATTATCCGAAAAAAAAAAGGGGGAAGATTCTTAGAATTCTTAAAATTGTGCATTACATGTGGAAAAAAGTTAGCTGAGGAGGAACCGTGATGAAAAATCAATTATTTATCAGGCATCGACCCATTAAAAACGTAATTCCTCGTCGTAAAGTTGGCGTATGTAAATGGCGGAATAAAAACGGCAGTGTTTTACAAACAGACACATATAAATCGGCGGAAGCCTATCCTAGTCGCCCGCTAACAAGAATTTTCCATACATGTCCGACAAACTCCTACATCTGCCGATCCGTCCGTTAGGTAATGTCATTCAAGGAGACGATCCGAAGAGGATGTCAAACCGTGATGCTATTCCTGAGAGAAAAGGAAGTGTCTTGTTTATGGATTATTTGAACTTAGGCTAAAGCAACACGCTCGCTTGCCTTATATAAGGAGCCACAACGCATAAAAACTACCGCTTCTATGGTAATCAGCGGGCAACGTGTTGTTTGCAAATGAAAACTTGTATGTCTAAATACATTACCTCGTTTTATGTCTCGCTAGGATTTTATGGTTTTAAATAATTTCACAGTAGAAGGACAATAAACTGAAACGAAAATTTTCTGAATTAAAAAAATCTATAGTACTTGGTTTGTTGTTCTTTACAACTCTCAACACGTATTGAAATTATAACGCTGAACACAAAAGAGAATAACATGTAGGTTTACTATTATGTTTTGATAACATAACAAACACCAAGGTTTTTATAAGCTTGTTGAGGAAATGAGTTAAGTTATCTATCCATTGCTATTGCGACCAACAATTATTAATCGGAGTGAGCAAAATCTATAGTCCTTGTACCAATCATTATCGCTTTTTTTTTGTTATTTGCAGTTAATAGTTATGTTTCATCATGAATCCTTATTGTTTTCATTAGCATTTTACTATTAATTATACGGTACGTAAGTAAAACGTGATAATGAGTTACTATAGTACTGAGTTATTTTTAAAATTCTTAATCGGAGTGAGCCATGACTTTTTTATTTAGTGTCGTTGTTGTTCAAGTTGTCTTGAAACCAGTAGCAATATTCAGTCGTCTAGGAATGTCTACTGGTAAAGTTCTTGAACAACAGTTATTTTATAGGGGAATAAATCTAAATCTTTCTGTAAAACTTTGTGGCAAGTTGAGTAAGATAAATTTGTTTCTTGGGCCAATCTTGCAGTAGACTTTTTAGGATCTTGCTGCATTCGAACCCGAACGTCTTCTACTACTTCGGGAGTTCTCTTCAAAGGTGGACCACTTCCTAGTTTACGAGGAACGTTACCCTGGTTTGGAATGCAGAAACAGTATGGTACATTTGTGCAGCAAGGTCATTGTAATTTGCATGGAATTCTGGAAATTTTGCTCTAAAATCTATAGAATATTTATAATAATAATAATAAATGCCTTTTATTGACCACTCCTAAAATGACAATATCAATATTAGTATTAATATTAATACTAAACTGTAACCATTTAGTCAATGATGCGCAGGATCAGATTACAACAACTAATTGGTTGCTATCTGGTTTGCATCCTGGACCTCCAGCTGACCAATTATACTACAGCCTATAGGCGAACTCACAAGTAGAAAATTCCCTTTCTAATGTTTATATACTAGTAATGTATCCAAATAGACAATTAACATTGACCAGTTGAGATCAATTGCGGCACAAATATGCAGACTAAGCTTGAAGTTGTAGAAGAGCACTTTGTACTTTTTTCTTGAAAACGGAAAAAGAACAACGTTTAAAGTCGTCAGGCAGTGCATTGTATTTTTTGACAATATTATAAGAAAAAGACCTTTCGATTTTGGTAGATTTATGCAAGGGTGGTGTAAGTAAATTCTTACGCCTTATATTAACGTTATGGACATTTGTTCTATAAGTTAATCTTGAATGCAAGTATGCTGGAGTCCCTGACTTAATAATCTTGTGAAATAAGCAAATTGCATGTAATTCTCTCCTATTTGCCATATTCAACCACCCAGCCAATTTAAGCGAGTAAGACACTCTATTGTACTTCTTGATGCCGAACGCAAAACGTAAGCATGAATTTTGAACCCTCTGTATTCGCCTTATATCAACTTTATCAAGACACGGCCCATATAGATAGTCACAATAGTTAAAATGCGACAGTACCAATGAATCACATAATAATAGCTTGAGATCTTTATTCAACATATGTCTGTTATTGTATAGCAGCTTCAAGTTGCTTATAGCTTTGCGTATACATAAAGAAATATGTTTTTTAAACCTTAATTTATAGTCAATAAATATACCAAGATTTTTAGCCTCGTCTAGTAGAGGAACGTCCACATTATTTATCTTAACATTAATTTCGTTACTAGCACGAATTCTACTAACTTCTGAACAAAATAATAATGTGGACGTCTTCCTGGAATTTAACAGAAAGCCATGTCGTTCTGACATTTCCGCGATTTTAGCCAAGTCATTGTTTATTGTATTTACAGCCACATATAAATCAGACGGGCTAAAAGACAAATAGAATTGAGTATCATCCGCAAACTGATGGTAATTACAGACGATATTATTAAAAAAGAAGGACGTATATATCACAAACAGAAGAGGGCCATTCACACTTCCCTGCGGTACTCCTTTAGTTATTGGCAGTAAATTTGAGACTTCCCTTTCCAGAGTAACTACTTGACTTCTATTGGTTAAATAGCTTTTGAAAAATGCAACGGCCTTATTCTCAAGTCCAATGTGATGCAAAATTGATAACAAAATGATATGGTTGATCATGTCGAAAGCCTTAGAGAAGTCTAACAAGGCCAAAATAGTATACTTGCCATCATCTAACGCTTTGAACAAGTCATCTGTAATCGCCAGTAAAGCAGTACTGGCCTATGGCCTGGTCTAAATCCAGACTGTTTAGCAGGGATTAGATTATATATAGATAAATGTTCTCGAAGTTGCCTGTTAACAATTTTTTCTAATATTTTAGATAAGGTTGGCAAGATAGTGACTGAACGGAGATCCTTGAAGTTAGACGGACTATTATTCTTTGGAATAGGCACAACACGACCAATTTTCCATATCTAAAGTATTACACATTCTGTAATACAGAAATTCACCATTTTCATCTTTTTCGGCATTTTTAAAATAGCTTTCGACAAGAAAAACTTTCTGCTCCAAAGAGAACATTTTTAAAAATAAAATTGAGAAAATTCGAATTATTTGACAATTTGATGACTTAATTCAAAATTTAAGTTGTCTAATGTCAAAATTGCCAACAACCTTTGAAAAGTCATGTATAGTAACTCATAAACACGTTTTGCTTACGTATCAAATAATTAATAGTAAAATGCCAGTGAAAACAATAAGGATTCATGATGAAACATAATTATTAACTGCAAATAACAAAAAAGCGATAATGATTGGTACAAGGACTATAGATTTTGCACAATACAAAGTTCGGTAACCATAAGCGTCCACAAATTAGCGACTTGTTTGATAGAAACTCAGCTGGTTTAAAAACTTTCTAATATACAGGGCATCATCATCTAACTTAAGAAGTCCTTTTGTGTAGAACGACGTCGTAAAAAAATGTCTTAACAAGGAAGTTTTGAGTAAAACTTTTGGACAACACTGGTTGGTGCTAAAAATCTCAATTATTTTCCTTTTTGAAAATCAATTGTAAGTTTAATCCCAAAAAGTAAAAATGTTATCCTAAAGGTATTAGTTCTCAATTATTTACTACTCATTTATTGGTAAATTCTGATGTATCAAGGAAGGGATTAATTGACATTCTCTTTACAAATTATGACTAGTAAATACGAGGGTAAAGCTGAATTTATTAAGCAACTCTTTATCTGTCATTTGAAGTTTAGTTGTTGAAGTTAGAAACCAAGTTACTAATTTTTTAAAGTGATATTACAAGATATTACCATAGAAAATTTTCGAATCATGATTTATTATGATTTTAGAAAAGGTTTAAGCGCTTATGAAAGCAAAAAGAGTTTAAATTCGGCTTTTAGTGAACAGGCACCTTCCTTGACTACAATTTACCGATGGTATAAGGAATTTGAAATCTAAAGGAATTCTATTAAGCATCAAAAAGGAGCAGGGCGTCCTCCTGTGGCTATTACCGACAAAAATGTTGCTGCTATTAAAAAATCAATAGAAGAAGACAATAAAGTTACTTATGCAGTAATAGAGCATCAACTCAAGATTGGATCCTCAGCTGTTAGAACAATCATAAACGATCACCTGCATTAAAAAAAGTGGTTAGTCGTTTTGTGCCGCATCAGCTTTCTGACTTCCATGAAATTTTAAATTTCTTAAGCAACACCGTTTAACAATAAATCCTGAGAAATACAAAATTCTAGTCTTTGGACCAAGTAAACAACGCGATTCTATTCGAAACATTTTAAATATACGTACCAATAATTTAGCTTTACCTGTCGTATCCTCAGCTAGAAACTTCGGTTTGACTCTAGACTGTAATTTAAGTTTCACTACGCATATCTCTTCTCTGATAAATCGACCTTACGGTATCCTGAAAATCTTATATAGTAGCAAAAATCTACTTTCCTGAAGTATTCGCAAATCCCTATTAAGATTTCTTTTCGGACTGATGTGCACAACATAAATGTGTGCGGCAAGGGTTTACTAACTCCTCCATTTCACAGAACCACCACCTTCGAGCGTTCCTTTACTTGTACAATAACAAAGTATCTAAATTCACTCGGTTTTAATTTTATTCTTACTCCGATCTGTTATACTAAATTCAAAACTGCAGTTCAGCAACAATTGAGGTCTCAGCAATGGTATACGTAATAGCAATTAGCAGGTTCGAGCAACTTTCGAGCCAAAAATCTAAATTCCTTATTGGAGTTAAAAATTTAAGTAATAGATTTTCTTCTTTTTTCATCATTATCATGTCTTTAATTTCAGTTATCATTGTTTTTATCTTTTTAGGATAGCGCTATAGCCTAGTAACAGGGTTAGGTGGCAGAACAGTTAATATACATGTATATCAACTGAACCTATTCCCTTTTGATCCTAAAATTTAAATTTATCTTTAAGTATAATACACTTTAATTTATTTTTTTTTGTACTTTCTTTTCTTTGGGATCAATAAATATATCATATTATTATTAAATAATGGCGGACATCGTTCTTTTTCCAAAATAGTGACAGATGATGAAACTTACTTTCCCTTTTTCGACGTACCTACCCACTAAGAGAGTCGTGTATGGATTCATGAAGATGAGAAAACCCCAACAACGACCAAGAAGCAACGAGCTATGAAAAAAGTTATGTATTCTTCAGAAGTACGAGCCTAGTAAAGGCAATTAAGCTAGATGGACAAAAGACAATTACAGCCAAATGATACACTGAAAAATGTTTGCCTGAAATATTCAGTAGAGTTCCAGACAAAGGAATTATGCTTTTTTGGCTAAAAAAGTATAAAAGTAATGGAACGTGCGCCGTATTCATCTGATTTAGCAATTCTCGACTTTCGGGTATTTTTTGGGCTTAAAAAGAACTTGCGGGGTAGAAGATTTTCGTCAGAAGAAGAGACTGATGTCTCAGTTCACGCTTATTTTGAATGTATTCTGGAAGTTGATTGGTTGGGAACTTTTGAACAGTGGAAAGAATGGTCAAGTGTATAATTCCAGAGGGAATTACTTCGAGCATATTCAAAATGAAATCCTAGAAAAATTAACCGTGTTTTTTTATTCTCAATAAATTCAGCTTGACCCTCGTACCTAACAAATGCTTGCTTTAGAACGGAACCGTCTTTTTATTTGTCCATTAAATATAATAGCAACAAAAAGTGGGTAAAAATGTATTTATTTTATTATTTCTGGATAATACTAACTCCTTTGAGGATACAAATATTTGACACTTTCTGGATAATACTAATTCCTTTAGTACTACCTCAGAAATTAAGACTCTCTCGTTTCCTGGTTAATATTTTCTCCTTGAAAGGTAGAAATAACTACCGCAAAGATTTTGAAGACAACATTAACACTTTTTAAAGTTAAATGTCCTAACTCCGAAAAGAAGTTGAAAAATTAATTCCCGATTTTTACTTATACATTGTTCTGTACAGAAAGAAAACTTCTCAAAACAGATAACACCGCGACAAAGAAATATGCAATTTATTTTCATCTGCTCAAAAAAATCACGTGCGATTATTATTATTATTATTATTTAAAATAAATAAGTAATGAAATTGTTATGATATATAACAAAAGGAAGTAGAATATTTCAGAGAAATGAAGAAAAAAATATAATATTATTCCAGAATAAAGTTATTAATAAACTTTCACTTCCTATTTATTTGAAAAGCTTTGGTCGTCATTAATAGAAATAGTATATATTTGTAATTTAAATCAGCATTACAACAAAAACGATTTTTTAATTGCTTAATTTAATTTAAAAAGGCCGCACACATGTTGAATAAAATTAAACAGTTCTGATGATAATTAATATTGAGTAATGGATACACGTATGTAGATAATTGAATTATATAAAAGCCATAATTGGAAAATTGATGAAATAATTGTCATCCAGCTACTATATTAAATTAAGGGATCGCTTACAGCTGCTTTTGTAATATGTTTATCTAGTTAATTGATTGAATTATTTTTAGAAACGTAATATCGCCTATTACAACTTGTAAAGCGCGACGGAAAAAATGCTTGAAAATGCGTTGTTTTATAGCATAATTGGAATCTATTTCTGTAATTATCGAATTAAAAAATATTTCAGAGCGCTCGAAACAATGAATGGAAATTAACGTGGTGGTTAACGAAATGGTCTTCACGAATGAAAACTAATTTGCTGCTGTATAAGCATGAGAAAATTAGATTTATCTAATTTTACGTGGCTTCACTTCTAATTCGCGGTGTGGTTTCTGAAATTACTTTATTAAAGTTCATTTCAAAGTAATTCACGTGCACGTAATTAAAAACGTTTTAAAATAACTCACAATTTGCATATCAGACTGTACCATTAATTAACATACAAAATTCTTTCGGAATCATTTTATTTTTAAAGTGAGTTTACAATTATTCGGTGTTAATAAATTGGTATTACAAATTCGGCTTATTAAGTGTCCTGAAATTTCGCGTGACGATATGAAGAAGGTTTGCTTGCATCTGAGAAAAAACTGGTAAGGAAAGAAATTTCGATCGCGTTGAAAATAGACTCGAATTATCATCGGGGATAAGTATATCACAGTGACCACCATGGGAATATCGCTTTGATCATCGCTTCAAACAGAAATCCATAAGAGCTCTCTACTACCAAAAAAGCCAAAACACAACTTTCTGGAAAAATAATACTGGTGGCAACAGTCCTGGTTATTGAGTAGAATGCCAAGGAGTCCGGCATAAATGGAAAGACCTTTGAAAACACAATTCAAAGTTTAAAAATGAGTGCACAGAATTAAAGCTCTGACCTAGCTACGTCAGACTCATCTTTATTCAAAAACTTTAAAGTGTCTCATGGGAAAGCGTCTTGCATGTGATGAAGTATTTAAGGAAGCTGTTATTGCCGAAGTAATTTTTTTTCTTAAGGTATGGGACAATTGGAAAAATATGGATTAAATTTACAAGTGTTGAAATAAACGGTTGTTAATATGATACGTGGTTTTCTTCATGGCTAAGTAGATAACATAAAAAGACGCCCTCGTATTAAACAGTAGTCTTTACTGACCCTCTTTTTCTACTCAAACCAGTTCCCAAATTCGGCAACACTTTTTTTTCAGTTTCATTTAAGACCCTGTATTTTATAAATACCGATAATCACGTTAGGTGTTTCTATTTGCAGTGGAAAGGAAATTGCCTGGAGCAGATGCTGCGTTTGTAGCAGACCGTTCGATAAATTGTGTAATAGTTCGCGGACTGGCAAAAGACAAATGCGACATTAATGGTAAAAAGTCCGATGGCAGTGGTAAGTGTAATTTTCCTTAATTGCACTTAATTCGTTGCGATGCAATTAAAATGTAAATTTATTTTTATGTGATATTCCGAGTCGTTACTCGTTCCATTTCGTGCTTGCATCATCAGAAGACAACGCGTTTGAAAACTTAAAATCCACAGTGCCTAATTAAATTACGGATGATAATGTTTTAGGAGAAATGGTGTAGCAGGAATGTTAAACGGGAACTATAAACACAGTGTGTGTCTATGACGCACATGGCATTCTGCGGACAAACAAGGTCACAACAGGACTTATCTAAAGATATGTGAATTGCTAAGCAGAGCCTACGTGGATCGAATATGCAGAAACAAATAAACATGACCACTCCTCCTCCAATCCCATTGGTTACTTTATACTTGCTGATGGCATTTAACATTACACAGACGATTGGTTAAGTAATATAAAAATTCAAATTTAATATACTCAACCGCCTTTGTTTGCATTGTAACGTAGTATAATGACGACGTAAAGTTTTTTCTCTACGTGTTAATCCTCCGCACGTTTTATTATCTGCCGTCCAATTCGGAATATATTAAGTGGCTGATTTCTAATTTATTATTCTACGAAACACTTCATTAGGTAATAACAACGCCCACACTTCCATAAAACACCTTCCCCAACATTACAATTATAGACGAATTAATTCTTTTATACTTAGGTACTATTTTTTTTCTTATGTGGATTTTATTTACTTCATTACGAAGCCTTTTCAATTTTAACCATGCAGGAATAATTTGTAATTAATTCCACGACTTCATTGCAAAGCAATTTTTTAGCCATATTAGTTCTGCAATACCAGAACATTCTTACCCATGCATTTGTATGGTAAATAATTTTATTTGCAGTAAAAGTTAACTTGGTTAAATTGTTGTACGAGGGCGAAAGTTATGTTAGCTACCCATGTATCACTTTATTGTTTATTTCATCACACTTTTCGATGATTCTTTGGATAAGTTCCTGTAAATCATTAACAGGCGTTGTAAAAATTGAATTTTTCAAGTAGAGCCACGAAGTCGAAAGGAGTTAGATCGTATTATTGCGGAAGCCATATGTTTGCCATAATCATCCGATCTCCAAAAACCTCTTGAAGGAAATTTAAAGTATCTCCAGCCGCTGCACCATCCTGCTGGAAACATCCAAATTGCAACTCGTCATCATGCAGTTGATTAATAAATGGATGCAAAATCTCTTCCCGATATCTAAGTGGTGTTAATGTGCCATTAAAAAATATTGGACCTATCAATCTTCTCCGACTTAAACCTATCCAAACACCAATTTTTTGTGGATGGAGTGGGGCATCAATGAAAATATGAGGGTTTTCTGTACCCCAGATCCTCATATTTTGGGAATTAATGTATCTTGTTAAGTGGATCCAGGCCTCATCGGACAAGAAAGTTTTGCCCAACAAATCGTCATTGTCACTATAGTTTAAAAACCAATCAAGGATCAAGTAGGGAACATACGTGAACAAGCGAAAAAATGAGAGCAACTCGCTAGATGGAAAAACTTTTTGTACACATTGCTGTGTTATTTTAGCAAAATAAGAGAACCCTGTAGATATATTTGTTAGATTAGAAATATTTTATTATTATAATTTGTTAAGAACAATGTGCATTACCTTATAAACTTCCAGAACTCAAATGGAAACTAATTACTTGCTAATATTTAATTCAAATTTCTGTTTTACTTAGAAAAATGTCGAACGAAGTACTAGAAGTCTCGCTATCACCAACCACAGAGACTTGGCTTCATGAGAACTTCAACGAAGTCTTCAGTGATGTGAAGAACTTCTGGGGACTCCAGAATTGACTTCTGAGCCCCCTTGTCTTGAGAAACACTCCCAACTCTTCAAAGAACCATTTTGGAGTGATGACGCAACATGGGAAGCTCTTCACATTCTTCCACGTCACTAGAAAATGCCACCATCAGGGACAAGCCTCGAGAGTACTTCTTCAAAAAGAACGGTGGAAGGCGCCGTGCAGTAATAAAACTGAAAAATCAAAGTAATTAAGACTTTTCAAAATAGAAGCCGTACGGCTAGGTTTATTCAAAATGTAATCAAATAATTAGAATCAGATAGAGAATGTCTAATTTATTTGAAGCTTTAAATTTTGAAATTAATTCATTTAAAGGTTTTACATTTTTTTACATTTAAGATTGCACAGTTTTTGCCTCTTTATTTTGCTATAAAAAGGAGAAATCATGCTCAACTCTTCAAGCTGAACAGATCAGTCTTTAATAAGCAGTAATTTGTGAAAGATATAAGACCTAAAGTTTAAATAACTTTGATTGAAAACGCATATTGATTTGAATTTAATTGTCTATGTAATTTAATTCGAATTTTAAAGTAGATTTATGATTAAATTTATTTCATTGTTGACAGCTTGGCAAAAATTTTTATTGTGTGAAAACTAATAAGAATTATTTTAATTTTGGCTGCATACAAAATTATTTAAAGGCGTTATTCAATGGATTTCCAAACAAATACCGTGTGAATAGTCCGAAGGATTATCTATAATCTTGTCTGTATCGTGGCTATTTGTTTAGTTTAAAGCTTGAATTAATCAATTCCTTTAAACATCAATACAGATTGTATCATTCATTTAAATAAATGTTAATGATGCAATTCTGATAAATAAATTTAATTAATGTTTGTTAATTGATAATAAAATCAAAAACTTACCCATTGTAACAATTTTCATAACCATAGTTACTTCTGTTCGTTATTTTTTGTTATAAGTCCATGTATGATATGACTAAAGCAATTATTATTAACGTGTTATTAAATTCATAGTTAATGATAATTTAAAAACAAAAATAAAATTCTCCTATATATTTATGTGTCTGACAAATTGCCATTTGTCAACTTATTTAGCCAACAAAAGCAAAATAATGTGCAATTACAATTTGATCGTAAATGAAATATTTAATTAATAAACATTTATATGATTAAAAATTGTCTTTTACTTACCTACTCCAATTCACGTAATGAGACGAAACCATCAACTAAATTATAAACAAATTAAAGACAAAATAGAACCACGTAATCCTAATTTGTTAGCTAGACAATTGGCAGCCCTGAGATACCAGTTTATTTAAACAATTAAAAAGAGTTAATGCTAAATAATTATGCGTGAACTTGTTATTTGTTGATAAATTTTAGATTTGAAAATAATTTAAAACAAAACCCACTATCAACGACAATACATCGCAACACATATATATATTCCAACTTTTTTCCTATTGTTCCATATCCACAGAAAAGAATTCCCTCGGCAACTCTGCAAAATATTGTACAACAGATTCTTTAAGTGTTTTAAACGCTTTCCTCTGAAATGATTTAAAAAACTTTTGATTGAAAAAGAGTCTGATCTAGAGCTAGATCAGGGCTATAAGGTGGCAGCCTTAAAACTATGAATCTACATTTATTAATTTATCTGCTTGATTTTGTTTGCCTTATTAATCCGGGGTAATTGTCCTCCAGCAACAAGTTTCTTTTGCAAATAAGAATGTTTTCAAGTTTTTCCTCCAAAGCACTTTTAAATTTTGAATTGTATTTCCGTAGACCTTTCCATTTATGTTAGACCCCCTCGGCATATAACTCAATAAGTAAAACTCCTACAATATCGCAGAAAACTGTCGCCGTTTTTGTTTTCTTCAGTAAATTGTTTGTTTTTGTAGAGGAGAACATGGACAAGTGTTTAGTGAAAGGGTCCAAGTGATATACCCAAGCCTCATCCTCGGTGATAATTCGAAAAAGAAAAATTCCGTCCCTTTCCAACGCGACCAAACTTTCTTGAGAAATTTCTTTTTTGACCAGCTTTTGTTGAGAGAATCCACCATACGATTTCTTCATACACACTTGTTTCGAATATACAGACATCATTGGCAATAACAAATTTTTGACTTTACGCACCAGGTCTTCAGTTCGAGCTTCCACGGGTCGTCCAGACTATGGGTCATCGTTAATTGATTCTCTACCGCATCGAGAGATCCAACAAGGATCATTATCAACTACTCCTCTTTAACACCGCACAGTAAACATAATACTAGTAATCTCTTTATTTCCCTTACGTCCTATTAACATTACATACATTACATAAACAGAAACATGTTCAAGAGTATTCTTGTATTTTTGTAACAAAAAATAGGGAAACGCTAAGGCTAGGTTCACATAGGTGATCTTCCATCAAGCTTTCAGCATTTAAATTATACAGTTCTGTTAAGGCCTAATATAACTTAACCTACATTCTGTGTGCTCTAAATTGGAGAAAAAGAAAGAAAAACCAAATCTACCTTAAGGTAATATTTACTAATAGATGCCATGTCCTCAAACTTAAACATGAACTTGTACTATCTGTAGACAATGATCAATGATCAGTCACCCCCAGACTATAGCCTAAACACTAACTGTTAAATTAAAACCACACAGACTAAATTTCTTTATTTTCGCTGGCAAACTGTTATAAACTTTGGCAACATTATAGGTAAAGGACCTTTGGAAGAGTGCAGTACGACGTAGGGGCGGGGTGAAGGTTCCCTTATTACGGATATTAATATTATAAACAGTGCGAAAAGTTAGTTCTTTAGATAGAATAATTTTGTGATAGAGATAGGCAGTTTGTAAAAACCGACGATTTTTCATGTTAAGCCACATCAGATCTTCAAGTTTATGAAACATATGCTCAAATTTGCGTATACCAAAAATGTATCTCATTCACGCATTTTGTATTTTCTGTATCCGACATTCAGTCAATCAATCAAGGCAGCTGCCGAAGAGTGGAACATAATAAGAAAAAATTGAGAGTATGAGTGACTCACACAAAATAGTTTTAGTTTTTATGTTAAATGGTGAGGATATAACGTCCTCAGAATTGGGTAAGATAATTTTATGCGTGGGGATACGTGTTCCCGAAATCTGAAGATATTATCTAAGTATTTATAATTCGTTAATTCAATATGTAGGAGATAAGTTACACTAAATAGTAAAATATTATATCTGCATTGGTGAAAGTCATCACCGCATTTAATCCAAAAAAGTTAAAATGTTATCCGAATGGTGTTAGGTCACACTTATTTACTTTTCGTCTATTGGTAAACCCTAAAGTATGAAGGAAGGGATTGATTGACGTTCTTATTTCAAGTTATTACTAGTATATGCCTAGTGGTGAATGCTTACTATAGAATGGAATTATCGCATTATATATAACAGCAACGAAATGCTTGCAAAAAATAGTGTTACAATAACAAACCTCACCATAGATGATACAAACCTTATTTACAGGGGAACATAGGCAAGGCCTTATTAACATCTTCATTCTACTTCCTCCAGATAAGCTTAATATTCTAGTGCAATAAGGAATTCAATTATTTCCACACAAAAGAATAAGAGATAAAAGTTGTAATTAAAAAAAAGTGCTTCCTCTCTTTGGTGCAGTTAAAATATAGGTTAAGGTACAAGGGACAGCCTCAATACTAACTCCTTTAAGGATAGAAGTGCTTGACACTTTCTGGACAATACTAATTCTTTTAAGGATACAAACTGCTACCTCAGAAGTTAAGTCTCTCTTTTCCTGAATAATATTAGCTCCTAGAAATAATGAAATAACTACTGCAAAGATTAAAATGCCATTTTCGAAGATAACATTAACACTTTTTAATGATAAACAACCGAACTTCGCTTATTTGAACACTAGAAAAAGATGGACGCGAGAGAACAACATCCTCTGTTGACGTCATTTACAAATGGTACCTACATTAAAGTCATCATGTAGAATTTGGTTGGTTTCAAAATGGACTGCTCCATAGAATTTTTGATTGATTGTCTCCAAATTATATCTAAGTTGAATTTACTATCATGATTCCATAGATCCAAATTTGTTTGATAACAATTTTATATAACAATAATTTATTTTTTAGTTGCTAATAAATCATATAAAAATTTGGCATTGCGAAACACAAGAGGTTTCAGATGAAGATCTGAATACGAACCAAGAAGTATGGAAGTCATCAAGAATTAGGAAAAAGAAGAAGCTTGATTCGTTTTAATACGGATTGCAGAAATGTTGGCAGAAGACGTCAATACATACATTAATAGTTTCAACTACCTATCTGTTATCTATTTGATATTAATGAAAATATTATTTCAAAAGACACGAAATTTAGTATAACGCTAATGTAGTAAGCTAACTATTGTGAAACCACTAAAACATGAAATTACGAGAACATTAGGATTCTTGAAACCTCACATAATTAATTGGGTGGATTTACATAAATAATTAGTGAGAGGATTAATTTGCAAACCAACAAGCCAGCGTATTAGCTTTCAAAAACAATTATAGTTTAGATAATTGCCAAATCAGATCTAAACACACATGATTTGTATACCTATTAATTAATTAAAAACAAAAAAAAATCGGGGGCGGCTTAGATGCTGCTCTCGTCTTTTATTATTCTCAGTTTATTGCTGACTTTCTCTCTTTACATATTTGAAACATTGTTGGGCTATTAAAACTCACGTTATCACAGATCGTCTGACCTTAGGAGCCGTTCGCTCCTTGAAACTAATGATTTGCTCAATTATAAGTAGCTTATAAGCTTTTAGATATTGATTCTGATTAGTTCAAAACAAGCCCATTCACAGTGAACATCTGAACTTTGGTTTATATAAATATTCGATTACAATTCAAAGGCACAAAAATTAAGTCGACAAAATGGTTTCATGAAATCATGCAGATCAACGATAATAATTATCAAGGACCAGTTTTCACCTTCAATCTCTCACGAATTATTCATAAATACCAACCCGCGGCCGAGATTGTTTCAATTACGTTTAATTTATGGCAGTTTGTATTAAATACGCGCAGGTTTTTTCGCAAAATGCAGAATATGTGTAAAGTAAATTGCGCGCGGTCTAATCTGAAAACGCTCCAACTCGTGTAATAAATCAAATTATAAGCATCAGTCAGAAATAATTACAGCACATTTATTCAATTTATATATGAAATTAATTGCAGATTAATAACCAGATAGTTAGTAATTAGAAAATGACGCGAAGAATTTTGATTAAAATAATAATTTTGTATCAATTTGCCCTCGAGGAGGGCACAGAAAATTCAAATTACTGAGTGGGATCATTAAATTGTGGCTGAGAGAAAAAGGGCAGATGTTCCTGGACTTTATAAAAGGATACTTAAAGCAAACTGAACTTCAAAATCGTGTTGAAAATCTCATTTGAAAAGTGACAACTAAGTCGACCGCACCGGAGCAAAAACTTGAAAATCGTCTAGGTCGTTTAGTTTAGTTAAGAACGAGGGATGGCGCATGTTGTTTTGTTTGCAGAAATTTACGAAGAATTTTAACAAAAGTGCTGGCTCAAAGTGAACAAAAATCTTTGCATAGCTCAGATCGTTTCGTCCGAAAGTTTCGCCGTTTGAAATGCTACGACGTCGGATAAATTAATTTGTACTAATTACGCGCCGTGCATTTCTTTTCAATTAATATTTAATTAAAAGACAAACTGCAATTATTTTTGCTTCTCGTGTAGTGCGAGATTAAATTGTATCTCATTAAATAAATAAACTATCACTATACGTCAAGATTAATTGTTTGAAGTATTGTGTGTGATATATGAATATGTAATCGGCGTGTTGTAGATAAAATCTGCTTTTATTGAGCACGTCAAAAGTTGTTAGGCTTGCAACTTTTCTGTGATCTATGTAATTTGTTGAGTTTCCTCGAGATTTAACGTAATGGTAAAACATGTGTTATAAATGGTCTGGAATTAAAGAAGTTAGATGTTATTACGTTTTCAGATTACATGTTATTATTAGGTAATATTTACACTATTATTACTGTTAAGTTTTAAACATTTTGTAACAAAGAGACGACAGTTGTTTGTATCTTGCAGCGGACAATATTTTTTTAAACAGTTTCTCATTGTCTCCAATTCAATTAATAATAATTAATTCAATGTAATAATTTAACTTGTATCACATGTTTGGAAATCCTGCATAAAAGAATACCATTCGTTAATTCATAATTGCTATGTGAACGAATTAAAAATACTTTTTGCCACTTCGTAAAGATGACGGCAGGCATTTGATAATTAACTGGCGATTTGGTTGATCGGATGCAAAAGTCGCTTTTGTTTTTATTTAGTAAGAGCATAGTAGGCTGTGCATTATCCATTTTATACATAATGAGGCATTCCCATATCGGCCGATGCATAAACGCTCCCCATTATTATAATGCACTCTCTAAAACGATACAAAACGTGATAATACCATTTAGATTTGATCGAGGCACTGCTCATGACGATACACCCAACTTCGTTTAATTTAGCTTCTGCGAATTTCACTTTTATTCAATTTTGACAGTATTTAGATCATAGAAAAATCGTATTCAAAATTTATCACGTGAACGTTTTTAGTTTATCGAGAAATATCGAAAATAAAAGCCTATATGTATTGTATTTGGTACTATTTTCTTATAATCAATATTTCTAGCACCAGTAGAAATGGTTTAGATGGTTTTCGTATGAATATTATGAATATTTACGAAACCTATAAATGAAGGATGTTTCCAACTACATTCCCACAATTTAAGTATTTCTCAGGACTTTATCACAACACCTTATAATTTCGAAAGGAATACATCAGTTTTATTAAAATAAATCATTCATTATTAACGTTTAAACTAATTTCCTATAATGGGGCGTTTACAAAAAGAAAAAGTATATTGTAATTTTATCCAAGAAAAATTTGCATATCCCAGTAACTACCCAACGCATTAAATTTGATTATCAATTTTTAAAAACTTCAAGAAAATGTGCACCTTACGTAAACGATGTATGCACACATTTTACGCATTAAACGGCCACCATTTCGTAGCGATTTTGTGGAATTATATTTAACATCATAAGTAATGAACGTTATCACAGACGATTTGATTCGAGTAAAGTTCACGGGAGTTATGGCTCCACCCGCTCGCAACCGTGATCAGAAATGCTCTCATAATTATAGGTGGCCGTGTAATAATACTACAGTCGGCCGCCTGTGCACTGTTTATGGTGTCGCAAATGGCCGGTCGACGACGGTAATGGCCGGCTGTAAAATTTTGTGCATTTAGTAAGTTTCCTTATAATGCAGATCAGTATGAAAATTAATCTGCGATTACTGTGTTTATGAGTATGGAGAGTATTAAAATTTAGAACGGCATGCCTTTATAATATTCAAAACTTTGCGTTCTTTTTTAGTTCTTTTTTCCGCGACTGGATCTTTTACTTAAATGGAACACGTAAAGCCTCGATTAATTAAAGAGAAATTTGCATTACGTGACGAAATTTTCTGTCAAATTTCAAGTTAAAGTAAGTTACAGATTTCGTTTTAAAGAGGCGAAGCCACTTTGACACGCACTGTAAAATCAGGAGACGCTGAAATGTTATTATTTTTCGTTCAATCATCATCGTTGCAGATTAATTTAAAATAAAAAATGCGAAGTTCTACTATAAACACACCAGAGATTCATGTCAGAATCCATTTCCGAAAAACAATTACTCTCTTCTATGGTAAAAGAATTTGGTGAATAAAAATAGGTTCTTTGAATGATAGTTGAGATGATTGTATGAATATTGGAGAGAAATGTTGATGGTGTGTTACTTTCTTTACCCTTTTCTTCAAATAAATCGAAACACTTTTCAATTTGTAAGTTGAATACCTTTTTTAAACCATTCACAATTGGTTTATGTTTACAGTCCTGTAAATTCAAGATCTCCCTAGAGATCCTAATTTCTGCAGAAGTTAGACAGAATACTAAAAATCGACATATAATAAAATAATCGAAGCCAACAGTATGTGACTATAAGGTCAGTTGCTTTTATCTTTTAAAGGGAACTTAAACGTTTTATAGAATTGACACGAAGACCGAAATGTGGCACAAAATGAAAAACTACTGTTTTGACGACCGATTTCTTCAGTGGAGGCAAAAGATTGATTTTGTTCACAGAAGGTTGGTTCAAGAGTTTCTTTAATTTTAATTTTTATTGTATTGTATGTAACGTGTCCGTCATAAACATTTAGGCACCTTTTTCTAGACCAATATTAAGCGTCAGTCGGTTTTCTTTATATTATTTGTAAGATTTATCGCTGATGTTTGAATAATAATAGACTTTGCTAACAACAATGAAATGGTGATGACAACCAGACAATAATTTCGTGTGCACCGTTCAATGAGAAACAAATTCTATTGTTATAACTATTCGCATAAATTTGTACAAAATTCAATACGTGTATTCGGTGTATTATTTTTTAAACCGACGGAATCACCTGTCGTAAATTATTGTTTGCTTCGATGCAAATATTTGAGTTTTGTGCAATTTTGGAAACGTAATTGATTTTAATTAATCTCGTAGCGTTTAAGGCACTTATACGATGCGTTCATCATCGGTACATACGAGGGTCAAGCTGAATTTATTGAGAATACAAAACACGGTTAATACTTTCTAGGATTTTATTTTAAATATGCTTGACCATTATTTCTTTCCATTGTTCAAAAGCTCCCAGAATATCTTCAAAATAAGCCTGAACTGCGACATCAATCAAATAACACCTTGGAATTTTGGCATAAGCTTAAGAGGCTTAATTTTATCCATAAAACTCAAAATCATAGTTTACCTGTACAACTCACTCGTCCAGATAAAATAAATACTTTCTTTATTTTTGCTGCTGATATGCCGAATGCTAACAAACCTGGGCTAAATCGATTTTATGAAAATAATACAAAAAATAACTCGGATTCATTTGATTTCTGCCCAGTTAGTGAAAGACTCAATTTTCAAATTATTGTTATCAATTAGAATTAACGCAGTTGATTCTGATGGTATAAATATTCTGTTTACAAAATTAAGTTGTCCTTTCATTCTACCTTGCATAGCCCAAATTGTAAATTTTTGTTTGAATTATGGTGTGTATCCATCAGCGTGGAAGATTGCTCATGTTATCCCGATACCTAAGATTAGCTCACCTACTCAACTTAAAGATTTGCGTCCAATAAGTGTTTTAGTTGTAATGTCGAAAATATTGGAGAAAGTAGTGTCCCAACAATTACAAACCTATTTACCAAAAAATAATTTATTGCCAACCACATAGTCAGGTTTCAGACCGCGGCACAATTGCTCTACAACGATCTTAAACATTACAGATGATATTTGCCGAGCTGTTGACATTGGATGTTTGACTGTATCAGTGTTGCTAGACTTTTCAAAAGCCTTTGATACAATCATTCATGACATACTGATCTCTATTCTCCAATATATTGGCGTGAATAATAGTAGCAGTGTCCTTTTGGATAACTTTTTGAGAAATAGATGTTAGCGCGTCCTGTTCGGTAATTGTCTGTCAGTTGCTCGGCCAATTCTGTCAGGAGTTTCTCAGGGTTCGGTTTTGGGACCGCTGCTGTTTTCCATATATACGAGTAACTTTACAGAGCAACCAAAATCCAGTAGCATTCACTACTACACTGACGATACACAGATATATTTCTCTTTTACGCCAGATCGTGTTACTGAAGCTAATGCAAAAATTAACGATGATCTTTGCAACTTAGTTAATTACGCGATTATGCATTCTATAAGTATAAACACAGATAAATCTTCAGTATTACTATTTGGACCGAAAAAATGCGTAAATGTGTATTACATAGTCTCAATGTAACTATTAACAATGCTAATTTACTTCTGAAGTGAAAAGTCTTGGTGCTGTAATGGATCATAAACTGCATTTCATAACTTATATTTCGAAGTGCATTCAACGAGCTTTCTTTAACAAAAAAAAATGCTTATGTGAAGATTTAGTGCTATCTAAATTCAATTACTGTGACACAGTTTATGACTCATGTATTGATTCGTCCGATGTATATAGAATTCTTAAAGTTCAAAATGCATGTTTAAGACTAATTTTTCGTATCAAAAGAAATCAACACGTTTCCTGGACGCTGTCAGAAGTTGGTTGGTCAAATATGAATATCGGCGAAAATTGCATTCCGCTTTTCTCTACCATCAAATTTTTACTTGTAAAGAACCACGTTACCTTTATAATAGGATAACTTACAGAACGGATGTTCATAATTTAAATATTAGATTTACCCCGCCAATTCATAAAACAATGTTTTTTGAGCGATCCTGTTCATATACAATAGTTAGTGTCTACAATATACTCTCCAGCAAACTAAAATCAAGCTCAGTATATTCGTTTAAAGCGTTACATAAAAGTCAATTGCTTCATGGACAGAGTGTTTAAGCGCAGCTGCTATATCTCAATGTATATTAATTTTGGGAACTAGAAAAATAATTTTTATTTTGTGGGTTACTTCGTGCTCCAGTAAAAATTAAAGAAGAAATGAAGAGTGGTAGGTAGAGTGTAAGAATAGAAGGCTGGATATACAGAACTTCGCCTTTTCCAATATGTACTTTTTTTTTAGTTATAATTTCTCTTTTCCTTTTAGTTGTAATTTCTATTCTCGTTTTAGTTATAACTTCAATATGTTGTGAATATTTTTAGTTATAATTTCTATTTGTAATTATTATCACGTATTGGAAATAAAGCCATTATTATTATTATTAACCTTTTTGGGACGGGAAACGACCGGAGTTGCATAAATTTTTCTTACTCATCAGACGAGAAACGACCCGAGTTGAAAGCTTGCAGTTATATGGGCATTATTGGTTATCATAATATTACGTCTTTATCAAACTGCAGTCGTTTCAGTCCCAAACATTTTATCCAAGCTTTCAACTCGAATCGTTTCTCGTCGGATGGGTAAGAAAAATTTATGCAACTCCGGTCGTTTCCCGTCCCGAAAAGTTTAATCTCTTCTTCTGACGAAAACCTTCTACTCCGCAAATTCCTTTTAAGCCCAAAAAATACCCAAAAGTCGCACATTGCTAAATAAGGTGAATGCAGTAGATATTCTATTACTTTTATATTTTTTCAGACAAAAACTGGAGAGTTAAAGCCGCCGTATGGAACGATACATTATTATTTCCTTGTCTGGAACTCCACTGAACACTTCAGGCAAACATTTTTCAGTGCACCATCTGTAACTATTTTTTGTCCATCTAGTATAATTGCCTTTACTAGGCCCGTATTTCTGAAGAATACCGCATACATAACTTTTTTCATAGCTCGCTGCTTCTTGGTCATTGTTGGAGTTCCCTCGTCTTCGTGACTCCATACGACAGGTGATCGTGTATGATTGTTCTAACAGCTGAGGATTCAATCTTGAGATGATGCATGATTGCATAAGTGGCTTTATGGTCTTCTTCAATTATTTTTTTAACAGCAGCAATGTTTTTCTCGGTAATAGCCGTAGGAGGACTCCCTACTCATTTTTGATGCTGAACAGAATTCCTTTCGCGTTCAAATTCCTTAGACCATCGGTAAATCGTAGCCAAGGAAGGTGTTTGTTCACTAAAAGCCGAATTTAAACTCTTTTTGCACTCAAAAGCGCTTAAACTTTTTTTTTAATCATAATAAATCATGATTCGAAAATGCTCTCTGTTTAATTCTATTTTTTTTTACTTGCAATATCACTTTAAGAAATTAGTAACTTGGGTTCTAACGAACGTAACTTCAACAACTAAACTTCAAATGACAGATAAAGAGTTGCTCTAAATAACACCGTATCTTTTGTTTTTCACGGCCTACTAGATTTTCTTATTTTCAATAAATTCAGCTTTACCCTCGTATGTGTTATTAGTTCACGGTTTTATGACGATTTGTGAACGATTCTCTGCGTTACATAGTAAATGTTTTTGCACGCTTTTATATGTAATTTTTTATTCTCACCTTATGCATGGACCTAAAGTGCATTTCAAGTAAATTGTTGTATAGAACGTTTTTTTACAATTTTCCCTTGTTTTGGAAAGTTTCTTCTTTCGTCAGTATTTTTCCGGCGGTCGATTCAAGAATCACCCTGTACGTTTATGAAAATATGATTTTATTTTGATTTTAATCTTTTTATATTAATAACTAGAAAATTAAGAGTATAAATTTCCTCTGTATTTGCCTTTGTAATGAGAGCGTTATTAATTCCTTTCTGACATCAATCATAATTACGCAACGCCCTGTTTCTGGTAGGAATAACTTTTCTGCGTAATAATTCTGATGATCTTTAATTAAAGCTTAATGCCCCTAAAATCACCTGAATTTAATCATGTTTTTTATTAAATCAATTCTTTCTGCGCAATGTGAAAATGAATAATTTTATCCTCGAAGCGTCTAATGGAAAAATCTACATACATACTTTGTAAACTTAAAAAAAAAATGTTGGGATTGCAAAAAATGAAAATATCTAAGATGTGATTCAGCAATAACAATAAATTAAATATGGCCTAAACAATAAAACATGAAGTTTAATTAAAACTCTAAGCTGTAATTGCCACCCTAGTACTTCGCGCAATTGAAAATTTTCCTAAGCGGCTGCGTACTTTGAAAGACTATCTACACAAGGATGTAAATTTATTATCCAATATTTAAAGCCCTGACCGAATTAACAGCATAATCTCCCCCTAATTATGGAGCGCTAAGATAGTATAGATTAGTTTTACGTAATGAACGGTATCACAAGTCTTAATATATGGGTTCTAGATTTACATGGGTATCACGATTCTTTATCTCAAACAAAACTAATTAACGAAAGTTACAAATTACATTGGCGTGATAATTATTCGAAGTATGTATAATCAGATGGGACCGCCCCGAACAGCACATTACCGCTCGTATTTATTTCTTTTGTATTAATATAAGTTTTTCAGACGGCACTGTGCAGCATAACGTATACAGTACATATCTTTTCATTAAGTTCGCGCTACTCAGATATATCATAAGACTGTAGTTGCACGCACGATCGCTACAGAGCGGTCACCAATCTTCGAAGGTTCGTTTTCATTTCTGTATTTACAATTAAAAAAAAATAATCTATTAATCTATAAGTTTGCAAAGTTTGCAAACATAAATTAAATATGACCTACAGACAGAGAGGCTTATTTATTAATAAGAGATGTCTTATAATTAGTTACATCTTTACTACAAACTTTAACATTTCCGTAAATGCCATTTTTCCAGTTAACCAAACTAGAAACTATTCGTCACATTTTTTTTATTAATTACATATAGTGGGTGTAGGTATATTGATGGTGAAAATGTACCTACACCCATACATTTTTTTGGGATAAATTGTTATCTTCTTAATTGGTCTTACAATATGGATAAAGTTTTACCTGTAAAGTTGTATTGCTAGTGCAATTATTTCCACATAAAAGAACAAGAGATTAAAGATGCAATTGAAAAAGTGCTTCCTCTCTTTGGAATAGTTAAAATATAAGTTAAGATATAAGGGACGGCACTAACAGTAAAGATTTTTTCATTTTCTGGATAATACTAATTCCTTTGGAGATTTTAAACTACTACCTCAGAAGATCGATAAGTCTTTCTCTTTTCGCGGGTAAAATAAATACCGCAAAATGTCACTTTTGAAGACAGCTTTATCAACTTCCCAACTCCGTTAATTTTAACACCGAAAATGAGTTGAAAAAGTGTAAGAATTAACTCCAGATTTTTATTAAAAATCTAAAATGTAAGGTGAAGTCTCTCTTGTAGGTACATATGCGATATTAAGTTTTGTTTTTAAATTCGTCTGTCACCAAATAAAGTTTATTACTTTTAGTAATTATTTTCCATAATTAAAATAATTTTGCAAGGTAAAGAAGTATTCCAACTAAATAACTTTAATGTTCACCAAAAACTTAAGCAGAGTTTAAACTTAAGTGATGTGACATTTGAGATTACACAACACTGCGGAATTCCTATTCTGAGGCCCAATATTTCAGTCACTATGGAAATAAACTGAAGATTAAAGTTAAAGTGTAACTGGAAGACCATCCCTAAGTCACGCCTAAAGTTAAGGTGAGCAGGAAGGGAAACTTCAGAAGGAGATAAAGGATTAACAAGGAAGTTGCTTGGTGAACGATAAAGGGAGAAAATAAATTGTTTATACACAAAAAAATATATCAAATATAGAACTGAAAAAAGTCACTTGCAAATATATTATTGAAACTCGACTATTTATCTGAAATACAACAAGAACTCAAAAAAACAACAAAAACGGATATAGCCACTTTTGTAACGATATTGTGTGTCACATTCTAACTTAAGGTTTAACTTAAGCCTGTCTTAAATCTTTCAAGCCCAGTTGTATAATGCCTATTTAAATAAAAGTTGAAGTTTAAACCCATAACGACGATTATTTTAACAATTGTTGCTAAGGGTTTAACTTTGGGTTAAAGTTAAGCTGGAATTGCAAAACTCGATGTCGGGGGTTATACAATTCCAGTTTAACTTTAAGCCAAAGCTTAACAACTCTTAACAACAACTACTGAAATAATCGTGCTTATGGGTTTAAGCTTGAGATTAAATTTAAACTGGGCGTTAGGATCAGATCATGACTAAATTTAAGTAGAAGCTTGAATCCGATTATTTCTACAATTGTTTTGCAAGTTTAACCTTTGGCTTAAAGTTAAGCTGGAATTATAACTTGTCTCTTGTCAGGTAAGAGAATTTATCTGTTGCATCTACATTTCAGAATTGCTAAATGTTGTCTACTTGATCAGGCTTTTATTTAGACAGTTGTTACAGCTTAGCTTTAAGCAAGCTTCTATGGCCCAATAGTACAATTCCGGTTCCACTTTAAGCCGAAGCTTAAACCCTTAACAATTGTTGAAATAATCGTTGTCACGGGTTTAAGCTCGAGCTTAAACTTAAACTAGGCCTTAGAGTCAGAATCCCTGATTAAATTTAAGCTCAAGATTGAATCCGATTAATTCTAGAATTGTTTTGCAAGTTTAAGCTTAGGCTTAAAGTTAAGCTGAAATTATAAGTTGTATCAAAATAAAACCTGGTCAAGCATGTTGGGACCGAGGATTTATCCATTGCATCTACATTTCAGAAATACTAAATGTATTGTAGTCTACTTCACCAGGTTTTTATTTACACACTTGTTACAGCTTGGCTTTAAGCAGCCCCATTGTACAATTCCGGTTCAATTTTAAGCCGAAGCTTAAACCCTTAACAATTATTGAAATAGTCGTTATTAGGGGTTTAAGCTTGAGCTTTAATTGAAACTGGGCTCTAGGGTCAGAATTTATGATTAAATTTAAGCTGAAGCTTGAATCCTCTTAATTCCGGAATTGTTTTGTAAGTTTAAGCTTTGGCTTAAAATCAAGCTGTAATTATAACTTGTGCCTAAATAAAAACCTGGTCAAGTAGGTTGGGATCTAGAATTTATCCTTTGCATCTACATTTCAGAATTACTAAATGTAGCCTACTTGACCAGATTTTTATTCAGACACTTGTTACAACTTAGCTTTAAGCAATCTTCTATGGCCCAATTGCACAATTCCGGTTCAACTTTAAGTCGAAGCTTATACCCTTAACAATTGTTGAAATAGACGTTGTTAGGGGTTTAAGCTAGAGATTAAATTTAAACTGGGCGTTAGAGTCAGGTCATGATTAAATTTAAGTAGAGCTTGAATCCGATTATTTCTACAATTGCTTTACAAGTTTAAGCTTGGCTTAAAGTTAAGCTGGAATTTTAACTTGTGTCTAAATAAAAACCTGGTCAGTTAGGTTGGGGCCGAGAATTTATCCAATGCATCTACAATTCAAAATTACTGAATATAGTCTACTTGACCAGGTTTTTATTTAGACACTTGTTAAAGCGTAGCCTTAAGCAACCTTCTATGGCCTAATAGTACAATTCCGGTTCAACTTTAAGCCGAAGCTTATACCCTTAACAATAGTTGAAATAATTGTTATTTAGGGGTTAAAGCATTTAGACTGCGTTGTATAAAACATTTAAGTCAGGATTAAATTTAATCCTAAATTAGAATATGACACAACTTATGACATACAACATTTTGTGTGTCATATTCTAACTTAGACTTAAATTTAATTCTGGTTTAAACCTTTTATACAACGCAGCCTTAAACTGGGTCTTAGAGTCAGAATCCATGATTATATTTAAGCTGAAGCTTGAAACCGATTGTTTCTATAATTGCTTTACAAGTTTAAGCTTGGATTAAAGTTAAGCTGGTATTATAACTTGTGTCTAAATAAAAACCTCGTCAAGCAGGTTGGGACCGAGAATTTATCCAAGTTTTTATTTAGAAATTTGTTACAACTTAGCTTTAAGCAACTTTCTGTGGCCCACTTGTACAATTCTAGTTCAACTTTAAGCCGAAGCTTATACCCTTAACAATTGTTGATATAATCGTTGATATGGGTTTAAGCTTGAGTTTCGATTGAAACTTGGCCTTAGGGTCAGAATCCATGATTAAATTTAGGCTGAAGCTTGAACCCGATTAATTCTGCAATGGTTTTGCATGTTCAAGCTTTAGCTTAAAGTTAAGCTGGAATTAAAACTTGTGTCTAAATAAAAATCTGCTCAAGTTGGGTCGGACCGAGAATTTATCCTTTGCATGTACATTTCAGAATTACTAAACGTTAGAGCTTAGCCTTAAGCAACCTTCTATGAGCCAATTCCAGTTCAACTTTAAGCGAAAACTTAAACCCTTAACAATTGTTGGAATAATGGTTGTTAGAGGTTTATACATCAACTGCATTTCTGTCACGATGTTTCAAAGACACCAAACGTGTTATCAGAAACGCCCTTAGAAAATGAAAATTGAATCAAATTAACAAAATTTTTAATGCGTTCATTAATGTTGTGAAGAATAATTTTTGTCACATATTCTTCTTCCTGTCGTAGTCTCTTTACTTATTTCTTGAAAGGACGCTTCTCGTGTTTTCTTGAAGTAAAAAAAGGACGAAACGTCGACAGAAAGAATAATTTGTGACATTGCTGTACAACCGGAGACGAGAAGAGACTATCTCTCATTGCAATTTGTATCAAATTAATTGATTTGAACACGATACATATATTTACATAATCGACGTTTAGCTTAATTTAAAATGATAAAAAAATAACATTTTCAGCAGTAAAAATAAACGACAGAGAGAAAGAAATTCACAGCCAGTTAAAAATTCCATCGATACGTTTCTTACATAGAGAGTCCAAGAAGTTAAATAAAAATTGATGTTTAATTTCGTTAGTTTTGTAAGAGTCCTGATGTTTTGATTTTCCAGCGAGGAAATAAGATGAATACTAAACCGGCAAGTCGAGTTTGGCGGAGAAATAAACTAATGTCCTGGACGATAAACTGATTTGCCGCGCCTTTAGATGGAGCACCGTGTGCTGATGGAAACCGGGGGTGAGGAATTGCTAAGTTTTCCTTATTTCATTCCATCTCTACGGCTGATATAAGTCTCGTCCAGCGCTCACAGAATACTGATTAATCTAAGAAGGGATTTGCAAGACTCCTTACTACTTACATACCATCCGGCTCATTTCATTAAATACCCCGCAACTTCATCATAATTTACCTACATCGTGCAGCTAATCAGGTCTTCTAAAATGCTACCGCACGAATGAAAAATTAGATATTTTCCTATGAGGCCAGGAGAAATGTCATCAAGATAGCAGGCGAAGGAATAAATTACTCAAATAAAACATCACAGCACGATGCAAGAGTAGTTTTAATTAGCGTTAGGAAGGGAATAATTATATTGTCCGCTGGTGAACATTTTATTAAACAACGCACTAAAATTATGGCCTGTGCGAATTAAACAGATGATAGTTATATATCAATCAAACATGAAGAATATACGATTCACCGCTTAATAATTACGTGGCAAAATGGGCAGCCGAAGAATAAAAAGAATCTCATTTTGTGGCCTCCTCATTAAACAACAAAGCTTATAAACAAAATCTTATTCTAATACAGAATTTTGCCTGTCGTTTAAAATATAGCTTATAATTTGATTGATGTATCCGTAGATGTTCGGTTAGCAAAATATGTTTACAACACTGGAATCTGCAAGACGGCACACGCAACAGATCTACCGCAGATGAAACCTCAAGGTGGTACGCCGGACGCAGGTAAAAAAATAATTTGGCGCCGTTTCGGAATGGTTTACATTTCTAAAATTCGAGATCACAAAATTCGGTAATAATTGCTAACCATTGGTTTACGGCTACTTAGTTTTGATTTTAATCTCCCGAATCCGAATATGCTTTTTTTTAAATTACAGAGAATACTGACGTGTTCTGTGATTAATGGATTTTTCTAATATATATTTAATCTATGAAATATTTCGGTTTTTATAACTTTTATGAAATTGCCGGACTGCAGTTTATATAATAATTCTACAAAAAAAATTGGAATTTGTTCTTAATTAAAGTTAAAAGTCGCTAGGCACGAATAATATTGTATATGAAATTATGGAAAGCGTAAAGAAGACAATTAGTAAGTACTTTACAAAGGACGTCTTAGAAAAAAGAAATCTAGTTTTTTATTACACGAAAGTAAAATTTATTTACAATATTTAATAAGAGTATTACACACAGTCAAGAAAACGTGCGTCAAAATCAATATTTTGTGAATGAATTATTACGGAAATATGTTGCAATGAGATCCATCCGATAAGTACAAAGTAATAAACAGTAACAATGTTTATTAGACATCAACATTAAGATAAACCAGTTCTACCCCATTAACGAAAGGACTATATTCGCATGGACAATTAACAATTCATTTTACATATGCACGTAGAATTGTAATCTTTTTAATTTATCTCTCCGGAGTGCACAATAATGAAGGCGATATATTCGCTCCGATACAAATTGCGGAACGGTACGTGGCGTATATTTAAAACCAGAAATCTTGAATTCCCCCGTTTCGAGGTTAAATTCATAATGCAATTACGAGACGCGAGCGTTTTGTAATTCGTTTTTCATTACCGCTAATTGTTATTGTAATTGTCCAATGCAGGATCACACGCCACTCAAAGTCTCGTTAGTGGACATTGTTAATTATACGGCGCTCCTTCAGAAGCATTTGATCTTGTTTCATGTTAAATAATACCGACACTCCCCACTTGTCAAAAGACATCTTACTAGTAGCCTCGCTGATGAACATAACAGCTAATAATCACCATATACTTACAAAGTAAGTATGCAACTTCTATGGTAATTATTTTCTTTAAATAGTACAGGCCGAGTAATAATATGTTACCTAATAAAACCAACGAGAAAATGCACTAACAGGCTTCAACATGAAACGTTCATTTAAAAAATAAACAATTAGATTTGAAGAATTATTTTCAACAAGCTTTAAGGACGCGTGAGTGGGTGGATCGCATACGAATCATTTTCAAAATCTTATAGGCATTAACGCACAGTGTATTGGATTATCTAAGAGAGCGAATTATTGGAATAGGTCAGTAACCAACAGAGAACCTGTTTGCACGACCCGAGATGGTTGTCGCTTTTTGGGTCATTCGTTTGCCGCACAGCTATTTTCGTTATTTTCGAAATAGAAAATTCGATAGGACGGAACTCGAAGGATCTCGAGCGGGCACTCTGCTTTGGTTATGCGGCGGCACTGCATTGCAGATTAACAATTTAAATTCCTTCCTTTCTCTAAACCGACTGCAATAAAAATATTATTACGGTTAATTGTGGCGTAATGAAGTTAATGTAAATTAAATAAAGCGGCCGATGTAACTCAAGACGCTAAAATTGTGGTTAAGTAGGTTTTAAAAAGTTTAACTGCCTCTAAAATATGTACTATTAATTCATATGTTGGTATAATTGATCTAAACTAATTTTAAAACATTGTTGCTTCTTCAAATTGCTGTGATTTCAACCTTAAGCACTATTTTTATATAATGAGTGAATAAAATTGAGTGTCTTGGTTATTACATGCGCAAAACCCACTCACTTAATACTTTTACTTAAAAGTAGCAGAAACATTCGTTGCCATTGTTTCTGATATTACTAAAAATTGAATCAAACAATGTTATTCGATAAAGGCCGTTTTAGACTAGATACTCTATTTTTTGTACTAGATTTGGTTCAATTTCTGCAATAAAAATTTAGAACAAGAAATTTTAGAGCCATAGGTACGGTTTGTAGATAGAACATATTCTATTTCTCTAAATAGTTCAAAATTTTGCTTAAGAGATGGACTAGATCTTGTACAAGAAATAAGATAATGTAAGATAGTCTTTAGAGGTAAAAGCTTCTTCTTCTTTCTCGATTCTTTTTGACATTTCAGGCGTCGGATTGTGCGTCACGATCTTCGTTTACCCATGTCATCCAAGTATTCCTATCCTTTGATTCTCTTCCTTTGTTTAATCTTTTACTTTTCCAAGATCCTCTATC
Organism: Serrognathus titanus; assembly: GCA_039766575.1. Taxonomy (NCBI): domain Eukaryota; kingdom Metazoa; phylum Arthropoda; class Insecta; order Coleoptera; family Lucanidae; genus Serrognathus; species Serrognathus titanus. Next base: position 7,590,989 of record CM077912.1, read on the forward strand.
TAACCATTTCTTTCTTGGTTTGTCTCTTCCTTATTTACCTGGTTTACCCATTTCTATTGTTCTTTTTGATAGTCTGTCGTCGTTACTTCCCTTGACATGTCCGTACCAGTGAGATGAAAACTTGTAACATTTATTTATATATGGATAAAGAAATAGAAAAGTCAGAATGGCTGTTGTATGATATGTCTTCCGAAAACAAAAAAAAAGGATCAGCCAAAAATTTAAAAAAAATAATGCAAATTTTCCACATTAGAACATTACTTTGAACCACAACCTATTAGATTTCCCAAGACAAAGCTCTTAACCGGCCCGGGCAATATTTCATTTAGCACAAATTTTCGCACAAATTGGCGCTGGTTACCTAAATAAAAAAAAAAACATAAACAACGAAAGAAAAAATCACAAGGGAGCAAGAAAATACATCTGTACTTGCCTTAAACTACGTGAGCTTGACATAAATTGAAAATGACGTTGTAAAATAACGTTCCGGATATAATTCGTTTCCGATTTTTTAGGTAAGTGGCGCCAGTGGAGAAACACGTGAACCAATGAATTGCGCAGGCTGGATAGAAGCACGCTGTCTCATCAAAGCTAGTAGGTCGTGCTTTGAACATTACATCTTAATTGTAACCAAAGATAATAAATATCACATTTCGAGGTAGTATTAATATCTAGTTAACCGGGAAAGCTTTTAGTTGACAAAATTGAATACGGTTGCCATAGTTGCAACTATGATGTTTCATAAATAATTTGTCAAAGTTTGATATCTATAAGTTGAACAGTCTGAGAGAAAGCTAGATTTTGAAAAAATCGAGTTTCGGTCAGTTATTAAATATTTACTTTTTGAAAGGTTTGTTGGGCGAAGAAATTTTAGTTCAGGTGATAGAAACCTTAGGTGATCAGTGTCTTTCATGCGCTTCTAAAGAAAATAATAATAATAATAATAATAATAATAATAATAATAATAATAATATATTTATTAAGCACATTATCATGTTACAGCAGATGAAACTGAAGTACACAATATATAACAACTAGTACTAGTTACTACTAAAAATCAGTTTTGTGCTTAAAGGGTACAGGGTCAGATGTACTAACAAAATTAACATTAAATTAATTAATGCGAACCGACGAACCGGCACAGGAAAAGCGCAATAAGAATTACAAAAAAATATATATATAGGCAATTATCAATAAAAAAAAAACATCGATTTGAGATTTATGAAGCCCGCAATTATAGAGATTGAATGTGAAAGTCATTACATGTTTAGATACTATTTTTGAGCGTTTTGGTCATGAAGGAGGATTTGTTTCAATTCTTTAGCAAAGCTGGAAGGTCGTAATTCCAAGAGATCTCGCGGAAGGTCATTTGTAACATTAACACTACGGTAACTAAAAGAACGCTTAAAAAATTCAAGTCTGTATTTAGGAATAGATAGTAGACCCCGAGTCCTGATGTTAATGTTATGAACATCCGTCCGGAAAGTTATCTTGTCATATAAATAAGGTGGACTTTTATATGTTAAAATTTTGTGGAAAAACTGGGCAGAATGTAAGTGTCTTCTGTTTTTCATATTAAGCCATCTCAAATCAATGTTAGTTAGCAATGTGTTGTCTATTCCTCACCCCACAAATGAGCCTCATGCAACTGTTTTGAACTCTTTGAATCCTTGAGGCATCCAAGTAACTTAGAAACGAACCATGTACAACATCACAATGGTTTCGGAATTTAATACAGAAAGATCAAATGTCAAAGATGAACACCGCTCTAGAAGACTAGTTTCTGTGACCACTGCGGTCCATTTTATGATTTTAGAAGATCTACGAATTGGGCTCAAATGTGTAGCAGTAGCATTGCACATTTCCTACGTGAGTCAAAGACTGAAGAAGAATCCAAAGAGTGGAAGCATTCTGGTTCTCCACGACCACGTGTTCAAAAATCGTCGGGCAAGATTCTTGCTTCAATTTTCTGGGACAAATATGAGATAATTCGGATAGATTATTTGGAAGAGGATAGTATCACGAGAGCATATTATACTGAGTTGTTAACTAAATTACTAAATGAGTGCTTTTTTGCACACAAATCATCAATTGCAGTTTTGAATTGATTGACCCCCCGCCCCATTCTCCGGATTTGTCAACGTCAGACTATTACCGTAAATGTATCAGTAGCTGGGGTCGTAAGGTGGTATATCAGGTCAGGTTAAGCTATTTCTTGTTTACATTAAATCTTTATGAAAAGATAATTACAATAAACTTTTTAATCAACTAATATAAATAATGATAAAATTTAAATTCAATTTTAAATTAAAAAAGTATAGATGTACCAGAAGCTGGCAGATCTTGATCCAGTAGTGGATATTTTATGTCCCAGTAGCTGACAAAGAAAATATTTGATAAGGAATTTTTATCTAAGTGCTAAATACCTACACTGTAGAAAAAAGGTTTAAAATAAATGCTATTGGTAAGTGTAATATATATATTTCGAAGAAATATATAAAAAATTCAAACACATCAAAGCTTGTTATTGGCACCTTGTAAGTTTTGGAAGCAGTTGAAACTAGCATCCCAAATTTAACTGCTTCCAATGCTTGATGCATATCCAACTCTGAATACTTTAGTATCTTTTTATTTTCCATTTTATTCGAAAAAAAAAACTAGGTGTCAACAACTACCATCAGTAAAGATTTCTTAAGATTATTTTGTCATTTAATCTGCACACACATTACTAGAATCTGAAGCTGATGTCCCAGTACCTGATAGAATAGAAAAAATAAATAAAATTTAACTTTAGAACCATTAAATACTGTGAGGGAGATAATTCGTTTTAATAAAAATCGCGAATTATCCATACAGATGTGTTTAAAAAATCAGGTTCACGTTACGTAGAATTTTATTGCACCAAAGCCTGATGCATAATTTTTTTAGAAAAGTAAATAATTTTAAATGTTTAGCTGTTGTTTTCAGTAAAATTTAAGATAATTTAAAAACATTACAACTGATAAAACATTTCAAACTTTAAATAGAAAAATTATATTGCTTAATTAAGTCATTCATGTTTTTAGCTTACCTGAGAAGATTTTTGGCGTAACACTGACAAAATCGTTGACGTGATCTTTTGCGGCATTCCCGCCAAACCTGCGTCAATTTTACCGCGAAAATGGTGACACCAACAGTAGCCCAAATAATAGAAATGTTCCTAGAATTAAGTAGACTTAATTTCATACAGTAATTATTTTATTTTTTTCATAAATAAAAAAGTACTGTCAACCATTGGGCCACTGTCACCAACTGGTATTTGTTCCCACAAAAAAAACGTTTTCGACAACTGACGAAGCTGAGTGGTTTGCAGACCAAGACAAGAATTTTTAAAGGGCTCTGAATTACTTTAAGGTCGTTCTACCTAATATGTATGTCTTCAAGAAGACTATGTTGAATATTTGTCCCTTGTTTTATAATCATACGTCTACGTATACGTTTAAAATACAAAAGACTTGAAAGTGCAGGCAAAGTTTCGTCACTAAAGCAGAATAGACTAAATAATGAAGCAGGTGTTCTTTCGAAATAATGAATATTCAAGTTAAAGGACTCTTAAAATATATTTTCCGAACTGATTTGCTCTGATAGAAAAGTATCGGGTTTTATTACAGCAGCTCAATAGTCTCCTGACACCTCTTCTGCCTCTTAATGTTAAACGTGGGGTGTATGATTTAATGCGTTTTATGTAAATTGTAATCTCCATTGCGCAGTTAGGGTGATTATTATTTTTATCACTTCTGAGCTAAACAATGGTGACTCATTATTTAAATCTTTTTTAAGATTAATTGCAGAAACGTAATATAACAGGATGTATTTATTACAACTTTTGGCAAATAGTTACACCTTGTGACTCTACGTAAGGATTGTGCAGAAAATTGGTACCATTATTGTACCATTTTTCCCTTTTATCTCTTAGATATCCAATATCGTTAAAAGTATATAAAATATGAAATAGATTAGTCACCTAAATAGAGTTTTCGTCTTTTTTTCTCCAATTTAGATACATATGCATGATCTTTTTAGACTCTAGAGGGCTGTGCTTTTTTTTTTGGTTAAGTTACCTGCACGTATTCCGATGGAAGTCAAAATCTGACATGAAAAAAATAATGACACAGTATCACGTCAGCTATACTGGCTGTGTTGCCAATTCGAAAATAACGTGGGCTACGGTAGCATGATTAGTGTAAAAAGTAACTTAAAACAAATACATCTTTTATATATAATCCTGTCAAAATCCCAAAAATCATAAGCGAAAGAACTAAGCGCTCAATAGGCAAGGCGTTTATTTATTAAAAGAAGGATCGCCCAGATTTAAGAATTCAGTCTTACTTCAGTCGAACTGGTAACATTGGAGGTGGTAATTTTGAAAAATATAACCATAAATAAAAATGAACGTCAATCAATTTTCTGACAAATGTATTTTTTAGTGATACCAACAAAAATGTCAACCTAACATGGTCTATTCTGAATCTAAAAAGATCGTGAACGGATATTAAGTATTTGTATATTCAGGTAACTTAGGCAACCATGTGATCTGAATACTTGCCATACACCCTGTATGAAATAGAACCCAGCCCTTTTGTTTGTGTAAGTTTTGTAACCAGTATTGAAATTTGTTTACAAATAAAAAATAAATGAAAGGCCTATGGCTTTGGTTCACTATGGTCAGTCAGTATGTCAACAAAATCAAATTCATTATAATTCGATAGATTATTTTTTTTTGGAATTTAAATAAAAGCAAGTTTAATTGTTTTGTGTACCTGTAGCACCTGGAAAACGAATCATTTTACGTTTACTAATTCCGATGGTAAACGTCTTAAAAAAGTCATATTATTTGCGCTATGATAATTACAACGTAATCCTACGTAAACATTATCCGTTTCCCAATTAAGTCGTTGTAACGTTACGCCGTAATAAATTTCGTCCGGAGTGTTTACGCCGAAAATATTCGAAATCTAAACAAATTAGAACGGTAGCGTTTTAGTGGCACGAATTAAGCAATTCAAGAAGCAAAATAATAGCAGGATATCATAAGCACACTAAACGCTTTATAAATACCCGAATTAGAGTGCTTATATTCCGCGTAGGCGTCACTAGATGGCATCGTGATAATGTGTCAGTTCGTTGTCACGAATAAATGTCACAAGTCGTTGGTTTAACATAATTACAAACGTCACTTCCTCGCCGAGCGGCGCACGGACATTTCAATATATCATAACATAACTAATTATGCCGCATCCACGACCGCCGCTAATTTATAAAGGAAGCCCGCAGAAATAGACTCCGCGCCGCTCTCGTTTCATTTCGACAAATTTGCAGGACAATTTCTCGAAATAATTAGATAGCGAGTAATTATAAACCGGCAAACACACGGGACGTGCACACAAAAACCTCCTCCTATTCAAAACTAACCGTTTTTACGGATTCACAGTCACGTTTCGGGACTTTACGATATTTACTATTACTTCCGCCAAAAGTTCCGTCAGATTCGTCCCAGCGTATTTGTTTTTAGATTTATATCTATCTCATCGGCTGTAAGGAAACTTTATGCTCTGAGAACGAACGACGTTCAAATTATGGAAACTTGTAATCTATTGCTATTAAATATACGAAGAGGCGCAACAGAATTCCTGGAAGTTCTGTGCATGTAAAGCTTTTAAGAAAGTGTTTAAATTATAATAATTAAAGAGTACGCTGGATTGTTTTAATTATTACTCATGCAATCAGCCTATCGTAATTTTGTACGTAATTTTAGTAAGCGGCGAAAGCAATTTTTTTTGTTCATAAAGAAAAACCGTCTCAGGACCAAAACAACAATATTGAGCAACAATATTTACAAACTTCCTAACAGTTGGTTATTGCTTTCGTTAAAGAGAGGACAGATAAGTCATGAAGTGATGTGATGTAAAACTCAAGCACGAACAGGAAATTTCTTATATGCAAAAGCATAGAATAATATATTCATTGCATTTGCGACGTAAGCAACTGAAAGGTAAGTGACAGCCTTTCTGCAACTTTAAATCAGAGATGTTCATTTCCATGCAGTGACGTATGTACGAGGTTGCAATTGAAATCAGTTTTATTTACAGTAGTTCACTCATTAATTAAGAAATATATATAGTATTCTATTTAATAAATTAAAATTAATTTTAACATTCTCAAGTCTGAGAAAAACGTGTGGGTGAAACTGCAATGGAAATGGTGTTCCAGCGAATGAGATTCAGATATATAATTTTATTGAATGTGTGGTACGCGAGAAGCAAACGATTTCAGCATTATCGTGGCAGCTTTGCGTGCCCTGGACTCGATCGTGCCAATTACAGGCTTTAAAGTGTTCGGAAATAAAACAAACAAGGACGAAACGTCGGCTTTTTATTCCGGGATAAGCCTCTATGCCGTAATATATTATTAAAAACGTTTACCACATTCACCTACACTTGGCCGGGTTTTGTTGTTTTGTTAGTATAACGACAACGTACGTAATGTCGCAAAAGATTTGCCATTTTTACTATCTTGAATGATGTATGATACGCAGAGAAGCTGTTAAAAGCGATTTTACGACTCAATATTTTATTTTGTCATGACGTTTAGTTAAATCTCTGGTTTTGATATTACTTATTAAGCTTCTTAATGAGGAATAATCATCTTGTCAAGCATTTTATTTACGAGTAGAGGTAAGAATTTTTTAAGATATAACGTTGGAAGGGTAAACAAATGTCTGCATAAATTGTAGGTACTCTCATGCATGAAAAATTTTATATTTAATGAATGCAGTTGAGGGATAATTTTCCAGTGGAACTGTGCGGTATTGTACGTTTTTTTTGCCAGACTCTTTTTAGTACAGCATTAATCCCATGCAGCTAATTCGTAGTTTATGCAACTTTAGCCTTCATACAGCGTGTTACAAGACTACTATCATTTATTGAAACCACAAATAGTACTCATGAGAACAAGAAAAAAAGTAATATAATCAAGGGTGCACTGTTAACAATAATGGCGTAAATGATGAATATTTGTTCATACAAAAATTGTTGGTGTGTCACTGGTATCGAATGGAATACACAGATATGCGAATCGGTTATTACAAATCCCGTCATAAACTCATAAACTCATAAACTTTGATACGATGTTAGGGTAGGTCTGATTGGAGCACTTAAACACGTAGCCTTCAGTTCGCAATTTGGGTACGTAGGTGTCGGGCGCATTGTTTCTCATTTTTGGTACCGGGCAGTGTGTTTTACCTGGAGAATTTGTTTTTCCGAAATAAATTTTTATCTTTTATCATTTATGTAAATAAATTTGGGTAAAAACTTGCGTAAATAAATTATTATAAAACTCGTTTGTTTATGAGACAACGAGAAAAATTATTTTATCATGGCTCACGTATTTACAAACGAAAAATTAATGGACATGGTGCTTTGCTACGGTAAAGTCAGACTTTTGTAGCTCGTTAGTTTGCCGAAAAATTTCCTGGTAGGGTAGTGTCGACACCCAGAGCATTTGTGGGAGTAGTGCAACGGGAACGGTCCACTGGAGATTTGAAACCTCGTCGTAGGCGAAACGGAAATGGACAACGAGCTGTCCGCGTATTGGATACAGAAGAAGCAATTCTCGACATGGTGACTGAAAACCCTTCCGCAAGCATCATCAAGTATCAAATCGCGTTGTGTGGCGTACATTACGAGAAGCACAGTTGTACCCTTGTCATGTGCAGAGAGTGCAGGGCAATGATTGCAACGGATTTTCCCCTTCGACAAACATTTTGTAATTGGTTGTTGGAACGCCATCAAGAAAATCCAGCTTTTCCAACGAATGTGTTATGCATTGATGAGGCTACCTTTACGCGGAACGGCATATTTAATTTCCGAATTACACTTGTGGGCAATGGAAAACCCACACGTTACGCGATGTACTAATTTCCAACAACGGTTTTCCATAAATTTATGGGCAAGAATTGTTAATAACATGCTCATTGGACTGTACGAATTACCAGCTCGTTTATCTAGGGCAGACTATCTTCAATTTTTGAAGAATATTCTTCCAGAACTTTTAGAAGATGTACCGTTAGACATCCGGCAAAGCGTGGTTACCATTGGATGGTGCTCCACCTCATTACAGCCGTGCTGTACATGAACATTTACACACTGTGTTTCTGGATCGTTGGATAGGTCGCGGAAGTGCTACCTCCTCGTAGTCCTGATTTAAGTCCTTTAGACTTTTCTTATGGGGATGCCTAAAGCAGCGTGTTTATACAATAGAAATAAATACTATTGAGGATTTACGTCAGCGAATTCATGACTGTGCTACGGAATTACGGAATAATTTTCTCCGAATAACTGAAAACTGGGCACATCGAGCAGAATTATGTTTCATAAACGGTGGGCAACATTTCGAACATCTTTTGTAATACTCGAAGGTACGTAAAACAGCTGATACCTAAAGGCCTTTTTATCATTTCAGAAATAATAACAATAAAATCCATTCTTTCGTATTTTTCAACGGTTATACATTGCCGACCTTAGCCTTTATTACATCTAAGCAGCCGATTATTTGGGTTAGTGCGCTCGAATTTTATTGTTTTATGAATGGTCCGAAGACAAACTGAATTGCATGAACACGGTAAAATGAAATCAGAGATTTTAAAACAGTAGAACTTTTTGATGTTACGCAGGTCAGCTTTTCAATTTTTAGCTAGATTTTTGAGATTTGCAGAATGAATCCATTTTATGCTACAGTACTCATAAATGACAGTAGTGTTATAACACCCTGTATTTCAAACCCTAAAATGTTGTTTTTTTGAACTCATGATTATGAGTATGACTAAACATAATTCATTCGAATTCAAGAAATTAATTTTTCACGTAATCTGTCAACTTGTTATTAAAATAATCATGAATTTTATGATTACTTCAAAGAATAATTTCTAAAACTGTCATAGTTCTAAAAAGATAAAAATAGAACCTACAATTTGTTTGACATATCAGAGGAGGACGAAATGGAATTTCTGCTTGGTTAACTTCAATTATGCCCGGAAAAAATTATTTATTTTCCATGAATTCCTTTTCCGGGTTATTACTTCGGGCTATTAATTAAATATGGAAACACATTAAACTGTCTTAATGACAAATTTCAATGGAAATTTAAATTAAGTGCAGACCACACACTTGACAATTCTCTGAAGCACAATCAACAATAAGAACAGCTGTAGAAATATCGATTGTGAAAATCTAGGACGAAATAAATTCGTTTCCTGAAAGTCCCTGGTCCCAAGAAGTCCAAATAGAGTGAAATGACAAAAAAGATTTAATTGTATGCAGCATAACATTTAGAATACTTCTTGTCTGTTTCGTATTTTACTATTCGCAACTCAGTGAAGAAATTCTCTAAAAAATGTAATTACGTTTATTTGTTTTTACTAAGAAATTACCAACAACTTATTAATAAATTTGGTATTACTGTTCGTAAATAATCTACTCAAACATGTGGTAATATACAATAAGCATGGTTAGTACCCAAGAAATTGAACATCTTGTCGAGGGGAAAACGATTTATTTAAGTCTTATATAGAGTTTTTAGACTGATAAAAACAGTCTCAACGACAAACGCGAAACAGCAGCAAGACCAACAGCAGCAGCAGTAGCAGCATCACCACCAGCAGCAGCCCTGAAGAAGTTCTTCTGCAACGGAGAACGAAACGTCGGCAGTGAAGAAATCCGAGACGCGCGGTTCCAACCGGAAGCCAAGAATTCAACAATGGACGACGGCCGCGGAAGCCTTCAAGTTAAATTGAATAAAAACAGCTTTTGAATTTTTTTGTCTACATTGAATTTATTATATACTAGCTAAGGAAACCACATTCGATGGATACATGGCAAATAGGTAAATGACAAATGAGTTTAAAAATTGTTTCATTTACTAAACCAGTTGGACATTTCAACAATGAACGTAGGTACAGTTACCAGTGAGAAAATTGTTCGTTAATCGTTCCAAAATAAAAATTTTTTCTTATCTTCTTGTGTGGACTCGGGTATTAGTTGGTATTTTGGCCTTGCATATTTATTCATATAAATACAATGTGATTTAAAAATTGCGCCTAAACTCTCCAGTACGTTATTCTAGACATTTAAAAAATTTAACTAAAATTGTGTAACTGGCAATATAGAAAGTGTTAGGAAAGAGGTTATACATGTATATCGGTCGTATTGGGCCTCATCAGAACTCTGTGTTCCTTAAAAAAAAATTGGTTTAAGGTACAGAGTTCTGATGAGGGCCAATAAGGCCGAAATACATCTAGAAACTCTTTCCTAACACTTTCTATGTTGCCAATAAAACAATTTTAGTTAATTTTCATAATTTTCATCAGGCAAGAAAACTGGATTTTATTTAAGAAAGTATTAGAAAATTTTTTATCTCAAAATTAAAGTCAAAATTTTATTTTAACATCTTACGGTTCACCAAAAAACTCGATTAATGAACTTCTACATAAAATAAATTGCATAGTTGCCACATTTTAATCAATTTCACAAACAGAACATCATGACGCATGTCACTAAACAAAACTTATGACAATCATTTTTTTTGTTTGCGACTGCACACTGTCTAAATGAAATAAAAATATCTTTTCTCATCTCGTAATAACTACAAACAACTTCATGATATAAAAGATGTGCAAAAAATTGCTCATTTAAAAAACAATGAAAGAGTTATCTATAAAGCCCCGAATTTCAAAAGCTTAGATATATACTACGATTCTTGTCCACATCCGAAATTTTTGACATCGATATAAGACTGAGTATTGAGATCTAGTTAACCTAGAAAATTTGAAAAGCGATGAAACTATGAATTTTTGAAAACGGCATGTCTGAGAGAAAGCTAGATTTAAAAAAAATCGAATTTCGGTCAGTTCTTAAATAAAGGGTCATCAGGAAAGAATTTTTTCCTGATATAATAGAAACCTTAGCTGACTAGTATCCTTCATACATTAATAAATAAAGTTTAGAATTAAAAGGGGAAGATCAGACGTCGAAGTTGAGCACCGCCCCGGAAGACCTGTTTCTGTGACCACTCCGGGTAACCTTGTTTCTGTCCAAAATATGATTTTAGAATATAGATTGGGTTCAACGTATAGCAGAAGCATTGTGCATTTCCTATGAATATGTGTTTCATATCGTTCGTTCATCACGACTTGGGTATGAGAAAGCTTTTGGCCAAATAATTTCCCAGATGCTTGACTACTTATCAAAAGCGCGTTCGATTGACGTTGACAGAAATCCGCCGCCATTTTGAAGAAGATTCCAAAAACTTTTTGGATCGGCTTGTTATGGACGAAACGTGGATCCATCACGATGACCTAGAGACTAAAGAGAAATCCTAAAAGTGGAAGCGTTCTGGTTCTCAACGATCCAAAAAATTTCGTGTTCAAAAATGGGCTGGCAAGATTCTTGCTTCAAATTTTTGGGACAAAATGGGATAATTCTAATAGATTATTTGGAAGTACCATGGGAGCACATTATACTGAGTTGTTAACTAAAGTACGTAGGCCGCGGAATACTTTCTAAAGGTATGCCTTTATTGACGAATTTGGTTTTGAATTAGTTGACCATCCACCTTATTCTCCGCAGACTATTATTTGTTCAAAATACCCTATTTGGTGCCTCTTGGACTTTGAAAGACCTTAAACCATTTCTATTTTTTACTTTTTGTACGTATGATAATAATTTAACAATTTTCCTTGCAACATCTCTTACAGATTTGTTAGGGTTTTGTGTAAAAATGTTCCTCTACAATTTTCTCCGTCTTCTTACATACTGGATCAGCTTTTCTACCCGAACTTGGCCTCCTACTTATCGTTTATATTTCTTGGAAGTTGGGAAGTTGACTTTGCAATTTTCAATGATTTTTCAATCACCCTGTGCGACATCCTTGGGTGTTCTCTTCGTATTATATGCGTAACGCTTGTTGTTTGGAACTCATTGTTGGTATTGATTATCAAACACGATTCAAACTGATGTTTAAGAAACAACTGAACTCAGACTATCTTTTTTTTTAATCAAAGGTGACTTTAGTAATCAATAGTTTAGTCGCGACATCCTGCGACCGATTTTTGACCTAATGTATGAAAAATGATAATTATTTTGAAGTATTCAAATTTTTTCGCGCGCGTGCTTTAATTGAAATAAACTGCTGGTCAATTAAAGTGGTCCATCTAAAAAAATTCAAATTTTTGCCAGTTAATGTCAATAAATTGCATCCTGTTATTGTTTTCTGCATTAATGAAGTTCTATAAAAACATTTACCTCATTTTCTATTGATACTGATCATTTTCTTTTAATATAAAGTTCTAATTCCTATTTATTCACTAACAAAATTATAACGAACAATCAAAACGTTGGCTTGGCGTTGGTTACTTATAAAATTTTTCTTTTGTTTTTTGCTTGTTTTACTTGTAGCTTATCTGTCAGTGCGTATTATTAAAAAATGCCGCGTCTTAGTGAAGATAATTTAGATTCTGCGCTTCGAATGATTCAAAATGGATCATCTCGAAGAGAAGTTGCAAGATTTTTTAATGTGTCACACAGTGTAATAAATAGGGCTGTTCAGAGGTACCAAAGAACAGGTAGCACGCGATTCGGCCATGGAGGAGGTCGGCGAAGAAGCACAACTCCTGCGCAGAACCAATACCTACGTTTGCTTGTTTGACGTAATCCTGTTCAATCTTCAAGTGCGCTAAATAACAATTTTTATGGTGGTACGGGAGTAGTAATTTCCAATAGAACTATCAGAAGAAGATTGAATGAATTCAATTTACGAGCGCGAAAGAGAGCAGTGTGTCCATTATTAACTAGGGAGCACCGTGTAGGTAGAAGACGATGGGCTGAAAATCACCTACATTGGAATGATGAAGATTGGAGCAGATGCCTATTTACAGATGAATCCCGATTTACTCTATATCATTCAGACAGTCGAGTTCTAGTGTGGAGAAGACCCGGGGAACGGTACCATGAACGCAACATGGCACCACGTGTCCCATTGGGCGGAGGTGGTATTACAGTCTGGGTCGGCATAACTTTAAACGGCCGCACAGACTTAGTTGTTTTGAATAATCAAAGTATGAATGCAGAAAGATATAGAGACATGTGTCTCCTGCCAATCGTTATTCCATTCGCAAGAAATTTTGAAAGGGATTTGATTTTAGTAGACGATAATGCACGACCGAATCGTGCCCAAATAGTGAATGACGTTATTGAAATGTACCGTATTGAGAGAATGGTATGGCCCGCTCGTTCACCCGATTGTAATTGTATTGAGCATGTATGGAGCAAACTGGAACAGCAAATGCGAACACGTTTCCATCGTCTTATAACGCTGGCAGAACTCAGCAATGCTCTACAAGAGGAATGGGAAAGAATCCCTCAAGACTTCATTAATACTCTAATTCAAAGTATGCCAAGAAGGTGTTTAGCAGTTTATCGTGCGAGAGGTGGCCCAACAAGATATTAAAATTGTTAAATTTCATTTAAAAATTAAAAAAAAATCTTTTCGTGTAGGTTCCATCTTTTCAGTTTTTATTGTTATTTCTTTAAAAAACCGTTATTTGGCGTTAATATTGAAATATTTATCAGAATATGTTTTAGACCTATACTTTCTCTTATTTCACATTCATATTTAGTTTTATTTGCTAATTGTTAACGCTAATTAACAAAAAAAATGAACTGGACCACTTCAATTGACCAGCAGTGGCTGTGAGCAAAATATATGGTTTTCTTTCCCCTTAAGACACTATCTTTGGTTTTGATTGTACATATATGTAGCACAGCAACCACAAGCAAGCACAATGGTAAAGTACAAAAATAGATAATTTTGAAATTCTTATAATAGCACAACTTTTTATTTGTACAACAAATTCAGCTTCTCCACATACATGATGATAATAAAAGCTGCTTATAATATTTGAATGAGAAATAAGATGTGTCAAGTAAAACTAAGTTTTGGTCAACCTTTTAACCGGAAAATCTGAAATGAAGTTAGAAGGTAAAGCAAGGTGGAACGCATTTTCGCCTACATACATTATAATCCTAGGTGTGCGCATGATCTAGATTGCAGATGTTGTCACCAGATACCGTAGAGGAGCCCGAGGCCGAGCTGGTGAAGATGGTCCCGATAAGCGCCCTCTCCCGGGTGGTCGTTCCACGGCACACTGCGACCTCTCATTTGAATACGCTCGTATGTTACCGGGGCCGGTCTTCCGGACGCTGGGAAATCTGCATTCGTGTTGCGCTTCTGCTCTTACATGCATTTAATGATGTGTTTCCCTTAATAAGATGAGACAAGATGCTAGATAATCGAAATTTAATACTCGCCATACGCCACTAAAAATACATAAACACACGACATGCCGTCGTATTTATCACGTCTTATTGAGGTTTTACGTGCGTTTACTTATCTGGTACATACTAAGTCATTATTGTAATAGTAATAATTTTCTAAATGTACGTACTTTATGATCTTATAATTATATATAATCTTAATTATCTATTCGATAATAAGAATAAGATCTTTTCAAGATTGTATTTGTGTATTCCTCGTTCAACATCACCACGTGTCATTCGCAGGAATTTTACTATCAAATGGTCGAAAGCGAAACTAACAAAGCGTGTGATTGCCCAAAATCGTTTGTGGTCCGTCCCTATCGAAGGAACCTCCCGACCCTCTGTGTTATTACAAGACTCCTAATGTTGTTTTCCATAAAATAGTTCACCCGTTCCGTTACGCGCCGTCGAAGGATTCTGCGATCGCATGCATAAAATAGATTAGTCGCAAAGCTAATTACTGTTAAAATGCAAATAGCATTAGGCACAATTAACAATGAGGCAATAGCATTATGCAGAGGACTAAGCGGCGTATGAATATTAATCGTCACCTGTTTAAACACCTGTGGATTCATCACATTTTCTGTGCACGCCGCTCTTTTAAATACATCCGATATATGCAAAGGACATTTAATTATGTAACATATATTCATTTATTAAATTAATACCTGACTTACATAATTATATTTTCATAAATATATAATTAAGTATGTGTGTTGTATAGTTAGCACTGCCTTATTATCAAAGAAAAATTCTCTTCGTAACTTTGGGACGTACTATAATAATTTTACCGGTAGTATTTAGCATAAGCAGCTTGTTAATATTCTTTCCCATAAGAATGCTCTTTTCGAAAATTGTGCACACTTGCACGTTAATGAAAATAAAATACAGTTTTACCTACATCCTTGCAGCAAAAATTATTTTTTGTGCGATTAATGCCGACCTCATTATGTTAAGTGGTTCATTTAAATTGCGATATCTTTAAAAGTCACAATAATGTTGCTTTCATTTAAATTTGTTATTTTGTGTCACTTGTATAATAAGATGGGGTGCTAATTTGCAGTAATAAAAAAAATTAAACCAAACATAGTAGATACTCTGTTGAAAATGACAATTTGTTGAAATGGTTCCAACTTGTTACGTACTTGTAATTGTTATTTAAAGTATGCAATCAAAGTAACGAAGAGCATAGAATAAACACTCCCAGTAGATCGCGCCTTGTTCTAAAAACCGTCCTACGCATCGTGAAATTTAAACGTCTGTTTAAAACGGGCAAAACAAGCGATCATTAAACAATGATAAATATTAATTAATCAGAGAAACGAGAAGACGAACGGCCGCACAATTACGTAAAATAACCGGCCGCTTGATGCAACATCTCGCGGTTACGGCATATGCAAATTTTATTATCGTCGGCTTTCTTGATCTGTCTCTCGGTGGTAATGAATACATTACTCTTTCCTATTTTGCATGCACTCGCCGAGTTCATGACGAATTATTTAAAAGCGAGGAATTTTTCTCAGAACTAATTACAATATTTATTTACTTGCGTTTCTCGCATTCTGCTTAGAGTAGCTAGCTGACTTGCTTACTTTTAGCTAAATTACGAGTTGATTGTATTCAAATCGAAACAAATGCACGAGTTGTATAAATATTTGTTTAATTGCATAATTATCATGGACTGTATTTTTAGAATGTATGTGAACGCAAATGCATAATTAATAGGAATATATTATTATTGATTGTGATTGTACACAAACATAAAAATTTTTGGGATAAATTGTTATCCTCCAAATGGGTGATAAAGTAAAAGTCATAATCCTTAACAAATTTAGTGTTATTAGTAACTTCTCTCGATTATAAAGTCTCTACAAATAAGTATTAAAAAAAGATTATTAAACAATTTTACTCTAACGAGGGTAAGCTCAATTTCTGTTAATACCAGACAGTAATTCGTTAATCAATCACTAGAAGGTAAGTTACACTAAATAGTCAAATATTATATCTGCATCAGTGAAAGTCATCATGACATTTAATCCAAAAAAGGAAAAATGTTATCCTAAGGATGTTAGTTCACACTTATTTACTTTTTATCTATTGGTAAATTCTGATGTATAAAGGAAGGGATTGATTAACGTTCTCATTAGAAGTTATGACTAGTAATCGCGGTGAATACTTGCTTTAGAATGGAACCGTTTTTCATTTACGTATAATACAATAGCAACAAGAAGAGGGTGATATACTAATAGTGATATACTAACATAACACCGTAGATGATACAAGCTCTACTTACCGGGGAATATTGGCAAGATCTTATGAACATCTTCCTCCAAAAAGCCTAATATGCTAGTGCAAATAAGAATTCAATTATTTCCACACAAAAGAACAAGGGATAAAAGGTGCAATATTAAAGAAAGTGCATTCCTCTCTTTAAAATAGTTAAAATATATATTAAATTACAAGTGATTGCCCCAGCAGTAAAGAGTCTTTCATTTTCTGGATAATACTAACTGGACACTTTCTGGATATTACTAATTCCTTTAGGGTTCCAAAGTACTCCCTCTTTTCCTAGAAAATATTAACTCCTCCAAGCAAGGATTAAAATTCCACCTATGAAGAGAACATTAACCCCTTTTTTTAATTAAAGTCCTAACTCCGTTCACTTTGACACCAGAAACGGATGGACACGAGAGAACACCGAAAAGGAGTTGAAAAAGTGTTAGAATTGACAGATTTTTATGTGTGTGTATTTGATTTGTTAAAAATAAATATTGTTATAGTTCTTTTTATTACAATACCTATCCACAAAGTAACTTTCTATTTAAAGCCCAATCAAGGATAGTGGAGAAATCTTCGCTGACGATCTTGAAAGTACGATGTTCTTTGTTGAACATAGAACCGCAGGTTTGTACACAACAATCCTCCTTTTTCTGCTTTCTTGTTATACGAGGTATGTAAATTAAGTAATGAGATTGGCAACGTAGCCTTCGATCTGGCAACACTTGGGACGCGGGATTGGAGGGGCGGCAGGTGAACATCCTTCAGTACGAGTTAGAACTCGCTAAAGTCATTTGGTTATCCATAGCGATTCTTTTCGTTAAACAGTTTCTTCTAGTGCGTTCTAAAAACAAGTGACATCAATTTCGAGCAACTTTTTGCTTCAGACTTGAGTACAGTGCAACGGAAACTTTTGCAAAACTTCAGCAGGCCTGCGGAGACAGTGTTTTGTCAAGATTTTTCGATAACCACGCAATGGAAGGCCTTCATCTTCAAGAAAATAATCCGGTTGACAGTCAGAATGATCGGCGAAGAGTTGAATTTGACTCACATCGTCATCCCCGTTCATCACATTTTGACCAATGAATTGGGGATGAGAAAAATCTGAGCAAAAAACCTTTCGCGGGACCAAAAGGACATCAGGAGGGAAATGTACCTTAACTTTTTGGAATCGATTGAAAATGATCCCTATTTTCTGGTACGTGTCATTACGATTCTTGGGTGTTTGAGTACTGATTTGCTTTTTCGATAGTCAGAGGATTGGCCACAAAAGGACATCAGGGATGAAAGGTGCCTTAACATTTTGGAATCGACTGAAAATGATTCCCATTTTCTGATACGTGTTATTACGATTCTTGGGTGTTTGAATACGACCCAGAAACCAAGCGCCAGAGCATAGAATAGTAAACTTCAACCTTTCGGAGGCCCAGAAAAAAAAGAATGAGCAAGTCAAAGATCAAATGCATGGTAATTTGTTTCTTCGATAGTCATGGGATCGACCACAAAAGGACATCAGGAGGGAAAGGTGCCTTAACTTTTTGGAATCGACTGAAAATGATCCCCATTTTCTGGTACGTGTCATTACGAGTCTTGGGTGTTTGAATACGATACGAATACCAAGCGCCAGAGTATGGAATGGCACACTTCGACCTCTCCGAGGCCCAAAAAGCAAGGATGAGCAAGTCAAAGATCAAATGCACGCTAATTTCCTTTTTTGATAGTCAGGGGATCGTCCACAAAAAGACATCAGGGGGAAAAGTGCCGTAACTTTTTGGAATCGACTGAAAATGATCCCTATTTTCTGGTACGTACCTTGAATGTTTGAGTACGACCCGGATACCAAGCACCAGAGCATGGAATTGGTACACCTCGACCTTTCGGAGTCCCAAAAAAGCAAGAATTAGCAATTCAAAGTTCAAATTCATGTTGATTTGCTTTTTCGATAGTCAGGGGATCGTTCTCAAAAAGTTTGTGCCTTGAGGCCAAACGGTCAAACAATACTTTTACTGAAAGGTTCTTGGAAAAGGGTTATGCGTGTGAGAACAACTCACGATAACGTGCCTTGTCAGACAGCAATTTCAATAAACGAGTTTTTGGCCAGTAAAAACTTTCCTGTGGCTCCTCATCCTCCTTATTCGCCTGACTTGAATCCTTATGACTCTTTTCTTTTCCTGAAATTGAAAAATTACCTCAAGGGAACTCATTTTGGGACACTCGAAAACATTCAAACGGCTGTAACCGACCAGCTGAAGGCTATTCCAGTATCCGAGTTCCAGCACTGCTACAAGGATTGGAAGAACCGTCTCCAGCGCTGTGTGTCTTCCCAAGGAAGTTATTTTGAATTGTAATTCTATTTGAATAAAACAATTTGAAAAAAAAAACAGTCTTATTATTTACTTTACACACCTTATATGTATATGAATATTTTAAAAGAAATAAACGTGGGAATATGAGACGTGAGAACGAATTGCTAATTTCCCCTTGATTAAGCAGATCAACTAGAGAAGTGGAACAAAAACAAAACTCTTTTTGGAGGACCAAACCCTAATGAAAATAGGTGTTCCAATAAAATTAAGAACAACATTATAAAAAGTTGTATCAATAGGTATAACGGGGTCGGTTCAAATTTGACTTGCATTTTATTCTTTTATACGCAATTAAAGAGCTAACAGTATTGATCAGCCATGGAGTCCAACATTGTTTGAAATTCGGTTACGCTATGTGTAATTATTAAATTTCATTTTAACGAAGATGTTAAAGTAACAGAAATTTATCAGTGATTTCAGGGACAGTTTGGAAAAGAGTTTATTTCTCAGATCAATCTTTGATTGGTATAAATCCGTCCTCGATGGACGAGAACGTATGGCCAAATTCTCGCATTCTACTCGTCCAAGATCTGCTGCGAATCC
Organism: Serrognathus titanus; assembly: GCA_039766575.1. Lineage (NCBI taxonomy): Eukaryota > Metazoa > Arthropoda > Insecta > Coleoptera > Lucanidae > Serrognathus > Serrognathus titanus. Next base: position 7,610,583 of record CM077912.1, read on the forward strand.
TGGGAACATTCAAAAAGTTAACTAGATTGGTTCCAAAACAACTTTCTGTGGAGCAATAGCAGGAAACGCCTTCAGGTTTGCAAAGAATTCCTTCGCTATGATAATAATGATGACTTTTTGTCGCATATCATGACAACTGATGAAACCTGGGTGCACCATTATATTCTAGATAGAAAAAAGGTTAGCGTAGGTTGGCGTCACACAAGCTCACCTCGACCCAAAGAATTTAAAGCCAAACCATCAGCTACCAAGTTATGGTGACTGTATTCTGGGATGAAATTGAACCAATTTATACAGATTTTCTTGAAGACAGAACAATTAATGCTGCTTATTGTAGGGAACTTATAATAGTCAAAAAGAGACGCGATCTCTTAAGCAAGGGCATTATTCTTCTCCACGATAACGCTCACCCACATACAGCTCGATTGACAAACGATACATTGGCTAGATTGGGCTGGGAAGTACTACCTCACCTTCCATAAAGTCCAGATTTGTCCTCCTCTCTTTGGGTCACTCAAAAAGTTCTTGGGAGATAAACAGTTTTTAATTATGAAGCTAAAATTGCATTCGTCGACAACCAAAAAAATAATTTTTCAGTGGGAATATGGAAGCTACCAGATCTCTGAGAGATAAAAGTATTTTAAAGGAGGATTGTTATCAAGAAAAACAATATATATGTATTTGTCATATAGTTTTGGTCAGCCTGAAAAAATATAATGCAAGTCAAATTTGAATCGACCGCGCCGTTGTGTAATGACCACTTACGGTTAGAACCATAGATTAGAGGTGCCTAAACAGCAATTGGAAAGAGCAAACAATGATAAGAATTTTCCTAAAAGATAGAAAAACTTATTTAACAAATTTAATATCTAGGAAAGCTCAATCACCAAAGCACTTAAAATTTCTCACATGTTGTGAGATTTTAATGTTATAGCTCATCGAATCAATCTGAATTAAGAATACAACGTGACCTCCGACTGCAAGCAGCGAACCTGTTTCAAGAAACTTAAGAGGTGATGCTATCTATACACATATTTAAAAAAGGGATATGTGAATATAATTCATTCATTTTGAATTCAAAATAACAACGGTTCAGGAGAAATACTCTTCAAAAATATCACTAATTGAAACAAGTTATGCGTAAACAACCTTTCACTCATTAACTTGCTTGGCTTACTCACATTCCTACAATTTACATGTCTTTTTAATCATCTCTTTTCCCCGCAGTCGTGCATCGCATAAGTGACCATTCCCATTCACTCCACGCGTGTACTGTTAACTGATATCAGAAAAAAAATTTACAAAATCAAAAAGCATGGAACGCCTTATTCGAATTCAAAGGAATATATATTTTTTTTAATTTTCTTTTCCTTCATTGCATCATCATTTTTATGTAATGGGCGGAATGAAACCCGAGTACAATGAAATTACAACAAATTTGCGATTTGCTACGAAACGCGTAGTTCACAGCAAAACAGCTGCGACTTTTGTTTAAATCATTAAGCAAGCCACTCTCAATCCGGCCCAATTCACGGAGCTTTTTAAGCATGAATAATTCAGGCGGAACGCCATCGCTCGGTGTGAACCGCGCTTGTCGGCACATCTCAAACGCCAAGGATGTGATACTTGGGGTTAATATGACATGCTAATTTTAAGTATAGCTAATTTACATTCATTTACTTTGTTATTTATTCTTTGCCGTCCTTAATGAGCCTGATTATCGCTCGCATGACTCAATAAAAATTAAGAGATCAGAGGAAAACTCCGTTCGGCAAGAGACGGATTTGGTTCATGCTTAAGCCTTGAACTTTGTGTTAAGACGTAAATTAAAATCTACATTGAATTGTCCTACATTGAAATTATACTACGTTCGAAAATTTTCAGTGCTGAAGCTTCAATTTTTATTCTGCAAAATTCATTGCTGAATTGTTGACGTGTGAATTACAAATCCCAAAATTCCAGTCCCTCTTTGGGGGCTCATCAGCAGTAGAGTGGCTCGAAAACTCCTCTACGATGTCAACTTGTCCTATTTATGTACAACTATCCAAACGATACCACTGCAATCAAAACTGACTTGCTATTCTTAATCTATAAACTATTGATAATCAATTTTGGTATTGACATCAATATGAAAGTGACGATGTATTTTCGAACATTGCAGCAACATATCTACGAGTGCAGAGTTGACTTTAGAGCTACTTGTTATTTTAGTATTACTCAACAAAAAAAAAATACGTTACAAGTCAATCAATAAACATAAAAAGGGTGCAAATTATTCGACGTTTGATTTCCCCTAAACGTGAATTTTAAAAAACATCAACCCTTGTTAATCCACGTTTTCCCCTTTTTCATCAAACTTTTATATAAAACGTCCCCGACTTCGTGAGAAATCACGGCAAGAGTTCAATAAATTTTATATTCCTGTAGAGAAAATTACACCTCGCGATTTACTTCCTTTATGTTTGCACGTCATTGTTCTAATTTTCGCCCGGGCTCACATGATAAGGGCAAAAAAAGCGAGTTTCGCACGGAGCTTTCACGAAACCAGAAATTCACCTGCGTTCTTTTCGAATTTCTGTGAGAATTAAAATCATACCTGCCAGCCCGTAAAAATATAATTCTTACTTGAAAACGGGATTATTCTCTGGATGCACTTGCATTGCGTGAAATTTAATCTGGTGTGAAACGATCTTTAAAAGTAACATGCAAGTTTCTCTGACGTTTTATTATACCTTACACACACACAACACAAAAATTGATATGCTCGCGAGCGTATTTTTTAAATTTCCGTGTCTAATTCCAGCGTACTTTTATAAAACTCTTATTACGGCAAATGCGGTGTTTATACGTCTTCCGAGAAACGTATTTTACGAGTATAGTTTTGCAGAAGGGACATAATATATACAATAAAATTTACTTTAAGTTATGGATTGGTAATTTGCATTACGTATGCCCTCTCACAAAACAATTACCGGTTTTTGTAATTAAAAAAGGACGATAAAGCAACGACCTAAATAAGCTCGTAACTCTCCGAACGGTTCGTTCGTTGTTCTCTTTGTTAAAAGGGAATAAAATTGATAATGCATGTGATTCTTATTGTAATATTAATTAAAAACAAAGGTTACCACAAACAACCGTCAAATTATGTAAAATCTAATTTACTCTTCACTTTAATTAAACAATATTTAGTATTTCGTAATTAGAAGGAAAAGAGCCTCTTAGAAAATCAAATCCAATCCAGTTCATCTAATTGTATTTTTAATCGTCAGCTTATAATTTCGATACTTTTAAAGTTTTCTAAAAATATAGTAACAACAAAAATAATAAACATAAAATCATGATTCGGTAAGTAAGAAATCATCTGCTTGATTCTGTTTCACAATACATCACAATGTTCATCATTTCACGTTTTAATTGCGCTTTCTTCGCATCCCAGACAGTCGATCTTTAAACTACTTTTCTAGTTGTTCACTCACGGTCATTTTGTCTGTAGGTCAAACTTTTATGCTTCCTTTTAACGTTAACACCATTACAATGGAAGTTATTGTCAGTATGACTGGCAAATTCTGACGAAGAGTATTTGAGGCGTTTGCCCAAATTTTTTCGAAATATCTTACAATTTTGTAATAGTTCATTTAAGTTTAAGTTGAATATAAAAAAAAATCCACACAGATTGTCAACTTTGTTAGATAGAATATACCGGGTGAGACATTTTAGGTCTGACGTTTTAGATTTTTAGAAAATCTAGATAGCATTCGTACAAAAGCTAATGGTTTCGAAGAGGTTAAGTTTGTAACTATCGTCGGATTTTTGATAAGTCACATGAGGATTACAAATATTATCCTAAGCACGCCATTAATAAACAAAAAACACAAATAGCTACGAACATGTAGAAAGTTCAGTGATCTTAGTTTGTTACCAGGCTTCGGACTTTTCGGAGCACTTCTCCTTGGTCCTCGTATTGCGTAAACACGGTCCGAAATGTCCAAAATCTGTTTATTACTAAGAACAAATTGTAATATACGAAGTAGTACTGATACCTAGCTTTGGTAACAACAATGATGTTTTATAAATTATTTTGAATTTCAGAATTTGAAAGAGGACGATCAGATGTCAAAGTTGAACACGTTCTGGAGGACCGGTTTCCGTAACCACTCCGGGAAACATGTTATGATTCTAGAAGATCGACATTGTGGGCTCAAGCGTTTAGCAAATCGTTCATCACGGCTTGGATATGAAAAAGCTTTCGGTCAAATAGATTCCGAAATGCCTGAATGCTTAAGCGCCTTCGATTGACAAGGACGAAGGAAATCTACCGCCGTTTTGAAGAAGATTCCTCAAATTTTTTCGATCGGTTTGTTACTATGGACGAAATGTGGGTCCATCACTATGACCCAGAGACTAAAGGGCAATCCAAAGAGTGAAAGCATTCTGGATATTCGTGACCCAAAATATTCCATATTCCCATTCAGTTTACTGGGAAAAAGATGGGATAATTCTGATAGATTATTTGAAACAGGATAGAAATATCGCAGGGGTATATTATACTGAGTTGGTAACTAAATTATGTAGAGAAAAACGACGCCGAAAACGTGCTAAAGGTAAGCTTTTTTGCAAGGCAACAATCCTGATCACAAATCATTGATTTCACTGTAATTGGTTTTGAATTGGTTGACCACCCACCTTATGCTCCGTAGTTCTATTTGCTTCTTAGATCTAAAGGTTCGATTCTGCTCATATCTGTAAGGACCGTAAGATCTAACTCAATTATTAAAAAGTGGAATTCTGAAGTTCTGAGTAAGATACGCTTTCTTGTAAGTGTCTAAGACATCATCGCGAACTTACAAGTAATCCTAGAGACCTAAGACAATTCATATCTTAAAAAGAAGTTAAGAATTTCTATTTTTAATAATTGATTAACAAACGTCATTGGAGATCATTTTTGTAATTTGAAATGTCAGCAAATGCAGCTAGATGTGTTGATGCCAACCTGACAATTTCGAGTGCTTTAATGAGCTGCTTTACCTATACCCAAATTAAAGCGTTTTCGATTCATTGCTTTAGAGTACTGTCAGAGTATTCTCATCTTGTTTTAACCTCGTGTAATAGTAGAAGACGGAGATACTCTAAGATACTCTAGAGCAATGAATCGAAAACGCTATTAGTTTCATAATGCAGTGATGGAGGACTAGAACAGTGAATCGAAAACGATATTAGTTTTCTAATGAAGTTATTAAAGAACCAATATAGAAAAAATATATTTATATTTTCCGTTACTTCGAATATTATTCAAGATTTTGAATAAAGTATTGGCTCTCATTGAAGAACTACAATCAGTTTTATTGCAACAGCTCTAGTTTTTGAAATATCGAGCAAAGATAGTTTTGTTAAAAAAATGAAAGATTTTGAAATTTTACATTTTACTAAGTAAATTTAAAGAGATAAAAACTTTCTTTTATAAGATTGGGGGCATAAACAGTCTTTTGAGAATTCCCTTAAAGATTCCAACAATAGTCAGCCATCATATGAGCATCCCAACGTCCTTGATAACATTCTTCCATAGTCCGAATGTCCTGATGGAAGCCTTCTACCTGTTCCTCGCTTAAATCATCTAAATTTTCAAGAAAACGGCCTAGATGACTATGGCAGAAGTGAACCTTGATGCTCATATTGCAATCAATTTGTTGGTAGTTACTTAAAATGTCTTCAACCAGCTGGAAATAGTTTTCTGCCTTATTATTTCCGAGAAAGTTATTGATCACAGAAGGAAAGGAATTCCAGGGCGTTTTTCTCAACATTGTTTATAGAAATTGTAAAATTCGAATCTTTTAAAAGTTTCCTGATCCGTGGACCATCAAAGATACCAGCTTTCAGCTTCTCAGAACTTAAACTTGGACGTTTCCTTGCAGTATATTTGAAACATTCCCCATTTTTATTCAAAGCCTTGACATATTGTTTCATTAAATCTAGCTTGATATGGAAGGGAGACAATATAATGCGATCTCTTGCTACTAACGGAACGTTAACAACATTATGCTTAAGAGGAATCAAAAAGCTTCTCTTACAGGCCAGTCTTTCCTGGCTCAATGTTCATTCTTAGCCCTACTATCCCATGAGCAGAAAAAAAAAGGAATATTTTGAGGATCCACTTTGTTGACCCAAAAGTAAGTTGATCATTTCGAAGTCAACACATTTATGTTCTTCGTACTTAATTTTAGTCAGGACCAAGGAAATAGTAGGATATTGTTCCTTCACTTTTGTGGAATGCGAAATGGGCAAAGAACCAAGCTTATTACCGTTATTTAAAAGAACACATTTAAAACTGCGTTTGGAAAAATCTATAAAAAGGCGTCAGTCGTTAGGATCGTACTCTTCTAAACCCATTGCAGTCATCAGACCTCGAATATCACTGCAAAATACGAAATCATCCTCTTCAGAAAAAAAATGGAAGTAAATCTTTTTCTCTAGTGCGTTAACATGAAACTTTTGTATCACTTGTCAGCAGATTTCTCTGTTTCAATCGTGAAGCTAGTAATTCAGACCTACTTTTTGACAGATTAAGGTCTCTCTAACTCATTAAGCTCGTTTTGGTTGAATGGTTTTGGCGACTCTATGTCCTGACTACAATCTTTGTCTTCCAGTCTCTTGGGAGTTAATGGTAGAGGTACGGAATCTTTCTTTATATTTAGAGCTGGTCTTGATTCTGATGGTACGTTAGGATAGGTCCACTGCGAACGATTTTTCCGATTAATACCACTAACATTCTCAATACAGAAATAGCAATCGTCCTGGTGGTTAGACTGTTCACGCCATATCATTGGAGTAAGGAATTTAAAAAGCTTCTTTTTTTAGTTGCCCATAAGCGCAAAAATTCAACACAAATTTTATATATTGAATTAGGACACCAGGTCTTGTTTTGTATCTCTAGGGGATGTCCGAAGTACTCAAAATAAGTTCCTTTTACAAACTGCGGTTTTCTTTAAACATGTATTCACCACAAATGAAACAAAAATATTCTGGATTATTCACACACTTTCTCCGAGTCGGCGCCATATCGCTAGACTGATAGAAACTCACTAATTGAAATGTAGTTGATAGAAATAGCTTCCAAAAAAGTTTTATTTCGATGTCTTATTAATTCAAGCTGACGACGACAAACTGAGGATGTTTTTGGATGCAGCACCTTATGTTTATTTAAAATCAACATAAGCAGCTCGTATAACAGACGAAACGATCAATTTTGTTGTGCGGTGTTATTTACTTAATATTTTTTTAATTGTGTCACTTATGCCCTATTTTTTGTAGAAGATTTGGTACAATTTCTTGATCAATAGTATAATAATCCTGTTATATGAATGTGTATAGAAAAGAACGTTAACCTCTGAATACTGATGTATTCGAAATCTAATTTGAAAGTACAATTTTGCAAATAATTTGCATCTGTATCATTCCTGGTTTGAGATGCGTTTTTTTTTCACTTTTTACTTCCTCATAAAACCAAAGGGGGTAGGCAAACACAATAAACTAAATAATTTAAGTACCCATTCGTAAGACTAAAATATCCAGCAACTTTTTAGCGCCCATAAAAGTTTACGATCCCGAAAGGGTGAAATTTTGTAAATATTGCGGGCGGGCGGCGTGCATAGATAGGGTAATTCACGAATTTCGGCTGCGTACCGACGATAAAGTCGTTGCGCGGCGCTTTAATTAAATTATAATAAATGCAAGTAATACGCCACTTTTTAAACGAACTAAACACACAAATTGAAAGTGGATTAAATTATGCAACGTTGCAATTTTTTTACATTAAGCCCATTATGATCTTGATTAAAAATGTTTTGTGCGTCATTTTGTGGAGTCGCATTCTTATTTTGATTGCGAGCACGCCTAATGTGTTCCCGTTCACGGGCACGAATATTCAAATTGAAGAGTAGAAAAAGAAAGTCGAAGGAAATTAAATATATAAAGCGGCCGCCGCGCAACTTCTCAAATAATTAAGCCATGCGATTCGTGTCTTGGACGCCGCTGAAAGCATCTGGTCCGCTATACGGAGCGCCTAAGTTAAATTAACTGTAGCTAAAATGGAGGTTGAAAACTTCATTTTTTAGCAGCAGCTGCCGCTAACTTTAGGCAATGACATTCTACGGGGGTGGTTACACAATCACAATACAAGAATACGACCAGATTTCGCCAAGAAAGGCATTAGAATACGTTTAAGAGTCGCATTGTGTCTCTGAAAGTTCTTCGATGCCAATAAAGACCTTCTGGACTGGATAGTTTGGGTCTGGGCTACACGAAAGGTGTTAACCAATAGAGCAATATTACGTGAATGGAAACTTATTATGTGCTACCATTCTATTAACTATGAACGCAAACTCAAGATTTATTTTATTTCAACATTTCGACCGTTAAATGACATGTGGGCAGAATGTTTTAGATGACCACCGCTTAAGAAATTCGAAATGCAGTCCTTACGATAGAGATATACATTTTGGACATGGAAAATACAGAATTTAAGAAGCCAACGGATATGTAAAAATTAAAAATCACAGAACACTCTTTGCTAGCCCAAAAAACAGTAAAATGAAAATCTCCAAGCCATTTTACAAATCCCTATTTCATGTACAAATAAATAAATAAAACGTGTTCTCTCTCAGACTCAACTGAACCTTTGATTTATTTTTTTGATTTTGATTGAGCAGTACTACATACCGCATTTACTTTTTACGCTAACATTTGGAATAAGTTGCTATGCGGTGACTTGAAAAGGAAAAAAATTTGACTTTAATGACTAAATTTAATAAACTGCAATTATAATTTATAATGAAAAAGAGTAGTCATCTCGGATGAGATTATTACCTCGTCATCACTTTACACTACATGTTAAGAGGTTATTTAATAAAGTATATTCAATATTCACTGTAAGGCAGAGTCACATGCCAATTTTAAACAATCGACCAAAAAAAATCGACACAACAACAAAGCAAGTTTATCGCTCTGACTGGTCACAGCTTCAACCGTTAAAGTCGAGCCCCGGGGGTTTCTTGCCTAGTTCAACAAATAACTAATTAATGAGTAGTAAAAAATCAAAGTTATATTTGGATTCTATAAGCCTTTTATTGCGTGATAGTTGTGGTAATTGATACTTAATACAATGATTTTTTTTAATACAAAAAAAAGTCTTTGGTGAGTGACGTAAAGGGTACATTTTAATTGCTCAACCAAATCAATACGGATTAAAGGATGAATTCTTTTTGACAAACTAAAAATAAGCCCTCGAAGTGTGCGCCGAAACTATCTATGAAATACACTGGCACTTTGTAAATATGGAGATAAAACTATACCATAAACTTTTTTGGTTATTAGCTACATCAAAGCGTGTTCTTCACACAAAAAGTAGTATCTCTAATACTTTTTTAACCAAATAATTATGACTGGGAAGAGGTACAACTTGTTAGACACATCAATGGTTTGCATTAACTTTCCTTTTATTCAAAAACTAATAGAGTAACATGATTTGGGGGACAATTTCTGATCTATTTTGTCTCGAAAACAATGAGACATATTTTTTGGTGTTTTGTGATACCGTAATTATTATCTTACTGGTTTGATTTTATCAGAACAAATAAGAATCACTCTGTGTTTTAAACACATTAAGATAAAACCAAAATGTTTATACGTTTTACTTATACCTACTTAAATTTAGAGATTTTTTTTTAATTAACATCTGGAATTTCGTTTAGTATTTCAACAAAAGGCCAATACTATAATGCAACGCTTAAATTTATTGATGGAATCAACGCAAATAGGAGGGTTAAAAAACTACCTGCATCTCTGACCACCCTCGCATTAGCGAAATTTCGAATCACCTTCTTCACCGAGCGATTTTCCCTCTTTTGTACGAGCTCTAACGTCCCTATTAAATTCACTAACCTTCCCGGCCACCATACATACAAAGAAAATTGCATTATGTTGTTATTTTTTTTTTTTTTAGTTTAGCTCAGTTCTCAAAGCCTTCTCCTTCACCTATCATATAAAAATGTATAGTTCAGAAAAAAAGACCTTTTTAAAATCGCCCATTGAATTTACGTGATGCGTTATTTCGTAGATGTGTGGGTCATTAACAGGCGCGTAAAAAAAGACGAAGAAACTGAGGTTCGCAGTGCCTCATGGATTAGCATAAATTACGCATTTACTTTAAGGTAAATCAAGGAACAGTCAAAGGACTTAGGAATTTGGAATCGACCGCATTGTCACGGTCCGCACAAAGGTGGGTTCAGGAAGCTACACATTTTTTATTGTCACCGAGGACAATAAACTCCACAAAATTTCATATTCTTTTCTATTTGCATACATCAGTTACCGAGAAATGTGTACTTTTATGTACAGCGGAACAGTTTAGTGTTTGTGTCGTCCTAGAAGCTATTAAAGTTTACGATTACCAACACATATAATTGCCTAAATATATAAAAAAATATAAAATATAATAATTATTAGGAAATGTTGTGTGATATATAACTGATGATAACGTAGAATATTTACACCTCAACAAAGAAGCTTTAATCTTAGACTAATATATTTTCTTTTCTTTGAGAGCTATTTTTCTTACTTCCTGGTCGCTGTAGGGTAGGATACTGGCCGTGCCATTTGGAACATAAGGCGCTATTTTAACTGTACACGCGCCCCTTTCAATACGAATCCGATTGTTAAAGGGTTGTTTGTGACATTTACAATTCCAATGAACCAACCGCCACGTGTCAGCGATTACGTAAACTATAAATCGTTTAAAATGGCGGGGCCCTTTTTTTTAATCCCGCACCTCAAATCATAACTCGCAACGTACGATATTTAATTGTCTATGGTCTTTGTTTAAATCGCGAATGTACCGCTTGGTTGGCCTCCACACACACATTAAAAAAAAAAAAACTGTGACCCATTTTTACATATAAAAGTGTGAGAATGAGAATCTCATAAATGTGAATTTGCGAAAATCGCCCCTATCGCGGTGAAGTATAGTCGTTAGTCGCACACACCGTCTCCGTCGAAGGGATCATTTTACTTGAATAATCACTTTTGTACGAAAAAAAACTCTCGATGTAGGTCGCAAGGTGCGCGCAAAAAAACGTTTTAAAAAATCCGGCTTCCTGGGAAAAATAAAGGTTTCGAGACACCCCTTACCTTGGCCAGACTTTTGTGCTAGAAAACTCGATCCCTTCGAAATTTTGCATCCCCGCTTTTTTATGTGTTTGCCGAATTTTAGGGTTTTAACGAAAAAAGAATCGGTTTCATAATACCTGTCTGCGCTTTATAAGGGTAGAGATAATTCGTCGGCAGTTGCGTGTGAATTTTTGGAGTTCCATTAGGATTTAGCCTTACGTAGAGATTTTAGATGTTTATAAACTGATACCACAACACTAGCTCACATTGTGTTTATATGAATAAAAAATAATTAAGTTTCGTTACAAAAAAAAGCTCACACCAAATAACTATTTCTTTTAAATAAATCAGCAATTGATATTTTGTAATAAAAAGTAATAAAATTACTTGTTGATTGTAGATTGTAATAAAAATATGTCCGAAGAAAAAGAGAGAAAGAGGGGGATGAGAAAATTAATTGGTACTCTCTCTACCTCAAAACTTCTTATTATTTTTAGGCCAAACTGCTTTTACAGGAAACGTAAAATCTTAAATTGAACACCTTTTTTTGAAGGCTATAAACAATAATAAAAAATCATTACTAATTAAAAGTGAAGATTTAAATTTCGCAAATAATTCCTTCAATAATCTATTTAAACGTAATTCAATGACTTTTTGATATATTTCTTATCTTTTGCATTTATTTTTCCCATTAACTCATTTTATAAATAAAATTCGAAAAGACAAGAGAAAAATATCATTTTTCTCAAGTATGATTTCCTGGAGATAAAACACAAAATAATCTCATAGAAAAGTTTGATATTTCAACAGCATTATACGATGGTCAAGCCGAATTTATTGAGAATAGAAAGCACGGTTAATATTTTCTAGGATTTTACTTTAAATACGCTCGAAGTAATTCTCTTCAGCAATGATACACTTGACCAATCTTTCTTTCCACTGTTCAAAAGCTCCCAACCAATCTTTTATTATAATTCTTATGAGGTTATGGATTTGTTCCTTGATAATTATGGCTTTCAAAAGCTCCCAAACAATCATCTTTCAGAATACCTTCAAAATAGGCCATCAATTTCTTCTTCTGACGAAAACCTTCTACCTTGCAAGTTCCTTTTAAGCCCAAAAAATGCCCAAATGGCAAATTCTTACACGCTCTGCTGTTTGGAAGTCAGAAACGTGATGCGGCACAAAACGACTAACCACTTTTTTTAAATGCAGGTGATCGTGTATGATTGTTCTAACAGCTGAGGATCCAATCTTGAGTTGATGCTCTATTACTGTATAAGTGGCTTTATTGTCCTCTTCAATTAATTTTTTAACAGCAGAAATGTTTTTGTCGGTAACATCCATAGGAGGATGCTCTGCTCCTGTTTGATGCCGAACAGAATTCCCTTCGCGTTCAAATTCCTTATACCATCGGTAAATTGTAGCCAAAGAAGGTGTTTGTTCACTAAAAGCCGAATCTAAACTCTTTTTGCACTCATAAGCTTTCAAACCTTTTCAAAAATCATAATAAATCGTGATTCGAAAATGCTCTCTGGTTAATTCCATTTTTTTACTTGTAATCACTTTAAAAAATTAGTAACTTGGGTTCTAACGAACGTAACTTCAACAACTAAACTTCAAATGCCAATTAATAGTTGCTCTAAATAACACTGTATGTTTTGTTTTTCACGGCCCACTAGGTTTTCTCAACATTCTCAATAAATTCAGGTTTACCCTCGTATTATCTTCCTATTCTTCCAATCGCTTCCTCCAATTTTTAGTATTCCTTGCTACAAACCTTTCTCTTCTCTTTGATTTATGATAGTAAATTCAATTAAAAAAATGATTCTAAGAATAGAGAAAAATAATTTTCCTAAAATATATTTTCTTGGAAATGTAAAGAACATTAAATTGGAGAGGGATCTACGGTCACCTCTTCCTATCTCTTCAATTTTTTGGACTATCGTAGCACTTTTGATGTCTTGGTTTCAAGTGGCTACGCTTTTTCTCTTTTTTCTACTTTGATTTACTGTCAAATGATTTAAGATTCTTTTCAAGTATTTATTAATTTGTATTTTAATTGTGTTATGTTATGAAGAAATCCTATGGTCAATCTTCCTGTCTTCTATCTTTCCTGTTTCCGCAATGATATTCCTCCATTTTCTTGATTATTACAGAGCTTGCTTCTAAGTGGTCGATTTTTCGCCTTTCCTTCTTCTTTCTTTATTCACTGTTTAAGGATTCTGTTCGAGCAGCGTTTCTTGCTCATTTATCTGACGCCACCTTACCCATATCACACACTTTATTAATTTGTCCTAATCCAACCTCATTTTCCTGCACTCTTTCCAATATGTCTTCTTTCTCTGATTCCTCAATTGGACACAAGCGTAAGAAATTACAAAATCTTCAAGTTTGTAAAGAATTTTCAAACCATCTATTTTCTCTTTTATTTCTTTCTGGAATTTAACAGCGTTCTGATTTAGGTACATTTCTTTTCTTCTCTGGCTGCCTAGGTAATTAAAATCTTCGCATTTCTTGACAAATTCATTTCAATTAAAATATTCTTAAGACTTTCGATGGAAAAAGCATGACGCCCAACTTAAAATTATCAGGATCGTATGAGTCCTATTGCAATAATTGGAGATTTCGTTCTTCTTCCCAAGCTTATCAAGTAAGAATTTTTAAAGCTTTTGCCTGCGAGATAAAAAAAGAAACTTGTTGTATAATGTCATATTGAATTATGTATGTCCAAGTGGATGCAGCTTATTAGGGTACTATTCCTGTATGGAGCGCGTACTGAATTCGGTCCCACGATGCTTTGCTGCAGATGAATTAAATACTCGCCATGCTTTAATAAACACCTACACATCAATGCTTTTCTCAAGAATGCCGCTAATTCACAGTAGTTACTGGCGCCACTAAACGTCGTTACGAAATATTTATAACGACAACATATGACCTGCACGGAGCGGTCGACTCTATTAAAGCCTAACTTTTCTGAAAAAAGATATTTCAATTTAGGCATTTTATATTAAGTTTGCTTAACGTTACAGTCAAGCCTATCAGAAATTACAAACTAAATATTTCAAGTGATAAAGTTAAATTCTAATCACGTATCAATTTTGTAATGAATTAATATAATTCTTAATTAATTTTAAGTTAATTATTAATTTGGTAATTCTAAATTGATTTTTTTTAGTAGTATAAAAGTTAATCAAATAATATGTAGTATATTATATTACAATTTTATTTCTGTTGATGAAAAAAAAAGCTTCAAGATCACAAAAACGGATTAATGGACAATTTTGAATTGTTAATTCATTATTAAAATATGTAATATCCGCTCCATGAGAATGGGGAACTGCAGATATATTATAGCATATACGAAGTTGTGTTGTATTGATTTTAATGTCGAGGTGAACAATTTCCGCCCTTATGGCTCATGAATATTGGAACGGATATTCTGTATGCGGATACGGGCAAGCTTCTTCAATAATAAACACTCTTATATTAAACTTACTTCAGCTTTACTATGTTATAAAGGGTAACGCGAGCTTGCAGGATAAAGCAATTATCCTGAGAAATTATTTATGAAATTTTATTGTGTAACTTCTTTATTGTTAAACTCGCCAAGAAATTTTATAACATCTTGATAATGTCTCGAGTTTCGGTATTAAATTTTAAGTTCAACTTCCTCTGCCAAAATTTTTAAATTATTACTTGTCCAAATATTAATTTCTCACACGGACACAACAATTAATGAAAGTAATTGCCTTTTTAACGCCAATATTCATAATAAAATGCATCTTCTAAGTTTGTTCTAATTTGTAAACAATCAGGGCCAATATAGAACGTGTTCTTCCTAATTCGTCCTTTATCACATTGGTAATGAAAGCATTTTATTTCCGACTAAATCAATAACACCCAATTATACAAGTAAATTGAATACGGACAAATAGACATCCTCTCTTATGCCTTCGACTTGTCCTTGTATAAACAACAGAGCTTCAAGGATAATTCGCGCCCGCCCACGTATTTCGTCCATGTGGAAATTTCTGCCGCTGATCTAAGTACGGTATTATTTGTTTTGTTTAAGAAAGAGCGATGGATATCCGTGTCATAGATTGATATCAAAATCATCCGCCGCCAATAGCGATGCGTTTTAAAATAAAATATCGCTTCCTTCGCCACCCCTACCGGTGTGAAGGGTGGAACATCGGCATTGGTGCATATCTAATGGGGTGCGCGACTGCGCGACTCTTATCAAATCTGAATATGCGTCGACCTGAAAAAGAACATTTATACGAAGTGATCCTTCTCGCTTTTTAACTCCCGAGCGCCCCCACCTACGTCCGACTTCGTTCTCTTCCTTCCTACGCGCGACATCCGTCTGATTTCTAAACAGAGGATGGACGTTTTAGTCTTTTTATCTTTTTTGCTAATAAATTGTGACGCTTGAGATGAATTTAATCGATTAACTTTATATGTATTCCCAGATTGCGATTAACAAGAAAACAGCAGATGTTTTCACATGCTTTCTAAGTTCTCACCTGATTAGCGTGCAGTAAATCCTGAGCGTAGATTTATTAATAGGCCCGTAAAGTACATCTGTAATGACTATTCACTTCTTCTTTCTAATTACAGTGACATTAAAGAAGGCAGCAAAAGTATTCCTTAAAGCAGATTTTCTTAAATAAGTAAAACTTATACTCAGATACTGACGGGAAACTTTACCGTTTGGTTTTCTTGGTAATCGCAATCTGGGAATATTAAGTTAATCGTTCCATCCATCCTATGTTTAGAAATTAGAAAAATGTCGCGCGTAGGAAGGAAGAGAACGAGGTCGGACGTTAGTATCTGAGGATAAAGTTGTTAATTCCAAATTCAACTGATTATCATATTTGAAAAAAAAAAAATACCAAAAGAGATTAGAGCAATAAAGCGCTAGAAAGGAACAAACTAATTAAACTGATGCGTTTACCACCCAACACGAAAATCGAAATACATCATCAGCTTTAAAAGCCAGTTATTGACAACTTCAAAATGTTGGCCCAGTAAAGCAGGGTAATCAGGTTTCCATTTGGACAACAAACTTTACTTGGAAAGGATATGTTTCCAAAAAGCGAGTACAAAGAAATTCGAAGGCAAAAGCGTTGTCCTAGTTAATTGGAAGAAAGTCAAGGTTAGCCAATTATGGTTTGGTAAGGCCCCTTCTATAGTCGGATTCTTTTCAACTAACCATAAGTTCAGAAGGCCAATGCCTTTTTAACCTTCTGTCATTGGATTGTACAAGCACGAGGTGTACCAAGATGTTGTAAAGACTTTCCAGCTTTTCATGGTGATAAATTCTTCGTCCTCTAATGACATCATTTACAAATAGAACCTTCATTAAGATCATCATGTAAGGATTCATAGAATTTTTGACTGGCATCACTAAATTGGTTTGATACCAATTTTATATAACGTCATCAACTGCACACAAAAAATTGTTATCTTCCTATTTGATGTTACAATATGAACTTAATAATGTGCAATAAAGAATTCAATTACTTTGGGGGGAGTTAAAATATAAGTTAAGATACAAGTGACTGCCCAAACAGTAAAGATTCTTTCATTATCTGGATAATACTAACTCCTCTAAGGATAGAAATGCTTCACACTTCCTGGATAATACTAATTCCTTTAGGGATACAGGAGTTTAGTCTCTCTTTTTTCATGGATAATATCAACTCCTTGAAAGATAGAAATAACTGCCCCAAGGATTTGAATGACACATTTGAAGGCAACATTAAAACTTTTTAAAGTTGAACATCCTAACTCCATTTACTTTAACACCAGAAATGGATTCGACGCGAGGAAACAACGAAAAAGAGTTGAAAAAGTTTTCAAATTAACTCCAGATTTTGATACGTGTACCTCTCTACTGATATTAATTTACTTAAATGTATTTGTTTAAGTTCAACGATTATATCTTTTTCTTACATATATTTTTTTTAATTTAAATATAATCGTTTCAAAACCTAACCGAATTAAATTCAGGTCACTGATATATTGTTTCAAAAGACACTAAATTTAGCATAACAAAGAAATCATGCTAACTATTTTGAAACTACATAAAATTACGAGAACACTAGAATTCTTGAAACCTCACATAATTAATTGGGAGGATTTACATAAATAATTAGTGAGAAGCTTAATTTGCAAGCCATTAAGTTAGCATATGCATATGATTTAAAAAAAAAAAACAATTATGGTTTAGATAATTGCCAAATCAGATCTAAACACACATGCTTTGTATATTTGTTAATTAATTAATTTCTTTTCTCTTTTTATTTCCTTTAACGGGCCGCGATAAAAATTAATTAATTTCTTTAAAAAGCCGAATATGTGACACCTAGAAATATATTAGTTTTATTTATGTGCGGATAATATTACGCACTAATGTCCGTAATAAACTATTTCACGTTGATGTTTTTGAATTTCCGTTTGATTCGCTCAGCGGGCCACCGCATTTATTAAAACGTAAATAGCAACATGCACGTAACTTATTAATAAGCAGAGTTGTGCGGGATTATAATTCAAAGAATGGATTATGTTTTATTATTTTTTGGGGGGCACTTTGAGGTAGTAGGTTTTATCGGTGAATGGCGGACGGTAACGAAATTATTTCTACCTCCGTACTTCTGCCGTGCCGATCGGAAATGATAAAGCAAAAGTGAAGTTTTTGTGCGCAAAATCCTGTTCCTTTCGCAGGGTAACTAACCCCTAAATTACATAGTATATCTGACCTTGCCTGAATACATTTTCATCTATTTTGTGTAATAAACGCCGCTCTTTACAAGATTATTATACGTATTATTTAGTAATTAATTATGATACCTGCCCGGCCGCTTTTCTTATTATTATTTAGGGTAGATTATATTCGTTTTGGTATTAAGACTCAATTAGATCTACTACATAAATCCTACTTTTAAATATTTTAATTAGATTAAACTCTGTAAGGCGTTCAGGTGGCTGGAAGTTTCGCTACTTTCGTATCATAAATTAAGCAATTAGATGGAACCTTATAACATGAAATTCAAACACTATTTGCGCTTTAATTAATACTTAATAAACGCTTTTTTTTATAATAATTGCAATAACCGTGAATTAGAAATATATAAAAACTCAAGTACCTCTATAATACACAGAAAATAGTTAATTGTATAAACATTGGGAGTTAATTTCTAACGGTTTTTGAACTCCTTTTCGGGGTTCCCGATGCGTCCATCTGCTTCTAGTGTTAAAATAAACGGAGTTAGGACGAGTAACTTTAATCTTGTCTCCAAAAGTGGCATTTTAATCCTTGAGGTAGTTATTTCTATTTAGCAAGGAGTTAATATTATCCAGGAAAAGGGACAGATTTAACTTCCGAGGTAGTAGTTCGTATCCCTAATGGAATTAGTTCTATCCAGAAAGTGGCAAGCATTTACATCCCTGAAGGAGTTAGTTTCATCCAGAAAATTAAAGAATCTTTACTGTTTGGGCGCTCACTTATACTTTAACGTATGTTTTAACTAATCCCAAGAGAAGAATGCAGTTTTTTTTATTATTGCATCTTATGCCTTGTTCTCTTGAATGGAAATAATTGCATTTCTTATTGCAGTAGAATATTAAGTCTATCTGGAGGAAGTGGAAGATGTTCACGAGATTCCCCGGTACATAAAGGTCATCTATGCTCTCATTTGTTATTAAATTACAAATTTTTATCTACTTTTTGTTGCTGTTATATTTAATGCGCAAATAAAAAGACAGTTCCATTCTAAAGCAAGTATTCACCGTAGTTGCTAAGCATATACTAGTCATAACTTGTAATGAGAAAGTCAATCGACCCCTTCCTTCATACATCAGAATTTAGCGATAGACGAAAAGTAAATAAATAAACTAATACGTTTAGGATAATATTTTTACTGTTTTGGATTAAATCCGGTGATGACTTTCACTAATGCAGATGGAATATTTTACTATTTAGTGTAATTTATCTCCTACTTATTGAATTAAGGAATTATAGATAATATATTTACTGTACGATGTTATTTTCAGACGCATTTTAATCGGAAAAAAATGACAATAACACACAATTTAAGTTAAGCATTACAACTTTTCATGAAAAACTTTATCCATAAGTAACACCGACTAGAATGATAACAATTTATTCCAAAAATGCAAAAATAGGCAATTATTTAAAGAAAAGAAAAACTATTACACAAATAACATTCGCAAGATAGTAACAAAATTGAGAAAATACAATAAAGTTTCAAATAATTACAAATTAATGGAAAGTTATTCGTAAAACTGTTAAAAATATTAATTAATCAAATCCAAAATAGATTAAAATCCGCGACAAAATATATAACAAATGTAATTATTTCTGCTTCTATTTTGCCAGTATTTTTAAGTAAATATCTACGTTTGCAACCATATTTCTTTTTGTTTAGTTTTAATATTGATCATAATTTGCATTAATTAGAGATAAATGACAAGAAAATGTTTTTATGCACTGCGAAAGATTTCAAAAAGCTACATTAAAATTATCAGATAACCATAAATCGCTACAATTCATTAATATTTTAATGAACCGCTAGAAGTAAATCTCAAACAGAGATTCTTTTCAACTTATTCATGAAAACTATGAATATTTCAGTCAAATCATTTCACGCAACTACCAACTAAATGAAAACAATTTGTCAGTTACTACTGGCGTTCGTATTGTAAGTAGCTAAGCAAAAAAGAAGAGAATAAAATTAGCATTAAACAATCAATTGGTGTATTGTTAAGTACAATCGTTTTATTTAACGCAAACGCAATGGAGAGAATATTCAATTGGTTTGAGATTTTGAGAAAAGCAAATGCAAGAAAATGTTGGCGCTTCTAGAAAATATAATGTATGAAATGTTTATCCTAGAAGAATTCATTTTGATGGCTCATTAAAAGGTAAAAGGTTCCTTAAACAAAAACCACATTAACAAAAAAAATTAGAGTAAATAAGAAACAAATTCAACTTGTTTCCATTTCTTAAAGAAACAAGCGCAAGAAAAGAATATTTTACTGGTTTTAGATTATGAGAAAAGCAAATGCAAAAAAATGTTGGCTTCTTGAAAACGTATTGTATGAAATATTTATCCTAGAAGGATTAATTTTTGATGGCTCATTAAAAGGAAAAACGTTCCTTAAACAAAAACCAACTTAACATTAAAAATTAGAGTAAATAAGAAACAAATTCAACTTGTTTCCATTTCTTAAAGAAATAAACGCAAGAAAATAATATTCTATTGGTTTTAGATTTTGAGAAAAGCAAATTCAAAGAAATGTTGGCTTCTTAAAAACATATTATATGAAATATTTATCCTAGAAGGGTTCATTTTTGATGGCTCAGTAAAAAGAAAAACGTTCCTTAAACAAAAACCGAATTAACATAAAAAATTAGAGTAAATAAGAAACAAATTCAACTTGTTTTTAT
Source organism: Serrognathus titanus (assembly GCA_039766575.1). Taxonomy (NCBI): domain Eukaryota; kingdom Metazoa; phylum Arthropoda; class Insecta; order Coleoptera; family Lucanidae; genus Serrognathus; species Serrognathus titanus. The sequence continues at coordinate 7,631,221 of CM077912.1, forward strand.
TTCTTAAAGAAACAAGCGCAAGAATGATAAATTTAAGTATTTTATTTAAAGTTCGAATGTTATGAAACTAAAGCGTAATTATTATTCCCCAAATAAGACTTTTTTTACTCAACTTTTCTCCTGCGCCTTAAGAGTTTTCTCATAATTAAAATAATAGTAATAAATAGTTAATATTGTCTCAATTTAATTTTATTTCCCATCGGTTTCGAAGACTTTGGAACAAGCGAAGTAATTTTAGTCCTAAAAATTAAAATTTTTATTTCTAAATTTTATTAAATGAAATTTTATTGATACATGCTTTATCCGCTATTAAATTTAAATTTAAACTTTAAGGAATAATAATACTAATAATAATATAAAGAATATAATATAAAGAAATTTTAAAACTATGTTATGGGGTGTTCGTGGATAAGTGCCGAATTATTTAAAACTCATAAAACATAATTAGTTCTTACATATATCTAATGCTACCATAATGTTAGTTAGTCAAAGATAAATTATATTTGGTTATTTTTTACAATTAAATTATAAACTTATTTCTATGAAAAAAATATGATTATTGAACATTTTATATCGACTCTGATTCTCAAGTTTAAAATCCTTTTTAAGTACAATAATCAATAAATTATTTAATTGCCCTACTCGAACAAAAGTAATGTCTTAATTTAACAAGATTCTTTTAAAGATAATTTGTTTAATTTTGTATAAAGAATTTCTATCTCTCTATTAATATAATTGTTCTATTATTTAACGTTGAGAAATTTGTCCATTTAGGGAGAAACATGGTTCGAACCGCGAAGTAAATAGCTACTATGTCCATAAAAAAATATTTCTTTTCGAAAACTCAAAATCAAACGAGTACATTTCACAATAGATAATGAAAAATGAAATATTTATAACGTGATTCGCGTTATAATAAAAAGCGTCAGTTCTCAATTTCCGAATAAAAATTTAAAACTTTTTTCTGTAAAATTATAAAACTGAAATTCTTCAAACAACTTGGAATTGTACAATAATTGAAAATAGATATTTCTCCTTCTTCTTTCGGATGATGGCTGATTTCAATTTTAACAACTTTCTGGCCGTAGCAGCTTGATGAAGACGTAACACCGAAACCCGTAGGTAATATTAAAATTTGAAACAAATTAGGAAACCCTTCATTATCACGTTACAATCAATTACGTAATTTGTTTGATAAATTACTTATAAATTTCACGATTATTAGATGAATTAGTTATCTAAATAGAAATTATTTTCTTTTTAACGAAATATTGCCTGCGAAGGAAAGTTTAGATTTTCCTATTTTGTAAAACAAAATTTTTAATTTATTAAAAACATGCTTTGCGTTTGTAAAAAGAAAACGTTTCACTTTTACCTTTCAGTTTTCAGTCGTGGACTCCAATACAATTAATTATATCCTTGCTTGGTTCTTATTGCGCTTAAATCATATCGAAGAAAACAAGCGTAATTAATATTTGAAATAAATAAAGTAAATCTTAAGGTTCACGAAATAAAATTAATAATTTTGTCCTGCTTTTAGCTTTTGAAAGTTTGTGCCAACTGAAACTTTACTTACTTATTTGTTGTTCTTACTCATATCTTAAGGAAACAAATATTTTCAAATGAATATCAGAATCGAGTAATAAGCGTAATGTTTCGCTCGATAGAATGCACGAAAAGAAAAGATGAGTTAGAAAATAATTATGTAAATAGTTAATTGCGTGGTGGAGCTTTTTCTGATAAAACGAAGTCCTATAATCTCAAGTAGTTGCGTTATCGGAACGCAATAGGATATTTCAAAGATAAAATCTTAATCACAATATTATTGATTTAGTAAGCCATTAAAATCAGCACATGGAAGAACGAAAAATAATCCTTTTTCTCTTATACATATATTCATACATACATAACGTATAGAATAAATAAATAATCCATACAATTTATATACTATTGTATATTGGAATATGGAGAAATGGGATTGGTTGAGGCGGGCTCCCACCACTTTAAGTACGGACTTCTCTCCCCTCCAAAGGATTCGCAGCATCCTGCGATGCAAATACATGCTGTTATATGGCCGTAGACGGTGGCGCCGGTAGCAGCGAGTTGTGTTCACATTTTTAACCCTTACATTACACCCTCAATGATAAGTGATACTAGAACATAGTGCTACAATTTAGTGTTTACGCGTGTGACATAAAAAAAACATATCTTAGTGAACATGATCAGACTACGTTCTCGTGGGTTGGCTGTTTGAAACGTGCAATACCAGATGAATTGACCATAAACTTTCGTGCAGAGTCTTATGCAAAGTCAGCGAATCTGGCGGATTATAAAAGCGAGCACGTGAGGAGGTGGGTTGAAGCAAACTCGCCACCCACCCCCCAAAACAACAACATCGACAACAAAATCAAAAACAACTTGAACAACAACACTATAGACTTTCTATCGCAAACTTACTGGCGAAGCAAAGAAGAAATGCCAATGTTGCTTCAACAACCATCGCATGTTTTACTGTCGTCGCACGAAGCAGATCAGCCCCTCGATTTCACCATGTCGAAATTCAAAACAAAAACGGCGACAACCGTCGCTTCGCAACTGAAACAATTCAACAATTTCACGGCACAACAGCAGATGATGCTGTTACAAAACAACGGAATGTACTTTAACAGATCGAACAACAACAAAAGTTTCACGCGTGGGAGTAGTCCGTCGAGTAGCTCTGAAGAGGAGGGTGTCGGACCACCTGCTTCATCCCCCAGGTCTTCACTGCCAAGTCCGGGACCGCTCCGGGGCGACGGTAAGCAAACCACTGTTTCCACTTTAACTCTGCGTGAACTTCCACGACTGACGTCCCATCAGACACTTTAAAAAACTACAACAAATATATATATGACAATTGAATCACGCATTGTTTGCAACAATGTTGCTTGTCATAACCTTGTGGCCAACAATGCGCTGAAACTCGGAACATATCATTAGCAACAATTCTGTTACGTCGAAAATAAAGAAAAATGTCATTAAATATACATAAACGATGTAATTAAGAAAATGCGAAATTATTTCAACGCCGGTGCATATTTCAAAACTGGCGGGAATAATGAAGATAATAGAAAAACTCGCGATTTTTTTCTTCTTTTAATTGCTTGACAGTTCAATGTCGATTTTCTTTCCAATTTTGTCCTTACAGTCTTCCTGATTAATTGTTTTTGACCACAAATAAAACTACTCTTATCGCTGTTACTTAACTGCAGATAAAAAACTCTTCCTGTTCATTAAAGAGAAATATTATTTATGTTTCAGCCAAACTTATAAAAGATTTCAATTTCAGCTTTTGAAAATAACTTAATCGTTCTTTAGAAAATCAAATTTTATAGTTTCTCCAAAAGAAATAATTTAGTTTGGCTTAAGATATATGTAGAAAGGGGCAGACTTAATTTGTTCCTATAATTGTCTCTCACAGCTTACTTTTTGAAAATGATTTCATACAAAATAAGTCTTTGTCGTGTAAGGAAATAGGGTAACCTGCTTCGCCCCTAATGATTTCAGACCAAACCAACCCCTCTGAATATTGGATAGGCATTGTCCCAAGACACGCGACAAAATTTTCACCACCACCTGAAACTGTTCGATTGATTTCTGAAAACACACGACAAGCCCAACAGATTGGTATCTAAAGAAGAGTTGAGTATTTGGGTTAATCCACTTACAGAAATTTTCCTTTTCCTCCCAAGCCCCACAGGATATAATACAACGTCCGCTTTTCCACATTTTTATTAAAGTCGATCTCCACCTACATATTTTTTTCAAGCTAATTACAATTTTTCGGGCGTGCAATAAACAATTTTTTCTTGCTTTTCACAAGTGATTGAGTTTTTAAGTAAGTATGCATGGTAATCTAAAATCGTTAATCTAATTGACAGTGGTACGCACCACGCTCACCTTGACGGTAAAAATGTTTCCCGTCTGTCCGCCCTCTCTTTTGCATAATTAAATCATAAATTATCTGAGAAATCCAATGCACTTAAGACGGGAAGAAGCATCCTTAATGTTTTCGAGGCTACCATTTATAGTTCAGGGAAACGGCGTAGGAATCAACAAGTTTTGGTTTCAATTCCAAACATAAAGTTATGTTATACTATAATTTTGTAATTTAGCGAAACACATTCGCTGGTTTCACAATTACTATAATTTCTTTAAATATTAAGAACAGCTTACGTTCTACACGATTAAAAGCCACTTCCAATATATTTTACTTAAAATATAACCCATCAGAGTAAGGGTTCTGTTGAGTTTCTTTTGATGTTTTCTTGAGGTTGTTTTCATTGATGCTCTAAATTGTTTCTTTGGTAGTTTTTCACTTCCTCTAGACCAATCAAAAATCGGTACAAAATTCCACTAGAAAAATATAAGTTGCCTGAAATTATTTGTGAAATTAATTTCAAAATTCAAGTGAAGCAAAACTGATTCCGTTGATTCCCAAATGGAATTAGGTTTTGTATTTTTAATGGTTAGCAAATTTTTTTATCTATATTTGTCCAATTTCTATTTCGTTTTTACGATAATTTAGTTCATAAAGCCGCAAACTCCGCAATTGATTTTTAACTATCATAAAAGAAGGTGCGCCGTGAATCAAATCAAATACAGAAATAATTTATAGCAAGTCAAACGATAATATTTATTGAAAAATCGTAAAAAGGAAATCAGAATGGGAGAATTGTACTTTACTAATTATTTATTTAGTAAGAAGTCATAATTGTGAAAATTAAAAATCAACAACTGCAACCTTTTTAAATATAGTCCATCTAGAAACTATCTGGAAAATAACTGCGACTTTCAGTTTTTGAATTTATGAATGAAACAAGTAGAAAATAAAATCAAGTTTTCTTGCCAGTTGAAAATTATGAAAATTAACTAAAATTGTGTAGCTGGCATATAGAAAGTGTTAGGAAAGAGCTTATACATGTATTTCGGACTTATTGGGCCTCATCAGAAAATTTTGGTTTATTTATTTTTTCAATAAACCAATTTTTTTTTAAGGTACAGAGTGATGAGGCCCAATAAGGCCGAAATACATGTATAAGCTCTTTCCTAACACTTTCTATATGCCAGTTACACAATTTTAGTTAATTTTCGAAACAAGTAGAGTAGAGGAAAACAATACCAGTTATTATAGAATTACATTTAAACGTTCAGGGATCCTTATATCAAATCAACTGCAAACTGAGTAGACTTGGTACTTCACGCATGTAAAATTGTTGCTATTATTTAATTTTTACCTTACATTTTTTGGTCGAAATAACTCTACAGATGCTTTTTCTCTTTTGTTGAAAATGTATACCATCAGTTTTCTCTTTTCTTAAATTTGACAAAGTTAGTCAAAATTTTCTGTTTAATATTATCAACATTTGTGGTCACTTTTTTGGTTAGATTCTTTGGCAAATATGATTTTGATAACAACACACCGATCCTAAGATATCGGGAATTTGATGTAATATAATAAGCATCATAAACGATAAATTGATAGAAATTTCAAAATTCTGGATAGTTTCTAGACGGTCTATAAATATTTTTACACCTCGATTCCTAGTTCCTATTTTTTACTCGCCTTTATGTGACGTTTCTAAAAGTAAGAACTTCAATTTTTGTTATATATATATGAATCGCATTTTATAATTAAATCTAATTCAATTTTAAAACTTAAGTTGAACTAAAAATAGTAAGCATTCGCGAATTCACGACACCTTTTTAAGCTTAGTCTCCAAAATTAAATAACTATCTTTAAGGGTCGAATCCACGAACATTTGTTAAAACTGTAACAACAACTATATCTGGGGATTAGTTAAATTTAACGTTGGTGAAATCGACGCTTAAACTTCGTTGTTAAAGTGAGGTTGCATATCAATAGTTATTTGTATCATTAGGCCAGAAACTGTCATTTTGCAAGTGCGAGCACAACGCCTTGACTTCGCAAGTGAGAGCACTTGCAAAGCAGTTTCGGGCACTATTTCTTGGTCCGACCAATTTTAAATTGCCTCAAAAGTTCAAAAAAATTCAAATTGTTTGCGCTAGGGATTGGCAACACAATCTCCAACGCGATGATTTCGGATTTGAAATTAAAAAACAAGTTACTTACAGTTTTTACTTTTTTGACATTTAATAAAGAAGTCATACACATGTTTGATTATATATGTATAAATATATATAAGTTTTCAGCTAAACTTAACTCTAAATTAAAAAAATTATTCAATAGATTAAATATTTACTACGAAATCAAACCTCTTGTCATTTAAGAAATGTCAACTATAGATGTCAATATTGCCAACATTTTTTGATGGCCTAGGCCTTCAAAAGGGCTGTTTCTGGACGATTTTGACGAATACAATACCAACATTTCAGCCCGAAGGACCAAAAAAATATATTTTTTTAATAATGACTTAATAAAAGTAGAGAAAAGTCCGACGTATATACAGAGTGCTGAAAAATTGACAGACCAACTTTATGGCACGTTATAGAGAATTCAAACATAATTAAGAAAAAATTGGGGCATTTTTCTTCGTTTTATTGGACACCAAAGATGAAGTTCTAATTTCCTTATTCAAGCTCTTTATATAATGACTAAAATAGACTTTGCAAGTTCCGGTTTCGATTTTTTTATAAACTTCATCAAACTGGCAGCGTTTAGAATTAATAAAAATTGAAATTGACGAGAAAATGGAGAAATATCAATGGATATTTATTAATTCTTGACGATAGCAGGGCCTGATGAAGAAGATTATTAAAAATGGAAACCGGTAGCTAAATTAAAAAGTATAAAAATTAGGATGTACTTTATTTCAACAGCTTTAAGAAGTCATGAGACATGACCCTCAATAGTGCAGTGCAGTGTAGGTCCGCTTTGTAATTAATTTAATTAATCATTTAAGGACGTTCATAGTGAAGAATATGTTTTTTTTAATCTTTAATCTTTAAACATATTAAAATCGTAGTAAAGAAAATGCTAAGTCATAGCCGTTTTCTTACTATTTTATAAAACAATTTTAGGCAGGGTTGACCATCGAATTTACGTATTAAAGAACCCTACATTTTTTACGGTGTACATTATTGGTATCATAGAAAAATTAAGACGGTAGATAGCCCTCATACTAGCACACTATTATCAGTGCAAATTGCTGGGCCGCTCTACACATTTACTTACTTCTACGTATCGAAGAACGCACTGGTGCCATACACGTAAAAGTCCGCGCTTTAATAATAGCAAAAACCTTATTTTCTAAACAAAATTATAATTGAAAGAAATGTTATTTTATGTTCAACTCTAAAATAAAAGTTCAAATATTATTACTGGAATTTACTGGAGTTAAATCCTTACGATATTCAATGACTATATTGATCCTTATTGACGTGATCTTAATTTTTTTATTTAGGTGCATTACAGAGACCTGAAAAATGTAAAATTAACTGAAATCCGTTTATAAAAAAAGAAGCCTGCGTACAGCTTAATTAAGCGGAAATATAATAATTTGTAGCAAAAGATAGCCATCGGTTTAACTAATTTAATTTAATTTTTATATTAAAAATTATAAAATATAAACAGGAACATCAAAACATTAATTCATCAACTATCAGCTTAACACATCTAAGCAGCAAAATGGTCACCTCGTACCTGTTTAAACCACAGAATTTTCCTTAAAAAAAATAAACGCGACGTTAGTCAGATAAAATGATTTCGGGTAAGTTCAGACTCGCCGTTTGTAATAACGCAAATCGCCCCGAATTCTACTGGGGCTGTAGATAATTTTGCACCCCCCCATTTTTTGCTCCTATACCTGACATGTGATCTATTCTTTAAGTTTTTGACACCTGCATATTGGGTTTTGTAGGTAAAAGTGAACGCAGGTAGAAGCTGCTTGCGAATCCGAATACTTCGGGCACGTTTTACATTACAAGCGAAGGAAACGTTTCGTTTTCTGTGCGTTCTTGTTCAAAACGCACACGAATTTTTATGAATTGTAAAAAATTAAGCGCAAGTAATTTACTGTTTGGCACGACAAGTCGGCTCGAAAAATTGTTTGTACATTGACACGAACGTATAACATACATTTATATATTTAATAACCACCTGAGTATGTTAACCAAGTTTTTGTGGACCGCCTTAAAAATTGGGTTAGCTTCGAATGAGCGCGCACGCAAATGTATGTTGTGCGCTCCAAGAAGCAAAAACGAAAACAAAAATAAATTTTATCGAAGAATGTTATTAAAAAAAAAAAGGTAACCGAATAGGAAGAGAATGCGGCGTTCATCTCGTGTGTTATTTTAATCGTACGTTCGCCTTCCTGCCTCACCCGAAAGAACTATAATATTCGCATAATAAAATTGTTAATGACAATGATAAGAATAAAAAATACGTTCGCAAATGATGGTCGTAATTGATGAAAAAAGTCCAAATAGCAAGTAGTATTTTTCGACTAATTAAAATAATTACCGCCGAACAGCTGTTGTTTCTTTCAGATATTTTTCTCCTGCTTTTTAATAAACCCCACAAAAATTAATAGTCTTTTCATTAAACTTCACACATCAGTAATTTCGTGAAACGCATTGACAAAAACGATTCACAAAAACATTTCTTTTGTAATTCAAGTAACCCAGTTGTTAATGTTTCAGTTAAACGAAGTTTTAACGCAGATACTATTTATGTTGTGCGCCATACAAATGCAGGTTAAACTTTCCTATAATAAATGCGATCATCAGCAAAATAAATCACTGGCGGAGTAGTGGAAACAACATAATTCGAATTGCGTTCGAAACCACGCCATAAATTTCCGATATGCAGAACAACGTTAAACATTGCTAACGGTCTGTTCACAATCGCTAATGTATTTTAGCCCTAGATTCAGGGATTTTATGTAGAGCTTGTGTTAAACACGTTCTTACTGAACTGTGACGACTGTCATACCTGCGTGCACTCGAACAAGAATTATATCAGGTTAAAGTTAATTATACTTCCAAAACTCATTAATATAATTTGAACGCACCTGAAATTGACATTTTTAGCTCGCCGAGATATTTTCTTTTTACACTTTTCAAATATTAAGAGAGTCAGAAAATCAGGATGCAATCGGACAGTTGACTTAAATTGCGATAGCTTATTCATTTATTTACTTAAAGTAACAACAGGGTGAGAAATTAATAAAATCGTTTAACAATAAACTAAAGTTTTATTTTTACTATGCGGGCTAAGTTATTTTGACGTTGCATATGCAGGTGTCCACAAGGACTTCAGTTTTACTTCTTACAACGTGACAATATTTTTGATTACGATGCGACGTAGGAAAGACAAAAGTGATTGCTTTACACGCATATTTAATGTTATTATTTAATTACATACTTTCCATTAACGTTTAACAATTCGTACGATATGTTGAAACGTTTATTCAAATGAACATAGGCCCGGTATGTCAGTCGTGATTTAACTTTAAGCTCCAGTTTATTTCTATATTGTAGGAACGTTTGTTTTAATAATTGTTTAAGATAAGTTTGATTGAAACATCGGGCCGTGGTGATTTTTATTTAAAAAAGAAAATGCTTTCATTGTAGATCATTTCAATATAAGCCCTTGAGTCGAGTAATTACTATTTAATTGGCAAAAAACGTTTTAATTTTCGCTGCTTTGGCTCTCCAAATAATGAATATTAAAACTCGTTTCATTACAGCCTATAAGTTTTCTTAAAAATATAATTTTCTGGAATTGTTTTTTTTTTCTGGAATATTATTCAAAACCAGTAACATTCTCATCTAATTTCTATTTAAACTTGGCGCATTTAGTATACACAGAGATTTGTGCAAATAAAATTTCCTTTCGTTTTGATCCTGGAAGCACATCCTTAAAAAACAATTACATATGTAAATATAAGTTCTGTTAAATTTATAATTTATATTAATTTCCGGGCATTTTTATTTGCTCTGAAAAATAGTTTCTGGTTAATAATCCTCTAGACAAATTGATTCAAACCGATTGACGTGCAAATGACAATTTTTACATAATTTAAAAGCGTTTCGCTTTTGGAGAACGACATAACACCCTGTTACATAAGTTTTGGGGAAAATATAAAAGGGTATTATTTTAAATTTAAGAGAACTTTATTAAGTAAACATAACATAACAATTACCAATAAATCTTACACTTAAATACGTGGTTGGTATATTGCTGCTAGGGGCCTCTATCTTCAATAAGTCGTAATTTTTGTCTTACATGTCGCATCAGGGTTTGGACGCTTTTTAAGTCTACTTCCCTAACTTTTTGAAGAATTCTGCTGCAATTGTTGTTAATTTTGGGCTTCCTAGTCATTATCATACACCTTTCTTGCCAATAGGGCCCAAACATTTTCAATTGGCCTTGCCTGAGGGACATTTGGAGGATTATCATTTCTGGAGACATGTGGCACTTGGTGGGCTTCTAACCAGTTTAACGTATCTTTGGCATAATGCTATGTTGCAAGGTCAGGCCAAAACATGTAATCATCATTAGCATGATGCTGATTAATAAAAATAAGCAATTTTGATAGGCAATTTCGGATGTATACTTCAGCATTCACTGCCTGGTCTCTTACATGGCCTACATAGGGCCTAGATATGCCCGCCTCAGAAATGGCGCCCACACCAAAATTTTGTCAGAAAATTTTGCTTTCTTTTTGTATCTTACGTTAATAGGAGTATCTTCAATATTATCCGTATAGAAGCCTGCATTTCCAGGAAGTTCTGCATAGTCAAAGGTAAAATATTTCTCATCGTCCATGATTATGATCCGATTATGGGAGAAATGACGACGCCTCAAAACTCGGCAACAATAAGGGATTCTGGCCAATTGTGCGGGAGTATACTTAGGGCATTTCTTACGTTTTCTGTATTTTAGGCCTATTCTTGCAATGTAACGAAAAATTGTAGCATTTGAAACGCGGAAACAACGGGAAAGCTTGCGGGTAGACACTCCAATGGTGTTCCTGGAACGGTTGACTAGTCTGTTGACTTGAACTTCAGTTAACGCACGTGGACGGTCTGTTTTTGGTAGGTTTGTGCATGGAATTCCCTTTTCCCATTCCCGAATTGTCCGATATATGGTACTTTTGAAATATTTTGTCCGCGAAACAAGTTTACTATATCTCGTCTAGGCAGCTGTCCAACCAGGTTGCAGATGGACTTTCGCAAATCTAGCTTATACGCCATTTCGCAAATGACAAACGAAAATGTGAAATGTTAAACAAATTGACAAAACCCCTAGCAACATGTTTCGCCATAGTTGACTAGATGTACTATGTCACAGAGAGCATTTAAAAGTTTTCCCAAAACTTATGTAACAGGTGTTATATCGGAATACAAATTTAAACTGCAATCAAATTCAACCAAAAAAGGCACTATCAAGTAAACTATATACCTGTTATCACATGTCATCTGAGCCGTGGGGAATTAACATGGATTTCTACATATTATCGATTTTTCCGCCAAAAATTCACGCTGTTTCTACATCTTGATATTTGAAATTACGGAAAAATATGCCACAATTATTTAAATAACTGAAAAAAAAAGATTATCGTTTTACTTTAATACTTTAATCTCTTTTAAGATTTGATTCAAGAAGCGTACAAGTCGATTAACTTGCATGGACACCCGGCTTTCGTTCGAATTTCAATCCCATCATGTTCACCTACACTGTTGTTGTTATAGAATTTATGAGTAACTTGAGAAAATCAAAATCGACAATACAATAATGCTGTATAGTTCAGATGGCACGGAATACCTGTATATGTCCGTGCTATAAGGCAGTATAGTAAATATTTAAGACGTCTGGTTCCATTCTTGCTAAAAATTGCAACCTTCACTATTAATAATGCATAAGTATTATTGCGCATAATTCAATTTTGCAAGTCACAAATATTTAATGACCATATAAGGAGCAACTTCATTTATGTGCAATTTAATAAGAGTCGTACGCTGTACTTAAAAAAAACAACTACGGCCCCGGCGGCGACGAGAATTGATTTTATAAAAATTGACTCATACAAAAATGTTTAAAATATTTAATATAAACAAAAAAATTGATAACATATAAAAAAAAAAGTTTTATTCCAACAATAAAATTAGAAATCAGATTTTTAACGAAAAACTGCGACGTGTACAAAAAGTTTTCCCATCTAGTGTGTTGCTCTTATTTTTTCGCATGTTCACGTATGTTACTTACTTGATTAGTAAATGCCAAATTGACATTTAACCTTGACATGACGTCAACAGAAAATCATAACGTTTTTGAAACCAAACAAAATAAAACGTTGAAAATAACGTTGAACGTGAATTCACAACAGATGTTGAAAATGGCCTCCGTCTTCTTCGAGGCATTTTCTAACTTTTCTGCGACATCCATTAATAAAATTTTGCAAAATGTGAAGAATTGTTTATTTCATCACACTTTTAGTTGACTCTTTGGATAAATTCCTGTTAATCGTTAGCGGGCGATATAAAAATGGAATTTTTCAAGTGGGCCCAAACAAAGAAATCCAAGGGAGTTAGATCGCAAGATCGCAGAGGCCATATGTTTGCCATATTTCTGTTAATTATCCGATCTCCAAAAAACTCTTCAAGGAAATTTAAAGTATCTCCAGCAGCATGGGTCGCGATACCATCCTGCTGGAAATATCCAAATTGCAACTCATCATCATGCAATTGATTAATAAATGAATGCAAGATCTCTTCCCAACATCTAAGTGCTGTTAGTGTGCCATTAAAAAATATTGGACCTATCAATCTTCTCCGACTTAAACCTATCCAAACACCAACTTTTTGTGGATGGAATGGGGCTTCAATGAAAATATGAAGGTTTTCTGTACACCAGATCCTCATATTTTGGGAATTAATGTATCTGTTAACTGGAACCAGGCATCATCGGAAAAAAAATGTTGTCCAACAAATCGTCATTGTCAATATTGTTTAAAAACCAATGACAGTATCATCGCCTTGGTCCAAAATCTACTGGAAGCAATTCATGCATGGCAGTCAAACCATAAGAGAAACTTTGCAAGTTCTTTCTTAGAATACTTCTGCAGGTCCTGATAGAATGATCAACTTGTTGTGACGGGTGACGGTTGGAAGTGCGAGAAGCATGTCATAATTTGTCTCACTTTTTCAACTACCTCATCAGTTCTTACTTTAGGCCTACCTGATACCTGTTTTCTAGCCACACTGCCAGTTTCTTTGAATAGTCCTACAGAGTACTGAAGTTGATTAACAAATTTGTTGTATAGATATACAGTTTCTCTGGAAATTTTTCCTGAAATTCTGCAATACAATCAGGAATAAAAAGGGTCCATTTTTCTTCCAATGTTAAAACTATTGTAAAATCAAATCAATAAAAAAATTTCTTAAATTTATGTTTGTCCGCTTGTGTGTTTAGGGTAACGATCTAGTAAGGAACATAGGTGAAGAAGCGAAAAAATGAGAGCACTAAATGGAAAACTTTTTGTACACATATTATAAATTGTTCGGACAGATTTAACATTTAATAAATTAATCCAGCCTAGGTTCTTTCTGGCATGATTTCCATTAAGAATTTATAATATTGCGGGGTGAAAAATTTCGTATTTCCCGTATTTTAGCCTTTAGTCAGGAAATTGTACGTAGGGGACTTTTTCGCAAGATCTTTTCCATGACTCGTCGGAGGGTTTCGATGACATTTAAGTCGGAGCTACTTGAGGCCAAGTTAACGCTAATATCATAGTCCTCGATTTTTTTTTGTTAATTTGGCCGTATAACACAAAGCTTCGTCCTGTTGACAATTGAAGGATTCTATTCCGAACTGCAACCTTGCAATCTGCAGGAGGTTACTTTTTGTAAAATATCTTCATATTTTTCTGCCTTTATAATACCATCAATAGATCCCAGTTTGCCTAAACCTTTGCTGAACATGCACCCCCAAATCATAACCCCTTGTGGGATTTTACGGTTCGTTAAAACAGTTTTTACAGAAACCCCCGAATTTTGTTCTGATCGCTCTCTTCCAACAATCACCAATACAGACACCAAATCATAATTCATCACTAAAAACTATTTGGCTTTACATTCCTTTGGTTCATGTAACTTTAGATTTTGCCCAGTATTTTGTGCTTCGGTAAGCAGTGGTTTTTTAGAAATAAAATATATTAAAAATTAGGTTCTCAAATTTATAGAGTATTGAGTGCAAAAAATGATATTTACTTTGTAAAAATCATAGCCGGATTGTTGTCAACATTCCCTTGATACAATTAGACCGCAGTTTCTTCATTCCATTGAGACTGAATTTCTTTTAAACCTTTAAAGTATCCTGTCTTTGCTGTTTGCAAATTTTATTGAAAATTCTTCGTTGTCTTTCTATTACAGTGCTTGGTTTGTTTGCTACGGCTGTAATGTTTGCCGTGCCTCCATACTTATTTTATTATATCGCCAATTGTTAATTTCGATAAGCCATTTGCAATTTTTTTGTTTTCCAAATTTTTTTAGTGTTTAAAGCGTAAAGAGGTAGACGTCCGAACACATAGTTGCCAGCAAATGAATAAACGAAATATTAATTATTTTTATCTATCCGAATATTTAGTTATTAAGGCTCGTAATAGCAACATATTAATGTTTCCTCTCAATGACCTACAAATTCTTGAAATTTGAACTAGTAACTAATAATATCCTTCCTCCATTTAAATTGGCAATACGAAATTCATCTGGGTCTTTAAGTATTTGGGGTAAAAGCGTTTTTCTTCGGGTAAAAACACACTTCAAAAATACGGGAAAAGTTTTAATGTCCAGGAAAAATCAACCTTATTTATTCCATTCACTGAAATTATAACATTACGCGACTCAGACATTTCTGGATCAATTCAGTATTTCGAATCAAATTAGACCGGAAAATTAATTGATGAATAATAGAGCATTCGTTTCAAACCTCTCCTAATTAGTGCTTCACAATTTTTTGCAAATTGAAAAGTACATTTCGCAATAAAAATTAAAATTCACTGTTAACGATTCTAGGATTAGTCCGACGAGTTCTTGACGATTCACTAAAATTGGTGCTAATTTCATTTACTTATTTTAAATTAACGAAACGCCTTTTCTACACTTAAATTTGTATTTATATGCCAAATTCTTTACTTTAGAAAATCGACTATCGCTCAACGTTTCACTTTAAGCTTCGTTATTATTATTTATAAGTAATGGTGTTGTCTGTGTCAGATAAAAATGTATAATATTGTAGTTATTCGGTTAAATTGGAGGGAGAAGTAGAATACATATTTAAAAGATTGAAAATATTCGAAATTGTAGCCGGCCTGTCGTTCCCAGAAAGAATTATACATATATTAGTGAAACATCAAGTAAAGCCGATGAGAGAGAGACAACTAATAAATACGGACGAAATTATTAAGGAAACCGCAAAACCGTAGGGTCGCCGGAAAGCACCTGCAGATATCGTTAATAATTATCAACGGACCTTAAAGGTTTTTGTCAAGGCTTAAGTGTAAATAATTGTAAAAAGAAAAACGAACGCGAGCCGAGTCGGTCAAATTAGCCGCAATAAAATATTCAAACAAAATTTGCATCTGGAGTTCGAGAGATTCGGCTTTCTTTGTTTTGAGTTGGGCATCGTTCCCATGCTAATGATTTGCAGCAGGTAACTTAAGATCTACCAGATTTAAATATCAGTGAGGTACGCGGTGGGACGGTAACGCCAGTAACTGGGCTAATGGTCACTTCTTTCAATGGTACGGGTCCGTCGAGCGATACAGCTGAGTCATATGCCTAAGAAATGAATTATAATAATGAAATAAATTGGATGTATTAATGCTTCATTATTAGTTTTCAGTGAGTGATGATAATGGTCATTATTTTCGGGCATTACTGTTGCAAAATAGTTTGCATGTCAGTCAAAAATCAATCGCCACTCCACGGCTCTGTTTAGCGGCAACGTAAAAATGTAAATGGATCGGTTAATTGGTGTATTTAAATCGTATTATCTGTGAAGCCGGGCTGTCATATTAACGCTTAATGCACACGCGTTTGTATATATTTACATGGGAAAACGGCGTTCGTTTTATTCCTCACCATGTATTCTTTTTCTAATGGATTTTAATGGATAGGCATTACAATTTCTGTATGCATATTCTTTAGATGTTTCTAACATTGTGTAATCGATTTTAAATTACTACTTGCTTCTCGAAGGCAATTAGGGCTTTTAATATCGTGGATATTTTTATTTAACCGAAAATAATGCCGATAATTATCTTTACGAAATAACGTCGCGTCATAATTAAATTAATTTTGCAAAACAAGATTACAAATTTTTTCTTATTAAAATTTCAGAGCCCTTTTATAAAAACATTTCGAAACTATACATATATGGCATACATATTTTTGCATAAAGAGTTGCAATTCCAAGGCTTAATAGAATATACATGATGGGATTTTCTGTTTCCTTTTGTATTATTATTCAACCACATCTTCATAATCAATAAAAAACCAACGAAAATTGTCATTTTTACTGAACGTATTAACCACTTACTTGTTTGTGTTAATTTATTACACATTTCCTAATTGATAGGGTTTAGGTATTTTCGACCATCAAAAATTGTCAATAGATAGAAAATATTTCAAACTGAAAATAACTTATTAAAGAAAATATTGGATTCACCCTCCAAGTATGTCTCTAATTTATTTTTAAGTTACAGTCTTATTTAAAGCAAATTTGAGATTTGAAGGTTTCTCTCTTCTGGTTACTGATTTTTACATCAAATAATTTATAATTGAAAGACGATTTAAAACTTCTTTTTGAATGTAGAGCAGCATTAAAGTAATTCCTTAAAGACTCCTATTTCGTTTGCTTTTGTTTTCAGTTTTCAATTACATGTTGAATTATGTGATTTGTTTGCGTTTTATTTTCTTATTTATTTATTCCAAATTATTCATTAGGAAATATTAGATTTTCTGAATAATATTGCAAATAATACTATTCCAATTTCCTATTACTCATTGGGAAAAACTTAAACAAATTTATTTAAATTAATTTTGCTTGGGTTTTTTTAGGTTTCACACTGATTTGCCTTTACTCCTTAAAAACCATACGCCACGTATATTACTGGCAAATAATACAGAAACAATTGTTTTATTTTTGAACATTGTTGGTCTTAAATATATCTTAATATATTACATTAATGTTTCACCATTTTTTTAAAAGTACATTAAAGTTTTATCGATTACGTTAAGTATAAGTTGTATTTCATTAAAGTAGCTCCAAGATTACATTAATTTTTTTAATAATGCACAGGTGATGCTAACCAATACACTGTGATCATCAATGACTAAAGGTTTTTGTATGGAATATTCAAATATAAGTTGATACAATTATACAGTCATTGTTGATTAGAGTATACTATCAATGTTAAGTCAAATTCCCTTCCATCAATATACAGAGCAGTAAAGTTTTATTGTTCATATTGCTTGGTGCTTGAATTGGCTTCCGGTTGGAACCGCATCACGACTGCTTCTACTGCCGACGTTTCGTTCTCCATTGCAGAAAAATTTCCTCGGGGCTGCTGCTGATGCTGGCGATGTTATTGCTGCGGTGGTGTAGCTCTACTTCTTGTTAGTCGATGAGTCTCATCAACAGCAGCAACACCACCGCAGCAGTAGCAACCCTGAGGAAGTTCTTCTGCAATAGAGAACGAAACGTCGGCAGTAGAAGCAGTCCTGACACGGTACCAACCGGAAGCCAATTCAATTATGGACAACGGCCACGAAAACCTTCAAGTCAAGTTGCTCGTTGCTTTTAAGCCTTGTTTATTAAATAACCCTGAGGAAGTTCTTCTGCAATAGAGAACGAAACGTCGGCAGTAGAAGCAGTCCTGACACAGGTCCAACCGGAAGCCAATTCAATTATGGACAACGGCCACGAAAACCTCCAAGTCAAGTTGCTCGTTGCTTTTAAGCCTTGTTTATTAAATACAAAGGACCACTTCAATAACAAACAGAAGACATGCTACTTATTTATATAAATCCTGTTTATACAAATAGTAGAATCTTGGCTAATTTTTATCAAAGAAATTAGATTTATATTATTGAATTTGTTTCTATAATTTCTGATTTCATTTTGTTAACTCTCATCAGTTTTGCTTTAAATTATTACCTCTTCTTGAAGTTTAATTTTATTTACTAAATAAACCGTTGGCTTACACTTACATTAATTTTCAGCACGTTAAGTATTTTAGGATAAGATATACAGGGTTGTTATACTTGTTTAATTTGAGAGGCCAAAATTAAAAAATATATAAAAGAGTGTTAGCAAAAGGTTCTAAGAAATTCAAAACGAATCTATTTGCACTGAAAACAAAATATACTACACCCCAAGCCATATTTTTACAAGCTAGTCCAATGGCAAACTGAGATTTGAGACCATCAATGATACAGAACGTTTCAGAACATTTGAAACTTATAACTCATGTTACTAAAGTTATTAAGCTTTACGAATCGCCAACTGTTTATAACCATCATAAGTATTTTATTTTGAAGTGTACTATACAATCACTTCAAATAAAACGTAAACCGGTCAGTGGCGTATCCACAGGTGGGCTAAGGGGGCTTAAACTCTCCTCAAAGTACTAAAATTTAATAACATTTTAGTTTAAAAAAAAGGAGCACGCCATATTATGTATCTTTATGATTTATTATGTCCTTGTATGTTCTTACAATTGTTATTATTTTGAAGCCCCCTCCAAAACAAACTTCTGGATACACCACCGAAACCGATCATCAATATTTCGAGAATTCACAAACACAATCGCAGCATTATCTTGAAAGAATTGATAATTTCAAGTATCTATTTGGTTGATTAATACAAAGAAGAATAAAAAAGATGTTTTAAAGTGCACTGAAGCAATTGCTATTAAAATGTGTTGAAGCACACCAAAACATGTTTGCTCCAACGCTTTTGGTTTAATATGAAACATAAATGTCGCTTCGCATTTTGTCTGAAAACATTTTTATTTTTCCAGTGCACACATAAAAATCTGGAGTTAATTCTAACACTTTTTTAACTCCTTTTCGGTGATCCCTCTCGTCCATCCGTTTCTGGTGTTAAAATAAACGGAGTTAAGATGACCGTCTTTAAAAAGTGTCACATTAATCCTTACGATAGTTATTTCTATCTTTCAAGGAGTTAATATAATACAATCATCAAACCCTTCCCTCATAAATCACAATCAACCAATACGCGAAAAGAAAATAAGTGTAAATTACCACCTTTAGGATACTATTTTTACATTTTTGGATAAAATGTGGTGATAATTTCCACTAATTCAGAGAGAATACTTTACTATTCAGTGTAACTTAACTCCTTTTTATTCGATTAGTCCGTTTTCGATAATATGTTCACTATACGGTGTTAAACAGGAGTTAAGCTTATGCTTGTTGGAGTAAAATTATTTCACCTTTTTTTTAACACTTATTTCTAGAGGCATTTTAATCGAAAAAAGACAACAATAACACAAATTAGATAAGGATTAACAACTTTTCAGATAAAACTTTATCCAAATTTTAACACCAATTAGAAAGATAACAATTTATCCCGAAAATTTTTATGTGTGTGTGTAGTCGGCCTAACTTTATAATTGTTGATTATATCGCATCTGATTTTTTTTCTCAGTGCAGTTAAGGGAACCTTGTAGACTAATAATTATATTGCCGAATACAAACAAGTGCTTTTTTCAAAAATTATATTTTGCTTATACACCATTATAATATTACAATGAGATTAGAAGAAAAGAATAAAATATTCAAATTACTAGTTATCCCTGTCGCTATTAGGGAAGGAAAGATAAGTTTAACGCGATTGTGATGGTAACTTCCAATGTAACTTTGTAACTAACTAAATTTGGTTCTTACTAATCAAGTATATTAATGTAACTGAATATTTTTACTCTATTTCAATTGCATTTTAATTAGTTTCATTTAACCACTAAGTATCATTAGTTATAGTGAAGTAAACTAAACTGAAATTTATTTTGAATTTCCTATGTGTAAATGTTTATTAGTTTAAAAATCGTTGAAATTTGTGAAGTAGAAATATCTTTGCGGTTTACCTAAAGCAAAAAAAAAACACACGACTCGAGTTAATCTTGTTATACCTATAGATATCGTCATTGCAATAAAATAAAAAAAGAACAGGAAAGATAAACGTGACAAATTTGGTGCCGCATAGATTAACACGCCTAACAGCCTCTAAATTAAATTGTTATTAAAGCCAACGTTAATTGCCAATCTAACGACAATTATTTATTTCGAATTAATTGATTTTATCTTTTATGTTAATTTCAGCCTTAATTAATTATGTTAATTTAAGTCCTCCTCGCGTAGAAAAAAAACCAAATATAAATTTATGCTATCGTAGCCGGCAAATCGACGTTGTTCACGACTAACTAACTACTACCTGTGCAAACGTGATTGGAGATACAAATCAAGCACCAGTATACGAATTTACGGTATAGCATATTCAGACCTAATCTCAGCTATTGAAATAATATTGTTTCCATGATAACATGAACTATGCACCGGTTCCAATTATTATAGATTGTTAATTAAGGTCGCCCCTCATCTCGACCTAACTGTGTTTTTTTTTTGTTTTCGAAATTGAAATTCGAAAATTACGAAACCATATTATAGCAGTATTATACACGAGAAACAATCAATAACAGAGTAATTTTTTTATTGGTTTTTAGACGAGAAGCTCATATTTCCAAATTGCATCGTTTTGATGACTCCCCGAAAAGCTCGGTGCGAAATAGTTTTTCAATTAAATACTTTAAATTTACAGCTATCTGTATTTTGTTGATACGACGAGTCTCAGGGAGTCCTCAGTGTTTATAACTGTCGCTAATAACAACCGCGTCGATTGTTTAAAGTACCTTTACATTGAACTAATAACCGCGAGAGAGCGTCTTGGCTTCGTTATCACTAGTTATCACTGGACGTACCAAGTGTGACCAATTAGTACCCGGAATGGCCGCGTAGTGTCACTCATGATGTACGGTTGAGTATTGATAGGTACTTGGCCTACCATATAAAACGCCACATTATTTCAAAACAAAATTTTATTTATTCAATATAAGACTTACATATTTAGTAAACGTTCATAATGTACTTCTCAGTTCCTTTAAAAAATTCTTTGTCTAGGGCTGCGCATATAAATCCTTAACGGTACATATGATTTCGACATTTGTTGAAAATCTTTTACCCTTCAAATATTTTTTTGAGTTTTAGGGACAAATAATACTCTGGTGGTATTAAATCCGGAGAATAGGGTGGGTGGTCAACTAACTCAAAACCAATTTCGTCAATTTTCTGCAGTGCAGTCAGTATAATATGACCCTCTGATACTTCTATCCTTTTCCAAATAGTGTATCAGAATGATCCCATTTTTGACTTACAGAACTGAAGCAAGAATCTTGCAAGCCGATTCTTCAATACGAAATTTTCGGGTTGTGGAGAACCAGAATGCTTCCACTCTTTGGATTACTCTTTAGTATTTGAGTTAACCGTGTTAACAAACCGATCCAAAAAGTTTGAGGAATCTTCTTCGAAACGGCGACAAATTTCCTTCGACGTTGTCAATCGAATGCGCGTCTGATCAGCATTCAAGCATCTCGGAATCCATTTGGCCGAAAGCTTTCTCATACCCATGTTGTGATGAACGATGTAAAACACACGTTCATAGGAAATGTGTAGGCGACAATGTGGTCCACCTTGCTTTACCTTCTGACTCCATTTTAGATTTTCCGTTTAAAAGGTTGATCAAAACTTAGTTTTACTTGACACATCTTATTTTGCATTCAAATATTATGAGAAGCTTATGTTATCATCATGTATGTGGAGAAGCTGAATTTGTTGTACAAATAAGAACTTGTATTATTATAGTTACTTTTGTACTTTATCATTGTACTTGCTTGTGGTTGCAGTGCTACATATATGTACAATCAAAACCAAAGGTAGTGTCGCAAGAGGAAAGAAAATCATATATTTTACTCGCAGCCTCTTTCTTCCTATTATGCAGAAGAAGGTTTCAGTTGCAGACATATGCATAAGTGATCGGGTTGCACTATTAATTTTAAGTTGAAAAGAATGCTCCGATATTATTATCATTACGCATGATTATCTTCCAACTTTCTCGTTCTAACTCTGGCATTAAACTTTTGCTTGTTCTGTTGGCCCCAGGGAGAATAAGATTTAACATTTGAGGAGAAACGTGGAAATGCAACTATCTATGCTATCTATGAGTAAATAAGAGGTAAAGAACAATGGGAAATGGGAAATTGGCCCAGAACTAACTATTTCAATTAAAGCACGCTCTCGAAAAAATGTGAACACTTCAAAATAATTATCATTTTTCATACATTAGGTCAAAAATCGGTCGCAGGATGTCGCGACGTAAACTATTGATTACTAAAGTGACCTTTGATTAAAAAAAAGGATAGTCAGTCTGAGTTCAATTGTTTCTTAAATGTCAGTTTGAACCGTGTTTGACAATCGGTACCGAAGATGAGTTCCAAACAACAAGCGTTACGCGTATAATACAAAGAGAACACCCAAGAATGTCGTACAGGGTGATTGAAAAATTATTGAAAATTGCAAAGTGAACTTCCAAGAAAGATTAACGATAAGTAGGAGGCCAAGTTCGGGTAGAAAAGCTGGTCCAGTATGTAAGAAGACGGAGAAAATTGGAGAGGAACATTTTATCCAAAAGCCTAACAAATCTGTAAGAGATGTCGCAAGGAAAATTGATAAATCATTATCATACGTACAAAAAGTAAAAAATAGAAATGGTTTAAGGATTTTCAAAGTCCAAGAGGTACCAAATAGGGTTTTTTGAATAAATAATAGTCTGCGGAGAATAGGGCGGATGGTCAACCAATTCAAAACCAATTTCGTCAATAAAGGCACCTTTAAAAAGTTTTCCGCGGCCTTTTCTCACAATTTCTTTTACCTAATTTAGTTAACAACTCGGTATAATATGCTCCCGTGATGCTTCCAAATAATCTATTAGAATTATCCCATCTTTGTCTCAGAAAACTGAAGCAAGTCTATTTTTGAACACGAAATTTTTTTGATCGTGGAGATCCAGAATGCTTCCACTCTTTGGATTTCTCTTTAGTTCTAGGTTATAGTGATGGATCCACATTTGGTCCATATTAACAAGCCGATCCAAAGAGTTTTCGAAATCTTCTTCAAAGTGGCGGCGGATTTCTGCCGACGTCAATCGAACGCACTTTTGATAAGTAGTCAAGCACCTGGGAAATTATTTGGCCAAAAGCTTTCTCATGCCCTAGTCGAGATGAACGATATGAAACACGTTCATAGAAGATGTGCAATGCTTTTGCTATATGTTTGAGATCAATTCGTCGATCTTCTAAAGGCATATCATGGACAGCATCAATGCTTTCAGGAATGGACACAGAAACAGGTCTTCCAGAACGCTGCTTTTCTTTGAATCTGGTCTTGCTCTTTTAAATTTCGAAATCCAGTTTTTAATAGAAGTGTATGAAGGACAGTGATCACATAGCAACCGTATTCAGTTTTGCCTACTAGAACCTTTCCAGGCTAATTAAATATCGATACTCCCTCGTACTTGCCTCAATACTCCCTCGTACTCGTCTCAATACTCCCTCGTGCTTGTCTCGATACTCCCTCGTACTCCCTCGTACTTGTATCGAAATCACATGGTCAACTAAATTAGTTTGAGAATCTTTCAGTGCTGGAAACGTAAGAAATGACTGCTCAGGTGCAATTTTTTGTTGCGTTCATGTTTATAACATCATTTCTCTAGCGGCATCTTCACAATGTATGTGTGTGCTAGTTATGATGTTATCACCAAGCATTTTGGTGCTCTAAACACTTGTCAACCCTCTGTTCAGTTGTCAGCTAACACATTATATTAGATTGTAAGAATTATTTAAGTATTTAATAGTTTCTTAAATCATAATTTTCATGTTTTACACATTTTATTTATTAGATGGCTATCAGTGTAATTACGATCTCGAGCAATAAAAAAGAGAAAAGTTAATTTGAATATTCCTCGTACGATAATTTTATTAAAACGCGGACACTTTTTATGAAATACGTTTTAATTACTTTTTCAAGCGAACGCTTTAATTAGGAAAAAAAAAGTGAGAGAGAGTCTCATTTCAGCCCATTTGAATATCCAACATAAAGCGCACGGACTCAAATATAAAATTATCACATGCTTAAGCAACCATAATATCCGATACTACAATTTATATGGCGAGCTTAAAATCATTTTCTATTCACCAATTAAAATGTAATTAGACAGAAGTTCAGCACGGAATTATGTTCGTTCGAAATTTTTCGTCGTAATGCTGCTCGCGAGCCGCAACTTGAACAATATTTCTTTCCGGACGCGTTATAATACACATGTTACGCCTCTTTTCAAATTAAAATATATATGTTTTGCATACCACAATGATTTATGTGTGTACACTCGTAATCCTTTTTGCCTTTGCCTTTTTGATTTGTTTGCATTACATTTTTGATTATGCACGGAATATGTTTTTGTTTGCGCGAATACTTTTGGTTAAATGAAACATCCAAATTTAAAATCGACGTTTTAGTTATTGCTTCGTAATGATCAACAATGAAAAAAAATTACATTTATTGTCAACGAACTGTGGCGAATAAATAACCGAAAATTTGTATGTAGACGTAAAAACCGCGCAATTTGCGGAAATATTACATTCGATCGAAATTCCCATTTATTAATAGCCTTTTATTTTTAATTTCAGATATTGTTGCTTCGCCCATTGAAGGAGAGAAACCGTACGGTAAGCCTGTTTTAATTGAAACTTCTTAGAACACGTAAAAAATAGTATTTTTTTTGTTAACCAAGGTCTTACCCTTGCTGAATATTCATCGAGAATAAATTTAGAAAGAGCTTTCTTTTTTTTTATGACTTTTCGGACAAAAAGGTTCTTGAAAAAGCAGTTATAAAAAAATCTACTTTCTCCTCCGATATTTGCACACTTTATTTTCTGCGCATTTTTTAAGCTCCATTAATAAAACGGTAAAAATCGGCAAATAGACACCCACCCTTGAAGGGCCGGCGCAATAAATCGTAAATTTGTGGAATCGCTTTTAAGGTTGTTTTGCCCTTATGATTGGGGGGGTCTTGAACAAGTGTTTCGAAATTCTTTCTCCGCGCAATAAAGGCACCAGTACCAAAACGTTAACAGCCTCTCGCGACTTTTTTACAGAAGGGTGACTAAGCTTATGGATATCACGACATTTTTATAGGGGGGTAACTTCAACAGGTTTAAATGTGTTTTTCATATCACATATACATAACCCAAGGGATTTCACCCTCGCATTACTTACATATGTCTCAATGTCAGCAGGTGGATTTCTATTTTGATGTATATCACACAATTCATTATTTTAGACTATAAAAGCTATAAAAGAAACTATTGAATTATGAAATACTTTAATCTTGCACAGAGTTCACTGTACAACACTTGCTCGCGTCTTATTAGGCAATTTCTGTTTAATTTAAGAAAAAACATGTTGGATTCTATTTCATTGAAACACCCTATATAGTAATGAATTTCTGCAAATAAATATCAATAATTTATATGAGTGCTGCTTAAAACTTGTCGATTGAAATAAATTTTGTCAAACAACTATTAATAAAAGGCAATAATTAAAAGAGTCTCACATACCGCCTACGTTAAAAATAAGCGTTGAAATGTCTACTGAAACGTAGTAAAGATTTGTGGCGCTTTTTACGGTCGTTTTTCTTTGAAATAATAATTGAAATCATATATCAACATCTTGACAGTGGTTGTATTTAAATTTATTTCATAATTCAATTTGCCTACTGAATATTCATGAGCCGCATTCGAAGCTTAAATTTCGGACCCTTTACCGTTCTCCGTTTGCTCGTGATTTTAATTATTTAAGTATTTAAATTCATAGAACAATGTTTATTTAAATCATTTTCTGTTAATTTTTTTTTATAATTGCATTTTTGCCCGTTAATTAATGCAAATGAGCTTAGCTTTTGTCTGAAGTGTAACAATATTTACATATACGTATGCCTCGCCTTTCATAACACTTTTTATTACAACGGCAGCGAGTGATTATCATAAGATGTATAAAATGTTTCATTGTAGCATTGATGAGTTCGGAACCTTCCTAGAAATTAAATCTTCATCGTAAAAAAATCTTGATTTCGCATGAGATAGCACACCCTCCGAGCGTTTTGTTTTTTTCTGCTTTTACCTGCACCTTGGCTAATGAGAAAATCCTTAAAAGACTTTACCTGTGCGGAACCCTTAAAATGGCGCCAAACGGCTTCAAATCATTCTCGTCGTTAAACATTCCGTGCATAGGGAATACATTTGCCAATGTTCGTAAACAACAAACAAATTAATAGACCTGAAAAAACAATATTTTCGTGCACCGCTGACTCTCGACTTTAATTTGCGTAGAAAACCTTCGAACAGATAAGCGTAAACCAGCGTTTATTTCAAATCCTAGAAACTCCCAGCACCGATCGAAAAAAAAGATACAAATAAATTATATAATAAATCCCCAAATAATGAAACACAATTTTTCTACTCAATTAGTGCTCGAATGTTTCCTTACTTTGACCTTCCAACTGTTCTGAACGTATCTGTAAAATAATCAGAAAGCAAAGTAGAAAAAGACAACCAGAAAATTGATAAATAAATGCTTATTGTCAATTATTCAATTGAAATCAATTTTTTTCTTGCTGGTACGTGCAGGTATTTAGTCAGTGCTGCAAAATATTATGCAGAAAATAAGTTGCAGTGAAACGGTTTAAAACCGGTGCTTTCTAGATTCATTCAAAATTGTTTGGGAAACGGATCAACAGAAAAAAGTGAAACAAATTTACGTAATCTTGTTACTCACGGAATACACTTTCCATAAAATACCAATTTGAGAGAATATTTTAAGTTTAAATGCTCAATTGTTTTTTTTTTATTTGAGGCTCTTTGTTCGCCACCAAAAATATCGAAGAAATACTTTTGCATCGACTGTTCCGTTAAAGATTTTCTTTGTCGATTTAGTTTCAGTTTCAAATTAAAAATAATAAAATTATGTTGTCCACAATGATGCCCCGCTTTCACTTAAATGAACTTTACTGAATTTTCAGAACGTGATGTCGAAGAACGCTTACTTTTTCTAGTGTTTGTTCACATTAAGTTATATTTAAGTTGTCGTAAAACGCAGACAGTTTTAATTAATGAAAATGAATGCATATTTCATGGGCTCAAAACGAAATGGGTGTAGTATCTACCATCCCTTTATTAGAATGATTTAATTAACCTGAGTTTCTTAAAAGAAATTAATATAGTGACCCTTCAACGAAATTTTTAGTAAAAATAATAGCAATAACTTTTTTTTCATTCTCAGCTTTCAACTTAAAAAGATAATAATTGATTAAAAAAAGGTGTACTTATGTCGTCACATACAACTAATTAAGATTATAAAAAAAAACATTTTTAATTCGATGTACAAATACGATTTTAATTGTTTATAATATCTTGTTTATGCTCATCCAGCAAATCATTATGTGTCCGTCATGCAAATTTAAAAATAATTTGAATATGTTTGCCAAAGTTTCTAAATTTGAATTATATAAAACACTAACAAGAACAAAAGTTAATAAATAAAACCTCTGTGGTACAACACACGCTAATTTTAATTAAATTAGTATCATGATTTATTACATATTTATGAATGCATGATGTTTGCGTAACATTAAAATTTTAAGCAGCCACTTTTTTTTTGCTCATAGTAAAATGATTAAACATGCTAATTACGCTATAAAAGATTTATGTGCATGTAAAATTAGTCAAATTACTTCGTAACCTGGTAGCCAAAGGTGTCTTTAAAAAGATCGAGTTTTTACGTCTCCCTTAATTTACTAAAATATACCTGCAAAAGCCCCACATATTTTAAAATACATTAACTCATAATCCCGCAGCTGACTGTCCGTAAATTATTACAGAAGAAGAGCGGCAAAAAGCAAAATGTATAGTTAATGATTGAAATTCGGGTGAATTTTTTTCGGACCCCCGTTTCCCTCAGCTCGAAACTTGAAATTATATTAAGTAAGTAGTAACCACCGCACCGAATCGAAAGAAAAATGAGCGGGCGAATGCGCGTCGGTCCTGAAGTCCTCTCGCGTTAATTATAAAAGGCAAGGATCATTTTACTATTATTACGTAACATTTTTGTCCATTAAAGTGAAGAGGAAATAAAACTGCTGAGCAGAAAAGTGAATGAACGTAACTTCACAGAAAAAGAATGTAAAATACTGCTACTTTCCATTTACGGTTATGGCGAAAAACGTGCAAATATTTTATATCTTTTCCTTTTATTTCAACTCTTTTTTTCTATCGTGCTTGCGCTTGACGCGCTCGTATAAAAGGATTATTTAAAATATTTGAGAAAATTTCTCAATTGCGTGGATACCTCGGTGCGTGAGACCACACAAGCAGCGTACGTACGAACTCGTACATAAGCTTTTCTAGGCATTTAAACATGTATACGCAAATTATTATTTCTTATAGTAATAGTATATTTCCGTTTTCGTTTTACTTTATGTTTATTGCTCTGCTTTGTCGCACGAATGATTCGAGAATTTAAAAAAAACAAGCATTGTGAGAACAACTATATCAAAAATTACTAACCTGTGTACAGGTATCCAAACATCTCAATTCAACAACAAACCAATATAAATTACATTTTATAAGTGTTTGTAATAAAATGCTTCGTTTAAGAAATGACCATTTTCAAAATAAAACTTGTTACATACTTAATATATTACTTTTTCTGTTGTAATTTGCTACAGATTGGATTGGATCATTTGTAATTGTTAAAAATTTATTTATTTTGAAATCGACGATTAAATTTCCAACTTCTACTGGAAACTAGATGCACCGATTTCGGTCCGTAACACCATTGCCATTATTAGAAAAAGAAATATCGTATTTAAGTTCAACTATTTTGGAGTTACTGAGCGTTTCGAAAAGTGCATTACACTTAGCATAAAAGGACCGCCATAAATAGTCTTATTTTTAAATATTCAGTCTTCAGGCTTTCACGGCCGTCGTTGATTGCTGCTCTTCGGTTGTTTTTTCGGGTTCTCTGCCGTGTTCACATCACTTCTGAAAAAGATCACTGCCATGTTCACTTCACTTCTCAAGAAGATCACGACTGGACGATCGAAACGTCAAGTTCTATAAACTTTCAACACGGCAGAGAACCCCAGAAACGAAGAGCAGCAATTTTAAATATTCGTTTCAACTGATGCTGTAGAGTTTGAATCAGAAGCAGAGGGAACTATTTCTTTACTCAACAAGACTGCCACTTATGCAAGACGAAAACAGAGAATAGATACAACATTCGTGATATTTTTTAGTGAATTTTGTTTCCTCTATTAGCAGTTATTTTTATTTTCCAAATTGTTTGATAAATGAATCAAATATGAACAATTAAAACTACCTGTTACTTTAAAAAAACCTGTGCATAAAAAACCCTCAAATTGAATGTCCTATCAAAAGCTTTTGAGGAAAGAAAAGTAGAATAGATTAACTTGAAGACTTCCACGCCTTCGGAGCTTTAGACTCGAACCGCAGCACCATTTCGCCTTTTACCGATATTCATTCTTATTATGATTTGGAGACGTATACGGTGCTGGTCTAAAGTCTCTTCCCTCTTTTTAATTTTGGAAACAAATAAGATAGAAAGTTCAAATAAAACGAAATCAAAGTAAATAAAAAATGCTAATTTTTGATACATTACGCCTTTGGAATATTCGCTAGGTGGCACGGCGGTATGAGCACCAAGAATTTCAAAATTAAAAAGACAGGGTGGCTTGAGCGGCACATCATTTAAAGGAATTTTAATTCTACATCCAATGCCATAGTCACTTTTTAACAGTCTTCATTTATTTTTAAGTTAATTTCAAAAATATGTGCTAGTCTAAAGCTGTTTCACCTCCATGTTAACTTTGAATCAAAAAATCAAAAAAGTTTGAACAAAAACCATTTAAAATTAAAAGTCCATGGTGCCCACCTAGCGGATATTCTAAAGCAGTTATATCTCAAAGATTAGCATTTTTATGTACTTTGATTTGGCTTTGTGTGAACTTTCTTGTTTGATTCCCAAATTAACAGAGGGGAAGGGATCAAACCATTAGTAAGAGCAAAGGCAGAGACCGTGAAGATGTTCTTCCATAACGAAAGGTCGGTAAAAGAAGAAGCTAAAAAATGAAATGCTCTAATAGGAAAAGATCTTTCTGTATGAAACTTTTACAGCACTTTTAGTTGAACCGGAAGGCGCTTTTAGTTTTTTTACTTCAAATCAAAATCTCTTTCGCATTTGGATCCTACAAATTTTACTTGGAACGTTATCAACAGTTAAAAGTTAACGGCTAACGAAATATATCGATTTTACACAGAGAAATCAGTTCCCACTAATACAGTTCGTTATTTCATCATTTCCTTTAACTCTTTTCTTTTGATGTTTAAATTTGGAAAACAAATTAATGGCGAGAAGAGGTCAATGGATAACAGCACTGAAAGGAGTAAAAGAACAGCAGGAAAAAAGATAAAATAAAAACAAATGAGTTCGATTAGAGAAGAAAAATTAATTAATTAAAAAGATCTTCGTGGCTTTTAAAGAATGAAACACGAACAATTACAAATTACCAACAGTAATAAATTAAAAATCTCTTTTTATGAAGAAAAAGAAGAATGAGTTAATGAATAAAATAAAAAGAATTAATTCATGAAGATTAGTGATTAGAAATAATAGTTTATAGTCGCATAATGAAGATAACGTTCGTTTCTTTTAATGGAGATCGAAAAAATATAAAACAAGTCGTAATTAATTATTTAATTAAATTTGCGAATTACTTAATTTTATGAATCAACGCTAAAATAGACGTAGATTGTTAAAAAAAAGAGCAAATGACAAAAAATGTTGATTAGTAGAGAAAATGAAGATTTCTATCAATTTACATTTAATAGACAATAAGTCGCGGCTTAAAATTAATGAATAATATGTCATAAATTGATGAAAACTTGGGAATTAATTTCATGGTTTGACAAGTGCATATTTTTTAATAAAGAAAAAGAAAGTAAGTCATAGTTGGCACAATGTCCCGAAAAGTGAAACATTGAATTGAAGTAATGAATAAAATAAATGAAGAAATAACTCTTGAAGAAGACCATGATTTTGTAATTTGTGAGAAAAAGAAATACAGTGAAAGCTCTCATAAGTGGATACCGACGATTCCAACTTTTTTGTCCGCTGTTATGAAGAAATAACGCTTGAAGAAGAAAATAATTATTACAGTGAAAGCTCTTATCTCAACTGTTCCAATTTTTTTGTCTGCTTATAGGGCTGTCCGCTTATAAGAAAGAGAGAATAAGAAAATAAGTCACAATTGACACAATGTGCCAAAAAAGGAAAGATTGAATTGAAATAATGAATAAAATAAATGAAGAGATAACTCTTGAAGGAGACAATGAGTATGCAATTTGTGAGAAAAGGAAATACAGTGAAAGCTCTCGTTCCAACGGTTCCAACTTTTTTGTCCGCTTATAGAGCTGTCCGCTTATAAGAAAGAAAGAACAAGAAAATAAGTCACAATTGACACAATGTGCCAAAAAGGAAAAGATTTAAGTGAAGTAAAGAATAAAATAAATGAACAGATAACTCTTGAAGAGGATGATTATACAATTTGTGAGAAAAAGAAGTAGAATGAAAGCTCTCATAAGTGAACCTAGCGGCTCCAACTTTTTTGTCCGCGTATAAGGAAGAAAGAAAAGGAAAATAAGTCACAATTAACACAAAGTGCCAAAAAGGGAATGATATAAGTGAAGTAATGAATAAAATAAATGAAGAAAACTCTTGAAGAAGACAATGATTATACAATTTGTGAGAAAAAGAAATACAATGATAGCTCTCATAAGTGGACATCGAGGGTTCCAACATTTTGTCCGCTTATAAGAAAGAAATAATAAGAAAATAAGTCACAGTTGACACAATGTGCCAAAAAGGGACAGAGTGAAGTGAAGTGATGAATAAAATAAATGAAGAGATAACGCTTGAAGGGGACAATGATTATACAATTTGTGAGAAAAAGAAATACAATGAAAGTTCTGATAAGCGGACACCGACGGTTCCAACTTTTTTGTCCGCTTATGGGGCTGTCCGCATATAAGAGAGAAAGAAAAAAAATAAATCACAATTGACACAACGTGCCAAAAAGGGAAAGATTGAATTGAAGTAATGAAAAAATAAATGATGAAGAAATAACTCTTGAAGAGGACAATGATTATGCAATTTGTGAGAAAAAGGAATACAGTGAAAGCTCTCATAAGCGGACACCAAATAATACCCAAAATTTTAATTCCAGAAAAATTTTTCGTTCATGAGAGACATCCGCTTCTGAGAGCTGTCCGTATGGAGAGCTTCCACTGTAATAAAAAATAGTGAATTTGTAATTTAAGAAACAGAATTGCGACCAACCGTTAAACAAAACAAATGACAATCGATCGATTAAAAAAAAATAAGAAAAATGACAACCGAATAATGAAATCCACAGAGTAAACATAAAACAAATAATGATGAATTAATAAATAAAATGCGTAAGGAAATTACTCCATTTTAAGAATCAACGATAAAATTAAAAATAAAATAACGTGTAGATTGTGAAAAAAAAACAAATGACTGTCGATTATTATTTCGATTTAAACAAGAAAATGAATAAGTCGCAGTTAGTAAATGAATAAAACGTCATAAATGATGAACATTTGCGAATTAATTTCAAGATTAAAAATGATTAAAACACGCGATTTGATAATGCAACAAATGATAGTCGATTAGTGAAGAAATAAAATTTTTTAGTGAAAAAGAGGCAAAGAAGTTACTATTACGTAATGAATAAAATTAATGAAGAATTAAGGCAATTAAACAATTTTTGAAAAAAATAAATAAATAAATAAACACAGAAAAAGCAATAATCAATGCGTAATCGCTGAAACAATCTGTTAACGAAAACAAATGACAGTCGATCAACGAGGATAATAAAGGTTTCTTTTGAAGAAAATTAAAAAATATAAAATAAGTGGCAATTCCAGGAGAATTAAATCAAAACTTAAATACACGTAGATTATTTAAACTAATACTATGGATTAGTGATATCTTTAAATTTAAATGTGAAAGTAGTTTCGTAAAGAAGAGTTTTACCGACGGTATACATATATTGATTTATAATAAATGATTGTCCTTTTTTATCGCCTAAAGCGAAATTAAGTTTCATACTTAAAGTTGAATGACGTTCATGTTTTACTGTTAATCTGAATTCGTATTCGCCATAACAAAATTAATATTTTTTGGTTTGTAATTTTTTTTATTATTTCTTCTTCTACTTCATACCAGATAAATTTCTTCTGATGTTATTTGAATAAAATCGTCACTATTTCATGAAGATCAACGCAAGACGTTACAAAATAAATGATAACGTCTAGGAACAAAAAAAGATAACGGATTAAATCAAAAATCCCTTCTTAAGTCAGTCAATTAAGCACCCTTCGTCGATACTATTCATGAGATGAATAAAAACATTAGTAAAATAATTTTTCAATTACTGAAATTTTTATGTCTCAGGAGATTGCCTAAATTCATATCAGCACCTTAGAATACCTTGAATAAAACGGAAACATTTAGTAAGTCGGTCGTAGCTGCAAGAGTAGTACGTTAATGAACCGAATAAACCTTCTGAGGATCTAAAAGAATGTTTGGGACACTTATTTGTAATTGTTCTTTTTTGCAAAATCCTGATTCAGGTAAATAACAAATGCCAATCAAGAAAGGATTTTTTCACTTGGCGCGGGACTGTATCACCACAACATGTAATCAAAAACAAATATGTTTTATTTTTGTTTTTTGTATTTAGTTATCCATCCAGTTACAATTATGTATAACTGTATTTATTCTGTTACAAAAAAACTCACGCTCACTGTCACTAAACACATTTCGTTTCTTGATGTACATGAATAAAAATAAATAAAAACAACGTTGTTAATTATCAGGACTGTTTCTTGAACTACGAAAACCGTAGCGTTTGTTTTTTACAGGCCAAGTTTTTGCAGATAGAAAAAAACAATAATTGGTTACAATGTTCTGCACCGCAGAACGTAAGTAACAAAGACAGAGCACATCTACATACACTCACCGCAAATTACAGTTCTTTAAATCCACTGTGTGTTTTGTAATCTTAATTTGCGTATCCTGACATAATAAACGAAGAAAAAAGCCGCGCAGAGAGAACGAACGCAGCTAATTCGTTTTTAATGTGACTACGACAATGATGCCGTAACACCTACCACCAGAACATTTTAATTTAATAATTTTTGACTGTGTACATTAATGTCACGGCAAATTAACAAATTTGACTGCGGGTCCCTTCGTCTGTAACGCGAAACGTCTAATTTAATCAAACACAATAAATTATATCAACTTCTCTTTTTTTTATATTTTAATTACGTTAACGCACCGACGCTAATTAATAACGCACGTTAACTTTTCAGGACACTCTTAACTTCCGGTAATTACAACAGTGTAGTTAGTTGATAAATTAACACTGAATCACGTAAACGTAAATTCTTGGCAACCGAAGTGATATAATCCGTGTGGAAAAACCGTTTACATTTACAAAGAACACTTGTAATTTATTGCGAGTTGTCATTGAGCACACAACTTAAACCGAGTTCATATATGCAAATTTTCTAATAAGATTGCTATTGTAATTGACATCATTATTAGTTCGGATTTTTTGTTAAAACTGGGCAATTTACATTTAATAATACTCGTACAATAATAATCTTAATATTATAAAGATCATTTGATCAGGAATGTATTCGATTAGGTAGGTACGAAACGTATCTCCTCAAAATGAGAAAGGCAGGCGGCGAGCAACTAATTTGTTTGCGGATTATGCAGATGCGTCCTTCATTACAGTTTTCAAAATGATGGATGAGTTTCGGAATATTATTATATCTTATTTCGGGAACAAAAAATTCCTTGTGAATGAATGACGCTGCGCTAACAACCGTGGAAATTAATTCGAGAATCTACGAGTAGTTTGCGTTGGGGCAGGTCAGTGGACGTACCTGGATTTTGGATACGAAATGTGACCTAGCCGTTATACATTCGATAGAAAAAGTCTACCAAGAAATAACGTTACATGCACTACTTAAATAAAGACAATTACATTTCATATTTATTTTTTTTTTTAATTAATTTGTAATAGCATACAATTGGTTGTAACTTAAAATACTCTTAAATTGTAAATAAATCCATCAGCATAATATCTTTGAAACTGTATTCTCTTTGTTATTTGAGCATTCCTCGTATAAGAAAATTCAGTGTAAACGTATTTATTACTCTTAACAATAAAAGAATGTGCATTTTACACGAATGTTGTTTTCACGGCTTTCGCAAATGAAGCGTACAAAGAAAAAGTGCAAAGACTGCGGTGCTATGTAAATCCGCTTTGGTCTGCAATAAAATTCAATTATTTATAAATAAATATATCATTATAATGAGAATTCATAAATATTAATGCAGAAAGCAACAAAAACTGGAGCGCATATTCTAAAGCCAAAGGTTCTGCATTATTAATACCAACATAAAATTCCAAATAAGTATCGTAATATATTCAGGTCTAAACAATAAACTTCATTTTGTAATACAAACAGTTTCTTTATAAACGCCGAGAGAAAAATGGCAGCCGCTCGGTTTATTTGCTCGCGTGATCGTGGGAATTGTGTGGCAAAATCGGTTTTTAATGAATATCTGCAAATCGTAACGAAAAAAGCGAGCAATTTCCATAAGCATTACTGCAAATTACAGTCTAATTAAGATCAATGTCTACAATTGACGCAGATATTTTATTAAACATGAGTGGCTGACTGGCTGGCTGGTCTATTTAAACGCGATTATAATTGTCGTCTTATGTCATACGATATTAACTTTTCGTTGAAGTATTTTATCAAAACTTTACGTTCCTAAAATTGCGATTTTCTCTCCATACGACGCCCACTGATGTTCCCAATTTCCAGCAGATCATAATGAACTTGTTGCAACAAGCATACAAAAATATAAACTAACGCAGAGGTTCTCTTTTCTAACTGTAACCATTCCATGAATCACACGAAAGATATAACAAATTTGTGTCACGTGTCAAAATTAGTAACGCTCGTGTCGCAATCTATCATTAAAATCTCTAAATTTACTGCAAGTTGAATTTAAATAAAACTTCAACCTGCTGCAACCGAGGTGGTGGTTATTAAAACAGTATTATTCTTCACCGTGAAGTATCATTTCGTTTTTAAAGCGCAATTAATTATTCACAAAACATTTTCAGTGCCCGACGCTAATAAAATATTGTAATTACGTTGTCCGATAAATAGCGATTTTTTTTCTTGAAAAAACACACCGGTGTTCCAGTTCAGTTGCTAAGCAACATATTTTGAAGCACGCCATTATATCTCTTATTACATCCGCACGTTGTAATTATAATATTTTAAACCGACCCAAATTTACCGTATTGTAATTTATTAATTTAATTTCAGAACAATCCAGGTCTAATCTGGGGTGGGTTTTTTTTAAGCCGCGTTATTTTCTACCTGGTCTTTTTTGACCGGAGCGTTAACGGTGTATGAAGGCCGGCGAAGGAACCGAAAATCAGATAACTGTACCTTATACTCATCCACATTATAAAACGTATGTTTATATCAACTAATACGCTCCAACATTAGAATTATTGGCCTAATTGATTTTAAACGGTGTTAATGAACAGCAGCAAAAAAAATTCTTACGATTTGATGACAGAGTATGTTACCGATAAGTAATATTCATTATTAATAGCTGCTTTCATGACAAGCGCCATCATTCGGGGAGGAATAAAATTTATTTTCTCGAGGACGGTACTTTATTTTACCACATAATAGTTGAGCAGTAAAAGGAGTCCTACGCATAAAATTCAACGTCAAATTGATTATAAATAATGGACCATTTAAGTAGGCGACGGACGGGAGGCTGCAATTTGGTCATTTCGATTTTTAAATAAACGCGGGTTTTATTGAATACTTTATTTCATTTGAACGCATATGTAATTGTAAAATTGATAATTAAAAATTGCATCCACTATCTCTTATTACTAACTAGCGCTAACTCTAACTATAAATAAGGTGCTTCAAAAATGTATCATCCTGTAAATTATTCTTAAAAAGGAAGACAAATTGTGTTACACACTTGCCATGTCTTAGAACATGTAATTTATTTCCACTTACAAATAATTAGTTAGGTTTTTTCTTGACTTAGAAATTTTGAAATGAACAGTGAATTGTATCAAGTAAATAAAATTGGGACTTGCACGTCTAAAGTTGTTAATTTATGGCCTACTTGTGTTAAAAGTGGTGCAAAAAAAATTACTGGCGAATCCAAAATAGATATTATTACAAAAATAAGTTAACTTCCGTTTCACATTAGATTTCAATCACGCAAAAGTATATCCTACGGATTCTCTTACTTTTTATTTAGAACAACATTGTTAATGTAGTTTAGAAAGAGATATGATAATAATACTAATAACAATGGCTATAGAGATATTAATTACAAACATAACTAAAAAGAGAATAGAAATTACAACTAAAAGGAAAATAGAAATTATAACTAAAAAGAAAATAAAATAAGTACGTACTGGAACAGGCAATGTTTCGACAATATCCTTCTATTCTTACACTTAACCTATCACTCTTTATTTCTTCTTTAATCATTACTGAGGCACGAAGTAACCCACATATAATCGTATCCCCCTTACCTTTCAGTGTGGGGTTTGTTGATTTATAAGAGAGATTGCTTAGTACAGTACACTATCTCTATTCTTAACTATTCCTAATCTATCTTACTGTTAAACTGTTTGTTCTAATTCTCCTTACATTAATGTAATCCTCGCTTTGTTTAATTAAATAAAATGCCCTTTCTATTCTTCATACACAAACTTCCTCCATAATTTTTTGTCTCTTGCTAGTATCTTTCCCTCGTTCCATGTCGTCTCCTTCTTTATCAGAATTTTTCCCAGTATCTTATTCCTGTGGTCTTCCTCTATTTCTTTTTCCTGTCCTCCTTGATTCCCATACTTTCTTTACCGGTCGACTGTCGTTCATCCTTCATCAGCTTAACTGTTGTCTTTCCACAAATTCTGATACTGATGTTATTTCCATTTCTTCTCTAATTTGTGCGCTTCTCATTCGGTCTCTTAAGTGACTCCTTTAACTTTCCTTAGATATTTCATTTCTGTGGCTTCTAGTCTTCGTTTCAAACGCTTGTTTAATGTCCACGTCTCGCATCCATATGTCATCGTTGGTCTGAAAATTGTCTTGAATACATTCAATTTTGTTTTTCGTGTTATTTCTTTTTTCCCGATAAAGTTCTTATTCATGGCATAATACAGTTTGTTAGCCTTTTCTATCCTTTCATTTATTTTTGTTTCTTGCCTTCCTTGTTCATCAAACATGACTCCCAGGTATCTAATTTTCTGTACTTGTTCTATTCGTCTTCCTTGTATCTGTATGTTTGTCTTCTTATGTTCTTTAGCTACAACCATTATTTTTGTCTTATCTGTATTTATTCTCATTTTGTTCTGTGTTAGTATTTCATCCCATAGTGTCAGGTTTGTTTGTAGGTCGTTTTCATTTTCTGCGAGAATAACCACGTCGTCTGCGAAGGCGCATGTAGATATAGAAATTGGTTGTAGATTCCTGTATCCTACGTGCAGATTCTTCATCTCTTGTTGACATTTCCTTATTATATCGTCCATGAATATTGTAAATAGGACTGGACTTAAGGCTCCACCCTGTCTTAGCCCCTCTTGTGTCTGGAACTCCTTTGAAATGTTGTTACTGCTAATGACCTAGTTTCTTGTATTTCTGTACAGATTTTGTATGACTCGTATCAGCTTTGTTTCTACTTTTCTTGAATATAAACTTTCCCATACTTTCTTACGTGGTACACTGTCGAAAGCCTTTTGTAGATCTAAAAATGCTAAATATGTTTTCTTGTTATATTGTATCCTCTTCGCAACTATTTCTTTTATTGTGAAAATATGATCTTGTGTACTCCTTCCTTTTCGGAATCCACTTTGGGCCTCCAATAATGTATGTATGTAACCCTTGTACGTAGTTTTGTTTCAATTATTTGTTCGTATATCTTGAGGGGTATACTTAATAATGTAAGTAGTAACCCACAAACTAAAAATTATTTTTCTAGTTCCCAAAATTAATACATATTTATTGCAGACATTAACTATTGCATATGAAAAGGATCACTCAAAAAACATTGTTTTATGAATTGGCGGGGTAAATGTAATATTTAAATTATGAACAACGTTCTGTAAGTTATTTTATAAAGGTAACGTGGCTCTTTATAAGTAATAATTTGATGGTAGAGAAAAGCGGAATACAATTTTCACCGGTTACTCACCAACTTCTGACAGCATCCAGCAAATGCGTTGATTTCTTTTGATACCAAATATTAGTCTTAAACATGCATTTGAACTTTTTGAATTCTGTATACATCGGACGAATCAATACGTGAGTCATAAACTGTGACAGTTAATTGAATTGAGACAGCACTGAAGCTTCACACAAGCATATTTTAATTTCTTTTTTTAATGAGTATCTCCCTGTTATCCCAAATTAAAGAAACGCTATCGTTTATATTCGAGACCTTCAAATTAACCGATGACGAAGAATACTATCGTATTCATAACAACTACAAACAATTCTACAACTACATGACCGAGTACGAAAAGAAATATGCCAACTGGCTTTTGTATAGAAAATGCAAACAATAAACAAAAAGTAATGCGGCAAGTCATTAACAATGAAACCGGCCGTCAAAAAAAATCAAGACCTAATACCAGCCTATCTAGTAATGATTTTAATATATTCTTCTCCACCGTTGTGGAAAGCAACATTCAAAATTTGCCTCAAACAAGTTCAGCTGTACAAAATAAAATACCTGAGATTAAGAACTCCATCTTCCTATAGCCTACGACACCCCACGCGATCGAAAATATAGTCTCAAATATACGGGAGATCATTACAATATAAATACCAGACTCCTCAAAGAAATAGCCCCAGCTACATCATATCCTTTATCAATAATAGTTAATTCCTGCCTCACTACTGATACTTTTTCTAAAAACCTAAAAATTGCAAAAGTTTTTCCCGTATACAAAAAAAGGCGATCCTGAAGAACTATCCAATTATCGCCCCACATCCATTTTACCTGCTCTGTCTAAAGTTATGGAGGTAGCAATCCTACATTCCGCTAACAAACATGGTAGACAATTTAGCTTCAGGAGAGAACTGTGTACAGCATCGGCAATCCAAAACAACATTGGTTGCCTTGGAAGAGCTTTTGATTGTATGCCTCATGACTTATTTCTTGCGAAAATGGAGCAATATTGATTCAGAGGGACAGCTTTAAAACTAATATCTTCCTATTTGAGCGATCGTAAACAATATGTGGAAAATCTTGGTGCTAGAAGCACAATAATGCCAGTCACGCGGGGTATAGCGCAAGGTTCGATACTGGGTCCTCTCTTCTTTATCCTCTTTATGAACGACCTCCCTTCATACATGGAAAACTCTACGGTTCTGTATGCGGACGACACCACGGTATTACACAGAAGTAAGAATCTTGATGCAATCGAAGATATGTCTGTAACCTCGTCAACGAAATTAACGGATTGGTTCAACTCCTATGAGCTTTGCTCAAATAATGAAAAAACCGAAAAAATTTTGTTTACTTCATCAAGAAGAATGGACCCTTCAAAAATAAAATCCATTAGATACCTTGGAATCCATCTTGATTCACGGCTTACTTGGAAGCGCTAGAAGTATTTACGCAATAAGAAGAATTGCAGCTATTAGCACGTATTATTCTCTGTTTTACTCAAGAATGTCCTACGGCATCCTTTTTTGGGGTAGATCTTCGGGCGGCCAGACATCCTCCTGCTCCAGAAGAAAGCAATCAGAGCTATAAACTCACTTCCTCAAACAGTCCACTGTAGACCATTGTTCCGGAAGTACAAGATACTTTTATATTTACGCTTCGAGATCTACGGGTGCAACGAAGTCGACACTTATTTCCTACCCGAGAAGCTGACAACCTTCTGATACCTTTTAACCTTTTATCTCTGACATCAAATCTGATGGGCTTAGGATGTTTAATATACTCCCTGTACCGTAACACGATCTGGCGTAAAAGAGAAATATATCTGTGTAACGCCAGCGTAGTAGTGAATGCTACTGGATTTTAGTTGCTCTGTAAAGTTACTCGTATATATGGAAAACAGCAGCGGTCCCAAAACTGAACCCTGAGGAACTCCTGAAAGAATCGGCCGAGCAGATGACACACATTTACTGATCAGGACGCGCTGACACCTATTTCTCAAAAAGTTATCCAAAAGGACACTACTACTATATAATGGAGAATCGAGATCAGTATGTCATGAACGATTGTATCGAACGCCTTTGAAAAGTCTAGCAACATTGATACAGTCAAACATCCAGTGTCAACAGCTCCGCAAATATCATCTGTAATGTTTAAAATCGCTGTAGTGCAACTATGCGCGGTCTGAAACCTGACTGTGTGATTGGCAATAAATTATTCTTTGTCAAATAGGTTTGTAATTGTTAGGACATTATTTTCTGCAATATTTTCGATATCACAAGTAAAATACTTATTGGACGCAAATCTTTAAGTTCAGTAAGTGAGCTAATCTTAGGTATCGGGATAACATGAGCAATCTTTCACTCTGACGGATACACACCATAATTAAAACAAAAATGTACAATATGAGCTATGCAAGGTAGAATGAAAGGACAACTTAATTTTAAAAACAGAATACCTGTACCATCAGAACCAACTGCGTTAGTTTTAATTGATAACAATAATTTAAAAATTGAGTCTTCACTAACTAGGCTGAAATCAAATGAATCTGAGCTATTTTTTGTATTATTTTCAGTTGAATTAGGCCAGGTTTGTTAGCATTCGGCAAATTAACAGCAGAAATAAAGAAAGTATTTATTCTATCTGGATCAGTCAGTTGTACAGGTAAATTATGATTTTGAGTTTTTTTTGGATAAAATTAACCTTATGCCAAAATTCCGAGATGTTATTTGATTCAGGCTTATTTTGAAGATATTCTGGGAGCTTTTGAACAGTGGAAAGAAATAATGGTTAAGCGTATCATTGCTGAAGAGAATTAATTCGAGCATATTTGAAATAAAATCCTAGAAAGTATTAACCGTGTTTTTTATTCTCAATAAATTCAGCTTGACCCTCGTATGTACCGATGATGAACGCATCGTATAAGTGCCTTAAACGCTACGAGATTAATTAAAATCAATTACGTTTCCAAAGGTGCACAAAAGTGAAATATTTGCATCGGAAGCAAACATTAATTTACGACAGGTGATTCCGTCGGTTTTAAAAATAATACAGCGAAGACACATATTGAATTTTGTTAGATTTTGTACAAATTTATGTAAATAGATATAACAATAGAATTTGTTTCTCATTGAACGGCGCACACGAAATTATTGTCTGGTTGTCATCACCATTTCATTGTTGTTAGCAAAGTATATTATTATTAAAGCATCAACGATAAATCCAATAAACGATATAAAGAAAACCGACTGACGCATAATACAGGTCCATAAAAAGATG
Organism: Serrognathus titanus; assembly: GCA_039766575.1. Taxonomy (NCBI): domain Eukaryota; kingdom Metazoa; phylum Arthropoda; class Insecta; order Coleoptera; family Lucanidae; genus Serrognathus; species Serrognathus titanus. Next base: position 7,674,130 of record CM077912.1, read on the forward strand.
CCTAAATGTTTATGACGGACACGTTACTTACAATATAAAAATTAAAATTCAAGAAGCTCTTGAACCAAACTTCTGTGAACAAAATCAATCTTTTGCCTCCACTGAAGAAATCGGTCGTCAGTAACAGTAGTTTTTCATTTTGTGCTACTATTCGGTATTCGTGTATTTTTGTTAGTTCTATAAAGCGTTTAAGTTCCCTTTAAAAAATAAAAGCAACTGACTTTATAGTCACATACTGTTTGTTGGCTTCGATTATTTTATTATTTGTCGATTTTTAGTATTCTCTTTAACTTCTGCAAAAATTAGGATTTCTAGGGAGATCTTGTATTTACAGGACTGTAAACTTAAACCAATTGTGATTGGTTTAAAAAAGGTAATCAACTTACAAATTGAAAAGTATTTCAATGTATTTGAAGAAAAGGGTAAAGAAATTAACACACTATCAACATTTCTCTCCAATATTCATACAATCATATCAACTATCATTCAAAGAACCTATTTTTATTTACCAAATTCTTTTACCATAGAAGACAGTAATTGTTTTTCGGAAATGGATTTTGACATGAATCTCTGGTGTGTTTATCAGTAGAACTTCGTATTTTTTATTTTAAATTAATCTGCAACGATGACGATTGAACGAAAAACAATAACATTTCAGCGTCTCCTGATTTTACAGTGTGTGTCAAAGTGGCTTCGCCACTGTAACTAATGATGATGTAATGATTTTTTTGGATAAAATTAAGCCTCTTAAGCTTATGCCAAAATTCCGAGGCGTTATTTGATTCAAAGGAACGCCTTACAGAATCTGTAACAAAGTTTCTAAGCTGCTTATAATATAACCAATCGCTTCCAGATTTAGTTATTTTATATTTCTTTAGTGCATTATCTCGCAGTAACATCAAATATTTCAAGTTCTCAGTTAACCACGGAGAAGGTGGTTTAGTGAATTGACAAGTTTTCAAAGGCGCGTGTAGATTGAAGAGTGTAATCAAATTATAGTTGAAAAAATTTATTTTATCATTAATATCATTTCAGTCGTATATATTACGCCGCGGAATAAAATGCAGATCACTATTAAATTGTTCTTAGGGAAAATCTTTGAAACTTCTGTAAGTTCTTTTTATGCGGACAGGTTTAGAAGTAAATACAATGTTACAAAACACCAGTTCGTGATTCGAGATTCGTGCAAACTTACTGTATCACCAGTAATAAAAATATCCTTATTTGATACCATTAGTAAATCTAAAAGGGTCAAGGATATATTAGTTACCCTTGTTGGCTTGTTAACAAGTTGCACAAGATCACAAGACTCTATCAAGGTGAAAAATTTATCGCAAAAGTATCCAACAGATCAATATTTAAGTCGCCCATACAAATCAACTCATCAGATGTCGGAGCAACGACAACAAATGAGTCATTTAATTCATCTAAATATTAAATAAATTATTTTAAAACGGACACTCCTGACGAGGCTTTCAAATGATAGCGAAACGTAGAACGTTAGTGCCAATTTTAGTGTCCGTTTTAAAATAATTTATTTGAAATTTCATCGGACTAGAATCTGCTTTAATCATCTAAATATTGTTAGCAATTAAAATCGTATACTTCGTGAAAGTGTAATAATGCAACAAACCCCAACAAAAATAACATGAAGATAGACGAAGCATATCATTTTTCAATGTTTGTGATCAGAAAGTAGCTTTTTATGTCAAGATTATGTTGTAAGTTGTAAAAACATTCCCGATATAATACCCGATAACGACAATTACTGCGCTATTGTTGTTTGTGAAACTCACTGGCAGAATTTTCTATAATTTTGTATGGTATTTGCTGGAGTTAACAGTCGCATCGCGTACCGTACGAATTTTGCCATTGTAATTTAACATATCACCAGAATATTCCTTAATTAACCCCAGTACAATTAACCGTATAATTAAAAGCACGATATAAATACCCTACCATAAATAATTACGGAAAAGTAGCGGCGGTTTTATCTCGCTTTTAACGATTTTAAAATTGACTAATTAAAAATTCCCAAGAACAACCAACCCTTGGGAAGGAACCGCTAATAGTCGGGACCGGGCGACGTTTATTTAAATTTCAGGCCCCTTAGAACGACAAATATGAATTAGCCCTATTAATAAAACGTGAAATAATATACATAAACTTTAATTTCGTCGGGGTAATTAAAGAGAAAAAAAAAGAACTTGGACATTAAAACAGGTAGTTTTCACAAATGATACGCCGGAGCTAAATGCAGATGATAAATAAAACGGCCCGATAATTACAGAGTAGTTTAAAAAACAGGTACAAAAAGAATTATAAACAAATAAATACAACTTGGCCACAATAAACATGAAATGGCCGTATTAAATTTTTGTGAAATCTAAAACTCCTGTTTTAAACATTAATATCCTGATCATTAAAACTGAACGACAAGCTTTTTGTTATTCATAATGCATAATTTTGATTTTAAGTCTAATTAAATTAACTCATTATTATAATAAGCACAATTAAAAATTTTCGTTTGTTCCCGCAGACATTCATTCATTCCGCTGATGATGAATTTATGTTAAATGAGGGAATATCACCGCAATGCATGTGTAATCGTCATGAAAGCGTAACAGGCAAATTTTGCTCGTAATGCGAATTTTTTTTTTTTAAACAATTTTAAGCGAGCGTTCGACATGTTTGAAAGCGAAGCCCGTCGAATATGTATACGTTTTAATTACCACCACTGAATAATAATAATAATAAAATTAACGAATCACAGGTGCACTTCCGTTGGTCGCGTCATGCGATGGAAGAGGAAGCACTTACTTCTACCTGAGAAAGGTTGAGCGATCTTGAATTAGTCACATGTAAAAAAAAATATGTAAGTGTGCACGGGACGAACGTGGAATGCATTACTGAATTATATAATAAAACATTTCAGGATTACTGTTTGGTACTAACTACTCCAAACTTACCTTGAAAAAAGCTTCATTTTAACTTCATTAAATTCCTTTTGAGAAAACGTTTTTCTGCAAGCTTTTATCATAATAAGTCTGTCTATAAATTAAAATGCACTTGACGTTCTACCCATCTTGCTACATAAGATTAAATATCCTTGTAAAGCTCTTCTCGTAAGGTGAACGGAAATAATTTGCTGCGTCTCCAAATTATGAAAATATTTAAAGTTAATTAAAATACATCGGTCGTCAAAACTATTATTTAATTACTAATTTTCTTTCATCTCGAGTTGCAAGTATTACTTCAACTTATACAGCCTGATATAAAATTTGACTGACAGGGGATGACTTGGAAAATAAGTCCATACATATTTTCGATTTATATACGAAATATACTGTCACTGTTAAATGGAATTTTTATCTCGGACTTTTTGTTAGAATAAATAAAATAATTCAACATTATGCAGGGACTCAAGCTATTTTTTGTTACAACATTGAAAATATATTATTATTGTTATTCCTCACGATATAAAGAAATGACTGAAACTTCTTTTTTTATGTCGACTTCTCCAACTTCCATTCTTTCCTTTTGCACAAAGTTTTTACTATGGCATAGAACAACCGTTGTCATTAGAGCAGCACATTTTTCGTGTTTAATTTGTGTAGACAAGAACATAAGTGGATTTTAAGCATATAATTTCGTTTTATGGGGGTTACATGATGGAACAACGGAAAGTGAATTCTGAGAAGAGGAATTAGTGACCACTAAAAACGTCCTCCCGCAACGTCTCGTCTCGAACGTATATTTTACGGTGAGTAATATTAGGTTTTCCAAATAAAAATTGGTTAATTATTTTTAAGTATTATGCAAACGCGAAGAAGTTGGAAGGTTCCTTCCTTGACGCCGAGCGGCAAACACGAGCGTAATGCGTTCGTAACGGTATTCGGTTTTAAATAATTTTGGAATTTTAACACGTCCAGTTTTTTTCTACGTATTAATAATTCATTAAAAAAGCAATTAACGCTGCACTCCACCTAATTTAATGTAGAACTTCATTAAATATACTGACTTTCGAATATATTGAAATTAAATATTAAGTATTTTTGGATAATTTTAGGGCGCAGGATGAATTGATTAAATCATAAATAATTCAAAGACAAAAGATTTATTACAATAATATTCAGAAAAAAGAAACAACTAACGAGACGTAAAAATCATATTTAGTTGAGCTAATATTTTATTTTGACAGCTATTTATACCTCACCTAAACTATTGTGGTAGTTCAGTACTTATACGGGTGACATTTACATATACGCGTTGGTTGTTGCGAGATGCATAATTAGGAACAGCCTCATGCTTACGTGTGTGCATTTCCAGATCCTTATCGCCTCAATTATAAAACGGCGGATTATATGAGCGCATTTTAAACTACTTCGCCGTGCCGTTGTAATTGCCGATAATATTAATAATTTCGGAGAGTGTTGGTAATTTGATAAGGTCGTGGCACCTGGTACAGTTATGAATTAATACATGGGCAACATGCAAAACACTCTCGGTTTTAACAATAGCGGAAGTTCCGGTTATTGGCCTCCGTAATTATAGTTTGTTGTCAGATTGTGTTGCCACTAACTATCACCAAATGCTTTTATAAGTTTTTGTCGCCCTGTTAGATTTAATTGGCAAATAATAAGTTAATTTCGACGTTCTTGCTGCTGGTTTCGAAAATTATATTCGGTCTGTTTCTCAACATCATTGTACAGCATACTCCAATGTTAAATTATTGTTAACGTATTCTATTCAAATTATGATTATCAAACTGTATTCTACACACATAAAACTTTTTGAGATAAATTGTTATCCTCTTAATCTTAATGAAAACTTGTAATGCTTGACAAATTTAGGGTCTTTTCCCGATTAAAGTGCCTCTAAAAATAAGTGTTAAAAAAAGGTAAAATAATTGTAATCCAACGAGAATAAACTCAACTCCTGGTTAACATCGAACAGTAAACATATTAAATATGATTCGCTAATTCAATTGGTAAGAGATTAAATAGTAGAATATTCTATCTGCATTGATGAATGTCTTCGCTGCACTTAATCCAAAAAGTAAAAATTTTATCGCACTTATTTACTTTTCTTTTATTGATAAATCCTGGTGTGTGAATGAAGGGATTGATTAACTTTCTCAGTACAAATTATGACTAGTATATGCCTACAACTGCGGTGAATACTTGCTTTAGAATGTAACCATCATTTTATTTGCGCATTAAATATAATAGCAACGAAAAGTGGGTAAAAAATAGTGAGACAAAAACAAATGACACCTTAGATGATACAAGCTTTATTTACTTGGGAATATTGATAAGGCCTTATGGACCTCATGAACCTCTTTATTCCATTTCCTCCAGATAAGCTAATGTTTTAGTGTAATAAGGAATTGAATTATTTCCATACAAAAGAACAAGTGTTGCAACATTAAAAAAAGTGCGTTTCACTCTTTGAGTAGTTATAATACAGGGTGTTATAACACCACTGTCATTTAATAAAACTGTACATTCCCTAGCATAACATGGATTCAATCTGCAAATCTCAAAATCTAGCTAAAAATTGAAGAACTGACCTGCGTATTATCAAAAGTTTCACCGTTTTAAAACCTCCGATTCATTTTACGGTGTTCATGCAACTCAGATTGTCTTCGGACCGTTCATAAAACAATAAAATTCGAGCGCATTAACCCAAGTAATCGGCCGAGTAGATGCAATAAAACCAAGGTTGACAATGTGTAACCGTTGAAAAAATACGAAATGAGTGGATTTTATTGTTATTATTTCTTAAATGATAAAAACGCATTTAGGTATCAACTGTTTTACGTACCTTCGAGTATTACAAAAGATGTTCGAAATGTTGCCCACCGTTTATGAAACATAATTCAGTTTTCAGTTATTCGGGGAAAATTATTCCGTAATTGCGTAGCACAGTCATGAATTCGCTGACGTAAATCCTCAATAGTATTTATTTCTGTTGCATAAACACGCTGCTTTAGGCACCCCCGTAAAAAAGTCTAAAGGATTTAAATCAGGACTACGAGGAAGCCACTTCCACGACCTATCCAACGATCCGGAAACATAGTGCATAAATCGATAATTAATTATTAAATGCACGCTTACGTAGATTAAAGCTTTAAAATTCAGGCGGTGAAACAAATGAAATTACTTGTCAGCTTCCAGTTGAACAATGTTCTTCAAAACTGTCTTGACAACATAAATACATACAACATAACAACATGAACAAAACAACAATAAATTAATATGTAAAATAGGTTTAAAATTTCAGTTCATAATATCTAGAGTTCTTGTTCAAAGTGACCTCCGTTGTTTGCAATACATTCTCGAGATCTGTTTATTAAGTTTCTTCTCGCTTTTTGCAACATGTACTGAGTTATTTGGGGACAGGCTCTAGGAATACGATTTTTAAGATTGTCTAGATCTTGTGGACATGTAACATAAACTTTTTGTTTCAGAAAACCTCACACAAAAATATCTAAAATATAGAGATCTGGCGATCTTATACTGACTTATTTCTAAATCAGCCATCACTTGACGTATTGAATTCCTCGGATGTGGTCTAAAATACGCCAACACTAAAATATCTTCATCATTTGCGGCACGTCTATTTCTTGCCCTTCATTAAAACATCAATTTCTTCGTAAATTACTTTCGAGCCTTGTAAAAGTACGAGGATGTGGATGTCTCTTTTCTGGATACATAGCTTGATACATCGCACGAGCTTCTTTATTATTGGCATTGCTTCTAATGTACACAATTAGCATATCCATTTTTTCATCATTAGAATAATTATCACCCATTTCGTGTTACTTAAGATGAAAATAATAATACGTAGGAATTTACTCAGTTAGTTTGACTCATTATCGATTTATGTTTTTAATTGATTAGATAACTATGACATATGTATGATATATCATTCTAAAGAGAACCTTTTACAGTTTCAGAATACGTAATAAAATAGGGTACATTCTATTTAAAAATTTGAATGTCTTTACTACATCTAATACAGTTGATGCTCAATTGTTTTTTTGGCCATGGCAGGTAATAGAAAACCAAATGTAGAACAATTTTTTTTCTATAACGTTTAGTCGTATCTCTATCAATAGCCGAGATATCTGCTATGACAGCTAAAATCAAACAGACTGTATACATCATTTACGCCGTTATTGTTAATAGTGCACCCTTGATTATATAACTTTTTTCCTTGCTCTCATGAGTACTATTTGTGTTTTCAATAAATGACAGTAGTCCTGTAACACGCTGTATAAGTTAAGAGACAAGTGAATGCCGAAACCGTAAAGCTTCTTTCATTTTCTGGATAATACTAACTGCTTTAAGGATAGAAATGCTTCATACTTCCAGGATAAAACTAATTCCTCAGAAGTTATCTCTCTCTTTCCTTGGATAATATTAACTCCTTGAAAGATAGAAATAACTACCGCGAGAATTAAATGTCCCAACTCCTTTTATTTTTCCCTCGCGTTCATCCATTTCTGGTGTTAACTCCGTTAACGCGTACGGATGGACACGTGGAAAAATGTTCTTCAATGACTCCGTATGACATAAACAGTAATTTAGCTAACGACTTATGTATGTAAATTTATTTTTTTACTTATTTAACATTAAAGGATGTAAACAGGACAAACCCATAAACAACATCCACTACGTTACATACAAATATAACATATATCCTAATAATACGCAAAAACAGAGTGCAGAAAAAAAGAAAAAAAATTAATAAATCGATGATTATTTACGAAGTATGTCTTAAACACTAAAAAGTATATTAATGTTGAGTGTAAATTCTTATGGCGACTTTGTATTTCTGGAAGTCAGTTGAAAACATATCAAAATCCGTGATTTGACAGGCATAATTAAAAGTTCTAGATAATCGAGGAATAACAGAATGAGGAATGAGAATTTGTGCGGCAAGTTGACTGAGACAAAGGTGCGAATTGTCGAGTAGGATAAGTTGGAGCATTTCTTCCGAATAATGCTAGCACGTCAGGACAGTCAAACAAATTATTTAATATTTTAAAAACAGTCATTCATGGAACGTCTATTCTTTAAAAGGATAAAATTGAAATGTACACATAAACCATTATAATCCGCAAACGTGTAAGAAAATTTATTAGCCATAGTACAAGAATCTTTTCTGAATTTTCTCGATCCTGTCAATGTGAATATTATATTGCGGATTCCAGTACAGAAATTAAGTATAGTGTAAACATATGCATAGTATAACATGGTGATAGTTTTTATATTAAAAAAATTACCAGATGTTCTAATTAAGAAGTAACAACCATTAGCAATGAGATAATCGCAAGGTATAATTGCTTCCTTGCGGGTAAAGCTGACATGACAACAAAGTTAGTATATAACATGTTTACAATGTAATCGGGTTAGGTCTTCTTGTATTAACTTACAATCTTTTAAGTCAGAAACGACACGAAACATTTTTAAGTCATCAGCATATAATAAAAGTTTGCAATGTATAAAACATGAATCAATATCATTTATATAAATATTGAATAAAAGGGGACCCAGATGAGACTGCTGAGGAACTCCGGATGTTGCAACGATACATTGTGAAATACTGTTGCCTATTTTAACAGATTGAGATCGGTCGCTTACGTATGACTCTAGCCACCGAAACCAGAGTGCCATACACACCCACTGCAGCAAGTTTACTCAATAATACTGGCAAATTTATTTTATCAAAAGCCTTGCTGAAGTCGGTATACAAAGCATCAACCTGCTGATTATTATCAAGAGCGGATGAAACATCATTGCTAATTGGACATCATGTAAACTGTTAACTTTCAAAAGAAGAAGTTTCTAAAAAGATTAATGGCTGAAAGTCCAAATTGTTAAAAAATTTATAATCTGCCATACTATACCATATGTTCGAAAAGTAATTATTTAAGACTTGGCCATGGAAAACAAAAGTAATGTCTACTGCTAGAGTTAGAATTCGATAACAGTTAAGTTAGACTGCTAAGTTTATTTTGAAAGTTTATATAATATAATCATAAGTTTATTTTGAAAATTCAATTGAGTCACAATTATAAGAATATGACTTTTACTTTCCATTACCAAGCTTCATGTAATTACTTTTTAAACTCACGCTATTATCTTTTTATATGTAATGAATAATGAACATAAGAAGTAAATTTACGTCGGCTTTAAATGAACCCGTGATTTTGATCATATTCATATGAGTGTAATTCGTGTCTTTCAGTTTTTATAAAACATCATATTCGTTATAAAATAAAATTCGATTACTCATTGTCAGTTTACTTATTACTTTCCGGGTTCGTGTCCTAATCACGAATTGAACTTTCCGAACTATTTTCCCTTCAAGAGCAACTGCCTGGCAAGTTGCTAAACTCTTGATATTCCTTACATTATTATGGATTAAAATATAACCGTAAATTAATTTAAATGAAATTTGGAACAGAGGAAAAAATTCTCAAATGAAGGATAGAAAAAGGAAGTGTTAAAAATTGTGCAATTTTATGGCATACAAAGTACCTGATTATATCGAAACACCTTCCACACACCTTTTTTCCTATGATTAAGGGAATGATTAATAATGCTAAGACAGATAATTACGTGACTGACTAATTACAACTAAGGAAAATAAGTGAAAAAATATATTAATTTCCATAGGTATGGCAACGCAGAGAAAATAACCGTAATTAGGAGACGTGCAAACCGCGTTGAACTGATTTAAATAATTTGATTAAAATGGACTGATTTTAATCAAGCGATATTTATTTTTAAAAATCATAATTAAAACAAATCGTCATTTTTTTTTCACTTACAAACTTCTTCTAGTGTAATTTACTTGGCCATTAGTTAGTCCATTAGTGTCCTTTATTTTCGAAATGGAACCTACGCTTCATCCACGGTTACAAGAGACTTCTTCAAGGCTTCGTTGTTTCCGACAGTAGTTCGCACTTATATTGTTGGTCCTCCATAGCACCGGAACTTGACAATTACTTGTTAAGCCACACATATTGAACACTAGTGTAACATTTATATGGAGAATTTAATGCAAATTCCCGGACTACATTTCCAAATAAAACGATAATTGACTGAACTCTTTGCCTCCGTTCTTCACTAATAAATAACGTAAAAGTTTTTCAAGAAATAATCTGAATTAGAATTCAGGAAGAATACCTTCAAGTCCACTTATTACTGCTTATAATTTACTAAATAAAATACAACTATAATACTTGAAAATATAAAGTTTATTGTTTCACTTAACACAGTATTAGTTTAAAAAGATGGTAAAAAGGAGATAATCTGAATTTAAGAAACCTTACCAGATAGCATTTGTTACAATTCTAAGTAGCTGAAATAAATTGCTTTTATGGAATTTTCTTTACTTTATTTCAAGTACACTTAAGAAAGTGTCTTTGTAATTGTAACTATTTTGTAATTACTCTTAGCTTTAAGATCTTAAAAGCTTACATCAAATTGTTGAAAGTGATTCATTTCAAGCTTAATCCCAAAGCGCATTTGACAAGTTTTTGATAGTCTGAGAAATTTGTAAGTAGAACAAACAAGCTGTTGTACCATTTGGAAAATGCTTGAGGCTTGAATGAAAATAAAGGCATAATGTACACCTCGGGCTTTCGTCATGTATGTACCTGTATACACACACACAATAAGTCACATAATGGAGTGTACGTGATCAGCATATTAAACGGCGTCCATATCAAATGCCAGAGTTGTCTCAGAATGATTTTCACACGTCAACAAAAGTACACAGATCAACAATAATATATAGAATTATCGAAATTGTTACGTACGTATGTGCATTATGTCGACATTACTGATGGATGGTATGTTTTTATGTTAGCAACTTTCAAAAATATAATTATGATTCTCAAAATTAGCCCGCCATCTGTTTTCCACGACCAATACAAAATGCAAGTCGTGCATCGCGAATTGTAATTATCATATTTTCGAATATTTTAACATGCTATTAAGAAAAGTATAGCGTTACGACTGTCAAATAAGATGCACCCGGCTTCTCGTGTGACCAACTCAGGTACGTACCAATAACAACCAACCATTGGTTCGTTTTACCTAATGCTCTAATTTTATACAGGAGCTTCTTTAACAACGTTGTTAACGAACGGAGATGATTAATTTCGCGTCGTTATTAAACAAAAAACGCAGTCCGTTTAAATTGCATCGTGTAGATTCTAATTTCACACGTTCTTGCTTCAAATGCCCGTGTTTCTTCGGAATTAGCTAATAACAATTATACAAATTGCGTTATAGAAAAAAGCTCGAAACGGCATGCTTCTTAGCTATGCAAATGAAATAAGTACAGATACCTGCAGATTAGAATACGCATATATAATTTACGTTTATCTCTCGAACAATACAATTAAATGAATGTTATTCCAGTTCGATGTACTCTAATAGTCAGTTTTATAATTTAAATTAAATTATAGTTTCCTAGCGCGATTTTATCTAACTTTAATTTGAATATATTTCTTTATTAATAATTTCATTTCTAATAATTCATACTTAATTAAGAACATATCAACGTGAGACGTAAATCGTTGGGTATCGTCCAATTTAACCAAGTACACTCACTTGAGCAATTATCTAGCGGTGATACATCAACGTAGATCATAATTCATAACATAACATCTTTCCGGTATTATACACAATTTAATTCACACTAATCACCTGTGCTTTTTTTCTTAATAACAAAAAAATGTATCGGATATGTGAACATATTTATGTTAGTTATAGTTAATCTCATAATGAGTATCTTCGTAGTTCCTAAACATCAAAATTTGATTAAGAAGTTATAAATATATTTAAATGGCTTCCTAATTTTTAATTGTAAACATATTTAATGAAGAAAATAGTTTCATAACTTTACGTATTCCTGAAAGTCTTGTGATTTATCGTATCATGCTGTACAATTCATATAGCCTATGGCTTGCGCTAACATTAATGTATAAATTAGCGTTTTAATAACAATAAATCATGAATGAAATTTAGCCATAAACTTCCACATACTCCGCCGAACGTTAGATCTCAGAAACAAAGTTGACCTTCCATACAGCGTGACCCCACAATACAAATAGGTCTGCTGAATCGGTAATTAATATTCCGTGCATTTGCGTACGTAGGGATATTTTCATTATTTTTGTATCATTAGACGGTGAGATGCTAAGCCTCTACCTGAGTTGATATACGAGGCAGCTCACCGAACTAATGATTAGAGCGCCCCCTACGGAGTGCACTGCGCCAGTCTCGTAATAAAATCATCTTCAGATATAAATATTAGTTTATGATTATAAATACATATGTTTTATCACGTTACTTTGATTTCTATTATAAGCGGATGCCGCTCTTGGTTGTTTGTTCATTTTTTTCTTATGTACAAGAGTATAACACGATGATTAATAACCGCACTGTACGTTGAAATATTTTCATTGCTTATATAACGTTACAAAAATTAATGCGCCTTAATCAAATCTTACAATTCAAATAAGGCCTATGAAAAATGTATCATTACCTAGTTACCGAAACATGAAAAACATTATTGAGTTTTGAAACGCGAAGTATCTGGATTGTAACTTGTACAAAAGAAAGAGAACACAACTTCCTTGTAATTTAAAGATCTCTCTAATTCTTTTAGTTTATGAGATTCCTTTAATTTTATTGTAACCCCCGTATATGCAATTATAAAATTTCTTGAGCCGAGTTTGGCATTTCATATTTATTTTGAGATCTTTATTTATATTTACTAAGCAGATAATTATATGGATATTTCTATCCAACAAACGGCGCACACCTGTCTTGACGTTCAAAATTATTTCATTCATTAAATTTACAGACGGAAATTAATTTGTACTAACTTCTTGTTAAGGAAGTTAATATAATCACTTTATTATAATCATGGATCTTCAGCATTGAATATTAAATTTATATTTTATGGCCGCTTCAATGTTTTATTTTGCCCACTGTGGTGGTTCAACCGTGACAACTTTGTGTGTTCATGAAAATATTCAGTTTTAACTTTCTAAATTTATCCCGAAAAATAACTTCAAGTTTATTAAAAATGGGAAAAAGTCTCGCACAAATTCCGAACGGTAATAATTACAGCGAAGGCCTGTAAAAAAGGACTCAATTAAAAACATATTTGTCAACTGAACGAGACTGTTGACGTAAGTATGCTCTCTCCTACCTAAACTTAAAAATCACTTATGCTTGTATGATAAATAATAATGAATGCCCGCCCGGCTTCCATATTACAGTTTTTAAAAAGTCATATCGTGATAACATGAAATGAACCAAGAGTTGCCAGTTGTTAGCAGAAAATAATTTAATTAGTTAATTCATGCGGTTGTAAATAATAAAATTCGAAAGAATACGAACGAAAACGTCAACGAAGAATCAAAATTTATAGTAATAGTTTCATTAACTCCAAAGAAAAAAGGATTGCTAAAATAAAGTATGTTATTTAAGAATTCTAACAGATTTTGTGATTATAACAGAGGACAATTCAAAAGTCAACGTTTCGCTGTTGTTTGACAACTTCATCAATGAGTCAAAAAGAACTTGAAATAAAAATAGACTTTAAATCTACTTTTTATTTTATTTTTTATTAATAATTTTAGTTGATTTTTTTAAAATTTCTATAAATTATTAAAATTGAATAAAAAAATAACAAATTACGTTTTTTTTTTTAGTTTCCTTTAACCACCTTCTTTATTTATTTCTGTCAAACGATTGCGAAACGTCGACTTTTAAATTTTACAACCTGTCCGATCCAGGGACGCTACTAGGCCCAGTTAAAAATATTATGAGGGCCGTAAATTATAAGAGAATGTTGATAATGATGATGCCCTGGTCCTTTTAAAGTGATTTCTGGGTTCCTGTGAATCCCGGGCTCGGGGAATTTTACCCAATCATCCTCCCTGCATCGACACCCTTGGTCAAGCGTGAATCGTACAGGTTTTGTTAAATTATTATTCATTAAACGTAGTAGAGTTCAAGTCATGAAAAAAAAATGGATTGCAATAAATTCTATACGGTGATCAACAATGACTGAAGGTTAGCATCTAAACATTTTCCGAAATGTTATCAATCTTTCATACCACAACAATTATTTTGTGTCTATAAGGATATCAATAATAATTGTTCGCCGGTAAAATTACATAAGAAAAATAGGTAAATTCTATTAACTATCACAATGAGCAAGCGCCATCTCTCGGTCAACTATGAAATTTTTCTTCTTTCTGAAGTTTAATTAAAATCGAATTAAAATTACCTTCTTACCAAAGAATCATCGTTAAAGCGCCATCTTTTCCAGTTTTGGAAAGTTTCTTTGATAATTATTCGTTAGGGAGTATATGATAGTCAAAAGAAGTAAAAAAGAAATATATTGTTCACAGTTACAATGAGCAAGCGCCATCTCTTGTTCGATTGTGAAAGACTTCTTTCAGGAGTTTTATTTATTCAATTAAAATCGATTTAAAATTGCCTTTATACAAAAAGAGAAAGAAATGCATTATGCGTTCACTTGGCTGTGTTTTGCCATTTTGTAAGATTTTTTTATAATTGTTCGCCGAAAATTAAAAGACTGTAAAATTATGTAAGGAAAACTATATCTGTACAATGAGCAAGCGTCATCTCTCGGTCAACTATGAAATTTTTCTTCTTTCTGAAGTTTCATTAAAAACGAATTAAAATTACCTTCTTACCAAAGAATGATCGTTAAAGCGCCATCTTTTCCAGTTTTGGAAAGTTTTTTTTTGATAATTATTCGTTAGGATTTAATAAGATATATAAGAAATAAAAATACTTTGTTAACTGTTACAATGAGCAAACGCCATCTCTTGATCGACTGTGAAAGACTTCTTTCTGAAGTTTTATTTATTCAGTTAAAATCGATTTGAAATTATCTTTATACAAAAAGGAAAAAAATGCATTATGCATTCACACGACTGAGTTTTGCTAATTATCCGTAACGGCCACCTTGTTTGTGATAGCTTACGAGGAATTAGCATCGCTGAGATTATGCTATTCTCTGCACAGTTTAAAACCAAAACTCAGCCGTGCGATGACGCGACTAAGCGGTATGTTTGCAATTATTCGCCACCTTTGTGTAAGTCATGTTGGTCGTCGGAATTCTCTAGCTACTCTTCTGCTGATGAGGTACCAATTAGGGCAGAAATAACTATACAGTGGATACTTTGAGGCAGTGATGCCAGAAAGATCTAAAAATGTTCGTCACACCTCCCTCCAATCTAAGCAGCGCTGACTCACGCGCGTTGCTCGACCATCATTTGCCGCTATTCCAATTTCAGTTGTAAGAAGGCGTGACAAATTTTTCGCAACACTGTTCGAGGGCACCATTTTAATCCAGCTGACTTGCACTCAAAACTTTTACCCTGAAGTAAGCATTGTTCAAAGCGACATCTTTTTCAATTTTGTAAAATTTTTGATAATTATTCGCCAAAGTTTAAAAAGACGCTAACATAACGTAAAGAAAAAATTAGTAAACTGTACTAACAGTCACAATGAACAAGCGCCATCTCTCGGTCGACTGTGAAAGTTTCCTTTCCGAAGCTTAAATGAAACATATTGTGACAATATATATTTTTTTTTATTGCATAATTAAACGAACGCGCCTCTGAGTGTTTGGTCTTGTTGTGCCCTATTCGTTGTGACGTGATTCGTGTCGGTACTTATCAATTTACCGACTTTAATTATTACAATGAGCAAGCGCCATCTCTGGATCGACTGTGAACTTCTACTTAATTATTAAAATCGACTTAAAATTATGTTTTAAGAAAAAAATAATAGTTGAATTATGAATTGTTCAAAGCGTCACCTTTTACGATTTTGTAAAATGTTTGGTAATTATTATAAAAAGACGTTAAAATAACGTAAAGAGGAAACTTACTAAACTCTATTAACTGTCACAACTAACAAGCGCCATCTCTCGGTTCACTGTGAAAGTTTCCATTTTGAAGGTTAATTGAATCAAATTATCTTTTACCTGCTAGAATTGGCAATGCCATTTATTTATAAAAATGTTATATTGCATAATGAAACCAACGCCCACAGCGCCTCCTGTGAGTGTTTGGTCGTTATGGTGTCCTATTCGTTATCATTCGTGTCGGAACTGATTTTGACTGTTACAATGAGCAAACACCATCTCTCGGTCGACTGTGGATTTTTATTTAATTATTAAAACCGATTTAAAAATATTAAAAAAATAACTGAATTATAAATTGTTCAATTCTGTAAAATTTTTGATAATTATTTGTCAAGATTTAAAATAACGTATGGAAAAAATTGCTAAACTCTTTTAACTGTGAGTGAGCAAGCGCTATCTCTCGGTTGACTGTCAAAGTTATATTTCTGAAATTTAATTCCATTATTAATAATTAATGATCCTTTTAGTCATTAGTTGTTGAAAGCGACATCTTTTGCACTATATAAGATTTTTTGATAAATTATTCGTCAGAGTTTAAAGAAATTGTTAAAATAAAAGTGAGGGAGAAATTGATGATTTCTTTCTTGAGTTTTATTTATTCAATTAAAATCGATTTAAAATTGTCTTTATACAAAAAGGAAAAAAAAATGCATTATGCATTCACTTGGCTGAGTTTTGCTAATTATCCGCAACGGCCACCTTGCGTGTGATAGCTTGCAGGAAAATTTTGATATTCTCTGCACAGTTTAAAGTCAAAACTCAGCCGTGCGATGACGCGACTAAGCGGTATGTTTGTAATTACTCGCTACCTTTGTGTAAATCATTTGATCGTCAGGATTGCAGTGGAATTCTCTAGCTACTCTTCCGCTGAGGAGGACCCAGTTATGGCTGAAATAACTATACAGTGGATGCTCGGGGGCAGTGATGAGGGAAAGTTCTAGAAATTTTCGTCTCACGTCAATTGCCGCTATTCCAATTTCAGTTATAGGGAGGCGTGACGAAAATTTCTGGCAACACTGCTCGAGGGCACCATTGCAATCCACCCCACTTGAACCCAAAATTTTGCGTGAAGTATATATTGTTCAAAGCGTCATCTTTTTCAATTCTGTAAAATTTTAGATAATTATTCGTCAAGGTTTAAAAAGACGCTAACGTAACGTAAAGAAAAAAATTAGTTAACTCTACTAACTGTCACAATGAACAATCGCCATCTCTCGGTCGACTGTGAAAGTTTCCTTTCCGAAATTTAATTGAATCAAATTATGACGATGTCATGTATATATATAATTGTGAATGTTTGGTCGTTGTTGTGCCCTTTTCGTTGTAACTTCATCAGTTCACTGATTTTAATTATTATCTCTCGATCGACTGTAAACCTTTATTTGAATCTTAAAATCGATTTAAAATTATCTTTAAAAAAAATAATAATTGGATTATGAATTGTCCATCTTTTACGATTTCATAAAATTTTTGATAATTATTATAAAAAGACGCTACCGTATTACCTGTCATAATTAACTCTATTAACTGTCACAATGAACAAGCGCCATCTCTCGATTGACTTTGAAAGTTTCCATTCTGCTAGAATTGACAATGCCATTTATTTATAAAAATACATGGAGATCGAAATTGATTGTCCTAATCCTACACTGCTTTCCACGAGCTTGATATCGACATTTACATCCAATTATTAAAATGAAGTTAGCAATATAACGAGATCTAAAGGAGATTTTGTTGACAGTTCATTGCCGTTCATTCACGAAAAATGGTTTATTACATTGTCATAGCAATCTGATTAAACAATAATTATATTCTTTATTAATTGGGTTAAGTTTGGATGTAACTTTCTTGTTCTGTGCACGCCAAAAGTCAACACTGCTTTTCGTTCTTACCTTCATCTGATAAATATAATTATTCATATCGAGCTCACGAAAAGTAGGATCAGGACGACCAATTTCGATCTCCCTGTATTATATATAATATAATATATATTAAACCAACGCCGACAGCGCCTCTTGTGAGTGTTTGGTCATTGTTGTGCCCTATAGGTAATGATGTCATTCGTGTCGGAACTTTATCAATCCACTGACTTTGACTGTTACAATGAGCAAGCACCATCTCTCGATCGATTGTGGATTTTTATTTAATTATTTAAATCGGTTTAAAAAATAAAAGTATAATTGATTTATGGATTGTCCAAAGCATCATCTTTTACAATTCTAGAAAATTTTTGATAATTATTTGTCCAGGTTTAAAAAGGCAGTAAAATAACATATGGAAAAAATTGCTAAACACTTTTAAGTGTCATAGTGAACAAGCGCCATCTCTCGATTGAGAGTCAAAGTTATCTTTCTGAAGTTTAATTAATAATTAATGATCGTTTTGATCATGAGTTATTGAAAGCGCCATCTTTAGCAGTATACAAGATTTTTTGATAAATTATTCGTCAGAGTTTAAAAAAATTGTTAAAATAAAGTGAAGAAAAAATTGTTAGACTTTAATAACTGTTACAATAACCAAACCCCATCTCTTTATAGACTGTGAAAGATGTCATTCTGGAGTTTTATTTAATAATTAAAATCGATTTAAAATTTTCTTTTTTCAGAAATTGCGAAGTGTCCAAAGCGTTCTTTCCTACAATTTTATAATTTTAGATTATTATTCGTTAAGGTTTGAAGAGACGATAAAAGCGCTATCTTTTGGTCAACTGTGAAAGCTTTTTTGTGTGGGTTTATTGGACTCCTTGATTTTCATATTTATTTTCTTTCTTCTGCAGACGCTTCGTATTGTGATTCGATTGTCATCGAAATGAAAACCCTGTTGTAGGCAGACTCACGTTATAAAAGTATATACAGTGTGTCCTATGGGTAAATTTCTTATTAGTAATGAATTATCTCAAACGGACACTGAAAAATGGCACAAATGCTCAACGTTTCACTATCGCTTGAAGGTTCGTCAGGAATGAAATTTAAAAAAAATCAAGCGATAGTGAAACGTTGAGCATTTGTGCCATTTTTCAGTGTCCGTTTGAGATTACTCATTACACAATTTCACCGGACAAGAAGCTACCTTAATTATTTCTTATTAGTGAAGACAGAGATTTGGTTAAATACGCAATATTTTGCAGTTTTATGTGCTGATTCAGATTCCGCTGAGAAAAGCTGAAGATTCAGAATAGTTCACATGTTCTCGCAGAAAAACTGAAAATCGCTATTTTCTTTAATGTCCAATAACTTCGCAAATATAAAAAATATGAAAAAATGTTTCATATAAAAGTTACTATGTTTAATAAAATACAGTTGAAAATTAAGTCAAAATAAAATTCGATGGCGGCTGTCAAGATATTGATAGCAACTTTCTTATTTTAAATGGACGCCATATTGGATTTTATACGATTAAATAGCATTTTTCTTCTCGCTTCAACTGTGTATCACAACCCATATCTAAGAAATTATTTAAAAAATTTAATATTTTTATTTTAAATCAAGTAAGCAGGTTGCCTAATGCAAACTCTAAAACAATACAAAACAATAATTAAAAAATTAATCTCCGCCCACAATAATTTTTATATCCGTAGATACGTATTTCGGCAGCTAAGCTGCCATCTTCAACACACGTGCTACTAAATTAAAAAGCTCTTCATAAAATGTAACAAGCAACTGATCATAATCAAATAAGAGCAAATCAAATAATACGGTGATTTGCTTCCCATCCTTTTGACTAAGCTTTTCGAAAATTTATTAGCATCACATTGTTACATTGTTAAAAATAATTTAAATTTCTTGCTTTCATTAATCAAGAAACTTATTAGAAACTAAAGCACTTCAAATCTAATAAAAATTTAAAAATCGTAGTTTTATATTTTTTATATTAATTTTTGTTACTTATTTTTGATATGGCGAGTTATAATAGTTTTTTTTTCTCGTCACAAATTAAAGTTGATAAAAAACTACAGGCTATTTTTGTTATTATAAATGAGAAATCCCTGAACATTATGAAACATGCGTGTTTGAATCAGGGAACATTTCAATCCAACCTTCTTAAAACTAACTGATTTATGTCGCAACTTTTTATTAACGAACGCCGTAAACTATAACGCAAACAAAATTAATTGAATTAGTATCGAAACCTTGCTGAAATAAATCACGCAAACGTGCAAACCATCATGTAAAAACTCAAAGGATAAATATGAAATCTGCATGCTCACATTATTTTCAGGTGTATCGTGTTCACCAGCAATAAAATCAGGCCAGTATTTATCAACGTCCGATATTTAATCACGGTTTGGTAATTTACTCACTTTAAAACTTATGCGTTTGAATGAATTATTACATATGAATACGTTTCGCGTCTAATAGAGTTCACAATGTGGGACATCGCGATCGTAAATTTTCGAGAACCATGTGTGCCGTGTGAATATTAATGGTCGGTTTTGGTTGTTGTAAATGGATGCCGGGCTCAGCGAAATTGATTATCTCAACAAATTTCTTCACAATTTTGGGCGAGTTGCTTCGGGCCGATTTTGTAATTTACATGTTACGGTGCTGCGACTGCCGAGCGCCGAACATCGCTTATATTAATCATTATTACTTGGATAGAATTATGGTTAATTTAATTTGACAAATTACGTTTTAAACGGTACAAATTAAGGACACATTTTTCATTGGACGTATGACAAAAATATTTAATGTGTTCGCCTTCTCCTATGTCCATGATAACAACGAAATTAGGGAAACGAATCTTATTTATGAATACAATAAAATTTCCCGTGATTTTTCTTTGTAGAATTTTATTTTATTGTTTCGTGTTAACCATAAACTTTCTGTGTTTACATAACAGAAGTGGTTAAAGTAGAACGATAATTGTTACTTTCATTTCGAGACCGGTGTTGTTGCCATTGTATTTATTTGTGCGTAGAAGTCGAAAAGTCGAGCATTTATATTCTTAAACTGGTCTTTATATCACGGTATGCTAATTATGATCCGAGTTACTACGTTGTATACCTCAATACCATGTTGAAACATGCAATATGATTAATCAGAGTTCTCCTCGATCTCTTTGTTGATACCGACGCATCAGTAATAATCCTTAAGTTCTCTGAATGTAAGGCCCCGACTTTTCGTAACCGTTGGTGGGAATTCTTGTGTTTAATTTTTGTACCTTATTGTTATTATACTTAAGCGGCGCTGGAAAGAGAAAGAGCGATACCCCCTAGATTAAATTAATTAATTAATTCAAGTCGATAAGTTCCTAATTTCCCATACGTTGCTTTTTTTTCCTCCTCCGCCAAACTGACTTTTATTAATAGTTTACATTATGTTTATGTTATTATAATTAATTGTAATAAGTTCAACTGAAAAGAGTTCGTTACCTGTAATTTTCTTATTAATTAATTCTTACATCACGATTCCCCTAATGTTGCGCGTTTCTATTAAAAATTTAATTAAAAAGGCAGAATTAAATCGAATCATTTAATGTATCCGAACCGGGACGATTTAGGTACACACAAAGGCGACGGACTTCGTTAGAATTGCAATTTAAGTTTTGCGCGCACATAAGAAGCGGCATTACAAAGGCCAATCCAAGAATTTTGAAATTTCAATTTGAAAATGGAATGGAATCCGTTCTATTGCAAACCAATACTGAGGCCCGTTATCAACCCTCTAAGCAGCCAATCATTTCAAGCTCTGTGCGAGCGAGATAGCATCGCCCCATGCTAAAAAAAGTATCAAAGAATGGTCGAATCAATGATTACATTTATATGAGAATGAATATCCATTTCCAAATAATAGAACCGGTGTCACCTATTGACCCGAGACATTTGTCACCAAATTTCTATCTATTTGGATTAAATTTCTCGTGTTTATTTCCAGTTTTGCGGTAGATCTTATCTTTTTTTCTATATATACAAGCATAGAGGACAAGTCTTAAACTGTCAATCTCTTCCATTTTATCTGGTTCTATGTTCTATGCTGTAATGAAAACCTCTAATAAGTCTTGTTGGGGCAGTTTTCTGGGAAAATTTTATAATAAGTTTAAGAATGCCATCAGCAATAAGCATAATAGAACACATTTTATGATTAAATTATATTACCGTAATCGAGGTAGTAGTGAAAACAGTAACTGGATTTATTCTCCTCATTTATGTTTAAATGAATCCCGTGAGAGATTTCCGAACTTCGCCATAATCGATCGGGATTTTGGTCGGGAGCTTCAACGAACTGTTGGAAAATTTTAAGAAACGGGAGATTTAAGTGATCTGGAAGAAATTATGATGCTGTTAACCACATTGAGGAAGAATCTGCCTTCCTTATCCTTGCATAGATTGTTAAACATTAACCGAGAATGTAAAAGGAATGTATCAAGGGTTGCTCTAAAAAATACATTAATCATCATTATTTAATGTAAATGTAAAATTCTACCATCAATACATCGATTAAATAATAAATATTGAATCATAGTGACTCAACAAAAATGTTTTCTCCTACTGTTTAAAAAGTTATTTACGATTTGATTCGAGAGACCGTGTTTATTCTTACAGGAACCCGAAAACGAACTGTCAGAATATGAAAAATTGCATTCAGATAAGCGCGGAACTGTAACAATTAACTAAATGGAATTTTAACGAAGTCCGTGATGAGCGCATTTTAAAACCGGAGATAATAATCATACGGCACAGGGTTTCCAGAAAGCTACGGGAATTCTTATCGGCCGAGAGCCATTGAAGCCTAACACAAAAGCAGGAATTAATTTCCCCACAACAAATTTTAATAGCAGACGTCCGGTGTTCGCTAAAACGAAAGAATGCATAACAGGTAGATATGATTTATTTCTTCCTATGATGATTGACAAGTTAATAGAGAAGAAGTTCGGGTTCGTATAGATCGTTTCTTTTATGTATTTTTGGTTATGGAAAAGCGGTATAATAAGACGTTTTGACCTTAATTTTTTTTCTAAAATAATAATAAAACCCAGTTTTAATACGTATGTTAAAGCGAGGTTTTCAAGTAACGAACGCCTGGTGAAATAAATTTGGGAACTGTACGGACGGCCTGCCTGTATTGAAATGAAATTTATTTGGCTGCAAATATATATGTAGGGGCAGAATTCAATTACAGAGTTGTATAAGTATTGGGGGTCGAACAGTTAAATAGTAGGCGTACTTCTCACTCTATCGCAGCACTTGCCTAGGCCAGGCTGGCCAACAAGACAATTCAATTACCAGCTCTATTTCTGCGGGTATTTAGTGGGAGGTTGGTAACTCTGCCGTGAGTTATAATGGACTCTCAGTTTAAATCAAGGTGCAATCGAACCCTGCTACTTTTGTGTGTGGTAACTCACTGACTTTGTTCTTTGAAAAAGTTGGCACACATCTTCAAAAGTCACAACCTTAACTTTAATTGGAGTTTCATAATCATCATCAATGTAACAAAGCTATTTTAAACAATCACAAAAAAAATTAATTAATTAAGAATTTAGAAGACCACCGCAACAAGAAATTGAGATTTTTTCTTTTAATTGACGCTTTAAATTCTGTAAAGTAAAATATACTATAAAAGGTATTTGGCGCACTTTCGCAAAAAGTAACACATTTTTAATATCTCGGTGAAAGCCATAAACTAGTAAAATATTTACACTTCAAATGAATTCACAGAGAAAAAACTAAAGCAGAGAAAACCCAACACACCAAATAAATATTTAATATCCAACTAAGAAAATAGGATATTGGTTTATAAGTTTAGAAAAATGAGTGTAAATGTTTGGATTCACGAGTGAGCGTAGCTCACGAGTGGATCAAATTTACACGAACATGGAAATTCATTTTTCTAACGTTTAGATCATGCTATTTTTTCGTGTAGTTGACGAAAATAACGCTACCATCATGAGAGTGTCGAAGAATAATAATATGTTATCAAAGTGTGTCAAGCAAGTAAATATTTTATGAAAAAACGTTCATCTAAAATAAGTCAATCAAACGAGAATAATGAAGAAATTTTAACAATTGGTATCAGAAGCATAATCAAGTTTATTACCAAAAAGTCCAATGCAAAGTACGAGAAAACTTACCAACAGTTCTGTGGCTGAAGAAATGAAAAAATGTGCAAGGGGCAAATGAAGATATTCTAATCGCGTACTTTTTTGAAAAGGTTTGTTTTATTTATAAGATTTATTAGCACTGATTTTTAAATATTCTTAGGTGAAAACTCTTAAAGCTTCAACACTATGGTCAGTGTACTCGATGCTGAGAAGTATTTTACAAATAAATGAAAATGTGGATATTTCTGCATATAAAAAATTGCTAGCTTACCTGAAACGTCAAAATGACGATTATGTGGCAAAAAAAAGGAGAATTCTATCGATGGATAACGTGAAGGAGTTTTTAGAAAAAGCTCCTGATGACAGTTTTCTGCTTATGAAGGTAGTGTTGGTAATTGCTTTACATGGAGCATGTCGGGCGGAAGAATTACGTTTACTAAAAGTGGATGATGTAGAAGATTGCGGCCATATTTTGGTCATAACATTACATGACACGAAAACAAAGAAAAAACGAGTCTTTACAGTTACATCCGAAGATGGAGTAAACGGAATTGAGCTATACAAATAGTATTTGAATTTGAGACCCAAAAATGTGGACCATCGCAGACTATTTATATTTTATTGACAGGGCAAGTGCACAAAGCAACCAATTGGGTATAAACACCTTCTACAATTTACCAAAGAAAATTGCTATGCACTTAGGGTTACCGGAGCCCAACAGCTTCATAGGCCATTGTTTCCGAAGGACATCAGCGACCTTTTTGGCCAACAATGGAGCTGACATCCAAGTTTTGAAGAGACACAGCGGCTGGCGTAGTAGATCTGTTGCAGAAGCCTACGACGAAGATAATATCGAAAATAAAGTAAAAATTTCAAAGAAAATTTTTTGTAATTCGACTGAAAAGCAATCTTCGACCTCTGAAACGTCAACATCAACAGTAGCAGCAAGTGAAGTAATAAATTCTAATTTGTCAGTGTCTGCGTTGCGGTCAATTTCCTCATCTTCTGGTGTAATATTTAATAATTTAACGAATTGTTCATTTACAATTTACGCTAATAAATAAAATGAATGAAAAAAAGTGTTGCTAACTGAAATCGTGAAGAAAAGTGTTGCTAACGAGAAAAGTCCCACTTTTCTTCACGATTTTTGATTAAACAACGTCTCACTTTTCTATCAACTACACAAAAAATTATTATTCCTTGCATTGTGAAGTTTTGGAATTATAATTAAATATTATTTCTGTTTCTTTTTGATTAATTTAACAAACAATTTTGTTCCAGCTATTTGAAAACGCCTTAAATTATCCTTGTGTAGATAAATTCCAAACACACGTAACATTTTGTTTATCTATTCGAGGTGATACGAAAAGCAAAGTATGTTTACGTTTATACGAGGTTTAATCTCACGTAACATTATAAAAACTCTCCACTGCAGTAAATATGGTTGTTATGGAACGGTCTCCACTTTTAATCTTTGTAACGAATTCTGTGTTAAATGCTGTTTCAAACTCTTCGCTGGTTCCCACCATCATCTTTCTTCGCAACCGATTTTCATTAAAATATTAGGGAAAACCTACAATAATATATCAAGCATACCATCTAACAACGTAAAAATAACCTTTTAACGGCCACTAACGGAAAACTGCACGTAAAACTTCGCAGATAAATCAGTTTTTATTATAATACATCAGAAACTCGAGCCGTAAACTTACAAAGGAAGGGATTACGAAATTACCTCCTTTCGAGAAATTTCGGGTTTTTTTTTTTAACTCATTAAACACAAAAGGTAACTACCCTTGTACGTTTTTTAGGATTTAGCGTGATATTCGAAGTTTTCGAACTGAACCCTTGAGAAAATCCGTTGCAAATTTCTATAGAACGGCGTTCTGCGAAGATTTGGGTCAGAACTGCAATTTTTTAGATTCCCCTAATATTCGTTTTTTAGGGTAAGGTGCTGGCTTGCGCTTTTTTTACCTACTTTTCTCTTTTTTTAAGCTGAATATATGAGGGGTGATGGTAAAGTTCCGTTTTTTTTTTAAGCGTGGGAATTAGTAGTGTTTTTTAACCGACATTTCTGGCTTATTGTAAGATCATCGAAACTTCATCATTTCTATTCCTTTAAATTAGCAACTATTATAGATGGAGATTAGAGCTTAAATTATGAGTAATTAACATACTTATTTGATGTATTGTGTGATAAACAAATTAAATGTTATTTAGACTTTTAATAATTTTATTTCTATAATCTTTTTAATACTTACACATACCTGAACCGTTACTTATACAGATTGTTAAAATATTAAATCACTTTTCAGTAACGTTTTTTTTTTTTTTGCTGTCGTCGATCCCACGTGGTAACAAAGGCTTATTTTAAATTGTATTTCACCTTTTGAAATGTATATTTTTTTATATGTTTAGTTTCCATGACAAATGCTACAGCGTGTGCTTCGCTCGCGCGCCGGTATCCGTACATTTTTTATGTTTGCTTTTGTTAGAGAAACCCTTTTCAAACTCGCGTGTTCAAATATCAACGTAGAGGGTCTTTTGTTGCATTCTTAAATAGGATTGGAGGAGAAACCGAACCAATCGTAACGATTTATGCATTTCAAAGTTAAAGAACAAATTACGTAAATTCGTGCCGCCGCATTCGTACGGAATAGCCACCGCAAGAAAGTAATAGAAACTCAGCCCACGCACTCGCCGGTACTTTCTAAAATCATAAACGCGATTTTTAAAGAGCTTTCTTAACAGATCTAGTGAATTTATTCATGAAATCTTGCCGCAGATTGATTAGAATTACTTGCTGTAACCATAACTGTCCGCCAGGCTACTTGTTTCGTTTTAATTTATTGAAGGAAACGAGATTTTAAACATACATCAAGTTTTTCCACCGAGATCATTCTCTTCTATTTACAAATATTAACATTTTATTTAAATTCTATGGCGGGCAGTTAATATTTATGGCCATTTTTATCGTGGAAAATTTTTGCATAATTTTATGGTCGATCCTATCGATTTCACGTGTCAAATCTATTAGCATTACATGCTCTATTTCAATAATAAATTCAAATAATAAACGGCTCTCGATAGAAAAAAGTAATTCCGACGGAGAATTATTATAAAAATAAGAATTTTTGTTGATTGCGTTTGAAAAGCTTTCCTGAAATGAAAACAATGAAAAAGGAAATTTAATTGCCTTGTTACGCACTCGTGCAAACAAGTTACTAAATTGGACAATTTGCCTAGTGCTTGAGGCCGTTTTAGACTACCCTATCCTTGTTGGTTGTACAACAAGATTTGGGTCAATTTCTTGAACAAAATTATCAATTACTTTCAATTAGTGAGTTTCTGTCAGTCAAGCGATATGGCGTCGAGTCGGAGGAGGTGTGTCCGGAATATTTTGTTTCATTTGTGGTGACTGCATGTTTAAAGAAAACCGTCTCAAGATATCGCAGTTTGTAAAAGGATTTTATTTTGAGTACTTTGGATTTCCCCTAGAGACACAAAACAAGACCTGGTGTCCTAATTTAGTATGTAAAATTTGTGTTGAATCTTTTCGCTTAGGGGCAACTAAAAAAGAAGCTTTTTTAAATTCCTTACGCCAATGATAAGGCGTGAACCGTCTTACCACCATGACGATTGGTATTTTTGTGTTGCGAATGTTAGTGGTATTAATCGGAAAAATCGTTCACAAAGGACCTATACTAACGTACCATTAGTATCAAGGCCAATTCTAAATATAAATAAAGATTCCGTACCTCTACCATCAACTCCCAAGAGACTGAAAGACGAAGATTGTAGGCAGGACATAGAGTCACTTGAAAATGAAAACAGTGATTTCGATCCCTAAAGGATTCCCTAAATTCACCAAAACCAACCAAAACAAGCTTATTGACACTAAGAGACCTTAATCTGTCGAAAAGTGTGTCTGACACGATTGAAACACAGAAATTTGCTGACAAGTGACACAAAACTTTCATATTACCGCAGTATAGAAAAATATTTACTTCCATTTCTTTCTGTAGAGGGCGATTTCGTATTTTGCAGTGATATTCAAGGTCTGGTGACTCCAATGGGTTTAGAAGAGTACAATCCTAACGACTGGCGCCTTTTTATAGATTCTTCCAAGTTCTTCTAAATAAGGGTAATAAGCTTGGTTCTTTACCCATTGCTCATTCCACCAAAGTGAAGGAACAATATCGTACTATTTCCTTGGTCCTGAACAAAATTAAGTACGAAGAACATAAGTGGTTGATATGTGTTGATTAACTTACTTTTGGGTCAACAAAATATCCCTGTTTTATCTACTTATGGCATAGTAGGGCTAAGAAAGAACATTGGACTGGGAAAGATTGGCCTATAAGAGAAGTTTTGATTCCTCTTAAACATAATGTTGTTAACGTTCCTTTAGTAGCAAGGGATCGTTATATTGCCGCCTCCCCATATCAAACTAGGATTAATGAAACAATATGTAAAGGCCTTGAATAAAAATGGGGAATGTTTCAAATATATTTCAAGAAAATTTCCAAATTTAAATTCTAAGAACCGGAAAGTTGGTAACTTTGATGGTCCATAAATCAGGAAGTTTTTAAAAGATTCTATTTTACAATTTCTATGAACAATGTTGAAAAAAACGCTTGGAATTCCTTTGCTTCAATGATCAATAATTTTCTCAGAAGGTAGTTGGTAGCCGAGTAGTTCAGTCCGCTTGCAACGGAGTTAACGCTTGGCGGGCAGTTATTTAGGCGTGGGTTCGAATCCTTTCCTGGTGCATGTGAGTTCTATGTGGGAGACAGAATTCACATGGCTCGGATCGTGTTCGGATTCTTCGAACTGGGTTTTCTGCATTTCCCTAGTTTGTAAGGCGAATGCCGAAGGAGAAATTATAACATCAAGTCAGCCGCAGCCTCCAACTGCCCCCCTCCCCGATAAGCTCTACGAGCTTGGAAAATTTATGAGAAAAGAAAAAGCAGAAAACCATTCCCAGCTGGTTGAAGACGCGTTAATTAACTACCAACAGCTTGGTTGCAATATGAGCATCAAGGTTCACTTTCTCCATAGTCATCTAGGCCGTTTTCCTAAAAATTTAGGCGATTTAAGCGAGGAACAGGGAAATAAACATTCGGACTATGGATGAACGCATCAAGGCCATTGGGATGCTCATATGATGGCTAACTATTGTTGGAATCTTCAAAGGTTGCGTTTCTTAAGTCGACAGCTTCCAGTTTTAAGTTAATTCTATTAAATACAATCAATCAACAGTGTTCTAGAACGGTATAGTCAGTGTAGTCTTTGAGTCTTTCCTGAGCAAAAGGATTTCATCCTATATTAACCTAGACAGCCACTGGAAGTTTGCAAATACTTGAGCACGAAAAGATTCCTTCTTTGTGAACACCTAAATTAACACTCTAATTTCCTTAATTTAATTTTGTTGCGTTGAGTCATTGCAAACGGTCATTGTGAAGTGTTTGGTGCAACTGGCAACCTCTTTACAAGACGGAGACAATAAATCACTGGAACATTTGTTATTATAATTAATTAAAAATAATAAACTCGTAGCATGAAACCACCACCGACCGAATATGTCTTCGTTTGCCATTGGTACACTGCGTCAAACTATATGGAAGAGACCACTTCAGCAACTACCCAAATCCCCACGGGTTACGCACAAACTCAGATCATCAAAATTAAATTAAATAAATAAATTAGTTTATTATTATGAAACAAGCAGATCTCTCGAGATCCGGCCCTAAAATATTTTTAAATTATACTCAAGAAAAGGAAACAAGCTCCTTTTATTTACAAATAGTCTCAGCTGATGTGATTTCCATGTTACGGCCCTGTTGAATCTTTATTTATTTATGACTTACGATCCAAAACTCTCCTGCGACATCTGCTGGTTGTGAACATAGTTAAATTTCGATAGATGACTTTAGGCAGAAAACCATTTTAAAAAAGGGATACTGTCCGTAATATCCAAACACATTTCTGAGCCCAGGACAAAAAATAGTTTCCAAAATGTGTTTGAGATACACAAATTGATTGACTTTGAACCAAAACAAAAACAATTTTGTCCAATAAACCTGTACCATCACCGCATACCATCACCATCCCCAGCCATAACATGACCACAATTTATCTTTCCTTATTCCAGCTTGTAAGTGGTCAATTGAAGATCCTTAACTGATGCAAGGATTTCTTTAGCAATTTCGCTCATGGATGGTTGGTTTTCATCGCCTTTTTCCTCTTCCTTCACGTTCAAAATTATTTGGCGAATGAATGAACAGTGTTTTGCCAATTTAAAAGCTCAGTAATGTGCTATCTGACGGCTTCCGTATGGCGAATATGTGAACAGAAGGTTTACATGGTAAATATTGAACGCACCAAATTGTCTCGTCTCGTTTTAATTATGCACCTTGTACCAATTTTTTTAAAAATTCATAATGAAATAATTGTAAAAGTAATTAGTTTCTTAAAATCAATTTTTGAGGAAAATAGGTGGGATGTAAATATGAAGTACTAAGTATTAAAAAAAAAATCTTATGGAGCAATTTCTACCATCTCAGGTATTTTGTAAATTTTAAAAACATTCTATGAATTTAACAATAATAGAGAAGCCTCAAGTGCTTTTAATTTAAAGAGTCGGTAACCAATATCGAGCGTAATAAGAAAAATATATCAATTGCTCCACACGCAAAGTGGAATAACAAATTCAAAGAATAAAACAAACGATTTTTTTAATCACTTCTGTTACTTCAGGTTCAGCAACGTTTTCATTAATATTACAGTAATTATAACTCGCAGCGAAATAAATGAGGACCATTGCCTTTCAAATTAGTGGTTCAATGTTACGCAATCCAAACGGTGCTGCTATGAACTTCCTACATTATAAATAATTATAAGCTACTAAATTTGATGCAACATCTTTCCAATTTACTTCTTCCTAAATTATAGCTTACGCATTAGATACATCTGCAGAATTTTACAATATCTGATAAGGGGAAAACAGCATATCATCAATAACAAATTCTGAATTTAATCGAATTAATAACAGCATAAAGAACTATTTTTTTGGTGCTATTTGCGTACCTATTCGTCTTGATGTTTAAGAGTAAAGACGGTCCAGTCCGAATAAGGCAGCTGTCTTCTGTTGGAACCTCCAAAAAGTAACATCAAAATAAATTTCACGCCTAGATGTGACACATATACCTTAAAAAGCCCGGCTTCCATTTTTTAATACAAATGTTTCCGATTACGTTCCGTAAGAAGACAGGGGGCATCATCATGACAATAATATATTATTGCGGCGGTCCTCGGAGCAACGAACACGTCTTAAAGAAATCGGGTGGGTTTTTGGATTCACGCTCTTTAGCGTGTTTATTTAGTGCAGCTGATGTGCAAACGTGCGGTGGTCGGAGCACGAGGAGAGAGGAGGTGGTAAGGGTTATTCGCTATTAAGGGTTGTCTCCCCAGGTATGTGTGTACAGGCGTGCGTTCACAATAGACCACATGCTTTCAAATAGTAAAAAATAGTAAATAATAGATTGTAACAGCGTACGCCAATCTGGTTGCGGATTTTTCAACTTTCCATTGTGTGAGCCCTTCAAGGGGGTGAAGAGGATGAAATGAATTTCAAGTTGCAACGTCTTCCTAACGTGTGCGTTCAATACAGGTATATAACTGCCTATATACACACACACACGATTTTTATAAATTAACGATTGCAGTCTTATTCAGGCTTTACGTGCTAAACCCAGATTTTACATGTCCCCTTTGCTTCAGTTTGATTTCTATGTAAATGATGCGGTGGCTCCCCTACTGTTATTTCCGTTTTAATTCCATTCGAGCACGCTCCATATTCGGACCTATTTTCTATAAACGTGAGGAAATAACCCCCATTAATTATTTCAAACGAATTCTGATTTATGTGTTTTCGTATTATTAAACTACAATATTATTTTGTATGTGATTGTAAAATTCAAATTTACTTATTTCCTTCCGCCCTCGGAAATATGACAACATTCATCTCTCTCATCTGGCTCATCTGATTCCGATTCTTCGTAATCTAATCCTTCTGTCCACCTTTTCATGGAATCGGCAGCGGTTCGAGTTTTCCAAGACCCGTCGAATTGTCCAACCTTCACTACTTCGTATCTTTCGTGACCCAATACCCTTGTCACTTCATATGGTCTCTGATATTTGAAGTGCAACTTCAACCCTGGGCCTTGTTGTGTTCTTCTGATTGCAACTAAATCACCAATTTGATATTGTTGTGGTTTATTAAAACTCTTACTATTCTCAGCTTGCTCTTTAGAGATTTGTTCAGCAGCTCGGTCTCGTAATTCGTCACGTTCTTCGAGGAACTCTTGAAGCAACTCCTTATAGATGTCATCAGCGATATTGGACAAACCTTTTAATCGAGGTGATGTTCCAGACATTGCTCTGAACGAGGACATTCCAATGCTCCGGTGAACAACGGTATTCAGTCTCCAAATACTTGTACCATTCATCAGGTCAGATGATGACAACTTGGTAAGTAACGAAATGATAGTACGGTTCACCCGTTCCACTTGTCCATTACTTCGTGGAATTCCTGTCGTTATCAACTGGTGCTGAATATCTTTTCTTCGCAATACTTTCTAAATTTACCAGAAGTGAATGCGGTCCCTCTATCAGATATTATTCTCCTCGGATTCCCAAAGATTGCTGATTGTTTCTGTAGCTTATCTACAACCTCTGCAGCACTTGTTGTCCTTGTAGCATAAAGCCACGTAAACTTACTGAATGCGTCTGCTACTACGAAGAGGTGGTGATAACGCTTACTGGTGGATTGCAATGGACCTAAATGGTCGATATGGTCCACCTTATCCAATGGTTTTAGCCAACCTTCCATTTTTTCCATCTTTCTCTCCGCTAGAACGCATGCTACACAGTTTTTAACAACTTTCTCCACTTTAGCCTTCAAATCCGGAAGCCAAAAGTCTTGCCGAACTATGATTTCAGTCTTACCAGCTGCAAAGTGTCCATGTTCGTGCACCTTTCGTATAACCTGAAGTTGTAAAGCACCAGCTTGAGATCGCCTGCAGCTTCGCGGTACAGAAGACCTCCTCGCAACGAGAAATCTGGTAACTTTCCACAGTGCACTTCCA
Source organism: Serrognathus titanus (assembly GCA_039766575.1). NCBI lineage: Eukaryota > Metazoa > Arthropoda > Insecta > Coleoptera > Lucanidae > Serrognathus > Serrognathus titanus. The sequence goes on from CM077912.1 coordinate 7,707,321, forward strand.
AAATCAACTTCTGAATGTGCTGGTCGTCTCGTCGAGCTTTCCTCAGCCTAGGTAGTAATCCTTCTCGATCGTCGTTGGCGACCAAGACCTCTGAAATTGGATTCCGACTCAAGGCGTCCACGTGGGGCATATTCTTGCCGGGACGATGTACAATGGAATACTGAAATTCTTCCAGTTGCAGTGCCCATCTTGCTATCCTCACACATAAATCTTTCTTGGTCATGGTCATCGTAAACGCCTTACAGTCTGTCACAATAGTGAACGGTGTTCCTAGTAAATAGACACGAAACTTCTTCAGGGCCTTGATGATCGCTAATACATCCAACTCGTAACTAGTATACTTTTCTTCTCCCTGGCTAGTCTTCTTGCTGGCATAATACACAGGGTGCATTTTACCATCGTCGGCATCTCTCTGTAATAAGATAGCTCCAATACCTATTTTCGACGCGTCGGTGTGTAGTTCAGTCTCCGCTCCTGTCTTGTACAACTTTAGCACTGGTTCGGACATCAACTTCGACTTCAGTTGTAGGAATGCTTTCCTCTGTTCAGACCCAAAATTGAAATCGTATTTCCCACGTAATAAGTCAGTCAACGGTTGAGATAATTAGGTATAAATTTAGTAGTATCCAGTTAAACCTAAGAAGCTTTGGAGCTTCTGTACATTCTTTGGATCTGGAAAATGGTTTTTTTCACGTACCTATAGGCTGTAGATTCCTGACGGAATTAGAACCACTCAAAGTTGAGCTCTTCTGACCTTGACAAATTTTAGTGAGTGTAGATCAATCCTCTCCGCTTTTCCTTTTTTCCTTTTTATAGATTTTGGTGCTTCTTTGCTTCCGCTCTTAGCTTCTTCCATTCCTTTCTGTTTATTATCTTCTTTCCTCATTCTGCTATTTCCATTCTTTTAATGTTCTTAATAACCTGGTATCTCCGTCTCATTTTTGATCTCCGCTTTGGTCTATCTTCAGGTGGCTTCCATTTTGTTATATTCTTTATTATTTTCTCTTCTTGATAGATGTGGCCGCACCACTTTAATGTCTTCGATTTTATTATTTTCCCAAAATCTTCATCTTTTAAAATTTCATCAACTTCATTAATCTTCTGCATTCTTTTTTCTTTCTCTGGTATGCCCATTTTTCCTCCATCTCTTAACATTTTCCTCTTATTTAAGCTGTCAAAAGCTTGTTTGAAGTCCACAAATACAACATTTCTTAGTTCTTGCATTGCGTTGGATCTTCTTTTTCAGGTATCCGCATCTCCATTCTTCAGGCTTTTTTTTCCTCTCTCTATATTTGTCTCATTAGTTTGTGGGTACAATCTTTCTTTCATTTCACCTCCTCCATTCTTTATCATTTAATTACAGATATTATCGAGTCCTGCCGCTTTCCCTCGCTTGGTTCCATTCTTAAGCAAGTATTCACCGCAGTTGGTAGGCATATATTAGTCATAACTTGTAATGAGAATGTCAATCGATCCCATCCCTCATACATTAGAACTCACCAATAGAAGTGAACTAATACCTTTGGGAAAACATTTTTATTTCTTTGGATTATTGATGACTTTCGCCATTGCAGATGTTTACAGTACGGAGTTGTTGGATTATTTCATCTTTAAGATATTTTCAGACGCATTTTAATCTGGAGAAGATAGCAATAACACTAAATTTGGTAAGGCATTACAACTCTTTTGGTAAAATTTGCAACACCAAATAGGAGGATAACAATTTATTGGAACTACACCTTCAGTGGTACAAAGAATGAAGATACATAATTCTTTTAAGACTTATAAACAGGCTAAGAAGACGAGAGGATAATTTGCAACAACAGCAACAGTAACCCATAATAAAGAACGAAAAAAAAAATAAGTGGCACGTTCCTATCAATATCATATAAAGATGCAAGACATTCCGTTTCTTAACTTATTATTGCTTTCCTGTCAACTTTTACTCTGTCGTTAATTAATCTTTAACAAATTAATTATAGTAATAGTTACTAATTTTATCTAATTTTCAATTAATTAATTAACTACAACAACAGCTTATTTTAAATTGAAGTTTTGTTATCTATTAATGTTTGTTCATGCTTTTCGATATTTATTTATTTACTTTTAGATTAATACGCATAGAAATAAATCAATCAATTTAATTTTTAATATTCAAACTTTTAAATTAAGTGTAGATTACATTCGCAATGGCACAGGTAACGAGTAACGGTCGGATACTCATACCAAGAAATATCGACAATTCGCTGTGCCCCGTGTGTCATAATAGATAATTGAGGATCGCTCGTGAAAACAACCCTAAAAATTATGTGTACCGGAAGTCCTGCAGAGAAGAAGAGAAAAAAATAAATAAATAAAACGACAAATAAGAAAAGCAAACCTTTTAGTGATCGAATATCAAAAAAGAGACCCAGCACTCGTCAAGCACGCGTTGCCATTGGCTACCCTTTGAATAAGGGTTGAAATCTTATATCGGGTGTGAAACCTGAAGGGATTCATAAAAATGTACATGTAAAACGCGTGAGGTCGCGCACGCGTCTTTCTTTTACATAATATCGATGGAAATATGGGCGGGTTACGCTTGCGCCTTTAAACTACCCCTTTGCATCTGCATACGATAAAAAAAGCAGGGATGGCGGCGGATCGCACACTTCGCTTCGTGCTTACATCACGCCACGTATAGCATCACACATACGACGGGAGATTGACGGAGTTTTCTTTTTGCGGCTACACGCAGAACAGATGAGAAATCCTGGAGAATAATTGAGAATGAGGATAATGGTTTAAGCTTCGCGAACGCCTCTCCATTCTTAACACTAACTTTCTGTAGGGTGTTTTGGTTGAATGTATCTGGGAATTAACTGAAACGCTGATTTTTTGTATTAATTATAATTTTATTAAATAAGATTTAAAATTGGATCTATACAGTTCCAGTTAATTACAACAATGGTGCTCTAATAGAACATGAACTTAGCAAAAGCTTTTCGTGTTTACAGAAAATTCCGCTTTGTTTTTTTGTTTTTTTAATTTTAATGCTAATTGAAAGAGGAAATTAAAAGAGTTACGTGACTAAGAGCTTGAAGTCACAGAGAGAATGTGCGTTGTTATCTGTCTTTAAACAGAATTGAATGAACTAGCGTAATCTCTAATTAGATGAAATCAAAGATTATTATTTATGTGATTAATAAAGCACACTCGGTTTGAATAAGAAAATTAATTAGTTAATCTTTTTTGTAGATGTAATTCATCATACATTTAAGTGGTTTTCATCTCGTGGCATTTGATGCTTCCTCTGACAGATGACACATTTTCCAGAAATTCAGAAACCTATCTAAAGCACGATCGATTTCCAAAAATTTGGAAAAATGTGATCTGGCCACCAATTCAAAACGTACAAACAAAACACAATAATAACTTTAGCAAAAGGAAGAACGACTCTCTCTATAAAGGATTCCTATTTCTTTCTTGTAAACAATTGATGATCAAAATTAATTTGGAAATTGATTGTTTATTGGTATTGTCATAGTCACATAGTCGTTTTATTTCTTCGTGGTCCTCCACCTCATTCAAATATAAATATACAGAGTGATGCGCGTCTGTATTTTTGGAATAATTTTGAAATCGTTTTGAGAATCTTTAAGAAAACCTGCATTGTTAAGAGACGCAATCTTCAGAACTTCATTTACAATTTCGGAACGGCTACGTCTTCTTTGTGGTCTACCACGATGTAACAATTTTGAGACATTTTCTACCGATTTTTTTCATCTGTGGATAAACTTGTCTGGGGTGGAAGAGGGTGGAAATTGAAGACAAGTAAAACATCAATCCACAATTTTACTGGGCTATAGTATCGCCCTCTAACAATTTTTGGAGTGACAAATCATAAACCACATAGATTTTTATTCCTATTTTTTAACGTAAAAACAGAAACTGTTCCACAACTCTACACAAGGTCGAAGAGCTTATGGTGCATAGATTTTAAAACAGCATAATTACTATTAATTACTTTAAAGACTTCCTGAAACTATTTGGTCAAGAATTTCTAAAATTTCAAAACCAAACAACGTCATCATAATTGGAATGGCTTTTCCTACACCGCTGCTTTCAAATTTATTTACTTGTAAATTTTGTACATATGCGTAAATGCCATTAGTTTATTAATTTTATGATGAATTATAAATAATACACAAAACCACGATAATCATCTGTTAAATGATAAGAATTAAGATGTATCGTTTCATATCTCCTAATTGCGTACTTGTGAGAGCTGTTTATGTACTATATTAAAAAAAAACCTGCATCTCGATCAAATTTAACGCGCACGTGTTTCTTTTTTTAATTTCAACAAATCAAATGGATGGCGATTAACTTGGGCTCATCAAATTAAAGAACGCCGCCTCCCGAAATTCCTCCATTGATTATTTTAAGTGTTCCCGGCGAAATTTTCCGACTTTAAGAAGATATAGCCGGGCGGCGGTCGCGTGATTTAGAGGAGATAAAACTGAATTAAATAAAAGTGAAATAGGGGTATTTTAGTTTGGGCCGGGTAGGGTGGGCGATTCTTTTGAAGATTCACAATTTGATTCGAGAGACCTAAGTAAATTGCGGCCTGCTTTTGCCAGACGCTTTCATGGCGGTGCCACGACACTGGACAAGACATGACGAACACAAATCAGTGAATGCGGAAGGACCCAGCCAGGACAACGTCTGTTTGCCTTCACGATCCACTTCACTCCGATGCACACAACATGTTAGCACGTTCTCATGTTTGAACAGATTTTTTTTCTTTCTTATCTAATATGAAATTAAGGTGGTTTAAAATAAAATTTTCGAAACGAAAGTAAGAAACTTACGTAATGATAAATTCAAACCATTTCGTGATTTTTTCGGAAAGCTTTTAGGTACACAAAAAGCGCACATTCGAATGATCCATCAAATTACCTATTAAAGAATTCTGTTACAAACTAATCTATGTATAAATAATTTTCTGTTCAATGAAATTTCCATTTCAAAACCGAATAAATTTACATTGCAAGTAAAAATAATTCTCGGTTTTAAAGTGTTAATAATATGTCGCAAAGACATTCAGCAGAGTTACGTTTAACTGAAAGATATTTATTACACAATTTACAGTACAATCAATTATCCAATTACGACATGAAATTAACTGATTCGTTATTAGCTCGTTTTTGCACTTGGTTACTTTTACCAGGAATATTAATATACCAGCATCCAAGTCCTAAGTAGTTAAGTACAACCGCGTCTTCGTCATAATTATTTGCCAATAAAAACTAGACTAGTTCCAAGAATTAAAAGATTTTCATTTAGTTTTAATAAGCTCATATAAATATGAAAAATGTAATTGTTAATTTTTCTTTCTTTTTCAAAAATCATTTCAATAAGACCTGTTTTCTTTCGGCATCAAGGTCACAGACGATCTCGTTTTCTACACTTTTAAAGGAAACACAAATATAATTATTTCAAAGAAATATACTTCGTGGCGACCAGATAATTTTACTAATGACAGCTGCTTTAATATTATACTTCTTTTACGCTCAAATAATATGTTATGATATTACAAGCAAGAGAGATGACGAAATTTTAACGTTTTCTTTTTTGTTTCATTCGACCAAACGCGAGTGGTTTGTCTTGTTTAAATATAAATGGCCCTTACTTTTTTCTTTCAGTGTTTTTGTCATTGTGTTGACACTATTTTGCAAACAGAATTTCATTCCTAAATATCAATGTCATATTTAATTATCATTATTATTCGTGTACTAACAATAAATCTGTTCGCATAAACAGCTGTGACTATGAAATTCACCTTGGCAAATATTGCAATGTTGAGGTCAGAGACCGGGGAAAATTGTAAAAGTTTGTTGTGTCGGGTCCAGCGTAGGAAACTGCGTGTCCGGAAACGCGGAGCAAGGAGGTGGTATTGATTAGAGCAACCCTAGTTAGCGCTACTGCACCCCCAACTAGAACTAAAGGCGATGGAGACTAACTATTGCTAGGGATGCAATTTATTTGCCTAATCTATACGAATATTTACTATTATTATTCGGCTCACATAAACTTGTGTCTTCACTTCTTCTGAAACTCAGCTTTAATACACAGACACATTAGAGTGAAACAGATTTAATTCATTTCGTCAATATTAATAGTTTTCCAGAATATTCTTTTGTGTTCATATACATAAAAATCGAGAACTGAAATGCGTGCTCAAGAATCTAATCTTAATTAAATAATTTGAATTACATATAACTACGTACGCAAAATCAACTTTTGCTATGTAAATGCTTTTGAAATATCTTAATTTGGAAATATAAAATAAAATAAAATAATAAAAATCCTATACTATACCTGTTGTTTCACTGAAACTTGGAAAACGCAGGCTAAATTATAAAATGAAAGATATTAAGCGAAACTTTCGATTGATCAATATACTGTGTCTAGTTCGCTGCATGTTCTAGACATAAGAATCATATGTAAAAGGATTTAAGACAAAGGCAAGCAAAATATGCGAATACATTTTCATTTTAAAAGGAAACATATGGTATGTACATTTCTACAAATTAATCACGCTGAACTATTAGAGTTTAAAGCGGACGTAAAGAGCAAAGATAAATTGGACAGAATAAAATATGGGGCAGGGTCCAATGAAAACCTTAAAGATGGCCTAAAAACTGTACTTAACGGAACTTAATTTTTTGCGTGAAAACTGAAGCACGTGGAAAATATGTTGAGGGCAATTGAATTTAAATAAAATTTTAAAAGACGTTATATTGATCATGTAAGATCATCAATTTGATTCTGTTTGTTCTTGAATGCACTCATTCGCAAGGCTATAGGGTGGTTGATTTGGTTAACAAATTCTTATACGTTATACTTTTGTTGTAGCTCATACCTCAAACTCATAACTCGTAAATCAAAATCAGACAATTACGTATGTATATGTTTAATATTTTTTTCTACTTTGGTTGATCTCCAAAACTTTACAAATATTTCTAAATCACCTTGTACGTAAAACAATACTGAAAGTATGACTGAACGAAATCCTAAGAAGGAGGAAAGTATTTGGTCAAGTAAAGCACTTCCTTGTTCAATTCTTTCTGAATTTATAATATTAATTAAAGTTAGTGCAATTTTAACTATCCGACTTCTTTCGTAAACAACTTCAAAATATGTCTTTGCAATTTTATTGTTAATTTTGGTTGAAAAGTCAAGTTTTCGTAGCGGCAAACGCTTTCAAAATTCCTTAAAATTCTTCTTTTTTACTATTTTCTGAAATTGTGGGTCGCAGGAATTTACCAAGAGTATTGCGGAGATCAAAGTAATATATAAAATCGAAAAAGCTTATTTTCTGGGAATAATGCAAACATGTTGTTTGCAGTGGGAGTGACGAAGCTTCAAAGGAAAAAAAATATTTTGCGAAAAGGGTAATTTCAATATTTCTTTTAAAATTAATCAATATTTCTTTCCTTGAACTTTTATTGTTAGGCCTAGTTTCCTAATGAGGAGTAAGTAAAAGCCATCTACAGCCAAAGCTGGGCAAAGTTAGTAACTTAGTTATATTTTTTGAAAATGTAATTGTATTCAAGTTACTTTTGAATCAAAGTAACTAAAATTCTATAAAATTATTCATGAAGCTGCTGCAGTAAAGTAACTCTTTACGCTTATGTTCTGCAGTTTATTGTAACTTTCGATAAAAATGTCTCAAGTAGAAATTATTTCTTGCTAAATGCTAGTTGCTGTCATATTTTGACAATAATGCTAATTTCTATAAACGCAAGAGTAGACAAAAATTCGGAAAAAATAATTAAGAATTTATAATAAATTAAAGTGTTCATAATATGTAGAAATTGTTTTCGTTTTTGTTTTATTTTATAGTAAGCACAAGTATTTCATTAAATTTACTTTTTTACTGAGTACTTTGAATAGCATCCTGCGATCACTTTTGCAAAGGAAATAACAAATTGCAGCTAGTTTGCTACTTAATAAATCATCCCATACAAGGCGGCCAAGCGTGCTGTCAAAGCTCATTGAAAATTAAAAAAAAAATTGTTGCAAATCGGTTTTGATTGCAGTGGATCCCTCGAGCATCCTCTGTACAGCTGTTTCGGCCCTATTTGGTTCGTCAGCAGAAGCGTAGCTCGAGACTTCCACTGCAAACCAAACCGACCTGATGCTCGAGGGATCCACTGCAATCAAAACCGATTTGCAATAAATTTTTTTAAAGCTTTGATAGCACGCTTTGCCGCCTTGTATGGGATGACTTATTAAGCAATTTGTCATTTCCTACGCAAAGTTGTATCAAAAAGTGATCGCAGGATGTCGCGATTCAAACTATTCATTATTATTAGATCACATTCGCGAATAACCTTGGACAAGTCGGTTTGGTTTTCAATGGAAGTCTCGAGCTACGCTTCTACTGACGAGGCCCCACAGGGCCGAAGCAGCTGTACAGAGGATGTTCAAGGGATCCACTGCAATCAAAACCGATTTGCAACAATTTTTTTTTTTTTGCTTTTTTACATTAATTTTTTTAATATTTTTGAGTATCTTTAAAAGTAGCTTGTAAGTTAGGTGACTAAGAGGAAATATAACTTGAATAAAGTTACTTTTCAGGAGGAGCTTAGCTACTTCTTCGTCTAAAAAGCTGTAGCTTGTAACTAGTTATTTTTGACTAATAACTTACCTGAGTAGTTTTCTAACTAGAATCCAAGTTTTTAAAACTTAGGACAATTATGAACTACACGTCTTTAGTAATTTGTCCTTCTAGGACGTGCTTCCATACCACCCAAGACCTTTCAGACGCTCATTAGGGGTCAGAATATTGTTTCTCTTTTATTTACCGCAACCCCAATATTTTTGAATATTCCTAAAAATAGCTTATAAAAAGTAACTTGTAAGTTAAGTTACTAAGCTGAAATATAACTTAAAAAAAGTAATTTTTCAGGAGGAGCTTAGCTACTTCTTGGTCTAAGTTGCTGTAGCTTGTAACTAGTTATTTTTGACTAGTAACTTGCCCGCCTCTGTCTACAACGTAATTTTCTAACCAGAATCCAAGTTTTTAAAACTTAGGACAACTATGAACTGCACGTCTTTGGTAATTTGTCTTTCTTGCACGTGCTTCCACACCACCCATGATTGAAAGACCTTTCAGCCGCTTATTAGGGGTCACAATATTATTTCTCTTTTATTTACCGCAACCACAATATTCAAAAATATTCCTAAAAGTAACTTTTAAAAGGTAGCTTGCAAGCTGCAAAGCTGAAATATAACTTGAATAAAGTAATTTTTCAGGAGGAGCTTAGCTATTTCTTCGTCTAAGTAGCTGTAGCTTGTAACTAGTTATTTTTGACTAGTAACTTGCCCGACTTTATCTAAAATGTAGTTTTATAACCAGAATTCAAGTTTTTAAAACTTAGGGCAACTATGCTTCCATACCTCCCAGGATTGAAAGACCTTTTAGACACTCATTAGGGGACACAATATTATTTCTCTTTTATTTACTCCAACTGCCGATATTTTAATGCACCTGTGATTCAAAAAATCTTCGTTTGAAGGGTATCATGATAAATGAAGATGATGAGGGTTGAACGTGCATGTCTGAGATACCACATTTGGTAACATTTCAAAATTACACTTGTCAGTTCTGTTAGGTTTAAGTTTTGATTATTCTCCCACATTTCAATGTCATATCCTTCAGTGATCACCAAAAATTCTGTACGTTCGAAATATATTTTAGAAACAGTGAAATCATTGATGTTTTGTGAATTTATTTGGTATTGATTGTCTATCTGCCTTCCAATTACTCAAAGTACATACAGCTGTTCACCATCGTTAGAAGTAATTTTACTGTCAAACGTAGTCAGTCATTCAGATAAGGGAATAAGTCATAGGTTAAGAAAAATAATTTATGTATATTATAATTTTTATTTGGGCCAATTTTGGGTCATTTTAAAAATTCTTAATTGGAGTAAGCCATGATTTTTCAAAGGCTGTTGGCAATCTTGACTTAAATTTTGAATTAAGTCATCAAATAATTCGAATTTTCTCAATTTTATTTTTGAAAGTGTTCTCTTTGGAGCAAAAAGTTTTTCTTGTCGAAAGCTATTTTAAAAATGCCGAGAAACATGAAAATGGGGAATGGAAATATTCTATTGCGGCTTGCATCGAAGATTTTAGAGCAAAATTTCCAGAATTCCATGCAAATTGCAATGATCTTACTGCACAAATATACCATACAGATTCTGCATCCCCGAACCAGAGGTAATATTACTCGTAAACTAGGAAGTGGTCCTCCTTTGAAGAGAAGTACCGAAGTAGTAGAAGACGTTGGGGTTCGAATGCAGCAAGATCCTAAAAAATCTATTACAAGATTGGCTCAAGAAACAAATTTATCTTACGCAACTTGCCACAAAGTTTTACAAAAAGATTTAAATTTATTCCCCTATAAAGTAACTGCCATTCAAGAACTTTACCAGTAGACATTCCTAGACGACTGAACTATTGCCACTGGTTTCAAGGCAACTTGAACAACAACGAAGCATTGACCCTGATTTTTTTTCTGATGAAGAATGGTTTCATTTGTCAGGATACGTTAACAAGCAAAACATAAGGATTTGGTCAAGTGAAAAGCCTGAAGAATTCATTCAGCATCCGCTTCATCCAGAAAAAAATGGAGTTTGGTTGGCTGTATCTCGGAGGCGCATATTTGGTCCAATATTTTTTGATGGAATAATAAATGCTCAAAGATATCGTAAGGAATTGCTTCAGTCTTTTGTCAATAGTCTGCATGGTTTTTTTCCAATAGGATAAAGCAACACCTCATTAAGCACGTGAAAGCATGACATATCTGCGAAAATTTTATGATGATCGCTTAGTTGATATTCCAGCGAGATCTCCAAATTCAACAATCATGGATTACTTATCTGAAGAACACGATTTTTAAAAATAACCCAGAAAATCTTCATGAGCTCACACAAGCAATTGTGAATACTTGCGATTTAATAACGCCACAATGTTTGGATAATGCTTTCGAAAGCATGAAATGGTGGATAGCTGCGTGTATCGATGCAGGTGGTAGTCAGTTTGAATACAGACTGCGAGCTAATCCAGTAGTATTTAATTTTTTCAATTCTAAAATTCTTTCTCTTTTTCAAATACAATTTATTTACCTCAAAATTTATTTTTGACGCTTTGATCTTGTAATTAAATGTCACTCATTCAATATTGCCAACTAAATTAAAAGTCATGGCTCACTCCAATTAAGAATTTTAAAAAGGACCCTTACCATAAGATTAACTGAATTTCTCATTTTGTTAGAGATTGGTAATACTGAAGAACAAATCAAAGATTTGAAAACGTTCCCTTCTCGAGGTTGGACTTGAACTTGGCAAGTATTTTCCGTGTTTCTCAGCATTTTTAACATAGTTAAGATGAGACAGATTTTATGTTCCAAATCAAACATTTTAAAATCATATCAGTTTGCGAGTTATTCAGGTTTGACGTTGATCAGTGTCACCAACTGTTTTAACCGCAGTTACTCCAATTTAAATTCAAATTTGTGGCACAAATCAGGGGCGCAAATTACATATTCTTTCATTTTCTCATGGCTACTAATACGCAATTAATCAACCCTACGTTAAGAAAACAAATATTTTTGAAGACCGTCCGATAAACAATAAATGTTATTTCCTTTCAAGAAAATTCAATAAATTGTGATTTTCTCTCTCATGTTATTATTAGCAATTGGTTTAGATATATATTTTCATTTGTAACAGATTCTCCTTTGTAAGACCTTAATATTTGATTATTTGATTTTAAGCCCCCCTCTCTCTCTTTCTTTCTTTCTTTCTTTCTTTCTTTCTCTAGCCGTAACGTGCGCCCGCATGTTGTTTGTTAATTCATAATTTCCCCCACGTAGTATGTTTTAGAAATAAACTAGTGATACTATTATTTTAATTAATACTATGAAGAAACTAATTGCACATTATTTGCTTAATCACCATCAATAAAACAGTCTCAATTACTATTTTCTTCATTTCATAAAGCTATGGTATTACGGTTGAATTATGTCCAAATAGTAAAGTAGGATAGAAAATTATAACATTGCGTCTGAGTGTGATATATTTTGTTTGTTGATTCTTAAAATATTGTATTTATTTTTTCCTTTGCAGGAAAACTTTGGTTAAACGATCCAGAGATGACTTGGAGACCTGAAATGCAATTACCATCGGCGGAAGAATCGAAATTGGCACTGCAAGCGAGGCTCGGTCTTTCGCCAAGTGAGTAGTAGGCACTAAATGTTACACATACTACCTCGTACATCATATCAAGGGAGGAGGCAAGTCAATTCTACAACATCATTGATTTTGAAAATTCACCCCATTGACAGATTATTACGAAAACCCCCAAATCCGCTGACTCACCCCTTCTCGTTAATGTCACATGTTGCTTTCGGCTCGAGTCCGCGCGACCTTAAATTCCCCGTGATTTACATCTTTATTGTGATTCGCAGTTGCTTCTAAATTAATTTCGTGGATCGTCTCCTCTTCGCAAGGACCGCCGCTTCCTCCGGCGGCGCCCGGCAGAAAACAATACGAATAAAAATCTTTCGCAACGTAACTCGATTTAGGAGACATTTAGTAGTATAACTAAGTTTGCAAAGCTATTGGTTCACTTTTAAGATGTAGTGGGAAGAGAGCACCTTTCAACTTGAGTATAATTCAATTTAAATAAGAGAAAGTTCCAGATGCGTGGGAGGGACCCGCGAATAAGAGGGGCAATCAGATGTGGGGACAAATGGACCGGGGTAGACGTGAGAATTTGATAAAGATTGACTGTTTTAAGTCTCGCTCACGCATTCAAAACGAATCACGACAAGCTCTTTTTTTTTCCTTTCATTCACTTCTTACATTTATTTTAAAAATACTGAAATTATGTTACATGAATAAATTCTGAACACATAAAATTAGTATACAATATTTCTTAATTCGTTTATTATTTTGCGAAGAGACAATTAAAATAAGAAAATCATTAATTAAACGTAGATAGTTAAAAAAAAGGATAAAGTATTAAAATTGATTAGACCAGCCAGCAATAAAGTTATTATTAACCCTTCTATATATTATCAATTATAAAAAGAAATTCCTTGAAGAAACAGCACGTACTCTGAGGAAATTTATGAGTATCAAGTATGTCGTCTGTATAAGTCACATTCAGTTACATATGCCGTTCATCTAGTGACATTTCAATATATGTTTTATGGAATGTATAACCTGCTATAGCCGTATATCAATGGGGTCTATCATAGCAAGGTGCTGCCCAACGGTCATTTGCAGGGAGAGACCCCTAAGACTACAGTAAAATACGATCCTATATACAGACAGGACAAGCGTATTCCGATAGGACCACGATGTTAAACATCCTCCAGGATATAACATCAGCAACATTTTTATATATATAATAAATACATAAAGAAGCGAGTACCGAAGGAAACGCTGTAAAATATTTTATATTTCAGCGAAATAATAAAACTTCTCTGTATTATATTATTTATTTGGTCGCCTACAATTGCCTAACGTAAAATGAAACTCGAACGCGATCAATTACGAAAATTATGTTTGGAATATTCATCGCAGACGAAATCGGAAAGGAATGATAATGTATGGCCAATAAAAGTGCTATTGAAATGTCGTCTCTTACTTGTGAGGACACATTTCCTTTTCCCCCTAGATATAATTAAAAGGGCCAACCCTGAAACACTCCCTGAACAACTGATCATTCCCCGATGCATGAACAATTTTCTTCTAGTACTAATGGAAAAGACTTCAATATTTTATCTGCCAGTTTTCTTGCCCGTTAACAAATGCAGTCGTTACATTCTAATCAGTTTTAAATCTGTGTCAAGGAATTAAAAAAAAATCTTATTGCAGTCGATTTACATAAACGTCGTCGTCTGATTTATTTTAGATATGTGTAATGAGAGTGAGTAATGATCTTTATTTAACGTAAAGTATCGCTAATATATTTTGAAATAAAATAGTAATTCCATAATAATAATCTTAGTAATTCCATAATAATAATCATATCAAAGAAATTTATGTAGCTTTTGTTTATTTTTTGGGGAATGACTGATTCTAAATGAAAATATATGAATTTATTTTAACTATTCTGCATTCATAAACCCACGAAAACTAATATGTACATATATGGAATATCATGAAGTAAAGTATGAAACGAATTTTTAATTTCACTGATATTTTGATACGTTTTCAGTTAATCAGGTGCAATGTTGCCGCGGGAAGGCTCAAATTGGCAATTACTTAATCAAATCATAACGTTATTGGCAAGAAAAATACATGAAAAGATGGGCGTAATAGGTACTGTTTATAATTAGCTTGAAGGGTCTTGAAGGACTTCCAGTTCGATCCGTGTCTTATTTTCTTATTTTGCCTAGGTCTCTTTCTTCGTTACAGAATAACTTTTAGTTGGTGGTTATTGGTATCGCTATTATTCTTACTGCTGGTTGAATTAGTACGACGAGGAATTTTCCTGGAAGTATGGTCAGGACATTCATAAAAATCCTTCCGAGATCGGCCTCATAGAAATTTCTAGGACTGACTTCAAAGCTTTGAAGCCGCTTCTATCTTCAACAGAGGTTCCACTTTGGGTCCAGTACTATTTTCATGTTTAGGCGTTGCTTCATTTTTATCACAAAACAACTTTTCAAAATGTTGCTGCTAATCTTCTTGCTTTCATTTAGCGGTAACAAAAGTTACAGCAGCAAAAGCTGTAAGAAGAGGGTTAGATTGGCCCTGAAGAAGTTCTTCTGTAGCAAAGAACACAATAGAGAGCGATTAAAACAGATCTTTACAACGAAGAACGAATGGTTGGCAAGGAAAGAAGTTAAATTAAAAATTCTTCTATCTTCACAAGAATTTTCACTTTGGACCGCACACTACTTTCATGTTTAATCACTGTTTCATTTTTTATCATCAAATAACTTCTCAGACGAGGTTATTGCTAGTCTCCTTGTTTTTATTTAGTCTCTAAGAAGCATCAGCAATAAAAAGAACAGCAGCAAAAGCAAGAAGAGGAGTAGCGGCGGCCTTGAAGAAGTTGAACGCGAATAAAATCAGAAGATTAGATTAGTAACTCTTCTAACTTCTACCTTCACCAGAGCTTTCACTTTGGACCACGTAATATTTTTATGTTTGGCCGCTGCTCCATTTCTCACCAAAAATTTTGTGAATCGTTGCTGCAAGACTTCTTGCTTTCATTTAGTCTCTACGAAACTGGAGTAAAAGAACTAAGAAGAGGGTTAACTTCGACCCTAAAGAAGTTCTTCTGTGGCAAAGAAACATTACAGCGCGATTAAAACCGGAGATCTTTAAGAAGTTGCTCTGCAACGAAGAACGGACGATAGGTTGGTAGGTAGGATTGGCTTTGGGAAAAACGAATGGTTGGCAAGAAAAGAAGTAAAATTAAAAATTCTTCTATCTTCACAAGAATTTTCACTTTGGACCGCATACTACTTTCATGTTTAACCACTGCTTCATTTTTTATCACCAAATAACTTCTCAGACGAGGTTATTGCTAGTCTTCTTGTTTGCATTTAGTCTCTAAGAAATATCAGCAATCAAAAGAACAGCAGCAAAAGCAGTACGAAGAGGGCTAGCGGCGGCCTTGAAGAAGTTCTTCTATAACAAAGGAGAAAGTTGAACGCGAATCAAACCAGAAGATTAGATTAGTAATTCTTCTGTCTTCACCAGAGCTTTCACTTTGGACCACGTAATATTTTTATGTTTGGCCGCTGCTCCATTTCTTACCGCAAATTTTGGGAATCGTTGCTGCTAGGCTTCTTGCTTTCATTTAGTCTTTACAAAACGGCAGCAAAAGAACTAAGAAGAGGGTTAACATCGACCCTGAAGAAGTTCTTCTGTGGCAAAGAACACAATAGAACCATATCTTCATATTGAATGGTATCTTTCTTTTTTCTGCTGCCTATTACATATTTGTCATTGGCTTTGAACTTCTCTTACGTATCCGATATCTTTTTAATATTGTAGTGAATTTAGGGTGCGTTTTGATTTATTTTTAAATAAAACACTCGATGGGACTAGTAACTAATTTATTAATAACAAAACTTAACACTGATTTTATTTAGAACAGACTATGAATAATTTCTTTTCACAAGCCGAGCCATTAAACAGTAACTAAACTCTACGTCGAGCTAAAGAAGTCTGATCTTCAGTTCTCCGTGTGCGTGTATTTAAACCGGAGAGGGTTTCCAGCAGCTTCTCCCCTAGAGTATTTCGACGGTGGAATTATCTCGAACGGGTCCAGACACTACGGCTAGGCTAGGCGAGTGTATAACTCATTTGTCGCCTTAGTTCGTCACAATATTAACCTTTCACTTGTGTTATTCGCTGATGAGAGTTAATAAACTCGAAAGTGACCTGTTTAACGTTAAACCTTCAAAGTCTACTGTGCAGATATATGTAGATGCAAAACTAATCGAGAATTCCAATTTCGCAGTGAGACTAAAGCAATAATAATTATTAATTAAAAAAATTATCACTCGTGTAATCTAATACGATCTTTTTATTATCTTGTAATTGTGTTCTCTGATGGTCAAAGATAATTTTAAAATAGGGACTCTACACAAAATGTACTCAGAAACGATAATGCCTCATCATCTCAAGAACTTTGAAACACAAGAACTATTTATATTCAATTTATTATTATTGGAAAAAATAATTGAAAATATGAATGACTTTATTATTAATGTTAATTTTATTTCCATTGAAATAAAACTGAAATAAAGTGAGTAGTAAAATAATTGCGGCCCTTTTATTTCATGTAAATTGTTTGGTTTGTATGTATGAGGTTCGGTTCTTAAGTAAAAATCTCCTTGGAAAAAGCCTCTGGTCTTAAAATGTTGGTCAAACATTAAAGTATTCTACTTCTTAAGAATACGGTTCCTTTGAAAATGTAAATGATTTGATTTAAAATCACTTTAAATGCTAAGGGCATCTACCCTCGATAAAAAAGCTTTGCAAAGGACCGAGTCCATTCTCTGGTATGCATTGTTTGTATAATGCTTTCTTATGCAGTCCTCAGATCCAGAATTCAAGGCATTCCGAGTCGTTCAGAATTTGTTGTCCATCATTTCATTCGTTCCTTAAATGGAACTGCCTTTTTATGTGTTCCACTGTCAGATGTATTCGCCCATATTAAAATCGATTCGCGTGGTGTAAAGCGGGACGATGTTAACTCTGAATATTAATCGCGGACATGTACATTAAAGACTATTAAAAATCGAAGAAATAAAATTAACCGCCGGCGAAATAATTAATTAATACCTGCTAGCCATTATCTGTCTTAAAAGACTCAATTAAAATATGTAGGAAAAATTAGATCAGCGATAAATACGTATGTACTTCAGATTGAATTATACCAGAACGAGATTTTTAATTATTGATGATTCGCTATTCATTATTTTTATTTTTTCACCTTGCCTTGCTGATTAATATCGGTACTGTTAAACAGCTTTATCGTTCGCAAAATTGTTTTGCTGAAATTAGGTGCTAAAATTTTTTAGTAAACACGGCAAATAAAGATTCGATTTAATAATAATAAAGATTATTAAATGTGATAACAAACGCGATAAATAAAACCACTAATAAAATTGCTTTTATTATTGCCGCAGTATTTGACCTCTGTGACGACACCTCTCAAACCTTAAAACCAAACAATAAATCAAGGGATCAAGTAACAAATACATAATGAACAAATTGATTAAATTTAATCTTCAACTCGTTCACCCTTAAACTTAATATGTACGTATAATACACCGAACCTTATTATACAAACATAAAAAAAAAGTGCAACCCTTTTATCCTAAACACTTGTGACTGTCGCGTGTGTGTTACCTTTTTTTTTTCTTTTTCGATATGCATACTTTAACACGTATTCATGGCTCGATTGACATGATAAACTCGAACCTGTTTATTTAAAAGGGGTGCATTTAAATAAAGAGTGTCCGCTACCTGTCTCTTAGGAGGGGTGTCAACTCCACGCGTGTCTAACCCGCGGTTAAGTTTGTAATCCTCTCGGGACCTGTCAAGAGTTCCCTTCGCGAATACTTCAAATTCTTTCTTTCAAAACACCCTAATTTACATCGCTTTAAGGAAGGGTGTCGATAGTTCATAGGAATGAATAATATTGGGGTTACTTGGGCCTTTGATATTAAATAGGTGAGCAGCCCACAAGATTATCTTGTTTCGAGACAAGTGTAACATTTAATCGAAGACTCAATGGGGGGGTTTGTAAAGGATTTAATACTTCACAGTAAGATATTACAATGCTAGAACTATAAGTGTTAGTTTTTAGTCACCTTATACTTAGATTTAAGAAAATAAATATTATGAATTATTATTAATTAAGAAGAAATTAAGGAAAACACTAACGTGATAAATTTGTAGACAAAGTTTCGGCTCAGCACTTTCAAAATGGAAGGTATCTATATTAATAACTGTCAATTTATCAAAAAGACATTACCAGTTTCATAAAAGGTACAAAATATGAAACTCAGAAACATTAATTAATTTAATTAGCAAAGTTTTGGACATTTACTGAACTATTCTTCGTTATTTACAGCTAAGTTATTACATTATATTTTATATTTTTCTAATAACGCTCGTAATGGAGATTTAATAAAAACTTTTTTATTTATCGTCCCAATAAGCGCCAGATGAAATTTGCTTTATTACATTTATAATTAACACGGTGCGACAGGGTCGGTTTCGGCTTAATTCCTCTTGAAGCGATTGAAACGAAGCGATAGCGTGCGATTATCACCGTCACTTTTATTTCTCTTAAACTTCAGTTTCGGCCGGAGCCGCATCGGTTCGAACAGTTTTAATAAATAAGTTGTTTGCGTGTTCTGTATCCGTTGTAGGAGCATAGGATGTGAGCAAATTTAGCAGTATTTACACAGTATATCAATAAGGGGGTAGTAAGGGTCAGTTTGATCACCGGGCCCTGCGGAATTGCAAAATATATTCCTTCTTTTCAAAGGAAGCGAATATCGAGCAAATCCACCGCCAAAGCTCGCAATGCTTATTTCCCAAATGTATCCAAATTACTTTCTATAATGCATACTAGATCTACCGTATTTTTTTTTTTTTTTTGGCTCAAATGGTCAGCTTTCCAATTGAAATATACCTTAGGAAAGGACACTTTGATATGTATTTTCAAATGCATATTTTATTAGTTGTCCTTTTCCAGAAATTCGTTGGCCAAAATTTTTAAATATATGCGTAGTTATAAAATTCTATACCGAATTTACAAAAAAAATCTTACTTAATGTTGTAACTTTTATGCCACAGTATCAATTCAACCCCATTAATTTTTCTTTCTTATTCTTTTAACAATTTATACATGAAGTGAATTTCGTCGTGAATTTATTCAGTATTACATTAACCCATAAAGTCCTAGTGTTGCCGTTCGGCAACATCACATTTTGTTGGTAAAGATGTCATCTATTTTAATCTGTCTGCAAAATTTCTTGTCTGCATTTGTTTCTTTGCTATTATAGTAAACAATTCCTAAAACAACAGGTGACTCCCTATAAAAATATTCTGTTTCTATTAACTTTTTACCAACAGTGCCATAGCTTGTTGTTCGCCATGGATGTAAGATTTGTGTAAGTTTTTTTTAAATATTTTGTGAATGTTGCGAAGCTTTGTAAAGAATTAGTTGTTGTAGAAAAACGTTTTTACGTGGTTTTCTTTGCTCTAAAGCAATGATAAATGCTTGTGTTGCCAAATGGCAATGCTAGTCCCACCAGCCTAACGTAAAAATGGACTAAATTTGGAAGAAGCGCTTCAACTTGCTTATACGGAAGATAATATTTTCATTGAACCACCCAACTCTAGCGAATTAACAGATACAGATTCAGGGGAGGAAGATGGTGGAGGAAAGGTTGACCATTTATCAAAAAATCAACTTTCCGCTTCAGTTCAAATGGAAATTTTTGATAATAAAGCTGCGGATGAAAGCAGAGCTGATTCCGAACACACTGAATTTGAAGAAAATCCCCTTCAAGCCGGTAATATAAACGTTGAGTTTACTGATACAGGAATTATTGAAACTCAAACAAATGAACATTTGGATATATACGTTGAGAAAGTTGATTATAACGAAATACAGTGGATCAACGGAGATCTTCAAGAAACAGAGGCAAATTATGAGAATTTCAAGACTATGACCCCTTAACAAATGTTCGAATTATTTTTTGACCATGAAATTATTAAACACATGACCTCAGAATCTACAAAGTACGCTTTATACAAAAATTGGCTGAATGCTCATATTATAAAAGAAGACTTGCGCTGCTTTTCAGCCATTCTTATTCTGTCAGGATACAATTGCTTTCCTGGCAAAAAATTCTATTGGGATACACGGGGAGACATGGGTAACAAATTTGTTGTTGACGCTATAAGGCGGGATCGATTTCTTACCTTCTATTTGGCAGATAATACTCAAATTGATATTACTGATAAATATTAAAAATTACGCCCTTTTATCTAGAAGCTACAAAAAAGTTTATGGATTTCTAAAAAAGATCTAAACTATGATGAGCCTACGGTCAAGTATTTTGGCAGGCATTCCTGCAAACAATTTATAGAGGGAAAACCCATACGATTTGGTTATAAAATTTGGTGCTTGCTCTCAAAAAATGGATATCTTATAAATTGCATTCCTTATCAAGGTAAAGATCCAAAAATAAACCCTAAATATCAGGAAGTATTTGGTTCCGCCACAGCGCCGTTTGTGACACTCATGCACGAACTTCCAGATGAGAAAAGAAAACTGAAATATTCACTCCACTGTGACAATCTTTTCACTAGCTTTCATTTGCTAAAATATTTCAAACAATTAGGATTCAATGTAACGGGATCTATTAGGGATAAAACAGTGCCCAATAATTTCAAAAAAAGCAATGTCTAAGAAGAAGAAGGGAATATTGTGTTCTCTTTTAGATCGAGAGAATGGCATCATTCTGGTGCGATGGGCTGATAATAGTGTCGTGACTATGGCTTCAACTTCCAGTGCAGTATTTCCTAAAGGAACGGTGCAGCGCTTTTCCCAAGCCACAAAAAAATTATTCAAGTCCAACGACCGTGCCTAATTGGCAAATATAACAACTCCATGGGCAGCACGGACTTGATGGACGAAAATATTTCGCGATATAGAATTGGTTTGCGTTCCAAGAAATGGTGGTGGTGTTTATTCACATGGTTTATAGATGCAACGCGTGGATTCTCCACAAAATAATAATAATAATACAGGGAAATTGTCATAAATTATTTAAGCAAATTTAGAAATCCAGCAAAAAGCGTAGGACGACCTTCAACAAGTGTATCTACCCGATCATTTTGCAGAGTCTCTGATGACATTAGATCTGACAAATTTGATCACTATTTGATACCTGTTCCTAACAATAAGGATAAGATAAGATGTGAAGGTGAAGGTTGCAACTCCATCATGCGAACCATGTGTGGAAAATTGGGCTATGCATACATTGTAATTTGACTTTTTACAGTAATATGTAATAAATATATAAACATAAATAAATAATTTACGTATATTGAAATATATATTATTTTTATATCATTTTCTGAATAATTCCTGTTTACTACGTTGAAAGTACTAGCGTTGCCATATGGCAATTTGCGTTAATTATAAAAATAACGACTTTTCATCAATTCCGATTGTGAATTTTATAAAACTCAGTTGTTTTCAACTAGTATCATATTGAACAATGACTCTTCAGGTGAATTTATTAATTCCGTCCCTTATGGGTTAATGAAGAAATTGATGATTTTGTTTAAATTAATGATATTACCAACATAGCGAAAGAATTTGGAGGTGACTTACACACAAACAAATACCATAACCTTAGTTTTCTACTGTTGCTACTGTTGGGACGCCTGAAGTTCATGCAAAAATTGAATTTACAGTAATTCATGAATAAGTTGACGAAGAAATTCATGAATGAATTCCAACTTCTTCATGAAGCAATTAATTAATTAATTCACGAATAACTTGTCGATGTAAAATGGCCTTAAGAAATTTTACCATTTTATCACACACCTTGGAATGTTTCCTTTCTGTTTTAGTTTCATGATTTTTTATGAAAACTTTAAGTCGTGATTCGAATAGTTTTTTGGTTACCTTCGCTGGATCTAGATTAATGCAAATCAACACTCCAGATTTGAATGAATTTAAATCCAAACGGTTCAAAGACAAAAAGAGTAAATTTAGGATTAATTCATTTCCGAGAGAACATCCATCTCTGAATTTAAACGCGTAATGTTGTGTTCAGTGCATGCATACTTTAAATAGAATAAGAAAAAATAATATCCCCCTTTGGTTCTTGAAAATATATATTACCTATCCATTCTTATTGTGAGTGTAAATGATTGAATTCACGAGTGAGCATAGCACGTGTAATTGACGAAAATAACGCTAACATTATGAGAGTGTCGAAGAATAATAATATATGTTATCAAAGTAGGATGTCAAGCATTTGTTGACATAGTAACAAAACATACGAGCAAGTAAATAATTTGTGAGAAAACGATCATTTAAAATGAGTCAATCAAACGAGAATAATGAAGAAATTTTACAATTAGTATCAAAAGCAGAGTCAAGTTTATTACCTAAAAGTCCAAAGCAAAGTACGAGAAAATTTACCAACAGTTCTGTGGCTGGAGAAATGAAAAAATGTGCAAGGGGCAAATGAAGATATTCTAATTGCGTACTTTTTTGAAAAGGTTTGTTTTATTTATAAGATTTATTAGCAGATGATTTTTAAATATTTTTAGGTGAAAACTCTTAAAGCTTCAACACTATGGTCAGTGTACTCGATGCTAAGAAGTACTTTACAAATACATGAAAATGTGGATATTTCTGCATATAGAAAATTGCTGGCTTACCTGAAACGTCAAAATGACGGTTATGTGGCAAAAAAATCGAGAATTCTATCGATGGTAATGTAAAGGAGTTTTTAGAAGAAGCTCCCGATGACAGTTTTCTGCTTATGAAGGTAGTGTTGGTAATTGCTTTGCATGGAACATGTCGGGCGAAAGAATTACGTTTACTAAAAGTGGATGATGTAGAAGATTGCGGCCATATTTTGGTCATAACATTACATAACACGAAAACAAAGAAAAAACGAGTCTTTACAGTTACATTGGAAGATGGAGTAAACGGAACTGAGCTTTACAAAAAGTATTTGAATTTGAGACCCAAAAATGTGGACCATCGCAGACTATTTATATTTTATAAACAGGGCAAGTGCACAAAGCAACCAATTGGTATAAACACCTTCTACAATTTACCAAAGAAAATTGCTGCGTACTTAGGGCTACCGGAGCCGAATAGCTTCACAGGCCATGGTTTCCGAAGGACATCAGCGACTTTTTTTGGCCGACAGTGGAGCTGACATGCAAGTTTTGAAGAGACACGGCGGCTGGCGTAGTAGAGCTGTTGCAGAAGCCTACTTCGAAGATAGTATCGAAAATAAAGTAAAAATTTCAAAGAAATTTTTTTGTAATTCGACTGAAAAGCAATATTCGACCTCTGAAACGTCAACATCAACAGTAGCAGCAAGTGAAGTAATAAATTCTAATTTGTCAGTGTCTACGTTGGGGTCAGTTTCCTCATCTTCTGGTGTAAAATTTAATAATTTAACAAATTATTCATTTACAATTTACGCTAATAAAAAAAAATGAACGAGAAAAAGTGTGGATAACTGAAATCGTGAAGAAAAATGTTGCTAACGAGAAAAATTCCACTTTTCACGATTTTTGATTAAACAATATGTCACTTTTGTCAACTACACAAAGAACTTTTTGTACACAAATTATTAACCGCAGTTGGTAGGCATATACTACTCAAAACTTGTAATGAGACTGTCAATCAATCCCTTCCGTCACTCATAGCAATAACTAAATTTGTTAAGCTTACAACTTTTCAAGTAAAACTTTATCCTTATTGTAGCATCGATTAGGAGGATAATTACAATTTATCCCAAAAATGTTTAGCATAATTGAGTTTATAAAACGATGATTCAATTATTCTTTCCCCAAAGTTTTTAACCCATTAGGACCAGGGATGGTGAACGTGACAGAAACCGTTCCACGGTTCCAGCTGAATCGAAGCGAAAAGAACCTGCCCAAGGTTACGTTATCCGTCCCTATCACAAAAATTAATGCCAAAAACTTGAGGATCGATACCTTCTGTAACTGACAATAATAATAACAGATGCAGAAATTAAATAATAATATTTTAATGTTGACGTCAAGGCTCATAGCCAATTCTTGCTCTAGAGAGCACTTCTGTTTCTTTGCTACTTTGGAGAACTTTCGGATCATCTCCGCCTCCTGTTATCACAAAAATTTTAAACCAAAGGTTACTCCTCAGTGCACTGAGAGTGCCTACTCTAGTGCAGTGAATCGAAAAATGCTGTTAAATTTTATGGTTAACATTCCTCGTAAATACATTTAGGCCCCCTTTCTTTTAACCAAAAATTATGTTTTTGTTATTAAGGATGAATTAAAACGTTTCGAAAATCTTCTGCGATTAATTCAAATTTCAAGGTGGAATGGAAACATACGACAAATAAATTATAAAAGACTCAGATAACTACATAGATTACTCTTGTTTACAATAACATGAAAAATCGATAATAAATTCCGCACACTTTGCTACTAATAATGCTCAATAAATAATTATTAACGACAATATTTCATATTAATCTGCATTGAATTAGAATTCTGAAGCGCACGTAATTACAGGTTGCCAAAAAATGTCACGCCATCCGTTATCTGGCAGTGTTTGTGTTGTCATAAAGTTGCAGAAAAGAATTTTGATTTTTACTAAATCATATTTTAGTACGATTTTGTAAAAATATAAAATGCCTTTAATTTTTGAACTTAATATAATTTTTATGAGACGAATACCATCTCAAGGATGTTAATACAAGGACTGCCGAAGCAGTTTCATTAAAGTCAACTTAGAATTAACGACAATATTCACTGTCTTATTTAAAACAAACAATTTCGAAGTCTTTAACGTTTTTTTTTTAATATTTTAGAATTTTTTATCTGATTTTCAACTAAGGAACGATCAAAACCAACACTTCTTGTCTCATGAGTAATATATTCATATAGTAAATCTTATGTGATTTTTACTCATAGCTTTCGATAATTACGTGTCAATAGATTTACGAGCAATATTCATCTTTAGTAAATTGCGTTTAGGAATTTCCATACAGTGTGTTCTCATGAACGTATATTCTCGGTAATCTGTTTTGCATAACGCATTGATTTTCCCAAGTCATTTTACCCATGATTCGTGCTATTATATGATGCGAGTTTATTTTCTGTTGATTACAAGTAAAATTGTAATTTTTTTTTCTAGAATTTGTTTACATAACACACAAAATCTGTTTTCAGAAACTGAAATTTTCCTATTAGAAGAAATTCAGCTTAAACTTTTGAGTTTCTGAAGGTGAAATAGAATTGAATTTTAAACAAGATTATTCATGTTGTCAAAATCGAATTTCTCTGTCAAGGTCTTTACAACAATAAACAATAAAGTCAACAATTTTGAAGTATGGCTCATTTTCATAAATGAAACCCTGTCATGATGATTTAATGAAGTCGGTAAATTAGTTAATTTTATTGCTTAGTTTATTGCAAGTAATCTTATTTTGAGAAGGACTTTTATTCCATTTTTATCGACGAATATCATATCAGGACCTTATCTCAATAAAACTGCTTAGATATACGTGCATATATACATATTACAAAATTACGTGCATACAGAATATGTAATTCCTTAATCCGAATAAACACTTATAATTATGAAAAAAGTCGGACCTCGAGTTGCCAATAAAACAACAAATATGCTTTATGCAATTCGTTTAGAAACCCAACCCAATTGAATAAAGTTTAATTTTGATAGACGTAGCACATAAAATATTTTTTAATTTTTCAATTATATTCTATCAATTTTATGTAGATTTATGTAAATTGTTACTAAAACTTACTTACTTTCCCATCAAATAATAACCAACACCGAACTTAACTTCGCAATGTTCTATGAAAATTGTGAGCGCCCCTACATGCATTTTTTAAAATTGAAATTTTCAAACAGAGTCTAAAAAGGGCTCATGACTATTCCTCTAAAAATGAGGAGTTTAATTTCTTTTCTGAAAGTAACTTTGTTAACATTTCTGGTCGTCTAAATTTGATAAAAAGGGCTTTAATAATCAGTGCTTAACATTTCATTCAGAGAGAAGTGAAAGTACTTTCCAAACTTAAAGCAAGTTGTCTTCTCCGTGGCTTTCGTTTTGTGCTTCTGTTCTTCCGCCGACGTTTCGTTCTTCGTTACAGAAGAACTTCTCGAGACTTCTGATCTTCTTGATGCTGTCGCTTCTATTCTTCTCGTTGCTGCCACGTCGTAGAGACAGTCTCTACGAAGTGGAGAAGGCAGAATCCTTCAAGTCTACTTAAAGCAAGTTGTTTTACAAATATTTCTTTAACTAATAATCATCTTTTACGCATCCAATCATGTTCATCAAAATTCTTCTTTTGCACAGCATTGAAAGTGTGTGCAGATTATGTTATATATCAACCAGAAAGGCAATCTTCGTAGATTGTTATCTTCTCCTTGACTTTCCGATGGAACTGCGTTTTGTTCTTCTGTTCTTCCGCCGACGTTTTCTTCTTCGTTACAGAAAAACTGATCTTCTTGGTGCTGTCGCTCTGTTCTTCTCGTTGCTGCCACGTCGTAGAGACAGCCTCTACGAAGTGGAGAAGGCAGATGAAGGTGGCAGAATCCTTCAAGTCTATTTAAAGCAAATATTTCTTTAACTAATAATCATCTTTTACGCATTCAATCAAGTTCATCAAAATTCTTCTTTTGCACAGCAATGAAAGTTTATTTCATTACAATATGTAGATTATATCAACCAGAAAGGCAATCTTCCTAGGTTACTACAAGGCTAATTTTAATTAGGTGCTTCTTATACTTAAGGTTGTTTTTGCAATATTTGACAAATATCATTTTTTACGGGCCTGCTTCTACTTGCACACTGATATGTATAGTCATATTCAAATGAAATTACATAACTATGATTCAGACGCAGGAGTTTAATGCGGTGGAACTATTAGGCTGCCAGCTTTGAGCTTAAACCACAAAACAATTGGTTCACGTTCATCTGACTAGTCATTCCCGTTTCGAAGGCTACTAAATTGATTATCAAAGTAAATTCTAGATCTACCATCAAACTAGCCACTCAACCACTCTAGTCACATTAGACCTAAAGACTAAAGACATGGATAGATGGGAAAACGAAAAGTTTCATGGGTCTACTGCTACTTTTATGCACTTTTCGTTTTCAGTAATAATAAGTAACTAAATATAACATATAAATCAAAAAAGTAGAAAATCCTGTTTGTGAATCTGATATTAATTTCGCAATACTGATTTCATTTGCCAGACGTTTTCGGAAATGTATGTATTATTTATTGTAGTAAGACGCGGCATAAAACATTTTAATCCGGTTCTAGATTAACTTAGATTAAATTCAGGAATCGTAAAGGTGTTTAGCATATGCGTAACAGTAACGCCACCATTGATCAGCGGAATCGATGATACGCCCGAACAATAAAAAAAAATACATGCAAGATAGTCTGTATTTATTTAACGTAAAAAAAAAAATTACGTGGTGAAATCATATTGAGATGAGTAAACAGTTTTTATCAATTCAGAGCAAAGTAGTAATCGATTAATTTATTTGTTTGATCGCCTTATTATCTAGTTATTTTGTAATACCGTAATACCTGTTAAATATTACGCCTTGAAAAATGAACATTGCGACACTTGTTTTCCTTAAATATGTACAGAATGTATTTATCTACGCCAAGAATATTAACAGAAAAAAAAAGTATTAACAGTTATTGTGCTTATTGCCCTGAAGTAAATATTTAAACATTTTGTGTTTAATTAGAAGTAGATAGACTTTTTTAAAATCACTTCTAATCGATCACTAATTAATTAAAAGCCTGATATCTTATTTCCTTGAATTGCAACTTAGTGTTTACTAACTATTTTTATTCAAACCTTTATGCAAATACTGTGCGATTTTTAATGATTGAAGGTACTTTGGATTTAGTAAAGTAAATAATGTAATACGTAATTTATTCGTGGAAGAAAATATGTAACACAGAAGACTCGGTTACTTTCCTGTGCAATTTACAGCAGCCATAAAGACATTAACATGTTTTCCTAAGAGAAAACACAACATTCTTGTTACTGGTAGAAAATAGCTATTTTATTTCTTTAGAGTATGATGCGATTTGAAATTATTTTATCTCAGTATTTTATAATCAGCTGCTATCCATATACATATATTTCAACTGATTAAACATAAAATTCAAGATAAATTCTATTAATTCAGAGAAATTCATTATGAAGTGTGTAGTAAACAAGTAATTTAAATGTAGACAAAATTGGAAATTTAATTTCATTGATCACAACTTGATTCTTCCTGTAGTAAATATATATAAAGAAGATCTCGAGATATTTATTTAATTTTAGAATTGATTAGAAATAAGTTGATTTGCGTAAAAGTATGAAATCATATTCGCACAACTTCAGCACATGAGAATGTAAGGATAATGGGGCAGTAAGTAAGGGGTGGGAAGACATGTGGCACATGCGGGTGTGAGGGTGAATACATTAAAGTCTATATCAAGAAGTGACCACTGGCCACCCCGTCAGTCACGATTCGGCATTCCGTTCCTTCTGTGCTGAAAATGTTCTGAAATGCTCCGGAAAGTGCCGAGACGAAAGACGGAGTTAATTGTTTGGTTCGTCGTTAACGAAAATGTGTTCTACTTAAAATTTAATTACGAATTTACACGGAGCGTTGCCGTTAATTTTTTTTTCCGCGATGACTTGAATACTATTAATAAATAATTCACTCATTAGCATTTTGACGGAAAATACAGGTGCGCTCGTCAGAAATTAACATCGAAATCGCAATGGCAATTCTTGAAACTTACGAAATGATTTAAATTTTATTAAGTATATTGTTTGAATTTTAGTGATGAACTCGAGTGATTTTTATATGTTTGTATCCATGATACTAGTCAGCGCTTTAATATATTTAATTATATGTTACACCTTGTTGTTCTTAATATAAAAAAAAAAATTATCTCATAATGATACAGTCGGATAGAGCAACGCCGTGTACCACGTGCACGCTCTGAGAAACTAGACGAACAGATCCATAATTAATTTTATTATTCTGAAATATATATCATATCTTATCGCCTGGTCTTTTTAAATATTAACTTGTAAAGTATCTGCCTTACCTATTTAATTATCAGTTACACTTACATATACACCGACGCTTTTTAATATTCAACGTTTAAAAATCGCCGATGATGTCGCCAATGTTATCAAATTCGATGCACCCCAACAGTTATCTGAAGAATATTTTTGAGAATATCAACAACAATTCGCACATATACTCAGGTCAGTAAATTCTCCTTTAATATAATAATTACTTCTTCAAGTATGGTATGTTGGTAGTAGCGTTCCTGCAAATTAAACTTTATTCAAATGTCGCTTTGAATTGTTATTTTAATTAATGTGTAATTCCAAGAGTTTTCTCTTTATTTTCAACGCAGTTTCTGGAAATGCTTAAAATTAGTGAATTTTGTTGCGTGAAGTTTTCGCTGAAAAAAGGGGTTTAATTAAAATGCATTTTTCTAAATCAAATTAGCAACGTCATGAAACTTTCACAACAACAAAACTAAGAACCTAATAAGTCTGCTTAATGTTTGTTGCATCTTTGGTCAATTAAAATATTTTTATTTTCCTGAATCACTTAGGCCCAGTTGTACAATTCCAGCTTAACTTTAAGCTAAAGCTTAAACCCTCAGCAACCATTGATGAAATCTTAGTTGCTAAGGGTTTAAGCTTTCGCTTAAAGTTAAGCTGGAATTGTACAACTGGGCCTTAGGGTCGATTTCCCAATTGTTGGATAAACTGAGTATATATACCTGTAGTTAAAACTATAGTTATACCAGTTTTAACCAAAGGTATACCAAGAACAGAGTTTATCCATTGTGAAATTGACCCTTATTAGTGAATGAGTTGATTTGCTCTTTTTACTTGCAATAAATTAATAATTTGTTATAATTATGAACAGCAATACGAAAAGTTTTTATTGAACATAAATTTTCAAATTTGTAATTATAATGCAGTGTTTACAGAGCCCCATCATTATATATACAAATTAGTTCCTTTACGTACTCGTTTTAATAAATCTGTTAGTGTATTAACTTGAGAAAATGTCTTTCCTTCGTGCTAGATTCGGTTTGAAGAAAATAGAAAATTTGAGTCAATTTTTTATATCTCTGTGTTACCAAAGAATATGTATTAGACTTAGGGAAAAATCGCTTTTCATTAACCCAAATAAATGTAGAAAATCGAATTGAAAATATTGTAGATACAGAAATATTGTTGCAGTTCATAAAACTCACATTTTATTTAATTTTTATTAAAGAGGTGAGTAGGTAAATATTCAGGCAAAATTAAGTTGAAGACTCACATATCATTACTTCTTCCTTTTTGCTTTTGATTTTAGAACTTACGATCAGACATATTTAGAAATATATCTTATTTCTGCAAAATCAAAATATATTGAAGGATTAAAAGACCGCAAGATGAATACACGTTTTCTAGGACCACATCGGAGAATACCAAACTTTAAAATAGGTAATACTCATGCCATTGATAATTTTAAACAATCATCATCATCGTTTAAATGCATACATCAGAAGAATCCATACAATTCTTTCAAGTACATTTCAATAAGCAATAATCACCAAGAATTTGTTGCACTTCTGATGTATGCTCTTCAGTTTAGTATTCATTCATTTGATGACTTTCTCGATTGAAAGTTTTGCAATAAATATTACATATTATCATTAATATTAAGATGCAAATCTTTCTGTTGCATTTTAATCACTAAAAAGAATTTCTTTCGTGGATTATTATAAGTTATTTACATTTTAGAGTCTATTAATCTATAATCTTTCATTTCAGGCTTTTTTCTTGAGTTCCTACCATTTACTTTTTTGCTTAATAAATTGCTTTTCACTTTTCCCTTGCATCACTGAACTTATTACCATATTTAGAATAGCGTGTCGCAATTACCATAAAACGTCTTGTTTGAACGACTCGGGATGATTCGAATTTACCGCCGTACACTAAAAACTTTGGCGCCAAATTCAAGCATTTAAAAATCACACCGTAGATAATAATTAAAAAATAAAGATTTCAATTAGTTTTCTACAATAAGCAATATCTGCACCACGTTTGGAAATTTTTTGGCGACAAATTGAAACTTACCAATACAGATCATGTTAAGTTTTACTTGAATTTGCTTCTCAAAAATGAAACTCTTTTAAGCATATCGTTCATATACGGAAACCAACTTTTTAAACGTTTTATTAAAGTTACAGCAACTTAGACATTAGGTTTGTTCCATCAGCAGTTTCAGATTAGTTCCAAACATGCACTCATTGCTCGTGACGGAATCAAAATCCATGTCTTTACTTCGATGGGTAACTTTTTTTGTGTTGCTGTTGGAACGAACCTCTGATATCGCAAGTAGCCAATCAGAAACAATTTTTTAAAGCGGGAATTTTAATTTACTCCTGACTTACTAACGCAATATACAATAATATCGTATTAGTTACGCCAATCCTATCAACTTAGATCCGCTAATTACTATGGTTTATATTATGAATTATTTGTTTACGTAACAATGTTTAAGCTACTTTATTAACTGTATGTACGTCACTTCCCTAAGCAGTTATCTAAAAATATAATTTTATTTGAAGCCCTGAACGTTTTGAGTATTTAAACAAAGCGTTAAAAATTGATTATGCAAATTCTCTTCCTCAATAACACGCAGCGTATGACAGGGATGTGATAAAAAGAGTCGATCATCGGGTGTAACACAAACTTGATTAATTCCTAAACCTAAAGAACGTGCTCGTGCATGGTTTAAAGTTGGTTAAAACAATGCAATTGAATAAGTTGAACTGGTTAAAGTATCAATTAAAAATTGACATTCGAAACTGGCGAGGAATGCATCCGCATTCCACTTGAATTTCTTTTATACACGAATGAATTTGCAACTAATAATTTGATTTGTATGTGTTACTGCAATGATTAAATTCCAGCATTAAAATGTAAAGAAAGAGAAAAGTTCATTCGATGCATTTTATTAAGCTTCCCTGATGGATACTTGCCCACTGCCTGAACAACGTTCAAAAATGAAGTTAACATTTCATATTATTTGCTGTATCTATTTAAGGAATGGTTTCCATATGCAATATTCATTATTTTTATGTACAATTAAAAACGATAGGTGTAGTGCAAAGTATAGCAAATTAGATCGTCAACAAACGCTCTATAGGGTAACAGGATCTCAGTTTAGTTGGATGTAACTGTACATTTTTGGTTTGCTCTTGGGTTTCATCATTTTAATAAAAAAAAGACATTTCTAAAGATTTTTTTTATCTTTTTTTCATAATAAGTAACTTAAGAAAATAATTCAACTAAAATCATTACCAAAAGTGGAGAGTAAACGAAAAAACAAATATGAAAAAAGTTTTTGATAAAAGTTGATAAAATCATATCTTCCTGTCTCTAGAAACAATGAATAGTTATGAATGTGATTTCGCCTAAACTCAAAATAAGTATCAAAATTTAATAAGTAAACAACACTATTACTGTCGTAGTTAAAATGTCGAAAATTGAAAACAACTGGTTTTCAATTGGAACCTTGTCAAAACCAGTTACATATCAGATACAGCTATCATTACAATCATTATCAAAACATTGTCACTTCGAAACTCAACACTGCTACATCCGTTGTGTTATTCTAGCAAATCTGATAGTGTGCTCGAAAAAGTCTCAAGTTTTTTTAAACGCCGATTTTTAAGTGCTGAAAAAAGCTCGAGAAAATTTTAAAAAAAGATAGGAAGTTAGTGCTTAACATTTTGATGTTATCAAATAGAACACCAATAACAGTGAATTGTTAATTTTAAATATAAAAGTCACTGTTCAAGTTCCAAGTGAAATTAATCATTTTAAAACAAAAAAGAAAGCGTCCAGAGATAACAGGATGTTTTATTCAAATCGCATTGTAGATCAAAAAATGACGTACTTAAGCAAATGACGCATTAATAATAATTGAAAGTGATAAATTATGCGTCATTTTTCAAAAGAATTAACGCAGATATAAATAGGTAATCGTAGAGAAAATGTGCCGTTAAACGTGTTGTGCCTTATCGGACCATATAATCGATTAAAACAATTAAATGATAAAAAACATGAATAATCATACCGAGATAATGAAAAATAATTAACGTATTAACAAATTTGAAAGGTAATTATCTTTCTAATTAGACGGAACGAAATTTACTGGTTCAATTTTATTAATACGTCCGGACCATGTGACGCTATTTTCGTGGATCTTTATTAGAACAAAATGGCACCCCAATCAATTTCGTATCGTAGTTGTATTAATTATAGAACTGCATCTGATGGGCGGTTAATCAAAAAAAAAATCTTACAATAAATTGTGCGGCCAATTATCGACGATTATTGCTGTTTACAGATCATTAATTTTTTGTATTAGATACCGGGGACATAATTCGAGAAATTATTAATTTGCTAAAAGCAATCGCCGGAGTATTTCACACATCTCTCGGACCAGTTTCGGTATAAATTCAACGGCATTAATTAAGAACAGGGCTTATCTTAATTATCCTGCATTAAAATTATGTGAAACAAATGTTTCGACTCTCCGAAATTATTTTTAATATTCCATTTAGAGCTGGTTCGTTTTTTCGTTTCGTTATCAATTTAAATGCATAATTTAAGTTATGCAAATTAAATATAAACAATTATAATATTTTAAACAAACTCATTTGCATTTACCGGGAATTATAATTTTTTTAATTATATATTATGTGAACTTGCATTAATTGTTGGTTTCTGAAAGGATTTATTATATTTACATAACCACAAAAATAAAATTTAATAATCTTGTTAAAAAAATTTTAACAAGATAATTTGTAAATTTTTGGTTAGTCATATGAATTTATTTTACTCGGGTTATGGACCTCCTTCGCCATAAGAAGTATTACATAAAGAGGAAACATAAGTTAGTTCATTTACATTCATAATTATTCAAAGTGTATTAATTCATAAACTGTTTTACTTTGTGTTGTTTAAGCAGCTTTTGATCCTCCCGTATTATACCTGAATATATATCAATCGATCCTTAATAAGATGCAAGCAAAAATAAAAGAATAATTATAAAAAAAAATAAATTTTTAAATCACTCTATAATCGACGTTTTGCTATCCGTTGATAGGTATTGTCAAGATTAGGATGTTCCCTATTTAATCTCGCAGAAGCTGTCAGTATTACGCTTATGGAGAAACATCGATTACAGACCGATTTAAAAGGTGTCCGGAAAATTAACATAATGCTTTTTTTCTGTTATACAAATTATCGCAATTTAATTAATAAATGCTTGAGTGTTATTGGTAATGTGTTTTCTAATCAGTTTTTGCCGACGTATGTACAACCAAATAAATTTTAAGTCGTAATGTTTACTGGAAATGTGTAACTTTGTTGTTGTAATTGGGGGTTTATCATCAAATTTAGATAAAAGTTATCAATTCGTAGTTTAAATGTACACAGAGGAATTTTTATTTAATTTTATTAATCATTTTATTAATATTGATTACCATCGCTTTTATCTGTACTTAATACGAAATCGATTACCAAATTTAATAAACAAATAATAAAAGGCGGACTTTATGCTTTGGACCGTTTCGCCTAACACGATGGCTTGCTTGTTTTAGACCTTATCTCTAGATTTCTGAAAAACTTTTTTCTCAATAACTTTACAACAAATCAGAGAAGATAGATAGATATCTTTTAATGTTAGACACTAGATGTGTAGTTTGTTGTCAATACATCAAAAAGTGTTTAGCCGCATTGTTTACTTCAAGATCGTAACGTTAGTTTAAAATTTCTATTTTAAGTTGTTTAGTAATCCAGTTATTGAATTTTGCTTATAAATGTCGTTGTAGAAATAAATTTCTCAAAATTGTTTCAATTGTCGTAAATATTTACACTTAGAAATATATTTATGTACACATTGATATCTATGCTTCACAGGAATTATATACAGGGTGGTTCTTGTATAAACCGACAAAGAGAAAATGGTAGGATAATAGACATGAAAAAACGACGATTCGTCCTTGGTTAATTGGTTAATAAGAAGGACCCCAGATGAACGAAATAAATAGTCATAAAAATGTTCTGGGAAGTCTCAACAATGTTTCTTTCTTGTTGGCCTATTTAGTCTATTCAAGAATCACACTGTATAAACAAGATAAATAAAGAAAATAAATATCCTTCATTATGTAAATAGCCATGTCAATTAACGTCTACATGTCCATAAGTTACCTGCTTAAGCTCATTTGTATCTTCATAACATTAAAATAAATTATGTAAATAATTTGGAATTTATTAATTAGTGATTTGGTTAAAGCACTATTCAATTAAGAAAAGGCTTTATTATACATATTTCAATGAACAGAACAAATAACCGTCGAGTCTCGACTTAATTCCGTTTTCACCTGAACCAGGAGAATTTCCGAGAACGTTTCATTATTAAAAAATCGAATCACGGCATACACACACACACACCTGCGTCGTATTTTTTTTTCCTCTCCTTCTGCCCATAAATATTAGGCGCGTGTGTTTGATATTTTCAAATGTCAACGGATGCATTGCTGTATTGTGCCGGGCTAATTGGCTGCTGAATTTTTGAATATTCTGCGGTATCCGTGGAAAATGCATTCGGTAGATGAGGTTTTAAACATTCATACGTCGTATATTCATATTTGGTGCTGAGCATGCGATATGCCATCAAATATAAATGAGCTCTCTCTTCATGCAAATGTCAAAAGCGGGGAAAGCTGTGGCCGGCTTCCTTTTGCGTAGATTTGAGAACTGCGTTGTAATCACGGACGGTGAATATTTATGCGGAAGATTCAAGTAAATGAATACGCGATGGAAAAAATTACACTTTATTAATTGCCCCACTTTATCATCTGGAAAAATAACTTACATTTAAAAATGGTAACTCTGCAATCAGGGTTGATAAAAATCATGATTTTTTTTAATTAACAATAACGAATAATTGAAAATAACAATAACGACTAAGATACGTCTTGTTCAAACTTGCAAATGAAATAACTTTTGTGTAACGTAGCAGTAAATAAGGTTGCACCACCTTGCGCTTTCATATAAACAAAAGAAATTCCTGTCAGAACTTGAAAATTCGGCTGTCTTTATAATGCTGGGATGACGCGAGTTGTCGCTATTTTCTAGTCTACATCGCGAACGTGCGCTGCGTAACTAGAACGAGTAATAAACTGTGTAATACTTCATAACTGTGTATAAAAGTCCATCTCTATTGATATGTCTTCTCATAGAAGTGGTAGGAAAGAAGATCCTATTTGGGAACATTTTATTGAAAAGTCGTGTAAATCTGCTGGAAAAAGAGGAAGTAAAGCTACTTGTAAAAAATGCAAGGGCTTGTGTTCCGTATGAAATTCACTGGAAAAATGTGCTCCAAGTAATATAGAAAAAGAAACAAAAACGGATAATGGAAGTGCCTCTGCAGGAATAGTGGCAAATGTACAATCGAACACATTAGAAGAGGACAATTTGGGTAGTGCCCCATTGCTCATAGCTTCTACTTCATCGATTATAAAAGAAAGGCATCTAATTCTAGCTATGGGTCTTTATCTTCTTTTGTCGTGCGTACAACGAAGTTTAGTAAACAGGAAATAGATAAACAAATTGTTAGGGCTATTTATGAAACAAATAGCAACTTCACATGTGTTGAGCAACCGGAAGTGCGATTGTGCTTTTAGGGCCTGGATATATACCACCTTCTAGATATGATGTGTCTAACCGACTGCTAAATGAAGTGTACAATGAAGAGAAAAGTAAATGTTTTAAAAATTTATCGGGAAATTCGGTTTGTCTGTCATTGGATGGATGGTCCAATGTCCATAACAAACCAATCATATGTGCAACAGTCACTACAGAAAATGGGTCCTCCTTTTTAGTAGACACAATAGACATGTCTGGAAATCCACATACATCTGCATATTTAACAGAACTTGCAATAAACCTAATTAAAATGCTAAAGACTGAATATCGTTGTGCAGTAGACAGTTTTGTAACAGATAATATGAATGCAATAAGAAATCAGATCAAATAGTCAACAGAATTAAATTTATTACATATGGTTGTGCTCCACACATCTTAAACTCGTTATGTAAGGACTTGGAAATTAGTGAAATTAAGGAACATGTTACGTTCATTGTAAAATACTTCCGAAACAATCATTTTGGCTCAGCGACATACGCGAAAGAAGGAGGAAGAAGCTTACTTTACCTAGTGACGTAAGATGGAAATCACTTGCTAACTGCCTTCATGGTTTTGTTGAAGCATGGCCCAAACTTTTTAAAATTAGCGAGGAACATAAAAATGAAATCGACAGTAAAGTAAGGCAGAAAATTTCGAATATTTATTTGTAGAGAACAGCTGAAGATTTCTTAACAATACTGAATCCGATATCTGTTGCAATTGATAGGCTTCAAAGAAACGATGCAATTCTATCAGACGTCGTAGAACAATTAAAAATACTAGAATCACATTTTGAGGAAACTGGATTTACTCTAAGCCAAATGCAAAAATTTAGACATCGCTATGAACAGAGTATCACTCCGTACCATTTGCTAGCTTTCCTTCTGGACCCTACGAAAATGGAGCATACATTAACAGAAAGTGTAAAAAATTGTGCTTTAACCCTCGCAATACCAAGCTTTTATAGGTAACGCGCACTACCAAGCGGGGACATTTTGTGCCCAGGGTTTTTTGTGATAAAAGAGCTTTAATATAATACAGTACAGCAATATTTTGGTACTTATTTATTTATATAAACGTTTCTCAATGAAAATAAAATTAAAACAACTGGTAAAAATTAAAGAGAAACTCTTTGCAACATATATACTACACTTATATAAAGGGAAGTTTATAGAAGTGAAGTTTATCTATTCGCTCTCATCTGAACTGTTGTTACATATGTCACAAACGATGAACTTCTGGGAATGTTTACCACATACATATTTTTGGCACTGAGAACAAACAATTGTTGTTTTGCTCATCTTGGCACGCTTATTCTTCCAAGAAATATCTTCGCAACATCGGTGACAGCGCCCACGACCGTTTTCTTTAGCTTTTGTAACTGTCCGTTCTTTTATCTCTCTTCCAAGAATAGCTTCCATAGATTTGATTATATATTTTTTCAAGCCATTAGTATTTTCAGACCTTTTCTCAACCAAGGATGTTATCAATTGTTTTCCAAGTTCTTTCAAGAATATTCTTCGTCGATTTGCTTTCTTCGTATTCCATTCTGGAAAATTTAAAACATAGGTAGTGAAGGCAATCAGGGAAGCAATGTCAATTAGTGAATAAAATATCGATTGTGGCCATCTTCTTGTACTGAATACTTCCTGACCATTTGATCGACAGCGTCAACCCCCCCTTTTGTCTGATTGTAATATATATTTATTTCTGTTTTCTTTTTACCCTCCCTTGATACTGCATTATCATAATGTTGTGTCGATAGCATTAGTAAATTCTTTTTAGGTTTTTCACGAAGAGTATAAGAAACAAAGGTAATTTGAGGCTTGCCAATTTCAGGCTTGCTGAAAACAAATTTACTCGAATATAATTCTCGATTCAAGTACCAACTACAGTTAATTTCTTCTCGTTCCACCGATCTTCAGCTAGTTCAATAGACGTATAATATCTATCCATGGTAACGTTGCGACCTGAATTGTTAATTGGTTCTACTAATCGCTTCACTACATCCTTTGCTGAATTTGACTGATTTGGTGTCTTGCCAGCATAAGGTTCCATGCTGATTATATAGCGTGTCTTTGCGTCAGTTAGCATTCGAATTAGTATGTCATACTTCCCAGGTTTCTCTTTCATATACACCTTAAATGGACATCTTCCTCTAAAGAGGCTCAACATTTTGTCAATGGTGACAACCGATCCAGCTGTATAACATTTTGGAAGGTATTCATTCTGTTTTTGGAATAATTCCCTGATGGGAGCAAACTTGTCAGTTTCACGGCGTAATGCTCTCGTATTTGAATTATCGAAACGGATAATTTTACTTATTTGCATAATGCCGGTATAAAATGATCTTCCAGAAAATGCAGTCCATAAATCAAATATTGAGGTGGAACGATCGTCGTATGCCCCCATCAAAATTAACAATCCAATGTATGCTTTCAACTCAATTTCAGAAATTTCAGAGATATTGATTTCATTAGCTTTTTGATTCGAGTGTAATAGAATTATTCCAAAAATCTCATCAGTAAAGGACTTTTCCATATGGCGTGAGACCTGCTCGCTCTTTCAAGATATTGGGAGGTGCTCTTCTAGGTGTCTTTGGAGGTAATGAAACGTAAATCCTTCCTGTGTTAGTTATGTACTGTACACTGTTTTCATTGGCATCTTCTGATGTTGCGCTGGTTTCATCTTCACTTTCGTCATCGTCATTTTCAAGAGCATAGTCGTGATCAAACAATTCATCTTCATTTTCACTAACAATTTCATCATCTAAATCAGAATTCGTATTTCCTTCATAATCTTCTAAATTCACATTTTCTGCTTCTTCCTCTAGTTCTTTTTCACTTAACGGTCTTCTTCGATCGCGATCACACATATTTATAACAAAAATTATATAAGAAACTCAATAGTTAGGTTTCAATATCGCTTTTGAATTTAAAACATGTGACTACGAAAAACTGTAAATAACGGTCCCCCAGTGAGTGAAATTAACTTTTTTTCATTGGGCCAAACAACTAGAAATCAGATGGGGCTAAATCGAAACTCAAAGCTGACCATCCGAGTTTATGGATGTGGGGCTTTGCATTGGCATGGTGTAAGATAATGTCATACAATTTTTTGTTTTGTCTTTTCTTTCTGATAGCTTCCTTAAACTTTTTTAACGGCTGCCATAACTTCGCAGGTACACTTAAATTTTTTTTGGATAGGGTGACGATGTATGACGCCATTCCCTTGATTGATTTTTTTGTTTCTGGGTCACACCCAAATTTCATCTTCATCATCAAAAAAAGATGATCCGTGTTCTTCGAGAGAGTTTATGAGATCAACGCAAAAAGTTACAGAATTTTTTGTGTAATGTATGAAAAGTTAAAACGTAACTAAATACATACATACAAAACTTATTTCTCAAGATGGTCATTCCACATGTATATATTACTCTCACTTAGATATCATGGACACCAATATCTTTAAAAGCGCATGTTAGTGATACTGCATATCTATCTGTAAGTGCATTATTTATACGGATCCAGAAGTCTGCGGCCGCATGTCCAAGCGACTCGGGTAGTTTACCCCTTATGACTCCCTTAGGACTCTTGGCCCCATACTATTATTTTTCACCCTTAGCCGGGCTTTTGCATATATCCTGCTATATGACTCTTATTTGTTTGTTGAAATGTCCTTAAGAATCATTTCCGCGTCACGTCTAACGCCCCGCTCTTTGTTTCAGCCGAACAACGACCCATCACCAGAATGGACAAAACTCCATCGACGCCACATTCACACGATGGTAAGTATCCTTTTAATAATTGCTATATAATAAAAGGAACTACCGCGAATGCAACCGTAAATTAGTAGTCGAGAGACGACGAATAAACTTGAGGAAAACAAAAAAAAATGCTTCCACTTTATTATACCTTAGGTGCCATAATTATCGCGGGATTTGTATAAGTCGCTCTTCTCTTTTTCAAAAGAACTTTTCGCAGATAAGAAACTGAGAGACTAAATGAAGCGTATGCTAAAGAGCCATATAATTTTACTTCTTATTGAGTGTTTAATAACTCGTTTTTAAATCGACAGTTTTAACCAATCAGGTAATTGTTCACTAATAAGTAGCCTATTCTTAGCTCATCTAATAATGCTGTTTAAATAAAATAACTGTAAATACTACACGTTTGCCATTATGAGAAGATGTTTTGGTAATTACGTGACCAAATGCAAAAGTAAACATAGATATCAAAGAAGCAATTATTTGATTTGTTACTCAGAAAGGAACGGAATATAAAAATACAAAAGATTGTAAAATGCAGGAAGTCTGGTTTGAATTATAAAAAGTTATTATCAATTCCAGTTACTTCGGGATTGATGTGCAATATTTTTAATTTAAATTTACTTTGTATAAAAAAGGTTGCAAAATTGACTTGAGTTTGAATATAATTCTCCAAGTGATCAAGTAATTAAAACGCGTCGAAAGAATAAAAAATAAATCGCCTTCATAAAACTTTTACGAACAAATATAACAAGCCCATTTAAACAAAGGTCGTAAATTATTAAACATGACTTTTTCTAGTCATAAAATTGAATAATGACACAGAAGTCGCGGTATCGTCCCTAAATTAAAGGAACGAAACAGAGGATTCCTACAAAAGCAAAAAAAAAATATTTAGCTACCGTTCTTGTTAATGGTAATTTCATTATTTTTTACTTCCAGCCACTTTGTTTTAATGCTGGAACCTCACATCCTCAACAAGGTCGCTCTTAACGTCGAATTAATCTTATTTTCATCCATCTACTCTAATTATTTTATTCCCAAGGATAAGTAAGCCTATTACGGAACAAATTTCGTTAGTTCGGTTCCTTCGCGTTATCGGAGCTTTCCGAAGTGAATATTTTAATCGGTTCACCGTGGTGGCCACACACATTGTGCGTTTTAAGTGAATAGCATCGACAACAGGAGTCGACTAACAAGTCTTTATTGAAAAAGGAAAGGCATTTGTCCCAATAAAACCGTCCCCTAAGGAAATATTATGCGTACAAAAACCCTAAGTAGCATTTAACCCTTTTTAATATCGGATATAGCACGTGGCGGGGTTTAACGCCACGTGTCCATGATTCTGCCGAATTAAAAAACGTGATAATTTATGAGACCGTATCTTCAATCAGAATCATTAATTTTATCAATTATTTCACGCACTTTTCCAATTTTCATAATTTAAAAGCTCTTTGCTGTAAATAATCGCAGGCAAGGTTCCTAATACAAGTTTTGAATTGAATTAGCCATAATTAATACAAAAATATTGCTTAGAATATTTAATTAGTACATGACAAAGTCAGTGATGTTCCTTCTCTTCACCAATGATTGAAAATTTACATTTAATTAATAAATATTGAGAGCAGCCTGAAGAAAATTGTCCCATATCGAATTATTGGCTAAATAGAAAATACAATAAAAATTAAGAAGTATCTTTATTCTAAATTTTTTGTAATTTATTTATTTTATTATTTTCAATTAAGTGCTTTTCTTGTGACTATCGTTCGTAATTTAGCAAACTTTTCCTTTTTGAACAAAAATTTCTATACTTATAATATGTAGAGTCGTACAAATCGGCAATTTGATGAGATTTTTTTTCGTTTTGAATCTGTCAAATGTATTTAACAAGTTCATGGAAATGACTACAAGAGTTGTTTGTTACAAAATACATTTTGTATTACAATGCATTCAAAATTATACATAAAAAAAGTCGTTAAAAAGTGTCATACCTTACAACTTATATTTTGTTATTAATAACGCTTTTGAGGTGTCAATAAAATAGAGACATTTT
Organism: Serrognathus titanus; assembly: GCA_039766575.1. Taxonomy (NCBI): domain Eukaryota; kingdom Metazoa; phylum Arthropoda; class Insecta; order Coleoptera; family Lucanidae; genus Serrognathus; species Serrognathus titanus. The sequence continues at coordinate 7,750,286 of CM077912.1, forward strand.
GACTAAAGCATCCTCAAGCGATCAATAAAATTAAATACTAAGGACTAGATGACAGATTCCCGACTTGCACCTCACTAATGAGAGCCAAAGGAAATTTGAAACAACTATTTTGTAAAAAATATGAAAACTGAAAAATATTATTAATAAAAGAGCAAGAGAACATTATTAGAAGTGTTACATGACAACACGTTACAATTATATTCCTAATTATGGACAATCAATAATATTATTACAATTAATTTTACAGACAAGTACTTTACTTATTATTTATTTATTAAATATTATGGAACCGAACAATGAGGTTCTAAGTTTTAGGAACTTGCGTTATAAATTTTTCTAAGAATTTAATAAAACATTTTTTGTTAGTTGGGTAATAGTCGCACTGATTGAACAGTTAATTAATAGAAGAGTTTATGCAGAAAATGTAAACACTTGAGAGAGAGAGAGAGAGGAAAAAAATTAAAATTTAAAATTAAAAAAGGATGAGATTAATCCTCAGTCATTTTCACTGACCTCAATTCAGCAAATTTTTTTAAAATGTTATCTCTATTTTTTTTTTTATTTATTTCTTGACAGAAAAATTATTTTACTTCACCTCTTTTCAGTTTTCAGAATTGCAAATTTGAACTGACTTGAAATGCGTGCAGTGAATAGGAAACTACATTAATTTATCTTGAGGAAAGTCAACAAGTAAAGTGAAACGTCGATAAAAAATTCGTCTGAATCGTAGTACTTACAATTTGATTGCATGAACTTTCAATAGGCAAGTAAATGCATCAATAGAGAAAAAAATAGTTGGAAAAAATATTTCGAAATAAATTCAAATTCATCAGCGCTTTGATTTTGAATTAAAACTCGAAAAATGAAAACAAGAAACGATCCTGAACGCTGTTACAAAAAAGACAATAATTGGAAATGTACAGGAAAATAATTTAATTCTTCTACGTTGAAAATTATTCCAAATTTCTAATAATAATTAATCGTACCAGCATAAATGTCGAAGTTTCGCTATTTTACCCTGAAAATGCTGTTAAGCATGCAGCGAAACGTCGACCGATACAATTATTATTATTATTTTGCGAGAAAAGAAAATAATTAAATGAGAAAATAAACTTCGAAGTTAATTAATGTAAAACGTTACAGGAAAATAAAATTTTGAGAAATGACAAGTGACTGACGATCGACAAAATTAAAAAAAAAGAGAAACAAAAGACTGCTTTATTAGCTAAAATTTGCACAAAAAATAACATTAAATAAAATAATCCCTGGAAGTTACGAATATTTTCGGTTAGAAATTCTAATTCAAAATAACGAAAACAGCAGACAATCGGAACGCCGTTTTAAATAATAAAATGAGACAATAAACGCTGAAATTAATTAACGTCTGCAGCTTGAGAAATAAATTTTCGAAAAATGAAAACAAATGACTGACGATAGGTAAACTGGTAAACAAAACTTATCAAAAAATAACAAAATAAAATAATCCCAGAATATTATTAGCACTTTCAATTAGAAGAACGATTTGGAACGAAATTCAAAATTCAAAATGGCGAAAACAAAAGACGACCGGGACGTTGCATTGTTTGGAAAACGTCAACGTCTATTAAATTTACAAAAATAATAATAATAATAATAAAATGAGAAAATAAGCGCTGAAGTTGAGCAACGTCTTCGACTTGAAAAAGAGAAACTGCTTTATTAGCTGAAATTTGCACAAAAAAATAACATAAAACAAAATAATTCCTGAAAGTTACGAATATTTTCGGTTAGAACTTTGAAATTTAAAATAACGAAAACAAGAGACAATCGGAACGTCGTTTTAAATAATAAAATGAGACAATAAACCCTGAAGTTAATTAACGTCTGCAGCTTGAGAAACTTTGCAGTAAAATAGAATTTCGAAAAATGGAAACAAATGACTGACGATCAGTAAACTTCAAAAAAAAAACAAAAAGAAGAAACAAAAGACTGGTGAATTAACTAAAATTTACAGAAAAAAATAATATAAAATAAAGTAATTCCAGAAAGTTATTAACATTTTCGGTTAAAAGAACGAAATTGAAATTCGAAATGACGAAAACAAAAGACGATCAGAGTGTCGATTTCGACATGTAGAATTCAAAACGCCAATCTGCCGATATAGGTACAGCGTGGACCAAATTTGACATTTTTAATAGGAAACGCCTGTTTTTAGAAGAATTAGACGAAAACTGACCACGGTTCCTGGAGCTCGATTTTTAAGACAAAGTTAATGATGAAGACTGCATTTCGGTATCTTGTAGTGCTTAGAGCTACAGGAGTTTTTTCAATTCTGCGATTTCTAAAACCTTTATAACTTTTTTGTTTAAGAAAATTTTTGATTTGTGTAAAAACTTCTTTAAGGCACTTCAGAATTCATTGCTTTCCCATTAAAAGTGTCCAATTTGGCCCACCCTGTACAAAAGAAAAAAATTAGTAAAGTGAGAAAAACGGTTTGAAAAACTTTGCGCAGAAATAAAATTTCGATAAATGAAAACAAGAGACGATCGCTAAATTTTCCAAAGAAAAAAACTAAAGGCTGCAGAATTAGCTAAAATTTATTCAAATAATCCCAGAATATTATTAGCATTTTCGATTAGAAGAACGATTTGGAACGAAATTCAAAATTCAAAATGACGAAAACAAAGACGATCGGAACGTTGCATCGTTTGGAAAACGGACTCAAAACGTCAACGTCTATTAAATTTAAAAAAATAATAATAATAATAATAATAAAATGAGAAAATAAGCGCTGAAGTTAAGCAACGTTTTCGACTTGAGAAAGAAAAACAAAAGATTGCTTCATTAGCTGAAATTTACACAAAAAATAACATAAAACAAAATAATCCCTGAAAGTTACGAATATTTTCGGTTAGAACTTGAAATTTAAAATAACGAAAACAAGAGACAATCGGAACGTCGTTCTAAATAATAAAATGAGAGAATAAACGCTTGAAGTTAATTAACGTCTGCAGCTTGAGAAATTTTGCAGTGAAATAAGATTTCGAAAAATGGAAACAAATGACTGACGATCAGGAAACTCAAAAAAAAAACAAAAAGAAGAAACAAAAGACTGGTGAATTAACTGAAATTTACAGAAAAAATAACGTTAATTAAAATTATTCCAGAAAGTTATTAATATTTTCGGTTAAAAGAACGAATTTGAACGAAATTGAAATTCGAAATGACGAAAACAAAAGACGATCAGAGCGTCGATTTCGACATGTAGAATTCAAAACGTCAATCTGCCGATATGTACAGGCTGGGCCAAATTTGACACTTTCAATAGGAAACACCTGTTTTTAGAAGAATTAGACAAAAACTGACTACGGTTTAAGAAACTGCGCAGAAATAAAATTTCGATAAATGAAAACAAGAGACAATCGCTAAATTTCACAAAAAAAAAACGAAAGGCTGCAGAATTAGCTGAAATTTACTAAAAAAATAACAAAATAGAATAATTCGAGAATATTATTAGCATTTTCGATTAGAAGAACGATTTGGAACGATATTCATAATTCAAAATGGCGAAAACAAAAGACGCTCGAAACGTTGCGTCAAAACGTCAACATCTTTTGTTGAAATTTACAAAAAAAAATAATAATAATAGTAATAATAAAATGAGAAAATAAGCGCTGATGTTATGTAACGCCTTCGACTTGAAAAACGTGCAGAAAAATTTGGAAACATGAAAACAAGTGACGAACTGTAAATTTGTAAATATTTTATCGCAAATCGGTTTTGATTACAGTGAATACCTCAAGCATCTTCTGTACAGCTGGTTCGGTCCTATTTGAGACCTCGCCAGCAGAAGCGTAGCTCAAGACTTCCCCTGCAAACCAAACCGATCTATCCAAGGTTATTCGAAAATGCGATGAAATAATAATCAACAGTTTGAATCGCGACATCCTGCGATCACTTTTTGACACACCATTACATTAGTAATGACAAATTACAGCCAGGTTGCTACTTAATAAGCCATTCCTAATTCAATGTTGTGTCAAAAAGTGATCGCAGGATGTCGCGATTCACTACTATTACGTCGCAAATGCGAATAACCTAGGGCAGGTTTCCAGTGGAAGTATCGAGCTACGCTTCTGCTGACGAGGCCCCAAATAGGGCCGAAACAGCTGTACAGAAGATGCTTGAGGTATCCACTCCAATCAAAAGCGATTTGCGATAAAATTTTTAAAACTTTCAATATGCCTCGCATGAGATGACTTATTAAGTAGCAAACTGACTGCAATTTGTCGTCCCTAATGCAAAGTTGTGTCAAAAAGTAATCGCAGGATGTCACGTAAATTTGTAATTATAAGAAAGAAATAAACAAAGAAATTTACAGAAGAAGAAATAAACGCTGGAAATTATAATCAACGTGGATAACATAAAAAAAAATAAAGAACAGAATTCGTCAAGTGAATTTAAAAGGCATTCAATAAGATATCAATTATTTATTATTGTAGACTCAGAAAACGAAAGTGTATTGAGTAATTTAATAGCAAATTTTAATAGTTTAATCTTTACAGTTACTGCTTTTTTTTTATTTATAAAATGCCCTTTAGGTTCATAATGATAACTCTAGCTACAATGTCGTACTAATCGAGGCCAATAATTTATTGCTTACACGTTACTAATGTCTGTCCATCTGCACGTCTAAATCGATTACGAAATATTTTACAGATTAACTATATTTTATTCTTTTAACTACACTTTTGCACCCTTTCGAAGTTAAAATGCACCCTCGCGTTCCCCTAAAATATTGTTTGATCGAATGGCGATGAAACATGATCCCTTATGATTGATTGATGACCAAGCTGTTCTGTCCTTTCATTTATTTACTGGTAAGATTGCGATTTAATAGTTATTTATATAAAAAAAATTGTTTATTATAATAAGCTTCGCAATATGATATTAAAAAAAATAGATTACAAAGGGCCATGCGATCAAATTTGATTTCGCTTGCAAGAAAGTGAATTTACCGTCGCAAGCAACGAAATCAGGAGAAAGGGATGCAAAGCTATTTTCACGCCCAGTGAACACAAGTCAAGTGACCGCTGCATCCCTAAATATCAAAATTCAGATGGTGTGAAATTTCTTATAGGGATGCGGGGTAAAAAAAGCCCCAGTATCCGAGCGCACTTCTGCTTATCGTCATGTATGCAGGACTTAACACCTATGTATTGGAAAATTGACAAGCAAACTGCTCCTCTTCGAATTGCTCTCGTTCGTTAAAACACACGTCCATCAGATATTATCACGTTCGGTTAATTTTCGCCTCTTCAAACAGCTTTCGGTTTAAAATGGCGCGCGCGCGCGCGCCTGTTTTAAATCCTTTAGCTTCGCTCCTGCATTTATTTGGGGCGCACGCATAAAAATGTTGTACATTCTCTAGGTTAATTTGATTGGTCGATGGGGTAATAGCTTCTTTACAACCCTTATAACAGATTAGGGTTAGGTCACGTTCACAACAATGTCTGGATAGTCTATTGTTGCCTCTTATGTTATCAATCAACATATGACGTAGCGGTTTCTAAATTTGGCAGCTTTAACACGTACTAAGTACAAATTTATTAGCGTTCCTGAATCGGCAGGAAATTTTAAGGAACGAAGAAAAAAGTATAATATTTAAATCAATGTATTCTTTCGGTGGGCTCTTTTTTAAGAGCTTTATTCAAATATTCTACCGGAGAGCTTTATCCAAACGTAGTAGTATATTTTTATTGTCGCCTATGTTTTGTTATTCAAAACGTTTCCGAATGTGATCTGAATACATTTGCGGTGGGCCATGTGACAATATGAATGGACATGTTATGATAATCCCGATGGTGTACCGTTATTAAACTAATTTACTGTTTTGGAGCGTTAAAAGTAAAAGTAAGTAACCGTAAAAATTCTGGTAGGCCCCTCAGAATTTCTAAGTAACGTGGGCATCATGAAGCGTGAAAGAATAATTCATTAAAGGCGTATATCAAGCGGAACATTTAATAAATTTTGCCACTGGTTTCCTCTCTATTTACGGACTTAATTGAAAGAAAATGCAAAAATCGCCGGATTTGCATTCGTCCAAGTACGCGCCTGAATGTTAGAATAAAAAGCGTTTAATTACGGCAATTATGCGTTTTTTATTGTAAACGAAAGTCAGGTCGGCTTTTAACGCGGTTGATTACAACAAAGTGCTTTCAGACATTCCGTATAAAATTTTCACGGAACTTCAAACATTCCCGGCCAGTATTCCGTGCACGTCCACCTTAAAAATCAGTCCGCTATTTTACATATTCAAAGAAGCAAAAATTCCTCATCCGCACTATTTAAATGCTACGAGGGAGTTTTGATCTGAATATGGGCTACTTGATATTCAATCTGAGTTGTGTTCGATTTTACTGGAAAATCTATAGCTACTCTATAACAAAAAAATTATACTTTACATAATAAAAGCCCCTACAATTATCGTTCAGGCAAAGTACGTAACAAAAATAGAGATTTCCTTTTTCTTTTAATTAGGAATTAACTAAATTAATGCAATTATTTATTTATTTATTAAGCTACTAAGAATTCGTATTTTTAAATTCCCATTTTTACCAAATTCGAAATGTATGAATCATTATGAGAGAGATTTCCTTTTTTTGTTTATTGTAAATTCTCTTCCAAATTGACTTTTTTTTATTACACCCAAAGCAAACGTGCTACTTTGAGGATTTAATTGTAGATCGTACAATTAGAATCCTAAAATACTTCTACGTTCAATTTTTGGAGATATTTTTTGTTTTGTTTACAGATGGTGATGCGAATGGAGACATTAGCGGTGATGAACACAGTATAAACAGTGAACATCGAGAAGAAAGACACGACGAAGATTCTATGGATTCCGACAGAGGTGGAGCTTTAAATTTGGTAGGCGACTCCCTCGCAACATATTAAATTTTCGTTTAATATTGGCAGGAGCAAACAGGATACTTTTAATCGAGATCAGCCCCTAGGGTTGTTTATAAAACTGTTCTTTTTCAAAACATTTGTTCTAAGTATATAAATCTGAAGTTTTGCTCCCAATCGAATACGAATCAGTTTAACCCCTCAAAAAGTTAAAATGTTTAAATTCTTTGGGGAGCGCATACCCTCCGATTTAATCTCATTTGCGCTAAAAACGTTCCTGCCCTGCTTAACGAAATCGCGAACGAACGCCTCCGCCTTTTTTTTATTTTTTCTCGATGCAAACGCACTTAAAATTTTCTTTAAATTATACGTCATTATATAATGAGGTAAAAAATATGCTGTTGCGCTTAGAGATTTTAGTGACACAAAAATTTGTCTCGCCGCAGCGTTGAAACGAAAAGAGAAACGAAACGTTACTACAAAATTATTTGAGCGTATCCGTGATGCAATTAACTCCTAAATTACACTTCTTGATTGTTTCTAGCCCTAAGCGACGAATGATTAAGCACGTTATGCCTTACACCATTAATTCAAATTTAAATTTTTCAACACGACTCCTTAATTATCAGGTTACCGGAGAAAATGAACCCGCCAGATCGTCTCCCAATTCACAAGTCACCAGCTCAAGTCCGGGAGTGGGCGCCGCGTTGGCAGCCCTGGGTGGACTCGGGGGCTTACTGGGAAATCCTCTTCAGATGTTGGGAAGCTTGCAGGCGTTTCAAAACACGCCGAGCTTGCAACAACTGCAGCAACTCGCCATGCTACAACAAAGTCACGTTTCCGGCAATCAGTTAAATCCACAGGCGCAGTTTTTCTTGCAGAATCAAGTAAGTATTCCCCTAGGATGGCATAGTTTGAATAATTCTATTTATGGTGTTGGTTTTTTAAGGGTTTCCTGCAAAGTTTTCCAAGATCTAGCCTACCTTCTAGACCACCTCATAATATGCAGGTGTGTTCTCTTGTTGTACGTGATTGTTGTTATCTCAGCAGTTGCATGGTGCTTTAAGTTTCAACAAACACGAAAAATTGAACAAATAAAAAAAATCCCCCGACTACTATGTAAAACGAGATTTATTCAATGATTAATCTATTTAACAATCAAACGAGATAAGGTGTAAAGAGATAAGTTACAACTACACGTTATTTGCATTTGATACTGTCTATAAAATAACGATTCGATTGAAACATGATTTTAAAAAAATTCCAATATATTAATGCATTTAAAAAAAGAGTCTACGTTCAGTTTTATTCTTAATTTGAAATAGTTTAGACTTAGCCTTTCCAAAAATCTTAACGATGTAAACTAAATTATAAATTTCAAAGTCGGTCGTCTTTGCACAAATATTTTTTACTGCAACGTTTGAAATAATTGTTAAAATTTATTTGTGAACCACCCACAAATATGAAACATATTTTCTTGTTTTTTCCAGAAACGCAGTTACATATTTTGCTCTGATTAAAGATATAGAAAACTTCAGACTATTTTAGGAAGAACTGTTCACAATCCTCCTGTTATTCTCAGCCGGGGGCGGACTGGCAATCTAAGACTCTTGATAACACTGGCCCCTCTGAATTAACTTCTTTTATTGGTTTAAAAAACTCAGGAGGATTTGTCGATCATTTTTAAAGCCAGTCCGCCCCTGTTCACAATAATTAACTTTTGTAACGATGAATACTTATCTTCGTTTTACAACAATTTCAATATTTTCAATCCGATCTTGCAGAGTCGTTATTTTGAAAACGTTCCTAGAAGAATGGATAAAACGTAGCCAGGAAATTGACTTTCCAAACAAAATCAAACTTTGTTATATAGATTGTACAATTGATGGATTGCAAAAGACCACATCCGGCGGATGTGTAAAATATCTTTTAAAGAAATTAGTTTGACTTATATATTAATTATGAGCTTTAAATAATTTTTACTTCATTTATTAAGTCATGTGTTGATTATACCTAAACCAAAGGTGACATTAACAACAGCACGGCTAAAACACTGTCAAAGATGACATACCATATGTTTCAATTTAAGTAGAAAACGTAAGCGCTCTTGTCTTAAATGCTTTAATTTTTATGCGACTCTTGTGTCTAGAATATACAGGGAATCAGACATGACAATCAAACGTTTCGTTTTATATCTTTCATTTTATAGTATAACTTGTCCTATATCTGCCACTTCCCAAGTTTCAATGAAACAACTGGTATAGAGCTAGAGGAGTAAAATGAAACGCATATAGAACAGATTCTTATACACATTGTAGGTATCTGACAAGAAAAATAAACCAAAATATTAACCATTTAAAGCCGATAATATAGATTTTTAAATAATAGCTCTGTTCCAATTAAGTAGCGTACATTCATTTTTTTTGCATGTATTCTTTTTATTTAGAAAATACTTACGTCATTAGAAAATAAATTAAAAAAAAAATAAACTAATTACTCAATGTATGATGAATAAAACGCCACATTTTAAAGTACGTTTTGTTTTAAGATAATAACCGTGTAATTTAAAGGCCCACGGTCGAGAACAGTGTCGAAAAGAAAAACAATTCGGTCACGTAAAATACACAGTCACTGTCCATTTCAGGCATTCGTGACCTAGGTAAAAAGTAAAAATAAATTATAATATTGCAATGTATAATTTAGTTTCATTCGAGCGTTAACAGGTTACGATTACCAGTTTACTCATTTTAAATCCGAATAGCCTCTCAGCAAACAAATTTTTGGCATAGATTTACTCGATATAATAGCAGAGTATACCTGGTAGCAATTTAAATATGTTTTAATCTTATTATAATTTCACTTCGCTTCTTATTATAATTGTGTAACGTAATTTCACGTTTTACTTTTCTAATGTCGTGTTTGCATGTGTTTCATAATTGCTGTGATATTTCTCAATGTTTTTGTATCTGTTTTGAATGTAATTATTGTGGAATCTTTTCTAGGTTCAACAAATTGCCCAGGCTGCGCAACAGTTACAACAACTACAAAAACAGCAGCAACAACACCAGCAGCAACAGCAACAGCAGCAGCAGCAACACCAAAATTCGAACCAGCACAATACAAGCATCCCACCGAATAGTCAGATACCGCAAACGCAATCGACACCTCCCAATAACTCGCACATTCCCGCTAGCCTATTAACGCCAAACACTCCAAGCTCTGGACCTTTAACACCCCAGTACGTTAAAAATCCGTCGAGATTACTTGAACCTTCGCCCGAAGAAACGACAGACTTAGAGGAATTAGAACAATTTGCCAAAACTTTTAAACAGAGGAGGATTAAATTAGGTCTGTACCGCTCTAAACTATTCCAACGCCGTCCCGTTAAGCATAAATTAACGTTCAGAATTACCTCAGCGTTCCGTTTTTAATACACATATATATCATTACTTAAATATTTAATCTGTGTGTCGCAATAATTTATTATCGAGAAAGAAATCGCGTTTCACAAATATAATTAATTACTACAGACTTGACAGTACACATACATGATTAATGCGTACTTACTTAGATAAAAGTATTAAAATCAAATCTACAACTGTCTTTAGGTAAACGAACATAAACGTTTCAAATATCCTACCTTTCATTCATGAAACAGAAAAAATGTCAAACGTTGGTTTTGGTGAACCTCAGTACAATTGCGAAAAATGTAATGCAAAGCAAAATATTTTAATCTAATTAAAGAAGCCGGGCAAATTATTTCAAAGAATCTTTGAAGCCTGAATTGGGTTTTATTGATTTCGTTTATTGCCCTTTTTGAGAGATTATGACCAGTTTCAGCTATAGGTCATGTTCAAAAGAGCACAAAACCAAAATCCTCTTAGGAATCCATTCCTGTCCAAATTTTCTCCATCCATTGCTTTCTGGTTTTTTTTTAGTTTTTATTTTTCATGTTTCCCACCAAATCTAAATTCCTTCTGGTATTGTTCAAAGTGGAGTCTCTTCTCGTAATACTGGGTGTTTCATTGAAGATGCATCAAACTTGGTATGCGGGTAGATGTCGGAAAAGACAGAAGAGTTTCTTTGTAAAATTTTCTCTGTAATGAATAAATTTAGAGAAAATCGAAGGGAAAACAAAGTCACATATTTTTAGGATGGACTTTAAATGATTGTTACTCATTCACATACGAAATCGGTTTATTGGTTAATTGCCTCTAGAATGTCGCCTCAGTCGATTCGGCAAAACACATTTAAAACATCATGGTTGTTGGCAATCAATAAAAATAATAATTAGTCGTTTATTTTCTGTTCTCCATTTAATACGAATTTTCTAATTGTTAGTTGAAGAATTTTAGGATTGTTCAAACATTTAGTAGTTTGCCCTTATTTAAGAATTTATTATTCACATTCACCGTTTCATGAAATCGTTCGTAGAAATTTAGCGCCCAAATACCTGGTTTTACCCAAAACATTTCGTTCGCCGTACTACCCCAATTAAGGACTTTATGGTATTAGATTTAATACTTTAATAATTAATAATAATTAATAACTTTTTATTAAATTAAATAAGTTTAGATATCTGCGCGATTTCATATCGCTGCTGCATTCGATGTGTGGCAAAGTTTAATACACCGAGCTTTCGGTCAAAAGCAAAATAAAATGTAGTCATGTAAATTTCTTCGCTGTTTATGGATTTATTATCCCCCCCCCCCCCCGACAGTAGTGTGCCATTCATAAATGCAATTTAGATCGCCGGTTTTGTTTCACGATTCCGCGCGATATAGTATTTCAAAGAACGCCGACTTCAAATTATGTAAATTTCAACTTGCTCCGATTAATTTTTTTTTTGTTTGAAATAATATCAGAAACGTGTCCCTCAAGTTTGATGCATCTTCAATGAAACACCCAGTACATGTAACCAAGACTAATTTTGGTAGTGTTCTTGTAAGATTTTCATTTGTTTCTTTGTTCTTTATTTCGTCTCCTTTCTGTGGCTTCTAATTTTTAATTACTGCGAGTTTCATTTTTATTTTATTGCTTTCTTTGCGTCTTTCGTTCTAAATGTTTAATCATTTTGGATCTATTCTATGTGCTCTCCATTAGCTTCGATAATTCCTTACTTTTCCATATTGATTCTTCTGCTTCTCGTCCTTTTTTTATCCCTTTCCATCTTTTACGTAGCATTTTGCCCATATTTCCAGTATCTATTATGAACCTTAATCTGCATTTATTGTCCTTGTATTTTGTAAAATGTGTACAGAAAGTTTTCCCATCTAGTGTGTTGCTCTCATTTTTTCGCATGTTCCTTACTTGATCCGTACCCTAAACAGACAAGTAAACAAGCATAACTTTTAAAAAAATTGTTCTATTGATCTGATTTTCAATGATTTTCACATTAGAAGAAAATCTATTATGGTTGAATCCTACTTTCGAAACGCCCAAAAAATCAATGGTGAATGCTGCTGTTTTTTCGATAAAATTTTCAAAATTTTTGAATATGGAACTATCTGTTTCACTTTGCTGTGATCGTTTTTTATGATCACGATTATACGTCAAAATAATGTTATGGTTAGGAACTATTTATTTCTTAAAAAATTAACAGTTCAATATCTGCTTCTTTTTTCAAAACTTGCCACGAATAGCTACTTTAATTCTATTAATTAAAATAAAATAAACAATTATTGATAACAAGAAAACTAAAAGAAATAGGTATAGGGAAAGCTAATATCAGTAGATGTATCTAATGACGTAAAAAAAAATTATTTACGGAAATTGATTTTTAGGCAGTTAAAGCTTTGACACCATACTGTGACCATCCTGGGAATTTTTTAGAGATAAGTAGAATACGATTTGAAAGTCTAAAGATTATACTTTCTAACGACATTCCACTTGAATCTTGAAATTTGAAATTATGGTAAATATATCCTCTTAAATAAAAGATCACCAAAACAATTTTTCAAATAAATTAGAAGATATCTCAAATTCGGCTACATTTAGGTATAGGGAGGCCTTAACACTTTTAGAATAATGTGTAGAACCAGAATTTGCAATAAAAAATATTTAAAATAAGAAAGTTAACGGCGACTTCCTATATAACCGGAAGTGATATAAAATTGAAAATATTTTAATCTGAAAGATCACTTTCCTCTATAGGGCATTGTATTAGTTTTGCCTCCACATTCTTCAAGTCCTCAAATCGTTCTCTTGGTTATTAAATTTCTTCAAATTTAGGGATTTTTCTTCAAGGTTGGCAACTCTGATTTTGACCAAATATTACACTGAAATGCATTCTATTCCTGATTGTATTGCAGAATTTCAGGAAAAATTTCGAGAGAAACTCTATTTCTGTATCACAAATTTGTTAATCAACTTCAGTACTCTGTAGGACTATTCAGAGAAACTGGCAGTGTGGCTAGAAAACAGGTAGTAGGTAGGCCTAAAGTAAGAACTTATGAGGTAGTTAAAAATGTGAGACAAATTATGACTGATGCTCCTCGCACTTTCATCCGTCACCTGTCACAACAAGTTGATTTTTCTGTCGGGACCTGCAGAACTATTCTAAGAAAGGACTTGCAAATATTCTCTTATCGTTTGACTGCCGTGCATGAATTGCTTCCAGTAGATTTTGAACCAAGGCGAAGATACTCTCATTGGTTTTTAAACGATATTGACAATGGTGATTTGTTGGACAAAACTTTCTTTACCGATGAGGCCTGGTTCCATTAATAGGATACATTAATTCCCAAAATATGAGGACCTGAAGTACAGAAAGCCCTCATATTTTCATTGAAGCCCCATTCCATCCACAAAAAAATTGGTGTTTGGATAAGTTTAAGTCAGAGAAGATTGATAGGTCCAATATTTTTTAATGGCACACTAACAGCACTTACATTTCGGGAAGAGATTTTGCATCCATTTATTAATCAACTGCATGACGACATGTTGCAATTTGGATATTTCCAGCAGGATGGTGCAACGGCCCATGCTGCTGGAGATACTTCAAATTTCCTTCAAGAGTTTTTTGGAGATTGGATAATTAGCAGAAATATGGCAAACATGACCTCCGCGATCTTGCGATCTAACACCTTTGGATTTCTTTGTTTGGCCCTACTTGAAAAATTTCATTTTTAAAACGCCCGTTAATGATTTACAGGAACATACGTGAACATGCGAAAATATGAGAGCAACACACTAGATGGGAAAACTTTTTGTACACATGTTATTTCCCCATTCAAAGCTGTAATTAAATTCCAGAACATTTATATTTTACTTTATTTCTTATTATTTTTATATTTGTAAAATCCCAACTTTAGGAATCACTTAAAAGCATTCGAAAACAAGGAAACGAAACAAAAATGTTTTCAAACTTACAGAAAAGAATTATATTCGCGTGTGTTTTAAAAAAAAAAGTCGTTTATTTTGTCCAATTCTTTCAGGTTTTACTCAAGGCGACGTCGGACTTGCGATGGGAAAACTCTACGGCAATGACTTTTCACAGACGACAATATCTCGATTCGAAGCGCTGAACTTGAGTTTTAAAAACATGTGCAAACTGAAACCGCTGCTGCAAAAATGGTTGGAAGACGCGGACAGTACATTAACGAATCCCGGTTCCCTGAGCAATCCCATGACGACTCCGGAAACGATCGGTCGCAGACGTAAGAAGAGGACGTCCATCGAAACTAGTGTGCGGGTGGCTTTGGAAAAAGCGTTCCTTCACAATCCCAAGCCGACCTCAGAAGAAATATCACTGTTAGCTGACGGACTTTGTATGGAAAAGGAAGTGGTGCGGGTTTGGTTTTGTAATAGGAGGCAGAAGGAGAAACGGATCAATCCTCCGGCGACCGCTTTGGGATCACCTTGTTCCGTAGCTAACGCCAATGGGGCTATGTTTGGCATAGTGAATTCATTGGCACCGAGTCCGCTTTCTCTGGTGACTTCCAGTGGGCATAATTTCAACCCAAATGTGATGGTAAAACAGGAATGACCCCACGTCAATTTTTTCGCCGACCACTACATGGATTAATCCCTTCCCCCAGTGTTGTGCAATGAACGTAACCGTATCGTGTTAAAAACTTAAAATGCGTACGATGACTGTTGTGTCTCAGATAGACAACTTGATGGCCATTGAATGTAACTGTTTCATTACTTTTTTTTTTTATTAACATGAAGACATCTCGCGTCAGTATTCTCGATATTCAATAACAACTGTATAATTGGATCTCTGTCAAAAGTGGAATCAATCATTTTAGTCACCTGTAGATAACGGACATCACTAATTTTATAAATATTCACTTATTTATTCAGTATTTTCGATTATTTATTGCACTATTCGTATTAATCATTGCAAGTTTTTAAACAGTCTTCCAGTTCCTATTTGACTCATTGACACCATCACGTAATGTTTCATGTAAACTATGCCAAATATTCTTATTATGTCCATACTATATCATAGGTAAGTAATTATATTTGTTTTAGATTTGTTTACTTATGTGTATAGTTTTATAAATTTATTTGCGTTTTATTTAAACCTCGATACTGTTATCGAATCAATTGACTGTAAATAGAATTAATCAGCGCAAAATTCCATTGCGCGTGTTGAATACGTTTGTAAACGAACGAAATTTTCCAGATTTTAATACATTTTGTAAATATATCTTACCTCTATAGTATGTACAGAAGGGGCGATTCGTTTTTAAAGTAGCTTACGGATTAATCATCATAATATATTAAACTCGACGTACTAAATTTCCCAGTGGTAAAAACGCTTTCCTTCATCACTTCCTTAATCACTTGCTGAATTAAAATCGGGAAAATTTGTATTGTAGAAAGCATTATTTATGCCATTATCAACTGATAGGTGACATCCATTTGTTAAGCAGGGTCTCATAATTATATATTTGAATGCCTGTCACGTATCAGTTTTGTAAAATAGTTGTAGATAGACAGTACATGTTAAACAGTATATAAATAAGTAATACTAGATATAGGTCTTTGTTTAGTATGGTAGAACATGGATTTTTATTATCTGTCTTTATGTATTCAGTGTACATAAATAATCGAATTTAGTGGTTCTGTTTTGCGAAGGAGGACCAATTTAGACGAGAAAAAAAACTTAAAGTTCCTAATTATATTTGAAATTGTTGATATTACGGCGGCAGTATCATTGGTAACACATCCTTATAATTTTATTTTATTTTTTTTTTAATTGAAATACTTATTTTTTTTTTTTGTTTTCTAGACTGATGTATATTTGTGTTTATAAGACCTGAAATGTAGAAATGTCACCGAGAATAGGGTCCCCCCATTTTTACATTGTTTTACACACATATAAACGTAATTTTTCATGTCTGTTAATACGTGCGATGTGTTTTAAAAGTTTTTATTAGTTTATGATCAAAATATACTTGACACGTTATGGCTTTTGCTTGTAAAACTTTTTAGTCTATGAAAGGGAAAGAGGAATCAATTATTTCTACTACCTATACAACAAAACAAAGTTGTTAAACATAATCAGAATAAATAAAATAATTTTTTATACAGTCAAAAATAAACTAACACAATTTAAATGCATTTTTTTAAACAATAAATTATAATTAAAAATTGCATTAAAAAGTGTGTTCTTTAACTTTTATTATAAATAACTAATTAAGAAGATGTTGAACGTACAATTAAGTTAAATAAAAGTAAAACAAATTAACGTTCAGTAACTTTATTACACGTAATAAAATTTCAAAAATTCGCATTAGTTGTACATAGTTGCAAATGGCCAAAGAAAACTAAAAGTTCAATTTTCATACGTCATTACTTGGTAATAAACAAAATTCCTATTTTAAAAGTCAAAATGTTTATCTCTTTTACTTTTAATTTAGACTTTATAGCTTTGGCAAACCCTTTTTAAATCCATTTGACTTATACAGGGTGTTCCGTCTCGTTATGTTCAAATGTTTTGAGCATAAAATAGACTCAAAACTAAAAAACATAAAAGTAGTAGGTCGATCTTTATTTGTTCTGAAGTTGCAGGCATTTGAAAGTATAAATAACGAATAATCAGACTTAACTTCTAAACCAAATGGAAACTTAATGAATGACATTTTCGAATGATATTTTCAAATTATATTTTCCCTGATGAATACAAGCTTATGCTCGTATGTCGATGGATGAAGAGACATTTCTTATTTCAGGAATGTTTTCTCGTAACTGTTGAGCAGCATGCAGAATCTTTTGTAACAATTCCTCCCTGATATTTGAAATGTGTGTGTACACTAAAGCTTTCATGGTTCCCCAGAAATAAGAATCGAGAGGATTATGCTCAGGGGATCTAGGTGGCCATGCAACAGGACCACCACGACCAATCCATCGTGGATAATTGTTACGGACTTCAGTTCCGAAATATACTTGTGCACCATCCATTTGCAACCACATATCTCTTCTTATGATTTAGGGAATATCCTCAAAAGCGTTTAGCAATTCCTCAATAAGGAACTGTAGGTAACTGCCCGCATTTAATCTCATAGGAAGAATGTAAAGACCAAGTACCAAATTATCGATTAATCCAGCCCAAACATTCACAGAAAATTCATGCTGAAAGTTAGACATGCGTATTACCTTAGGATTTTCTTGTTCCCACCTTTGTAGGTTTCTTAGATTTACAATACCACGTCTTGTAAACGAAGCTTCATCTGTCCAAAGCACCGTTTTGTAGAAATGCAAATTTAATCGTGACTGTCTTAGGATCCACGTAGAATAAACTAATCGACAATGGTTCAAGCAAACCTTACACTTTTTGATAATGAGTTGGATGAAGGCCCTCATGTTTAAAAATTCGCCAAACAGTAGCTTGTGGTACTCCAAATCGCCTGCTAATTCGACGTATCCTAATAGTTGAATCCCGAGTAATAGCATCTAAGGCTTGTTCAACTAAATCTGCTAGCAAATTCACTCCTCTGTCGAAAAGATAACCACGTAATCCGCCCTCTCTAAATTGTCTGTGTATTCTACAATTGCGGTATTCGCCTGTTTGGAAACCGATGCCGGTGTTCTCTGACTGCTTGACGTGCACTCCCTTTGCAGAAACCATAAATAAAATGCCTATCCGCATACTCTTTATTAGAAAACGAAAGTGACATTTAGTAGGTTTGTTTTTGCTTTTTGACAACCGTCACCGTCATTTTGCATGGCCATCAAAATCCTTTAGACTTTTATTTCTGGGGAACCATGAAAGCTTCAGTGTACACACCCCTACATTTCAAACACCAGAGAGGAATTGTTAGAAAAGATTCAGCGTGCTGCTCAACTGTTACGAGAAAACATTCACGAAATAAGAAATATTACTTCATCTATTGGCATACGAGCACAAGCTTGTATTCAGCAGGAAAGAAAATATCATTCATTAAGTTTTTATTTTGGTTCTCGAAGTTATTTATTGTTTATACTTTCAAATGATTGTATCTTCAGAAGAAATAAAGTTTGACCTACCACTTTTGTGTTTCTTAGTTTTAGCATTGAGTCTATTTTATGCTCCCAAAATTTGAACGTAACGGTACGCAACACCCTGTATAACATTTTTCTCTAATTTAAAATAAAATTTCTCTTTTCATTTTACTATTCTGTATCCTGATATTTTCAAGCACTATTTTCTCACTATTACTTCTGTAAAGTAGTTTCACTTCTTGTATAGTTTCGTGTGGGAAAATTATTTGAAGCGCACATAATACTCTTTAAAAACTTTTTTTTCTTAATTACCTATTTGGAAACGTATCGATTCTTAAATAAACACAAATATGATTTAAATTAAGAAAGGCAAATTGAAATCAATATTGCTCATGTCATTAGTAGAGGCCGGATACAAGAGAGCGATGACTAATCAACCACGAACGTCAACATATTGTCGTAAATGTAAAAAGTTTCTAATTTTATTTTTGTAAATCGAACGCAAGTGGGCGGTGATCTACAGATAAAAGTCAATTCAATTAAACGCTGTTAAACAAGAACTTGAGAACTAATGTTCCACTTTGCAACACCGCCTTTTAAACATAAAATTCTATACAAACAGAGAGACACGCACAAAACCCATGTATAAACAGCCAATTGAATACTGGTGGACAATAGTCATTAGTAATAATTTATTTATTATTTTCTTAGCAAGATGACAGCTTCATATTTTTTAATCATTGTCGTTCAGACAACTTTTATAAAGCTTTGATTCTCGAGATTAAAAAAAAGGTAATTTCATTCTTTTTTAATTTTACAACTGTATATGCAGATCTATATTCTCCTTAATATCGTTAAATTTTAGTTCATTGATTTTATTGGCATGATTTATAACATCTCAAACATCAAAAAATTAATTAGCCTAATATCTAAATTTTTAAAAAACTTATGAGAATAAATTTCACTTATTGTCCGTGCACAGAGCTAAAATCTATCGTTACTCAAGTGACAGGAAATAAATTCTTTTTTAAATATTCTAGATCTCTTGATCGAACTCATCACGAATATTAATCGCCGTTAATACTCTCGACATTCCGTTCTTGCGTTGTAAAATTTAATACGTGACAATAATACATACATTAAATTTAAGACGTGGACCCTGATTGTAGGAGATACTTTGATGGACGTGTGTACGAAATAAGAATTAATTAAAAAGAAAAATAACAAAATGGACAGATGTAATTTTAGATTTTGTTTGTTAAAAGTTTCTCAACTTTTTAAAAATTATTTTTGACAATCTTTTCTTCGTTTATTTTCTATATTTTATTTAGTACATATTAAACCGTTAAATGCCAATTATATCTACAAAATATGAATATGTACAGTTGTGGCCATTAAGATCGTTACCCCTGCATGCTAACCTCACCCTTATTGACCTGCTATAGAAGCAACGGCTATCGTACTCAATCGAATGGTAACGATTTACTTGGCCACGAATGTACATACCTACACCTAATTAAAAGGTTAAAAAAATATTAATTACCAACTTTTTAAAAGTGTGCCCCAAAACGAACCATTTTCGAAATACAGGGTGTTAGTGACTAGAAAGAAAAAATTAATAATTATCATATCGACAAGAGCAGTGGTTCTATATAAATATTTTCGTACTTTACAACCTTACAATAAATAATTTTTTATTTAAAACTATATATATTTATTCAACAATTCTTTTTGTAAAATTATTAAACTTGACTTGAAGTAGATTTTTTTAAATGTGTAGTTAACGTCACAGTGACACCATCTGATGGAAATTAAAATTTTCAGGAAACTTTATCATCTTATACTTCGAAAATACTAAATAATTTATGGCATGACTTTCAAAGACATAGTGTAATTTTTATAAATAAGGAAAAAGTCAACAAATTTTGAACTGCTTTCTTTAAACACTAGGAATTAATGCTCGTTGATTAATTATTGGTGAAATTCATTTATTCAGACTTAAATCCAGAGGATTTTAATTTTTTTATCACGATTTGAATATCAATGTTTTGGCTTTGCTGACTTTGTTTTCAAAATTCCATTGAAACATGAAACATGCATTGTATACAAAACATCTACTAAGTCGATCGCAACCAGCCAATATGCGTCCCTGACAAAATTTACTTTGTTAAAAGAAAGTTACATTAATTTAAAAAAATAGTGTAACGTATTTTCAAATATTTATAACAATATTTTGATGACATAAGAGTGCATTTCCAATTAGTAAAAAGAAAACTATGATTAAAAGTGATAGTAAAACTGATACAAGAGTTTAATATAATAATGATAAAAATTTGTAAAAATTTCTTTAATTTGTGTAATGTTTTCCATTACATATTTTGCTATGAAATACAGAACAACTAATTCTTTTGCGACCCTCATAATATTAAAAAGAAACGCGAGAACGATATGTTTGAAAAATTTAATCCAAAATGTATTAGTCATAAAATAAACAAATCTCCTCAATGACATAACAAATTATAATAGACCTTGGCGTTATATTTGCGTCCGGCAAATATCCAAAAACTAAAATAATTTGGGATTTAAAATGTTTTTCAAGCGACAGCTGACCTCAAAAATATTTTGATCATCACAATGCATAAATATTGTTGACAATTTTGTGTACCTAAAAATAAAACAAAACTTTAAGATATGTTAATTTCTAACTCAGGAGAATGACTAAACCCAATTAACATATTTTAAAATCCTGTATTCAAAAAGCTTATTGTTCCAACACATTATTACATGATTGATATGCTGTGTTAGAACGATGGGGTTACCAATAAACGGAATGTTCACAGATTTTTAATTTTAGCGTTAAGGTTTGCATACATATCTGATATCAAAGTGTAGCGTTAAAGTAAACAATATCAAAAAAGAATTGTGTAGAATTTTTACTTTTCCGTTCGCCTGTGAACATTATTAACAATCCTATATCATATCATGTGAATTTTAGATATAGCAAATCGAAGAAATGCAAAAACGAAAGAGAATTGTAAAAAGGTGAATAATTTTCGGTAGTCGTGCTATTACCTATGTTTTAATATTTATAAACTTCCATAGATATAGCGAACCATGTAGGGATATGTGTGTAGTATAAATGTGTCGAAATGAATGCAGCTTCAAACGAATGCCTTTGCACTATCCTTGATGTTTGTTTACGGCTGCATTTAAAATTAGATTTATACCTGGATAAACAGAGGAGCGACGAACTAGACTTTATAAATCTAATTCGCAAATAATGTAATAATATTAGCGTTAACTGGTGTATAAGACCCTATTCTGACGTGTAATATAATATTTGGCGGTCTAGGCAATAATATGTACATTATTTTCATTAAAGAAATGGATTCGTATCATATTTTATTTTTTCCTTAGACTAATCATTGTTTTAATTTCCTTTAATTTAAAAATTTTATTAAATATACCGGGTGTTTCAGAGCACCCACATAATCCCTTTCTCACGAAAATTTGAATTAGTAGGAAGTTGTACGGGAAAGAAATTAATAACAACAGACTTTGTGAAGGAGCGGTAATGGTAATGTAATTATCTATATTCAGTGTTGTTAAATAGGGGACAGACCGCTTCTTGGAAAAAAGAAGAAATTCGTTCATGGTTACAATCGAAACAGATCGTAACACCGCCCGAAGCTCTTAAAGTCAAACTGCTACAACTTGTAAAAAATCATCGCGAAAATAAACAATATTTGGTAGATCAAATAGCCTAAGAGAATGGTCACATTATTCTTCGTTTGCCTCCCTATAATTGTCAATTTAATCCCATAGAAAATATTTGGGGAATTTGTAAAAATTATTATGATCGGCACATCGGCAGAGACGGTTATAGTCAGGAAAATATTCTTAATATGTGGAAAGAAGCATTAGCTACACCTGAAATATGGAAGAAGACAATAAATCACGTAGACAAGGAGATTTCCAGATGGTGGGAACGTGAAAAACAGTTGGATGAAGAAATGGAACCCTTGATTATTATTGTTAATAATGATGACAGTGACGACAGCGAAGATAACTGTGAATGTCCGTAAAGAATGTCGACAAACTTTAAATTAGACACCGTGATAATAATATAGCAGTAAATTTTAATTTTAGTTTAATTTATTTTTTAAATTTTAAGTGATAATTCCTAATTCTGATCACTTTAAATGTAATGCGTATTTTTTTCATGCGTTCCTAACATCTTTAATTCAATATTTAACATTTTCATAATTTTTTCTTCTACTTCAAATAATAAATGCTGTTACATATCACAAAACCATGGGCTTCCGACGCAACTCGATAAAATAAATAAATTGCTTTTGTGTAATGTACGATTGTCCCAGCTGCAGTCGTTCGTGAAGACATTCGTTCCTGAGTTCAACCTTGTCTACCTACGTGTATTAAATAGAGATAAAACGAGAGACACAGCTTAAGGCGGTACGCAAGGCTGCCCGACATAGAAATTGTGTGATACAGAAAGAGACCGATAATATGAATCGTGTGTCTTCTCAACACAAGGCCTTTATGATTTAGACGCATATCCAAATGGAACGAACTGTAGATGCATTTCATTATACGTTTGACAAAAGACTCTATAATATTAAACAAAATTCCCTCATTTCTGAAAAGGTTGGTAGCGTTTACACTTTTATCACAGCTTTTATTGTGAATTTAATAATGGAAATAAGAGTAGTATTCCGAAATTATACTTTCAGTGTTGAAAGAAAAGCGATTAATTTAAAAACAGAAATTCAGAGAAGAGGAAATGAATTCAAAATTTATTAAAAAGATAGCCTTTAAAACGCAGAAAAAGTGAATGAACTTAAATTTATAGAATTTTTTTTAATATAAAAGAAAATATTGGATATTTTTTAAATAATGATAATCTGAAAATTCATACAAATTTAACAAAAATGAATATATTACACAAATAAGGACGCCAATATAATACAATTAATTAAACAAGAAGGAACAAAAGAGAAACGCTGATTTGGCTCAACAGAAAATAAAAGAAGATCGTCGTTTCTCGTATGGTTGAAAATAAAAAAAGGTGATCACTAAGCAAAAACGAAGCTGATAACAAAAAGAAAATTCGATGATTTCTAGCGCGAAGCTTTTTGAAAATCAAATCAAACTTTTATTTGTTTTTGTTTTCTTTTGGAATTTTTTTTTATACTTCGCTGCAAAAACGTCGATCTTCATTTGTTTTTTTTGTTCTTCTTATGCTTCGTTTGTTTCAGTTTCTTTTTGTCGAATAATTATGCTTTCTTGTTTTGATCATAAGAAGGAACAAAAGAGAAACGCTGATTTGGCTCAACAGAAAATAAAAGAAGATCGCCGTTTCTCGTACGGTTGAAAATAAAAAAAAAAAAACTCAGTAAGCAAAAATGGAGCTAACAAAATAAAAATTCGATGATTTCTAACGCGAAGCTTTTTGAAAATGAAATAATTTGTTTTTGTTTTCTTTTGGAATTTTTTTTTATACTTCGCTGCAGAAACGTCGATCTTCATTTGTTTTTTTTGTTCTTCTTATGCTTCGCTTGTTTCAATTTCTTTTTGTCGAATTATTATGGTTTCTTGTTTTGGTTTTTTTATCAGTCGTAAGATTTTCCAATAATAATTAATTTTCTTTAGTTTTTCGTCATTCGTTTCTTCATATTCGTCGCTCTTTATTCAAGTTTTGTTCGTTTTCTTACATAACCGAATCAATTTTTCATATTACAAATTGACACTTCAAACATAATTTTTCTTTTGTTTTTTCTATCAGCGATTTTTGTTTTGATTTTTTAACCTTTCTATTTTCGTTCTTGGCATTTCTTATTCTTATTCTTCGGTTTCTTACAATCGAATTAATTTTTCCTGTTACAATTGACGCTTCAAACAAGATTTATTCTTTTCTTTCTTTTTTCTAATGGCGATTTGTTCAGCTCACGTTCCGACAGAAAATTGCCGATCTTCTTTTGTTTCTTCCAATTATCTTAATCTTGCTATTTATTTGTTTAAATTTTTTTTTTATCAAAAGAAAACCACTGCGCAAATATAGAACATTTTCTAAATAATTAATCGATTAATTAATTATATCGCTAGAATAGAGTGACTGAAGATAACGATGTCTTTAAACACAATAATTTAAGGAAATAGAAAAATATGAAAAAAGCTACAAAATTTTCTTCGGCGAACAAGAATTAAAAATAACTGTTTGACTAACATTTAACATCTGCGCATTGCATTCAACTAGGGATACCGATACGCGATAATTTTATTACCCGGATAGCCGTTATTGGTACCCGGGTATTACCCGTTATCCGATAAATACCAAGGTACCCGGTATGCACCCGATAACTACTTGGAAAGCTACGCGATAAATATCAAATAGCAATTTGAAAATTTATCATAGAACAAAATAAACCTAACGCTCCAAACATTTATTTTATGATACCTAATCTAAATTTAAAAAAAAAAAACGCCACTCAGTTGTCGGATACTTACCGAGTATCGGGTAATCGGGTAATTATCGGGTAACGGGTTTTCATAAAGAGGAACCGGTTCCATTTAAATAAATGGGTCGTCGGGTACCTGTCGTTATTCCTATTTGCAACCGTCATCCCTACCTGTCAAATGTTTCTGACATTGGTGCAGACATGCGCAACTAAAATGCACTTCCTACAGGCATACCTCACTCTTAAAACCTTTGTAGCACTAGGCTCCCAGAACCGTCAAGCACTTAAGCTGGGCGCGAAATTTTAAGAAATTTCAAAAATGTCTGCTCTACATTTAGAAATAAAAACTTCCAAAAGAAACCCATCAATTTTGACACTGAAAGGTATTAAAAAAAGAAACTGTAGAGGTTCTAGCTTCTACATTATACAGCGTGTTCAGTAATGATTGACTGACTTTAGCGCTCTGTCTGTTAGTACTTTTCACATTACAACGTTGGTGTTCCTCCTGAGTATTACCAATTCGATCTAAATTTCATCAGTAGCGTGGTATTATTTACCTTTTGATTTGAGTACTCTTATATCAAAAAAGGTGTTTCCTATTACCACTTTCAGCTCCGTATATTTCTCATTGGTAAATGAAAAAGAGCCTCATAAACATGTAGAAATGATAAAATAATAAGTAAACTATTCCATGTGCCGCCGTGTTAAAACAGTACAGTACCGTGCATTCAATAAAATTCCTGATTAAAGTAGGCCATGACTTTAGTGTTTTCTCTCCTATAGGTTAGTAACACTGACAGCTGTCCAATTAATTGTTTGTGCTAACATAACCTCCCAACACTTGGCAAACGCCTTTGTGTACTCAAGATGAAGGACAACATTTACAGAGTCTGTTTTAAACGATATGTTGTTTTGAATTAAAGTAATTGAGTGTTTATTTGAATTTTGAGTTTACACATTCTTTTATGTGATGTCATGGCAGTGACAGTTATAGACAACTTTCTCTCATAGCCAACTTTATAAAAAAATCACAGCTTACTTTAATGAGGAATTCATTTGAAGGCACGGTATTTAATACCAACTCTTATAGCGTTTTCGACATGACTACTCTAGAGCGCTGTGAGAGCGTACTGAAAGCGTTCGGGTGATTATCTTTGTTGCTCGAAGTGCGATTTACATGTTCGGCTGCACCAAGCGCTCTGCAAAGTAGCACATCGAGAGCGCTCTGCTTTAATCTGATAGCGTTTTCGACTGACTGCTTCAGTGCACTCTGAGAGTATCTCTATCCTATGTTATTACATGAGGTTAAAACAAGATGGAAATAATTTTAAATTGCTCTAGAGCAATCAGTCGGTAACGCTATGAATCGCGAATCGGATCAACATCGAGCGATCCGGAAAACATAACCTAGAAAGTTCAATTGTGAAAATGGAATTAGCGATTATGTGAAATTTTTTCTTCGTCAGATTCATCAGATAATGAAGAAATTATGCGATTATTAACAAAGCATGTAACAATGAATGATGTGGTTTTTAAGATCGAGTGTTGGCTCGTCTGGTGCACTGAAAAGTGGCTCTGAACTAAGAATGCGACTTGCCGACCAAAGAACTTTGTTCTTTATTAACCTAGGAAGTCGTGTCTCGGTCATTTCAACAGATTTTCGTTGTTATAAACATAACAAAATACCGATTTCGCACCGATTTATAACCAGCGGTTGTTCATTACTGTCGCCTCCAGAGCAATTTTTGTCCGATCAATGATGTCAGCGCTGTATGTTTGAGCAATCTGAATGAGAGTTGGGGCGGTTCAGTAGAAAACGCTATTAAAAATGATCTAGCGAGCGGGAAATTCAAACGCCTTTCAATCATTTCTGAACGCACTGTATTATTATTTCTCATCGAGAAAAGACTCCAAGCTGTCAAGAACTTTAAGAATTATTACAGAATATAGAAATGAAACCTCCTGTATTATCAACTTTTAGAATAAATCATACTAATATTTTTTGATATGTCAACAATTCTGTATTGTTCGGTGTCCCATTACTTTTGGACCAACTTGATTTTTTTTTTCTTAATGGTCATCCAAGAAATTATTCGGCGAGAGAAATTTAGGTTTAAAAAAGCCTCCTTAGTGTATGGAAAGTGCAGAGTACTCTGTACAGGCATTGGACTTTATACGTTTTTTTTAGCACAGATGATATTCGTATTTTCATCCATGAAGTTGGCAAAAAGCGAGTGGTTGACGTTTTGACAGTCCAAGGGGAAAAAAAAAAACAGAATTAATCGAATGTTTTTGAAATGTAAGCACTTTTTCAAACATTTCGCCGAGTTTCTGTTTGTCCGTCTTGTAAATTATTTCGTGCTCTCGTTCAACAACCTAAACATGCCAACTACGCTTTAGCATTTTATTTTTAGAATAAATATGGAAGAAAGTAACATGTCAGAAGATGACGTCCGTGAAAAAGAAAATAGCGAAGAAAGCAGCGAGATCGAGCACAGCGAAAACGCGAAACGCCTAAAGACTGACAGTGACTCTTTAGAAAGATCGGATGAATCGAGTAGTAAAGAATCGACTAGTAATTCTAGGACGACAGACAAAGAATCTGCTAGTACTAGTAACAGTGACAGCGGATTCCTTGGCTTTCCTAGGGGTAGAAATGCTAAAAATCGCAACTACAGATCTAACAGGGATGACGAGTCAAGTGCCAACGAAAGGTACCACCGCGAAATCGCTTAAAACAATCATAACAATGTGTTTCAGTGCATCCGAAGAGCAAGTTGAAAGTGGAGGCGTTGTCCGAAATATTTTGAATTCGATTCTTGATTTATCATCAGAAAACTCCGACTCAACTGCCTATTTAGAAAGTTCACCTGTGATAAACGATAGAACCGATAGTGACACAGAATCTGAAGGCGAACCGGCTGTGCTAAAAAAACTAAAACCTAAACATTCTTGGTTCCTCGTCAATGAAGTTGTAAATAGACAAATAGGTACTTCTAACAAATTATGCCCCGAGCTGTTTCAAAGTCGTTGTTATGGCTCGCTCCACTGTGTACAGCGCTTAGAATTAATGTACAAGTTAGAGCAACATGAGGGTTGTGTAAATAGCTTGAACTTCCATCCAAACGGCTCTTTGCTTGCCAGCGGGTCAGACGATTTAAAAGTTGTGATCTGGGACTGGAAGAATGGAAAGTCGTTGTTGTCTTTTGAAACCAAACATAGAGGTAACGTGTTCCAAAGTAAATTCGTACCTCTCAATGGAGACTTACATATCGCCACTTGTGCTAGAGATGGACAGGTAAGATTGGCTCAAGTTTCTGCTCAAGAAGGTCTTAGGAGCAGCCGCAAATTAGGTTCACATCGTGGGCCATGTCATAAGTTAGCCATTTTAAAAGATCAACCTCAAGTTTTGTTGAGTGCTGGAGAAGATGGAATTATTTTTAGACATGACTTAAGAAACTCAAAACCTGATAAGTAAGTATTTAGTTGTTGTTGTCCATTTATATTTATATCATTGTGTAATATAAAAAGATTTTATTTGAAGTAAACTTTTATTAACTCAGTTATTGTTGGGCATTTACGACAATAATATTAATAGTTATTGTCTCTACCTGATAAAACATGTTATTTTAGAGTTACATATGTAAAGATTGATGAACATGAAATTGCCTTGTACAGTATCAGTGCACATCCATTAAACAGCCATGAGTTTTGTGTTGGAGGACGTGACTATGTGGTTCGAGCATATGACCAAAGGAAATGCGGAAATGGAATACCTCCTCTGCACCAATATTATCCATTTACGGTAAAGGTATGTGCTTGTGCTAGCTAATCTATGCACAAACACATTTACTCTACGATATTAACCACCACAAGTTACAAATAATCTTTTTAATGCAATTTATAATTATCAGACTTATTGGCTCTGCACTACCATTTTTCAGAGAAAAGCTAAATTTTTTTTTTCCCCACCAACATCATATTTAAGCAAGTATTTCAATACTCAATCAATTCTGATAAAATATCTAAAAATATATTAATTGAATTGTATGTTATTTTAGAAACCAAGTTACCACGTAACTTGTGCTGTATATAATCACATTGGATCCGAAATTCTTGCATCTTACAACGATGAAGATATCTACTTGTTTGATGTGAACGCACCAGAACAGTCGTTTCTGCATCAATACATGGGTCACCGGAATGGTGCTACAATCAAAGGTGTAAATTTCTTCGGGCCAAATTCAGAATATATCGTTAGCGGATCCGATTGTGGGAACGTGTTTTTCTGGGACCGAAAATCCGAGGCCATTGTACAGTGCTTCTTAGCAGATGATAATGGAGTTGTAAGTATGGCGAGATGTTTCCCCACATTGACTAAAGGTACTGTTTTGAAGGTTAATTGTCTAGAACCTCATCCCCAAGTGCCATTCATATGTACTAGTGGTCTGGATTGGGATGTTAAAGTGTGGGTTCCATCGAATGAACAAGAACCAGCTTTAACAGGCCTTGCCGACATAGTGAAAGAAAATGTAAGTTCGAGATTCCAATGGGGTTATAATGCAACAGATATTAACGACAGTCAAATGCTTTGGATGATTTGGAGACATCTTAATAGTAGTGAAAGAATGAGGGTTAGTATAATGAATGAAGTACGCTGATAGCGCTAATAGATGGTACTCTTCAAAATCCATGCTTTCTTCTCAATTGTAGAGCTAAATAGGAAATAACCAGGTCTGTCTGGATCTTTTAATGTCTTGTAAATGTTTTAACAAGTGGTATTGTTTGTGTTTTAAGAATATTTCTAAATGTATTTGTAGTTATTACTGCTTGTATACAGGCCCTGACTTATATTAATGAATGAAATAGACATTTTTGTTAAATAATTTTTTTAGAGAAAGGTTGATGTTATAATTTCAGAGAGACCTTGGGAGAGAAAACGGTTCGACAGATTTCAGTTCCGGCAATTCATCAAGCAGTTCAAATAATTCAGGAAGTAATTCGGACAATGATTCGGATGGTCCACCTGGATGCACCACATCATGAACAACGATTTTACATATTATTTTACAGATGTACTTTTAATTTATATAGATACTTAAATTTATGTTGCTGTCAGTACTTAAATTTATATTATCATTTTATCATGTTGTATAAATCTAGTGGTTATTTGTTATCAGTGACATTGTAACGAAGTGTCGGAGAATAAAGTTGTTTTCAAATATTTACTTTTTACAGTTTTCTTGATGTATTTGTTATGAAAGTGCATAAATTTATGTTACTGATAGCACTTAAATTTATATTATTTTATCATGCTGTATAAATCTAGTGTTTATTATTTGTTATCAGTAATACTGTAATAAAGTGTTTGATAGTAAAAATTATTTTCAAAACTTTATATTTTGTTTTATTTTGAACCTACTTTTCTGAACAATTTTATTTCGAATTTTTACAAAATTATCCCCAGGAATACACAACACATGAATTTAAATAGATGAGTAAATGATTCACTTAATTCTAAGCCTTTAAAAAATTCCTATCACCTGAGCTAAACCTGCATAAATTGCTAACGTTAAACCACCGATTGCAACAGTCACAATTGCTTTAATCAATAGAGCCACCCATGCTCCTATTAACAGGGTATCAAATAACATATCAAATATTAATATTTTATATGAAGAAAACAGCAACAATGCTGTTACAATTGGCTTAAGATTGTTTTTAAGATCATGTCGAGACCAAAGCCAAATTAACGTCACCGTTGTGATATGATGCATCAGCAAAATATTCGATTCCAGACATTTTTGGATGTATTTCCAGTCAAATTCAGCTCCTCTAGCTCCAACCCACAAGAGCAGAGCTCGTGATAGTATTACTTCGGCGGTTGCCCAGCCAATACCCGCAGTTAATACTTTACTATGGCCTTTCCCGGGTATACCAGTTAACACAACATATAAGCCAACTAAGTCAATCAAGTCAACAGTCGCTTTAAGAAATTCCTGCAAAATTAGACCACCTTATTGAAGACACCTTATTATAATAACATTTCGTAGTACCCCTAGTAAGTCACTTCCAAGATCTGAATCATTGTCAGGGAAAAATGTGGCCAGCACCAGCATTTTTGCTAACTGTGTTATCATGTAAATTAAGCCTGCTTGAATACATTTCCAAAACGCCCCGTATTCTGATCTGAAAGCAAAGTTGGTTTCATCTTCATTCAAAATTAATTGCTTACCGTGACTCACAGGCCAGAATATTTATAAGTTAAATAATATGGCACGTAAATTAAAGCAATGCAATTACCAAAATGATATAACGTCATTCTAATAGCTTTTTTTAATTAGCTTTCTAATTTCTAAAAAGGAGGTTATGTGCCTGATGGTAAACCCAGTCGATAAAGTAGGGAACAGATTCAGTGTCACCAACGCCAACGTGAAGGAAACAGAAATCCCTGATGAGTAGCCAAGAAATCCCTCAATTTATTACTAAATTAAAGCAAGAAAAAAAGTCAAAATTTATTAAAAATACCTAAAGTTAAAGGAACCAAATAAAATTTTATAGGGCAAACCTGTTGGTTAATAATAAATTAAAGAAATGATAATTTTGAAAAAATGGCGACAAAACACAGAAAAGAAAATATTAAAAATTGAAAATAAATAATAAAATTAAAAAAAAATAACAAAAACAAAAGACAATGCATTTTACTGCACATTCTGGCAGAACGTGGAGCCGGCAGGTATTTAAAAAATTCGACTCCAACTCCGATTCCGATTCCAACCGTGACTCCGACTCTTTTATAAATAAATAAATACATGAATTATTTATTGAAAGAATTTAACACATGAATTTCTTAAAGGATGGCAAGCTATATTATTATTACTGTTTTTAAAATAATTACAAAATATGGGGTAAAAGAACTCTTAAAATTTAAACTCAAATCAAAACTCAAAAAGTGAATTACGTTTCATTTTTATTTTTATCACCGCCTTAAGTTTTAAAAGCATACACAAGAGACAGTCATTTTAATAGACACTTTGGGCAGCGTATTCGTTATAAAGTACATTCACCCCTGTAATGAGTAACTAAAGTTACACGATTTAGTAACTTATATCATTGAAACCTGACTTCTTTTAGTTCTCGTATCTTGTAAATGGGACTTCTATTTTTAGGTTATACTGGTTGCAATTTTATGCTGTCATTATGGCCTGCTCCATCAGTGTTGCTAGATCTGATGATTTTGCGCCAGATCTGGTGATAATTATATTCTTCTGGTGCTTAGGAGATTTTTTTCTGTTTTCTAGAAAAATCTGGTGATTCTTATTTGATTAATAATTCGTTGGCCGAAACAACCTTAACAGAGCTTTTTGTACGTACAATACAAGTGCAAGTGCAAAATGGTAAAGATACACTGTTTGAGTTGGCAGTGCTGAATAGATTCAAATGATATAACTGGAGTAACTTCCGGTTATTGACGGCTTGACACTGACAGCCGTCACGTTACAAGCGTCAATTGACATTTCAAATCCAAATTAAAACGCAATCACACAGCCTACAATCTGTCAAATAAACCAACAAAGTGCAGTGTTGCAAATAGCCGAATAAGAAAATGCTCTTAATTGCATTGCCAACTCAAACGGTTGTTCTTAATCACTTTGTATTAAAAAGAAAAACATAACACATACACATCACTTTTTATTATCTACATATGATCGTTCGTTTGGGAACTTGCAGCTGGTCGACATGTAATAAAAAAATAAACAGTACCTGTTTTGAAATAAAAAATATTTTTGTTTTGTATTTTTAAATAAAACAACTAATGATGAAGCCTATTCTGGTGATTTTTATCCTTGACCTAGTAATTTTTGAACTGTCAGACTGATGATGAAAAGTTCTTAGGCCTGGCAACACTGTGCTCCATGCTATATATGTGGTTCTTCGTTTGTTTCGTAATGGATTTCCGGGTCATTTTTGAAAATTGCATCTTGCAATTGCCAACTGAACTATGACAAACGATAATTTGATTAACAAAACTCTAAATGCAATAGCAATCGCTTTTCTAAAACAACATAAGAACAAATAAATTACTTTTAGTTACTTATTACCAGTGTTGCCATTCGGATTGTCAAATTCTGCTATATCTCCCTCCAACCTAAGCCGTGTTGACGCTGGCGCGTTGCATAGACCGTCAATTGTCGCTATTCCAATTTCAGTTGAAAGGAGGAGTAGCGGGCTTGATGGCAACGCTGCTTATTACAAAAGTGAACGGAGTTTATACAGGCTGTTCATTTTAAATCGTGATCCTGAAGGTTTTAGAAAAAGCTGATGGCATACCATCAATCGAATCAGAAATAACTTCGTGTCTCCATAATGTACTAAAAGCACGAAAGTAGAATGGGTTACTTGTTATTTTCAATTTTTAAAGAGTTACATTGCAAATTAGTAACACTGAACTCATTTTCTTTCTTCTCTTTCGTCTTTTGCTTTGCGCAGAAATACTGCTTTCGACATTTCAGACAATTACATCGTTTCTTATAGCTGGGTCAAGTCATTAGGCAACACAAACATCCATGGCCCTGGTAGGACTCAAACTCACACCGCCGAGTGACAGGATTTTTAAAGCCGGTTATGTTTGACAGTCCTACTGAATACACTCAACAACAACGCTATCACATTAGAGTTAGAAAGAAAAGCTGTATCGTGCATAGAACATTCTTGAAACTTACATTCAAACCTAACCTAATTAATAAATAACATAATTATTGTTTAATCAGATTGCTATTACGATAAAAGAAATCATTTTTCAGGAATGAACGGCTATTAACTGTCAACAAAATCTTGAGATATCTAGTAACTTCCCCAGATCTCCCTATGTAGCTAACTTCATTTTAATAATTGAATATAAATATCGATATCAAGCTCGTGGAAAGCAGTGTAGGTTCAGGACAATCGATTTCGATCTCCCTGTATTATTTACCGGTCAATTTACAACACTAACTATTACATGA
This sequence comes from Serrognathus titanus, assembly GCA_039766575.1. Taxonomy (NCBI): domain Eukaryota; kingdom Metazoa; phylum Arthropoda; class Insecta; order Coleoptera; family Lucanidae; genus Serrognathus; species Serrognathus titanus. The sequence continues at coordinate 7,784,088 of CM077912.1, forward strand.
GGTTAAAATAAGATACAAATACACTGTTTGTAACCAGTGAATCGGTTGTATTAAAGGCTGATTTACATTATCATAGAAAATGATAACTATTAGAAAAATATACATCAAGTTTTAGGGCAGGATAGTGTAAACAGAAAACAAATCCGAAAGCAGTATGAAAACAGGACAATGTATAACAGGCCATTTTTTGTACAAAATTTACTTTACAGAAATTAGTTTAATGTAAAACTGGGTTTAGGTGCACTGTTAGTGTGTTACACTTCCAATGTTGGCAATTCATAGTCATGGCATTAATGGCGGTTGTTTGACGTTTGCGCTATCGACAAAATATTTTGAATATTTCTTGTGCTACTCTAATTAAGTTATTAATCTTAATAGAAAACTTTAAATCAAAACAAAATGGATAAATCCGGCGATAAATTCAGACAAATGGAGGACGAAATGAGCAGGTTATATTCTAAGCAATTAACCAAGTGAAAACGTAACCCAAAATTGTATGTTATTTTTTAGGTTTGAAGCAGAAATCTCAGGACCAGTCATGGGTTCGTACAGCACTTTTAACATACCAACATTTGGTAATATACCTCCACCGCCAATGCCTCCCGTATTAATTCCACAACAAGTAAGCAGAGTGGGTAAAAAATCGAGTCAGTCTAATTATGAAGTTTATGCTCAACCTGTTATAGCACAGCCTGCTGTAGTGTCAGCAAAACCGACACTTTACACTGCGCCAAAATCGTCCTCCCAACCTGTTTCTCAAAGCTCATCGGTTGATTTCGTTTCGCTTCAGTCAGAAGTCGAAAAGAAATTAAAGAAACTGAAAAGCGAGAAGGTCAGTGCTGAACTTGCGATTTCACAAGGGAAGGCGAGCAGTGCGTTGCAATCTTTCGGCCCCGACGATTACAGACGCAGAGGAAAGAACAAAAAGTTGATGAGAACGGCAGGTGGACAGACATGGGATGATCCTACGCTGACAGATTGGATAGAAGACGATTTTAGAATATTTTGTGGCGATTTAGGCAATGATGTTACAGATGAACTCCTAACTAGAACTTTCAATAAGTTTCCGTCGTTTTTGAAGGCACGAGTCGTCAGAGATAAAAGAACGAATAAGAGTAAAGGATATGGTTTTATTAGTTTCAAGGATCCCTCGGATTTTACAAAAGCAATGAAAGAAATGAACGGTAAGCAAATATCATTTTTTATCAATAATTTTCATAAACTTAGAGATGTCTTTATAAAGAAATTAAGTCAGTTGATTGTATTATAGCATTTTCTACTGGCTACTGACTGGAGTGTGTATTCTCATCTCCTTATAGCTTCATGTATTTATACAAGATAGATATATATATATATATACTGAGGGGGCACTAGTGCAACCAAAGGAAACTTGGTTGGCTTTATTCTTTACTGATTAATCTTTTATAGGGTTGTTGTTCTTAAAGAATTCATTCTTGTTAGCATTTGAGTGCATTTCGATTCTCATATTTTGAACCTCAAAGAGTTCTCTAACCCATTCTAGTAATTTGAATTACCTCTCCATTTTCTTTATCCTCAATATGTACTACTATGAGTAAAAATACTTAATAATTAATAATAATATTTATAAACATATTAACTATAATTTTGTGTTATGTGTTAACAGTTTACCTTCTTTGAACTTAGTCACTACTCTTCAGAATAAATTCAATCATTTGATACGATACAGTTAAACTGCAAGTTCAAGTAAGAATGACTTTATTAATGTTAACAGATTGAACAGAAAGAGCATACTTATGTTTTTCTAGTAAATTATTTGATGAAATGAAGTAAATAATTTTGATTAAAATGTTACCATATTCATGTTCTTACTCTAATGAAAGAAAACAGAAAATTTCAATTAAATTTCTGTTTCCCAAGTCTACCTACCACAAACAATATTAGCAGAATAAATTTAATTAATTAATTTTTGGGACGTATGTAAATCAGAGGCTTTTCAAAAAATCCTGTGTTCTCTTGGTAGATGTCAAGTCTTGCATTTATACTTATTTCATGCTATAAAATATGATTTACTGCATTAAACGTCTTTCTTATCCACTGAGAATAATTTAATTTATGTTGTCATCCCCATCAAAGGACAAGATAAATATAATCTTAATTTTTATGTTTTATATTTGGATGGAATGTAAGCTGATGTAACTTTTTGTAGTATGAAGTAATATCATAGGAATAGTTTCTAAACAAAATCTTACGACTCCTATTACCAGAGAGCGGCCAGTTTTAGATATAAATAAATAAATAGTTTGCCTTGAATAAGTCATTTGCAATGCTGTTGAATGAGTGTGAAATATAAAATATATGTATAAGCTGTAAAAATATTTTTCATTCGATGGTTATGGTTCGGATGACCTTAAATTTTACCTCTGCAATAAATTACTGCAGCAAATTAATTCACTTAATAAAGAAAAGACAAAATTCAAATATAGTTTAATAAATAACATAAAACATAACATGAAATCTTCTGAGATTCTACAGAAAATTAATAAATTAAATTATTTTGATGGATTGCCTCTACTTTCCAAGTGGCCCCCAGCCATACGACACGAACAACTGGGGAATCACCGATCTGTACTTATTTTTCGGCATCGACGTTCTCACTTGCAAGTGACTTCTCGGATGCTCTCGAGGCGAAGATAAACTCATCATTCTTGCCGGATTTTCTGCCAGGTGGGGCATTTTTGACGCATGGGGATTCATGTAGAGCACGCTAAATGGCATTCCTCCTGCGCCCCAACCTCGCGATACAAACAAATCTTTCTTGGCTTCTCTCTTGATTTCCGCTATTCGACGATATCTGCCATTGATCAACCTTCTACACTGCAGACATTTCTCCTCTACATGTTTCGAGGCGTTTCGTAGAGGCAAAGTTATCGTTTCAGTTGCCATTAGGATCAGTACAGCCAGGACAAACTTATGTTTCATTTTTATCTAAAAATAATTGAAATATTATTAGTATTGGTTTTGCATACTACAAATCAAAAGAAACTTTACATAAACTCATCGGTTGTTATTGACTATTGATGTATAATAAAATTGTTTAAATTCCAATCCCAATTATAAAACTTAGTATGAAACGTGAAATAAAACCATTAAATGTTGGTTCTCAAGATAAAATTGATCATGATGTTTCTATTTGAAGTCAAAGAATCGTTGCAAACGTGTCATTCTTAATCAATTTGACCTAAACTGTATTATTCATCAAAGTCCAAAGATTATGTATTGAAGTGTGTAAATTTTGCTCACACTCTTTTATTTAGGTATTGTAATACTGCAGACTACGAATATTTGCCCAAATAAATATTTACATTTTACCAAAATGTAAATATTTGCTCTACACGCGAAGCTTTGACATAATCTTTTCTTTTTAGAGATTTAATTAATTATCTTGTACTGATTAATTGTTTTTTTTTGTCTGTGAATTATTTGATTGACGCAAATTACATGAACTTGTAATAGTTTAACCTTTTTACGAGTGTCTGGCGCCCTGACTATTTTAGAAAAAAAAAATTGCCGTTGTTTACACATTGCGTGTCTATTAAATTGTCTGTTGAACAAAACTGATTGTAAAATGATTTACAGTTGCAACGTCACTTTGTCGTCATTGGCGAGAAGTTCAAATAATATTTACAAAAATGTCCAAATTTGTCATTAGCATTTTGTTATGAAAACTAAGTACGTAATGGAAGAGAAAAGTTTCTGGTATGTCCCAGAGATAAATTGGCAAAATAAACTCAGTTTGAATACATGGCAGCGTTATTTGTTTGTAAAAATCCAATTATCCCAAACAGATTGCGTTAATGGTTGATTTCTTGCACAAAAGTAGGGCATGAATAATAATATAAACATGTTTTCTTTTTCTTAACGCAATTCTGGTCAGCTTCCCATGCGTGAATTTGCTTTTGTTTTTATTTACACTGTTGTAGTCTATTGACACCGATTACAATTTATTACAATTTTTTTTTATTGCTCACTATATATAACTTTTTATCAAAGGTCATAAAAACTCAAGGCGCTAATATTAGCGCCTGGCAGACGTACCAAGATTACACCAAGGGTCATCTTCCATAATTGTTAGATTTATGGCATTTGGACATTGAAATCCGTCATATGTTTGTTATCGCTCGGAGTCTCCACAATTATTGCAGATTTATGTGGAATGAAGAGATTAACGTATTGCAAAAGTAAGTTTTGAATAATTAGGCGGATTGTTGAGACGATTCTGAATTGTTTTGGCGCTGCTTTAAAAATTAATCAAAGTTAGGAAATTCTTTAAAAGCACAAAACTTCCACAATGGTCAACTCGCAAAGGTTAATATGAATTTCCTCGTATCTTATCTTCCGGAAATTTTCTACATTTTTTCAATATTTCTTTGAATGGTATTTTTATTTCTGTGATTCCATATATTCAAGTGAATACTATTATTATTATATTCCATTTTAGTGCTCTCTAAATGGTCAATTCTTTTTTATTTAGTTTTAATAACAAAAAGTGGTCGACAAGTAGGTGTTGGGTGTAAAGCTATAAAAAGTAATAATTTTTAATAAAGTGTGAAAGAAATTGGCGATGGCGGCTGGCACGTGGTTATCAGAAATTGTTACGACTTTTACTCCATTAATTTTCGTAGCTAGACTACTCGGTAGTAAATGATAACAATATAAATGTTATTGCTTTTTTTTAATAAAAGAAAAGTTTTATCGCGGTAGCTATTTTTAGTTTTCTGTTATGAATGCAATCGGATTGTTTTAATTGTATTTTCTATGTATAGACTGAAAGATAAAAAAATTATTCATAGAAATTCTGGTTTTACTCGATTTACAAATCTTTGATCTTTTGTATCTATGTTTTATTTTTCTGGGTTTTTGTAATTTCAACACATCAGCTTCAATAAAAAATGCTGAAGAATTTTTGAAACATGTATGTGTAAATAAAAGAGTGAAGATAAAAGAGACAGAATAAGAAACGTGCTTATTAATATTGCAAGCTTTTGATGTTTTAATCCTTAGTTTTTCAATTCCATCCTAGAAGTTATGTTTCAAATAATTTAATCCCGAGATAGCTGTCAATTTACGGCGAAACATTGACATTCCGAACGCTGTAAAACTCGCTCGAGGACTAACTATTGCAAATTTATTTAAATAATGTAAAGTTAGTTGCACGAAACAGTCGACCGAAGCAAAACTACTTTGTGCAGTGCAGAAAGTCCAACTGCAATAAATTAATTTCTAGAGTTAGTCAGTATTAAGGAATAACTTTAAAGACATCAAATTTTGTTTTCAAAATAACGTATTTTTAATTAACTATGATGTTCTCTTTTTTAACTTCCACCCCTAAGGGTTTACTGATTTTATTTACATACAGCAATATAACAAATTTTCTACGAACTTTAATACATGAATTTGGATGTCGAATGTTAGACATTTTTAAATCAAAATGTGATTAAAACTTTAATCCACAAACATTTAATTTAGCCAGTACTTCCCAGGCATGTTTTAAAAGGAGAATTCTAAAGTTCTCAGTAAGATACTATTTCTTGTAAGCCTCTAAGACAGTATCGCAGAGACTGATGAGTAGTCCTACAGAGAACTTCAAAATTCCATTTTTTAATAATTGAGTTTACAAGCTTACAGATATGAACAGATCAACACATTATTCACATTAATGTATAAGCAGGGGAGACAAATGTTAGTATAATTGTGTCCTGATGAAGTTGAAAGTATGAGCAACGAAACATCAAACTCAAGAGAATTGTTACAATATTAAAAATGCCTGCGTATTTATTTAACAGTTTCATGTATATTCTCAGTCAATAATTTTCGCCCTCCTCACCCCGCAAAAAGTTCCAAAACTAGCCTTCAATTATGTGCAATAATTTTGATAAAAATTAAAATCATAATGTAATGAGTTTGGGCACAACAGTTAATTCAATTTTGGCGATATTTTTTAACGTAGGTTCAAAAATATAATGGTGACTACTCTGCTTGATGTTGGTACCAATCTTAATTTATTGGCTTTACTAGGATATTCTACCGAGTGATTTTTAAAATTTTTTGTCAACTCTCGCCATGGAATTACTGTAAAACAGCATCAAGGAGTACAGTGAGTTACTTTTCACCTAAGCTAAGACATGGCAAGTTGTTAAAAATTTTAAAAACAACTTGGTACAATGACATTAGAAATGATTTCAACAAATGTGACCGGTTCTGTTTTCTTAGAAGTGGCAACACTGAGAAAAGTGAGGCCGCTATTTCAAATTGCTGAGTATTTGTCCTTATTCCGTTGCTGTAGATGCTCTATTGTGTTTAATCAAACATTTCCTATACGTCGACTTCGCAAGCATTACATCCTCCAACGATTTAACACAAAGCTCTGCAAAGCAAAGCGCAGAGTACAACGTGTTGCTTCTACGGCGGAATCACGTGGGTTAAAATCATTTCTGATTTCCTATATAATGAAAAATAAACAATACTATACAATGGTATTGCAGTAACTATTAGTTCTATATTTTTCCTTGAAACATTGAATTTAAAAGTATTTTCAATTCAGATACATTATTGTTGCGAACATATTAGAAGATTTGGACAACAAACGACATGAGGCATTAAAATCCTTGTCATTATAAAATGATTTTGACAGAAAAAATTGAATATGTGAAGGTACCATCATAATTATTTTCAATCCTGAAAGTACCACGCAAACCTTCCTGGTTATCCGTTATATAAAAGTAAAAAATGGTACGAAGCTGGTCCGGTAATACGCACTGTTATTTAATTAATTAATTCTCATTATAGTTTTCATATTGTATGAAATGTCTCATTGTTTTTTAGCATAATAGCTCCATTCTAAATGTTCTGCCCACATATTAAAATGAATACCTGCATGACGGTCATTATGCAGTTCAGTATTGCATTAATGAAGCTTTTCAGTGAACAGAGAAATTTAAATTGATTTTAGTAGAAGCAATTTGCGTGCTTCTAAATATTTACAAGTAAGCTATTTTTTCACGTTAGACTTTTTAATTTTTTTGTTGCATGTCTTGCAAATTAAATCCTTGCGACGAATATCCTGAAAGCATGCAATTGTGTCGTTAAAAAAACTACTGTGAAGTGTAATTAAGTGCATATATCAGTTACATTAGTGCATTACATTATAAGCACAGTGAATGTTGATTGAGTCCGTTGGAATTATTAAATTACGAGTCGCCTGCACACGCGTTCCCGTATGTAAATAGTCGCTTTTCCGGGAAAATGGCGCGTGCATAAGTGGAGCAAATTAGTAATCCTAAATCCAATTAGCAAGTCTCCGGTGAATTGCTTGCGAGCCAGGACGGAAAGATGATGGAAGTAGGTATTTATCTTAAGTGCAGAATTTGTCGCACTTTTTGTTAAGTTGAAGAATAAAAAAAGGTTGGAGCTCCGAAATTATGATAACAAGTGCAAGTGGCTAAGTTGACATAATAGTTGACAAAATATTTTAATATCCGCGGAAACTTTAGCCTTTGGACGTTACATTCGGTCATTAATTAAATCACGAGTAGAAATCTCCGAAATAAACAGATTTGTTAAAAGTGCCTAACCTTTCAGAAGTCAGAAAATTATAGAAATCGCATTCATGTGATATTTTGTCCTTTAAACATGACCTGCTCAATTTTAGCATTAAAAAATTATCAAATTGAAAATCTTAGTTTAAATTTTGTAAAATTTACTGTGGAATTTAAATTGTTCAAGAAATCTTGTACAGGGTAGTGTAAAAATATTTACATACTTAAAACGGATCGAGCTGTATTTTTTTGCTAATTTATTTTAATCACACGAACTTCTAGAATAGACATATTCATTGGTTACCCTATATATAAAATAGAAAATCGCCTTTTTTCAATAAAAATTATTAAATTATTTTTCTAAATACATAACTGGGCGTTAGACATTTTTTAAGATATTAAACAAAAGCAATAAAATAATTTTTATTAGTAATTAATAAAAGTACACACATGTTACTTAATATTTTACTGTCATTTCGCCAAGTTTAGATCAAAATGAATAAGAAAGGTTTTCACGCTAACATTTTCCGGATCCAGTAACTTCTGATTAATAAACTTTTTCGATTGCTTTGCAGGCAGAGTAAATAATGTTAAAAATTAGTTCTACAGGTAAACAAACGCAAAATGGCAAAGTTGCTGAAACTCCGCCGGAAAAAAAATTCTGGCCGACGTTTAATTGCGTGATTTGCAAAAATTCTTTTTTTTTTCCGTCTTACTCTATACAATATCCATTGATTCATTATAATTTAGGACTATTAATTAATATTCTCACTGGACAACTTGTTTTAATAAATTAACTGCTTATATTTGCTTATAAGGCAAATCTGCTTGGAGTTGCATTCTTAGTTCTTGTGATAATTATTAGTTTTATTAATAACTGTATGATCTTCTATGTTTTGATGCTTAAATTGGGTACCTACACGCTAAGCCAGCGTGTTTGTTGCGCTTAATCGCAATGCACTGTGAAATCACTGCTCCAAACGTATGATTACGTATGGAGATTTAAATTACCGGAAGGAATTGTCGCACTTCATAAAACATACAACAGATTTCCATTATTATTTTTTTCATTAATTTGGTATTGACTACAGATCATTTTTTTACTATATGCCAATCGATCGGCAAAAATACTGGAAAAATGAACTGTAGCTTAAAATTTTAAAGCCAGTCAAAAGCTAAACTATGTTGGAGTTGAATTTTGGAATATAATTTTAACACTAACATATGCTTTCAAGTTTTTCAAATACCGAGTGATTTTTAAAATTTTTTATCAACTCTTGCCATGAATCTTAGCTTAAGTGAAAAGTGCGTCATTGCACTCCTTAATGCAGTTGTGTTTCTTTTTTGTCACGAAAATTGAAGTTACGTTTTTTTTTGGAATTTCACAGTATTTTCGTAAATTAATCGTAATTAAAACAAAACTCAATATAAATTTATTATTAGGTAAACACCAGAAATTATCTCCTAAGGGCCATTTCACACTTAACGACAGTGCAAAGACACTGTGTCGTGTCATCGTCAAATGTGAAAACGGCCTAACAGGAGTGACGGTTATGCACCATTTTAATAACATCACAATTTTTTTTCAAAGGTACAATTATAACTGTACAATAAGTGCATTTATTAAAAGTAAAATCTTTTTCTTCTTCCGTTAGATCATTAGTAAAACCTCGAAACTTACCTTTTTTTTTAAATGAGAGTATAAATAATGTTAGGGGCTGGAAATCTAAATTATATAGAGAGGATGATTATTTTCTTCAAATAAACGATTACGTAAAACGACCTGAAAAAGATAATTTTAAAATCTGCCTACGCCGTTGTTCTTACATAATTAATATTAGGTAGATTTGACGAGTAATTTTCAGCGTGGAAGAAAGTAGCAGCTTTTTAATACACACATTTAATTTTTAAGAATATTTCGAATGAACTGAACTAAAATTTTATGTTACAGGAGCCCAGAATCATATCATTTGGCCCACTTAACGTTTTACGGATAACTTTTTAAGTAATTTTAAATTTATTGACATTTATTGTTTCTGTAGTTTGTTTTTAAACTAGGAAGAGTAACTGTTGTCCACCTGTTGTTGGTGGAAATTAATTTGGCTTGCTTAGGAGGTTTACATATTCAAATACCCAGATTTAGCAACAGATTTGCTAACAAGTTTAAACCAGACTGAAGTTGACACATGAATTATGAAAGATGTTAGGTTTTATTGTGGAAAACCGTCTGTTAATCAATAACTTTTGCGAATTTTTGGTGGGCAAAATTCAAATGGCTCCTCCTAATTAAAAAACAGTTTGAAATATTGTTAAAAACTTTGAAAATTATGATTCATTTGAAATATTTCTTTTGGGTTTGTAAAACAAGGTTATTTGGGCCAAATGACAAGATTCTGGGCTTGTAATTTCTTGTTCTACTTCTACAGGGTGTCGCTAAATTTCGTGGACGTGGCTTAACCACAGATTCCTGGGCTCAAAATAAGACGATTGAACCCAACATATCTGTACCCAAAAAGTGTTTCGTTAAGCCACTATTATGCTTCAAATTTTTTTTAAATAAAAATAATTTTTCTAATAACAAATTTGGATGATTTTTGGTATAAGGATCCACAGTTATCTTTCCAGATGGTTTTAGTAATTTGAAGTGAACAGCTAGTATGAAAAACAAGGTTACCACAACACAGATTTTGCAATAACTTTCTTGAGGTTAAAAAAATAACCATAATTAATAAGTTTTTAGAAAGGAGTATTAATTAGGAAACTTTTTCGTGTCTTTATAATTGTTGATACTTCTTATGTTTTAGTCACAAAATAGGAAAATCTAGGTGCTTATTGGAGAAAGTAGGAACTACCTTTTCCAACTTTCTCTGCGACCTTTTTTTATTGAAATTGAAAACTTATTGATAAATTTGGTCATTTTTATTTCAGAAATTAGTTTGTTGGAGTGTACGTTAGTAAGCGATATTTACAAATTGTCAAGTATTTTTTATTTTATTACTGGCAGTCGATGATTCATATCCATCCCACCAAAGATTATAAAGAATATTTATCATTTATTTCAGCAAAATAGTATCGATTTTAAATTAAAATTTTCACTGTTCCGAGATTGGAAATAGAAAAGTCTTATTTTCTTGTCTCTAGAAGTCGCAGATCAGAGTTTTTGGAACAGTTTAACTAACCATTCGTAGTTCAGAAATTATTTATATACAGTTTTCTCCAGTATCGAATATGTACAGTGGGGGACAATAAAATCTGAACGAGAATTTGACATTGAAGTTATAATAAATACGAATTATTAACGGAAAATTTTGTATTAAACGTCACAATTACTAGTGACATGTTGTATATGACCCAAATGTCAAAAATATGAAAGTAAAGTTCACACTGCGCAAATGATTTTCCTAGATTTTATTGTCCGCTACTATACAGGTATTTCAAACCTCTGAAATAGTCCAAAAATGCCCTTTTATATATATTTTATATATAAAAAAGTTGTATAGGTTTCCATTCCGCATAAATTAAAATTATTTCCAAATATACAGTTGGTTCATTTAAAAGTTACAGATCTACCTTATTATAATTTTTTAAGCGGTACATTATATATTTTGTTGCAGTTTTGGTTACCCCTTAAAGAGCCAATGGAAACGATATAACAGTATATTTACTTATTTTGAGTATTTACTCTGAATTATTTTTAGTTTTTGCAAAAATTGCGTTATATTCGATCGGTTGCCAAATTGTCATTTTTAATGATACGGCGCTCAATTTTGGGCCAAAATATTTCTACATATTGACGTACTTTTAAAATATTTAACATTTTTGAAAATCGGGCGACTGTCAACTACAGTACAGTTCAATTCGCGTATTGCTAAATGAGTCATTTCATAAATGGAACACTCCATATATTATAACATGAATGGAGGAGCCCTTTCTACGAGCTTTCCATTGAACCATATTTTATGGGCTTACGATTGATGATAATAATTCACAAGTTATCAATAAATACATACATAAATACTTAGTCGAACATTTTCGAAAATAATAATAATAAAATTCGGTTGTTCACTCTATGGGGTAGTTCACTGGAAGCGATATTTACTATCACAACTCCATTGTACAGGTGCGGAATTTAAAGAAAGTCTTTAGACTATATTTTGCAATAATAGAGTAGTGTAAATCAGACTCTATCTGATTGACATAAACACTGACAATTAAATCGTTCAAAATGATACATAATTTTATGAGCCAAGAAGAAAACAATAAAAATCTAAACTTCTCTTAGTTCTCTTATTAACATTTTTTTGGGCAGTATTTAAATGTCTGTCACTTTGACAATGATTAATTTCAAGCAAAATCAAGTTCACAGCGAGACATTTTGAGTGTATGCTTCTTTTTTTAATTCCGCAACTGTACCTATGGATTTTTGCAAATTTGTGTTTGTTTTGATCGAAATGGGAATAAACGAAGTGTAAAGTTCTGGAATTAAAAATTAATAATAAAATCGCACACTTGTCAATAAGCGAGGAATGGTATTTAACTATTTCATTTTAAATAGGAACCACACTGATTTTTTTCGGTTTATTTTATAATTTTGAAACAACTTTTGAGAAATATCAATAAGTTATTTATCAAACTAGTTTTGTTAGTTGTGCTTGCGTTGTGGCTGGTTTTGTAAACTTGAACGCGTACGCTAAATCCGATCTTATGAAACTTGTTTTTTAATACTCTATATCACATCTATCTTGGCTCCCAGTCGCGGAGACACGTGTTAAAAAATATTTCAATTAAAAAAAAGATGCAATAAAAATAGTATGAATGGTTGATTCATTAATTGTATGCGTATTCTGCGCGCAATAAAATAAAAGTTTCAAAAGCAGAAAAGTGATGATTAAGCTACTATTCAGCCATTTCCTCTAGATGAATTTAAAATGTCAGCTCGTTATGAATTCGCTCCGATTTTTCTACGATTAATTCTCTATTTTTCAGCAGTAATTTCTGTGAAGCTGAAGCGTGCAAGCGATTAGAAATTCTTTTTTAAGGAGAAATGAAATTAAAATTGATCTTCACTTGAATACTCGAGTACTAGCATTTATGAATAATTTACTTTCCACATAAAATTTTATATTTTACCGTAACAATTCTGCAGATATTATTATGTAAAGTCAAACGAAGAAATTCTTAATTAACATTCGTTAGAACTAAGTACAGCAATATATTCAAATGAGAATATGTTGCTCTACTCTGTATTTCCTAATATTTGAAAATTATACTCTTCTCTGTAATATGAAGAAATATTTTAAAATAATTTGTTGTATGAAATATTAAAATGAATTAATTTTTATTTATTTATGACTTACTTCTATTTCCCGAAAATAACTCAGTGAATATTAGAAGTAACTTGCTTTAGTTGTTTTGAAAGTTTGAAAATTCGAGAACCCCTTCGATAAAAAATTCTTGCTGATCCCTACTTTCAGCATTTAATTATTCACGAGCTAATGACGGCTTTCCAGTTTGGGAATCACTGCTCTATTACTGTTGGTATTCAGTAGTTTCTGCGGAACTTAAACGTTTATTTAACAGAAGTAATTATAATTATTTTTAATTATCATGCATGATAACCATTACATAACTATTACATTTATTAAATGATATGTATTATATTTATAACAGAAAAGTAAAATTATTTTAAAATTAAGTATCATTAAAATAAATAAAGTGCTAGTGATAACGCTGCTTCCTTGAAATCTTTTTAAAAAATCATATTGAAAATGAAGAACTTTATGACGTCACAAATAATTTTCTTAACTAAAAAAACTACATCAAATATATGGCACTTAAAAAAAGAAAATAAATAAATAACATTTCCAAAAGTTTTATAATATACAGGTTGTGCATAAATTAACGTTAAAACTGTTATTCTTATGATAATTTTAAATCAAAAATCCTAAAACAAAGATATTGGATAAGACTGTTTGATTACACGAAGTCAAAATGAAGTCGAATTTCGGCTAATAAATTTCGGCAATGTACTCAAAAAGTTATTTCATTTCGTACAATGTATGCTTTGTATTAACTAGAAGACAAAGATAAAGTTTTCATAACCATAGGCATCCTAAGTGTTCGTTTCTTGGACATCCTGGTCTTAGGGTTTGTAATAAACTTACATGAATTAATTTTTTTTTTAATTACATTCATGATTTTTTATTTTTATGATTTACATTTTAAGATTAAGTTTGAAAGGAGTAGTTACAAAAGGAATGTTTGTCTTTCTACAAGAAAAAATTAAAGAAGGTTGCACTCACCTGTTGCTATTGATACACAGGTACACTGCAGCGTCCTGACGCTGATCTACTCGACGACGGTTGGCACAGAAGTGACGCTTTAGATGTGTCTCCATTGCATTTCTATACATATTATCTATACCCTCTGACATGCCGTGACACCAACGTGACTGCTAATGTTTTCCCAAAAGGCCTTAACTCTCGTGCAGTGCAAGTTCTCCTCGTGTAAATATGTTTACTGTCTTGAAAGTTTCTTAAAGCCTGTCTAACAAAGCTACTCACGAAGGACTGCACCGTGTTTGCGCCGTCGTATGTATTTGTTTCGCTTGTATCTGGCCATGTAATGAAACATTGGAATTTGTGAACTTTGGAAACTTAACTTAATCGTTTGCATAGATGCATTCGTGTTAAGGTTCTTAACTGGCGAAAGCTTGTTTGAAATTACAAAGTTGTATATTAAAGGCACAAAGTCTATCTTAGTGGTGTTTTACGATATTGTAACTTTTATTTACGTAGATTATTTATAATTTTATTCTATGATTTATTGCAATTGTACATAATTCAAAATATATACCAAAAAAAGAGAATGAAGAAAATTTATGTTAAATTTCCATAATCAAGAAAGCATCATGTAGTTTGTGTCTGGCGATGTATTAAAGAACATGCTGTATAGGAACTTTCAAGTTGCTAATCGTTTGCCTAGATGCATTCACACCAACTGGGTAAAACTCATTCTAATTAATATTTCGTTTCAAAGTAGCAAAATGTATGTTTCAGACGAGAGCTTTTATTTTGTTCAATTTTATCAGGTCTTGCAAGATTGCAATATTTAATTTTAGTAATTCTAAATCCAAAGTCCCACATTTTTGACACTATCTATAGTTAGAATTCAATTATAATTTTATTATTAACGAAACGAATGATAAAAGTTTATTATTTTGAGGAAGTTATCAATGAACGACAAAACGTCTATGTTTCCGAAAAGAAATTTCATTATGAGCTTTCTTTTTCTTGTGATATTCTAAGTTTAATTTGTTCTTTAAAATAGAATCATACTTCTTTGAATATTGAATAACTTTTAAAGAAATTATTAATCGAGGAATACATAAACTTACAAACTAAATAATTACAAGTGATTTTTCTCAAATATTTTTTTTTTTTTAGTACGGAAAGGTGATGTAATATTAATGAAAGTAAATATGATCTACATCTTTAAGAAAAATATTTTATTACACAAATAATAAGTAAAATTATTTTTCTACCCTTAACGTTATAATTAAGGTAACCAATAGCCAATTCCAAATAAACCTAATTGAATTTTCGGCCTACATTCCACTTCCGCTGACCAAGTGTAGAAAGGAGTAAATTGGCATTTAAACGAAAATCTCTAAGACTGTGCTTATAGGATTACTCGATAGGTGATTATATGGTCTATTTCGTTAACGAAGTAATTTGATCTTTGCGCTGTTTTCTCAGTTCGAAGTCAATTGTATACACACATGATTGCTTTCTATAGAAAATTTAATCAATATTTACCTTTCATTTAACAAAATCAGTATTAGATATTTTAAAAATTTAAAGAATATCACTTTTGGAAATAAACTCTTGACACATTTTACTTTTGCACTTTTATCAAATAGAATTTTATATTATATTACATTTGAATTTTAAAATGTGCAGTTAGGTGTTTTGAGGCGAATTTAACCAGTGCGTCATTTGAAAGTTTAAAGTTAAGAACGTGAGTAAAGTTCTAAATTTGTTTGAATTTTTTCTTACATTCATATCTAACTGCGAAATTCAATGAACTGTACCTTATCTGCACGGAATTTCTGACTTTTCAAACCGACAAATTTCGTATTACGCTGTAAACAACGTCCCAGATGTTTAATGATTAATTAGAAAATATAAACGAACGTATTTCATTAAATTCTGCTTCGTTAAAAAATATAAAGTGATGTACGTTGGTTTTAATAAAAACGAACTGTGATAATTAAAAAAGAAAAACTAATGTAGTAATCTTATACCTTTAACAAACCAATTATGAGAAGCAGATCAACGTAATCTCTGTAGTTTAAAACTATTCTTCTTCTTTGCTTTAGCTTTCGTGAATAATTGACAAGCGATTTAGGTGCGTTAATTGGATTAGTCATGTGGTTGATGTTAGTTTCGATGCGGATTTAAACAGATTCATATTACCGAAATCTAATAATAAAATCCTCATTCCAGACAATCTAATTCCATTATAACATTTAAATAATTAATGTAATTGTAATTGAAACATTACTAAATTCATAAATAAATGAGGTTTTTTGGAGGTGGGCAAAATTGCTACATTGTTGTAGCAGATTTATCTAAAATTTTATAGAATTTTTTTGTTCGTGTTTAGGCCCAATTTATGATATTTTGATCTAAGTGCATAGCATTATTCTGTAATAAGCAAAGAAGAATTCTTTAAAATTTTTAGTAAATACCGTGTACCAGAACTCGCGCCCCAGAGAGCAAGGGCTTGTGCATACAGCAATGGAGATAGAAAATTCGAAAACTAAAATTGTCTATGTTAAACTGTATTCGAATGCAGGCGAAAAAACGGTAGCCAATACCGATAGCTCTCGCGTAGGGAAAACATAGAACCTTTAAATATTGCTAGGAAACGGTCGAACATTGTTATCTATAAAACTTTTAAAAATATTTTGGTCCAGTGTAATGTCAATGTGACCGTATTCTCTGAAAAGTCAAATGAAGTTCTAATAGGAACACCGAATTAGTTGAAATGAGGTATTAAAAGAACAAAAAGTTAAAGTAAATGCTCGAAATGTCCGCCATTCATTTGTAAACACAGCCGTGCTCTTCTCAAAAGACTAGATTTAGAATTGGTAACCAATTGAGGAGTAACCGCCGCAAAAGCATCTTGGATTCTGTTCCTGAGCTGCTCCTTGGTCTCAATTGGTACACGATATATATATAGACTTTTAACATGTCCCCAAAGAAAAAAATCCAAAGGATTTAAATCCGGTGATCGAGCGGGCCAATTTCGTGGACCACCTCGTCCAATCCATCGATCAGGATATTGTTGATCCTAGACTTGCCGAACTTCGTAGCTAAAATGTGGTGGTGCTCCATCGTGCTGGAAATACTCGTTAATTCGAAAAATCAGTGGTACAGCGTCTAATAAATTTGGCAGTTCTGTATTTAAGAACTCTGCATAAATTTGGCCTGTTAAACGTGCAGGAAATTCAAAAGGTCCAACCTGTAGGATAATAGTCAAATTAGAATCTAAAGAAAAAAATAATTATTCGATGACATACTACGCGATCTCCTAATACACCAGCCCACAAATTAATCGAAAATCGGTTTTGAAATCCCCGTTCGAAAAGAGCATGTGGATTTGCATTTGCCCATACATGCAAATTATGCGTACTGAAGCACCCTTGTCGACCAAAAAGAGACTCATCCGAAAACATAATTCTGGTGACAAAATTGGGATCGAGTTCTTCTTGGTTTAACAACCACTGACAGAATTCCATTCTAGCGAGATAATCTACCGGTTGCAAATGTTGCACTCGCGTGAAATGAAAAAGGTGTTGGTGATCATCTTTCATAACCCGCTGAATCGAAGTGTGGGAAACACCTAGTTCCCGCGCAACTTCTCTAATGCTTCGTCTACCATCTTCCTCAAATGCATGTAATATGGCCTCTTCATTTGCAACAGTTCGAATTCTTCTAGGATCACCACCAATTTCTTTACGAGTCGGAACAACTTGACCGGTCTCTTTCATTCGTGCGACAGCCCTGAGGATAACTTTATGGTCTACGGAACTGTTGGGAAAACGCTGGGAAAAAAATTCGTGCTGTTTCCCTGGCGTTGAGTCCACATTCCCCATAAATGACGATCATTTCGGTATAATCAGCGGCGGAAAACATATTCAAATTTTAAACTTAAACCTTTTAAGTGACAGTTACAATGACAGCAGTGTCAGAATAAAGTGGACCAGTTTTTTCATATTTTTTTTTTTATATCAACAATGCATTTCTACGTATCAATACCTATGGCCATCTGCTGTTCTGCTTTTGGGATTGGCTATTGTTTTTTATTCTTAACTTAGTTATCCTTTACGTTAAACAATTTTAGTTTTTGAATATGTGTTCCGTATTGCCACTGACATTTGCCATTGCTCTCTGGGGCGCGAGTTCTGGTACACGGTGTATACACTGTGAACAACAACGATTGAAGTTTTGCACTTGAAATATTTTAAAAGTATTATCAATCTTTGATTCCGTAACAACTATTTACTATCTACAAGGATATCAATAACACCGTGCAACAAAATTGATCGTTTCATCTGTTGAACGAGCTGCAATATTTTTGTTTCATTTGTAGTGAATACGTGATTAAAGAAAACCATCTCAAGATCGCAGTTTGTAAAAGAAACTTATTTTGAGTACTTTGGATTTCCCCTAGAGACACAAAACAAGACCCGGTGTCTTAATTTAGTATGTAAAATTTTTGTTGAATCTTTGCGCTTATGGGCAACTAAAAAAAGAAGCTTTTTTAAATTTCTTGCGCCAATGATATGACGTGAACCGTCTAACCACCATGACGATTGCTATTTTGTATTGCGATTGTTAGTGGTATTAATCGGAAAAATCGTTCACAGTGGATCTATCCTTACGTACCATCAGTGTCAAGACCAGCTCTAAATATAAATAAAGATTTCGTACCTTTACCATCAACTTCCAAGAGACTGGAAGACGAAGATTGTAGTCAGGACATAGAGTCACTTGAAAATGAAGACAGTGACTTCGATCCGGAAGATTACCTAAATTCACCAAAACCATTCAACCAAAACGAGCTTAATGACTTAGTAAGAGACCTTAATCTGTCAAAAAGTGCATCTGAATTACTAGCTTCACGATTGAAACTGAGAAATCTGCTGACAAGTGACACAAAAGTTTCATATTATCGCACTAGAGAAAAAGATTTACTTCCTTTTTTTCTGAAGAGGATGATTTTGTATTTTGCAGTGATATTCGAGGTCTGAGGTTTGGAAGAGTATGATCCTAAGGACTGGCGCCTTTTTATAGATTCTTCCAAGCGCAGTTCTAAATGTGTCCTTCTAAATAAGGGTAATAAGCTTGATTCTTTGCCCATTGTGCATTCCACTAAAGTGAAGGAACAATATCCTATTTCCTTGGTCCTGAACAAATTAAGTACGAAGAACATAAGTGGTTGATATGTGTTGACTTGAAAATGGTCAACTTACTTTTGGGTCAACAAAGTGGATGCACAAAATATCCCTGTTTTATCTGCTTATGGGATGGTAGGGCTAAGAATGAACATTGGACTAGGAAAGACCGGCCTATAAGAGAAGCTTTGATTCCTCTTAAGCAGAAAGTTTTTAACGTTCCATTAGTAGCAAGAAATCGCCTTGTATTGCCTTCTCTCCATATCAAGCTAGGATTAATGAAACAATATGTCAAGGCTATGAATAAAAATGGGGAATGTTTCAAATATATTTCAAGGAAATTTCAAAGTTTAAGTTCTGAGAAGCTGAAAACTGGTATCTTTGATAGTCCACAGATCAGGAAGCTTTTAAAAGATTCGAATTTTACATTTTCTACGAACAATGTTGAAAAAAACGCTTGGAATTCCTTTGGTTTCAGTGATTCTCGGAAATAATAAGGCAGAAAACTATTTCCAGCTGGTTGAAGACATGGCAACTGATTACCAACAGCTTGGTTGCAATATGTGCATCAAGATTCACTTCCTCCAAAGTCATCTAGGCCGTTTTCTTGAAAATTTAGGTGATTTAAGCAAGGAACAGGGAGAAAGGTTCTCTCAGGACTTTCGGACTATGGGAGAACGCTATCAAGGCCGTTGGGATTCCATATGATGGCTGACCATTGTTGGAATCTTCAAAGGAGTTCTCAAAAGACTGTTTATGCTCGCCAATCTTATAAAAGAAAGTTTTTGTCTCCTTAGCAAAATGTTAAATTTCAAAATCTTTCGTTTTTTGACAAAACTATCTTTGCTCGATATTTCAAAAACTAAAGGTGCTATAAAACTGATTGTAGTTCTTCAATGAGAGTCAATACTTTATTAAAAATCATGAATAATATTGGATGCAACAGAATGCTGTTGTGCGGTGTAATCATTTCTACACAAAAAAAAATTATTCTATAGCGACACATTCAATCATTGTTGATCACAGTGTATTTTACATGTATTAAATCCGCTAAACAATACTAAGTGTATCTATTCAAATAAAATATTTTGTATTATATTTTTCATTATTACAAAGTAAAGAATTACTTTGTTTTTACACAAAAATAAAACGCCACGCATTATGAAGAAATTACATGCGCAGAAAACGTGACAGAGGTTACAACCCTGTTTTTTTTTTATAATTTGTAAGTCAGATAAATACGCATTTACCCCATTGAGATAATGTCAACCGTAGGGATAGACGTATCAAAGTTGAGACGAGGAAGTCTTATCATCTCCAGCAATATGTTTATTATTATTTGAATTTCGCGAATTTTGTATTTAAAATTAATTACAAGCGTAAACACATTTCTATTCGACAAGGATGCGATAAGTGTAATTGCAGACTTGGTAAAAAGCCCCGGACTCTCGACACATTCCACGTGATTCATGTCTGCTTGTTGTTATTTAGCGACATGTTTTAATTGAAGCGGGCAATTTCTTGGTCCAACAACTCCGTACTAAAAATACGTATTGCTGATCCGAAAATAAACTTACGCCTCAATATTCTTAATTGTAATTTATTTGGGTGATAACACGTTTCGTGGCTTTTTTTTTATTTGTATAATTAAAAAATATTTACGCTATAAATCACTTGGCATGAAAATATGTATACAGTTACGAGATCAAATTATTTTGTAATTTTAGATTTAATATTAAATAATGAAAACACATTTTCTTTTTCACAGGCCGTTACGTGGGTAGCAGACCCATCAAACTGCGAAAAAGTACTTGGAAAAACAGATGCGTTGAAGTGGTTAGGAAGAAAGAAAAAGAAAAAGCTGCCCTAATAAGCATGCTAACGTCAGGCAATTCCGGAAGATAACTACAATATTGCAAAAGATTTTCTCTAACAAACTAATGTATGTATTCAAATTTCTTCAAACTGTTTTTAAATTAAGAACAAACAAAAATAAATAGTACACGTTTAGCTTTAGTGTTCCTCTATTGAAATTAGTGGAACTCCTTCCTGATTTAACGGAGGAGCTGCACTACTTGTGCCTTCTTCTCCTTCCCCAACTGGCTCCTCCTTGTACTGTTCTTGTAGATAATCCATAATATCAATGAGTGAGTCTAGAGAATCTTTAATTGGTAACGGAACAGGTGCGGGCGGAAGAAGCTCAGCATCATATGCAGTAACTGATCTCGCTCGCCAAATAGGAACTATCCCTCTTGGATTTCCGCGATCCTCTTGCTCTATAAACAACAAATACTCGGGTGTACACACAAAACAATATTTTTACCTGGTTCTTTCGTTTCTGCAAGAGCCAACTCTTCCGCACCAACATAATCAAAAGCCGGGTCTCTTATATTCACGTAAAAACCATGTTGCATCCACTTAAGCTCAAACGTGAAACACCCGGGGCCTTTCGGTAAATTTCGTTCGAAATGTCCATGGTATTGGTAATTCGTTGGGTAAGTTAGAATTCCAGGTCCCTCCATTCTGCCGTCTTTCCAGATTCCTTTAACGTGTCGTTATGAAAGGCCAAGATTTCGAAATGAATGTCGAGAGGTGTTACCAAAATGAATTACGTTGTGCTTTTTGTAAGTGTATGAGCCTAATCCGTGACGGAAATTTTTGTACCAAGCCCCTTCGTAGGTGTCTCCATTGATGTAGTAGTAGGTACCCTGGCCATGTTTGAAATCCTTTCGCCAATCGCCTATGTAACGTGTTCCGTCAGGGTATAAAAATTGACCTTGACCATGTTTTAATCCTAGGAATTTTATTTTTTAATTTTTGGAGCTTGAACATCATTAGTCTCCTCACCAAATTCCCAGTAGAAATTTGGTCACAAGTCAAAAGCATTTTATGAAACCTTTGGTTGATGTGCACCACAGGATATTCTCCTCACCAAATTCCCAGTAGAAATTTGGTGAGGAGAATATCCTGTGGTGTACATCAACAAAGGTTTCTTAAAGTGCTTTTGACTTGTGAGTGCGAAATAGGTAGCTGCGGATTTAAGTGAAAGTGGCAAGAGATAATTTTTTTATTTATTTTGAAATAAATGTCTTCTTTACTGTTGTTAGACTAATCTAATTTGCAATTCATTGAATAATTTTATGTATTGATTAGAATCTCTTGCTTAAAACTTCTTAGCTGGTGTTATTACAACGTCTACCTTTTCTCCATACGCCGTCATATCGAGCACCATTTTGAAAACAATATAGTCCTTTTCCATGCCTCTTTCCATGCAAGTAATTACCTTCGTAAATGTCACCGTTTGGAAGAAGAGCACTTCCAAAACCATGTCTGTCCAAAGCATCGTCCCTGCCTCCTTCATATTCCTGAAGATGTGTATAAATAAAAAAACGAAATTTTTTATTAATAATTAGCGAGACTTTCTAAATCGGACTGGCACTGTTTTAATAATTATAATTTAGAGATTTTGGGAGCAAAATTTAATTACTTACTCCATATGGATATTTTTCAATTCCTTCACCTCCTTCTCCCTTTTCTTCGTCAGCCATCACTCAAGCTAAACTTAGCAAAAATGTCAAATTCACGCCTACTAAATTTGTTAGGATTTTTATTTGAAAGCTACATCCTAAATTTTGGTTTCGTTTTGGTGTTGGTATTGAGCGTTTATTATTAATATAGGAAAATGATTTTCTTTTGAATTCATATGCCCTTACCAGACAGCCAATAATCATAACATAAATAAAACGCATTATTCAGCATACACATAATTTATTTTGTTACATAAGAAAAAATTAATAAAGACACTTACAAACGGAAAACTCATGATGCAATGTTTCAATTTTAAGTTCACATTTAACACTAGTAAGTCAGATATGTTTTCTTTTTGCACTGTGTATTACATTAAGCTCTTCATCCTAGATTGTTAACTTTTTAAAGGCATTTCTATGTTTTCTTTAAAATATGTACTTCAGTACTACATCCCATGTTCCACATTAGGATAAAAGATAAATATGTAATATGATGAGAACAAACACACACATATACTAAAATGACCAAAAAGCACTTTATTCGACGAAAGGTACAATTATGCTATATTTTTATTAAAAAAATATATCCTAACTTCAATTTACGTTTGCTTATTAAAAAGCGCTTAATATTCTTTGATATTAAAAGACTAGACGAGATTAAATTTTTTTACGTAAATAATTAATCGTAGAAAACGTGCGCCAGAGGATAACGTATCACAAAAGCTAAACCTGTACATAATATCTGCAAACTTATTAAAATACTAGTCAACTTAGCTTCGTGCAACGGACCAAATAACAGCAAGGCAAAATTTATCAACGTTAAATTATTGGTTACGACGTAACCGTCTTTTTCGATCCACTGAATTATCTTGAATGTCTTAAATAACTTAATTACAAACTTTCCCAATACGTTTAATTCTGAGTAACGAAATACAGTGGTGCTTATTTCTAGTTTGTCAGTTCTTGAGTTGAATTTTGGAAGTCGATGCCTTGGACAAGGAATCAGGTGGAATAGCTGAGGCACTGAGTACAGGAAATTAAAAACTTGAGGTATAAAAAATAAAAGTGCTGTTTTACTGAAATGACCTAAGATTCCTACCACTGCAAAGGTCATTCCAGATAAGTAGCAGAACGTATCTCCGACAAACACTTTGGACGGATACCTGAAAAAATTCAAAGAAGAAAAACTCATTTAAATGGAAAACAATTTTCGTTTGTCAGTTCTTATAATTTTTTTAAATTTTAATTAATACCCCCACCCACAATAATAGGATAATCAGTTGCATAACAGAATAAATTTTCTTAGAATGTTCAGTTTAACGTAATATCCGAAAATGCACTGTACAATAATTAAAGCAAATACTCCATAGACATGAAATAACTTAAGGTTTGTTGCAAAAATAATTTCTAAATAAAACCAATAATAAATGAAAATGATGAAAATTTGCACAACAACTTTGTTATAATCTTGCATAGCTTAAAAATCGTACAATTATCGACGTTTCGCTCTTGAAGAAGTTGTCAAACGAAACCGAAACGTTGAAATTGTACAATTTTTAAACTGTCCGTGATGAGACTATAAATTGTTATTAATATTTTTGATCTTATTCGCAAATTTATTCTAATTATGTGAATTAATCGATAAGTATCCATATTGATGTGCATCGAAAGAATATTGGAAGCTAAATACGTCACTGGCTGAGGAAAATAGCTTCAAACCAGCGCATAATTTGATGAAGAATTTCATTTCGGCGTGACAGAATATAATAAATTTAAGATTTATTATTCAAAGCGACATAAAATGTGCAAAATTCAAAACAGATATCAAACTTGACATTTAACGAGGTAACTATGGCAGCGGTGGAAGTTTAAAGCTAAACAGTACAGAGGGAGCCACATTAACGAGAGCTGTCAAACGCGACCGACCAACTAAATGACTGGTCCTTTATTAATCTAGCGGCCGTGATCGCAATAGTAGGTTCATTATTTACATATTATAATGATTACCCGACGTTGAGCGCCAATTGTAGAGTTTCTTTAATTATTATTTTATTACGGTCTTTGGGTGCCAAAATCGTTATATTCGTGGTCACTTTGGGTTGTTTTTGTCAATTAGTGTCTTTATGTATGTAGGTACGTGTCTATTTTCTTTTTATCTTTCTCTCAGGGTTTTCTTTGGGTCGCTCGGAATTACCCACTTTTCATTTTATGGTCGGTCCCATGAAGGACACATACAATGACAAACACAGAAAAAATGAGAGGGGGGGGTGTCAGTGTCAAATGTGTATGCGTCAGAGCGTGTTAGAAAAAGAAATGAAGAAAAGGGTTTATCAAAAAGGTTGTTGTCTGTCCAAACTGTGCACCTGTTAGCACAAGTCGGTCAAAACACCTCGCCTTTCACTTATCTGCTTGCTTTATAGAAGTTTTACCTGTGGAGGTCGAAGAAGGAATTTTTATCAAAGAAAAAAGGTTATTAAGTACAACGAGGTATTTTCATTAAGAAAGAGAACATTTTATTGGATCCTAAATACCTGTATCCTTTTTCCTTGACCAACAACATGGAAAACGCTTCCAGGTAGGACATCGTAACAACAAACAAAATTTTTATATAAACACCGAACAATGGGAGACGTTTAGGTATTGTCGAAGAGCGTCTCTCTCTTGTGAAAGAGTTGAGGCACATGCCTGATCGGCAGTACAGAGCGTCTCTTTTTTTGACAAGTATACATTGGGTAGGGCAAGAGGTCCACCGACCCTTGTGAAAGGCCAGGTGACATGGCCGACTTGTGATACCTGGTGTTCGCTTTGGACGGACAGTAACCTGTATCCTCGAAGGGCGCCTCTCTCTTGTGAAAGAATTGAGGCACATGCGTGATCAGCGGTACAGAGAGCCCCCTTTTTACAAAATATACATCTGATAGGGCAAGAGGCCCATCGAACTTTGTGAAAGACAAGGTGTAGAGTTTGGACAGACAATAACCTTTTTGATAAACCCTTTTCTTCACTTCTTTTTCTAACACGCACTGACGCATACACATTTGACACTGATACCCCCCTCTCATTTTTTCTGTGTTGGTCATTGTATGTATCCGCCGTGGGGCCATAAAGCAAAAAGTGAGTAATTCCGAGCGACCCAAAGAAAACCCTGAGAGAACGACAAAAAGAAAGTAGTACACGTACCCACATATATAAAGACAGTAATTGACAAAAACAACCCAAAGTGACCACATAACATTAACCATAACAATTTTGGCACCCTAAGGCAAATAATAATAAAATAAACTCTACAATATGTTGGATTCTTTTGGTTCTCGTTTATATATTTGGTTATTTTCTAAGTTCTATTTGATTTATTTAATGTCATTGTTGGTGTAATTAATTTTATTTGAAATAAAATTCCCTTTTGCCTGGAATATGCCAGCACCTTTTATTAGGTTGAGGAAATGTTACTGCAGCAATACAGATAAACACCAGGAGTTACAAATCCATAAACTATTATTTTAGAAATGAATTGCTTTCTGTTCAGAGAAAAAACCACTCAAAGATTAGCGCCCTATACTTTTTGATCATCATTTCATTTATACCCTGTATATCGGGTGTTCAAGCGTTCACTGTTGATAACTTTTTTGTTTTCACAGATAGAAATTCGGTTAAATTGGAAAAGATTCTCTGATTTTGAATTTCTAATCATAAGAACAAGCACTGCTATCTTGTCAAAAAGTTTATACGACCGTATTTTTTAAAATAGCAATGTATTAATTTTGTAATTCATTAGGTAGATATTCTCTTTCTCTTTATAGTGATATAAAAATGTCCAAATTTAGCTTACAAAATTATATCGGGTGTCCTTTTAAATTTGGCGTCGAAGTTGGCCGTGACAAGGTGCTTACTGTGAACATACCACAATTTTCATTATTTGTTGTAAATCTTATTTTCTTATTACCTTTTTAGATCTCATTCTTAGTGACTTTTTTCGTTTATTACAATAGATCATATTCTTGTGTCGTCTTATCGTACTGTTGAGTTAGAAACCTCGAAAGCAAGGTTAGGAATGACAAGTTCAAATGTCAAATTGACAACTGTCATGATGATAATGGTTCACAATTAAATTTTCATGGCCAACTTCGACACTAGATTTAAAAAAAACACTCTTTATAAAAATTACAAATGATTAAACCATTTTCACGTATAAAATCAAGTTGTCTAAACAATTGACAAATGATAACAAGTGATCCAAAGAATTATATTAGAGTTGGCGATGTAACCAAACACGCAAGCGCGCATTTAGTTCATTGGACGTTCCTTCAGTCACTTTTGACGTTTCTATTCGAACCTAATTTGAAATTAAAACATGAAAAGCAAAACAAAATAAAGCAGAAGTGTCTACATCGAGACACTTGAGATCTACGAACAACCGCGTTAAACAACATTACCGGCGTGTTATTTATGTCACAATTGATACTAGTATGACGTTATCCAAGACACACTCTTAAATTTCAGCGCCTACTCTAATTCGTTTTTATTTTGATCACTCTTTATCTATGTAATGTACAAGGTGGGCCAAATTTGACACATTTAATGGGAAGTACCTATTCCTGAAGGATTTAGATACAAACTGATCTCAGTGCCTGGAGGTCGATTTTTATTATAAAATTAATGGTGAAAAGCGCATTTTGATATCTTGTCCCGTTTCGGAGCTACAAGGTGTTTTTCGAAACACCATCATAGCTCTTTTGTTTATGAAAATTTCTGATTTCTGTAAAAACTTTCTTAAGGCACTTTTTGGCGTAGAATTCATTGGTCTTAATTACAATTTTCTGAAGCGCATAGTTTCCAAGATGTAAGTAAAACTTACGAATTTTTATACGGAACACCCTCAATATTTTTGCATTTTTAAAAAGAACATAAAATTAATTTTACAAATCTATAATATTCGAAAATTTTATAAACAAAGGAGCTAGTAACAAGTAAAATTTTAAGTAAATATTCACTCCTGATTGTAATTAATACGCTCAAATGTAGAAATTATGAAAAAATATTAAATATTTCCTCAACCATCAATAATTCGTATAGAGAAATGTATAGCCAATTGAAAGATAACTTTAAAGAGCAACTAACGATGACATAAAAATAATACCGTTCCATTTAAAAAACAAAAGTTATTGACCTTCAATTATTATCGAAATGGAAATAGTTTTACTGGATCCCTGTTTGATGAAGAGTAAATTTTGTTGCTGCGGTATATAACTTCCACTTAGCTTGGTTACAGTACCATAATATCTGCTTTCTAACTTTTGTGATTAATGAGATAATAAATATAAAAGTTACATCTGTATTTTCCGAAAACCATAAATAAAGTCTAATATCTTCAAAACCATAGTACTTAGGTACTGGTGTTCCTCATCAAACTTACCCTAAAATTACCTGTTAAACTTAAATTCGTTATAAAATATAGGGTGTTTCATTTAAAATAATGATGCTACACATTGTACAGCGAAATTGAGACACCTGTATATTTCAAAACAATTTTAAATTGTGCGTAGCTTGAAAGGATGACACTTTTGTATAAAACATTTTTTCATATATTAAACAGGAATACCGTTATTGAAGAAACCAGGTTAAATGCCACAGGCTGTATAGCTGCGATTTTTTTTAAAAACCTAACGACCCTAAGAACGGGTCCTTTATTATTAATATTAGTCTAGGCAGCCATGGTATTCACGCTC
The DNA here is from genome assembly GCA_039766575.1 of Serrognathus titanus. Lineage (NCBI taxonomy): Eukaryota > Metazoa > Arthropoda > Insecta > Coleoptera > Lucanidae > Serrognathus > Serrognathus titanus. The sequence goes on from CM077912.1 coordinate 7,812,382, forward strand.
TTGTCATTACCGAACGCAGCATTTGTCTAAAAGTGACATTAGAATATCCTCCCCATACTTTCGTAAATGAAAACTTATACTTTTAAAAATAAGCAATTGAACATTTTCTTGTTAGTTATAACACACATATCAATTTATTCAATTTAATTAAGCATTTGGAAATCAACAAACTTTCTTGATTCTTCAAATTATATTGGGTTGGCAACACCTGTGAAAAGTCAAACATTTATGGCTAATTTCACTGCTTAATTTAAAAATAGCATGGGCGGTGGCTGAATTATTTAAGTCCTAATGAACACCTACATAAAATCGGCACTAAAAATAAACAAGAAAAAAATGTCCGTTCACAGTGCATTCAAGAACTCTGTAAAACAATACGCAGTAACCCTGGAAGCATTGCACAAAAAGTGAGGTTATGCGAGCAGTAGTGAAAATGTGAATACGCAACGTCTAAATGCATAGTTTCCGCTTGAATTTCAAGAGATTATCCGTGTGGATATTGCTCTTCTTTCAAATTCTAATGGTCACCTCATACTTCTACTTGCAAGTGGATCCAAAAGCTACGACCACAACTCCATCCCAAAATGTAATTTTCTTGAAACCGAATAAAACCGATTCAGTTGTAGTGAAAATAACATATCATACTAAACATGACCAAGTGATATTGAAAGACGTACACACCCGAGACAGTTATATTGATTTTAACACGAGCTTATGCTACGCAAACGGCACAGATTTAAAGTCAATGCAACGTTTGAATGACGTTAAGTGGAACTGCATGTGTTTACCAGGTTGGCATGGAAGTGATTGCGGACAACCGGAAGTCATTTGGAGGGCACTCCTCGCATATCGTAAAGCCGTACCGATAAAAGGTCCTCGGAAGTATGAAAGAAGGATAATATACGTTTTCGAAGTCAACGAATTTACTGAAGTTTTAACTGACATTAGGGTAAATGAATTGCGACACTCGGTAGATCTGTTCGTTTTGTACGAAATTAATTCAAATTTCTTAGAGATTAAGTTAAAAAATAGGTTTCTGAAGAATTTCCACCAGAAGATTTTATATGTAAATATTGATGAGATTAAACAATTATGGCCAATTGTGAAAAATGTGATAATTAACTTAAAAGACGATGATATCATTTTAATTAATAATGTTAATGAAATACCTAATAACATAGGCCTGCAGTTTTTTAAATTTTATAATGACTGGCCGGAGCCTATTAATTTTAGACTAAGGTATTCTGTGTATGGATTCTTTTGGATACACCCATCCAAAACCATCCTTAGTGGTAGTGCATGTACGATACGTTATTTGTATGAAACGTACAATGATGACTTGGTATACTTGAATAGCAATAAGACTTTATCAAATTTAAGTAGTAAAAATTTCATTGTTGGTGATTTAAACCACTTTGGTGGTTGGTTCTGTGAATTTTGCAATGATCCCTCAGTTGTTATTAAGTATTTAAGTAAATTAATCCAGGCTAATAATCCCATAACGTGGGATAATATTAACAAGGTTGACACTTCCTATATAGAAAACCTGATAGAAAACGGAGTCTATTTAGACGGCAAGACTGAATTAGTTAGAGCACATAGATTTCATGAAAACTATTTTGCACCTGTGTATGTTAGTGAGAATAATTGGAAATACGACTTTTTGTTGGTTAACATGTTTTCTAAGATGGATTACTATGAATAGTATTAAATTTACCTTGCATTTTGCATGTGTAATTATTACTCTATAAATTTATACTAATTTTGTACGTTTTACATATTCAGAGGACATGACGTAATATCTGCTTGTGATCATTTAATCGTATATGAAATTTATGCAGTAATCTTAACACATTTTACCTGTGATAACATGATTCTTTTTATTATACCTCGTTACGTGCCCAATATTTATTTTCAAGGTAAACTTGTTTGTTATATAAACTCAGATTAATTAATAAAACTGCTTAAATTTGAATTTCTAGTTTTGTCTATAACCTTTGCGGTTTATTTATTTACAAATTATTAATTTTGTTCTTAATCTTTTAAAATTCAGATTTACTTACTTTAAGAAAATTCACTGAAATGACTTGATAACAATTATTGTGGAATTTGGTATGTAATTTAAAATTATTTTTATTAATCCCATTTATTTTTAAGCAGCTTGTGTAAATAGAATTAATTTTAATTAAATCGACTCACCAATTGTGCTCGAGTAATCCCAAAGAAGTTCCAATATACGGTAACATGAAGTATAAACTAAACTGGTGGGCTTTCCACAAATCTCCTGACAATTCAACTACATTAAAAGTAGCCACCGAGATTGCAATAACAATACTCTGACCAACTTCCAATCCATTAATTCCAGCCAAAATATTTATCGCGTTTGTACAAAAGACTGCCAGCATTCCCATGTAAATGTAGTATAAAAAGCCCAGATTCACCGAGTTCCCAAACATTTCCCTGAAGGGCCTAGGAACAATTATGGTTGTCGAGTTGAAATTCACATAGTACACCATTAATAAAGGCAAAGAGGCAATTGTTGGTAATAGCAATTTATGTCTCCATCGTAAATCCAAGACATCATCAGCGAATCCCAACAGTAACATGCAACATATGGAGAGCAGAGCCGCTATTAATTCTACAAACTAAAGTGCAATTAATATTTAAGTTGATTCCAAAAAGAAGCTTCATACTTCATCATGAGGAAACTCTCCATTAAATAAAGACTGACTAAATGGAATCGGGATGAACAGGAACATTGTCACTAAAAAGACACATCCTGACACAACTCCTAAGGCTTCAGGCCTAAAATATAAACCGCTATAGAGTCGAATTTAAACGTGGAGATCGGACTTACACTTTATCACTTGTCCTTTTACTCATATCTATTCCGAAGAGGTTTGCTTTAATGAACATGTCTCTTAACTTGGGTATTAATCTAACCGTCACCACGTATGCCCCAACGGACATAACTGCGTTTAAAACGATAGGAAACCATACCTTCCAGTTTTTATGTACGTCTTGGTTTGTGTCCATTGTAAAAATAAAATTCGATTTTTCAGTTTAAAGTTAGTGCATTGACTTATGACGTACACAATTCTGTGGTAATATTACAACATAATTTTGAATTATCGCATCTTTAACCTTCAAAAACAGCGGCGTTGCATAAAAACAGGTTTTAACCTATCGGTGGTCCACTGTTGCCACTTGCGTGACGTATGTATTTTAGTCCTTCCTTAAATTAACGGAAATACACAAAGCAGATGATGTTGACGATACATAATTTAATTTTAAATGTGTTTTATACAAGACTCCTTAATGAACATAATTTCAAAATGAAATCAAGGCGTTGGCAACACTGGCCAATTATGACAAACGTCAAACACTATACTATAAACATAACCTTCAATATTTAGAGGTTTTTTAATATCATGTGGTAAACATGAACGAGCATTCAAGAATAGAAGTTGGATTGAATTCTTTGATAAAGGCCAAAGCGTATTATTCTTGCAAGAACTATGGCCGATCGTTTGCACACTTTCTGGTTTATGCAGAATTAATGCCTGCTCATAGGACTGATGTCGAGTACGAATTTGCAGAAGTTCTGTACAATTGGGGAATCGAATTGGCAGCTAAGGAGCAAATCGAAGACTTGTGCAGATGCTATCTGCAAGCACAAGTTTATTTCCCTTTGAATGTGAAAATTTTAAATAATTTCGGAGTTCATTTAATCAGGTATGTGATTTCTTTATTATTTCAAAAATTATTTATTTTCTGAAGCCATCACCCAAAAAAATTATAATTTAAATTTCCTTTTTTTCTGTCCAGTTAGTAGGTATAGTCGTTGACAGTTAAAACAAAACGCTTAGATTAATACACTATAGAGATAAGGTCCAAGCTTTTTCTTGTTCCCTTTTTAACTGTTGTATTTCAAATGCTTATGTTAATTTGTATAAATAATAAAAGAAAAAAGTAACTTATAGTTGCCAGCAGAAAGGTATTCTCAGAGTACTCTGGAGCTGTGACTCGAAAACAAGTTATTCATAAGTTGCTGGTAACAAATGAATGTTAGCTTTTTTGCCAACATAATGAAGAATGTTCTAATTTTTTAGAAGGTGTGATGATTGATTGAGTTGTGAACTTGCAAGTTGCAACTAAACTAATGAAATAAACTGTCAAAATAATACCCGACTTTCAGGTTCACTTTTTATTATTTAAGAAGAACGTAAGTGCCGGAAAAATAACAGCTTTTTTCATAATGTTGGTAACATAGGTAACGTTTAAAATGAATGTTACTTTATTGGCAGAGTTGCCAACTTAAGAATAAATCCCTAAAGCTTTTTTTTTTTAATTACTTCCCTAGTGATTTTTTTTAATGAAAAAAAGAGTATATTTTTGACACTTATTTATAGCGTTATTTTAAAACATTCAACAATGCCAACTGTTGAAACTTACCGATAGTCTTCTTCTTTTCATTTGTTTCTACAAGAATGATTCACTATGTTATCGACGGATAATATTAAAAAAATCAGCAACCATTGAGCATTCACTTGCAACTCATTTCTGCACGATCACAAAAATGACTTGCGTTGTTGTAAAATATTTAACGTTTACTTTTACGGGGGTGGTTTACTATCTATTCCCCGCAAAGAGGAAGATCAAATGTCACTTGTCCTTAGTAAGAGAAGAAATGAATGGATTTGCGTTTTTTTTTAAATAATCTTTTTAGTTTTTTGAATAATCTATTGATTACATGGAAGGCAAACAATTTATTGTTTGTCACTGTGTCTCCATCGTAAATCCATGTTTTTAGTTTTTTATTTATGAGTCTACTGAATTGTATTCTAAAAACTTTAGTCTTTTGTTATTATGGTTGTTGTTGTTATGGTTCAAATTTTGTTTATTTGTTTACTTTGTCACCTTTCCTCTCAAACATTTTTCTTTTTTTTTTAATTAATTAATCTACTAAATTGTGCTGAAAAATCAATCGTCTTTTGTTTTTATTAAGTTTTAAATTTATTATTTCGTATTTTTTTATTCTGTAATTTCATTTTCTTTACGTTCTTTTTTTTAAATTTATTAATGTAATAAATTGTGCAATAGAATCGATTGTCTTTTGTTTTTATATTTAAATTCGATAATTTTTGTTTTGTTTTGTTTTCGTTGTTTTGTTACCATTCTTTTCTAGTGGTCTTGTTTGTAATTTATTATTATTCTAGTGTCAAATTGACTGTCTTTTGTTTTTGTTAACTATTTCTACTTTTTCTGCAATTTCTATTTTTACACGTTGGTAACACTGCTTACCGGTAATATTGGAAATTTACCGTATCTGTCAAACTGTCAATCCTATCCTATCCTATCCTATTTCTTCTGACTCTATTACAGTTTCCACTGAATTTAATATAAAATTATTGAATTTTGCGACTTTGTTTTAATAAATAAATTAAATATTCAAGGTTTTCGAACTTGAAAAGTTTTAATTTTTTGAAGATATTTCAGAAATGAATGAAGATAAAAAAATAGCACAACTTTTTTGTAATTTAACCGTCTTTGTATACTTATTACAGTTTACGAGATCCCCTTGGTAGGCCGATAATGAGTTGGTAGCCCTGTATAGTTCTTGCACCATGTATTATTTTAAATGCCAAATAGAGCTGTTGGGAAAATGGAATTCATGTCTTAGCACAATTCATGTATTTTAAAAAGTTAGTTTTGACATTTGTTAGTTGTCAATTTTTTTATTTATTGTTCTTGAAAACTAAGAATAGTATCCTTTCATCCCTAGAACAAATATATTAAATTAAAAGTTTCTATCAGACAACAACAATAATAACTAACTATTAATTACACCTAATCACTTCATACTTCATCAGCTTTAAATTTGTAGGTTAGATTCGTTAGATGTCAAAAATGATGATCTTTGAACGTATGTGAATCAAGCTACGACGTGAACTTTATTTTCCATAACCACTCCATATGGCATTTAAAAAAATACAGGGTAATATAGAATTTTTCAAAACTCATTAATTATCTAAACGAAATTGAATAACTAAGGATTCACAAATAAAACAAAAATATTTGTATTACAGACAGTGATGTAACGTTTTTAACATTGAAAATAATTATGTATATAGTTTCTAGTGAAAAAATACTTATTTATTTATACTTTAAATGTTTTCTTCGTGAATATTAATATTACCTTGTTTTATTTTTTTGCTCCAAAGGAGAAGATGTGAAAGAAATTCTACTTATAAGCAGACTTCGGACATTTCGGAGCGTTGCTATGGTTACGCAATGCGAGGACTAATGAAAAGTGTACATTCATTTCGTAACCATGACAACGCTCTGAAATGTCCGAAGTCTACTTATACTAAACTACTATAATGAAGGTAGCTTCTTGCCCGGTGAAATTGTTTGATAAATTATCTCAAACGGACACTGGAAAATAGCACAAATGCTCGACGTTTCACTATCACTCCTGAAGAAACTATCAAGCGATAGTGAAACGTCGAGCATTTGTGCTATTTTCCAGTGTCCGTTTGAGATAATTTATTAAACTACTATAATTGTATTTGATTTAGAATTACAATCACGTCGTTTTAATTACTATATGTAGATCAGTTCAAAACTTCGTATTGAATTTACAGAAATAGATGTATAAGAAAAAAGGGATAATAAAAAAATATTACAGCCAAATTATAAAATAGACAAATAGTGGAAAATTCGATGAATGGATTTATTTAAAGTGATTTCAAACTTATGGCTTAGCAGTGTACATACTATTGAAATCTATTACACAATTTTTAATATTTAATTCCTACCCATTTCATAATGTTTCACATAAAAACCGATCTTAATATTTTAGATTGAATCAAAATGAGGAAGCAGAAAAATATTTCAAACTGGCCCACAATTTGGACAAAACCTTCCTTCCGGCAGAAAAAAACTTGAACACTGCAAAAATGAACTTAGTTCACAGGTGGCACTTTCGTATGCTAAACGATTACGATCGCAACGAAATTTACCGTCGAGTAATTCTATCATACAAAGAAATTACAAATTGTAAAGCACTAGATATAGGTACCGGATCCGGTATACTGAGCCTCTTCGCCTCAGAAAATAAAAACATCGAACGCACTTACGCTATAGAAGAGTTACCTACCATGGCCAAAATTGCCAAAAGTATTTTTCAAACGAACGGGGTCAAAAATATCAGCGTGATAAATAAAATTTCGACAGATTTGACGTCAAGTGATATCGGAGGGCCAGCGGATTTATTGATCATGGAGATATTCGACACAGCTCTTTTCGGAGAAAATGTCTTAGGTGTCGCCTTGCACGCATGGGAAAATTTATTAAAAAAGGAAGCACAAATAATTCCTGCCAGCGGAAGCCTGTATATAATGGGCATTAGTTGTTTAGATTTAAAAAAACAACACAAACTAATTAGAAAAATTTCATCGTTGAATTTAGATAACACTTGCTTAACCCAAGCGATTATAGAACCGTATAATGCCGAATTTATAAGCGACTTTAATTTTAGGAAGATAACCGCGATCAAGAAAGTTATCAACGTTAATTTCAGCGACGTGAATCAATTAAAGGGAATATACTTTGATAAAGATTTTATTGATTCGATTACTCTTGAATGTGTTGAATCTGGAACCGTAGATGTGTTAGTACTATGGTTTGATTTACACTTAACTACCGAGAATACGATTAGTACAAATCCAGAGAATGAAAATAATTTATCTTGGGAACAAGCTATTGTATACCTTGACCATCCCATTAAAATGAACGTTGGTGAAAGCTTTAAAATAAACGTTTCCTTTATAAACAGCGAGTTAAATACTAGAATCTCTTATGAACCCACATGCCCACAGTGTTTCAAATCATCGCCAAAAGCTATAGCGTTTTTAAACGATGACAATTTAGTAAGTGCACTAGAATTAGTGTCTGTTAATATAAATAGTGCGGTTCAAATCTTAGACTTATCTCCATTTCCTTTATTAGGATTAATAATAGCAAAAAGGGGTGGAACATGTTACTGTAGCTTATCAAGCGATGAGGAGGAAATTTTTCTTAAATACGTTTGCAATATTAACGGTATTAAATCAGACCGCGTAATTAATTTAAGAAGTGGTACGATCTTTGAAAGTGAAAACTTGTTCGATGCAATTTTGATTAACCCCGTAAGTCAGAAAGGAACAATCAAGGAAAAATGTTTCAATAATCTGGAGTTTTATTACAACTGGTTGAAACCTAATGGAATAATGCTGCCAAATTCTGTGAATTTATACGTTCAAATTGTAAGTGCAAAACATTTAGACTGTTTTAATAAAATCGACGACAAGAATTTGTTTGGGTACGAAATCGCGCGATTCATGAACGAATATGCGGTAAGTTTTGTGTTGTTTTTATATAAATGAAACGTTGCTAGCCAAAACTAAATTTTCAGGTATTAGAAGAATGGTTTGTTAATCTAAAATCTCCATACATAAAACTATCAGAACCAACTTTAATTTCGAATGTCCTACAGAATGATAAGTATCCTTGTTTTATGGAAAGAAATGTTTCGATCATACAAGATGGGACAGCGAATGGAATTTTGTATTGGTTTGAAATTATTTATGGAGATGAAATTAAAATGACAACTTGTGAGAGTTCGTATTACAACCGGGCCTCTTTCTTGATAGAAAAGCCAATTTCTGTCCAGAAAGATATGATTCTTAATCTTACTGTCAAACAACATTGTGGTTTGTTAAAAATAACATGCAAGAGCAAAAAATAAATTAGTTTTTATCGAAGAGTTTTCTTTTTACCTCGGAGTATGTCATATTAAAAAAAAAAACAAAAACGAAAGTATGAAATAGGATTATTTAATAAAGATAAATAAGAAATCAGAAAATTAATTTGTAATTTCACTTTAAAAGGAAATATATTGACACTTGTTCATACATTATTAATAAGTTCAAACAAGTTGATTGAATTTTTTATAACAACTTCATTGTTCTTAACACCCATTACAATAATATTTATAATTTTATAACATAAATTACAGACTACTCTAGATATATATGATTACCTAACTTTATATTAAATGCTATTTTATTATGGAATATTTTAAATAGAAAATAATAAAAAAAGATTAGTACATAAGTGAAAAACTAATAACTTCTAAATGAATGTCTGGTATGTATATTAAATAATAATACTACGTAATTGATTTAAGAGTCTGTAGTTGGCAAATTTTTTATAGACAACATTTTTAATAATATGTCCATACCTGGTTTGAGAATTATTTATTTTATTTTAAAGTTTACTTTTCTTTTCCAATAAAAATTGATTAATAAGCGGTGCAACTCTTTCTGGATTCGTATTATGTACATTATGGTCACCTTCGACCACCTTTATTTTAAACTTCATTTTTTTATAGTACCTATGCAAAGCTCTAAAATAAATCGTTTGTGCTCTACTTTCCAAACCAAGTATAATCAGCACTGGACAATTTACTGGTTTTACTTTAAACATCTCGATTACATACGGGAAATCCATACTTGGATTCTGGAAACACTTGAGCCTCTGATCCACAGTAAACACATACTTGTCATTCCCCACCGGTTCAATCATGCGTTTTAACAATGGCTCGGCCGCTTCCTTTGATAGGTGACCGTAGTTGCGACCATTCTGCAACTTATCTAATGCTGCCTCGTATGTGTAAGTGGGTTTTCCCTCGTCACTTTGCTTCAGAGTTTTGAATAATAAATTGTGTGCCTCGATGATTCTATTCATGAAGTGAACTGGGTGTGCAGGGTATAAGTAATAGGTGTCTAAAAGTATCAACTTTGATATGTACTGTGGATATAACTGGGCGAAAAGTATTCCAAGTTGGCCACCGTAACTGTGCCCTATTAAAATGTAGTTTTTTCTGCCAAAAAATTCAGCTATGATTTTGTAAGCTATGAGATTGTCGATGCTGTGAATTGGAAGTGTCGGGGGAAAATGACTTGAACGTCCATGACCGGGTAAATCGATGCAGATGTAGTAGTATGTTTTCGGCAGCAGAGCTATTAAGTGGTCGAATGATCCTGCGTTGTCTAAAACGCCATGGAATACCAGGATGGCCTCATCTTTTTCATCACCAACTAATTTAGCTAAAAAAAAAATGATATTAATGTATTGAAAAGCAACAAATGAAATATTAACAAGCACCACACATAAAAATAATTTAATAACTTTATTACTTATTATTATTATATTTATTATTTTGGCATAAGCAGAAATAATTTTATTTAATAATTTTTAACTTTTTCTTCTGTGCGTCACACTGACTTTGTTTTATATAAATGATAAAACAGAAAATAAGTTAGTACACAAGAGTATATACAGTGTGATTCTTAATGACTAAGGATGATTTGAATTTACCGCCAAATTAAATTGTTATTACGTTGGTAATATCTGGTTCTGTCATTCCCCTTTGTCATTTTGCTTCTGATATAAAAGTAGTAATAGTAAAACCAAATAACGTATTGACTCTGAAATTTAACACTGAATAATCAATATTTATTCTTCGTAGCCATATTTAAAACTTGAAATGCACTACTCTGTACATTTGATTTAATTTTTAATAAATGGGAAATGAGATTTTCTCATAGAATCTCAACAGCGAGCAGGGAAAGAAAAATCACAAACTTTCAAGGTTAATGAGTGACGTTGAGTAACTCTGAGCTTTGAGGTAAAACGAATGCACCTATTGTAAGACATTCAACAGCGCCATCTGTTGAAACTTGCCGGTAGACTGTTTTTCATTTGTTTCTACTTAGGGTGATTCACTAGTTATTGATAGATTGTATTGAAAAATCACCATTCATTGGGTTTCAACTGACAGTCATTTCTGGAGAGGGAGGAATGAGATTTTCTCACAAAAGCGAGCCGGTAAAGAAAACTCACAAACTTTCAAGGTTAATGAGTGATGTTGACTAACTATAAGCTTTGAAGTAAAGCGAACGCTCCTATTGTAAGACATTCAACAACGCCATCTGTTGAAACTTGCCGGTAGTCTTTTTTTCATTTGTTTCTATAAGGGTGATTCACTAGTTATTGACGGGTTATATTGAAAAGTCATCATTCATTGGTTTCAACTGACAGTCATTTCTGGACAGTAACAAAAATATGAGTGCATTGTTATAAATAAAGCAGCGCCATCTGTTGAAACACGTCGAAAGTTTTTTTTTTCGATTGTAATTGGTTCTAACCTTACTCTGTATTTGACAGGTGAGGGAGAATGAAATTTTCTCACAAAATCTCAACAGCGAGTCGATAAAGAAAACTCACAAATTTTCAAGGTTAATGAATGACGTTGAACTTTGAAATAAAACGAACGCACCTATTGTAAGACAATAACGCCATCTGTTGAAATTTGCCATTAGTCTTTTTTTCATTTGTTTCTCTAGTTCACTAGTCTTTGACGGGTTATAATGAAAAATCACCATTTATTGGGTTTCAACTGAGTCACTTCTGGACAGTACAAAAAAAATATTGCATTGTTATAAATAAAACAGCGCCATCTGTTGAAACACGTCGAAAGTTTCTAGAATCTATTGAATTGTGATTTGTTGGGTCGTTCGTTTTTATTTGTTTTGTTCATTTGTTTTATTTGTTTCATCACCTTTCTTTCTAAACATTTTTCTTGTTTTTATTGTTTTTTAAAATTTTGTTACGTATTTTTTCAAAATTCTATTATTTTATATTCATTTCTGGACAGTCACAAAAAATGACTGCGTTATAATAATATAATTAATATTTCATTCAACAACGCCATCTATTGAAACTTGTCAAAAGTTGCCCTTTTCGTTTGTTTTAATTTATGAATCGACTAACTTCTGCCTTGTTGATGTATTTTGTTTTTTAATAGTGTTTTTACATGTATATTTTTTAAGTTCTTTTCGTTTGTTTTCTTTTTCTTATTTTGTCACCTTTTCTTGCAGTTTCTTTTTAATTTATTAATCTACTGAATCGCGCTGTAAAAGAAAAAAATAGTCTTTTGTTTTCATTTGTTTTCAGATATTATTATTTCGTATTAAAAAAAAATTGTATTTTATTTATACAAAAATCTTTATAATACAGGTATATACCGTGAGAACAGTAAAAACCCAACACAAAACTTGATTACTACCCGATTTTCAATAATTTTTAAAAAGATTCTTAAAAAGTCGCTGTGTTTAGTTCATTTCGCGGCAGGTATCGCTACGGGCTCTAAAATATCACTGGCAGAGGCTGTCAGAAGTGAAAAAAAATAGAATGCAATAGTTATAGAAAATGAAATATTAAAGAAATTTACAAATTGATCAAAAAATAGTCATTCTTGATTATCTGAAGCAGGAAATTATACAGCATTTTTACTCAGATAGAGAGCAGATTTTACTCAGTGGGGTTGGTATCAAGAAGGTCACTAGATGGAAGAGAATTAGTATTTTACAGTTTGCATGCCTTGTTTACATTTATCAGTTCGTCTCCTTTAGTTTAGCCTTTAAAAACACAGTTAGAAACGAAAGGCAAAAATAACAAATGTAAAGAAAACTGACTACGCACACAAACTATAGAACACAAATTTTTAATACCAACCCCGTTTAGTTGAATATGCTCACTCTGTATATTTCAAGGCAATTGAGTAAAACAATTTACCTAATTAGTTGTTTTTTGTTTGAAATGTTTTAACCTCAAATTAAACATTTTTTAATTGAACTTGTTAAGCTCATTTCATTTAAACAAATTAGCCAAATGCCGGGAAATTATCTATACAAGGTAATTTAATTGTTTATTTTTGTGTCACAATATTCATTAGGAATTAGTTTACAACGCTCACTCCATTAATTACATAATTTATTTGTTCTTGCTCAAAACCGCCACAATTTAAAATTCCCGCCATTTCCAGTCCAGATTGCAAATGTCTTTCGGCAGTCGTAAAATGCAAAATGTTAAAAATCAAAAATATATGTAAATACATACCTGCAACGTGGCCCCAAGGAACTGGTATTCGAGTTTCCTTCGTCTCCATGTCGTGCGGAAAGTGAGTTTTGCCCAATAATCTCCGCAAAACCTATGTCATCGTCACCTTGATCTTTGGATAGTCCAAAGGGTCCAAAGGTAATTAACTGAAATATGAACGTTCAATTTTAATATCTAATGAATTTTGCATGTCACTGTTTCAATTACGATCGTACTTATGTGTGCTGAAATTGTAATAACGTTTTCCTTACGAAATAAATAGAAAATTGGTGACGACACCTAACGATTTAGGGATATTTTGCATGCGTTTATTGTTAGAGTAGTGATTGGCAGGTAATTGGCAATCCTGTCGATCCTCAACAAAAAGCACTAACGATGCTGTCGCTTTGCGGGTATGGTTTTAAGCCGTTGGGTTTAGGAATTTTCCAATCAAATTATAAATGAATATGTTTATTCTTTGTTCGCATAAATAATACCAACAGGAACGACAAATATGAATGGTATTGTATACATGTGTATTACATAAAAGTAATGTTGATGTTTTTATCACTATGCATGCCCCACTGAAATTGTGGCCTTTATGCACATTTTAGCAAAAGAGTCAATAAATTTAATACATATTTAATAACGCTTTGTGTCGATTGATTGGTTGTATTTATTGTTTAAGTTAGTTTGTTGAGAGTAGTGGTTTATGTAAATTTTTTTTGTCTGAAGTGAGCTTCCAAAATTTTAGTATACACAATGCCTGGAGTAGCTGAAATGGGTATGGTGTGGATGGGGGCTAGTCAGACAAATCCCGATATGTCACTGGGATTAATTCCGAACGAAAGCGGTGATTTAATGCTGGATAACGATAGTCCATATTACACTCCATCCCATCACAGTGCTTCTAATCAATCTCTTGACGATATACAAAATCTTCATAATTCACCAATGGTAAGTTTTTTTTTTAAACAATTCATATAATTTGTAATATTATGGAAGAATGTTACTATATTTTAAGGCGTGCTGTTTTCTTCTTTTTTTTTCTTCAAACGTTAGGCGTTTGTTGGTTATAAGAAGTTGATTTATGTTCATTTGATTCAAAATTTATTGATCTTTCAACATTCTTCACAAGCAAATGAAATCTAATTGCCTATGGACCCAAAAACCTTTCTCGTTATATCAGGAATGTTTTCAGAATTTCATCAAAGTTGCTAGTTTGCAATGAAAATTTTTTTTATGGTTACAGTAAACACTATGAAGTGTTGTAATTGAATTTCAGACAAATATTTTTTTGCCAAAGCCCCCTGTTTCTGTACAGATATATGTTATGGTGTTTCTTGTTGTTGTAAATTGATATAAATATTGACCTTTAAAGTGATAAAGAAATACCTACATTGAAGTAAGTACATGTGACCAATAAAAACTGTTTGAAAAAAAACTACTTTCCAAGAAGAATTATATCAATATTTAGGTCTGAGTTATTTTGCCTGAAATTAGGATTTGGGAAATTTAATGAATTTTGTTTGCCTTAATTCATTTTCTATTCAATGGCATTTAATAGCAATATTTCTTTGTAAACGTTGATTTACTTCATTACTATACAGTTGTTTTAAATTATGAAATATACACGGTGATCAAGAATGTTTGAAAGTACCGCTCTATATTAATATTTGATTGTCTGCACTGCATTGTGTAGAAATTATTATTGATGTTCTAAAAAAAAGTGTAAAAAGTGACTGCATAATTAAAGATTGTTAATATTTTGGAAATATTTCAGATGCAAACTTTTACTCATTATCCATCACGGTGCATACTTCATAATTTAAAATAAATCTGATCTAATGAAGTCTTCCATCATTAGGAGGTGGTACCCATAAATTGAAGTACCGACATGGACACTCATTATTGATCGCATTGTATAATTGTGTTACTATGTAATTCAATTTTTACTTATCAGTTCTGTTAGCTCTAGGGTTGCAAGATTTACTTTAGCCAAATATACGAAATTTAGAAAAAAATATAGGAAATGTAAAAAATATACTGGATGTCCCATGCCTTTTAGAATTTTTATTTTTTAATCGATATTTATTTTGTACTAATGGTTTTTTAATTCAAACAAATAAGTGTAAATTTGACATTGACAAGAGTTGTACAATTTATTTCGAAATATTGCATAATTCCAATAAAATTTGTTAATTTCAGCAAACACGTCGATCTCTGTGTCTTCCCAATGCAATGTCATTGATATTATAGCCGTATTTACAATGTTTATAATTTACAAAAATTGGTCACTAGATATATCTCGATTGATGTTTCCATTTTTTTCGGTCGCAATGGTATATAAACTTTGGAAATGATAAATTGAAGAAAAAAAAAATTCTGGCATACTATTGAGCCCCCTGGACCTTCTTATTTTAAAAGTAACGTGTACAAAAAGTTTTCCC
Organism: Serrognathus titanus; assembly: GCA_039766575.1. Classification (NCBI taxonomy): domain Eukaryota; kingdom Metazoa; phylum Arthropoda; class Insecta; order Coleoptera; family Lucanidae; genus Serrognathus; species Serrognathus titanus. The sequence goes on from CM077912.1 coordinate 7,827,819, forward strand.
ATCTAGTTATTGCTCTCATTTTTTTGCATGTTCACGTATGTTCTTTACTTGATCCGTACCCTAAACTGACATTCTTTGATTATATATATAATCAAAGCTGACATTAAACAAATAAGACTTTAAAAAAATTGTTTTATTGATTTGATTATACAATGGTTTTCACATTGGAAGAAAAAAACTTTTATGATTGAATCCTACTTTCGAAACACCCAAAAAATCAATGGCGAATGGACCTATTCTATTCCGGATTGTATTGCAGAATTTCAGGAAAAATTTCTAGAAACTGTATTTCTGTACCACAAATTTATTAATCAACTTCGATACTCTGTAGGACTATTCAGAGAAACTGGCAGTCTGGCTAGAAAACAGGCACCAGGTAGGCCTAAAGTGAGAATTGATGAGGTAGTTGAAAATGTGAGACAAATTATGACTGATGCTCCTCGCACTTCCATCCGTCACCTGTCACAACAAGTTGATCTTTCTGTCAGGACCTACAGAACTATTCTAAGAAAGGACCTGCAAATGTTCACTTATCGTTTGACTGCCGTGCATGAATTGCTTCCAGTAGATTTTGAACCAAGGCGAAGATACTGTCATTGGTTTTTAAAGAACAACAATTTGTTGGACAAAACTTTCTTTTCTGATAAGGCTTGGTTCCATTTAACAGGATACTTTAATTTCCAAAATATGAGGATCTGGAGTTCAGAAAACCCTCATGTTTTCATTAAAGCCCCACTCCATCCACAAAAAAAATGGTGTTTGGATAGGTTTAAGTCGGAGAAGATTGATAGATCCAATATTTTTTAATGGCATACTAACAGCGGGAAGAGATTTTGCATCCATTTATTAATCAACTGCATGATAACGAGTTGCAGTTTGGATATTTCCAGCAGGATGGTGCAACGGTCGATGCTGTCGGAGATACTTTAAATTTCCTTCAAGACTTATTTGGAGATTGAATAATTAGCAGGAATATGGCAAAGATATGGCCTTCACGACCTTGCGATCTAACTCCTTTGGATTTTTTGTTTGGCCCTACTTGACAAATTCCATTTTTAAAATCCCCGTTAATGATTTACAGGAACTTACCCAAAGAATCATCAAAAAATGTGATGAAATAAACAATTCTCCCCACATTTTGCAAAATGTTATTAATGGATGTCGCAGAAGAGTTAGAAAATGCCTCAAAGAAGACTGAGGCCATTTTCAACATCTGTTGTGAATTCACGTTCAACGTTATTTTCAATGTTTTATTTTGTTTGGTTTCAAATACGAATAAATCGTAATTATTGGTTATGATTTTCTGTTGACGTTATGTCAAGGTTAAATGTCAATTTGGCATTTACTGTTCAAGTGAGGAACATACGTGAACATGCGAAAAATGGGAGCAACACACTTTTTATACACATGTTAAAATCCTCAAAATCATAATTAAAAAAAATAAATAAATAAACGCTTATTAGTATTGTTACGAATTCAGAACCATAGACTCATAGGTGGGGTGACTACAACAAAAACAAATAAATTTATCGACGTCTCGGTTTCCTCAATGTGGGGAATTCAAAATTTGGTCGCGACCTCACTAGGTATTTTATAGAATTAACGTTTCAAGTTCATGTGTTGTGACATTTAAGCGGTGCTTGAAAGAAATGGTAAAATTGCTGAAATTCGAAATATGAAAATAACTCGTTAAGTTGTCGGCGATCACAAAGTTGCCAATAAAAAGAAATCGACGGATTTTTTTAAAGTTTTTTTATCCACTCTTTGTATGAAATTTGGACGGCATGTCTTAGCTTTACTGTAAAATAATCTCAAGGAGTGCAGTCACTTGGTTATCGGTTAAGCTAAGACATGCCGTGCAAATTTCATGACAAGTGTCGATAAAAAATTTAAAAATAACCCGGATAATAATTGAAAGACGCAAATATACAAGGGTGGACACAGAGCAACTTTTTTTTATTTAACTTGGAGACTTCCGCGGCCGTTATCTATAATTGAATTGGCTTCCGGTTGGAACCGCGCCGCGACTGCTTCTACTGCCCACGTTTCGTTCTCCATTACAGAAGAACTTCCTCAGAGCTGCTGCTGTTGCTAGTGGTGTCGTTAGTCGAGGAGACTGAAATATCGGCAGTAGAAGCAGTCGTGACTCGGTTCCAACCGGAAGTCAATTCAATAATGAATTCTAACATTACTATTGCGATTTAGCTTTTGTCCAAAAGATGGTACTAAAAAAGGTATAGGGCATTAAAATAATTTTTAATTCAATTTTCTTTTTTTTTCACATATTTCCTTAAAAACTGATATATGACGATTTTCTGAGACGAAAAATAAGATGACCTTAATTTTGATGTTGAAGATAGAGGGCGCCATGTACGGTATCACACATGCTTTTAGAATGCTCTATTTTTTTTTGTGAGTAGATTTATGGAGCTTTAAATAAAAAATGTTATTCCCCAATCTTTTCTACATTAATTAGGTATACCTATCAATAGTGCTAAAGTTAACCGTCTTCAAAATATTTGATATTTTAGCTTGATTGGTTTTTACGATATTATCGTTTTCAAAAGAGATGAGCTCTGGCGTTGAAGTAAAAGACATAAAAAGCACAACTCTATCCTTTTCTTACTCACCTTTAAAAAGCAAATAATACTGAAATATTTGTCGGTTTTTACTTTGGTGATTGATAACGCAGAGCTCAATTTCCGTGAATTTGATAATAGTATTTGTTCGATTTTATCCTATCCGAGAAAAGTGGATGTGTATTTAGGTATAAAAAATATAACGTCATCACAAAACACTGCGAAAGGATGTAGATTTATTTTCATTTTTCTTTTAAGAAAAAACGCGTATACCATCGTAAAAACCATGTTGCGTTCAAAGCTAAATTAGCAAATGTCTTGAGCGCTATTGAAATGGTATATCTCATTGGTTTAGAAAAGATGGGAGATTGGCAACTTTTTATTAAAAGATCAAAAAAATGAGAGCATTTTAAAAGCTATAAAGATACTATAAAAAAATTAAGGCCATATTATTATTTCTTGTCACAAGAAAATCATATGTGTCAATTTAAAATTTTTGAAACTGTAAGAATCATCAAAGAAAATTGAAACGAAAATTTGGATTTTAACGCCTAATATTTCCTGTATTATCAATTTTTTGACTAGGTGAGTTTAGCTAGATGGCAATATTTTGATGTAAGTAATCCACTGTTTTTTTGTCCCATTACTTTTGGACCACCTTGCATATTATACTATATGCAACCATATGTCCAAATAAATTTTTGATAAAGGTATGCCATGGAAGGCAAAATATTCGTCTCAGATTATTAGAGCTATTTATTTATTTATTTACTTGACAATTTGCTGTCAAATTGCAATTATTGTAACATACATTAACATATTGTATAGTTCTTCAGTAGTTAAATAAAATCGAAGTTTAATTTGACATATTTTACACTTTCACGTGCTGCTAACGTCAAAAAAAACTGCTTGATTTCAAGATACGTTTATACTTCCCTGGTCGACCTTCATCAAAAATTTATTTGGACATATGGTATATTACAGTGCGTAATAGGAAAATGAAATTAAACATATTAAACATAGTAGGTCTGATTCACAATGGCTTTTGATTAATTTCTCATTTTTTATTTAAATATTGACAAGAATAAAACCCAATATTGAGTAGTAAAAGTAGACATTTTTACAGAAAAAGAAAAATCTTGCAATTTCTTAAAGACCATTTTTATTAAATGCTGCATAATATAGACAATTTTTTTGGTATACTTAAAGTAGACATTTTTATAGAAAAAGAAAAACCTTGCAATTTCTTAAAGACCATTTTTATTAAATGTTGCATAATATAGACAATTTTTTTGGTACATTTCAACGATTGTCCTTAAAAAGGACGGAGTTTTCATTACATTTTACAGATTTACAAATAAATTTTTATTTTAACTGCAGACATTATAAAGTTATAGATTTCGTTATGAATTATAAAATTAAATAGTTTGAGCCATTTATAATCAGCAAGTTATCATTTACGAAGGATCACATGTTTTTCAAGTATACGTGATATTGAACTTTGGAATAAATAAAATACTTGGTTTTAATTAAATTAAGTCATTACTTCCACCGAGGGAAAATATTTATAGTAAAGTACGCAGTTTAACATAAATTATTTTCGATTTAAAAATATTCACTAATAAATATTTTAATAACTCCTTCATAGCAATATTAAATGAAATCTATACCTTATTGCAATAATTAAATATTTATAATAAAAGTTGTAACTCAATATAAAAGGGATATAAATAAATCACTCGTGTTTGTTTTTGCACGAGCAGACAAACAAACACAAACACAACTGTTGGCAGTTGCGATCAAAAACACTTTGAAATAAATCACCAGCAAAACTTATAATTCTAGTTTTCAACACATTGCAAGTATACTTTGACAATTATTCATGATAATGAAGAATTTAAATGCATGTATGCATTAAATTTGAAGTGATTTTACTATTTACTACTTTTAATTAATTTTTTGTTTTATTTAATTAATTTGTACACTCGTAATTCTTATCTTATTTCTTTGTTTTAACATATAATTAGTTGCAAAATATTAACTGATATTATTTTCTATTGGTTGTACTAGTACGAAATTGTTGTATTCTCTTCATTATAATAAACAGCTTGCATAATGGAGCTTTATGTGTAATCTGATTTAAATTTTACTCAGGTAATGGAAGGTTTGGACATACTACCAATGGTTGATATTAAACAGGACAGTAATGGTAGTTATTTAGACGATGACAGCTCTCAACCAGTGTATATGATAACCACTGCCACACAGACTTTACCCTGTCCAACTCGAAAAATCAAACCTGTAAAACACCCCGGACTTGTATTGAAAACTCCTATTGCATACCAAAGTAATACCGATCCCTCTGTTATTCCCATACAGAAAGACGGCATAGGTAAGTCGTTTCAAAATATGTTTGTAAAATACAGGGTTTTTATTTTTTTATTAATTATAACTTGAAGTATTAGTTGCAAAGAGAAACTAATATAACATTATTTTAGCTGTCTGTGAAAAGTGTGGTGCTATTGGAGTGAAACATGCGTTCTATACAAGAGAGAGACGTTTTTGTAGTATGGCGTGTGCAAGGGGGTACAGTGGCTTGATCCCCGAGCCTCTACCTCAATCAGCTCAGACAGGTCCTGACAGCAAACAATATGCCGACCACCGTTTCAAAATGGAAACTGATGAAGACTATTCAGGCTTACTTACTGACCAGCCTTTGCCACAGCTCCCTCAAGCTACAGTATTACCACCCCTAGAAGATAACTTACCCCTCAATCGTAGAAAGCCTGCAGAATTAGCCAATACATTTGACTGGGATCACCAACTTGGTGATGAGAACTTTATAGCCGCTCCTGTTTCTTGTTTTAAGCACGCACCAATAGCAGACATTTGGGGCAGCATACTTCCAGGGATGAAAGTTGAAGTCGAAAACACCGATTGCGATAATGTTTCTGAAGCGTTTCCGGACTCGTTCTGGGTGGCGTCTGTAATGAAAATAATCGGATATAAAGCTCTCTTGAGATACGAGGGTTTCGGAACCAATGCGTCCAAGGATTTCTGGGTGTCTCTGTGTTCTAACCAGGTCCATCCAGTTGGATGGTGTGGCACCAGAGGAAAACCATTAATCCCCCCAAAAACAATCGAAGATAAGTACAGTGACTGGAAGGAGTTTCTGCGAAAACGATTGACTGGTGCGAGAACTTTGCCTTCGAATTACAGCAATAAAATTACTGACACTTTGAAATCACGCTTTCAATGTGGCCTTAACCTTGAAGTTGTTGATAAGAATAGAATCTCTCAGGTCAAGGTTGCTATGGTACAGAAAATCGTTGGGAAGAGATTAAATGTTAAGTATTATGACATGCCACCAGAAGATGCTGGATTTTGGTGTCATGAAGATTCTCCTCTTTTACATCCTGTTGGTTGGGCAAAAAAAGTAAGTCACTGATAAACTGAGTTAGAGTTAACCATTTCATCTCCCTTTTTAATTCTAAACTTTGATTTTAATTGTGTTTCTGGTAATTCTGCATTAAGTTTAATAAACAAATCTAATACAGCAGGCAATTTCAAAGAAAGAAATCATATTTTTAACGTCTTACAAGAAAATCTAAATCTATTTATGGTATTTTTTATTTTACGAAGGAGTAAGAATTGTTTATCTTACAGGTTGGCCATCATTTAGTAGCTCCTATAAATTATTTAGAAAGGGTTCACGAAGGAATATTAGATGATGATGATGCTACCGAAGAATTGTTCAATTCATATCAAGTAGGATCAGAAGACAATAGTTCACTTCCCACGTTCTGTGTAGGAATGAAATTAGAAGCTATCGATCCGCTTAATTTAAGTTCCATCTGCGTTGCAACCGTAATGGATGTTCTTAATTATGGTTATATTATGATCCGCATAGACACTTACGAGTCAGATTTAACCGGCGCAGATTGGTTCTGCTATCATGTCAGTTCGCCTTGCATTTTCCCGGTCGGATTTTGCGAAAGAAATAACATCCCCTTGACTCCTCCGAAGGGATACGAGTCGCACACGTTTAAGTGGAACACCTACCTCAGTCAGATCAACAATATTCCTGTAACATCAGGTCTGATTAATCACTATGTTCCACAGCATGGGTTTAAGGAGGGAATGAAAATCGAGGCAGCTGATTTAATGGATCCCAGATTGGTGTGTGTGGCTACCATAGCGAAACTTGTGGGCCGTTTATTGAAAGTCCATTTCGATGGTTGGGAAGAAGAGTACGATCAGTGGTTGGATTGTGAAAGCCCTGATATTTATCCTGTTGGTTGGTGTCAGAGCGTTGGGCATAAACTTGAGGGACCACGAGTTGTACCCAAACAAACACCAAAAGTTTTAACACCACCAAAAGGTACAGTTTATAGTACTCATTGAATTTTTTGCTGTGTGGAGTTTATGATAACTTGTAACTTCATTAAAATAAATATAATTACCTTTGTACGCAAGAATGTAATTGTTTGTTGCTGTTAATGTAATGTGGTTGCTTCTTTTTTTTTGACAAAGGATTTAAATTCTTGAATAGGAATGAAAAAAAGAGGTAGAAAAAAGAAAATAAAAGACAGTCCGCCAAAAGCGCCCTTATCAAAAACAATCAAACCCGAAGAACAGCAAATGCCAATAGAAATTTTGAAAGAAGACAAAATGGAGACCGAGGTAGACAGTGATATTCAAGAACCTGAGGCAGGGCAGGAACCTGCTGGACCTGACCAAAGCTTACCCATTTCCTCAGAACCGAATCCACCACCCGAAAGGAAGGCTACTTCTTACATTAATGTGATTAATCTAGACCTGGTATTTAATTGTATTAATATTTGTTTTGTAGTCCAGTAATAATTCAAGTACAAAGCTAATACCTCGACTCGTGGATAGCAGTGGAGGTTCGTGTGATTCTAGTGAATTGTGCCCTGATGAATGGAATGTTTTTGACGTAGCTCAATTTTTACGTGTTAATGACTGCGCTAATTATTGTGACACTTTTAGTAAACAGGTGAGTATACATAGGATTCATTAAATATCAAAAAAAAAGAACAAATACCAATTGAACTTTGACATTTGTATATTTTTAGCAGCTTTTATAATATTAGATGTTACTTTCTTTAAAAAACTTAAAATTGATGCTTCTTTGAAACTCATTTAATTATAGAAAAGTTCTTATTACTAGAAGTATGAATAAATTATTTATGGATTTGTTAATGTGTTTAATGTTTTTTTTTTTTCCAGAAAGTTGATGGTAAAATGTTATTAAGCCTTAACAAGGAAGACATTTTAGAGTTTACAGGAGGTAAAGTTGGACCTTCCTTAAAAATATTTGATCTGATACAACAGCTAAAGGTGAAAATAAATCCATCTCAGTTACGCCATATGAAAGCAGCAAGCATAAAGAAAATATTATAGTGCCTGATAAACTAACCTCTTCGAGTGTATTTTAATTTCAGTTCGTCCGCACAGACGCAGATTAGGTAATTCATTTCTAAACAATTCGCTAATTGGATGATACCTTTAGTTTATGTACACGTTTCTTTATTATATAATGAAAAAGTTTTTAATATTTGCGTATCTTAATTAAGATTGTATTTAATAAAAAGGATAACTATTATCACACTCACGATAATTGTATAAAAAAATAAATAGTATGAAACTGAAAATTGTGTTTTGAGTTGGTTGGTGCTACACTGTGAGTTATTCCACGTTAAATTGACCAACTTAAAAACTTGATCATCATCCAACAATCTTAAAACGAAATATTTTTTAACTGTATCTGATATTTTAAAATGAATTCATAATGTTGTGTTTACTGTGTGCTATTATATACAGATTATTTCACTGAAACTTGAAAATCAGCAGAGATCAAACAAGTTATATCATAAAATAAACAATGAAATGTTTGCTTGATCATTAACTATTTCACTGTATATTCTAGACGCAAGGTTTTTATAATATAAATCAAGGGAATTAAGACAAGAGCGCGCAAAATGTGCGGGTACATTTTCAACTTAAAACGAAACATATGGTATATATTGATATAATTTTTTTGTTGCTTTGAATTTTGAACTTTACATTTCAATTTGGATCTTAATATTTTGTTTGATTGCTTTACGTTACAAAGATATATTAAAATGAGCTTTTGTACAAAAAGAAAATTAGTGAATTTAAAAAAAAAGTTAATTAATTTTGTGGTTACTCAGAAATGGTAATACATATCTGTATTAGTCTGAAGAAAAGATCGTTATATTTTTTGTTGAATCTCAGATTATTATCAAATACTTAAAATTTGTAATATTTGTGTGTATTTTCTTATCATTGTAATCTACAATCACACGAGACTTGCCCGACGAAAATTAGTATTTTAATCTTATCAGCTTAAAAATTGCAAAATTCTCAACGTTTCCTGAAGAAGCTATGATGGAATGATTGAGAATTATGCGATTTTTAAGCAGCCTGTAATCATTTTAAAACTTCACACTCAAAGAATTACATTTATTATAGTTTTTTTCCAAAGTGCAAAAATGTTGAGTTGTTTTTATCTCTGTTATTTTTTAAATTAATTTAGAAAATGTTTGATTAGCGGCGTAGATAATCTGATAAAACCTTTGTCATCTTTACAAAACATCAAAATCGTGTCTTATTCAGTTTTAAATTAATCAATCTTCCGTTTTTTTCCATCTGTTGCATTAAAAGAAGCTTTTTCAATTGCTATGCTAATTAAAGTAAATAAATTTATTAAATTAAAATTATTATCTGTGACGTTTGTAATATTATTATCAAATCATATTAAAAGAAAATTGAAATTATAGTATAATGTAAATTGGAAATAAATATTATTAAAACTGTTGTTATTAAATTTGGCAGCGTCAAATTCTATTTGCTCAGAAAAAAAGCAAATTTTTCACTTAACAATAAACATCAAAACGTGAGTCATTATTTATTTTTCATCGAGTAAAACGTGCATACTTTTTAAAGCAAAGAAAATAGTAAGGGTGGAAATGTACGTATTTACTGAAAATTAATTAATTAAATTCAAATTAGGAATTTTAGATGGTACATGCTCATAGTAAGTGGACAAACTATGAAGTAGAGAAGTTTGCTTTTGAAATTATAAGTGAAGCTATGAATTTAATTAATTGCTCGTTTCAAGCAAGTTGTTTAAAGTAATCTCAAGCTATTAGAACATCGTTTTTCAATATATTTAACTCTGTGACTTCTCAAACCATGATTTTGCTGCTTTTTGCAGCTTTTCTCGAACACAAATTAAAAACGTTAGTTTAGAAAATATTATTTTTAAACTACACAAAATATAAATGCATACTATAAACACTAGCAACCTTTTGATACTGTTATCTTCAGTATCTGATATATATATATATTAATTACTATTATAAAAGGTGACATTTGTTTTGCGCTTGGAGTTTCTCTTACCAGACAAAAAACATTTTAAGATCTGCAGATAATTCACTTGATATCCAAATTTTAATTGTCTACACAATATTCAAAATATATCACAGATTTATTAATAAATAAATATTTAGGTCCTGATTAGGTATTATTTTTCTTGCTCGATTTATTTAGAAATGCATATTTCTATAAATTTGGTCAGACAGAACGACGCGACTTGCGCTTCAGACTTGCTAACTCGCAGCATGTTTAAAGAATGTAACATCCGTTATGCAGCTTTCAGATTTCATGCAAATTGGTTAAATCGTGATTTTTTTTCTGTACTTCTAGTTTAATGATTAGTTGAAAACTGCGCAGCACGAATTCTGTTTGTCTGAATCTATAAAACTCAAGTAAATAATAATAACACTTTTTTATTATTAACTTTGAACCGCATTTTGCATTAGCACCTTCTTTCAGTTCTTATAAACGATATTTCTTTGCAGCAATCGCTTAATAATATAATCACTACAAACTGAAAAACAAAATTTTCTTTTTAAGAATTCTCAAAAAATAATTTTTTTTAATTCTTTAAAAGTAATATAAAAATTAATACGACACCAAAATAAATATAAATAATAATGCAATGTTGCGCCAATATTTTATGGAAATATCTACAGAAAATGTAGCAACTACGAATTTTTGTTACTTTTTTGAATGCCCAATTAAGAAATTGATTTAAATAATTGAAATTGTAGTTATTGGATTATTGTTAATAAAATGAGTGAATTAAAGAAAAAAATGGTGATGGTCAAGTATTTGGAGTTGTTTAGTTTTCCATGGAATAATTCGCGTGCGATCACGGATCATTCCGGCCCGTAGATGTAAACCGGGCTTAAATTTTTTGGAGGGAAGGGAGACGCGTTCTGCTTACGGACAGGCGCGGTGGATGGCGGGAAGGACGTGGCTTGGCTTCCCTTTGTAAGCTAATGGGCGGGGTTACAACGCCAGCTGGCAGACGTTGATAAGTCCCTTGCAACATGTTTCATCCGCGTCGTAAATAGTCCCTTGCTTGTTATGCTCATTTGACGCCCGTTTAAAACAAAAAGAGCGACACCGATGACACATTTTGTTGATGACCGAACGTGTGATTGCTTTTTTGAGTTCGGAAGAGGGGGCGGCGCGCGAAAATTCCAAGAACAATTTACCCGCCTAGGCGTACGAATATCGGTGGCGTCAAACCGGGCCTCAGCTGTTTCCCGCCAAACGCCGCTACCAGAAAACCGCTGTGAGGCGTAGCGTATGTTCGTCGTCCGCGCTCTTAGCGTACTATTAGTGGAATCTGGTGATTAAAACAGAACTTTCGAATTTCCATCGGTGGTGATTATAAACATTGCTCGTTTGCAAGATTATGTCTGTTTATGGTGAAGACCGAGGCGTGCTCGAAACGAACAGGCAGGACAAGCACGAAATCTTAGCGAATATTAACAGGTAAGGAAGACGGCATTTTTTCGCGATTCACAGCGTGACTTTAACCCACATGATTTTGACGTTTGCTCGATTTTGCGGCGCTCGATACGTCACCACCAGCGTATGCACTTGTGTTCTAACGTGAAACGTAAAGAAATAACGCCGAGTGCCCCGATTTATTCGAAATTGCGTTCGACCGGCGGACGCGGTTTAAACTAACCGGCTTTCACAGCTGTTATCCCGCCATGTTTGCAGCGCCGTGTGAACGCTCGGCCCGGCTTTTTGCCTACAACTTTTTTTTTTTTTTAGATTTCGGCCATCACAAAAATAAAACCTGACGGATTTTAACTCCCACCTTAACCCTGTGAACTTAAACTAATTTTTTCATCGAATCAAATAGATAAACAACATATGATACATGATGTAATAAGACAGCTGATTAAATTGAAAAAAACAATCGAGCGTCGTCAACCGGTGAAATTTTCCGCGGCAACAACTTTTTTAATAAGAAGAAGAAGTAATGCGTCTGAAATGTATTACTACTACCACACCCTGCCTACGCCCTTAACTTTCTAGTGCAATTTGTGATGCACTGATCGTATTTCCCGTCCTGTCTGTGCAACGTGTGCGGCGTTGGTCGATATTCTTGGGATTTAAAACTGGTTTCAAGTTTAGGTGGGCTTTGAAGTGTGGGTACATTGAGCTCCATTCATATACGTGAGGCTAAAACTTTTTAATTGCGTCGAGTGGGCCACAAATAAAAATATTTTCCTTTTGCACTCGACGCCGTGCTTAATTCGTTCAATGCGGCGGTTTTTCACGTGCAATTAATTTCGAAAATTGCCTGACATTGTAAGTGCGAGCGTAGCGTGTAGTAAATGTGGCGCCGATTTGAATAAAGTTTAATAACTATAAAATGATGAATGGAGCGGCTTTTTTCACTACATAATTTTTTGCTCGCTACATGTTCATTCATATCAAAAGTCTGACGTCAGATCCATTTCCGTTAGATAATTGGGATGTGACAGATTACTATCCGGCAGATTTTTAACGCAACTGTTTTTGTTTTCCACCGCCGTTATCTATTTCTTAATGAAAGAGTTCACATAGTGAGCGAATATTAAAGAGATAATTTCTGTTTGTTTGCATTTTTGTCGTATCGTTCTGTGGAAACAAATGTTTTTTTTTAGAACTCAACCATTTAATTATTTTTATTATACCATCAATCTATTGTTAGCACTTCTCGGAAAGAAACTTCTCGTTAAGTTGAACACAGACCGACGCACATGCTTGACTAGATGCTTGATTTAGGTACACACATAGGAACTTTCATAATCGGTTGATCCAGATTTTCTTTGATAACTGCAAGCTTCTTTTATAATATAAATTTTATATAATCTTTATACTTGAAAGAAAGCTTCTAAGTTGAACACACAGGTTTGACTAGACACATATGGACTTACATAATTGCTTATGCGTTTTCAATCAATGCAGAGAGACTTTAGATACCCATTTACTCTACTCCTGATTTTCTACATAAAATTATTCATCCAGGAGATAGAGACAAAACAAAAGAACACATATGTATATCAAACTAAATGACAGCGCACATTAGCGGACAATAAAATTCGGACACGTCATTTTTTAATCATAAGCTCGTTATTTTGTTAAGCATTAAATGTTTATTGAGTTTAACATTTAATTTTTTACGTTTTGTCTCAGTACAAGGTGGGTCAAATTCACCGGTATGAAGTTAGCATTAACTTTCAGCAATAAAAAAAAAATCTAAAATAATACCAAAACAGTTTCCGTATTTATACGTGAGTGTAACAATCTAATAATTAAGTAATAGTCAATAATTTAAAATGCATATTTTTGGAAATTGATTAGGAATTGACCTTATTAAGTAATGTTGCGCAAGGCGTTCTCAACTTCTTCAAAAATAACAGCGTTGTCTTAAATTAAAATCAAAAATTTTCAGACGAAAATAATCTATTAATTACGAGCTTTCGATGGTGTAAAAACAAAAGGGGACATATTTTTTTGTTTGGTCACAATTAAATCTCAAACTTAGTTCCGCACGCTCGGGACGCGCGCTTCTTTTTTTTCAAAAATGACAACGTTGTCTTCTTTTTAAATTAAATAAGTCAATAAGACGCATTTAATACTGTAAAAAAACATTATGTGTCTTTTTATTTTCAATTACATATTTATTTTGAACAGGTTTCCAAATTACCTTAGACATTTGAGGTACTGTTTTGGATTCGTTAACTTTGAAATGGAATTCCAGTTTGAGATTTAATTGTGGCCAAACAAAAAATATGTCCCTTTTTGTTCTTACACCGTCGAAAGCCCGTAATTTATAGATTATTTTCGTCTAAAAACATTTGGTTTAAAAATAAGACAACGCTGTCATTTTTGAGAAAAACGAAGCGCAGGTCCTGGAACGTGCAGAACTAAAGTTTGAGATTTAATTGTGGCCAAAGAAAAAATATGTCCCCTTTTGTTTTTACACCATCGAAAGCCCGTAATTAATAGATTATTTTCGTCTAAAAACATTTGATTTAAAAACAAGACAACTTAACAACAACAAGATTACTTAATAGGTCAATTCCTAATCAATTTCCAAAAATATGCATTTTAAATTATTGACTATTACTTAATTATTAGATTGTTACACTAACATATAAATACGGAAACTGTTTTGGTATTATTTTAGATTTATTTTAATTGCTGAAAGTTATTGCTAACTTCATACCGGTGTCAAATTCGGCACTTTTAATAGGAAACACCTACTTTTAGAAGAGTAAGACAAAAACTGAGCTCGGCTCCTGGAGTTCGACTTTTAAAACAAAATTAATGGTGAAGATCGCATTTCGATATCTCGTACCGTTTAGGAGCGATTTCTATGAACCTTCATAACTTTTTTGTTTATGAAAATTTTTGATTTCTGTAAAAAACTTCTTTCATGCAGAATTCATTGCTCTAAATGATTTTTTAGAAGATATAGAGCATTGAAGTAGGCTATGGATGACGATAACGAAACAATTTAAGTTCTTTTAACTTCCTGGCAGGCCGCTGTCAAAGTTTGACACAATCTCTTACGTTATTTGCATTTCTCTTGAATTTTAGTATCTCCATAAACTAGGTTTAGGGAGATAATTAAACATGTATGAAAACTACAAGAAATACATGTTATAATATTTGTGCCCACCCAAGACTTCATGAAGTGTGCGATTGTGTGTACTGAAGAAGGCAGTGTAGCTGCCGAAATACGTATCTGCGGATATAATCTATTTAGATTTATATTTACGGATAAAAACTTTTTTGATTTATTATTTCTAAACCACTGTCTCCTTTAGTAATATTAATTAGTAATGTTTTATGGAAATTGGCGAAAATTCAGAAGGAGCGATAAATCTTTACCATGAGTGGTATCCTGAAAGAAAACAATCCTTCTGAGATATATTCTTGAGATTTAAAAACAATTTAATAAATTTTAAGTCATTTGAACTGCCAAAAACTAAAAATTATGAATCTCAAAACAGAAATAAAGACTAGAGGAGGCCATAGTTTTGGGAGAAATCGAAAATGACGGACGCCGTTGGAGTCAAGCATCTGCCTTAGCAAGAACTTCTGCAATACGAATTTTAAAGAAACAAAGATTTCGACCTTATTGAATGCACCACTACCAGTCCTTGAATTGGTGATGTCAGCTAAAAGCGTAAGGAAACGGAATCGTTTATGTTTAGAACAAAATGGCCGACAATTAGAATACTTTATGTTTAATTTTTCTGCAATTTCGATTATATTAGCATTTATTCGTTAGAACTTCGTTATATTTATTAAAAATAAAGTATTTTTTTCATGACTCATTGAATCTTTAAAAAAATATTTAGCTACCATCATCCACAACTTATTTAAATGTTACAATAACCATCAAAATTTTAATTAAAATGTCAAAGCTTCATATCTCAAAAATTTTTTGATTAAAATTTCAAGTATTTTATATATTATGCTCTTTTCAAAAACTTAAAAATATACATACTTAAAAAGTTATCATCAGAAGATTCTGGAAAGAATTCTCAACGAGCCTGAACCTAGGAGTAATTGAAGATCCAGGCAATCGTACAAGACTTGCAAAGTTATTGATGTTCTTGTCTTCTAACAGTGAAGAAGTAAAAAACTTACTTTACTTTCTGATTATGTGAAACGCATGAAACCAAAGCACGAACGCATCTTTTACGTAGCTGGTGCTAGTAAAGATGAAGTTAGAAAATCACCATTCGTTGAAAGGTTGTTGCGTAAAGGATATGAAGTCCTGTGCTTAGTAGAAGGTGTTAACGAGTATGCAATTTCGGCAATACCTGAATTCGAGGGTAAAAAGTTGCTAAAGAAGGATTTAGCCTGAGTGAATCTGAGGGAAGCAACTGAAAAGCATATTTGAGCCTTTGGCTAAATGGTTAGGTGAAGATGCACTGAAAGACCAAGTTGCAAAAGCAACTGTATCAGAGAGATTAAGTGATTCGCTATGTGCACTTGTGGCTAGTATGTTTGGATGGACGGGGAACATGGAAAGACTAGCCGTTGGTAATCCACATCAAAAAGCTGATGAACCACAAAAATCATATTATTAGACACCCTCTAATGCGTGAATTATTAAAACGAGTTAATGATGATCCTACCGATCCAGCTGCTAAAGACTTTAATGGCTTTAATGCTGTTCCAAACTGCCACTTTGAGATCTGGATATATGTTAAAAGAAACTGCTGATTTCGCTCAAAGCATCGAACTTATGATGAGGAAAACTTTGGGAGTATCTTTGGATGAACAAGTGGAAGATGAGGAGGAAGAAGTACCTGAAGATGGCATTCCAGATGAAGAAGTGGAAACTGAACCTGAAGTTGAAACACATGATGAAGCACACGATTAACTGTAAATGTGAATTGTTTATGCAATAGACTGGTTTCCTTTTTGAGAAAGACTGTTAATTTTGTACCGTGTATTTAAATTATATATGTCATAAACATGCAGATCTTTTAATTAGTGTCTTAAAAATTAAATATTGAGCATTCCAGAAAAAAAAATTTAGAGCAATGAATTCTGCATGAAAAAGTGCCTTGAAGAAGTTTTTACAGAAATCAAAAATTTTCATAAACACAAAAATTGTTATGGAGGTTTATGGAAATCGCAGAGTTTTGAAAAACACCCTGTAGCTCCTAGGCGGTACAAGATATCGAAATGCGATCTTCACCATTAATTTTGTCTTAAAAGTCGAGCTCCAAGAGCCGACGTCAGTTTCTGTCTAACTCTTCTCAAAACAGGTGTTTCCTATTAAAAGTGTCGAATTTGGCCCACACTGTACAAGCCTGCCTTGCCAAATTCGTCTCAGTATGCATGATTTGTCACATTTTTGCCCGGATTTCATTCCAAATGTATTAAAGCAACGCAGTCTTAAGACGAATTTCAATAAGTTTCATTTTCGTCCTGTTTTACAGCAACTCCGACGATTTAATTTGAAAAGGAGAACATATACATCTACAAAGTGATCAAGAATTACTATTTGAGTTGGCAGTGCTGAATTTTATTTTTAAATGGTACAACTGTAGTCATTTTCGGTTGTTGACGGCTTGACATTGACAGTCGTCACTTTACAAACGTCATTTGACGTTTCAAATTCAAATTAAAACGCTCGCATTTATTCACGTAATCTACTGTCTTGTCCCTGTTCAGGTTACGTCAAATAAAGCAGCAAAATATACATCCGGTTGTAGTATAGCAAATAGCCTAATTGTATTGCCAACTCAAACAGTTATCCTTGACCACTTTGTATTAAGGAACATACGGGTTCTTCATAATTGATTGTATCCCACATGATCATGGTATCCAATAACAATACAAATAGTTGGCAACACTGATTTTTTTTACTAATTTTTCACGGTAACGTCGATTAAGAGCTTTTGCAGGTTGTACTTGTTATATGGATTTGTTTTTTTGATTTTCGATTCCAACTTTTTTTTTTACTAAACAGGTAATATCATATTTAACGCAATGCACTTTGGAAAATACGTACATACATCGTATTTCGAGAACGAAGACGTAACAACGTTATTGTGTATTGTCGTTTTAGCTAATTGTTAGGTGTTTGGTTACGTCATTAGTTAAGTGGGATATAAGATTAAATGGAAACTCGATATCAAGACTACAGTCTCAGGTAGTTGATTACGTCATTGATCAAATGGGATACAGGATTAAATGAAGATTCGATATGAAGGGTACAGTGACACTTTATAAGCCTTGCCACTCGGAACGAAAGGGATTTAACATAATAAATTTGGCTTATCTTGCAGATAAGAGATATACGAAATCTTGTAAATTAAAAAAAAAAAATTCTTCACATTAATCCAGATATTTTATTCCATAATGCGTGTATACGACTAAATCTTGAGTTCAGTTACAGTACTAGCGAAACAAATTATCTAGAAAAAAATTGTGTTGGCAGCACCGGCTGTCACCAGAATTTGACTTTTAGAGTTTTAACAAACTTATATTTAATTCATTTTTTCCATTTCGAAAATATCTATTCGTTGTCAAACAGTTTTCACAATTTGAATAAAGATTCAATATCTGTTGCAACGGCAGTTTAGACGTTGTTTAGAAAAAAAGAACATAACCTTAACTGTGAAATAATGCCGGCCGATAAAGTAGAGAACTTAGATTGATTATCGTACTACCAACACATTTTTTTGGTCAGTTTTGCATAGTTTGTTTTTAAACTAGGAAGAGTAAATGTTGTAGTTAGATTGACACTGTAATATTTTGTAATTTGGCTTGCTTAGGAGGTTTACAAATTCTTAAAATAAACACTTTTAGCAACAGATTTCCTTACAAGTTTAAAATGAACTGAAATTGCCACGTAAATTATGAAAGTTGGTAACTTTTAGTAATTTTTATTCTTTGTGTTTGGCCTTTGTGAAAAATAATGGTAACAAAAATGTTTTTAATTAAAATAATGTATTTTGAAATATCATTAGCGCTTGTGCATTTCACTAACTTTACAAAAAATTCAAAGAGGAAAATTTAAACTGTCCTCAATTTTCGCTCAAACTGTAGATCTGTTATGGAATTCGATTTTTGATTTTTTGGTTAATTTCACGACCAATTTGCACAACACAAAAGCTTTATTGCAAAAATAAATACTTGTATATTGAAAGTATCTGAATGTAAATAAACATGAGAGAAAATAGATTTTAATTATTTGCAGCCGCATTATTTCACTATTGAATATACGTACTTACATAAATGAATAAACATATTCATAATTAGGAAATAAACACTAATAACGATATTAATTGATTAAAAAAAGTAATTAATTAATTTTTCTATAATAAAACTTGTCAACTTCTACTTTTTGTTGCATTATCTGATATAAAATGAATCTTTCCAGTATTATATCAGATTTTAATTCTCTAAAAATCTGGGCCTCGGGCTAAAAGGTGTAGTGATTCTCTTATAACCACGTGTTCGGTCCTCTTTGTTACAAAAGCTCCCTTTTTTAATGCCTTCTATTCTATATACAACTAATTCCATTCATTTTTTTGTTTAGACGTTTTCCGGTTCCTTTGTAATGATAAATTGCACCTGCTTATTCGAAGACCCTCTCACGCTCTTTCCTCGGTTTTTCGTTTTTTTTTTCCTGCGCGTTGCGTTAAATTTTAGAAGCTTTTCAGAAAACTGGTTTCACCAAAAAAAAAAAAAAATAAAAAATTGCGCAGTGTTTTTATAATTTTTGCCGGAAAACATTAAATATACAAAATGTTGTGTGAAAGGATGTGTTGCGCTTTATTATTCAGGTAAGGGACCAACGCTCACCCTTCTAAGAACATGACAATAACGAGGGGCCCTTACGAACCTCCTGACCACGCTAACACATTTGACCTTGGTTTCTCACTCTTTTCAATTTAAATATTTGCTTGCGTAAGCTTGTTGACACACGGCATATTTCATTTGTTAGTAGGAACCCGAGCGCTGTATTGGAAGACACGAAAATGTAACTTGAGACAGTATAAATATTTTCTTAAAAAATATTTACGGATGCAGTTGCGGTATGATTTTCTACGAAATGTTTGTTTGTAATTAATCTTTATTTTTTTTGGGACGGACGAAACGCAAAGAGATAAAATATAAGTCCTTGTCAATGTTCAGAGTGTACAGGAAAGAGCCTTGAATCATTCAAAACAAGTGTGTGTATCTTTTAAGTCTTAAAAAATATTGCAGACAAATGATGTATGTCTTTCATCCTTTTTTAAATTATGATTAGCAAATTTTTGTATTCCAAGAATTTAAATGATTAGCAGCAAATTTTAGGTAATATAGCAATCATAAAACTAACTGATATTCATTCAATGATTTTACTAACAATGATTGGTCCACCACCTATTAGATTTCACGAGACAGAGCTTTTAACCGGCCCAGGCAACGTAACCTTTGGTGCTAGTTATCTAAATAAGAAACACCATAAATGATGAAAGGAAAAATCTCAAGGAAAGTATATTTGAGCACGCAAATACAATAGTACTTGGCCATAAACTGCGTGAGCTTGAGATTAATTGAAAATGACGTTTGGGATATAATTAATTCGCTTCCGATTTTTTAGGTAAGTGGCGCCAGCGAAAATTGCGCGTGAAATCTAGTAGGTCGTGGATTAGACTAATGATTGTCTAACATGGTGGCAGTGATGACTAACTAACATTTTATATTTGAGTACGGTGATTGGAATGTTAAGGAAAAGGGGTAGCTTCTTATAAAAGTCCGTACCAATATTTCTAGAACGGCATTTGTATATAAAAAAAAAACTGTGCACTTAATAACTAACATTTATAGCCACTATGATACATGTATAACTCATTTAATGAATATGAGTTATATATTATTCATAGTGATTGCTTCTATAAAGCCTTTGGGATCCTTTCGATACGAAAGGACTAAGCTGATGTTGCAGAAATGTGAGAAGTAATTTAAATGATTCCTTAAGCCAAGAAAGAATTTACAAGTTACAGTTTTATGGCTAAGAGTGATTTTTTTCAGGTATGAACAAACTTTTCCTTCGCAGAGCCAACGTTTTACAAAGCTATGTAACATTTTTTCGGATCAGAAAACAACATTCTTATTTCTAATGGAATTCTCTGTTCGAAATTCTGTAAAACGCAAAGTAATTTTGTTGTATAGAGCTTTTAGACGTTAAAGAAAAAAAGCCACATTCGATGGACACCCGGATATGTAAAATATTTAACAGTTAGTTCTAATTATAGAGAAATATAGAATAATGTTCAAGTAGACTTAGTTTTACTCTGTGTAAGATATTGAATGTATGTATACATAAAAGTACAAGAAATATTGGATCGGTTATGTACTATTCCAGCTATGATACATTTACAGTTGTTTCCAAAAAAGCTTGTAAACGGAAATGGCTATTTAAAAAAATAAAATCTGTAATGTGCACTGGTTTATGTTTCACAAGAAACAAGAAACTATCATAATGTATGTACAGCCCCGAGTTTTGTTAATTATTGCAACAATGTAGTACAAAGTGTTGCAGCCAGGAGCTATTTATAAATGACTTGTTAGAGATAAATACTATGGAAATTCTCATGAAAAACTATAAAAATAAGCGTTTTAAAATGAATCGGAATTTCTAATCAACAAGGAGAAACTTAAGGGAAGCAGAAAATTTAATAATGAATTACACATCCTCAAGGGCCTTTCAAAGTCTATTAGCTGTTTGGTAATTTCGAGTTTATTACAATCATAAAAGAATTCTTTATTCTTTTCAAGGTAATATAAAATCCAATTATACTTGAAAGTATTTAGTGAACCCCCTGATGGTCATATTGTTATGGAACTGCTCTTTCATGTCGCAGCCTAAAAAGTTTGAAAGTTTACATACTTAAAGATTTTGAATAAATTGAATTTCCTCATTATTCTCTAAGCAAAAAAAAAATAATATGGTGCAATGAAACGTATTACTGTAATAGCAATCGCCGAAATAGTGCAACAGATATTTCGTAAACTGATTTCATAGGTGTCTTGTTTGCTAATGTTCAAACATTAGCCAATGGCATTTCACATGTTGCTTCTTATTGCCCCAGTGGAATAGAGCCTTCGTAGTTCTATGGAAGACTCATTAAAAATTTGTTGCGTACGATAATCAAAAGGATATCTTCATTTCAGTGTTGTTCCTCCTCAAAAGGAGTTATATTCACGCCGATTTTTGAAATCTTGACCAGTCCACTCGTTGCATGTTGCTATCTAGAGACCTGAGTGGAATCGAAACTTTATATTTCTATTGAATGTAATCACTCTATATTATACATAAGGTCTTCTAAATACCTATATGATTTCTGCCTTATCGGTTTGTTTTCGTAGGAGTACTAAATCGAGAGCAAAATTTAATATTTTATAGAAATGGATTGCTCACTATTATTACTAATTTCTTCCACAACGTATTAAATTCATTTTTTTTTGTATCATTTAGTGACATGGATACGTAAAGCGACATAATCGAGAGATAAACGATGTTACCTAGAAAAAATGTTCCACCTGGAGATTATCTGAAAACTATGTCAAGACAACAAACTTATCGCAAAATAATTTTGTAATGCATTTTAAAGCTATACGTGGAATTATGTACAACCTTATCATGTGATTATCAGTAATTGTTCTATAAATTGCATGCCAACAGCTGTTTGGCGCCAAACAAACACACGTGATCGGCGCGTTACAATGGCGCCGGTGAACAGGTACTATCGTGTTACCTACGTTTTCGTGCACCTCTTTCACGTTAGCAGCTCCCGTTTTTGTTTATAAACACGCGCACACGTTTATTACTTTTTTTCCCTTCACACGAAGCAGCATTTAACATTAACACGTAGATAGGTAATTTAGATTTCGCAACTCGCCATTAATGTCGCCGCACTAATGAAATTAGGTGTTTTTTTTTCCTGCTGCTGCAACGAATGATGAACAACAACATTGGCAAGGTTGCAGGATGAAACGTGGCAAATTTAATAGCACTTAACTGGCGCTGGTCAACTGTTTTTTCCTGCGGTTTGTTGTATATACGTATTAGATAATCGCGAAAGATAGAAAGATATTAATTACTGCCAACGTGTACGCGAACATGTGTGTTCTGGTGGGTCGATAACGCGTTTCTAGAGTTTCAATTACACGTATGCGTTTTAATAATGTTTTGGAAATTGTGCCTCGTGGTATTTCAAATAGCATACCATATGAGGACATAGTTTATTGCGTTTTAAAGAAAATCATTGACTTTTATCTTTTATTAGAATGTGAGTTAATTTTACACAAAGATTTCTTGGTGGAATTTAATCGGATTGTGAAAAAGAATTGTTAGTTGGTGGAACACCACAAGGGAGGAAAGTAATCTAAGCGACTAGATTCTTTTTAACACCTGAAAAGAGACGACATTAAATTTTCCATCATCTTGATGAAGGAGTTGTCTTCTTCTCTTTCTTCATAAACTTTAGAATTAAAAATATACAAAATAATTATAGGATTGTTTACCTTTTTTTTTAATGTATAAAAATGAGGTCAACGTTTACATTAATTATAGTTTAAATTAAACCAGCGTCTGTTTTAAACTGAAATTCCAATAAATTATTTAATTTGTTATTCGTTATTTTTAAAATTACATAAGTAGTTGGTTATTTATATCTACTTATATAAAAGTGAATTTATATTGTGTGTAATAATATAAAAAAAATTGAGGCCAACGCTGGGCATTCATTATAGTTTAAAAACGGTTTGCTCGTATCATGGAACTATTTTTAAAAGTTCAGCTCAGCTGATGGGATTACACAGCGAAAAAAATATATTCTGCGTGTGGGTTTTTTATTTTGTTTTCGGCGGAATACGTTATTACTTGGAATTTCTTTTCATGCCCACCCGATGATGTTAATCTATGCATTCGCTGTCCGGAATGCCTGCGAATACCGGCGAATTTTTTTCGCCTCTTTTTTCGCTTCAAGGCTGCGTGTCACGAGTTTGAATTGTGTGCAGTTCGATTTTGTAAATGATTCGCGTATGTACATGCGGTATTTTGCTGCCTTGTGTTTTTCCGAGAAAAAAATTATTGTGCTGCTATTTATAGCTGGGCTATTTTTAGAACATGCCTTTAAAATGTGTGTCATTAGGCGTGTAGATAGATAACTATGTACACAAATGTATTACTATGGAATGACAAAAACTACTTGAAAACATTGTGTATTACTTAACATGAAAATGTAACAATTATGTGTAAGTATGGAAAATGCTTTGAGCAATAACAAATTATCTTTGTTTGACGTTAATGGGTTACAGAACTAGGCATTCCAACGGTTCAATAAAATTATGTTGTAATGATATTTTTTTTAGATTCAATACGAAAACTTTTATTACTTTTATTGTTATATGTATACCTACAGAAAAATCTAAAGGAAATACGTACTTGAAAATAAAAAAGATCTGGTGTTGACATAAAAGTCCATCCATCAAATAAGGAATTAGGAAAACCTAGGTGTTAAGGAAAACCTATACCAACTTCAAGATTTCAATGGAAGTAAAATCTGAAAAAGGAAAGGAAGCAACAGTTGTTTTCAAGAATCTCAAAATGTGGAAAGAATAAAGGCATAATTATTATGCCTTTATTCTTTTCATACTTTTCTAAACATCACTCTCTGACGCAAATAAAGCTATTGTCAATTAATTTATTGCTGTATGTAGTAACAAAGTAATTAATTTATGTATGAAGTCTAATTGATTCCAGAAATCGACCGATAAAAGTAAAATAAAATGTGAAGATAATTGTTTAACGAACTTACATAAATACTTAATCAAAAGTCTTGAATATTAACGAACGCACCTAATCGATTTGTAACGTAAACTAAAACGACATTAATCAGTGTTCTTTCATAATTTTAATTAACAAACAAAATCGAAAAGGTATTTTCCATTTAAACATAAAACATGGTTTCTTAAGTGACATTTTCGTTGATGTTACAATTCCACCAAGAGGGTAGTAAAAGGAATAAAAGGTTTTGGATTCTTATTATTATGCTAACATTTTAATAGGTTTCCTTTAAACTCATAAGAATTGAGTTTTGGGCATGCTTTTGTATAACTTGGTGAAAAAACAACCCATTTTCCATTATTATCACCTTTGTGATCCATGTAAATCGCAGTCTCTGCACCTTGTTATCAACCAATTTTACAATCCACAACTGAATTGGCTTCCACTTGGAACCACTTCGCGACTGCTTCTACTGCCGACGTTTCGTTCTCCATTACAGAAAAACTTCCTCAGGGTTGCTACTACTGCTGGTGGTGTTGCTGCTACTTCTCGTTAGTCGAAGAGACTGAGCAACAACAGTAGCAGCAACACCACCCCAGCAGTAGTAGCAACCCTAAGGAAGTTTTTCTGTAATGGAAAACGAAACGCCAGCAGCAGTGGCCCTGAGGAAGAAGTTCTTCTGCAATGGAGAACGAATCGTCGACAGTAGAAGTAGTCATGAAGCGATTTCCAACCAGAAGCCAATTCAATTATGGACAACGGCTTGCGGAAGCCTCCAAGGTAAATTAATTCACAACTATTCGGAAACGAAAGACTTTTTTTAAACATTTAACGTTTCCATTGGTTTCTTCGAAATTATGAATCCTAGAATTTTGAGCTTTTTTCCATGTAATTTAGTGTAATTTATTTATCAACCACATTTCTTATAATAAATTTCATGTGAATACATAAGCCCTCCATCGATTTTCCCATTAAATGTTAACATTTACGTGGTGTTCATTGAAACTTGTGTGACACCTGACACTTGATGGATGACTCCCGCAGTGCACCCAGTTTTACACCACCATGACTCGCTTTCCCGTGCTCACGTGCAATCGCCATTTCTCCGCC
This sequence comes from Serrognathus titanus, assembly GCA_039766575.1. NCBI lineage: Eukaryota > Metazoa > Arthropoda > Insecta > Coleoptera > Lucanidae > Serrognathus > Serrognathus titanus. Next base: position 7,853,226 of record CM077912.1, read on the forward strand.
GAAATCTCCTATTACCGGCACGGCGTGATTAAGGTGTTTCAGGTTGCTTGTTTAGGAGCATTTTTGCAGCCCTAATGAACGGGTTCGAACACGATCGCGTGGTCTTGGTTATTCAGTAGACCCAGTTTGGCTAAATAATTGGTTTAAACGAAAAGGCACAGGGACACGCATATGGCGTTTCAAATAATAAATTATCCTCACTTGAAGTTTATGGTACACAAATGTTGCTGTGCGCCTTAGAAATTAAGCACCAATTAATTTTTTATTCTTATCTTGATCGTGAAATTCGCATCCTTCTAGTATGGGGGGTAATGAGGTAAACGGTCGTAATGAAAAAATTATCTCCTTATCTCATGTTGTTTATTTAATTGCAAACACGACGACTTACGTTGCTGGCCTTGATAAGAGGCCGCTTATGGACAGAAACGTACGTCGTGGTTGTAATTAAATGAACGACATGAGATAAGGCGATACTTTTTCATTACGACCAATTACCTTATTACTCCCCAATTATAGAGATAAAACTGCATTAATTAATAGTTATTTTCACTAGAAGTGAGACTAAAAAACTGAAGATTTTAAAGAGCAGTGAGCAATTATTTTTACTTTTATGAGTATTTACAACATATTTTCCTTTGCTTTCCATTTAGCAAATTGTTGACACGTCATCTGGTTATAGCATTCCGCGATTTTGTGATGAGTTACATTAAGTTTTGTGTATAGGCCTGAAGTGTTAAGTTGTTCAAGGTAAAGGTCAACATCAACTGATGCCAGACAACCAATCGTTATTATTGCCCGAGACGATTACTTGGAAGTGTTCGAAAGGGGCACAGACGTGGGTGATTCGATTGACAGCAAACGTACCAGGCGATTGCCTCAACATCGCCAGGCAACTTTTTTCGTTTTTAGCAATTTTGAGACGATCAGATTGCGGTAGCCAGATTACCCGAATATCGCCACCTCTGTGTACCCCTGAGGGAAGATACCTGAACTTTGGTGTAATGGTGAATGGGTGTATCATCACCTTTTTTATTCGACCTTTGTTATTCGCCAGTTTCTCACAAAAAATAGTATTTACAGTGTTTTTATTTTGGTTTTCCTCTTTTGTCAATTGTATTTCATTATTTCTCAAAACTATTTCCTGCCTCTATTAAACAGAGTGCTGCGTTTGTCAAACAATTTCCTTTTTTGGCAGAAGCGGTTCCTTATTTGTCAAGTCAATTTCACGTTATTATTATGTAAATCATAATGAATGCTGGTAGAAGACAAAATACCAAAATCTTCAACGAGGTACGTACTCTTATTATCAGAGCAATGAATGAGGGTACTTCGGCAGTCCAAATAGGACGGCAATTTAATGGATTGCCAAACATTGTAAGGAAAATTTCCCTGGCGTACAAAATAACCAATGAGGTGAATACGAGAAGAGTTGGGCATCTCCCCAAAAAATTTACTCGAGAGGAGCAAGAAGAAATTTGCAATTTGATTGATGAGGATTGCACCTTGATACTGAAACAAATAAAAATCAAATTGTTAAAGCAAAATCCACTACTAAGCTTATCGTCCATTGGCAGAGCGATAAAGGAATTTCACTATTCTGTAAAACGCGTTTCCTTTGTGCCAGAAAGGCGTAACACTCCAGATACTATCCAAAATAGACTCGACTATGCTGTTCAATATAACAGAATGATGATTGACAGATAAAAATTTTTTTTATGGAAGAATTTGGAATTCAAGTGAATTCTAGAAAATCATATGGAAGATCACAGACAAAATACAAGAGCCACAAAGTCAAGGCCCAATTAAGAGGCCGTAATTATTCGGTTGCTGCTGCAATGTGTATTAATTCATTATATTTATTCACCGTTCAAGATAGGCCATAAAATGCAGACCACTTTGGAGAATTCTTGACAATTTTAATTGATCACTTAGGCGAAGATTATTTAAGAGGCACATATTTTGTAAAGGACAACGTCAGAATTCATAGAACGGACGAAATTCAACAACTGATAAGAGCTCATGGACATGTTCCAGTTTTTCTGCCCCCGTACAGTCCTTTCTTAAATCTCATTGAAGAGCTGTTTAGCCAATGGAAAAATAATTTAATCGCGAATGAAGAGCAACTGTATACAAAAATTCATGATGCTTCTGAAGCTATAACGCAAGGTCATTGCCAAAATTATGTTTGATATATGGAGACATATTTGGGAGATTGAAATTTTGAACTAATTCAAATTTTTTTATACATAAATATTATCTTACATAGCATTAGGCCCGATTTATTCACTTTCAATTAAATTTATTCTCTGATTTATTGCCATAGTAACAATTGTACAAATAATTGATACTATGGGAATAAACTGAAGGTTAAAGTTACTTGAAAGTGAATACACAAGGCCATAGTATAGTTGTTTTTCTGATAAATTGTGTCTTCAACTGTTTCTGTTTTATTTAAATTTTCAAAAAGGAAGAAAATAATTTGCAATAACGTGAAAGTGTTTTTACAAATAGTGAATCTCATTTGACATACTAATGTCAACGTGATGTAAATATGAAATAGTTTTGAGAAATGGTGAAATACAATTGCAAAAGAGGAAAACCAAAAGAAAAACACTGTATTCTCCGTACTAGCCTGATTTGGTCTCTGCTGATTTTTGTTATAATCCCAGGCTCAAACCCTCCCACTCAAGTGGCTAAGGTTTGACACTGTGGAGGAGATCGTTGGAAAAAGTTTCAGAAAAACGCGTTTTCTACTTGCTTTCAGCAGTGGAAGCGCCTTTGGGGAGTTGTAATGTTTCTTAATAAACTTATTTAGAAAATCAGTCCTTTTTGTTCAGATCTCGTGTATAAATGTTATTCATCAGTTTTGCAGGTATGAAACACCATTACTATGTACTCAGGATGAAGTTGATTTGATTGTACATTCTCTAAACGTTTGGTGTAATATTGAGGATCAATAAAATTGCATAAGCAAATGACCTGTTGTTGCGCTTAATGTTGTTGTTTCGTTCACAAATAGAAATACCGGAACTTGCAGTGCAGTTTCATGAAACAAATTTTCCATTAGAATCCTTTAAAAGAAATTCAAATAAGGACGTAAGAATTCATGCAGCCAGAACATAAATCAAAAGAATAAAACTTCACTTTAGTTACCTCTGATATTTTCATGATATGGAGTTTAATTGCTACTTAATATTTATTGATTTATAAATTGCGTATACTAAAATATGAATTTAAGAACCCACCTTGGTATTTACTCAAATTCATTTGCTTATTTTTTCATTGATTAATTTGCTGCTTTCGGATTACCTTCTATCGACATAATTTTGCAATTGCAAAGGTTTATTTTAGAGAGGTCTTATTGTATATGCGATCATGTTTATGCATCTTCTATTTAAAACGTCAAAAGAACAAATTGCAATAATCGCGTGAAACCATGTTAGCATATAATAGTTCTTTCAGAAGGACGGCAAAAAAATGAATGTAAGAGTTAAAGGACTTGGTTTTTTGCAAAGTGCAAGGCTCTTTACTGAATAAATACATTAAAGCGGCATTGCAAGGTCGCTATAACATTTTCTATTATTATCACTTTAATAGTGAATGCAGGAATGCAGAGTGATTCATTCTCAATGCACCGCTGGAATTCGTTTCCTGTGGTTTGGCATTAAAAATTGTTAGGTAATTTGCGTTATTGTGTTCGCTGTGTTTTATCTGGTCGCAATCTTTTTGTTTACAAATCACGTTTTTGCGTCGAGTTATTTCATTTATTTAAATTTTTGTTTGGACGTCGGGAATAATAAAATCGATCGACTTTGTTTATTAAAATGCTCGCACGTACATGAATTTCATTCATTCCGGGGCTTTTTCAGAAGGGAAAAAAATGCATTGTTTGTTTCTGCACGACAGGAATCCAGAAAGTTCGGGAAATCGATATTACGTACAACATACGTACCGAGAGAACAATAGCCGTGTGTTAGAATGTTTCCTAACAAGAAATAAATCGAGTGGGTTATCGCCGGCGCCACAATCAGGTCACGACGCCATAAACGGGCGCCGCTCACGTCGCCTCCTCACCTGTGCTCTCTTTACTAGCCGTCGCACCTGTGTCACATTATAAATCATTAGGATTACGTTAGAGAGCACGTTTTCTTGGCTACTTCTTTCACATAAATATATTCGGAGGTTGAATTCTAATAATAAACAGTCGTTATGTTTTTCATGACAATAACTAAATATAAATTGCGTTCGAAGATAGACGATTTAATGCTATGACGGGGAAGTACTCAGGTATGTTTACGTTACAATGTGGGTTAACTGCATTATAAACATTAAAGGCCTTTTTTCTCTCGACTTTATGCGAGAGCATGAACTATTTATTACATTTAGACATGCACATGCATATAAGTTGAATGTTGCTTTTTTAATGAAACAAAACGCTTTCATAAACATATTCTAAATATGGTAGAGTTTCGTATTATCTCATTTTGTACTTTTATGGTTTGGAAGATAGTAGATATTACTTTCGATGACATCAATTTGGAGATACTTGTTTGTTTCAAATTTTCTGAAAAGTAGGAGGGAATTTTGACCTATCTAATCCTAATCAAGGTCAATTGCGAGATAAATTTTTAATCATCTGATCGCTTGTATCGGTTGTAACGGAAACAGAGAGGTTTAATTGATAGATTTGCACTGATGAGATATCGGAAGTATCAGCCAGTTTCAGATAACGATGGCGAGTATTAAATCAATTCTACGATTTATAATTTTATGTAATTGATAATTTTAATCTTATTTATCAGTTCCATCGAAGCTGATATCACAATTCCAGGTCGAATGTCCAACTCTATATGACGCAATGCTTAGGCTTTCTGTTATGTAAAATCTTGCTCAGCTTATTCGTTCAAATTCATTTATATTAAAAAAAATATTACAGTAAATGCCTATCATCTAAACTGATATAAAATAAAATGGAGTTCAAATAAATTACAGGGTGTGATCAATAAAAACAAGCACGAATCTTTCAGATGGAATTCTAAAAGTATCCTACGATTAATATTTGCTAGTTGACTGACTGATCAAACTATATGAAATCATGGAATTTGCACTTGAAATAATTTCGTTAAGCAAAGAGCCGAATTCTCAAGGAAGTGTTTGTCTGGCACGCATTCAAGTAGAACAATTTGCTTTTACATTTTTCTACGTTTGAAATGTCCGGTTGCTAATTAAGCGCAATACGTTGCAGAATCTGACGATCTCTCGGGCGGCGTTCGACCGATAGCAAAAAAAGAAAGAACTTTAGTTTCCATTTGCATGACAAACAAAGCGTGACAGTATAAGCTACCATTAACTCTGATTGTTGCTGTGGCGCAGTAAGTACAGTATGAATAAATTAGGGGAAACTGTTTGCCGAGCGAAAAGTGCTTCGTTTTTAATTATTCCGGAGGCTAAATAGGTACACTTCACGTAATTGTGAGTGTCTAGACAGGTTAGAGTATCATTAGTGCAATTAGTAATCAGATGTGGCGGGCCTTCGTTCCTACGTCGTTTGCTCATGTTTCAGGCGTCGGGCCTGCCAAATTTAGATCAAGGTCCTGCGATGCATTCGCGCAGCCGTCCGGCGAAGATACTTGTTACATTACACGCTTAGATGGCTGCGCTGATGTCCACGATCACATCCCTTGTCGGCATTTCATTTTCTCCAATGTCGAAACCTTGCCTCTGTGATCTTTACTGATGAATGCAGAACCTTCATGCTTCATATTTACAAGGCGTTCCATATTTATTCAGATATACATAGTTGTAATTAGTGTCATGTTATTGAATGTAAAAAATGAGAAATGTAATTTGACACCAATACTTCATGAATATCTTGAAATACTTGAATATAAAGAAAGGAATCGACACTGTAATACATAAGACTACAATGTATCATGATTTTGATTGCGATACTGAATAAGTATAACACTTGGTATGACGCTAGAGTGTTTTCAAAATTGGAAATAAAGTGAGTTTAGTGTAATCTACAATAAATGATCCATTTGAGATGGGTTAACAGTTTTTTTTCACGAGACTCTTCAAAGAACATCATATTTAATTAGTTTTATTACAATGGGAGTCAGGAGCGAAGAATATGGACCAACCCCCGTAAAAGTAGTGCATGTTACTCACACAATTTTGCAAGTGCATGGCTATTTGAATAATTTTTTGTTTAGAAATGTTCAAATAATGTTTCTAAACATCGAAAAATAAGTGAAATCACAAACTATCGTCAAAGATATTATTGACTTATCTAGAAGTACCCGATCTGAAGCTAGCTTTTCAATAAATTTTATCATATTTATTTGACGAATATAAGACTTAAATTAAAAATCATTTGAACGTACTGATTGAGCTTCAAATCTTAGAAAAAAAAAAGATTTAACACGTGTAGTAGAAACACAATCTATTGTTGAGACAGTAGCAAATATTTCAAGCAGTAAGTATTAATAATGGTTTAATACTTTCCTCGAAATCGATTTCATGAATGAAAAGGAGAAATGTTCGCGCTTTGTGTTGCTTTACACGCGTTCACTGTGTGTTTGTTGTGACCTTATTCGTAAAACAAAGAAGCAGTGAATAAACGGCGAACCTTGATTAAAAGTTAAAGAGGACCAATGAAACGCTTTGAAGTTTACGTTTACGATATGTGTATCTGTTTCGGTAACCGTTTTATTCTGCCCTTGAACTAACCTTTCATAAATAATAAAAATCTGTGCTCGTTTGATAAAATTAAGATCAACAAAACATAAAATTAGTTTCGCGAGCAAATAGAATCAAACGTTCTTTATCGCCGGTTCTCAGAAGCTGTTTACAGGCTCCATTAATAAATAATTTATTTCATGTTCTTATTTATTAGTCATGGACTGGGTTGAAAAACGCTCTGACATAATTTTAATGTGTGTTGTAGAACATGCAAACTTGCTAGGACGTGTGGGTTTAGAATGCAATCAGCTGATGATTACACATGGGTTACCAGCGACCTACATACATGGGGCGGTAAACTCCACAGCTTTCTATTTAAATTAAGCGTGAAAAGGTGTCTTTCTCTTCGTATGGCGCGTGAAAAAAAAAATCAAACCCACGATAAAAATAAGCAGCCTTGTAGAGTTTAATGCGCGGAAATTTACACATAGATTACCCGGCCGCAGTAAAGTTGCATGTACGTTTTAATTGATTTTTTAAGTGCATTATAAAACGTTTTTTTTTTTTCATGAATATATTTGTATAATGCTGTGACTAAAATCGAAACAATCGACCATTTTTATGATGCAGAATTCAGTAATCTAATTTACATATAATGTACTGACACACAAAAAAAAAACGATTGGAACAAATTTCAATCTCTCCGTACCTCCTTGGTAAAAACTGTTAAGTTAATCCTTCAAAAAGAGTAGCATGCAATCGTATGGTTGAATGGAACGTCTTCAGGATTGGTGATTTCAAACCTTGGAAAATTTCAGACACATTTCCAAATTAATTTTGAATGCATTCTCTATTTAATTCCCATCATTATTCATGTGCAAAGTTCCGCTCCTATCAGAATATATCAGACAAATGGTGAAAAAAAAAGAAAAGATTAACGCACTCGTTCTTCCGGGATGTGGTTTTAATAATTATCACTGATGTATTACGCGTTTACAGCAACACATGTCATTACGTTACGCTTTTGTTATAATTTTTTTGTGAAATTTATAATTTTGCTTTTGAAGTTCGTTTATAAATGAAATAATCTCACGTTAGTAATTAGTAATCTTTAAAAATCTGAGAAATTCAGTTTTTTTTCACAGAAGATGATGCACAGAAGCTAATGATTTTGGATTGTAAAGGGATTTTGGATTGTCAATGAACAAGTTTGTGTTTCACTTTTTCACATGAAAAATTAAATACTTTTTCTTTCCAAGTTTTTGTTACCTTGGTTTTTTAAGACGTATAAAAGAATAGTACATGTATTGATTTATACGTTTAGAAAAGTGATAGTTTTCCAGTGAGTGTAAATGTTTGAATTCACGAGTGAGCGTAGCTGACGAATGGATCAAATTTACACGAACATGGAAATTCACTTTTCTAACGTGTAGATCATGCTATTTTTTCGTGTAGTTGACGAAAACATTATGAGAGTGTCGATGAATAATAATATGTTCTCAAAATATGTCAAGCATTTGTTGACATAGTAACAAAACATATGAGCAAGTAAATAATTTGTGAAAAAACGTTCATCTAAAATGAGTCAATCAAACGAGAATAATGAAGAAATTGGTATCAGAAGCAGAATCAAGTTTATTACCTAAAAAGTCCAAAGCACGAGAAAACTTACCAACAGTTCTGTGGGTGGAGAAAAAAAAATTGCGAGGGGCAAATGAAGATATTCTAATTGCGTACTTTTTTATTTATAAGTTCTATTAGCACTGATTTTTAAATATCCTTAAGTGAAAACTATTAAAGCTTCAACACTATGGTCAGTGTACTCGATGCTGAGAAGTACTTTACAAATAAATGAAGATCTGGATATTTCTGCATATAAAAAATTACTGGCTTACCTGAAACGTCAAAATGATGGTTATGTGGCAAAAAAATCGAGAATTCTATCGATGGATAATGTGAAGGAGTTTTTAGAAAAAGCTCCTGATGACAGTTTTCTGCTTATGAAGATAGTGTTGGTAATTGCTTTGCATGGAGCATGTCGGGCGAAAGAATTACGTTTACTAAAAGTGGATGATGTAGATGATTGCGGCCATATTTTGGTCATAACATTACATGACACGAAAACAAAGAAAAAACGAGTCTTTACAGTTACATCGGAAGATGGAGTAAACGCAGTTGAACTTCACAAAAAGTATTTGAATTTGATACCCAAAAATGTGGACCATCGCAGACTATTTATATTTTATAGACAGGACAAGTGCACAAAGCAACCGATTGGTTTAAACACTTTCTACAATTTACCAAAGAAAATTGCTGCGTACTTACGGCTACCGGAGCCGGACAGCTTCACAGGCCATTGTTTCCGAAGGACATCAGTGACCTTTTTTGGTCGACAGTGGAGCTGACATCCAAGTTTTGAAGAGACGGCGACTGGAGTAGTGGTGCTGTTGCAGAACCCTACGTCGAAGATAGTATCGAAAATAACGTAAAAATTTCTTGTAATTCGACTAAAAACAATCATCGACCTCTGAAACATCAACATCAAAAGTAGCAGCAAGTGAAGTAATAAATTCTAATTGGTCAGTGCTTGCATTGCGGTCAGTTTCCTCATATTCTGGTGTAATATTTAACAATTTAACAAATTGTTCATTTACAATTTATGCTAATAAATAAAATGAATGAAAAAAAGTGTTGCTAACTGAAATCGTGAAGAAAAGTGTTGCTAACGAGAAAAGTCCCACTTTTCTTCAGGATTTTTGATGTGTCACTTTCTGTCAACTACACGAAAAATCATAGTCTTGGTGTAAATTAAAAACATGTTGATCATTTAGCCTAGAGCCTAGACATATCGTTTTAGTTTACTGATGAGCCTATGACTCATCGATGAGAAACTGTTTTGTTTTTAAGCAAATCCTTATTATTTATTTTTCCGCATTTGTATGTGTGAAAATGAGAATGTTTTGTAGAAATCGAGGATTGTGGAACGAGAACGTTTTGCGTGGAATGCTTGAAATATTTCAGGCATCTGTGTTTACGTTATTGAACTTGTGCGATGCGTTGTGTGTTTATATCGAAAAGCAATAAATTTCCCTTCCGATCCGTCACGATAAAGTAACATTTTTCATTTGCGACTGTTTACTCACTCGACAATTTAATTGCCCCACGAATTTTACGCTGGGGTGTTTTTATTTGCCCGCGTAATTAACGTTTGCTTAGCACGCTCAGACGGCCGGGAGGATGAGAAGAACAAGGCTACGCGAAATGTGCATTTTGTTTGTCTACGCCTTGTTATTCTTCGCGTGTTTTTCTCTTGGACTGCAAACATTGATTATGTAGGCACTCGGGTATCGGTTCGTGCAAAAGTTTGCTCTCAGCTGGTAATACGTCAGTGAATGGTACTATGTAGTGTTCACTATGTTGTCACATGTTCCCATTCATTCTCTTTACAAGTTTCTCTTCGCCGTGCAGGTAATTTATAGCCTCCTCTATTGTTTATATGTATGCATTTATTAATGCACTTATCATCGATTTTGTATTTACTTACGAACCGAGGATATTAAATTTACATTTATGTATTGTAAAGCGTAATGGAAGTATAAAAACAAGGATACTGCTAATTATAGACGATGAACAATGATAAATTATTTTTATTTGTCGTGTAAGTCTGCGTTTGCATGCAACAAATGGATTATTTGACCTGAATATTTATGCATTTAATATAATGACCATCCTCCTCCTATTATTACGGAAAATTCTTTTTGTTTTACAATACATTTTCTATTGTTTTTATACTTAACATTGTACAGAATCAAAAGGAAACCTGATTTTGGAAGATAATTTTCATTGAAAACTACGTTAAGTAAGTAAGGAAAGAATAAAATATACTGCGATAGAACTAATATTTACGCTGTTTTATATACACGTCCGTTGTTTTAATTCCTTTGATCTTTCTTAATGACATACATATCAGAAAAACATTATTCGTTAGTTCGTAGTTTTATATTAATTAACGTGCTCGTATATAAATAAATATCACCGTGCATTCAAAATAATGGAGTACACTGTAATTTCCTCGAGCTTACCAATTATTTACGTAAGTAATAGGGCCTATTTATAGACTTACGGACTTCTAATGCGTGGAGAAAAACAAAAATCGTAATAAAACACACACGTGTGTTTTCTCACGGCCATTGTAGTTTAATAATTTCCCATCGCCCCCCCGGAATAACTAAGTAAGCGTGTCTTATTTTAATTTTCCTTTGCTTCCTTTCACAGTTGCGTAAATAAGGACGGGGAACCTCCCACAGCAACAATGGAGGCAGAGAAGAGAATTCGGAGAGAGATCGCCAATAGTAATGAGAGGCGAAGAATGCAGAGCATAAATAATGGGTTCCAGTCTTTAAGGTCACTACTACCCCATCATGAGGGCGAAAAACTTAGCAAGGTAAGAATTTTCATGCAAAACATTTTACTTTTGTAATTCATACAGATACAACAATTCTTGGAAAATTTAGTAGGTACTTTGAAAAAAATCATTTATTTTACAGGATTAGGCATAAGTATAACTTTCATTATAAAACATTTTTTCTCATATCTTTCAAGTCTTCTAAGATAGTTGGGTAACTATGGAAAACTTTGGTCTTTCGGATATTTCCAAAGAAAAAATCTGAGGATGTGGACATCTGGTCTTTCCAAATCACCATTTTTAAGGCTAAATTTCTTAGATATTTTAAGCGTTCAGTACAAACGATATGTGATGCCAATCTATTGTGAACCGCACAAGTTCTCTGTGGTCAATCCAACTACCTCCCAGAACGTAACCTAAAGGTTTTCCTATTGGGTCATTTTTAAAATTCTTAATTAGAGTGAGCCATGACTTTCGAGATTAATAAATTTTATTTGAGAAAGAGAAAGAATTTTATAATTGAAAAAATTAAATACTACTGGGACTAGCTTCACAGTCTGTATTCAAACTGCATCGATACACGCAGTTACCCGTCTTTTTAAGCTTTCGAAAGCACTTTCCAAACATTGTGGCGTAATTAAATTGCAAGTATTCAAAATTACTGGTGCGAGTTCATGGAGATTTTGTGGGTTATTTCTAGAAATAGTGTTTTTCAGATGAGGGAAAATAAAAGTAATCCATGATTGTTAAATCTGGAGATCTCGCTGGAAAATCAACTAAGCGATCATCATAAAATTCTCGCAAATACATTCACCGACACTTTGAGGATTGCGTAATTCATTGCGACAATAATTTTTTTTATATAATTTTCGACTGATAATTGTTACTTATAGTTTTCTTGGTTGATGTACATCAAATAAGGCCAAAAATAAATAAGACAAACAAGATTTTAATAAAAGTAATAAAAACTGCTAAATTGTAACTTAAAGAAAAATGCAATCGAGTATTGCCTCTGCGAGCCTGTATTATAGCCTGCATACGTTGTGGCATCGACTCCACCAAGTGCCTAATCCCTAAATTTTCAAGTGGATCCCAGTCTTGCTGAAGCGCCATTGATAATTCTTTTAGGGTAGCTGGGGCGGGACGCGAGCTCTAATGTTCCTTCCTAACATGTCCCAAATATGTTAGATGGTATTCAAGTCGGGATTTCTCGGAGGCCACTGCATTCGGTTAACACCAACAGCGTCAAGAAATTCATTAACAACTCTGGCGACATGTGGCCGTGCATTATCGTGCATCAACATAAAATTGTCGCCAATAAAAGGGGCAAAGGGTATCACATGATCTTGAAGAACATTTTCATTGTACCTCTGAGCGTTAATAACTCCCCTATTTATTACAACAAGGTCTGTACGTGCGTTCGCAGAAATACCGCCCCACACTATAATCGAACCTCCGTTGAAAGAAACAATATTACATTGAGAATGCCGTTCGTCGGTCCTTCTCCACACTCTTCCACGACCATTTGGCGCTCGTAGGCAGAAGCGGGACTCATCATTGCAGAGTACTTGACTCCACTGCCCTATATTCCAATGAACATGTTCACGAGCAAATACAAGGCTGCTTACTCTATGCTGTGTCTTAAGCTCTGGGCCATCTGCAGGTCTTCTTGCCATTAAATTAGCTTCATTCAAGCGTCTTCTGATCATTCTGTCACTTACATGCACATCTCAAACCTCTGCAAGACGATTTCTGACTCGAACAGCGTCAAATTCCTATTGCGAAGAATCGTTAGGGTAAGAAAATGGTCATCTCTAGCGCTTGTATATCTTTGACGACCTGTTCTAGGGCATCGATTGTAAGATTCAGTTTCCAAAAATCGCCTCCACGTTCTGGAGACACATGATTGAGAAGTTCCAAGAACTTGTGCAACGTAACGTTGAGACCGACCATCCTGAATCAAAGCAATTACTCTTGCTGCATCCACTGCAATAATAGCCATGAAAACAACTTATTAATGACAAAATGTAAACAAATTATTAAATTAAGTCTTTAGAAACCGTTTGGAAAACAAAAAATCAACTGCAACACAATATTGACAATGGCGTAGATACTTTTAATATTTATTTAAACAAGAGAATTTAGTTACCATGATGATGATGCTCTCCCGATTATTGAATCCTATTCACCGATGAGGAGAAAAAAAAAATGGACAAAAAGTGTCCTCAGATAATTTATTTTAAAAAGTAATAGTGAGTCGCTTTTTGTGCCGGTGAGTGTATGTCATGCTTCCACGTGCTTTATGAGGTGTTGCATTATCCTGTTGGAAAAAAAACCATGTTGGATCTCATCATCATCATACAGATTATTGACAAAAGGCTGAAGCAATTCCTCACTATATTTTTGGGCATTTATTATTCCACCAAAAAATATTAGACCTCTGAGATACAGCCATCCAATCTCCAATTTTTTCTGGATGAAGCGGATGCTGAATGAATTCTTCAGACTTTTCACTTGACCAAATCCTTATGTTTCGCTTGTTAACCTCTCCTGACATATGAAACCATGCTTCATCAGAAAAAAATGTCAGGTTCAATGCTTCGTTGTTGTTCAAGTTGTCTTGAAACCAGTGGCAATAGTTCAGTCATCAGAATGTGTACTGATAAAAGTTCTTGAACAACAGTTATTTTATAGGGGAATAAATTTAAATCCTTCTTTAAAACTCTGTGGCAAGTTGAGTAAGATAAATTTGTTTCTCGGGCCAATCTTGCAATAAACTTTTAGGATCTTGCTGCATTCGAACCCGAACGTCTTCTACCACTTCGGGAGTTCTCTTCAAAGGAGGACCACTTCCTAGTTTACGAGTAACATTACCTCTGGTTCGGAATGCAGAAACTGTATGGTAATATTTGTGTAGCAAGGTCATTATAATTTGCATGGAATTCTGGAAATTTTGCTCTAAAATCTTCGATGCAAGCCGCAATACAATATTTCCATTTACCACCTTCATCTTTTTCGGCATTTTAAAAATAGCTTTCGACAAGAACAACTTTTCGCTCCAAAGAGAACATTTAAAAAAATAAAATTGAGAAAATTCAAATTATTTGACAATTTGATGACTTAAGTCGTCTAATGTCAGGATTGCCAACAACCTTTGAAAAGTCATAGCTGACTCCAATTAAGAATTTTAAAGATAATCCAGCAAAACGTGTTTGAAAATACAAGATTTCGGCCACTCTAATGCCACGCGTTGAAAAGAACTTCTAATTAAGTGGAACAAATTGTGGAGTTTTATTTTAAATTTATTGAAAGTTGTACACTTATGCCTGGCATTGTATAATTAATGAAGGCAAAATTGTACTGTAAAGTATTCTTAGATTACAAGAAAAATTGACTTGATACATTTTGTATACATAAAAAAATTCATTCATTTGGATCGCAAATGTCACGTTTTTTTTTTTTTTAATGCAGGTAGGTGAGAATTAACACGTTAACAAGGCAGTATAAAACATAAACATAAATACTAAAGCCTAATAATACGTCGATAATTATGTCCCGCCGCATTTCAGAATCCATTACGCTGGTTGTAATTACTTTTCTCCTCGTTCTTTTTGTGGAAATTACCTTTCGTAATGCGCACTTCCAGTCTGGCCGTACAGTAGAGCGTCAGCGTGCTTAATCTGTTTTAATTTATTCGGTGTAATTACATATTTGGCGTCATCTGTTTGTTGGCACCTGTCTGATTTGTAATTATCGCGTTTTTGTTTTACGGGGAACGGCCAATTAACGATGCATGCGTCATTCAATTATCTTTTTTTTTTGTGCAGAGTGAATTTATGGAGCATCGTTGTGCTTATCTGCAGTACCTACGTCTGCAAATTAATTTTTATTAAAAAAAATCACGTGAGGTTTACAGAATTACAAATTAAAATAATGAATTACAAGAGAGTATTGTTATGGAACTCTAATGTCCGAATTCATAATGCTTCCTTGAGGTTCCCTTCAATGGGATTGTAGTAAGGCAAGTGCATTATGACAGTACCCATTTTAAAGGGTCCCTTATTGAAGGAAGCATTATGAATACGGACGTAAGAGTAAGGTCAAAGAGTTAGTAGTTCATTTTTCAGGTATAGATATTTTGATACAGTTTTAAATTCATATTAATTTTGGTTCATGGTGTTCTCAGCTAGAAATTCTTTTATGTTTCGAAAACAACACTGTTGTTTTGAGGTAATTGCAATGAGACCTTATTGGAAAACAAAATATGAAGAGGATGTCTCAAAGTTAACGAATTTTTTTTTATTTAAGTCGAATCTCCATAACCTGAATCTCAAGGGACCGGAAAATTACTTCGGGTTATAGAAATTTCGAGAGATTTCAATTGTGCAAGGACATCAGTAAATTTTGATTTATAGTTGTGGAGGTTTGAGTTATAGAGATGCGACCGACTGTATTTGAATGGTTTTTAAAAAAAGTTGTCATTTTACAAAACATGAGGAATGAATGTGTAAAGCTTAAAGTAGATTCCAAAATGATCCGCTGATGTCGTTGACAACCTGACAGTAGAGAAACGAGGACTTCAAGTGAAATGCATTATTTATACTTTAATTGTCGGTGAAAGGACTTGAAAGGAGAAAATATGCTGTTGGAATTTTTAACTTTTCCGCGACTATTACCGAATTCAATACCTAAGGATTTTATATTTTATACATTTCTTTTTACTAATTTTTAAAATGAAATGACTTATCGAAAGAAAGTGAATTAGTTAGAAATTGAACACGAAAATATTTTCCTTTAGAATCTGAATAGAATAATTGTAATTATCATTGCAGATAGTGTGTGTGGTTAAAGATTTTGGCTTCCAAGTTATAGATACTATGGAAAATTATCAAACTACAGTTTAGTCTGCCTTAACCATTGTTTTTTTTTTATACTTGCATTTATGAATTGTTAAGACTCGTACTTATCATTTATATGCGCTCAATTTTAAGCTTCGTAATTTTCATAAAATTGAATATTATGCCTGTAGGCGTAGCGTTGGTGGTTATTAATATGTATTTAGACCCGCTTAATTTCCATATTTATGCGAACATACAGGCGAACATACAGTTCAGTTGTAAGCGAGTACGGAATCAAATAACCCAACAATTTCGATTATGATACGGTGTTTCATTGCGTGCGAGATAATAACCGTGGTGATAATAATTTCCTTTTTTTTTTTCGGGTGGGCGTACGAACGTAAATATAACCTATATTTTCCAGTGAGCGCTTTATCTGTACATACAGGAAAGCTCTCATATCTCATGGGCAATTATTCGTTGAGTCATGAATGTTCCGTCGCCAGTTGGGCCGCTCAGCTGATCACTAGAATAAAAATAGTAATCATGTGTTCACGTAATCGACTTACTAACGTCTAGACCAATTTATTTTTAGATTAGTAATTTTAGTTTACAGTATTTGAGATAGTTGACCTGTTTTATAAACGTGTCCGTAAATTCGGCTCGCTTTAATTTGAAATCAGCTAACGTTGGTACGTGAATTTTTTTTTTAAATCGAATATCTTCAACACGTATGCTGACTTTTGTAGGCCCCGGAAAATTGTGGGCTCGTCATTAGAATGATCATTATCATTAATAACCTGCTTTCGCTTTCCTTTATCTAAAATTTTTGATACTCGCTTCGCTAATGGATAAAAATCTGCTTACTCACCGCAATCGTTAAAGTATGCTGGACGCGAAAACAACCCTTTATATTATACGAGGGCGAAGAACTCTTGTAACAGCTTTAAAACAAATACGTTAAACATGACTAATTGCTGTTAGATATGATTTGAGAGCAAATTTTCTTGCAGTTTTTGATTTCGACATGATGATGCAATTGATTAAATCGGTAAAAAGTAGGCAATTAATTATGATTTGAACAGATTATTGTGTTGTCACATTCTAAATTGGACACGTTCACTCTGGACTGTTACATCTCAACTTCGAGCCGGTATTTTTGGATTACGAGCGCTCACATATTTCATAAAAACGACATGACCTAGTTTAAATCTCGGCTTAGAAGGCCTCTCTCTCCGTCGACTTGCCATTACGTGGTCAGAATCCCATCTGACTGGAGTTAAAGAATTCGATATATTGTCTTTATGAGCACAAACTCTTCGCGTTCCTATAGAACTGCATTCTTTCTTAACAATTTCCTGTTACAACGCCATTCACAACAGGCCATCAATTTAAAACCGTTAGACTGTTGAGAGCCGATGCATATGTGCAAGTTCACTTGCGAAGAAGTGGGTTCATTGAATTTAAAATATTCCACATTAAAGAGTAGTTACATAATAACATTTGTTTTATGACTTTCGTGAATACGTTTTTTTCTTCTTTGCTCGGCCGCAGGTTTCGGTTCAAGTATCACACAACAGATGTACCGATAAAATCAGCGTTGTCTACGTGCGGAGGTCACGTGTTCGCAGACCACACAAAAAGTTTAAAGAGCCCGACCGACCAAAGGCTTCAGCTGATCTCACGCTTCGTTGCTTTCGGCACTCGTTTAAATATGAAATTTAATTAAATGGCATGTCATTACAATTTCGTATTCCTCCGTGTGTTAACCTATGGTTCAGTTTGACAGGCTATTTTAAGAATAGAACGTGTTTACATACCGTTTTGTTTTATTTATTTCCATACTGTGCAGACCCAGTTTCTTTTCATTACGACGACGGCGTTCGTTGGCTCTAAATTACGTATTGTGTCGGGTTATATAATCGAATATACGTGAACAAATTAATTAAGCGTTTCACGGTCATTCATTCAGCTTTTGCAGGTTCTTTTGTTCACATTACGAGGGTTACTTTGAAGTCTGGATATTTTAGGGTTGGCCTGGAATTAACCAGAGGAAATAAACTATTAAAATACTAATGTATATTAGAGGTCAGTAAACAGATGTTTTATTGTACAGATTTGAAATTCTTATACATTTTAATTAACTGAAAATTAAACAAAGTTTTGTGATTGATAACATCCTAGTTTTCTTCCTGGGATAATAGTAGAAAGAGTGTCCAAAGTCTAGTTTTCAGTTCACCAATCACAAGCAACAATAAAAAGAAAACATGTCTCGTTCTAAATTTAAGCTAACTGAGTGGCGACTGAAAAATTAATTAACCAAAAGAAAAAACAACAAACAAGAAAATAATTAAATTTAAAAAAAAAGATGGCAGAAAAACAAGTACAAGAAGAAGGGGAGAAGGACTAAAAAGAATACTGGAAGAGAAAGATGAAATAGAAGTTGTACAAGAAAAAACAAATACAGAATCGAGAAAGAAGATACAAAAAACACCATGATGATTGCAGAAACAAAAAGGAACAGAGAAGAAATGAAAGGAAAATGAGAACAGAATAACATAGAAATGAGGGGAAAATTAGAAGAAAACAACATAGAAATTAGACAAAAATAAGAAGAAGTAAATAGGAAAATGGAGGACAATAGAAACGAAATAATGTTAAATTTATTTTAGGAATTCAAAGTAGAATCAGGAAATTCACGCAAGAGACAAGAAAAATGAAAGAGAACATGGATAAAGGTAATTAATTAGAACTGACCAAGAAATAAATGAGAACTGTATACAAACATATCATCGGGGAAAAAGAAAGCGAAATATTGGAATGAATATGAACAAAACAAAAACCAAAATGAGGAAATTTAAAGATGAAAATAAAATGGAAGAAATAAGGAGAAAACAAATTGTTAGTATAGAAATACGAATGTGATTTGGAAGAAGGATCGATTACCAAAAGAGAGTGAATCCGAGAGCTTTTTACAAAACATAAAGGAATATATCAGCGAAGTAACAGATGAAAAAGGGGAATATTAATTGCGAGGAACAGTTTAAAAGTACGAAAAAAGAAACGAAAATCGTCATATCTCACGCTGTACATATAACTACAGGCTGACTTTAAATGAAAAGTCTCCCGGAACGCAATCAAATTTATAAGAGAAATATAAACAAAGCTCACAAATTAAAACTGACTATACTCACGAATTTGGCGCCCAACGTTTGAGGCAATAAAAAAAAATACAGAAAACTACCACCTATATAATTGGCGCCCAACGTTTGAGGCAATAAAAAAATTACTGAAAACTACCACCTATATATAATTGGCGCCTAACGTGAGCTAATAAAAAAATTAATATAAAAAAAAACTCGCCAATACAGAGAGTTTGGTCAAAATCTTATTCCATTTCATAAATACAAAAATATGAATTGACTATGCAGGTTATGATTCAAATTCAAGATTATTTCTTTAGGAATGGATCCGATTTACCGCAAGCACCAGCCTGTGTTATGTAAAAGTTGTTTCAGATAACACCTTTTATCCCATTCATCCTGGAATTAATAAACATACTCAGCTGATATAATCGATTTGAGCTCAATGGGCCATGATTCACGTTTTTTTTATGAATCACACACAATACGCTACACTTCGGTTTTTGATCACTTCTTCCTTACTTGCATACATGAACGTGAGTTTTAATTTTTGCCATTGGGTTTTTGTTGTCAATGTTAAAAAATCAGAGTATTTTGTGTCTTGTATATTTAAAGATTTCCTCCTCTTCTTTGATCGATTTGTAACCGCAACATGATAACCAAAACATTGACGAGAAGAAATTACATGATTGTGTAATACAAGAAACTGACAGATGTTACGAAATTTGCAACTAAAAATAGAACATGTTTTATTTAATTTCTAATAGTAATTGTAATTTTTGATATGTCTTGTTCTATTATAGTGCACTCAAGCATTTACTTTCTCGATTATTGTTAACGAGTGAGCTGCAATGGTCTACATGCATAGTCTACGGTAGAGCTTCGACAATGGCATATATGGCCCACGGGTCTGTTTTTTCGACCCGCAAAATAAGATCGATTTAATATAGTAAAGTACACTGCTCAAAAATTGAAGTGGATAATTGAATTGGTTTCCGGTTGGAACTGCGTCACGACTGCTTTCTCCTGCCGATGTTTCATTCTCCACTGCAGAAGAACTTCCTTGGGGCTGCTGCTGCTGGAGGTGTTGCTGCTACTTCTCGTTAGTCAATGGGACTCATCGACTAACTTCTCGCCTGAGGAAATTCTTCTGCAATGGAGAGCGAAACGTCGACAATAGAAGTAGTCATGACGCGGTTCCAACCGGAACCCAATTCAATTGTGGACAACGGTTACGGAAACCTCCAACCTAAATTAGAGACGCAAAACAAGATCTGTTGAATCTTTGCGATCATTATCATTATCATTATCTCTCAAGAGATTGGAAAGCGAAGATTGTAGTCAGGACTTAGAATCACTTGAAAGTGAAGACAGTGACTTCGATTCAGAAGATTCCCTTAATTCACCAAAACCATTCAACCAAAACGAGCTTAATGATTTAGTAAGAGACCTTAATCTGCCAAAAAGTGCGTCTGAATTACTAGCTTCACGATTGAAACAGAAATCTGCTGACAAGTGATACAAAAGTTTCATATTATCGCACTAGAGAGAAAGATTTACTTCCTTTTTTTTCTGGGGAGGATTATTTCGTATCTTGCAGTGATATGCGAGGTCTGATGACTGCAATGGGTTTAGAAGAGTACGTTCCTAACAACTGACGCCTTTTTATAGATTCTTCCAAGCGCAGTTTTAAATGTGTTCTTCTAAATAAGGGTAATAAGCTTGGTTCTTTGCCCATTGCGCATTCCACCAAAGTGAAGGAACAATATCCTACTACTTCCTTGGCCCTGGACAAAATTAAGTACGAAGGACATAAATGATTGATATGTGTTGACTTGAAAATGGTCAACTTACTTTTGGGTCAACAAAGTGGATACACAAAACATCGCTGTTTCATCTGCTTATGGGATAGTAGGGCTAAGAATGAACATTGGACTAGAAAAGACTGGCCTGTAAGTGAAGCTTTAATTCCTCTTAAGCATAATGTTGTTAACATTCCGTTAGTAGCAAGAGATCGCATTATATTGGCTCCCCTCCATATCAAGCTTGGGATTAATGAAACAATATATTAAGGCTTTGAATAAAAATGGGAAATGTTTCAAGTATATTTCAAGGAAATTTCCAAGTTTAAGTTCTGAGAAGCGGAAAGCTGGTATCTTTGATGGTCCACATATCAGGAAGCTTTTAAAAGATTCGAATTTTGCAATTTCTATGAACAGTGTTGAGAAAAACACTTGGAATTCCTTTGCTTTAGTGATCAATAACTTTCTCGGAAATAATAAGGCAGAAAACTATTCCCAGCTAGTTGAAGACATGTTAGATAACTACCAACAGCTTGGTTGCAATATGCGCATCAAGGTTCACTTCCTCCATAGTCATCTAGGTCGTTTTCCTGAGAATTTAGGCGATTTAAGCGAGGGAGAAAGATTCCATCAGGATATTCGGACTATGAAAGAACGCTATCAAGGCCGTTGGAATGCTCATATGATGGCTGACTATTGTTGGACTCTTTAAAGAAGTTCTCAAAAGACTGCTTATGCTCGCCAATCTTATAAAAGAAAGTTTTTATCTCTTTAAATTTACTTAGTAAAATGTTAAATTTCAAAATCTTTCATTTTTTGACAAAACCATCTCTGCTCGATATTTCAAAAACTATAGCTGTTGGAAGAAAACTGATTGTAGTTCTTCAATGAGAGCCAATACTTTATACAAAATCATGAATGGATGCTACGGAAATGCTGTTATGCGGTGGTGTAGTCATTTTCAAAATTCGAGGCGTTGCCTCTTTACCGACGAATCGAGATTTCATTTGTACACGTGTGATGCTCGAACATTGGTATGGAGAGAAAGAGGACAACGATACAATGAAAATTTAATGGCATCAACCACTCTCTTTGGCGGAGGCTCAGTTTATACCTGAAGAGGCATATGTTTTGATGGCTGGTTTTAATTAATGAAACCATGACTGCCATATGATATCACGAGCTGGTAATAGTGCCATTTACTGCTGCAATAGGTGAAGGATTTGTTTTTATTGATGATAATGCACGTCCTCACCGTGCAAGGTTTGTAAATGATCGAAGAGAACATCATAGGATTACGAGAATGGCATGACCACCCTGCTCACCAAACATGAATTTCATTGAGCATGTTTGGGCCGAGATGTCCAGGCAATTGAACCAGGTCCAACAGCCTCCCAAAAACTTACAGCAATTGTGTAGGGCGTTGCAAGCAATTTGGAAAGACATACTCAGGACTTATCAATAATTTGATAATGAGCCTTCGTAATAGAGTAACAGCAGGGGTTGGTCTGTACGGTATTAATTTTCTTTAATTAATTAATTAATTTTCAATTAACTCATTTTTTCCCATTGAAGGCCTGTTTCTTTAGATTTCTCTAATTGTGTATCGTAGGTAGCAGCATCCATCAATGAATTTGTATCGCATCAATCTGCATTTCTTTTTTAAATATCGTAGTACGTTATAAAGCTATCTGCTTTATTTCATTGATTTCAACTCTTGTTGACTACAGCCTAAGCCTACCTAAATTATTTTCTGATTAGTTGTTTATAGCCAGAGTTTGTCGACTCGTCTTCTTGGTCCCAGCTTAAAAGGTGGTAGCAAAAATTTTGTGTTTCTGTATCACGTAGCGAGTAAGTACATGTTCTTGTTTACTGTGAAATCATTATTAAATAACGTTAAACATTTTTTCACGTTCGCTATGGAATGTTACTTTATAAGGTTACCTGTCTCCTGCATTCACACGATTTTTTGCTTTCAGGAGGTTCGTTCGAGGTGTTACGTCGATTAATAAAAGCGAACAAATTTCTTTAAATAAACATAAAACCATGGTCAATTAATTGCGCGTGTTATGCAGTGAATTTTTCTTTGAGCACATGCATTAGCATAGCTTAGGCGGTGCGCTAAATCAACGATGGAGTCCGTGACTTTCGTGGCGTAGATCTCCGGACGTCTCGATCGGCGGCCAGACGGCAAAACTAGGTCAGGGTATTTTTATTCGGTCTGGCCGCTTTGTCTGCCTCTGCACGCCTATCGGCGAAATATTAGAACCGAGGACGCGGATTTACAAGTGGGCTTCGTTTTTGCGAATTATTAACACGGAATTTAATGGTTTATTGATCAAAACTGACCTTGTTTCGGCTACGTTTCGACGACGGAGAACGCCGGGTTATTAAGGTTTCTTAATTGTGTATAATAGCCTCTGATATCTTTTGACAACTTAAAGCTTTTTTCATTTCACCGAACGGGATATTTACAGTAATTTCGAGCACGTGTTCTTAATTTTGTGTTCACGCTTTCAGATTATATAATTCTTATTTTAAGCTCGTCCATTACTGCCCGACTACTTCGTCATTTGAAAAACGTGATTTCGCTTTGGTACATACAACTATTGTTTTGTTTATGAATTCTACGAATGAAACCTTGATCTCTTTATATTTACATTTTGCAGCGCTTAGGAATTGAAAAGTTTTCATACTTGGAATGTATTTGTTAATCACTTAGAGCATACTATTTCTCCCTGTATTGAATTAAGTATGTAGTGTGATTAGTATCAAAATATTGGAGTGATTTAATGATTTTGATTCGGAGAATATAAAAATTGAGCAAACCTTCTCAGTGATCATCAAACTTAGTCTAGTGATCATAACAAGTTCTTTTTTATCGCGATGCCCAATGTTTTTAATGTTGATACCTACTTTCTAAAACAAATCCTTTCTATAATTTCACAAACGATCTTCGAATCAAGTGAGTTTTAAAAAGGTTCCAAAAATACAAATAAAAAAAGTGGTAAAAACTCACACATTCCATTCCTCTTTTAAGTAATCAAAAATAAGTGACTCATTTTTAAGATATTTACACATCTGCGAAAATCATTAAGTTTCGTTGAAGCTGGTCAATTGCTATAATGGAAGGAAATGTATTGTATTTAATTAGAAATACTTTGAACGTTTATGTAATTATATAATCAAGACCAGATTTGATAAATGGAAATTCCAAACAAATGTTAAGAACATGTTCAATTTAATTGGCAATTTTTCTGTCATACGAAATCGTAATGTGGGTTTACGTGTACGTATAATAAATTGACGGAGAGAAATTGTTAATACATAAATGCGTCTTAATTTCAATACTTTATTTGGTATTAGCTAATCCATACCATTTGTGGAAAGGCCTTTTACAGTTAAAATTTGCAAGTGAAACGAATTATATAATTAGTAAAGAAACGTTATTGACTTGACAGCAAAAGTAACTGGTATTAAATGGCCTCCCGTGCTTAAGGCAAATTAATATGCAATTTTTTAACCTGTAATTCATCCGCTATTAAATAAGGACACGAATTACGCGATTGACGACCTTCTTATTTATTCGAAAATGAGATGTAATTACGTAAAGTTTGGCTCAGTCACTCCGTACATATTGGGAAATAAAGATATAATTATCTTTTTGCAGTTAACAATCTCGTTTAATGGCAACACTAAATTAGTTGATTTTGTAGTTAGATTTTTAGCCTTCACTCGAAATACATAATTATTGAATTAAATGTTAGATTTCAAGCACTACCTGTCACTCGTTATATCTGCATCATTTAATTTGTTTAAATAAGTGGAATTACGAATGTAAATTATAAATAAGTATTTGGAATATGTATATCAATATAGCAAACTGCAACTGATGACAAATTTGTTTTCGAATAAACTCGTACCAGCAACCACAGCTCAATTATACTAACACGCAATTAATTGCGTTAATTAATCACAGATATTTGAAATTTAAATTCGTATCCTCGGGTAAATTAAAACGTTCATAAACGGAAATTTCGAATGCAATTTTTGGTCTGTGCGGTGGAAATTTTGCATTTGTTAATACAGGTTTCGGTTTCCAGTTCGAAAACAAAACCCATTTTCCGCGAAAACTTCCTTATTTTAAAGCTCGCTTATGTTATTTATGTAATTATTGCGGTAGGTCGTGCATATTACAGCAACTCGGAAACTTTGCAAGTTTTATGCCTTTGCTTTTATCGCAAACACGACATTTGCATTATTCTTTTGCCGCGTTACAAGTCGCGACACTTAAATGATGTTTTTGTTTTAAGAGATTAAGTTTTTTCTAGTTGTTACATCGACTGCGCTGGAAACGCTTCAAGAACACAGCGGGACGTCTGACGTAGTACGTTTGTAATCAAGTTTAAAAGTCCGCTTGATTGATTTGGTTTTGTGGTCGGTTTACGTCCCACGCGCGCCTGGAACTTTAAATCTATTTATTCAATTGCTCCTTGGAAAGATTGGGTTACCAAAAATACCTAGACGTTGGCGCCTAATCACGTGTCATTACATGTTTATTTTAACGTTGCATTGCACAAATTGAAAATAGAACAGGCTCTGCTAGGCAATAGGAATGTTAAATATTGTTCTTCCTTTCTTCCATTTTATGTAATTAGTATTATTATTTTTCCAGCAAAAATAAAAATTACTTTTTATATCAGCACGTGTACAATTGCGCTCAGCTAAAATGACACAAATTTATCACAGTAAGGCACAGTGGGCCTGACCGGTTATTGTATCGTTTTAGGTGAACACCATTGTACATACCTATGTATAACATAAAGCGTAAATGCTAAACATAACGTAATAGAATTAGAAGAGATTAATTATTGTTAAATTTGTTTAACTTTCTCTTAGAATGAAGCGGTTTTGCAGTACACAAATGAACTATGTCAGTAATTGTGGTGCACGAGTCAAGGTTTTGTCCTGTTTATTATACGACAATGAATCGCTATAAATAAACCATTATTAATTAGTACACATTAGCGAAGTATCGCGTTGGTTGTTAATCTATTCTGGGAGTTCTCATTTCACAATCTGGCTCAATCTTTAACCCCTTAACTGGTTTTAGTCAAACATGCCACACCCACGGACCTACTTTATGCCATATGGAAACGTTTCCCTCTTCGACTCGTTTTCCCAAATTAGTCCCTCTGGATTCTGTATGACTCGTCGGCTTACAAATCAGCTGTTAATACTGTTGATTGAACTTCGCGTGGTTTGCGCGGATGTTTATGTTTTTTGCGAATGTTTGTGTATTCCTAACTGTAATAGAGACTTAAAAGGCAATCGTAACGTGAATTCAACAGTTTCTATGATGTCGTGAGTCATCAGACAGCCTTCGCAAGTCCTTAGACGTTGCCTTGTTAGGTCGAACGCCCACTACGTTCACCGCTCAGCTGTTCACACTGTCTACGGTATTCCCATGTTGAAAAGCTTGCTTACTTCTTGTTAAAGTAAATGTTTTTTAAAGATGTTTGTTATGGTGTCTAATATAATTTAAATTCAGTTTCAAACTGAATTCAGAAAGTCTGTGAGTTTTTTTTTATTTTGAGATTTTAGTTTCATAGGTAATTTTTTTGGAGTTTGTTTGAGTTGTTCTTTCAATAATTAGTAACTATTTGCAATGTTTATTTCTATAAACCGGGGGTATTCCCTTAACAGCTATGTTCTGATTTGACAAAACACCTAAACCTACTTCTGGTTATCTTAACTGGGCATCTAGTCGTCTATTATGTTCATTCAATTGTTTAGATGCCTATTTATGTCAGCCACGCTTTCTTACGTCGTGATTGTCACATTCGCCGGTCCTTTCTATCCGTTCCCTTGTTAACAATTCTCCGCGTCTTCGATGAACGAGGTGATAAACACGTTTTCCTAAAATTTTAAAAGTTTCTCTTCCGATGGGAATAGTATTTTATACAATTTCAATGAAGTGGAAAAGTAACTTTCAAATGTAAATTAATTTTTTATTGGATGGTTGCATTCGTTTACAGTTAAATCGTACGAATGCTTTAAAAAAAAAGTTTAAAGAAATATAATGTTTATTGTCATCTTAATTCAAGAGATATTTGGGTTAAATATAACATCATTAAAACTTTAACTTTTTTTTATGTGTCTTCTACGATCCTCGTTATATAAATATAAATTATTTTTAGCACCGTTTATAATTGCATTTTCTATAATTGGCATTTCCCACTGAGTGACTTTCTACGTTGTAAGTTACGTAAGTTATTCAGATCGTGTAATGACTTGATAAGTTCTTTTCCTGAGAATTTGTTTGTCAAAATCCAAACAGCTGAGTTTATTTTTATCTCTGCAGGAATATAAATACTGATAAGTCATTTCGCGTACGATGCAAAATATTATTGCACTCTAAATTTATCCGTTGTTTGTAATTAATTGATATCATTTGCGCACACTTTATCATTACAGGTGAACGAATTAGTTCTCATGACAGCATGCTTTTTAAACCTGATATTGATTGTGTCAGTTCAACCAACCTTCGTAAATGATCTAGTTTAATGTTTACGGTTGATTATGGTTATAAGTATTAGTTAGTTTGTTGTACGGTAAATAAATTTACAACATCTGTTGTCCTTGCAGCAATGTGACCCAAATGCAATAAGAATTGACGTAGCTTTTACTACGCAGCGCGTATTCCGTTGGTCATTGATCCATTGTTTTCCTTCTACGCTTCTCTTCGCGTTTAAATTACACGGTACGCACAATGTGAACATGTAACCCGTGAAAACTGGTTTCTTAAAAATTCATGCTTTGCTTGGCTTTCTTCTTCGCTGCCTGGTTGTCGGAAACTAGAGCCAACTTCTTGCGTGACTCACCAGAAAAAGAAATCAAATTTTAGGAATTAATAGTAGGGTTCGTAAGTTTTTCGGGCCTCTCATTATTTAGGTCGTTGTGTGATATTCATGAGCGTATTTTCTCATGGGAAGCTACAGCTGATACATAATTAGTAAACAAGTGGGTGAATTAATTTTTTTTACTTGAAACGCTTTTCAGATGAAAACGAAAAATTTATAAGTAGAATTGAACGACAGTTCAGTCAACCTAGATAGAAAACTTTTCCAACAGTTCATGATCCAAGTTGTATTTTTAGCCTTTAAGAACGTGAAACGGTTATTGCGTTCCAGTTTCAACGCATTCACCGGCACTGTCGTAAGGTTTAGTTTTATTATTCTTTTTATTTAGATGAACGATATCAGATGAAGATAAACTCCAAACAATGACGACAACATAAGTGAAATGACACAATTAATCCGTAGCTTTGCTAAAAAAATGGGAAACTATGCTTCCTATGTGTGATTGTATTTCGTATATGTCATGAGTTATTTAATTTTAAACATTTCTAATAATACTTCAAACCGTTGCGCTGGTGGGTTTTACTTCATACATATTCACTAGCATGAACAGAAGAAAAATAGCTTTAAAATAAAAAAACTTACCGTTATGTTGTTAAACAAATCACTCATGGTAGATACACGCGAACAGTATTGTGGAGATATTAAATATGCACGTGTTTTTTAAAGTTTGGTCAAGAAGCAGTGTTTCAACGTAACATTAAACAAGAAACGGTATTTTTATTTGTTTACAAGTTGTTCAAATGTGTAGTAAAGTTGCAACGCTAAAAAATGTCAATAATTAAGTGCACGTATTCTAATTATATCATTATTAATTAGTTTAGAAAGTAACAAGATTGCTTTTCCAAGTATAAGGAATGTTCAGAAAAAACAGAGAGAGTGTATACCGGAATTGTTCCAAATACATAATAATAAGTAAAATAGTGTGATTTTATGAATTTAAAAGTTGTCTTGTCTGTGTTGTAGAATTATAAAAGAATGTTTGACAATAGCAGCGGTTCGAATTTCTGTATGTATGTAAAGCCTTGGCCAAAAGTATTAGGTGCCTTACATTAACTCCTATATCATGAAAATCTGTTGGAGTGGAAGTAGGTACAAAATAATAACAATTTATTAAAGTAATTAGTATTTTGTTGGGCCACCTCTAGCTTTAATCACTCCAACTTTCATTTCGGCAGAGTACTTATAAGTTTATGACATTCCTCTGCGATAATATTATTCCGTTCTTCCAATAACACGCTTTTTAAAATTCCTTTAGATGTAATTGGATGCTTTTTAATGTTACGGTATAGAATCCCCCACAAATGTTCTATGGGATTTAGGTCTGGGGATTGTGCAGGCCAATACAGGAGGTTAATATTGTTTTCTTGAAACCACTACATGATAACTGCAGATTTGTGGCTGTTGATACAGAATATCTTCCATATTTGTATCACCAAACGTCTTGGAAAATGATTGCCGCAATATCGTTTCCAATACATTGTGTAAGTGTGGGAGTTCATTTGGCCTTCACAAACAAACATTTCGCCTACATTGTCGGCTGCCATACAACTCCAGATCCATTACACTGTCTCCCCAGTGTTTCACTGTTGGTACCCGCATTCCGGAAGGTATTCTTCATTGATTCTCCGCCTCACGCAAGCTACACCAGGAGTTCCAAATACTTGACAATTAATTAAAAAGACGTAGATTTTAAACACACCGTATAACTTTTTTACTGGCGAAGTGTAGAAGATGCAAACGAATTCAAAATTACAAGTAATATAAAGCAAATATTACTTCAAAATTTGATTCGAAAGGCCACACAACATTTGCCCAATCCTTCTCTGTAAAGTGTTGGTACTTTGTAGCCCATTCCAAACGAGACTTTTTATTTTTTCTGAAAGCCAAGGCTTCTTTCTTGCTTTACAATCTTTCAAGCCATCTTCATTATGTCTTCTTCTGGTCGTTCTGGCACTGATCGGTCTCCCAATTTCCTCAGACAAACTAGCAGCGAGCTCGGAAGAAGTTTTCTTTCGGTTTTTAAGTGACTCTCGAATTAAATTTCGATCCTCACTGTCCGAAGTTATCCGTTTTCTACCTGATCTTGTTCGGTTCGCATGTGATCCAGTATCCGCGTAACGTTTCAAAGCAGATTGCACCGCACAACGCGAACGTTTAATATTTTTGGCTATTTCTGTTTGTATGTTGCCTTCTTCGTGCAAGAACTGAATTCGTAAACGTAAATGTTCACTAAGTTCGTTCTTTTTAGGCATTTTTTTACAGCAAAAATGACGATATTCAAAATTATAATGAAATAAACATTATACTGGAAAGATCGTCCTTACTACAAACGCTTATACAAGACTGACTACCTATTCACGGAACCACAATTGCGAACTATCATCTGCCACATGTTTTGCAACCACTGTAAAGTACTGTGCATTATTTAAATCATCGTTTATTGTTCCCAACTATATGATAATAAAATTCTAAAGATTTCTGAGTAATATTTTCGAAGATAAATTAGAAAATTAAGGGTGCCTAATACTTTTGGCCATGGCTGTATATTTATCTAGATTTTGTCTCAGAATTTTAATATCTGTGTTTTATTATAATGTCGTAGCCGAACGTTTT
Source organism: Serrognathus titanus (assembly GCA_039766575.1). Lineage (NCBI taxonomy): Eukaryota > Metazoa > Arthropoda > Insecta > Coleoptera > Lucanidae > Serrognathus > Serrognathus titanus. The sequence continues at coordinate 7,883,634 of CM077912.1, forward strand.
ATAATTTAGAATACCTCAAACATCACCAAGTTATAATTTCTTCTTAAAATGATGGTCGCATAATTTTGAGTTTTGTTTCCTTGGTTGAAACGTTGCGTTTCAGTATTTGGGAAATTGATCAGCTAATATTGCTTGTGATTTAATTTTTTATTTAATCATGAAAATATTTATTAATAGAGAGAGAAACTCAGTTGCTTTGTATAAATAATATTTCGCATGTGTGAATTATGGTAATACATATATTTTTAGTTTTACTTCTTGTTAATTCGGTCCAAATGACAAATTAATTTTGCTTTTAACAACTCAGTGCGAATGAAAGCCATCAATATTTAAAGATCCTAACAAGTGCCTGGTAATAAAAATTAAAAAAAAAAATTACATGCAGTATATTACGTAAAAAATTCATAGTGCTTTGAATCAAAATTGATTCCTTACTTAAGACATTATGCATTTATTAGGCTGATGAACTCTGTTGGGGCCTTGGAAACTCCTAGAATAACTAGCGAGAGGCCTCAGACCGTGAAGGTTTCGGCTGGCTGCTTTGAACAAGAGTCTCGTCTAATTGGGCCCCACATAACCCACTCACCTGTACCTCTTTAACATTGTTTAGTCTGAAGAACAGGTGTCGTAATATTGTACTATGAGTGTACGCTACTACGGCGATACCGATGCAAATTTTCACTCCATGGCCAAAAAGTATTCAGTTTAAAAATTCATAACCGAGTCGTAAGGTCCGCTCTTGTTTAAGCGGAGCAGTAAATTAGACCGGAGTGGCATGGGTTTTATTATGAAACGACTTACTACGTTGTTTACGTTCCAACCGTAACAAATTTTACTCGATGTAATTTCATTCCCTCTGTTTGTAAACAAACATTGACATTGCAACACAAGCAAATTAGATATAAATATGTCAAACAGACAAAATTTAAAAAGGTAATTGTTCTTCGGTTGTCCAAAACATCTCACTCGAACTTGACGTAAAAGCGTGAATGAATTTAAAATCAGTTTATTTTTTTGCATGCCGTTTGAAAGTGACTTTTGCTTCGTAACAGACAAATTTTACCATCTTCCAGAATTAATAATTAAAGATTAGACTGATAAATTTAATTAATTTAAAATAATAAATTAAAAATTCTAAGATATGTTAATGAAAACAAGTTTCAGACAATTAATTTATATAATGCAGCAAAACCGGAGCGGTCCTTTTGTACTTTACACATACACTGAATAGAAAATAAGGATGGCCATAGTTCGAAATGTTTTATTTAAAATGCAAACGATCCTCCTCGTCGATTGTGAGATAAGCGCCCTAACCGGTGGCTGAATTTCAAAGGCAAATTTTTATTAAACACCTGTCTCCTGGTATCGCAAAAAAAGGCAAATAATTTATCGGCCGTTTTCGATTCGAAGGTCAAGCTCGCATCGGTTATTGGAAATAGTCGTCGGCGAATATAAAGCGACCGAGTATGTGCTATAATGTGTACCCATGGATGCCGTCCAAGGTTAACATGGGAGACGCTAAAAAACAGACGCACAACCTTGGAGTTGCTTTGGCGGGAAACGTTTGCGAAAGAAAAAAAAATCACACACATCCTACATACATGCTGCGATATGTATGTGTGTGTGAAGATGGGAAACTTACTATAATTCCCATGAATATTCATAAATATTTATAAATCGCTGAACAAAATACATAGCTTTTTTGATGTGAACATGGTGTTCCATGATAAGGGAAAACTCTTAAATATTTACAGTTAAACCCCATTATAATGTGCCCCTCTGACTGTGGTGTACTGAAATTTAATTTTTAACTTAATTTTGTAAGTTATAACGCACATTTGTTTGTAGATGACCCTCTGAGTGAGTCCAAAGTTCTTATAACGTTTTCTCCGAGATTATACAAAATTCAGTCCCAGCGGTAATTCGTAGTTTCAAAAAATCCGTTTTCGGGAATATCTGAACAGAAGATGATAAAACGTTTAAAAATCAACTACACATCAATGCCTAAATTTTTGCTCGATACAATAAATATTCTAATGCTTTAGAAACATTAGTATAGAAAATTGTTTTGTATATTTTGGCCTAAGTCATTTAAATTTGACGCGCCCAATGAATTATAGATTAATTCTAATCATACAGAAGAAGCCTGGGATGTTTCCAGTTACGGTGAAAATCAAAAATAATTTTCTGATTTGCAATAGCTACACATCTTCTGGTAACTGAAAATCTTTTTGATTTGAAGATTGTCCAAAAGATACCACCAAGACCTAGTTCAGAAAACAATATGCCCATAAGTGATTTCGTTACCAAGTGTTAATCAAAATGAGAAGTCTCTAAACATAGTGTTGCCATCTTTGCAATTCTGTCATTACACAGAAAATTCGTCAATAAAAGCATTTAGAAAGTTAAACATTTATAAAAAGTTAACATTTATAAAGACAACATACCATTGTAAGACCTAAAAGGAAGCAAACATTAATTTGGGATTATATTGGCGAAACAGCATCATTCTGCACTATTCAGGGACGCCTCTGAGCATGGAAAAAAATTTTTAAAAATCGTGATTCCTTAAAGACTGGAATTTGAAATTTTTATTATTTACTAATTCTGAATATTTCAATAATTTTTTATTTATTTTTTTTTTAATTAATTTATTTTATTTTATTAACATACGGCCATAGAAGATGGGTGTATATGTTAACTTAATTTAGTTTGTCCAACAGTACAATATACTAAACAGCACATAGTAGATCTGAAATTACAAATTAATATAATTAATTTACTTTAAATAACAATAAGGTACAACAATAACAATAAGGTACCTAAAAATACACATTTTGTGATTTTAATAAATTAATTAATAACACATTTGTTCGATAGCGGGGCACAAAGAATGTCTGAATGTAGCGAGAATTATACCTGGGAATGAAGAAAAATATTTTCTCTAGCAATGGAAGGCAATCGATTTCATTGTGAAAGAGCTTATAGAGAAATGATACTGATGCACAAATATGACGAGAATTTAATGAATGAACATGGAATCTTTGTAAAAGTAATTCATTATCAATCCCTTGAATTGGATACATATTATCGACTTTAAAAGAGAGGAATTTTAGAAACTTACGTTGGATATTTTCTAAACTGTTGATGTGGCAGTGATAAATCATATTACGCTACCGTATTCAAGTCTGGATCTGACAAGTGAACAGTATAGTGACATTAATGTCTCGATTTACGAAAATCTCAACTATTCCTAATAATAAAACCAAGCATTTTAAGTGCAGGTTGAATAACTTTCTCGATGTGAGGGACAAAACTCAGATGCTTACCAAGTGTATGCCCAAATCAACACGAAGAGGGGTTGAATCGAGTTTATAAACATACGAGATTGGACTAAGTTTAAGTTGAGATTGTTATTTCTGCACCACACTTCAACCCTCTCAAGATCTCTTTGGAGTGCAACACAATCGTCGCTGGAGTAATAGCACAATAAAGTTTCAAGTCGACTGCAAATAATAATTTGTCACATTTTAGTCTTTGAGGTAGGTCATTTATAAATATGAAAAACAGAAGTGAACCAAGATTTGACCCTTGTGGAACTCCAGATGTAACCCTTTTCAAGTGAGACCTGTGACCCTTAATTTCGATACTGTTGAATAAATAATCTTTGAAAAGTTGAAGTAATGAATCACCGAACCCGAATAGATCAAGTTTCCTTAATAAAATGAAATGATCTACTTGATCAAAAGCTTTGCTGATGTCCGTATAGATTACATCGATTTGGCCAGAATTATCCATACACTCAGATATATACTGGATAAGTAGAGCTAAGTTATATTAGAACGACCTCTGTAGAAACCGTGTTGCCACTCGGAAATGTGGGGTTTACTTGATTGTAAATATTATCATAGAGTATAATTTCAAAAACCTTTGAAAAATTACACAAGATTTTGTAATACTGAATCATCTACACATTTTAATATTGGACACAGTCTCGATATTTTCCAAATTTCTGGTAGACAAGATTTCGAGACTACCACATTGAAAAGAACTGAAAGTGGTTTGGCTAATATATGACTGCAGCCTCTCACAAGGAAACTAGGAATTTGGTCAATATCACAAGTCGACTTATTTTTTAACTTTTGCAAGCTTGGATAACATTATCTTCTCTGATATTTTTAACAGTGATGCATCCAGTAGTATTCCCGAACTGTGTATTATTAGACGAACTCGATTCGACAGATTTAATGTAGGTACTTGAAAAATAATCCATAAATGCATTAACTACTGAGTTTGGTGTTGTAAATACACAATCTTCATGAGATAGGCTACCTGGTATACGTGTTTGATTACGTTTCTGTTGAAAAGACCAGAAGGTAGATGGATCACTACATAAGCGAGATTCAATATTTGTTACATAATCTTTATGAGACATACGAATAATGGAATTTATTTAGGTAATACAAGGATTTAAATTTTTTGTAGTCGAATATTTTTGATAATGTCAGATGTGAACCACGGTGGATATTTATTTCAAAATGAATTTTCTTTCATGATAGGGACATACAAGTCAAAAAAAGATTCAAGCGTAGTAGTAAAGCGTTGTAGTAAAAGAAATATTTAAAATGATGTTCAACAGTAAGTTTTATTTACAATCACCTTTATATGAAGATTTTTTTCCATGTTTTCATACCCTGTATTCAATAATCTTTCATTATTTTTATTAGATATTTATTTTTTCTTTAACCATTTCTTTTCGCAGTGTTCTTCTGTATAGCTTTTCAAGACATGAACATTTTCATACGTCTTTATAATGGAAGGTTCCATCTACATTTTCTATAGTTTCAGTAAAAACTGCGTTTGTTTGTTCCTAAAAAATAAGCATTTTTTTTTGCTTGAATCGACAATAACTTTTTGTATTTTTTTTTCTGCTGGATAATGGATCATTCAATATACCCTGACTACCAATTTCTCGACATACATTTTCATATCATCCTTATTAGTAATGCGACGAGTCGAGTAGACTCGATTCTCAAAGGTACTCGGTCTACTCGAGTAACTATTGCAGTGAACTCGAGTCAACTCAAGCTCGATTCAAGTACTCGAGTACCGGACTTTAGAATTGATGTTATGCGCAAGTACCGGAGAACCAATGTCAAAATTTCAAATAGTTAATTTTAGTCTTATTTAAGGATTGTTTGTTTATATGTATTACTCTAAAAAGTATCAAATGTGGTTTTCAATCACATTCGTTTATCTCGCGCCGAAAAAGCAGAAATAAACGAATGTGACTGAAAACTACTACAAGCGACTGCTCTTACAGTGTACAAGCAATATAAATGAACAAACCTTTAGTTTTGTATTCTTCTGGTAAGGTGTTTGAGTGTGTGTGATGTAAAAACTTACGGGATGGCAACAACAAGAAGCAAACGAAAAAATATTAACTCTATTACGGGTAAAACAAGTTCGGTACTTAAACTCCCGAGTTAAATTCGAGTTTAATCAAGTACTCGAGTCTTTTGGATATGAACTCGATTCTTTTATAAAAGTATTCGAGTTGACTCGGTTCTTAAAAACGGTGACTCGTCGCATCCATCACTAATCTTTATGGGAAGGAGAAGTTCGTATAATTTTGGAAAAATCGCGCTTAAAGTTAAAGATTTAAAAGAGTGATGATGAAACTATCAAGAGTGCTCTATGCACCTACATGTTCACAGTGTTCCACCGAAAACTGTTATTAAACATCGGAATCACATATTTTGACGTCATTGGCGTATTACAGGTGCAAACAAGTAGGTATACTCGTGGCCAAGTAAATCGTTTTACGTTTCGAAGGACACGTAACCCTTAGCGGCAATATGAATAAGGACGAGGTTAATAACGATTTTAATGGCCACGACTGATACATATTACATTAATTATTTTTCGGTATTGAAATATACACGTGCTGCTTATACTATCACGTAATGTTTACATCAAAGATGATGCTGCATAGGAATGCGAAAGTGCAATCAAGATAACGATAAAAGAAACCGATGTTTAAATTCGCTCTGTTTCAACATTACAATTTTAGAATTATGTTTACCCTTCAAAACGTAATGGTTCGGCATTGGGCTAAGTTATTGTTTGTTTTATTGCGAAGTGTGCACAATGATTTCTGTAATTTAATGGTTTATTATTGGTATAGTACGGTGTGTTTTATTGCAGTTGCTATTTATAACATTCAACTAATTGTGTGCAAGGTCCGCAGTGTATTTCCCCTTCTCCGCCATGCTACATCCGGTCGCTTGCACTCCCACAATATGTATCCCGTGTTGGTTCGGTTTCCCATCGGAGCAAAAAGCCCCGGGTTTGATAATTTTGTGTCATTAACGATTTGTGCATTTAAAATACGTGTACGCATGGTATTTTTGAATGAACTGACTGATTTACGGGTACGACAAGACGTTAACACTTATCGTGTCTTGTTCGTCGGGTAAATACACATGCTAGTAAATGCTGCGCTTACCAGATTGCGCACTGCATCGTCTATTGACTTCCCGGTGCATTTGTGTATGCAGTAGTACGCTGCATTTTACGCTATACTCTAGTGCAAGAGAGAGAGGTGAAATCTACACCGCGCCCTATTGCTTACGTCACACCGTCTGCTGGACTCCCGCCAAAGTTGGAAGGCATTCCGAAATGACTTTGTTTTGATTGCAATATCAGGCGCAGGTGTCGCCTGTAACTTCTGAACATGATGACCAAGCTTTCAAACTCGCCACATGTGCGGAACTTAATAATAAAAAAAATACAGCCCGTCACGTGTTCGCATTTTCTAAATTAAAAACCTACTCCTCTCCTACTTCTACTTCTTCAGATCCAAAAGGAAGTGTGGGGCCCCGTCCATCTCTTATATAAAATATAATTAAACGCCAGAACTTGTTCACAAGCCGAACTAATTATTCGTACGTGCCACTACAAACTTGTCCTTAATTTTAAGGTGAACGTACCGGGGCCTTAGAAACGTAGTTTGAACCTGAAACTTCATCATAAAGTAGTTTCTAATTCGAGACGTGAATTTAGCACAAGCTCCCGTGCATTTTGCCATTCAACAGATGTTTGCGTCTTCGTCGATTCGTTTGTTTGTTACATCGTCGTTTGATGTTTAAGAAATTCACAATGGAAGTAGCCATGCTATCTAAACATGATTAGATAAAGCTGCTATAAATAAACTATCTCAAGTCCTGCTTGTACTCATTCATAATCGAGGAAGTGATAATGTATGTTCGGAAATATTAAATTCCGGGATGTATTACGTGCCATACGGTCACGTAGTTATAAATCATACCGAGATTAAACGTAATCTTAACTTTAAAATATGTTAATACCTGAATTATTTGTTTTTTTATGATGTTGTAGTTGACTATGCTACATTTCAGATTTGTACTCTTATCATATGACCTAAAAAGTTGTTTTTCGACAGTTAAAGTTCAATCAATGTTGTTTGTGTGTTTACGTTGACATATAATTTTAAATTAACTTGGTTGTAAGAAGATATCAAACCATTAGGATAGTTACAGATTCTATATTAATTCGATTTTGTACTTATATTTTCCGCGGAGGCTTTCAAGTTTATCTTTTTCAGTTAATAAATTTATATAATATAATTTAATTGTGGCACTTCATAACAGTCCATACTATATACTATGACGTAGATTACATCTTTAGTTGAGGTTAGTTAAAAGTTAGTAATTTTATTGTTGAATTACATGTTTGTTTGAAAGGAAATTTTCGTTTCAGATTCAATGGGTTGTGGTGACTGTAAAAAAAATGGAAAGAAAGCTCACCTTCTCCATTTTTTAATTATTACTACCAACATAAAAAATAACAGCTATAAGTAATTGATACATAATTCGTTTATTGTAAATACAGTCTTTTCCGAGTTTCTTTCGATAATCATCCAGCAAAATTATTCAACAAATTTAGACGTTGATTCATTGTTAGAAAATAAACAATGAACATGTGGTATCCGATTTCACACATTTTATGCTTTTCAAACTGAATTTAATTTCTGATTTTAGCCAAGCAAACTCATCATCATGTGGTGAATCAATAAATCATTGACTTTTAATTAATTTTTTTATTGCTTGAAAGCTTGCTATTACAGCTACTTATTTGTGAGTATATAAATTTATTCGGAATTGTATTGTCTTTTTAATGTAAGTTCGAAGACCACCTGTTTGTTTAATTATTGTTTTTTGCTTACTTTGCGTTCACAAAAAAATCATTTGGAACATCTGCACCAAGCTTTTAACAAGAAAACAAAACAAAACCTGTTTAAAAAGCACCAGAGTAAACGGTAAGTTTAATTTACAGAATACAGCTTATTTGATAAGATTATTGAGAAGATACAGGGGGTTCCCGTGAGTTGCATCCATCACAAAATGCGCATGTATTTCCTAAAGCGAGCGTTACACGGACATAATTCAATGCAACTTTTTTTTGGCCATCTCTAAGTAGTAGCAAAGGTTGAAAGGTACCAATTTTTGAATGTAACTATTTATGGCGCCTCTTATTGAATGGACTTAGTGAGGTTAATTAACGATTATTCACACACATTTGGTGATGCGCATGCGTATGATAGACATTGCCTCTTGCTGCAATACTAATTGAATCGTGTAAAGTCTGCTTAAGTAAAGCAAGGTTTGCAATTGCTATTGGCCTTATCAGTCTTTTTTTTTCTTTCAATAATTGACGCAATTAAATGAAGAGAAATTATTTTGGCCTGAGTAAAAAATTCTGATTCGGTAGTGAAAGTAGAATTTGGGCAATGCAAGCGTTTAATAAGAATGCACGTCGATGCTATTCATTACATAAGAATGACATAATCCTTTACGTTTAAGCCGTAATACAGGTGAAACGCATTATAATATTTGTTCACAGAATTTGCGCGCGTTCCTTTCTCAAAAGCAGATATGTCTGATGATGACTGTTTTTATTTCGAGAATCATTAATAAGCAATTCAAAATGTTGATCGAATTCGTAAGCATTATTTTGGCTTACCACGGTCTTGACTTTCTAAGATTGGTGGAGTCAGTGAGTCAATTCAATTCCAACGATGTATTCAACATATTATTTTAATCATACAGAGTTTATGCACTTACTGCTACGACTTCTAAAAATATGAATTAAATCTTTTTAAAACCGAATTGTTGATTAATCAAAATAAAAAATTACGAAATAAAATGTTCATTTTCAGTAACTTATTTAAGACTAGCTTTTTCTACATTTACGTTAAAAATTCCATCAATATTTACGCCGTTATCTGCACCAAGAAGATAATGCTATTGACAGTGGACTTGATGCTTCTTCGGAACATATTTTTGTACACGATGGTGTTTATCAATTTCCACGTGAACGATAATTTTGCGTCGCTCGCTGGGGTAGTGTAATCTAGTCGGCTGCCCCTTGCACGTCGGCGTATGCATCCCCAACATTGATCTGATGACGTCAGAGAGGCGGTAGTCCTGGTAACGGGTCCATATTGATCTACTGCCTCTGTGGATCAGCAGACCTGCTCGATAATGGGGCCGACCCGGATCCAATTGCGAGCAGTGCGCACCTGGCCCAATAGCCCCGTGAATTCCCGCCATGTCAAGCCGGTTACGCAATGTGGCGTGATCGTGTAGGGCATGGTTGATTCACGTGAACGGGAGCTTCGTTTGGTAATACTATAGTATTGATAGATTTTTTTTTCCTGTAGTACAGGTGACTTTCCTAAACTACCTGTAATACCTGCGTTTTAATGGCTAAATTAGACAACTACGATTTGAAGTACATAAAGATATGTTCCTTAACCCATTATTGATCCTAAAGATTGATTCATTTCAGCACTTGTTTTAATTTCTTTTAGTTTTTGAAAAAAATAGTAATCAAAGTTACATATTTGTTTCTAACTGTATTACCATAATAGGTGTTGTCTTTGAAGGTCTTTAAATGCTTCTCTTCTACTCTTCTTTTTCTGTGAATATGCTTCTCTTTTTTCTCGTTTTCATGGAATACTTTGTACAGCACAATTGAACTGGGAACATTGGCAGTGGCAGTTTTCAAAAACGTAACCACAAAATTAAAAACGAACGTCAATCAAATTAATTAAGTATAATTTTTTGTGGTACCAACAAAAATGTCACCCTAACACGGTCTACTCTGAATGCAAAAAGATCGTGAATAGCTTATATATAATTATATTCCAGCTTCCCTATAGAGGATTTAAAATATCAAGCTTTTGATTTAATTAGATCAGGACTATCGCTGTGAACGTAATTCATGAATTATTGCATCCTTCATGTTCAAAAATTCTATGACCAATCCTCCTCCTCCATTCTCTGGGTTATTAATAAAGGAAGAAGAAATCACGGGAAAGCTTATGGATTTTTAATACAATCCTGGAACGTTCTTCATCATTTTCAGAGTTAATTTTATTATCGTCTGTTCGCTCATGTTGACTCCATCAAAAATATTTCGTAAGATTTCCTTTCAAGCTTATCTTCTTTTTCTTCTTCATGATCCATGTTTCGCGGGCATTTGTAAATGATGGTTATTTTCGCTGTTTTTCTATGTTTCTTTGTCTTTTCCTCAGCTGATTTGATTCCCGCTTCGATTTGTTTCCATCCTTGTTGCAGGTTTTCTTGTCGGGTGCCTAACTTTCTGTTAAGTTCTTGTTCTAATTCCATTACTCTTCCTTAGTGTCTCCAAGTCCATTCTTTTTGTTTTGTGGTAGTTTGGAATTATTTTTGCAATAATCAAGAGATGGTCACCGCCTGAGTCACCATTTGTATAGCTTCTTCCGTTCCCTATTCCATCATCATGCTTTCTCTGTATTGGTAGATGGCCAATTAGATTTTTTTTAATTTTTCCATTGGGTGCTGTCCATGGATACCTTCGTGATCAATGATTTTCTAACTAAACTTGTGTATTTTTACGACAAATTAAAACGACGCATGGATTAAGGTGATGTCAACCATTATGGACTCAGTATTGTGTTCCTGAGTGTCCAGGCCCATCACACATTCTCAAATTTAACACCCAACTCAAATGCGCCGAAGTTTCAGTACAGGGAGAGGGTTGCCTGCTTCAAGGTCACATAGTTGCGTCACTGATCCTTACATTGAAATTACGACTTTGCAAGACCAGATTAAATTAAATAAACCTTTGCATATGTTTAATTAAAGGAAGAGCGAGAGAGACAGAGCCCGAGTCATTCATGTTGTTGCATTCTTCCTTGTATATTTCTTCAGTTAGAAGGTATTTGATGGTTCTATTTAATGATTGCAGTTTAATTTCTAGGTTGTAATGATGATTCTAAATTTCGTCCATAATTTCAATGGTAAATCCAAATTCATCCATTATTCCACCCATGAAAAGTGTCAGTATTCTTTCTAAAACCAAAATCAATTTGGACATAGCTATTTTGAATTGTTTGTAATGTGTACTCATTTTCCAATAATCTCCAAATCGCGGTAGATAGTAACTAAAAATATGTGTGCAGAGTATCAATATTTTCTGGAATGATCATTGGCAATGATCCGAGCTTTGTCTTCAAAAAAAAGGTGAAACTTTAATCCTTACAGTTTTATGTGAATGTGTTTCCCCTATCTACAACACATTTTAACACAACACTGAAGTATTAAAAATTATCGTCTTTTTTGCATGCCAAGTATCAATGGTATGTAGAACGAGAACATATGAAATTATCGCTCGCAGTAAATATAATCAGAAGCAGTAAATTACAGCATTTTGCATAAACATTATCGAATGTTAACGTACGTCCATACATACGCTAATAGGTGATAACTGCTTTTATATTCATCGTTCCACATGATGTCTCAGTACCCATAACCTCCACATCGACATATGGGTCTTCATTTGGATGGAGGAGCGGGTGTGGTAGAAAATTCCTTCTGCTCACCAACATCAATTACCGTTTATTGGCCTTCAGGACTGGGAACTGTATCAGAAAGAGCGATTAATCAGTATAGATCGCCGAGCCAGATTATTATCTCGGATTTTGTCTTGGGGGAATTTGTTTCGTTAAAGATCAAAGGTCGGGAACAACAATGAATGTTTACTTACCGAAGTTCACGTTTTAACACGACCATGTCCGCTTTTAATTAAAGGGATCTAATTTGCATTGGCTTTTAACGCCGGGGCCGCCTGCGAATTCTTTTTGTTTGCCTTTTGCCAAAACCGAACTGGGTGTTGAATTTTTTTTTTTTGCAATGATGTTATTTTAGGTAATAGCGCTTATGTAACCGTGTGTGCAAGCAATAACACCCGATTGTTTGCGTTCGTTTCGAAGCTAAGCTGGAGCTGGGTGCTGAAAATACTTGCAGTATAATCCTGGTGACTTAACAAGTACCGAACACTGGCCTAGTACATACAAGTTTATTATTAAACCAAGGTTATGCATCTTGTGAACACGTAGACAACTGCTTACTATTGTTATATACACAGTGCAATGTGAGCATGATTTTTTCTTTTTTGAAAACGTGCCAGATCGTTTTAGAACCGACAAATATTCCTCACCAATCGATTGAAAATATGTTGTTAACTCATGAATTAAAGACCTTTTTTTATTATTAAATCTTCTGTTGTTTATCTATAGTTTATTTTGATCTTATGGATTTAAAAAATTGTCTAAATTTATAAAAAAAAAGGAGCGAAATGCAATATTCGGTTGTTATTTTATAAAACTGTCAAATGCGAAGCATGTTTCGTTTGAATTACAGGTTACATACAACTTCGGAGCTTGTTACCATTTCGGTATTTTTCAGATTGTATTTGAATCCGATCGTTTTTAATATTAGCCGGGCCGGCTGCAGCGCAGGAACGAATGACAGGTTTTTATCAAACGTCAATCAAAATGAACGATTAAAATTTATCACTTTCCATGTGTGCGGATATGCACGGTAAAGCTTGATTGAGGTCGAAAATTAATTCTCGTACCTCACGGGGGACACAAACATTCGGATTGTAACACAAACATGAAAAACAAACGGCTTTAAATAATTAATTTTTTTGCGTCACATTACATTTGCGACCAATTTGATAATATTTTTGAATGTGCCTAGGTGAAGATAATTTAAAAATTTGAGTAATTTTTATTAAAACGTATAAAAAAAACTTCATCAAATTCTTATTTTTATATTATTCAATAATATTTTTAATTATAGTTATTATAATCATGTTAGAAAATTGTAAAATTGACGAGGAGATGGACGAATATTGTTTTACAAGATGGTTGCCATAAATGTTGTAATCTACAGTTACAGTTCTATACCAATTTACTATTACTTTCTCTTGTAAGTCTAATCTACCTTTGGTTCCATTTTTTGAATAATTTAAATTGTGCAGTAAATTGCATTAAAAATTATTAAATTGAATCCAAAAACTATCTGAAAAAATAGAACGTGTTCTATCTCCAACCCGTATCTGCTACCCAAAAGTATCTTATTCCACCATATCATTGTAGAAATTGTCATCATAATTTGTAGCAGATGGTACTTTTGATGACAAATTTGCTTATCATCGAACGTGCAAGATATAAATCAAGCAGGTGGTAGGTGACTTGCGACTTTGCGAAACTTCAAATTTGCAAGAGCACCCCGTATTATTATTATTATTGCAATTGTAGTTTAGGAAAGTTGAAGGTATTTTGCCGGTAACGATGTATTTGAATAACTTAAACGGTAAAATAATGGCCTGCCTTGAATTAAATTAAAACGTAAGTTTTTCCAATCCCTTGCAAAGTCCAAATTGCCATTTACTTATGATAAATGCGGCCAATTATTTACATGGCCCGTGAAAAGTCGCGCATTCAGGCATCCCTAGGTGCGACGCGTTGCGTTATCTGGAATGACTGTAATTATAGTAACCGACCGTCGTTTTTCACGAGCCTTGCAGCGCCCCGGAGTCCTGTCCGGGCGTGGTCGGCTCCGCGGGGTCTGGTGTTCCCGCCATTTCGTTACCATGGTAACCCGGCATACTATTTCTCCTGCACGTACGCGAAAGCGTGAAAGCAGAATCGAATCGAATCGAAAAATATTGTGTGCATTAATGTTGCTTGCATATTAAATTATGTTTTTCAAGTTTTTGTTATCCTTTTTTTTTATCGCGTCGACAGATACTTAAATATGTATTCGAGGGTGGAACTGTTGTAGATGAAGGTCCTTTTTTTTATTTCGCCGCGAAGAGAATAAACTCTCGTGATATAAAAGGCATTATTATTTTATTCTTGATTCGGCGCCATGTGGAGTGCAAGAGTACTGTGTGACCTTTACTCACGCCGGGTGGATCGATAACGGCGTCGGGCGGCGTCCAAGGCCGGCCGCGCAGCCCCGCCACAATCCTGGCGTCGCTTCGCCGTTCAAGGCCAGCGCCGGGACGTCACCCGCACCCTTATCTGTGCGTCATCATCAGGGGACATGCGGCAGACTGTCATTATCGTCTTGAAGTTACATTACTACTTTAATAGTTGTTCGGGATCTTTATAATTCAGGGGATATTCGACAATACTGAAAGGCAACGAAGTTTACAATTTAAATATGTACTAAGTAGGCTAAGGCTAATCGAATCCTAAGCATTTAATCATGTACGTACATTGAAAGATTATTATTTTGTTGAATTTCTTATGTATTGAAGACGAAAGCTGTTTGTTTTATTATTCTGCGAATAAAAGAGCGTCGTCAGTCTCTTAAAATAAAAAAATAATAACACTGACACCTCATTGACATATTTTGTGATAAGCGTTTTCTTCTGAAAATGATACAATGATAAAGTCTGTTTACTTCATACAAAACAAAGCGACAGTTACAGTGCAAGTGCAATGCAACGTGAAACCGCAAGACTTATATCACACATTGACATATGTAGGTGTATGTATGTGTGTGTATTCACTCAGGGTTATCCACCTTTTGCACTTATATTTATATAAATTCCGCGAATCGGCAGAAAAGGCGTGCTTGTTTCTTGTCACTATTTTTAAATACATCAGAAGATATTAGTATCAAATTCTGGATGCATTTTACGTTTAAAATAAAACCAGTGTGTTCTTATATTATCAGAAAATAGTATTTTTTTAAGATTAAATCAAAATGTATACTGCAACACGAAATTCTACGGGAATAAAGTGAATTCTATCGGGGGTGATGTATAGCTGAATTGTGCGAAATAAAGGAACTTAAACTATCTAAAAGTTCAGGGTTGGTCATAGTGGAGTGCTTTTATCGATCCGTTCGGGAACCGTGGCGGGAAGTCGCCAACTTCCGTACAGAAATCTTGTTCCGCGCCGCGTTCACGAAACCTCTGCTCCTGTAGATAAGAGCCCCGCCGCTATCTGAAAGAACATTTTTTACGCAGCCGATGGTTGAAACCGAAAAAGCACACAATACCCGACCGAAGTTATGAAATACATTTCAACTTGAAAGCGAAACGTATGCATATAAAACCCAACGCAAGTATTTAGAAAAACCACGTTATTTATAATTAACACCGCCGATGGCAAAGGAATTTTTGCCAAGCGCCGTCATCCATTCATGTTTTTATCTGGAAAATGTCGCGTGGTTATTATTACATTACATTCAATGAAGAGGCACTCAAAATACTGTACCTAACATTGAATTTAAGCGGCTATATTTAGACGGAGCTGCTGTGTTTTACTACAGAAATTCCTGGCGGTGGAAAGGTCAAAGTGCATTCGGTCACTGAATCCGGGCAAAGTTCCGGGCGCTCCGGGATGCACTACATTATTTACAACGCTACAGGCGTAAACGTGGCGTTGTTTAAGATTATTGCTGCTAACGTTATGACAAGTAATTAGCTTAAATTCTGTTAATTACACTGTTTCAATGTAATTTGTTAACACACGTTGAAAAAGCTCATACATTTTAACCAAAGCTGTTCTTGAACTGTAAAACAAATTTACCTTCAAATTTCAGTTGAGTTTTTTTTCTTAATGTTCTAAATATGTGATGACAATAACAATACAACTCAATAGTTTGGTTAACGTGGAAGAATTTTATTCGCCACGTTTCTTTGGCTATTTATCTCTACTTTTATATTGTTTGGATTATGTAGATTTCCATGCCGTTTGAAAATTTCAACAATTTCCATTATGTATGGTCTTCCTTTTACGTATCGTCCCACACCTTTTACGTCGACCTTCTCTTTGGTAATCTTGTCAAGTGCCCTCACCCCCTCAACTGGACTCTTTTTACACGTTTTTCAGGTGTCCACTTTTAACTCTTTTCTTATTTACGTGTCTCTTTTCCTGTCCAATTTTGTGTGTCTGAAAAATACTTCGTTTTTTTGATATTCACATCCACATTAGAGAGCAGAAGGCCAAAATGATGTTTATTGTTTACATTAAATGTATAAGCAGAGACAACACACAAAAACAAAATTAACTGTGGACGAACTAATAGAAAGACAACAGAATCTGCGTTTTTTATGCAGGGAAAATAAATTCAAGTAATACATTACGCTGACGAAATTGCTTTTAAAATTCTCGAAAGTTTGTAGAAAATTAACCTGAACAGATTAGTCATTAAAATAAAATTTCCTTCAGTAAAAACCTAGCTAAAAACGTCTAATGTGATTTTGCCATTTGTAGCTTTAATTATTAATTAAAATATGCAATGGATGTTTTAATAAAGCAGAAAAGCTCTCAGACTCTTTAATGTCTCAAACTCAAAAATGCCATCATTAAATAAACTACCGGAAAAGAGGAATTAATATTTTTCCTTCGAAATGTAGCTTAAGTGCTACAATTTGATAGTTCTGTGAGCCTTGCACCACAAGGCTTTAAGGGTGAGGTTTGCGTGCACTTCAATTTAGGAGCGTGTAGTACATTTCTTTTAGCCTGTCTTACATTTTGTATTATTAATATCTTGAATTAAGGTAGATTCTTGTCCGGTGAAACTGTGTAATGAATTACAAATGGACACTGCAAAATGGCACAAATGCTCAACGTTTCACCATCGCTTGATAGCTTCACTCCTGACGAAAAATGGTACAAATGCTCAACGTTTCATTATCGCTGGATAGCTTCACTTCTGACGAAGCTATCAAGCGATAGTGAAACGTTGAGTATTTGTGCCATCTCTCAGTGTCCGTTTGAAATATTTCATTATTAATATCTTGGTTAAACAGTCAAAGGCCCTTTCGTAGTTTCATCAGCTTCTAATCATCCGATAAGTTGAACTTGAATCCAATTAGGAAACTTCAATCTTTTGTGTAATACAAAATTTTTGGTGTTTTTTGTTTTGGTTTCTTATCAAATAAAATTTGTCCAGTCTTAAAGCAAGCTTTGTTAAATTTGGATGGTACACCTCTGCCGTTGTCCTTCTACGAATTCAATTGTGGATTACTTGAGTGTACATATCTGGTATATAATCTTTGATTGAACCATGGTCTTTAAAACAAACTGGTACTGAGTAAAGTTTTTTCTACAACATATACCTATGGAATTTCTTCCTAAATGTTGTGTTGGGAAAAAACTTTCCAAAAAATTCAAAGATTTCGTTCCAAATGTATCACTAGATTTTGTAGTTGCAATTCAACTTGCCTTCGGGAAGCGCTTTTGAGAAAAAATTGATATTTGTTGAGCTCGTGGAGAGTTCATAAGCGAATACTATTAGCATACGTAACAGAATTGAAACTCGGACAGGTAACTCGCCCGTCCCTCTCCATTTCGCGGGTTGCCATCACGTACGGAATGTCGTAGCAGCGGTCACCATGGCAACCAATATCAGCAGCCAAAGATGTGGCCTTGGCCGTTGGAAGGGTGAGCGCATACGATAAGGAATGCTGCTTCGCATACCGGTTCAACGGCGTCTCCAAATTGTACGCCCGTCGTCGTCGTCAACTAGAAGCGCTGGTATTGAGTGGGTGCAGATGCTACGTGGGCGACAAGTAATTCATCTGCATGCAGATGTGGTTCCCGTGGGAGACTGACTGGTAGATTTATTGGTGCAATTTTTGGTACGGCCAAACGTGGGCATGCGGTAATATCTTGCCTCCCTTTGAACTGCTAAATCGAATTCTGGGAAGATCATTTTTATCCAGTTATGACAGCATCGATAATGAGTAATAACAAGTTGGCACATCTTAACAAGAGTGGACGGATTAGTCATGAGCTCATGAGTCACGATTAACTGTTATACATTAATGCATCGTACTTGTATAAAATGATAAGGCGAATGCGATGGTTGAAATGAACTAGAAGTCGACGGCACCGACTTAATAAAGAAAAGCCATGGAATTGAAAACGTTCATACAATGTGTAGATCTATTTGCGTGACATCAATTTGTTTGATGGGGAAACCAGAGAAAAAATTATATTGTAGGAGAGGTGGTAAAGACAAAGATTGCAACAATTGAGTGTGGGACCCCCACTCAATTCAATGTTTACTCCTTTGCCTTGCTCTGAATGTCACGCAAATCTGTTTACACATTGTATATCGTAATCTACAAAAAAGATTGACTTAGCGTTAAATATATGAAAGAATGAACTCTATTGACTTTAATGGTTCAATGACAATACGTATTTGGTTTGATCTATAAAAAATTTGCCTATATAAACGGTACTGCATATTAGCAAAAGAAACCATTCGTCTGGTCTACGATCCTGAAACTGTTGCTAATTAAATTCGCATGTCTGCGGTCTAAAACCTATTTATACAGTTGAAAATTAAATTATGCGTCTGAGACGGAAATTTGTCGTTTTACGTGGCGTTTCGTGTATCGGCCCCGATCTGCGGCAATCAATCAAGATAAAGAAATGAGCGTGCATTGTAAATTTCATGAACTTTATGAATAGGTCAATAACTCGTGTGAAATCAAGGCCGCCGTTGCGCATAAATATTAAAACGTCTTACATGTTTTAAGAGTGGAATAAAAAGACAGGTGTTCTGTTCTCTTATAACAAATTATTTTTAATTACTATAAGGCTGAAACTGTGCACGCGTTCATTGAGAAGGATAGAGGTGGCTGATCCTATCCAGTTCTGCGTGAGGAGGAAGGGGGGGGGGAATCTATGGAATGCGTGACGTCAGCCTCATGCACCGAATGACCGACTGCAATCCAAGAACTACGTGGGAACGATAGATTGCAACAGAGCCATGCCCGCGTCTGCTCTACCGCAGTGTTTGCAAATTGCCCTTAAAATAACGATCTCCATTAAAACGTTGCTCGCAGCCGAATCTTTTTAAGGATTTTGTAAGGATCAGCTGATGTTTACTCTGCAATTGTCGCGCCTGTTTTGCCAGAATTATTTTAGGATTCAGATAACTGGAACGCATTAGTAAACACAGCTGATTGTTTCAACACGGTCGTATTTTTAAACTCACCAAAAACGACTTCCTTTCCTGAAATAACTTATCAAAAAGAAAGCTGCGCCAACTGGCTGTTCGAGGAATCCGTCTTAGTCATGCCGTTTTCTCTTCCACTCTCTTAGATCTTACTGCTGGCAAATTATTCTACACTCATATGCAAATAGTACTTACTTGAATAGCAAGTACATCCTGCAAAGTAGATGCTATTTTCTCATTGTGTGGAGAGGAAGTGCCATGTATGATGTATTAAGCTGGCTAAACAGTATCTTCCCTTTTCATTCATTTTGCATCGCAATATGTTGGGAACTCCGTACGTGCACTTACTAACAAGAAGATTTGTTTGACAACTTTGAAAATATACAAACTATCTGCAACAAAAGTTCAATTAATATTGGTTAATTAATAAAGTGAGTATCATGGCAAGAAAGTATCATCACCATTAAATACATATTTAATTAAAAACTCTATGAATCCTCAAGAAAGGTAAATTAATTGCATGTGACAACCATGTCTTGTACTGTAATTAGTGCTGCAAAGTCCATGTCATTTCGTAAACGTTGGTCATATATATTTGAATCAAAGATGCTGGGGAACGAAAATAAAAGTGAGATCAGCATTGCCTTGCACCTATGAGGCCCGCTTTGAATCAGAAACAGCTGATCATACGTCGCCTCACTCGGATTTCACATGTGAATGACGATCCAAATTCGGTCGAGTACAACAACTTTTGATGTTGGGTAATCGGATGTTTTAAGATAAATCGGGCTCGTGAAGTGGATTCCAATAATTCAGATGTCGTAATCTCCTATTTATTTCGAGAAATTCATCTCGAATGCGCCTGTGATTGCGACAGAGTTAAGAAGGAGCGCCGCCGCCGCTCTTATTCCTTCATATATTTAATTGTGACCATTTGAAACGATGACGCACTCCTCAGTTATTTCGCTCATAAAAATTAATAAGCGATGCATAGATTCTGTGAGTCACGACAGTTTTGCATTCCCGAAGCCAGATACGGTGGAATTTTAATTCGATAACATAGTTATTACCGCTTCTCCTCAACCAGAGCGTTCGTTTCTTCGTACAGTCACTGCTTCTATAATTAAACCAGCATTGAACGATGGCTTTTAAATGTCCGGACGTTCGAGTTATTAAGTGTTATGGAACGCCATCCGATCTCGCAGGCATCAACATCTTTTATTAGGAAGATGCGTTCGGCTTTTAAAATAGAACGGTGACGCTATGTTTTCTATTTAGAATTCATTGATGGGTCTATCAAAAACGTTTTCATCAGCTGATTTCGTTGAACTAGCGGATAATTGCGAGAGGCGTGATGTGGACGAAACGTTCTGATATTTTATTGAGTTTACATTGAATTCCGCAAATTTTATTTCATTACGTCATTTTATCTCTAATGTATTCCGATAAAACGGAAATTAACACTTACAAGTACGTACAAAATTCATTCAACGAAATTGAGTTTCTAATGATATAATCATTAACTGTTAATTAATTAATTATGTGGTTTGCACTTACAAATGCCCAGATATTTAAAAGATTAACACGTGGACGAAACTAAGATTTGATGTAAAGTAACTAAAGTAGTTAGTTGTTTAGTTATGATTTGTCTAAAGAAGTATAACTATTTTTATGAGCCACCCTAGTAGCTAGCTGGCGTTCTTCTAATTTTGTGGTTTCGTCTTTTACTTTAATTTTGTCCAAGTACCTCATCCTTCGCCCTTTTCTAACTTAAATTGTTCCTCGATCGAGAGCTATTCTTTATTTAACATTTTAATTCTAATTCATTTTAAAAGTTAGTGCATTTTTTTTGTTGGTTAATCCCAATACTGGTTATAATATTTTTTTTAAATTCTGATTTAATAGATATTACTTAGCCTTATGAAACACGACATTATAACGCATGCCTGAAATTCCTTTCCACAGCACTATTATTTACGCGCGTGTGTGGTGCACTTAAAATACCAAGAATATTTGTTTCCATACATAAACGTACACTCGTACACATCAATAATTATTTACTTCGCTTTTTATGCAGCCGATAAGAAACAAGGCCAAAGTTCAATGTTTGTTAAGAAACGGCGAGTAATCATAATCACAACGTATAGTGAATGAGAGCGGAAGTCTTTAGTTAACAATAAAAAAAAACAAGCGCGAAGGGGGCCGCCGTTACCATCAAAAACGCCGTGGCGTCTTTGAAACGTATCTTTTCTATAAGAGTGCTTCAAGAAGGGAAATGACGAGTACAAAGTTGATTTTAATAAAAACGCCAAGTGCGGACATTTAAACAAGCCAGCGTTCCCTATCGGCGGAGAATTTAAACGATGACCGGCGCCACGCCCAGCTGATGTCGCAGTGACGTCATGACGCGTCGGGACGCTCAATACTTGCAGCAAGCGTTTTACGTCATGGGGTGAATAGCCGACTTCGGATATTTATCCTTTTTTTATTCTGATATCCGGTTCTCATCGAGTTATATATGTGTTTGAGGAGAATTTGCAACGAGATTGAATTCGATTTTATGTGCGTTCGCAAATTCCACGAGTTTTATGGCGGCAACACGTTATATGGTTAATTTCGTGCGTCGGAAGTTAATTTTGGGCCACACCTTTGTAATAAAGCCGAACTATCGAGGCTTTTAAATTAAATGTTTTCGGCTGCGTGTTAGTTAGCCGGGTCCTTCACCTGCTCAAGCAGCTGCTGCCAAGCTGTCACGCTTCCACCCAGCTGATGTTCAAAATAAACAGGGGTACCCACATGATGACGACGACGACGACGACGTTATGTGTTCTAACGAAATCTACCCGAGTAAAAAAAAAATGTGGAAAAAATTTTCGTTAATTAGTAAACAGAACAAATTTAATTATAACTAATTTAGTTGTTTATTTTTAATTATTGCTTCAAGGTTTAAGAAACTTCACAGACCAACTAATTAGTTTTACGTACGTATGTGTAGAAACTTGTGCCAGAAAATGTAATTATTGTATTAATGGCTTAAAAGTACACACAAACAAACTGTTAATTAAAGTTGAACTAGTTTTAAAGTTTGTTAACATTACAAAAAAAAACTCAATGCCAGGGTTTTTATTTTAATTCTTTTCGAATAATATTTTAATTAATATTCTGCTTTTGATCTTAGCAGAATCAAGGTGTAACTTTAATAAAAACTCACAATGGAGCTGTTACAAAATCCATAATTAGGTGTAAGGCTGACGAATTGTGTTTAAAGCTGGATGATCATATGATTATTCTCGGGTAATCGATTTTTGTTAATCATTGCCTGTTAACTAATCCGTGTTAATGATTTTAAGCTTACAAGGAAGATGCTTAAATAGGGAATTAAATTTAACCAACTAATTAACTTAATGGATTAAGTCATTTCCTGCAGAATATATTTAAAATCAACATTTTCTTTTTGGTCTTTCGGTCTGCATTCCATAAATTGATGCCATACAAATTGAGATGATGCAATTACAGACAGTACTATGATGATATTTACAAATAAAGAAAAATGCCATTCACAGTATAAGTGAAGAAAATAATGGCCAATATTGTTGGCAAGTAAATATTAAAATAATTGTGTGTAGTTTGATTAAAAAACAAGATTCTTATAAAATAGAACCTATTTCTTAGGTGGAAATTTATTATAAGCACAAATTAATTGTATTTTTATACAATAAGAGACAATAATACAGTTGTCCTTATTAGCCTTGAGCGTAATTATGTAATTCCGAAATGCAAGCAAAGTATATAGTGGCGTCAGCACTTATTGTTAGATGCATTACGTCTCAATTAGTAATAGTTCGACAATAAAGTAAAGATTTTGTTAACCTGTGTGTGGCTGACTGAACTGCCTTGGATCTTAATGTTTACAGCATAATTTGATCTCTCTCTTTAATTTCATAGTAAAATGTTTTCCGTTAGAATATTTCGATTTTATTGCGTTTGTATTCTTTGTGCTATTTCCAATTTATCTTGATACTTTTCACTTTTATCTCGTGTAAAAAAATAACATAATTCAATAAATTTCAGATCTTGGATAACCAATTTTATAGATCCCTTCAATACTGTCTTAAATAACATTTTTTTTCACTGAATCTACCATTTCCCTTTTAAAATACGTGCGGTTGTTAGGATACAGGTTGCGAACGGCTGCTAAGGACAGCATGCGATTATTTGATCGCTCATCAGGTGATTCGCTAACGCTAAATATGTAAATACCACACAAAGTTAACAATAAACTGAGAAAAATTAAATAATAAATGTTTGCATCTTTAAACACTTTGCTTAAGTTTAAAGCTTTGTTGTTCAAGTGAAAAGTTCATCAAGTAGCCTTTGATTTTGTTTATAATAGGTATAAGGTAACTTTCGATTCAAAAAGTCTAAAGTTCCATAGCGAAAGTCACAGTTAAAGAAAAAAAAGTTCTGGTTAGTCCTGAAGCTCGTTTGTATTGTAATTGGGGAAAATCACGGAATGAAGCATTTAAAAAGAGAAATCTAAAAATAAACGAACATAAAACATAAACAATGGCAGTAAGAAATAAACATGTTAATAGTAATATAGAAATAAATGTTATGAGACTCGAACAAGTACTTAGGTGTTCAGATAAATAATAGAGGGAACCAAGAAGCTGAAATTGTTGCTCGATTAGATAGTGCTTCGAAATTGTATCATTCCATAAAAACTATGTTTGTCAGGAAGAAAAAAATAATAAGGAAAACAAAAATGAGTGTATACAAGCCAGTAGTGATTACGATCTTAAAATTTGGATGTGGAAACTGGGCTCTAAATAAAAAGTGTATAAGCAAAGTGCGGAGCTTAGAAATGAAGCTTTTAAGAACAACTCTAGGAATAACGAGGCTGGATAGGATTAGCTGCTTTCCTTTTACCATAAATCTCACCTCACATCAGATGAGATTAGCACGAACAAGTAAGTTTGAACGGTTATTTCGAGCTACCAACTAATGGCACCGCTCGAGTTGCAAGGTGGGAGGTTGAAATGTGAAGTCAAACTCACTTGTTCCTGTTAATTTTATCGGATGTGAGGTGAGATTTGTGGTAAAAGGAAAGCACCTAATGTGGTGAGACAGGAGCTAAGAGCAGAACCAGTACTAGAAAGAAACGAAAAAAGTCAATTGAGATGATTCGGTCACACAGCACGAATGGACAGTGACAGAGCAGTAAAAAAAATATGGGAGGCAAGAATACAAGAAAAGAGGTAGACCGCTGAAAACATGGGAAAGTCAACATAAAATCCTATAAAAGAAAGGAATAACGAGAGAGGAGGCTAAGACACTCGCACGTGACAAGGAAAAGTGGAGAAAACTTGTTTATGGATACCAGCGTTAAGCTTGGTTCTGCTTCTCGTTATGCGTGTCGAACTGACTTCTGTCGGTGCCGGTGGTGGTTTATATACCGAGTTGCGGTCACGCGTTGTTACGCTCGATGGTTTTCTGGCTTGGCTTCTCGTTATTGGTCGTACTGGTGAACTAGTTCCTCCTCTTGATGATCTCGGTTTTGTTTGTAGCGCTTGTTTCCATATTATTGGTTAACGTTTTCTCTATTACAATGTTGTCTCGTATGTTTCTTTTCGATAAGTGCTGCACGTTGGCCATAGTTTTTGTATTGTCGAAATCTATCTTGTGTGAGGTGCTGTGCGAGTGAAGACGTTCTTTCGTTCTTCTCGACGGCATTTCGGTGTTCTTCTCTTCTCACACTTATTTTTCTGTTCGTCTATCCTATGTAGACTCTGTCACAATCTTGGCAATAGATTTTACGTACCCCTTGACTTTTCAGTGTAAGGAACATCACTGTTGAACCAGGGCATCTGTTGGTATCACTTTTTACTAACGTACCTACAACGCAAGTATCGTCACAGAAGATACAATAAATCTGACGAAGCTTTGTCTGAAGAATACGTACTTCATCTTCAAAAAACAACATTATAAACAAGTGGAAGGAGCACCTATGGGTTCACCATTATCGCCGATAATAGCCAACCTATTCGTGGAAGATTTTGAAGTAAGAGCTATAGAAGAAGCAAGCCATAAACCACACTTATGGCTCAGATATGTCGTTCGTGATATGGACACATGAAGAAGAAAATCACACAAACATCTGAACAGAATACACCCGAAGATCAAATTTACGATGGAAATCGAAAAAGACAACAGTTTTCTATTCCTGGACGTGCTGATAACGAAGGTACAAAACTGAAACCTCGGATATTCAGTGCATCGCAAGCCCACACGTACGGATCGGTACTTAAATGCCCAGTCGTACCACCATCCAGCACAACTATAATTAGTCGCGAAAACACTCGTAACGAGACCACAAAGACTGCTAAAAACAAACAACAAGAAATGAAGAAATTAGAAACAGCACTACTCCAGAACATATTCTCCGAGAAAAAGATCAACAAAGCACAAAGACCACGATGAGAAAAACAAGAAGAGGAAGAAGAAAAGCTACTAGGTAGAACGATCTTACCGTATATAAAAGGCACAATGGATAAAATAAGCAGAGTCCTCGGGAAGCACAAAATCGAAATAATATTCAACGCAGATTCTTCCTAATCCAAAACCGAAAATCCAACTGGAAAGCCAAGGAGTATGTAAAATCCCTTGCCAAGAATGTGACAGAGTATACATAGGGCAGACGAACAGAAAAATAAGTATGAGAAGAGAAGAATACCGGAACGTCATCAAGAAGAACGAAAGAAGGTCTTCACTCGCACAGTACTTAACCTCACACAAGATAGATTTCGACAATACAAAAAGTATACCCAACGTACAGCATTTATCGAAAAGTATCGTACGAGAAATCTAAATACTAGAGATGATACTCAACGTTTACCAACAATATGGAAATCAGCGCTACAAAAACAAAACCGCAGTCATCAAGAGGAGGAGCCAATCCTCCACGACCAATAACGAAAAGCCAGTCCAGAAAACCATCGAGCGTAACGTCGCGTGACCGCAACTCGGTATATAAACCACCAATGGCACCGACAGAGGTCAGTTCGACTCCTATAACAACGAGAAGCAGACCTCAAGATAGTAGCTGTGATTCTGTCGAAACGTCGTCAAGAGGAAAACGGTTCTCTTGAGAACCCTACGCGGAGAAAAACCCGCAAGAACATTACAACGTGTAAATTATAAGAAACAAAAACAATTCTGGAAATGAATTGGTACAAAACTATGTACGATGTACGAACTTAAGATCCAATCGTAAATTTACCGTAAAAAAAATGACCCATCGCAATGACATTTAATGACGGTTTGATTGTATTTGCATACTGTGTACCAACATTGTCTTATTACAAATTAAATGTGACACAAATGACAGCTTAAAAATTTACCACTTTGACAGATCGAAAGCCAATAATACAAAACAAGACCAAATCAGTTTTATTGTCCGCAACTTATGTCCAGTTGTACCAACTTTTTAAGTAGAGCTTACATTTAAGTTGTGTTTAGAATATGACATTTACGTCAATATGATGTCAAACACAATCTGATTGACGTTTAAACTTCAATTTAAGTATAAATTAGAATGTGACTAACGTTTTGTTAAACCCATAAATAATGTCATGGTCTAAAATTTAATTTAATAAATTTAAGTTCTGTGTAAAATATTGGTGCAACTGAGCATTAGAGCTGGAAAAAATCTTATTTGTACGATCAAAACTGTGCGGTTGACAACACTGAAGTAATGATCCGAGAGCGTCGTCTATTTTGAATTGAAATTGAAGGTTTTGTACAACTGGATGTTGAGCAGCCAATTACGTACATTGAGAATTTTTTTGGAGGGCAAATTTTTAATTATTTAAATGAAATAAATTCAAGGTTGATAGTGAGAAAACTAATAACAAAAATCAAGCGGTTTTTGACATTGAATCCATGTTCCCAAATTTATTATACAGGAATTCAATTTCAGTTATAAATTTATTTAGTCACGTGATATGCATAACTAGAAAAAGCATTGGGATCATCTTTCTCAGTTTTCCAATTTCTCGCCTCATTTCGTTTATACGTTTGAGAATTAAAAGATTCCAGTTAAATCCATCCACAGATTTATTGTGGTAATCGATTTTGAAAGAAATTCTCCTTTCTTTTATTGGCTAGTCACATTTCTCTTGCTCTCAATGCTTTTAATAGTCCAATCATCAGTTTTCTCTAACAGTTTGTTCAGATTCTATAAGAATGGTATCGCAGATCTATAAGACGCCATACTTTAAGTTCACTCGATCCTTTATCGGTTAATTATCTTATCGGTAAAAAGCAGATGCATCTCTGCGTCTTTTTCGTTCTAATCTTGTTTGTATTCTCATCAAGATTTCTATCTACCCTATTAGAGTTTATCGCAAACTTGTGCAGTATTTTTTTATTTGAATATATAATTTTCAAGAAAAATTTTAACTGGAAAAATTTACAGCCATAAAAGGATGGATACTTAAATTTGTTTTGAGTTGAACGTTGTTAAATCATCGTGAACGTCGTCGACGAAGCTCTTTGTGGGATAAAATAGACAAGGCAGTTAGTTCGAACGTGAAACGTTTCTTCGGTCGTGACCTTGAAACTGCATTCCAGCATCCATTTTTGCGAATTACTCGAAAGTCGCGCTTGTTCTTAGCGTTTGCCGTACATAGCAACAGAGGCAACGTGCATACCAGAGGATTCCTCTATTTAATCAGTGACGTAACAAAGGATACACTGCGCGGCTCCGCTAGGGCCTCAATTCGCGCGTTTGTGGCAAAAACACAGACCCGCGTATTTATAGGTGTAGCTGCAACTTTTTGCGTTTATTAACAACCTTTAGCGACCTTCGCCGGTGCACAACGTCCCGAAGTGCGCATAATCGAAAATAAAACTCCGGCCCGAAACAGCTGACGTGATAGAGAATAGCGACGATGAGGCGCCGTTGACGGCCAAGGTTAACCGTGTACACGTGACCATGTGAAAAAGCATCCTTAAAATAGAACACCCGGCTATGCGAGAGAGTACGGGGCTTATGTAACTAGTGCTGTCCCCCGGAATAAACACGAATGGTTTCGGAATCTCAATTTTCCAAAAAAATAAAATTATAATTCTTATTTTTAATATGGGCCCCAGCTTAAATTTAATATCCTTTCGAAACCATTCGTTTTTATTTCTATGCGCCAGAGGCGGAGGGGGGAACTTCCTCCTAAGTTTCTTTCAACTCACGAGCTCTCGTAGTTTGGAATACCGATGTGCATAACTTTGCGGCAGCACTTCGCGGTGTAAACTCTACAACTCGGGCTATTTTTAGAACAAACTTACCTTACCAGTTTTTCCCCACGCCGCGCCGTGTTTTTATTCGTAACGTTACGCTACAAGAACACTCGACGTGTTATGAGAATCGAAATCGTATCTATTTTTGTGCGCAATTTTCTAAAGCCTTGAACTTTACGTGGATGCACTGCTGAAACTCGCAGTCGCTTACCTGGTCAGCTCGAGGGTCTTTGAATTTCGAATCGTAAATCCTCAAAGAAATATTTACTGCCGGTGTCAGGTTATGTAAGTGCAGCTGTTCTTGGGAGTGTAACAAAGAAATCTTTTCCTGGAACATCTGCTCCTCCTGTCTTTACGTTAACGTGCAACTCGTATACGTTTTACCTGAACGTGTGCTACTCTTCATTATAAATTATACACCCCCAAATTTATGAATATGTTTTTAATAATTACACGAATATGCACAAAAAAAGAATTATAAAATTGCTTTTTCTTTGCATCATTTAAGATTTCAAGGAATTTGGTAATATTTTATATAGGTACTTTAAGATAACGAAGGTTTAAAAAGTTTCACGTAGACATAGCAGAGATTTCAGAAGCCAGTTTCGTGTTTCGTGAGAAATAAGATAAGCGTTATCTTTCTGTAAAAAAAACGCGTACCTTTCGTAGCAGAGAAAACGCTCGTCTATTCGAGGCCTCAATCGAAAGAGTTAAGTGAGCAATATATAAAATAAAATGCGCATTTATCGCAGGCATTTAATATACAGGGTGACTGTTAATTAACCCGACGAAATGCAACCACTAAAAGAAGCGATGTCTGCGGATACGGGAAAATGTGAGAAAAAATTTTAAATAGTCTATAATTAATTAAAACGTCGCCACGTTTTATAAATGCGGCAGTATAATAGGCCTATAAAAGCCTTTTATTGACTACCCGCTTGACACACATCCCAATTAGTTTTATTACACGTTTAACAGCTGGGCACGGAAATCTGAGTTTTTTCCTTTACGAGATGTAATTATTAGTAATTTCAAAAATAACTAAAATTGCGTATGAAATAAGGATAACAAATTCGCAAATAATTGTTTGTTCATTTTGATCAAACCGCGTGCGTGAATGCCCCAGATTACGAGAATATGTAGTTGGCTGAGGTTGTTTAGAAATTTCATAAGCTCAGACAAGATTATTATATCGCTAGTTATAAGCTGCGTACACATGTCCGCGCCGAACACGTAATTCTACGTCAAATGTGTACGGTATTCACTGTTCTAGAGCAGTGCGTGAGCCATTCGCCGCGAACCAAAGTATTCGCGGCAGATCCGCAAGTGAGTACGGTGCGTGCAAAGGAATTCTTAATTTGAATTGTTTTTCGTTTTAGTGATTTATTTGTTTACTTGTCAAAGGGGGGCCATTGTTATTCTTTGTACGGATAATCTACTTCAGGATTTGCATGCATTGAATGAATATTCGTATTTCGTTCGCAACCGTTGTTGACCTAAAAACGGAGTTGACGTAAAATTCCACGTAAAGGTCAACGCCGCCGTATCATAAAACTATAAAAAACTATGAGGGTTTTAATTCGCTCTATTTTTTAACCAGGAGCGGATTGTGATTTTAGGGCTAATTTTTGATTAATCTCAAAAACTATCATTTTAGCATACTCTCTTCTTTTTCTTAATGGTTTCATTTTGTCGGCTTAATTAACAGTCACCCTGTATAGTTCTTTTATACGTCATTGGGATACCTGCACATATAATCTTTTATTTATTATGTTTATTGTGATAGTTCTCACATTAAACAGAAGCGCAACGCAAAGTATTCCATAAAAAAAAAAAACCAAAATTGCATTCTTTTTCTCCACATTCCGACTTGATTTTGTTTTACGTGATATCTTTAGTTAAATAATACTTTTATAAAACCCAATAATTTTTGCAATTTAAAGTTTCTCTCTGGCTCCTAAAATAAAGCTTGTGGGAGAAATGCGCAATATAAACAAAAATCTGGCACACATACATACAGGATGATTCTTGAGTAGACCGACGAAAAATACTGATAAAAAAAGCTTCAATACAATTCAATAGGAATTCTCACTTCGAGATTTCAATTGTCTTCGTGTTGTAGTGATTTATTTATTTGAATGTCAAAGCAAGTGTTCAAAGTTGTTACCTTATTTTATAACGGGTTTTCATTTATTCTTTAATCCCGCCGTTACCTATGATGTACACAACTAAGTATTTTAACAGTTCATTAAAATCGGGAAAATTAGTAACTAGAATTAGGCCCAGTTATACAATTCCAGCTCAACTTTAAGGTTTAACCATTGATGCTTGTGCAACAGTTTGCCCCCTAATTTTTGATTAATCTCGAAAACTAGAAATATTTTTTTTCATCATTTTAGCATACTCTCGGACATCACTTCTTTTTTTTTGTGGTTTCACTTTGTCAGCTTAATTGACAGTCACTCTGTATAGTTTTTTATACATCATTGGGACACCTGTACATATTATCTTCTATTTATTATGTTTATTATGATGGCTCTTACATTAAACAAAAGCGCATCGCAAAGTATTCCATTAAAAAAAAAAACAAAGATTTGCATTTTTTCTTAACTTTGCGACTTGATTTTGTTTTACGTGATATCTTTAAAAGATAATACTTTTATAAAACCCTATAACTTTTGCATTTAAGTTTCTCTCCGGCTCCTAAAATAAAGCCTGTGGGTGTGATGCGCAATATAAACAAAAATCTAGTACACATACATACAGGGTCATTCTTGAATAGACCGACGAAAAATACTGATAAAAGAAGGTTCAGTACAATTAAAATTAAAGAAACGTAATAGGAATTCTTCACTGCGAGATTTGAATTGTCTTCGTGTTGTAGTGATTTATTTATTTGAATGTCAAAGCAAGTGTTCAAAGTTGTTACCTTATTTTATAACGGGTTTTCATTTATTCTTTAATTCGGCCGTTACCTATGATGTACACAACTAAGTATTTTAACAGTTCGTTAAAATCACTTGTACAATTCCAGCTTAACTTTAAGCTAAAACTTAAATCCTTAACAACCATTCTGTTGATGAAATCATAATTGCTAAGGGTTTAAGCTTTAGCTTAAAGTTAAGCTGGAATTGTAAAACTGGGCCTTAGTGTTTCCGCCATGCGCCCGTCGGTCTGCCAGTAGTATTGTTGGTTGCCTAACTATCAGGCAGAACTTGGTCACGTGGAGTGTTTTGCAGGCATTTGTAAAGTAAATATTTTGGAGTTTTTACGTCGGCTGATCATATCGAGTCATCAATTTTTTTAATTAATTACGTAATTCTGTTAATTATTTGTGGAAAACTTAAAATATGTAAAAATTTTTTTTCTTCAAGTTTTTTTTTTTCAAGTTCTGTAATGTCTATTCTTTCAACATTTTTTTTTGTCGATCTATTTTAGAATCGACCTGTATATTCTGTTCCATCTTGTCAGATAATGTATTAATTTTAGCGGGAAGTTTTTAAAAACATTTTATAAATGTCATTACAACTAAACGCTTGAAGGGATTCTAATGGAGTTCTAAAAGTAGTTTTGAGATGGGAAGACATTAACACTCTCAAAATGTATTTTTCTTAAGAAATTATAAAATTTCATTATGAAATGAAATTCATAATTCTTTCTAAATTCTTGTTTACTTTTTCGTATATTTTGATTAAAATGGGCTGAAGTTGTTTTGATTTTTTACATTGGATGCAATCTCTCTTCTAACGTCCTTTTCCTCCCTAATTTTGACAGTTCAAAGTTAATTAAAAATTTTGTTTTCCACTTGAAAAATTCAGCTTTTCTTGCAATAATGTACACGATTGATTTCGGTTAATTTACTTTCGTAAAGAACGTTTTAAAATGGTGGTTTTCCGTTATTATTTTATTGTTTGCAAGCATTAAATAATATCTAAGGTGTTTCTGTTCTGTTTCAGGCTGCCATTCTTCAACAGACAGCAGAGTACATTTATTCTCTCGAACAAGAAAAGACGCGCCTGCTGTCCCAAAACTGTCAACTGAAACGCTTAGTAAACCAACACGAAGGAGGCGAATTGCCGCCGAAAAAGCGCAAAACCGAAGTGATTATTCCGACAATTTCGGAATCCTCAGATGAAGGTCTGGGATCCATGTCCCCGGAGCCGTTGAACGTGATGACGGTGTCCGTCGTAAACCAGTCGGAATCCACGGTTGATCTTCGGCGGCAATTGGAGCGAGAACGGAATCTGCGCGTGATATACGAGGAACAGATAAGAGACCTGGAGACTCAGTTGTACCAGCAGCAGCAACAGCAGCCGCAACTGTATCAAGTGGAAGAGCAAGAGGAACTGAGTTTACAACTCGTGGCCGCCGAGAACTTGCCACCTGTCGGGCACACGCAGACGGTCGTGTGTTCACCTCCGGCTTCGCGGAGTCCTAGTCCTTCGCCTGCACCCGAACAACGACTTTCTTCAGTGCTAGAAGCGGCTATCAAAGCAGAGCCTAAAGTTGAAGTTGAACGTCTGCCGTCTCCGAACACGGCCCCCGAAGAAACTACTCCAGCAAGACTGTACGTATCCAACACATCGCGGCAAAACCTAGAAACAATCGTAGAGGCCATCCGCCATCTAGAAGGTGACCACATGTTCGGCGACGAACAAGAAGCTCCATTGGCTTTAACAACCACTCGGACATCAGAACATTTACTTAAAGTAGAGATGAATCCTTTCCTCGACTTTCATACAACAGTACAACATCAGCAACAGTCACGACCGGGAGTAATAGTAGTAAAACAGGCGTCGTGATCTCACATCATACAGCATCCTCCCCCGTAGGCGATGTAGATGCCCTCTGTAGCAAATGTAGGCAACGTTGGGGCGTGCGTGCGCGCCGTTAGTGTTAAAGGGCGGTGTTCGAAACCCTGTCACCTCTCGAATCTCCTAAATAAAACTGTGCCAGTGTTTCGCTAACCGCCTACTTAATTCTAAGGTTTTAAAACATGACGATTTTTTATTATTTTGTTACTTAAAACTCAAATGTTTCGTTTTATTTGAAACGCCAAAAACATATTTATCGAGAATCTAGAATGTTTAGCGCAACGTTTTGTTCCTTTTTTGTACATATATTATTTACTTTTAGATTAGATTAGGAATCCGGGCGTATGTTCAGTTTTTTTTGTAGTTCTCTACTTGTTTGTTGTTTTCTTTTTTTCAGTATAAGATTACGTTTAATGTGTATATAACACAAGATTTGGTATACGTATGATGAAGTTTGAGAATATTATTGTTTTCGTTATGCATAGGTACATAGTTTAGATCCAGTTACTGAATACACTATCAAAGCCCGAAAACTAGGAGGAGTATCCCATCGCATTAAACGCAGACGTTCATTCAAGTCTATATTCGTACGAAACCACAATTGAAATGTTTCATTTCAGGTATAATTTAATACAACCACAGCACATGTAATAACTCGAATAAATTCAAACAAAATTAATTATCTGAGACAACCGCAATCATCACAAAACAAAACAATAAGAAAAAAGTGTTTCAGAATAAATAAAACTTAAAAAGTAAAGAAAAATGTTCATCAATATTATATATATGTAAATTATTTCCTATTTACATTTGTATACTCTGTAAAGTGCATTTCATCCATAAATTTCAATTGTGTTTTTTTTTCAACAAAAGAAATTACATTTGCTGCTTATATTTAAAAACCATAACTCATTGCATTTCCCACCATTTCATACATACATTTAGTCTTTAGAACGTATTTAGAAGTATTAACTACACTCTGTAGAACAAAACAAACAATACAATGTAACTGGATACTGCTTCAGAAAAGGCTGATTTTTTTATTATCGAAACATAATAAATATCAGGATACTCCTCGTAGCTTGAACGCTTTACAGTTATGATCAGGTATATAGGCCAATACACATTCAAGTAATAAATAAATTAATAACGTGTAGCAACATGATCTTAGCGAACGATTGAAAGTGAATCCTTTTGATCACTTTGTGTATTTCAATAACTCATGAATGTGTAGTTTATATCTGTATGAATGTGGATACAATTGCGTGCTATGAGTTTGTCCAATACAGTTGAAATACTTATAAGAAATAGTTCCGTTGGGACAGTACTGAAAATTGAGTGAGCTGCGATAAGATGAGTAGAGTTAAGTTGTCTTGCACGTGACAGTCGATTGAAACGATCGGTTGTCACCCCACCACGGTGATGTAAGTCTGTCTGTAGTTTAAAATCAGTTCATGTCATACAAAATATACGCGGGGATAAGGCACTCAGTCCGCATATAATTGAAAGTTCCTCCATTAAATAAATAATATACTTTAAAAAAAAAAAACAGATCTTCGGTTTGCATATCTTGCACAGCTTATCTCTTCTAGCAGCCACATGTGGTTAAGACTGGGTGTATTTTATATAGTTTGGTAGGTAATTAGTGTAACTCTTGTAACAGATTCATTCTACCTATTGGATTGATGTAAAAGTTCGTCAACTAATGTAAAAATTTTTATTAACATTTTTTCTGATTGGTTCCCGTTTATTACTGTGATTGTATTTATATGAAATTGATAATATTAACTCTATGCTAATTTAGATTATGGTGAGCGTTTAGGGCGCTGGGCTATTTACAAGCTCGATTTTGAATTGTTCTTAACCACTTGATTGCAGTATAATTGTGCTCAGAAAAACATGACAAAGAAATTTAATTCGGGAAAGCTGCACTTGATTTCATATTTGAAATCAAGATATTAGTCAAGCTCAGATTTTAAACCCATCATACTTATTATTTTTTTTTAAATAAATCAGATGAAAACTATACATTTACAACAATTGTAAACTGTAAAGAATCTGTAGATTAAATAATCGTGGTTTGAAAATTAAATCGTGTTGAATCTTAAACCATTTCTAATAAATCTCTTGCATGATTGTAAATATACATTAATTACTAATAAATGGATTTCCTCTTAATAAATTATTATTATTATCATGTTTTTCTTTGTATACTGCATTCTTTTGTATCAGAACTAGATCTTATACTGTTGCTTTTTTATATAGCACTACATAACTTGTATGTTTTGGTAACAGTCGCTCTTTGAACGTTCATTCTTTGCAGTATTACAGGTGTGCTTTCGAGGGAATGTAGTTCAAAGATCCGGTGTTGCGATACTGAGCAGATATTTTGATGTTATTGCAGCACACCGTGTCGAGTTTTGAGTTCACTTCACAGATTGTTCGTGGTGCAATAACAGTGAAGTCTGTGTTGGTTTGGTTTTGAGAATCACTGCACATGTTAACTTATGGTTATGTGCTTCGAACATACTTATGTTGTGTCGCTTGTATCATACAGAATATTTCAATAAAACAATTATACTATACACTCGTCTCTTATTTGAATAAAGTTATGATACACGTGCCAGAGTTCATGAGAAGTTGAAGTTTAAATAAAAAAAAAAAAAAAGAAAACATAATCTGTGCAAAAGGTCATGAAAAACAATTCTCAACAATTTGTATTTGAACTGGTGAAATGCAAACGGTTTGTTTATAGTTGGTGTTATACAAATTCGTCATTTCAGTACAAATATAAAAAAAAATAAATGGAAATGTGCTGTTTGTTAAAGCATTTTCTGTATAATTAAGATTTTATATTAATCGAGTTGCATGTGATCTTAATGTAAGTTTAGAATTCGAACAATGATTAATTTTTTTATTAAAAAAAAAATTAATTGAAGTGTGGCACATATATAAAATTGCTCCTCTTTTATAGGCACGGTCTCTGAAGCCGATAAAAATAAAAATAATTGCAATTAAAAATTTAAGAAAAAATAAATTATACAAATTTTTCGTATCTAGCTAAAGTTGGTTTGCAACACTATTGGATTTGAATAAAATATTAAGTGTCGATGCTTTAAATGACAATAAATAGTAAATACGGCGATTTTTGTTTTTGTTTCTTTTTTCTTAGTATTTATTTATTCTTGACCTGAGAATTCGTTGCTTCGTTCTTTTTTGTTTGTTACTAAAAGTAATATCTAATACCTTTTTATTTTTTATTTATGTTTGATGTTTGTTATGTATACAAAACCTTTTATCATTATATTTGTATATAAAAGTGTGTGCATCAAATAAAAAAAAAAGTTCTTCAATATCTGTTGCCTATAATTTTTCCTATTTTAAAGAGGGTAAAAAACATAGTTTTTCGACAAAATGGCGAATGAGTTGCCTGACTTGGGTGTATTGAGTAATGTTAGTTCAGGGCCCTCAACGTTAACGGTCCGCCCCTGGGGCTCTTTATATTAATAATATATTTCCTCGTTTGTTTTTAAATATCGTTCTTGAATCCTTTTCTCTCTGAAAATTCTCTTAGTATTTTCTTTTCCTACCTTAATACGTTTTCCTTGCAAAATACATAACATAAGAAAACAACCACACGTGTTAAATGTTGCTAATTTTAAACAAACAGGAACACTTGAAGAATAGTCAAAAGTCAAATGTAGGAAGAAAGAAAATTGAAAAAAGTAGAAAAATAGAAAATAACAGCATCAGTTTTATGGGCATGCAAACACCAGAAGTACTCAGGATGATTTCAGGCGCCCTAAACGTGTAATATAATTTTAAGGAAGAAATAGTAGGCTAATTGTTTTCTGTTAATTTAATATTATTGTAACATTCATTAAAAAAAAAAACCTGAAGTTGCAGCAGTGTTTTCTTTCTTCCGAAAACCTTCTAGATATACTGCATTTATAACAATAAGTAATTCAAAGAAAAAGTCGCTTTTTATGATTAAGATAATTTTGACCATTAAAGCGCATAAAATCTTAAACAATGAATTCTGGATTAAATTAAATACTTTTATGTATTTTATTATTATTGTCATTGACATTGTTAAATCAGACTATCTCTCATTAATTAATCTACTAAGTGTTTAAAAAAAAACTGATGATTAAATATAGTAAACTTTGAACGTCAGAATTTGGTATTCATAGTGCGCAAGGTTTCGTTTATAAAAACAAAACGCTTTTCTATAAAAATAATGAAAAATTTAGATCGCAACATCATGCGATCGCTTTTTGACCTAAGATTGCAGCCAGTTTGCTACGTAATAAGTCATCCCATACATCAGCGATTCCCAAACTGGGAGGCGCGCCTCCTGGGGAGACGCGGACTGATGCAAAGGGAGGCGCGAAAAGTTTATTTACACATATAATTTTCATAATATTATAAATAAAAAAAAGTGAAAATGTAAATAAACTCTTATAACAGAACTTTTACAATCCATTTATCATTTTAAAAATGTGTTAATTATTTTGTAAAATAGAGAGGGGAGGCGCCAAGATAAGATTTTTTAAAGGGCGCTGTAGAAACAAAGTTTGGAAACCACTGCCATACTGTCAATGCATAATGAAAGTCTTAAACTTTTTGTTGCACGTCGGTTTTGATTGTAGTGGATTCCTCGACCATTTCGACCCTAGTTGGGGCATCGTCTGCAGAAGCTTGTTCGAGAATTCCACTGCAAACCAAATCGACTTGTTGCTGTTGTTGATGCTCGAGGAATCTGACTTGCAACAAAATTTTCGTTATGCTTTGATTGCAAACATGCCCGCCTTGTATGGGATGACTTATTAATTAGTAAACTGGCTGCAATTTGTCAATCCTAATGCAATATGAGGCCAAAAAGCGCTCGCAGGAATTTGCGGTCTAAATTTTTCATTATTAACATGTGTGCAAAAAGCTTTACCATCTAATGTGTTGCTCTCATTTTTTCGCATGTACCTAAACATCCTTGCCCTAAACAGACAAGTAAATAAACATAACTTAAAAAAAATTGTTTCCTTGATTTGATTTTACAATAGTTTTCACGTTGGAAGAAAAATCTTTTGGGTTGAATCCTACTTTCGAAACGCCCAAAAAATCAATGGGGAATGGACCTATTCTATTCCTGTTTGTATTGCAGAATTTCAGGGAAAACTTTCAGAAACTGTATTTCTGTACAACAAATTTGTTATTCAACTTCAGTACTCTGTAGAACTATTCCGAGAAACTGGCAGTGTGGCTAGAAACCGATATCAGATAGGCCTAAAGTAAGAACTGATGAGGTACTTGAAAATGTGAGACAAATAATGACTGATGCTCCTCGCACTTCCATCCGTCACCTGTACAACAAGTTGATCTTTCTGTCGGGACCTGCAGAACTATTCTAAGAAAAGACTTGCAAATGTTCCCTTATCGTTTGACTGCCGTGCATGAATTGCTTCCAGTAGATTTTAAACTAAGGGGAAGATATTGTCATTGGTTTTTAAACAATATTGACAATGACGATTTGTTGGACAAAACTTTCTTTTCCGATGAGGCCTGGTTCCATTTAACAGCATACATTAATTCCCAAAATATGAGGATCTGGAGTACAGAAAACCCTCATATTTTCATTGAAGCCCCATCCACAAAAAAATGTGTTTGGATAGGTTTAAGTCGGAGAAGATTGATAGGTCCAATATTTTTTAATGGCACACTAACAGCACTTAGATATCGGGAAGAGATTTTGCAACCATTTATTAATCAACTGCATGATGACGAGTTGCAATTTGGATAAAGTACCTCCAGCAGCATGGACCGTTGCACCATCCTGCTGGAGGTACTTTAAATTTCCTTCAAGAGTTTTTTGGAGATCGGATAATTAGTAGAAATATGGCAAACATACGGCCTGCGCGATCTTGCGATCTAACTCCTTTCTTTGTTTGGCCCTACTTGAAAAATTCCATTTTTAAAACGCCCCTTTAATGATTTATAGGAACTTACCCAAAAAATCATCGAAAAGTGTGATTGAAATAAACAATTCTCCCTACATTTTGCAGAATGTTATTAATGGATGTCGCAGAAGAGTTAGAAAAAGTTATTTAATCATCAAATTTAAGTTTTTACAATGTGAGTGCGATACTGTTTTATTTATTTTAAATATTCTTTGAGTTCAGAGACAATATTTTAAATAATATATCTATCCAGGTTGGTAGAGAGTACTTGATAGTGTGGGACAGTCTTCAATTTGCAGTCGATATGCTTGATGATCTAAAGAATCCCCTTGTCACTTGCGCCTAGATCCAATCGTGTTGACTGTGTGCGTTTCCACCAATAGGGAACATGCTTTCTCGTTGTTGCACATGAAGCAAGTGAATGGTCGTTTTATAAAATTTACAACACCTTATTGGCCATTACGGTCTCTCTCCAGGGATACAATTGAAAGGGAGCTATTTGTGCAAGATTTACACATTTGTGAATTGTCATTCGGTGTGCAATTATTTGAGATAATGTTTGTAGCGTCTTGTGGTGAATCCATGTCATAATTAACAGGATCTTTAACAGAAAGAATTAGACCAAAAAATCTGCGTGCAACGCAGTTTAAAAAAGAAATTATCTAAAAATGGGTAGTTTTAAAAAATCTCTTTGATGTTTTACGAGGGTGAAGCTGGATTTATTGAGAATAAGAAAATCTAGCAGGCCGTGAAAATCAAAACATACGGTGTTATTTAGAGCAACTCTATCTGTCACTTGAAGTGTAGTTGCGTTAGGAATTACAAATTGCAGCCAGTCTGCTAATAAGTCATCCCATGCAAGGCGGCCAATCGTGCTGTCAAAGCATATTGAAAATTTTAAAGATTTTATCGCAAATCGGTTTTGATTGCAGTGGATACCTCAAGCATCTTCTGTACAGCTGTTAAGACCTTATTTGGGGTCTCGTCAGCAGAAGCGTAGCTCGAGACTTCGACTGCGAACCAAACCGACCTGTCCCAGGTTATTCGCATTTGCGATGTAACGGTACTGCTGATGAGGCCTCAAATAGGGCCGAAACAGCTGTATAGAAGATGCTTGAGGTATCCACTGCAATAAAAACAGATTTACGATAAAATTTTTGAAAGTGATATTACAAGTAAAAAATGGAATTAACCAGTGAGCATTTTCGAATCATGATTTATTATGATCTTAGAAAACGTTTAAGCGCTTATGATTATAAAAAGAGTTTAGATTCGGGTTTTAGTGAACAAGCACCTTCCTTGGCTACAATTTACCGATGGTATAAGGAATTTGAATGCGAAAGGAATTCTATTCAGCATCAAAAAGGAGCAGGGCATCCTTCTAAGGCTGTTACCGACAAAAACATTGCTGCTGCTAAAAAATTAATTGAAGAGGACAATAAAGCCACTTATGCAGTAATAGAGCATTAACTCAAGATTGGATCCTCAGCTGTTAGAACAATCATACACGATCACCAGCACTTAAAAAAAGTGGTTAGTCGGTTTGTGCCGCATCACCTTTTTAACTTCCAAAAAGCAGAGCGTGTAAGAATTTGCCATGGAACTTTAAATTTCTTAAATAATGGCGGACACCATTTTCTTTCCAAAACCAGGTGAGGAAACTTACATTCCCTTTTTCGACGTACCTACCCGCCAAGAGCGTCGTGTATGGATTCACGAAGATGAGGAAACTCTAACAAAGACCAAGATGCAGCGAGCTAAGAAAAAAATTATGTAGGCGGTATTCTTCAGAAGTACAGGCCTAGTAAAGGCAATAAAGCTAGATGGACAAAAGACAGTTACTGCTAAATGGTACACTGAAAAATCTTTGCCTGAAGTATTCAGTAGAATTCCAAACAAGAAAATTATGCTGCATCATAATAATGCATCGTCCCATACGACAGCTTTAACTCTCCAGTTTTTGGCTGAAAAAATATAAACGTAATAAAACATCCACCGTATTCACCTAATTTAGGAATGTGCGACTTTTGGCTATTTTTTGGGCTTAAAAGGAATTTTCGGGGTAGAAGGTTTTCATCAGAAGAAGAGATTGATGCCGCAGTTCACTCTTATTTTGAAGGTATTCTGAAAGATGATTGGTTGGGAACTTTTGAACAGTGGAAAGAAAGAATGGTCAAGTGTATTATTGCCGAAGCGAATTACTTTGGGTACAATTTAAAATAAAATATTAACCGTGTTTTTTATTCTCGATAAATTCAGCTTGACTCTCGTATTACCATTTGAGATTCAACATTAAAATT
Organism: Serrognathus titanus; assembly: GCA_039766575.1. Taxonomy (NCBI): domain Eukaryota; kingdom Metazoa; phylum Arthropoda; class Insecta; order Coleoptera; family Lucanidae; genus Serrognathus; species Serrognathus titanus. Next base: position 7,925,345 of record CM077912.1, read on the forward strand.
ATTCCTATAAAGTTTCCAGAAAAAAGAAAATTATAAACAAAACAATGAATCTGAAGCAAAACAATTCGCGTTTTATTGTTTAGGCAATTTCTATCTAATCCTAAAAATTATATTAAACGTTTAGGGGATCTAAAATCAAATCTACTGCATCCTAAGTGGTAATGGTAGGCGCTTTCCAGGCTAGCGTCGTAGTAGCTCTGAGCTACTCTGGAGTAACTTAGAGCTACTCTGACGCTTACTTGGAAAGCGCCTGGTGTGTCATGTCTACAATTGAAACCATTATCTCTTTGCTAAACAATTTCAGCAATGATACATGAGACAATTTCACAAGTTCTTTTTTACGAACTTCTTTGTAGAAAATATTTTTTTACATTCAAATTACTAACTTTTTCAGTTCTGTTAACATTTAAAGCTGTAGTTGTTTTTGTTGTACTATGTTCTTAGCAAAGAATGACTATTATTAAATTCACGAAAGATGAGCCCTGCGTCATCAATCATCGTAGTTAAAATCGACAAATAATCGATAATATGTTAAAAATACTACTCTCCTAGAATGTGGAGAATAACATATTGAAATTCACAGAAAATTTCAAAATTCCGGAAACTTTCTTGATATACGAACCCAGAATCATATCATTTAGCCCAGTTAGGATTTTAAATAACTTTGTTTTACAAACCTAAAAGATTAATAATTTTCAAGGTTTTCAACAATATTTCAAACAGTTTCTAATTTGTTTTTAAATTAGAAGTAATTTGATTTTGTTCACTAAAATAAAAAACTCGCAAAGTTTAACATTATAACAAAAAAACCTAAAAGAAATAGGCATCGGGAATGTTAATCCCAATTGATGTAGAATTCGATTCTGTGTATCATGATGTAACAACATACAGGGTGTTCCATTTACGAGAATTGAGTTTTGAGCAGTTAAACATAATGAGATTCGACATCATATTGTGACCGGCCTGTGAATTTTACAGAGACAATTAGGATGTGTTTTGAAAGTTTGAAGATTTTACTTTAAAACGACATGTCACTTAGATTTTGAAATTTGGAAGTGTCGTAAATACATTCGCTTAAATGAAAGATTGCCAAAACTATTTTTTTTTAAAATAAATTGGAAGATATCTTAAAATCGGTTACATTTAGGTGTAGGGAAGTCTTAACATTTTTTATTTAGAATAATGTATAGAACCAGAATTTACAATAAAAAGTGTAGCGTTCCATTTAAAATATTCTAATCCGAAAGATCACAAGGGCAGTGTATTAGTTTTCAGAATTCTTGTCCATTCCCTTCTTCAAAAACTGTTAACAGGTCACTCAACTCAGGATACCCTGTGTATTTGTTTTATTTTGACACTTGGTAAAAATCTATCCTTACTTAAGGCAAAATATGCATGGAAAGACAATTTTGAATGACTATAGACTATGTACAAGTAGGACTATTGTAATTAGTTATAAGTTACTTTAATTATAATGTTCCTATACACGTGAGATGTGTGTACAACACACCTGTGGTGTTATTAGTGACCCATGCTTGGGGCAAACATATAACAATCATGTGCTGGCAAAACCTCATAATTAAATTTTGGTACTTTCCAACTAATGGAGATTTAAGATTTGCAACTAATTTACATTCCTGTCAATAAAGTTACGAGGCATTTTCACCACGTTACGCTAGATACTAGATACAATAGTAAATTGAGTCACACGTATCTCAGAACCAAAGAAACTACACTTACGAGGTTTTGCCAGAACACAATCGATAAGTAGAGATTTCAATAAATTCTTTAATAAATCATAAAATAACACACTAAATAATAAATTAAACAAATCTTGATGCAATAGCTAAAATCTTAGTGTAATCGGCACCTTTAATGTGAGTCTTCTGCTTTAATATAGTTCTTAGTATAGTAGGAATTGGAACATGTATTCTAGTACCTAAGGGCGTGCCATTATCGTCGATCAGGACCAAATTGTTGCTGTCGAACTTCGGTACTCTTGACTTCTGGTTTTGCTTAAGGCCCACCAAAATACCCCTTTTCTTTTCGCCCTTAATGGCCACCAGTACTCTGTCACCTGCAATGTGTTATTGTTTAATAAAATTATAGACTTTTAACCGGCGAGGTGCTACCTATTCTGCCTACTCCTGTCTTATTGTAGACGTGTATGCATTTGGGTGGCTTTCCTTCCGCCATGGCCCTTTTGCCAATGTCACTGTTGTCTACGACTCTTAGCCTGGTCAATTTTTGAATTTCTGAAAGACTCGCTGATGAATGAAGAAGACTGCTTCTGCAATTTACTGCCCGAATTGGCAGTAACAATTTTGTATTGAAAATCATTTTTAACTAATTAAATGAGGTTATGTGGCTCTGATGTTAATCTAACCGAGAAGCAAACCAAAATTGTAACCTCCGTGCAGGTGCTTGTATGCAGAGTCCTACCTTACCAGCTTAATCAAAGCTGTCCTGTAGGAGATGGCACTGCAGAAATCAGAAGTTCTAAAAATGTCTTGCCACAAAAAAATTAAAATTTCTGTTACTATATAAAAAATCAATTTAACGTCTAGGTTAGAGTATGTCGCCCTATGTATATTTCTGAAATAAGGATAAAGCGATCTTTTATTTTGGTGAACAAATGTAGAGGATCATTTCATCTAAAAGGCAAACATGAATTTTATCTTTACTTTGTGATATGCATTTGTTATTTTTAATAACTTTAAAAGATACACCACTTTTGAATTCGAAGGTTTTCTTTAGCTCCTAAAAAACTCTCTAGATGAGGTGCAAACTATTAAAAAAAAACTGTACAGTGGCGGGCATAGAAAGGTGGAAAATGGGGGGGGGGGGGTTTCTTAAGCTAAAATGCAAGATTTTCCCTTTCTTTCTCTGTCAATTTTATTTTGAAATTTATTGCCGATCATCTTTTGTTATCTTAACTGAAATGTCTTTTATTCTTTTATTTTTCACTGGAAGTTCATAATACCGTGCTTCTTCTTATTCTTTTGTTTCTTGTGCTTCTTCTTCTTTTGTTTTTCGTATTTCGTAGTTCTTCATATTTTTCGTGTTTCATTATTCTTCATTGCTTTTCTTTTTCTATTTTTTATCGAATTCATTTAGATTTTTTTTTGATTTCCGTTAATGTTTTGTCTTTGTTGGTCGTTTCATTGATATGTTTTCTCTTTTGTTTTTTGATCTTCAAACAGTGCGCCGCAGAATTGTCGACCTTTGTTTTTCGTTTGCCACTTTTTTCGTATTTCGCAGCTCTTCGTTTTTTTCACAATTATTAAAAATTTTTTTTTCTATTTTTTCATTATCGAATTCATTTGAGCTTCGTTTCGATCTTCTTTTGTTTTTTTTGTCACTGTTCGTTTGTTTGCAGTTTCTTTTGTTTCTTGTGTTTCTTAATTTTGAAACAATGTGCCACAGAATTGTCGATCTTCTTTTGTTTTCGTTTTTTTTTTATTATCGAATTCATTTGTTTTTTTTTTTGCTTTCCGTTAATTTTAATTTTTTTTTCGTGTTTCATTATTCTTCGTTGTTTTTTTCTACTATTTTTTAATTATCGAATTCATTTGGATTTGTTTTTGTTTTCCGTTAGTCTTTTGTCTTTGTTGGTCATTTCATTGATTAGTTTTATCTTTTGTTTCTCGTGTTTCTTGATTTTCGAACAGTGCGCCGCAGAATTGTCGATCTTCTTTTGTTATTCTCGTCCGTCACTTCTTTGTTTTCAACTTTTTTTTTCGCACTTCATTATTTGCTTCTTTTTTCGTTTTTTTTATCATCGAATTCATTTGTATTTTTTTTTTTGTTTTCCGTTAGTCTTTTGTTTTTTTTTTGTGTTAATGTTCGTCATTTCATTGACTCCTCTTTGCAGTTTCTTATTTTATTTCTTGCATTTTTTTTTTAATTTTCGAACACTGCGTCGGGGAATTGTCGATCTTCTTTTGTTTTCTTGTTCGTCACTTTTTTCGTATTTCGTTTTTCATTGTTTTTTTTTTTCCAATTTGTTATCAAATTCATTTGAACTTCTTTCACTCCAATCTTCTTTTGTTTTTTGTCTCTGTAATTTCATTGACGTTTGTTTACGGTCGATCTTCTTTTGTTTTCTTGTTCATCACTTTTTTTCGTAGTTTTTCATTGTTTTTTTTTCCTTCTAATTTGTTATCGAATTCATTTGAACTTCTTTCAATCCAATCTTCTTTTGTTTTTTGTCTCTGTTCGTAATTTCATTGACATTTGTTTGCGGTTTCTTCTTTTGTTTCCAGTGGTTCTTGATTTTGAGAGAGTGTGCCGCATTATTGTCGTTTTCTCGATTGTCACTTTTTTTCGTATTCTTCGTAGTTCTTTATTGTTTATGAAAGGTGTTAATATTTAATTAATTCTCTTTTGTTTTCTATCTGTTTCTTCCTACTTGTAACCTTCATTTTTTTCACACAATTAATAGTAAATTATTATTGTTCTTGTTATTACAATTATTTTTTGATTAAAAGGTCCTTTTTGTTTTGCAAACTTTTGCTTGCTCTTCCATTTCCCTCTCACTTAATTTCTATGGCTCATATTCTGTTTAAAATAAACAAGAAATGTTATAGTTATATTCAAGTTGCTATTAAATTAAACACAGGAATACAGGTCAATGGCCCGAATTTTCGTATTTAACTAAAGTCATTAAAATAAACAAAAAACGATATAACGTACGATTCAATAAATTTCAGGTCATAAACGACTGGGAGAGAAAAAAACTCATGTCTTAGCTAAATACGGGTTTTGCTGTCGACTTGACATTTCATATTAATTTTGTACCCAACCTTTCTTAACTCAAATATCTCAAATATTAAAACACTAGTTTAATTAAACTGATTTTTATTTTATGCTTTCACAAAACGGTTTTTAAAACTGAACAGAAGGTTTATCTCGTAGAAACTTATTTTCGTTTAGCAAAATGGACTGATTCCTCTTTGGTTTTGGTAAAATTTAACAAACAATTGCGGATCCGTTTTAACGTTTCACCTTATACAGGCTGATTCAAAATAGTCTCTCGATATTTACTGGGTGAATAATAAAATAAAAAAATAAGGCCTCCTTTCTACTTATTATTTTTTTCTAAAAGTTAACAAGAAGGAAGTTACAATCCCTCGAGAAATGGATGAAACATTGTTTTTTTTTGGCAACATCTTCTGAAATTTTTAAGTTATCAAACTAATATACCTAACTCAGCACATATACAACGTACTTGCCAAATCCTCCATCCTTTTTAAGGGGTACTTTGAGTGGAGTGATTTTATAGTACGAAAATGCAATAGAAGTATGATAACATTTAAACTTCCATCACTCGAAGACGGTTCGATCTATCGAAATGCAACGAGAGTATCTTTTTATGCCAAATAATCTAAAGAATATACAAAAATAACTGAAAGTCCCCTCCTTGAACTATCCTTTAAAAAAGTTAGTAAATTCTACTTACCCTGAAAATATCGGGATACAATTTTGAATCACCCCGTATATTTCCACTATGCGGTTTTCCATTCTCGTCATTATATAGGGTGTGAACAATAATCATTACTGACATATGCAACTATATTATTGTTTTTATTTTTTGTAGTCATTATTCAATTCTTAACGAATTCTCTTTCGTCCAATTTCGAATTTTTCTTTTGCTATACTTTTTGATTGGCAATTTTCTAACTAATTTTACAAGAAGATCTTTGTCCAAACAATTATGTTTTGGATTTCTTTGGTTGTGGATAACCTTTATGAACCCACTAGATGATTTATGATTAGTGAAAGGGCCCCAGTGATATACCCAAGTCTCATCCCCGTTGATAATTCGAGAAATTCTGTCCCAAATCGTCATGCCAAATTTTCAGGACACTTGTTTTGGATATACAGACTTTTCGACTTTTCACATCGCCTCTTCAGTTCGAGCTTTCACGGGTCGTTCAGACATTGGGTCATCGTTAATTGATTCTCTACCTCATCGAGAGAGTTTAGATTAAAATTCAACTTGAAAATAAAGCAGTGCATCTTTCTCTTACACAACAACCATAATAATTATTGGGCCATTACCTTTTGTCAGGAACTTTATGATACTGCGATGTTCCACATTAATTGCAATCATTTTATTAACAAATAAATCTTCCTAAACCTCTATAAACTTCATAAATTAAGCACAACTTAGGACTTCTAAATGTCACAGCTAGTTTTTGATAATTGGTTTTAAATGTTTAATGAGTACATTTAATTCAAAAACTTAATGGTGATGAAGAACAATGAAGTTCATGTTTTTGGCAGTGTTTACTCTTCTATAACTTACGAAACTAATTCTGAAATATATCAAATCACAAATTTCCGTGCAACTGATTATACTATGTAAATATTTCGAATTTTTACTCCATCATCTTCTAATTTATGCGATGAAAGGTATACTGTATTGAAAACAATGCAAAAAATTGCCACTTCTAAAACAGCATCCCCCTAAGATCGAGGTACTAATTATCAGGGGACGCCGAGATAATTCCCCGCAATGATTGGGACAAAAAGTAATAATGGCTCGCGAAAATGGCTTCTCGTTAATGCACGTCAGGCGGAATCACCGAATGCAATGAATGGAAAATATGAGTCTTCGGCGCGGAGCATTCGACGTGAAATGACTCATTATCAAATCTAGGGTGGCAATATTGTAACTTCCCGTGACAGACGCCATTTTTTGGCACGCCTGACTGCCCCGGAAAATTGTAGCACTGTGATTTAACAAAATTTCACAGCGTGACGTATTTATTCGCTGTGAAAATTTTCAACCGTGCGACGAGAATAAAAGGAATTATTGAACTTCTGGTTTCATTTAGAGTACAGAAATTTTACATAAGTGGAGTTACGTTACAATAAATGTAACTTAATACAGAGGCTATAAGGAAAAGAGCTTCTCACGACCTTGTGGATAGTTTGACAAGTGAATGTGTATTCAGATATTTAGAAATATAAATACTTCGTATAGAATTGTTGATATTCGAGATACGAAAATAACTTTTCAATAGGTTTTATGTGAACAAAAACAATCCTACAATAGATTATAAAAATCAAGTTAAAATCGACAATTATATTAATAACATCTCATCCTGTAGCTAGTAGGATTAAATGTTGTTACCTGCTAATAATTTAATAATTAAGAAGAAAAGAATTCAAAAATACATAAATTTAAAAGAATTTTTTAAAGTGATAGTACAAGTAAAAAAATGGAATTAACCAGAGAGCATTTTCGAATCATGATTTGTTATGATTTTAAAAGAGGTTTAAGCGCTTATGAGGGCAAAAAGAGTTTAGATTCGGTTTTTAGTGAACAAGCACCTTCCTTGGCTACAATTTATTGATGGTATAAGGAATCTGAACGCGAAAGGAATTCTGTTCAGCATCAAAAAGGAGCAGGGCGTTTTCCTATGGCTGTTACCGACAAAAACATTGCTGCTGTTAAAAAATTAATTGAAGAGGACAATAAAGCCACTTATGCAGTAATAGAGCATCAAGTCAAGATTAGATCCTCAACTGTTAGAACAATCATACACGATCACCTGCATTTAAAAAAAAAGTGGTTAATCGTTTTGTGCCGCATCACCTTTCTAACTTCCAAAAAACAGACCGTGTAAGAATTTGCCATGAAACTTTAAATTTCTTAAATAATAGCGGACACCAATTTTTTTCCAAAATAGTGACAGGTGACGAAACTTATATTCCTTTTTTCGACGTACTTACACGTCAAGAGAGTCGTGTATGGATTCACGAAGATGAGGAAACCCAAACAATGACCAAGAAGCAGCGAGCTATGAAAAAAGTTATGTATGCCGTATTCTTCACGTGCCTAGTAAAGGCAATTAAGTTAGATGGACAAAAGACAGTTACAGCTAAACGGTACACTGAAAAATGTTTGCCTGAAGCGTTCAGTAGAATTCCAGACAAGAGAATTATGCTGCACCATGATACTGCATCGTCCCTTACGGCAGCTTTAACTCTCCAGTTTTTCGCTGAAAGAAATATAAAAGTATTACAACATCCGCCGTATTCATCTAATTTAGCAATTTTTTAAGCTTAAAAGGAATTTGCGGGGTAGAAGGTTTTCGTCAGAAGAAGAGATTGATGCCGCAGTTCAAGCTTATTTTGAAGGTATTCCGAAAAATGATTGGTTGGGAGCTTTTGAACAGTGGAAAGAAAGAAAGGTCAAGTGTATCATTGCTGAAGGAAATTACTTCGTTCATATTTAAAATAAAATCCTAGAAAATATTAACCGCGTTTTTATCCTCAATAAATTCAGCGTGACCTTCGTATTTATGGTTTTTTTGTTTAGATAACAAGCGCCAAAGCAACGAAAATTTGCGTTAAATGAAATATTGCCCAGACCGGTTAAAAGCTCCGCCTTGTAAAATGTAATAGTTTGTGAAAAGTATTGTTTTGAAGTTAGCTTGAGTTAAGTTTTCTTCAAATATTTCTAGATTAGAAAGTAGAGTAGATTCTGGAGGACTGATCCTCTATTTCTTATTTCATGTCGAAGCAACATTGTACTCTCGTGAAGTAATAATAAAATGCATAATCACAAGATATCTTTGCTAATTGCTGAAGATATCAAATAAGATCTTATACAACCTGCCGTTTATTATTCTCAATAAATTCAACTTGACCCTCATATCAAGGTGAAGTCTTGTTTCAACTTTTTGATTTCTTCTTTAATAGTTGGAGTGCAGGTCAGAGTTACAAGTGTACAAAGGAAGATGAGCAACACCTCGTTCTGAAGGGTTTGAATGGATTTAGTATTAGGTACTATTACAAGGATAGGTACAGCCCCTAAGCTGGTTAATGTAAAGCCATGTTGGATTAAGGACTCATTGCAAATCAGTATATGTTTTATGTAATGGTTAATTAGAATTAGGTTCAGTTTTTTTTTTACAAAGCACTCACCATCGTAATTCGGCGTCAAGAGTCATGGCATTCATTTCACAAGGTGCAATTGTATCATTAATATTTAGGGGAAGTGATTTTGGCAGTTTTTTATTAGAAAAATTTATATTTTTTAGATCAATTAACTGCTGTACTAAAGGATTTTCCATTAGGGTCGGGTCGATGTTGAACTGATAAAATAATAATATTAACAATTGTCTTTATTACCCTATTTGGAGTATAATATTAATAAATAACAACAATAAGGGTGGAAGGCGGAGTTCAATCAGATTGAAAATCAAAGTCCATTCAACCTGGAATAAACTAAAGGGTTTTCCAATAGGGTCGGGTCGATGTTGAAATGGAATAAAACAAGCCGTGTGTGAGGTATTAACGAAATTCTTTTTTTATTTGAAAGGCCCATGTATGCCATTACGTATGGAATATGACATCGTTCAAATGTCCGCCGGGCTTCGCACGGTGGCACAGATTCTAGAGGTCCAATTTTCAACGACTCTGCCGCATAGATCCGGCTGAGTTTGAGCGATGGCCTGGGTTATGTTGACTTTGAGGTCATCGGTCGATTGCGGCCTATTGGCTTAGACCTGCGACTTCAGAAAACCCCACAAGAAAAAGTCTAGCAGGGTCAAATCGCCAATTCATGTCACCTCCGCGAGAGATAATCATACCCTCAAACCGTTCATGTGCAGAATGTCCATCGTGGCATTCGCTGTATGGCACGTAGCGCCGCCTGCTGGAACCTCATATCGTCCAATTCGGGCCAAAAGAAATTGGTTATCATCGATCTGTAGCGCTCGCCGTTGAGGGTGATGGCCTCACCAACGTCGTTTTCCAAGAAGTACGGACCAATGACACCGCCGGCCCAAAATCCGCATCAAACGGTAACCTTTTGTGGATGCATTACCACCTCGTGAACCTCGTGTGGGTTAGTGTCGTCCCATATACGGAAATTTTGTTTGTTAACATAGCCATTCATCTAAAAATGCGCCTCGTCGCTAAAGATGATTTTTCGGCCAAAATTGGGGTCCTCTTCCAAACGCTCCGAAGCCCATGCAGCGAACAAACGGCGTTGTCTATGGTCATTAACTTTGAGCTCTTGGGTCAGTTGGATTTTGTACGGGCGCAGGCCCACGTCCCGACGCAAAATTCGCCAAGTCTGTGAAAGGCCGAGTTCTTGTGCACGGCGAGGAATTGACTGCCTCGGGTTTTCCTGCACACTTTCACGGACAGCGGTCGATCTGGCGTTCCTTTGACATACGGGTGTTCGCTAATTGTTTACCGAAACGGTCGTCTCGAATTTGGCCACCTAACATTGGAGAATCGATTTTGAAGAGCCACCGCGTCTGCCGTAAAATAGGCGCAACACACCTTACAACCCCCTCGCACTATTCCATCCATCCATTCCTCTGCCATCTACCTGCGTCTCCGAATCTCCATTTATTTCTCTTTCTGTAAATAATTTCGTCATCCTCCTCCATCCGTATTCCTCTACTCTTACGTCTCCGGTAATTTGCCTTAGAATATGTTACAAAAGATCTCATTGTCGTTTTATAAATTCTGTGGAATTTGTTGCTCAGATTCTTGAATTTAGAGCTCTTCCTTTCGTCTTCCTATTCCAGATATTTTTTGTAAATACTCGAAGCTCAGAACCTTTTCGAATTTATACTCTTTATTACTGCTTGTTGTAATCGTCGTTACTGTTTTCATTTCCATATATTTTGTCGTCTTCTCATTTATCATGTTTTCATTATTGCCAAGCCATCAAACGTTGTACATTGTACCTCGTGATAGTTCTTTAAATGGCGCTGTCTCTCATCACTACTTCCAGGGCGATATTCAATAAAACCGTCGACAAAGAAGCTTCTTGTCTCAATCCTCTTTCCACCTCTAATCCATTCCTAGGTTATAAATTTAAAAGAGCGGTCTCTTTTCACAATCAGTTGAATTCTTAGATAAGTATTTCGACAGCTACGCTGCCATCTTCAGTGCATACACAGCACTTGAAGAAATTTTTAGATAATGCATTTCCGTTCGAAATTTGGTGGAGAGAATATCCTCTGATTCATTACCAATCAAAGATTTCATGAAGTGCTTTTAACTTGTGAACGTGTATGGTTGTGGTAAGAGATCATTTTTGTGATTTATTATTTCCAAAGCACTATCTCCATTATTACTACTCTTGGTTTATTATTCGGTTGGTATTTCTTGAGCATCTAGGCTATTCAGGATGAAATCATCATCTGAAGACGGAAGGTGTTCACTTTGTTCTAGAAGAAATTCGTGATATTTTGTGAAGCTTGAACTCTGAATCCAAATGCCCATTCCAGGACGGCATTGGCCGATGCCTTTTTATTCCAAAAAGATCCAACCCCAACGAACCCCCTGGCAGTTTCAATTCGTGGTACATCATCAAGTTTCTTTGGACTAATTAGATTTTTGAGTAAGCAACGTTTGCACAAACGAACATTCATTTTGATAATAAAGTTTTATCATTTGGACGTGCTGCTCAATCGTGTAACTTGCCGTGGTGATTTGGCATCAGTGACTGAATAATAAACAACAGATTTGACAGACGCCGCCAAAACAACATGGCCGCCACAGCTTGTCAACATCGACCCAATAGGAAAACCCTTTATTTGAGGTGGTCCATTCCAAAATTCGCTTTATCCACTTTTGGAAATTATTGAGAAAACGAATTAACAACACATATAAATGAGGGATATTGCAAGTTTTGTATGATAAAATAGAATACTACATCAGTACTAATTTTTAAATGCATTTTTCCTATAGATTGAGTCAGTTTTGAAACATTAAAATACATTCCATATTCCATATAGGTAATATGGGGTATTCAATGGTGTAGTTATCTCAATTTTGATAAAAAGTGGATAAAGCGAGTTTTGGAATGGACCGCCTCATATGATGTGAGGAGTTTTCTAGCGTAGCCTTCTTGATCTTGATCAATTGCAAGGAAGCAGTATTATCAGTAGATACTATGGTATCTTCAAAAACTGATAAACCATTTGACCAATCGTTAAATGCTTTTACTTCAAGACGAATTGAAAGTTTGGAATTAGGTTGTTACTTCCTACTAATGGTCTTAATCTCTTGAATGGCTCTTTTCAAATAATTTAGAAATGATTGCCTCCTCTGGTTTTGGCAACATAAGCACTTTTGTAACTTTCCGGTAAATAGAAACATGTTCAAGTCTGAAAGCTACTATGAAGAGGTATGAAAACATAACTACATCTTTCGTAAGCAGCTGTTTCAAAATTTCGCCGGAGATTAAACTAAATCCTGGTGACTTTTCGGATTCATGTGCGTTTTAAACTCTTCAACCATTTTCTTTTTAACGACAGGACTGATGTTTTCTGATTTCGGGTTGTCAATCCCAAATATGATATTGCCCACCTGTTCTTGATTGGGCGTAAAATTTCAGAAAACAAATCACCTTCGGTTCTTGATAAACAAGGACTAAAGATAGATAAAAAGAGTAATGTAAGTTATGGGATTTTTCCGGTTAGTTTGAAAAAATTAATGAAAAATTCCGAAAATAAAAAGGGAAAAAAATTAATTTGTAATTGATATCTTTGTTAGTTGTTATGTTTACAAGCAATAAGATTTCGATACAAGATAATATTTCGCTTTTATTACCGATTCAGAGAAATAAACAATTTGCTCCCGTTTAAAGGAGAAAGGTGAGCGTATGCGTCGGGCAGGTATTGTGCCGATGTCGGTCCCAATCAGGCTCTCAGGAGACGTGCATTCACCGAGGTGTGGACAGCAATAGAACTCTTGTCAAACAACCCGTCACTCGCATTCTCAAGTACCCCGGCAAGACGGGGCTTCTGTTGGGCACCCGCCGAGTGCCCGCAGCTTCTTACACACTACGTTCAATATGTAGGTATCTGCTTAATAGAGGTCGAAACAGAATGTACTTACCTATTACATAAACACTTGAGAACAACAAGGAAAGTTTCTTTACTACGATTACTGATTACTTTTAGTCTTCTTTGCAAACCGTTTTTTTTATCTACAAAAAAAATACATGGGTAAAAGAAATTAAAAAATATCAGATGACATTTGCAAAATAAAACATCATCTGTAGGATTATTAATAAAAGACAGACATTGAAATTGATTAAAATATGCATTATTCTGCAGATGCAAATGCACGTACTAACCAAAGGAATTTAGAACAGCGTCGCTCTTAATAGGGTTTACAATTAGAGATAATTAGAACTGCAGTGCCTGTCCCCACCTTCGCCGTGGCATGAGTACCGGCGACCAGATTAACTAACGATGTTTAATTGGATTAGTCATTCATCGATATTTAAAAACGGGTAGATTGATGTTTTATATTGTGAGAGTGAAAAACAAAGACATTTTGCATTACTAAAGTTGAAAAAAACTTAAAATATTTTCAAATTATTGCACGAGTTTGCAATTTATTTTTTTGTTTACAAATAAACTATGTTTTTTAATTTTAAATAAATAAACTTCTGCATAACTATACTTCTGTTGATCAGAGAAATATGCAGTAAGAGTTCTGCTCAAGTTAAGATGAATAATGAAAATTAATGCAAAGCCGCATTTAAATTTTGGTTCTTAAACGCTCACCTTAATGAAAAAGCTCGTTGGAAATTTACCAAGGACCGTCTTCATAAATTTACAATTAAAAACGCATTTATTTTCCTATTCTTAAATTAATTATTGTGAAAACGACCTAATTGTGTTACTATCCTAAAACCTATGTTTACTATTAAAATAGTTCTCTGATTTTATTGTAAGAGGTGCATATTCAACATCAACGAAGGACGACTCTCAGGCGTAGCCGAAGTGTCCTACCAAGGAGCTTTTCAAGCTCTGCCAGTATCCGACGGAAAGCTTTTTATATTTCCGTGTCGATACACGTTTTACGTAAAAATCTATTTGCTTTACAAATTTGCCATAGAAATAAAATAAAATAAATAATAGTAATAACAAATTCCAAGTAGAAATGGGAAATGTAATTTTTTTAAAGAATTGTGAAAGTAATGCAGTAACTAGTTTTGTTTATAATTCAACTGTATCAAACTGTTATTAACTACAAGCGTAAATTGAGGAAAAGAAGAAAGTTTGATGTTAAAGTTGAAAAATATAGAAGATATGAGGATAATTGATTTTGGGGATAGAAAAACGATATTGAGGACGCGAAACATTTAAGACAAGTTAAAATATTATAATAAAGTGCTTTTCATATACAAATTCCTTTCGTTTCCTTGAAAAATTGAGGGACTGAAGACTTACAGGAATCAGTACATCTTAATTTACTGAAATCATGTATCATCTTCTGTCATCTTCTGGCAAGAAAGTAAAAATTTGTTATGTCAAGCAGGGCAATTAGGTAAGTCAGTATTTGGTATCCAGATATCCTGCATACGTTACAATTTCCAACGCAATACTTATCTTAAAAAAGTCGAGGGAAAAATTACAAAATGATGCAAAAAGGAGTTAGAGGAGTTAATAAAGAGTTTTATAGTTTGAAAAGAAGAGCAAACCGTGGGTAGCATTTAGTATCAAAATCCAGAAAAGATTACCATTCAAATCAGAAGTTGTTCTACAAAAGTTTCAAAATATTAAGAAATAAGAAGACACATGGATGATGCAAATAAATAAATCAAAGGAAAGTTCTTGGCGATGAGGTACCTATATTGGATAGGTGGAGGGAAGATCCTTTAGCAACTGCAAATAGATCAAAGATGCAATAAAAACGTTCAAAAAGAAAAATCGACAGTTCGTGATAGTATTACAGAAAACATGATGCGAAGGGAAATTATACTACCTATTTTCAAGATTGGAGACAAAGGAGATGGTAAAAACAACCGGGGCATAACCCATTGATAAAAGAAACAGATGAACACCTAGAACAAACACAATCCGAGTTGAGGAAAGCAGGAGTGTACACGATAACATTTTTGCAATCAAGCAGACTGTAGGGAAAATATCAAAATCTTACCAGATATTCATAGACCTCCGAAAGGCATTCGATAGGGTAATTTGGAAAATCTTAGAGTGAACTTTAAAGCAATGTAAAGTAAGTACAATAATGAGTCCTTATAAAAATAACAAGGACAAATAATTTAGAATCGAGAGTGCGGAATGAATGAAGAAATACGGCAAAGCCTCACCCTATTTAACCATGCTCACATGGACGTAATTACTAAAAAGAGATAAATAAAGATTCCGTACCTCTACCATCAATTCCCAAGAGACTGGAAGACGAAAATTATAGTCAGGGCATAGAATGAAGACAGTGACTTCGATCCGGAAGATTCCCTAAGTTCACCAAAACCATTCAACCAAAACAAGCTTAATGACATAGTAAGAGATCTTAATCTGTCAAAAATTATGACTGAATTATTAACTTTACGATTGAAACAGAGAAATCTGCTGATAGGTGACACAAAAGTTTCATATTACTGGCCTAGAGAAAAAAATTTACTTCCTTTTTTTCTGAAGAGGGTGATTTCGTATTTTATAGTGATATTCGGGGTCTGATGACAACAATGGGTTTAGAAGAGTACAATCCTAATGACTGGCGCCTTTTTATAGATTCTTCCAAGCACAGTTTTAAATGTGTTCTTCTAAATAAGGGTAATAAGCTTGGTTCTTTGCCCATAGCTCATTCCACCAAAGTAAAGGAACAATATCCTACTATTTCCTTGGTTGAATAACATAAATGGTTGATATGTGTTTTCTTGAAAATGGTCAATTACTTTTGGGTCTACAAAGTGAATACAAAATATCCCTGTTCTATCTGCTTATGGGATAGTAAGGCTAAGAATGAACATTGGACTAGGAAAGACTGGCCTGTAAGAGAAGCTTTGATTTCTCTCAAGCATAATGTTGTTAATGTTCCGTTAGTAGCAAGAGATTGCATTATGTTGCCTCCCCTCCATATCAAGCTAGGATTAATGAAGCAATATGTCAAGACTTTGAATAAAAATAGGGAATGTTTCAAATATATTTCAAGAAAATTTCTAAGTTTAAGTTCTGAGAAGCTGAAAGCTGCTATCTTTGATGGTCCACAGATCAGAAAGCTTTTAAAAGATTCGGATTTTACAATTTCTATGAACAGTGTTGAGAAAAACGTTTGGAATTCCTTTGCTTGGTAATCAATAACTTTCTCGGAAATAATAAGGCAGAAAACTATTCCCAGCTGGTTGAAGACAGGTTATCTAACTACCAACAGCTTGGTTGCAATATCCGCATCAAGGTTCACTTCTTCCATAGTCATTTAGGCCATTTTCCTGAAAATGTAGGTGATTTAAGCAAGGAATAAGGAGAACGGTTCCATCAGGACGCTATCAAGGCCGTTGGAATGCTCATATGATGGCTGACTATTGTTGAAATCTTCAAAGGAGTTCTCAAAAGACTGTTTATGCTCGCTAATCTTATAAAAGAAAGTTTTTCTTTCTTTAAATTTACTTAGTAAAATGTTAAATTTCAAAATCTTTCATTTTTTGAGAGTCAATATTTTATTCAAAATCATGAATAATATTGGATGCAACAGAATTATTGTTGTGCGGTGTAATCTATACGTTTGGGAGGCGAAGCTGAAAGAGGGAAAGTTAAGAATAAACGTAGAAAGAACCAACGTGAAGGTCTGCGGCAAAGCAAGTACCTAGGTGTCCTTATATACAGAGAAGTATAGCAAGGGTTTAAGATAAATAAAAAACTGGAACTGCTACTAGACTCTAGCACATTAATTATTAAATCTGTGTATATCTCAATATTAACTTAACATTCAGAGAGTTGAGTATTGTCAACAAAATTGATAAAAAGAGACTGCAATTCATAGAGATCTTATTTATAAGGATACTCCTGGGCCTCTCAAGGAGGATTATATTCGAAATGATTATATCAGATGAGATCAGTTGAGATGATTCGGATACCTTACGAGAATGCACTACGAAAGGCCAATGAAACAGATTTTTGCGAGCGGAAATAAAACAGAAAAGAGGTCAAGAGGTAGATAAGTAAAAACATGAGTCGAAAACATAGACAAGTTACTAGCGAATTGGAAATGACTTCAACCCACGAGACCAATTTGAATTAGGTTTGTTTTTTTAGAAGAATTTCACGTGGGTTGAAATAATTTTTGATGTCTCTGTATTACAAGAAAGAAAGCTCAGGTGATGGCAGAAAGATAGGTATCAGTGGAAAAGATTCACGCCCTATAGTTTCGGGTAAAAGAGTCCTAGATTATATACATACCGTTCGAAGAGGGTATAAGTAGAGATATTTCCTATCTGCCATTCTGTTAAATATTGTTTGAGAAGAAGTAGTTTCTTTATTGACATTCATGGCAAAGTTCAATACACCGAGCTGTCGGTCAAGGGCAAAATAAAATCTAGTCATAAATTTCTTCGCTGTTTATGAATTTATTAGCCCCCTGCAGCTGTGTGCCATTCATAAATGCAAGTTAGATCGCCGGCTTTGTTTCACGTTTCCGCGCGCTACAGAATTTGAAAAAACTCGACTCCAATTTATGCAAATTTCAACTTGCTCCGATTAAATTTTTTTATTAAGATATTTGTTTGAAATAATGTCAGAAACGTCTCCCTAAAGTTTGATGCATCTTCAATGAAACACCCAGCATAAAGTTATTGATTACTTTAGTACAAATAAAAAAAAATGGCGGAGGCAGTCAGCTTTTGGAGATGGAGATAGTGTCACAGAAAAAACAAAGTAAAATGATTACATTGGTATCAAAACTTAATGTTAATTAACGTTGAACCAAAAAATTTAATTCGGAACAGTTAGTAATAATAATAATTAGATTATTAAAAAAAAACTGGCGTTATCGACTATTGGGGTTTGTTAAATTCATTGCAACAGGAAACAAATTACAAAATTATAAAAGAAAAATTCAACTCATTAAATAAAATTAACGGAGCACAACTAAATTTGAAAAATTAGCGTTGTTTAGCCGGATTGTGCGTCGAAAATAAAATTTAACTCGATGAAAAACCACGTTAATTCAATTTACGAACATCTGTCCCGAAGCTATAATGAAGAAATGCCTTATCTCGTTCCGTCCGACACTTACACTACAATTTAAGGAGCAGACAAAAACGTGAACGCCGCCGTTGTATACAGTAATTTTATATATTTAAGATTGTGTCTGCGTAGAAGTGACATTTCAAAAAGCTGTACACGCATTTACCTGTCAACATAACATCTGCTAACAGAATACACATTACCTGAAACAACTGGGGCTAATTTAGTGGGAAAAGGAGCGCACAAAGCCGGCCCTCGTCATCTTTGACACTTACTGTGTTCGGGAATTTTATAATATCACACATACACACACACACACACGCACGCACAATGTTTATTATCTGTCAGATTTTTGTTGTTATACGTAAACATTGCACGTATAAATGACATTTGAGAGAGGTCCATTGATGTCCTGAATTTCTATTTTGGCACTCGAATAATCATATGCAGTTTCTTCCTTTTACAGAAAAATTTATTCTACATGTACCCTGTAAACTGATAAGTGTTTTTGTGTTTAAATATTTATACTTTGAAATATTTTATTTAATTCTTAAGAAATAATGCAAAAAATATAAATGAAATATTAAAAAATAAAACGCATACAGAGGTATTGAAGGGAGTACAAGTTTGGTTCTTGTTTTTGTTTTATGTGTTGCAACAAATTTAACTGTTACTTGCAATTAGATATTTTTAATGACAATTATTTAAGCAATAGTATATTGATTTATAAGTTTAGAAAAGTGATAGTTTTCGCTTGAATTCACGAGTGAGCGTAGCTCACGAGTGGATCAAATTTACACGAACATGAAAATTCACTTTTCTAACGTGTAGAACATGCTATTTTTTTGTGTAGTTGACGAAAATAACGCTAACATTATGAGAGTGTCGAAGAACAATAATATGTTAAGTATGTCAAGCATTAGTTGACATAGTAACAAAACATATGAGCAAGTAAATATTTTGTGAAAAAACGTTCATCTAAAATGAGTCAATCAAACGAGAATAATAAAGAAATTTT
The DNA here is from genome assembly GCA_039766575.1 of Serrognathus titanus. Classification (NCBI taxonomy): domain Eukaryota; kingdom Metazoa; phylum Arthropoda; class Insecta; order Coleoptera; family Lucanidae; genus Serrognathus; species Serrognathus titanus. The sequence goes on from CM077912.1 coordinate 7,944,347, forward strand.
ACAATTGGTATCAGAAGCTGAGTCAAGTTTATTGCCTAAAAAGTCCAAAGCAAAATTCGGGAAAACTTACCAACAGTTCTGTGGCTGGAGGAATAAAAAAATGTGCAAGGGGGAAATGAAGACATTCTCATTGCGTACTTTTTTGAAAAGGTTTGTTTTATTTATAAGATTTATTAGCACTGTTTTTTAAATATTCTTAGGTGAAAACTCCTAAAGCTTCAACACTATAGTCAATGTACTCGATGCTGAGAAGTACTTGACAAATAAATGAAAATGTGGATATTTCTGTATATAAAAAAATGCTGGCTTACCTGAAACGTCAAAATTACGGTTATGTGGCAAAAAAATCGAGAATTATATCGATGGATAATATGAAGGAGTTTTTAGAAAAAGCTCATGATGACAGTTTTCTGCTTACAAAGGTAGCGTTGGTAATTGCTTTGCATGGAGCATGTCGGGTGGAAGAATTACGTTTACTAAAAGTGGATGATGTAGAAGATTGCGGCCAAATTTTGATCATAACATTACATGACACGAAAACAAAGGAAAAACGAGCCTTTACAGTTACATCAGAAGATGGAGTAAACGGAATTGAGCTTTGCAAAAAGTATTTGAATTTGAGAATAAAAAATGTAGACCATCGCAGACTATTTATATTTTATAGTGCACAAAGCAACCAATTGGTATAAACACCTTCTACAATTTACCAAAGAAAATTGCTGAGTACTTAGGGCTACCGGAACCGAACTGCTTCATAGGCCATTGTTTCCGAAGGACATCGGCGACCTTTTTAGCCGACAGTGAAGCTGACATCCAAGTTTTGAAGAGCCACGGCGGCTGGCGTAATAGGTCTGTTGCAGAAGCATACGTCGAAGATAGTATCGAAAGTACAGTAAAAATTTCAATGAATTTTTTTTGTAATTCGACTGAAAAGCAATCTTCGACCTCTGAAACGTCAACATCAATAGTAGCAACAAGTGAAGTAATAAATTCTAATATGTCAGTGTCTGCGTTGCGGTCAGTTTCCTCATCTTCTGGTGTAATATTTAATAATTTAACAAATTGTTCATTTACAATTTATGCTAATAAATAAAATGAATGAAAAAAAGCGTTGCTAACTGAAATCGTGAAGAAAAGTGTTGCTAACTTGAAAAGTCACGCTTTTCTTCGCGATTTCTGATTAAATAATGTCACTTTTCTGTCAACTACGTGAAAAATATCTTAATAACGCCATCAATCCTACATTTTAATGTGATATGATCTTTCAATTGACGCTTAAAGGATCGTAATTGATGAAAAACATCAGAAACAGTTTTATTTTTTGTACTTCAAGTTAAATAAATATTAAATAACTTAAATAAATAAATATTAACAGAAATCACTAATATGGAAGAGTGATTCTACTAAAGGGAGCATTACATTTTCAAGAATCTTCTAGAAATACACGGATGTAATTTGAGCAACATTATATCATTGATCCTTAGGTAGCTGGTGTTGCAAGCAAGAGCTACTTGTTTCGTTTTCATGACTGTTTTTTTCAGTAATATCCATGAACAAAAGTAGGATGAAGAGGATTTCTATAACGATGGATGATGCTGGATTTACTTATTTAATTCGGAGATTATTAATAGAATGAGTATTGAGTGTAAACACCAAAGGGTAAGACTACCATCAGCACTTACTACTGCCTCCATCTGGAGAAGTTGCGAAACGTGGATATTTGATCGGCGAAGACATCTGCAATCTAGGCGACAGATCTGCCCAAGCATTTGTTGTAGAAGTCGATAAGTGTGTCCATGAGATTACAGTTCACCAAAACACATTTAACTTTTTAACTTGTTCTGCTCATAGTGATAATTAAGTATTCCTGTTCAGCTGATCTTCCCCAGGAATAGACTCACATGGATTCCATATCCTTCAGGCGCATGAACATTCGTTCGTTGGAAACGACTGTTTTGTTCTGTAGCTTTATACGTGATTTTTAATACAGTCGCGAGCAAAACAATGGTTGTCAGTGTCATTCTTTAACAAATAACAAGTCTTGTGTTTTGAAATGCTTGTACAGCGACATGTGTCTTGTACGTTCTATTTGTCAAGTTAATTAAAAATTAATACATCCGACAAGAAGATATTTTTAAATTTGTGACAACTCCTGTGAAGTTTGAATGACCAAAATCTTTTGCTTGCGACTTTACACTTTTTCTTAGGAAGAAATTGCCCACAATCACAATCAGTTCTAAAAGGCCTCATTTTGAGCGAGGATTTGCAATGCGAAACTCAACCATGCTTTCTTTTAAACAGATATTTTTCACCTCCGCATAATGTTTAACGTTAAATCGTTAATGTTAATGATGTTGTTAGAGAATGGTGTCCAAAACTTGCGCAGATTTCTTTATAGAACTGTTTTTGAATTTGAATGAGGCCGGACTTAGAATGGAAACACCATGGTTGTGGAAGTAACGTCCTGTTTCTTTTTACAAATGAATCTTTCTCTCTTATTTAATGGTTAAGGCGTCAACTTCTAAAGTCGTATTAACAACCCTGTTAGAATTTTAGTTGACCCCCGATAGGAATTTTTAACTTGCCAAATATATTGCTACGAGTGTTTTATTTCTTCAAGAAGAAGGCATGTTCTTGCCATTTCATCTACAATTGAGAAATCTAGCGCCGGATTAAGATTTGAACCATGCCGTTGGGGTCCGAAAGCAAATATATAACCCTGTGGACTATCCAGATGGGTATTTACAAATTATTGAATTTTTAAATTGAACATTCCAAACATATTTTGGAGCAGTGTTTCAATAAATTAAATAATTCAAGCCTCGACACACAACTAATCGGTCAAATTACGTAAAGAATTTTGTTTTGAAAAGTCTGACCTTCAGGCCTATAAATAATTCTCGCGTAAATCCGAAATAACACCATCCTTTCTTGCAACTTCTTCTGCTGCCGTTCCGAACAAACTTTTTATATCACTGATGATAGTTCCAAAATCTTCTTTTTGCAACTAAACCATTTGCCAAACTATTTTCCTTGACTTACTCATTCCAGTTAACAGCTCCTCCTTTTTCTATTCCCATTTCCTTGATAAATTCACTGTTTTCTTTTTTATCCGGCCGCTTATTATCTTGGGAAGTACACCTTTACGATATTGCACGTGCCGCTATAATATTTTCCAAAGCTCGAACCATAACAACTACAAAAGAGGCTTATTCCATTTCTGAATACGTCTTCATCGGTATTCGATGACATTCTGAACCTGGACGGCATCCGATCATCCCATTTTGTTTTAACTTCCAAATTGAATTCATGGTATTTTAGTCACTGACTAACTTTAATCTTGGGTTTATTCCCATGACTACAGCGGCAGAGACAATTGTTTGTATGGGAATAAATTAAAGTTAACAAGTCACTAAACTATCGGAACTTAGGGTTTCATAAATTTGTCTATAGGATAGGTCAAGTTGATATCAACGCTTGATAGAAAACGAATTTCAAAATTTATTTTCTAAAAGTCTGAATTAAGTCAAGAACTGTTCTGGGCTTTTCTCAACTGCACTTTAGGCATTCAGCTTTATTTCTTATAAAAATTCTGCGCGATTTAAAAATTATACTTAAAGAAAAATGTACTAGGTTTCAATTCCAATTTCTTTTTAAAAAGGTTAAGAAATTTCAGAATGTCCAATCTTTCAATTCACGGTGGCGAAATTTGATGTTAGCTATTTCTGCGTGACTGATTTTTGAATTTTTGTGTGGAGGCTGCTTCTCCTCCCCCCCTCCTACCGGACGAGGTTTATCGAAAATCCGCAAACACGTTTCCTGGATAAACCCTTCGGATAATTTTTGGTGACAGTCCGGAAGTGATCACTTCGGAAAAGGCGAACATTTGAAGGAGTTGCATTTTGCAAGCCTCTTTTCGTAAATCCGAATGTCTCTGAGCACACGAATTGTCTAAACACTGTAGATAAGAAGGACCAGTTTGTTGTTTTCGGCTATGATGTCTGATGAGTATTAGAAGAGTGTCCTTTTTGATCCGTCATCGTACCTTTGTATAAGGCATTATTGTCGTGTCGTTATGTATTATAGTTCAAATATTTGCACAACTTTGAAAGTCACTTTCTGTATCACTTGAGAACTTGAATAATTTAAACTGACCCGCATATACACTTTTGAAATTTATTCTAAATGTTTAATTTCTTAAAAATATTGAGGATTCGCTGCGGGCAATTTTACGAGAAAATTTCACCACGGTAGACGGTGCTAAACTAAACAAGCTGTGACGAAGAAAGCTTTAAACGGTACCTACATACATGAAACAATAGCTTCAAATATGGCCGATATTCAATAAGGATTTGAGAGAGGCAATTAGCGGCGTATTGTTCTGAAAGAAACTTGAACTCGCTTCATAGGTACTAATCTCGTACTTGAAATACTATTTTTCAATTAGATTCATAACAACTTTAAAAATATTTGATGCAGTAAATTGTATTTAATTAAACGTAGCTCTGTTTTTTAATTGTGTGTTGTTACTGATTTAATGAAGAAGCACCAAATAATAACTTTTAATTTAGATTAAATTGTAATAAAATGTAAGAAAATAATTCACCAATTCGAGCAGACATTTATAAGGTCACTTACATTAACCGAAGTGTATCGATTAATAAGTATAAAATATTTATTCAGTAACCTCATTTAGCTTAAGCGATTACATGAAATAACTCATCAATACTCTCTAATAAAAAAAACGTTTTCAAACGGACTGTACCTTCAGCCATTACAGTTCTTAATATCGTCTCATTTCAGAACGAGAAATTGCATATATACACCTCTTTCTCTCGCATTAAAAAATACATATTCAGATTCGCTCGCGTCCCAACATGAGATCACAGCGCGAATTTTGATGTTTGCTATGCAAAAATATGCAAATCGCAGTGAAAGCTCTTTATGGCACGAGCTTTTGAATTCAAGTTCTTTCGAAGTAGGGGTTGCGGCGCGCTGGGGTTTCAAGACACCGCCCCTCAAACTGCGGGTAAGGGAACTCCCAATGCTTTATTTAAGTATAAGTCACTATTTCTGCGGAGCAGGAAAAAAAGTCGACGGATGTTTGTTTGTCGGAGGGCTTCCTTGGGCGATTGTGATGGGGATTATAATAAAAATGGTGGTTTGCGTTGATTATACGCTGAGGTGCGCGAATTAACTGTATTTAAACGTTTGGTGGCAAACAATGGGGATTGCTAAAAATCTTATATTTAAAAGTAGATAATGTGACATCATATAATACCCAATAACAATTAATAGATTTTTTACTATAAAAATAACTGATATTGAACATAAGGAATGATTTTTTTAATTTTTGACCAGTTCTGTTTTAATGTGTTGTAGCTATAATTGGAGGACTTATTTAATAGCTTTCACCTGAGACATAGGTAAAATTGTTGAACGTGACAAGAACAATAAATAAAAACTTAAAATCAAATCTCGTCAAGAAGCTCATATTTCAATGGTTACAATTAAAGTATTCTTAAACTGTGTTATTATGTTATTTCGGACGTAGATGAATGACAGTGATGTCCGAAATTTTCTGTCCACAATTGTATAATAAAAGTACCAAGAACTACTAGATTTCACGAGACAGCGTCTTTATCCGGTCTGCGCAATTAATAGTTCAAGTGTTTCTTCGCTGGCGCTACTTATCTTAAAATAAAAACCGAATTACATTCGAAACGTCATTTCACAGCGTCATTTTTAATTAATGCCAAGCTCACGCAGTTTAAGGCAAGTACAGTTGTATTTTCTTGCACGAATATAGTTCTTTGTGATTTTTTTTCTTTTGTTATTGAGAATAAGAAAATCTAGTAGGCAGTAAAAAATAAAGCATACAGTGTTATTTAGAGCAATTCTTTATCTGTCATTTGAAGTTTAGTTGTTAAAGTTATGTTGGTTAGAACCCAAGTTACTAATTTTTTAAAGTGATATTACAAATAAAAAAATGGAATTAATCAGAGAGCATTTTCGAATCATGATTTATTATGATTTTAAAAAAGGTTTAAGCGCTTATGAGTGCAATAAGAGTTTAGATTCGGCTTTCAGTGAACAAGCATCTTCTTTGGCTACAATTTACCGATGGTATATGGAATTTGAACGCGAAAGGAATTCTGTTCACCATCAAAAAGGAGCAGGGGGTCCTCCTACAGCTATTACCAACAAAAACATTGTTGCTGTTAAAAAATTAATTGAAGATGACAATAAAGCCACTTATGCAGTAATAGAGCATCAACTCAAGACTGGATCCTCAGCTGTTAGAACAATCATACACGATCACCAGCATCTAAAAAAAAGTGGTTAGTCGTTTTGTGCCGCATCACCTTTTTGACTTCTAAAAAGCAGAGCGTGTAAGAATTTGCCATGAAACTTTAAATTTCTTAAATAATGGCGGACACCAATTTTTTTCCAAAATAGTGACAGATGATGAAACTTACATTCCCTTTTTCGACGTACCTACCCACCAATAGAGTCGTGTATGGATCCAAGAAGATGAGGAAACTCCAACAATGACCAAGAAGAAGTGAGCTATGAAAAAGTTATGTATGCGGTATTCTTCAGAAGTATGGGCCTAGTAAAAGCAATTAAGCTAGATGGACAAAAGACAGTTACAGCTAAATGTTACACTGAAAAATGTTTGCCTGAAGCGGTCGGTAGAGTTCCAGGCAAGGGAATTATGTTGCACCATGATAAGCATTGTCTCATACGGCAGCTTTAACTCTCCACTTTTTGGCTGAAAAAAATATAAAAGTAATAGAACATCCACCGTATTCACCTGATTTAGCAATGTGTGACATTTGGCTATTTTTTGGGCTTAAAAGGAATTTACAGGGTAGAAGGTTTTCGTCAGAAGAAGAAATTGATGCCGCAGTTCACGTTTATTTTGAAGCTATTCTGAAAGATGATTGGTTGGGAGCTTTTGAACAATGGAAAGAAAAAATGGTCAAGTGCATCATTGCTGAAGGGAATTACTTCGAGCATATTTAAAATAAAATCCTAGAAAGTATTAACTGTGCTTTTTATTCTCAATAAATACAGCTTGACCCTCGTATTTATGGTTTTTCTTATTTAGATAACAAGCGCCAAAGCGATGAAAATTTGCGTTGAATGAAATATTGCCCAGACCAGTTAAAAGTTCTACATTGTAAAATGTAGGAGATTGTGAAAAGTATTGCTCTGAAGTTAGCTTGAGTTAAGTTTTCTTCAAACTTTTCCAACCCCCATATAAACACATATAAATAATTTTAGAATAGATTGTGGAGAACTGATCCTCTATTTATTTTATTTCATGTCGAAGCAACATTGTAATCTTGTGAAGTAACAATAAAAATGCGCAATCATAAGGTATCTGAAGATTAATTGCTGAAGATCTTATACAACCTGTCCCAAAAATAAGTGCTTAAATGAGAATGGTAGAAAGCAGACGAGATTTCTTCGATAAAAAAATTTTACGTATATTGCCAGAGTCGAAAAGGCTTAGTTTTTTATAACTATTCGATCAATTTAAATCAACAAAACAGTTTTGCAAATACCTTTTTGATTTAAGGATAACAAATTATTTTGATTAATAAAAAAGTTAGTCAAAAATCTAACGAAAAATTCATAAAGGTACAACTCTTTTTAGTTTTACTGTAAAACTACATCGAAAATCTATCGAATAAAAAAAGATTCAATGTTTTATCTCTGTTAGTTTATGAGCAGTGATGGTTCGCAAGTGACTTGTCGTCACAAGTGATGCAAAATTCTTTTGCTTTTCGAGAGAAATGTAAATCTTACTAAGATAAAGCACTAATTAAAGAAAATGCAACAAAAATGATTTAGATTTTATCTAAAAAATTATTTTCAATTATTGAATATTCAAAATGTGAATTGTACTTTCCATATCATCACTGCTCACAAAGTAAAGGGATAGAACATCTTTGATGCATTTTCGATGTGGTTTAAGGGTAAAACCATGCTTTTTTTCCGAGATATGAGCGAAAACTGACCAAAAAAAGTTGTATTTTCGTTAATTTTTATAAAGGTTTCTCAATAAGAACTTGAATTTTGAATCACGCACCATTTCCGTCCGTCTAAAGTATAGACAGCCCTATTTGATTGCATTTATTTAAAAGTATTGACATTTACGAAAATGCCGCGTTACACTTTAGAAGAACGTTTGATAATTGTAGACCCTTTACAAAAATGGAGAGAATTTTACGGTGACAATTCGCAAGTTACGTAATCATTTTGGTGTGAATAATTGTCCGCTACGGCCCGCTATTGAAACTTTAATAAATAAATTTAAAAGAATGTTTTCAGACGAGAGAAGCCTTACGCGCCATCGTCCAGGAAGATCGGCCGAAAACATCATCGCCGTTAGTCAGTGTCACAGAAAAACCTAACACTTCCATTCGACATCGTGCCCAGGAATTAAACAACAATCGCAGTCAGTACTCTCCAACGAATTTTAAAAAAAGTTTGACATTTTCTTGTCTACAAAATCCAGTTGACCCAAGAACTGAAACCGGCCGTTCATGGACTGCGCAGAAACTTTAGCAATTGGTTCTTGAAACAACACCAAGTTAACGACGCATTCCATAAAAAAAAAATCATCTTCAGTGATGGGGCGCACTTCCACTTAAACGGTTACATCAATAAGCAGAATTCTCGGATCTGTCAAGCAGAGAACTCACATGCCATGCAAGAACATCCGATGCATCCAAAAAGTAACAGTTTTGTGTGCCATGTAGGCAGGAGGGATTATCGGACTGTAGTTTTTTGAAAGCAATGAAGGTGCTTCCGTGACTGTCAATGGCGTTCGCTACCGTACTATGCTGACAATTTTTTTTTGAGAGAATTGATTGGGCTGGACATGAACGACTGGTGGTTTCAATAGGATGGCGCGACCTGCCACACTGCACGCGAAACAATGACGTTATAGCAAACTAAGTTCCTAGGTCGTATTATTTCTCGTTTTGGAAATCAAAACTGACCGCCAAGAAGTTGTGATTTAACCCCTTTGGATTTCTTCCTCTGGGCTTTTTTCAAAGTAAGGTTTATGCGAACCTCCCTGAGACGATTCGACAACTTAAAGAAACAAATAATAAATAAATACATAAACTAATTGTTCTAATTCTCAATTAGTTTTTAGTTATTATTTTAACTTCTTTTATGGTTTCTCTAAGTACGGTTAAATTCTTGTTGTTTTAGGAACAAAAAATTAAAAATAGGGAGCGGGGTTGTAGTCGTGCTCTTCAGTTTATGTACATTTTTAATTTATAGCGGAAAAAATTATAGAAAATATCTATAATTCAAATTACTGGCAATAATCGACACTTCTTTCCACTATCCATACAACATAGTTAACTATTATTACATCATTTCCTGAAGTATTATGTGTCACTGATGAAAGTACCACTTCTATAGGAATAATAAAATATATATATAAAAGAAAATGAAATTAACTACATTTTAATTAGAACGAAACTGAACCAAACAGGAAGTAAGTAAAGTAGTTAAATCAATAGAAAGTTATAAAAATATTTGCAGGACATACAGAATGGATCTTATACTCGTTGGAATTTGTGACCATTTACTTGTGTCGAAAATCTCCCAAAATCTCTTGTAAAACTAAAGAATATCTAAAAGGATCTTCTGGAATAATCCCCTTTCGAAGTTTTAATCAGCGATTGAAGTCTTATTTTATTGAATGTCGTGAAAAATGTACTATTAAAATAAAAAGTTATTCAGCTAAAACAGCAACGGTCCTTTTTAATAAGAAATTAAAAAAATAATCAAAGTAACTACACATATGATTTTTATTAATGTTTGCAAGAGTTTTTTTTTTAACAATTCTTGTTTGCTAGAATACTGAACAGAAATATTTTAATATTTTGCAAAAGATTTTCATATTTTTATCATTAATTCCTGTTCTTGTTTTTTGGGATTTTAGAAATTCAAAAAAGGGTAAGTTTTTCTAAATTTTTCAATAAACCAAATTTTTTTAAGGTACTGATGAGTTCTGATGAGGCCCAATAAGGCCGAAATACATGTATAAATTCTTTCCTAACACTTTCTATATTGCACAATTTTAGTTAATTTTCAGAAATATTTTAATTGTCCTGAAATTTGTTATTATTTTTAAGTTCTATACTGCAAGGGAAAGTAACGGTAGTTACATTTCATACTGGTTGGTAAAGACGTTACATTGTTGACACGAAAGACTGCTGCAGCCGGCATATACATATGCATGTAGGTAGATGAATAACAGGATAAATATAAAGATAACTTTTGAGAAACTATCGAATAGATTATCATTGCAAATTATGTATACAAATTTTATATACAAAAACAACGAAATAGTTAGCTGCTACAACATTAAATTAAAAGAAATATCTAATCATAGTTTCCTGTCAGCATTGTATACATTAAAAACTGTAACTTTATTAACGGAAAAATTTCCAGTACAAAATAGAAAATTCCAATATAGCGTAACTGTTCAAAATTCCAAAAGACATAATTCCAATATAGCATAGATCAATTAATATATTTAAGTATAATTAGATATGATTATAAAAACAAGTATAAAGTTCCATCGAATTACAAGTTTTCTATAAATTTTCTGGCAAAAAATAAATTTATTCTTTGAAATACCAATTAAATCATATTGACAGTTAAATATATTATTAGATACATTAATCACCCTGCAGAAAGGAGAATTCTGTCCATAGTTAGTCTTATGAAACATGCATGAAAAAATGTGCTAATTTCTCACATCACGTGCAGGAGGTAATATATATAGTATGCGATTACTATTGGTTTATGTTGTAATGTTAAAATTTTTATTCATCCGGTTCCCTTAATAATGTTATAATTTTCTGTTTTTAACGAATGTGCAACGTTACATAAAACGCACACAAAAGTTGGATAATTTTCTTGATGAAGGACGTAATTTCATTCTTCTCGTGATCCTGCTTCCTGGCAAGCCTCTAATTACAGTCCGCACAATTCGGGCGCACAATTACGCGCAATTCCGCAATGCTCTTTTGAAAAATTGAATTACGAACTTATTACGCGATAAACGATTCAGCGTAAGACCTCAAACTCGGCGTGCAAAATTTCCATCATGACTTCTAACGAAGCGTAACGAGTCCCCGGTTGCCCGCCGAAATTACCGCCATTTTCACCGGCACAAAGCGTTCATCGCAGCATTTCAGAACTTTATTATATTAAACATTATGGTAATTCGTAATTATTCTCATTCGTCGGGCGCGCCGAACGAGTTCCCGGCCGCTTTTTTCGCGCAAAGGAAGTGTGTGGAAGGCGCAATCGAATGGCGAATTTAGAACGCCATCTTGTCGAAACAAACGATCGCTGATGTCACCACTTATGTGTCTTTTAACTTTTTTCTTTCGTTCTCATTTTTTTCTTTTGTGAGGTTTACAATTATTAGACCTATTCAATACTAGTTTCTCTCTTTGAAGGTCTTTAATCTAAAAGGCGGTGATTTTCTATTTTCAATCATTGTCTGGGATTAAATTGCAAATTTGAAATGTTCAAATAAACTTAAATAAAAGGGCTACGTTATGAACTGATAAGCATTTGGCACATCTGCGTATAAATTTAATTCGTTTGATCAAATAATAAAAAGTTGGGACATTGGAGTATAATAAAATTTTTGACTAAAGAAAGGAATACTCCTAAAAATATCCATGAGAGAATGGACAGTTTCGTTGGGCTAGAGAATCCATTCAGGACGATTCAAGAGGTGGAAGGTCCTTAGAAGTTCGAAATATAGAAATAGTAAAAAGAAGTTGAGGATTTAGTGATGAGGATTGACGTTTGAAAGTGTCATCAATTACTACAGAAGTTGGAATATCTGAAGCTTCGGTTTTAGAAAATTGCACTTAGATTTGGGACTCAGTAAAGTGTCTGTTGTTCTGCTTGGTTCCTAGGTGTTGTGCCGCAAGAAAATTTCCTTTCAAATATAGCCCCTTTAGAGGCAAGTCCAAACCTATTTTCACAAATTATCACTGGCGTTAGAATTTGAGTTCAATTTTGGGACTCGGAGACAAAACAAGAATCTATGCAATTCATGCCGCCCCTAGAAAAGTACAGGAAAATTGATCTCTATTGATGATTGGGATAGTGAAGGTATCCTTCTAATTGAATATATGCCAAAAAGCTCAACAATCAATGCAGAAGCTTATCGAAGTACACTTCAAATTTTATAAGAGGCTCTTGCACAAAAACAACCTCATAAACTCTATAAAGAATTTTTCTCTTCAAAGAAAATTGCAAGGCGCATAAAGCAAGAAAAACTAAGAAATTACTCGATGCCACTGGCTCTATTGAACTGGATCATCCCCCATATATGGCACCTTCAGACTTCGATAGCTTTCATTTTTGAAAATTGGTTCTTACCTGCGAGGAAGGCAACACTAGAACAAGATCTAAAAGATGCTGCAGATGATTTTTGTAGAGCTTCCAAAAGAATGCTTTTTAAGTGAGTTAGAAGAACTGAAAAAATGGCACAAGTGTGTGAACTTAAATAGAGAATATAATGAAAAATAAAAATGATTTTAATTATCGTCCCTCTTGCTCTTTATGGCTGGTAGATAATTTTTGAGTTGTCCCTCCCTCCCTTTAGTTAGATTATTTCACTTTTACTGTTGCAAAAATTTCGGAGAAACTTTGCTAAGCAATCGCAATATTATTAAAAAAAAAAATCTTATGAAATATTTAAAATCGTAATAAGAATTTCGACTTCGTAAAATTGAATATTTCTCAACAAGCTCCTCGTCAATACAAAACGTATGCGAAAAAAATTGAGTAAAGACGCAGAATTTCAATGTGAGTTTAAGGGACGAAACACTCGAAAAATATTGATGTCGTTATACGATTTTTTCCAATCCTCCCTATTTGTTAGAGAATTTATGCATGAAATATTAAGTTATTTACATTTCCGTCCTTTGGACTTGATTGGAGGGTGAAATCGCGATGTAAAATTTATATCCTCGGGGGGTTAACTTCCAGATGCTTATTGGTGAGGTCCAATTTGATGACGAATCGTGATTATCTATCATTTAGAAATTACGAGGCGATTGATTCCGTGCATTAAAAAATCGCAGCTCAGGTTTTAGGCCCGAGCAAATAAAGTTTGAATAAAGTATTGGATCATGCAGTTCGAAAGGCGAGCATTTTTGCCGGCAAATTGAATTTTGGCAACTCACACGTAAAGTGACTATTGGAACTTTTTGCGCTGTTTACTTTCCATATTTTTCCCGGCGAAATTCGAGATAAACTTGAAAATTTCCTTTTCTGCAAGTTCGAACGAAAGGTCCGCAAGGACGCAACTTCAAATGCTTCGTTACAATTCTTTCTTGTATTGTACTTTAATAGAGGTCCTCTTCAAAATAAACTTACCTATTTATAAATTATTGAAACTTATATAAATAATTAACAAAGGCTATTACCTACATAAAAAAACTTTTCAATGTTTGCATTTAAAGTCGTGCCTCTGTTTCGTGCAGCAAAAATATTAAAGTAGCATTTGAGAAGGTCTCAATAATTTCGCCGCCGATGAATAATTAAAAATTGATCAATTTGAAAGAGAAGGAAATGCCATTAGCGGCAGTACGTGCAATTACCGGGTTCCTCGAAATTTCATAGGCAGTCATGCACACATAAAAGGAAAAATATTTTCCTAGGCGTTCTTAAAAAGCAAGAAGGGTTGCACCGATGCACTTTCCTCATTAAAATATTGTAATTACGACAACACTTCGCGTTGATCAAAAACAAGCAAAAAAAGCTCGGCTTTTAAATCAAAATTACAGTCGAACGTTGCGGTCATAATTTAGCGCTGATGGATTTAATGACTGTCGTTTTCTCGTTCCACTGTATCCTGCTATCATACATCGCATCAATCATTACAGTTCGACGATTACACATACATATATTCTAACTCAAGTGTTTCATTTTTTAACAATAAAGATCGACCAGAATTTTTGACTAAGAGATGCTCTAGTTTAGAGAAGTTGTAAAGCAAGAAAGTTTTCGAAACATGTGAATTTAAAGAATGATATTAAAGAATCATGAAAGGAGAGTTAAAAATTTAAGGGCTGCGAAAACGCATCATAGAATTCAATCTTTCAGGTAATTCAATTTACTCAGTGATGTGACATAAACGTAACGAAATCTAGTTTTAAGTGAATTAGAAAGTTTCCCTGATTCTTTTATTCGCCGACCACACATTCTCGAAGAAGATATCTCCACTCTGGGGCAACAATGACAAAATAAATTGGATTAAAGGCATAGCCTGCCAGTGACTTGTAGAGTTCCACAATAGCTCATCATTTCTGCTCCGTCCGGGCGAAATTGCACCGCAGCGCCTTATCTATACGGCCGGAGACGCTCTGAAAGTGTTTACCGAGCTGTCAAGTCCGGAAAATGTCTCGGAAAGCATTTTCTCGCAAGGAACGCGAACACTTATCCAATCTTCTTCCGGCGGGGCCGAATTGGGGCCGGGTCGATTTACTTGGGGAATCTTTTCAGTTAATTTCTCTAATAGTTTTATCATAGAGTCAGAAAGGAAATTGCTCGCCGATTATATCACTGATAATTAACTTTAAAACTTCTCTGATCAAGTAAAACTAATTCAATTAATCATTGGTACTCGTGGGAAATTTGTATTTTTTTGCAATATCTTAATTCAATGGCGAAAATTTCTCGAACAAAAATCTTCTCAAAACACAACGCTCGTTCGTAATCAAGCGAGACATATCCGTTTCGGGGGAAAATAATTCGTCCTGAAAGGATTCCGCGCGCACACACGTGAAACCTCGAAATCACGAACAAAACGCGCTTATAAAACAAATCGTCTACGAACTGAAATGGTGAAATTTAATCTGATCAATCTGTTCTATCGCTGTCACAACATTCAACGCCATCAATTACTATAATGAAGCTGGATGGTGGTTGTTCGGGGGTGGGGAATTTCATAATGTGTCGCCGGGTTGCACATAGTGTCAGGACTCATTTCCGATAATATCTGAAGAAGGTCCCCGCGTGATATGTGGATGTGATTTTTTTTTATTAAGCAAATTGCGAATATTACGTAACCCTCTTTATTTAATGGAGCATATCAAAAGTTTCGTCTTAGTCGCAGTAAGAAAAAATAATTTATTATTTCCATGAATAATCCTTCGGGTGAACAAACTTGAGAAAATTAAAAAATGCAAACAAAACAGTAAACTCTCATTTCGAATTTCAGGGACATGTTCCAAAAAAAATCACTCATACTCAAATCACTCTCGCACCTAACGTTTGACGTTATTTAAAATTCAAAAATGGTTTTATATTTACCATAATCAAGTTTATGGTCAATACAGGTATTATCATCATCGGTGATTTATGATTGAATGTCAAAAAATAATTAATTAACATCAAACTGTCAATTTGAGTGTGAGTTGAGGTTGAGTGATGTTTGCTCATTGTCCCTTGCCGATTTATTCCATAGGAAAGTATTTGTACTTGTAGATTTTTATTTGTTTTCTTTAAGGTTTTCTTTAGTAACTTTTATGGAAGTTGAATTCTAGTAACTCTTCGCCCTCTATGAAAGTTCGCATTCAGCATTGAAGAATCTTGTCGAATTAATTTTTCGCAATAACGTATGTAACAAAAGTTTTGAGAATTTTAATAATACAAATTATAATTGTTTTATTTAAATTTTATTTACTTAAGAAACCTATTCAGTGAAGATTTAACAAAAATTATGACGTATTACAAAGCAGCTAAAGGGCTGTGTTTCAATGCTTCGCAATTTAATGCGAATACCTTTCGTTAGCCTTTGGATAGTAAGTGGGTTAAACTCTCGAATCTTCTGGTAGATTTTTCGTCGTAGTTCTTCTTCATTTTGGACTTCGTACTCACCGTCGTAAACTTTTCTACCGAGTAAAGCCCAAAACTATTCTATAGGATGGACCTGGGGAATATTCGGAGTATTCTCTAAGTACACATGGGCCTTAACCAATCTTGGGTTGTCCTTGCAAAGTTGTACGATGCCAGATCCGACCAGAACATAATATTATTATGAACTTGATGTTTTTGAATAAAATTTACCAAATTACGGAGGCATCTTCTATTATAAATGTCTGCCTTTACAGCTTCACCCCTAGCTCGCCCAACATAAGTCCTTGAAATACCTGCTTCCGAAATGGCGCACACATTAGCACCAAGTCCTCGAATTTCGCTTTTTTCTTTTATCTTACATCATTAGGAACGTCCTCAATGTTGTCTGTATAAAAAACCTCGTTTCTTTTTATTTCGAAGTTAAACAATGTAAAATATTTTTCGTTGTCCAAAATGATCGTGGCATTGTCCCTGAAATGTACTCGACTTAAATGTCTGCAGCACCTTGGTATCCTCTCTAACTGAGCAGGCATGTATTTTGGACACTTTTTTCGCTGTCTAAATTTCAAATGACTTCTGTTAATTTCCCTCTTGATTGTCATATGAGATACGTGAAATTTTCGGCCTAATCTTTTCCTTAAAACTCCTCTTCTATTTTTTGCAGTTTAATCAAGTTTCGAAGCCTTCAATGATTCAAAACTCGAGGGTTGCTCGTCTTGGAAAGATTCATGCACGGCAAACTTTCCTCACAATCCCTAATGACTCGATAAATTGTTATCTTAGAAATATTTTGGTTTCTATAAATGGCGATGATATCACGTTTGGGCACTTGGCCAACCAAGTTATAAATACCTTTCCACAATTCTAGCGTTTTGTACAACTTTGTGAACGCAAATGTATTGTCAAACTTGACAGATTCTCAATATCCAACGGTAAGTTGATTGCTTTACTTTGTAATAGGAAAAATAATACGAAAATTTTCCTAAAACTTTTGTTACATACGTTATGTCGTACATGATTTTCTCACATTCGTCATTCTACTTTTGTTTCTTATTTATCTTATTCCTTTTTTCATATTGATGAAGATACGTGAACAGCAATCATAAATGAAATAACAAAAGAAGATCGATGATTTTCCTCCGAAGGAAAATGTTTGATCGTCAAAAGAGCAAGAAAAGGCAAAAAAATGCAAATAGGTATTGTAGAATTAAATCACGTAAACAAGAAGACGAAAATAATCGAAGAAATAAAAAATAGGAATGATGTGGTGCAAAACAAAACTGTAATAAATGTCAAAATAACCAATAAAAAATTTCTTCTTATAAAAAGAAATAAAAGAAAACTGAAACAATAGTAATGAATTTTATTTTTTGTAACTTTGCTTTCGAAGATGTTTCCATCAAACAATCTATTTTCTACTTGGCTTCGCAACTTACTATTTATTGTTTTCTTATTTTAATGTTCAACATTGCTTTTATTTGACTTTTCTTTCATTTCACTTTGTTGAATTTTTCGTATTACTTTTACGTACCCTCCGGTAATTAATTTTCTCCCATTCGTCGATCTTCTTTTGTTTTTCATTCACCTTTTTCTTCTTTTCATGAAGAAACGTGAACATTGATCAAAAATAATTTGTTGTAAATTATGTAAATATTGAAGAATGATTAACAATTAACTTTTCCTTTAATTTTCAATATTTTTAGGATTCTCAACATGAGCTTTCTCTTTCATTTAGCCCCCCCCCCCCAAAAAAAAAAGAAGTCTCATTTCATTCTGAATACCATCTACATTTCAATATAAAGGCATAAAAGTTTTGGGGAGTTGAGGTCCAAATTTCTTTCTGTTTAAATTTCTTTCTTTCTCTAAGATAATAGGTTTATAATATATAGGTGTTCGGAAGAAAAGTTCATCAAAGTAGCCTGAGAATATTTTATAACATTGTGAAGTAGGTATTAAATTGGATCAACGTGAAATGTCATACCATTCATTCAAATGTTAATCGGTTTATAAAGTCACTCTTTTTTCTATTTTCGTTAAAAAATTAAAACGAATTTGATGAACTTTTAAATTCAATCCTGATGGTTTATGACTCTGAAAACAATTATATTCGCAATACTTAGAAAAAAAGGATAGAAAACATTCCACCATCCCTTTTACCGTGCAAAATGCTGATAATCCCTTCAAACCTCTTATCTGTCAGCAACGGTCTCTTCTTGTCTTAGAGCAACTCTTTATCTGTCATTTGAAGTTAGAAAATATTAGCCGTGTTTTTTATTCTCAATAAACCCTCGTATTTGGCTTAACATATTTTTAAATTGATATAAGCAAATGTATTACTTCAAGCATTCAATTGCCCTAAAGAGCTTATCTTGGCTATTTGTCTAAGGACAAGAATACTGATTAAATTTAACTTTTGGTTTATCCCCATGCCTATAATTTTGGAGACAATTATTTCTATGGGAATAAACCAAATCATAAAAGTACTGATCCTAAGATTATTATAGGTTGCCTCAATTCCTAAATTTTTTTCGACTATTTTTATCTTATATTATTACTATTTTTGATACGTTTTTGCATCTAACTCCTCTCGTTTTTGCCGTTCTTCTTACTTCTTACTTCCTCTTATCATATTTTCTTTTGCCTCTCACTTTTCTTGTTTCGTGTAGATGGTCCATCTTCTTCTTATCATCATTTGCATAGGTATTATTTTTACGTTAGCGCTGAAAACTTAGCTTCTTATTTTACCACTTCTTATCTTATCTTATCTTCTTATCTCCTTTGTTTTTCTGTTAAAGTTAGTCGCAAAGGAATGTATTGATTTCATTATTTTTTAGATTGCTTCCATCTTTACTTCGTCTTCTTTACCCAATACGTTGTTTTTCCACTTTTAGAAGATATGTATGTTTTCGCAAGGTTAACACGACGAAGAATTTCGCATGTATTATCATCCACATGTTATCAACGTAAATGTCATCCACGTTATCGGATTGGAAATGTTTTCTTTGTGTTGTAATTGAGTTATTATTTTTATAAAAAATTTGCTCGACAAGTATGGTATCTTTTATGATAATAGATATCACCCTTTATAGTCAGTCCAATTAAGCTTTGGGCACAAAAAGGAGTAATATTTTATTCTTGAATATTTTCTTTTTGGTTTAGGAAAACAGGCACAATGATTTCCAACGTAAGGTGGGAATTATTGTTAAAATATTAAAAAAATCTAATCTGATGTTCAAATTTAATTGTCAGCGAAATTAATAAAATATTTATCAATGGAATCTTCATTCTTCATAACACACTTGAAGGAAATAATACAAAAATAAAAACCAAACGAAATGTTGATTTCAAATTTGAAAAAAAAAAAATAAAAGACTTTTACAGCAATAATGAAAAGAAACAGGTGCTCTTTCTGGGTGATTGTTGTTAAAAAACTGACATACATACATTATTAAAATTTTAATTCTTTCTCGTTGCATTTGATTCGTTTGTTTAATTAAACGAACCAAGCAAATCTCTATCGCCTAATGTGGCAAAGAGAAATTAGTGAATCCAGCTTAAGGGATTAAAATTTGTCATTTTTTGAGATGGAAAACTTTTTGAAATGGATATTCTAAAGAAGCAGGTGACAGACATTTTCAACATTTACTTACTTTGACATAATTTTATTCCTTTACGATGATTTATAATCTAAATTTATTAATTAAGTTTTTGGAATTTTTTTAAAAATCAATAATTGAATTTATTGAGAATAAAAAACACGGTTAATATTTTCTAGGATTTTACTTTAAATATGCTCGAAGTAATTCCCTTCAGCAATGATACACTTGACCATTCTTTCTTTCCACTGTTCAAAAGCTCCCAATCAATCATTTTTCAGAATACCTTCAAAATAGGCATGAACTGTGGCATCAATCTCTTCTTCTGACGAAAACTTTCTACATCGCTAATTTCTTTTAAGCCCAAAGAATAGCCAAAAGTCGCACATTGCTAAATCATGTGAATACGGCGGATGTTCTGTTACTTTTATATTCTTTTCAGCCAAAAATTGGAGAGTTAACGCCGTATAGAACGATGATTATCATGGTGTAGTATAAGTCCCTTTGCCTGGAACTCTACTGTACACACCTGAGACAACATTTTTTAGTGTACCATTTAACTGTAACTGTCTTTTGTTCATCTAGCTTAATTGCCTTCACTAGGCCCGTACTTCTGAAGAATACCGCATTCACAACTTTTTTCATAGCTCGCTGCTTCTTGGTCATTAATGGAGTTTCCTCATCTTCATGAATCCACCCACGACTCGGGTAGGCACGTCGAAAAAGGGAATGTAAGTTTCACCTTCTGTCACTGTTTTGGAAAAAAATTGGTGTCCGTCATTAATTTAAGAAACTTTAAGTTTCATGGCGAATTCTTACACGCCCTGCTTTTTGAAAGTCAGAAAGATGATGCGGCACAAAACAACTAACAACTTTTTTTAGATCCAGGTGATCATGTATGGTTGTTCTAACAGCTGAGGATCCAATCTTGAGTTGATGCTCTATTATTGCATAAGTGGCTTTGTCCTCTTCAATTAATTTTTCAACAGCAGCAATGTTTTAGTCGGTAACAGCCGTAGGAGGGCTCCCTGCTTCTTTTTGATGCAGAACAGAATTCCTTTCGCGTTCAAATTCCTTATACCATTGGTAAATTGTATCCAAGGAAGGTGCTTGTTCACCAAAAGCCTAATCTAAACTCTTTTTGCACTCATAAGCGCTTAAACCTTTTTTAAAATCATAATAAATCATGATTCGAAAATGCCATTTTCCTATTTGTAATATCACTTTAGAAAATTGGTAACTTGGGTTCTAACGAACGTAACTTAATAATAGATAAAGAGTTGTTTTTCACGGCCTACTTGTCTTATTCTCAATAAATTCAGCTTTACCCTCGTATTTAAAATTCATTTTGTTAAAATACTCTTTAGTTGGAATAAGCATCACTGCTTTTACCTAATTAAACTTATTATAATTAGTAATCGATAATGATATGTAACATAGAATATAAAAGAACCTACGTATGTTATTTGAATGAAAGCAAATTACTTATTCTATTCTAGTAACAAAAAGAAAAGCATATGCCCACGTTATTAGTTATAAATAAATCACGCGTAATTATAACTCGGAACTAAACAGACGCCATGCCATATTAATACAAATCTCCCTCCAAACGAGCGCTTTAGAAAGCTCTCGCCCCTTTTTGATATTTTATTAATTTACACCTTGCGTGAAGAGAAGGCCCCCTAAAGAGTCGGCCATTAAAGCCCATTTTTCCACAATCATAAATCACACATGGCTTCATACGTACACCTTGAGCTTGCAAGCGCCTCGTCTGTCCATTGGTGCTCATGCATTAGAAAGAATCGTTCGGATTGGACGGAATACTCTTTTAATTTACATTCTGAGAGTTGAGAGTTGTATAATGTGCAGTTACTCATTTGTAAATTGCGGCGTTTTCCTCAAGGAACATTAATGAGGAGCACTGCTCCGCTGGACAACCGCAATAGGGAGTACTCGCGTTTATATTCCTGTACAGTCAATAACAATATTTGTTCTTTGATCTACATAATTATTTTCGTACGTTAAGGCAATATGTTCGTTTCTTTGACGGAGAAATAATTGGAAACCTTCGGCAGATGTACGCGTACATTATTAAGCGTGCGTTATTATTATTATTTACGATAAGAATGAATCGTAATAATAGCTTTCAATTTCTTTCTTATGCAGAAAAAAAACTAATAAAGTTAATGTAGTGAGTTTAATTTTTTAAATAGGGTATAAAATAATTTTAAGAACAATTATATTTATGTTTCACATTTGTTTAAAAAAATGATTTGATGGTATCGTAATATATTGCTTATTACCAAATATCAATGACCTGATTGTAATTCGTTAGTTTCTTTTGTTAACGTACTTGGAAAAGGAAATAATGACTTCAGTTTAATTGAATGCAATCATTTTGATGTATAGGCAGCCATATTTGATTGCATTTATTTGAAAATATTGAAATTTACGAAAATGACGCGTTAGACATTAGAAGAACGTTTGTTAATTACAAAAATGGAGAGAATTTTACGATGACAAGTCGCAAGTTACGTAATCATTTTGGTGTGCATAATTGTCCGTCATGGCCCGCTAATTGAAAATTTAATAAAGAAATTTGAAAGAACGTTTTCGTTTAAAAGACGAGAGAAGCCTTCCGTGCCATCGTCTTAGAAGATTGGCCGAAAACATCGTTGCCGTTAGTGTCAGTGTCACAGAACAACCTAGCACTTCCATTGGTATTGCGCCCAGAAATTAAACATCAATCGCAGTACTCTCCAACGAATTTTCAAAAAAGATTTGTGCCTACAAAATCCAGTTGACCCAAGAACTAAAACCGGCCGATCATGGACAGCGCAGAAACTTCTGCAATTGGTTCTTGGAACATAAACATTCCATAAAAAAAAATCATCTTCAGTGATGAGGCGCACTTTCACTTAAATGTTTACGCCAATGAGCAGAATTCTCGGATTTGTGGTGCAGAGAATCCATATGCCATACAAGTTCTTGCAAACTGAAAAAGTAACAGTTTGGTGTGCTATGTGGTCAGGAGGGATTATCGGACCGTATTTTTTGAAAGCAATGAAGGTGTGACTGTCAATAGCATTCGCTACCGTACCATATTGACAATTTTTTTTTTGGTAGGAATTGGACGGGCTGGACATGAAAGACTGGTGGTTCAACAGGCTACCACACTGCACGCCAAACAATGACGTTATTGCAAACGAAGTTCCCAGGTCGTCTCATCTCTCGTTTTGGAAATCAAAACTGGTCGCCAAAAAGTTGCGATTTAACCCCTTTGGAGTTCTTCCTCTGGGGTTTTTTTGAAAAATAAGGTCTATGCGAACCACACTGAGACGATTCGATAATTCAAAGGAGAAATTGAAGGCAACTTTTGCGAAATTCAGCCATTTTACTCCAAAAGGTATTCCAAAATTTTGTCGAACGGGTACAAATCTGCTAGCGGAGAGTCCAAATAGCCATTTGACTGATATCTTATTTCATGTTTGTTCAATGTTAACATTTAGTCTTTGTGAATTAAGAAAAATTTCGAAGATTATCATTTAAACATTGTCTCTTTTCCTCATTTAAAATTCAAATTCTTATCGAGACATCCTTTACATTACTGTCGCAGAGAATGCAGTATTAAGATACATTTTTTCATTGATCATAACTACTCAGTTGTAAACGTTTGATTTCAAAAAGGTTTTGAAGTCAAACCATTTGCACATGGCATTTAAGGTTAATACAACATCTCCATAGTACACATTATTATATATGCAGTTAATCAGATTATTTGGTTGAAATACGTGTAAGTTTATTTCAAATAAAATTAACACCATATGACTTAGGTTTCATGGGATTAGTAATGCTTTTGGACAATTAACTTTCAACCATTTTTCTTAAAATCTCACACAATCTCTTTCTTAGTAGCAAATCCGACTTTTAGATTTGATAATCGATTTAAATTTGCACACCAGTCTTTAGTTTCGAATCTATTTCCTAATACTCGATGTTATTGGTCCCATTCTGCACACAATTTTTGCTACGTTGCAAGAAATATCTGTGCCTGTGCGCCATTTCGTCAGGATTAAGTAATGCCAAATCGTTCTGGAATATATTTGCCGGCAGCATCGCCCTCCTCAGCTAATCTGGGTGCTGATGTTGAAATAGTCATTATAGCCTGCTTCAGCATGTTCATTAGATACAGCAACACATAATGTGGTCTATTCACGCATTATTTTCGAACAAAATTGTAAGTATTGCTTCTTCATATCCATTGTAGGCAGCAACAAATAAAAGCGTGACAAGAAGGTGCGTGCTTTAGCATCTCTTTACAGTAGAAGCTGTAATCAATTTATATGGCCATCAGAAGCAGCGAAATGTAAAGCAGTTCAACCATCTTCATCACTTTGTCGAACGTTCCATTTAGCATTCACCAGAAGCTCCAGTATTGATAAGTTTGGGCTGAATTTAATCAGTTTGAAAGTTGCTGAATTGTATGTATTAAGACAAATGCAATTTTTCTTCGATAGATACAAAACTGAATACCTTCACGGATTGTTCACCCATTCTTTTTTGGTGTCTGATCAATTTGGAAAAAAAAGATTGTTATTTTCTTCCAAAAAAATATTATCCAAAGTATGTCTAGATTTATCTACTTACTCCTAAGTCCATCTACTGTTAGGTGTCGGGCTGTAGGTTGGAGTTGATTTCCTCTCTTCATTCCTTTCTGTCTTGCGTCAAGTTCTTTCACTTGATCTTCACTTGCCTTTTTCCTGTTTTCCTGGCATCCTCTCGTCGGTCGTCCTCTTCTATTCTCTCTCATTCAGGATTCAAATACTTTTCTGGTGAGTCTCTTTGCTAGTACTCTTTGTACATATGCCCTGTTCATCCTATTTAACTGTCTTTCCTGAATTTTTAATTTCCTTTGGTCTAGGTATCTAGACTTCTTTAATTTTAATTGGCCAAACAATGCCGAGGTAAAGTAAATCATATTTGAATACTTTCAAGTAGAACACCCAATTAGGAGTGGGACACGTGCTAGCATTACATGACATATTGGTGGTGGTTTTTAGAGATTAGAATTCCAATGGTGAAGAGTTTACTGGCTCGAAGAGGAAGTTCTCACTAAACGCAGCTTCCTCGTTGGTCTTTCATTGTTCAACTAAGAATTTTTGCTCCAATTGAAGCTCACTTTGCTCACTTCTCGATGGTTCATCCAACAATTCTCGTTATTGTTTCTTTGAGTTTGTTTAGGATCCTGGCATCGTGGCTTTCTTGTTTCCGCATCTGCGACGAATGGGGTTTCTGGTTTCAACGAGTTTTTCCATTTCTCGGGACTCGAGAATTCTCGTTTGTTTGTTCTCGGAGATTCCCGGGAAATCGAGAAATGTAAAAAAAAATTAAAAAAAACGTTATTTAGGAAGAATAATCAATTAATGTACGTTTAAATCAATTTTAGAATGCGATCTTTAATTATACGAAAATCAGACTCGTAGTCCTTGATTTCAAATTTAAATTCGAATTCAAATTCAAATTTTATTCCCTGTGTGACATCAGATACAAAATCAAAATGAACTTGAGAATTGTCAATTTAAAGGAAAAATAATAAAATGAATAGTTAAATAACTAACAACATTAAAAAAATCATGATAAAATATTAATTACGAACATAAAAAAACAAACAAATTCCAACAATGAACTGAGAATTGATGAAAAATCATTTATATGTTAAAGATAAGCTAAAACGCAATCAAGCTATTAAAATACACAGAATATATAAAAAGTCTTAATTAGGTAAATCGAGCACTTTCAATTTTGACCTTGATTTTTGAAATTCATTTACTGAATAAAAAGAATTGGACCTAAAAAACAACTTTAATTTAGTCTTAAAACTATTTCTACTATCCGGCATGTCATTTTCCAAATGTCTCTTATTTTACGTAAACACTTAAGCCCTACGTACAAAGGACCGTTTTGACTAGCCGTTAACCGGTTATGTAGCAACCTCATCTCATTTCTTGACCATGTGCTGTATTCATGATAATCTTTATTTTGTGAAATGTTGTCTAAAGAACTAGCATAAATTATTACATCATACATGAACAAGGGAGCCAACGTCATAATTTTAAATTTTATAAACAGTTCCCTACAGCTTGTTCTAGGTGGAACATTTGCCATTAATCTTAGTATCTTCTTTTGCATAACGAACACCTTTGATGTCTCAGAATAATTTCCCCAAAAGATAATTCCATAAGAAAGTGCAGGCTGGATTACACCAAAGTACAACATTCTCAGCGTTTCAAAAGATAATGAGTTCCGTAGGCGAAATATTAGAAAAAATATGAGTACTTAGTCTTTTTAGTAACTGTTCCACATGCTGCTTCCACGTTAGTTTAGAGTCCAGTTCCATTCCAAGAAACTTGCAGGACGGTTTGACCGGTATAGATTGCCCATTGTGTTTTATTAGAGCTGATTTATTTAAAGTAAAATTTTTATTTGCACTATTTGTGACTTTGAAGTGTTTAGTATCAAATCGTTAGTGTCACACCATTCAGCCACCTGCTTAATAGATGCTACTGCCGCCCTAACAGCAGCAACTTCACTTGTTTCGGAAATTATGAAGCTCGTATCATCGGCGTAAAGTGTCACTTGTGCAGGTATTGAATAGAAAGCGGGAAGGTCATTTATAAAAAGGGTAAAAAGGACTGGTCCCAAAATGGATCCTTGAGGTACTCCAACCGATGTTCGCTGCTGACTGGAGAAATGATTTTCTATCGTAACAGACTGCGACCTGTCAAATAGATAAGATTTTATCCAATCATTAGGTTTAATACTTTCATTAATGTACATAATTTTTTTTAAAGAAATCTCGTAGTGTTATCTTTTAAGTAGGAATATCTTTGGCAATTAACAAAACAATAATTCTATTAATAAACATTAAAAAGCCAACAAAAAAGCCAAAAAAAAAGGAAAAATTCTTCTCTTGTATAATATGAAAACAAAATCAAAAAAATCTAAATTCTTTTCAAAAACAATGTGGGACCAATTTTTAGTCTAAAATTTCATTGCAATCAATTTTTTTAAATTTCTTAAAATATAGTTCTAAAAAGGAGTGCATTCATTGTTTTATCAGACAATTGGTTTCTGATTTATGAAAACTTTATATTATTATTATATGTACCCCTTGTAGACTTTCACTTCAGCCAAAAGTCGTTTCACATTCACACATGAATGTCAACAAAAATATATCTTTGATTAATAGCGCTGATAAATAAATGATATTACAATAGAAACTCTGCACAAACAACATTTAATTTATTTGTTGCTGCATTTGAAAATGTTACAATTCTTTAGCGGCAGTTTTTGCTGTAAAACATTCTGCCAAGGCCCACTACTCACGTTAAGAATGCATGGGCAGTACTTTTTCTTTTTAACATATTGTAAATTGGATGATTTTTGTTGCTCTTCATGAAACCACTATTGGTTGAAGTGAAAAGCTTCAATTTATATACTCCATCGTAGAGAATAGTAAGACGTGAGCGGATAGCTATCTTGATTGGAAGAGAGAGGAGCAATACTCGAAAATTTCTCGATTTTTCGACAATTTTATTCCTGGGCATCAAGATCGAGAATTTCCGGGTCAGAAACCCTAGTCACGAACGTGGTGGTGATGGTCGGAGTTTCTTAGGAATTTTCTTACATCTTATCTTCTTCGTGATGTCTCCAAAACCTGCTGGTTTTATATAAATCTCTTCTTCGTCTTCCTTCGTCTTTTAGGTAATTTTCTCCTTTTATTTTGTCTATATTTTTTTGGTAGAGTTTCGGTTTTGACTTTACCTTCGCTTTGAGTGATGATTCTCTCTCATCAGAATTCCTTTCGCGTTCAAATTTCTTATACTATCGGTAAATTGTAGCCAAGGAAGGTGCTTGTTCACTAAAAGCCGAATCTAAACTCTTTTTGCACTCATAAGCGCTCAAACCTTTTTTAAAATCATAATAAATCATGATTCGAAAATGCCGTCAGTAAATTCCGTTTTTTACTTGTAATGTCACTTTAAAAAATTAGTAACTTGGGTTCTAACAAACGTAACTTCAACAACTAAATTTCAAATGATAAACAAAGAGTTGCTTCAAATAACGCTGTAGATTTTCATATTCTCAATAAATTCAGCTTTACCCTCGTAATATTGGAATTAGAATCTTTAACTTTTGTTTAATTGTTGTTTAATGCAGAAAAGATTTAAACCAGTATTAAATTTAAATCCAAGTTAGAAAGTGACGCGTGTATCCTGTAAGTACGTCATAATGTAAGTTAGGTTTTAAAGTTAATTCTTATTTAAATCTTTTTAATAGCAACCTCAGCTCTGAAGATTAATTGTAAGAAAAACGAAAAAAAATTTTTTGGGAAATTATATATAATAATGTCTTTATAACTCATCAAAGTACAACTTACTCAACGTTTCGCTATCGTGTTACTAATCATCATTATCAACGAAGCTGTCAAATGATAACGAAACGTTGAGTTTTGTACTAAATTTAAGCTCGGTTCAAATAAGAGATTATGATTGACAATAAAATAACTAACAATTTGTTTTAATTATAATTATAATTAATAACCTGAACATACATATGAGGATAAAGATTTTAATTCGAAAACTGCAATAAAATAAAAACGAGTAATGTAGGAAAACATTAGAGAAAAATAGACATTACAAATTAATAGATAATTTAAAACAAATTGCGATCAAGAGAAAAAAGAAATTAATGTCAATTATGTGATAAAATAAATATAAAAAATGGAAGCTCTCTCGATATCGATGTGTTGACTTTAATGATGGCTTTTCAAATGTGTACGTCGGATATTGTTACGGTCATTTAAAAAACACATTGTTAAATTCGAGTACGTGAAAGATAATATTTGAATTCACCGTTCATCGCCTCTGACAATATCACGCAGATTGTTAAGTTAACGAGAATAAAAATCGTCGCGAAAAATCAGAAACGATACGGCGCGGTTTAGCATTCGCCTCTCACTTAACAAGCCTACCGCGATTCTAACACGATCGCAGTTCATTTCCGAAACAAATGATTGTAATTTAATATCCAACTCGAGGTGATCAAGGAAATAAGTTGAATTACGGATCAAATGGATCCGTTATACGATTTGCAGGGGAGGTGGGCACGATTTACCTTTCGACGTTAAAATCTATTTAGTTCGCGCCCGTTTTGTCAGATATTGCGACGATAATCTTTGATTTATTTATTTAAAATTTATGATTTATTTATTAAATATAATTTAAATATTCATTCGTTACAATGCAAATGATATCGTACATAAATTTTTTTCCAAATGACAGTCAAACAGTTTGACTTCCTCCATAATGCCAACAAATACTTTATATGATTTTGAAACACTGTTTGGGTTCCATTGCATATCGAATAACTTATAAAAAGTGAGGAAAATTTATGAAATCAATAAAAATGTACTCTTGTACATTTTTTTTTTTCCAGTCTATCACTCTCTTCCACCACCTCGTATAGGCCATACGAGACGATGTTAATTTTTGCGTAAAATTTAAAATTAATGAATGACTCTTACAAGCGTTCTGTTTCTTGGTAGACTTATTTATTCCACTGTTAAAAAAATAATTAAACAGTTATCAGAGTTTGATTTCACAAAGGCAATGTGATAATGTTTTAAGCGCATAAATTATTATGAAAAAAATTCCGGAGAATAAATCTTAATCGGACACGCGATACGCCTTTAAAAATAATGAATATCACAACCGCTAACGACACAGAAAAATTTAATATGTGATCAAAAGAATATATTATATATCATTATGTCAGCGGCAGCTTCGAGGCGGATGGGGTTCGCCGGTGGTTCTGATTTTATTATAAAACGGCGGTTAATGAAATTCTTTCGTCGTTAAGTCTCATTAAAAATTAAAATATCCCGTGCGCTAACCCTTAAGACGCTCGAGACTGACAGGTGTCATTCAATTTCTGCTGATTTTATGGAAATGTTTAACGTCGTCAGTATTCATGTACTTGGGGGGTTGTTTACTTCTTAAGATATAGCTGACATGCCAAAATTTTAAAACCACTTAAAATATTACAGTACAGTAAGAAAGTAATTACAAGCATATTTAATTTTGATTTGAATGATATAATTAATTCCTGAGTAATCATATTTTAATAAAATTAATGTAATTAAAAGAAAGGTTTGGGACCTAAACGATCTATGTGGATCACCTTCATTTTGGCTTTTGTGGTCTGTAGACCACATTATTAATTCTCTTAATATTAAATTTCACTTTAATAGATAACAGATAACTCGTTGCAACACTAGCCCGTCATGAACGTCACTGAAGATATTTTTATATGTCTGTAATTATCTAACAAATAAGGGTCATTTCGGTTTTTCAAAAAAAAATCTGTTAGATGGTGATTGATGGTGTCTTTAATTTTTTTTGACATTACACAATGGAACACAGATTTTAAGTATCTATTAAAACCCATCAGAAAGCGTACCATGCCGTCGAAAAAAAAAGAAAAATGAAAGAGGCGCCGCCGCTCTGAAATGATTTAAGATAAAATTACTTCTGAAGATTTTTGCTTTCAAAAAAAAAAATTGTATTAAAAATACTGAATCAGACCAATCAGGCCTTGCAATCTTACTTAATCAGTATTTATTAATATTTAATAAAATCTTTTCTGGGGACAAATGACGTAGACATTCTAACGTAAAAAATATGTAACACCAAAATATATACGAGGGTAAAGCTGAATGTATTGAGAATAAGAACATCTAGTAGGCCATGAAAAACAAAACATACAGTGTTATACAGAGGAACTCTTTATCTGTCATTTGAAGTTTAGTTGTTGAAGTTACGTTCGTTAGAATCCAAGTTACAATTTTTTTAGAGTGATATTACAAGCAAAAAAAAATGGAATTAATCAGAGAGCATTTTCGAATCATGATTTACTATGATTTTAAAAAAGGTTTAAGCGCTTATGTTTAGATTCGGGTTTTATTGAACAAACACCTTCCTTGGCTAAAATTTACCAATGGTACAAGGAATTTGAAGGCGAAAGGAATTCTTTTCAGCAACAAAAAGGAGCAGGGCGTCCGCCCATGACTGCTACCGATAAAAACATTGTTGCTATTAAAAAATTAATTGAAGAGGACAATAAAGACACTTATGCAGTAATAGAGCATCGATTAGAGATTGGATCCTCAGCTGTTAGAATAATCATGCACGATCATCTATATTTAAAAAAAGTGGTTGGTCGTTTTGTGTCGCCTAACCATTCTAACCTCCAAAAAGCAGAGCTTGTAAGAATTTGCCATGAAAGTTTAATTTTTTTAAATAATGGCGGACACCAATTTTTTTCCAAAATACTGGCAGAACAGAAAGAATGGTTAAGTGTATAGTGCTTGAAGGGAATTGCTTCGAGCATATTTAAAATAAAATCCCACAAAATATTAACCGTAATTCTCAATAAATTCAGCTTGACCCTCGTATAAGACTGTGACGTTTTGGCGCCAGTTTGTTTTACAATTCCCATAACCCCTGCAGTTACGCCACTGTCAAAATTGCTTAGGGGAGAAACAATTGTCCATTACAATTGTAATTACAATTTCTGATAGAGTACATTACATATTCTTGCTGGAATACAAGCGAAGATGAAAACTTGTCACAAGAAGAAGTGTTGAATATTTGTCTTATCTTCAATTTAAGGACAGAAGATAATTAAATCGTAGCACTTTTCAGATTTAATTTTTCATTTGAACAAGTAGCAGCAGAGATATTTTTTTTAACTTGAAAATTGTTTCTGGTAACTATTTTAAGTAATATTTTTGAGATTTTTGCATACATCATTTTCTGAAAATCTGCAGGTAGTATGGTTTAGGTTTCAAGTCTCCCAAATCGTACTACCAGATTCCTAAATCGTACTTCTACATAAAATATATAGCAAACACGGATCCACTATGAATGCGGAAAATGATTTTCAATTATATCAATAAACAAAAGAAGTTGCAGCTTGCCTCTCTTGCTTCGAATTCTTCTTCTCCGAGGTCTCACACTTTTAAGTTTTCTTTTGAAGTTCGTTGTTCTTTTCCCATCAGTAGGGAATTTTTCTAGAGACTGGAAGTTAGTACTAAACGTGTATCATATTCTTTAGTTGTTGGTTTAGGTAATGGGCTTACTTTACTGATTGGGATAGTTAATCGATTGGTTGAAGGCTGACGGTCTTGTAAATGGTTTTCCTATTAGTGCGTCTGAACTTTAATGCCAAAAATAAGATTGCTTTGGAAAGTAAAAGGCAAATTTTTATAACAAATGAGTTTTCTTTTGAAGTTCGTTGTTCTTTTCCCATCAGTAGGGAATTTTTCTAGGGACTGGAAGTTAGTACTAAACGTGTATCATATTCTTTAGTTGTTGGTTTAGGTAATGGGCTTACTTTACTGATTGGGATAGTTAATCGATTGGTTGAAGGCTGACGGTCTTGTAAATGGTTTTCCTATTAGTGCGTCTGAACTTTAATGCCAAAAATAAGATTGCTTTGGAAAGTAAAAGGCAAATCTTGATAACAAATGAGTTCAGTACATTGTGTCAAATTAATATGGACAGATTAACGATTCAACAGCGCTTAGAAATTATTCGTATTTACCATCAAAATGCGTGTTCTGATCGTCGGACATTTCGCGCGTTGCGAAAAGTTTATGGTCAACATAATCGACCAACCGACCAATCTCCTTATCTTTTAATTCAAAAGTTTCAATAAACTGGCTCAGTTGTAGATCATTGTCAACATTGTAGGTCATCGGAGTGTCCTATCGGAAGCCAATATTGCTGCTGTAACTCAAAGGGTAAGAGATGATTTGAACCTCTCTATTCCACGTCATTCTCGGCCTTTCTCAGACGACTACACGGAGAATTTTGCATGCGGATCTCCATCTGAAGGCTTATAAAGTTCAAATCACTCAAGACCTGAAGCCAAAATCATCGTTTGCGTCGAAAATTCGCGAACTGGGTTCTTGAGCAGTTGGAAGTCGATCCACATTTTGCAGAAAAGATATTGTTTTCCGATGAAGCCCATTTCAGGCTCAATGGGTTTGTAAACAAGCGTAACTGCAGAATTTTGGCTGACGACAGTCCTCGAGTGATTCACCAATTGTCTCTTTACCCTGAGAAGATCACCGTTTGGTGCGGTTTTTGGGCTTACGGCGTGATCGGAC
This sequence comes from Serrognathus titanus, assembly GCA_039766575.1. Classification (NCBI taxonomy): domain Eukaryota; kingdom Metazoa; phylum Arthropoda; class Insecta; order Coleoptera; family Lucanidae; genus Serrognathus; species Serrognathus titanus. The sequence goes on from CM077912.1 coordinate 7,977,110, forward strand.
CTTATTTCTTTGAAGTTGGTGATGAAAATCGTGTTACTGTTAATGGTGAATGGTATAGGAATATACTAACTGAATATCTTTGGCCTGAACTGAGAATTGTCGACATAAACCAGACGGAACAACGTGTCACACATCTCGTCAGACAATTGTTTTATTGCAACAACAATTTCCTGGACGCGTTATTTCAAAAAATGCTAATATCAACTAGTCACCAAAATCATGCGATCTTACACCCTTTTTTTTTTCCTATGGGATCATGTGAAATCTCTGGTTTATAAAAATAAACCACAAACAATTCCCGACCTTAAACAGAACATTCAACGCACTATTATAATTATACCACGCGATATGTGTGAAAGAGTAGTCGCAAATTGGCCCTCCAGAATGCATTCAGTTAGACAAATTCGAGGAGAACATTTAAAGATATTATTTTTAAACATAATGATATCGATTGTTCTTCAAATAAAATAAAGATTAAAGGATTATCATTTGTAGTTATTATTGTGTCTCATTTTCTGACGCACTAATTGGAAAACCCTTTAGATTTCAATTTTCATTAATTTCTATGCTTCCTGCTACTTCTTCAGCTTCTTCACTTGCAACCATATATCCTGATAGTGCTTGAGTTTCTTCATTTGCTATCAGTTTAATTAAGTTCTCAGTTGTTACAAAATCAACATCAGAAAACACCGCCCTGTTGCCTACTGCCCACGTATAGATAGCACACCATCCATATCATTATTTATTGTTGATGTCTCAAGCTTGCGTAAGTGATTGAGTAACTTCAAACTGCGTGATTTTTCGATTAGGGCTATTACGAAGCCATTGGTTCAGAGCTTGATGGTAATTTGACTTCGTTGATTTAACAGCTACATGTTGGAATCTGTGTATTTAATAATAATAATAATAACAATAATCTTTATTATCTTTTAAGAGCTACAAGAGCCATAAGATTAGTCATAATACATGTATACAGCCTATTTGAACATACGTTACTATACATATTAAAATAGTGTATTAAGAAATAAACATTTAGTCAAACATTTACAAGACTCGCCTTCGCAACAAATTAGGAATTTACAAAACAGATATCATCCAAGCTATACGGACGCAAGTCTATCAGGATTGTTTTAATGCGTCTCTTAAAGGGCGTAACAAATTCGATATTTTTTATATCCTCAGGCAACGAATTAAAAGCCTTCAGGCCATAGATCATAAAGCTGTTATTGAAACAAGCAGTGTTATAAATTGGAATATTGAAATCTTCTTTATGTCTGGTATTATAAGCATGAAATTCACTGTTTTTGCTAAACTTACTTTGATTTATAAAAAAAAAAAATACTCCAAGAGCCTGAAAATAAATAATCCGTACAATGTCAATATTCTATAAAGCTTAAAATATGATTTAAACGATGTTCTATTATCTATGCCAGCAATCACTCTGATCACCCTTTTTTTGTGCGACAAATACATTTTTAAATCGAGGTGAAGATCCTCCGTGTGCTTTCGATCTGCGTATAATAGAACGATAAAATAACATCCGTGTCTAAAACTGATTTTATAATTCTTAGTTGGTAGGCCAAGGAGTTTATTTTTGATATAAGCTGATTGCAGTGCTCCTCCCATGATAAGTTCTGATCAACAATTACTCCTAAAAATTTAACAGAATCGAATCTAGCTAGCTTAGTATTATTAATGGCAATATCTAGATTTATGTCCTTCTTATTTATCTTTTGATGGAAGTGCATACAGCCAGTTTTAGTGGTATTCAGGTATAATTTATTTTGAACAAATCATTCCTGCAATTTTACCAACGCACCAGCGCTATCTTGAGCGTTAACAAGCACGGACGTGTCGTCTGCGTACATAATGGAAAAATGGTCATTCAAGAAAGTTGGGAGATTGTTAACATAAAGGAGAAACAACACAGGACCCAAGACTGAGCCCTGCGCTACACCCAGCTCGATATCCACTTTATCCGAAACATATTTTTGACGTACATTATTTGAATTACATAACAGTTGTATTGTATGTTTTGCTAAAACTATTGCTTCTAGATATTTGGAGTAAGTAGTGTGACCGTCTAGTAAAAGTATCTCTTTAGACTCATCCTCACGACGAAGTCATTTTACGAAATGTTCTGAATTGATATAAGCGTTAATTTTAACCAAACTATCAAGAAACGCTCCTTTCTGCCTTTGAATATAACCATAGGTGGTACATAATTTCCCAATTCATTGTGGCGACCCACGATACTAATATTAATATTAAATCTATTAATTTCACTATTTTGCAAAAACCCTACTCGATGTTAACACTCTATGTAACTTCGCCAGGTCCAATATAAATCTTTTTTCCTAGAACCAACATAAATATTGGACGTGCTTATCTATAAAAACAAGACATTGTGAATATTTATGGATTGCAAAACATAATACTACCTTGTTTGAGCATCGTGTTTATTATAGGGCCCCAAAAGTCTACAACAATCTGTCTGTTAATTTAAAAACTAGCAAATCCAAAACCAAATTTAAATTAGAACTATGACAATTCCTGTTGGAATATTCTTTTTACGAATTTAAAGAGTCCTTATGATCCTTTTTTCTATCACGATACCAATATCTCTTCTGAGATCTATGATTGGAATAATAATAAATAATAAATAAAAACTTCTTCTGCGAGTCGAAGAATCAGATTAATCGTAGTAGTTGTATAACCGAGTAATAGTTTTACAATCGAGTGGTTAAGATCTGCTAGCAACGAGTTTGACACTTGCCCAGTTCAACTATAGGTGTGGGTTCGATTCCTTATGTGAGAGCCAGAGAGAGAGAGAGAAAGAGAGAGCACTTATGTGTTGGATTGTGTTTGGATTCACACTGGCTCCTTCGAACTGAAGGAGAAATAAACTTCTAAGTCGGTCGGAGCCGACATTGCTCCGTGAGATTGGTCAAATAAGGTGGAAAAAACATCAATATTGTTTTCATCGATCAACTTTTCTAAGGTATCACATGAGCCATTAGTTTTATGACAAATAAACCATTAGATTTATGAGAAATTTCTTAAGATGGTACTTTCAAGTAATACACCCAATAGGAGTGGAACACCTGCTAGCATTACATATTGGTGATGGTTTTAATAGATTAGAATTTCAATGGTAGAGAGTTTGGTGGCTCAAAGAGAAAGTTCTCACTACACACTGTTTCCCCATTTGTCTTTGTTTGTTCAGCTAAGTATTTAAAGCGTTTGGTCTTTTGTTCCAATTGAAGCTCACGTTGTTCATTTCTTGATGGTTTACCCAACAATTCCTCAGAATGTGTTTAAGCAAGTCTTCTTCTACTATACCGGAAAGTGCGGCAGGATTAGTTTCTCCTCTTTTCACTTTACCCTCCAAGTGGGCTTGGGTTTTTTCTAAGGATCGATAACTTGACCCAAATCAATTCTTTTGTGTTAATTGTAGTTACTTAAAAAAATAACAGAGGTTGATAGAGTACTTCTTACGAAAGTAATAGTGGCACGATTTTGGCCACTTTATTTTATATGTATTTTATACGATTCCAGAAAAAGAAAGAAATTATACAACGTGTCTGACGGTTGCATACAAATGGCGGCCTCACTAAAATCATGGATCTACCGAATTTTGAGATAGATTTTTTAAAAAGCAAGAAGAAAAGGTGCAACTGACTGACGACAAGTGTTTGACTTATGAAATAGTCATATTGTCTCCAAAAGAAAATTTGAAATGACAATCAAAATATTTTTCTTCGTGTCATAAAACGCAATTCGACAAAAAAAAAACCGTCCGAGTCGGGGTCAAATTAAACTAATTAATAACGTATTTGCTAAATGTGACAGCAACTATTGTCTTCGAGGACCCCACCGAGTGTGGTAAAAGTACGTGCCTGTGCAAGCAGTCAACGGTAATTTGCGAACAAGTAACTAACAATGTAACAAAGTTAATAAACGATTACTAAGGGGTGCCGGGCTTACGCGTGTCCCGAGCCCGACGCTCCTGCGACGCCTCGCGAGTTTATCAAAATGTCACGATTCTCGATTTTGACTTGGGGGTTGTTAAGCCTCCTTGTTAGCGTTAAATTTCATCAAAATAGATCCTGATTTCAACAATTAAGCCGTGTAACTTCCCGACAGAGAAAACGGCGAGGCTAAATGGTTCAATCATAATAGAAAACAACATTCTCAAACGTTACTTTAAACAAAATTAAATATAAATATATAAATTAAACAGTAACTTAGTTTGAACAATTTATTTACTTTAAACCTTTAACGTCCGATGTCAGTGTAATTTCGATAACTTTCGTTCACTTGTTATCGAGAATACATTGAACTTTTCAAGAAGGCAATTGAAGTAAACGTGCGAGTCGAGATTCAGGATAGCATAAGGACGTTATAACTTGTTAGAACTTCCCGGCATTATTGGCTTAACTTGCGAACTCGACGCCTACGTTCGCGCACCTTCCAGTTTTTGCAGTTCTGCAATAACGGAAGTACTACTAAAAATGGATAAAACGATTTGCATGAGGCACGAAATACTGAATTCTTGCAAGCAAAATATCGCCACAATGCTCACAAATTATAAAACAGTTTTAGAAATAAATATTGATTTGGAAGTGATTTAAAATTTGCTGCGTACAAATTTAAGGGCGCAAGCAGTTAGTTCCACTGCTTGCCAAATGTCGCTCTTAATTTAAACGACAGCGCCACCGTCCGGATGTAGGTAAGTAGCTGAACTGCCTGCGTTATCGGCCTTATACGAATTACCGTGGATGATTTTCTTTATTAGAAGTTATCTAGAAAACAGGAGTCCTAAAAAGTCGTTTTAAATATGTAATTTTTTCAATCCTAATGAGAAGGTCATTATTTGCAAATAAAAAAAAATTAACTGTTGGAATATATTTTTATAAATACCGCCCGGACAATTTAGAATTATTTTAATTAATTTCAAATTAATCTTTTGTGCATTTGATAGAAAGATCCGCATGTTTAAATCGGTTCATGCTCTTTCAAACATTTTATTTTTTATGATGTCATAATCAATCAGCAAAACATAACAAAAATTCTCTGTGATGATGGATGGCCTCAAACAACTTTAATAATTGTAAAAATTTGGCCAAAAAGTGATTTTGGCTTATTTCGCCAAATGAAAGAACGTGAGTAGGATAAAAACAAATACTCAATCTATTTCAAAATAGTGGCTTCTTTTATTTGTTTTTTTTGTGTATAAATTGGCATCTGGATTGCCAGAAATGCCGGGATATTGATAATTATTCAGTTAGGCATCTTAATTTGATTTTGATGCCATTTCACCGCGATTCGGTGGTGGGAAAAATACCCACACAAGAAAATATTTCACACTATTATTCTTCGCTGCCTCAAGAGAGGTCTCATGCAGTCACTTTTTGCAGGCAATGCCGCATATCCAATCCACCTTGGGTTCATTTTTGTCGTGATAGTAACCTTTCCAAACAATGCAATAATCGTCATTATCACTGTTGATACCATCTGAGGTATGATCCGAAATTAACTCGATGGAATCGTATTCCTCACTACTGAATTCTTCATTAATCATCTTTGGTGCTTCAGCTTGCTTTCTTATTATTGTTTTACCTTTTTGAGCGTTACTATTCTTCTTGCTTTTTCTTATTTCCTTTTCTTCCTGTTTCTTACGCACTTTCAATGATGTGGTAAGTTCTGCATGCTGCTTGCGTGGATTCGGTTTACTAGGTCCTGGTATGATTCTTTCATTCATTCATTCGTCCCATGCTTCGATGGTTCCTAGGCTATTGGCCTATATCCGTCATATACCTTCCCCCTTTGGCCCCGACACCAAAGCGCCGGGTTACCCTTCCTAACCACGTGGAGGCAGGGGACCTACTATCCTTTTTGGTAAATTTCCAGTTGATTCCGAAAACGGAGTCATCTGCTCACTCATATTTATGCAAGCTGTATAGTGGCTTGCTTTTCATTCAACTGTAGCGCCCAGCACTACAGCGTCATTCACTCGATGGTCAATATGACCTACTAGTTAGGCCTTAAAATAGCTCTTTTTCCAAAGACTGATGAGCAATTTTCATCTGTCTTGGTATCCTGTAGGTTTCTTGGGCTTTTGCTTGTGCAAAACCCAACCGCTCTTAGTAGAGTGTACATTTGCTATTTGTAACTTTGTGGCTGGCTTCTTTTCTGGACTGGCTACTAGTCCATACCCTGCAGTTTCTTATTTATTCGGAGCTGTAAACTGGCCCTTTTTTGTGCCAGCACAATGTGCTCATCGCTCTTAACCGAGCGGTCATTTGGTACTTTTGACCCCATGTAAGACCGTGCAGCGTGTGATATTCACGTGCCACGGGCAACTTCTGATTCCTCGACTGCAGTTGTCTAGTTCAAGAGGCGTCTCCGAGCAAACACGAACTTCCCAAAGTCCTTATAGGCCGCTTCGGTAGCCACGAACTGTTGCTAGTCCGCAGCGCCCTCCTGGCCAAAAATGTACGATAGGGACAGGTGAAAGTTCTTGAAGCTTGTATAACATCAGAACGTTCATTTTCAATAATTATACTGGGATCATATTCAGCAGTGGTATTGACGTCGTTATCATTAGCTCTTGAAATGTGTTCAGCCACATAATAGGCATAGTCTGGAATCTTCACCGAATTGTAGGGAAATCTCACAGGCTTCAAACCCTGATACTCCATTCCGGTAGGTTGAAGCTTGTTACCAAGCTTGGTTTAAGATTCCTCCAAATTGGTATCTGGTAATTCTGCGTCCAGGATGAGACCTAATCCAATTCCTACAAGCTTCATTTCAATAAGTTTTGAGTGGTTTAAAGAAAGATCTGTCGAGGGGTTGCAACCAATGCCTAGTGTGGCTGGGTAAACAGATAACGTGAATGTCGGTTTCCGTTAAGAAATCTAAAATATCCACGTCGTTGCAATGTGAGGCATGGCCGTCAAGGATCAAAACAACCGAACCAGGTTCTTTTCTTGGGAGAAAATGATCTTTTATTCTTAATAAGAAAATACCGCTTTTGACATATGCTGAATCAGAAGGCACCTCAACAACAGATCCTGAGCATGTTGTGATCAAACTCTTTCTTGTTGTTTTTATCACGGAAGATCACGTACAGTGGAAGAAACTTGCCTTCTGCGTTGCAGCAAACGATAATACTAATAGTTTCACCTTTTTTGCACTAGTGAGACTTTGAACATCTTTGGACCCCTTCGATGCGATTACTTTCCCGAGCTTATTACACGGTTGCAATCCACTTTCATCCATATTGAAAATCTTGCTGGGCTTGTCCATTAAATCATGCTCCTCTAGGGTGTCTAAAAGTATCTTGAAATATGGATCCACCTCATCATGGGACATTCTCAATGAACGAGCTATAGATCGACCTTGAGCAGCGCGTATTCGCAAATTGGGTTATCTTTTCATGAAAAGACGAAACCAGTCATATCCTTATGAAACCTGTGTTTTATCTGACTTTTTTCAGCAAACGTATAAGCTAGATGCCTAATATATCGTTACAGGTTGGAGAATACCCAACTTTTCCCAATTTCTGAATATACGTCACTAGTTTTTCTTCGTTTACTTTCCTAAGGCAACCATAGGGACCTAAACTCCCTTTATCTAAGTGATTTTTGCTCACTCTCCTAAGTAGAGTTCGCAAAGGAATTCTAAACTTTTTCGCAATGGAATTGGCACTTCTAGTTTGATCCTGCAACGCCAGTGCAGCAGCCTGAAGATTTTCCTCTATCCATTGCCCTTTGGACGACTTTCTTACATACGTCCGCATAGTTCACTGTAATAAATAAGTACGTAACTACATGTAAAATAACTAATTTGCAGGTTGGGATCTTACTCAACACAATTTATGCAACTAACCCCAATGTGTTGGTGAAGATTTCAAGCTCCTTCAGTAAATCAAACTTTAATGCCAATTACTTCTGCAAAAATAGGAATAACGAGAAACTTACCTTTATCCCAGCTAACAATACGCCACAATTGAAAACTGTGACAATCCTTGATAATGGGACAAAATACTACGAAGGACACAAACATTTTCACACAAAGATAAAACTTCGCCGCGTTGAAGCTTGTCAATTAATTCCCGAAACGCATTATAAGCGACTGACTTTACTTTAAAGATAATCTACAAACTGCATTTTGCGGACATCTATTTAACAAACTTTGAATTAGGGTGCTTTGGCGTCTTCCCCAATTTAGCATCTTCACTCCAATTACCTTACATTAGAAGGAAGATGGGAAAGCGTGTGAAGAAGAAGTGAGAAATAAGAATTCAATTTATAGAGTACTGTTAGTTTTATTTTTAAAAGGCCTTCTTAGGAGTTGAACTTCGCTATGTATTTAACACCAACTTTCAGAAAGGTTTTTTTTAAGAGTATCTTAAACTTAATAATGACAATAATAAGAACAAGAAAGTCTGTTTTGCGATATTGAATATTTCAAATACGTCGGTACTTTTTCTGAGCAAATTATAGAAAATATATTCACATCTGCCCAAATATGCCTTTGAATAAATAACAAGGACTTCCTCTCACTTTCTTGCGCCATTTTATATGGGTATTTATATTTTTGAAGTTATCTTTTGTACATCGCCATTACTTACTAGATTATTATGACAGAGCTCTTACCTTTTTGGAATAATTAGTAAAAATTGTTGTAGCTTGCACTTCTTTTTCCAGACGAGGCTCAATTTATGAATTATTTACTTTTTAGGTAACTGAGTTTCAGTAAAAGTGGCTGCATGTGCAAGAAAAATTAACATATCTTAGTAATCATCTTGCATGTAATTGAATCGGTCAATCCTGAAAGGGTATAAGTTCATAGTGAAGACTACAGACATATGCTCTTTCTGCATTGATCGATTCTATTATTATCTCCACGATTCGAGATGAGGCTTATCTGGCGAGCCACCATCGGTTTTGGCTGTTAAATGTTCATTATCGAATCATAAATTATAAAGCTAATCATTGAAATCATTTTTTATCATTTTTTAATAATCCCAATAACAAACCACTTTGTATCTTTGCATCCATAAATACCTTACCACCCATTTCATCCAAAAGAATAAGAAAAATACACTCGTGGACAAAAAATTCCGAACACCCAATTAATTTCTGTTATCACAGGGAAAAATTGATTTTTGTATTTGCTTTTTTTTATAACATGTGACACATCTAAATAGTAAGTTTGGGAAATAAAAATACATCTGGAAAACTTAAGACAAACCAAAACTGTGCAAAATTATCTTTACTCAAAAAATCTTAGTGTGCTGTTTATTCAGTTTTCATAAGTTGAACTGCGATATCGACAAACTGTGGAGTACACGAGAAGACCAGGATCGGGAAGACCACGCATCACAAACCGACGACAAGAACGCTTTTTGGTGTTATCCACACTACGCGACCGTGGCTTACCATCAACGGTTTTATCTCGTCAAGTGGAAGATGTACGCGGTACTGCAGTTTCAGCTCAAAGCGTTCGCCGAAGATTGCAGGAATACGGATTGACATCAAGAAAACCTGCTGTTTGTCCCATGTTGCTCCCAGCTCATCGTGTTGAGCTGCACGTGAACATAGACGTTGGACAATGGAGCAATGGAGCTCCGTATTGTTCACGGATGAGTCTCGTTTTCGCCTACGTTCACCAGGTGGACGAGAACGTGTGTGGAGAAGGCCAGGTGAACGGTTTTCAGATTGCTGCATAGTTCTAAGAACACCATTTGGTGGTGGCAGTATAATGGTATGGGCTGGTATTTCAATGCACGCGAAAACTGAGCTTGTTCTCATTGAAAATGGTGCGTTGATGGCTGATAGCTATATCAAGGAATGTCGTACCATTTGCTCCATTCGGGGGTGGAAATTTTAGGTTAATGCAAGATAACGCGCGACCAATGTTCGGATTTTTTTGTCCACGAGTGTATAAAGCGAACAAGTCATATGTATTTTTAAATAACCACAATTTCTAGAGATATAGGCGATACTTATTTTTATTCTATTCTTATTTCTTTATTTTACTTCTTGTCAGTTCAAAAACTACGAAAAAAAGAAAACAATAGCGCTTTAAAATTTTAATTTCGATTTGTAAGACGTGAATCAATTCAATAACCCTATATCGAATAGCATTTGACAATAATTTGATGACAATGGAACAATTATAATCTATATTACCTTCCATGCAAAAAAAAACTAATAAACAAAAAAGCTGCCGTCCGTGATTTCCTGTATAAGCAATCAATAGAAATTCAATACTGCAAATCGGACCATTATAAAATTTAATTTGCGCAGGAAGAATAAGAGAAAGTCGTTCCGAACGGTTGCTGTCACTGGAAAGATTGACAGGGTTTTTGTGCGAAACTAGAAAACGTGAAGATAAACGAGTTCTCAATTATATTATTCCTTTATTGTTTGTTATGAAACAAACATGTCGCCTTGCACTGAAAAATTGGTTCGCGTAATTATTACGTAATTCTCTTTCGCATAACTGCGTAAGTACACTTATTATTAAGCAAATAGATTGTGAATCTACTTGTGTAAGCTTAGTTGTGATGTAATTAATTATAACTAATATAGTAGATATAGCCTCAAAACTGGAAACAGCTTCATAAAGAAGTTTTCATAAATCAAAAAGGACGTATACTCATCTCCTTAGCAAATAATTTCCCTCGTCCTTTGAAGAGGACGCTGAAAGTAAGACGCAGATTAAAACCAAGATGCAAGAATAAATAAGAGTCATGCTCAAAGGAGATTCAAGTCAGCGAATTTATGAGAGTAGTGAGATAGTGAATTTAAATTAATTTTCCATTTTCCCGGATTAAACCGGAGGTTCCTTAAACGTTTGGATTCATATTTGAAAGCGATTCAATTTGCGGACGTTCAAATAGAATAATAAAATTTCTCAATCAGCAATTTAGTTCATATTTAAATTAATTTCGACCCGCGCCGCCGTCGCTCTTACATTAATTGAATCATAATCAGCTTCGATTTTATTAAAAAATTACGCGTCTTCAACTTGAATAAATCAAAATCGAAGGTGAAGTCAATTTTATTCTAATCAAATGAAGGAATGTTTCAGTACTTGTGAATTACTAATACAAAAATTCAATTCTAAATATTAATTTGCACGTTAAAAAAAATAATCTAGTATTAAGAAGTACATAATTAAACTTTCTTTTAACGAAGTCTTGGCTGATTTAATTTAATATTACTAACAATTCATACGGTATATACTTTCCTCAAGGACCTTATTTATACCTTTTCATTTAAGATTTTATTTAATTTTTATTGTTTTACATCAGTCGATAACTTATACACTTTTTGTATTTATTGGACAACCAAAAATGTAACTGTAAAAGAAAAAATGAATAGATCTGCATAAGATTTGTAAACGTTGAAGGCGATTATATGCATATCTAGGAGAGCACTTTACTAATTAATCTCGTAATTGATATTCATTAAAAGACCGTGCTGAAATGAGACGCGACACCGACCATCTTTGAAATACCCAGCGTGTTCGAATAAAGCACTTTTCGAATCAGCAAACAAAAACAAAGGCTCGTGGGCTGGCATAATTAAAAATTCACACTGAGTAGGCCATGCCGGCTTTTCTATTGGAGCTTTTTATTACTCGTATTCCTTCCCGGTTTTTCCATTTCTTTGGGGTTTCCGCACTAGCATTTGTTTCTGTGCGAATCAAATGGGAATTCTTATGCACGTCACTTCTGTAATGATGTTCTTAGAGATGTCGTATACTTTCGTGACTTTCGTTTTGATTATACATGTGATTTTTATTAATAGAACGAGAAAACCTAAAAGCGAGTTGACAAGGTATGTTAATAGGTTAACTGATTGTAAAGTAATTGAATAAAAAAAGAATTTCTTCTCACGAATATGATAAATTCAGTTTACAGAAAAGACGGACAGGTTATAATATTTTGTAATTCTAAACTTTAGGAAAGTGTTATAGCTTTTGGAGCTAATACGAAACATGTTTGGAAAGAAATTCAACTTTTTATACTTAAGTACATAAAAATGTGTCTAAATACTAAAAACGTCTGCCTATTGCTTTACAAATGTTACCAAAAATCAAATATCTAAATATTCTTGCGACTTAGGCCAAGTTCTACAATGCTAGTTTAAATTTAAGACCCATAACAACGATTAATTCAACGATTGTTGTTATAAGGATTTAAGCTTTCGCTTAAAGTTGAACTGGGCTTTAATGTAGTAAACTTTTTCACATCGATCAATTAATTTTTTTGAAAAAGAAATTTCAAAGAATTTTGGAAATGAAAGCAATGAACTATGCAAAGCAGTATCTTTTATTAGATTGAACTCAGTTGCAGTGTTCATATTCCTTTGATTGTCCAATAGAAAGAAACTAAAACGAAAGAAGAAACATTGATAAATATTTTTTTGACCCTCACGTGTATACAGTAATTCTATGCGTTACATCCTATCAATCAAGATGTAATAAATCACGTGTAGAGAGAGGTCGATATTTTCTCATTAAATTAGAAAAAAAAACATATACTTCTCATGTCAATTAATCGTAGACTGCAATAGACTTCCAGCAGATTGAGATTCACTCTAATCGCTAACCATATTTGGTTCTAGAATCAAATAAACTTGGTTCTTGAATTAACAAAAACTAAGCTTCTGGGACAGTCAAATAAATAGAAACGTTAGCGAAAAGGTGCAAAAATAATTAATTAGTGCACCTGAGCCTTTCCAATTATACAAGAAGTACTGCAAGACAACTTCTTAAAAAGTTGATTGACTTTAGGAATTACGTGTGATATATAAAATCACGTTAAAATTCACGTTGGAATCTGAAGATATTAAAAATATACAGGGTATTCCATTTAATATAACGAAATAACATGACACCCAGACTAAACAAAAGAAAGAAATTAAAGATAAAAAATCATTGCAAAAAAATCTTCAGGAAATCAAACGAACACTCTATAATGGCAAATTTTTGGCTGTAAATCGAATGCTTGATTAGCAGAATTTTTATTTAATGCTTAAGAGACTATTTTTGATAATAGTTTTGGTGCTTCAGAATAAATATTTTGGGCTGCAGATTTTTTCAGACAAATTGAATCAAATCTTGTACAACAAAAAAGTGCGACTTGAATAGTGTCACTTTGAAAATAAATAAAAATTTAAAAACTTATTAAATATTTATCATATTTCGTCAGATGATTTTAATAATAATTATGTGTTAAAAGTCGGAAGGTGATTGCAGTTTCTCGGTCATTTTGGGAATGTGTGATCATGGTCACCGCAACCTACTCTATCCTTAATATAATCAATAGTTTGAATCGCGACATCTTGGGCTCACTTTTTTGACACAACATTGCATTAGGAAAATGCTCGAGGAATCCACTCCAATCAAAACAGATTTGCGATAAAAATTTCTTAATCAAATCGATTGGAAAAGGGCGCAAGACTTTTTAACAGCTAACAAAACCCCTGAAAGCTTCGAAAGGTTTTAATTTTGATAAAATTGAGTAGAAATTTTTCCAAAGTTTATTTTAGAATTAAAACTAATATCATGGAGTCATTTAAAACAATCAAAATACCAAAGTGAAAGCGTAGATATAAAAATAAAAGTACTTTCCAAGATATAATATAATTATAACTTATAAAATAAGTTATAAAATAACACTAGGGCCCGGTTTATTCACTTTCAATGAAATTTAACTTCTCATTTCTTGCAATTGTACAAATAATTGTTACTATGGGAATAAACTGAAGATTAAAGTTACTTGAAAGTGAATAATACAGGCCTTATAACGATATAATCTAAAATATACCTTCAATGATTATAGGAAAATAAAATCCACCTTTTTTCCAAGAGGTCGTGGGTTGAATTTTCTTGCGTAATGTCTCACCACTATTGAATCATTCCGGAAATGAAGCATTTGAAGATAATAAATTGTAACCGCGAAGAAGAAATCCCTGATTGCACTTTCCCATTTTGGTATTTTTATGGGGGTAAGTGCAATCTGGGAGTGAAAATCCACCGAAAACATGGTAAAATCTAAAACTAAATTAATAATAGTAAACTACGTACTTTTGATTATTAGACTACATAAATACAGTAATATTTATAGTACTTTTCACTTGAATTTTATAAAATACCGAAAACCATTGCTGCCTCACTGAGTTGCCAACTTGATGTAATTCACATTTTGGGGGGTAGGTAAGAAAGGAATGTTATTAAGTACTTTTGCAAGCAAATGACCACAGTGGCTTCTAAACAAATAATTTAAGAAAAATCAAAATTAAAATATGAAGAATGAAACCAAAGAAGAGAAACTACAGTAATCCTTTTATGTAGTAACAGATGAATGGTAAAGAATAATGAAAAATGCAAACACTGTGAATTATTTTTAAATCAAAATATATTAAGTTTATTTTTAAATCAAAATAAAAAAACTAACGTCCATACTGGTAAAAAAAAACTGTGCCATCTGTAGCCCACCTCCGAGCTACGTGTGAAATTTATCCCACGTGTGAATTAGTGTAAATAATTTACCTACTCACACATTCTTTGTTTCCAAAGTAGTGTGTATTCATATTAAAAACACGTATTACTTTTCACACCAAAATCGATGTGGGTCTTTTCGTCAGTGTTAGAGTAACATACGTAAGTGATAAAATGATATTTCTGCCATTTCTGCTTATCGTTTAAACATGTTGGTTTAACTTGGGCCATCTCACCTGACTTCTTTTTGCTTTTTGCTTTCATTGCTCCAAGAACACTGCTGAAAAACCTGTCCACATCGGTTTTGATATGAAAATAAACACGGGTTTTTAGTATGAATACTCACTGCCGTGTATTGTGTGAATAGATACTGCACATATAAAAATGTGGAGTTAAGTCTAACGCCCTTCCAACTCCTTTTTGGTGTTGCCTCGCGTCCATCCGCTTCTGGTGTTAAAGTAAACGGAGTTAGAACGTTTAAGCGTCTTCAAAAGTGCATTTTAATCCATGCTGTCGTTATTTCTATCTTTCAAAGAGTTAATACTGTCCAGAAAAACAGAGAAGTTTAACATCTGAGGTTTGCATCCCTAAAGGAATTAGTATTATTCAGAAGGTATCTAGGATTTCTATCCTTAAAGAAGTTAGTATTATCCAGAAAGTGAAAGATCATTGTGTTGGGGCAATCACTTTTATCTTAACTTATATTTTAACTACGTACTCTAAAGAGAGGAATGCACTTTTTTAATATTGCATCTTTTATCCCTTGTTCTTTTGTGTGGAAATAATCAAATTACTTACTGCACTGGAATATTAAGCTTATCTGGAGGAAGTGGAATAAAGATGTTCATAAGGGCTTTGCCAATGCATCATCTATGGTGTCATTTGTTATTATAGCACTATTTTTTTACCCACTTTTTGTTGCTATTGTACATAATACGCAAATAAAAAGACGGTTCTGTTCTAAAGCAAGCATTCATCGCATTTTAACGTTTTTACTTTTTTGGATTAAATGCCGTGATGACTTTCATCAATGCAGATAGAATATTTTACTATACAGTGTAAGTTATGTCCTACTTATTGAATTAACGAATTATGGATAACATGTTTACTGTTCGGTGCTAATTAAACAGGACTTGAGGTTATCTTTGTTGGAGTAAAATTGTTTCATCTTTTTTCAACATTTATTTTTAGATGTGAATAATTTACACACTAAAACCCGTGTTAATTTCACAATGGACCATAAGTAACACAATTTTTTCAGCAGTGTATCTTTCGTGGACACTTTCTGAAAATCTTTTAAGTGTCATTTGAAATTCAATTTGATATTTAAGAAAAGCTTTAAGCGAAAAGTGTCTATATCACAAAAAAAAATCTTGTAATATAAATACTATCACTGATGCATCTGATGGCCGTGTAATCGAAGACCCTCTTGAAGCTACAAATACTTTAAATAGATATTTTTGTTCTGTAGCTGACAAAATAAAAAGTGACATATTCCAAACAGTCAATACTTTACATTATATGAAAAATTCTTTTAATAATAACACTTCTTTTTTGCACCAATCGATATATCTCAAATTAACGAGACAATAAAGTCAGTCCTCAAAAAATTAAGTTCTAGCAGCATGGATGAAATAAGTAAAGATTATTCAATCCGTCTCTTTTTCGTTTTACAAATATTTACTAATTTAATTAATGAAAGTTTTTAAACTGGTACTTTTCCTTCGTTCCGAAAATGTGTTCGTGTAGTACCACTCCATAAAAGTCATAGTTTTACAAATTTTAGACCTATAGCGCTTACTTCCATATTTTCTAAAATAATCGAGTCAATTGTCAAGAAGTCAATAACGTCATTTCTTACAACACACAATATATTATCTCCGCTGCAATTCGGTTTTAAATCAAAAACGAGTACTAGTGATGCTATATATAACTGCTTATTTTCGAAAATTTAAACAAGAGATCCTCTATAGCAACCATGTTCTGTGACGTAACAAAAGCATTCGACTGTGTACATCATTAGTATTCTATTAGAAAAATTACATAACTACACAGAGAAAAATTTTAGAGAGTTAAATTCATTTCCTCCATAATTTGCAATTAACATCTGTTTTTTTGTTAGTTCTAACTAAAAATTAATGTATTTTTCACCTTTTTGGATAGACATTCATCTACTGGAAGTAGTTAAAATTAAGGTGGAATTATTTGACTCCGACGAAATGAAAAATTCCACCACACTAACATCGTAAGCAGTTAAGCTTCACTTACTCCATTTTTACATACATAAAGTGGAAGTATATTCCTAAATTTGTTAAGCATCTTTATTATTATTAAAATTTTTCGTGATGAAGTAACATCTTCTTTTACCAAAGAGTTAAAATGATCCTAAAATTTGTTACGTTAGAATACCTCCTTCTTAGCGCATGCGTGTTTCCTATAAAATTGCATTTAATTACGGAACAAATACTATATTTTCGAATTAAATATCAGAACTATAAAAGTGAGAATTACCTACTTTATCTCCTTCTTGGAGTTAAAAAAAGTAACTACTTTAAATCTAACACCTAGCACGGATGGTCTCTAGGGAACTACCAAAATGAGTTAAAAAGGAGTTACATTGAGTCCGCATTTTTCACTGTGTATGGTGTAGTCAACGATTGGTTCAAGTCATATTTGACAGATCGGCATCAGCTTATTGATCTAACTCTACGCTCAAAAAAGGCTTACTAAATGTTAACAACGGTATTCCACAGGGTTCAGTACTGGAACCACTTTTGTTCTTACTTTATATAAACGATATTACAACTTTAAAATTATCGGGTCATGTTACACTTTTTGCTGACAATACCTCCCTTAGCTGGTCAGCTATAGAAAACCATGACTTAACACGTCAAATAAATGAAGATTTGAATATCTTGCAAATAAGGTTCACTAGTAATATTTTAAAGCTGAATGACGACAAAACTAGATTAATTCTGTTTAGGAACAACGAACCCTAAATTGTAGGTATAAATAAAAGCTTTGTATATCAAATTTCTGCACATAAATTCTTAGGAATTATTCTCGATAAGGATATCAAATGGACTCATCATATACAAGATTTAACAATGAAATTAGCTAAGGACCGTTTCCTAATTCGCACTATTTTTTTTAATCTCGGTCTTACAAGTATATCTATCACTCAGTATTCGAATCTAAACTAAGATATGGAATTAGCTTTTGGGGCTCTAGTACTTCTAAAATGTCAACAAATTATTTGTAATTCAAAAAGGAGCAATTAGAATCATTTATGGAGTCGTCCATTGTTTAAAAATCTTAACTGTTTTCTCGCTCTTGAACATTGTGTACAGAAATAAAAATGATTTAAAAAGAAATTTTCACTATTTTACTAGAAATAATGATTCTCTAGACTTACCGTTTCCTCACACTGCATACGTGAAGCAATCTCCATTCTATATGAGCAAAATTCTTCTTAATAAGCTTCCTAACGAATTTCGTAAAATTCTCAATTTAAAAAAAATCAGATTTAAATGAAAAGTTTTCTTCTAAGTCAGGCACTTTATTCTATAAATGAATACATAACATTTAATTTTATTTGTTGACTTTTTATATTTTAAATTTATTGTATTATGTCTATTGTATGATTTGATTTAAAATAAGAAATAACAGTCGGAAAATTTCTTAACCGGTTACCCCTGTATACTGACTTTCTATAAATCGAACATTCCCGGCCTAAAATCACTTCGTTAAGGTTTGCCCTCGCAGGGAAAGGTTCTGTTGCTCCCTGACAAATAAATCTCACCGCTTTCGTTTGCTTTAGTACGAAATATCAAGAAAATATAAAACAAAGATGCACATGCGACAGGTACACTTCATAAAGTATATGTAATTGATAAAGAATAGGGCATTTGATCGCCGCTATATAAAATGTTATTACTGGGCAACGTAAACTAGGACGAATAACATATTTACATGTATGATATTTCTATTAAATCTTTGAGAAAAATACTGTATTTCGAACTGCACCAGCTAATTCAATTCAATTTTGACGAATAATAAAGAAATTTTTTAGAGAAATTCATAATAGCATAAAACTTCTTTGCATGTAAAAGA
This sequence comes from Serrognathus titanus, assembly GCA_039766575.1. NCBI lineage: Eukaryota > Metazoa > Arthropoda > Insecta > Coleoptera > Lucanidae > Serrognathus > Serrognathus titanus. The sequence continues at coordinate 7,995,749 of CM077912.1, forward strand.
TTACATAAAAAGCAACTAAAATAAATAGATAAGCTGGAAACTTGAAATTGAATTGAAAAGTTCTTTTCTTTTCTTAATGAGACATTTTACTTCTGATAATTATCAGAAACATTATTTGAATACAATTAACATGCTTCCCCAGTTCAAATTTCTTTATACGATCTGATAAAATTATCAGAAATAAAATGTTGTTTATTCAACACAAACAATTTAAAAAAAATATCTTATTTTGAATGTTATAAGTAAATCACGGATTTAGGTGCATATTGAGGTCACGAGTAATTTTTTTAGTTGGGACCACGCAATATAGAATCATGTCGCAAAAATACAGCTAAATCCGTGCTTTAATTATAAGTTTTTAAATTTGTTGAGCCTAATTCTAGCTTACCTACCCGTTTTTCCTTCTCCTATTTAGGTACTAAAATAATTAAAAAAATTCATTTTATGGCAAAGGAAGATACCAATGATCAATAAGGTAAAATAACTACCTACACCAAAATTAGTTTTAAATTTAAATGTTAGAATGTTGCAGATTACATTTCGCTTTTAAAGGAAACCAACAAATAAATTATGTTAAATCCTGTACGCATAAGAAATAAATTATTATAGCAAGAAGTTGAATGTTAATTTAAAATTTTAACTGATTTAATGGAAGCAATATTAATGCGTTATTTTTTGTAAAATATTTTAATAATTTAATCAAATTTAATTTCCCTATTGTTATTAGTAAAGAAAAATTTACGTACTTCCTGATAAACAAGCTCCGTCAAGAGTAATAAAAAAAAGGGAAAATAATTATCATAATATATTAACGCGATAAGACACTAAACAAGTAACAAAAGCTAAAATCATTCTGCATACTAAAGCAAGCCATAAATTAGTCACAGCTAATTAATTATAGTCAATTATAATAATTGAACACATCATTTCCAATTAAGCAAACAAATTGTTTGACAGTAATTGTCAAAATGTGCCGGACAATTCTGGCCCGTAATCAGGCCCGTCCTAAGGCCGAGCTACCGCCGAACGGCGTTCAAAAAAGCTCCACCCTCGTCGCCGGCGCTTCGCGCGACATTAACACTAAAAGCTCGCGGGCCTTAGGAGCAAAATTGGCGCCGACGGTAATACCAATAAGAGAGAGGTTTTCGGCGGCACCATTGGCTGAAACGAGGCTCCTCCCCGGTTAAGGGTCTCTTTTACGTGAATATTAGGGAGTATCTTAGTTAGGAATATGCAGTCCTCGTTTTTCAAATTGAAGTAGTCAGTTTGCACCCACATTCGAATGCGGCCGGTCCTCATATGTAAAGCAAGCGTTTAAAAAAGAAAGCGCGCCAAATTTTAATAATACAGTTTCTCTCAGTGTTACGTAATTCTAAACGAGGCTCATTAAGGACAATGGAATACCCTAACGGGAGAAGGACTTAAATCGAAATTAATTCAATAACATGCAGTGATTAAACAATGAAAACGTGAGAGGCAAGTTTTACAACGACTGATAACAATAAAAAAAAAAGATTTACTTCAAAAAGTGATTAGTATAACAATGCTTGACTTCGTCCTAATTTTTATGAACAGTTCAACGGAACGATTTCATCATAGATGGTGGTACTGCATACGAAATGTTGCACTTTAATAAAAATCCGTTCGCCATGTATGATTTCCGTCGGTAAAAGCTTCCTAAATTTGACAAACTTAAAAAACCCTGTGCAAAAATGAACAATGAAACGTTAGAGAACACCGTTCATGTTACAGCGCCTAGTATATTGAATAAACCGTCGCAGACGATGCCTCAGAGGTCTCCTTTTGCCATCCAGGAGCTCCTGGGCTTGGGTGATTCTCACCATCGTTCTCCAACGGCTGCGGTTTCCGCAATAACGCCTAATGTTTACCCGCAAAGGCACATACAAGCGCCGACGTGTTTTCCGTCGGAACACAGCTTTAACCACCATCATATGACCATGGCTGCAAGTCGGATGGCATATTTTAATGCCCAAGCGGCGGTGGCGGCGGCATTTTTGCCCCATAATATCGCCGCCGCCGCTGGAATGAATGCCAATCCAGGGGCTGCATCGCCGGCTGCCGTTTTGGGACTTGCAGGGCATCAAGCTGGAGGTACCCCTGGTAAGTTTCGATTACTTTCTACCAAGGGTTACTTTGAAAAAAAATAACATTTTGCTTTTGAAGTTTTCTTATGTTCTTTTCAAGGTATTGAAACATGATTTTGTCAATAATTTAATGAAGCTTAATTAACTTTTTATTCTCGCGAAACAAGCGCTGATAAATTCCTCTTGAATTCAAGAAACTACTTTTGCACAGGGCTTTGATCGCACTGTTTTTTCAATAGTTTGTAGAGTCGTCATTTTTATCGATTTAAAATACGATAAAATAGTTTAAAACAAAGTCGAAATAAAAGTAATTACAATACTGAATTTAAAATCAAATAAAATTAGCAATTTTAAATTGAAACTAAGGCCTATGAGTACATTTTGCAAAGGAATAGGATTCTAGTTTAGATCTCAAGTTTTACGTAGGTAATTTTTTTATACATTTGTTTGTTGGCTATTACTTACTTGTACATGCCAGATTTGGTTCAATTTTTACAATAAATATTTAGAACACGAAATTGTTAAGCTGTAGATACGGATCGGAGATAGGGCACGTTTTTATTCAATTTAAATCTTGATAAAATTTACTGAACAAATGGAATTGGTCTAACACTTTCAAAAAAGTGCTGTCATTTCGATTTTTTGAATTAGTCAAAGCAAGTGTCACTTAGGTTTCGCAAAAGAGATTTCCTTCTGATTTATTTAAGGCCGCTTAAGACTATCCTATTTTTTGCGTGCAAGATTTGATTCAATTCCTTGAACAATTTAAATCGTCAGACATCATTTAGTAAAAATTGTACCAAAAATTAGATTGAATGCACACATTTTTTGATAAAATAGAACGTATTCTATATATCCAAATTGCCAAAGACTTCTTGCCCCAAATATTTTATTGTACAAATGGAACCACATCTGGACCCCCAGATTTGGTTAGTCCATTACGAATGTTCAACAGTATCACCAAATATTCCATGATTACAACACATTCTTCTTTTCTTGATGATATTTTTGCTATCCAAAATAAATTATATATCCAGTAAATAAAACGGAAACCTTGAATCTTCCATTATTTCGAATGTCTTTTATAACATAAAATTCATACCTATCCATCCATTAATATGTTCAAGAAACTCATGAAACTACTTCCAAAAGAATCACAACTTTCAAACATCGATTACGGATTTCCATCTTTCATTTTGTTATGAAAAATTATATCTAACGCGGGCCAATGGTCAAACGGATTCTCTTTTATCGCATAACCAATTGTTTCCAAATCGTGTTGATTCATAATGATGAACGGACCAAAACCCATATTTAGGCCCAGTTATACAATTCCAGCTTAACTTTAAGCTAAAGCTTAAACCCTTAGCAACTATGATTTCATCAATGGTTTAAGCTATAGCTTAAAGTTAAGCTGGAATTGTACAACTGGGCCTTAGGTCTAATCTCTTATACCCATTTAGTATAATACCTTTTTCATTTGCGGACAAATTTTCGCAAAGTAACTTGTTGGTAATGTATTGATGTTTCTTTTCAAGTAAAAACTGCATATACAATGTAATCGCTTACAAGTGCTATGAATTCCTATAACTTCGAAATATATTTAGGCCTAGTCAATGGTAAATCGTTTAAGAAGTAATTAATATTTTCCACTCAAATTTTAGATAACGCAAAAGATTTGGCTTTCTTATACCGGGTGCACCACTCTAACTAGGCACACAATCCACCTCGGCAGACATCAAAACCACAATAACTCATTATTAAAGTGGATTTTACGCATTAGATTACAGTATCCGATCTGTAGACCGTCGTAATTCGTGATAGACATCGGTGACCTACATTGAAACTCTATTAGGCGATTAGACTGCGTCGTGAACGATTTTGTGCGCCTACTTGCGGTGGCGCACCCGGTATGTAGCTGCCTCAAGGGTTGGCATTTATTTATTAAAAATAAAACTTGCTCAGAAGTGATTTTAATTTCTTTTAATTAAACATTTAACTATCACTGAAGAGTAAGTTCTAACTATTTTCTGTTGCTAATTGAAGAACTGCACAACAAGTGCAAAGTTAGGAATGAAGTTGAGATCCTATGAAATCCCAATCAAATGAATAGCTAAAGGAAAAAGTTCTTATTTAGTTTTCAACTTCCATTTATTTAATAAAAAAATGGTTTCCTTATACCGGGTGCACCACTCTAAGTAGGCACACAATCCACCTCGTCAGACATTGAAACCACAATAACTCATTATTAAAATGGATTTTGCATATTGGACTACAGTATCTGATCGGTACACGACCTACGACTTATAGTGAAACTCTATTAGGCGATTAGATTGCTTCGTGTGCGCTTACTTGCGATGGCGCACCCAATATGTAGCCCCCCCAAGAGTTGGCATTTATTTATTAAAAATAAAAATTGCTCAGAAGTGATTTTAATTTCTTTTAATTCAACATTCAGCTGTCAGTGAAAAGTAAGTTGTAACTATTTTCTGTTGCTATGAAGTTGACATCCTATGAAATCCCAATCGAATGAATAGCTAAAGGAAGAAGTTCTTATTTCGTTTTCAACTTCCATTTCAGAAGGTACCATTAACAAAAGAGAAAGTTATAACTTCATCTGTTAATTTTGGTACTCTGCTTCAGACGCTTCCTTTTTTGGAATCGGATACTTTCTTTCTTTTTCTTTAAATATTATGTGGATGACATGAATTTACTCAAACTAATACAATCTATATCCCTACGTTTTTCATAGTTGAAGCACTTTCTTGTCCCGTTGAAAATTATATTTGATCGGAGACTTCGTAAACTTGATATAAATATTTGACGTTTCAGTGTTAGGCAGCTTCTCCAGAATAAATCATTTTAAGTCTTGACTTGTTATTTATAGTACTAGTCTGGGACTAAGCGTTGAACACTTCCTATCCAAAGGTACCACTTTTGGTACAACGAAAATGCTTCAGGGTGACTTCTCAGATGTAGAAGAATTTTCTGCAACCTTCAACAAGTGGCTGGACCCGAGGTCCAGTTAGTTTATTAAGATTGCAATCTCTAATTAGTCTTCTTAGTTTCACTCTACTCATTTTGAATAGGGAATAGGGAAGACTTGCTTTCAGCAGATGCCGTGCTATTGAGACAGTATTACTTTACTTCCATCTTCATTGTTTTGCACGAAACTATACAGTATAATTCTGGCCGTACAGTTTGTGTATTACTTGCTGTCCGCCATTAAACTTTTGGGAGCAAACTTACCTGACTCTAAGACGACAAGGAGTATCTGGGTAAATAAAAGAATTATAAGGAGAGAGGAAGGGATGGTTGAGGAGGTTGGAATCGATAAAATGGCTTAACCAGTTCAGATTCAATCCCATTGAGCGTATGGGACACGCTTGGTAGTTGCCTAAGGAGATTCCGAACCAAGCCAACAACTAGGAAAAGACGGTCGTTAACTAGTGGAGATATGGAATGGATTGACTAGAATGATATAGCTTCGCTTTTTGGGTAAGGTTTGAAGAAAAATAAATCAATCACAAATGTCCTTTAATCTTCATCTTGATTTATTTTCGTCCCTAATTTACGTAACTACTTCATTATGAGAACTTCTCGTGAGTCTCCTCAGTTTAATGGTTACTAATGTGTTTCAAACTAACGTCAACAATCTGTATAATTTGATTAGTGGGGCCTATTTTAATATGAAAATTATTTAAATAAAAAATTAAAATGCTTTTTCCACAATATTATTCTTAATTAGATACGTACTTCAATCGCTAAGCGATCATCCTTAGTACAGAGATAAACACTTTGGCTATTATAAAAGGAGAATATTTTTCTCGCCAAGACCCCACTGGATATTGTTTTTAACGTAGATACGTATTTCAGCAGTTAAACTCTCATCATGAAGAAGTTTTCCTGAGGAAGTTCTCCTCACCAAGTCTTCAGAAGAGATTTGATGAGGAATCAAAGATTCCATGCAGTTTTATTTGTGAAACCACAGCCTTACATATGAACTGAATTTGTAATCACAGTGAATCGAAATTTGTGCCGCAGAAGGACAGACTTATCGCGAATTTGGAAATCCGCCACGTTCAAGCTTGGAGTTCTGCTTTGCAAACATTTTTGACTCGCTGAATGCCTCTACCTAAAGGTTTTTACTTCTGAAAAACATTTTAGATTTTTATAAGTTTGATAGTGTCTCCATCTATATTATAACAATCACGACCATTCCAGTGGAATGTTTAGAATCATAAGCTCTACAAGATCTTAACGCACCTAATTACTTGTTGGTTAAAATAATTTGTAAACGTTTTAATCAATCAAATTATTTAATGATATTAATATAGTATTTCCTCTAACGTTCATTTAAAACTACAGATATTTTTTTTAATAATTGGAGTTCCTTGTTCATAAAAACAAGCGAAAATTGAAAACAGAATAGAAAAGATCTGCCTGGTGATAGTGAAAGCCACAAAGGAACGGAAGCTTGCGTTTACGTTAGATAAGCTCATGCATGCTATCGATTTCTCTTGTTCTTTCTCTGTACTTCATGTAAAAAGCGCTCATGAGATGCGCGCTACCTTACACTGAAAGTAGCCTAAGGACCACTAAACCTCGCTGTTTTCCTTTAACATCCCGGAGCTTCCTCTTGTAAGGATGCAACCTAACAATTTATTTGGCACCTAACCACAATTAACGTAGCAGCTTCACGAAAAATATTACAAATGACGTCAAGTATGAAACTAGGTACTTATTATAATAAAAGCTGCATCTTAGTTCTTTAATATTTATAATGATTTTTTTAAAATAATTAATTAATTACGTTTCGCGAAGCTCAAGTAAATCCATTTTTAAACAGGAAGCATCCGTAATAGGAAGGACCTGGTTGGTTCATTTTTAAATGTTCATTTCGAGAATTTTTACATTAAATTTCTTAGTTTTAAAATTGTTTCCAATATAAATTCAATTCAAAGCTAAACAAAGAATATTTTTTATTTTTCAATAAAATTTGGTTTTGGAGGATAGTATAAAACAGGATAAATTCAAAACCATATTATACTGATAAAATCCGTTTTTACAAGAATAATTTAGGCAGAAAATTCGTTTGGAAAAATAAAAATTTAAATATATCGAATTGTTAACTTGTAATAATAAGAGTAGAAAATTTAACCGTAAATAAAAAAAATTTTTTTTTGCTAGAATTATTATTTGCGGCTTCATTTACCCGTACATTTTTCAATCGCTCGCAAAATCCATTTTTGCGACGAAAAGGAAAATATGCTCTCATTAATTAATATCCGCTCGAAATGAAAAGCATACAGAGTAATGCGTAAACATGCCCAAAAGCGTATAAGTATTAATTCGCAATTATTGGAGATTTTCCAATTTCCATGTTTGTGTTTCAAACAGGATTTGCAATAAGGTTCAATAGCTCATTACCCATTGATCTGAACATCAATACTAATTGGTAATTTGATTTGCCCTGATTAGATGATACAGAGAGACGTTCAATAATTCCGTAATGAAGTCAATGTATACGGTACACTACCACTGAAAATAATTACTGCACGAGAATAAATCTCATCGGTAAATATTACAATAATCACAGCTGATAATATTACATTATTTAATATTATTTAATTGATATAAATAAATAATTATCAATCAAATAAAAATCAAAACGGGTCAACAATAAAACTTCGTAAGCCGGGGCGTGTCGGACACGCAGCTTACATAATTAATTCCACAGCAATTTCGTAATTACTCAGGTGTTTAACTCGTCGAAAGATAAAAGATAATGCCAACAAATTAATTATGTAGTAAAGACTTCCTTTTGACTTCGTAGAAATATCACGAATTGTTTGAACGCGTACCTTCCTTCTCTAGTTACTTCTGGTTTCGAAACAATAAGAAGTGCCGCGTCATTTTTAAATTGTTTATACACGTTCGTTAGCAGATACAATCACAAGTCTTTATTAATCATTAACTATAGTTAGACGTTGAAATTTTAATTGTTACGAGACGTGTAGCTACAGATACTTAAGATTTTAACTTATTTAATTATTTATATAATTGCACGCGGTAGGTGTAATTGAAAGAGGCGACGAAGGCTATTTTACTCAACATTAATTGTCAGTCAAAAGAAGTCATTATTAATTAATTAATCTTTGAGTATTAATGATACTAAGTTTGCTAATTTATATATAATTTCAGTTGTATTATACAAGAATTAAGTAAATAATAATCAGCTAAGTTTACAGTATGCTTTTTTCAATTGTTGAAAACGAATGTGTGTTTAAAGAAATTGTATGCGTTATACAAAGCGTTATTTTGGAAACTGTTGCTAAATACTTCGTTAGAGTGTGTAGCATCAGAGGTCATCGTTTAGTCACATAACCATATTAGTGTAGTAACTTGATAGGTGCAAAGTTCAGGAATATATAGGGACAATACAATACATCACACCACGAAATTACCAAGCTGCGAGTGTAGGCCAGCAATACTTTGCAGTGTTGTCATTCGAATTTACGCGGGCACAAGGATGCATGCATAAATAAATATCACAGGTAATAGGTTACTAAATTTTCCAGTATATTGATTAATAAGTTTACACCAGATTTTATGCTTTTCAACATAAATGATTTACTTTGCTTTATAATGTTATTTGTGTATTACCTTTTGACAAGAATGAAAAGAGGCAAAGTAAAATGCTCCTTGATTTTTATTTCATAAAAATAACTACAATTGAATTTGTGGTTATTTGTAGAGTATAAAATTTTGTACTGAGAAGAAGCATCAAAATGTCATGCACAAATACAAGGGCCATTCAATAAATATCTACCTAGTCTTGAAACAAAAGAGCTATGTCGTTGACTTTTAACAGTTATGGATTGGAAAGTTCTTGACTTACATTTAATTAAAAAAAGTAGGAGTTTTAAAGTGGATTTTTTTTAATAAGCAAGGACATACTCCTAAAAATATCCAAGAGAGAATGACAGCCAATCATATTTCCTAGCCAAATTTTGGTCAAAGCAGTTTCGTTGGAGTAAAGAATACATTCAGGACGATTCAAGAAGTGGAAGGCCCTTAGACGTTTGAAATACATAAATGGCAAAAAGGAGTTGAGGATTCAGTGGTGAAAGACCGACGTATGCTATGGAACTTGGAATATCTTCAATTTTAATAGTACGGCACTTAACACCTGTTACATAAGTTTTGGGAAAAATTTTAAATGCTCTCTGTGACTAGTAAAAGCAATACATCTAGTCAACTATGGCGAAACATGTTGCTGGGGGTTATGTCAATTTGTTTAACATTTTACATTTTCGTTTGTCATTTGCGAAATGGCGTATAAGTTAGATTTGCGAAAGCCCATTTGCAACCTGGTTGGACAGCTGCCTAGACGAGATATAGTAAACTTGTTTCGCGGACAAAATACTTCAAAAAATACCATATATCGGACAATTCGGGAATGCGAAGAGGGAATTCCATGTATAAACCTACCAAAAACCGGACCTCCACGTGCGTTAACTGAAGTTCAAGTCAACTGACTTGTCAACCGTTCCAGAAACACCATTGGAGTGTCTACCCGCAAGCTTTCCCGTCGTTTCCGCGTTTCAAATGCTACAATTTCTCGCTACATTGCAAGAACAGGCCTAAAATACAGAAAACGCAAGAAATGCCCCAAGTATACTTCTGCACAATTGGCCAGAATTCCTGGTTGTTGCCGAGCTTTGAGATGTCGTCATCGCCCACAACCGGATCATAACCATGGACGACGAGAAATATTTTACCTTTGACCATGCAGAACTTCCTGGAAATGCAGGCTTCTATACGGGTAATATTGAAGACACTCCCATTAACGTAAGATACAAAAAGAAAGCAAAATTTTCTGACAAAATTTTGGTGTGGTGCGTCATTTCTGAGGTGGGCATATCTAGGCCCTATTTAGGCCATGTAAGAAACCGGGCAGTGAATGCTGAAGTATACATCCGAAATTGCCTATCAAAACTGATTAATCAGCATCATGCCAATGATGATTACATGTTTTGGCCTGACCTTACAACATCGCATTATGCCAGAGATACGTTAAACTGGTTAGAAGCCCACCATGTGCCATAGGTCCCCAGAAGTGATAACTTCCAAATGTCCCTCAGGCAAGGCCAATTAAAAATTTTGGGCCTTATTGGCAAGAAAGGTGTATGATAATGGTTGGGAAGCCCAAAATGAACTACAATTGTGGCAAAGAATTCTTCAAAAAATAAGAGAAGTAGACTTATAAACCCTGATGTGACACGTAAGAAAAAATTACGTCTTAAATTTAAAATAATACCCTTCTATATTTTTCCCAAAACTTATGTAACAGGTGTTAGATTTAGGCAACAAAAAAGTGTCTGCATGCTGGGTTCCTAGGCTTTTCATGTCAGAATAAAAATTATGCCACAACGCCAAATTTAACCTGTTCAGAGGCCGAATCCAAATCCATTTTCACAACTAATCACGAGCGACGAAACTTGGGTACAATTCTGGGACCCAGAGGCAAAACAAGAATCTATTTCTGAACTTTTCCAAAAAAAAAGTGCTTCCCAAGATTGTGTCAGAAAGTGATGCTTTTGTCACTCAAAACGACAGACTGCTGTGTGTTCCCTTCTGTTGAATTATAAATACTTTCTCCACAAATAAGAAGTATACAAATCAGAATATGAAGTCGTAATATACTATGTATGTCATTTTTATTTGATTTTAATTACTTACAAAATCAGTAACAACTTGCGCTGCAACTGGTCATAATCAATTCGTAGTGTCTACTCGTTGCATAAGACGTCCTTTTAAACGCTCGTTATGTAATATGCTAGCTATAGTTCAAGTTGTGCTCGTATCTTCGAAGCAATTTTTTTTTTATAACTTTAATTATCTATTTTACTTTATTAAAGCTTTTAAAATTGAAATGAAAGTTACCTAATAAAGAATTAATTAATACAAAAATCAAAATAAATAAGTACTGTAGCTGTACTGTACTGTACTGTAAAGCTGAATTTATTGGGAAAAAGAAAACCTAGTAGACCGTGAAAAGCAACACATACATGTTATTTAGAGTAACTCTTTATCTGTCATTTGAAGTTTAGTTGTTGAAGTTACGTTCGTTAGAATCCAATGCTATTACAAGTAAAAAAATGGAATTAACCAGAAAGCATTTTCGAATCATGATTTATTATGATTTTAAAAAAAGGTTTAAGCTCTTACGAGTGCAAAAAGAGTTTAGATTTGGCTTTTAGTGAACAAGCACCTTCCTTGGTTACAATTTTAGAATCTTTGCATTTCATTACTACTTGCTTAGACAATGGCGAATCTCCTGTGGGAATTTACTTTGACCTTTCTAAGGCTTTCGATACTTCGGATCATTCCGTTCTGCTCTCTAAGTTATATAATATTGGAGTTCGAGGAGTGGCTTTGAATCTGTTCCGTTCTTACCTCTCAAAAAGATCTCAACAAGTCAGGATTAGACATATGGAAAAAGGCGTTATTAAAGAGGTGTTATCTGAATCTAAAGAAATTAACATGGGGTCCCCCAGGGTTCTATCCTGGGTCCCCTGTTGTTTATAGTTTTTGTTAATAATTTACAAAATCAGTTTCCTTCTATCTCTCTTTGTCAATATGCTGATTATACTTCGTGTGTTGTAACTGCCAACAATCAGATTTCCTCCTCGAATCTTGCTTCATCCACAATATTAACAATGTCCAATTGGTGTGAGCTTGAGCGTCTCAAATTAAACTCCAACAAAACTGTAGCGATAGCGTTCAAAAAAGGACCAATTCTGTCAAATGTATATATTAAATTCAATGGGAAATCAGTTCCTGTTGTTGACAACGTTCAATTTCTGGGTTTGTACATTGATGCCTCCTTAAAGTTTGATAAGCAGCTCTAAACTTACCAAATTTTGCTACATTGTAAGAAACCTCAGGAATTGCGTTACAGTTGAAGTTTTGAAAACATATTACATGGCCTCTGTTCAATCTTTATTATCATATGGTTTAATATTTTGGGGCGGATCCACTAATACCCAACAAATATTTGTTTTACAGAAATACCTCATTAGGACTTTACTGAACAAAAAGTCCACTGAAAGTTGTAAACCTTTATTTAAATTTTTAAAAATTTTACCTTTACCATGTTTGTATATATACAACTTAGCTATCTTTGCCAGATCGAATATAAACCTTTTTCCTAAGAACAAAGATAAATACGGGGCATGTTTATCTATAAAAACAATGCATTGTAACAATTTATCGATTCCTAAACATAACACAACCTTGTTTGAGCAAAATGTTTATTATAGGGCCCTAAAAGTCTACAATAATCTATCTGTTAATTTGAAAACTACCAAATCCATATCAAAATTTAAATCAGAATTAAGACAATTCCTGCTGGAACACTGCTTTTACGAATTTAAAGAGTTCTTATGATCCTCTTTTCTATGACGATACCAATATCTCCTCTGAGATCTATGGTCGAAATACGTAATAATAATAATAATAATATTCTGAAAGATGATTAGTTGAGAGCTATTGAGCAGTGGATAGTCAAGCGAATCATTGCTGAAGGGAATTACTTCGAGTATATTTAGAATAAAATCCTAGAAAATATTAAACGTGTTTTTTATAATCAACAAATTCAACTTGACCCTCTTATCAATTCTTAATTGCAACCACCCAGCAAAATAATTTAGTATTATAAAATTGAGTGGCCACTTCTTTTTGGCCGCGGCTATACGTGAAGAGTTTTTGGTCATTTGCAACTCTAAACTGACAAAGTTTCTCCTGCATTGATATTCCTTTTCAATGGCGATTGATTTTCAATTTTAATTCATTCTTGACGATAGCAGTCTCGTGAAGATTATAAAAAATTAAAACTGATATCTAAATTATAATATACAAAAACTCGTTTTCATGTAGGTGAAATAGCGTCAATATTCTTTTGTTTTTGACTCTTTTACATTAGCGTTTTTCTTTTGTTTTACGTTGGTCTTTAATTTGCTCACACTTGATCAGAAAATAATTAAAATCCTTGTCGTTATTTTTCTTCAACTCTCTTTTGTTCAGTTAATTTCTTTTGTTTTTCCACCCATCTTTGATTTTCAAAAACTCATCAATTTTGTCTATCGTTTCTTCTATCGGTTTAAGTTGATTGTTGATTTTCTCAAAAAACAGTTTGTCAGTTCATACTTTTCTTTAGTTTAGTCATTTTTTTTTGTACCCATCGTTCTTCTTCAGGTTTACTTTTGCTCTCTATCAGTTCGATAATTTTAAGTTGGGTTTCAAAAATTACCTGTATACGTAGTTGTAGTATCTAATAGGTCGTTCGCGGTTCGCTGTTAAACATTCTCCTTTTGTTTTTCGTTTTTATATATTTTCTTGTTTGATTCCAACTTTAAATCTATATACCTAATTATAGACACTCAACAATTACAAATTTGTTTATTTTATTTGCTTTAATACAAAAAAAGTTATCTTTGAGGGCGACGTATCTGTTTGTTACGTAGGAATTTGCAAGTCATTAGGACCATTTCACTTTGAGTAATTAATAAGTAATTAAGTAATATGTCACCATAAGCACTTGACTTGAGCATCTTGAGCATCGAGCTGTGATCAAACTTCTTACGAATAGTAGTGAAATACTGAAAACTATTGTTCTATTCAGTAACCTGAAAAGGGGACTCGCGAGGGAAAAGTTTTGTGGGCGATGAAGACACGAACGAGCTTTTCGAAGGGAAACAAAGAATATTTTTTAAATTTTGTTAGGGCATAGATAGGAAGACGATGTTAGAAATATTTTAGAATTAGATTAATTATGATTACTTTCTACTGTAGTGTGTGTAACCCAGAAAAAGAAAATGGCTTCGAAGCATTTTCTAACTCTTCTGCGACATCCATTAATAACATTTTGCAAAATGTTGGGAGAATTGTTTATTTTATCACACTTTTCGAGGATTCTTTGGGTAAGTTCCTGTAAATCATAACGGGCGTTTTAAAAATGGAATTTTTCAAGTAGGGCCAAACAAAGAAATCCAAAGGAGTTAGATCGTAAGATGGCGGAGGCCTTGTGTTTGCCATATTTCTGCTAATTATCCGATCACCAAAAAACTCTTGGAGGAAATTTAAAGTATCTCCAGCAGCATGGGCCGTTACACCATCCTGCTGAAAACATCCAAATTGCAACTCGTCATCATGCAGTTGATAAATAAATGGATGCAAAATTTCTTCCTGATATCTAAGTGCTGTTAATGTGCCATTAAAAAAATATTTGACCTATCAATCTTCTCCGACTTAAACCTACCTAAACGCCAATTTTTTATGGATGGAGTGGGGCTTCAATGAAAATGTGAGGGTTTCCTGTACTCCAGATTCTCATATTTTGGGAATTAATGTATTCTGTTAAATGGAAAGACCTCACCGGAAAAGAAAGTTTTGTCATGGTCAATATTGTTTAAAAACCAATGAGAGTATCTTCGCCTTAGTTCAAAATCTGCTGGAAGCAATTCATGTACGGCAGTCAAACGATAAGGGAACATTTACAAGTCCTTCCTTAGAGTAGTTCTGCAGGTCCTGGCAGAAGGATCAAAATGTTGTGACAGGTGATGGATGGAAGTGCGAGGAGCATGAGTCACAATTTGCCTCACATTTTCAACTATCTCATCAGTTCTTACTTTAGGCCTACCTGATACCTGTTTTCTAGCCACACTGCCAGTTTTTTTGAATAATTCGTCAGAGTACTGAAGTTGATTAACAAATTTGTGGTACAGAAATACGGTTTCTGGAAATTTTTCCTGAAATTCTGCAATGCAATCAGGAATAGAATAGGTCCGTTCACCATTGATTTTTTGGGCGTTTCGAAAGTAGGATTCAACCATAAAAGACTTTTCTTCCAATGTCAAAACCATTGTAAAATCAATTAATAAAACAATTTTTTTTAAATAATGTTTGTTTACTCGTTCATTTAGGGTACGGATTAAGTGAGAATATGCGAGAAAATGAGAGCAACACACTAGATGAGAAACCTTTTTGTATACATGTTAGTTAACAGATAAACTATTTTGACTGTTGATTTGGAAACCTTTTTGCGTTTGTAATACATTTTACAGTATATTATTAAATTGCTTTCTACCTGAACAAATATAAATTAATTATATTTTAAACATAGCATGAAAAAAGAACATAATCATATTTTGGTTTCTTTTTGTTTGCTGACATGTATAGTTTTCCTAAACGTTCTGAAAAAATACGACGAAATATTCTGAACTTCCTACAACTGTAAACTATGCATGGTCGAGGTTCTGTAGACGAGAATGATCCGTTGGTGACAGCAACACAAAGCTCTGTGCCCAGCAGGGGTTGACGCTCGCAACGCTCTCTGTACGCACTCTCGGTGTGGACGCAAATTGGTCCTTATGCAGCCTTCACATTAAAACCGGCGCATATTTGATTAAAATTGTCCGCGGCCCCGTCTGCTATCGAAAATTTCAAATTGCTGGAGTGTGATTTTATTGATATGTCAAATCGCGTTAACACGTCGAAACTTCGAACGTATTTTCAGCCAAATAAAGCGGAGCGCTGAAATGTTTTCCAAATTTCACAGGACTGACGGCGACGTTTAATATTTCCGTTCTAATTTCTCGTTCTCGCTAATCGAAACGAAAAATAAGTACAATTTCACGAACATTGCATTCATATAAATCAGTGGCGTAGTTACGCTTTTTTAATCAAGGAAAATAATTAAATCAATGAATGCGAAAATGTTTTTGTTTTGGTAGGCAATTTGGAGGAAATTTCTAATCCGTTTCAAATAAAATAAAAATCCAGTTACAGCATCGTCGAGAGTGTGGTAATCAGGTGAGGTGTATGTAATAGAACGTGTGAACAAGCAAGCACATGTCAAGTGCGGGGAGGGAGGACTTCCTGCCATTCAATAGAAGCGTTTAATTCCTTCAGACATTTCAATAGAGGTGTTCGGGACGCACCACAACCGCTAAATGCCTCCTTACCTGTCACTTTATACAGGCAGGTCAACGAAATCGCACATCACGATCTGCAATCATCGACATTTATTTCGTTTTAATTTCGTGCACTGCGAGAAGGGAACAAAGACACAGGTTCTCAACGAGCGTTAAGTTCGAATGATCAGTCTACAAAAACAAATAAGTTTTGATGGGTTGTTCTCGTCATGTGCTAAATAATAAATAAGTAATGGTTTATGCATGGCCTCGGCATTTTGGTTTTAATTCGTGTCAGCTAAGTTTCGCATTAAATATTGCAAATTCATTGTTGTTGTTACTCACATACATGGTGAACTATGAAGTGTCTCAAAAAAAAAATTGTCTAGGAAGTAAGGCCTGCAAATACTAACGTATTCATGTCACAATAGTGTGTTGTCGATTAAGTCTTCTTCCAATTTGATGAAAGGAAATATCGGGCTTCCTTTATGTCCAATCGAAATCTGAAATATGGGCAAAATTTTGATGTTGTGTTTTTGGGGCATTCTACGGTGTGCACACAAAAATCTGGAGTTAATTCTAACACTTTTTTAATTCTTTTTCGGTGCTTCCTCGCGTCCATCCGTTTCTGGTGTTAAAATAAAAGGAGTTAGGACGTTTAACTTTAAGAAGTGTTAATGTTGTCTTCAAAAGTAGTTATTTCTATCTTTCAAGGAGTTAATATTAACCAGGGAAAGAGAGAGACTTAATTTCTGAGGTAGTAGTTGATATACCTAAAGAATATCCGTATTATAACACCGATTAGGTATGTGTATCGATTTGACAATTTGGCAACAAAATCCCTGACTAAAAGAATAAATAAATTTCCTTCACACTGCCAGAATTAACATAAAAAATGATTTAAAAGCAAATTGTTATTAAATGACGAAGGTATTTGTCTCTTTTTGTTATTACTTGATGCCTGTTGCTTTAAACTAGCGCATAATGATTAAATAAATTTAAAATAATGTTGATTACATCGGTAATTTAAACGTGAAGGATTAGTCAAATAATGTGTACCTTAAAAGAACCAATAAAAGCGTCAAGAGTTTCGTCTTAATTATTTATAATGAAACCGTGCATTATACTAAACGCACCTAAAATATTCGTTATTAACATTCTTAAAGTTAATAATTCTATCAGGGCAAACAACTAGAGGTAGAAGTAAGTTAGAAAGCCGTAGTTACGAAATTACCCTTTCCTGATTTGCGACCTGGCGAGCGCCAAATGAAATTCCAAATTAAGTAACGCTCGTTGTAATTAAGCCTCAAGATAGCTTATTGTAGCGCTTTAACGCCGGAGAGCTTTACGGACGTCGGCGTAAGGATGGCCTTCGTCTGTTCCGGGCGTCGTGCCTACGTATGCGCCCCAAAATGCCTCACATTCCCTCATTATATTATTCTTAAATAATTGTGTTGCACTCACTCTGCGTCCTGAACTTGTGCACTGCAAACTTATTTATGTGCATGAATTAACTATATGCTTTAATTATTGCTGTTCGTTTCTATTAAACACTAAACTTACTTTTGTTATTCTCAAATGCCTTAGAACCAACTTTCGCGTCATGCTGCTGAAAAAACTTATTTATTCCATCTATTTTATAAGTAGTTTATTTTTAATCACGTGTGACACAGAATGCGTACCCTATTATAGTAGGTATATTTAAGACACGAGGATGTTCCGGTTTAAAAACGTCCTGCAGTTCAAGGCAATCGGAACCTCTCGCCGCTTGAACACAATAAAACACAAGGATTTAATTAAACTTATTCATCGCAGTAAAGTGGAAGCCGTGGAGAAAACTGCATTTAATTAAGTTCAAATTCTCGGCATTTTTGCTATAATTAAGTTTGCGACATTCTTTACTTCAAATGACTTAATTTTTAGAACAGTCGCCCTCCGCGATCGATGAATTATTTAGCCGGATCACAATGGGAAGTTGAAACACAAATAGAATTAATTTTGGAAGCAAGCTTAAAAGCTAACGCCGAGTTTTTTTTCTTTATTATAATAATTACGAAATCAGTTGATATAATTATCCATTTGATAGTTAAAACAGTCTTAAATTATTTTCAGAAATGAAAAAGGACATTAGAAGCTAATTAGTCAAATATAAGTTAATTAAATGTCTTGATTTAGTAGCACAAGGAAGAATATGACATTCGTAGGAAAATATAAAAATTGCACGCGTTTTATTTTTTTTTATAACTCGTTATTATTCGTTTAGATGTTTATACTTGGATAAAATATAGTAGTAAATACATGTGGCTATTAGATTTGTATATACATGAGCAAATCAAATCAAAAAAATATTGAATCGTGAGTAAAACTAAAAACAACATTAAACAATGTCGTGCAGTGCAGTGCAAAATCTATACATGTAGAAAATTGAATTATACGAAAACAAAGGGTTTGCCGGGGGTGGTAGGTCGACACAGGCTTGCCAACAACAGAGAGGAAAGGGGTTCGTTAAGGCAGTAATTAACTGCGACTCGATAATTAATTAGTTCCAACGAGTGCCGCTCGGTGCCGCCACTCTCTTACCGCGTTAAGACCAAATTCGCCGGCGTTCGGCTATGCCGGCGAAGGGAGGCTCGCCCCTAACGACGCTGCCGCCGCACAACAAAATAAAATATTTGACTGTGAGGGTTGTTTTTGTATGAAATTTTACTCGCGGCCAGAATTCATACATTTGTTATCATTTCGCCCGGCTTATTTTTGTTTTTAATTACTTACGTACCAAAATGAAAACAAAACGAAAAAACCGTAACGAAACGTAATCAACGAAAGGTGATACTTTTTTTCGGCTGTCCACGAACTATTGATCTTTTTTTTAAACTAAAATTTAATTATAAAAAAAGTATGACTAATGAAAATTTGATTGGATTATTAATGTATAGTTTAATCCAAGTTTGTTGTATTCCTTGGCAATCAGCTTAGAATTTACAGCGATTTCAATTTAATGCTCTAGTTAGAGCACTCTCAGAGTATTCTTATCCTATTTTAACGTCATGTAATAATAAAAAATGAGGTATTCTTAAAGTAAGCGGAGTAGTCGATCAAAAACGCTATTAGTTAAGCAATTATAGTAGTGGGTCTTTGTGTATGTAGGTACTTGAATTTTATGGGAGTAGAATTCTCATGTCTGAAATTGAGTCTGTTTCTCATTTTCAAATCGATCGCCGAAGAAGATAAAACACCTAACATGTCGGTCGCAGCAGTAACTAGTCCAACACTGTAATTTCAAGGATCACGCGTGTATAAAGTTATCTCGTCATCAAATCAACTGAGCGTTGTTCTAGTAATTTTTAAGAGAAAGATATTTTTGATTATGATCCAAAAAAAGAGTTTTATTAAAGTATATTTTTTTGTATTTTGATTATCCTGACGTATCCATAATATTTTCTGTATTCTGAGGTAAGAAAGACATTTGATTTGATTTGATTTGATAAAATATAAGTAAAGTTGTTTGATAATTATATTTTTTACAAAATCAAGTTTTCTTACCAGATGAAAATTATGAAAATTAATTAAAATTGTGTAACTGGCAATTCTATATTGCCAGTTACACAATTTTAATTAATTTTCATATATTTTTTACAATGAAAAAAAATTACAAGTAATGATACAGCATTGTTGCATTACAATGTAACGTGACTTACAGTTCGTTCCATTTCAATATGCGTCTAAATCATAAAATCCTTGTGTTGAGAAGACACACATTCACATTACCGGTCTCTTTCTGTTTTACACAATTTCCATGCCGGGCAGCCTTGCGTAGGGCCTTAAACTGTGCCTCTCGTTTTATCTCTTTATCTCTATTTAATACACGTAGGTAGACAAGGTTGTACTCAGGAATGAATGTCTTCACGAACGACTTCAGCTGGGGCAATCGTACATTACACCAAAGTAATTTATTTATTTTATCGAGTTGCGTCGGAAACCTATGGTTTTGTGATATGTAACAGCATTTATTATTTGAAATAGAAGAAAAAAATATGAAAATGCTAAATATTGAATTAAAGATGTTAGGAACGGACTACATTTAAAGTGATCAAAATTAGGAATTACCACTTAAAATTTAAAAAACAAATTAAACTAAAATTAAAATTTATTGCTGTTATTATTACCACGATGAAAAAGAGGTACATCTAATTTAAAGTTTGTCGACAATCTTTACGGACATTCACAGTTATCTTCGCTGTCGTCACTGTCATCACTATTAACAATAATAGTCACGGGTTCCACTTCTTTATCCAACTGTTTTTTACGTTCCCACCATCTGAAAATCTTCTTGTCTACGTGATTTATTGTCTTCTCCCATATTTCAGGTGTTACTGTAGCCAATGCTTCTTTCCACATATTAAGAACATTTTCCTGACTATAACCGTCTCTGCCAATGTGGCGATCATAATAATTTTTACAAAGTCCCCAAATATTTGCTATGGGATTAAGTTGACAATTATAGGGAGGCAAACGAAGAATAATGTGACCATTCTCTTGGGCTATTTGATCTACCAAATATCGTTTATTTTCGCGATGATTTCTTGCAAGTTGTAGCAGTTCGACTTAAATAGCTTCAGGCAGTGTTACGATCTATTTCGATTGTAACCATGAACAAATTTCTTCTTTTTTCCAAGAAGCGGTCGGTTCCTTATTTAACAACACTGAAGGGTATGGAGCACTGTCTAATACAATGACTGAAGGTTTTTCCAAATTTACCAAAAGTTGCTCCGTCAGCCACTTCACGAAATTTTCCGAATACATAGAATCATGGTA
Source organism: Serrognathus titanus (assembly GCA_039766575.1). NCBI lineage: Eukaryota > Metazoa > Arthropoda > Insecta > Coleoptera > Lucanidae > Serrognathus > Serrognathus titanus. The sequence goes on from CM077912.1 coordinate 8,016,648, forward strand.
ATCGGCATTTTTATTGGTTGAAGAAAATACTAATTCAGTACCATTTATAAAGCCATCACTATGTCCTGCATGAACCACTATGTAACGCTTTCCTTCACTGGCAATACTTTTTACCGATTTTACTCTATCGTCCTGCCAAGATCGTTTATTGCCACCTCTGGCAAATATCCAAATTTCATCCGTATAAACAAATTGATATATTTTTTGCCCTCGATATTTAATATAATTTCTAAAAAATCTTACTCTGAGATTTGCTACGTGAGGCTTTTCACATAATGGCCGCCTATTATTATCATTTTTAAAATGAAATCCTATATCGTGCAATACTCTTTGAAGACTCGTTCGACTGTACGGAAAAATTTCCTTATTTCTTAAATCTTCTAGAAGTGTATTAAGTGTAATGTTGTTTATTCACTTATATCTCATAGAGAGTGTTGCGAATTTCCATTTTCACAGATTCACATAAATTCTTCGTTTTTGGGCATTGCCTTTTCGTAACGATTTGTTGAGGAACACTCATACTAGCCACTGGTTCTGCGTTTTTCTTCGCGACATTACAAACTTTTCGTTCACTAATTTTTAAAGCTTCGGCCACCCGTTTCTGAACTTGAGTAACCGAAATTAAAGGACAGAAATTATTTTTTTCCTCCGTAAAATATTCCAATAAATTGGAAATTAAATCATTAACATTCAGTGCTTTGCGAGGCATTTTTAAAGATGTATTTCGACTTATGTCTACTTACAACCTATTTAAATGGGTCATTTGGTAGACGATTATATATACTCTTGAGAACCGGTCCTGTTTCCTTAATTACCTTTTTATTTAAATTATTTATTAAAAATTATATTTCTGAATATTTCTATAAATTTTGATAACTATCAGAATAATTTTGTGGATTTAGTTAACTTCCAATTAAGTAATTCATTATTATTATTTTCCCAGTACCATTATAAAAATTATATTTAAAATAAAAGTAAAAATTTTTCTTGATATTAGAACAATTACATGATTGAATTCTTGGCTTCCGGTTGGAACCGCGTGTCTCGGATTTCTTCACTGCCGACGTTTCGTTCTTCGTTGCAGAAGAACTTCCTCGGGGCTGCTGCTGGTGGTGATGCTGCTACTGCTGCTGCTGTTGGTATTGCTGCTGCTTCGCGTTAGTCAACGACTGTTGAGACTCAATTGAGACTCAGTCTCAACGACTAACGCGAAGCAGCACCAATACCAACAGCAGCAGCAGTAGCAGCATCACCAACAGCAGCAGCCCCGAGGAAGTTCTTCTGCAACGAAGAACGAAACGTCGGCAGTGAAGAAATCCGAGACACGCGGTTCCAACTGGAAGCCAAGAATTCAACAATGGACGACGGCCGCGGAAGCCTTCAAGTTAAAACAATTACATGAATTTAAATTTAAATTTCAAGAAATCCAATAAGATAAATATCCTTAATTGTTGTTTAGTGCTTTAGATTTAATTTGTCTGATATAATTATTAAATTAAATTAAATATAATTATTAAATTAAATAAAGCATACTTTATTTATTCTTTGTTATTTGTTATTAGCTAGCTCTGATTCAGCAAACTAAAAGATAATAATAATAATAATAATAATATTCTTTATATCAAAATATGTTGCTTACAAACCCAACATTGGAGAAGTAAGAGATGTTTGATACGATCCTAGTTCAATAAATAGTTGATTTGAATTGAACTTGTAATACCAGAACTGTAATTATGAAATAATAATTGAATAAGAATAAATAATTTTTTTCTGATTAATGATTATAGTAAAAAAAAATACTTATGTAGAAGAGTTTATTTAGAGTTGCAAACGCGTCCTTAAAATTAAATATTGAATTATAAATGGACAAAATTGAATTTTGTTGTTAAATTAAGCATATAAATAAATCTACACACGGAAGAGACATACAACAGTTTCAAGGAAGTAAATCACATTTTATTTTATTTCTCATTACTTTGTTATGAAATAACTAATTCATAGTAGTACATAAAAAAGCTTTTAAGGAAGCACTTTTAAAGAATTATTCTAACTAGCCTAATTCTATTATGAAATCGCAATTGTTGAATAAACCTGCATAGAAAATTTACTCTGAAATATTTGAAGACTTAATTGTGTTTACGTTTCTTATCTTTTTGGTCATTTGGTCATTGTAACTGTAAAAGTGTTTTTAGATTCATTTCTATGTTGTTTGGTTTAAAGGCCGTTTTCGACGATCCTATTTTTGTACAGCACAACAAATTTGTTCTATTTTTTAATCAATTTGTGATTCAGTTTAAATTTTAATACAATACACGGAATGATACAACACAATTAAAATTCTTCTATAAATTGAACCAAATTTTGTTCTTCTTTGTACAAAAAGAGCTTCACGTCGAGTCGGGAAAGTTCGATGCGCGATCCTGTTGAGAAAGTAATTCTTCATCGATTTCAGTTCTTGAAAGCGGAAACCTCTATAAAAGTAGAACCGGGTGCCAGGTTTAATTCAATTGTTATTTAGATATCGTAATTTGAAGTTGATAAAACTGTATTGCAGTACGTACATACAACGTTAGGCAATTATGGAGAATTAAAATATACACTACGCAAACAAATGATCGCATTAGCTAGTTTAAATTACAAATAACGAATGCAAACTATCCCAGTTATTCAAAAATACGTATTTTTAGTTTCAAGAGATAAAAGAAATATTATAAAATATTTCATATTCTATGGCAGCAACATTTTTTTTCAATTAACAAAGAAACTAAACTAGTTGAATTTTTCTTGAAACAACGTATTTCAGCCTCTAGCATGTTTTACAGCTTCTAGTTTTCATGGCAGAGACTCCATTAAACGTCTGAGTTAGTCCATTCTTCAAGCAATGCTGCACTAAGCTGATTTAAGCCTTTGTTAGAATGTGGTCTCAAACATATTCAATCGCATTCAGATTAGAACTTCTAGCAGTCCAAAACCGCCATACTCAACTCCTTATGGTATTCTTGAACATCTGATGCTACATGTGAGCGCAAACTAACGCAAATCTATTATCTATAAAACCCGCATAAGGTGTTCCGTACTCTTCAAGATTGTAACTAGCGGTCATGGTAGACTACAAACGTATATCAACTCTGTGGGACTCCAAAAAAATGCAGCTCAAAATCGTATACGAACCATTTCCAAAATTCGCAGTATTTTTGAAATTGCATGTTTCTAACTCTTCTCGATTCGTCTATACATTAGCATACGTTTGTCTATAGGGGTCAAAAATATCGCAAATCATTAGAAAAGTAAATATAGGCCCAATCCTCTGCAATCTAGTGTTAATATTGTCTAGCAAACTGTACACTTTTTATATGATTGTCCCTGGTGAGTACAAATGTTCTGATTGGAACGTGTGCTCTTAATCCATTCTCTCTTGTACGATTTCTCATGGTTTGTAATGAAAGCTTAACTCTTAAGTTGTAACACTATTTTCTTTTCCCCTATTTTCGCCAGCATCGCCTTTTCATCACTTTGGAATTGCAAGGAATCGTGGCAGTGAGTTTTCTATCTTGGCTTGTATGGTTTTCAACATGATCTAATTTGTGACAGATTTAACTGCATCATCGATGATTCGCTAGATACAAAAACAAAATGCTTACTTCACTTGTTATTACTGTCAAGAAATTGGTTTTCTAAACTTAAATTTGTTAGCCCCAAATGCATTGAATAATTTAGGTAGGTCTAATATGGCAATGTGGTTGCTCAGACAATAAATTTAACTAAATTTTACGCGGAAGATTTTTGGTATCGAACTGATGGAGGACATTTAGAAAATTTACTTTAGTCCGGGAAAGTAATACAAAAAGAAATTTGAAAACTCCAGAAACTTTCTAAACGGACTATACTTCGCATAGATATTTGTTTGGGAATTGTATTTCGGTTAACAAATTTTCTTGGAACTATTTCTGGTTGTTACGTGATTTACACATGTGGCACACGTAAATATATGTATGTATATGCAGACAAATTGACTGTACATCATTTTTTAATTACAACAACAACAAGCATTAAACATAACGAATTAAAAAGAAATGAGGAACATTAAAGAGTTGTATTGTGACTGATCTGCAAGCTCATAAATTATTTATTTTTATTGATTTTTAAATTATTGATGAGCTTCATTCAAACACAACACGTGATGAGTTAATTCATGAGTTGATTCAATCAGTTTCGCGTTGATCCTTCACTGCTTTTAAATTTCATCCTTTCAGGTACGCCCATATGTCCAAAAATTTTATTCATCAAACGTGCACTTTCCATTATTACCCACAAATATCTACGAGCATCTGCCGTTTATTCCACGTTTCCTTTCAACGGAAAGGGTGCGAATTTCTGGCAACAAATCGAGGAACTGTAAGTGGGTATTTTAAATTGCTCTATTCATCCCATGAAAAGGTGTCATGTTGATGACACAGGACACCTGATCTTACACTACTCGGATATTGTTAGGCACAATATGAAACAATTTAAGGCCACATTATTTTATCTGGTTATATTTAGGGGAATATTATCAGAAAATTTACTATAGGGTTGAATTTATATTTGTGTGCAGTGTTTCACTATGTATTAACGATTAACATTGGTGGTTAATTTATTTGATTCATCAAATTAGCCTAATTTTTGTTTTAATGAGGAATATATTTTGCTTGCACGTTGTAATAAAATAGAAGTGAAAAGTTCTGCTATTAATCATTCGTCTGTCAAAACACGCATGCCATAACAAAAGTTTTCCATAAAAATATTGACTTATTTACACATTCCTTTTTGTGGGACAACCACTAAACCGATTTAACATCTTTAGACGCTATAGGATTACAGATAAAGACGTGAATATGCCCTATTATACGAAAAATCCGGCTTAACATATATCGACAAAGGCGCATCTCTAGTGGTCAAAATACTTTTAAATCGATCCCGTGCGCCACCACCCCATTCTAGTCCTTCCCGGACAAGTCCTTAAGGCCTTTCTTTGCGATCGAGATTAAATATGGTCCATTATGCCCGAAAGGAGGCAGCGAGTAGTTTCAGACGGCTCAGGTTATCTATTATTGTTGATAGATTGTCATGTGACGGGCTAGTTAACATAGGTTTCGGCACAATGCCTACACGCGGAAGCATGAAATTTTATGTTCCGGGTGAAACTTGATATTTTTTTTATCTTTTCATGCGGCGCTGCCATAACGGAGCTTCGATTAAACTAAAAAAAAGCTTTCCGTTTGTTTTAGGTTTTTCACAGCTGAAAACGTTCGGTGCGTCAGGTCCTGGCTCATGCCTTCCCGGTGAGTATACACTAGTGATCTACAGTATGTTGTAATCTGTCCACTTTTGTCTCGGCATATATAATAGCATGGAATTCTTCGGCGAATAAAAACATATCTAAGGTGTAAACCCATTCACGTGTCACTCAAACCAACACATTCTGTTTCTGGCCTTGAATTAGAAAAGAATGGGGTCTTTATTTATATTTGAAAATACGAGGGCTAAATTAGAGCGAACGTATAAGTAAGGAATGCAGTTGTCTTTACATTAATTAGATTGCAGGTCAGGCATGGCTAAGTGTCTAATAATAAAATGGGAATTCGACAGATGAATGTTTAAAGAAAATACCAGATACGTCTTCAATACGAGGGTAAAACTGAATTTATTGAGGATAAGAAAATTTAGTAGGACGTGAAAAACAAAATATACAGTGTTATTTAGAGCAGTTCTTTATCTGTCATTTGAAGTTTAGCTGTTGAAGTTACGTTCGTTACTAATTAAAGCGATATTACAAGTAAAAAACTGGAATTAACCAGAGAGCATTTTCGAATCATGATTTATTATGATTTTAAAAAAGGTTTATGCGCTTATGAGTGCAAAAAGAGTTTAGATTCGTCCTTTAGTGAACAAGGACCTTCCTTGGCTACAATTAACCGATGGTATAAGGAATTTGAACGCGAAAGGAATTCTGTTCGGCATCGAAAAGGAGCAGGGCGTGCACCTACGGCTGTTACCGACAAAAATATTGCTGCTGTTAAAAAATTAATTGAAGAGGAATATAGCCGCTCATACGGTAATAGAGCATCAACTCAAAATTGCATCCTCAGCTGTTAGAACAATCATACACGATCACCTGCATTTAAATAAAGTGGTTAGTAGTTTTGTGCCGCATTCGCTTTCTGACTTCCAAAAAGCAGAGTGTATAAGAATTTGCCACGAAACTTTAAATTTCTTACATAATGGCAGACACCAATTTTTTCCAAAATAGTGACAGGTAACGAAACTTACATTCCCTTTTTCGACGTAGTTACCCGCCAAGAGAGTCGTGTATGGATTCACGAAGATAAGCAAACTCTGTTGCAGATTCTACTTTTTCGACTAAAAAAATATAATTACATCATTTCTAGAGGTTTACACAGGTGTCTTACAAAAAGAAACCCAAGTCATAACTATCTACAACAAGAAAATAAAAATGAAATGATTACAAGTGTTTAGTTTCGATTTTTTTTTTTTTTTAATTGACTTCAAGGTCAAGCTGCTATGTATATTTTTTGTTATTGTATCTGGTGGAGCTTTCTTTTTAATTTTAAATTTAAAAAGCACGATACTTACAGGTGGGTAACAAACGAAATGGAAAAACGAAGAAGAAATCGTTAAGTAAAGAAGGAAAGGAAAAGAATTGTAGTTTCCAAATTAAAAAAATAATTAATAATCAAGTGCAAAAAAACAAAGTTGAGTGAAAATTGAAGGAAACGACGAAACTGACGATAAAAGAAAGACGTTTTAATAAAGAAAGGCAACGGCAAATTAAACTAAAAATTCGTAAAAAAAAAAGTTCAAACAATATCCTTTCTAAATTGAAAACAAAAAAGAAAACAAACGAGAGTCCGCATTGATATGTTGATATAATTTATAAGACATTTCTGGAAATAAAAAAAACAAAAGGCGAAAGGCCAATTCAGTGAAAAATTGAGAAAATTGGAAAAAAGAAAAGGAATTTCCTTTAAAAAAATAATTCAAGATAAAATTGCGTAATTTTCTGGAGGAAAAGCGAGCGAAAGTTTGCAAAGGAAAAAACAAAAACAAAACACATTTCAGTTAAGAAAACAAAAGACGATCGGCAATTTCAAAATGAAATTGAGAAAGAAAAGTGAAAACGAAAAATAAGCGAAACGTGGCTAAGAAATATCCAATGATAAGAAAAAAAAGAAGAAAAACGAAACAAAAGCTTTTTTTATTAAAAAAAAAAATGAAAAATAAACCGAAGACAAAAAACAAAAACGTGAAGAAAAAAGAAAGATTTACAAGACATAAAAACAAAAGACAATCGATATATTGAACTTCCAATGATAATGAAAAAACGAAGAAGATAAAAACAAAAGACAATCGGTAGGTATATTGAACTTCCAATGAAGAACAGAGGAACAAACGACGTTTCGGTTAAGAAAACAAAAGACGATCGGCAGTTTCAAAATAAAATTGAGAAAGAAAGTTATAAGCGAAACGTGGTTAAGAAATTTCCAATGATAACAAAAAAAGAAGAAAAACGAAACAAAACCTTTTTTTATTAAAAAAAAAATGAAAAATAAACCGAAGACAAAAAACAAAAACGTGAAGAAAAAAGAAAGAGATAAAAACAAAAGTCAATCGATATATTGAACTTCCAATGATAATGAAAAAACGAAGAAGATAAAACAAAAGACAATCGATGAATTGAACAATTGAACTTCCAATGAAGAACAGAGGAACAAACGACGTTCCGGTTAAGAAAACAAAAGACGATCGGCAGTTTCAAAATAAAATTGAGAAAGAAAGTTATAAGCGAAACGTGGTTAAGAAATTTCCAATGATAACAAAAAAAAAGAAGAAAAACTAAACAGAAGCGTTTTTATTAAAAAAATGAAAAATAAACGGAAGGCAAAAAACAAAACGAAAATGTGAAGAAAGAAGAAAGATTTACAATTACAAAGAAAGAGTTAAAAACAAAAGACAATCTATATACATATATATATATATACCGGCTGTTTCAAATTGGGTGTGCACTGAAGGGATTTTCTAAACCGTAAGGGATACAAATTTGGTTAAAAGGAAGAAAAGTTGCACAAATCAATGCCTAATTCGTATTCATTCATAGAATGATTTTTTTCTTATTTCTTCTTGAGATATTAATCAATCTCGTATTATAGATAATTTTGAAATTCTGATTTAACTTTCTACAGGCACTTTTTTAGTCTGCTTCGAACAGAGGTGGCAGAATTGAAGTCAAACGTTTCGTTTCTCTACCACAATCATCAGTTTCGATTTTTTAAATACAACGTATATCTTTTAATTATTCCATTCGATAGCATTTTTTCTGCTGATTGCAGTGATGTATAACACTTAATATTTTTTTCAAGTAAAGTTAAAATATGATAAAAAAAACTTGATACAGTTTCGTCATGATTTACTTAATAAGTAATTTTATTCTTTAGTATTTTTTTTACTTACTAAATATTAATAACTAACATCCAAATGTCGGAAGAGGAAAAATGAATAAATATTAATTAAATTATATTAGATGGTTAGATACGAATTAGGTATTGATTCGTGCAACTTTTCTTCCATTTAACTAAATTTGTATCTCTTACGGTTTAGGAGATCCCTTCAGTGCACACCCAATTTGAAGCAGCCGGTATATATTGAACTTCCAATTATAATGAAAAAACAAAGGTAAAACAAAAGACAGTCGGTATATTGAAATCTTCCAGTGAAGAACAAAGGAATAAACGACATTTCAGTTAAGAAAACAAAAGACGATCGGCAATTTCAAAATGAAATTGAGACAGAAAAATGAAAACGAAAAATAAGAGTAACATGGCTAAGAAATATCCAATGATAAAAATAAGAAGAAAAACGAAACAAAAGCGTTTTTTATTAAAAAAAAAAATGAAAAATAAATGGAAGACAAAAAAACAAAACAAAACTGTGAAGAAAGATTTACAATTACAAAGAAAAAGATAAAAACAGAAGACAATCTATATATATTGAACTTCCAATGATAATGAAAAAACGAAGAAGGTAAAACAAAAGACAATGGGTATACAACAATGACCAAGAAGCAGCGAGCTATGAAAAAAGTTATGTATGCGGTATTCTTCAGAAGTATGAGCCTAGTAAAGACAATTAAGCTAGATGGACAAAAGATAGTTACAGCTAAATGGTACACTGAAAAATGTTTGCCTGAAGTGTTCAGTAGAGTTTTGGCTATTTTTTGGGCGTAAAAGGAATTTGCGGGGTAGAAGGTTTTCGTCAGAAGAAGAGATTGATGCCGCAGTTCAAGCTTATTTTGAAGGTATTCTGAAAGATGATTGGTTGGGAGCTTTTGAACAGTGGAAAGAAAGAATGGTCAAGTATATCATTGCTGAAGGGAATTACTTCGAGCATATTTAAAGTAAAATCCTACAAAATATTAACCGTGTTTTTTATTCTCAATAAATTCAGCTTGATCCTCGTAAACGCAGAAGAAATGAGGATAACTGAACACAAAGTACAAATGGAACAAAATAATAAAAATCGTGTAACACAAATGTTAATTATTAAAGTTATTTTAGGCAAATAAATGAATAACGATTTGTTTTTCCTGAAACAATGTTGATGTTTTCGGGTTCCATGCAGGAATACATTCGGCAACACAGCTTCGAATAACATTCAACAATGTTACTGACTGCATTAGCCTAATCTGATTACGTATTACAGAGGTCATTAATCAGGCGCTCGGTTCGCGCTGAGGGGCCACCAACACATATATTTTATGCACCATTAAACGTACTAACGCGTGTTCACTACAATTGTCGATTATTTATATTAGAATTACCATTTATCACATTATTATTCACTTACGCCCGCATGGTTCGGGTACTGAATGTTTGTAAATATTATATGGTATGGTATGGTAAATATTTGCTTTCCTTTTCGTTCTCTTGTGCGTTACTTAATTCTACGCACATACTTTTCTCTGTTGGTAAAATAAAAGATTCAAAACGCACAAATAAATTTGTTCATTATTTTTTTAGAGTTAGTGAAAGTAAGCTGGAGTTTCCGTAGGCCTTTTAAACCAACTTAAAAATGGGGGGTACACAAAGAAACCTCAACGTCAAAACGTCAATGAAATTTGAGTTGGTCCAAAATGTAGACAATCGTTTCAATTGTTAACATCTTGAAGTATTCTTTCGAAAAACGAGGCTTGATATGCAGAATTCATTCCAAGTTAGAGACTTACACCATACGTAGATTTCAGTAGTTATTTAATGTGGAGCTCATAAAGTGAAATATCGATTGTATTTCTCAAAAATTCTCTCTGCTTTTGCTAATTGATCGGATATTCGTGATAATTCGGATATCCGAACTCAATTACGGCCCGGATATTCCTGGCAATTCGTGTAAATAGCGATAATCTGCAATTGCCAACTTTCCGCATCAATTACATGCCAGAATAGCTCTTGTGACAAAAAGCTGTGACCTCATCTGTTCATCCTCTGGCCTGACTGACATTAATAAGTTCCATTTTTAATCGAATTAAAACTAGCAGGCCAACATTTTATTTATCGTTAAGGTATATAATTTGATTTTGTTAACTTGAACCTTTCAGTGAACGCCGCCGTGAAAACAAATTTTAATATAAATCAGACATCAAGTTTATTTTAGAGTGTAATTTATAAATTTGAATATTTGAGACAAAATAATACAAAGTCTCGGCAAGGATTCCATTTTAAAATCTACCTACTCCACACCCGCGACGTAAAGCTGTCTGCTGACAGTTCCAAATTTTAATTACAAACGTCTTTGTTTCAACCGAGCAAAGAAAACGTACCCAAAGCAATTACCACTTATTTAATTGGGACCCAAAGTGACAATTACAATTTCTCTTTAATAACTTGATAATTTTATAATTGGAGATTTTCGCGGAGCCTTTTGTTGAGCCGCGTTAATCTATTTGAGGGAAATTCGCTTTATTTATTTCCCGGGGCGCGGCGGTGGCTGAAAGCTCGGCGAAAGTTTCGCCCAGAAAGAAAATCTTTTAAAAATGTAATTATGAATTTTTAAAAGGCTGTTAGTTGTGTCAGCTGAGGTGAAAATATATAATGGTTCAAGAATTTAATATTAACCGCAATTTTCTTCTTCGCGCGCGGAACTTTTACCAAATAATTTAATAATAAAATAAAACGGGCTTCTTGAAGACGTTTCACTCACGTCAGCTTGAGTATATTGTTAATTTCAAAGTGGAAATTAACTTCCTTAGAGTTGAACTATCACGCTCACTTTTGCAGGGAAAGAACGTACCTAGGTGAGATGATATTTATAATTACTACCCTTACGAGAGGCTGTGTAACGTAAACAGAATAAAACTGGCGTTGTTTCAGCGGCTATGCAACCCTTGTTACAAGGCTTCCTTCCTCTCTCGCCCCTCAGCCACAAGGGAAGCGATATAATAATTCTACGGATCCCCATATTTTGAAGTTATAACTGCGTAGTGAAGGGCTTTGAGGGGGGCGGGGGAGTCGTCGGTGGCTCATTATCAACAACCCCAAGTTACCCGGAGTTTCCCGGAATCCTGGACCCTTACGCATTCATAGCGGCCATATTGGCTCGGGATTCATAATTTAGAAATCAGTGACCAAAAATTGTGGAACTTTTCTCCGTCGTTATTTACGTATGTCACAACAACCTCTAAAATCATAAAAAGGTTTTCATACCAGGAAATTAATGAGCAAATGTAGTCTTTATTACAAAAAAAAAATAGATTTAAATAAATAAAATGTAGAACGAAATATTTACTTATTCTTACGAAAAATGTTGTTTTTTTTTCATTTAGGGAAAATTTATTAGAAAATATGGAAAAGTAAATAAAGAGGAAAATGAATAGAATTTTGAAGTATTATGTATTTAGCACACTCACGGTCCAACTTGAAATACAAAAGAATGTTTCTACAGTAAACCTCAATGATCGAAAAACTAGCTAAGTAATTAAATAAAATAAATTCCAGTAAAGTTTTCTGTCTTATTTTAAAGAGAATGCATGCCCTCTTTGATGGCGTTCTGTTTCAACAAATGTATGGAAACAACACGTCACGTTTGTTCTTAAAAATCCTTTCTTATTTTGAGAGATAGAGCAAAAAGTCTTTAAGAATAGTTACCTTAGATGTTAAAGGCTACATTCCTCGTTACTTCCAAAACCCTTTTTTCCAAGCAGCCACGCCTTTAATGTCGTTACAAAATTTAATAAGTATTTAGAATATCAGTTTAAAAAAGCCTTACGCTTATAAAAAAAGTGTGATTAATCATTGGCAACGTTTTAGATAAAACAAATATATGATTAACAACAGTTATATTAAAATTAAAATTAAAAATGTCTTCAATGTGGATAAATTTAAATCTCCCGGAGCTGATTCAGAAAGGTCGGCGTCTTCTGTCTCGGTTTCTGAAGCCGTTTCAAAAGAGGAAGGATCATTTCAGTTCAGTTGCTTCCTCTTTTTCCATGGAAATTATCTTACTTGGTTCAAAATACACCGTGTACCAGAACTCGCGCCCCAGAAAGCAATGGCAAATGTCAGTGGCAAATGTCAGTGGCAATACGGAACACATATTCAAAAACTAAAATTGTTTAACGTAAAGGATAACTAAGTTAAGAATAAAAAACAATAGCCAATCCCAAAAGCAGCACAGCAGATGGCCATAGGTATTGCGTAGGCTTTCGTTAAATTGCTAGGATACGTAGAAATGCATTGTTGATATAAAAAAAATGTGAACAAACTGGTCCACTTTATTCTGACACTGCTGTCATTGTAACTGTCACTTAAAAGGTTTAAGCTTAAAATTTGAATGTGTTTTCCGCCGCTGATTATACCGAAATGATCGTCATTTATGGGGAGTGTGGACGCAACGCCAGGGAAACAACACGAATTTTTTCCCAGCGTTTTCCCAACAGTCCCGTTTACCATAAAGTAATCCTCAGGGCTGTCGCACGAATGAAAGAGACCGGTCAAGTTGTTCCGACTCGTAAAGAAATTGGTGGTGCTCCTAGAAGAATTCGAACTGTTGCAAATGAAGAGGCCATATTACATGCATTTGAGGAAGATGGTAGACGAAGCATTAGAGAAGTTGCGCGGGAACTAGGTGTTTCCCACACTTCGGTTCAGTGGGTTATTAAAGATGATCACCAACACCCTTTTCATTTCACGCGAGTGCAACATTTGCAACCGGTAGATTATCTCGCTAGAATGGAATTCGGTCAGTGGTTGTTAGACCAAGAAGAACTCGATCCCAATTTTGTCACCAGAATTATGTTTTCGGATGAGTCTCTTTTTGGTCGACAAGGATGCTTCAATGCGCATAATTTGCATGTATGGGCAAATGCAAATCCACATACTCTTTTCGAACGGGGATTTCAAAACCGATTTTCGATTAATTTGTGGGCTGGTGTATTAGGAGATCGCGTAGTATATCATCGAATAATTATTTTTTTCTTTAGATTCTAATTTGACTATTATCCTACAGGTTGGACCTTTTGAATTTCCTGCACGTTTAACAGGCCAAATTTATGCAGAGTTCTTAAATACAGGACTGCCAAATTTATTAGACGCTGTACCACTGATTTTTCGAATTAACGAGTATTTCCAGCACGATGGAGCACCACCACATTTTAGCTACGAAGTTCGGCAAGTCTTGGATCAACAATGTCCTGACCGATGGATTGGACGAGGTGGTCCACGAAATTGGCCTGCTCGATCACCGGATTTAAATCCTTTGGATTTTTTTCTTTAGGGACATGTTAAAAGCATTGTATATCGTGTACCAATTGAGACCAAGGAGCAGCTCAGGAACCGAATCCAAGATGCTTTTGCGGCGGTTACTCCTCAAATGGTTACCAATTCTAAATCTAGTCTTTTGAGAAGAGCACGGCTGTGTTTACAAATGAATGGCGGACATTTCGAGCATTTACTTTAACTTTTTGTTCTTGATTTTTAATTTTAATACCTCATTTCAACTAATTCGGTGTTCCTATTAGAACTTCATTTGACTTTTCAGAGAATACGGTCGCATTGACATTACAGTGGACCAAAATATTTTTAAAAGTTTTATAGATAACAATGTTCGACCGTTTCCTAGCAATATTTAAAGGTCCTATGTTTTACTTGCGTGAGAGCTATCGGTATTGGCTACCGTTTTTTCGCGATATTTTCGCTGAATCTCTTCAGGTCTTTATTCCACGCTTTTTTGGACAGTTTTCGGATAATTCCTCCGGTCGTTGCTTATCTGGTAAATAATCAAAAGAAAGCGAATTAATAGAGGAAACGTTTCCAAGCGAGGAAGAAGTCGACTTGTACCTAATAGAGTATATTATAAGCGAATCTCTAGAGCAAGCAACGAGAGCTAACCGAGAAAGCGTTTAAAATTTGTGTAAAGAGGAAAAAGCTTCTATCCCAGAGAGTCAATACTCTGGTGAAACAGAAAGTAATATCGACGACCAAAGACGTACTCTAAAGATGAACCAACACACACTGGAAATGGAAGATGAGGGAGGATTTCAGGAAAAGATTACTGAACTCAAACGAGAACAAATCGACTTGCCATCACTTACCAGCACAAAAGAAATTAGCACCGAGTGAACTAAACAATCTTATTTCATTTCAACTTGCGTCTGTGTTAAAATAATTATGGAAGAAACCATTTGTAATGCTTCGAAATAACTGTATGTGAGGAAACTGGTGTTGCACAAAAGAAATAAGTACATAAGTAAGTAAGAAAGATGTAATTTACCAATACGAAAAAAAGCAGAAAAGTAAAAAGAACGACGAAGAAAATAAATGGGATTAATACGAACAAAAGAAATAACTAAACTGGTGAGAGCTGAAACTGGAACGACTTATGAAGAACAGAAAATGGAAGTGACAGAAGTTGGAGTCCCCCAATCAAATCAAAAGTGGAACGAGCCAGCAAAATATAAAAGGGGACAGGACACGCATATATCAATGAAACAGAAGTTCAGTCATTTAATGAAAGTGAAACAAACAGCTACAAAAGAAGTTGTGAGTAAAATACATGTAAGAAACCGGCATTTTCGAAAATCATTAGAGTCATTGGCGACTTGCTTTGTCATCATGAGTAACGACTGACGGCTTTGCAATAAAATTACTATTCGGGGAATAGTAGCTGCATGTTGCTTTATTAAAGAGTCGCCGAAGTAGCTCATAGAATACCGCTGTTCATTTTCAATCAAAGAGAGCAGTCGATTCAAGGAAAGTCTCGACGACTCAGAGCAATTGTGAAACTTTGTCTCACGTGCATTTTCTTTTACCTAATTTGAATTTCTAGTCTTAATTATTAGATTAAGTATCAAAGCACAAGTAGCTGTGTGGTCAGAAGACATTTGATCGTTGTCATTAGTGTGTTTGAAGTTTTGTCTGCATCTACCATATCTCCAAGTGAATTTTTGAAAAAGGTGTAAACTTAAACGTACAGCGTAACCTACAAACCAAGCAGTTTTTGAAATTGATGACATGTTAAGGAGTAAAATTAAATTTCAATTTTTTTTAACTAATCAAAAACTAGGCAATATTTTGTAAATAATAAATTATAGGAGACAATAGGAGAAAGTTACAGTAATTGTAATTGGACAGCAAGTTATCAATTCATACATTGTTGTGTAAATAAATAAATTACTGAGGCAAACGTTTTATCTTTCATGGCCTTAGCTTTATTAAAAATATACTTGGACATGGTTTGGTATTTGTAAATTAGTTATGCTTTATTTGACATGCACACTGCCGTTTCTTTTGTTATAAAACTTTATTTAACATCATATTTAGTTAATCTGTAATTATATCTATTTATTTCTTAAAAATTGTTAATTGTTGTAATTGTTAATCTGAACGACTTCGGATCATTGTTTTAATTCTATTTAGAATTTCGCTAATGCCAAGTTCTGTAATTTGAATTGTAATTGTTTAATTACCTTTCTATATATTTTCTCTTTATTTTTAATTAAATCTTATTTAAAGAAATTTCGTTAATCCCGAAAATTATAGATAGTGGGGGGCAAGGGCTAAAATTTCATTCCATTTAAAAGGGGCGTTAAGGGCAATTCCTGGCTTAAACCTCAAATCGAAACTTACAAACAAAGGAATTACTACTTTGGTCTTTTATGGTTTGATTAAAATTATGGTAAAAAAGTGAATAGAAGAATTGGAAAAAAAAGTGAACTAAGACATAGAATTTAGGTATAATAATAGAACTTCTCTCTCACTCTCGCCTTGACTGCTCGAGGAGCGTAACTTCTCGACGAGGCCTTGTAAAATTGATAAATCATTGATGGAGAAAAGGATAAATCATCCCTTTCCTTTTTCTCATTTTTAAACGCCCATCCCTCGCACACAAAAGAGACAGAAAGGAATTTTAGGGAGAATACGCAAGGAAACGGTCAGAAACTGGCATGTAGTACCAGCCGCACCTTTCGTCGAAAACTTCGACGTTGAAGCTCAAGAATTTTGACGAATCGTTCTCTCAGCACTAGATCGGGTTTTATAAGCTTTCCCGATCATTGAAAAAATGACGAACGGTATTCCCATTGTTCGTAGTGCCATTTCCTCGAGATTTTGATTGTTCGATCAAAAAACTCAACTCCCATCGAAATTTGTTATAAATTATTTGTTTCCTTTCATTGATTTTTTTAAATGTTTTTAATGGATCTCCAAATGATGTTGATATATGAAGGCACACAAAGGAAGGATGGAAGGTAAAGAAAACCAAACTGAAAAGTGTTTGGATCGTCGACTTTTCCTGACAATGCGTAAGATTATTAATTTCATTGCGAGAAACTTCGCAGATATAATGGACTTACTGGGATACAATTGAGGAAAAGGCGTTACTCTTTTCATTACCAGTTTCATCTACCAGACACCTCATTTTTGTTGTCTGTTTTTTTTTTGTGTGTCCTTTGGCCTTGCCTAGAACCGGGCACATCTTCTAGTGTTTGAAATATGTGGCAAGAAAATTCGTTTTCGTCTTTCGTTAGGAATCGGTGCATGATCATGGTGCTATTAGACCATCCTCTGGCCAAGTCACTTGTGAATCACCCCACTGCCAGGAGAACCTTAAGAGGTTTTTCCTCAAGTCTTAGATAATGATGGATTCCTCTTTATATCAGGATGCTGTAGATTGTGTGTTTCGTTTTCTCTCGTTGAATCGAATAGGTGCTTTCTAGTGAGCATAAAGAGAAAGAGGGTAGAGATGAGCAGCTAATAAAAGCGTTTTGCTTTAGAACTGGTCATCGTCAGTTACTTTTTCTACGTCTCGTTATAAATCGTCATCGCAAGAATTTATTAAATTTCGTTCTTGTTTCTCGCCAAGGGTATTAGATTTTTACAATTCAATGCTTTCAAGAACACCTTCCAACAGACCCGCCACGTTTATGCACGCACGACCTAGAAAAGACAATAAAGTTTTTATCGCGAGCATAAAGGTGATTTATTCCCTGTAAACGCGGCTTTTCGCTTATGCAATCACAATAACCGGGCTTCTACACGTGCAGGGTGCGAGATTAGATTCGTCTCGAGATGAGAAAAAGCACATATTTTAAATGCATAAGTCGCGGCGGACAAACAGCGAGAAATGTATCTGCGCCCGTTAGTAAAGAAAACAACGAGCGGAAGCCTCGTGACGGATGTAACTCAATATTTCTAAGACAGTGGCGCCATTGGCAATATGTGCGTCTGTCAAAACATTTCACGGAGATACTTAAATATTTAAGCCAATTTAAATAATCTCAATTAACTGACTCGACTAATGTTTTAAATGTGTTGTAATTAATTAGCAGCCTTTCTCGTTTAGAGCTTTCGAATGCCTCTATTATATTAAAATAAAATCTCCGATTATTATTTAAATGGAAAATCAAGAAGAACAAACGATGGTGATATATTTTTTATATCGAATGGCCTTTAACAACTTCCTTTTTTTAGTACCTAATGGTGTTCTACTCTACAGGATGTTCAATATCCTTGAAACAAACACGTTATATTATAGCTAAAGCCCGTAACATCGTTTCAATGTTCCAATTAATTCTTTTAAATAAAATTTTGAAAAAAAAAGCGAATATATTGCTTCTAAATACAAAGAAACTCCTTGTTTTTGTGTGGGTTTCTCTTAACAACCAATATTTTCTTTTGAATGAGGTTCTTTTAAGACGTCAATATATTCCATGTCGTTTGGCATTTTTAACAAACACAGGGGCCTGCTTGCTTAAAAGAGGCATTTGCGAAGAAAATAATTGGCGAGTTCAAGAAAGAAAAAAAAAGCGCCCCAGAAAGAAGCTGATGCACGCCAGATAATTGGGAAAACGAAGTCCCACTCTCCCTTCTCACTCCTCGCCACGCCTCGTTATTTTTCTTAGAATTAACATGTGTATTCCCGATAAGCCCGTAACCTATTCAGCCAACTTTATAGAACCTAGTGGATCTTTTAGAACCGTTCGCAAATAAAACGCAGCTAACCGGTCGCGGAAGCCATTGAAATGCGCCGAATAAAGCCGTTAAATTCGCTCGGGCAACTTTATAACGATTAGGAATTAACTTGTTAAGTTAAAATAACTTTAGGCGAGGGTGAATTCTATTAAAGTGGAAAGAATTTTCAGAATTCTTATTTGAAACTTTTAACTGCTTTAGCATTTAAATTACAAGGAAGTACGGAAATAAAATTATATTTTTATATTGCGTTTGTCAATGTAAAGTGTGAAAAGAATTGACAATTCAAAATCTTTGTAATAATTTTTATCTTACCTAGTTTCTAATATACATATGGTACCGGTACTATCAAAATCATACACTACAATACAGCTACAACTGTTATTACTTTTAGTTTAAAACGAGTTTTAAAATAATATGTTGTTAATATAATAATATATTGGTAGCACGAAAGCTTTATACGAGGGTAAATCTGAATCTGTCTTATTTAGAGCAACTCCTTATCTACTATTTGAAATTTAGTTGTTGAAGTTACGTTCGTTACAACCAAAGTTAGTAATTTTTTAAAGTGATATTACAAGAAGAAATTGGAATTAACCAGAGAGCTTTTCCCAATCGTGATTTATTATGATTTTAAAAAAGTTTTAAGCGCTTATGAGTGCAAAAAGAGTTTCGATTCGGCTTTTAGTGAACAAGCACATTCCTTGGCTACAATTTACCGATGGTATGAGGAATATGAACGCGAAAGGAATTCTGTTCAGCATCAAAAAGAAGCAGGGCGTCCTCCTACGCCTGTTGCTGACAAAAACATTGCTGCTGTTGAAAAATTAATTGAAGAGGACAATAAAGCCACTTATGCAGTAATAGAGCATCAACTCAAGATTGGATCCTCAGCTGTTAGAACAAACATACATTATCATCTGCATTTAAAAAGTGGTTAGTCGTTTTGTGCCGCATCATCTTTCTGACTTCCAAAAAGCAAAGCGTGTAAGAATTTGCCACGAAACTTTAAATTTCTTAAAAATAATGGCGGACGAAACTTACATTCCCTTTTTCGACATACCTACCCGCCAAGAGAGTCGTGTATAGATTCACGAAGATGAGGAAACTCCAACAATGACTAAGAAGCAGCGAGCTATGAAAAAAGTTATGTATGCGGTATTCTTTAGAAGTACGGGCCTAGTGAAGGCAATGAAGCTAGATGGACAAAAGTCAGTTACAGCTAAATGGTACACAGAAAAATGTTTGCCTGAAGGGTTCAGTAGAGTTCCAGGCAAGGGAATTATGCTGTACCATGATTAATGCATCGTCCCATGCGCAAGCTTTAACTCTCCAGTTTTTGGCTGAAAAAAATATAAAAGTAATAGAACATCCGCCGTATTCACCTTATTTAGCAATGTGCGACTTTTGGCTATTTTTTAAGTTTTAAGTGTTCTAATTAAGCTCTGATTTTATAAAGAAAATTTAATAAAAAACGTAAGTGAGATGTATTTTATCAGTTTGTACTTTGTTGAATCGGGATAAAAATACGCTTTAAAATCGTGAAAACTATTAGGCAATCCAATTTGCGAATTATTTTCGAATCGAATTACCGCAAGCTACAAAGCGTCCGCGGACAAAGCTGGATTTTATCAGCAATTCGAGTGAGCTTATGTACGCGGATATATTTAATTGGCACTTAGTCGACGCATAAAATTTCTCAGTGCAGCGAGCTGCATTCTATTTAATTTGCTTCAAATTCGCTCCTCTTCCATGATGGCTTATGGAAGAGCAAATTTTGTAAGTGAAATTTAATACAGTAACTTACTTGGTGTTGAATGACGATTATCCTTTATCATATGTAAGGTAAGAATAACGTATCTGAAGAACTTATATGAATATTAAGAAAATTAAATGTACAGTAGCGGACCATAAAATCCGGGGATGTTGTTTCTACAATGTAAACCTTCCTTTAATATTTTTGACGTTTAGTATTTAAGCAAAATGTCACTAGTAATTCTGACGCTGAATACAAACAAATTTTATTATTTTGACAGAAAGATTTATCAAATTTACCAAATCTAAATATGCATGACATATCGAATTCTTGTCCAAATTTTATTGTCCGCTACTGTACAAATAATAATACTGATTGACCAAATGAAATTTTGACAAAAGGGAAGCCATGGAAATGATCATATCACGTAAATCGTAATCAACAACACTTTGTGTTCAGGATCAGGAAATTTTGTTCAAAATTCTTCACAAAGGTACGCGTATTGAACGTCAATTAATCTTTTACTTTTTCAGCATTTATCACAATGGCTTTCTCGTTAGAATATTGCCAAAAATTAACACTTAAGTCAAACTGTCAGGTTGACCGCTCAGACAAAAATGTTTTATTTTCCACGGCCCAGTCTTATCACTAGAGGCTGGATGACCTTAGTTGAATCTATCACCAGAGGATAGATGAGGACCTTAGGTTTAAGAAAGGTCATTATCAGAGGGTGGTCATTCATCCAGAGGTTGGTGATAAATCTAGGCCGTGAAAAATAAGTCATTTTTAAACCATAGAATCAAAATTATTTTTACGGAATCTTTTACATTCTTTTACTTATTCATCCACATTCAACATCTGTAAATAACTTATTCAAGACAAATGGGTTACTTCTGATATCAATCTAAAACTGGCTCCTCTCTGTTTATCAAATATTTATTTCGACTTCCGCGATGCACGCGGTCTGGCGGAAGGGACCTTACCTTGCCAGAAGTTGAAAATTGAGTTTTTGATATCACTGGATAAAAGACAAAATTCTGACGAGATCGGCAGATGAATAGCGCGAAAATCTCAAAAATTGGCGAAGGTACTTTGAATTTTGAATTCTAAAAAAAGGTAGTTTCGAGATAATCGCATTTTTGGGTTTCGTTTAGTTATTCTTAAGATGTTTAGTTAGCGTTTGGTGCGAAAACCTAAAACATGAAATTTTGAGATCTAAACCCATGTTTTGGAATGTACTGAAAATTTTACTTTGGCAAGATAACGTCCCTTTCGCCAGACCGCGTCAGATATTGCATTTTTTCACTATTTCTTATGTGGAATATTATTTTCATTGCATTAATTTTTACGAAAAATTATTGCTGCTTAAAACGACAAAGAGCCTCTTCATTGTTTGTCGCTTTAAGCAGCAATAATAATAATCTTCATTGTTATCTTCTTGTTTCGTTTTGGTCTTATTGCTTATCTCCTTCCAATGCTCTCTCTTTTGAGCTGCTCCAGTCCACTTAAAACCAGAAATCTCGTGATACTGTCATATCCTCCTCCTTCTGTCTTTACTGTCCCGGCATTTCGCCCAGAATTTTCCAGAAAAGTTATGTTTCAATGGACTTACTGTCAATAACATAGTTGATCTTATGCGTTACCTAATCCGTTCATTTCACTTTCATTATTTTCATCAAATGCCAACCAATATTGACGCCTTCATTGTCCACTTCGTGACTCTCAATTGTTTTATAAATCTCTATGTCTGAGCCAACCTTCATTGACGTCTTCATTATCCACTGTGTGACTCTCAATTGTTTTATTATTCTCCATGTCTGAGCCACTATCATTGACGTCTTTATTGTCCACTGTGGAACTCTCAATTGTTTTGTAATTCTCCATGTCTGAGCAACTATCCATCGGTTAGAATATTATGGAAAAAGAATTTAGTCAATGATTTCTCATCATTTAATGCACATATAAACTTTCTAATAACGACGTAAGGCTTCAAGAGGCTTTTGAATTTTCAGCAGAAGAAGAAACGCCAGAGATGGTACCTCCCTTAGAAGCGATACAGATGCTCTGGGAGTCCCTATCGCACATATTCAATGTCGTACATTGTCATTTGTCTTACATATGCATTTTGTTCAATTTTCTAAAGTTATTTATATCAGCCAAATAATTGAAAAGTGGGTCTAAGCTGTTTTGGTGCCCATTGGTATTTCGCTGGGCTAGACAAGTACAGAAATTCTAAAAATAATTTTTAATTTCACAAATTTCAATCATAGTACCTTTCTCTAATTGCCCATGGCCTTCTTATTGTATTTCATCATCTATTTCAGAGGAGAATTCCAGCGAGGATCAGTTTCATTGGTTCCTCAGATAATGGATAAACTTCTTTATATTGGATTTATAGTTAAAAATCTGCTCACAACATTTCGATTCCCTAAAACTATAACTGTTTATGATTTAAATTTTTTAAGAGGCAGCTAATTCTATGTGGAAACTCATTCAGTTTGTAGAAAAGATTTAAGGAGGGATTAAATTTAAGCCTATTGGTGGGTTTCCACATCTTCGGCATACGGCATGCGGTATTTGGGACCCTATTCGTGATTATTTCTAATTAACAAATTTTAAATCAACCAATCACCTTTTAAATCCCAAATGCCGCATGCCGTATGCCGAAGGTGTGGAAACCCCCCATAAGTTAGAATGTGACACATTTTGACTTGCTGCATGTTGTGATTCTAATTATCTTCATATCATTCGTTCTTGGGATGATAATCTGATAGAGAAAATTCGTGAACGCTGGTAGTCTCATAAGAATGTTGTTAAAGACCTCTTTGTGAGGTAATTTGTTGAGTTCCATATAATAAATCCTTCATACGATAAATCCTCCTCCTTCTGTCTTTACCATCCCATAGTCTATTTGGAATTCCGCCCAGAATTTTTCAGAAAAGTTATGTTTCAATTGATTTACTGTTAAGACGTTGATCTTATGCGTTACCTAAACCATTAATTTCACTTCTATTATTTTAGTCAAATGCCAACCATCATTGACGTCTTGGTTGTCCATTGTGGGACTGTCAATTGTTTAGTAAATCTCCGTGTCTGAGCTCCATATGTCACCATTATTAGTACGCATTTGCTATAGATATAAGACATAAGAGTCTACAGCTATTGAGATAGAATTTGACAGACTTCTTAAGATATTGTTCCACCCTTTAAAATTAATATATATCTAAGATATCTAAGTGCTGTTAGTGTGCCATTAAAAAATATTGGACCTACCAATCTTCTCCTACTTAAACCTATCCAAACACCAATTTTTTTTGTGGATGGAGTGGGGCTTCAAACAAAATATGAGGGTTTTCTATACTCCAGATCCTCATATTTTGGGAATTAAGTATCCTGTTAAATGGAAGCCTGCCTCACCGGAAAAGAAGGTTTTGTCATTGTCAATATTATTTAAAAACCAATGACGGTATCTTTACCTTGGTTCAAAATCTACTGAAAGCAATTCGTGCACGGCAGTCAAATGATAAGGGAACATTTGTTAGAATAGTTCTGTAGGTCCTGACAGAAAGATCAACTTGTTGTGACAGGTGACGCATGGAAGTGCGAGGAGCATCAGTCATAATTTGTCTCACATTTTCAACTACCTCATCAGTTCTTACTTTAGACCTACCTGACACCTGTTTTCTAACCCACTGCCAGTTTCTCTGAATAGTCCTACAGAGTAGTCTGGAAATTTTTCCTGAAAGTCTGCAATACAATCAGGAATGGAATAGGTCCATTCGCCATTGATTTTTTGGGCGTTTCGAAAGTAGTTTAAAGTTATGTTTACTTGTATGTTTAGGGTACGGATCAAGTAAGGAACATACGTGAACATGCGAAAGAATGAGAACAACACACTAGATGAGAAGACTTTTTCCACACACGTTAGTACTGCGAAAAGAATTTCAAATATTTCAAATGTTTTTGTTTTTTTAATATTTGAAACGTTAAACTGACAAAACTCGTAATAATTTCAAATCGAGGCGTACTCTTTCGATGGGCGAAAGTATCATACTTTCGCCCACTTTTCCTTGTTTTGGGAAAAAACTATTAATACGTCGAATTTCTCCATGTGTTTGTTATGATCAGTAACAATTACTGGACGATAACATGTGTATAGCTCTTGCTATCAGTTCCAACAATTTTTCAATGCCACGTGGTACGGTACTTTCCAGTAAAACACACCTTCTAATCGCCCAGTTCCCTTGTCTTTCTTTTTAGTGAAGTTTACTTGGAGTAAAACGATTAAATTTTAAATTAAAAAGAATTTTGAATTGATTTGCATAAACTAATTACTGCCTAGGCTCTGAATTCGAAATTGTTTTCTTCTTCAAATAATTTTGCTTTTGTAGCCTATTTACGTATTTTTGAAGTCCGGAAAAGAGTCATAGCTACACTATTTCGGAATTTTTTGTTTAGTTGTTATGCAATCTTCATCCTTTTATACAGTTTACTCTGTTTGTATTACAGAAAATTCTTTATTACATATTTACTATCATGATTGAACTGTTATAATTTTATCGTTACTTGCAAATAAATTGACATCTCAATTTATTCTTTGGGATAAACTACATAAAGTCTACGTTAAGATAAACTACCATTTAAATATTCAAAGATCAATAAATTTTTTAATAAAATAATGCAGTTTGTATTCTTTAATAGGGGATGGTCTTGGGGACATACGTCAAGTAGTTCAAAGTTGTGCATCCCTCATGTGAGTTATGTTCATAATAATAATGTGCAAGAGTTAATAAAGTCCTCGTAGATAGTAATTTGAATAATTATTGATGCATAACTTATCAGTTGAAAGAGAAATTGTTGTACAAAAATAAAGAAAATTCAAGAAAAACATGTAATTGTTTAGTACAGGACAAAAGTTTGTGTGCGAAAGTGAACGAACCTTTTTCGAATTGGGTGGTAATTTACGTGAGTTGTTTTAGTCCTTAGAACTTTGTACATTTGTGTGTTTCTGCGCACGGGATCAATATCAAGTTGGCTTTAAATTTGTATCTCGGTTTCCTTCTCTGCATTTCGGCGAATTACGTGTGTCGGGTGCTGCTGCGTTATAAAAGATGTGCGAATCACTTTTCTGGCAAAAGGCTGAACATTTTTCATAATAGAATTTTCTATAAAAACAACAAATGCATTTAGAAAATACAAAATATAATTACCACTATATTATTTAATAATCATCAAAGGCCTGTCGTTTTCGTACTAGCCAATAACAGCTTGAAGTTAATTTGGGTAAAGATGAGGAAATTGGAATAAAATTACATATACAGGCTGATCAAAATTACAGTGCACTAATTAATGAAATCAGGATGTCATTCAAGTGATAAAAGTGAAGTCTTTACATAAGATTTTTTTTATTCAAAATACAAGCTTTATTTTAAACACAATTTTTCTTCTGTCGTTTTCGAATTTTATTGTTAAAGTTTGAACAATTAATTTATAATATTATTGACTTACACTCTTACTACATACGCAGTTTCGTTTGAAATTAAATACCGTTGTTTGTAACAGATACTTCCTACTAATATCTTTATAAGCATCCCCTTAGGTTTGCCATGAAAAATCAATTATCAACGCCTCCGTAAATATGTTACGGAATTTTTAGGCTTGTCATCTGTTATTTTAAGAAATAGTTACGTAGTGAAGCGAAACACCTTCAAACTTGAGAGATATGCCGTCCTGTCATCTTTTTTCCCAGCAAACTGATCAGTTTGTAACACGTTTCAAAAAGAAAGCAAACGTTCATTGCCATAATTTTATTCTTCAATACAAATACTCGGCTGTAAATACGAACACGCCGTACTTAGTTACTTTTATCAGGCGTATACGTGTTGGTTAAACATCTGTCAACAGACCTCCCCGTTCGTCCGTAACCTGTCATTACCTTTTATGATGATAATAACGTGTCTGATTACATAGAGCACAGTTTACTCTATCGCCTCCATCGCATTTATACCTACACTGTATTTTGATGTTGCAGTTCACCTTTATCGAGAAGGGTTAACATTCCTCGTGTCTTTGTTGTTCGCATAATAAATTTCGTCATTCGACCAATCAGAGCGCACGTTGTAATTATATATTATTTGAAAGATGGATGAAAAGATTAGTTAGGTATACATGTACCAGGTGTTCGGAGATTAACAAATTATAAAGTAACGAATTGTTAATTTGTAATACAATATCAAAGTGTAAACCGGGTGATTCACACCCTCGTATTTAGATATTCCTATCAGAAATGGATTTTGTAATTAGGTACCTAAAATAATAATTAAAAAAGAGCATTGGATCCTATGTCAAATAATCAGTAATAAAGTGGTAAGAACAAATGCTTACAATATCATATTAGGATGTCTAAAGAAGGAGAAGCAAAGAAGGGGCAAAAGTAAGCAACCAAGAGGCATCATGACCACTAAATCTCATATTTCTCGCACAAAACAAACCCATGCAAACATCACAACGTGCGATGCCTACACAATACCCAGCATTTATACTTAGTCGAGGTGTGAACCGTGAATGATGTCAGGTGTGAGGAGTGAACCGCTCGAGAGCCCCACCTTCTTTGCCGCCCCTGCTTTGTGCCCTAACGGCCACGGGATTAAGATAGGTGTGAATATGCCAACTCCATCATGGACGTTGATGGGGATAATTACGGCCTCATGCACCGTTGACTTTACTTTTAATTACTCTTGTTGTTTGTTCGGAGTATGTTTTTTTTTTAAATGAATTAGTGTGACTTCGATTTTTTTTTCTTTCAAAAACAACTACCGTCACTAAACAAACAAATTAGTTTGTTTTAGCTGAAGATACTTTGTCTCTTTCAAAATTTGCTGTTCAATTAAAAGGGCAAGTTTTAACTGCATACCCTAAACGTAAAGACATTCTCATTACTTTTTATATTTCTTCCAATAAGGTATAATGAGATATATATGATACTTATGAAGAAGTAGAACAAAGCAAACGCTGAGAGAATTTTGTACATTATAAATATTTTGCATCATTTGATTAAAAACACCCTGTAGTTCATTTTACCGGTCATTAATCAATATGCGATTGCGATTGTATGTACATTTAACTAAATTATGGCCAAGCCATATCGTATTGTAACAAAACATTTCTTTTAATTTATTAAATCGTTGCTGAACATAATTCAATATGAATAACGAAAACAGTGGCAGACAGCGCAAGGACAATGATCTGTAACTCCCATATTTTGGTCTGTAATGTTGATAATGCGACCATAACATCCAATCAGAGGAGATTTATGAGTGTAGAAGCTTGTAAATTTAGCCGCGGGTGGTCCGCAAATTCAATTGTGCCAACATAGTAGATTAAGCCGATTGATATTTGGAAGCCCTCCAAGGATATACTGGACTGGGCCAGTAAAATGCACTTACATACAACGCTGAATTTTACTTGTACAGTATTTTATCTGTATTTCATCTTTGCAAACGCTCAAGCTTGTTTAAATAAATTAATTACCGAGGACGTATCAAATATCCGTCCGAGGAGCGACGCCAACAAAAGACAAAGATTAAAGAAAATTCGCCCGTTTTTCTAAGGACTCGCCCCAAACGGGATCCAAAGAATAATAATCACAATAATTCGCGCAAAAGTACACAAGGGTATTAACTTTCCAAATAAAGCCGAAAAAGTTTGAAAAGAAGTGAAATTTAAACCACCCCGCGTCCTGGCCCCAAATGAAGTCTTAACTGGGAATAAATGGATCTCTTAGACTTCTTAGGGGAGGGTTGTTTACATCCGGGCAGAGGAGCTAAGGGAAACAACGCACGAAATTTACAGGCCGCATTGTAAAGCAAAAATGTCTTCATTACGTCGCCCTTCTTAACGAAAAAATCCGCAGTATTGCGTTACGTAAAGTAACTTCTTTTAATTTAATTTAATGGGTCATGGAATTCAAGGAAATTAAAGGAAAAGACTATAAATACATAGAGGTCACTTAAATGTAGATATTTTTGGATGTTAAAAAGAAGAAGGGTATTGATGGTTACGTCATCAAATCTATAAAAGCAGTTTATAAATTAATTTTTTAATGTGATTTGATAAAACCTTTTCTGGCTTAAGTTAACAAATTCAATCCTCATTCGACTTTAAAAATACGTAAGCAATTTTCAGGACCTTTGAGATAAAACGTCTTTCTTTGTGTGCATGATTGAGAAACTGTCCACTACTTAAAGCACTATTACAATAAATAATTTAGAAAAGGAATAGCCACAGACGAGTTTATGGCTGCTATTCCGTACATCGCGCGTAAACTGGTGGCATAAAACAAGCCGCAGTGCAGCGGTCATAAAACCGAATGGAAATGGGCAAAGTGCCGGGATATGCAGTGTCCGTAACCCGTATGACTAATTCAAGCTTGCAACTTAGCGTGAAAATCGTCCCGGATCGCATCCCGTCAATCCCAAACTAACATTCACCTCAATTAAATAAATAATAAAAGGAGAGTAGAAAATGTACGACTATTTAAGAGAAGTCGCGCCAGGAAATTTACTGCTACAAGTCGAAAGATGCAATTCGGGGTAACTCCCCATCCCAGGGGGCGCCTTGACGCTCGATTAAGGCCGCTTAGAGGGTTGTAATACACTTGCTAACATGTGGTCATTTACTCAATATCTGAATTTAATCAATTACGTGATACAGTGAACAAATAAATTACTCTGCTTTCATCTCTGGCGAGTAATAATTGCCACTCACTCTTATAAAATTTCAAGAGTGGCTGAGATCGACAAAATTTATGTTCCTTTTACGTTAATAAAATTAATTTGCCTATCAAACGAATTAAATATTCGTGCAAATAAATACGAAAAGACCTAGGTATGTTTATTGGGTTTAGTTTCATTTACATCTTTTATATTTAACTATAATTATAGTACTTACAATAGTAAATTAAAAAGACTAAACGTGAGAATCTGCAATGCAATCAATAAAATATCGAAATGTAATTTATTTGAGAATTTATTAACCAGTTTCGGTGTGTCAATGGAAAGGGTTGTGTTTAGGGGCGAGTAGGTAATCAACGTAACTGTCGCCCATAAATTCTGCTAATGGTCCTCTGGTATTTCATAAGTTAGCTACTGTACTGGCCTGCAGCTAACACACTGACCCTCATTTCAGAGTTGCGGCCTGGCAAAAATCGTATCAACCTAAATAAGCTCTGCCCACGAAAACTAATTTTCCTTATTCATATTCATATATTATTTAAGCAAACAAAAATTAATGTTTAGTTTTGGCTAAGTGATTTGCTTAAAGTTAGGAATAAATACAATAATCATATTGTTACTTACATTAACGTAATTAACTCTAATTTCTTTTTTTTAATATTTATACAACAGTGCACAGGATAATGATGATCTTGAAGGACGAAATTTCTGCTTCTGAATTTAAGAGGCGTTCTTAAAAGAAAAGATAATTCTAGGTTGAGTGTGAAATGACTTTAAATTGAATGTACTTAAAAATAATTCGCTATCTACTCCTTTAAGTCAGCGATCTTCAGGTTGCATTGTCTACAATTTTTTTTAGGGATTTCGCGAGTCAAAAATTGAAGGTGTTCAAAGTAACGAAACGTGGAAAACTAAAAATTACAAGTAGTTAATTCATGACACTTTCGTTTATTTCTTTATTTTTTAATACCTACTATTATCTATCATAGAATTTAAGAGTAAACTTCACAACCTTGCTTAATCAGATGTGAGTTATGAAATCCGGGTTCCGTTAGTCGACAAAATTTTAAAATCACTGCTATTATAGTTTTTCTTAATTACACATGAGGGATGTTTCCAAAGGCCTATGAAAATAATCAAATGGAAATGTTTGATATTAAATTCCTTTGGTAATTTCTTTTAGACTTGGTCTGAAACAATAAAATATCTCACCTCGTCCAAAAACTTCGTTCATCTGCGGATTTCTAGCTCATGAGCGTCATAAAAAGACGCCAGTTAAAAAAAATTACGTCATCATCCCCTTTTTCGTCGGCCTGCCCAAGATATCCTCGATTATTTGTATGTGGAATCCCTTTTCGCTGAAATGCCCATTCGAGAAGAGTCGTCCTCATTCAACAACTACTCGACTCTAAACCTACCGACCTAAAGATCTGACCCTCTTAGAAGAACGATGTTTAACGTCAGCTTACTTTTTGTTTCTACAACAATACTACGAAGAGGTATTAAGCGCAGTCTTGGTGGAAACTTTCGAACAGCCTAAATCCTAACCTCTTTCCGCCTTAAACTCAAATGCCTGACTCGGTCCGTAACTCCCAATATCCAAACGTCCACTAGATCTCGAATCGGTTTACCCTTCCTTCATATTTTAATAAATCAACTTCTAAACAGCAAACTAAGACATTCTCGGTATCATAAATGTATCTACTTTCCCATCTCAAAGGTACTCAGTCAACTTTCTCATAATTTCCGCAACATAAACCCCATACTTCAGGTTGTGCTCAATAATAATTACAAACGGAACATCTAAAGAACTGTTTTTTGAAATTTAAACCCAACTTCACCTCACCGATCACTAGGGCCTAATCGACTTGAGAGACTCCTCAAGATATCAGAACAATTCTTTCACCGATGAAAAAAAAATCAGATTTCCTGTCCTCTGTAAAAAAACATATTCCTTTACAATCTGAAGACGCTATAGTATCCCTTGGTTGGGCGAAGGCGTCTACCTCAAGGAAACGAGTCAATTGGTCAGCATTTGTGTGTCTGAAGATGTTAGTGTAAACCAGGGGTGAGCAACCTTTTTAATCAACGGGCCAATTTAAATTTTAAAATTTTTTGGCGGGCCGCACATATACTAACACTTATTAATAATTTACAAAACTTTATTTATAATAAACATTAGAATAAAAGTCGACAAAATAAATTCAATTTTAGAAATGCAAGCGGCTCATGGGCCGCGTGTTGCTCATCCCTGGTGTAAACGATACTGTACTTGTCGAACTTGGAACTTGGAACTTGGACATCAAATTCTATTCTCTCTGATAGAAAACCCCTAAGCACGTTCATCCAATTTAACTTGTCTGAAAATTCTGGAATCTAAATTCAAAATAACCTTATGCTTGTCAAACCTTTATATTCCTAACATCTGGATACACCTAATTAGTCAAGGCTCTCACCGCTCGTTCCAGTTGATTACCATCAGTCTCTATCAGGGTTTCTACGAAATTACAGCATTGGAAATATTAAGTGATAGCAGCGATAATAGAAAGCAGTTCTCCGAAATGAAACGTTTGAAGAAGAGCAAGTGCACGATTCCACCAGAAGCCTTTCAAATTGATATCTTTTGAGATTTTATGAGATGTGGCTGGAATGATTTTTTTGTCGCTTACTTGGGGATCTTGACAACAACTGGTATGGTCAGATGTTAATCTGTATTCGTTTCTGCTCCTACTGTGTGAATTTCAAGGTTGTACAACGTCCAATACGACAGTAACATTTGTCCAAAGTGGAGCTCTGCCGAAATTAGGTCGACTGACTACAAGAAAGTTCTGACAATACTTCGTGAACGCATAAAAAGAAACTTAACGGTTCATGGATTCTTTATCAGGACAACGCTCCAGCCCAGAGCATCCAGAAGTTTTTGGCGAAGCATGGGATTCCCTTATTGGAGCATCCACCTTACTCACCAGATTTAAATCGGTGTCCCTAAGATCAAATTTGCGTTAAAAGGATTAGCCAGATTTGAGTACGTTGATGTTGTAAAGAAAAAAAAACGATGAAGCAACAGTGGAAGATTCGTATGGGGCGGTGTAGAGATTAGAGAAGAGGATGACATGGCCATTGAGTAATTTTGTTAAGAAACATTTTTAGAGCTACAGTTGTAGAGCTACAGTTATACCTCATGAGGGCAGAGTACAGCTGAAGCCAACATTTTTCTCCCAAACAAAGTGCTGATTAAGGCTTTGTAATATCAGTCAATCTTTGATAAAAAAAATAGAATGAAAATTATCATGTTTTTTGGATTATTTTGGATATTGGCTTCAACTTGTTTTCAAATAACAAGTATTTACAGTTAACTTAATCAACAGCAATAGATTTTTTCGTTGAGAAGTGAATGTGCCTCTAAAAGAACCCTTGCCTATGTTGCCTTGTTAGAAATGAAAAAAATAATCATCTATTAGTCCACGCTATAATTTGAAATGTGAAGCGGCAAAGGTGCTTGAGTATTAAATTGCAATCACAAATAAGTGCTGAAGATTAATGAGTAACTACAGGCAACATCAATTCCAGCTCTCATCAGATCATCAGTAAGTTGTAATTCCAACGGAATCTGTCTTGTCTAGCTGCGTGTGCACCGAAATAATGCCTATAATATTCGAATGATAGCAAAATGTATTGAAAACAAAGAAACACATATTACCAAACACGAATGTGGATCAGTACTGAGCTGCAGCCTTAGGAATTCAACCAAAACAAAGCTTGTCCATTGTTTCTACATTGAAACATTTTCAGATTGCACTTTAGAAGAGCAATTAGAGCACAGTAAGAGCAATCACACCAAAGTACTTAGTTTAGTTAGCTTTGAAGATTTGAATTTATTAGACCTCGACCTCTTAATCACTAAGAATCCCTTTACATTGAGTCTTTAACGAATCAAAGGGGTCAATTGAAGAGAATGGAATTGATCAATTGCTTATATAGTTACAGAATAAATATGTGTTAAAAAATTGTGCTTCACTTTGATTTTAATTTTCAGTTGGTTTGATTATTTTCAAAAATACTGATATTCTCAAAGTAATACAAGTATGTTACATAATTGCGAGCAATTTTTTAATTGTACGTAAATATGTGTTTTAGTTTAATGAATATGAATCACCAACAATTTACTTTTCATATTTTGGGCATAAACTCTGGGTAAATACTGAAAAAGTAAATCCGCTTGATAATACGGTGTATTAGACTAGGCAGCGTCAGCATTGCGTGCGAGCGAGAATGTTAAATGAATTAAGATGGCGCAGAAGCTATTTAGGGCATTTAGGGGCGAGGGATTTTACATTCATTCTGCTTTTCGGATTAACTGACTAGCTGCGGAATTTTCAATAAAGAATACCGCAGGACTTCAGGTAATATTGCGAATTACGCGGCGTACAAGAGATAATCATTTTTGATGTGGCTCTTGACATACACACGCTCCAATTTGTTCTATTAACATATGCAGAAACATTTACTTATTTAAAAATATTTTTAATGCCTTTAAACTGCATACTCTTAAAAATAATGATTCATTTATAATACTTTAGATGTAGCGTTTTTATTGTTTATTAATGAGCTAAAGAGAGCTTCTGAATAAAATATAATTTTTTGAAAAAAATGTAAACAAATATAAATTAGGGTAAAGTAGTGCAAACTGGATTTAATTTATTTAGTCTTAAGAGGAAGATGATGATGATTATCGAAAAAATAACGTCAACATCCATCGGCGAAAGGAGATTGAGATTTATCGAAGTTTAAAATTACCCATATGTCGAATTTCTGAAAACGAAACGAAATAACTAATCAGCACAGAGACGCAATCTCCTACCAATAAGCTACCGGTTTGAAAATTCAATTATGCCCAAGTGGAGTACCGTTCCCCGGGGTAGCTACCGCCTCCTCCCCGGGGGGGTTCTAATCCCCTTTGTGCCACCATCATCACGAATTTAGTAGTGCACTTGACGAAATGCGAATGTGTCCATGAATTTTTATTAACTCTTCTAATTGAAACAGAAATATAATAACAACAATCATGGCGGGTAGTGACTACACCTATACGCATTAGACCAACTGCCTTCTGGAATTATACCTTTTAAATTAGGAAAAACAATTCAGAACATTAAATTAAAATCTGGTCGTTTTTTTTTTAATATTTGTGCCAAAAATATTACGTCCTAGGATGTTTATTTTATCACACTTTTCGATGATTATTTGAATAAGTTCCTGTAAATCATTTACGGGCGTTTTAAAAATGGAATTTTTCAAGTAGGGCCAAACAAAGAAATCCAAAGGACTTGAATCGCAAGATCGCGGAGGCCATATGTTTGCCATATTTCTGCTAATTATCCGATCTCCAAAAAACTCTTGAAGGAAATTTAAAGTATCTCCAGTAGCATAGGCCGTTGCACGATTCTGCTGGAAATATCCAAATTGCAACTCGTCATCGTGCAGTTGATTAATAAATGGATGCAACATCTCTTCTCGATATCTAAGTGCTGTTAGTGTGCCATTAAAAAATATTGGACCTATCAATTTTCTCCGACTTAAATCCGAACACCAATTTTTTGTGGATGGAGTGGGGCTTCAATGAAAATATGAGGGTTTTCTGTATTCCAGATCCTCATATTTTGGGAATTAATGTATCCTGCTAAATGGAACCAGGCCTCGTCGGAAAAGAAAGCTTTGTCCAACAAATCGTCATTGTCAATATTGTTTAAAAACCAATGACATTGTTTAAAAACCGATCTTCTTCGCTTTGGATCAAAATATGCCGGAAGCAATTCATGCATGGCAGTCAAACGATAAGGGAACATTTGCAAGTCCTTTCTTAGAATAGTTCTGCAGGTCCCGACAGAAAGATCAACTTGTTGTGACAGGGAACGGATGGAAGTGCGAGGAGCATCAGTCATAATTTGTGTCGCATTTTCAACTACCTCATCAGTTCTTACTTTAGGCCTACCTGTTTTCTAGCCACATTGCCAGTTTCTGTGAATAGTTCTGCAGAGTACTGAAGTTGATTAACAAATTTGTGAGACAGAAATAGAGAAATTTTTCTTGAAATTCTGCAATACAATCAGGAATAGATAGGTCCATTCGCCATTGATTTTTGGGCGTTTCGAAAGTAGGATTCAGCCTTAAAAGATTTTTCTTACAATGTGAAAACCATTGTAAAACCAAATCAATAAAACAATTTTTTTAAAGTTATGTTTGTTTACTCGTCTGTTTTGTGGACGGATCAAGTAAGGAACATACGTGAACATGCGAAAAAATTAGAGCACTCACTAGATGGGAAAACTTTTTGGTACATGTTATTTCCATAATAAGATGTTATGTTATTATCATTATTTTTCCACATGCAAGAAAACTGGTTAGAGAGGCAGGAAATTCCAACCACTTTTGCTCACACCGTAGTTAAAAAGAAGAGAAACAAACATTAATATAATTATGAAAAAATTAAAATAAAACCTAACATTCGATTATACACTTAATTTTTCTCTTTTTAATTTCAGGTCAACTAGATAGTTCCAAAGACTTCTCAGTTTCGGACGGTCTAGGAGGCTTCAATAAAAAGAAGAAAAAGAAGAGACGGCATAGGTAACTACTTACTTTAATTATTTAATTTAATTTAATTTAATTTTTTTAAGTAAAGTTGCCCATGAAAAACAAAAATAATATCTTTGATTATAAGAACAAACCAATTGAGACAACTATAGAGCAATATGTCTCTCATCGGATGGGGAAAAGTCCCCGAAATGAAGTTGGAAATGAGTTTAAATATGAAGAAGTTACCTTCAAAGCAAAAAGGACCTCAAATAATATACCTACAATAAGAAAGATAACAGATATGAAATTACAAAAAAAAATGAGAAGAATAACACTATTTACTATCTACAGATTTGAAGATAATGTTTGACGCGATTAAAAGAGATACTGTGATATTTACGAAAGACATCAAGTTTTACTGTTATTCATGAGTGGAAAGATTCAAAGACATTTTAATTAGTTAAGAATAGAATCAAAATTAACAGTACCGAAAATGATAGTGTAGTGTAGAAATATGCTTAGCAGACAATGATATCCAATGGGTGGACGAGATCTTACTGCAGGCGGATTGGATTGAATTCTGCAAGATAATGCAGAAGTACCCTAAGAGGCCAAATTGTACCATTGACTGCAAGACCGATCCGGAACAGAAGTCCGGTAGGAAGAGAAGGCTTGTAAATTTAGATGACGGACGAAGAGTTCGGCTTAAAGCATCAAAATTTGCAGAGATTCAGATGGACTATGACGAGCTTCTGCGGCAGCATCTGAACGAGAAAAGCTGAGTGAAAGTCGAAGCAAAATGCAAATTGAAAGTTTGATTTAATTTGTTAGAAAAATTGAATTTTGATTTTATTTGTTTTGGAAATTATAAAGTCAATAGTGAGGTTGGGATGTTAATTTAGTTTGAAATTATAAAAGTATTGGTACTCACTGACACGAAAATGTAAAATAAACTAAATAAATGAACAGAAAAACCCAAGCTCTAGAGAAAAGCTAAAAAAATAAAATACAAACACACGCAAGGAAAATAAATAAATAAAGGAAAGTCCGAAAAGCTAAAAATACACAGGAAAATTTTTGGCTTCTCCAACATGGGACCATAAACAATATACATACATAATAAGGCTAGTTCAACATGAACTCTCAATATACAGCAATATATCAAAATATAAATTGAGAAGACATAAAGTTCACGAGAAATTAATAAAAAATCAACAGCTAAAATCCAAATAAAAAGCGAAAGATCTTCTAATATGAAAAGAAACTTACGTGAAGAGTCAGTTTATGAAAAAGTAGATAAAAAAAGAACAACAGAAAAAACTTATTATAGATAAGATAGATGAATAATAAAGTAATAAAAGAATAAAAAGTAAAATCTAGTGCATACTTGGCAAGAACAAATACAACAACTCAAATTGACTTTAAAAGAAGTAAAATACAGATCAAATGAGAATAAAATCGATGCTGACATAAACATTGAAATCAGAAAAGGCACAAGAAAATCCCTAAACATAAAAATATTGAGAAAAAATGGGAAAAATCATAAAAACTCGAATGCTGCAAAAATAAGATACTTAATAAGGATAAAGTAAAAAAAATTAGGAAGTACTAGGACAACAGTAAATAATGAAAATAATAGAAAATAGATAACTAAGTGGGTTTGACCATGTTGCTAGGATGGACCTTGAAAGACTGGTTAAACAGAAAAAAACAAGGGCAGAAGAAAATGAAGACCAAGATAATTATGGACAATTATAGATAGAAGAACGAGGAGGGATGAAAAATCGAAGAGTTGAAAAATAGTACAAAAGAAAATTGATTGTCAGTGGTTGTCATCGAAAAGTTGATGGAATCGTCACAAATATCTTGTGTTTTTGTCGGCTTTTAATTCATTTGACAAATAGAATACACATTACACATCTTGCTGCACAAAGCTGAAAGCAATTACGACCATTTCAGAATATTAGCTTCTTTGCCATCGTGTCAAAAAATAACACTGACCAATTTCTTTTTGCTCGCGACTGTACAGGTGCACAAGGGAAGAAGAAAAAGATTACTTCTTGAAACCTTATAAATTCGACAACTTTGAGAGAGCTTTAAATTAAATCAAAGATATTATTTTTTATTTTCATAGCTGACTTTTATTAAACAAAAAGCTTTATGATCGTATTACCCAGCAATTATTTTTAGATAAAAATTAACACTGGAACTTTTGTTTTATTATTAACTTTGAGTTTATTTGCGATAAAGTTCTAATTTTAAACATACCAACAAATAAAATAAATAAAAGTGAAGACCAAGTCAACCATTCTACCTAACACTACACTCACCAAATACTTTCTCTTGTTTTATTTAAAAGTTAATTTTTTTCACAATTTTTCAAGAAACATTGATTCAGGAATACTTTGCTTTTAACTGAGTTAAATACAGCTTATGCTCAGCGCTTGACATATTGATTTTATTTTAATTCTAAAAAGCAACTATACTGAAACTACTTTTCAGTTGTCCATTAAAAATATATGCGTATTTTGAGGTAATAAAGATGAAAATTTCCATAGTGTTTATGTGTATTTACCCCCCGTATTTAAACGGGGATAGAGGTGTGTAACATATTTAACTACCCTTGGTGGGTGTGTGGCAGGACGATTTTCACGAGCTACCAACTGGAGGAACTGGAGAAGGCCTTCAAGGACGCACACTATCCAGACGTCTACGCCAGGGAAATGCTAAGCCTAAAAACAGACCTTCCAGAAGATAGGATACAGGCAAGTAGTAACTTTCGCATTCTCTAAATAATTACCTAGGTACCCTCTTTCTTTTGTTTGCACCCCGAATTTTTGACAAAGTATTTTTGACGTATTTTTTGAGCGTACACAAAACGCGGAGAGTGCTTTGATTTGCAAGACGTCCTATAGATTAATCCGACTCCAGTATTTGGCAAACAAAGGAACAGAAGCGAAGCCAACTATTATAAATCATAGAGAATAGGGTAAGCGCAGCCCACTAATTATCCTGCGAGTGCATAAAACATCTAAAAGCGCCTCGACTTGAATGTAGTTTGGTGGCTTGGCGATTGGGCTCGCTGCTGTCGCCATGTGTGATTGGCCGATCCCGTGCCGCCCACTAATGGCTGCCGAACAGCTCCAACAGATGAATGTGGCAAGTGTTTAAATATGGAATTATGTCCTCGTAATACTGTATTTACTGTCCGTCAGTCAAACTTTGACCATTGTACTCGATCCGTGAATGAATTAAACGAAGAAACGTTGGGTGACGCAGCGGAAAACTATGTACAAGTGAGAGTGAAAAAATTTGACGTAACGCGCATGGTTAATTTCAAATTATTTAAAAAATAAAAAAATGAATAATTTTATCGTATCGATAGCTTCAAATTAAATAGAGAAAAATTAATTCATTAATTTTTTTTTAATAGTGAGTTGACAATGTTGTTTGTAAATACCTATTATTATGAGCGAATAATTTATTAAACCATAAAGGAATTGGAAGAGGGCACACTCTGCGTTGAATTGCTTAAAAGTGGTCGGCCGAAAATTTGGACCCACGTAAGGAAACAAAGACTGATTCCAAGCTGTTAAAGACAAAGTTGGAGTTTCACACTGAAAATTAGCTCGAAGATCACTATGACGTGGTTTCGAAAAAGAAGAAAGGCAGCAGTTAGAAAGATTTTATGCGCTAAGACGTATCTAATTTATCAATAAACTGATTGTAATGAAGGATTAGAAATATTTCACTTTAGAGACGAAGAGAAACGATGGTTTTTAAACTGACGATATAAAAGCACGCCAGACAATGTCAAATTTAAAGATAAATCCAAATTTGAGGACAAATTTTTAGTGTGCCACTTCTCAGGCCAGATTTGTCTCCTAGCCGTACATTGGTCGTTTTCGAGGAGGAGCCTTAATTGCGCAACTACGTAAAGCGTCTTTCAATAGAGGTGATAGATTTTTCAAGAGAGATCACTCGGTTCTTGACATATTTTGTTTTACTTCCGGGTGTCAAAATATTCAATATAGTTTGCAGTTCCATCATGCAGCATTTGACGCTTCCCGATCCTTTAGAATTCTTTCTCTTCCCATAAATTCCCCAAGCTCTTAGAACTTGTCGGGGAGGGGGCTGCGACCGACTTGGTGTTATAATTTCTCCTTCGGCATTCGCCTTACAAACTGGGGAAACGCAGAAAACCCAGTTCAAAGGAGCCGGCATGAATCCTAACACGGTCCGAGCCATGAGAATTCTATCTCCCACATAGAACCCACAGGAGAGGATCGAACCCACGCCTAAATAATTTCCCCCCAATCGTCAAATCCGTTGCCAGCGGACTGAACCACTCGGCTACCAAACTACCTAAGAAATTTAAAAAATATTACCAAAGTTCGAGATTAGTTGTGGGTGCTCAGCGTTTGTTCACCAGAGAATAGGGTTGCCGTCACCATTTCTCTGCGCACTGCGGAAGAGTTTTAGCGTTCACTTGACAGGACAATAAGCTACAAACAAGACAACGAAAAGCGCGAAGTGTGGAGAATATCGCAGCTGCAACGGCCCATAGCTGATGATTTGTCGATTTCACGACGATCGCAACGATTGGGGCTTTCTCAGATGTCAACTTGAAGAATTTTGCGTAAGGATTTGGGCCTACATCCTTACAAAGTCGTACAGACTCGAGAGCTGAAACCAAACGATCACAGATTGCGTCGGAAGTTTGCTGATTGGGTCCTTGAGTATTTGGAAGGTGATCCTGATTTCGGCCAAAAAATCATCTTCTCAGAGGAGGCGCATTTTTGGATCATTGGCTTTGTTGACCAACAAAATTGCCGTTTTTAGTGCGAGTGTTACATGAAATGCCGTTGTATCCCGGAAAACTCACTATTTGGTGTGATTTATGGCATAGCGGCGTCTTCGGACTTTATTTCTTTCAAAATGAGGAAGGAAGAGCTGTAACCGTCAATGGCGACAACTATAGAGCTATGTTACTCGAATTTCTGTGGCCAGAACTTGAGAACATCGACATAGAAGAGATGTGGTTCCAACAAGACGGCGCTACGTGCCATACAGCTCGATTTTCTGAAGGATAAGTTTGGTGATTGGATCATCCCACTACGAGGTTCTGTGAATTGGCCACCGCGGTCATACGATTTGACACACCTAGATTATTAAGAAGCCAAGATTGATATTTCAAACCATCTTCGTTTTATTTAAAATTAAAATCCTATCACTCTTAATGAAAGACCCTTTATTCAAAGGTCCGTCCCTAAATACATGTCACGCCAATGACGATATAATGTCTTGGCCTGATCTAGCTTCGTGCCATTATGCAAGAGTATCTAGAAACTAGTGTAACAAACAACCTAGACTTTGTTCGTAAATCAGATAATCCTCCCAATATATGTTGGGCTCGGCCAATATAGGAATTTTGGTCAATATTGACAAGAAAAGTATACGACAAGGAATGGGAAGCTGGAAATACGATGTCGCATTTATCAAAAAAATTCGAAAAACTGATCTGATTTTGTCCAGCTGATAATGGGATAAGTGAGAAGAAAAATAAGGACCATTGAAGATAATGGCCCACTATGAACAATTTGAATGTTAAATATAAGTTTTGTAACATTTAGTTTAAAAAGTAAAAGCTTTTAGAAAAATATATCGGAAAGCATTTATCTTTTAAAGCAAGCGGTATTATGATTTGGGTGCTGTGGTTGATCTTGGCCATGCTGCAGAAAACGCAAATAAATTTAAATTATTATTCAAAATTTTGAAACAAATTAGAAAATATTTCTTAACTTAGCTTTAAATAATTTCCCGTCAAGTGTAAAGAAGTCTCGTCAAGAATTTACATTTTACCTCTTCTTAATTAAATTAAACTCGCAAAGATAGCTTCTCTGGTAGTTAGCAAGAATTTTACTAACGAAGTAATTATCTGGTTGCTAATAGAGGGCCATGAAAGTTTTGTTCTGACATTCAGTTGTTTAGCGCGACTAATGACGTAACTTGAGCAGAAAGACTGCTTAGTTTTAATGAACTCGTGCCTCATCTCTTAATAATTGTTAATTATTGGGGAGAGTTGCGGCGGGATATCAATGCGCATTGGGCAATCGTTAATCGAAAAAAAAAAACTGATTTTCGTTTCCCATTTTAACGGGGCCTTCCGTCTTGTTATAAATGCATTTAATACGTCGTATTCACATTACACAGAACAATTAATAATAGATAATTATATTTTTTTCGGTCACTCTTTTAATGCACCAATTTCAGTTTTTTGGATAAAAAGTGACTACGTGGAAGGCGTAATATATACAGAGTGGAACAAAATGATTCTCATCTAGTTGTATTACCCATGTAAAAATACGAAATGCCCCTCTACGGAAATAAAAAGTTAATTTATTGAGGAGGGATGATATAAATGCAAAATTGAAATTGAAAAGAAAGCCAATGAAAGTAAGTCACAGCAAGTGCTGCAATATATCCGGTGTTATCTCGTTGGATTTTAATGTAATTCTTACAATCAGGTCTTGCAAATTATTAATTATTTCTTTGTGGATCTCATTTTTAAGAAAGCCAAATATAGAGAAGTCTAACGAGGTGAGGTCTAGTGACCTTGCTGGTCAAGTTCCCCTGCTTAAAATTCGGCCAGGAAAAAATTTCCCGAGTAGTACGAGCTTTGGCTCAATCTTGCTGAAAGTAACCATTTTCAAATTCAAATTCATCAGGATGCACCTGCTCTAAAAATAGGGTCAACAACCGTTCCCTATAACATTGACCATTGATTATATCGTGGAAGAATATTAGCCCTTTTGATTCTAGGGGGGATACAGCTAACCATATTCCTATCTAATAGGATGTAAAGGAGCCTCAAGGAAATTGTGGGGATTAACAACAGTACATGTACAGTAATTTTGTTTGTTTTGTCCACTTAAATGGAACCAATTTCGAGAACGTCGTCGTTGTTTAAATTTTCTTGAAAAAAGTTGCAATACTGCATTCGACTGTTGTGATCTCTCGGCAAGATTTTTTGGACTAAGATACTTTTTACGGATGCACGTGTAGATGGTGCTTCAGAACTCTTCTAACGGTGATGTTGGGACATTTTCGTTAGAGCAAAAATACGACGTGAAATGTGGATTTTCTGCAACGAGCTCTTCCACTTGTTCGACGGCACTTTGGTCAGTTTGCGGACTTCCAGTGGATTTTCCCTTCATCACGCTTCCCGTTCAGTGGAATCTCGGAAACCTAAGCAAACACCGTGCTTTGCATTCAAGAAGAGAATACAATTTCCATTCCGCATGTCCACCTCGGAAATAAGCTTCAATAATGAGTGTTTTCTTACAAGATATTATTAATTTGACTGATTTAGATATTTATTGACAGAATTAGCTAATTCAAAAAGATTGTAGTGGCACAGGAAAATTTGCAAGTAAAAAATTCGAAAGGAAGGGTTTCTCAATAAGAACTTGAATCTTAAGTGAGAGAAAAAAAGACAGCATTTAAATGATGATCTTTGAAATTTTTCTTAATTCATAAAGACTAAATGTTGACGTTAAACATAAAATAAAATATCAGTAAAATTTTCGACAAAATTTTGGAATGCGTTTTGGAGGAAAAGCGGCTGAATTTCGTGAATGTTGCCTTCAATTTCTTCTTTGAGTTGTCGAACCGTCTCAGGGTGGATCGCATAGACCTTACTTTTCAAGAAACTCCAGAGGAAGAAATCCAAAGGGGTTAATTAAATCGCAACTTCTTGGCGGCCAGTTTTGATTCCCAAAACGAGAGATAACACGACCTGGGAATTTCGTTTGCAATAACGTCATTGTTTCGCGTGTAGTGTGGCAGGTTACGCCATCCTGTTGAAACCACCAGTCGTTCATGTCCAACTCATCCAATTCCCACTACAAAAAATTGTCAACATGGTACGGTAGCAAACGCCATTGACAGTCAAGGAAGCACCATCATTGCTTTCAAAAAAGTACGGTCCGATAATCCCTCCTGACCGCAAAGCACACCAAACTGTTACTTTTTCAGGATGCATGGGACGTTCTTGAATGGCATGTGGATTCTCTGCTCTCCAGATTCTGCTTATTGGCGTAACTGTTTAAGTAGAAGTGCGCCTGATCACTGAAGATGATTTTTTTATGGAATGCGTCGTCAACTTGCAGTTGTTCCAAGGGCCAATTCCTGAAGTTTCTGCGCTGTCCATGATCGACCAGTTTCAGTTCTTGAGTCAATTGGATTATATAGGCATGAAAATACAAACCTTTTTAAAATTCGTTGGAGAGTACTGCGTTTGATGTTTAATTCCTGGGGGCGATGCCGAATGGAAGTGTTAGGTTGTCCTGTGACACTGACATTAACGGCGACGATGTTTTCGGCCAATCTTCCGGGACGATAGCTCTTAAAGCTTCTCTCTTCTTTTAATGAAAACGTTCTTTCAAATTTCTTTAATAAATTTTCATTAGCAGGCAATGACGGACAATTACGCAAACCAAATTGATACGTAACATGCTAATTGTCACTCTAAAATTCTGTCTATTTTTGTAATGAGTCTTCACGGTTAACAAACGTTCTTCTAAAGTGTAACGCGGCATTTTCGTAAATGTCAATATTTTCAAATAAATGCAATCAAATATAGTTGCCTATACATGTGACAAACGGAAATGGCACGCGATTCAAAATTCAAGTTTTTTTTGAGACACCTTTTTATAACTAGATGAGAATCATTTTCTGCAACTTTGCTTAACTGATTGGCAAACTAGGATCATCCATTTGATAGATGTCAAGTTAGTGTTAATACAAAAGTCTATGATATAAATAGTTGGTCATAATTCGAAAACAAAAATTGACGCGAGATGTAAATTACTACTTGTAATTTATTACTAGAGGTTATTAGTACACGAAAGTGTGAAAAACAGAATCAAGAAATAGTAATACACTTTAAAAACTTTGGTCAAACTTGTTTATTTTTGAATGCGTATAAGACTTCAAAAATTTGATATTTTTTTAAATGTATGGTACTTATTGCTGATTACAGTATCAAACCAACTTGAGGATGGAACATTTACAAACAGG
The DNA here is from genome assembly GCA_039766575.1 of Serrognathus titanus. Classification (NCBI taxonomy): domain Eukaryota; kingdom Metazoa; phylum Arthropoda; class Insecta; order Coleoptera; family Lucanidae; genus Serrognathus; species Serrognathus titanus. Next base: position 8,061,308 of record CM077912.1, read on the forward strand.
CTGGTAGAACAATTTTCTATTATATATATTTTGTTAAGTTTAGTCTAAATTATATAATTCAATTTAATAAAGACCCGTAAAAATTTTAATTACAATTTTACCGAATTAATTCGATAGAATTTACTTTATATTAGGGCATATCATGGACGTAATTCTAATGTATACTGTCATCAATGAATTGACCTTGCAGAAGCATAAAAGAAAAACTACCCGAGTTTGCCCCATTTGACAAAAAAAAAAATTTTTGAAAATGGGTCAGTATACCGAAGAAATTTCATTTTATTTTATTTCTGTGTTCGAATGCTTTCTCATGTCTAGAGTATAAACAACAACAATAAAACAAATAATTATGAGAAAGTACATTGTAACATATACCGGGTGTAGAATTGTTTTCCCAGACATAGGATTTTTGGCGTAAAAATAAGGAATCTTAATTTTATTTCCTCTCCTAACAATTTTACAGTAAATTAATTAAGATAAAAATTATGCAGAATTAAAATTAAAATTTTATTCTTATTCTCAAGTACTGAAATAAACGGTAAAAAAGATTTTTTTAATACGAAAAAGTAGCTGTAGCTATGAAATTTTACAGAAACTGAAGTATTTTTATGTATCAAATAATTACAAAAGTCAAATTCCATTAGCTAGTGCTACGGTTTAGCATTATTTTGCGTAAATTACCTAAGAAAAAAGCTATGCCCTTTGACAAAGATGTTTTAAATTTATTAAAGTCACCAGATATCAGACTTCATTTGGAATATGATAGTTCAACATCAAATAGCGGCAATGAATCAGATAATTCTTGAAATAAATCTTAAACGCCATATTTCGACATCATTAACAACTAATCAATTTTAATATTTATAAATTATTATCAAAATTATATTAATTTTATATTTTTTTATTATAAAAATTAATAAAATCTTTTTTGCCAAAACTTAGTGTGCTTGGCCCCACTGTGCAGCAGTTGAAATGCAAAACAAAATGCATAAGTAGTTTAATAAATAGTGCAGTTGCAGAAGTATAGATTCAAAATGTCATTAAAAGGCACAAATTAACAGTGCTTTCTTAATATGTTGACTTAATATGTCAGTGGAATATGACTTACCTGTTATGCTTTATGAGCTCGTTACTGTAGGCGAATATTAAGTAATTAAATTATAAAAAGTGTCTTACTTATTGCGAAAAAGATAAACGATCATTACGATCCTCCATAATCTCAAGGAACCGGAAAATTACTTCGAGTTATAAAAATTTTGAGTTAAAAAAAACAACCATCGTACAAAGAATAACTAATTCTCAGTTAGTATCATTAATTTCAACAAAACAAAAACAAGGTACAGCTTGGCAGTATCGTTAATCATACATCTCCTATTTAACCTGAAACCACATTTAAACGAATAAATAATCCTTTAATCTTCAGGTTGCCAATATTTAAATGAGCTTCAGTCTTGTATGATAATTTGTCTGGTAAGAAGGTACGTTTCTGAACTTTAATCGTGATTTTGTTTAGCTTAGAGACTCTTCTTCTCTTTTGAGTTAAGTATGTAACATAATCCATTCAAATTTTGTTGCAATTAGTTTCAACATAAGTTCACTGAGATGTTTTAGAGTCAAACTTATATGGGCGAATCTGAGTGCGCTTGTTTCCGATTTTAGCCTTTTTTATGGTGTTTATAGAATGGCTACTCATATTCCAAGAATCGAATTACCTGATATCTATATCTATATATTTTCAAACGGTAAAACGAACAGATTTGAGAATGTCTTGAAGTTAATTTAATTAATTTTCCTGAAGTTATCAGGGAAGCTTTGCCATCACCTTCAACGAATTCCATCCCGCCTACACCTGGAAGACCTGCAAAAGGCTCTGTTGAACGTTGAGTTGTCAGACAACGTTATGAAACACATCAAAGACGTTTTGAGCAGTCTGTGTCGGCAAATTGAGTTGAGATGGCAGAAATGTGCTTGCTTCATTAAAAATAATGGAGAATGGCTTGAAGTTAATTTAATTAATTTTCCTGGAGTTATTAGGGAAGCTTTGCCATCATCTTCAATGAATTCCATTCCTGGAAGACCTTCAAAAGGCACTGTTGAATGTTGAGTTGCCAGACAACCTTATGAAACGCATCAAAGACGTTTTGAGCAGTCTGTGTCAGCAAATTGAGTTGAGATGGCAGAAATGTGCTCGCTTCATTAGGAATTAATGGAGAATGGCTTGAAGTTAATTTAATTAATTTTCCTGAAGTTATTAGGGAAGCTCTACCATCACCTTCAACCAATTCCATTCCTTCTACACCTGGAAGACCTACCTTCAAAAGGCTCTGTTGAATGTTGAGTTGCCAGACAACATTATAAAACGCATAAAAGACGTTTTGAGCAGTCTGTGTCAGAAAATTGAGTTGAGATGGCAGAAATGTGCTCGCTTCATTAGGAATTAATGGAGAATGGCTTGAAGTTAATTTAATTAATTTTCCTGAAGTTATTAGGGAAGCTTTACCATCACTTTCAACGAATTCCATCCCTCCTACGCCTAGAAGACCTTCAAAAGACTTTGGTGGATGTTGTTCGAAAACTAAATGGATGAAACTCAAAAAAATTGTGCAGATAAGCCCATAAGAAAAAAGCAAGGGCTCTTCAAATGAAATTTCGTAATCTAGAAAAGAAATAATATAGGAATTGGTATCTAATCAAGGTACCACCATAAGAAAGCTGCCCATGACTATGGATGCTAATCTTTCCAAGCAACTCGGATTCATAAGGTACTCCACCATGGGAAAACTTGTTATTGCGTCTTTCAGTTGGATAACTTTCAGAAGAAACGAGGACAATAGAAAATATAAGGAGCAAATTACTTCAAATTTATCTCCACCTTATAGCTCCATTAAACAAACAAAAAGAACTGCTTGCTGTAACGGAAATCTTAATCCAAACTCAAAGATGACGTATAGCTCAAGAGTAGGTGTTTCAAAGGACACCGAATTACACTTACACGAGCTAATGTCGACCAATTAAATTTATGTTTGCTAAACAATCGGCAGAATTAATTTCCGCAAAAGCAAATGTCACTAACAAACATCTGCTTTAATTTCAGCTCGAGTCACTGTTGCTTAAAAAAAGCTCTTCGTTATGCTTGTGTTAATTTGAAACATGATGGCGAAGCTATCTTACTCTTCATCCCAAACCTGCTTTTTGTACAAAGCGACTCCAAAAGATACGAATTGATTTGATATTCTTGAAAGCAAAAGCAGAAATGAAAGAAAAGGCTTTGGCATTTACTTTTTATGGATGAGGTTCATAGAATGTATATGACTACCTGTAAAGATTTGGCAAGTCAGAAATACTGCAAATTAAAATAATGAATTGGGTCTTTTGGATAAATTCATGCGCAAGTGGCAGGTAACCCTAATTATGGAAAGACAGAATGGCGATGGCATTACCCACCAAGTAGCATGCATCATCGAAAACTTGTTATTGCTACTTTCGATTGGTCATCTTTCAAAAGACTCGCAAAGAACAAGAAGCAATAACAATAGAAAATGTGGAAATTTTTTCACGAGAAAAACCTCACGAGTTGACCTTATTCATAGATTGCTAGACCTGATGCTTTCAGCCAGACTACGACATATTCCCAAAAAGAAAAAGGGGATTAAAACCTTTGAGGTTCTTTCTCCTTTCAATATCTACATCGAATATCACAGTAAACTCTATAAGTGATGCAAGAAGTTCAGACGAAAGGCGAGCGGAATTAACTTCCTTCTTCTTCCGATGGACCTATCAACCAACATTGCAAAGAAGAAGGAAGATATTCTTCCTTTTTCTTCTTCTTAATAGTTTTCTTTACGTTATAAAATATTCCAGTTTTAACAGGAAAAATTGTGCAATTTTATAATTTGCTAATGACGACACTGCGAGAGGGTGTTCGATAACGTTCGATAAAATAAAGCGTCGCCAATGTTCTGCAACGAAGACGTCCCGAGGGAGGCGGTGGAGCAAAAATAAATTTAGGCCGGCGCGATATCAACATTCATGCGTTTGATACAAATCTCGAGGGGGGGCACGACTCCCAAACCCAGTTGCGTGATTAATACTTGGCACTCTCATTGGCCAAATTGATTGTTATGGGTCTAATGCGGCTTAAATGTTTTATGTGCGATACATACTGCAAAACATCTGTTTCAATCACAATTTATCATAAAATACGAGTATTTTACTTTTATGCAAGTATATTAAAAACAAGTTGAAGCAGTACTGCATATTACAATAAATACTTTTTGTATTACATCGATTTATTCGATGAAATAAAAAACAAAAAAATTTTTTTGACCAGAAGTATCCGTTAAGCATGTGTACTTTAGCAGATTAAATTGATCCCAACGATGTAACTATATAATGTTTGTGCTTGAGCCAGAAGTTTGGACAATATAGAGGAACGTAGCTCTTCAACTACAATAGCCATTGTACTTTTACAGCCCACTTCTTCACGAGAAGCTGCTGACATCGTTGAAAAACCTCGCTCGTAACACCACACAGTTCATGCACTCACTGAAAAGTCAAGAAATTTATGTTTTGCCCTTATTCACCTTTCACACACACACAAAAAAAAGAAGAATTCGGTCTTAAGCGCTATGGCAACATTTAATTTCTCGCCTTGCAACGAATTAAGACGTCGGTAAAGAGAATTGTGTAGTTAAGCGCTCTGAAAGCAACACACTTCATTCTACTACGTGCATGTAAATTTGGTGCAGTTTCTTGCTCCATTAATTACATTAGAGTAATTAGAATTAACCGCAACGGTAAGCTACGTGTTGTTTATTATACTCATACGGATTATTTCAAATTTGATGACTGTGGATTCTAATACAAACATCTTTTCAGTTACACGATTTGGATTTCCACTAGATTTATTTATTTTGGGTAAAAAATTCTCTCGTAATATCTAACGTGAATTTCATAATAACATCCAAAATGGAAGCGATTTGATTGTCCTGCAAAAATGTTTAGTTGTTAATTACACCTAAACACACAATGGCAAGCATATCTAACTTTATTCATTAAGCAACAAACTGTAACACTTGTAAATTAATTTCGGAGTAATGCCCTAATGACTAGTTGTGTTCCCTAAGGGTGCAAACCCCAAAATACATCCTAAACATGTATATGTCGTGTTTCCCCTAACTTTACCACCCCATTCGCACGCTAAACTGCTTGTAAAACTGTTACTCATGTTAACAACATCGATAATCACGTTGTTTGTAATTTATTCCGCGCGTATTCTCCTAGTGTTTAGATTTAACAAATTTGTTCGAGTAGTAAGTAAGAGAAAAATGATTTGCGTTTACACAAACGTTATTTTCCATTTTATCCAACGGTTTATTGTTTGCACGTTATCTGTAATTAGAATTTCGTGATTTTTAGCAATCTCTTCCTAACAATTCAGCGTGACAATTTTTATTTTCGCCGGCTTCACGCTGCGATTCGATATACTAACAAATTGCTGTTGGCAGATCAATCCTGGCAGCTTTATTCGCCAGGAAAAAATGTTATTCGCCGGCGACGTGAGCGAGGACTTTATTGTGGGGACGCAAAAGGACGAAATTTCGTTGATGGGGCGGCAGCCGGGCGTATGTTTTGGACAGGCGGCGGAAAATAAACTAAATACAATGCAGCAACGCGTGCACAGTTAATAATTGGATAATTTGAGTGAATTTCCGTTTTTGTTGCCCTTATTTTATTTTAGGCGGAAGCGAATTATCACTTTGATTTAATTAATTCTCTTTGAATACAATTAAATCTCTTCAAAACATTTATTTATGAAACACAAAAAAGCAAATATTTATATGGCCTCGATGCAAATCATTTTATGGGATCCTACAAATTGACAAAACTACGTTATTACGAAAATTTTTCTCTAAAGTAGTTAGTTTCTAATTTTCCTGAGGGTGGGACACCAAAATCAATTTCATATGGTTTACTGGAAAGGTTTGAGCAATGCAGGGATGGCTGCATTTCTGAAAATACCAGGTCGTCCAGTTTCTGAAAATCGATGAGACTTGAAACGTTGAATTTCGAAGATTTACAAAAAAAGGACCCAAATATTACAGAAATGAATGCAGCTACTAAATGTGGTATGTATATTCAACACATACTTGCACCAAATTAATGTAACAGAGTTAATTATTAAAAGCTATGCAAGCAAGTAAATTCCTCATTATCAGAACGATCAAAAATCAAGAGCCTATATGGCTGAGCACCCTTAAAACCTTAACAGATTTTTGTTTTGCACTGAATTCAAATCATACGTATATTCCTAGAAGAAAATACTGCCATACCATCTACAAATCAACCATTCCAATTGAAGGTACCCTGATAATAATTAAGAAGTATATGATGTGGCAAGCCATGGATGAAAAAGGGAATGAACTTATTTAAAAGAAAGTGTCAGAAAGAAGTCGATTCCCTTCATCTCTGGACGTGATATTCCCTTCTGGCTCCCTGTCATTACACTACAGAAATCGTCGATGAATTGAAGTCTCAAAATATCGATTTTATATAAAAAGAAAGACAATAATGCTCTAAATGTGCCTCGAACTTTATGGGCTTTATGTAAAGGGGAATACAGGAAACAACAAGAACCTTCATATTATGTTTCATGAATATGTTAACTACTTTTGTATATGTCTCTTTCTGTACTATATGCAAAAGAAACTCATTTATTGGTATTATTTTCATTACGAATGTTCTGCTTATGGTATTTGTTAATGCATCTCGTTGATTGTGTGCTCTGAACAGCCGTCAGTATTTGCTGTATTGGTACGTTGTCTCAGTATTATTTCTGATCTAAATAGTAAAGTTCTAAACGTGGTTTACTTTGCTTACTGTGTTCTATTTAAAGTTTGGAAAATGCTGTACATACAAACGCCTTGCCGCTAATGCGTTTTGCCCACTTTCACCGTACACTAGAATCATGTCAACAATCTCACTATTTGTAAATTCTGGCATTTTTTCAGTAAATTTCCGTGCAACCACCTCAACGTACACCTTGAAACTACCCGGCCCGGCCGGCGATGACTAACAATAAATTACATCACTCATATTCTTCGTAAACATCATAAACTTAAACCAGAGACGTTCAAACGGTTTAACCGTTCGACACAATTATTTATTTTCTCGAAAATTTAATACACTTTGTTCAATAAAAAATGGTTCATTCTATTCATTTTCATGCAAACTTTCATTGCTTAATTTATTTTCATGAAGTTACGAAACACCCTGTATATAAGCAAATTCTACAATTCTATTCTTTAATAAAAAATATTTGTTATTTATTTCATGTTAAAATTGGTTTGTATGTATATATTTCTGAAAATCAGAAATGTATGCACAACAGAACTGAGTAAGTGCTGAAATTACACTAAATTGAAAATTAAATTACCGTACACTAGGGATGGGACATCGATCGATCAACATCGATGTTAGACATCGATGTTAACATCGAAAGTGCATATCGATGTTCAAGAAAACATCGACCGCCGGACATCGATGTTTGCTAACATCGATATTGAAATTCGAAATAAATGAATGAAGAATCAACATTATATTTTATTAATTTAAAGAAAAACAGTGGTAGTTTCTTTTTAATTTTAAGACAGATAATAAAAAATAAATAACGGTACTAAGTGTTGTCATATTAAAATTAATAATTAAAAAAGTATTAAGCTAAATTTCCCAAAATGTTTTATTAACTGACTGTAAGAATAATATTTGTGATAATTTTTTTCCCTTAAGCCGGTTTCTCGGTTGTGTGAGGGTTTGTCCTGTTCAGCGGGCACTGATGTTCCTACAACTGTTAAAAATTTAGTGGCAATTTTTGATAACTTAGGATAACTTTTTTTGTTTGTTTTCCAAAATTCCAAAGGATTCGCCTTGAGTGGAATTACAAAGCTGTTTCAGATATGAAGAGAGTTCACAAAGATCAGTCTCCTGAGTTTGTAAATTAATATCTACAAGTCATTGGTGATCTGCCCACAAATTAAAAAGATTCAGATAATTATTTTCAAAATAATATAACATAGGTAAATATAAATTTACCTGCAGCAGGCTTCAATTCAACTTGCTTAACTGATTGAATGTTCTGAACATATGAAGTCTCTTCCATTAGATCATTTATCAGCTTATTATATTATATTATATTTAATAAAAACATACCAGTTTTTAAATGAAAGTGAATCATTCACCACTTAACGCGCAATAATGTCATCAAATATGACTGATTATCAGGGCAAGGATAAATTTATTTTAAAGCCACGCTCCGCCTAGTATCCAGATGCGGCTCGTTGTATTAGCGCCTTAAGCTTCGGTCTGTTAGAACCGTGCGCGACGCATAACTTACGCGTTTTCTTAAGTATATTGGCTGGGCAATTTTTATTTAAAAATCTGCTTACGCCCTCCAGAACTAGTTTAACGCCAGAAAATTTAGAAAAAATGTTAGTCATTCAAGCAAATAAATCTATTACTCATCCTCCGTTATAATTTATATTTATTGGTATTTTGCAGAACTCAATTTTATGAGTAAAATTTACAAACTTTTATAAAATGTTCGCACAGATTTCATAACAATAATTTCCATTTTCTTTAGAAAGAACCCTAATAGTAAATATCAAATAAAATTAACGCGCACGGCTCTGATTTTGTTTTCATAAAAATAGTCGTTGAATTCGTCCGCCACGCCCGTAAGTGCGCCGACGAAATATTCTACGCTGCGGATATCAACTGTCAAGAGAGGGAGTATCTTGGTCGACTAGTGTTTTAGTTTGTAACACCGTCAACTGAAGTGGTCCCAACTTATGCGAGTGCGAAAGCATTGGAACTACGAATGAGTGACGTTCCGCCTCTTTCATAAAAAATAACTCCATCCGGGCCCTGCTGATTATCCAGGAATGTTTTACTTGTAGATTTAAATTAGGTTTCTGTAATACAGGAACCACCCAGTACTCGATAATAAAGGGCACTAGATTTTTTTCATTTCCAGACATTCTAACGTCACTCTGAATTCAGATGCGGTTCGATGTTCGATGTTTTCATCGTAACATCGATGTTCGATCGATGATAATAAATTGTAAACATCGATGTCAAATATATCGAACATCGACAGTAAAATATCGATGTTGAGTAATCATCGATGTTTATCGCCCATCCCTACCGTACACCTTGAATTCACACAAATTTTAAATACTACTTTAATAATATGAAAAATTTTCTACAATTTATGGGCTTATTCAAACTAATTAGATTTCTAATTAAATTCGACTAGGATGCGTTATTGAGTTATCTTGTATTTCGCAAACATAATCAGTTGTCTAATTCAGTAATCCGCAACCCGGCAGACAGATTAGTATTTTGGTCAATTGACGCGTTGATCGGCTTATCGTTCTACAGGATTACAAGATTCGTCCTGCAACCCTTTATCCTTTCGTTCGGACATTCCTGGCGTGCGTGGCTGCGTTCCTGTGTGCCTATACAAATAAGTTCTGCTCGGATTCCGTTCAGACACAAATCCAGTATTCGCCAGGCAGATTGTCACAGAAATAGTTAATCTAGGGCTGAGCTGCAGTCTTTGTCCATTAGTCAATTATTTCGCGTGCCTCGGGCCAGACTTTATCGAATTTATTTTATTCGTAACACGTCGGGTAATCATTTAATCCAGAGGGAAAATCGCAAAACTTGAAGAGGTTTTTAAATAAAAAATTCACTGCCCTAGAGTACCTTAAGTTTGTATTATTATTGCAAGCAGTGCAGGTAAATCGAAGACTCTATAAAGTTTAAATTTGCAAAAGTAGAATGCTAATATATTCCGATGGTCGGCCAGTAAACTTCTTAATTTCCAAATCAATTTATTTCGGAATGAAATACCTCGCTATTGATTTACGATTAAGAGAACCTCGTTGAATAATTCAGGATTAGTCGAATCCGTAATGAAAGAATGTTAAGTCCTCGTTATTCAATTCAATATGAATGGAACGACACCTCGAACTAATAAAGAGCCGGGGCTCTGGTACTCACTCTGCATTGATCACGAGCGTTAAGTCTATGAATGGACAGTGGAGACTCGTCCTTTTCATAAGGGGTAATATTCTCAAGGAAGATTAAGTACAAATTTTACGAGTATCCAGTGATGTGTGTGTGTGTGTTATTTGAAAATGACCAAAATCTTTTCACGAAAATATTTAACAACGTGAACTGAAATTTGTTTTCGTTGGAAATGATAAAAATGACATTAAAGACACAACACAAAAAAGAAAGATGAGGGATGAAGTAGTTCTGCGAAGAAAAACAAAAAGAAAATTGCAGACTATGTAATAAAATAAAACATTATTAAACATATGGTAGTAATAAATGATTTAATTAACAACAATTTAATCAATTTATTTAAATGAATTAAAACAAAATGCCAAAAGGAGCAAAGAATCGAATTAAGGCCCAACCTTACTTAAATGGAGAGAGCACTCCATCACATTCAAACTGTTACTTGAAATTGAAATTTGCTTTTAAATTAACTCATATAATCAAGTTTATGATCAGTATAGGTACTTTGATTATCAGTGATTTATGAGAGAAAAAAATATTGAACTGTAAATTTTAGTGTGAGAGTGAGTGGAGCTTAAGAATATCAATCAGTTGATGAAGCATCAAGAATATCAGTGAATATAACTGTAAAAAGAAAATTACGTTCCTTTTTTTTGTATTTCCTATGAAAATATTTATTGCTTTTACAAAATCAAATAACTCCTTGCATCTGAAAAGCGTTTCCAAAAATGTTCTCCGTTTGTCAGGACAACCCTTTAATTTAACGAGTCGCCGCTGTCGATCAGTCATCCTGCAGGCATTCCTGGCTCGCAGAAAGGGATGAGGCCACTCTTAATTGACTAATTCCTCGCATAATGGGTAATTGCTATGCTGGTGATGTATTACCACCGGCTAGGCTAAGCTCCACATTATATTCATACTTCGGGTCGGAGCCGGCGTTATTACCACCGACGCATTCGACTTTGATATCACCACTATCTTCACGATATAATCGAGCTTACGGTTAATTTCATTGTCACTTTCACAATGTAAATAGTCATTAAACAAATTATTTTCATTTGATCTCAACTTGTAAATATGTACAATGTTTAAAAAAAAATGTTATACTTGCGGAAGTAAATAATAATAATGATTTAAAACACGATCAAGAAATTATGTATCATATAATTATTAACATACAATTGTAGCAAGTAATTTTCTTTTTTCCCCTTTGAACAGCGTGGCGCCTTGGGTAATGATGTTTGGAGACACGTGATCCATATATATTCTCATAATATATCACGTATCTGTATTGAACTCATTTTATTCATTGTTATTCTCTATAATAAACCAAATTAATCGGCCTCCGGAGTACTGGGCCCTTAAAAATATATTACTCTTCTCAAACACGTTCGCACGCGCACATAATGTCCAAAAACCGAATGAATAATAATAAGAAGAATTCCCCAAGCAAATAATTAATGCCAGTTTGAAATTATAACGTGTGTGGCATGTTTCAGCCCGCTTTCGGAGATTCTCTACCCAGATAAAGAAAAAAATAAATAACTCGCGGTAATTATCTTGTTAAGTTCTTAAATTCTTTGTTGGGTCGAATTCGAAAATCATCACTTCAGAGCTCAAGTGTGGCCCGTTGGGACGGGGGTTTCTTACCTAGCCGGAGAATGATATTTCTATTTTATTTATTTTTTTATCCTGCAGCTGTTATTACTATGCGCGGTTAATGGTTAATTTACAAGCATCTTTCAGTTTGTGTTGCCTTTTTTGCATTTCAGAAAATACTGGTAATTTTTATTCTATACAAAAATACGCTAATAATACCGACTATACTTTGATGAAGTATTTTATATTTGCTGATTTTGAGGCGTGAAGACTCAATACAATTTCATATCTCATTTGACAATTTCTTCAACCGAAAATGAAACTACACATTATTATGCAAATTGTAAACCTGCATAATAATGCATAATTCGTTTTCGGTTGGAGAAATATTTCAATAAGTATACAAAGTGAAGTTAACATGTTGCTATGTTATTTTGAATTTAGATTTAGATTTAATGATATTAATAAGTTTTACTTATTTTTTTGATTACATTGTAAATGATTTCACTTTGACATTTTGTTTGAACATCAAATAATTTTCGGATATCAAGGGTAGAATTGTAATTCCAAGGTATTTCGACACAAATATGATTAACACTAAAACATAAATTTTGTTACAAGTACAATAATATCAATGAATATATTGAAAAACAGCTGGCCGAAACCACAAAGTCAGTCTTGAAGCAGTTCGATGTGCAGAAACCTGCAGGATATGCTGTACATTGAGGGCATCGTCAAACCCAAAGCAGGATGACACATCGAGGGCTAAAGTGGCCATCGTCAACAACAGGTCCACAAGCATCGGCACCAAAAGATGCAAGCCAGATTATGAACGAACTCAGACATGTAGGGAATTAATTGTTTGATGACTGTAATGAAAATAATTTTAGCAACAATTTGAAACGTCGCACAAATCGGTAGGAACAATATTAAGAAAGTTATTTTTTTTTGGATCAAACTAATTTCGCATTTCAATAAAAAATTGTTATTCCAAATTTTAGTTTGTGACGCGTTTGTGACACGGTAATTGGAGAAGGAGAGACGTTTTTTAACACACTTTAAAAACAAGAAACTCGGAAATTTAAAGAGGCCTACGTTAAGACTGACGGGAAAGGGCGTTTGAAAAGATTAGAAAAATACTTCGCGACTATATACGATTCAACTAAACAGAATTGAACTAAGTATCCTGTAAAAAATAAAGAAACGTTAAAATAAAAAACCGTAAGAATTGAACAAATTATTAATAATAATTACACAAACACTCAAATTAAATTTTGCACTCATAACATAAAAACCGAACATTACTTTAAAAATTTACGTGTAAAGTTAACAAACTCAGAGCAGCAAAAACAAACAATTATTCCATTTCAGATTTTAGTTTATAAATCATTCCGTTAAACAAAACCAAATCATTATTGTCGCAAAACAGAATTTGTTAATAAAAACCTATAGTTGAAAATAGACAATTTTATTAAACAGAATTTCACTTATAAACAAAAGAGCACGTAGTTTTAAACAATTGCAATGAGCCCCGTAATTGTTATAAACAAATAAGAAAAGGTTTTAGATCCTGAACTTGAGAAGTTAATATTTATATATGCGTTATTGATTAACAACAAATGACGCCCATAACAATTTAACAATAAACAATAACGTAGCAATGTGTACAAAAAGTTTTCCCATTTAATGTGTTGCTCTCATTTTCTCGCATGTTCACGTATGTTCCTTACTTGATTCGTACCCTAAACAGACAAGTAAACAAACATAACATTAAAAAAAATTTTTCTTGATTTGATTTTATAAAGATTTCACATTGAAAGAAAAGTCTTTTATGGTTGAATCCTACTTTCCAAACGTCGAAAAAATCAGTGGCGAATGAACTTATTCTATTCCTGATTGTATTGCAGAATTTCAGGAAAAATTTCCAGAAACTGTATTTCTGCACCACAAATTTGTTAATCAACTTCAGTACTCTGTAGGACAATTCAGAGGAACTGGCAGTGCGGCTAGAAAACAGGTATCAGGTAGGCCTAAAGTAAGAACTGATGAAGTAGTTGAAAATGTGAGACAAATTATGACTGATGCTTCTCGCACTGATGCTCCTCGCACTTCTATCCGTCACCTGTCACAACAAGTTGATCTTTCTGCCGGGACCTGCAGAACTTTTCTAAGAAAGGAGTTGCAAATGTTCCCTTGTCGTTTGACTGCCGTGCATGAATTGGTTCCTGTAGATTTTGAACCAAGGCGAAAATACTGTCATTGGTTTTTAATAATATTGACAATGAATATTTGTTGGACAAAAATTTTCTTTTCTGATGAGTTCTGGTTCCATTTAACAGGATACATTAATTCCCAAAATATGAGGATCTGGAGTACAGAACACTCATATTTTCATTGAAGCCCCACTCCATCCACAAAAAAATTAGTGTTTGGATAGGTTTAAGTTGGAGAAGATTGATAGGTCCAATATTTTTTAATGGCACACTAACAGCACTTAGCTATCGGGAAGAGATTTTGTATCCATTTATCAATCAACTGCATGATAACGAGTTGCAATTTGGATATCTCATGGGCCGTTGCATCATCCTGCTGGAAATACTTTAAATTTCCTTCAAGAGTTGTTTGGAGATCGGATAATTAGCAGAAATATGGCATACATATGGCCTCCGCGATCTAGTAATCTAACTCTTTTGGATTTCTTTGTTTGGCCCTACTTGAAACATTCCATTTTTAAAACGCCCGTTAATGATTTACAGGAACTTACCCAAAGAATCATCGAAAAGTGTGATGAAATAAACAATTCTTCCCACATTTTACAAAATGTTATTAATGGATGTCGCAAAAGAGTTGGAGAATGCCTCGAAGAAGACGGAGGCCATTTTCAACATCTGTTGTGAATTCATGTTCAACGTTATTTTCAATGTTTTATTTTGTTTGGTTTCAAATACGTAAGAAATCGTAATTATAGAGTTTCTGTTGACGTTATCTCAATGTTAAATGTCAATTTGGCGTTTCTAATCAAGTAAGGAACATACGTGAACATGCGAAAAAATGAGAGTAACACACAAGATGGGAAAACTTTTATAAATATATATACAGAACGTGTTCGATCCTATGGTTAGCAGAACCGGAATTAAGGCATAGCGAACGTGGCACTTTCGACGGGTGCGAGCGAAAGAGGAACGCCTAATGAATTGGGTTGGGTTTGGTTGAAGTAAAATCGAAAAACGCATATAAATTGTGCTTTAAAATTCGTATAACTAAACTAAATAATTTATTGATAAAATAAAATAAAAAATAAGAAATTAAGCAATGTAAAATCCCAAACTGTATTAACAAATTGTGACCTCACTTTAAGGGAACGGGAGGTACAAATGAAACTTTGAGAAAAGACATTGAAAAGAACAAAGGAAAAATAGTGAAAATGGATACGGTAAAAAATGTGTAGTTGCAGTTGATGTAAAATGATAGGAAGAATAAAAAAACCAGTGAAATATAACAACGAAAAACATGAAAGGATAAACCTGGCAAAGAACAAGAGCAATAAATTCAAAGTTATATGATTGATCTAGTATGGAAACAAAGAGAGCACAAAAAAGAAAATGGTGAAGAGCAACATGTGATACAGCAATTTTAAATCAAGAACAAAAACTATAACAAATCACCAAGGAAGTGGAGAGGTATAGAATAAAAATATTAAGAATAAATTAAACAATATTGAATAAGTAACGTATGGTTCAATAAATTTCAAGTCTCAGGCAGCTCACGTCTTAGCTTAATACAGTCTCATGCAGATCTTGCTGTCGAGTTGACATTGAGTTTTATTTGTCAGTTTTACACGGAACCTTTCTTAACTCAAAGCCACTAGTTTAATTAAACTAATTTTTGTTTTCTATTTTGACAAAATGGTTTTTACAACTGAACAGAAGGGTACGTTGTGGAATCTTACTTCCGTACTGCACAAAAAGTCGAAGGAATTTGGAGGTACTCCATTCAGGCATTCAGAACATTAGAGATGAATTTCAAGAGAAATTTCCTGCTGGTTCAATCGATTATAAAACTTCTGCGAATATTTGAAATCATTATTTAGGTTTATTCAGAGAATCTGGTAGCGTTGGAAGAAAAGAAGGCAGTGGCCGTCGTAAAAAAAGAATAGGGGCCCTATTCTCAATCTATTCGAAAAGATTCGTATGCCTAATTGACGTCAAAACGGCCTCGACTCTCGCACAAAACTAAAAAATCGTCATTTTAACATACGAATCTTTTCGAACGGGTTGAGAATAGGACCCCAGACGAGAACATCGAAACTGTTAATCAGATTCTATCTCTTCTCTTCGTAGAATTTCACAAGAATCTACCCTTGCCTACAGTACATGTCAAAGGCATGTTTACCGAAACAACGCATCTGTTCTATGTTAAGACATGAGTCTCTGACCTGAAATTTATTGAACCTTACGTTATAAGACGCTAGCAACGATAGCCTGCGATGCGTTGATAACAAGGAATTCAACGAACGACAGAATTATCAAGATAATAATAAACCTAAATGAAAACAAGCTTGCAATAATCCCAATTCGAAGTAACCGAATCTAAAGAAACCTTTTAACCTCATTGAATAACGAAAATTAATTAAAATTGTGTAACTGGCAAATATAGAAAGTGTTAGGAAAGAGTTTATACATGTATTTCAGCCTTATTGGGCTTCATCAGAACTCTGTACCTTAAAAAAATTTGATTTATTGAAAAATTTAGAAAAACTTACCCCTTTTTTGATTTTCTAAAATCCCAAAACACAAGAACAGGAATTAATGGGTAAAAATATGAAAATCTTTTGCAAATTATACAAGGAAGCGCAATCGCAATTTTTTTTTAAGGTACAGAGTTCTGATGAAGCCCAATAAGGCCGAAATACTCTTTCCTAACACTTTCTATATTTGCCAGTTACACAATTTTAATTAATTTTCATAATTTTCATCTGTCAAGAAAACTTGCTTAAAAGAATTTAAACATCAGTTTAGGTAGCGACATCTCGTGGGCAATTTTTGACCTAAACTTGTGTGAGAATTGATAAATACTAAATAGCAACTAATTTGCTGCCAAATAATTCTAATAACAAAAAAGAAACTTGCCAAATAACGCTATTGCAGTAGAATCCTCGAGTATCATCTGCCCTTTCAGCCCTTTTTGGAACTTCTTCAGCAGAAGAGTAGAAGTACACATATTTCTGATCATAAGTAGGAGTTCAACGAAATTGGAGTGGAGTTCCGGGCTACTCTTATGCTAAAGAGGCCCCAAAAGGGACGGAAACAACTGTCCACAGGATTCAAGTGGAATCAAAACCGACTTGCAACAAATTCCTGGATAATGAATACAATTTCAAAACAAAAAAATATTTTCACACGAATGGGGATCTCAATGGTATGAAAGAATAATGGGGAAAATGGATTAGGAGAAAGAAATGATACCGAGGAGAGTTGATACAGTTATGCAGATTGTTTTAGCTTAAAATAAGAACTCTATTCATTGACAAGAACTGTCGTATTACCAAATGAGAAAGTGAAAATCAAATAGACCATATTTGTATAAGCGAAGCATGGAGCAAAATGTTAAAGTACACATAAAGTAAGAAAGGAATTGGTATAGTAGGTTGCCGTGTCCAAAATATATAGACTACAGATCAAAGGAAAATATAAAAGGAAAAACAAACAAAGGTTCAACATTAGAAAATTAAAAAACTTAAAGTGTTAGAAAGAAGCAGAATGGTCAAGTATTTTAGACGCTAGACAAGGTATATATTTGTGTTTTTGTGAAAAGTGTAATTTGAATTTTGACAAACATTGTCTATTTTTTAGAAGAGAATGGGGCGTTGTTAAAGTTTTGCCACAGGCTCTAGCTTGTCTAGTTACGACTCTGATGGTCAGGTACGTCTTTCTCCTCCAACGTAAACGAACATTAACGATGTGACTATAGGCGTTCGACACTTATTGTATAGTTATAGAAATCATAAAAGTCAAGATTGCTTTTTCTTCAAAGCAACGTAATCTTCATAGAATTTTCGCTTGGAGTAAAAATTATATACTTAAAAAAATGTATCAATATATGATTTGATCAGTTGTTTGAAGACGATACTGGATTATCATTTAATGAATTAATATGTCTTTCTACAAAATTAATAAAGTTAACAGTTCTATATGAAAAATACTTAAGTTGCAGAAGTATTCAGAAATAAATTGTTTTCCACACATACATATACCGCATACTAAAATTCCCTGTAAAAACTAACTTGAATAATTTGATTAAAAAAGGAAGAAGAAAAATAATAAGAATGATGCCAGACAAACACTTAAAGCGTGGCAGCATATTTATCTACGAAATGTCTGTAATAAAAGTAGATTACTTTTTCTCATCATAACCGGGCGAAATAACTGGTAATTTCGTGAATTATAATTCGGGCCACGCACCGGTCCTGCATTTATCGAGCAAATTACCCTAAATGCCTTCGGAAACCGTCTAAATAACTGTAGTTTCGCCTCTAATAACCGCACTGCATCGGTAGCAGCCGAGAAACAGAAACAGTCGACTCATCCTGGACGCGGTCCATTGTGAACCGTTTCAAAGAGTTCTTATATCCTCATCAGATTCACCATTCAGCTGTCCGTCAGTTTACCACTAGAACATCTCTGGATGATTAACACCTCGCATTTTATTGTCATACCTCGTTGAGAGTATAATGATACTTGTTATCCGCTTGTAAGGGTTGGGTATTTTTATTTTCTTAATAGATATTTTATTGTTATTTTACATTATGAGAATGTACGCCAATTGCTCAACTTCAACGCTTGTAATGCTAACAAGTTATCTTTCTAAGTAATCCACAAGAAGGAGAAAACCAAACTCTTCATTTTAATAATGGGTCAATTTAAAATCATCTTTCTTATAATCGCCAACCAAAATAAGATTCGGTTTCATTTCAAGCGTTAAAGGTGTTGAATATTTACGTTTTCTTTAAAGCACTGCATATTTCCCGTTGAAAAAAAAGGGAAAGCTTTCCTTCCATAATAAAATTAGAGTTACTAAGCTATACGTACATAATCGAATTTCATAAATCACAGTTATCAATCAAAATAACCCCCGGCATGGAAAAGATAATTATTAAATTAAAAGCTGTTTCCACACAAACGGGTCTTTATGGCGACCATCAATCGTCGTTCTTTCGGGCCGCGACTGCAATAAAGAGCTTACACGCGATCCCAGCGCCACCACTGACGCTTTAATGTAATTATGCAAATATAATCATTACAAATAGTCCAGTGTTCTTTTATCGTTCAGAAATGGTTTGTGCATGGGCCTATTTGAAGACGCGTTATAAAATGATTTAATTTAGAATGATTTCTGTTAACTTTCCATTCCAGTAATTTTAAAGAATTGTGACATAACAGTTACTAATTTCAAATATTAAGTTGTATTCGTTTGAGAATTAGCAGACGCAATGCGAATTTTTAACATATTTTGCCTTGGGAAGATAAAAATCAACAATATGTGAAATCTCATGTTTATAGCTCAGGTCGACTCGTTTACAAAACAATAGCTTTAAAATACAAAAACTAAAATTATGGCTCACATTGTTCTTTCGCTAATCATTCAGCGAAATTTTACAATTAAATTAAACGTTCTCTCGTGCATACGTGCGAGTTGGTCGCACATACAAGCCTAATCAAATAAACCTAACGTAATGAATATTAAACACATATTTCATAATCAGCTCGCGACACGATCACTAGCAAGAGTAATGTGTTATTATGAGCCGATGTTCACACATTATCCTGTGAAACACAAAGGACACGTGTCGCGGACAATGCTCGCACGTGCATAGTCTCCTGAAACTGTACGAAACGCGCTAAAACACGCTTGCGCCTCTCCGATCCTTTAAAGTAACGAACCGTGTTGGCACGTGCACAAACAACGTCCAATTACTTTGCGGTATTATTTAACAATAATTGCGAGTACACTTTTTTTTTTCCTTGAGCTTTAAAGTAGCAGTAAATATTCTATTTTATATTGCATGTATACATAGAACAGATTAAACTTTTATGCCTTGTGATTGTCTAATTTTATACTAAACATGTATAAACATCATAATTAATAAGAAAATAGGCAGAAGAATTATTCAACTTTGTTTACGTTTAGTTTGAGGCAAATTTGCATTTAATCTCATAATTATCATTTACGTTATGGAATCTATTCGTAATTAGAAATGTTCTTGTGTAGCTCTTCCTATTTTTCCATTCTGTAATAATATACAAAAGTGCACACAAATTCATATCTCAAAATGATTGAGTAATTAATTCAAAGAAAGCATAAAAGTTTATCTTAGCATTAATGCTAATGTACTGAAAATCGCCAATTTTTTTCACCCATTTGCATGGAAAGCATCATCTGAAGACGCCAAATAAATCGAAATTTCCTCGCCAGTCCCGTATATAAATGGGGCATTATCTTAAAGACGGTTTTATTAGGAAACATGCGCGAGAGTATGAGAAGGCGCTTTGCATATTTAGAGCGCAATCCTGCGAAACGTTCTGGTATGAATATTGGTTGAAAATAAACGAACTAGAACGGCTTCGATACATCAAACGGAGAACGTTATAAATTCGAGACGGGCACATAAACCTAACCCCAGAGGGGTGAATTTGAGACAGACGCGAGTTATTCACCAACGGCCACCATATTTCAGGCAGTTATAAAGTTGCTGGATGAAATTGCTCGGAAAAGGAACACCATAAACATCGAATAAGTAAACGATGATTGAGGGTAATGGGAAATGCTGGAGCCAAAATCAAATATTAGACTTTTCAATTCAATGCGATTTATTATTTTTTTCTTCAGTCGAAGTTCTTGACTTAAACGACACTAATAACTTTACGTTTTATATTATTAATATTAAACAAAAAACTTTATTCTATTTTTTCGATCTATGATATGCTGAAATGCTATTGAAGGATTTTAAAAAGGAACCTGCAACTATATCGCCTTTCAAAAGTAAACAATAACAAAAAAATTGACAGAAAATAATGTTTTGTGTCACAATTCAGAATGGGATAATAAAACCAATTTCCAAACCACTATCATTACCACTTACGGTTTATATTACAAGATATATAAGTTTACATATTGTTAGCCCTCTCGTGTAACATAATATTTGCTAACAGATATCTCTCCACTCGTAAGTGTCTATTAGTAACAGCTACTTGTAAAAACAAGTGTACTTTCCCAATACGTCCTTCCACGTCTTTTCTTATATTATGTATTTTATGCATTCACCCCTGTAATTCTAACGTGTGAATGCAAATAAAAATACCATTACTTACGTATATAAAACATAAATTTGATTTTAGTCACTTCAACGAACCGGTATACAAATAAAGAATCAAACAAAAAAACTTCGTACATTAACTGAATCTATTTCTGTCTAGTTAGTCATTTACTAAGACTTATTATTAGTGATAACAAGCAACTTCCCTGGAGACAGGTGTCATATACTTCCGGCCAACTAATTGAAAACAGCAAATAAAATTATACAACTATTATATTATTATACGTCCTGAAATAACAAAATGCGCTGCTAATTGGAATCTGTTCGGGTAATAAGATCGAATATGCCGCGCCCGTCCTTTCAAATGTAAGCCTTACGGCCCGCAAGGCTGGCAACTGACAGGGCCATTGTATCGGAATCATCCAGTCATCATTTTTCTGTATTTTTTCACGCTTTCTGCTTAGTAATTTTATCGGCCGTATGAATGAACCCGGGACCGTTTTGTTGTTCGATTTGAGTTCGTAAAGTCTTTATTCGACGGTAACACTAAAAAGTGTAATAGTTTTAATTTGAACGATCGCCGTAGATGGTAATGTTGTTTGTAATTATGTACTTATGAATGAAAAGGATGTTGGAATTTATATATGTATTATGCGTTTAGAAATATAAACATATTCTGAACATACATAGGTTTCTTTAATTTTTTTTTCTTTTTACTTCTCACCAAGGAATCGTACCATATCAGATAAATAATATACAGTCGCAGCCAAAAAATTTGTAATACTAGAATTTTTGCTGGGTAGTTGCAATTATGAACTGATGACAAACAATAACTACTATTGATTGTCATCAGTAAATATCAATTCATAATTACTATACCCCATATCGTCAAAATTAAATCAAACATGCAATGGATTATTTATCTAAACAGTGTTTCGTCTTCTTTCTTTCCGGTTTATTTCTAATTTCTAATTCTTTGCATTTTATTATTTGAAAGGAGGTTGCGAGGATGTAAGTATGTTACTAGGTAACTTAGAGAACGAGTGATGTGAATATTTACCAATAGTTACCCTGTAGATGGTGTAGAATGGACGTAGAATAAAATAAAGGAGTGGCGAAGACAAAAAACTAATGGAATACAACAACAAACAATAAGGAAGAACAAAGAAAAAAAAATAAGGGAATAATAAATTCTAGTTACATGTTTGCTATGGTCCAACAGAAGTAACCATGCTGGAAGTTAAAGAAACGTTTTATAGCCAATGATTATGTAATGAATACAGTTCCAAAAAAAAAGATATTATCTTACTAATAACATCTAAGACTGGTTTTAATAACAGTGGACTTCAAAGAATAATGGGAAAATGGCATAGGAGAAAGAAACCAAAACGAGGACATGTTGATAGTGTTTAATTTTGCATCAATTAAACGAGAAAAAGTTACTTTTTGAACTATTCCAATTTTTCTTTTTGAGAATTTCGATTTTCCAGGTTTCCCGCCAAATTTTAAACGATCGATTAGATGTTGGTGTGTTTTTCTTTTGTTTTTATTAAAGCACGAACTAATCTTACTATTTTTTTTTTTCGCCAAAGTCGATAATAAAAATTTCTCTCACATATGCACTGTATATTTACATGTTCTTGTGGAACGTGTAATTTGAATCTTGACAAATTTGTATGCGGGGTGTGTGAGAACAGTAATGAGACTGATATTTTATGTACCAAAGTTTTTATTTTTTTTCAAATAACAACCCCTTCAAAGTAGTTCCCTTCTGCAGCTATACACCGACGGAGTCGTTCCCAGTCTTGGTAGCAACGCTGAAAGGCTTCAACTGAAAGGGCCTTTAACATGTCGGTCACGTTCTTTTGAATGTTCTCCGGAGTTCCAAAATGACATCCCTTTAAGACATTTTTTAATTTCGGGAAAATAAAAAGGTCACAAGAACTCAGATTAGGTGAATAGGGGACCTAGAGAACAACAGAAATGTCTTTTGAGGTTAAAAATTCCGTGATGGAAGTGGTCGTGTGACATGGGGCGTTGTCATGATGAAGCATCCACTTGTCTGCAATGACCGGTCTCACACGAATCACCCTTTTCCTGAGCCTTTCAAGGACATCTTTGTAAAACACTTGGTTGACAGTTTGTCCTGGAGGAACAAATTCTTTATGCACTGTCAAAAAAGCAATTCAGCAGTGTTTTGATCTTGGATTTGCTCCTTCGAGCTTTTTTCGGTCGAAGAGATGTCCGAGTGCCACTCCTCACTTTGCCGCTTTGTCTCAGGATCGTACTCAAAACCTGTAATCACAAGATTGAACAATTCATGGTCATTGGCAATCCTCTCAAGAAGATCAACACACACTTTTCTTCGATTGTCCTTCTGCTCAGTTGTGAGTTTTTTTTGGCACCATTTTGGCACGAAGCTTTCGCTTGCAAATCTTCGGTCAAAATTTGATGTACGGTGAAAGTGTTTAAGTTATTGTTAAACGACGGTCTAGTCTCACAGGAGCCCTCACACGTTCGACGCTTTCGTCGGTTTTTGAAGTTGAAGGTCTCCCAGAGCGAGGTTCATCTTCAACGTGTTCTCGGCCTTCCAAAAATGATTTGTGCCAGCGAAAAACTTGTGCTCTTGATAAGGAATGTTCCCCATGGGCTTGTTTCAACTTTTCAAAAGTCACACTCGCGGATTCCCCAAGTTTAACACAAACTTGATGGCATAACGTTGCTCTAAATTCCGCTGTTCCATTTTCGTTACACACAACAAAAACACAACTTAACGCTCTCAAAAATCACGTGATGCCTTTACAGAGCTGAAACTCGGACTAAGCGTCTGGAAGGGATGAACACATCTGAACAACATATCGTTGTCAGATCGCTCGCAGTGTTGTCAGTCTCATTACTATTCTCACACCTCGTATTTTCGAGAAAATGATACGGCCCTGCTATTTCTACCTTTCAAGGAGTTAATATTATCTAGGAAAATAGGGAGACTTAACTTCTGATATAGTAGTTTGTATCCCTAAACGAATTAGTGTAAGACTAAGGTTTGAAACAAACGCTAAATTCGAATCAATAATTATTTCTCTTCTTTTTTTTACACGTGGTCGCAATATCGAATAACTATCTTACTAAATTACGTGAATAAACTGCCTGCAGCATTTTCCAGATATCAGAATTCCATAAATTGATTACGGCTATCATTATGTAACGTTTTGGCTGACAATAACGGAAATGTGCCGGTCCAACCATTATGTAAAACTTCAACTGCACCTAATATCGGTAATGAACTTTGCTCTTCGAATAAGCGTACACACGTAGGCTGTTTATCGTTTTACGTAGAAAATCGCCATCTCGATAATCATTGTAGTTTAAACAACTTCGAACAGTAATTAAAGACAGGCTTCCACGGTGGTAACCGTAAATCAATTAGTTTATGTTTTGTCCTCGGCATTATAATGCCGACGCTAACAAATGTCACAGGAGTCCGGGATAACGCACAAAGCTCCTCGTCCTGTAGGGCCAACTTAGAAATTAACTACCATTCCCCGGCTAGGATAACCATAGCCCGCTGTAGGCGGTGCAATAGGAACCAAGGGATAACCACGAGGTTCCCTCCTCACAGTCTACTGGGGGATAACCACCCAGTGGGTTTCAGGAAAGTAACCACTAGATGTAATAGACTGGCATTTCCCCGGCTAGGATAACCATAGCCCGCTGTAGGTGGTGCAATGGGAACCAAGGGATAACCACCAGGTTCCCTCCTCACCGTCTACTGGGGGATAACCACCCAGTAGGTTTCAGGAATGCCACGTAACGATCCGTCCGGACAAAACGGATTATCAGACCATTAACTAATTTTAATCACAGACTGTACTGACTTTTAGCTATCTAATTGGCAGATTGATACCGACTGTATTTTAGCGATATTATTATTACAGAATCATTAAAGTGTATGTGAATAATTGACTCTGCACTAACCTGTATTTTAATTCTTCGGCCGGCGCACCACACAAGTTCTCACCACCGAAGTTAACACTACTCTGCCTCTCGGAACCTTATTTGTTCTTTTTTTTGCCATTTATGTAACTGGAAATTTTAACAAGTTTAGACTAAAAATTCTTGAGCCTTGAATCATTTTAAGTCAGGGACAATGTCGCTCTGATTACACAACGTATGTACTAAATAGTTGTTTTTTTTTATATATTCAAACAAACCCACCATCAGTAAACGAAAGGAAATAAATTTTAAGTTTGAAATTTCATGTTACTTCACATTAGTATTATCCAGAAAGAATCCCTAAAGAAGTTAATATCATTCAGAAAAAAAATAATTTTCACTGTTCCCTCATACATCAGAAGTTATCAATAGACGAAAAGTAAATACGTGTGAACTACAATAGAATATATTACTGCTTAGTGTAATTTATCTCCTATTTATTGAATTAACGAATTATGGATAGTATGAAAACTTCTTCTCCTTGCTTTTGATTGTGCGAAATTATTGTTTAAGATCCACTTTTTGCCATCAAAAGACAACGACATTATTATCTAATTCTCAATACTTAAGAGAGCGAATCACTAAATAGCGTTTTCGATTCACCTGCACCGGTTGCACTCAGTGTATTTTGCATCTCCTTTTAACCTCATGTAACAACATGAGATGGAGATACTCTTGAGTGCGCACTAGTGCGGTCAATCGAAAACGCTGTAAGCCTTTTTTGATCAATACTGCTTTTCAGATAATTCTTTATTAACTTTAATTTTAAACAGGATTTTTCTGAAAAGGCAGATGTCTTACTAGAGTAAGAAATAGTAGATAAGTTTTACGTACCGATTGTTTCATGGAAGTTTGAAAAAAGGCCGAATCAGGATAACAGGACTATATTATAAAACAAAGTACATATTGCTCTGTTCAAGAACTCTACAGTGCTATGGTTCTTTAGGGTTTTCTTTGCTCTCCACGTCAAAAGCCAAATTTATTACTGCCTTATGCATGATTGGGAAAAATCGGACAAGTGAAAAATATTTTTTTCATTTGTCCGCTTTTTGCCTCCATTTACTTATGGATTTTACTCAGGCTTTTGCTGCTAGGACTCTTAGGGTTGCTGCTCTCAGAATTGCTGGTACGCCGGTCAATTCATGTAATCCAAATCTTTCTTTTGTTTTCTTACCTATTTTCTTCCATTTTTGTGTTAGCTTCTTAAATTTTAATCTTCCCTATTTTACTTATTTTTATTAGTTTTGCATTTGTTTCTTTATTTTCTTCTAACTTTTTCATGATCATGACTAACATTATCTTCTCCTTGTTTCTCTTCTGAAGATTCCTTTAATTTTAGAATTTCCTCCATTTTTTGCATTTCAAAATTTTCCTCGCAATTGTGTCTTTCTCATTTTTCTACTTTCTTCGTTGGCGTTCCTGCCTTAATTTTTGTTTTGCCTTTTCTGTCTGTCATTTATTATTTTTCATTTTAATCATTGCTTTAAATTCTTTTATGAAATTATCCTGTTTTCGATATAAATCGAGTCCTTAACGTTGATCGATAAATACATCCTTTTGTACAGGCTTGCCCTCCTTTCAACTTTGTTTCTTTTCTTTTGTAAATTGGATGCAAACTTTAACTTACTTACTCGCTAAGCCGTGCCTGCTTCATGATTTCGATTTTTTTTTATTTTGGTGACTAAATTCATTGTGAACTCGATTGCCTTTTGTTTTTTTCCCACTTTTTAAGAACAATCGAAGAGTACAGTTACGCGAAAGTAAGTCACCTATTTTTGAACTGGTTTGTTCTTTCACGAAATTTTTTTTTGTTATACGGTTGACCTTGAAGTACACAATACTGAATTTATTAAGGATAAAAAACACGTTTAATATTTTTTAGGATTTTATTTTAAATATGTTCGAAGTAATTCCCTTCAGCAATGGTACACTTGACCATTCTTTTTTTCGACTGTTCAAGAGCTCCCAACCAATCATCTTTCATCCTCATCTTTACCCTCGTATTAAAAAAATCATCTCTCCTTAGTTTTATCAATTGAGACTGTGTTAAACAGGAGTTGACGTTATCCTCATCGAAGTAAAAATATTTTACCTTGTTTTCAACACACGCATTTTTAGGTAAAACTTTATCCTTATTGTAACACAAAAGTTTTTATGTGTGTGCGTATTTCAATTTGTGCATACTTCAGAAAATTAATGAAGGACAAAAACTCTGCCATTTGCACAAAGAAAAGCAGAATCGATAATCCTTCTCTAATTCTGAATATCGGATGCACTTAATTGTGACTCGTTTTATTCGATTTCTTCCATTCTTTAAAATTCTTGGACAGCTTTTTCATCTCAAATTTCTAACAATTCTTTGCTGTTCATCAGAAAAAGCAAAAATAAATCGAAGAAAAAACAAACAAATTTTGAATTTTTATTTCTCTCCCGGAAGGAAAACAAATGATCGTCAACGCTTTATTAAAAAGTAAAAGAAAATGACACAATGCCACGAGCAGACAACAAATTTTTATCTATTCTCTCTCTCCATTAAAAGAAAAAAAATCTTTCGATTTTCATTTTTCTAGTGAAAGGAAAGTAAAGGGTCGTCTTTTGTTTCTTACAGAAAATCGTTTTCACAACAAATTTCTATCCGCTCTTTATCAACGGAAAAGAAAGAGATTTTGACTTTTCCGCCGAAAAAAAAAAGAAACGACTACATATCTTTTGTTTTTCCACGGAAACAAGAAAAAGAAAAAAAAACAACTTTCTATTTTCCGAGGAAAAACTCTTCATTAAAAAGAACAAAAAAAATCGATTTTATTTCTCTATCGAAAGAAAAACAAATGACACAGTGCTAGAAACAGGCAACAAATTTCTATCTATTCTCCATCAGAAGAAAAAGAAAGACAGAAAATTTTCGATTTTCATTTCTTTTACGAAAGGAAATCAAACGATCGTCTTTTGTTTCTAACGGAAAATCGATTTCACAACCATTTTTATCAAAGGAAAAAAACCAATTTTCACTTCTCCGCCGAAAAAAAGGAAGCAAACAATCGCCTTTTGTTTCTTTATCAAAGATAAAAAACCGATTTTCATTTCTGCGCCGAAAGAAAAACAAATGACTATGTATCTTTTGTTTTTCCGTAGAAGCAAAAACTAATCTTCTTTAAAAAAAATAAATAGAAAAAGTCGATTTTCCTTCCCCACCTAAAAAAAAAAAAACAAATAACAAAATGCAAACAACAAATTTCTACATGTTCTCCATCAGAAAAAAAAAAAAAATTTATTTCTCTGGCGAAAGGAAAGCAAACGTTCGTCTTTTGTTTCTTTATTAAAGGAAGCAATTTTTTCACTATTTCAATTTGTGCATGTTTCAGAAAATAAATAAAGGACAAAAACTATGCCACAGTTTACCAAAGTATTTTTGAAACTATTTTCATGTGCCCTGAGGAAGTTCTTCTGCAACGAAAAACGAAACGTCGACAGTAAAGAAATCCGAGACACGCGGTTCCAACCGGAAGCCAAGAATTCAACAATGGACGACGGCCGCGGAAGCCTTCAAGTAAAATTATTTTCATGTGCATTTATTGTATAATGAGAAGTCGTATTTCAAAGTGCTAAATGAAAAATGAAAAATTATTTTCTTGAAATGGTAGTTACAACAGACTGCAGTTTAAAAAAAATTCCAGACCTCAGTTTAAAACTCTTTAGTAGTTACCAACCATAAAAGAGATTTACAACATTTTTGATGTTAGCAATCCATTTTTTTACGCTTTAATAATCCTTTTCATTTCCCATTTTATAAATTCCAGATTTTTACATTCATTGCCTATTTCTTTAATCTGGAAATT
The DNA here is from genome assembly GCA_039766575.1 of Serrognathus titanus. NCBI lineage: Eukaryota > Metazoa > Arthropoda > Insecta > Coleoptera > Lucanidae > Serrognathus > Serrognathus titanus. Next base: position 8,090,135 of record CM077912.1, read on the forward strand.
CAAATTTTATGTGCCATTAAGAAAAAAAAAGCCATAAACTTTCGGCGAGCTATTTTACGGCTTGCCATTAAAAGTTGCCAGAAATGCAAAAATTAAAACTACAACAAAGCGGCGATAAAATGCCAAAACCGAGGCAACTAATAAATGAGATAGAAATCTATTTAGTGAAGTGCTATAAAACTTATAATCAAACTAGTTAAATATTGAGTTCGCAATAGATGTCTCCACGAGTTACAGTGCAAACGGTTTCTATTGAACAAGTTAATTTCTAATTTAATTTGTTAATTAATTCTGTAGCGAGTCTCGGCAGGAGCTAATCGTTTCTATTGTGAACGGAATTACAGATTTCCAAAGCTTGCTTTTATCGGGGTGTTATATTTGTATAGGTTCGGAAGGCGCCCCTATTTGCTGCTGTCGGTGACATTTATTTCTGGGACGTATTTATTATTAAATTCGCATTTAAATATGTATTTCTAAGCCTTGCTTGTAATAATTATTTCAAAATCAATTAATTGGATCTCACAACCGCGCGCTAAGTGTATAATTTCGAAGCGCTCTAACAATGAGCTATATTTGTTATAAATAAATAAAATGCTGTAACGCAAAAAAAGTTGGATGTAATAATTAAGGAGATACGCAGCTTTAAATGCAAATGCATATGCAACCGTGTCATTTTATGCGTACTGCACTGAACGGTTGCATACGTAGTGAACGTTGTATGGCGATGCTTGAAAATCGACTGAAATAGAAAGTCCTTCGACATCCAAGCGTTACAAATTTTAGATTTCTCTGAAGTTTCAATCTGGTTTATGATTCATTGGCAAATAAAAATTTAGAAAGTTCAATTTTTGGCAAAATTCTTGCTCGATCTGCATTAAATATTTTTATGTTAATAATAAAATAAATGAATCGATCCTATGCTTCGACATTTCTAAATAAAGAAACTCATTTCCAATCGAAATTGGATTATAACTTTTTCTTATCCATTTATTATCGTTTTTTTTGTCCTTTTCTTTGTCCTGGTATTGGATGATGCTTTTTATATCGCTTCTCCTCATTCTTCCTTATCCTCTTTGCTTTCCCTAGTCCATCACCGATGACCAAAATTATACAAGTCGTAAGGTCCCAAAAATAGCACTTACGTTACCCGATTACAATTAAAGATTATCTGTGTACTGCATCCTATTTTTCCAAGAATTAGAACATTTTGTTCCACGAAATGACGAACTTTTTATATCGATATCATACATACTTAAACAAATCAATTGAGATTATATCTTATTATATCCACACTTAATAAAGCGTACGGTAAAACGTATTACATATTTTTTCTACTCCTATTGAATTATATTCTCATTACGAAGACTTTTTCGATTAACAAGAGTATCCATAATTAACGATCATGAATTATGAATCGCCCTTCCTGCGGCTAACTAACTTGACAATTGACTAGTGCTAGTTATTTAAGTTAATGATTGGTACAAATAAATTTGGATTTGAAATTTGTTCATAAAGACTACGTCTGTTACAGGTATGGTTTCAAAATCGAAGAGCAAAATGGAGGAAAACGGAAAAATGCTGGGGAAGAAGCACGATAATGGCTGAGTACGGTCTCTACGGGGCCATGGTCAGACACTCGCTACCACTTCCAGAAACTATCCTGAAGAGCGCCAAAGAGAACGAGTGTGTCGCCCCCTGGCTCTTAGGTAATGACTGTATGTCTTTTACTATTCTAAATCACAAAACTGCTTCATGCAGAACGCAAACCTTTTAAAATGCTGAAAATAACTGCGAACGCGTAAATTAAAAATTAAAAAATCTTCCAAGCAACACCGTTTATTGATGCATTTTAAAAACTAATCTGCCGTTTATTTTGGATGAAGCAACTTATTTAATTTAAGGTTGTCATTTAATTATTAGCCGTTGCATTAAATCAACGCTGATTTTTTTCTTTGGGTTAATCAGCTGAAATTCCGCAGAAAATTGAATTTACCTTGTCGGAGTTCGATCTCATCTATACACAAATTTGATTGCTACCTGCTCGAGGATACGAATGATTAGCCTTTCCTGTTCGATTTCCGTTTCCTGTTCACAAAGATACGCTCTTCTGCAACTCGTACATGCAGTAAATTCATATCTATCTATTTATTTGCAAAGCACAGTTAAAAACTAGGTACAACAAATTTAAATACAGAAGAAATTTTATTCTTTTTTAATTATTAATTTAACATCGCGTAAACCTACTCGTATATAGAAGCTAATTGGTAGTCTTGATCTAAAAAATATGTATAACTTACAAAGTGGAACAAAATGATTCTTATGTAGTTACCTTTGCAGAATAAGAAATGCCACTCCATGAAAATAAGGAGAGCAATGCTTCAATATCAAAATATACATGATTCATTGCGAAGGGATAAAGTTGAGATTGAAATTGAAAAGAAAGCCATCGAAAGTGAGTCACAGCAAGAGTTGAAAGTACTGCCTGCATGCATATAACTACACGACGTTTCATATTATTAAAAATGCGCTGCAATGTATCCGGTGTCATCTCGTTGGATCCTTGTCATCAGTTCTTGCAAATTATTAATTCTTTCTTTGTAGATCTCATTTTTAAGAAAGCCAAGTATGGAGAAGTCTAATGGGGTTAGGTCTGGTGATCTTGCTGGCCAAGCTTTACAATTCGGCCAGGGAAACACTCTTCAAAAAATTCTCGAATCTTGCTGAAATTAACCATTTTCAAATTCATCGGGATGTACCTACTCTAAAAATAGGGCAAACAATTGTTCCCTATAACGATGACCATTGATTGTATCGTGGAAGGATATTGGTCCTATTATTCTAGGGCGGGATACAGCTAATAGGATGTAAAGGAGCCTCAAGGAAATTGTGGGAATTAACAACAGACCATGTTCGGTAATTTTGTTTGTTATCATAACCAAGTTCCATCCGTGGAAAAACTTAGATCGAGAACATCGTCGTAGTTGAAGTTTTCTGGGAAAAAGTTGCAATACTGCATTCGACTGTGATCTCTCGGCAAATTTTCTTGGACTAGAGACGCTTTGTTTGGATGCATGTATAAGCAACGCTTCAAAATTCTTCTAACAGTGGTGTGGAACACATTTCTTTGAGCAGAAATACCACGAGTTGAGCAATGCGGACTTTCTGCAACAAGTTCTTCCTCTTGTACGATATTTGGTCAGTTTGTGGCCTTCCAGTGGATTTCCCCTTCATCACACTTCCCGTTCTGTGGAATCTCTGGACAATTTGGTGTTGGTACAAGGCAGTTTCGTCAACTATTTTGTTCGGAAATCTAAGACCAAACTGTGCTTTGCATTCAAAAATGAAATATTGCCATTCACCGTAACTATGGAAATCATTTTGTTCCAGTTTGTATAATTTCAGACTTACTAAAATTTTTACATGGTTCCACAGTGAATAATTAATATCTTGATGCCATATTTGCTAGGTTCGAGAACTTTTTAAAACAGTGGGATCTGCTTTGATACGCTAAACGATGCAATTTACTAAACAAAGTCCCGATTCCCGAACTTATCATGATTAAACCTAAAATTACCTTCACACCCAAAATGAACAACTGCCCAAGTAAGGTTAAATAGCAGTAAATCGATCATTGATTTGGCTTCCGGTTGGAACCGCATCACGACTGCTTCTACTGCCGGACGTTTCGTTCTCCACTGCAGAAGAACTTCCTCAGGGCTGCTGCTGTTGCTAGTATTGCTGCTCGTTAGTCGATGAGGCAGGAGAAGCAGTCATGACGTGGTTGCAACCCGAAGCCAATTCAATTATGGACAACGGCCGTGGAAGCCTACAAGTTAAAAAAAGCAAATCGATCGTTTATTTCTTGCATCAAGCGATCTTTTGAGCTTAGAACCAAACCCACCCCAGTTTTACACTTTATAAGGTCAATAACAAATTGCGCACTATTCCGTCTGTGCATTTCGCAGAAATGTGCACTGCGCAGTGATCCAAACAAGAAAACAAAATTCCAAAAAAAGGAGAGAGAGAAGCTCAAAAAATTGGTGAATTTTTCGAAGGCCAACAACGATCTTTCTTTTGGAACTTGAAATGAGAAATCGTTTGACTTTAACTATCAGTTTATCCACCGTCATTATACACTTGGAAAGCTAGAAGAGAAACCCAAAAAGTAAAATGACTTAAAGACATTTAAGCATGAAATTAAAACCGCAACTGTAATAAAATATTAAAAGGGCGAAGGATGTGCCATAAAAAAAAAACAGAACAATGCGAATACTGCTAAAGGGATGGCCATATAACCTTAGTCGTTAGAGTCGAAAGATACAAGAAGTATTCCCGCAATCCACTAAGAAAAAAAAGACAATGAAAGGAGCAGGAAAAAGAAAGAAAGAGAAAGTCGAAGAACATGCAGCTAAAAATGAAAGCTAAAGGAAAGAAGAAGAGACCGACGAAATGACCTATAATAAAAATCAGATGGGTCGACGCAACCTTGAGAAGCGACAGAGAAAAAAGAAAAGCAAGTCTCAAGAAAAAGCAGATCATAAATATGAACAGAATGAGGAAGAAGAAAGAACACCCAGAAGACGTTGTCTGGTAATAAATGAAGCAGGCATGTCTTACAATAAATATGAATGAAAGGAGATAGAAAGAAAATAAAGGAAAGTGAAATGAAATCGATCAAAAGAAGAAGACTTAAGAAGTGATGTACGGCAATAAAAGGGGAACAAGAAAAAAGGATATGTAAGAGAAGATTAATAACAATAAAAAGAGAAGGAAGAGTAAAATGGAGAAGACCCTTGAAGACGTGACCAGATTAAACAGCGATAAGAGGAAAAAGAGAAAAAAATATTAAAAAAGGAAAAAGTAACTAGGGATGAACAGCAATGAGAAGAGAAGAAGTAAAAAAATAAGAAGAGGAAGATGTGTTTACTAAAATTGAATGCACAGCAATGAGAATAGATGATGAAAGAAGAAATTTCAAATTTCTTCCAAATAACGGGTGATTGCCAGTTGCTCAGGAAATGAAGAAAAGGAGAAAGTTCTGAAGAAATTTGAGCAGTGGAGGACGTATCACTCAATTTAACTCAACGATGTACGGTTCCTTCCTATACCATCTTCTCGTTCAACGAATATTGCTTTGTAATACGGTAACCCAAAGACTCTTAGTTCAATTAAATCTGGTGAATCATTTGAATAAAACGCTTCTTTCAGTTTTGTATTTATGTGAACTTCATTCAATATATGTTTCAGTTTTGAAAGAAATTGTATCGAGGCGTTTGGATATATTTTTTCGCAGACCGTTTAAACGGACTTCTTTTTTTATCTGATTCGCTTCTTTTTTCTTTTCGCTATGCTTATGGTCCTTTCTTCTAGAAACTCTCAATTTTTTTTGTTCTACATCCCTACCCCTTTCTGATTCTTAATTTTTTTACTTTCTCGTACTACAACAGGAGATTTTTTTTCAAAATAAGGATGAACTCCCTAGCACAATTTGGAAAAGATATAAATGTATATATATGTACTTCAAAATCAGATAAAACACAACCGTATGAACACTGAATAAAGTTGCAGTATGCAACAGTTAAGAATTAAGTCATCATATACGTTTTAAATGATTTAATTAATATTCGATGTATTCAATTAAATATTTTGAAGGCCATCATTGCGGTATTGGAATTAATTTTACGTTATTCTAGTAATTGGCTGTATACATTTCCAGTTAATAAAAAAAAATAATGCATTTGCTTCTAGCTAAAATTATCAAAAAGATTATTGTTTAGTTCCCCCAAACATAAAAACAAACAAAAATGCGGACTGTCTTTAGTTGTCATTAACTTATTGCGTGTTTTCCTTTCTTTTTCTTACGCCAGCAAATAATAAAATGTCCTCGTTTTATAACATGCATTGTTAAATTGCTCTTGCAGCCGTGCATAATGGAATTTTCTTAAGGGCAAATTATACGTGAAAGGCACACACATCGAGCCATAAATTTCACTATACCCAGAATATAATAATAAAGGTTCCAGTTTGGTGTTCATTATTTTATCTTAATCGAACCAGAATGGCGCTTTAAATTATAATTGAGAGTATATTTTTTCGAAAGCTACCAATTAACGTCCGTTCTTGTTGACATATCATCAACGCCATAAGAAAAGAAAGGAGGTCAGTTTATTAAATAAATTCGCCGTCCGTAGCCGTTGATTTGAATAAACGAATCGAATGGTGGCTTATTTGGTGCGCAGACAGTTCAGGGTAAGCAATTGACAGACAATTCAAGGAAACGGAAACAATGTTTTGCTAACGCAGAACCGATTGCTATTTAATTTTCAAATTTGCTTAATTAAGACCATTACAAAATATACACGTTAAAAAAGTAAAGGTAATGAACGCGACAGTTTGTAACGTGAAAAACCTTCATTTCTTACATAAAAGTAACTTTCGTTCGCCCATGAAAAAGTGCAGATGAAATTCTGCAATATATCGAAGACTTTCTCTTTCAGATTTTTTTTTTGCTGATTTAGTTTTTTCCTGCAGAGGTAATAACAATTGAAGAACTAGCAGCTAGTAACAGCCCTCCTCTGCAAGTTGGTTAGTATCAAAAACCTTTAACATAATACTAATTTAGACTTGGAAAGTTATGTCTTATTTATCCTGCAAAGCTGCGAAATACTATACAGGCTGTTTCGCAACTTTGTGAAAAAAAATAGTGGCGTGTTGGACATGAGATGTGTGCATAAATGCATCTAAATAGAAACGGAAATAAAAACAAAATAAAACTTACCCTCAACTGATAACGCATTGACAAATGTTTAGAATCTCTGGTTCACTCCCGGCTGAGTCACAATAAGTGTTCAAAATTCCTTTCCTCGGCCGCTCGTAAACACAAATCTGCCCGGCGAGTAATGATTCACAAGCGTTATGAAACATGTTTTGTTGTCGAACAGAGAGAAATGCCGCGTTAATACGATCGTTCAATTCTTGGAACGTGTTAATTTCTTCTTCGTATACCAACGCTTTTACGTGTCCCCACAGATAATAATCTAGCGGATTTAGATCAGGTGAACGTGCAGGCCACCTGATCGGCCCGTTTCTTCCAATCCATCTACCAGGAAAAATTTCGTCGAGGTGAGCACGTACTTCTCGTCGAAAATGAGGTGGAGCCCCATCGTGCATAAACCACATCGTTGCTCTGAGATTTAAGCTCACATTCCCGAGAAGTTCCGGTAGATTAGTTCGTAGAAAATTTAAGTATTGGAGACCATCTAAACGGTTCGGCAAGACGAACGGGCCGATTAAATTGCCGTTTAGAATACCTGCCCACACGTTAACAGAAAACCGTTGTTGGAAATTGCCGCGACGAATTACGTGAGGGTTTTCCTCAGCCCACAAATGCATGTTGCGAAAATTGCACACCCCATCTCTAGTAAAAATAGTTTCGTCGGTAAACAGGACATTATGTACGAAATTCGCATTTGCCTGTTGTTTATGCAGTAACCAACGACATAATCGTATGCGTAGAGCATAGTCGACTGGTAGCAAAGCCTGAACTCTTTGAATATGGTACGGATGTAATTGTTATTCGCGAAGAATGCGCCAAACAACGGAGGACGATTATCACGTACACTTAACGAAGGATGTTCCTCGGTAAGTTGTAGTATTTCTTCTTCTCGGTTTAGGATGCGGTGTGGACGCTGCCGTCCTCCACCTCTTCCGCGACGTGCCCTTAAAGTTCCAATATCCCTCGCTCTTTGCACAACAGAGAGAAATGTGGCACTGATTGGGAAATGTTGGTTTGGAAAATGCTATACATACAAACGCCTTGACGCTAATGCGTTTTGCCCACTTTCACCGTACACTAGAATCATGTCAATAATCTCACTATTTGTAAATTCTGCCATTTTCTTCAGTAAATTTCCGTGCAACCACCTCAACGTACACCTTCAAACTACCCGGCCCGGTCGGCGATGACTAACAATAAGTTACATCACTCATATTCTTCGTAAACATCATAAACTTAAAGCAGAGACGTTCAAACGGTTTACCCGTTCGACAAAATTATTTATTTTCTCGAAAATTTAATAACATTTTGTTCAAGAAAAAATGGTTCATTCTATTCATTTTCATGCAAACTTTCATTGTTTAATTTATTTTCATGAAGTTACGAAACGCCCTGTATGTATTTAAAGCATGGAAGTCTATATAGTGATTCCTAAACAGACCGACAAAGAAAGAATGCTGAAAGAATAGACATCACAGAATATGGGAAATGTTTATGGCGTGAACTTGAGCTTAAACGGAATTGACATGATCAGTTGAAATATGAACTCCAAAATATTTGCTTGATAAAAGCATGCCAATCATGTGAACTAAATTATCCCGCAAAAATTGTATAAAATCAGGTTAACAATGGCCCCACTTTGAACACCTGCTTTGACAGGTAAACAAATAAGTCACTACAACACCAAAACATTGTTAATTGTTGCGCTACCAACGGGCTTTGACTCTCGACAGGGTAACTATGGGTGCAGGTTCGATTCCTTTCACTAGAATTCCATGTGAGATGTAAATTTAATTCTACATTTGACCAAAACAAAAACAAAACAGGACAATTGTGAAATGTTTATTTTTATAACTTTTTACAAAACCTTTGAAATACGCAAAACGGAAAAACCTTTGCATCACAAACAAGTGAAGAACAACGAAATCCATGAATAAGCTTGGTTTTCCCAGCCTAATCAAGCAAAACTCTTTAGAATGCAAGAAAAAATAAACTTGTACAGCATAAATTGTACCGTAATCTAAAATTAGACTGATATTGCATGCTACTTAATCAAAATATAAACATTCGAATCAAATAAGTCTACTGCGAATTTGTTTTTGCATAATTTACGTGGTGACTATACTTGTTGATATTAGTGTGAACAGTACAAATACAAAACGCGTGGTGTCGCCACTGTTCAGCCCACCGCGATGCAATCACTGATCGAATGCTGCTTGTCCTGATTTACTCCTGCACATCGTGTCGTTGTTGTATTATTTGCTTTTTTTTTCGCTGCACGCCAGAGGACGAGTAAAAACCAGATTTTGTAAACTGGCTTATCTACATCACGCTTCTAATTATAACAAACAGCAGCACCATTGCCAGTAAAATGATGAATCCGTGGAAAAATTAAACAGTGAATCACTGCTTCGCCTGGCGTTGTATCGCACCTAGTAGCTGGCGCACGTTATGACGCTGCAGGATGTAAATTTAAATGAAATTATAAAGAGTTAATTTTATCATTTAATTAATTATAGACAATATGTACTTCACAAATTTAACAAATTACATTTTGAACGAAATAATTGTATCCCTGCGTAATAAAATTGCTGCTCTTTTTTAAAGTAGTTGATTACTTAAGTAGGTGATTAGTAGTGCACGTTTTAGTTACGTGACATAGTTTTCAATGTTTAGTCTTAATATATTTTAAAAGCTTCGTTCATGTTATGTTGTTATTAAACAACAAAGATGACAAATCGCTTGGTAATTTTACTTTGCCAGAGTATTTATAAACGTTGTAGACTTTATTTTAACATTTTCTTTCATTTGAGTTCTCTTGGGTTTAAGGAAATGAGCAAAAGCATTATTTTAAACCACAGATAGTTTGATGAGATTTTTTCTTGTCAAGTAATTCAAAGTCCTTAATATTATTCTACATAATTTACCTAAATTATTCCCCATGTTTCAAGCTATTAAAATTACGAAGTAAAAAGTTCTGATCTCTGCCTTTGAAGGCCTATCTAATCTCAAAAACAGAGGGGGTCAAATTTGTTCAAAATTTTACTATTTTGGGATCAGGGAGAGTGGCTCCTATAAAGAGGTAGTGTTTTTAACTAGAGGTTTCGATTGCTGTAGTCATCAACCTCACCCAATGAAAGATGTATCAAGAAAAAAGAAATAAAAAGAGTGTAAGGAGTGCCAGGAATCTGGCGGAAAGTAAAACCATGAGTAAATCAAACAAAGAGCTTCCACAGTTGAAATAGCAGGTTTAGTCAAGTTTCCCCTGCTGTTAATAAGTAGTTATTCAAAGATTTAAAAAAATATATCCAATCGAATTCTATAACTTTTCGCCATCATTCTACTAATTTACAAATTTGCTCGTGTCTCTCCATTCTTTCTCTGGTGATGAAAAAGTGGTGGCATGTAGTTTTAACTTCTTCTGTATAAAAGTGCAGAAGAAGTTAAAACTACAATGGATTTAAAAAAAACCGTTTCGTGTCAAGAAAATGCTGCATTGCCCAAAAAAGACATAATCAAGATGGTGCAAGATCTGGGCCGTAAGCTGGATGTGTCAAAATTCAACCCTTTCATTTTCTGAAGTTTAGCTTGCGCTTGGACCGGACGCATGGGGCATTGCCTTGATGTAGGATGCTCGCATATTTTTCCTTCAAAGAGTCTAACACGCGATCAAATTGTTGAGAGTAAAGATCAACGGCCTTTTCAAAATGTAAGACCCTTTCAAAATTCTACCAAATAGACAACAATTCATTCCAGTCGAACACGTAATGTCTCATTAGCTCCCGAAGAATATTTCTAACATATTGTGATGTTGTTTGCTGTTGAGAGCCTCACGTTGGGGTGCCAATTTGTAATGTTATTGAATTCGTGTCAATAAATTGTAATGATTCTAATGTATCTACTCTCTCAGGGTTTTTCTTTCGGTCGCTCGGATTTACCCACTTCTTGTTTTATGGCCCCATGGTGGGCACATACCATGACAAAACACAGAAAATGTGAGGGGAGGGGGGAAGGAAGTGTCAGTGTTAAATGTATGCGTTCGTAAGTGTCAAAGAAAATATCGAAAGAATTGATGTCTGTCTCAAAATGTACACCGACTAGCACAAGTCGGTCTTCATCACGCCCTTCACAAGGCCCTATTCGATGTATATTTGTTAAAGTGAACGCCCTGTATCGCTGATCACGCTTTTGCCTCAGCTCCTTCACAAGAGCGAGGCCCCCTTCAACACATCAATAACATTACAAATTGGCGCCCAACGTGGGGCTCGAAGCACTACAAATATTGCATAATTGGCGGCCGACGTGGGGCTCGAGTTCACAAATCATTACAATATATTCTAATCACGTTAGGGTTCTACAATGCTTTTAACATTATGTCATAAAAATCAAGCAAAAAGCAAATCAAATTGAAACATATCACGTGCAGACAATTCAAAATGAAGGTTCCTATGCTTCAAAAGGAAACAGTAAAAAAAAGTAAGCGTTTTATTTAAATTTATGCTTAAGAAACTATTGAAGGTTTGACAAAAATCATAATGTAAAGTGCCATGGGTTTCAATGATTCGCAATTTAATGCGAATGCCTCTCGTTAGCCTTTGGCCGGTAAGTGGGTTAAACTTTTAACTTTAAACTTTAAATCTTTTGGTAGATTTTTCTCGCAGCTTTTCTTCTTTTTGGACTTCCCACCACCGTCGTAATCTTTTCTACCGAGTAAAGCCCTAAACTCTTCTATAGGATGGGCCTGGGGAACATTTGGAGACTATCCTCTCTAGCTACACATGGGATATTTTGTTGCCTTAACCAATCTTGGGTCATTCTTGCATAATGGCAAGATACCAGATCGGGCCAGAACTTAAAATTATCATGAATATGGTGTGTTTGAATAAAATTTACCTAATATAAATTTCTGTCCAAAATACGATCTTCAAATACCTGCTTCCGACATGACGCACCACACTAGTATCTTGTCTTTGAATTTCGCTTTTTTCTTAATATTTTACATCATTAGGAACGTCCTCAATATTGTCTGCATAAAAGCCTTCGTTTCCTTTTATTTCGGAGTTAGGTAATGTAAAATATTTTTCGTCGTCCAAAATTATCGTAGCATTGTCTCTGAAATGTACTCGACTTAATGTCTGCAGCACCTTGGAATCCTCTCTAACTAAGCAGCTGTGTATTTAGGACACTTTTGTCGCTTTGTAAGTTTCAAATGATTTCTTTTAATTTCCCTCTTGGTTGTCATATGAGACACGTGAAATCTTCGGCCTAATCTTCTCGTTGAAACTCCTCTTCTATTTCTTGCAGATTCAATCAAGTTGCGAAGCCTTGGATGATTCAAAACACGAGGGCGGCTCGTCTTGGGCACGACAAACCTTCCTCACATTCCCTGATGACTCGATAAACTGTTGTCTTAGAAATATTTTGGTTTCTATAAATGGCGACGATATCACGTTTGGGCATTTGGCCAACCAAGTTGTAAATACCGCGATTCTAGCTTGTAAGACATTTTGTACAACTTTGTGAACAGAAATTTATTATCAAACTGTAGATGAAACTTGCCAGATTCTCAATATCCATATATAAGTTATTTGCTTTACTTTGTATTGGGAAAAAATAATACGAAAAGTGTTCCCACAACTTACATACGTTAATGTGGAACATAACATGAAGGTGAGTCTTGTGATTGAAGAAGAGATGACTTGAGAAAGTGTTACTTGGGTGAAAATTCGCCTTAGCAAACAAACTACCAAAAAATATCAACTTTAGAAAAGTTACCTATCAATTAATTAAATAATTAATAAAATCAATTCTTTCATTTCTATTTCACAATCATCATTTTCGCCCCAAGTTATTGACTCATCCCTTATATTCTACTTCAACAAGTAATTGTGTAAAACAAAAAGCAATTTAACATTTTAAAAGTGACTGTGGAAATATTTAATTGCTTCTAGTTTGAATTACTTTACTCCTGCAGTAATATTAAGTTTTCTAATCAAGTTGGAATTTAATACATACGTTTCTTTTAAAAAAATTAAAATATATTAACTTCTTCTCCTTTAATCGCCTTTTAAATTGACGCCTTAATAATTTACAAATAGATTAAAAGCGAAAAGTATAATATTTTTTTTTAAATAATATAAAAGATTTTTAAAATATTCGAGATACGTAGACACATCCTGGTTGGTAGACGAGCATTAAGGACAAATGTTTGACGTAATCAGGAAATGACACTTCGAAATAAAATCTTTATCTCGAATGAGTAAACAAACATACATACAGTAGGTATAAGGAGATATCAACATCATTCAGGGCGAATGAAGACGAAAACTATACGCATTATTAATTTTCAATAATAAAACTTAGTAGCTTTGCTAATTTGACTGAACGAATACGAAATTACATAGCGCATTATTAACTTACTAGCAAATAAACGTTAATTGTGAGTTATTTATGCTATATAATGTACAATATTTTGCCGCCTGCTAATACAAATAAATGTACAGTTACTTTAGAAAGCAATAATTTATAAATTCTACATTGATCTGTTACACCTTTCTGCTTGTATCACCGTTATTTAAGTGCTATTAAAGACTCCCAGTCGTTATTCACGATAAATTTGTACGATTACGCTCAAGTTTATAATCATGATTTTTACTTCAGAGCACTTGTGAATCTTCGTGCAGCTTAAGCACCTAATTTAAATATTTCGATGTACCTAGCTGTATAAATTTTAATCAGACAGATGTTTGCAGGTAGGTAAGGCACTATGGTGTTCACTCACTTCAAACGATACTCTTGCATGCAAACCCTCGCCCTTCGCATACTAAGTTTGCGGTTGTTACAGAACGTCGAAAATATTTTTGCTTAGAAATAAAAGCACACAAACAAAAATTTAATCATGAGTATTATTGACGAACGTAAATTTACACAATCTATTAAAAATAATGGGTTTACTCTTGAAATGAAATTTGAAACCGATAATTGAATTTTATTTTCACGCAGATTCAATGAAAATGGTCAATTAAAGGTAAAATGTTAATCAAGGTGAACCATACAATATACAGGCTGTCCATTTTTCGAGTGTCACTACGGAGATCTCGCTTATCTTAAGAGATACGAAGTTGGTTAAATTAGGGCAAAGTTGCGCATTTTCGTGCTGAATAATAATCTGAAAAGAAATTTGAAATATCTTCAATAGTTTTGAAAATATCGCAAGAAAAGACGAAAATTTCTGATTTTGGTTTTTAATTTTTTCACGATAAACTAATCGTACTAGACATTTCTAACCAAGACATTATTCAGACACTTTTTTATGGAGAATTCGAATATGGCGTCCCCTTTTCAATAATTTTCAAGATGACGGAGAAACACCTGGCAACTTCAGTTTTTCTTATGGACTCCATTTTAGATTTTAACATTTTGAGATTACGTTTCTTTTTCTCTTTACATGATGGTCTAATTTTTTCCAAAAATCCAAATTTTCATTTTTTGCGAAGAACGCTTTGGAAAAAGAAAACGTTCTTTTGTTGTGAACACGTGTTGTAATGTTTTGAACACATTGTAATGTTACATTCGTTAATTATTATCTATTCTTATTATGTATTTCGGGGATGCCATATTCGAATTCTCAATAATAAAGAGTCTGAATAATGTCTTGGTTAGAAATGTCCAGTACGATTAGTTTAGCACAAACGTAAATGACAATACTTGAAATAGAATCAAACTGTCAAACTTTTGTTTGAAAATTTTTATAGCAAAATATTTTATGAAAATTAATTAAAATTGTGTAACTGGCAATATAGAAAGTGTTAGGAAAGAGTTTATACATGTATTTCGGCCTTATTGGGCCTCATCAAAACTCTGTACCTTAAAAAAATTTGGTTTATTGAAAAATTTAGAAAAAGCTTACCCCTTTTTTTGAATTTCTAAAATCCCAAAACACAAGAACAGGAATTAATGATAAAAATATGAAAATCTTTTGTAAATTTTTGAAAATATTTTAGTAGGATAGTCACTAATAGTTTGTGTCCAAAAATGCAGCGATATATATATGTATATATATAGGGTGGTTCCAAAATAAGTAGAAATTTTAACCACAATACCGTGACAGCACTAACAACACGAAAAAGTACAAAAAGAAATTCGTATAACAAAAAGAAAATTTCTTCATCCGTCCCTTATTCGATGCTCATGAAATAACAAAAAAAAAACTTACGGAACCTACTTCGAGATCGTAGGCAGTAAACATCGAGGGAATGACTAATACGCAAAGTACACTCACTAAATATCATCTGTGTGGAGGATCACATTCAAACAAACGTTCACTATCGGCATTTAGAAATGTTTATAACAATTGTTCGAAATGGCGTCCATCATTAGCAACACACAAACGAGCTCGGCGAAGAAACAATTCTTATACTCGTATTAGCATGTCAAGATTAGCGGGAATAGTATCGGCGGCGTTATGAATATTCAGTGTCAACTCATTTAATGTCTTTATAGGGGCGGCATACACTATTTCCTTCAGGTGACCCCACAAAAAAAATCACACGGATTTAGATCAGGAGATAGGGCAGGCCACCATTTCGGCCAATCCATTTTCCTGGAAAATGTTCATTAAGCCAGGTTCTAACAGGAACAAGATTGTGTGGTGGAGCGCCATCGTGCATAGACCAGGTGTTTCGTAATACATTCAACGTTAATGCATCCAAAAAATCTTCAACGGTGTTCCGCAAAAAATGTAAATAGGCAGCACCTGTTAAACGAGGTGGCCCTACAAGTTGACCATCCAAAATTGCTGCCCACACATTGACGCTGAAACGCTGCTGTGAATGAGCTTCACGTACAGCATGAGGATTTTCATCTAATCTAATCTAAATATTAAAAATGCCGTCACGAGTAAAGGTGGCCTCATCTGTAATCATCAGATTTTGTAAAAAATGTGAATGTTCTGCATGTTGTTCCAGTAACCACTCGCAAAAGGGACGCCGACGTTCGGAATTTTTGTACGCGTTGTACATAATAGACATGCAAACCCTGTTCGTGTAACGTCCTCCAGGCAACCTTAGCTGAAACGCCTATTCTGGCTGCCAAGCGACGCACACTTATTCCCGAATTTTCCGCAACGACGTCCAAAATTTCTGGTTCCAGTTCCAGAATAGCTGCATCACGGTTACGTTCTCGGTTTACACCTTGCGGTTGAAACGTTCGGCAAACGCGTAAATGCTGCTCTTGAGGGGTAAATGTTCTTGCATTGGGAAGTTCTCGGTTCGGAAATTTGTTTGCATAGAGCCCCCGTGCTTCTTCAGCATTTACTCGAGCTTCGCCATGAATAAGTAGCAGTATCCTTCTCTCGCCGTTCGTGAATTGCGGCATTTTAGCTTTCAATTACTTTTCACAAAATGTTGATCAATAAATTGTATGTCATAATCATAAAAAAATGAAGCAAATTCTTTCGCTCAGTTGCGACGCGAAGGAAAAAATGCTTTTATTGGCCTCCCGACTTCGGCAAAGGTCACTGCTCGATTGGACTTGTGTTTTTTGTCGCAATAATTTATTGTGTTCGTAAAAATACAAGAGATTACTTTAAATCGCTATTTATTTTCCAACTGACAGCACTGTTCTTTTTTTTATTTTTCAATCTTTTTAACGCCCACTAAATTTTCCAAAAATACACAACAACTCTCTCCCCACTAAGCTAATATTTTCACAAAAGAAAAATAAACCTGTTGTATTAAACTAAAATTGTTTTGTCTTCTGAATTCTCAATGAACGACGTACTGGTTCACCATTTTTTTGAACTTTTAGTCCATGATTGTGCATGTCTCTATTCGCGTCTTGTACTCGCAGTGAACTACGCACTGGTTCACCATTTCTTCGAACCTTTGACTCGTGGTCGCACATGTCTTCACTCGTTTCTTCAAAACTTGTATCCCCTCTCTCCAATTCCTCTTGAACATTCGTCAGTTTCGCTAAATTTGAATTATTGAACCATGTGGCTTTTCCATAAATTCTGGCTCTTCTTCGTCATGAATGTCATCTTCCGATACCGTTTCATCCTGTTCAATTTGATCCAAATGTCGCATCCAAGATCCACGACAAGTTCTCACCCGGTACATGGAGTCACTTGCCTTATTTTCCACTGTGCCACTTATCCAAAACGATCCTTTACGATAGTTTCTAACAAACACCTTTTGACCATCGATAAATGACTTCATTTTTTTCTTCGCCAAACCCTTATATGTACACTTCATCTGTTCATCGTACCTTTGCTCGCATTTCTTGTTGTCTGCTGCGATCATTAATTTTTTACTGGATTAGCCAAGTTAGGTATTGTACGTATTTGACGTGAAAACAACATTTCACTTGGAGTTCTACCAGTAGCGGGATGTTTAGTAATTCGATATTGCACCAAGAATTTTCGAACCGAATTCTTCTTTATTTTCTTTTGCTTCTTTGGCTTTAAGTAGACTATTTTTGAACGTCTGTACAAATCGCTCCGCTTCTCCGTTGCTTTGAGGATTGTATGGTACTGTCAGAGTTTGCATTATTCCATGCAATACACAGTAATTTTCAAACTCCTTCGCTACAAACTGCCTTCCATTGTCACTAACAATTTGTTCTGGGAGTCCATGAATTGTGAAGATACGATCTAAAATATCGACCCTTCTATATGCTTCCGTGCTATTCATCTCAACTACGTGCGGGCATCTACAATTATTAACCACATGCTACCCCAAAAGGATCCACAAAAATCGATATGTATACGCTGCCATACTCGCTCTGGTCTCACCCAAGGATGAAAGGGTTCTTTACGCTCATTTTGACCCATCATTTGACATGTAACACAATGTAGTTTGAGCACTTCGATATCATTATCAATTTTCGGCCACTAAACTCGTCTCGCCAACGACTTCATTCGAACCACACCAGGATGCGCAGTGAGGACTTGACGTCTCAAACTCTCTGGTATAACTGTACGTCCTCCCCGCAAGATACAACCACGGTGCAAACTCAATTCCATTTTTTTGCTAACATAAGGTTTCAGCAATTCCTCGTCCTCTTTGAAAACTTTTGGCCAACCCTGTTGTATGAACTTTGACACCTTCTTCAGTATAGAATCTGACTTCGTTTCTTCAGCAACTTTTTTCACAGTCACTGGCAGCTCAGCAAAATTTTCTTCTTGAATAATTGTTACTTCGTCTATTGTCTTAAATCGCTATTTATTTCCCAACTGACAGCACTGTTCTTTTTTTACTTTTCAATCTTTTTAACGCCTACTAAATATTCCAAAAATACACAACACTTTTTTTTGACCTACCTCAAAGACGTGTGATTAATTCTTGTCCGATTTTCAATTGCGATTTTCTCGAAATGTGTAAAACTTTTGTTAAGGACATGTAAGTTCAATCGTTCCCATTTATGGTGATGTATTACAGGTTTAAATTTCTGCACTTATTTTGGAAACACGCTGTATAGAGTGTTAAAAGATTTCTAATGACATCTGCAATAAATGTATCAAATGCTGAGTTATTGTTGACCCTAATCGCTCAATTGATTGATATGAACAATTTGAAGCCTCCTCTCTTTTTATTACTACAAGAACCACGAGTCATGTAATTTCATAATTAAAAAGAAGAGATATCACATTTATATAAATGTATTTTTAATATTCATAGACTAAAAAATAGCCCTAATTTCGTAACGTACGGACCTCAATTTTTTCTACACGCTGTTAATGTACTATTCTATTTTAATTTTAAGATAGGTGGCAATCTCACTTACAATTAGTAACATAATGTTATTGTCAGTGTTGATATTTATGGTTTGCGATTTTTCTCAAAGATTTTCGCTTTAAATAGTTTTGATCTTATTTAACATCAGGTCGTTGGAGTTGAACCATTCTTCAGTTAATTGTAGACTTTGTACTATTTCCGGAAAAATGTTGGCCTCTGAACCTAATCCTAATATCATCTGCACATTACAAATTACAGGTCGTAAGTAGCAAGACAAATCGTTCATAAAAAGCAAGAATAGTAGAGGCCCCAATAGACTTCCTTACGGCACACTGATTTTATACTTTACATGGGGGATTGTTTCTGTTCCTTCTCATTTTCAATAATTAATTTTTTGAAGAGGTACTGTACGATTTTCTCTTGTTTCGTTTCTTCGCCATTTTCAGCTTTAATTTTTACTGAAACGTTATTTTTTTAAACTAATGATACGAAACTACACAAGAACGTCATTTATACGCCAATAGAAAATGAAAACGACAATTTTAATTTTTAATTTAGTGCTAAATTTACATTCACTTAATTAAGGATATCTTTTTTTAAATATACAGGGTGATTTGGGTTTAATCTTGTTAACTTTAGGAATCGTTAGAACATCAGAAAATAATGGGACTTCCTTTAATAAGCAATGTCAAAGAAACCCGTGAAATTTTAATTTTCTTGGACGACTTTTAGAAATAACAAATGGATACGGTAATCGTCTTGATATTTGACATAATCATTTACTTAATCAATTATTTAGTGACATTGTTTATTGAAGAAAGTCTCTTTATTTTATAAAGTTCAATCAAGTTATCTATAGTTAAAACTGAATCACTCTGTATTATTGAAGAGAATTTAAAAAAATGATCGTCATTCCAGGAATGCACAGGAAGTCCTTAGAAGCAGCCGAACACCTGAAAGAAACCGAAAACTGCAACAGCAACAGCGATCACGAGGAAACAACATCGATGCGAACGGAAGGCAGCGAAACCAGCTCGACGTCCGTCGCACAGCCTCCGAGTCAGCAGCAGCCGACGTCCTTCAGCAGCATCAACACCCCCGGCGAAAAGGAGCCGCACCCGCAGTCGTACAGTGAAGATCCGGAAGCGTTTAGAAACAATTCCATCGCCTGCTTGCGGGCGAAAGCCCAAGAGCACAGCGCGAAATTGTTAAATCACGGTTTAATGTTGCAAGTAAGGCCGAATAATGGACAGCAGAATTGCGACGCGAACGCCAATAATTTGCACCACCAGGAAATCGTTAAAACCGAAAATAATTCCGGCATGTTCTGACGAAACAATACACCTAATAACTAATAAAATGCATCGTTTTCTTTCTGGTTTTCAGATACTAAACATAACACGATGAGTTACTTCGAGTAGTTCGAAAAAATACGAATTTAAATGACGTGGAAAAGGAGTACGAAAGGACATGTTAGGCTACTGATAAAAATTGTCCAATTTCAATATTTATTTTTGACAACTTTTCAACATCATAGTCTTTAAACTGAGAAATTATCAATACTAAATGAGTACTCTAAGGAATTCAAATTTATTAAGATTTAATTATAGTTCTGCAATTCTAGAGTTTCTATTAAAGTTCTACAGCTTCGACCAATATTTTTTTTTAAATAAAACTGACATAGTTTCGCAAATGATTTGTACATACGATTTTCCTGACAAAATTGTTTAAATCGGTGTGCTTGCTCCAAATTAACATTGGAAATAATTTTTATTTTAATGTATTTCTTTCCGTTAATTTGGGCTTCGCTGGGCGATAACAACTTAGGTAGCTTTTTAGCAGCGTTTTGAAAATAATTCACACGAGAAACAGATTAAAATTGCGTACAAATTGACATATAGCAACCAATTCGCTGCCTAATAAGTCAGTGGAGTTCTCGAGCTACTCTTCTGCTGACGAGGCGCCAAATTTAAATCATTCACATAATTACGACTAAATTACTGAATTCAATTTCCTAATTCAAACTTAAATAGGCGTGTTTATGTCCAATTCCGAGCACTCGCTGGTCTGATTTCTATCAAAACAAATAATCAAAAGTATTTGCGTCGCTGTTACGTAAATCGATGAGAAGGTGTTAAATGGAAGACCTCTCATTTAATGTGATCTCACTATAGGTTTTGAAAATATTCTAAAACCATTTCATTAATTGAAATAGCATTTGTAATTAATGAACTGCTTCAGTTAAAATACTAGATTCTACAGAAATATTTAATTTATTTTAGTAATGACAATGAGACATCTTAATTACTTAACTATATTTATAAACACGTAAAAAATCATGTTCGATATAAAAGTTTACAAGTGGCTGTGTACTTTCCAATACGATCACGAAAACGCAAATAACTTTTATACAGAGCGACACATTATTTGCACATAAAAAGATGAGTAAGTATTTATTTAATTACTCTATGCAGTAGGAAGGTATCGATGATGCGTCATATAATATCTGCATGTTTACAACATTCTGATTAGTCATACTAAAAACTTCGTCGTTTGTTGTATTCCTGGGTGCAATAAAGTTAACTACAAATGTCTAAGATATTTCGGATAAGTTCATACTATTGTAAACGATGGTGACGTGTAAGCAAATCTAAATTGTTTTCGAAAAATTTGTAAAAGGCAGCGACGTAACGTGCGTTTCAATTTTGGAATATCGAGATTACTCAAGTGCGGCACGAGTTCGGCCATACATTTCCAGATCAAAATGAAACAGACTGTATGTAATACCTTCTCACCGGCAGTATAGCCAAATTCAATTATCTATAATTTAAAATACGATTGCTAGTAGGTAAGCTGATAAAATTTAATCTCCGCGCATTATTCGTGGATTTTAAATTCAAGATTTTTTTGTAATTTGGGAAAGTAACTGCAACAATTTTTTACACTTTAAGTTAGGAATTATTACAATTCCGATACTTTTCTCAATAAATTATACACAAGATTTTTCTAATTTAGTTTCAGAAAGACTCGAATTTTGTACAAAAATTTATTTATCATCAAATGCCTTTAATTTAGGAATTCCAATATTATCGTTCCTTTACTATACGGTTTCAAAAAAGGCAGAAGCGTCCACTACTCAATTTTCATATTGATACAACCGTAAGCAAAACAAGGAAGTGTACCTACGTTTTGTCGAACTAGAAAAAAGACTATTGACGGAATCAACAGACGTTTGGAAAAACTGAGAAAACAAAGGAATTGATAAAGAAGTAATAAAAATACTGAAAGCAATGTATAAGAAAACGCTAAATATTGTAAGAATAACAACAGCAAATAAAATACACATCACTATGGAGAGATAGTACATAAAACAAATGAGAAGGAACAACAAACAAATAAATGATAAAATAATAATAACACTCTTTATTACCCTATTTAGAGAATAATATTAATGAATGTATACTAACAGTAAGGGTGAAAGGCGGAGTTCAATCAAATTGAAAGTCAAAGCCAATCGATTGTTCTTCCACTCAACCTGGAATAAACTGTAATAAATACACATAGTTTATAAATAACATGATTAGCAAAGTAATTGTTGCAAACAATATCATCAATGTCAATGTCAATCGATGTTATCAGTGTCCAGTCCTCTGAACCAGGACAACAATCATAGTTTCTAATTGTAAGATTTTGAAATATCAACTACGACCCCCCCCCAGTGTCTTTGTGAATTCAATAGTATTTGAATTTGAATTGTGACAAAATTTGAAATGAGGTATTTAGAGGAAAATAAAAAATCAAGCGGGGAAGAAATAGTATAGGAAAACCAACAACAAGAAGAAGTGACAAAAGCGGCAGGAGAAAGAAACACGGAAAGGAAAAAAGTAAACAAGATTGTATAGAACAGAAAGAATCTAAAAAGTAAAGTGAACTGAACCCAATCCACGGTAGAAAGACTTATGCCAACCAGTAACAGTATCACTATTCGGTTTTCGTTCCAATTCAAAACAAATGTTCGAAGTGATTTAACTTTTTCTTTAGTTCAAATCGGGATGCGACAAAAAACGGATCAATTCGGTTTGCGGTTTGCGACTTTTTGTCGGTTCGGTTTTCAATCTGGTTCAAAATAATTTTGAAAAGGCTTTTTAAACCGATTCAATTCACAGGTTTTGTTTTCTCACTTGGGAGAATAAGTTTTGTTCTAATATAAGTCTCATAATGTTATTAATGCCGTTTATGATTGTACAACAGCATGACGAGTATTCAACTTGGTCTCGTTAACACATCCTCTAACGAGCACTTTCTTTATTATTGATTAATAATTTATAATATTTAAATTTAGGATGTCCCTAATATCAATGCCGAAAATCGTACGCCAGTGTATGGAAATGCACCGAAATGGCGTGTATTAAAGTTTCCTCGAAAGTTAATTTTAGTATTAAATGCGCGGGGCACTTAACGGTTCGAACCGGTTCACAGCATTGCGTCGGTTCGGTTCAAGTTAAGGGTTTCCCGGTAGTGATTCGGTTCAGGCTCACGGTTCAAGGAAAACAGCCAATTCGGTTTGATTTCTGTTCATGCTCCGGTTCGGTTTCGGTTCACGTTCCAGTTCGGTTTGCATCTTTGGACTTTAAATTGAAAATATCTATTTTAATGTGTGAAATATTCGTCGGATTCTTATCGATGTTTGCTTAGCTGTCTGCTTGTTTTGGTGATCAGAATGGATAAAAGTACGCATATACATTTTATTGGGGAGATATTACTTTTAATTCTGGCTGTACGTAACACAAATATTTTAATGTAAATTAATTTATGTACAAGTAAAAGGTTATTAAACAAGTAATATAGATAAGCCAAGTCTTACTTCAAAGTTTTAAGCCTTAATGAAAACACGCCTGCAAATTATGATGGCCTTAAGGGAAAACTGTACAAAACCTACAAGCTAATTAACACTTTACTAATTATGTTTTTATTTTACAGGATTGGTATCGCTTTGTTGATTACAATACTAAAAGTAGAGAGCAGCTTAATTAAGAGTTAAATGAAGCAATTAAATGCAAATATTTTATTGGAGATTTAATTAGCAGTGATTTTTTAATTTTAGTCACTTAAAAAAACGACTTTCAATTCGAAATATAATCTTAGGAAATATTTTTTTATTTCTTCAAAGAAAGGAATCGAAAATGGTCTTTTGAACTATGGCGGAGCTTTAGATATTTCGCGAAATTAAAAAGAAGCGTTTTGCTTCAAGTTGCACGCTATTCTTCATATCCGAACTGGTTGAGGGTTTGGCATAAACCAGATTTGTCCTAAATCATTCATTATTTAAAACTTATGACATCTTCTTTCACCAGCACTAGACTTACGTAAAAATTATGTCCATTTTTGACTTAAAACAATTGTTAAATGAATTTGCCTTAAGTCACTATAAACGTTTATAGTGACTATACATTTTCCAAATGTTAATTTTTCGATTAGTCATAGAAAACCCTTTACAAATACTTCAAAAGAGTGAGTATAACAACACAAGGAACCGCATAAGGAAACAGGGAATCAATTTATTAATAAGTCATGTTTACATTTACTCACGATGCAGAAAGTGCATGGCTCCAATCCAGTTTGTGCCACATTAACTCGCGCCCACACTTGTGCTGACAGTCGTTTCATAAAAATCTTTATACGAAAAGCTAGTTCGAGGAAAGAAATTATCTCCGATAATAAAGTAACAGCCGTTATTAACGTATGCAATCACCATCAGATATATTTATATCGTATCACAGTTTTATCTGTAGTTGAAATGTTGAAATTTATTAATTTGAACCCACATAATAAATGAGTGCAGTTGAACAAGTTTTAATCAAGTATGAAATAAATCTGTAAGCAAAACCTGAAAATTGTGATGCAACATGGTTTACGAGTTCCTCCATTTTGATAAAAAGTTATTATTAAAGAGCACCTTGAATCTTATTAAAGTTGCACGAAACGTACTTTGAAAACTTTAGCATAAAGTAAAATCGAAACAAATACCGAGTAGTGCAAAATAGTACATCTCGCAACAAGCATCGAAAATGTCTAGTATCCGTTAGAGTTTAGCAAAGTAGGCGAAGCTATATTTTTTATGTAGCTTACAAAATAATTAATTAATAGTTCAATTAAACTTTAGTAGTTACTAAATTAATTAACAAACCATATCAACAGTGTCATTTTGCTTTTGATATTAAAAGTATGTGTTTTGAAACTTGAACTGCTGGAATGTATGCCGGCAGCGTTTGTTGAGCGTCTTCTAAATAAATTGTTTTCTACTTTCTTTATTACAGTAACAAGAAACTAACCAGAGTCCATATTCTGGGTTTTCTTGGTTCCTTAGACTTTGAAGTTTGCAGATCTAATGTTTTGTTTTTGTTTGTTACTTGATATAGATCACTATGGAATTCCACTCAAGCTTGGCTCTTATTTGACAGATGCACGCCTTTGATTAAGTCGTGAATTTCAGAACGATTTCTTGAAAGAGACTTTACTAAATATTTTTCCTGTATTACAAAAGGAAGGTGCTGACGTAAAACTTGATTCTGACTATTTCGAGAAGAAGAAGAAATCCATGATAGTTGAATTACGGGTATAACGTATGGCCACAAAATTTTCGTAAACTTTTTCGTTGGCAGCAGAGTTATTAACGCAGCCAAACGAGTTCCTTAATACAAGATTTGAGCACTCTAACGGCTTTGGTGTACTTCATTTATTTAATGTTGGTAGTACTAGTTCCAAGTAAGAAAGAAACAAGACTTACATTATTATAAAAGTGAAAAACAAATTTGACGATTAAAATTGAATATCCCACTGTATACTTAAATGATATTAAATAAATGTCACCAACCTCCTAAATTTTTAAATATCGCTTTTTTCTTTAGGACATTAAAGGCACAACATAAAAAAATAGTACAAAATAAAATATTCGTTATAGAAGACAATTCAAGCACTCGCCTATGATGGAATTCCGTAGTCATGCATGAGAGACTGCCTTCTATAACTTGTGTTTTAATAAACTATTTCAAAACTCGTTTAATTTTTAAACTAAACATTATAATTAATATTAAGTACAACCGAAAATACTTAATATTCAAATCATTAGTAATCGGACATTGTCTTCAATGCTCCTCACTTTCCTTCTGACTTGTCCCATCATCCTCTGGATAATAGCAGGATTGTCGTAATTGGTTTTCATTTTCAGCTTCTCTTCACTTATTGTTGGTCAATGTTAACTAAAATTCCTCTAGTGGCAGTGCCTGGGGTACGTTGGAAGGATTATCTAATTTAGGTACAAAGTCTATACTGCTTGTGATCATCTTTCAAAAACAAATTTTGGAACATGTTTAATCTTAACACGCTGAATATCATCGAATTCAATATAAGTGCAAATAAATTGGGTATCTTTTCGCAAGCTGTCCTGCGACTTTTGATTTGATTTAAACAGCAACAAATACCAGCTGCACTGATTTAAGCAAATCACCTTGAACGGGCGAATGCAGCATTATTATTTACCTTTCGCGACTAAAATATTTACACGGCGCATTAATTTTATATATTTTATGCAAATTCAACGTCGCTTTTATACGAAGTATCGTGCAAAGAGAAATTCATTCTTCCTACGGTAGTTCATATGCATCGATATTTGTTTCGCGTAATGAAAAAGCAGAAGCAAATTTAAAAAGTAAAAATTTGGTGCCGCTTTCTTTGTAACTTTCGTAATGACTTTCAAGGACGATTAAATTTTAATTAAATACAACTGATATCCAGTTCCAGATAAGATAAGTGCAAAATTAGCAAAAGCCAACCAAGAAATATTATTATTATACATATAAACGTTTATTTTATAATAGTATTATGATTTTCTAATAAACATTTTGTAGGAGGTGTCGCTACAAATCAAATTATAATAAACTTAAATTGTTTTATCATAGAACTTACGCTTGCGTCTATGAACGTCATGTTATAATTAAAAACTAGGTACACATTTCGGACAAGAAACTAGTTATAGATTGACTATTGGCTTGTCCCATCATCTTTTGGATAATAGCAGGATTGTCGTAATTGGTTTTCAGTTTCAGTTTCCCACCACTTGTCGTATCCTTTTTTGGTCAATATTAATTAAAATTCTTTTATTGGCCGTGCCTGGGGTACCATCTAATTTAGGTCCAAAGTCTACGCTGTTTGTATTATATTAGTCTCCAATTACTCTTTAATATTGGCAAGAAGCTACATCATAAGAAAACATCTGGCCTCAGAAATGGCACACTTTAGCATTTGTCCTCAAATTTGGATTTACCTTTGAACTTGACTTTATCTAATGTACTTTTATGTCAGTATAAAAATCATCGTCTCCCTTTATCTCTGAATGGGACAAAGCGAAACATTTCTCATCATCCATTACAATCAATTTACTGATAAAATGGGTGCAACCTAGCGCACGACAACATCCAAGAATTCTTTCCAACTGGGCCAGGGTATTTTAGTACCTTTCTTCTTTTTCGAAACACCACGTCATTGTACGAAAAACAGTGGTCTTTGGAACACCGAAACTTCGAGCTGATTTTAGCTGCGAAACTCCAACTTTGTTCTTAACGGCCTGAGTCAGTCCTTGTTCCCTCAAGTGACTCAAAATTTTTGCTCCACCACTTTTGGGCTATTTAACTCGGGGTATACTCTCTTTACGTTCCTTTATGGTCTCATAAATTGTTGATAGAAACATTTAGTTCTCAATAAATTGCAACAACATCACGCCTCGGCAATCGTCCAACTAGATTGTAAATTCCTTTACGAAAACCTAGCTTTTAAGAGACTTTATTGAACCAGATCAAAGTAACTAAACTGCCACTTGGTCAAATGCCATTCGGTACAAATACAAACCAGCTAGAGATTTTCCGAAAACTTTGGGACCGTACGTTATTAATTACGTTAAACTATCACATCTACAGTTATGTAGAATAAAGGAACGTGCTTCAAAACACCATAAAGGTAGACACTGTACAAGAGATATGCTTAAAGCTATGCAAAGGGTATAGAAGAAAAAGAAATTAAAAAGAAAGAGCAAAATAGTGGTGGAATAACACCAAGCTAGATTAACTGATTCTGATTTATTATTAATTTGTTTATTTACCTAATAGCATATAGTTTTCAAATATATCTCACTTTGTAAGAAATAGGCTAAACACTATTGCTAAGCAAAAGAGATCCCTCTTTTAGCTTTTGATAAATTGATATTACTTTAAAAACAGACTATTAAATGTGTCAACTGGATTCAAATGTAACATTTAAACGAGTCCCATTTAATATGTATTGGAGCCTCTCCACTTTTTTAAATTATAAATTCATATCATTCATAATCCTAATGTGACAGTAAATTACGTGTATTGCAAAGTACGCGTCGCAAAAAAATATTTTTGAATCATCTTTCGTCAAGGACATTTGCATACTTCGTTTCAGATTTATTTCCCGTATTGATGCTTTTAATGGGAACGTATGTTTATTACTTATTACGGTTCCGTGATCAAACATCTGCTGCTGAAAGAAAATAACACCAGTACTGGTTTTTTTTTTAAAACGTTCTGCATATGATAGGTGGTATGTGCCATATAAGCACAAGTAGATATCATCGTTAAAGTGAACTGAAAAGCGTTTAAAAATCAGGTTTTACCTCGAATTGAATGGAATTCAAACGTCAGAGCTACGTAAATTGGTAACTAATTAATAGCAAAGTGAGTTAAAAGGTTCCACTATTCATTAAGTAAATATGAAAGATATTACCCAAAGATCTGTCACGACACGATAGGTGAAGACGTATTCGTTTTAGCGCGTTTCAACTGCTCTGATTACTAGAACTGATCGTAATGAACCTACACATTAGATTCATTGCATTCAGTTAGGTCAGATAAAACGAATTCAGCTATAGAGTATAGAAGAAATATAAAATAGTAGTATTTGCGAAAACATTTCGAAGTCTCTACGAGGTGAGCTCCAAAAGTTCTAAGAGTTTACAATACCACCCAAGTACGTGAAGATCATCAAACTTATTTTAAAGGAAGTTATTTAGACAAGTATTTTATTATGTTATCAAAACTTTCAAATAGCACCTCGTATAACAATTTTTTTTTAAATTTGATATCAATTTTTTCATTTAACTTATCTCCTGATTACGTTTTCAACGATATAAATTGTCCTGTTGTTAGAAAATTCTAATTACTTTATAACAATATACGCATACACGGAAATTAATATATTTTATTCGAATTTCTAATCAAAGAGGAAGTTTACTTTCAAATTTTAAATTTCTAAAATTAAGAGGTTCGGTATTGCTTGCGAGTTCTATTTATACTTTCCTAGAGTTGCTGAAACTACATTTTAAGTGTATAACTGTAATACGATCGTAAATTTAATATAATTTTCGCCCTTGTCAACGTGCATTTGCGTTTTAATGATTCTTGCAGCAACTACAAATGTGTTCGTTTTCCTAGTTTTAAATAAAACTGTTTCGATAATGTCAACTGTGTTGTGCGTATGTATATCGAACGTAATTCTCTGAGTGTTATGTATGTGTTAGAACTAACACAGAAGCTTGTGGTATAAATAAATTACCGCATAAAATCAATGCCCCATTAATTATGAATGAGGAAATTATGGATTAGAAAAGTTATTAAAAATTGAAATAAATTAAAATTTATAATCTCAGGCTACCAAGTTTGTACCGATAGAAAGTTCTATTGTACCTACATAATAATAATTAATATTAATTTCTGTATTGTTTTTGTTTATTTTATTTTTTCTACAATGATTAACAATTAATCTCCGCATACAATAATTTTATATCCGTTGATACGTATTTCGGCAGCTGAGTTGCCATCTTCAATACACACACACCAAGTTAAAACTAACAACTACATAAACAACTAATAATTATAAAAATATATCTAAAATTAAAACGTCTGTTATTATTTAAATCGTTTAATTATATTTTGTTATAATTATTAGTTTGTTTAGGTGGTTGAAGTGCTTTTAACTTGGTAGTGTATGTACTGAATATGGCAGCTTAGCTGCCGAAATACGTATCTGCGGGGTGGAGATTAATTTTTAATTACTTCTTAATCAAGGCTCCTTTACTATTTTTGTACATTTGAAGTCTTGCACCATTGCAAATACAGTGATAATTAATACTTGTAACAAAACCTCTCCGATAAAGAAATCATTGTATTCTTCATTAAAAAAAAAATCATATCTTATTATGTTATAGTAATCGTAGAGCTTGACACGCGACACTACTAACAATTATCTTCACGTCACAAATGTAAGATGTTTGTAACTTCTAAAATATGTAATTAATTGAGAAAAGACGTGATTGTTTTTTAAAAAAATTGATAATAAAAATTGAAAACTAATTAAATTTTTTTTAAAAATATAGGTTTTTACTCGTCACATCATGTACAGGGTATATTTATAAAGTTCGGCAGTAATCTATGTGATGGAAGACTATACTCATTGCACTCAGCTCGCGCAAGTCTTTTCTCGCAGAGACAAGCAAACATTGTATGTTAAACTTTGTTTTATTTAAAACTTTCAAAATGTAAGCAAAACATTATGAAAAAATGCAAATCTCCACAGTAGCGATGCTTCAAATTAGAATTTTTGTCAATCTTGAGTTTCTAGATACCAGCTTATGGTCTAAACTGAACTTTTATTTTTCTAATTCAAAATTTATATTAAAAGCGACGCACATAAAAGAACAAAATTAAAATAAACTCTGTAATCTTTAGCGTTTTCATCTTCTAGTTGTCTATAATCTCTTTGACTTTTGCATTTCTCAATTATATTGAACAGAATGCAGCTTAACATACAGCTTGAGTGAAGCAAGTTGGTTGGCGACGCGTGCCCCGGATGTACTCGAGGCGACCGGCCTTGTCTCGCATTGGGAAGCGAAACGATGAGCGAGTATTTAATAATTTTATTTTAACTAGGATTTCAATAATTCTTGTTACGATATTGTTATAATTGCCGCAATATATTTGCATAACGCAATTATTATTGTTTGTAATTAAACAATACTCCCATAAACATTACAGAAATTAATAAATGAAAAATCTTCTCTGCTTGAATTAAAAAGAATTCACAACGATAATATGAAAACATAATAAAAGATTCTCTTCTAACAGAAAAACGATTTCTCAAATTGAATGAAAGATTTTATAGAATGAAGATAAAAATAAAATAAAGTTAAAGTAATTCTGGTCAAGAAATAATAAATATATTAAATATCTTTCAAAATTTTTATTAATTCTGCGGATGGTTGTAGCAGAAGGAATTGGACGATTTACAAATTTTTCTCTGAATAAATTAATTCGTTAATACGACTTTATAATTTGTACTTTCTCAGGTACACTATAATTCAAACTGAATTTTTGCACTGAAGAAAAATAAAGAACAATTAAAATAAATATTATATTATAATAAAAAATATATATTTGTCGTTTAAAAACAACTCTAAAAGCTGCACGCTTCGAACTGGAGGCGTGAACTGATACGCGCTAGCGCAAGAACCCCCTCTACCCCTACATGACTTCGTCCGAATTTACATCTATCCACCTAGTTGTAAAATTCAACCTGTATATTTTTTTTTCAGGCCTGAGCTTTACCGTTTTCACATACGTTTTTATTAGTTCTGTTGCTCTCTTGTTCTTAGGGTTTTCTTTTCATCTCTTCGGATTCTATCAAATATTTAATTTTATTCTTAACCTGTTCAGATCGCTTTTTTACTTATTTACCTAATTTTCTCTGCTTTTCTTCCAAGTAATCATATAATCTTCAGTTCTTAAACTACTAGGTCGCAATGATAAATACTTGAGACTGCTCTACTGGGAAATATGTACATTTCTATTTATTATAACAATGTTTTAAAGAGAGATTAGTGAAATTCAAAAAATTTAAAACAAATTTTGGAACACGTTTAATCTTAAAACGCTGAATATCATCGACATCAATATAAGAACAAATATCTTTTCGCAAACTGTTCTATGACTTTTGATTTGATTTAAACAGCAACAAATACCAGCTGCACTGATTTAAGCAAATCACCTTGAACGGGCGAATGCAGCATTATTATTTACCTTTCGCGACTAAAATATTTACACGGCGCATTAATTTTATATATTTTATGCAAATTCAACGTCGCTTTTATACGAAGTATCGTGCAAAGAGAAATTCATTCTTCCTACGGTAAATATGCATCGATATTTGTTTCGCGTAATGAAAAAGCAGAAGCAAAGTTAAAAAATAGAAATTTGATGCCGCTTTCTTTGAAACTTTCGTAATGACTTTCAAGGACGATTAAATTTTAATTAAATACAACTGATATCCAGTTCCAGATAAGATAAGTGCAAAATTAGCAAAAGCCAACCAAGGAATATTATTATTATACATATAAACGTTTACTTCATAATTGTATTATGATTTTCTAATAAGCATTTTGTATGAGGTGGCGTCTCAAATCAAATTATAGTAAACTTAAATCGTTTGATCATAGAACTTACGCTTGCGTCTATGAACGTCATGTTATAATTAAAAACTAGGTACACATTTCGGACAAGAAACTAGTTATAGGTTGACTACTGACTTGTCCCATCATCCTTTGGATAATAGCAGGATTGTCGTAATTGGTTTTCAGTTTCAGCTTCCCATCACTTGTCGTATCCTTTTTTGGTCAATATTAACTAAAATTCTTTTATTGGCCGTGCCTGGGGTACCACCTCGGGTGGATTGTCTAATTTAGGTCCAAAGTCTACGCTGTTTGCATTATACTAGTCTCCAATTACTCTTTAATGTTGGCAAGAAGCTACATCATAAAAAAACATCTGGCCTCAGAAATGGCACACTTTAGCATTTGTCCTCAAATTTGGATTTATCTTTGAACTTGACTTTATCTAGTGTACTTTTATGTCAGTATAAAAATCATCGTCTCCCTTTATCTCTGAATGGGACAAAGCGAAACATTTCTCATCATCCATTACAATCAATTTACTGATAAAATGGGTGCAACCTAGCGCACGACAACATCCAAGAGTTCTTTCTAACTGGGCCAGGGTATATTTTAGTGCCTTTCTTCTTTTTCGAAACACCACGGCATTGTACGAAAAACAGTAGTCTTTGGAACACCGGAACTTCGAGCTGATTTTCGCTGTCCAACTTAGTTTTTAACGGCTTGAATCGGTCTTTGTTTCCTCAAGTGACTCAAAATTTTTGGTCCACCACTTTTAGGCAATTTAACTCGGGGTATACTCTCTTTACAATTCTTTATGGTCTGATAAATTGTTGATAGAGAAATATTTAGTTCTCAATAAATTGCAACAATATCACGCCCCGGCAATCGCCCAACTAGATTGTAAATTCCTTTACGAAAACCTAGCTTTTAAGAGATTTTATTGAACCAGATCAAAGAAACTAAACTGTCACTTGGTTAAAAGCCATTTGGTACAAAACCAATTAAAGATTTTCCGAAAACTTTGGAATCGTACGTTATTAATTACATTAAAGTATCACATCTACAGTTATGTGGAATAAAGGAACGTGCGAGTATATGCTTCAAAACACCATAAAGATAGACACTGTACAAGAGATATGCTTAAAGCTATGCAAAGGGTATAGAAGAAAAAGAAAGAGCAAAATGGTGGTGGAATAACACCAAGCTAGATTAACTGATTCTGATTTATTATTAATTTGTTTATTTAACTAATAGCATATAGTTTTCAAATATATATTACTTTGTAAGAAATAGGCTAAACACTATTGCTAAGCAAAAGAGATCCGTCTTTTAGCTTTTGATAAATTGATATTACTTTAAAAACAGACTATTAAATGTGTCAACTGGATTCAAATCTAACATTTAAACAAGTCCCATTCAATATGTATTGGAGGCTCCCCATTTTTTTAAATTATAAATTCGTATCATTCATAATCCTAATGTGACAGTAAATTACGTGTATTGCAAAGTACGCATCGCAAAAAAATATTTTTGAATCATCTTTCATCAAGGACGCATTGTATTTCTAAATGGTGTTACTGTAAGTAACAAGTTATAGAAGAATGCAATATTAAATGACGAAGAAGTTTAGAGGAATTTTTATTTTCAAAATGGGTGTGTCATTTTCATAATGGAGAAGTTTGCTCATCTTCGAAATAGAATCTGACTGGTGAAAATATTTTTAAAATTCATCGATAAATAACAGAGACATAGGCTTTTAAATTTGTCACGTGGTTCCTCTGTTACACAATTATACGTAAAGTTAACATTCATCCAATTTGACAAGTGTTTCACGTTATTTGTTGTGTATTTGTCCTAAAATGGAAGTAGGGTTTATAAATGGTCAAAGAGATAATTTGCCTAACAGGAGAAATGAAGTCACGCCGCTCAGAAACTGTTGTCACAAAATGCATTCTTATAATTCGGCCATTTTTAAGGTATTTTCACATCAACTTGCTTTAACTTTATTTTCTTTCTTTAAAAAAAAATAGTAAACTTCTCCATTATAATACCTTCTATGCACAAAAATTATTAGCTTAATTCATGTCTTATTTAGCAATTGAAGTCTTTTCTTTTTCATGTGCTGACAAAAGGCCACCTGTTTTTAAGACATTTTTGATGTGACGTACGGTCAGGTAATAAAAAGACACATTTCATAGAGGAGATGCCTTTTTATTACAGGACTGTACAGAGGATATGAGTTTAAAAAAATTATAATTGAAGGAAAAAAATTAGACAAAACGATTTAACCCTTAAGAAACATGGCAGGGTCAAATCTGACCCCATGGAATTTCAATTTGTAATTTCAGAACCAATAGTTAGGTGGCGGTGTTCATTTCTTTACGTATTCGTCTAGAAGGTATACCTTTATGGTTACCGCATATTTTATCAGTGCTAACTTATTCTTGGACGAGGAAATATCGATTTGGGGTCAGATTTGACCCTACCATGTTTTAAACGTTTGAATTCGTGCTAGACCAGTTCGACAAAATGACTCGCTTTTGTGATAATAAGTTTCTCAGTCAGAGTGAACTTGAAAATATGTTATGAATGTTATGAATTATGGTTTAGAAGAAACAGACACTGAATTCTCAGATGCTAAACATGAAAATAGTGATCACAATTCTGAATCAGAGCAAGTAATTGATTCGGAAGGGGAATCAAACAATAATATTAGATTGGATCCGGATAATGCAGACGATGAATTTGCAGTGGATTCTGAAAATGACAATGTTTCTGAATCTGAAAGCACAAATTATTATTTTTGTGGAAAAAATCGATGTAAATGAACAAGAAAACCACCTGCTTCTAGCCGATATAGTACAATATATTGACAAGGTCAGATTTGACCCTGCCATGATATGTACGTTCTAAATTTAAGCCATGTTACTTAAGAGTTGATAAAAAAAATACGAAGTAGCCTATAAGCAAAAGTTAAATAAATAAAAATTAAAAGATTAACTAAATTTAAAGTAAAGAGAATCAAGTAAATGTTGCAATTAAAATTTCAAATATTAGACAACAATTTTTTTATAACATTAATAATTTTTTTTTTTTATTTTAGGAGAGAAAGCTCTCGAAATCTCAGTCCAAACGTTTACTTTCAAGAGTTTTCGTTCTTAAATTATTAAAATCCATCAAGAAAGACGAAGATTTAGACAAATTAAAATGTTGTAATGAATTTCCCTCAAAGAAAAGAATAACCTACATTATTTTACGAAATCCTTAAAAAAAAACTTAAAACAACTAGAAATCTATGTAAACAGTTCAAGAAATGGAAATTAAAAATGTTTATTTAATAAAAAAATCATCGAGCCACTAATATTTTTGCAATTATTAATAATTAATAAAACTAAGTGCTCTGCGTTTGATTCCTTTATTAATTTATTGCAATTATTTGTAAAAACTATTTTTAAATGCGTCATTCTTCTAAGGACCACTGTAAGGAAAAAATCGTTCATTTTAACCGAGTATCCGATCTTATACTAATCTAAATTAAATACACACGTGAAAGAGAAAAACGCAGACCAGATAATTCAATTGCAGTTTAACTTCAATCTTCAGTTTATTCCCATAGGAACAATTGTTTTTATGATCAACTTGTATATAGTCACCTACAGTTTCATTTATTTGTTGTAATTCTTTTTAAAACATCGTCATAACATTGAATAAATGTAAGGCAGCGAGCACAACTTTGCAAGGCATATTAACCTTTTTATTTATGTTTGTGTTCGCTTCACTGTTCCCATTTCGTTGAGTTTAAAAAAAAGGAAGGTTCAGAATATTTTAGCTCTGTAATCAAGGTAATCCTACGTAGAACGAGTAAACTCCAGTTACATTGAACCAACATAACATAGGAGATTTTATTTTAAGCTTATTTTGTAATCGAGACTTAACACAAAACTGAAAGAAATCGTTCAATACAGGTGACTTCCTATTAAAGATGGATTGCACTGTACTTATTAAAGACTAAATATAGATAGGAAGGCCAGATAATTCAGTTACAGTTTAACTTTAATCTTCAGTTTATTCCTATAGGAACAATTATTTTTATAATCAACTTTTGTATATAGTCACGTATTTTTGTAATTTTTTCAAACATCGTCATAACGTTGAACAGATGTAGGGCAGCAAGTACAAGTTTGCAAGGCATATTAACTTTTTTATTTATGCTTGTGATCGCTTCACTGTTCCCATTTCGTTGGGTTTAAAAAAAACAAGGTTCAGAATATTTTAACTCCGTAATCAAGGTAATATTACCTAGATCGAGTAACTCCACTTACATTGAACCAAAATAACCTAGGACATTTTATTTTAAGCTTATTTTATAATCGAGACTTAAGACAGAACAGAAAGAAATCGTTCATTACAGATGACTTTCTATTAAAGATGGATTGCACTGTACTTATTAAAGACTAAATATAGATACGCAGGTCAGATAATTCAGTTACAGTTTAACTTTAATCTTCAGTTTATTCCCACAGGAACAATTGTTTTTATAATTAACTTGTATACAGTCACTTTCAGTTTCACTTATTTTTGTAATTTTTTTCAAACATCGTCATAACGTTGAACAGTTGTAAAGCAGCAAACACAAGTTTGCAAGGTATATTAACCTTTTTATTTATGTTTGTGTTCGCTTCAGTGTTCCCATTTCGTTGGGTTTAAAAAAAAAACAAGGTTCAAAATATTTTAGCTCCGTAATCAAGGTAATCCTACGTAGAACGAGTAACTCCACTTACATTGAATCAAAATAACGGAGGACATTTTATTTGAAGCTTATTTTATAATCGAGACTTAACACAGAAATGAAAGAACTCGTTCATTACAGATGACTTTCTATTAAAGATGGATTGGTACTTATTAAAGATTAAAAATACATACGAAGGCCAGATAAGTCAGTTACAGTTTAACTTTAATCTTCAGTTTATTCCCATAGGAACAATTGTTTTTATAATTAACTTGTATACAGTCACTTTTCAATTTCACTTATCTTTGTAATTTCTTTTCAAACTTCGTCATAACATTGAATGGTTGTAAGCAGCAAGCACAAGTTTGCAAGGCATATTAACCTTTTTATTTATGTTCGCTTCACCGTTCCCATTTCGTTGGGTTTAAAAAAAAAACAAGGTTCAGAATATTTTAGCTCCGTAATCAAGGTAATCCTACGTAGATCGAGCAACTCCACTTACATTGAACAAAAATAACACACGACACTTTATTTGAAGCTTGTTTTATAATCGAGATTTAACACAGAACAGAAAGAAATCGTTCGTTGAAGATGGATTGCACTGTAGTTATTAAAGACTTAATAGACATACATAGGCCAGATAATTCAGTTACAGTTTAACTTTAATCTTCAGTTTATTTCCATAGGAACAATTGTTTTTATAATTGTTACTATGGAGGTAAATTGTAGATTAAAATCGAGGAGTTGCTGAAATGCCCTACCATAGTGTCACTATTTAAGCTACACACTGCATTTAAATGTACGTATAGAATTATAATATACTTTAAGACTTATAAAGTGACACTACAGCAACAGCTTAACTTTAATCTTCAATTTATTCACTTAGGAACAATTGTTATTGTGGGAATAAACAGAAGATTAAAGTTAAGCTGTTGCTAAAATATCCTGCTACAGTGTCACTGTTTAAGCCACAAATGCATTTAAATGCATTGAATTCTATACATAAATTAGGCGAGAATAGATGAAATCAACTTTTATTAATAAATATAAAAAAGCAAGATCGTATTTCGAATTTACTTCTGCACAAAAAAGATCAAAGACCAACAGAAGCTTATAACTCACATTTGTAATTCATAAATAATATGATAGAAATCGAAACTCGTCGAACTGTAGTTATAAATAGAAACTTAAATTACAGAATTATGAGCGGATATTTCTAAAGCAGTCAGAATTCCTTATTAATAAAAAAAGCGAAATTTAAAATAATTACATTAAAGACTAAAGAAACATCGAAAACTATGTGTCCTTTCGTACAAATAATATTTATGTTAACTAAGCTTCGAGAGTTCCTTCTAACGTAAGCGAATTTGTAAAAGTTCAAATAAAAAGAAGTGAAACGCACGTGCATCATATGTATGTATAATAAATTCTTAATCGTTGTACTGCTCAACAACAACAACAAACAACATGCAACGATACGTGGTCTAAAACGAACAAACTTAATCAATGTACAAATATAAAAAAGGCATCGAACAATTTCGTGGAGTAAAATTAGAACAAGAAAGTCCCCCCACAGAATTTTATGATTTAATAGTGCAATATTGTATTTTTTTTTTTTTAATTAAAACATTTGGGTAGAAATACTATAACGGAACGAGAACCAAAGGAAACATCGACGATTGTTGCAACGGTAGTCACGTAGAATGTACTTACCTGTGTGAATAAATTAATCTAAAAGATATATAAATACTTTCTCTCGAAAGCCTCAATTTTTAAGCGCATGTAAATCCGAATTTATTCAACGAAACGAGCGCTATTTCTACCCGATACGTGTTTGTAAATAATAGCTTGATTTTTATAGCGATTGTAATGTACTTAATTACTTTTTGTACTTAAACGAACACTGTGTTTTATTTTAACGGCAGTAATCACTTGATGTGTTTGGTATTCGCTGCGAGAGAGGAGTGAGTGAGAAAAATCTGTAAAATATTCAGTGTCTATCCAAAGCAAAACTGTTTTCAAAAAAAAAAAATCCTATTTATCCTCCGATGAAATAATGTAACATGTAAAGTGCAAAAATGTAGTGCGTATAAATAGTCTGTAGATAACGTACTTATGTATAAAAAAAAATATGAACTTGCAATGTTTTTTGATGATTATTATTATGATTATTATAAGTATAAAGTATGTGTAACGTTTCAAATGTCTATAATAAAAATATTTAATTGTAAATGTGGTGGTTTTTCCGTTCGTTTTGCGGTGCGGGCGCAAGTGAGAGGCTCGCGTTGTTAGTTAACTTACGGAGCGTGTGTCGCCGCTACCCCTTAACGCGAAAAGAAAAAAAATAAATAAACGTCCTTAAAATAAGTAGGTTGTCGACGGACGGTGCGGATACTTTCCCAATTTCCCTGCAGCATTTGCCGGTGCTGTACTTAATTTCAGAGATAATGCGATGTATTATTGACTAATGTGAAATGGCCTACGTGATTAACAGGAAAGGACCTTGAACCTATCGCATTATAAATTAGCCTGGAAAATGAATAATACAAAAAGAACATGTCGCTTGCTCCCTAGCGGAGACTCTCCGAACTTAAGTCTCCTACATTCCTGGCGAAAGACCACGTCCTATCATGACGAGCTAAAATGATTCTTTTAGTTTTGTCAACAAAATAGATGCGCTATTTCGAGGGCTGATTTTCAGCGTTTCACCGCCGTTTCCGAGCCTGAAATTTACGTTTCTCGGTAAAACCGTACGCGAAACTCGCGTAAACAGCAGGAATTAGCTGAATTGTCGCGTATTTTTTGATATTATTGACGAAAATAATGCTTTAAACTATCCGTCGTGTTACGATCGGGGTCCGTCGGGCGTTTCCGCAATTTGTGAATACGTGCTTTTGGTTGAATAGCGACGCATGTATAGTATAGGTGGCGTTGTGAAACACGAATCAGGGAACGTAAGTAACCCTTGGTATTGTTTTTTTAATTATTTAGCGCTTTCACCGCCCTTTGAATCGAATTTCTCGCTTAATTAATGCGGCCTAACGGCGCCTGATACTGAATCCAGAGAGAAATTCGAGCTTAAACGGCGCATAACTGTAAAATTGTAATTTTAAAGCGAACAAATGAGGAAATTGCCTAACAGGTCATCGTTGCTTTGTTTATACCAGTAGTTTTTCACTGTTACTGAAGCTGTAATGACGGTGTATTGCGGTTTTGCGGTATACATACGCTCTCAACGTTAAATTATATTTTGTTATTTGTACCGGATTCGGGTGGAAAGCGTTGAAATAACTCGGAATAACCTACAAATATCGTGTATGTTTTCCGTGCGATCTGTCAGTACGGATAGGTATAATACTTCGCGTAGTTCTCGGGTAGGGCGTGCTACCAGTGCTCCGGCGGTGCCATAGAAGCCCCCGGACTTGGAGTGGGGCCACATCCTGCCTAGGCAGGGGGCGCTGACACTAAATTTGTTTCCGCTTTCTGTCACGAGTGATACATGTGCGTAGCCTGCAACAAGTTAACGCGAAACTCATTTTCACGTTTGCGCTACCCATCTAATCGCACTCCATACCTCCTACAACTACAACATTTAATACCGCGTTGCGTAACACCTTTATACGTATAAAAGGATAACTCTATCAATCGCCGCGTTTTTTCACACGTAAATAAATAATTTTACTTCATAATTACACTCCAAATTAATAGTGCAGCATAACTTTCGACCAATGTATTTTCTATAAATAGAACTTTATCAGTACAGCAACACAATTTCAGAAACAATTACTAGATCTATACTTAACGCATTCATGAACGTCGTCAGCCTCCCCTATCAACTTCCACTTAAAAAAAATCTAATTCAAGAAAATTTATTTGACAAACAGGTCCTGATTACCTAAAACTATTCCAATGATATGGCAAGCCGCGATAAAAAAGTTTCCTTAGCCCGGAAACAGGCGTCTGCATCTCCCGTTCCGCCCAAAGAAGAACCGATCGCCGAAACCTCGGCGAAAACGGAAACGTCAGTGGCCGACGAGGCGCCGAAACTCACCCCCGTCAAACTCAAAAACACCACCCCGAAAACCACCCCGAAAATCAAGAAGAAACCGCTTATTAAGAAAACAATCAACCTCAAAGTGAAAACCAAGGGTAAATTAAACCAAAAAATAACCAAGAAACTACTAACCAACGCGCGGGAAATCAAGAAGACCCTCCTGAAGAATGGAGTCAAGCGAAAAATCATTCGCAAGAAGAAAACGGATCCGCCGCTCGACGACGAGGACGATGAACCTCCCGTTTTGGAACCGATCTACCCCCTCGTTGAAAACGTCAAGCAGACCAAGAAGCGACCCAAGAAAACGGAGGAAGACAAGAAAATCAAAACCGAACCCAGCGATGGGTACTGCTCGATTACCGACACCATAGAATCAATAATCAGTCAGTACAACACAGATCCGAAACCACCGCCCAAAAAGACTAAAGCGGTCAAGAAAATCAAAGCCGAGAATTCTAGCATCGAGGAATCCATTGAGGAGGTCATGAAGGATCTCAGCTATTTAATCAAATCGGAAGAGGTGAAAGCGGAGCCCGAAACTCCGCCCGACTTCCAAAAACCGAGGAAAACGAATCCAAAGAGTACAAAAATGGATTTACTGAAAAAGAGTATTAAGAAAGAAAACCTAGAGGTCGACGACATTAAACTCATCGATATGCTAGATTTAAACGTGACGAAAAAGAAAAACAAAGTCATTCGCAATCGGAGGCACAGCATTGAAAAATACCCAATAGATTACATTGACACAAACCCTCAGAATTTTCCCGTCTTCAGCAATATACCCAGAAGTATAAGTCCAAAGTCCAAAAGGGTTTCGAAAGTTCGGCAAAGCGTCGACGTAATCCATACAAGACGTACTAGTCCGTACAGTACGCGCTCAGACTCCCCCGCTAGGATCTTAAGAAACGGAAAGCGTCGGAAACTTCGAGATAATTTATTAGATGGGTTAGATTCTGAATACAGAAAACGCAGGAGATTTTGCTCTGACTACAGTGGTAGCGAAATTTCCATCAGTAAATCCGGATACGAATCTGACAGTAGCTTCTCGGATTTAGCCTCCCTGCACGGTGCTGAAAACAGCGAGAATTTCGAATCGTCCCTGAAACTCGAAATAAAAAAAGAATCGCCAGATGTATCACCCGGCAACAAAATTTCAGGAGTATTAAAACGATCCCTATCTACTGAAAGTCCCAACAACAGCGAAATCGATCACAAAGCAATAGACCACGGATTCGATTCCAATTCAAATCTATGTGATATGAAGCGCGAGTATAAAAATGAGTTGGAATTTGAGGACAATCAAAGGAAACTGCCGGTGAAGGACGAAGACAAAAATGAATATCCTGACACTCCAATCAGTCCTAGCGTAAAAGTGCCTGAAAAGTCAATTATTTTAGATAGTATGAAGCAAACATTTAATGACTTAAATGCCGAAGAAGCACAGGACAAAGAGAAAAGGACAACAAGGTCGTCGGTTAAGAAACCGTTGGTTAACAATGAAGAAAAGCATCCCGCTGTAAACACCGACAAATTTTATGGTAGCGCCGAAACATTTAAATTTAATTCGGTAAAGAAAGACGAAATCGATTCTAAAGAGTCAGTGAAGCTCGAGGCGCCCAAGCTGGAAACCAGTAAAGAAGATATATCAAATTTAGAAGAAATAGTAGAAAAAATCATTGCAGAAATGGACTCTGTTGAAAGCAAAAGCAGCGAGAATAACAGAAATGAACAGGCGCCTATCTTATCAGAGGAGGAAATAGAAGAAAGTGCTTCGGAAAACAAGTTGGAAATACCCGAAACGACGATTGAGACAGCGGAGAGCTTGGATTTAAAAGAAAG
Organism: Serrognathus titanus; assembly: GCA_039766575.1. Taxonomy (NCBI): domain Eukaryota; kingdom Metazoa; phylum Arthropoda; class Insecta; order Coleoptera; family Lucanidae; genus Serrognathus; species Serrognathus titanus. Next base: position 8,132,786 of record CM077912.1, read on the forward strand.
CATACTCCAGGCTTTGGGTTTGCAGAGCCTGAAGGCAGCTGAAGAAGCAAGATTAAGAAATAAAGAAAAATTAGTTCCTAAGCAAGACTTGTATACTGGTACGTTGAAAACTGTGATTAAATTAAATAGGCCTGAGAAGAAGAGGGCCAGAAATTGTCTTAAGATGACTCTGCAGAAGAATAAAAAGGGGGCCAAAGATACTGGTGATAATGACTTACTTAAAGCAGAAGAGGATGGATATAAAACGACAAAAGAGGTAAGTTTGTTTTATTTTATTTTTTTAATATAAAGATTTTTACACGCTTTAAGTACCTAGACTTATAAAAAAAATTGAAATTATATTCTTTAGGGGCATCATAAATATATTGATTGAAAACACTCATTAGCTTTCAATTAATTAGAAATGTTTACCAAGAAGAGATTCTCAAGTACGAATTTATTAAAATTAATAATAGTAGGTTGCGTTTACGCAAGATCTTATGTAGTGTCTTATTAATATTATGTGAAATTTGTTTCGTACGTTAAAAGCTCCGAGAATAATTTGTTGTTGTTGGAGACGTTAATTAATTCGGTAACGAAAAGCTTCAAATGGAACATCAAAGGGGCGCTACAAAACACAGGAGAATTGGTTTTAAATTGAAGAGTGTTTAAAAGCCAATAGAACATAGATTATTCTCAAATTTATGCTTGAAAAGAATGCGCTTACACTTGACAATTTCAATCTTTACTACAAGTTTATTGGTTTAACGTGTTTGTTTAATTAGGTTTTCTTAATTGTTGTAAATATTTTTACTGTAATTTCGACATACTAAACATTCATACGCACTACAAGAAGTCTTAAGCGTATAAAATATATAACAATTCAAATATTTTACAAAATAATCGAACATAAATATGTAGGTATAATGTTTTTGGTGGCCTTCAAGAAAAAAATATGAAGCACCCCAAATTTAGAGATTTGCGTCTTTGTAAATAAAATAAAATAAAAGATCTACCAATGTGGAAAATGTAGAGAATACTAACGACAGCTATTTTAATGATGCAGGAATTAAAATACATACAAAGGAAATGTCTTAAATATTGAAATACTAAGATGAAGGAGACAACAAATAATGTTTTTAAGACCACTGTTGAAAAACCTTCTGTATATTTATATTTTATGAAGAAAAAAAAATTAAGTTAAATGCTACTTGTGCTACTTTTTAATTTAATGCATGTTCCTAGCGCTTGTGTGCCAAAAATTAATTAATGAATTGGCTTGAATTTCGATCGAAGTGGCCAGCCTTTCAGTTTTTGACCGACCATACTATTATTTACTCGCATATTTAAACAGGCGAATAAAAAAAGGTTTTTAAATTACCGAAAAATAAACTTCCATTCATAAAATTTAAACAAAAATTAAATATATATCAATTCGCTGCGGAGTTCTTGCACATTCCCAGTTTGTAACGCGAATTTATTTCTATTGTAAGTCTTTAATAGAATCGTTTTTATTAATTTTATAATTTCAACAAAATAAAAAAAAATTGTCGAAAGGAATATGTAACATATTACTTGTTATTCTCCGAACAAGTTTTATGCGTCGTTTTGCCATTCACATAGTGCAAAGAAGTATCTGGCAAATAATAATATATTTACACACAAGAAATTGTAACTATTGAATTGAATTGAATCGTAACATTTTAAAATGACTTCCACAGTTTGCTTAAAATTAAAGCTACATTTTAGGTCGGCTGATTTTTGGCGAGGCCTCAAATAGGGCCAAAACGTCTGTGCAGAGGATATTCGAGGATTCCGTTGCAATCAAAAGCGACTTCCAATAAAATTTCTTAAATTTAAGTTTACGACAAAGACAAATATGCCAAAAATGTTTTGGAACACTGTTTTTCATGCTTCAAGAATTACTCATTGGGAATTTCTGTTCATTTGTATTCACTTAACACTTCGGATTCAGTGCGACACTTTTAAACGCTTTTGCATTGCTTTAAATGTAAACTTTAAGCCGTACCACTTTTATTTCATGAACGTCTCTATAAGAAATGTTTAGTAACGCTTATTGATTTAGAAAATATTTTTCAAGTGAAAAGTCTTCTATTTAGAACCGTAATCAAAAACAATTATTGTTAATTACAATTACAATTCTTTGTAAATTACAAATAATTAAAAAAAAATTCAACGTCTCTAACTAAATATAGGTATCTGCAACTGGTCATCATCAAAAAACTTGCGACTTCTACCGATCGATCATTTATATTCATTTAATATAAGTTAATATAGTAACCTACATTTTTCAAAAAAAGTAAATAAGTTTGGGATTGAGCCTCGCAGAAACATTTGATTCTTATTTACTATTGTCCTTGAATATTAAGAAACTCGTATCCAATGTATAAACTATTCTTAATTATTCATAATTGAAATTGACATTTAAATCAATAAAATTACTTCATATTTATAAAATAGCCGTCCTATACAGGTTGTTTCGCAACTTCGTGAAAAAAATAATGGGGCGTTGGACATGAGATGTGTGCATAAATGCATCTAAATAAAAACGGAAATAAAAACAAAATAAAGCTTACCCTCAACTGATAACGCATTGAGAAATGTTTAGAATCTCTGGCTCAGTGCCGGCAATCACAATAAGTGTTCAAAAAATTCTTTCCTCGGCCGCTCGTAAACACAAATCTGTCCGGCGAAGCAATGATTCACAACCGTTATGAAACATGTTTTGTTGTCGAACAGAGAGAAATGCGGCGTTAATACGATCGTTCAATTCTTGAAACGTGTTGATTTCTTCTTCGTATACCAACGCTTTTACGTGTCCTCACAGATAATAATCTAGCGGATTTAGATCAGGTGAACGTGCAGGCCACCTGATCGGCCCGTTTCTTCCAATCCATCTACCAGGAAAAATTTCGTCGAGGTGAGTACGTACTTCTCGTCGAAAATGAGGTGGAGCCCCATCGTGCATAAACCACATCATTGCTCTAAGATTTAAGTTCACATTCTCGAGAAGTTCCGGTAGATTAGTTCGTAGAAAATTTAAGTATTGGAGACCATCTAAACGGTTCGGCAAGACGAACGGGCCGATTAAATTGCCGTTTAAAATACCTGCCCACACGTTAATAGAAAACCGTTGTTGGAAATGGCCGCGACGAATTGCGTGAGGGTTTTCCTCAGCTCACAAATGCATGTTGCGAAAATTGCACACCCCATCTCTGGTAAAAATAGCTTCGACTAAACAGGACATTATGAATAAAATTCGCGTTTGCCTGTTGTTTATGCAGTAACCAACGACAAAATCGTATGCGTAGAGCATAGTCGGCTGGTAGCAAAGCCTGAACTCTTTGAATATGGTACGGATGTAATTGTTGTTCGCGAAGAATGCGCCAAACAACGGAGGACGATTATCACGTACACTTAACGAAGGATGTTCCTCGATAAGTTGTAGTATTTCTTCTTCTCGGTTTGGGATGCGGTGTGGACGCTGCCGTCCTCCACCTCTTCCGCGACGTGCCCTTGAAGTTCCAGTATCCCTCGCTATTTGCACAACAGAGAGAAATGTGGCCCTGTTTGGCAAATGTCGGTTTGGAAAATGTTGTACATACAAACGCCTTTCCGCTAATGCGTTTTGTCCACTTTCACCGTACTAGAATCATGTCAACAATCTCACTATTTGTAAATTCTGCCATTTTTTTCAGTAAATTTCCTTGCAACCACCTCAACGTACACTTCCAAAATACCCAGCCCGGCCGACGATGACTAACAATAAATTACATCACTCATATTCTTCGTAAACATCATAAACTTAAACCAGATACGTTCAAACGGTTTACCCGTTGGACAAAATTATTTATTTTCTCGAAAATTTAATAACACTTTGTTCAACAAAAAATGGTTCATTCTATTCATTTTCATGCAAACTTTCATTGTTTAATTTATTTTCATGAATATATTAATTAATATTATTAAAAGTGTTTATCATCTCATTTTTCATTTTAGCTGTTAAAGAACTACAATATTTACACAATTATCCCTTTTTTACGGTCATTGATTTGCCCTCCCCCTTCCCCGTAATATTTTTCGACGTTTTCTTGCACCCTCGATGCACCACCAAAATAAAAGTTCGGAACAGAAACTTGAAGTAAATTTCACTGGGAGAGCCAAGTTAACCGTAGCCCCCCTCCCCCCGTGGAAATTTTCGGGTTTTCTTTTATTGCATCCCTTATACTCCACAATTTTTAACTTTTGCTCAAATAGCTGGAAAAAATTGTATCTCTCAATAGTATAGTGTAATGAAAACTTACATATTAGAAATAAAATTTGAAATATAATAAAAAACAACTTAAAAATTACTTTATGAGTGGGGAGAGGGATGCTCTAGCTAAGTTTCTTTATCTGAGCGGTAGAAAAGTTAAAAATGGTGGTGCATAAGTAGTGTAACAAATATCTTTGGAAATTTCAACTGGAGGAAGTTAGCTAAGTTTCTATTTTATTTTTATTTCCTCAGCTATTTGAGCGTTGCAATAAAAAAACTTCGAAAATTTGCACTGCCGAGGAGGAGGTGACTTGACTCCTGCCGGTGATATTTGCTTAAGAGTTTCTCTCCTGAAGGAATGTAAACTTTTATTTTGGTGGTGCATTTGGTGTGAGAAAATTTCGAAAAATGTTACTGGGAGGGCCAAATCAATTGACCCCCTTTCTTTCTGTTAATTTTTCAATTGTAGACGTCCTTACTTATCTGATGGATGTTTAGAGTTCCACCCAGTTCATTTTTGGAACTATCTAATCTATTTCGAGTATAATTGAAAATGTAAATAAACTTAAAAAATCATATTATTTCCACTCAGAGCTTTTAGAGCTTTCCTATTTCTAGTTCATACTGAAAAACTTCTTAAACTTTTGAATAGTGTAAGAGAAATTCAGTGTTTCCAAAGATACTTCTAAATTTGATTTGTTGAAATAATACTTGAAGAAAATTGTTGAAAGTTTAAAGAAAATAGAAAACAGGTTTTTCATAGCCTTTAGTTTAACTACATTTAAAATCTCTTTTTTTTTCAAAATTAAGACATGAACTTTGTTCGCGAAGACGATCCGGTACTAGTCCTTGACAAATATGCAGGCGCTCTGCGATTATTGGCGTTTGCGGAGCGTAAATTCTAAGATTTTGACATCAAATTTGTCCTTCGCGTTAACAGTAGGATGGCCTAGTGTCATTAAGGCCCGGTTTTTCCATCACAGTTTAAACCCAAACTCAAGTTTAAACTGCAGTTTATGTTTGCTTTGAGTTTTTCAATGTCTGGTTAACAAGTTTAAGCGGTAGTTGCAAATAAATTAACCTAAAAAACCTGCAGAATGACTGATTTTTAAATTAAATTGTATAAACAGAGTATTCCCTAATGGCAGACATTATAGAATTACTTAGCAATGACGAAGACTCCTTAAACCATATATACCGACCGAGAACGTAAAATTAGGAGTCCGTTTGTTCTGTGCGGATGAATCTTAGACAAAGCAGAACTATTTAATGTTATAATCATTATTTAAGTAATATAAATATATAAAAACTGCCTTTACCTGCTTTATAAAGTTTTTGTTACTTGATGCCATAATACAAACAAGTCACCTTGCACTTTATGAAACATATATACAAAAATCTCCCGCTTCCATAGATGCCACATATACAACCCTTACGACATTTTACTACAGAAATGTTTTTCTTTCGACTCTATTAATTATTCGTATTCGTTATATCGATAATATTTACGGATTTTATATATGTATCTACACGAAAATTAAGATAATTTCTTTCAAAAGTAGAGTTTATTTTATTAGAAGAATCCGACAACACTGGCAATCACATGGTGAATCCCACAATCGTGATTGTATTACTGCCAACCCTAAGAAAAAATTGACTTTGTACGGTTTAATTAAACTGAACTACAACTTCAATTGAAAAACACACAAATTTAAACTGCAATTTAAACTTCAGTTTTTCGTTTAACTAAACTGTGGTTTAAACTAATATTGAAAAACTGGGCCTAAGATGACAATGTTGTTAAAATCTTAGATTTCTCGCTTCGAAAACGCCGATAATCGTAGAACGCATGCGCATTGTCAAGGACTAGTCATGGATCGTATCCGCGAATAAAGCTTTTCATCTTTTTAGACTCTTAATTGCTTCTAAGAAAAATAATTTTCTGATATATATCTAGTTTTCTCCTTTCCTGCACTTACTTACCGCAGTTCAAGAGTTTATCTATGCACACACCGAATCATTTTCTTTTTAAAACTTCACAAATTAGATCTTTATAGACATATAAAATCTTTATAAAATTGATAGATATGTATTACAAATCATTTCTCTGCAAAATCTCCTTTTTTCTTAATGCACTTTCACCAACTTTGTTTTTTTTTCCATGTATTACACATGACTGCACCAAACTGTGCAGTCAGTGTGATTTTCACTAACAAAAATTCTAAGGTAACTCTGTGTAACAAAATTTGTAAAGTCCGTGTTTCACACTAAACTAATAAATAAATCAAAAGGAATGTAATAATACATCATCATTTTTCATTCAGCCGTCAATTTCATTAAGCTCTCGATGGTATAAGATACCTATTTCTGTTGCTGTGTTTTATTTTCGTTCTCTATTCTAGGAGGATCGTAAACGAAGAGAACATTATTATAATCACAAAACTAATTACACATTAGATTTACAAAGTTACCCGAATATTATACATATTAAAGCTTTAATACATATATCACACATAAATGTTACTCGAGGCGCATTGTGTCTTACAATTAATTATACCTAATATTAAATGCACACTCTGGGTTGTATGGGTAATATGTTCCATAACAAAACTGACGTTTACGTGCATAAACAAAAAATATTCAACATTAGTGTCGATCATACGGCGTTTGTGTAATAAGTAGTATGTAAGTGACTTAATAATTGTGGAATTAATTTTTCCTTAAAGAAGGTCAAGTTGTTAAGTTGGCATTGCGTTTGTTTGTTTCTTTATTTGTTGTAAATCAATGACATATGCATGTTAATCTACCAATTCCAGCGATTAAAGCAGCAGTACACAGTAAATTAAAATGTAAGTGTTCTCTTCTAATGAATAAAAGTTAATTCTTTGACGATATAATTATGTGATAAAACAAACGTATTAAGTTAAAATACCATCAACCATCATCATCACCATTAAAATGATCCAAGGTATTCCTGAAGTTGGTGGTAGAATTGCGTCCTTGCATAAAAAAAAAAACTATTGCAAGTAAATTGTTCCTTAGGAAAGAAGGGCACTTTAAAATTATTATTATTATTAATTTCATTAATAGCATTAATATGTTCGTAGCAATTTTATTTAATAATTTATTCTAAATAATACGTGTTTATTCTGGAACATAAATATAAACAAAAGTATACTTTTTGGGAGCTTTTTAATATTCTATCAACATTTTTAAATATTTCCTTGAAAGCATTTAAGTTAAAAAAAGTTTTTGGGGAAAGTTATTGAAAGAGGAGGGACGAATCCGAATCTGTATTCGAATTTTAGAAGGTTTTCGAATTCGCTAAATCCTTCACATGAGAATAAAACAACAATAAAAAAGACATCTACTTAAAATTAATTTTTTAATTAAAGCAAAATTTGTCATTTATGTTTAAAACAAATTAGTGAATACCGCTTTAAAAATTATACTTGTACTTATTAAAACGAGACAAATGAAATTTACATTTAATAAACGAAGTACATAACTAAAACCCTTGACTTTTGAGGTCCTTTCCATTTTCTCAACATAAATTGACAAAAAAAAATGTTTTAACAGTTGTTTCAGGCCAAAATTTGAATGACGAAAAAAGTGTGAAGATTCGAGGTTTCGAATCTCTTATCTTCTTCAAGATTCGAGGACTCGAATGTCCGATCCCCTAAATTTATTTTGAAAGCCGTTGAAACTACGTTACTGGGGACGTTAAATTTTTTTAATAAATATCAAATATTTGGGCCTTACCTCCTTAAGCAGATTACAACCTCTTAAATTGCTTCGAAAAAAGGATTTATTTAAATATATTTCTTATTTTCTGCACGAAATATATGTTTCCAACACGATGATCTTTGATGAAACTTAAAATATCTATATTCACGCAGTGGTGGCTCTTCATAGAAAATTTATTTGTGGACAAAATTTCATCAAAATTTCTTTGTTTTCTGTTTTTTTCGCGATATTCCACCCTTCTAACAGTTGTTTGCAGAGTACGAGTTAATCAGAATGGTGGCGTAACTAAAGAAAACAATTTTCATCCTCGGGAGCAAGAGTTTGAATTTTTTCATGACTGTTTACAGTCAAAGGAAACAAAGAGCAGGCCTCCAGCATCACAAACACTCTGTATATGAACTCATGAAATATGAAGATCAACTTTTTGTTCATCGTAACTTATTGTGTAAATATTCAGGCGCCGTTTTAAGTCATTATTATGGTACAAAATATGCAAATAACAAGTTCCTTTAAGGTAATAAAAAAAAAAACAAGTTTTGCTTGCATCCATATAATTATGACATACGTATGGCGCTGTATGAATATTATTTTAAGTTTCATGAATATCCGTACGCGTATTTGACCGGTTTTTGGTAATGTTAATGGTGATGATCATTATCAGTGCTGTTCTGAATACTTTGCTTATTGGAGTAATCACCATTTGTACATTTAGGAAAACTCGATTTTAATATTGGAAGTTACACTGATTATGACAAGTTATAATACAAATCTGATCATGACAATTTTCTAACAAATTTCACTTTAAAAGTTACAATTACTTAGAACTTAATTAGAAATTAGATAAACGGTATCCACAATTTTTTTCCTCATGAAAGCATAAATACATTTTTCAGGCGTTGATACGCTGCAAACAAAATTAAGCAGTCTATGGCCCTGTATTTCAGTCGCAGATTAACTTTAATCTTCAATTTATTGTTATAGAAACAATTGTTTTTATAATTTCTACTATGGGAATAAACTGAAGATTAAAGTTAATCTGTCACTGAAATACCGGGCCTATGAAGTTTAAACTTGAACTTCAGGAATATTTTTTTGGCGAAAAATTATTAAAATTATTATTCCTTATCAAAAATGATTTATAACAAAATCTGTAAGTTTCCAATAGTCACGTGTTTCTTAATTACTAGTCCATTGTTTAAAAGAATTTTTGGTTCTAAATATCAAAAGCACATCTTTGTAACGTTTGATTTCTTTTTCTATTATAAGTGATGGACTCCACAACTGAAACAAATATTTGTCTTTGGAATTAAATTTGCACTTGTGAATTGGATTATTCTAATATTTGCGACAAATATGTATTGGTATATCCATCGATTTTTATTCGCATGGGCTAAAAATTTGCTCTGCAAAAAATAATATATTATTATGAAGAAAGTAACTCCAAAAGTTCCACCCCGCATTTCATTCAAAGAGTAAAGTTTTATTAAAGACCTACGCTAAATGAAAAAAATATTGTTGTTTGTCTTTAAATAAATAAATATTTTAAGTTGTTATTAAGAAAATTATTTAGAAGCAACGATTTTACTTATTAATCTAGCCAGGCATTGCAGATATATTTAAAAAAATTGCCTAAAAGAGAAAAGAAACTTAAAAAGCGTTTAAATAGGTAAAAATATTTTACAGCTCTATTTAATGACAATTTAAAACGTAAAACGAAACAATTAGTGATATCATCAAATGATATTAGAATACATTGAATTTTCTAACAACTTTTCAAATTACATTAATCTCCCAGAAATAATTACCAGCTGATAGATATCATTTAAAGTTTGAAATGTAAATTTTTGAAATTCTAAAAGGTGCTACCAAATTGCGAAGTAAAATTATAATAAAAACATAATATTTATTTTACGTAATCATTTTAATTTCCATATTTTTCCATATCCATGAAAAGGAAAGTTATAACATTACGTTACTTCAAGAATAGCCGCTGTCTACATACAAAGACTCCTAAAAGTGGCGCAAAACGAAACTTGTCGAAACAAAAATCTTTGACTTCTAATGTTAAGCATTAATCATGACAGTACTAAATAAAATGGAATTAGAAATGGATTAGGAATTACTGTAAATTGTAGAAAAAGTCTTCTTTATTGCGAAAATATTGTTATGTACTTAAAATATGTAAGCATAAAAAAGTAGACGACTCCTAAGTGTATTTTTTGCGTTATTTTAGTTTTGCAAAACCTACTTCTGCACAAAAATTAAAATATGATTCAGCACTAACGCTCCTCATTGATAATTCCGGTCTTGGCCGAATTTTTAAAGCCTAGACCGGACTCCGTCCGGACTTTTCTTCAGAAAAATTAAGCAACGTGCCACTTTTATTGAAAAAAAAAACTGCGTCCCTTGCGTGAGTACCAGGTCCACAAATTTAATAACTGGCAGATATAAGATCGCGTAATAAATACGGTACTTGCCAGAATAAACAGTTTCAAATTATAGATGGCTGCAGGGAATCGCTCGCGCAATATAAAAGAAAATTACAACTGGAGTTTGTTTTCATCTTTTAGTCCACTTTCCTTGCAGCCAAACATAAAAATAAACATTTTCAAAATAACTCCCACTCTTATGTATTTATAATATTATGAAAATTTTTAAAAAACACATCTTCGTTATCCTTACAGTGTCTTTCTTTTGGTTTTCCTCTTTTGTCAACTGTATTTCACTCTTTCTCAAAACTATTTCCCATCTCTATTAAACAGAGTGCTGTGTTTGACAAACAATTTCCTTTTTTGGCAAAAGCGTTTCCTTATTTGTTAAACCAATTTCACATTATTATTATGTAAATCATAATGAATGCTGATAGAAGATAAAATACCAAAATCTCCAACGAGGTAGGTACTCTTATTATCAAAGCAATGAATGATGGTACTTCGGCAGTCAAAATAGGACGGCAATTTAATGTATTGCCAAATATTGTGAGAAAAATTTACCTCGCGTACAAAATAACCAACGAGGTGAATAAGAGAAGAGTTGGGCATCGCCCCAAAAAATTTACTCAAGAGGAGCAAGAAGAAATCTGCAATTTGATTGATGAGGATTGCACCTTGACACCAAAAGAAATGAAAACCAAATTGTTGGAGCAAAATCCACAACTAGTGGTAAGCTTATCGACCAATGACAGAGCGATAAAGAAATTTCACTATTCTGTAAAAGGCATTTCCTTTGTGCCAGAAAGGCGTAACACTCCAGATACTATCCAAAATAGATTCGACTATGCCGTTCAATATAACATAATAATGATTGAGAGAAAAAATATTTTTTATAAATGACTTTGGAATTCAAGTGAATTCTAGAGAATCATATGGAAGATCACAGAAAAATACAAGAGCCAACAAAGTCAAGGCCCAATTAAAAGGCCGTAATTATTCGGTTGCTGCTGCAATGTGTATTAATTCATTATATTTATTCACCGTTCAAGATAGGCCATACAGTACCACTTTGGAGAATTCTTGACAATTTTAATTGGCCACTTAGGTGAAAATCATATAAAAGGCGCACATTTTGTAATGGACAACGTCAGATTTCATAGAACGGACGAAATTCAACAACTGATAAGACCTCATGGACATGTTCCAGTTTTTCTGCCCCCGTACAATCCTTTTTTAAATCCCATTGATGAGCTGTTCAGCCAATGGATAAATAACATAAAGAGAAGTCAGCCCGCGAATGAAAAATAACTGTATGCAAAAATTCATGATGCTTCTGAAGTTACAACGCAAGACAAATGGAGTCATATTTGGGAAACTGCCTCAACAGAAATGAAATTTTGAACTAATTCAAAATTTTTTATTGTTTTACACAATATTAGTATTGTTGTTATTCTGATAAATTGTGTCTTTAACTGTTTGTGTTCTTGTTTATTTAAATTTTCAAAAAGAAAGAAAGTCATTTGCAATAACATGAAACAATTTTCACAAATAGTGAATTTCATTAGACATATCAATGTCAACGTGACGTAAATATGAAATAGTTTTGAGAAACTGAAATACAATTGACAAGTGAGGAAGACTAAAAGAAAAACACTTTTCGGGTTTCTCTCTTGCCCGTCGTAAAGAATATACGTAATTGCAAACCAAATTTAAATGCGAAATTGTTTTCCGCAAATAACTAATTAAATAATTCCGAAGAAATAGAAACCAAGAACCGCTAACTTAATTGTTTTATTATTTTGTTTTTATTATACTGCAAGACGGCCGAGCTAACGTATTAAATATGAAATAGACCCCTAAAATTGCAAAGAAATATCTTGTATAGAATCTGTGAAAAAGCTACAAATGAAGATAGCTAGGTCAAGAGTCAGTTGCATCATTAACCAAATTCAAGCCCCCATGAATTAATAAAGTTAAGAAAAAAAATGTATAAGGACTCACCCTTCTGCAACCTGAAGTGGAACTGAAAAATAAAAAACTAAAACATGACTTGAAAACGTTTTGCAATTTGGAATGAAGTGGAACAAAAAAAATGTAACTTGAAAAATGTTTTAATTTATGGAATTATATTCTCCGGGAAAATTTTAAAGCGCATGGAACGCGAAATTCAGGGCCATTAATAGTTTCTTAAAAACACAGCAACTTCTGTAAAACTGCCCACAAAATTTATTTGGGAGTTTTGAACAAGAAAATTCACAAAATATTGGATACTTACCCCACAAATCTATTTCTTAAATCCACCCTGCTACAATAATCGAAGGAGAAATCACCAACCACTTTCACTAGGTATGCATATCACTGAAAAGAGAAATTATTGTTTATTGAAACCTATTAGCGTTTTCGATTGACTACACTAGTGCACATTCAGAGTACCTTCATCTCGTGTTATCACATGAGGTTAAAAGAAGAATGCAAATACGCTGAGTGTAACCGGTGCAGATGAATCAAGAACGCTATACATTCTTTTGTGGTCGACTCTAAAGTCGATCCTTTTCAAAATATTAAATACTCTTACCTAATTATTTAATTAATTACGCAAATAATCACTTTAAAACACAAAAATTCAATTACACTGTAACACCACGGCATTTAAAACAGAAAATGGTCCGATTGCCCCAGAAACGATAGCATTTACGGGGGCAAAACTTACTCAGTGTTTTTGCTGGAACCAGAGACCAATCAACTTTTGTAATTTCCTGCGTTTTTGTCAAACACATATCACAAAGAATGCATCTCCCCGCCTAGATTCTATATGATGCTTTGATTTCGAAGGAAACAAATTATTTGATTTAATTCTCTCTGGCGGTAGGAAAAATGTTTACACATTTTGAGTTAAAATATTAAAGAAATCCGTGATGTATAAAATTTAAAAGGTGTGACTTGCCGGAAAAAAATATTTTCAATTGGTTTTTAAACAAATAAGAATTACCTAAACGTTTTTGGCAAAATTGTTAGCGGCAAAATTTACAGGGTTAAACCCCCATTTAAAAATCATATTTAAAATTGGTCTTATATGAATTTTTATGTTAATTTCACTCATGGTAGTAGTTTTGCAGTAGCTTTTATACATAAAATTATACGCCGAATGAACAAAAAATAGTTATGTTTCTAATCTAATATTGACTTTTGAAATTGCGAGGTAATAGATACCCTATAGAATCATATTGGTTTTATGTAAAATGGACACTTTTATTTATCTTACTTTATTTTATTGCTTTATATTCATATTTACTTAGTTTACGAACTGTATGGAACACAATACTTGTTTGAAGTTGGAAATATTTCCAATAATGTTCATCAACATTCATCTAACAACGACTTCGCAGATGCTTTTTCATTGAATAAATCCCCAATTGACTGCTTAATGCCTTGGTTCATGTGAGATCGATATGATGAAAGTTTTATAATTTTTTTATTCGTTGCCAAAATTAATCCCTTTTTAGAACAATGAATGCAACTCGCAATTACGCTAAAGTAGTTTTAAAATGCAATTTATAAACAGATCGCAAATTTTGTTTAAGAAAATGCCGTTACATTGTCATAAGCGAGATTAAAGTTTCAAAGTCACCTTGAGAACGTTACGCAAATATCGCGATGTTTTTCGCGAAATACTAAGTTTTAATATCCTGCTGTAATCTTAAACTTACTTCAATATTGTACGCCAATAAGATAATAAATTTTCTCTTTTTGCGTTTTTTGTTTTCCATTTAAATGTTACTAAAAATAAAAAGATTTCGATGTAGTATAAAGAAATTCATGTTTGGTTTTGCTTTATAGCTTTGATTGGCGATTTTTTTAATAGAAGAATTACAAGAAATGTTCTAATTTTTATCTTGAGCTATTAAACATTACACAGGGTGAATAAAAAGTAAGGAACGTCGATGGTAAAGCCGTTATTATAAGTTTCGCAATCGATAGTCTATGAGTTCTATGGCCAAATATTTGGCACCATTTTTGGTTTTTCATTATAATTATAATATTTTCATTTTAATTATAATATAATATATAATAAAATATTGTAGGATTGTATAAGAAAAATCACCTTTATTGTCTGGGACTGCTACTTGGGACACTCTTAATGAATAATTAAAGTCTGCTTTTTCTCGTCGAATTTCATATTGCGAAGCAGTTAATGACGAACAATTTAAACACATTTTTTAATTATTAACGATTGTTAATATTGTTATATTGTTATAATTCTTTGAATAAAGTAATATTTTATTTTTTATATGAAGAAAGCAAGAGTGTTTAGGGGTCACTAGATAGCAAACTCACAATCAGACAATAAAGCTTATTTCTCCTGAAATTTGTCTTATAAAATCCAATATTATTTTTACATCATCGTAAAAAAAGGATCTACACAATCAATTTTACCAGAACAGAATGTTGTAATTTTAAAAAGCATCGATAAAGTCACAGTGCGTGATTACTACGTCTTAAGAAAAAGTAAAATCAATTTATGGCGAATAAAATTAACAAAATCAAGTTTTCTTGCCAGATGAAAATTATGAAAATTAATTAATTTAATTTCTATATTGCCAGTTACACAATTTTAATTAATTTTAATAAAATTAACCTTTTCACTTTTGTTTGAAACTTCCTTTGTAATATTTATACTAATGGCTCTACCATCGATAGTCTTTACTTTTTTATCACTTCGTAGAATCACCACTGTGATATGTAAGACTAACAAAGCTGTTGACTTACAATTACATGAAAAATGAAATCACTTGTGAACCAAAAGCTTTTAATTACAATGTACCTACCCCTTAAACCAAAATCAAGTCAAACAATAAAATGAATTAATCTAGCGAGTGCCCCGGCCCATCTGAGCTAGAAGAAATTAACACGAGATTTCAAATATTGCTGACTTTTACGTTCCCAAGACAAAATTCAACAAATATTCACATTGCGCCTAATAGTCTCCGATCGAATACAACTTAATATTTGAAATTATGAAGCATTATGCCACAATTGTTTAAATAATTACAGAAAAGGTTTGCTTTAAGACTCTTTTTGAAATTTGATATGCAATTTCCAACTTGTATGGGCTTCTGCTCGAATGCCTTGGGTTCAAATCTCATCACATTTTTTTTTAATTATTACATTTTTTTATTTCTTTTTTGATATCCACACTGTTGTTATTATTACAGAAACTATGAATAGCGTAAAAATGTAAATGGTTAAAAATTATAATAATAAAAAAGCGAACATGATGATATTTGAACCCGGGCGAAAGCCGGGGGATTCACCAATTCCCTTGTTCACATCAAATTAAAAAAAAAGAGTCTTAAAGTGAATCTTTTCTGTTGTTATTTAAACAATTGTGGCATAATTCTTCATAATTTCATAACACTAACGTCCGTATTTATAGTGCTTCCTTGATGCTTCCTTTCATCAGGTACCTCTTAGAATGGGTTTGTAGTAATGCAGTTGAGTTAGAACAATACCCATTCTAAGGGGTCCTTTATCAAAGAAAGCCCGAAAGAATTAATATTTAAGACTAGAAGGCGAAATATAAATTTTTATCGTATTTTGACTTAGGAACATAAAAATCAACAACATTTGAAATCCCATGTCAATTTCCTATAGCTCTGATGAACCGGGACACTTGGTATAGTCTCACAAACAAAAATATTTAAAATTCTTTCGCTTATGTTTAATGTTTATTTTATTAATTTCAATACATTTTTGAAGTTAACGTCCTCTGTTCTGGTTTTGCGTTAAAGTTTTCTTCCTTACTGTATGAGAAGACAAATGTCTTCACATGTCATAATTTGACATGTCTTTTAACGGAGAACACAACTGAACCTATAACTGCTATAATTTCTATTGCAATCTATTTTTTTTTATTTCATAAACCAAACATAGATTCAAATCAAAACTTGCAAATGAAATCTCCACCTGGTTTGTTAATATTTTTCATAGTTTTGTAAATTTCAAAATATCGTTCTTATGTGATCAGGAATACTATCAGCCTTTACGATTCTCTGCTCTAGAGAACTCTCAGAGTACAATTCTGATTCTGTTTTAATTTATTTCATAACATTAAATGAAAGTGGCAAGTCTACTAGCCTTTAAGAACCAATTAACGTTTTAAGCACTCGTTATAATAGAATATAAAATTTGAGTCCTTGAATATGTTTCGAAAAACAAACAAAATTTACTTTAGTTTTCATAACATTAGAAAATGTTATAAGAAAATCAAATTATGAAAAGAAGGGCCCCTAAAAAAAATTATCAAAAATGAACAAATTAAGTAAAATGTTGATGTACAAATAAAAAGGGAATTCTATAATAAAAAGTACCATATTTTTGTAATTAAAGCACATTCTTGTCCGTAAAAATTTATCAAACAGTTTATTATTGTTTTAAAACCTTAAAACCACGTTTCACTATACATTGACAGCTTTTTCAAGATTCAGAAAAGCTGTTAATGTGCAACAAAACTTCAACGTACAGCACAACATCGACGTTTATAACAGTTTTAAAAAGTGCCCAACAGATAATTATTAATCGTAATTTTCTTGTCCATTGGAAATTTATCTTTAATAATAACAATAATAAAAATAATAACTTTATATGGCTGAAGGATTACCATATGATATAAACCAGTCAAAGCAGTACAATGTAGACATAACACATATAGTACAAATACAGGGAGATCGAAATTGATGATCCTGACACTATACTGCTTTCCACGAGCTTGATATCGATATTTACATTCAATTATTAAAATGAAGTTAGCCATATAGGAAGATCTGGGGAAGTTACTAGATATCCCAAGATTTTGTTAACAGTTTATTGCCGTTCATCTCTGAAAAATGTTTTTTTATTGTAATAGTAATCTTATTAAACAATAATTATGTTATTTATTAATTAGGTTAAGTTTTAATGAATGCACGATACAGCTTTTCATTCTATCCCTCATATGAGATGTAAATATTGACATTACACTCTCCGAAAACAGTGTAGGATCTTGACAATCAATTTCGATCACCCTGTACAATTTAGAGTTACAAAATAGACAAACAACAAGAAATCTTGTTTTGTACCACTCTACTTTTTCTATAAGATTTTATTGAATTTATTAAATTTGTGCAATAAATTTTATAAAAATTTGAATTCAATTAAAAACTATCTGGAAAAATAGAACGTGCTTTATCTCCAATTTTTTCATCTAAACCAAAATTATAGTAATAGTAATTGTTGCTATTTCATTTAATATCGACACTTAACAAATACTCTATGCTTTACTAAGGATGAGTTGCGCCGACAAAGATTTCTCTCGAATTAAAGCGAAGAATGTACGTTAGTTAACAACGATTTGGTGCCAAAGAGTTCTATTTTTAATAATTTCTAATCTGTTTTGTTACGCTAAAATATCGATAAATAAAATTAATCAAAATTCTGTGAAATTAAAGCTAAGTTATACGTACTTGAGAATCTTCTTGCCTGTAATCATTTCTATTATTTGATTGATAGCTTTGCAATATAATAAGTATTTTCTTTTCGACGTGACTTATCCTGAGAGTTAGTTATTATCATTATTAGTAATTTAAAGATTCATCACACGTCGACATAAATCATGTTCATATTATTATATGCAGAGAATAAAAAAGCTTTTGCGTTCTTGTATTGAACTCTGATCTTTACTTCAGAATTTAATCTGTAATCTATGATGAATAAATATTATTCTATATGACACCTCGTAAAACAAATTGTTTAATTCTCTAAGAAACAAATTCTAATAAACTATAATAGTTTAAAGCAATCTTAGACAAAACAGTTAAGGCAAAATAATAATTAAAAAAAACTTCATACCAGAGAGTAAAAAAAATAAAGTTTCTTTACTAATAATCTTGATTTTTAAAACAATTATAACCAGAGAGCGATCAGTTTTAGGTTTTTAAATCAAAAGTAGGCAGTTTGCCTTGAATAAGTAATTTACAAGTATGTGACTAAGTAAATATAAAATAAATGTATAGTTATGGTTTGGATGGCATTAGGTCACCCGCTCTCTGATTATACTCACCCACAAGTTAAGTTAAGCATTTTCACATGCTTTGTGTGCTAATTTAAGTGTTGAATTTGATTTTATTTTATTTAGGTTGGAGGAACGTCATGGAAGTCACACGGGGGCCAATCTTCGGATACAGCCGGTGCGCTTCGCAAATCACATTATGCTAACAGATCTAACATGGGTAATAACGGTTTTGGGCTTACCTTCTGTTTTGTTTTTTTCTCTCTTTACTATCTTTTGCACTCATTTATTGTTTTTAAAATAACTTAATCGGCACTGATCTCTGTCAAAAAAATACAAATGCATACAAATCACATAACCACACCATAAATAACTTTCAAATATAATGATTAAGCATCAAGCAACAAGAAATACATCAGTTTATTTGTATTTGTTAATTACAGTAGACATTTGTCCGATGAAAATTCGCGTCAAACGTCAAAAGGCTCAGCATTCAACACGCTGAGACCATTGAAAAGAAAAACTACTTTAAAGATCTCAACTTTTTTGCTGTTATTTTATTACAATTTTGGAATTTCTGTGAATTTCAAAATTTTACATATACGCAAGTTTATTATCCAAACCCGATTTATGAAGTTTGCAAATTAACTTCAAGGTTGATGTGCCTAACACATTGCCCCAACTTAAATTTTTTTAACATACATCAAGAGAGGAACATTAATCATTACTTTGAACGACAGTACGATTTTTAAACTATCCGTGAAAAAATTGTAGACATTCTTATACAAGGTGATTCTAATAGTTGAGCTGGTGGGTAATAGATAATGACAAAACTTTGCGCTTCGCTCAGTAATGCCTTATACAAAGAATTTTTGAAGAGCCAGGAATGGTCAATTCTTCCAATACAGATTTGCGCGTCTTTCCCCAGGCATAGCAGCCGAAAACGGCCATCATCGTCAAATTCCCTGGTCCATTTTTATTTATAAAGTCGGGAGAATTCGAATGCTTCAAATTCCGAAGAAAAAGTCGCCTCCGACGCCTCAAACAAAGCAGCTGTCCTATTTCCTCGAAAATAAACATTTTTATAAAGCAAAATTACATATCTGAAATTGCACAACTATTACAATCACCCGGTATATTTCTAAGGTTAGAATTTTCTTATACTTAGGACCGGTTTATTCACTTTCAATATACTTAGGGCCAGTTTCTTCACATTCAATTAACTTTATCTTTCGATTTATTGCCACAGTAACAATTGTACAAATAATTGTTACTATGGGAATAAACTAAAGATTAAAGTTACTTGAAAGTGAATACACAAGGCCTAAAGATTATAATTTTGGTATATGAGGACAAATTGAAAAGTTCATGGAATTGCTGATAGCTGACAATGTATTATTGTCGAAAACGGTTCAATTTTGTGGCCACAATCCAGCATGCAGAATCCTCGCAAATACGGAAGATTAGAAACTTTTCAATTCATCCTCGTATAATGCAAAACAAGACAAATCATGCAATGTTTCTTCTCGCGACAAACAAAATATTTACTTCCATGATTAAATGTGTGTGTGTGTTTTTTTTTATTTCCTTGAACATTTATTTTTTACGAATAAAGGGGATACATAAAACAAAATTGAAATTTGTCTACTCTGTTCTTATAATCTATCACATTTAACTTTCTGGTTGCTGGTTTTATTTCGAAAGAGTAACATAACTAATGAAGTTTTTGTGCAGTGATTGTTGTTAACGCTTTTGGTTTTTGCTCTGCATAGATGGTAGCAGTGAGCATACTTCTGATGGTGATACAGCACCCACAGAGGAAGGTACGGGAAAACTGCTCGTCATTCCTGAAAAAGCAAGTTCCTTCAGCATTCATCCTGGACGACTGTGCAAAGACGAATGCACGTACTGCTTCGGTAAATTTGGACTCTTTGATACTCCCTGTCACATTGCTCAAATGAAGAGTGTCGAAAGACAAGACAAAATATTAGCCAGTAAGTTCAAATTATGAAATCTGTGCGTGAATGACGTTCCTTTTTTTATTGCAGCTGAAAAACATTTAACCCGCGACTCATGCCTATGTGATGCTTGCTACAGACATGTCGACAGAAAATCTAATACCCCATCATACGCGAACAAATCATTCAAAAGGAGCAACTTGGTCGGACCAGGTCCCCGTCAAAACCACTGCCATGTTTTAGGATGTAAAAACGTCTCGACAAACATATTGCGTCGCAAATGGATCATCAAAATGAGGAAAAATGTTTGTCGAGTTGTAAGTAAACGTCCTCCAAAAAGGCACGTGCAAATTGAAAGTCTTTTTCTTTCACTAGATTAACATAGATTTGGATAATCCTGGCCTGCATTCCATTCCAATTTGTGAAGAGCATTATGCGGCGCTCGAACACCTCATGGTTTGTGCAATGTGCAAGAGGAGACTTGCAAGAAACCATTTCCATTACTTAGGGCCTGAATCGAACGATCTTAATATGGCACTGAATGAAATGGGTATTCCCGTAAAATTACATGATAAACCACTGGTTTGTAAGTTGTGTAAATATTTTGCTACGTTGGTGCTGAAAAATGAAGATGAAAGACCTGAAAATACCATAGAATTCTATAAAGAATATACTAAAAGGTGTGTATGTTCAGTTGATAAAATCCGGGTCTTCTATTTAAAAAAAAAACTATTTCAGGCTACTTCATTTCCACGATGTGAAAATAATGAAGGATACTGAAGCAGGAGAACCAATTCCAGTTCCAGCTAGGGATACCAAGCCAGAAAAAGAAACAACAACTAAGAAAAAGAAGAAGTTATCCAAATCGGATGTGAACAGTGAACCTCCTGTGTTAGAACCACAAGTAGATGTAGAGTTACCAAATGACCAAACTCGCGTGCCTTCTACAGAATCCCGCTCAACTGAAGCTTCCCGCCCCGAATCACCATCTGATTACATGGTAGATTATAATACGTTAATACCTAACATTGCTCTAGAGTGCAGCAGCGACGCAGAAAATATAAAGAAAGATGCGTCGAAGAAGCAGATGTTTTTGAAAAAAATACCTCGTCCAGAATCAGTCAAAGAGGCCGTAGAAA
The DNA here is from genome assembly GCA_039766575.1 of Serrognathus titanus. NCBI lineage: Eukaryota > Metazoa > Arthropoda > Insecta > Coleoptera > Lucanidae > Serrognathus > Serrognathus titanus. The sequence goes on from CM077912.1 coordinate 8,154,361, forward strand.
TATCCAAAAACATAAAACTTAAAAATAAAAGTGATATTGCAGTGCAGAGGTTGGGTTCGAACCCATCTATTTCAGTAAGACAGTTATTCCCAGGTGAAGAGGATTTGCCTTTACAGGGTAACATAGAATTTCACAACGTTAAAGAACGAACGCCCGAAGGTTGGGAAAAATGTTCAACAACCCTACAATATGATATTGATACAAAACATTTATGGCAAGAATTGCAGAAGCCTTATGGAAACCAAAGCAGCTTTTTACGGCATTTAATTTTGTTGGAAAAATATTTTAGAAATGGTGACTTAGTGCTTTCGCCAAACGCAAGTCATCACGCAATGAATTACAGCGAGTCCGTTCAAAATAGGTTAAGAGCTTATGATAACACACCAACGAGTTCAGGTCCTATACAACCATTAGTAATGATACCTTTTAATAAATCACAGAAAAGCACTAGTGGAATTATTACAAGCAAAGACAATTCGCAAAGCTTAACAACAATGTTAAATGCAGCAAACATACCTAAGAACACTCCCATTACAATTTCTCAACTTAATAATCCTAGTTTCCTTGTACAGTCATCGAACAAACAAAAAACTACAAGCGTGCCACCAGGTTTAATGCCCTTACAACCTGGCACAAACCGACCTGTAACGTCCTTAGTCAAAGTACCTCAGTCACAAAAGATTAAATTTCCAATTACGAAAAATTGGCGACCAAATTTAATACCAATAGACCCTAACAAAAAACCGGAGAAAAAGTCAGGTTTAGTTCAAGTGATCTCAGGTGGAAAGCCATATCATATCACCTTAGAAGATTATAAGAAAATGTGTGCTATCAAGAGAACCTTCGACTTGAGGCAGAAAAAACTTCAAGAAGCTCAAAAAGCAAAACAAGAAAATCAAAAGCTGCTTGCTTCTACTAATTCACCGAATTCGCTGTTGAAAACTATGGCACCAAGGAAAAGCCTTGTAATATCAAAGACTTCTGCACTATCAAGTCCTATGTACGATCAAAGTTACACGGAACTTGAAAAAGAAGAAAGTAGTTTAGAAAAATTAGATAAACACGTTGAGAAATTAGAATCAAAATTAAATGACTCTAAGTCAGTGATGATTTTACCTAAAATCCCAAAGTCCTTAACAGTTATTCCTCAGACTGTTACTCGTAAGCCATCCAGGCCGTCGAGCCCTGCCCTGTTAATTACCCCCAAACCAAAAGCGTCCATAAAGTCATGATTACTTTTGACTGTGTATCTTAAAGTGCCTCTGTCAATCTGCGTTACATTTATATTTCACATTGAAAGTAGATTAAGTAAATTATACCGAACCTTGTTTAATTTTATTGTTTCGGTATCAATAATACAAAACGTTATAATAATTAGAAGGTAGTTATTTGATTTCGTAGGAAAAGAAACAAAATTGTTAACTTGATTTATAAATTAGGAACGATATTTTTTTAAAAGATAACTTGTACATATTGTATTTATAAAAACAAAAAGAATACTTATATCAAGATAAGCATAATGTTATGGAACAAAAATAGCTAAATAAGTTATAAAATCGAGTGACTTAAGAAAAAACAGGGTTGTCAACAATTTTGAATTTATTCTTGTTTTTTTTTGTGGATTTAGAAGTGGTATTGATTTTAAATAAATGATATTGCTTTTTTAGCTATTTTTTCATATATCACATGTATATTGATATTTTTCACTGTAAAGGTTTCAAACTTCTTATAAAGTCTATAATACATTTGTTATTTAATATCATTTAGCAATAATTACAAAACAGTATATGTTACAAATCTTCCGAGATTTATTTATGAAATACTTCCAGAAAATAATATTGTTATTTATACACAAATATATGACATCTGTTAATGTTAAAAGTAAATTAATATGAATTAAAAGACATTATCAGAGAAGTTATGTGTCTTTTTTTATTTATTAATATCTTCATGATGATTTACTGAGCAAGGTAAACGCAAATATCATTAAAAAGAATTGTAGGTAAACGATCAAGCGCAAAAATCACACTTATACAGGGTGATTCGAGGTTCTATATTTTTAAAATAACTTATTCTGAGAGATTGGCTACTTTCTGAAAAGTTTATAAATTTTTCAAGAAGAATCTGGCAACCCTGGTTATTTGTTTTTCTGACAGCCTAGTATTGGGGGGGGGCAGGGTATACGATTATACCATGGCGCTTAAGAACAAGAGATACCAGACTTCTGATTTAACTTATCACCAACAGAAAAAGCGCTTTACAGGGTGTGATGCTATTGGCTAGTAAATTATAACAAAAAGAGAATTCCAGAAGAAAACAAATAAAAACCGATCGATTTCACAAACAACTCGTTAACAAATAAAGAAACGAAAACGATCGAAATTGTAACAACTTTCACTTGATAAAATAAACGAAAATTGGAAAAAAAAAGTATTTGCTTTTGCAAAGAGACTGTCCCTTCAATTGTTCTAAACAAAAATGGAAAAAACAAAAAACCATCAAGTTTATAATGAATTTCATCACTAAAATTAAAAAAGTCGACATTTTGGCAATTTTTGATTGTATTCTTTCCCGCAAAATAAAGTAAAATGGCAAGTAAATCTGAATAAAAAAAAGCCTTAAGGGCGGTATTCATAGTCGTGTCTTAAGACCGACTTTCGTAAGTTTATCTTATACGTTTAAAATTGTCCTTAAGTTGCCATGTATTCATAGACGTGAACTTTGATAAGTCAATGTCTCGTATGTTCTGCAATAAAGATTAAAATTGTTCGTCGTTGCAAAGAATTCTTCGTTATTTCACACCTAACAATGTGGCACATCTTCAAGACAATATGGGAAAAGCTTTTAAACAAAATCGCCTTTCGTAAGTTAAATCTTCTAGCAAATGTTTAAGGTGTTCTTAAAACCTGCTTAGAATTTTCCAAAGTATAAGAACTGACTATGAATATGGGCTTAAAAGAGGATTTTAGAAAATAAAAAGGTGATCGATTTCACAAACAATCTCGTCACCAAATAGAGAAATAAAAATTACAACTTTCATTTGATAAAATTAATGAAAGATGAGAACCTTTTTGTGCTCTAAAGACAACAGAATAATAAAAAAGGCTTTTGCAAAGACATATGTATATAGGGTGAGCAAAAATGACTGATATGTGCGAAGTTGCAGCTGAGTTAACTTAAACCCAAAAACTTAATCCACTTACTTAGCCAATATTTACTTCCACGAATTGTCAAAGTCCATGCACATACGACGCACACTACTTGACAACACTGACTTTGACAATTCTTGCAAATAGATAACATTTTTAGGCCTAAATTGACTGAACTGCAACTTCACACGTATCGGTCGTTTTTGTTCGCGTGGTAATTCGAGATCTAGTTCGTCACTTGTTCTAAACAAAAGGGGAAAAAAACAAAAGACGATCGAGTTCGCAATGAACTTCAGCACCAAAATAATTTTTAATTTTTTTCTTCAAAATAAATTAAAATGACACAACAAACAAACAATGAAAAAATCGAGTTACCAGTTGAACGTTCACTTTCAGCAGCCAGAAACTAATGAAAGTTGATTATTTTTTTCTCTGCTCCAAAGGCAACAGAATAATACTGCTTTATACACGATGTTATAATGAATGCTATTATTACCAAGAATTTTGGCAACATTATAGCGAGTCGTATACTATACTTTGTCCTCGACCACAAATACTAAGAATTTTTAATTACAATTTAAGTAACAACGCCACTAAAACTAAAACCATGTGGTAAGACGAAATGTTACACGAAGTGGTAGGACTATAAACATTCTTGAGTGGGCAAAACAAATTTTAAAATTAAATTATTTTAAGGCGATTTTAAGTTTTGCTCGAATTTTACTAGAATTTACTTCATTATACACCATAAACAATGATGGTTACCATGACGCCGTGAATAATAATGATGATTATTAGGTAACTGCTGGTAGTGAATTATGGATAGCATTATCCTTAGTAGTCATGGACAAAAAAACAAATAAACACAGGGAGATCGAAATTGATTGTTCTGATCCAAAACTGCTTTCCACGAGCTTGACCTCGACATTTATATCCAATTATTAGAATGAAGTTAGCAACATAATATCTAGGGAAGTTACAAGATATTCTAAGATATTATTGACAGTTCATTCACGAAAAATGGTTTATTTCATTGTCATAGCAATCTGATTAAATAATAATTATGTTCTTTATTAATTAAGTTATGTTTGGATACAACTTTCATGAATGCTCTATGGCATGCCACAAGTCGGCGCTGCTTTTCGTTCTAACCTTCATGTGATAGATATAATTATTGATATTAAGCTCACGGAAAGTAGTGTAGGATCAGGATAATCAATTTCGATCTTCCTGTATAAAACAAAACATTTTTTGCTAAGAGAAAGTGGTCAAGAGTAACTGTTTGAGTTGGTAATACAATGAACAGAATTTTTTAATTCAGAAGTTTGCAACACTGCAACCGGATATATGATTTGTTGGTTTATTTGACGTAACCTGAATACCGACAAGATTGTAGGTTATCTGAATAAAAATTAGAGTTTTAATTTGAATTCGACATGTCAAATGACGCTTGTAAAGTGACGAATGTCAGCGACGAGTCGTCAACGACCGGAAGTACCATTTAAAAAATAAAATTCAGCACTGCCAACCCAAACAGTGATTCTTGACCACTTTATATATTTCAATTGTTCTAAACAACTAGGAAAAAAAAAAACAAAAGACAATGACTTTCTTGCCAAAGCAAAGAAAATGAAATAAAGTCCGAAGGTCCTAAAAGAGGATTAAAAAAAATAATAATAATAAAAGGCATTGGATTACACAAACAATCTCGGCACCCAAAAAGAAACGAAAATAATTGCAAATTATAATAATTTTCATTTGATAAAATTAATGAAAGATGACCATATCTTGCCATACTGTTGCGACACCGCACGACTAGTTTCTGACCTACAATTATCTACGCCATCTTTGCTTAAGTTTCGTTGGTCGTCGAGATTGCGATGGAGTTCTCGAGCTACTCTTCTGCTGATGAAGCCCCAATAGGGGCCGATATAGCTATATAGAGGATGCTCAGGGCCCCATTGCAATCCAGCCGACTTGCAACCAAATTTTGCATGACCATTCCTTTTCCACTCCAAAGACAACAAGGTAATAAAAAAAGGATTTGCCGATTTCCAGAAAAAACAAACAAGTACTAATGAACCAAAGCATTTTTTGTAAATGTATTTCCAAATGTATTCGAAGAGCGAAATTAATTGTGAATTCGATCGAGGGAAAGAAAAGAAAAGACGATCGAATTCACAATTAATTTCGTCATCAAGATAATAAGAAATGTCGAAATTATGACAATTTTTGATTCTATTTTCTTTTCCCGTAATAGTTATTAACGAAATAAGTGCGGGAACACAATTTTCCCGCGTGAACGCAGTTTTGAAGCACGAGCTGCGCAGGAGCGAGTGCCTTGATGAGAGCGATCGCGGGAAAGTGATTCCCGCAAAAATTTCGTACAACACTTTTTTGAAAATTTTATCGCAAATCGGTTTTGATTGCACTGGATACCTCAAGCAACTTCTGTACGAGGTGGCCCAACGATGCGTATTTCTTCTATAAAGCCTAGGGCAAAAAAATTAAGAAAAAAAATCGATAAAGAAATTTATACTAGACAATACGCGGCATATTGTAAAATTATTTTCAATTATACAGAGTGATTTTTTTGCCCTAGGCTTTATAGAAAAAATACGCATCGTTGGGCCATCCTGTACAGCTATTCATTACTATTACATCGTAAATCCGAATAACCTGGGACAGGTCAGTTTGGTTTGCGGTGGAGGTCTCGAGCCACACTTCGGCCGAAACAGCTGTACAGATGTTTGAGGTATCCACTGCAATCGAAACCGATTTGCGATGAATTTATTATAGAATTTCACCGGACAAGAATCAACTTTAAATATTTTTTGAAACGAATATAAAAATATAATTGCAAATCTGGGACTTTCATGTAATTTCATAACATGTCAAATCAAAAATGTGAAACAGCAAGCATCCAACAGATGGCGCAATCAAATTTATTGGAAGAATTTTGATTTCTCCCATTTCTGGACTTTTAATGAATAAAATTGGCGGGAAATGGTACATTATGAACTAGATTTTATTATTATTTACACTAATTTGTTTAACAATACTCCAAAGGGCCAATGTTTTTTGACGTTGTTTCCTGGTTTACTCAACAGGAGAACAGTGTTTTCCGGTTGAGTACTGCGTGAAACATCAAATAGAGGGCGGGGCGATGAATTCAAAAAATAATAATTATTATTATATTATCTGCCTAACATCACCAATAAGGTTTGTTGTACGCTTTTAAAGACGTAGTTCGCGTCTTATTTATGCAGGGGCGTAACATAAATTCGGGTAAATTTTTATAATTAATTATAAATTGTATAAATTTTTTTAATATTTATCCCTTATTCTGAGAATATCAATATTTGTGTCGGTCTGTTCAAGAATCACTCTGTATAAGACATCTATATCTTTGATAAATAATTTTATGAGTACCTTATTGATCACCGAATTTAAACCAATTACATTTTTGGCGGGAAAAAATGAAATAAAAAAAATCATAAACAAAAGACAAATTGCTGTCAAATTTACAACAACGTTTAAACACGTCATGGATCAACAACTAATCACCACAACTCGCCAGCGCATGTTCCAAGTCACGTCTTATTTTAAAATTTCTCAGTTCGGACGCGTATGCTCAAATGAATTTTATGATTAAATGTTAAAAGGATAGAAAATTCATTTACGCAGTGATTAACGAGTGGCATAAAATAACTGTGTTGGTGCTGTTATTTATTTTTGGAAAATGTTTGTCAACATCTAATGTTGCTGTTCCACGCCGTTTTTTGTGTTTATACGCAAGTTGTTTTTTTGATGAGAAATGCGTGACCTTGAAAAGCGTTATCTAGCCGCAGAAACGTCAAATTTAGCGGGTGTCATGTGTAAGTAAAATCTGCCAAGTGCATGTGATTTTTCGTTAAAAATTATGGTCTTTCCTCGAAATTTTCGGTAAGAAACCTAATTATCATTTACGCAATTCAAATCGGATGAAACCCAGCGCTTGCATTTTTCACATTTTAAACACAAATATGCGTTTCATTACAAAACAAGTACGTCAACTTTCCAGACGCACTAATGTTGTTTGAACATAAGGTTTACTTTGAGATTTACGTTGCTTGCACCTCCGTCGATTTCTCTGTTTTCGCACAATACTTAATTTGTACATACCGTGAAGATTACAGAATTTTTATACATCACACTGAATGAGTCATCTTTTTTCTGTTGAGAATCTAACCTATTTCATTTTTTTAAGGTTAGTTGTACGTACTTTCTAATCCCTTTGTTGCAGTGACTCAAATAAATAACACTTTATTGGGGGCACGCAAAATGGATTCGTTAGCGAAAAATGTCTCGCATCAGTTATTAAACGACAACAAAAATCCGTTGATTCTAACATCCATCGAGAGTCCTTCACTGGTTTCACAAAATTTAGAAAATGTTCCTACCTATTCGGCGCTATCCAATAACATGGAATCACTGAACATTCATGCGGACTCCGAAACTCAATCAAATAGTCTATCGTTTTTATTGCTAGACGAAAACGAGCGACTCACAGTGCGAACCCCCGAGGAATTCCTTAAACGCCTAAAAATCAAAGACAGCATCGAGAAAGTCAAAGTAATTTCGATTTTTGGAAACACCGGCGAAGGTAAATCTCACACTTTAAATGAGATATTTTTCAAAGGAGTCGAGGCTTTTAAAACCAGCCCCGAACAGAAATCTTGCACCTTGGGTGTTTGGGCGGCGTTCGATCAAAACTTGAAAGTGATCTGCCTCGATACTGAAGGTTTATTAGGGGTGACCTCGAAAGAAGGACAGCGAACTCGCATGCTCTTAAAAGTCCTAGCCGTTTCTGATATCGTCATATTCAGAACACGGGCAGAAAGGTTGCAGACGGATATGTACACCTTCCTCGGTAGTGCTTCCAAAGCATATAAAGACCATTTTCAATCTGCCCTTCAACATGCCTGGCAGAAATGCGAATTGGAACCTCCACCAGCTTCCTTGGGGCCTAGTGTTATAATATTTCATGAAACGAAACACACGAATACTTTACGTGTTTCCGCTAGTGTTACAGAATCGCCTGAGGATATTTTGAGGGCTCGTTTTGGCGAACTCAAGTTAGAATGTGATGCTTTCAGTTCATTAAAGTATATCGGTTTACAAAGTAGAAATGAGACGGATTTCAGCGAGCTAGAAAACGCTGTGCAGTTGGAGTTAGAAAATACGACCGTGCGATCAAAGAGGAACCCCAGAGTTATTTATTTTACTTTGAAGGTGCGTAGTAATTGTTTTGATGCAGTTATTTAGATAAGATAAGCAAGAGTATTATGCATTCTTGATAATGAAGCAAATTCAAAACATTGTATCATCCGTTGAAACAATACTGTGATTTTAGAGAATAACTTTTTTTTTCAAATATTCTTTGTTAGTAATTTGTTAGTAATTTCATAAATAAAATTTTTATGATATTTATTTAAAACAAATTTAAAAATTATGAATCAATTTAGAATATTTATTGTGTAAGTTGATGAAATCTATTGGTTTACAAGTTGTAATCTTATTGATTTTACTAATATTAATACTAATCAAAAATATATCTTTATAAATTTTGAAATATTTTGCATATTGAATATTTTAGTGCATTAGTGTGTGCAATAAAGTGCACTCTTCAAATTTAATCCCTATAGAAGACTTGTTTTAAAGCAAATCCTTGTTACTGCCTTCAATTCTTAAAATAGAAGATGTTTTTATTCGAGAGAGTGAAGTACGTTGCTATTAATAAGACAATTTATGTTGGAAGTGAAAAAGTAATACTGCCAAAATTAATACCAGGAATAACATTGTTTTTGCAGAGGTGTTCAGTTTTATAAACAAAGGAAAATTTTTAATTTTGCATGTAGTATTTAATGTTACTACATTTTAAAAAATAAGAACCTTGTTTTGAGTTCCTTTTCGCACATTGCTTAGTAAAGGTAATTAAACATATAATATTCACAATTGCTATTTGATTTTCCTTGTTATAAATATTTCAAGTATTTACACTTGCAATTAATTATTACTTGGTTTGTGAACAGTATTATAGAATAGTCTTCTTTGCAGGGTTTAAATGACAAGTTCAGTGGAGAAATTAAGAACACACCCCCTAAGCTCTACTTAAGAGAATACTTTACTTGCCAGGTAAAGTGTCAATCTTGCAATGAAGGATGTACATTATCAATGGGGCATAAACAGGAAGGTGAAGCCCATCTAAATCCAAGCAAATGCAAGTTTCAGCATCAGTATCAAAACTGCGTGTATTTATGTAGAGTAAGCAATAATATATTATTAATACAATATTTTCCACATTAATAGTGCTAAAAGTGCTAAAATTTGGTTCATGTAGCTAATCGTTCACTGCAAATAATTATTACAATGACCACATTGACATTGAAAATTATTTATAGTAGTTTTTAGTCTGGTCTTTCGACAAATATAAATATTACCTTAAGTCTGATTCAGTGATGTAAAAGTTCTATTGTGAATCATAACTTTAATTAAACACATCACCTATATTATTAACAATTCGTTGTTAGCTCCATAGGTAATAAAATTGATACATTTTTTTTTGTGTTTTGTTTATAGCAATGCTCAAGAAATGGAGAAAGAATTATAGTGAAGCCTAGTTACCAATCCATCACAGAAAAATCTTGGACTAACTTATTTAGTTATGTCTGGTCTGGTTACGTGATAGAATGTCGTAATTGTGGAGAGATATATCGCAGTCGACAACATTGGTTTGGGAATAAAGGCCCCGAAGATAGCGCTGTAATAGCTGAATATGTTCATGTTTGGCCAGGGGTAAGCCTTTCATTGGAAATTTTACATGTTTGTTACCATTGATGTTAACAATATCTTTTTTTCCTTCAAAGTAAGTTTAGTCTTGAAAATAATTTTATTTAACTCACTCCATCTTGTCTTAAAAAAAGAACTTCTGTTCATTTACTGTACATACATTAATTGGTAAATGAAAAAAATATATGTATGTTAGTAAATAAATAAAAAACTTATTAAAATTCAATGCGATGTGTCACATCAACTCTTGATTAGTCACATGTATTTGACCTACAGACACAGAAAACAGAAAATTCAAAAAATAAAAGTTATCATTCTTGTTTCGATATCTTAACACTGAGTTAAGAGATGTGATTTCTTAATCCAGTTCGTCTTAGAATTCACTTTTCCATTTTTAAAACCAGGCCAAGCGGCTCCAAAAATGTAGATGATTAAGGAATGATTTTGATTTGATTTAATATGAGATAAGAATATCGCTATTTTTAGAATCTTTAATTATAAAAGAAAAGTTTGCGAAATTTTGAACTACTGATGATTACTGAGAAATCATGACAAAAAAAGAATTACTGTGAAAGTTGTCCTAATTAATCGAGATATGGTGAACTACATTTACTCGAAAATGGCAAGAGAGGGCGCTGAAGTTTTCACAGTTTGATTTCATTGGTTTGATTCGAATCTCCAGATCAAAAAAAATGGCGAGTTTTTCAACACTCAAAGAACTGACGAGAAAATCGTGAAAGAATTGACTTGGGTTAAACGCATTTAATCGAAATAAATAAAAAACCATAGCGCGCTATGGTTTTCACCAATCAATTCATTTTATCATCTGCAGTGATAAGAAAAATTTCAAATTCGATGAATCGCCGAGAAATCGTTACAAAAAATTACACCTTTTTTTATATAAATTGTATTCGCTATTTATATTTTGGCAAGAGAGGGCGCTGTGGTTTTGATCGATTGATTCATTGGTAAACTAGAAAAAATGGCGATATGTGAACTCTTAATGAACTACCAAGAGATCGTGAAAAAGTCGGTTTTTGCTTTACTTGATTAAGAGATGGCGACGACACTGCGTATGAAACGCATGTGCCAAAAAATCATAAGAGATGGCGCTGAGGTTTTCATCTTTAAAATCTTCAGTAACAAAGGCATATAACATTTTTGAATTGTTAATGAAATCGTTAAGAGATCATGAAAAAAAGTTGCCCAGTATTCGAGCATAATCAGATGATCAGAATAAATTACTCCTGTTTCCCTAATAATTCAAGAGATGGCGACACAACATCTGTGGGAAAACGAAAGAACGCTGTAGTTTGATTCATCTTCGAAACTTTGTAAACAAGAAAAAAGTATGGCGAATTTTTTAAAAAATGCGGGGAAATCGTGAAAAGCTCGATTTTTCGAGCAAGGTCAGAGCAAACTGCTCTACTTGTTTAAGAGATGGCGACACCTTGCAAGGCACGCATGTATTAGAAAATTATAAGAAGTGTCGCTATGATTTACATCTTTAGAAACTTCAAAAAGAATTTGACAAATTTTTGAAATGTGACAAAAAAATCTCTACATTTTTCGAGCTTGGTCAGAACAAATTGCTCAGAAATTTTCCTAATCAATTAAAAGATGACAGCACATAGAAAAAAAGTACATTTGCTCAAGAATGATAAGAGAGGGCGCTTTGGTTTTACAGTTTGTTTCATCTTGGAATCTTCAGTAACAAAGAAAAATCATTTTTTCGAGCTAGACTAGAGGTATTCTCATCTGCTATCTTAGTTTCTGATAGCTTTACTTGTGAGCTTCTGTCGGGTTAAAGATGGCAGATAAGAATACTCATACTTAAAGGTGCTTACAGTGCCTTAGTTTCATTAATTGAGAGATGGCGGTACCAAGTATGAAACACATGTGCCAGAAAACTAAAGAGTTGGCGTTGTGTTTTTTATTCTTAAAATTTTCAGTGACTTTGAATTTGACAAATTTTTAAATCGCACATTTTTTAACAAATTGTATCAAAGCTTTCGTAAATTATGAATTCAATTTTATCCATGAAAGGAAAAAAAATATGGCCAGATCATTGACAAAAAACAGTTAATAAGAAAAAGCAAAGAAATGTGTGAATGTGAACCTAAAATGTAAAAATATCTTCATTACCTAATTCAGATTATAAGTTTTGTTTTGTTATAGTACAGCTTATTGTGTGTATAATCTGGTGACGGGTTGATTCTTATTTTTTAATAGGGAGAATATATCTTCCAGGAAAAGAACTTTATAGGATCCAACAATTCCATACAGAAGGTGCTCGATGGAGTTACTTATATCAGCGATGTAGTTGCCACCGTCGGTTCTCAGCCAACCAAAGCTGTAAAAACATTCATCACCGAATCGATCAATCCGTCTTATTGGAGGCCAGACCGAGAAATAACTGTAAGTTATAATTTTACTCGAGTAAATTTAAATATATTTTAAAATAATTCTTCCTATAAAAGGCGTGTCATAAATGTCAAACTCCGTTCCCTATAAACGCAACGAAACATCATTGCCGAGCGTGTGGTGAAGGTTTCTGCGAAAAATGTTCCTCGAAAACTCAGCCTGTTCCTTCGAGGGGTTGGCGTGAAGATGTACGGGTTTGTGATGATTGTTATCAGGAGACTCCCCCTAGTCTTTCACACAGCATTGAAGACACTGAAGTAACGATAAGAAAAATCGGGGAAACTGTTATTAATTCTTTCTCAGCTGTCGCATCTGCCCTTGAAATACCAAAGGACATGATAAAAGATACGGCGAGGCCTTCATACTGGACCCCGGACAGTGAGTGCCTGTTCTGTGTGTGCTGTAAGAATCCGTTTGGACCGGTTATACCTCTCCATCACTGCAGACAGTGTGGGAAAGGAGTTTGTGATGATTGTTCTACGACATGGAAAACTGTTCCGTGGAGAGGATGGAATTATCCCGTTCGAGTTTGTAATAATTGCACTTAGTGTAAACTGGTACATAGTTGGGAGTAAAAGCTTAAGTCGGTTATAATTAATTATTAACTATGAAACATTTTGAGGTAATTTTTTTTTTTTAATTTGGTAATGCAACAGCATTTATTTATTCATATTTTGTACTTTAGGAACGGTAATTTCAAAAAAAATTATTTATTAGTTCTACTTATTAATAGTCACTGGAGTTAATTCTTCTCTGTGATCAAATAATTACGTGACGAAACATTATGATTTGTTTATTGCAGCAATAGGTGTTCAACTGAAAGCTAAAAAAGATGTACCGATTTAGTTTTTATTCAGATGACAAGACAACAAGTTTTTGATATAAGACTGTTCTGTAAATAAACGTTTTTATTTCAAATGTTTATTCATACAGTTTGATTTATTTAATATTTTATTGTCAGTTTAGATACCAACGATTTGTTCTGAAATAGAAAACTTTGTTTTGAAAGTATTTTTCTTCTCTGCATTTAAATTTTTTTTTTTTATCGAACAGAAACATTAATTCTGTGGTGCTTACATATTACAGATTTTGTTGTTAGTTGAATTAAAAAGCTAGAAATCTAAAAAAAAAACAGATAGAACTTGTGTATACATGTGTACATATATTAATTTAATAATAAATATATCAAATTTTGTATGTCAAAATTAGACTAAATGTGTTTGTATTCGAAGATTCCATGTTTTCTGTAGATTTTCTAAACAACGTCTTTTGTAATGAAGTGCATATGGAGTCGCCCAAAATTGACTACATTCCGATGTTCGACTGCTGCTGGAGCAAAAATATGACCCGGTTTTTTTTAGCATTTATGTTCAAATATTTTTACAGAAATACATAATGTATCGACGTACTTTAGCATACATAGGTTATAAAGTGGAAAATGAATGTTACATCTGTATTTGTATACTTATTGTGATATTATTACATTTAATAAAATCGGTTCTGATACTTTATTAGCTTTGCAAAATTCTTAAATAAAGGTTATAAGTATCTGATGGAGTTCTTTTTTGTATTTCATGTTTCCTTAAAAGAAAACGAAAGTACTACAAATTTTTTATTGGTTCTTGTGCTCATTAATTAATCACGAAAATTAAATACTGTGTGATCAACTATAACTGAAGGTTCGCGTCTATTCAGCGAAACGTTTAAAATTGACCGTTCTTCGTTCAGCTTTTCTTCATGAACTCTCCTCCCGAGAATGTTTGAGTAAAGTTCAAATAATTTTAATGAACGTTGTTGTTGCTATGCGAAAATTACAATGTTTTAAAATATTTTAGTAATTTACTTCATAATTAAATGTGGGTCAGGTGTACATATATAGAGAGATCAAAAAATAATAGAAAAATACAGGTTTCACGTTTTGAAAGAAACCATCACTGATTACAGGGCATTTCATTATTCTCTACATTATTTTTTGTAGATCTACAATTTAATGATAATTCGCAACAGTATTACAGCGATGTCAATTTCAAAATTGTCAAATTCGCGTGGGATTTCTGGTTGAGTGGCACGTAATGCACACGTCTCATCTTAAAATTTGACAAATGTTAAACTGACGTACAGTAGCGGACAATACAATCCGGGCAAGTATTTGACATATCGTGCATATTTAGACAAATTTGGTAAAAGAGACTTTTATTGAGGTTATGTTGCTGTCAAGATGTAGAAAATAAAATTGAAATGTCAAACTTAATTCTTTTTTATTCATACTTTTTGGGCGGAACTTAAATGAGGCATTTTGTCAAAATACAAAATAAACAAAGACTATTAACAGTAAAATTTAAAATGTTAGTGGTATTTTGTGTATGTATTAAACGTCAAAAATATAGTGTGGTTTACACTGTGGACAATAAAATTATCCTCATTTGCACAATGTAAACCTTACTTTACCTTTACCTTAGTCCATATTTGGCTAATAATAATTCGTGTTTATTTATGGTTTATGCCTTATTTAAGTTTCGATCAAGAAGTAAGTGCACTTACTTTACTAGGTAAAAATTGGATAGAAAAGTTGGTGCTACATTTCAGTTTAACAAGTTTGACATTTCAAATTACTTTTGACAGAAACATAACCTCAATAAAAGGCTAATTTAACAAAATTTGTCTAAATATGTACGACATGTCAAATTCTTGTCCGGTTTTTAATCCGCTACTGTACACTGAAATCCGTATCATACTCAAAATGTGAAGCGTTGTGTACTTATGTTTGAAAAATAACGGTTTCAGCATTTTCTTGAGATAAAATACACTTTATTATTTAGTTTTTACCTTTTGTCTTATTTCAAAAATTTGTTTAAATTTTGACTTTAATATTATCAGTGTCGGTTTTCAGATTTAAAGAACTAAGTAACGACGTACGTTTTTTTTTTCTGGACAATTTTGACTATTTTTTTTACTCCATCACACTGTATCATGCGTACAGTGTTGCCAAGTCGTGGGATATTTTATGTTTTAAAATTGCAAAAAGGGAAATTTCATAAGAAAAAGGCAATTTTTGAAGACAAAATTACTTAAATTTGAAAGCAAATATTGACAAAGTAACGTCAAAATGGAATTTGAGAGGAAAAGCAGCATAAAAGAGAATTTTTGTAACGATAGTCAATAGTTGGCAACACTACATGCGTATTGCTTCAATAAAAGAGTGCTTTTCTTCTTTAAACTGGCGTCAAAGTTGGCTATGAAAATTTAATTGTGAATCATCATCAAAATGACAGTTGTTAATTTTCAACGCAGCATCGGGAAATAGTTGACGGAAATCTTCGAAACAATTTCGAATTAAAACTGTCACCACCAACTTGCGAAAGACCATTTTATTCGAAGAAGAGCCAATTTTAATTTCAAAACTCAAAGAAATTAACTTGGCAGATATTAGATGTTTCAAAAATTGTGATGCGTTCACAATAAACACCTTGTCACCGCCAACTTCGACGCCAAATACAAAAAAAAAGAAAACCATTATATTGGTATTTAATGTTTATTTCTTGTTTTATTAAAAAAATGATTTTAAGTTTGACTCTAATTGGCAGTCAGTTTTTAAATTTAAAAAACTAAAAAACGACGTGTGGTTAACTTTAACCAATTTTTTTGAATCGCACTGTATGAATGCAGAGCTACAGCAATAGCCGATTACTTTTGTATCGCAACTTGTATATAAAACTGCGAATTTTAGGCGTTTTGGATTACTTCAAACAAAAGACTCTAATAAATATTTTCAAATGAGACTTTAATTTAATAATTTATTAATTTTATGTTTGTTTGGTTAGAAAGTTTAATAAAATTGAATTAATTCAAAATCTTTGGTTCGGTGTTTAAATTTCGCGCGTAGGAGTCACATTTCGAAGGGAATACTAAGAAGAAGAATAAAAGCTTCAAACAAATGCAAGCATCATATGTTTGTTGGCAGAAAATGGTGTGCTCGTTATAGGTTCTACAAGTGATAGTTGTTTATACGCGAAAATACTCCATAAAGGTAAAGATATTTTCACGCATATTAACGTGTTTAGTAAGTGGATGCTCGGTCTGCTCGAAAATCTGTGTCCTACGCCTTGTTATTAAATATTTGGACGTAATACAAAGGAAAATGCTTGCTCACATTGGCAATTTTGTGGTCTAGAAATGGCCGAATTTTGACCTACATTATGCACTACCAGTTTACTTACCAACACGTGTTATGTGTTAACTTTCGCAACAAATTTTGCTCAGGTTAATTCATGTGGTTCGCTAATACGAGTGCGATTTATCCTCGAGTGCAACGTAACTCGTGAGTTTTCAGTTTCAAGAGAAAAAATTCCATTTACGTATTGCATTATTTTCAATCGTTATCAAAAAGTGTGAACACCAAGTTAATTAAACAACGTCGGATAATTGATTTAACTAATATTTATTCAAGGTTATGAGCTAATTTTCATGTTGGTGAATAAGATTTATCTATTTTTTTTTTTTTTACTAAAAGCTTCATTAAATTCTAAGTAGGAATGTGAGGTTTTGTGTGTGAGGCAGTTGTTTTTTTGATTCCTACGTGCCATGTGAAGACTTATTTGGGTTGCGATGCACACGCGTTTAAGAATTTCGTAACATTTGTGTTATCCTCGATTTTATTTTTGTTTATTTATTATTTTCTTTTGTAAAGTGTGATGTTTGTTTTGAGTGTTTGTAAATTTAGTTTTCCTAATTTGCATCGAAATGGCGTAAACGTAACGGCAGTAATCGCTATTTTGAAAAGTATCTGTTATTACGTCAGCTCTCGTGCGGTTGTCATGGCAACGATGACGCTCAGAATTACCGAGGTGGGAACGGACTAACGTCATTGTTTTATTTGCTTGTGTCGGGGGAGATGCTCTTGCTCTTGCATGTCGCGTGCTAAGCTCAAGGCCTGAAACGATGCATTTATAAATGGGTAACTATGACAACCTTGGATTGGTCGCCATACATGTGCTGTGACGAGTTGGTTGTGTGTCTTTATAGGTATTGCAAATTAGGCGTGAGTAAATACGAGCATGAATTTCTACTCCGGCAATTTTTAATTGACCTGTTAATGAAATTTCACAGATCAAGGCGATAATAAAGCCTCGCAACCTTGTATTTTGTTCACGGGATCACATTTGATTAGTCTTATCTTCTCAATATTTATAATATAATCTAAATACGCCTCCTGTTATCAGATACTAGGCGCTCGAAGATTCCGTCTCGAAAGAATTCAAATTTACGCAGTTTTATGTAGCGCGATCGATTTTTCAGACTCGTAAAAAAATGTCATAGCAACCCTTAATTCCCCAGCCCTTCTCTCCTACAATACGTTGACAATGTTGTAATGCGGCTTATCTAAGTTTTGTACACCTCTGAAACCAAGGGAAACCTGGGATGCCAGAACGAACGTTGCTAAGCAACAGGCGATGCACGTGACGCGTTGGTCTCAGAGCGTCAAGACGCTCTCACACAGAAATAATCACTCCAGACTCAAATAAATAGTTCCTGGTCTTTTTTTTTCCTTAGTTTAAATAAAGCACGCCTGTTTCTATAACTTCAAATTAGGGGTGTCATCCTGCTGTCACACGTGCAGGTTAGTCTTGGAATATGCGAAGTTTCTTTTTGCTATTATTAGATAAAGTGTCATAAAAATGCAAATTTGCATTCTTCATGCTAACTGAAAATAATTTTCGTTTCAGGTTTAATAAAATGTCGCCCGAAAGAGCTGGATCTCCACAAGAAGAACAGGTGACAACTCCGAAAATGTCAGTGCCTGCCAGTCCTGTAGCAGGTACACCATTGCGTGAAGCCCAATCACCCATGTCCATTTTGCTAGCGGTTGCACAAAGTCAGAGCAATCGTAATCCTGATGATGATCTAACCAGCTTGTCTTGGTTGCACGAACGAGACTTGTTAAAAGGTAGCTTCAAATTGGTATTAGAATATTTAGTAAACAATAATATTGCAGGTTTAAGTAAATATTTATTAGTTTCATATTTGCAACACACTTTGGGTTGGGATGTAATAAAATATGAAAGAAAATGAATGTCTTGAAATACTATCTAAATACATGAAGTAATTTTGTGGTAAATCTTTACTTTAAGTACTTACTGAATATTCATAAAATTTTCGAATAGATTTCCTTTAAATATTCAGTAGATCAGAAGCTTGAAATTATGTGCAAATGCATGAATTTTTAAACACGTGACCTTGAAATTTCATATAAACAGTTATGGCATTTTAAATAGTAAAAATCTCTATGAAGCCAAGAAAGCTTTGTGTAAAGCATAATTCTAGAAATTAAAAAAAGCAAAAGAAAGTCTCTCATGTCTACTGAAAAAATAAATTAGCGCGAGGCCCCCTGCGTAAGTATAAGAAAAGATTTGCATTTCAAATACCATCGTACTTTGATGTTTCACACAAAAAGATTAGTGCGAGACCCCTGCATAAGGATCATGAATTTTATACGTCATGTGACAATAAAATCAACAATAAACTTTAGTAATGCAAATATTTCTGGTCTTAATTTGAAATGAAAATTAACAGTTAAGTTAATATGTTTCTGTTGTGAAATATGAAATTATACTCTTGGCACAGGAGACAACATGTTTTAATTTAATTCACTTTTACATTAATGTTCTTGTGCTTAATTTGTTGCTGTGTCAAAATTTAATAGGAGTTTTATGTTAGTTTATTTTTGGTATGGGTATTTTTTCTTTTTTAATTTCTAAAATTGTGCTGAAGTTCATCGCACTTTGCAGTTTGGTATGTTTGCTTAAAGCTTGCTTATTTTGTAAAACTCCTCCATTGAGATTTTTAAAAATGAATATGCCATGATTATTACTATAGTACATTTCTCAGTATGCAGTATGGACCTTAGGGGGAAAAGTGGTGTGGTTGCCAGATTATCTCGGTCCATTAATTAACTGCACAAATCCTTTGAAGTGACGATTTTGAAATTTGGTGTAAGGATAGCAAAACATAGTAAAATATTTGCTATTTGAACTCATACTGCATTCTAAGGTTGGAATGAACTATAGTTCGTGTGCACCTAAAACATTTGCACCGTTTCAAGGTCATAATTATGATATACAGGATCTTGAAATTATCTTTCTAAGATGAAACCGTCATCATGAAATTTGAAAATAATAAAAATTGTATTGTAGCTAGACTTAGTAATTAAAAAAAAATTGGTACCAATCTTTTGGGCTGGTTTCTTCAAATTGTGTAGATTCTCTTTACAACTCTAGAACTGCTTGTAATTTCTTAACATTGAATGTACAAGGTGTTTCAGCCCAAGTCTTATTTAAGTAATACATATTTTAACGATTGTGAATTCTGTATTTCCGTATTCTTCGTTCTGCTTCATCCCCAATATGTTCAATAGGGTTCATATCAGGAAGTAGTGAATTTATAGAGTATCCATTCTCTGAAACACACAGTAAATTTAGGATTTTTATCCAAGTTCTAAATATTCTGTTGATTTTCTAACGTCTGTGGTCCATTTATATTGAGAATAAAAACAGAAATTTCTACTCCAGGTGCTGCCATCGATCCTAATACCACAACAGACCCTTTTTCAATTAATAGTTCAATTTTTAGTTTTCGTTTCTTTAGTTAACACTTGTTAAAATCGTTTTGAATTTTACATTCAAATTATGAAAGCTGAATTCATAGAAACACATTTTGTCTCTACCATCAGATTTAAAGATATTATACATTACATTTTTGTCTTTCATTGGAAAATTTAAGGTTTTCTCCATTAAATCCATCAAATCGCAGTAACCTACCCACTTTTCTGAATTTTATGGGTAGTCTGTTGAATTTCTTTTACTAATTTAGAAGCACTTGCTTTTGGATTAGTCTTATTTCAGAGCATTTAAAATTTTAGGATGACCAGATCATTATTTATTAATTACAGGTCTATTCAAATTCAGTTTTTGTTATTTCACATTTGGTTTTCCCTCATTTTGCAATTTTCTAAATAAATTACCAATGTCCTCTATTCATAATTTTGGGTATTATGTTTAATAAAATAAGTAAACAAAAATTTTCTCTTATCTAGTTAAGGCTAAGCTTATAACAACAACGTTATTTTTAATGTAAATTATAAACAATAAATAAAATCAGTGTTTTTACGTCAACCATGTGATTGTGTGTTAACTTTAGTGTGGTTCATTTCTTGAGATTCATTAACAGATATGCAAAAATCAAACTTGTTTTAGATTTTGAGCTGTTTTAATTTTGGATAATGTATGTAGATTTTTGTAACTGACTGTAACTTTTTAATTATTCAAGGTAAAATTAATTGTATGTAAATGATGTAAGTCTTGCTAAAAGAAACACAAAATGTAGAATCACTTTCCTTATAATTATTATAGAGGATTGTATTTTAATTAGATAGAACTTAACTGTAATTTATATGATTTACAAACTTACAATATTTGAAAAAATTTTCAATAAACCAAATTTTTTTAAGTTCTGATGAGGCCCAATAAGGCCGAAATACATGTATAAACTCTTTCCTAATACTTTCTATATTGCCAGTTACACAATTTTAGTTAATTTTATAATATTTGAATTCAGAAGGATATAGTATTGGCACTTGGTGCTTTTAAACTTGTTGAAACAGTGAATTGGATAAGTTCTATGATTTTTTGCGAATAATTTGTGTAATTAGGACAAGATTAAATCAATTGTTCAGTTGAAACTATAACTGAATAATATTTTAATAATTAAAGGAAAGGTCAATCATAAGGCTTCATTAAATCATATTTCTAAGTAATCTTTTGTCATGCACCATGAGAAACAAAGCCTTTCATTTCATCGTTGCTAATAGAGAGAGGAGTTGCTGTAGTTTAGTGAATGAAAAAGAAATGGGGAAATAACTACTTAAAAATACATAATTTTCGATTTAAATTATGTAAAATAAACAATTTGAAGCATTTTTTCACAATCGAAACACAAGTTATTTCCATTATTAAATTATAATCTCAATTACTTATCTTTTGCTTCTCTAGCAATATGTACTTTAATTTTGTAACTGTTACATCTCTTTTTTTAAGTTTCTAGTCCATTTTACATAAAAAAATAATTGTCCTTAAAATATTAATCAATAATACATTAATTGTACTTAAAATAAATATGCAAACATTTGTACATTTGTTTGTAACTTTTAAAAAATGAATTGTCAGTAAATTTAACTGACTAACTAAATAAGTAAGAATAAAATGAATTTAACGAAATTCCTAGTATGTATAAATATTAGTTAATTAATTAAAAAATAATTGTGATTAGATTATTATTATTCATGGAATTGGTGCTGAGTATAATAAATATTGAGATTTCTATCCTCATTAGCAAATAAGATGTCTTATGAAATTTAGTAATTCCCAAGTCGTTTGAATATGCACTACTCAGAAAAAAGTAGTCATTCTTGTTTGTTGAGGTATGCTTAGCATGATTGAAATATTGACTTGATTTAATGTAAATTAATCTCTGTACAAATAAAAGGGTATTTTTTTAAACAATTAACATCTTTACAGATGTGCAACGTTTTACTTAAAAAATGTTAAGTGTTAAGTAAAATACGCAAAGAAACTGCAATGATTACTCTTATTTTTTTGAGCAGTGTATTTACTTCAATTCTTGAATAAAAAAAAACTAATGGATATGTGTACTATATTTCAACCAGCCTTAGAATTAAATACAAATTTATATGTTCTATTGGAAAAAGACAAACAATTTTGTTATTTAATTTACATATCCTTGAGTGTACGTAATACTTGTTTCTTTGCCTCTTTTTTTTATACGCATCATATGCAAATTATTTATTATTTTTATTCACTGGAAAGGCTGAAGAAATCAATTTTTTGTTTCCATTTAATATGCACATATCTTTTTTCCCATTAATGTTGTATTTGTTTAAGTGAGTTTGTGTCAATGAATGAATAATAAATATTTATTATAAACCTACAGAAAGCACTAGAATTATTTAATTATATTTATTTTTTATTTTATTATGAAATTGTTTATTTTTCTAGGAATGAATTTAGTGAATCCTTCACCTTCAAACAGCGTAAATTCAACGCCCATAAAATATGCCAACAACAATAATAATTTATTAGACCAATCTCCAACTAGTGATTACGTTGATGATTCTTCAGTATCAACAGCGGAATCTTCTAATAGTTCCTTACATTCGCCAGTGCCGTACCCAATTCATAACCAATTGCGTAATAAGCATCCACACAACGTACCTTATGATCCGTTAGTGCACACATCGAACAAACCTCCGTATTCGTTTTCTTGTTTGATATTTATGGCAATAGAAGATTCGGAACACAAAGCATTGCCTGTAAAAGAAATATACGCTTGGATCCTGGAACACTTTCCTTATTTTAGAAATGCACCAACAGGATGGAAAAATAGTGTCCGTCATAATTTATCCCTAAACAAATGTTTTCAGAAAGTAGAGAAAGCCCCAGTAAGTGAGTTTGTGTTACTTGTAAATTGTTTTAAAATTTTGTATTACAGAACTTAGGAAAAGGTTCTCTGTGGACTGTCGACCAACAATTTCGCCCAAATTTGTTGCAAGCATTAACTCGATCACCTTTCCACCCATGCTCAACCCTTGATCCTAGTGTGTACTTCAACAAAGCAAAGTCCAATGTGGAGAGGACCTCTGTTAATCGATTACCGAACCCTGAATTGTTTCCTTATTTATCTAATGAAATGAATAAATTAGTGAAATCAGAAACATCTGATGACTCTCTCGATGCTGTTGATGCCGCAGCAGTAATGTTGAGTCTACGAAATGGACCAAGACACAGACAAAAGAAAAACGTTTGGCAAGTTATTACAACTTCTCCAAGTCAAGATCATACGTACAGTGCTGCTGAGACTTACAGTGGATCTCCCGATGAAGCATTCGAGAGCGATGAAGAAAGGTTCATTTTGATGATCTCGGCTGATTGTAGTTTTAATTTGTTTTTTTTTTTTCTAGGTTTCATAAGCGCAGTACGTGTAGAAGAATTGATTTTGAAGATGAAGAACAACGTAAAATCAAGGAAGGCGCAGAAACTTTGCTCAATCTGGCGGGTATATCAACACGAAAACGTTATAATTCACAACATTATGAACACGAATCAAATAAAAGAATAAAAGAGGAAGTTTCAGAACCATGTGAGAGGCCATCTCATTTTCGGCCAAGATTGCTTCGGAAAAAGAAGGATGGTAAGAAGATATCTAACAATAATAACATTGTCCAAGCAGATGATGCATGGGTGAAACATAGACGTGAATTAGAAATTAATCAAAGGAGGTAATAGAACACATTATTATTTAGATAAAATTATTGAGTCCTTTTTTAGTGTTTACTCAAATGTTGTTGTAATGAATTTAATATATTTTATGTTTTTGTTTATATTTATATATGAGATGTATATTAAGGATTGTTTCCTAGACTGAAATTTATTTATCTACTTTATTTTATATTTTTTATGAATATTCAAATGTACGTCATATTTAAGTAGAAGGGCGACAAGCACAACTTAATCTTAAAGGAACTGTAAAAGCTTTTTTCACAGTATTCACTTATTTATTGATCATGCATGCATTTATACAATGTAAATGGTTTTCACGGCCATTAAAACTTACAAGGATTCGTTAATAATAAAAAAATCTTCGTTTTAAAGAAGTCAAATCATGGTTAAAAAACGCAAATCTGAACGTCCCGTATTGTTGCCTTTCTGTTTAAAATATTTGAAAATAAATCCGTTTGTTTTAAATCTGTTATAGTTGTGTATTATAAAAAGTAAATTATTCAAATGTTTAATTCAGGTGAATCACCAAATAATTGCATAAGTTCTAAATTACTTAAAATTATTTAATGTGTGATGCTCATTGTATCTTATAATATGATAAACCTGCACAAATATTATTGAATTTGGCAAAATTGCAAAAAGATTGCTTAGTGATATTACAACATACTTTAATGAAATTAAATTTGAATTTGAATATTTAAATTTCGTTCAACATCAATCTGTAAGGGCAACATTTGTTTAAAATCTGGTTTACAGTGCCTATTTTTGAAATATCTGCATTTTCAAATGAATTATTTACTACTGTAATTTTACCAGTAAAATATCTTATTATTTATAATATATCTTATTAAAATAATCACGTCACTAAAACTAATATACGTAACCTTTTGTTGCTTAAAACATTTTTAAATTATAAAAAAACGAATCGTTTCAAAGTAAAGAAAAATATAATTTACAGATGTAGCTCTTTATATCATCAAGTCTGAACATATTTTTTCTGTGCTATTTAAAAGCAAAGATGTGTCATATTTAGCTTAATTTAATAAAGTTTGTGTGTTTGTCATTTATGAGGTCCTTTGATTCGTTTGGCATACTTATAATATTGTGAGATGATAAATCATCGTTAACCACATAAAAGCACTGTCTACATATTCATTATTTATTTAATTTTAATATTCAGACTACCTTATAATTTATTTCTAATTCCTTAACGTTTTTATAATGGTAGTTTGATAAATATTTTACCTCGTTAATTAAGTGATTTTTGATTTATAGTAATTATTGAGTGTCTTTCTAATCTTATCTACCTTATGTTTCTATTGCATAATTAAATTCTAAAAGTAAATTCATTATCATCAATTTTATCACATAAATAAGCAATAATTTATTACATCTTAGTGAATAGTCGGAAACAAAAACGCAAAATCACAGAAAACTATAACATTTCTTTGGCTGTGTCTGTTTAGAGACCGTTTTGAGAATATTTAAGTAATTTATAGAGAGCTTATAAAATTGTTGTTCGTTTTATAATATATTTTTCTGTGATTTTTGATGGTGTACATGTTTTTTATGCTAGACTAGAATAAAACTAATATATTTTTTCTATCACTCGTGATAAGATGCTCTTCCTGTCATGTGAAAAGAGGATAACTACAATCAATCATATATGTCTTGAATGTTGAACAAATAGCACTTCTTTGATTTGTAGTGTAAAGTACGCATGTTAAATTTGTTATCTCATTATATTTCAGCCTTAAAAAAATTAGAACGAAATTATATTCTTGATACATACCAAATTTTACATGATTTGTTTTCATTTACGTGGCAGTATTCTCGGATTGAAACTTAAAAAAGCAATCCCGTTATTAAAATTCCTTCTACATGAAACTGCAATTTAAATGTGTTGTTTTTATAGACTGAAATATAATGTAACAGAGTTATTTTGAAATCTGGAAGATTTTTGTGGTGTATAATTTTTGATAACTTGTAATTTAAGAGCAGTGGCTCTCAAATGGTTGTATGTTACACGTAAGGAATATTTGAGAAACACTGTTTTATAGTGTAATCATTCTAAAATTTTAATCTTATAGCAATACCAGTTATGCCTGATCTAGCAGTAAATACTCTGCTTCTCGCCAAAAACATTTTGGCTTGTTTTGTTATTAAGATTCTCTATGTGCCAAATAATTTTTCTACTCTTTATTGCTGTAAAATTCACAGTCGAGCTGTTTTTTGGAGTCTGTCTTCCAGTTTTATATTATATACGAAAAGAAAAAAACAGATCGCTTCCTTTAGTTTTCCTTTATTTTGCATGTGCATCAAATGAATTTCAAGGCCCGTTGCAACGAAATTTTATTGAGCGGAAATAAAATTTCGATGTTGTCCTTGCAAATATTAATAAACTATAGTTTTTTTTTCGTGGTATGTGTATGTTTTTACCAACAGTCAAAGTTATAGCAATAAATTAATCATATTCTTACAAGTTCTTACTTTTCCTTTCAGTACTGAATTACTTGTGTTTTCACAAGTTTTTGTACCTATGACTTTTAAATAAATATTATATATTCAATTGTAGAAGTTACTCTGTAATAGTTCCCTTTCAAGTTGTTGATAAACTCAAATTTGAACGGAAAGTTTAAGTCGCGACATCCTGTGATCGCTTTTTGACCTAACATTGCATTAGAGTTGACAAATTGAAGCCAGTTTGTTACTGGATGAATCCGTCCCGTACAAGGTGGCCAAGGGTGTTGTTAAAGCTTCTGCTGACTAGACCCGAAGTAGGGCTGAAACAGATACAACACTCGAGAAATCCACTGTAATGAAAAGCTACTTGCAACAAAATTTTCAAATTTGAATTTGTGATCGTTTTAGGCGATGTAGTGACTAAATTTCCACACAACGTAAATCGATTATCTAGTAGAAATGAATTTCTGATCAATGTTTTAAATCAGTGTCTACATCCATCATAGAAATGTTGAACAAGAAAAACACGTCCTATGTATTCGTTTGTGGGGGCTTACTCGTTGTTTAGCAATCAACAAAAGCATGTCACGATGACAGATGGCAAGAATTTCAATTTGACGGACTTCCAGAAACGTCAAAATGATAGACATCGAGAAATGTCAGACGTCAAGAAACGTCAGATGGACAAACGTCAAAAACAAATACTGGATTTTAGGGATCGTCTCGATTCTACTGAACTGACACTTAAAATTTTGGCTTTAACTTGCTTGTATCTGAAATTACTAAAAATCCCAAACTAGATTACTAGATTCAGGAATAAATTTAAAAAAAATATTCAAAATGCATAAAATTATAGAAAACAGAAACAAAAGACGATCGACTTTTCGGCGCAATTCAGTAGATTAATAAAAAAAAAACAATTTGAAAAAAGTGGTGACAAAACAGAGAACGAAATACAAAAATTCAAAAATGATGAAATTTAAAAAAGAAAAGAAAAATAAAATACAATCACTTTTACAACACAATTTAATAGAATACACTTTTTTAATAAAAGCGATGAAAAGAAATGAAATAATAAAATAAAAAGAAAATACGAAACAAAATTTAAAAAACGATAGAAACAAAAGACAATCGCTTTTATAGCACAATTCAGTAGATTAATAAATAAATAAAAAAAAAAACTGGATGGAAAGATTGCAAAATAAAAAAAAAGATAAACAAAATGAAAAAAGTATATAATAATAAAAAATAAAATAAACACAAAAGACAAGTAGAAATCAGTAGGTTCATAAATTAAAACAAATGAAAAAGAATTTCCGCATGGTTCAACAGATGGCGCTGTTGATTGTCTTATAACAATATGAATAATTTTTTTATGACTGTCCAGAAATGACAGTCAGTTGACTTGAAACTCAATGTTTAATGGATGATGGTTTTTCCAATGTAACCTGTCAATATCTCATTAAACAAATGAAAAGAAGACTGTCGGCAAGTTTCAATAGATGGCGTTGATGAATGTCTTATAGTAAAGCAATAAATGGTTTTAAAAAACATACTCAAAGGTGATATTAATAGACACTTTGAGAAACTTTGCGAAGCGTAATTGTATTATACAGGGTGCTCATTCGAAGTCGTGACCCTTGAAGTTTTTAGAAAAGGCAATCCCTCGATCAAATCAGAAATAATTAGAGATGGGTGCACCACATATGCTATAAAGGTTTGGCTTAAACTTAAAAGTAACAACTCACCACACGCTAGGAAGCGTGCAAACCTGTAAACCTCCTGATCACCTGTAAACAATAGCAAAAAATTGTAAGTTTCGTCCGGTTTGAGCGGGAAATCCAAATTTTTTGAATGCACCTAAATGGGCATTTTCATTGCCTGACCCATTTCTAGAAATAATTTCGTGTTTTCATAGTGTATTAAAATTACGGAAGTAGAAAGGGTTACTTATTTTCAATTTTTATGTATAATTATTTTGTTTGTCTTTTGCATTTTAAAGTTCGTACGTAACCTAATTTTTTTGGACGAAAAAGCAATTTTAAGCAGGACTAGGTACTTTCAGCTTTCAAAATCTCTTAATAATGGCAACGCTGATTACGCGTTTCCACTAGTGTTGCCAAATGTGGTGATTTTGCACCAAATCTGGTGATATTTATACTCTTCTGGTGCTTAGGAGATTTTCTGTTTTTAGATAAATCTAGTGATTTTTATTTGATTAACAATTCGTTGGCCGAAACAACCTTAACAGGGCTTTTACGTACAAAACAAGTACTACAAAGTGGTCAAGATATACTGATTAAGTTGGCAGTGCTGAATAACTTCCGGTTATTGGCGGCTTGACACTGACAGCCGTCTCTTTATAAGCATCAATTGACATTTCAAATCCAAATTAAAACGCAATCACACAACCTGTCACTGTTCAGGTTACGTCAAATAAACCAACAAAACATATATCCGGTTGCAATGTTGCAAATAGCCGAATGCTATTAATTGTATTGCCAACTCAAACAACTCTTTTTGACCACTTTGTATAAAAAAAAACATAAGACGTACAAATCACTTTTTATTACATATATTTATGTCGATCGATCGTTTGGTAAGTTTAGGAACTTGCAGCTGGTCGGCATACAATAACATGAACAGTACATGTTTTGAAATAAAAAAATATTTTTGTTTTGTATTTTTAAGTAAAACTACTAAATATTGCTTTGAATTTGTTAATATTAAAATCATAATGATGAAGCCTATTCTGGTGATTTTTATCCTTGATCTGGTGATTTTTGAACCGTTAGACTGGTGATGAAAAGTTCTTAGTCCTGGCAACACTGGTTTCCACCTTCCACCAGAAGCTATGGAGAAGAGCTGACGTTTAATTAAATCGCAAGATTTGGTTTTCAAAATTTTCATTTTTCAGACCTTTGATGTAATTTTTTTAATCACACTGTATATAACCAATAATAGTACCAGGAAAAAGTTTTAAAATTATCTACCATGAAGGAAAAGAGAATAAAAGTAATATTTTACTTTTAATATATGATCCACTAGGTAACTATTACACATTTATTCCAATAGGGCATGCCTTCCTAAAAGAAATCCTTTCGATAAAAACATTCTTTGGATTTCAACCAAACTTAGTCAGTATGGATCAAAATGTCACAGCTACTTGACAGCAAAAATTTGCGATTGTCACTTGTTTTTATTTTTATTTACACTAGGCAGATATTATAAAAACATCCCCTCGTATCTATGTAAATTTCAAAAAAAAAAAAAAATAGAAACCGAGTAATTATCCCTATCTACTTAAACTGTAATTATTCGTATTTAAATTAAAAAAATTCTAATTTATATCTGCGTTCAGCGCTGCGGAAATAGTACGTTTTTTTACTTTCGTAACGTTAGGCAACCAAATATACAAATAGTTTCTTAGGTATAGGCATCCGCAGAACAAAATATTTACCATTGACCATCTCACTTCTAAGTAAGCCGCTTCGAATACTGCTTCCTTGTTGCACCTGCCATCTCCTTATGGATGGACCAAAGAATCTGTATTGAAAGTAACTAAGCACAACACACGTGAACTTGTTGTAGTGAAGTAGTGTGGCTGTTATTAGCAGTGTTTCCTAAATTGAAAGTAAATAAACACAGAGACGTACGCGCGCTTAAATACGAAGTGCACATTTTAAAATGACTTGGGGTTTAATTGATAGCTACTCGATTTAGTTGCTAATAATCCGTCCCGAAAGAAGTTTATTGAAGGTACTCAGTTTTAAGGTAAGGTTAGATTGTTTTTATTTATTTTTTTCGTATGCGCCGCGTTGTGTTACGTGCATTTCGGCTATTTAGGGCGCGTTCTGCATTTCTTCGAGTTAGATTTGATTTGTAGTAGTTCCTGACAAGAAGCGATTCAATAAAATGTTTGGTGTGGGTGAAGGAACTTACCTTTTTATAGCCATCACCTGCACGACTTCAGTTCCTGTCTAGTTGCGGCTATACAGGTTGTAGGATTTCGGACACGCTTCTTGTTTTCGTTGCCCTTCGCTCTTGCCATTCATTTCGGAGATAAGGGAATTTTATTTTGCCAATAAAACTCATTATCTTCAGCGTGAGCCTACATATTTGTTGATAGTGCATGTATCTTAGAATTCAGCGATTTAATATTTATAAAATATGTGTGTATCTTCGGCTTGATGTGTTGTTTATTGAAATAATACAGCCGCATTTATTATCGTACAGAATAAATTAGGCGCCTCAATTTAATGACGCGAATCATTACGAAATTTTTAACAACAAAAAATAATTAAAACAAAATTATTACCATCATTTATTTTGGAGATACATGGCTAACTTGATTTTTTTTTAAATGAGACGGTAGGTCAAATTTAATATTTTTGAAAAGAGTAAAGTAAAAGAGTAAGGTAAAGTAACACACCCCCCACATTTTTAAATAAAATAAAAATTCCTTTTTATTTGTATTTTTCAGTTAAAAAACAATTCATATAATTTTTTTAATTCTATTCAATTATTTGCTGACATTGGCACTGAAAGGAAAAAACTTACCGACCTTAGTCGAATATACCGTTTGAAGACTTTCACTGTAGCCAGTAGTGGCTTCATGAAGAACAAAAAAGAGCATGTGTATGCGATTGATTGAAAGAGATTAAGTATAGTGTGTGTTTGCTTTGATGTATGTGAGGATTGAGGATGTGTTGATCAGACTATACAATAACAATACATGTATTTATGCAGTCGCTTCTAAACCACAGATGATGAATATTATTCGCTGGATTAAAAAAAGACAGGTGTTACAGTGGATATTCTGTATAGGATGTCCCAACGGTGTGTATTTCATCTGTGGATCCCATAGGAATAACAAGAAGACAAAAAAGGTTAAGGAAATTATACCAGACATCACGCGGCATATTTCAAAATTATTTTCAACTATACAGGACGTTCCAGAAAATGTTGGTGTGTAGAGAATGGAACACCATATATTTTTTTACAAATTTAAATGTTCCGCGGAGAGCTGATTACAATACAAGTATATATTGGTTTATATTTTTTTTTTCTAAAATTTCTTAAAAATTTAGAACTTATGCTTCTGAGTATGGAAGTAACACACACAAACAAAATATTCTAAGGACTTTGGACTTTATGAAAATATGAAAACAGTTAAAATATCTTAGCATTATACAGGACGAACATTACTTGCGAAACATTCGCTATCTCATTTTTTTTAAATAGAATGACCTTTTTTTTATTTCAAAAATGGAAAGTACTTAAACTTAGCTTTCTTCTGATATCAGTTTACACAGTCAACTCCGGATACAGTGAATTTGTAAAATGCATCAAAATTCGTTTACTATATCCAAGGTACGTTATAAAAGAAATATAACATTGTTTATGTTTATTATGTGTTTTTATTGTGACATACATTTAAATGACGTGAAATACACTAGTTTATGTATGTATGAATGTATTTACATATTTATGGGTTACAATACGTATAAAAAATAATAAACACGTAAACTACGTAAGATAATCATATATTTTGGTTTGTACAAGTCTGTTAGAAAAACTAATGTTACTTATAACGTGTACAAAAAGTTTTCCCATCCAGTGTGCTGCTTTCATTTTTTCGCATATTCACGTATGTTTCTTGAACAGTAAACGCCAAATTGACATTTATGAATCAAATCAAATCAAATCCTTTATTGAACTATACAATAGTCACGTCCAAACATATACCTGTAAAATTGAAATTACAATAAATTTAAATTGGTGCTTGAAGGAGCTCTTCAATGGTATAAAATGCGTTTTCCATCAAGTGTAGCTTTATTTTCAACTCCAGGGTTTTAATATTCACATCTCTCTAATGTTTGGGAAGCTTATTGTAGAGGGCCGCGCCAATAGAAATAGGATCGGATGTAAAGCTGTGGAATGGAACTGTTAGATCCAGGCCGGTTCTGATGGAGTAGTTATGCGCTGCTGACCTAGCGTTGTATTCATGTCTGATTTTTTGTATACAAAATTTGTTGCAATATGTATGTACATGGTAACGTTAGAATTTTTAAAGTTTTTTAAATGAGCTTTTGCAGCTATCTAAGTTTGATAGACCTTCAATGGCACGTACAACCCTTTTTTGAATTTTAAGCACATCCTTTGTATTTGGAGCATGTCCCCAAACTAGGATACCATACACCATTCTGGAAAGGACTAAAGCGAAATCTGGAATTATGGAAAATTTGCTTAATTCGCCTAATCGTGTATATAGTTCTAGGTAATTCTCGGAGCAGATTAATTATGTAATTCTTCCATGTAAGTTTTGAGTCTAAGTGTAGACCTAGAAATTTCACAGTATCACTTAGATCCTTTTTCTGTTTGCCGAGAAATGTACAATTGCACTTTTGTCTTATTCAGATGCAATTCGTTGGCAGCAAACGTTGTTTTGTTCGTTCCTGAAATTATTGTCTAGCAGTATTTCATTATTGTTAGATGTAATGAAAGTAGTGTCATCAGCATATAACACAGGCATACACTGTAGGTTGCTGTGTAAATCATTTATGTACATAATAAAAAATAGCGGTCCGAGTAAGGAACCTTGGGTAATCCTGCAGCTGACATTCATAGGTTCACTGTTGCAATCGCCATGATGAATAACTTGCTTCCTATCACTTAAATATAACTCAAGGAGAAGAAGAGGAATACCCCCAAAGCCATAATATTCCATCTTTTGCAGGAAAACGTTATGGTTCAAGCAATAGAATGCTTTGCTCAAATCGCAGAATTGGGCTGCACACTGCATATGACTTTCAAAAGCCTCGTAAATGTATGTAACCAGCGATAAGACTGCTTCAGTAGTAGTTTTGCCTTTCTGAAAACCGTATTTTTGCTTATTTAAATAATTATGTTTTTGTAGAAATATGGTTATTTGTTTTAGCATTATCGCTTCCAAAATTTTCGAAAAAACTGGCAAAACTGATGTAGGTCTAAAAGTGTATTAAGACAACTTTCACTATTTTCATATAATTGGGAAAAACACCTTGTTTTAGCAGTTATTAAGGATATTCTCTAAAGGATGGCTTACAGCTTCAGGGTTTTCACATCCAATCCAAATAAATCTGGAGGACTTTTTGTTTTCATTTAACCTTGATATAACGTCAACAGAAAATCATAACCAATAATTACGACTTATTACGTATTTGAAACCAATCAAAATAAAACATTGAAAATAACGTTGAACGTGAATTCACAACAGATGCTGAAAATGACCACCGTTTTCTTCGAGACATTTTTCATCTTTTCTGCGATATCCATTAGTAACATTTTGTAAAATATGGGGAGAATTGTTTATTTCATCACACTTTTCGATGATTCTTTGGGTAAGTTCCTCTGTAAATCATTAATAGGCGTTTTAAAAATGCAATTTTTCAAGTAGGGGCCAAACGAAGAAATCCAAAGGAGTTAGATAGCAAGATCGTGGAGGCCTTATGTTTGCTGTATTTCTGCTAATTATCTGATCTCCAAAAAAAATGAAAATATGAGGGTTTTCTGTATTCCAGATCCTCATATTTTGGTAATTAATGTATCCTGTTAAATGGAACCAGGCCTCATTGGAAAAGAAAGTTTTGTCATTGTTAATATTGTTTAAAAACCAATGACAGTATCTTTGCCTTAGTTCAAAACCTGCTGGAAGCAATTCATGTACGGCAGTCAAATGATAAGGGATCATTTGCAAGTCCCTTCTTAAAATAGTTCTGCATGTCCCAACAGAAAGATCAACTTGTTGTGACAGGTGGCAGAGGGAAGTGCGAGGAGCATCAGTCATAATTTGTCTCACATTTTCAACTGCCTCATCAGTTCTTACTTTATGCCTACCTGTTACCTGTTTTCTAGCCACACTGCCAGTTTCTCTGAATAGTCCTACAGAGTACTTAAGTTGATTAACAAATTTGTGGTACAAAAATATAGTTTCTGGAAATTTTTCCTGAAATTCTGCAATACAATAAAAGAGTTTTCTTCCAATGTGAAAACCATTGTAAAATCAATTCAATAAAACAATTTTTTTTATAGTTATGTTTATTTATTTTTAACCATATATGTAATGACATTATTTCTGACGTCTTTGTTAGTTCGACTAACTGTCACTTTCTACCTGGGTGGAAAGTAACCACTTTCCGCCCTAAAGTGGAAAGTAAAAAAAACAACATTGAGCTTCCTTCTCATTTTATTGTTTGGAAAAAAGGTGCTAATTTTTATCGAAATATTTATTAAAATTAATTGTTGTATATGCATTATTACACGTTGAAACTGACAAATGCAATCTCTGTTGACCTGTTGGCGAAGAAACGGTGATTTCCTGATATGATGTGCCTTACTTTTTTGGGGCAACAAATAATCTTCTGTTCTTTCTGCGGCCTTCCGTAACTCAGGTGGAGTGCACGTAAACTCATTTTCACAATCAAAATCCAACATTTTTCCTGGATTTTCACAATTCACGAAAAACGACGCCACTTTTTGCTTACAAATAAATTATTTATTATGTTTCTCGTCATGATAACGTAAATGCCTTCTAGTTATATAATTAATTTGAGCCAGTTTTCTTTTCTGGTAATAATAGGATCTTATTTATTATTATTAGGTTGAATAATAATGGTTGAAAATAAAATAGTATACAAACCTCGGTGGAAAGTTTCATTTCTGTCTCGAGATAAAGTTAGCCGAGACACGAATCTCTCGTCAGAAATGAAACACTTTCCACCTCGATGCGAGAAAATGAGAATAATAGATGGGAAAACTTTTTGTACACATGTTTTATCCTTTAAGGTTACAGAAACTATTCCAAACTTTTTCTGGAACTTCACGTGGTTGCAAAAAAGTGCGAATTTCTGTCATTTTCTGTCATCTCTTTCATTGAGGGAACATTGACTACAACATCCTCATCAAACTCCTTCTCATCGTTCTCATCATTTACTTCCACTGAAAAAAAAAATAACAGGTTTAGTTTTAATCCCAAAGTTGCATTTATCATACTACCTGTTGTGACTGACTGGATAATTTGTTCTTCTGTCAGGGATTCAGTTGAAATGACGTCATTATCGGTTTTCACGTATTTTTCAAAGTCAAAATCATCCACTCTTTTAAAGGCAATTCATCATCTGAATCAAATAATTCATTTTCCAATAGTTTCTCTACTAACTTGCTTCCATGCCAGATGAATAGAGTTTACAGCATCTAAAAGGCGAAAAAACTTGTCCATTATTAATTGCTTCTAACATCTTTATCAACAGAACGTTTCTGTAACGACTCTTTAAGGAATGAATTAGCCCTTGATCCATAGGTTGTAGCTTTACACTGGTATTAGGTGGCATAAAAGCCAATTTTATTTGGCTTAGTGGAACTTGATTACCAATTAAAAGTAAAATTTTCCTGTTTTTCTTTTATAATTCTAAAAAAACTTAATTGGTTAGAAAAGTTGACTTAGAAGAGAAAGTTTGGAAAATTGATTAAGGAGTTATCTTCGATAATTTAAAATTATCTGCATCCCATTCAATTAACTTTTCAGTAAACAAATTTGATTTACTGTTTGATCTGTATTTGACTGATAGTATCTTGTTTTTAAAACATCTAGGATTGGCCGAGTTTCCAGTTTTCTCTTTTCTGTTCCAGACACGTTTGCAGCTACCAAAACTATAATTCTCGCTTCGTACATTTTTCCGCCGGTACACTTTTCTCTCCCACGAATTTCAATGTTTTATCTGGGGTCAGTTTGTAAAAAAGGCCGGTTAAAAATGTCATCTCTGTCATAATTTTTGCGAAGGTCGGGCCAAATAGTGGTGAACAGTTATTGACAACATTCATATCAACTGATCCAGACTCACTAACAATTTTTCTTCCAGCGATACTTTTACTGTTTCTACTGTTTGTAATAGTACTGTATGATGATAGAATTAGAGCCGCGACTATGTTGAAATATTTTCTGAAATTTCAGTTTTCCAAAGTAAATAAATAAGTAAATGATTCCTTACATTTCTGGTACTTTAAGTTCTACATTACGCAATCCTTTATTTTTAATTTTTTTAAATATATTTATTTTTTGTCTACATGAAGAAGCGAAGCACATATATTAGGTATATTAAAGTTTTTAGACAAAAATTTAGTTTTTGATGAAAAACAATTAGTTATTCCTTTCTTAAGAGGATTTTAAAGATGAAATTTGGACTTAAGAAACCAACGCTAATTATTATTAAAATTATTTTTTGTTCCTTTTTTCCGTCACACAAAAATAACCACTAAAAATGGGAACGAATATGTAGAGCTATCTTTTTTTATTTGAGTGCGTTGCATAATTCTCTTTACTATAAATAAATAACTTGTTAGATATTTTCTACACATATTTAATCGTATTCAAGAGATTTGATTAGATTACATATTTCTAAATGTCAGGATTTTAAGACAAGATTATTTGATATATTATACACTGCTCAAAAAATAAAAGTCGTCATTGTTTTCTGTTTGGCGTATTTTCGTTAAGTCTTAAAAATTTTAATTAAGACTTGGCATATGCGTCTTAAAATTACATTTAATTAAGTTACTATTTAAAATTGAATATGAACTGCGCAATTTATTTTAATCTTCTGATATGAAACGCATTTTTGAGGGTTTTTTTTATTTATGAAAAAATGTTTCTCTTTTTATTACATCCTAGATCAGAATTTTTGTTCCATTTTAAAGCTCTTCTAAAATTACTGCTAAAATTTGCTATTTGCATTTATGTATAAATATTTCATAATTTTTTTTTTCATTTCTAAAGAAAACATTTTTGATAACGCTTTCTCTTAATATGGGTTGTTGATATTGCATTTCATAAACGAATTCGTTCTTGTATCCTTTCCACATGATAATTTATTTCATTCTTTTGCGGCGAAGCTCAATCAAAAGAACATAATGTAAATTTTACTGTTCGGTCTAATATGGTAAAGTACGGTAAATTGAGATAAGTTGTTTTCGAGGCTCTTGTTGCTTACGATGAATTACAGGTAATTTAGGCTCTTATTTATGGTCTCGTTTAGGGACCGCAAGGCGTAAAATCACTCAAATATGGAGGTATGATGTAGTACGTCTGTTTATATGTGATGAGTGCATCTAAAAGATTTCCTGAATTATTTTTATAACATCATAACATTTGTACATCATCTATAGAACAGAATTATATGAGCAGAAAAGGAAGATTATAGATAGAATCGAAACAACGTACAGACTTGAGTAAAAAATAATCATGAATGTCAAATGAAAAATATCTTCTTGACTTTCTGTCAGGTTATTAAATTTTAATCAATTTGACAAATAGAATGAACGTATGTCGTCGTAAGCTTATGACAATCACGAATAGGACACTTGTCATTGTGTCAAAGAATGATATTGACGACCAATTTCTTTTGCTCGTGACTGTACATTTTTCCACGTTCATTAAAACTTTCGTCCTGT
Organism: Serrognathus titanus; assembly: GCA_039766575.1. Lineage (NCBI taxonomy): Eukaryota > Metazoa > Arthropoda > Insecta > Coleoptera > Lucanidae > Serrognathus > Serrognathus titanus. Next base: position 8,192,063 of record CM077912.1, read on the forward strand.
ATTATTATTATTCGTAATTAACAATGCACAGTTATAATTGTAGGGAAATTATGTGTAAATGAGCAATTTTTCCACTTTCCACATATTTTTCCGTTGGACTTCATTTTAAAATGAAAGTATTTTTCGCATTCTACGCACATTTTTTTTATGTGTTATAATATGTAGAGATGTGTTCTTATCTAATAGTCTTATCATTTTGAAGTATAATTCGTTATCAAATTCGATGCGTTGACTGACGACTTCATATTTCGACAAAGCGACAGAAAAAAAAAATAAACACCATAGACAGACGTAACCGAGAAAATTCGTTTCGTCTATCTTTGTGTGAAAAGCAAATATTAGCAGAATTCGTCGTTCCTTATTTATGAATTAAGGCAGATAATATAATACAAGGCTAAGTAGTCGCTTCTGAAACGTTACGTTAATAATAAATCGATTTATATTATGATGCAGTTCCTTCTATAAATTCACTTTAAACAGAAAGGACAGCTATAGAGCTACGCGTGTGTTTACGTCATCGTATACATAGGTAGTTACTTACCTTAATAGGAATGCTAGACGTGTTAGCGTCTTATAATGTTCCGCCGTGCGTTGGAAAATATTTAGGTGACTAGTAGGTGGGTTTAGGTCAGTTAGAAAGCAAGTTCAAAGTTTACCTTGAGCATTACCATTTGATTTTATGAAGTTTAAGTTATTGCCTTTACGTATGAGGCACCCACGTCCATTATTTTTTTCCCCGAAGATTATTACAAGCAATAAATTAGGTTGGTTAATTTAAAACTTGTAGATAAAGATCATAAAGTTGGATAAGAGATGGTCCTGTAAACAGTTTTGTAACTTTTAGGAGTAATTTGTCTTGAATTTATTACCAAGATTTTCCGAGGTTTTCTTGGTAAATTTAGTCGTTTTTTCTGTTACGTTGTCGAATTGCCATAATGGGAAATTGAGTGAGTACTTTCTTACAAAAGAAGCTTTTAAAATTGTCATGACTACGAGACCTTGCTGCAGATTATGGTCAAGTCTTGTGTAATTACTTTTTGAGCTCATCCTAAAATTCATTTAAAGCAATAAATTTCTCAGGCACTTCCGGTTATACCGGAAATCTAATAATTGCGTACAAAGCATCCATGGATTAAGGACCTTTGCAAATCTTCAGAGAAAAATATTTATCGGGTTCCGTGATTCATCCTATTATCATCATGTTCCAGATTATAAAATACACAGATAAAGATAAAAGTCCTCTTGTGAACATTACATAATATTTGTCACGATTTTATTGCCCAGATCTTGCGAGAACAAAGTCCGAAACAAATGGCATCAAATAAAATGGAAACTCACTTTTTCGTTTTAATAACTAATTTTAATAAATAAAATTTTGCATAGTTTTCTTAATTTTCACAAATTACTGTATTTGTTTTTATTTCTTAGACATAGATTTCACTTAACTAATTGTAAGTTACGTTTTAAGATGAAATTGTACTTTCGTGTATCTACTTAAATGCTACTTAACAACTATACAACTATAAAAAAAAATTCCGAATATGCAGGTCATTTGCAATGAATGCAACTGACTTTGTTGTTAGGAAGGTCATTTCAAGTAAAAACAAACACATAGGTATGAATATTTGATCTTAGTTTCAAAGGTCAACTTAATTTTAATTTCTAACGAAATTATTAAAATAATATTAATAAAAAGTGGTGATTTAGATTGAAGCAAAGACAAGATACAGAAATGTTATGACAATTTGGCAGTACAGTATTAGAGTTACTTTCCTTGTGTATTCTGAAGTACTCGGATTAAGCTTTCTTCGAGCGTATAAAAAATTTGCCAGTTACTTTGATAGATCTTCATTGCGCGAAAGTTTACCAAGTAGAGGTAACTCTGACAAAAGAATCGCAACACGTTCTGTATACAAACCCTATCTGTATCATGAAGTAAGTAAATTTGTTGACATGCAACTCTTAATAATACCATATCAGAATCAACAAAATCTTAGATTTCTCCATTTATGATTCATGGCATTTTTTAAAAATTTATATTCAGTAAAAACACACATTTTTTTTGTATTCATCGAAGCTGTGTGTACATGCTCGGCGCTAATTTATATTTAATAAATTTAGATATCAATGAATCAGCGGCTGGAATTAATATTCTTAATATGCGCTTGCATGTTTAAAATCAAAATAACTCTGCCGGCGTGCCCTGCATTTAAATCAGGCGCACTTCCAATGACGAAGAGCCGCTTTCCGCTCCTGTCTAAGTACAGGTTTTCGTAATTACCGTAATCATTTTCATACGTAGGAAGCTTTTAAGCTTATCGTAAAATTTTTGCAAGCTATATGACACGTACTTTCTAAATTCCTTGTTGGTTTGTCTTCGGTAATTAATTACGTTTACATCCGCCGATTGCCGTTTACATTACGTATTGTTTGCTTTCTAAGGCAGGCAGGAGTTAATTAACAAATTGATAACACCTGTTTTGGTTAGTATTTTGACTCATAGTTTAAATTAATTTATAATTTTGAGATGTTGTCTGTGTTCACAGAATGGCATGTACACTAACGTCGAAAAATTTCGTTTTAAACAATTCAAAAAAAAATTTCTCGAATTCCTATTCCATGTTCTAACTGACACTTGAACTGCCGTATACTTAAAACCAAGCATTTCAATGATATTCAAACAAGTAAATGTAAAACTTAAATATTTACAAGTTGTCGCAGCTCAATGCGTGTGTAAATTGTCATGTGTGTTTTTTCTCTGAATGAACTATCTCTATTTATACTTTACATCCTGTCGCTACATTATAAAATTTGTATTTCAGTAGTCACTTCATTTCGGCTATTTTTATGGCGTCAGTATCGTATTTAAACGTCACAAAAAATGTAAATTTTTTCTGGGTCCTTAATAAAACGTAAGGATTTGTTAACAGGTAAATGTTGGGGCCGGATTGCCTTTTTGATGGTCGGCAATAATAAAAATTTGTTACTTTTACCTGACGGTATTTACTAACTGTGTTTTTAAAGCATGTACCTGGCAGTTTAATCCTAAAAGGGTTCGGATTTTATTTGCCCTAACATTTATTTACAAATATATATATATATATATATATATATAAATAGAAATTTGAACACTTTACAAAAATATGACTGCCTCAACTCATCAGTGTTACCAGTAATATTAAATGCAACTCGATATGTGGTCCTGGATCGACTAGACATGTATAATTAGAAACTCACTATAAATATCGTTCAGAAAGTTAAATTTGTCGTTAATGTGTTAAATTTTTTTTTTGGTAACGACGATGCCCATTGCGTAATAACGTTAGAAATATAGCGTGTCCCGCTTTAACGTGCACGTCCTAAATAATTGTAGTAATTATATTTGACTGACCAACAACATAGAGATGGTAATGTATTATGTCACTAATATTTTAAACGTAGTCCGCATTCCAGCAAACCGGTAGAAGAAATAGGATCGTATCAGGAAAAGAACTTGGTGCATTAATATTTTCACGTCGAAAAAGCCGTTGAACGTTCGAACATTAATTAAATTAATTAATTAATTTACTGATGAAAAAGCGAAGCCAAATAAATTATTACGTGAATAATTAAGGAAGACTTTATGACGGTTGTGGCTATTCATTTATTTTCTTCACCAATTTTTTTTCTTGCTGAGAAAGGAATTCCATTAGCTATAAATAATCAAGAAAGAATTTAAGTATCAGAAGCTAATAGCTGAGTAGTTTCGACTTTGCCTAATTTGTTCGTACTTCAAGTGATTAATGGTTTTTACAGGCAATGATTTTTTTTTTGATTCGTCAATTTACTAGGTAGTTTTCATTTGTGAAGAATTCAGATTTGTTGTGGAGAACGAAGTTCCTTTTTTAAATCTGTTCAGTTTAGATCTACAAAGGAGAAAAAATTTAGGATTACTTAATTGTTGAAATGAATAACAAAATCGTGTACAAGCAAATTCCATTTTGTTTACCTGCCATTGTATACTGGCTGTACATTTACCAACTGCTTAAATGCACCGTGAAATTTCTACGAGCGACGTTTTTAAGACGCTTAACATTTGTTGGGATCTGAATAGTCTTAATATATATTTCTTCGAAGCGACAATAGGAAAGCAATTACTTTGCTGGGTGCTTAGTAGACATCTTAGTAATTGAGTTCACAAATATTTGTGTGTTCTTTTGTGAAGGAGAGAGAAAATATGTGGGTGAATTTTGGCATTCGCTATCTTTATTATTATGTTCCCTTTCCAGTTAATAATTACAGCAGCTTACTTCTCTCCCTCCTTTTACGTATGTACATATTCGATACATACATATTTTTTACAATTTAACAAAATTTGCTTAAGCTCGACCTTTCTAAAATGATTCGTCTCGGATTAATTATTTCAGTAAAATTTTCGATCCAAAGTTTCAGGATTTTCATGATTTCTTTCTTAAACCTTTCGGCGCTTTTTGAATCTTTTCGCTTGTTTTATACCTCTTGAACTTTGGGTTCAATTTTTGGAATTTTGGTTTTCCTTATCAGGTCAAAATTGTTAGGAATAGTGGCAAATGTACAATCGAACACATTAGTTTGGATAGTGTCCTATTGCTCGTAGCTTCTACTTCATCGGTTAAAAAAAGAAAGGCATCTAATTCTAGTACTGAGTCTTTATCTTCTTTTGTCGTACGTACACACAACGAAGTCTAGTAAAGAAGAAATAGATAAACAAATTGCTAGTGCTATTTATGCAACAAATAGCAACGTCACATGTGTTGAGCAACCGGAAATTTTGCACCTTTACGGCTTAGATATATCACCCTCTGAATATGATGTGTCTAACGGACTGCTAAATGAAGTGTACAATGAAGAGAAAAGTAAATGTTTTAAAAATGTTTCGGGAATTTGGTTTGTCTGTCATTGGATATGGATGGTCCAATGTCCATAACGAACCAATCATATGTGCAACAGTCACTCCAGAAAATGGATCCTCCTTTTTAGTAGATACAATAGACACGTCTGGAAGTCCACATACATCTGTATATTTAACAGAACTTGCAATAAACCTAATTAAAATGCTAGAGACTGAATATCGCTGTGAAGTAAGCAGTTTTGTAACAGATAACGCTGCTAATATGAATGCAATGAGAAATCAGATCAAACAGTCAACAGAATTAAATGTTATTACATATGGTTGTGCTCCACACATCTTAAACTTGTTATGTAAGGACCTGGAAATTAGTGAAATTAAGGAACACGTTACGTTCATTGTAAAATACTTCCGACACAATCATTTTGCTTCAGTGACATACGCGAAAGAAGGAGAAAAAGGCTTATTTTACCTAGTGACATAAGATGGAAATCACTTGCTGACTGCTTACATGGTTTTTTAAAATTAGCGGGGAACATAAAAATGAAATTGATAGATAGTAAGGCAGAAAATTTAATAATAATAATAATATATTTGTCTTTGAGATGAAATTACAAGCAATATCATACATGAGACAAGGCAAACAAAATATAAGATAAATCAACTTAAATACTAATCAATATATGTCTGTCCATTGTAAATGGGAAAAAAGGTAAATATAAAAAATGTACATAATAAGTTCGTCAAAATAAAAGTAAATTGAAATAATCTTAATTTAACTTGAAGTCTCGGATTTCTTCACTGCCGACGTTTCGTGCTCCGTTGCAGAACAACTTCTTCAGGGCTGCTGTTGGTTGTGATGCTGCTACTGCTGCTGCTTCGCGTTTGTCGTTGAGACAACGAGAAACGCGAAGCAGCAGCACGTTCTTTGACAATTTTATAAAGTAGTTGTTCATTTCTTCGCATATAGAATTCATATGGGTAACTTCTTCACCGGCTTCATCAATAAAATACCATTTATTTACATATTTATTCGACCTATTTTCGTTAATAATTCTCCAGCTGTCTCGAGAAATATTGGTGGTGTCATCATTATATGTTTTCTTTGCAAGTTCCACTTTTTCTTTATATAGCTTCTTGAATTCTACATATCTTTTGTGGTAGAAGTCTGAATTTAAGAGTTTATCTAATTTGGACATATCAACACACATGTCATGTAGTTCTTTAATTTCTCCATTGATCCAAGGAAAGGGATTGGCTGTAGTTTTAGGTCTTTGTGGCAACAAAGGAAAGGGGTCATTGAAATAAAAAAGGAAAGCGTTCAGAAATTCGTTAAATTTACTGTTTACATTATTTTCTTTGTAGATATCTTCCCAATTTTCCTTAGCCAATATTTGAACATTTCGTTGATTAAAATTTCTTTTATACATCAGCTTCTTTTCCGTCACCCAATCTTCTGTTGATAATTCTGCCAACTGATATGTATGGTCTCACTGACATGTATATCGCAATTAATATCTGCAAATATATTATCAATGCAAGTTGTAGAGTTGTCAGTTATACGAGTACCAGTTGTGACCTTCTTTTGTAAATTAAACTCTGACATAAAATTTATTAGTCTGCTTGAAGCACAGGATTCAACAAGTGTGTTAATATTGAAATCTCCGAAAAGTAGGTGATGATCAGCCTGTTCATATAAATTCATAAGTTGGTCATTTAAGTTTGTAAAAAACAAGTCATCATTAACACTGGGTGGTTTATAAATGACCACAACAAGGTATTTCTTGTTTGCGGTTCGAACTAGACAACTGCAGAGTTCACATGTGTCTTCGAGAGCTTTCGAAGAGATTTCAGACATGTTACAATTAAGTTTTGCCCAAATTCCAACTTCACCTCCACGCTTATTTTTTCTTTTAAATATAGATATTAACTTGTAGTTATCGATATTAACCAGTTAAAATGATGCTAACCAATGCTCACTGAGGCAAAGAATATCAGGATTTTCCTGGTTCAAAAATATCTCTAACAATAAACCTTTATTTCTGATGCTTTTTGAATTATTTTTAGATTATCACTGGAAATATACGTATGAGGATCATGATATATTTCTGGTAACGATTCTTCATTAGGTAATTGCTATTTACTATAGTTAGTTTTTTTAATAATAGAATCTCTAATTTTCATGCTGACTTCACATTCATAATCCAATGAAGAATGGTCCGTTTTTAGATTAAGTTTTAATCTTTTGTTGTGGTCTTCGCAATTTATACAGAACGGTTGTTCGTTATTACAGTTAGCGGTTTTATGATCCTGACTACCACATCTAATACATCTTTCTGCCTCTGTACACTTCGATGCTATATGATTATATTTGCCACAATTAAAACATCTTAACATACTGAAATGTTCGTAAACTTGGCAACAATTCCAGCCGATATTTAATTTACCATTTCTTTTATTCATAATTTCATTGAAGACTTCACCATTGTTTTCGATAATTGCCATAAAATTTTTCTTCATTCGTTTTATTAGTTTAATGTTAAAGATTTTAATTTTATCTTTCAAATTGTCATTTTGATTTATTACACAATTTTTTAAAGCTTGTTCATTGTACTGTTCCGACATACCAAAAATTTTTAACATCAGATATTTCGAATATTTATTTGAAAAGAACAGCTGAAGATTTCTTAACAGTACTGAATCCGATATCTGTTGCAATTGATAGGCTTCAAAGAAACGATGCAATTCAAATCAGACGTCGTATAACAATTAAAAATACTAGAATCACATTTTGAGGAAATTGAATTTACTCTAAGCCAAATGGAAAAATTTAGACATCGCTATGAACAGAGTATCACTCCATACCATTTGCTAGCTTTCCTTCTGGAAAACGCAGCATATATTAACAGAAAGTGAAAAAAAATTGTGCTTTAAATGCTGCAAATAATTTATACCCCAACACTGGTTTACTACAACCCAACCCAACCCAACCCAACCCCAACACGGGTTTACTACCATTGATTATTAAATTTCTGTCTAAATCCGAGCCATTTGTCGAAATAATGTGTCACGAAGAAATTCTTAAAAGCACAAATCCATTGGAATGGTGGAAGTCTCAACGGAGTATTGAGGTTATTGATAAGTTATTCCCGATTATTAAACAATTATTATCTGCTGCAGCTTCTTCAGCCTTCGTTGAAAGGATATTTTCAACATTTGGTTTAGTTTAGTGAAAAAGCTGCTAAATTAGTTTTTCTTTATAAACACTACAATTAAAAAATTAACTTAAAATGTCTCTTTTTAAGTACCTGAACCATGTATTATTTTCTTTTTAAATTTAAGTTTAGTTTACCTACATATACTTTTCAAGCAGGTAGTTTTAGATATGTAGATAATCTACCATTAAATAAATGGTTCTTTTTATTTGAATTTTCTGAAGTTTGATTTATTTAGATTATCAGTTTTTTATACGATTTGATTTAAAATAAAAAAATCAGTTAAGTCGACGCAATTCTGTTACGAACAGATATGACACTGACAGTTATTGACTACTGTCTCCTCACTATTGGATTGCGTGTCGCCAACTTTAGAAAAAAATCACAGCTTTCTTTAATCATCAGAAATTCATTAGAAGGCACGGTATAATTTAATTAAAAAAAAAGAAAACAAAATATTAAAATGCAAATTAGCCGCGCTCAATTTATGAGTTAAACTAGCTAATAAATATAATATCATTTTGACGCCAGACACTTTTCAATAAAATTCGTCCTGACATTTTTATAAAAGATAATTTTATGTTGCATAATTACCGTGATTTTGACGGAGCCCAGGCTATAATTATACCCGAAATTTTAATAATGCGCGATGAAGCGAGCGAAAAACGCGGAGAATTAATTTACATGTAAAATTCTACGCATTCCTTGAAACGACCCGAGATCAATTCGTCAACGTGACCCTGGTAAAGTTGCAATCAAGTGCACCGTGTAATTAAGTCACCGGGTCCGGCCCACCAGGCCGCGGGTATTCCATATACAGACAATAGTGCGACCCGATCGAGAAATTTCAGAAAAAAATAATGAATTCGCGTAGGTTACCGTCACCGTGGGCGGTTAATATGAGTTCCTAAACTAAGCCTGTTATTATTTCGAGCTGCACGATATGGTTATTTCACTGGACTAACGATTTGAATCGGTGGGATACAGGACTGTCAAATTTTTCTTTAAAAATATCGCCAATTGTTTCATAAAAACTAACCCAATTTTGTCAATCACCTCAGTGTAAAAAGTGCTCCTAGAAAATAACATGGAAACGATATTGTAGTATCCACAATTAATGCGCCTACAATAACCGCATTTCGCTTTTTAAATTTAAATTTAGTTTCTCATATACAATGCATATAATTTTTAGTGGAGGTAGAGGTGGAATTTTTAGTAACTTGGACTTCATAGAAACTGTACACCCTGCCTCTTAGAATTACAAATTATTAAAAAATATTTAGAAGCTCAAAATCGAGCTAATTTTCTTGACATGCTGTATATAATTTACTTACGTTTTATGTGACGCCCAAAAAATGCTGTAAACTGAAAACTAATTTACTTAAGAAGTCTCTTGGTTAGATGGACACTGTTATATCGCTTACAATACTAAAAATCGTTTAAGGAATCCACAAGTGACATCTTTACAAAGCACACATTCATAAACCATCGTAAATATCTCCTGTAAACACTCGTGACTGCATGGGAAACGTAATTTTGTTTATGTTAAAGTTACGCAAAAGATTGACAGATGGATACTTTTAGGGCATCTCTTTGATGCGCAAATCAATTAATTCTTTCTATATGTGTATGTATTTATTTATTTATTAATCGATGTATGTCTCTCTGCGGCGACAGGTTATTACCGTTTCTACAAGCCGCCATTACGTCTTTTTAATACTTTTTGGCCGAGGCTATTAGTTTTTTTGACAGTTTTACGGCTTCGGAATGGCTTTTAAGTGTCCGATAAATTAGAATTAACGGAATTCTTATGTGCGGCTATAAAAACCTCAGTTTGCTGTTAATTGTAAATATTGAACTTGAAGTGAAGCTGTAGTTGCAACAGATTTAAAAAGCCATAAAACTTTGACTTTGAGTGGACGTATTGTTTTCACAGTTTCGTTTGGTACTTCCTTGAAAAAAGTTAATGGTACAACATTAGTTATTATTAGAAATCTAATGAGGCTTTAGCTGCAATGATCTTTTTTTTTTTCCTTCATGACCAGAACCCGTCTGCAAAGGATGCACCGGAGCCATTTAGGCTTATTGTGCTCGCCCTGGTTCTCTTACCGCAACCATTCAGTGAGGCATATCCCCTGCGCCAGCTGGTACAGGTTTGTCACTGATTGCCTGTTGAAATTTTCGGGAACTATCCTGAGCTGTCTGCGATTTGCCAGCGCATCACATCTACACAAAATGTGCATTGCTGTCTCTGGTTCTCCATTGCAGAGTCTGCAATCCCTATTGAATTTACCGATCCTCGTTTTAACCAAAGACGAACGAAATCCTCGCCTCATAGTCTAACTTCATATAGAATTGAGGATCTATGATGAAGTTCTGGCCTCATGGTCTAAGTTCATGCTAAATTGATTGATCGAAAATCAAATGGTCTTAGAAGGCCAGTGATTGAAAATCGTCTGAGGCCAACTGGTCTTATTAGAAAAAAAATCGAAAGCCCTTAGAAGATTGAAATCTTTTCCTAAGGTCGCGTTCACTTCTAAGCCAATTTGAAGAAAGAATGCAAGTTCAATCAGACCTTGGCAAAATAGAATAACGTCTCTGCTTGAAAAGACTTTGAAGTCTTCTGTACAAGTTGAAAAACGGCCAAGACACTTAGAAGAAGAATTTAAGAAATCAAATGGACTTGAAAGAGCAATGAATTCGTGAACGATTAAAGATCTTCTAAGGTCAATTGCTGTTGCTGGAAGGAAATTCGAAATCTCTTAGAAGATTGAGTTTCTTCCTAAGGTCGTGCTCACTTCTAAGCCAATTTGAAGAAAGAACGCAAGTTGAATCAGACCTTGGGAAAATAGGATAACGTCTCTGCTTGAAATGCTCCTTAACTGTCAGGTGTCCTGTTAGTAACCCCGTGGTGATCTTGAGTTGCGCCCTGTTTAAAAGCAAAACTTCTACAGCTCTCTTTTTGCAAGGACCTCTAAGGAAGGTCTTGCTGTGGCGATGTCCTAGTCTGCTTAATCAGTATCTGTTATGTTCCTCGCTTATCCAGTCACTAAAAAAGCCCCGAATAGCGTTCTTGGTTATACCTAGGGCAGGTTCAGGGCCAAGGTATGCCATACCCGCACCCTGCCTGACTAGTTCATTGGCCCGTTCGTTGCCGATAATACTCCGATGACCTGGCACCCACACCAGTGTGACGCAGTTTATTCCGCCAGGTCATTGAGATTACTTAAGCACTTCCACACGTTTGGAAGAGATCTTTGAGCTTACCAAAGCTTTCAAAGCCGCCTGGCTATCAGTTACATTAAAGATTCGCTTATTTGTGTAAGCCCTCCTTTTGTTTTCCCGCGCACATTGTAATGTGGCGTATATTTCTGTTTGGAATACGGAGGCAAATTGGCCCAAAGGGCTCCTTTGATCTATGCCCGTATATTCCAGATCCGGCACCAGTCTTAGTTCTGGAGCCGTCCATATACCAGATCAGACTTCCAGGAGGAAAGTTCTGTTCAGGTTCCCGATGCTCAGCAGAATCATTAATTTCTATCTTAACCAGCAAGTTTATGTTGCCTTTGGGAGCCATACAGTCCGTTCTCATATCGAGTAAAGGTCCCCTTATGCTGCCAACGATACTTGTATGACCCGCACTTGTATTAAGTGGATGACATGAATGCTGCAATCTGTGGAGTCCTCGTCTTGCCTCTCCCATTATCACAATGTGTAAGGGAAGGAGGTCAAGAAGGATTTTCGTTGCAGCGGTGGGCATTGTGCTCATCGCCCTCGTTATACCTAGACAAGCAAGTCTTTGGGCCCTGCTTAGTCTAAGTTTGGTGGTTTCCTGCTTGACCTTGGGCCACCACACCGAGGCCGCATAAGTTATTGTGGGTCTGACCATTCTGGTGAATGCATCATACTTGGTTTTAAGCCCCATGTACTATCATAGGGTCGTCTGGCCACCGCGAAAGTGGTCATCAATTGCCTGACTATTTTGTCTAAGTGTAGGTTCCATGTAAGTTTGGAGTCAAAAATGATCTTCATATTTAGTTAAATACTTATGGATAACTGAAATAAATGAATATAATTATTATTAATTATATTGAACGTTGGATAATGGACTTATGATTTTCATCCTAATGGTGCCTATGTTAGAGTTTAAAGTCAGTTTTGTGCCATGGATAAAGAGAAGACTTATGCATGTATTGTTACATTAAATCGCATACATACAGATGTAAAAAAAGAAGCCAAAAATTATTTTCATCATTTACCAACATTTCCTTCTTCATTACCATCACAGAAGAACTTCTTCAGGACCTGTGATGTTCTTCTGTCACTGTTCTTTCTTATCTGGTTGGTAGATTTGATGATTTGACAGATTTTTTTATTTAGAAAAAGAAACAGATACTTCATTTATAAAAATATCCTAACAAAAAGAAAATTGGAAAATATTTTTAGATCCTGTCAGCATTAATTTGTAATCCATAATAATTTCTGGCATTCGCTCACTTCTAATTCTTGCGTGCTATTCTGAGGGGCTTTGTTTTTTTGTGACACCATAACTGTCGTGCCGGTTGGGATAATTTGGCACACACCGTCTAAGTAATTTTAATAAATAATATTAGCACATTGTGTATACGCATTTGTTTCATCATGAACTGAATCATTTTTCAAAATAAATAATAACTTGAAGGATTTGCATCTGCGAAGTTGCCATTAATATAAATTCATGTCTTCTAAAATTAGTCTTAAAGAATGTGTTGGAGGTTAAACTATTTTTTAAGATGAGAAGTCTATTTTCTATGCATGTACAGTAGAACCTCCATAACTGAAATTTCAGGGGACCGGAAAATTACTTTGAGTTATAGAGATTTCGAATTAGAGAAAGGGATGGCAGAGATCATCGACTTACAGAAAATTTCGAGTTGTGGAGGTTCGCGTTATAGAGGTGCGACTGTAGTTTAATTTAGAAATTAGATAACTATGAGTCTATGAAGATTGGTTATAATTATGCTGTCGGGTAGATACTCACGAAGGCAATTTCTACCAGCGAGTGGAATGGTGTTGCAATTAACTTACAGCAAATCCGCCAACGTTGAAACCTAATATAAATTAACGCACGCGTTTCGTAAGTGCACAAAAAGCATCCTACGCTCCTCTTTCTCCGGTTTCCCAACAAAGTTTATGGCACAGAATTGTCGGAGATCGTGCGCGGCGAATTTACGTGCAATCTTTTATTGCAAACACACAGATTTTTAGAGACACGAAAAGCAAGCCGCCTTCGATATATTTAACGTGATGGAACGACGGCGCCAGTTTTCGACACGTAATTTTGAGTCGAGTTTCGTGTTCGCAGGTAAACACGTCCATCTGCAGCTTGCCAAGGTGGAGATAATTTTGCACATTTCAAACGGCGATAACAAGGACGGAAGGAACGAACGTCTTGTAGGTGTGATTTATAAGGGGGAGACTCTTCGTTTTGTTTGGGAATTTCTTAAAACGTAATTTATTATAATCACTATATATATATATATATAGAATATATGCCGGGTGCTGTAATCCACCCTGTATATTAAACAATAACTTTATTTCTCACGTGATATACAGGGTTTTCAAATAGAGTAACCTGTTAAAGTTAATCTTTGAGTCAAAATTACTTCTGGAAACTCTTACAATATAAACACGCAAATGTTTTATTATCAGAAGAATAATTTGTTTATTTCAAGTACTCGGGCTTTGAAGTATTTGCTAAACAAAATTAAACATTGCCATTGAGTATGATTAACTCGAGTCATTAAATTTTGAATTAGAAACGTGTTTTCAAGCGAGTATAGCCTGTTGGGTTTACAAATTAGAGCAAACAGGAGAAAACTTACGCAAACACGATTTTAAATGGTAATATCTAGATTAATTAATTGAATACTTCCTGTGAAGTCTGTTTAATGTAATTGAGTTTATGAATTCAGTAAATCTTGCTCTTCCAATTAGAAGAACTGCGTAAATATTTAAGGATCGTTATGAATGTGTCATGATTTTTTTTTAATATGTAAATAGACGTAATATTGCAAAGAATTCTACGTGCTTTCAAATAATCGTTTGTCATGTTTAATAATAAATAAACTGAATATTTCTTTTTTAATTTATTTAATACCTAAGCGAAAGTTTTAAAAAGGTTAGTTTTCAATTCTCATTCAACTTTCAATTTTTTTACGTAAGTTGAGTAGGAGTGCTTTTAATAAGATTGTAACGTGGGCTTTTCTATTTCACTTTTAATGAATAAATAAATATAGTTTTAGTGATTTGAAATTTTTAATTGATTCAAGTCGTAAGTATTAATGCAAGAATTTTTGTAATAGTTGCCATAATCACGATCCCGTTACTTCACGATGTTTTCAAATCGTGTAAACCTTTCATGTCCTTTTATATACAATTTCTGCTTTTGCGAAGTAGTAGTAGTAGTAGTAATAGTACCCGTGTCTCACAATCAGTTTTTATACAGCTTGCAACAATCGCGCAATTTCTTACGCTGTTTTTGCCCCATCCTTATTTAGAATAACAACCGTGGCAGTTATCCGTGACTGCTTCTTTGTCAGAGGATTTAAATTTAGAGTTGATAGTATATCTATTTAGCGGATTATCTTCCCAGCTCGGTAAATATTTGCTTTGGGCTTTGAGTTTTTCCAACGCGTATCAAAAAAGGTTTCTCAATAAAGTAGCTTGTCTGCGTACGACATACCCGTCTAACGGCACACTTTAATAATTACCGGGTCGTAATGTATTTCGGGCAGCCCTGAATAGTTGGCACTCCACTTACAGAATGTCAGCGCCGTTCGGTTCTGTTTTTTTGGCATAACAAGTTGCGCCTTCCTGTTGAGCTGCCATGCTCGAAGGAGCGGCGAAAATATTTCTAAGAATAAATTGCAAGTGCAGTTGGACACGGAAGCCCGAAAATTCCCGTCATTCTCACATTTATACACAAATAAATGGGACATGAAGTCATAATTTTAGACTTTAGTGAGCTTTTGGGGAGCTTTTTTTAATGCGAATTTTATGTGCGAGTTTGAAGATCACAGAAATAAAATCTGAAGAGAAAAACTTCAAAGTGTTGAGAGATCAAGAAAATATTTTCATTGTGATTTATTTCCTCAGTTTTATTATTAGAATTTAATGTTAGTTAAATATTTGAACATATCGCTTCTCTTTAAAAGAATGCATTACTTTCATTCTCATAATAACTTTAATTTACTACTCTGGTAGGCAAAAATAGCTACCAATTATTTTGTTCTTTCTATACTCCATCATACTTTTGGATCCAATTTACTTTTTGTATTAAAAAAGTGATAATTAGCTTGGATATAATTTGCTCAGAATCGTTTAAGTCATACTGTTTTTGTTCTACATTTTCAGGTGTGTGTGTGTATAAGAACAGTAATTGCGTCATTACTCTTTAATTGTTTCATTTGTGTTATCCTTGCTATACAACTTTTACATTCATACCACAATTACATCAAGTGCTGTAGTTATTATTTTGCAACGGCACAATTCGGTTTAGTGAGTGGGTTTCTACCGTAATCATCCAATTACGCGTACGCTAATTGACACAATTGTAACAACCATAAAGAAGCTGCGAGGAGAAAAGAAATTATACCGCTCATTATACGGTAGTTAAATGCCGAATAATTTACTTGCGTTAGAAGATAATTTTCTGTATGATTACAGTACACGCACGGTATACAAACAAGACTTAATAATCGCACTTACCTATGTCGAATATTTAATAGCACACGAAAATAACTTCATCCCGACGAGAGCGGGATACCTTGAAATTAAATAGGCTCTCCGACTTAATAAATTTTCTCCCTTGTTCTTTGAACAAACAGCGTATTTTGGGCGACACATTCTCGAAATTTATCTGAATTTATGATGTGTGCGGTGCTTAGAGTGGCGCCTACGGAAATATTATTTAAATAACATCGGATTCTCTGCTCCGGATTTATCGCGTCATCCCAAGAATGCTACACATTTGGATGTAATTAAAAGAAAGCTCTTTTTTTCTCTCGGTTATATCAAATTTAATTAGTGGAAATGTCTGGAGTTCTTGGGCTTTGTATTTAAATTTTAATGAGAGAATTCTACCTACGAGGTGTATATTTATGATCGAATAAAAAATAAGTTTTACGTAAGCCAACAGCACCAGTAATATTTCTTTTTGTATTAAATGTTGCCTATCGAATTTTATTATGCTATTATGTTATTTTACGTGTTAGTAGACTACAACGTATTCTTTTTCTTATTGTAAAGAACGTAGATTATGGTATACAGGGTGTTTCAAAAAAAGTGCAGAAATTTTAACCACAGCACATACAACACGAAAAAATACAAGAAAATTTGTATAACAAAAAGAAAATTCCTTTATCCGTCCCTTATTCGGCGCTCATGAAATAACAAAAAAACTATGGAACCTTCGCTGATCGTAGGCACTAAACATCGTGGGAAAGACGTAATGTACACTCACCAAATATCATCTCTGTGGAGCATCACATTCAAACAAACGTTCATTATCGGCATTTAGAAATGTTTATAACAATTGTTCGAAATGGCGTCCATCAGATTTTGAAAGAAAATTGGTAGTTCTGCATATTGTTCCAATAACCACTCGCAAAAGGTACGTTACGTCGACGTTCAGAATCTCCGAAGTGTAATTTTTGTACGCGTTGAACTTGATAAAGATGCAAACGCTGTTCATGTAACGTCCTCTAGATAACCTTAGCTGAAACACCCATTCTGGCTGCCAAGCGACGTACGCTTATTCTCGGTTTTTCCGCCACAACATCCAAAATTTGTGGTTCCAGATCCAGAATAGCTGCATTACGGTTGCGTCCTCGGTTTACACCTTGCGGTCGGAACGTTCCGTAATTGCATAAAGTCGCGGTGCTACTTCAGCATTTCCTCGAGTTTCGCCGTAGATGAGGAGGATATCTCTTCTCTCGCCGTTCGTGAATTGCGACATTTTAGCTTTAACTCATTCAACCACTTTTCATAAACTAAATTGTTGATCCCAAAGGATACGGAGCAATAAATTGTGTGTCACTATCATAAAAAAATGAGGCAAATTCTTTTGCTCAGCTGTGACACGACTTATTCCGACGTGAAGGAAAAAATGCTTTTATTGGCCTCTCGACTTCGGCAAAAGTCACTGCTCAATTACACTTGTTTTTTTTTTATCGCAATAAAAATTCCTTTTCTTGACCTACTTCAAAGACGCAGACGTACGATTAATTCTTGTCCGATTTTTAACTGCAATTTTTTCGAAATGTGTGAAACTTTTGTTAAGGACATATAAGTTCAATCGTTCCCATTCATAGTGATGTATTATAGGTTTAAATTTCTGGACTTATTTTAGAAACACACTGTATATGCACCGATGTGAAGGTCGCAATATAACTTTATTAGAAGTAGTTATGGAACGCATGAGTTTTCATTTAGCGTAATCGTCAGTGCATTACCATGTTTTCGGGTACAATTTTCAACTGGAATTGTCTCTAAAACTATTATGTTTTGGTTAAGTTCAATCGTTGTTGTCATTTATATTACAAGCACAATTATTAAAATCACGCCATATAATCTTCGGTTTGACAGTAGTTCAGTGAATAGGGTCTGGTCTTGCAGACCAAAGATTATAGGTTCAAATCTCAGATAGGATCGGAAAAAAGAATAATAGGAGACCCGAACACAAAAATCCAATTGTTGCCTTGAAAAAATATCAATTTTTCAAGGCAACCTCGTTGTAAATCTTCTCTGGAGATTTGGCGAGGAGAATATCCTCTGGTTTTACCAACCAAAGACTCTATAAAGCGTTTATGTCTGCACTGAGAATGATAACTTAAGTGTGAAAATACGTTAAAAATAATAAAAACTTTGTTGCAAGTCGGTTTTGATTGCAGTGGATTCCTCTAGCATCTTCCGTACAGCGTTTCGGCCCTATTTGGGGCCTCGTTAGCAGAAGCGTAGCTCGAGAATTTCATTGTAAATCAAATCGAAATTCTCGAGGTACGCTTCTGCTAACGAGGCCCCCAATAGGACCTAAACAGTTGTACAGAGGATGCTCGAGGAATCCACTGCAATCAAAACCGACTTCCAACAAAATTTTTAAACCTTTCATTATGCTTTGACAGTACGCGTGGCCGCCTTGCATGATCTATTAAGTAGCAAACTAGCTGAAATTTGTCAATCCTTTTGCAATATAGGTCAAAAAACGAACGTAGGATTTGATTTTTAACTTAACTGTTGTTTTTAGTCAGTGATACTGCAAAAAGGATTTAAAATTCTACTTGTACTTTTTAGAAGTACGACTTTTTTGATGTTTTGCCAAAATTTGTAAAATTAAAACATTGACTTCGCGTTAAAAACAAAGAAACAGAATTTTTTATTTAATTTATAATTAATATAGTAAGGAAGGAATTCAAGAAAATGCTCGGTAAATTCTTTATTTAATCGCAACAGAGGCCTCCCGCTTTATCGCAAGAATTACGATTAACAATAATACTTTGTGTTTATGGTTAAACACATCTGTTTTTATGCACATTAAAAGCATCAAAAGCTTTATCAGTGCCTACGTGTTTAAAAATAATTTAAATACCTTTATGTACTAATCTTTTATGTCAAGTGGTGTTAAGTTAAATATAAAACTAAATATTTTTAGACTATTCTTGAATGCGAGGATTAAATTTAATGTTTTTATATGTTTAAAACTGGGTCATAGGTATGTTTATCAAATAGCAAGTAGTCCAGGATGAATACAACCCTGACATTCAAGAATACTTTCTTAAACATATCAGTGATCCTTTCAGTAGTTAAATTGTAAAATAAGATTAATGCCAAAATTTTTATGTGAACTTAGCCTTAAGGTCATTTTGGACTATCCTATTTCCTATTTAGATTTGGTTCAATATCTTGAATGATTGAAATTATGCAAAAGGTAAAGTGTAGCAAAATTTAAATTAAATGAAAAATTATCAGAAACCGAATGTTATATGAAAAAAATACGTAAAGACTCAATCTGTTCAAAAGTTTAATCAATTATCTTCTAAGTAAGGTTCCGATTTTATGACAACCAATTTTTCATTGGCGCATTATAATATATACGAAATTAATAACTGCCTGAAAAGACCGTTAAAACGCATTTCAAATTCTAAAATTATAAATGCTCCGGACCGATCCAGGTAAATGTTGTTCGGTTCTTTTAGGTCGTTTGTGTCAGAAATTCATGCGGACCGACCATCAGCATCTTATTTGATAAAAACGGCTTGTGGGCAGGTAGATGGTCAGAAATTATGCATGGTGACAGCTGTCAAGGAGAAGGATAGTTTTTAAGATCTGAGGCACGCGATATCTCTCAAAAAAAACTTCTTCAGCGGACTACCGGTTCGGGCTTATTTAATTTTGTTTATACGGGTACTTTGGTGCCGTGAATAATCCGTAGATATTTCGGGGCGGAATGTTTTCGACATTCTTCCGAGATTTATTTTTAATTTGACAGTTAAACGTGGGACTGAAACACTTGTTTCTTTAATCTCTTGCACGTTTTATAGGGCCGATGCAGGTGGTTGTTTTTTTCTAATGAAAAACTGAACTGAAAACTAAGTTGGATGAATAAAAATAATTTCATTCAAAATTTATGTGATTCAAAAATATATTTTTGAGCGTAGAGGTAAAAAGATGTGATTCTGTTCTAAAAATGAAACGCTCAATTAAACTCAACTTCAAAGATTTTTATCTCGTTCTCAAACGACGTTGTCCTAAAATTATTTGTCGACACGTTTTCACACAAATATTCTCTAACAAATACAGGATCATTTGTTAAAATTAGTGAAACATTTATTATAAATAGAGTGATTTATTAGAAGTAAACAAATAACTCTTCGTTTTAATATTTGTTTTTAATAAATAAATTACAAAATAATATCTAATCTTATTATTTTAAGAAATAAATAAATCAAATATTGATTTACACATAAATATTGAATAGAACAATTTATGTAAATACAGTATTACGTGTTATATAGGCATTGAAAACAAGAGTTGTGTATAAAATGACATGTATGTAACACAGAGAGTAAAATAAACGATTTTCTGAAAATTTCTGTGAATCAGAGCTATAGGTACATAACGGAGAAATAAACAATCACGCCCTTTCCTCTTTGAGTCACTTGTGGTGTTGAGGTGTGATTTTTTCGAAATTTTCTCATTTGAAACTGCTTTGAAAACATCGATGTTTTGTGCATCCCTAATCTAAAAGCGTCATTACATTTATATACAGAGTTGCTGATTTTGAATATTGAATGAGTTAAATTTATAGGTGTTTCTAAATTGCGTATACATACATGGCACTGATTCCTGCGCCCAAAATCAATCTAACACGAGCTCTTTCTGAAGAAACAGTGATGAAAAACTAACATTAAACGTTTTTGCGAAATCCACGTTGTGGCAACCCTGTCTTTCACATTACCCGTCTATTCCAAATAGACTGAAAATATTCTTGTGGGCACTCGTTCCAAATATGATCTAAATAGGTTCAAGCGTTCTTTTGTTATAAGAATTTCTTTTGGATATATGTAAGTACAGCCTTGGCCAAAAATATTAGGCACCTTACATTAACTCCTATATCATGAAAATCTGTTGGAGTAGGGTACAATAAAATTTCCTATGTACAAAATAATAACAATTTATTAAAGTAATTAGGTTTTTGTTGGGCCACCTCTAGTCCTAATCACTGCAGCTATTCTTTTCGGCAGAGTACTTATAAGTTTATGACATTCCTCTACGATAATATTATTTCATTCTTTCAATAACACGTTTTTTAAAATTGCTTTAGATGTAATTGGATGCTTTCTAACATTACGCTTTAGAATCCCCCACAAATGTTCTATGGGATTTAGATCTGGGGATTGTGCAGGCCAATCCAGGAGGTTAATATTGTTTTCTTGAAACCGCTTCATGGTAAGTGCAGATTTATGGCAGGGTGCATTATCTTGTTGATACAGCATTTCTTCCATATTTGTATCACCAAACATCTTGGAAAATTATTGCCGCAATGTCGTTTCCAATACGTTTATGTAAGTGTGGGAGTTCATTCGACCTTTACAAACAAACATTTCACCTACACTGTCGGCTGTCATACAACCCCAGATCATTACATTGCCTTCCCCGTGTTACACTGTTGGTACCACGCATTCCGGAAGGTATTCTTCACCGATTCTCCGTCTCACGTAAGCTACACCAGGAGTTCCAAATACTTTACAATTAATTTAAAAAAAACGTACTGGCGAAGTGTAGAAGATGCAAGCGAATTCAAAATTACAAGTGATATAAAGCAAATATTACCTCAAAATTTGATTCGTCGGACCACACAACATTTGCCCAATCCTTCTCTGTAAAGTGTTGGTACTTTATAGCCCATTCCAAACGAGACTTTTTATTTTTTTCTGAAAGCCAAGCTTTCTTGCTTTACAACCTTTCAAGCCAGCTTCATTAAGTATCCTTATGGTTGTTCTGGCACTGATCGGTCTCCCGATTTCCTCGGATAAACTGGCAGCGAGTTCGGAGGAAGTTTTCTTTCGATTTTTAAGTGACTCTCGAATTAAATTTCGATCCTCACGGTCCGAAGTTATCCGTTTTCTACCTGTTCTTGTTCGGTTCGCATGTGATCCAGTATCCGCGTAACGTTTCAAGGCAGATTGCACCGCACACTCGAACGTTTGGCTATTTTTGTCTGTGTGTTGCCTTGTTCGTGCAACAACTGAATTCGTGAACGTAAATACTCGCTAAGTTCGATCTTTTTAGGCATTTTTTACACCAAAAATGACGATATTCAAAATTATAATGAAATAAATATTATACTGGAAAGATCGTTCTTACTACAAGCGCTTATATAAGACTGTCTACCTATTCACGGAATCACAATTGCGAACTATCATCCGCCACATGTTTTACAATCGCTGTAAAGAGTTAATAAGGAGGAAGTAATTGAAAAATTTTTAATTGATTTAATTGAATTGATTAATTTTAATCTCGGTGTATCGCTCCATTGATATGCAAAGAAAATTCAAAAAAGTAAATAATAAATTGATCAGAGACAGGAGGATTTTTTTCGGATTATTAATTGGTGTATTATTATTTACTTATTATCAGTTGCTTTTATCTTATTTTTTTTTATAACAACCCATACAGATCCTACGATTCCTGTTCGAATGATATTTTTTTACAATGTCTATTAATGAACTCATTGTTATCCGTTCTGAAACATTACATTTCTGTGTTGTTACCTGTGACTCTGACAAATGAATAATCGATATTTTTCTATATTGTTACCAGTAGCTCTGACGAATTAACAAAGGTATATAAACACTGAAACTGAATGAATGAAATAAACGGTGTTACTGAAGCGATATTCAAGAAAGATGTATAGATCAAGAAGTATCACTCTTTTAATGTTCGCAATCGTCTGGATCGTAACAGTTCTTGCCACTCCTCAGGGTAAATATACTTATACATATTTTACTTTAATATGTATTGGGAAAATCTTTACTAAAATTAGCTTCTTGTCCGTTGAAAATTTATGTACTTATAGTAATAATAATAATAATAATTTGCTTCCGACGAAAACTTGTTAAGCACTATTTTTTATGCATTACGTGGCCAAGAAATAATAAAATAATGTGTTGAATGAACAAAGTGCAAAAGGACTTTGTCGCACACTTGCTTATAAAAAAAAACGGTATAGAAAAGCGAACTTTCATAACCGGGAGTAGAAAAAACTTTGTGATAATGCTTTCATAATTCTAAACGATAGCGAAACGCAGAGTGATAGTGCCAATTTTAGTGTCCGTTTAAAATAATTTATTACACAATTTCACCGCACAAGAATCTACTTTAATTATAAATATTGGCATTAGGTTTTTAAGTTGGAAAAATATTTGAGAAAGCTTTCGTTTTTTTTCAGATGTGTTCTTCAAAACGAAATGGTGGGATAGGAGAGATTTAGAAAATCAATCAACAATTAATTAAGCAATATGTAGAATACGAAAGATCAAGTTAAAATTAAAAATTGAAAGTTAAAAACTATGTTTAATGAGTTGATCAATTTAATTTAAAGACATTCTCATTTCAATTAAACAATTCTATACAACGTAAATGTAAACAAGAACTAGACAGAGGCAAAGTTTGTTGCAAGTCGGTTTTGATTGCAGTGGATTTTTCGAGCATCCTTTGTACAGCTGTTTCGGCCCTTTGGGGCCTCGTCATCAGAGGCGTAGCTCGAGAATTCTTACGTCATTGTAAATTTGTGGCTTTGCATTTTGAATATAGACTTTCTGACTACTTTCATGTTTCTGTTGTAAACCGAATAAAAAAACAAATTAATATTTTTATCTAATACTAAAAGTTCTCTATTTATAATAAAAACCAATCAAATGCAATATATTATTATAAGCTCAACAACGCGTTTATCGTTTATGAAATTATTACTATATGTAAACGAAACAGGGCGAAAAATAACTTCACAGACATGATTATTGTTATCTCTTTGCGTACACGAAATAGATAACGAATGGAAAATAAATAGAAACGAATGAGACATATGTCATGCTTTTCATAATCAATCTTTAAAATAAATATTATGCAGAATTGAGTTAAAAATTTCTCGCGAACAATCTTTGGGTTTATGAATACAAAGTAGTTAAAGCAAATATTTCTAACTTTGTATGTATCTGCACACTTTCTTCTTATGCCGATAAATGTTTGAGTTTAGCTTAAGAACTAGCATTTTTACTTTCACGTTATCATTAATATTATTAGGCTATTAATTCTTGTTTTGGTCTAAGTTGCAAATATTATTAAATGGAACGAAAAAGGGTAAATTTTAGTGATAATTAAGGCCTTGATGTTTTATTTGTAAAGCAAATAACCACAGAACAATTAACTTATTAACGTGTTCAAGTTATTTTAACAAAAAATTACAATATGACTGCTGGTCAATTGAAGTGGTCCAGTATATTCTGATAAATATTTCAACATTAACGCCAAATAACGGCTTTTTAAAGAAATAACAATAAAAACTGAAAATATGGAACCTACACGAAAAGATTTTTTTTTAATTTTTAAATGAAATTTAACAATTTTAATATCTTGTTGGGCCACCTCTCGCACGATAAACTGCTAAACATCTTCTTGGCATACTTTGAATTAGAGTATTAATGAAATCTTAAGGGATTCTTTCCCATTCCTCTTGTAGAGCATTGCTGAGTTCTGCCAGCGTTATAGGACGATGGAAACGTGTTCGCATTTGCTGTTCCAGTTTGCTCCATACATGCTCAATACAAATACAATCGGGTGAACGAGCGGACCATACCATTCTCTCAATACGGTACATTTCAATAACGTCATTCACTATTTGGGCACGATGGGGTCGTGCATTATCGTCTACTAAAATCAAATCCCTTTCAAAATTTCTTGCGAATGGAATAACGATTGGCAGGAGACACATGTCTCTATATCTTTCTGCATTCATACTTTGATTATTCAAAACAACAACTAAGTCTGTGCGGCCGTTTAAAGTTATGCCGCCCCAGACTGTAATACCACCTCCGCCAAATGGGACACGTGGTGCCATGTTGCGTTCATGGTACCGTTCTCCGGGTCTTCTCCACACTAGAACTCGACTGTCTGAATGATATAGAGTAAATCGGGATTCATCTGTAAATAGGCATCTGCTCCAATCTTCATCATTCCAATGTAGGTGATTTTCAGCCCATCGTCTTCTACCTACACGGTGCTCCCTAGTTAATAATGGACACACTGCTCTCCTTCGCGCTCGTAAATTGAATTCATTCAATCTTCTTCTGATAGTTCTATTGGAAATTACTACTCCCGTACCACCATAAAAATTGTTATTTAGCGCACTTGAAGATTGAACAGGATTACGTTTAACAAGCAAACGTAGGTATTGGTTCTGCGCAGGAGTTGTGCTTCTGCGCCGACCTCCTCCATGGCCGAATCGCGTGCTACCTGTTCTTTGGTACCTCTGTACAGCTCTATTTATTACACTGTGTGACACATTAAAAAATCTTGAAACTTCTCTTCGAGATGATCCATTTTGAATCATTCGAAGCGCAGAATCTAAATTATCTTCACTAAGACGCGGCATTTTTTTAATAATACGCACTGACAGATAAGCTACAAGTAAAACAAGCAAAAAACAAAAGAAAAATTTTATAAGTAACCAACGCCAAGCCAACGTTTTGATTGTTCATAATAATTTTGTTAGTGAATAAATAGGAATTAGAATTTTATATTAAATGAAAGTGATCAGTATCAATAGAAAATGAGGTAAATGTTTTTATAGAACTTCATTAATGCAGAAAACAATAATAGGATGCAATTTATTGACATTAACTGGCAAAAATTTGAAATTTTTTAGATGGACCACTTCAATTGACCAGCAGTTTACATGTTATAATTTATATGATACTAGTGCTGGTAATATTTAAGTATAATTTTTTAAAAAATAAAAAAATTATTGTAACGAAATAAAATATAAAACATAACAATCAGCCAAGAAATGGAAAGAGAATCTTTTATTGAGTTCTATAAAGAAAGTCATGTCATACATGTGAACTTCAAGAATGTTGAGGGCAAGACTGAAGATGAAGATTTTGGATCAATAAAGTTGAAGTATTGGAAGAAACCTGTAAAGTTGCTAGAGGTGAAGTAATAGTTGGTCTGAAGCATTTATCTGAGTGCTTATATGTATGTGTACCATGGCAAGTTGTGTATGCATTGACGATTTTGATGCCCCTATATGGAGACATCCAGAACTCCATCCTCTGGATTTGTTATAATGGAAATAAACCCAGACGATGGAGTTCTGGATGCATTCATTCAACTGTTAGTGCCAGTATCATCCACTTTCTGATGATGGAGTCCAATAAACTTACTAGGTCGACTCTGGGAAATATTCATTGCAAAACCTGTCAATCGAATTTTGACCTTTCAATAATCAAAAGTTTGAGTTCCATCTGCCCTCATCTTTTGTACTTTAGAAGTCTTAGGATCACGGCACCAGTGAAGGAACAAATAAGGCAAGGACCCAATGAGTGAACAGGCCAATCATTAAATTGGATTCACTTAGCTTTCCTTGTTTTTCACAAAAAAAAAATATATCTATCTCTCTGTGTTCAATCACTGGGTTGTGTTCACTTATTGGTTCACTTACCCTACTTAAATCATCTAAGCTTTAAGAAAAATCCAGATGTGAAATGAAAAGTGTTTCTTAAGTAACTTTTTTTAATTGTCTAATTTTTAGATGAAACCGGAAAGGCCAAGAATCTTTCTTCGCTTGAAAGAATAAAATAGTTTTTTTCGTCTTTTCAATTTCTAAAGAAATGTATAGCACTGTTTTGGGATACTTTCAATGTGAGAGTGCGGAGATGTACCTAATAAGAAATCCAGCCATGATACGAAGTTATTGCTGATATGTGCAGGAGGAAGAGATGGCAACACATTTGACTGTGTCTACGCCAACCTCTTTCTGGAAAATACCGTAACAATATGTTTTGCCAAGGCTTTATTTATTTTAAGTTTCTCCTTGAGTGTTTAAGTTATGATGATATAAGCTTTGTAAATACAAATTAAGATAAAATAAAGAGAGTCAATTTTATATCGTAATCAGACCTGATTTTTTCGAAACTGGTCTATTTGTTGACCTATGTTGTAGTTGCTTCTGCTGTTAGACCTTCATCCATGGTTTAATGGTGAGAATATTTTTTATAGTTGCGTTTACTTTGTTTAATTTCACGATAATTGAGTGTTATTTTCTGTAAGTTACGTGTTTAATGAGATAATGCACCGTCAAACTGGGATTCGTTAGGATAATAACACATTTAAGTTCGGACGCTTCAAGGGAGTTTTTTTTATTCCTTTTTGTATCGTAAAAATGTTAATTATTGGCCCACAAATTATCACGAACGTGTAAATTTCGAGGTTTTAAGGCAGGTAAACTTCTTTTGTGAAGCTGCCCGCACATCATTTTTTCAGGGCGTCATTCATTACGTTTCTTTTTTTGCCTTCGAGACGGCACAACTCCGAACGAAATCGCATTCGGGAAGAGTTTTTCGTGTCAAAACCTGACGGGCGAGTAATTTCTTTTTCGGGCAGAGATCTTAGTGATTAGTTGGTTTAATTAGATGGAGAAGGTGCAGCAACGTCTTAAGGTATGCAGATTTATTTAATGCGGCCGCAATCAAAGACGTCTTCTAAGGCGTATCTACAAGTTAAATCGATTATGACTGCCTTATCTTATATCTGACATTAAATACCGCGTTCTTAAGAGGAGCTTTACGATGACACACGTAAAGAAGTTGGTAAGATTGAAAAGAAAATTGTATTGCTCATTTAAATGTACCCATAGCAGGTAACGATTGTATATTGCTTTTTAAGTAGGATACTTTAAAGAATTTTAAATTGGCTATTAATTTAACGGCATCGCAGACGGTCTAATAAGTGTAGAACTTGTAATGGAACCTCTCCTGTAGTAAATGCGCAATCGCAGGTTACCTTTATGACTTTCCATTAACATAAAACAAACGTGCAGATTTATTGGGCATTAAGATGTTATTGTATAGTAGCAGCTACTGTCGTATGTTGATGATGAAATTACTACTTAATTATTTACCCATACTCTTGTCCAGGAAGTTATTTTCTACTTGCAACTTTATAACGTTTTAGTCAAAATAAGGATAAAAATCCTTCGCTTCTTTACAATAGAATGCGCAAGACTTTGTGTTGTATTTGTATCGAGTTAAAGAAATTAGGAAAATATAGTTCTGTGTTATTCCAGAAAAGAGAGAATTAATGAACAAAAAAAAACTATTGCTAATCAATGACTTGAATGACTGGATTAATCAACTTTCATACTGAATGAAATTTGCACTAAAATCTATAGTGTTCCCTCGGCGTTTCCACTACTTAACCGCATTTTTCTTGAAATGAATGAAATGCTTAGGATGAAACTTTATTATTGAGATGAGAAGGTTAGATTAGGTATTTAAAAAGTGCTAAAGAAAGCCGCAGTGAAAATCTTGTCGGCATTTAATTAAGCTCCAATAATGGTCAGTAGCTGGATTGTGGAATGAATTATTAATCACTACTTACGAGTTTTTTTTGATAATTATTTTCAAATTAGCTCCCATATGCTCGTGTATGCGATTATTTATAAATTAACACGTTTTCATTAATTTATGCGATTTGTATTACCATCTCGAGCTCAATTAATTTCGTTTCTGTATTCGTGTGCCGTTTAACTAACCTGAATGTGTGTTTATACATAGATATGCGGGGTTTAATTATAAACACTCCTCGTTATTAATGTAAGAAAGAAAATTAGTTTCGTGCATGTTAGTTTGTCTAATAAGAGCTGACCTAAATTGCATCTAAATATAAAATGCTCCGGCAACTCTTTTTTTGGCAAATTAGCACTTTTGCGCGGAATAATTTCGGGCATTCGTTCTACCCCAATCGTAAAACTTGGCATTTTAAATTATTTTTCGCAGAATTTCGTCTTTTTTTTTTGGTTTCGCAGTGATAATTGCTTCATTTTCGTAAGAGGCAATTAAAAAGTCATCTGAAGAATCAAACATAAAAATACTAAATTAATTGATGAGAAAGCGTAATTAATTTCAATAAATGAGTTAGTCTTCCATGAAATAAATAATTTAATTTGGTTTTTCTCGTTAACATAGTGAAAGCGAAGGAAATGATAATTACAATTTTAATTGAGGTATAATCTTGTAAAAAATTAACAGAAGAGTTGATAGATCTCACACTGTCACTTTTCATTATAGTATTTTTCTTTTACGTAAATTAAACGTTGGATAAAATAATTACTGATTAAGCACTTAATATTTTGACGTAACGAATTAATTTTCTAAGTAATTACAAAAATGAGTGAGTAATTATCGATGCAACAGATGGTTAATTTTCTTTGCGTAGAAATAATGTTAAAGATTAAGTTTCATTTTAATTTCTAAAAGAAAATTGTCAATTATAAATTAAACTGTGACTATATACATAGATTGGGTTGATGTTGATTTGTATACCTAAGAACAGGTAATAAATTAATAAAAGTTACTTTCGGATAATTCTAATGAATATAATTGCTGTAAACCAGATTAATTATACAGCCTTGGCTAAAAGCAATAGGCACCTTACATTAACTCCCCTATCATGAAAATTTGTTGGAGTAGGGTAAAATAAAATTAGGAGGTTAATATTGTTTTCTTGGAACCACTTCATGGTAACTGCAGATTTGTGGCAGGGTGCATTATCTTGTTCATACAACATTTCTTCCATATTTGTAACACCAAACATCTTGGAAAATGATTGCCGCAATGTCGTTTCCAATACGTTTATGTAAGTGTGGGAGTTCATTCCACATTCACTAACAAACATTTCACCTACAGTGTCGGCTGTCATACAACCCCAGATCATTACACTGCCTCCCCTGTGTTTCACTGTTGGTACCCGCATTCCGGAAGGTATTCTTCATCGATTCTCCGCCTCATGTAAGCTACACCAGGAGTTCCAAATATCTTACAATGAATAACAAAACGTAGATTTTAAACACACCGTACAATTTTTTACTGGCGAAGTGTAGAAAATGCAAACGAATTCAAAATTATAAGTGATATAAAGCAAATATTACCTCAAAATTTGATTCGTCGGACCACACAACATTTGCCCAATCCTTCTCTGTAAAGTGTTGGTACTTTACACCCCATTCCAAACGAGATTTTTAATTTTTTCTGAAAACCAAGGCTTCTTTCTTGCTTTACAGCCTTTCAAGCCAACTTCATTAAGTCTTCTTCTGGTCGTTCTGGCACTGATCGGTCTCCCGATTTCCTCGGATAAACTGGCAACGAGCTCGGAGGAAGTTTTCTTTCGATTTTTAAGTGATTCTCGAATTAAATTTCGATCCTCACGGTCCGAAGTTATCCGTTTTCTACCTGTTCTTGTTCGGTTCGCATGTGATCCAGTATCCGCGTAATGTTTCAAGGCAGATTGCACCGCACAACGCGAACGTTTAATACTTTTGGCTATTTCTGTCTGTGTGTTCGTTCTTTTTAGGGATTTTTTACAGCAAAAATGACAATATTCAAAATTATAATGAAATAAACATTATACTGGAAAGATCGTTCTTACTACAAGCGCTTATACAAGACTAACTATCATCTGTCACATGTTTTACGACCGCTGTAAAGTACTGTGCATTATTTAAATTATCGTTTATTGTTTCCGACTATATGATAATAAAATTCTGATTTCTGAGTAATATTTTCAGAGATAAATTAGAAAATTAAGGGTGCCTAATAAACTGCCGGTCAATTGAAGTACTCCATTTAAAAAATTTAAAATTTTTGCCAGTTAATGTCAATTACGTCATATGATCAATGCAATTCAATTTACGCGTAAATACATTAATAAAGTAGTATTTCGTTCGTGCACATTTAAAAATCTGGAGTTAATCCCAACTCCTTTTTGGTGTTCCCTGACGTCCTTCCGTTTCTGGTGTTAAAATAAACGGAGTTAGGACATTTCACTTTAAAACGTGTTAATGTTGTCTTCAAAAGTGGCATTTTAATCTATGGGGTAGTGATTTCTACCTTTCCAGGAGTTAATATTATCCAGAAAAGAAGAGAGACTTAACTTCTGAGGTAGTAGTCTATATTTTATCAAATACAGTCAGTTAGAGACTGTATGGGGAAAGGGAAAGGAACTAAGAATAAATACAATTCGCGCTACAATCTTGTTCACTAATGGACCAGTCACTACTAATCAGCATGGAACAAAAATTTTTGGCAAAGCAACAATTTTGTCCATCTCCTCTCCGGGGTTTTGGATGGATCGTTGTCCTTTTATATTTTTTCTGTCGACTTTCGCCGCATAAGAATTTTTTTTAAGGAAGACAAGAAGAAATTGTGATGTCGGCAGCGGAAAAATATGGCGAGTAACGAAGTTTAGCCGAAAGTCACAGAGAAAAGGAGAATCTATTTGCCTATAGGCATAGTAAACTACTTAATGTAGCTGTGGATTGAGACAAGCACATCCAATAAGCAAGGTGGCTCTTTAAAAATTATGCAGCAGTTCACAAAAGAAGAGTCATTGATTTTTACTGTATTCTTCATGTTTGTAGTTAACCATTAAGGAGTTTATTTAATGAAATTAAAATTTATGATTCACATAAATTTGCTAAATTAAAATTGCTTTTATATGGTAATTAAAGCAGACGAAATTCCTGTCTATGCAATTTCCTTGCGTGGTTCATTCAATTATGTTTTAATAAATAAACTGCTGGTGAATTGAAGTGGTCCATCTAAAAAATTTCAAATTTTTGCCAGTCAATGTCAATAAATTGCATCCTATTATTTTTTTCTGCATTAATGAAGTTCTGTAAAAACATTTACCTCATTTTCTATTGATACTGATCATTTTCATTTAATATAAAGTTCTAATTCCTATTTATTCACTAACAAAATTATTAGGAACAATCAAAACGTTGGCTTGGCGTTGGTTACTTATAAAACTTTTCTTTTGTTTTTTTGCTTGTTTTACTTGTAGCTTATCTGTCAGTGCGTATTATTAAAAAATGCCGCTTCTTAGTGAAGATAATTTAGATTCTGCGCTTCGAATGATTCAAAATGGATCATCTCGAAGAGAAGTTGCACACAGTGTAATAAATGGACCTGTACAGAGGTACCAAAGAAAAGGTAGCACGCGATTCGGCCATGGAGGAGGTCGGCGAAGAAGCACAACTCCTGCGCAGAACCAATACCTACGTTTGCTTGTTAGACGTAATCCTGTTCAATCTTCAAGTGCGCTAAATAACAATTTTTATGGTGGTACGGGAGTAGTAATTTCCAATAGAACTATCAGAAGAAGATTGAATGAATTCAATTTACGAGCGCGAAGGAGAGCAGTGTGTCCATTATTAACTAGGGAGCACCGTGTAGGTAGAAGACGATGGACTGAAAATCACCTACATTGGAATGATGAAGATTGGAGCAGATGCCTATTTACAGATGAATCCCGATTTACTCTATATCATTCAGACAGTCGAGTTCTAGTGTGGAGAAGACCCGGAGAACGGTACCACGAACGCAACATGGCACCACGTGTCCCATTTGGCGGAGGTGGTATTACAGTCTGGGGCGGCATAACTCTAAACGGCCGCACAGACTTAGTTGTTTTGAATAATCAAAGTATGAATGCAGAAAGATATAGAGACATGTGTCTCCTGCCAATCGTTATTCTATTCGCAAGAAATTTTGAAAGGGATTTGATTTTAGTAGACGATAATGCACGTCCCTATCGTGCCCAAATAGTGAATGACGTTATTGAAATGTACCGTATCGAGAGAATGGTATGGCCCGCTCGTTCACCCGATTGTAATTGTATTGAGCATGTATGGAGCAAACTGGAACAGCAAATGCGAACACGTTTCCATCGTCCTATAACGCTGGCAGAACTCAGCAATGCTCTACAAGAGAAATGGGAAAGAATCCCTCAAGATTTTATTAATATTCTAATTCAAAGTATGCCAAGAAGATGTTTAGCAGTTTATCGTGCGAGAGGTGGTCCAACAAGATATTAAAATTGTTAAATTTAATTTAGAAATTAAAAAAAATCTTTTCGTGTAGGTTCCATATTTTCAGTTTTTATTGTTATTTCTTTAAAAAACCGTTATTTGGCGTTAATGTTGAAATATTTATCAGAATATATTTTAGACCTATACCTTCTCTTATTTCACATTCATATTTAGTTTTATTTGTTAATTGTTAACGCTAATTAACAAAAAAAAATTAACTGGACCACTTCAATTGAAGTTTACTTTTGGCCAAGGCAGTATACGACATAGTAAAACTATAAAAAAAATATTTTTAATAAAACCTGTACCCGAAATTCTACTAATATGTCTGTAAAAATTTGGCTGGGACTGTATATTATTATTTCTAAGATTTCAATTATTATACTTTTTTCATATTTCCTACGATTAGGTAAATTTTCTTTATCACAATACTATAAGAACAATTTTTAAATTAATGATTACTTAGAGATAAAATGAATTGCGTTTTCAATAAGAATTTATGATAGAGTTGTGTTTTGAATCATTCTGCCTGCGGTTTGGTTTATTACATGTAAAATTACAGATTTGTGCTAAGCAACACGTTAATTGTTTCTCACGATTAAGCATTCGAGATAATGTTTACAAGCAAGTAATATGAAATACGAGGCGAGCACACCTTTTGCAAAACCCGAAGGAGTGACTAATAAGATTTGAATCTGCATAGGACACGTTCTTTCTTCTCCTTTAACGGACATCGTAAATACGCGAAGTATGCAAGCGAAAAGAGCCCAAAAAGTATTCCGGAATTCGCATGAAAGAAGCGCTCGTACTTTTTTTTTAATTCTGGATCTTGATACACGTGCAACATCTTAACTTTTAGTTTCTTTTGGGCCGCCGCGTTAATATCGCGCGCGATGATGTCGGAGAAGTAACATTTTATCAGGGCGAGATGTACCGGGTTTTAATGGCGAACGCAGATTCGTAAGCTAGATACAATCGCCGCAAAGTTGTTTTCGTCCGGTTTGGCTTACGTAAACGCGTAATGAAGACCTTTGCGAAGCGGTGGACGGCGATAATTCATTTTAACGACGCCTTTTTATTGGAATAGGTTCCGCCACGTAATTTATTAAAATGGCCGACGCGTATTGCCGACTTTTAATATCCACGTGAACGTCCGGGAACAAATAAAACTATTTTCGGTGGCTTCCTAGGTTTTACTGCGACGCTCAGGATTTCGGTTTGTCACGGCTTAGTGGTTTCTTATTGTTTATTGTTACAGAGGCGTGTTCCGAAGCGGTTTACGCTTATGCATAAATGTTTTATGGTCGTTTCTATTCATTTATTTCAGCCTTTCAAAGAAAATACCTACCTATGAGTATCAGTGGAAAAGTTGTTTAAGCAAATGTTTTCGAATATGTTTCAAATAAAAAGATGAGTTACGATCCCATAAAATTTTATTCTACTTTTATATTTTAAGTTTATAACCACAATAGAATGTGGGGTAATTAATTCCGGAATTATTTAAGAAGTATTGAAATGCGAGGTTGTATTATTTTTATGTTCTGTGTAAAAAACGTCGTATATTTCCTGAAATATTGATTGCGGAAGTGTTGTTTCATGTTCTTGAAAATGCTTGGCAGTTATTCACACCGCAAGAACGGTGTCAGTTTAGTATATGTCTGACTAGTCACACACATTAGCTTGACGGAAAATGTTAAAATTGAAATTTTAAAAATAGAATATAGGACGCTTCTTTTCGGTTCGCGGTTAAAAAGTTTACAAGTTTTAATTTAAAACTGGTGGTAAACCAGGGCTGGTTCATTTCAAACGTGCATTAATTATGAAATAAACACTTATACAGCCTTGGCCAAAAGTATTAGGCACCTTACATTCATTGGAGTGGGGTAAAATAAAATTTCCTAGGTACAAAATCATAACAATTTATTAAAGTAATTAGTATTTTGTTGGGCCACCTCTAGCCTTAATCACTGCAGCTATTCTTTTCGGCAGAGTACTTATAAGTTTATGACATTCCTCTACGATAATATTATTCCATTCTTTCAATAACACGTTTTTTAAAATTGCTTTAGATGTAATTGGATGCTTTCTAACATTACGCTTTAGAATCCCCCACAAATGTTCTATGGAATTTAGGTCTGGGGATTGTGCAGGCCAATCCAGGAGGTTAATATAGTTTTCTTTAAACCACTTCATGGTAACTGCAGATTTGTGGCAGGGTGCATTTTCTGGTTGACACAGCATTTCTTCCATATTTGTATCACCAAACATCTTGGAAAATGATTGCCGCAATGTCGTTTCCAATACGATTATGTAAGTGTGGGAGTTCATTCGACCTTCACAAACAAACATTTCGCCTACACTGTCGGCTGTCATACAACCTCAGATTATTACATTGCCTCCCCCGTGTTTATCTGTTGGTAGCCGCATTCCGGAAGGTATTCTTCACCGATTCTCCGCCTCACGTAAGCTACACCAGGAATTCCAAATACCTTACAATTAATTAAAAAAACGTAGATTTTAAACAAACCGTATAGCTTTTTACTGGCGAAATATAGAAGATGCAAACGAATTCAAAATTATAAGTGATATAAAGCAAATATTACCTCAAAATTTGATCCGTCTGACCACACAACATTTGCCCAATCCTTCTCTGTAAAGTGTTGGTACTTTATAGCCCATTTCAAACGAGGCATTTTATTTTTTTCTGAAAGCCAAGGCTTCTTTCTTGCTTTACAGCCTTTCAAGCCAACTTCATTAAGTCTTCTTCTAGTCGTTCTGGCACTGATCGGTCTTCCGATTTCCTTGGATAAACTGGCAGCGAGCTTTCTTTCGATATTTAAGTGACTTTCGAATTAAATTTCGATCCTCACGGTCCGAAGTTATCCGTTTTCTACCTGTTCTTGTTCGGTTCGCATGTGATCCAGTATCCGCGTAACGTTTCGAGGCAAATTGCACCGCACAGCGCGAACGTTTAAGATTTTTGGCTATTTCTGTCTGTGTGTTGCCTTGTTCGTTGCAAGAACTGAATTCGTAAACGTAAATGCTCACTAAGTTCGTTCTTTTTAGGCATTAGCAAAAATGACGATATTCAAAATTATAATGAAATAAACATTATATTGGAAAGATCGTTCTTACTACAAGCGCTTATACAAGACTGCCTATTCACGGAACCACAATTGCGAACTATCATCTGCCGCATGTTTTACAATCGTTATAAAGTACTGTACATTATTTAAATTATCGTTTGCTATTGCCGACTATATGACAATAAAATTCTAAATATTTCTGTGTAATATTTTCGGAGATAAATTAGAAAATTAAGGGTGCCTAATACTTTTGGCCAAGGCTGTATATGACAATTTTAGAATCATTGACAGTAGTTTCAAAGGAAGCAAAATGAAGAGAACTGTTGAGAACAGGAAATCATAATCTACAGAGAAATCTCAGGCACTAAGTAGAAAGTCTTGTCTTAAAGTAATTTCTGGAAGGTTTGGTTTAAAAGGTGAAAATATTTTCCTGATATTAATTAGTTCTCTTTGATATTGAGTGATATTCGAACATACTGCTATGTTAAGAAATCTAAGACGTACTAGTGGACATGACATCCCATAATTCTACTTTATTTGAAAGATCCTTTTCGTATATTTCGTCTAAAATCTATAATACTATACCACGTGAACTGAGACCGTACCGTTAATTCTTTTAGAAAAAAATTAAAGGAACGCATGTTTTCTGTGCAGTAAATGGTTGGGTATTTGCATTCTGAGGCAAAGCTCTTTTCTTTATTATTTCTTTTTTTCATTCTCATGTTGCTAGACTATAATTTTTTAATTAGTATTACACTAATGAAATTAAGGTGATTCATACTACAAATGTAATCTGTTGTTGGTTAAGTGGCAGAGCAGCTTAGCTGAACTTCGCCAACAATTATTATTATTATTATTATTTTAATTTTGAATATTAATCGTTATTTTTTATTTCTTAAATTAAATTTTACATATTGAAGGAAAATGTTATTAATTTATATTTCTAAGCATAAGTAATTATCTATGAACGCGCAGAAGACCCAAAAGCGTTAATAATTTGTTTTTAATTGAGAACAAAAGAAAAGGGTTATGTCCTGAACCTAACGAAATCTCACGTATAGACGAATATGTACGTTATTAAAATATAAACAAATAAATTTGTCAATAACGACAACGTAATAATATGAATTATAAAAGCGTCTTAAACGAACTACGAAAGCTCTTACAATGACAGTATTTGCTTCAACAACATAAGTACGAAAATGTTTCTGATTTTGACCAGTTTTTTTTTTTTTTGCCTTCAGAAAATTCCTTTCTGCTAAAAGCTCTTGTAGATCGAATAACCGATTGAATTTTAAATTTCGCATTAAAGATCACTGTAGTTTACTTTATCTGCCATTAAAAAATGTTCGCTCCGAAGAAGAGAGTACAAGAAACGAGTTTGTAGAATTTATCGAGCGTACGGATTATAAACTCGGGACGTAATAAACGAGACGGCAATTTTTCTAGATCGGTTTATAAGAGGGAACAAGACGTAAAAGTGAAAATTCCTTCGGCGCCAGAATATCGAGATAGTAGTCAGCGCTTATATTTTATAGTACCGGGCACCGGCTGCGAAGAATGCAGAATACACTCACCGACAAACCGGCCTTAGCCGCCTGACTGTACTTTTATAGTTCAATTGCACAAAAACGAGCAATTACGGCCTTAAATGTGCGGTGGATCGCATCCAATAATTAGCTTAGGTATTGTTTGGACTCCGATCATTAGCTATTCAATATTCAAGTTAATTCCCTTCCACGTATGGTTTTTTTTAGTTTCCGGAATTCAGCGCCTACATAATACGACATCTTCGACAAACTATTCATTCAGGCGGCAATTAATTATTTAGATTAGCCACGGTTGTTTCCGTTTCGATGGGGCGTGTAAAATATGAAGGGCATACTTTATCGTTTAACGAAGCGGTTTTAGGTCTTCTATGGAGGAGAATTCGAAATGCTTCTAGCAGTTCGTTATTTCTAACGAACGTTGACGCACAACCCAATGGTTGTTATTTATACTGTGTATCAGAAAAACCAAAAGCTTCTACTTACAACGTCGTAAATATTTCGCTGAAGGTTTAGTAGTCGACCTACGCTTGCAAACTAATACAGTTTTCTCTAAAGGTTATGGAAACTGGATATCGTCAGTGTAGGGTAGAGAAGTTTGTTTCCCTATTATATCAACAACCATAATAGTAAGCATTGTGAACCCTGTTTTTAAAATTAAAATAAGTGGCATGTGATTAGGACGTAATATGGGTAAACTGTGTATCTCCTACAAAATAAAATATGTACTTCTAAAAATAGCATGTTAACATAAACTGTAAGATTCATGTTTGAACAGATATCATTTAATTAACCAAATGTTAATAACGTACTTTGTGGGAACCCGGATTCGTTATCTTGTTTGAGGAAATTATTTAAAGTAACTTTTAATAACAGCCAGATAACATTGTCTTTTTAAATTAATTTATTTTAAAAACAGCAACTGAATGTTAAAAAAAACTGGCTCACACTCACTCCTTTAGAGACAATACTTGCAGGATGTTATTAATAAATGTCGCAGCAATATCAACGCATTGTACTTATTATTGTTATTTCAGAAATAGATTTTAGAAAATAGATTTTTTTAGGAGAAAGCATAAATAAGTTTGTTAACAAAATATATTCCAAAAGCTTCATTTAACTCATAGCTGCCAAAAATTACAATTTAAACAACAAAGATAAAACCGTCGTTGTAATATTTATTTCTTCGTGTAAGTTAAATAAGTCATTTATTTCGTTTAATTAGCAGGTAATTTATTTTCGTGCTGCTGTTTGTTGATATCGTAAAATATTCTATTTTAGATCCTTTAATAATCCAGCAACTTAACCCATTACTTTCTATAATTAATATGTAATAGGAATAGATATGTAATACATCGACCTGGAAATCGAATAGTATTTAGACTTTCCCACCGCGGTTTCAGTTTACAATAGTTAAGTGTGTGTGAATTTTCGAATACCTTGCCTCGAAACAAACACGGTTTATTATATCCACACAATTTCATGCGTTGGTTGCATTTTTTTCAGCTACCCGACCGCACCTAACATAATGATCCCTGAAAGCAATTTCTGCGCATTGCGTCTGCAGAAACGCAAATTGGAATTGCTCATTCTTAACCTGCAATCACTGTCTGTTTACTTGGTCATTTTTGTTTGCCTTCGACGTTTAACATGCCATAAAAATACTCGCATTCTGATTAAAAATTTTCTTTCAGATTCCTGCAGAAAAATGATGCCATAAAATTGATCGTATAAGGTAAGATATTTCCAAGTAATATTTTATAATTCTTTTCTAGAATCAGTGGCGTGCCTGAAATGATTTGCTTAGAGCATTTCAGTTCAACCAACTCATTCTCGCGTGGAAGCTGTACTTTAACGTAAATATCATTACTTCCTAGAAGATAGATTATTGCGTTTTTACTCTCGCGGGGGTTATTAAGAAATGCTTGAGTGGCAAGCACCCGTTTGCTCGTCAATTTCGCTGGATGCATTCATTCATAATTGCTTCACAATTATACTTAGCCAGGCATCTATCGCAATTATTATGTCAATCAGTGCGATTAAAACCCTAGACATTTTGAAATGTTATTGCCAAGGTAATATAAACCGACGTAGCTAATTAAATTTATTAATTTTTTTGCCTTCCTGTCTGCGTCCAATGAATTTGTTACAGTTCACTGACTACAGACGGTCGGAAAAATTACGTTCGAGCTCTATTTATAACACGAAGTTATTATGCAGCTTCGGCTATGTATTTTGTACTGGCAGAAATAATAAATTAACATGTTTATTACAAAAGCGAAATTAGTTTTATTTTAGCAGCAAATAACTTTCAGTGTATAGGTGAAAAGAGTCATTAAATTCGATTTCGTTCAAGTTTTCAAATAAATGAAATAGTAAATATACCGGAAGTATAAAATGCACATGTTAGTTGATACTTTATGTTGATACTAGTTGGATAAAATCAAATAAACTTTTTATTTATTTATAAGAAAAAACCCAAGTGTTGAATAAAAATAAAACGTCCACCCGTCACTGGTAAAACCGGATATATAATTAATTAACGAAATAAACAAACGTTTTTAGTATTCTGGTCACCGGCAATTACATAAACTGCTAACAATTTACGCATCATGTTCTGCAGGATCTGTACTAAATATTTATAACTCGTATACGTATAAAGCATTGATCCTCTTTTAGAAACTCACCGATCGGTATCGTTTTACATCAATGTAACCTTCACATTTTTTTTTCGGTCCGTCTTTGAGGTACTCACTTAATAAATAACAAAAGGTCGGCAAATAACTAAAATAAAAAAAAAAGAAACGAGATTCTATCTCGTGCGCTCAATTTATTAAAAGATCACGACGGCGCGACGTCCAAAGCGTTTGCGTATTTTAATTATGTATTAAAAGCGACGTAAAATACTTTGCGCGTTTTTCATGCATCTCTAATTGTAAAAACCGCTTTAATTGCGACCGGCCGTGCCATGTAAACGACGTAATCGGAATCTGATAGAAGGGTTCGGGTAAATTATGTTGAATTCCTTCGTCCGGCCCGGTCTGGTATTGAACCTGTTTGCATAAAGTGGACTATGTGGAGGTAACACGCATGCGAGAGATGTTCCCATGACCCTGGTTGTATCGATGTTCACTGGTCATCTCTTCTACCAGTTTCTATGTAGCAGGTGGAATAATTTGGAATAAACACTACCGTCGAGAAATTTCATCACACTCCTTAAAAGACTTCGTAGAATAGCGAAATTAATGGGTGTTTTTAGAAGATGTTGTACCCATTAGTATTATGTACAACTGATGCTGAAAATAGATGAAACAGAGCAAAGCATAATTAATGCCTGATTTGAAATACTTGTGACGTTATACAGACAAGAAAATCCAAATTGCAACCCAATAATTGGATGAAATGGACTGTGAAAATACCAATAAATATGGAAGTCTTTAATGATCACTCTTCTGTATTTATAATGTAATCATTAAAGCAAAAACCGTCTATTTAATTAATCTTATACATCATGATACAGTGTGTTTCGCAACTTCGTGAAAAAAAAAATGGCGTGTTGGACATGAGAGGTGTGCATAAATGCATCTGAATAAAAACGGAAATAAAAACAAAATAAAACTTACCCTCAACTGGTAACGCATTGACAAATGTTTAGAATCTCTGGTTCAATGCCGGCTGAGTCACAATAAGTGTTCAGAATTCCTTCCCTCGGCCGCTCGTAAACACAAATCTGCCCGGCGAAGTAATGAAGTAATGAAGTTACGAAACACCTGTATTATAGACTATAAGAGGCTGTGATTCTTTGTTCATCATAAAGTAAGCGATTAAACTTTCTGACTATATTTTATACAACTTCGAATGGCGAAGGGTTCAAGCGTTATAAAAGAGGAATTCTGTTTGAAATGAAATGTGTACATGTGCAGCAGTTGTGTTTACAATTCGTATGTAACGTCTGCCATCCCGTTTCTTGACTGGTGCTTCCAGTTTTTATATCTTTTGTTCATAATCTGTAACGTGAAACTTTGACATAATAATCGAATCCTTTTAATTGTTTATCTTTGATGATAGATGAGATTAATATGAGAGCGTGTCGAAAAATGAATCAGACGAAACTATGATGAATAAAGACAAGAGTCTTGAATCCGTTCTGAAAATATTTTACTTGTTATTTATTGTCATTCTATTTCTTGTACAAAATTTGCGCCAATTCCTGTAATAGTATTCAGAATAAGAAATTGTTTGGGCTACAAATGAGGTTTGAAGACAGAAGACATAACTTTTGATTGGATTTTGCTGCACTTTGCCCCAAAGTTTAAATTGTTTAAGAAATTGAAATAGTATAGTTTAAAACGGCCTTAATTGATGAACTGGAATAATTCAATAAAAATTCTAAACTAATTTCTAAATGGAGAGAGTTAAGATTTAGCAACATTTCATAATAATTTGTATCTCTTAAGAAAGTCTTCTATTTCTTGTTGTGTTCTGAAAACATAGAATTACATACAACCTTGGCCAAAAGTATTAGGCACCTTATATTACCTCCTTTATCATGAAAATCTGTTGAAGTGGGGTAAAATAAAATTTCCTAGGTACGAAATAATAACAATTTATTAAAGTAATTAGTATTTTGTTGGAGCACCTCTAGCCTTAATCACTGCAGCTATTCTTTTCGGCAGAGTATTTATAAGTTTATGACATTCCTCTGCGATAATATTATTCCATTCTTTCATTAACACGTTGTTGATGTAATTGGATGCTTTCTAATGTTACGCTTTAAAATCCCCCACAAATGTTCTATGGGATTTAGGTCTGGGGTTTGTGCAGGCCAATCCAGGAGGTTGATATTGTTTTCTTGAAACCCCTTCATGGTAACTGCAGATTTGTGGCAGGGTACATTATCTTCTTGATACAGCATTTCTTCCATATTTGTATCACCAAACATCTTGGACAATGATTGCCGCAATGTCGTTTCCAATAGGTTTATGTAAGTGTGGGAGTTCATTCGACCTTCACAAACAAACATTTCGCCTGCACTCTCGGCTGTCATATAATCTCAGATCATTACACTGCCTCCCCTGTGTTCAACTGTTGGTACCCGCATTCCGGAAGGTATTCTTCACCGATTCTCCGCCTCACGTAAGCTACACCAGGAGTTCTAAATACCTTACAATTAATTAAAAAAACGTAGATTTTGAACACACCGTATAACATTTTACTTGCGAAGTGTAGAATATGTAAACGAATTCAAAATTACAAGTGATATAAAGCAAATATTACCTCAAAATTTGCTTCTTAGGACCACACAATATTTGCCTAATCCTTCTCAGTAAAGAGTTGGCACTTTATAGCCTATTCCAAATGAGACTTTTTATTTTTTTCTGAAAGCCAAGGCTTCTTTCTTGCTTTACAATCTTTCAAACCAGCTTCATGAAGTCTTCTTCTGGTCGTTCTGGCACTGATTGGTTTCCTGAGTTTCTCGGATAAACTGGCAGCGAGCTCGGATGAAGTTTTCTTTCGATTTTTAAGTGACTCTCGAATTAAATTTCGATCCTCACGGTTCGAAGTTATCCGTTTTCTACCTGTTCTTGTTCTGTTCGCATGTGATCCAGTATCCACGTAACGTTTCAAGGCAGATTGCACCGCACAAGGCAAACGTTTGATACTTTTGGCTATTTCTGTCTGTGTGTTGCCTTGTTCGTGCAAGAACTGAATTCGTAAACGTAAATGCTCACTAAGTTCGTTCTTTTTTTGCAGCAAAAATGACGTTACTCAAAATTATAATGAAATAAACACACTGGAAAGATCGTTCTTACTACAAGCGCTTATACAAAACTGACTACCTATTCATGGAACCACAATTGCGAACTATCATCTGCCACATGCTTTACAACCGCTGTAAAGTGCTGTGCATTATTTAAATTATCGTTTATTGTTGCCGACTATATGATAATAAAATTCCAAAGATTTCTGAGTAATATTTTCGGAGATAAATTAGAAAATGAAGGGTGCCTAATACTTTTGGCCAAGGCTATAGAATTTTATTACATACCTACATCATTTTAATTATGATTAATTTTCTTATTCTACAAAAGAAATAAGCATGACCTGCGGCTAGTTGG
Source organism: Serrognathus titanus (assembly GCA_039766575.1). NCBI lineage: Eukaryota > Metazoa > Arthropoda > Insecta > Coleoptera > Lucanidae > Serrognathus > Serrognathus titanus. The sequence continues at coordinate 8,235,582 of CM077912.1, forward strand.
AGCGTTGAAGGTAATTACGTTTCTATTTTTTTTAAATCTCTTCAGATTGAAGTTGTAATTGTATTATTTCGATGGAGAATTTTCTATTTCTACGAAATAAATAACTTCCTGTTGTTAGGTATGTTATGTATTGTCGATAAAAATAGAAAGGTTAAAACAGAGGTGTATTGAAATCATGACATTCAAGAGAACAATTGTCATTGTGTTCCAGAAAGCTTTATAAAGATTTTTTCAATTACTTCAACAAAATTTTACTACCCAGTGAGTAGTTATATTTCTGCGCAAAATAATTTCACATACATATATTTGCGAGATATAACATGACAAGCGTGTACGTTTTTTTCTAATTCGTAAAGCTTTGATTAATTTACCGTACATCTTTATCTTTAAGCCTCATCCATCATCTTGTATCTTTTGATAGTTGGTAAATTGAAAAACATGACGCTTCGTGTAATTCATCTCGATTTTCTTAGTGTTTATGACTATGGAAACAAGAAACAGACTTTATCATAATCATTCCCTCTGTTGATGCGAAAGCTCTGCTTCGTGTTCTTAAAGGTGGTGTTTTCAGTTTAATTTTACGTAGATATTTTGCAATCTGCCTGAAATACGTGAGTACACACAATAACAAAAATAAAAAGCCACATACTTCTTAACCAAACAATTTATCATTACATCATTAGCATTTAATTTCGCTGGACATAAACCTTAATTAGTACGGACAAAGTGACCCAGCTATTTTCGTTAAAGCTAAATTACCCATCGAGGAGCAAGTGTTGATAATTAGAGGTAAAAAAACGGCCACTCCATTTATTAGGTTGGGCCAACAAAGCGAACACTTGCGTCGTTCATAAATTCAACAGCACAGGTAAGCAATTTCGATAGAGGTATTAAAAGTCGCCCCGCCAGACAAAACAAATCGGTCGAAATATGTTTCCAGTGCTTTTATTTTCGTTTTTTAGTTCGTCGTTCTATTAACGTTGGTAATCTTTTCGCGTATTTCTCAGAGGATTTAATCGCCGGTCATTTAAAACCACTTAGCTCCAGTTTTCCAGACGGACTATAAATAACAGACGGGCAGAGTTATCTAACTTTCTATTGTATGCATGTGTATTCAAAGTAAGCTTAAATTTATTTGGTATGTGGGTCACGTGCTTTTTTTTAGCAAATGTTTAATTTATTTTAAGATTACATATTCATTATTTAAATGTTTGCAGATTAAATATATACATTTACGTAATGCATATAATTTGGTCTTCATCATTCTTTGATTTAGATACTATTCAAATTTAGAGAGATTGTTTATTTCTACTTAATTGTAAACAACCTCTGAGAATTAATTATCATAAGACATAATTATATCGGTGATTTCTCTGTTAGATTAAAATTCCAACAAGAATTCTATCTGCTCTTGTTGATTTCCGCCAATTAAACGCCAAAGTCTAATCGATCTCATTTACAGGTAATTATGCAGGTAACGTTTAAACTGAAACGTCCTCGTATGCCTGCGTTCAGTGCGGAATTTAAATGATCGTTTAAGAACAAATCGCTTGATTAACTAGGCTAACGATTCCGTGCTTTAATTTGATCTTTTTTGGTTCTGCGCTAGCGTTCTAATCTTTAGATTTTTTTAAGACTTATGACGTCATTAGTGCTGAGCGCGCAAATTGTAAAGAAAAACGTAAATATGATTGATATTCCGGTCGTGCGTTGAGATCAGATATTTTATTAATGAGCATCGCGTGATTCTAATGCTTGCCCATCAAATACACATTGCGAATCCTCAAGGTACAATTTCAGGAATTACTGGCGCAAATCAAACCATTAGTGGTTGGTTAACTCTGCTTGAAGCCTTTTTAATTTCATACGATTTTCCTCACGATTTAATCCTTGATATCCTTTTAAAGATAGAGTATTTTGCACATACTTTGAAGCAATGTGCAAGTTTCCTGATGTGCAGTTTTGATTAATAAATTCATCAATAATTATGTGATTTTAAAAAAAAGGAAGTACGAGTGTTCATCAAGTATCTACCTAACTAGATATACTTTTATGTTTCTTTGGCGGAGAAATCTGAGTGGGCGTATGAATACATCTACTTAATAAATTATACAAGGAAATTAGTTTTGTTTGTTCGTGTAGTATTAGTCCACAACAAGGTTATAATTTATATCAGGTAATCGGTTAATAAATTTTAAGACTTCGTTCTTTTTTTTTCTTTGGTAAACTTTCTTTTAATACAGATGTTCACATAATGAATTAAAATAGTCATACAGGACTTTCTTTTGGCCTTGGGCTTCCGTTGGTGAGATAGCCTAATTGTGAAAATCTATGAAAATTTATGCAACTTGGGAAAAAAGAATAAAACATTATTAATAATAAACCATCAATTAAAACGTGACATTAATAATATCCAAGCATGTGAAGAGATACTTGATACAGTTGTTCACGTCGGCGTGTAATGTAAGTCGAGCCATAATTTCGCCATAAATCATAACGTGCAGGTAACTATTTGATAGGCTGTCAATGCGTGGCTCGAAGCTGCTGCATTTATGTACTTTCAGTTTTGCGAAACAAGCGTGACTCGACTGCAAAAATCGCAGATAAAGCCCGTTTTATATGCGTTAATCGGCTGAAATTTGGCGCGACGACGAAATTGAATCTGGCTAATGAAGATGCACCGGCAGAGGCCCTGGCGCTTGTTGTCCAAAATATGACACCTGCTTTTCGTACACAACAAAACTCTGATAACATCTGGGAACCTGTTTTTAATCATTGCGTGAATTGCCCTAGTGTACATTCGTAAAACGAATTCGTTTTTCTTTCAACAATGACCGTCTGTTGTCGCAATCTACTTTTTAATAGGTGCTAATTTGTGAAGTAGAATTCGTACCTGCTTTATTGGCTCTTGCATTATTTTTTAATAATTTTATAAATAGATTGGCTTTGCGATGAATCATTAGATTTTCGTACATTCCATTTTAATTTAAATTGTGCAGTATCACATGGTAATTATACCAAAAGTTAGATTGTATCAAGAACTTCCTGAAGAAGTAGAACGTGTTCTATTTCCAAACAACGTTTAGAGTTCAAAAATTTCTTCTTCCATATATTATTGTAGAAATTGAATCAAATTTTGAAGTCTACGAGAACTAGGTAGTCTAAAATATTTTATAAGAATGTCTCAATTAAATTTCATCGTGTTCAAAGTTGTCGTAATGAAAAACAAAAAATAACAAAACAGGAGAGCAAATCAGATGCGTAATTTGCCTACTAGGAAAGTTGAACACGTTGGCCAAATTTAAATTGGCATTGAAATGCCTAATAGCTTATGCTCTCCGGGTACAAATTATTTTCCTACGGACGAACATCTTTTATTTAATAAATGATTTATTCATCACTCTTAATATTGTGTTATCATGAATATAAATAAGTTACCTACCTAATTCTTGCAAAGGTAGGCGAAAAAATATTTTAGGGGCAGAGTACCTCGCCTAATTAAATCTTTCTACTGTAGGCTGCATTAATTCAAATTTAATCTAATTTAGAAATTTCAGAACAACCGCAAAAAATTAAATTCTAATTTTAAATATTTAATTTTATATGCAGCTAACGATACGTAACATTATTTAATTGGAGCACGAAATAGCTTCGTTAAAATTCAGAAAAAAAATTAAATTAAGATAAAAAAGCGTACTTCATACTTCAACTTATTTCCTCTTGTAATTTAAAATCAAGCAAGCGATCGATGATGTTCTTTTGAATCTTAAAAATAAAAAGACAAGCCTATTCAATGGAGATTTCAATGCTCCGTAAAGCAACCGAGTTGTACCAGAAAATTCTTTGCGTGCCTTTGATTCTTAAAAAAGTATTTGTATTTAATGAACATTTAGTTCAAAATAAAATCTCAATTGTAAAGAATATTCTTTCTTTAAAATGAAAAAAAAAAAAATTTTACAAATAATACCAACTTGTATCTTATAGCGATTTTGATTCATCTGTACCGATTGCACTCAGTGTATTTGAATCTTCTTTTAATGTCATGCAATAATACGAGATGAAGATATTCTGAGGGCGCAATAGTGCAGTCAATCGAAAACGCGTTAGTTATCAATTTTTTTTTGTTGTATGTTATAAAACTGAGTAATAAAAAAATTATTACATTGAGTGTCTGAAACAAATGTTTGCAGCTCCTATATACGAGGGTTAAACTGAATTTATTGCGAATAAGAAAATCTAGTAGGCCGTGAAAAACAAAACATGCAGTGTTATTTAGAACTCTCTTTTGAAGTGTAGTTGTTGAAGTTACTAATTTTTTAAAATGATATTACAAGTAAAAAAATGGCATTAACCAGAGAGCATTTTCGAACCATGATTTATTATGATTTTAAAAAAGGTTTAAGCGCTTATGAGTGCAAAAACAGTTTAGATTCGGCTTTTAGTGAACAAGCACCTTCCCTGGCTAAAATTTACCGTTGGCATAAGGAATTTGAACGGGAAAGGAATTCTGTTCGGCATCAAAAAGGAGCTCCTACCGCCGTTACCGACATAAACATTGCTGCTGTTAAAAAATTAATTGAAGACAGTGTTGCCAACCGGTAGGAGTGAAATATCGCCACAATCAGAAACGAAAGTCGCTAATTTCGTTACCAAAACCTAAGAAAGTCGCCAAATGGTCGCTACTTGACTTACATAATAAAAATGGACAAATAACGGTTTTTAACAATTTCATTACAGGTGTATTAGTTTCTAAATATTTGTCGTATTTAACATTAAATAAAATTCAGTAACAAATGATATTTTTTTTTGAAATTGAAAATAAGAAATCCATTCTACTTTCGGCTAATGGGAAGCACGAAATTGTTTCTGTTTTGATTGACGGGTTGCTTTTTCTAAAACCTTCAGGGGTCACGATTTAAAATGGGCATCCTGTATAATACGAATGCGCTCCACAATTTCTCAAAGTTTCTATTAAAAATGACTCTTGCGTATGTTTTTAAAATTATCGATTGCGTTATTCAACAACGCCATCTGTTGAAACTTGCCAGTAGTCTTCTTTTCATTTGTTTCTGTGGGAGTGATTCACTGGTTTTGTAAAATCGATAGTCTTTTGTTCTTATTAGTTTTTTAATATTAATAAATTAAAAATTCGCTTGTTTTTTTTGTTTTTGTTATTATAATTTTTGAATTTGATTATTTTTGAATTTTTATTATTTTGTTTTCATTGTTTCTCACCATTCTTCCCAATATTAAAAAAAAATTATCATAATCTAATGAATTGCGCTGGAAAACCGACCATCTTTTCTTCAACTTTAATGTATTTCTTACGACTTTTCTACTTTTTTTTTAATTTATAACCCACCCAATTTTGAACTAATTTTAGATTCGTAAAAAATAGCTATTTTTGGTTCAATCCGCGGCAAGCGCCGCTACGTCGCTACGGGCTTTAAAGTGTGGTTATTGTAGGGACAAATTGCTACGATTGGCAACACTGATTGAAGAGAACGATGAAGCTACTTATGCAATATTAGAGCATCAACTCAAGATTGGATCCTCAGCTGTTAGAACAATCATACACGATCACCTGCATTTAAAAAAGTGGTTAGTCGTTTTATGCCGCAGCCGCTTTCTGACTTCTAAAAAACAGAACGTGTAAGAATTTCCCATGCAACTTTAAATTTCTTAAATAATGGCAGACCCAATATTTTTTTAAAATAGTGACAAGTGACGAAACTTACATTCCCTTCGTGGAATTCCAGACAAGGGAATTATGCTGCACCATGATAATGCATCGTCCTATACGGCAGCTTTAACTCTCTAGTTTTTGGCTAAAAAAAAAATATAAAAGTAACAGAACATCCGCCGTATTCACCTGATTTAGCAATGTGCGACTTTTGGCTATTTTTTGGGCTTAAAAGGAATTTGCGGGGTAGAAGGTTTTCGTTTTCGAAGAAGAGATGATGCCGCACTACACGCTTATTTTGAAGGTATTCTGAAAGATGATTAGTTGGGAGCTTTTGAACAGTGGAGAGAAAGAATGGTCAAGTGTATCATTGCTGAAGGGAATTACTTCGAGCATCTTAAAAAAATCCTAGAAAATATTAACTGACTAATATTATTTTCAATAAATTCGGCTTGACCTTCGTATTACGTGAAACAATTTTTTTGTATGGGGCTCAGATTTTGAATGAAACACAACTGGAGTGTTGTTTCGAATAATATCATATATCAGGGTGCCAAATCGCCACAGCTTTCGATAATGGCTTGAACTGTGCGACCGTTGTCGCGCAACAATTTTGGTTCTCCATGAATTCGTACGTTTTCCTCTAATGGTCTGCTTCGGGTTTTGGTTCATCCTTCCGTGAACCTCTCCATTAATTTAGATCATTTTTCCACATATTGAAAACGATCACCATTAACTTTCCAGAAAATTTTTCGTCTTCTTTGAGTGGAGAGTCCTTATGAACTCATTGCATCGATTCCTGCTTTGTGGGAAGATCCTAAAGGAATACTCTCTAAAGAGGCCAAACGTTTTTCACAAATTTCTTGTTTCGTCAGTGTCTACCCTGGTTTTGGATCGCCCTTCTGTGAAGCTCCCCATTAATTGTGGATCATTTTTCCACATATTGAAAACGGTCGCCACTAACTTTCCAGAAGACACCTGAGTTTTTGCCTTCTTTGGAGGTGGAGTGTCCTTATGTACCCATTACATCGATTCCTGCTTTGTGGGAAGATCCTAAAGGAACACTCTCTAAAGAGGCCAAACGTTTTTCACAAATTTCTTGTTTCGTCAGTTTCTACCCTGGTTTTGGATCGCCCTTCTGTGAATCTCCCCATTAATTGTGGATCATTTTTCCACATATTGAAAACGGTCGCCACTAACTTTCCAGAAGACACCTGAGTTTTGCCTTCTTTGGAGGTGGAGTGTCCTTATGTACCCATTGCATCGACTCCTGCTTTGTAGGTGGATCCCAAAGGAACATCCTCTAAAGAGGCCAGATGTTTTTTGACAAATTTCTTGTCTCGTCAGTTTCTAACTTGGTGTAAGGGGTTTGACGATCCATCGTGGAATCTTTATTCGTCGATTTGACAGCAGCAAACTGATGGTTTCCTCAGTTCTTACGAGAACCAGTTTTTTATGTTCTGGGGTCACCCTGAATTGAGTCGTGGCCTCATCCAAACCAGTTGAACCAAAGTTTTCCTTGGAAATAAGATGAACGTCAATAAGGAACCCCTGGGACATTCTCTCCTGAAACTTTTGGTTCATGTCCATCTTTATCACTGCGCGATGCTCCAAATTACTTTCACTCATCGTGAAATCTGCAAAACAACGAAATTTCGTCAAAGTAGTATTTGATAACCAAGAAATTTTTTTATACGACGTCATTTTCATGGCCATTAAAAGAACGGCCTTGCATATAAAAGCTTTGGCTCCTTCTTCTTTGCAAATCTTTCAGTTTGTTAACTAAAAGCTGGCCTATTAATTTTGGTTATTTAATTACATAAAGTTATTTAATAGCTTCAGCAACTATGTTTAACATTTATGTAGTTTATTTAGCCGAAAAATGAATTACAATAATATTTGTGTATAAAAAATTTTGCAAGCACGAATGTAACGTTGCTTTTATAAATTGTGTTGATTAATGGATCAGTGTATGCAGAATGTATTTCGCACAGTAAATTTTGTAATAAATTCTGTAGTTTGGTGAAAATTTACGAGTTGTTTCTGCCGAAAATAAAATGGAACAAAAAACTCGATCCTCGATATCGTCAGCAATGGCGGAGTAAGTTTGTAGGTATTTTGAATGATGATTGGTTGGGAGCTTTTGAACAGTGGAAAGAAAGAATGCTCAATGCTGAAGGGTATTACTTCGAGCTTATTTATTTAAAATAAAATCCTAGAAAATATTAACCGTGTTTTTTATTCTCAACTTGACCCTCGTATAAAAGCAATTCTTGCCTTATATCAAACTGCATAAATGCACGGATTAACACGTCCCATAAATCAACATTCTGACGTGCATTTATTTGATATTTTACGCAGCTGGAAAAGAAATAAGATGATGTGCATAAATAAGTTGCTTTCGCTACGCTTACTGCATTTATTTGACCGCTTGATCTCATTGTGCTTCGTTACAGTGCGATACAACTCGGTGGTGATGTTAAGCCAAAAAAAAAAGACTTGAATCAATCTTTATTTTGTGTGCTTCATTAGGAAGCAGTAACAAGAAGGAATTTGGGCTATCGCACGTACGAATTCCAAGTACGTGCGATAGCCCAAATTCCTTGCAATGTCATCGGCTTTCCAAACATCCGTTTTGATTTGTTTGCGTCTATTAATAGACATTTTTAGAATATCAAGTGAGAGCTAATTCATGTAGATTGAATGAGTTTCTTTGGTTTATACGCCGCGTGCAAAGACGTAAAGTTCTGTGTGAAATTTATGGGCAAATATCGGTTTTACTGTTTGTCTTTAGCATTTGTGAGACGTCCTGTACAAACAGTATAAAATTTGACAGACATTTTTTCTACTCAATACTTTCATAATATTAATTTGATCTCAGTTATGTAATGTGTTGACTTGACAGGAGAACCTCGGCGCATCTGCTAATGACTTTGTATAAATATTTGTCAAATCTGCATAAGACTGTTTTCTTAATTTTTTTCTTAATTATTATAATTATTCAAATTGTTTTCATTTTTGGTTTTATTGATGCAAAAATTTTTAGTAGTTAAATGGCGAGGATATTTTTCACATTCCAATAAGGAAGCTTGGCTTTACTGTTTATGAGTGCTTGTATGTACTGTTCACGAGAACTTGTTCGAAAATATTTAATTTCATTTTTTGAAAACAAAAACTGGAAATTCAACACGCGATCAAGTGCGAGTGACCTTAATTTGCGATGTTCTACAATCACCAGTTGGAAAACCTCCTCCTCCTCCTCCTTCTCTGTACCAGACGTATTAATCACGTAGCGTTTCATCGAAAAGTTTAAATTTGTTTTGCCGTGGCAAAAACAACAAACGGACCGCCAAAATCCATAACCATAAGTTGTTAAATCAATAAATGTGTGTGCGAGTTAATTTCGCTCTATCAATTTTATTGTGTTTTTACAAGCAGTACTGGCTTTTATTATCTCAGACTTATACTGTGTTTTCTACATGTTATAATCTAATCGATGTTGAATTTTCACGGCGATACGTGATCTCGAAATCCGGAAAAACCCATTAAATATGTGAAGTGAATGGCCCTCGGACATCAGCCGAGTAAGTTTTTGCGCGGTATTTCTTTCATTGTACAAGTATACTAGCGTATCCAAATATATCACTCCTTAATTAACACAATATATAATCACATATTTGTGCCCTTTTTCTACTTTTTTCCACATTCTATCACCTTGTACCTTCCGTGGTCTATGTTTTTTTTTTTTTTTTTTTTTTCTTGTCTGTGGTTAGTCACCGCGACGGACCCCGCTGGTGCAGAAAAGTCTATCCTGTATTTCCCTCCAATCTTTTTTTTTTTATATTTAATCATAATTCATAATGATCAATTGCGCATGCTGTAATAAAGCCACTGAGCCACACCGTGCTATAGTCTGTTGTGTCTGTAAAAATAGTTACCTTATTGACTGCGTTGGAATTAATAGTACCATTGCTCGTCAAATTCGTTCTGACAGTAGCATAACTTGGTCCTGTGATAATTGCAAGAATGTCAGCAGCGATATTAACAGCTTAAAAGCGGCATTAATTGCCCTACAAAATGAAATTGCTACGTTGAAGTCAGCACTGAATCCACCTACCGCTAATTCTATGTCATTATTTGATATGGAGAAAGTAGTACAGGAAGTATCGGAAAGGGAAAAACGCAAGAATAACTTAATTCTATATGGTAGCCACGAATCACCGGATGCTCATTCTAAAAAAGATCAAATTGATAAGGATATGGAGCTTATCAATTCTATTCTGACAACTCTTAATGTGCAAGATATTGTAACATCAACAACTCGCCTGGGCAAGTTTGATCCTACTAAGGTCAACCGTCGTCGGCCGATCAAAATTCATCTGAACTCTGAAACTGGTGTTGCGTTGGCTTTGCGAAATAGTTCAAAGCTTAAGAATTCCGCTTGGCCAAATTTATCTTTATCCCGAGATCGAACTCCAATGCAGTCGGAACTTTATAAAACTGTAAAAGCTGAATTACAACAGCGAATTGATGGAGGTGAAGCAGGCCTTCGCATAAAATATAAGTCTGGCATCCCGACCATCATTAAAACGAACCAGGAAAACTAAATACGCCCAACAGTAATGTAGAAGGCTGGTTAAGGATTTATTACCAAAATACCAGAGGCCTTCGTAGTAAGACACACCAATGTTATTGTTATAGTTCTGTCTGTGAATATGATTTTTTTGTGTTAACCGAAACGTGGCTTAACGAGTCGATATTTAGCAGTGAACTCTTTTCTGACTCTTTTGTAGTTTACCGGTGTGACAGGAAATTTGAAGTTGTAAATCGTGTTACTGGTGGAGGTGTATTATTTGCCTGTCGTAAAGAGTTTCATTGCGAAATGTTAGACACTTCTCGATTTGTATCTATTGCGCCGCTAATCGACTTCATAGTTTGTAAATGTTCATTCGTTACTAGTAGCATATATTTTGTTTCTATCTACGTGCCTCCGGATACTAGTATTGACGATTTGAACGCGTTTTTTGATTATTTGGCACTTATACTTTCTGATCACAAAGTCATCCTTATCGGCGACTTTAACATTCCACAAGTACCTATTGGCTCCGCACGTAGTTCGAAGTATGAATCCTTAAATAATTTCTCAGCGCTACTCGATCTTACCCAGTTTAATAAAGTGCTAAATCATCGTGGTGTGTTGCTTGACCTAATTCTATCCAATGTCGATTTTAATATAACTGTCCATCGCGACCCCATTCCATTTGTTCCAGAAGATGTTCATCACCCGGCTCTACTGATAGAGGCAAAAATAACCCCGGGAATTCGTCAGGCTCCTTTTCCAACTAACAATAACAGGCGTTATAATTTTCGTAAAGCAAACTACCCGTTATTGTACGGTGACATCCTTAATGCAGATTGGACCGAGTTAAGCCATTACGATAACATAGATGAATGTGTGAACGCTTTTTACAATAAGTTGTATTATTGGTTCGATAAAGCAATACCTTTGCATTCCCACTGTTCTAAAAATACTTCTTTCCCTCTGTGGTTTACGCACGAGATTAAGCAATGCCTGAAACTTAAACGATTTTATCACAGTAAGTGGAAATTGACTAATCGACTTTGTTACTACGAAGAATTTAAAAGAGTTAGAACACTTACTAAGAATTTAATTAAAACAGCTTATGAGGCATATGTAAACCAAGTCGAATCCCAATTAAAATCAGACCCCAAGTACTTTTGGCAATATGTACATTTAAAAAAGGGCGTATCTCGCATACCTCCGCTTATGCACGACGATGATTCTCAGTATAATAATCCTAGTGAAATTGTTAACATGTTTGCTAGACATTTTTCCAGTGTGTATTCCCCCTCTTTAAATATTCCTCATAACAGCACGGCTGATTTTGGTATTTTAAACGACACATTTTTCATAACAAATGTCACCGATAAGGATATTCTGGAGAGCATATCTAGAACTAAAAATAATTTAAGCTCTGGCGAAGATCAAATTCCCTCGTTTTTCATAAAAGACTGTCGTCAAGCACTAGTTGTTCCCCTGAAAATTATTTTCAACTTAGCCTTAAATACAAATACTTTTCCTTCCATCTGGAAAGTTACTCGAATAAGCCCTATATATAAAAAAGGAGATTCCTCCGATGTAAGAAATTACAGGCCAATATCTATATTGTCCAACATCTCTAAAGTGTTTGAGCAAATTATCTACACTAAAATGTATGTACAGGTATGCTCGAGGATTTCTCCCGTCCAACACGGTTTCATACAACGAAGGTCTACTACCACGAATCTAGTTTGTTTAACACAAGATATCAGCACTGCTCTCGATTCATTGATGCAAGTAGATGTCATCTACACTGACTTTTCAAAAGCTTTTGATAAAATTGATCATAATATTTTGATGCTAAAGCTGAAATCTTTTGGTTTAAGTCCGAATCTTTTGGAGTTTATGAAGTCCTATCTCAGCAACCGAATAAACTTCGTGTCGTATAATGGGCATCGATCCGATGAGTTTGTTGCTACTTCTGGGGTACCTCAAGGTTCTAATCTCGGACCCTTGCTATTTATACTATTTGTAAATGATTTGTTTGATTCACTTAATTGCTCTTCTTTGGCTTATGCAGATGATGTCAAACCCTATCAAAGTATAAATAATATCCAGGATGCTATAACATTACAAAACAATTTAAACTTACTTAATGATTGGTGCGTGCGTAATAACTTGCATTTGAACGTTGACAAATGCTTTGTTGTACGTTATACTAGGAAGAAGAATAAAATAGAATTTGCTTACAATGTTGAAAATCACGCCCTTTTACCATTGTCTTCAATTAAAGATCTTGGGGTTATCTTTGACGATCAACTAAATTTTAGGGAACATATCTCTTCCATCTGCCTCTCAGCCTCTAAAGTTCTAGGCTTTATTATACGCAATACAAAGCAGTTTTCTGACCTTCGAGTATTATACTCTCTTTATTATGCTTTAGTGCGGAGCAAGTTGGAATACGCCTTGGTAGTCTGGCAGCCTTTCTATACATGTCATCAGATACAGCTTGAGCGTGTCCAGAGACGTTTCCTAAAATACGCTTCTTACAAGAAGTATAATACATATCCCGAGCGAAATGTTGAGTATCGTTCATTAATGCTTGAACATGGCTTTGAATCCTTGCAGGCACGTAGAGAGAGATTTGGGGCGATGTTCTTACATAAGCTCCTAAACTATAAAATTGATTGTTCATACCTTCTTGGCCATATTAATTTTTTTGTACCTCGGACTTCGTCTAGAAGTAATAATACTTTCTATAGTAGAACATGTAGAACTAATGTTATGAAAAGAAGTCCTGTCGAACAAATGTGCACGAGTGCAGACAAATATTATGATGATATTTTTGCAGGCCTCAGAAATGCTCTATGGTCCTCGTTTTTTTGATTATTTATTATATTTCTTACTAGTTTAAGCTTAAGCCAGTATTTGGTATCTAACTTTATTATTATTTAAGTTTATTATTATTAAGTCTTTTCGCACACATGTAAATACATGTATTGTTGTTGTTGTGTCTGTTTGGTTTTATAACTGTTGGGCGCAAATAAACCATTATTATTATTATTATTATTATTATAACCATATGCAGCGCATCGCGCGCCGCAATATTTTAGTGACAAATGCCTCTCGAAAAGTAATAAATTGCGCGAATAAAAAAAGGAACAAGGACTATGTTAACTCGCTCTTCTCGAGTCCGCTTTCTGCGGGATGCTTTAGTTTTTATAAAAAGCGCTGCCTGGAAACGATCAATGCATATTTTTGTAAGGGCCAAGTTGCATTCTCAGACAATATAATTACGGTATTGAGAGGTTTTGTGAGTACGTGGATTTATGTTCTTGATTTACAATTTCTTTTTTTTTTCGCGAAAGGAACTCGATTGTTTGCGACAGGAAAAAAGCACCGGTGCCTTGCGTTATGTTGAGAAATACTTAGACATCTAATAAAAATTAACGACTTCATTATGAGACCTTGCATTGATTTTCATTGAGTACATACATTCAACGTAGGTAGTATTATTACATATAAACGGTTGCAGGTAATTGCACAGTTTTTTTTAAAGCGCAGTTTCAACATAAAACTCGTTTACGTCATATGATCAATGCAATTCAATTTACGCGTAAATACATTAATAAAGTAGTATTTCGTTCGTGCACATTTAGAAATCTGGAGTTAATCCCAACTCCTTTTTGGTGTTCCCTGACGTCCTTCCGTTTCTGGTGTTAAAATAAACGGAGTTAGGACATTTCACTTTAAAACGTGTTAATGTTGTCTTCAAAAGTGGCATTTTAATTCATGGGGTAGTGATTTCTACCTTTCCAGGAGTTAATATTAGAGACTTAACTTCTGAGATAGTAGTCTATATTTTATCAAATACAGTCAGTTGGAGACTGTATGGGGAAAGGGAAAGGAACTAAGAATAAATACAATTCGCGCTACAATCTTGTTCACTAATGGACCAGTCATCACTAATCAGCATGGAACAAAAATTTTTGGCAAAGCAACAATTTTGTCCATCTCCTCTCCGGGGCTTTGGATGGATCGTTGTCCTTTTATATTTTTTCTGTCGACGTTTCGCCGCATAAGAATTTGTTTTAAGGAAGACAAGAAGAAATTGTGATGTCGCCAGCGGAAAATTATGACGAGTAACGAAGTTTAGCCGAAAGTCACAGAGAAAAGGAGAATCTATTTGCCTATAGGCATAGTAAACTACTTAATGTAGCTGTGGATTGAGATAAACACATCCAATAAGCAAGGTGGCTTTTTAAAAATTATGCAGCAGTTCACAAAAGAAGAGTCATTGATTTTTACTGTATTCTTCATGTTTGTAGTTAATAATAATAATAATAATGCCTTTATTCAATCAAATCTATGTACATGTGGACAATGTATACAAAATGAAGCATAATGAAACTAAAACTAAAAATTAATTTGATTTGATTGAACCACAGGGCGAATTTCAGATAAAAATCTGTTTTTCAAATTAACCCTTATTTGCATTCACACGTATAACATAACAATAACATTACTATATAAAGATTACAAAAAGAAAAACAAAACAAAATTACCTATTGCCCATTAATAAACTGAAATTATCTGACAACTGAATTGCATTTTAAATTTTGCTCAGAAACAGTAATGCTCGCAAGCGTTTCCTGAAAACAGGCAATGATAAACACTTAATGTCGGACGGAATACTTTCGAAAATTTTACTAATATTGTAGGTGAAACTCCTTTCAAATAAGGCAGTTTTATGCAAGGGTGGAGTGATGAGACCTTTAAAGCGAACATTAATGTTATGCACGTCCGTACGAAATTTGATTTTATTGTAAAGATAAGGAGGTGTTTGTGTGTCAATAGTTTTACGGAAAAATATTGCTGAATGCAGCAGTCTTCTGGACTTCATATTAAGCCAATTCAACTCTGCCAATTTATCAGAAACATGATTACGGCGCTGGAGCCCAAAAATAAGCCCAACACACGAATTTTGAATTTTCTGAATCCTGTAAGAATCCATGTAATTTAGACACGGATCATACACTACATCACAATAGTTAAAATGTGATAGAACTAATGACTCGAGCAGCATGCATTTAATTTTTTTATTCAAATAGTCACGATTCGAGTAAATCAACCTTAAATTCGTTATTGCTTTCTGTATCCAAGAGGATACATGCTTAGTGAAGCGTAATTTTTCATCAATGTGTAAACCTAAACTTTTAACTGTATCAACTGGATTTAGAGTTGCATTTCCGATTGTAATAAAAAATTTATTCCTTGCTCGTTCACGGTCTATTGTTTTACCAAATAAAATTACAGATGACTTAGTCGGATTAATGACTAGAGAGTGTTTGGAAGAAAAGTCTATTACTTTAGCAATATCATCATTAATATTAGAAATAGCAGTTGAAATATCATTGTGACAAAAAGAATAATACAACTGAGTATCGTCTGCATATCGATGGCTTTTACAATGCTGTAACACGTTTGTCAGATTGCAGGTATAGATATTGAAAAGTAAAGGACCAAGAATAGATCCTTGTGGAACTCCCTGTGTCAACTCTAAAGAATTAGATATAGACTGATTGAGCACAACTTTTTGTAGCCTACCATTCAAATAATTTTCGAATAATAGAACAGCACTATGACTTAATCCAACGTATTTCAAAATGGCTACAAGAAGTGAGTGATTGACAGTGTCTAACGCGCGAGAAAAATCAAGTTAACCATTAAGGAGTTTATTTAATGAAACTAAAATTTATGATTCACATACATTTGATAAATTAAAATTGCTTTTATATGGTAATTAAAGCAGACGCAATTCCTGTCTATGCAATTTCCTTGCGTGGTTCATTCAATTATGTTTTAATAAATAAACTGCTGGTCAATTGAAGTGGTCCATCTAAAAAATTTCAAATTTTTGCCAGTTAATGTCAATAAATTGCATCCTACTATTGTTTTCTGCATTAATGAAGTTCTATAAAAACATTTACCTCATTTTCTATTGATACTGATCACTTTCATTTAATATAAAGTTCTAATTCCTATTCATTCACTAACAAAATTATTACGAACAATCAAAACGTTGGCTTGGCGTTGGTTACTTATAAAATTTTTCTTTTGTTTTTTGCTTGTTTTACTTGTAGCTTATCTGTCAGTGCGTATTATTAAAAAATGCCGCGTCTTAGTGAAGATAATTTAGATTCTGCGCTTCGAATGATTCAAAATGGATCATCTCGAAGAAAAGTTGCAAGATTTTTTAATGTGTCACACAGTGTAATAAATAGAGCTGTACAGAGGTACCAAAGAACAGGTAGCACGCGATTTGGCCATGGAGGAGGTCGGCGAAGAAGCACAACTCCTGCGCAGAACCAATACCTACGTTTGCTTGTTAGACGTAATCCTGTTCAATCTTCGAATGCACTAAATAACAATTTTTATGGTGGTACGGGAGTAGTAGTTTCCAATAGAACTATCAGAAGAAGATTGAATGAATTCAATTTACGAGCGCGAAGGAGAGCAGTGTGTCCATTATTAACTAGGGAGCACCGTGTAGGTAGAAGACGATGGGCTGAAAATCACCTACGTTGGAATGATGAAGATTGGAGCAGATGCCTATTTACAGATGAATTCCGATTTACTCTATATCATTCAGACAGTCGAGTTCTAGTGTGGAGAAGACCCAGAGAACGGTACCATGAACGCAACATGGCACCACGTGTCCCATTTGGCGGAGGTGGTATTACAGTCTGGGGCGGCATAACTTTAAACGGCCGCACAGACTTAGTTGTTTTGAATAATCAAAGTATGAATGCAGAAAGATATAGAGACATGTGTCTCCTGCCAATCGTTATTCCATTCGCAAGAAATTTTGAAAGGGATTTGATTTTAGTAGACGATAATGCACGACCCCATCGTGCCCAAATAGTGAATGACGTTATTGAAATGTACCGTATTGAGAGAATGGTATGGCCCGCTCGTTCACCCGATTGTAATTGTATTGAGCATGTATGGAGCAAACTGGAACAGCAAATGCGAACACGTTTCCATCGTCCTATAACTCTGGCAGAACTCAGCAATGCTCTACAAGAGGAATGGGAAAGAATCCCTCAAGATTTTATTAATACTCTAATTCAAAGTATGCCAAGAAGATGTTTAGCAGTTTATCGTGCGAGAGGTGGCCCAACAAGATATTAAAATTGTTAAATTTCATTTAAAAATTAAAAAAAAAATCTTTTCGTGTAGGTTCCATATTTTCAGTTTCTATTGTTATTTCTTTAAGAAACCGTTATTTGGCGTTAATGTTGAAATATTTATCAGAATATATTTTAGACTTATACCTTCTCTTATTTCACATTCATATTTAGTTTTATTTGCTAATTGTTAACGCTAATTAACAAAAAAAACGAACTGGACCACTTCAGTTGACCAGCAGTTTAGTTGCCATGGATATTTGCAACGGGAAAAATGTATAAGGTCAAATTTTACCTCAACTGTTTGTGTTGGAACTGCGATAAACCAATAATTCCTCAAAACTCTTTGACAACCGCACTCCCAATCGTTTTACCCATCTCTAAATTCTTGCTGTTGTTATTGCCATTGTAAGTGTAAAAATTTTAACAGTTAGACCATAGCAAAAGTGGTACGAAAGTAGTTTCCTTATTGACTTGAAAATAACTGGAGGTGTGAAAGCGAATTAGTTGCCAAATATTATGAACTGAATACTCTTATATCTTCTAGTTGACGTTATTTTAACAAAATAAAATCGTCTCGATTTGTTGTTGATATTTATTATCTGTTTTATATAGTACGTATTTCTTAGCGATTTGTCCTTCCTCGTCGTCATAAAACACGAAATAAAAAAAAATCTGAAAGCACGTCCCCACGATCAAACCCATTGTATGTTATGGTAAAAGTGTTCCTGAGATGTGTTGGTCGTGCTTGCTCCAACATGGCCGCTCCTTTTTTGCTCTATTTGTAATTGACAATTCAATTCGTCCGGCCTGGTTGGCTGGTTTTGGTTGCTTCTTAGAAGGTTTCGCGATCTCTTTTGTTTTACCGCTCTCGTATTTTGTTTGTTTTTGTGCCCGTGACATTTTTAACTCAATTAAACGGGCTCTGCCTTTGACCGCCTCGTTAAAGGCTCGCTCACTCATAATTGATGCTATTAGCGATTTTGTCTTTTTGCGCCTTTCGTCGGTTAATCTCCTGCTCAAATATTTGCTTTCTTACGCATACTTTGCTAATAGTATATGCAACTCGATGGCGAGCGTGCTTACACAGGTAAATATTGGTACACAACGACAACGTGCTAACAAAATTACGGTCATTGTCACCTTCCTTGGTATTTACCATAGAACACACATTTTTTCCGACGTTTGTGGTTACGCTGCGTACATTAATTTTCTTCATTTTTATAAAACAACAAAGAAATTTACATTGTACATACTTTCCAAGACATAAAACAAACATTACACTCATATTTTAATTTCTAAACGACAAGAATTCTAGAGGCCTAATTGAATAAGTTTAATCAATTACATTTAAGTAGCCTTTGTGTAATATAATAAGTTTTTTTTTTAAATAAGTTTCAGTCGGATTTGTTTTCTTAAACGAAACTATTTCCAAGTGTTTTTCTAGGCACACACTGCGCTGACGAAGCTATTGTTGTATACACTAACGTCATTATTAAAACTAATAATAATTCCTACTACAACGCCGTTAATACAACTGAATAGAAAAGAAAGTACTCCTTTAGAAAACTTGTCCTTATTGTGTACTTTATTGGTTAGGCTCTTTCCTGTAATAATTGTCATTAGGAATAACGATTACGAACAGAGGCACGGTTACAAACGTGAACAGACCATTACGTCGTACACAATATACCGGTATATTTAATTTCTTATTTATACATTTTAATGCCGCATACACGTTCATATTTCTTAGCACGTGTGTGCATTGAGGTCAGAATCGCCGGGAACGTAGCCGTATTGTTGAGGAAGTTTTTATGAATTCGAATGGAATTTTATTTCATGCTTCGGGGCCCCCTTATTTAGTCTACTTTTGGGCATGTGGGTTTTGTTTTTCATTTATTTAATTTTCCTATAACGAAGTTTTTGCAGTGGCACGCATGTTATTTCTAATTTCTAAATTAAAGCTCTTAATTCATATCATTTACGCGAGGAAATTGTAGTTTCAGATCAATTTGGTTGTGTTTGTAATTCGAAGGTATATTTTTTTTAAGTGTAAAGCAACTAGAATGGGTGGAGGGAAATGGGGCAAGGTACTCACTTCCTTGGCACACCCCACTTTAAATTATATGAAGTCAGAGGAACCTCTTAGGGCAAAATCCACACCCTCTAAATCTAATTCTAATTAGTCAAATTCCCACAAACAGAAATGGGATTTGTCTTTGAAAACTATTGGCACAATTGACCTAATTGACCTAAAGTTGCTAGCCAGATCGAGTGCTCTCAAACGTCCATTTGGGACGTCAAGATTTGATTAAGTTATTTCATTTCAATCCAACTTTTGGACAATTCTCTGAACGTCATGCGTATTTATATTTCTCCTCGTTAACTGAGGTTGTGACTTATATAATACCCATGCCCACTAATGCTTAAGGATACCTTAAGGATAGTCAGATTTTTTAAACGTAGGCTAAGGGGTCGTGAGTGATATTAAAAAAAAAAAAACTGGGAGCCATCTTTTTTTCTCTTTCTTAATATAAGAAGCATCTGGTGAAGAGAGTATACCATCAACTCAAATGGGAATTCTGTAAGTTTAGTGGAAATATCGCAGAGTTTTTAAAAAATACTGAAAGACATAAAGTCGTTAGAAAAGCGTTTCCAGTAACTCTTTTGTTATAGTTTTAATATTTAGTGGCTCCTGTATTTTGTTTTTTATTTTCCCTTTTTACTTCACTCATAAGTGGTAAAAAAACAAAGTTTGTTGCGGCAAATAATCAGAATATTTGATTTGATTTTCAGCTGCTACTTGACTTCTTATTCTGAAAAACAATTTTATGAGTGTTTATTAGTCTCTTGGACATGACAAAAATTAACACCGGTCGAGCCAACACCTAGAAAATTGTAGACTGTAAGCAGCAGTAAAAACATCAACCAAAAAAGAAACAAGGCAAGTAACGATTTATTTAAATTTATTAGATTCGAGTATATCGAAATTTTCTAATCGAGTGACATTAGTAGAGTCCGCATACGAGGGTAAAGCTGAATTTATTGAGAAAAAGAATATCTAGTGGGCCGTGAAAAATTAAACATACAGTGTTATTTAGGGCAACTCTTTATCTGTCATTTGAAGTTTAGTTGTTGAAGTTACGTTCGTTAGAACCCAAGTTACTAATTTTTTAAAGTAATATTACAAGTAAAAAAAAGGAATTAATCAGAGAGGAGTTTCGAATCATGATTTATTATGATTTTAAAAAAGGTTTAAGTGCAAAAGGAGTTTGAATTCGGCTTTTAGTGAACAATCACCTTCCTTGGCTACAATTTACCGATGGTATAAGGAATTTGAACGTGAAAGGAATTCTGTTCAACATCAAAAAGGAGCAGGGCATCCTCCTACGGCTGTTACCGACAAAAACATTGCTGCTGTTAAAAAATTAATCGAAGAGGACAATAAAGCCACTTATGCAGTAATAGAGCATCAACTCAAGATTGGATTCTCAGCTGTTAGAATAATCATACACGATCACTTGAATTTAAAAAAAAGTGGTTAGTCGTTTCGCGCCATCATCTTTCTGTTTTCCAGAAAGCAAAGCGTGTAAGAATTTGCCATGAAACTTTAAATTTCTTAAATAATGGCGGACACCAATTTTTTTCCAAAATAGTGACACATGATGAAACTTACATTCCCTTTTTCGACGTGCCTACCAGCCAAGTGAGTCGTGTATGGATTCACGAAGATGAGGAAACTCCAACAATGACCAGGAAGCAGCAAGCTTTGGAAAAACTTACGTATGCAATATTCTTCAGAATTACGGGCTTAGTAAAAGCAATTAAGCTAGATGGACAAAAGACAGTTACAGTTAAATGGTACACTGAAAAATGTTTGCCTGAAGTGTTCAGTAGGGTTCCAGACAAGGGAATTATACTGCATCATGAAAATGCTTTAACTCTCCAGTTTTTGACTGAAAACAATATAAAAATAATAGAACATTTGCCGTATTCACCTGATTTAGCAATGTGCGACTTTTGGCTATTTTTCTGGCTTAAAAGGAATTTGAATGGCAGAAGGTTTTCGTCAGAAGAAACGATTGATACCGCAGTTCACGCTTATTTTGAAGGTATTCTGAAAGATGATTGGTCGGGAGCTTTTGAACAGTGGAAAGAAAGAATGGTCATGTGATTATTGCTGAAGAGAATATATTTAAAATAAAATCCTAGAGAATATTAACTGAGTGTTATTATTTTCAATAAATTTAGCTTGACCCTCGTATTACGTGAAACAAAACCATTTTTTGTGTGGAGTTCAGATTTTGAATGAAACACAACTGGAGTGTTGTTCAGCTTTCGATAATGGCTTAAACTGTGCGACCGTTGTCGCGCTACAATTTTGGTTCTCTGTGAATTCGCACGTTTTCCTCTAATGGCCTGCTTCAGGTTTTGGTTCGTCCTTCCGTGAACCTCTCCAATAATTTGGACCATTTTTCCACATATTGAGAACGATCACCATTAACTTTCCAGAAAACATCTGAGTTTTCGCCTTCTTTGGAGATGGAGAGTCCTTATGAACCCATTGCATCGACTCCTGCTTTGTGGGAGGATCACAAAGGAACACCCTCTAAAGAGGCTAAATGTTTTTGACAAATTTCTTGTCTCGTCAGTTTCTACCCTGGTGTAAGGGGTTTGAGGATCCATCGTGGAATCTTTATTCGTCGATTTGACAGCAGCAAACTGATGGTTTCCTCAGTTCTTACGAGAATCAGTTTTTTATGTTCTGGGGTCACCCTGAATTGAGTCGTGGCCTCATCCAAACTATTTGAACCAAAGTTTCCCTTGGAAATAAGATGAACGTCAATAAGGGGCCCCTGGGACATTCTCCCCTGAAACTTTTGGTTCATGTCTATCTTTATCACTGCGCGATGCTCCAAACTACTTTCACTCCTCATGAAATCTGCAAAACAACGAAATTTCGTCAAAGTAGTATTTAATAACCAAGAAATTTTTTTATATGATGTCATTTTCATGGGTATTAAAAGAACGCCCTCGTATATCAAAGCTTTGGCTCCTTCTTCTTTGCAAATCTTTCAGTTTGTTAACTAAAAGCTGACTGACCTATTAATTTTGGTTATTTAATTACATAAAGTTATTTAATAACTTCAGCAACTATGTTTAACATTTATGTAGTTTATTTAGCCGAAGAATGAATTACAATAATATTTCTGTATGAGAAATTTTACAAGCACGAATGTAACGCTACTTTTATAAATTGTGTTGATTAATGGATCAGTGTATGCAGAATGTATTTCGCACAGTAAATTTTGTAATAAATTCTGTAGTTTGAGTGAAAATTTACGAGTTGTTTCTGCCGAAAATAAAAGGGAACAAAAAACTCGATCCTCGATATCGTCAGCAATGGCGGAGTAATTATACTTTTAAAAGGAAGTCCCATAATAAAACAGTTCTAAAATTGAAATTCATGAAGCGTTTTAAACTATTCTGGTAGATAAATCAACAAGGTGCCGCCCAAAAATTCTGTAAGCAAATCTAGTTTTTATATTTAAACGTTTTACGTCGTCTTCAGTATCCACCTCGTAAATACATAAACCCGGGCCGATCAAGATTAAATTCACCTCGGTATTTTTTTATCCCATCAACGCTGTTTGAGCGTCCCACATTATAATAACAGCGTGTCGCAAGCGACGGGGGTTGCTTTATTCGTAAGGAGGCACTATAATTACATTTCGAAATCCGCTCAACAATAGACGAGGTGTTCGTGACTTTTTTCTTTCGGAGCTCTTTTTTTTTTCTGGGTAGATTTGTCTGTTCAGTTTTCATTTGGAAAGTGATGTGAGCAGTTATAATTTGTTTGATGTGAAAATATTTATCTTATGGTTAAATAAAAAGGCAAACAAATATTTTGTGGGTACATACATACACCACGAGTTTCACGTCTTTCGGTAAGTTATTTACATAAGAATTTTTTTTTTGTGTGTTGTTGCTCACAAAACAAAATGGGGTTTACAAAAATTTACTGTGGAACGAATGTGTTTTAGTATGTATTTATAATACAGTTGGGAATTACTAATAAAAAGTTTAAATTTTATGTTAAAACAAAAAAAAATCAATTATTTTCATAATTGTAATTGCAGATAAATGAGGTATTTTTCGCATAAAATATCAATTCAATTGCTATTTTAATGATCTTGTTCTGTAGGCGTTAATTTATTACTATAGGTCAACAAATTTGCAGCGATACTATCATTTTATGTGGGCTGAATACAGTGGCAAACATTTATTTTCGGTTTGCTGTGAATTAACTTACTTTGGCGCGTGGCCGTGTAAATAATGATGGTAAATATGTTTCAAAAGGTTATTGTTTTATTTTACTTCGTAATTTTTCAACAGAATTTCAAACGTGTGCGTAGAAAGGTAAAACTGTATCTTTATGAATCAACGTTTACAAAAGTATATCGCTTGTAACTATTCATATCAGTTAGGAATGCACATTGTTTAAAATTCTTTTACATATTTATCAAATGGAATATAAATGCCAATTTTGAATATTATATTTACTTAATAGTAACATCTTTTGTTTGAAATAACTGAAATGTGTACAAAAAGTTTTCCCATCTAGTGTGTAGCTCTCATTTTTTCGCATGGTCATGTATGTTCCTCACTTTATCCGTACCCTAAACAGGCAAGTAAACAAATATAACTTAGAAAAAAATGTTTTATTGATTTGGTTTTACAATGGTTTTCACATTGGAAGAAAAACATGAAAGTTTATTCGATAATCTGGTAATAGATATCAGCTAACAACTTTCAGAATGAATTCTCAATTTTCAACATAAATCTACTTACGCCCAGACAGAAACGTTTCAAGGCAAATGTTGTTAAGAGTGGTGAAAGCATTTTACCTCAAACAGGTACTCACTCCTTTTCTCTAATAAAAGTTTATTAACATTGTTCAAATTTTATTTTAATCAGTTTTTATTTATCCACGAATTATGCTTCTTTTGTTTTTTGATAACATTATTTTTCAAGCTTGCATGACGTTAGTTTAGCTCATATTTTGTTTCTTTTCGTCGAATTTCATCGACTCTATTAAAGTTCTGAATTTTCAAAAGTTTCCGCCGAAAAGCCATCTCTGTTCTTTTGCCTTTTATTGTTTCTGCGTTAAAATTATATTTTATTTTTATTTTATCGATTTACTTTTGAAATAACACGGGCCCTTGGAATGGTGTTAATTTTTGGTGTAAAATTTGTTAGAAACTGAGAGAGAATAAACATTCACTGCGTTACCCTGTCTCTCTCACTTCATAACAAGTTTTACACAAAAATCTCTTCGTTTATTTTCTATTGTTTTTGAATTTTTATTTTACCACGCTTAGTTGGAGAATTGTCGGCCCCCTTTTATTTTTGGATTATTCTTCATTTTTCCATGTATCGTTTGTTTGGGTTTTCTTTGTCTCTTTTCGTCGAGTTTTTGTTTTAGAATAACATAGGCGTTTTGCCTAGTTCCTTTTAGTTTCAGTTTAGTTATTTTTTTAAATTTTGTTATACTCAGTTGGAGAATCGTTGATGTTCTTTTGCTTTTGGATTACGTTATTCTCATTTGATTAGGTTTTTCTTTTGTTTCTTTTCTTTTAGTTTGTTTTCTTTTGTTGCTTTTTGAGGCGTTTCGTGCCATTCCTTATAGTTTCAGTTGTTTTTTTAATTTAATATGTACTCGGTTGGCGAATCGTCGATCTTCTTTTGTTCTTGGATCAATCACATTATTTCTGCATGTTTCGTTTTGCTTTTGTTTTGTTTTCTTCTTTCTTTTTGTCTTCGTTTGTCGAACTCTTTACGAGTTTCTTGCAGTTTCTTTTCGACTCTTTTTTTAAGTTTCATTATACTCGATTAGAGAGTGGTCGGTGTTCTTTTGTTTTTGTATTCGATTAGAAAGTCGTGGTGTTCTTTTGTTTTTGTATTATTATTATTTATTTTCATATGATTCACTTTGCCTTTCTTTCTGTTTATTTTCTTTTGTCGATATTTTTTTTTAAATAGGCGTTTCGTGCAGTTACTTTTAGTTTCGGTTGTTTTTTTTTTTTTTTAAATTATACCATGTTGGATAATCGTCGATGTTCTTTTGTTTTGCGATCATATTATTCCCATTTGAATTGTTTTCTTTTTTCTTTTCTTTCTGTTCCTTTGTTTTCTTCTGTCGCTTTTCTAGATATTTCGTGCAGTTTCTTGTAGTTCCGGTGTATTTTTTTTTTTATATTTTATTATATTCAGTTGGAGATTCGTTGATGTTGTTTTCTTTTGTTTTTTTCTTTTAAACGAAAGAAAAAAACAAAAGAAAACAACATCTTTTCTTTTATCGGCTTTTTAGGCGCTTTGTGCAGTTTGTTTTCGTTTCTGTTGTTTTTTTAACATTCTATTATCCTCAGTTGATGAATCGTCGATGTTCTTTTGTTTTTGTATCTCATTATTTTCATATCATTCACTTTGTTTTTCCTTCTGTTTGTTTTCTTTTGTCGATATTTTTTAAATAACAGGCGTTTCGTGCAGTTTCTTTTAGTTTCGGTTGTTTTTTTTAAATTTATTATATCGTGTTGGATAATCGTCCATGTTCTTTTGTTTTGGGATCATATTATTCCCATATGAGTTGTTTTGTTTTTCTTTTCTCTCGATTTGTTTTCTTTTGTCGATTTTTTAGGCATTTCGTGCAGTTTCTTTTTGTTTCTGCTTAGTTTTTTTTAAATTTTATCGTACTCAGTTAGAGAGTCGTTGATGTTCTTTTGTTGTCTTGTTTTGATTATTCTTTCGTTTTTTTCTTTCTCTTTGTTTTCTTTTGTCGATTTTTAGGCGTTTTATGCAGTTTCTTTTAGTTTTGGTTGTTTTTTAAATTTATTATACCCTGTTGGGTAATTGTCGATGTTTAGTTGTTCTTGGATCATATTATTCCCATATGAGTTGTTTCGTTTTTCCTTTTCTTTTTCTTTTCTTTGTTAGTTTTCTTTTAGTATTGGTTTAGTTTTTTTTTTTTAATTGTCGGAGAAGTGCTGATATCCTTTTGTTCTTAGATCACATTATTCTTATATGATTTCTTTGGTTTTTCTTTCGTTTTTTCTTTCTGTTTTCTTTTGTCGAGTTTTTAGGCATTCTCGCATGATTCCTTTTGCTGTTATTTTCTTTCTGGTTGTTTTCGTTTGCCGAATTTTTTCGTTTCTCTTGTTTTTTCAATTTTATTATACTCGGTTGCTGTTTTGTTCTAGTTTTTCTTTTGCTTTTTCTTTCTGGTTGTTTCTTTTTCGGTCGGTTTTTTGAGAAGTTTTGTGCAATTTCTTTTAATTTCAATTGTTTTTTTTTTTAATTTTACTATTTGTATTTGGTTGACGAATCGTCGATTTTCTTTTGTTCTTGAATCACAACATTTTCGTATGATTCGTTTTGCTTTTCCTTTCTTTCTGTTTGTTTTCGTTTGCCGAATTTTTTAGGCGTTTTGTGCTTTCGTTTCTGTTGTTTTTTTTAATTTTATTATACTCGGTTGAAGAATCATCAATGTTCTTTAGTTCTTGGATCATATTATTCCCATTTGAGTTGTTTTGTTTTTCTTTTTCCTCAGTTTGTTTTTCTTTTCTCTCTGTTTGTTTTCTTGTGTCGATTTTCTAGGCATTTCGTGCATTTTCTTTTAGTTTCGATTTAGTTTTGTTTTGGTTTGGTTTTTCTTTTGTTTTTTCTTACTGTTTGTTTCCTTTTGTTTGATTTTTTTATGTACTCGGTTGGCGAATCGTCGATATTCTTTTGTTCTTGGGTCACGTCATTTCTGCATGATTCGTTTTGCTTTTGTTTTGTTTTGTTCTTTCTATTTGCTTTCGTTTGTCGAACTTTTTACGAGTTTCTTGCAGTTTCTTTTCGTTTCTGTTGTTTTTTTAATTTTATTATACTCGGCCCAAGAATCGTCGTTGTTCTTTTGTTCTTCGATCATATTATTCCCATTTGAGTTGTTTTGTTTTCCTTTTCTCTCTATTTGTTTTCTTGTGTCGATTTTCTAGGTATTTCGTGCAGTTTGTTTTAGTTTCGGTTGTTTTTTAAATTTTATTATTATTATTATTATTTAATCATCGATGTTCTTTTGTTTTGCGATCGCATTATTCCCATATGAGTCGTTTTGTTTTTTTGTGTCTTTTTGTCTGGTTGTTTTCTTTTGTTGATTTTTACGCGTTTCGTTCAGTTTCTTTTAGTTTCAGTCGTCTTTTTAATTTTGTTATGTACGGTTGGAGAATCGTCGAT
Organism: Serrognathus titanus; assembly: GCA_039766575.1. NCBI lineage: Eukaryota > Metazoa > Arthropoda > Insecta > Coleoptera > Lucanidae > Serrognathus > Serrognathus titanus. Next base: position 8,263,291 of record CM077912.1, read on the forward strand.
GTTCTTTTGGTTTTGGATCTCGTTATTACCATATGATTCGTTTTGTTTTTCTTTCTGTTCGCTTGCTTTTGTAGCTGATCTGTCAGAGGCGGGACGGTAACTTACTTTTTGGTCTTATAGAATAACCACTTAAGTTACCCTTTCTAAATCTTTGAGGTACATATTTTTTTCATTTTCAATTTCTCTAACATTCTGGAACTAAAAAGGTTATGAAATAGTAATCTATTCATTCGTTGAGCAAATCAGTTGATTCTTACATTTATTAAACTCCCTTTAATTAAATTGAAATGTGCATTCACTATGAAGGAATAATTCTCTACATTCTCATGTAACGATTTACTAGTGAACTCAGAAGAGTCTCTTATTGTTTGATTAACAGTCCATAAAAAGTCAGAAGAATTATAAAAGTCTTCTTAAATGACTCCAGAAAGTGATTGTTGTCGTTTCTTTTTTGTTGTAAATAAATCGTAATTAATGAAATACTTCAACTTTGATCAGATGAGGTTGATAATAATATTTAATAATTATACGTATATTGTAAAATACCTTCCATAAAAATGACTTTCAAAATGTCCTGATGCTGCTTCACAACCAAAAGAATTAAAATTGCTTCAATGTCAAATGATTATATAACTTCTAAATTACTTTTTTTTTAGTGATCTATTTTCTTTTTGTATGTTCAAAGAAAAGATTTGACATTATTTAGTAGCACCTCCCCGCCTATTTCGTCTAATTACGCTGCTATATTTGAACACCTGTTTGAAATGCAAGTGATTTTTTACAGACTTAGGAGAGTCATCAAGGAATTTAACTAGTTTCCGATTGTTCACCGATTCCCACCGGTACCTCCAATCCGTCTTTCTTCCTCTCTCGCACTTCACACGCCGTGTTGTTGCTTCTTCTTCCTCACGCGGTGCTAGCGCGTACGGCAACTCTTGAGAGAGAAGAGAATCCGCCGAGGTGATGAATAATGATTCGTGTTCTAAGGTCGAGGGTGTTTGTTAAAAGGTGATCTTATTTGGTGTTTGCGTCCTTTGAAACGTTGAATAGGCTCACCTTGAGGTTGCTGAAGCGACGAGGATGAACTTCGATCGAGCGTGCTTTGGATTATTCTGTAGGTATTTTTCATTATGCTTCAGCTACAGGTTTTCTTGTTACATGACTCGGCGCTTTGGAAACGGTATTGGACTTGAAATTAATTTTACATGAGAATTTCGTCTGAGGAATTCGAGAGCGCTTTAACAAGCAGGTAGTGAGTGAGCTTTCTTCACGAGATAATTATAATTGTATAAACGAAAATTACGCTGCGTTAACAATGTCGTAATTATATAAACAAGTTTTCGTCGTGCTATTCCCATGTTTATTTCTTTCTGCTGCATCATAGAATGTGCTGAGTTAAGGTTCAGTTTTCTACACGTATATACATACAACACCGTGCAAAGCAACTTACATAATAACCTCGGATCTCTTATTACTTTCCAGGGGGATATAAATCGCTTCTAAAAATACGAACGTGAATTAACGCTCGTAAATTTGCTGCATTGTAACACAATTTTCTCGGAATAATTTCATCCTACGTGTTTATTTGCATTGTCCGTATATGATGAAGTGGCACAGTGTATTATATCCTACAGATTTAATGCACTACATAATGAAGGCATTATCTCGGATATACGGCCAAGGACGATAATAACTTTAGCACATTTTTCTTTTGTTATTAATGGCGTTTTCCCTTGAAGGCGATCATTAAATTGCCAAGACAAATTTTATAAATGTTAGCAATTACCGTATTCGTATCTATAGGATGTAACAATATTCATAATTTGCGGTTATAAAAGTAATTTTGAACAGATTAATTAATGTGACTAGAAAAACAAGAATGTCTGCTTTTCTTTTTCGATGAAAAATTCGTGTCGAAGAAAATTTGAAATAATTACAAGAAAAAATCTTCAATAAATTAAATTCTTAGTGAATGTAACGGTTTTTTTTATATATTCAATTAAATTATGAACAATTTTATTTGTAACGAATGTAATTAATTCTATGACGTGATGTAACTCGATACCTGGGGTGAAACTTAATTCCCTCTAGCACCAACCCTTATTGAAACGAGTTCGCGTTCTAATCTAGCGTTGAAATCTCCAGTATATCGCACGTGTCCGCCGCTCAAAAAATTGTTTCGTGCTTATTTCCTGTGCATATGCCAAAGATACCCTATCGTTTCGTTTCAGAACACCGTATTTATAGTCCGTCTTTCAGAAACGTTCGATATTTCTGCTCGTCTTATCGTTTGCCTTATCGCCCGCCGTTTTTTATATTCTCACCCCTTTCGCATCTGCCTTAGTTCACCAAGTACTTGACGCTCTATCCAGAGTGTAATATCACACCACTCATATACGCATTGTTCTTAAAATTCTTGCTTGGGTGGTCGGGTTATTGAAATTGATTTTATTGAAGCAGTCGTTTTATTTTCAGGGATGCATCAACATGAAGCGCGTCTTAGGGGGAGTATACTTTGTTGCCGTGGTGTTGGAAGTTATCAGTGCAAGTAAGTTAGTTTAAATTTTGCTACATTTGTTTTGGTTTTTGTTAAAGCCGTTTTAGACTATCCTATTTTTTTGTACAATTTCTACAATAAAGATTTAGGACGAGCTACAGTTAGGGTTTGGAGATATAGAACACGTTCTACTATTTCATATAGTTTTTGATTCAATTTAAATTTTGATTACAATTTTAAATTGTTTAAGGAATTGAACCAAATCTTGACCAAAAAATAGGATAGTCTAAAATGGCCTTTACGAATTGATTTTTTATAGTATTTGGTAAGTTTATGTAAAAAAGTCTCCACTAAAAAAAGTAAACAATATCTATACTTTAATCCAAATCAATTTTAAAGTTGTTTCGCTGCTTTAACTACAGAGTTTACAGGCAGTGTCCTTTTTGTAATATAAAATCAATAAAATTAATGAGAGATTTATTTTTTTTATCCTAGATCAACTCGCTCAGGTTTTCATGATCGAGAGTCCCAGTTCTTTACCGATGCCAATGAACGACGAAACCATTTTAACGTGTAAAATGAACATATCCCCAGATAGATTCCAATGGAGGCACTATCCCGTCTCAATGGAGCAGGCTTACAACCCCAACTATCACTTGGTGTTAGCCGAAAACAAATACGTGGACTTACCAAGCCACATGTACAAAGTAGAAAACACCACATCAACCCTCACTATTAAGGTAAAACACCTTTGTGCTATCCCTCCAAAGATTGACCATATTTTTCCTTGGTAGATAACGAATTTTTCCCTCGCTGGTGATTACCAGTGCCTTGCACACTACGGAGCTGAGGTAGTCGCGTCTTTACCAGGAAGAATATCGATAGCAGACGTTAAACCATTCCCACCTGAACCAAGCATTGACGTTACGGTTACCGTAGGAAATACGGTTATGTGGCGTTGTGGGATTCCACCCTCAAACCCTCCGGCGTACATCGATTATTTCAAGGATAAAACTTTCGTCAGCCAGGAATACATGAAAAGACCAACTTCGTTAATTTTAACCAACGTCAGCCGACATGATGCAGGCTTATATACATGTTGGGCTTTCAACAATTTAAAACCGCCGAAATTTAACTCGAGTTCAACTCTGAAGCTCAACGTTGTACCGCGAGGACCGTCAGCAGCTCCGAGGTTTATTTCAACGCCAAAAAGCGTGCACACAGTAAAACAAGGTTTATTAACCAACGCCTTTTGCAAATGAAGTTGCTTATTCGTTGATGTTTTAGGTGCAAATGTATTTATGGAGTGTGCGGCTATTGGTACACCTGTGCCAACGGTAGCTTGGCATAAAGTCTCTGGTGAAATGTCCAAAACTCGCACGAAGATGGAAATGGGTGGGCTGAGTATAACAAACGCTTCATCCTCAGATGCCGGTGAGTACATCTGTAATTACACGAATCCATTTGGTTCCGCCGCCCATAAAATTACTTTGGAGTACCACGAAGCTCCGAAAGTACTCAGAGGACCTTACATAATCAATTCATCTTTCGAAAATATTGAGGAGGGTGAAGATGTTGATTTGGAATGCGATGTTCTCGGTAGTCCAAAGGCTGTTATTAGTTGGTTCTTAAACGGACATAGCGTAACGCACGATCGACACGTGAGGACCTCGAGGAACCACTTGCAATTTAGGCCGTTGGAAAAGAAACACGCTGGTATGATTCAGTGTTTCGCCAGCAACGTATTGGGCACTGACTACGGAATATTTAGCATACAAGTGATTCCCAAGCAGATTTCTGGCTCCGATATGATCGAGCGAAGACAGAAAATTCCCAATCACAAAGGAAGGAAACACAAGCCGAAGAAAATGCACAAAAGCACGGCGGAAATGATTCCACCTTCGAAGCCGAATATAACGCGAAACAGCGACGAATCCGTGGTGGTTCGATGGCATGTACCTTCCGAAACCGGATTACCTATTAAATTCTTCAAGGTGCAGTATCGCGAGATGGGTTCGAATACTAATGGCGGATCGTCCGCTGCTAAGTGGATCACAACTAACGCAGATATTCCACCCAGCATAAGAAGCTTCCAAGTAAATGGCCTGAAACCGGATCACGACTATAGATTTCGGATCGCCGCCGTGTATAGTAACGACGATAACAAATTAAGCCCCAAATCAGATTCTTTCCATTTGCTAAGGTCGGATTTTGACGAGAGAAATCCATTACCTGTACCTACAATTACGAGCACGGAAACTGTGAATTCCACCTCGATTAGAGTGTTCTGGGATGTAAGTTCTGAGTAGTTGGTGGCTTGAAAATGTAATTAATTGCGATTAATTATAGTACACCCCCGTTCCTAATATAACAATCGCCGGATTTGTTGTTAATTACATGCCCGCCAGCAGTGCAGGTGACTACAATAAAGCGATGGTTGATGGGGAGCACGTCCGGTCGTTTGTAATCACGCACTTGGACCCAGGTGTAATATATGATGTTAAAATGCAGAGCTTTACTTCGACTTCGGCTGGTGAATTTAGTCCCGTGATGCATCAGAAAACGGAACGTAAGTAGTACTTAGAAATCCTAAAACTGTTAAGAATTCGTCAAGAATGATTCTGAAATTGTTCATTCTTGACGAATTCCAGTTGAAACTCTTTCAAAACTAAAAAATAACTGAAGATATGTCGTTAACGTGCATATATGCATCTTATTATTATACAGGGTGTCACTAAATACGTGGGCACAGGTTCCTGCGCAATTCAACTCAACTTATCTATATTCAAAAGTGCTTCGCCTTTGTTCTTTATTTTTTTCTGTGCGCCATAACAATTCACAATCCTACAAATTTATTTTTTTTAATTATTTCACAAGTTGATGTTAATTGTACCTAAAAACCATTTAACTTAATTTATTTATGTTTTTATTCAGCCTTGACGATAGAAACGACGACAGTTCAACCAATAAAGAAATCCGAAACAGATTTAGCAGCAAGTACAAACATATATGTGTTTGTTGGAGCTGGTGTACTAGTACTTACCCTATGCATTACAGCAGTAGTTATTCTAGTAATATGTCGGAAGTGGAAGCAAAAGAAAAACGAGAATTCAAGAGGTACATAATTAAAAATAAATTAGTATAAGAGATTAATTAACTATTACAAAAAAGAAATGATAATTGATATAATTTTAGATATCCGTGGTAGTAAACCAGATGATTTAAATCATCACATACAAGTGGAAGGCAACGATTACGTAATATCACCCAAAATGCTTCCGCTCTCAAACGGTTGTGTAGTCTCACCGAATCACATGACCATACGTGCCAATCCCCTCGCAGAAGCTGACAACAAGGTGAGGTAGATATTGACTCTCTGTTCTTTTGCACGTACTTTCATGAAAAAAATCTCTGATTTTAGCAAGTTAATGCCATAGCGAACTGCATGTCGCAGCAAAAGACCCTTCGCTTGAACTAATTACACTAATAGCTTGCGATACGAACTTTATAACTCCGACTAAAACTAGGTTAATTTCGTCTTATTTCCAGAAAATTCTAGCTCGGATTTTTTCCAGAATCAGAACATGATCGAAATGTCATGTCTGTCGTCGCAAAACAACAATTGCTCTTCCACTCAGCCCTCCGTTAGCAGTCAAGAAATACAGAGCAGCGAAGCCACGAAAATAAAAGACAAAAACAAGAGAGTTAAAGGCAAAGACTCTACCGCAGGAGAAAACTATGTTTGAATCAACTCAATTATTACATCAAGCACAAGACTGTTTTGTATTTATAAATCTATTACACACAAAGAAGATGGGAGTCTCTTTTTAGTGAGGTGTTATTAGTATTATTTTGTAGAATCGACGAAATGCTTTCATGCTTTGTTTGCGTACTTCACCTGCAAAGGACAATCAATCTAACGAATTTATTTTAGAATCTCATTTTGTTTGAAACAAAATGGTTGGTATTACTTGCCTAATTTAATTTGTACATAATATTATTTAATACAGACTTTGTACATAAAATCTTTTATTATTTTTGTTATTTTATTCAAAAATTAATTTTACTTACGACTGTCTTAGTTAGAGCATCAAGACTAATTATTTTTAATTTATCGATTTAATAACTATAACGTGTATTTTGGGTACTTTTATTGAATGGGACATATCTGAAATAAAAGTAGAAAAGCAATTTTTAATTAACGAAAGTACTAAGATATGACCTTGTTCAATTAAAACAAATCGAATTTTATTAACTTGATTAATTTTTAAACAGGAATTTAATTCTTGTATAAAAGGATTAGGCGTTTGCATTTCAGGTTTGCGTTGAATCTAATTGAAGCCTTAATCATTAAGACACATACAAACATTTCAGTTTTATGTTCTGAACACTAAAACGATTCGATTTAATCAGGTTTATATGTGGTTTATATTTTCAGTAAATATAAAATAATTAACAGTCTACACTTTATAATTAAAACCTTTTATTCTGAATGACTGAGTACATTAAGTCCAAACAATTAAAGTCAGTTCTTGTACTAATCATTAAAAACATGTAAATACAGTTTACATCTTCACTAGGAACCATAACATTTTATTTATATTATTTATAACTTTGTGTACTTAAATTTATTAAATAAGAAGTTAATTTAGTGAATTTACACAAATGTAAAAAACCCACATACCATTCAGTACATGTTTATAACATTTCACGTGCTTTTTGTTTTATTATTTAATTGAAAAATAGTGTTTTATAGATGTTACATTTCGTGTAGTAAAAATGGTTGTGTTAAATTTTAGATGAGTTATTTAAAACTTGTTGTAAATACGCTTTTGACACAGTTTATTGTAAATAGGTTTTGTCGGTTTTTAACTTCTACTGGTACTGTGTAAATGGATGTTGCCTTTCAGCTTGCCTTCACGATCGAACATATCATTTTTAATCGTACTTCAGGATGATTTTGGAACAAGCTTCAAAATGTATTGTAATCTCTTTCCTCTCACAAATAAAAACATTTTATTTTTATTGTGTGTTTCTTTTCATTCGCTGGGTAAGTTTGCCATTTTTATAATGATTATTTAAATTAATTTTGAACGTCGAAAACAAATTATTTAACATTAAAGTAGTGGTTTTCAGGAATATTATTCATTATTATAAAATCTTTTGATATTTAAACTGTAATAAAGAGAGTTAATCTGCATTCCATAAAAGACTTAAGCCAAGGTTAAATTTAAGCCTAAGTTACAATGTTGTGTGTTACATTCTAACTGAGGTTTAAATTTAATCTTATTTTTTATTTTTAATAAACGGAACACGCACACGGATACAAAAAAGATAATTTTTCTACTCTTGCCTACACTAATATACTTAATACACCGTTTGTCGAGTTTCATTCCATGCAAAAAATACCTTTGCGCGTCAAAAAACGACGTCCTAAGGTCTTTCTTCGGATGTTTGAACAAAAAGAAATCGTAGGGCGCTTAATCAGGGCTATAAGGTGGGTGTTGTGAATCCACAGCTTTCGATTTTGGCTTGAATTTCTTGTGGACCCTCCAATTGTCGTGCAATACCGAAGTGTTGTTCTCCATGAATTTGGACGTTTCTCTCTGATGGTCTGCTTCAGATTTTCAATCGTTCTTCCGTAAACCTCTCAATCAATTGTAGACCCTTTTTATTTTTTATATATATTCAATAAGTTAAGTCCCAACAAACGGTCGCCATCGGCTTTCCAGAAGACAATTGAGTTTTCGCCCTCTTTGGAGCCTTCAGATTTTCCATTGTCCTTCCGTAAACCTCTCCGTTAATTTTGGATCCTTTTTTCATATATTCAATAAGCTAAATACCCTACAAACAGTCGCCATGAGCTTTCAGAAGATAATTGAGTTTTCGCCCTTTTTGGAGCCTTTATAAATGTTCAATCGTTCTTCCGTAAACCTCTCCATTAATTTTGAATCCTTTTTCCATATATTCAATAAACTAAATATCCTATAAACGGGCGCCCTCAGTTTTCCAGAAGATAATTGAGTTTTTGCCCTCTTTGAAGCCTTCAGATTTTCGATCGTCCTTCCGTAAACTTCTCCTAATTTTGGATCCTTTTTCCATATATTCAATAAGTTTTTTCTTTTTTATAGAGGTTTAGAGAATCTTCTAAAGAAATCACCGGATATATCTGATCCGGCTGCCTAACGGATTCACCCCGACATCTCTTTATGGGGCGTCCACCGCCTAAATTCCTTTCCTCTCTCAACACTTTGCGCAGGGAGTACCGCCTTTCGGCATTTCTTCCCCAGTGCTTGTTGTCTCTTTCAACGCCCCTCTTCCCTTCCTCCTTCTCTTCCTACCTCTTCATTCACTTCATCCTCTTCTCTTCCTCATTCCTCCTCTATCCTCTTTCCCATCTACTCTCCCTTATTGTAGGTTTCTTTCGTCTTTACATTTTTTGTGCATTATAGACCTCATCATATTTGTTACGGCCTTCCACGTGTGGCCGTCGCTTTCCATTCATTTCGTCACATTTGCCTTACATATTTCGCATCCGGCTTTGGTCTCCGCCTCTATGCAGTCCGCATCCCACCTGGGATTGAATGCCTCAGGTGGGATGCTGCGGGGTTTCCTCTACGTCCCCGCAATACCAGCAATCAGCCGTCTCTCTTCTAATTTCTTTGAGGTACTTTCCGAAGCAGCCATGTCCCTTGAGCGCCTACGTAATCTACCTCTCCCTCAGGTCGCTTGGATCAGGTCTCCACGTTCTTTATGAAAACCTTGGCCCAGCCCTCGTAGCCGTCCCCAGTCCTCGTAGAGCTGCTTTCTGGCCAAAGTCTTCGCGCGGTGTCCCTTTTTATAGATTCTTGTTCGTTCTGCTACCTGCAATTTAATGGGGGATCGGCCTCGGTTGCCACCGTCCAAACGCAGACGCTACTCTTATGGCAATCAGTCTGATTAGTCTCTCTAGCATGAGCTCATGGTGTTGTACCTCATGGCACCTTCCAGATGGGAGCCGTGTATAGGATTATCGAGGAGACTTGCCAGTAGTTTCCTTTTCTTTGCACCTGGTCCACCTACGTTAGGCAATAGTCTCGCAAGAGCCTGGCTTTGGTTGCCACCTCCCTGACGTGGACGGTCATTTTCATATCTCTGTCGAGATGTACGCCCAGATACTTTATGCGTTTGGCGGTTTCAATGTCGTACCGTCCTATCGTGAGAACCACCCTCGCCAGGTTCTTTTTTCCCGCCAGTATGCCATACTGGCGGGTCTTCTCCTCAGCTAGAGCGAGGCCCGTACCCTCCAGCGTCCGGTTTACCATTTCGATGGCGTACCCGGCTCTTTCCTGCAGTAGTCCTGCGGTTTTCGCCTGCACCACGATGGCCAAATCATCAGCATACGCTATGAGGGTGGAGTCTGCCCCTAAGTCGGTTTGTAGTACTTTGTTGTGCAGGATGTTCCACATGGTCGATCCAAGAACAGATCCCTGAGCCTCTCCGCATGAGATCTTCCGGTACTTCACATTTGTGGTCACGATTCCCCTGTTTTCCAGGTACGAGCCAATTATCGCTACAGTTGATCTATCGATTTTTCATGATCTCAAACCACGACTCTGAGTTAAAAGCGTTCCTCACGTCAAGGGCAACCATGACGCAGCAGTGTCGATTCTTATCTGCCATATTCAATAAGCTAAGTCCCAAAAAAACGGACGCCACCAGCTTTCCAGAAGACAATTGGGCTTTCGCCTTCTTTGCAGCCTTGATTTTCGTAAACCTTTCCATTAATTGTGAACCCTTTTTCCATATATTCAATAAGCTAAATACCAGCAAACGGTCGTCATCAGCTTTTCAGAAGACAATTGAGTTTTTGCCTTCTTTGGAGCCTTCATGAACCCATTGCATCAAGTCCTGCTTCGTGGGAGGATCCCAATGGAACACCAAAGACTCGTTGCCTGTGACAATTCGGGAGAAATAACTCATCGCTCTTTAAAGCAGCCAAATGTCCTTGACAAGTTTCCTTCCTCGCCAGTTTCTGCCATGGTATAAGAAATTTGGGGATCCATAGTACAGAAACTTTTCCATTTCTAAATTTGCGTGCACAATCTTGTAAACTGTAGTTTCAGATACACCAGCTTATTTAGCAAGTACTGGAATCTTCATTCGCCGATCTGATGGTTTCCTCAGTTCTAATGAAAATCGACTTTTCTGATCTGGCGTCATCCTGAATTGAGTTGTGGCCCCATAGAAACTGTTTATACCAAAATTTCACTTGAAAAGAAGATGAGCTGTCATTTCTATACCCCTGAGACATTACTTAATGGATATCTTTTGGTCCATGACCTCTTTAGTTAGAAACTTTATCACTGCGCGATGCTCCAAATTACTTCCACTAACTTTTCAGAAGAAAAAAATTGCTAAACTCGCCCAAAACTTCGGCAACCAAGCAATTTTTTTTATAGGATGTCATTATCAATGTCTGCGTGGATCAATTAAAAAGGCGCCCTCGTATTTATGATTTACATTTTTCGCCTTAATTGAAAAATCTCTTTAATTTGTCCCTAGTGCTAATTTCCTAACATAAAATATCTGATACCATCGTCTTATTTATAAAAAAAATATCACGTTCTGTAACGACTCCATCGAATAGTATGTATTACTCAACTCCTTCTTACTCAATCGATCTTGTTCGTTAGGCAAACGCATATTTTCCATACATTAGTGAATGTAATATGCCAATTAACTAATCGGTCAAGAAAATGTTAAATATTTGCATAATGTGCAACAAGAAAAAGTAGGGACTTTGTTCTTGACACCGTGTTTGATCAGTACTTGAGCCACAGCGAATGAAAGAAGTGTTGTTTGCCTCAATTTCAAAAATGGGATTTTGCAAATCGACGTTGTTAATTGTGTCGTTGAGCATTGCATTGTGCTACTCTCTATCGACGGTTAAGAAAGCCGCGACGATCCAAAAATCGGATGGCGTTTTGCAGAAAAGGCAGGGCGAAAATACAACGGAGCAGGAGGGCCCTTCACTGGAGGCTCTGGAAGAATCTTTTGGGGGAACGGCGCACGCGAACGATGTTAAACAAGAAGAACCGTCGTCGACACCGCGCACTGGGTTCTATTTTCTCGTCGATTGGAATTCATTTTTGGAAGTGGATAACGAGGAAGGTCGACGAGTAAGTCTTCAGTTCAGGCCGAAAGTTGGAAATCCAAAAAATTTCTTGTCAGTTTCAGTGCCTTAAATGAGTGTTTGTGAAAAAATTGTTAATTAGAGTAGAGACCAACTCTGATCAAGTGTTTCGAAAAAGAAATGCTGGAAAATATAGTGATTTGTTTTATAAATTGTTTTTTTTTTCTTTATTTATGTGTGTGCTTGATTTTTAACGTCGCTGGAAAAGGTGAAAGTGCATAACTATTAAAAATTAAAATTTAGTATATTTGTGTTGCGTTTGAAATTCTCGTCAATATTTTATTTCGTCAACTTAATTCGTAATTAATTGTAACGAAAACAGAAGAAATATACAGCAATACAATAAACAAGGAGAAAGTATTCTTTGCGCTTTTAACTGTTAATACTTAAATGCGTAGTAATTAAAGTACATTTGCAAAACATTCTTGTCTATTAAAGTTATTGAAGTACAATAAAAAATGAATGAAACTAGTAGGCATTTTTTGGTCTGAATCCAACTTTATTTAAAAGAATTTTGCAATTTTACTATTTTATTGTAAGATACTTAACTTTCTCTGAAGTGTAAGCATTGTGTTGAACCAAAAAGTTTTGCTGCTGAGCCTGAACTCAAGGCACAGGAGTCAAACGAAGTGATGTGAGTGATATACAGAACGTGTTACGACCCTAGCGTCAGATACCTCAACTTCGTGAACTTTCACCGTCGCCCTACTTATATTACACGGGTCCATCTCTTTCTCCCCGCTTAAACGAACGATGTGACTATAGGTGCCCGACACTTATTGTATACAGTCAACCTCTTTAATAATCTACATTAATTCGAACTTCCTTTAACAGTTGTCATTATTTCTAGCACAATCAGTAAATTGACATGTATATGATTCCTTCTTTGTCTTTTCTTGCTGCTGTTTGTTATTATGACGAGCGGTTTGTAGATAAGCGTGCTCATCAAAAAGGAACTAATGAATATTTAATTTCGGAAATTTCTAACTTTGAAGAATTACCCCTAATTAATTTAAAATATGTAGGTATGTACATTATACTTAGATTTAATCAGGTTAAACATTTTGATTTATCGACGTTATAAAGTAACGTTAGAATTCTTCCACACATTCTACTTTTGGCGACAATAAGGCTCTGCATAATTCGTTTTCACAGCACGATCATGTTACAGGGCGTAATTTTTCTAAGTGTACCTTCCTTTGGTTAACTTCGCCAGGTAGATGTTGACCTACTAGTCTGCGAGTCGTCACCTCCGGGTGTGCGCCGAAGAGGGACTGAAGAACTCCTGGAGCATAGCTCGACAAGAAGTACCGGTCAAGTGGGGGACACCTTGAAAGTGATCATGCAGCTCGGTCATCAGTATTCTTTAAGACATTGTCGGTTAAAATATACACAAGGAGTAGAATTGCGGGAATTTCAGTGCAACCGTCGATGAATTTGAATTGCTAATAAAATAATGATTTAAATCAGTCGCTCGTGTAAAGTCGACAGTGATTGGAAAGGTGTGTATGTGATTTAATTATTTCATTAAATAACAGTCATGCATTTATAATTAATTTTTATTTATGAGTGTTATTAATTATTATTACAAAGTAGATTGCACACAGATCTAGATAGTAGAGAGATTGGTCGATTTTTTCGAATTTTTTGAAAACTATATGCAATCAAGCCAATCTTGAAATACATGGCAAAAAATTTCACCGTTTGATGAAGCAAACGGTTAATCTCGTCTTTAAGTTATGCAAAATGAGATGACCGGATTACTGTAAAACTTGTGAAAATAGTTTCTTTATATGGAGTGCAATACAATATTAGTTGTGCTAAATTTGTTGTTAAAACCTGAGGCAGCAGTATTTGGCAAACGTAATTTAAGTTTGTAATTGTAGATCGTATCCTAGAATAATTCTATTTTAATTACACTCTTTTTCATGTTAAAGACGAGTCGGTAACTTATGTTTTCTGACAGTAAAGATAGGTACAATAGACGTTTCTTAATTAAAATTAAGTTTTCGTTGCTACATTGTCTCCACGTAACTTTACGCAAAGGTGCACACTAAAATTCACTCAAAACGCTGTTCTTTTTTGTCAACTTTTTATTTATAATTAATTACTAATTATTCTATCTTGGTTCAAGCATTTTTATGCATGTGAAGTTAGAATTTAACTACAGATTATGCCAAAAAAAACGTTACTTAAAAAAAGATTATAATTCCATAAACTCTAACGTATCAGCTAGTTTATAATTCTTTGAATTAGGGACTTTAGTCCAACAATTTCTTCTGTGTGTTGTGGTATGTGTTGAATATATTGGTGTGTTGGGTAAGCTGTTTATACAGTCGTCATGTTTGGTGATGCGTTACATTCTGCTATAGTCAATCGTGAACCATTTCGGTTCTTCACGCACAAGGAGCGCATTAGTGAAGTGGAACAAACATCGTTCATTGAAATGAAATGTAATAATTACGAAATATGACATTTGTATACTGGGTGATGGAAAAATGGCGCATCTGCACTCCACTACATGTTTCCAATTAATAACAAAACCTTTTTCAAAATATTCCCATCTTACGTATTAAACAAAAACAAAAAAATCTCTAAAAAATTAATTTGGCAACGTTATACAGTTTTTTCTTTATTACTTGGCTTCGACATAATGGCGTTGTACATCGCAATGCTTAACGACACAATTAACAACGATCGTCTTTCCGTAAACCTATCGATTAATTGTGGACCCTTTTTCCATTTTAAAGCAGCCAAATGTTCTTGACAAATTTCCTTTCTCGCCAGTTTCTGCCCTGATGTAACTAGTTTGGGGATTCATAGTGTCGAAACTTTTTCCTTTCCCAAATCTGCGTGCACAATCTTGTAAACTGTAGTTTCAGATACACCAACTTATTTAGCATGTAATGGAATCTTCAATGCCCGAACTGTTAGCAGCATATCTGATGGTTTCCTCAGTTCTAACGAAAACCGGTTTTTCTGATCTAGGTCGCCATCAGCTCCAGAAGATAATTAAGTTTTCGACCTCTTTGGAGCTTTTAGATTTTCGATCGTTCTTCCGTAAACCTCTCCATCAATTGTGGACTCATAAACTCAATAATCTAAGACTCAACAGTCGCTATCAGCTTTCCAGAAGACCATTGAGTTTTCGCTCTCTTTGGAGCCTTTAGATTTTCGATCGTCCTACCGTAAACCTCTCCATTAATTGTGGACTTTTTTTCCATATATTCAATAAGATAAGTCCCTACAAATGATCGCCATCAGCTTTCCAGAAGACAATATGAGTTTTCGCCCTCTTTGGAACCTTCAGATTCTCGATCTTCCTTTTGTAAACCCCTCCATTAATTGTGGACTCTTTTCCCATATATTTCATAATCTCTTAGTCGCTATCAGCTTTCCAGAAGACCATTGAGTTTTCGCTCTCTTTGGAGCCTTCAGATTTTCGATCGTCCTTCCGTAAACCTCCCCATTAATTGTGGATTTTTTCCCATATATTCAATAAGCTAAGTCCCAACAAATGGTCGCCATCAGCTTTCCAGAAGACAATTGAGTTTTTACCCTCTTTGGAGCCTTCAGATTCTCGGTCGTCCTTCCGTAAACCTCCCTATTAATTGTGGATCCTTTGTCCGTATATTCAATACGTTAAATATCAACAAACGGTCGCCATCAGCTTTCCAGAAGACGATTGAGTTTTCGCCTTCTTTGGTGCCTTCACATTTTCCATCGTCCTTCCGTCAACCTCTCCATTAATTGTGAACCCTTTGTCCACATATTCAATAAGTTAACAGTCGCCATCAGCTTTCCAGAAGACAATTGAGTTTTGGCACTCTTTGGAGTCTTTATGAACCCATTGTTGCATTGAGTCCTGCTTCGTGGGTGGATCCCAATGGAGCACTAAAGTCTCGTCTCCTCTGCCAATTCGGGAGAAATAACTCTCATTGCTCTTTAAAGCAGTCAAGTTTCCTTCTTCGCCAGTTTCTGTCCTGGTGTAAGGAATTTGGGGATCCATCGTGCAGAAGCTTTTCCATTCCTAAATCTGCGTACACAATCTTGTAAACTGTAGGTTCGGATACACCAGCTATTTAGCAAGCATTGGAATATTCATTCCCCGATCTGATAGTAGCAAATCTGATGGTTTCCTCAGTTCTAACGAAAACCAGTTTTTCTGATCTGGGGTAATCCTGAATTGAGTCGTGGCCCCATCGAAACTGCTTACACCAAAATTAACGTATCAGCTGGTTTATAATTCTTTGAATTAGGTACTTTACTGCAACAATTTCTTCTGTGTCGTGGCGTGTGTTGAATATGTTTGTGTTCAACGTACTGCTATATGTATGCTAGGTAAGCTGTTTATACTATAGTCGTCATGATTGGTGATGTGATACGTTCTGCTACAGTCAATCGTAAACCATTTCGGTTCTTCATACTCAAGGAGCACATTCGTGAAGCGGAACAAACATCGTTCATTGAAATCAAATGTAATACAATACCAAATATGACACTAATGTACTGGGTGATGGAAAAATGGCGCACCTGCACCACACTACAATATTTAATACTTAAAATTAATAACAAAATCTTTTTAAAAATATTCCTTGCTTATGTTTAAAAAAATCCCTACAAAATTAATTTGGCAACAGTTTTTTCTTTATTATTTTACTTCGAGATGAATGACATAATGGCGTAGTATATCTTTTAGTTTTTTTAATACAAAAAATAGGAGGATTTTGAAAACGATTATGATTAATTAGTGTGGTGCGTGTGCACCATTTTACCAATACCCGGTATAAATAGCAAAATTGCAACCAGAGGATTACCTAAGTTTTTGAAGAAGCTGGTAGGCTGTATACATAACTCGTACTTATCGTTACTTGCTCAAATTCTCCTGACATTTACATTATTTTATTTCCTTAAACAAGATTGAATTATAATATTCTAATTTGTTATATGATTTAAAATTACATTATGGACATTCTTTTACACTAATAAAAAAAGGATATTACCACCGCCCACACTCGATCAAGAAAATTGCACGTTTGTTTCAAATAGCAAAGGAAATAGAATGTCGCTTTTTATTACAATTAAAGTGTTTAAAAAAAATTCAGTAAAACAAAACTGTAAAAAATCATTCTCAATTTCATGTTGACTTTCTATATTTACACGTTTGGCCTACTCTTAGCTTTTTATTAATTCTGGAATTTTTAGGTATCGCCTGATGAGCATTGTTCGTGTGCGTTCGGATAAATTGCTTACTGACCTTAGGAACCGTTCGCAACCTGTATATGTGTTAGCTTTGATAATTTTCATGATAGTTTTTTTTTAAATTATTGTCGTCGGCGTGTAAAGCTCTAGATCCGGTCCTGGTGGCTAATTCGCTAACTAACATTTAAGCTTTATCTAAAACAGTAATCATAATTGCATTGATCACCAACCGTTTCTAAATTTAATTATGTTAATGACTATATTAAATAATTTAAACATGCAACAAATTAATTAGTTACGTTTTAGTTAATTCTGTGATTTACCTGTACATTAATTTTTGCGATGCATTTCAATATTGCACTCCCGAACATATTATTATGAAAATGAATAGATTAAATTGCGAAATCATAATCCACGTTTCAATATTATTTATCGCGTTAGCGTGCCGCATGAGATAATTAATTATTATGGGTAAATTAACAGTGTGAATTAAGTAAGTTGGTTAATCAGTAACAATAAAGTCAACACTTAGAACTGAATATGTAAGTGAATAGAGTACTTACCTCATTTACATGTGCTAGTAATATTTTTGTAAAAATTTCATAGACAAGGCACAGAATAATATCAGAAGCAATTAAAAAAATTATTATTTCTTAGTCACGTACTTTTCACGACGATAACAATTACAAACGATTTTAAGATTTAACATGAGTTATAGAACTTGATGTGGTAAAAAGAACAAGTTTAATTGAAAACTTTCGAATATGACTCGAACAACCAGGATACTACACAATTACCCCGATTCCGAGATGCTTACTTTTACAAATAATTAAAAATATTAAAAAAGAATTCGATTTTCCATTGAATTTTTAAACGTGAACTTGAAACACTTTACCATCGACGCGCTCAATCATTTCTGTATGTTAATTGGGGCACCTTGAAAGTGAGAAAGTTGGCATTTTGATGAGTTCAGACTTACTAAATTAATTTTATTAGTTTGTGAATGAACTCGCCTTAAACACGTACAACATATCACCGTTTACAGTAAGACGCTTCTTTGATTTATCACCGGAGGTGATAATTTAAGTGTGTCGTGTCTGCGTCGATAAGTACAATTAGTGCGGTTGAGAAAATGGCGAGGCGATTGCAAAATGCGGCCAAAGGGTACCACCGGTTATATAATTTGAAAGTTTAAATGTCGTCGCCTAAAAATTGTTGTTAATAGAATCCTTGTCGCAATCATCGGTAAGTGTGTTTAACTATACACTAGAAATTAAATTTCAAAGGTTAAAGAAAGAGAATGTAAAAATAATAAATGTTTCGTTTGAATTGAGATGAAAGTTTGTGTAAAAACAAAAAAGAATTATATCTTGTTCTTTATGTAATCGCAGCAGAATTTCAATTTCATTTCTGCAATGTTACAGTTAAGGAAAATTAATTTTATAATTATCTAAAGTGTAGTTAAATAAATGGAGTGAATATTAATAATTTATTTTGAAAATAAAAATATTGGGTCATAAACTTTATAGTACAAATTAATTAAATTTAAATTAAAGAAAAATACTCGAAATTCTTAACATGGAAATTGTTTTCGTGTTGTAGTGATTTATTTGTTTACTTTGGAAAGCAAGTGTTCAAAGTGGGGATGTTGTTATCCTTATTTCAGCTGATTCCGTTTAAAGGTCAAATTCACACTCGACGCCGCCGCGTCGTAACAATAAAACTATAAAAGACTTTTCATTTTGGTGATAAAGAAATTACTCGCACATTGAACTTTCAATCAAATCAAATTCAAAAACAAAGAATCAAATAAACTGTTATGGATGAGTTGTTTTAAATCAAACCAAAAGAAAAATAATTTTTCAGAAAGAAACCTATTTTTCAAGATTTTTCCATTATTTAATTTATCTAACGGGAACACAATCAAATTATTAATTATGTATTTGTATAAGCTTATAAGACCCTTTTAAATTTTTAAAGCGAATGTAAAATGAAAGAATAGTACAAATGAATTATTTGAAATCGAAAACATTCCGAAACGCAGAAAAAAAAGGTCGTTCGCTCACATGAAGAAAATGATATCTGTGCATCTAGACATCAAAATTCCAGATAAACGAAAAACATCTATGACCAATAATGACGTACGAAAGAGAAAGTTGAAGAAAGTATATTTCGTGTAAACATAAGTTACCGCTGTCGTGTGTTGCAAGCATTTTATTACCGACGGCTACAAAATTATTCACATTCTAATTACGTTTCCGACCCAGACCTATTAAACATTTATAATTTTCGAGCCGTCCCACTCATACATGCATTTTCTTCTTTTTCAGATGGATTTTAAATTGATTGCACCCGCTTTGCTCGTGCTGTTATTTCACTGTGCGCATTGCCTCCCTCAGCGGGAAGATTTCATAATCCCGAATCCGGCGGAAATTAACAATTTTTACCGAGATCCGGCTGATGTAAACGACCATCGAGACGTAGCTCCCCTGAATCAATTTAATCCCACTGCAACTTTAGAAGACACCGTGAAGGAAGTCGAAGAATTGATTAAGTCAAACCCGAAGCTTCCGCGTCTTACGAGGGGTGAAATTATTGATATTCTAGAGAATATTACAGGCGATGATATTTTGCAAGCCCAAAATTTTACCAGAGCTGATGGACAAAGGGCAATTATGGTTGTGATGCCCTTCACCGCAGGAAGTGCGCAAGGCGATATTAAAGAACTATACACAAGGGCACCGGTGACTCATATAATAGGGGGGGAGAGTCCAACTCCTAAAGTGGAGTTTAAGCCGAAGAAAAAACCAAGTCGGCGAAAGCCACCGTCTTTTCCGAAAATTCAAATCGACGAGGATGATGACGCATCTAATTTGATAGGCAATAACATCAATACATTTAATACACCTTCTACCACCACAGGAAGCACCCCAACCACTATTGTTACCACCACCACCCAAAGAATACTCTCCTCCAGTTTGAACCCACCCATAAAAACTCACGAGGCATTTTTTCAAAAGTTACCCGAAGCCGTCGGGCTTCGTCCAAACCACCCTCAAAAATATGCCAATCACAAATATCCTGAGGAAGACCCAACAACATTTGCACCGGTAAATGGCATCCATGTAATCAGCCCTCCCACTTTCGTTAATTACGATGATGAATATTCCAAGCCATACATCATTAATCTTCAAGACTCGAAAGGACGGCCGGAAATCCTTCCACAAAGACTAATTCAGACGACACCCAGGACTGTTATACATGACATAATCATCCCAGAGGATTTTAAGTTAGTTGCTGAAGACATCGAAGCTCTTCACAAAGCCAACTTTAATAAAATAAATATGGTTCTACCAAAGCAAACGACTGAGACGGTATTCCTTCCCATGCCCGTTCTTACCTCGTCATCATCAACCACCATGAAACCCATCCCCGGTGTATCTGAAGTAGCAGACCATTTAAGTCCAGACATGAAGGACTTGTTGCAAAACTTCGGCCTACTTGAGAACCCCAACAGGAAACCAGGCGAGGTTGAATTACCGGTGGAAACCGACGTTTTTGCTAAAAACGCCGAAATTAAACCAGAATCGTATTTCGGTTTCAAACCTTTACCAGATGATACCCCATCCAGGCAAGAAATGGATGAATTTTTAGCAAAATTTGGCTTGGGAAGAAGCTCCGCGCGCTCCCAAAAATCCATCGCGATCAGCAAACCGATTAAAGAACTCGAGAAAAACCCCTACATAAATATCGACGTGGTACCCCCATCGTATCACGGCGTAATGCAAGATTTAGGTTTTTCCACGAGGAACATCAAAACCATTCAGTCGGATAACCACATAACGAAAAGCCCCAAGCACGTGTTTAACCCCACCACTCAAAATAACACAGAAGAAGAAATGGGGAGGTTAACCAAATTATTAAATATAATTAGAGACTTGGATAAAAAGAACAGTAACCTCACGGAAGAAAGTCTGAAAAATGTAGACGTGAATGTTTTGAAAGATTTAATTGATAGCTTCAATGATCAAGCTTTTGTGCCGCTGGATGAGAAACAAGGTCCAAATCCTTTGAATTACGATTACAAGATTTTAAAAAATGAATTTAAGAGGCAAGAAAATACTACCACAACGAGCACTACAACCACAACCAGCACTGCTACCACAACGACAGAAGCAGCAAGAAATCCTTCATTCGAAGATCTGGAAGCTTCTTTTGGTGGATTACCAGAAACTAAGACCACGACAACTGAAGAGCCAAGCACCACCAGGAGGTCGGGTTTTTATTACCTTGTTGATTGGAACACTTTCTTGGATGTTGATGACCAAATGGGGAAGCGAGTTAATCTTAGATTTCAACCGAAAGTAGGCGATCCAAGAAACTTCCGTTACGTGACAGTTCCATAACTTAAAAACAGTTTTCAAACGTCTTTATTTAAATAAAAGTGTTGGTACCAGTGTGGACGTTTCTATACAGACTGCTGTAAATAGTTTAATATTTATTTAATTCCAGTCATTAAATTTAAGTAAACGTATGCGTTTATTTTATTTCTCCTCCATAAACATCCTCGTATTGGTTTTTGCTGAAGGAAACTAATAAAATAATAAGTATTTGCATAGGTAGAAAATGTTTGTGTACAACTTACTATTTACAGATAAACTTTGATGATTCTTCGAGTAAATTTAAAAAGCGTCATTACAATTCTGTGTCCAACAAAGTGTGCAAAGATTGAGAGTAATATTTTGCAATGCAATCAATACTTGCAATGTTTTGTATGGTTTGAGCAAGAAAAGAATTGTCTAGGTGAAATTAGTCCATTGACCCTTTTGTGTTAAACGAAGCAAATAGGAATGTCACAGTTAAATATTTTAATTCGCAAAAAAAGCAATAAATTTTACTACAGAAAACTGTTACTAATCTCAAACAAGAAATAATTTCAGTGAAAAGCAAAGTTTGTTATGGGAAATACCTACCTATAAGATTGCTGCAATTATTTAATTGCGTAAACTAACGGTATATAGGAAGGAAACGAATGGTTTTTCCTTACAGCTTGTAGGAATCTTACGCCGTTATTACTATGTGATAATGTAAATAATTGCAGAAATTATCCGGGTCGAGTAAAATACTTTTCTCACGTATGCATGTTTAGTAGAAGGAATGCGTGTAACATGAAACAGTAATTTTCTGGGAATAATTTGCGCCATCAATTAATAAATTACTAAAACACACATGGTGTGTGAAATAAAGAAGAAATACCAACACGTAGAGGCGGCTACAATGTTACATAATGTTGTAGAAATAATAAAAAAAAATTAATATTTAATCGAAAGGCAAATACTTTAGTAACAAAGAAATTCAGAAAGTTGATACATTTACAGTACAATAGGTATATACAGCTTGAGTGAAGCAAGTAGGTTGGCGACGCATGCCTCGGATGTATTTGAGGCGACCGGCCTTGTCTCGCATTGGGAAGCGAAACGATGAGGGCGTATTTAGTAATTTTATTTTAACTAGGATTTCAATAATTCTTGTTACAATGATGTTATAATTACCGCAATACATTTGCATAACGCAATTATTATTGTTTGTAATTAAACAATACTTCCATAAACATTACAGATATGAATAAATGAAAAATCTTCTCTGATAATAGTTAAATTAAAAAGAATTCACAACGATAAAACAAAAACATGATAAAATATTCTCTTGTAACAGAAAAACATTTCTCAAATTGAATGAAAGTTTTTATAGAATGAAGATAAAAATAAAATAAACTTAAAGTAATCCTGGTCAAGAAATAATAAATATATTCAATATCTTTCAAAATTTTTATTAATTCTGCGGATGGTTGTAGCAGAAGGAATTGGACGATTTACAAATTTTTCTCTGAATAAATTAATTCGTTAATATCACTTTATAATTTGTACTTTCTCAGGTACACTATAATTCATAGTGAATTTTTGTATTGAAGAAAAATAAAGAACAATTAAAATAAATATTATATTATAATAAAAATATATATTTGTCGCTCAAAAACAACTCTAAAACCTGCACGGTTCGAACTGGAGGCGTGAACTACACCACTTCGTCTGAATTTACTTACTATCCCCCTAGTTGTGAAATTCAACCTGTAGATTAAAATTAAAGAAATGAAAGAACTAACGAAATTAATGGCTTATGACTTAATTAATCAATGACATGACAGGCGGCCTAACTAATGATCACAATGGAGAATGAACTCTGTGGGTACGTTCAAGTAGTGTACAGATTTTGTCATATCTTACTACAGCAATATAAGTAGTCCGTAATGTTCTAAAGGAATCCAAATTTTCAGTTTGGCAGGCCAGGACTTTCGTTTGAAAAGCAGACTTATTGTTAGTTAAATCAGTGCTTTTGATATTCCAGAAAATAATGTCAAAACTTTTTCAGCTGACAAGGCGTCTTGAATGGTCCAGCGTTTGCTCAACCTTCCAGAAAACTTTATGTTATTAATCAGCATGGATAGAAAAAGTTCACCCCACCCTCCTTCTTCAGTTAAAAACTTGATGATATTTAGATGTGTGCGCCTGTTGCTTTTTCTTCGGCTTTGCATTTAATTGGTTTAGTAAAAGTACGTTAGCCCTAATGGCATACTTGGAAGAAGAAAATATTCTAGTGTGTTGTTTTCAACAATTTTAGCTTAGATTATGAACATTTTATGAACGTTATGATAAATTAAAGAGAGATTAAACGTGCCCAGATTTGCAGAATGAAACTATGCCCTAAGCAAAGAGAAATTAACTTATTCAAGAGGAAACACTCCATGATTATTGCGGAGTAATTTCTGTGACTTTGAAGTTGTTGACTCTTGAAATTGCCGTAGCAAAATACGCGAGAAATTTAAACAAATGAAATACTCGCTAAACTCAGAAACTTTGCGAAAATCCTCAGATTGCTTTTGAATGCATGCCAAAGGACCTTTAATAAACTTAGCATTTTGTCATAAGTCATTATTCTAATTTGACATCTCTATTCTGACAAAGTCCTTTCTTGAATAAGTTAACTCTTTGCACAAAGATCACTTCAGATTTTTTTTTGGCTGCGGTAAATGAACAGTCAAATTGGCCAGACTAAACCACGTGGCCTATTTTCCCAATCGTTGATTGGTCACCGTTGACTTAACGATTTTTTGTAGTTTGACCGTTCACTTAACTTGATCTTGAATGAAGCGTTGGGGCTCACACGTTGCTTAGCGATCAATAAAAGCATGTCATGGTGACAGATGACAAGAAACGTCAAGATGACAGACGTCAAGAAACGTCATTTACAAACATCAAGCAATAGGCGCTTTCCAATAACGAACTCTAAGCACCTGAACTGATCTGATCCGAGCTACGCTTTAGAAATCGTAATGGGAACACTAGTAAGCGTTAGTCGTGACGTATATGTCAAACTGATCATGTGCACGTCACATGTTTTTCCTTTCTGCACCATTTTGGTGCTCGAAATGCAAACGATATGACAGGTGCTCGAGGCGAAGAGCGAAATCAAAACTGATTAGTTCAGGTGCTTCACGCTCTTACAACTGGAACGCTTCGGATCATCTCCGGACTAGTCCTGAGTAGCACAAACGTGTAATTGGAAAGCGCCTCATATCATGTTGACAGAAACGAACGAAACGTCACGTTGTCATCTACAGAGCAACAATGATCATCCTCAGAATAATCAAACTTAAGGCCACTCCTTAACGAATTAAAGAGAAACCTCATTCATTTCTGATTGGCTTGCAAATAGGATCGAAATTTCCTTTTGGTCGCTAAGACAATCACCGGACCAAACACAAAAAGACTGCCCTATGATGTGCCCATGACAAATAGGATGCGTCTCTGCTCGTCGATTCGAGCACGCGACCAATGAAGCAGAGTTACCTAATCTTCACTACGAAAATGCGGTATAAAAGCAAGAATGAGAGCTGTTCGAGCCAGAAATGTTGAGCGACACTCAAACCACGGCTGCGTAGAATTTGTCGAGAGAACATCCATACACCGTTTGTACAGAGTTTATCCAGCGCACACATTTCATATCCTCCATTAAAGCCAGGCCAGTGACTAGGAAAAAGAAGTAGGAAACATTGCATCGTCAGAATAAGGACATCCTGAAGGAGTTCTTACATCGGGATCGCCTTCCGGTAGCACTGATTCCACTACCAGTAGCTGCCAACCAAAAGAAAGAGATCTTCGACATCAACCAAGTGATCGATCTTTTAGTTCTTGGTTGCCATCGATTGTGACCAATACCATAGAGTGACTCCTTTCTCCGTTACATTCCAAGATCCCAGGCGATTTTCTGTGAGGAGGCTGAACACATTGCTAAAGGTCACATAAACATGTGATTTTTATTATTTATTTAAATAAAGTCCACGTCGTGAATGACGTGGACGTGCGAATGAAATGGCCTCTGCCAGAGGCTAGAACGTATAAAGTCCTCCTCGATCTCTTTTATGTGCCTGTACCCCTTTATGTCTGCTATATTTTCACTTTAAAACAATTACCTGTAGTAAAGTAGATTCTTGTCCGGTAAAAATTCGATTAGAAATTATTTTAACGGGCACAAATTGGCACTATCGCGCTACGTTTCACTATCGATTGGGAGCTTCGAAGCTCTACATTTCACTATCGATTGACAGCTTCGAAGCTCTACGTTTCACTATCGATTGAGAGCTTCGAAGCTTTACGTTTCACTATCGATTGATAGTTTCGAAGCTATCAGTCGATAGTGAAACGTAGTGCCAATTTTAAGTGTCCGTTAAAATAATGTATTCTTTTCAAGCTAGTTCTTGAGAATCTTTGTTTCTTTTGTTATTCGTGCTATTACGATCTCTATTGCTTCGTTTTTTTTTTAATTTTTTTTATTGCTCGATTTGTTTCTGTTTGTTTTAGCGCTCATATGTTCTTATTTCGATTCGATGAACCGACAACTTTTCGTTCTTCACCTGCAGTTGTGTTTCTTTTACTTTTCTCTTTGTCTTTTTTTAAAATTCTTTTACAATCTTAGTGTTCTTTTGTTATTCATGTTGTAATCTCTTTTGACTTACTTTTTTTTTCTAGATTTGTACCATTGATCGATAGTATTTTGTTTCAGTTTGTTTTGTCGATCGATAAACTGGCAATCTTTCGCTTCTTCACCTGCAGTTATCTTTTTATTTTTCTCTTCTTCTTCTTCTTTTCAACGTTTTTTAACAATCTTCGTTTTCTTTTGTTTGTTTGTTTTGTTGTAATCTTTTTCTAGATTTTCTTCTTTAATCGATAGTATTTTGTTTTAGTTTGTTTTGTCGATCGATAAACGGGCAATCTTTCGCTTCTTCATCTGTAGTTATCTTTTTATTTTTCTCTTCTTCTTCTTCTTTTCAACGTTTTTTAACAATCTTCGTTTTCTTTTGTTTGTTTGTTCGTTTTGTTGTAATCTTTTTCCAGATTTTCTTCATTAATCGATAGCGTTTTGTTTCAGTTTGTTTTGTCGATCGATAAACGAGCAATCTTTCGCTTCTTCATCTGCAGTTATCCTTTTATTTTTCTCTTCTTTTTTTCAACATAATTTTTCACAATCTTCGTTTTCTTTTGTTATTCGTCTTGTAATCTCTTTCTCTTTACGTTTTTCTAAATTTTCTTCGTTTATCGATAGTGTTTTGTTTCAGTTTGTTTTGTTTTGTCACTCTGTCTTGTTCTTTTCTTTTGTCATTTTCTGGACAATCTTAGTTTTCTTTTTATTTTTCGTGTTGTAGTTCCTCTTGCTTATTTTTTTTTTAGCTTTTCTTTATTGACCCACAGTATTTTGTTTTAATTCGTTTTACACCGCTCATCGCATGTCCTTGATGAGCCAGCAGTCTTTCGTTCTTCATCTGCAGTTGTCTTTTGATTTTTCTCTTGTTCTTCATTTCGACATTTTTTGACAATCTCTATTTTTTTTTTGTTATTCGTGTTGTAATCTCTTTTGCTTTACGTTTTTTTTTTTGAATTTGCTTCATTGATCGATAGGGTTTTGTTTCGTCACTCTGTCTTTATTTTGATCGGTTTAGTTTTTCTGTAATTCAACCTTTTGTATTTTACAATCTTTGTTTTTCGTGATGTAAGATTTTCTTCATTAATCGATAGTATTTTGTTTCAGTTTGTTTTGTCGATCGATAAACTGGCAATCTTTCGCCTCTTCATCTGTATTCGTCTTTTTATTTTTTTCTTTTTCTTCTTCCTTTCAACGGTTACTTTTGTTATTTGTGTCATGTTCGCTCTTTTGCTTATTGTTTTTTCTTAGATTTTTCTTTTTCATTGGTGGACAGTGTTTCGTTTCTTCTATTTTTCTCGATTCATTCTTGTCTTTAGATTTATATAATTAGATGTATATTGAAAACCTGTATATTCAAATGAACCCAGTTCTGGATTATCAAAAAGACAAAGTTTAGACTCTGCAAATTTTAGGGGCCTCGATTTGATGAAATTTAATTTTGTCGCAAGTCGGTCTTGATTGAAATTGATTCCTCGATCATCCTCTACACAGCTGTTTCGGCCCTATTTGAGACCTCTTCAGCTGAAGAGTAGCTCGACAAGTCCACATTCCTTATACATATAAAGAGCATGCAGATAGTTATTAGATCTGTTTTATTATTATTATTATTGGGTATGTATCACACAGGGTGTTAGACTCTTCACGTACTTCACTCTTGTACCGTATTGACTGACGATTTCTTTTATTTTTTTTATACATGTACTGAAACACCTCCTTAAAGGAGGTCGACAAATTCATTGACACCCTGATTTTTATTCCATTTTGTCTTCATACTAGTTACTGCTTACGTAAAAATTAAATTAAAATCTTTGCAAAAAAAATCTTGTTTTGGAAATCGAGAAGCAGGAAGCGGGCTTCCAGATTTACATTGCCTTGGGGCCTCTAGAGGGTTTGGTCGGGCATTTTTTGGTAAACTGGAAATTCACATTCATCTGTAAGCCTGTAAATCAAATTAATTAATATTGTTATTTCGAAATTTTGCAGCGTAAAACCTAAGCGATCTTCAACTCTATAGAAAAACGTAACTTTTCTTTTTCAGTTTGAGCAAAACAATGGGCGTCTTTTTGTCCATATATTGACAATACTCTTTTAATTGCTTCATTCATTTTAGTCGAAGCAGCACGCACACGTTAAATAGTTCTAAGGGAAGAAATGCATCCAATTTTTTTGAATCGTCCAGCGTATTTAATTTATTTCAGTATCTTTTTTATGTGTGTGTACACTTACGAATTCGATACGGGACACCTTAACGCTAACAGAGAAGGTAAGAAAACCGCACATTCTTCTTATTCAAATCAATTAGCTAATATTGTTCGTAGAATTAGTAATAGGTAACGTTTCTACTTGCGACTATTTTGAATGGGGTCGCGGAGTCTTCAAATGGAAAAGCGTTGCTGTTCGTGAGAAAAATTATGCTGTCGGCGTAACGGAAAATGGAGTTTCTATTCTGACGATTGAAAAACGTAACGGAAAAATAGTCGTACACGAAAATGTTATAGGTGAATAGAAATTTATTATTATTACACTAGGAATATAATAATAAAATTCCTAATTATTTTGATATTTCAGTCTGACAATACATTATTTCTTTAATTTTAGATTTACAAAGCTCACCGATGGACATCGAACTATTCAAACACTGGAATTCCAATCAACGCAGCTACGACGTGATTTTAATAGCCGCCCTCATCAAAGAAAATTACGAATTGGAGTACTTCAGGATTAATGAAAATAGAACATTAGTGAGTATCCCGCTGGATCCCTTAAATAAAGGTATGATGAATATTTTCAGGAAAACATCTCGACATGGCATTTACATAAGAAAGTAACAAACTTGAACGTGTTTAAAATGGAAAGCGCTTGGAATTTACTGATCGTAAACGGCAATCCCGAAGCGCATACGACGGTCGATTTGTATCGCATTGATTTGGAAAAGAAATCTAATAATTTTTGGTGAGATTATATTTTAATAAATTGGAGGGAAAAAATCTATGAGTCTTTGGTTAGACCTCGTGAGCTGCAAATGGGAATAATTAACAATTATTTATTCACCGTAGAGCTGTATGTATACTTAGTGGGTGCTCCTTTATTTGTCCAACGCTAAATTTTTCTTCAAATAACTAAAGGTCGACGCTCTTATTAAACGGGGAGAAAAAATGTGGGTCATAGTGTTTATTGACTCGGCATAATATTTCAACGAAATGTCACAAATATGGTGGTTCTATTAAATGGGAAAAAGTTTCCTGAATTTATAGCTCAAATTCCCATTAGTTTTTTTTTAATTAAATATTTTTACTTTTAGGTTGATACAAACAATCGAACTTGCCCACCCATCAAAACATTCGGCGGTCAATTTTCATGGCCCCCATTATTTTCTTAGCTTTCCCCAATTAGATGTTGTGGATGTTTATAAGTACAACAAAGGACGTTTTCTACATTATCAAAATTTAAGTGCCGAAAACGTAGATTTTGTGATGTCTTTCAACATTGGCTACAAGTCTTACTTGGTAATAAATGGATTGTCTGCGGGAATTTATCGCTTCACCAAACATGGTCTCGTAAAAGAAACTGTTCGTGATGCCAGCCTAGACGTAGCCAATTTTTTACTACCAATTCCAGTCACCACGTACAGAGATGAGGTGATTTTACTTGTGCAGAGATCACCAGACCACGGCTCGCACAAATCTCTGGCGGTTGAAGCAGTCGTTTCCAACGGAGGCAAATTCTTTTTGCACGATGAAATGCCTTGTTTGTACTATGGCGAGAATTTAAACGGCATTAACTGCCTCATCGGTGAGGGGGAACACACAAAAGGAATAAACGGTTCTGCCGTAATTTCCCTCGGAAATAATTTAGGCGTCCTCATTCCAAGGAATAACAATAATACCTCCGCCTTGTTCCTTTTGGAAACTGAAATGAAGAAGTTACCAAACCCAGCGGAAATTCGCATAGAAAAGTTGATGGCCACCAAAAACAGACTTGAGGTGAGCACCTTCCGTCAAAAAATTAATCATTAAATCATTGTATTTTTAGAAAATGTTTAATGATGAAACGGCTGCCTTAAAAAGAATCGAGGAACTCATGCGTAATTCCGTGAAGCTAGACAAACCGAATAACATCAGCGCACCTTGGATGGTCGATACTTTAGTTGCGCCGGTTTTGATTAAACCTAACTCGACGAAGCCTTCAAAATTTGAACGATTTGCCCAGGAAGAAGTCGACGCAGAAGAGTTTGTTGAACAAATAGCTGATATAGAGATTCAGATCGATGGCATCAGGAGGAATTTGCAAGAGCTTGCTCCAAGTGGACGTCCAACAAAATTCAAGAAATTAGTTATCGATGGTTTTTTACACGTCGAAGGGCAAAGTAGAATTCGAAATGTCCAAGCCGAGAATCTCAACGGGCAACCAACGCAAGCTCTTTTTGACGATTTTGTCAGGTGACACTTGTCCTAATTACAAGACCTTTTCTTCATTTCTTTTACATTACAGAAAGGATCGCATCAACACAATTGTCGGGCCGAAAACTTTCACGAATTTGGCAGTCGAAAATATCACATTCGAAACTATTAACGGAGTAGATTCGGATCACCTAGTCTATAGTGGCGACTCGCCAATTAACATCAGAGGTGATTTGATTTTTGAAAAAACCTTAAATGTGCTTGGAGATATTAATGTGGCAACTGGTGAAGTTAACGACGTGAATCTGGTTGAGGAAGTAGTAGAAATGGACAAACCCTTTCCAGGTATCCGTGAGATACAAACTCAAAATATTCAAAGTGCAATAAACATCCAAATCAATTTTAGGCCAACTTCAGTTTGAAGATGTGGAAGTACTGGATACCTTGGAAGTAAAAACGATTAACGAATTTCCGATTCACTCTAGAGATCATCCTTCAAGGTTGGAAGGTGAGGGTGGACGATCAAGCATCGGAGATATGGAATTCGAAACGTTGCACGTTCCCAGAAATTTGACAGTTAAAAATTTGAATGGTGAAGACTTTAACGACACCTTGAGAAGTGTTTGTCTAAGGAACCTTAAATGTTATTTATCAGGCCACACTATCTTTACTCAGGTATGTTCGTAAGTAAGGATTTTGGAGAAGAATAAATATTGCACGTAACAATTTGTACTGAGCATTGTGTAATATTACTTTTCCCCGTCAAAAAAAAGTTCATTTTCGATTCTATTTCCTGCAGGATTTGACGATATCGGAAAATTTAGAAATAAATTACTTAAACGATTTACAATTTCCTGAAGGATACGTCTTCAAAACGTCCGAAAACTTCACCAAAATCAAAGGTATGCGTCAGCTTTCCTTAAATCGTTTATTTCATTGATATATGAATTGATTAACAGGAAAGAAGTGGTTTAAAAATTCGGTTAGCGTAAACGAAATGGCGGCACGTGGTTTAGTCAACGGATTAAACACTGCGGACCTCGTACGCCCCTCAGAGAACCAAGACATACCCGGAAACTTCACATTCTCTGATCTAGAAGTTACCGAACATTTCGATGTAAATTTTTGCGTAATTTGGGGAAAACATTATTGACTTACAACATTATAGGTGGGCCAAAATATAACTGGATTGAAGCCCGATCAGTTTTTTCCAAACCCAACTTTAACTGAGACAAATATAATCATGTCCAACGTTAATTTCAACGCATTAGAAGTCGATGGTATTATAACAACAGGTGATTTCTTTAACGGAAGCTACTTTCGAAATACTCTTGACGACATCGTTTTAAAGGTAAACAAGAACGTAGGTAATTTTTAAACTTGACGATCAATTTTGACCGTTACAGAATGAAGAAGGGCCGCAAGAAATTAACTCAATTAAAGATTTTCCTATGGGATTAACCGTTTTGGAAAACGCAGTTATAACTTCGAATTTGATAAACCGCGTTCCTTTGGATGAGTTCGTCACGAAAGACACAGATCAAGTCCTTTCGGTGAAGGTGTTGAACGGAAACGTGGCGTTTGATAGTTTAAATTTGCTTGGTCTTGTCGGAGGCATAAACGTAACGGAGTTGGTCCAAGAAACGGTTAAGTTGAGCGGTGAACAATACCTATCGGCAACCCTAAGATTTGAGGAATTATCTTCGAATTACCTTCACGTTTATGAAAGGTTGAACGAGTTGGAACCGTCGGATTATATTTTTACCAACGGAAATCGAGAGTTCTTCAAGCTGACCACTTTGGATTCCATCAAAGCCGATGAGGTTTTTGTGGAAGGTAACTTCAATGGTCTAGTGGAGGACTTCGATGTGGAAACTTTCGCGCATAGTAGATTGAGTTTAAGCGAGGATCAAGTCATAGCGGCAAGTTACGAAGCCAAAAGCGCCACTATTAAAAACTTGAAAGTGAAGAAAGTCAACGGTTCTCCTTACGAGGATTTATTTGGATTGGAAAAGTATGCCGAAACAATTTCGCACTTGTTACTGGTTAACAAATTAAAAGTGAAGGGTGATTTATACAAAGTCAAGTCAAAATTAATTTAAATTAAAGTGTCTTAATTTTTAGAGTTGAACATCAGTGGAGATCTAACCATTGGAAGCATCAATGGCGTAAAAATGGACGACATTTTGAACAGCTGCGCTTACGTCGGAGAGAAGCTGAAAACAGACGTATCTTTTCTTGTATAACATTCATTTTTCATAAAAAAAACAAATGGGTTTCACTTATATTTTCAGGGCAACGTAGAGTTTTCAACCATCCACATAGAAAACTTCAATGGCGTAAATTTCGATAAATTTATAAGCGACGTGGTCTTCAAAAATGAAACCACTTTGCAAATTGACGTTCCGAAGCTCTACGCGAATGGTTTTGAAGTCCATAACTTTATCGACATTGCAACCCTTAATGGCATACCTCTGGATGATATACTAAGGAAAACTGGGCATCAAGAAGTTAAAGGTCCGGTGATCATTAAGGGAGACGTTTCTGTAGATGGGGATGCTGAAATCGTTGATTGCCTAAATGAAGTGCAAATGAAATATTTGACCGAAAACTTCGAAGTACTGAATGGAGCCTACAAAATTAATGGTACTACAAGATTAAATAAAGTCCACCTAAATTACCGTGCCTTCTCTTTTCAGGCGATGTTCAATTTGAAAGGTTGGCGTACATAGACAACTTTTTAGTGGGGGGTTTAATAAATAGCGAAAATATAACGGATATTTTGAGTAATCTCGTCAGTATTAAAGATGATGTCAGAATATCAAATTGCACCATTTTTGAAAACGTTGTAAGTAAAACATCAGGTCCTAATTTAACAAAAAATGGAATGCCATCTCTTTCAGGTAAACGTGAAAGGAAATCTATCACTTTATGGTGGTATTAATGGTATAAATTTTGCCAGGTTCAAAGATGATGTGGTCCTGATAAATCAAGGCGCCTATATTGATGGCCTTGTAACTTTCACTCAGCCAGTCCAGATAACCGAAGAAATACGACTAGAATCAGATTTACTGGGGAGGTTTGTGATGGGGATTGACTTACAGTCGTGGAAAGATAATGCCGTCTACATAAATCAAGGCCCCATACCAGGTTTGTTTTTCGTGATTAAAAAAATAGTTGCAAGCCCTTTTTTTTCTTTCAGGCACAGTATCATTTGAGTCTATGGTCGTCCATCACTTCATCGAAACTTCTCACATCAACGCATTGGATTTGTCAACTTTGATTCCCTTACGAACCGACCAGGACATCCCAATGAGTTTATATTTCAGCCAAATAACCGCTCTTCGTGATGTTACCGTCGATGGTTTAATCAATGGTATCAAATTGCAACCGGAAATGCATAACACACTCATGGTAAGCTGCAACGTTTGGGTTCTCGGGATACGAGTTTGTTGCTTTAGGTCGATGAAGACCAAGATGTGTCTGGCCCCATCATCTTTAACGAAAACGTTGTGATTCGAAAAAAGCTGAACGTTCTTGGACCTGTGAATGGCGCAGACTTTGAAAAAATCGTCACGACTGATACAGATCAAAACCTAACGGCTCATTACACTTTCGCCGGAAATATCGTGATGGAGTCGAATTTGTGTGTGCGTGGTTTGGTAAGTGGAGTCAACATATCTGATTGGGAAAGGAACAGCATAAAGAAGAAGGCACCATACGCCCAACGCATCGTGAAACCTTGGACTGTGAAAGAAAACGTGACGTTTACAAATTTGGTTGGTGGAGAAGGGCTGGTTTCTGGATTAGATTTCAGAAAAATGGTGGATGATGTTGAGCATAAACGACAGTATAAGTTCAGAGTAGAAAAGGCTTTGGCTGTGAGCATAAAAACTATATTTTTTTTGTTTGACTGATACCAGTTATATTTTAGTCTGATTACAATAAGGTGTGCTCAGGTGTAGACTATCTCATAGAGTCTGCACAGTCACAAATATATAAATTTAAATACTTAGAAAATATGCAATTCATGGATTTCCAAAATGATATAGAAAATGCTTATCATTTTAGAGTAAGTATTAACAATACGTATTTCGACAGCTACGCTCTTATCTTCAGTGCACATGCACTTCATGAAGTCCTTGGTTGAGAGAAACCTGACTTCATACTTTTATCTAGATGCAATCGCGCATAAACAAGAAATACTTTTGCAGACTTTGCCTTTTTCAGCATGAAGACATCGATTACTTGCTGGTAAACGAAGAAGACTCATGTCGAGCTTCGCTGTTCACCTGGGACAGATCAGAATTTAATTTGATCAACAACCAAATTGAAACAGGGCGAGTAACACAGTTCATTTCAGTTCGCGAAGGTGATGCCCTATATCTTGTTGGACGTGGTAACATGCAACCCACTCACTGTTTATTCGAAGGCACTAATGTCTGGATGTTCGTTGATGGCGCAAATCTCCTGGTGGGTAAAAAAAACGTCGTTTTCTATACACACTGACTCCAACTTCATTTCCTCGCATAGAACATATTTAAAATCGAGAATCAATTGCTGTTGCAAGAATCTTTGATTCCCGGGACGTTTTACGGTTTGGATGAGAATTACGTGACGGAATACCAAATAAAATCCAAATTGGGACCAACCGTCAAGAAGTACAGAAGGTGGCCAATATCTGGAGGTCATTACAAAACAAACTGACGTTAATTTTGTTTTACCCACATTTTTTGGCCGTAGAAAATATGGCGTTCATACCAAGAGGCTTGAAGACAGGCCTTGCTTTAAGAAACGGACAGTTTCTGTTGAAGTTGAATAGAAACGAGCCGGTGATTGAAGATGAACTTGGTTCAAACTTTGAAGCTGTTGCTATAGGAAACGTAACTGAAGAAGGAAATTTGTTTTTACCGGGGAGGAGCGGTGGAGACGTTGCAGTTTTGAACGTTGGCAAACCTAGAATCAAGACATTGGTGGCAGTGGCTTCGCACGAGGAAATGATTGTTAAAAGCCGACTTGATTCCATCGAGGTAGTTTTCACAACATTCTAAAACATCTCTCACTGATAATAATGGTTTTTCAGATTTATGATGATATCTTAATAGGCTCGCTGTTTCATAAGGTATCGACTTACAAACCCTCCTCGTTAATATCGATGGAATTTGGTAATAACGGCGAAACGCTACTCGTTTTTTTGGAAAATCAAAGGACGTTGCAGATTTTCGAATATAAAGGTAAGCTCTGGAGTACTACATCACCATTGGGTCAAAAATTTTATATTTAGGTATTGAGGGTTTCAAACAACGCACTTCCGCCAAAATCGAGGGCCAAAAACTGGTGCTAATGCAGCTACCGATAAGTCCTCACAATAAGCAGCGAAACGTGTTGGGAATAATTAATAAGAATAGGTTTACTATTTTGAAAGCTGTGATGGATGGAGATCAAATCGAAATTGATAGTCTTCAATGTACTTTGTGATTTTTTTTGTGTGATTAAAAACAGATTTTTTTTTAGTACGAGTTTTAATAAGTAATACAAAATCAACACCTACTCAAGCATCTGCGTTTACTTTCAGCTTTTTTCTGTAGAAGTTAAATATTTCGTCGTCAACTTCTGCGTCACCCGTTAAGGGGACCGTCTTCATAAATTCGGTAAACTCGGAGGAATCCTTTGCTTTTAACGCATCCTGTTCCCGCACCGGTATTGTTTGGTTCGTGTCAAAATTTTCATCTCCAAAAGAAGGTGATTTTGCAGGATTTCTTTGCGCTAACTCTTCGGGATACGGCTTTAAGGTGTTACTTAAGCTGTACTTTTCGAGAAAGCTGTTTTTGTTCGGCATGTCGCCGCAATAAGTTGCGTGTTCAAATTGAATATTTTGAGGACAAACATTTTGCCTATTTGAGGGTTGTTGCATGAGGATATTTCGGGAAGGAATGCCACTGCTCTTTAGGTAACTTTGCCTTGCACTAAACATTTCCCCCAAGTTACTTGAAGCTCTTGCATATTTATACTTGTCCAGTTTTAAAAGTTCTGGTTCAAGATTGTTTATCAAACTGTGTGTGTTATTTGCATCGTACAGGTTTGTGCACAGATTAGTTTCGTTTACCGATTTAATGAGTTTAGGTCTATTATCATCTGATAACTCAGAGGAAATCTGGTTTATAAAACTATTGCACTCTTCTATGCACGCGAATACGTCTTTTTCAAAAGTTGATTTGTTTTGCCCATTTTCTGTTACTATCACATCCGGATTAATCCAGTCTTTGAACTTGTGAAAAATCTTAATTTCTGCTTGCTCTAGTGCTCGCTTTAAATAATCGGTTTCAAATTTTAGTGCTTGAAGCTGCAAGATTGATTCACGGTAGACGTTTTGCTGTGAGATCAAAAATGACTTCAATTTTTCGGTAATTTCTCGATTACTCGTGTTTGCCTTCAATTTATTTCGAATATCGATGATGTTGCTTTGACATTTTTGGATGGTGAGAGCAACTCGCTCTGCGATTGAGTATTTTTGCTCCAGGTGGTTCTGGATCGAGCAAAGCTCTTTCCTATTACTCTGGTCCATCATGAAGACTTCCAGGGCTTGCTTTTCGATTGATGTTAACGATTGCTTAATCTGTTCTATCGTGTTTGGTGTCTCTGTGTGCAAAACTTCTCCTTTCTGAACCGTGGACGTAGGTTTCACTGCTAGAAGTTCCTTTAGAGTACCTAAGAGTGTCGAGTTAAGGGAAGTTAACGATAAACAAAGACGTTAAGTTTGAAAGAATACAAATTTCTTCATCCTTCTCTTTAATTACGCTCAAATATTTTTCCATTATTTCAGCGTTTAGGTTTTTCGTATTTCCTTGTGATTTTTCCTTCTTTTTGATGAGATCCTTAAACAACGTGAAACACAGCTTTATCTGCCTTACATCCAAATCAATGCCAATCTCGTCTGATCCCTGCAAGTAATTCTTAACAGCTTTCTTACATCGATTTTCCTGTCCTGAAGTTAACTTCTCGTTGCTCTGAAATTCATTAGAAAATAGAATTGTTGGAGTGGATGGATATACAATGACCTCAGAAATGGTTTCAACTCAGGTGTCCAATTTGAATGAAACTGAGGAAAGTTTCAAATTGGCATTGACGTTCTGCATTCTCAGATATTGATGTAAAGTCCGATGTCAATAATTTAACAAAAAATATTACCAACAGGTACAATGAGTTGCCTATACGATGGGGTCATGTGGGTTGAAATCATTCCTGATGTCCCTGTATCTCGGGTTACATTTGTGCCCTTTGTCGAAGTCAAACGTCGACGTAATTCATCCAGTTCGTTTTTGAGAAATATGATCTCCTGCTGCGGGTCGATTTCCTCGTTTATTACGGCTTCCGTGCTAATGCAGGCGACCCTCTGCGCAAATTTGCAAGTCGTTATGGTTTCCTGTAAAACTCGTAAATATTTGCATAGTTCTCCCGATGCGCTCGCCTCGTACCTCCAAGTTTTTCTGCGTAATTGCTAGCGTGGCCAGCATGGCTGTTAGAGAGTTTCCTGACAGAGAGTCTCGTAAAATATATGTCATCATGCTGTTTCTGAATGGTATATGGGGCCTGTTCGGTTGGCTCAGCGCAAGTATTACCTGTTCCAGGTAATGCAAGGATAAATTTATGTGCTTTGCTTCGTTTAAGGCTATACCACTTATATTTGATTTATTAATGCGCTCTGACCTGTGTAGAAATAAATATATTGATTAATAAGAAGATGTTTCTAAGAAGTATTATGTTTAAATGGAAGATGTAATAAACAAGGGTAGTTGTAAATGGACCACCATACAACCAGTATGTACAACCAAAGCGATGCAGCACATGAAAAGTTAATGATCATTTTCAATTTTTTTGATTTAGTGCTTAGGAGAGTGCAGCGCAAAACATCCTCTATGGGAATGATACCATAGACGGTTTCCCTTTATGGAAGGAGAAGGTTTGAACTATCCCAGGCCTACGTGTTCCTTTTCACAAGACTTAAAGAACTTCTTTGATTGAATATAACAAAACTGTGTTTACCCGGCTAAATCCACAAGGTTCAATTTTGATCTTCGAATTTTTCCACAGGTTTTGCTCCTCGTTGTTATATAAATGGTGAAAATGCAATGCGATCTCGAAGAGTAGTCGTTCATAGGTGTTTCGGCGATTGTCCTGTATTTAAATTAAAAATAAAAATTAATTGCTTTCTTGAG
This sequence comes from Serrognathus titanus, assembly GCA_039766575.1. Classification (NCBI taxonomy): domain Eukaryota; kingdom Metazoa; phylum Arthropoda; class Insecta; order Coleoptera; family Lucanidae; genus Serrognathus; species Serrognathus titanus. Next base: position 8,301,820 of record CM077912.1, read on the forward strand.
ATGTCTTCCTAGGGAGTATCCAAGGTATTTTTTAAATATGCAGTATTGTTTTCAAAAGAAACATGAGGGGTCGAATGTAGATCTTTGCTGCTGTTCGGAACTTAAACGAATAGGTGCGATAATTTCTTACTCCAAATTCGTGAATTTCGACTTTCGTGGACTAGGAATTAAATATAATTCAACGTCTTCTCTGCGAATAACGTTTGGAGCAGCTTCAAACTCTCCAGGGTCTTTAAGCTCCGTGTTCCTTCTCACAAGACACAGCAAAGATCCCATCAAACAAGTAACCCTGAATTGCTTTGGGCTTTAAGCCTTGGGGCGTCACAATTTAAAATGGAAAGCAGCTTATGATTTGAGAACCAATTAGGAAGTGTTGCAAACAGTTTGAAAAAGGGAGTATTGATCTGACAGTTAAAGTAGATAGAAGCAGACATACTATCGACCTCCACAACTCATCATATATTCCATTACAAAACCAATACTAAAGACCTGTCATATAAAAGTTCTTTTTTTAGTTGAAACAACTAGTCACTAGTTGTGACGAATCGAGTAGTTATACGTGAAATAATTCTCAAACAAATCCCAAGAGTATAGATTAACAGGCATTTAATGAGAAACTCTCGGGTTTCGAGAAGCCATAAAAAGCATAAAACCTGTTCGTGTCCCCTAGGAATAGTAATCGCATTGCTTCTTGTTCGTTGGCCACGGGCAGGACACTTAAATTACGCAGGTGAGCTTCGCCGTGAGCGTCTTCAAGAAGGACGATGCGCCTGCAAACACACTTGTATGAATGGTTACGGTGTACGTGCGATAACGAGCTGTTATAATACAAAAACTTATTCACATTTACAATAATAATAAATAATGAGCATAATGTGATGAATAGATTTTCATACTTCATAAAATAGTACTTTTATTATAATTAGTATAAGTGGGTTAATATTATTAAAAGCAAAGCGATAAAATTAAAAAGTTTATATTATTTCCTCATTATTCTATTCTATTAATTTTAATAGAAACGCACTTACGGTAGTTCTTCGAGAAACGAAGGTTCTTGATTGGTATTCAGTAGGTCGTAACCAATTTCGTGATAGATTTCCAAATACGAAATATATATATTGTAGTGATCTGAAGACTAAAACAATAAGTGACACATAAAAGAAACATCAAATAAACAAATCTTTCCTAGAGGAACAGATATTTTATTATTATTACAAACTGAAAAAATTACTGAAAATTATCATAGATGATGATCTTACCATAGCGGTTGTCGTTGATAATTACGTAGAACAAAGTGAAAATTAACTAAAATTGCGTAACTGGCAGTTACACAATTTTCATCTGGCAAAAAAACTTGATTTTGTAGAACAAGGTGTTTAATATATCTTTACGTATTCGTTTACGCTGTACCTTGTAAAATTATTTACAGTAAAGTAAGTAAGTATTGAAGCAATTATCGTAAAAATTTGTCAGCCATAAATCCGCATTAAAATGAAGCGTGTTACCATGTTGAAAGAAATCGGTGCGACTGCAACGCGGAGAATCGTTGAAAATGATCCTCGAGTGGAAATAATTTCTTTGCTTCTGCCGGTCACGTGAAATTTGTGACCTTCTGTTTAATTAATTGTTTAATTTAATTTTTTTATACTGGGTTTCACAAAAGTCAATTAAACTTAATCATTGCTTAAGAATAATCATTCCTATACCTTCAGCACATGTAACCATAGCAACGTTTACTTTTAACCCATGATTAAATTTAAGTAACGTTTGTGAAATTCACCATTAATATATGAATTGTGCACTTACCGCATAACATTAATAATAAATATTTAGTTAATAAATTAAATTAATCTCACTACAGAAATATAACAAAATTTATACAGTGCATAATCTATTCATTCACCATTCATTATCGGAGTAGGCCGTGATTTTAAATTGATAAGTTGGCTATCATGTTAAATTAGACAAATTTAATTTGATGCCAATATAATTAATTACCAGACTTCGGACATTTCGGAGCGTTGCCATGATCCTCGTATTGCGTAACCATGGCAACGTTCCGAAATGTCTGTAGTCTATTAATTATAACATGTTAATTATAACATGTTAATTATAATATGTTAATTATAACATATACTGCTTAAATCAGATAGATCTGGCGGCTTTCTGTTGAAATTTCTGACAAATTTAAGTAAATTCAGATTTGTATATCTGAAATTTAGTGATTTTCTGATTGGCTTAGTGACATATCTAGTGATTTTTTTTATTTAATAATTTAGGTATTTTTCTTAAGTGTATGGTAACTTTTTGTCCAAAAAAAAATTAGCCATGTGAGATAAGCATAGAAATCTCGTTCTTTTTTATGTGCAAATAAATTTTTTTACGTTTTTACGTTTTTGCAAAAACAATTTGGAAAAGCGGAAAGAAAACAGTGAAAAAAAGATGAATGACGATCGATTTCTATTTCGTTTTTTGAACAAAAAAAAAATAATAATCAAAAGTTTTGTTTTCTACCATCGATCGTATTTTATTTATTTTTTATACCTTCGAGACGAAATATAAATGTTTATAAGTTGTCTATATTTTGTTTTTTATGACACAAAAGTGAAAACCAAAGGTTTTCTTATGTTCAAACCGTCGATGATTTTTTTTCGATTTTTGCATTTGTTAAATAATCGATGGTGTTTTGTTCATGTTTTTGACAAAATTCATTAATTCTAGTTTTCTTCTGTAATTTTAAGGGTTTTTTATTAGTGAGGTCCAACGCTACCAGACCTCATACGCTTAAGTAGAATATTGAAATATTTAATATACAGAGTTTGATTTTTTGACATTATTTGTTCCTAGTGAAATTTTTTAGTGAATTATTATAGGTTAAAAAACCTGTGACCTTCAAAGTCACCGTTAAAATCAAATTTTAAGCCACAGATTCAGACTTTTTGCCTAAGCCTACGTACAATGCTGCTTCGAGAGGCTATAACAAAAGCGACTGTAGCGCCTGTGGGTTGGCAATAGTAAATACTAAATTGCTATGTTCAAAGGTCTCGGTGAATGTAAGTACAATTTTTGTGCTTTATTTAGTATGATTACTTTTAAATATTAAATTTTTTTAAAACATTTCTTCCGTAATCTATGACGTACATATATTCTCTTAAGGTTTTATTTTGTCGTATTATTAGGAATCACCCTGTACGTTTTGAAAAGAGTTTTCTGAAAAGTGTTTGATCCTAACTCAATCAATCACTATACATGCAAGAAAGTATTTTTGTCAAATTTGTTGTGCCTGAAACAAGAATAGGTGTCAAAATTATTATTATTTTAAATGTTAATATTTAAAATAATTAACATTGCTGTTAAAAATATGTCTAAAAGATTTTTTTTGATGATATCGTATTGCATCGCGGTATGTAGGTGTTTTAACGAAGAATAATAATTCGAAGTTGTTTAATTTTTTTATTATATTGATCCACAACACTGTTTCGTCCGGATTACGGATATTATTAAGTGGTGATATTTTAATAAATACAGGATGTTTTCTGAAATGTGATTGAAAACCTGGGTATTTACATGTATTAGGTACTCGACTGAATACTTTTTTTTTGCTCAAAAGCAAATTTAATGTGTAATTCTTTTTTATAGTCTAGTTCGGTCTCGGTGACACTGGTGACTAAGAAAACGTTTTTTAAATAAATTATTGATAACAAAAACTAATATTTCTTAGAAAACTCGTCATGATGGTTTTAATTACTATTTTGACATTAAGAAACTAATGCCAAAAACTCTTATATTTGTCAAAATATTGAAAAACTAGTAGAAATTCAAAATCAGTAGCGTGTACCAATTTTTTGTAATTTATGAAAGTATTTTTTATTATATAAATTATAAAGTAAATTGTAATAATATGTGTACAAAACGTTTTATCATCTAGTGTCTTGCTCTCATTTTTTCGTATGTTCACGAATGTTCCTTACTTGATCAGTAAATGCCAAATTGACATTTAACCTTGATATAACGTCAACAGAAAATCATAACCAATAATTACGACTTATTACGTACTTGAAATCAAACAAAGTAAAACATTGAAAATAACGTTGAACGTGAATTCACAACACATGTTGAAAATGGCCTCCGTCTTCTTCGACGCATTTTCTGCGACATCCATTAATAACATTGTGCAAAATGTGGGGAGAATTGTTTATTTCGACACGCTTTTCGATGATTCTTTGGATAAGTTCGTGTAAATCATTAACGAGCGATTTAAAAACGAAATGTTTCAAGTAGGGCCAAACAAAGAAATCCAAAGGAGTTAGATCGCAAGATCACCGAGGCCATATGTTTACCATATTTCTAATTATCCGATCTCCAAAAAACTCTTGAAGGAAATTTAAAGTATCTCCAGCAGCATGGGTCGTTGCACCATCCTGCTGGAAATATCCAAATTGCAACTCAAGACGCAGTTGATTAATAAATGGATGCAGAATCTCCTCCCGATATCTAAGTGCTGTTAGTGTGCCATTAAAAGATATTGGACCTATGTATCTTCGCTGACTTAAACCCTAGCCAAACACAATTTTTTTTGTGGATGGAGTGAGACTTCAATGAAAATATGAGGTTTTTTTGTACTCCACATCCTCATATTTTGGGAACTAATGTATCCTATTAAATGGAACCAGGCCTCATTGGAAAAGAAAGTTTTGTCGAACAAATCGGCATTGTCAATATTATTTTAAAACCAATGACAGTATCTTCGCGTTGGTTCAAAATCTACTGGAAGCAATTCATTCACGGCAGTCAAACGATAAGGGAACATTTGCAAGTCCTTTCTTAGAATAGTTCTGCAGGTCTCGACAGAAAGATCAACTTGTTGTGACAGGTGACGGATGGAAGTGCGAGGAGCATCAGTCATAATTTGTCTCACATTTTCACAGTTCTTACTTTAGGCCCACCTGATACCTGTTTTCTAACCACACTGCCAGTTTCTCTGAATAGTCCTACAGAGTACTGAAGTTGATTAACAAATTTGTGGTACAGAAATACAGTTTCTGGAAATTTTTCCTGAAATTCTGCAATACAATCAGGAATAGAATAGGTCCACTCGTCATTGATTTTTTGGGCGTTTCGAAAGTAGGATTCAACCATAAAGGATTTTTCTTCCAATGTGAAAACCATTGTAAAATCAAATCAATAAAACAATTTGTTTTAAGCTATGTTAGCTTACTTGTGTGTTTAGGGTACCGGTCAAATAAGGAACATACATGAACAAGCGAAAATATGAGAGCAACACACAGGAGGGGAAAACTTTTTGTACACATATTATATCATTATGTAAAATGCGATGTAAGTGTGATTTTATATAATTATACAGGCAGTGATGCTAATTTAATAAGGTATGATATATATTGCCCGATTTCGTCAAAATGAAACAAAGAATATATTAGTTAACTAATGTATTACAGGGTGTATTATAACCTCTGGAAAATATTTACACCACGTTATTCTATGCACAAAAAAATATAAGCACCATTTTTCTCTTAGCTCTCTAATTTAATATGGCCCGATATCTTATTAACAATAGATGAAGCATACAGCACATTAGTTATATATATATTATTAAGGCAAGTTCCTTGCATTGTATAATTTAAGAGGAAGTTGCGAATAAGTGAATATGTATTCAGGTAACTTAGGGAACGCGTGGTGTGCATATGTAGAGGCAGTTACAATACACCTCTGTATACAGGCATTTGCACAATTCATTACTCACTTACACAACTCATTAAGTCGAATATTTGCTGGATACTCCGCGGTATTATACCTCTGTCATCATACTTCGTCGGAGAGCCAGTAATGGCGAAAGTTTTTCCACTGCCCGTCTAAAAATTCTTTAAATAATATATAATAACTACTTATTACTACTTTTAGAATTATATGTACCTGTCCATACGCCAAGACAGTTCCATTGAAACCATTTATTACGCTGAAAATTAAATCAGTTAGTGATTTGCATTTGCATGTAAATTCCGCCTATGGCAAACGAGGGTGTATTCTATTAGTACCTGTCAGCTCCTATCTTACTTATACAAAAAGACTAAAACGTGGAATTTAAGAAAATCCAACATTTCCGTCTTCAGTGTTATTTTATTTTATTTTGCAAGAATTTTTAGTAATATAACACACTCAGAAATTTATTTTTGCATCAAGTTATTAATGGTTCAACTAATTATGAATTACTTGTGATTAACAAAGCACGGATTTAGGTTGATTTTTAGGTCTTCAGCCGTCTTTTTAGTCGGGCGCACGCGTTGTGGAGTGACGGCTTAAAAATGCACCAAAATCCATGCTTTAATAATTACCTGTTAATTATAGGTTTAGCAACGGCGTCGAAAATTTCACTTTGTTCGGAATCTTGACTGAATACCCTTCGAAATCTGTAAAAGTGCAAAAACGGTCTCAGTTTCCGTTCACTTCCACAAAAATTTCACATATTTAGAAAGTACATTAGCTAATTAGTCCGGGTCGTTACTTTGCGAGTTACGCCGCGCCGCCTTAAGTGAATTTGCTTGTAATCGGAAAAAGTGTGATACGCATATTTCAAATAAAAATATACTTTCCTGTATTTCTGATATTTATTGTTCGTAGCATCTGCGCACAGATTATGCGGAAACAGTATGTCCTCGTATTCCTCGTCTCTCCGAGATATTATGTAGTTCTGCAAAGAGGAAGTCGTTATAATAATTTCAGTCGATTTTAATATGCCGGTAGTGTTTAAAGGAATGCAATAATGGTTAAATGGGCAGCATTAATTTAACATGAATAAATTCTATTGTATTAATAGCGGTAATAAATAAGAGTCAATTGAACAAGAACGTTTAATCACAAAAAATTTAACAACGCTTCTAAAATGGAGAAAATTAATATATTTATGCTTACCGCGAGTTTTTTCTTTCCATTTTCCTTTTTTAATCTTGCGTACACTTTGATTGAGTTTTTTACCATTCTGACACATGCCAAGAGAACTGTTAATTGTCACTATTAATTTTGTACGAAATGTCAGTATCGATCACTGGTTTCACTTAAAGATTCTAAGTTGAAGTCGTCATAGCAACTACAGAATTTTTTTTGTAAACTAGAAATATTTTTGAAGTTTGAAGCGTTTTCGATTGACTGCTCTACTCTCAGGATATCTCTAGGTATCTCTTATTATTACGTGAGGTTGAAACAAGAGTGTTTTAAAACAGTGGATCTAAAACCCTATAAGTTAATATGCTTTATGTGTAAATATTGAAATAATTACAAATGCACCTGAGAATTTTGAAATGAAAATGAAAAACCATAGAATAATTTAACTGCTACATACAGTAAGACCCTAAACTTCGTAACTGAAAGAGTTTAATAGTACTCTTGCACAAATAATTTCAAAAGTAAATGAAACATTTACTCGACTGTAAACTCTAAACAAGAAGAAAATGACATTTCATTTCCCTTTTAAGTCACCCAGTCGTAAACAAAATTCTTGCAGAGGCCGAGCGTCTGAAAAGGAATCCCAAATATTTACAACCATAAACCGCGCTTTGTAAATTATATTCCGCATAAGCAAAATGCAAACAAAAAATAATAATGCGGCGAATTTATTATTTTTGAATGTAGCTATGAAATGGACGAAATTTAAAAAATGCCGTTCATCCTGTTTCCTTCACACCAGGCATTCCAAATTGACGCGAGTTTATTAACGAAAACCTTCGCAAAATTTGCATACGCACACAAATTTCAAGCGCAGATTTCATAGTTAACGTGAAATCGAAGCCCGCATTTCGAGAGCTGGCTAATTAATTTTTTTTTTCCTCGACGATTGCCAACGTTCCAATTCCTTCCTGCTCGAGGATGTTAGGCTTGCACCATTTTTACCATTCGTGATTGCAAAATGTTCGAGCTCTGATTTATTTTGTGTATAAAGAAAAGTTAATTAAAATCCCCACCGGCAGGCATCAAATGCAAACGAACGAGGGGTTAACGCTTTGCGATTACGTCCGCGAACGACGCAAGAACGTATGCCATCTGCTGTATTTTATGCGTCCTCAAGTTTTTAAGCGTGTTGTAAAACGTGTTTGCTTTCGTCCTGGCTAATGTTGCAGCTATGCCCGCACTTCTCTAATAATCCATCTTTCCGTTCATCCAGCTAAAATCAATGAGGACGTGCGCGTAAGGTCGCAGACAAATCCGGGCGTGCGCCAAAATCCGGAAACCTTACAAGTCAACCACGGTTAATATAAGTGCCACAAGAAGTCGCATTTTATAATTTCCTATAATTTCCTAGAAAATGTAATTGAATCAAAACCTGCGCAGGACTATTTCAGTTGTCATTATTCTCATGACCACTAAGAATTTAGATGAACGTATTAGATTAGTTTGGTAAAAATTGAGTCAAATTAGCTGAATTTTGTTAGTACAATAAAAGGCAACCTTTCCACAAAAACGTTTCTGAAAACTCAATTTATTTACTGACTTGAATTATGTATCTTAATGGAGTCGTCATCTTTGTTTAGCATGTAGTTTGAAATTCAGTAAAGTGTTTGCCTTTTCAGAACGTAGTTCTTCACACCTTTTGGCCTTGTTTTGCTTTTTTTTGTAAATTCTGTAGTTATTTCTTCATTTCGTCATCCATTTCAGCAAATCTTCTACATCATTCTTTTCACTAATTTGGATTTTTTGAAAACAATTCTCTTCTTCTTTTAAGAGAAGTCGTATCTACGGCGAAATTGTTGAGAGTCTGAAGTCAATTAGTTTTTCATTATTTCTTCCCTTATGCTCTGCCTTCTCAAATCGTATCTCTTCTTCTATTCTTAAATATTTCCTCGCCTTTTCAAAAGACTCTCTCTAGTTCTCTTAGCTTACATTATATTTTTTTAAATGACGAATCTTCTCTATAATTTAGAACTTTCTTTTACATTAATTGCCTTTTTTCAAATTTTAAATTCCACTTTCTTAGTCGATTCGTTAGATTTGGATTATTTCATTTTTCTACATACAATTGTCCTTGTCAACGTGGACATTCTTAATACAGTTTTGAAGGCAATCAAGTTTTGAAACATTCTGAAAATACAAATTTGTCTTCAGGAAGAGACAGTCCAACCAAATATTAATACTTCGGAGGGTCTATTGACAATTTAGGGCAGTTGCTTTTGGTTGTTTTATTGACAGAGAATATTTCAGGAATTTTACTTGAAATCCTTTTCTGGGCAAAATTTATCTCTGGAAATACTGCAAAATAAAAATAATAGTTCCCATTATATCGTCTTTTTAGTGGTTTTGTAGAATTACCACATAACTTGGTGGAATTGTAACATGCATCCACTCACCCGGAGTCTAGACCCTTATGAGTTAGTGCAACGACCGGAATTGGACGGCACACTGTGGGCTTAGATTTTTAGTGAGGGTTTAGTGAAAGTTTCACCGACAGCGGCTGAAATTCAGGAAACAATAACGTGACAGAAATTTCCAGGGCCTCGAGATAACATCACCGGCGTTACATGCTTACCAACATTACAGTAAGGGGTGAGTACGCAACAAATTCGGAAATATTTACATAAACCTATTTGTTTAATACATTTTATTTAAAGTGCGTTCTGAAGTGGAAAGTTTATTGAAATTCTGTGGGTGTAAATAATCGAATTAAAACATAATTTAACGTTAATTCCTCGCTCAGGGATGTAGAGATCTAATTAATTTTGACGAAGGACTGTTTCATATCAAACTTATCTTTAATGTAGGCTTCGGGATTAGTACATTACATTAATTACTTTGTAATGAGCTTGTAATGAATGTTACAAATTTTGTTGCAGACAAGTAGAGGTGGATTACAGATTATGTAATTTATCGAATATGTCCTGAACCGTCAATAGTTGGTACGGGAAGTATTACTCAGAGAATTTTATGAATCTGGCATTCCTGCATGTTAATTCTATTTTAAACTCAATCGGCTCATAAATCTAACTCAAGCTTCCAGGTTAATTACCCAATTTTACGGCAACGTTTCATTTAACTTTAATCTCGGCTTGCTCGCCAGTTAAACCTTATTTACAAGGTAGGCATCGAAGTAACTACCGCACAAATAAAAAAGTAATTAAATTAATTCGTGTTTACCAAGGGTTTTTGTTTGTTTTTGGCGGTGTTGTAAAATTGTGAAACGTCACGTAGTAATTTTCGAAATAATCTGCGTTCCACTCGAGTTTACTTATTATGCCTCTTTGTAATCGAACACTTCTTGTAATTGTTATTTATTTTAGATTTCGAGCTCTTGATTTTTCCTTTTATGTATTAAAAAATAATAAAAATAAGTACTATGTAAAGAGACTCATTGCATCGACATATTTCTGATAATCAAGTGGAATTAATCCGTTTTCGTGGTACCTATGAATCAAAGCCAAATACACTTCAGGACAAAATTAAGGGACCACCAGTAAAACTCAAAATAAATTTAAAACAAGATAACGAAATTTAAAAATATAAATCTAAGTGTTTCCTTACAGTTTAGTTGATTTAAGGGATATTAAATTTAACAAACTTTAACATACTCTAAATCTTTAAAATATCATTGGTCTTCTCATGAACTTGTATCCTAATTTGTAACAAGTTAACAAAACTAAAATTATTAATAGCGTGTATGCCCTCCTCTTGCAGCAATTCACGCTGCTAATCTTCTTGGCATGCTCGATATTAAGTTTGGTATACTTTCTTGAGGTATTTGTTCCCATTTTTGCACAACCATGTTAGAGAGCTCATCAAGTGTTACTGGTGGTCTCGGTGCGTTTTTAATTTTGTTACCCAATTGATCCCAGAGATGCTCAATAGGATTGAGATCAGGCCACTCCAAACTTTGGATATTTACATCTCTCAACATAGCTGTGACAATGTTAGCTGTATGAGGTTTGGCATTGTCTTGCGTAAAAATGAATCCATTGCCGAAATTCTCGGCAAATGGTTGAACATGGGGTACAATAATCTCGTCTCTATATCTCCTTGCTGTTAGCGATCGATTTCGTATCAAAACCAATTCTGTACGGCCATTAAATTGTATGCCATCCCAAACCATTACAGACTCCCCACCAAATTTGTCAAATTCTCGAATGGTACATGGTGCAAATCGCTCGCCTGGTCTTCGTATGACAAGAGCACGGCGATCATTCCTGCTTACAAGGAATCTGGACTCGTCCGAAAACAAAACAGAGTTCCACTGCCCCTCGTCCCAAACTTGATGATTTTGACAAAAGTTTAAGCGATTTCTTTTGTGCGTAGCTGTGAGAGTTGGACCGGTTGCTGGTTTTCTAGCAGACAAATTGACTTCTTTTAGTCTTCTTCTTCCTGTTTTGGTAGAAATTTCTTTTCCAGTGGCTAATCAAAGATCATTTTTTAATTCACGAGATGTTACAAACCGCTTTCTTAAACTCTCAAGTTCGATGAAGCGATCTTCTCTGCGTGTTGTTTTTCTTTTAGCACCTTGTCCGCGTCTTCTTTTGAAACTACCAGTGTTTCTGAACCATGCTGCGGCCCTCTGTACCACAGATTTGTTAGTATTTAGAAAAACACGTTTTATTAATTAAATGACTTAAAAAGGTGTCAACAATTAGGCCTTTTTGTTGACTCTTCGTTTCCTAGCAGAGAATGCCTTGCTACTGTTAATTGTTTCGTGGCAAACGATTTGAATTGTGTTTAAAGCTTGTCAATTTATGACATGTGAAAAGTCTATTAAAAATAACTTGGAAATTGGAAAAATTATTTTAAGTTTATTTGGTGGTCGCTTAATTTTTTCCAGAAGTGTATTTACAGTTATTTACTTTACTATGCATCGGATGGTACATTAAAAAAAAAATTTCCGTAATTTGTAACGTGGCTTCGTCAGGTTCTTTAAGAAACACCCTGTAATTGCAGATATAATTTGAAATTAACGGATATGCTGCTATTATCAGTTTCTCAAAACAATTTAATTGTTTTTAATTTAAACGAGATTTACACATCCGGTCACATTTACAATTTATTTATTATAGCCTTATATCATAAATTACGTTCATTAAAAAAATTATAAAACAATCGATTTCTATTTTATTTCTTCACCTAAACTCCGGCTTTTAGTTATTATGTAATTATATGGAATTTGATCACAAATAAAGAAAAAAAAATGGAGTATATAAGCCGACGATGAACACGAACGAGCATCACAAGTTAAAAGTTAGGAACTATAACCACAGGTAATTTCTTTTTATTTGATGCTGTTTCATTTTGTTGCATTTTGCGTTTCGTAGGTTTTCTATTTAGCCATGAACTTCCAAAATGTTACACTTCTTATTGCGATGGTCATCGTGCTGGTAATGTTAGAAATGGCCTCCGTGCAAGGATGTTTGATTGACGGCAAATCATGTAAACCCGATGGTTCTTTGGGCAGCTGCTGTTCTGGGTATTGTTACAAATTGGACTCTTGGAAAGTAGGTCATTGCAGAACTAGATGAACAATGCTTATAATTGCATGTAGTGTTTCTAAGTGTAACCTATAAACGAATAGATTATACAATTTTTGCACTTCCCAAACACGTATTCAAATCAAATTAAATATTTCTTTTGATAGAATATATAATATCCCCTCCAGTCAATAATTGCTGTATGAAAGTCTACAGCCAATTAAAAGATATCTTTATAGAGTATCTAACGACGACATAAAAATAATACCCTTGCCCTTCAATTATTCTCAAAATGGAGATAGTTTTAACACAACTCCAGTAACCTTGACATAACATAAAATTCAGGGGAAGGTACCCTTAGTGTAGTTGGTTTATTTCCATGAATTTCTCCTTGGCCTTGCTTCAAAGTGCATAAGGAATAAGTCATTAAATTTAACCTTGACATAACGTTAACAGAAAATCATAACCAATAATTACGATTTATTACGTATTTGAAATCAAACAAAATAAAACATTGAAAATAACGCCAAACGTGAATTTAAAACAGATGTTGAAAGTGGCCTCCGCCTTCTTCGAGGCATTTTCTGACTCTTCTGCAACATCCATTAATAACATTTTGCAAAATTTGGGGAGAATTATTTATTTCATCACACTTTTCGATGATTCTTTGGGTAAATTCCTGTAAATCATTAACGGACGTTTTGAAAATGGAATTTTTCAAGTAGGGCCAAACAAAGAAACCCAAAGGAGTTAGATCGCAAGATCGCCGAGGCCATATGTTTGCCATATTTCTACTAATTATCTGATCTCCAAAAAACTCTTGAAGGAAATTTAAAGTATCTCCAGCAGCATGCGACGTTGCACCATCCTGCTGGAAATATCCAAATTGCGACTCGTCATTGTGCAGTTGATTCATAAATGGATGCAAAATCTCTTCCCGATATCTAAGTGCTATTAGTGTGTCATTAAAAAATATTGGACCTATTAATCTTTTCCGACTTAAACCTATCCAAACCAATTTTTTGTGAATGGAGTGAAAATATGAGGGTTTTCTTTATTCCAGATCCTCATATTTTGGGAATTAATGTATCCTGTTAAATGGAACCAGGCCTCATCGGAAAAGAAAGTTTTGTCCAACAAATCGTCATTGTTAATATTGTTTAAAAAACCAATGACAGTATCTTCGCCTTAGTTCAAAATCCACTGGAAGTAATTCATGCACGGCAGTCAAACGATAAGGGAACATTTGCAAGTCCTTTCTTAGAATAGATCTGCAGGTCCCGATAGAAAGATCAACTTGTTGTGACAGGTGACGGATGGAAGTGCGAGGAGCATCAGTCATAATTTGTCTCACATTTTCAACTACCTCATCAGTTTTAGCTTTAGGCCTACCTGATACCTGTTTTCTAGCCACACTGCCAGTTTTTCTGAAAAATCCTATAGAATATTGAAGTTGATTAATAAGTTTGTGGCACAGAAATACAGTTTCCTGAAATTCTGCAATATAATCAGGAATAGAATAGGTCCATTCGCTAATGATTTTTTGGGCGTTTCGAAGTAGGATTCAACTATAAAAGATTTTTCTCCCAATGTGAAAACCATTGTAAAATCAAATAAATTAAAGTTACGTTTATTTAGTTCTCAGTTTAGGGTACAAATCAAATAAGGAACGTGAAATGCGAAAAAATGAGAGCAATACACTAGATAGGAAAACTGTTTGTATCCATGTTATTTTTTTGTCTGAATCGCAAGTATCTAGTGATAATATTTTTAAGATTGGAGTTCAATTTAGAAAATTTGTTACAAGTTCGCTGTCCTATATTTCAAAAAGGAAATAACAAAAATATAGCTTATACGAATTTAATGTTAGGAGTTACAACTTGGTTTTGTCCTTCATGTCAGTAAATACGGAATTATAAAGAAATTTCTTCACACATCATAAATTACGTCTAATAAAGAAATACATGAAATACTGAAATGTGAAGTCAGAGATAATCAAATAATCTTATCCAAAAAAAGCACGTGTCCATGGAATATTAACCATTACAAGGTCTACTCTAAAATTCGGCCTTTAGTTATTATGTAATTATATGGAATTTTATTACAAATAGAGGAAAGAAAATGGAGTATATAAGCCGAATACGAGCGAGTTAGTCACAAGTTAAAAGGTAGAAAACCGTAATCACAGGTAATATATATTTTTTTAATTTTACACAACGTTTCCTTTGAATCCGTCTTATTTTGTTGCATTTTGTGTTTCGTAGGTTCTCTATTTAACAATGAAATTCCAAACTGCTACATTTCTTATTGCATTTGCCATCGTACTGGTAATGCTGCAAATAATCACCGTGGAAGGGTGTTTGAGTAACGGAAAATTATGTAGAGGCGATGGTTCTATGGGCAATTGTTGTTCTGGGTTTTGTTATCAATGGGGGTCTTGGAAAGTCGGTTATTGCAGATATAGATAAACACTATTAATAATTGTCTGTAAAATCTCCAGGTATAACCAATAAACAAAAGATATTTCATTTCACTAGTTAAACATTTTTTTATACTTCCTACTCACATATTCAAGCCGAATTTAACATTTACTTTCGAAAGGGTAACATAATTTGAAACAAAAACGTAATGTAATATAAACAAATTAACAATTACTTATAAGTGTACTAATCAAAGAATCTATTCGAAAATGAATCCAGTTGATAACATTTACTAAAAATATAAAGAATAAGAGGGCAAGAGATTCAAAATTACGCAGCTGCTTTAAATTATACATTCATACTAGGCGCTGAAATAATTAACAATATGTAAATTTAAAGATTAATCATAAATGAACCCCTAATTAAACAGGGTCTTATGAAGTTTTAAAATAAATTTTAGGCCCTTTATTGTGAATATATATAAAGTGTTTGCGTTTACGTGTTCAGACGCTTAATATTTCTCAAGCAGTGGTATTTATCGACCACAATATAATGTGGCACGCGATATGCAAAGCATATATTTCAACCTTTGTAATTTATTTCTTACACATTGCATTGAAGCGATCTTTTTTTAAAACTAGAAACTTAAAGCAAATATTTTTTTACAAAAAAAAAAAAAAATAGGATAAATTTGACATTGCACTACGCACATTTAATTTAGGATATTACTTCTGCCTCCGTTAAAGAAAAGTATAAATTATGAACGTCTGCGATTGTGAGATTTATTACATCAACGCAAATAAATAACTTGCGCGGTTCGCAAATTGCTCGAAAAGCGAATAAAACAATTTAAATACCGGCATTCCTTTTAACTACCATTCAATGGCTTTAAGTTGAATGCGATCTGTGTAACTGCTCGTTGTGAGCAATAAATTCAAAAACAATTATCACGATAAAGAGCAATCGCGGCAATTAGCAGGACTTGACGGCAAATCTGCATTTACATAAAAAAAGAAATTATCGGAACTAGAAATCGAGTTTATTATAACAAAAAAAATGTCGAAGTTACAAAAATATAATTATACAAGTTGTCTACCAAATTGGTTTTTAATTAAATTTACTCATAAATTAAACTGTTCTGAAATTGTAGAATCAGAAAAACCTATCGGAATTGAATCCGCTTAATTACGCTGTATTTGATGATCTTACAAACTTCAAGCCCTAATGACATTAGCAAAATTAAACTCAGCAACATCCATCGAGTGAAACCAACCATAATTTTCACTCAGACCCCTTTAAATTTGTAATAAAATTCTATTCTAACATCCCTAACGCAGACGTGTGTTGGCGTAAGCGCAGCTGCTTCATACAACCAACCAACCCCCTGCTGAAACCCCAACGATCTTTTATTCGCATGGTCGTTCGTCGAAGTGGTTACGTATCATTAAAATCAAGCGGTTGGCACGCTTCAATTTCACGACTTACAAAATCCACCACGGCGTAACGACCGTGATAGAAATAAAGGTTTTAAAGCAGCAAAAGTTGCGAGCCACAAAAAGTTGCAAGCGGAAGCACGCGAAATTTAAAGTTTTTATTTTGTTTGTGGTCGAAAGCGTCGGTTTTTTTGGCCGTGATTCCATTGCGCCAGGTGAATATTAGAGAAGATTTAATTACCGGGCAATTGTTGCAAAAACTTTTTAATTACGAAGAAAGAAAGTTCAAAAGACGCAACGATCGCAGTACGATGTTGAGAAATAAAGTTCCTGCTTCAGGATTTTGAAATTCTAAACTTTTGTTCAATGTTTCTTAGCGATTTTGTGGAAGGAATAATTATGTAATTATAAGTGTGATAAAGACACTAATGAAATATTAAAGAGGGTGTTTAAAATAAACAATCACCATTTAATGACAACTTTATTAATGATCGATGACACTGTGATAGCTTTGTCAAACGATGGTCAAACATTGGCTTTTGTTGAATTGATTTATACTAATGTCCAATTATTTATAATTACGTATTTTGTAATAATTTTTCACAGACCCGAAGGAGATGTTATAATTTCGCCTTCAGTTGTCAAGTAAATCATTTTTTCTTCACTTATTTACTTAAGAGTTTGTTTAATACCTTGCGTTAAGTCAGAAATTAAATACTGAAATGTGAAGCGATAACCGGGCAAGGTCGTATTTACCTATTTCTTCACCAAAACTCCGTCTTTTAGTTATTGTGTAACAAATTATTTGGCGCTTTATCACAAGTAGAAAAAAAAAGTGGAGTATATAAGTCGAGGACGAATACGAACGAGTATCACATCAAAAGCTGTGAAGCTATAACCCACAGGTAATTTATTTTTACTTTAGATAACGTTTTGTTTGAAGCCCTTTTATTTTGTTGCATTTTGTGTTTCGTAGGTTTTCTACTTAACCATGGTTTTCCGAAGTGTTACATTTTTGATTGTGATCGCCATCGTGCTGGTAATGCTGGAAATAGTCACCGTGCAAGGCTGTTTGCCTCCTGGCAATATATGTCGATCCAATAGGGGCGCCAAGTGTTGTTTTGGGTACTGTTACAAATTATGTGGAGAACATCATATGCAGCGTGGAAGCATCTATTTCTGAATAACCGGAAAATACCGCAGAAACCATACGACAAGACATATCAAGGATACTACGCACAGCAAAACCACCGAAGAAGAACTTGTTTCAAGAAGAAGTCCGAGCTCTACGTTCGCTGAAGGGAAACGAAGACATTATCGTGCTACCAGCAGACAAAGGCAACGCAACCGTTATAATGGACATGAAAGTCTACGAAGAAAAAATGAAAGTACTTTTAGAAGATCCAGCATACAAAACCATTGCTACGGATCCAACAACGTACTTGGAGAAGACAACAAAAGCGAAAATTAAGGCAAGTTCCATCAATGAAGAAAAACAACGCCAGCTGATCCCGAGGGAGAAGTCGTCCAAGTGTCCAAAACTGTACGGGCTGTGGAAGATACACAAGGAAGGTGTTCCACTCAGACCAATCGTCAGTTCCATCGGATCACCGTTGCAGCAACTAGCTAAATTCCTGGCGAAACAGCTACAACCCTACGCCGAAGAAGCGGAATCTTTCGTGAAGAACGCAAGCCACTTGACGATCATGTAAGGAACATCACCGTCGAACCAGGACATCTACCAGTAAGCTTCGACATCGTATCACTCTTCACGAACATACCAACAGAAGAGGCAGTGAACATCATAAAACAAATATAACATCTCAGAAGATACCATAAACCTAACGAAGCATTGTCTGAAGAATACGTACTTCATATTTAAAGAACAACGGTACAAACAAGTAGAAGGAGCACCTATGGGATCACCATTGTCACCGATAATAGCCAACCTTTTTATGGAAAACTTGAAATTAAAAGCTATAGATGCAGCAAGCCATAAACCACTCTTATGGCTGAGGTACGTCGACGACACTTTCGTTATATGGACACACGGAGAAGAAGAATTACGAAGATTCCACAAACATCTCAACGGAATACACCCGAAGATTAAATTCACGATGGAAATAGAAAATTACAACAGCCTCCCATTCCTAGACGTGTTGATAACGAAGCAACAGATTGGAAGCCTCGGATATTCAGTATACCGCAAACCGACACACACAGATCGCTCAGTCGCATCATCATCCAGCGCAACTACAGTGCGTCGTGAAGACACTCGTAACAAGATCACAGAGACTAACAGACTTGAAGAATGAACTGCACGAAATGGAGAAATTGGAGAAAGCACTGCTGCAAAACGGTTTCTCAAAAAAACCAAATCAAGAGGACGCAAAGACCACGTCGGGAGAAAAAAGAAAAGGAAGAAGAGAAACCACTTGGAAGAACCTGCTTGCCATACGTAAAAGGCATAACAGACAAAATAAGCAGAGTCCTTAGAAGGCATAAGATCGAAACAACGTTCAATACGGATAAGAAAATCAGCAACATCTTGCCAACTCCAAAAACAAAAATAGAATTGGAAAGCCAGGGAGTATATAAAATCCCTTGCCAGGACTGCGAAAGAGTTTACGTGGGACAGACGAACAGAAGAGTCAGTGTGAGAAGAGAACACCGCAATACTGTCGAGAAGAACGAAAAAACTTCTTCGCTTGCACAACATGTAACGGTCACATCACATAAAATAGATTTTGACAATAGAAAAACAATAACCAGCATACAACACACTTCCAAAAGGATCATACGAGAAGCCATAGAAATAGAAAAACACCCGAAGAATCTAAACACAAGAGACGACACTCAACGACTACCAACATCGTGGAAACCAGCATTACAGACAAAGCTGAGATCATCGGAGGGAGGAGCCAGCCTACCGGTACGACCAATTTGTCCAAAGTGAAATGTGCATTTTTCAAATTATATTGCCAAATTAATCGTCGCAAATAGACTTAAAATGTAAAAATTTACTTCATGAATATGCGCCAACCTACTCATTGTTTCTTCATTTCTTAAATCTGGGATATCCTTTTTGTAATAATTAAACGCCTTGCCTATTGAGCGCTTATGATTTTTGGCATTTTGACAGAATTATAAATAAAAGATGTATTTTGTTTTAAGTTACTTTTGCTTTGATCATGCTACCATAGCCCACGTTATTTATGAATTGGCAACACAGCCAGTATAGCTGACGGACACTGTCAGTATTTTTTTCATGTCAAATTTTGACTTCCATCAAGATACATGCACATACCTTAACGAAAAAAAAAAGCATAGCCCTCTAGAGTCGAAAAATATCGTGAATGGAATATGTATGTAGCAAAAAATTCTATATACAGGAAAATTCGACTCGAATGTGTTATTGGGAAGTGCAAAAATATATTTAAATCGTTTATTCGTTGTACTCAAAGACATCACGTGCAATTATAAGGAGTATTTATCTGCAAAAACCGATGGCCCATGACGCAAATTTATAACAATACCCAGAACAACACCTGCTGCCCCAATTGGGGTTACATACTCTGCACGGTATTCGAAATCCTTGCACGGTGACTATTTCTAGCATTACCAGCACGATGGCGATCGCAATCAAAAACGAAACACTTCGGAAAATCATGGTTAAGTAAAAAAAACCTGCGAAACAGAAAATGCAACACAATAAAAGGGCTTCAAATAAAACGTTATCTAAAATAAAAATAAATTACCTGTGGTTATAGCTTCACAACTTTTAACTTGTGATATTCGTTCGTATTCGTTCTCGAATTATATACTCCATTTTTTTTTGTGATAAAGCGCCAAATCATTTTTTACACAATAACTAAAAGACGGAGTTTTGGTGAAAAAATAGGTAAATACGACCTTGCCCGGTAATCGCTTCACATTTCAGTATTTAATTTCTGACTTAACGCAAGGTATTAAACAAACTGTTAAGTAAATAACTGAAGAAAAAATGATTTACTTGACAACTGAAGGCGAAATTATAACATCTCCTTCGGGCCTGTGAAAAATTATTACAAAATACGTAATTATAAATAATTGGATAAAAGTATAAATCGATTCAACAAAAGCCAATGTTTAACCATCGTTTGACAAAGCTATCACAGTGTCATCGATCGTTAATAAAGTTGTCAATAAATGGTGATTGTTTATTTTAAACAGCCTCTTTAATATTTCATTAAGTTTAGTGTCTTTATCACACTTATAATTACATAATTATTCCTAATGTTTAATACAAAATCGCTAAGAAACATTGAACAAAAGTTTAGAATTTCAAAATCCTGAAGCAGGAACTTTATTTCCCAATAGCGTATTACGATCGCTACGTCATTTGAACTTTCTTTCTTCGTAATTAAAAAGCTTTTGCAACAATTGAACAAAAGTTTAGAATTTCAAAAAAAATTCAATTCTCTGACGAATCTACTTTTATTAAAGAAGACAAAAAAAAATTCAAAAAGAATGTAATACCAAATCAATTAGAGTTTATTGCAAATAATTTTTCTCTAGTGGCCGCAACAATTTTAAAATTAGAATTAAAAGAGCTGCTTTTGACTGAATCAGTAAATTTAATAAACAAATGCCATAGAGAATTATCAGCCGTTACAGGAACTGGAGAATTAATTTTTAAAAAGCTTAACTTAGTATTGATGAAAATGAAAGATTCAAAATTCCGTCAAAAAAGTCTAAAATTTTGAATAGGGAATTTGTTGATGACGATGACCTTGAACTACATCCATACATTGTAACCAATTTAAAATATGCGCCTATTACTTCCGTCGATGTTGAACGATCTTTTCGACGTTTAAAAAAGACATTCGTTTAAAAAAGAAAATTTACAGAAGTAACAAAACTAAAAATAGTTTATGATTTAATAAATGAAGTTATTCTTGGCCGGTATTATTAATAACTTGAAAAAAACTCTTGAAACAGCAGCCAATTTGTTTTATTTTTTCTTTTTTTTTTGTTGTAAAATTACATTAACGTTTTCAGCACATTTTTGTGCCGTCTTCAGATGTTGTAGCTACAAGATAACAAGTACAAATTACACAAAGTAACAATTTGTGAAAGATAACTTACAATGCGAGTCAAACTTATGTGCCTAATTTGGCCACTGGCGAACGTTGACTGGGATTAAACAGCGTTAAATTATTTCAACTTGTCCAAAGTCCGCGGTCCCCAGTATGGCCAATACTATAATTTATCAATAACAGGTAAATATCTACTATTGCAATCAGATCTATGGTTTACACTATTTTTATTTTTAGTTATATAAATCATTTCCAACACATTCCGTTTAAACTGGTGGGACTCTTTATGGAGAATGTTGACATTTTCAAAATCCGGTTTGTGGCAGTTAGTTATGACATGATTTGATAAAGCAGTATTTTCAGAATTTAATTTGTTAATATTGTAACTATGACTATATATTCGCGTTTTTAAATGATTTTTAGTTTGCCCCACATAACACTTTTCACAGTCTTTGCAATTTATTTTGTAGATTAAATTGGAATTTTTATTTTTAGGAATTTTATCTTTTGTATTTTTGAAAAAATTATATTTAAAGTTTGCAGATTTTAATCCTAAGTTTATATTGTGAGGTTTTAAAATCCTGTTTATCGCATCCGAGAATTTAGGAATATAAGTGAAACCGAAATGTTTTTTATTGGTATCTTCATTGATTGTTGCTTTTTTCTTTTCAGTTGAAATGGTTTGTTTATAACGTCTGTTAATTACAGTATTAATTAAATTAATAGGGTAGTTGTTAGACAACAACGTTTTTTTTTACTAGTTCTAAATTACTCTGATGAAACTGTGTTTCTGCAAGTAGTATTGCCCTATCAACTAAATTGTTTATTACACTAATTTTGTGTTGTTTTGGATGATTAGATTCATAATTAAGGTATCTGCCTGACCATGTTTCCTTCCTGTACCAATTCGTATTCAGTTTTCCACAGTTTGTTCTAGTAATCTCCACGTCTAAGAAATTTAGTTTATTGTTTTGTTCCAGTTCATAGGTAAATTGCAAGCGAGGATGAAAATTGTTGAACAATTTTAGTAAATCTTGTGCGTCATCTTTACCAATAATCAATACAATATCATCAACATACCTCTTGTAAAACAAAATATCCATATTTGTTCGTGACATTATGTCTTTTTCCAAATGTTCAATTACTAAATTTGCTATGATTGGGCTAATGGGTGAACCCATAGGTAAACCATACTTTTGGTTGTAAAACTCATTATTATATTGAAAAGTCGTGTTATCAAATAACATTTTTAAACCTTTAAAAAATTGATCTTTGTGTAACTTCGTGTACTGTTTTATAAATTCCCATTTACCTTCAATGATACTTAAGGCGGAACATTGGTAAATAATGAAATAATATCAAAGGATGCTAAAATATGGTTGTCATTTAATGTTACAGATTTTAAGATTTCAGCCAGTTGGAACGAATCGTTGATAAACGAATCAATTTGGTAGGTTAGAGGTTTTAAAATATCTGCAAAAAATTTAGCTAAATTATAAGTAGGACTTTGAGTACTTGATATTATTGGTCGCATAGGATTTTCATTTTTATGTATTTTAGGTAGAGCATACATTCTTGGACAAATTTTTAAAAATTTTTTCTCTCTTTCAATGATCATGTTTAATTTATACCAATTTTCAACCAAATTATTTATTTTGTTTTGAATGTTATTAGTAGGGTCCTTGTTTAGCGAAGAATATGTTCCATTATCACCGAGCAAAAGCATTACTTTCTCATGATAATCGGTTTTATTCATTAGTATCGTTGTATTGCCTTTATCCGCTTTAGTGACCAATAATTCTTTGTGTTGCCTCAAAAAGTGGTGACATTCTTTAGCTGATTTATTAATGATGTGTTTTCCCTTATCTTTATTAATTAAATTTTTTACATGATTGCAAAAACTAGATCTGACCGCATCCCCAGCAGTATCGTCTAAGTGGTGGATACAATTTTCAAACTCAGCTGTAAGCTGCGGAATTACGGTTGTGTTATGTGTATAATGTTGATTAAAGACAAATTTTGGACCTAACATTAAGACATTTCTAACATTATTTGGAATCTCTAAATCAGTGAGATTTTTAATCCATAAATTACAGTCTACAACGTTTTCAGAATTACCTGTAACATTTCTGATATGTGTGGCATCATTATTGTTTTTTTTTTTGGTTTTGTACCTAGTTGAAATACATTTTTTGTTATCAATTAGCTGTTCTAATTTTTTAATATGTTTTGATTTTATAATCTCAATTAATTTGTTATTTCTTTCGTCTTCCAATTTCAATTTTTTTTTTTAAATGCCCTCAGGTATTACAGATTTACTATATTTGACATTTTCTTGTAGAGACTTATTTAAATAATGTGAATTTTTATGTGCCGCGGAAATCTCTAAGTTTAAAATAGTTTTATGAAAACTTCCTATGGCAGTATCAACTTTTTGTAGAAAAAGATGATTAAATTTGTTAGCTACAACATCTGAAGACGGCACAAAAATGTGCTGAAAACGTTAATGTAATTTTACAACAAAAAAAAAAAGAAAAAATTAAAACAAATTGGCTGCTGTTTCAAGAGTTTTTTTCAAGTTTATGATTTAAAAAGAATGGAGTGGCAGAGAAGAGATCAAGGATTTAGCACTTCGCTTATTCTCCATTGTATGTGTTACTGAAATTGAACACACGATGAACTGTGGGAATTAATTATTCCACAAATACGATTTTAAAATTAGACTCTGGAATTTTTAGACCCACAAGGCGAAATGCACGTTCGCTTTCAGCAAGTGCATCAAATTTACACGCAGGAAATGCCTAAACGTTTTAAGTGCAGCGGCTGCCATAAATACCCGTTTAAAGCGCAACCCTCGCTAGAACAAATAAATTTAGGCAGTTTTAATTTATTTTCCTGAATTCCCATATGGTTTGGGAAGGCGTGCCTTGTTGGCTCGTGCTGCTGACGAACGGGTGCGGATGTGAGGGCTGCGTTACCAGAGCAGGGTCTCCCTATGACACACGCACAGATGTCCACACGAACGCACAGCTTCGCCTTGCACTCCAGATTTGTGCAGCAAACCGACACACGTGATCGTTTCAAAGTCGATATTTCGAAGTTTCGGGGTGACAGTTTGACGGCTGTTGTTATTATTGTGTCGGCGTCCCCGTGAAAATGCGATGGGTTTTCATACGGTGCGTCGGTTCCAGCGGTAATAGTTAATTAGAGGCGTGATTAATTGGATTAAGCTGCTGGAACATGATTTAGAGAAAGGAATTAAAAAGTAAGTGTTGCGGTTTGATTTGATTGATGTGATGTAGCTTGTATAGAAAACAAATTCCTGTTATTCGTGAATTTTTCAGATGAAACCACTCTCAAAATTTCTAAGACTAAAATAGTTTTCCTTAAGGAAGTTCGGTTATACATATTTATTTTGATGTGTGACACATTCAAGTTACAAACGTAAAGTCGTGTCATACCGATGTCTTAAAATAGGCGATATTTATACACTTAGCGCCGTCAATTCTGAAGCATAGTTTTGAGTTTAAATGTATGTCTCAGTTAAAGCCCTCGGATCTGCTTAATGTAGAAAGTAAAATGCTGTGAAATGTTTCTAACTTCGGTTGAAACGAATTTTATTTTTAACATTGAACAGAAGGTGATTTATTTACTCAGTAATTAAATTGTGAAAAATATGTAGCAGTTGAAATTGATTTGATAAGTTTAAGATCTGCTCTGGACATTTAGGCATGCCCATGATCATACTCAAAGAATCGCAACAAAAGGGGCCATTCAAAAAATTAAAATAACACGAGGATAACCTCGACACCATAATCCATAATTCTTGCTTTTATCTTCGCGTCTTCCTTTGTATATTGCCATGATTCGGGATACTTAAAACCTACAGAAGGAAGTAAGCACAAGATGAGATAGATTCTTTGGTTTATAAGTATTTTTTAACGTGCAGGAGCCTCCTGAGAAGAGAAATGTGGTAAACGTAGGGGACCAGAGCAAACTCAATTTCAATTTGCAGTGAAACAGCGTGGAAATTCAAATTAAAGGATTCTATTACTCAAAGCATCGATTTAGAAGCTGATATGCAGTTTCAATGTGTACCTTATTCAGCGAACAAGACAGTCCTTGCTTTAACGATCAAAGGAACTAATAGATGGATGTCTTT
This sequence comes from Serrognathus titanus, assembly GCA_039766575.1. NCBI lineage: Eukaryota > Metazoa > Arthropoda > Insecta > Coleoptera > Lucanidae > Serrognathus > Serrognathus titanus. The sequence goes on from CM077912.1 coordinate 8,327,359, forward strand.
GATGAATCAGTTTAAGCATGAGAAAGAACTTACCGCAACGAACGTAATGAACTATTCATAGGAGCTTCTCCTTCTTACTCTTCTCATAAACTCAGATTTTCTCAATTAAATACAATTTTTAATTAATTACCCACTTGATTAGTAACTGCGAGCAATTAATTTCAAATACGCGCACGGTATAATAATAACGTAGGTGTACGACGCTAATTTAACGCAATTATAGAACATTAAATGAATTAAATATAGAAATTAAACAATTGCTTACTCGATTAAAAGCCAATTAAAAGAATACGTAATTCGATTATGTACGTGACTGAAAGTAAAATCGCTAATGAAAACGTTACTGCCATAAATAAAAATTATTATTGCTTTCTTGAAATTATTCTAGCGGGAAGGATTCCATTAACTACGCAAAACGGTTGCCAATGCCCGTTATTAATATTCACGTTTCGGGATAATTAGATCTGCTGTAAAAACCATAATGGGCGAGATTCCGTTACGTGGAAAAAAATTCAGAAGCGTTCCACATTCACTTAACGCTAATCGGAAGCTCGTAAAACTTACGGCTTTTAATAATTTACTCTGGTTATTATTTGCAAGCAGATATAATTTAACAAATTACGCTTCAGCAGTAACCATTTCTCTGCCGGAATTTATTTACTTAATGCACTATTTGTGTTACGTGCAGTAATTAATATACTTGAAGTTATTTAAACATTGTGTTTATTTACTTTGTTCTATTTCTATTCTAATCATAATATGTAACCATAAATTACATTGATTTGTTTATATGAAAATAAATAAGGACATTAAGTTTCTGTACATATTTTGAATTGAGAACTGCTGATCGGAGAAGTTAGAGATAATTTGGGATCTAAATATAAGGTGGGGCAGAATAACCGACGATATTAAAACGATGGTGAAAGGAAAAGTATTCAAAATTTCCAAACTTGGCAACTGACGAGATGTAGCGGAATTTTTACAATCCGATTGACACAACTGAGAGAGAGTCATCTAAGCCGCATTGCAAAACGAAGTATGGGCATAACCTTAGCAGCCTTTCGCAAGCTGTATAGCATATACTTAATTTGCCAGAAATATTCTACGTGCATGGATTATATTTTTCGACAGATTCGCCTATTAAACCAGTACGTTTCAATTATACCAACACAAAAAATAATGAAAACGTAACAGGAAATTGTTAAAACTTCCTAAAGGTTTCAAATAACAAATTTCCGTTTGGATTAAAGAAAAAATGAAGGATAGTTTACTCTATACATTAAACGAAGCTTTCTTATGCATGTACAGCGAAGTATCTAATAAATTACAGAGAATTTAACAACATCCGGAAGCGAACTTTTTAGTTACTTTTGTACGTTATTCTTGTCCATTCTGTTTACAACAAAAGTAATCATAATATGTAACCATAAATTACATTGATTTCTTTATATGGAAGTAAATAAGAACACTACGTCTCTGTAAATACAAAACAGTAATATATTGTATTGGGAACTGCTGATCGGAGAACTAGTCACATAAGTTACGAGCGTTCATGGGATATTTTTTAATGTAAATACAAGGTGGGGCAGAATAAACGGCGATATTAAAACGACTGTGAAAGGAAAAGTACTTAATATTTCCAAACTTGGCAAATGGCGAGGTGTAGCGAAATTGTTACAACTCGATTGGCAACACTGATTTTGATATGAGAGTATCATCTAAACCGCACTGCAAAACGAAGTATGGGCATGCTCTTAGCAGCCTTTCGCAAGCTGTATAGCATATACTTAATTTGCCAGAAATATTGTACGTGCATGGATTATATTTTTTGACAGATTCGCCTATTAAACCAGTACGTTTCAATTATACCAACACAAAAAATAATGAAAACGTAACAGGAAATTGTTAAAACTTCTTAAAGATTTGAAATAACAAATTTTCTATTCGATTCAAGAAAAAATGAAGGATAGATTACTTTATACATTAAACGAAGCTTTCTTATGCATGTACAGCGAAGTATCTAATAAATTACAACATTCGGAAGCGAACTTTGTAGTTACTCTTTGTACGTTATTCTTGTCCGTTTCGTTTACAAGAAAAGTAATCGTAATATGTAACCATAAATTACATTGGTATGTTTATATGGAAATAAATAAGAACGTTACGTGTCTCTGTAAATACAAAACTTTGTATTGGGAACTTCTGATCGGTGAAGTAGTCAGATAAGTTAAGAGTGCTTCGTGGGATACTTTGGGATCTAAATACAGGGTGGGGCAGATTAACCGGCGATTTTAAAACGACTGTGAAAAGAAGAGTATTCAATATTTCCAAGCTTGGCAATTAACGAGATGTAGCGGAATTTTTGCTATCCGATTGGCACAACTGATTTTGATGAGAGAGTCATCTAGGCCGCCCCTCTTCTGCATTGCAAAAGGAAGTATGGGCGTGACCTTAACAGCCTTTCGCAAGCTGTATAACATATACTTAATTTGCCAGAAATATTCTTCGTGCATGGATTATATTTTTTGACAGATTCGCCTATTAAACCAGTACGTTTCAATTATACCAACACAAAAAATAATGAAAACGTAACAGGAAATTGTTAAAACTTGTACAGCGAAGGATCTAATAAATTACAAAGATTTTAACAACATTCGGAAGCGAACTTTGTAGTTACTCTTTACACATTAATACAAAACTTTGTATTGGGAACTGCTGATCGGAGTAGTCAAATAAGTTAAGAGCGCTTCGTGGGATATTTTGGGATCTAAATACAGGCTGCGGCAGAATAACCGGTGATTTTAAAACGACTGTGAAAAGAATATTTTCTAATTTGGAAATTGGCGAGATGTAGCGGAATTTTTACAATCCGATTGGCACTGATTTTGATATGAAAGATCATCCAATCCGCTCCTCTTCCGCATTGCAAAACGAAGTATGGGCATGACTTTAGCAGCCTTTCGCAAGCTGTATAGCATATATTTCATTTGCCAAAAGTATTCTATGTGTATTCGCCTATTATTCCAGCACAAAAAATAATGAAAACGTAACAGGAAATTGTTAAAACTTCCTAAACGTTTTGAATAACAAATTTCCTATTCGATTAATGAAAAAATGAAGGATAGATTACTTTATACATTAAATGAAGCTTTCTTATGCATGTACAGCGAAGCATCTAATAAATTACAGAGATTTTAACAACATCCGGAAGCGAACCGTGTAGTTACTCTTTGCACGTTATTCTTGCCCGTTCTGTTTACAACAAAAGTAAATGTTGATACGTAATTTGAATATTTATGAATATTCAACTCAATATATGTTGCAATTACGTCCACTTGCGCCATGAATTAAAATGTGCATACATCAAGCAAGTCGACCAACTTTGTTTTCGTTTTATTTATTTATTTTACGCAAAACATTTTAAACATCGAATTTTGTTTCGCTTATTGAACGTGTAACTGTTAAAACGAAAGCAAGTCGATAAATCCCGTATAACACATTAAGCAACACTTTTTGTGTGGTCTAGTTTTGCAAATGTATTTCAACTTTCATACGCATTATGTAACGATTCTTCTCCGCTCACATGAAACACATGTTTTTTTTTATTAAGCAAGCAATTCCGGTAAGAGATTGCGTCCATTAAAACATTCGATATAATTTGCTTATTTATTTTATGGTGATTAACTTATTTTGGTTATGATTTAGTTGGGCTAGTAGAACGAAATCCATCCAGTAAGCTTTCACGGTGCGGAAATACTCCGCGAGGATTTTATTTTTATCGGCTGCTGTTTACGCTGGAGGTTACATTATCTTCGTTTACATTCTTCGGAAGCTAGACGGTTAAACACACTAATCTTTTGTTTATTTTGTATCCCAGGGATACTCTGTGCCATTCAACTGTGCAGTTATAATAAAAGATTTGCTTTAGAGACGAGGAAATGTTCTATAAAATATTTATTCTTGGGTGTCAAATATTTTAAGACCTGGAAGGAGATTTCATTCGCACACAGTTACGAAACAACGGGATTAGGGAGATTAAGTTAATTTTAAACTGAGAAACTAACAGATTTCATAGAAGAAATTTGCAACGTAAATAAAGATTGATTTCTATGTGTACATATTTTCTTTATCAAAAATAACGGACTGCTTCATAATGATTGATTCAATTACAAAAATTAGGCGCAATTCTAAGATATGAGGAGATTAAACAATTCATTCATTATCCCCCGTATTAGAACAGGCGATTGTTGACAAAGCTACAGTTTCAGTAGTGATTGTTCGGTTTGATTGATAACGCCTTAAACTAATATACTCGAGTACTTTTTGATAAACTTGTCAGAGGTATCGATTACAGGAGTGTTTTGGTGCCGTGAATTTTTTATTGGGAAAATAAAAAATAAACAAGAGAATCGCCGTCGGAAACTTTTCCAATCCACCTCCGATTTCAAACTTTTATTACAGTTTGCGTTTCCGAGGTAAACAGCTTCGACTTTTCATATTGCAACGATTTTGGTCTGCAGTTTCGAAATTGCTTCGTCTACTATTGCCATCGACCGTGTTATTACTGGGACGAGTCCCAATATTGTGGGTGCACAGGCAGGGTGATTTACAAGAGCCGGGATTAGTCTGGCTGCAACATGTTCGAGGGTGCATTTCACCCTCTAGGAATCGTCTGCCGCTTTTGATCAATAATCACAAATCATCGGCTGCGTTTTCGCGCCCGCCTCGCTTCAACAGATAGGAAATTACTTTTTACTGCTGTCTGATTTTGAATCATGTATTGCGCACCCTAAATTAAATTTACGGGTACAATCAAGAGGGAAAATTGAACTGCACAGTACAATCACAAACTTATGTAAAGTGCAAACTACAAACATGAGAAGAAGTCTGATTTAACACGTCATGTTTCATTTCTTTTTTTAATTCAGTTCAAGTTAAAAGTATGAGTCAATTAGCAGCTTTGAGAATGATTGAAAGATAGACTTCAACTTACAGCGTTATATAAGAAACCAGTTGCTTACATGTACCGGACATAATGAGTAATTTCATTTAGATTACCAGCGCATGCATAAACAAACGTTGTAATATTAACGAGGCTCTGTGTAACTTTGTTTATGCTTCGGTTCTTTGCTGTATATTGCAAGGCGTATGTAACAGTTTAGATTTGGTTTCCTGAAATGTTCGTTCACGCCTCTGGCTGTCATTGTCACGACAAGTTCCTCGAATGTGACATGAAATATAAATTTTGTTCAAAGCAAAAACTTTAATATCTATCCTACTTGAGTGAAGTCCTCTTATGCATGTTTCAGTTTGTTTTGAAATTACTGTACGAAACATGCACTTAATATATTCAATAATCGAAAGAATTATACTAAGTAATAATGCGTGGGTTATTCTATTGTTGTGTGTCGTCGTCTAGACTATTAAAAATCTCTTCACAATTGTATCATACATTATGATCGAGCAATTACTTAAATATTAACTACAAAGGCATATCATCATGTCCCTAAATGTGCATTGTCTTTGCAAGGATGATTTATTTTTCCGGCGATTACAAGAACGCAATATAATATTGCAATAAATTTAATTTTAGGTATGACAACGAAATTAGTTCAGGAAATTCTTTCCGAATCATTTCCGAACATATTAAGCTTAATGGCTGTCATTTTCCTACTTACACGACGTAATTTGCGTCGCATTAAATACAGAATGAAATATTCAGAGCTTTAAACTTTAATGGGTAATATTTCATGTTTTCTTCAATGCTTTGAAAGTCACACCGCAATAATAATAAATGCATTATTCATATTAACGACGATAGAAAAATTCCTTCGATTCCAGTAATTAATGTAATTAATGTGCGAGTTCGTTAAAAATGTATTATGCCTCCTGTGAAATTATTCGCCGTCAATTCATTTAATTGTGATTAATGACGTACATGTACGTACAATTGCAATAATAGAATACGTGCAGAGTTATTGACAAGATATACGACCTCTAATAAATATGCTTACGCGATGTCGATCGGCAGTTCCAAATACAGCAGTGAGTAACAAGACTGCTATTGTAATTCACAATATTCTGTCTCATCTGCATGGGCACTCCTTGTTGAAAGTTGGTAAAATATGACATTACCCTTCAAATGCGATCGGCGGTCGTATTTCTCGTTGCTACTTCCTCGATGTTACACTATTTAAGTCACAATGCCTGTGAGTTGTTTGTTCGCAATAAATAACGTCACACCTGCTAAGGAGTCATCTAAAATCATTAAACAACCATAATGTGTTCTAGATTGCGAAGGTCAACCAATAAATTAGTCCTGGTTTCTAAGAAGTTGACATAAATTCAATCGCTCTACAGTATTGTGCATATTTACAAAGTGATTGTTCCTTTTCCTTCTGCTTTACTGCTTTGCAAATATGGAAATTGCAAGAATTATACATAATAATATCTGCCGTTTAGTTGAATTTTATGAAGCTTATTGTTGATTTATTTAGAAGGAAATGTGATCATAAAAGTACATAAAGTGAAACTGTTAACTTCATCATTTTAGATTAATATTGCGAAAATTACAACCTAAAGAATGTATATGACTTTGAACATTTAGGCACCTCCACCATAATATTCAGTATTAACATAGTCTTAGGCTCTTGGTGCAATTCTAATTCAATTTTACTAAAGAAGTGGATAGAATTGAGGAAAGAATTGAAAAATTCAAAATCACCCACAGAAAAAACTTTATGAGACGAACTATGGTCTTTATGGTACCAAATTAATTTTCTTTGTTTTTTTGCTCATCAGCTCTTGGTTTTAATGTAATAGAAAATTCGCTTGTTATGGTATGACCATGTATTAAATAACGCATGAAAATATCCCTTCACAGTATCAAAGAAAAATATGATTATGACTTAAAAATAAGAACAGCCCTTTTGTTGCCATATTCTATAATTGATGTCTTAATTTTGGGTCACTATAGATGTTTCAAGTTTATCTAATAGCTCTAGAGCACACTCAGAGTATCTCCGTTTTGTTTTAATCTCCTTTAATAACAGGGGATGGCGGTACACCCGGAGAGCTCTGGAGCAGTCAGTCCAAAACGCTATAAGTTTATTGAAAATTTTGAATAAAGAGATTCTGGACCTTCATGTCTTTGAAAATTTAGTTTGGTCACAAGCTCTATCATACCGGGTGATGTTAAAAGTTGTAACAAGCACGAAACCTGTAACATTTCACCATACCATAAATGGTAACGATGGAGTTAATATATCCAGTAGTTGTAGTACACTACAAAAAAGGTTTAGTAAACTCTTTTCCTCGTTCCTCTACTAAAGTCGTTTTTTCCTCTTTTGTAAGCTTATTTTCAACGCAAAACAGTGATAAAGCTTAAAGATCATAGATATACGTAATCAGGTCCATTTCAGGCAACAACGGAGGCTCTGTTTTGAAGATTAGTACTGACAGTTGCGTGTGAAACGGGTCTTATTTTATTGTTGAAAATCGGAAGTTCCTTTTAAAAGTAGTTACCTACCACACTATATTCTGAGCTATTCTATTCTCTAGACATTTCTTCTTTCAAAATATGTGCTGATTTGTTTAGTCGGAGAAAATACTTCACAGTGACTTTTCTGGTGTCGAGGAGATTTCTTCTTCTCTTTGGTGCGAAACCTAAATCGATAAGATATGTTTATAAAATTGCTGTATCCAGTCTCGTAAGTCTTCTTCGTTCAATTCTCCCCAAATACGTAGGTGTTATGATCTAGTGTCAGCAGTAATCCAGAGGATATCATTAAATGTCTTTTGTCTTGGTATTTCCTACAACGTTAGTGTAGAATGATCTTCATTGTTTCGTGCTGTAAGGGTTTTGGTCCTTTAGAGAATTTGTCTCTTTCTTGCTTGAAAATTTGTTCGCCATTTAATTTCCTATGACCCCAGAATGACCATAAATTCCAGTACCAAACCACATATTACCTCGTATAACGTCAACAACCAAAAGCTAACATGAGCGATGACGTTGATGTAAACTCGTACATGTAGCTATATCTGGTAAAGTTTTATTGTTTTATGTTTCATTTGGCGACGACCTTTACATTGATGCGGAAGGTTTTACGTGAACAACGAACCGACCATCTAGTCCTTTAATTGAAATAAAAAGTTTGATAAATTGTAGGTGGAGCGAAGGAAATGTGACTGTCGCGTCCTGTGGCGATTTCCAAATACCTCCAGCAATTTAAACACCAGTCGTTTCTAGTTGGGTTGAGAAACTATTTAACCAAGGTATTAATTTAAACTTAGGTTAGTATGTGACACAAATTATGTTGTACGTCATAACGAGGATCACATTCTAATTTAGGGTAAAACTGATTCCTCGCTTAAACCATTTCTGCAACCCAGCCTTAATTCTTGTTTCCAAATAGTTAGTTTGTTTAAAAATCGTTTAATTATTTACGGTTTATGGCATAAACCTTGCGTAAACTATGCAAAATTTTTTGGACAGAGAGAACGCCTATCTGCTTTCGATAAAACAAAACGCAATAGGAATGGAGAAAACGTTGTCCAGATTCCGCAAGCCGACTATTAACAAAAATATAAGAAAAAGACGCTCCTATAGTTTAGGCCATACAAGTATGCTATAGAGGGTGTCTCAAAACCTATGTCTTTAATTCAAACTGCAGGTATCTCATTATAAAAGAAAAACTGACCTAGCAGAAGCGAGTGCAGTTCCATTTTTTGAAACCTCTGATTACTTTATGACTTGTTCTGGCAAGTCCGATTTCAATAAAAAGCAAAAACTGCAATACATTTTTTATTTACGTTTGAAAGAATTAGGTCAACGTCTCGGCAATTTTTTTTTAAATCCATCTGTGTTTCACCGACAAGTACATTCATTATGACCTTAGAATTTTAGTAAAGTTCACTTCTTGCTCTTGGCATTGATATTTGTAATTACAATATATGTTTAAAATGTTGTCCTGCGGTATTAACACATAATTCGGCACGTCGTAGCCAGTTATTTGTTACTGTTGAAAAATTATTACTTCGAAGTTATGTACAGAGGTATTTACACAAATTATAGTAACAAAACAAACTACACACTACGTAAATTTGATAAATAATACTAAGCCTATTAATGTTTTTAAAAATTTATTTTAACCTCAGTCTTTTATCAAATACAAACGCACTCGCTCGGACTGAATTTTCTCAAAAATTATTATTCAGAACTTCGTCTTTCATTCTAACCCCCTCCCTAATGTAAGCATCTGTGAATTTATGACAGCATGATAATAATAATAAAAATAAACAATAAAGTACGAGGAACGAAACTGAGCCAGCTGAACTTTATTTTATGACAGTGCAATTGTTACCAATAAATCGCCAAGGCGAATCTAGGTAAACGTTTCTGAAAATTCCGAATTATTTTACACTAGAATAAAATTTTCTTCGTGAAAAGTAATTGAGCCATTCGTTTCTTGGATTTAATTAATATTTATCAACATTTTTAGTAAACATTTATTTTCGTCTTATTAATGAACATAAACATAACATTTTGCAGTTTACAGTGTTAAGGTTGATGTACTGTCATGAAAATGAAACAAACAAAACTGCATAATTGTGCTACGAATTCAGTTTGCTTTTAAATTTTACTTTGAATAAATAAGCATAAATAAAGTAGTAATAAGTAATTGCAATTGTCGTAGGAAACCTCTCGGCAGCGCGCATGAAGACGTTTTTATTTAAAATCCTGGCGATTTTTTTGCGAAGGACAAACATGACCTAGCCCAACCCACATCTCGGCGTTTATTCGTTTCTGGCCACAAAAAAAAAACACCAATTCTGCACAGCTGAGACATTTAAATTGCCAACCAGCGTTACTAAAACAATTTCTTAGAAAACGAAAACTGATTTTTACTGGAGTTATTATTTACTTTTTCTCAATTGTTGTATTACAAATTTTGCTTCTTTTTTTGACTGCTATCTGTGGTTTCAATTAAAGACATAGGTTTTGAAGCGCCCAGTATAATTAATATATTCTTGAATTGTGTCAATTTTATCAACGTGTAAAAAATTGCTGACAAAGCTATAAAACCACTGTGAATGAATATCTTTGAATTGTAAAAAAATACTCAAACGCATCTTTATTAGCGTCAATAAAAATGGCAGCACGTAGATAACAAAATAACACAGCATTTAGGTTAGACAAATGAATGGAGGATAATCGAGGGTCTCTGAAAGGTAATACGATTGATTATTCAAATATTTTATTCATATTCAATTGACAGTTGACACTTTTAAAGTTAGAAAGCACTGCCCTTCCCAATGCCTAAGATTATGCTGGATCTATCGATGACTTTTATTTATTTTAATATTATTGGCAGCATTGTGTAATTGTAAAGCCTGATTTAGACTACCCTATTTCTTGGGCAAGATCTGGTTCAATTTTTACAATAAATGTTTGTAACAAGAAATTTTTGGACTGCGGATATGGTTTGGAATCTATTTTTTCATTTACTATAAAATTTTAATTGTTTGAGAAATGGAACCAAATCTTGTACAAGATATAAGGCAGACCTTCATAAAATTATTAACAAAGAATAACTAGTAACTGGTAAGTGCCGCAAACAAAACAAACATTTTGTGTTAACAATGTTAGCTAGAAGCTAGCGAGTTACACGCTTTGCATAATTACATAAAACGCTCTGCACACTATACAATGCAAAAACAATTCGTTTTTTAATTAACTTGCACCGCATCCATTTTAATTCTATAGCAAAAGCGAAATTGATTTGTGAGATACGTAACATTTCATTATGTGCCATGTATTAGGGCATGGAATACAGCTGCAACACAAATCATGAAACTTTAAACAGAAATTTATTATTTTTAATAAACTCAAGCCCTTTAAAATTCCCTTCTAAAAACTTATCTGATCTGTTTTAGATTTGTTTGAAACTGAGCATAATTCGATCAAAAATTGTATTTTTTGGAATCGATTGTTAAAGCGTGATTAAACACAATTTTGCAGAAAAAGCTCAGGCTCTGAAATACTGTAATTGACTTATAGAAAGTATAGGTGGGTAAAAATAATTCTTATGTTTTAAGTACTTATACAATAAGTTTTTAATTAGGGGTAATTAAATCAGTATTTAATTTATATTGTTACGTTCTAAGAAAATTAGTTTTATAATTTCGGGCACAAATCAAATGACACTTAACACCTGCCTCTTGCAATCTACGACTTAGATTAAGCACGTGTATTTATTTAAGTCTATGTAATTGTGCTTTGTTGTAAATGCACATATGTTATCATTATATTGTTATTACGAACATATTCTATGTTAATTGGATACACGCGGAGAGAGTTTAGATTTAAAATTCAGGTTTGATCACCGATGACCTGTTGAGCAACAGCGACGCAGTAATAACCTCAAACTGTTAGTTCCGGTGCCCGCATTTCGTACCATTGTTCGTCACATCCTCAAGGAAATCCATGTCATATCGCCGATCATTTATCTAAACGAGTCCTATCAAGTCCAACAATGGGCACGGCGCATACCGATGGATTAGGCACCACTGTGCAAGGAGCTCAAGTTAAGCGCATGAAAGTGGAAAACGAAAGGAACTTTTTTGCCAATGCTTTTATAAACAATAAATTTCGTAATTTCTCTTTCTGTCATTAGCCTGGTAAAATTAATGAAGCACAGACCATCTGCATTAATCGAAAGAACATGCGTTTTGAAGTTTGATTAAGATTCCAATGCAAATTGCTTTCAATTATAATTTTAATTATGCAAGATGAAATTTGTAAAAAAAATGAATTAATTAAAATTAATTACACTATTAGGAATTTAGCATTTGGAAATTAAATGGTCATACAACTTCTTACCGTTTAGGACTCAAAAGTGCAAATACACGATCTCAAACATAATTAAAAACAACTCACTCGTTTATTTAATCATGTTTTCGTCAGAAAAATTATAAGTGCACAACTAATTTTGTTTTCTTTTTCAGGATCTTTTATACCTACAGCTTTAGCTTTCAGTATTTTGCGTTTAAATTTCGGTAAGTCTTAAAATTAAAATAGTCCGTTGAAAATTGTTTTTAGAATTGTTTACTCATCGACGTTTGAAAAAGTAATCAATCTCATAAGGCAAAACATCGATAAGTGAGCGATTTTAAAGGTATGCGGAGAAGTAATTTTCTGGATAAATTTGCAGAGTATTAAGGGTTCATGTAAATTAGTCAATTAAGTAACTAACTTGTCTACTAATAGCATAATTTTATGCTTATAATAACTAAATATTGAAGTATAAATGTTTTGTGAACTATGTTATCGACGTTTTATTATCTAAATGATTAGGAGATTACACATGAGATAGTACGGTTTAACCTAGTCGTTGTGAGGGTTGGTCTGATACGCGATAATAACTTTAATGTGTTCAATGCAGTGTGCTTAGTGATTGTAAAGTTTATCAGTTTTTACGATCCAGTATTTGCCATAAATTTCGGATATTTGTTACACTTGTCAGGTCAGTAGTTCACGATCAATAATTAAAACAAATGATGTTTTCATAAAAGGTATGAAAAGTACAGTGTTTTTAGAAACGAATTTAATTTCTGTAATGGCCACTCTATATATGTATATTTTTTTCTTGATAAAAGAGCTTAAAAGATTGGGCTTCAAAAACGGATAATTTTATCGATACTACTTTATTCCGAAAACCTATTACTTAAAGTGTTCATTTGATACTTATACATAGAAAATGCAATATTGAGTTTAAATGTAAACGTAAATTCTATTAATCCATTTAATTATTTATAACATTGAAGTACAAACAAACACAGTTTCATCGCTCTCGATCATGAATGTGTATTTCAGTTGTGACTCAACCACCTTCAACGCTAATCTCAAAATTAAATTTGTAATGATTAGCACGTACTAGTTTGCACTTTTTTATGCGAATATTTTTTTTGTGGAAAAACACCGTGCACATTTATTAATGAGGATCGTTTAAGGTGTAATTCAGAAGTAACTTAATCGCACTCTAATATATTGATCACTACATAAATAACAAAAAGAAAAGCCAGTTGCATAAATTATTTCAGGAAACGAATTGTAAACTGCCACGTTATCTAACAAAATAATGTGGCTTCACGTAAACGAACCATAAAAACTCGATTGGAAATGGTGCACCTGACTATGTAAGAGAAGCTGGAGATATCTTTACTGTTGTAACATTTATCACTTGGCGAGTAATGATTATGTGGTCGGAGAAAACTGGTGTCCGTGCTTTTTATGGTTTTTATTGAGTCGGTAGTTATTTAACTGGTAGGTAATCGTAATATTTATTTCCTGTTTATGACTGTACTTGAACGTTAAATGTAAAAAGAGAATGTGGAAAGTATCGTTTTAAAATTAACTCTTTAGTTTACTGACTACCTTTTTCGTATTTGTATTATTTAATCTAGGGAGTTTCCAAACTTTTACGATCGGTGGAATATCTGCTTTAGGAGGTAAGAGGTCCTCACCTCATGCAAATGCCTCTAACTTTCTGCGTTTATTTATATACAAGGACGACTCAAGGTTGAGTTGGACTTTATTTTCTTTTTACCAAGGTTCTAGATAAATCTTTGCAATGCGGTGTGATAGGTCTATAATCCCATTGTAAATCTGTGGTGTGGTGTAAAATATCGCCAAAATATGACTATAGAATGATGAATTGTCATCAAATGGCTTATAATCGATTTGGAAATTAGATCAATGGAAAACAGAATGAGTTTTTTTTTAAAGAAGCCTAGTCTTAATGCCTAGAAAATAATTCTACATTAGATGAAGGAAGGTGAAGACATAAAAAATTCAACATTTGTCGTTTTACTTGCGTTTTGCGCATACAAGAAAGTGTTACTGTAAACAATACTTCTCCGACTGAAAATAATTTATGTCGTCTATTTAATATTCCACTGCAGGCCATTAATTGTTATTATTGACAACAGCGAAACTCTTCCTAGAAGTGATACCGGTGCGCGACCATCAGGAACGTGCGTGTGGGTGCGGCGTATGACCGGACGATCAAGGTTGGTGAGGTGCAATGTCGCGTCATTTGGCCCACTGCCAGAAACTGCCGGGTTCAACATTCTGCGTCACGCACCAGCGTTCCCCGTTACGATTTTAAGACAGCTTGGCTCCGAAGAAGATATTCGTGGAAAAAAGCAATGCAATTTCCGTTCTTGCACCAAATTCGCAGAAATTTCGGCAGCGCAGCGATGTCGTTAATGCAAAATTATTCCTCAACGGTTTACTACATTTTCTACAAGTTTACGAAACATATGAAAGTTGTTTCTTCTATTTCTAGCACACAGATAAAGATCTGGAGTTAATTCAAGGCCTTTTCGGTGTTCCCTCGCGTCTAGTTCGGACGTTTAACTTTAAAAAGCCTTAATGTTATTTGCAAAAGTGACATTTTGTTATTTCTATCTTTCTATCTTTCTATCTTTCTATCTTTCTATCTTTCTATCTTTCTATCTTTCTATCTTTCTATCTTTCTATCTTTCTATCTTTCTATCTTTCTATCTTTCTATCTTTCTATCTTTCTATCTTTCTATCTTTCTATTTTTCTATCTTTCTATCTATCGATTCATGTATGTATCCCTAAAGGAATTAGTATCATCCAGAAGGTCTATCCTTAAAGTAGTTAGTAATATCCAGAATCACTAAGCTACTCCAAAGAGAAGGATGGACTTTTTTTTAATAGTCCACCTTTTATCTCTTATTTTTTTGTGTGAAAATAATTGTATTCCTTATTGCACTTGAATGTTAAGCTTATCTAGAGGAAGTGGAATAAAGATGTTTCTAAGGCCTTGTCAATATTCCCCGATAAATAGTGCTTTTATCATAGTGACGTTTGACTATTTTGTACCCACATTTTGTTGCTACTATATTTAATGCGAAAATAAAATAAAGATTCTATTCTAAAACAATTATTCGTCGCAGTTGGTAGGCATATATGTATAACTTAATGAGAATGTTAATCAATCGCTTCCCTTATATATCAGAGTTTACAAATGGACGAAAAGTAAATAAGTGTGAACCACTGTAGACGTTAAGACAGGGATTCCGACGAACCCGGCTATGCGCTGAGATCGATGGCGTTCGGATGAAAGACATTAGGAGTAATTAAATTCTCCATCTCCATCTTAAAGTTAAGCAGAGTTTCAGTGGATAAGCAGAGCTTAAGTGGTTAGTGCAATGGTATTTGGCAAACGGGACCCTATTCATGATTGGTTGATTTAAAGTGTCTGATTTAGAAATTTTAAATCAACCCATCATGAATGAGGAAGCTCAGTTTAAGCGTTTGGTGCATTTGGCCATTAGTAATTTAACTTAAGGTTTGGCCCTTTTGTAGATAATCGATTACAGATATCCCAAAGAGTTGAACTTTTGCAGCGGATGTTTGAACTCGAAATTTCTTAGATCTTGGACAACCACGATGCTTCCTCTTCATCGATTGCTGTTTCGTTTCTGGGTCGTGAAAATATATCCAAGTTCCATCCATGATCAAAGACTGCATCTTCTTTCAAGCATTTGGGAATCCATTTTGCTAATATTTTTATCATATCTTAAATCTAAAGGTATTTAATGATCGCTCCACACTCCAATTCATCGATTTTCACAATTGCGGTCGACATGTTTTCTTTCAAATTTTAGTAAAATTTCACAGGGACATTTCTAAAAAGTCAATGTTTGTTGTCAAATCAACAAAAGACTCCTACATGATGGCCTTCAGTGATAATTCTAATAAGTTTCTCAGACCGCACGTGCCAGCCGTTTTCTCGAAAATACGTAATAGGAAGTTGCGAAAAGAAATTAATAACAAATAGCTTTTTGTTATTACTTTTTCCCGCAACTTGTGAATTTGATAACGCTTTAATAATCTTTCAAGATCAACGGGAAGTCAATTTTTAAATTCCATATAGCAGAATGAGTCCAATTGAGCATCATTGAACAAAATTAAAAAAAAAAATGTAAATAATAAGCTAACTTCTAAAACAATATGTATTGAATGAAAACCACAGAATGTTATTTTTAGGAAATTTTAATTTTATTCTCCTCTAGATATTAAAAATGTGTTCAACTAAATTTGTTTCTTTTTTTAATATTCTATTCAAGGATGCCAATTTCCTATATGATAGAAGTAGAGAACTAAAATTTTTTTTTGAGAAGGATGTTTTGTGGAGACTTTTTAGACGTTCTGATATTTTGACCGTGAATTTTAGTAACGAATTAATTTCTCGCATGAATTTTTCATATTAAGAGAAAGTATTAGCAGCAAAAATAAAGAAACATAGAAAAGATCGTTCTTGTTGACGAATTGAAGGTAGTTAATAAAAGGCAATAGAGACAAAATTTTAAAACATTATTCTTTAATTTATAATTTCATCTATTAACTACTTTATTTGTTTTAATTATTTATCTTTTTATTTTAATGTTTGTTTGATCTTTTAAACATTTTTCCATTTCTTAATTTTGGCTTTTGTTTTTTATGTTTTTTTAATTATGGTGAATAACGACATTTCTTGTACAATTTTGCTTTTATTTTTTATTATCTCTGATCCTTGAAAACAAGAATACTTAACTCTTTCTCTTTCTGTTCATTTAAAATTGTACTTTTAAGAAAGTGATTGTGCTATTGTCATTTTTGCGACTACTCGAGATATTAAAATTTCTGTGAAGTGTCACCCCTCTAAATAGACATTTAGTAATTAATTTGTTTAATTTCACATTGGTGTAGGAATTTCAAAATTTCTAGGAAGTTTCGTATCTATTAAGGAACATTAATCGAAGTGTACTTGTACACATACTTATCGATTAACACAGATACATATTTTCACTTATCTTATTAGCACAGAAAACAATAAGTAAAACTATGTTAAAAACGAATAATGAAATAATTCTCTCTACATTGTATAAATTATGTGCAATTAGCTTTTTAAATAATTTATGGATAAATTAGAATCGGAATATTTTTCTTCTATTATCCTTGCAATATAACATGTGTACAAAAAGTTTTCCCATCTAGTGTGTTGCTCTCATTTTTTTCGCATGTTCACGTATGTTCCTTATTTGATCAGTAAACGCCATATTGACATTTGAGATAACGTCAACAAAATTATAACCAATAATTAGGATTTATTACGTATTGAAACCAAAAAACAAAATAAAACATTGTGAAATAACGTTGAACGTGAATTCACAACAGATGTTGAAAATTGTCTCCGTCTTCTTTGAGGCATTTTCTAACTCTTCTGCGACTTCCATTAATAACATTTTGCAAAATGTGGAGAGAATTGTTTATTTCATCACACTGTTTGACGATTCTTTGGGTAAGTTCGTATAAATCATTAACGGGCGTTTTAAAAATGGAATGTTTCAAGTAGTGCCAAACAAAGAAATCCAAAGGAGTTTGATCGCAATATCGCGGAGGCCATATGTATGCCATATTTCTGCTAATTATCCGATCTCCAAACAACTTTTGAAGGAAATTTAAAGTATTTCCAGCAGCATGGACCATTGCACCATTCTGCTGGAGATATCCAAGTTGCAACTCGTCATTATGCAGTTGATTAATAAATGGATGCAAAATCTTTTACCGATATCTAAGTGATGTTAGTATGTTATTAAAAAATGTTGCACCTATCAATCTTCTCCGACTTAAACCTATCCAAACACCAATTTTTTGTGGATGGAGTGGGTCTCCAATGAAAATATGAGGATTTTCTGTACTCCAGATCCTCATCTTTTGGGAATTAATGTATCCTGTCAAATGAAACTAGGCCTCATCGGAAAAGAAAGTTTTGTCCAACAAATCGTACTTGTCAATATTGTTTGAAAACCAATGACAGTATCTTCGCCTTGGTTCAAAATCTACTGGAAGCAATTCATGCACAGCAATCAAACGATAAGGGAACATTTTCCAGTCCTTTCTTAGAATAGTTCTGCAGGTCCCGATAGAAAGATAAACTTGTTTTGAGAGGAGACGGATGGAAGTGCGAGGAGCATCAGTCATTATTTGTCTTACATTTTCAACTACCTCATCAGTTCTTACTTTAGGCCTACCTGATACCTGTTTTCTAGCCACACTGCCAGTTTCTCTGAATAGTTCTACAGAGTAGTGAAGTTGATTAACAAATTTGTGGTACAGAAATACAGTTTCTGAAAATTTTTCCTGAAATTCTGCAATATCAGAAATAGAATAGATAGTTTCGAAAGTAGGATTCAACCATAAAAGATTCTTCTTCCAATATGAAAACCATTGTAAAATCAAATCAATAAAACAATTTTTTTAAATTATGTTTGTGTACTTGTCTGTTCAGGGTACCAATCAGGTAAGAAACATACGTGAACATGCGAAAAAATAGCAGCAATACACTAGATGGGAAAACTGTTTGTACCCATGTTATTTTTTTGTCTGAATCGCAAGTGATAATATTTTTAAGATTGGAGTTCAATTTAGAAAATTTGTTACAAGTTCGCTGTCCTATATTTCAAAAAGAAAATACCAAAAATATAGCCTATACGAATTTAATGTTAGGAGTTACAACTTAGTTTTGTCCTTGCCGTCAGTAGATACGAAATTATAAAGAAATTTCTTCATACATCATAAATTACGACTAATAAAGAAATAAGTGAAATACTGAAATGTGAAGTCAGAGATAATCAAATAATCTTATCCAGAAAAAGCACGTGTCCATGGAATATTAACCATTACAAGGTCTACTCTAAAATTCGGCCTTTAGTTATTATGTAATTATATGGAATTTTATTGCAAATAGAGGAAAGAAAATGGAGTATATAAACCGAATACGAGCGAGTTAATCACAAGTTAAAAGTTAGAAAACTGTAATCACAGGTAATATATATTTTTAAATTTTACACAACGTTTCATTTGAATCTGTTTTATTTTGTTGCGTCTTGTGTTTCGTAGGTTCTCTATTTAACAATGAAATTACAAACTGCTACATTTCTTATTGTGTTTGCCATCGTACTGGTAATGCAGCAAATAGTAACCGTGGAGGGCTGTTTGGGTAACGGCAAATTATGCAGACGCAATGGTTCTTTGGGCAATTGTTGCTCTGGGTTTTGTTATCAATATGCGCCTTGGATTGTCGGTTATTGCAGAAATAGATAAACACTAAATTCAACAATAGATAAACACTATTAATAATTGTATGTAATATCTCCAGGTATAACTAATAAACGAGAGATATTTCATAAAAGATTTTTCTTCCAATTCGATTTTTCTTCCAATGTGAAAACCATTGTAAAATCAAATCAAAGAAACAATTTTTTTTAAAGTTATGTTTGTTTACTTGTCTATTTAGGGTACGGATCAAGTACGGAACATACATGATCTTGCGAAAAGGTAAGAGCAACACACACATGGGAAAGCTTTTGGTACATATATTATATATTAGATTCTATGCTAGAAATGTTGATATTTTTATTATTTATGATGGTCCTCCGTCATCTCTTACAAATCTCCTAAAAGAATTCGGTTTTGTGTTAAAAAGATTCAGCATTTATCTTTTTTACTAAAGAACTACAAAACATCAATGGTGCACATTAATAATGTAATTAGTTTTGTTCTGTGGCTACAATATGCAAATTTCAGGTTAATTGTAATTACATTTATTGTAATTAACTTACGGCGCAATGCGTCGGTTACATTAACAACAACAGTGGGGGTCTCGCTCACATCGCTCACATCATACAGGTTGTTTCGCAACGTCGTGAAAAAAAATAATGGCGTGTTGGACATGAGATGTGTGCATAAATGCATCTAAATAAAAACAAAATAAAACTTACAATCAACTGCTAACGCATTGACAAATGTTTAGAATATCTGGCTCAGTGCCGGCTGAATCACAATAAGTGTTCAAAATTTCTTCCCTCGGCCGCTCGTAAACACAAATCTGACCGTCGAAGTAATGACTCACAAGCGTTATGAAATATGTTCTGTTGTCGAACAGAGAGATATGCGGCGCTAATACATACGATCGTTCAATTCTTGGAACGTGTTGATTTCTTTTTCGTATACCAACGCTTTTACGTGTCCCCACAGATAATAATCTAGCGGATTTAGATCAGGTGAACGTTCAGGCCACCTGATCGGCCCACTTCTTCCAATCCATCTACCAGGAAAAATTTCGTCGAGGTGAGCACGTACTTCTCGTCGAAAATGAGATGGAGTCCCATCGTGCATAAACCACATGGTTGCTCTAAGACTTAAGTTCACATTCTCGAGAAATTCCGGTAGATTAGTTCGTAGAAAATTTAAGTATTGGAGACCATCTAAACGGTTCGGCAAGACGAACGGGCCGATTAAATTGCCGTTTAGAATACCTACCCACACGTTAACAGAAAACCATTCTTAGAATTGGCCGCGATGAATTGCGTGAGGGTTTTCCTCAGCCCACAAATGCATGTTGCGAAAATTGCACAACCCATCTCTGGTAAAAATAGCTTCGTCGATAAATAGGACATTATTAACAAAATTCGCATTTGCCTGTTGTTTATGCAGTAACCAACGACAAAATCGTATGCATAGAGCATAGTCGGCTGGTAGCAAAGCCTGAACTCTTTGAATATGCTACGGATGTAATTGTTGTTCGCGAAGAATGCGTCAAACAACGGAGGACGATAAACGCGTTTGTCTTGAGATATCACGTACACTTAACGAAGGATGTTCCACGATAAGTTGTAGTATTTCTTCTTCTCTGTTTAGGATGCGTTGTGCACGCTGCCGTCCTCCACCTCTTCCGCGACGTGCCCTTAAAGTTCCAGTATCCCTTGCTCTTTGCACAACAGAGAGAAATGTGGCACTGGTTGGCAAATGTCGGTTAGGAAAATGCTGTACATACAAATGCCTTGTCACTAATGCGTTTTGCCCACTTTCATCGTACACTAGAATCATGTCAACAATCTCACTATTTGTAAATTCTGCCATTTTTTTCAATAAATTTCCGTGCAATCACCTCAACGTTCACCTTCAAACTACCCGGTCCGGCCGGTGATGACTAACAATAAATTACATCACTTATATTCTTCGTAAACATCATAAACTTAAACCAGAGACGTTCAAACGGTTGACCCGTTCGACAAAATTATTTATTTTCTCGAAAATTTAATAATACTGTTCAACAAAAAATGGTTCAATCTATTCATTTTCATGCTTTTCATTGTTTGATTTAATTTCATGAAGTTACGAAACAACCTGTATGTCAGAGTAAGATTATGCAAAAAGGTCATTCATTTTGTGAATCAAACATTTAATATTGTGTGATTTAGATAAGGTTAAATAAATAAAAACAGAGAATACAGCAAATATAATAACTTTACAGTGACTGAAATTACGCGCGAATGCAAGTAGAATATTCATATCTTAGGTGGTAGCAACAATTAAAACGATGACAAATGACTTTAATACGATTAACCTTAATACGTGGTGGAATGTGCGAAAGAACTAGAAAAAAAATCACAAATTGTACCTTTCATTCTTTTTAACTTTTCGCACATTTATTTACTTATTACGTGAAGTCGCTGAAATAAATTCCTCACGTTATACACAGTGGTCTGTATTTACGGTTTTAAATGCACTTCATCAAGATAATGCGTGAGCACGGCCGTTACACCCGTAATTTTTATACATAGTACAATTACGAAAGTTTATTAAAATTTATGAGACACTAGGCATTGTGTAAAACTCAAACGAGCGCGTGTAAATATGAAGTTTACAGTATTTACAAATAAAGTGTACCTTTCCGAGTACAAACGTCCACGCCTTACCGGTCTTGTTCAAGCATTGCGCAATTAGTTACTTAGTAATTTATTTATTTTTGTGTGTATTCTATCATGTCTTTGCAACGAGTAGTAAGATAAATTCCATAAAGCTATTAATTGGAATTTATGATTACGAATCCGTGAAATTTAATTTTTTTTTGTACAATATTCGTAAATGAGATTTTTTTAATTTTGTTTAATAAATATAATACAGGTTGGTCTTGTAAAGTAAATATGTATTTTAATGGTTGCGTCACAATCGACTTTTACAAAAGTTATTTGCAGCTTTTATCCTTTCTAATGGTACCTTGCGCCTCCATTGTCGTTCCCAATCGGATTTACATATTAATTCTGAGCAAGCAATCGTTTTAGATCTCGACTGTAAATAATGCAAATGATGCGGATAAAATGCGGCGGAGCGCGTGAAAGTCGCATTTCACGAAATTCCCCGTGAATTCTACGTTTTGAGATATTCCCTTTCGATAATGAACTCGATGCTCACTTACTTACTTTGATTCGCCAATTAAAATGAACTCTAAAATAATATTTGTTACTAAATTAATTCAAATGAGAAAATAGTTTTGAATTTCGTTTGTAATATATGTTCCCCTAACCTCTAATCCGAAACTAAGCCCTCGATGCACATCTTCATTACTTATGTGATGACTGTACCGATAAGACCCCGCAAGGATTTATGACTGCGAGGGTCTGAAGTACGGTACTTTACTGCCTCAATAAAAAGTATCTGAAGTTTTATCGCATATTCAAGTTCAGATATCGTTTTATCAAAATCTAGTAGTGACTATTCTAATTAGTTAAAATCATTATTAAGTTATGGAATCACTTATCATTATAGTGCTTTTTAAAATCCACCGTTTGCCTGTCCCATAGATATTTTTCAGAAACATATGACGTTGCTTGCCGCTGAATGTTCATAAGGGTGCGATTTGCATGCAGCAGTATCGTTTTCATTGAGCATGAAGGTACATGCCTAAAAAGCAAAAATCCTGCATCACTCCATGTTCTTGTTATACAAAGCTTACGCCATTTAAACTATTTAGTTAAAAATAATAAGTATAACATTGAAAACCAGCTATAATTTCTCTTAAAATTTTTATGCCTTACTTCCTTTATGACCCTTTTAATTAACTTACTATTAGTAAGAAATAATTTACTTTCTACACTGCATTGTAGATGCATTAACAGAGCCATTAAAATTCGAACGTTATTGATTGCGGCAATAATTTAATTATAAGTGCCAATTACTGTTAATTGCCGTTTCATACACTTCCTCCTTTGGCTTGAATTAATGAGGCGTCGCAAGGTTTGGACTTTCTATTGTGACACCCAATTCCAAATCCCAATTCCAATCCTCAAGCAGAGGAAAAAACGCGAGGTCTTGAGTCGATAAAAACCGATCCATTCGGCGATGCATAATTCCTCAATGCCTCGGCTGTGTCTGTGACAAATTTATGAAACTCCTTTTTCGGTTGAGTGCCACATTCTAGTGCATTCTGTTCAACCTAAACAGGCCGATATCGCATCACGTCAATATTGGCTTAAGCAAATGAGAGTAGTAGATCAGCTACTGTCATTTTTAAATGTTTAATTCGGACAGTTCGTGGCGACCACTGGAGTAAAGTAGTAGCTTCAATTAATCCTTATTTGATTAAAGTATTATGTGTTATGAATTTCATGCGTTACCTAATACAGGATGGGTACACAGAGAGTGGTTTATTAATACTCGTGCTGAATACAGATTAAGTTAGTGTTACGTTAGCCTAGAAATAGTGTATTTAATTATATAATAATTGTTTAATATTTTTGACAAATTATGGCCACTTTAATTTATTAAAATTAAGTTTACAGAACAAACACAATGATGTCTTTATTTTTTTTAATCTTTTAAGATAAGACATTCCTTGTTGTGTTCATGTATCTAATTCAATTAATGGACCCTAATCTATTAATGGGTTATACACGTTTAAGTAGTGCATGAGATAAATGTTGCAAATAAAAAAAATGGCTTAATGGAAACGAAAAAAGCAATTTACTCATGAACTCACGTGACTATCTTTAATGCCTGCCAATAGGACATAAAATCAAAGAAGTTTTTAACATTGTACTCATTAGGGCTGTGGTACATACTTTTTCCATTACGTAAGGTCGACTGAATAAGTCTACACGCTCGTTAAAGTGAGAGTTTATTTAAAGATACATCATCTCCTATTTAATTTAGCTAGTTTCACATTTCTAACTTTGATAAATACTCATGCCATCAATCTACAAATAAGAAGTGAGAGGATAGAATGAAGCTTTCTCAGATGTTTATGTATGAATGCTGGAAATTATTTTTTTCTATAGAATATGAAAGAGGCTTGTAGTTTTACCCAAAAGAAAAACGATTTCCAAGTTTAAAGAAGAGAACTTTAACACAATGGCTATAAAGTGTGGTTGACACGCACACGCATCTGCAATTAGGTAATAGAGGTTGGACTCGTCGTAAATCCGCTAAAGGCACGAGGTACTGCATTTCTGTGTCATAATAAATAAATAAACATCGGGGATTTGACCTCGTGTGCTCAAAGTTGTTTTAATTAAATCCCGTTGCTTCTTTCTCTGTGCAGACGAATACTGACGTGCGAGTGTAATATATAAAATTGTGTTACGCAACGCCTTATACTTTAATGCGTTCGTTCGGACAGTTACAAAACAATAAAATCAGGCGAACGCATTAGTTTGGATGCAAGGCTGAATAACAATTAGAAACACGTGTTAGTAATGACATAGATTAAATTAATTAATACTTGGATGTAACTGGATATTTTATATGTGTCATGTTTCATATTTGAGAGAAGACACTGTATATGTAAAGCAAGAAATAAATTTTCCATATTAAAATGAATCTGTATTGCGTATCGCACGTGTGTATCGGGCCTTAATGTTTAACATCCAATTCACGATTGATGCTTTGTTATATTTTTTCTTTTCAACACGTTTACTTCACCATTGTAGCTCAACAAATAAAAAGAAGATTCTGAAATAAGTTCTTTAAACTAGCGAAATGTGATTATTTCTGCGAAGCCGTTCTTGTTACATCGATTTATTAGAAGCTTCACACTAGGAGTTAATTGAGTTCAATCTTTAAATAGCCGTGTGATTTATACACACCTAATCTAGAAAATATGTGCGGGTTGGAAAACAAGCTCGGACAATTTACTGGTTTCCAAGTCCTGAGAAGTTAATCTCGCGGAATGTTTCTATTTCGATTAGTGATTTTTCCGGTAGGTTTAGCCGAGCTTTTGTAAGGCGCTAATTAACGGGTGAGTTAAGCGAATTCCGAATGCAAACGTAACATGTCGTTTGAAAATCTGACGTTAATTAATACGGTGATTTAAACGAGTTATGCACTATTTTTTTCATATTACTTTTTCTGTAATCAGATTAAGTCTATACTATTTTATTTCATACTTGCATTATTTATTATTTCTAGACTCAGTTTTCTACTTAATTTTGCATTTATATGATAATTTATTTCATATTTTAATTTGCTACTGTTTAATTTTGACAAGTAGGTCTTTGATCTTGAAGACCTATGATTCGTAACTCTGTCTTTATGTTACTCACTAATACATGAGAAACTATAAAGAAATTTGTTGTCAGTCCTTTCAGCATCATTTCCTATTATTATCCTAAAAAAAGAATTGTTATAATTTTATTCTTTTATATATCGTAAATGTTCTCTAATAATCACTTCTGTATTTTGTTATAATAAAACAATAATTAATAGTCTCGTAAAGGAAGTCGGTGTTAATAAGATCAGTTCCACAAAGCGGTAATTAAATTTCAGTATGCCTTTCCTCAATAACTATCTGTGCATCAGGATTAAACTAACCATGCAGAAGGATTCCGCCCAATGTTTATTACAGTTATTAAAATACTCTTTATTTGTTTACACACCGCTGCGCACGATGTAACATGCTAATAAAGTTTTTCTTATGCACATATTTGCAGAGAGATAACTGAACGAACGCGAGCAGGTCGAAAGCTCGTTCAGAAATGAGCCGGTGATTTAAGAGCGAGTAGAAAGTTCAAAGCCTGGTTAATAATATTTTTATGATTGCCGCTGACACGCTGGGGCGTAACTGAACCGCACTTAACGCGGTGTGAAATTAGTCAATGCTACAATTATAAATAATTTCATTCGTGAGTCAAGTGCAAGGCCCCATTGTTTAAAACTCTCCTTGCAGATCTGCTATCATAATCGTTATCGTTCCGAATCTAATAGACTTCTTGAGAGAGCGGAGATCAAACTTAAAAAAATTTAGTTCTGTGGTTAAGCATAATCTTATCATCAAAATCGTAATCACTTTGATATTGATCAATTTTCATAGCATAGTATTAACGAGCCACTCTAATATAATACATGCTACAAAGTTGTAAACTAGTTACCTGCAAACTTACAATTTAAAAATAAAAGTGGATGGGAAGAGTAAATCGAGAAAATTCTGACGTTTGGTGCGTTTCTAAACACCCAGTACGTCTGGGTAGCTCAATGCAAACGTACAAACAATGTAAATAGTAAACTTGATTGTTTCAATTTTAATAGAGTAACCAAGGTTTTTGACTTACTTAATACTTATGCGGAATTACGTACTCCAAACTTTGATGCAAACGAAAACAATATCGTAGTAAACAATGTTTAAAAATTAATTGAATTAGAACATGCGATGAGAAATCAAACCTTCGAGAGAATCACACGATCAAATAACATCTACACTTTGTAACCTGTCATGTGTTAAACTGATATTTATTTATTCTTCTCTACAGCTGCTTCTAAAATTAACTTCTAACACGAAAACTATTTATTTTAGAAATTATTACCCTTATCAGTAGGAAGCGGACAAAAATATGGAATTTGGCGTTATACAGGACGTAATCGATTAAGCATCACTTTTAATATTAAAAGCTCTTCATTACGTAAGAGAATTTTTGTGTAAGTGTGAATGGTTTAGCACAAAAATAAAAACTTTTGAAAACCTCTTCTCGTTCGTGCGTCTAAAGATAGACATATCGTAAAACAATAAAATTCCAGCAAAATTCACGGTCACTCGGTCAATGTCGCCCAGATACAATTCGATCATGGAAGAAAATTCTAAATACCTACTAGTATGGATTACTGGATTAACTAATTATATATCAATTTTTACGTATTGTTAATGCAGTTTGTAATTGCAGCTCATAAAAATGTTGCAATTTACATCAGTGAAACAAAGTATAGTAATCTTCGACCATCTGTTTTATTAGATAATCGACAATAATTATATCATGATATTCCATATTTTTGTTAAATGAATGAGAAAATAAATGAATGTTTTGATTATATAGTTAGTTTATCAATCAGTTAATCAATGCATTTATTTCTTTGAACATGCCGCAACTTATAGAAAAATGAACTATTCAACATCTTTTCAGACATGAAACCTTTTCAGAATTCTGCGAGTTTGAACACTATTAATAATGCACTCAATTTTCTTAATTCCTTTTATCAGATTACTCGGCCTATTTAATTCTGATCCTTCGAACCATAGCGGATCCTCCCATCATTTTTCTTCTAACAATTGTTTAGTACTACAACCACTTGAAAGAAGATCTGCGGGATTCAGTTTTCCAGCGGCATATCTCTAAGAGTTCACGTCGGCTAGCTTTCTGATCTGAGCTCCAGTTTTCTTCTCGACGAATCCAAGCAAGAACTGTACAACTTGAATAACTCCAACAGTATGTAAGTAAGGAACCTCAATCTTTGTTTTCAACTAATGTTGCAGTTGTTTCCCATCCTCGAAGTTCATCTTTTCTTCTGTAAAAACTTTTTCGAAGAGCTTTTACCATGTCACTTTTAATATTTCTTTGCTGTAACTCCTTCTACTACTGCAGGAATAAACGGGCTGCATTTTATGCCAAATACTACTCTGGCATGCCTGTACTCATATCTTTAATGTTTTTGTACCATAAGAAGCCCATGGAATTTCTGTGACTGGGTTGATATCGCAAACTCTAAAAAGGCCTTTTTAATATCTGCTATGACACCGCATTTTCTTTCTCTAAATCTCAGACTCACTGACGTAATTAATTCAATCTTATTTGGACCATTTTCTAAACAGTTGTCTAAAGAAGGCGTACCGATTTCTCTAGCCGATGCATCAAAGACTGGTCGAATACGCTTTGTTCTTTTACTACTGGTCTATGTGGCAAACAGTGTCCTTGATTCTTAAGTTCATCTTCATTAATTTCTTCTATAATACCTTCCGTGAACTATTCTTTAATAACATTGTCATATATTCTGAGAAACCAATTTCTTCGAGTCAGAAACCAATCTTCTCCTAGTTATATTTTTGTTTTCTGGTAAAGATGGATGATCTTCAGACCAAGGCAAGTGAATTTCATAACGTCCTTCATTAAGAAAGATTACCGTCTGCATAAAATGAGCTTTTGTGGCTGAAATTCTTTCTTTCTGAAGGTTCAAGAATGCCAATAGTCTCTAGCGCCCCCAAATTGGCAGTAATTGGTAGCCGAGTGGTTAGGTAGTTGGTAACCGAGTGGTTCAGTCCGCTGGCAATGGACTTGACGCTTGGCGGGCAATTATTTAGGCGTGGGTTCGAATCATCTCCAGGTGCGTGTGGGTTCTATGTGGGAGATAGAATTCTCATGGCTCGGACCGTGTTCGGATTCATGCCGGCTCCTTCGAACTGGTTTTCTGCGTTTCCCCAGTTTGTAAGGCGAATGCCGAAGGAGAAATTATAACATCAAGTCGGTCGCAGCCGCCAACCCCCCCCCCCCTCTCCCGACAAGCTCTAAGAGCTTGGGGAATTTATGGGAAAAAAAAACTCTTTTCCAGGAACTCTTTCCATAACAGTCCAACCTAAAAGTGTTTCTATTGGTACTAGTTCAGAAGGTAACTGAATTCTTTGTCTTTGTTAATAGTTTACCAACCACCTCAGCGCCAATCAAATAAATCTTTAGTGCAGCTAATTCCTGACGCCATGGTCCTTCAGTGACATGACAAATTTTTCAGCAAATGATCTTGATCTAGGACTAAAAAATTACATCTGTACTCGTCAGTTAAGGTCTTGAGATGAATATGGCAACGTCTGTATACGTTCCGCAGGTTTCTAATAACCAAAAAAAGAAAGAATGCACTAACTTTTCTTTGCCTTCTTGCATATACTTCAGTTTCTCTGTCTAAAACTTAAGATTTTTGTGAAGCTGTATCAAGCAAAACACGTACCTTTAAGTCTTCTTTTGGACCAACTAATTTTACAACCAGTGTTTGCAAAAATATCTGTGAACAAGGCGTCAGGTTGAGCAGTCAAATTGGCAGTTGTCAACTCTTTGTAAATTCGGGACACATCAACATTATACGTTTACTTTTACATAATATACATTTTATATTTGTTTTGCATTTTTTTATTCAGAGTCCTGTTTGCAGACAAGTACAATAATAACAACATATCTTCACAGCTAGAATCTTTATCTTGTCAGATAGTGACATATCTTGAATTTTGTGACTCTTCACAAAATAGGCATACCTAAGAACTAAAACCAGTTTTATTTGTTGTAAGTAGACAAGCGCCAGTGGGTGTTTGCCTTTTCGATAGCTTTCGATAGCGGTTTTGCACAGTTGTTTGTCAATCCAAAACTTGCCTATGCTAAATTTATTCTTTCTTCACCTTGTACTTCAGTTAACATAAACAGTCATTAAATTATCTAAACGATCTTCTGGAGTGCTAGCTGTGGAAACATTAGAACTTCTTTGCCATGCTCTTAAAAATCATCCGGAAGACATGATTCCATGACTCTACTAGAGGACAGCACAGTTGTCAGTTGTCACATTTAATGTTTCTAGTGCTTCGGCCCTAATCTCTGACCACTCGCCATTGAATTTTGTAAAAGTAAAGACAAAAGCTCTCGTACTAACAGATCATCTTTGCCAAAACGTTTTTTCAACGTACCTACAGCCTCATAATAATTACCTTCTACCACAGGAAAACTTCCTATTAATCCTAGTACTCTTGAACAGGTGACCTTGTCTTAAGTAAGTACTGAAACTTATCTCCTACGCTTATACCAACTTCTTCTAAATTTTCTTGAACTGAGTCCAGAGTGATATCCATTTCTCCAGTTCGCCACTAAATTTCTTAAACTCGACTTTCTCCTTTGTATCGTCAGAATTTCCGATGCTCCGTACATTATAGTCTCTTGAATTGTTAATTTGCGAATCTACAGTCTAATTCTTGTAAATTTATTCACATACTCATCTGTCGCTAAACTTTTTGCTGCCAAATCATCTTCTAAAACATCAGCATCCAACAGGAAGGTATTTCCACATTAAGCTGGTGAAGTCTTCAAACTTCTTTTCCAATTATTAGAAAACTACTTGTTCTTCTAATACGTCTTTTATATCTTTTTCTTTTATAGAGGTTTGGAGAAATCTTCAGAGACTCATCCAAGATAATCCAAGTCGATGGCGTGTTGGATTCACCTAACTACCAACAAAAACTCCTTCATCCTCTGTCATATGCTATTGTATTTTCGGAATCCGCCGGAAATACAATACAGTCCTGTATAAAAATCAGTCTTTACAATATTAAACTTATAATATAAAATGTATGTATTGGTGTAAAATGTATGTATTGGTGTAAAAAAGCAGTCTCTTGTATTCAGTCTCTTACGTTCAGTCTTATGTGAAGCTCTTTCTCTTCCTTTGATCTCTCTTAGTAGGTCAGTTACGATCTTCCACTGTTCCTCGTTCTCTAGTACGAGATGTGCTATGTTTTCCGTGGACATCGTTCTACTACATCTCCTGTTCGTGTCATATCCTTTATTCTATCCATCTCGGACAGTCGAAGATCGTGTCATCCGATGTGTCTTGTCATTGCAGGTTTCGCTAGGACATTTCCTGATCTTGTACAGGTACGTTCCGAAGGCTCCATGGCCCGTCATCGCTTGGGTTATGAAGTGGTCGAGTTCACCATGCTTTCTCTTGTACCATTTCCTGACATCCTTTGTTCAGCCTCGATAGTTTTCCCAGGATGACTGCCATTTCTCTAACAGGTCTTCTCCATCATCCGGGTTACTTGCATTCCTCTCGGTATACGCTCTGCAACTCTCCTCCGCAACCAGTTTGATCGATGGCCGCCAGTGCTAGAATAGCTTTTGCGCTCACCGTCCTGTATACAAATGTAATCCGGATGGCTATCCTCCTATTGATTGGCTCCAGGTGTTTCTCATAATGCTTGTATTAAAAGGACTTTCCTCAACTGTGACTTGCCTCAACGTTTATTACATCTGAGGATTTACTGCTCTGTCATTTATTGCGGATAACAGTAAACTTCGCTCAGTTGGAGCATTTAAATCACATCCAGTGTTTCTCAAGCATTTCTTTAAACGTAGATTTTTGATTTGTACCTCATAGCTTCGCTTCTTTTCTTGTGTATTTAAGTGGCTACGTAAGTGAAACTTATTCGATTACACACTATATAATGTCATTGTAACGTTTGCACAGTATGTAGGTATTTATTCGTATTTTACAATGCTTTAAATTACCTTGTCTTAATTACTGGAACAATTTAACTACCTTCGTGGAAATTAAGTTATTTCAGTTTACGATCAGTTTGCGACCTCACAAGGCCATCCAGATCATTCGTGTATGTCCTATCACGAATCTGATTATTCATTTGCGCACAGCGTGTCTGTGAAAAATCCAACTGCTTAATTGAAGTAACAGTAAGCATCATGATGTCATGCTTGTTGCAACGGATTGTCAATTACGAATAAACAAGCAAAAGACCGAGCGGTTTAGCAGAAGCGAACGCGTGCTTTTCAGTTCGCTCCTCAAAGTTCGTACGCGAAATAATTAACATGCATTTCCTTGTTTAATATTGTCGGTTTTGTAGTACATGGGTCCCGTTACGAGACGGATAATTAAGAGTCACTCCGCGTTTCAGCGGCACGTTTGTGTGTATCCTAGCCTAGATCATGTCCACAAGCGGCCTTTGTAGGACACACGTCTTGCATTACGTGATCTTAACTGCAGATAAATGTTTTAATTGGACGTTTCGTGTAAGACCAGCAAGTTCGTGTAAAAAACTTAATCTACAAATGTGTTTAATTTTCATTACGATATCTGTCTAGATTATGTTGACAGATTTATCACAATTTTGATAAATTCAATGTGTTCATTTCAAAGGAATTAAAAAAGAAGCAAAAAAGTTTTCTGTGACTTTATACTGAAGTATAATAAAATTATTCACTTTTTGATACATTCGTTGTAAGGCAATATGTATAAACAGGCGATCGTGTTTTGTATGCAAGGCAATTAAAATATCTGCTGAAAGTAGGCATTCCTCCTCCAAAGCTTTTACCTTATCTAAACTTACTCTTTGACCGTCTGCTATTATCGTTTTTGCTGAAATATGTTGCACAAATCGAACGACACATAATATCCTCCGTGATTCCTTTTTCAAGGAGCAAATCTATGTCGGACATTACAAACGAAATATTCGTTCCAAGTTGACCGTGCAAAGCAAAAACCATCTGTGAATACGAGCGGTAATAATTTTAAATTAGTTAAATGCGATGTGGCTATAATTTCGTGCAATTGTAGGATTTAATTGGATTTGCAATTAGTTTTAACGACCGAGCTGTGATGCGTTTACTGTGGGAAATTCTTTGGACAAGGAATGAATTGACTTGACCTCAGCAATTTTGAAGATTCTTAAAATTTTAACCAAAAAATGTCACATCTTGTGTTTCTTTTAGTTTCTTTAATCAAAGAGAATAACTGTGATTTACTTTTGCTTGTCGATTTTTTTAATAAAGGGCGAGTGAAGAAAAACAATTAAAAATCTTCAGAGAAAATAAAATTTTATAACATTAACCTTGTAATACGTAAATAATATAATTGCACAAGATTATTAATAGCAAGTCAGATACCTATAAATAAATAAAACATTATTATTAATGAATATTTTGCAATTCCGTGGCATCCAGCTTAAAGCGTTTGTGTTCACATCGTGGGTGCAGCTTTTTCAGAGCGAAATGTTAACCGCCGATAAAAACAATGCTTGTGCAACGCGAAATGTCATCAACTCCCATTATAATAAAGCTATCCGATTTTTCAAGATACTTACTTCCACAGCAAATTATGCAGCTACTCGAAATAAAAGTGCGCGCAACGATCACGAGGGAGCAATTTCGAGTACGTATGTGTAAGTATTCGATAAATTGCAAGGTAATGCAAAGTCCCGTAACGTATGTGTATGCTCGGGATAAATAAATGGAGTTTTATGAAATGCCAGCCGACGATCACGAATCAGCCTGTATGCAAAAACGGTAACAGCAATTGCGATAAGCGGAAAGAAGTCAGGAGTAATCTGTTCTAAATAGACTGTGAAATGACAATGATATTCATTCAGTTGGAATTAATCGAAATTGTTTGGATTATGTACGGTTGTTATTTCGTTCGTCCCTTGTATAAATATTAGTGTTGGCAGTTACTATCAAAAGCTCTAAATAATGAGAAAGTCGGGCAACAAATATTAAGTGCAAAGAAAATAAGCCGATCAAAATTCGAAGGAATTTCATAATATAAACAGAACATTTGATTTCTTTTGGTTTTCCTCTTGGATTTTGCTCCAACAATTTGATTTTTATTTGTTTTAGTGACAAGGTGCAATCCTCATCAATCAAATTGCAGATTTCTTCTTGCTCCTCTTGAGTAAATTTTTTGGGGCGATGTCCAACTCTTCTCTTATTCATCTCGTTGATTATTTTGTACGCCAGGTAAATTTTTCTTACAATGTTTGGCAATACATTAAATTGCCGTCCTATTTGGACTGCCGAAGTACCATCATTCACTACTCTGATAATAAGAATGCGTACCTAGTTGGAGATTTTGGTATTTTGTCTTCTATTAGCATTCATTATGATTTACATAATAATAATAATAATAATAATAATGTGAAATTGATTTGACAAATAAAGAAACGCTTCTGCCAAAAAAGGAAATTGTTTGAGAAACACAGACAGCACTTTGTTTAATAGAGATAGGAAATAGTTTTGAGAAATAGTGAAATACAATTGACAAAAGGCGAAAACTAAAAGAAAAACACTGTATTTATAATAATTTTTATGATATAGTGTTTCTAAAATAAGACATTATTCTGTACTTGATATATTTATTCTTTTCATTCTTTCTGTGTCATCTCACATTTTCACATATCACATTCCTGGTTATCGTTCTTTACGTATAGTCGTAGATAATTAAAAGACAGCGATAGCCGAAATTCGATGTTAAATTTATTAGTCCACGACTGCATGTTTCAGTAGTTTGTTTTCTAGTATTGGTAATCATATTCCTGAATTCCGTTTGCAAATAAATTCATAGTTCTACTTGTTTCTTTAAAGGCTACATTGTGAGAATCCAAAATTTGCTAAATTCTTCAAGTGCCAACTAAAATTTTACCTAGTTAAGGAGTATTTAAATGTCACCGATTTTACTACCCATAAAGTAGACTTTAGTGGATTCTTTTATATAAACTCTGAATTTAAATTCATCCGGGGAAAGTATACAAAGTTGCTTTTCTTCATATAAATATTTATTATTTACACATTTTGCATGCATGTTCTTTCCAGGTTATTATGTCAGCCGGAATGTCGCTGCTATACGGGCGCACGTAACGATTAGAAAATTGGAAATTTGCCGAACACTGTCAATATTTGTGTCACCAAGCACAAAACCGTTGAGATAATACAGGAAATACAAATTTCTATGGCTAATATAAAAGTTATTATTGCAATAAAGTGTGAAAGAAAAATGTACGAATAAATTAAATACAAAAACGAAACATCCGTTCTTGAACATAAGTTTTCCTTAAGGTCTTCCTCCTAAGCGTCCTTTCGTTTACAGTGGCTTCGATCTGATTTTTGGCATTGCCTCTGAAGTTACCCTACAACTTTTATTCCTCTTGTACGACATGACACTACGTGCTCAAATATTGTGGTCTTCTATGTGTTCCATTACTATTTCCATTACGCTGTCTTTTAAAGTATCCCTTGCTTAGTCTACGTAATATCTAGTTTTATTATCCTTTTATTATCATTCATAATTCCTATTAAGTTTCATACATAACGAAGTCATTCGCGGAAAATTGTTGTTGTCGCTCCATTTTAATTTCTCGTTGGATCAATTAATTTAAAATCAACCAAACTCGAATGCTTAATGCATGTAGTTAAATTGAATGATGGACAAAACACAATGCAAGAAATATTGGAAGTAAATAGAGGAGGATGAAACCGAAATTTAAATTGAACACAGAAAAAGTAAACAACGGTGATTAACATCAAGAAAATGTAGAGTTTTCTGTTTTTTTTTACACTGAACAACTTGTGCTATTAACACACACAAGATTGTAAATACACTGTTCAACAATTGAAAATGGTTAGATTTGTATCCGTAGATACGTATTTTGGCAGCTAAGTTGCCATCTTCAGTACACATACTAAAAAAGTTAAAAGCACTTCATGAAATCTAACAATCACCTAATCATACTCATACCGACGTACGAAGGTCGTAAATTGTTTCTCACGGTCTTATTTTAGATAATTACATGTTATTTTATTTCTGTTATTATATTTATTCGTTTAATTATATTTTTTATAATTATGAGTATGATTAGCTGGTTGTTAAATTTCATGAAGTGCTTTTAACTTGGTAGTGTGTACTGAAAATGGCAGCTTAGCTGCCGAAATACGTATCTATTAATTAATTAATATTTAATTGTTGGTAAATGGTTTGCACTGTATACTGTTTTATAGCAAATATTTTTTATTGCTTTGTGCTGTTATCGCTTTAACAAAAAAGTAGGAATATGGCTCCAAAAGTGAAACAGAATTGCTTGAGCCGAAGTCATTACTCTTATTTTTAACAACATTTCTATCTATTACTTTAGATATTATGCCTCTACGTTTGGAAACAGTGCAACTCGAGCAAGTAGTGCGTTGGATCGGTGAAGTATTGTCTCAAGAATAAGTCGCTAACTGGGTGAATGTGTAGTAAGTCGAACATGGAATTGCTACTTAGCAAGTGGGTCTTCCGCCTACAACCATGGCGGAGGTCGAGAACGAGCCACAACCCATGCCTAAAACCGCTTGATAGTCCTGACTGCAACAAGAAATCAAACATTCACGGCTTTAAGAATTAACAGCTTCGTCAGACAAGCTACTGGAAGATTGATTTCTTGTCAAACTGTCAGAAGAAGGTTGCATGCAGGCAACGTGGGTGTGCAGCACAAGAATTCGCGCTGCACATCCACGGTTAAGGACGGATCAACATGCATATAGATATTGTTGGGCGATAAAACATTATCTCAAGAATTTTCAAAATTGGAGGCATTGCCTCTTTACCGCCGAATCGAGATTTCGTTTGTGCAAGCGTTATGGTCCAACATTGGTATGCAGAGAAAGAGAACAAGGATACCATGAAAATTAAATAGCATCAACCACTCTTTTTGGCGAAGGATCAGTTTATGTCTGGAGAGGCATATATTTTGATGGCCGCACTGACCTTCTGGTTTTAAATAATGAAACCTTGATTATCAGGCAACAGTTATATAATCCACATCCTCACCGTGCAAGAATTGTAAGTGATCGAATAGAGCATTATGGGTTTACGAGAATGGAATGGCCACTATGCTCACCAGACATGAATTGCATTTTCAGGCAATTTAACCAGCTTTAACAGCCTGCCTAAACCTTGCAGCAATTGTCTCGGGCATTGCAAGCAATTTGGGAAGACATACCTCAGAACTTTATCAAGAATTTGATAATGAGCGTTCCCAATAGAGTAACAGCGAAGAGTAAGGCGAACCAGGGGTGGATCTACACGGTATTAGTTTTTTTAAATTCATCAATTAAAGAACTTTGTAAGTTGTTGTTTTTCTCCCGTTTATAGGATTTATTTTCAATTACTCATTTTTTCCTATTGATGGTCTGTTTCTTTTGATTTCTTTAATTGTGTCGTAGCATCCAGCAATGAATAAATTTATGATTTTTTAGGATTTCTACGCAAAAAATTCCTCATTGTGAATATCCACTTCAATTGTTGAGCAGTGTATTTTAATATTTTTTAATTAATTTAATTATCAGATGCTTTACTTTTATGGAAGGAAAACTTGATAATATCGACATCCAACGAAACCTTGCAGAATTTCAGGAAAAATTTCCAGAAACTGTATTTCTGTACCACAAATTTGTTAATCAACTTCAGTACTATGTAGGACTATTCAGAGAAACTGGCAGTGAGGCTATAAAACAGGTATCAGGTAGGCCTAAAGTAAGAACTGATGAGGTAGTTGAAAATGTGAGACAAATTATGACTGATGCTCCTCGCACTTCCATCCGTCACCTGTCACAACAAGTTGATCTTTCTGCCGGGACCTGCAGAACTATTCTAAGAAAGAATTTGCAAATGTTCCCTTATCGTTTGACTGTCGTGCATGAATTGCTTTCAGTAGATTTTGAACCAAGGCAAAGATACTGTCATTGGTTTTTAAACAATATTGACAACGATGATTTGTTGGACAAAACTTTCTTTTCCGATGAGGCCTGATTCCATTTAACAGGAAACATTAATTCCCAAAATATGAGGATATGGAGTACAGAAAATCCTCATATTTTCATTGAAGCCCCACTCCATCTACAAGAAATTGATATTTGGATAGATTTAAGTCGGAGAAGATTGATAGGTCTAATATTTTTTAATGGCACACTAACATCACTTAGATATTGGGAAGAGATTTTGCAGCCATTTATTAATCAACTGTATGATGACGAGTTGCAATTTGGATATTTCCAGCAGGATGGTGCAATGGCCCCTGCTGCTGGAGATACTTTAAACTCCCTTCAAGAGTTTTTTGGAGATCGGATAATTAGCAGAAATATGGCAAACATGACCTCCGCGATCTTGCGATCTAACTCCTTTGGATTCCTTTGTTTGGCCCTACTTGAAAAACTTCATTTTTAGAACGCCCGTTATATAACTATTACAAAAACAGTAGTACTCTAGTTTCAAAGCAGTTTAATTGTCACACGTATATTTATTTAGCAGTAATGACCGACTAATGTAAAACACGTAAAAAAATGATTATGAGTTGTTTAAGACCGGCAGTCCTGAAAAGGGTAATCTCTAATTAGAGGTCCCACTTTCTGACTTTCGTTTCTGTGTCAATGTGTCGGTTTCAGGTTAATCGACTATTCAGAAATTTCGTTTTCTTCAGCAAAATTAAAGTCGTCGAATTGGATAATTTATTACTGAAGCGATAAATAACGGCGGCGAAGAATTTTGGGCCGTAAACACTTTACGAGGTGATCGATAATTTGGCCGCACTTTCTCGCCGGCCGCGGCGCCACGATCGCAAGTGGGTCGCGTTTGCTGTGCCCGTCGTTCTTCGGCTGTTTTGAGTGTAATACACCTGTCGGCCTCAGGTAGATTGTTGGTGTTCTTTGCCCGCTCACCTGCGCAGATATCTCTCAGTAGTAGTGCGGCGATAGTTGTCAAAACAAGAACACGCGAGCAAGCTCTCCGCGAGAGCTTTTTGATCCACATCGAAAAAAAGGACGAGAGCCTATAATATAATTAGATTTACAATAAATCGAGCGTGTTATAATTTAATTTTTAATTAAATTAGTGTAGATTTAGGGCGCCAAAAAATTCTGACTTGTTGGTTTTTCATTCTCCGAAAAAAAGCGCGGGTTTTTTTTTAGTTTGGTGAATATACTTGTTTTAGAGTGCACGTGATAATCAGCGTGCGCAAATCTAAATAGACATGACTGTCATGTAAAAATACAATTTTATTATATTTATTTTACGTTTATTGTGCGCTGGTGTAGATAAAACGTCAGGATGTGCAGCAAAGAGCAGCTAAACGAGATCATGGATAAAATACATATGGTATGTATGTTATTTTGTCCTATTCATTTCACTGGTTTATGTTTAGCATTACTTTGTATCAATTAAATACACATTCTCCTGTCATTTTAAATAAAATGAAATCTAATAATTAATTTTTATCAATAAACTAATTCAAATCATTGTCACAGCCATCAAAATTATAAATTGTTACTAGTTAGTTACAAATCCGAAAAGAAATTCATGTTGAAATGCTTGTAATAAGTTTTACTAAATTAAATTCACGTGGAAAACGAGTTCAATTTAATAAATAATTAAATCCTACCTAACAGTGTCAAGGAGAAACTAACAATTTTACGTGCGTTAATTTCACATGTGTGTTTTTTTTAGACCGAGTGAAATTCATAATTATAAATGGTCCGAACAATCGATTAATTTTTAAATTGAAAAGAAAAAAGAACTGAATGACTTTTAAAATTTAAAACACGGTTTTAGCCGGTGGTATCAATTGCCTTAACATTTTGTGGCATTGAGTATTTTATCTCAAATAATTTGGCTTACATAGTTTTTTTCGCTTTTTAAAGTAAGGTTTATCACCATTTCAATTTTTTTAATTATCAGAATTGCATAATTTGGTGATTTCTCAACCAAGAGCGTACCGCAATAAAATGAAAGGAAGAACACAAACACATACGAGGGAGTATTGATAAGTATGCAGCCATAATCGCCTTTAAGACTTATCCTCCAAATGTTTCTTGAGTTTTGGGAATAAATAAAGGTCTAACTGTGCTAAATCCGGAAAATAGGGCGGGTGGTCAACCAAATCAAAACCAATTTCATCCAATTTCTGCAGTGCAATCTTTGACTTGTGAGTAGAAGCGTTGACTTGCAAAAAAGCGCACCTTTAACAAGTTTCTTGCGTCGCTTTTCCACAATTTTCTTACGTAATAAAACTCGGTGATACTTCTACCCCGTCCCAAATAATCTATCAGAATTACCCCATCTTTGTCCCAGAAAGCTGAGCAAGAATCTTGCCAGCCGATTTTTGAATATGAAACTTTTTGGGTCATAGAAAATCAGAATGCTTCAACTCGTTGGATTGCTCTTTAGTCTCTGGGTAATAGTGATGGACCCTCGTTTCGTCCAAAGCCGACCCAAAAAGTTTGAGGAATCTTCTTCTAAAAGGCGGCAGATTCCTTCGATGTTGTCAATCGAACGCGCTTCAGAATTCGGGCATTTCGGAATCCATTTGGCCGAAAGCTTTCTCACAACCAAGTCGTGATGAACGATGTGAAACACACGTCCATAGGAAATGTGCAACGCTTTTGCTATACGTTTGGGCCCAATTCGATCTTCTAAAATCATACCATGGAGAGAATAATTTTTTT
Organism: Serrognathus titanus; assembly: GCA_039766575.1. NCBI lineage: Eukaryota > Metazoa > Arthropoda > Insecta > Coleoptera > Lucanidae > Serrognathus > Serrognathus titanus. The sequence goes on from CM077912.1 coordinate 8,367,545, forward strand.
CTGGATTGGTCACAGAAACTGGTCTTTGATATCTATCTGATCTTCCTCTTTTAAATTTCGAAACTCAGTGTGTAAAGTAGCGTGAGTTCATCATCTATCACAAGAGCACAAATTTCTTTTCCCGATAACCCTTTCAAAAAGAAAATTTAATAAGTCGATTTTTCCAAAATCTAGGTTTGTCTCAGACATAACGTTTCCAAAAATTCACAGTTTAATCACTGTTAACCTTATGAATGTCATAAACATCAAAGTTGTAACCAAAGCAACCGTAATCAATTTTGTCTAGTACATTCTTTCCAGCCTAATTAGTACAGAGTGAAAATGAAATGTGGGACAAAACGGACACTGTCGTAAAAAGTTGCCAAAAGTTGTACACTTCATAGAACTGTCAAAATTGAAATACTTTTGGAATCTTTGATTAAGCAAACGTGCAAGCTGCCACCTAATTACTTAATCGCTGCTAACCAAGCATTGTACATTGCTTTTTGCGTTTGAGAAATAAAGCTTTTTTACAACAGATTATAGAAGAATACTTGTAAATCCTATGTTACTGATTATTGATATTCTACACGTTAATGTCAGTGTTGAATAATATTCAATACATGTATTGACGTACTTTGCCTATTGCTGTCATTCTCATACTAATTCATAACGATATCACGAAGCAGCACTAAACATAATAGTGCTTTAGAAAATAAACAATATTTCTGGTTTTATGAAATTCTGACAATTCAATACAGAGTGCTCGAAAAACGAGAATTCCATACGACGTGTGTTAAGTGTTAATCTAATTCTAAAGAAAACATTTTTATAAAAAGGCAAATAATTTAACTGCATCTCTTTTTTAAAATTGGGCTTAGCTTTCTAAAATTCGTGTAAATTAAATGTCCTTCTGTGCTCTATATTACTACTAACTTATGGCATTTTCGATTGATTGCTCTGTGGAGCACTCTCAGAGTATCTCCTTCTTGCTTCAACCTCATGTAATAACAGGGTATGGTGAATGGAGGAACTCTCTGAGTGCTCTGGAACAGCTCTTAATAACAAATCGCAAATTGTCATTAAAAGTTTCTTTTAACAGACACTTTTGAGAATATATTAATCTAATATATCTACGAGCCTTGTACCATAAGTAACGCCTGTTGCTCTAAAATTCCCTTAAAGGAAGAAGCGACTAAAAGAAAATATTTATTCAAACAAAACAGTATTTTCCATATAATGTCTTTTCCTTTCTTTACAGATCTGTGCCATCTCTGATTCCCTCTTTCAAATCCAGTTTGGAAAAAAGATTTATTCGTATTTTTTTATCCACTGTTTTGCGGCCAGTTTTATATCCTTAAATGAGTGAAATCTGATTCTTTTTAAACGCTTTTCTCATTGGGCCAAACAATTGCAAATTCGATGGGGCTAAGTCGAGAATAAAAGCACGGTGGGACATTCGTATATCTGTTTGTCTGTGGCAAACGCAGTGTGGGGTTTTAATGTTTTTAACTTCAATATGTACCACTGATTGTTTATATTGAGGAATAACACCCAGAACACAATTGCCATAACTTTCTTTACAAATGTTTGCAGTTTAAATTTTTTTGGACTAGTGATGATTTGTGATGCTCTTACTTGACTGACTTTTGGTTTCTGGATCATACGTGGATACCCATGTTTCACATCCTTTGTCGAAAAAAAGTGGTCTATGTTCTTCTTCTTCTTCTTCTTCTTCTTCTTCGAGAGAGAGTTTATGAGATCAGCAGAAATCTCAATTCTGTTTTGCTTGAGTATAGATTAACTGAGGCGGAACCCATCTAAGAAACAACATTTATTTGCAATAAAAATTTTTAACAAAAGAATTGAAATTTAATTTACAGGTAAACACTCACATAATACTATTATATACAAATTATATTAAATTGTCTCCAGCAACTCCTGCATAGGCTATTTTGCGCAAATTTATTGCTGCTCTGTGCATTACAGTCACTCCAGACTAATTTGGCTAATTTTTCTAATTCGAGTCCACCTATTTTCGAACGCTCGCAAACTTTTTGGTTTTTCCAAATTCTTTTGATATTCTTTTTTATAGAGAGACCAGAATTTTTCGATACCTCTTGCTTGAGGAACGTTTGGTGCGTTGTCTTTCTTTTCGATAAAGTCGATTCCTTGAGAGCGTAAAAACTCGGTAACTGAAGCCCTGTAATGACATGTTGCCATATCAGGCCAGAAGATGATATTGTCCTTATTATGAAATTTATTATAAAGGGAATCAATCGCTTCTTTACACATTCCTTCAGGTAAACTCTGAGTTCATAGAACTCTGGGAAATGAAGGCGTCGGAAACATAGCCGTTTTCATCAATTGCCTGCCAAACAAGGTAAAAGGTAAAAAAAAAATTTGGCTTTGGGCTTCACTCTATCGGCATATTTTACGTCCATTCTTCTCTTGCGAGCGTGGAAACATTGCTTACCAGGAACATCGCTTGGGTCGGCAGCTACGTAAGATTCGTCGACAATAATGAGTGTCTTTCGTAGCGTATTTCTTGGTCTTTGAAATATTTTGACGCCGATAGTTTTGAAAGGCCTTCATTTGCAAATCTTTTAGCTTGATCCTAGACACTGTTGAGTTATCTAGAACAAGTTTTGCAGCTGCATTTCTCACAGACGTCCCTGGTGGCGGTAAAGACCGCTTTTACGCGTTTTATATTCTTCTGGGTGCTTTGGGGCCTTGGACGCCCCGGAATTTTTTGAAAATTTGCAGTTCCATTAATTTTGTACCTTTTTATTATTTGGTATATGGTGGATCTTCTGACTCCTTCCCGTTGAATACATTCTGATTTGTCGTAGTGATTATAGTGATGAACAACCCGTTTTACAAAGCTTTCGTAATCTTTTCATTATGGTTAATGCAAAACTACTTACAAACACAATTAACTGACAAGTACCAACGATTTTATTTTACTCAAAGCCACCTTATATATTTTTATGTAAAATCAACTTTGTCTCTTTATTTCTGAGACAGTCCCTTAGCATATACATGCGATGCCGGTGAAATTGTGAGCACGTGCATACATCGCTCTGCTTATTTCTTAAATTATCAGCCGAAGTAATACATTGTTTTTTTATCTTTTGTGATATATTGTTTCACTGGATTGTGTGTAAATTCGCTATGGTAAATATGGGTAGCAGTACTCGTTCTAATACTGAGAAAAAAGACCTCATTAAGGAGTGTGTAGCGGAATTGTTGAACGAAGATGCGCTTATCAACGCACTTGCTCAAAAACTAATCGCTCAGGTTGAAAAAGTTGTTAGCGATAAAACTGTTGTACTGGAAGGCGAAATTCTTGAATTAAAGCTGGAAAACAAATTGTTACATGAGAAATGTGATTCTCTGGAACAGTATTCCAGACGAAACAATATACGGATACTGGGTTTGGATGTAGTACCTCGGGATAAAATTGAAGAGACAATCATTGGAATTTTTCAAGAAAAAATGAACGTGGATATTAAAGGTGACGAGATTGACAGATGCCATCCTATAGGCCCTTCAAGAGCTGGAAAGCAAAATTACATTGTTAAATTTATTAGTTATAACACTCGTCGGAAAATATTGACTCGAAGAAAATATCTGAAGGGATCGGGAATTTCAGTGGTCGAGGATCTCACCATCGCTAGATATGGTTTATATAAGACGGCGCTGGCTAAGTTCGGCCCAAGAAATATCTGGATCCACGACGGCAATATTAACATTAAGTTAAGCACAGGTAAAATGATTATTAAATGCAAAACTGATCTTGAAAAAGCTATCAGTGATTCAATTTAATTAATATTTTATTATTAGAATTTGTTTTCTTTATACTTATTTAATTAATCTCTCTGCGTTAATTTGCTGATTGTGATATACTTCGGTTTGTTGTTATTATTTATTTTTTTTTCTACTTTATGAAGGAGCGATGTTATTACTTTGCTGTTGTGTACTTGAGTTCTTCTTATTAGGTACGTTAAGTTTTTTTAAATTGACGATTTAATTTAATTTGTAAAAGTATTACCTCTTTATATTAATTAATTAATGAAACTAAAAATTGTTCATGTTAATATAAGATCGTTGCTGGCAGGTTTTTCTGAGTTTAAGAATTTTATTCTAACTTCTGATTTTGATGTTATTGCCCTTACTGAAACCTGGCTGAATTCTAATATTTTGAATGATTTGATAGATATTCCTGGTTTTAAATTAAATAGATCTGATCGTAATGGCAGAGGTGGTGGAGTTGCGTTTTATATTAAGAATTCCATTAAATATGTTGATGTAGTTAAAGGCGGCGCAGTTGAACAGCTTTGGATTAGAACTAAAGTTGTTAATAAACAGTATTACATAGGTGTTGTTTACCGTCCTCCGGACTTTAATTTTGATGCATTTCTTGATGTCTTTGAGAATATAATATCCTCACTCTTGTGTGAGTGTGATGAACTATTATGTACTGGTGATTTTAATATTAATATGTTGCAACTTGATAGTTCCAATACTGGTAAATTTAATTGTTTTTTAGAATCATACAGCTTATGTCAACTTATTACAGAACCGACAAGATTAACACTGAACTCGTCTACTCTTATTGATCTAATTATATGTAGTAATGTGCATGACGTACTTAATTCTACAGTTCTTTCGTCACCTCTTGTCACAGATCATGAAGTAGTGTCATGTATTCTATTTAATCATATAGCTAAAACTGGTCCTACAACTAGAACATACCGTAATTTTAAAAATTTTGATCTACAGTCGTTTAGGAGCGATTTACAATTGGCGCCTTTTGACGTTATATTTTACTTTAACAATATTGATGAAATTGTAAATTACGTTAACGATTTGATTATTTGTTTATTTGATCTCCATGCTCCATTAAAAACTGTTAAGACTACTAAACCCAAAGCTCCCTGGTTGACAGATAATCTGCGATTAATGATGTCTCTTAGAGATAAAGCTCACTATCGGTATAAGCATACAAAAAGTATGAGTGACTTTAAATATTACAAAAATTTAAGAAATTTAACGAATTCAGCAGTGAAAGCTGAAAAAGCAGCTTATGCAACTTCAAAACTGAAAAGTACAGACACTAAGATGTTATGGAAAGACCTTAAAGCTTTAAATATTTCTAATAAAACTCAACATAATCCTATTCCTGATCATCTAGCTGATCCTGATCGTATAAATGATTACTTCATTGATTCTATTCCTTCCAATATTACTGTTGATGCTGCCACACTTGATTTTTATAATAATAATTCATTCTTTAATTTTCCTTCCAAGTTTAATTTCTCTGAAACTAATGAAGATGAAGTGTATAAAATCCTTTTGTCAATGAAAACTAATGCTACTGGTGCAGATTTTATCAATTTAAGAATGTTAATTTTTTGCTGTCCTTTTATAATTCCATATGTAACATACATTATAAATTTTTGTTTAAATTATAATGTATTTCCGAGCTGTTGGAAATTAGCATTTGTTATCCCTATACCAAAAAAATCCAACCCAGATGAGTTGAAAGATTTTAGACCCATTAGTATCCTTCCTACTTTATCGAAAATTCTAGAAAGAATCATGTATAATCAAATTATTTATCACTTAAACATGTATAACATTCTTCCATATACCCAATCAGGTTTTCGTGTAAATCACAGCTGTATAACTGCACTACTTCAGGTAGTTGATGATATTCTTATTCAGGCAGATCAAAATAATGTAACCGCTCTTATCCTTCTAGATTATTCCAGAGCATTCGATACCTTGAATCACACTTTACTTCTTAGCATCTTACATTTTATTGGTTTTACAACTGAAGCTTGTTCTTTAATGTATCATTACTTAGTTGGTAGGTCCCAGGTTGTTACTTTAAATAATACTTTCTCTTTGCCTAGAGATTTGCATTCTGGTGTACCACAGGGTTCAATCTTAGGGCCTTTATTGTTCACGATTTACACCTGCAGACTAGGATCATGCTTAAAATATCTTTCCACTCACTATTATGCTGATGATACACAGCTGTATTTTTCGTTTTCACCTATTGATATAGGTTTAGCTAATGATTACATTAATGAAGATATCGGTGCGCTTGTAGCAGCCTCCAAAAATCACAATCTAGTCTTAAATTCTAAGAAAACTGTAGTTATGTTGTTTGGAAAACCTTCGTTAAATACTCGCTTCGCTTCTGAATTAAAAGTTGTAGTTGATGGTTTAGACATAGCTTGTGTGACTTCTTCTAGAAATCTGGGTTTGCATATGGATGTAAATCTGCGGTTTCAGAAACACATTAACAACTGTATTGCTAGAGCGTTTACAAATCTAAAATTAATTTACTCAAATCGATTGCTTCTTAGTAAAAAATTGAAAATACATTTATGTGAATCTTTAGTACTTTCTCATTTTTCTTTTGCTGACTCTGTATACGGCCCTTGCCTTGATGCTTCTACATCTAAGCGAATACAAAAAATACAGAATTGTTGTCTCAGACTTATTTCGGGTATACGTAAATATGAACATGTATCTCATTTGCTTTTGGACATTAACTGGCTGAATATGGCGAACCGTAGATTGTTACACTCTGCTTCTTTATTTATGAATATTTTAACCACGGAAACTCCGGCATATCTGTACAACAAAATACGTTATAGAACCGATGTACATAATATTAACATCAGGAATAAAAATGTGATAACTCCACCTCTGCATAAAACTACTCTTTTTGAACGGTCCTTTTCATACAACATTGCTTCTGTATATAATATGCTTCCAGCGGATCTAAAGTTATTACCTAGGTTCAAATTCAAATCAAAATTTAAAAAATTGTTACTCGATCGACAAACTAAAAGTCTCAGATAAACTTGCCCTATAAATATCAATGGTTTTAAATTAGTTTCGTTAATTATAACTTATAATGATATTATAATGGTTGATTATGTATATTGTTCACCTTTTGTAATATGAAAATATTTAATACTAATTATACTTTTCTTTGTTAATTTCATCTCGGCAAAAATTTACTTTGTATTTGTTTTTTTTTTAAGTTGTAGGTTAAGTGGAAGAACAGGTCAACTGAACTTCGCCTGCATTTCATAATTACTTAATTGAAATTTATACGTTGCTTTTTCTGTAATAAAGACCATTATTATTATTATTATTATTATATACTTTAGAATAACATTTTGTTGACATCTCAAAGCATTAACAATATTCCGATCCGTTTTCACGAATCAATTCTTTCATCTGTTATAAAGTAATCAATCGATATCCCTGATCACGGTTTATCAGAAATATCGGTTGCACTGGCGGCCCTAAATTTGTCTACCTATCTATGCACATTGTTGATATCAATTGTCGAATGGCTATACACTTTTAAAAGCCTTCCATGAATTTCTGAAGCTGATTAACAACAGCTCTTAGTTTTAGTTTGCTGTTATTTGTGATAAAAATGCGTATTTTAAAATTCTTTCAAGGTAGCGGTATGTTTATGCCATAACGTTATCTGTTTTTCAATCATAAGTTGAAATATGGGCGGCACGTACCTAATTCAAAAAAAAAAATTTATATCGAACAGTGACATCGAAAGTTTTCCATTTTTAATTAAACCGCTTACACTGCAATATTTAATATAGAACACAAAAACAACCAAACCGCATTCTGACATGCCGATAATAGAAAACCTCGGCCGCTACGCCAATTATTTCAAGATTTTTTTTTCTGCGGCGAATTCCTATTGCACCATATGTAACTTTTACCGGCAACGTTTCGATTCAGGAACTATGAAAACCAGCAATTTTTCCCGTGAAATTGAACGCTTCACTTGCGAAAGGAGAAAACGGGGCAGAGTTACACGTCTAACCGTATCAGGAAGACCTGCTCGCTCACTTACGGCCGACAGTTGCATAAGAAAAATGCACGGAATTGCAGCGTTTCCGTGCAATTAGATGCACGAACGTAATCACTCACTGCACGAGCATGTATTCGATAAAGCTTATTTGCTGTTTAATTTAGATTTGTAATGGGGGAAAAGTAATTTAAATTTTGAAAGTTATAGAAACCCGATTTCATTGCGTCCGAAAGGTAAATACAATAAATCCATCCAAAATAACTCATCCTGTTTCTCACAGTAATACAGATTTGATGAGAAATATCTCTGCAATTCCATGTAATTTTGCGTGTGAATTTGTTTAATCAGCTTCATACGTCTGCTGTTCTAGCAAAACGAGCCCAGGTGATCATAAATAATAATTACGTTGGATTATCTCATACCTTTCTGCAAAACAGAGCGGCACTATAATATCTATACGTGTGTGGCAAAAACAAGTGCACTTTATTGCAGAACTCGTTCCGGATGATACGACTGAAAGCGATGCCATCCTCCTTGCAAAAAGTCTTCCATCTAGATGCGATGCGTCCGGATAATATCGCTCGAACGATTTATGTGTAAATTGCGGACATAAATATGTCGGGAATATTAAGCGTAAACGGCGGTAGAAGGGAAGATCTATACACACGTGCACAGATGCAGCATGTATAAGTACGTACAATGTCGTTCCAATACGTACATGTAAATGGGAAATTGAAATAGCAAGGTGTAATGAACTTCGGAACGCGCGGAGCGCAGATGTAATCTTGCTATAGGATTTCCTCAGTGTATGTAAGGCAATAAACGATAAGATAAATCGTTGCAATAATGTTCGTTAATGTTCAGTTGGATCTGAAATAAAATAGATCGATATGTAGATTTTTATCGGCATATTTCTGCAACATTTTTTGGAGTTGAATCCAAATATACTCTGTTTTATCGCTTGGCAATTTTGTGGTTTTTATACGAGGGTCAAGCTGAATTTATTTAGAATAAAAAACACGGTTATTTTCTTGGATTTTATTTTAAATATGCTCCAAGTAATTCCCTTCAGCAATGATACACTTGACCATTCTTTCTTTCCACTGAGGCCTGGTGCCATTTAACTGGATACATTAATTCCCTAAACATGAGGATCTGGAGTACAGAAAACCTTCATATTTTCATTGAAGCCCCACTCCAACCACTAGAAATTGGTGTTTGGATAGGTTTAAGTCGGAGAAGATTGATAGGTCCAATATTTTTTAATGGCACACTAACAGCACTTAAATATCGGGAAGAGAGTTTGCATCCATTTATTAATCAACTACATGATGACGAGTTGCAATTTGGATATTTCCAGAAGGATGGTGCAATGTCCCAAGCTGCTGGAGATACTTTAAAGTTCCTTCAAGAGTTGTTTGGAGATCGGATAATTAGCAGAAATATGGCATACCTATGGCCTCCGCGATCTTGCGATCTAACTCCTTTGGATTTCTTTGGATTTGTTTCATAAAAACAAACCAACTACACTAAGAGTACCCTTCGCCTGAATTCCATCTCGGAATTTATTTTTCCTTGATGCAGATCTGCAGCTGTTATAAAAGAAAAAAAACAGCAAAGGCTATGACATTATCTTTGATTGTTATTGTCCATATTGTTTATTGAATTTTAATGAAAGAATTTAATCAATCTATTAATGGTTACCTAACAATTTCGACATCTTTGACTTTCTACATCAAAAAGCTCGTGGCAATTATCTAAAAATGTAAAAGTAATAGCAAAAACATTAATGAATTAATTACCATGAGGGGCAAGGTGCTCAGGTATTCGAAACGTGCGTTGCCAAACTAATTAAAATTATCTACGGTAATTTGCGATTGCATCAATACGTGTTTGCTTACTGTAAACGCTCCGATGCAAAAATGGTAAAAAAGATGCGATATTGCATACGCCAATAAAAAAAACACAAGCACATATACTAAGGTCGTTTCTAACTGAATTCAAATGACTAGAATAACTGCATTCGTAAGCAGTCACCAGACTTGCACTCACGTGTACTCGTCTGATCAGCGTTTTATCTATGGACGTGTGAAATGTGTAATATTTTATCGCAGAACAGTGACTTTGATATTGATATTTCTCCGTCCTTTCCGTTCAGAAAAAAAATCATTATACCTGTCTTTCACTATCTCATAACGGGCGTATTTGGTTTTTTACGTTTTACAACGCACGGCAGATATTAGTTTTCCTTCGAAAGGATTTAATTATCTCTTTCTATTAATAGATCGGTTTCGAGTTTTTCTTTTTGCAAATGCTGCTGCGTGGACAAGCATGAGACCCAATTACCACGGAATTAATTACTAATTTATGTGTTTACTGTTAATTCAGATTTCTTTTGTACTTCACTGCACAAAAAGACGAATTCCTTTCGAATAACGTTAGCGTGGTGGATTTTTCCAATGCTTCGGAATAAATTTCACAAAACGAAAAATTAATTAGGTATGTTAATAATAATGAAACTGAATTATGCGAAAATTTTCTTAATCAAGTCAGTAAAAGTAACGTTATGTTAATGAGAGAAGTAAAGAGAAATTATGAGATGTTTTTGCTCTTAAATAGCGTGTGCTGACTTTTTAAATATGTATTAAAGATTCATTAGAGGTTTGAAAATAAAAGTTGTTTATTGAATTTATTATTTATCGTTTGCATTCTTTCACATGTATCACTCTTGCTAGTCATTTTCCTTCATCTACCATATTTAAGTCAATGTAAAAGGAAAACGAATTACTACTAACTTCAATAGCGAAAGATCATTCGTACTGTAAGATCCTTCTGGATTCTGGATTCTGGATTGGTGAGGGGGGGTGAATAAGAATTCACATGCACTTAGGCCCATTGTACTACCCCATGTTCAGCAGTGTTTGACTGTCACCGTTGTTCGAACCATCCCACTCTTTCGATGAAGCCAAAAACATCCGACAGAGGGGTACTGTGAATTCCAGCCATGTCAGGCCAGAATTCCCCTAACATGGGACCTCTGATCGAGGCGAGTGCGAGGCAGTCACAGAGGATATGCTCAGCTGTTTCTTCCTCTAAGTTACAACCTTTACAAATTGGGCTGTCTGCTAAACCAACGCGGTGCATATTGCTGTGTTGTTTACCTGAGCTGGGGTAGAAAGCAAAAGGATACACATCTTTAAAAATTTTTGTTTATTTTTAAAAAGGGATTATTTTTCAATTTCTGAATTTTATTTTCAAATTATATGCATTACGTCGAATTGGAAGCCAAGATGCTAAGGAACAAAAATTAGAAATATCAAAATATGAAGATGCAGATGAAGAGCCGGAAGAATAAATAACACTGAGTATAGAAAAGATAGGAAAAAGTATTCAGACAGAATAGAAAAAGAAAATAATGAAATACAGGGAAAATTAGACAACGACATAGAACATAATAAAATGGAAATAGGAAGAGAAGTAAATAATAAAATACAAGGAAAAATAGAAAACGACGTAGAAGACAATAAAGTGGAAATAAAACGAGAAGAAGAAAATAATGAAATACAAGGAAAAATAGAAAACGACGTAGAAGACAATAAAGTGGAAATAAGACGAGAAGAAGAAAATAATGAAATACAAGGAAAAATAGATAACGACGTAGAAGACAATAAAGTGGAAATAAGACGAGAAGAAGAAAATAATGAAATACAAAGAAAATTAGAAAACGACGTAAAAGACAATAAAATGGAAATAAGAGAAGAAGAAAATAATAAAATGCAAGGAAAGATAGAAGAATATGAAGGGGAAATGTATGGTGTTCAACAAAAACAGGAAGGTGCAATAAATAAAATAAGAATTGAAATAGAAGGAGTGAAGAAACAATTAAAAGATAAAAATATAAACCAAGTAGAGTCAAATGTAAATTTTAACATTAAATTATTATCCAAATTCTCTGGAAAAAGAGACAATAATAACCCAGTTAGTTTTATTAAAAACATAAAGGAAATGATAGAAGAATTAAGTAATGAGAAGTACCGTCTACAAATTAACAAGAATTGCCTCGGGGAAGATGCACAAATATGGTAAGACGTAAACATAGAAAAAACTACAAATATTTGAAGAAAAATTTTTAAAGGAATTCTGGGGACAAAATGAATATAGAAGAATAAAAGAAAAATTACTAATAAGAAAAGGCAAGAAAATGCGAAAGGAGGGAAAACAACAATAACAATATTCAAAGTAGGAGATTTAATTGTCTTAAGCAATTATCGATTTGGAAGACGAGAATAAGAAAAATGCGCAAAGCTAGATTTTCCATTTGTACGTCCATATCCAAATGGATAATCCTTTAAATTTAAAAAGAAGCTTCTCGGGAAATACTTTCGTGTTGGAGAATCTCGAAGGTACCCACATATAAGGAAAATTCCACATCAGTGCGTTACAACCTTATCCAGGAGCGGAGGAGCGCTAAAAAGGAAAAGTTAAAAATTTTAGTTTATTTCATTAAAAGTTGAGTTAAATATTGTTAAATGGGGTAAAAATAATTTCCAAATTTTTCAAGGGAAAAAAATTGTACAAATTATTTTTAGGGGATCTGCTGTGTTGTTTACCTGAGCAAAAGGATACACATCTTTAAAAATTTTTGTTTATTTTTAAAAAGGGAAAATTTCTCAATTGCTGAATTTTATTTTCAAATTATATGCATTGCGTCGAATTGAGGTTATTTTTGACATTTTATGTATTGTGTGAAGTTGCTACGTTCAGAAATAAACAATTTAACATTATCTTAGTTTTACTTACCTGTTCATGAGTTAGAAAGGCATTGTTTAAAATACATTTTCACATTCACAAGAATTTTCACTTATATTTTCACCATTTACATAAATCTAATTAAATTCAAGCCGGTATCATTTTTATTCGGGAACGTGGTATAGGAACCTCGTACCGCGTTCCCACCTTTACAAAAATTAGAGTTTTCAGACCCTGAGAGAAAATTTTCGAAAACGAAGAAATTTATTTGCATTTTAAAAGCCCGTACACAGCAATGTGTTTGTTTAGTTTGCAGTGTCCTGAAAGTATTCTAAACGTTATAGTGTTTTTCGCTTGATGACACTTGTCTCTGTCGATATGTCGGTCCTGGGTTCTTTGTTTTAATAAGGCATTAAACAGACTTAATGACGGTGCTATGGCCTGCTTGGGGCCCCAAAAGGGCCGCCCCGAGCCTTGTCTAGCCAGTTCGTCTGCCTGTTCGTTGCCAAATGTCCCAACGTGTCCTTTAATCCAAATGAGTTGCAGGGTGTTGTATTTAGTCACTTGTTCTAGTGTGCCGTGACATTGGGGTGTTATTCTTGAGGATATTTTTTGTCCTGCTATCGCTAGCTATCCTAACGATTTTATTCTGAACACCCCGATCCAGAATTGCTTTTGCATCTTCTATAATGGTAATAATTTCTGCTTGAGGTGGTGTCTACCTCCGAGACCTTTATTATTCCACACCTTTTTTGGCCGATCCCAGTGCCATCTCCTCCACATATATGTTCAGTGAAGGGAGGTCAAGGATGGCCTTTAAGGCGACGGTAGTGGTGGATTTCAGCACACCGGTAGCACTCATACATGCCAGCCTCTGTACGTGCGAAAGCTCCGATGCTGTTGTCGACAGTCGGGCTCTGGGTCACTAGATCAACGCTCCATAGCAAAGTATGGGCCTAATTACGACAGTGTACAGCCATAGGGCGGCTTTTGGTGATGATCCTCAAATTCCGCCCATCGCACGGCGACACTGCCAAAAAGCGACGCATGCTTTTGTTACTTTTACATTAACATGTTTACCCCAATTCAGTTTCCGGTCAAAAATGACTCCCAGATGTTTGACTTCATCTGAAAAGGTTCAGTTTGGAAAAGTTTGGGGACTCTACGGATCTCAACCTTCCTCTTTTTTGTGAACAGAATCGTTTCCGTCTTTGAGGGATTGATTGTCAAAGAGTGTTCTGCGCACCAGTTTTCGGTCAATGTGAGTGCTGTTTGCATTGGGTTGCACAACACTTGTTAATTTTTTCCATTAAGCAGGATAGTCATGTCATCTGCATATCCTACTGTGTAGAAGCCTGCTCCATTAAGTCGACAGAGGAGGCTGTCAACTACTAGGTTCCATAGTAGGGGTGATAGAATGCCACCTTGAGGACAGCCTCTGCTCACCGTTCCCCTAATAGACACGTTGCCAACAGTAATGTGTACCGCTCTACGTTTCAAGAGCTGTAAAATCTATTCCCGAAGAATATGGTTTACTTCATGTTCACATAGTGCCCGTTCGACACTATTGAAGGTGGTTTTGTCAAACACACCCTCTTTGTCTATAAATACTCCTAAGTGAAGATTTTGTTATATATAGCTTAAGGTCCTTAAAAATATCCTTAAATGATCTTCGATCCTTTTCAAGATTACAACTTCCGATCCCGTTTGGGGGCTCCGCTCTATCGTGTTTTTTAAACCAGTTTTCATTGATAAAAAATGTCGTTACACTTTCATTCATTTTTATGAAAAGATAGGGGGTCAAAAGAGAACCCATTGGGGCCCCATAAATTTCTATATTTTGAGGAAAACATTCAACCGAGAGCGGCGAGTTCAAATGCAAAGAAAAACTGGAAAAATATAAAATTTTTACCACTTTATTTGCATTCCCCATAACAAATGAGAAGCTTTAGACAAAAAGCTGTTTCTTGAGGCAGCGGTGCAATCATTTTCTCGTTGAAATTTTCTTGCCTTTAAATATTTTGCTTTACTTAAGCACTTAAGATTTCGAATTACTTCCAAGGAATAAAATAAGTTAACAATTTTTATCAAGCAACGGCTATTTGTTTAAATTATTTCTTCAGTAACTATAAGCCGCTTATGGATTTAATCAATAATTAATTTATTACTCAGCACAAGCTATTTACTAAAATTATTTTATTTATGAAGCAATACCCTACACATCTTTTATTGTCATTAGCATTCGACATAAAGTTCAATTCGGTCGGTATTCATCTACATAAAGTAACTGGGAGTCCTCCTTTTGTTGTAATTATTTGTTCTTTTGTATTTAATTTTTAATTTATTTGTATTACAATAGGCCAAGTTTTAAACACAGAAAAATTATTGATTTAAACAATAAAATAAAACAAAAAATCTAATCCAATTAAACGTCTTTAAAAAGGTGATGGCAATGAAGTATCTTTTAATTTCGATTTATGTCTTTTTTTTCTTTCTTGAAACGCCATTAAGTAGTAAATCCTATTTAAATACTTTCAGTTTGATGACCATATCCAATTTAGCAATAAAAGAATCATACATGAATGAACACGGCTCTATTTTGCTTTTATTTTCATACCCGGCAAGGTAGATAATTATACTGGTGCTCGGTAAAAGGCTTAGTTATTGCAATAAACACGCCGGCTTTTATGTTTTAGTTCTAGGCAAAGAATAGTGAATTGACGGTTTTAACAGTACTTTCGAAGTTATGATTCTCCTGCGCACACCTAGGACGGAACGTAATACCTCTCGGTTTGTTCAAGACATAAAAGAGACAAACGATAATTAAGCTAATGAAAACGGAGACGTTTTGAAAAGTTCATTGAAACTCGCCGTCGGCCGTAAATACTCCGGCGGTTAATAGCTCACGTGTATGTACAACTCGGTGCAAAAATTAACATAACCATCACTGTCGTTAATAACACATTGATTCTAAAACAAGCAGCTCGCGATTGAAATTAAACAGGGTGATTTGTGTGTTAAGTGAAAACACTTTTTCTTATTTGCATTAGAACTCGTACATGAATGATTGCATGCATGTAAATACGTAGTTGTGTTTATTTAATATTAGAAATTTTTTTGTACGTAAATATTGGTTTAATTGTGCGCAAAATAGTTTTCATACTTTCACTTTTATAACTTTTTTCTCAGAAAATGAAAGTAATCACTGTTTAAAAAGAATTGAATGAAACTAAGAATTACAATAAAAAGGAAACCATTCAAACGAGGTGATACAATCAAAAGCGATCAAATCACTTTATGAAATGAACAAATAAAAAAAAGCTCTCTTACTACAACAACTTTATAACCGTTAGTACGTATTTCGATAGCTACGCTGCTATCTTCAGTGCGTACACAACCCATACTCACAAGTTAAAAACACTTCATGAAATCTTCGTTTTTAAGTTGTGAGTGGGTGTGATTGCAGCAGAGTTGCCGAAATACGTTTCTACGGCGTTCTTACTGTCGTAAGAGATCTTTATTGAATCTATTTATTTCTAAACCACTATCCCCTTTATTATTCTTGATTTAAGAAACCAAATCATAAACTGAAATTAATTTTCTTGCAAATTTATAAAGTAAAGGCGAGAGTAATAAACAATTATATTTAAGTCAAAAAAATTAAATGAATATAAAAATATATTCTTATTTAAAAAATGTTAACTAATTTTATAATGTCGTTCTTAGAGTGCAAGTCACCACATTTATAAATACATTTTATTTAATAAAGTCGCTCATCGGAAGAATGAAGATATGTGCCAAGCGAAGCGATCAATAAATACCACTTTTCTTATCTTCGCTGTCGCCTCCTGATCAGTAAATAACTATAATCCCTTCATCTATGACGAAGAAGCTTCGAGTACGCCTCAGAGACAGATTAATTTAAAACAAAGGATTTTAATTTATTTAATAATAAAATCAGATCGCAGGTGGCAAGAGGAAAACTCTACTTTTTTATGCTGTGAAGTAAATCGATATACAGGGTGTAATCAGTTAAATTTCATTTATTAATATAAGAAAGTTCTTCACCACATCAGCGCTGGCAGATAATGCAGGAATAAGGTGGCTATGTAGTGAACGAAGAAGTTCTCTTTTGCAGAGCGAAGTTGTAATACCAGAGGACCTTAAGGGTTCATTGCAACGCTCGCCTAAATCCATGTATTCGCCTAAACGTGATTGCTCGCTCTTCACCATATCAGCGCTGGCAAATAATGCAGGAATAAGGTGGCTATGTGGTGAACGAAGAAGTTCTCTTTTGCAGAGCGAAGTTGTAATATCAGAGGATCTTAAGGGTCCATTGCAGCGCTCGCCTAAATCCATGAATTCGCTACACGTGATTGCTCGCTCTTCACCCTATCAGCGCTGGCAAATAATGCAGGAATAAGGTGGCTATGTGGTGAACGAAGAAGTACAAAGCGAAGTTGTAATATCAGAGGATCTTAAGGGTCCATTGCAGCGCTCGCCTAAATCCATGAATTCGCTACACGTGATTGCTCGCTCTTCACCCTATCAGCGCTGGCAAATAATGCAGGATTAAGGTGGCTATGTGGTGAACTAAGAAGTTGTCGTGCAGAGCGAAGTTGTAATACCTAAGGATCTTAAGGGATGGATAAGGTCACCTGCAGCGCTCGCCTATTCGCTCCATGCGATCGTTCACTCTTCACCACATCAGCGCTGGCAGATAATGCGGGAATAAGGTGACTCTGTGATGAACGGTAAGCGGTTCCTGTTTTCTTGGCCGAAATAAATTTCTCTTCCACCTCCCATGTAATTGGTGATGAGTCAGTTCATGCATATATATGCCATTAACGTTTCGATCGTAATGTAAACTCCTCAGCATATCACACGCAGCTCCGAGCGTCACCAGTGAGACTGTACAAGTTGTTGATTCAACCGAGGATTGGCTCCTTGTACGTCGAAATCAATGAAAGCAATCAAGTCAATAGCTGGAGGTTTCAAACTAGACCACTAACCTATGAACGGCCTGTACATGGCGATGGGGAGCACATTCACCTCTGACGACGTGTTCAGTCACCGTTTTGACAAAGAGAAAACGCGAAAGGTCCTATACGCTTCTGCAAGGTTCCAAAACGTTCCAAATCTTTGAGGCTCCTCGGAGAAGTACCTGCACTCTTTAATCGAGTCTAGTGTCTAGACTAGGGGTGCTCAAACTTGAACTGCTGGCGATCTACCCCAATATTGTTAGACTCCGATCGATCGACTCTGAGAGGCTGCAAGGCTCTAACTAAAAAGCCAATGAAATGTTCCCAAGTACCTAACTAATTAATGGTTTGTTTGTGAGCGTGCCGCCAAACACACCGCCCGAAGTTTATAGAAAAATCGGCGGGAATCAAAAATGTCGCGAGTCGTAGCTTTTTCTTTGACAAGTATCGCTCGTTCCTTTGATAAAGCCGCCTTTCGCCACCAGCAGGGGGTTATTACGACAAAAGAAAGTGATGAGAGGGTTATTCTGACCTAATTGAGGATCAACTAAAACAAAATTTGTGAATTGATCTATATCGGCAAATTTTTTTCGAGATCGACTCAAAAAGCATTTGCGATCAACCGTTTGAGCACCCCTGGTCTAGACTATTCATTGTAATTCAAGATTGATAGGAAGAGTAGAAAGAGGCAAAAAATCTAGAATGTTTTTGGTCATCTAATAAGCTCGAGTTTATGTTATAACGGCCTAAAACAGTGAAACCAGGAGGATTTTTCAACCAAAAAAGTTTAAAATGAAAACTGAATTTTAGAACCAGATGAAATGAAAATAAGAAGTCTAGATATTCAGAATGTATCACAACATCACGCGGAGGAGACGAATGTGTCTCATTCAAGAATGTCTAGGTTCTGTACATTTCAATTTGTACTTATTCTAAAATGTTCTAGAACGTTCCCAAAATGCGGAAAATTTCAAATATTTTCACAGTACTGGAATTTTGAAGCAACTCATTAGGTTTAATAATTATTTAATCGCCTTCGCCGTATGCGGTCCTTCGTTATTCGTAAGCGGATAGCCTCACACGACATGTTACTTCACTTCGTTAGTTACACGATAGATGTTGGACATAATCGTGAACTTCGCTCAGCTGGGCCATTTAAATTAAATCAATTATTGATCTTTGCTCCATACCTATGTCATAACTTCGGTTCCTTTCTGGTTGACATTAAGAGAGGTTACAAGCGAAACTTATTCGATTACACACTGTATATTCTAAATTTCATAGCAGCAGTCTGATTCGTACTTAAACACATACCCTTTACATTCGATTCAACTTAAACAGATTAAGGTAAGATCTCATGATTAAAGTTGAAGCAGCTGCAAACCTTCAGCCGCCCATACACTTAAAAACCTATTGTTAGGGGTATGAACTACCGGCAGGTGCTGAAAATAATCATAATCTAAACAACCAAACACCAGCTGATGCACTTTTGATATTTTATCAGCTCGTGCCGAGCGTCGCAAGCCGTCTGTTCATTCTCTTCACATTGTAAGTATATACATACTGTATAGACCACAATTCTTAAGAACAATGGCTTTAACATTACGCAATAATTGCCGTCTTTCACGTGTTAAATCACTTCTATAATGCAACGTGAAATAAGCGATTAAATAAAAGTTACATTTACAGCATTTGCAATGAACTATTCCATAGTGAAACAGGATATGTAGATTGATTTAAAACAAAAATGCCGGCCGAACAAGTAACACAACGTAATCTAATAAGAATAGGTAATTAAATTAGTGGTTGGCAATGAAAACGTGAGTAATTTTCTTAAAAAAAATAATACAACGGGCTTTTTTGTGACAAGCTTAAGATGAATAACTTGCTAATAGCCGGGCACATGTGCAGGGCGAACAAAGATTAAACAGGTAGATAATGAATAAACAAAGGACCTTCTCTTGTGCGCTCGAAAATAACACTTTGCATAAATTAACCTCCCACGTCAAATATCGAACAAATAAACGGTCACTGTATTAAGAATTTATCTCGGCTCATTAATTCATTCTTTAGAGCTTCAGGCGTCTAACGTGCTTTCAGATGCAGGAATAAATTACAACCTTATTTCAGCGAATAACTTGAGTAAACTAAATATGGGGTTATTTGCGCGGGCATGAATAAAAAAGCGAATGCAGATTTACCTCATAATTAATGCATGCAATTCCTTGGATTCTTCTAACAGCAGGAAACGAATATTTAAATGCTCTAGTAATAATTCTATGATTAAAGGATTTAAATATGCAGGAATGAAGAAACTAAATAATATGTAGGTTTTTTGAAGCAAGCAATGTCTAAGTTTACAAGATTTTAAATTCAGAAGCTGATTACTTATTAAAAAGTGCTAAGATTCAGAAATGTCGTATCTCTTCAGATAATCTTACTTCCGTAGTATTTCTTGCTTGAATTAATAATAATGAAAAGCATTGTGTATTTTTTCTGTGAATGCATTTCAATTGACTATAACAAATAACAAACGAGTATAAAAAGTCATGATATTTACTTGTGTCAATATTTTTTTTTTAGTACAAATACTAAAAGTATTGTCATTTAGTTTAAATCGCAGAGACATTTACATAAATCAACAGCACCAACCTTGATCATGTTAATGCCAATAAACGTGCTCTGTCTACTTTTTCACTCCACATATTCAATTACGCAAATAAAAATCTATATAAAGCAAGGTCACCATTGATTTACAACGATACTCGCACAAGTATTGTAATGAAAACGCATTTCTTACATTTAAAAGTCATCTGTTTTCTCGAAAAAGAAATCTACGTTCGGCATTGTCTTGTTTCGCTTCAAGACAAAACGGGTTTAAAATCGTGTATCCAAATTTGTTTCGAGGATTCTAATTAAAATTTAAATTCGACTTTCTTTAAACGATCTGTCCGACGTTCGTTTTTACTTTTTAGCTTGCGTTAATAAAAAATGTTTATGATAAAAACAAATGGCTTCATTTGAGAGACATAAAATAAAAAAAAACACACACAAACCAGATGGTATCTTTATTACCGTTTTATGCTTTTTTATTATTTTTAATTATACCCAAATAGGTAGTTCATTATTTACGATGAATTTGTGTCAAGAAAAAAGAAAATTCGACAGTGAAATCGAATGTAAAATAACCAACTTTGTTTTAGAACATTTTTACGCATCCAAAAATTTATGGTTTATTGTCAGCTAAACTCGCTAGTCGAACACCGTCTATCTTGTTTTCACTGACTTAACGAGCTATCTCACCCACACTTGAAAACTATTAACTTTAAATTAGCTATTAAATCCTAACACATGAGCAGCTCGTCTCGAGACCTCTCATTGTATGGAGAGCGAGTAAATTATCTGACAAAATGGATGCAAAGCAGCAAGGCTAAATTAGGCCGGCTGATTTAATTTCGCTATAAATAAACGTGAGTTTTTGTGAATGACTGCGCCTACTTTTACCGCATTTAAAACGAGAAATTTCTATAGATTTGATCAGAAATAGCAAAATAACCGACGTGTGTTAAGTAGTAGAAGGTAGCAGATAAAATCATCGTCTGTTCCACTTAACAATTACTTTCTAATGCTGTAGTTATTTTTTCTATTATGCTAATTGAATTGAAATTGAAAACGTTTATGTAAATTTTCCGCGCAATTAGATTAATAAGCGTCCATTAGATGAACTCTGTTATGAAATTCATTTACGACGTGAAATTATGCACGTCTACTTAAGCAAATATTTTTCATTAACGAGAGGAATTGTTTAATTGTTTCATCTTGCAGGCAAACACAAAGGTGTTGTCCACAAATTGGCATAATTAGGCTATTAGAACTTTTACACTTATCCAATTTCAAATTGACAATTATCTTTGGGGCAGTGACTGTACACGACTGCTTAAAAGCTCCTTTAAATCATCACCGTTTGGAATTTGGCTTTGCCACGTAAACTTCGTCTTAACTTTTGTGAATAAAAAAAGTGAATTGCAGATGTTCAAAAGCGTGGTTTGAACTGTTTCGATTTTGCTCTTTACAATTCGGATATTTTCATGGAGACTATTCAGTGGAGCCGCTTTACGTTTTAGAGTGAGGTGTAGATATTGAGTGTTTAGGAAAAGTAAGATTTTGAGACGGACACGTGAAAGCAAAAAAGGTAGAAGGAAGATCAAACCAAGAATCAGAAGAACTTTACAGCGAACCAAATGTAGTAGAGATAGGGAGTGAGATGGTTGAGACACCTAATGAGATTGAAAGAAAGAAAGGATGCCAAACATAATACGAAGGGAGGTTGCTACTTACCTATCAAGGAAAATAGTTAAGAGATATGATCAACTAATGGTCACGCACTTACTCCAACATTTTTTCAATAAGGCTATTCCTTCCAAACAATCCTTTCGGTAAGTCTTCATAAAACTGCTCCTCCGCTTCCTTCAGGTATTCATCCGAGGAAAAACGTCGTCAACGCAAGTGCTTTTTTAATTTAGGAAAGAGATAATGCCAAGTTCGGGCTTCAGGGTGAATATTTCATCTCTATAGAGGCGCAGTTGTTCATTATTTCTTGGACTTGAGCCGCTTTACGTTTTAGCGTGAGGTGTAGACCTAAGAAAATGGGAACATCTAGCGTTGAGTGTTTAGGAAAAGAAAGATTTTGAGACGGACACGTGGAAGCAAATATAGCAGAGGCAAAGAGTGAGATGGTTGAGACATTTAATAAGATTGAAAGAACGAAAGGATGCCAAACATAATACGAAGGGAGATTACCATCAACCTATCAAGGAAAATAGTTAAGAGATGTGATCAATTAATGGTCACACACTTACTCCAACGTTTTTCCAATAAGGCTATTCCTTCCAAAAACGGTTAGTCTTCATAAAACTGCTCCTCCGCTTCCTTCAGGTATTCATCCGACGAAAAACGCCGTCAACGCAAGTGTTTTTTTAATTTAGGAAAGAGATAATGCCAAGTTCGGACTTCAGGGTGAATATTCCATCTCTATAGAGGCGCAGTTGTTCATTATTTCTTGGACTTGAGCCGCTTCACGTTTTAGCGTGAGGCGTAGACACTAAGAAAATGGGAACATCTAGCGCTGAGTGTTTAGGAAAAGTAAGATTTTGGACACGTGGAATCAAAAAAGGTAGAAGGAAGATCGAACCAAAAATTAAAAGAACTTTACAGCGAACCAAATATAGCTCAGACTGAGATGGTTGAGACACTTAATAAGAATGAAAGAAAGAAAGGATGGCAAACATAATTTGGAGCGAGATTGCTACCTATTAAGGAAAATAGTTAAAAGATATGACCACACACTTACTCCAACGTCTTTCCAATAAGGCTATTCCTTCCAAAACAATCCTTTCGGTTAGTCTTCATAAAACTGCTCCTCGACTTCCTTCAGGTATTCATCCGACCAAAAACGTCGTCAACGCAAGTGGATTCTTAATTTAGGATAGAGATAATGCCAAGTTCGGGCTCTAGGGTGATTATTCCATCTCTATAGAGTCGTTGTTGTTGATTATTTTTTGGATTTGGCAAGTTTTGTGGACTTTGCAATTGTCATGAAGTAGCTTACATTTTCTAATCGCAGTTTTGGGGTATTTCTTGCTACATGGCAGTCTTCAACTTTCTGGCAGTTTCCTTTTCCTGTATTCAATTAGTTAGATTCCTTCCATATCCCAAAATACACCTTGCCATCAGTTTCCCTGATAAATTCTGTGTTGCTGCTTTTTTTTGACGGTGGAGATCCTTCGTGGAACCACTGCATGGATTCTTGTTTTGATGGTGAGTGTCAGTGTTACACTCACATCTCATCACCTGTCATAAGTTTCGAAAATGGTCGTCAGCCAAAGTCCCCAAAGTTTCTTTTTTACAACAGCTTTTTATTCGAAGCTAAACAATTTGGGAATCCTACTTGCTGACATTGGTAAACCTTTAATACTTCATCTTCAGATATCTCTACTTCAAGGGCAGTCACCATAACAGTTTGATGCATGTTGAGCAATTTTGCATCAGATCAAAAGAGTTCTGTTGTTTTTACCTAACGGAAAAAAAAATTGCGAAATTTATCTGGAATAGAGAAGATTGATCAAGTTCTTAACGAAGAAAGGAATTGGACCCTATGATATTCTTCAGAGGATGGTTAGGGAATCAATTGAAGATGGGCCAAGATCTAAAGACGAATTTACATTTTACACTTTGGATGTTCATTCCCGAGGGTTCATCCGCAGTGAAAGGTGTAAAAGTCGTTTTCATCCACATTTCATTCAAAATTAACATCGTAACTGATCAGCGAACCAAGTAGACCCACTCTCTACTTTTGATGAATTGAATGGAGGATTCATTCATAGTGAAACGGCAGAAAACAAGTCTAAACTTGTATTATAGGGAGAGGTGCATCACATGAACATTTAATAGGCGCTTAAAGAACGCTGATTTGGTAATCTAATTGAACGAAAATGTCTTTTCCATGGAAAGATGAACATATAGACAGTTTTCTAGAGACATATCGAAGTAATGAATGCCTTTGGAACAAATCTGAGGATTATCATGAAACAAATATCCGCGATATGACATTCTTCTGCAATGGCTACACTTATTAACTCAATCCCAACACTCACTAATTCAGTCGCCGACGTTTTGAAAACTATTACAATGAATTGAATAACGATGAATGTTTAAATATTCTAGTTTTCATCTTTCACATTCACTTTGGATGAATCCCTTTCGATGCACATCCAAAGTGTAAAAGTGTAAATTTGCCTTAACTGACAGCAAAACTTGGCGCCTGTCACTTGTTTTCTTCATGACTAGGTAGATAATATAAAAATTTCCCCTCGTATGCGAACAGAATTGGGAAAGATAGAATAAAAAAGAGAAGGATTTAAATAGTCTAGAGACATGAGGATGTTGCCAAATATAGAAAGAAATGTGTTAATGACAAGTTTTTAAAGCCTGTAATGCCACTATATTTAAATTTATTTGTAAAATATACCGCTTTGGATTATCTTTTTTTTTTGACTGTCTTGTAACATTGGGTCGAATCTCCAAAAATTCCTCGACTCTGCAAATTTTAGAGAAAAGAAATTGAAAGTCGAAACTTCGCGCTATATTTTTCTTGTTTGAACCTCCTGAATCCTGAAAGACGTATTAGTTTGTGGATGGTTGACATATTTTCAAAAACGTTCGTGATTTGGTTTTCCACTTCATCCAGCATTTACTAGAACAATTTCCAGATAAATCACGAACGATTGAAGAACAAATAGTACGTTGTATGTGTAGTTATTATTCTCGTAATGTTTCTTTTAATAAACTTAAGGAAATTTGTTTCAAGCAAGTACTTTCATATAGTATCTCTCGACCTTAGTTCCGCTTTGGTGAATTTGCTCGTAAACCCCAAAAAAACTCCCCATACTCGTAAGTGCAAAGAGTTTCTAACCATTAAGGACTAAAACGTTTATCGTGTAAATAAAACAATTCAATAGGAATTTCCCTCTTATAATGTTTACAAACTGCAATAAAATTTCCACACAATCAGCGTAAAAGTTCACGTTACATTCAATAAGAGTCTCTTTCTGAGTGCGTTTTCTTGTCGTGTTTTGCATTATGCAGGGTGCTCAGAACCGAATACAACAATAATAATAATGTTGACTCTCCTTTTCCGAGTGTACAACATATTACAGGAGATACCGTCTCGTACTGAACTTGTTTCGTTTAGTAGGTTTCTATGTTTTTGGCCCCCGGCATTCCCCGATAATGACAGGCGATTGCACACATTCAAATAACGGCCCAGTGGCGGCGAAAATTCGCTTTTTGTTTGCTATTTAGTGCCGGGCACTTTCCTATTTTCGTGCTGTTGTTATCGCAGATAACAGGCGAGTAATTTATAACGTGGCCGGCCGCTTTTGGAAAGTTTTTGTCGCTGAAAATGCACGGGGAATTAGTCGCAGTGTGCAAGTGAAATTGGTATGGTAAGTTAATTTCTTTGTTTGTGGCGAACAATTAACAGCATTTTCTTTTTCATATGTATAATGAAACGTTGAAGCGATAATAGTGAAAGATGGGAAATTAGAAATTTGAAAAACAGATTTACGTTTGATGGAAGCAAGAAACGAAATAATGGGATGCTTATTTATTGTTAAGTTAGAGAATTCTGCAAAAAGCAGTGAAAGTTAATGCGAAATAATTTCTCTACAATAAACATCTTTTAGGTACATCACGTTATATATTTTTTTGAATTGAAATTAAATTAACATCGCTTAGATAGATACAGGTGGTTCTCAAATAGTTGGTGAAAAACAATTTTTATTTAACAGAAATATAAAGGCATTTTTGTTTGGAGCAAAGTCTAGTCGTGTAGAAAAGATGATGTAACATATTTAGTTACGTCTAATTTTTTTCTAACAAACAAAATTTCATAAATTCGTATATGCCTAAATAAGTAAATTTCAATCATTTTCGCCTTAGGTTTCGATAATAAACGTGTCTTCGTACTTAAAAAATGCGAGTATACAGATTTGAATACGTAATATAAACACAAGGCCGTCTAAAGACACTAAATTCATGTTATTTACATAAAAATGCGAATATGGCTTAAAACTATTCGAGTCCTTCTTCAATCAATTCGAAATATTTGTGAAAGGATAAACAATGATGAATAAAACACCAGCGGATCATTAACATTGGCATTGAAGGAGAAAAATCGCCCGCGTATTTGCATAGGTAGCCGAGTTAATGACGATGTTTTTATGGCAGGAATTCGAAACTTTTAATTTCAGTCGCGTCACGTAGGTGTTTATGTTATTACGTTATTAATCAGAAGGAATGCTAGTTTTTGTAATTCAGAATTCATAGTAATTATCTAATTATTATACAAAAATTTCCTGGCTGAATACATTCCCCAAGTTCGAGTTTTTATTTTTTATTATTAGCAAAATTAACATCGAAGAAAAAATTATGATATACAGTGCGTAATAGAATAAGTTTCACTCACTGTAACTAATTTTAATACACCAGAAAAGAAAAGGGGACAAAGATGAATAATACTTTTTAGCTCAACATACACATCTTGGCGCATTCGTTTATGGCTCACTCAGTCTGTGATGAGGCATTTAAATCCATTTAAATCGCCGACCAGTATCTGTAAAAACGAAAACTAATTTTTAACGCAGTTATTATTTAATTTTCCCTATTGTTGCATAATAAGGTTTGATTCATTTCTCGAGTACTATTTGTGCTTTTATTTAAAGACATAAGTTTGGAAATAAGCTGAATAACTGTGAAATATATTTTTTCTCAAGGCGTGCACGTTATCAGTGACAAAACAAAGTCGAATTTAGCCGAAACTAACGAGCTGGGAATTCCTATCATCATTCCTGTTCAAGTTGTTTTAAGCGATAAAAACCTAATCGAAATTAAACCTCAGTTGACTTCCGCAGAGTATCGAGAGGAAATACGTACAAAACCATTTTATTAACATTTTTATTCCTGAAGATTTTAAAACGTTCTTGTTTTTTGTTTCGATCGCCCGGTAACGATGACACGCGAAATTTCCATACAAAATCTCATTTTCCGGTAACGGTTCTCGAAGATGTGTAAACAATTCAAGTAACGTGAAACTAATTTTAACGCTGCTCGTCACGCTTGAGAAGCTTCGTCAAATGTTATTCGAAAAAAGACGTGCGCGACATTAAATTGCTAAACGAATGGCATTGAGAAGAATGCATAAATAAAGCAGCATGTCACCGCGCCCGCAAAAAAAATTAATAACTGTATTACAATGAGCGACACTGAATTAAACATTAATGTGGCGTATTTTTCTCTTGTTCGCAGGGATTGCCAAAGTGTAACATAAAGCTACCAGCGTGGGATAACCTTACCAACGCACTGCCTCGACTGCACATCCCAGCCATGCCGGCCGTGCGCTCACGCCGCGGCTGGTGCGGCTGCTTTAAGGTAAATTTATTTGTAATTATTAAAATACTATGTAAATGCAAGAATGCAAGAAGAAAACTAAACATTTACAAACCAAGATATGAATTTTTCAGTTGTAAAGTTCAGATCCACAAAGGAAGTATAGATTTGACCTGGACTTTTTAAATTTCTGATTGATAACAATGAATAACATCTAAATTTACTTCAAATAATCAAGGCACTTATACAGGGTGTATCGCAACTTCGTGAAAAAAAAAATAATGGCGTGTAGGACATGAAATGTGTGCAAATAAAAATTAATAAAAATAAAAACAAAATAAAACTTACCCTCAACTGATAACGCATTGACAAATGTTTAGAATCTCTGGATCAGTGCCGGCTGAGTCACAATAAGTGTTCAAAATTCCTTCCCTCGGCCGCTCGTAAACACAAATCTGTCCGGCGAAGTAATGATTCACAAGCGTTATGGAAAATGTTTTGTTGTCGACCAGAGAGATGTGTTGGACAAGAGATGTGTACATAAATGCATTAAACAAAATAAAACTTACCCTCAACTGATAACGCATTGACAAATGTTTAGAATCTCAGGATCAGTGACGGCTGAGTCACTTCCTTCCCTCGGCTGCTCGTAAATACAAATGTGCCCGCCGAAGTAATGATTCACAAGCGTGTTGAAACATGTTTTGTTGTCGAACAGAGAGAAATGCGGCGTTAATACGATCGTTCAATTCTTGGAACGTGTTGATTTCTTCTTCGTATACCAACGCTTTTACGTGTCCCCACAGATAATAATCTAGCGGATTTAGATCAGGTGAACGTGCAGGCCACCTGATCGGTCCATTTCTTCCAATCCATCTACCAGAAAAAATTTCGTCGAGGTGAGCAAGTACTTCTCGTAGATGGAGCCCCATCGTGCGTAAACCACATCGTTGCCCTAAGATTTAAGTTCACATTCTTGAGAAGTTCCGGTAGATTGTTCGTAGAAAATTTAAGTATTGGAGACCATCTAAACGGTTCGGCAAGACGAACGGGCCGATTAAATTGCCATTTAGAATACCTGCCTACACGTTAACAGAAAACCGTTGTTGGAAATGGCTGCGACGAATTGCGTGGGGGTTTTCCTCAGCCCACAAATGCATGTTGCGAAAATTGCACACCCTATCTTTGGTAAAAATAGCTTCGTCGGTAAATAGGACATTATGAACAAAATTCGCATTTGCCTGTTGTTTATGCAGTAACCAACGACAAAATCGTACGCGTAAAGCATAGTCGGCTGGTAGCAAAGCCTGAACTCTTTGAATATGGTACGGATGTAATTGTTGTTCGCGAAGAATGCGCCAAACAACGGAGGACGATAAACGCGTTTGTCTTGAGATATCACGTACACTTAACGAAGGATGTTCCTCGATAAGTTGTAGTATTTCTTTTTCTCTGTTTAGGATGCGTTGTGGACGCTGCCGTCCTCCACCTCTTCCGCGACTTGCCCTTAAAGTTCCAGTATTCCTCGCTCTTTGCACAACACAGAGAAATGTGGCACTGCTTGGCAAATGTCGGTTTGGAAAATGCAATACATACAAACACCTTGCCGCTAATGCGTTTTGGCCATTTTCACCGTACACTAGAATCATGTCAACAATCTCACTATTTGTAAATTCTGCCAAACTTAAACCAGAGACGTTCGAACGGTTTATGCGTTCGACAAAATGATTTGTTTTCTTGAAAATTTAATAGCACTTTGTTCAACAAAAAATGGTTCATTCTATTCATTTTCATGCAAACTCTAATTAAACATGAAGTTACGAAACACCTTGTATAAATAAATATTGACAATTGTATCAAACATGTTTGTCGATGATGTTCTGTTGCACCGAAGATTATCATTAAATTTTTATGTGTTGAGGTTGAGAAACCTGGAACGAATTCTTACCATTGGTAAATCTTACGTGTACAATTAAATACCAGAAAGTAAACAGGGTGGCGCCATTTAAAATCATGGGTGCCAAAGAAATTCAAAGCTATACCGTCAGCAAGCAATGTGGTGGTAACCGTATCTTGGAATATTCACGGTCCAATTTTACCAAATTTCTTTTATTCGAGAAACTCTAAGTTCAGAGTTTAGGCCTCTTGGGATGCGAGAAATTTATGTGGAATGAGTAGGTAATAGAAGCGGTGCAAAATTTGCTTCGCAGACAACCAAGAGAATTTTTCTCTGTTGGTGTTTGCAAGTAGCCTTATCGTTGGCATAAGTTTATATTAATTGAAGAGAGGACATTGACTTAAAAAATAAAATTTGTTTCATTAACTTTTTCTTATTATTATCGCTGCATAAGAAAGTCCAGGTCAAATCTATACTCTCCTTGCAGATTCTGAGTATACCTATTCCGTTTCTACATATACAGCCTTGGCCAAAAGTATTAGGCATCTGCTATATCATGAAAATCTGTTGGAGTGGGATAAAATAGGTACGTTTATGTAAGTTCATTCGACCTTCACAAACCAACATTTCGCCTACACTGTCGGCTGTCATACAACCCCTGATCATTACACTGCCTCGTCCGTGTTTCACTGTTGGTACCCACATTTCGGGAGGTATTCTTCACCGATTCTCCGTCTCACGTAAGTTACACCAGGAGTTCCAAGTACCTTACAATTAATTAAAAAAACGTAGATTTTAAACACATCGTATAACTTTTTACTGGCGAAGTGTAGAAGATGCAAGCGAATTCAAAATTACAAGTGATATAAAGCAAATATTACCTCAAAATTTGATTCGTCGGACCACACAACATTTGCTCAATCCTTCTCTGTAAAGTGTTGGTACTTTGTAGTCCATTCCAAACGAGACTTTTTATTTTTTTCTGAAAGCCAAGGCTTCTTTCTTGCTTTATAGCCTTTCAAGCCTAGCTTCATTAAGTCTTCTTCTTGTCGCTCTGGCACTGATCGGTCTCCCGATTTCCTCGTATAAACTGGAGCGAGCTCGGAGGAAGTTTTCTTTCGACTCTCGAATTAAATTTCGATCCTTACGGTCCGAAGTTATCCGTTTTCTAACTGTTCTTGTTCGATTCGCATGTGATCCAGTATCCGCGTAACGTTTCAAGGCAGATTGCACCGCACAACGCGAACGTTTAATACTTTTGGCAATTTCTGTCTGTGTGTTGCCCTGTTCATGCAAGAACTGAATTCGTAAACGTAAATGCTCACTAAGTTCGTTCTTTTTAGGCAATTTTACAGCAAAAATGACCATATTCAAAGTTATAATGAAATAAACAATACACTGGAAAGATCGTTCTTACTAGCAGCTATTCACAGAAGCATAATTCCGAACTATCATCTGTTTTACAACCGCTGTAAAGTACTGTGCATTATTTAAATTATCGTTTATTGTTGCCGACTATATGATAATAAAATTCTAAAGATTTCTGAGTAATATTTTCGAAGATAATTAGAAGAATCGTTAAATAATTTTGGTTCTGAATTTCCTGAAACTGTGAATTTTTACTGTAATAACCTTCTTAACGGACAATGTTTCGAATTCTCTCCTGTAACAGAGGATGTTATTGCTGGACTTCTTTTGAGTTTTTCCAGCAAAGCAAGCGGTTCTGATAACTTGAATATTGACTTGTTGACTTTTTGTTGTTCTTTTCTGCTTCCGGTGTTCACACGTATCATTAATTATTGCATTGACTACAGTGTCTTTCCAGTGATGTGGAAAGAAGCTCGCATCTTACCTTTACCTAAAAATAACCCTAAATCGTTTCGTGACTTGCGCCTAATCAGCATTTTCCCTGTATTATCTAAAGTTCTTGAAAAAATCTTAGATAAACAACTCAGAGAATTTCTCAAAGTTCACAACATTCTACCTGTTATGCAGTCTGGATTCCGGCCAGGCTACAGCGATGCATAATGTAATTGATGATGTAATTACCGAGGTTGATGACAATAAGATGGTCTTATTAATATTACTGGATTACACTAAAGCGTTTGACCTTATTAATCACAAGGTATTGCTGGCTATTTTAAAGTCTATTGGCTTGTGCGACTCTGCACTAAATTTATTTCATAATTACCTTAATGGCCGAACTCAAAGAGTATTTTGTAGTAATGTTTTATCTGATGCCTTAAGCGTTTATTGTGGTGTTCCTCAATGTTCTATCCTGGGTCCCTCGTTATATTCTATTTATACTTTTCAGTTATCGTCATTTCTTAAATATTGTAAATTTCATCTTTCTTAAATCTAAAATTAATTTATGTTAATCGACATTTCTTCTCCCCGTCAATTAAACGCTTGCTATGTGAGTCATTGGTCCTATCGCATTTTAACTTCTGCGATAGTGTGTATGGCCATTGTTTGTCAGTTCCTGATTCTTCTCGTATACAAAGAGTCCAGAATTGTTGCATGAGACTTATATGCGGCATAAGACGTAGATGTCCTATTTCTTATAAACTAAATGAACACAGTGCAATTTTTTTTTCATAAAATTATTTTATATAAATGTCCTCCTTACCTCTACAATGAAATTCAGTTCCGAACAGATGTTCATAACATCAACATAAGACGCAAAGATCTCTCGACAATTCCTCGCTATAATTTCGAATTCTTTAAAAAATGTTACAAGTATCAAACTGTTAATGTTTTGAACTCGTTACCTACAGGTTTTTTTTGCAACTGTCACCATTCACGTTTAAAACAAGGCTGTATCGTATGCTTTTCAGTGGGCAAGGCTGAGTAATTCATATTCTCCAAAACATTCAGATGTCTCTTTTGTGTGTGCATTTACTTTTATTAGTTGATTAGATTTATGTATCTAATCTGTGTAAGTTTACCAACAGATATTGTTATGTAGTATATTATTCTTTTCATTTTTTTTTTCTGTTCACGTGGATTAAATGTATTCTTTTAATTTTGGGGGTGCGGGGGTTAGATCAGAGAACTGTAACTTGTTACTAGTTTTTCTGATCCCACACCCATTAGGCGTGGTTATTCTGCTCCTGAATGATGCTTTGTATAAGGTGATGCCTAATATACTGATTTATTATTATTGTTATTAAATAATAACTTATGGCCAGGGCATACGAAATGCATTAAACATATCTTCGTAAATCTGTTTAATACTTTCCCATTTTCTTTAAATACAGATTATTGATTAATGTACTCGTACATACACTAGATTGAGCTGAAATGTTGAAGGGTACAATTTTGCTATCGTGAATCCAAGTCTTAACAATTTAATCACATTAACGGTACATGAGCCAATCTGTAGGTAGGTATGTAATTAAATTACCGTGCCATAACCATTTAAAAAAGTTTGCTGAAGCGTGCAGAATTAAATGAGCTAACATTCACGAGTAACTGGGCTTTCAATGAAGAAGAAGAGGAATATTTGAACTGCTGCAGCACTACCTGTAAGATATTTAATAAATTCCCTCATGCTTTTCGTAAATTATTTGATTAAGATACGTTATAATATTTTAATAAATTTGGTTAAACAGTGTATGGATTACAATTTAATGTAATGGTTTTGCGACGGCTTACGTCACCTAACCCAATGAAACTGAAATAATTGAAACAGAGCAGGCGTGGTAATTTAATTCTTTCACCAACTGGGATATCGCGCAGCACTCCTTTTGACATGCACATTATCTGAAATAATTAATAAAATGAAAGTAGTGCAGTTTCTAGGTAAAAGGCATTATTACTATTTTTCTGAATAAAAAATTGTTCATTTAATATAATTAATTATGATTCATTATTACTATTTTTCTGAATAAAAAATTGTTCATTTAATATAATTAATTATGATTCATAATAATAAAATTGTCCTTGTGGTACCTTGAGTTACTTTCTTGCATGATAAACTGGAAGAAATAATATCTTTGTTATGTTGAGTCCGGCCTTCAATTAAATGTCTTGGCATGATACAGAAACATAACAATATTTTGAATAATCTACAACTATCTCGATCACATACGCCTTTAATTTTTTTAATAAAATAATAATTGAAACTGTTTTGCATGGCCTCAGATCGTTTATCAATGATTTGTGCCTTTAATACTGCTAAGTAAAGCGATGGTATCATCGAGATGCGTGTTTGTGATCCTGAACGTGTAAATTAATCCTATTTAAGACCAACCCAGTCCCAATCTGCCTGACAAATAAGTATACGGTCAACAAAATAAATTTATTGTGTCTCGACTTTCGCTTAATAAAATAATCTCGTCGGCCCTATTTAGGAGGACAATGAAACTGTTTTATTTCTCAAGTTAATAATTCTCTCAAAATCGTTACGTTTCATACGTTTTTGTCTATTTTCAGAGTTTAATGAATCTTCATATTTTTCTAATTCAAAATAGTAGAATAAAATTTAAATTCTCTTTCAGTTAAACTTAATATTTGGGCAAGTGCATTTCCTCACGTCCGCTCGCGATTTCTCCAGAATATCACGAGAAGAGAAACCGAAAGAACGAACAACCGTACACATACACACCTTGCAATTCCGGATAATTAATTTAATAATAAATTTCTATCAACATCCATTAAAATTACAATTACCTTTGCAAATTTAGACATGAAAGCGACCTATGTCGTCATGTAGGTTAAGAGAAATACACCTATCGTGTTGTACTACGTAAATATTTTCATATGTAGCAACACCTACATGTTTTGCATTCGTTATCGCCGTATTGAAGCGGCAACACAAAAGAAAAAGTTACCTGTCACATGGGACGGCTGAAAAAAGCGCACAAATACTTCGAATTGCTCTCGCCATTGTGTTCAAACACGCCTAATATCGAAACCGCCCTTGAATCCCGTCGAATTCAGGAAGACAAAATAGAGAGGTGTGTTGTGCTTTAAATACCATCGGTGTGATCTAATCTATCTATTAGTATTATGGTTACTATAAATTCAAAATTTTATTTCCAAGTTTCCAAAAAGGACTTACTTTATCAAACAACTCATCAAGCATAGCAACAAACATTCAAAAGTATCCACACGTTTTCTAAGGAATCACATAACATAGAAGGTCAAAAAGACTGCTTAATTTATGATTCACGTAAGCTGCATAAATTAAATGACTCAAAACCACAGACAGCACGTGATACTAGTGTGCGGCGTTTAAATCTAAAAAAAAAAACAACGCCGAAAACTGCGTCATCTAAAGAAGGACTCTCAAATTATGTAAAATATTTGTTTACATACATATAAAGACAAACGCGCGGTGTTGTTGCATTGCAAACATTTCTCGTTCGATTTGACATTTAATTTCGTCACGACGCGACCCTTAACCGACAAAGTTCACGGATTCAGTCAAAAGGCTCGCGTTTTTCCCGTAAAATTCTCACGTTTTCAGTCAGCCGGAATTGGAAACACGAATGAGTTTTCAGAGGGCTAACGAGCGACTTAATTAATGGCAGGCTAACGATTTGACAAGGTCGGTGTAATTTTTTGTATTGTGACTTGCCTTTATATTTCTTATTCATGAATATGGTAATTAAATTAAAAACTTTGTTGTTTAGTTGTACTTCATTCTTTTTTTATTATTTACGGAAATGATTTTAAATAATCGACGTATTTACACAAGCGATTTTAAATGATTTTTCCATGTTTCCTTAAAATTTTCAAATGCTTGAATTATACGAGGACATAACTCGTTAATTATTTATAAATTCACTGAATGAATTTTTATATTTTGCAACTTGTTACTGAGTTACGTGAATCTGGACATCCAACAGCACAAGCTGAGCTAATCACGTTAATAAACTCGGTTTGCTATAATCTAGTCTATAAACTTAAAGTTTAGATAAATTCCCAGGAAATGAGGTTTTAATGCTTACAAACCTCCGTAGGAAACACGTGCACAGGTTTTACAGACTTGTTCGAGAAAAACAAAAATATGCAAAACCACATACCACTGAAATTACGAGGAATGTAAATAAAATTCAGGAAGTCTTTAAAGTTCAGAGTGTTATCGGCCAAAAATAAACATTACTATATTAGAAGTATAATTAAAATTTTAATAACGCGTAAAATATTTGCTGGTACGTAAGGCTTGCGCCTGTTGATTAAAGTAATTAATGATAATAAAAAATTAAATTCCTGAAACGTCAAGATAACGTAAGTAATCATTTACGTTCGGACATCGCATAAATTTTGATTACGCACTGTGGAAAAACGCAGAGAAAGTGGCTATAACGCAAACCGATTATATTCGGAAGCCCTGGGGGCGCTTTTAATAATGATCCTGACGTAAATTTCCGAAGCCGTCGAGATAAACATAAAACAGAGAATAAAACGTCTTTAACAATTTATTGATGTATTCAGGTGATCGCTTTCGATATTCTCGAATCTTAAAGCAAGTGCCGATTCTTATATGGGCTAGAATTTGGGAGTAGAGAAACGACCTTGTCCGTCGAATGAATAAA
This sequence comes from Serrognathus titanus, assembly GCA_039766575.1. Taxonomy (NCBI): domain Eukaryota; kingdom Metazoa; phylum Arthropoda; class Insecta; order Coleoptera; family Lucanidae; genus Serrognathus; species Serrognathus titanus. The sequence continues at coordinate 8,403,512 of CM077912.1, forward strand.
TTTAAATAAAAACAAATCATTCGCTCATCCGGGTCTCTCGCTACCACAACCTTGACACATAAACAATAGCAAATGGAACTCGATGAGAAAGTGAGGAATATAATAGCAAATAATTTATTACGTTATCGGAATTTTCATGACGCGAAGTTGTAATTTATTATTAAAATTTAATGAATTTAAATTAGCTTGAAAGCCGTTCGTCGAAGTAATATTTTAATTACCATGAAAGTTAGAAACGTTTGTGTGTCGAAAAATAATTTAGTTTTCTCCTAAAGTATTTAAATTCTTGGGTATTCCACGGTCTATAGAAAAGAGGTTACTCATAAGGGACAAGGAAAGTGATCCAGCCTGTACATTTCAATCGTTTAAACACTCGTTTTCAAACCCTTGCTACTTCTTTGTAACTACTTAAAGCTTTACATGTATCTGATTTATAAAAGAAATAAAATGATTCGCCTTAAGGTGTCGATTAAATACCAAATTCAAGGAAGTCTTTGGCAATTCATCTTTTTCGAGCCACACAGAATAAGTAATCACGTCCATAGTTATTTCCAGGCAGGGAAAAAAAATAGTTCGATTCATTCGCACAATAAGAACTAATTAGGAAAAAATCAAGGCTGAATTCAGAAAATTAATTAAAACTGGGTGTATCGCACAAAGGAGTCCGAACAATGTTATCAGTAGCGGAGCAAATGTGCTCCAAAAGTATTTACAATATAAATCCGCCGATCCTCGGCGTAAACAAAGACGCATATTTTGCGGACAATTTGCCGAGTTCCTTGTGGCACAATGAGGAATAATAGTTCAATTTCACTTTTTATGGGCGAGATCAAGGTTGCGAAATGATGCCTTGCACTCGTAATCTCTTGGATCGTTGCTGCTCAAGGAAATTGTTTATGTTGTTATTATCTGTTGGGAATAATGTGGATTAATTACGAGTTTGTGCGGCAAAAACTGAGTCTTCGCCGTAGATTTAATCATTGAATTGAGAAAGTGCTCAGATGCAGCCCATTATTTATGGTTTGCGTGCCGATTTGCCTTCGGCGCATTCTTTCACATATGACAAATGAAGAAAATGTTTCAGACTCTTAAAAAATACAAACGTTTGTAGTACGTCGGATTTCTCTTTTTGTCAATTTTATACATGCTTAGATTTCGAATTTCAAGATTGTCGTAACATGACATTTTAGGCCGCCCTATTTATTTATTGTACAACATCTAAGATTTACTTCAATTTGAATTTGAAGATAGAACATGTTGAAGAGTCAACATCCCGTAAAGAATAGTACCTATACTCCAGTTATATTTTATCTCATTGTCGAGATACGATTACACTCTAGTCTAATACAATACAAAGCACTTTTCATTTCTTTTGCAACGTATACAGGTGTTTTGCAACTTCGTGAAGAAAAAATAATGGCGTGTTGGACATGAGATGTGTACATAAATACAACTAAATAAAAACGGAAATAAAAACAAAATAAAACTTACCCTCAACTGATAACGCATTGACAAATGTTTAGAATCTCTGGCTCAGTGCCGGCTGAGTCACAATAAGTGTTCAAAATTCCTTCCCTCGGCCGCTCGTAAACACAAATCTTCCCGGCGAAGTAATGATTCACAAGCGTTATGAAACATGTTTTGGTTGTCGCACAGAGAGAAATGCAACGTTAATACGATCGTTCAATTCTTGGAACGTCTTGATTTCTTCTTTGTATACCAACGCTTTTACGTGTCCTTACAGATAATAATCTAGCGGATTTAGATTAGGTGAACGTGCAAGCCACCTGATCGGCCTGCTTCTTCCAGTCCATCTACCAGGAAAAATTTCGTCGAGGTGAGCACGTACTTCTTGTCGAAAATGTGGTGGAGCCCCATTGTGCATAAACCACATCGTTGCTCTAAGATTTAAGTTCACATTCTCGAGAAGTTCCGGTAGATTAGTTTGTAGAAAATTTAAGTATTGGAGACCATCTAAACTGTTCGGCAAGACGAACGGGCCGATTAAATTGCCGTTCAGAATACCTGCCCACACGTTAACAGAAAATCGTTTTTGGAAATGGCCGCGACGAATTGCGCGAGGGTTTTTCTCAGCCCACAAATGCATGTTGCGAAAATTGCATACCCCATCTCTGGTAAAAATAGCTTCGTTGGTAAACAGGACATTATGAACAAAATTCGCATTTGCCTGATATTTATGCAGTAACCAACAACAAAATCGTATGCGTAGAGCAAAGTCGGCTGGTACCAAAGCCTGAACTCTGTGAATATGGTACGGATGTAATTGTTGTTCGCGAAGAATGCGCCAAACAACGGAGGACGATAAACGCGTTTGTCTTGAGATATCACGTACACTTAACGAAGGATGTTCCTCGATAAGTTGTAGTATTTCTTTTTCTCTGTTTAGGATGCGTTGTGGACGCTGCCGTCCTCCACCTCTTCCGCGACGTGCCCTTAAAGTTCCAGTATCCCTCGCTCTTTGCATAACAGAGAGAAATGTGGCACTAGTTGGCAAATGTCGGTTTGGAAAATGCTGTACATACAAACGCCTTGCCGCTAATGCGTTTTGCCCACTTCACCATACACTAGAATCATGTCAACAATCTCACTATTTGCAAATTCTGTATTTTTTTCAGTAAATTTCCGTGCAACCACCTCAACGTACACCTTCAAACTATCCGGCCCGGCCGGCGATAACTAACAATAAATAACATCACTCATATTCTTCGTAAACATCATAAACTTAAACCAGAGACGTTCAAACGGTTTACCCGTTCGACAGAATGATTTATTTTCTCAAAAACATTGTTTAATTTATTTTCATGAAGTTACGAAACACTCTGTATAGTTGTGAACCATTTTTCTTAGAATACAATACATCCTCATTACTCGAACAAAAAATGTATCACCTGCAAATTGTATAGAGTCCGAATATCATGAATAATAAAATAGGTCCTAATTTACTGCCTTGAGGTTCACCGTAATGAATATTTTTTACACTTGATTCCATTTCGTTAAGTTAATCAAATTGTTTTCTTTTTTTTCTAGGATGACGAGCCACCTGAAATAAAGTTCTGCATCGTTGAAAACACGGGGACCCTGACTCTTCAAGCTCTGACTCCAACACAGCCGATGCCTCCTCAGGACGAACTCGACGCAAAATTCGCGGAACTAGTCGTAAGCCAACATTTATATTACAATTTGTCTTATGGGCAAATATGTAAACGTTTACGCGCCAGTGAGTTTCTAAATATAAGGCACGTGAATCAACACTTAAAAGTCAAGAACCTCTGCTGGAACAGTACTTCCTCGCCGACAATAAGTCGGTGATCTTGACGACCGAAATTAGTTTTCGATTGATTCTGTTCTGAATGTAATTCATTGTGGAAAATAATAATAATGTGAACTATAAATTAACCGTGACTGGTACATGCTTTATTTATCCGGTGATGATAAATGAAACGTTTCAATCGAATCCTCAGCGTATGCTATACTGCAATATCTAATATCTATAATGTCTTAATGACAGCTGTTGAAACATATGTCGTACAACATACAATTCATCGATCTTTGTATCAGGAAATAATAACGCAATGGGCCATAATACAGCGCCAGAAAAGAATTAATATTTTTATGTTAGGTTACTGCTGTAATTTTATTTGTTTCACAAGAAGTTATAACTGCAGTTGGAAAAGTGAATGAATCGAAGTGGTTGATTATGTAAAAGTTGCAAAAAAATATTAAATTGGTCTTAACGTGGATATTTGCAATTTACTGAATTTAGAGAAAGAAAGTAACCCGATGTTTGCTCAATTTCAGGAAGTCCATTTGCGATTATCTACTTTAAGAAATACTATAGAAACGTGCAAAAGCGTGTGTACAAAAAGTTTTCCCATCTAGTGTGTTGCTTTAAATTTGTTCACGTATGTTCTTTACTTGATCCGTACCTTAAACAGACAAGTAAATAAACATAACTTTCAAAAAATTGTTTTATTGATTTGATTTTACAATAGTTTTCACATTGGAAGAAAAATCTTTTATGGTTGAATTCTACTTTCGAAACGCCCAAAAAATCAATGGTGAATTCCTGATTGTATTGCAGAATTTCAGGAAAAATTTCTAGAAATTATATTTCTGTACCACAAATTTGTTAATCAACTTCAGTACTCTATAGGACTATTCAAAGAAACTGGCAGTGTGGCTAGAAAACAGGTATCAGGTAAGCCGAAAGTAAGAACTGATTGCTATTAAAGGTTCTCTAAAAACTATTTTGAGATTTTAAATAAAATATGAAAGTTTTAACAAATAAAATGTATATTAAAATAAAACCATAACAAGAACAAATATCAAGAAAATTACAGAATCAACAATGAGTTAATTTTAGGCAATACAAAATATCTGAAAATATTTATGACAACAAAAAAAAATATAATTCGACAAGAAGGGATGAGGTATAATTCACACAGAAAAATGCTTTTAGTTAATTAACTTTTCTGACAACAATTACATTGAGCTTACCAGCGACGAATCAAAAGATTTTTCTCGTATCAGAATTTTGGGGATACACTCTAAAGTTAGCTTTGCGAGACTTATTTCGATTACGACGAATTTAATTTAGATAAAACACTAAAACTGCGCGGGAAAAGCTTCTGCTTTTCCTGACCGAAACCGATGACAAACTTTTGGAAAATTTATAACAAAAAGAATCAAGATCCGAACTTAGAAAAAAGAAATTTAAATTAAAATTTCGACGAGAGATTTAACGCGGACCAAACAAAAAGAAACCGGGAACCCTCTTTATCTCCCTCGCTTAAGCTACTTAAAGGCTCGTCACCTCCTAGAAAAGTGAGGAGGGAAATTCTGCGAGATCAGCAAGAATTTGAATTCAGACGGTTTCCACAGTAGCTTCCAAGCGAAACTTTTCTCGATACGAGAGGGCGTAAACGTCTCGTTTTACCCACGTCGCTCATTCAAGGGCAGAGCCGCTCTGTGGCGTGATCTCCTTTTTGCTGACTCAATGAGAAAATTTTTATCTAAGTGTATTCATTTGAAAACGCATCTGAAGCTCAAAAGCGATACGAACATCCGGCTTCTTTCTAAGAACAAGCAGAGCAGATAATCAAACGATTAAAATAAAATTAAAATAAATTTAATTAAATAAATTCTCTAAAGCATTTTTCCGGGTCCTTACATCCCTTTCCCCTTACCAAAACAAAGAAAATAAACAAAACAAACTGTGATGTTACCTCATGCATTTCTTTAGACAAATGGATCTCAAGTTAGGAAAATTGTAATGCATGAGATGACATTTACATTAAAACTACTATTTCTATTCGGGTCTTTTTCTCACACACTTTCGACTGGTTGCCCTTTTCACTCCCGCACTAACTCGTGTCAGCTTTCGAGGCGTACTACTTAACAACTCGCGAACTAACACTGGGATTGTCTATTGTCTCTGCCCATCCTCGTTCTGACCTAATGATCGGGATGATCGGAGTTCGTGGTGATCCGGGGCAGATGCTGCTAGTTCCCCCAAGGTCGGATAGACTCGGTTTAGTATTGGTACCGATGAAGGAGTCACCTCTACCTGGTTTCTATCTGGATCGGGTTCTGCCTCAGGTGGACTATTAGAAAAAAGTGTCCCTCCCTTTTGAGTGGACACGGACATAATACATGGTTACGCTGTCCAACAGGGCTCCAATCATTTTGAAACACCAGCCAAATAGATCATAAAGTAGGACCCCATGAATTATGGTATCGGCCAAAAATTTGATACCCTTAAAGATGATGTAGAGACCCATTATCCCGGGAGTGATGGACCCCAAGGTGGTAAACCAATGGAACAGTGTGTTCCATAGCTGCTTGGACCAATTCTTGATAGTTTCTTCTCCAATGACCTGGTCGAAACTCGTCCCTTGCATGTTCATAGCTCCTCTGACTAGGATGCCTTCAACAACTTGGCATTCTACAGGTAGGACCATCTGACGTCGAAGTTGTTCTCTTGGGTAGATTCCTTCAAACTTGACGATTGAGTAGATATGGGCGGTAATTCCCCCTTCCCCCACACAAGCGTGCAACACGACTGGGAGAATTATTTATTCGGGGCTGGGATCTGTGCTGTTGCAGAAGCCTACGACGAAGATAGTATCGAAAATAAAGTAAAAATTTCAAAGAAATTTTTTTGTAATTCAACTGAAAAGCAATCTTCGACTTCTGAAACATCAACATCAACAGTAGCAGCAATGAAGTAATAAATTCTGATTTGTCAGAGTCTGCATTGCGGTCAATTTCCTCATCTTCTGGTGTAATATTTAATAATTTAACAAATTGTTCATTTACAATTTACGCTAATAAATAAATTGAATGAAAAAAAGTGTTGCTAACTAAAATCGTGAAGAAAAGTGTTGCTAACGAGAAAAGTCCCACTTTTCTTCACAATTTTTGATTAAACAATGTATCACTTTTCTGTCAACTACACGAAAAATGTTTTTTTCTAAATACACAGAAAAAATGTACAGAATTAATTGTACTTATTAATTCAGTATTAAGGATCGCAGTCTTACAGAATCAAACTAATCCAAGCAATTAAGATATAGCAACAATACATTCTGTATGTTAAAGGTCAGAAATGCTGAAGTTGTCTTTCCCAGACTCATTTCTTCTTGATTTTTGTAGCGCAACTGTTTATGTTATCTTACGACATATTTGAATGAATTAAAAAAATGTTTAACATACATACCTGATACCTTACGTGAATAACTGATGCATTAAGCCGTTTTAATCCTTGTATGTACTGCGAATCAGACCAAGGTTTTGCAAGTAAGTAACATCTGCTTACAATGTACGAGTTTATATTTAGTTTGTATACAAAAGTACTTAACGTGGACATTGACAAAAATACTTTCTGGGAAGATAAAATTTCAAAATTAATCCGTAATATGCAATTTGCTTTAAGAAACGTTGCCGTTATTGTTAAATTCTTCCTTGAATCTCTAGAGAAAATAAACTAGCGATCATGAGAGAAGTATGAAATTACACAGGAATTTCCATCGAGGGAATTTGACCTGCATATAATTTACAATCAACGACCTCAGTTAGAAACTTACGTCTGTTCATTCAAATGAATTGAGAATTGAGAATTGAGAACGAAAGGCCTGTCATCCATAAAATACAATTTAATTGGTCTTACTTCACGGAACGACTCGTCTCGGCAATATCTTCACAAGCGCGTATGGGTGTACGCGGTGTTCCTTTCACACTTTCAATGTTTTTAAATACATTCAAGTTTAAGTGCAATCGCACAAATGCACTGCGGAATGCGAATTAAACAACCAGAATGAGAAATACAATCGCTGGTTAACTTTAATTAAGATTCTGCAGCGCTGATAATGACGTTTAATGAGAGTAATGAGGTAGTACAGACCAGTAAACTACCTCATATACATGTGTTCTTATTTAATATTACGTACTTATTTATATTACACCAGCAAGTTTAATGTATCCTGTAAATTCTAATTAAGACAGTTTCTTTGTGCAATCTCAAACGGACACTGAAAATGGCACTAACGCTCAACGTTTCACTATGGCTTGATAGCTTCGTCAGGAGTGAAAATAAATTCTAGAGGAAAGTATTATGACTATTTGGTTAAAATAAATACACCAAGCAGAAGTCAGGAGTCGTAAGATGCGTCATGGGAGCTATGTGAAGATATGTACACGGGTGGCCAAGTAAATTCTTACGACTTAAAAAACAATATGAATGTGGAGGTAATAGCCATTGTTGTCATTGCAGGTCTATAAGGTTGAGGTTAGCATGCAACGATTTTAATGGCCACCACTGTACATACTTACATCATTCAGATCTTTTCTCCTTATCAGGGCGATCAGATAAAATGGGAGAATGTTTAAAGTTCAATGAAACAAAAGGAATTTCTTTTTAAAGCATTCTGATTGAGTTTGGGACAAACAGTACCAGTTCTGCTCCTTACAGCAACCAATTTTAGAATTATATTTTTTTAGTGTCACTAATTTATATTTCTTTTCGAATTTCTATAGGAAGAACTGGACTTAACAGCTCCAAATAAAACAGCAATGTTAAATCTACCACCACAGAAAAAATGGCAGATATATTGTACGAGGAGAGGAGGCGAAGATACGATCGACCAGGCTCACGCTCCGGAACACTACATCGAACGATTGCGGACTTTAGCGACCGTAAGTGAAGACACTATCTCATCCATGCGTGTGCAGATAAATAATCTCGCATTGTTTCCAGCTGGAATTCCCCGAGAACAACGCCGATGAAGAAGTGAGATCAAGGACGAAGCAAATCGACGGCTTGAAAACCGCCCTCAGGACGTCGACGCATAGTTTCGTGATAAGATTTATGGAATTGGAAGGCCTTCCGGCGTTATTGGAATTTTTAGAACGCATGGATTATTTCACCGCTCAAAGCTCCGTTCATACCAGCATCATAGGTTGCGTTAAGGCTCTTATGAATAATTCCGTAAGCAAAAGAAAATTCCTCCCCAAGACATTTTCAGAATTTGTAACTTTCAGACTGGAAGAGCTCACGTGCTAGCCCATCCGACGAGTATCAATACCATAGCCCAATCCTTGAGTACTGAAAACATTAAAACAAAAATCGCTGTTTTGGAAATCCTCGGTGCGGTTTGTTTGGTATCTGGAGGGCATAAGAAAGTGCTGGACGCCATGTTACATTACCAAAAATACGCTTTCGAAAGAACTCGCTTCCAGGGAATCATCAACGATCTCGATCGCTCGACGGGCATCTACAGGGACGAAGTGAATTTGAAGACGGCAATAATGTCTTTCATAAACGCAGTCCTCAATTATGGCCTTGGGCAAGAGAATTTAGAATTTCGCCTGCACCTTCGCTATGAATTCCTTATGCTCGGCATCCAGCCGGTTATAGACAAACTAAGGGGGCACGAAAATGAAACTTTGAACAGGCATCTTGATTTCTTCGAGATGGTGCGCAACGAAGATGAAAAGGAACTCTCGCGGAAATTCGAACAGGAACACATCGACACCAAAAGTGCAACCGCAATGTTCGAACTCCTTCGGCGAAAACTCAGTCATACGGCTGCCTATCCTCATTTGCTGTCGTTACTAAAGCATTGCATATTGATTCCCCTGGATTACGGATCTCATCCTCAACACTGGCTGTTATTTGATAGGATAGTCCAGCAAATAGTCCTCCAACAAACCGAGACGTCCAACACAACGAAAGCCCTCGTTAAAGATCCCGACGTTTCACCAATCACAATAAACGTTAAGGAAATCGTGCATCTCTTAGCGAAAGAAGAGGAATTGGTGGCGGCCAGAAAGAAAGCTGAGGAGTTAGAAAAAGAAAACGTAGACATGTCGAACCGCCTGGCGAAGAAGGAACAGGAACTCGATCAAAGAACCCAAGAAAAGGAAGACATAGAATCAAGCCTGTCTCGAATAAAGGAACGACTTGAGAAAGAAACGGCGGCTCACATAGAAACCAAACAAAGGATGGGCGAGTTGGAGTATCGTGCTGCAGATTTGGACCGGCAAGTAAACTGCGAGCGTGGTGAACGTCATCGTTTAGAACAGTTAGTGAATTCCGGAAGCATACCAGATGATGCGAAAGTTATCGGACTCATATCTAGTGTAGACGTAAAACTGGACTATAAAGACTATAAACCTATACCACCACCTCCTCCGCCCTTAGTACCGCCACCGCCACCCGCCCCAGGTCCTCCACCACCACCATGTGCTCCAATGGCACCGCCTGCGGAACCTCTCAAATTTGAAGTGGTCAAGAAGAACGTCCCTCAACCCTCCAATCCTTTGAAATCTTTCAACTGGTCCAAGTTACCCGATACCAAAGTTAGTGGAACGATCTGGAGTGAACTGGATGATTCCAAATTGTATAACACAATGGAATTGGATTGTATTGACAAGTTATTCTGTGCTTATCAGAAAAATGGCGTGACGGTAATTTGTTCTAAATACATTTAATTTTTTTGTTATTTTACACGGGCTATTTTAGAATGATGGCTCAATAGAAGATCTCAGACAACTAGGAAAAAACAAAACCAAAGTCTTGTCGGTGATAGATGGAAGAAGGGCTCAAAATTGCACGATTCTTTTGTCCAAGCTGAAAATGTCGGACGAAGAAATTACTAAGGCAATCTTGAGCATGGACAATAAAGAACAATTGCCAATTGACATGGTGGAACAACTCCTTAAATTCACTCCTAGTCCTGAAGAGGCAGCTCTTTTAGAAGAACATAGTGATGAGATAGACTCGTTAGCTAGAGCCGATAGATTTTTGTATGAGATCTCGAAGTAAGTACACAGAAGTTATCTATTTAGCATGATTGAAAACAATTAAAAATTAATTGCAGAGTTCCACATTATGAGCAACGCTTAAGAAGTCTTCATTACAAGAAACGTTTCCAGATAACGCTGAACGAAATCAGTCCGAGAATTTCCAGCGTAATGGAGGCTTCCAGGGAGGTGTCGCGTTCCAGACGACTTCGAAGGCTTCTGGAATTAGTTCTGGCTTTAGGAAACTACATGAATCGCGGAGCGCGTGGAAATGCGTGCGGTTTCCGTCTTGCTTCCTTAAATAGACTGGCAGATACCAAATCGAGTGCAGCAAAGGGGACGACCTTGCTGCATTACTTAGTACAAATCTTAGAAAAGAAGGTGAGCCAAATTATAGAGGAAAACGTAACAAAACCAACCACTACAATATTTATTTTCAGTTTAAAGACGTTTTACGCTTGGATGAAGATATTCCACATGTGAGGGATGCGGCTAAGGTCTCCTTAGGTGAATTAAGTAAAGACATGGCTCAGTTGAGGGCGGGTTTAAAAGACGTTGCACGCGAAATTGAGTTTCATCGTAGTCAGAGTCCTTTAGCTAACGATAAGTTCGTACCGGTCATGAGGGAATTCCAAGCAACGGCCACTTGCCGTTTGGCAGAAATTGAAGATCAATATCAGGATATGAAGGTAAAATCATTTGCACCTTGTCAATGCTAGTTGTAAATATTACAGAAATTAACTAACAAATACATTTAGTAATCAACGTTTCGCTGCATCAGTTAACATTTATGGAAACTGTTGGCCTCCTTGAATAGTGCCATAATTCTCTCTTTAATACCATAATTTTTGACCACTTCCCCTTTTTCTATCCGAATAAATAAATAAATACTATTCTTAGCATATATTTGCTTACAAACTTTTAAAATTAAAAATGCTTGTATTTCCGTTACGAACGACTTTTGGTCATGTATGTTCACAAGACTAAACGCACCTGTATAACAAAACTTATTGCTTTAAGCTCAAATTAAAAGAAGAACGTCACTACTGATACTACCTATATTAATTCTTCTTTATTTTTTAGACTCGTTTTGAAAGAGCAGTCCGACTTTTCGGTGAAGATCCGGCCCAGTCGCAACCAGACGAATTCTTCGGCATTTTCGACGCCTTCCTGAACGCCTTCGCCGAGTCAAGACAGGACAACGAAAACATGAAGAAACGACAGGAGGAAGAGGAAAAACGTGCGAAACAGGAAGCCGATTTAAAGAAACTCACCCTAGAAAGAAAGCACAGTCGCGAGGGCATACTGTCGACCATTAACAAGAACCTGACTCTGAAAAACGGCGAATGTAATAATACCAAGGGTGAATTCGATGATCTTATTTCCGCACTGAGGACGGGAGATGTGTTCGGCGAAGACATGGCGAAGTTTAAGCGATCCAGGAAAAGCAGGATCACCAACGGAAATTCGCCACCGAGGAGGAACTCTGTAAATAGAGAAGATAGTAGAGAACGTGTCATAACGAACGGACGAAGGCAGTGAATCTGTAACGAGACCGTCTGATATAATTGAACGCATTTTTTTTAAAGTTGATATTAACCATTGACAAGTACTTTTATAATCGTGATTATCTGGAAAATTGTACGCGTTGTATATTATTTTGTTAGAAACGGACCAATTTTTGTAAGAAGTTCGCTGTTACATTGGATTTTTATAAGTAATGCACTTAGAACTGCCAGCAGCATAATAATGAATACAATAATATTTGTAACGATCGTTTTTTGTATTATAACACCAATGCATGATTTGTATACCTATCGTGTATCATGGATTTGTATGTTTATATAAGTAGATTGTAGTTAATTATATATACATATACTGATAAAATAAACGAATATGCTTTGCATCGGATATAAACTGATTTATGCATTTAAATGTTGAAATATATCGTTGTTAATTTATTAAGGCGTCTTTTATTACCGATATTTACGTTCCAAGTTTTAAACTTTAAATTTAGCTTATGTAATAACAATTCTAAAATATTGCTGCTTGCTAAGAACGGAGTTCTTAAAGATTTAATATTTTTTTCTGTTTTCTTTGATTTTGACCTGGGAATGCTTTGTCTTAGGTCGTGCTAAATCCACCAGTTACAAATACTTCTCTACATCTCCCTTCACCTAAAGAAGCTAAAGCTCTATTTATCATCGGAAAAACCTCCTCAACATCAATCGCAGTACCTTCTCATAATTACAACACAGTTGCACCAAATCAAACCTTCAAACCAACTGCTCAGGCTCAACAAATTTCTTGTAAAAGTGACCCGTCCAACTTGGATATAAAACTGGACCCTTAAATCAGCAGATTTCGTATAACATAGCACCATCTAATCAACGACCATTTTATAAAACAGCTCCGCCGAATCAACAACCGACATCTAATGCAGGATCAACCAATTAATACAATCCAAAGAAATCTTGCAAGAGTGGCCCCATACACGAGTCGTCAGGTTTCAAGGGCTGGACCAAATCAACAATGTAACTGCAACCATAATACACAGAACTGAAATCAGAACTGGCAAAAACCAAATCAAGGAAATTTTAATAACCCAGAGACTCTGCCAAATTTGATGAGTTTAAACATACAGAAACCTGGGTTAAATCAAAACGTACCAGAAAAGAGACCCTTCAGTCAACCCGATTTTCAAGGTCCTAAAAGAAATAAACCAGATGATGTTAATCAGTTTCTCTCAAATCCACTTAATGAAACCAATCCAGCTTTACAAATAACTGATGATTTGTCATAAACTGAAAAGAAGTTTATAAAGCAGTTTACTGAATGGGACGCTCAGTTCAATAGGTGGAAAGAACAAAATATGAATCATCCAGACAAGGATCAGTATAGAGAATATGAAAAGAAGTGGGAGGCATGGAGGACTCAATTATTAGAAAGAAGGAAACAAATGAGAAGAAAAAGGCTTGGTTTGCCTGGAAGTTCTCCCCATCCTAATGGTAAAAGCTCACCAGAGGTATTAAAACAAACAATTACAACTAACACAAATCAGGCGCAAGATGAATCAATTATACCTAATTTAACAAAACCTTCTCCAAATATGAACAGTATGCCTCTGGAGTTTAGAAAAACAGCTTCTGGTTAAAACAAACTCCTGAAGAGAAACAGATTGTTGTAGAAAACTTTGATAAAAATGTGTCAGACTATAACAAGGATGAAACAGAGAAAGAAGAAATTAATAATGATGGAACTAGTTTCCTAAAAATCCGGTAAAAGATGCAAAAGACAATGTTAAAGGAGAAAATGATTAAGTCATAGATTTGGATGTAAATAAAGGCCCAGACTTGGAGACCTTATCAAAAGGTATAAATAATATATTAGGATCAGAAATTACTAAGTATGTTATCAATGGTAACACAGAACCAGAATTTTCAATCCTCTTCTGTTGTTAATACTACATCAAAAATTCAAACTCATGATTCAAACGAACAGCACGATTCTTTCCCTCAATTTGACTCAAAGCAGGACATCTTTAACAAACAACAGAAGTACAATGATCAAGCTCAAAGGGGTTTTAGAGGTAGTTTTAATGGAGATCGAGAATCTTTCAATAGAAATGAAGATCGGTTTGAGCCTCCAAGTCGTTTTGGAGAACCGCAAAATAGACTTGGTGGACCACATAACAACGATGATTTCTCGAATTCTGATAGATACGAAGATTTTAATTTTGGACAGCAGAGTAACTTTAGAGGACCAGACAAAATTGATCAATTTGGAGGACCCAGTGCAGAAAGTGTTAGGGGACCTGGCAATTTTAGAGGACCAGATTTCAGAGAACCCAACGATTTGAGAGATGTTGACAATTATGGAGAACCTGATAATTTCAGAGAGCCGGATACTTAGAAGGAAACTGATGATTTTGGTTCGACTGATAATTTTGGAGGATCTGATAAATTCAGGGGTTCTGACAATTTTAGAGATCCAGATAAGTTTCGAGGACCTAATAACTTCAGAGGACCCGATAACTTTAGACGAAATGATAATTTCAGAGGATCTGATAAATTTAGAGGTCTAGATAGTTTTCGTGGCCCCGATAATTTCAGAGGGCCCAATAATTTCAGAGGCCCTGATAATTTTAGAGAATCGGGCAACTTTAGAAGACCTGAACAGCTTAGTAGGTCTGATAATTATACCGATCCCGACAGTTTTCGAGAAGATGATAATTTTGGAGGACCTAATATTTCCAAAGGCAGTAGTAATTTCAGAGGACGTGATAACTTCAGGTCCAAGAAACTTTAAGAGGTTTTAATCTTCAAGGCACCCTGACAACTTCAGAGGCCCCAATAATTTCAGAGAAGGACCTGGTGATGAATTTGAAGATTCTGGTCCTGTTGGAGACCCTGATGCTTTCACTGATCCAGATAATTTCTACGATGAAGACGATTTTAAACAACCAAAACGATTTAAAGAACCTGAAGATGAAGCACCTGAGAATTTTGAAGATCCTGAGAATTTCAGAGGACATGATAATTTTAGAGATTCTGGAACTTATAGAGGACCTCACACTTTCAGAGGCCCTGATAATTTTAGAGATTCTAATAATTTCAGAGGACCTGATAGTTTTGGTGGTGATAATTTTAGAGGACCAAATTTAAACAGAGACAGTGAAAGTTTTCAAGAAGGAGATTTCAGGCGTCCTGGTAATTTTAGAGGACAAGATAATTTGGGAAGACCAAAAACTTATCATGAAGGAAAAAATTTAAATGGGAGCCCTCAGAATTTGGGCCCAAGTTTCCGAGAATCAAAGAATTTTCTTGGAAGATAGGAAGCTCCTGATACTACACATTTAAATCAATCATCAGATAATTTTAATAAAAAGACTGATGAAATCCACAGGTCTGAAAGTAGTGGTGATGTATTTGGTATGGAAGATTCGGATAATTTAGACTCAAATGTTCAAGATGAAACACCTGAGAACCTTAGTGTTTTGAATCCTAGTACCTCTGATATTCCTGATCCTGCACTCTTACCACCGAATGGTAAAGAAGTTAATATGTGGAAGCCACACACAATGACTGATTATGATCATAAGTCAATGAAACCAGGTATGTAATAATTTCGATTCTACTCTTATGTCTTACTTTATAATGAGTTCTTTATTTTAGTTATGCCCGAAATTACTTTAGAACCTGTACATACTTTTGATTATCGTCATAGACCTGTAAATAGAATTCCATTTCCTCAACGTCCTGTGTGGTTGAAAAATACGTTAAAAAATTGTCGAGAATTTGATTTTATAATTAGAGCTCAACTGGAACCAACTTACAGTCGTTATCCACCTACTGAAAGACGATATTTAGAAAGCTGATACGAAAATAGGTATTCAGAGTCCAGGTATCCTGAAAGCAGATTTACTGAAGAGAAAGAAATGCGTCGATCACACAGAGATTCGTATAAAAGAGAGGAAATTGGCGAGCCAGTGAGAAGATACGACGATTACGGTTCATCTTACAACAGAAGACCACGTGATAGCTTAGATTCAAAAAAAGAATATGATAAATTTGAAGGTGATGATAATTGGGAAGATCTAGACAAAGATGAACCAGTTGCAAACAAGCAATGTGATCTTGAGTTGGATGGTGATTCCAGGGTTAAAGATAAGCCTTTCATTGGAAACAGAAATAAAACACCAAGTGTTACATTAATTGAGGAGATCTTGAATTCTCCGGGGCGATTTAATAGACCCGCTCGTATTGTTATAATATTGCGTGGACCTCCAGGAAGTGGAAAAACATTTTTGGCAAAAGTCATTAAAGACAAAGAAGTAAGTACAATTTTATTGTAATTTGATTTTATAGGCTTAAATGCAAATAATACAACGATTTGGTTTTAACTTTTCAATTGTCAAAATAATTACCACATACTGAGCTAAGATCAGAGGCACTTAAATGATGGTGATTAGTAAATGCAACGTGTAATTTAAATTGCTGTTGATAATTAACCAGGTAGAATTAGATAAGATATTCTTTTAAAATTTCAAGGAAGATTTTGAGTTCTTCATTAATCAACTTTAATGAGATAAGAGGATTTGATGTGATCCTTTTAATCATTTTTGGTAAAGCTGGAGCAGCAAAACTGCTTTTAGTGTTAATTAGTGTCTATTATGTTTTTGAAGAAATCTCTCGTTTTTTTTCATTTTATGAGGAACGTAATTATTGTCGAGTTAGGTAGATTCATGTTTCTGTTTGAAATGAAACTATTTACGAGAAAATAAAATAAGAGTTATACAGGCAACCAAGTAATCGAGATTGAATTGAAGCTGCCTATCTACCAACCACATTTTCTTAACTTAAAATTTCAACTTTGTGGATACAATGTGTTGAAATTCGAGAGCAAAAAGCCCGACTTAAAAAAAAGCACTCAACCAGAGATAAATCGGCGAAATGAGTCATACAGCATTGGCAACATTACGGGACCTACATTAAACCAATTTAAAGGTCGTGACTCGTGCGGCGCAAAATATAAATTACACGAGACATAAAAATGCAAATTCGTCGTGGGCCGGTGCCCAAGTGGTTGAGGTGAGCGCTCCGGGCGTGGGTTTTTAGCCCAATTGGTGGTGGGTGTTTCACTTTGCAGTTATTTATTGATTATTTGCATTCCGGCAGTGCGATCATGTTCCGTTGTTTAATACGCACACACACACACACCTACAACTCAGAATTTACGGCGTAAATTCCGATTTTGAGAGATGATAAAAAGACATCTGTTATTCGAATATTACTTGTACGGAATTTGGAAGAATTAAAATATCTTTTCAGGTCAGTGGAGTAAGGAATGTGGAATCATCGTTTTACACCTAAAGTTATAGCCCTCTATAATTTATTTAATAAAATTACGAGTTAGAGAAATAGTTTGGAGGTATTACAGAGAAATGTTTAAAGCTTATAAAACTCACATAATAGCCGTCGGTGGTATTACTTAAGAATAAAAACATGTCGCAAATTAAAGTGTTTCTACGAACAATAAAAATTTTCCTTTCCGTAAGGAAAGTAACAAGTTGCATTCTGCATGCTTTCTACTTCCATTCGTGTGCAAGTACCTGTTTTAATTAAAATTACTGTAATGATGCGGATTGCTGAGATGATTTTTCTCTTACCGCATAAACCGTGGGGGTTTTCATTCAAGTTACGGACGAAAACTCCGGACGTTGAAGCTATGCTAATTACCGGGTCATTTCATGTACATTTCTTAATAAGGCTTACGGATTGCGTTTATGGTTTTTGAAACCAGTTAGGCTGAAGCATATGAGTACTTACACATGTTTATGTTACTTGAAATTATCTAATAATTAAAATTAAAGTACCTCATTCTTGCTGATAGGATAAGAATGTACTTATGTTCAAAATATGTTGATGGCATTTCTTCAGTATAATTTTCACTAATTTTTCCAATACAGATGTTTCATCCCTCGTTGCGAGAAAATTTCTTCAGTGTTGATTTCGCTGCTGCTTTATAGAGTCTGAAACTAGGCATAATTGTCAGACTAAGTACGGTAGTGAACTTTCCTAATTAAATATAAATTTAAGAAATATTATTTCTAGCATAAGCCAATCGACAGATGTGACATTACATCAGAATACACCATCACATTAAATCGGTGAAATAAGTTAGCGAAATGTGCACATAATGAAGCAGGTCACTTAATAAATATTTGTTTTACCATTTTCGGAAAGTTTCGCAACGACCTTAATTGGGAATGCGCAATTGAAATCATTTATAAAACGCGATCAGTGATAATTTATTGCTCTCTATCAAAGAGCGATTGCGACGTGCGAGTGTATGTTACATGACGTTTCCTAAGTACATACTCACTTAAAAATTAATATCGTGCCGGTTATTTCACCTTTTTTTTGAATTAAATCCGTACGCATCTGTAGGTAACGAGTCGAGTCATTTTTGAATGCGATTTGCTTAAATCAAAACTGACGCTAACGACGGCTACCGGCAAATTAACCGTAAAGCTGCGATATAAACAGTAAACTTCGAATTGAATTGCTTTCTCCGGAGGGCGAAAATATACGTACAACAATGTACTCACTTCGAAACGATAACGCGAAAAGTAAATAAATATATAATAACATATCGGCATCAGGTTAACATAAAGCATCCTTAAAAGTAGGTTAATTTTTTTCTGGTTGCAATAAATAAAGAACGATTCCAAGCGCAAAATTACTGCTGCGGTGCCCTTAGGACACTCGTTTATCTATAAAAATTACATTATTCATACGGATTCTCTTTTCGAAACGCGCTTTCTTCTTCAACTGCCGTTAGTTACTATATTCTCTATTACTCTGTTTGTATTGTGAGCGGTTTTTTTTGCTGCGAGGTATCAAACTTTGCTTGAATTATTGCCCATTAGCGTAGTTTGCGAACTCGAGACTTTTATTGCACCATTATGTTGCATCCGCCTTGGGTTTACTCACTTAATGGTCACCATAAAACACTTTAAATTTGCCTGCTGCTGGGTATGAAATAATAAAGATGGTTCAATGAAAAATTACTTTATAATGGCAAACATATTCTATATCAATTTTTATATAAAGAAAAATTACTTGCCACAGAAACCTCTGTTAAGAAAGGGAAAGTACAAATTCATTGGCGATTACCGCGGACTAGGAAAGTTCGGTCTTTAATAATAATGAAACATCAAGCCTGCGATGGCACTAAATTGACCTGCGCATCGGTTGCCAAAGAAATTTCATGCCACTAAAGTGTCCACTGTTAACTATGAGGTGAGATCAACTGAGTTTTACTAATAATAATACAAACATGAATCTATGGCGTGCCCTGCACTGGCGGTCAGAACGCTAAACGCTCAGCGGTCGAGCAAAATCGGACAACTCTCCTTAGCACACAGAAAGATATCCGATTTCGCCCGAGCGCTCAGCGTTCATCGTTCTGGCCGCAAGTGTAAGGCGTCCCTAAAAGAAATATAATTGTATAAATATAATAGAAATTAAAAAAAATCAATTCAGGAATATGCGAAAGACGTATAAAGTTTAATTAATTAAATTAGTTTCAGTGGAATCCGACACTTGTACTCAGAAATAACTTCAAAGACTTCATTTTTGTCAATTCTAATTGAATCTTATGTCCTTGAAGGAATTTTGCAGGAATCGAATTTTCGTCATTAGAAAAAAAAAAAAATTAATGGAAAAAGCTGTAGTTTATAAATACAGGCCAGTAAGTGAGTGTGAAAGGCTCAGCAACATAATAAGATAATAAGATTTAGACATAAAATAATCAATTGCTTTTGAATTCCTATAAGTGTAAGGTGTTTTCTTCTCTTTCCTGTCCCGTGCCATTCAACAAATTCTTACTTCTTCTTGGTGGCATTTCTAACTTCATTTAGCCACGTCTTTCATATCCTCTTTTCTGTCTATTTTTCGATATTCTCTTAACAGTTTTCCTTCTCCTGTCTTCATTACATGCCTTAACCATCTTAGTTGATCTTCTCTATGGTATTTCATATTGATTTAGTTTTAGTTTTTTTTAATTTATTTTGTGCATGTTTATTTTCCCCTTAATTTTCCTAGGGAATCTGCTTTCCGCAAAGGTAATATATTACACTGCTCAACATTTAAACTGGTACACTTACAAGAACATTTATAAATAACAATTTACTACTTTTTGAGCAACACCTTCTTGCTTAATTGATAGTATGTGGTTCCGGGAAACACTTTTAGGGCGAAAAATTAAAAGAATAAAACTTACATAACGAATTTCAAATGTTTTAATAGAAAAATAACCAAATCTTCATTTTAGTATTACAGAAAAGTTTCCTCTGGAAAGAAATGATAACCAAATACTTAAAGATTAATAATGGATGGGACCTCCTCTAGGTCTTATGACCTCTTGGCAACGTCTTGGCAGCCTGGAAATCAAATCCCGAATGCAATTCTGAGGAATATTTGGCCATTCTTCCAAAACGGCAGTTCGGAGCTGATGGTGATTGTTTGGATCCACTCCTCGTGACCTTATCAACCTTTTCAGGTAATCCCATACGTTCTCTATGGGATTAAGATCTGGAGAGTTCGCTGGCCAATCCATGTGCGTAATATTGTTCTTTTCAAAAAAATGCATTGATTTGCCTTGTTCTATGAGGACGCGCGTTATCATGAACAAACACGAAACCATCGCCTATATCATTGGCAAATGGCAACACTACACTGACCATTGGATACCTGACACTATTAATTGTAGCATTTCCAAGCGTAACCAATTCAGTACGACGAGTCGCAGAAGTACCTCCCCAAACAGTAATTGAACCACCTCCATAAGCTTGATGGTAAGTCACGTGGTTCTCAATATAGCGTTCTCCTCTGTTTCTCCAAACTCTCACTCTTCCATCTGAGCTATGGAGACGCACTCTGGTCTCGTCACTGAATAAACAACGACCCCAATCTTCAACATTCCAATTTGCATGTTGGTGTGCCCACTCTAGCCTTCTTCTTTTGTGGACTCTGGTCAACAATGAACATTTTTTAGAAGATCTGGACCTTAAATTTACTGCATGGAGCCTCCTTCTTACTGTTTGAGTGGATGCTTTAGTACCTGCTGCATTCAATAACTGAATTTGGAGTGTTCTTGCAGTAGAAAATCTATTCCTTCGATACTGAACCGTAATATAACAGTCCTCCCTGACTGTTGTACTGCGATTTCGCCCTCCGCCGTGCCCATGTTGGACAGATCCAGTATCATTAAATCGCATTCGAACTCTTCTGTTCACATTGTGGCTCACATTGAAATGGGCAGCAACAGTTTTTAGTGATGCACTAAGCATTCCCATAGCTTGGCTCATCTTTTCGATACTTAAACGCCTTAAAGGCATCTCTAAAATGCCGTCAACCACTCTGAATTAAAATTTACTCGAGAAATTCGCAAAAATTCTCCTAAAACTTGATAAAAGTATAAGCGTCCGCGAGCTCAGTAACTGCACTTATAACAGATAATAACAACAAACAACAACTGAATCGCAAGTATCATTCGATAGGCATTTGTTTGCATTCCGAAACACAGCCCTGATCATGTAGGAAGTCATGCCAAATGCCTAAGATGGATTGTTTACTTTTACCGTATGTTATATAAGTGTACCAGTTCAAATGTTGAGCAGTGTATTTTAGTTTGGAATTATTATTCGTATTTTGTTCTCTTAAAAATTTCTGTTTTGTTGGCTTTGGGATTTTTTCTTTTAGCCAAAATGGTTCTTAATCCTGCTTCTCCTATTCTCTTCTTTCTCTTCTTCTTCTTTTCTGTTTTTTACCAGTTCTTCTGATGCTTCTTGTTCTTATCGCCTATAGCCATCGTTTTTGTTTTTTTTTTAACATTTAGTTTCACGAAAATATTTTCTAAGGCATCACCCTTTTATGATTTAAAACGCATAAGATTTCTTGTGTCTTACTCTCATGTTTCGTATTGGAATTTAGTGTTCCTTTTGCTCTCCTTTTCCTATTAAATCTTCAAACTCTGTCAAAGCTTTACTTATATCAATGAAGACATAGGCTTGCCTCTCGTTGCTGCATAATTTCTTGTCACATATCTGACATGTAATGAAGTTGGACTTTGCATTTCTCTATTTGATCTAAATTTATTCCTCAAGACTTTTAGAGGATTCTTGGTGGTGACGTCAATAAGTTAAATCAAAAGAAAACAATCATTTATGCGTTTTTAAAGTTGTGTACTTAAATATGTCAATTAAAATTGTGAATAAAGTATAGTTCGTTTTCATTGAGTAACAACTATTTGCAGAACTGTATGACTATGTTGCATAATAAGCAGAGACTCGCACATTATTATTTCATACGTCGACTTACTAGAATATCTCCTCATTGAGTATTCTAAACAGAAAAAGGAATAATAATAATTGAACTGACGGATTCCTCGTCTCGTCTGCTGTTACAGGAAGTTAGTCTCGTCTCGCAGTCGAATAAGTAAAGAAAATAATAGTAGGTGATTAGAACGCCTGGAATTATAATTTACTAGGCGCATTATTTCTTTTTGAAACTAGCATTGAACGTTGTTTATGCCTTCTATTTACGACAGTGTTGTTTCAATTATTTGTTTGAAACGATTGCGTTTTGTTGTTACGTGTTATAAACAATTACTCGCCAGCGGCAATAAAACATTGTAAGCGTGTAACATTTGTTAAGAAGCACTTCGGATTTACGACCTTTGGTGTAAAATGTGTGCAAATACAGGCATTAGAAATTTAATGGCATAAATAAGGTACACCCACCACGCTCGTATTGAATTACATTTCTGTTTTATTGGCGGCAATGCGCGTATATTTCTCGGAAATAAATTCAGTTCATACTTGACGTATTTCCATGTTATTAATATTAATATTTTGTGTGCGTTTTAATCGGTGTTGTTCGCAGTTCTTCAGCATAAAAGAACGAAAGAAGCGAGAGGGGAAATTTCATTGAATTCTCTTTTGGCCGTGAAGAACTGACAGTCAGTCGTTGACCAACTATTGTGCTGTGCGCTAGTGATTTTAACTCTCAGTTGTTGTTTGACATGTGGATTTCATTCTTAGTTTGAAAATTTCGTTCTTTTTTCAGTCAGTTTTCATCTAAACGGTAAGTTTATTTAAAAATGATTTTTTACATTCATTTAATTCACTACAATATTTTAAATTATTTTGTGTTTTAATTACTTAAGTTTTGTTATTATTAATTAGTCTTAAAATTAATTTAGTAGTCCTCATATTTAAATTTTCCCAAACTAAATAGAGAAAAAGAGCAATTGAAAAGAAACTGAAAATATTTAATTTCAAATACTTTGTCGAGTTTCAATAGATTTTTCTTTACTTACTTGTATATTTTTGGTGTATTTTGTCAATTTTTAAATAAACCTAATTTATTAATTTGTTTATATTGTTATAGAACATTTCAAACTATTTGAAACTCAAAAGAACGTGCTATGATGCAATAAACCGATGCAATTTGAAATGCTCTGTATGCATTATTTAATTTTTTTAACTATAGGCAGTAATTTGTCATTTCCCATCTTATTATTTGTTTTATTTCTTTTCATGAAAGAATCGAACAATCTGAGAAACGAAACCCCCAAGTATGAAAAAGAAAATGTAAAATATGGAAAATAGAATTGTTTCTATTGAAATAGTTAATAATATTGAATGAATGTAAGGAGAAAAGTTTTAAAAATATAAGAAAATTAATCTACACTTTCCTAACACTTTAAGAAACCTACAAACTTAAGCTGGATCCATTTCTTCCATTTTGTAAATATTTGATTAAACAAACGATTGAAGTTAATTTCATAAAAAATTCTGTACTTTACCAATATATCCCTGTTTTATTTTCATTTATTCGTCAATTAAATCGATCAATAATATACCGACTGTCTCAATAAAAAAAGACCAATTAGGATTGATAGCGTTTCATTAGAAAATACAACTGATCGTTATATACATACGTAATTAAATTAAAAAAAAATGTATGATACTAAAGCTAGTGTACTTGGTTTAGACCTCGGTTTATCGTAATGATAAACTCTAGAATTCATTTTCTTATAAATAACGGAATTTTAGCGTCTTGAATATTCCAGGAATTTATTATTAGATTGCATACTTTACATCAAAACGAGAATTTCCGTTGTCGCCGGAAATTAGCTTTGATGAAATTAACATATAATACACCCGCGTGAACATGTAAAATATTTGTAATGCATAAAATCTGTAGAAAGTGGAACGTTTGCAGAACATTTATGGCCAAATCCGAAAAGCTGTGGCGCCGCCGTCCAAGCACGCGAAATATTCAACTTTTGGAACGTAACAGCATTAATTATCGGTACATAAAATTAATTGAAATAATTTAATATAGTAACTGCAGCTGATATATAAATAAACCGACACGATTAAGTGAACACATATCGACAACATATTTCTAAATGATGAAGTAGCATTAGCTTGCTTTCCGGTATGTAAAATAAGCGAGCAGCAGAAGTTGTTGAGACAATTTTAATGGTACTGCTTAGCATTTTCTTTCGATTCGATTGACTAAATTTACATCGCCAGTTCAACCTGCACTTAATATAATATTTCAGTTGGTCAGTCCGGTACAAATTCGAAAGTTATATTTACTTCACGCACTCGTATAACTGCGGAGCATGTCATTCACAATTGAAGAGGAGAGCGCGTCATTATTTCAATTAGAATATAAACGGGTCGCATTATGGTGTTGATTGGACGTAAAACGGATTTTGATTGTAAAATATGTTTGCCTGCATATTTGCGTGCACCGTCAAACTAGTTCGGTAAATAAGCACGTAGAAATTAGGAAGTTTCAGAGAGAAACAGGACACGAACAATTCTGTCCTTGGTCGAAATTTTCAGCCAACAAACAATTAGCAAGTTGCGACCATCCTTAGAGAAAGTCATGTGCAGGATGTGATTTGCAGATCTAAAAGCTACCGCCTTTATAGCATCTAATACCACAGGCACCGACGCAGTAAGTGATAAATTAATTGTTGTGTCCTTACGTTCTATACGTTTATTAAACTTATTAACGACCATTGCGACACAAACATCAATCGTTTACGTCGAATGTTGTCGACACACTCTGTTATTATTTAGATACTGCGAATTAAAAAAGTTCTTCACAACTAACAAGTGATACACGTTTCACATTCGCATTGCTTCTGAATTAATTACAGTTGTCTTTGCTCTAAGAAGTACAATTTACTATGCAGTAGATAATTGGAAAGACGAAAATTCAATTAAAATACTTTGGGAATAAATTAAAACAATCTAAAATGAAAACAAATAAGAGGACTTCTTCCGGGTTTCGCAATGCCTGTTGTTTTATTCTTTAACCTTTCGTTGCTCATTCTGCTAGTTTCTTCAGATGTATAAACTACCTATTTAACGATTCTGTTGATAGTATGGATAGTGAAAGAAGATTATACTGTCAATGACACCATTTGCGAAAGTTTTAACATTTTAATCGATGTTGCTATCAGAGATGTAGGTATTTATTGAAAAGTTCATCTTAGTACCATTTGTTTATGGTGAAGGTACTTCAGCAAAAAATTAACTAACTGGGGAATTTTCTGAAAGCGCGAATAAAAAGTAGACGTCTGAATGTTGCCATGAAATTTGGACGGCATTAGCTTAGCTTACCTGAAAAATAAGTTACTCCCTGAGGTTGGGTCCAAATTTCATGACAAGAATTCATAAAAAATTTTAAAAATTGCCAAGTGTAATCATCACATAATAATAAACTCCACTTTACAGAGAATATTATGATCATAATATCATAAGCGAGTCGTCGTTGCTTAAAAGCTCATTTAAGCTAATCAGATATTTTTGGTCTATATTTTACTGTTATTTAAGAAAATATTCTATTTTGAAATGAGTTATGTAAGTTTTATTAGTTTTAGTAATTAAAAACTAAACGTCCTAGAAATTCAGAATATTTATAATCGCTGTGGTAACTTATGCCTAACTGCATAAGTGTTTATTTGAAAAGTAATTGGTACCTCTGGAGGCTATAAATTTCCTTTTAATCTAAAAAGTGAAATCTTGCTCGGAGTTGATAGTCAAAGGAAAGCGCAACATGAAAAGGGGGGTCTGGTAGTGATCCAAAACATAATTAAATTGTTAATGACTTAACAGCAATTGCAACAAATATATAATTTTGAAATTTGCAGTTTGGTTAGATTGCTCGTCTTTATACTGTAGCGTCACAATCATAAGAAAAATAACTTATACTGGGTGTCTCAAGACTTGTCTTTAATTGAAACCACAGATAGTCGTCAAAAAAAGAAGCAAAATTTGTCATACAACAAAAGGAAACAAGTAAATAATAACTCCGGTAAAAATCAGCTTTCGTTTTCTAAGAAATTGTTTTAGCAACGCTGGTTGGCGATTTAAATGGATCGAAATATCTCAGCTGTGCAGAATTGATGTTTCTGGTGGCCAAAAACGAATAAACGCCGAGATGTGTCTGTTGGACTAGGTCATGTTTGTCCTTCGCAAAAAAGCTCGCCAGGATTTTAAATAAAAACGTCTTCAAGCGCGCTGCCGGAAGATTTCCTATCACAATTGCAATTACTTATTACTACTTTATTTATGCTTATTTATTCAAAGTAAAATTTAAAAGCAAACTGAATTCGTAGCACAATTATGCACTTCAGTTTTATTT
Organism: Serrognathus titanus; assembly: GCA_039766575.1. NCBI lineage: Eukaryota > Metazoa > Arthropoda > Insecta > Coleoptera > Lucanidae > Serrognathus > Serrognathus titanus. Next base: position 8,430,073 of record CM077912.1, read on the forward strand.
GTTTAATTATGATCGACCTTAACATTGTAAACTGCAAAATGTTGTGTTTGTATTCAAAAATGTGGATAAGTATTAATTAAATTCAAGAAACGAGTGGTTCAGTTAGTTTTCGTGATAAAAATTTGATTCTGGTTTAAAATAATTCGCCTTGCCGATTTATTGGTAACAATTGCACTGTCATAAAATAAAATTCAGCTGGCTCAGTTTCGTTCCTCGGACTTTATTGTTTGTTCGTATTATTATCATGCTGTAATAAATTCACAGATGCCTACATTAGGGAGGAGGTTAGAACGAAAGACGAAGTGCTGAATAATAGTTTAAAATTTAATTTAAATTAATTTTAAATACATTAAATAACCAATAGTTTTTAGTAACTTTTCATTTGAAACTATATTTAGGCTACATTTTTGTCAAAAAATTTTTTGAACTTTGCACCAGTCACCATTTTGTATTTGTGCACATGTTTTCGTCTAATTTAACGTCTTTTAAAATTTTTGCAATTATGTTTAAATTTGTTTACCAATTTCACAAGTCTCCAGTTGTAAAAGTTTAAAATTCAAGCTTAAAGTGACACTAGTGATTAATTGTAGTTTCTCCTGATGAAGATTTTAATAAAAATCGAAATATTGAGATTTAAACAAAGGAGTTTATCCTTGTAGAAGCGTCCGCATCCCGTTATTCACAATTAATTAATTCAATTAATTAGTTTTTTCTTACGATATTTTATACATTTTTTGTCTTTTGGTAATATCAGAACTCCCAATTTTCGTCGTAATACCAGTTGGTTATTATCCATATAATTTATTAATAAATTAAAAGAAACAAGAAACAAAAATAAGAATTCTAATTTAAGGAGTTGACACTCCAAGACTTTAATGCCCCAAGTTTCTCGCATTTATCTTATTTTTCAAGTTTTTGAACTATCAGCTAGTTCGACGCAAAACCTTCAATTTATATCACAAGCTAACGTCTATACATTATGTTTAGCAATTTTTCAGAGATAAACGGTTAAGTTGGCTACCCGAATTTGGTTATAATTCCTAAATATTAAGTACTGAATACAATCAGAGCACATTATTAATATACAGTGTGTAATTGAATAAGTTTCATACATTACTACCACTATTAATACATACAAAAAGAAGTGCAGATATAAAAGACAATAAGCGTAGAGGCAGGTCATTTGTGACTTTCGTAGGAAAAAGTGCGTAGATTAACATGTATTTATTACAAGAAATAAACAATCACTTTTCTTTTCTGAGTATGCAAGTTACTCACTGTTGTAATTCAAACTAATTAATAATAAGATTCCTTTATTATTTCAGTCGTTTAAATAATTATCACATAGTTTGTTATTTGTTTACAAAATATGGAATACCATAAAGTAATTACTGTTGATTATCTATTGCAACAGATGGTCTAAGATTACAATACTTTGTTTTATTGATCTAAATTACTATACCTTTATGAGCAGTAATTATAAACTGTATTAACAATACATAAAAATTGGCTTATAATTAAATAATTTAGTAATCAATGCGAGTGGATATTTAGAAGTTTCTTCCGTTATCATTGACTGAGTGACCATGAATTTTGCTGGCACTTTATTGCTTTACGATGGAACATAAACTCACGTATGTATATATACAGCCTTGGCCAAAAGTACCCGCATTCGGGAAGGTATTCTTCACCGTAAGCTAACAGGAGTTAGAAATACCTTACAATTAATTAAAAACGTTTGCCCAATCCTTCTCTGTAAAGTGTTAGTTCTTTATAGCCCATTCCAAACGAGATTTTTATTTTTTTCTGAAAGCCAAGGCTTCTTTCTAGCTTTACAGCCTTTGAAGTCAGCTTCATTAAGTCTTCTTTTGGTCGTTCTGGCACTGATCGGTCTCCCGATTTCCTCGGATAAACTGGCAGCGAGCTCGGAGGAAGTTTTCTTTCGATTTTTAAGTAACTCTCGAATTAAATTTTGATCCTCACGGTCCGATGTTATCCGTTTTCTACCTGTTCTTGTTCGATTCGAATGTGATTCTGTATCCGGCCACTTATCGGCCCGTTTCTTCCAATTTATCTACCAGGAAAAATTTCGTCGAGGTGAGCACGTACTTCTCGTCGAAAATGAGGTGAAGCCCCATCGTGCATAAACCACATCGTTGCTCTAAGGTTTAAGTTCACATTCTCGAAAAGTTCCGGTAGATCAGTTCGTAGAAAATGTAAGCATTGGAGACCATCTAAACGGTTCGGCAAGACGAACGGGCCGATTAAATTGCCGTTTAGAATATCTGCCCAAACGTTAACAGAAAGCCGTTGTTGGAAATGGCCGCGACGAATTGCGTAAGGGTTTTACTCAGCCCACAAATGCATGTTGCGAAAATTGCACAATCCATCTCTGGTAAAACTAGCTTCGTCGGTAAACAGGACATTATGAACAAAATTCGCATTTGCCTGTTGTTTATGCAGTAACCAACGACAAAATCGTATGCGTAGAGCATGGTCGGCTGGTACCAAAGCCTGAACTCTTTGAATATGGTATGGATGTAATTGTTGTTCGTGAAGAATGCGCCAAACAACGGAGGACGATAAACGCGTTTGTCTTGAGATATCACGTACACTTAACGAAGGATGTTCCTCGATAAGTTGTAGTATTTCTTCTTCTCTGTTTAGGATGTGTTGTGGACGCTGCCGTCCTCCACCTCTTCCGCGACGTGCCCTTAAAGTTCCAGTATCCCTCGCCTCGTTGCACAACAGAGAGAAATGTGGTACTGGTTGGCAAATGTCGGTTTGGAAAATGCTATACATACAGACGCCTTGCAGCTAATGCGTTTTGCCCACTTTCACCGTACACTAGAATCATGTCAACAATCTCACTATTTGTAAATTCTGCCATTTTTGTCAGTAAGTTTCCGTGCAATCACCTCAACGTACATCCTCAAACTACCCGGCCCGGCCGGCGATGACTAACAATAAATTACATCGCTCATATTCTTCGTAAACGTCATAAACTTAAACCAGAGACGTTCAAACGGTTGACCCGTTCAACAAAATTATTTATTTTTAATTTAATAACACTTTGTTCAACAAAAAAATGGTTCATTCTATTCATTTTCATGCAAACTTTCATTGTTTAATTTATTTTCATAAAGTTACGAAACAGTCTGTATATATATCAGAAACAAGCAGGTTTTTAAACAAAAAGCGATGCGCTCTTGTAGTAGGTCAGTTTTTTTTTCATTTTTGAGCTAATAACAAATAATTTTACGGAGTTGGATGACTTTTATACTTTACGTTCCGTAATATAAATAATAAAGTATGATTTAAAAGGACCAATAAATATGTATACTTAAAAGCAGTAGTAAATATGAATGATAGGTTTGCAAATGGTTTAAAAACGTAGCAGGAAATCCGTTAGATGTCACAGAAGAAGCATTTCACCATTTGCTTCTTGTAGCTTAATTAGGTCATACAATTCCAGCAGGAACAATAAACACATTCACAGCTATTTCCTTTATTACATCGTAAACTGTCTATCACTTGAATTTAGAGTCTGTTACGGTGCATTGTGATTTATACCGATTCGCTTTACTTTTACCGGAAGTAATCCTTTCTCCAAAGTCGGTTAGGACCAACCTAGAATCATTCCGTTTGGCGTTGCATTAATCAAACCGCGCGAAAAATTTATGTGCACATTAAGCGGAATAAAATTTTAACAGCTGAATAAAACGTATTTTTTACAGGACACATTAAAATGCGAAGTTTATGGCGGCCGAAAATATTGACGTTTAATAAGCTAGATCGGTCGGGCCCGGAGCACGAGGAAACACATGTTTCGCCGGTTAAGTGTGTTTTTATAACTTTATTTTACATATTTTCGCTATTTTTTTTTTCTAAACTCGTGAATCGCCGTACAGAACCGAACGGCAACGAATTACCAAACACAACGCGCGCCGTAAATAAGAGAGCGTTGCCTTAAATTTATTTATTTATATTTATCTGGAATCGATGACGCTACTAAATCCGGAAATATTAAAGTCAGAATTAACGAATAAAAAGCGTAAGTAATAACGCTGATGAGCAACAAAATGGAAAGAATGTCCACGTTTGAAACGTAATAATAAAATTGAAACGAGTTTTCAAAACGCTTGTTAGCAGCCGGAGATTTCAATGGGTGCATGGAAGGCATACCTCTTGAATTATTCTGTTTTTATTAATCGTAGTAATAGGAAACTTAAACCTCCGCTTTTATCTACCTATAGAATATGCATGTGAATCTCAACGTATTTCGTAGTCGGCCGACGTAACTCGTTAGCCCTTTAACGGAATTTTTTTATAAGAACTTCCTGTTTCCGGCAGGTACTTCAACCATTGATCTAATATGGAACGCCTTAATTTACATGTGAATTGTTTGGATGATTCATAACGACAGGTATACTAACAATTATTAACGATTTCATACCACATTTTTTAAATAAATTACGCCACTCTATAGCTCTATACAGATATTGGCAGGTGTATGTCATTCACGATAGTTACTACTGTGAATATAATATCAATAATTACATTTTACTTTTTGCATTTCTGCTTTCAAGAATTAGGTTATTAGGTGTAATTAAAGCACAATGCGACACAGTATTTTGAGATAAAATCTACGAAATGCAACACAAAACGTGCTGTAATTATTAGCAACTATATCATTCACATTTATAATAATCTTTCAGCGCATTTATATAAAGAAAAATAAACTTAATAGAGTTGTTCACGAGCATTGGATTATTAAAGTCCAAGTGTGTTTAAAACACGACAGTGAGACACTGTTTTTTTATTTTTGTTGTTCTGCGGCACTATAATTATCAACAAAACCTTTCGTATTTGTAACGTCATATTTGCAGTAAATAATTACAATAATTGCGTTTCGCTTTTTGAGTTGTCCGTTAAATATCGGCTCATTAAAAATATGTGTAGTTAAAAAGCACAATGCTTTCGTTATTTTCAGATAAAATCGACAAAATGCTGCACGAACGGATAATGTTTAGAGTGATTTAGAAAAAGTACGATTAAGAAATTTGAAAGCGCGTGTTAGCCTCCTTCCGTTCTTGATGACCTTGTTTTGCGACAGTGATTTGCTTTTAATTTTTTTTTTGTAATGTACTCTTTTGTGTTTGCTAGAGAAAATACTTATTCTGTGAAAAAATCTTAAATTTAAACACGTCGGCCTCAATTTACTTTTCTAGTCACAGCCTCAAGTAAAGAAAAAGCTTTGTTTCTGTCTTAACATAATTTTTGTGAAGTCAATTATTCTCTGGACAGCTTTTATAACGCTTAGAATATCGACATTTCGCTGTCATATTGATTAATTAATGAAATAATTAAGATAAAAGATAAATAAAATTGGAACGATTTAAAAAAAAATCCATATTTATAACAAACACAATTAAAATTGTACGTTCACTGGACATATTTCAGATACACTACGGTGTTAAATTGGATATATCCTATTACTTCACACAATATAAATTGCGTACTGTGAAAAGTACGCTCAATTATTTTAATTCAGATTTTTTTTTTTCGACTACATCGTATAGTTTCTAGTATATGATTTGGATACCTTCTTTTTACGTAATAAATAAAAGTCAAGGATAATGGGTCAGGATTAATAATCGTTCAGTCAATTCAGGCAAAGTTTCAGATGTTTGGTTAAGCGAACTTGTTCGTGCATTCAAATTCAACTCTACCAGTTTATGGGGCTATAGAAAAACTACTTAAACGTTTAGAGAACGCTGAACTCTCAAGAGAACAGTAAAAATTCCCAGGTACCTATAATTAGAAAGCAAAATCGTATATAAATCTGGGTGTACGTATGGCATCTGTTCCTTTGATTCACTTTTTCTTCCGTTGATGTACCTAATGAACGCGCAGTGATAGTAATTTGGCCGTAAAACATTTCATTATAAGCTTAAAAACTGATTAATATTATTATCAGGGCAGTTCCATCTAAATTAGGCGCAGGAAATTCAATACCAAACGGACCTGTCCGTAGTAGTAAATACGCAGAAAGTGAGAATAAACTCACAATTCAAAAAAGGATAATTGAATGTTTCCCAGTCATAGCGGTAAAAAATCTCTGTTAGCTGCGATATCTTACTGTGCCTTAATTACTCTCCGGCAAAAAGAAAGTCATTATGCGGTCGCCGTTAGAATGAAGCCATTTACCAAACACCGGTGCAAGTAATATGTTACACCTGCAATGTAGTCTTTTTTTTCGAAGAAATTAATTATTGGAGCTTCTTGCTATTAAGAGAAGAGGCCTGGCTTCGTCTCGTTGTTTGCTGTTTTTACACCGCAGAACAGTACATGTCCGTCGGTTTTGTTTTGCCAGAGTGAAACCGCGAAATCAATTCGATTATGGACGGTATTGGATTGGAAATGGTTCATAGTGAAAATTGCGGTTTTTACGGCACCTCCGTCCGACCACCGGACTCATCCATCGATGAAATTTTAAATTACACGAAAATCAATAATACTGTTATGTTTGAAATTAACTTTTAATTTTCTGGCAGAAAAAACGGTGATTCGAGTTCTAGTTTTCGTTCGGACGTTAATGAGCAGAGCATTTTACGGAGAGCTAAATCAAAAGTAGGCTAAACTTAAGAAAACAGTAAATAATATCATCGTTGCTTACCATTATTTTGCTTCTGCCTTCGTTCCTTATCCCTTTAAATTTATCTGCTTTCTTGAATTTCCCTCTTTTTGTTGTGGATATACAGTGTGTAATCGAATAAATTTCGCTTACTGTAACCACTATAATTTGCAACTTAGCATAAAGAGGTTCTTGTAAAAACACATTTAAAAATCAGAAATTACTTATGTTTTATGATGTATATATTTTAGAAGAGTTGCTTTTTGTGTTTAAATATTTTAGAGATTTTCAAAGTCATGATTATAATACACGTAATTATAATTACTTATTACCTCCCATACATAAATCGTACTTATTTCATAAAGGTCATCTTTTTAATAGCCTACCACAACTTATTAAAAAAGAATGTAATTATAATAAAAATCACAGTAATCACAGACAGAAAAAGAGAAGGAGCAGAGTGCTCGCTGCGGAGGGTCCATGTCCTAGTCAGGGACTATAAACAAGAGGTCATCACTGGCTTAGTTCGGGTACTCATCTAAGTCAAAACGAGCAATTTAGAGTGAAAACTTCGTAACTATCCTCTTAAATTTCGGAAGAGATTGAGTCCTGACCTTGATTGGTAGAATACACAAGAAAAGGATTGCAAAATAGTTAGTGCTGTTTCTAGCCCTATAAATTCGGTGATAGGGGGCATAGATATTTGCGTTGGACCTGTGTAGTAATTATGTAGCTCACTAATACTGGTACAATCCTCGTGGCCCTTGAAATTATTCAAGGCACTTCAGAATAAAGAGTGTAGGGAAAGTCAAAACTCCGGTGGAGATAAACAAGGGTCTGCCGGGTTCCCGAAACGCTTTCCTGCAAATAATACGAATAACTTTACGTTGAAGGCCGAATATACTTTTAGCCGAAGCAGCATAACCCCAGATTAATAATCCGTATAGGGTTAATCCAAATAATGCATGATAAATGTGTATAAGGTAATCTTTATGACCTTTTGTTGAAGGATTTCTAAAAAGATAAATGAGAGAAGTAACTTCCTCGCAACATAACCACAGTGTTGTTGCCATGTGAGAGTTTGTTCTAAGTAAATCCCTAGTAATTCAGTAGGGTGTAGATGTAGGGTTTATAACTTCGACCGTCTTACGAGTCGAGAGTATCATCTGTTGGGTTTTAAAGTCATTTAGTTTCAGCTGATTCGCTTGAAACCACTCCGAACATTTATTTTTAGCTTCAGAAGTAGCAAGTAAGATTAGGACCACCAATGGTTATGGTTGTATCATCAGCATACATCATTAAATTGGGATTCTGTACTTAGTTGTCAAAATCATTAATGTATATCAGGGAAAGCTTGGGTCCCTGGAAAACGCCCTGTTTAATCGGGCACAGATCAAACGTATTGGAATCTATTCCTAAGATATGATTCCAGGAGATTTGTAAAACTTGTGGAAAATTTGTAGATTACAAGTTTATCAAGAAGAACGCCATGTGAGACACAATCAAAAGCGCGACGCAGAAAAGCGTACTAATGCCTTGATATAAGCTATGAAGTCAACAAGAGCAAGGGTCGTAGACTTGTCTGCTCTGAAGCCGTACTGTTGACAACAGAAGAGGTTATTAAGTTCATTGTGAAGTATTATTTTGTTGTAAACTATCTTCGAAAATCTTTCCCATGACAGGAATAATGCTAATGGGTCTATAGTTTGCTATGTCACATCTATTTCCATTCTTAAATATAGCTATCACCCGGGATAACTTGAAGGCCTTAGAAAAAATATCTATCTCTTATGGCATGGTTAAATAATTTCGCTAAAGGAATAATAATATTTGTTATATGTTTGAAATACAGAAAATGATAAGGGATGTAGCGAAGGAGGAAAAGATGAAGGGGAAACGGACAAGAGTAGGTTATAAGAAACTAATGATCCATGGAACGGCATGGATATGGGATAATAAAAGGAATGGTCTGGAAAAATCGAGTCAAAAAACTCACAAGCAAAATAAATAACGAGACAAAGGAGACGACAAGGCAAAGAAATGGTAGACGAAACGGAAATTTTGATAAAATATGGAATGTACATACGTAGTTTGCAAGGGAAAGAAATAGAACTGACAGAAGAATTTGAAAATGCAGGGCTGAGAATTTTAATAATTACGTAAACAAAGAAAAAAGGGAGTGGATTAATACAAATTGGCAACGAACATGTTCTGATATCTAGCGGAGTAGAAACTAAGAAACGCGCCGCGGCTGGTGTAGGATGCTTGATGCACAGAAAATTAGCAAATAGGGTAAATAACTGGGAAGCAAGAAGCAGTAGAATTTAAGGAACCGGGCGGAGCCATAAAGACGGCGATAGGAGTGTACGGACCAAGCAAAAACGAAAAATCAGAAAACAAAGACAAAATTTGGGAAGAATTAACAAAAGTAAGAGAAGAAGCCAAGGGCAAAGTGTATATAGCAGGCGATTTCAATAGGAAAGATAATTTATATGCAGCAACAATTGGGAAATACGGAGAAAATGCAAGAAACAATAATGGCAAAAGACTGCTAGAATTCTGCCAAATAAATAATTTCATTGTAACTAATACGTTTTACCAGCACAGAGACATTCACACATTCACAAAGATAGAACCAAGCAGAAAGGAGAAGTCAGTGATAGAATACATATTAGTAGAAAACGAACAAAGGAAATCCATCACAGACGTCAGAGTAAGAAGACGCCCAGAAATAGGGAGCGATCATTACACGCTAGCTGCAAATACCAAGGAAGAAATAAGGTCAGCAGAGAAAAAACAGAAGGAGAAGGAAAAGAAAATAGAGATAGAAACCATTAGGAGATACAAGCTAACTGATGAAAATATAAAGGCAAAATTGGGAAGAATAGTAAACGAAGAAATAGAAAAAGTAACAGATAATCTGCAAGGAGCTGTGGACCATCTTTAAAGGAATTGTGAAGGAAGCAGCCAAGCAAGTGTGTGGTGTTTACAGAAGAGATTGCAACAAAAAACAAACTGCATGCTGGAAGCAATAAATCAAAAACGAAGTTAAAATAAAGAAAAATAAATGGAAAGAGTATTTAACAAACAAAGGAAAAGTATGAAGAATATAAGCAACAGAGGAGAATTGTTAAAAATATGTTTAAAAAGGCAAAAGAAACAACTTGGAAAGAATTTGGCGAAAATTAGAAGAAGATAGTAAAAGTAACTAAAAGCTTTTTTTATAAAACACCGAGACAGCTCAGAACGAATACAACGAAACATGCAATAATAAAAACAAAAACGGAGAGACACTTACAAAGGAAGAGGAAGTGATGGCAAGATGGAGAGAGCATTTCCAGGACTTATTAGGTGCAAAAGAAGAAGGTGAAACACAGAAGAAAGAAAATGCCACGGAGGACGGCCACGAGGAAGAAGAAAATGCAATATCAGAAGAAGAACTGACACAGACTGACAGAGAGGAGCACAACTTCTGCTAAGGATTTTGAATAAGGGATGGAAGAACGAAATAATACCAAGAGAATGGGAAATAGGATTAATAGTTCCAATTTTTAAGAGTGGAGATCCGAAAGACTGTAACAACTATAGAGGAATAACACTTTCAAGCATGGTAATGAAGGTATACGAATTAATAATAGATGATAAATTAAGGGCTATCACAAAGCGGCTTTAGAAAAGGAAGAAGTATTCAGGATCATATTTTTACAATTAAACAAATAATTGACAAAACGATACTAAAGCGAGAAGAAGCTTACTTCGCCTTTATTGATCTGGAGAAGGCTTTCGATAAAGTACCACGGGAAATCGTCTGGAAAATACTAGCAGAGCGAGCAGTAAGCAGTAAACTAATAAGAGTAATAAGAAGCCTATACAAGAGAACCTCAAATTGTGTTATTACCAAAAATAGAGTATCTGGAAAACAAGACGTGGAAATTAATAAAAGAACGAAGAAAGCAATTAAAACCTTTTACGCAATAAATAAGAGTTTCATTAATAAAAATATCAAGGAAAACAAAACTGCAGGTATACAACACAATATATAAACCTATACTTACTTTTGGTTGCGAATCGTGGACTTTAACAAAACAACAACGTAGTAAACTCCAAGCAGTGAAAATGAAATACCTTAGAAGAGTACTGGGTGTAGTAACCAAAGAACATAGATTTAGAAATGACCAAATAAGAAACCAATTAGGAGTCAACTCTACCAAAGAATTTATCCAACAGCGACAACTGGGTTGGTGGGGACACCTGGTAAGAATGAAGGAAACCCGAACAGTGAAAAAAGTGTGGAAGGCCAAGATACAAATGAGAAGAGGAAGAGGTAGACCGAGGGAAACGTGGGATGAAGCAATAAAGAAAATTGTAGAACGAAAAGGAACAACATGGAAGGACGCTAAATTAACGGCAATAAACAAGAAAGAGTATTCCCGACACCGTGAGCTCGGTATAAGGGAACATATATATATATACATTTGACGCTTTTGCTACTCATATAATAACAGGCAAGACTAGAACTGTTTTCCATTTTGTCGATAAGCTCACGGACTTCATTAAAAGAAACCTCGTGGAGCTCCAGGAATAAGGCAGCTTTGAGGACTTTTTAGCTAACTCCTTTGCATTTATATTGACACGTCATCCAATTGTCTGTCTTTATCTAAAGCCGATGGACGTCTGGCTTTAGGTTTATCTCGTACATGTCCAAGATCGCGAAATTGTTCTAAATTCGATTCATCGTTGACTGCGACATTGGAGGACGGTTTAGGCGAGTTTTATTGAACAAAAAGCGAACTCCTTCATGCGTCCGAATTCTACCTCTAAATCCAATCATCATCAAAATTTCGATTCTTTCGGCTTCAGTAAGTCTCATTTTTGCTGTCTAATCGTTAAACAAGTAATACACACTCCACCACGTAAGGTTTTTATCACTTATTGCTAGAGCTGTACGAATACCTCCTCGAATATTGAGAGATTCATTGCAATACATTTTTGTTGAATATCTCAATTATTTATCAACCGATTTTGAAAACGTTTCATTTATTGTAGTCAGCATAAAAATGCTATTAAATGAAGTAACAGAAGGAGTACTTTCTGTTTGTATTTTTAAAGTTGGGGTTGCTAGGATTTAGGGGTTGAGTGATGGGAGGTTGAGAATTAAATATTTTGTTTTATTGATGTAAATTGTAAATTCTTTTATGAGCAGCAGTTATAAACTGTGGTAACCATATGTATTAATTCGCTTATAATTAATTAATATATTGGATATTTAGAAGTTTCTTCCGTTATCGAATTGCTTATGAATGACATCGTCCAGGTGAGTTTTACGATGGGGTGCAGACGGACTTACATCTCACGAACAAGCAGAGGTTTTCAAACAATAGTCGATACGATCTTGTGTTAGGTCAGTTTTGAGCAATTAGACCACTGACATTTGCTGAACTAATTGAATGCTAATAAAGGAAACTTATTCGATTATATCCTGTACATACGTATGCCTGCATTCACAATAAAAGCAAATTTTATTTTGCAGTCCATAAAACAATCCTCTGGAAACCTTCTCATGTATTTTAAAGCCCCCGCAAGCTCATGCTAACATCCTTTCGAATCTTTCATGTAAAACTCAATTTCATGCAAATTCTTCCGTGTAGAACGTGTCTGTTAATCCACGTTTTCTTATGTAACCAGACATCAAAACTTTCTTTTTCGACATTGTTGTTCCCGAAGAACGAAATAATAACGAAAATTTTAATTGCTAAATAAATAATTGATCGTTGATTATAAAACGTAAAGCGTAAAGTAAATAACTTCTGGATTATTTGTGAAATCAATTTCCTGTGCCCCGTAAAGATGCAAATTGAATCGTAATTGAAATAACGCAACGACGTTCAGTTGATACCCGGTAATGTGATTGTCAGTTGCATAATTAAATGAGTGGATGGTTTTAGCACTCGTCGGCGATCGTTGCAACGAAGCTCGAAATTGATTGCTACTGTTAATTTCGTCGTAACAGGTATGCTCTGAAATCAACGTGAAAACACCTGCCGTTTCCTAGCACATGGCACAACTGTTACATCCGTTTTCAACTGAATTCTCCATTGGGTAGGGAAATATCTGCGCACCACTGCGAGGAGGAACACATTGTGAATGTGAAAGTGTATAATAATTCCGATGCTATTACTTCTGCCAGAATTATCATGTATTTCCCAGGCAATACCTGTATGAATACGAGACACTTAATCTGAGAACTGTATTGTTGTTTCTTTTAAAGCACAAGGTTAGCGTTTGCTGGTACCGAAGCGATGTATGAATGAGTTAATTATGTTACTGATTACCATATTCACGCTACACGAATATTTCATATAACTGTACTCGCAAACCGATACATAAATTAATTAAAGTTGTTGCTTTCGCTCATATTTATTTACTACCGTCATTGTGTTTAATTCAACCTGCAAGTTAACCCAAGTGCTATCGACCAGTTAAGGAAAGAATAAACGAGCACATTTAAGACGTTTATTAATTAGTGAGGCGAGTTTCATGGCGAGAAAAAGGCAAGTGCATGGATTGTATATGAGCTTAGCCTTCGCATATTTCAAGTTCTTTGCAAACTTTTGTTCAATTGTAGTGAAAGAATTCCGAAATGTGTACGATTCGATCCATATGTGCGTTTTCTCGTCTTTAACAATTTTTAAATCAAATTCACACTCATATTGTTCTCATTTAAACTTGCTGTACTACTGAAGATATGTTTAAATTAATTTACAATAATTCTTGTTATTTGAAAAAGTGCACCGTGTAAAAAACATTCTTTTAGAATCGTACCATATATTTGGCATCTGTTATTAAAAGATAATTATCAAGCAAAGAAGTAAATGAATGAAATTATATGCTTGTGTTTGTTGGGAACGTTCATAATTTTACGTTTAAGTGTACCTTGATACTACCCATTAATTTCTAAAAAAAAAAATTCAACAATTCTTTTCCTTTTAAAGGACTACAGAATAAATGACATCTGTAACGTGAGAATTTTAGATTTAATTTACGAAGGATAACTGTTATTATTTGACCGCAGATGACACAGGCGAATTCTAAGTATACAATAAGACTTTAGCTGGCACAAAATATACCTTCAACTAGTTATACCGGTAATACGTATAAAATAACAAAGTATATCTAAAAAGGCATCATTAATATAAATTATAAGTGTTTCTCTTTTTAATGTAACTGTCACATATATAATTTAACGTGTTATTAAATAGCCTACGCTAGATATTGTAAGTCTATGATAAATCCATAAATAATTTATTAGAACGTATTTTTACGCCTAGAAAAGCCTAATCATTAAAGGTATTCATTAGACAATATCCTCACAGTCTAAGGACCTAGTTGACTGTCAGTGGCTCCGGCGATCGCTGAAATGTTAGTTTACGGTGCTCACGCGATTTTTAATTGACCATAAATCTTGATATGCTCTCTCAAAACTAGGTTAAAGCAAAAACACCGGACTAGTTGCATAGTTAAACCAACCAAGTGGAAATGTTTTGGCATCCAAAACAGACTTCTTTGAATTCTTCGTCGGCCACTTCCTAATTTGCATGAAATTTATTGGGCAGATAGAGGCGAAAGAACCTCATCATCATAAAAACTGTGGTAGGTGTGTGTGTATATTCAATATTGGACGATGAGAATGATGATATAATACTATAATTTATTATGGTGAGAACATAAAATTTATTTTCTTCCAATTAATCACCTACGAAAGTCATAAAAAATTAAACCATAAAACCATTATCTTTTAGACAATCCTCAAAGGATTTTCTTTATTTTTTTATTCTATTTACCACGTTTATGGTAATTTCTCTATAGAAAACGTTTATATTACGTAATAATAAAATGTACAAAATAGCAATTTGAAGAGCTCTTTCGAAATTATATAATTTCTAAATTAGTTTGTCCATTCACTATTTTTAGCGTTAAATTTAATCTAAAGTCGATTTCATACACTATAGGTGAATGTACACGTATGTATTTTGAACCAATTTTTTGCACTTTTTACAATTACTTTCTAAATTAAATTTGATATTGTATCAGCTCACAACTTTTACTTCCTCATTGCCTCCTGACACTTCAGTTTTGACGAGAAGCAAAACTAATTTTTTCCTCCGCCTAACCTTGCGCGACCAAAAGCAATCAATTAATTACCCCTCGTCATAAAAAACTAAACAAACCGTGGACATGGACTGTGAGGAAATCGCTTCCTATTCGTAACATTTAGAGGTCAGACTCTGTGTGAGTCACACACGTTTAATTTATTCAAGAAAGCATGATTCGGTTGAAACAATAGTACGCGTCGAAACACGTAAAGGCTAATTGTTGTTGTGAAAACGATGCTGCAAAGAGGATGTCCGATTGGAGAAATCGAAATAATCTTGATCTTGCTGCCCAAAAAGCATGTAAACAGGTTTTGTGTAGAAGTAGAAAGTCTTTATAACTAGTTTCTTTTCACGCACTAGATTCTATGATTTTCCGTTAACTGATTCAGCTTAACGGAAAATAAAACACCTCTCAACAATTGAATAATTGTACTGAAATATGCAATTGTATATTGTCTCTCAATGCTGGTTTATAGGGAATATTTTTTATTGCTCTAACAAAAAAAGGTAGAAGTATGGCTCCAAAAAGTTAGCAAGTTAGTAAAAGAGAACTGCTTGTACCGAAGTACTGCTCTTGTTTTTAATAACATTTCTGTCTACCTTAGAAATTATGCCTCTACGTTTGGAAACAGAATGTTGGATTGGTAACGATTTGTTTCAAGAGGAAGTCGCTAAGCAGCTGAATGTATCGCAAAATATCGTAAGTCGAGCATGGAATCGCTACTTAGCAACTGGATGTTCAATGTACACCCATGGTGGAGGTCGAGAACGAGCCACAAGACCGCTTGATAGTCCTAACTGCAACAAGAAATCGAACACCCACGGCCTCAAGAATTAACAGCTTCTTCAGGCAAGCTACTGAAAGAGTGATTTCTTGTCAAACTGTCGGAAGAAGGTTGCATGCACGTAATTTACGGGGAAGAAGACACATCCACGGTTGATGGCGGATCATCGTGCATGCAGATATCGTTGGGCGATAGAACATTATCATTGGAATTTTCAAAATCGGAAGCATTGCCTCTTTACTGACGAATCGAGATTTCGTTTATACACGTGTGATGGTCGAAAATTGGTGTGGAGAAAAAGAGGACAACGATACAATAATTATTTATGTCTTACCAATATCATTAACAGCTATTAACAACTTCGATACTTCGATAGCTGTGAAACCGCTCTTGCTGCTCCTTTAGATGACATTTTTAATGCACGTGATGGTAACAATATCAGCGTCCTGGTACTACTTGATTTTACTAGGCCTTCGATTGTATTAACCACAGTTTACTTCTAGCAATTCTAAATTTTATCGGGCTGAGCGACTCAGGTGTAAATTTTTTCAGATCATACCTTTCTAATCGTACGCAACAACAATGTGATAGCGTATCCAACGAACGGTCCTTACATGTAGGAGTTCCTCAAGGTAGTATCCTAAGACCTTTGCTTTTTGTTATTTATACCTGTCATCTTTTTAATACTCCACGTAAGAGTAAAATTCACTTATATGCCGATGACACGCAGCTCTACCATTCTTTCCCCAGTTGTAGCCTGGCTCAGGGAGTTGCTGATGTCACGCGTGATCTCGGTGTTGTCTGTACTGCTTCCACTAATCATTGCTTGTCTCTCAATCCCTTGAAATCATCAGTCTTAGTGTTCGGAAAAAATAAAGAATGACCGCGTCTGAGAGATGAGGTAAAAGTAAGCATTAATGGCACAGTTATTCCTGTAATCGAATGCAGTAAAAGTTTAGGGGTATACTTGGATAAAGACTCATGTTACCAAAATGATTCAAAAAGCTTACTGTCATCTTAAAGTTTTATATAGGTGCAAAGATTCCTTAAATTCCAATTTAAAAAAAATGCTATGTGATGCATTAGTTTTAAGTCATTTTAATTACTGTGATACTGTGTATGGGCCATGCTTAGACAAAAGTGACGTACGGAGAATTCAACAAGTTCAAAACTCCTGCCTTCGATTAATATACGGAATCCGGCGTACTGATCATATCTCTCACATCCTAAAATGTATTAAATGGCTCAGCATGTACAATCGACGCCACTTACATTCTAAAATTTTGTCTGAAAGGGTCCCTGTCTACCTGTACAATAGATTGTGTTTCAGAACAGATGTGCACAATATCAATATCAATATCAGAAGTAAGGGATTACTTACCACCCCACTTCACCGCACTGCTCTTTTCCGCAGGTCCTTCTCCTTCAATATTGCACATATTTTTAATAATCTGCCTAATTCTTTAAAATCTTTATCATTGGCTAGTTTTAAATCCCGCATGAAAATCCATCTGATATCCTTACAAAATAATTGTGGTCCTTGAAGTTGTCGAAACTCTCTTATCTTCTCTATTATAAATCTGCACTGATGCTATTGAAAAAACAGTTACCTACCTATCTTTACAACTTTGCAAAACTATTTCTTCCGTCAGCTTCTCAGTTCTTCGTCTTAAAGAAGTATGCAGTTCTTTTTTTGTTAAAATTCCAGATTCAGGAAAAACAACAGCTATCCATAGCTGATCCTGCGCCTTTTGACTGCAGCTTTTCTTTTTATTCTTCTTTTATTTATCTTTTTTTTCTCTTGTCTACATATAAATATATATATTTATTTCTCTATTTTCATTGCGAAATCATATCATACTAACTCTAGTTAAGTTTTTTCTTTCCTCTCTCTTTGAATATGTTTTCCCATGTATAATAATTTTGGCAGTCAATAAAGCTTATTATTATTATACGCGGGCGTAAAATGGAAGAATAAGCTCTAGGGCATTAAGGGTCTTAGACAGGTTAATACAATACAAACACGAAATTGACATTTTTCACTTTATTTATTTTTATTTGCAATGAAAGAACAATTATTAAAAGTACCAGTAATGGAAACACTTTTCCCATCTGTCTGTAAGGTTGCGGTATTTGATATTGAAGACGCTCCAGCTAGAAGTTTCGCGATATTATTTTTGGATACGATAATGTCTTCCACAACACTGCTACTCCTCCAGCCGCCATGTCTCTTTAATGTAGTAATACTAGCCCTTGCATCTGCTAGTAAGGTGGCTGACGTTCTTCGCCAGCAATGACCTGTGTATTGGTCAGCATCTTTCAAATTTAAATATTTTGCTATGGCAGCAGGGATCTTTCCAAATGTATTTTTTCCAACAGCCTGAGCACAGCAGCGGCCGTTTCTATAATTTACAAAGTACCTCCGTAACACTCAGCTTCGTGATCGCAATGATCCACATTTTCTTATCAGCTTCAAAGAACCCATTGCTTCTTCATCAAGAATGGTAAAATACGTTCTTGTCGGTTTTCGTTTCTGGTATGATCACCCCTGTCCTCTATATGATCAATTAACATATTCACTAATTCTTCCCGGCTGCAATTTCCAAACTCCCCAAATAACAGCGCCACTTTCATCATAAGAAACTTTTCGTTTGCTGCTTCCTGAATAAACTTTAGCACTTCCTCTCGAGTTAAAATATTCGATTTTTTTGGTTCGCATCCTTTAGATCCTTGCTTCAATAGGCTACTAACTTGGGGTATTTTCCAATGTCAATATTTTGGTTCTGTTTTCTTGAGCATAGAAAATTTTGCCCAGGGCGAATTTGGAAAAAAAAACTTTCCAGACTGTAAATAAGTGAACAAATTACAATAACGACAATGTTTGACATACCAATTCTTCAAAATATTCCAACAAAACTGTTTCATTAATGAATGCAACACCATTGCCTGTTATCCATTTTCTAAATTTGTCAAATTCCAGTTCGTACAATCCTTTTGACTTTCGGGGTAGTACATTTTCCATTGCTTTCGCAGTTTTTTCCAAAATTTCTGTGGGAATTTCAATAATTTCCTCATCATTCACATTTTGTATTTCGTTTTGCCAGCGTTTTGCGCAAAACAAACTTTTGTTGGTTTATGAAGTTTCCCTAGCTACCAAATTCACAAACCACTCGAAACGATAAACTTCAATAATCATATTACAAGACAGAAACATCATCGTAATGCCCTTAATACCTATTATGTATTAAGGGCGTAATTAAAAGATTATAGCCCGAGAGTAAATTTAAAGCCCGACGCAAAGTCGAGGGCTCTTAAATGCTCGAGAGCTATTATCTACAATTATGCCCGTGGTACATACAACGTTTTATTTTATTTTCGCATTGAACTGGCCAAAATTTATGAATTCGATATTTTTATTTCTTATACGAGTAATGTGCATATGCAGATCATAGTGATGCAGATTGATTGCGTTACTATAGGTTTGTTTACGTTACTATGGGTTTGTTTATTTCTTTGCTTACAAAAGATTAAAAATTTTAAATGAATGAAGGTGAAAACATTTATTCTTCCGAAATTTTGGAAGAATTTGAGGCAGCCCAACTGAAATTGAGTCCTAAAAAGTTAAACGATTTGTACGAGAAAGTGTACCAGAAATTTTGCGAATGGCGATGTGCAAAAAGTGTGAATAGTTGCGATGAAAAATTGGTTATGCCGTATTTATCTCAAATGATAAGTAAATATACAGCGATACTATAATTCATTGACCGCTAATTAATTACTGACTTGTAGTCTAAAGTTTACAAACCGTCATCCCTTTGGTGTACGTATTCTAAGCTCAAGAAGATGATTAAGATGTTGACATATCAAAGATTCTTCTGCTGACCGAATTTATAAAAAGTAATTCTATCGGCGATGAAGCTAAGAAACCATTGGTACTACAACACATTTGGGAAATTGCGTCGGATGACCGCTGATTTTCTAAAGCTACCGAATGCCAATAAATACACGGGGCATTGCTTCCGAAGGAGCGCTGTATTGACGAAACGTGGCGATGACACAAGGACTTTGAAGCAATTGGATGGATGGCGTTCGGATAAGATAGCCGAATTTTACGTAGAAAACTCCTTACAAAACAAAATTCGGATCGGCCAAAGCATTTCTGGTCAATCAGGGATAAGCATACCCCAGAAAAATGGAGGACCTGTTAGCGTAGGAGTTGGTTCAGGCGACTTTAAGATTACAAATCCAAGTAATTACAGTTTCAATTTCTATAAATGTTGTTCTAATACATAATCGTCAATAATGAAGCTTAGATTGTTTGAATTGGTTGTATTTGTTTATAAATTATGCCCGCATTTGAGTGCCAATAAACAAGATTATGGTCCCAAAATAAAATAATGAAAATTGAATGGCATCGACCACTCCTTTTGGCGCAGACTCAGTTTGTGCCTGGGGAGGCATATGTTTTGGTGCCTGCGGGTTTTAATTAATGAAACCATGACTGCGACACTGTTATAGATGCCATTTGCTACTGCAATAGCTGAAGGATCTGTTTTTATTGAAGATAATTAATGGCCTCACCGTGCAAGTATTGTAAATGAGCGAATAGAACATCATGGGATTACGAGAATGAAGAGGCCCCAATGCACACCAGACATGAATTGCATTGAGCATGTTTGGGCCGAGATGTCCAGCCAGCTCCAATAACCCCCCCAAACCTTACAGCAATTGTCTTGAGCGTTGCAAACAATTTGGGAAGTCATACCTCAAGACCAATAATTTGATAATGAGTAATAGAGTAACAGCACTAAGGCGAACCAGAGGTGGACCTACACGGTATTAATTTTCTTTAATTCATCAATGAGAGAACTTTGTAAATTGTTATTTGTCTCCAATTTATACATTTTTCCTTTCTTTTGATTTCTTTAATTGTATCGTAGCATCCATCAATGAATAAACTCATGAATCTGCATTTTTCTTTTAAAATTCTACGTGAAACAAATAAATCATTGTAAAAGTTGGTTTTGGTTACATACCTTCCTTGAGCATCCTCTGTACAGCTGTTTCAGCCCTTATTAAGTAGCAAACCGTCTGTCAATTCTAATGTAATGTTAGGTCCAAAGTAATTAAGTAGCAAACTAGCTGCAATTTGTCAATTCTAATGTAATGTTAGGTCAAAAAGCGATCGCAGGATATCGTGACTTAAACTTTATTGTACGAAGCTTATATTTTTCTTTCTTTTATTTTTAAAATGTAATAGGGAGTTACACAAAACTAGGAAAATTATTTAAACACAAACGAAAGGATTGAGGACAATCATATACAGGCATACATAAAGACAATGAAGATATTTATATCTAGTTTCATGAAAAACGCAAGCAAAAGTTTTGAAATTCCGGTAACCAAGTCGTAAAGTGATGTCGTCATAGGATGTTTCTAAACAATAAAGAGGCATGCAAGAATGTACTCATGACTCACATTACAAAAACTCCAATCATTTATGTTCCTCACAGCAACACGAGGAGAACATTAAACATTTTTTTGTTGGCGCAGAAAGCAAATTTGACTACATTAGTGGGCCCCATCATAAATTACCAACTTTGATTAAAAATTTGACGCCAGAAGCTTTTACTTCCGTTGAACAACAGCCTTGTTAAGTTTCACGGTGCGATAAGATACAGAAAAAAATGTGTTACGAAAAACTTCATTACCTTGTAATTTAACGATTAATGAGCAAATAATATGCGCAGGAAAAACGAAAATTGTCGATTCAAAAGCGCAGATGTTTGTTTGAATTCAAGCCAGGATGTAAGCGTGAAATTACGTGTGGAGGCCATAAAAATAAAATAATCAATTTTTTTAGGCTGGTTTTTATGATCAAATTTTAATTGTTATGTAATTAATTTGTTAAAGTCACATCGATAGCGTTGTAATACGTTGTAAAATTATAATTATCTTCTTGTGAAAGTCAAAAGTATCGAACTGGTTTCGTATTCTCTACTGTCATTATTATTATTATTAGAACCGTACTTCCTCCAATTATCTTGGGGCTACGGAATAATAATTGTGATTTAGAAAAATGCATTACTATCTTATGTTAGCGTAATTACTTATTGAGTAAAAGATCGAACATCCCGGAAATTCGCTAATAGAAATTTCAAAATCGACGACGTGGATGTTCGCGAGCGCAAAGCTCTACAAAACAAGAACGAGGCGTATCTTGACGTCGTATATATAATTACTGCATGTCACTTAACTGCTATTCTTAATTAATATGTCTTAAACACGCGACTAAGCGAACTCACTTAGATCAACCTTACGGCGTTTCAATTTTCAGAACCTCAATCTGTATAGCCTACATACTCATTAGTTTCTTACTCTTCAGTTACTTGTATGTGTGCGACATGCATTATACATGAAAAATGCGTCTGTTAATTGCTGTTGCGATATCAAATAAAACTCCCAGTCCTAGTTTCGCGCTTCAGTTTCTGATTCGATTCGAAACACGTTGCATAAGTGTGTAAAGATCGTCGAATAATGTATTCTGCGTTCACTTAGACACCAGCACTGTAATTACGAGTGGAAAACGCTCGTAAATTTAAATCAATTACGCTATGGTGATTAATGGGCCAATTTTCACTTCCACAACAAAATTATATAATGAACATCAGTCGCAGTAAAAGGAGGATACATTGTTGTAAAATGTTACTTTTGCTCGGGCTCAATTTTCTAGAATTACCGACCAATTTTATTCTTACTTATTTGCTCATGTTATTTTCTATTTGTGAAAAACTTAACTAGATCATTTTTCATTTTAATTTACTTACACCAATTGAATAAGCTTCTGTTAACAATTTACATTAGCTTTAGTACATTAATTATTAGTTATTTTTACCATCATAAATACATGTGTTTGCCATTTATTACTTACAAAAATGAAAGCGAACTTTACGTCAGCACGTTTTCGCTCAATAATTATAAAAAAAAGCAAATGACACTTACGCAATGATTTTAATAATAATAATTTAATAGGCTCGCTTAATATTCAAGCGCATTTACATTTACAAGCATGATATGTCATGCATTAGCGACTACTTTACTGCTACCTTATGACATCGATGAGCGCAACAAATAAAACGAAGCCGTCTCGGCTTCTTCAGCAGAAATATCGCTTTTGCATCGTTAATTTTTTTTTGCGTTACGTCTGATACATATTATTAGCACTCTTAGGCATTGTGTAGGATGGGAAACAGTTACGCAAGCTAAAGCATCTCGTACTGGAGGACAATGCTTGAATACAGATGGAAATTACACGTACTGCATGCCGATAGCACACTTATTGAATTTCATCGACCGAATTTTGCCGGCTTATTCACGTTTGTCTCTAGGCGAACCCGCCCCCCCCAAATTCCTTATTTATAATGATGCTCTCATAAGTGTATGTATAGAAACGTAATGAATGGGAATTTGCTTAACGTATGCTTCAACACGGCATATGTTCCACCATATTATTTTTTGCTTAATAATGATAATCAAGGTAGAGAAATATTTATTCTTTCTGCAGAGTACTTGCTTCAAATTGGAACGTACATCTTCTTCGACCCTCTCATTCATTCGTGGTGGTATTAAGTAAATATGTTTCATTTTTAAATTGTTATAATCAAAGAAGACAATTTTGAAGTTTAAAAATGTTTTCCTTGTCCAGAGCCATTTATCTTTCCCAGTAAATGGAAAATGCTTTAACACAAAAATAGCCTAATGAAGTGGTCGCCAACCTGTCGATCTCGAGCTACCGGTTGCTTGGAAAGGCAATTTTGGTAGCTTACAACATATTTTATACAGGATGTTTCGCAACTTCGTAAAAACAAATAATGGCGTGTTGGACATGAGATGTGTGCATAAATGTATTTAAATAAAAACAGAAATAAAAACAAAATAAAACTTACCCTCGACTGATAACGCATTGACAAATGTTTAGAATCTCTGGCTCAGTGGCGGCTGAGTCAGAATAAGTGTTCAAAATTCCTTCACTTGGCCGTTCGTAAACCCAACTCTGCCCCGCGAAGTAATGATTCACAAGCGTTATGAAACATGTTTTGTTGTCGAACAGAGAGAAATGCGATGTTAATACGATCGTTCAATTCTTAGAACGTGTTGATTTCTTCTTCGTATACCAACGCTTTTACGTGGCACCACAGATAATAATCTAGCGGATTTAGATCAGGTGAACGTGCAATCCCCTGATCGGCCCGTTTCTTCCAGTCCATCTGCCAGGAAAAATTTCGTCGAGGTGAGCACGTACTTCTCGTCGAAAATGAGGTGGAGCCCCATCGTGCATAAACCATATCGTTGCTCTAAGATTTAAATTTACATTCTCGAGAAGTTCCGGTAGATTAGTTTGTAGAAAATTTAAATATTGGATACCATGTAAACGATTCGGCAAGACGAACGGGCCGATTAAATAGCCGTTTAGAATACCTGACCACACGTTAACAGAAAACCATTGTTGGAAATGGCCGCGACGAATTGCGTGAGGATTTTCCTCAGCCCACAAATGCATGTTGCGAAAATTGCACACCTCATCTCTAGTAAAAATAGCTTCGTCGGCAAACAGGACATTATGAACAAAATTCGCATTTGCCTGTTGCTTTTGCAGTAACCAACGACAAAATCGTATGCCTAGAGCATAGTCGGCTGGTAGCAAAGCCTGAACTTTTGAATATGGTACGGATGTAATTATTGTTCGCGAAGAATGCGCCAAACAACGGAGGACGATAAACGCGTTTGTCTTGAGATATCACGTACACTTAACGAAGGATATTCCTCGATAAGTTGTAGTATTTCTTCTTCTCTGGTTAGGATGCGTTGTGGACGTTGGCGTCCTCCACCTCTTCCGCGATGTGCCCTTAAAGTTCCAGTATCCCTCGCTCTTTGCGCACTGGTTTGCAAATATTAGTTTGGAAAATGCCGTACATACAAACGCCTTGCCGCTAATGCGTTTTGCCCACTTTCACCGTACACTAGAATCATGTCAACAATCTCACTGCAATTTTTTTCAGTAAATTTCCATGCAACTACCTCAACGTACACCTTCAAACTACCCGGCCCGGCCGGCGATGTCTAACAATAAATTACTTCACATATTCTTCGTAAACATCATAAACTTAAACCAGAGACGTTCGAACGGTTTATGCGTTCGACAAAATTATTTGTTTTCTCGAAAATTTAATAGCACTTTGTTCAACAAAAAATGGTTCATTCTATTCATTTTCATGCAAAAAAAGAGAATATTGAGAGGCATCATAAAACTGTACGTTCGAATTTTGAAAAATCATTTCCATTACAATCTGCCACAAGAAAGAAATTAAAAAACCAATTAACTAAACAACAGTCAATATTTTTAAAAACAGTCGACGAAAATAAGGCTGCAATTGAAGCATCATAACGTGTGTTCCAGATAATTGCACAGAAGAAGAAACCTTATGAAATCGGGGAAATGATAAAACAGGCATTTTTAGAAGCTGCAGATTTTTTAGAAGTTTAGGAATAAAAACGAGAGAGTTTCGGCTATAAAATCTTTGCAACTTTCTGCTAATACAGTAATGAGGCAATGATATTTTTGTATAGTTAAGAACTGACTTAGATAATTGTGTTTATTTTTCACTGCAACTGGATGAGTCAACAGATGTGATTGACACTTCCCAGATGGCCGTGTTTGTAAGCATGGTTTTTAGTGATTTTATGATAAAAGAAGATCTTTTGAAGTTTATTCCACTGAAAGGACATACTACTGGTCAGGAGTTGTTTTCTCATTTCAAAAATATTATTTCATCTGAGAAAACTCCCATATCAAAAATGGTAGGCTTGACTACCGATGGCGCTCCAGCTATGGTGGGTTGTCATAAGGCTCTGGTGGCGTTATGTCGTGAAGATGAAAGTTTTCCACAATTACTCTGTCACCACTGCATTATCCATCAGCAAGCCTTATGTAGAAACTTTCTAAAACTAAAAACATTGTGGAACTATTTAGTTGTAAAAATTGTGAACAAGATTAGAGCTCAAGCGTTACAAACAAAACCTTGGCCGATGAAATTGACTGTCAGTACGGGGAGCTACTTCTTCACTCTGAAGTCTGATGGTTAAGTAGAGGACGAGCGCTGAAACGTTTCAACGATGTCCTATCTGCCATAGTTCAATTTTTCAAACAACGCGATGAACCGATTCCTGAACTGGAAAATTCAATCTGGCTTGGACATTTTGGTTTTCTTGTGGACATTACCGAACTTCATTTACAGCTTCAGGGGAGGGACAAAGTACTAGCGGAAATGACTTCTGATATAAAAGCATTTATCAGAAAGCTTGAGTTTTGGGAACGAAACCTAATCAACCGCGACACCAGGCATTTTCCCATTCTTTCAGATAAGATGTCTCAAAAACCATTGGAACCCTAAATATCGAGTAGAAATAGTTTCTAACTTGAAGGAAGACTTCAAAAATCGTTTTAAAGATTTCAATGAAATGGCTTTAGTAGCGCAATTTGTTGTTTCACCTTTCATGGAAATTGATATCCAACTTGTGTTATGTAGAACTTTGGCGAAGACATCTCTGCAACAGAAATGGAAGTGATTGCGTTTCAAAATGATTTAGCCTTAAAACCATTAGTCTCGGCAACAACATTTATCTTGCCTGTAGTATGTAAAGAAAAATATTCAGTTCTATGTAGTGTTGCGTTGAAAGTAAAAGCGTTATTTAGTTCAACCCATTTGGGTGAATCTGCTTTCTCCAATATGAAGTTTATTAAGAATAAATACCGCAATCGACTTACAGATGAACATTTGGATAATTGTATTCGAATGGCTGTATCAGACTATACTGTAAATATTAAAAGACTTATCGATGAGTCCTTCTCATTGAACATGAATTTTAAATCAGCACATGTTTTTGTTTAAATTAGTACGTTATACTTTTTCTTACTTTTATTCACTTTTATTAAATCGCATGTAACATCCCATTGTGATGCATAAAAACCTTGTTTATTTTTCAAACACCTACGATTGGAAGGTATAGATTTATTCTGTTTAGTTTTAGTTTATTATTAGTTTAGTATTAGTTCGTAAAATAAATAATGTCGAATAAAACTGTGCATTATTTCATTTAGGTGTGCTTATGTCGCTTAGGACTAGGTAGCTCACTGTTTATTCCAAAATTATCAAAGTAGCTCAACACATTGAAAGGTTAGCGACCACTGGCCCAATGCTTAAACACTATCAAGTTCTAATCTTAGTCGTTTTTTCCAAGAAAAATTGTATTCATGCTTTATCTATTGATAAGTTCATGAAACCCTCATTTTTGATATGCTTCTCCTTTTCGCTTTGCTCTCATAGTGGTCGTCAACCTTCGATAGTATGTATTTCAAAATCTTCCCAGTATAATACTATATAACTCAAAAATAGCCTAATGCTTAAACACGCCATCGAGTTCTATTTTGATTCGTTTTCTCCAAGAAAAATTGTAGTCATTTTGGTTGTTTGGGAAAGATACGAATGGGTTGGAAAAGTTCTTTGAATTTTGTTGTTAACAATACTTCCCAACGCATTTAACCGACGTTTTACTTCCTGCTAACAGTTACTTACTTTATTAATTATTTTCTTGTTTAGTCACAGATATTTTTGTTGTTGTTGTTATCACTGTCAAGTTGATGCAGTTACATTTTGGATTTTCCTCTATTTGTAAAATGACAAAGCAAGTTCGCAAATTAAAACAATGATCGCGGCAAACAAACAATATTATAAGCGGGTACTTGTTAACGCAAATTAAACCGTCATGATTAGCATTATGGGTTTGATACACAATTAATATTCATTTGCGTTTTTGTAATGCGTATTACAATTTAATTAATACAATAAACGTGACTGGAGGTTCCCATTAAAATACTTTCAAGCATTTTCTAACATACCTCACGGTGAAGTATTTCACTATTTGTCGAAAGAACAAGATAAAAAAAAAGGTCGTAATTTAGCGAATAGATTAAAACGGTTGGGTTTTAATAATAATTGCGATCTCGTTTCACATTGGTGGGATGCCTTCGGTAATTGCCACCGATCGATTCGTCACAAATTAAACGCCGAGTGAAGACGACTTGATATGCTAGACGCAATAATATGAATACAAATTGCTTCATTTTTGTCGCCCGAGAATTCCCTGAATTGTAATTGCTCATTCTAGGAACCTTAGGCGCTTATTATTTTTTTTACATACTTAAAACAGTCTGTCTGGGCCCGGCGATGAAGTTTGGAAGTTCAGGTAGGCAAAAGAAGATTTGCTACTTCTTTTTTTTTTTAGTATCAATTCGGGGCAAACTAATAAAAATATTAAGAATGGCAAATTGAACCAAAGAGAAAATAGAGTGGAAATTTTGCAAAAAAAAAACGGGGAATCCTCTATTTCCATAAGAACTTAAAACGTTCCTTATCGATACTTTATGTTAGAATTAATTCTAATTAAGAATAGAGCTCTTAAAGGAAGGGGCTTTGAAGTTATGAATTTAGGCGACATGTGTCATTATGTTACGTAAGAAATCAAAGTCAATCGACTTAATAAAGTTTAATAATAGTAAATGCTGACACTGGATATATCACATGCGCAGGCAAAAGCTCGCTTATGGCGCAGATGACATCACGATCCCCTTCTCTAATTGAATAAGCTCTATCAATATTCGGTTATCTGCATTAGCTATTATTTCCATAATATATTGATAGTATTCTTTAATTTTAACTTTTATAACTTAAAAGATATCATAATAATTTATCAGATAAAATGAATTTTATTGAGATTTCCAAACATATTTTAAATATGCATAAAATAAATGATTATTTTTCCGTAAAATAGTAAAAAATTTTATTCGCAGCGAACGGATTTATGTCAGCGAAGAGCGTTTCATAATAATAAAAAGTTCATATCACAGTCAGTTATTTTTATAACAATCATAAAGTCACAATACACGTTAAGGCATCCATTTAACTTGAAAAAATACGACTAATAAAATAAACGATTCCATACTGCGTCAGATTTATTTACTCTGCGTTTTATTATTATATTTTTATTATGATAATACGGACACATTTCACTTCGATGTTAATTTGCTTCGCTCGATAATATACTGGCGATAATAATTTATCTCGCATGTAGGTCGACTGAAATAATTTGCCATAAAATCTAAGAGTTTTTTTTTCAGTTTTGCGGAATATCATAATTTACACAATTATTCCCATAACAGACGATAAGTGATTCTATTGTTTACCAATCGTTTGCTTTATTAGGAAAAATAAAAGTATAACAAGGACTAGTGAATCCTGAATTCCATTCGGTTTCGCAAGGTACAGAAGATGCGGAATAAAGATTAAAAAGAGAAATTTATTTCACCTCCGATTATAGTACGCCAGCCAGGGCAATAAATTATAACTTATCCAGGTCCACCAACCAAATAATTTATTTAAATTTATGTGGTGCATTAAATTTTCTGCAACAGTCCTGGAGATTGTGCAGGATTTAATGTTGTATTTTATTAACCGAGGGCGCCCACTGTTGTTGAATTGTTTCTATTTTATTCTCACACAAGTTTTTTTCTTTACTTTCTAAAAACCTTACGCTATTTTTTTTTACTATTTTTACACGCTTAGAGTTTAATAAATTCTTTATTTAACACTTTGAAAAATTAACTGTATACATTACAACAATCACATGAATAAATAACCAATAAATCAATATCTCTGAGTTGTTTTATTCATGCGTTTCGAATTAATAATTTATCCTCATTGATTCCCACGAATTATAATATGCAAACAATAACTAAAGCCTATAATTAATGGGTGGCATAAGCTAATTACTAAATTAATTTATGTGCCTGTAGAATTGCATATGTTAGTAACTTACTATATACAGACGCATTCGAAAGCTATCGAAAAGAACCCAGAATTTAAAAAAAAAACATGAAAGTTCAAGTTGTTTTAACGCACGCCTCGTATAGGCGATAATCTAGTAAAATCATAGGAGAAACTCATTATAGTCAAATTAGCTTTACAGGCTCGTAAAATGATCCTTTCACTGACACCTGTATTAAACGCCCCACGTTAGATTTTATAGGATGCATAAGATGTACTGGATTACATAATCGCTAGTACGATTATGCATAAATTTCATAATTTAATGTGATGTTTGTTTCATTTTTGTTGTCGTTAATTGCTATTTACCTTAAGGAGTCGTAACAAATTTTAATTTATTATCTGAAAAGAGCCGTTCGTAATTCGCTTTACGTTTAGCAATCAAGTTTTGCCTGGCTGAAGAAGCCTCCTTTTTCATGAATGGCACAGGGAAAATATCAAGTTTTTCTTTTTATTAATCGTTATGTAAGATTTATTTACCAAAAAGGAATATAATTACTCACAAGTAGAAAAAACAAACCATGAACAATATTCATCATTCATTAACTAATTTGAATGAATAATCTAAGCAATTTGTTGAATTATTTTTTCCAAAGAATTCAAAATATCCATATGTTTATACATACGTACAACACCCATAAAGAAGTGAAAGAACTGTGTAGGAACATCCCATTAAATCGTCTGTAGATGTTAATCTTTACATAATACATCGCCATTAAAGAATGAGGCTAAAGTTCACCAAAGTGTTAATATAATATTTCATGAAAAATGAGTCATTGTTGTTTTCATTTTAAAAGCGTTAAGTTCGATAATAAAAAGCTAAACACTTCGATTAATTATTTACACTTAAATTAGCATTTCGTCTTTTTCCTCCTCTCCTCATCCGACAGAAATGATTCAACATCGCCAGATATGTAAATTAAATTTTAAATTAAATGTTACTGGCGTGTTAATTAAATGCACTCTCTCGCAACAATCGATCAGATGTAACAGAATGAAGACACGTTTCGCGTAGGTGTTGAATTTATGGAATTTGTGCGGTTCGAATGTTTATAACTTCTTAGAACTACCGAAACATACAAGTTTACAAGCGAATCTTACTGATAACTTTCCAGAATCTTAATTACTAGGGCCGACTTAGTTACATTTATCTCTTCCTCTACAGCAGGCATACTGATGATATTTGTTTAACAAACGAAGAACTAACTGTACTGTTAGAAAGGAAATTTCAAGCCTTAATAATTGCTTTTTTAAAGCGCCGCGCCGGAGCTTTAAGGCAACAATTGTAGTTTTATCTTCGGAGTCGTTTTTAATTTCAGATCCTGACGTTGTTAGTTTTATGTTGCTGTTAAATTTATGTCTTGTCGTTTCACTAAAATATGTAATAAGTATAATTATTATAATTTATGTTTACATAAAGAAATTCAAACACACAAAGCCGCTAGTTTACTCCAAACTTCATGTAACTTAATGATACCTACAAATCATAATTTATGTGTGCCCCTGTGGAGTAAAAATTTAAGGATTTAATTTCTTTTATTTTAGCAAATATATCTGTAAGATACTTGTCAATTGTTTTTTTTTATTAAATTTATGTTCACCATTAGTTATTTGCTGACTACTGATTCTAGCAGTGCCTTTTATATTTTCAAAACGGTAAATATGACAAGAAATTACGAGAAATTCTCAACATAATATACGTAGAGTAAAAGACAACCAACAAGAAAAGAAGACACTCCCTGAAGAAGAAAAGTTATGCAAATAATTCATTTTGGGGATTTTTCTTAAACCGTTAATAAGAAAGAATCCTTAATGAATCTCAGTAGTCCTGCGATTGTAGCATAAACACCCAGTATACGAATATTTAATCGTCTTGCTTTTGTTGCACTTAAAAAGATTTTATTGCTTTCTAAAGCGATCCCACATAAAAAATGATCAAGCAGTGAGTAAGAAGCATTTCAAATGGTGTTAATTTGTAAACATTTCGACAATTTATTACGTACTTTTCCACATTCCTTCCTTCTAGTGTTAACCTCTCCAAAGGACGAAAACAAACGTGCCTTTATACTAACACGATTTACGCATTCTTTCGACGCATGTATTGTCAGGCCTCACATGAACAAATTAAATTTCTCGGAATAGTTGCACAATCACTTGCGCCACGGAGCCATCGCCCATCCTGTGAATAAATAATTTGATTAACAGGAAGGGACACGGTTAATTCCTGTGAAATGTCAATGAGAGTCCTAAATTCGCACAATGCCATCACACACCTTTTACGATTACGTTTCGTTATTATTTAATTTATTTCTTCGTGAAGACTTTTTCATCTTGCTCTGGCTATTTTATTAACAAATGGAGACGTCCTTACACGTGTTAGAAAAAAAAAACAATGAAACTTTCCAATCGAGAGGACTGGCAATGCTGCTTGCTACAAATGCCAACTAAGCCATTCACTGATCACGAATTTTCTATATTATTACGACTCAGCTAAGGTTATAATCATTGTGGAAATAATTGCTTTATCGGGAATATACGTTTATGTAATTTTGGTGTGAGTTGCATTGCCTCGCGCTTATCTCAAAATCTTCGCCGAATGATTTATGATGCGTAACGCTTATTCAATTATGTTTCCTTTTACAGGTATTCGGTCTTCCTTTGAAGTGCGATCAAGTCGGAGAAAATTCAGGTAAGTACACAGTCTTTTGCAACAAGATGGATTTTCTTTATGGTCTCAAAAAAAATCTACCGACTTTTGAATTTTATGTTCTGATTATCTAAGTAATGACCAAATAAGATACTTCTGTAAAAAAATAGTTTTTGCGCGTATTCTCGTTTCAAACAATACGGAAGTAACTTACTTTTAATGAGCTGTTCAAATACTATCCAAATATTTAATAAAATATGTAGTGTTTCATCAGTGTGTAATTTAAAAGAAAAACTCAAAATAATTTTAAATACAACAAACCTGCACAATTTTTTTAGTAAAGCTTTTTGGGTAAGTTATACAGGAAATGTCATTTTCGCATTGCTCGCAGCTTTGGTACTGCTGTAAATATTTGACAAATAAGTATGCATATGTATTGAATTGAAATGATCTGTAAAGGCAGGTGAAACCAAATTAAACGATATGAAACTAATGATCTGAAAAGATCAATACTTTGTTACCTAATGACATGCTTGAATACGACGGCTCATGCTGAGAAACAAGTCACGAATGTTTTCCCATTCTTTTAGAAGTGTATAACACAGAGGTCGCTTAATGAAAGTGGTGCGATAGCACGACCTCCAACACGTCCTCATAGAATATCTGAAACATTCTGCTTTTTTTTTCAAAAAAAGAAATATATCAGCAAACGAATCAAAACAGAATGTTTAGACGTAATTTTCCATTACTAAATATACAGGGTGCGTCATTGGTGTGGATTTCTTCAGTTAATTACGCCGCACAACAAAATTGATCGTTTCATCTATCGTACGAGTTGCTTATGTTGATTTTGAATAAACAGAAACATCCTCAGTTTGTCACTGTTATCTCAAAGTAAGGAAACATCGAAATAAAACGTTTTTGGAAGTTATTTCAATATTTCTATCAACTACATTTCATTTAGTTAGTTTCTGTCAGTCTAGCGATATGGCGTTGACTCAGAGGTGTGTGAATAATCCAGAATATTTTTGTTTGATTTATGCTGAATACATGTTTGAAGCAAACCGTCTCAAGATATCGCAGTTATTTTAAGTACTTTGGATTTCCCATAGAGATATAAAACAAGACCTGATGTCCTAATTTAGTATGTAAAATTTATGTTGAATCTTTGCGCTTATGGGCAACTAAAGAAAATAAGCTTTTTTAAATTCCTTACGCCAGTGATAAGGCGTGAACCATCTAACCACCATGACGATTGCTATTTTTGTGTTGCGGATGTTTAATCGGAAAAATCGTTCACAGTGGACCTATCCTAACGTACCATCAGTGTCAAGACCAGCTCTAAATATAAATAAAGGTTCCGTACCTCTACCATCAACTCCTAAGGGACTGGAAGACGAAGATTGTAGTAAGGACATAGAGCCACTTGAAAAAGAAGACAGTGACTTCGATCCGGAAGATTACCTAAATTCACCAAAACCATTCAACCAAAACGAGCTTAGTGGCTTAATTAAGAGACCTTAATCTCTTAAAAAGTGCGCCTGAATTACTAGCTTCACGATTGAAAAGAGAAATCTGTTGACAAGTGACACAAAAGTTTCATATTACCGCACTAGAGAAAAAGATTTACTTCCTTTTTCTTCTGAAGAGGATGATTTCGTATTTTGCAGTGATATTCCAAATCTGATGACTGCAATGGGTTTAGAAGAGTATGATCCTAAGGACTGGCGCCTTTTTATAGATTCTTCCAAGCGCAGTTTTAAATGTGTTCTTCTAAATAAGGGTAATAAGCTTAGTTCTTTACCCATTGCTATTCCACCAAAGTAAAGGAACAATATCCTACTATATCCTTGGTCCTGAACAAAATTAAGTACGAAGAACATAAATGGTTGATATGTGTTGACTTGAAAATGGTCAACTTACTTTTGGGTCAACAAAGTGGATACACAAAATATCCATGTTTATCTTCTTATGATATGGTAAGGCTAAGAATGAACATTGGACTAGGAAAGACTGGCCTGTCAGAGAAGCTTTGATTCCTCTTAATCATAATGTTGTTAACGTTCCGTTAGTAGCAAGAGATCGCATTATATTGCCTCCATATCAAGCTAGGATTAATGAAATAATATGTCAAGGCTTTGAATAAAATTGAGGAATGTTTCAAATATATTTCAGGGATATTTCCATGTTTAAGTTCTGAGAAACTGAAAGCTGGTATCTTTGATGGTCCACAGATCAGGAAACTTTTAAAAGATTCGAATTTTACAATTTCTATGAACAATGTTAAGAAACGCTTGGAATTTCTCCGCTTTAGTAATCAATTACTTTCTCGGAAATAATGAAACAGAAAACTATTCCCAGCTGGTTATTTTGGAGTTCCAGTTGTGACTCACCTAGCTAGAGGTACCTTTATTTAAGAAATAGTGGATGTATATCACCTCTGATGGTTGTTAGGCAGTTTAGGTACAGAAAAGGAAAGCTTACTTCTTCCTAACATATCACCCTGTAGTTCCAAAGCTACAAAAATACTGTTACGTGACCCTCTGGGAGTTCATATTGTGGCCCTCCTAACTTGAGGTATCATCTTTGATGGCCGTTGGGCAATTTAGGGGCAGAAAAAAGAAGTCCACCTCTTTTTAACACATCAACATGTAGTTTAAAACCTTATACTATAATGTAAGTGTCTTTGGGGGTTCGACGTAGCTCACCTCTAGGTACCTATGTTTAAGAGAAAACGCATGTATATCACCTCTGATGACGTTAGGCAGCAGTTTAGGGGCAGAAATGGAAAGTTTACTTCTTCCTAATATATCATTCTGTAGTTCCAAAGCTTCAAGAATACTGTTACGCGACTCTTTGGAAGTTGGATTTGTGGTTCAGCTAATTCGAGGTACCTTTACTTAAAAAAAAAAAAGAATCCATATCACTTCTGATGGCCCTTAGGTAATTTAGGGGCAGAAAAGGAAAACTTACTTCTTCCTAATATATTACCCTGTAGTTCCAAAGCTTGAAAAATACTGTTATGCGACTCTTTGGGAATTCGAGTTATGGCTCACCTAGCTTGAGGTATTTTTATTTAAGAAAAAAATGAATCCATATCACTTCTGATGGCCGTTGGGCAGTTTAGGGGCAGAAAAGTAAACCTTACTTCTTGCCCTGTAGTTCCAAAGCTTCAAAAATACTGTTACAAGAATCTTTTGGAGTTCGAGGGATCAGCCAGCTCGAGATAGATCTGTGATAACCGTTTAGGGGCTATTGGACAACTTAGGGGCACAATACAACACATCATCATGTAGGTTAAAATCTTAAACAATATTGTAAGTCCCTTTGAGGGTTCGTGTTGTGGGTCACCTAACTCGGTGTCACCTCTGATGGCAATTGGGCAATTTAGGGGCAAAAGACGAAAGCTTATTTCTTAATATATCATCCTGTAGAAACATTGTTACGCGACTTTTTGGGAGTTCGACTCGTGGCTTATCTAATGCCGAAGTACTTTCATTTAAGAAAAAATGGGGCAAAAAAGAAATTCCTATTTCTTCCTAACATATCACCCTGCAGTTTCAGAGCTTAAAAATATCGTTCTTTGTCGCTTTGAGGGTTCGAATTGTGAGTTGTGAGCTTAGCTCGAAGCACCTTGCATTTAAGAAAGAATGAAGTTTTATCGCCTCTGACGGCGGTTGGGTAGTTTGGGGA
This sequence comes from Serrognathus titanus, assembly GCA_039766575.1. NCBI lineage: Eukaryota > Metazoa > Arthropoda > Insecta > Coleoptera > Lucanidae > Serrognathus > Serrognathus titanus. The sequence continues at coordinate 8,465,928 of CM077912.1, forward strand.
CTTATTGATGGGCATCCCTTTAGAGGTTCCAATTGTCGGTCGTCATTAGCCTAGCTCGAGGGTACTTCGTTACATCATTTCCAATGGCTTTTGGGTAACTTAAGGGCAGAAAAGAAAATCCCTACTTTTGCCTATCACACGCCTCGTAGTTTCAGAACTTCAAAAAAATTGTTGGAGTCATTTTGGGAGCTCGAGTTCTGAGTCAATGCTCACCTAATTCGAGGTACTTTTGCTTAAGAGAAAACGGAGATACACCACCTCTGGTCTAGTAGTTTAAGATCAGAAAAAAAGCCTAGTTTCTCAGCCTTTATTTAGCTCCCAGTTCGTTTTGGAGATTCGCTTTACCACTTTCTATACATGACATGTTAACTAACGACCAACAGCTTGGTTGCAATATGAGCATAAAGGTTCACTTTCTCCATAAACATCTAGACCGTTTTCCTGAAAATTTAGATGATTTAAGCGAGGAACAGGGAGAAAGTTTCCATTAGGACATTCGGACTATGGAAGAACGCTATCAAGGCCGTTGGAATCTCATATGATGGCTGATTATCAAGATATTTTTCTTTATAATTAATAGTTAAGGAGCTATTGAAGAAATGCGTTCCAATGCACGCTGTATACATACATAGTTTTCTTTGCATATAAAATAAAAGCGGTTCTTTTCACAACCACGATATTTCTTCACGTGCAATGCAATAATGATACTATAATAAAGTTTTATTAATCACATTATTGCAAAAACAATAAATTACCGAACATGCAAATGCATTTCTTATGCAATGCCGAGCGTTTACATTGTTTTTTTTTTTTTAATAATAATTCTGCGAATGCAAACGATACACGCGACCAGTTTATTTTAATTGAGCCATAGAAAATCTTTACGATTTCTATTCGTCTTCCCGTGACTTTTACTTGCGCATTAATTTTAAATTTACATTTAAATTTATAAGGGTACTTGATTTTATATTGTTGCATAATCTTTAATTTTCATAACTTTCACAGCAAGAAACTGCACACTTGGGTAATTAACAAGGCTTTGACTTTTTCGAATAAGAAAAGTTTCTTTTGAGAATTACACCGCAAAAAGCTAAGAGAAATTTCAATTTTTGAACACCTCATGATTAACTTCATTAGTATTGAATTAGTATGATTGAACAAGCCTCATTAATCTTAACGTATTTCAGGAAAAATCAAGAATCAATTTTTTGAATGGGACACAGCAGTTGACTGGTGAGTAATTCAAATTATGGCAACATTGAGTTTATTAGATCTTATGCATTCAGGACGGTTTATGAGGAGTAGCTCGAGCAGCCAATCTTATGATATTAAATGTCTTTACAGACAGCTTTAATTATCGGTTATTTGAGCGGTAAAACGACGTTTTTCAACGTCGCGTGACCAACAACTCCCGTCTTACCTTGAAATACATACCAAGTTGCAAGAAAACGTCATATAGATTTGCTTCTTTCAGCGTTCGACGTGTTGCAAGTGCTATCATTATGGCATATTTGTAATAACTGCGCGGCTGCATCGCTTATTACGTCTGATTGGCTTTTTTCAGCCTGCACTATACCTCTCTTTAAATAGAGCCCGCGTAAACGGAATCGCTGATTACCATGGTTTTCTGCGAATATATTTGCAATTTCCTTTGTCTTTCTCGGTACGAACGATGAATGGATGTTAATTTCTACAGAGACGCCTTGATCGCTGTGGAAAGAGGCGATGGGAAATATGCTGAATAATGTTATTAAAATATTCTCACTCGGTCTCAGTTTTTACCTTTCCTGGATTTTGAATTTCATAAATTTCTATTGGTTTATGGAAATACGATACGTGAGTAAAATTTGAAAGCTATTTTGTAAGTAGCAGATTTACGATTCGTGAAGTAAAAAAAAATTAAGACACAACGTAACAGTTAGTTGTTAGAATAAGAAACACGAAATCAGAGCTTAGAGTTATCAGTATCAAGCAAGTCAATTGATACAACATTAAAACTTTCCTACACTTCAATTATTAAAATAGTGACTTGCTCACCTTTGGCAATGTCAAATTTAAAATAATTATGTTTTGAACGTTATTAAAATTCTTCCACCTGCAACAAATGCATTTTTAATTGTTTTTGACCTGCCAATTAAGAAAACGCTTTTGCTTTTTTCACGTTATTTAAACAAGACGTTTTTTTTGGGTCCTGCATTTATCTGTTTTTAAGATCTTTAATTAGTATGTCAATCTATATGGTGTCCTTCGAAAATATTATTCAAATAAGATTCTGCAAACCTAAATCTAACTGGGTTTCTTGGTCATTCCTTTCCTGTTCACACACACGCACCTTACTATAGTAATATTGTTCTCGTCACAAATTTTTACGGCTCGCGAAAGAACATTATAAAGTACAGTTATTATTATCATAAGTTGTAACGAGTTAGGTGCAACAACACGGTGAAATCCGTGGGAATAATTCGTTTGAATTATTTTTAAGTCCGCTTCCTTTTCATCCTGCTACGTACGCACACGTATTTTCGTATGTAATTTACTTTTTCATCGGCTCAATTTTCACCGTCGCTTTACACGTTTATTATCTGTAATTATTATTTGGAACGTCTGTTAGGCTTTATTTAATGGCGGAGCTTAATTAAGTGCTTTTTACTATTCATTCCGATTAGAATATTTCCATTTAGCAGATAAGAGATGCGGCAGTAGCCGAACACTATAGATATTAGCATTAATTAATTACGGACGAGTGAATAAACATTTTTATATATCTGCCAATTAAAGTCAGGATCGTAAGTATAACGTATATTTTTAAATTTTAAATGCCTGCCAGATCGAAATATATTATTCAGAAATATGTATTCATTATGTTTTTTTTTTCTTTTTTGGCCTCTTGAAGGTCATACGTTTTACTATTTGTATTTGCATAAGTATATGTTATATTTTTCTTTTAAGCTACGCCACATTTATGTAATCTTCCTTCAGTTTGAACAAAAAAAATTACTCACACACTTTATTTAGGTTTATATTTCGAATGCTTAGATAATTCTGGAATGTATTTAATTTTGCAAATATTTATCAATTTTTTTTCTAAAGTAGGTACTCACTCAATCTTTAAAATGAGGTTAACTTAATCATTAACGTAAAATGACAACTATATAAATCACTTGAAAAAATTTAAATATTTTTCCTGGTTTGCCAGTTTTTCGATGGCAGATGATGCATAACTCATTTTGTACCTTAACTTGCAGAACTGTACATTTAGTATTTTTGTCGCCGACAGAATATAAATTATGTAATATAAATTATAAAGCGTTATGAAGCAAAATATAACGAGGAACTCCAACAGGAAATGTTCTCTTAGAGACAATGAAAACTTCCAGAACGAACACGAGTTGATTTGTTGCTAATTGAGTTGTTGCGCTGCACTACAGGACTAAGCATTATTTCAGAAAGATTTGCATACGGACTTTACACACGGTTCAAAGGAAGTCAATAGAATTTATAGCCGTTGTCCTCTTTTTTTTCTGTTATGGGCACGTGGCTAACGCGCTTGGCCGCCTACGATGGAGTTCAGGCACCCGGAGCAATCACGCAAAAGGCATCTACGATCTTTATCTGATATTTTTAATACGTGGCAGAAATATTTACTTCTCTAGGATTTACACTCGAACTTATCTGCAATTGCCAATGGCTTACATTATTTAGCGAAACTGGTTAATAATAATAACTTCTTGGGCTTTATGTTTTGTTACACGCCGATCGTGTGTAATAAGGCATTAAAGTTTTACAACATATACACCATTTATAGTTAAATTAACATATTTATCAGAATAATTGCTTATATATTTATATATTTAATTCACAATGTCTTTTCTAAATTATCAATTTCACGTGCATGATAATTTTCATTACAATCTTCAACAATATATCGGTAATTTCTCTTACACTTTTGACGTGTTTATGGATAAAGCATGTTTCGATAAATAATGTTTCATGTTCAAGAAATACTTAAGTGAAATTTCATCACGCTTCACATCCAATTGCTTGGCTTAAAAAAAGGAAGAGAGAGATGTGGAACATATTCTGTAAACGTTTAACCTAATTACCACGTAGCTTTTAAGAAAACTAGGCGTTTACAAGCATGCAATCTGAGATGTGTCAGGGACGTTTAGAACATTGCCCTGTCTTAATTGCAAAAACACGACCTCAAAGATACAGGACGTTCACTCATATTGTTCACGTAAAAATTTGGCACGTTTTATGGCCACATCTAAAATTTCCGATCAGTTCTGATCTTTAATATAAACTAGTTAGAATCACGTTTGTTTTAGTTTTTAATGGAAGACGAAATTAAGTTAATATTCAGAAATTCAGATTAACTCAAATGAAATTTAAATTTTCTAATTTTCATTTATTAAACTATTCCTTAATTTAATAGCAGTCATCTTATAATACCTCAATGACAGAATCAACCATCTTATAAAACAGCTTCGCCAAATCAACAATCGACATATAATACAGGATCAACCAGTAAATATTTAATCTTATAACACTGCCCAATTAATTAAATCTTACAAGAGTGGCTCTGTAAACCAGTTGTCAAGGTTTCAAGGGACCTGCACCAATTCAACAACGCAACTACAATTATAAGTCAACTTTTGTTTTTCAAATGAAATTTCATATTTGAAAAAAAAAAGAATAGTTGACATAGCAGTTGACACTAAAACAAAGTGAAATTCTTATCAATTTGTATCATTTTATATGATTTCTTGCTCATTCAAATCGGATTACAAAAATTAAGTTATACCTCGATGCGTTTTTTTAATCTCACACCCAGTATATAAAAAAGATTGTGTTAATTCTTCAAATGATTTATGATACTCCAATATTTCTTTCTAGTACCAGAAATCTGTGAATGCTTTGTCTCAGGCCGTGATGAGTCCGCCAGTTACAAATACTTCTGTACCTCCACCTTTACCTAAAGAAGCTAAACCTCCATTACCACCAGAAGAACCTCCTCAAACACCAATCAAAGGTTACAGTACCGGCATAACAGTACCCACACATAATTACAACACAGTTCCACCAAATCAAACCTTCAAACCAACCGTGCAGGGTCAGCAAATCTCTTATAAAAGTGGTCCGTCCAACCAACAACCCGGTTATCAAACAGGACCCTTAACTCCACAGGTTTCATATAACACAGCACCACCTAATCAACACCAGCTCTCCTACAATACCTCACCACAGAATCAACAGCTATCTTATAAGACAGCTCCGCCGAATCAACAATCGACATTTAATATAGGATCGAGCTGTCAGTATAATCCAGAACCACAAAATCAATCTTATAACACTGCCCCATTAAATAAACCTTACAAGAGTGGCCCTGTAAACCAGTTGTCAGGTTTCAAGGGACCTGCACCGAATCAACCACGCAACTACAATTATAATACACAGAACCGAAATCAGAACTGGCATAAACCAAATCAAGGAAATCTTAATAATCCAAAGACCCTACCAAATTCGATGAGTTTAAACATACAGAAACCTGGGTTAAATCAAAATGTACCAGAAAAGAGACCCTTCAATCAATCCGATTTTCAAGATCCTAAAAGAAATAAACCAGATGATGTTAATAAATCTAATCAGTTTCTCTCAATTCCACTTAATGAAATCAATCCAGCTTTACAAATAACTAATAATTTATCAGAAACTGAAAAGAAGTTTATAAAACAGTTTACTGAATGGGAGGCTCAGTTCAATAGGTGGAAAGAACAAAATATGAATCATCCAGGCGAGGACCAATATAGAGAACATGAAAAAAAGTGGGAGACGTGGAGGATTCAATGATTAGAGAGAAGGGAACAAATGAGAAGAAAAAGGCTTGGTTTGCCTGGAAGTTCTCCCCATTCTGATGGTAAAAGCCCACCAGATGTATTAAAACAAACAATTACAACTAATACAAACCAGACTTAAGATGAATCGATTACACCTAATTTAACAAAACCTCCTCCAAATTGAACAATGAGCCTCTGGAGTTTAGAAAAGCAGCTTCTCGTATAGGACAAACTACTGAAGAAAAGCAGATTGTTATAGGAAACTCCGTTAAAAATGTGTCAGACTATAACAAGGATGAAACAGAGAAGGGAGAAGTTAATAATGATGAAACTAGTTTCCTAAAAATGATGTCTTCTGATGGAATACCCGGATTAGATCTGGTAAAAGATGCAAAAGACGATGTTAAAGGAGAAAATGATCAAGTCATAGATTTGGATGTAATTAAAGGCCCAGACTTGGAGGCCTTATCAAAAGGTATAAATAATATATTAGGGGATCATAAATTACTTAGTATGCTATCAATGGTAACACAGAACCAAAATTTTCAATCCTCTTCTGTGGTTGATACTACATCAAAAATTCAAACTGATGATCCAAACGGACAGCACGATTCTTCCTCTCAATTTGACTCAAATCAGGGCGTCTTTAACAAACAACAGAAGAACAATGATGAAGCTCAGAAGGGTTTTAGAGGTAGTTTTAATGGAGATCGAGAATCTTTTAATAGAAATGTAGATCGGTTTGAGCCTCCAAGTCGTTTCGAAGAACTGCAAAATAGACTTGGTGGACCAAATATCAACGATGATTTCTCAAATTCTGATAGGTACAAAGATTTCAATTTTGGGCAGCAGAGCAACTTTAGAGGACCAAACAAAATTCAGCATTTTAGAGGACCCAGGACTTTTAGAGGAAAAAGTGTTAGGGGACCTGGCAATTTTAGAGGACCAGATTTCAGAAAACTCAACGATTTGAGAGATGTTGACAATTATAGAGGACCTGAGAATTTCAGAGAGTCGGATAATTAGAAGGAAACTGGTGATTTTAGTGTAAACTGATAAATTCAGGGGTTTTGACCATTTTAAACACCCAGATTAATTCCAAGGACTTGTTAACTTCTGAGAGCCCGATAACTTTGGAGGAAATGATAATTTCAGAAGCCCGACTAATTAAAAAAGAATTGTATACGCATTTTTTAAACTTTCACTTTGAATTGCATGTCGAGAAGTAGTTAATAAGCTTTCACTGTTCATCAATCGTATTTTATTTCAATGGAAATAACCTGGCAAATTGATTTCACGACCTCATCAATCATTAAAAAAAATATGATGGATGTGAAATGTATTTTACTGATGTTGTTTTGATAGACACCGACCGATTAAAATTAAAACATTATCATTTTGAGCTTATAGCTTTCGGCTTATGAGCTTTTGTTTTCCCAATAGTAGGTGATGTCATTTTGAATTTAGCAACATTCATTAATTGTCAATTTTCAACAAGATGATGCTACATGCCATTGAGTCCTTTGTAGAGAGAGTAAAGACGTGTAACCCGAATTGTTCTCTTTATAAAGGGTTTTAGTTTCTTTGATTTATTCATCATTTGCCTTTCAAATGATCGCTTTACTCACTCTCTATGCTTCTTGCTGTCGTGATTTTGGACTTTTCCTAAAAACCCTTGATTCGTTTTTCGGACCGTCGCCATCGCATGATAACTTACTTCGAGTTAAATAAAATAGAAATGAAATATGTAAGTCTGGACGAAGAGACTATTTCCGAATCTAGAAAAATTTTCTAATTTTGATTTTATTTTGGCTTGTTTGGAACCGACTCTCTCTCTCTCTCTAAAGGATTTAATTTTAATAACTGACCTTTGCTTTCGCCCATTCCAAACAAGAATTAGATTAAAGATTAAGATATTATTAATTACCCGAGTTTTTCTCGTGTGTCATTTAGCTGGAAATGGTTTGCTTTCGCATAAGAAATTAACCGTACCAATTAAATAATATCAAAGATTTTTTTCAACCAATTAAAATACGAAAGTGTAGAAACGAGCAGTATAACATATTAGGCACAATTAAAACCATATTATTAATTGGGCTAACGATTGACAAAACAGATAAGTTTATTATTGCGTTTGATAACTTCCACAGATTAATTTAAGCTGTCAGCGTAACTGGTAAGCCTTAATTACTTAATTAATTAATACATTTCCTGACGTACGTACACATAAAAGTCAAGTAATTGAACGTTCTATTTGCATGTTTATTTGTAGTCGATTAATCGTCGATCATTTTACGATGTAGATGGATAGATATAAAATAATTTCTGCTTCTGTAAGTTGATAGTGCGAGCCAAGGAAACGCGTAATGTTACGTGTATGACCAGCCAGGCAGTTTCACGTGGAGCCCGTAATGATAAATTAAAATCACATTTAGACGGCGGACGCCTTTATACTTTTAAGCACAAAGAAAAAAAAAGGATTAAATGCTTAAGTTCCGCTCGGCACGTATGTTGTACTTTTGCTCTGTATTTTACGAAGCGCTTCGTTTAGTGAAGACGCGGAGGTCTGCTCTTCTTTCTTTCATCGTTCAGATTCGCAACAGTGTTTCGGGTTTTTAAACGTTAGCTTCTGTAGTGGTTTAAATTACAGGCGAAGTTTTATTTGTCGTGATTTTTTAGACGTTGATTACACGCCACTTTTTTCGTGGAAACTACCTGCGTTCGCTTTTGTTTCTTTTATTTGCGGGAAATATTAAATTATACGGGTAGGTATTACTTTCTGACAGCTAGAATTACGCAGTCTGGGTTCATATTTTAAATAAGCTTAATGTTGCTGGAAGTGCAGCGTTTTTGTTTTTGGTTGGTTATCGACTACTACTATGCGTCAATTAAAAACTGGTTTTTCCTTTGGTAAATTAAAAACGAACCGCCAGCTACTGATAAACAAATATTAACTCGATATTAAATTAATTACGTACCTAGAATTTTCTTTTAATAATTTATGTATTACCAGTTAATACAAATGCTAATGAGAAAAAAAACTGTAAAACCTAAGCAAGTGTGCTTCATTTCTATCCCTCAGACACGCAAGTTATTTATTCATTTAATAAGATATATGTAACTTTAATTAAACATTTTTTTATTTGTAACAGTGAAACATAATTAATTAATTAATTATAATTATAATAATATAATATTCACAAGTGTATAAATGACTACCTTGAAATTAATTTTTATATTTTTTATTTTTTTACTCTCGCTCTTGCTAAAGTATTTTTTTTGTAAATAATTTATTGTTGTATTACATTAACGTAGGCTATTAACAATACAAAATTTTAATCAAATTTTAGTTTGAATTTCCACTTCTTGTATAGTTAAGTATTTTATACAGGGTGAGTGTTAATTAATCCGAAAAAAGAAGCGATTATCCAAGATTATGGGAAAAATTCTCGGTCACTGCGTAAGAAATACGACGCCACGGTTTATAAATGTGGCAGTATAATAGGCCTATAAAAGCCTTTTATTGACTACTCGCTTGTCACAGTAGTAAAATCTTTGGCCTACATTTCGCACAGAAACAGAGCAATAAAACTTATTATATACAGCAGCTTTAAACGTATAAGCTGCGTATACATGTCCGCGCCGAACGTGTAATCGAACAGGAAATGCAACAATTCGTCAAATATGTACGGTTTTCACGAATTGTTCTAGAGTAGCGCGCAAGCCATCGCCGCGAACCAAAGAGAGGCAGTTTTTCGACGAACACAAAAGAACATAGCGTTATCCTTTGTTTTGAATAATCTAGTTCAGGTGATTTGCATGCATTAGTCAAGTAAATTTTCGTATTTCACGGCATCGGTCGTTAACCTAAAAATGAAGTTGACGTAAAATCCACTTAAAGGTCAAGTATACGATACCACGCCGCCGTATCATAAAACTATAAAAAAACTTTATGAGGGTATTTATTTCGTTCATTTAACCAGGAGCACATCGTCGTTTTGGGGCTAAAGTAGAAAGAATTTTTTTAACATTCCCCATACTCTCAGACATCACTAATTTTAGTGGTTTCGTTTTGCCGTCTTAACTAACAGTCACCTTATGTAAGACTACGATTTCAAACAAAAGCTAAATTCGAATCAATAATTATTTCTCCTTTTTTTTATACTGGGTGGCAACTACCTTACTAAATTTCGTGAATAAAGCGCCTGCAGCACTTTCCTGATATCAGAATTCCATAAATCGATTACGTTAATCATTATGTAACGTTTTGGAGTCAATAACAGAAATGTGTTGGTCCAACCATTATGTAAAACTTCAACTGCACCTAATATCGCTAATGAACTTTGCTATTTGAATAAGTGTACACACTTAGGCCGTTATCGTTTTACGCAGGAAATCGCCATCTCGATAATCATTGTAGTTTGAAGAACTTTCAACAGTAATTAAAGACAGGCTTCCACGGTGGTAACCGTGAGTCAATTAGTTTACGTTTTGTTCCCGGCATTACAATGCCGACGCTAGCAAATGTCACAGGAACCCGGGATAACGCACAAAACTCCTCCTCCTGCAGGGCCAACTTAGAAATTAACTATCATTAGCATTCCCCAGCTAGGATAACCATAGCCCGCTGTAGGTGGTGCAATGGGAACCAAGGGATAGCGCACGAGGTTACCTCTTCACAGTCTACTGGGGGATAACCACCCAGTAGGTTTCAGGAATATAACCACTAGATTTAATAGACTGGAATTCCCCGGCTAGAATAACCATAGCCCGGTGTAGGTGGTGCAATGAGAACCAAGGGATAACGCACGAGGTTCCCTCTTCACAATCTACTGGGGGATAACTACCCTGTAGGTTTGAGGAATGCCACGTAACGACCCGCCCAGACAAAACGGATTATCAGACCATTAGCTAACTTTAATCAAAGACTGCACTGACTTTTAGCTATCTAATTGGCAGATTGATACCGACTGTTCATTTAGTGATATTATTTTTACAGAATCGTTAAAGTTTATGTGAATAATTGACTCTGCACTAACCTGAATTTTAATTCTTCGTCCACCGCACTACACAAGTCCTCACCACCGAAGTTAACACTACTCTGCCTCTCGGAATCTTATTTTTTAATATTCCTTGCCACTTACGTAACTGAGGATTTTAACAAGTTTTGACTAAAAATTCTTGAGCCTTGAATCATTTTAAATCTGGGACAATGTCGCTCTAATTACACAACGTGTGAACTAAATAGTTGTTTTTTTATATATATTCAAAGAAACCCAACACCAGTAAACAAAATGAAATAAATTTTAAGTTTGAAATTTATGTAACTTCACACTTATTATACAGGATTAGGCAAAAGTCCCGGAACGATCAAATATCGTTGTAATTTGCGAAGCGAATTCCACATTCAAAAATGTAGGGTTGTATTAAAAAATAATAATAATAATAATAAGTTAAATTAATTTCCAGTTAAACCGGAAGCTAGATCGACTACGAATTCTCTATATTTGATAATACATTTGTGAAAAACTATTTTGCATACAACAAAGGTATTCTTTTGCCTAACCATGTACCGTGCCTTCAATTAAATTCCTCATTAAAGCAAGCTGTGTTTGTTTGAAAAAGCAGTTGTCAGTAACTGTCAGTTACGTTACTGATCATGACATCAAATAAAAACACAACATTAAAGTTTAAAGTAGATGCTCAAAGTGTTGTCCTTCGGCTTGAATACATAAGCGTACTCTGCGTTTCATGTTTTCAAACCCATTTGCTAAGTGTTCGGGGGTTATGTTAGCACACACATCTGTAATGCCCACACGAAGTTCTTCGATTGTGTGACGCGTAGTTCTAAAAACTATGTTCTTCATGTGCGAAAAAATGAAGCAGTCCATAATTGTGAGATCTGGAGACCTAGCAGGAAAATTCACAATCCGCTAATCGAAAAACTGCTGCAGGAAAGCCACTGTTTGATGAGCTGTGTGGGCCGTAGCATTGTCTTGCTGAAGAAACTCTTCCGTATCATTATCATGTAGTTGATTAACGAAAGGTTGCAATAACTCATTTCGGTATCTTTCAGCAGTTACTGAGTTGTTAAAAAATATTGGTCCGATGATACACCTTCTTGACACTGCTAGCCAAACACCAATTTTTAATGGAAGTAATGGAGTTTCCACAAATTCATGGGGATTTTCTGCTGATCATTTTCTGTTTATTTAAATACCCTGAAAGATGAAACCAGACCTCATCGAAAAAGAATTCTTGTCGTTGTTGTTTAAGTTATCAAGAAACCACTGACAATATTCTGTTCTTCTGCGAAAATCTAGTGGCCTGAGTTCGTGAGCTGCTTGAATCTTTGTAATGGAGGGTCTTTGGGAGTGAAAGGATGACGTCTTCCCGTGATTGACCCTTCTTACTTTGGTAGCAAAAGTTTGTGAAATGTAGACCAATTTTATATTTTTTTCTTTTGTTAACGCTGCCACCGCAAGAATTAGAGTAGAGGGTTCCGGTCCCGCGATATATTTCGCAATGACTTTGAGTTTCGGAGGAGGGTTCTTTCGGGCGCTGGAACTGTTCAAGCGCATTTTCGTTCGACAATTTACTCTATCTCTACCAAATGAAAGTCAACTTAGGGCTCAAAGAATCGTATATTGAAATAATTTTGAAAAAGACAGTAGAGTCGCTAATCGGCCCTTATTAAATAGGATCTACAGACAATAATAATGAAGAAAAAAAAAACAGAATGATAAGCGAAATCTATAAATATGTGAAACAAATTCACCTTTTTAAGTAAGATGCTCGAAGGGGAGAATTCAACAGCAGAGAACCTCGCTTCAGCCTTCTTGGAGTTTTGTCTGCTTGGAAGGGGAGACTTCTAAGCAACTTTCACCAGGGATTTTCACAAAATAATTCACTGACGGATTTTGATTCATTTTTCTTTCGGTAACGACCCGGTGAACATTAATTAATTTTCGAAATCCCTATATTCCGCGGGATCGTTTAGGTAAACAAACCCCTCCCGAGAGGTGGCTTGAGTTGCCTGCATCAAGGTGCAAATTGGTCCAATTTCGACCGTCCTTATTTTTTTCTGCGTGGGCGTCAACTACTTTTTCAAGCGCGAGATTTGCTGACCAAAGATTTATTTATTTTAGCGATATTTGAATGGCTCTTAAGAGGATGTTAGACTAACTCGCTTGGGAACTTGTTTACGTTAAGACTAAGTTGGAAATTCCTTTGTTCGATTCGAGCAATAACCAATTTAATTTGATTGGATTTAGGATGAAAATTTTCGGCTGCTTACATCTTGTATGGATATAGCTTTAGGTCCTTTTTTTAAGAATAGCGTGACATGTTCCCACTGACAACTGAACTTCTTCTGAAAGTTTCGCTATAGATTTCTTGGGAGAGTTTTCCATTCGATCCCGAACATCTTCAATGCAGCCTGCGGTCCTTACCTTAGGTGCTCCGCTCCCTGTTTTGCGACCAAGTGATCCCGTTTCACGAAATTAATGAACACAAGCATGGATATGTTTAACTAGCTGTTCATAAGTAACTGCGAGATTAGGAAACTGTTGTCGAAAATTCTGTACACACTGATTAATTGAATAAACTAACTGTTCATTTTCTAATGTAACGGTTTGAAAATCACTTTCAACAATAAATATTTCGTGCCGTAATTCTAACATTCTGTAAATGAAAATAGAAAGTGTCAATTTGACATTTGTTTAATTAAATAATTGAACAACTATCAGTGCTGCAAATCTTAGAAGGAAAAACAATGAAATCGTAGCTCACTTTAAAGAGGAATTTAATTGAAGGCACGGTATATGTGCAGTATCTCTATCTCTTTCCCTTGTTTTCTTATAAGGGCATAAAAAACTGTACAAACTTTAAAGAGACCATTTCGTGTCTGAATTTATTATTTACACCTTCCTCTTTATATCACGTAAATTCAAGTTTTAGTGCAAGTATGATGCACAAGTACTTCTTGTATCGGCATAAAACGAGGAAACTTGTTTAATTAAATCCGCATAGTTCGCATAGGTATTAACCGCACGACGTACGGTTTTCAAGTCAATTCTTAACATTTCTTCTTTTCCAGGAACTTGTCATGGTTCATCTTTACTACGAACCAAAATGTACAGATAGATGACAGCCTTATTCAATACCACCCGAGGTCGCATTTAAATAAATGCACATAATATAATAAAATATAAAATGTAAATAATAAGATGATAAGATATAATGTTCATAAAACAGTAAAAAGAAAAAACTAATTAATAATTATCGTATGGTATAGTGACGTATATAAAAAAAACAAACACAAATGAGATGAAAAGACGTGCTATAATTATATATGTGGCAAAGAATGGCCCAGAATAAGGAAGACTGGAAATAAACCGGTGAGGCCTACATCCAAAAATGGAAAAGCTAGAAAATGGGCTACGAAGAAGAGAAAGAATATTTACTGTTGGTAACAACTTTGAGTAATGTAAGGAAACAAGTTTCAAGCAAAGGTAAAATACGTCGGTCGGTTACACATATGGTCTCTCCTGCAAACAATAATTTATATCCACACACAAATTCTGAGCTAACAGGGCGGCGCGCAATAAAACACGATAGGAATTGTAATCCTGACGCAAACTGCGAAATAAAGCTCTGAGTGAAACAAAATTTCATCCGCAAACCTCGCCTTATACGTAAAGTTCATGTTATACAATGAGCTAGCGTTAAATTATAAATAAATCGGTAATTTGCTTGTCTACTTGAGAAAAAAGGTCAGTACGATGGAATAAAATATCGAAATGTCAGTGTGGGTTTCTTCGGCACAATTAAAAACCAACTGCAAAATTATCAGCTTCTTTTAGATAATTTTCTCCGAGGCGTAACACTTACGTAACCCATCAAATTTTTATTGTTGTTTACGTTTTCATGGTTTACACCATTCGACACAATCGTAAATTACGAAAGTGCCAGGTAATTTTTGAAATAAAACGTACATAAATTATGAACAAAAAAGGGTCTAACTTTATTTGTAATTATTGTATACGTAACTTAATAATAATATTTATTCTATTTGATAAATAATTAGGTACTAATTAGCTGCGATTAAACCAAAGCGACCGTTCAGAATGCATCGGCGTTTATTTCTCGCTTAAAGTAATAACAAACTTACATACGGGACGTTTTGCAATAATAACACGGTGGATTTGTTGTAATTGTCCGAGGGCAATTACAACACGTTATCCAAATTAGCACTTACGGCTTCTCCTGTAACTTGGCTAAGGTGTTCTGATACGTAAGTAGTAAGTTTATTGATTGTTAATTGTAAATCTGGATAATGATATATTCGTGAATAAGTGAAAGTTAATTTTTTTTCTTAATATACACAACATAACCTCGGGGAATTGGATTATGCAGCAGACATGAAAGAAATACGCTGTCCGCTATTAAATTAAATTAGTATTCAAAGTGATTATTATAATAGCAACATAATAGGAAATATTTATTCGATAATATGTATGCAAATATCGCATTGTAGACGGAAGAATAGAATCAGTTCTTTTGTGTTACAATTTGATTGTGCAGTGCTACCTGTAAATTAATAGATCATTGTCACTTTTTTCTAGTAATTACAAATCGTTACTCAAATGCAATAATTTTTTAACGATCCTATTTATACGTCTTGTAGCGCCACTTTCTGTTAACTCCAGTCTTATTCTGAATAATAAAAAAACGCCGAGTGTATTGACATTAATTCGATTAGTATTCCTTGCTCTCGTAAGCACTTAAATTCGTCGAAGCATTTCTAAATTCTTTCGTAATTTTCGCACACATTCCTTCTTCTGCAGACAACTACCAATGCGGTTAGTCTATTTTCACTCTTCAACAACAAAAAGAAATTCTGTTTCCTTTTATTTATTCCAAGCTTATGATTTAAGACAATCAGGAAAAATATACTTAGTTGCGCCAGTTTACGGTTACTTTAAAGTGCAAATATTTAAATGGTTATTTATTGCTCGTTTAGTACGCTTTTTACTGTTGAATAAAATTTTATTGCAACTACAAATCATTAGTTCTTAACCGTGCGAACTGACATTTACACGTCGTCTTCGGATTTGATTTCATATTTACCTACTTTTAATATGTGTTTGTAGACTTACATTTAACTTATTATTTGTCAATTTACTTTCTAATCACGAATTTATAATCATAAACACAACGGATAATATTTAGTTGTATTTAATCGTAATTCAAAAAATTATTTAATCTAAAAATCATGCAGTCTTCTTTTGTACGATTTTCTTATTTTAACTAATTATATATTTCAAGGATATAATGAAAAAGTAACAGTTACTACTTTAAGTAATCAAGTTAAATTAAGTAAAAAGAATGAAAGACACCTTATATTGTGATTTTTTGGCTTTTTCTTGGGGTCATTTGCATATTCTCTGCTTTAACTATTTACAGGTTTCAAGGTTGTGAACGAAAAAGCAACAAATAATTGGATCAATTTGTCAAAAAAAAAAAAAATATATCGAGATTGTCTTGCAAAAAAACTTCGTCAATTTCCTGCTCTACGTGACGGAACATAAAAGGCCGGTCGCATTAAATAGGAATAACTTTTTTTTAATTAAGATTGACGACAGGCTTGAGCAAAAAATACAAGGCACGAGACAGGCACGCTGAACCACTTTCGTTTGGTGTTATTGCGCTTCAAACTACAGTTACTTTTCAACACTTTCGTGTTGGTCCCTTTTTTGTTTGTGTGCGCAAAATTGCAACGTCAATTATGGAAGTCCTGTATACGTATTTAATAGCCACAAGATCGATCTTTTTTTTTATGATTGCCCCCATGTGCATGATTAATAATGCATATTCAATTACGACCAAGCAAAAACCGCGTCATTATTTTATTTTGTTGGGGAATTTTCATTTAATACGGAGAAGGGTTTGCGTTTCGAAATTTCAGATTAAGGACTGCATTACAAGGCTTATAATCCATAACTAAAGTAAGAAGAAACCAGCCCCCATACCAACTATTAATTATAGTCTGTAAGAACGTTTTAGACCACCCTTTTGCTTGTACAAAATTTGATTGACTAAATACAATACAAAAAATATTTAGGGCAAGTAATTTTTGGATTGCAGATACCAACGGTTTTAAAATTAAACACGTTCTAACGTGTACAAAAAGTTTTCCCATCTAGTATGTTGCTCTCATTTTTCGCATGTTTACGTATGTTCTTTACTTGATTAGTAAACGCTAAATTGACATAACGTCAACAGAAAATCATAACCAATGATTACGATTTATTACGTATTTGGGAAACCAAATAAAATAAAACATTAAAAATAACATTGAACGTGAATTCACAACAGACGATGAAAATGGCCACCGTCTCCTGCGACATCCATTAAACACATTTTCCAAAATGTGGGGAAAATTGTTTGCGTCCTGGGAATTAAAGTATCCTGTTAAATGGAATCAGGCCTCATCGGAAAAGAAAGTTTTGCCCAGCAAATCGTCATTGTCAATATTGTTGAGAAACCAATAACAGTATCTTCGCCTTGATATAGAACGTACCGTAACGGCTTGAATAAAATATTCTTCTATCCTTACAGAAACACAAAAAATCTTGATCCCCCATGATTCCAGAGTACCCAAATTTTATGGTCACCCTAAAATTCACAAACCTGATACAACTTTACGTCCCACAGCAAACGCAATCAACTCACCAACCTATAAAGTCTCCAAATATCTAGCACACACCCTCAAACCTTTTTCAGGTAAAAGTGATTCTCAATTCCCGACACTTCATCCAAAAAATTCACGAGCTATCCTTAGACCCCCAGGACATTCTGGTCAACTTCGATGTAGAATCTCTTTTCACCAAAGTCTCTATTCCCGACACCGTCACAATCATCCAGCAACTGTTCAGAGCCAATATTCAACCCGACAACTTAATTCCCATAGTATAATGTTGTTTAACCTCAACTTATTTCATGTTCCGTCATCAATATTACGAACAGGTATCAGGCAGAGCCATGGGTTCTCCTCTTTCCCCAATAGTAGCGAACATTTTTATGGAGGCATTCGAACAACAATCTCTTACTTCTGTCTCCCTTAAACCAAAGTCTTGGTTCAATTGATTTTTGCAATTTGGCCACACGGTAAAGAATCATTGAACAATTTTTTTGAACACCCCAATTCCCAACATCCTGACATTCATTTTACTTTCCAATACGATACTGATGGTCAGTTACCTTTCCTCGATATCTTGGTAAACCGTCTTCCGAACGATAGATTAAGACACTCTATGTACCGCAAACCGACCCATACCGATCGGTATCTTAATGCGCACTCGCATCCCCATCCTCACCTAAACTGCTGGGCTGCTGCTGGTGGTGATGCTGCTACTGCTGCTGCTGTTGGTCTTGCTGCTGCTTCGCGTTAGTCGTTGAGTCAGTCTCAACAGCAAGGAGCAAGACCAACAGCAGCAGAAGTAGGAGCATCACCACCAGCAGCAGCCCTGAGGAAGTTCTTCTGCAACGGAGAACGAAACGTCGGCAGTGAAGAAATCCGAGACACGCGGTTCCAACCGGAAGCCAAGAATTCAACATTCAATGATGTTATAAAAAAAATTGAAAGTGAGGAAATAACGGGAATGGAAGTATCCTCACACTATTTTAGTTTGTTGGAAAAATATGGGAAAAGGCTGGAACACAACTTTTTTCTATTTACAGCTGGAAATTTACTAAACAAACTAGTCCAGGAAGGTAATATAACAGAAGAATATGCTTACTCAGTTGCAAGAAGATTTTATGCTGAAATTGTCAGTTACTTGAAGGCATGGTCAACTCGATTTTTTGAAGAATCTAACAAAATGAAGTATTTTCTTCTTCAAAGACAAATAACATATGAAGAATTTCAAGAGTCTTTTTCGTATTTAAAAATAACATTTTAGAAAATGTAAATGACAATGACATTTTCGACAGTTACTGTGCCATTTCAAAATGTATTGGAGAACATATTGAAGAGTGGGAAGAAAAAAAGGAAACTGTGATGTCGAGATGGGGAACCGTGTACAGTGATCTTATAAAAAGTAGTTGTGATTTGAAGATTATTAAATCTTTGATTAATTTTGTTTTTACCCTACCCGGTCAAATGCGCAATGCGAAAGACCTTTTAGCACAATTAAAAACTATTGGACTGAAGAAAAAAGTCGCTTAACAGTTTCTACTTTAGAAAGGATTATGAAAGTTAAACATAATATAAAAATGACTTGTAAGGAATTTCATATCGCCATTAAAGGCGATGTAGCCCTGTTACAGAAAGCAAAATCTGCTGAAAAGTATCAATAAATATTTTTTAAATAGTGTACTCTTTTTGTTTCAAAATTTCTGGTCACCCTAGTTAATATGATTTAAGGCAAACAACAGTCGTGTTGTTTCTGTTCATTAGTTAAATACGGCTTTCTTGCAGCGACACGGCACTTTAAATCAGATTTTAATATTCTTCTACACGTAATAAAGTCTTCAACAGTTGTCTTTTTGTTCGAAACCCTGATCCAGTCTTCCTTTTTAAAGACTCCTCGTTTTCCCATCTTTTTTTAATCGCGAATACCGTATCAATTGAATATGCTGTGAAGTCATCCGTATTGACCAACCGTCTTCTATTTTTGAAATAATGCGTGCTTTATCAATAATTGTTAGTTTTCTAGGCATTTTAGTACAAAGTTTCTCTACAAAATGTAATTACTTTTAAACTTTAACAAGTAAAAAGTGAATTGTTATTTTTTTCTCTTCCATTGTAATATCGTTGAATTTTTAACCCACTTTACATTCGAAATATTAAAATGTACTTCATAAATTAAATTGTTTAAGCATTTGAACTAAATCTTATACAAAGAATTTAGTGTTCTTGTTTAATTTCACTGAAAAGCTCGAATTTTATTCCTGGAAGATATGAGGTATTTACGGAACTAAATAATTTCATCTCATTGCAAAACGTTTAAAGATTCAAGTAGGCATTTCCATTTAAAGTCGTGATAAACGTATAAATTTCCGATTAGAATTACAACAAATTGATTTACAGTCCTTCGCCTACAAGCTAATGAATCACAAAACGCAACTCGCCAGTAATTAGAGACAGTCGCTGTCTGCTCGGACAGGACAGTTCTCACATACATAAACGCTAAACTACCTGTGTTTCTGTTTCGAACGATGTCTAATCTGGAAAGCGCAAATAAATTAATAGCCTCCAAAGAAGAATGGATTACCAAACAGGAAGTAGCCGATACACACCCGTAACGTCACTTAGATATATCGTTTTGCAATGTAGAGTTTTTATTGCACGTAATAAGATTATTAATCTTTGTGAAAGGTTTTTCAGAATACACTTGAAAAATATTTACACAATTCCACTAATAATTTATAGACTTATCTAGTTAATGTCAGTCTATTTTGATATTTTATTTTTTCATGTACAGACTAATTTGATTATCTCAGTAACTGGGTTTAAGACAAGTATGTTGCGGTAAGCTTAGATATTGACTTGTTCTGTGTAATAAAATAGAAACATTTAAATATTGAGTTAATAAAACTGATAATGTAAAAGACTGTTGTAGAAATTCCCACACAAATCAAAACATGCAACGACAAGCATTTCAGTAGTTCCATTTACGTACACTAGTTTCAGGCTTAATTTATAGTTCGTGTTCTCTTTCAAAAATATTTATGTTCGACCGTGTTAATGGAGCGACATAAATAGACTCACCTGTTAATTACGCACTCTGCATGTGAAAACAATGAACATATTGTGTTAGTACCCGGTCGATTACAAAAATGCACATAAAGCGCAGCGCTTTTTCTTTCATAGTCCGAAGATTTATTCGACGCATTATCGTACTTTTACGATTTTACCTTGCCGCGTTGCTCAACAATTATGGGAACAAAAGAAGGTGCTCCTTTTTTTCTTTTCAAGGCGAATGTGTGCTAAGTGAATTAACGAATTCTAGTTATATTACGTGAAGAATTCATTATTTCGTAATGTCCATAAAAGTTCCCTTAAATTAACCAAGATTCGACGATCTTCTTGTTCACTCTGAACAACTTAATCGATTACACCCTGTACAAAGAATTAATAAAATTGCATTCAAGAATTTTCTCTCGCTGTTATTGTTTGGCCCTCTGCAAGAAATTTATTGTTAATAACACGTCGCAGTTTCATTTCAACTCCGCATAACTTTCGCCGTGTCTAATTGGCAGCCCGTTCATAATAGGAGAGTTCGCTTCTAATTTCAGCGGTATGTGCAATTAAAAGTTGAAATGCCCCATTTATCTCGGAGACCATATTCAGCCAATATTCAATTGCCTTGACGAAAATTATGCAAGACCGCCTTGCACATGCAACGAAGCAATTTTAATCTGCGTCCAAAAACAAAAATCGAGAGTGTTAATAGAATAACAGTCGGGAAAAAAAAATGTGCTCCGAATGAATTCGATACGTGTGCATTTTCTTTCGCTTGGCCTAGATACTCGGGCGATTGTTTTGATTAAACCACGAACAGCACGCGTTTACAAATTAGCAGTGACTCTGCATTTTTGGTGTACGAGAGGTTTTTTTTTCTGGGACCAGCGAGTAAGTTGGATTTGTTACTTGTCAGATCGTGAGCAGCAAATTCAACCAGGTGTGATGCCGAAGAGAAATTTGGATCGTTTCTTTGTAGCGGACTGGCGGAGCGATAACGTAAATTAACGCAATTATTTACAGCAGAGGATTTGATACGTAACTACTGATATTTTCAAGACAGTGATTATACTTGAATAAGAATCGTAAAGAACATTCACGTTTTCTGAAAATGAAGTCAAATGGTAGGTACACTTTTAAAATAAAAAGCCTTATGAAGTCTCCATCATTATCTATTTAATTATTCATTGAATTTAATTACATTTGCCACAAGTGATTTCGTGGTTGTCATGTTTTATTGACGTTTTGAAGTTAATTGAAGATGAACTGATGTGTGTTGTAATAATATTTATCTAATAACAATAATAGCCATCTCATTAGTATTAAGTGGAGAAAGGTCGAATTATAAAATGCCTAATAGACTATAAATACATACATTATCATTCGAAATATAATACATGTTGTAACTACCTTTTACATCATTTACTGCTTCATAAAATGAAACGTGTTTCTATTTAATACTTCTTCATCTTTTGAATGTCTGCTTATTTAATTAATTCCATTAAAAAATAATGTTTAGACATATCTGTATGTGGTAATCATTTTCAATAATTTTCATTGAAACAAATATCACGTTGTACAGAGTGATTCTTGAATAGACACTATGCCCGACTGGTGTTAAGAAAAGATGTCCATTTAAAGACTTGGGTGCTTTTTTTGTTTTTTTTTTTTCCTTTTTGCATAATGCGCACACATACAGGGTGTTTCGCAACTTCGTGAAAAAAAATTTAAATAAAAACGGAAATAAAAACAAAATAAAACTTACCCTCAACTGATAACGCATTGACAAATGTTTAGAATCTCTGGCTCAGTGCCGGCTGAGTCACAATAAGTGTTCAAAATTCCTTCCTTCGGCCGCTCGTAAACACAAATCTGCCCGGCGAAGTAATGATTCACAAGCGTTATGAAACATGTTTTGTTGTCGAACAGAGAGAAATGCGGCGTTAATACGATCGTTCAATTCATGGAACGTGTTGATTTCTGCTTCGTATACCAACGCTTTTACGTGTCCCCACAGATAATAATCTAGCGGATTTAGATCAGGTGAATGTGCAGGCCTCCTGATCGGCCCGTTTCTTCCAATTCATCTACCAGGAAAAATTTCGTCGTGGTGAGCACGTACTTCTCATCGAAAATGAGGTGGAGCCCCATCGTGCATAAACCACATCGTTGCTCTAAGATTTAAGTTCACATTCTCGAGAAGTTCCGGTAGATTAGTTCGTAGAAAATTTAAGTATTGTAGACCGTCTAAACGGTTCGGCAAGACGAACGGGCCGATTAAATTGCCGTTTAGAAAACCTGCCCACACGTTAACAAAAAACCGTTGTTGGAAATGGCCGCGACGAATTGCGTGAGGGTTTTCCTCAGCCCACAAATGCATGTTGCGAAAATTGCACACCCCATCTCTAGTAAAAATAGCTTCGTCGGTAAACAGAACATTATGAGAAAAAATTCGCATTTGCCTGTTGTTTATGCAGTAACCAACGACAAAATCGTATGCCTAGCGCATAGTCGGTTGGTAGCAAAGCCTGAACTCTTTGAATATGGTACGGATGTAATTGTTGTTCGCGAAGAATGCGCCAGACAACGGACGACGATAAACGCGTTTGTCTTGAGATATCACGTACACTTAACGAAGGATGTTCCTCGATAAGTTGTAGTATTTCTTCTTCTCTGTTTAGGATGCGTTGTGGACGCTGCCGTCCTCCACCTCTTCCGCGACGTGCCCTTAAAGTTCCAGTATCCCTAGCTCTTTGCACAACAGAGAAAAATGTGGCAGTGGTTAGCAAATGTCGGTTTGGAAAATGTTGTACATACAAACGCCTTGTCGCTAATGCGTTTTGCCCACTTTCACCGTACACTAGAATCATGTCAACTATCTCACTATTTGTAAATTCTGCCATTTTTTCAGTAAATTTCCGTGCAACCACCTCAACGTACACCTTCAAACTTCCCGGCCCGGCCGGCGATGACTAACAATAAATTACATCACTCAAAATTATTTATTTTCTTGAAAATTCAATAGCAATGGTTCATTCTATTCATTTTCATGCAAACTTTCATTGTTCAATTTATTTTCATGAAGTTACAAAACACCCTGTATATTTACATTTAATATTATTATTTCACAAGTCAGATATCGCCGACTGCGTTTGGCCTGTGATTTAATTACGAGTTCCAGTTTGTTACATTCCATTTTACAATTGTTACACCTCGCAATGAGAATTACGTCGAGCTGCTGAATTGTAAATGTAATTAAAAACATTTTTCCATAATTACTAACAACGTTGCAATCTTTTATTAAACGCACAATCAATAATACGTCATCGATACATTAATCAGAGGTATAAGCCGCAAATTGAACGTAAATTCTCAAGATTTATTAAGAATAATTGTAGATACTATTTTTATTAACTTGATTGCGATTGATTCTAGGAGAGCATTTCAAAAAAATAACGTCACCTCTAGAAATACTTGCTTTTTTTTAAATACGACTTAATAAAATTCATATTAATTTAATTTTAATTGCTGCTCCAATGTAATTTTTATGTACGTTTCATTGTATGCGATCATTCAATGTCTTTGGCCTTACTGATCTAATTTTATAGGCATTCTTTTAAGGCAGCGATAATTAATTAATGATACTATGAAAGGATTTCTGTGTAATTACAGTCAGAATTGTTTTTACACGTACGCATTTCAGTAATGCGGGTAATTGTGCTCAATGCTAATTTTATCCTAGTTTTTTTTTCCGCTACGCAATAAACGCCGTGATTTATCTGTTCCTGTTCGATTCTGCGTTAATTGATTTTATGCTAATGTTAATTTAATATGTTTGTTTAAAATTACTATCGCATGTAACGTTAGGCATTAAGCTACTTTACCGATCTCGTTTCGAAAAGAAAAGTTCTAATTTATATTGTCAACAAGTAATTTGTTTCGGATTTCTTAACTGAGCAAATGCACATTTCCATAATCTATGCATGGATACGACGTCTTTATAAGGTAATTAATTACGTTAACGACGATGTAAAAATTAAGGAAATTATTACATAAATCCCTGAAACCGCTAAGCTAGGCTGGATTTGCTAATTCCTAAAGTGGTTTCCAAACGCTCGAATATGTCTGCAGCGATGTTCGCGGCCATAGACATGATGACGTTCAATAAATATAAAAAAAAAACTCTTTATTTATATGTTGCTAGTGAGTCATGGATTTAAGAGGCAAAGTTTCAGGTTAAATTTTATCTATCTGTAGTTTGATAGCTTATCATACTTATGTTCGACTTTTTACACTCACTAGTTTATCTTTTTAACTTCTAACTTTTTTATTTTTATTTGAAGCTATCATTGGTAATTGTATCAATTAAATAAATTAAGGAAAAAAAGACTGAAAGTGACACTTAAGATAATAATCATAATTGTCAAAGGGGAACAAAAAAATTCCGATGTCTGCAAATTATACGAGTTTCTCGTTTTGCAACAACAAAAGCAGGAAAAATTGCTAATTTCATTTAAATAAATTAGAAACTAATTTCACTTGCAAGCACGAAGTGAGCTGAAAAAATTTTACAAGCGTGTGTCCTGCAGGCGTCCGCAGCAAATCGGGCAAAAAACTCTTCTGAGAAACTCATATTTGCACCTGGTCTGCTGAAATTAGTGTAACTACTGTTTACAGAGCACATACTGTGCCTTGAGGTGGCATTTAAAATTAATAATTTCACTGAATTGCATGCTGCCACTTGCAACGTTTTTCGAGTGCATGCACAATCTCTTTAGGGAAAGTATACTCTAGAGAAACCGTTACTGAAAATGTTAACAAGACTTTCCCCCTGTTGTTATAGCTAATCCTTTTTGTCTTTATACAATATTTCTTCTTAAAACCAAAACAGCCCACTTAAAGTATAATTTGATAAATAAGCCAATTTTGATAGAAACGTCTCTCAACATATACCGGGTGTCCCACATTTTTTGCCATGTCATTCCCTCTAATGAAATACGAAAACTAAATGATACAAGGACATTAGTTTTTTTAATTATGTAAAAAAGATCTCTTTCTATTTCGAATTTATTCATCTTTGAAGCTGCACCAAAAAATTATGTTAATAAATTAATATTTGGACGAGTATGAAAAGGAAGACGTTAATTGTGATGAATATAGTTTAAAACGTAGTCATAGGTCAGGTTTCTAAACGGTTCATTAGCTTCATTACCAGACGTATAATCGTCGAGTTTTTGTCAGAGAGGAATTAATAACGTATCCAAGGACATCTAACGATTTAAGCAATTCTGCTGCGTAATATAATTACACTCATCAGGTGT
Organism: Serrognathus titanus; assembly: GCA_039766575.1. Classification (NCBI taxonomy): domain Eukaryota; kingdom Metazoa; phylum Arthropoda; class Insecta; order Coleoptera; family Lucanidae; genus Serrognathus; species Serrognathus titanus. The sequence goes on from CM077912.1 coordinate 8,491,835, forward strand.
TCTTGAATTGCACAGTTTTACTGTAAATACTTGATCCAGACAAGGTCTTACCTTACCAGAGGCGGAGATAGTACTGTTTATATAGTAAACTTTAACGCTTCAATAAAATAAATATAATTTCCACAATTAAATGCAAATATTTTGCGTAGCACAAAACACGCATGACTTGCCGTTCCTGTTGAAGGAAAACCCATTATTATAACTATTTACTGTAACGTGTACTGGACACGCAACAATTCGTGTAATACCATTGTGGCAGTCTTTAGTCCAGAGCAACTTTGTTGTTCACCAGGCTTCCTTCCGCAGAGACAAAAACAAATTGTTCGTGGAATATTTGCATGTCTAAGTTTGAAGACGGCGGGATTTCTTATGAATTGGTAATTACGAGATTGCTTGTATATTCCATTGTTCGGTTTTGCGTGGTGAAGGTTGGCTTTAACGACATGTGATTGCCGTTGGTCGTTGCATGGAAGGAATATTAAGGAAATCGCCTTTTTTTATTTCGTTCAAAAAGCGTTCTGCACAATAATAAATTAGCCGAGTAAATAATAATATTCCTACACGGAAATATGTCAGAATTTAAATCGGAGTTGAGAAACTTCGGCCGTTATGATTTATTAACGCTTTGTTCCTCCGCCACTGCAATTACTGTAAGGTATCAATAAATAATGTATAATTTCAAGACGTCTGATTTTATTTGTGTACCGATAAGTATAATTAGACACGACATTATATAAATTTAATGCCACATACATGTATATATCTTTTAGATTATTAACTCGAGCTGCAAGACATGATTTTCAAGTAATAAAGGTTCATTCCTACGAGGTAAACTGCGTATATTTTCCTCGAGTTTCTTAAATTTTGCTACAAACGAAGCATGAAGAGAAAAGCGACGTTAACGAGAACAAAAACGTTTTCTGCTTATACCTATGCATTTCTAAACTTACTCTGTTATTGTAGGTACCGTTACGTAACTCATAAGAACTTGCAATTATAAATAAAGTAAATTCCATTCATCTAGCTGGACACATAAATCTCTCATATATATCTAAGTATAATGATAACTGAAATAATTGAAAGTTTTAAATCATGAATATGCAACAGTGTAGATGGAAATGAAAATATTATATTTCTCTAATTTCTAAAACTTTACTTTTACCTAAGTCAATGGAATTTTAATAAAGAGCTGCGGTTTGCAGAAATATTTTTAAATTTCGCACAAAAAATACCTGGGATAAATATGTTCATAACATAACATATTCATTTACTAGTAATAAAGATCGTAAGTTTGTTTAACTAGGCAAAAAAAGTATTAGATTTATTGTCGCATTTCATAGCTTAAGCGAAGCGGAAAACAACAATAGTAATTTATGTAATAAGTGCAAAAAATGTCATGCAAAATTGTCTAATAAAGCCCAAGTTATATAACCTCTTAGATGCCCAAAAACACAAACTTTTTCTTTAACAAGTATAGAACAGTAAATGTGTATTCTTCCTTTTCTCTTCATCATCAATCTGGTTCTCTAAATGATTATTATAAATGATACAATCGAATCAAGTCGAATTATTTATTTAACAGCGATTTAAGCTGTAGTGCCTACAAAGTAAATGACGATACAACAACACATTTTCAAAAGTAATAAAATCCACTTTTCTTTGGAAAATTGAGGTAATTGAATGAAAAAAGACGGATACTTTAACAAACATTAGAACTGAAAAAAGAAGGATTATAGAAGAAGAAATTAAAATCATGAAAAGATGGAGAAAATATTTTAAAGAATACAGGAAGGAAAAAATAATGAGCAGTAGATGAACGCAAAAGGAGATCAAGGAATACAAATGTCATAAGGGGAAGAAATAAATATAGAGGAAATATAGGAAGCAATATACAAAATTAGATTAGGAATAACGCCGATACAAGATAAGACATGGGCAGATGAAAATATTACCAGATTATGCCCTACAGGAAGGGATACATTATTCAGTATTGCAGCCAAAACGTATATCAACATTTTAAAGAGGAGTTTCAGTTTGGTTTCAGATGCAACATTTATCATAAAGCTAATTAGAGAGAGAGAGAGCAATAAAAGAAGATGCGTTGTTGATGTGGAAGTCTTCAATAAAATATAAAAAGAGAATAATCGAAAAATACCAAGAAATGTTAATTAATATTTTCACTGGTGCTCAATGAAGTCACTAAGGCCCAGTTGTACAATTCCAATTTAACTTTAAGCTAAAGCTTAAACCCTTAGAAACTGTGATTTCATCAATGGTTGCTAAGGGTTTAAGTTTTAGCTTAAAGTTAAGCTGGAATTGTACAACTGGGCCCAAGGAAGTGAAGTTAATGTAGTAGGGTATTGGAAGATGAAAAAAGAATTGCAGAATAATGTTATACCGTCGATATGATCATAATAGACAAGGATTAATAAAAATATGCAAAGTTATAGCAAAGCATTAGAAGAATTAAACATGAAAATTAGTATAGAAAAGACAAAAACCATGGCATTGGCAAGGAAAGCAACGCAATAACAAATACAATTAGGAAAGAGGAAAATGCTACAAGGAAAAAAATTCGAATATCTGGGGACATCCAAAGACGCTAAAGCGAGGGAAGAAATAGAAGGAATAACAGCTGGAGGTAAACTGTTCAGTAGTATTGTGTAAAAATGCTTTCCTAGGAAACAAGTAAATCCCAAAAGAAATAAAAACTGAAACAGCTAAGGAAGTAGCAACACCAAGCAGAAGCATAGCCATTATTAACAGAACGGCAAAAAAAAACGCTATGAAAATGAAATTTTAAAAAAATAGAAAATTAAAAATGTGACATTCAGACAGAATTTAAAAGTGAAACTTTAAGGCTGAGTGGCAGATTAAATTTAAGCCTAAGTTAGAATAGAACCTACGTTATGGCGTACAGTATATTGCGTTTCACATTCTAAGTTTAAGCTTAAATTAATCCTGGATTAAACCTTTCCAGATCCCCGAAGGAAAATATAAAAGGAAAGATGTTAATGGGTACGTGAAAATAATGACGACAGATAGAATAGTTAAACAGGTATTTGAAGCCAAACGTGGGTAAAATGAGAAGATTGTGGATGGAAGAAGTTAAAAATTACATTAAAAAAACATTACAATAAAATCATAAGTACTCATCAATGTCAAAAGAAGCAATTCCGAGGAGAAAATTCGTGACTATCCTCTTAATTTCAGAAAAGGTTGAGTCCTGACCTTGATTGGCAGAATATTAAAGGAAGGGATTGCAAAATAGTTAGTGCTGTTTCTAGTCTTATAAATTCGCTGATATTCACGTGGACCTGGTATTGTAATTATATAGCTCATCAATACTGGTAGGCCTTGAAATATACAAGGCACTTCAGAATAAAGAGTGCAGGGAAAGTCAAAACTCCGATGGAGATAAACAAGGGTCTGGCGGATTCCCGAAACGCTTTCCTGCAAATAATACGAATAACTTTACGTTGAACGCCGAATATCCTTTTAGCCGAAGCAGCGTGACCCCTGAATAATAATACAAGGTCTTCATTATATGGGGTGTAATCTTTTTAATAGCCTTCCACAACATATTAAAAAAGAATGTCATTATAATAAAAATCACAAGAATAATCACAGACGAAAAAAGAGAAGGAGCAGATTGCTCGCTGTGGAGGATCCATGTCCTACTCAGGAACTATAAACATGAGTTCATCACCGGCCTTATCCGTGCACTCATCAAAGTCAAAAGGAGCAATTTAGAGGGAAAACTTCGTGACTATCCTCTTAAATTTCGGAAGAGGTTGAGTCCTGACCTTGATTGGCAGAAAATTAAAGAAAGGGTTTGCAAAATAATTAGTGCTGCTTCTAGTCCAAAAATTCGGTGATAGGGGGCACAGATATTCACGTTGGATCTGGAGTTGTAATTATGTAGCTCACCAATACTGGTATAATTACCCTCGTGGGCCTTGAAATATTTAAGGCACTTCAGAATAAAGAGTGCAGGGAAAGACAAAACTCCGGTGGAGATAAACAATGGCCTGGCGGGTTCTCGAAACGCTTTCCTGCAAATAATACGAATAACTTTACGTTGAAGGCCGAATATCCTTTTAGCCTAAACAGCGTGACCCCAGATTAATAATCCGTATAAGAGGGTTGATTCAAATAATGCACGATAAAAGTGTATAAGGTAATCTTTATGAACTTTTGTTCAAAGATTTCTAAAAAGATAAACGAGAGAAGATAACTTCCTCGCAACATAACCACAGTGTTGTTGCCATGTGAGAGTTTGTTCTAAGTAAAACCCTAGTAATTAGTAGATGTAGGGTTTATAACTTCGAGCGTCTTACGAGTCGAGAAAACCATCCGTTGGATTTTAGAGTCTTTTACTTTCAGTTGATTAGCTTGAAACAACTCCGAATATTTATTTTTAGCTTCAGAAGTAGCAATTAAGATATCCGATAGATTAGGACCACCAATGGTTATGGTTATATCATCAGCATACATTATTTAGCTAAACAATTGTCAAAATCGTTAACGTATATCAGGAAAAGTAGAGGTCCTAATGTCGAGCCCTGGAAAACGCCCTGCTTAATCGGGCACAGATCAGACATTTCATTGTTGTAGTCCACATACTGGTATCTATCCCTAAGATATGATTCAAGGAAATTCGTAAAACTTGTGGAAAACTTGTAGATATCAAATTTATCAAGAAGAATGCCATGTGATACACAATCAAAAGCGCGACAGAGATCGCAGAAAAGCCTATTAATACAGGGTATTTCGCAACTTCGTGAAAAAAAAAAATGGCGTGTTGGATATGAGATGTGTGCATAAATGCATCTAAATAAAAACGAAAATAAAAACAAAATAAAACTTACCCTCAACTGATAACGCATTGACAAATGTTTAGAATCTCTGACTCGGTGCCGGCTGAGTCACAATAAGTGTTCAAAATTCCTTCCCTCGGCCGCTCGTAAACACAAATCTGCCCGGCGAAGTAATGGTTCACAAGTGTTATGAAACATGTTTTGTTGTCGAGCAGAGAGAAATGCGGCGTTAATACGATCGTTCAATTCTTGGAACGTGTTGATTTCTTCTTCGTATACCAACGCTTTTACGTGTCCCCACAGATAAGAATCTAGCGGATTTAGATCAGGTAAACGTGTAGGCCACCTGATCGACCCGTTACTTCCATTCAATCTACCAGGAAAAATTTCGTCGAGATGAGCACGTACTTCTCGTCAAAAATGAGGTGGAGCCCCATCGTGCATACCCCACATCATTGCTCTAAGATTTAAGTTCACATTCTCGTTAAGTTCCGGTAGATTAGTTCGTAGAAAATGTAAGTATTGGAGACCATCTAAACGGTCCGACAAGACGAACGGGCCGATTAAATTGCCGTTTAGAATACCTGCCCACACGTTAACAGAAAACCGTTGTTGGAAATGGCCGCGACGAATTACGTGAGGGTTTTCCTCAGCCCACAAATGCATGTTGCGAAAATTGCACACCCCATCTCTGGTAAAAATAGCTTCGTCAGTAAACAGGACATTATGAAAAAAATTCGCATTTGCCTGTTGTTTATGCAGTAACCTCCGACAAAATCGTATGCGTAGAGCATAGTCGGATGATAGCAAAGCCTGAATTCTTTGAATGTGGTACGGATGTAATTGTTGTTCGCGAAGAATGCGCCAAAGAACGGATGACGATAAACGCATTTGTCTTGAGATATCACATACACTTAACGAAGGATATTCCTCGATAAGTTGTAGTATTTCTTCTTCTCTATTTAGGATGCGTTGTGGACGCTGCCATCCACCACCTCTTCCGCGACGTGCCCTTAACGTTCCAGTATCCCTCGCTCTTTGCACAACAGAGAGAAATGTGGCACTGGTTGGCAAATGTCGGTTTGGAAAATGCTGTAAATACAAACGCCTTGTCGCTAATGCGTTTTGCCCACTTTCACCGTACACTAGAGTCATGTCAACAATCTCACTATTTGTAAATCCTGCCATTTTTTTCAGTAAATTTCCGTGCAACCACCTCAACGTACACCTTCAAACTACCCGGCCCGGCCGACGATGACTAACAATAAATTACATCACTCATATTCTTCGTAAACATCAAAAACTTATACCAGAGACGTTCAAACGGTTTACCCGTTCGACAAAGTATTTATTTTCTCGAAAATTTAGTAACACTTTGTTCAACAAGAAATGGTTCATTCTATTAATTTTCATGCACTTTCATTGTTTAATTTATTTTCATGAAGTTACGAAACACCCTGTAAAAAAATCGAGTTCATTAATTTTACTCCTAAGAGATTGAATATTATTATTATTTATAATATTATATTATTATTTTATAACTTCTCTTTTGATTAATTTATTTTTCTCATCTCCTTTGAGAAATTTTCTATAAGACTTGCTTTTTATAAAAACACCATCTCTTCATTACAGTCAACTATTAATTTAACTTAATATATTGGGTTACCATTCGTTTACCATGAGCAATTAATGCACAGCGTTTCATTTCCAGTTCCTTCTAAAAAACGACCAGATTAAACTATTAAAGACGAGATTAGATAATTTACGATATAACATAATTAACAAGCAGCTGATTCATGAATTTATTACAAATATGCATATACAGGGCAGTCCTTTCGATTCACTGACCCAATCCTTTACTTGGATTATTACCTCATCTAAAAGCGTTCGCTCAAGATGTATTTAATAAATTGTTTCTATTCCGAGCTATTTCTTTAAATCATTGTTAACTTCAGAAAATAAAATATAAATCGATTGGTGTGCATTTAATAGAATAAACTGAACCCAACTGTATCTTGTAAATGTACAACATAAAAGGTTCAAAAATGCAGCTTTATTGAATAGTTAATAAAGGTAGTAAATGAATAAATAAAACCAATTTCCTTCGAAGCTGCGTGCTGTTAATTAACTAATGATAATGCTACTGTAATAGAGAAACAAGAATATAAAATTGAGCGGTCAACATGTGGTACGCAGGTAAAGAAAGATTATCCCCGCACCTTTATAATTCGTTCCTGCAATAATTACTCGCTCTTCCGTCTTTCGTATGCTAACGCACAAAACACGTGGTTACAAATCGTTTTTGCCATTACACAAACGTAATTTAACAACCTAGGCATCCGATCGATGGTTACGTGTGTGTTTCGGACGCACAGAATGTATAATTTTTGGCCGGCCGATTTCCAGTTACTTTGACAGGTGATGCACGAAGTCGTGATAATTGCTTAAACTTTACTTTGGTTAGTAGTTTAAATTCGTAGTATAATTGCATTGTGGTTCTTTTTGAGACGTGCCTTTTTTTCGGCCTTCGTTAAATGCTGAGGCCGGAGAGATGCAATTTTCTAAATTAATGTGTAAACCCGTTGCAAAATTACAATGTGCCAGGCTTGAACTTTACGTGGTTCGACGGCGCACATAAATTAAATGCGTACACCTGAAAATTATGACATATAACTCACATCTTTTGTCTTGACTGGCACGTAACGCGCAATAGAAATTGGTTAGTCATACCTACGTGAATGAAGTTTACAAAGTCAAATTTTGCGCGTGGGATCTCATGTGACAGTCGTAAGTCATTTACAGCGAAAAACTTTGGAAAAAATCTCGCACACACGTAGTGGTTCATGACACATTCATTACCATATAATGGAAACAGACAGACGCCACTACTATTGTTATGTGACAATATATTTTCAAAGGTAATTACCCTTAGCAATAAAATTCCACACTTTTTCTGAAATAAGTTTTCGTCCCAGTCATGGTACAAGTTATTATGTTTTTAAAACCACTCTTGAGCATGAGATATCCTTCAGGTATTCAAATTTGTTATTTTGGATCCTTGATTCAAACGAAATTCTTCTTCTGGATCCTTGATTCAAATTTGATAGTTTGAATCCTTGATGGACATTTCCCGTTAGCCATTGTCATATCCTGCAAAAGTAGGAAAGAGCATCATTCTTCTTCTTCTTAAGAGCATCATCCATTTCTCAGGTTTTCTTTAAAATTATAAATCATTTTGATAAAGACTTCTCCCCCTCCCTAAATGTTAAATGAAATTATCTTATAATGTGAAAACCTACTTATAAATAATGTCTTCCGTTTCAGTACAACTACTCTACTTAGATTGAAATGTGATTGACACTTTTGTTATTTTAATTCTTCCTTGTTTAGAATAATTGGATATCTTAACGGGAATAAGATCTATTAATCACGCAACTTTATTTTCCACTGACAGCCGATAACAATATTCACATCTTATGTAAATGTTTAAGAGCGGCCGTCAAACAATACAATGAAATTATTTCTCCTTCTCCTGCATTTGCCTTTGAAGCGAATATAAACATTTCGTTTTACTATAAATGCATGCTTGAGTACGCTTTATTACCGGCTAGATTTACTAATTGCCCGGAACGCTCTTGCAACTAAAACATAAAATAAGATGTCAAATAAAGTCAGTAAATAATTATCGCGATCGTCAGAGGGATTGTGTTCACCGTTATGCATTGGTTCGATATTGAAAATGAACGTCTGGATTTGCTCGGAGGTGCCGAGGAACTTCTCTACGTGTTTCCGGTCAGACGTTACGTGATCGACGGTGCACTCGAGTTCCCATCATTATAAGGAACGCCATGGTTGTAGACCGTAAAAAGTTTTCAACGTTGGGTCTCCAGAATTTCACACATGATTTGTTGTCGCCGTCCGAGCGATTTGCATCTGATTATTCCGGTCTCGCTAATCTGACAAATGCGATACTTTAGAAAATGATTCTAATAATTTCGATTTCCATATACGGGGCTGGTAATAACTTCTTCGCGTAATTATCCTTTTATCGGACTCTTAATTTGAGTTATAGATGATGAGAATAAGTAACGGTAGTTAAGAGCTCTTTGGTGTTTTTCTTTTTTGATCGTTACAGCAAAAGAAAATTCACAAGCGATATAAAAAACAATTGATTTTAAAACACTAGACAATTAAATTCTTGTTTATTACCAATATTCGAACAGGCTCTAGCAATAAATGTTAAAAACAATTGCAAGGTGTTTGTAGTTAAATGTTAAATAGAATTTATTGACATTTCGTAGTGGAGTGTGTGTTACTTGTTTAACGATTAGTTAGCAAAAATGAGACTTACTGAAGCCGAAAAGGGAGGCGGTACAGCAATTTACATCTCTGATAGTTTGTCTCCATATTGACGGAATCTTAGTTTGAAAATCGAATGTGTAGATAAAGATTCTTGTACTGTAAAATCAAATTTAATAACTTCCTGTTCTTTGTATTCTGTTTATACGGCGTGTTTCACAATTTCGTGAAAAAAAATAATGGCGTGTTGGACATAAGATGTGTGCATAAGTGCATTTAAATAAAAACGACAATAAAAACAAAATGAAACTTACCCTCAACTGATAATGCATTGACAAATGTTTAGAATCTCTGTCTCAGTGCCAGCTGAGTCACAATAAGTGTTCAAAATTCCATCCTTCGGCCGCTCGTAAACACAAATCTGCCCGGCGAAGTAATGATTCACAAGCGTTATGAAACATGTTTTGTTGTCGAACAGAGAAAAATGCGGCGTTAATACGATCGTTCAATTCTTGAAACGTGTTGATTTCTTCTTCGTATACCAACGCTTTTACGTGTCCCCACAGATAATAATCTAGCGGATTTAGATCAGGTGAACGTGCAGGACACCTGTTCGGTCCGTTTCTTCCAATCCATCTACCAGAAAAAATGTCGTCAAGGTGAGCACGTACTTTTCGTCGAAAATGAGGTGGAGCCCCATCGTGCATAAACCACATCGTTGCTCTAAAATTTAAGTTCACATTCTCGAGAAGTTCCGGTAGATTAGTTCGTAGAAAGTTTAAGTATTGGAGACCATCTAAACGGTTCGGCAAGACGAACGGGCCGATTAAATCGCCATTTAGAATACCTGCCCACACGTTAACAGAAAACCGTTGTTGGAAATGGCCTCGACGAATTGCGTGAGGGTTTTCCTTAGCCCACAAATGCATGTTGTGAAAATTGCACACCCCATCTCTGGTAAAAATAGCTTCGTCGGTAACAGGACATTATGAACAAAATTCGCATTTGCCTGTTGTTTAGGCAGTAACCAACGACAAAATGGTATGCGTAGAGCATAATCGGCTGGTAGCAAAGCCTGAGCTCTTTGAATATGGTATGGATGTAATTGTTGTTCGCGAAGAATGCACCAAACAACGGAGGACGATAAACGCGTTTGTCTTGAAATATAACGTACACTTAACGAAGGATGTTCCTCGATAAGTTTAGTATTTCTTCTTCTCTGTTTAGGATGCGTTGTGGACGCTGCCGTCCTCCACCTCTTCCGCGATGTGCCGTTAAAGTTCCAGTATCCCTCGCTCTTTACACAACAGAGAGAAATGTGGCACTGGTTGGCAAATGGTTTGGAAAATGCTGTACATACAAACCCCTTGCCGCTAATGCATTTTGCCCACTTTCACCGTACACTAGAATCATGTCAACAATCTCACTATTTGTAAATTCTGCCATTTTTTTCAGTAAATTTCCGTGCAACCACCTCAATGTACACCTTCAAACTACCCGGCCCGGCCGGCGATGACTAACAATAAATTACATCACTCATATTCTTCGTAAATATCATAAACTTTGTTGCGAAGTTGCGAAACACCCTATTTAGATATCCTGATGGAATTTTTAATACGTTTTGTATTAAACTAGATGAGTAATTGTATAAAATGTTTAAATTTTTCTTCAAATAGTTATGAAATTTTAATGCTGCTAAATATTTTGCATTTACATGAAATGAACACGTAACTTCAGGAACCCACTCGGTTTGTGGAACCAGTGCCACTTGTATAAATAATTTAGTAATCTCCCTAAAAACAGCTGTTCTAATGTCATCTGTCACTTGGCTGATTATTTTGCACAAATATTTACTACTCAAATACCAGTACCAGACGAAACTCTGAAGACAACGTTTACACTGAGAGAATTTACTTTACCTAATCGCTCGATTTTTGTATCTAATATTTGTCAGGATGATTGGATTGGATTTCTTGTTTCTACAACAAGGATTTCGAACATTTCATGTAGGTATATATTTTAATTCATCGTTTCCTATTACCACGAAAACTGCCCTTAACAAATGTAAAAGCAATTCTCCTTAGATAACGAACGAAATAAAGGCAATTTTCTTAGGGGTTTGCATTATATATGTAAAATAGGAGCTAATAGTACTTTAACAGAATTCTATTACATTAAAAAAGAAAGAATATCAATAGCAAATAGAATTAAAACTACATGGACTATTATTAAAGAGTCGCCTTCACAAAAATTTTCCAATATTGAATTACAAATTATTCGTATTTCCATAACAGATCCCTATTTTGTAGCAAATCTCTTTAATTAATATTTCATTCCAAATGTTCAATTTACACATTCGAATCAAAAAGAAATCAAGATTCAATTTTTTTTCTGTTTTCGACTGATCATGTTGAAGTCAAAGATATCTTAAAGAATTTATCCCCAAAAAAGACACCAGATTATGATGGAATTCCTGGGACCATTCTAATAGACGTTAGTGACATAATATCCCCTAAACTTGCTGCTGTGGTTAATAATTCCTTTGCAACAGGAATCTCTCCTGATTGTCTGAAACATGCCAAAATTATATCTGTCTATAAAAACAAGGGATCTAAGTCGGACACGAACAACTACCATCCAATATCACTACTTCCCATTTTCTCCAAATTAGGCTTATATATAATAGACTGTATTTGTATTTGGTGTGTTTTAATATCTTATCTAAATCTCAACATCGTTTCACTAAAGGAAAAAATACAGAATCTCCTAGTTTTGAGTGTTTGCATTCTATAACTACTTGTCTGGATAAAGGTGAGTCGCCCATTCGTATCTATTTTGATCTACCGAAAGCCTTTGACACTTTGGATCATGAATTATTATTGTCTAAACTTTATAATATTGGTGTCAAAGGAACTGCATTGATCCTATCTCACTGGAAGATCTCAGCAAGTATGTATTAAACACACGAATAATAGTTTCATTAAAGAGATTCTATCTGACTGTAAAGGTATCAGCAAAGGTGTGCCCCAGGGTTACATTTTTGGCCCATTATTATTTATAACATATGTTAATAATCTTGGACAACTATTTTCACTTGCTTCACTATACCAGTACGCTGACGACACCTTTTGTATAGTGATAGGTAACTCACAGCCTCGTGTTCCGAACTTACCTCGGCCTCTATTTCTCAAAAGGCTAGTTAGTGTGAGTTTAATCACAACCAAAACTGAGACATAATAATTTAAAAACAGCTTCTTACAATCCAATACACTCATCAAACTTGATGGAAGATCTGTGCCGGCGCTAGACAATGTAAAATTCTTAGGCCTACACATCGACGCAGCATTAAAGTTTAATACGCACATTATATTTGTTTGTTCTAAACTATCCCAATTCTATTTTGTACTAAAAGGTCTTAGAAATCATGTCTCAACAGACATATTAAGAATATACTATATGTCCTACATACAGTCTACTCTATCGTAAGGATTAACATTCTGGGGTGGATCAGCAAATGTCCAGTAAGCTTTTATTTCGCAAAAATCTATTGTCAGAACGATTCTAGGTAGAAGGTCTACGAATTCATGTAGACCTTTATTTACACAACTGGAAATTTTACCATTAGCGAGTCTATGGTGCTGTTTTTGCTGGAATTAATTTACGGATATTTCCAAAAAAATGAGAAATATGCATCCGGTGTATCAGTACAAACAAGAAATTGTAATAGTCTCTCAATCCCTAGCGACTAGTCTTAAACAAAGATTAAAAACGTTTTTACTGGATAGTTGTTCTTATGACTACAAAAACTTTGTTAGTTAACGATAATCCGTATAATAGGTATATATTTGACGATGCCGATATTGAAAAAAGGAATTTAATGATGATTGGGTTTAGAGATAGAATTCGGACGTATGAAGAAGTTCGTATTTTATCCAATGAAACTCCCCCAATATCGCAACCGAATTGAGAAGAAATTTTGCGATCTTGGACATGTACGAGATAAATCTAAAGCCAGACGTCTGTCGGCTTTCGATGAAAACAGATAATTGGATGCCATGTTAATGGTGCAGAAATCCACATTCAACCCTCCTGGGAGTCGTTTCACAACTCCAGATTTAAACCCCTTTGGATTATTTCCTCTGGGGTTATTTGAAAGCTAAAATTAATTTTAATTGAAGAAACAAAGCACAGAATTCAACAAGAAATTCGTTCAATCACCCCTGAAATGGTAGACAATTTTCAACAAGCGTTCGATTCTAAATTAAGACGTTAACGCACAGCAATTTGAACATTTAATTTAATTTAATATTGTTTTATTTTTCAAAAAAAAAAATGTTTAAATTTGTCGTTGTTCATTTGAATACATTTTTGTTGAATATCTTAGTTACTTATCAACCGATTTTTTAAAGTTGAAGTTGCTAGCGCTTAGGAGTTGAGGAATGGGGGGTTGAAAATTACACCTTCAAATGATGATTTTAAAATGAAAATATTTCTGAAACATTTTTCTCAACCATTTTATCCGTTACTTACGGGAAACACTACTGATTAACCTGCACGTATATGAAACTCAAACTGTTTCCAACATTTGCGCATTTAGGTATTCATAACGCTTTATGCAGGTGCTTGTGAAGTCATAACGAGTCCCTTATCAAACTTAATCTGTGCTAAACCTAAATATTCAGCTTCTAAAAACGCACTCATGAGGAAAGAGAACAATCGGAATTATGTTGTACACGGAACAACGCCGATTGTAACTTCCAGATTGCACTATACGAGTCGTAAAAATTCAAAAAGTATGCAGTTATTGCAAAAATAATTGGAGATAAATTATCTCGTATAGTTAGAAATTTAATTTCAAATAACAGTTAACCTTAAACACCATTCAATTTAGCAAATTATTTACGGGTAATCAAGCTAATAAATGCCAATTTTATGGGATAAATTAAACAAACTTCATTGGAAAATAAATTTGTTTGTTACGCTAATATATGCAAGAATGTTTTTGAAATCAAAAAAATTTCAGGGAAATTGAATTTACATTGACACTCTCCGATTAATCAGCTAAAGCATTTCTATGTTGCTATCGCTAATGAATATTAAATATCAAACAGCTCATCGCTACCGAGTCATTATTTTCTAATTAATGACCCCCATACATCTGTGATTACTTTCACCAATTAATTAAGTAAATATTTTTCTTTTTCTAAACGTGTACATATCTGCGTGATGAAGTAATTTGCATGATAGAAGATGAAAAGGCTAATACTAAAAAAAATTCGTGGAAGTGCAAACATAAAGAATTGATTTACTATCTGAGCTATCAATAAAATGTATGCAGGAGGAAGTAACGTACACTCGCTGTTATTACAAAAGCAACATATTCGACAGTCACGCCTTCTATCATTGACAGGACCGATTATACATACAGTTATACAATGTAATGGATATACTATGTTTCTTTATGGCTTATTAATTGTTTCAGATAGGCGAAACAAAATGATGTGGGTAGAAGATCCAAGGCACACGAACTTACTCGAGGATGACTCAGATGCTGACAGCGACAGTAGCGGTGAAGAATTGCCTATTTGGGTACGAGGTGAACAGCGATGGGTATCAGGAGTTGTAGGAGAGACTACATGTCAAGATATTATTACCGTGCTTTTGCAAGACGAGGAAGCGAGAGTAAGTTGACTTCTTCTCTAATTGCACAACAAAACTGTGCAAATACTTTTCAACATAATAAATTTAATTTAGAGAAAGTCCAATGAGAAAAATTAATAACAAATTAAATATTAATTTTTATAGGGACGTCATGTAGGCATTGCAGACCAATACCACATCACAGAAAGATGGAGAGGAGTAGAACAGCCTTTAGATCCACAGTCAAATATTTTAGATATATGGAATGCATGGGGTAGAGCACAACCAGAGGTTAGTATATGTGCAAGAAATAAATTTTTTTGGTAAGATAAAATGATTTCATATTAACAGGTAAAAATATCTTTAAGAAGAATAAAAAATGATAGCATAGCATCTCGAAGGTCAAGGTACAGGTCAGATTCAAGCACATGGTCAGATAGAAGTGCATGGAAAACGATACATCCGAAACGATTAAACGCCATGCAAAATGAAAAGCAACCTTCCAGCACCGAAGAATTACTGAAATTAGTTCTTGCACAAGGCGAAGTCATTAGAAGACAGCTGAAGAAGTTGCGGTGAGTTGCAGTTACCAAAAATTAATCACTGTCACGTTATTCATTATAAAACCACGCTTTGAACTCTTAACATCCTAAAATCTGCTAAGTACACATAAATTATATACATCCCGCTTTTTGGTACTGGCAGATCTATCAATCAACGCGAGAGCCTCCTGGTTTTCGTTTCTGAATTAATTGAAGAAGTTGAACGGAAACACGCGTTGCGCACCTCGGAGTATTCTGTATTCAGTTATGGTTTAGGTTGTTTTGTATTGTCTTTATATGTATTTTGTAGGATAGCGTCCTAGTTGTACGTTCCCAGGCCAACGTCGCCGTTATTTCGTATAAATAATAACCTAATTAATTTCGTTAAAAAATGCCGCAAAAACCTGGCGTACGATTAATTAAACTCTTATCCTCTTCTTGCGCTTAGACATCCACTAAACCGCATTATTCTGGGTTTATTGCGCATTCCGAATCGAAACACCGGATGAATAAAAGAAATTAATGTGAGATTTTTGTACTGTGATGTAAATTTAATGGAATTTTTATTTTTGGTGTATCACTCCCGTAACATTGTCAAGGAAGCAATCAATTCTGTAATAAAAAATGATTACTCGCTCCCAAATAAAACGTACCAAAATAAATCAACCATAATCGAAAATTAATTTTCCTATGTACAATCGGAATCATAAATCATGACATAATCTCTACAGAAAAACTCATAGTGGACGGTTTCCTGTAAGCTTTCTATTAGCGTCATGAATTATGATTGCGACTGTACATTTTCGGTAATTTTTAGGCATCTTCATTCAAATTTTCTAAGAAATCTAATTAAAACACTAAAGACAATCAACTTTTTCTCCATTTATTTTCAGACATAGCGAACATCAGATAGGATTCTTAGAAGACAAGGCCCATCGAGCACGTGTCCGCAAACACGGAAGCAATTACCTTCTGGAAACGTACTTAAAAGGCCTCTCGGAAGCGGTTGATCCGGAAAACGATCTCGAACAAACATCGGCGGATAAAAATAGCGACAGCGGCGTGGTAACGGAAGGAGACAGTGAACAGTACAACAACAACCACAACAAACCCGGCTGTTCAACGCAGGTACGCAACATCTAAATACGCTTTTTTCTCTGTCATCCGAAAGGTTAAATTTCCAGAGTCCGTTAGAGCGTTTCTCACCGTCGTCGGAGGAATTCCACAAAGATATAAAAGACGATGACACTAGTTCAACGGTAAGCGAAACTACGATAAGAGAACAGGTAGAATTATTTGAGATGATAGCAAGAGTAAACAAGAGGCTTCTGAAAGAAGAGGAATGCCTAGTTAGACTGCACGCGAACCTTAAAAAATACGATAAATCTAAAGCGAGCACGGAAGACGTGAGCAAAGCGCTGAATAATCTAAGGAAAGAAATGGCGAAGGGTGCCTGCGAAATGCAACACAACGAAGTAGTACTAGAAGAAACCAGAGAGATGCTAGACAATAGGAGGATACACTTAGAAAACCTACATCGGGACCTAGTGAACGAAGATCAGGAATTTGAAATGCTTCAAACCCTGATGTACTCGCAAAGTAAAAGCAGACAGGAAGTCGACAATTACTCACCATATAAACCACATTATACCAAAGAGTTGTTAGATACCTTAGTTTAATGCAACTAATTTGTTTTTTTTTATAATTAACTATTTATACCAAATATCAAGTACCTAACAGATATTTATATACATAATTTACACGTGTTTATTTCGTGTGATGCATTTTCAACTTAGTCTTGTTTGTATCGTATATATTTGTAAATAAACATGTTACTGTTATTTTGAGTTTGTTTTGTTTCGTATTTTTACTGACGTTTTTAGAAATTAATCAATTTCGAAGCGGTATGACATTAAAAGAAAATTACATGGCAACAACAAGGCAGTTAACAATTTGAGATTTTGTGCTTTCTAATCAAAAAGGAACAAAAAATATAACATCATAGCACAAAGTTGATTTATTTACCACGAAAAGAAACTTTTACTGCAAGAAGAAATAGAATAAAAACTAAAAAACAAAGTGTTTTTAAAACATATAAACTAAAGAAAATTGTTTACTTTACGTTACATTTAACTTAATTTCTCTTATCTTAAATTCACTGTACTAAACTAGCGACGATAAAATAACATTTCACTGTTATCGTAAACGATGTGTGTGTATGCAACAAGGCTAGACAAAGAATATTCTTCTGTTAATCTATTATTATCTTGGAGTTCAAAAAAACTGGTGCTTATCGCAGGATTACAAACAAATTTAGATTTTACGCCAGAACAGTTACAGAAATTTTGTTATAATTTAGAGAAAATTATTTAAATATAAAGTAGGCGTTTATTTTCTCTTGATTAACTGAGAAATTTATTTACTTTTCTTGGTTGGAAATTGCATAAATTTAAAGAAAACAATCAATTCGTCAGAATTAAAAAAAATTAAAGTGGATCTAATTTAATATTTTTTGAATCTGCAGGTTTGAAAGTGTTTGCTATACATAATGACAAAAATCAAACTATTTTCAATTTCGTGGGTTTATTACAATAAGAATTTATGTATAAATTGTTTTAAATGAAGCGTAATACCCATCGTAGCTTAGTTTTCCCATCTATAGGCCCGGTTTTTTCATCTCCAATTAACTTTATCTGGCGATTAATTCCTATAGTAACGATTGTGATCACAATTGTTACTATGGGAATAAACCGTCACATAAAGATAACTGGAGGTGAAAAAACCGGGCCTTAGTCACATAAGTAAAGGCCGTTTTACACTACCCTGTTTCTTAGTACAAGATTTAATTCCATTTCTTGAACAGTTTATTTTATATAGTAAATTGTATCAAAAATTAAATTGAATCAACAACTATCTGAAAAAACAGAACATGTTCTATCTCCAAACCATATCTGCAGTTTAAAATTTCTTGTTCCTAATATTTATTGTAAGAAATAAATCTTATACAAAATTTCTGACCTTAATTAATTCACAATTTGTAATAATTCATTTCAATAAGCTTTTGTCCTTTACCACAATATAAAAATATATCATGCAGAAGACGAACAATTTAGCAAATGTCACTACTTAAAGAATTATGGTCAAAAAATTGAAAATCCAGTTTGAAATCTGTCAAAATTTCATATGAGTTGACATTATGAAACTGTAACATATCCAAGAATATAACTGCTTAGAAGTTAACAGAAATTATGAAGAAGATTGAGCGTAAAAGGTAACTCATTTGATTTAACCAAATTTAAGTAAAGCAGATTATTGTCTGATGTAAGAAAATTGCATAACAAATTATTTCAAGCACTTAAAATTCGTAAAATCTCTGAACGTTTAGTGAAAACGAAGAATTGGTTAGATAAATTTAAGATTGATAATCCGTAGTAATAATAATATGTGTAATTTTTGAAAGATACATTGATAGGCACTAGAATTATTTAAAAATACTTTAGAAGTAATTTTCCTAACAATAAGACTCATTATATTTGAATTACAAAATGTGATTTATGGATAAGTTCTCCTGTGGAAAGATTTTTGTTAGATCTGTACTTTCTATAACAGACGTCGTTAAAATATTTGCCTTAATGCCTTAATTTTGGCTTATGATTAAGAATAAGTGGCTTCCTACAAAAATTCCGGGAAAGTATGTTAAAAACATAGAAGATTTGGAAAAGATGGTTTCATTGCTTATCATTTATGCACTTTAGCATAAGACTAACGAAACAATTTTTCGATTCAGAACGAGGTATATCTAATATATACTTCAACACCCACTTCAGAAGTTATAAAATGGTGATTCTGCATTTTGTTCTTCACTTGAATGGATGAAAGAAGTCATAAATAAATTAGGGCTATAAAAGCAATGGAGCCTTAATTGGAGGCTTTGGCACTGTTTTAGCTGTTATGTATGAATTGTTACGATGCAGGTTGATCCGTGTTTCACATTTCTTTTTTTTTTCATTTTTTTTATGACTTCTGGCAAGCAAATTAATGATGTACACCAGTCAGCATTAATTAAAGTCATCGTAGCAATATGACTAGTAAAACTGAAAAATGAAGAACGATTTTTGAAATGCGTCGAGAATGTTGGTTTGGGTTTACTTTGGAGGACTCAAACGGCCGATCGATGTTTCATTTCTGGCTCATAGGAATAAATCCAAACTTCATCATCACCTGTGATGATATCGTAGACCAGATTTGATGTTCCTCCATTGATTTTTTGGAGTATTTCCCGGTACCATTTCGTTTTTGAATATTGGCCAAACTATAGGAAGTCCAAGGAGCACAAAGTTTTTTTTTACATTTAAGTGTTTATATGAAATTGTATGTATTTGTTTTATATTTGCCTCAATCTCTCGGAATGACAATTAATGTTGCCATACTACTGGCAACAGTAGAAGTATCCTATTCACAGAATAACCAGAAGTGACAGTCGCTGTCGGCACTTTGATCTTTTTAAACATCGACTGGTGACCTTCGCCATGTTTTTGGTGGGACCTATAAGCGGGAATATTTAAAATAACTCTGACAAGTTAGATAAATGGAAAACGCTCTGTTTATTGCATAACATAGAACAATATAAGCTGAGTTGGAATTAATGGAAAGAAAATGTTACGCTTAAAAACTATTAAGTAATCAATTATTTTATTAAATGCTTAGTATTTGAAATATTTTCATGGTATTTTAATTATTTTGAAATATATTAATTCATGATAGTTCAATTTAATGTTAAACTATGAATGTTTCATTACAAGATAATATACGTTCACAAAATACGAAATATAGCTGAGATAAAATGGTAAAGATCATATGATCGAATTCTACGCCACATTTTCGGTGGGATCACCTATTCTCGCGCGCTTAACTCCTTTTTCGCGGGAAAGCGGGAATATCACTTCTGGTTATTCTGTGTCCTATTCCCGAAAATTCTGCAGCCACCTACATAACTGTGAAGAAATAGAATCCAACTAATATATTTATCTTTACGTGCTCCGAAGAAAATCGGTATATTGGCTTAGGAATAGCAAAATAGAAATAATTTAACCGAAAGTAATTTAGGCACTTATTTTTCTCTAAAAATTTGAACTTTCGGTTGTAACGGAATCACTGTTAACTTTATTATTGTGAAAGGAATCATATACTTTTTCTTGCAAATTTAGGATCTAATTTTGAATAGAAAATTATAAGGTAATCCTGTATGTAAAAGCAACCGTTTTTGGAATATTTTTAAAAACTTACAATGTGCTCGGCAGATAGCGCTCGTTTAAGCTAACTTCAAGTCACCAAAACATAATTCTTTAAATAGAACACGCTGTTTTTTTTTACTGTATTGGATGCAGAAAGTAATTGTGTCTTGATTTGGTATTAGCTTACTCGATACCCAAACCTGAAAGTCAATGTAAATATCAAGTTCTACGAGGGTCAAGTTGAGTTTATTGAGAATGAAAAATACGGTTGATATTTTCTAGGGTTTTATTTTAAATATGCTCGAAGTAATTCCCTTCAGCAATGATACACTTGACCATTCTTTCTTTCCACTGTTCAAAAGCTCTTTCAGAATGCCTTCAAAATAAGCTTGAACTGCAGCATCAATCTATTCCTCTGACGAAAATCCTCTACCCTGCAAATTTCTTTTAAGCCCAAAAATAGCCAAAAGTCACACATTCTATATTACTATTCTATTACTTTTATATTTTTTTCAGCCAAAAACTAGGCACTTAAAGCTGCCGCCTGGGACGATGCATTTCATAGTGCAGCATAATTTTCTTGTCTGGATAATGAACGCCTTCAGGCAAACATTTTCCATTTAACTGTAACTGTCTTTTATCCATCTAGGTTAATTGCCTTCACTAGGCCCGTACTTCCGAAGAATACCGCATACATAACTTTTTCATAGCTCGCTGCTTCTTGGCCATTTTTGGAGTTTCCTCATCTCCGTGAATCCATACACGGCTCTCTTGGCGGGTAGGTACGTCAAAAAAGGGAACGTAAGTTTCGTCACTTGTCACTATTTTGGAAAAAATTTGATGTCCTCCATTATTTAAGAAATTTAAAGTTTCATTGCAAATTCTTACAAGCTCTGCTTTTTGGAAGTCAGAAAGGTGATGCGACACAATATGACTAATCACTTTTTTTTAAATGCAGATGATCGTGTATGACTGTTTTAACAGCTGAGGATCCAATCTTAAGTTGATGCTCTATTACTGCATAAGTGGCTTTATTGTTCACTTCAATTAATTTTTTAAGAGCAGCAATGTTTTTGTCGGTAACAGCCGTAGGAGGACGCCCTGCTCCTTTTTGATGCTGAACAGAATTCCTTTCGTGTTCAAATTCCTTATACCATCGGTAAATTGTAGCCGAGGAAGGTACTTGTTCACTAAAAGCCGAATTTAAACTCTTTTTGCACTCATAAGTGCCTAAACCTTTTTTAAGATCATAATAAATCATGATTCGAAAATGCTCTCTAGTTAATTTCATTTTTTTTACTTGTAATATCACTTTAAAGAATTAGTAACTTGGGTTCTAACGAACGTAATTTCAACAACTAAACTTAAAATGACAGATAACGAGTTGCTCTAAATAACACTGTATGTTTTTCACGGCTTACTAGTCTTTCTTATTCTCAATAAATTCCGTTTTACCCTCGTATTTAAAAAATAAAATTTTGATTACTTAAAGTTGTTAGCTTAAACGAGTACCGAGTACACTTTAAGTTTTTAGGACACTTTCTAAACATCATTACTTAAAGGTTCCACTTTGAAATGGCACAGATTAGATCTTCCTTATTTTTGTGAACTAAAAAATACGAATTTAAAAATGGAAGAGCGTTAAAGCACAAAAGTTTTATTCAAAATTAAGTGTAGATTATAAATTTGCAAGAAAAAGTATAGGATTCCATTTCAAATAATAAAGTTGACAGGGAGTTCCGGTGCAGCCGAAAGTTCAAATTGGAAATATGTTTTAATAAATTATCTCAAACGAACACTGAAAATGGCACTATTGCCTTTCGCTGTCCGTTTGAGATAATACATTTCACAATTTAACCAGCCAAGAATCTACCTTGATTATGAAAATATTTTTATTGGAAAGCACACTCTCGGTTGTGGGAGAGTAGGTACAAATTTTCAGAGAAAATTAATGAAGGTAAATCACCTTACATAAAACAATGAAATAAAACAATTTTTTTTATAAAACTAGAACACCAATGTGCCTTCATAGTTGATAGAAAAATGATTGAGCAAAAAGGTCTGACCAGTTTGTAATTTGAAAAGCTTTTAGAAATAAAACAGAGAAAAATCCTTATTTTAATTGAAAGAATAAAAAATTCTTGTGTTAAGAAGACCACCTACTTCTTTTAATGCATTTATATTAAGAATTTAGACAATTAGAAACACGATTATCTCAAAGTACTAGCAATAAAGTTTCAAAATAACAATGATTACGTTAATAATTATGATAATCACAGTAAACATAATTGAGCATTTATCCCAATTTCGTCAACAAGAGATTACTCAAGCTTTCTAGAATTTCAATTCAAGCGGGCTGCAATTGCACACGACACCAATTTAATCCATATAAACAACATACACACAGATACTGGACAAGTACTACAGATCCTTGGGTTCTGAATCATCGAAGACATCTCGTGTTCAAAGTCTAGAAGTATGGAGAGTGCTACAGGTTCCGATAAAAGTAAGTGATTTTATACTATTTATTTTTTAAATATTAAATAATGCATGAAATAATGTAATTTTATTTTTTGTTTAGGATGTTCGTGTTGTAACGGAAAAGAATGTTCCTGTTCCGATTGCTGCTGCAAAAACTGCAGCACGAACTGCTCTTGTTCGACCACTGGTAAATGCAGCTGCGTTTCTGGCGAGGGGCAAGAATGTTCCTGCACCAACTGCGGTTGCAAGACCACCGCAAAATCTTGCAAGGATAAATGCGCTTGTTCTGCAACTGGAAAATGTAGTTGTGGATCCGGCGAGGGCAAATGCTCTTGCTCTAATTGCTGTTGCGGAAGTTGCAGCGACAAGTGCTCATGCACCACGACCGGAAAATGTGACTGCGCATCCGTTACTGGAGAAGGATGTTCCTGCAAGAATTGTGGCTGCAAGTCCACAGCTGAAAAATGCAAATGTGCTTGCGGTAAACAGGCTAAATAAATATTTGAAAGAAATATCATTTTTATCAGAATTTATTAGTGGATGTATATGTATCCTACTAGTTATTGCTTGCTATCTTTAATCACCTTATCAAATGTTTCTGAATGTATGTATTTTTGAAATAAATAAAAGTTAAATATCTAATTTTTCTGTTTTTTATGTTAATTTATATTAACCAACAAAAAAATATGCAAGCGCATTCATTTATACCCTTTCTACTAAACTGAAACTCAAGACAAACAAAAAAAAAACATTTTGACGAGTTCAATCTAAATAAAATGCATAAAATATTAAAGACGAAATTCACACTACATTCGCATTCGCAAGAAAATAAAAATAAATAAAAGCTAACTTCAATTAAAAATTCTTATTCATCCTTCTTTTAATTTAGCAAAGTTTCATAAATTGGGTGTCACGCCCAATCTATTTGTTAGGTCGTACTCCAAACTCGTAATAGCTTTTATATTCACTATAATTTTCTTCATAACTACCAATTTACGAATAGTTTAAATCACATTCTGCGATCACTTTTTGACATAACATTGTATTAAATAACATCCCATAACAGGCAGCGTTATGGGATGTTGGTGGTGTCCCAGGATAGGTGTCCAGCGTGGTGTCAAAGCATATTAAACGTTTTAAGAATTTTGTTGCCCCAAATAGTGCCAAAACCTCCTCTGTAGAAGATGCTCGAGGAAACATTTTAAGAATTTTGTTGCCCCAAATAGGGCTAAAACCTCCTGTGTAGAAGATGCTCGAGGAATCTACTGCAATCAAAACCAAATTGCAACAAAATTTTTATAAATTGTAAAACAATTATTGATGGTTGTAACTGGAAATTGTAATCGTAAAAAATTGAAATTTTAACTTTGCATATAATTTTTTCTTAGAAATATTATCAAAACTGCTTTGAATACAGCTTCTTCTATAGAAATTTTTTGCACGCGATACTAATTTGTAATATGACGCTAACACATTATTTGTGCGACTTTTTTTAAGTTTTAGAAAACAAAAGAAACTTTAGGACTTTATGTTCTAGTAATCTAGTCTAGAAAAACATGTATTTTCAATCAAAATAATTTTTATTGAAAAACAAAAAGAAATAGCAAATACAGTTTTCCAGAACTTTCCAGATTAGGCGCTTCTAAAAAAGAAATCGTATAACAGAGCACTTGAAAAATATTCGAATTCTATTGCGACGGTCTAAAGCTGCAAGCTGCACCAATAACTAAATAAAAATAATTAAATATATCAGGTAATGGAAATTTTAACGCTGAACTTTCCAGCATACGTGTTTCTAAAAATAGAAATCGTGTGACAAAGTACTTGAGTTTATTCGAACTCCATTATGACAGTCTGGAAGTGCACCCTGCACCAATAACTAAATAAAAATAATTAAATACTCCAGGCAATAGAAATTTTCACTCTGAAAATAACTTTTAACAGAAAACATTTAAAAAAATTAAAAAAAAAAACTTCCCAGATTATGTGTTTCTAAAAAAGGAAATCATGTAACAGAGTACTTGAGCTTATTCGAATTCTACTGTGGCGGTCTGCAATTGCACACGGGACCAATAACTAAATCAAAATAATTAAATATGCCAGTCAATGGAAATTTTAATATAATGAGTAATGAATACTGGTTTTTCCAAAACTTTCCATCTTACGTGTTTCTAAAAAAAGAAATCGTGTGACAAAGTACTTGAGTTTATTCGAACTGTAGTGTGACGGTTTACAGTTGCAAGTTGCACCAATAACTAATTAAAAATAATGAAAACACCAGGCAATAGAAATTTTGACTCTAAAAATAACTTTTAACAGAAAGACATTTAAAACAATAAAAAAGAACTTTCCAGATTATGTGTTTCTAAAAGAGGAAATCGTATGACAGAGTACTTGAGCTTATTCGAATTCTATTGTGACGGTCTGCAATTGCACACGGCACACCTATAACTAAATCAAAATAATAATTAAATACACCAGCTAATAGAAATTTTGATTTTTAAAATAATTTTTATGGAAAAACAAAATAAAAAACAATAAACGATGAATATAATTCTTTCAAAGCTTTCCAGATTAGGTTTTTCTGAAAAAAAGGAAACCGCGTGACAGAATACCTAAGCTTATCGAATTCTATTCTGACGGTCTACAATTGCACACGGCACACCTAGAACTAAATAAAAATAATAATTAAATACACCAGGCAATAAAAATTTTGATTTTTAAAATAATTATTCTGGAAAAACAAAATTAAAAAATAATAAATGATGAATATAGTTTTTCCAAAGCTTTCCAGATTAGGTTTTTCTGGAAAAAAACAAAACCGCGTGACAGAGTCCTTGAGCTTATCGAATTCTATTGTGACGGTCTGCAATTGCACACGGCACACCTATAACTAAATCAAAATAATAATTAAATACACCAGCTAATAGAAATTTTGATTTTTAAAATAATTTTTATGGAAAAACAAAATAAAAAACAATAAACGATGAATATAATTCTTTCAAAGCTTTCCAGATTAGGTTTTTCTGAAAAAAAGGAAACCGCGTGACAGAATATCTAAGCTTATCGAATTCTATTCTGACGGTCTACAATTGCACACGGCACACCTAGAACTAAATAAAAATAATAATTAAATACACCAGGCAATAAAAATTTTGGTTTTTAAAATAATTATTCTGGAAAAACAAAATTAAAAAATAATAAATGATGAATATAGTTTTTCCAAAGCTTTCCAGATTAGGTTTTTCTGGAAAAAAACAAAACCGCGTGACAGAGTCCTTGAGCTTATCGAATTCTATTGTGACGGTCTGCAATTAATTACACACGGCACACCTAGAACTAAATAAAAATAATAATTAAATACACATAGTAATAGAAATTTTGATTTTGGAAATAATTTTTACGGACAAACGAAAGAAATAATAAATAATAATGAATACAGCTTTTTCAGAACTTTCCAGATTAGGCGTTTCTAGAAAAAAGAAACCGTGTGACAGAATACTTGAACTTATTTCATCATTCTAAGTTTCATCAGTAATTCAGATCTACATAAGTAATATCTAAAATATTTATTCATGGAGTACGAGAAAATGTGTGTAAATAATTATTTAATTAATTGTTATTCTTCCAATAATTAATATGCATGTAAAATTGATTTTTGATGTTCTGTTATCTGGACATCTAAAATAAAGTGAATAATGTTCTTTAATTTTTATAATAATTGACCCATTAATTTTACTCTCGCCTATAAGAAAGATACAATCTATGTAAATTTTGAAACGAAAGTAAGACGAATAATGTACGAAAACAATAAATATTTTCCTCTAAAAGAGAAAAAAATAATAATTTTAGTGAAAAAGTTTATAGCAACCCACATTGCAATACTATTTTGTTACTAATATACTTACAAGGTATTACAGAAAATGAGAATGCAATAATTTAACTTCTAAACGTTGTCAATGTTTGAATTTAAAAAATCTAAATTCGACGATTTTATTGAGCAATAAAGAATTTGGTTATTATGAATAATCAATATAGTTTTTCCAGATTAGGCGTTTCTAAGAAAGAAACCGTGTGCTAGAAGTACTTGAGCTTAATCGTTTTCTACTGTGACGGTCTGCAATTGCACACGGCACCAATTTCAGTCATATAAAGTAGATACCGGCAATAGCTTCTCAAGTTCTACAGTGTCTCTGATTGTGAATCGTCGAAGTCATCTGGTGTTCAAAACCCGAACAAAATGGAAAGTGCTACAGGTCCCGATAAAGGTAAGTCAATCTTGTTATAAATTATTAATAAATAATTCAATATTTTCGTTTAAGAACGATAATTTTTTATATATAAACTTAAAAAAATATGCCTCACTGATTTATAAGAAATAATTCATATATGTTCTTATTTCTAATTAATTAATTAATTTTATTAATTTAAGCCTGCTACGAGGGGAAAGAATGTTCCTGTTCTGATTGCTGTTGCAAGAAGTGCAACAAAGATTGCCCTTGTTCGACCATTGGAAAATGCAACTGTGTTTCTGGAAAGGAACAAGAATGCTCTTGCTCTAACTGCTGTTGTAAGAAGTGCAGCGAAGACTGCCCTTGTTCAACTACTGGAAAATGCAACTGTGTTTCTGGAAAGGAGCAAGAATGCTCTTGCTCTAACTGCTGTTGCAAGAAGTGTAGCGAAAATTGCTCCTGTTTGACTATTGGAAAATGCAACTGTGTTTCCGGCAAGGAACAAGATTGTTCCTGCACTAACTGCTGTTGCAAGAACTGCAGCAAAAATTGTTCCTGTTCGATTACTGGAAAATGCAACTGTGTTTCTGGAAAGGAGCAAGAATGCTCCTGCATTAATTGCTGTTGCAAGATTTGCAGCAAAGGCTGCCCTTGTTCAACTGGAAAATGCAACTGTGTTTCTGGAAAGGAGCAAGAATGCTCTTGCTCAAACTGCTGTTGCAAGAAGTGCAGCAAAAATTGCTCCTGTTTGACTATTGGAAAATGCAACTGTATTTCCGGCAAGGAACAAGATTGTTCCTGCACTAATTGCTGCTGCAAGAATTGCATCGAAAACTGCCCTTGTTCAACTACTGGAAATTGCAACTGCGTTTCTGGAAAAGAGCAAGAATGCTCTTGCTCTAACTGCTGTTGCAAGAAGTGCAGCGAAAATTGCTCCTGTTTGACTATTGGAAAATGCAACTGTGTTTCCGGCAAGGAACAAGATTGTTCCTGCACTAATTGCTGCTGCAAGAACTGCATCGAAAATTGCCCTTGTTCAACTACTGGAAAATGCAACTGTGTTTCTGGAAAGGAGCAAGAATGCTCCTGCATTAATTGCTGTTGCAAGATTTGCAGCAAAGGCTGCTCTTGTTCAACTGGAAAATGCAACTGTGCTTCTGGAAAGGAGCAAGAATGCTCCTGCACTAATTGCTGTTGCAAGATTTGCAGCAAAGGTTGCCCTTGTTCAACTGGAAAATGCAACTGTGCTTCTGGAAAGCAGCAAGAATGCTCCTGCACTAATTGCTGTTGCAAGATTTGCAGCAAAGGCTGCCCTTGTTCAACTGGAATATGCAACTGTGTTTCTGGAAAAGAGCAAGAATGCTCTTGCTCAAACTGCTGTTGCAAGAAGTGCAGCGAAAATTGCTCCTGTTTGACTATTGGAAAATGCAACTGTGTTTCCGGCAAGGAACAAGATTGTTCCTGTACTAATTGCTGCTGCAAGAATTGCATCGAAAACTGCCCTTGTTCAACTACTGGAAAATGCAACTGCGTTTCTGGAAAAGAGCAAGAATGCTCTTGCTCTAACTGCTGTTGCAAGAAGTGCAGCGAAAATTGCTCCTGTTTGACTATTGAAAAATGCAACTGTGTTTCCGGCAAGGAACAAGATTGTTCCTGCACTAACTGCTGCTGCAAGAACTGCATCGAAAACTGCCCTTGTTCAACTACTGGAAAATGCAACTGTGTTTCTGGAAAGGAGCAAGAATGCTCTTGCTCTAACTGCTGTTGCAAGAAGTGCAGCGAAAATTGCTCCTGTTTGACTATTGGAAAATGCAACTGTGTTTCCGGCAAGGAACAAGATTGTTCCTGCACTAACTGCTGCTGCAAGAACTGCATCGAAAACTGCCCTTGTTCAACTATTGGAAAATGCAACTGTGTTTCTGGAAAGGAGCAAGAATGCTCTTGTTCTAACTGCTGTTGCAAGAAGTGCAGCGAAGACTGCCCTTGTTCAACTATTGGAAAATGCAAGTGTGTTTCTGGAAAAGAGCGAGAATGCTCCTGCACTAATTGCTGTTGCAAGAACTGCAGCGAAGTCTGTCCTTGTTCAACTACTGGAAAATGCGACTGTGTTTCTGGAAAGGGGCAAGAATGTTCCTGCACTAACTGCTGTTGCAAGAACTGCAGCAATGATTGTCCTTGTGCGACTACTGGAAAATGCAACTGTGTTTCTGGAAAGGGGCAAGAATGTTCCTGCACTAACTGCTGTTGCAAGAACTGCAACAATGATTGTCCTTGTGCGACTACTGGAAAATGCAACTGTGTTTCTGGAAAGGAGCAAGAATGCTCTTGTTCTAACTGCTGTTGCAAGAAGTGCAGCGAAAACTGCCCTTGTTCAACTACTGGAAAATGCAGTTGTATTTCTGACGAAGGGCCGGAATGTTCATGTATTAACTGCTCTTGTAAGTCTGCTGAGAAATCTTGCAGCGACAAATGCGCTTGTTTAACAGCTGGAAAATGTAATTGTGGCTCTGGAGAAGGAAAATGTCCCTGTTCCAATTGTTGTTGGGGAAGTTGCATTGATGAATGCTCATGCACTTCGACTGGAAAATGTAACTGTAACAACTCCAGCGCTGAAAAGCAATGTTTCTGCAAAAGTTGTGCCTGCAAGTCCACATCAGAAAAATAGGCAAATAGTAAATTTAATATTTTTATCGTAACAATTTGCTTTGTATTACTAAGAAATGTATCAAAATGTTTGTTTATGGGTAATATCCAATTTTAATCATTTTTATTAATATTGTTAATTGGGTGAAGGTTTGAAATGAATAAAAGGTAAATACTGAAATATTGTTTTTATTTATTAATCAGTTCGTCTACAGAAAATAATTAAGCAACAAATTAGGCAACTACTAACATTACTTTTAATTTCTTCAGCTACAAGTAAAAGTAACTCATAGTAAATAAAAAGGAATAACGGAAAAAAAATTCATTCTCAAAACGGGATACCTTAATACTTTTAGCAACGTTATTGAAAGATAGAAAGACAAAAATAAATATAATCGGCGAAGAAAAAAATAAATATTAAATACTACATAGATATTTCTAAATTTGACAATAATATTCGCTTTTCAAAACCCAAAATAAATCTCTGGAAATGTTTCAAGGTAAAAATTCAGAAACAGTTTTAAATAAAGCAAAAACAAATTTTCTTCAAAAATGCGTATGTAGGTAATATTTTTTTGTGCTATTAAAGTATGCGGATTTTCGGATTTGCAATTCGAAGATAATGTTTTTGTCGACATCCCCGGTCTTTGCTGTCCTTTTGGCACACTGACCCAATTCATATCGATTGATAACTTTTTATGCAATTAAAATCCAACACAAAAAAATTAGGAGCATTCCTCCTTTTACGATCTCATTTTTTTGGTCACGTTTTACGATCGAGATAAACGCTTGGAATTCGACGAATATTTTTTGTTCACATTCCTGGTTTTCGACGTCTTTCAAGCTGCTCCAATTTTTTATACTCATTTAAAATGCAATAATTGCTTTCCTAATTTTAATTTTTTGATACATCTTTTACCACCGAAATAATGATGTTTGGTTTCCGGTACTAGAAATACTTTCTTGTCCGCAATCCTGGTTTTTGAAGGCTTTCTTTTTATTCCTTTCTTTAACCTAGGCGACCCTATTAATTTTTATTACCTTTTATAATTTTTTTTAATAATTACAAATTTTGAAAGGTCGTCATTACAACTATTATTTTAAATTTAAAAGAAGCTAATTTAGAAAATGTTTAGAAGAAAAGATTACCTAGATTAGAATCATCGATTAATATACTGAAAAATATTATAATAAAAACTACGCTTCTTTATTAAAAAAAATTACAATCAAGGTCTGTGATTCATGAACGTTATGATTTGTTCCGTTTTAAACGTAGGCAACTATAGCAACTGGTAGGCAATACAGTACATACATACGTATCTAAAATTGGCTACAAACCGCTCAATTTAATTATAACATTCCTAATTGTAAATTACGTTACATTACGTTTTATGCATAGTTTTCCAAAACTTTAGAAAATAACAGATAAATAAATAACAATAATAAAGCGATAACAATAACGATTTGGGTGTTGCTATGGCTACAGGGCGTGGGCAAATCAATTCGGTTGTTATTCTAGTCACCGGATGGTGTCGCACAGCGATGGATATACATTTTTATTATAGTTTTATTGTTTCCTAAAAATATATGGTGTATAAAAATAGAACTAAATTAATTATAAAAAAAATAAAAATGGAGAAAAAAGTAGCAAAAAGGCCCAGGTCTAGCTATTTTGATCAGGCTGTCACAAAGCTTCCACTCCCAGGCGCGATCCCGCTACTGCTCGACGCGGGGACTTTTGGCTGCTGGGTTTCCCCCCTGGCCCGGTGCGCCCCTCCTTAGCCAACCTGCTCATCCCGGATTCCTCCAGGACAACCATATTGACGCCGAGCTTAGCGTGGACGCCCGGTCAACGTGAAATA
Organism: Serrognathus titanus; assembly: GCA_039766575.1. Classification (NCBI taxonomy): domain Eukaryota; kingdom Metazoa; phylum Arthropoda; class Insecta; order Coleoptera; family Lucanidae; genus Serrognathus; species Serrognathus titanus. The sequence goes on from CM077912.1 coordinate 8,523,588, forward strand.
CTCAGCAACAGTACTCCTGACCTCAAACCATCCACTGAACCTGACCTCCAAGTAGCTGGATTACAGGAGTGCGCCACGCTCCCAGTCGAGGTTTATTACTACAAACCATCCATATAAATGTTAAAGCACAAATATAATTATTATAAATAACAATTAATTAACATGTGCTTTGTTTTTAAAATTAAAATCGTATACAAAGAAAAAAAATCGATCGTTAAATACGCATGAAAAGCGGTATTTCCTACACATCTAGCCTAGCTTACTATGAAGTTGAAGAACCTGAAAGTACAATTATAATTCTCAGATTTAATTCGTACAGCACGTAAATAAATAAAGTCTTATTTGCGCACGGTTTGACTAACAAGAGCAATAAGTTCAATTACAAATTTCCGAAGAACCTTCGTAACTTAGGTTGCGTTCACTCGGCGCTTCTAGAAATTTAATTCTAGTAGTCTGCTATTGCACACGCCACCAATTTGTGATTTACAACGTGCAGGGGCGTAGCTAGAAATATCGGGCCCTTCTGCAAGCATGGTCGGAATGTCTCCCTCCTTTGTTGTTGATTATAATAAAAAAGAACAAAAATGTTGACATTTGCAAATTGTTATTTTTAAAGTGAACAATAGAAAATAACGCACACTGCATTAACACTTTAAAAAAGAAGTAAGAGATAACCCAGATCATAATACAGTAGAATTTCGAAATAACGGACTATTGGGTGGAAAGGAATTTACGATTAAGCTGAAAATTATATATCATATACAGGGTTTTAAAAAGTATGTTACCCACTTACAGGTCTCATCAGTACAAACATAAAAGTCTTAATATACTTTTGTACATTTTGCTTGTTAAACCTTCATCAACTTTTCAATTTAAACTAATAATAGTGGTTCATTATAAATTATAAAACTGCAACTGAAATATTTGAAGCTCGCCATGGTAAAGCTTTATTTGATTGATTTAATTGATGGGAATTTTTTTCGGGAGACTGGGCATTTCCCGAGGAATGTAGAAAAAATTTGAAATTGTCCCATTTCTAGATGAAGAGTTCTTGTGTCATGATCTTTCAACTGATGGTCTTACATTTGGAGCTTCTTCTGTAGATTCTGGATTTCTCTAATGATGGCTTGCTTATTTCAATCTTCGCACTTAGCTTCTTGTATTTTTAGCTTCTTAGGTAATCTAGTCTCAGGTGAGGCAATGTTCTAAATATATTAAAGAAAAAGTTAAATGGAATTCGACAGCTTAAGAAAGAAACGTAAACGAAAGAAAAACAAAAATAATAGAAGCTAGAAAAATATTTAAACTATAGTCATAAAAGAAGTATGTACGCTGCAAGAATCAATTCATTCGGCTTGTTTGGTGTGCGTACAACGTACTATGTACAACCACGCTCAATTAAAATGATACTATTCGGGAATTTCGTGAATCTTATAGCAATTCAGAGGGGTTGGCTTCGACATACTGTTTCATGATGGCTTACACTGTAATGTAATGTTTAGGTAACTAGCGCCAAAACAGAGAAAATTTGCATTAGATAAAATATTGTCCAAGCCGGATAAAAGCTCTGTCTCATGAAATCTAGTAAGTCGTAATATGAATAAATATTATTATATAAATATATGTATTTTTTTGTTTATTTCTTTCTTTCGTTTTCGTCTTTAGATTTTTTTTATTTTCAGTTGTCAGTCCTCTTTTCTTTTTTATTTACCTCTGCATTTCGTTGTTCTTTTCCACTTGAAATTTGTTCTCCGTCATTCTTTTGTTTTTTATTTATTTTATTGTGGACACTTCATTGTTATTTGTTTTATTCTCTTCTTGCTTTCTTTTGTCGAATTAGTTTTTAGTATTTCTTTGACATATTCGCGGTTTCTTCTTTCGTTTTCTTGTTAGACTTTGATTGTCAAACAGTCAGTAGGAGATTCGTTTGGCTTCTTTTGTATTGTTATTCACGTCTGTACTTCGTTGTTCTTTTTTTTCGAATTTCACTTCGCTTATTGGAGTTTGTTCTCCATTATTCTTTTGTTTTTTTTTCTTTTTTTCAAATTATATTTTTTTAGTTCATAGTTTCTTTTGTTGCTCTTTTGATTTTCAAAAGATCCGTTGAAGAATCGCCAGTCACTTTTATTTTATTTTTCCTTTCTTTCGTATTTTCATAGTTTCTTCTTTTGTTTTCTTGTTAGTCTTTTGATTTCCAAATAGTCCGCGGGAGAATCGTTTGTCTTTTTTTGTTTTATTATTCATCTCTGTACTTCGTTGTTCTTTCTTCGAATTTCACTTGTGCTTATTCTAGTTGGTCCTCTATCATTCTTTTATTTTTCTAATTTTTTTGTCAAACTTCTTTTTGTTTCGGTTCTCTTTTATCAAATTATTATTTTTTATTTAATTTACATTATTATTTTTTTTTAACTTTTTGTTGGTTTTTTGATTTTCAAATGGTCTGTGCAATAATCACCAGTCAGTTTTATTTAAATTTTTGTTTTTTCATTTATATTTCATTATTGATTCCTGCTTGGTATCTTATAAATGACTTTTTTGTGTATAATTTTTGTTTCGCTTTTGTTTTGTCGAATTATTTTTTAGAAGCAGTATTTTATTGATATTCTCATAGTTCTTATTTTGTTTTCTTGTTAGTCTTTCAATCGTCTTCCTGTTTTTTTTAATTCAATTTCGTTGTTTTTTAATTTGGTTTCTTAATTTTTTAGTATTTCTTCTGCGCTTCTTATCGACCTCCTTTGTTTTTATTTATGATCTTCCCACTTAGCTTCTTGTATTTCTAGCTTCATATGAAGGTTCTGGATTTCTTTGATTATAGTCTGCCTATTTTTCTTCCTTGTTATCGTCCTTGTACCAATCAAACCATTCCAGTAATTAAACCATGTGGGAATGAATGATTAACTCCCAGTCAGTAACCTTATCATGTTCTCTAAACAACAAAAAACTTGGGTCAAAGATGGCGGATTGAGAATACCTGGGTCTATAGTGCTCTGATTTGTCGCCAAATTAGGGGCGTCAAATTTAATAACATTTAGGCCTTAATTCAAAAATCTCACTTGAGTGGAGAGAGCACTCCACTCACACTCAAACTGTTATCTGAAATTGAAATTTGCTTTTATATTTACTCGTGTAATCAAGTTTATGATCAGCCTAGGTACTTTGATCATCAATGATTTACAGTAGAAAGATAAAAATCATTAATAAAAATTAAAGTTTTTCTGAATTTCAAATTTACACTGAATTGTCAGTTTGAGGGTGAGTGGAGTGTGAGTGATGTTTCTGAATCTAAGTCTGACCGAGCCACCTGTGTAGTTCTATTATCAGTAATACTACTTTGTTGTGTAAAAGCACTACCGCCCTATCTACTTGATCTACCAACTTCAGCTAAAGTTACTGTATCGAAAAGGTAGCGCCAATTTCTATGTCATCCCCTTTTAATTTGGGGTTAAATTTATTCACTAACTCCCTAGCAACAATTATGTATCTATCGTTTTTCTTCTTAGCGTCCTCGCGCCCTCTTGAAATTGGGTGACGACAAACACGGAAATGAATGGCGCTACAGTAACCTTCATTTCAGCAATTATGATAGCCATCTGGTGTTGAGATTCTGAACATTGCAAACACTACAGTTTCCGATGAAGGTAAGTCATTTTTCTAATTATTTTAAATTTGTCTAAAACCATCTCTGTAGTCAGGTGAATTCTATTATATATAATTCTAGTTTTCTATAGAAATTCACTTTGTGGTAAATCAGAACTGCGTTTAGATTTAAATTAATTTATACAGCGTTGGCCAAAAGTATTAGACACCTTACATTAACTCCTATATCATAAAAATCTGTTGGAGTAGAGTAGAATAAAATTTCCTAGGTACAAAATAATAACAATTTATTAAAGCAATTAGTATTTTGTTGGGCCACCTCTAGCCTTAATCACTGCAGCTATTCTCTTCGGCAGAGTACTTATAAGTTTATGACATTCCTCTGCGATAATATTATTCCATTCTTTCGATAACACGTTTCTTTTAAAATTGCTTTAGATGTAATTGGGGGCTTTCTAATGTTACGCTTTAAAATCCCCCACAAATGTTCAATGGGATTTAGGTCTGGAGATTGTGCAGACCAATCCAAGAGGATAATATTGTTTTCTTGAAACCACTTCATGGTAACTGCAGATTTGTGGCAGGGTGCATTATCTTGTTGATACAATATTTCTTCCATATTTGTATCACCAAATATCTTGGAAAATGATTGCCGCAATGTCGTTTCCAATACGTTTAAGTAAGTGTGGGAATCATTCGACCTTCACAAACAAACATTTCGCCTACACTGTCAGCTGCCATACAACCCCAGATCATTACACTGCCTCCTCCGCATTTCGAAAGGTATTCTTCACCGATTCTCCGCCTCACGTAAACTACACCAGAAGTTCCAAATACCTTACAATTAATTAAAATAACGTAGATTTTAAACACACCGTATAACTTTTTGCTGACGAAGTGTAGAAGATGCAAACGAATACAAAATTACGAGTGATACAAAGGAAATGTTACCTCAAAATTTGATTCGTCGGATCACACAAAATTTGTCCAATCCTTCTCTGTGTTGGTACTTTATAGCCCATTCGAAACGAGACTTTTTATTTTTTTCTGAAAGCCAAGGCGTCTTTCTTGCTATGCAGCCAGCCAGCTTCATTAAGTCTTCTTCTGGTCATTCTGGCACTGATCGGTCTTCCGATTTCCTCGGATAAACTGGCAGCAAGCTCGGAGGAAGTTTTCTTTCGATTTTTAAGTGACTTTCGAATTAAATTTCGATCCTCACAATCCGAAGTTATCCGTTTTCTACCTGTTCTTGTTCGGTTTGCGTGTGATCCAGTATCCGTATAACGTTTCAAGGCAAATTGCACCGAACAAGCGAACGTTTAATACTTTTGTCTATTTCTGTTTGTGAGTTGCCTTGTTCCTGAAAGAACTGAATTCGTAAACGTAAATGCTCACTAAGTTCGTTCTTTTAGGTATTTTTTTACATCAAAACTGACGATTTTCAAAATTACAATGAAATAAACATTATACTGGAAAGATCGTTCTTACCACAAGCGCTTATACAAGACTGACTACCTATTCACGGAACCACAATTGCGAACTATCATCTGCCACATGTTTTACAACCGCTGTAGAGTACTGTACATTATTTAAATTATCGTTTATTGTTGCCGACTATATAATAATAAAATTCTAAAGATTTCTGAGTAATATTTTCGGGGATAAATTAGAAAATCAAGGATGCCTAATACTTTTGGCCAAGGCTGTATGTTGGGTAGAAATGATTGTAATTGATATTCTGCTAGTTACATTCAAAAATTTAACTATCCAGCAATAAACATTTTGACCGCATGCACAGTTCGTTTGATGTTCACATGACTTTCAAATTTAAGTCGCTTAGGGCGTTTCGGTCTGTCTAGTTCTATTATCTGTGCTTTAACAAATTTATTTTACAAAAGTAATAAAAAATAAATCAAAGATTAAAAACTAAGAGAAAGAAAGCCTAAAATGTTTTGTGTTAGTTCTTTAGAAATCGTTTTTTTTTTAGAATACGTTCCGGAAATACAACAAATTACAACAAAATTAAATTACACGTAATTTTTATTTCCAGGTCAAAACCTTCCCGCACTCTCTTTCGTGCATTCTATAATCCACACCCTATTATTTTAACAATGTATAAGTATTGTACACCGAAGAGAAAAAGCCAAATTTCCATGACTATAAATTATATGTAATTTGTCTTCATTTCTTTTAATACAAAGTATTGCACATACCTAGTGGCAGTTCTCATACTCAGTAATTTAACATTGCTCTACGTATTATTATTATTGTTTGTTATATTACCGAGAACTCTTTTCCGAGGTATCTGCATAGTTACGGTTAATAAACAACACGCACTCGTAAATCTAAGGCTATCGTTTCAACAAGAAAAATCTACAAATAACAGGCAGTTACGTTGCCCTTTTTATTAGAAATCAAACGGTTTACCGCGTGAATACGTGATTGAATTTCATGTGAATCATCGATCTTTGCGTACACACCGGAAACATAAACTTTTATGAGATTTATTTGACCGCATATTAACATTAACCAGGTTTCTAGTCTTGGAAAAATTAAGAATTATGTATGTATATGCGTTAAACACCCTAGGGTAAGTAGAATAAGTGGAGAGAAACTAGTACAAACAGTAATTTCTTGTTAACATATATTTTACAAGTAATACATTATTTACATACGTGTATGCATATTACAAGAGGCTAGAAAATTAAAAAAAAAACAAATCTTTTGATAGAGTTAAGCAAAGAAATACAGGTTGTTTCGCAACTTCGTGAAAAAAAATAATGGTGTGTTGGACATGAGATGTGTGCATAAATGCTTCTAAATAAAAGCGGAAATAAAAACAAAATAAAACTTACCCTCAACTGATAACGCATTGACAAATGTTTAGAATCTCTGGCTCAATATCGGCTGAGTCACAATAAGTGTTCAAAATTCCTTCCCTCGGCCGCTCGTAAACACAAATCTGCTTGGCGAAGTATTGATTCGCAAGCGTTATGAAACATGTTTTGTTGTCGAACAGAGAGAGAAATACGGCGTTAATACGATCGTTCAATTTTTGGAACGTGTTGATTTTTTCTTCGTATACCAACACTTTTACGTGTCCCCACAGATAATAATCAAGCGGATTTAGATCAGGTGAACGTGCTGGCCACCTGATCGGCCCGTTTCTTCCAATCCATCTACCAGGTAAAAATTCGTCGAGGTGAGCAGGTACTTCTCGTCGAAAATGAGATGGAGCCCCATCGTGCATAAACCACATCGTTGCTCTAAGATTCTCGAGAAGTTCCGGTAGATTAGTTCGTAGAAAATGTAAGTATTGGAGACCATCTAAACGGTTCGGCAAGACGAACGGGCCGACTAAATTGTCGTTTAGAATACCTGCCCACACGTTAACAGAAAACCATTGTGGGAAATGGCCGCGACGAATTGCGTGAAGGTTTTCCTCAGCCCACAAATACATGTTGCGAAACTTGCACAGCCCATCTCTGATAAAAATAGCTTCGTCGGTAAATAGGACATTATGAAAAAAAATTCTGATTTGCCTGTTGTTTATGCAGTAACCAACGACAAAATCGTATGCGTAGAGCATAGTCGGTTGGTAGCAAAGCCTGAACTCTTTGAATATGGTACGGATGTAATTGTTGTTCGCGAAGAATGCGCCAAACAACGGAGGACGATAAACGCGCTTGTGTTGAGATATCACGTACACTTAACGAAAGATGTTGCTCGATAAGTTGTAGTATTTCTTCTTCTCTGTTTAGGATGCGTTGTGGACGCTGCCGTCCTCCACCTCTTTCGCGATGTGCCCTTAAAGTTCCAGTATCCCTCGCTCTTTGCACAACAGAGAGAAATGTGGCACTGATTGGCAAATGTCGGTTTGGAAAATGCTGTACATACGAACGCCTTGCCGCTAATGCGTTTTGCCCACTTTCCCCGTACACTAGAATCATGTCAACAATCTCACTATTTGTAAATTCTGCCACTTTTTTCAGTAAATTTCCGTGCAACCACCTCAACGTACACCTTCAAACTACCCGGCCCGGCCGGCGATGACTAACAATAAATTACATCACTCATATTTTTCGTAAACATCATAAACTTAAATCAGAGACGTTCAAACGGTTTACCCGTTCGATAAAATAATTTTTTGTCTCGAAAATTTAATTACTCTTTTGATTCTCAGCTAACCATTTTTCTTCTCTACTCGATCCCATTTCTTTATTATGCTTTTTCCTGATCAGCAACAAACTACTCTTTTACTCTTAATTTTCAAAAACGTTTAAAACCCAAGATGTAAATGGCACAATTAGATTTTTGATACCACAGTTACATAACTGATTTTATTAACCTCTTGTGTCACTTTTTAAAAACATTTTGCGTGAGACTTTAAGTACAGGCCGTTACAGGCGGAAGTAAATGAAAACAATTTATTGCTGATTTATTGACTGTTGGTTAATGGAATGCTTACGGCCAAACAAATACTCAATAACATGATCTATTTTTATGTATACAAAACTCAGTTGAATTACATATTTTTGATTTACGTAATTTATTTAATACTTGTGGATTATTGTGAAAATTTAATTAAAATAATTTCGCCTGTAGATATGTATGAAACGATAAATTATTTTCCGAGCCGTACAGAAAAGGAAACTGAAGAAATATGCAGTTAGCAGAGTTATTTGTTACAAAATAAACATATAGTATATTTTATTAGGATTAAAAGTATAACTTTTTTGTTGAGGAAAGCGAAGCAAACCGTAGCCGAGCGGTTGCAACATTGCTAGCAACACACACTTTTTATTACTGACGAAAACATCAACTTCAATTGCAGTTTTTGGTATTAAAAGTCATTACATTTGATATGGTTGCAGAAAAAGAATATTTATATTTAAAATCAGAAAGTTATATATTTTGAGTGTAAGAAACTAAATTTGATTTTGAGATTTTGCACAAATATCAAAAATAACAAGTAATTAGAGAGGCAAACGTGTAGATTATAATGCTTTACATACTTAGCAATGGTAACAATTGAAACATATAAATTTATTGTTTCAGTTTTATTTCAAAGTGGAGAAAAGGCTTATGAAAAGGGTCGTTTTTTTTTCAAAATGTATGATTACTCGATAACAAAGTAATAAAATTAAAGGAACTCTTACAGTTATTAAGGTATCAAGGGCATTCTAAGGTTTATAACGTTTAATGTCCGACTAGTTTTGTATTTCGTTAGATTTATAATAATTTGATTGATGCCATATCTAAGCAATATATTTTGTTTGTCAATTTTGTGATTTTTCGTTTAAGTGCTGTCAGCTAATTAAAAAAAAAACTAATTAAAATAGTCGTTTCTTTTATTTCCGTGATTAACCAAATTATCCTTGACACCATTCTTGTGGTAAGTGTTGCAAAATTTCACCACAGTGTGGTCAAAAAAATAATAGTCCTACTTGACACAGAAGTAGGTATAAATTTGAATAATTATTTATTATACAAGACGGTAAATTATTGCCACAAAAATCGCAAAATCTACAGCCACAATGATGACAAATTCTGGTGCTGATCTGGTGACAATCAAGCGCGCAGGAGGATGGAAGTCATCATCAGTAGCCGAAACGTATATAGAAGACTTAGTACGGAGTAAAATTGTTCCAAAAAAGTTTCAAAGAAGATACTAAATAGTAAATGGGGCAGCAAATTTTACCGATTCCAATTCTGTATGCCTGACAGGGGACAAACGTTCTGTTCCTTAAATTAGCATTTTTGGAAACGTGAATTGTTGAACAATTTAAGTCGTTCTCAATGAAAAGCATGAGGAAAATCATTATGTTGTAATATTTATTAATTCAAATAAAAAAGTTAAAGTACTTTGTCCAACAGTGGCATTTTTTTAGGTGTTTTTTTACGTTGGTTTTGAGTGACTAAAATCAAATTTCAATCATCAATTATCCCTGACGACCGACTGTTTTACATATTTGTTAACGAGGTGGTTCCGGATCCCGTGATGCCTTAGCTAAATTCTCACCTTCTTTTATTTGTCACATCCAAATTTTACCACTATCTTCAATCCTAATTATCAAATGCCAACCCGATGTTCAGGCATTCGTAAAAGAATTCCAAGAAATATCTAATTTATCCTCCACAATCGTAATTATTATCGCATTAGCTGATTCGCCGCCCAACCGCTTTTGATGATATTGCAGCATAATTAAATAACAGGATAAAAAGTTGTAATTACAAAGCACTGAAGCGTAAGAGAGTTTTATGTTAGTACAAAGCTGCGTTTCTTTGATGGACGGTGCATTTACAGGATAGGACACTTTCATGGAATACACAACGTCATGTCAAGCGCACTTTAATAACAATCTCATTATAATTCCCTTATAAGGTTGAGCATGCGTTCACAAATATAAATAAAACTTCCCAACATCGTTATAATAACGTTTATTTGAACTTTGGTGTTCGTAAACAACAACAAGCCATTAGGCCTCAACAGCTCGTTCTAAAATTAATTTCATTTTAATTCTTTTAAAAGGACGGAAAAAGTAAGTAAGTGGCATATGCTGATGGTAGTGGCATACGTCTCCCACTACAACATGATTTATGTTGATGTAGCGCAAGATTTGCGAGTCGCAAAAAAGGCAATTTGCATGCACCATATATGTCTAAGGAGGCAAACTGAGAATGCGATCTTTAGAAAGGAACACAAGTGTGTGGAAAAATGTGAGCGTGGAATTCAGAACGGCTCAGCAGGCTGTAAAAGTAACCAACGCATGACATCGCTTTAGATAATTGCTAAAGGAACGCACGATTTTTAAGCGACCCCATATGCTATGGAAGCGAATTGGCTAAAATGCGCTTGAAAAGTTCACTATTTTGTATTTTGTCCTGACCACTGTGTTAGTAAGATGAACATACGAGGGGTCGTTTTTATATTCCCGGACTAGGCAGTTTTCAGTTTTAATGTAATTTTTCATTATACTGTTTTTTAATCACATATGCCTTGATAACATGTTTGACAATTTACAAAACAATTGTGGTAGTATTACTTCTAATCTATGTCAGTTTGTGTTGTCACGTGTCAAAATGAACAAACTCGAATATTGAGGAGTTATAAAATTCCTAGCAAAACAAGAAAAAGCTCCAAAAAATATTCGTGAAGAAATGTTGCCTGTATACGGGGTTGATTGTCCTTCCAAGTCGACTATTTGTGAATGGTCAAAATTGTTTAAACATGGTCGAGAATCACTGGATGATGATTCCCGTCCGTGTCGGCCTGTTGATACGATCACTTGAGATGTTATTGAAAGAACCAAGTGTCTGCTACCGGAAGATGCAAGATTAAAGAAGCGACAATTAGAGCTCTATTAGGAGTTTCGGAAACCACGGTTTTCAAAATTCTACACGAATACCTTTGAATGACAAAGGTGAGTGCGAGATGGGTTCCACGAATGGTTTCGCCATTCCAAATGCGTATCAGGATGGAGATGTGCGAACAATTTTTGGCGCTTTGTGGAGATGAATCAAATTTAATTATCAATCGACTTGTCACCGGAGATGAAACCTGGGTTCATCATTTTGATCCTCAGTCGAAACAAGAATCGATGCAGTGGCATATTAAGAACTCCAGCCCTCCCAAGAAGTTTAGAGTCACCCCTTCTGCAGGAAAAATAATGGCAACTGTTTTTTGGCATTGCCAAGGAATTTTAATGATTGATTACCTGAATAAAGGTAGTACGGTAACAGGAGAGTACTATGCAAGCTTAATGCATCGGCTCAGAGATTCTATTAAAGCAGCTATCCTATATATTGGATCTCTAGTTGTTCAATGATTATGAGGAGGTTTCGCTGTAGACAACGCAACCCTTACAAAGTGAAAAGGCGCGGAAAACTGGCATAAGATGTCCTGTTGCTCCACGACAATACACTACCCCACAAGTCAAGACTTTCAAAAGCTGCGGTTGCTGAATGTGGATTCGTAGAAATTGACCATTCGCCTAAGGGTCCGGATCTAGCCCCTTGTGACTATTTTTTGTTTCCAAATCTCAAAAACAAAACACTAAGGGCCGGTTTTTCAATACGAGTTTAAACTATAGTTCATGTGAACTAAGTTCAGGACTTGATCTCAGTTTAATGTCGAATGGATTTCTCAATGCATATGTGAACGAAGTTCAGAAGAACGGCGGTAGGACTAGAATTAAATATTATAAGTGAATATACCTAACTTATTAGTTAGGTATTAGTTTTTTGGTTTTAAGGAGCAAAAGTTTGTTATGAAACAAATGCAAATACTTAGATGAATTTTATTGTATCATATCAGCTACTTCATTAATAATAAATTGCACAGTATGTTTATATAAACTGAAGCGTACAAAAAAGTCTTCATCGTCCAAAGTGTTCAGGTTTTTCCCTTACAATCCTGGGAGATTTCGGTTTATTTAAATATTCTAAATATTCATATACAGAGTGAGTATAAAGTTCCGCAACAAATTCATTATTTCGTAATTAATTTTTTTGTAAAAAATTCTAAAACGGGTTGATTTTGTTTTCAAAAAAGATACTTTTTGACATTTACATACTTTACATACTTTTCTATTTCTACCGTCATAGGTTTTCAAGTAATGACGTCATCAAACATTTTTTTAATAACAACCTAATTTTTTCTTAATCAATTTTGATAGATTGGCTCACGAGCTAAATGACAGCGCAAAAATGTTAATACCTTACATAACAATTTTTTTGAAAAAAATACACATTAAGTTCAAAAATACAAATTATATTCTTAAGTAAATTAATGCATAATTTATAAAACCAAGACAACAAATAAACAAGACAATTGGTCAAGTTAATGTGTGGGCGGGAATGATAGGACGTCGTCTTTTAGATCCTTTCTTTTTTGACGGAAATTTAATGGGAGCCATGTATCTAGATTTTTTAAGATTTGATTTGTTTCCTGCTTTGGCCGTACTATTTCCTAACCCTGATGATAACGACATATTCCTTGAAACAATTTGGTTTCAACAAGATGGGGCTCCACCACATTTTGCTGTAGAAGTTCATAGTTTTTTAAATAATTGACAGATGGATAGGGAGAAGAGAACCGTTAGAATGGCCTCTGCGGTCACCCGATTTAACACCTTTAGATTTTTTTCTCTGGGGTCATCTTAAGTCACGGGTTTACTCTAACAGACTGCAAAATTTGGAAGAGCTAAAGGAGCGAATTCAAGAAGAAATGCGGAATATCAGCCCGGATACAATTAGCAATGCCCTAGAGAGTGTTTATGTACGTTAGAAATATGTCAAACACAGAATGGGAGCCAGTTTGAACATGTACGTTTGTTCTTTAAGAAAGCTTTTAGTGTTTATTTGTTGTTTTGATTTCATAATTATGCATTCATTTGCTTAAGAATAATTTGTGTTTCTTGAACTTAAAGTGTATTTTTTTCAAAAAAATTGTTATGTAAGTTATTAACATTTTTGCGCTGTCATTTAGCCCTTGAGCCAATCTTTCAAAATTGATTAAGAAAAAAGTAAGTTGTCATTAAAAAAATGTTTGATGACTTGAAAACCAATGACGGTAGAAATAAACATTTTATGTCAAAAAGTATCTTTTTTGAAAACAAAACACGGAACACGGAAATGCGTCGACACTTTCAAAGATATTCAAATATCTCACGACGTCCATTTTGAATGGATATCAAAAACTATTTAACTGATTTCCAAACGAGACGTGTGTATAAATGTTTTACGACGTTGATCGGCGTTTAAACACTCATGAATGGCGTTTCAAAATTGAACTTCGTTCATTGCTTGATCGTTGATTGAAAAACTCCTCCTTTGCTAAGAACTTAGTTTAAACTCTGAACTTAGTTTAAACTCGTATTGAAAAACCGGCCCTAAGGGGAACAAAATTTAGGGACGATGACGAACTTATAACGGCTGTTGAAAGGCATTTTGCGGACAAACCAATGGATTAAAGGTGTTATTGAAACGATGTTGTACTTGTAGTATTCAAAAACAAGGGGCCTACATTGAAAAATAAAATTTTGTTGCTGTTCTAATCTCTTCCTTTCAGGCCTAGTCCGGGAATATAAAAACGACCCCTCGTATGTGAATATAAAATAAAATTTACAATGCTTAAGTACGGATTTAGGGGTATTTTTAGATCATTTAGTTGGACGTTTACGCACATAAAAATCTGGACTTAATTCTAATACTTGCTCAACTCCTTTTTGGTGTTCCCTCGCGTCCATCCTTTCTGGTGTTAAAATAAATGGAGTTAGGACGTTTAACTTTAAAAAGTGTTAATGTCATCTTCAAAAGTGGCATTTCAATTCCTTGAGTAGTTACTACTATCTTTCAAAGAGTTAATATTAGCGAAGAAGAGAAGAGAGAAACTTAACTTCTGAGGTAGAAGTGTATCTCTAAAGGAATTAGTGTTATCCAGAAAGTGTTAAGCCTTTCCATCCTTAAATGAGTTAGTATTATCCAGAAAATGAAAGAATCTTTACTGATGGGGCAGTCACTTTTATCTTAACCACATTGTAGCACCGATTAGGAGGATAACAATTTATCCTAAAAAATTTTGTGTGGACGACTTAAATCCGTGCTTTACATACTACAGTATGTGAAATCGTTTAAAAAACGCTGTACACTCTTGATACCTACTTATTGTAAATGATTTAACATTGTAGGTAGACATTTTCGTTGTAAATTATCTTCTTGCATAACTGAAGCATTTTCTTGCGGAAGTAATTTTTAAATTTTATTTTATTACTATATTTTATTTGGGAGAAGTTAGCAACAATTCAAGAAATTATTTTCCGATGCGAATTATTTAGACATTAGTACGTAGTTTTATCAAAGTAATTTGCATTTACCAAAACAAATAAATTTTGAAACAAATCTGGTTATCGAGTGCGGCATTTTGCACTCGGCTCGGTGTTCGAGGACGTGCTTATATACTCACCAGATTTCAAATCGCAGGCATCATTCATTTTCGAGCAACGATAAAGTGTATACAGCAACAATGTCGAGTAAAGTGTGCACCAAAGGTTTGTTATTTTTATACTTTTTTATTATTATTTTTATGTTTATGCATTATTCGATTTAACTTTCTTGTTTTTGTATTGAACATTTTCACTTTCTTGTGACCATTTATCATTTTATCTAAGCCACTCATATTTTACATTTTAATGAAAATCAAACGTATTGTTGTAAATTATGGACACTTCCAAATTAAGTATTATTGTAAATTATAGACACTTTCAATTAAATATCTTAAAATAAAACTATGTATTAAATTGTACTCACTAAATGAAACAGGTAAAAAAGTTATCTAATTTCCGTTAGTTTACAGTAATACTGTTGTAGTGTACTAATACTGTAAGTAGTAATTTGTTACAGGCGATAAAACATGCGTGAAAAATGCAGATGGAAGTTGCACCATAACGATAAATTGCATCATAGACACTCCGGAAGGACCAAAGGACTGCGAATGTATCTGCACTTGCAAATCTGGAAGCTGCGACACGTGCAAGTGTGATTGCAAATGCTCTTTGGAGACTGCCAAAAAAATCGAAACGGCCGAAGGAGTTAAATATCGCTGTGAATGCACATGTGATTGTTAATTTTGTTTACTTGATGTTTGTAATTAAAATCACCAAAAATTCTGAAAAAAAAAATTAATTTTTGTATGAAGTATAACAATAACACATACGTATTTTGAAGTGTAATAACAATATATGTTTTCCATTACTATGATTGTGTTAATTAAAAAAAAGGAAGTACATTTAATTTAATTTGTTTATATTTGTATACTTATACACATCTATTGTACTCGGTATATTATAAGAAATTCATTATAATATGCAACTAAATTTTTGTAGAATAAATTTAATATTAAAAATTCAATTTTCTTATTATTTATATTATAAATAAAACATCTCATTTTCCTGAAAATCGTTGCACAATTTCATAACAAAATCATGACGATTTTTCAACATTTAGTATTCTTTGCATTATACAGGTAACTGTTTTAAAGTGAGAACATAGACAATGTAACACATAAAGCGGTATAGGCCTGTAAAAGAGATTGAAGAGGCTTTTTTAAGCTCTAGCCCCTTGCAGAGGCATGACGTTTTCCTATTTGAAAAGTTTCAAACTTTATTTAGCTACGCTTTACAACTCATTGAGTTTTAGTCAACTACCGGTATAACATACTTATAGATATTATTTAATTAATTTAATGAATCAGAGTAATGAAAAGGAAAGAAATTAATGCTGGAATGTAGAAAGTTGTAATTAGTAGACTAGACTCTAAAGTAAAGAAGAGAAGAGGAAATATAGGAAAGGTAAGGAAGAAATTAATTAGAATATGTTGGTATAAGAATAGATGAAGTGGAAATAGAAATAAAATACCGCTACATGAAAAATGTTCTCAAGGCAAATTTACAAGATATAAAATATTTAAGACAAAAAAATTCAAAAATTAATCAGAATATTTTACGTAGCCTTCGTAAAGGTGTTTATTTGCATCTGGTGCATCATAATCGCTGGAGCGAAATATCTGCAACCAAAACAAGTCCAATATAATTATCTTTAATTATCTTAAAAGTAACTTTGTGTAAAAGTTGTCCAATAATAGTAAAATGGAACTTCGGAGATCGATCTCCGTCGTGATCAGCGCCACTTATTCCCGTTCTAACTAATTTATAATTAAAAATTATAGTTGATGACTGGCAATTGTCTTCGTTGTCTTAATTACAGTGATCGGAAGAGGCATCGGCGGTCGAAAGGAAGCAAAACATAAAACCAATTTAACTTGAAAGGACAATGACGTCTCCACCGCATTCATTACCTCGATCGCGGTTTGTTGAATTCCGCAATAAATTGTTTTAACAATGGACAGACGGGGGAGAGGGGGGGGGGGGGTAAATAGCTCGACGTATTTAGTTTTGTTCCATATTGCAGTGATTTGACATTAAAATTACAGTATGAATTATTAAAAAAAAAAAAATTCGAAAGCCGTTGTTAAAAACTGTTCCCGCCTTTTAAAAATAGCACGAAAGAAAGCGGTTTACGAACACGTTTGTGGGAAACGTTTGTTGCACACGTTGTTGTATGTGTGTGTACCGCACGACACACAAACAGAATTTCATTCATTCAGCGGAGCAAGTTTTTGCGCACGGCACTGATTGAAGCAAATTGGCCGAGGTTACTCATACTTGTTATCATCTGATGAATACTTAAATATAACAAATATTAAAAATGAAATGGGAAATCTGTTCTATTCACACTCATACCGGAAACTAAATGACTAAAAATTACTCAAACTAATCCAGTGATCTATTTTAAAATATTTTGATTCTTTAATTAAATGACTGATTATAAGCAACAGTAAGTCTCAACACTGGTAATTGAATGTTATTAACTTCTAAATAGGAACAACGTCCACTTACAAAAAGTATTATTTTAATAAAACTTTGCATATTGCTATAGAATTCTCCCAAAATGATGTCCAAAAGTTTTCGTTATTGTTAATAAAACACAAATGTATTAATCCAATCGTAAAATTACTGTGAAATCAGAAAACAAACCGTTACGGACAACAGGTGCAAACTATTTCCTTTCATTTTAAAATATGTCTTTTTTCCTTCTAATAATCATGCTGCAAAAATTATGGCACACTTCGCTAAATTTTATGGGACATTGACGTTGACAGCTGTTGCGAATTTTAAACACCTGTGTATAGAGTTGCCAATAGGAAACGGCATGTGTTCGTATAATCAGGAGCCCGAAGTCACAGAAAACCTCAAAAAATTTAATTAATAATACAAATGTAATGCGGCCCTGTTGGTTGTACATACAGTGTTTCCCGAAAGTAACAGATAAATTCTATAAAATGGTTTATTTTTAAATCATTTAAAGACGTAATTTTCAACCCTCGCCCACCTTTCAACCATTAAGCGCTGGCAGCCGCAACTTTAAAAATTCTGCACCACAAATTTGTTAATTAACTTCAGTACTCTGTAGGACTATTCAGAGAAACTAGCAGTGTGGCTAGAAAACAGGTATCAGGTAGGCCTAAAGTAAGAACTGATGAGGTAGTTGAAAATATGAGACAAGTTATGACTCCTCGCACTTCCATCTGTCATCTGTCACAATAAGTTGATCTTTTTGTTGAGCCCTGCAGAACTATTCTAAGAAAGAACTTGCAAATGTTTCCTTATCGTTTGATTGCCGTGCATAAATTGCTTCCAGTAAATTTTAAACCAAGGCGAAGAGACTGTCATTGTTTTTTAAACAATATTGACAATGACGATTTGTTGGACAAAACTTTCTTTTCCGATGAGGCCTGGTTCCATTTAACAGGATACATTAATTCCCAAAATATGAGGATCTGGAGTACAGAAAACCCTCATATTTTCATTGAAGCCCCACTCCATCCACAAAAAATTGGTGTTTGGATAGGTTAAAGTAGGAGAAGAATGATGGGTCCAATATTTTTTAATGGCAAACTAACAGCATTTAGATATCGGGAAGAGATTTTGCATCCATTTATTAATCAACTGCATGATGACGAGTTGCAATTTGGATATTTTCAGTGGGATGTTGCAACGGCTCATGCTGCTGGAGATACTTTAAATTTCCTTCAAGATTTTTGGAGATCAGATAATTAGCAGAAAAATGGCAAACATATGGCTTCCGCGATCTTGCGATCTAACTCCTTTGGATTTCTTTGTTTGGCCCTACTTGAAAAATCCATTTTTAAAATGGCCTTTAATGATTTACGGGAACTTATTTTTAATGTTTTATTTTGTTTGGTTTCAATACGTAATAAATCATAATTTTCTGTTCACGTTATGTCGATGTTAAATGTCAATTTGGCGTTTACTGATTAAGTAGGGAATATACGTAGTGGAGTGTGTGTTACTTGTTTAACGATTTCATAGCAACAATGAGAATTACTGAAGCCGAACGAATTGTCATTTTAATGATGATTGCGTTTAGAGATAAAATTCGGACGCATAAAGAAGTTCGTATTTTGTTCAACCCAAACCGCAATGATTGCGATATTGGAGGACGTCCATCGGCTTTAGATGAAGACAGACAATTGGATGCCACGTTGATGGTGCAGGAAAATCCACATTCAACCCTCGTAGGAGTTGCTTCCAATCTTATTAGATCGAAAAATAAGGGAACATTTCATTGCTATAAAGTTCATTTGGTGCAAGAGCTGTCCGATGATGATTTTGGTCAATTTTGCAAGACTCTGATGGAACTCTCCAATGCAAATCCTACATTCATTATACCTTTTCAACTTCAATTTCGGAAAACATACATATGTAACTAAGAGGTCTGATTTTTAGAACGATTTATAATGAGATAACATTTATGTATCGATTAGAATTTGTTACAAGAGATGCTTTTGTATTTACGTATAGTTTCCGTCACATTCTATCTATATAAAGGTATTTTATTATTATTAATATTATTATATATACATATATTTAATGATACATAAAATTTCTCTCATGATAAAACGTTCTAGAAACAACAAGAGGACAAATATTAGAATTAATAATTAATTGCGACGTAATTGTAGGCATGAAGACACATTTGAGTTGTTATAGATGCCATCACATGGTCGGCACAAGTTTCAAAAATCCGGAGTCGAAACTCTGTTTAGTAAGGATTCCATTAGAATCGCCAGCCACTATTATTTGGCGGTGCTCTTGTAAAGAATTTTTAATATGCTTTTAAAAGCGCTTCATATATTCTCAATGGGATTTAACATTGGACTGTCAGGAGCCAATCTGCACACTTCAATTTCTTGAAATGCTTCTTCCAACATTATTTCTTCTACCCGGGAATGGGCCGGTCCGTTGCCTAAAACTATCACTATGGAATTAGCATCGTGACCGTTTTGAATGCATACTCGCAACCATTCTAAAAAATATTCTCTTTTAAAAACTCCTCGTTTTCGTTCCCAGTATTCAATACTCATGACAGACATGACAGACATACATCCTATATGTAAATTTGGACCTTTAACAAATTTGGCAATTTAACAACAGCCCTTTGCCCTCTTTTTGCTCTTCCTGTACTTCTTCGACAAAATAAATTGAAATTGGTTTCGTCAATGAAAAGAATAAATTTTTGCAAAGCTAAATATCTTAGGACTGACTCTACTTCAATCTTCGTAAATTCTTGTTTTCTTCATTATTAACGCCTTCTGCTAAATTGTGAACTTTCTTCACAGTAAAAAGATGACTGTTCATACATTTTGAAACAGTCTGCTGTGATACCGTAATATTCTTTTCTTGACCCAAACGCTGACAAATTGTTTTTAAAGTAATCTGACAATTGTTTTCCAACCATTCAGAAATTAATTCAATAAGTTCTGCAGTCAACATGCCTTTTCGCCGACCACCTCTTTTTTTTTTCGATTTTGATTGCCATTTCTAATCCAATGATGATGTTTTATAAGGTATACCATTTGCTTCTGCAACAACTTTCCAATCACCCCCTTTGTGTGCTTCCCTCAATACTCTATTACGAGCCAGGTTCAAGATCTTCACATCTATTTCTTCTATTTCCCATATTTTCTTCTGGTATTTTATTAAACTAACAAGCAGCAAGACGGACGTAGAAATGCACAAAACAATTTCTGTTTTCGGTTTTGACATTAAGTCATTTGGTTTTGGGGTAGATCTTTCCACTTGTTAATAAAGTTCTCATTAACTTTATTTGACAAATAACTTGATTTTTCTGAATTATTTACATGGTTATTATTCATCCAAATTCATTCTATAAGTAATCATATATAATAGCATCTTTAAAATTAGTAAAGATACCACCTCGAAATTCAAAATTGACCTGTTCGAGGATTGTTAGGAAAGTGAAAAAGGTTTTTGGCTCTTTAGCCAAAAGCTGCATTGGAAACTTTCGGTGGGCCACTGTGTTTATATAACATTCAAACGTTAACACTGGGATGGCAATACCTATACAAAGTCCTATAAAATGGAGAATTTGTTGTTTCCGAAATTAAATTTACTTTTCCGAAATTAAATTTACTTTTTCCGAAATTAAAATTACCTTTCCCGAGATTCAA
Source organism: Serrognathus titanus (assembly GCA_039766575.1). Lineage (NCBI taxonomy): Eukaryota > Metazoa > Arthropoda > Insecta > Coleoptera > Lucanidae > Serrognathus > Serrognathus titanus. The sequence goes on from CM077912.1 coordinate 8,544,298, forward strand.
CTTACTATTTCCGAAATTAAGCTTACTTTCTCTGAAATTCAAATTACATTTTCTGAAATTAATGTTACTTTTTCCGAAATTGAAGTTGAAAAGGTATATAAATGTTCTTTTTTCTAATGAGGCAACATTTTGCTTAAATTGTACCGTCATTAAGCAAAACTGCCGTTATTGGGCGGTTGAAAATCTGGATTGCATGATGGAAGCGAATACACAATATCCCTAAAAGATTAACGTATGAGCTGGGATAGTGGGTAATCAAATTAATGGTTCATACTTTTTTGTTTTAATGCTGGGTGGTGAACAGTATCTGAACGTCCTCCAATGTTAATTAATTCCGGCTTTAGAGGTACCGTTTCCTAATGATTCACCCGATCCTAGAATTTGGTTACAGCAAGTTGGTGCGCTTCCTCGTTATGCACGTCCAGTACGGGAATATCTCGACCAAATATTTCCTAATCGATGAATTTGTAAACGGGGACATATTGAATGGCCGGATTTAACCCCTTTGGATTGGTTATTTAAAAGCTAAAATTAATTTTATTAGACCTCCAAACATTGGAGAATTAAAGCAGATAATTCTAGAATTCGTTCAATCACCCCTGAAATGTTAGACAATATTCAGCAAGCGTTTGCTTCTGGATTGAGACATTGCCTCGCCGTTAATGGACAGCAATTTGAACATTTTATTTAATTTTAATATGGTTTTATTTTTTAAAAAGAAAATGTTTAAGTTTGTTGTTCCTTTGAATACATTTTTTCGTTATGTATATAAAAAGGATAAGTATTCCTCCAATTATAATTATGAAGATGAGCCCTTCTAAATTCGAGATAATCCAATATAAAATTTATTTTTAATCAACCCTGATACAAAAGGTACTACAAATAAAATATTCTTTCCTAAACTTTGAATGTCTTGGTTATTTATCAACCGATTTAGAAAAAGTTATGGTTGCTTGCGCTTATGGGGTGAGGGGCGGCTTGAAAATTACATATTTAAATGATGATTCAAAAATAAAAATCAACGTATCCGAGCATTTTTCTTTAACAGTTACTTTCAGGAAACACTGTACAATTTCTATTGTAGTCTTAAATAGGCAAAAAAAGTTAATTACGAAAGGAGAATATAAAATATATAATGGTACATATTAACGCATGCAAATCACGTTTGTCATTAGCATTAATTAACGTTAACTTAGTAATAAATCATCTCGAGGAATACTATTTAGCGTAACAGGTGTGATCGGACTTCACATTACACATGGCCATTCGGGCAATGCAAATTTCGTTTTTTCTACCGTAGCCGAAGACATAAGTAAGCCGCTGCATTTCTCCTCGTTCACCGACCTTCTCTTCGTTCCTTCTTCGGCATCACGCTTCACCAGCATCAGACAATAGTAGCAAAAATTTATAATCATAGAGCAAATGGACTAGTTTTTTGTGTTCGCGAATTTGACAGTTGCTGATGTACCGAGAGGAAGAGAAAGAGAGACGGAATTATTGGATTGTGTGCAAGACTGATAAGAATCTGAACGGAATGTTGTTGTTGTTTTTGATTTTTTTTTAATATCTTCAATAGTTGCTTATTGGCGAAGTGAGAGGTGCAGATGCAGTTTTTTTTCTTTAGTTAGTCAGCAAATAGTTCAAACAACTCAGCGAACGTTCAATTTTATGGAATTAGCAGTAATATTTTTTCATATTCATTGATGAAGTATTCCCATCTTCCATCGTGTGAAACAAATTTGTTTAGTTTTTATTAAGCCATCTCGTCAGTGGATGCAGAAATAATAAAAAAGAAAGATTGGTTTTCCTCATAAAATTATATATATTTGGTGTAATTACTGTAATTATTTTAAATTAAACTTGGGGTAAATAATTTTCAAAATAACAGATTTGTTTAAGTTTTGGTCGTAAATCAAATCCTTTAAATTTAAAACGAGACATAATTATGAGATGCGGAAAGGAACTTTTAAATAAGAACCCTGGCATAAAATAGTTATTACTAATTTCAAGAAAGGCAAGAAACTTTGTTAATTATAAACGTGCATGTAAAAAAAATCAAAGAACTTCATCTTTACCAAAGCTTCCAGTTTGATTCGCATCGCTATTTTCTTCTTCAGGGTCGTCCCTGTTTTCTTCTTATTGATAACGCTGTTGTTCAAGGACTTTGAAGAAATTCTTCTATAACGAGGAGCGACACAGAAAAAGCTATAAGGACCCAGAAGAAATTCTGTAACGAAATATCGACAAAAGAAGAAAATAGTGACCCATTCTAAAGGAAGGCGCTGATAGGGATAGATAACGAAGGCGAGAGTTAATATAATAACACCAGAAGCATTTGATATGAGGAAGGAACAAAAGGAGCAGAAAGACATCTAAAAATAGAAATTATTAAGATATATAGCAAAAAGAGAAAAGCAGAATTAAGTAGAAGTCGATGATTTTGAGCTAAAGTTCAAATTTGAAGGATTTTAGGACTAGCCTTATAAGCCGTCGGTCCTATGAGATGTTCCATACATACATCCATAAATCCTTGCTTATTTTGGAGTAGTCACAATAAAAAGAGTAAATGGTCGTCAATACTTCTTGGTTTTTGAGTTCAAATCGCATTCATCTTTTTTTGTTCCAGCGATGTCTCGTCCTTGACCTTACAAGTCGTCTTCGTGGCTGCTGTCGGTCATAGTTGACAAGAGTTATTAAAATAAATAATAAATTGAAATGTGATTTTATCAATATTTCTGTTGGTCATCAGCATTCCACTTCATAAAAGGAAGAGGCAGAGGAAAAAACTAAGCAGAATAAAATATTACCTGAACTAAAAAGATTCAAAAGATAGTTGGTTTACGTAGAAAACAAGTTTGATATAAATAGATCATTAAAGAAAAAGGAACTAGGTAGAAAGAACAAGACTCGACTCGTTTCATCGTAACTTTCAACAGAGTCTTGAAAATAGGGAAAGCCGATTTCAGGAGAAAACCAACAGAACAGAGCAATACGATTTAGTAAATTTACATTTCTGTAGGCAATTTAGTAACTATTTGCTGCTGACTATTTCGCCATTAAAATTCGTATTACAACTAATGTATTGTTCTGGTGAGTAGAAGGGCTCTTAAATAGTTCACATAACTGCGACCAAATTGATCTATTGTTTAAACCCTACCTTTTCAGCGAACCGTAGAATGGTCTGGAGGCTTAGTTTTCACTTTTCACTTCATCAGGTGTCAGACTCACACTGTTTAAGTGACTAAGCCGAAGTCTAGCTATTGCCAGGCAAATGTAAAGTATGTGCTCAGCTGTGTCGATTTATGAATCACATAATCTGCATGTTTCACTTTCTGCCAAGCCTGTTTTGTTAAGGTGGTACCTCACAAACAGTACTGAGACCTGTTAAAAATAGAAGCGTTTGAGCAGTCTTAGGCGAATAATTAATAAATATTTTGGATTTTGATCTGAACCATTTTTCCAGTAGGATATTTTCTTTCTTTCTATCCACATTTCCGCCTCTTTTGTATACTGTGTCTTCTGGATTCTGGATTTGACATGGCTCTGATCGAGGCGAGCGCGGGGCAATCACAGAGGATATGCTCAGCTGTTTCTTCCTCTAAGTTACAGCCTCTACAGATTGGGTTGTCTGCTAAACCAATGCGATGCATATGTTTGTTTAGTTTACAACATCCAGAAAGTATTTCTACGAGTAAACGTAGTATTCTTCTAGGTAGTTGCATACAGAATCGTGTCAGTTTGAGCGAAGGGGCTATAGCCTTTTTTGATTGGTGACACTTGTCTAGATTTACCCATCTGTCGATATGTCGGTCCTGGGATCTTTGTTTCAGTAAGGCATTAAATAGAATTGATGATGGCCGGTTCGGGGTCCTAAAAGGGCTGCCCCGAGCCCTGTCTAGCCAATTCGTCTGCCTGCTCGTTGCCAAATGTTCCAGCGTGTCCTTTAACCCAAATGAGTTACAGAGTGTTGTATTTGGCCACTTGTTCTAGCGTGTCGTAGCATTGGAGTGTTAATTCTGAGGATATTTTGTTGCTATTTAGAGCCAAGAGTGCCGCCCTACTATCGCTAGCTATCCTAACGATTTTATTCTGGACATCCTTATCCAGAATTGCTTTTGCACCTTCTATAATAGCAACTAGCTCTGCTTGGATAAGAGTTGTCAGTTGGCCATGTGAAGATCTAGGTCGTCGGAGACAATTCCTGCGCCTGTTCCTTCCAAAGTCTTAGATTCATCAGTGAGGAATCCTGCGCCTGTTCCTTCCAAAGTCTTAGATCCATCAGTGAAAATGCACATATCGGGTTTGGGTGCTTCTTCAGCGTTGAAGTGCTTCTTGAATATATGTAGGTGCGAGGGAGTCGACCACCATCCCAAAAAGAGTTTCTTGTGGAGTCTCTCTAGGATGAAGTGGTGTCTACCTCCGAGACCTTTATTATTCCACACCTTTTTTGCCCGCAGCCTAAAGGCCGATCCTAGTGCCATCTCCTTCACATATATGTTCATTGGAGGGAGGCCAAGGATGGCCTCTAAGGCGACGGTAGGAGTGGATTTCAGTGCACCGGTAGCACTCATGCATGCCAGCCTCTGTGTGTGACAAACCTCCGATGCTGTTATCGATAGTCGGGCTCTGGGCCGTCAGACCAACGCTCCATAGCAAAGGATGGGCCTGATCACGGCAGTGTACAGCCATAGGGCGGCTTTTGGTGATGGTCCTCAAATTCCGCCCATCGCACGGCGACACTGCCAAAAAGCGACGCATGCCTTTGTTACTTTTACATTAACATGTTTACCCAGATATTAGACTTTGTCTGAAAAGGTTAGTTCAGTTTGAAAAAGTTTGGAGACTCTTGTGTCTTACTCAGACCACTATAAGGTTAGGACATCAGAACCAATACGAACAAGTTTGTCGGCTTTTTCCTTCCCCTCTCTATTTTCACGGCCGGGTATCCATTTTAGGGTAATTTTATTGCCCTTAGCTAGTTCCTTGAGGGATTGTTTACATTCCCATACAGAAATTCAGTGCAGTTTAGTCGCCTGATTATGAGACAGAATATTTATCTCTTTGCCCTTTGTGTTCCTTCCCAGGTACTCCTGGACACATAGATATATTGCCAGGTTTTTGCAGCTTGCATCATCGTCGGGCCACTACCTAAGGCCTGGCACTTTGGGCCGTAAATATCTATACTTGTCCCATTTGTAGTCTTTGATTCATCCGTGTACCAGTTGGAGACATTGTTGATTAAATGTGCTATTTGGGAGTTACTAATATCCGCTTCATAAGGTATACTAAAGTCAAAAGCCTTCGGCATCATGTCTGAGGGTTTTTCTAATACGTCTGGCTACCAAAAATCCAGTATTCTAAGATGACCTGTGCGATTACCTGGTTTGCTTCTCCTAGTCCGGGTTAGTCTTAAGTAACTAAGGGTTTTACTACTGCCGCAATGATCATTGAATCATTCGCAGTTTTAGGCCCCTAAATAGGTTGCAACATACCCAAAAAGACGCCGTTGCCTTTGAAACTGTTTTGTTGACATGTGCTTTCCGATTGAGCTTTGTATTCAGGGTTACTCCTAGATATTTCACCTCTTTGGAGAGCTCTACAGCGACTTTAAATGGGGAGAGATAAAATTCATTTTCAGAAATGCTACTATGATGGTTTTTTTCAGGATGTTCACTAAGTTCTTCCTTATGGCACCATTAATGTTCAGAGTATTCTGCATTACGTTGGAGATTACACTTTCTTGTTTTCCTCTGATAAGTACGACTATGTCATGCACATACCTTTGTCAGGTCGTCGACGATAGTAGTTCGCGGCAGCGATGGTAAACCCCACCTTGTAGACAACCCTTTGCTGTGATTATTGTTGTTTCTACACCTCCTAATGATTTGTCGTTTTATGGCAGCTTTTTCTTTAGATTTAAATGAGGTGTTATCAAAGACCCCCATCAATGTCTATGAAGATGCCAACAGCATCTCCGTGGATTTGCCTGGTTGGTAGGCAAATTGCATGAGGCAACTAAAAAGCAACATCATTTATTTGAATTGTATATTGTCAATAAATTGAATAGGATTAGTTTTGTCATATTTCATTATTAACCTACGTCGCGTCGGTTATTGTTGAAAAATTTAATAAAAAAATTAAATGAAAAGTCATGAAACCTTGAGAACCAGACAGGGAAAAAAATTCCTTGACATAGCTTTTGACATTACATAATCAATCATGAGTTGAAGATTTAAATCCCAGAATAAAAATCATAGAGTATCCAAGGCTCCCATAATAATTTTAGTTCATTTTCAAAAATACTAAGTAAACAATTTTTTGTGGTGATTGTAAATATATTAATAATAAATCAAACTTGTATTCAATTCGATATTGTAACCTGATAAGAGGTCCGTTATTTGTTGAAACACGCCTAATTAATTCCATTTAACAGATTACCACCATATGCCCTCATGTATGAAATCCACTTCGAAGTACTCTTACGTAAGGCGTGGCCAAAACGGCACTAAGTCATAATATCTCATTACAAATCCTAATTAATAAAAGTCTCAATTAATTCCGCTCTACGAAGGTGATTGGAGGCACATTCCAAGTTCAAGGAGGTTGTTAATCAAGCCCAACGCACGGTTCCATTCCACCCCACTACGGAATGAGAGCAACGATCGTTACGACGATAGAACGGGGGAGTTGCTCAGCAAGCCTTTATAAACACCGGCGAGAGGGTTTCGCAACTAGTAAAGACTACGTCATTGCAACTTGTGCGAAAGCTCTACTTTGGTGTTTGGAAGTTGTGAGGAAAACTCGATCAGAATGCCATCACCCTGTGACGCTTGCAAAGGTAAAGTATGAAATTATTAATTTTGGAATCGATAATCACAGTCCAACGTAGAGTATCGAAGAGAATGGGACTGTGGAATGTTTGCCTGTATAATTTGTTTATTTTTGTTACAGTGAGATTTATAATAATTAATGAAACTGTTTAGTAGAGCTTTGAATGTTCTTTGAAAATAGTCAGTAGCTCTTTATACATATTTCAGATTTTGGTAACGTTAACTTTTACGAAAATTAATTAAAATTGTGTAACTGGCAGTGTAGAATGTGTTAGGAAAGAATTTATACATGTATTTCGGCCTTATTGGGCTTCATCAGAACTCTGTACCTTAAAAAAATTTGGTTTATTGAAAAATTTAGAAAAACTTACCCCTTTTTTGAATTTCTAAAATCCCAAAACACAAGAACAGGAATTAATGATAAAAATATGAAATTCTTTTGCAAATTATACAAGGAAGCGATTGCATTCTCTAGTAAAACCACAAAAGTGACATTTTTAAAATATTTGTTTGATGTTACTAAGACAACAAATTGACAATTATAAAATCAAGTTTTCTTGCCAGATGAAAATTATGAAAATTAATTAAAATTGTGTAATTTGCAAAAGAATTTCATATTTTTATCATTAATTCCTGTTCTTGTGTTTTGGGATTTTAGAAATTCAAAAAAGGGGTAAGTTTTTCTAAATTTTTCAATAAACCAAATTTTTTTAAGGTACAGAGTTCTGATGAAGCCCAATAAGGCCGAAATACATGTATAAACTCTTTCCTAACACATTCTATACTGCCAGTTACACAATTTTAATTAATTTTCATAATTTTCATCTGGCAAGAAAACTTGATTTTATTTTTGTTAACTTTTACGTTTTATAAACGTTATTGATACTACAAATGCCTCGAAATTTACTGTCACCAATAATATTACTTAATTTTGGTACTAAAATGTTCTTACCCATGGTTATAGGAATAGTAGTTCAATTTTATTTATTGACATGGTTTCTTGACTTTTTCAAATGATAATTTTAATAAGTTTGAATGTCAAAGAAGCCTTCCTGTTGAAACTTCATAAAAATTGTTAGAAAATCGAATCTTTTCATTGATAAGTTGCTTGATCATAACATAAACAAGATATGGCAGAGTAATAAAAATAAGAAAACTAAAATTTTAACATTTGGCCAAGACCCGAAAAACTGTAAAGGCGAAAGAACGCAAAAATTAATTCTTTTTTTAATCGTGCAGTTTCACAGAGCAGGAATGCACCAAAACCCTTAACTAGAAATTCAAGAAAGGAATTTGTAATAATCATTCGTCGGGCAGTTTTTCGAAATGTTTGAAACGTCGACGTTTCGCTGAGCGTTACGTCGGCAGCTTTTTAGAGTTAATTGTCAACGTTTAAAACATTTTCAGAAACTTTCAACACACAGGAAACTGTTTTGGTTAGAAATTTATACGTTAAAAGAAAATTGGTCAAAGAAAATTTAGAAATTTAGTAATCAGCGAAAGTGGGTTCTTACAAGAACCACAATTTTTTATCACATCCATGAAACTCTTCTTGCGTAATGATATTTTTCATATTTCTCTGAATTTCTCTTGATGCTTGAGTTACTATGATTTATTATGTAATGTTCATTAACTTTAACTTCCGTTAAAGTGTAACGTGTAACTCTTAACAGTTCACAAATTCATAACAGTTGATTAATTTAACTGAATTTTTAAATACAGACCGCAGGATTCAAATTTAAAGGAAATCGTATTGATTTATTTAGGATAAAATTATTTAAAAAAAAAGTACTCGTTCTTAAAATGTTTACTATTCACATTGTCAAAGTCTATTCATTTATTTAATACAAAAAAAACCCAGTCTGATTTCGGTTCCTTAAAACGACCATCATCAGTGATAAAAGATCAACATCAAGAACACAATTTGAATCAATATATATATAAATTAATTAGGATTGATCATACTTAGCTGAATCGTCTAAGAGTAATTAATTCTAAGAACTTAGAAATTTTAAAATATTTGGTCCAGTCTTCCATGTAATCGAGATGTAGAGTTTCCTTTGATGGTGTTTATAGAAAGGAGCTCAAACTATCTGCGTTTTTAAAATAATGATTTGCTCACGAGAATAAACCATCTTCACCATTATTTGGTTTAGTTAACTATTTTTACACTGTTATGGATTTTTAAGTAGAAGCCATAAATAATTAAAATCACGAGAGATAAGCCCTGCGTCATCAATCACAAGAGTTAAAGGGCTTCAGTTCACTCTGTGGTTATTAAAAGTGAACGTAATAAAATAATTATTATAATTGCAATTTACGTAAGCTATTAAAATAGCCTCTTGACTGTAAACGATTATCTGAGATAAAATAAAGAAATTAGCTAACCTTCTTACAACCGTTTCTTTGGCTTTTCAATAAACTATCTTTTTTTAAACTTGAAACTTTAAATTTCGAAAATTTATTAACATTTTCCTCACATTTCTAAGCCACCCATTGTAAAAGTAATTTCCTTCCAGCGACTAAGGACACAGAATGAAACAAAAAAAATAAACAAACAGACAAACAAACCGAAAACCGGTTGTGCTGGGAACAGAACGCAATTTCGCATGTGCTTCTTCCAGCTCGGATCTTTTAAACCGTCCAAGTTTAATCCTCCACATCTACTGTGACCAAGTAATTCTATTCACCCACAGACAGAAATCATTTTACGTCTGAGTAAACTCGGATGGGAATGAAATTGCTTGGTTGTGGTCCATTCGAGACGCTTCTGCTTGCTAGACATGAATTATGACCGCGAAGGTCAGGGATACAAAAAACTGGATTTTGAATTGATTCTCTTCGTGGAATGCCCCGTTCGTTAAAAAATGATTACGTGGTCGCTGAATTGTCACAGTAATTACAAGTCACGCTTTTAATTTAAACCTATCAGAAAAAGAGGTATCCAAAAAAAAATGGTGAAAGGGTTTGAGCTAGTAATTAACAGCAGCGAACAATGTATTCCTAGTTTTTTTTTTTGAAATCTTAATTTTGTTTTTTTAATTTGTTTCTATTTTGCAGATACTTGTGGAGATGGATCGGCAAAATGCGGAGCGGATTGTAAATGCGGAGCAGACTGTAAATGTGCGGAGAATCCAGGTAGAAATTAATATTTCAAAGACAAACTTTTTCTATAGCAATATTTTATATCTTTCAGCACAGAACTGCGGATGTCAGGGAGTTGCTGAAAATCCCACTGAAGATGAATAAGCCAAGCACGCAACTTGCACTTAAGTTCCTGTTGTATTAATTTTTACATGTTATTCATTTGTATCTGTAGCTTTAGTTGTAAGATTGTATTAGTGTTTTGACTCAAATATATGTAACTGAAACCTTTTTTTTTAGTGATACTGATATATCAGTGATAATATAATGAATAGGTAAATAAATCAAAACGTCTTAATAATATAATTCAGAGGTTTTATTAAATTTCTTAAACATATTGAAAAACTCGTTATGAAACAGTATAGTTCTCTTTTTTAATTTCTAAATTTACTTTAAACAAAACTAAAAGATACAGTTCAAGGTTCTTATGTATCTACATACATATACAGTCTGTGGTGTTTTTAACAAATAATATTTAATGAACAGCTCTGTCTTCCCGCCATCCATCATACGCCGATACAATAGTTTTTGAATATATAACAGAATTTCTGCTTTTACAGATTGTATATCTATAAATAAGTAGTTTTTGTGATATTGGTTTTTAATATTTTTTGAAGTTCCTGTTTGTAAGATAAGTGTTTGAGCTTCAACAATGAAATACTAAAAACTATGGAAATTCTCTGTGCACCCGCATTTTAGAATAATCTAAGCATCATATGTTGTGAATCTACCGACAATTTTGCGAATGATTTAAGATCACCTTTATAATGTTTGCTAAAGCATGCCGCGAACTCTTATCGTATTGATAAATAATTGTGTTTCGTTATCGACGACATCACAAAATATTTGGCATAAACCTAGACATGTTTGGGTGAGTGTGGCAGTAATTTGACTGTGAACTGGAGTTTAAAAAATGGTAAGTAATTTAGGATTGTGTTGCTTAAGATCCTTGGTATAAATAAAACTTATTTTAATGCATTGAAATTTTATTATGTAAAAAACAAACTGCTACAAATATTGCTAAAATACATATAAACGCCAGAGACGGGGGCCTACATCAATCTAAAAGGATAGGTGTTGTTTGTGTTTCTTTAAATTGTAGAAAAGTGATGTTGAAAGTTGCAATGACATGAGAAAACGCACGATAACGAAGTAACAAAATGATTTACTTTCTTGGTTAACATTTATCTATACACTGCTCTGCTAAAATATAATTATATTTTGATATATAATTTGCACTATTAATATTTAATTCTAACAGCTTCTTTGCTATTAAGGTTTGGATTGTTAACGCCCAAGAGTTTGTTATGATTATGAGAAATGAGATTGGTGTAGCTATGAGAAAACAATACAAAATGATAAGTACATTAGTTAAAGTTACCAAATCTTATCTTACTGGCGAACAAAATAAATACTTAAATCAAATTTCCATACAAAATACAGTGTGTGGCATTTGACCGAGTATTTTATACTAAAGTTTCACCTTTTCAAGCTCCACGTAATTTAAAATTTTGAAATATACAGAATGTCTCAATTTGCTTGTACGATGTGGAAGAATATTTTGTAACGAATTTGAGTTTATCAGATTATTTTAATGTAAGTTTAATCAGAGTTCCATACATCTAAATTTTGACTTAAATAATAATTATTTATTTATTTCTCAAATAATTACATTAATAATTTTCCTTCAATTCTTCCTCGTTTAAAACCGTAATAAATTCTAGCAGCTTCATTTTGACGATTCGTTTGGTTAACAAAATTGAATTCTTTTGCTCAAAATGGTCACCAGCAAATTCGATTATTTGCTTTGTGATATGTGATAAATCTTCTGCAAAGCAATTTTTTAATAAATCTGAAATATTTTCTCCTGCCTCCTTGTGGTCAATTTGGCCGCCATAAAATCGAAACTTGCTGAGAAATTCTAGGTTCTTGTTTCCCTTTTCTTTTTTGTATTTAAATTGAAAATGCCATTTGATGCACTGAAGAATATTTTCGTCGATTTCTCTTATTTGGTTTTCGGAACTTTTACTTGAATCTTGCACCGTTTGTAAAAAATAATCGATGGTTCCTTTGATTTGCTCGCGCGTATAGCTTGTAAATAACTCCTCATTTTTTGATCGAATTTCTTCGAACTCTTCTTTATGTTTACTTAGGAGAAGTTCACTTACATAGTTCGCATAGTCAGCACTGCGGTAATTTAGATCATAGGCCTTAGCTTTCATGCTTATTTCTTTTTTAAAAAAATCAGCTACGTAACTAGTTATGTCGTCTCGCTGGAAAGATTTATTAACAGCAAGAATTGTTTCCTCAATCGCGTCTTTGGAATTTATTTCGCGGAACAAAAACTGCTGCCTCAGTTAATTTTGAAAAGCGTCAATGATTTCTTTCAAAACGCCAGAATCTATTGACTTTAGTAACTTTGTTTGTTGACTTGACTTGTGTAATTTCGTTATAAAAGTTCTCCTGCAGAATTTGACAGACAAACTCGGTGAATGTTGGTTACAAGGCGTTTACATGAAACTTGTGATGCACGTTCCGTTTCGTGTGAATAAAATCAGCATCAGTGCAAGTGATAGTTCCGCAGTTGAGCTGGAAATCTATATTGAACAATTTTCTATCTTGCTGTATATTATCGTTAGTGAATAGACACAAAGCTAAATTTGATAAGGAGATTCCTTGCGTCAAAATAGTCTCCGTATTTTCAAACTTGCTTTCGATATCATTTTCGTAGCTTTTTTGATATTGTTCCAGGAAAAATTGAGATTTTTGTTTATTGAAATCGTCTTTTAAAATAGTCAGTTCTTTTCAGTTGGATGGCAAACAATTCTTTTTGTCCTGTTTTGTATTCGACCCGAATCAAAATATCATCGAAAGCTCCGTAACATCAGCATTTGATGCTATGTAGAATTCGTGCACGTCTTCAAGTAAAGATAGTTTTAAGGCGTACAGTGTTGTCATGTTTACTTCGAAGATAGAAAATTGTTCAATATAGATTTACACCTCAACTGCAAAACTGTCACTGGCATTGAGGATGATTTTATTCACACGAGACGGAACGTGCATCACAAGTTTCATGTAAACGCTTTGTACCCATCATTCACCGAGTTTGTCTGCCAAATTCTGCAGGAGAACTTTTATAACGAAATTACACAAGTCAAATCAATAAACGAAAAGTTACTAAAGTCGATAGATTCCGGCATTTTAGAAGAAATCATTGACGCTTTTCAAAATCAACTGCCGAAATAAGGTCATTTAAACTTAAGATGGCACATTGTAAAAAGTAATTTTTGAAATGACTATTTACCACGGACACTTTGTTCATCCTTTCTGCAGATATGATGTCATTCGTTTCAAATCGTACTTTTGGTTTCGAATACATTTATAGTATCTATACAATTCAAATGAAAACTCTGTATATATTGTTTATTAAGTGATAAATAGTTAATATTTTATTTGGTTAAGGCCCAGGGTCTTTAAAAAAATTCCATTTAATTAATTTTTTTTAGATCGCAAATGAACAAAAAAATTGTGATTTTTGCGACACAAATTCTGCTGTACTCTGTGATTGTGAGAAAAAACATTGTATGAAATGCATTGAACTATGCCACCACCCAGACGTAAGTAATTTTCTATTACAAATATTCATCAGAGTGAAACAACTACGTATATTTTCAGGACTTTAATTTAAGTAATATTTTTACCGATGATGAGTCAAAGGAATTTCCTGAAACGCCCCTCGACGATCAGGTAAGTGGCAACAAACTTCTACAATGTTTTTCTTATCGAATTTTTTTAGAATTTAACTCTGATCGATGCAGAATCAACCACCACACACGAACTAGTAACAAGCTTTTAAACAATTTCGCTTGAGCTATTAATTTCTGTATACTTCTAGGAATTTACTCCAAGACCAGGAACAATTGATTTTGGAAGAAGATTCGAAGTAAACATGACGACGCTGTACGCCTTAAAACTCTCTTTACTCGAAGACGTGCAAGAATTCTACATAGCATCAAATGCTGATGGTTACGGAGCTTTCGATGATATTTTGATTCGAGTCGAATACAAAACAGGACAAAAAGAATTGTTCGCCATCCAACTGAAACACAAGCTAAAAGAACTGACTATTTTAAAAGACGATTTCAATAAACAAAAATCTCAATTTTTCCTGGAACAATATCAGAAAAGCTACGAAAATGATATCAAAAGCAAGTTTGAAAGTACAGAGACTATTTTGACGCAAGGAATCTCCTTATCAAATTTAGCTTTGTGTCTATTTACTAACGCTAGTATACAGCAAGATAGAAAATTGTTCAATATAGATCTACAGCTCAACTGCAAAACTATCACTTGCACTGAGGATGATTTTATTAACACGAAATGGAACGTGCATCACAAGTTTCATGTAAACGCTTTGCACCCAACATTCACCGAGTTTCTCTGTCAAATTCTGCAGGAGAATTTTTATAACGAAATTACACAAGTCAAATCAACAAATGAGAAGTTACTAAACTCGATAGATTCCGGCATTTTAGAAGAAATTATTGACGCTTTTCAAAATCAACTGAGGCAGCAGTTCTTGTTCCGCGAAATAAATACCAAAGAGGCGATTGAGGAAACAATTCTTGCTGTTAATAGATCTTTCCAGCGGGACGATATAACTAGTTACATAGCTGATTTTTTTAAAAAAGAAATAAGCATAATCGCTAAGGCCTATGACCTAAATTACCGCAGTGCTGACTATGCGAACTATGTAAGTGAACTTCTCCTAAGTAAATATAAAGAAGAGCTCGAAGAAATTCGATCAAAAAATGAGGAGTTATTTACAAACTATACGTGCGAGGAAATCAAAGAAACCATCGATTATTTTTTACAAGCGGTGCAAGATCCAAGTAAACGTTCCGAAAACCAAATAAGAGAGATCGACGAAAATGTTCTTCAGTGCATCAAATGGCATTTTCAATACAAATACAAAAAAGAAAAGGGAAACAAATACTTGGAATTTTTCAGCAAGTTTCGATTTTACGACGGCCAAATTGATCACAAGGAGGCAGAAGAAAATATTTCAGATTTACTAAAAAATTGCTTTGCAGAAGATTTATCTCATATCACAAAGCAAATGATCGAATTTATAGGTGACCATTTTGAGCAAAAGAATTCTATTTTGTTGACCAAACGATTCGTCAAAATGAAGCTGCTAGAATTAATTACAGTTTTAAACGAGGAAGAATTGAAGGAAAATTATCGGTCCTTTGAGAACGTCACCAATTTGCAAGTGGATGAACAAAGAGGTGAAATACTGAAAACAATTCGTATATCATTGCAGGGCAGAGAAACTCGTAGTTTATATGATCTTGCTGATGCTTCTTTCACTAGAGGCTTATCTTCAACGTTTTTACTAAAAAATATTGGGAAAGTTATTCAAGTAGGTAAAAGGTTGAATACGAAACCTGAAAACTATTTACACAGAAAAGTATTTAAGATACTTTTGGAAGAAAGGGTTTTATGGGAAACAAAAGGAAGTTTATATTTACTTGATGTAAATCATGCAGATTATGTAAATCAGAAGGTTTACGTAATTAATAAATCGCCACAAACACTTAACAGTTTACCATTTTCTCACGAGAAGAATATAGTTATTCCACTTGGGGGGTATAAAGCGGCTGATTATATGCCCTGCTTGAGAAAATATTTTAATTCTTACGCGGTGCATTATTTAAAACTTCTTGAAAATAACATTCTTGAATGGAAAGAAAGCTGGGGAAGTGTTGAACAACTAAACAATTTTATTATTGAAAATGATATCGTTGAGGAGGAACAGATATTGAAATATTTTAGCCATTCTTTAAATGTCATATGTGCACCTCTTGGTATGGGTAAAACGACCATTTTGGATGCTTTATATGATTATTGTGATTGTGATAATTTAATACTCAGATTGAATTTAAATGAGCATCGCCAAATCTTATGTGAAGATCATAGTGATTTTTATCAAAACCCTTCCGGTTACATTTGTAAAATTATGCAGTCTTCATCAGCAAATGTTTTCGAATATCAATTAATGAGATACTTAGTGGAAAAGAAAAAGGTGATGTTATTTGTGGACGCTTACGAAGAAATTACTGCGGAATTTTCCGAAAGAGTTTTAAAGGCCCTAAATCAATTGCAATTAACGACATGGGTAGCAACTCGTTCAACAGCCAAGTCGTCAATTCAAAAAACGTTTAAGATTATGACGATTAATATACAACCTTTAAGCAATGAAGATTCCGAATTGTATCTAACGACGGAAACGCGTTATTCTAGGAACGAAATCAGTGATTTTCTAAAAACGACGGAGCTTTTTAAAACCCCCCTTCACCTCAAAATGTTGCTCGAAATTATCAGTAATAAGAATTATGGTTTGCATGATTTAAAATTAAGGGAACTCTACTCGAGCTTTATTGAATTAAAATGTGATTTAGCATTAAAGAAAGGAGAAACTAAAAATTCACTTCTTATGGCCAAGGGTGATGATAAATTTCTCAATTATAAACTAATGGCGCTTTGTTTCGTGTACAGTAAAGAATTTCTGTTTGAATGTAAAATAGTTGAAGAACCTGGTATTGATCTGTTGATGGATTATATCAGGCAATCTCAGGATCCGTTGAGTTTGATAAACGTAACGCAAGATGGCGTTCTGAATTTTTCTCACAGGTCATACGCAGAATTTTTGACGGCATTATGGCTAACTGAAAATACACAGCATAAAGATTTCAAGTTGCTTTATCATCATTTGCTGAATCCAGAGTATCATGCCGTACGAAATATATTTGACAGACTTGTGTGTGAAAACGATCCACTTTATTTAGCTGTGCTTGACTTGAACAGAGAAAAATTAACGGAACTGTGTACTGATAGACATAATTTTAAAGACAAACATGGTAGAACGCCTTTGCATATAGCAGTTAGTTACTTTAAATGTTGTGACGTTACTATTAATGAATGCAGAACTCAAACTGAGGTCATTGGAGAGCTTGTGAGGATATTGCCTGAGAACTATATTTTAGAAAAAGATTCTCTTTTGGAGTGGGATTGGTGGGAATACGTTGTAAATAGCAAAGACCACTATCTAATGCACGCAGCTGCTTACTGGGGCCAAGTAGGAGTCTTGGAACTGTTTAAAACTAAGTTAAAATCAGGAAGAAGCAACTACATAAACCGGACAGATAAATTTGGGCGTTCTGCTCTATACCTTGCTTCTTCAAACGAGCAAATTGATTGCGTGAAGTTTTTAATAAAGGAAAAAGCTAATGTGAACTTAGACGCAAACAAACCTATTTTTATCGCATCTGAAAAGGGTTACTTATCAATACTGGAGCTTCTGGTGAATGCTAAATGTAACGTTCGACAAAGCGATGAAGATGGTCGAACTGCTTTACACTTCGCTGCTTCCGGTGGCCATACAAATTGCATACAGTTTCTACTGTCAAGAGGTGCTAAAGCAAGTGCAAGCACGCATCTTTTTGTCACGCCTTTATTTGTTGCTGCTTACAACGGACACGCAGAAGCATTAGACTTATTACTAGAATCCAAAGCGGATGCGAAGGTAATTACTTTTAACGGATTAACATCTTTACACATTTCAGCAATCAATGGTCATAAGGAATGCGTCAAACTCTTACGTGAAGCAAAAGCTGACATTAATGGAAAAAATCGAAAAGGTTGTACACCTTTGTACCTTGCCGCTGAAAACGGACATTTAGACGTGGTGGAATACTTGATAAAAGAAGGAGCAAACGTGGATGAAATTAACTCAGATCATATGACACCTCTGCAAATCGCATCGAGCAATGGTCATCTTGGTTGTGTGGAACTCTTGATAGAAAATGATGCAAATGTAAACGCGGAAGATATTAAAAAGCGTACAGCTTTATTTTTGGCGTCAGAATTTGGACACTCACGGATACTTCAAATTTTGTTGGACAATAATGCCCTTGTTGATAAAACTAACATACATGAATGGACCGCGTTGCATGCAGCTTCATCTAATGGACATACCGAATGTCTGAAAATCCTAATTGAAAAAGATCGGGATGGTGTAAATATCAAAGAGAATAATCAAAGTTCTGCCACGCATTTTTCTTCTAATTTGGGTAATTTGGATGCACTTCAATTATTGATAGATAACGGAGCTGCAGTTGATGACCGTAATATGAAACTGTGGACCCCTTTACATTTCGCAGCACTGCAGGGGCACGTAGAATGCGCCGCTTTTTTGATACAGTCTGGTGCAGACATAGATTTGAAAAACGATAAAAAATACACAGCTCTGCACATTGCGGTTCAGGAAGGGAAAACAGAGGTAGTCCAGTTATTGGTAAACGAAGCCAGCGTAAAAGAAGTTAGTATAGACGAAGTAAACACAAATGGATTTACTGCTTTACACATCGCAGCAAAGAATGGGCACATCGACAGTGCTAGAATCTTAATAAATGCTGGTGCAGACGTGAACTTCAAAATTAAGGATACTTACACTCCTGCGTATTATGCGGTTAAATTTGGACACTTAGACGTGCTGAAATGCCTAATACATAAAGGAAAAATTAGCGTACATGAAATTAACAAATCTGGACAGACTTATCTGCATACAGCTTCAGCTTTCCGACAAATACATGTTATTAAGTTTTTATTAAAACGAAAAGTTGATGTAGAAATAACTGATTTCAAAGAAGAAACTGCTGTCGACGTAGCTATGAGGCTACGTCATTGGGAGTGTGTTGAACTATTTCAAAAATATAAAAAGCGATGGTAAGTACGAAATTTTTATATTATTTCATGGTATATTAATCGTTTTTGAATTAGGACTTACGTAAATCTGGAGGAAGTTGCTATTCAACAAAAAGCTCAACTGAGAACTTTGGGAAATTTAACTTTCTTCAACGTGGATGAACAGAAAATCCTTCGAAACATGGCCGAGTTTGGTTATCCGCCGTTAAGTGCATCAGTAGCCGCTGGCTGCATACACATCGTCAGATACATAATGAACCAATTCGTTGAGAAGCAAACCGAAACTATAGATCAGTTTACACTTCTGCAAATTGCTGCAAGAAATGGACACCTGAACATGTTAAAATGGCTCTTGAATAAGGGTGCAAACGTAAACGCTGTTGATAATTATGGAAGGACGGCTTTGTTTTTAGCATCACGAATGGGTTTCTTGCGATGTACAGAGTTACTTATAAATGCAAGAAGTGACAAGAACATTGCCAGTACGAAAGGATACACCAGCTTCCTCATATCTGCTAAGTTTGGGCACGTTGAAGTAATTAAAGCGCTTTTCGACGAACACTGCCTAAAAATGAGAACCCATCGTGGTAAAACAGGTTTAATTTTGGCTGCCTCTCACGGGCATTTAAAAACCATCAAGTATTTATTGGAGAGGTACATTAATGTCGATGGTGAAGACGAAGATTCCGGTACAAGTCTCATGTATGCCGCGAAACATGGTCATTTAGAATGCGTTCAGTATTTAGTTGAAAAGAAAGCAAACATAAACAAGCAAAATTTCCTTGGAGACACTGCATTACATATTGCAGCAGAAGAGGGTAACTTGGATATTATCATATTTTTAATAAGTCGAAATGCGGATCCAAATATTGTCAACAGGAAAGGAAAAACCCCCGATCAGGTTGCGTTAAATTATCGACACGGATCTTGTTCGAGGTTTCTGCTTGATAGTCTTCAATACTGGTAAATATTCTTTATAGACAGAAAAAAATGAAATTGTTTCCCACATGTTTAGGAAAATCTCAAAACGCGGTAAGGACTTATTGGATACCACCGAAGAAATAAATCTCACTAACCAGAGAAGGATAATGGAAAAACTAATAGAGAAGGGTTGTCCAAATTCAAGCGCGGCGGTTTACACAGGAAATCTAAACGCGGTTAAAAAATTTGCAAATAACGTTCATGGTAAACAATCAGATAAATATCGTCCGTTGATTTCTGCTGCAGAACGAGGTTCCCTGGATATAATTCAGTGGTTGATTTCTAAAGATGTTGACGTCAATGCTTCAAACTGTCATAGAAAAACCGCCTTATTCAAGGCAGCACGAAACGGCCATCTGCAATGCCTTCAGTTTCTTCTAGCCAAGGGCGCTGATATTAACTTTGAAAGCAAAAAAGGCAACACTCCTCTACACGTTTCCGTTAAACATAATCAGTTCGATGCTGTCAAGCTTTTAATCAGCAAAGGCGCCGAAATTGATATTCGAGGATACCAAGGAAAATCTGCCTTAAGCTTAGCCGCCGAGAGGGGTCACTTAACTATTTTAAAATATTTGCAAATGAGAGGTGCTGATTTAAATCAACCTGATGATGACGGCTGTACCCCAGTTATGCTTGCCTTGGGTAACGATCGTTCAGGCTGTGCTAGTTTCTTGATAGAAAAAGGATGTAATTTAAAAGGACAAAAATTTGATGATGGAAATACCTTGTTGCACGTTGCTGCTTTCAAAGATTACATAACCACAGTAAAAGACTTGATCGCGAAAGAAGTGGACCCGTATATCCTTAATTACAAAAACGAAAGCTCGGTGGATGTGGCTAGTGGGGAAAGCGCAAGATTCCTAAACCACTTTATCATCAATAAGTAATTAAAGTATCGTAGGAGTAAAGTTTTCTATTTGAAATTATTTTCAGGTATGGATTAACCGAAAAAATGAAGAAGGAAATTATTTCCAGAGGCCATCAAGCTGACGTCAGAAATTTTATGAGCGAATGGCAAAATCTAAAAGGTACCAAATTAGTGCCAATACATTTGGCAGCTGCAAGAGGATATTCCGCTATACTTCAGTCCTTGATTAATTACGGTGTGAATGTGGATGAGGCGGATGATAAAGGACGGACTGCTTTGTTTGCAGCGTCCCGAAAAAATCACCTCAAGTGTGTGGAAATTCTATTGGACAAAGCAAATGTCAATGCGTCAGATAAAAACGGTTGCACTCCATTGCTAACTGCTTCGTGGTTTGGAAATTTAGATGTTTTCAAAATGCTTTTGGAAAAGAGAGCACTCCTAGAAGTCAAAGACGTTTTGGGAAGAACACCATTGATGTTGGCTGCTCGGAATGGTCATCTGCACGTCGTAAAATATTTACTGGGATTAAGAATCGATTTCGACGAGTTCAATAAGCAGGGCAACACGGCTATTACTTACGCAGCGGAATATGGCCATTTAGAATGCGTGAGAGTCCTAATAGAAAAGAGTACTGCAATTAACTGTCAGGATATAGATGGTGATACACCTTTGCACTGCGCAGCATTTCGCGGGTATTTAAATATAATCAAGTTATTAGTGAGCAAAGGAGCGGATCCCACAATTGTCAATAACAAGGGTAAGAGCCAGGCAGATGTGGCTCGTAGACATGAAAACGAAATTTGCGTGGAGTATTTAGAAGAAATCGTAAAACTGAGGTATCTAACTTTTTTCATCTAAGAATTTGTTTATTTTTAATTCTTTTCAGAGAAGAACTTCAAGATTATATCAACAGCGAGCTACAAAAGTATCCATATTGTCAAGAAGTGCTAATGGAAAGTTTACTTAAAGGGCATATAGATGAGGTAAAGAATTTCGTTGGTAACTGGAAAAAAGCGTGCACAAGTAACGGAATCGGGTTAATTCCTCTCCACGTAGCTGTCGCAGATAATCAATTAATGTTGGTACAACTTCTTATTGAGAGAGGAGCTAATTTAGATGAAGTTGATGCTCACGGACGCTCAGCTTTGTACTTGGCTTGTACAGGCAATCATTTAGATGGCGTTCGATTACTTATTCCTCGTTCGAACATAAATCTTCTTAACGTTACTGGATCCACCCCCTTGCACGCGGCTGTCCAATTTAGTGACCTTGAGATTATTCAGTTGCTTCTTAATAAAGGGGCAAATCCAAGAATCAAAGATAATTTCAATAGATCAGTACTGATAACCGCCGCAAGATTTGGGCGTTTAGAAGCTATGCAACACTTACTGGGAATCGGTATTGAATTAAATGATGTTGACAAAAATGGAAATAACGCGTTGGCAGTTGCTTCCAACCACGGATTTTTGGATTGTGCAAAGCTCCTGGTGAGCAAAAGAATTGATCTGAACAAGAAGGATCGTGATGGTGACACGCCGCTACATTGCGCTGCTTTTCAAGGACATCAAAATATTATGCAGTTTTTGATAAGTCAAGGAGCAAATCCTAGAATTGCCAACAAAAATGGAGATACAGCAGGGGATGTAGCTTCAAGGCGTAGTCGCAAACCCAGGTATGTTTACCACTTATTCGCCTTATCAGTTGACCTTTAAAAAATTTTTTTAGAGTTTACAATACATTTTGGGCTTTCCTTCGCTGGTTGTTCTTCAGGAAGTACTTGTAGTTTTTAAAAATCAAGACTCTGGTTAAAAAAAATATGAAGACTAAAAGGAATCTGTGATCTGAAAAATCAAATGAAAGACGGAGTAATAAGATAGCTATATTTACGTAATATTGTTTGAAGAATTAAAAATAAAATACAGTCCAGTATAATATAACATTATTAAATATCTTAATTATAATAACAGTAATATACTTTTATAGATCACGTTCCTTTGAAAGGGAAATCAACTTACATACGTAAAATAGAGCTTACTTTGAAGTAAGTTTCCTAACGACGGTTAGAACGGAACTGGCAACAGCTGTGTGACTGGCGAACAAAAAAACTTTCATTGGAATACATAATTTGAAGGCGTTATCATAATTAATATCTGTGTATCTATGTAGGTTATTAAGTATAAAATAAAAATCGAAAACAAGACGAGTGACACAAAAAACTTTGTGCGCACGTAAATAAAATCGGGAAAAACAAAGACATCGATTGATCTTAAGGAAAAAAGTTTATTAAAACAGTTTTTAATTATTGTATAGCTTCATTTATTATTTTGGGTTTCACCTTATCCTAATTCTTTTAAATAAAATTTCACTAATTATCATTAAATTCATTGGCAGCTGCTTTGCCTATACAAATCTGGTGCATTTCAATTTATTCCGGCGCACTTCCGGATTAGTTAGCAAATTTTGCTGCGTTTCTAATTCATTTCTAACGGTCTTCTAGTTGCCTTTAATATCATACTCGCTTTCTCTTCTTTAAATTTATCTTAATCCGAGACGTTACTCTTATTAAATTAGAAATTTAAAAAATAAATTCGAACACAAAGTTTTTTTGCATCCCTCCGTAAAAAAAGGCAGCATGCATTCACGCGAACATAAATATGAACGAAACTAGGCTAAAGATCAGTCAGTTTTTAAAATTGGTTCCTCGTCAGTCTCAACGTCCGAAACGTCGTTGTCCTTCAACTTCAACCTTCGCCTGCACTTGGCATCTCCGTCGATCACGTTGAAGCAGATCAGAGGATGCAGGGCGGACCTGAGACTTATGAACAGTTTCGGGAACAGCATTTCATGCTGGGCCAAAACCTGACGCACCTTTTGGCGCTGCTTGGTTATTTCGGGACACGCGGAGCTGTTTAACATGGCCGGCAAGTTCTGGCTAGTGACGAATTGCTTGAGAGCTTTCTCTCGGACATATACGAATGGACGAATTATTCTTAAGTTGTGATCCCTATAATGAAATGTAAACGCTACACTAATGCCAAGCAAAAGATGGGAGAATTCAAACTGCTTTACCTTAAATTGTAATGTGCTTTAAGAGCTTTCAGTCTCCCTTTGTGGAAAATTGACAATAGAAAGCTTTCGACAACATCATCCAGATGTTGACCGACCGCAAGGACGTTGTAACCCTTATTTTTAGCTGTTGAATATAAACGCTGTCTTACAGCGGAAGTGCGAAAGTTGAAGTAACTTTCTATTGGCTGACGTGCGCTTTCTGTAAATAGATTAAATAAGATTTTATCTTAAAGACAAGCATCCACTGGATATGTAAAAATAATAAATCAATTAAGACAATTATTAATGTATTGATCTCTGTCTTGGAAGCAGAGGCCATATGAGTATTAAAGAAGTTAAAGCCAATTTGCCATTCTCTTGATGCTTTTTGAAAGAGAAAGTTGGGTTAAATAAGTATTATAGACTCACCACTTTCATCTTGATCCTCGGTCTGATCGTCGATGATGTAGTGCACGCCCAAACTTTTCAAATGTGGAATTAAGATGCAAGTATCACACCCCCATGTTGTCGGATCGACGGTTGCAGCACCAATTGTAAAAATGATACCCTTATTCAGTAACATACTTTGATACTGTAGCAAAGCGTGCAGGAGGCTTAACGAGTCTTTTCCACCGCTGAGGCACACCATAATCTTGTCACCGTTCCGAATCATCTCAAACTCCTGGATGGCTTCGACAGTGGACTGCCAAATATTTTTAGGCGGACAAATCCACTTAGAGTTGTTGGAGTTCTCGCTGGAAGACTGTTCCGGCTCGCTACTATCACTGTTCTCTCTGTGCATATGTAAATTCGATCTCACTTTTTCACTGAGTAACTGTCTGCCTGACGAAGACTCAACGCTTCCTCTTCTGTTAACAAAATCTGAGCTGTGCTCCTGTTCGTGGAACGACAAATTAATGCCGCTATCCTGCGAACTCACACTTGTTACGTTTGACGTTAAATGTTTGTTTTTGTAAGTCTTTTCGCTGGATCCCTCTTCATCGCTTAACCTGTTGGAACTGTTGGACTTGATCAAGTGAATCACAGTTTCGCTGCTAGATCCCGGTGTGTACTTCTCGCACTTTTCCGCTTTGGCGCACTTTTCGCAGTCCCCAGAACTGGATGCCCTCGAGAAAGACCTCTTATCCGGTGTGAAATACACATCAACTGCACTGACCACATCACGAATTTCTGATTTGACTTCGTTCGCCATCTCACGAGAAACCTTTTCTAAATACTCCGCCACTTCGTTCGCCGAAATTGAATCGCTTTTACCATCTTCACTGCTACTCCCGCCGTGTCTCTCTGATGGAAATGAAATTGGTCCAATATCGATGGTGTCACTACCCTCCAGGGCGTCTTCTACCTTAGATATTACTTCCCTAATTTCAGATTTTATATTCGTGGCTATTTCTTTGGTCATTTCTTTAACGTAAGTTTGTAAATCTGGAACGGGCGATGCTCGCCCAAGCATGCTATAATCGAATGAATTCGATAAGAAATTCAAGCTATGCGTCGGAGATGTGTTTACATCTGAATCTAAGGAATGTAAGTCTGTCTGGCTGCTACAACTGCAATTTCTCTGGCGCATCTGGTTTATACCTAAACTAGCTCTGGTTTGTGGACTCAAAATCGGCGGGGAAACATTAGGAGCGCCTAGGCTTAAACAACGTTCCCGGAAAACGATGGGAGGTTGAGGAACTGGATTTAGGATAGCTGCGCTCACTGCTTCCCCCACGGCAAATTGCGGCTGAGGATTAAGCGGGAAAGGATTGGAATAATACATAGTATTTACATCTTGAACGAAATAAGGTAGTGGTGAAGAACACCCCACAATCTTATGGTCATCTATCGCAGGTAAGCTAAAATGCCTAGGAGAACTATTGTTCGATTTCGAAGGGTTAATACTGGCTTTATCACCGTCTCTCACAGCATCACTACGCCTGTTTGTGCAAGAAACGCGCGGATCAAACGGAACCGAGTGTTTCACATTCTGCGAATTGCTAGTCAAAATATCCTGAGCTTCTTGCTGTATCATAAACCACCTCAGCCTTTCGGCCCTGGCATCGAAGCGAATCCCTTGATCTTCGTAAGGATTCCTCATGGCAGTCTTCCTGGCACGATTAAATAAATTCCGGGCGGTTTGCAAGCACTCGGAGTAATTCTGGGGAAACAAACCCGGCCCTGATATTCGGCGTTCGTGCATAGTCATTTTCCCGTCTACGTATCGAATGGAGCCCAGCCATTTTCGATCTTTAGAGTTTAGATTCGTGTGATGCCGCCACTCCCCCGTGTCCAAATCTACTATGTACTGGGGAAGAAGCTTCCAACCTTCAGTGGCCACCATTTTCACCGCTTCCATGACAAAAGCGAGCTCCGCATCGCTGACGAAATACGGAAGACTTATTCTAGTAAAGCCCGGCCTCAGCAGCTCTAGGTATGAGTTATCTATGGACAAGTTTAAACTGCTCAAACGCCTATCTTCTAAAATAATGTTTTCGTATTGGTCGGCAAGGTTTTGGTCAATGCCTAAGAGATCTTGTGCGTAAGCTCCGGAACAAGGGCATCCGCCGCGGGCTTGTATTCCGAATACATCGTTTAGGACGGCGCAGACGAAATTGTGATGCAAGTAGGTACCGCGAGGATGGCGGACCATAAATGAGAACACTGGAATTCGTTTTAACCCAGTTGAACCATTGCCAAGTAGGATAATTTCTGGTATTGTTCGGATATGTTGCAACATTTGCCTAGAACAAAATACCAGAGGGACTTTAATTTAAACAACCTAAGGATTTCTGTTAGTATGAGCATCTCATGACCTACCAAGATTTAAAAAAAGTTTAGTAGATTGTGATTGTAGAATGTAAAAAAATGGTAGTAAGTGGACGAGCATAGCTATACGTGTATAAGAAGTCCTTATATCCTTGTTCAGAGTTAAATAAATAACTTCGATTTTATGAACTTGTTTATCTTTTAACGTGACTGCTGCTTAATCAAAATACATAAAATTTTTATATATTTTTTTAATGTCTTGTCTAGAATGCATTTAATTGCCAGTTATTGGGTCAATGCAGTACTAAACAGTTATTTATACGAGTGTATTTAAGGGTGCCACCTACTACCGCGCATGCTGCAGCACTTCAAGGAATCGACGGGCATAAAAATTAACGACGCCTTCTTCCTTTTGAACAACGACACACTGACTTCCTTGACATGAATACTCGCGATAACGCGGACTATTGGGTCCGGACGGTGGCAATAACGGTCGCGTTGACATTTAGAGGAGCTAACTGTGATCTACTCACTTGTTGATTTTTTCCTGCCGCATTAAGATGTTGGCAACCGTGACGGTTTCCTTTAATTGCATTACGAGGCCTGCACGTACTGATTCTACGACCGGAGCGGCGCTTCCTTCTTCCTGAACTTCGAAGCTCTACACAGAAAATAATTTTATTACTCTTAACTGGTACTGGTACGTAACGATTAAGTCGTTTCAAATGAATCGAACGCTGGCTTGAAATCGAATGTTCTAATAAAGTCTATTTGATTATTATTCTTACCCTATGTTGCTCTTGAGGGGCGAAAAATCCGTCCGGTTCACAGACTTGCACGTTCTTAAACAAATATTTTTTGGCAACCAAAATTCCTGAAAATAAAACATGAACTTGAGGAAGATGATTGAGAATTAATTTCTGGTGAAATTAAAAGGTATAGTAGAAGTAAAAAAAAATGAATTCTATTAAGGATTCGATTCGTACCAGGTGTTTGTACGCCCCCTATGAATTTATGGCCGGAAAAATAAATTGCGTCCTTGGACACGTTGATGTTCTCATCCACACCAGCCACCTTGGAATTCATATTCAACGACACGTAGGGCGCTGCTAAGTTATAATCCCAGAAGGCGAGGGCCCCATACTGGTGCAAGAGCATGGTGGAGGCCACGTCGTCACCGAGTATGCCGGTTACGCTGGACGCGGCCGAAAAGCACCCAATAAGTTGTCGCCCTGAATTCTGATGAAGACTTAACTGCACCTCCAACTCTCCGAGATCAAGGAAATTCTGTTTGGTTTCAGCTATTCTTATAATCTGCAATAAGAAGACGCTATTAAACGTACTTCCTCTAAATTAATTTGTAAAATTAGGACTGAAAGCAACCCTGAAGACGATTGAAGGTTTTTCTCTTTCGAGAAATAACGTAAAAGTATTAACTGCTTTCATAACAGCACTTCTAAAGAAATAAATTAAATAACACTCCTTGCGCTTAAAAAGAATTTAAATTATATATCCCTAAGTAAGGACGTTTTTTATTTAACTTTTCTTCTAATTTATACAACTACTACTTAGGTAATTATACTGTTGCTATGTGCCGTGAAAAAGTTGTCAAGTGGACGTTGTTACTATTACATGTTCAATTTAATCTTATTGACATTTAATAAATTAATGGAAGAACGAAACAAATCGCTAATAATTCACCTGTAATTCTGTACTTATACGTAATAATAACATTCATTTACGTATTACTAACGTTAATAATTTAAATTCCAATAATTACCAACTGGAATTTACTGGTTTCTTTAGTCTGTACAACATATTTTGCTTTAACAGGTAGCATACTTTACGTCAATTAGTGGCTTAGTAGGAATTTGCTTCTGTACTTTTATTTACAAATCACATATTATTGTATTTGTTTATTTTTTTAAATAAGTATTCACATAAAAAAATAGAGAGCTTATATAGCGCTTACAGATTCTTCACTTCACTCTTAAAATATGTCCTCTACAACCACAACTTCTAATGTACGAAGTCTCTAAGTCTCTAAGTCTCTAAGGAATTTCAGTCATAGAGAGCTTACAATTAAACAAATAAATTCAGCGAACTTTCTGAATGCCTTAATACATACTAAACAATTTTATGCGAATTAGAATAACATACAAACAATAACTGAATAAAATACATAAAACATGATCTGTTTGTCTCCATCTTTGTCAACGTAGGTGACTCTAGCCAAGAGTTGAAGGTAACTACCGTAATTAATTTAATCGGGAAATAAATATTCATGTAATGCGTACGCAAAATCCTTTGGAAAAACAATTTTATCTGCCAGATAAACACGGAATCGATAAAATTGTCGTCTACTGGTCTGCGATAAACGTCATCGTAACATAACAGAACAGGAAATAATAGAGTCGATTTCAGTTTCTCGGTAAAACGAATTTCATCGAACAATACAAACATGATTGAGTGCAAGTTTAATAATGTGGTCGATCTATTAGAGTATTTTTAGACACCCGACATTTATCTTTTGTGTCTAACAGGATTAAAATTTTAATTTAAAACCTGTCATCCACATAGTCTCCTAATTTGAAAATCGAT
The DNA here is from genome assembly GCA_039766575.1 of Serrognathus titanus. Taxonomy (NCBI): domain Eukaryota; kingdom Metazoa; phylum Arthropoda; class Insecta; order Coleoptera; family Lucanidae; genus Serrognathus; species Serrognathus titanus. The sequence continues at coordinate 8,573,311 of CM077912.1, forward strand.
ATCTTTAGACGTTCTACGCGAAATGTCTCGAAACAAACAAATGAATTTAAACGAAATTGCGAAAACCCGGGCAAGTAAGTCGCAAATCAATAATCTGATGGTTACACAGAGGGACGACTCTGCTCGAGTGAAAAAAATTTTTTTGGACGAGCACTTCAGCATTTTCATTCATCGGCGTGCCAAAAGTGATCCGAAATGATACTGATAATCCAAAAATGCACGCTGATAATACGATAATTAACAATAACAAGTTTTAATTGCCACTCGTTTTTTAATTAATTGCTGATGAATAACTCGTTTTAATGGTAGAATCAAGTACTTGAAATAAAAGGTTCAAAACATAAACATATTTACCAAAGCAAATAAAGAAAATTTAAATTAATGAGCCGAATAATGAAACTATCATTTGGTCTAATTGCGACAAACTCGTCGCAAAACTTAGTACAGGGTGGTTCTAGCTTTTTAGTAAATTCAAATACACGGTTCTTTTTAAGACACGATTTCATTTTTTTCTTGAATTATTGCAAACATTTTTGTTTTTGAAACAAACACATATTTAATTTACTTCTTAAAACATGGATATAAAAGAACGTGTGGTACGTATTCCCAAATAAAAAAAAAGAATAATGAAGTTAGTTATTTTGCACAAAACAAAACGTTTTTTTAACAAATACATAAATACTCGAATGATTATAAACCATGACTAGTTTATGTTGGAAAATATGGGAATTACTGTGGTTAAATGACCGTGGACTTTAACTGCACTTAAATGTTAGACCACAAATATGAAGAATCTATCAGTATCAAAGAAGTGTAATAAATACGATAATTAAACTTTACATGCATGACAAAACACAGTTCATTCGTCCTTCCACGACTATTGTTTATTAAAAACCCCCATAAATACCTCCAAGAAACAAACACAAAACCTTTTATCTATTTAGTAAATCGACTGTCAGCAATCAAAAATTGCAATTATTTTTTTACGCTGACATTTTTTGTTGTGAAATTTGGTGTCAAATATTCAAATCAGATAAAATACGTTTTTACAACAGCACAAACAAAACTCTCCGTCGAAGGTCAATCAATATTAATATTCCAAACAATAGGTTTCCATCGCACCTCACCTCACCTCAGAAAAAAACGTTTCCAACTCGTAATCGAAACGTCCCACATAATAAAACGCTACAAAAATGCACACATTCATGCATAATTATGATATTTACCGGTTGCTATAATGTCATTCAATATCACATCGAGCAACTCATCTGGTTATAACCGGCTGAGTTGTTGAGAAATCATTTATTACACACATGGATAAACAAGGTCTATTAGTTTTGTGCTTACTTTCGTTTTTTTTTCCCCAGATTTAATCAAATATTTTCATGTCTAACATGCGTATATAATGAACTAATTCGCAGTATGTTGGCTAATTAATTCTGTTAATTATTACACTATTTTTCATGGCAAATTATTCTGAAAAAAAATTTTTTGATACATTTTGCAATATGACCACTAACATTCTAGGATGTTTTGAGTACGATCGACCTATCAATAAATTTTGCTATAATTTTTACCTTAGCACCAATTTCTTCCCATATTTGTAGGTTGTCCTGGTGTTCACTGGAACTGGTAAAAACGATGGGTGGTTCTTTTAATTCCAAAGCGCTTATGAGCTTCCTGATGGCACCTGTGCAACCCTGCCCGACGAATATGACAGCATCCTCGTCCGACGCGTTGACGGCAGCTTTAATAATTTCACGAGCTTCTTGCCTAAAAATAAATGCATCCTGTTGAAATGTGTGGGCAAAAACAAAAGGTCCAATTAATTTTGATGTGCACGTGCCGAAATGAAATGTCACGCCAAATGGATCCCCTCATCTGCAATAGTTTTAATGAGTTGTCCATTCGGAGGTATTTTCAGCTAGCTAATTCAAATAGACAGGCTTATTGATTATGGCACGCTCAATTTATGACATTTGACATTATAATTGGCACCGATAGGTACGCCTATGCAATATAATTCAAGTAAAGTGTATAGTGGGATATGCCAAAAATACCCAAAAATAAACACAAAATTTCTTTTAATTCCTTGTAGAATACTGAAGCAATAATGTTCATTTCCAAATTCTTTTCTAGGCCCTTAAAAAAATACTAACTTATTTTGAGGTAGACTGAACTTGTTGCCGAAAAAACGTAACTAACACCTGTTAAATAAGTTTTGGGAAAAAATTTAAATGCTCTCTGTGACCATAATAAAACCAATACATCTAGCCAACTATGGTTGCTAGGGGTTATGTCAATTTGTTTATCATTTCACTTTTTGGTTTTCATTTGCGAAATGACGTATAAGCTAGATTTACGAAAGACCATCTGCAACCTGGTTGGACAGCTGCCTAGACGAGATATAGTGAACTTGTTTCGCGGACAAACTATTTCAAAAAGTATCACATATCGGACAATTCGGGAATGCGAAGAGGGAATTCCATGTATAAACCTACCAAAAACAGGCCGTCCACGTGCATTAACTGAAGTTCAAGTCAACAGACTAGTCAACCGTTCCAGAAACACCATTGGAGTTTCTATCGGCAAGCTTTTCTGTCGTTCTCGCGTTTCAAATGCTACTATTTCTCGTTACATTGCAAGAACAGGCCTAAAATACAGAAAACGCAAGAAATGCCCCAAGTATACTCCCGCACAATTGGCCAGAATCCTTGGTTGTTGCCGAGCTTTGAGATGTCGACATTTTGCCCACAACCGGATCATAATAATCTTGGACGACGAGAAATATTTTGAACATTTGACCATGCAGAACTTCCTGGAATGCAGGCTTCTATACGGATAATATTGAAGACACTACCATTAACGTAAGGTAGAAAAAGAAAGCAAAATTTTCTGACAAAATTTTGGTGTGGGGCGCCATTTCTGAGGCGGGCATATCTAGGCCCTATGTATGCCACGTAAGAGGCCAGGCAGTGAATGCTGAAGTATACTTCCGAAATTGCCTATCAAAATTGATTTTTTTATTAATTAGCATCATGCTAATGATGATTACATGTTTTGGCCTGACCTTGCAACATCGCATTATGCCAGAGATCGCTAAACTGCATACAAGCCCACCATGTGCCATATGTCCCCAGAAATTATAACCCTCCAAATGTCCGTCAGGCAAGGCCAATTGAAAATTTTTGGACCCTATTGGCGAGAAAGGTACATGATAATGGTTGCGAAGTCCAAAATGAACAACAATTGCGGCAAAGAATTCTTCAAAAAATTGGAGAAGTAGACTTAGAAAGCGTCCAAACCCTGATGCGACATGTAAGACAAAAATTACGTCTTATTGAAGATAAAGGCCCCCTAGCAGCAATATAGCAACCAGGTGTTAAAGTCTAAGATTTATTGGTGCTTGTTATGTTATGTTTACTTAATAAAGTTCTCTTAAATTTAAAATTCCCAAAACTTATGTAACAGTTGTTACCTTTGCTTGAAAATATCTAAAATTACTTTCCACCAAGAAAATCCGTTGTGCCTCATGGAATACCATCATTAAATAAATTGTTTCTAAATAATTTCTCGTATAAATAAACGTCAACGGTTAATTAATTTATGAATAAATTTAGGACATGCTAATATGTGTACGTGTGGTCCTCGCCAACTTTCAGCAGGAATTTTATACATTTTGTCACCAGAGAATTCCTCAATCATGTAAATTGTGCGAAAAAGTTGACTTAATGAATCTAATTAGGAATTCTCGATTTTTGTGTTAGAAATCAGATAATAACAAATATTCACCTAATCATTAGAAAATCTCGAATGAATACGTGACATACTTACGATGAATTCGAGGAAACTTTTCGAATTAAAAAAAATCTTAATACACGTTTGTCATAAAATCTAACATTGATAAGTTTTTTATTTAATACCTAAAAAAAGTCAAATAACGTAAAGAATACAAATGCTTCAACATAAAATATTTTGATGGGGTCAAACCTAGAGATTTTGTAAACCAGTTGATGGTTCCTTTTCGAGTACATTGTTCAATTAGGTACTGCGAAACCCTTCTGAAATGAAGATGTAGATACTCTATTAAAACAATTTTTAATTGCTTTGGTACTTAACGAAGGTTTTCAAGTACACCAAGAAAATGAACACAAATAACTACGAAAATTAACTAAAATTAGCTCAATTTACACAATTTTAGTTAATTTTCATAATTTTCACATGGCAAGAAAACTTGATTTTACAAATAACTACATAAATGAGTGTCAATTGTTAAGATTATTTTCTTTTGCTTTGATAGGTTCAAAACAAGAGTTTTAACGTGGAAGCATTAGGCTACTTACTCATGCTCCTTACGACCGTGCCTTCGATTAAATTCCTCATTAAAGTAAGCTGTGTTCTTTTTTAAGTTGGCGACACGCAATTCAAGAGGAAGCAGTTGTCAGTAACTTTATGAGGGTATTTATTTCTTTCATATACTCCTCTATTTTTTAACCAGGAGTGCATCGTCGTTTTGGGGCTAAAGTAGAAAGAATTTTTTTAACATTTTCCTCATACTCTCGAGCATCGCTAATTTTAGTGGTTTCATTTTGTCGGCTTAACTAACAGTCACCTTGTATACAGGATTAGGCAAAAATCCCGGAACGATTAAATATCTTTGTAATTTGCGAAGCGGTGTCTTTTAATCAACATTCAAAAATGTAGGGTCTTATTAAAAAATAATACTAATAACTTAAATTAATTTCCAGTTAAACCGGAAGCTAAATATCGACAATGAATTCTCTATATTTGATAATATATTTGAGAAAAACTACTTTGCAAGCAACAAAGGTATTCTTTTGCCTAACCACGTACCGCGCCTTCAATTAAATTCCTCATTAAAGTAAGCTGTGTTTGTTTGAGAAAGCAGTTGTCAGTAACTCTCAGTTACGTTACTGATCATGACATCAAATAAAAACACAACGTTAATGTTTAAAGTAGATGCTCAAAGTGTTGTCCTTGAGCTTGAATACATAAGCGTACTCTGCGTTTCTTGTTTTCAAACCCGTTTGCTAAGTGTTCGGGGGTTTTGTAAGCACACACATCTGTAATGCCCACAGGAAGTTGTTCGATTGTGTGACGCGAAGTTCTAAAACCTATATTCTTCATGTGCGGAAAAACGAAGTAGTCCATAACTGTGAGATCTGGAGACCTTGCAGGAAAATTCACGATCTGGTTATCGAAAAACTGCTGCAGGAAAGCCATTGTTTGATGAGCTGTGTGGGCCGTAGCATTGTCTTGCTGAAAAAGCCCTTCTGTATTCTGTAAGTTCATCATCATGTAGTTGATTAATGAAAGGTTCTAATAACAAATTTCGGTATCTTTCAGCAGTTACTGAGTTGTTAAAAAATACAGGTCCAAAGATATGCCTTCTTGACACTGCTAGCGAAACACCAATTTTTAATGGATATAATGGAGTTTCCACAAATTCATGGGATTTTCTGCTGTCCATATTCTCATATTCTGTTTATTTAAACACCATGAGAGAAAAAAACCAGGGCTCATTGGAAAAGAAACACTTGTGAAGAATGTCGTCGTTGTTCAAGTTATCAAGAAACCCCTGACAATATTCTGTTCTTCTACGAAAATCTACTGGCCCGACTTTATGGACTGCTTGAATCTTATATGGATATAGCTTTAGGTCCTTTTGAGAATAGTCTGACATGGTCCCACTGACAGCTGAACTTCTTGTGAAAGTTTCGCAATAGATTTCTTGGGAGAGTTTTCCTTCGATCTCGAACATCTTCAATGCAGCCTGCGGTCCTTTTCTTAGTTGCTCCGCTCCCTGTTTTGTGTCACGAAATTTATGAACACAAGCATGGATATGTTTTAGTAGCTGTTCATTAGTAATTGCAAGATTAGGAAATTGTCGAAAATTCTGTACACACTGATTAATTGAATAAACTAACTGTCCATTTTCTAATCTAACGGTTTGAAAATAACTTTCAACAATAGATATTTTGTGCTGCAATTGTAACATTTTGTAAATGAAAATACAATTTTTTATTTGTTTAATTAATAATTGTGCAGCTATCAGTGCTACAAATTTTAGGAGAAAAAACAATGAAATCATAGCCTACCCTAATGAGGAATTTAATTGAAGGCACGGTATTTGGAATAATCACTTTGTTAATTTTTAATAATCTCCATGACCGTTAAACGATTGGTCATAATCTTTTCAGAATTTATTTAAAACCTTCATCATAGTTCTACTGATTTGGTTGATGTTAAAGATGTCTAGTACTTTTGCGAACATAAAGAAACTGTTGGCAATAATCATCTGCAGGTGCAACTGTAACACCATTACATTGAAATATAAAATACGATGTTAACAGAAATGTTGTTTTTGGAATAAAAAAGAATGTAGTGTTTTCTGGTGGTATAAATGGAAATTTCATATAATTGAGCATCCTAATCTCATTTGTCCGTCTCTTGGTAAACCTTGTTTGGAGATTTACCAGGTGCACTAATCCTTTGGTTAACGTCCTCAAAAACTTCTTTTGCATGGAATTCTGGATTCAAGAAAAATGTTGGTAATATTCTCCTAATGAGCTTTGATATTATAAATAAATCAATTTGATATTATTTTTTAAATTTATGGCAACAATCAATGTTTTGTAAAAGACTTTGGGTAGTAAGTTTAACAAGACTTTTTTTAGAATACGCAAAGAGGACAAGCAATTAAAAGTTGTTACATTCAATGTGGTGTAAAAGGTCCCAATTAATTCAGATACTTTTACACTTTAGAAAAATAATTTTAAAGACTTTTCTCCGACAACTCAGAAACTTTCAAAATTTGCGAGTACGAAGCACCAAAAGCTAATTTTCTACATCTTTACAATCATACTAATGCATTAATTGGATTACTTAATCCTTTCAATCGAATTTTCCAGGAAGTTCTTTGTTAGTACCTTTGTCCTGTTTGTTTTTCTAAAAAAAAAAAAAAAATAATGACGTACAGTCGGTATTATTAAGAAAAAACTATTTTACCTTATCGTCACAAAATTACAAAATTAGTTTTTTTTATAGGGCCATTAATTTGTTTAGATTGTACACTTCTAAACAATACATACTTCACTTCCAGCTAAATAAGATTAAGATTTTCACGTTCAAATGAAATAAACGAAGTGAAGTTAATTTTCTTCTAACGAGATTTAATAACTTGATTTGTCTTGAACTAAAATTGAATTTTCTCCGACTTTCTCGGGCGTTTCAACTTCTGCCAGTGCAAAATGAATATTTACGATGGCATAAACATTTTTCCAGCAAAAATAAAGTTCGATCCAGTTTTAAAAATAAAGGCGAGTTAATCCCATTACAAAAAGAAAGCGTGCGGAAAGTACAGTTAATAAAACATTTCGTATCGATTTATACCGAGTCATTCGCATGAATATGGATGGTTAAAGTAAAAAGTGCGCACGACAGCACACCTAAAAATAGCCGCTGACTAATTGGGGTTGGCCTGAGCACGGCTAAAAAACCGAAAACTGATTAATAATTAAAAGAAACAAATAATAAACGCGGCGCGAGTGAGCAACGCAAATGGAATTCAATTTTCAAACATGAAAAACTGTTTTCAAACATGAAAAGCAAACATCCATAAATTGTTGTTGCGATCAATTAAGATAAAGCTTTCTAGAATTTCCAAAGCGATGTTACTAATTGCTTTATTGTTTATGTAGATCTCCTGGCGTATGAGAAAGTACACGCACAGCTATTATAAATGCATTCTCATTGTATTCTCCTGATAAAGAAATTGCAATATGGAATCCGTAAAACCGAGTTTATTTTTTTATTTATGTATCTGGAGTATCAAATAGAATATTGTTAGGATTCACTTACCTGAACAGTGTTGATTGTATGGCGGTGATGTTTGTTGTTGAATGAGTGTTACCGTAGCAAGGTAAAACTTCGCGAAGTATATACTCTTCGATAAACTGCAACGATCTCCCAGAAGCGACATAATCACAGAATACAACTGCAAAAGAAAACTGTTTCAGTACCATCAACATTTCGTAAAAGAATATCCTATTAACTATGTTATAGATGTGCCAATCAAGTAAGGTCGTTGCAAAGGTTATTTAGAAAATGGAAAACTCCTCAACATTACTATGTATTTTAATACTAAAATTGAAATTTTCTGGAAGGTTTACGTAATTAATAAATCACCTCAAATACATGATCGCTATGACCTAAATTACCGCAGTGCTGACTATGCGAACTATATAAGTGAACTTCCTCTACGTAAACATAAAGAAGAAAAGAAGAAGAAATTCGATCAAAAAATGAGGAGTTATTTACAAACTATACGTGCGAGCAAATCAAAGGAGCCATTGATAATTTTTTACAAACGGTGCAAGGTCCAAGTAAAGTTCCGAAAACCAAATAAGAGAAATCGACGAAAATGTTCTTCAGTGCATCAAATGGCATTTTCAGTACAAATACAAAGAAGAAAAGGGAAACAAATACCTAGAATTTTTCAGCAAGTTTCGATTTTACGACGGCCAAATTGACCACAAGGAGGCAGAAGAAAATATTTAAGATTTATTAAAAAATTGCTTTGCAGAAGATTTGTCTCATATCACAAAGCAAATGATCGAATTTGTTGGTGACCATTTTGAGCAAAAGAATTCTATTTTGTTAACCAAACGATTCGTCAAAATGAAGCTGCTAGAATTAATTACAGTTTTAAGCGAGGAAGAATTGAAGGAAAATTATCGGTCCTTTGAGAACGTCACCAATTTGCAAGTGGATGAACAAAGAGGTGAAATACTGAAAACAATTCGTATATAATTGCAGGGCAGAGAAACTCGTAGTTTATATGATCTTGCTGATGCTTCTTTCACTAGAAGCTTATCTTCAACGTTTTTACTAAAAAATATTGGAAAAGTTATTCAAGTAGGCAAAAGGTTGAATACGAAACCTGAAAACTATTTACAGAGAAAAGTATTTAAGATAATTTTGGAAGAAAGGGTTTTATGGGAAACAAAAGGAAGTTTATATTTACTTGATGTAAATCATACAGATTATGTAAATCAGAAGGTTTATGTAATTAATAAATCGCCTCAAACATTTAACAGTTTACCATTTTCTCACGAGAAGAATGTAGTTATTCCACTTGGAGGGTATAAAGCGGCAGATTATATGCCCTGCTTGAGAAAATATTTTAATTCTTACGCGGTGCATTATTTAAAACTTCTTGAATATAACTTTCTTGAATGGAAAGAAAGTTGGGCGAGTGTTGGACAACTAAATAATTTTATCATAGAAAATGATATCGTTGAGGAGGAACAGACATTAAAAAATTTTAACCATTCTTTAAATGTCATATGTGCACCTCTTGGTATGGGTAAAACGACCATTTTGGATGCTTTATATGACTATCGTGATTGTGATAATTTAATACTCTACTGAATTTAAACAAGCATCGCCTAATCTTATGTGAAGATCATAGTGATTTTTATCAAAACCCTTGCGATTACATGTGTAAAATTATGCAGTCCTCATCAGCAAATGATTTCGAATATCAATTAATGAGATACTTAGTGGAAAAAAAAAGGTGATGTTATTCATAGACGCTTACGAGGAAATTACTGCAGAATTTTCCGAAAGAGTTTTAAAGGTCCTAAATCAACTGCAGTTAACGATATGGATAGCAACTCGTTCAACAGCCAAGTCGTCAATTCAAAAAACGTTTAAGATTATGACGATTAATATACAACCCTTAAACCATGAAGATTCCGAACTGTATCTAACGATGGAAACGCGTTATTCTAGGAACGAAATCAGTGACTTTCTAAAAACGACGGAGCTTTTTAAAACGCCCCTTCGCCTCAAAATGTTGCTCGAAATTATCAGTAATAAGAATTAGGGTTTAGATGATTTAAAATTAAGGGAACTCTACTCAAGCTTTATTGAATTAAAATATGAATTAGAATTAAAGAAAGGAGAAACTAAAAATTCACTTCTTATGCCCAAGGGTGATGATAAATTTCTCAATTATAAACTAATGGCGCTTTGTTTCGTGTACAGTAAAGAATTTCTGTTTGAATGTAAAATAGTTGAAGAACCTGGTATTGATCTGTTAATGGATTATATCAGGCAATCTCAAGATCCGTTGAGTTTGATAAACGTAACGCAAGATGGCGTTCTGAATTTTTCTCACAGGTCATACGCAGAATTTCTGACGGCATTATAGCCGACTGAAAATACACAGCATAAAGATTTCAAGTTGCTTTATCATCATTTGCTCAATCCAGAGTATCATGCCGTACAAAATATATTTGACAGACTTGTGTGTGAAAACGATCCACTTTATTTAGCTGTGCTTGACTTAAACAGAGAAAAATTAACGGAACTGTATACTGGTAGACACAATTTTAAAGACAAACAGTAGAACGCCTTTGCATATAGCAGTTAGTTACTTTAAATGTTGCGATGTTACTATTAATGAATGCAGAACTCAAACTGAGGTCATTGGAGAGCTTGTGAGGATATTGCCTGAGAACTGTATTTTAGAAAAAGATTCCCTTTTGGAGTGGGATTGGTGGGAATACGTTGTAAATAGCAAAGACCACTATCTAATGCACGCAGCTGCTTACTGGGGCCAAGTAGGAGTCTTGGAACTGTTTAAAACTAAGTTAAAATCAGGAAGAAGCAACTACATAAACCGGACAGATAAATTTGGGCGTTCTGCTCTATACCTTGCTTCTTCAAACGAGCAAATTGATTGCGTGAAGTTTTTAATAAAGGAAAAAGCTAATGTGAATTTAGACGCAAACAAACCTATTTTTATCGCATCTGAAAAGGGTTACTTATCAATACTGGAGCTTCTGGTGAATGCTAAATGTAACGTTCGACAAAGCGATGAAGATGGTCGAACTGCTTTACACTTCGCTGCTTCCGGTGACCATACAAATTGCATACAGTTTCTACTGTCAAGAGGTGCTAAAGCAAGTGCAAGCACGCATCTTTTTGTCACGCCTTATTTTTTGCTGCTTACAACGGACACGCAGAAGCAATAGACTTATTATTAGAATCCAAAGCAGATGCTAAGGTAATTACTTTTAACGGACTAACATCTTTACACATTTCAGCAATCAATGGTCATAAGAAATAAGTAAAACTCTTACATGAAACAAAAGCTGATATTAATGACATTAAACGTGGTTGCTTATTGAATAAAAAAAGAACAAACTTAGATGAAATTAACTTATATCATGTAACAGTCCTTCGAGCAATTGTCTCTAGAAATGGAGCAAAAGTATATTTAAAATATATGACGTTTCACGAAATGGTTTGTTCGCTCTACAATTTACAAAACTAGGTCAAAAAGAACAAAATTAAATACTGTTTAGCCAAAGTGAAATTAATCAAATTATTCAAAACTGTCCTGCTCTCTTCGTGCTTCGTGCAATAAGAAGGTTGATTTCTTCTTTCGTACGCTAGCAAATGATTGCAACCAACCTACAATCGCCTGAAATTGTATGCCTATTGGCGAACATGTGTTGTCTTACATAACCAGCGATAATTACATTTAACCGCAAGAAAAAATATGTTCGCCGCAAAGCAGCAATTACAACACGGCAATTTAGTCGATATTCATAGAAATTAGTGGCGTGTTGTTACAACTTTGGCGTTGCGGCTTGTTCAATGTGGCGTAACTTATTGTTAGCTAAACATTGGATTAATTGAAAAATACAAGGAAAATTCAAATTGAAAAACACACATTTAATATTATTCACTCACGTTAGACCAGCACGTGAGAATTACAAAAAATAAAGGGGAACGTTTATTTATTATTTGCAACAAATATGCAAATTTTCTTTCTCAATATTTGTCATATATGTATGTATGTAAAGAGTTTAAAGGTGATTTAATTTTTACACATGTTTATTAAACCATGAACTTCCAAAAAGAAAAATGCAATTGAATATGAAGAATGGGTACAATTTATTTATCAAAATAACAAACTTCCATATTAAGAAATTCCAAGAACGGAATGCATTACTGCAAACAAAAGGCACGAACAAAACGGGAACAACGAAAAAATGTTAATTGCAAATATGTCATAAATAAGACATAAAATATTGCGTGCGGACAATAAATGGACTCAAATCTGTGCAGAATGCCTTGAAACCACGCTCAACAACAATAAAGGCGCATAAAAGATAACATTATTCAATTAATACAATGATCCGAAAAGGAAAAACCTCTTGGCTAAAATAATTTATCGCATTTATGGGCGCGTTAAAATGCCATACTTATGTGTTTACATGCAAAACGTTCTTATCGGCTTAACAAATAAGCACGGTCTGCCTTTTTGCATGATGGTTCACAAAAGGTCTGTATGATAAAATAATGCATGTGAAATGAGGAACTAAATTTGAAAAAAAAATCCGCACACGAAGGTGTGGATGTTAGCAGGCCCCCGATGGACAAAATACGGAAATTTAGAAACGATACCTTCCTACATTTCTACACGTGAGATTGGTTTCTTGACGAAAGTCTAAGTCGAACGATAATGCATGCAATCAAGAACAGAAACGTAGCAAGTTGCTCGCACCCATTTATTGCTTTACGCGTAAGAACGTGCACTTAAATAATACCATGAATTTAAGCGTATCCAGTGAACCACATAAAACGCATGTGAAATCCAATCAGCATTAGTTCCACAATGAAATCAAGTTACTTTAAACACTATGATTATAACTAATTGGTTACGCACAACTATTCACGTTGTTTAAGATGCTCTTAAAGTATTACTCTACTTTAATGTTAAAGCTGTAAAACGTGATCAAGCTTTCAAATAGTTAACTAACTGCATGGTTTTGGAAATAAAAATTATAAGATAGATGAAATAGTATTTCTACTAGCAAAAGCAATTTCGACGTATGCAGTTACGTAATATAAATAATTCAACAAAAGAAAAAATACAGTTGCATCCAATTTGCACATACAATTTAATGGATTACATAACTTCTTGGGAATTACATAACATTTTGGTTGCACTTGCCATAAACAGTCACTATTAAATAAATAAATATATATATATATGTGTAAGTTTGACCCGCAGAAGAAACTCTCCGAGGTTCAACAAAGCGGAAATAAAAAACATAATTTATGACATAATAAATAAGTCCTGCGCTTGCATAATTAGAAAAGGGAATTGACATTTAATAATCTGATATTTCACAGCAATTTATAAATTAAATATTAATTACCAAACAGGAAGTTATCAAAGACAATTAAGAGAAAGAATATTTGATGCTTCCGCTCGACATACTTAGTGTGTGTATCATTAGAGAAAATGAAGAAAACCTAAGTTACTGACCAATGCATTACGAAAGAATTTTTGAGACAGGCTCTATATACAACATTACAAAATTTAAATAAAGTCACGAAATTAATTTATAATGGTATCACCGCATAAAGCAGCAACAATACTACTAAATGAGGTGAATACAACAAAGAAATACAAGCAATGTAATTATTAACACAATGAAAGTCAAATAAAGACAAAAATATAAGAAGTAAAATAAAGATGAACTTAAGACAATGCTGACGCGTTTGTTATAAATAGGAATAACGATGATAATCGAAAAGATAAAAGAGATTAAGCCGAAAAAGTATTTTTTTATTACGAAAGATAAAATCAGAAAGTTCATCTAAGATCAGCAAAGTGGATTCTGGTATAGGTAGAACAAATTTGTTATCATAAAAATACTCAGGACATTAGAAGCAAAAGAGAGTTCACAATAGCTTACAAAGTTACAACCAAGGAAAATATAACAAAATGAGGAAATTGTTTTGAATTCAATTTAAGGACCTCCTTAGCATGAAAAGCGGGAAATAAAAAGCTCTTAAGAACGTAAGTAATTTAAAATACAGATCAGAATCAATCTCAATTCAAAAATTAGTAAAACACAAATAAATTTACTGAAGCAAAAGCATGATTCCTTTGCACTAAGAATACCTATGTATAAATAGTATGATCAAAACAGAAATTAGAAATCCATATGTCTTTACTTTTCATTACATTCTTGCACTTGGAACTATAAACAGAAAAACATGCAGCATATTTAACCAGGTTAGACAATCAATTACCGGAGAAATTAAAATTCCACAAAATAATTAGTTTTGAATGAGTGCCAAACAACGTCCTTGTGATAAAAATTTTCCATTCACGTCGATACTTTGGTTGTTTACACATTTTCAGGGCAATAATATAAACAAATGATAGAGGATTAAATAATCTGAATCTTTCCCAAGTACGGTCAGATAGTGGAGTTAGTCACTCACAAACAAAGTCGTAAATTACAATGAAATATCCGGCCAAAACGTGATCTATCTTGTAAATGTGTATCAGCTCAAGTTGTACGTTTTTTTATAAGGAAACATTTGACAGAGCATTTCCTCTAGTTATACTGTACAGATACAGCCTTGCCCAAAAGTATTAGGCTCCTTACATTAACTCCTATATCATGAAAATCTGTTGGAGTACAAATTAATAATAATTTATTAAAGTAATTAGCATTTTGTTGGGCAACCTCTACCCTTAATCACTGCAGCTATGCTTTTCGGCATAGTACTTATAAGTTTATGACATTCCTCTGCGATAATATTATTCCATTCTTCCAATAACACGTTTTTAAAAATTGCTTTAGATGTAATTGGATGCTTTCTAATGTTATGCATTAGAATCCCCCACAAATGTTCTATGGGATTTAGGTCTGGGGATTGTGCCTGCCAATCCAGGAGGTTAATATTGCTTTTTTGAAACCACTTCATGGTAACTGCAGATTTGTGGCAGGGTGCCTTATCTTGTTGATACAGTATTTGTTCCATATTTGTATCACCAAACATCTTGGAAAATTATTGACGCAATGTCGTTTCCAATACGTTTATGTAAGTGTGGGAGTTCATTCCACCTTCACAAACAAACATTTCGCTTACTCTGTCGGCTGTCATACAAACCCAGATCATTACACTGCCTTCCCCGTGTTTCACTGTTGGTACCACGCATTCCGGAAGGTTTTCTTCACCGATTCTCCGCCTCATGTAAGCTACATCAAGAGCTCCAAATACCTTACAATTAAAAACAACGTAGATTTTAAACACACCATATAACTTTGTACTGACGATGTGTTGAAGATGCAAACGAATTCAAAATTACAAGTCATATAAAGCAAATATTACCTCAAAATTTGATTCATCGGACCACACATTTGCCCAATCCTTCTCTGTAAAGTGTTGGTACTTTGTAGCCCATTCCAAACGAGACTTTTATTTTTTTCTGAAAGCCAAGGCTTCTTTCTTGCTTTACAGCCTTTCAAACCAGCTTCATTAAGTCTTCTTCTGGTCGTTCTGACACTGATCGGTCTCCCGATTTCCTCGGATAAACTGACAGCGAACTCGGAGGAAGTTTTCTTTCGATTTTTAAGTGACTCTCGAATTAAATTTCGATCCTCACGGTCCGAAGTTATCCGTTTTCTACCTAATCTTGTTCGGTTCGCATGTGATCCAGTATCCGCGTGACGTTTCAAGGCAGATTGCACCGCACAACGCGAACGTTTAATATTTTTGGCTATTTCTGTCTGTGTGTTGCCTTGTTCGTGCAAGAACTGAATTCATAAACGTAAATGCTCACTGAGTTTGTTCTTTTTAGGCAATTTTTACAGCAAAAATGATATTTAAAATTATAATGAAATGAACATTATACTGGAAAGATCGTTCTTACTACAAGCGCTTATACCACCTATTCACGGAACCACAATTGCGAACTATCATCTGCCACATGTTTTACAACCGCTGTAAAGCACTGTGCATTATTTAAATTATCGTTTATTGTTGCCGACTATATGATAATAAAATTCTAAAGATTTCTGAATCATATTTTCGGAGATAAATTAGAAACTTAAGGGTGCCTAATACTTTAGGCCAAGGCTGTATGTTCTTTAAAAAAATTGATTGATGGTGATTATCGATGTTTTTTGGAATAACATTTCTACGTGATATATTTAATTAGATCGTATGGAAGCTCGTTTGTTAGAATATTAAATAATCGTTACAATAAAAACTATTATCTCAAAAATGTTTTCCATTGAAACAATGTCATTGTCATATCGTTTAAGTACGATGTATCCTCGCCATTGGTGTTAACGAATTACAGTGTGAAAATGCAATTTAGAGTTTGACCTAAACACGCATATGAATTTTTTTGCAGGTACATACAATTATCTGCTGATTTTTGTGCAACTTCATGGTTCTCGATGGTAACCAATAAAAACCCAGGCGCAAATCACGCGATTTCAGCAAACTAACGGCAATTAGCATAATATTAATCCTTGATCCAAATAGAAGCGTACGCACAGAGAAAGTCCGATGAAAAAAAAAATCCGCCAAGCTGTAATTTAATTTGACATTTCGTAAAAATGTGCTACGTTTTGTTATTTATTATTTTTTTGCGTCGCAGTAGTTTTTTTGCAATCGAATTTTGAGAATTCGTTTTGAATTAGAAATCGAATCGACGAGAAACCGATTGTGCACGGGCGAAGCTCTTACGAAATTTCAATTTTATTGTTAATATTGTCGTTATCTAAACCAAGGACAGCCGACGGCGATGTGAAAAATGAATATGAAAACGGGAATGTTATTTACATTAAAATTCTAGTTCTTTTGCAGTTCGAAACGCATTGTGCAACGTTTTCATTCAATTACATAATAAATCTCTAACAGGTTTTAGGTACGCAATAATTTTGTAATCATTTATAATTGACTAATTTTTCAGCAGACTTAGTGAAGGTAACAACAATTTTTATGGCCAATGCAACAAACAACAAATGAGTCTTGTTTTGTTCATTTTGTACCTACCCCCATTGGGTGACGAGGCAATGAAATTAAAAGTGAACAACTTCCATAAATTGTGGATGTTTTGCTTCACAAAATCTAAGTTTAGAAAATGAAAATATTCAATAAAAAAACAAGCTAAAATTATAATTTAATAGATCCAGCAACACCCACACGTCTTATATTCAGGAGAAGGTCAGTTAAGAGTACTTATCAATTTGTCGAAAATTAAAACGCAGAGAGCTCACCAATTTAAACAAATATTATTATTATGTAAGCGAGACACCTCATCTAAGCAAACAACGAAAGCAAATACGATAGATAGAGCCGCTTTCAATGTCAACATTGTGTGCGTATATGCATACGAAACTCCCATTTTAAAGACAATACATTAACACCGAGGTGCTAATCAAATATGTACTATATTTGAAGTCAGTGTTTATAGCTTGTTTACGTAGCAGCAGCAGCCTACGAATATTTTGTCATACTCTGACATTCAGAGTTCATTATACTTGTTTGTGATCTCGCCTATGTTGAAATGAGTAATCTAAGTGAACTTACGTAGGTACAATATTGCTTACAGGATGCAGTTTTTTATGGAACTCGTAAAATGTGAATTACGCACGACGCAAGAGTAAGCAGAGTTTCAAAAACAACTTTCTTTTCAAAACAGTATTATAGAAATGCATCACATTAATACCAATGGTATATTCGTATTCACATTATAAAATATATGACTAACAATTTATTATACCGGTAATTGGCTGAAACTAAGATCATAGCAATTAAATTAGAATAAATAAAATGTGTACAAAAGGCTTTCCCATCTAATGTGTTGCTCTCATTTTTTCGCACGTTCCTTACTTGATCAGTAAATGCCAAATTCACATAATGTCAACAGAAAAACATAATCAATATTTGATTTATTACGTATTTGAAACCAAACAAAATAAAACATGGAAAATAACATTGAACGTAAATTCACAACAGATCTTGAAAATGGCCTCCGTCTTCTTCGAGGCATTTTCTAACTCTTCCGTTAATAACATACTGCAAAATGTGGGGAGAATTGTTTATTTCAACACTTTTTCGATGATTCTTTGGGTAAGTTCATGTAAGTCATTAACGGGCATTTTAGAAATGGTATTTTTGAAGTAGGGCCAAATAAAGAAATCCTAACGAGTTAGGTCGTAAGATCGCGAAGGCGTTTGCCATATTTCTGCTAATTATCCAATCTCCAAAAAACTCTTGACGAAAATTTAAAGTATCTCCAGCATGGGTCGTTGCACCATCCTGCTGGAAATATCCGAATTGCAACTCGTCATCATGCAGTTGATTAATAAATGGATACAAAATCCCTTCCCGATATCTAAGTGCTGTTAGAGAGACATTAAAAATATTGGACCTATCAATCTTCTCCGACTTAAACCTATCCAAACACCAATTTTTTGTGGATGGAGTGGGGCTTCAATGAAAATATGAGGGTTTTCTGTACTCCAGGTCCTCATATTTTGGGAATTAATGTATCCTGTTAAATGGAACCAGGCCTCATCGGAAAAGAAAGTTGTGTCTAACAAATGGTCATTGTCAATATTGTTTAAAACCAATGACAGTATCTTCGCCTTGGTTCAAAATCTACAGGAAGCAATTCATGCACGGCAATCAAACGATATGGGAATATTTGCAAGTCCTTTCTTAGAATAGTTCTGCAGATCCCAACAGAAAGATCAACTTGTGACAGGTGATGGATGGAAGTGCGAGGAGCATCAGTCATAATTTGTCTCACATTTTAAACTTCCTCATCAGTTCTTACTTTAGGCCTACCTGATACCTGTTTTCTAGCCACATTGCCAGTTTCTCTGAATTGACCTACAGAGTACTGAAGCTGATTAACAAATTTGTTGTACAGAAAGACAGTTTCTGGAAATTCTTCCTGAAAATCTATAATACAATTACGAATAGAGTAGGTCCATTCGCCATTGATTTTTTGGGCGTTTCGAAATTAGGATTCAACCATAAAAAATTTTTCTTCCAATGTGAAAACCATTGTAAAATCAAATTAATAAAACATTTTTTTTAAGTTATGTTTGTTTACTTGTCCGTTTAGGGTACGGATCAAGTAAGGAACATAAAACATTGTAACACTTATTTTCCAGATTTGTTATTCCGTTACAATGTACAGTTCTGTTCAAATAAATCTGGGACAACTCGTGCAGTGTAACTCTCAATTTGACTTCCTCGAGTCTTCTCGGCACGGAGTTAATTAGGAATCGCCCTAGATCTTCCTTATCTGTTAGTGGCTCCCATGCTTCTTCAATATACTCCCAAAGTTCATCAGCAGTTTGCGGTTGAACATTTCGTTTTTCAAGAATTTCAACCAAAAGCCCCCAAACATTCTCGATTAGATATAAGTCTGGACTGTTTAAGGGCCATTGCAAAACGTCGAAGTTTTATTAATCCTAAGCCAGTTTCTTATAATTTCAGCAGCAATTATCTTGCTGAAAAATAAAGTCGTCGGCAAGCACATGTTGGACCGTTGGAAACATTACGTATTCCAAAATGTCTCGGTAGGCAATCGCATTAAACCTGTCACGAATCCGCCAGCATATTTCTAAACCTTGTGAACTTATCCAAGCCCAAACATTAACTCCAAACCTTCTTTCTTTTAAGTTTAATGTACGCCTCACTGTAACGAGCTCCCCGTGATCTGTAGACCCTGATTTTACCATTACATGTCCACTGAAAAGTTTTCCATCGCTGTAAACAACGCGGTTCCAATAGTTTAAATCGTTGTTATTATGTAATAATAAACAACAGTCGTGATTGTTTCTATTCATTAGTTAAATAGAGTGAGTATAAAGTTCCGCAACAAATTCATTATTCCGTAATTAAATTTTTTTGTAAAAAATACTGAAACAGGTCGATTTTGTTTTTAAAAAAGATATTTTTTGCCAGAAAATGTTTATTGGTTTTCATTTCATTTCATTGGTTTTCAAGTGATGACGTCATCAAACAATTTTTATACTGACATATTTTTCTTTTTTTTAATCAATTTTGATAGATTGGCTCTCGAGCTAAATGACAACGCAAAAATGTTAATCCCTTATATAACAATTTTTTTTGAAAAAAATACACATTAAGCTCAAAAAACACAAATTATATTCTTAAGCAAATTAAAGCATACTTTATAAAACCAAGACAACAAATAAACATGACAATTGGTTCTATTGTAACAGTTTGTTAAAAAGTTCTTCAATTTGGTAAAATGGTTTGAAGAAGAACGAATTGAAGTTTTAATAATGGTTGATTATGGGAATAGACGAAGGAGTTATGAAGAAGTTAGTGTGTTGTTAATGAAATACAATTGTTAGATTTATCGCAAAATCTACAGTCAGTAGAAATAGTTGCTAAATTTGGAAAGCTGGGAGTGTTAAAGATTTACCGCCTAGTGGTCGCCCTAAAATAGACAAGGAAGTTAAATTAAATGTTAAATTAAATGTTTTCAAGGCAGTATTTCACAAGAAATACTGCCTTGAATCATAACATTTGTCGAACATCAGTCATAAAATTATTTAAAAAAGAAAAATATCATCCATACGAGATTCAATTAATTCACAAGCTCAATGAACATGATCCAGATCGTCGTTTGCAATTCTGCGAAGACTTTATGTTCATAATTTTTTAAATAATACATTTACTGACAGATGGATAGAGAGACAATTAGCAGTGCCCTAGAGAGCGTTTATGTACGTCTAGGAATGTGTGAAACACAGAATGGGAGCCAGATTGAACAGTTCTTTAAGGAAGCTTTTAGTGTTCATTTGTTGTTTTGATTTCATAATTATGCATTAATTTGCTTAAGAATATAATTTGTGTTTTTTGAACATAAAGTGTATTTTTTCAAAAACATTGTTATGTAAGGTATTAACATTTTTGCATCATTTAGCTCATGAGCCAATCTATCAAAATTGATTAAGAAAAAAGTAGGTTGTCATTAGAAAACTGTTTGATGACGTCATCACTTGAAAACCAATGACGGTAGAAATAAACATTTTATGTCAAAAAGTATCTGTTTTGAAAACAAAATCGACCTGTTTCGGGATTTTTTACAAAAAAATTTAATTACGGAATAATGAATTTGTTGCTGAACTTTACATTCACCCTATGTTAGTTATGTTTGTTTACTTGTCTGTTTAGGGTACGGATCAAGTAAGGAACATAGGTGAACATGCGAAAAAATGAGAGCAACACACTAGATGGTAAAACTTTTTGTACACATGTTATTTTATAAAGTGCGACGGAGATAGCTTTAGGTTTTAAGTAGAGCTGTAGATGGGGGGGAGCTAGTAACGTTGAAACCTACAGAATTTTTTAATAGAAAATTCGAGATCCTCCGTGTTACAGAATCGGCCTCGGTCATTGACGTGGAAGCCTGGCTTACGAACCCGGTTGCGTGTCTAAGGGGCAGGTGGCGAAACATTACATTACAATATCAAAGATCTTTCCTTTTTTAATTCAATATATATCTATCTATCATTGGTAACATGTAATCATATTGCCAGACCATTATGAATTTGCTTTGACCTTGCAAAGTTGTAGAGTATACTTGTTTTCGATAAGAGGCGTTGTAGCCAGTTACATTTCTTGTGACGAAACCGTAAGAGACATCAAAAATTATATGTAAAGACAGATAGTAACCAATTAAAGTTATCTTCCTAACCTTGAAACCCTGTATTTCACATTAGCTAGTCACTGCAAACTACTAAAACTATCTAAAAATATGATTTAACTTCCCTTGGCCCATCATACCGAATATCATCCAAATTGATTCAACCGTTATTTTGCTATAAGAAAAATTACCTTTTTTTTTCAAGAACTTTAAAGTAGAATAACAAAGCATTTTTTGATATAAATAAGTTCGGTTAAATCGTCTTATTTTCAGAATAGAAATCCATGGTTAAGCTATATTTACGTATTTTTGCGATTGCCTGTATGCAGATTTTAAAATATCTTTTACGATCTGTTGACATGATAACAACCGAAATTCTAAATACATTCCATATTTGGTGTATATAATATATTAAAAAAAAAAAACAAACTTGAAATTATAATGTGCATGTGAGTGCGCATTTTTAAATCACTCTTGCGTGATTCAAGCAAGTTCAAAATGGTCTAGCAATATAATTACATTATTACCAACGGCAATTGATATTGAATTAAAAAAGAAAGATTATTGACATTGTAATGTTTACCTATCCTATTTCAAAGGAAGTTTTGCCACCTGCCCCTTAGACACGCAACCGGGGATTCGTCAGCCGGACTCTCACGTCAGTGACTGAGACCGATTTTATAGCACGGAGGAACTCGAATTTTCCATTAAAAATTCTGTAGGTTTCAACGTTGCTAATTCCTAGACTATCAGCACTTCAGAATAATAGATTTAAAAATAAACAAATTATAAACAATTACTAGTTGTTTAAGATCATAATACAAATTTTTTGGAAAGCATAATATCTTTTCCTATAATTTTACGTCAACTTGAATCCCGAAGGTACGACTTCGGCGAAAAAATTAGCTTCGACGTTCCACTAAAATTCTTGCGCTTTTAATACTTCACAATGAAAAATTGTTACGGTAATTAATTTTTGATACAACGCCAGGCACTATTAATAACCTAATTAAAAATTGCGAAGAGCGTGCTTTAAATTCACACTGCACGAGACTCGTTAATTTTAAACTTGAACTAAATACACTGTACACTTTTGTACAATTATAAACGTAAATATTTTTATGAGGTTAACGTTTTAAATGTCAAGTTGATAGTTAAATGCTTAAGGTTGACTTTATGGAACGTCAATTCGTTACGCTGGGTGGGAATTTTATTTCGCATTTATTTGTTGTGAATAAATATTTGTAATTCATTATAGAAAATCTTAACCAATTAAAAAAAATACCTTGAACTCAACAAAATCCGTTTAAAATTTTAAAAAACTATTTAAGATATCCAAGATTTCTTTCAATGCTCGTAGATGGCCCTCATAGAAGAGTTCCTTCCATTCCTTAATATATTGAAAGTTTTCTTAAAATTTGGGAAAAGGTGGAGACAAGTCAAAAAATACTTTCTTTATTTCTGGAATCAGTCAGGAAATGTAAATGTGTATGTACTGAAGCTATTTATGTATAAACAATTTCATTTGATAATTGCCTCAGCACTTATGCTAAATGAGCAAGTCACCATTGTTACCTTAATATCTTAATCTAATTAAATACTGTGATTAACACCCATTAGGACAGAGCAGCAAATCTATTAACATTATCAAGGGAGGGGCAAAATATAGGTGTCCAATAAGCCACACTGCCAAATCATCTTCATTGCAAATTGTGAATTTTAATTTTATCATTAAATAGACTTTGCATCACCAACAACAATGTTGTGTGTATATTTCTTAGTTAAAAAATAATGTGTTGAAGTCATTATGATTATTAATTAAAAACCAAGAAGAAATTGTTAATTAAAGGAAGTCATGCTGCGTATACCTACATTAAATAAGGTAAATTCGTATTGTTTCCTGTTAAACGGCTAATAGATAGATGACGGTTTTGCTTAGGAAACAACGCGGAATAGGATACGTCAGTACTAATTAACCGGGAACAATTTATACATGTGTTTCGTAACAACCTCGAATCCGTTCTACTTTGGCGAAGACACGAACGCGCGCCGGCTAAAAACTAGAAGAATCGCCGGCTTTATATGGAAACTATAATTTTCTAGGCTGAATTACGGTATTTTATATTTGAACGGAGGTCAGAAGATGCTGTTACCTAAATAGCTCACGCCAATTACCAAGTACTGCCGAGCATTGGCAATAACACAAAATCGATTTCTCGTTACATAAAAGCCAGATAACCGTGGAAATCTTTGAAATTTGAACGTGCACTGAAAGCTTTATCGTGTTCCATTTGAAAACAATCAATACTCGCCTGCCAACTACTTTTTTTTTAAATAATTTACTTTATTACTAGAACGAAACACAAAAGAATGCAATAGATAAGAAGCCTAACATCAGCAGGAAGTTATATAAACTCGTTAATTGTTATCCTATAAGTTATTATTATAATTAATTTCTAGGAACTAATTTGAATATAGCAAAATAGAATTTCAGAGAAATAAGCAATTTGAAATGCAGAAGAAAATTAATTATTTCTAGGTAGGTAGCAGCTAGGACTTCCGGAATGGTGAATTGAATGCAAAATGGGGGCGAAGTAAAAATTTATCAATTAATACATAAACAGTAAACATTTCATGTTTTTAAAAACGGTGCATGCTTTTTCCTAGTGTCATCAACGGATATGAGAGTCGTATATTATTCACACAAGTGCATAATATTACCGCTATCTGCACAACACGGTTTATCTTCCTTTCATTATCGTAGTCCGGAGCCAGTTGCGGTTTTGTAACACTGCGAATTGTTACTGTAATAATATTTAACGTACAACGTAGTTATGTTTAAAGCAAAACCATCGCAGTATTTTATTGTACTTTGCTGTTGTACCTTCCAGAAATCATTCTGTGTTCTAGTGTAGAAGCACAATTTAAATTTTTCGATTTTATTTCAAACATTGCTTAAATACATTGAGGTGTTGCTTTCCAATTAATGAGAGTAATAAATAAATCAAAGATCTCTTTATTCATGGAAGGAATCTGTTTTTGATGAGAATACTGTAAGTGTTTTTTGCTATTAATAAATCTAGCAAAAACAATACTAAAGACTTTTATTTCTCCTTCAAACATGTATAGCACATACAGCCTGGTCAAGGAAAACATAATTTCTTCGGATACAAGAAGCAACAAAATTTATCAATTCCAAGACGTGATTGTTTATTGACGCAGTTTACAGCCATGGCCAAAAGTATTAGGCACCTTACATTAACTCCTAATTCGGCAGAATACTTATAAGTTTATGACATTCCTCTGCGATAATATTATTCCATCCTTTTAATAACACGTTTTTTAAAATTACTTTAGATGTAATTGGATGTTTTCTAATGTTACGCTTTTGAATCCCCCACAAATGTTCTATGGGATTTAGGCCAATCCAGGAGGTTAATATTGTTTTCTTGAAACCAATTCATGGTAACTGCAGATTTGTGGCAGGGTGCATTATCTTGTTGATACAGCATTTCTTCCATATTTGTATCACCAAACATCTTGGAAAATGATTGCTGCAATGTCGTTTCCAATACATTTATGTAGGTGTGGGAGTTCATTCGACCTTCACAAACAAACATTTCGCTTACACTATCGGCTACCATATAACACCAGATCATTACACTGCCTCCCCCGTGTTTCATTGTTGGTAATTGCATTTCGGAAGGTATTCTTCACCGATTCTCCGCCTCACGTAAGCTGCACCAGGAGTTTCAAATATCTTACAATTAATTAAAAAAGCGTAGATTTTAAACACACCGTATAACTTTTTACTGGCGAAGTGTAGAAGATGCAAACAAATTCAAAATTACAAGTGATATAAAGCAAATATTACCTCAAAATTTGATTCGTCGGACCACACAACATTTGCCCAATCCTTCTCTGTAAAGTGTTGGTACTTTATAGCCCATTCCAAACGAGACTTTTATTTTTTTCTGAAAGCCAAGGCTTTACAGCCTTTCAAGCCAGCTTCATTAAGTCTTCTTCTGGTCGTTCTGGCACTGATCGGTCTCCCGACTTCCTCAGATAAACTGGCAGCGAGCTCGGAGGAAGTTTTCTTTCGATTTTTAAGTGACTCTCGAATTAAATTTCGATCCTCACGGTTCGAAGTTATCCGTTTTCTACCTGTTCTTGTTCGGTTCGCATGTGATCCAGTATCGGCGTAACGTTTCAAGGCAGATTGCACCGCACAACGCGAACGTTTAATACTTTTGGCTATTTCTGTCTGTGTGTTGCCTTGTTCGTGCAAGAGCTGAATTCGTAAACGTAAATGCTCACTGAGTTCGTTCTTTTTAGGCATTTTTACAGCAAAAATTACGATATTCAAAATTATAATGAAATAACATTATACTGGAAACATCATTCTTACTACAAGCGCTTATATAAGACTGACTACCTATTCACGGAACCACAATTGCGAACTATCATCTGCCACATGTTTTACAACCGCTGTAAAGTTCTGTGCATTATTTAAATAATCGTTTATTGTTGCCGACTATATGATAATAAAATTCTAAAGATTTCTGAGTAATATTTTCGGAGATAAGTTAGAAAATTAAGGGTGCCTAATACTTTTGGCCAAGGCTGTATGTGTACTACTAGAAATATGAATAAATATACCGACTGTTTCTTTCAAACTTTGAACCACCACTCCTGTGTATTATTTTTTTGGAAATTTTGTTTCCTTCCAGAAAAGCAAAAAAAAGTACCTGGCATATTAAAACGCCATGTGATCTACAAAATAAATTGTGAACTTGGCTTCAATATAGTCCTTCCGCGTTCTCACACGCGTCCCGATGAAATCAAAATTCCGCAAGCTCTAAATTTATTCAGAAGAATCCACCCCTGACCCAATATTAAAATTAAAGGCGAAAACCTTCGCGTCGTTTACTGTCGAATAATTCGCGTTCGCCGGAGAAGTTGTTTGTGCCAAGAGATTGGGAAGTTGCGACACGACGATAAACAACGCGGAGACAGCCTGTCAGCGTGTATAAAATTTTAAACGAATAAACAAACTGTGCTATCGTCTTGCATTTAATCGAGCAACCGCAAACAACGTGGCTAAATATTTGCCTTACATTCGGAACGCAAATAGCCTCGTGGAGATTGAGAAGCTTTTCCCGTTAACGAATTTATGTACGGGGAAGAACGTCTTCTTCACAAGGACATGATTTCAGATTGTGTTCTGAAAAAGGTTTATCTTTTTAAAATGCCAGGAGGTACGGTGTTCGCCGACCTAGTTGCTATTGTAAATGTAAAGCTTCATGATTAATGGACGTTACTTATAGTGACTTGTAAATTTAAATAAATTTGTGTTCTATATTCGTTGTAACGATATGCAGAGTATAATCAGTAAACCATAAAAATACCTTATATAAGGGCTTGAAGGATACAATGGGACCCAGGTGGTCAATCAAACTACTTCCGTTCTTTGATAATTAAAAAGAAGCTTTAGAAGTTTGGTTTTCTAGTGGAAATTGCACACTTACAGTGAAACCATCTAATATAAATTGTCAGTAATTTAAAAAGAAAAAGGAAAAGTCACTTAAGCATGTGAAAAAGAAGGAAAACGGAATCTCTCGATTATTAACTAAAGCCTCGTAAATCATTCGTCGCTTAATTCAGAAACCTTTCACATATCAACACACGTGCTGCGTGATGTTTGCATGTGCGCGATCCACTTACAGTTTACAAGATCTTATTTTTAATTCCGGCTGTCGTAATTTAACCGATAATATTAACTGCGATTGAAAACATTTTTAATGAGTTCTTGATGTATTCACCGATACTCTTTAACAGGTTTTGATGCTACAAAATCTAATTGGCAGCAGTGGAGATACGATTATAGCTAACTATGTATGTGTAACTATTTACATTTCTTTATATATTATGGTACATTTGAAATTAATTACGTACGTATAAAGGTTCGTTTTGTTTTTGCTTTTCGACGTTCTAAGTTTGTGTTGACGTTCAGAAAATGTAAAGACTTTTAAAGTGCTTGTTTGATGGAGTATTTGTTTTTAATTAAATGAAACCTCATTAATGGTAAGATAAATGTGTACAGGCATTGTAAACATTTGCAGATTCAAGATGAAAGAATCTCCATGTTTCAAAAAGTACATTAAACTAACTGCTGAAAATATTTGAGGTACTTTAATTCATATGTTGTTATTAAATAATAAAGAAAGTAAAAATGGTACTCTTTATAATATCTCACTTTTTCAAACTCCAAAAACTAATATTATTTAACAAAACGCATACATATTATCGTTGGAAAGAACGTGCGTGTTTATATTTAGATTAAGCAGGCATTAAAACATACCGATATAGTTTTACGACTGTTGATGTATAATTAAATTTACTGCCTCTCACACAGATTCGGGTTATTTTAAAAATGCAGTGCGGCTTTAATTTTGGAACACCTCAAGTCGCCGCTTATGTCAGTTTATACACATCAACGGTTCCAAAAGTTCAGAAGTTCAAACCTTAGCATTTCATTTTTAATAAACTATGACAATAAGCAATGTTCTTTCGTCAAACGGTAAATGCTGCTCCGGACTTCCGATTTTCTTTATTTTAAATTTTGAAAATCATTTAAAAATTTAAGGTCTGGAAATTTAGCCATTTCACCCCTTCTAATTCATCTAACTGGTGTGGATGTACATTATACTAATTAGTGCAAGCAGTTGTATGTACAATCGTGATCATATAAATCGAGACCAATCGAGAATTTTGTGACCTTGCTGGCAGCATCAATAAGGGCACGATTACCATTTCAGGGGTCTCGATTTACATGCTCGCCACTGTACATGTTCTAATTATAAAATAATTTGCCACTGTTTTCGTAAAACCTCGTACTGACGATATTCGTTTAAGTTAAATTACTTTTCTGAAATGAGAAAAATAAATATCCTTCGAAGACAATAAATAACTCAAAGTTATTCTTTTAAAATGTTGTCGAAAATAAATAGCAATTTCATGGTGAAAATAACAAAAAAGTCACTTTAATTAATTGAATAATTAACCAGATATTTTATCAAATGGTTACTTCTAGAAATAAACTTATCTTTCAAAGTTATATTTTACTGTAAAATTTCTTCCTAAAGCACAAACAAAAGATTAAATGATTTTTATCCATATAAATAAAACGGTTCTTACATTTTGTTAATTTAAATTAACATATCTATAAAAGACAAAAATAATAAGTAAACATTCCTTGGAAAGTTGGATTTCTTGCTTTCTCTTCGCGCGTTTTTTTTTGAATTCTAGTTTATTGATTGATTGCTTGTGACAAACTCCTCTTAGCTTTCAGGAAGATATGTATTTCCCTCATAAAAAATTGAATTGGGTTGATTTGAATTTTCGAAAATCACATAATAAAAAATATAATTAAAAAAAAACAAAGAGTTGGTAAATGTTGATAGAATAGGTCTGTTTGTTATTCTGCACTGGTTGCAAAATATTCTTTGATAATGTGTCAATACGAATCATACTCATTCATTATGACATACCACACAAACATTTCAGGTTCCATTTTGCGAAAAAGTTTGCATTGGTGTATAACAGTGCATGATAACAAACAAACTTAATATCTGTATTATTATTAAATGCATTAATTTTATAGAAAAAAAAACAAATTTACAATAAAGCTTCGATAATCCGGACTTCCAATAATTCAGACAAAACTGAAATATCACGTTTTCATGTTATGTATCTCATAATCCGAACAATCGAATGACTATTACACGGTGCGTTACGTAACATGTGTACAAAAAGTTTTCCCATCTAGTGTGTTGCTCTCATTTCTTTGTATGTTCACGTATGTTCCTTACTTGATCCATACTGTAACACGCCCGGACGTGCGACCTTGTTTGTTGACTTTACGGGCAACTAAATAATGAATAAACACGGTCCAAAAAAAACAAACTAAAATTTATTGAGAAATTAATTTATTAAATGGACCGAGGAATTTGACTAAATACAATGAAGCAATAAACGCCTCTTTACCGCGGGTTTAGGCCTCCGCAAAAAGGTCGAACAATGCTATTGTTAACAGCATGCGCTTCCTGATCGTCTAGCTCTTGTCTATGCTACCTGCTGCAGTTATGGTTTAGTGGCGCTAAGGCTAATCTTCTACGGTCGACCCTTTCTTGGAACTCCCACAATTAAAAACTTTAATGCCGATTGTTCGTTCTTGATCGTCTAATTAAACAAATGCGGGCCCTACGTTGTTGTAATTGGATTCTAATTCTGGTGAGGCGGTGTATAAATCTGAGAGACGAAAGGAACTAAATACTTATCAATAAAATGCCAGGTGTGAGATTTAATTAATTATTTATTGTAAAGAAAAAGAAAAAAAAGGTAAAAACTCCTGCTACGAGGGGTGAATCACCTCTCGGAGCTTGAGTGTAAAAACCTTGGATTGAAACAATTGATATCTTACACAATAAATATACGATTCCAAAGAAGTACAATAAACTTTGGTTAATGTATTTAACGCCGAATATCGTAGCGATCTAGTTTATTTCAATTCTCACAGTTGGTGGCTTGTTGCACACGCAATTAGGCTGTGTCAACTCTGTAACTTAAATTAGATCAACAATTAATTTCTTTCTTTATTCAAAATAGCTTGGTCTTGGTACTCGTGCTTGCCACCTTAGCTAGTACTCGAAGACGCTATGAATAATCAACCAGCGCACAGTGTGACAGTGTATATTTGTTACTGGAACTTATTGATTGATCAATCCGATGTTCGGAGATGTATGTGGTACAAAAGGCCGCTCCGGCGATCAATTTGCAAGATAATCAACAGCAACAGCCGTTAGTTTTTCACGGGCTCTTTTCAGAGGTGATGGGAGAGCTACCCTAGCGGGTCACGGACAAGGATCTTTCGTCTACTACGTTCTCGTGCCCTTTGAGGGTCCGCTTGCAGATCTCTCGACGTCGTTTTGTTTTCGTCGACTAACCTAGTTTGTTTGCGCAAGGACCCAACTGACTGTTTTCGACACTCCACTATGGGTGGTTATGGTCCGTTCAGTCGCTCAACCAATTGCCTTTAATTAACCTGCAAATCTTTCACCAAAGACAACACTTTAGCACACACACGCAGGGTGTGAGAAAGTTCTGTGAAGAAGATGTCTATTGATAGGTGGTTCAAATTATTGCCACGTTCCTCTAAAGTTCAGCCGGAGTAGATAATGTGCCATGTTCTCTCTTAAAATTTGTATCAGATATTATTAGTAAACCATTGGCCCTATAATCAACGAATCTCTTAAACAAGGTCACTTTCCCTCCACTCTTAAAATAGCTAAAACAGTGCCAGTATTTAAAAAAAGGTGATAAACATTGTATTACCAACTATAGGCCAATATCCATTCTTCTGGCAGCATCAAAAATATTTGAAAAATGCATGTCAAATAGGTTAATTAATTATTTAATTAAATATAATATTTTGTCTTCTACACAATTTGGTTTCTTGCCTAACAGATCGACAGTAATGGCACTTCATAATTTTTTAAAATTCATATATGAAAGTTTAGATAAAAATAAATCTATGTTAGGCGTATTTTTCGACAATAGCAGCGCGTTTGATACCGTAAACCACAATATTCTTCTCAATAAATTATATAATTATGGGTTGAGAGGCTAATAGATCGTACCTTGATGATCGAACTTAGGTGGTCCAGGTGAATAATGTTATGTCGACACCACTATTACCACCAGGGTGCCTCAAGATACCATCCTTGGGCCCCTTTTGTTTATTCTATTTGTTAACGATTTAAATTCGTCATTTGAAAATGCCACTACTTGTCAATTTGCTGATGACATATCCCTGGTTATCGCGGATAAAACCACAATTAACTTAGTTAAGACAGCCTCAAATGCTGCTGACATGATGGCAAAATATTGTAGACAAAATCTTATTTTAAATAAAAATAAAACTCATACTGTTGACTTTAAATCATCTAAAGTCTGCCAAACCACCCGCTGGTCCGAATGAACAAAAATTCTATTGAACAAGTTGCAGTGATAACATTTTTGGGACTATATGTTGATGAATACCTTAAGTGGGGCAAGCACATAGATGAATTTTCTAATAAATTATGTTCTCTAAATCATCTGATTTTTAAAATTAAAAACTTTCTTGACATAGACACTATTAAGTTATTTTACCTAACAAATATCGAATCACGGTTAAGATATGAAATAATGTTTTGGAGAGTATCCTCAAATGTACTGCGTGTATTTCAAATTAAAGAGAATTTTACGTAACATCACAAATGCAGATTTCTTTGCTCACTACAAACGAATTTTCAAAAAACTTTCAATCTTAACTGTATTTGATCTCTTTATCTACGAATGATCCATGTACGTTAGAAAAAACCGTCATTATTTATTAAAAATAAAGATATACAGCAACGTTATCAAACCAGGTTCTGTGAAAGCTTAAATTTTCCCATTCATAATCTTTCTTTGTTTAAAAAAGGTCCCCAATAAAAATATATAATCACCTTCAATCTGCTGTAACAAAACTTACGAAAATTTCCAAATTTAAAATTGAACTTATTAGGTGGTTAAAGACAAAATGTTTCTATTCGCTGGTGGAATACCTGCAGGAGTGCCATCATCGACAACGTATATCATTTAGTCATGAAATATTTCTTATTGTGTGAAATTATATCTGTAATTGCTTTAAATTCCATGTTGTATAAATGACGAGTTCTATGTATATCGCTTTTCTGTTGCGATCTATTGAACAATAAAAAAATTATTATTATTATAGGTCTTCTGTATCTAATCCTTAGCTTTTAGTTATTATTAGGGGCGTATAAAGTACCTTTCTCTAGTTTTTAAGTTTGTAGAGATTTTTTAAATATACCTCTTCGTTCCATTAGAAATAAAATTGTTTGACTATTTCTAATGATACGAAAAGATATATTTAAACAATCTTTACAAACTTAAGAATTAAAGCAAAGTCTTTTATCTAAAATCCGGTCTCTAGTTATTATACACTTTTCCCCCATTCACGAATTGATTGTCATATTTCTTTTGATATTATACGTATTTCACAGCGAACTACTGACGTCTATTGATTATTGAGAACTTGCCTCTTGTAAACTACAATAAATAAAATACTCTAACAATTCAAGGAATAATATCAATTTCTTTTCTTTAATGTGACACAGCACAGAATCTAAATCCCATGAGAAATTTCATGGAAATGAAGTGGTTATCTCTTCTTTAAAGTAAAATTTGAACAATGTATTTTTGCTCTATATTTCCAGTGACTAAAAGATTTTCCACGCATTTGATAAAACATATAGATATTTAAATTAGTATCATTAGAAATTCAAAAGCGCTGATTCATTTTAACCTTTTCCTTCTTCGAAATGGATTTGCATACAATATCAGTTCAATGCAATTTCCACAAAAAAATAGACCGCGTATTTACGTATATTTAATCAAGCAAAGTATTAGTTTTGTTTTTCTCTAACCATCCGGTTGAGTGTTCTGTATTTAGTATGGGCACGTGTGGTTCTGTTTTTGCGTTTCAAATTTGATAAAAATAAAGTTGAAAGATTTAGAATACACGGGCTCTTCAGATAAAAATGTAATTCTTTTAATAACAGGCAAGTGTTAGAATATAATGCAGACGTTTCCACGAAGTCGAGTTTACATTTTAAGTAATTTTAGATAATAAAAATACTTGATGTACGGAACATCTGGTATTTCGTAAACATTGTGTAGGTCAAGAGAAGGTTAGTGACTATGTCCAATAACATTAGTGCAGGTCGTCAAAAAAATACTCAGTCAGCCCAAGAAATAATTAGAGTGAGTTTACACGACGTTAAATTAACAGTTAAGTGTGCTTAATGGAGTACTGGGAACGGATTAATTAAAAATGATGCAGCAGTAATATAGGAGACAGGCAACGGTAACCTGTTCTTGAAAGAAACCCAATGCGTAACGATTTCCAGTAGCCAATGCTTTCAGAGAAGACTTTCAATTTTCATAGCGGTTTCATATTTATTTGGCTTCCCCGAGACGTTAATTTTATTTTTAGAGGTTTGAAAATAAACACAATGCACAAGTTCGTAAGTAAACAGACTTCGTTATTTATTAAAGATAAAGAATTCGATTTTTTTTTCATCTCACGCACGTCTAATAATCGCATATTTTTTTTTCTAATTTCAAAACAGTTCATTCTTTATTAGTTTTTGTTGGATGTTTTCAAATAAGAACATGCATAGTTTTGCAAAACAGCGATAAGCTTTGATTATTCTAATTGCCCTGTAGAGAGTAAACAAATTTTGGAATTTGGTTTCGATTCCCACCGACTTTAGTAATCATCAAAATAAGGATTTTTATTCACAATCCGCGCTTTAATTATTTATGATCTCAGTTACTAATAAAACCAATCCGACGTGCTGTATTTATCGACTATTATCTACGACATTATCAGCGTATTATTTAATGCGAGACCCTGACAGAATACTTGTAAATACCTTCACAATGTGTAGATCGCATGAATGATACCTAATCTTCGGCTGTAATAAGTAGGTTGCCCGTATTGATTTCTACCTACGAGCACGTTACTCCGGAGTAAAAGTCGTTATTATAGTTCAGAGGATGACATCACCGCCACAAAATGCAAAAACGAAAGAACCGAAGACCCATCATTAAGTCGAGTGTACTTTTTCCTCGTCCAAATGGGACGAGTTCTTTGTACACGTCATTGAATAAAGATTGGCCCGAGGAAATTTAAGCTCGTTTGAAATTATTTGCTACATAAATTTCGTAGATGTTACAACGTTTTTTCTGTTGAGTAAGACTTCTATAAAAACTAAATGAAAGTCGAGTAAGTTGGACGGAAGACACAAAAAAAAGTATAAAGTAAATTGAATTGCACGGAAATTTTTTTTTTTTGAAATGTCAAGTGTACAACTATAAAACTAAGTTGCAAATTCAAAGAAAAATATTAAGGCAGTATTAGTATTAGTTTTTGTATTCGCGTGTACTAATTAAAAGAAAATACTTTATATAAGTATATCTCTGTAGAACTTGTCTGTAACATGCAGTTTTGACTTCATATCCTAAACTCGACCGAACTCTAATGATCATTTTCCATTCTACACATGTATGCACTCTCTAAAATTGTAATTTCAATTACCAACTTTTTTTTTTTCAACATATACGTACCCTTGAGCATATACTCTCGAGAATCAGTTTATTATCATATCAAACATCGTATGCAGCTGCTTGCATATAAAATACGCAGTTCGTACCCAAGAGAATTAATATTCACGCAACACGCCAACGGAAAAGTTTTGATACTTTGAACGCATATAAAACACACTAGTTTGTTACAAATAAAGCCGCTCGAGCGATTGTAAATTATCCCGCCTTCCTGTTTAAGTAACTTTTGGTGAAATTATTATCTTGTTTGTGCGATTCAATCGCAACAAAATATCTAAAGCCAACCCACAGTATGAGAACTTTCACGAACGGTATAACGTAAATAAAATTGCCAGTAAAAGTTTACATGAGTTCGCCTCGGCTCACAATCTTTATCCAACGTAAATATGCAAATTAACGGAGACACGTGGAAAGACAATGATATTTAAAACTGCCCGTATAGTGTTTAAACTGCAAACAATACTTTAAGAAAAGATTAAAAGTTCTTCCACTTCACCGACTTGTTTCGCAACGTAAACAAAACTTTATTTGCATATTTAAGTTTACTTCCGATGGATTTGTTAATGTTTATTGACGTGCGTCCTTGAATTTTCAATAGCTTCTTGGAAAATACTTCGTTTCCTTCAAAATATTTCGTATAATTATATCCCGATTTATTTTTATACATATTTATTTATTAAGTACTCACAGATATTTTTGTATCTTTTAAAACTGTACAATTTGTAATAAAACTTCCGCGAATCGTAGTCTGTGTAGACACATAACAAAAATGAGGACACATTAATTATCTCCGCTATAAAAAAAAACATTTTTATCGTTTTAATGTCAGCATGCATTCAATATAATTAAAAAAGTTTTAAGCAAACTACAATTTGTTAAGTACGATAATGTTTGGCCTAATTCTAATATAGGTCTTCTACGAACCGAACAGATAATGATAGAATCAAATGGCAAATGTGGACTCAATTCTAGAACGAAATTTAAATATTTTTCTATTAATCAAAAATGCCAGGCTCTAAACCAAATAATGAATTGTCTTCATACCTACTCAAGCAAATCTGCGAAATTTATCAACTGTTTGGAATACGTTCAAATTCCTTGCGTTATTGCAGTGCATGTGCATTGTGCGATAGGCGCACGTTTGCAAATCATGATTTCATGATTAATGCTGCACGTCTACAATGTGTTTTACAGTTGCACTTTATACAAAACGAAGGAATTGTACCGTTTAAATGGTAGCGATGTCGTTTTAAGTCTACTTAAAAATGCAAGGTCACGTGTCAAAATTTTAGTACCTACGTGTGTCTACTTCTAATAGAGTATAAATACTTTTGGTTGTTGCACAATGAAATATTACATAATTTAACTAACTTGAGTAAGTTTCTTCTTTCATCTTTAAACAAATTTCATTCGCCTTCGATAACACCGCACAACAAATCTGATCGTTTCATCTGTTGTACGAGCTGATTATGTTGATTTTGAATAAACAGAAGGCGCTGAATCCAAAAGCATCGCTGTCAGCTTGAATTAATGAGACATCAAAATAAAACTTTCCAAAACCGACCTTCAAGAGACACTTGCTGGGTACAAATGTGAAGACAAAGGAAGGAACCAAATCGTTAGGGCGGTTAACCGTATTTAGCGAAAAAAACCAGGAGAAACTTGAAGATCAAATCCTGAAAATGGAAAAATGGTCTTTCCATCACGGATATACGACGAGCGGCGTTCCAGTTTGCAGAAAAGAATGCCATACCCCATAACTTCAACAGAGCAAAGGCGATGGCTGGTAAGGCATGGTTTTATAGTTTTATGGAAAGACATTCGAAACTTTCTTTGTGGCAACCAGAATCAACCTCACTGGCTAGGTGTAGGGATTTCAATCGGCAGAATGTTAACCATTTTTACGATATTCTAGAGAAATTAGTTAATCAGTATAAAGTAGATGCGACCAGAATCTTTAATGTAGATGAGTCCGGTTTCTCTACAGTTCAAAAGAAAAGCCAAAAGATTGTTTCTAAGAAAGGAAAAAAGAATGTTGGAACAGTGGCTAGAGGCGAACGAGGAGTTAATACCACGTTGGTGGTTTGCACAACTGCAGCAGGGCACTTTGTAGCGCCCATGATAATTTTTAGAAGGAAGAGGATGATGCCCGAACTTGCAGAAGGTGCTCCGCCAGGTTGCTCAGTACGAGTTTCAGACATGGGATACATTAACACCGACTTATTCGTGGATTGGTTACGTAAATTTATTGAAGCAGTGCGACCCACACATGAACATAAAGTAATTTTAATCTTGGATGGTCAAGACAACGGCGTCGTTCTTCTACAATTGCCGGGACATACCACGCACCGCCTCCAACCACTGGACGTTGCAATATTCAAGCCAATGGAAGTGTATTACAATCAGGCAGTTGAAAGGTGGATGAGAGAACATTCGGGATTAGCAGTGACACAACATCAAGTTGCCAAACTTCTGGGGGAGGCCTATGGAAAAGCTGCAACGATTGGCTTCGCAATAAATGGATTTTCTAAATGCGGTATATGGCCTGTGAATAGACATGTTTTTACTGACATTCATTTTGCTGGAAGTGATGCTTTACTCAATGGTCAACCTTAGTTACAATTAGAAGAGAATACTAATATTCACATTGAACAGGTTCAAGATGATTCTTCCGATGATGATATTCCCCTTTCTAAATTAATATCAAAAGGTCATCCAAATAATACTTCCTTTGAAGAAATCGTTTGCTTGCCAGGACCTAGCGGATTGGGAAATAAACAAAGGAAGCCTAAAAATGCCCAACAAGCAACAGTGCTTACAACCATGCCATATAAGGAAGATTTAGAAAAAAGAAAAATCATCGTGGCTAATAAAGCAAAATCTGCAGTAAAGAGAAAAGTATTGTCAGACTTGTCTAATTCATTGAAAGGCAAAAAAAGAAATAAATCACCTCCTCCTCCCCTCGTTGAAGTGTCTGACGCTGTCATCGATGACTGGTATTGCCATTTCTGCAAGGAATGTATCATAGAAGATATGATTCAGTGCACAAAATGCCCAAATTGGGCGCATGAAACCTGTGCATCAACTTTCAATCAACAGTGTTATATTTGCAATTTGTGTTCTTAAATTCGTATTGTTATTTTCAAAATCTGTTTAGAAATTTACAATTAGTTGTTTTCTGTTTATTTAAAAAAAACTCCCAAATTAAAGTATTATCTATTTGTCATTATTTCATTCCACCCATCTATTCCACTAACACCAAAAATCTAACACATTTGCTATGGCACAATATACCAACCCACGTGGTACAATTTAGCGAACCAGTTGGGTAAATTGTACCGTTTGCATGGTTTTATCTAAAATCTTTTTATTCTAAACTCCTTGTATTTGCATTAGTTTTTCATTGTGCGTTTTGATAGAAACATATGAAAGAATCTTATTTCAAATTTTCATTAACTTTAAAGGAATCATTAGGGAGTTATTGAACAGAATATGTTAAGTGGTACAATATACCCGACTTTACCCTAATAAGGCCCGGTTTTTTCACCTCCAGTTATCTTTATGCGACGGTTTAGTAACAATTGTGATCACAATCGTTACTATGGGAATTAATCGCCAGATAAAGTTAACTGGAGATGAAAAAACTGGGTCTTAAAGACATTAATCTGTCAAAACGAGCATTTGAATTACTAACTTCACGATTGAAACAGAGAAATCTGCTGACAAGTGACACAAAAGTTTTATATTACGGCACTAGAAAAAAAGATTTACTTTCTTTTTTTCCTGAAGAGGATGATTCCGTATTTTGCAGTGATATTCGAGATCTGATGACTGCAATGGGTTTAGAAGAGTACGATCCTAACGACTGGCACCTTTTTATAGATTCTTCCAAACGCAGTTTTAAATGTGTTTTTCTAAATAAGGGTAATAAGCTTGGTTCTTTGCCCATTGCGCATTCCACCAAAGTGAAACAACAATATCAAACTATTTCCTTGGTCCTGAACAAAATTAAGTATGCAGAACATAAATGGTTGATATGTGTTGACTTGACAACGGTCAACTTACTTTTGGGTCAACAAAGTGGATACACAAAATATCTCTGTTTTATTTGCTTACGGGATAGTAGGGCTAAGAATGAACATTGGACTAGAAAAGACTGGCCTGTAAGAGAAACTTAAGCATAAAGTTGTGAACGTTCCGTTAGTAGCAAAAGATCGCATTATATTGCCTCCCCTCCATATCAAGCTAGAATTAATGAAACAATATGTCAAGCCTTTGAATAAAAATGGGGAATGTTTTAAATAGGTATATTTCAAGGAAATTTCCAAGTTTCAGTCCTGAGAAGCTGAAAGCTGGTATCTTTGAAGGTCCACAGATCAGGAAACTTTTAAAAGATTCGAATTTTACAATTTCTATGAACAATGTTGAGAAAAACGTTTGAAATTCCTCTGCTTCAGTGATCAGTAACTTTCTCAGATATAATAAGGCAGAAAACTATTCCCAGCTGGTTGAAGACATGTTAACTAACTATCAAAAGCTTGGTTGCAATATGAGCATCAAGGTTCACTTCCTCCATAGTCATCTAGGCCGTTTTCCTGAAAATTTAGGTGATTTAAGCGAGGAATAGTGAGAAAGGTTCCATGAG
Organism: Serrognathus titanus; assembly: GCA_039766575.1. Lineage (NCBI taxonomy): Eukaryota > Metazoa > Arthropoda > Insecta > Coleoptera > Lucanidae > Serrognathus > Serrognathus titanus. The sequence goes on from CM077912.1 coordinate 8,612,748, forward strand.
GACATTCAGACTATGGAAGAACGCCGTTGGGATACTCACATGATGGCTGACTATTGTTAGAATCTTCAAAGAAGTTCTCAAAAGACTGTTTATGCTCGCCAATCTTATAAAAGAAAGTTTTCATCCCTTTTAAATTTACTTAGTAAAATGTAAAATTTCAAAATCTTTCATTTTTTGACAAAACTATCTTTGCTCGATATTTCAAAAACTAGAGCTGATGCAATAAAACCGATTGTAGTTCTTCAATGAGAGCCAATACTTAATTCAAAATCATAAATAATATTAATATATATTATACATATTATATAAATAATAAATAATAAGCAACACAATTGCTGTTGTGCGGTGTAATTATTCTCGATTTCTCACACGAATTATTTCCAGCAAATAGGTACGTTATGTTATGACATGACTTTCGTTGGTACACGCAGTTGTTGATGTGCAAAAATACTACATATCCTTGACCTGAAGAATGCTTGGACACGGGAAGTGATTCTACGCCAACTGCTATTCTTAGCTGTGTCAGCTTTACGATTTTCTTACCGAGTTAGGCCGGTCATATTTTCTACGAGAATTATTTCGTCGTCTTAGTTGCGAGGAAATTTATTAATAAAAGTCGCCGCACTGGCCTTCCTTATCGTGAGTTCTCTCGGAAAATAAATCTGCCTCTCACGGTTTCTCTGCACTGAGCTTTCTGGTATTATTTATTTGCTTGCACGGAGTTGCACTTCTGATTAAATCAGACAAACTTAATTCCTGAGAACAAGTCTGCCCAATAATGAAAATGTTTTCTTGCAAGGTATACGTTTTAATCGCTTGTTAATTCAATAAATGGTAATAATTGTCAATTTGACTGATTAGTGATATTTATTGACAGAATTTGGATGACGTGTCTTAGCTCTACTACAACATTACCTCAAGGAATGTAATGACTTTATTCTTCAGTTAAACTAAAGACATGCCGTCCAAATTTCATGGCCAAACTTGATAAAAAATATCAAATAAATATATATGTGCTCTCTCATTCATTACTCATTCATCATCGTCCTTGTTTGTTGTTTTTTTTTAAATTATTTACATTTTTTCGATCTTAAAGTTTTCTGTGTCATTAAAGAACCTTTTTATAATCATATTAAAATATCTTTATCCTTTTTGGTTTGGTGAAAAAATGAAAAACAACTTTGAACATGAAACGATGAAAAAAAACAAGCAATTCTCGAGGTCAAAATATAATAATGAAACATGAAACACATTTTTTAAATTAAATATAACCTCGATCCCGAACGTTTTATTGCAAATGATGAAGCGCGTAAATATTTAACGGAAGAAAAGTTTCAGCGGAGCGTTCACGGTCGACACGTGCTGTACAAGTGTATATAAAAATACCCTCTCGCATGAAACGAACAAAATAAATAAATTCATAAATATTGAAACTGTCGCCATGAAAGCTCTTATAAAATGCTCATCGAGTTCAATGTCAATACTTCAGTAAAAATCACGGAACGATAAAGAGTGATGTAACCGCCAGTCGTTGAAACGAGAATACGAGTACATGTATGTATAGAGTGATGTCCGTTTCCTCGTCTGGAAGTCCTTGGCTATCAAGTTCGCTTTCGCCGATAGTTTCACAATAGCCAGTAAATGTCGAATAAGCTGCAATAATTTCAAAGCTGAGAGCAAACAAATCTTTTGTTATTTGCTCGCGAGCTATTAATACGTGTCGATATTACGACGGTTTTGCGAGCAATGGAAACATTAATGTTTCCATAGCCAGAATAAACAAGTACAATTAACACCAATACACTTTAATGTAGGAAAGTTTTCATAACTCACCCAAATATTCAAAATTTTGTGATAAAGCGCCTTACACGTGCAGTGGGGGTTTATAATATTTGGCACAAAGTCTAAAAATTCATAAATTATTGTTATGAAACATGTGAAAAGAGAGTTGTTATTTTACAAATTCTATTTATACTGGTCTTTAAAATTTACTCGTGCAAATATGCACATATAACAAAACAGCAATTTTATGCTACGCTATAACGCTTGAGTTGGCAAATATAATTTTCCTTATAGCTGGAAGAAAAAAAAATTGCTTGTCACTGAGAATAGAATTTTCCTTTTGTTTTCCTCGTAATCAGTCCTTGGTTAAAGCCTCGATCAATAAGTTTTCGATTCCGCGGGGGAAGCAAGTGCTCGCTTTACCCCCCCACCCCCCCTCTGCGGATGCCCAATTTGACTCCTCGTACGCTAATGTGGCAGTACAGTTACTGTTCACATTAGAACCAATGACTTTTATTTCTGAATTTATTACAAATTGTAGACGAGCATATTTTTGTAAAAATTTAAAAATATACCCAAGGAAATCTGAATTTAATCGATGATTTTTTTATGATTCAGACCCAGAGCTATTTCGAGAAATAAAGGCCAGGTTTTCAAGGGTAAGTCCCCCATTTTTTATTTGTTTTAATGGACAAACGAATCACGATCGATGAGAATGAAAATGGAACGTTCACATGACCGGCTTTCTGCGTGTGTTATGTTCAACCTGGATAATTACGGAGGGCGTGAATTTAAGAGGTCAAGGACTATTTAGGTACAATAGGTGCAGTGGCAATCGAATAAAATGCACACAATTTATAAAAAGAAAAACAATAATTGAAACGAAAATAAAAAGTACATATTAGTAAGTCTCTCTAGAATACGTAAGTTTTAAAAGAAATTTTATTTAGAATAAAAAAAAGCTGTTAAAATAAGATAAGATAGTGTCAAGGTATACACTGTTAAAGTAAACAACAAGGGGTTCAGTGCCAAAGGCATTAATGCATGTGTACCTCAGGGATCTAGATTAGGACCCCTCTTATTCTTCGAGTACATAAGTGTTATATCTACACATGTTAAACTTACATGTACTATGCTCGCCAAAAAAATCTGGGACAACTTTATACGTGCATTTTTGAGTTATTTTATTAGTTCGAAGGCACTAAACATGTTCCAGATTTTTTGTCGGACATAGTAACTTTCGTATTTGATGATCATACATTTGTAATAATAATAAATATATAATTAGCTCTTTAAATGCAATCATTTGATTATCTGTAATATAATATCCTTGCTTGGAGTTAATCAGGTTAATATTAGACTTATTTTAAATATTTATTTCTGGTAAGAATGTTTTATTTACTAACAAAATCTTATCTGTATCGTGTAAGTAGAAGTGTTATCATTTCTGCCAACTTGATAGTCACCACAAACACAATGTATAGCACGTCTTGCGAAAGTCATTGCATTTTGGAATATTAGTTAAACTTCTACTTCACTTGCACAACGTTTGTAAAAATTGATCAATTATTGAAAAGAAAAACAATTAAAATCAATTATATTTATAAACATATGAATTTTTAGCATTGCATGACTGATGAGCCATTGTACTCTTTCTTAATGGACACTCTTCATAAGCGGATATCTCTGTGTCTTGGGCACAGTAAAAATTTCGATCCTTTTTTAAATTTTTTCATCAATTAATTACTAAAGCAACGAATAAAAAATAACTTCCATGTGTTAATTGAATGTTGATGTTTGGAAAGTAACGCAGATGTAAACGGAAGTTACGACACAATTTTTAATTTAAACAAGCATTAAATATTTATTCATTCCTGAAAATTACAATAAACGTAATTACGTTCAACCATAAATCCTAAAAGTGAAGTGAATTATTTATTTAAAAGTGAAATTTAAACGCAACTTCTTATCTAACTGCAAAAATCGCCGGCGTTTGACAGAAGGCCTTCGTTGCCGCTGCAGGAGTGAACTTTTTAATATAAATCACCGTAAAAACAATGTGTCGTATTTATTATCACGAGTAGAAAGTTCAAAATTTCACTTGACCCAACTTTCCGCGCGACGAATACGGATTAGCAACATCATTTGTCATTGCTGAAAGAATCTGCAAAACCTCACCTCACCATCAACAAAGAATCGTATCACAACACCGCGTTATTAACACGAAAAGTGAAACTACAAGTCGAAATTTGTTGGATAGGTAGAAACGGTAGAAGACAAAAAAACGGTGAACTACTTTGAAGACCTCGTTTTCAAGTTGAGGCAACAATAAGAATAACAGTAGGTTTTTAATCATCACAAAAGAATACTTTTGGAAATAGAAAATAATTAAAAAGGCTGTAATTCAGAAGTGCTAGAATAATTTAGTGAGAGGCGGTGTAAATTTTTTTTTACCGGAACTAGCAAACGGTATAACAACAAGCAAACAAAATTAACGAAGTCGAATGCGCCACTTACTAATTTCTCGGTTAAAAATCTGCACGAATACTTTCAATATTTACCTGAAAACAAAAACCACCTTTACTTGACCGAGAATACTCGCAATCATTCGTCTATGAATAATTTACATGAGAAACTGAAACGTACTCGCTGAAGCGTACTGCTCGAACAGATTAGCAGGAAGCACGTAAAAAAAAATTTTTTTTCGGCGAGGATATTTTTCATTTAATGCAGATAGACCTGTGTGAGCTTATGGAAAAAACATCGCTGGAAGCAATGAAAGGCGTCCGGCCGTCTAGCAAACGTAAGCGTGTTAGATGTGTTACGCAATAACTTGTTTTGCACATAATGACAAGATATTATTCCACGAGCATGTGGTAATTATCAAGCAAAGGTGCGCTATGAAGACTCATTAAAATTTAAGTCGGGTATTAAATGCAAACAAAAAACATCGGCTTGTCTTATTTTAAAACCTACATGAGTATTTGAAAGGACCAAATAAAAAGCGACCTTCATTTTTTAATACTCAACGCTATAATTTATAATTATAAAACTTAGAAAAGAAATGTTTGAAAATATCATATTTGAAACTTATTCGATTACACACTGTATAGTATTTTTGTCCGACATTGCCGCATACCCACCCCTGTTATTGTTACCCTTACAAAAAGGCAAGAAAGACACCAGTATGCAAAAATGTTCAACAAAGTATGATCTATACAGATTAGTTACGAAGTTCTAGTTTCTTTTAGTTATATTAATGATCCTTACAGTATTTTATAAAGAAAAACCCAACCCAACCCAACCCCAAACAAAAACCAAGCACTGACACAAGTGTCATTTGACATTTCGAGTTCAAATTAAAACGCGTTCACATAACCCAGAATCTGTTGCTGCTCGGATTATAAATGAATCGTGCTGTAAAGTCGAGTGTGTTTTGTTTTTAGTTTTTTCTTAATTTTATTATTTCGTATTTTTTTTAAATTCTGCTATTTCATTTTATTTGCTTTTTATTAAAAAAAAATGATTGATCTACTCAAATGTTTCGTAAAATCGATTCTTTTGTTTTCTTTTGATTTTATTTGCTGTGTCACCGTTCAAATTGTTTCTTTTTTAATTTGTTATTAATGATCTGGATTGCGCTGTAAAATCGATCGTCTTTTGTTTCCTTATGTTTTTTATTGCTTTTTTAAATTTATTCCTGAATCTAGTCACAAACTGAGGAATTCTCTAAAATTTTGTTTTTTTTGGCAATTCTTCAGGGATTCCTGTTTTTCCACGTTGGTAGCCAGTGTTGCCAACTTAAGGGACAAATACATTTTGAAGGTGTTTTTTCTTTCGTCTTTTTTTTTTAATTTGTTAATCTATTGAATCGTGCTGTAAAGTCGAGCGTCTTTTGTTTCTATTGGTTTAATTAAATTCTATTATTTCGTATTTTTTTTTCAAAAAATCTACTATTTCATTTTATTTGCCTTTTCATCGCTCTTATTATTAGAAAAAAATCATTCATCTATTCAATTGTTTTGTAAAAACGATTGTCTTTTGTTTTTTACTAGATTTTATTTTCTTGAATTTTTATTATTTTATTTTCTAATTTGTTAATAATCAATTGGATTGCGCTGTAAAATCGACCGTGTATGTATTTTTTAATGAATTTTTGATAATTCGTTCAAAATTTATTTCTGAATCTTGTCACAAATTGAGGGATTCTCTAAAAATTTTGTTTTCTTTTTGGGCAATTCTTGAGGGATTTTTGCTTTTCCGCGTTGGTGATCAGTGTTGCCAACTTAAGGGATAAATATATGTATATATATTTTTTAATTTGTTAATCTACCGAATTGTGCTGTAAAGTCGAGTGTCTTTTGTTTTTCTTGTTTTTTTTTTTATATATTTTATTTCGTATCTTTTTTTTCAAAATTCTATTATTTCATTTGATTTGCTTTTTCATCGCTCTTATTATTAAGAAAATTTTTTAATTTATTCAATTGTTTTATAAAATCGATTGCCTTCTGTTTTTTTTTTACTGTATGGATTTTTAATGATTTTTTAAAGTTTTTTTTTTAAATTTCTGAATCTAGTCACAAATTGAGGGATTCTCTAAAAACGGTTTTTTTTGGCAATTCTTAACGGATTTCTGCTTTTATCACGTTGGTGACCAGTGTTGCCAACTTAAGGACACATACTTTTTGCTTTTATATGGTTTTTAAATTTTATTATTTCGATTTTTTTTTTAATTCTACTATTTCATTTTATTTCTTCCTTCATCGTCTTTATTGTTAAAAAAGAAATGTTAATACAGTAAAGTCCGGTTATAACGAACCCGTTTGTAACGAACTTCCGGCTATAACGTACTATATTTCAAGCAACGAAATTTTTTCCATAAGCTCAATATATTTTCTTTCCGGTTAGAGCGAACCCTCTTTTAACGAACTTTCGGATATAGTGAACCAGATATGACTTAAAATGTGATACAATTTTCTTTTTATAACGAACTTTAGAGGGGTTTCCCCGATTTACGCGCTATTCTCCGATTACTTGTTACGAGCGACGTGCATTTAGAGCTCTTATAACAGTCGAGTCTTCGTTTTTTATTGGAGTAAGACGTTATTTTCAATAATTCAAAATGAATAAACAAAAACGTAAAGCTTTCACTTTAAAGGACAAATACGACATTATTCAAAAAATACAAAGTGGTGTTAAACAAAGTGATATTTGCCACGAAATGAATTTAACAAAATCTACCGTCTCCACAATTTGGAAAAAGCGCGAACAAATTTTATCATCGTACGGTAAAGTTAATTACAAAAGCAAAAAAATAAGAAAACCGACACATGAAGTGGTGGATAAAGGGCTTCTTAAATGGTTTACACAGAAAAGACAAGAAAACATACCATTAAGTGGTGTTATTCTACAAGGAAAAGCTAGTGAAATAGGTAGTAAAGTGGAAGAAATAGATTTTAATTGTTCTAGAAGTTGGATCGAACGGTTTAAAAAAAGACATAGTATTCGCGGAGGAAAAATTGTTGGTGAATCTGCGAACGTTGATACGAATGTTGTTACTGAGTGGTTAACTAATGTGTGGCCTGGTATTCGAAAAAAATATAACATTGAAGACATTTTTAATGGCGACGAAACTGGACTTTTTTACCAAATGACGCCTGATAAAACATTGAAGTTTGTAGGAGAAAGTTGTGCTGGTAGAAAGCTGTCTAAAGTAAAGGTGACTGTTTTAGTAGCTGCTAACATGGCTGGAAGTGAAAAAAGAAGATTGTTGGTTATAGGCAAATCTGCCAATCCAAGATGTTTCAAAAACAAACAATTACCCGTAAAATACCAATCCAACAGTAAGGCATGGATGACGTCCGAAATTTTCGTAAATGAACTGCTTGAATGGGATGAACATCTAAAGCGAAAAAATAGGAGAATTGTACTTTTAGTCGACAATGAAGATGATCGATGCGATTGATAATGGAAAAACATTTACAGTTAGCCTTTTGGATGCTGTAAATTTTATCCACATGGCTTGGCAGAAGGTCAGCATGGAAACTATAGCAAACTGCTTCAAGCATGCTGGATTTTCTGGAGAGGACGATGGATTTGAGTCAGATGATGAACTTCCACTGAATCCCTGATGTCGTTTCTGCTACTGTGGTGCAAAATGCGATTGAAATAGAAGTGAGAAAAAAATTTAATGAATTTAACTTTGAAGAATATGTTGGGGTTGATAATGACATAGCAGCAAGAGAAGTGTTAACTGATGAGCAGATTATCGAAACAGTGACTGCAAACATTTTAACCAGTGACGAGGAAGAAGAAAATGAATCGAATGAAAATGTTGATGTTCCTTCTGTTACTGAAATGCTCCAAAAAATGACAGAAACACGCATTTCTTTATAATCACGTACAGTTCCAGAACATATTTGGAATAGTTTCTGTGTTCTTCAAAACTATGTAAATAACGTTAACTTTTCGAACAAATATATGCAAACACAATAATAATAATAAGATTATAATTACTCTTTGTTTCATCGCATCAGAGATGTCATCAAATACACATTTCAACAAATATTCCATCAAATGTCCAACACATCTGGCAACCTCTTTAAAATGAATAACATTCGTTTAAATTAAAAGCTTTAAAATCAATGTTGCGGATGTTTTTCATTTCAAATCAAAAGCGACCGGTTGCAGTCATGACGTAATTGTGCAATATCACGCAGATAAATTTATCTAATCTACGCGAACTTGGAAGTCGTGGTTACAATGCAAATGCATATATAACTACGGGTTGCAATGAGAATAAATAATAATAAACATTTGAGAATGGAAACACTTTTATTTTATTCTTTAGCAATAAAAAGAAAGAAAATTTTCGTAAAAGTATGGAAGCGAAAACGCGGAAATGCAGGAAAAAATAGCCACAGCGAAAGCATTGATGCAATACAAAAATTGCTGCGATCGGTATCGCTAAGCACCTACATAAAAACAGATTGAGCGTAACAGAATAACTTATCGAATGAAGGGGAACAAAATACTGCGTCGTTAATTCTAATCTTGTTTCTTGTTATCTTCTTTAACGTATTTGCAAGCGAAACAATCTTTTACCCTCTTTTCTGATTACCTTTATGTCTGCTGAGGAAAACGTACTTACTTGTAAGTAATTAAAAAGACAATAACGTTGTGAAACCTTTTTAGGCCTTCAGCAAACGTATAAATTGGTTTCGAAGAAGACCTTTCAATTCAATTTCAACAGAGCTAAGATAAAGACCAACTAACTAATACGGAAATCGAATGCAATGCCTTAATATGCAATAGTTCTTCCAAGGAATCCTCACCTCATTCTCTTTCCGAAGAGGCACAATTGAACAAAAAGCACACTTCATTTTGTTAGCTTTCCGCATTTTAATAAAAAGACATATACAGTCTGCCCCAAAAAAGAGTTGTAATTTGCGTCAGCTATAAACGAAACGAAAATGTGAGGTTCATTGTCTTTAGACTAAGTGTTTTTATAAAACACTTAATGAATAGATTAGTAGACACGAATGCGTGCATTTGAACATACTGACTTCTCAGAAACTTTCATTAATTCTCATATAACTAAGAATAGTCACACGCGAGGTTCGAACTTAAGCAATTACTGAAAGTCACGTAATTTGTAACCAAAGTAAAAGCCAACGGATCTCATTTACGTATTTATAGGAATAGGACAGAAAAAAGAAGACCGCAAGAGAGAATCTAAATTGTTCGTTAGGACTTCCGCTGGGCGCAAAAGGTTGTTGTCCTGCGCAGAGCCTAACGAATATACTGCAAGAGTTGAACGCGATCGATATATCCCCCGTATATGTATTTCCTTATTTATACTGTCCCAAAAATACGCAAAATCTGACCTATTTTTGTGAACAAATGAGCGCCTAAATCGAAGAGGTCGTTCAACTTGCTAGAAAAAAAAAAAGGAAGACGCGCGCACGAATTTTTAAATTACCGCTCGCGAGCCAGGCTGTCTAGGCCTGGGCTGTTACATCATTAACGGTTCTATCGTAATTATACCAACGCACAAAGTTCGCGTTTTATCTAGCAGTTATCAGAGCGAGTAATTTTCCTGTTATTAATCGGCGTAAATACCTCGATCGTTTGCCAAAAACTGCAGGCAAATGCAACATGTTTTGGATTTCCACACGCCACTCTGACATCAGGCTTTTTCCGTGATATATTTATTAGCCTTGGACATCCTTTGTCTAACGCAACGATGACACACATGTGTTCTAAATCTACATTTCGGCGAAACGTACATAATTATAAACGTTGTTAAATCTGGAGCAGACTTTAGCTTCAATGTATATTTGTAATTTGTCTGCTCGCCATTGTTTTAAAACAAACATGAATTGCACTGCCTTACAGTGCAAATATGCTGCAATGAGTTTGAGTTGTACTTTTTAGAAGTCAGTTAATTAAAAAAAATTATTTTGTTTCTTGTTTATCCTAACTAAACACTTCTTATGAAACTATGAAACCAGTAGCTCAGTCCAGTTAACCTTTATACCCATAACTTGTAATTTCTTATTCTTCAGGGGTTGAAGGAGCTCCTGTTATGGAAACATTTAATTTCATTCATTAGACAAATTTAGTTAATAACTACTAAAGCATCGCTTGATACTCTTATGCATTAAATTACTAATGAAAATGAGCCGTCACACATTGGATTACGTAACAATTTTCTTCTCAGAAGGGAGTTAAAATCGAACTCTGGGGTATTTAAATTTATATTACTGCATTCTCTATTGAATTACCTTTTCAATAATGTGCAACTCATGGTACATTTCCTAATTAAATTTTATTGGATAGAGAGGGATGAAAATGACATATGACAGTTAAAACTAAAAGTTTTCTTTAAATTTTTAAATTCCTTGATTAATTTTGACATTCTTATTGGTGTTGTTGCCATGAAGTCATATTCACATAGCGTATAATTTAAAAATATTTGTTTAATGGAAGAAGAAAAATGTTCCGAAGAGTGAAATCTAAATTAAAGTTCCTCTTACAAAGTGATAATTCCACCATAAATTTAATTAAGATTGCATCAAAACCGTAATGACGGATACGAGCTGGTAACAACCAGCAACAAAGAACCACACGAAGGAGTTTCACTTTCCGCTCGCTCGCTTAAGCCCGAGCGATTTAAATTACAAAGATTCTTTATGTGTTAACGGCGAATCTAAAACAAGGCAATTAAATATGTAAAGGCATAATTTTACGAAAGAAAAAGTGAAAGCAGTTTTGTTTATTGTTAGGCAAACACTTTCTTCGTTTTGCGCTCGCGTTTTAGAAACAAGCATGAAATACGATCAGGAAGGCCGACGATAAAATCAAACATGCGCATCTAATATAAAATATGATAATTTTTCCGATGTAATTTATTCTGTATAAAATGAAAACAATGGCTAGTCTAGGTAGGAGCTAGCAACGTTGAAACTTATTGAATTTTTTAATGGAAAATTCGAGTTCCTCCGTGCTAAAAATCGGTCTTAGTTACTGACGTGAGAGTCTGGCTGACGAACCCGGTTGCGTGTCTAAGGGGCAGGTAACGAAGCTTCCCTTGAAATAGATTAAATAAACATTACAATATAGTAGTGTAATTAGGGGTTGTTTTTTCGTGCAGACGAAGTAACTCTTTGATTCTTGTAGCCGAAGAGTTGTCGACAATGACGTAATTTGTCCAGAAGAGGTTACTGAAGAATTTGTTAGGTAATGGAGGGTGCTGTATTTTTCGTGCAGACAGCCGAAGAGTTGTCGACAATGACGCAATTTGATCAGAGGAGGTTGCAGAAGAATTTTTATGTAATTGAGGGTGTTGTTTTTTTCGTGCAGACGAAGTAACTCCTTTGGTTCTTGTGGCCGAAGAAGAAGAAGAGTTGTCGACAATGACGTAATTTTACCAGAGTAGGTCGTAGAAGGATCTTTTTTCTTGTATGATGACGCAATTTTGCACGAAGTGTGCGTGGGCGCGAGCAAAGAGAGGCGAGGAGAAATTTGTTTAGGTGAAGAGGTGTGCGGGCTCCCGCTCTTTCTTTTTTAATTCAATATCTATTGCCATTGATAATATTGCAAGACCATTTTGAACTTAATAGGATCACACAAGATTGATATAAAGTTGTAAGGATGCACACGCACACTCACATTCAGATTATAATTTCAAGTATGTTTTTTTTTTTATATATTATTATATACACCAAATAGACAAAAACTCGGTTGTAAAAAAGATTAGTTTTATAGTTACTGCATACAGGCAGTCGCTAAAACACGTGAATATGGCTTAACTATAGATTTCTGTTCTAAAAATAAGACAATATAATCCAACTTAACCATATCCAAAGATGCTTCGTAGAGTCAGTAGTAATTTTCAGAAATGTTTAGCTACATTCGCCTTGGCGATTTATTGGTAACAATTGCACTGTCATAAAATAAAATTCAGCTGGCTCAGTTTCGTTCCTCGTACTTTATTGTTTGTTTTTATTATTATCAAGAAGTCATAAATTCACAGATGCTTGCATTAGGGAGAGGGTTAGAATGAAAGACGAAGTTCTGAATAATAGTTTTTGAGAAAATTCAGTCCGAGCGAGTGCGTTTGTATTTTATAAAAGACTGAAATTAAAATAAATTTTTAAAAACATTAATAGGCTTAGAATTATTTATCAAATTTACGTAGTGTGTAGTTTGTTTTGTGTTAGTTTAATTCGTGTAAATATCTATGTACATAACTTAATTGAAGTGTAAATAAGTAAATCAATATGGCTCATGGGTATTCCAATGAGGAACTCATGGACATAGTGCTTTGCTATGGGGAAGCTGGACAGAATAATGCTGCTGCGACACGATTGCACGCAGAAAAGTTCTCAAGCAGATTACACCGACACCAAGCCTTTAAAAGACTACAAATTTTAACTTTTTCATCACTATATATCTTCGAATGCTTAATTTACATAAAATTAAATATCAATAATTATATTGATCACCTAAGTAACCATGAATATGACACAAGATACAATTCAGGCATAGTAGTGCCTCAATATACGAGGGTGGGATGATAATTGGCTAGCCTCCGCATAGATGGCGCTCGTATCGAAAATATTTATAGGTCATTTTGAAGATCAACGCTTAAGTTGTCAGTAGTAATAATTTTATATTACTGAGTCAAGTAGTTTCTTGTTAGCAGCTATTGAAACAACACGTGTTTTGTGTTTTATTAGCAATGGAAAATATTGAGCATCGCGGTGTTATCAAATTCCTTTTTATGAAGGGATTGAAAGGCTCAGAAATTCTTGATGAGATGAAAAATGTATTAGGAGAAAGTGCTCCATCATATGCAACCATAAAAAACTGGGTTGCTGAGTTTAAACGGGGCCGTACGAGCATCCAAGATGAACCCCGCTCTGGACGCTCAAAAAGTGTCACTACAACAGAAATGGTCGCCAAAATCCACCATTCCCCAAGCTAAAAATTTTCCTTGGTGGACAGAGATTTTGCACGCACGAAGAGGTCAAGTGCGCTGCTGACTCTTATTTTGCAGACCTTGAAGAAACGACCTTCCGCGATGGGATCAAAGCTTTAGAGCATCGCTGGTGAAGTGCATTGAACGTTTAGGAGATTATGTTGAGAAATAAAAATGATTTTGAAAACGTAAAGCCTGTCTTTCATTCCCAGGCTAGCCAATTATCATCCCACCCTCGTAGATTAAACAAATTCCGGTATGGCAGTAATTGTTACGCTATAAAATTTTTCAATTCTTTGCCACTTTTAACAGTTTAAATCGACAGTGAAAGAGTATCTGGCAAACGAATGGTTCTATTCATTCGACGACTTCCTTCAGCATACTCATAATGGTTAGTTTTTTCTTATGTTTCATCACTCATCACTGTTGTTTTTTATGTACATTTCATCATGACTTGTGAAATACCTTGTCTATTTATCATCAATAAGTTTGATTTTATTTGATTTGAAGACGACTTATTGAAGCGGTTCAACGAGGACGGACTACTGGATCCTTAAGAACTCGACCTGGACACGAAGGAGGAAGACCACGACCGAGAGATGTATTAGATGCAGAGGAACTCATTTTAGAAATGACTGCGGAAAATTCGACATTGAGGACCCACTAAATTGCACGCAACTTGCCAGTATCTCGTTCTAGTGTACATGTTATATGACAAAATCAGCTGTACCCGTACCACGTACAAAGTGTGCACGTGATGATTCCCACTGATTATCCTCTCCGTCAGTAATTGGCTTTTACTGTAGCATCAAAAAAATGCAAATTTTCCTTGAAATAATCTTATGCACTGACGAATCCCTTTTTACCCGCAATGGTATTTTAAATGTCCAAAACTCACATCTGTGGGCGTTTGAAAATCCTCACGCTATTAGAAGTACTAATTGTCAACAGCGTTTTTCTATTAATTTGTGGGCGGGAATTGTATAGGACCATATGAGCTACCTGCACGATTAAATGGAGCAACTTATTTGCAGTTTTTAAAAGACGTGCTGCCAGAACTTCTAAACATTTGGCGAAATCTTTGGTTTTTACATGATGGTGCTCCTCCCCACTATAACCATGCTGTGCAACTATTCCTGGACGCTGGAAAGGTCGCAGAAGTAATATACCGTGGTCTCCACGTATTGGCGATTTAAATTCTCCGGATTTCTTTTTATGGGGGTACGTATAACAACGCGTCAACAATTGCGTCAACGTATTCGTGCCTTCGTAGAGGAACTTGTAAAAACTTTCCAATAGTAACAAAAAACTGGATACGACGTGCCGAATTATGTGTTAATACCGCAGGACGACATTTTGAACATTTTTGTAATTACAAATATCAGTGCCAAAAACAAGAAGTGAACTTTACTAAAATTCTAAGGTCATAATGAATGCACAGGTATGACAACACGTTTGATATGCATTTTATGCTGTACCTACTGTACATTTTTGTATTTCGCATATTGCTAACCATAGACGTACAGTTTCAATTCTTAAATTAGAAAGCTGCAATTTATTTTTTCATAAGCTGCACAAACATCGTGATACGAACAAAGTAAACTACAAACTTTTTAATTAAATACGTTAAAAGTTTGTGTTTAAAATACAAATTTTGACTAAGTTTGTTGATATGTCGTCTCTTTAATAAGTATTTAAAAGAATTTCTGAACAAATGAGAAATAAATATCATGTAACGCAACGAAAAACGCATTTCGCCATGCCAGTAATTGTCGGTGAAACACAGATGAATTTAAAAAAAAATTCCCGATGACGCGCGCGGCATCCGAGACGTTGACCTAATTTTTTCAAACGTAAATAAAAAATTTATTGCAGTTTTTGCTTTTTATTGAAAGCGGACTTGCCTCAACAAGTCACAAAGTAAGCAGAGGTTTCAAAACAAAAGAACTGCACGTGCTTATGGTAGGTTAGTTTTTAATTTTTGAGCAATATCGTTCAGATTTGAAGAATCAATCTCTTTTATAATAAGATACCTACAGTTTTAATTAAAGGCATAGGTTTTGCGACACCCTATATGTGTATATGCCAACTTTTATATCTAACCTACCCTAAATGATAAAATTTTTCCAAAAACTCAAATACAAACATGAGTACTTAATTTAGTATAGGTATCTTTCAAACCCAAAAAGAAGTATTAGACAAATTTGCATTCTATTTCTAATCATAAATAACAAACTCCTAGAACCGTTTTCTTTTTATCTGTACATTTTCTGGTGTGAGCAAACAAAACCAATGAGGTAATAGCAATTTCATTATAAATTAAGTACGTCATTTAACAGAATAAACATCCTCACGCCAAAAAGGTTGTAAATAGGCGGACGTGTCACCAAAGAAATGAGTAAACGAAGGAAGTATCAAATAAATCGGCTGACGAGGCCAGTCATTCTCATTTGACACCTTATCTTTTATGGTTCGTTTAACGCCGAGGGTGAGAACATCAATAAACTAGAAAAATTCGCCGAGTAGGAAAATCGTTTATGACCGCGAATAAAAATGGGACCCTCTATATTCGTGCGGGATAATGGACACTAAAGTATTATCAGCGGTTAACACGTTACAAAATTTAAAGGCTGCTTCACATTTTTAATGTTCTCTTTATGATTAATGTTCCAAATTATTATTTTGCTGGCTTGAAATAACTAAAATTTATTTTTAGCTTATGATTTTTCATACATTTGGAAAAAAAAACTCTATAAGTATACCTACAGGCGTACATGTATAAAATTGTATTGGAAAATTTTATAATGTAAAAAGAAATAAACACACCACTTTAGATACAAATTATAGTATATTATGTAACTGTAAGTTGAAAATAAACATTTTTTTCTGCTTGTTAATTAACAACAATTGTCCACATACATAAATACTTTTAAGTTAGCTTTTATTACATCCTCTTTCAGAAGAATGGGATAAACAGGTGGGCACTCTTATTTATTAAAATAACAGAAATAGATAACTGACCTTGTCCTTTTTAAGACTATTTCAATTGGTTAACGTCATTAATTTGAAAAAATCTCAAAGTCCACGCGAAACTTTCCGCACGGTCTCAACCATGGAGAAAACAATGATACACATCACCACATTGGTATGAGAACAAGTAAACAGATTGTACAAAACGGTATCTGGAGAAGGCCCAAAATAAGTAAGTGAAGTAAACCCAATTAATAAGCAGCATAACTAGAAATCGCCAGATGTAGCAATTCGCCAACATCTGAGGAACATTAATATATGCGATCGCATCCAACGGCTTTAACACGTCAGAGCTTTTAGAATTACGCATCGAATGTATGCTGCATACGATTCTATAAAAAGTACTTGACTATCTGATGAGATGATATTTTGCCAACTAGACAAATATTATATAAACAAGTATCGAGGTAGTGATGCGTAACAAGGACAAAAGTATCTTTTCATAATTGCTGGGTATATTTCCTGAGTAGATACATGAACAGATCGCCTCATGTTATTTAATACGTACACTTTCGAAAGAGAGTCATTTCAATAGTTATGTAAATTGGAAATCTTTAAAATGGCATTAACTTCGACGTAGTAATTAAATAAATAAATTGGTATTGCTTGGACTCACACAGCAACAAGGGTTTACGTATTGTTTTATATGAAAACAGAAGGTTGTTGCAGTGAACGAATTTAATTATCCCATAAAAACACATACAGTTATCATACGTGTTTTATAAACAGAATTTGGAATTATGTCGGCTCTATACAAGGCGCCACCCTGTCTGCAATAACGCGAACCTTTATAGCTCACAGCCACATTATCCGATAAAAGGCGCCTGAAAACCGCAATTTTAACTTGCACAAGCGGAAATGCTTGATTTTTATAGATCATTGTCTAAAGCGATTCGGTTTTCTTGAACAAACAACTTTTGACTTAATGAACTCGACAAAGTCCGACGGTTTTTGTTTTCCCTTCGAAAACGCTGACGAACTCGCAGCGAAAATTTTATCGCGCGCGCAACGGACACATTATTTAAATTTTATGTGATATTTGATAACGTATGACGGCGAACAGGTCACGAACTTGCTTGCATTCGGCTCAAAAATAAACAAAGATTCGTTCAAATCAGGGCAACACAAGAGCTGTCAATTGCCACTCAATTTGGTTGTCAGTTTTTAACGAGGTAATTTTCTATCATTTAGAGCTCATTTTTGATAGGAGTCCACGATTAATCGAGTAAGGTTCTAAGAAAGGCGGCGTCATAAAAATGTCACTGCTTATTTTGTATGGCGCACTTTAATTCACAAAATTGTCTCAATTGAACAATACTGCGCGATTTATTTTTAGAATTGATTCAAAAATAAAACGATAATTCAACCGATCAATTACACAAAGCACGCGTAACCTACATAGCTCAGATGATGTATATATAAATAGAGTGCTTTTTTTTCTTACAACTGCCAATAAATAAGCTGCCCCGTTTCAAATTTTATCAACATTCAATTACATTAATCGATAACATTATAGAAAGAATTATATAACAAAAAAGAAATAAAGATAAAGTATCCAAATGCGCGTTCATGTTTTTGAGTTTGTGCGCAGAACCATAAAATTCAGCAGTTAATCTTTTCTAAATTCTTAAACAGATAAGAGAGACATAGCCATTATCGTAGCATGTACGCGAGCATTTAGTGATATCTAGGCACTTGATTATAACAATATTGAATTTGCAATTTTTAAATACAATTCACTCTTGATTGTATACTTTGCAAAATTGGTTACAAAAAACAAACGAAGAATTTTATTACTTATTATTTTCTAACGTCTATGCTCGCAAACGTGTACGACCATCTGGATGCAACTTTACATACATATTTCTATTGCTATGCGCAACACACGCAAGTTAAATTAATTTTATCTTTAATAAGCGTATTTCATTGTAAAGTCCTTGAACGATTGGTGTGTGTATATATATTTTGAAAATTTATAACTCGACCAGCTTTAAAAATTTGTTATACAATTTTTATTTGATCATGTTTAATTCCTTGCATACATCTTCCCATCAATCATTTCGGAAATATTCGTATTTTATTAAACAATCGATGAATTATAAATCATTGATTTATCTGACAAACAATTTTATCTCAGTTCAATTACTCACTTTCAATCATAATTTATATCCGCACTTTTTTTTCGTTTGTTTGCATTTAACAGCTGTAAACATTCTTAAACTTTAACACTATCAGCAATAATGTTATTATTATTGCTATAAAATATTTAAATTTGATTACAGAATATGAACTTCAAAGTGACCTTGACTTTAACTTTCTCAAAGAAAGCGATAAAGGCTTTTGGCGTCAATTCATTACGGTACAAGCTAGTGTAATAGCCATTGATTAACAAAATAAAAAACTTGCACCATTTTCTTACATGAACTCTAGAAGTGTTATGCGTTAAAGATTTTTTATGTAACCAGTTCGTTTATCTTATTACGTGACTTCTATTCTAATACCATTGTTTTGTGAACCTTGTAATTTTTATCTGTGAACTAACAAAGTAAATAATTACTTGTGTCCGATTACGAGCGCCGGTAAAACTGGTCTTATTTAAAGCACAGGCGCCACTCTTCAATGAGGAAAAACTGCCAACGACTTTTATGTTATTTCAACGAGTTTTTTAAAAAAAAAACTTGGCAAACTCCTCAACTTCCAATTCATTGACTTTGCCAAATAAAGCTGGCTTCTAAATAACGGAGTATTCTTTAAAAGTCACTTTTTTTTCTTTCACACCTTTCAAGCCCCCCAACTCTATAAGTTTGTCGGGGGTGTTAAGGTTTGTTTTAAGTCCTAATATTCTAGAATGTAGGAGGTATTTCGAAATTTCTCAGAAATGTATTCTAAATTTACTGGGAAAAGAAATAATAATATAATTATAGAATATCCTTTTAGGGAAATTTCTGCAAATTACAAAGCAAAAAATCGGAATTTTTATTGTTTATTTTGAATTGTGAAAGAAAATGGAAGTAATCTTTGAAAACATGGGAAAAGTAAATGATTTTGAAGATTATATAAAACGAATATTTGCCGTACAAAAAAGTTACTAAATTTTGTGTGTATAATGAAATAATGACATTACTAAAAGGATGGTGTACAGAAGAATAATAAAACGAAACTTAATTCGAAGTAGGAAATATGAATATGATCGGTCTTGGGCATGTGTCTGTCATAAGTCATAGCGAATTTGTATAATTTCTCTTTAATTATAAATTTTTTGATCATTTGAGGTAATTTTTCCTAGTTTGAAATGATTGCAACGTTATTCCTATAGAATAAAAGTACTGCACATTGTACACATTCAGTCTAGCGCTGATGATGTCTGCATCGCAGACGAAATACGTTTTCACTTTCAAAGTGCTCACACAGTTGTGGAGAAGGAAATCTCCTAATAATTATTTTTTCGAAATCTCATAGTAATTATTTTAGAAGAAATATTCATAATTATGCTCAAAATAAGAGTTAATAATTACTTCTTACTTCAAATTAACTTGGCTATAATTTTTTATATTTTCAACTTCCTAATATTGTTTACATTTGATCAAAAATTAACAATTTCGTTACAAGTTATAACGAACGGCTTAAAAGATTGTCGAAATCTCAACGTTTCGTTAACCTTTGATTCCGGGAGTGAAAAATAAACCAAAATTTCGTGAAATTCATTATCTTTTAGCGTGACTTCAAAAATTTATGTAAGAGGTAGAACATATTGCTCCAAAGACTTTTTAAACCGAAACATAATTGCTATTATAGAATGATAATGAAGATGTGCACAAAATTATAGCAAATTTTTTATAAAAAAATATAATTTATATATTTTTTTTATAATACATAAAATGAATTTTCTGCACTAGGCCAATTAAGTTTCTTGGACATTTAAATTTATGGGGAATTGAAATTTATGGAATACTGAAACATCGGCTGTTTCAAATTGAGTGTTCATTAAAGGAATCCCCAAACCGATTTGTTAAAAATAGAAGAAGCACTTTTTATATAACTGCTATTTCTTTCTTACCTCAAAATCTTTATAATTCGAAGTTTGAATTATGGAGGTGCGATTGTACCTTTTTTTTATTATAAACACTGATGAAGATTGAAGATGGTCCTAGAGAAACGTTTAATTCTACTGGATCTATTAGATACAGAAACAATAAGTGCCAGTAGAAACTTGAATTAGAATTTTAAGTATTATTTGTAATCAAAAAAGATATAAAGTCCAATCTTTTTCTTTATAACTTTTTCACTTTATTTTAAAAAGCAAGCAAGGGAAAATCATTCAACTTTAGATTCGAGTAGGCATTTATTGATACAACTCTTTGCATTTAACCAAATCTGTAACTCAAATAAAGAGCTCGGCTTCAGTGCACACCCAACTTGAAACAGCCGGTATAGTAATTAAATGAGTTAATAGTAAATTACAAGTTCGTTAACGTATGCTGGGTGTTTCAAAAATTCCTTTATACCTCACATACTACTAACCAATCTTACTTTAAAGTCGCAAACAAAATTTTCATATGATGGTTAGTTTTCAAGTTACAAGAGTTTGAAGTCGCATCTATAAATATTTTTCCAAAAATTACGGTGGCAATTTAAAGTGGTTCAAAGTTAAATAAAAAAATTGTTAAAATTAATTTTTTAACACAAATTTTGGAAAAATAAGGGACACTGTCAAACTTCGATTATAGCAGAAGTTTTAAATAATAAATAACCGTCGTAAGAAAATTTTGTTTGTGACTTTAGAGTGCGATTGGTTAGTACTAGTATGTGGCATATAAAGAATGGAAACTATTTTTGAGACACCAGAATAAGAAGTACGCACATGTAAACCACTATTATTATTCTGGTGTTATTTCTTTTTATTGCCAGTGTAGTGAATTTAATTTAATACAAAAAGACTTTTGCAATTTCTATCGTAAATCACTGATGATCAAAAACCTCTATTGACCATAAATTTGATTATACGAGTAAATATAAAAGCATTACTGAATTTCAAATAACGTCGGACGTCAAGTTTGAGTGTGAGTTGAGTATGAGTGATATTTCAGAATTTGGCCCTTCATTTGAAAAGAATTTTTTTGTTTAATTAAAATTTTCAGAAAAAGAATCAATCCCTGCTATTTAGAAATAAATAAAACATTTAGAAAAGTGAAAAATATAAGTTGCCACCTATTGTGACTTTATTTTTGGGATGCAGCGGATATTCGACAACTATACGGTATTCGGCCACATTTTTGGTATCCATCCGGATACCGGATATTGAGTACCAATCCGGCTACACCGGATATATGAGGGACACGTTTCTGACATTATTTCAAAGAAAATATCTTAATAAAAAATTTTAATCGGAGCAAGTTGAAATTTGCAAATTTGGAGTCGATGTTTTTTGAAATATTGTAGCGCGCGGAATCGTGAAACAAAACCGGCGATCTAAATTGCATTTATGAATAGCATACAGCTGCAGGGGGGGGGGTAATAAATCCATAAACTTATGACTAGATTTTATTTTGCCCTTGACCGAAAGCTCGGTGTATTCAACTTTGCCACACGTCGAATGCAGCAGCGATGTGAAATCGCATGGATATTTAAACTTATTTCATTTAATAATAAATTATAAATGTGAGGCTATGTAAAAATATGCATTTAGTATGTACGTTGTCGCACATTATAAATTGTTATTAAAATAAAATTTGTCGAATCTTCGTATGTGAATGAGTAACAATCCATTCATTCGCATTTAAAGTCCATCCTAAAAATATGCGACATTGCTTTCCCTTCGATTTTCTCTAAATTTATTCGTTACAGAGAAAATTTTACAAAGAAACTTTTCTTTTTTTTCCCGACATCTATCCGCATACCAGGTTTGATGCATCTTCAATGAAACAGCCAGTATACAAATATATAGCTGTACAACTAGAAGATACAAACTATAACAAATGAGAAATCAATAGATTAAAATTAAAAAAATTCATTTAAGTTATAAAATGGATGATTAATTAGAAAAATGTTAAGAGACGACTTAGATCTATTAAGTGTATTTTGACCTTTGATATTTTAAGGTAATTTATTAAAAATTTTTAAGCCAGTGAAGATCACAGAATTCTTGGAGATATCTGTACGTGGTAGAGGTGGTAAATGGAAGTTTTCATATCTGGTGTGGTGATCGTGTAGAGAATTATTTTTGGTAAATTTTGCTTTGGTTTGCTAGGTAAACGAAAAAATTTCCAATATATAAACACAAGTAAGCGTTAGAATTTCTAGTTCTTTAAATAAGTTGCGGCAGGATTCCAGAAATGAGAGACCAGCTAGGAATATACGATTTGCAGCTGGTGAGGCTACCCATAGGATAATCCCATAAGATATTCCAGAGTAAAACTGGACATTGATAAAATATGGACAGTTTTTGCCTCGAGAGATTTTTCTTTAGGAATCTTATCTGAAAGCAGACCACATTCAAAAGAGATTGTAATTCTGAGCAGTGGACATTCCAATGTAGGGTTTCTTCAAAATTAATTCCAAGAAAACTTGTGTTTTTAGCATGAGTTACAGGCTTATTATTAATATTTATTATCAAGCGTAATAAAAAGCGGTTCTGTCTGGTATGAAACTGAAGATAACGTATTTTGGAGATGTTTAAGCAAAGATTATTAGGGAAAGTCAAGAGGTGAATTTGTGCAATAAGGAGTTAACTGCATTTCTAAGAGGTTTTTCTGAAATAAGAACCGAAGTATCACCGGCATAAATTATTAAATCAGATCCGGAGAGATAGTTTGGAAAATCGTTAACGAATAGCAGAAAAAGAATTGGGCCGAGAATGGAGCCCTGAGGAACACCTATTTCAATAGAAGCTAGATTAGATTTATACTTTTTTTACTTAATAGCTTCATCACAGCATTAAAAAAATTGCTTGCAATTGCAAGTTGCAATTAAATAATAAAAATTTCTGTACCTAATAATAATTTTTAATAAGTTTAACCAATTTTTTTTTATCTGTGACATTTCGAAGAAAGTTTCTTGTTATGGCAATTGATTTTTCTATAATTTCAAGGTTTATTAAATTAATAAACATAGATTTGCTGTGGCACACTGTTAATGAAATTAATAATTTTTCAATCTTTTGAATGTTTCAATAATATGGTAAATTTAAATTTTGGAATATAAGATCGAAAACTCATAGGATTATTGTTTTTTTAAACGAAAAATTTCTAAAAATAATCTGTTTTTATAATTAGTTTCTTTATCTAAAATGTTTTGTATTCTCAAAATTATTTGGTTACAATGCCTGCCTATTGACGAATTGGCAAAAAAAGAAAAAACAAATTATCACGTAAATTAAACCAAAGGATTTTCCTCCTCGTGCAGAAAATTTGGGCTAATTCCTTTGTTCTGATCATCAACGTTGGAAAATAGAATACCTAGTATTGAAATTAAAAATACTAAACATGAAATTGACATTTTACAAAAAGATTTTTCATTTCAAAAGAAACTTTCAAATTTAATACCATAACATATTAATAAATTTTCAACACTATTAGAAAATTCTGTGAATCAAATCAAATCTATTAACATTAATAACTTTTGAATTTAACTAGCGTAGTCTTTCCATTAGAAATAAAAAAATATATTATCTTTTTGTCCAAAATTTAGCTTACCAATCAATATTAGAGAAATTAATTTGGAAAAATAAAAAATTATTAATTAAAAGAACAAAGAAATTTAATTAGATTGAAATTTATTAACTTGCTTTACGTAATCTGAATAAATTTGGCCGGATATCCGGCTATCCGGTCTGGGTAGTCTGCCGGATATTTAGGATCCACTATCCGCTGCATCATTAATTTATTTATTTTTTATTTGTTAGTCAACATCAATATGGGATTCTGCAATTTTTTTCTTGCTAAAAAGTATTTTTCTTTTAAATTCAATAATGAAAATTAAATTAAAAATTTAAATTCCATAATGAAAATCATCCAAAAATAATTAATAAAATATACATAGATATAGACGACAAGAATATACATAAAAAAATTTGTCAAAAGTTTTGCAAATTCAAATTATTACGGCATGTATCAAAAGTGTACACAACGCTTTTTAATTATGAAGCCATTACCAAGTACCCACAAACAATGAAAGGAAGGAGTTTTCAACATAAAACATTGGAAGTACGTGTTGTTAGCGGTTGAACGTAGAAAAATTTACTTTCGTTTTGGCCAAATCTTCACGAGGTAGGTAAACAATCGTTATCTTAAAATACAACCTTGAAATTTATGAAGGACATACATAGTAATTACGTCCTAGGATAAATTAATTATTAAAAATTTCTCGCTAGCTTAAAATAAAGAGTTGCAAATTAGAATTCTATAATGATTCTATATTTTCTAAAAAAAATATTTCTGCGACGTTTATTACTTAAACATAATTTTTTTTGTATTTATTTTTTTTATAGAAGTACCAGAATTTATTTAAAAAAATTATTAAAATCATCTTACCTTTTCGCCTTCCAAATGGACCCAAGAACGCATTATTTTTCCCAATAATGTTGTCGTCTATGTATTTGATAAGTTTCGAAACGTCTTCATTCTTTTTCTGTGCATTACTAGCCGTTGTCTTCTGCTTGACCAGGCGAAAATAATCGTCCGGAAACGTGTTTAGCTTCCTATTCCCATAAGATTTTCTAACTGTCGTCGCCGATGTCATTTCTGTTTCATTATATTAAATGTACTTAATTGAGAGATACACCGAATTGTCTGCAAGCTACCCGTCCGCACTCGGAAGCACACTTCGCCGTGCGACGTGGTTTCTAACTGAGAAAAAGTTTAGCGTAGTCTAGCCAAATGGACGGGCTTTTCATCGATCGCCTCCAAGAGCAACGGAATTGCAAAATTCTCGTGCTACTGCGCGTTGGTGTAGATAAGTTACGTGGCAGGTGGGCATAAAGGGTTGCATAAAAGATTAATTAAGGAGATTAAGGACGAAATCTCGACTTAAAATATCCAAGCAACTCCAGGATGGGCAAAAAATAGTCACAAGTAGAGAAATTGAAAATTTTCATTAAAAAATAGTGGCTACAAATTTAACAAACGTGCGTAAATAATAGTTTGTATAGTCTGTATAATTTAAAAAACAAAACAAAAAATAAGAGAAGGAAATAATTGAATTGGCTTCTGGTTGGAACCGCGTCACGACTGCTTCTATTGCCGACGTTTCGTTCTTCATTGCAGAACAACTTCCTCAAGGCTGGTGTTGCTGTTACTTCTCGTTAGTCAATGAGACGAGAAGTAGCAGCAACACCACCAGCAGCAGCAACAGCCCTGAGGAAGTTTTTGTGTAATGGAGAACAAAACGTTGGCAGTAGAAGCAGTCATGAAGCAGTTCCAACCCGAAGTCAATTCAATTATGGACAACGACCATGGAGGCCTCCAAGTTAAGGAAAATACGTTCTTTATTACAAAAGTTTTGTATTTAGAACTTTAGAAAAGTGAAAATGAACGTTTTTCAACGGCATTGTTAATTTGAATCTACTTGATTCAATTCGTTTTATTTACAAATTCTTCAAATAGTTGACAAAACTAAGCACTTCTAATATACACAGAATGTAAATGAATAATAAACAACTCTTAAGGTGTAACTAAAAGTATCAATTACAAAAACATTTTTAATAACTTAAAAATTGCATAATAAAATTTATAATTCAATTATTACTTCACAGGTTTCATTTGCCACAATCCATCGTTTAAATAGTGGCAGTTCTCCACCCCTATTCCCTTATTCACTTTCGCTCTGAAAAGATTCGAATCAAAACAACTCATTTTAACTCGTTTTTAATAACTTACATGTCATCTGTTGATAGGGTAGTAATTCCTATTGCTAAGGCATGTTGTTTTCCCTCTGCCATAATAGCCTATAAACATGATATTGATTATAATAAAGAACTCCCGCTCATTTATTAACCCCTTGCACACGCGGGCTTCAAACTCGGAGGACTTCACTAGCCATTATTATTTAAATGCAAATAATTTATAGCACAATGACAAAAACAAATCATAATAACTTATAATTAAATTCTTTTGCCAAAGTAATGATTAAAAAAAAGTCGAGTGCAAAGGGTTAAAATTAATTGACCACTTACCACTACAGTTCCTTTAGCTACATCAGTCATTCTTGCCCCTGGAGATGTTAAACCTGGACACATAATATTAGCCCCACTTAATACAAATCGAATTGCACCTTTGTCCACTTGGAGCATGGGTAAAAAGAAAGGATCTGCAATTCTTAATTTTAAAATGCACTTCTTATTAAGCATAACTCAATCAACATAATAATTTAAAATTTGTTCGTTTTCTCCCCATTATACAAGCCCTGAACTCTTACGAGCTTGCAGGGAATTGTTAGGGTGGTTATTCTTTATTGCCTGCTGTGGCTGCAACCGACTTATAAAATGTTTGTTCGTTCCTTGGCATTCGCCTTACGAACTGGGAAACGCAGAAAGCCCAGTTTGAAGGAGCCGGTATGAATCCGAATCACAATCCAATACATAAGTGCTCTTTCTCTCAAATAGAACCCATATGGACCAAGACTAGATTCGAACCCACACCTAACGAAGTGTCAAGCCCAGGGCCAACAGAACCAATTAGAGCTATGCAACTACTAATAGAAATGGAAGTTTTTATGTCATAATAAAATTAGTACAAATCCATAAACATTCTCTCTTTAAATTACATGCTTTCTTTACTTTTGAAGCTCTTTTTACCAGAAGCTATGATTATGATAGCTCCCAGGCTCCTTATGCTTATTTGCAGGCAGCGTTTACTAAGTTTGATAACTTAATGACATATAAAATCTTACACTTATGTAACAATCTTAAAGTAGGCATCCATGGTCCTTCCCTTTGTCTAAAAAACAGCAGTTCACCTGCCGTGTTGACTATAATTTCTATGTGGTCATGGCTAAAACCAATCAAACGATAGGTTATAAAAACTCAATCTACTTATACATACCATTTTATTATTCGCAAATTATCCTTCTTAGGTAAAATAGCGTCTATATAACCCTCTAAATGGGGATAATGTTCAAGTAGCTTAGTACGTATACCCTTCTGGACCGAAGACTTCAATTGTAGAACTCCAGAAATGCTATCTTTTTCATCGAACCTAAAATGAAAGACTTGATGTTGATCTGAACGGAAAACAATAAATTCTCGCTTACTTTTTAAACATTTCGATATTCTGAAATTGTCTCTAAAATGCAGTCAACCTATGACAATTGAGGTTAGGCGTTTAGGGAAGTTCATCGATCTAGGGACTTTTTCATTAACCAACTGTCATCGATCAAAAATTGCACTTTCTACTTTTTCTGATATACAGAATCGTCTCTGTTGCTTACTAATTTATCAAATTGATATTGATTTACTATTTCGTAACTTTGAAATTAATTCTCCTAGTGTTCGGGCGTAATTGCTTATATCACCGCTAGATGGTAGAGAGGCTAACTGACTTGTCTAAAATTGAGCGTTTGAGTTTTTCCTTATTAATTAACAAAATATAGTAGTATTTAGTTTTATAAATCATAATTTTAAATTATCTGCAATTTGTAAAATCAAAAAAAATATTTAGTTTAATCTCATGATGAAAATTCCCCAAATTGACGTCAATCAAAGAAGGTTGGCATCATTGTCTCGAGCAGCCATTTTGCTTTGTGAAGTGTTGTTAAACGACGGTGAAGTAAAATGTTGGATGTAAAACTCTGTTTTAAATAATGCCATTCTAAGGAAGGTACGAGCATCATGTGGAACATATTTTCTGAATAACTATTACATCATAACGTATTTTAGGTGTCACGCTAATTTCGCTTTGGCTCTTAATAACTTCAAGAGGTAAGCCGATTACGCTTATAGACAAAAACGTGTTTACTTTAAGTTATTTATGTGAAGTTGCTATTTAACGCTTAATCTGCTAAACCATTAAAGCGGTATTGAAGATTTACTAAATTATAAATTTTCTGTAAAGGTAAGTCTATTTAAATATATAACGTATGCAGGGACTTTCACTTGTAAAACAGGAACGTTTTAGTGCTATGTCTTGGACGCAATGGACAAATACTGCACCTCCAGCGGTAGTGCCTGGTTTGGGAATTAATCCAGTTGTCAATCCTGCTCCGGCTGTAATACCTCCAACTACTCAGTACACTCCAGAACAGTGGGCTCAAATGCAACAGCAAAATTGGCAGCAGTGGGCACAATGGCAACAACAGTATCAGCAATGGCATCAGCAATATGGTGCGGAGGTAATATATTTAAAATTCCTGCAAAATTTGGCTGCAAGTTGGCTGGATTGCAATACCTATTTTGGCCGTAATTGGAGCCTCATCAGCAGAAGAGTAGTTGAGAAATCTTAACAACTAGCACAAATGTTCAGTTGCGGCAAATTAATCCTTAGAGGCTGTGTTATGTACTGTTTTAATTTTTGTTAATCTCAGAAATAGTATTAGATCTCAAAGTGTAAAGATATGATGACAACATCAAGCAAATTCAAACAATTATTCATCTTAAGTGATATTCGGGATTTAAAAACCTCATATTTTCTTAATTTTAGTTAATTTGATTTTCACTCATTCAAATCGCACTACAAAAAATAACAGAATTATACCTCGAGGCGTTTTTTTTTTAATCTCACAGCCAGTATATAAAAAAGAGTGCGTTAATTCTTCAAATGATTTATCAGACTCCAATATTTCTTTCTAGTACCAGAAATCTGTGAATGCTTTGTCTCAGGCCGTGATGAGTCCGCCAGTTACAAATACTTCTGTACCTCCGCCTTTACCTAAAGAAGCTAAACCTCCATTACCACCAGAAGAACCTCCTCAAACACCAATCAAAGGTTACAGTACCGGCATAACAGTACCCACACACAATTACAACACAGTTCCACCAAATCAAACTTTCAAACCAACTGTGCAGGGTCAGCAAATTTCTTATAAAAGTGGTCCGTCCAACCAACAATCCGGTTATCAAACAGGACCCTTAACTCCACAGGTTTCGTATAACACAGCACCACCTAATCAACAGCAACCCTCCTACAATACCTCACCACAGAATCAACAGCTATCTTATAAGACAGCTCCGCCGAATCAACAATCGACATTTAATACAGGATCGAGCAGTCAATATAATCCAGAACCACAAAATCAATCTTATAACACAGCCCCACCAAATAAACCTTACAAGAGTGGCCCTGTAAACCAGTTGTCAGGTTTCAAGGGACCTGCACCAAATCAACCACGCAACTACAATTATAATACACCGAACCGAAATCAAAACTGGCAAAAACCAAATCAAGGAAATTTTAATAGCTCAAAGACTCTACCAAATTTGATGAGTTTAAACATACAGAAACCTGGGTTAAATCAAAATGTACCAGAAAAGAGACCCTTCAGTCAACCTGATTTTCAAGATCCTAAAAGAAATAAACCAGATGATGTTAATAAATCTAATCAGTTTCTCTCAAATCCACTTAATGAAACCAATCCAGCTTTACAAATAACTGATGATTTGTCAGAAACTGAAAAGAAGTTTATAAAACAGTTTACTGAATGGGAGGCGCAGTTCAATAGGTGGAAAGAACAAAATATGAATCATCCAGACAAGGATCAGTATAGAGAATATGAAAAGAAGTGGGAGGCATGGAGGACTCAATTATTAGAGAGAAGGGAACAAATGAGAAGAAAAAGGCTTGGTTTGCCTGGAAGTTCTCCCCATCCTGATGGTAAAAGTCCACCAGATGTATTAAAACAAACAATCACAACTAATACAAATCAGTCTCAAGATGAATCAATTATACCTAATTTAACAAAACCTCCTCCAAATATGAACAATGAGCCTTTGGAATTTAGAAAAGCAGCTTCTGGTATAGGACAAACTATTGAAGAGAAACAGATTGTTGTAGGAAACTCTGATAAAAATGTATCAGACTATAACAAGGATGAAACAGAGAAGGAAGAAGTTAATAATGATGGAACTAGTTTCCTAAAAATGACGTCTTCTGATGGAATACCCGGATTAGATCTGGTCAAAGATGCAAAAGACGATGTTAAAGGAGAAAATGATCAAGTCATAGATTTGGATGTAAATAAAGGCCCAGACTTGGAGGCCTTATCAAAAGGTATAAATAATATATTAGGGGATCAGAAATTACTCAGTATGTTATCAATGGTAACACAGAACCAGAATTTTCAATCCTCTTCTGTTGTTGATACTACATCAAAAATTCAAACTGATGATCCAAACGGGCAGCACGATTCTTCCCCTCAATTTGACTCAAACCAGGGCGTCTTTAACAAACAACAGAAGAACAATGATGAAGCTCAGAAGGGTTTTAGAGGTAGTTTTAATGGAGATCGAGAATCTTTTAATAGAAATGAAGATCGGTTTGAGCCTCCAGGTCGTTTTGGAGAACCGCAAAATAGACTCGGTGGACCAAATATCAACGATGATTTCTCGAATTCTGTTAGATACGAAGATTCTAATTTTGGACAGCAGAGCAACTTTAGAGGACCAGACAAAATTGACCAATTTAGAGGACCTAATGCTTTTAGAGGAGAAGGTGTTAGGGGACCTGGCAGTTTTAGAGGACCAGATTTCAGAGAACCAAACGATTTGAGAGATGTTGACAATTATAGAGGACCTGATAATTTCAGAGAGCCAGGTACTTACAGAGAAACTGATGATTTTGGTGCAACTGATAATTTTAGAGGATCTGATAAATTCAGGGGTTCTGACAATTTTAGAGATCCAGATAAGTTTCGAGGACCTGATAACTTCAGAGGGCCCGATAATTTTAGAGGAAATGATAATTTCAGAGGATCTGATAAATTTAGAGGTCCAGATAGTTTTCGTGGTCCCGATAATTTCAGAGGCCCTGATAATTTCAGAGGCCCCGATAATTTCAGAGGCCCCAATAATTTCAGAGGCCCTGATAATTTTAGAGAATCGGGCAACTTTAGAAGACCTGGACAGCTTAGTGGTGGGACTGATAATTATACCGGTCCCGACAGTTTTCGAGAAGATGATAATTTTGGAGGACCTAATATTTCCAGAAGCAATAGTAATTTCAGAGGACCTGATAATTTCAGATCACAAGAAAATTTAAGAGGTTTTAATCCTTCAAGACACCCTGACTTCAGAGGCCCCGATAATTTCAGAGGAGGACCTGGTGATGAATTTGAAGATTCTGGTCCTGTTGGAGACCCTGATACTTTCACTGATCCAGATAATTTTTACGATGAAGACGATTTTAAACAACCAGAACGTTTTAAAGAACCTGATGATGAAGCACCTGAGAATTTTGAAGATCCAGAGAATTTCAGAGGACATGATAATTTTAGAGATTCTGGGACTTATAATAGGGGACCTAACAATTTTAGAGGCCCTGACAATTTTAGAGATTCTAATAATTTCAGAGGTCCTGATAGCTTTGCTGGTGATAATTTTAGAGGACCAAATTTAAATAGAGACAGTGAAAGTTTTCAAGAAGGAGATTTCAGGCGGCCTGGTAATTTTAGAGGACAAGATAATTTGGGAAGACCAAATACTTATCACGAAGGAGAAAATTTAAATGGGAGCCCTCAGAATTTGGGCCCAAGAGGTTCCCGAGAATCAAAGAATTTTCTTGGAAGATGGGAAGCTCCTGATACTACACATTTAAATCAATCATCAGATAATTTTAATAAAAAGAGTGATGAAATCCACAGGTCTGAAAGTAGTGGTGATGTGTTTGGTATGGAAGATTCGGATAATTTAGACGCAAATGTTCAAGATAAAACACCTGAAAACCTTAGTGTTTTGAATCCTAGTACCTCTGATATTCCTGATCCTGCACTCTTACCACCGAATGGTAAAGAAGTTAATATGTGGAAGCCACACACAATGACTGATTATGATCATAAGTCAATGAAACCAGGTATGTAATAATTTCGTTTCTGCACTTATAACTTACTTTATAATGAGTTCTTTATTTTAGTTATGCCCGAAATTACTTTAGAACCTGTACATACTTTTGATTATCGTCATAGACCTGTAAATAGAATTCCATTTCCTCAACGCCCTGTGTGGTTGAAAAATACGTTAAAAAATTGTCGAGAATTTGATTTTATAATTAGAGCTCAACTGGAACCAACTTACAGTCGTTATCCACCTACTGAAAGACGATATTTAGAAAGCAGACACGAAAATAGGTATTCAGAGTCCAGGTATCCTGAAACCAGATTTACTGAAGAGAAAGAAATGCGTCGATCACACAGAGATTCATATAAAAGAGAAGAAATTGGCGAGCCAGTGAGAAGATACGACGATTACGGTTCATCTTACAACAGAAGATCACGTGATAGCTTAGATTCAAAAAAAGAATATGATAAATTTGAAGGTGATGATAATTGGGAAGAGCTAGACGAAGATGAACCAGTTGCAAAAAAGCAATGTGATCTTGAATTGCATGGTGATTCCAAGGTTAAAGATAAGCCTTTCATTGGAAACAGAAATAAAACGCCAAGTGTTACTTTAATTGAGGACATCTTGAATTCTCCTGGGCGATTTAATAGACCCGCCCGTATTGTTATAATATTGCGTGGACCTCCAGGAAGTGGAAAAACATTTTTGGCAAAACTCATTAAAGACAAAGAAGTAAGTACAATTATATTGTAATTTGTTTTTATAGACTTAAAATCAAATAATACAACGATTTAGTTTTAACTTTTGAATTTATTGTCAAAATAAATACCGTATACTGAGCGAGCTAAGATCATAGGCATTTACATGATGATGATTAGTAAATGCAATGTGTAATTTAAATTGCTGTTGATAATTAACTAGGTAGAAAATGGTGGCTCCGCGCCAAGAATTTTGTCTCTTGATGATTACTTTATGGTGGAACAAGAGAAAGAAGTAGAGGAAGACGGGAAAAGAATTAAAATAAAAGAAATGGTTTACGAATATGAGGAATGCATGGAAGCAACTTATCGGGTGTCGCTGTTGAAAGCGTTCAAGAAAACAATCACTGATGGATATTTTTCATTCATAATAGTTGATAATGTTAATGACAAAGTAAAATATTTTGGTGAAATGTGGAGTTTTGCAAAACAGAATGGCTTCCAGGTAAATTTGAACTATTGCAACTCAGAATTATCAAGGTGGGATAATTTCAGGTGTACGTGACACAGTTAGAACTGGACGTGCAAACTTGTACAAAACGTAATGTACATGGTCGGTCAGAAATTGAAATACAAAGACTGGTTGCTGGCTGGGAACCAACCCCAGCACATCATACTAGATTAGATGCTACAGGTTTAGTACAGTCAGGGTCAATTCCAGAAGTTGAGATGGAAGAAATAAATTCGCCACCAAGTGAAGACATTGAGGAAGAATCCATGGAGGTAAGACACAGATAGTGGTGAGTTGTTAATCAGTTTTACTTACTTTTTCGTTATGCCAAATATATACTGTTTAATTTTTTTTATGTTGATTTTGCTTTCCAATTATATGAAACTGTAGGTTTAGAATGTTTAAATATTCTTCCACAGCAATTCAAGGTTAAAAAATGTAATATTGTACTTTTTGAATATTTTCAATTTTATGGTATATCATGTATTTTCCTCCAATGTGTTTTAAACTGAACGACAAGACTTTCGTAGGAACAAGCATGTAGAAGCAAGTGGGACAATTTCGACTGTTCCAATGACAATCTTGGTAAGTTTAATTTATTGAAACGAATTTGTTTTCTTTATGATCCTTTTTAGTTAGTGTTTAGTTAATGTTACTTTTTATTTTTATTAAGGAGTGAAATAATTCAACGTACCTTTAGGTCTGCTGTTTACACAGTATAATTTTTTTTTCATAACTTAACATATTTTAAACATATGAAGAATATTACTTAATTTCAAATTAATTTTGTCGAGTAATTTTTGTTTTTTTATACTTGTGTGTTTATAACTATAATATTATTGCTTGTATACTTTGTGAAATAAAAATTCATGGTAAATATGGTTGTAATATTTTGAGATTATTTGCTCTTAATGATGGACTTTGTGATTGGTCGATTTTATTTTACTTTACCTGTTTGTATACTTTGTGAAATAAAAATTCGTAATAAATATGATTGTAATATTTTGAAATTATAACAATATTTGCTTTGTATATGGAATTTAGTTGCAAACAAACAACGCAAACGCATCTTACACTGAATATTATTTACAGTATATTCAAACGCTTATACCTTTTACCACTTCTACATTTTTTAGCACTCAACAAATTATAAAATTTTAATAGTTAATTAGGTATTTTCACTCAAGTCTTTTGTATGCGACTATATTAATAGCATGGTACTACACAAAATTTTTGGAGTGGAACAAATTTGGATACGTTTACATGTTATTTAAAATTATTCGTAGTTTTGAGCGCTACTTGCATGTATAAAAAAAATAAATAAACAGACACCACCTCAATTTTTTTTCTGCTGACTTTTAAGGAGTTATTTTCTTCTATAAAATTTTAAGCAGAAAACTATTTAAAACATTTTCTAATTGTTAAAGTATTTCCATAATAATTTGATATCGTATATGATTTTCTCCTACTCTATTATACCGAGTGATTTTTTAAATTCTTTATTAACTCTTGCCATGAAATCTGAATGGTATGCCTTAGGTTACGTGAAAAGTACGTCATTGCACTCCTTGATGCTGTTTTACGTAGTTTTACAGTAAAGCTAAGACCAAATTCCATGGCAAGAGTTGATAAAAAATTTAGAAATCACCCGGTATATGTATAATGGATGTTGTGGAAGAAAATTCTAACTCTGCGGAATAGTTATGAAGTTTTTGTTCATTGGGCTAAGCGTACTTTTTTAAAACTCATTGGTTATTATTGAAAAGACAGCAATAAAAAAATATTACCTGTGTTATTTTATTGGTGTTTCATTGTTATGATACATGAAAACTTGCCTTAAACACAATTTTACTAGTGAAGAAATGTGTTATTGTTGAAATTATATTTTACGCCTTACATTTTTGAAATAGAATACTTACTTACTTACGGAAACTATTTTTGGTTTTATGCAACATAAAACTAATACCTAAATTTACTGAAATTATAAAGCTTTCGATCGTTTCTTGGATTGGGGATTTTTATTGTCTAGTTAAGACCTATTTATTGATTATATTTTAATTGGCTCCAGTTTTAGGAAAATTTGAGAGGAATTCAGTTATAATTATGTAACTTGGTTTTAATAATATTCCAATAAAATTGTGCTATTGTGAATTAAATTGTAAAGATAAATGAATCGTCAATATTTTTTACTTCTTGCTTACTTACTGTAAATTAATCTCGTCACACCCTAAAAGTAGTACCGAAATGTGATTAGTAGGGATGGGAATTTTATATTTTATTCAATTAATTATAAATGAAATAGCTACGCATAAGGCTACAGCAAGGAGTTGACGTACACGAGCACGTTTTCGCCTTGTTCGAAGTTAACTGAACAAAATATGATATTCAGATCACTAGTAACTACTATTTCAAAACTCAAAATACTCGACGTTATTAACAGATTGCGATCGTAACCCTTAATAAATCTTAAAAACTTTACAGTCGGTATTCTATTATTCTAAAAAGCTTTAAAAGGTTATCAACCATATTGGTTCATTTCGTTACCTTCACTTGAATAGTTTAGAGAATGAAACTTAGGCCTTGTTTATTCACTTTCAAGTAACTTTAACCTTCAGTTTATTCCCATAATAACAATTATTTGTACAATTGTTACTGTGGCAATAAATCGGAAGATAAAGTTAATAGAAAGTGAATAAACCGGCCCTTTTTCCCTCACCTATTTCCCCAAGCTCACAGAGCTTGTCGAGGAAGGGTGTTGGCGGCTGCGACCGACTTATAGATGCTTATTTCTCCTTACATTCGCCTTACAAACGGGGGAAACGCAGAAAATCCAGTTCGAAGGAGCCGGTATAAGCCCGAAACACTTCTTACATAGAACTCATATGCACCGGGAGGGGATTCGAACCCACACCTAATAATTCCCCGCCAAACATCAAGTCAGTTGTCAGCGGACAACTACCAAAAGTAGATTTTACGTAAATGACGTTTATATCGAGGGCAATACGGTTGATAATTTCCCGAAACTTTTAGAATACAAGAATAACAGATTGTAAGGTTATTAGGTTCTGTTTAAGATCAGCTTAGCATGTTAATTATTCGCACGTTTCATATTATTTGAAATGTACTACGTCCCTTCTACGTATGTAACCACATGTAATCTATGTTAGCCTTTGCTGATGTTGTAATCAAGGACACGAAACGATTAAATGATGTGACAATTACTTTTACATATTAAAAATACTGCTTCATAAATCTAACAAATTTTATTTAATACTAATTTAATAATAATACACAAATTATACACTGCCGAATATATTTGTTAATAAAGCATTACTTATGTCTTTATACAATTTGTATAGTATTTGAACTAATAACTTTTTCTTTTACAATACTCAGTCTTTTGACTTGTATTAATTGTATTCGCCTGAGATTATGTATTACGGTCGTTTAACAAAAAACCGGTATTACTCAAATGCTTTTTGGGAAAGGGAACTTGTGGACTTTGTTCTTTGCTTGTTACTTGACGCGCTTAGGTGTGTTATATCTACAGACCGGACATGAGAGAGCGATGGCTGACTGGTCAAGAGCGTACCGCTTTAAATCATCAACATATAGGACGCTGTGTGGGAGTTTCTAATTTTATTTCTGTAAATCGGACGCAATCGCGTGGTGATCTATAAATAAAAGTAAATTTAATGGCGCCCTCTTAAACAGGAACTTAAGAACTAATGTTATGGAAAAAAATTCATAAGCGCAATACTCGTCGGCCTCGCAGTCTACGCAACTGTTTTAAATCCTGCGCAAATACCCACAAAACACGAGTAACCCCCCCAATTGAGTATTATAGATAGTCCATTTATACTGCTCACTCTCGTCCGTACTCTAGTTATAACTACATGTAAGAAATATTTATATTTACTTGGCCGTTCGCTTGTTAAGTAGTTCTAAACACATTTCTGGCCTCCAGACTATATTGTTTGCCGGCACATTTATATAGAACAAACCATAATTTAAATAATTTTGAGATATTACAAACTTATTTGTGATTTTATTTCACAATGTGTCTGTGAAAACATTATATTACTACATGTATAGTCGTGCACAGCTTAAGTGCTACAACTTGACAATTCTGTGGGCCTTGCGTGCAGGAGGTGCATTTTAGGTGCGCATGACTGTACTCTAGTATATCTTGCTTTAAGATAATTAGCAGGTCTCAAATTGCGACATTTCATATATTGTGATTGATTTTTTTACACTGCAACATTTCACATGATTTTTATTCTACATTTTACGCATTTTTTTTTTCATTTATTTATTTTTATTCCTTCAGTTATGTGTATGACATGGATTGTTATATATTCGTCTACCTCTAAAGGGATATCATTTTCCTTTGCGAATGTATTGATATATGGCGCACGTTTCGACTTTTTGGAAAGGAGGAATTTTTAAAATTGATTTGTCGAAATTATTGTTATGTGAAGCGAATTCTTACTTATTTAAATTATTATTAGGAGTGTTATTAGGGAGACATTTTTATCGTCGTAGTATTTCTTAGGTGTGCACGGTCACGGTCGACAATAATTGTATTTGGCCACGTTTCAAATCAAAATTTTGTTTTTGTTACTCCACCGATGTACTTAACTTTGTACGTCGGTGGAAAGATAAGGGTAATTTGTTTGTGTGTTGCAGCCAAACTCGATGGAACCAGCAAACCGCTTCGACACTCCACCACAATGGAAGACTATCTCCAACTTGAAGACGAGTGGACTTCAAGACCCTCCACCAAACCAGGACAGAAGCAAGTAAGTTTTTTTTTTTACGCGTCCACGGGGTATTATTGGACTAGTGTTCATTGTTATAAGCAAATTGCGTCATAATTATATTCTTTCATGGGTATGTATACCTTTTGAAAAATTCTATTTAAGGAATATATTGCATTAGGATATTTGATATTTTCCTGAAAAGGCATGAAAACGATCCTAAATATCGAAAAAAAAATCTGTCGTTACAATGATGATTGCATAACAATGACGAAATTATCGTTATTGTTTTTCTCGAAGTCTTCAATAAAATTACTGGCAACTCTTTGTTGCATTAATTATTGGTTTAGGTGCTTATTTTTTAGTAGTATATATGCGTTCTTGATTTAAGGTATAATTATATCTTCTTAAAAAGTACTCGTATTGTAAGATCTATTGTCGTTGGATAATTTGCTTAATAATAAACATTCTCGGTCTCGGTTCGTCAAGTTATATTTAAATATTGTTTATGAATAAATCTTAAGAAATTGAATCAAAAATATGTTCTAAACGGAGACACTATATGATAAGATGTTGACTATAACAAAATTAATGATTTGGGTTTGGATTTATTTCGCGATTAATTTTTAATATAAATTTTGTGCAAGAAAATTGTAAATGTTCGCACAACTTCTAAAACATTTTCTAATTGACGCTGCTTTGTACGGTTGATAACTTTTCTACCATACAGAAAAATATAGATTAGATGATGTTTTAAAACCTGTGAGAAACAGAACATTTATAATTTTCTGTTTAACACTGAATTATTTAGCTAATAGCAACTAACCAAAAACGAAAAGAGTCATAACTCAATCAAAAATAGCAAGTAAAATAAATTGTGTTTTATTAACGCCTTCTTTGAAACGTTCAATATTACACAAGCAGTTAGGTAAGGTACGTCTAAAAATTGGTTTAATTCCAATTGATATTTTTCTTGTCGGAGTTCTTTAACTTTTGCCGGCGAGATAATTCAGAAATTTCTCAACTAAACTCACGCATTTGCGTATTTTAACGAAAACGGCTGTATTATTGGATGATAACCTTTTTGTTATCATCGTTTCGGAAAATCAATAGGATTTTGGATCTTTCGGAATTTAATGGGCTTCAAGTAGTCAGTACTTTTTACAATCATCCATTACCATCGTAATTTGTTTAGGTACGGTGGGCTGATTTGGAGGAGAGAAAAGAACAAGAGAAGATGAGAGCGATAGGCTTTGTCGTTGGACAAACCAATTGGGAGCGCATGATGGATCCAACTATGGGAGGAAGCGCTCTAACTCAAACAAAATATTTTGAGCGTTCATCTAGATATTACAGAGACTGAGTTTATCTTAACATAGGGTTTAAT
Source organism: Serrognathus titanus (assembly GCA_039766575.1). NCBI lineage: Eukaryota > Metazoa > Arthropoda > Insecta > Coleoptera > Lucanidae > Serrognathus > Serrognathus titanus. The sequence continues at coordinate 8,652,380 of CM077912.1, forward strand.
CAGTTTTCATATTTCTTTTAAAATATTAAATGTTAAATAAGTTTTTTAAGGATTGCAATTTCTTAGAATGAATTCATCATTTCTTATGTCATTAGAGTAATCAATGTTTTGTAGTTCTTAATAATAAATGTTAAAGTTGATGTCTATAAATTTTCTTCATTTCTTGTGTTTTTTTTTCAAACGGAATGCCATCGAATCGAATTGTTAAGGGCGCGTTTACTTACAATGATATCAAATCTTTCCGGTGTTGGCGGGTACTTTTGCAAATTCGCACTGTATAATTTACATTTATTTATATTTATATTTATACAATTCGTATAATTTACAGATTATCCATGGGATTGTTTAGAAATTTGTATCAATTTGTCAATATACAGAGTGATTTTTGAATAGTCCGACAATAAAGTATTGATGAAAGAAGAGACTTCTCACAATATGGGAAAAAATTCAATACAATTTATTGAAAATTTGCCCGAAATGCACGTACACCCATGCACGAAGCGAGAACCAAACGTTTAAATCTTAAATAAACGTTTATGGTGTTGCGCAGTTGCACAGCTGATATTGAATGCGTTGTACAAACGTATTAACTGCTATGAGATTAATTCAAATCAATAACATTTAAGGCCTACAAAATGAAGCACTTTATCGAAACGAACAATAATTTACGATAGGTAATTTATAATAGGGAGAACCGAACTATTATAAAATTGTCGGAATCTTAAACTAAACTAAATAATCAAATAAACGTAGGCTTCACCTTAAATTAACTATTCGCTGTGTCCCTATCAGTAACGTCACGTAAATTTTTAACTAATTATTGGATTCTGTAATCATGGACAAGGAAGTATCGTCGTTTGGAGTACAATATTTTATTAATTATTTCTGTAAAATATATGACAGACATTTTCCCATGTTTTATGGTCTATCCTTTAAAATAAAATTCTCAGTCTATTCAAGTATCACCTATATACAGGGTGACAATTTTAAAAATTGCCACCAGCTACATGTATAGTAAACACTCAAAACCCTGAGCAACTTTTAAAACTGTCACACTATAGAAGAAGCAGATGCAAATACAAGTTGTATTTTTTTGTGTATTTAAGTTCCAATTTTTGACTTTTGATAATAAAAAATTATTTTAAGATGTGTAATGCAGTGGTACGTCTGTAAAGGAAAGAAAACTGGGCAGATAGAAATAATATAATGGTATGTTGTTTGTTCTGAAGAAGTTGTCAACTTATAATGAAATATCGACTTTTAAATGACAATTACAACCTGCAAGATCGATTATAACTACAAATTTTCTAAAACATATGTAATGGGAAAATAATAATAAACGAATAAAGATTCTGGAAATCATTGTAGGAAAAATTAAATTGTTGAAAATTAAAAAATGAAATGCAGCAAATAAATAGTAATAAAGAAGAACGGTGGAAGCGTTGCATATACTCATATAATAAGCAAGAATAAACAAGATTTAAAGATGTATGTAACATCATAGAATTATTTAGCTAAATGTAATTTCAATGTACTGTAATTAGAATTATTTAAAACGTGAAAGGATACTATTTCACGGAACCAAGACACTATGAATGTGCAAAAAAAATGTTGAATATAAACAAATTATTAAGACACGTTTTGAAATTATAGCCTCACGAAATAAATATTTCGGATTTATAAATTAGAATAAAGAAGAAATAATAGCAGATACAATAATGAGAAAAGAATGAAAATGGATCAAACATATACTGGGTGTTTCATTGAAGATGCATCAAACTTGGTTTGCGGGTAAAGAAAAGTTTCTTTGCAAAATTTTCTCTATAATGAATAAATTTAGAGAAAATCAAAGGGAAAACAAAGTCGGATATTTTTAGTATGGATTTTAAATGAGAATGAATGGATTGTAACTCATTCACATACGAAATCGGTTTATTGGTTAATTTCCTCTAGAATGTCGCCCCAGTCGATTCGGCAAAACACATTTAAAACATCATGGTTGTTGGCAATTAATAAAAATAATAAATTAGTCGTTTATTTTCTTTTCTCCATTTAATACGAATTTTTTTAATTGTTAGTTGAAGAATTTTCAGTTCAAACATTCAGTAGTTTGCGCTTATTTAAGAATTTATTATTCACATTCACCGTTTCCTGAAATCGTTCGTTGAAATTTAGCGCCCAAGTACCTGGTTTTACCCAAAACAGCGACGAATAATTGTGTGTGTACAGCAAGAAGAAGGCATTTTTGAACGTTTCTTGTAATGATAATAATGTAATAAAAATAAATGTTTTTATTTATAAGATTCAACAAATTTTATTTGAATAACAATTTGTAATGTGTTAAAAATTATTATTAAATTAAATGAGTTTAAATATCCACGCGATTTCACATCGCTGCTGCATTCGACGTGCGGCAAAGTTGAATACACCGAGCTTTCGGTTGAGGGCAAAATAAAATTTAGTCATAAATTTCTTCGCTGTTTATGGATTTATTACCCCCTGCAGATGTTTGCCATTCATAAATACAATTTAGATCGCCGGTTTTGTTTCACAGTATTTCAAAAAACATCTACTCCAAATTATACAAATTTCAACTTGCTCCGATTAAAATTTTCTCTTAAGATATTTTGTTTGTCAGAAACGTGTCTTTCAAGTTTGATCAAACACCCAGATATAGAAAGAAATAAAGCAAAGAAGCAACAGCTAGACAAGTAGTATAATAACAACCAAACAGAATATAGGAAAATTAGTAAACAGCGAAAGAAAAACCACAGTAGAAAATCACAATGAAATAGAAGGAGAAATCAAAAACAAAGAAAAGAGAGGAAATGGAGGAAATTGTCACATTAAATTATTTATATTAATTCGAGAAAAACACAGGAGATTTGCGGTATATTGCGGAAAGGATATTTTTTATACTTGTTTGTATGCAGAAGGGCGCATTATTAACAATAACGGCGTAAATGATGAATATTTGTTCATACAAAAATTGTTCGGGTGTCGCTGGCATCGAATGGAATGCACAGCTGTGCGTATCGGTCATTACAAATTCCGTCATAAGCATAAATTTTGATACGATGTTAGGGTAGGTCTGATCGGAGCACTTAAACACGCAATTTGGGTACGTAAGTGTCGGGCGCATTGTTTCGCATTCTCGGTACTGTGCAGTGTGTAAGTTTTACCTAAAGAATTTTTAATTTGTTTTTGCGAAATAAATTTTTATTTTTTTGTCATTTATGTAATGAACTTGGGTAAATAAATTATTATAAAATTCGTTTGTTTATACAACGAGAAAAATTATTTCATCATGGCTCACGTATTTACAAACGAAGAATTAATGGACATGGTGCTTTGCTACGGTGAAGCCAGACAAAATGCAGCTGCCGCAGCTCGTTTGTATACCGAAAAACTTCCTGGTAGGGTAGTGTCGACCCCCAGAGCATTTGTGGCAGTAGGATAATGGGGACGGTCTACTGGAAATCTGAAACCTCGTCGTGGGCGAAAAAAGAAGAAGCAATTCTCGACATGGTGACTGAAAATCCTTCCGCAAGCACCCGGGAAATCGCATGTCATTTGCCTGTATGAAATCACGTTGTGTGGCGTACATTACGAGAAACACAGTTGTACCCTTACCATGTGCAGAGAGTGCAGGCAATGATTGCAACGGATTATCCCCTTCGACAGACATTTTGTAATTGGTTGTTGGAACGCCATCTAGAAAATCCAGCTTCTTCAATGAATGTGTTATGCACTGTTGAGGATACCTTTACGGGGAACGGCATATTAAATTTTCGAAATATACATGTGTGGACAATGGAAAATCTACACTTTACGCGACCTACTAACTTCCAACAACGGTTTTTCATAAATTTATAGGCAGGAATTGTTAATAACATGCTCATTGGACCGTACGAATTACCAGCTCATTTATCTGGGGCAGATTATCTTCAATTTTTGCAGAATATTCTTCCAGAACTTTTAGAAGTTATACCGTTAGACATCCGGGAAAACGTGGTTACTATTGGATAGTGCTCCACCTCATTACACCCGTGCTGTACGTGAACATTTACACACTGTGTTTCCGGATCGTTGGATAGGTCGCGGAAGTGCTACACCATGGCCTCCTCGTAGTCCTGATTTAAGTCATATAGACTTTTTTTTATGGGGGTGCCTAAAGCAGAAATAAATACTATTGAGGATTTACGTCAACGAATTCATGACATTGCTATGGAATTACGGAATAATTTTACCCGATTAACTGAAAACTGGCTACATCGAGCAGAATTATGTTTCATAAACGGTGGACAACATTTCGAACATCTTTTGTAATACTCGAAGGTACGTAAAACAGTTAATACGTTTTTATCATTTAAGAAACAGTAATAATAAAATCCATTCATTTCGTATTTTTTCCACGGTTACACATTGCCGACCTTGGCCTTTATTGCATCTATTCAGTCGATTACTTGGGTTAATGCGCTCGAATTTTATTGTTTTATGAACGGTCCCAAGACAAACTGAATTGCATGATCACCGTAAAATGAATCAAGTTTTAAAACAGTTTTGTTGTTACGCAGGTCAGTTTTTCAATTTTTAGCTATATTTTTGAGATTTGCAGATGAATCCATTTTATGCTAAGGAATGTACAGTATTAATAAATGACAGTTGTGTCATAACACGCTGTTAGTGTAGTTTGTATACATTGGAGATGTACCGCAGTCCGGAGTGTAGTTTCAGTGCGATGAGAGGTTTTAAAATAAACTTGTTTTGTTACAAGTACCCTTTTAGATTAAAGTACATACATAATTCAATCACAAACGAGTTTTAATTCCGCGGTCAACGTGATTATAAAAGTTCTTTACCATGTGTTATAGATGTAAACAAAAAGAAAAGAACAAAAGACAATTTATTTTATTAATGGAATCGCATTTTCGAAAAAAATAAATTTATATTGAAATATTTTCCATAAATGCGTGAGGATTGAATCTGCCGCATTTAAATTCTTTTAAATATTTTCTTTGAAATTCTCAAGACATTTATACGATAACCTATTTATTGAAATTATATTAACTGATGATTTTCTTAAGTAATTTTGCAATTATAAAATGTGTAAATTACAAGAAAAATCATCAATTAATATAACGGCTTGTTTTTCATACTCGCACGCACCTTCTAATTCTAATCTGAAGAACCTAGAGCCAAACATTGAATTTTAAGGTTTCAGGCACAATTGAACCAATCTGGAGGACACCGATGCTTTATGAATACATTTGTATTCTGTATTATTTACTTGGTTTATGTAAAAGAAAAGTTGATGTTTGGTGGTTAACGGTTCTTCATTTATATTCAAATGAATGTATCGAATACAAAACAATAAACTAATTAATATATTTAACTATAAAATTTGGTGACATATAAATATTATTTCTCGTGAATGTTTTCATCCTTATTTTCAAAACTTGTATATAAAATCCCGTTTGAATACCTAGGAGCGTCTCCCATTTCCAATATGCGCTTAGCTATTTTTAAGTAGGTTTTTTCTTCGGTATCGCTCTCATCCCCATTAAATTTCGTTTCTTCCGTGTCAACTTCTATTTCGCCCTCGCCCTCAGTTTCGGTCCCTTTACGTTTATCAGCTTCTCGTGGTTGTTTGATGCGGGATGAAAGTACCATCACTTGCGGCGTCGAATGGTTGTCGGTTTGCTCTTGAATACAGTTTTGCAAAATGTTAAGGAAGAACAGGAACGCTAATAAGGTAAGTGCTGTTAAGGCTATGCTATGTTTTCCTCCTCCTTTATTTGATCCAGACCTAATAAAATTATAAATGTTCAAGTTTGAACTTTCCAGGTTTGCACCAATATTTTAAGCAGAACTTAAATTTAAGTGGTATTTAGACCATGACATTATTTGTAGGTTTAACAAAATGTGAGTCACATTGTAATTGATACTTGAAGTTTAAATATCAATCAGAATGTGTTTGACATTATACTGACCATACGTAAATGTCATATTCTAAACACAACTTAAATTTAAGCTCTCCTTAAAGAGTTGGTGCAATCGGGTATAAATATCCATAATTTTGTAATTTTTATTAAAACGAATTACTCTTTAATCGAATTTTCTAGCGCTAAATGTGAGACAGCAAACTGGTTTAAGTTATGGAAGTTTTTGAAAAATCGTAAATGTACTCACGAATGATATTGATGGTAGCCACTTCCCGTTGGTTCCCCATAAATAGTCCTGTCCAAAACAGGTACTTTTGGAGTAACTCCAATATTGTGGATTCCGGCAGATTTAAAAATGTTATTCAAAGCTACTGTCATTTCTAATGCAATGTGTCATATCTTTCTGAAGAATGCATCTTGTGAAGCTTCGTACGTCTTAAACGTTTCAAGCATGATATTTTCCGGTCAGGATTTTCAGGCGTAAATAAACGTTTAGTGCAGTTACAATAATTTAACGTGAACTTTATTCTGCTTTGTTGGATTGCGATTATCTCGTTACTTTCATCCGTTTGCGGTGGTGACCTAGACAGAAATAGGAAAGTGTGGAACATTAGCGGAAAAAAAAAAATTATAATAAAGGTGAGTTGTGTAGTCTTTGTTTATTTATTTTTAATTGTCGCAGAAATAAATCCGTGCGAAAGCAAGTGTACCGTAAAAATACAATTTTCTTTAGGAAACTTAATTTATAAATAATTTTAATAAGTTTTATTTATATGCTTAGGAATTAAAAATAAAGTGGTATGATTTCTCTGACTGTTCGCAATAAAATTGGGTTGTAGTACTTGGCCTAAGAATTTTTTTTTAAGAAAGTAAGTGAGTGAAGTAAGCGATGTTACTTTTATATTTGTAATAAGTTAAGTGCCTTAACTTATTTCTGTGTGTATGTATAATATGTATGTATATCTGATAGTGGAATGTTCCGAATTTTTTTTGAAAATAATTCTTATCAATTAGTAATATTTATGGAGCCATTTTATATGATTTATCGCTTATTCAAATCGGACTAGAGTTATGGCTCGAGGCATTCTCTATGTCACACCAGCCATAAAGCTAAATAGAAATTTCTAGAAGGTTCAAGTACCATTTAGCATCCTCGAATACGGCGGAAAGCTTCGGAAACATGAAAAACAAAAAGAAAAATGACTCGGTGAGAGATGGCACAAAATAAAAAAAATTATGACTTGGTGATAAACGGCGCTAGTGACAATAAAAAAATTGAGTTACTTGATGTTTGTTGGCGCCATTAAGGAAGTAACAAATTGAGCTACTCGGTAACAAATGTTTCCGCCGTTCTGTTTTATTATGAAAGAAGTTGAGTCCGGCAAAAGCGGGATGGTCACCGACGAAATTCTTTCCCAAAGGGGGTCCCGCTTTAAAAAAGTTTAGGAACCATTTCTCTATATAAATAATTATATCATTATCATAGCATGACAAGAAAATTGCTCATCTAAGAATTTACTTCACACGCCCTTCCAAGAATATGAATAAAGGAAGTCCCATGTAATATAATAAGTGAGATGTAAGTACAGTAAAACCTCCCTCTTTTAGCCGGAGATTAATGAATTAATTATTTCTCTATTTATGTAAGTTACATACATTTTTACCTCTATTAGACGGACACGTCTAATACGCGGACAGTTTGTTGATCAAGGTCGTGTCCGCCTAAGCGAGGTTTCACTGTAATTACTTAATTTTCTTAAACATTTTATTTATGTTTATTTTTTTTGCAACGTGCAAGGTTCCAAGCAGTCTGAATATATCGGGAAGACTTTGATTAGTAAGTCCTTGTGGCTGCAATCGACTTACCAGGTGTTTTTTCGTGTTTTTTCTCGCCTCACCAACTGGGGAAACGCAACAAACTCAGTTCGAAGGAGCCGGTATGAATCCGAAACACAATCCCACACATAAGTCCTCTATCTCCAATTTTATGTTTCTACATGTGCTTGTTTTGAACAGATTTTTATGCCTATCTAGATATTTCTATTTATATAAATAAATTCAATAATAAGAATTTATAAGTTATGAATTTTTTTTATAATGGTATACAGCCTGTTTCAATGAAGATGCACCAAACTCGGTATGACGGTAGATATCGTGAAAAGAAATAAAAGTTTTCTATACATTTTTTTTAATCAAATAAATTTTGAGGAAAACGAAGGGAGAGGGGAATCGTGCATTTTTAAAACGTACAATAAATGAGGACGAACTGAATTCTTAACCTGCATTAACCCTCGTTCAAAGAATATTGCTTTATTGCTCCATAAAATGTCACGCCTCAAATGATATGATGAAATACATTCAGTCTTTTCTTATTAACGTTGTACTAAGGAGCGAAGCATAATTTCCGTTAATTTGGTATAGTTTATACTTTTCATTTTTAAGTTTATTAGTGTATGTAAGTGTTTGTGTATGTGTTGGTGTGTTTGCGATGAGCGATTTCACGTTTCGAGAATACGCAGGCATATATGCATTTGTTATACAGGGAATGTCGGGGAAACGTGCGATTGGCAGCACGTCTGTAGGCGGAACGCATTCCTAATCGTGAACGACATCCGCATTATCATACGTTTATCAGGGTAGCTTAGCGACTACGCCGTTTTCGTAATTCGCCTGCTTTCGAATTTGTTTCTACCTCATGTGACCAAGTTCAGTCTGATAGTTAGTTAGTTAATAATTTGACAGACCGACGGAAGCATTAATTCTAGTTACTAATGGTCCCAATTTATTAATTGTACCGATTTTAGTCAACTGTTCAATTACTTAGGCCCGGTTTTTTCATCTCCAATTAACTTTATCTGGCGATTAATTTCCATAGTAACGATTGTGATCACAATTGTTACTATGGGAATAAACCGTCACATAAAGATAATTGGAGGTGAAAAAACCGGGCCTTAGTTGTGTACATCTTATGATGTATACGTTGGATATAGGAATAAATAAAAATCCGTTACATTAATTGTCGTACATTATTAAGACTCGGCAAATTTGACGTAATTACGGTTTGCATAAATGTCAGTGCGACGAAAACGCACGCTAATGCACATTTGTTTTCGTTGGTTGCTTGAATCTTCACCGTCCACGGGTTGTAAGGCCGTATAGACACTTTTATTTAAAGTTCGGTGAATCAGTTAATTTGAAATATAGGTGTGAATAAAAATACGATATTTTTATTTTACTTAATTTATTCACTTAATGCTGCCACATACACAAACTATACCGAGGTGTTCGCGATATCAGAACTTTGCGAATTTTTGCGTGTAATTTTGTAACGATTGTACTGTCTGTACTGTTTGTTACTGTGTAACCGTCTTGTTCGACTATATTGATTGTAACTCTGAATGTAACTCTCTGAAATATTCTCGTGCAGAAGTATTTAAAACATTATCGTACCACAATAATTAGCTGTAAATTGTGGGGATGAAAAACATGTGATTGGCTTTCATTAATAATTAAGGTAGCGATTGGTTGTCCGAGTGGTGGTAATATGGGGTGAGTTTGAGAACACTAGCATTATGTTTCATGGAATTTAAAAATAACAAGAAATCGTCTATCGGAAGTGAAATATTTTCTGTGAATCTATTTTAGTCAACAGGGGTTTAGGCCTTTTAAGAACGGATAAAAACATGACAGGAAGATACTGAGACGTGTGAGAACGATCCGTTCGAAGTGGGTGATTAAGAATTACCGGGTAATTCGGTCCGGCAATCGGCGAATTATTAGAAAACGAAACACCTGACAAAATTTATAAGGAATTTCTAAATGCGTTTCAGCTGCCCATTTGTGACTTAGACTACAACAATAGATAAAATACGCTAAAACAAATTATTTTACAATGTATGCACTACGCTAACATGAGTTTAAAATAATTACATTGCGAGAAAGATATAAAATTGAATATTGGTTTCGTAGCGAAACAACATTCTTTCAAAGTTTTCTTGCGGTCAAGAGCAGAATTAAAAGCCTCTCATAAATTCTTTCGTTTACGATAGATTTATTGCCTTCTTGCAGCCGTGTGCCATTCATAGAGATTTAAATCGCTACAGCATTTCTGAAAACATCGACTCCAATTAATTTCAAGTTGCTCCGATTGTATTGTTCCAAATAATGTCAGAAACGTTTCCCTGAAACACCCTGTATACAATGTTGATAAAAGAATAGTGATTTGCGCTGATATGACATTGTGGTGTGTAAATAACGTATGTACAGTTGAAATAAAAACTCTAGCATGCTTTGAAGTGACAATGAAGGTATGTCTTAGTACTCTTATTTTATTTACAACTGTCAGAAGATAACCTCAATTTTATATCATCGAAAAAATGCAATGTTACTAATTAAAATTTTATTTTTAATTTATAAAAAGGGTTGAAAATGCTCTCCACCCTGTTCAATACATTTTAAAATCTACGTTTTAAACCATTCATGACGTTCTGTAACATGACTGGGTTTGCATTTATTTAACAATCAAGTTAAGACACACGTTAATTTTCCATGGATTGCTGCGAGTTTTTTTTTTTCAACTGTACATACGTTATTACAGTCTTCTCGAATTTTTTAGAAAAGTTACGTCGAAACGTGTATTATATTAAGTATATTGATAGAATACAATAATGTGGCTACATGACATGTAAAGGATATCGAACATTAATTCTCAGTTATCACTAGCATTTCCCAGGAGTGAAAACTTTTGTATGGTATACACTCTGTAATCATAGAGGATTCGTGTACTGCGAAGTGTTTAACTGGGCGAGTGAAATGTATTAAGAGAAGGATATCTTGAAGCCTTACACCAATACTAAGTATGTTGATAGAATCTAATGAGGTACACAAATGATATACAAAGGATATTTATTATTCATTTTCCATTATCACTTGCATTTCCACAAATCGTATTCCAGAAGTGAAGTCTTTATATATATGGTATGCAGTCTGTAAACCTAGAGTCTCGGGTCATATTTTGTGAAACATTTAACTGAGCGATTGTATCTTAACGTGGTAGATGTGCTGTATCGCACAGCCTCGTGACTGTAAATTGAATGCTGTGTACTAGTTAAAGTAAGATAATCTGTACATCTTGAAACCTGTATCCGTTTTAGCTCTGTACCAAATGGAAGTTTTCTTATTGTTGTATTAATTTAATGTTTGAAATGATATATATATCAAGCGGAAATTTACCAAATTAAATTCCAAATTCAACGTAAGAAGTCATATATAATTGTTTTTATTATGACTATCTTCAATTAATCCTACTTCTGAATTTTCATATACTGTACTTTAAAATAAATTCTTACATACGAGTAAAATAAACAAGCAAACAGTTCGTAAATATTTATTTATAAATATAATATATAAAACATTTAACATGTATACATATTTTTTGTGATAATGAGCAAATTTGCGGGTGCATCGAAAATAAATATACCTAACGTGAGAGAGGACGCCGAAGTCGAATTACACTCGCCCATTACACAAAAAATACATTGAACATTCACATTCACTCGGTGCAGATTCACACAGTTTATAGTCAGTTTTATAAATGGTCCTAAACCGTCTTTGCTAAGTGCTAAGGCAACCGGCCGCCACTAAAAACATGAGCTCTAACGAAAATTTGCACCATATCACTAACAAACCTGAGCTACTCATTGATAAAAGACAAAAATAATAACAAAAATTGCAACGTAAAATTTAAAAACATCTAACGGATTTTTAATTAAATAATCTTATTGCATATAAATATAATCAATATATCGACAACAACAGAAACACTGTTCTGTTTTCTATTAAAATTGATCTAATCTTGGATTTGATTCGACTCGAATGCAAATTCAATCTTTCTGTCGTTATCGATATTAAAAAAAAAGAACAAAAAAATAAATACGTGAAATAAATACACTGTGTAATTTAGTCTCTAGTCTTTTGTAATTGAACGTGAATTTGGTCGAAAATTCTTAGGAATTCGAAAATGTGTTTTCTAATATGAACATGAAATTTTAAACTTCATTGCATTGTAAGAACGCTTGGCGACAGTTTTCACCTGATCGTCCTCTTCGTCCTGCTTCGTAGAGTAAATCGAAGCTATTTCCATCTGTCGTCCTTTCTAAAATGAAACTTGTGGCATATCTGAAATAAAAGAACGATATTAAAAAAATATTCTCTTTTATTTTTATTTCTTTCGCAAGCGCTCAATCAAACTGAAATTCAGTGAGATTGGGTCTCTATTTTATTTACTTGCATAATTCTTGATCACGTTGAAATTTTCAGTACCAGAGGCAAGGTAATATAAAGTCTATGAAGAATTGTTGTACGTTTCCAGTGAAAATTTAAACGAAACGTCAAGTAATTCTCAGAAGACCATGAAACGATCTTCTGAGGATGGATTTCCTCATGTATCACAATTAAGGTGGTATTGTGATTTTTTTCTTAAGAATAAGATACTATTACTCACGTTCCCAATTGACAGAAGATGGAACTCTGACCGATATCCGAAGAGCACTCAGTATTTGCGTCGCACATGTATCTTTGCATGCAAGAACTTTCTTCAGACGCCATTGATTTCATGTAACCTTTCAACATGGCAATTCCGGCTACAGCGGCGTCACTAACTGAATCCTTTTTGCCGATGGTACGGGCGGCTATCGATCGATGGGAAAATGATGTCTTCAGAGCATCGAGTAAGTTCATTACGATGTTGATGAACTGAAATCATTTAAGTCTTACATTAAATTAGGCGAGCTGTGCTTCGGGTTGGTGCTTAGTGGAGTGCTTAAAATAACGTACCTCTCCGGCTTGTTTAGCAATCATGTTGATTTGATTTGGATCGCGTGCCCCAACGACCATAGGTAGAACAGCCTCCAGAATACCCTGTGCAAGCCAAGCTACTACTAGTGCTAGTCTAAACTATATATTTACATATTCTTTTGTAATGACTAAATCGTAAATTAAAAACGAAGTCAATGTAATTTGTTAAAAGTGTTAACCTAACGCAAAATAGCATAGATGATAAAGCAAACTAAAAATCAGTAATTGAAAATTGTGTTTTAAACGTCTACATAGGGGTTTACGCAGCAAAATGTTGGAAGGTAGGGTTGGGCTATTGTGAAATTACGTTTTTGGAAATACCTCCGGGATTTAGTAGATCAAAATTGAAACATTTTAGATCTACGCGCGCCATTTCCATTCAGAAGTCTTTAGGGTTGGGGTGTCGAGTATTTTTTTTAGATTGAATTGAAGGAATAAACTAGGTAATTGTCAGTTTGTTATTTGGTTTGAACTCGATTCAGTAACTTATATGCACTAACCATTGCGCCATCGCCATCGTTATTTTAATGTATTTCGTTCTTATGTATATTTCAAGGTAGGACGTAATGGTCATAGTATAGTAATTTCGTCTGTCAAAATTTTGATGATGTAAGAGGGCTGTCTGTATTTTATTTTAGCACTTTCTTTATTAATAGTTAAGGTTTTTCTAAAAGCAAAGCCGATAAAATTAACCTTTCAAATGAAATACGTATGATACCAAAATGAAGCAGAGCGAAATAGTGTATGATTTAGTGGATTTATTTATATACAAATGGGCAAATGTTAATTTGAGTACCTGAAGTGGAGATCCATTGTCAACTTTGTCAATGCCATCTCCACCTCCGGCGCCGCCTCCTAAAATGGCAGTAAGGATCTTAAGTCCTACTGATAGAAGATTCGCCCAAGGAGATGAAGGTGCTACACCAGTATCATCTATACCATCGGATTTATTCGGTCCTGTTGCTGTATCTGGATTGAATATCATACGCATCACCATTCCTAAAAGAATTGTTCTTATTATTTTGCTTTAATTTTTAAATAATAACCAGGGACGTTGCCATGGTTACACAATGCAAGGACCAACGAAAATTCCCATTCATTGCGTAGCCATGGCAAAGCTCTGATAATAACAAATGTTACCTATTAAATTTGTCCATGAGAAACCAGTACTTGTTTCAGGAATCTCATTCGTTTCAATATCATTAAAGTCATCTAAAGCTACTTTTTTTATGGCGTTCGGTTTTTCTGCGAATTTCCTCTCTATTCTCTGTGCGGGTAGTTGTGGTCCTCTTGCTGGTACGAAGCCTCTCTCCGTCTGATGATTTGGGAAGGCCGAAACGCTGATTAGTGAGCTGCTCGCCACCAGGACGAGCAGGGTCCAACCTCTTGCTTGCTTATACATTCTGCAAATGAACCAGGCCAAGTTAATTCCATAATGTGATCTCGTTGTAAACGAGACCGCTTTATGGTAAAGTGTGTTTGTTATAATAACCTGTTAATATACGGCGTGCCTACAATTTACAACGTAACGGTTGAGATGTTTTTGTAACGGTTTACTTGCTTCATATTTCAATGTTTGCATATCCGCTTCTTCGAACTACAGTTCTCGTGGCCGATGTGTTAATTTAACACTAATGAAATCTTCTTAATTGCACGTGATAATTGGAATACCAATGCATATTCATGTAGCGCAATATTAATTTTTATTAGACATTGTAATTCTACTACTATTCAGAGGTACAGTCAGGTGATAAAAAGTAGCCTCCCCCATGAAGTGCGGTAGCACTATGCCGAGCGAGCGGATAATGGAGTGGAAGGAGATTATCATTTTATGGGGGAGACGTCTTTTTATTACCAGGCTGTACCCACTGCACTTGCAGAGCTAGCCCACGACTTGATACTATACATACTGTCAACAAATCCAATAAAATCAACTTTATAATTAACCAATAGTTTGAATCGCGATATCCTGCAATCACTTTTTGACACAAACTCTTGATTATTATTACATCGCATTTGCGAATAACCTTGGACAGGTCGATTTGGTTTGCAGTGGAAGTCTCGAGCTAAGCTTCTGCTGACGAGGCCCCAAATAGGGCCGAAACAGCTTTACAGAGGATGCTCGAGGGATTCATTGCAATCAAAACCGATTTGCAACAAAATCTTGTAATTAACATAATTATGTAGGTTAAAAGACAATGGTCGTTTTTTTTTGTCGGAAAATAATTTAAGTAATTGTGACCTAATTCACCGGGGAAATCAAGAAATGAGTTTTTAGACCGCCTAAGAAGAAAGTAAACGAAGTTATAACAAGAAATGTGTTATTTTTTGTTCTTATGAATGCTGGCAAAACAAATAAATTCAATCTGTATTGTTATTTCGACAATTACCATTGTTTATTGAAATATTTGTTTAAATTTTCACCAATTACAATCGTGTATTGAAGACGGGTAGCAGAATAATATCTAAATAATTTATCAAGCATAGCAAAAGCTCAAATAATACACCATTGCTAATTGCTTTCTGTTAATGAATAAATAGAAATCAGTTTTAATTTGCGGACTTTTAATTGTACGAAATTCAATAACCTTAATAAAAAGAAAGTGTATTTCTAACTAATCAGGCAGAAAAACTCATAATAATAGTATTAATCAAATAGAAAGATTGAACTTCTAATATTTAGAAAATTAATTCATTTCGCTACTGCCCGTAATGTTAAAAAATACTCAGGATTAAAAAGTGTTATCGTTATGACCTCTCTAGTCTGCAACAATCGATTCTCTATATCTAAATTGGTAGATTTATTTTATATTGCGATATATATTTTTTTATTATTTAATTGCTAATGCATTTTGTCACGTTTATGTACTCATATAATATTGGTTATCATTAGAAAAATGAAAGTTTCACATGTTATCTACGGAAAATGCTAAACAGAGATTACCCCCTCGTGTTTACCATTTAACTTATCATTACAAACAAGCAACACAAATGTACTACTTGTAACGTGTGTTATTAACAAAGTTAGTTGAACTGTGAGAAAGAAATATTTCGGTAAACAAAGATAAGTTAACAATGAAATGAAATTGTTACGAATTTTCCCACGTAACTGCAGCTGTTCGAGTCGCACTACATTATGCAGTGTGCTAAACGAAAACGAAGTTACAGTTACATTGGCGTCGTTAAGTACATACGAATAAACAACATATTATTTAGTGACTAGGTTAAGTAGCGGTAACCTGGAAGTAGTACAAGGTCACTCTTGTACCCAATGCCCTATAGTATTTGGAATGCGGATGAGGATTTTTACTTTTATATACCGTCCAGCGATCCGATCGAAACGCCAAAGGGAATTCTCGTGACTGAACTTTAATTTATACAGTTGGAGGGAATTCCGAAAAGACGACGAGTTCGGCTTACTTAAATTTAAGATTGTTGCTGCGCCAATAATTTTCAGTTTGAATAAATTTGTAAGTGCGCTTTTCAGGTCAGCGAGTGTAATTTAGATGTATCTAGAACGGTTCATTTATAATAAATATGTCTTATATTGTGAATACAGGATGTCGGTGGTCGACAACTTTTGTCATATTTAAAATTGTTAATTGTATTAAATGAAATTTCCATTCTTTCCTAATTTTCTAATTCAGTTCTAGTTCCAGCAGTACTTCAGATTGAGATACTGCTGGAAATCATTTGGAATTAGGTTCGTTGCTATTTTAATTTCATCTCTAAGTCTGAGTTGCACAAAAGATTTAAGCCAGGATTACATTAAAGAATAAGTTAGGATGTGACGTACATTATGATGTATTGTATATTGAGTGCCACATTTAAGTTACCCTTTAATTCAATCCTGACTTAACTCTTTTATGCAACCCAGCTTAGAAGTCGCATATACTGGGAGTGAAATCAGATGAGAAATATTAGAATATTTTGACTCGGCTGAAGGCGAATAAGATTTTACCGTAATGATATATTCTTTCCTAATTTTCTAATTCAGTCCTCGTTCCAGCAGCACTTCAGATTAAGATACTGTTAGAAATCATTTGGAATTAGGTTCGTTGGAATTTTAATTTCATCTCTAAGTCTGAGTTGCACAAAAGATTTAAGCCAAGATTAAAATAAAGCTTAAGTTAGAATGTGACATACATAATGGTGTACAACATAATGCACGTCACATTCTAAGTCACCCTGAAATTTAATCCTGGTTTAAATCTTTTGTGCAACCCAACTAAATCGCATATATTGGGAGCAAAATCAGATAAGAAATATTAGAATATTTTGACTCGATTGAAGACGAACAAGATTTTGTAGTAACTTATCAAGTTGTGAGAGAAAAATTTCGGAAATTTTTCGATAACACCTCGTAAAAGTGTTCTTTTAACATTTATTATTTGTTCTAATCTACTAATTACTATAACTGCTACCTTGGTTCGATTAAATGTAGTGTAACAGAAGAATTTTGGACTTTTTAGACAACACCTCGTAAAAGTGATCCTTTATCATAGATTTCAATAAATTATTACAACGAACTAATGAATATTTTACAAAAAAAACTTTCGACTCGATTGAAGATGAATAATAAATGTGATGTTTCATAATTTTTATTGCAGAATTGTTTTCCCATCTCAAAATGGGTAATTATATTTTTTACCAAAATGCGTGTGAAAATTAAAACACAATTTTGATTTTATGATTTCATTACTCTTGTCTATGGGTGGTCTATCTTCTTTATTGTAATGAAAATTAAATTAATTAAAATTAAAGTTTCTATGTCTATGTTTAATGTAGAGGAAATAATTGTTACATATTGTACACGGTATTAGTCTAATTGCGATTCAAGAAATCCTGTAATTATTACAAAAATAAATAAATTGCAGGCTTGTTTACTGAAAACAAAGAAGTACCAATGACTTCGTAAAAGTGTTTCAATTGCATAATTTCTTCTTGGTTTGTAGCAAATTACAAAAGAAAAATAAATGCTTTTGATG
This sequence comes from Serrognathus titanus, assembly GCA_039766575.1. NCBI lineage: Eukaryota > Metazoa > Arthropoda > Insecta > Coleoptera > Lucanidae > Serrognathus > Serrognathus titanus. The sequence goes on from CM077912.1 coordinate 8,670,168, forward strand.
TTACATTTCCCAACAATGAAATGATTTGCCACTTGCCACCGCTAAACACGACACATTACTTTTATTGTTAAAAACCATCAGGTGTATCAGTGTCCTTATAATATCCGCACGGTGACGGAGAAATTACGTTGCGAGAGTATCATCATTACAATGAACTGGTAATACTTAAACGTAAAAAGTAGGACGCCTCGCGTGTGTGACGAAAGTCCTCCGTTTGTTACATTTTTGTAAAAGTTATCGGCGATAATTTAAGTTCTATATAAGATAAAGGAAAGTACTTGTTTCTTTTTCAACGACGCGAGGAGAGCAGCTGGAAAATTCTATTCCATTCGGTTTAATTACGCTAACGGCAGTTATTCCAAGAGAAGCCTAATTTAAAGCACATTAGTTTTGCGTGCTCCAAAATTTGCGGTTCCTTGATTTTTAACCAGCCGAGAACCAAAACGAGGTTTCTTGATGAGCGGCTACATTTAAATTTCGTCTGACAAAGTAGCGTAACGGATTATCTTAGCAGGTAACCGGTCATTCACCGAAATGCAAGAACTCTTTATTATAAATTTTTGCTCAAGGATGAATCGTTCTTGAGGTAACCAGTTTCTTCCTACGCAGTAATATAGACGATAGAAAATAGATCTTTTTAATTTAAAGATTGATATTCGTTTCTGCTAAATTCATTACGTTTGTAAATTTCTCAGCATACCTATGTATAGTTTTATTTTCCAGGAAATCTAGGTTACCTGTAGTCTTAATTTCTAGGTAATCTCGTGCTATCTTCAGATTATTGCAGTAATTGAGATGATTAAATATTTCGTGTAATAGAAATTAATTGTCTCTTCAAATATGTGAAAAAAAATTTCGAAATAATAGTTGGAAGTACTGCATAAATTTGAATGTAAAATTTGGAGTTCTTTTTCATATTAATCCTTGAGGACTTCAAATTTTTGCAAATCCCATAACTCCTAATTACAAAATGGGAAACCTTAAAAGATGTGGTAAATTGCTTCTTTCTGTTTTATACGTTTAAAACGTTTGGTTACCATAATAACCCTTACCAATTTCTCTTCTTGCTAATTTCCCCGAGCAAGAAGCCTGAACCTTCGAAAGTGAACGTCCTTGAAGCGAAAAATCGGATTTTGTTATCGAAATTTCTCGAACCTAGCCTCTTAGCGGTGAGCTTCGTCTTGGGTTGCCTCAAAGATTTCGCGAGAATGAGGTCACATACATAATAGTAGGTCACGTCAAGAGCAATAACCTAAGCCACAGTAATCGTTACGAGCAGACCCTGATTATATTAGCAAAACGCAATTAAAGTAACCTGAATTTCAAAATTTTATTACCTAAATATCTCTGAGAAGGGCGTGCAGAGTTAAAATAATTCTAGGAAAAATTCACTAAATAAATTACAAGAAAAAGAAATATAATACCGATGGTATCGTTAAGTCTTCAGGGAATTTCTTTATTTATTAATTGAATATAATAATTAAGATTTCGAGCTACATAATATTTTTTAAAAAATCTAAAATAACCACCATCGGATAAATTCACGAATAAAGTCGTAAACGTTAAAAAAATTAGAGAAATATTTATCTTACCTGTAAAGTATGTTTTAAAACTAAACACTGTAACACAAGTAAATGATCACCTGAAGAAGTCGCACCGCAAATGGCCCCTACATACCTTGAACTTGTCTTTATATACTATGACCTACTTACCTCTCAGAATTCTAGCATTTGCTTGAAGAAGCCTTCCTTGGTCAGTGGTCTCAAAACTCGGTGATAGTAAATACAGGTAACCATGCAGACAGTCGACGCCAGCACGCGATCCTTTGCGGGCCCGTACGTTTGAGGACGTCCGGCTGAAAGTAATTCGGTTTTCGTCATTTTTGGAAGAGCAATTACGACAATTCGGTTAGACCAATTCGCGCTTATTGTCGACAATGTTTCGCACGTGTTCCAATCGTTATTTCTAGAGCCTGCTTCTTTCTTTGCGTTTATTTAGGTTGTTTACTTTCTTGAGGAGTTATTTTTTTTTTCTTTTTTCGTGCTTATGTGCTCCTTACTCAAATCGTTTCTAACGGAAATGGAATTATTTTTTTTGGTAGAGAAATACGAATAGTATAAACAAATTAATAACTTTGTTTTTCTATGAAATAAATTAGTTTGCTTATTTTAAATCAAATTTATTTCTTATTAATTAATTTTTTCTGTTCTTGAATATTTAATTTAATTGTTGGAGAATGATTATTTATAAAATTTATTTATTTAATATTAGCCATTTATACGGGGTCATTCGCGTTACATGTAACAGTCAGTTAATAACTCAGTAAATACAAGTGCAAATTATATTATTTTCCAAACAGAATGATTTATATTTTTAATTACTGTTGTAAAACAGGTTCTTTTGTGTTTAAGAAATATATGTACATGATGTATATGTATACATCTGTTTAGGGTGGAGCAAAAAAATTAAAAATATACAATTGAATCCTAATACTCTTAGAAAGTTGTGTTTTGATATTAGAAATATCTGTGAAAAATTTGGCATATATTGGACAATATTATCTGCCCTCTACTGATGATCAAATATTTCCTAAATTTCATCCCAGCAACTGCAGTTACAAGATCGAAGAGAAACAAACAATACGAAGATAGAGTTGATTTGTTTAAAAATTATTCGACGCTACTGTTTGACATTTCGGGATGCAAATGCAAAAAATTTTCGATGTGTTCCTGTGGCAAGTTCCTTTGAAAGAACATGAGTTTTTTCTTGATCAAAGGACAGAAAGGAGAATGATGATGGGGGGTATTGATGCCAAAGAAACAAGCAGTATTCGTAAGAGAATGGAAAGAAAACGGAAGGGAAGCTTGGTCAAAAAATCTAATTTTCAAGGAAATAACTTTTACCCTATTGGCCACTAGTGAGAAAGATAGTGATTGCTCCTCAACAGAAATTGAAGATCAGGATAAAGATTACGTAACCAAAATGCATGAGCCTTCACTTTCAATTTCCTGTGCTCATTCTAAGAAAGCTGCCAACCAAAACAGAATTAAACTGCAGAACGTTGCAAGAGTCTGTGACCAATTTGGCGTTTCCGATAGATCCGTCGCTGCTATAGCCACTGCCATTCTGCAGGATTTCGGAATTGTAACACCAGACGATTCTTCCACTGTAATTGGCAGGAGTGAGAAGAGCAAGATGTTTCACTCGAAAATATTTACAAATGGAAGCTCAAGTTGAAACTAATTATACAACTGAACTATATCTGAACGGAAGAATGACAAAACAATTTACCAGGAGAAACTAGGTGAAAAGTTTCATCGCAGGACTATTTCTCTTGTTCAGGAGCCTGGTTCTCTGTATGTGGGAGAACGCTACACCTACTTCGAGTTCGGTTGGAAGTATTCTCAAACGACTGACTGAATTCTGAAGTCTTGAAAACTTGGTAGCAATAGGATGCGATGGAACTGCGCTAAACAAGAACAGCTTAATAAGAAAATTTTTAAAATTTTTTTATCAACTCTTGCCATAAAATCTGGACGGCATGTCTTAGCTTAAGTGAAAAGTATGTCATTGCACTCCTCGATGCTGTATTACAGTAAAGCTAAGACATGTTGTCTAAATTCCATGGCAAGAGTTGATAAAAAATTTAAAAATCATTCGGTAGAAAACAGTATATTTCACGGCACGGTAGAGGGAAGAAGATATCTTTAGAATTAAGAAATATTTTGCACGCAGTTTATCCTAAGTACGACACAACTTTAGGTTTTTATAATTTATAAAAAAATTTCTTTTCATTATATTTGCTCCACCCTAATCTGTATGCGTTTATATTGAAGAAAATGCTTTTAAAATTCAATACCTGATTTGCCGCTCCGGTGGCTGCAAATGAGCTTTCAGGGATAATGCTTTGATATGCATTTCTTAATTTGCGTTTTTAGTTCTTTCAGGTTTTGTGACTGTGATATACAATATCTTTCAGAGCACCCCACAAGAAATAGTCTATAAGCGTTGGATCCGGAGATATGTCAATATGACAACAGTGACAAATGGTTTGCTCGTTACTTCAATGATTTCTGTTATTTTTTATGATGTACTATAAACTCAGTACAATACATGTAATACATTTTTGAATTAACAAGAGATATTGCTTCTAAATACAAATTTAGGAAAGATATTTTTCCGTTTAAAAAGCAAAAGTTGCATATACTTCTTGTTAAAATGGAAGTGAAAAGACATATTTCATATTGTGACTCAATAGAGCTTTTGCTTCGATAAGAAAAATACACTTCTAGACATAATTAAGGGACCACCAAATAAACTTGAAATAACTTTTCCAATTTACAAGTTATTTTAATAGACTTTTCACGTGTCATAAATTGACGTTTATTAAACACAATTCAAATAGTGTCATGAAACAATTAACAATAGCAAGGCATTCTCTGCTAGGAAACGAAAAGACGACAAAAAGGCCTAATTGTTGACACCTTTTTAAGTCATTTAATTAATAAACCGTGCTTCTTGTTTCGAAAATTAGTGAATTTGTTTGCTTTGCTTTGTTTAAGCTTTAATATCTCTAGACGCCATTGTAGACCAGAAGAAGTATCTTCGTGAGGAATATTCACAGAGAAAAGTTGCTAGAATTCTAAATACCAACAAATCTACTGCACCACGGTTCAGAAACACTGGTAATTTCAAAAGAAGGCGCTGACAAGGTGCTAAAAGAAAAACAACACGCAGAGAAGATCGCTTTTTCGAACTTCAGAGTTTAAGAAAGCGGTTTGTAACATCTCGTGAATTAAAAAATGATCTTCGATTAGCCACTGGAAAAGAAATTTCTACCAAAACAGAAGAAGAAGACTAAAAGAAGTCAACTTGTCTGCTAGAAAACCAGCAACCGGTCCAACTCTCACAGCTACGCACAAAAGAAATCGCTTAAACGTTTGTCAAAATCATCAAGGTTGGGACGAGGGGCAGTGAAACTCCGTTTTGTTTTCTGACGAGTCCAGATTCCTTCTAAGCAGGAATGATCGCCGTGCTCTTGTCATACGAAGACCAGGCGAGCGATTTGCACCATGTACCATTCGAGAGTTGGACAAATTTGGTGGGAGGTCTGTAATGGTTTGGGGTGGCATACAATTTAATGGTCGTACAGAATTGGTTTTGATACGAAATGGGTCGCTAATAGCAAGAAGATATAGAAACGAGATTATTGCACCCCATGTTCAACCATTTGCCGAAATTTTCGGCAATGGATTCATTTTTATGCAAGACAATGCCAAACCTCATACAGCTAACATTGTCATAGCTACGTTGAGAGATGCAAATATCCAAAATTTGGAGTGGCCTGCCAAAAGCCCTGATCTCAATCCTATTGAGCATCTCTCGGATCAATTGGGCAACAAAATTAAAAACGCACCAAGACCACCAGTAACACTTGATGAGCTCTCTAACATGCTTGTTCAAAAGTGGGAGCAGATACCTCAAGAAAGTATACGAAACTTAATCTCAAGCATGCCAAGAAGATTGGCAGCGTGTATTGCTGCAAGAGGAGGGCATGCACGCTATTGATAATGTTAGTTTTGTTAACTTGTTACAAAATAGGATATAAGTTCATGAGAAGACCAATGGTATTTTAAAGATTTAAAGTATTTTAAAGTTTGTTAAATTTAATAGCCCTTAAATCAACTAAACTTTAAGGAAACACTTAGATTTATATATTTATTCGTTTCATTAAATTTCGTTATCTTGTTTTAAATTTATTTAAATTTTACTGGTGTCTGAAGCCACCCTGTATAACAAGGGTAGCTTCAAATATTTTTTTAACTATTTTTCCTGAAACTCATTTTGTTAAGAATACAGAGAAATACTCCAGTTTAGAATTCTTTCGTGCTGTTTTCTTCAGAACTGGCTGAGGTATTTTATTTTTAAGAAAATCCCGTAGAGAAATTGCACGGCCAACTTGTAAATCAAGTAAAGTGTACAACATGTTGAGAGACCATTTAAACTACTTTCGCTTTTCATCAAAACGGCAAAACGTATCTCCGGCTTTCCACCTGCTTATTCACCAGTTCAGCATTTGCGTCATAAAAGTTACCGCTAGTTTCCTTTTATAAGCTAGCCGTTTTCATCGTTTGTGTGTGTAAAAGATGCGCACATATCTAGCAATAACGTACTTGTTGAAATAAAATAAACAATCTTATCGATAAGCATAAAATCGTCAGTGAGATTTTATTTCTGTGACATAACGGTTACTTCTGCCCCTAACTGTAAACACATAGCAAGTCTTGGATGAAAATATTAACACATCCATGGCATCGTTTTACCAAGCGAAAATAAATAGAACATGTTAATAATTTCTTATTGCTTGTGTTTGTAACAGTTATTGTACGGGTACATTAAATGAGAAGGTATTTCGTTTGACCTCTTTGTATTTGTTCTTCTAATAATTCATTATGAATAGACTCACGAACGGGAGGACCAAATTAAGTGTAGGTCGTTCGAAACGCAACAGTAAATGCCTAGTTTTTTTCTTTGCACGCGAAATTCTTATTTTGAATGTAGTTAGAGGTATAATTAATATGAATGCTGTTGGATGTAACATTTTTTTACACTCACGCTGCACTTCATCAAATGGGATGATTTATCAAAATAAAAATGATAGACAGATTGATCGAACAGATATTATACTATCTGCTGAGAATGTATGTTATTTAACATAATCAACGCACGTATTATTGAGGTCTCATCTTAAGACTTTTTATCTGTGTATGTAATTATTAATAAATATTAGAATTTTGAAATGTCTATTGAAAACAAAAAAAAATATGTTTAGGACCTTCTCAAACGAATTGAGATAATAGATGCCATGTTTGACGAATTGCTTGTTGATATGGTGAGCTATAACAAAGATATTCGTCTACATTTTGTTACCTGGGATGCACAGGAAAATTTAATGATTTTACGTTTCAAAAGTGCACAAACAAGAAATTCCTCTTAGATTAATAGTGTTAGCTCAGCTGAGAAAAATCTGCAAATGCCTCATCATCAATTCAGTGTGTATCAGAACGGACGAATATTTGGTGTCGAATTTTGAGAGGAAAATATACCGTGAATTACCAATGGAGGAACCAAAACACTGCTGAATTTTAACATGTGATTACAGGCAAGCCAAGAACGATTAGTTATTGACAGACTTGAAGATCGTTGCCTCAGTTTTAACTCTTGGAAACAGCTCGAAGAAGATAGAAGGCCAATTCTTTTGCTTTCTGATAGCTCAACATCGACATCAAATCAGTAGTGGTGCAGATAAGATTTACTTAATACGCAAAAGCAAATGTTTAGTTGTATGTGGATGTCTGAAAATGTTAATCATGCAAAAGGACGTAACCTCCAATTTGTAAAGAAATACTTGAAGCTATGGTCTTTCGGGTGGTAGCAGTTTATATCCCCAGTATTCATACGAGCTGCTCTTCTTGTTATTTACAAGATTTTAGACCATCGTCTTCTGCCACATATTGAGATGCTTCAACAAGATAATGCCCATCCACTGACTGAATTATTTATAAAATTCTCAAGTCGATCTATGTACTTCCATGGCCACTAAGATCTTTTACCTATTGTGGGTTGTGTACAGAAAGGTGACTTCGTTACCACATTCCCCACTGAACTTTGACGATCCTGCGCGATTAAGTACAGATAAGTAGCATGGAATCAAATGCTTTAGGAAGTCTTGTTAAAGTTATACGTCATATAACAACAGGGAAAAAGTTAAAAATTAGTTTTCGTTTCAGCGACAGTGGTCGGCGATTCAAATGGATTTAAATGTCCCAGCTTGGCCCACACTGAGTGGAATTGGTCACGTTCGTCCGTCATAATTATATCGACCAAGTACACCAAGTCGTCCAGGACAGACCCTGCAGAACCGTCTCCATTAGCCTTTTTAAAGGTTGCAGGGGCATTACATAGCCCGAATTGCATCACCTAAATTGCCAAGGATCCATACCGAGGGAAAACGTTGTCTTTTCTCGATGTTCGAGCGCTAGTTCCATTTGCCAATATCCGCTCTTCATGTCCAAGGTCGAGAAGAACCCACCAGGGTGTCTAACGTTTCATCTATCCATGGCAGACGATAGCTGTCCTTCTTGGTGACGTTGTTAAACAACCAATAGTCTAGGCAAAATCGTGTAAACGTGTCCTTCTTCTTTACAAGCACTACCAGTGACTCCCGTGGATTGCTTGATGGTTTAATTACTTTGCCTTTTTACATCTCCGTTTTCTCACGTTTATGACATTGGAAGGCGCCGTTCAGGCTTGCGTTGGTGATGACATCGGTTCTGCTGGGTGATACGATATCTTTGGCGAGAACAACTTGAGCGACCACGTCTTCTCTTTGATATAGAATCAACGTCTCGTTGTTGAATGTCATGACGCCACGCTTCAGATCCAATTGAATGCCGTGGCCGCATATGACGTCCATTCCCAAAATCACCTCGTCCTCTATTTCTGCTACCAATGCACGGAAGTCGATTCAATAGTAATGGTCACCTCTATTTTACCATGGACAGTTACTGATATCCCGGTTGCTGTCCTAAGTCTCCACTTAGTTGGTTCGAAGCGTTCTTACGACAATTGCAATTACTTATTACGAAGTAATTTCTAGTAATATTTAGCAGTGTAACTTACGCTTACGTTTAATTTATTCAAAGCGAAATTTGAAAGAAAACTGTTTGCGTTAGCGCCATTATACATTTCAGTTTTTATTTTTATGTATTAAATAATTACAATGTCTTTTTTGTTATATTAGTTTGCACGAATTGTTGTTGCGATTCAAAGTCGTTGCTCCGAAGTACATCATTTAAAAATAAGAAAACCAGAAGTATACCCATCTCTTTAATAAGTGATTACACAAATAGTTCAATAAGTACGAAATATCTTTATCCTGTTAATAAAAAAAATCATAGCTTATTCTTCCATGTAAATAAAAAGTTTTATTGCGTTTCAAAGTGACTCCGCCGGAGTCCGCTGTTTTGAGGCAGGTCAGTTTCTCATTTTTTAATCAGATCGTTCAGATTTGGAAAATCAATTTCTAATATAATGAGTTCTAATTAAAGGTTGAGAAATACCCTGTATTCAGCAAATTTGTTGATGTCTGGATTTCGTAATGATCCAACACCCGAACCAACTCATTGGACAGCTAATGCTTTTTCTAATAAATAAAGTCTTCTCAAGGAATCCTCCTTTGTCTGCCAACGGAAGAAAAGAGTTTAAAAAATATCTTATCAAATAAAATGCAAGGTCGTCTGACTTTACGCGATAAACCTCCAAAATCCAAAATATCTAGTTTAATCTTCATGCTATTTATATTTTTAGTACAAGATATTTTCATAAATTATAATTTTGATACGTTCTCGATCAATGATGATGACTTTAAATTAAAAGCGCTCCATGTTTTCTAGTATTTTTTTGCCATTTATAATATAAAATCCTCGTTTTTTATTAACGAATTTACTTATCTGCGTGTAGATAAAAATTTGTGAGTACGTTTAACTAGTTAGCAATTAACATTTATTTCACGGTTTGAAGGATACGGCAACAGACTTCATTTACGAAAAGAACTGAATATGGTTAATTTAATTACTAGAAACTAGTTCTACGAAATAGATCAACGTTTTCTAATAAATAAGAAATATTTTATGTAAATATCATTTCGTCCACTGAGCTAATTCTGTTTATGATTTTATAACAGTTACATAAATTAGTTCTATGAATATGTATACATTTCTTAGTTTGAGAGGTGAAACTACTTCTCTAGTTTTTTCGAATATGTTAAATAAAGAACTGCGGTACGAATTTCAACAATTCAATGCAAAAATACTTGATGGCTACTCTTATTTTCGGCTTCAGTAGAAGTATTAAAATCGTATCTCTTTCCTTATAACTAAAAAACTGACTTCTGTTCACTTGCTTTCAATTTATAGTTAGTCTTCTAATACTTGGTATAATTATACTTAAATTTCATACCTTCATTTCCTTAAATGGATAAGTTAATGTTGTAGAATTTCTTTTTAACTCAACCTTAGCAAACACAATGTGATAAGGAGACGTTTATACTATTGTCTTTCCACATGGTTATTTGTAATTATGCTCGCATTGTTCTATGATATTCAATGGGTTATTTTATACTGTGATTTCTTAAACCTTGTTTTAAGAGCTAAAGAAACGTGTACTAGAACTCATAAACAATATTAACAACGAAGTGAGAAGTTATGAACTTGTACGCGCAGAAGAAAATAGTTTCATTTCTATTAAATTTCGTATGGTATTTATACAAATATTTCAATAATTATTAGAAAATATAAATTATAAAACATAGAAAGGACAAGCACACTTTTTAAATTAAGTACTTATTGATTAGTAAAAATATTTTAATTGCTGGACAGTTGCTGGTGAGTCCAATTGTCACGTGGCAGTCTAAAAATTAAAATAATTAAAAGTACGTTCTGATAGAAAAAGATTATAGTGGAGTGTACCTTTGTTTTGCGAGGGTCTATTACATCCATCTGAAAATAAAATGTATACTTTAGAACTGATTAGTTTTAAGTATACAAAAAATTAGGAGTATTTTTATACTCAAGTGATACATAAACATAACTGTTGTCGAAAGTAAAGAGTGGACCTTTCTCTGATAACTTGAATGATTAAAAAAACGTGTTGTAGTATATGGGTGTCCCCATATTAATCAATTAATCTTATCTTTACAGTTTTGAACGAAAGTCAAGAAGTAATAGTTTAAAATAGTTCTAAAAAAAAGTTTACTAACCATATCCAAACTTGCCACACTGCCGTTCACGTCAAAGTAAGTGCGCCTTAAATCATCAACTTTTACATAGGTGCGACTGGTCTGATAATGAGAGTTCGTCAAAGCTTGCTTGTACTTGAAATAAAAATATACGGCGACTCCAAACATTGTGGCTCCAAAGGTCAGCAAAAAACTGCAAATGAATACCCCCGCTATCAGTGTGTAATCGTACATCGTGGTTGTCTTCTTCCTTTTCACGCACAGATTTAGTAAACCTGCACTACCATCACAACATACTTATCGTTTATTGGTGGCAGAGATATAAATAATTTTATCTTTCAAAACGTACTTTATCGATTCCTATCAGCGATTGAAAAACTATAATACGCAGTTAAATAAATTATGAATCACTATCTGCGTTTATTTTAGAGTCGTCGATTTAGATCACTTCCAGGAAAACAATGTGCTATATTCATTGATAGGATTTCCGTCAAAAATTGACATAAAAGGGAATTCATATGTGAACACAGATAACGCAGTTTTTTCTCAGAAAAAATAAATTATGTGATATAGTTTTTATTTGCGAATGACTAACTACAATAGCGTTGGTTAGAAGTAGTGACATGGATAATAAGATTCGCCAAAACGAAATGTGTCATCGGGTATGTGGCCCTGGTGGTCGAGTTTTAAAATTTGACATCTCACTGAACCTGCAAATTTCTCGTTGGATCACAACATAAACAGAAGCTCCTCTTTTTGGGAAGAAGCACTTCAACGTTCTATCCAAACCCGATATATCCATCTTCACTGATGGATCTAAGACTTTGGAAGGAACAGGCGCAGGAATTTTCTCCGAAGACCTGGACCTTCACATGAACATAGCACTTGGCCAAATGACAACTGTTTTTCAAGCAGAGCTAGTTGCCATTATAGAAGGTGCAAGCTCAATTCTGGATAGGAGGTGTCCAGAATAAAATCGTTAGGATAGCTAGCGATAGTAGGGCGGCACTCTTGGCTCTAAATAGCAACAAAATATCCTCAGGATTAACACTCCAATGTCACGGCACACTAGAACAAGTCGCCAAATACAATACCCTGCAACTCATTTGGGTTAAAGGACAAGCTGGAACATTTAGCAACGAGCCGGCAGACGAACTGCCTAGAGAGGGCACGGGGCAGTCCTTTTGGGGCCCCGAACTAGCCTTAGCACCGTCATCAAGTCTATTTTGCCTTACTGAAACAAAGATCCCGGGACCGACATATTGACAGATGAATAAATCTAGACAAGTGTCACCAAGCAGAAAAGGCTATAATGGCCTCCTCGCTCAAACTGACACGATTGTGCATGCAACTACTACTACTACGTTTACTCGTACTTTCAGGACATTGTAAACTAAACAAACATATGCATCGCATTGGTCTAGCAGACAGTCCAATCTGTAGAGGCTGCAACTTAGAGGAAGAAACAGCTGAGCATATCCTGAGGTCCCGTGTTGGGGGAGTTCTGGCCTGACATGGCTGGAATTCGGAGTGCCCCTCTGTCGGACGTTCTTGGCTTCATCGAAAGGGTGGGATGGCTCGAAGAAAGCTGACAGTCAAACACTGCTGAACCTGGGTACAATGAGCCCAATTCTTATTCACCCCCTCACCAAATCCAGAATCCAGAAACAGTAACTTAAAATCATGAGTAATTCATGACCACATTGAAACTTATAAATAATAGTTATAAGTTATAAAAGTTAAAAAGAACGCAAATAACTTAACTGACCTCCTAAATTGCGTTACTCAAACGCTGTTAATGCACTAAAACGTGCATGAGTAATTCAGTGACGTGACCCAGATTTTTGGACCCGCAGTGTATACAAAAAACTGCGTCATTAAGCAGTCAAGATGGTTCTAAATATTTAAATAATCGAAATTTATCGTTATGTGACTAAAACAATAACAGTCACTGATTAAGATATTCACGTCTCGGCATTGACAAATTTTGTTGCTTCTTGTATCCGAAGAAATTATGTTTTCCTTGACCAGGCTATTAAAACATTTTCTTTATACAATTATACTTTTTTTGGAGTGTGTCCTTTTTTATTTACTCTACAATAATATGAACCAAAGGATTTCTTTCACAGAATATCAAATTTCCGTTGGATTATTGAACATGTTAATTATCTTGAAAATAATTTATTTTTCAAATTAATTTAAATATCATAAAATTCAATTCATTTATTACTAAATTTATAATATAAACGTATATTAGAGAGAGACCTTATGGTAAAATTAATTGCAAATTAACAAATTAACAATAAATAAATAAGGCACGTTGTTGTCAGTAATATACGTAAGTGAGTTAATCATCAGTTACGGTGTCGACATCTATGAGTAGTTCGTGATCCTGCGTGGAATCCGCGGCGTTATCAACTGCTTTACCACCTTCCTTGGAGTGCCTCCACTTCATCCGGCGGTTCTGAAACCACACCTTCACTTGTGCGTCCGTCAGGCCTAAGGTGGCTGCAAGCTGACGTCTGTCTGGTTTCGTTATGTACTTTTGCAGTTGAAATCGTCTTTCAAGTCCTTTTCTTTGTAGGTTGCTGAACACAGCACGCGACCACGACCTTTTTCTCTTGCCGTTGCCTGACGTCGGGTTAAGGATCGGCGTATTGTTTGTGGGCGAAGGAGGAAGTGGTATTCTTACACCTGAAATATAATTCTTATTATATTGCAGTCAAAAACTTTTTTGCTCGTGCATTGTTTTCAAAGAGGTATAAAAATCCAAAGAATTTAAATAATTCTTTAACTTTCCCAGGAATTGGTTTTTCTTTTCTGCATAATTATGCATTATACAGAAAGTATCCAAAAAATTTAGTCTTAGTTAATCTAGTATAACGAGTCATTAGGAAAGTTGTTTTAATTTTGTACTGGGTTTACCAAAAATTGTAAATGCCAAATATTTCGATATTACTTCAGTTGACAAAACGTCGCTTCATGAATAACTTAATTCGCGAGAAAAATTTGCATCTCACTAAAATTAGGCTACAAAAATAAATCGAATGATATAGATTATTATTGGCTAGTATGTTATTAGGAATATAAAAGCAAATAGTGAGCTGTAGTAATTCACACAAACAATTTAAAGAACAAAACAAACTTTTTAATCGTTTCAATATACAAGACTGACTAAAGATATCTAAAAAGTCAAACGAAATATACACTGCGTGAAATTGTGCCTGGATTGTTGACATTAGTCGGCTATGTTTTATTTGTCGTTAAAACAAAATTTAAGTTCACATTTATAAATGTTCGGCGATATTAGCAACGCTGTTTTTCAGGCTTCATAAAATATTACATGTTTTTGTGGCGTTTATTTTTACTTATTAAAAACTCGAAACGTGTTTTAATGTTATCCTCTCACATTCTGCTTTTTGAACTATCGAAGTTAGGATTCTCTTTTATCCACGCTATCTTTCCATCTCTAGCGTTTCATCCAAAGTCTTTTTTGGTCTTTCTTTTTTTCTTCAATCTACCGGTCCCAAGTATTTATGTATTACTTGTTTGTTCACTCTAAGTACGAGAGTAAAGCTAAATTTAATAATAAGAAAATCTAGTAGGTCGTCAAAAACAAAACGTACAGTACTATTTAGAGCAACTCTTTATCTGTCAATTTGAAGTTAATTTTTGAAGTACGCTAGAACCCAAGTTAATAATTTTTTAAAGTGATATATGGGTGGACACCAAATTTTTTCCAAAATAGTGACAGATGACTAGTAAAGGCATTCAAGCTAGATGGACAAAAAACAGTTACAGCTAAATGGTACACTGAAAATATTTGCCTGAAATGTTCAGTAGAGTAGACAAGGGAGTTATGCTGCACTCTGATAATGCAAAAAAATATAAAAGTAATAGAAAATCCGCCGTATTCACCTGATTTAGCAATGTGCGACTTTTGGCTATTCTTTGGGCTTAAAAGGAATTAGTGGGTAGAAGGTTTTCGTCAGAAGAGATTGATGCCGCAATTCATGCTTATTTTGAAGGTATTCTGAAAGATGATTGGTTGGGAGCTTTTGAACAGTGGAAAGAAAGACTGGTCAAGTGTATCATTGCTGAAGGGCATATTTAAAAAAAAATCTTAGAAAACATTAACCGTGTTTTTTATTTTCAATAAATTCAGCTTGACTCTCATATGTCCCTTTCTTCGGTTTTCTCAATATTGATTCTTGATCCAATTCTTTCCTTACGATTTCATTTGTTATCGTATTCCGCGCTCTATTTAATTAGCTATTTTCATCTATGTCTCCTATTTTATTTGTGTTTTGCCACCTTCAGTCATTTTGCTTTTGAAGCGTTCATAAGCATCCTTCTTTCATTAAATTTTTCCATTTTTTGTGAGAGTCTTTGCTGCGGTCTCAATCTGTCCGTCCACAAGTCAGTGTCTTAATGCTTTTATTATGTGTGTTGTTAGATTCTGTAAACTTTTCCTTGTTGATGTTCTATCCTTTACATCGAATGCAGCTCTTATTATATATATATTAAAATCAATTCACCAAACTCTTGTTTTTCTCTTCTGTCGAGGCCTTCACTATAAGTATATTAATAATTTAAGTCGCAGTCGATTTTTGACCTATTCTTCTGCTGAAGAAGTCCCAAACAGGGCCGAAACAACTGTCCAGAAGATGCTTTTATAATATACGGGTGAATTAATAACACCATTCATATATTAGCCCATCTAGTTCCCCCCCTTACTTATGGAGGAATCCATTCAATCTAAACTGACTCGCAGCAAATTTTTATAAGTATACTACTGATGGTTTGATTGGTCTAGATCCAGGTATCTCTTTTTATCTTCTATTTTTGTTCTTCGGCTTTCCTTCTATTCTTCAAGTGTATATTTTAAAATATTCCTTCATATATGTGTGTATGTTGGCACTTTCTTACAAGCCTACACACATAAAATTCTGGAGTTAATTCTAACAACTCCTTTTCGGTGTTCCCTCGCGTCCATAGGTTTATAATGTTAAAATAAACGGAGTTAGGACGTTTCACTTTAACAAGTAATATTGTTATCTTCAAATGTGGCATTTCAATTCTTTCAATTGTTATTTCTATCTTTTGAGGTGTTAATACTATCCAGGAAAAGAGAGAGATGTAACTTCTGAGGTAGTTGTTTGTATCCCTAAAGTAATTAGTAATATCCAGAATGTCTCAAGCTTTTCTATCATTAAAGGAGTTGGTATTATCCAGAAAATGAAGGAATCTTTACTGTTGGGGCAGTCACTTGTTTCTTATTGTATATTTTAACTACTCCAAAGACAGAAATGCATTTTTTTTAATATTGCACGTTTTATCCCTTGTTCTTTTGTGTGGAAATAGTTGAATTCCTTGTTGCACTAGAATATTAAGCTTATCTAGAGGAAGTGAAATAAAAAAGTTCATAAGGCCTTGCCAATATTCTCCGGTAAATAAAGCATATGTAATCTATGGTGTTATTATTATTAGATCACTATCTTAGCTACTTATTGTTGCTAGGATATTTAATGCGCAAATAAAAATCCATTCTAAAGCTAGCATTCGTTGTAGTTAGAAGGCATATACTTGTCATAACTTGTAATGAGAAAGTCAATCATTCCTTCCCTCGTTCATCAGAATTTACCAGCAGACGAAAAATAAAGATGTGTGAACTAACACCTCTAGGATAATATTTTGGATTAAATGTGGTGATGACTTTCACCAATACAGATGGAATACTTTACTATTTAGTGAATCTTATCTCTTACTTATTGAATTAACGAATTATGGATAATATGTTTACCGTAATGTTAAACAGGAGTTGAGCTTATCCTTGTTGGAATAAAATTACATATTTCACACTTATTTTTAGACGCATCTTAATCGAGGAAAGATAGTGACAGTAAATTTGTTAAGCATTGCAATTTTTCAAGTAACACTGGCTAATATTTTGCGTAAAAATGTAGACCGACATTGTTACGTCAGTTTCAATCATAAATGGACAAAAAATATTATACGTATGATGAAAAAATAGTCGCAATGCCTGCTTATTTAGAAAGACAAAATAAAATGAAATCAGATATTAAAAACTTGAATCCGGTAGACATTTTCGGGAAGTTTTTTGACAGGGAGGTAATATTGCATATAGTGCAAGAAACGATTCGTTACGTTGGCTAGAAAAACATTCACGAATTTGTCATTTCTGAAGATGACACAAAAATCTTCATTGGCATCTTATTATTGAGTGGCTACCATCAGCTTCCAAGAGAAAGGCTTTATTGGTCGTTAGATAAAGATCTTTCAGTTCCAATTGTTTCTCAATGTATGTCCAAAAACAGATACGCTGAAATAAAAAAGTTTCTTCACCTCGCTAATAACGACACCATTGACAAAACAGATAAAATGTATAAATTGCTCTCAATTATGAATATGTTGAATGAACGATTTCGTCAATGGGGCCTTTTTCATGAAAAACTGTCGATGAGGCAATGATAAAATATTTTGGACATCATTCAGTCAAACAGTTCATAAAAGGAAAACCAGTGCATTTTGGCTACAAGGATATTGTTAAAAATTTGATACCTACTGTGGTGTCAAACAAACTGCTTTGCCACTGGGATCAAAAGTAGTCCTAGATTGTTTCTGTACCTTCAGATCACATTGTCTTTTTTGATCATTATTTTACTAGTTATAATCTGTTGGTAGCTTTGAAGCAAGGGGTACAAACGGATTCGACAAAACCGAACAAGGCAGAAAGAAATGCTGAAACGGAAAAGAGGAGATTTTTAATATTCTTTTGATAAAAATTCTTCAATTCTTATTGGACAGACAATAACGCAGTGACATGCCAGAAATTACGACACCATTCATTCTCTTGAAAAAGTGAAACGTTGGTCGAAGGAAAAACAGGAGAAAATAGATGTTCCACAACTCATGTTTTTATTTCATATAACGCAGCAATGGGTGGAGTTGATCTCTTTGATCAATCAGTAAATAATTTCCATTCAAGAAAAGAAATGGTGGTGGCCTCTCTTTACACGTAAGCTGAATGCTACCGTTGGAAACTTCACGTTATGGCCTCTAAAAATAAGGAGGATACAATGGACTTGTTAAAATTTACTAGGTCCATAAGCCAACACTATTTGCGTTGTTTTAGGGAATCAAAATCTTCTAAAAGTAAACCATCGGGTTCAGTACCTCGAAGTGTGATGAGATGAAAGAGGCCATTTCCCAAAAAAAAAAAGCAAAACCAGTTACGCTGTCCTGTGTGTCACCAGAGAGTAAGATAGATTTGTAGAAAATGTAACGTCACTTTATGCATTGAAAGAGAGTGCTTGTTACTTTTCATGAATAATAATAATAATTGTTTATTGAGCTTAATAGCTTTTTTTGTAAAGTATCCTAAATATAATTTTATTTTTACTCAGGATGTTCTATTTGAATGTTTTTCTGAACATTTTGTGGAAAAAAACAGTTTGATTAAAAAAAATCGTGGACAAAAATGGGTTAATTCATCAAATCTAATTTCAATTTATCTTCCTGAGATACCTTCCCCTTGCTTTTTTTTTAAAACTTCTACTTCCTCTAATTAAATTTTCTATTTATTCCGATTATCTTATTTGTTCATAATTAATAAATCATCTTCCATCTCCTTTTTAAATTTCTTTTATTTCTAATCTTTAATCTCAACAATACTAAATGAATAAAAAATTACATTTGAATTCGAAATATCAATCAATATGTATCTATTCTAATACAATAACATCAATGTGCATAGAGAATAAATTTAAAAAATTCCGTCCATTGTTAATATTTTCGAAGCAGAAAAAAAAACCGACGCAATAAATAACTCAGGATAAAAAAAAACAGAAGATATAAACACCACATTTATTATCTAATAAAAAAATATTTAAGGTTTTTTCGTAATAAATATTAAATTATCGCGCATAATATCATCAAAGCACATTTTTCTGTTTATAAAATTTTCGACGGCAGCCTTTTTTATATAAATCTAATAAATTTATATATAAACAATACAAGCAGATAAGCATATGAATACATCAACATATGCATATGGCTCGCGCATGAAACTTAGCAGACCTCGTCCTGATTGTTTATTGGTGTAAAAGACTCCTGACAACCGAATACATCCTGTGCAAGATAATTTAGAACATCGATAACATAAAAGTCGCACTCGTACCCTGTTTTCTATCAAATAACCAATTTGACAGTTTACAATGTTTTTTACATGACAATTTATTTAAGTCGTCCTTCTCGGTGATTTATACCGGCTGCATTATAAAATGTGTTTTACAACCATTAATACATGTTCTGTTACTCGAACCTTACCTGAAATATGTTAAACAAACCTACAGTATTTCTTTTTTTGGTAAAAGTTGACAAAAAGGACATAGTAAAATAAATATCCCGACAGTATTTAAAATATTTAATAATGCGAGACTGTGAAAACAAAAACATTAATGAAAGAATAAATCATTTAAGTTACACAATTTCCTTAATAATACAAACATAATAAATTTAAATTGTGATCACAATAAGAAATGAATTAATATTGGATATTTGTAGATCAAATTACAATTAGATACGGTACACTTGGAAATGATGTTTCAAACAGTTTATTAAGGATTACGAAACGCAATCTGTTGATGACATCTAACATCTTATAAGTTTTAAATCAATTTGAAATGTTCTATGCCAACCAAACATAACTCAAAACAAAGAGATAATAATCGAATATCCTCATTTCTATAGTCCTTAATTCTTAACATAAGTTAATTATAAACTTATACGATTTGTTTCTGCGACTTGAACGTGACATGAACTCTGACAAGTAGACGTATACGTGCCTATGACATAAAATTATCTTATAAGATCTTATAAGGTCACTTTGGTTCTTATTTTCCCTATACCTTTACGGCTTTATGAAGAAACTATAAATTGGATCAACAAAAAAATTTAACATAAAAAATCACTTCTATTATGTCAGTCTGTAGTTTGTTTCTACGACTATAATGTAGCAAAAAGCTAAAATTATTTTGATTGAAACATTTCTTCCTGAATCAATTCTATTATTTGTTAATAGCGTCTATAAACTTGAATAATGATTTTCGAATAAAAATAAAATTAATCTTCGTGCTACAGGCTAGGTCTTGTGGTGCTAAGTAAATATTTAACACAAAAAATATCCAATTTTACTACCAGACATTCGTAATGTCTGAATTTTGCCCTCCCGATCGCGTCATTATTTGCAGCGTGCTTAAAATACTTGGCAGAAAGTGGGTATGCTAATATTTATGTTGGTAATTTCGTTAAAATCATCAACCCGATTTTTTCTCTAATTTATATACATAAAGGAATCACCAGTTCGATCTCGGCTGTCTTACAGGTGTTGTTTTTCAAGTGCAGAAGTTGCGTAGGTCTCTAAAGAAGCCCAGATTTGCGAAAAACTAGACTGTGAATATTACTAAAGCGATGAAGCTTTTATCCCATCTATACATAACGTTTGTTTCAGTGAAACTTGAAAAACCGCAAAAATGAGACAGGCTATACATATTACAATATGAAAGATATAAAACGAAACGATTCGCTTGATCACTATGGAACCTATATATACACTTGGCTGTATGTTTTAGTCACAGGGGGGCTTAAGCTAAAAGTACGCGAAATATGCGCGTACGTTTTCAACTTAAAATGAAACATATGGTATACTGAGTGTGAACGTTCGAGCCTAGCCTTCGATCCTTTTAGTGATTTTCAGTTTTCCAATTTAATTTGAACTAATATCTTGCACTGAGGAAATCTAAAACTGATTCTTATGATAAAAGTTAACAATCCCTAATATGTGAAGTTAAAGTAGAACGACAATGTCCGTGCAATTCAAATCAATAGAAAATGCTCTTGATAATGGATGAAATGAAAGAATATGAACATATGCAGGAGTTTAAATTTAAAAGAGAAGAAAAAGCATGTGAATGACACAATAATAGTAAAGATTTATTACGTTTAAGAAAAAATAATATTACGGTTTGAAAAATATCTATTTATGATTTTAAATAAGAATGACATTATGAATTTTAAACAGAAAGTTTTCGTAAAGCTGTAAAATGTGGGCTTAATTGGTTTAGATTTATGTGTCTTAAACCGATGATGAGCCCGAAATTTTATGTATTTTGTAAACTAAACAACTTTAATACTGGTAATATAAACAGTTTCAGACACTTTAGTTTACAACAGTTAGGTTTAAGTATTTCAGTTTGTATATACAAGCTTGTTAAGTGTTTATAAAACGTTAATAGACATGTATCTATATTGAGAACATTTGGTTTTATTTGCTACACAACTACCACATTTTCTTCATTTGAAAAAACAATCCATTCTTTCGCGTTTTATGTATTGGCTCTTACTCATACGCAATAAAAATCGTATTTATACCGATTGCCGAATCCGCTTCGCTCACAAATTATCTGCGAAGTGTTTGTTATAAACATCTTGATTAATTTTATCGATAACAATAATTTGTCTCTCATTAAAATGTGCTTCGCTTTAAATACAAAGAAAACATACAAAAAATCGTCACATAATTTAGCAGAATTGTTGTAACAATAATTCTGTGCTAACGTACACAAAGAAATAATAATGTATTCGGATATTAAGTTTGGGGATATTAAACAAATGCAAAAGCTAATGTTTTGTATAAACGATTTTCTTTTTTGTTTCGTTGATACATAGCTTCCGTTGAAACCGGGAGAGCATAAACAGATATATTCAAATTTATTACTAAATAACGGAATTCGATTTAAATGTACACAACATTTTTCTGTTAATAAAAACTGTTGAGAGTACGCGTTTCCGCAATCATTATTTAATTACTAGTTTTTAGATGATATTTTCAGTAAGCTGCTGTATATAATATCGAAACGTCACATTTTATGTTAACAGGAAGCATATGCATATAAATGACATGACCAGAAAAGCATCAATAGCGAAAAAATTCTTCATTTAATAAGGTTCAAGATTTAATTTTTCCGATTAAAATTCCAAAGGCAATATACTAATAATTTATACTGCAGTCGACAGCAATAAAATTAAAATTAAATGCAAATCTCCTGACTAAATAAATTATAGCCGCATGTGGTTTTTTTTTTATAAAAAATCAATATAATTGCCTCAACTTTAAAAAAGCTCAATTTCGTATAAACATGTATTTATTATAAAGTTGCTATAAAATAAATTAATGGTTTCCATGTTTGTTTTTTGTACATAAGTTTTTGTTTCTTAAAAATACGAGTCGTGTTGATTCCTTTTAACTTTTTCCTAAATAAACAGATAATCAATATTCTTAATCGTTAGCATCTTGTTTGATATTAATTTTCAAATTTACTTTACAAGGTTAAAATAATATGTGCTTTCCCGTCTGGTATGTTGCTCTCATTTTTTCGCATGTTCACGTACGTTTCTTACTTGATCCGTACCCTAAACAGACAAGTAAACAAACATAACTTTTAAAAAAATATTTCATTGATTTGATTTTACAATGGTTTTCATATTGGAAGAAAAATCTTTTATGGTTGAATCCTACTTTCGAAACGCCCAAAAAATCAATGGCGAATGGACCTATTCTATTCCTGATTGCATTGCAGAATCTCAGGCAAAATTCCCAGAAACTGTACTTCTGTACCAGAAATTTGTTAATAAACTTCAGTAATCTGTAGGACTATTCAGAGAAACTGGCAGTGTGGCTAGAAAACAGATATCAGGTAGGCCTAAAGTAAGAACTGATGAGGTACTTGAAAATGTGAGACAAATTATGACTGATGCTCCTCGCACTTCCATGCGTCACCTTTCACAATAAGTTGATTTTTCTGTTGTGATCTGCAGAACTATTCTAAGAAAGGACTTGCACATGTTCCCTTATCGTTTTACTGTCGCGCATGAACTGCTTCCAATAGATTTGAACTGTCGTTGGTTTTTAAACAATATTGACAATGGTGATTTGTTGGACAAAACTTTCTTTTCCGATGAGGCCTGGTTCCATTTGACAGGATACATTAATTCACAAAATATGAGGATCTGAAGTACAGAAAACCCACATATTTTCATTGAAGCCCCAAATTTCAAAGATGTTGTTATGAGATGGATTGATGAAGCTGACTCTGAGTTTTCCGACCAAGAAGGAAGTGAAGATATGAATGTTACTGAAATTAGAGCAATAGAAGAAATTTTGAGTGAACATGAAATATCAGACACGGATGAAAGTGATGATGAAAGAGCTATTAGTGAGGCATCAGAAGAGAACTCTAACGATAAACTTCAAACCAATAAACATTATTATTATGAAAATTAATTAAAATTGTGTAACTGGCAATATAGAAAGTGTTAGGAAAGAGTTTATACATATATTTCGGCCTTATTGGACCTCATCAGAACTCTGTACCTTAAAAAAATTTGGTCTATTGAAAAATTTAGAAAAACTTACCCCTTTTTTGAATTTCTAAATTAATTAATTTTCATAATTTTCCTTTGGCAAGAAAACTTGATTTTATTATATGGAAAAAACACTTATAAATGGTCTTCTACAGCACCAAATCGAAACGTTAGGACACCTTCTCATAATATTTTGAAAATACCTGTCACAAGGGGATCACTGAACCAAATAGACCCGTTAGGAGCTTGGCAAAGAATTTTTACTTAAGACATAGTACAAACTATTGTGTAATTTACAAACATAAAACTGAACGAATATCGTGAGAAATTAGGAAACAACGATCGCACTGAATTTCGAAATACCAATGCTACTGAAATCGACGGATTTTTAAGAGTTCTACTGCTCATGTCAGTGTTCAAATTTAATAATGAAGACCTTCAAGCTTTGTTTGCTGCAGGGAAATATTTCGATTGGTTTTCTCGTAGAAAAGATTTTCCACATTCCACAGAAGAACCCGTCGATGGCCCATGGCTATATTTTACAGTTGATATGAGTGCGTATATTATTCAATTTGTTCTCCTCAAGCCTTTCATAGAAGATTACAATTTTTGAAAATTCTATCAAAGGCTTTATGAGCCCCTTCTCAAAGAAAGAGCGAATAACCTGCGCTTACCAAGGGAACTAGGACTTGCCATTCAAAGAATTTTGAAAGTAGATCAGGAAAAAACTGATAATTCGGATATTTTGCCAAGAAATGCAAGAAAATATTGCCATATATGTCCATCTACACTGAAAAGCAAAATATCCTTTTGTGTGCAAAATGTAAAAAACCTATTTGTCTACGGTGCAGTAAAAAAATTTGCAACTCTTGCACGAACGGAGGGCAAGAGCTGTAATTGCAAAGTGAAAATACAGTACCTGCAGAAATTTTCTAATTTAGTTTAAGAAAACGTCATCGTTGCTTTTTGCGTAAGATTATATGTTATAAACATGGGTTTTTGATGTATTTTTTCATTATGTCATTTTCTTTTGTATCCTTGTACCTTTTTTTGTATTCTATATTTATTTCAACAAAATGTTTAAGAAAGTATGGTTTTTGAAATAAAACAATTGACAATTATTTCATGAAAGTTTTTATTTTATGTGTTTTTTTTTATATGGAGACCTTGGGACACCACGACACCGTTTATATGAAATTATTTCACCACGCCGGTTAAGGGTTAAATACGTAATAAATCGTAATTATTGGTTATGATTTTCTGTTGACGTTATATCAAGGTTAAATGTCAATTTGGCGTTTATTGATCAAGTCAGGTACATACGTGAACATGCGAAAAAATGAGAGTAACACACTAGATTGGAAATCTTTTTGTACACATGTTGTATTAAAGAACATAGTTTGTGTGGGAAAAATAAAATCGTATAAATAGTCCAATAGTAGATACGCGCCGAAATTTAAATTGTCCAAATAATATGGAGGGTGTTCAAGACTTTTCGCACAAAGTTCCGTCGTTGAGTCAAACGTCGTCGTGAGATGGGTGCTCAAATTAATTAATGTTGTGGGATGAGAGCAGGGGAACCCCCGCTGGGAGTCAATGGTATGAACAGAGCTATAGTAAAAATTAAGTTAGAAATGGCATATTCAAACCGTATACAATTCTAAAAGAATACTGACTCATTAAAAAAGTCCTTGAAAGTTCTATAGCAAGACGGGATATACATAAATTAGTATCTTTGCTGTAATCTCTTGATAATTCTACGCAGAAATTAAAGAAAAAGTCAATAAAGAGAGAGCAAGGGCTAAAGAACTCATCTCCCTGAGAAATCAAATACAAAATAACACATTCCCAACAGTATACAGTATGTGATGGAACGGGTGGTTAAAAATGATAAAAAGAAAGGCGATGAATTATCCTTTACTTTCGAATTTACCAACTTACAAGGCTTCGTGGCGACACTATGTTCTTCTAGGTACCATTTGTTTTCCTCACTCTTTTACCTACCAAAATTTTAATCAAACCACAAAAGACCACAGTAGCATTTTTTTTGTTTGTACATTTCAGATTCGAGCTTTAATTAGCCAGAAATTACCCTCTCTTGCCTGCAACTACATATTAAACGCATTTTACACATTAAATAAAGCAGATGTTAGTATCTAATAACATAATGCTAATATTAATTACGCACTCTGGGTGATGCGCGCGACCAAGTAGCTCTCATCGGAAATTCTGATTATGAATAAAACGTTGTGTGTAGGATCATGATGCACACTTGCCCTATGAGTCATTCGCAGTTTTCTTAAAAGTGATTCCGTCGAGACGTCGTCGAAAGACCAAAATCCTACGCGGAGGAAAACTAGGAAGAACACCACATAGTATGAAATATGTATATTATATTCGTTCTATTCGATAACGCAAGAGCTTAAAATTGTTTCCTCTGCATCATAGTGTTGAATTTTAAAATTAAAATTGAAATTATTTTTTTTAGTATGTACTCAACATATCGGCGGTTGCACGACTAAAGGACATAAGCACCGTTCACGAAATTTTACAGGGGAAACAATAAACTGATCAATTATCAAACTTATTTATTTTGATAAAAAATTTTGTTATTTTGACAATCCAGAATATTAATTCCAGCATTTTCTAACCATTAAACAAGCAATTTAATTTTTATTTTATATTCTTGCCGGCGCTTAAGCCATTTCACTTTCACAAAGTGAGCGCTTTGGCCGGACTTATTCCTTTTTATTTTGATTACTTAATTTTCGTTGGAAACTGAAACTGTCACTTACGTCACTTAAACTTGAATTTTAACGCATCCTGAATTTCTGGTGGTTATAACTGCAGTGGGAATGAAGGCCCGGTCGTTACGATTAATTTAATATAATAATCTCATATTTGGATTTTTGGCGCACACGTCCTTTTGTCGTTGCAACCGTCGCGTCGATATAATAATTAGTTATTTGTTTTGTCTCCAATTGCCCCACTCTACACTTACTCGTACCTTTTAATGGATGATAAAAGATTTTTAAAAAATTCCCACGTTGCCAGGTGATCTACAGTTTAGTAAGCTCAAGAAGCACGATAATAGGTAAGCATTTAAAAGTTAAAAGCGCTTTATAAACTCTTTGGTTGATAGGACCCAGAGGATATTCTTCTCACCAAATTTCCATTGGAAATTGAATATCCCTCATATTCTCCTCACCAAATTTCCAGTAGCGTTTCCACTGGAAATAGAATATCCTGTGAGCTGTGGTTCACACCAACCAAAGATTTCATAAAATGATTTTAACTTGTGAGTGTGTTTTCGTGTACTGAATATGTTAGCGTAGATATCGAAATAGGTACTATTTGTGGTACGTGATGATTTCTCGGTTTATGAAAATTAATTCCTATTTCAACTCTTTGAAGAAAAAAAGTCTTCCACATTCCTTAGGTTACCGCAAAGAGAAATGTGGCCTTAGCAATTATAAGCTTATAGAAAAGAGGATAATTTAGATAAGGCGAGATAATGAACAACAGTTTGACTACAACATGGGTTTTGAACAATGGGAAGAACAAGTACAAAGAAGATGATTAGTTAAAGTAGAACGAATTAAGTCAAGAGTTGATCCAAGAATCTTCAAGCCAGTTGTATCTGAAATTTATTTCTAAAAACATCGAACTGAAGGAGGTCCACTTCTGATTACAATAAAATAAATTTCTCGAAAAAGATAATAAGGTCGTAAAGTTAGAGTGGTAAGATGATGTAGCTTTTTATTTGAAAAATTTATTGTTTATTAGTAGAAAATTCATTGCATTGATTCATTACTCACGCTCTGGTGGTTCGTTTATTCAATACTTAGTCAAGTTTTGTGATTTGAAAGTAAAATACCAAGGCCACTTTGAAGAACCACGTCATCGCTGAAAGAAGTTGTTCCTTCTTGGGGAAAAATGTGAAATCTAATCGTGTAGGTTTCGGTGAGGTCTCGAATTTGCGTCACCTTCTAGATCATTATTTTTTAAACTATGGCCTCAGGTTGAGGAGGTTGGTGAGAATAAAACTTGATTACACATATTTTTTGGATATACTTCTTAATGGACCATTGTCCCATCAAACGCAAAATATTGATTACTATTACATCAGTCAGCGCTTGTTGGGGTAGATTTAATTTTTTTTTCCTTTAGAAGAGTGTGCGCTCCGACGGCACGGCATTTTTCCCGCTGTACGGCGGAAAATATTCTAGCGACTTAAGTATTGACATCTTAATTAAAGTTAGAGAAATAGACATAACGAGAGACTTCAATTATTTGCCAACTTGATACTCTACAGTTTCTGATTTGTACTGGAGATAAACTTATCCAAATCAAAAACTTCAAAAATAATAAAGACCAGAGGTTGGCAAAAATAATCTTGTCTGGAATTCATTTTAGACCTGTGGCTTGGCAAATATTTAAAAATTAAACAGTTCATTTAAAATTATAAGCAATGCGAGAATATTCATGTTACATATCCTTAAGAAGATAAGCAGAATTCCATATGCAATCAGGATTAGCTGAAATCCATTGAACTCAGAGTTAATTAAAATTCGTATGGAATTAGGATGACTTGAATGAAATCTACATGACATCAGGACAGATTAGTCCTTTATCCTGTAGTGTAATTTACGAATTATAATTTGAGTTTTTTCGGAATAAATTATACAGTTTGGGAATCCTACTTTTTCAAGTATTTGTAACCTGTTTTGGTTTTAATGTTTTGCATTAATTAAGAAAAATTGGTCGTAATACCTAGATGTTTTTAGTATTATTACCATCTTTAGTAACGAAAAGGCGGAATTATATTACGGCAATAAAGTAATTTTATTACATTATCACGATAATAAAAAGTCGGTTTAAGTCCGATAATGACCACACATTTAATAAAATATTTAACAAGATAGTTAAATCAAGCATTTTCCCCAGAAGAAAAATTAATGTTTGAAATTTTAATTATTCAAAGTTATGTGTTACTACACAATTAACTTTACGATTTTACGTGCGGCAATATATTACGGGAGATGTATTTCGTTAATTTACAACATATGGTACACTGTACATTAAGATTTATATATGAATAACGTTTATTATTATTGAAAATATAGTTCGTGAAGATTTACTGCGCTTTTTATATAGGTGGTTTCTCGAAATCTATTATGTTTACGGCAACATTTCTGTATACAAAGCCTAGTGATGCATATAAAACATGGCAGCGTTTGTTTTCACAGATTACAATGCAGAAACATTTTATTAAGGCTTAATATAAATATGTCGTCATAAATTTGAATTTATTATTAATGGACTGGGCTCCATAAAATATTGGTTTTGATATATATCGTTTACATCTTAATTTAAATATACGTAACTATAAAAACCAACGAAAACAAAACATTTACTTAAGTTATTATTACTTTGATCTGAACAGAAATGATTTAGTGAATTAGCACAATACAAATAATAATAAAAGAAGAAATTTTAGGTATTTAACATCCAACGAATTTATAAAATGATTAAATTAATGTGCAATTTTATTTTTATACAGTTCAATGTTAAGTTGCAAAAATTGTAATCCCAGGGAATAAATAGTGAACAGTCGAGCACTGAATAGTTTGTACGAAGAGAAGGGAGTGGTTCTCATATTTAAACCTTTAAGTAGTGTGTGTTAAAGCATAGCAGGTGTTCTGATTTAAACAATAGCATCTGTATACACACATAAGTTATTATCTTAAATTTGTAACCCCCCGCATTGTTAAAAAGCTTGCCATGGTTGCATAACACCAGTTTTGATATCATAAACTTTTTATGGAAGTTATTTAATGTGGAATGTCAAACCACTAAAGATAGCAGCTTTTGGTAGAACACGCAGATTAAGATCTGATATTTAATTACGCAATAAATCAACACTTCCACGCCGTCTTTTGGTTTCGAATCGCTAATCGAAAACGCGTTGTTATTCTAAAAAATTATCACCAAATTAAAGTCATTCGGGGAACTTTACGCGGCTCCCTATTTTTATTCATTTGTTCTTATGAAAGACCAGAAGATTAAATAAATAGCGGAACGTAAACGATACGTAAAACACGCTTTTTATGTGACGGCTAATTGTTCGATTTTGTTTTAAAAAGGGCTGACGTCAGCTCGTACATCTATTTGTGTGGAAACTGAAGAAATATATTTCTTGTAAATAAAAACGTGTTGAAACACAGTCCATTTCCACTTATTATGTCTGCTGTGTAACATAATATATATTTGTTCGAAATAAATAAAATAAATTTGAACGCGGTGGTATAAATAAATTCTGAATAAATAAATAATAAGCGAGATCAAAGAAAATTTTAAATCTTTCATTAAGGATTCAGAATTTTAATAGTTTACAATAGCGCACAATGGAAAAATCGTTTTACCTGGTCTAGTAGCAAGTGGTCGAATGGGTTGCATGGTGTATATAGTTGAACCTGAAGGATTTGTTAGACTGTTGTGATGGTGAGATAGGTACCCTATTGAATTTTCATGAGTCGAGTTTCCGCCGGGACTTAAGCTACAGCAACGAAAAAGGGAAGTGACGCAATCCGAACAGGGGATCGCCACCGTCGGTTGTGGTTTGGCAAATTGGTGATGTCCCTTTCCATTACTGGGTTCGTTCGATAGAAGGCGATCTATGCCGAATTTCAATTTGACTGGTTCTTTTTCTGATTTAGTGTTTATACAATATTCCGATTCCATATTTTCTTCTGGAAAAAAAAAGGAAAATCTAATTAACAAGTAAAACATACATATAAAAGGGCAAAAAAAATTTAACGGTATTCTTTTGTTTTCTTGTACTGAATTAAAATGCTAGTTCTGAAAAGAAAACTTACTCCAGAAGCAGCACAAAATTTGACTGATTTTGGCTAAGACTATGGAAAACTTTACGGTCATATAAAGAAGCTGCTTGCAAGCTACTTTAATGCTTTGTAATTTGGATTTGAAGGTGTGTCTCTTCTTTAAAATTACAATTAAAATAAATCTGTATTATGTGTTTTCCTAGCTTATATGTAAGTATGAAATGGTACAATACCTAAAACTCATAAAATACATAACATGGCGATTCGTAACGCTTAATACTATGACTTTACAACCAATTTTACGAGTTACAAATATTCTGAAACCTTAAAAAGCTTAGATTCGTTTGTAGCAAAATTATTACTCCACTTTGGAGTAAAAAATTTGACTTTTGTACTACAATAAATTCTCGTAAGTTTCGACATTTTGTTGTATTAAATTCTACATCTTATGTAAAAATTTACTACAACAGACTGTGAAGATTTTATTTTCACATTTTGTTGTATAAAGTTCTACACATTGTGCAAAACTATAATAGAATCGCAATGAAAAGTTTTCTGCAATTTAAAAATGATTTTAAATTATTAACTTGTTGGAAAAAAATACCAATGGGTATGTTAACTGTAATCACGTGATTATTGGTCGTTTAATACGGATGACGATTAGGTGGAGTATGTGACTGTAAATAAACAAGAACAGACTTGTCTGTGTTTGACTGTCGCCCGTTTCCTTTATAATGAAGGAATTTGTGAAAAATAAACCGTACAGTACATTGCTACAGACATTATTTGAAGGTAAATACGAATGTTTCTAAACTAAATATTTCTTTTTTTTTAAGATCTATAGATGATCCAAGCCGGAACTTGTCGAGCAAGTGTCAGAATGAAATCCGCTGTATTTCAGCCTGTGAATTTCTTCACAAGATCTGCATGTGTCAAAACAAGGTCGAACTCACATCTTTAGTTGCCCGATTAAGAGTCAGCGGCTCGGAATACTCAGCTGTGATCATCTTCCTTAAAGACGTATACAGAATTACACCATAACTGTAAAATTTTCGTACAATATATGGAACCAGTAATACAATTTGAGTGGTTATTAACATAAAGTGTATATTTCGCATACACATCATACTACAATTGGGTAAAAATTTACTATCCTTTACTATATTCGTTTCCAAACTATGTGTTAAATGGTACTATATAGAGTACTATATTACACTGACCGGCAAAATTATCGCATCACTTAAAATGCGAGGACTTGGGTTGTGCGATCGTTAGAAAAATTCAAATGCTGATTCCATATTGTAGTAGGCTTATTAAACAAGCTCAGTAGTTGGCTATGGATACTAAAAACCAATCGAGATACACTTTCTTTAAAGTTAATTGTCAAACAATCAAAACTGCGAGTGTTGTTTTAATTGTTTCTACAACTATTGAATTGAATTTTTGTTAGAAATTAATGTCAGTTCACGTTTCATTTTATGCTGTTTTGTTTAATTAATCATTTTTAACGGATACAGACAAAAATGAATAGAAACAGTTATCATTTAACAGTTGAACAAGCTGCAATGGCAATTGCACTCTTAAATGACGGCAGGAGTCAACGCTATGTTGGTAGAACTCTAGGAATGAATCAGTCGACGGTTTCTAGAATTGCTAGAAAGTACCAGGTCACTGGTGAGCTCAAACTGAGGTCTCAAAAGGGTTACACCTGAAGTTAATGACCGATTTGTTCTCTTATCATCTTTGCGAAATAGGCATTTAACAGCACCACAGTTCCAAAGTGTGCTTCATAATGCTAGAAATGTCGAAGTGAGTGAAAAAACGATACGAAGACGACTGATAGAAAATAATTTAACCAGCAGAAGACTAGCGAATGGACCTTTACTGCTCCCACATCACAAAAGAGCAAGGTTACAATTTGCGCGCGATCACATTCATTGGAATGCCGATGATTGGGGAAGAGTATTCTTCACGGATGAGTCCAGATTTGCCCTAAATTCACCTGATGGTCGCCTTAGAGTATGGAGAAGAGCCGGAGAACGTTATGCGGAGTGTACTATGGTTAGCAAGGAAAGTTTCGGTGGCGGATCTGTTATGGTTTGGGGAAGAATCAATCTCCTGGCTAAAACAGATCTCGTTCTTGTCGCTCGTGGCGCTCTAAATGCGCATCGGTATATAACCGAAACATTGGGTCCACAGGTGGTACCTTTTGCACCATTTGTGGGGGACAATTTCCTCTTTATGCAGGATAACGCACGTCCACATGTTGCAAGAGTAGTGACCAGATACTTAGAAGAAGTCGAAATTCAAAAATTAGACTGGAGAAGTCCAGACTTGAACCCCATTGAGCATGTTTGGGATGCACTTGGCCGAAAAATCAAAGCGCGTAGAAATCGTCCACAAACGCTTAATCAACTCGTTCAAGCCCTTAATGAAGAGTGGGAGTAAATGGATCACGTATTCATCCAAGAGCTGATCCAAAACATGCCCCGTAGAATGGATGCAGTTATCCGAGCCGGAGGAGGTAATACTAGGTACTAGAAACTGACCTAGAATGTGCAGATACTAAAATAAAATGGTCTGCGTTCAAGCGAATTAAACGACATAAGTGTAATATTCATTTTATCAGCAGAACCGATCTGTTTTATGTAATATTTGTTAGTGTATTTATTAAAATTGAAAGTTAGTTTATTATTATTAAGTAATTTTTTTGATAAAGTAAAGTTTTCATAAGAAAAAATAGTTTTTTCTATGTGATGCGATAATTTTGCCGGTCAGTGTAGTATTTAATTCAACAATTTTTTTAATATTTACAGAATTTATGGTAACACATTAATTATTTGTGTTACATGATTTTCTTAAAAATTTGTAATATTTTACTACAAACATTATTCTGGAATCAAATGTAAACATTTTCTTATTTATTGCGTCTCCATTTTAGTAATAATTTGTAGATAAATTCTAAAATTGTTAGCAAATACCATTGTCTTTTCTGTGTGTAAACCATAAGATTAGGATTTAGTTAAAATTGTATCTATGTTGTCGTAATTCGTGTCTAACAACAAAATATGTTTGTTCTCGAGATGCAGACAAAACTGTTAAAATATCAATGCCACCATTTAACCGATTCTGTATCTTTTACAAAGGAAACTCCATCAGTGCACTTTAAGTTTCAAACAGCCGGTATACACATTACTACTTTAGTCACACATCATGTCATTTTTTATTTATTTTGTAAAAATCATTCTACCTGCCTTTCAAGAAGTTGATTTATCTGGCTAATTTAGGCAAACAAGAACGTCGTTCAAGAATGCATTAAGAATGAAAACGGGACATGCCCTCCTTTTGCCGGTAGGCAACCGAAATTTTATCTTCATTCTTTAAATACGATTCATCATAATCCGCAAACTTCAAATTAATTGTCATTCATTTTCCGTTCCAGAAAATTTTAAAAAATAAGTTAAATTACATTTTTAAAAACTCACCTTGCAATGTGAATGTTAACGTTAAAAAATAAATACAGTTCTTCAACGGATAATCGAAAAAAGATTGATAAAAATATTTTAATTTTAATGATAATTCTCTTTTACAGTAGAAATTGTTTCCTCTTCAAAAAAAAAAGAAATTGTGTAATTAATCAAAAGGTATTTTTGGCGTCGGCCTGATGTTTGATTGTCACTTGTTTATTTATGGTGCCGTTAAGTAAATGTTACATGGAAAAAGTTTGGAGCAAATTATTAAATTAAACTGTCCGTTAAAAGCTTCTACTTGTTAGTTAATCCACTCTGTTCGGAACAAAAGAAAATGTATATATCAATAAAACCAGACAAGAAAGTTATTTGTAAATCATGGTGGACACTTCGCACCTGAAGATTGTTCTTGAAAAAGGATGGGAGAGGACCCATCCATAAGCATTCTGGTCCAGGTAACTAATGGCCCTGGATTAGCAATAATTCATGTTTAACGAAATATCTTCAGGATTTTTTTTTAAATTTCACACGCTTAGTACATTTTTGATAAAATCCATTTCAAATTTTGTTCTTTATGAATTATGGGCAACGAATTAGGTACTAAATTATTTGTTTATGTAAATTGAGCTCTTTATTTATTGAATTTGAGATGAGATCAACAATAATAAAATATGAACATTTACCAGCAATCATCAGAAAATAAGGAACTGTGGATTAAATCCAGGGATGAAAAACTTAACGTAAATTCGGCGCCGGCTCTTTTGCTCTTCGATTCAACTGGAACCGTGAAACAGTTCCGGATAAGTTTTCCATCCCGTCCCTGATTAAACCCGGCTATCCAGATCTTTCAACTTTATGAAAATGAAAGTAGCTACAATTAGATAACATTACTTTTATTAGTTTTGCAAAAAAAAAAAAACATACAAGATCAAAAACCTTGAGCATGTGTTATGTAATTAAACCAACAATTACGGCTTGAAAGAGAAAAAAACATGAATGGTCAGTAATCAAAGAAATAAGGAACACCTATCGGTTATATGGACCTAAAAGATAATTTCCAATTATTTGTTTCATCACAAAGAATAATCGAACTTGTTGATGATTCTATTTTTGCTTTTTTTTTCCTCAACACCATAAGTGTTAATAATATGTAGGAACCTGATTGATGTATTCCTGCGCAATCCTTAATGATTCGAAAAACTAATCAGTCAATATAATTTTTTATTTCCACATTAGCATAATTTATCGTGCAGTCTACGCATTAGCTCTTGAGTTGTTGCTGGTTTGCTTCCTCAATTTGTACTGAGGTTGAATTATGAATAAATCTGCATCTGCTGGGTTCAAATTAACTAGAAGACTTTTAGCATTATTGTCGACTGATACTTCTTGGCTTCCAACCTGTAAACACTTCTTGCTTATTCTACTTTAGCGACTACGAGTTTTATATCAGTTCAGCAATAAAAGCAATATCAGTAATTTTATAAACAGCCCAAAACCCACCCTAATAGTCTCTTGAATTATTTCAAATTTGTTTGAATACTAGTAAGCAATTGATTTCGTATTTTAAATCGTTTTCAAACAGCTCAAATTGAATTTGTTATTACTCCACTATTGTTACACAATTATAAATAAAATTTTGTACAATATTTGAACGAAAATTATTTACAATTTCATCAATATTTTTTGTTAGGCCGACATTTTTTCCAATGTTATAAAAAAGAACTTATGTAGAACTTCGAGTCGCAAGAAGAGTAGCAGAGAGTTTATACTCTCTGCTACTCTTTTTGCGACTTATGATTTGTTTCATTTGACAGATGTTCAAGTTCTGAAGCGTTCAAATCATGCGCGTATGAAATTTATATCCAATTTTGTGCACTGCTCATACTCAATACTATTCTGGAAGGTTCAGACAAGTCCTGGTGAATGGAGCGGATCTGTGGAATCATCAAAAGCAGCTGTAGTACAAAATTTCAGGTTAAGTTCTTCAAATGGTTGAATTTCATTTAAATTTTGTGCAATTTTTCGATGGTCTTTACAATTTTTTTAACATTTAATAATCCTATTTCTTAAAATCTTCAATCTTACACATACAGCTCGTCCAAATCTGTTGAAAATATAAGTAGTGATGATAAGTGCAAGGTGTAAGATGTTTGTTTCATTTTCCTTTTCTTCTATAGAGACATAAAAATTTTTGGGATAAATTGTTATCTTCTTAATCAGTGTTACAGTATGTTACCTAAAAAAATTGCTTACCATATTTAGTGTTATGGCTGGCTTTTCCTGATTAAAATGCGTCTAAAAATAAATGTTAAGAAAAGGCGAAATGATTTTATTCGAACAAGGATAAGCTCAACTCCTGTTTAATACCACACAGTAAACCTAACATCCATAATTCTTTAATTCAATAAGTAGGAGATAAGTTACACTAAATTGTAATATATTCTATCTGCGTTGGTGAAGGTCATCACCGTATTTAATCGAAAAAGTTAGTTCACACTTATTTACTTTTCGTTTAATGGTAAATTCTGATGTGTGAGGGATGGGATTGATTGACGTTCTGATTACAAGTTATGACTAGTATATGCGCTGAATGCTTGCTTCAAGATATAACCGTCATTTTATTTGCACATTCAATATAATAGCAACAAAGAAATGGATACAATTAGTGATATAACAACAAATGACACCAGAGATAATACAAGCTTTATTTACTGCAGAATGTTGGCAAGGCCTTATAAACATCTTTATTCCTCTTCTTCCAGATAAGCTGGCAATTCAATTATTGCCGCAAAAAGGAAGAAGGAATAAAAAAAGCAATATTAAAACAAAGTGCATTCTTTCCATTGAAGTAGTTAAAATATGAGTGACTGTCACAATAGCATATAAGTATTCTTTCATTTTCTGCGTAATACTAACTCCTTTAAGGATAGAAATGCTTGGCACTTTATGGATAACACTAATTCCTTTAGGGATACAAACTACTACCTCAGACCTGAATCTCTCACTTTCCTTGGATAATATGAACTCATTGGAAGATAGAAATAACTGCGGCAGGGATTAAAATGTGACTCTTGTAGACAACATTAAGACTTTTTAAAGTTAAATTTTCCAACTCCGTTCATTTTAACACCAGAAAGGAATTGACGCGAAGTAACACTGAAAAGTGTTTGAATTAACTCCAGATGTGTGTATAAATACAAGAATTTGAGCAACGATTTCGATTTGTATAAAATTTACAGCCAAAACAATATGAATTAAAAATGAAGAAAAATATTTTTGCTACAATTTAACATTAATTAGCAAAATTCATATAGTATTTTGCGAAATTCGTCCTTAACAACGATAGTGATAGTTAAATACTTGGAAATTACGTAATGCGATCCTAATACCGTGATAAATAGATAAATTGCGCGAGAGAAATGCTTGTCACTTTCTGGATAATACTAATTCCTTTAGGGATACAAACTACTACCTCAGAAATTAAGTCTCTCTCTCTCTCTTTTCCTGGATGATATTAACTCCTTTAAAGAGAGAAACAAATACCCCAAGGATTGAAATGATTTTTGAATGCACCATTAACACTCTTTGAAGTTAAACGTCCCAACTCCGCTTATTTTAACACCAGAAGCGGATGGACGCGAGGGAACACCGAAAAGGAGTTGAAAATGTGTTAGAATTAACTCCAGATTTTTATGTGTGAATGTTTATTAGAATTTTTTGCTTGATTTTGTCTCAAGAACACGCATCTCTATATTACTGAAACGTCGGACATTTCATTGTAAGGACATTTAAACGCAAAGAGACTGATAAAGTTAGTTGCTCAAAGAATATTTGAAAGAAGTAAAAATGGTACAGCCTGAAATGTGCAAGGAATTCTTTGCTTTTCTGGTGCCTTCTAAACTTATATCTTTTTCACTTCTTTAAGATTAACTTTTTATTGAACTGTTTATTTTATTTTGAGTACGTTTGGGGCTATATGAAATTTACATTTACGCTGAGAAACTCCTCAAAATCCCACAGTTCTTACAATACAACTCAGATATACTATTCGTTTACATGCGATATTTTTTTTAGATAATTTCTTTGGATTTGTTGTTGTTTTTAGATTTGCATGTTTTTCGGAGCCTTTATTTATCACTTTCCATTTGAATTTTGACTTGACTCTAAATTAATTCGATTTTGTTGAAAATTAATTTATTACATTGTGGAATGATAGTCCCTAAAATGGTGTCTCAAAACTAAAGCAATGAAGCTTATGTTGTTAGTCCTTTTTTGATATGTGATTTAAGCAGTCCGTATATTAAAGAAACATTATCATACTATACCTTTATCATACTATGCAGCCAAAACTTTTATTATCATACTATCTACTACTATTACTAGAGTAACTGTCAAACTATCTATATTACTACTATCACCAATAGAGATGGACCTAACTGCGATTAGCGCCAAGAGTAGCAGTTGTATATAATGTAGGAGGGTTGTTTTAAGGAATTATTGCTTCATTGCAGAATAAAATACCGTGCATTTCATTCATAACGTACTATAAATTAGGTCTAGGCTTGCAGCTGTCATCGCTGTTTGTAAGTAGCAGTTTTACCCACTCCTTTCGGTTCAGTAGTCTTGTAAAAACTTAGAAGCTTATTTATTTTTTCTTAACACTCAGCATCAATTACATTGTGAATGGTCAAAAAAGAGCTTTATGTTAGACTTTTCTATATTCAAAGAAATTTGAAATTGATTCTAATTTTTGTTATCTTTTTCAACAGCAAAATGAAAAACCAAACAAAAAAGAACTAAACTGAAATAATAGTACTACTATTATTTAACACAAATAAAAATTTATCTTCTCTAGATGTCAAAAGGTTGATGCCTTGATTTCAACTACTTTTTTTTAAGAAAATTACATTTTCATAAAAGAATTTTGATTTTCATTTGTTTTACACTTTGTACTTTAAAGTAGTACATATATCCTGAACAATTGTTAATGTGTTCAAGAAAAATATTGCTTGTGAAGTACCTAATTTTAATTACAGCAGTCATCTTACCTTTACATTTACATATGTTGTTATATTCACTACACAGTTCAAGTACTGACTGGTGTTATAATCTCCTGTCACGCGGTGTTTTGGTTCAAGCACTTTTTTGGCCACGAACATGTACACCTTCTATCTGCTGATGGAACGAATGCAGGCACTTTCGGACGAATTTGGTTAAAGGTAAACAATAAAATTTATTATTGTGTTAATTCTTAAGGCACTTCACGGTGGCTTCTAATCGGGCGTTAATCGTGTACTAATCAAACTAATGGAGCACACGCGCCAGCCTCTCGACCACATCTTGGGAGGAGCATTACTAAGTGTTTACCTCATTGGTTTCTGCTTCTTGTAATCAAGGCGGTATCTGCATAACTCTCAGCGTGAGCAGCAAGATGTTCTCTGGCAGTGGCGTGTACTGCGACAATTATTCGACTAATTAATTGCTAGTTTTAATGAAATACTGGATAATTTGTAAAATGCACAGCGACGTGATAACTATCGT
The DNA here is from genome assembly GCA_039766575.1 of Serrognathus titanus. NCBI lineage: Eukaryota > Metazoa > Arthropoda > Insecta > Coleoptera > Lucanidae > Serrognathus > Serrognathus titanus. The sequence continues at coordinate 8,709,266 of CM077912.1, forward strand.
AGGCTATTAATATCGACGAGGCAAGGTACATGAAAGGTGGTGGCTAACGTATGTTCAGGAGAATAAAAAAGACAAGTGATGAATTCTCGAAATTTTATAACAAATGGCGATGTAACTTAAGTGTTATATGTAAAATAGTAAGAATTGATAAAATTCTTTAGGTAATAAATTCTCAAATCAATAAGAAACAAATTGCAACTGCATAGTCTAGAGCAAATAATAAATAATGTGCTAATCCTAAAACCAACCAATGTAATTAATTTAAATTTCCGTTCTTAGTTGGAACAGGGGTGACAGGGGGGAGAGAGCCACTTAAGGAAAAAATTAATAAAATCAAGTTTTCTTGCCAGATGAAAATTATGAAAATTAATTAAAATAGTGTAACTGCCAATATAGAAAGTGTTAGGAAAGAGTTTATACATGCATTTCGGCCTTATTGGGCCTCATCAGAACTTTTTACCTTGAAAAAAATTTGGTTTATTGAAAAATTTAGAAAAACTTACCCCTTTTTTGAATTTCTAAAATCCCAAAACACAAGAACAGGAATTAATGATAAAAATATGAAAATCTTTTGCAAATTATACAAGGAAGCGATAAAATATTCATTTAAAATAAAAATGCAGTGGGTCCTTATTGCTCACATGTTGGAGTAATTAGAACCATGAAAGAAGGCAAATCGACTACTGCTTAAATAAATTTGTTTTATCAAATAACTGCTACAGTTAAAACAATAAATAATACACTTTTCTTTCATAACACAACATAAAATGTAATACTGAGGAAAATAGGAAAACAAAAGTACTTTAACATATTTACTGAAGTATTAGGTGCAAACATCACACATCCAGCTTACTGTGTTGTTCTTTTATAAGTCCTCGGCATCTTCACCAAGAAAATGTGTTTCTATAATATCAGGGATAATGACCCGAGATGGCATTAATATTTTAAGTGTAAAAAAAATGAAAAAAACAAAATAGAAATATAAAATGTATTAGCAACGGAGTAATATGAAATCTAAAGATTATCCAAAAAATAGTATCTGACTACTTATTTTCTTCTATAAAAAATTACGAGAAATTACAACACAAGTCTTGATTTACAACATGTCCTACTCACTGCCATTACTACGCATTGTTTTTTCCGATAAATGGATATTCCGTACGATCTGGGAGGTAAAGGGGGGTCCACCAAATTTCAATTTTTTTTTATTATACCTAAACCAAACTTATTGCGCACAGGCCCTCATTACCCCCCGGCTCCTCTAGGTACTTCTCATTTTCACTAGAAGAGGAATTTATTGTCATTGTTCTATTGCTAACGTCAATCAAATCTAAAGAAGACAACGTAATCATTTCATCACTTATATTGGTGTTTCAGAACGCATTTATTATTTCTTTATACATTGTAATGCTTTTCTATGTCTCGTCTCAATATTTTTCCAATTTTTGCCTAAACGTGTTTCATGCAAAAAGTCTTTCTTTGTTCTTAAACATAAGTTATGGTCTTCGTAACTCATAATGAAGTGTGAAGTAATGAGCAGAGAACAGACAGTTTTAGGATTTGAAATGGAAGGTCACAGAAGATTCACCAATAACAATGTCTCAGAATTCAATTGGAAAGCTATTATGATTAAGAATAAAACATTTTACAAACTTTTTCTTCGACCTGCGTGGGCTAAATAATGTTTAAATCCTGAAAACTTCTTAATTGTAGCGAGAAATAGAGAAATAAATTACAATCATCTTCATGTTATGAATGAAAACGCTTTTAAGTTATTTACTCCACTTATTTTAATTTCATATTTGTTGATTTCTTGTTGTTTTTAACAAAGAAATATAAAAACATTTAGATGTCTATTCAGTCATTACAACAACAACAATAATAATAATAATAATGCATCTGAGAATAGTTTTTTTTAATCTTGTTTGTAACGACTTTTTCGTGAAATTCAGCAAATTTTGCTCGATTTTTCGTTCGCTTCGTTCTTACTGAAACGGTAACAAAAATACATATTCATCAAAGTTAAAGAAATGAAATATGTAAGTTTAATATAAATGAATCTTTAACTTTTCGAGTAAAACATTTTTCACAGCAGATTGCTATCATTTATCCTTTTCTAGTATCCACTTTTCGTCTTCACTCCATACATAAAAATCTGGAGTTAATTCTAACACTTTTTCAACTTCTTGTCGGTATTCTCTCGCGTCCATCCGCTTCTGGTGTCAAAATAAACGGAGTTAGGACGTTTCACTTTAAAAAGTGTTAATGTTGCCTTCAAAAGTGGCGGTCGTTATTTCTATCTTTCAAGGAATTAATATTATCCACGAAAAGAGAGAGACTTAACTTCTGAGGTAATAGTTTGTATTTTATATATTTAAACTTCTCCAAAGAAAGTAATGCAAATTTTTTAATGTTGCATTTTATCCCTTGCTTTTTTTGTGTGGAAATAATTGAATTCCCTTTCACAGCTTATCTGGAGGATGTGGAATAAAGATGTTCATAAAGCCTTGCCAATGTTTCCCACTAAAAAGAGCTTGTACCATCTATGGTGTCACTTCGTATTATATCTCTATTTTTTTACTCGCTCCTTATTACTATTACATTTAATGTGCAAATAAAATGACGGTTCGTTCCATTCTAAAGCAAGCATTCATCGCAATGGTTAGGAACACATAAGTTTTGGTAAAAATTTTAAATGCTAAATGTTATGTTAATTTATTTAACATTTCACATTTTCGTTTGTAATTTGCGAAATGGTGTATAAGCTAGATTTGCGAAAGTCCATCTGCAACCTGGTTGGACAGGTGCGTAGACGAGATATAATAAACTTGTTTCGCGGACAAAATATTTCAAAAAGTACCACATATCGGACAATTTGGGAATGCGAAGAGGGAATTCCATGTATAAACCTACCAAAAATAGGCTGTCTACGTGCGTTAACTGAAGTTAAAGTCAACAGACTAGTCAACCGTTCCAGAAACACCATTGGAGTGTCTACCCGCAAGCTTTCCCGTCGTTTCCGCATTTCAAATGCTACAATTTCTCGTTACATTGCAAGAACAGGCCTAAAATACAGAAAACGCAAGAAATGCTCCAAGTATAGTCCCGCACAATTGGCCAGAATCCCTGGTTGTTGCCGAGTTTTCGCCCACAACCGAATCATAATCATGGACGACGAGAAATATTTTACCTTTGACCATGCAGAGCTTCCTGGAAATGCAGGCTTCTATAATGAAGACACTCCCATTAACGTAAGAAACAAAAAGAAAGCAAAATTTCCAGACAAAATTTTGATGCGGTTCACCTACATAGGGCATATCTAGGCCCAGTGAATGCTGAAGTATACATCCAAAATTTCCTATCAAAATTGATTATTTTTATTAATCAACATCATGCTAATGATGATTACATGTTTTGGCCTGACCTTGCAACATCGCATTATGCCAGAGATATGCCAAACTGGCTAGAAGCCCACCATGTGCCATATGTCCCCACAAATGATAACCCTCCAAATGTCCCTCAGGCAAGTCCAATTGAAAATTTTTGGGTCCTATTGGCAAGTAAGGTCAATGATAATGGTTGGGAAGCCCACAATGGACAACAATTGCGGTAAATAATTCTTCGAAAAATTAGAAAAGTAGACCGAGAAAGCGTCCAAACACTGATCTGACATATGAGACAAAAATTACGTCTTATTTAATTAGAGGCCCCCTAGCAGCAATATAGCAACCAGATGTTAAAATCTAAGATTTATTGGTAATTGATATGTTGTGTTTACTTAATAAAGTTCTCTTACCCTTCTATATTTTTCCCAAAACTTATGTAATAAGTGTTACTAGTCATAATTTGTAATGAGAACGTGAACCAATCCCTTCCCTCATACATTAGAATTTACCAATAGACGAAAAGTAAATAATTGAACACCTTTCGATTAAATGCGGTGATGGCTTTTACCAATGCAGATAGAATATTTTACTATTTAGGCCCGATCTTTCCACCTCCTGATAAATTTATTCAGCGAATAACTTCACGAATCACCATGGAAACCATTCACAAAAATCAAGTTATTTGCCGAATAACGTTATCAGGAACTTTATTAGGAAGTGGAAAGATCGGGCCTTAGTATAACATATCTCCGACTTATTGAATTAAGGAATTATGGATAATATGTGTACTATGTGGTGTTAAGTAGGAGTTGAGTTTATCCTTGTTGAATTATTTCACCTTTATTAATATTTTAACATCGATTTATCCCAAATTTTGTTTTGTCTACGTGTAGGGCTTCGGAAGTATTGTATCACTAATTCTTGTATTACTAACGTTTGGTCCTTCTTTGCAGAAGATCTTCAGAGCCGGTGCTGCCTATTCTTATCTGGTCCGTAAATGGGCATTTAATTTTTATTTAACGTCTAAAACCTATTGATTTTGAAATACGTAGCAAGTGATAATATTCGTAACGAACAGGAAAACTATTTCCAATCAGTACATAAAAAATTTTGTGCAGTTTTTACTTGTGTTACTATATCAAAAAGAAACAGATTATTATCGAGTAAAGAGTATATTTAATTACCAGTGTCAGTGGTAATTAAATATACTATAATATGTTTCTTTTTCTTATAATAATGATAATAAATTAAACGTTGAAAGAAAACTGTAAGTACTTAATAGTCCTGCGCAATTTATCGACATTATAAATTAAACTTTATTTTATTGAAACGTAACAAGATTTTAATTTTGTGGCTTTGACGGAATTATGTGTTTTCAGAAAAAGAAGTTTATGCGATATTCGCGGTAAAAATCGTTAAAAAGTGAATTTCATTTTAACCGCAGTTTCCATCCATCGTCATCATCATCATCAATAGATATACATTCGGTGCTAAATAAATTGATTTCCAATGAATTTGGTTTTTACCAAGTGTGAGATATTGAATTTACTAATATCCATAAAATACCAAATTAAGAATGAGAGATGTCATCAAATGTTAGTATGATGCAATACATTTTTGGAAAATTATTTTCTGCGCTTTTAATAGATATATATTTCGTTTTAATTTATAGTATGGTATTTTTTTAACTGCCATTTACCTGAAGACATGGAGATTTACTCGGAATTTTGAACAGAAACTGAGTAGATAATTTAATAAAATATCAACTTTCTATTATCAAATTAATTCATAATTCAAATACTTACGACTTTTAAATTTTATAAAATCAAGTTTTCTTGCCAGATGAAAATTATAAAAATTAATTAAAATTGTATAACTGGCAGTATAGAAAGTGTTAGGAAAGAGTTTATACATGTATTTCGGCCTTATTGGGCTTCATCAGAACTCTGTACCTTAAAAAATTTTGGTCTATTGAAAAATTTAGAAATTCCTGTTCTTGTGTTTTGGGATTTTAGAAATTCAAAAAGGGGTAAGTTTTTCTAAATTTTTCAATAAACCAAAATTTTTTAAGGTACAGAGTTCTGATGAAGCCCAATAAGGCCGAAATACATGTATAAACTCTTTCCTAACACTTTCTATACTGCCAGTTATACAATTTTAATTAATTTTTTTTAATTTTATGCCAATTTTGACATAAAAACCTTATTTCCTTAATCAAACTGCTCTTTGCGACGGTGTATATCCAATAAACGATAATGCATTTGAAAATTAAATTATAATAATGAGTTTAATGAAAGAAAATTTGGAATGAATTTTATTGTGTCATTGAATAGTTCAAAATCAAATCAAATCTTCAAAATATTCAAACAGTCTTCAGCACATAAATAAGTAGCACTGTAGTGAGATGTTTTAATTGTTTAGGTGTATTATATAGTTTTAAAAAGAATTGATAAGTTCAATCTGTTTCAAGTGAGTAAAATATGAAAAACATTCCTATGTTATTTTCAAGTTGTAACATGTAAACCACATAAAAGAAATACTCTTATGTATGTATTGGAAAAGAACTCCAGCATTTATTGAATTTTAAATCTTCATATAAAGTTAATTAATTTACATGGGTAGTATTTGATAATTTGAGATGCACCCTCTTACGTTAAGTAAACAATAAGTCATTATAAAATTGAATAAATCTGAGCCTGCAATAATAAAACCTACGCAATTCAAAAACGCAACAGCCTTGCATTACGAATAAATAAACATGTTGTGCATATTTTTTATTTGGATATTTATGTACGTGTATCTACTGCAAACTGCCATTTTAACATTATGTTTGGGGTCATCAAAGCAAAAGCACCGAAACTCTCCTGCAAATTTGAATTTCTACTTTCGATTATTATGTTCCATGCTTAGAATACCATATATGTAACTCTAAAAATATCGAACGTTATTAAAAGTGTTCTAAAAAAATACTGACCACTCTACACATTTTCAAAGAAACAAATAATTTTTATAAATGAACAAAATAACATTACATACATCTTAGCACTTCGAGCCTAGCAGGCTTGCTATTTTTCTCCATTCTTTCTTGTTCTTCGCCTTTTCTTTCCAGTTGCTTTAAATCCTTTTCTACTTCCTTCTTCCATCTTAATTTCGGTCTTCCCTTCTTCTTTTACCTCCTATGTCACTTCTTAATAGTTTTCTAGGAATCCTACCTTCCTGCATCCTTTCCATATGTCCGAGCCACCTAAGCCTTTGTGCTTTAATTCTGGTCACTATACTCGGTTCTTTGTATAGATCTTCTATCTCTTGGTTTGTTCTTCTCATCCATATATTCCCTATTTTTTCCGCCTAGAATCTTCCTCAGTATTTTTCTTTCCCACACCATAAACATTTCCTCTTCCGCCTTACTTATCACCCACTTCTCACCTCCATATTCGACTATTGGCCGTACTACCGTTTTATATACTTTTATCCTAGCCCCTCTAGATATACTTTTATTTTTCAACAGCTTGTTCAATGTATAGACACTTCGATTCCCATTCATTATTCTTGCCCGTATCTCCTCTTTAATTTCCGGCTTCCTTGTGAACATTCTTCCTAGGTACGTAAATCTGAGAACCTCTTCAAATTTATATTCCTTTTCTCCCGTTGCTATTATCTTTAGATGCTGGCCTTTTCTAAATAAAATTAGCGTAGTAATAAAAACGAAACATTGAATAATGTCGCACGACAACAATATCCCTCATGATGTTCGAAATTGAACATTTTAACTTTTTTTTAATTACATATTTCCAAAATGAACACTGTCTACTATTAAGATCTTTTAATTTTATCATTCTTTATTTAAAGTAATTGGCATTTCTTTGCGGTTTAACTTATGTTATTTTTGTGTGTAAAGGTAATCCCTTTTTTCAATTTTAACCAAAATCCTATTTACATTCGCCTTGGCTTGCTTAATCGGGATTTGAGTTTTCTCTGTGAGTACGAGGTCGAATTTGGAAAGGAGATGGAATAGGAAAACCTTGCCTTGATGGAAAGCAATCTTGATCCTGCAACAAAATATATTCTACAATTCTACAGCCAATTCCAATGCAGATTCTAAAATGGCTAAGATCTAGTTGTAGATTCTGCACGTAACCAGAAGCTGTTAGATCAGTTGGCAGGTATGTTCACGTCAGCAGCAGAAACTGTAGAACTTCTCTGGCGAAGTGGTTAGTACAAATTGGCGACATTTTCTTGAAAGCTATTTAAGGAAATAGAACGAAATAGTTGACTCTTTAAGAAGTCCAACGCACCTAAGCAATTTCTGGGTCTCATCCCAAAAGGTATATAAGACCCTTGCTTGATATTCTGTTTGTTTTCCGGACTAAAGCGTTGAGGATCGAATTTGATGGACTCCTCATAACAGTTCGGATCCCCCAGGATTCCCTGGGTGCTTAGATCGCTATGATATATCTACCCTCCACATAGGCTCTGTCGGTTACTGGAATATTTTCAAACATAAAATAGGTTTTCTTCTTTTTTTCTTACTGTTCATTCTAGTTGATTTGAAGTTCTTTTATTATTTCTTTATTATAATATAATCTATTATGTATATTATGTATATTGCTTCCGATTTGTAAAAAGAAATTGTGTGAACTCATTTGGGAACCTATCGACAATTCGTCACTGAGATACCAACCATATAGACTTTTGCTACTTAAAAATGCTCTTATTTTGTTTCTGTCATTGTAAAAACTAAAATGTGACATTACTGAGAGAATTTTCTAAGGTAAGGAAGAATTCTTTGTATAAATACACAGTTTGCGAACGTCTACTAAGGTCATACCTACGCTTCGTGCTGTAGTACGGAAGGATTTATACGACACGTGGTATTTACTGAGCATCTCACAAAGTATGAAGTCAACTGTGCATTTTCGTGGATCGTCTAAAACACGCCACGATAAGATCGTCAGGTGTGGTCGGCTAATCGCTTACTGACCTTAGGAAGTATCCACGTGCTGTATAGTCAACAGTGATGTAATTTGGTCGGCGGAAGAAAGACAATATTATGTGACTTGCTTGAAGAACTATAACGTCTTGTTTTATTCAGGACTCTAAATGTACAACGATGTTCAATTTAAATGATACAACTTAGCAAGGTGACACCAACGTACTGTTTTCAATGCTTGTCGCTGAATGTTCGTAAGAGTGCGGTTTGCATGCAGGAACATTGTTTTAAATAAGCATTATAATATGTACCTACATTGTATTATCGAGTGCGTTTAAAGAATCTAACCTTTGAGAAAGAACAGTCCACAAATTAACTGCCAATAGTTATAAATTCTCTGACCGCTCCGCTAACATAAAAATGTCAATAAAGTTACCATATGTTTATGACATTTATTTATAATTTTTGGTGTTAATTGATAATACGAGTATATTAACAAATAATAAAATTTTCCATTGGTAAGAATACACATTAAATTCATTGAACGAATTTTATCTTTTCCAGAACTCGCTAAATTACAGTTGACACGAATATACGTATATATATTTGAATTTGATACACGTTTCGAATTTCGATATTTGCAATGTGTGGATTTAAATAGACAATAAATACCGATTAACAATAAAAAATATAAACTTTCACAGCTTAGACCTATAAAAATGTCACTCTAGATAGTTATCCGGCATTAATATTTAATTGGTCGTTTACAATTTTATTATTAGCTAACGTAATACGACCAGCAGATAACCTTTTGAAAACTGGCCGTAATAAATCGCCACTGAATATAACGTGGGAAATATTATCATAATGACTGGCTCTCAAATATTGCAAAAACGAGAGAAATTCAATTTCACAAATTAAACAATATTCTTAAGGATACAATAGCTCTTTTCTTGTACCTGCAAGCGTCAGCCGGGTTTAATACTAATATTTTAAAACGAATTATAAATAGTGCAGATATTTCGAATCGGAATTTAATCCTTGAAATAAAATACAGTGCACACCTTGTATCAAAACGTTCGACAAATAAAAATCAAAACTATTTATTACAGTGATGTTAGCTTTTATTGCTTTACAATGTTATCCCGGCTATTATTAGTACGCCACTGGTGAGGAGATGCTCTTACGAACTTATAAACACTGGCGCACATAAAATAATCACCAGCTCAGAATGTAACTATTTATTTTAGGGACAATATGCATTCTGTCACAGTCTGCTTCTGTGAACGATTAGATTAAAATTGCATTCATTCATTGTTTGTATATATGGAAGTTTACGACCAGTTAACTGTCACGGCTTACCCCTGCTGCATTTATGGGGGTTAGTATTTCATCCATGGCTGATGAACTGCATCATTCATTATTTATAACATTGGTTTGGAAGTTAGAAGCTCGCATATGTCGAACGCGGTAGACAGGAGGCGCTTAAATTTTGATTACAAAAAAATCTATAAATCTTTTTAATTACCTCTCATATTTTTTCAGAGTTTTAAATATTTACCGTTTTAACTCATGGTACAACATAGTGAACAATAATTTTACGTTCAGAAACATATTTCGGATGCTTTACAAGTTGTTCTTCATCGGAGGCTTTCGACTGCATCGATACATTTTAAGCTCTCAATAAATTCCTTGCATGCAAGCGCCGTATGAAAAGATGCGGCAATAAGCATAAAATGTATAATGACTCGAGAAGTTAAAAAAGTATTAAAAACACTTTGAGAATTTAAAAATAGCGTTATAATAAAATTACACAAAAATGTCCTCATAAACCAATAATAACTCTCATTAAAAATATGTAATGTGTATATACTGATTGAAATTTACACATCGGCAGTGAAAGGATACGCTAGGACTGTGAAATAATGATAAATCTAGGCATGCAAGAGTCACAGGCTAATGTGTGCATGTTATTAGTATGTAATAAAGTATATAGTTATTCATTCGGGCAGTAATTCTCACCGCGGGGGTCGGTGGAACGCCCGCTGCTAAACCTCACCTTTAATAGTATTATTTATGCTCATGCAGGGGTCTCCCAGTGCGAAGCATCCAAGCACCTTACACATCCTTAGTCTCTGATGAAAAGATATTTGTTTGCTAATCACTTCTTTTTATTTATTATTATTCTTATTATTATGTTGGTTTTACGTTCAATAAAATTATACATATGGATAAATATCCGTGGCAAAATCGCTATAAAACATTTAATATACACTTCAAAATATGTAATACTACTTTTATAATACCGGTACAGCCCTATTCAGTTTCAAAAAAATATTTATGAATCATCAAAATGCTCATATTTGTACCTTTTGAGTAAAGAAATCTCCTAAATCTGGTAACAAACAATTCAATAAAAATGCAGCTTTTAATTAATCTGAAAAAATATTTTCATTGCTTTTTTTTTGTTCAGAAAAGATAATACCTATAGTCCATGTAGAAAGTTTCCGAAATTTCTATGAATTTCTTTTTCAATATACGGTGTGTAATCGAATATGTTTAACTTACTGTAAGCACTACTAATAGGCACGAAACGAAGCGAAGTTATAACATGCGTATGTGGCAAAGGACAATATTAAACTCCAGAAAAATATTTGTTTGCTTTTTACAAAAAATAATTGAGAAGTATTGGTAAGTAATCGGGCAACTTTAGAAGACCCGGACGGCTTAATGGGACTGAAAATTGTACCGGTCCTGACAGTTTTCGAGAAGTTGATAATTTTGGAGGATCTAATATTTCCAGAGACAATAGCAATTTCAGAGGATCTGATAACTTCAGGTCACAAGAAAATTTAAGAGGTTTTAATACTTCAAGACACCCTGACTTCAGAATCCCCGATAATTTCAGAGGAGCTGGTGATGAATTTGAAGATTCTGGTCCTGTTGGAGACCCTGATGCTTTCAATGATCCAGATAATTTTTACGATGAAGACGATTTTAAACAACCAGAACGTTTTAAAGAACCTGAAGATGAAGCACCTGAGAGTTTTGAAGATCCAGAGAATTTCAGAGGACATGATCATTTTAGAGATTCTGGGACTTATAGGGGACCTAACAATTTTAGAGATTCTAATAATTTCAGAGGACCTGATAGCTTTGGTGGTGATAATTTCAGAGGACCAAACTTAAATAGAGACAGTGAAAGTTTTCAAGAAGGAGATTTCAGGCGTCCTGGTAATTTTAGAGGACAAGATAATTTGGGAAGACCAAATACTTATCACGAAGGAGAAAATTTAAATGGGAGCCCTCAGAATTTGGGCCCAAAAGGTTCCCGAGAATCAAAGAATTTTCTTGGAAGATGGGAAGCTCCTGATACTACACATTTAAATCAATCATCAGATAATTTTAATAAAAAGAGTGATGAAATCCACAGGTCTGAAAGTAGTGGTGATGTGTTTGGTATGGAAGATTCGGATAATTTAGACGCAAATGTTCAAGATAAAACACCTGAAAACCTTAGTGTTTTGAATCCTAGTACCTCTAATATTCCTGATCCTGCACTTTTACCACCAAATGGTAAAGAAGTTAATATGTGGAAACCACACACAATGACTGATTATGATCATAAGTCAATGAAACCAGGTATGTAATAATTTCGTTTCTGCTCTTATGTCTTACTTTATAATGAGTTCTTTATTTTAGATACGCACGAAATTACTTTAGAACCTGTACATACTTTTGATTATCGTCATAGACCTGTAAATAGAATTCCATTTCCTCAACGCCCTGTGTGGTTGAAAAATACGTTAAAAAATTGTCGAGAATTTGATTTTATAATTAAAGCTCAACTGGAACCAACGTACAGTCGTTATCCACCTACTGAAAGATATTCTGAAAAACGATTTAGAAAGCAGACACGAAAATAGATATTCAGAGTCCAGGTATCCTGAAAGCAGATTCACTGAAGAGAAAGAAATGCGTCGATCACACAGAGATTCATATAAAAAAGAGAAAATTGGCAAGCCAGAGAAAAGATACGACCATTACGGTTCATCTTACAACAGAAGATCACGTGATGATTATTTTATGGTGGAACAAGAGAAGAAGTAGAAGAAGACGGAAAAAACATGAATTACAAGGATAGATCGGAAAGTTTTTAGAACGAACCAGAAGATGGTGCTACATGCGCATCCTGCTCATTGATTTTGAAAGCGTCATTGTTCGTACAACTACTGCCAAATTTTCAGAGAGATTGTGCTTAAACTAAAATCATAACTGTTGATCAGAGTAAACAATTCATGCATTTTCTAAATCATGAATAAAAACTAATTCCGTGCATTGATAAAGCATTGCTTTTTTAAAGGCTTAAATGTTGAAGAAAAACAAACGGAATTAGATGATGTTTATGGTGAGTCTTCTCCTTCATTTGCAAACTGGGTTGGTGAATTTAAACGCGGTTGAACAAGCGTAGAGGCTGCACCGCGCTCTGGCAGGCCACCGATGAACAAATGATTGGAAAAGTCCAAGAAGTCGTGATGAATGATCGTAATCCAAAAGATTTTTGCGACGTTTTATAACTGTCGATGAAACGTGGATACATCACTACAATCCGGAGACCAAAGAGCAATCAAATCAGTGGACAGCACGTCGTGATCCAACTCCAAAGAAGGCCAAGATGATTCCGTCTGCAGGAAAATATTTTTGGGGTTGGATAAGCTTGAGGTGTTACTGATGGGGCGCGGCGGTGCCAAATCAAGAATATTTCGAGCAACTCAGATCTCCCTTTGCTCTCCTAGAAGCTATTGGATTTGAGAGGGAATGAGTTGAAAGTCTTGCCCGCGGACATTCTTGCGCCCTTGAAGAATCTGCGCGGGATTAATTTGGCGGAAAATCAGGTGATCGTCTGGCAAGATCGGATGCTCAGGTCAAATAAGTTTCTGGAGGTCTTGCTGGTGTTCGATAATAAGATTGTGTACTCGACCCGGGCGATGCTGGATAATTTCGCTAGGTTGAAAGCGATTGCAATATTCAACAACCCTTTCAACTGTGAATGCTGTAGCTTGAGTGCGTTTCACGGGCAATACTAACGAATCGAGAAAATCCTGCGCCTGATCGACGAACGCTCCAGTTACTACGTCTACCCTGACGAGTACTTCAACTTTACCATCGTCGATTACTTCAAAACGATGACCGGCAGCGAAATCTGCGACGTCGAGTTTCTTGAGCATTACGATCCTAGTAACGATCATCACCACATTGGTTGTTTTGATTTGGGTTTACCGATGGCACATACGTCATTGGATGTTTTTGAGCAAGCTCGCCTTGCATAGGAATAAACCATTCGTTAAAAGGACTAGTGATTTCAGGTGTTACACCAATTACGAGTACGACGCGTTCGTTTCGTACAGCAACGAGGATAGGAATTTCGTGGTGCGTTTGATGGCCGTGTTGAAGAACCACGAGCCCTATTTGAAATTCTGCGTTTACGAGCGCGATTTTCAAGCTGGCACCGTCATTTCGGAAACTGTGATGGAGAGCGTCTCCAAAAGTCGGAAGACCCTCCTGATCATCAGCAATTCTTACATCAAATCGCAATGGTGTAGGTAGGAGATCCAGGTGGCGGAACACCACAGGCTTTTCTTCGAGGATGAATACGGAGACTGTGTCAATGATTCAATAGTCAAGTATCTAATGAAAACCAGGATTTATTTCCAGTGGGATCCGGTCGAGAATAAGCAGAAGGTGTTTTGGGAGAAGTTGAGGAATGCCCTCGCGCCGCCCAAATTGGAACTGAATGATATAAGAATAAGAACGTCTGAGACTCGCTTTCTTTTTGGAAAAAATTAATTCGGGCAATGGAATTTGGAGTTTTCTAAAAATAAGTTTTTTTTTAATTTTTGTGTGTACAAGCTGTGGGTCAATGATAGCTTTCATTAAAAAGAATCACTCTGTATTTTTTCTTTTACTTTTGTATCATTGTTTTTGGATGATGATTTAAAGTTAAAATCGACATGGGGAAATTTTGGAAATGAAGTAACATTTCGTCCAGGTTACTTTAATTTGTTCATGAAGTCTGTGGTCCAAACAAGAGTACATGCGAAACGAAACAATTCACCTCACTTCCGGTTCATTTCCTGTTGCACGGAAAATCGCAATTGCTTTCTTATTTTATAAAAAGAATGTTACATTCTATGACGAAATTTTTTTTCCTTTTTAGACTCAACGATTTTCTTAACTTGATTAGATTTCTAAAAGATTTTTAAACGTGTTTCGTATTTGACAAGGGCAAAATTAAAAAAAAAATAAAAAACCAACGATACGAAATAATTGAACGAAGAGTCAACCTAGATTCAGACTGAATCGGAACGTGCGTGATCAATTGAGAAAGAAAAAAAATCAATAAAGACGAACAAATGAAAATCGATTCAAATTTTGTTTTGTAATTAGCTTCGTTGTTAGCTTCTGAAAAATTTCTTTGAAAAAATTCATTTGAAATGGAAATGTGTAAAAAGCTCTTGTTCCGTTTTTGGAAAGTTGCGTCAAACAGAAAAGAAAACCAAAATTTGTTTTTTGATGTAAATTGCTACACTTTTATGAACAGCATTTATAAACTGTATTAACAAAACGTAAAAATTGGTTCATAATTAATTGAATGTGATCAACGCAAGTGGAGATTTAGAATTTTCTTTCGTAATCGAATTGTATACGCGCGACATTGACCGAGTGACCGTGAATTTTGCTGGAGCTTTATTGTGTTTATTAAAACAACAAACGCACGTATATCTCACGAACTAGCAGAGGTTTTGAAACAAAAGTTTAGTTAGTTTTCCATTTTTGAGTTACACCATTGATATTTGCAGAATTAATTCTCCTATGTGATAAAGAGCTTACGATATTAATATACGAAACTTATTCGATTACTCCCTGTATTGCTATCGCGTTAGGAGAAATCATTATTAGAGATTTGTTTAATTTTTTAATGTGCAATTATTTACGCGATTTGATTCTAATTGTAAACACATAGCCTTTAACACATTATTTAACTTTTTAATTTATTGTAGTTTATTATTTCGTTTCCGTCTCTAGTTTAATGATAAGCAGTCTAATAAAAATAAGTTTTTTTTAATAATTAGTGTAATTACGCACTAATTTGATTTCTTGCGAAATTGGTAAGGCATCTCTTTTCTAATTCTCAGGTATTTTGAAATGAAACCAGTTCTTTTCATTTAATACGCAATAAAATGAAAAGATAATTTTATTACAAACTTTTACAACTCGAAAATTGAACAATAAAATTTTGAGAACATTATATTAGTTTTGAAAAATATGTTATGTGGACTATTAATAATTTTATTCCCGCATGTAAAAAATTTATGGCTTCTTTCGCCTTATTTTTTATAAGAACTCGTCTGACAGGATAGAATGTTACACCGCATACAACATTACCCATACTTAAGTCTATTTTATATTAGTTTCATCAGGAATTTCGTAAATTTCTTTAAAATGCAAAATTATTTCAAAGCACAATAATTTCCTTTCAATTAAAATTTACTTAAAAAAACCTAAATTAAGTTTCTAATTTTCAAGAAAATTTATTCTTTTCGACCTTACTGTGCTTTCTTCTAGGACTTAGGAGTTATGGGATATTAAATCGTCACATTGCATCCCTTTTAGTAATATATTACACACAGGAATAAAATTTATAAGTTGTGAACACAATGATTTAAAATATAATTATAATACAGAATTGTTTTAGTATTTTTTTTGTTCTGTTAAAATAATTTATTTCCTTTTTTTAACACTAAAAAAAAATGTTACAGAATTTTTATATTGCTAGTTTTATTGATTTTAGCCTCCTATTGAAAAAAATTATTCGGACTCCACAGTTTCACAATGAATAGATAAGTAACACTTTTTATTAATCATTAATTAAATAAATGTGCCTGACAGCGTTTCATTTTCATATGGAAATAAATGAACATAATGGTTTTATGGTGTCATAAATCAGCGTATAAATCCATTAGTTTTACGTTTAGTATAATCAGTTCTAGTAATACGATTTTATATGCCACGAAACACATTAAAATTAAAAAATTATTGCCCAATGTATTCAAGGAAGCGGGACTTTGTTTTATGTGGTTTATACGTATTTTTCGGCGCGGGTTAAAACGGCCTGATGTTAAATAATCTGATAGATAAATTCAAGCGCATAAAAATTATCAAGCCGGGTCCTTTTCAGTAGTTGTCATCCTATAAATTACGTTTGAAGGAAGTTGTACTGATTGGCATTTTATGTATTATTTTATGTCTTTGTGTCCGCTTTGTATCAAGATGTAACAGGATTTCATGGACTTGATCTGTTTATTCATGAGAAGTTTTTGCTAGATCAAGTACAGTAAGGCAATAAAGTTTGTCGAGATCTGTACTTGGATAACAAACTGTATGCGTGTGGCTAGACAGGTAATAGTAAATCTTTATTATTAGTAGGATATATGACACGGTTTTAATATACTGCATAAAAAGTTACAATATAGCATTATAACTATAATGTGAATAATAATTCAGATTACTTATGCGTCTATAAGTCAAGCACAGCAACAATAAAGGTCTTACATCAAAAGTTGTCACAGAACAAATTAAGAATATATATCGTAGAACAAGGAGATTAAATCGAATAAATCAATATTAAAATAAATCCGACGTAAATCTAGAATTAATCTTAGTAGAAACTAAACATCTGCGTGTGTGGTCCATGAATAAATACTAATAACAATATATCACAGCTCGGATAGATTCGGATTCAGCCCCTGCTAACTTATTTAATGCCTTTTTAACCAGCTGTAGTGACCAGCGTGAAATCAAGACTCGAAAAATTACTGAACTCACACTTCATTTTTACGAGTATCCTCGGCCATGATTTATTCATTAGGTTTTATGCTTATTAATAATCATCAAAAATGGTGAGCTTAAATTGGCCGTAACTAATTTTATTGAGTATTATTAAAGAGAATCGTAAATTTTCGTCTCCACGACAATTAATTAATATTACAAATATGGTTACGACGTTTAAATATGAAATAAAGAACTATTACACTCGCTCGACTATAAAAAGAAAAAGAACTTATTCTTATGTACGGCGCCTTAAAGAAATCGAATGGAAAAGCATCAGCTTGTCTTTGTTATTGTAGGCATTCGAAAAATGTTTATCGTAAATATCTACATTGATATCGACGACGTGCTAATGTGCTATTAAAAATAATTAAGGCAATAAAATTTCCCAGGTCGTTAAAAATAAGAAAAAAAGGAACGGAATCAAAACATACTCAAGGAAAAATATAAAAATAGAATCATTGGTTTCTAGTTTTCACACGCATTTTAAAACTAAACAAGTCATAGGCCTAAATAAATCAAACCATTTTAACACTAAACTACCTTCAATATAACTGAAAAGGAAAACATAGTGCGGGTACTATATTGATTGTATTTAATCAACAATCAATTGTAAAATTACTAAACACGATTGCGTAACTCAATTGTAGAATTTTCTAATTTAAATCTATGGACGGCGAATTTTACACAAACTATACATAAATTAAGCGTTTTCCATCAGTAACTTTATAAATTTTCTTTTATTGTGGCTGGACTAAAATAAAATCATCTGTCTTACTTGACGGTATTTATAAATAAGATGTGGTCCAGGAAAAAGTAGCAGACTTTGAATTTCGATCATGAGAATCGCTGCTGTTTTGTTTGTTGCCCCACAATTTGAAACTAAAACGCTAGCAAATGCGGTAAAAAGAAATTGATTTGGTCGAAATGTGATCTCTCTACTATCACTGGCTTCATTCATGATCGGACTTCAGACATTTCGCCGGAGCGTTGCCATGGTTATGCAATACGAGGACTAATGAAAAGTGCTCATTCCTTGTGTAGCCATGGCAACGCTCCGAAATGTCCGAAGTCTGCTCATGATACTTACAGCCTTGGCCAAAAGTATCAGGCACCTTACATTAACTTCTATATCATGAAAATCTGTTGGGTAGGGTAAAATAAAATTTCCTAGGTACAAAATAATAACAATTTATTAAAGTAATTAGTATTTTGTTGGGCCATCACCGCTAACATCAACAAGGCAGTCCACAAAAATCGTCACTACTCTATCATGGTCGCCCTCTATGTGAGAAATGCATTCAATATCGCATCCTCGACTAAGATCGTCGAGGCTATGGTAAAACTGAAGATCAGCCCGTATTTGGTTAGAATTATACAATCCTACCTAACAAACAGACATATCACCACGTCCGCAGGAACCACAAGGCGACTCACGGGCGGTGTGCCGCAGGGCCGACTTTGTGGAAACTTTTATACAATGACGTTGTAGGCCTACAACTGGGCGAAGGCGTTGGTCTGATAGCCTACGGTGATGATTTAGGGGTGGTCATTGCGGCAAAAACCCCAGGACTATTAGAAGAGAGGGCCCGGATACACAGTTTCAAAAATCTGCAATACCCTGGAAGATAAAGGATTAAGACTTGCCAATCATAAAACCGAGATTGTGATATTGACAGGAAGAAGGAGTCTCAGAGAACTCACAATAAACTTAGAGGGAGTCCAAGCTCGTAGCAGCCCTGACATCAAATATCTGGGAATTTGGATCGACAGAAACGCTAAAATGACCACCCACGTACGAAAGGTATGCGAGAAGGCACTGCTTTGGCGAAGCTAATGCCGAACATAAAAGCACTGTGCTATATTCAATTATTCTCTACGGCGCACCGGCTTGGGCAGGGGCGTTACGATATCGCCATCATGAAAGGCTACTAGAGCAGTTGAACAGAAAGATGTCTATTCGCATCACCTCAGCCTACAGGACGGTGCCCACAGAGGCTATACTGGCAATTGAGGCCACCCCGTTCATAAAGCTTAGGGTGCAAGAACGCATCTCGCTGCACCAGCAGGGAAAAGGCCCTCAAAAGGAGGCTAAGGACGCTCTTCTTAAGGCATGGCAAGAAAAGTGGGACCGCTACCACGGATGGAGTAAGATCTTCATTAAAGACATTGCCAAGTGGTACAACACAAAATACTTCCAAGTGAATCACTTCGTGACCCAGGCTCTCACGGGCCTGTTGGTTTTGTGAGGCCTGAGCGGATACGGCTAAACATACTGTGCTTATATGCGAAAGGTGGCAGAACATAAGAAACTGCGTAAACACAGAGATTGGCGAGACACTAACGACGAGTAATAAACTACTCAAAACAATTAAGGGGTCAAGTTTTTTTTCGCCAAACTTAAACGAAATGAGTAAAAATCTTGGATGGCTGGTCAATTATTGCTTTAACTATCTTTTGTTACCCAGAAAAATTTTAATTGTCACAGAACCTCTTTATTAAGAAAGCGAGTCAATTGAAGTGACACTGGTAAAAATAAAAGTGATATCCATTAAGATCTGATTTCGAGTTCTTGATCTTTAATACTTTTGCTGCCATGCAACGCAATGTGGTAGTTGCACAAGATGTCAGAAGACATTTGACACCAATAGAAGTCAGTCGGGCTGTTACTCTCCTGCAGGAAGGCAATACACAGCGATTTGTTGCCGAACAACTCAATGTACGGCAGTCTGTAATATGGAGGCTGTGGAAGCGATACCAGAATACTGGAAATGTTACTCGTCGTCTTGGGCAAGGTCGTCATAAAGCAACCACTCTCTTAGACGATCGATTTTTACGTTTGCAGGCTCTTCGGAAACGTAGCAGCACAGCGGGTACTTTACAAAATGAACTTTTTCGGGCTACAGGTCGACAAATTTCCGACCAAACATTGAGGAACCGACTCCGAGAAGCGAACCTGAGGTCTAGACGTCCAGCCAAAGTAATGCGTTCAACCAGAAATCAGCGGCAAACGCGAATGCAATTCGCCCGAGAACACAATAATTGGCAGATACGCCATTGGAGAAAAGTTTTGTTTACTGACGAGTCTAGGTTCGCATTATGTTCAAATGATGGACGGGTTCGAGTATGGCGACGACCAGGGGAACGGTTTCTTCCTAATACAACACAAGAAAGAGTCCCGTTTGGTGGTGGTTCTGTAATGATCTGGGGCGGTATTTCGATCGACAACAAAACTGATGTTGTTATCATAAGAAACGGAGCTTTGACTGCACGGCGTTACATGATGAGGTGCTTCAGACTCAGGTACAACCTCGTGCACGTGCTACAGGTGAGAATTTTATTCTAATGCAAGACAATGCCCGCCCATACGTTGCGAGGATCGTTAATGAATATCTACAAGAGCAAAACATCTCCACTTTGCCATGGCCAGCGTGCAGCCCTGACATGAATCCCATTGAACATCTTTGGGACGAGTTGGACAGACGAGTCAGAAATCGGCAAAACGCACCTCTTACACTATGGGAGCTAGACAATGCTCTTTTGGAAGAATGGGAGCAAATTCCACAAGACACCATCCGAAGACTAATTCGAAGTATGCCAAGACGCTGCGCAACTTTAATTCAAGCCAGAGGAGGCCCAACTCGATACTAAAAACAAAAAAAACAAAAAATCATGTGATAATATCGAGAACAATAATTTTTGCTTAATTTTTTCTATTTGTTTTTGGATCGTTCTTAGCTAATTTTCAATTTTTGTTACATAACGTTAATGTGTTTATTGCAAACTTTAAACTAGTGTTCATAAAGATTCTACGTTTTGAAATTACTGACTTTTATTAAGATAAAATTTAATTTCCAATATATACAGTCGTTTGAAAGCTTGACCCCTTAATTGTTTTGAGTAGTTTATCTCTGAGATATTGTGACAAAATGAAAATAAGAGGAAAAAAATGCTACTCACTATAATGGAAAGCAAAGCACAGGAAGAAATCAGGAGGGAGAGCCACTGGAGTTAGCCATCGCCTATAAGGCCTCAAAAAAAAATTTTTTGGAATATCGAGGAGATTTCCCCGTCGGTACGTGACGCAAGGAAGATACTCAGAAATTTTTTGAGACACGTACGTGTCCCAAGTAATGTGAGGTAGTTTTCGGGCATAGTATGGCTCCGCAAAAGAGAGGGAAGGGTTTTAGTCGGTAAGCGCCTGGGTGACCACCTTCCCAGGCGAATCCGACGCTCCCCCCGGTACAGATCCAGCTGGGGGAATTTTCGGAGGATTTCCTAATCCTCTCTATTAAAAAAAAAGATACAAAATAATAACAATTTATTAGAGTAATTAGTATTTTGTTGGGCCACTGCAGCTATTCTTTTCGGCAGAGTACTTATAAGTTTATGACATTCCTCTGCGATAATATTTTCTTTTTAAATTGCTTTAGATGTAATTAGATGCTTTTTAATGGTACGCTTTAGAATCCCCAAATGTTCTATGGGATTTAGGTCTGGAGATTGTGCAGGCAAATCCAGGAGGTTAATATTGTTTTCTTGAAACCACTTCATGGTAACTGCAGATTTGTCGCAGGGTGCATCATCTTGTTGATACAGCATTTCTTCCATATTTTTATCACCAAACATCTTGGAAAATAATTGCCGCAATGTCGTTTCCAATACGTTTATGCAAGTGTGGGAGTTCATTCGACATTCACAAACAAACATTTCGCCTACACTGTCGGCTGTCATACAACCCCAGATCATTACAATGCCTCCCCCGTGTGTCACTGTTGGTATCCGCATTCCGGAAGGTATTCTTCACCGATTCTCCGCCTCACGTAAGCTACACCAGGAGTTCCAAATACCTTACAATTAATTAAAAAAACGTAGATTTTAAACACACCGTATAACATTTTACTGGCGAAGTGTAGAAGATGCAAACGAATTCAAAATTACAAGTGATATAAAGCAAATATTATATCAAAATTTTACTCGTCGGACTACACAACATTTGCCCAATCCTTCTCTGCAAAGTGTTGGTACTTTATAGCCCATTCCAAACGAGCTTTTTTATTTTTTTCTGAAAGCCAAGGCTTCTTTCTTGCTTTACAGCCTTTCAAGTCAGCTTCATTAAGTCTTCTTCTGGTCGTTCTGGCACTGATAGATCTCCCGATTTCCTCGGATAAACTGGTAGCGAGCTCGGAGAAAGTTTTCTTTCGATTTTTAAGTGACTCTCGAATTAAATTTCGATCCTCACGGTCCGAAGTTATCCGTTTTCTACCTGATCTTGTTCGGTTTGCATGTGATCCAGTATCCGCGTAACGTTTCAAGGCAGATTGAACCGCACAACGCGAACGTTTAATACTTTTCGCTATTTCTGTCTGTGTGTTGCCTTGTTCGTGCAAGAACTGAATTTGTAAATGCAAATGCACACTAAGTTCGTTCTTTTTAGGTATTTTTTACAGCAAAAATAACGATATTTAAAATTATACTGGAAAGATCGTTCTTACTACAAGCGCTTATACAAAACTGACTACCTACTCACGGAACCACAATTGTGAACTATCATCTGCCATATGTTTCACAACCACTGTAAAGTACTGTGCATTATTTAAATTATCATTTATTGTTGCCGACTATATGATAATAAAGTTCTAAAGATTTCTGAGTAACATTTTCGGAGATAAATTAGAAAATTAAGGGTGCCTAATACTTTTGGCCAAGGCTGTATTTTTCCTTTGGCCAAATTTAACCACATATCACTTTGGAAGTTTGACGTAGGAGTTTTATGCCAAGCTTGTCATCATTGTTGTGTCGCAGAACTCCAATCGACCTATCAGCCATCGCACGCTATTGGGGTGTAACCCAAAAGACAACAGAAAAATCCTACGTGTAAACGTGCAAACGTCAAAGACTTTTACCAAAAGACTTTCAAAAGTTAAAGCGATCTATTGATTAAAAGAAAATATGTACGACTAAATGTTATTTAGTTTCTTCTTAATTAATTAATACAAGTTCTTTATTTACGAGCAGGAAATCGTTCCAACTAAACAACATATCTCATTAAGTATTACACACATCTAAAGTAAGAAACAAGATTTACTTTTATCTATAACTTAATGTAGATTTAATAATGCCCCCGGAAAGGACTTTTCTAATTTAAAATTTGTGACAGGCTTCGCAATTAAGCGATATTTACATATCTCCCTGGGTTGTTGCATTCCGCTTGAATCTGCATTCGTAAAAAGACCGGGAGTCTGATCAAAAACAAACAAGAAAACGATAAAATGCAACTATCGTTTTAATAAACTGTAATCATAATATTAATAATGATTATAAAAGCCATAATAAAGTGTAAAGTGATATTTTCCCAGTATTTATGACAACTATACGATTACCGTAGTCATCTTAAATTCATTAATAGTAATTTGGATTCACGCTGAGACAGATATACATTTCTCATATTTCTTTGTCCATGTCACCATGTGTACGAAGTGGAGATTTTTATTTACATAAAACACGCATTAAGGCAGGCTAATATATGAAGCCGATACCAAACGAGGAGAGTGGCAAGGATTACGGGGGCTCGTAAAATATGCCTCTATGAGGACGTAAAGCTATGCGAATGTTGGAAGAAGAACCACCACACTCGACGTGACTGTTCACAACTATGTGGTCTCCTCTTTTTTTAACAGGTGTCTTCCATCGAACTTGTCCAATATTAATTCTCAATAACTAATTTTTTATTACGTTATTCCCAAACGTTTTTTTTTACAATAAAGAAATTAGAAATCAAATACAGGTACTTCGTATATTCGGATGTTTTATTGCAGTGTCAGTTTTTATTAACTAAAATTAGATATTGTGGGTGGTTGTATTCATCTCGAATCGTAAACAAAAAGCTCAGCCTTGATGTAATGTCTTAAATCAATGTGTGTATACGCAAGATATTAATGCTCGGAGGTCATTAATAAAAAGATAATCCAAAGAGAAAAGACTTCCAGTGGGTGTTATAAAACAGCATGCAAGTTTTTTCGAAACGAAACATTTTACATTATACCTGGCATTAGTGTGTATACGTGAAGCTTTAATTTAAACAAATGCAAATTCAACAATAAATTGAAATTCTGTAGAATAAACAAATGACATACTTCCATACTTAATCATTAGAATAAAATGCTACATTTAAAAATCTAATTACTAAAGCTAGCAAATAACTGTACTAGAATTACATGTGGCTACCAACAGTATAATTATACCATTTAAAATCTGTCGTGTGATAATGCGTGTATGCTTCAGAGAGCATAACCAGAGCATCATACATTTTTTCTGGGTTAGCCTCAGGCCAAACGTCTCTTCGATGACGTTGCGGTCTCTTATTCGCTGGTCTCCCCAACCTTTGGGGTCTTCTGACTCTCCTTCGTCTCGTCTGTGGTCTCTTAATCAGCGATTGCATGACTATGACTTGCTGATCATTATTCATTTTTCCGTTGATGGCTTGCATTATAAGGCAAAGCAGATAACCACCGAAAGCCAGAAAAGCCAAAGCTGTAATGGACGTTTGAAAAATCGTTTGAATGTTGGTTTTACCATCGGATTTCATGTAGGTCAGGTCCTCGTAATAACCACCCCTATTCTGCGTTTTTTTCTCACTGTGCAGAGCTAAAGCGCTCGGCGTGTCTTTGTTTGGTGGAGGACCTTCATCATGAGCATCTTCTAGATTTTCCTGGTGGACGTCGACTTCGAACGAATTTTTTATGTGTAACAGTTTTTCTAGGGGTAGTTCACTTAAAGCTTTTATATCAACAACTGGTGTAAAATCTTGGCATAGATGTAACCGCAATAACATTATGAAACACGTCGCGCTGCGCCACATCTTGATGACAAAAATAAATTTAGTGAACTGGCATGCTTGAGATAAAAACGGGATTAAAATCGCCGTTCCAATTATCCTAGCATCGTTGCACTTGGCAGCTCAAGCACAGGAAAACGCTTTACGCCACTTTAGGGTCACAGGTATTGTCAATGCATTCACACCATGAAGACGCTCTTAGTTGCAGTGGTTTTATTCACTTTTTTCCACGGCGTTATTTCTTTAGATGGAATGCTAGAAAAAATTACCTCCGGCTTTAAAATGGTTGGGCAATATTTGGGGCTGGATTACGCCAGCGAAGTTGCTCAGTTAGTTTCGCAGGCGTTCAGTAAAAGAACCGGAAGAGAAAATGAAGGCGATATGGGAAGTAATATATTTTCCGGTTTTCTAAGAGTGATGGGATTTGATAGCAAAAAAATCGGGGCGATTGCTGTTAACGCCATTATTTTTGTTGCACAACTGGTAAGTACGTGATTTAGAAAATCTGCGCCTGATTCACTTTTTTTAGATTAGTTCATCACTTGCGAAACGTTCTCCCCCACAATTAACGAACGCTCGCGAATTGAAAGAAGAGAATCCTCTAGAATGGATACTGAACAACTCATACGTTTCTGAGATGTTGGAACATGCGAAAACTACGGATTTATCGGCTGGCGTAATTGAATACATAAAAGAAAATTCGTTAGATGAGGAAACTGATTGCATCCAGTTGTTAGTGTGTAAAACCAGTCCGTTCATCAAAGGTATGCAAAGAGCATTCAAAGAAAAGAACGAGGAACAGAAAATTGGGAAGGATGCGCTGTTTGAATTTATGCCTACAATGGAAGAAATTGCTGTATCTGGAGAGGAATGCGAGCAGAAACACCCCTACTGCTTTGTTCAGTATTAATTTATTCGACTAAAATTCCAAAGTATAGTGTATAAAACTAGCTTCTTAGTATGTCTTCTAAGTCATGGCATAGGTGATGCCTGTCGTGTGATTTCCCTGATTTTAAATCGCACAGTATCTGCAATCTGCATTTGTTGTCGTCACAGTTTGGTCTCTCGTTGCTGTCTTTGTAATAAAATCTGAAATTATACATTTTTTTGATTGAAAATTAAAGTTTTTTGATTAGTGATTTGCAACAGTGAAATTTTTACCTGTAAAATAAGTCGAATAACTTCGGATCAATCACCATTTTGTCTATCAGGTCAGCCCATTCTTGTGCTCTGAGAGTTTCGAAACCGTAGGCTTCTCTGGCCGTGTATAATCTGTGCCAATCTGGTTCATCCTCTTTATTTGTTTTCTCCAAGTCCATTATCCAAGATTCATGATCTACTACTTCCTAGTAACAAAAATAAAATATGTTTCTAGATTGCTGGATCAAGTATGAAGTATAACTTGAATTCCGAATGCTGCTGAGGTTTTTAAATTTATAAATTCCTTACCCAAGTCGTATCGTTGTGGTCTCCATCCACGTAATAAATTCGATATCCTGGATTAAAATTTTCAAACGTGGTTATCGAAGGACCAACAAAAGCTACTCCAGTGGGTCTTTCTGCGGTGACAAATCAAGTGAAAAACGCAACCTTTTAAATATACTTGGGGCACTTACTGTGATCTTCGACATCGTAGAACACTTCGAACTCGTCTGAGTGTCTATGGCCAAAAAATTGAGCCACTATGGTGTTTTCGTATCTGTCAATGATCTTGTAATAATTCCTGGACCAGGTTTTCATACAGTCAGCATCTCCAGGGGGTATATGACCTAAATAAAAGGGAACTTATATTAAAACAAGATCGTGCAAGGACTGTTAAGGGAGAAGAAGCGAAGAGGATAACATCATTGAAGTAATTGTTTCGCCTCCTCCCCGATAATTCACTGAATAATTTTCATGAATTGTATTGCATAGTAAACGATTTCGAGTTATTATGAAACTTTGAAATTTTTATCGATTTACCTATTATATGAACTTTTTCCCCTTTATTTTCAGCTTCTTGTAGTTCATATATCAGCCACTTCAACTCTTTGGCAGGGTCTGTACTGTTCACTAATAACCACCTACAACAACATTGTTGAATTATCTACCATCTGTTTACGAGTATTTCCTACCAGTTAACATTATGACAGTAATTCATATTTAACGATATTAAGCGAAATCCTGGCCGCATTAAAATAGAGTAGAATCCACCATGAAGAACAGTTGGATCGACTTCGGACGGTAACCAGGAACTCCATTGCTTGCTCAGTTCGGTGTAGAGCCATGAGATAGAGTGTTCGGGATCTTCGATCCATGGAGGAGGGAAACTGAAATTGAATAGTTTAAGGTTTAAGAAAGTAATTTACTTTTTGAGTGTTAACCTTCCAGCTGGTGCACTTTCATGATTTCCTAGCGCAGGGAAGATTGGTGTACCCGGAAAGGCATCCAGCATTTGCTTCACGGTTTCTCTAAGGATGTTGAGGTTGCCTTCCCTAGTCTGATTCCAAATATCATGTGGAGGTAAATCACCGGTCCAAATTATGTAATCAATATCCTGAAATCCTCAAATTATAACTGATGGCTTTACACAAGTCTGTAACCTATTACCGGATGATGTTCAGCAATGTTCTTGAACATGCTTTCGAGCAGGATTTTTGGCGAGTCACATTTTGCGTAGCTGCCCCATCTGAAATAGGGATTTGAATTATTTTTGAACGATTTGTGAAATGTGTGGCATACTTTTGAGCAGCTTCCATTGGTTCGTCTTCTGAGGGCGTGCTGTACGAGTGACAACAAAGTGGTTCTTGGCAATTTGCAGGACTGCCCTCTTCGTAGTTTGGATCGAAATGAGTGTCCGAAAGTTGAAGGACTTTGAATATATGTCCTTTTAGCTAAAATAAAATCATAACGTCATGATTACTCGTTTACTTCTTAAGTAACGTAATTCGATTTTAATTGTAGGACGTAATGTTACTAAAGTTACATTCACTGTTTTGTTTTTGTATTTTCTCTCTTTATTATTAAAGGATGTTATTTGAGTGGCATTAAATTATTTTCTACAATAGGCTTACTTTGTAAGCGTGACTGGTAATTGCTAATCATTAATTTACGCTTATTCCAGGAATTTTTGTTTGTTTTGTAAAAAAAATATCGTTGTTCATGAAAGACGGCCTCTCATATTACATCGTTATTAAACAACTTTCTCATCAATAAATCATTAAAGTGTACGGTGACACATAACAGCTAATAAATATTATTTTTCGTGTTTGCACTGAAGCGATGGTTTTGTTAAAGAATAATTAACAAAAGGTGTTTATTTTCTATTGAATAAAATTATTATGAACGAATGTAAATCGAAGCACCTTTTAAATTATTTATAATTCACTTTCAATTTCATCTTTTCTTCCGTCATTGCCGGAGCCAATTATTAAGTAATAACGCTTGCCAATTAATTTATTTGTTTTTTTTTAGTACAAGTTGTTTGCTCTGGGTTTTCCATAATTAAAAAGAACTTGTATAATCTTCACGTAAAATTAATTAAATACGCGTGATAGTCAACGCATGCAAATTTTACTGACCGCATGATTCGGATGCGTTTATTATTTCCTGGAACACTAGTTTTCATTGCCAAGTTGCAAATTAAATTTAAGGTCAATTTCAGTTGCAACTGAAGTTGAATAATAATTAACACAAAATGTTTGTTTTTTATGCACATTACAAAATGCCTAAGTGATTCTTAACATACGAGGACATCAATGCTTTATGGCCTTTATAAAGTTAATCGTGAAAATAATTTTTGAAAACAATTTCCTTAATTTTTCTGGGCATAATTCTTTAATTACTTACACTGGGAGGTTCAGATTGTTTAAGTCCTGGTTTAGGAACATCTGTAAGTTCTACATCCCATTCGTGGACAGGGTTTTCAACATCTCCGCAAACCTCGCCAAGTGAGAGGCTGCAAACTTCAGAAGGACCTGGAAATATTCGTCAGTGAACAAAAAAATTCGTGTCAGAATAACATGTTTTAATAACGAATCAATGTCACTCTAAAAAAACAGTTCGTATAATTAACAAGGAAAAAAAACTCACCGATGTGCGTCACGTTCAGTGCGGGCAATAAGTCCTGAGCATAGACGTCAAATACGCCAGAGCAAACGATTTCGTTTTCGATTCTGAAACCTACGCAGATCGCCACGAATTTTTCTTTTATTTCCTCTATGGAAGACCCCTTTTTCATTTCGCCTTGCAAGAGAATTATTCCTAAAGAATTTTAATAAATGCATTAACAAAACTGGTTCCAACTATGTGGATATTGATTAAGATCGAATCAATATTTACAGTTTACGATATGCAAGTTTTGCAGTAGTGATGCAAGTGAGTATTAATGAGGACTCACTCAAGGTGGACATGAAAAAAAAGTAGGACATCAAATGTTAAACAATATTAAAAAATACATAATTAGTTTTGATTATGTAATCAAGGAAAGGTACTTATTGCATGTAGTTAATAAAAAGTTAAGCCTTTACCTACTTTGGTATTACTACATTAACTTCTCCTATATTTACATAAAATTTACATGCGACATCGCACGGCTGAGTTTTAACTTATTTGACAAAAAAAATTATTAATTCTGTAACGGACACTACTTGATTACATTTCCGAATTCTTTTGAAGAATTTTTTTAAATAATTATGTATCGTAGTAGGTATATTCATTCGGAAGTAGGATTATTAATTTTTCTTGCCGGATTTCCGGACACATCCCAATGAAAACACTTTAATCAATTGTAAAAAAAGAACAAGGTCTTTAAACAGAAGCTTTTAAATTTTATACAATTTAAAAATCACATCCTCTGCCCCTTATGTATTTGCGTTTATAAATTGTCACACAATCTACCTTTTCCCGATGATTCGAGAATTGTCGGGCGCGCTTTAGATAGTTCTAGAATTGTACGGGAATGATCTCGATAGAGGAAACCTCTGTGAAAATAGAAACGGGCGCGAGATTTTAAACAAACTTTAACTCTACCAGTTAATAGTATTTAGTAGAACGATAATAAAAGGAATAAAATAAAGCAACTATGGTTAATTAAACTATTTTAATAAAAGATTATTATTATTAAAAATAAAACGGGAAAGATATATTTTGTATTTTAAACTGTAACTGGTTTAGACTAAAATTTCACTTGTCCTGTGAAGTGCGGACAATATGCAAAGCTACCCGAAATATGTATTTCTAATGGAATTTGAAACTGAATATGCGAGTTATATTTTGTATATTGCAAATACCGTGTGATTTTTTTAATTTCTTATTAACCCTTGAAACAGAATCAGTTTCCAGAAGTGCAACGACGTACTTTTTAAATTTTAATTTAATAATATGAACTAAATTAGTAAACAAGTCTGTCCGTACAGTAGCTTTCTTTTGAGAATTTTTAAATGTCCGGACTTTTAGGTATCGTGTACGATTGTGAATGTTCGAGTACCATAAAAACTCAATTATTAAAAGAGAGTAAAGTTTTGACAAAGAGAAAAACATGCAATAAATAAGTGAAAAAATAATACACTTCTGGACAAAATTAAGGGATCACTAAATAAACTTGAAATAACTTTTACAATTTACAAGTTATTTTTAATAGACTTTTCACATATCATAAATTGACGTTTATTAAACATAATTCATATAATGCGCCATGAAACAATTAACATTAGGCATTCTCTGCTAGGAAACGAAAAGTCAAAAAAAGCCTAATTGTTGACGCCTTTTTTAAGTCATTCAATTAATAAAGCGTGCTTTTTGTTTCGAAAATTAGTGCATTAAGTTAATTAAGTATGTCTAGACGCCATTGTAGACCAGAAGAAGTATCCCAAATAATTATTCTTCTTCGTGAAGGATATTCACGGAGAAAAGTTGCTGGAATTCTAAATACCAACAAATCTGTGGTACAGAGGGCCGCAGCATGGTTCAGAAGCACGGGTAATTTCAAAGGAAGACGCGGAAAATATGCTAAAAGAAAAACAATACGCAAAGAAGATCGCTTTATCGAACTTTAGAGTTTAAGAAAGTGGTTTGCAATATCTCGTGAATTAAAAAATGATCTTCGATTAGCCACTGGAAAAGAAATTTCTACCAAAACAGTAAGAGAAGACTAAGTCAACTTGTCTGCTAGAAAACCAGCAACCGGTCCAACTCTCACAGCTACGCACAAAAGAAATCGCTTAAATTTTTGTCAAAATCATCAAGATTGGAACGAGGGGCAATGGAACTCCGTTTTGTTTTTGGACGAGTCCAGATTCCTTCTAAGCAGAAATGATCGCCGTGCTCTTGTCATACGAAGACCAGGTGCGTGATTTGCACCATGTAAGGGAGGTTTGTAATGGTTTGGGATGGCATACAATTTAATGGTCGTACAGAATTGGTTTTGATACGAAATGGGTCGCTAACAGCAAGAAGATATAGAGACGAGATTATTGTATACCATGTTCAACCACTTGCCGAAAATTTCGGCAATGGATTCATTTTTATGCAAGACAATGCCAAACCTCGTACAGCCAACATCGTCGCAGCTAAGTTGAGAGATACAAATATCCAAAATTTGGAGTGGCCTGCCAAAAGCCCTGTTCTCAATCCTATTGAGCATCTCTGGGATCAATTGGGCAACAAAATTAAAAACGCGCCGAGACCACAAGCAATACTTGATGAACTCTCTAACATGCTTGTTCAAGAATGGGAACAGAAACCTCAAGAAAGTATACGAAACTTAATCTCAAGCCAAGAAGATTAGCAACGTGTATTGCTACAAGAGAAGGACATACAAGCTATTAATAATTTTAGTTTTGTTAACTTGTTACAAATTAGGATATAAGTTCATGAGAAGACCAACAATATTTTAAAGATTTAAAGTATTTTCAAGTTTGTTAAATTTAATAGCCCTTAAATCAACTAAACTTTGAGGAAACACTTAGATTTATATATTTATTCGTTTCATTAAATTTCGTTATCTTGTTTTAAATTTATTTTGAATTTTACTGGTGGTCCCTTAATTTTGTCCAGAAGTGTATATAAAGGTTGCATGATATTTTTTATCATAGAACTTTTAGGAAAATAACGAGGCGTTAGCCGAGTGCGCAAATACGAGGCTACAACTGAATTTATTGAGAATAAGAAAATCTAGTAGATCGTGAAAAACAAAATATACAGTGTTATTTAGAGTAACTATCATTTGAAATTTAGTCGTTGAAGTTACGTTCGTTAGAACCCAACTGATATTACAAGTAAAAAAATGGAATTAACCAGATGACCAATGACAAAGAAGTAGCGAACTATGAAAAAATTTATGTATGCGGTATTCTTCAGAATTACGGACCTAGTAAAGCCAATTGAGCTAGATGGACAAGAGACAGTTACAGCTAAATGGTACACTGAAAAATGTTTGCCTGAAGTGTTTAGCAGAATTCCAGACAAGGGACTTATGCTACGCATCGTCCCATACTGCAGCTTTAACTCTCAAGTTTTTGGGTGAAAAAAATATAAAAGTCACAGAACGTCCGCCGTATTCACCTGATTTAGCAATGTGTGACTTTTGGCTATAATATATATTTAGGACATAAAATGCTTTGAAAATATTAATAAAAGAACTTTCACGCATTGGTTTTTAAAAAGTGACACTTTACAAACTAAGATTGACCTTTATAGGCACGATTGTACTTTATAGAATAAACTGGTACATTCATTCACACAGTACACGGTAAAGAACATCTCATTGTATTTGAAAGTCATAACAAAATACTTAAGGTGCTATGATAGTCATAAACAGGTGGCGATTAATAATGCTTAATAAATATTAATAACTTTACAATCGGCTTTATGGGTTTCAAATATTAAGAAAAAACATTTTATGACTACTTTCGGTTATAGGGGCTGTACCTTTTGCAAATGATTAGATAAAGAACGTGCTTAAAATTAAAAAAAAAATGAAAACTATATTTACGACCGGAGTTGGACTGTTTCTATGACACTGTGACAGAAATAATGTATTTACTCCTTAGGGAGTTTTCATTATACGAGTATAGCTTTACTCGCTGCGTTCAGCATTTTTTCCAGTACTTGTTCTTCCATTTTTCACTAATTTTTCTTTCAAATAATAAATAATATGTTGTCAAATAATAAATGCTAAATTTTCTAAATACTTAATAAAGATTAATTTTAACGTGCTATGATAATGGTGGTGATTAGGGAGTTATATTAGTATATTAGTATTATATTAGTATATTAGTATAGTCAAGACCAGCTCTAAATATAAATAAAGATTCCGTACTTCTACCATCAACTCCCAAGAGACTGGAAGACGAAGATTGTAATCAGAACATAGAGTCACTTGAAAATGAAGACAGTGACTTCGATCCAGGAAATTCCCTAAATTCAACAAAACCATTCAACCAAAACGAACTTAGTAAGAGACCTTAATCTGTCAAAAAGTGCGCCAGAATTACTAGCTTCACGATTGAAACAGAGAAATCTGCTGACAAGTGACACAAAAGTATCATATTACTGCACTAGAAAAAAAAGTTTGTTCCCTTTTTTTTTTCTGAAGAGGATGATTTCGTATTTTGCAGTGATATTCAAGGTCTGATGACTACAATGGGTTTAGAAGAGTACGATCCTAACGACTGGCGCCTTTTTATAGATTCTTCCAAGCGCAGCTTTAAATGTATTCTACTAAATAAGGATAATAAGCTTGGTTCTTTGCCCACTGCGCATTCCACCAAAACGAAAGAACAATATCGTACTATTTCCTTGGTCCTGAACAAAATTAAGTACGAAGAACACAAATGGTTGATATGTGTTGACTTGAAAACGGTCAACTTATTTTTGGGTCAACAAAGTGAATACACAAAATATCCCTGTTTTATCTGCTTATGGGATAGTAGGGCTAAGAATGAACTAGGAAACACCGGCCTGTAAGAGAACCTCTGATTCCTCTTAAGCATAATGTTGTTAACGTTCCGTTAGCAGCAAGGGATCACATTATATTGCTTCCTCTCCTTATCAAGTTAGGATTAATGAAACAATATATCTAGGTTTTGAATAAAAATGGGGAATGTTTCAAATATATTTCAAAGAAATTTCCAAGTTTAAGTTCTGAGAAGCTGAAAGCTGGCATTTTTGATGGTCCATAGATCAGAACGCTTTTAAAAGATCGAATTTTACAAAACGCTTGGATTCCTATGCTTCAGTGATCAATAACTTTCTCGGAACTAATAAGGCAGAAAAGTATTCTCAGCTGGTTGAAGACATGTTAACTAACTACCAACAGCTTGGTTGCAGTATGAGCATCAAGGTTCACTTCCTCCATAGTCATCTAGGCCGTTTTCCTGAAAATTTAGGTGATTTAAGCGAGGAACAGGGAGAAAGGTTTCATCAGGACATTCGGACTTTGGAAGAACACTATCAAGGCCGTTGGGATGCTCATATGATGGCTGACTATTGTTGGAATCTTCAAAGGAGTTCTCAAAAGACTGTTTATGCTCGCCAATCTTATAAAAGAAAGTTTTTCCTCTTTAAACTTACCTAGTAAAATGTTAAATTTAAAAATCTTTCATTTTTTGACAAAACTATCTTTGCTCGATATTTAAAAAACTACAGCTTTTGCAATAAAACTGTTCTTCTTCAATGAGAGACAATACTTTATTCAAAATCATGAATAATATTGGATGCAACAGAAATACTGTTCTCATTATTTTATTATTCACATTAACTATTTGCCCTATTTTAAGATTCACTGTCTCCCCTTTATTGTAAGTGAGAGACGTACAGATTCTTGTTGTTATTGTATTTTCTTAAGCCTACAGATTTAATTACAGGAGTACTCAACATAATTAAAATTATTTTTGCTTCTTTTAGTGTTATTACTTGATGTCGCTATTTTGCATTTAAGTATGGTAGGTATAAAATTTTATAAAAAGCAATGAAATGTTTTCCTATTTTTCTCAGTAAATGTGAACATCATTGTCCTTTATGTTCAGAGTGAAATATATAGGTGTGTTGCATTAAGCATTATGTAATCGTGCATGTAATAGCTCACGTCAGCTTTATTTATTTAAAGATTTTACCACATTATTTATTATCTGCGCATGCTGATAGTCTTGTAACTTTTTTCTGCACTCTAAAAGTGCTGTGTAACTGTAGTACGACCTATGACAAATTGGAAATTCTAATTTTCTTCTATGTATTAACATGTTTTTTAATGTTTTTTTTTGTGTAGAGAACAATATTATATACAACTGTAAGATGTTGCCCGAAGTCTCAAATTTATTATTAATTTATTATAAAAGTGTACAATAATCATTCGTAGAAAAGTAGCAAATTAAATCGGCATTGATATGACAATGAGACGCGGAAATCCTTGCCATGTCATCTTTGCAAATCATCTTGTTAAATGATCACCAGGTAGTTCTAACTTCATTTTATTTTTATTTTTCGATTTCGGGAAGTGCGAAGTAACACTTACGTGGCTTTTAGCTGCCTTTAAATTATTTTGCATCGAAGTGCAAACAATTACGACGCATTTTCCGTGCACCTCAATAGTAATTTGGAATTTATTTTTATTTTTTCAATACTTCGAGAAATGTATTGAATCTCAATAATGCCAAGTAAAATTTAATAAACAATCATATCATAATCATCGGTAGCTAATAAAATTCATAAATTTATTAGTTGCCAAATTTGCGCTGCGATTAGCATAATGATATACAGCAAAAAAAATTGTGTTTTTTTCGGACACTAATTTTAATTTGTATTCGACGGACGTTTGTTCATTGAACCTGTCATTTATGTTTTATGAGCATGTATATTTAGAATCCATCGCATTGTTATGAATCATTCGGAGATTATAAATAAACTATCTTAATTTTAAGTTGATTTTCGGGAGCCACCGGTTTGATCTAATTTAAAAGTATCCCAGATTCATAAATATTCGCATGATAAATAATTTATGTGCTGCGTTTTGAAGCTTAATGTATCCGATTTGATGCATTTCCATTCATATATTTTTTTTATTTGAAGTGTTTTCTTTTATTTAACTCACATGGTTAATATGGTTATATATTTGAATGGTATTAGTTAGTTGCATAAATTGCGTTGGGTAAGGTGCCAACCTGCAAATTACTTATTTTACATGTAGGTACGTACTTATTTATTACAGTGAATTATGCGGACGTATGTAAGAAAGTCGTCCAAAGGGCAACGGGCAGAGGAGAATCTTCAGGCTGCTGCACTGGCGTTGCAGGATTAAAGTAGAAAAGCCAATTCCATTGCAAAAGAATTTGGAATTTCTTTGCGAACTCTTCTTAGAAGAGTGAGCGAGAATCACTTAGATAAAGGGAATTTAGGTCC
This sequence comes from Serrognathus titanus, assembly GCA_039766575.1. Classification (NCBI taxonomy): domain Eukaryota; kingdom Metazoa; phylum Arthropoda; class Insecta; order Coleoptera; family Lucanidae; genus Serrognathus; species Serrognathus titanus. The sequence continues at coordinate 8,745,684 of CM077912.1, forward strand.
CTATGGTTGCCTTAGAATAATAAACGAAGAAAAACTAGTGACGTATATTCAGAAATTGGGAAAAGTTCGGTATTCTCCAGCCTGTAACGATATTAGGCATCTTGCTTATACATTTGCTGAAAAAAATCAGATAAAACACAGGTTCAATAAGGAAAACGAGCTAGCAGGATATGACTGGTTGCGTCTTTTCATGAAAAGACATCCCAATTTGCGAATACGCGCTGCTCAAGGTCGATCTATAGCTCGTTCATTGGGAATATGTCATGATGAAGTGGATCCATATTTTAAGATACTTCTAGACACCCTAGAGACACATGATTTAATGGACAAGCCCAGGAAGATTTTCAATATGAATGAAAGTGGATTGCAATTGTGTAATAAGCCCGGGAAAGTAATCGCATCGAAAGGGTCCAGAGATGTTCAAAGCCTCACCAGTGCAGAAAAAGGTGAAACTATTAGTATTGTCGTTTGCTGCAATGCAGAAGGCACCGTACGTGATCTTCCGTGGTAAAAACAAAAAAAAGAGTTTGAGGTCAACGTGCATCCAGGATCTGTTGTTGAGATGTCTCCTGATTCAGCCTATGACAAAAGCAGTATTTCCTTAACATGGATAAAAGATCATTTTCTCCCCAGAAAAGAACCTGATCCGGTTGTTTTGATCCTTGACGGCCACGCCTCACATTCCAACGAAGTGGATATTTTAGATTTCTTAGTGAAAAACGACATTCACGTTATCTGTTTACCCAGCCTTACTACGCATTGGTTGCAACCCTGTAAACCATTCGAAACTTATGGGAATGAAGCTTGTAGACATTGAATTAGGTCATATTCTGGACACAGAATTACCAGATATCAATTTGGAGATATCTTAAACCAAGTCTGGAAACAAGCTGCAACCAACCTGAATGGAGTGTCAAGGTTTGAAGCCTGTGGGCTATTTCCCTACAATCCGGCGAAGATTCCAGATTATGTCTATTATGTAGCTGAACACATTACAGGAGCTAACGATGACAACGTCAATACTGCTGTTGATGTTGAACAAGCTTCAGTGTCGTTCGAAGAACTTTTACCTGTCCCTGTCGTACCAGGACCTAGTAAGACGAATCTACGCAAGCAGCATGCAGAACTTATCACATCATTAGAAATGCGCAAAGAAAGCATCAAAAGCTACAAGTAAAACGTAAGAAACGAAGAAGAGGAAATAAGAAAAAGCAAGAACAATAATAGCGCTAAAAAAAGGTAAAACAATAATAATAAAGCAAGCTGAAGGCACCAAAGATGATTAATGAAGAGTGGAGTAGTGATTGAATACGATTCCACCCAGTTAATTTAGGATCATTCCTCGGATGGTACCAACAGTGATAACCACGATTATTGCATCGTTTGTAAAGGTTACTATCACGACAAAAATGGACCCAAGATGGATTGGATTTGTTGCATTGCCTGCAAAAAGTGGCTGCATGAGACTTGCACCTCTCTTGAGAATACCTGTGACAGTTGTGGCGAAAAATAATAGTGTGAAATATAATATGTGTAGGCATCTTTTCCACCACCGATTCGCAGTGAAATAGCATCAAAATTAAATTAAGATTATTTAAAAAAATATAATATTAACTGTTAGTTTACATTCATTTCATTATTTTTCTCTTACTTAGGTGACTAGCGTCAAAGCGAGGAAAATTTGCCGGTTAAGAGCTCTGTCTCGTGAAGTCTAGTAGGTCGTATATTTAAGTATATTTTCATGCAGATAGTTTCCTTTTGTTTTCAATAAATCCTTTAAAATTTTTAAAAATCACGGTGGCATATACATATGATCGCAACTGTATATACAATCTTCTTAAAAAAAAATTGAGCGGTAAATTTTTGTGTATAAATTAAAAAAGAAGATAGTATATTTCTTTTTAATGTTGAAAATGTATCCTTTAGAAAATCGTTTGAATATTTAAAGAAACTCCTGTAAGATTTTTTATTTACGACAAAATAGATCACTAGAACCCATTCGAGTTGTGGACTTAATTTGAATCACACTGTAGATATCTACACATAATTTCAATTCATATTCCGTAATATAATGAGTCATGAGTTATGTTTTCTTTTCCTTTTAACGAATTCATTAATATAAAAACTAAATTTATGTTTAATGAGTTCAATACTTATTAAGTCAATTAAAAATGAAATGAAATTTGCATTGCATCGTATTTCGTTTTTCTGGCACCACTTAGAATTACATTCGTTCTTGGAATAAAATCAAACGCAAAAAACAACTCTTTTTCGGTAGAAGCAATAATTACAAACTAAATTTAGCTGTTTGTTGACCTTTACTTGGACTAGCTTGTTCACTTAAAATGTGTAAAACTGAACCAGCTTTCACTTTTTAAAGTGATGCAATAGTAAATCAATACGAAGCGAGTACTCAGTTATGTATGCTATATTTTAATTCCAAATGATTTTGCAGAAATAAAGTTTAAAAAAATATTTAAAATAGAAATTAATTAGGTAATTAATTTAATTTAGTTAAATAAATATAAAACCTGTCCTTAAATTACTATCTATTTTAGAAATTAAAGTGAATTTTGATGTATTGGTACTTTTGTCTTTGTTGGAGATAACATTAGTTCAATAAATAAACAGGAATTTCAGAAAAGCCCCTGTTGTTTTAAATAAATTCATTTTTCTTCTTTATGTTTTCATACTTAAAGTGTAATTGGTATTGATAATTGTTGCATTAAGGTGATTAAGTTGACTAAAAGAAAATTGTTAAAAATAAAACAATTTACATGGGAAGTCAGTTTTAACCAAGAATAATGAAAAATCAAATGTGTGAACACAATAAAAAATAAATAATTCAACACATTCAAATTTGTGTTGCATTTTGAGACGATGACATTTAATTAAATTTTAAATATGTACGTACGAAACAGGTTTGGACGTAAATTTTCCCGCTCATCAAAATTAAAGGAATTGGTAATAACTATGATACAAAAACAAGCTCTATCAATTAAGCTGATCACTCTGACGTAACTGCATTTTATAATTTGATCGTTGCTAGCTCACCTAATTTACACGTTGCACAGGAAATTTTTCTTCGAACAGAATCACCAATTTGCTTGGAATTATCTCTTGCTTCGGCTTTGTAAATCTCCAACTCCCTAAAAGTTGCCTGTTTGACCTAAAAAATGCAGAATTTTTTAATAAATAAAATAATAGTAACGCATAATACTTACTTTCTCTTTCGAGAAATAAGGCAGTGTGTGATTTTTTACGGTAACATTCAAGACTGGATCGCGATAGGGCGCGATTTGGTAATCCCATCCATCATCGAATTTCCCCGGTGTTATTACAGCGGGAGCGCCTAAAAGTTAAATTTCACGCATAAATTTAATCAAATATTCATAATAATAGGAAAAAAAACGTTACCTCCGACTTTGTTATTATTATAAAGCACGTATAAAATTATAAACAAACTGTAACTTTTCATTTTCGTAAAATAAATAATCTCGCTTTAAGCGCAGGAAGGTAAATTGGGTCACTTATTTAAAACGCGCCGAATTATTATTGTTGTTTATCTCACATACTAGTCTTGTTTAAAATAAGTTTCCTATTCGCACCCGATAAGAAGCACCTTCTTTCGTATCGAATTAAGAACTGAACATGAATACATATTGTTATTTTTTTACTCAAGGCTAACAACAAGCAAGTCCCATATGTAATAGGAACAACCATCATTCGTAAACTATATATTTTGTAATACGAACAACAGGAAATATTGCTGTATTATTACCACTCGGCATACATAATCAATTTTAATAATAATTACGTTAAAGGTTAATGCCCTAAATTATCGAATAGGTCCTGAATTAATAATTATTATATGAATTATGTTTTCTTCAATTATTATCAGTTATTACACTCGATTATTACTACGTATTTTATTTAAATTCGGAAAATTATTGATTTTTTTAAATTAAATTCAAATTAATTATTTTGCCGCTTGAAAATTTGTAGATCGCATGGTGCGACATCTTCATGTTAAACACGAAATTTAAATCTGAGTTGGTAACTCGGCTCACTGTAAACATACGAAACGTAAAATTGATTGGGTTTTAATTCGTAGTAAACATACAAAGGGTAAAATAATTGGAATTTAATTTATTCTTAAATTAACTTTGATATAATTTATGACGTAGCTTTAGTTAATTTGCATTTTAAACTAAATTCTTGCGCATTTTAGGTGATAACATAACATAACCTCAAATATACAATATGTTCGGCGTGGATTTAGGCTTTGCGAAAACTTGCAAAAAATCGGATTTAGAAAGTAGATTATTCCCGAGCAAAATCGGTGGAAAACCAGCATGGTTGACTTTCACAAATGTACCAACTTATGAAGACCTAGAGTGCGAATCTTGTAAAAAACTGATGGTATTCTTGTGCCAAATATACGCCCCCTACGAAGAAGACGAAGACAACTTCCACCGCACTTTATTCGTTTATGTTTGCAGGACAATCACCTGCAACACGACTAAAGTATTTCGTAGTACCTTGAGACGAGAAAATGAGTTCTATCCGTTCGATCCACCAACTGAAACACCAGAACCAACGTTTAATATATTAGAATGGGGCGATTTGTGCTGGTTCTGTGGTTGCAGAGCTTTTCATCATTGCAGCAAATGTAGGAAAGCCGCCTACTGTTGTCGAGAGCATCAACTTCTAGACTGGAAAGAAAATCACAAAAATGACTGCGGTAAACACGCAGAAGTTGCTGCCACATCAAAACTGTTATTTACAGAATACGAAATTGTTATCGAACCTGAAGAACTCGAAAATAAATCAGTAGACGAAGAAAAGGAAATGAAAGAATATGAGGCGCTCGTTGCAGTCGAACAAACTGGAACAATGCAAGACGTCGATGAAAGTGATTTGGAAGCACATGCAACCATTAACCCAGATAAAGTGTTTATGCAGTTTCGTAAGCGCATTGCAAAAGATCCCAAGCAGATTTTGAGGTATGAAAGGGGAGGCGAACCTTTATGGATTGCGAGTGAACCCAAACCTGCAAGTATACCCAACTGTGAATCATGCGGAGGTCCTAGGCAGTTCGAATTCCAAGTGATGCCTCAACTCTTGACTGTGTTGGAGGAAATTCATTTGGATTGGGGTATTTTAGCTGTGTACACTTGTGAAAAAAGTTGTACAGTAGGAAACAATTATAAAAGGGAATTTGTTTTTCAACAAGATGTTTGAAGCTTTTGAAGTTGTTTATGTATTAATGATTATGGCATGGTAAGCAATCATTCATTCAGATATTAATTTCGTGAATTATTTATTTAAAGTAAACAATATCTACAAAATTTTCAAATTACTGCTGATGTTAGAACTCTAATTTTTTCATTATGTAAAAAAATAGGTTGAATTGTCATTTGTGTGTGTATGTAATAATTGACTGTGCATGTAACTATGTAATCGAATTGTGCATGTTCATTTTTGTAAAATTATCAATCATATTTTAAAAGGAAAATATTGTCCGTCACATAAAAGCTGTGGCATGTTTAAACATGCACAGCAAGTTTTTTCAAGATGGAGAAAATTTTCAAAGTCTAAGGCCCGGTTACAGATTAACTTTAAGCTTCAGTTTATTCCCATAGTAAGAATATATCATCGGTCTACAAGAGAAGGTCCACCGATAGTAGTTTTGAGTTATTAGAATTTTAATATTTGCTTATGATTATAAAATCAATTATTTTACATCAGGTTAGTTTATATTGATTTTTATGAACAATAGAGTTTCTAGAATATGTATTTTAAATTAAAAAAGATTACAATTAGAAATAAACAAATTTAATATAGTAGGTTAGTAACTAGTTTCAACTATAATGATTCTTATGAATAATGTATGTTCTAGAGTATGTATTCAAAATTCAAAAATATTAAAATTAACACTATTAACTAGTTTTTAATTCTTAATCTTCATCACTGTATTCATCTTGTGACGGTTCTGGACACTTGTCAATCAAGGAATTGTTACTTGGTAAGTTTAAGTACCAACTATGGTATTCGACCGGAATTACCTCAGTATGACAAAGCTTAATTAAGTCGTTTTTCTTCTTAATCGATATAGGCAATGGTTCCGTATAACATGTCTTTAACTCTGGAACTTTCCTGGGCCTACCTCTTTTAACTTTAACATTAAACATTTTATACTCTTCATCATAGTTGTATCGAAACATTATAAAATTCTGTTTCTCTTTTTCGTTTTTTGTTTGATTTTCAGCCATTCTATTTTGCCTCCCCCTTCATCCCGAGTTGTATTTTGTAATGTACATGTACTAAGTTCTTTCAGGTCAATAAAATCGCGGTAAGTTATTTGCTCTAGTATGTAGGCACCAGAAGTGTTATTTTCTCCCCTCTCTCCTCGCATAATTGTCTTCCAATCATTAAGACAAAATACAGGAATGTTTTTTTTTTCCACGTTCGATTGCACTATGCATCGAATCAGCCTTCATGTGCGAATGGCCTTTTTCTAAAAAGTTGTGAGTAATAATCTCGATAGGTTGACTATAAACAAAAAAAGAGCCGCAATAAATTTGTTTCGGTTTTGACCGCCACATGTGTCACTAAACAGTGAAACTTCTTTGACAGTATCAGGTAAAGTTTTAAACCACTTCAATAAAGCCGTGCCTATTTCACAACTTCCTCGTTGGCCATCTACTTCGGACCAAACGTAACAATATCCTTTATTTGGTGGAGCTGCTTCATAAATTGCTAAATTGTGTGCACATAGCTTTCGACTATAGTAAAGAGGTGATACCTCAGAGCATGGAATTTGAAGGACACTCTGTAAATCAAAACTTGCTGATACAAATGTTTCATCATTAATTGCTCTTTGTTTATCTAACTCTTTTGCTCTATTAGCATCATTTTTTCGCTTTATATGAGAAAGAAATTCTTTTGATTTTTCAATAGATTTAGCTTCTTTAACACACAGCAAACATTGATCTTTCTTTGGTTTGAAGAAAGATAAGTTATATTGTGTACAAAACACCCTCCTGTATGTAATTGGAGAAACAAAGTCTTCCTGACTTTTTACTTGTAAATCTTTGTACAATTCATACATTTTAAGAATGGCTAAGGTAGAGTCAAGATACTTGCGCATTGTCCCACGTTTACAATAGTGTGATTCCATAACAGGAAATGATTCTATATGCCTCTTCACTTCATTAATAATGGCAGGTTCAGTCTTGTTTCCTGGGGAATTTTTTCCTCTATGGTCTTGAATTGAAAGATTTACTCCATTTGTACCAATAATCTGTATAGCAGAATCAACCGATCCATGACTTATCGACAACGTTTTCAAGTAAAAACTTTTACAAACTCGTTTCTTTTCTCCATTTTTAACGAATGTATAAATTTTAGAAATATTTTTCGCAGGTCTACTAGAGTCCCTGGTTCGTCTTCTTCGGCATTCAGAGGCCGTAACGGTTTTAATTATGAAGTCCTTTTGCCTTTCGTAGGATAGTCTGTGATACTCTTTACAGAAATCTTGTCGCCTATCTTCAGAAAATACTTCTGTACATTTGTAGCGGCAATTGTCACAATTTACATGTCTAGGGGCCTTTGCAGGTATTTGTTTACCCTTAATATTAATGAAAATGAATTAAAATTGTGTAACTGGCAGTACAGAAAGTGTTAGGAAAGAGTTTATACATGTATTTCGGCCTTATTGGGCTTCATCAGAACTCTGTACCTTAAAAAAATTTTGGTACAGAGTTCTGATGAAGCCCAATAAGGCCGAAATACATGTATAAACTCTTTCCTAACACTTTCTATACTGCCAGTTACACAATTTTAATTAATTTTGTACTCCAAGGAAATGTGATGAATCATGTAGGTACTACAGGAAATTTCGTAGGTTGTGGAAGGATATAGAGCTTTCAAAAAAAAAATCCAAATTCTTTCAAATCTATCCCGGAATTACTGAGAACTACCCAGGAATTATTATGCAAAGAAAGAAGTAGTGTACAAGATTTAAGCCAGCAGTCTACCCCTCGATTCGAAATAATCAAATACAATACATTTGTTAGGTAGGAAAAATTGAGTAAAATTGAAGTGGATAGAATTTCTTTTTAAATTATTACTTGGAGACAACGACTGTTACAACTTTTTCAAATTTAATCAACGTCCATATTTCTGAAATAATTCCAAAAAGAAAAACAGAGTTAGGCAACCTAAGAAATAACTTTGTCAGCTGGATTGCCTAACGATATTGCTTTGTTATAATTTTCACATCAAAATTAGAGGAACAGAATGTATTTTAGGAAAAAGTATGATATTTTGTAACTAATACTTTACAATTACTACCGCGTTGCTATTAACATTTAAGCAATTTAGTATAAATATAAACTGTCCACTAATTTAAATGAAATAAGTTTGTACAGTTACAGTAAACAAAGCTATATTAGTTTGACATCTTAAAATTTTAAAAGTTTCTTATCAAAAATAGTTTTCACGTTATACATTTCTGTAATTGTAAAAATACTTATCAATAAATACAACCTTGTCAGTTTATACTTGAGTTTAAAAATAAACTTATGAGTAACACAAATTAGAACATTGGTCTTCAATTAAATTAAGTGTTTTGGCTATTTGTATGCAATTATCGTCTGCATCATACATTTTTAGCGCTCATTTGAGATCTATTTGTCCACATATGGCGCTAAAACAGGTTTTAGGAGGTCATCGTCTGGCTGAAATGTCTAAATTAATATACCTGCTTAAATTTGGGTCAAGTAACACGAGTGGTGAACCTGAAGGCTCATTTTGGTCGCATACATTGAAACAAATATTTTCAGAATGCGTAACTCAATGGCTTGTTTTAAATGGTTAGTAATCGAATGGATAAGATTGTGAATTAATTTATGACACGATTGTTGATTGTGTGACAACAAATTTATCTTATCGCATGTTATAATGATAACGTCAGTAATGTTTATGTAATCACCCTGTTTTATGCAATAAAAGCTAATAAACTTTATTTTGTTCCTAAACCATACAAAGCATGTTTTATTTCTAGACTAGTAATAAATTAATTATTCATCTCGAATACTGTAAATAATGCCAAAAGATTACAACGTTATAATAAATAGTAATAAATATTAGCGTAACCCTGTATGAAGCTGCAAGTACATTTTTTGTACTACTGGAATGTGTACTTAAAGCTATTTCAACTATAAATAAATATAAAAATAGGAATCTGATCACTCAATGTTACTTGAATGGTAATTGACACTGGTATGTTATCACAAAGTTAAATGTTTAAGTACGCGCTTGCTGATTCTTTTGAATCAAAGTTTCCCACTGCTTAATCAAGGAATGGGAGCCCGGCGTGTCCAGTTCATCTTCACTCGCATCGCATAACTCTGCTAAAGATCTGGCCGGTTTTAAACTTGCTGGGGCCGAGTTGTACTCGTCCAAAAAATCATCAACATCATATAACTGAGCCATAGATCTAGTCATCCTCAGATTACTTTGAGGTAGTGGTGTTTCGATATCAACCAACGCATTAAAATCTGGTTGAGATTTCTTCCTTTCCGAGCGTAATTCCATCTCTCGGTTGTGGTAATCTTGAAATTCCTTTCGCATTCGCTCTTCTATTGGCACATATCCTTTTCTTACGAATTTACCTGGCTCGGATACTGGTACTTTTGGGGGCTCGATGAAATCTGGAATGGTCCAGGACTGCACAGGGATCGAATTTGATCTCATTGAGGATACCATATTGAGTTTTCCTCGTGATTTAATAAATTTATGCATGACTCCTTTTGTTGATGGATTCGGGGTGAAACGTCTCAAACCATTGGTGCTCGATTGATTACCGTTTAAGACGGGATGAGCTGATTTAGAGCGAATTAAAAACGGCTTGTTTTCAGTTCGGTTCGGTTCTTCTTGCAGGTTATTTTCAGTCCTGTCTTCGGGTGGTGTGGTTTCGGTTTTGTTTTCGATTTCATTTTCGTTATTGTTGTTTGGCGTTTGATCGTGATCACTTCTAAGCTCCTTTTCACGTTCAATTACCTCGGAAATTTCGCGTTGGATGCGTTGAAGAGTTGCGTTCTCTGTGGACGGCATGGTTGATTACCTGATGTAAAAAAAAAAATTGATGTAAACCACCTGTTAACTGCGTTTGTTCTGCGTAACTTACATGGATTCTAAACACACTAAAAAATCATAATGACTGCACTTGCTAAGCTGTGTAATCAGCTTAGATAAAGTTCGCACCTTGCTTATCACGATAACGTGTTTAGCTTTGTAATTACGAGCAGTTTGTGTACCTGCTCCTCGCTGGAATACTCAAAACCGTTTGACGTTGAGTTCAGGGACCAACTTATCTCGTTAATATCTGGAACAGTTATTTTGTATAGCGAGATTGAGATAGCGTATTTCTTTAATTGCAAAATTCCAACAACAGATGACTCTCAGGTAATGAGCTGGTGATTAATGTGGATTGACAAGCACGCGGTTAGTTATTGTTATTAGTGTGAAAGTAAAATTATGTGGTGAAAAGTAAAATACTATCAGTGTCGCTTTTTTTAATTACGCAATTTCCGTGTGTAATTTACGCTGTGTGAAGTCATGGAGATGGAGGGCGATGTCAATAGCGCAAATGTTAACGTGAAGATTCCGAAACGGGTGCTGCATTTTAGTGATGGCACAATTGAAGAATTTAGCGAAGACGAAACGGATCAGCCGCCACCTGAAAATGAAAAACCTCTTGTAGATCCTGTAAGTTTCAAGAAAATTGTTTACATACTAGACATGCCATCCACATGCCATTACTGCCGTGTATAATCGATGATAGAGGGCACTACTGCATTCAGCGCTGCCAACTCTATCGATTTTTTCCGGCTGCGTTGCCAACTATATATTTCACTGAGAGCTTGACGCTAACGAAAATGGAGCTAAATCGAACAAACATTCATAAAAATGAAGTTATTCGTCGGATAACTTTAACGCGAAGATGTAAAGACCGGCCCTTAGAATACAAAATCGAGTGTACGGGATTACATCTAATTAAAGGCCCCCCAAGGGGATCTCATAAACTAGAGATACAAAGACATCTAAATTACAAAAAAAGTTATTTTGGGGTCCATAAAAATTTCTAAAAAAAAATATCTATGTTCGTTTAATCCTGAAATATTTTCAAACAACTGAAAATACTCAATTTCGGAAATCTTGAATACTTTGTTTATTTATTAAGGTAGAGTTACAAAATTCGGTGATTTTATATTAGATTTAATGGACAATCTAACTCAGTCGGAAGAATAAAAGAACTATAACTGCAATTATCTGTATTTTGAGATATTTGCATTAAAAATTAAATGAATAATAAAAAGTCAGGAAGAAAGCTGAAAAATTGTTTTATCTTTTTTTTATACAGGATGATTCTTGAATAAACCGCAAAAAAACTGTGAAAGGAATTAAATGATAGGTTATGAGAAAAATGTTAAAAAAATTCTTTGGGAAAATTTATAATTCATTAAAAAGGATCCCAAAAAGCATGTTACGCCAATGTGTATAGAGTTCGTCACAATCGTAAGTTTTATGATATAGTGTTTTCGTACGTTTTATTGTTATTATTACCCAGAGCAATAAAACTATAAAAGTTAACCGTGAGGAAACGCCGCTGTAATGACGTTCCTAAAACGTTTAAATTCATCCGAACATTTATTCATTTATTAGCACGAAGACGATAATCTGCGAACATCACTCCGCTGGAACATTTAAATCAGATCTGACTAAAATCAGTTCCAACAAAAGACAGTACCCCCGTAACAATTTAAATCATGAAAAGCCCTGCATTACGCTCTTAATGCTGGGTGTTTTATGCTTTAAATTGTCGTACTATAAAAAATGTGATAAATAATTTAAAATAAAAAACGCAATATTTTTTTACCAGTTTAATTATAATCTGTGACTTCTATTCTTGTACGAATTATTATTTGGCGGTCTATTGAAGAATCACCCTGTATAATATATTGGTAATTCTTTCTTGTATTATGTTTACTTTCTCAATTAGAAAAAATTATAATAAAAAACTTTAAGAAATGCGCTTATATCCATCTTATTCTAAACTTTGTTTTGTTCTAAGGTACAACTACAATAAAACTTGAAAAAATATTTATTTAACGCAAGAAACAGGTAACACTCTGAAAAAATTCATAGCATCCATCTACCACTATTCATCATCTAAATAAAATAAGAAATCCACACCTTCTAAACCTTCGCCATTCTCTTCTTCTCCATTTTCTTCTAGTAACTGTACTTTTTTTGACTGCGCCATCAATTTCCTGTTTCTATCACTTGTGTTGGCTTCATTAGTTGAACTTTTTTTCTTACCGTTGGCTTTTCTTTCATATTGAAAACTGTTATAACATTCGTAATATAATGGGGGAATATAACTAGCAGAAATTGCAAGTTCTTCCATTTTAGTTCTTTTATTCTTAAACTACCTTAGTTTAGCCTGAACAGAGTATTTGAAAGTTTAAATTCAGTCGACTTGTTGCTTTGGAAGGACATGTATGGTACATGTAAAAAAAGGCATTGTTTGGCTCAGCGTTGATTTGTTCTGAAACAAAAATGTCGTTGCGATCTTTGAATAAAAGAATTTCCTTCCATCTGATAACTTGCTTCTCCGTGCCTCCTTTCGGGTCACTTATGATCTGGTTCAATTGAGCGAAAGTATAAAGGTTTTCCCTTTTCATCTCGTGGGCAGTTACCTTTTTAGAGGATTTTTGAATCACGTTTTTCTAGTGCTCTGAGATAAAGACCTGCGGAATTTTTCGTTTAACCTTTTCAATAGTACCAAAATCCTGGTCACACTCCATAAAAGTGTGTCCTGACTCTAAAACTTTATGGATGGATTTCCTGAATTTCTGTAGCTTTTACTACAAACATAAATAATTTTGTTATATTTTTATTTTTGTTCTGCCCACCGCAGGAATCACTGTAGGCTAGCAATAATCCTAGTTATATTTTCAGGTAGAACTTGATTAATAAAATTGATCAAACTTTCAGCATTTCTTAATTTCGCACTTCCAAGAACATTACGCCTCTTGGATCGTCCTGAATGGATTCTCTACGAACGAAACTGCTTTAACCAAAATAGTCAATAATGGTTATACATGCCATCGGTCATTCATGGATATTTTTAGGACTATTCTCGTCTTTAGTCAAAAATTTTGCTCTAAATTTGTTCTAACTATAAACCACCCATTTCCCACTTTGGAAAATTTCGTAACTCATTTTTTCTTATCAAATGAATTGAATTTTTGCAGACAGATGATGGATGTGCCAAAAACTTTACCCTTTTTTGCAACTATTCGTTATTCATAGACAATTTTCCTTTTTTTAAATATTTTTCATTCGTGCACGTTTCTTTGCAGTCTTATTCTTCGTATGTGACCGCGAGTAACTGAGCTTGATAATATACAGGTTGAGTTTTACAACTAGGTGGATAGAAGTAAATTCGGACGAAGTCGTGTAGGAGTAGAGGGGGTTCTTGCACTAGCGTGTATCAGTTCACGTCTCCAGTTCGAAGCGTGCAGATTTTAGAGTTGGATTTGAGCTACAAATGTATATTTTTATTATAATATAATATTTATTTTAATTGTTCTTTATTTTTCTTCAGTACAAAAATTCAGTATGAATTATAGTGTACCTGAGAAAGTACAAATTATAAAGTGGTATTAACGAATTAATTTATTCGGGGAGAAATTTGTAAATCGTCCAATTCCTTCTGCTACAACCATCCGCAGAATTAATAAAAATTTTAAAAGATGTTTAATATATTTATTATTTCTTGACCAGAATTACTTTAAGTTTATTTTATTTTTATTTTCATTCTATAAAATTTTTCATTCAATTTGAGAAATCGTTTCTCTGTTACAAGAGAATCTTTTATTATGTTTTTATATCATCGTTGTGAATTCTTTTTAATTTAACAATTATCACAGAAGATTTTTCATTTATTAATTTCTGTAATGTTTATGGAAGTATTGTTTAATTACAAACAATAATAATTGCGTTATGCAAATGTTTGCGGCAATTATAACAATATTGTAACAAGAATTATTGAAATTCTAGTTTAAATAAAATTATTAAATACGCGCTCATCGTTTCGCTTCCCGTTTCGAATACATCCGAGGCACGCGTCGCCAACCTACTTGCTTCACTCAAGCTGTATAATCTGCTTTCGCATAAATATTTCATGCTATTCACTTAAGTATGATTTTTGGTGATATAGTGCATTAGTCACTCTCTAAAAGCAAAATAATAAAATCAGGGGTTCAATATTATTTTTATTTATTGAAGAGTCCTCGAACTTTCCAATTTTTGTAACCTCTGACCTAAAGTATTTTGTATTCTCTAATCTAAAGTAATTAATTTTGCTCGAGTTAGGTATTCCAAATCGAAATAGAATTTTCTTTCTTAACCTTCTGCCATCTTCAGTATACAAACACACTTTCACAAGGTGATAAAGAATTCTGTACACAAGAGTCTCCATACAAGTTTTTCATTAAATTAATCTAATCATTAGAAAGAATATTGTATACTTTTGTCCATCCCTGTATATTACATACACGTACATCTTTAAACATTTATGTTTTTGTTTTTGTTATTTTGGTTTAATAGCAATATACAATTAAAGCTCTTCGATACGGAGAGTTCTCATAAGCGGACGTCTCTCACGAACGGACAATTTCTCTGAAACCAAAATTTTGTATTACTTCGCTTAAGGTTTCTTATAAATTGACAGCTCCCACAAACGGACAAAAAAGTAAAAACCGGCGGTGTCCACTTATGAGAGCTTTTACTGTACCGAAATTCAGAGATATCTATGGAAATTTTTCACAACTACCTTCTGAAAACTACGCTTAGTTGCTTGGCATCACTGACTATATCAAAATCGATAACTGCTACAGCGAACTCCACATACAAATATTTTTATAATATTAATTGAAATCTTCATTACGAAACTAACAGCAGTTAAGGAACTAAAAAGTTTTATGCCTAAAAGTGTTTGTAATTAGGATTATTTAGTTTGGTTTCATACTAGTTGCTAAAAGTTCGCGGACATAATCATAGATGACGCAAAAGCAGAAACATTTAAATGATATGCGAAATATTTGGACAATTTATATCATTTTGTATTTTTAAGACATTGTTATTAACGCCAAGAGTTTCAATAATTACAATTTGAATAATTTCTTTCTTTTTTCGCCTTCTAAAGACAGCTTAAAGTATCTTTTACGAGGAATCTGAATTATTAATTAATTGAATTCATTATTTCCCTTTTTTGTAGTTGATTTACCTTTTATCTAAATGAATTTATTGAGGGCATTGCTCGTCGTGTTTTTTGTAAAATGCGGCAGCCATAAGAGACACATAAATGCTACTTTGATGTAGAAGCCAAATGCTTTGACGTAAGTTAATTTTAACTGTTACATCATTGAACACGGATACTTTTGAAAAGGATCTCGTATTCATTTCTTTATTATATTATTATATTTAGTTCCAAATCTTCTTTACGTGAACTCAATAGAAAAAGAAATTTGCATTTTAATTAGAAATAGAATTTTTTAAATAACTTCAACTATAACATTATTATGAAAAACAAATTAAAAAAAGTTTTTTGTTCTCAGAGAATTATTAAATTTGTAATTTATTCTTGGTAAGTTCTCTGAAGAACTTACTTCGAAAAGCTTAATAAGTTAATAAAAAAATCCCAAGTAATTTGCGTTTCTCGTTCATGACATCATGACTGATAAATGCATGTCTGTACTTTTGATGTTCTAGAAATTGTGTTAAAAGATTAGTAAATAATGAAACGAACGTTTTAATCTTGAACTTACTAATCCGCGTAATGATGTAACTGGACACTGAACAGGATTATCAACAAAACACTTACAAATTGATAGGTTTATGATAGCTAAATATAAAACTTCATGAATCATAAACAGTTGACTCCCAATAATATTTTTGTTTACCTTGTTTTGTCTGCATACGAGCATGTTCACCTTATATGTACTTCAAATACAAAATTGTTTCAATCTTATAATTTGTTGTAGAAAACTCTTACATGGGGACCTTGGTTGGCCTTCAAAGCGGCGTCTGCAGGAAAAACTACTCTAACAGCCATGGATTCCGCCGGTGAATTTCTGGCTTGGTTTTTTGGCATAACAACTCCAAAGTACCAATTTGAAATTAATGAATATGAGAGACTCGAAGCTCAGAAGAAAGAGATGGAAGAAAGAAATGAAGGGTGGACGGAGCAACATAAAAATCCTGAGGAGTTGACTGTGGAGCAACCACCAACAAGAATATAGGTTCGTCAATAATTTTTATACGGAATTTGCATTAGGTAGGTTTTGATCGTTTTATGATCTGAACTAATCAATACTAAGTTAGTTTAAAAACAGTAATGACTAATGAGCAGCAGCTTTTTGCTTAAAGGTTTAATGTGATTAGTTTTTACTGGGAGTACGTTTAAAAACAAATAGGTACATATTAAGTTCGTATATTTCCTACGTACCGTGCCAGTTAATCCGAGTAATGCTGTACTGATAATTTCGAGGAATGCTGTAAATACTAAGATAATGTATTTTTAATACCAATTAATCAATTAGTCGTTAAATGTTTGCAGTTTACTTATCGCATCAAGGAATTTGCTTCTCTGGCGTTTTTATCTGCACGAGTGGACATGTTCCTGAAATTAATTTTTAAAGTAGGTTTTCCTGTCGGAATGTGTAACGAAAACAGGAAGTTGATATTTTTTTTTCGTCACTAATTAAAGAAACAATTAACTGTGTAATTATTGTCGTCACAATGCCTTTGCGTTTGATAATCATATTCGCTAAATAACAATTCTTATATTTTGCAATTATCTCCTTATCTGCAAAGATGACACAAACGCATACTATCCCATACGTAATACATACTAATATTTTATTGGAAGAACCATAAATATGTACTTATCTTTTCTTATATTTTAAAGCAGAACGTCTTTCTCATTTGGTGAAAGATATAGGAATAACGTAGATGTAGATTATAGATTTTTCGAGCATTACCGAAAGCTTGTTTAAGTCCACGTTATTCTTTTGGAAGAAAGGTGCTCTCATCGTCTTGCTATGCGAAACTGGAAACCTTAGCTATGACATATCTTTTTATTCTAACTACAAAATCAAAATATCATATTTTTTGACTATTGGATAACTTTGCCATTCCCATCTCTTACATTTCAACTTTTCCGCAATAAAAATTTTATATTACTAGATTAGAATCAGAGTATTTAATATCGGAAGGATTTATAAATTGTCTGATATCGTAGTTTAAAATAGACTCTGATTTAATGTTCTTTGCATAGATAACCGGTATTTTCGTTTTGGTTTTTTGCAGTTACCTTTATGTATAAATTTAACTAATTTCACTTAGAGTTTATGTAAGGAATTAACGTGCAGGTTCTTTCTCTAAATGTCTGTTATCATTGAATATGTTAATTTTACTTCTTATCGTTTTGACACTTCTTATCATTTTGACACTCCTTAATAGTCCGTAAAGTGTTACTTGGACATCTTATAGTACTTTCGATTCACCGCACTTTAATAGCCCGTCTTAGTATGTACAAGGATAAATTAAAAAAAAAGTATCTACCTTTGCATGAAGTAGAGGAGAGTGGTTAGTTTAAATATTTTCATTTTTCAATATATTCCCCATTTAAGCCCACAAACTTTTGCCACTTTTTTCCAGTTGTTCTACCCCACTTGAAAAAAAAAATCTTTTTGGAAGACGTTCTATTGCATCTTTCAGAGTCTGACCTGAAGAAAATCTCTTCGTCGCCGGTTCTTTTTAAGTTGTCGAAATAGGTAATAATCGGTGGGTGCTAGATCCGAATTAAGTGGGTGTTGATCCTCTTCAATAAATCCAGTAGCGTCGATAAATTCGTTGCTTTATAGGGGAAAGAATTATGAAGTCCTAAGGAAAAAGTTAAAACCAAATGTTAGAAATTCAACAATTTTTTTATTGTTTATAGCGAAAGATACTTATCTGTCTATGTAATAATACATCCAATGAAAACGAAATCAAGTTCAAGAAAGAAAACGAAACCCTTGGTGTTCGGGAGTTCCCACTGAACGAGGCGTAATTGAGAAGGCAGCCTGGAGTACTAACGACATATATGATTGGCTCCATGCAAAGATAGTCTTCTTTATTATTATCTTTATCTTTTTGTTTATTTTCTTTTCCTTCTCTAGTATTTCTTCTTTTTTTCCATTCATCTAATCTTCAAAATTTTTAAGATTTCTTTTAATTCTATCGATAACCAGCTTCTTATTTTATAATTTCCCAGCATCTAAACTAAAATAGAGTTTTCACTGGGACTAATATTGTACACTGGACTGCACTAACCTCGAATTGTATGTTTCATTGGCTATTTTGAGGGCGTGGCTGATTTAGTGCATAAATTTAACTGGCATTCGAAATCGGTGTACATTTAATCGCACTGCAACGGTACCAGTGCAAATATGGCGATTTTCTTGCACTAATAACTAAACTGGTGTGGTGCAATGATACCATTGTATCAGGGCAGTACTGTGAGGTATTGACGAACGCTCGCAATTGACCCACACAACTCGTACGACAATGCCCTCACAAGGTCCAAGACAAAAGCAATAAAGAAAAGTTAAGTTATAGAACATGGAATATAAAATCACTTACTCTAAACAGAACCTTAGATGGTACTTTCTTATATTGCTAAAGCATTATTAGCATTATCTTTATACAACAAAAGCTACATTTCGACGAGAAAAAGGCGTAAGCACCAAAAATCCGAAAATGAGATTATTAAGTTAAATGAATCGTAATGAAGAAATTACAGGATCATTGCTTGTTTTATTGTTACAAAATGGTGGAATTAATTTTCTGGATTGTCAATAACTCAGTTTTTTGTTTTTCCTGTAAAATATGTTGAACGGCGCTTAGGCCCTTTTCAAATATGCTGTCCGGTATTAGACAAGATTGAAAACTGAAAGAAAGATAATGTATTATTTTCTAAAATAACGTAACAGTGCTAACCCTTCAATCGTGTTTACCCTATCCTCTTCTACACCTTGCAATTGTCAAGCAAGAGAAAGATTTCTTTACACATCTTGTAAGATCGTCTTTGTTCAAGAGTCTTGTTCAAGTTTCAAACTGTACTCTTGTAAGCTTCTGCATTAATTGTTGGACCTTTTGGCATATGCATCCAATTAGAAGGGTACATTCACTAGTCCAAAAAATCGTTTAGAAGGATACACTTCACTATTCCAGATAATCATAGCCATCAATTTCCCTATTGAAATTTGTGTCCGAGCCTTTTTCGGGGGTGATGAACCTTTACGCATCCACTGCATAGATTTTTGTTTGACTCTGACTTCCAAAATTGTACCTACCCAAGTTTCATCGTCAGTGATAATTTGTGAAAACAGGTTTGAACTTGCATCTAAAGAGGCTAATTTTCTTTTTTTTTTGGCGTCGACAACTTAGGAACCCAGCGTGCAGATACTTTTTTAAAGCCTAAGTTCAATATATTTAAAACTCTTTCAGATGTCGGTGCTTCATCACTAAATCCTCAACTTTTTTCAACCATTTCGAACTTCTAAGAACATTCCGTCTCTTGGATTGTCCTGAATGCATTCTCTACGAACGAAGCTGGTTTAACCAAAATAATAATTGCGTTATGCAAATGTTTGCGGCAATTATAACAATATTGTAACAAGAATTATTGAAATCCTAGTTAAAATAAAATTATTAAATACGCGCTCATCGTTTCGCTTCCCGTTTCGAATACATCCGAGGCACGCGTCGGCAACCTACCTGCTTCATTCAAGCTGTATAATCTGCTTTCGCATAAATATTTCATGCTATTCGCTTAAGTATGATTTTTGGTGATATAGTGCATTAGTCACTCTCTAAAAGAAAAATAATAAAATCAGGGGTTCAATATTATTTTCATTTATTGAAGAGTCCTCGAACTTTCCAATTTTTGTAACCTCTGACCTAAAGTATTTTGTATTCTCTAATCTAAAGTAATTAATTTTGCTCGCGTAGGTATTCCAAATCGAAATAGAATTTCCTTTCTTAACCTTCTGCCATCTTCAGTAGGTATACAAACACTTTCACAAGGGCAATTCGTAAAATCTTTGGTTGGTATAAACCAGAGGATATTTTCCTCACCAAATTCCAGTGGAAATGCCTTTAACTCTCTCTTTATACTTTGCATTTGAAGACGAAGTTTTCGGAAAATAATTAACCTATCGAAAAACTCAGTGCCAATATAATTTTGAGTGATTTTGGAACACCTTTAACTAATTTTTTTGTAATTATTTGTATGTAAACCTTTGTGTTATCCTTAATGTTTCACTTAACTACACATTTTTTAGTTAGTCTGCAAGGTAATGTATCATTTTGAAAGAATACTTGCCAAAACTATTTACCTGATGATAATTCATTAATGTTATTGATTGAGGATACGTTATTAATTGAAGTTGAGGAGGTTTTTTTCGGGTAAAATGTCGGCTGGTTAAGCGTGGTAAGTTTCACCTAGGACGCTAATTAATCATTTCTCCGCATTGAGAGCGTTTCCCTGTCGGGGTTATTTATCATCAGGCTGGCAGGGAGCATTGTCGAGCGTGTGTGTGTGTGTGGGGGGTGGGCCGCGGTCCAGGGTAATTACCCGGATGCTGAGGCCCCGCCCGTACCAATGGCAGCTCGAGCCTCTGTGTCGCATATTGATTGGTGTAAAGCGCATGCGTGCCGGACACTGGCCATCTGTGGGTCAAGGGTCGCACAGGTAGTCGGACACCCTTCGACCGCACGACCGAAACGAGCCCAGCCCTGAAAGGTCATAAGGTCCACCCTTATACTTTATGGTACGCTCGCCCCCTGTGTATGTCATATACGTGGATATATAAATCCACACACATAGATACATCCATACGTGAATCCACATTATCTTGAAATTAGGTAGCGCGTCGCGACTGACAATGCAGTGACGTCAGTCGATGAATCGAGCGTTTAAAAACTCTCGCTAATTATGAATGAGATGTCTTGCGTAGCGTAGTAGGGCTAGGTCGGGGTTCTTTACAGCTTTTTCTTATTCCTTTTTGAAAAAACTTGGCTCGCGCCGCGCAGAACAGCTTTTAAATTGCTGTTTAAAATTCCAACTTTGTTTTAGTGCTTTAGACTGGAGCACGAGCTGACTCGGGAAATCTCTTTTTAAAAATACACTCACTTAGCGCTCAGCTGACTGGCGCACTCTATATTTACAATGGTAATTTTTACACTTTTGCTTTCATTCTTGCAACTGCACATCGTGTAAGAAAGTTCCCGACTTCGCGCCCTTTCAAACGTACCGAATTCGTTTCGTATGCCGGATGAACTTATATCGGCGTATTTTTACTGTATTTTCGACGCTCTCCGGGAAACTCCCTCGAGTTAAATAATAGATGATTAAATTGAAAACTTTCTACAACTTATGTATATGAGATTCCAGCTTCTGTGACACCGTATGGGGTTTTAAAACTTTCTATCTTTTTGGATCCCCTTCACTCAAAAATTTATATGTAAAAGTAAAGTTCAAAACTCAAAAAAATATAATATAATTTTGTAGTCTACAACCCGTAACAATATAACAAGTTTTGGTAAACTGATGTAACAAATGTAAATAGAAATCGTTATGTAACGAGCCAAGAAAAGGAGTTTCGAACAGATTTGGAAACATACCAAGTTCTGGTGTAAAAACATTGATATTGGGGATCATATATCAAATGATTTGAATTCTAAATTATACTAACTTGTTTTCTTATTTAAAAATAGTCATGTTTTGTTACTGCAATCATTGTAATCATTTTGTTTCTTTCGGTCATTTATTATCTTTAAATTGTTCATATACATATCTGGTGTTCAACTGAAAAATTCATCAAGTAACTTAGATAATTTTCCATAACATTGTGAAGCAAGTCTTGACTTAGATCAACCCAAAATGTGACTTTACGTTATATCACTTTGAAGGCCTATTTATTGTACATACATGCATACAAGATTTGGTCCAATTTCTTAAACAATTTAATGTATTATCGTATTCATAAGAGATGAGCTCTGCGTCATAAATTATACGCGTCTGGCGTTGAAGTAAAAAACATAAAAAGAATAACTCTATTACTTTCTTACTCACCATTGAAAATGAAATAATACTGAAATATTTGTTGGTTTTAACTTCAGTGATTGATGACGCAAGAATCTTTCGTGAATTTGATAATATGCAATAAATTGTATCAATTTAAATTGAATCAAGAACTACCTGAAAATATAGAATGTGTTCCATGTTCAAATCGCATGTGCAGCCCAAAAATTTCTTGTTCTAAATATTTATTGTAGATATTGAACCAAATCTTGTACAAGAAAAAACGTCAATCGATTTAGAAAGTCATTCCTTCTTTCAGCAAAAAATCAAGATCAATTTGAACTTTTCAATTGAACACTCGTTAGTTTTAGAGCGTTGTTTACATGAGGCAAAGTAGCATGAAATTTAAATAGAAACTTCACGAGACTAAGGGCCAGTTTTATTTGGAATTTAAAGGAAACTTTAAAGTCACATTCAGATGTAGAAACAATTTATGAAAACAAACTAATTTATAAGTTATTTAAAGTAGAATTTTATAGCGTTCTGATGTGTGGCTGAATCCAATTGAAGTCTTCTTTGAAAACATATCCCAAAGTTTGCATTACATATACGAGAAGCTTTCAAAACAATCAAGTTGATAGTTCTCATCAGTCGAAAGCAGTTCTTTGTTTTTATGTCGCTGACATAGGTATGAATCTGATTCCAATAAATAGTTTCAGTAGAAAACAGATAACAAGACAATTTACTATGAACTATTTTTTTTATAATAACATCGTCAATTTCGTATTGGTTTCTATTTGAAATGTCTTGAGGAAAAGATAGATTTCTAGATAATTTGTTATCCCTATCTTATTTTTCTAATACGTTAAAAACAATCTGAGTTATAAAAAGCATTGCTCTTAAATTTGTTGCAAAGGAGTAAGAAAACTAGGACGACGGTAAGATAACCTATTCAACGACTTCTTCGAATGATTTCGATGTTGTAATCAGTTTAAGCTCGAAAACTTCTGAGGAGCTGTCGATTTACGTTGTTCGGAATGCGGAATATGTATTTGTGTGACAAATGTGAACGGAATTTACATGAATATAGAAAAGAGTTTTCAAAGAGTGAGAAATTTCAAATTTAGGACTGTTAATTAATTTCAAGGTGGTTTCAATTTTGGAATAAAATAGAATTATATTTGTGTTTCCTGTTGGGTCGCTTTTAAAAGAGTGGTGGCCTGGTTAGGTAGCATTGAACTCGCAGGACGCAGGTATATAGCGTCGTTACGGTAAAACGCACAATCTGGAACAGTTGCAGACATTTGCATACAATCCAGCTGTATACCTGGGCCGATATTAATAAAAAAAGGGGTCTGTGATTAGAGCTAAGCCCGAGCCCAGATGTTAGCCGAGATAACCGCTAGAATGTGATTGAATTCGTTGTTGATTTTACATATGAAAGGACCAGTCTGAACACCTCTCGAGTGAATTATATATGCGCGTCGCGAGTATATAATTTGGTTACAACATTTGCATATGGCGGTTGCAGCTTCGAATTCGTATGCTGCGGTCTAAAGCTGAGTGTTTGAAGTGCTCGACCGAGGTGCTGGGGTTCGAGACGGTGAGCGATAAGAGCTGGAGAGGGTGATAAACGTCACAGTCTTCCGCCGGAAGATAGCCCGAGGGTGCGGATCTGCCCGCAGCCATGACGCGATGTCAAGTTTGACGGCAACGCGGGCTTCAAACGCGGCTAATGGCGCGTCTTTGTCGCGAAATAGTAGCCCAGCTGAACAACGACGGTCAGGCACGCGCTTCGGCACTCATGTCTTCACAGGACCACTGGCAGCGTCTCTAGGGCCCACGGCCTCGAGATATACTGATGGATGACTTAACATATAGATCAATACCTTCAACATCTCCAACACGCATGAACACACCCATAATCACTTACCTATACAAATCCACAATTACGATCATTAAGACTTGCCATGTTTTCAATAAGTTTTTCCGCCAACGGAAAATGAGCACGCGCGCAAGAAATAGAATTCTCAAATTCAGTCTTTAGTAAAGTTATTCCAAACATCTTAAGCCATTAACACACTAATGTAAAAAAAAATCTACTTTTTGATTGAAACATGCAAGTAAATATTTGACCAGGGATAAAATGTGTACATATTTTTAAGCACTTTTTTGAACTGAGAGTATTACCACGAAAAAACGGAAAAGAGTTCAATTTAAATTAATTGGTAGTACCAATCAATTATCACAACCAATTTCGTCTAATGGATATTGTCAAGTAATGTTAACGCTTCGTATTTCTAATTATAATTGCTGCAATGTCCTTACGAATCGTTGTTAATATTTATATGAAAAGTATGCTTGTTAGCGAGACACACAACTTCAAATAGTTGTTTCGAATTTTTGGTTTTATTCTTTTAAAGTACGGGGGCGGTCCGATAAGTACAGAGATCCAAAGTAACATATTTATTCTACAGTGTCTGAAACGTGTGTTATTGTTTATTTCTCGATATAATCACCGCAAGTTGTTATTCCATGGCGTCACTAATTTAAATATTCCATCACGATCTAGACCATCGCTATCCTAGAATGATGAAGTACTGCATACCAATGATTTGGTCCTCGAATCCTTTTCCGGTTTAGAAGATGTCCAATAGATCGAAAACGCGTTGGTGGTCTGCTTCTGTTCTGGATCGTCATGAAGTTCCATTCGGCCAGCTTCAAATTTGTTACAAAACACCATAGCCATAAGTAATCTCTAACCTGCAGTGAATTTCACTTTGGTTCACACCTATTTACAAAAATCTAACTTGGAACAGTTTCAGTTACATCATCAATTGAATAACGAGCTTAATTCATATACAGCGTAAGCAAAAGCAATTGGTCGTCAGCGTTATTTTGAGAAGGTCATGATTGTCATTAGCACACTTATTAAAGAATTAAAATCTAACATACCAGATAAGAAGGCAAGGGTATATTTTTCATTCGTGACGATTCCGAATCATTAACGACTATTTTTTTTTTGTATTGCTCGCAACCGTATCTGTGCTGTTAATATAGGACTTCCCTCGTATGGACTGGTCTAAAACGTGAGCTTTTGGTACGATCTCTAATTTGTTCGTTTTATTTTTTAATTAATTTAGGTTTAACGTCCAACATCTCTTGAGACCTTATTTTAAATAATATGTGACATTTCCATGCTATCTTTTTTTGATAATTCCCTTTAGTACTTTCAAATTTCAACTTTTATTTAGCACCATTCAATTTTCGTACTTGATTGTTGTTGTTCTTTTAAGCATCAAATTTGGAATAACAAGATTAATTAAAAAACCTGTTCTTAAGACTTTTTTTAAGATTAGTCTGTTTTCTCTTTTTTTGATGATCATCATACTTTACTGTTATATCTAATTTTATTTAGTATTTTCTACATAACGTTTTTAAACCTTGTTCATCCTCCGGACAATCTACAAACGTTGTAAAATATGTTTAAATGTACAAAAAGTTTTCCCATCTAGTGTGTTCTCATTTTTTGGTATGTTCACGTATGTTCCTTACTTGATCAGTAAACGACTTTTAACTTTTCAGCAGAAAATCATAACCAATAATTACGATTTATTATGTAAATCAAACAAAAGAAGACATTGAAATTAACGTTGAACGTGAATTCACAATAGATGTTGAAAATGGCCTCCGTCTTCTTCGAGGCATTTTATAACTCTTCTGCGACATCCATTAATAACATTTTGCAAAATGTGGGGAGAGTTGTTTATTTCATCACACTTTTCAATGATTCTTTGGGGAAGTTCCTGTAAATCATTAACGGGCGCTTTAAAAATGTAATTTTTCAAATAGGACCAAACGGAGTTAGATTGCAAGATCACAATATGTTTGCCATATTTCTGCTAATTATCCGATTTCCAAAAAACTCTTGAAGGAAATTTAAAGTATTTCCAGCAGCATGTGCCGTTGCACCATCCTGCTGGAAATATCCAAATTGTAACTCGGCATCATGCAGTTGATTATTAAATGGACGCAAAATCTCTTCCCGATATCTAACGTATGTCACATAAGTTTTGGAAAAAATTTCGTCCGCTTAAAAATAAATGTAAATGACTTGCAATCTAGTGACCGTAATGAACAAATATTCATTAATACTCAAACTTGTTATGATATTTCATAGATGTCAAATAATTTGTGCCGTTATGTCGTACAAACTTGAAATTCAAAATAGCATTTACAACCTGGTTGGTCATGTGCCCAAACTAGAAGTTGTAATCAATTTTCGCATTCAAAATATTTCGAAGACATCGATTTATAGAACAATTAAAAAATGTGAACAAGGTACACCTTGCCTCAATTTAACAAAAAGTGGACGTTTGAAATTGCTGACCGAAAATCGTGCCAACCGAATCTGTGAAAGTGCAAAAGACCGAGTTGGAACATCATATAGAAAGTTATCCAGAAGATTGAATGTTTCTCATGAAACTGTAAGAAGGGTATTGCAGAAAAAAGGCTTAAAGTACCGTAAAAGACGTAAATGTCCACGTTATACTGAGGAAGAATTCCAATTTGTTATCGTAGATTACGTCGAATTCATTTTACAAACAATAGAATGAACGATGAAAAATATTTCTCGTTCTCTCACTTCATGAAAGGAAATGATGGTTTTTATACCAATAACATAGAAAATTGTCCAGATAATACAAAACAAACAAAAAAAAAATGAAGACAAAATTTGGTGTGCTATATCGGAGAGAGGAGTTTCACGTCCTTATGTTGGACATGTGAGGGGTGAAGCTATTAATGCCGACGTTTATACCGACAGATGTCTACCGAAGTTGTTCCAATTTATAACTACCACTCATCCACGTGATGAAATAATGTTTTGGCCAGATTTAGCAACTTGCCATTATGCAAGAACGACAAGAACATGGTTAGAAGCTCAAAACATACCCTTTGTGCTAAAAGCTGACAATCCGCCAAATGTACCACAAGCTCAACCCATCTAAGATTTTTGGGGATTACTGACCAGAAAAGTATATGATAATGGATGGGAAGCTCCAGATAAAGTTCAACTAAGACAAAGAATATATCAAAAGATAAGAGAAATTGATGTAAATATCGTCCAAAACATGATGGGGCAAGTTAGACAAAAACTGCGTAGACCATGGTCCTTTGTCATTATTTTAAATGTAGATTTAATTAACTTAGATATAAGATAAAATGTTGGTAAAGTGGTCATTTAAATAAATTACATTATACTTATTTTAAAGAATTTAATTATTTTTTCTCAAAACTTATGTGACGTACGTTAAGTGCTGTTAGTGTGCCATTAAAAAATATTGGACACATCAATCTTCTCCGACTTAAACCTATCCAAAAACCAATTTTTTCTGGATAGGATGGGGCTTCAATGAAAATATAAGGGTTTTCAGTACTCCAGATCCTCATATTTTGGGAATTCATGTATCCTGTTAAATGGAACCAGAAAATTTGTCCAAAAAATCGTCATTAAGTATATTGTTTAAAAACCAATGACAGTATCTTCGCCTTGGTTCAAATTCTACTGGAAGCAATTCATGCACGGCAATCAAACGATAAGGAAACATTTGCAAGTCCTTTCTTAGAATAGTTCTGCAGGTCCCTATAGAAACATCAACTTGTTGTGACTGGTGGCGGTTGGAAGTTCGAGGAGCATCAGTCATAATTTGTCTCACATTTTCAACTACCTCATCAGTTCTTACTTTAGGCCTACCTGATACCTGTTTTCTAGCCACACAGCCATTTTTTCTGAATAGTCCTACAGAGTACTGAAGTTAATTAACAAAATTGTAGTACAGAAATACAGTCTCTGGAAATTTTTCTGACATTCTGCAATACAATCAGGAATAGAATAGGTCCAATCGCCATTGATTTTTTGGGCGTTTCAAAAGTAGGGTTTAACCATAAAAGATTTTTCTTCCAATGTGAAAACCATTGTAAAATCAAATCAATAAAACATTTTTCTTAAAGTTATTTTTGTCTACTTGTCTGTTTAGGGTACGGATCAAGTAAAGAACATACGTGAACATGCGAAAAAATTAGAGCAACACACTAGATGGGAAAATTTTTTGTAACATGTTATATATACAGCGGAATCCGCTTCTAATGACCAAGTGAAATGCACCGTTAAAACCAAGAGTTCATCATAAGAGAATTAAAATTATAAATTAAGCAAATGTATTTATTATTAAAAAGTTACACATAATCTAAAACTAAAAGTGAAAAATTTATACAGTAAAAAAAATGCACATTTTGTAATTTTTTCGGACGTTTATGTACAATAAATGTAGAGCAAAATAACGCACAAGCCAACATCCTAATAGAAACGGGTAGCGCGACGTCACTTGTCGCTTCTTTTCGCATGTATCAGTTTATTTCATATATCGGGGAAGTACCGAGTAACTCGAATTTTAGTTCATTAAATGCGAGAGACTATTATAATCGAGTTCTTTTTAATCGAGAATTTTACACGTATTTCGACTGGGACCTTGAAAGTGGTTCATTACAATAGAGTTTTCATTATAAGCGAGTTCATTACAGATGGATTTTCCTGTACAGACACAAAAGAGAAAGAGCACATTTATTGTGCGTAATTAACAAGGGAAGTATCCCAACCCGAAAATTCAAAAAAATTTGAAAGTTTATGCGTTAGTAGTTCACCTTAGGGTAAGCATGAAGCCCAAAAGCTTTAAGCGGTGAAAAGCACCTTTCGAAATTTCTGCGATTTTCGGTTTTCTGCGAATAACTCGGTAACCAGCAAAGATAAAAATGAAAATTATATGGCAAAACATTTGTTTTTCAATGCTCTATTACATATGTAAAAATTACCAGCCATTATAGTTTGAAAATCAAAACTTACCCCTTACCACCCCAATCTGAGAAGGCAAAAAAATAATTCATTGCTCTTGGTGAATAGTCCACTTCGGGTGGAGTGCAGCTAAATTTTTTTAACACTCGGAAAAAAATACTAGGGGATGAAAACAAGTCTCATAGTTTCTATGATTTTGAGTACTTGGTGCGATCTTAATACCAGAGCGCTTCAATATTAATATTACATATCAAAGTATTAATTTACAAGTGGTTTATGAAAGTCATGTTTAAATATTAACTTCGATTAAGTTCAGAAATCTAGACATATCTTTATCACATTACTAATCTAACGCAATTATAAGTACATAATTGAAAAGGCAAAGAGAGCAAAATATTTATTTGATTAACAATAAATACAAAAGGTAGTATTAATTCAGTTGCATGTGATGAAAATATTCTTGGAAAAAATGTTCGAAGCAAAGAAACCTATTACACTACGCACGACGTATTAAAGCTTCAGCTCCACAAACTGAACATCGAGATCGAACTGAATTTGAAAATGCAAAACTGAAGGGATGATCGAATTTATTCGGTTTGTTGATAATATATCCACTTTTGTATCAACTATAGGCAAACAAATTTATATATCTTGGAGCCAATAGTTAACTGTGTATAAGTGATTGTAATTTTAGGACATTATTTCTTGCACAATTTAAAATTTAAATCGATATCAAAAATAAACAAATATATTTGCTATTAAAAAATAACGTTAACCATTAATGCTGTTTTGTTGTAAATAATAGCCATCCTTTCATTTTACATTAGAACTCAGCAATGTAGGAAAAAAATCTGCGGGAGGAATTTAATTTATTGTTATGTAACAGTATTAAACACTAACTTATTTAAAACAAATTACCTCTAATGATAAGCACATGATATTAGCAAATGTTAAATAAACCAAAATTGTTTGAAAAATATAGGATTTCTTTTTAAATCTAAAACTGACATACTCTCTCGTGTCATAAAAATTATTAGCCAAAAGTAAAACAACGAAAGCACAGGACAATTCAAAGAACGTGACCTGAATTCATCGTCTCGGTGCGTCTCACGTTGCGGCGCTTATTCAAAATTTTCCTTTCAAATTAATAAATATTACGCAAAACTCACTCCCAGGATATGTAAGTTCGGATGCAGGACTACATAATGCTGTGAGTTGCTAATTAGCTGCCACCAGAGACTAATTAGCAGCTTGCAACATGCAAGCATCTGTGATGCGCATCTAACGCGAACTTGTGTTTACCGAAGCGGCAGGGCGAGTCGGGTTTTGCCCGCTTTCGTGGGGAAACTGTAGGTGTCCGTTTTAATTAAAAACTTACCTGAAATGTCTGCGAATTTGATCTTTTATTTTCAACTGTGCAAAAAAAAGTGCTAGTTAAGATTTGGAATATATAGGTCTTCTTTTTGTTGGACGTTCTCTACTTGCACTCTTTATTACCACCATCTCATTCGTGACTGCCTTCTGGATATGATGTGATATGAATGCAAAGTGTTAAAGCATATAGCAGAACATTTTTTAAACAACTTTACAATATTAAAAATAAAAATCAGTATGACCCTCATAAATCAAAAATTAGTTTAGCAAACGTCCGTTTGCAAATCTATTTATTCTTAACAGGTTTACATTTTGTTAGATCCCCAAGAACATATGTAAACTAATAAAGGCGAATGCAGTACGTCCTAAAGCAGCTTTAATGAAGCATGGGCAAATATTATGGGTAAACAGGGTATGCCCTGGGGCGTGGCGAGTGGTCAATGCGCAACCGGCCGTACCTACCTTGATTTATGACTGACCGCTGGCCTCTACTGTTAAACGGGATATAATTAGCCGACTATAGACTCGTGCTGAGCCGGACATTGGTCACATTAACTGGTCTGACACGCGAATGCTGGGTTTCAGCTGTGTAGTCATCCGCGACAAAATTTTATTTGATGCATTCAAGAAACTCGTCACAATTGACTTCTTGGATTCTATTGAAACAGAACAGGAAGGAGAAAGTTAATTTGCAATATTTTCGATTATGGCTTGTATTTAAAATACAAGTCTGTCTGAAAGAAAGTACTTTTCAAGAAGGATTGTATTAATAATTAGCTCCAAGTTACATTAATTGTACGCCATAAATTTTTACCTGAAAAGTAACGATGCTTAACAAATTTAGTGTTATGATTATCTTATTAAATATAATAGCAACAAAAAGTGGACAAAAAATAGTGATATAATAGCAAATGACATCGTAGATGATACAAGCTTTATTTCCCAGGTAATATTAGCAAGGCCTTGTGAACATCTTTATTCCACTTCCTCCAGATAAACTTCATATTCTAGTGCGATAAGGAATTCAATTATTTCCACACAAAAGAACGAAGGATAAAAGAGACAATATTAAAAAAAAAGTGCCTTCTTCTCTTTGGACCAGTTAAAATATAAGTTAAGATACGAGGATAGATCGGAAAGTGTCTAGAGCGAGAGGAAGAAAACAATTTTTTAGGGAAAATCGTACTTATTTTTCTGCGTAGCCTCCTTTCAGTCCTATACATTTAGTCCAACGCTTTTCAAGACCTTTCAAGCCTTTAAGAAAATAGGAACCATCTGAGCCTTCGAAATCTCCATTTACAGCTTCGATGATTTCAGGATTCGATGATAATTTCTTTCCAGCCAACCATTTCTTAAGATTTGGAAACAGAAAGAAATCCGACGGAGCCAAATCTGGCAAGTATGGAGGATGATCAATTAACTGGAATCGTAATTGGTCTAGTTTCGCCATTGCAATTGCAGTCTTGTGGCTCGGGGCATCATCCTGGTGTTACAAAACTTTTTTCTTTGCGAGATGAGGCCTTTTATATTTGACTTCTTCGTTGAGTCTGTCTAATAACGACGCATAGTATTCGCCTGTTATTGTTCTCCCGTGTTGCAGGTAATCAATAAAAATTTTTCTTCGAGAATCCCAAAAGCCAGTAGCCATGACTTTTCCAGCAGGCAGAATCGTCTTGGCCTTCTTTGGAGTTGGTTCACCATGTACTGTCCACTGCTTTGATTGCTCTTTGGTCTCCACGACTCATCGATAGTCGCAAAAGATCTTTTGGATTACGTTTGAACATGTCTAGACATTGCTGAGAAATCGTCATTGGAACTCGCTTTTGATCGATTGTCAGCATATATACGCGGCACCCATCTAGCAGTAAGCTTTCTCATGTCCAAATGTTGATGTAAGATGTAATGTACGTGGTCGCATGAAATGCCTACTGCCTCTGCTATCTCTCTCAACTTTACTCGTTGATCATTCATCACGACTTCTTGGACTTTTCCAATCATTTGTTCATCGGTAGCCGTTTTTGACCTGCCAGAGCGCGGTGCATCGTCTATGCCTATTCGATCGCGTTTAATGTCAGCAACCCAGTTTGCAACCCTTGCATATGAAGAAGAAGACTCACCATGAACATCGTCTAATTCCGTTTTTATTTTTTTAGCATTTAAGCCTTTCAAAAATAAATGCACGAAACTCGTTTTTATTCCTGATTTAGAAAATGCATGAATTGTTTATTTTGATCGACAGTAACGACTTTGGTTTATGCACGATATCTCTGGAAATTTGACAGTGCCTTCTTCTGGTTCGTTCTAGAAACTTTCCGATCTCTCCTCGTACAAGTGTACTAGCCCCAACAGTAGAGATTCTTTCATTTTCTGGATAATGTTCCTGTATGGATAGAAACGCTTGACACTTTCAGGATAATACTAACTCCTTTATGGATACTCTACTACTACCTCAGAAGTTAAGTCTTCTTTCCTGGATAATATTAATTCCTTGAAAGATAAAAATAACTACCGCAAGAATTAAAGTGCAACTGTAACACTTATTGAAGTTAAATGGCTTAACTCCGTTTATTTGAATTTTTTTAAATTTTGTCTCAAGAATACGCTGGTACTGTATTGTGCAATCAAGGTGAAACAGCCTGTATATGAGCTATGTATTAATATAGCAATGCAGAAAAAGAGCCCATCTCTATGCAAAATAGATTATTGTACTAAATATTCTACTCTGAGAGAGGAGACAAAATCTAAAACATAATATTTGTGGTAATAAAAGTATGAAAGTTTCATAAAATGATACAGGTTCTTTACTTAATACAGTGACATCTTTCTAGGATGGACACCTTTCTGGGAACGATGCGTAATCGTGTCTGCCTTAGAGAGGTTTCGCTGTAATTAGTTTAAAGGTCTTGCGATCTAAAACTGAGCCTAATCATGAAGTTTTGAGTAGAGTACTGTCATAGGTATAATCACTGAGTTGTTTTTCTATATGTAAAAGTTGATTTTGTGGCCACTTTGTCACCACTTAGAGTCAAATAGGACAGTCGAATTCATCAGCGTATTCTGATCATATTTATTCGAATATCTGTGAACATATAACAAAGGCGAAATGGACAAAAATACATTTTTTATCGCTTTTCGTTTTAATTCGCTTGCATCAATAATATATTTCTTGTAACTTAATTTGACAGCCTTAATTAGTTTCTTTCTTTGGTTATTTACCTTCTATTTCACTGTAGAAACAGTAAAGCAGTGTCTTAAAGACGACGCGTACACTGTTCTGTACTATACAGCGTATTCATTAAAGATGCATCAAACATGAGGGACACGTTTCTGACATTATTTCAAACAAAATATCTTAATAAAAAAAAATTTTACTCGGAGCAAGTTGAAATACTGTAGCGCGCGGAATCGTCAAACAAAACCGGCATTTATGAATGGCACAGCTGTAGGGAGGTAATAAATCCATAAACAGCGAAGAAATTTGTGTCTAGATTTTATTTTGCCCTTGACCGAAAGCTCGGTGTATTCAACTGTGCCACACGTCGAATGCAGCGGCGATGTGAAATCGCGTGGATATTTAAACTTATTTAATTTAATATTAAATTACAAATGTGGGGCTATGCAAAAATAAAATCTAGTACCACAAAGCCCTTAATTGGGGTAGTACGCCGAACGAAGTGTTTTGGGTAAAACCAGGTGCTTGGGCGCTAAATTTCTACGAACGATTTCATGAAACGGTGAACGTGAATAATAAATTCTTAAATAAGCGCAAACTACTAAATATTTGAACAATCCTAAAATTCTTCAACTAACAATTAGAAAATTCGTATTAAATCGAGAACTGAAAATAAACGACTAATTATTATTTTTATTGATTGCCAACAACCATGAGTGTTAAATGTGTTTTGCCGAATCGACTGGGGCGACATTCTAGAGGGAATTAACCAATAAACCGATTTCGTATGTGAATGAGTAACAATCCTTTCATTCTCATTTAAAGTCCATCCTAAAAATATGCGACTTTGCTTTCCCTTCGATTTTCTCTAAATATATACAGAGAAAATTTTACAAATAAACTTTTCTTTCTTTTCCCGACATCTACCCGCATACTAAGTTTGATGCATCTTCAATGAAACATACAGTATATCAACTGTTCTATAGAACAAAACTAGAGTTCGTCTATCCAAACAATTTTTTTCCTAGCATCAATGCATTCATTATAGTTGAGAGAGCAAAAGAACATTTTTAAATTATAATGCAAAGATTAAAAACAGCACGAAGTTATTGTCAATAGAAAATTGTTGCGGCTAGTTTAAACAAAGTAATTCTGAAAAAGGACCACGGTGTATATACCATATGTTTCATTTTGAGTTGAAAATTGTTTTTAATTGTTTTGCACGCTCTTGTGTTAAATCCTTTGATTTTTCTATGAGCCTCGTACTTAGAACATGGCATAGTTATCAAGCGGACGGTTTCTTTTTATATTTCTTTAATTTATAATATAGCCTGGTCTGGTCTCCGTCGTTTTTCAAGTTTCAATAAAACAGTCGATATGTAGGTGCTTAAAGCAACGCCCGAAGAATCTATTTTAACATAACTACATTAATATTGACTTGCTATTATAAAAAAAATAATAGTTTGCAGAGCACACGGTCTTCAAATGGTGTCCAAAATATTAGAGATTGTTGTGCTTTGTTTCTCATTGTACAACAAATATTAATTGTTATTTAAAAATATATTTTGTTTAAGTTTAGTTGACATTAAAACAATAACGTACTCACATAATTACGACGATTTGTACGTTTTTATAAAATGTTCACGTTCAAAATTCGATTTTCTGCAGTGGTGCGCTGTAAAATATTATATTATTGGTAGCAATTTTTCTGCGGTTCAACTCCCATATATTCGAACTGTCTGAGTAACTTCGGAATTCTTATTATGCACGAGCAACAGTTATAAATCGCACGTGAACTTTGATAGAAATAATTTGCAATAACATATGCCGATGCTTTCTGCAAAGTTTTTAAATCGATGCCAGTTCTTCCACAAAAAAAAAATCCAAATAACGTGTAACTTACATAATTTTTGAAATTATTTTAATGAGGTGATATAATATAACAATGAGATTGTTGTAAATATTAAATTTTTCTATTTTGTTGCAGATTTCCTATACTTACATATGTGAAGATTTATTTATCTTATGCTGTTTAGCTTGTTGCATTTATTAATATTAAGTATTTATTGCCTTAACTTATTATTATAATTCAAATGCTTATTTTATTATATAATTCTAATGTTTAAATAAATAATTCACATACACATTATTGAGTTTTATTGGCAGGTCTCCTTAATGTAATAAAGCAACGCCACGAGATAACCCGGCTTGGTTTTTATATCAGATGACATAAAATATTTAATGGACATCTATTGGAAGTCTTGAATCATATCATCTCCTGGGTTCCTTCATATATATCCATAATTTCGCTCGAGGTCACGGGGGATATTTTAGTGATATGGGCCGCTTTGCAGGGGTGGTTACGTATATAAAGGCAATAATCTGAGGGTGAGTAAGCCAAACTCCGCCCTCTACAGGATTAGTATCCCCAGGACATTTCCTCCATGTTGGTCATTTCAGATACAGCGGAAATGGACGAAGTTTATTTTACGGTGCACATATTTTATGGTTAATATGCGCGAGGCTCGTATAAATTTATGAAATTTAAAATTTTTTATGTCTACTAGTAATAATTACTTTCCATTTTAAACGTGTATGAACGAACAAATTACAAAGAAGGAATCATCAGTCAAAAGTTAACTGATCTATCTATCTAACCTTCTTCGTTTTATTAAAATTCTCACGGATGTGTCAGGTAAGTTATGCATTGTAATGTTACGTTGTTGAGATCAATCGGGATTCAAATTTTCTGTTGTGTAATCAATTTGCCCCATCGATATTCAGAGAACGTCACCTTTAAAAAGATTAGACTGGGAATCGCCGTGTGAAAAAAAATTGCTATTGAATATGCATTGCTGAAGTACCTGTATTAAAATTACTGCCGAGGAGTTGCTTATGCGGAAGTATTGTTACCATTAATCTGCGCGAAGAAGGGTTAAAATGGGGGTTGTGTGTGTATATCTAAAGGTCGGAGAAATCTTAAGGGTCCAATTGCGAGGGTTAAACGTTAAAATATCACCGTGGGTTACTGACACCTTACCATTAATTTCATTAAACTGAAATGCTGCACTGTAAATGTTATTATTATTATTAATACAACAGCTTGCCCAAAATTGGCCAAATTTCGTATTCGTTTTTTAAAGTCACCCTCAGTAGACCATGAAATTAAAATGTTTATTATTTGATGTTTATTATTTGAAATAGAATCCAAAAAGAACATGCGTTTTGAGTAGCGCTTGTAAAATATCAAAATTCAAATTAGTAAGTTAATAAGTTTGGGATAAAGTAAAATAAGAAATTGCAAATCCAGTCCTACGGTTATAAAAATTCAAACACAATATAGAATTCTCCCCGAGAGTCCATGATTTTCAATTCTACCTTGAGCGAATTCTCTACTACATGTTCCGTTCGCATAAAATAAAATCAATCGGCGGGTCACGTGCAGCTAACGTTTTAGGTTTGTGATATTTTACTTTGCTCCGAGCTGGGGCTTCTTATTATTCAGAACAAGTACGAGGGAGTTGGGATGCTGGGCCAGCACCAAGCCGCTTACAGCTAGTTTACTTACTCCATTTTGAAATCAATAGCTTCTAGAATATGGTGGTTATAGGTACGTTATAATGCATACACACAACCGAACATAATATCCTAATCAATACTTCCGTTTTTGGGCACACCTTGGTTACGTAACTTTTACATATCACACGTCAAAATGTAGAGATATCAAAAGGCGAAGGTAAAGATGTAAGAAAAATGACGCTTCTGATTAAGCACGAAGAATAGCAATAATAAATTTACTTTCAACAAAAACGCTGTTTTTCATAAAGAAACAGTGTGTATTTTATTGAGCTTTCTAATTCATACTGAAATTCTACATACATTGTAACAAAATTACCTTGTATCAAACTATTTTAAGAATCTAAGATATACATGGCATTTTGTGCCCACATTGTTGACCAATAGAAGCGTCGAGCAAACAAATGGAAGTGCAAATTATGAACACATTGTCAAAAATCCAAAAATTATCAAAATTTTTAAATATTGCACATAACAAAAGTTAACGACCATATGATATACTATTCATCCATCAAATGCAAAAAGAGGAGCTTGCGCAATGATAATAAAAAATAACATTTCTAGTTATGAAGAACCGAATATGGTGCTTGAAGAAAATCAAAGAACAACAGTAACACTTAAAGCAAAAAGGGAAAAGCAACAATGGCTGCAATCTACTGCTCTCCAAGGCATAATCAAAAGAAAGAAAATTATCACAGCGTTCTAAATAAACAAGGCAACAAATTTACAATCGGAGATGACCATAATGCCAAAAATGTGGGGATCCAGATTGACCACAACCAAAGGAAAATAGCTTCATGAAGTATCCACTGAACTTGGGTGTAATGTAGATACCACCCACCCACATACTGGCCCACTGATCCAAGAAAGATTTCTTTCCTCTTTGCTAAAAAAATCTCATCGAACCACATGGAGGTAGACGAAAATTTTGGTTTGTATTCTGACATTGAGCGAATGCATCATTAAAAAAGAGCAAAGTCATTAGTTAACAAAAATATTCATTATTAATTAAATCAAGAAGCAGAGCGCTTTATATAAGATATTTAATAAGCTGCTTGGGAAAACACCTCTGAATCCAACAGGTTAACAGCAGGAAATAACAATCAAAGAGTTGAAAGCTGAAAAAAAAAAGAAAATAAAGAAAAATAATTTACACTCACGGCCATGTAAAATGCAACACCAAAAAGGGGTGATTTTTCCTTGAAATTTCACAGAACCATAGCAATTGACTAAAATATGAATAAGATAAATCAAATGGTAATGGTGAATTGGTTGTTTTTTGTTTTTGATTACTGTGTCTCTTTTTGTTTTGAGAGTTGTGAGATGTTATCAGGCATGGATTGGAGAAGGCCAAGAACGTCGTAGAAGAGGAATCGGGGGCGACGACGAACAAATAACGGGCAGGATCGCCACCTGCCCGTTATTTGTTGTTTGCTTTAAGAGACACACCAGATCAATTGATGATCAGTGGTTTGGTGTAGAAGGTCGTTCGATAACAATGCGGACGATCTATCGTCGTATCATAGTTATTGGGTTGCGTTCTTATCAACCACATCTCGTCTTGCCTTTGCTCAACATCGTCAGCAACGTTTGGACTGGTGCAGGGAAAGACTCCGTTGGAACTTCGAATGGAAAAGGGTAGTGTTCAACGATGAATCCCGAACCTGTTTGGAAGATGCATGACGGCAGGCAGAGAGTCCGACGAAAACGTGGTGAATTACGGTATGTTGAATTTTCCGACATGTTCATCGAACTATCAGTGGTGTGGTTGTTATTGCTTATCGAAGGAGGTATCCTTTGGTGTTTAACCAAGGCAACGATATGTTAATGAAGTGGTAGAACCTTCAATAACAAGAAAACCCTTTCCTCCAGCAAGATAACGTTGCTCCATGCATTGCAGTAAGGAGCAAGTCTATCTTTTGCCATGACCACCTAGACCTCCTGAGCTTTCGTTAATATAACACGTCTGGGATATGTTAGGGATAATATTACGGAACTTGCCGAATCTTCCACAGATGCTAGAAGCCCTCCGAT
This sequence comes from Serrognathus titanus, assembly GCA_039766575.1. Taxonomy (NCBI): domain Eukaryota; kingdom Metazoa; phylum Arthropoda; class Insecta; order Coleoptera; family Lucanidae; genus Serrognathus; species Serrognathus titanus. The sequence goes on from CM077912.1 coordinate 8,784,900, forward strand.
ATGGCCATGTAACATCCCAGGAAGATATAAATAAGTTCTTGGAATCGATGCCATGTCACGTAGAAGAATAACACAGGATTGACACATTATTTAAAAAAATTAATAAATCCTCTATCCTTTTTCTTTGAAACTTGAATCCACCCAAAAGCTAAGTGAATGACAAAAATGTATATATAACCAAATACTAGAGTAATCTAACGGATGACGTGGAAAGGGATTAGTCCCTCTGGTGAGCTACGAGGAAATTGAAACAATCCTGCATGCACAACACACCAATTAGTTCACTAAACGGAAATTGGTCAAGTGACAATCAACAAAAAGCAAAAACTTTTGCCAACCACTTAAAACAGACCTTCCAACCAAATGAAAGTGTATGACACCTGAACAGAAAAGTGAAGAATTTATTTAAACTAAGTTTCTCCAGACGAAGTAACTCAGGAAATTAAAACTAACATTAATCCTAAGAAAGTACCGAGAAAACACATAATTAATGTTTGAAATATGCACCGGATGTCTGGAAAATGGCTGAGGTAATCAAGATCGTCAAGCCAGGCAAACCTCCAAACGAAACATCATCATATAGACCGATCCAGTTACTCCCAAAAGTGTCAAAGTTATCTAAAGAGATTGAAACCTATTATCGAAAACAAGAACCTAGTACCTACACATCAATTTGGATTTAGGAACAAGCATTCAACTGCTGACCAAGTCCACAGAATAATATGTTTAGATATTTTCGTAGACATAGCCCAAGCTTTCGATAAAGTGTGGCATATAGGACTAAAGCATAAACTCAAAAGCACGTACCTCAAAGAAGCGTGCTGGGACCAAATTTCTATTTATTGTATATCTGCGATATCCCACTATTGCGAACTTTGCTGACGACACAGTTTTCTTAGCTACTGGTAATAACAATGAAGGAGCAGCTAAAGAGCTATAACAAGCAAGTGATAATATAAACATCTGGACCAAGAACACACAATAAACTGCTCCTATACAAACAACAAGAATTAAAGCTATATGGATCTATGAGATCCAACCATGCCAAGACTCATATCGACAAAATTCAAGTATTCCAAAATAAAGTCTTAAGAAATATCGTGGATGCCCCATGGTACTACCGGAATGACTATTTACATAGAGACTAGAAAATCCCAACAGTTAAGGAAGAGGTAAAGGAATTTGCTGCGAAACACGATGATAAACTCCATGCCCACGTGAACACTGAGGTACTAAAGCTTTTGGACAACACCCATCCAACGAGAAGAAAAAAAGTCTAGTTTTAGACTCAATTAAATTAACTCATAATTAACTACCTTCATATATTTCTGAAATCTTTTACAGTATATATAAATATAAAAGATTTTACTACATGCAACGGTTAGAGAACGGTTAGTAAAGTGTGTGTGTGCCAGGAAACAAATTATATTTACGTTTAAATCGCATAATCTCGCGTACGTGTTACACATCCATCCGAAATCATGTCTCTGCAATCCGATTACGTCAGATAACTTGATTCGCGTAAAATGTATCTATTTTACGATCTGGGTATGAAAAGCCGAGGAAATTATATCTGCATGACGTGAATAACCTTATTTGTATACCGTATTGCTGCCAGTGCTTACCAGGTAGACATTTTTGATACGCATGATCAGTTCCTTTATGCAGATACGCTCGTGATGTTGCTGGATGGGTTTTTAAAAAAGGGACGCTATTATAAATATAGTAGCTGTTTGCATTTGCATCGAGGAGATAATTTTATTTATTAAATAATTACATTGTTTCTCTGTTCGTTTTATACATGAGATTGTAAGTGAATATTCAAAGAATAAATATGATAATTTAATATAAATATGACAGATGTAATCGTGGACATTTACATAAATGTACAATTTTGTACGTTCGCCTTACCTTTGTGAGGTGAGAGAATATGAATTTAACGTCTGTCGATATCTTATTGTATTATAGTTTGAAAATGCATAGCGAACTTCAGAAGTCAATGATACAACCAATCTTAAATACATATATTTCTCGTTTTCAATGAAATGGCACTTAATTGTTCAATGTTACGATGCAGAAGATGAGGTAAATAGAAAAAAAACAGGCGGTACTTTTTTTTAGAAATGTCTAAATAAGATTTATTATATAGGAAACATACACAGAAGCAACTATAGGAGAAATCATAAGCAACATGAAAAATAACAAAAGTCCGGGACAAAATGATATAACAAACGAGAATAGCAAATAACAACAAATAACTTTGAAGATGAGTTTAAAATGCTATATATATAAAACTAACTACAGTGTTTATAATGTTTGGGTTAGAGATATCATTGTCAATAAAACTGTATTCAGTTTTAATATGTTACACGGGTTTTTATTCCATTAAAAAGTAAACCACTAATGATGGTAGCAGCTCCACGGGTGTCAAAGCATAATAATCTATCTTACATGTTTCAATAGGATGAGTGTTTAATCCTGTCATTGTGTTTGTCCGCTCAAATGGATCCTGTTCCTGCGCCGAGTAGTTTTATTCGGGAGCTTCTATTATTCATTTGGTGCGCAGGGATACGTATCGTCTACCTGAGAATTTTAAAAAACTAATTTCTAATTGTGTTCAATATAAACATGATAGTTTATCAGTTTTTCAAATTTTATTAAAAAAATTAATCACTTATTCATTCTGATAACAACGCTTATGAAATTTGGTAAATTTATAATTATCTTAGGTAAGTTTGAAGTCGAGGACAAAATTTCTTTGAGTTTGAATTATTGACTCGGATCATTACACTATTTTAAATAAACTCACGATATTTCCAAAAACAACTGTCAAATAGACCATTGTGTTTGACTTACTATCTAACTGTAAATTAATACATTTTAATACAGGCAATTTATTCCTTGGTGTTCTTACAACGGTTAGTTTAACCATAATTTCTGAAATGTGGTACTCTAAAGACCTTATTAAACTAATCAAATTGAAGGACCAAATGCGCAATAAATACATTAAGACAAAGTCCATTTTCTTAGCCAAATTTAAAGAATTTAGGTCTTCATGTAAGGAAAAATTACGGAATGATTACAGAGACTTTTTAATTAAATCTTAAAATAATGTTGCCAGAGCTAGTAAAAATTTATGGTCGTTTGTCAAAATTAAGTCAAATGGAAGCATTCTACTATCTGAAATGTTTGAAGGTTCGAGTAGATTTAGAGGCAATGCTAAAATAGTTGAGGGTTTTGCTGCTTATTTACAGCATCTTTAATATTTCGGAATACCCACATGAACATTGAGATTGGTGATACGCATTTGTCCGATCATACGTTCCAAATGGCTACTATAGAGTTAATACAACAAACAACACAAAAATATGTATATAGTCGACAATTTAAGCAACATAATATTGATTTATTTAAATCCTATTTATCATCCGAAGATTGGCAAGAAGTGATCCGGGTACAGGGCACACACAATAAATTCGATGCTTTCATGAGAGTATTTTTATATCACTTCGATTGCGCGTTTCCAGTTTTAAAAATAAGACAAAAGGTTCGTCGGGGAAATAGAAAATGGATAAGTGAGGAAATCAAACAATTCTCCAAGTTTTTAGCAGAAATGCAAGAATTAGACAAGTATCTTCAAAGTGAATGGTACCATCAGCGATTGTTAGAATTTAAAAAGCTATATAAAAGTAAAGTTGATCTCGCTATAGCCTCAAACAACACAAATAGGAATCAATAAGGAATGCTGGAAAATCATCAATGAAGAGCGAATGGAAGCATTAGTGACCGATTCAATATTCCTCAGACCAACGGATACTGAAGAAGTGAAAAATGTTATTCACATCAAATGAACTAAATTTAGCTCCGGATTAGATGAGGTTCCGGGAACCGTATTGCAGATAGGGGCAGATATTATTGCGTTCCCTATTCAAATTGTCGTAAACGAATCCTTTTCTGAAGGCAAAGCACTCAAAACATCTAAAATTGTGCCGATTTATAAAAACAAAGGAACGCCAAACAACTGGATTAAATCTTACTTGTCAAACCGGGAACAAAGAGTTTCAATTGGTGATTGCCTCTCTGTCAAACAAAAAATAAACGCTGGTGTACCACAAGGCTCCATTTTGGGACCTGTATTGTTTACTTTATTCATAAATGATCTGCCAAAATTTTGTCATTCTTCGCAGAAAACAATCATTTATGCTGATGACATTAACTTCATTATATCAAGAAATGACACTCAAGACGCCATACTAGCGGCAAATAATACAGTAAAGGAAATGAATGATTGGTGCAACCGAAATGGTCTTACATTAAATACTTCCAAAACATTTGTCATGCCTATAACAACGAAAAACATAACAATTCATCCCCCTTAATAAAATGTGATAAAACTTCAATAACATCGGTACAGAACTGTAAATTTCTTGGAGTTTTTCTGGATCATAAGCTGACTTGGACGTGCCATATCGAATATTTAGTAAAAAAATTAAGTGGACATGGTTTCCTAGTGTATAAACTAAGAGACACTGTTTCTGAGGACGTGCTACGTACTATGTATTTCGGCCTAGTTCAATCATGTTTATCGTATGGTATACTGTTCTGGGGCAGTTGTGCGGGTGCTCTCAATGTTTTTAAACTGCAGAAGAAAATTGTTCGTACAATGATGAACATACCGCGTAGTGCAAGCTGCAAAGAACTTTTCATCAGGTTACGCATAATGACCGTTCCTTCTCTCTACGTATACAACTTAATTTTATTTGGCCGCTCAATTGAACACACGATGTCAAAAAACAGTAACTTTCACAATTATGGAACTAGATTTCGAAATGACATTAGACTCCCATTGAATCGTCTTTCCATAGGTCAACATGGTCCCGTGTTCATGAGTTTATTATGTCTACGGAAAATTACACTGTTGTGGAATGATTATGTACCCTTGAACGAAGGTTGTTTAAAAACAAATTGAAATCGACACTTTCTTCAATTTCTTATTACTCAGTGGATGATTTTTTAAATCAAGAAGTCTAATTACAGTGTAATATGAATATATTGACATGTCAGTCCTTTGTGCTTTGTATAATTATGTATTTACCACTGATTGACTAAATATATTATTATTATTATTAATATTATTATTATTAACATGACGATGAGATAGCAAATTCATATAGTCATCATATGTTAAACAACTGTAATCTGGACTACGTCACTTATCAAAAAGTATATAAAGCATGTAAAAAATTGAAAAACAGTTTTAATGCGGGTTGTGATGGTCTTCCTTCTTTCTTTGTACGTAATTGTGCTGCAGTATTGGCTAATCCACTATGCTTAATTTTTAATTTGTGTCTTTCCGGACGTTTGGAAGCAGTCCAAAACCATTCCCATTCATAAAAAGGCTGACGCATCCAATATAAATAATTATCGTTCAGTGGCAATTCTTAACAATTTTGCGAAAGCACTTGAAATATGTATTCGGCTGTAAAAAAAAATATTAGTCCCAATCAACATGGATTTGGAGCGGGTAGATCTACGGTCTCCAACTTGTCAATGTCATTTTCTCAGTTTGTAGCCAATCATTTACACGCAGCAGGTCAAGTTAATGTCATTTACACTGATTTTGAAAAAAGCATTTGACTGCGTAGATCACCAAATTCTCCTTCGGAAGTTGTTAAATGTTGGCTTTTCTCAGAAGTTAGTTCCATTAATGGAGTGCTACTTGAGGAATACGCAATCATTCGTATTCAATAAGGTTTTCAATCATCTCCATATGTACCATCTTCGGGTGTACCACAGGGTTCGAATCTCGGCCCTTTACTATTTTTGATTTTCGTTAATGATCTACCTGATATAATCAGCAGCGAAATTTTGTTGTTCGCTGATGATGCAAAAATATTTAAGTCAATTGAGAGTATTGGTGATTTTCAGTTCTTACAAGACCAACTTAGCAGGTTTGAACACTGGTGCAAACATAATAAACTAAAAATCAATGTCAATAAATGTAGAGTGGCCTCGTACACTAGAAGAAGGAGTGTGATTTTATTCGACTATCAACTTATGTTAACCTCAGTGTAAAGAGTTAGTTGTTTTAAGGACTTAGGGGTATCTTTTGGTTGTAAATTCACCTTTGAGTTCCATATTAGATAGATTGTTAGTAGAGGCCTAAAAATGTTAGGATTCATAATACGTACATGTCAGGATTTTACCAATCTCAAGGCCCTTGAAATGCTTTATTTTGGAATGGTGAGGTCAGTTCTAGAGTATGCCTCTTTGGTATGGTTTCCAAGCTATAGTCACCAGAAAAATCTGCTGGAAAGCATTCAGAAAAGATTTTTAAAGTTTTAAATCTTTAAGGAGACCGGTGTCTTCCCTTCATCTATCAACTACCACGAGCTGTTACAGTTGTTTAGTTACGACAGTTTAGAAACAAGGAGAATTGTTTCAGCATGTGCACAAGTTGATTAATAATTCGATTCAGGAGGAATTTTTATTATCGCAAATTAATTTTAGGGTACCAGTAAATACTAGATTAAGATATGCTTTTAAGTTTCCTAAAACACGCACCAATTTATTAAAACGGTCACACATTTATATTATGAAAAATCTGTTGAATGAAATATCAGAAAAAATTGATATCAAACAGATGAAAGAAATAGCTACGGGCTATTTTAAGTAACTTTTAAATTGGTAATAGCTTTTAGACATGCTCGTTAATTGGCGATTGCTGTGGAGTGTAATTATAAAAAAAAGTAGTTCTGTATTTAAAGGACCGAAATAAAATTACCATCGTTTGAGTAACGTTGTCGACCCCGTAACATTTGGCGTCCAACGTGGGGCCCCGAATGTTATAAGCATTAGAACGAAACCACGTCATCTTATGTTAGTAAATTACAGATATCTGTGACTGGACTTTGCTTTCTTTTCTTAATTTTTACAGTTATAATAGCGTCAATATTTTTTAATTGTAAGTCAATTGAGTTATCTACCAGTTTGTGAATCAGAAGAAGAAAAAAGCGTTATGGAATACCACAATCATCCGCAAATATTGAAAGCATTCACGAAAATCTTCGAGGCAATTAGAATAGGAATAGAAAAATAGGAATAATAATAATAATAATCAAACCTGGAATTTCCAGCTTATGAGATCCTTTTAGTGCACAATCAGTTCGGAAACTGGAAATATTTTAAATTAATAATCTTTTCAACAGGTATCCTACATGTCTACCGTACAATTTAATAATATGTGTTCACATCCTCGTTTGTTAGAACTCTTCTCACACAACCAAAAAATTATTTTAGATTTGAAAGGAATCGTCAAGATGACGTACTAAATAAAAATATCAAAATACCGAATCATCTTTTGTCGGTGCAAAAAAAAAATTAATTTTTAGAAAACATTTTCCTTATACATTTGTGAAATTCGAATTGAATGGCGGCAGTGAGAACTCCAAACAATGCGTACAAATGTCGAGGATTCGGCAGCGATTTTTTAGCCGAAGCGAGGGAATCGAAAGTTGTATTGTAAACTGGTGGAAACTCATTGCGCCATCACATTCTAAACGAGCGTGAGTTTATCTTGATGGCAGCAATAAAATACGTCACATGCAAATGTTCGCTCGCAACATCCCGGGTGTGGTCACAGATGCCTCCTCCAAGGCTTAATTTAGTTTCGAAGTAGTTTGCAAACCCTCCAGAATAAACTAGAGAACCATGCGAAGGGCGAGCGAAATTGGAAAATTTATGTCTACAGAAAATAAAGAGGGTTTGCAAGACTTCATAATGTATTTCCTGAATTTACGGATAACATTTTACTTTTAAAGTGGATGAAATTTTCATTGAACACGGTTTGGATTTAATAACATCCGTACCTCACACATTGGCAGATTCTTATACATATTACTACATATTTCAATTTCAACTCCTCTAATAACTTCTCATTATTATACAATCGACTTAGAAATAAAATAAGTGTCACAAAAACTAATTACATAATAAAATAGAAATCCGGGACAGTTGCGGACTTGCACAAACATAGCTCTGCGAATCGCGCAGGTAAAGAAATTGTATCGTAATTATACATTTCCAGTTGTAAGAGACAAATAACTCTATCTATTGCTATTTTATTTGTTTTTAATTTAAACGGAAGTTTACTCTTTGCTTGTTTGATAATAAAATAAATTAGTCTCTCTCTATTTATTTATTTCTTTTGGAAACGTAATTGCAACAAATTGCTTTTTCCCATTAAATTAACTTCGAAATGTACATGTTCATCAATTACGAACGAACAAGTTTTTATTTGCTGCTGCAGTAAATGTTTAATTTACTAGCGGGAAGGACATGAAAGGCTGAAATATTTATCGCAACGGTTCATCCGCCGGGGAATAAACAAAGTAAAATATCAAAAAGTCACTTAATGAAAACGTCAATCACCCTGAAAAGGATACGTTTGAGTTATATATGAGGATAGATAATTAAAACCGACCGTCCTACAGCAAATCAAGTTGTCTGTATCAGGGATTACCAGGAGATTTCATTAATTTTCTTTTATCTCCTCTTTTCCCTCGAAAAGATAAGTCTGCGCGTCGAACAGTGTGCATTAATTATGCCGTTTAATGGTCTACTTAAGGAGTTAGAATGATGTTTTACGTTTCGCTAAAAATTTCAGGGCAAATAATTTTCAGTTTCAGTCAACGTTTTATCGGTTAAAATTGAATCAGTGATTTATAAACGAAAAGATTAATTATCGTTTTATTCGTTTTTTATTATCGAAATCTACCAAAGTGTGAGGATGTGACAGTCAAAGAAACGCAGGGATGAATGGTTACGTGTTATATCGGGGCCATCAATCCTTTATTGATTACCATAGAGTTATGACAGTCGTATTCGTGACCGTGAATGCATCTAGTTAAGCATTCATACACGTTAACAAAGCGAGAATCCCATATATTAAAATTCGTCGTTCCCAAAATTAAACGAAGACCCTTAACGCTAACGCAAATAAGGGTGCATTTTTGCATACAAACCTCAATATATCAACATTCGCACAATACGATTCGTACCCTTTTTTGCATAGTTTTTTCTCCTAACCCTTTGAAACATTCCCACCCCAAATAATGTATGCGCGTTACCCTAAACTCTGTCTTCGGGCTGTTTTTTATTATGTGTAGCTAACCCTTTCACCCCAGAATATGACACCGACCTATTATTTCCCGACACAAAAAATGGAACAAACGAACTGTGTCAAGATTTTACTCTCGTATCGGATTCTGTACAACCCTGACCTTTGAATTAAATTATAATAAATTTTTGAACTACCGGATTCGGTTTACCGTTTCCGTTACCTGCGAAGTTTTCACGACGGTATTGCACAACCGGATGTTGTTCGAGCACAAAGGTAGAGCGATTGAGAAACAAATTTCGACAATCTCGTTAAATAATTCGTTTACGTGACGTACCACATAAAAGGAAAACGATGCGGGGGCTGCAATCACCTTGCAATTTCCTAATTAGCACCTAGGGTCGGTAGTATGTCAGGGGTGACTCTAATTACCTTTCCCATATAAAATAATTTAGAGTTCCAAGCGTTTTATTGCGCTCAACGATTTCAATTAAATCTTTTGTTTGCAATCATAAATCTGTGCGTTGTGTTTTGAATTATAAACACTTAAATATTATTTTAATAACTGTAAATATTAAGGTTATTAAATAGAATTATTTAGGGTTACATCATTTCGTGAGTCACTTCTATTTCCAGGTCAAACTGTCATAAATGGAACTTGAGGTAACTGCTCTTCCTGTATTGGCGAATCGCGCACACACAGTTTTTCTTGTTTTCCTTTGAAAATAGATAAGGGAAGTCTTCCCTATATGTTCATATCTTAGGAAGAGATAGCCGCTCCACTACAAGGCTTTTGCATATCGTTCTAGGCCATTTGGTTCCTTTGTTAGTAGAGATTTGTACATGCACGGCAAATAGGCAGCCTTAAAACTTCTCGAAAGTGTATTAAAGCGTGTCTCACGTAAACATATTTTTTGCGTTTGAAAATTACTTCGTGATTCCCGCCGTGTCTAGCGACTTTACGTTTTAATAAATTTTCTTTATTGTTGCTTGTTGTATGGTTGTTTAAGCTCGTGCGAATCTCTAGCTCTGGACCATTTGATGTTAAGGAGGGATGTGGGAGTGCACCCCCGAGGCCGCTATCCACAGCCTGACATTACCCCACACCACGTATAAGATCTTACACCCTACGAATCCCAACCCGTCCCTTCACAGTCCCTCTAGTCCCGGATAAGCATTGACATTTCAGGCCGGCTGTTAGAATGTGACGCCCACACATGTTAGCTTAGCCCCGGGATACTGAAAGCTTGATACGACTCGAGAAAGCAAATATAAATACCTTTCTCGAGCTTTATTGTGTTCGAGCGTCTTACTCGTAGATACTGTTACATGAAAACTTGTTTTGCTTCAATAAAACCTTAACTTATTTATGCATTTGTACCCGGGTCATACTTAATGCGAGGCATTATGCGGTGAGAGACTGTAAAGTTTTGTTTGCTGAAATGTGTCGTCGTGTAACTGAAACTAATCAAACAATAGAGAATGGGAAGTGTCAATTTCAAGTATCGTAACTCGTTACTGAAATGAAACTTTCTTCGAATTATTTTCACTCTTCCAGAGAGAACCAGACAATTCCCATGATAATTTCCTTTTATAAGCATTTTCAGGTACAATTTCGATTGTGATTAAGAAAATCAAATTCTTAGTTTTATATAACAACTGTCTACATCGATAAATAATTAGTTACGAATATCATTTGTAATTAACTTATTTAAATGCGCGCATAAAATGTCAATTAAGTCTTTCGGCACATTTTCTTTTTCGCTCAAATGCATAGTAGCTATCTTGTTACATACGAATTCGAAATGAAAATATCACGACTATTCCAGCTTGTTAAAGTAAGTCTCTCCTGAATTCGAATGTCGGATTCGGTTTCATATTTGACTGTATTAAAAGTACCTGAAGCGAAAGTGTGCTCAAATTGGAATCGGTGAAGTGAGTTAGTTACAAGAAAACGAGATTCCATCGGCGAATTTCTGTTTCACCTAATCTTAATGTAATCCGATACGGTTCGACTTAATCAGTTAAATTAAAATTGAACGAGCGACGTTCGAAGGATCTTATTTTTTTTTTCGTAAACGATGTTATTTCAATAATTCATTTTATAATAACTAGGCACGTAAATGTATTACATGTTTATCCTTTTAATTGAAAATAATTAAATTGCTTTCGCTTATGTTATTAAAAAAAATAATAACGAAATTTTCAATTAAAAGCAACATCTTTTGTATCATTGCATCAATTTTTGTTTAAACGTTTCCTAAAACTTGAAGAACTTATCTATCTCTGAAGTGGAGTGAAGCTGAGCAAAAACAGATGCAAGGATACTAAGTTAAGAAGTTCAAGAGAACCAACCGGAATATCGGGGAAGAATGCTAAGGAAGAATACTGGAAGAAGAAATGGGAAATAATTCTAAGAAGGAAGCAAAGGTGTTGAGAAAACATTAATGAGGAAGAGTGCAAACGATGGATGCCTGTGTCAAAGGATAAATTATCTAATCATCAACATTATTGAGCTTTCTTACCAAACATTGTTGCAATCACTTAACAACCTTCTCACAAAGAGGATCATTTTCTAAAATATAAGACTCCGAGGCCCATATTCGTAGTCAGTTCTTAAGAAAGTCCTAAGTAACGTCATAGCATTTACTTGAACTCTTAACTTACGTTAGGCGATCTTCTTTAAAAACGTTTCACAATTGTCTCGATTCTTGAAGGAATGGATTAACGAAGAATTCTTTGCAACGACTTATAATTTTAATTTTTATTGCAGAATATACTAGATGTTGACTACATTGACATTGAAAAGATTGACATTCACTTATCAAAGTTTACGTCTATATGAATACATAGCAACTTAAGACAATCTTAAACGTATAAGATGAACTTATCAAGGACGGTCTTAAGCACTTGCTTAAGTAACGACTATGAGAGGTATCGAACAGAGTGATTTAAAAGTATTCATCCATTTGCTCTGAGCATCTCGAGAGGTCCTCGCAATGATTACTCTGAAAATGGAGCGAGATCCCTAAGGTATATGGTGTCATCGTAAATTATTCGGGGACATAAGGCTTAATACGGTAGCATTTTGATATTTGTTTGTCTGTCCGTTTCTGAAGTCACAGGTCGCACAGAGAGAAACAACAAGGTGAGGTTTTATACAATACTGCGTAAAATGGAGGTGGAGAAATTATTAGAACAATTGTTCTACATCTTAAAGAATTTATCCTCAAAAAAGACGCCATGGTATGATGGAATTCCTGGCACCATTTTAATGGACGTTAGTGATATAATATCCCCTAAACTTGCGGCTGTAGTTAATAATTCCTTTGCAACAGGAATCTTTCCTGATTGTCTGAAACACGCCAAAGTTATGCCTGTCTATAAAAAGAAGGGATCTAAGTCGGACATGAACAAGCACCGTCCAATATCACTACTTCCCATTTTCTCCAAATTATTTGAAAGGTTTATATATAATAGACTGTATTCGTATTTGGTGCGCTTTAATATCGTATCCAAAGCTCAACATGGTTTCACTAAAGGAAAAAATACAGAATCTCCTATTTTTGAGTGTTTGCATTGTATAACTACTTGTCTGGATAAAGGTGAGTCGCCCCTTGGTATCTATTTTGATCTATCGAAAGCCTTTGACACTTAGGATCGTGAATTATTTTGTCTGAACTTCATAATATTGGTGTCAAAGGAATTACATTGTACCTATTTCGATCCTATCTCATTGGAAGACCTCATCAAGTGTGCATTAAACATATGAATAATGGTCTCTAAAGGTATCAGCAAAGGTGTGCCCCAGGGTTCAATTCAATTCCATTATTATTTATAATATATGTCAATAATCTTGATCAACAATTTCCACTGGCTTCACTATACCAGTACGCTGACGACACCTCTTGTATAGTGACAGGTAACTCACAGGCCTCGTGTTCTGAACTTGCCTCAGCCTCTATTTCTCAAATGACTAGTTGGTGTGAGTTTAATCACCTTCGATTAAATCCAACCAAAACTGTGGCTTTACAATTTAAAAACAGCTGGTTACAGTCCAATACACTCTTCAAATTTGATGGAAGATCTGTAACGGTGCTAGACAATGTAAAATTCTTAGGCCTACACATCGACGCAGGATTAAACTTTAATGCGCACATTCAATTTGTATGTTCTAAACTATCTCAATTCAATTTTGTACTAAAGAATCTTAGAAATCATTTACTATAGGTCCTATATCTATACCTCAGAGGTAAAGAATCGTAGCTCCTTTATCACAGATTTAGAGAAAACGAGGTTTAAAGTTTTGAAATACTGTAATTATTTTTTTTACAGTAGTTACATGTTCCAAACTGTAGCTCCAGTTGATCGAATTAATTGTTGCCTTTGTCATTGTAGGTTGCTTCTTTACAGTCTTCTCAATAAGAGCATGGATATGGTCTGCTTCCATATGCGTATGACCTCTTAGAAGGAACTTATGTGTTACTGATTTTAAGGAAGGACAAACATTTAAAACATAGAAGTAGTTCACTACCATTATTATATTTCTGTTTTGGCTTGTGGAGTTGACCAACTTATTAATGTCTCTGTACCAGAGTCCTTCAAAACTTCATTGGTCCATTTTAGCAAGACTGATGCAATTCATGCCCTCCTCTACCGGCAACAGATTCATCCCAGATCATAAATATTAGATTCCATCATCAAATGAACAGCTTTAGTAATGTTTCATTCTTTAAACCATAATTTTTAACCAATAGTTTGAATCGCGACATCCTGCGATCACTTTTTGATACAACTTTGTACAGGAAGTCTCGAGCTACGCTTCTGCTGACGAGGCCCCAAATAGGGCTGAAACAGCTGTACAGAGGATGCTCGAGGGATTCACTGCAATCAAAACCGACTTGCAACAAAAAATTTTAAATAATTTTTTACCTAACCTAACTGTAGTATGATTATTTTAAAAAATGTATTCTTAAGAGGATTTTGAACTTACCTTGGAGGGTTACCAGCAAGGCTACTAGTAAGATGTCTTGCAAAATTTACTAATTTTTGATCTCTTGATATCATGTTTGACACTTTATTTCAGCACAGTAACATAAACAATAGAGTTATGGTTGTTTACCACTTCAATATTTATACAAATATTCAACTGCACATAATAGTGTTTGGAAATACGACTTTGTACCTCTTTAAAAATTCACAATACGATTTTTTCTAAACGTTGTTTATCAGAAACTAGTAACGGTAGACTTACGATACTTTACCACTTAAAAATTTCAGCTTCTGTTATTTAAGAAAACGTATTATCTCCATTTAACCAAAAACTGGACATACGATTCTTTACCTCAAAGGTACAGATGTATAGTTTACTCCATCGTGGGGTGGATCACCAAATGTCCAGCAAGCTTTTATTTCGCAAAAATCTGTTGTCAGAGCAATTTTAGGTAGAAAGCTTACAGATTCATGCAGACCTTTATTTAAACAACTGGAAATTTTATCATTAGCGAGTCTATATACCTATCAATTAGCCATTTTACTGCAAAAATTATTCTATAATCAAATACAAACATTTTCTATTTACTTAGGTGTCTTCCTTTTAGTAACAATTTGTAGATATAAATTCTACAAAAAAATTGTTTTAACAAATGACATTGTTTTTTCTCTCTGCGATAAGTCCTCAAGAGTACGTCCTCAAGGATCCCAACTTGTTGCCTGGAATTTTTGGACTTTAGATATAAAATAGGAAACCGTGTCGATTCCAAATCATTGTTTCAAGTCTAGCAATTTAATAAATTATGAGAAAAGTTGTTAAAGTGTCCCTCCATAATTAGGTTTAAATTTTTTAGAAGGTACAAACTTGGTTAAAAGTTAAAGAAAATTATTTTCCCAAAATGATGATATCTTTTCCCGATAGAACTTACCCTCCTCTCTCCAACTGTCAATCTATTAAACAATACCAACTAAAAGTTTATGACACTATTAATTCTTCTTAAATTGATTCAGAGACTCGTTAATACCATGATTGACATTAATGTGGTAATTGAATCTCTCTAAAGCGGAGGATTTTGCGGGTTGCAAAAAGACGTGGAATTTCTTATAACTTTCAGAAATTCTTGTAAAGGCTTTTGAATTTTTTAAAACTCCTCCTCTTGGAAAGAAATCTCCCACAGGGAATCTTTGGCAGAAGTCTTCCCAATATCTTTCTGAAGTCCTTCCGAAGACTTTCAAAGTTTTCCCAATATATTCTTGTGGTCTTTATGATCATTACAATCACTAATATCTGTTGTTACCATTATTTTCCAGCATATCGTAATCACTATTAATGACCTCTCTTGCTTGCATAGAGTTTTCAGATATAATCTGTAAAACTCTAGAATGTAAACAAATGCAGAACATAAGATATTTATCGAGAATCAAATTTCTCACAAATTTTAATTCGAAATTGCCCAGTAGATGATGAACTTTTTGACCAAATTTTCAGGATGTGTATATTCTTTCCTTCAGTTTTCAACTTTCTCTTGCTTAATTTGTCCTATATTATTATTTTCAGCATAAAATTTTAGGTATATAATATATTTATTAAAAAGTGTCCTTATCAGTAAATAGGAACCTGAGTGTTTGTTTACCAAGTGAAATTATAAGATATATTAAACTTTTTTAAATAACTTTCGAAAGTGCTCGCGATATCTTTCCAATAACCCCGACAATATTGATGTACTTATCTAAAAAAAACCTTTCAATTTAAGTTTGTTTGTTTTCGAAGAGTTTTATTACAGCCACCGCATATCTCTTTGTAACGTTGGATACGCAAGATCGTTCGTTCACCTCCCAGATTCCCGTATAAATTCAAGCGACTCAAAATTTTTTTAATAAAAACGAACGAATTACTGTGTAGGTATTTCCTGAAATCGCTTCAGTCCCTTTGTGGAACTTCGCCGTCGCATTAAAAGTTAGGGATGAAATTTGAAATCGCTGATTTAGCAGGAGGCGTCCATGTGAAGCAAACAAAAGGACAAATTCCCTTCGTAACAAGGAACCACTGACCTCGCGTGTTGCTCGCAAAGACGGCGTTAGCAATTCCTTTGTTATCTCTGAAACACCCGGTTTTCAGACTGTGCTTCCCGTTCACCCTCGATCATTTGCTGCGCCTCACGTTCTAAACCTTTATGTAACAGTAACCACCCTCTATATGCTTTCTGTTTGATCCGAGACATTTCCCGAAATACGTCGGACCAAGAGAAGACCGTTCGGTTTTCGTGGAAGGCAAGGTTTCAGTCGTTCGGTGGTTGAATTGGGCGGCTGGGTTTGATACCTACAGGCATGCACACTGGCTCAAAGACTTGCATATTATTTATTGCGTTGCTACGACAAACATTATACCGCTTGCTCTCGAAATAAGCCCTGCAGGGAAGGAATTTTACGATTTTGTCCACTTTGCTTGTATGAAATTTATGATTCGCGAAAAAAAGTGTTCGCTTTACTTCCTTTATTGCTCGTTTTAATTTCCGCAATTTTATCATTAAATTTTTACACTCTAATGACTATGACAAAAAGGATGTCATTATAATAAACAACAATTTTTGGTTTTTATTTATGTAGGTAACTAAAAGGAAGTCACTGAAAGCGATGGTCTTCTAATGTACTCTTATTCATATAGTTTTAGAAATAAGGATTGAGAATTGAGAAAGAAGTCGTCAAAAATGGTCTAAAAATTAATTAAATTGAAACTAAATTGAGTTGCAAGCAAACGCGCAGATAACTAGACAGGGTATGGACAGATTCGAATTCGAAATCTAGAAGCAGAAATTGATGAATGTAATAATATATGCCTTTTAAAATTCTGAACTCATTATGTCTTTCTGGTTTTACTCAAAAATCTACAGGAGAGCCAATGTATTCATTTTTGTCTAAAAAACGAATCAACGCAATGTATAAGAAAAATCATTGGGCTAGAAACCGGCCAAAAATATGACCAAAAAAGAAATGGCGAGACCCATGTAGACCCTGGAAATATTGGAACTGACGAATTTGAAGAAGAAAATGAGAAGCAGAGAAGTTTGCTGGGAAAATGTGAAAAAAGCAAAAGCGCACGAAGGCTTTAACCGAAAATAAAATATGGAAAGGGAACGTGGATTAACCTACATATAAAAGAGATTGGAGAAGCTCCGATTTCTAACTGCTGGTACTAGAAAGGATTACCCTACGAAGAACATGGTCCCCTCCACATCTTCAAAAAATAATATTGACTCGTTAGGTACTCAAGGAAATCAAGAAATAGGGGATGAAGATCCAATAGGTCATCATGGAGAGATTAGAAAGGATATTTGAGAAAGAATGGATATATGAAATTGGCAAATGAAAATTGTTGATCTTCTAAGAAGGCTTCGAATGTAGATACATTGAATAATGCAAAAACAAATGAAGGCTTTAACTAAAAATAAAAATATAGGAAGGGAAAGTGGATTAATCTACATAAAGTAGAGAAGCCTCGATTTCTAACTGCTGGGTATGTTACGAAGAAGATCTTCCCGTCTCCACACCTTTAATGAACAACACTGAATCGCTAGGTCTTCAAAGAAATCAAGAAGTAGGGAATGAAGATCCAATAGGACATCATTGATAGAACCCAAAGGATATATGAAAACGAATGAATATATGAGAATGGCAAATGAAAATCGTCTGTATTCTAAGAAGGCATCGAATGAAGATACATTGAATAAAGCAAAAACACATGAAGGCTTTAACCAAAAATAAAAATATGTAAAGGGAAAGTGGACTAATCTACATAAAGTAGAGAAGCTTCGATTTCTAACTGCTGGATATGTTGTGAAGAACAAACTCCTTCCCCCATATCTTTAATGAACAATACTGAGTCGTTAGGTCCTCAAGGAAATCAAGAAATGGGGAATGAAGATCCAATAGATCATCATTGATAGAACAGAAAGTATATATGTGAACGAATGAATATTTGAGAATGGCAAATGAAAATCGTAGGTCTTCTAAGAAGGCATCGAATGTAGATACAGTGAAAAAAGCAAAAGCGCATGAAGGCTTTAACCAAAAATAAAAATATAGAAAGGGAAAGTGGACTAATCTACACAAAGTAGAGATTTGAGAAGCTCCTATTTTTAATTGCTGCTACGAAGAACACCCTCTCTCCCCCACATCTTTAATGAATAATACTGAATCGTTAGGTCTTCCAGGAAATCAAGAAGTAGGGAACAAAGATCCAATAGGTCATCATTGATAGAACTGAAAGGATATGTGAGAACGAGTGAATATATGAGAATGGCAAATGAAAATCGTTGGTCTTCTAAGAAGGCATCGAATGTAGATGGAAGGGAAGCGATGATGACCAAGAATAATATGGAACTGAAACGTACAGGGGGCAATGAGAAGAAGATTTCTGTAAAGTTAATTGTAAGAGGAATGTGCTTCTAAATTTATTAATAATTTTCGAGGAGTTAAACTCTTAAAACTTTTAAGTGACTCGAACTTGCTACCTCTTTTAATTTTTGATTGTTGACTTCCATGTTTAAGTTGTCCAATTTAAATATAAGTCCATAATTACAAGGTAATAAAAACTCTGACGATATTCCAATAATGGAAATAATTGCTGTCCATTGATTTGGTACTACAAAGTATTCAGTTAAAGGAAGATAATTTATGTAAAAAAAAGTCACCTTTTCTTACTAGTACGCGTGATTTCTATTGTGTGCCCGTAAAAAGTACTTAGTTAGTTGGGAATATCTTAAATTCGTTATGGATTTTAGTGGTGAGGATTATGGATTTTAGTTCCCTGAGCATAGGGATTAGAAAGGCTTGTGTGCGCCGCGCGATGCTATGCCGTGCGAGGGCCGGTGGTATTTGCAAACTCGCAAGGGCGGCGGGTGGAATCGGGGACGGCGTGAGGGTGAGTTTGAGGGCTTGCATCAGAGAAAACGGACGCGAGTTCGCCCGCGTGTTGCGACGTCTTACCTCCCTAAAGACGGATTTACTCCGCTCAATTTTAATTTATACTATTCAAATTCGCCACAGTGATAAATTGCGCAATAAAACAAAGGAAAAAATTACAACCCTCGTGATAAGCCCACGCTTTTATTACGAAGGTTATGGAATATTTTACATAAATTTTTATAATATTTATATTGCGAACAAGTAGCGGGGTATCAAAGCGATTTTTATTTTTCAAACTTTAACCCCCACGGTTAATAATTATAAGTTATAAAAGATAAAAGAACTTTTAGTTTCTTGCTATTGTTCTAATCAAAACGACATTCTTTCTAGTAATTAATCGAATAATGTTAAACTAAAATATTTAATAAAGTTTTGCTAAAGTTAGAACATTGATAAATTTGCAAAGAACGGGTTGCTTCTTTCCCTTTCTTATAAGAGTTGCCCTGAAGACATTAAGATCCGTAAGTTTCTAAGCGAATAGTTACCTCGTAAATCAGACTCGTGGTTACCTACTCGTGCTACCCTTCAGAGGGATATAAATGTAGTGGGGTGGACACCCTCGCGCGTAAGAAACGACCAGGCAGAACCGATCGAAGGCGGCTGTAGGGTGTGGTCGAGCACCTACGCGTAGTGGTCAGCTCCTCCACCATTTTGGTCCGGCGGAACTCCGGCATAATTACAACAGGTTGTTTTCGAGAAGATTTATTAGACTTCGCTAAAAATAATAAACAGTATCGGACCTGAAGTTGAACCTTGCCAAATTCGGTCTTTTCCCCGACTTAATTAAAACAAACTTCCTAATACATCCCGTTTAGGTTCTGCAAGTTTATTTTTAACTCGCGAAAGTTTGAGACGTAAGCTAATTTCTCTTAATATGAAATACTTCTAATTAAAACTAATAGCTCGTTGCGCTGTAATATTCAGAATCCCTTACAATACGTTTCGCGGTATTATTAAAACTTATTACTTCGGTTATGAATTAACAAGATATCAGACAAAGAACGCAAAGTGTTAAATTTCTCCCCTCTTCTATTTATAAACAGTTCGGAGAACAAATAACGGAGAAAATTCTCGACTACAATTAATAATTTTAATGATCAACACGAACAAAAGCGAGCAGCCTATACCCTTTAGACGAGACTCTAACTATAGATGTAATGTGGGATAGAATTCTTGCTAACAATGCGCGCGCTCTTACTTTATCAACAATATTAAACTACGCAGTAACAAATAAGCGTATGACTTTGTGTAAAGTATAGAATAACTTTCCACTGAGAATTTCATCCTTTAATATAATAATATCAGGATCATACAACTAGAACTTTAGAAAATTGAAAAAATACATGGGTACTTTCAGAAAATTAAAAGGTAAATAAGAAGAGAGGCAATTAAATTACTGTAGAGCTGCATTGACATTGAAGTTATCCAATTAATGCTAGTCGTCCCCTTAACAGGAGCACCGACTACGTCGGTATACAAAAATCTTGTACCCATACTTTATAACTTCTCTTGTTACAAAACTTAAAATAAGTTCTGATAAGATTAACCTATCTTCCATTAACATCACGAGTTACAGCGTCTAAATGAATTTGCTACGGTAAACTAAATCACGTCAAATTAGCGAACTTATAGCTAACTATGTATATCACACACAGACGTAGATTTTATCTTGGTGAGCACTTCTCTGGAGCCACAAACCAGATAGCTGTGCCGGGGAATTTACTGCGAAATAATTTTTTTACAGAGGATTTTATAATCCGCGTTGGGTTAGATGAAAAAAGGTGTAAACAGAATTTCAATAACGTGTTTTAATGACGCTGAAGTTATAACTGCATTTAAACTTTTGAACATGATATGAATCGTTTAGTTTTATACTACTAGTGGCATAATTTGAGAGTTTTTTCTCTTATTTTACGACCGTTACTATTCCAAGGGATTCACAGAGAGCTTAGAAACAAGTAAAAAATTACAATGCCGAAGCAAATATTTAACGAACATCTGAAAGTTGTAAATATTTGACAAGTCGGATATGCAAATATGTTTGACTTTGATTTTTCATTCTTCAAGCACCTCACGAATATAATGGTATCTGATATATTGATAGATGCGAAAATCTCTAAGCGCATCCGTTCGACACAAAAGCAAATCTAATAAATGATAAGTTAGACCTACGTCTCTTCAGATCTTTTCCCAGCGTTCCAATGAACTTCCCTGTATTAGAAATTAAACTGTTCACGATAACTGGCTGCAAACGCAGTGTCAGATCTTGTCGAAGTTGCAAGGTAGATAATATATTCCAAGTTTTCTCGTATGGCAAATTTTTCTCTTCTTCGGATTGTTACCTAATTTCTGCTACAACTTCATTTCCGTATCCATGGAAGTAATAACAGTGTTGCATTCCTCCATCTTCCAACTTCTGAAGACACCTTATCGCACTGTAATCCCGTCTCCTTTACGGGTAGATTGGATTTCCCGGATTGGATGATTGAATAATTAAAAAACTGATACTAATTATATTTTTGTATATAATTAAATAACTTATACTAATTATATTATTATATATAATTAAATAACTTATAATAATGATAATATTTATTCTGAAAAAGTTATCAACAACATGTCGATGTTGAAACGATTTTAAAGTTCTCTATCGAATAACTTCGAATGTAAAACCCAAGTTAGAGATTCACTCTGTAGACCTGAACAAGATGAGCTTACTTGGATCGCAGAAAGTAAGCTTGAAAAGCTCATGACACAGTGTTTCTGTAAATCTGAGGGCGCCGGAACTAACTTATTCTTTCTAGTCGTTCTGTACAAAAATATTTCTTTGTGACATAAAATTCAGGCACGTAGAATAAATTTGAAAAGCTCTGAACAAGGTTTCATTACTTATTTATAAAAAGCTCAGAAGCTAGCTTCGCTCTACAGATCTGCCAATAGCGAAGACTCTAACCCACATTCTCCAATTGAAAAGCTCTCGTTCAGGTTCACTTCGCAGATCTAAACCTGGCGAACTTAAATCCTAAGCTATAGCTTTACAGAGTTAGAAATGGCGTTCAGGTTCACTCCGCAGATCTAAACCCGGCGAACTTAAACCCTAAGCTATAGCTTTACAGAGTTAAAAATGGCAAAGCTGTCGTTGAATACTCCAACTTACTTTCTCTGATTAAAAAGCTCCGAGTAAAGCTTCATTTTATAAATCTGAGCAAGGCGTAGTTTTTTCATTGCAGCAAATACGATGTTGTGCCTCTACAGACCCGAGTACGTTGAAGATAATCATAAAGACAAAATTTAAGCGTTCACGTACCAAGTTTCAAAAACTATATATAGCTTCGCTCTGGAAATGATGAAGCTATTGATAGAGAGTCACTTACTCACTCCAATCTTAAGGTTTTCGAAAAAAATATCGTATATCGTATAATATATTATAACGTGAATACGTGAAACAAGCTTGACTAACTGAGGGAATAGCTTCACCTCGTAGAGTTAGAAATGGCGAAGATGTTGGTTAAGACTCCAACTTGCTCTCCCCGTTTGAAGGGCTCAAAATAAAGCTTCATTTATAAATCTGAGCATATCATGGATATCTCATTGAAGTAAATAAACCCGGTAAGTAATGTCTCTATATATCCGAGCATGGTGAATCCTACGATACCTTTAAACGTTCTCCATAAAAATATATCTTTAGGACATGCAATTCACGTACAAATTTGGAAAGCTCAAGGTATAGCTTCGCTTTGGAAATGACGAAGCTATATGTGGTCACTAAATCTCACTCATTCGTATCGAGAGATTTAGGATAGAGCTTCACGGCAAATTTAACTCTAAGGAACACAACTTACTATCTCTAACTATTATTTGAATGGCGAAGCTATCGATGAAGACTCCAACTTATTCTCTCGGATTGAGTGAAGCTCCACTATGTAGGGCATATGCCTATAGCGAAGACTCTAATCCACATTCTACAATTGAAAGGCTCTCGTTCAGGTTCACTCCACAGATCTAAACCCGGCGAACTTAAACTCTAAGCTATAGCTTTGTAGAGTTAGAAATAGCGAAACTGTCATTGAATACTCCAACTGACTTTGTCCGATTGAAAAGCTCCGAGTAAAAATCTTTATAACGTGAATACGTGAAACAAGCTTGAGTAACTGAGGGCATAGCTTCACCTCGTAGAGTTAGAAATGGCGAAGATGTTGGTTAAGACTCCAACTTGCTCTCCCCGTTTGAAAGGCTCAAAATAAAGCTTCATTATAAATCTGAGCATATCATGGATATCTCGTTGAAGTAAATAAACCCGGTAGGTAATGTCTGTGTATATCCGAGCATGGTGAATCTTACGATACCTCTAAGCGTTCTCCAGAAAAATGTATCTTTAGGACATGCAATTCACGTACAAATTTGAAAAGCTCAAGGTTTGGAAATGACTAAATCTGATTCATTCGTATCGAGAGATTTAGGATAAAGCTTCACGGCAAACTTAACTCTAAGGAGCACAACTTACTATCTCTAACTGTTATTTAAATGGCGAAGCTATCGATCAAGACTCCAACCTATTCTCTCGGATTGAAAGATTCCGAGTAAAACTCCACTAAATAGGGCATAGCTATACCTTATAGAGTTAGAAATTGCGAAGCTAGTGGTGAAGACACCGACATGCTCTCTTCGATCGAAAGGCTTAAAGTGAAGCTTCACTTATAAATCTGAGCATGGTATGAATTTTTCATTAAAGTAAATAAACTCAGAAGCTCACGAGGTAATGTCTCTATAGATTCGAATACGATGAAGCTAACAATGATGACAGAACGTATCTCTAAGCTTGACTAGAAAAAAATCTCTCTACGACATGTAAGATATAGCTTTACTCTGGAAATGACAAGCTATAGATGGTGATTAAAATTCATTCGTCCGTACATTTAAAATCTGAAGACCATAACTTACTATCTCTAACTATTTTCGAAAAATAACTCAGCCCATGGCTTTACTTTACAGAGTTATAAAAGGCGAAGCTTTTGATGAAAACTCCAATTTACTCTCTCCGATTGAAAAGCTCAAAGTAAAGTTTCATTATGTAAATCTGAGCAAAGCCTGGATTTTTTTTTGGAAGTAATAGATGTAGAGTGTCTATAGCTCTGAAGCTAACGATAAAGACAAAATTTACTCAGAAAATTTTCTTTTTATGATGTAAAATTCATGTACAAGGTTGAAAATCTCAAGGTATAGGTTCACTCTGGAAACAGCGCAGCTAAAGGTAGACTCTGATCAAAAGATTCACTTTAGAGCTTCGTGTTACTGATTTTAATGGTAAGGTTATCAATGTATAGGGTTTTTCGAGCCTTACCTAATCAGAAATTCCAACAAACATGATATCAAACAACTACACTTTAATTTGCAAAAAAGAAATGATTTCATCGTTCATTACATTATCAATCAGGACGTTCAATTAAATGTCACACTAGACAGAGAAAGAAACCCTTGCTTCTCTTAATAGAAAAGTCAAGTAGCATTCTAGCTTCAATAGTTCAGAATACCGAAAATTAGAAAGAAAATATTATATCTTAAATTTTTGAACAGATACGTACTTTTTTGAAACAATTTTCTTTAATTAATTTTAGACAACTGACTTGAGTATCCTAATATGTAAGGTGTCGGCCACATATGGTTGCATGCAGACGACATGAAAAGCTGAAATTACGTAATGCAAACTCGCTTGTGAGTGATGACGAAAATTTTCCAAGCAGGGTTAGTAACGTTCATACGTCGAGGGACTCTCATTGAGATCAAGAGTATTATCAAAGCATGCATGAGCAAACAGGAAGTGCAAATGTAAACGGCCTTTTAAGTCGACGCAAAACTATTAAGCTACTTCAAACTTGTACTTTATCAAATTTATATTGTCATTCGGTAATTTAAAATTGTTTACGAGCTTATATTTTTTCTAATGGCTTAATAATGATTAAGTTTTTCTTTTCTATTTAATAAACTGCAACGGCAATACAAAATATCTAGGTACAGAAATATCAAATCATATAAAATTGACAAAATCATGAGGAAGACAGGTCACTGAATGGACTTGAGAAATCGGCGAAAGCTATTAAATCCTGCTGTAGAAGAAGAAATGTAGACATATTATATCTTCTTAAGAACATTTCTAATTAGAGCTATCATAATTTTCTTAATTAAATTAGGAATAGTTGAACAAAGGATTTTTTTCATTTCTTTCTCCGAGTTCATATTAAAACTGATTTTAATTTATTAATTTGTTAGATAGCTCTCGGATTCGTGGAGAAAACTTTGACAGTAATAGTTTCCAAGACGAATAAAATGCATGCGTCTCTAAATTTTATCGGCAATATATTTCCCATAGCAGCCACCCCTCTGTGAAATCCTTGCTGCCATTTATAAAGGAGAAGCAGAAACAAAAGAATTCCGAAAAGTCAGCGAATAAATAATACAGACACACACAAATATGGTATTATAAAAACGTCAGTCCGCTCACACGCAAAGCCAGTGTAAAAGGAATCGACAGTTCAACGACGGCTTATAGCAATACATAACTCAATGTAGAAAACGGCGAACATCAGGTTTCTGACATTATAGTTTCGCATTAGACTGTGAGGCGTTCGATGCCCGTCCAATGAGACCCGTTCACATTACGAACAGCGCGGAATATAATATCTGTCAAGTATGATAAGAAGCATTCATGTATGTGATAATTAGTCTTGGCTGTTGATAGTGGAGCAGCGTTGGAGTCGATGTTGTAGCTACGAGGGTCATTCAGGTGAAAGTTAGGATTTTGCTGAGCCGCTGGTTCCGTTAACTGGGTACACATATATTATAGGAGCATTGTTTTAGCTCGTAATATATTAGTAGTCGGAAGTTGTATTAGGGTAACAGTGGTACTCAAACCTTTCAAATATTCCTGTTCGTGTTAAATCGTTAATAAAAGAAAACCTGACCCTATACAACTCAATATTAAAATATAATTGAAAAGTGATGAATTTTCTGAAAAATAAAAATTGATTAGACGATCAAATTATTGATTACAAAGTAACGTTAGGTCTTTTTTTTATTTGCAATCAAAAAAGAAACTTACGACTACATTAGCATTTCCAACAACGTTTTGTCCACTAGACTCTTTCAGAGCTATCATAGCTCGTGCTTCGAGTTGTTTTCGTCACTAAACCACACACAATATTAGATTTCAAATATGCTAAATTCCATAGAAAATAACGAATAAATTATTTAATTGAGTTTTGCATTGTATTATTTATTAAGGTAGTGTAGATTTGATATGAAGCGAAATAAATCCGTTCAAGTTTCGTGAGTATTTTATTTTGGTAGCACTGGATTTGTTAGCGTACATAGCCCTGCAATGTGCAGCGCCTCTTGCGGTGACATTGTTCAGCTCGGTGGGTGATTTGTGTTGGGCCGCCCCTGCCCTGTCCTGTCTAACTCCATATTGCTTTGCGTCAAGTCAACTGACACTAAATTTTACTTCTTGTTGCCGCGAGAGTATTTCGGAATGTCCTTAAATTTACATTCTCGTGGCATAAATATTTATGCTTGCTTACATTAAATTTATACAACCACATTACATTTGAATTAATGCTTACTTCACGTTGGCGGTACAACTTACGGAGCTGCGTCTGTTGTTTTGTTCTCGTTGCCTTAAAGAGTGGTTGTTACCTCTGACAAATAATTTCCAGAGAAATTGGAATACTAATTGCGATGAATTTTTTTTCTAATTTTCTTATTTTATTTTCATCGTAATTCTGAATAAATTGGGTGTATGGGGAAAAGAGCTTGTAACGTGGTTCATAACTTATTTTTATTAAGAGTTCATCCAATAAGATGAAAAATAGATGGAATTAAATCAAAATTAAAACCATTCATGAGAATTAATTTGGTTAAAGATCTCTTAAGTTACAAGGACGAAAATATATTCCATTTAAATTTGCAACAAATGTTTATTCGGTGGAATTAAATCGATTCTTTTCCTAATGGATCAAATTATACAAATATTGTTTGTTTCCATACTCTAGCAATACACTGCTCAACATTTGAACTGGTACACTTATATAACATGCAGTAAAAGCAAAAAATCCATCTTAACGTTTGGCATGACTTCCTACATGATCAGGGTTGTGTTTCGGAATGCAAACAAATACCTATCGAATGATATTTGCGATTCAATTGTTGTTTGATGTTATTATCTGTCATAAGTGCAGTTACTGAGCTCGCGGACGCTTATACTTTTATCAAGTTTTAAGAGAATTTTTGCGAATTTCTCGAGTAAGTTTTAATTCAGAGTGGTTGACTGCATTTTAGAGATGCCATTAAGGCGTTTAAGTATCGAAGAGATGAGCCAAGCTATGGGAATGCTTATGACTGGTGCATCACCAAAAACTGTTGCTGCCCATTTCAATGTGAGTCACAATGTGATCAGAAGAGTTCGAATGCGTTTTAATGATACTGGATCTGTCCTACATAGGCACGACGGATGGCGAAATCGCAGTACAGCAGTCAGGGAGGACCGTTTTATTACGGTTCAGTGTCGAAGGAATGGATTTTCTACTGCAAGAACACTCCAAATTCAGTTATTGAATGCAACAGGTACTCAAGTATCCACTCAAACAATAAGAAGAAGGCTCCATGCGGTAAATTTAAGGTCCAGATCTTCTAAAAAATGTCCATTGTTGACCAGAGTCCACAAAAGAAGAAGGCTAGAGTGAGCACACCAACATGCAAATTGGAATGTTGAAGATTGGGGTCGTTGTTTATTCAGTGACGAGACCGGAGTGCGTCTCCATAGCTCAGATGGAAGAGTGAGAATTTGGAGAAACAGAGGAGAACGCTATATTGAGAACCACGTGACTTACCATCAAGCTTATGGAGGTGATTCAATTACCGTTTGGAGAGGTATTTCTGCGACCGACTCGACGTACTGAATTGGTTACGCTTGGAAATGCTACAATGAATAGTGTCAGGTATCTTAATGAGGTATTACAACCTGTAGTGTTGCCATTTGCCAATGAAATAGGCGATGGTTTCGTGTTTGTTGATGATAACGAGCGTCCTCATAGAACAAGGCAAATCAATGTATTTTTTGAAGAGAACAATATTACGCACAAGGATTGGCCAGCGAACTCTCTAGATCTTAACCCCATAGAGAACGTACGGGATTACCTGAAAAGGTTGATAAGGCCACGAGGAGTGGATCCAAACAATCACCATCAGCTCCGAACTGCCGTTTTGGAAGAATGGTCAAACATTCCTCAGCATTACATTCGGTATTTGATTTCCAGCATGCCAAGACGTTGCCAAGAGGTCATAAGACCTAGAGGAGGTCCCACGCATTATTAATCTTTAAGTGTTTGGTTATCATTTCTTTCCAGAGCAAACTTTTCTGTAACACTAAAATGAAGATTTTGTTATTTTTCTATTAAGACATTTGAAATTCGTTATGTAAGTTTTATTCTTTTAATTCTTCGTCCTAGAAGTGTTTCCCAGAACCATGTACTATCAATTAAGCAAGAAGGTGTTGCTCAAAAATTGTAAATTGTTATTTATTGTAAGTGTACTAGTTCAAATGTTGAGTGTAGTTTGAAATTATTGGCTCTTCGAAGCTATCTTTTAGTAGATGATCAAATTCAAAATCAGTCACATGCGCGTTTGTTTCCGAATGAAAATGAAACATACGATATGTCCCATTGTCTAAATGCACTCATAACCTGGAATGATAAGGCTTATTAGAAAACCCTATTGAAAACGTATTGTGATACTTCCTCTTAATTAAAGAAGGAAAGGAAGAATGCATCGAGTAATCAGGTGCTCGTTATTTTTTAGTGAAAGCTCTCAAAAGCTTGTCATCGATAATTTAACACCTGTTACTTAAGTTTTGGAAAAAATATAAAAGGGTATTATTTTAAATTTAAGAGAACTTTGTCAAGTAAACACAACATAGCAATCACCAATAAATCCTAGACTTTAACACCTGGTTGCTATACTGCTGCTAGGGGGTTTCTATCTTCAATAAAACGTAATTTTTGTTTTACATATCGCATCAGGGTTTGGACGGTTTCTATGTCTACTTCTCTAATTTTTTCAAGAATTCTTTGCCGCAATTATTGTTAATTTTGGGCTTCCCAACCATTATCATACACCTTTCTTGCCAATAGGGCCCAAAAATTTTCAATTGGCCTTGCCTGAGGGACATCTTCTGGGGACATATGACTTATGGCTTCTAACCAGTTTAACGTATCTCTGGTATAATGCAATGATGCAAGGTCAGGCCAAAATATGTAATCGTCGTTAGCATGATGCTGATTAATAAAAATAATCAATTTTGATAGGCAATTTCGGATGTATACTTCAGCATTCACTGCCTGGCCTCTTACATGGCCTACATAGGGCCCGCCTCAGAAATGGCGCACCACACCAAAATTGTCTCAGAAAATTTTGCTTTCTTTTTGTGTCTTACGTTAATGGGAGTGTCTTCAATATTATCCGTATAGAAGCCTGCATTTCCAGGAAGTTCTGCATGGTCAAAGGTTAAATATTTCTCGTCGTTCATGATTATGATCCGGTTGTGGGCGAAATGACGACGTCTCAAAGCTCGGCAACAACCAGGGATTCTGGCCAATTGTGCGGGAGTATACTTGGGACATTTCTTGCGTTTCGTGTATTTTAGGCCTGTTCTTGCAATGTAACGAAAAATTGTAGCATTTGAAACGCGGAAACGACGGGAAAGCTTACGGATAGACACTCCAATGGTGTTTCTGGAACGGTCGACTAGTCTTTGACTTGAGCTTCAGTTAACGCACGTGGACGGCCTGTTTTTGGTAGGTTTATACATGGAATTCCCTCTTCACATTTCCGAATTGTCCGATATATGGTACTTTTTGAAATATTTTGTCCGCGAAAATATCTCGTTTAGGCAGCTGCGGATAG
Organism: Serrognathus titanus; assembly: GCA_039766575.1. NCBI lineage: Eukaryota > Metazoa > Arthropoda > Insecta > Coleoptera > Lucanidae > Serrognathus > Serrognathus titanus. The sequence goes on from CM077912.1 coordinate 8,814,928, forward strand.
ACTTCCGCAAATCTAGCTTACACGCCATTTCGCAAATGACAAACGAAAATGTGAAATGTTAAACAAATTGACATAACCCCTAGCAACATGTTTCGCCATAGTTGACTAGATGTATTGGTTTTACTATGTCACAGAGAGCATTTAAATTTTTTCCCAAAACTTATGTAACAGGTGTTATTTATCAGTTAATTCGATCATCCATAGTATAATTAAAATTGTATGCCGTATAATAACAGTTGGTTTAGTAAAAACATTTATGAAATTCTTGTAAACTCTGAGGGTAGCTTTGAATGTATATATTTGAATTAACTCGGTAGTTTCACATGTAGGTCAGGTTTTACATAATGGACGTGTTATTTAATTTTTATGTCACATAAAACGGGGACATTTCGTTTATCATTTGCGAAGCAACCGCCATAATTTAATTCTGAATAGTAATATTTTACGCGTCGCGTCGTAACTAAAGCAGCAATATGACAACGATTCCCGGTGCACAAAAAGCGATGGTATCCTGGAAGTGCATTAAAGTGCAGTAAACTAATAGCCGAGTTAAATACTGAAGTTCACGATTACTTGTCTTTCTCGCAAGGATATTAAATGATGAAGTAATAAAGCAGCTAATAACGGTGTTGGGTGCATGTCTTATATCCCTATTAACATATATATTAACTTTCGGTATGAACCTCATAATGCGAAATTAGTGTAGTCTACCGTAGTAAAAGACACAATACATCACCAACTTTGATAACTCACCTAAAATTTGTGGATGCGTGTGTTGAAATCGCTGAATACTTAAAAATAAATGTGTTGCACAACATGAGCCGCAAACTAAATTTAATGAACACAAAGAAGCAATGACTTGGACATTCTAACTTAATCAAACTGAAGTCTTGGAACCGGTCAATCTGGATTTACCCCATCGCCCGTGCCGGCCAATTGACCTGGGGTCGCGCCCTAGCGGGCATTACGTTGACCAGCACCCTCCCCTGACCTTTGTCCCGCGCCACTCGCCATATAAACACGCCATCCATCATATACCTGAATTAGAAACGAATTTGGACTAGCCCTCCTGTGTTTCCAACCGGAACTGGACAACATATAAATCATACCTGGCCGCTACCTCTCTTAAACCTTATAATTTTTATATTAATTTTATGGAATAATCTTTTATTTTACGCAATCGCATTTAACAAAAGCGACCAAATATAAAGATGGAGAACCAATTTATAAAGGGTTTGAGGAGCTGGTGAGTCATTATATTTGAAATACTTTGAGAAAACTGTTCACTGTTCATTATGTAAATGAGACAGACAATGTCTTTTAACATTAAACGAATGGTTTAATTTGAACCACTTTAGTTAGCATCAATTGGAATGTGTTTTTTTGTCCCTCTCGCTCTGAAGGGTAGCGGTTGATTTCTCCTGTGCTGGGAAAGGACCGGGTTGAAGGAAAACTTCACCGTCTTTTTCCCAAATTATATTAGGCATACTTCACTAGAACTGCTGAGGCACACCTTCGTGAGTCGCCACCACTCAGGTGATTGCCAAATCGATTGATGTAATGAACTCGTTTTTAACGAACTCTCGGTTATGACGTACTGTATTTCAAGCAATAAAAGAAAAGTATTAAATGTATGCTTCGTTTTTATTTACCAGTTATAGCGAATTTTGTATATAACGAACCTATTTTGGTGCGTTTTTTAGGTTCACTGTATCGTAAATTTATTGATACATTCCTTGAACTATACTTCGGATCTCTGTGATTTCCGATACAATTGTTTCGTCTTCGAAGGCAAGCCAAGCAAAAAGTAAGTCAGTTTCTCGTTTCTATGTTTGAAAAACGTATTGTGAAATATTGTATTTAAAAAGTATGGTACGTATTGAAAAAAATATTATATTCTTTTCGAACCCAGACACACCAATCTTACTACATACACCTACTTTTATGTCATTCGCTAAACCTTCGCAGGCTAATGTAATTAGTAAACTAAAAGAGATATTCGTTTTCTTCTTTAAGTAACACCAAACACAGGTGATTGGTAACTTTAACTAAGTTTGGTTAACTCAATAATTACGCTTTTGCAAAATAATTTACTTGTTGGGTACTGCTGATGTCATACTTAAATGAAAAGTCACGTATTACGTTTATATAAAAATGTAATAAGATAACTATTTTTTTCTGCCCAAGAAATGCGAAATAAAAAAAAGCGTAAAATATTTCACCAGATCCTTTATCTCATAAGAAATTAATTATTTAATAAGGCCGCATTAAGTGATGCAATTTATGGTGCATCAAAACGCAATTGCGCGCGTGCTCATTAGCAAATGTGTGTGAACGATAATTGTTAATTAACTTCAACAAAACAACTTAAGTATGAGAGAAGTAACATTCTGCATTTAGTACTTTTCATTGTACCTACACGGGAATTGTTTAAATATAAAGCTGCGAACAAGTGCCATTTTGTGTGCAATTTTTATTGCATTTAATTATGTAATGCAGCGCAATGAAAATTGATTCCTCAGTCATATGTCTCCCATTTCTTGTTATTTTAAACCACAATAATACGAGAGTACAGGTTTGGCGAACCTTTTTTTTACACATGAGTCACATTTAAGTAAAGTTTTTTTTTAGTAATAAACTGTGGATTTAAAACTACACCATTTTCTTCTCTGATTCTCACGTATTATACTTATTCTCATTTCTTCCGAAAGTGTAAATCGCTTCATTTTACCTGCAATCCATCGCTGAGAATTTATTTACCTTAATTAAAGGGCTATTATTTTATTTATTAGATGCAGCTATGGAATGCATGAGTTTTCATTCAACGTAACTGTCAGTGCCGTGCTCTGAATCAGTTCACTTGCATTTTTCATTAGAGTGCGAAATTTGTTGTTGCCTTTCTGATGGTAATTTTCATATATGAGGCAAATAATTTGTTGATCTTCTCAACATCAAAGATTTCGTGAAACGCAAAGGATGAGATAGATAAAAACAAAAGAAAAATCGACGATCTCCGGCGAAAAAAGTTTCGAAACTCAAAGCCCAGTAGAAAACAAAACAAACTTGCAAAAAGTCAACGAAATACAAAGTGCTTGATGAGAAGGAAGAAATGAAAAATGACGTAATGAAGATTGAAATTCACGAGACTAAGAAAACGAAACTAAAAACAAAAAATCGCTAACGTAACACAACATAATAAAAATTGAAATAAATAACTTAATTTTTTGGTATTTCTTGATTTTATTTTATTTTACTGCATAGCAGGTAGAATTCATTTGACTTTTGAAATATGGCATTTGATACTTTCCACCAATACTAATTCAAATTACACAGCCATACTAACATTAAGGTGAAAAAAAGTTCATAACGAATGAAAATAATTTCTACTAAATCGAAATTTTTATACATTTTAGAAATATCGACAATAGTTGCTGTAAATATTCTAGCGAGTCACATGAGTTCACCATCAGTGGTATAGTAGTTACATAAATAATAAAAAATAAATTTTAATAACAATAACACCATAGTAAAATGAATTTAATTCAAGCATATCTGTACTTAGAAAGTGAATTTATTTAAAACTAATTTCACTAAATTCTCTGTCGAAATAATTGCTTTCCCATCCATTTTTGTACTCTGCATTGAAATCAAACGAAATTGTAGTTTGAGTTCTTTGTGTCCTTTTGGAAACCATGGGAATTAAAAATTATGCGAAAAAGAAATTCAAGGATTTATCAATACTGATCGAAAACTTTCATGGGTTGTAATATTTTCTGAAGAAGATTTTGAAAAAAGCGAATTAAGTTATTTTCTAATATACCTAACATATCTACATCTATACATAAAAATCTGGAATTAATTCTAACACTTTTTCAATTCCTTTTCGGTGTTCCGTCGCGTCCATCCGTTTCTGGTGTTAAAATAAACGGAGCTAGGACGTTTAACTTTAAAAAGTGGCATTTTAATCTCTGCGGTAGTTATTTCTATCTTTCAAGGAGTTAATTTCTGAGGTAGTGGTTTATACCCCTAAAGGAATTAGTATTATCCGGAAAGTGTTAAGCATGCCTACACTGAGAAAAATGAAATAGTCAACAACGCTTTGAATGTTAGTTTTCTGTGCGTTGACTTAAATAAAATTTACCACGTTAATATTCTCAACTGAACATCTTTGAAATTGTTAAAATAACACTAACTATTATATTTGACTGAACGATGTGTTTTAAAATGAAATGAAAGTGTTTAATATGTTAAATCAAAAAGTGGAATTTTCAAAATGATCGTAAAGTGCTGTTGCCTTTAAGTGTCTGTTTCGATTTTTTATTTAACAGAATAAATGTTAAGTCTAGTAAAAGCGAACTGCTTATTTTTGACTTCCAGATGGCGCTTACTATCTTTTATGCATATTCACTGCCTGTCTCAACATAACCAGACTTGTTCGATATCGTTTCTTAAATGGCTAAAAGACATTCATATTTAAAACGTATCCAACTTTGTTTATAAGATTCGTTGAGGGGCTTGTTCAGCTCCTCACCAAAGGTTGATGGGTTACACCTTACTTTGGCAGTATGGTTAAGAGATGAACATGTAATTGATTTCGCTTAAAACGATAGTCTAGATTGAATTGAATTTACTCTTTTATTTACCTTTCTGAAAAGTTACTTTTAAATAATCAAAAATACAATTTTATTTCCTTTTTCCACTAACAATACCATAAAGAATTTATTGGGAAACCCGAAAGATAAAGTTAAAGTTGAGCAGAAACCCGAAATTTATGAAGTTAAATGTAATGAATGTGCTAATAAACATATTGGACAAACAAAAGAAATATATTAACACGCTTTAAGGAACATTTAAGTCACTACCTGTATAATAGGTTTGAGAAGTCAAGTGTTGCCCAACATATTTACAATACTGGACGCAGTATCATTCAGGATAATTTAAAACTCATTAAGGATGTATCAAATAACCGGGAATTAAATGCTTACGAAAGTATTTTTATTCTAAAAAAAAATAAAATTATTTAATGAATTCAGATAATGGACCAATACCTAGTTCCGTATTATTTGATTTACTCTAATTTGTAGGCTGCTTTTTGACGGTCCATATTTAGAAATATACAATTTTTTTTATTGTAAATTAAAATCGACCGCAATATGTCGTTTTTGTTAGGTCAAAAATCAACCGCAAGATGTCGCGACCTAAATTGTATATAAGGGGGTGCTAGAGACAGTTGAGCGCATTTGCACTGGATATTTGATAAGGAGAGGATTCTCCGAGATAGATTTCCTGAAGTGCTCTTAACTTGCGATAAGTCCTCTAATCTGTAGGCTATTTTTTGACACGATTTATTTATATATTTTATTATTTTGCAGGAATATTTTGAAATATTTAAGGCAGTAGCTAATAACGGGGAATCAAATGTTTATGAAAGTTTTTTATTCGGTAGATTGAGAACTTTTTTCAGGAGAATCGACCAATACTTATTCTGCATTGTTTGATTTGGTCTTATTTGATTATGATTAGTAGCTTTCAGGTTTTATGAAGTGCTTTTAAATTGGTAGTGTGTGCACTGAAGATCTATCGTATCTACGGATATAAAAATTATTGTGAACGGAGATTATTTTTTTAATTATTTCTCAAACCACAGCCTCCTTTAATATATTTAGTTTAACAATTTATTACTATTTAATGTAACTTATTTTCTACTTATTGAATTAATTCATTCATTCAAGTATATTGAGGATGTGACTGTGCAAATAATTTCCTACTTCAATTTTTAAGATGCCTGTGTAGTACAATATCTAATCTTTGACATCGCGTAAAGATACATATTTATTTTACATTCCGATCATAACTTCAAGACTTAATTATATCTTTACGATTTGCTCACCTAAGCCAATAATTAAATACAAAAAAAACACGTTTGAAGTAAGCTCCTTGCCTCAGTTCAATTGAAACTAAATTGTTTTCTCATTGTCACCTTTAATTGAGAAGCAGTTTCATTGAAGAGTCCATTTCAAAATATTCTGCCAAAACAAATAAAACAGTATCAATCACGGTATTTAAAGTGACGTTTCCGCTCGGAATTATTTAACAGCAGAACTTGTTTACACCAGTTATCTCGGAGCCTAGGTGCATCAATATTAAAAAGAGTCCTCGCCGAACGAAGACGTTCCGCATACAGATGAACATATTTTCGTGCAAAAGCTCGAAATTATAGATCACAAATTCGAGGTACAGGTTCAAGTCGACGGATTTATTAAAGTGCGACTCTCCGAACTGTTTACCGGCAACTTAATTTGTTTTGTTACCCTTCCTTCTCCTTCTTTCTGCTTATTTTTCTAATTACGACAGATCAACAGGTTGCCGTTCGTCCTTGTGAATAATTTTTAATTTTCGCTCTTCGCGGAAAGGCAGCGGAGCTAAATTATTCTCTTACGGGGCTTTAGTCTCGCTGTAAAAAAAGTAATAATATCTATGTTTATTATATCACTTTCTTGTATATACATAATTGTTAAACATGAGATGGTTTATTTATTATGTTTACGACACTGAATTTTATTGAATAATTATCATTTTTAACCGTTGTTGTAGACACATAATTTTAGTGTATTTTTTAATTTATTATTTGATGAGTTTTCTGTGTTTTCTCGTTTACAAAACCAAAGGGAAAAAATCTAATAAGTTGATGGCAGCCACAATTGGAAATATTGACTAACTCAGCAAATACATCCCATGGATAAGCTTTGGACTTTGAACATGTGTTAAAAAATAAATTAAGCATAACATTTCGATAAATCCTTACGTATTTTTTCCTGAACATATTTTTTTTTAAATCAGCCCCATTCTATTTCTGTTCTATCTATTGATAATATTGATAATATTACCAGTTGCTAAAAATGAGGGCTTCATATTTCTATTCCATTTATTAATTATATTTGATAATCAGAAGTGCCAAAGAGTCTTTCCCAAATGAGCATTGAAACGTAATTACTTGCCTCATATCTTTAGTTAATTTCGTCTTGCAAATTTGAAGCCCCTTTGAGTTTTCCTTTCAGGTGAGAATTTTTACCAGGAAATCGTTGATTCATTGCGCGTTAAGTGCTTAGGATAATGCACATATGCAGTTGAGTATATCTAGGAAAAGAAGCCGGAGTAGCATCAAGTAGAAGTTATGTTACGTGTATCCGTCATACATATACATAACTGAAGCTTCTAAAGTAAATCTCCATGAGAGCATACATAAACTTAGGTTGAAATTGAAAACAAACAACCGCCTCCGACACATGCAGGAGCAGGTGGGTAAACATGGCGGCCTGTGACGCCATCACGATGCTACCCTCGAGGGCTGTTAGCGACCACACTGCCTAGCAACCCGCCCTCGCCCTAGCAACGGCTAGCCACTAGCCGCGGACACTTATTGATCATGGAACCCTCGTCCCGCGCGCCCGCAACGACGCCAACCCCGCGCGGACACCGCCACTTGATACATCCACCCCATACCTCGGATAACCGACCGATACAACTCACCCCCGCAAGCGGCGAGTGGCTCCTAGAACGGACATTTTGATTCCATCACGCGAACCTAATTGCCGCTGACAAATCATCCAAGGAGCCCGCATTAATAATTCAGGGAAAATAAAAATTTCCTCGCGAAAATACGCGAACTCAACAAATATACTCATGACATAATAAATATTTATTTATTCATGTATTTGTATTCCGGGCACGACGTCTCAAATACTTAAAGAAAGCTTACCCCATAAATTAAACTACCGAATGTAAATGACATCAGGGACTTAATAAAAACGTTTGCTCGCAATAAAAGCTGATGAGAATAATTATAAATTCCGGAACGTCAAAAATAACTTCGGATAAAATCTTGAGGAAAAATTCAGAACTTCGCAGACAATCGACTTATTAATAATATCATTTTGAACTTTCACTTCTTTTAGTAATGCAACGATTATTACATATTTAATTTTACTTGTCAGCATCATCATCAAATTCTGTTGCAAATTCGATTGATGCAATACGCCAAAATATAACACGGAAACACGAAAAGTTCCGGTACCTGCACTCCGAGCTCCCCTCTTTCACTTAGGGAAAACAAGTTTTAATTTTAAAGGAAGAGCGCATTTACTTCAGGAGGAACGCTGGGTTTTGGTTTCCACAATATATTGCATTTTGCGTTGAAGCTGTTCTTAATAAAGCTTGCAGTCGACGGCGGGTACTTAGTCTATGAGCTACTTAATTATTTTCAGTTTTTGTTCTGTTATGGGTTTGAATAATCTAATTTAGAAAATGGATTATGTCTACTTCTTTACGACTGTTTGTCTTAATTCTCAACTGAAGAAATTCTACAATAAACTCAAAAGGAGTGAATTAAAAAAAGATATTAAAGTAATAAGTAAGCAGTTGAAAATTTCAACGTAAAGTTAATTTAAAATGAAGGAAATTTAATAAGTACCTGTAAACTGGAGTCTTTATAAAGTCTCTTCAAAAATCTGATGATAATGTACATATTAAATTTTTGGTACTATTAAAGCGATTAGTTTAATTTTTTTAACGAAAGGAAGGCTTTACCGTTATAAATAATGAAACACCTTATTAACAAATCGTCAGCCAGTTTGAAGAATACCGCAATTGAGCTTTGCTCACAAGAGACATTTTAGTAAAATCCCAAAATAACGTTGCCAGAGATAGTAAAAATGTATGGTCGGTCGTCAAAATTAAGTCAAACGGAAGCATTCTACCATCTGAAATGTTTGAAGGTTCGAGTAGATTTAGAGGGAATGCTGATATAGTTGAGGGTTTTGCTACTTATTTCAACAGCATCTTTAATATTTCGGAATACCCACATAAACATGACGATGAGATAGCAAATTCCAATAGTCATCATATGCTAAACAACTGTAATCTGGACTGACTACGTCACTTATCAAAAAGTAAGTATATAAAGCATGTAAAGAATTGAAAAACAGTTTTACTGCGGGTTGTGATGGTCGTCCTTCTTTTTTTGTACGTGATTGTGCTGCAGTATTGGCTAATCCGTTATGCTGAATTTTTAATTTGTGTCTTAGAACGGCAACCTTTCCGGGCATTTGGAAACAGTCCAAAATCATTCCCATTGGTAAAAAGGGTGACGCATCCAATATAAATAATTATCGTTCAGTGGCAATTCTTAACAATTTTGCTAAAGCATTTGAAATAATTATTTATTCCAATATGTATTCGGCTGTAAAAAAATTATTAGTCCCAATCAACATGGATTTAGAGCGGGTAGATCTACGGTCTCCAATTTATGTCATTTTTCTCAGTTTGTAGCTAATCATTTAGACGCACCAGGTCAAGTCGATGTCATTTACACTGATTTTGAAAAAGCATTTGACTGCGTAGATCACCAAATTCTCCTTCGGAAGTTGTTAAATGTTGACTTTTCTCAGAAGTTAGTTGCATTAATGGAGTGCTACTTGAGGAATAGGCAATCATTCGTATTCATTAATGGTTTTCAATCATCTCCATATGTACCATCTTCGGGTGTACCACAGGGTTTGAATCTCGGCCCTTTACTTTTCTTGATTTTCGTTAATAATCTACCTGAAATAATCAGCAGCGAAATTTTGTTGTTCGCTGATGATGCAAAAATATTTAAGCCAATTGAGAGTATTGGTGATTGTCAGTTCTTACAAGACCAACTTAGCAGGTTTGAACACTGGTGCAAACATAGTAAACTAAAATCAATGTCAATAAATGTAGAGTAGCCTCGTACACTAGAAGAAGGAGTATGGTTTTATTCGACTATCAACTTATGTCATCCTCAGTGGAAAGAGTCACTTGTTTTAAGGATTTAGGGGTGTCTCTTGATTGTAAACTCACCTTTAAGTTGCATATTAGAGAGACTATTAGTAGACTGCTAAAAGTGTTAGAATTCATAATACGTACATGTCGGGATTTTACCAATCTCAATGCCCTTGAAATGCTTTACTTTGGAATGGTGAGGTCAGTTCTAGAGTATGCCTCTTTGGTATGGTTTCCAAGCTATAGTTACCAGAAAAATCTGCTGGAAAGCATTCAAAAAAGATTTTTAAAGTATATTATTTTTAAAGAGACCGATGTCTTCCCTTCATCTATCAACTATCACGAGCTGTTACAATTGTTTAATTACGACAGTTTAGAAACAAGGAGAATTGTTTCAGCATTGGTTAATGTGCACAAGTTTGTTAATAATTCGATTCAGGAGGAATTTTTATTATCGCAAATTAATTTTAGGGTACCAGTAAATACTAGATTAAAATATGCTTTTATGTGCCCTAAAACACGCACCAATTTATTAAAACGGTCACCAATTTAAATTATGACAAGTCTGTTGAAAATATGTAGATATCAACGTATGTTCTATCAAACACATGAAAGAAATAGCTATGAGCTTTTAAATTGATAATAGCTTTTAGACATGCTCCTTTAAGTTTAGTAAAAATCAGTTCAGAAGATTTTCAGGTAATGATAGCCAAATTTTTATAGTAAAATCCAAACCTTCCGAATTCCCTTAATCTGTTAATTATCTCAGTATCTCAATGTTCTTAAGAACCTTAAACCCCTTACTGATTAAATTGAATTTGCAAGTAACACATCTCGTTTCTAAATCAGACGATGTTCCCTAATTTATTCATTTTTATGAAACGTATGATTTACACGTGTTCAACCCTTTATGAATTTTTCTAATAATATTTCGTACCTACTCCCATAATTTTGACTAATTAGAGCCTTTTAAATACTGAAACACGACTAATCTGATCGAAGGCAAACATGTAGTCAACGTAAATATCAGAAACGAACACAATTTTCCCCTTTTTCCTATCTTATTTTAATTTAATGTTATATCAAGCTCATCGACATTATCCAGTATGATTTAACATCGTGCAGTATAAGATTTGACACGTGCAACTTCTTTAAATAAAGATCAGTAATATTGTTCAATATACATACCAAAGTAACCATAATGCAACAATGTTAGACTTTAGCTAAATTTGAAGGGTCTTACCTCATCTGTTAAAAGAAGCAAAATATTTTCAGAAGAAATTTGAATATATCGGAGAGATCAGTGGCCATCGAAGAAAATTATACAGCAGGTTTTGGATTAAATATGACTGCTGCATAATGGATAATTGAACCTACATCACGTTAGCCCACAATTTAAGACTAAAGAAGCTGGCAAATGCCGTAAGAAATTTTTAATTTGGCATGTCGTATGCATCTGTAATCTAGAATGTGATTCTTTTATTATTACTTACTTTATTAACGAAAAAATATATGAAAATTAATTAAAATTGTGGAACTGGCAATATAAAAAAAAGAAAGGGTAAGTTTTTCTAAAAAATTTTTCAATAAACCAAATTTTTTTAAGGTACAGAGTTCTGATGAGGCCCAATAAGGCCAAAATACATGTATAAACTCTTTCCTAACACTTTCTATATTGCCAGTTACACAATTTTAATTAATTTTCATAATTTTCATCTGGCAAGAAAACTTGATTTTAGAAAAAATATATGTTTAAAAAAGTGATTGTTGCCTTTTATAAATTCTCATGGAACTTCCTTTTATTTTGAAGAGATTTAAGCATATGTCAGTTTGGAAAATTGGCTAACCATGTCATCACAGTTGTTTCGAACTCTGTTCTGCTTAGCTGCCTTAAGCTCCGATCTCTCGAACACTATTGGGTTCTAAGGAAAGGACAATATTAACTCTAAGGGCTAGTTTTACAAAGGCTTGGTAAAAACTCTGTTCTTGGTAAATCCATAGTTAAAACTATTGCTTCTTGTATCCAACTATTGTAAAACTGATCCTAAATGTGCGGACATTCGGCAAAAGTTGAAAAAAGCAACCGAGCAAGATAAACCAAAGAGAAGAAGCGTAAAATCGAAGGTCCGCCAATTTTGGCATAGATAATAATTTTAGCATCTGTTTTTAATATTTGGAGCACCAACTAAGATTTAATTATATTTCAGATTAAATCTGTCTAAAGTTTATTTTTTATGTAGAAAGAAAAGGATGTTTCACGAAAGTTAGAAGGATATAGTTATATGAAAGTCCTTTGACATGTCAATCGATCGATTGGCATATAATAGTGATGATGAATTTAGTAGCAATAACATTAAATTACTCGCAGTATACGTATTTTTTGTTTTGTTTTGAAGGTTGAAGTTTGAGGATTTTCGAAAGGAAGTGAAATTTAAGTAATGACCCCAAATAATGTCGTAGGTGCAACAAAATATGTTTAAGTACGAAATTCACCAATTGAAATATGATTCAAATTTAGTTGCAACAAGATTTATGCAAAAATTATAAAATTGACGGTAAAATTTTAACAATATACGTCATTATTGATTCAAATTATAAACAATTCAATATTTTAGAAAGACAAAAAAAGGAGTAACTAGAAGAAATAAATAAAATTATAATCCAAATAGCAATTTGAAAAACAAAAATGATTTTATGTCTCTAAATTTACTTTTATGAAATTTTCTCTGATATTTATTTATTAAAGCTAAAAATATTTAAATATTTGCTGAGGTACATTACGTAATCAAATAGGGAATCATGTAAGCGAAAAATTAGTTTTGAGAACTGAAACAAAAATAAAAGAAAATCAAAGGAACTCTATAGGTAATGAATTTATTAATCATCTTAAAGTAATCTTATGTGATAGCTCAATAAGCTATGCATATTTTAGTTATTCTTTTTTGTTACAAAAAATTTCAGTGAAGATATAATTTATGAATCATAAAATAATAATTTATAATTTGAATTGCCTTCTATACTTTGTAACCTTGTATTCAACAATTCCCAAGTCCCTAAGATAATTTGATTCGCGCAAATTGGAGACGGAATATACGCATGTCACTAAAAAAATAATTAAAGTGATTATTGGCATACGTGGTTCAAATATTATAAATTATTTTTGTAACAAATCATACCTATGCCAGCATTTGTTAATTCATGTATAATACATTATCGCGCGTTACGTTAAAATTATACTTTTTACATTTTCTGACAAAATTAATTTTCTTATGCCAACTTTTCATTATTAGTTTCAATATTAGGTCCATAAGTATGATTTAAGTTTAATTTAAGGGATTATTTGGATATCGAGATTAATTGGAAACACTGTACTACAGCTTTCTTTAAAATAAGTAAATATTATTATAAATTCTCCATAAATTTGTTTTTATTGTTTTATTCTATTTTATTATTCTTCGAAATGACTTTGAAATGTTTGAAATTCTATACCCAACATTATTTATTTTTAAGAAATTCAAAAGTACTGTTACATTCGTTGTTTAGGTAAAAAAAACGTTTCTGCATGAAAATAGATTTATCTGCCCAGAGGTCTGCTTGGCCCCATATCGCGTGCATGCTTTCAAATTATGAAATCCCCAGGAGGTAAGGGTCAGCAGCCTCGTCTTATTGGTCAATCGACCGTGTATTCACAAAATGGCGGATTTCATTCCCTATTCTGTACTGGACCACAGCTTCCAGCATCCGTCGGAAGGCGACTCGAACGGTCGCCATGTACCGACATCAGTAGATTCGTTACTAAATTCAAATTTATACACGAAAATACATGAAAATAAATAATAATTGTAAAAATATTAGTAAAAACTAAAAATTAAATTTAAAACAGTGAGTAATGAAATAATTAAACGCGGTAAAACGTTTTTAATAAATTTTAATTGGCCGCGATGAATAAGTCAACATCTGAGATGTATTCTATTAATATAAATGAAGTTGTTAAGAAATTTTAAGGACAATTAAAACTTTTCGGTTTTACTGTTTTAAATATCGCCCGAAACTTTCACTTGTAGCAGTTCCGAGGAAACTTCGCCGAGTTAGAGGAGTTAAGATTGCACAAAAAGACCATTTTTACAGCTGATATAATTTGTAATGAATTTTAAAACGGGAGAGTGGCGGGCAATCCTGGACGAACGTGCCCAGAATCTTAGCAGGCCATGGCTGAACTTTCCTGTGTCAGGAGAAAGGACGGTCACAGCCTTCGCTGATATCAACTTTGTCTTTAAATTAAAACTTCGTGCTCCAGACGGAGACGCTGAGCGCTATAAGGAACAAGTTTTAAGGGGGAAACGCTAGATCCGTGCTCCTTTTGCTTATCACCTCGTGCCGGAGACGATGATCAAATAAAATATTAAACTGGAACATGATTTTTATGCGCTTTTCGTGTTAAGGGTTTTAAATGCTTTATCTGTACAAGTGGTTTGTTTTACTTTGTTCCGAAATTCTAAGGGACGATTTTCTGAATTTATATAAAAAAAGAAAATTCGTGTTTTATTAAAACTAAACTAACATAATTATTTTTTATTGTGTTATTTTTATTTTCTGCGTATATCATTAAAAAATTCTTTCGTTTGATCTTTTTGGTAAAAGCGAAGCTAGACGCATATTAGTGTCCATTGGAACATTTTTTGAATCAAGTCTACACTTTTTGAAAATTAATAATTCATCTCTGCTAATGGACACTTAGGCTGGGTTGAATCAAACTTTTAAGACAGGATAAAACTTAAGCCTAAGTTAGAATGTGACCCAATATTGTGTAGGTACGTCATATCACATTCACGTATCACATTCACGTATCACATTCTAGGTTAGGCTAAATTTAATCTTGTCTTAAATGTTGTGTGTAATCCAGCCTAAGCGTCAAATTCTGACACAACATTCATATCAACTCATTCTCGAATTGACAGTTTGATGTCAAGTTGAAATTCAGAGACGCTTTAATTTTCATTTTAATGAGTTTTTGACTTACTATCGTAAAACACCGATGATCAAACCAATACTGACCATATATTTGATTATACGAGTAAATATAAAAGCATTTTTGAATTTCAAATAATGTCAAACGTCAAGTTTGAGTGTGAGTTGAGTATGAGTTTGAATTTGACCTTTAGTTATAATAAACTAGGGCTCGGTATTTCAGTCACAGATTAACTTTAAGCTTAAGTTTACTGCCATAGAAACAATTGTTACTATGGGAATAAACTGAAGCTTAAAATTACTCTGTGACTGAAATACCTGACCTTAGCCACTTGTTTTTTTTTTATTATGCAAGTATGGAAATATCAGGATAATTATGGGTCTCAAAAGGGTGCCTAGGACATCAAGTCTCTACGCACATTGCTTTATTTTTTAAATTTCGTCATTATGTGGTTTTCTAGTTATAAAACGTCGGCTCTAATTTAGAAACAACATCAACATACTCATAAGTTTATTAATTTTTTGTTTTTCGTTTAGAAATGAACTCTTTCAAAATAATAATAGAATAGCTTTACTTATACAGGGTGATATTAAGAGATTAAAACAAATAGAAGTCCTTTAAATTAGATTCAATTCTCAAGTATTCAAAAGTTGCAGCGTTTGCGCTATAAACGTGGAAAACAAAATGACTTGTAGAATTGTGGCGTACTTTCGTTTTGACATGCATTTTTGATTAAACCTGAATCACCCTATACATTTTGATCTTCTAAACAGATATTTTGTAATTTCCTCACCAATCATCCTCTATAAATATTTTTATTAAACCGTGAGTTCCCAGGAAAATTTTAAAAACAACATAAAAGGTGAACCCAAAGAACCTTGTACATTTTATAAGACTAATGGTGGATTTCACAAACGTTACTTAAATTTAATCATAAGTTAAAAGTAAACGTTGCTATGGATACATGTGCTGAAGGTATAGGAATGATTATTCTTAAGCAATGATTAAGTTTAATTGACTTTTGTGAAACCCAGTATAAGTCTACTCGTTTTGGACTATAGTTCGGAATTGTTTTTATTACTTCCTTCCATCTCTAATTTATGAATTAATTTATTCTTAGATTTAAAGCGCTTCCTGTAACGAACCAGATATTAAAAATCTCTTGTTAAAGGCAAGCTTAAAATTAATGAAATTTCAGAAACTGTATTGATTTTGATATCTGCTTTTGCTTCGATATTATTTGTTTTGAATGATTTATTCAACTTTAGCAGACTAATTTCACTTAATCCATTCTAAAATCATAAACAATCAAGA
The DNA here is from genome assembly GCA_039766575.1 of Serrognathus titanus. NCBI lineage: Eukaryota > Metazoa > Arthropoda > Insecta > Coleoptera > Lucanidae > Serrognathus > Serrognathus titanus. Next base: position 8,831,012 of record CM077912.1, read on the forward strand.
AGAAAAGAAGAAGAAACGGAAAAAATTAACATAAAACAAAACTTAAGATCCAGAATGATTTCAAATTTAATTAATTCAACAAATAAACAGTGGATAACAAATAAAATGTAACAAAGTCAGTGTTAAATTTAATATAGAAGCTAATTTGGTCAAGAAATTTAAAAACATCCAAAAAAGTTTACATGTGAGAGGAAATTATTACAATAAGACATTCAAAAACGTGTAACTTCTATGTGGACTTATTTTATTTCACATTTTAAATAAAAATTTACTCTCAAGTAAGTTATTATTTAATGTAACAATAACCATGGTTTAAAATATGTTCCAGTAATAGGTAATGTAAATTTAACAACGTGAGGAAATTAAAACAAAGCTATCTACTTACATACAGAGCTTATCAACCTGCGTGCATATTCGTGCCACTTGTTGAGAAGTACAAACAAACACAAACTTTACGTTTTGTGATAAAGAGCACCATTTTCAGAGGAAGCACAATCAGAGAGGCGACGTGATACTAACTCTTCTGAATTTAACAATCTCTCTAACTAACCTAACAACATATGCATACGTATTGTACTCGATATATAATGTATGCGTTGCCATTGAATATGCAAGAACGGTACCTCTTCCTATGGCTTTTTCCTTCTAAAGCACGCCAAATTAAAAGGGTTGGATGTTCCCTCTCTTTTCTACCTGCTCTGTTTAGCAAAAGGGTTGGAAAGGTCCTTCTATTTGGATTTCCGGAGTAAAACTAGTTTCAAATTAATCCTACACTACTAAAAATTTATAACATCGAGTATTCCATTCCTTTATCTATAAACTATAAAAATTAAGTGAGAAACTAACATAATTATATAAATTGATGTAACAATTAATTTTAAACAGATAATCGAATAGTGTCCTTGCGATACGTGCAGGTTTCGTTATCTCTTAGAAAATCTGTATCGTTGATAACAGTGTATATTATGTGCGTATTTTATATTAAAGATACAATGATAACTAAGGCTATTGTGCTCAGCCTAAATATTTGATTGAAGGAAGGACGAGGTAATTTATGCGTTTCCTAACCCAGTTTTTTTCTTTTTTTTTTGCAGGAAGGGTTCTTATAACGGTGATGCATTTTCCGGTAATTTCCGGGGGCATGAAACGTAAAAAAATACGAATAATTTTTGGGGAAAAGCGATTCGCTCGATGTTGTTATGAATAAATTTGATAGAATTTTTATGTGGCCCTTGACGAAAAGTGATTAATGATGAGGTCATTATTTAATAGCTCGCATCTTCTATTATTATTTGAAGTTAATCTTATTTGATGATATCAGGTAACTGCTTTTATGAAATTAAATGCTTCTCATTACTTGCATTATAAATAAAATCATATAATTTATGCTTTAGTTTAAATCATAAAATAAAAGAGAATAATGTTATAATTCATAATTTAAAAAGGTACGTAATTTACTATACGAAATATATTTTTAAATCTCTAACATTTTACTCTTTCGTTCATCGTAATAACCTTGTCAAAAGAAGCGAAATTTATACCGGATGCGTGACGAATTCACAATTTTATACGTAACACATGTAACTGTAACAGGAACGAAATCCGAGTCGGGATGATTTGAAAGAAAGGGTTGGACCTAAATTTCATTTGAATAAATGGTAGATTGTCACACCTTTAACGCAGGTAGCCTGATAAATTCTGCAGGCGAATGCATTCGGAATAATGGGCGAGAGCTTTCCATTTAGTTGGACGCTTCTGGCAAAAATGCACTCATCTTATCGAGATCTGTCAAGTTGCCATAGAGTGGTGCTCAAAATGTGTCGTGCGGTGTCATTGACGAATCTCTGGAGCGTAATTTGAATATAATGTTATCTAAATTGTGATTGAAAGTTAAGCACTTTAGGCACTAGGACAGGAAATTGTTGAATTTAAAAACGTTCCCGGGCGGAAATAATGCATTCGTATGGTGAAAAGTAACACCAAATAAATTAGACCGGGTCGACAAAAAAGAAACACTTTTACTTCTTGTGGGAAACTTACGAGATTCTGAATTAATTATGAGAGGAACGAAGTTTGTAGTTACTTAAATGCGGATCTACTTCATTAGTACACTGCAAAAATAAAGAGCTTTGTCTCCCTTAGAGAACGAAATTAATAAATTTACTAAGTACGTCGTAAAGTTTATAAGCTGAGCAGTCTTACAGTATAGAAAAGCTAATGCAAACTTGCCTAAATATGCAGACTTTGTATTATTAAGAAAATGTTTGATACGTTATTATTGCATGAAATATAGCAGAGCATGTCATTTTCTTTTTCTAATTTACTGTGCGAGTTGAATAATAAATAATTTAAAAAACATATTTTAATACAATTGAAGTTGAAGGTAAAAAAATATACAGTGTCTCCGAAAAATAACGGTTTTCAAACCTTCACCCCTCAACTGGCAACTAGCAACTAGCACTACCAACTATAACTATAAAAATACTCCATGTGATGTCTCATCTAATAGCATTTTTTGTGTTGAATGCAATAAATAAAATGTTTCCAATATCGGTTGATAAATAACTGAGATATTCAAACGGACAAAACAATTAGACTTAAAAAAATCTTGAAAAATAAAGCAATATTAAAATTAAATTAAATGTTCAAGTTGCTATCCGTTAACGGCGAGGCAATGTTCTAATCTAAATTCCTCTTAAATTGAAAAGGGACACTTCAGGAAAAAATATTGTTACACGTAGCATTATTAAAACACAAAAAACAAAACAAATGAGCAAATAAAAAAAGTCGGAACGTTTTACTTATTGATAATTTAACATTTTTGAATAATCAAAGTAGGCATTTTCTTTCTTTTATACATTTAAACAGATTTAATAGTGAGTTGAGCCCCCTCGTAGATCAATTATAGCTTGGCATCTGTTAGGCAAACTCTCAATGCAATTATCAATATACTCTTATGGAATTTCGTGCCAAAGAATAGGAAGAATATGTCTTAATTCCCTAAGAGTCGTAGGTTGAGGATTATGATTATCCATCCTCCTTTGCAACATGTCCCAAACATGTTCTATCAGGTTGAGGTCTGGTGAACGTGGAGTAAGCGGTAAGCGATTGATTTCATTGTCATTAAGGGCCCTGATCACATTTTGAGCACGATGTAGTCTTGCATTGTCATCCAAAAAAATTAAATTTTCACGTCCAATTTCATTTCCTCTGGGTAGGACGTGACCCATGATAATCTCCTCTTCGTAAGTCTTGCATTTACATGCCCATCAAAGATATGAAGGTTAGTGCGATATCCCAAGCTGATTCCTGCCCACACCATAACACCATCTCCAGCAAAGGCCACGATTGGTTGGATGCACTGGGGCAAATGACGATATGCCTGTTCTCGATAGACCCGTTTACGACGTCTATCATTGTGAATGCAAAAACTTGACAAGTGATGAATAGAATGAAAAAGATATGATTCCATTAGCAATACTGGCACAAAAATACACAAATACAAATGAAATATCTTGGACAAATGATTTCCGTAAAGTCAAATCGGCGGAACCATTTGTCAACGATGCTGGTTTACCTCAATTCATAAAAGATAAAACAATCCTGAATCCGTATGAAGCCTTCAATTTGCTAATAACTGATGATATTCTAAACCAAATCGTATTTCAAACTAATTTATATGCACAACAGGAATTTCAGACTTCCGGAAATCAGATATACAGACAGACCTTACAGAAATCAAAACTTTTTTGGGCATGAATCTCCTGATGGGCATAAAGAAATATCCAAGTTACAGAGATCACTGGAGTTCTTCTCCAGATCTCCAAGATCCGTACATTAGTAAATTGATGACGTTACAAAGATTTGGTTGGATATTGACCCATCTTCATTTGAATGATAACAGTGTTATACCTCAACGCGGTAGTGAAAATTATGATAAACTCTATAAGGTCCGACCTTTCCTTACTTCTCTAAAGATGAATTTTCAAACATGTTTACAACTTCATGAAAACATTGCTGTAGATGAATCTATGTAGATTATCAAAGGGCGCTCTTTCCTCAAACAATACTTACCCAAGAAACCTATCAAAAGGGGTTATAAAGTTTGGACGTTGGCTGATCAAACCGGTTACTGCTGGAATTTTGAAATATACACTGGAAAAATCGGAGATCAAGAAAGAGAAAAAAATTTGGGTGCCAAGGTGGTCAAAATTTTAACGACACCGCTTATAAATAAAAATCATCGTATTTTTTTGATAATTTTTTCGTTTCTGTTGGACTCTTGTAAGACCTTTATCAGCTCAAATTATTTGCCTGTGGCACAGTAAATGTGACAGGTAAGAACCTGCCTAAATTTAAGCCAGACAAAGAAGTAAAGAGAGGAGACTTTCAGTAACACCGGTATTACCGCAGTAAAATGGCGCTATAAGAGATCTGTTCACTTACTTTCAAATTACCATTATCCTACTGTTACTACGGAAGTTAGAAGAAAGGAGAAAAATGGATCTATTGTTCAAATTCCCTATCCCATGTTATTGCTAGATTACAACAAAAAAATGAATTTTGTAGACAAATTTGAACAGAGAAGAGCGTGTTATGGTGTTGATAGGAAAAGTCATAAATGGTGGCACAGAATATTCTTCTTCTTTTTAGTTCCGCTCTGTTAAATGCTTTCATTTTATACAATTTTTATAATAACGACAAATTGCCCAAAATAAGTCTAAAAGATTTTCGAAGACAAGTATCTGAAAAGTCAATACTTTCGTCAAAAAAAGATCTTTGCCGCTTCAACTTACTACAACTTTAAAAAAACAAAAGCCCTCAGTTTCGGAGGCAATAAGATTGACAGAAAGCATGCATCAACCAGTGAGAACGACTCGCAGAAGATGCCCGTTTTGTAAGACAAGGAAAAAGGATGTCAGAACTAATTGGGAATTTACTGTATGCCAAGTTCCCCTATGTTTAGGGAAAGAAAAGGTGTGTTTTCAATCCACAGAAAATAAGTAATATTTAAATAAGAAAGTTAATTATTGTGTTTTAAAATGTTCGGTACCGTTGTTTACATTATATGTTTTAAAATTTTGCACTTTTTCGTTAAGTTGGTGGTACAAATAGTACACCATCGTTTATTTTTTTTTAGGAATTTTTTTATCCTCAAATATTCGTTAATGTGACCCATTTACTCCTAATATATATATTTTTTTAAATTTTTTAATAAAAAAATTCTCGTACTACTGTGATTTTTTTTGCTTTCATTTCTGTACCTGAAAGAGTTAACTCCGGAGGACATAATCCGAAGGACTTAATCCGGAGATTTTGCCGGTCCCTGTCTATCAATCTATCAATTAGGAAATACACATTTAGTCGAGATCTTCCCGTACTGATGTGCATAATTGCTGCAACCAAATTCTGGGATCTGGTGAATTAGGATCTTCTTCATTACCAGTACCACTAAAGCCGGAATTAATTCAAACTGATACTGTTCACCACCCAGTGTTCCAACTAAAAAGTACTGTTCGATAATTCGATTACCCACAACTATCTGAGCCCACACATTGACCTTTTGGAGAAATTCTGTAATCGCCTCCATCATCGATTGCGGATTTTCAACCGCCCAAAAACACCAATTTTGCTTATTGATGGCACCATTTAAGCAAGCTGTTGTTTCATCAGAAAATAGAATATTTCTTTGCATTAGAGATGTTCCATCATTGACTTGCAAAATTGCACAAGTTCATCAAAATCATCAACGGACAGCTCAAACAAGCAGACTTTGTAAGGATGAAAGTGTGTAAACTGCATTTTTTGATATATTAAAATATGAAAAATATGAGGATTGAATGTGGATTCTTCTACACGATTAACATGGCATCCAATTGCCTGTCTTCATCTAAAGCCGATGGACGTCCAGCTTTAGGTTAATGTCGTATATGTCCAAGATCGCAAAATTTGTTCTCAATTCCACAAACCGTTGATTGCGATATTGGAGGGCGGTTTGGGAGAGTTTCTTTTCTTCTTCAAGCGTCCGAATTCTATCTCCGAAGCCAATCACCATTAAAATTTCGATTCTTTCGGCTTCAGTAAGTCTCATTATTGCTATCTAATCGTTAAACAAGTAACACACACTCCGCTACGTAATGTCAATGAATTCTATATCACATTTAACTTTAAATAACTTGCAATTGTTTTTATCACTTATTGCTACCCGTATCAACGCCTGATCGAATATACATTTCAATTTATTTTTGTAGAATATCTCAGTTATTTATCAAACGATTTAGAAAAAGCTTTATTTATTGTATTCAGTATAAAACATGCTATTAAATGAGGTATCACAACGAATACTTTGGTATTTGAATTTTTAAAATTGGGGTTGCTGGTGCTTAGAGGTTGAGACGTGGGGATTGAAAATTACTTCTTCAAATGATGATTTAAAAATAAAAATCGACGCGTCCGAGCATTTTCCTGAAACGTTTTTCTCAACCATATTGTGGAATTTATCCGTTACGCATAGGGTGACTCTTGAACAGATCGACTAAAAAAAAAAAAATGGTGAAAGAATAGAAAGACATTGCAGAACATTCTATGGTGAGGCGTCGGGCACGAAGTTTACCTTTAAACGGAATTGATGTGATCAGCTGAAAAACAACTCCAAAATAATATTTACTTAACAAATGCATACAAATCACCTCAAGTAAATAAATTCGTACGAATTGTATAAAATGAGGATAACACTTTGACAGGTAAAGAAATAAATCACTACAACACGAAAACAATTCAAATCTCCGTGTTAAGCTAAACTGTATTGTAAATAAAGTTTATTTCTGGGTAGCTTGATTCTAATATACCGAAGATTCATGTAATGTACAGTAATTTTGTGTTTTTGGAATTTTGCACGTTCGTGGTTTTGGCAGTGGATCGACGCTATTATAAAAGGCGAATTATTAACACAAGTTCGTACAATGTCTAGCAAAATTCAATACATGCGTTCGGTGTGTTATTGTTTAAAGCGACGGAATGACCTGTCGTAAAATGTTATTGGGCTTCGATGTACTTTGCAAACGTAATTGATTTCAATTAATATACTTGTATGTTGGATTCATCATCAGCTGTGCAACTGCGTGTTAGTAGTTCACGGTCAAGTTTTACAACTGAACGACTTTGATTATCGGCGTAACATTACACGCTTTTTAAGCTGTAGGCTTTTGCTCTTCTCTTATGCATGGGCGTAACGTGCTTTCGGGTATATTTTTAATTAATTATAAATTGTTATATAGAATTTTTTAACAATTTTTCCTATGTCCTGGGAAGTCTCTTCTTTCATCAGTATTTTCTTTGCGGTCTATTCAAGAATCATCCTGTATATTTATCATTGGGAAGGACTCAAAAAGTGCTTCATTTTTTTTTTATTTTCAGCCGCTTCTTACCTCTATATGGTAGCAGAGAATTATAAATAATTAAAAATCCTAACTGGGTGTTTCAATTTCTATATCATTTAATATAATTCTTTTTAGAGATGAACACTTCTTACATTTTTATTAATAAAAAATTGCATTATTTTAAAGAATTGACAAATGATGGAATAAACTAAAAATAATGTTCGTTAAAAGTTTTGTTTTAAAATTGACTGATTAAAGTATTACTTTGATCAGATGTGTGTGTGCGATAATTATATAGTTTCCTGAAAATCTTAACTCTTTACTGACGCTATTAATTTTATTACAAAGGATACGGAGTAACGTCTTATAATGGTTATACACAAATAAAACGATAAAGGAACGAACACACACAGACGGAGCTTTCAGGATATGACATCATTACGAAGGAATAATATTAGTAGGTTGTTAGACTGTTTGAAGTGTTAATATTTGTGGAGCATGCTTTGCTTTGTTTGAAAGCAAATAACTATCACATGCTTCATACACCGTTCTCTATAAACGCCATATTTTCTGTTCAATTATTTGTTAACACAATACCGTATTACGTCCTGAGCGAAGTATGTGGGTGCCGCATGAGTTTACCTTATTTTTTTTTAGTAGAAACATTTTCAATGAAAGAATTTGTTACCAAATAAAAATGTTCTGTTGGTGTGCTCTTATTTTTGAATTGAAGCCTCGTTGTGGTATACATATCATTAGTCATTTTAGTATTCCAAGAAATGCTTTGGAGCAGAGCTACATCGACTCAGGACTGACAGTATCCTGGAGCTATGAGGATAAAGGGGTTCTGGGGGAATCGGGTTGCTTGTGGGTGGAAGGGTATACAGGAACACACGTAGTGCGCCCTGCCTAGGTACAGCTAAGCCGTGCTAGTTAGAAAGTTTAATTAGTTCGAGCGAGCTTGTCGTACTATTGTAAGTTTGAGGCCGGCATTTTGTATCCTACCAATTCTAATATAGAGTTTATAGCGTTTATGGATCGATAAATTCTCATGTACATTAGAATTAATTACGTCTTGCCCTAAAATGTTCTCCTTATATAATTCTGCCTGGCTCTGTCATATTTCTTCTAAAAATTACGTTTAGTAAAACAAATCGAAATAGAACTTTCTTCCTTTTTTTTGATCTTGGTGACCCTTTCAAAAATTCAAACTTAATTTAGTTAGCTACTTCATTCTTAATTCAATAGTTTCAAATTCGTCCTAGATTTTTGGAATTTATTTGTCCTTTTTTAGGTTTTTTCTTTATCGGACTCTTCTCGTTAATAAGTATGTTTATGAATAGGTCGTATTTATTTATACGTTTAGATGTTTCACCTTTGGGTCTTCATTTCTTTTATGAAAGTTCAAATAAAATCCACTATGTTAAAAATAATTAAATTGAATAGACAGATAAGAAGACTTTATCTGTAATGAAGTGGAAAACTGGTGTTTGTATATTATTAGCAAGTGTGTATTATGTGCTGCCTAAATTAGAGGGGGTTAGTCTGAGACCGTGCAAAGAATACGAGCCAAAGAAAGCCGCAACAACTAAACTAAACTAGCACAGTGAAGCTAGAGGAGCTTGCGGTTCGTGCCCGGAGCGGAGCCCGAGGAGGATGCGAACTTTACTCGAAATTAATTTAGGTCCAAACTACTCTGCGCGGCGGCCATTTTGAATGCGTGTGGTGGCAGCATGTGTGCTGCAATTTAATTACAAGTCCTCGCTAAATTAAAGGGGCAGGACTGGGCTGACTACCATTATGTCACTCCTTTGATAGAATTAATCTAATTAGTCTGGAATACGTTTACTAGACTTTGTGCTGGTAATTTCAAACGTCTCTTTTGTATAATTGTTGCAAATAGTGAATTATGAGGAACCCAATTATAATTGTAACAAACATTAGGGAAACTATTGAAACGAGACCGTATTTTAACCACGTACTTAAAAGCGTTTGTTTAATTTAGAGGAAATTCTCAATAGAAATTGTATTGATAGAATTAACTTTGGAAATAAATTTGCACTGCTTGAGATTACAGCCATAGTTTCAAAACCATCAGAAAAGTAATGAAGATATTCTCGTGTAGTAATAAGAAATTTACATACCGGGTGATTGTTAATACCTGATAAATACAGACAGAAGTGTTTTATAGTTTTATGATTGTTACGGCGCGATGTTGGGCGTGAATTTGACCTTTAAACAAGATTGACGTGATCAGCTGAAATACGAAAATAAATATTTACTTGACAAATCCATGTAAATCGATAGTTTTAAATGGGAATTTGATTACATTAAATTTTTGAAATTTCAATTTGTATTTCATTTTATGTAGATAAAAGCGTAAAATTAATTTGATAATTATTCCACGTTATCGCGAATGTGATAATCTTATTAGCCTTATTGCGCGAGTTTTGGTTTTAAAGTTAAAGCAAACAATGTCGTCTCTCCCAGCAATAACAGAATTAGGAGGCACTGATTACGTTTTAATAAACATCACCTCGCAAAAGCCGGCCGAGTTATTTTTGAAATAATAAAACACTGATGAGCGGCAATCTGTTGAATGCGCCATTATTTACCGCCACTTCAGGAGAAAGTAAAATATAAAAGAAAGAGAACACTGAGACTGCGGATCGATTTTTAATTGCAACCTTCGCCTTGACTCACTTCCCTGATTTTCATTAACTAACTTCGGAAAAATGGGTCACGACGCGATAAAATTATTCCCGTACTCTTATTCAAATGAACTTTCCGGCTTTTCTTTCCGCTTCCTTCAAATTATTTAGTGATTTCATAATTCTACAAGCATCCTTCAGGTATTTCTTTTCTTTATATTTCACTTTCTTACAGTAGTTATTAAAATCAGTACTTAAATTTTAATTTCATTTAAATAATAATCATTATCATTACAGATACATTTCGTTGTGTATATTTATTATTATTTATGTTGGTTTATAAAAAAAAATGAAAAACATTGTTACAATTTTAATATCATATTGTTAGAGAAATAATTGTAAATAGAACAGCTTTAGAAAGCTCTAGACAAGAGTATTTGATTGATCACTCAATTAAAACAAAAGGATTAAAAAAACGATACCTGTAATTCAATAATAATAAACTGCATCACAAATATTATGAATGTGAAATTATTGATATCTCATCATCAGTACTTATCAGCAAGTAATTATGAAACTTTCGGTTTCTATAAATAAAAGATGACGTTTTTGTTTAATCGCTCTAAGTATTCCGAGAACGTGCAAGGCAAAAGTGAATAAATTTGTTGAGCCGTTTAACTTTCTCGTTAATGAAACAAAATAATAAAGGGGCGGTTAGCGTTAAATGTCAGTCGAAGAATTGCCATTTGATGTAGTTAAGTGAAGGAAAACTTGTTAGAGGAAGCTAATTTTAATTTTATTGCGATGGCTAAGGGCCGGAATAATTATAATATTAGGACTTTAAAAGACCCGTTTACGCGCTACATTCCTTGCATGTCAAAAGGCTTCTCCGACGTTTAAATAAATTAATGAGCTTGCGGGGGTTTCTTTACATTTTATATATTTTTTTCGATATTCACTTATATGGAACATCTTTTTAATTTTTACAAATAGAAATCAAATGTTTTATAATGTTCTTGTGAGTATGTGAATAACCTATTGTGTACTACAAATAAAACGTGTACAAAAAGTTTCTCCATCTGGTTAGTGTGTTGCCCTCATTTTTTCGCATGTTCGCGTACGTTCCTTACTTGATCAGGAAACGCCAAATTGACATTTAACATTGACATAACGACATAACCAATTTACAATTTATTATGTATTGAAACCAAACAAAATAAAATTGTGAATTCACAACATATGTTGAAAATGGCCTCCGTCTTCTTCGAGGCATTTTCTAACTCTTCTGCGACATTCATTAATAACATTTTGCAAAATGTGGGGAGAATTGTTTATTTCATCACACTTTTCGATGATTCTTTGGGTAAGTTTCTGTAAATCATTAACTGGTGTTTTAAAAATGAAATTTTTCAAGTAGGGCCAAACAAAGAAATCCAAAGGAGTTACATCGCAAGATCACGGAAGCCATATTTGCAATATTTCTGCTAATTATCCGATCTCCAAGAATCTTGAAGGAAATTTAACCGTTTAGCATGTAGTGGTTAATTCATTAACCACATTTATAAGGTTGAGACAGGTATATATTTTCAAGCGCAATTGCTTAATACTGACCCTTATTGCAATACTTAATAGAGCTAAAAGCGTTGTGGTTAATACGCTAGACACTAGACACAAATGTGAAAAAATATATCGATTTAGAAAATGCAACATCTGATGATATTTATGCGTTGTTATAAAAGGTAACTGACGACCATGCGAATAATTCGGAATACGGTGGTGATAGCGACGCAGAGGACGAATGTTACCAAAGTTCGACTTCAGAGAAACTCACCAGAAGTACCTCAACATTATCTCCAAACAGTTCTAATATATCTGTGAAACCTTCAACATCAAAATGCAGATCTTGTAAACCTACAACTTTCGTATCACATGATGATGACCAGGAAAATTACAATGATGACAGTGATGATTCTATTAGGGATCCAAATTTCGAAATTGCTGAAAATGATATTCAGCAAAGAAATTTAGAATTCTCCCCAGATAATTCATCTGAAAATGAATCGGAAATCGTATCATCTCGTAAAACAAATGAAACGGATTCTTTTGATACTAATGTGCATACTTACTATTATAACTTTATCAAACGACCGTGTGTACCTTCAGTCTAAAAGAATTTCGAATTTGATGAAAAATTTGGATCTTTATTTGAGGTAAATTGGGATAGTCCTCTAGCCATATTTCGCCATTTTCTAGATGATGATATTGTTGTGGAGTCCAACAAATATGCAGAGCAGAATGGAGCAATGGATTTATCACTTACCGAATTACAAGCCTTCTTTGGTATACTGATCATAATGGGTTTTCATCAATTACCTGCACTGCGATTATACTGGTCTGCAAATGAAAACTTCCGTGTTCATAAAATTGCTGAAAAAAACGATTTTTGAAGATATTACGATACCTACATTTGAACGATAATATTATGATGCCCAAAAAAATTCTAACAATTACGCTAAGCTTTACAAAACAAAACCCCTGGTATCCCACCTAAATAATAAATTTCCAGAATCCTTTGGACCCTCTCGTAACATGGCTGTAGATGAAAGCATGGTAGGTTTCAAAGGAAGAAGTTCGCTGAAGCCAATATATGCCCATGAAACCAACTAAACGAGGATTCAAGATTTGGGTAATAGCTTGTTCAAAAACCGGGTTTATGCTAAATTTCCAAATTTATGAAGGAAAGTCAAAAGATATCCAAATGGGAACTCTAGGCGAGAGAACTGTTCTTTGTTTAGCGGAAAGATATTTTCATAAGGGTTACTGCATCTATTTTGATAACTTTTTTTCGACCTTTGATTTGTTATCAACTTTGTTAGAAAGAAAGACTTTCGCTTGTGGAACTCTACGAAAAAACCGGAAGAATTATCCTGACGATTTGTTGAGAAAAGATAAAAGCATGAAGATCGGTTTTGCATATAGCAAAGATATATCTGTGTCTAAATGGAAAGATCGAGGTACAAAATGTGTATTAGTTGTAAGTTCGTTACATAATCCTGCGATAACTAAAACTGTATCTAGAACAACTAAAACAGGAGAAAAGGAAAACCTGCTGCTGACTGCCCTGAACCTATTTTCGAATATAATCAAAACATGGGTGGAGTTGATCATTTCGACCAACTAATGAGTTATTATAACATTTCTTGGAAAAGTCGACGTTGGTGGCTGAAGCTATTTTACTTTATGATTGATTCGGTAGTAGTAAATGCATATATAAGTTACAAAACAGTTTGCACATCATCTAGAACTAAATCAATGTCACATCTTCAGTTTCGTAGCGTATTAGCTGATGAACTCATGAAAAACTATTGTTCACGAAAAAGACCTGGCCCGAAATTATTAATAACAAACAATAAGCTCAGGAAGCCTAGTGGGCGCTCAGTTGGTTTGAACAATTCAATAAGGCGCCTAAATGTTGGAAAACATTTGCCAGTGGTGGGTACAATTAGAAGAAGTGCTCACTGTAGCATCCGCGCTAAAGCTGTTCGGTTTACAACTCTTTGTAAAGAATGCGACGTGGCTCTATGTATCAAATGTTTCCCCCTTTCATGAAAAATAATTATAGAAATGTAAGTACTTCTTTGTAACTAGGAATGTCTAATAAATTTGTTTTTTATGAAATGTGATCACATTACTAACCACTGCCCAAACTGAAAATTTATATCTCTAAATGAACAGTGGTTTATACAGTAACCACGCCTTTGTAACAGTTTGGAAAATTCGAAACATTTTTTTGATATTCCCTTAACCATTTTTATACAAAATAAAACAGTATTAATGCAACATATGAAAAAAATTAAGTAAAAATAATTCTGCCCTATAAAGGGTTAAAGTTTCTCTAGCAGCATGGGCCGTGTCCCCATCCTGCTGGAAATATCCAAATTGCAACTCGCCATCTTGCAGTTCGTTAATAAATGGGTGCAAAATTTCTTCCCGATATCTAAGTGCTATTAGTGTACGATTAAAAATATTAGACCTATCAATCTTCTCCGACTTAAACCTATCCAAACACCAATTTGTGGATGGAGTGGAGCTTTCATGAAAATATGAGGGTTTTCTATACTCCAGATTCTCATATTTTGGGAATTAATGTATCCTGTTAAATGGAATCAGGCCCCATCGGGAAAGAAAGTTTTGTCCAACAAATCGTCATTGTCGATATTGACCTTCGCCTTGGTTCAAAATATACTGGAAGCAATTCATGCTTGGCAGTCAAACGGTAAGGGAACATTTGCAAGGCCTTTCTTAGAATAGTTCTGCAGGTCCCGACAGAAAGATCAACTTGTTTTGACAGGTGACCGATGGAGGTGCGAGGAGCATCAGTAATAATTTGTGTGACATTGTCAACTACCTCATCAGTTCTTACTTTAGGCCTACCTGATACCTGTTTTCTAGCCGCACTGCCACTTTCTCTGAATAATCCTACAGAGTACTGAAGTTGATTAACAAATTTGTGGTACAGAAATACAGTTTCTGGAAATTTTTCCTGAAATTCTGCATTACAATCAGGAATAGAATAGGTCCACGTCCATTCGCCATTGATTTTTTGGGCATTTCGAAAGTAGGATCCAACTATAAAAGATTTTTCTTCCAATGTGAAAACCATTGTAAAATAAAATCAATAAAACAAGTTTTTTTAAGTTACGTTTGTTTACTTGTCTGTTTAGGGTACGGATTAAGTAAGGAACATACATGAACATGCGAAAAAATGAGAGCAACACACTAGATGGAAAAACTTTTTTTACACCTATTAATAAACTCAAAACAACAAATAACATTAAATGAGAACAATATTAAACGTTTATTATACGGAATAATAATAGGATTGAACTATACAATAAATAAAGCGTTAATAATAATAAACGTTTATGGTGTGACGCAGAGAATCGCAGGCGTTTAGTCGTAAAAGTTGAGCGTGAACTAATGACATACAGTTACGCAGCTGAGGATGGTTGCATCGTACAAGTGTATTAATTGCTTTGTAGGTTTTTTTTTCAAATAAAATACGCCAGTAGATTTTTTTTCTTCCTCTCCCTTAACCACATTCATGTGGTAGGAGAACTGTGGGCTTGCTATAACTTATTATGTTTAGTAGTATTTATTCTGCAGCACAGAACACATATCTTCTGCAGTGTAGCTCAGTTTTTCCTCGTTTAAACATTTTAATATGCCAAAACAACAGGGTTGAGGGCGTAAGCCAGTAAAAGTTGCTTCTTTATTCAAGGATATTGCAAGTGCAACGAAAATTTTCCGTGTAAAATGTCTAAGTTCCCCTGGGAATGTAAAAAATAAACATTCAAAAACTGATGCAAAGAATGCGTTAAAGCTACTCTTCAGTAGCTCCAGTACAATGTCTGAACTTAGTAGACAACCTTTTGGGAGTCATTCATGTCTAGGAACACATCTCCTGTGTTATACTAAACATTAAATACGGGAAAAGAATCCCATACTGTAGATTACATCAGGATCAGACAGTAACATGTACTTCTTGCAGCTTCTAAGAAAAAACAAACTAAAGACAATCCAGTTTCGCTAAAATTACCAATCCTAACAGATAGGGTTCCATTGCAATTAGTATTTACGCTAACAAATATGCTCTTCAATGTCTAGCTATCGATGAAAGTTTGCAAAATATATTTCAAAAGCTTACGAAAGAACACTCTAAGCGAACCGTTTTGGGATCAAGTGAAAGGGTTTTATTGCGGATTGCATCGATGACAGGTGTTTTTAAAAATCTTGAAAACCATTTTATCATTCAGTCCTTTGATAAAAAATAAGGAAGAATAAGTTATTGAATTTGTTGACTATTAGATCCATCCAAATAAGCTACGGACGTGACACCTCTGGAAAAGGTAAAGGATTTATTTTCCCATTTTCTAAAAACCAAGTTCATTTATAAATGTCATAGAAATGATATTTCTAACAGCGAAAAGGTTCCGGATGTAGATGAAATTACAGTTATAACATAACTTCAAGCAAGAGCAATTCTTACGGTTGACAATGACACGAATTTCACCAACTGCTTGATGGAGTGATTTTTGTAAAAATACAGAGTTAACGAAAGTAGCCATTAAGTTTTTTTTAAACTGCCTGCCACTTCAGCTGCACGCTATAGAAGATTCAGTATACAGGTTGAATTTTACAACTAGGTGGATAGAAGTAAATTCAGACGAAGTCGTGTAGGAGTAGAGGGGGTTCTTGCACTAGCGTGTATCAGTTCACGCCTCCAGTTCGAAGCGTGCAGGTTTTAAAGTTGTTTTTAAGCTACAAATATATATTTTTTATTATAATATAATATTTATTTTAATTGTTCTTTATTTTTCTTCAGTACAAAAATTCAGTATGAATTATAGTGTACCTGAGAAAGTACAAATTATAAAGTGGTATTAACGAATTAATTTATTCAGAGAAAAAATTGTAAATCGTCCAATTCCTTCTGCTACAACCATCCGCAGAATTAATAAAAATTTTGAAAGATATTTAATATATTTATTATTTCTTGACCAGAATTACTTTAAGTTTATTTTATTTTTATCTTCATTCTATAAAATCTTTCATTCAATTTGAGAAATCGTTTTTCTGTTACAAGAGAATCGTTTATTATGTTTTTATTTTATCGTTGTGAATTCTTTTTAATTTAACCATTATCAGAGAAGATTTTCCATTTATTAATTTCTGTAATGTTTATGGAAGTATTGTTTAATTACAAACAATAATAATTGCGTTATGCAAATGTATTGCGGCAATTATAACAATATTGTAACAAGAATTATTGAAATCCTAGTTAAAATAAAATTATTACGCTCATCGTTTCGCTTCCCAATGCGAGACAAGGCCGGTCGCCTCGAATACATCCGAGACACGCGTCGCCAACCTACTTGCTTCACTCAAGCTGTATATGGTTCCATACACACTTCTTGGAGAAATAAATTGAACAATAGTGGCAATAACATTACCCACACAGATGTACTGCATATCAATGATCCTGAAAGATCTGGAACTGGAATAGATACCAACATCTCAGCTAATCAAGAGAATGTAACATAGATTGTTAAAAAAATTAATTTTTATTAAAAAAAAACTGAAATTAACTATGTTGAAAATTTGCAGTTCAATTTCTTCGTAATTAAAAAAAAGTATAAATTTTAAAATCAATATTCAATTTACATGGATTATAGTGTTAAACACATATTAAAAATAAAAACAGTGCGAAAGGTAGTATATTAAAATTCAGCCCGACATCAATATTTAATCTCACAGGGCTTTAAGAGGTACGACGGTGCAATCAATCATTTATAAACTATTCTGGAATATTGAACACGCTTAAGAAGCCCTTAAGTATTTTAAAATTTCCTGCGACGTGCATCTCAAAGAGAGAACTTGCTCCTGACATCACATTATTAAATTTGTTGAAAAATAATAACGACTCCCCGCCGCCGGTACACGCAGCAGATTTCCAGATTCCTCCACGTTGACCGCCAGATTCCGGATCCGGGATGTGTGGGCGTATCATTTCCGGTCACTGCCATTTACCGTCCGTTCTCTAATAGGATCAAGCAAGCTCTCCCTTCATGCTAATGTCCTTGGAACTTTCATCCTTATGTATCTTAGTGGAACGGTTGAGTAAGCTTACACAAACGCCGGCTTATGCGGAGTCTCGGAGGGCGAGGGTGGGATGTATTGGAAAGTAAACATTGTAAAGGTATTATCAGGAAATTGGATTCCCTGTACCCTAAGCAATGTATCTTTAAACATAGCTTTATGATAACTAATTTCAGGACTTAGAGTAAACATAAACAGAAGAACCGGCTCGCTTTTAACTACATAGATGAATATCTTTTGCTTCTTAATTATAAAACATTTATTAAACCATCGGGTTTAAAATTTCAAGCAAAAAAAAATTGAACAGTTAATTCCATCTACAGTCCTAATATTTTTTTATACTGTTTCTCAAATGTATGTACCAATTTCATTGTAACACTCAGTGATTTATTTAATAAATTATTTGATATACCAGTTTATAATTAAATTAATCGAAATACTTTAACCTTTACCCTCTATAATTAAGCCACCCACTACTTAATCCTCTCTTCCCGTTTCTATACGCAGTTAGTGCATAGTTTAAAACACGCTTTAGATTTCAACTGTTGAAACTAAAAATAGCACACGGATTTTAACATATTTCTCTTACAGAACAGGGCTACGTGAATAAAATTTACTACTGTATATGCCTGTTCGTAACAATAGTTAAAATTGTAAGGATTTTGCCCTGTTTTTATCAGTTTCGTCTAAAAAATTTATCTTCGAAAAAACAGCTAATTTGTAAGGATTCTGCCCCGTTTTTAAGGTAAAATTAACCAATAAAAAGCGTTATTCAAAAACCCAAAAATAAATTTTTGTAGGAATTCTTACGTTACAAATGTTTCAAGTCGTAACAATATAGTTGCATGAATTTTTTGACATTGACGTTTCTTATCAAAATCCGCAAAGTCTTACTGTAAGGAAGGATACTTTGATAAGCTAGTGTTTTACGGTGAGTAATCAAAAGTTGTTTCTACTAGTGAAGAATATGCTGTTCGTTTAATTGAAATTCTGAATTTGACGTATTGCTGTCAAAAAAAAAAAACATTCAAACCTACATTTGCCATTCATTTTTGCCAAGGCTTACTCTGGAGCTAAAAATGAATGCCTAAAGAAGGTGCTTTTTAATTAGACAATTTAAATGAGCCGTAGGCCCTAAAATATGATAGCCTGAGCAATTCCACCGAATTGTTTTCGTGTATCAATTTATAAATTCTGGATTTGGCTATTATTGTTGAGCTATCACCCAGGTGAATATTTTTCTCAACAGAAATTTTGACTATTTTAGGAATCGCAATTGTTTCGGTTTTTAACTGCACATTTGCGAGAAAGTCCGTTTTGTTAGCTGATTTCCTATTTTTTTTCATCAACAAAAACTGGAACTGACGTAGTTTTTGTATTTTCTCAATGGACACACCAAATTTTGTCTCCATCTTGAGTGACTTCCTTCTGGTGATATCTTCTAATGAATGAAACTCAATTCCACCTTCTGGATTGACTTGACGGGATGAGCAAATTAAATCATCTGTGCTTGGTCTGCTTCAACAGTAGTTCTGTCTTGGATTCAATCGTCACTGCTTCGTTGGGAAACGTTCGCTAGTAATCGCGTCTCATTTATTCAAGAATTAGTTCCCCGGTGCTCTTGGTTGTGTATTCCTTCTCAGCCGTCTAGGCTTCTGGATTGCTGTTCCCTTTGGTGGACAGAACCTTTATTTTTAAAATCTCCTGATCGAACCTTAGTTCCTTAGTTATTTTCCAATGCCTCTCCCCATGTGTTAGAAAAACGCGAAACTACTCTCACTGTCTTTGCTCCTTCCAATTCTTTAGATGAGTTAATCACTAACGTTTCGTCATTTTCGTCGCTTTTGTGCATTCTAGCTCGTATTTTGCGCTTCATCCACAACTATCGTTTTCCGTTCGACAGTAAATCAAGTCATCTTATATCACTTGAACTAGTAAAAGGCTCTTGTTTTTCTGAAGATATCGCTGCTCTTATACAGGGTAAACTTCTTCACAAGCCTTTGCGAAAACTATCTCCTTTCTTGGATGAAAATAATATTTTAAGAATAGGGGGACAACTTTCGATAAAAGATTTCTTTCTATTCTTCCTAGTTCAAGTCGCGTTACGTATGCTCTTATCGAATCCACGCACCTTAAGTGCTTTCATGCAGGTAATCAATCGACTCATTTTATCCTTTCGCAACAGTTTTGGATTTTATCTACTAAGAGAACAATTCCAAAGATTCTTTCGAAATGTTTACGTTGTTTCTGTACTAATCCTACTCCTCCTCAATCACCTATGGGTAATTTACCAGCTACGAGGTTATCTCAGGTTAAACCGTTTCTCAGTGTCGGCGTGGATTATGCTGGACCTTTTACCATCACCTTTTCCAAAACTCGAGGAGTTAAAACCCAAAAGGCTTATCTTTGCCTCTTTGTTTGTTTCGCAACAAAGGCTCTTCATTTGGAATTAGCTACTGATGACAGTCTGAGTAATTCTGCTTGCAGATTCTTATTTTGGTTTTACTCGGTTCTATGCTCCTTTAAGGAAGGGCGGCAATTCTTGGAAACCTGTATAATAATAATAATTGTCTATAGCGGGTCTACTACTGAAACTGTCACTTCGCGCACCGTGGCCGTTCTGTCATTTAGCATCTTTTTATAATACAAGAATTCGAGAAAAAACATGATCGGTTTTTATATTCTAATGGACAAGTTAATGAAGAGTTGGTCAGATTTGCAGACAAAGCGACGCAACTGCAAAATGGAAGCAGGGGTGTTTGCGTTTGTAAGAACACCTTCCCTATACTACAAAGTAAAGATTCAATACATAATTACTGCTAATATCATACAGTGAGAGTCTCTAACTTGGAATAAATTCGGTAAAGCAAAGACAGGTTTTTTTCGGAAATATGCTCGGACACGTCGATTAGTATATTAAATTGTGCTCTTTTTCATGTAAGAACATTTTATACAGCGTGTCCCAATTTTGAGAATGACGTCATCGACTATTTTTTTAAATGGCAATCCTATTTTTCTATGACTATTCTTAAAGTGTAATATTAAGAAAATCAAGTTTTCTTGCCAGATGAAAATTATGAAAATTAATTAAAAATTGTGTAACTGGCAGTATAGAAAGTGTTAGGAAAGAGTTTATACATGTATTTATTTTTCAATAAACCAAAAATTTTTTAAGGTACAGAGTTCTGATGAAGCCCAATAAGGCCGAAATACATGTATAAACTCTTTCCTAACACTTTCTATACTGCCAGTTACACAATTTTTAATTAATTTTTGTAATATTAAGTTATACATGCTTACCAAATTTCAAATGTTTATTCCTTGTCATTTGAAAGATATTTGACATACGTTAACTAATTCAAAAAATGAAGAAATCTGAAACTCAATGGTCATAAATTCACTTCATTAAATGCTCAAAATGTTGTCCATGTACTAATTGACTATACCCTAAACGGAACTTAAACTACTCTTGAACACTTCTAATTACTTCGGCGGAAATTAGCGTACACTCCTGTCTTATTCGTTCTTTCAACATGATCGGGAATGAAAGTTCTGATTCAGGGAATAATTCTGATTTTTCAACGCCATCTCCCCCACCTCTCCAGCAGATGTACGTTGTTGATGTAAATTGATTAAGGATAATAAAATAGTTCTAATAATTATTCATTATCTAATAACAATAAAAAAGAATTATAGATTCTTCCAGTAAGATATATAGACAGCAAAAGAAAAATTATGTTAAATATTTAATTATAATACTTAGTATATTATTACAAAAAATGACATAAATGTACTTAATAATAATACGCAAAGTGATAACTTGTTAATCCGAGCCTTCAGACATTTCCAAGGACAGGAGCGTCAGATCTGAGCCCTGATTCTCATCATTGCAACAATAAAACAATTATCAGAAAAACAATTTAATTGTTTTGAGTTGTCGCACCGCTCATAATCTTCTACTTCTTCCACAGAATTCAAAAAATCTTGTTTCTGTTAACCATTGCGAAAATAGAGAGTTATGAATGATCCTATACAAGGTAACGGCGTTTTAAATTTCGCTGTAATATGGGTGTTTTCGTGTATGACTTTACAAATTCTGGATTTAGCTATTAATGTTAACCTATCACCCAGGTGAGTATTTTTCTCAAAAACAGAAATTTTGACTATTTCAGGAAAAATTTCACTGTCACATGGATGTTTTCGTGTATGAATCCTTGCGTTACAAATGTTTCACGTCGTTGTTGCGTCCTCGCGTTAATTTTCATTTTAGCGTTATTTTTCAATTTTTTCTTTAATGTATCGTATCGTATCTTTACTTTAATTTTATTTTGGTTTATTATAAATTTATTACAAGTGACTTGTAAACCATGTCTTTGCGACACTTCGCTTAAAACTTCCGCTACAGGCTGTGCTACAATCGGGCAGGGCCGCAATTTTCCAAGTGCTGTCCACATCCAGCGCGATGCGACGCATTTCAATCAAATCGACAAGTCAAGGTAAGCGCATGCTATACCAGTTCACTTACATCTCCAAATTTTTCAGCTTTACCGCACATTTTTTGGTCCTGTCAAAGCCACGGCCCATATTTTGGCAATCGGTTTGGTAATACACGTTGTTTCATATTATTCTGCATTTTGTTATCGCGTCGGAACAGGTTTGCTTTTCACATTTACTTGCAAGTTGTAATAATCGCACATTTAACTGGCGCGACCAGTTTTTATTTTATACGTGTACAGCTGCGGCGTTTGAATCTTCGCCTTGTTTACGCACGAATATTTGGTTCAATTAATCGCATTCCGCATTTTTTGCTTAACGTGAATTATTTCACTTCGCATTACGATTTTTGTCATCGCCTAAAATATTTTGATTCCCGCTTTGAGGCACTCGGGCTTGTATCGCACGGTTAACATTTCTCGCACGCATTTTCACATAAACATTTGTTGTGAAACTTTGCTAGTTTTAATCTTTTCTTTCTCTTTCATGTTCCTTTCTCGTTAGCCTTTTGTTGATCATTGATAAATTGAAAAGGAATAAATTATATCGCTTGTCAGAAACTAATCGATTTAACAAAATATATACGATTGCGAAATCTGTGTCTTCTTCAGGTACGAGTGGAAGAGTTAAATTCAATAAAATCCAAATTTTTCAAATAATACTGTTATTGGTTTACTTGATTCAGAAGAAGCTTTCGAGGTCGAAGGTGAGGTTCGTAAACAATTTGTCGCTAAATTTGGTGAAATTATGGCAATAATACGCCTTCAGGAGCCCCTTCCTCTAATATAAAACTTCCTAAGCTTGAAATACCCTTGAAATATAACGGAGATATAACAACATTTCTTTCTTATTATGATATATTGAACTCTATTATTCATACTTCAAATTATCTTACGAACATTGACAAGTTCAATTATCTTTTTGCTTCATTAAAAGGTGATGCGTTGTCTTTTTTGCAATATATTCCGGTCACTACGGACTGTTGATCTTGAAGATTTTCCTCTTATTTTCAATGTTAATTCAACGTTGTGATACAACTTGAAGTACTCGTTTTAAGGTACAATGTAACTCTGAGTTACTCAAATTTTTAAAGCAACAATGGAACCGCTTAAAGGCTCCCCCAAACCAACGCGAAATATTCGCAGCGACAGCGAAATTTTCGCTTGATAAATTGTCGTCGATCTGAAGGTACACGGCGATAAATGAACGATCCCACACTAACGCGAAAATATCGCACAGGCGTCTGCGAAACTGCAGCGATTTATTCACTGTCGCTGCATGTTGTTGTCGCTGGACAATCGCAAATGATTATATCATGGCTTTCACAGAAAAGTTAATTGAGTTGGTTAAAAAAATATCGAATTTTATACGATTTATCACATGAGGACTACAAAAATGTAAGGAAGAAGGATAAAGTGTGGTTAGAAATTGGTACAGAATTAAAAGAAAGCGGTAAGTAGTTTTTACTTTATTTATGTAACATTAAAAAATTCAGTAAATTTTTCTCGTACACTAAATGCAATATTTGTTGCTCGTTTTGCATCAGTGTCCAAGTTTATTAACGCGCTTTGTTGTTTAGGCTGGTCTGATGGCTGTAAAAGTGCACTGTATTGATTATCACATTTTTGACACGTAAAAAATTGTGCAAAACACGCTGTTTTAACGATGAAGTTTCAGTTTTAGTTGCAATTGGCCTAAAAAATATTCGCCATTTTTGAACTAATATTCCAAAGGCATTTTCAACAACTCTTCGTGCCTTACACAATCTAGTATTGTAATTTTCTTTACGAAGGTCGTACCTTGCCTGTTGATAAGGAATAGGCCTCATAAGGTATGGCTTCAGGGCAAATGCTTCATCTCCAATTAGAACGTACCGGCAAGGTTCATCTTGTCCTGGTAAAGGTTTATCATTTGGGATATTCATCAGACCAGCTTCAAATCTTTGCCCCATATTAGAGACGTCAAAAATTCCGCTATCGCTATTTTTACCAAAGCCTCCAATATCGACACAGATAAATCTATAATCTGGCCCAACAATGGCCATAAGTACTATTGAAAATTTATTATTTTATTTATTTATTATTATTTAACAGAAATGGTTAGATCCTGTTTTATTGGGGCATTTAATAGTAACGTGCTTCCCATCTATGGAACCAACGCAATTTGGAAATTGCCAAAACGTCTTCGAACCCTTTTGCGGATTGTTCCCAAATTTCCGTTGTAGGTTCGGGCAAATAAATATTTCCCATTCTTTCACAAATAGCTTGGCAAACTTCCGTAACAATTTGACTAACTGTTTCAAATCCAACTCTGAACATTACGTTAAATATTTAATTATAATACCTAGTAAATATTACAAAAAATGAAATAAATGTACTTAATAATAATAATAATATGCAAAGTGATAATTTGTTAATCCGAGCCTTCAGACACATCCAAGGACGGGGCGTCTGGTCTGAGACTCTCATCTTTGCAATAATAAAACAATTATCAGAAAAACAATTTAATTGCTTTGAGTTGTCGCACCTCTCATAATCTTCTACATCTCCCGCAGAATTCAAAAAATCTTGTTTCTGTTGACCATCGCGAAAATAGAGAGTTAGGAATGATCCTATACAAGGTAACGGCGTTTTAAATTTCACTGTAACGTTGTTTTCGTGTATCAATTTATAAATTCTGGGTTTGGCTATTATTGTTGAGCTGTCACCCAGGTGAATATCTTTCTCAACAACAGAAATTTTGACTATTTCAGGAATCGCAAATCGGTTTTTAACTGCACATTTGCGAGAAACTCTATTTTGTTAACTGATTTCATATTTCTTTTCATCAACAAAAACTGGAACTGACGTAGTTTTTGTATTTCCTCAATGGATACACCAAATTTTCTCTCCATCTTGAGTGACATCCTTTTGGTAATATCTTCTAATGAATGAAACTCAATTCCACCTTTTGAATTGACTTGACGGGATGAGCAAATTAAATCTGTGCTTGGTCTGATTCAACAGTAGCTCTGTCTTGGATTCAATCGTTACCGCATCGTTGGAAAACGTTTGACAGTAATCGCGTCCGATTTATTCAAGAATTAGTTCCCCAGTGCTCTTGGTTGTATATTCCCTCTCAGCTGTCTGGGCTTCTGGACTGTTCCCTTTGGTGGACGGAACCTTTTTTTTTAAATCTCCTGATCGAACCTTGGTTCCCTAGTTATTTTCCAATGCCTCTCCCCATGCGTTAGAAGAACGCGAAACTACTCTCACTGTCTTTGCTCCTTCCATTTCACTGAACCGGGACCACAGGATCAACTCCAATGGAACGTACCAAAATTGTACCTATAAGATTATCAACTCCTACAGATCCTCCTATAGATCTTGAACTAGCAACATGTAGTGAAGCGTCATATAGACCTTCATATTTAAAAACAATAGGATCCCCAATAGCTAGAACTTCAAAGGAAGGCGGTAAATTATCCAGCTCGAGGAAAAATTATGTTTCTCCTTCTGCTATATATCCTCTTCCAAAAGTAGAGAAAAATGATCAGAAGCAATGAAGACGTTCACAGAAATCTGAATTGATGACTGAATCTTCACTAGTTACAGTATAATATTTAGTTAAATTTTTAATCATAATACAAATACATAATACAAATTCTTACAAAAAATGAAATAAATTCAATAATAAGTAAAGTGATAACTTTGTTAATTCAAGCCTTCAGATTCATGCGAGGATGGGGGCGTCTTGTCTGAGCCCTGACTCTCATCACTGCAACAATAAAACAATTATCAGAAAAACAACTTAATTGTTTTGAGTTGTCGCACCTCTCATAGCCTTCTATCTCTCCCACAGAATTCACGAAATCTTTTTTCTGTTGACGATCACGAAAATAAATAATTATAAATGATCCTATCAACGGTAATGGCATTTTAAATGTCACTCTAACGTGGTTGTTTTCATTTATGAATTTATGAATTCTGGATTTTGTTATAATTATAGAGCTATCACCCAGATGAATGTTTTTATCGACCACAGAAATTGTGATTATTTCAGGAATAGCAACGTTTTCACCTTTTAATTGCACATTTGCAAGGAATTCCATTTTGTTAACTGATTTCGTGTGGCGTTTCATCAATAAAAATTGGAATTGATGTAGGTTTTTTATTTCTTCGATGGGCACGCCAAATTTTGTCTCCATCTTGAGCTAACCTAAATCAACAACAACTCACTGGATTATCACTTACATATTTTTTTGTTATATCAAGAAGTTGAAGTTATTGTCTGTTAAAATTCCTTTCGATGTAAGCCATTCAATTATTGTGCCCTTCCTCCTTGATGAATTATGTATTTTATCTGTTTTGAATAAGCGATAAGGAGCATTGTCCTTTACAATTACACATCCAGCAAGGCTTGGTAATATATTCTTCATCCATTCAGTAAAAATTTAACTGTTCATATCTTCATCATAGTCACCAGTCTTTTTTGATTCAAACAGTAGCAGTCCATAGTCAACAAAATCAATTTCACTACCAATGTGAAGCACAATCAAACGTTTTCCTTTTGCAGAAGGATTGTATAAACCAAGTGACGATCTACATACAAATGCTCGTTGAGCAGTAGTCACCATTGTATCTTTCCACACTTCTGACTTTGTATGACCGACATTCACCCACATCCTAATAATATATTTTTTGTCCCATTGTTCGAAATCTTCTAACGGAGGATAAAAAAATATAAATATTTTGAAATAACATTAAGTACACAAACCTAACATAAACGAACCAAAATGACATAAATAAAACTGACATTTCATAATTCTTCTAATTCTAGTGATATTTCATTTTATCCAACATGAAACTAATTCGCAGGAATGTTAACTTTAAATAAATTAATTGAAATTGTGTAACTGGCAATGTAGAAAGTGTTAGGAAAGAGTTTATACATGTATTTCGGCCTTATTGGGCCTCATCAGTATTCATAGATTACAATGGCCAGCTCGAAACCCGGACTTGAACTCCATAGAAAACCTCTGGGATTCATCGGGACAACGAGTTCGGTTCGGTAACCATTCAAGAATTCAGAGTAGCTCTTCTTGAAGAATGGGAAAAAATTATACAAGAAGAGGTCTCTAACTGTTTTCAAAGTTTACCACGTCGTATGGCAGAAGTCATTACAGCTTAGCACACATTTCTTTTTGTTAACGCAGTTCTGACACCTAGCCAATAAGCCAAATGAATTTCAGTTATTTTGTACACTTTTCTGTTTTTCTTATCAAAATAAATGTTCAGTTCGTTTTTTTTATTCCCCATTGTTACTTCGATAACAAATAAATAGGTAATATTTCATAATTTGTAAAAATAAACGAAAACAATTTTTTCCCATTATGATCACACAAATTAAGTTTGGTGTCCGGATTTTTTTGTTCACGAGTGTATTAAACAAATGTAACCATCAATTAAATCATTACAAGAAAATAAATAGAGCACGTAATAAAGCGCTTTTACTCTCAACAAGGAAGTAAATGAAGTCAGGAGTAATTACTGAAGCTTCGATAGGGCGGTTTGTTTGAATTCCCTCAATTGGATGTCTAGAGGTATCTAGAAATATAAATATCAGAAAAATGCAAAAATTCGGTGTATCTTGCTTAACTTCGATTGCACTTTAGACTTCTTTTAGTCTGGTTCTTAGTTTTTTCTTTAATTTAGACTTGAATTTACTTTGGTATCAATTAGAAGAAATCTATCAACTATCTTTCTTTAAATGTTTGAATTTGAAAACAAAATATTCGATTTTTACTTATTCTTAGATGCGTTTTATTAACATACGAGTTTTATTTGCAGACACACAATTATTAATTTTCAAAAATTCCTTCGTAGATGAACCAATATAATCCGTAGAGAGATTTTAGGCAATGGTTTTAAAAAGCATTCATTTTATTTATGCGTGATTGATGCAATTCCTTACACATTGATCAAATAAGTATGACATACACATTTCTTTGTTTTTTTTTTTATCTTTTAGATTCGTGTACTTTTAAATGAGAAAATGATAATCAATCAACTGCAAAATATTTTCTGTTTTCCTCGGGTTATTACTTCGTGTGATTAATTAAAATAATTGAATTATTTATAGTATACAATAATTTGTTGTATCTTTTAATAATTTCTGAAAAGGGTAGTTAGATGGCTGAGTGTCTTTGATTACATTATTTTCAAGAACGGTCTCGCAATTACCGCATTACGTTTAGGAAATCTTAAGACGCCCGTGTACACATTAGCGCAAAGAAATAAGGTTTCTTTATGTATCAAAGTTACCGTATTTCAAAGAACATCAGTACTCCGCTTTAAATACGGTATTCTAAATACGTATAAGAGTAAGGACATCTGAGTATATGGCTTCGGTTCGAACCCTCCGTTGCTAAGGAAACAAGGGATATCTCTCCCAGAGGTAAGGAGATTAATTGTAGCCGTTTCTCTTTACAATCGGATAAATGGGTTCGCGAGTTTTGGAAATAGAAACATTAACTATTCTAACGCCAGAAGTATAGGCCACCCTTCCTATCGAGCCGCTTTGAACCGCACCTATACATATTCATTCGTTCTTACAACACTTGGTTTTCATGAGCGCCATAAATTTTCTCGATCATTTCAGAGTTCATTATATTAAAGGAGCGATATATGTTATTAGCGGCATTTACATTTTCAACAGCAGCGCCTTGTTTCTTCGACGAACGTGTTTTAACATATACAAACAACCGTATGAGTTTCGTATCTTTATCCTTTTAGATAAATGAAAATGCCTTGCTCCTTGAACTAAATTAACTTTTTGGGCGTCTAGTGTTTTTGTTAAAGTCTACCAAGAAAGATTAAACTTTCTTTAATACATATAGGGTGACGTATCTACAGTTTTTACCTCTCTGAATGCTATTGAAATGAAATGTCATTTTCGCTGAAGATTTTCTTTCCTTTTGAAATAACTACGAGGTTCAAGCAGAATTTATTGAGAATAAAAAACATGGTTCATATTTTCTAGGATTTTATTTTAAATATGCTCGAAGTAATTCCCTTCAGCAATGTTACACTTGACTTTTCTTTCTCTCCACCGTTCAAAGGCTCCAAACCAATCATCTTTCAGAGTACCTTCAAAATAAGCGTGAACTGTGGCATCAATCTGTTCTTCTGACGAAAACCTTCTATCCCGCAAATTCCTTTTAAGCTCAAAAATAGCCAAAAGTCGCACGTTGCTAAATCAGGTGAATACAGAGGATCTTCTATTTCTTTTAAATTTTGACTTGCTTTATCGTAAGATCCTCAACAACGCGATTTGTTAAAACATGCCAGCAATGGGCGAATTAATTGCATTTGTGTGAGACATTGAACAGCGCCATCTATTGCAGTTTTTTATATATAATCTGTAGATCACGTGGAAGTTTTGGAATGATTTGTTTTGTCACCGTTTGCTTTAAATTATTTCTTTTTTTTTCAATTCATTAACTCCAAAATCGATTGTCTTTTGTTTTTCTTTATTATTTAAATTTGACTTCGTCTGCTCCATCATTGCTCTTTTAATTAAAAAAATTTTATTCCGTTCAAGTGTGTCGTAAAATCGATCGTCTTTTGTTTTTATTTTTTGTTTTAATATTGTTATATTTTTTTAAATTTTGCTCATTTGTTTCCTATATTTTGTTACATTTATTCTCAGTTTTTTTATTTATTTTTTAATTTTAATTTTTAATCTTGTGCATTGTGTTGTAACCTCGATTGTCTTTAGTTTTTATTATTATTTAAATTTTATTATTACGCTTTTTTTTTTAATTCTATTACTTATTTTGCTCTATCATCGCTCTTTTCATTAAAAAGATGTATTAATCTTATTAAATCGTGACATAAAATCGACCGTCTTTTGTTTTTTTTTTTTTTAAATATTATCCTTATATATTATTCAAAATTTTGTTCATTTGTTTTATCACCTTTCCTCTAATGTTTTTTTTTTGTTTAATTTATTAAACTACTGGATTGTGCTGTAAAATCGTTCGACTTTTGTTTTTATTATTTCTTTTTAATATTGTTATAAGCATATTTTTAAAAAATTTGTTCATTTGTTTTTTGTTTGTTTCGTATTAAAAAAAAAAGCTATTCTTTTGCTTCATCATCGTTCTTTTTATAAAAAAGAATCAAAAATCTATTAAATTTGTTGCAAAATCGATCGTCTTTTGTTTTTATCAGGCGGTTCAATATATGTATTTTCTTTCTAGGCTGGCCATGGAAAACAACGGCATGTCTTTGGTTATACCTACTTAAGTTATACGTAAATGTAGAATCGATTGTCTTTTGTTTTTATTTTTATTTCCAATGTCGTTAATATATTTATTTTTCTTTAATTCTGTTCAATTGTTTCGTCGCTTTTCCTTCAAAACAGTTTCCTTTAAAATTTATTAATCTACTGAATCCTGCTGTAACATCGATTGTATTTTGTTTTTTAAATTTCATTCATTTCAAAAATTCCGTTACATACTTCTTCTGCTTCATCGTTTTTTTAATTAAAGAAAAATATATGAATCTATTAGATTCGTTATAAAATCGATTATCTTTTGTTTTTATCAGGCGCTTAAATAAGTTTCCATTCTATGTAGGCTGGAAAAAGTCCCGTCTTTGATTATACGCGACGTATATTCAAATTGCATGCCCTGACTAGAGTGCTAATTTGATGAATCGCAATTTATTATTTGATTATTTTTTTGTTTCCTTTGTTTCGCCACCGTTCTTTACGATTAAAAAAAAATTATTATTAATCCACCGAATAAATTGCGCTGTAAAATCCGACCGTCATTTGTTTTCTTTAACCTGATGAAGCTTTTTCGGTTTTGTTTTGTTTTTTTTGTTTTGGTTTTTGTTTGAATCTAGTAACAGATTTTAAACTGTTCCAAAGAGATTTCTTGGTAACTCTCGAGGGTTTACTGCTAATAAATTAATCTTAAAGACTGAACAACTTCAGCAAATATATTGGAAACCAATATGTTTCGTTGCGATAAATCAGGTGAATACAGAGGATCTTCTATTTCTTTTAAATCTTTTCAATCACTAATTGGAAAGTTAAAGCTGCCGTATGGGATGATGCATTATCATGGTGCAGCATAATTCCCTTGTCTGGACTCTACTGAACACTTCAGGCAAACATTTTTCAGTGTACCATTTAGTTGCAACTGTCTTTTGTTCATCTAACTTAATTGCTTTTACTAGGCCCGTACTTCTGAAGAATACCGCATACATAACTTTTTTCATAGCTCGCCGCTTCTTAATCATTGTAGGAGTCTCGTCATCTCGTATGATTGTTCTAACAGCTGAGGATCCAATCTTGAGTTGATGCTCTATTACTGCATAAGTGGCTTTATTGTCCTCTTCAATTAATTTTTTGGCAGCAGCAATGTTTTTGTCGGTTAAAGCCGCAGGAGAACGCCCTGCTCCTTTTTGATGCTGAACAGAATTCCTTTCGCGTTCAAATTCCTTATACCATCGGTAAATTGTAGCCAAAAGGAAGGTGCTTGTTCCCTAAAAGCCGAATCTAAACTTTTTTTGCACTCATAAGCGCTTCAAAACCATAATAAATCATGATTCAAAAATGCTCTCTAGTTAATTCCATTTTTTACTTGTAATATCACTTTAAAAAATTAGTAACTTGGGTTCTAACGAACGTAACTTCAACAACTAAACTTCAAATGACAGATAAGAGTTGCTCTAAATAACAGTGTATGTTTTGTTTTTCACGGCCTACTGGATTTTTTATTGTCAATAAATTCAACTTTACCCTTGTATATGAAGGTGCGTACGTTGCACTCCATGTCATGTGAATTAGTTGATTTGAAACTATTGCTTTCCTATACAGGGTGCGCGTTTCAAATCGTACCCTTTAAAAGTTGTCTCTGTTACATGTAACAGTGATTATCAACTTTATTGCTGTAAAATTAATGTATTTCATTTTTATAAAGTTTGTTGAAGTTTACTTTGTACCGTTCTTCAGGGGATGTAACTTCTTATTCGTATGATCAGCTTGATTTCAGCAGCTTCCGGTTGAACAGTACATTTGATCCACTACGACGCGTCGCCTCGTTAAATCAAATCCAGGCGCCCCGACTTGTATTTGGCTGAAACTCATTTTACCGCCGCATATTATCTCGTTTCGACTTCCATAAATGTGAATGAACTTTCTGAACGAGTCAGGTAAGTACTAATCATTACTCGGTGTCATTATTTTCTTTTTTTTAATTTGCGACGTTTATTTATGGAAGATTTAAAGTTAGCACTTTGTAGCATTTCCAAGTGTAAATACCTGAGTATTTTCTTAAATTTTATCAAAGGTATTCCAAGTAAGTATTTGCAGAGACTCTTATCGTAGACAGTTATATGTAAAGCCAAATTTTGGAGCTTTCAATAATTAAGCTATAATTAAAAGCATAACATTTTTCACTTGAGTACAATTTTTTTTCGGCAACTTTACAAATATAACTTTTGCTATTATTCACTATTATCAAGTTTTTAGGGTAGAACGTCTTAAGTCAAGGTGCGTGGCGTGTATTCGGAGAAAATTCTAAATTTTCCTTACTTCCTGTTACCTACCGAAATTAAATACCTATTACAATTACTGTTATTTTTGGGGAAATTACTTGTGTGCATTTTTATCTTTTCTTATCTTTTGCATCCACTAATTGATTGTAGCAAAAATTTGTGAAAAAATATAAAACACGCAAATAATTTTGAAGGAAAATACATAAAATTCATACTAGGTCCGCGTATATAAAAAAATATTTCTGAAAAGATGTAGTGCAGTAGATGGTGAGTGGTGAGAGAGACGAGCAAAGTGTCGATTAAAAATGTACTTACCTACTTCTGAATCCTTAACGACAGGATATTATAGGCAGTGAACAGTTTAGGAAGTGAATTCAACCCGACATGTGCTACCAACTCGTGCTTGGTAGTTGAACTATGCGCCCAGTTCCATGCTCAGTTTACCTGCTTACAAACTTACGTTATTTTATTCAACGTTTTTGTTCCTATTTTTATAATTCACTTAAATATATACGATCAAATTCACACGTCCACGTGCACCCCAATCAAGTTTACGATTTATGACTGCGTTCTTTTTTAGTTCTTTTATAAAAATTAAGAAATTTTTATTTAAAATTATTAATATATCTATGCATAGTTGGTTGTCTATGTTTTTTGAGGTCAACAACGTTCCTATATCCGAAAAGGAAATAAAGGACGATTTATTTATTTAATTTAATACTAATGTATTTTATATAATTTAAGAGCTTAGCTTAAATCGTTATTCCTTAATTACACGCTGTTTAGATAATTTGTCTCGTAACAACAAAATGTTACAAGTTGGAACCCTTTTTAACAATCATAATGCTGGGTGTTTCCGACCATCGATCCCACTCTTGCTTCTCGGAAATGCGATGTAATCGAAAGTTGCCAAAGGAATTTTAAAACATGAAGTGATCTGAAGAACTTGTTGACACTATATCTTGCAATGGCAACCGGAACGATACTGAAATTGAAAGTAGGAACATAAATCGAATTGGCTGTCACCAATTAAAACATTAAAAAATTATAACATGTGTACAAGAAGTTTTCCCAGCCAGTATGTTGCTCTCATTTTTTTTGCATGTTCACGTATGTTCTTTACTTGATCAGTAAACGCCAAATTGACATTTAACCTTGACATAACATCAACAGAAAATCATAATCAATAATTACGATTTATTACGTATTTGAAACCAAACAAACTAAAACATAGAAAATAACGAGCGTGAATTTACAACAGTTGTTGAAAATTGCCTCCGTCTTCTTTGAAGCGTTTTCTAACTCTTCTGCGACATCCGTTAATAACATTTTGCAAAATGTCAGGAGAATTGTTTATTTTATCATACTTTTCGATGATTCTTTTGGTAAGTTCCTGTAAATGGGCGTTTTAAAAATGGAATTTTTCAAGTAGGGCCAAACAAAGAATTCGCAAGTTAGATCGCAAGATCGCGGAGGTCATATGTTTACCATATTTCTGCTAATTATCTGTTCTCCAAAAAGCTCTTGAAGGAAATTTAAAGTAAACTAGTCAACAAAGAATAAGTCGACAAAGATAAAAAAAAGAAAACCGAATCACGAAGAATAAGCTGAAAACAATTTAAAAAGAAGAAACAAAGAGAAAATCCAAAACAGTCAAAAAGAAAACAATATCAGCTGAACAGAAAACAAACGAAGATCGACGGTTTCACCCAGCAGAGAGCGACTCGAAATCAAAGGAAAATTGAAAATACAAAAAATAATTCAGAAAAAATAAACAAATGAAGACGAGTGTGAAGAATAAGTTGAAAATCTAAATCACGAAGAATAAGTTGAAAATCCATTCAAAAAAAAAAAAACAAACAAAAGGTATCTCAAAACAAAAGAAGGTCGACGATTTTCATCCAATATTGAGTGAACCAAAATTAAAAAAATCTAATAAAACAAACAAAAGAAACTAGTCAACAAAAGTAAGTCGACAAAGATAAACAAAAGAAAATTGAATCACGAAGAATAAGCTGAAAATCAATTTAAAAAGAAGGAACTAAGAAAAAACTCAAAACAGTCAAAAAGAAAACAAAATCAGCTGAACAGAAAACAAACGTAGATCGACGGTTTCACCCAGCAGAGAGCGGCTCAAAATCAAAGGAAAATTGAAAATACAAAAAATAATTCAGAAAAAATAAACAAATGAAGACGAGTGTGAAGAATAAGTAGAAAATCTACATCACGAAAAATAAGTTGAAAATCTATTCAAAAAGAAGACACAAAAGGTATCTCAAAACAAAAGAAGGTCGACGATTTTCATCCAATATTGAGTGAACGAAAATTTCAAAATCTAATAAAAAAACAAAAGAAACTAGTCAACAAAAATAAGTCGACAAAGATAAACAAAATAAAACTGAATCACGAAGAATAAGTTGAAAATCAATTTAAAAAGAAGAAACAAAGAGAAAACCCAAAACAGTCGTGAAGAAAACAAAATCAACTGAACAGAAAACAAACGAAGATTGACGGTTTCACCCAGCAGAGAGCGACTCAAAATCAAAGGAAAATTGAAAATACAAAAAATAATTCAGAAAAGATAAAAAAATGAAGACGAGTGTGAAGAATAAGATGAAAATCTAAATCACGAAGAATAAGTTGAAAATCCATTCAAAAAAAAAAAAACAAAAGGTATCTCAAAACAAAAGAAGGTCAACGATTTTCATCCAATATAGAGTAAACCAAAAATTAAAAATGTAATAAAAAAAAACACAAAAAGCAAAAAACAAGTCGACAAAGATAAACAATTGGAAATTGAATCATGAAGAATAAGCTGAAAATCAATTTAAAAAGAAGAAATACAAAATATCTCATGAAAGGAAATATATAAATTCAGCTGAACAGAAAACAAAAGAAGGTCGACGATTTTCATCCCATATTGAGTGATCGAAAATTAAAAAATCTACTAAAAAACAAAAGAACTAGTCAACGAAAAATAAGTCAATGAAGATAAACAATAGAAAACTGAATCAGGAAGAATAAGCTGAAAATCAATTTAAAAAGAAGAAACAAAGAAAAAACCCAAAACAGTCGTAAAGAGACCAAAACAACTGAACAGAAAACAAACGAAGACCAACGATTTTCATCCAGCAGAGAGCGACTCAAAATAAAAAGATAAATAAAAGAAAACCGAGTAGGAAGAATTAGATGAAAATCAATTTAAAAAGAAGAAACAAAGAAAAAACCCAAAACAGTCGTAAAGAGACCAAATCAACTGAACAGAAAACAAACGAAAATCGTCGATTTTCACCCAGCAGAGAGCGATTCAAAATCAGAAGCTAAATGAAAGAAAACTGAGTAGGAAGAATTAGATGAAAATCAATTTAAGAAGAAGAAACAAAAGAAACTCATAATTTGTCTCACATTTTCAACTACCTCATGAGTTCTTACTTTAGGCCTACCTGATACCTGTTTTCTAGCCACACTGCCACTTTCTCTGAATAATCCTACAGAGTACTGTCGTTGATTAACAAATTTGTGGTACAGAAATACAGTTTCTGGAAATTTTTCCCGAAATTCTGCGGTTACAATCAGAAATAGAATAGGTCCATTCGCCAATGAATGTTTGGGCATTTCGAAAGTAGGAATCAACCATAAATTACTTTTCTTCCAGTGTGAAAACCATTGTGAAATCAAATCAATAAAACAATTTTTTTTAAGTAATGTTTGTTTACTTGTCTGTTTAGGGTACGAATTAAGTGAGGAACATACGTCAACATGCGAGAAAATGAGAGCAACACACTAGACGGGAAAACTTTACCTATACAATTTAAATTCAAAAACAAGTGTCTATTATTTAAGCACCTTTCAGCATGTCTAAAAATTAAGTTATGCGAAAATACTAAAACAAAGAGCCCTTTAAACATGATAATAACATCTCTGAATTCCTTAGCTAACCTTTTATTATATTTTTTTTCTGTAGTTTTTAGTAATGTTATATTTTGGGAAAAATTTACATATGCTTGAGATATTTCGATAAGGTTTTTATTATTACTATTATTATTAAGGTTTTTATTATTATTACGATATTACTCATTCTGTTAGATTTTAATTTATTTTATTTAATTCGGCTTTTTATACACCTGCACAGAGAGCCCTTTTTTGATGGTTTGTTAAATCTGATTGGTTCTGCAAGAAAAAAGAAGAGTAGCTTGCGAGTCGCGGTTAACAAACAGGTCAAAACTTCAAAGAACATTTTTTTCGCAAGTATTGTACAATAATTTGCTAAGTAATAAAAGATATTTATAAATTAAGTCAATTTTTATGTTTTTAATAACTTTTTATGTTTTAATAACATTTTTAGAAATGTTATGAACACACAAATAAAACGCGCCCATTAGTATAAAAAAAATATTCTTTGTTGCACAGTGAATTCGTTAATTCATAAGTAGGAGAAAAGTTACATTCAATAGTCCATCTGCATTGGTGAAAGCCATCATCACATTTAATCCAAAAAAGTTAAAATGTTATCCTAAAGTTCACACTTCTTTCTGTTTCATTTACACTTGAAGAACAAAAAAATGTGAAAAGCATAAAAAATTCTCTACGGTTTCTGGCAAATTTCGCTCTTTTATGAAACTTCGACGTTCATTTGTTTGCGTTTCGGCACGATTTAAGTGTGAACGGAACTTTAACCATCGACGTTGTCCAATATTTTTTAATTAATTACATTCTCAGACTTCCCTGGAAGAAATCGCGAGAATTTCCTTGAGTCTTTCTTCCTTTCAAGCTTAAAGACTTCCATCCTCAATTGTCTTCTATTCGAAATGTTGCAAGTTTGAACAGAACTTTAGTGCCATCGACGTTTTCCAAAAATTTTTAACTAATTAGGTTTTTCTGACTTCTCTAGAAGAAGTCCCGGGAATTTTCTTGATTGTCTTTCTTATGAGAGACTTCGACGTTCATTTGTTTTCGTTTTGGTATGTTTTAAGTGTGAACGGAACTATACGTCAATGTTTTCCAATATTTTTTAATTAAATACATTCTCTAGAAGATATCGCGAGCATTTTCTTGAGTCTTTCTTTCTTTCAACCCTAAAGACTTCAATGCTCCGTCGTTTTCGATTTGAAACTCTACGAGCGTCAAGTGTGAACGGAACTTTAATTACCGCCGTCTTCCAATATTTATAATAATTACGTCTTCAGAGTTCCTTGGCGAGGGTTCTCAAGAGTGTTTCGAGCATTCTTTGAGACTTCTTGGAAGACACGAGTTTCTTGCGTTTTTCTTCTTTCAAGCTTTCTTTGAGGCTTCGACTCGTTTGTTTTCGAACCGGAATGCTTCAAGTGTGAACGGAACTTTGGATCAATCCGGAAATGTTATTTAATGATTTTAAAGGCTAAGAGTCTTGAGGCAGAACGAAGAGACACAAACAAACGACGAAGTGATGCAGTAAATGGAAACTGTTTGGTTTGTTAATTATTATAATTTCGTTTTGTGTGCGACGTTTAGTGAGAAACAAATTCTATTATTAGAAGAAATCGCGAGAATTCTACTGAGTCTTTCTTCTTTTCAAGCTCAAAGACTTCTATGCTCAATTGTTTTCGATTCGAAACGTTACACGTGCGAACGGAACTTTGGTGTCATCGACGTTTTTCAACATTTCTTTAAAACTAATTACGTTTTCTGTCTTCTCTAGAAGAAATCGTGTAAGTTTTCTTGATTGTCTCTTCGATGTTCGTTTGTTTTCGTTTCGGCACGTTTTAAGTGTGAACGGAACTTTATACATCGACGTCTTCCAATATTACGTTCCGGATTTCTTTGGAGGAAATTCTTCGAGACTTCTTGGGAACCTCGAGTCTCTTGCGTTTTTCATCTTTGAAGCTTTCTTTGAGAGTTCGACTCATTTGTTTTTGAACTGGCACGCTTCAGTGTGAACAGAACTTTAGGTCATCGTTGTGATCCGGAAATGTTATTTAAGAATTTCGAATGCGAGGCTTAAAGTTTTGAAGCAAAATGAAACCTAAATTAAAACGAATGATGAAGTGATTGGAAACGTTCAATTGTTTCCGTATCGTTTAAATAGTTTTCGTCTATTAGTAAATTCTGAGTGTGAGGGAAGGAATTGATTGACGTTCTCGTTTCAAGTTATGACCAGTATATGCCTACCAACTACGATGAAAGCTTGCTTTAGAATAGAACCGTCATTTTATTTGCGCACAAAATATAATCTAGCTACAAAAAGTGGGTAAAAAATAGTGATATAATTACAAAGGACACCATAGATGATACAAGCTTTATTTACCGGGAAATATTGGAAGGACCTTATGAACATCTTTATTCTACTTCCTCCACGTAAACTTAATATTCTAGTGCAATAACGAATTCAATTATTTCCACACAAAGGCACGAGGGATAAAATATGTAATATTAAAAAAGTGCAATCCTCTTTGGACTCGTTATTATAAGTTAGGATAAAAGTGACCACCCAAACATTAAAGATTCTTTCATTTTCTGGATATTACCAACTCCTTTAAGGATAGAAATGCTTTACACTTTTTGGATAATACTAATTCCTTTAGGGATACTAGCTCAGAAGTTAAGTCTCTCTCTTTTCTTGGATAATACTAACTCATTGGAAGATAGAAATAACTATCACAGGGATTAAAATGTCACTTTTGGAGGCAACATAAAGTTAAATCTCCCAACTCCGTTTATTTTAACACCAGGATCGAATGGACGCGAGGTAACACTAAAAAGTGTTAGAATTATGTATAAAATACAATAATTTGAGTAATGATTTCGATATGCAAAATTGACGGTCAAAACAATATGAATTAAAAATGAAGAAAAACATTTATCATCCTTAACAAGAAAAATTCACCTTGTATTTTGCGAAAGCCGTCCTTAATAACGATATTGATAGTTATATATACTTCGAAATTACGTAACGTGATCCTAATACCGTGATAGAACGAAGCTCAATTTATTACTATTCCTAGATAAATTGCTCGAGAGTTACTGTAACATGATTATTGCGAGAACTTGCTTTTAATTTTATCCTTATCTGTGCGAAAGTGTGTCCAGTTTCGCATGTCAGAAACGCTTTGTGAAATCTTTTCAACGACTGCGTAACACATTGATTGAAACGGTACAATTAAACCCGACAGTTGAAGCTTTTAAGAGATCGGTGTCGGGCCGCACACCTTTTAAAACTGCTACACACGCGAAAACTTCCTCGCAGAAATACTCTAAAGTCATAGATAGTTAGGTGATTTTCAATAAAAGAAAAACACTCCTTCGGAATATTCAACTAGTTTGTCTTAAAAACAGTAGTGAACTACATATCTCTTTCCTGTTTTAGAGTTTGACTGACGATGAAATTTTTTGGTTCGTCAAGTATGTCTATAAACATGCGTGCGCGTGTGTTGAGAGTTACAAGTACATTATAAATTACCGACGAATGCTTTAAATGGAAATATTAAAATGTGTCGATGTTTTTTTTTTCTTGGTAGAGTTTGTGTAACTAAGCTGGAAGAAATTACAGGGTGACATTGATTTAAAGCTGATCCGTGTCATCGGTGCTTGGTACAAGTGACCGTGGAGTCCACACGCGACTAGCCAGGGGCCACGTGATCGTCGGTGGTTGACGCCGCATCATCACCACCACCACCCTTGGCATCCCCAAGGTACCACCAGGCACCGTACGATTTCAGAAGACCCTGCGAGCACGCGAATGGCCAGAGGTCACACTTACATCGATCAAACCTTCAGCCATAAAGTCATTAGATTATGTGCAGGCATCATATAAAAGTTTCTAGGTTAATTGCATTGCTACATGACAAAATGCCACATGATTATATTCATAAACACGGCAGTCCGTGCATTTATTCCAGCTAAATTATGGTTATTGCTTTCACCTTAAATGCGCTTCTTCTATTTGACACAGATGTAGCAAACATTTTTTTTAGAAATTTTTAAATTAGCCATATAACTTCAACAAATAAAAATGTAGAATTCTATATTTATTGCGAAAGTAACACAATAATTACTTCTTAACGTCCTTCATTCGTTTCTAGCTTGTTTGGTTGCTTTGAGAAAAATGCTCTTCAGATTGTTTTAATTAAGTTTTCAGTAAGAATTCAGATCTTAAAAACTTAAATGGTAGAGAATGTATACATAGTTGTGTACGAAATAAATGCCGTCATAAAAGTGGTTTATTGTTTTATGATTGTTATGGCGCAGTGTCGGGCGTAAACTTGACCTTTAAACGGAATTGAGGTGATCAGTTGAAAAACGAACTCCAAAATATGCAAATCACCTCAAGTAA
The DNA here is from genome assembly GCA_039766575.1 of Serrognathus titanus. NCBI lineage: Eukaryota > Metazoa > Arthropoda > Insecta > Coleoptera > Lucanidae > Serrognathus > Serrognathus titanus. The sequence continues at coordinate 8,872,053 of CM077912.1, forward strand.
ATTAATCCATACAAATTACATAAAATAAGGATAACGCCTACGCTTTGAATACCTGCTTTGACTGGTAAACAAATAAATCACTACAACAACACGAAAACAATTCAAATCTCCATGTTAAAATTCCTAGTATTTTTCTTAATTTTAATTTAAATTGAATCGTAAATAAAGTTTAGTCCCACAAGCAATGCGTCCGTCATAAACATTTCGAGATTTCTTTATGGCCCAATATACACGTTATCCTTCCCTTGTATTTTAATCAGTCGGTTTTCTTTATGTCGTTTATTCGGTTTCTCGCTGAAGAATGATGATAGACTTTGCTAATAACAAAGAAATGGCGATGACAACCAGAATTTAAAACATTCGTAACGTATTTGGTTTCTTATTATTATAATTTCGGTTTGTGTGTGTCGTTCAATGAGAAACAAATTCTATTATTATAAAAGACGATTTTTTAACACGAATTTGTACAAAGTCTAACAAAATTTGATCTGTACGTTCGGTTTGTTATTTTTTAAAACGGAGGAATTACCTGTCGTAAATTATTGTTCACTTTGTTGTAAGCATTTCACTTTTGTACACCTTTGAAAATGAAATTGAAGTTAGTCTCATAGCAGTTGATGTAGTAGTACGACGCATTCATCATCAGCTGTGTGACTATGTGTTATTAATTCACGGTCAAGTTTCACGATTGATTCTCTGCGTGACACCGCCATTATCGTTAGTTATGCGCTTTTAAAGGTGCAAACTTTTGGTTCTCGTCTTATTCTGGGAAGTCTCTTCTTTCGTCAATAATTTTTTGTCGGTCAATTCAAGAATCACCTGTACATTTGACTTTCTATTCCTAGCTTTAAGCATAATTGCTCTTACATCTCTACAAGACGTGCAGTGCCAATATACAGGGTGGTTCGTCAGTAGACTGCCAAATAATAATCCGTACAGGAACAGAAATTACAGATTACAGTTAAACTGATAAAAAAATATTGCGTTCTTTAGTACTTGAAAAATAATTAATTAAAAATTTTACCATACTTCACCGGTTAAGAACCAACAGCTAAAGAAATGACGATAAATGCAGTCATAAATGTTTTATCGTTTTATGGCTGCTGCGGCGAGAAATCGGGCGAATAAATTATTTAGAATTTTTTAATAATGATGTTGAGCTACTAATAGATGATGTGTCCTTAGCTGTACGACGCGATATGTTTTACATTAGAAATTAAAAGCTTGGGCATTATTCTTGATCAAGAATTGAGATTTAGGTCGTATGTTAATAAATCAATTCAGCGTTCTTACGGAGTTTTACGCTACCTCTATACACACAAACATTATTTAAATTTGAAAACAAAAACTACCCTGTGTGATTCTTTAATTTCATCAATTTTCAACTACTGCGATGTCGTCTATGGCCCATGTATTGATCAGGCCACTGAAGTACGAATACAAAAAATTCAAAATTCGTGTACACGTTTTATTACAGGTTTGCGCAGATATGATCACATATCCCCTAGTATGTATTCCTTAAATTGGTTAAATATGAATAACCGGAGGAAATATCATCTGGCATGTATGATACACAAAATCATGACTACGGGAATTCCTTCATACTTATTTGAATTTTTTTAATTCCTAGATCATTCATTCATAATTGCGATTTGCGGAAGATTTCCAATCTAACTGTTCCTCAACACACAACCTCTACGTTTACTAGATCATTTGCATATGTTGCACCTTCTCTTTACAATACAATTGCACACAATCTAAAAGCCATGCCTCTGATACTTTTTAAAAATAAATTAAAATCATTACTTTTTACGGAGCAGGGATGTTATTGCTGATAGAAAAAAAATTTTGTATGATATGTTATAGATATCTAAGTATACAATAATATGTATGTACATGCGTTATGTGCATCATGGCACATATCATAGTTTAATGAATGTTAAATATCACTTGAATTAAAACTTGTGGTTGAGCGGACCTCTTAGCGAACCTCGCCACATTATCTATTAATTTCAAAATGTTTTGAATTATCTTTTTCTTTAATATAGACATTTATTATTATTATTATACGTGCTGTATACACGATGCAGCTCGTGTTGTGAGAGAGTGGTTAAACACTAATTACAATAATAGGTGAATTGGATACTGTGGTCCAGTGGCCCCCGCGGTCCCCAGACTTAAATCTCTATAATTTTTTTGTGGGGGTGGATGAAACAGCTTGTCTATTCTACCTCAGTGCATACTGTACAGGAGTTGCATGAACGCATCGAACATATTGCTGAAGTGATACGAAACGACAACCACAATTTAAAGCATAAAACACTCAGCATTGCGAGCGTAATGTTTACGAAATTGTTAGTCTTTTGTTGAAACTGATTTTAGTCGAATCTGATTTAAATGTCCCAGCGGAATGACGTTTGCAGATCATCGTCTTCGTGCTAATAAATAAATAAATGCTCGGATGAATTTAAACGTTTGAGGCGAGTCATTACAGCGGCGTTCCCTCTATTAAATAAGTTTTACGGTTAAATTTTATAGTTCTATTATTCTGGGTAATAAACGCAATAAAACATACGAAAACATCATAAAACTTATGATTGCGACGAACTCCATACACATTGGCGTAACATGGGGTCATTTTTAATTAATTATAAATTTTCACAAATTATCTTTTTAACATTTTCTCATAACCTATGATTTAATTCCTTTCACACGTTTTTTTGGCGATTTATTCAAGAATCACCTATACGTAGGCGTAGGTGAAACAAAACGTACTATCAGGATGAAAAGAATGAGTTGTGGGAAATCAAAATCGAAATGTTAAAAATAACACGAGCTCGAAACTTTCGATTCTAAAATAGTTTCTTCCGTAATAAATGACGTGTCCATGCGAAACGTTTTATTGCCGTTTCGAAAAAAAAAACCTTTAACAGCACATCCCTTCACTTTATCATCCTCAGATGAAAAACTATCACGCAATACTTTCCCTTAGTCATGGTCACATTTTTAAGCGCCCTGTTTGATCTATAAATTCCAAACTTATTTTCACATAAGCGCTGCGTTCGCACTGCGAGGGTTGAACTCCACCTATGGAGCCATATCATTGGATTTATTTAGTCTGAAGATATATTTAGTGGCACCGAAAGCTGTGACCATCCAGCAAAAAGTGTTTACGTTGGACCAGTGCAAAGCGAGGGTGATAATAAAAATAGCGGCTTCGACGAGGCAGGAGGCGATCATAGGGGTGGTGGTAGCACAAAATTATAGAAAAGGAACGTGACCTTACCTGACCTCCGGAAGCCAAAGATAGAAATCGTTTTAATTTAATTTTTTCCCTGAATTCTATTATAAGTCAAATAAATTGACTCTTCTTACACGCAGTTATATGCCTAGGAATTTAAAATCTGCACCAAAGTTTATAAATTCTGAAAGAAAGAAATTCTGCATTTTCTTGCAAGACGTAAGTAATTTTGTTCTACAAAAACATTTAAATTAATTTAATTAAAGGCAGTACGCATTTTAAAAAGTTAATATTTTAGATAAATTCTAATTCGTTATTGTATCGTTGGCGATAAAATTTAGAATTTGTCTTAACACTGTAATAAATAATCAAACACTTGGATGCATAAAATGTCGAGCGACTGGAAAATAATTTAATCACAAAACGCGTTCGTAGTTTAAGTTATATTGGCTGACCTAAGTTCTGACGTAATGTCTGGGCGTTTTGGGGACATTTATCAGATTTAAGAATCAGACAGGGCAAGGGTCAGACCTTTGAGACCCTTGTCCTTTCTTATTTTCACGTTTTAGATCTTTTATCAACTTCTGCTTTGTTAAATCTCGCCCTCGCATTCATTCCAGAAATATAATTAAAGTACAGAATAAGACGAGATTGTCGCTGATATGATTGCGCTGTTTACTGCACGAGATTATGTTCTACAACATAGCAAATGAGCATTTTTAAATTTACTTAAAAACTGCAAAGTAATAAATGAATTAACTAATTTATTTGCAATTCATTCGTTCTATTATACTTGATGCGTCTCGCTGTTGTTTCGTTTCGATTATAGAACCGAATACAAAACTTTACGATAGATAGATAGATAGAAGCATGTCCGGTCTCAAAAACCACCTGTCTCTATATATCGGGAAAGTTAAAATGCACAGGTTTGCAGCGTATACAATTCTTTTTATAATTCACCCTTAAATTCGCCTGGCTCGCCGCTATTGCGCCTTAAAATAAGGGCGACATTGGTTGGGCGTAAAAGAATTTGACCATGGACATTAATTTTATACCCTCATCAAAGTGAAATAATGTCCTAAATTTTTGCCGCTTGCAACCTGTCCAATCCACCCCCTTGGTCAGCAGCAGGTTCTTAATTTTAGTGCTCCGTTCGCTCTTTCCTCAGGGATGCACCAAATTTCAGGGTAGCAAAGTGTTAAACGAAGTTGTTTCTTAGGGGGTATATAATTTATGATTTTTTCGTCGTGTAAAATTCAACCCTTTTAAAATAATGATATTTATTTTATACATCGAACAACACGCTATCTATGACTGAAATAAGATTTTTTTTTTCAAATAAATTTAACTGTACCTTCAATTTTTTAATTTTTTATATGCCAACGTACTCTTCGTATACAATAGCACACATTCCATTTCGGTGTGTTAGAGCAATTCAGGTCATCCGTTGAACATCTATTGTCCACCCACCCTTTCCATTTAATGTCAGTTTGAAATTACATCGTCCAAATCGTAATTTATACGGAGGTCTAAGTTTAACTTTACTAAAATTTGATTGTGGTAAAGCGTCGTCACAAAGGACTTTGCTGGACGAAGGTTTTTCAAAGGACATCTTTAATGCCGAGATTATATCTCACTTCTTGCAGATTCCCTATATAAAAGAACTCTCGTTTAATTCAATACCGCCGTCTCAACTTTAAAATGGTGCAAAAGCTGCATTGAATCTAAAGAACGGCGTTTTTTTTTATATGTTTTTAATAACCGAGAAAACGTTACGTAATAAGTGAAATATAAACGTTCGCGGCGATGGCGAAATTAAAATTTATTTAAGTATAAATTCTGACACACATATTTAAGTCTTAACAATAGAATTAATTGCATGGCAGGAAGCTTCTAATCCTGCGGTCATGATAGCGCAAAATTCGCACAGCTGGGTACACACTGACCTCCTGCATTCTTATGAATTTTACTTAAACTCGACATGGTCGTTGACGTTTGAATACAACCAACAAAGCGTCTTACTGTCTATTCAACGGAATTTTTTACGGAGCTTTTTTCTGTATTGAAAAATAAAATCGTTTAGCAACATTCAAACGTACGTACTTCAATTCGTGTTTACTGATATGCCAAGTGTTATTCTTAACTGTGATGTAATTCACCGAGCAGATAGTTAACAAAAATAACGCGGCCGTAAAGAAGGAAAGTCGAAAGAGTTTCATGCAACGTACCAGCGCTTAATCCCCTTGCACTTAAGTGTTGTGAGCAAAATCATAGAAATGACAAATGCCTGCTAATACCCGGATTTAGAGCAGACCACCCTGTAGCTGAAAGAACGGACAAAAAAGAAACATGTAAACCACAGGCCATAATTGACCGACATTAAGAAGAGATTAACTCGACCCACCACCTTCTAATGCTTTTTTCTATTGTACGCCTTGCATGTGCCTTACATAATATTTGTTGAGAGTATTTACAAAATAGGCTCGTGAGTTGGAATAAATAAAATTTTGCGTTCCGAAATCTGTGCAAGCAACATTTTTCACTATTAGATTGAAAATAGTATTCATTTTTTATTTATAATCACAACAGTTGGATGTAAGTAATCTATGTTCACTTCATCCTACAGACAAGGGGATAAATCCATATAGGCTCAATTCTTAAATATTATAATGCAGTATTCAATCAGCGTAACTGTTCATCTCTCGTTACGTTGCACGTACAGAATACGGCGAACATAAGTACGTAGTTATGCAAACTATGGCAACTTCTGAGGTATACCGACCAATATTTTATAATAAAGTAAATACGCTGCCCGTTCCTGAGTGAGGTCAGCATCAAAAAGCATCTTTTCAGTTGTCAATCACCTTTTATGCTTGTACCTTTACCACCGGACCGCAACGTACATCTCTTCTACATGATCTTTGTCCGCCTGACCATTATTTAACCTCTTTATACCCACACATGCCTGCGTGTTGTGGTAATAATTCTTTTAGCAAGGTTTAGTTATCGAATTAAATATGATTTAAACTATTAAAATATTTACAATATACACATATAAAAATCTTTTTCAATTCCTACTCATTGGTCCATCCGTCTCTGGCGTTAAAAATAATCGGAGTTAGAACGTTTAACTTTAAAAAGTGTAAATGTTGTCTTCAAAGGTGGCATTTCGATCCTTGGGTAGTTGTTTCTAGCTTCAAGGAGTCAATATTATCCAAGAAAAGAGTGAGATACTTAACTTCTGAGGCAGTAGTTCGTATTTCTAAAGGAATTAGTATTATCCAGAAAATGCCAAGCATTTCTATCTTCAGAGGAGTTAATGTTATCCAGAAAATGATAGAATCTTCTGTTTAGGCAGTCACTTGTATCTCATCTTATATTTTAACTACTCCAAAGAGAGGGATGCACATTCTTTAATATTGTATCTTTTATCTATAGTTCTTTTGTGTAACTGATCTCCTATTTATTGAATCAACGAATTATGGACTCCTGTTAAACAGGAGTTGAACTTATCCTTGTTGGAGTAAAATTATTTCACTTTTTTTAAACATTTATTTTTAGACGCATTTTAATCGGAAAAAAGTTAACAATAACACTAAATTTATTAAATTATTGTAAAACGGACACTAAAATTGGCTAACGCTCTACGTTTCACTATTATTTGATAGCTTCGTCAGGAGTGAAAGTGAATAAACAAAGCTGTCGGACAAGAATCTACTTTAATCACTAAATTTATTCATCATTACAATGTTTCAGTTTCCACACTGTAATACCGACTAGGAGGATAACAATTTATGGCAAATATTTTGATGTGTTTTGTTCATAGGAGTAGCTCTTTGGGAATTTTCTTTTCCTTTGGTAAAAGGAAGCAGCATAATAACAATAACGTAAACCTTTGGAAATAATAGTAAAATTCTCTGCATTTTCTTACTGAGGAGTTAGATTACACAAAAATGTTTTGAGAAATAGTTCAAGTATACGCTTTATATTTTGAAAATATCATTTCCATCAAAAAGAAAAACGATTTTGTAACCGTTGCTGTGCGATATGTTCCTCCTCTTTCTGTATCGCTATGTAACTTTCGTTTGCTTTTTAAAAGCATATTTTAGTACAGTTTTGGTGTTTTACCAGATATTCTTGAATACTTTAGATATTACAAGACATTTGTCACCGACAAAACATGGTTTCATAAAGCAGGTAAGATAAGTTCACAGAATATGTATGCGTATTTGAAGCAATGTAAATCCTCATATCAATTCGTTTGTAGAAACATCAACTTTCAAGGTACGATCAAAAGTACAAAGAAGGGGTGAACCGACGATTGAATTGCGTTGGAAAAGGATTCTGATTTCACCTGCCATCGCTGGAGGATCTCTTGCTTTAGTGCAGTTATTAGCTTTTCACACCAGAGAAAAATTTGTGATGGTGGAGAGGAAGTCATTAGATGAGCGTTTCCGCCAGGATGCACGAGTGACCAGGGATCCAGGTGAAGAAACACTGCTCTGTGGAGGATTTGTAATACCAGTAGGTCATCCGAAAAATGGTTGGAAATACTTTGCAGGGCATTGACTGAACCATTGCATGTGCGTAGGTTTTCGTCATTATCGTCAGTAGTATAAGAGGCGGGTCCTAGCAGACCTCTCTCGCTTGCTTGGGATTTCTGTTCCCCTGTTACCGTTCACAATTCAATTCGCCCGTTTAAACAGGTAAGCATTTTTTTACCTCGGCCACGAGTAGCCCAGGGTAGCCCAGGGGAGCCCGCACACCTCTTCACCTGAACAAATTTCACCTCGCGTCTCTCTGCCCGCGCGCACCTTCTTGCAAAATTTCGTCATCGCAAGAAAAAGAGTCCTTCTAAGATCTCCTCCGGTAAAATTACGTCATTGTCGACAACTCTTCTTCGGCCACAAGAACCAAAGGAGTTACTTCGTCTGCACGAAAAATACAACACCCTCCATTACTAAAAATTCTTCTGCAACCTCTTCTGGACAAATTACGTCATTGTCGACAACTCTTCGGCTACAAGAACCAAAGGGGTTACTTCGTCTGCACGAAAAACCACACCCTAATTACTTCTTCAGCAACAAAAACAACCCCTAAACACGAGGATCACGCTCAACGGTGGACATGCCATCGAAGTGTCCCAGGACCCCACCTGTTATACTACTATCGTCATAGTGCGAAATATGGATTCAATACTATATACGAAAGCGCAATCCACTCCATCTTGTGTGTTAAATTTTTTGAATGTTTTAAATATTTTAAAACCTTTCGTGGGATAGTTCCTCTTTGAGGTCGCTGCAAACGATTAAGTCTGAAGACGAATTGGAGTTGGAGTTAGGAATGGTGAGGTTTGTTGGCTAAAAGTGAGAACTTTTTGGTACACAATTGTAAGTGTTGATCTGTCAAAATAACAAAAAACTCACAATTTGAAGCTACTTTCTCCATAAAGTAAGATTCAGTGGAAATCAAATGATTTAGTTCTATAGCGTACCAAGTCGATTTGACTAAAATCCCCAGATATTAAAGTACCGCAAATTAGCCTCCATTTTGTCGCTAAATTGGCGGCAAATTTAAAAACTGTTTATAAATGTTGCCATTTCATTAAAGATAACTCAGGAAGCTGAGGTAATTTACCGCAAATTTCTATCTTGACAGTCAAATGTTGTTTTCTCTCAACCAAATTAATCCATCTTTAGTTAAACTACAACTAAATTAATTTCCATGACCATGATCAGGGCTGTCGAATCTCACTTCTATTTGGGACGCATAACTTAGCACTTTGTTATATTACATCTGTTACTTTGACTTCGAATTTTAGTCCGCCATTTTGGCGCCGTTACACAGGCTTAATGAATGGCGCTACTTTTATTATCTAGGGACTTTAGATCTGAAAATATAAGAACTAAACACCAAATTTCTCTGTTCCTCACCCCCGTTGGTCTATAACTTGTATTGGTACAGTCCCGTCTTTGCGTTAATTGTAAACATACTCATACTTTCAGCCAAAATAACATGTTTCCTAGAAATCTTCCTAAAATTATGGTTTCATGTGAAAATAGTATAAAATGGTAAAATGTACCATACAGGTTTATACACTGTTCAACATTTGAACGGGTACTCTTATATAACATGCGGTAAAAGTAAACAATCCATCTTAGGCGTTTGGCATGACTTCCTACATGATCAGGGCTGTCGAATGCCTATCGAACGATAATTACGATTCAATTGTTGTTTGTTGTTATTATCTGTCAAAAGTGCAGTTACTGAGCTCGCGGACGCTTACGCTTTTATCAACTTTTAAGAGAGTTTTTGCGAATTTCTCGAGTAAGTTTTAATTCAGAGTGGTAGACTGCATTTTAGAGTGCCATTAAGGCGTTTAAGTATTGAAGAAATGAGCCAAGCTATGGGAATGCTTATGACTGGTGCATCACTAAGAACTGTTGCTGCCCATTTCAATGTGAGCCACAATGTGATCAGAAGAGTTCGAATGCGTTTTAATGATACTGGATCTGTCCTACATAGGCACGGCGGAGGGCTAAATCGCAGAACAACAGTCAGGGAAGACCGTTTTATTACGGTTCAGTGTCGAAGGAATAGATTTTCTACTGCAAGAACACTCCAAATTCAGTTATTGAATGCAACAGGTACTCAAGTATCCACTCAAACAGTAAGAAGAAGGCTCCATGCGGTAAATTTAAATTTAAAATGTTCATTGTTGACCAGAGTCCACAAAAGAAGAAGGCTAGAGTGGGCACACCAACATGCAAATTGGAATGTTGAAGATTGGGGTCGTTGTTTATTCAGTGACGAGACCAGAGTGCGTCTCCATAGCTCAGATGGAAGAGTGAGAGTTTGGAGAAACAGAGGAGAACGCTATATTGAAAACCACGTGACTTACCATCAAGTTTATGGAGGTGGTTCAATTACCGTTTAGGGAGGTATTTCCGCGACTCGTCGTACTGAATTGGTTATGCTTGGAAATGCTACAATGAATAGTGTCAGGTATCTCAATGAGGTATTACAACCTGAAGTGTTGCCATTTGCCAATGAAATAGGCGATGGTTTCGTGTTTGTTGATGATAACGCGCGTCCTCATAGAACAAGGCAAACAATGGATTTTTTTAAGAGAACAATATTACGCATATGGATTGGCTAGCGAACTCTCCAGATTTTAATCCTGTATGGGATTACCTGAAAAGATTGATAAGGTCACGAGAAGTGGATCCAAACAATCACCATCAGCTCCGAACTGCCGTTTTGGAAGAATGGCCAAATATTCCTCAGCATTACATTCGGGATTTGATTTCCAACATGCCAAGACGTTGCCAAGAGGTCATAAGAGCTAGAGGAGGTCCCACGCATTATTAATCTTTAAGTGTTTGGTTATCATTTCTTTCCAGAGCAAACTTTTCTGTAATACTAAAATGAAGATTTTGTTATTTTTCTATTAAAACATTTGAAATTCGTTATGTAAGTTTTATTCTTTTAATTCTTCGCCCTAAAAGTGTTTCCCAGAACGATACACTATCAATTAAGCAAGAAGTTGTTGCTCAAAAAATAGAAAATTGTTATTTATATATGTTCTTGTAAGTTGAGCAGTCTAGATCGAAGTTCAAATTATTTTGACCGTTAAAATTTAACCTCGGAGTGCTGCAAGACCAGTCACGTTTATCTGGTGTCCAATTGAAGAATCAGAGTACCTACTACACATTGTAACATTGCATTTATTGATATTTTGGTGGTGTTTGCTATTTTCTATTATTAATAAAAATAAAGTAACTACAATGTCCAAAAATTAAATTAAACAAAATTCAAATGACACAAATAAGAAAGCCTTACCTAAATAACGAAAGGAAAAAATTGCGAGAAAACTATAATTGAGTAAAACTGTCAACTTGACACTGACAACTACTAGCTTGAGATATATATCCGTTTCCGGTCTTTTTGGTAAGAAAGCCAGCGGAGAAACATTTAGAAACATTTGTCTCTACAATTGTAGACATGGGAATAAACCAAAGGTTAAAGTTAATCGGTGTTCAAAGTACCGGCCCTTAAACTGGTAATTTATCCAGACTAGCTAAGAGATGTCGTCTCGTGAAATCTAATAGGTCGTGATGATTATAATGCTGCAAACATAACGGGTAGCTCATAGGTAAACATACAGTCAAATGACTCTTCCAAATTGTTATTTTATATAATAAAACGGTGTATCTCTTTCTAGTGCTCTAAAAGACACTTATTTGCATTGAAGTTTTATGTTGTAGACTTGAACCAGTTTTCCAATTGGACAAATTAAGAATTGTGCGAATATCAAAATCTGACTTGTAGTTACTGGAGGTAGATTATTAACCTAAATCGAAAACTGTAATCGACCAAGGTTCGAACCTTGAAGTACCCCAAAAGATTGATCATAAGGAGATCGTTTTGAAACAAAATTTAGTGCTCTACGTTATATGTCCAACATTGTTCATGTACCACGTAATTTTATAGAAATACGATTTAATTTAAAGTGAATGCCAAGGAAAAGCATAGAACGTAGAAAATCCAATTTTTTATTTATTTATTTTTTCTCTTTTATGCGAAAGAGTGACGATTTTATTTTTGTGTCCGCAGAGTTTAAGCGCAATTATTCTCTAACGGCTGCAAAGTCGTTCTCTTCTTTTTTGAAACCTAGGCAACGTGACACCATCACGCACGTTTTTGAAGTGGAAATCAGTTATCTCATTTTTCCTAAACAGAACCAATAATTAATTACAGAAATTTGACGATGATGAATCTTTACAATACAATTTTTTTGATGTAATATTAATTGCAGACGTGTAATGACAAATAAAGTCAACGTTAAGCAATACTTCACCTAGGTTTTCTTTCTGTATGTATTTGTTAAAAATGTGTGTTCAACAACTTTGGTGTCAATATTATACGGGTAACAAAATTTAGAGAAAAAACAATTTTTTTTCAACTTTATTGTATTAGTAACCGAGTATGTCCTCAAAATAAAAAAACAGCTGGACCAATTGTATGTTGATTTTCCAAGCCCTTGTAATCTTGCTTATAAATCATAGACGGAAAGTTACCTAAGTGGTGGGCGATTTCCTATTGAATTTTTCTACTCACCGGCAGCATCTGAACTTTTCAAGTGGCGGCTTTAACAACACTACAATACTCTCATAAGTGTTTTATTTATACGCGGCGGTGAACAGTTTACAGTTAAATAAATTTCCAAACCACTTAACCTACTGCAAATGTTTTACTACAAGCTAAAGTAAACAAAGCTGTATGTATTTATAGGACGGTATAATCGTAAACCTCTGCGCAGAAATTGCAATTTTTCTTAATTTAAATTGAATGTAAATTTAACAGTTTAAATGCAAACATATCGCACCTGTAAGATCGACAGAGTATGTTTCATTAAACTTAAAAAAAATGAACTTAGGGAAAGCTCAAAGCTTCTCTTTCTTTAAATAAGAATTTAACTACAAGTACAATAGATAATTCAGTATTTTGTTTCAGTATTAAATAATTGTATTTTGGACTTTTGGAATAACTGTCCCCTATGAGTGTCAAATAAATGTATTCATCTGAATGAAGCACCCCATATGCAAATAAACAGTTTCTGCATACAATAGAGAAACAGCGCACGTTCGGATGGTCATTTTAGCATTTTTGGAAACACAACTGTCCAGCCAGGAAGGAAGTTAACCTATGAACCTTAATCCCCTTATTGCAGTGGCCCCATAGCGTCGCTCCTAACGACCAGAATGATTTTCGACCTAATCTTTTTGCGTTCGTTCGATTCAAATTTAGTTGGTCAACTACATAACGTTTAGCGGCGTTTTAGGCGGAAACACCCTAATTTTTTCACCGCAACTGCGTATGACGAAACGCACTTTTGTTATGCATATAAGAATATCCAGAGTGGACGCTATGAATATAATAGTCGGAGAGTTTTGTGTATTTACGTCGTAATATCACACGAAGATAATTTACAAAAATCTTGGTGTTACTGATGTTATCCTTTTTCTTACCGTAATTTGTCAGTGATGCCGTTAGACGAAATTTTTTTAAGATTCTCGCGTACGAGTAGGAAGAATTTTAATAGTAAAGATCTTTTAGAATCAATACATCGTGCAGACTTGACAGGCTGGACACAATGGCTCCTATTGTTTAGTTTAATAAATGGTTCTGTGGCTATCTTATCTGCGCAGATGATACGACCAAATCAACAATGTAAGCCCATTATGTACGGCGAAACTGTACATTGTATGTTTTTTGTGTGTTGTATGGCAGAAGTAACTGTTAATTTAAATATTTCATCATCTGACCACCTATAGTAATAATTTGTCATTAAAATTTGCACTTGCAAGTTTTCAGGACGCACGACTTAATTCTGACCTAAAATAAAAGTTGAATTCAATTTAAACAATTGTTTGGGTTAAGCGGTCAATACAAATCGAAGAAAAAGGTTTCTTATTTTATAATAGCTTTCGAAGATTACTTAGAGTCTTTTAAATTAAGTCTTGACTTCTAACTTTTCATAAACTCAAGATATGAAATAATTCTAAAAATTCAAACATGAGTGTTATGGTAAAATTTTTACATGTAACTTGAAGGCGTTGATATAAGTAGCTGTGAATTATAACTCTGAAATATTTGAACGAGTAATAACGCACATAAATTTTCAATAACGCGATCTGTAAATTACACGCCCTTTATATACGGTTTTATTGCTGCAAAAGGAACATTTCGGCCTTAACAATCGGAACCAGTTTTCACACACATACGCTCATATCGTTTTACGCGTGCTGTCGACGCAATGAAAACGTTTTTTTTCCCTCTTGTTTGCAAAAACAAGAACCAGTTTAACATAATGAGTGTTACACATATTTTCGGTTATATAAGAGCGTCATTGTTCGATATCTCGGTAGATCATGCGTAATTGCGACACCGGTGCAAAAAAAGGCTTGACACAAACAATTTTTTACGTGAACTCTTTCTCGTTGGGCGCAACCGAATTTTTTTCGTTGAAAAACCGTTGGGGTGTAATTTTTTCGAACGAATTAAACTCGCCGGAGCTTCGTTTGCATGAAATTTATGCGCACCTCTTCTTTGTTGGTTTTTGCATTGTTTTATTCATTGTTTTTATATTTTTAGTTTGTACCCCTCGCGTTCTTTTGATTTATCGTTACGGAACGTATATATTTTCCGCTCAATATTAATAATCGTTTTGCCGCTTGCGAAACTGACAAGGTAACATTGGTCCTTTTTTTTGCGCGATTATTCAATTACCTGGAACTTTAATAAATTAAAGACGCCCGTTTCTTATGAATAATAACAGCGACAATTCTACGTGACTGTGGTAGTCGTGCCGTAAATGATTAATAAGTTTTCATAAATCAATCGAATGCAATAAATACTGACGCCTTCCTCGTCACTTCCGTGTGAGGTAGCTCGGAGTTTGCCCTGAAACAGGTTCGCTATGGGATAGTTGATCTGCTCTGCTGGGGGCAATACGGACTTAGGGTGGACGCGACATTAAAACTCACAAAAAGGGGACACGCGACCTATTTTTTGGGGGGGCTATTGACCTAATGTAATTTAGCATAATGCAGTGTCCACTAGCAGAAAAACAGCTGTAGGCTTCGATTCTAGGGGTGTACAAAACTTATTCTCGTGCAACTATAATAAACAACAAATTGCTGAATTTATTTAGCTATGACAGATCATAACTGGCAAAATATTTGGTACATTATTTAAAATTGTCGAGAATGTAATTCGCTTCGTTTTCTATTTTTATAGTTTTATCTGCTAAGCATATACTTGGTAGAAAGTTTGAGTTGAAAAGCTCTTTTTGTAATTCTAACATTCTAAGAATGACAACATTTATATGTTTTAATAAAAATTTTCTGGCATTAATTAATAAATTGAATGAACAGAAGGCGCTGAATCCTAAAACATCCTCAGTTGTCGCTGTCAGCTCGAATTAATGAGACATCGAAATAAAACATTTTTGGAAGCTGTTGATATTTCTATCAACTATATTTCAATTAGTGACTTTTTGTCAATCTAACAATATGGCGTCGACTCGGAGAAGAATAATCTGCAGTATTTTTGTTTCATATGTGGTGAATACATGTTTAAAGAAAACCGTCTCAAGATATCGCAGTTTGTAAAAGGAACTTATTTTGAGTTCTTTAGATTTCCCCTAGAGACACAAAATGAGACCTGGTATCCTAACTTAGTATGTAAAATTTGTGTTGAATCTTTGCGTTTATGGGCAACTAAAAATAGAAGCTTTTTAAATTCTTTACGCCAATGATATGGCGTGAATCGTCAAACCACTATGACGATTGCTATTTTTGTGTTGCGAATGTTAATGGTATTAATTTTGAAGTTCACCTAGCCATTCGTATTGTCTTACTTTTTCTATTAAAAGCTCTTACAATACTCTCTCAGTTTACAGCAGAAATTAAAAGAGTGTTTAATATGAATTATCTTGATCTTGCTCTCCATTCCGTATCCACTTTTCTTAAGTTGTTCGTCTTCGGGTTGTCTTATTTTTATTAAATAAAATTTGTTTCTTGAAAGTTCGTTACGAAAAATAATTTTTTCATAGTTCCTTTCATTAAAAAAAGACCTCATCAATAAATAATTTTCACAAGATGTTACAAATATGAAGTACAATAAACTTACAGTTTTTTTTTTTGTGACAAAATCAGACGTGTATGTAATTAATTTTGTGACAAAAGGTAATTTATTTTAGTTTTAAACGCGATAACAATAAAAAATATAAAATTATATTTAATTGAAACCGAATAAACTCTCCCTGTTTGTACATCCTTGCTATAACATAATCGCGATAAATTCATACGGCGAAAAAGTACAATTGTCATATGCGATGCCAGCAGACCAGTTCGCCAATGAAATAAAACTCGATTGTAACGCATTCGTCTCACATCGGGGCGACTGCATGTTATTGTATTTTGATATTTGACTACCCCTACGCAATATGTTCAGCAGGGTCAGATAGCGAACCTCGGACAAAAATTGATTAACTCAAACCAAACCGACTAATGAATGTGTATGACACAAGTTTATAAAAGAATTGCTGCATTTTTACAGTTGATTATTTCGTTGCAAATAATTGTTTTTAATGCGATAGAGAGATTTCATTCAGCAACCTAATTTTTTGTCGGATCCTTAAAATACTACAGTTAAATAGAAACGGCTTCGTCATCACCGCTTCATTTATTATTATTGTTATTGTGAAATATAGGCGGAAGTCGTGAAATTCGAAGGAACTTATTTAAGTTGTTGTTAATCTTATTTAGTTTATTTAAGTTTGTCAAATTTATAAAGTTATATTTAATTTGTATAACAGTCTTATTATCGAACTACTTTAGAATTACAAAATACGAATGTAGTAAGTGTCTACGAGGAAATAAACGTGTAAATATTATTTTCTCTGAACTTAATACTGGTGTTGTCGAGAGGATGCCGGTATATTTGAAAATTAAAAACCGGTAAACTGATAACACAAACAGCACGCCTGTCCGAGCCAGGCATGGCTGATAACATTGGAAAGGCAAATATTGATAACGTAGGGGTCACCTACATGGGCGCCTAACCCACATATTGCACAATGCGTGCACGGAAAACAAGCTATTCACGACGTGAATGCCGCAATTTATAAGCGTTTCCGTTAATGTAAAAAAATCACCCCACGGTGGTTTAGGGTCGGCGTGCATTTTCGGAGGGAGTGTGTGAGTTAATTTGCCGAGTTTTTAAGTTCGTGGCAAGCAAGAATCGCAACAGGTGTCAACTGTAAAATGCGAGATGAAATTTTCGGCACAAAAATACTTTACGTTGCCTTTCTATGTAAATTTAACAAGTAATAATTAGCGAATCAGTGTGGTTAATCTCAAATATCATAACTACATTTATTGGATGGTTTATGCTAACGATAATCATTATTTTCAATTACGGTGAACATGGGGGAAGCACTGAATACAAATTTTCTTTAACAAGTCAATGTGCATTCACGCGAAAAGATGAAAGTCGTGTGTTTACTATGTACTTGGTGGAGATAAATATATAAACAAATCATTGATAATTTACGTGATGATTTACAAAAGCGATAAAACATGCAACCGCACAGGCATTAAGTATGCGTTCTGTTTCAAAATTAGCATAAATATTAATAAAACTTTTTATAATAATGTAATAACACCTGTTACATAAGTTTTGGGAAAAATATAGAAGGGTATTAGTTTAAATTTAAAAGAACTTTATTAAGTAAACATAATATAACAATCATCAATAAATCTTAGACATTAACACCTGGTTGCTATATTGGTGCTAGGGGGCCTCTACCTTCAATAAGACATAATTTTTGTCTTACATGTCGCATCAGGGTTTGGATGCTTTTTAAGTCTACTTCTCTAATTTTTTGAAGAATTCTTTGCCGCAATTGTTGTTCATTTTGGGCTTCCCAACCATTATCATACACCTTTCTTGCCAATAGGGCTCAAAAATTTTCAATTGGTCTTTCCTGAGGGACATTTGGAGGGTCATCATTTCTGGGGATATATGGCACATGGTGGGCTTCTAACCAGTTAGCGTATCTCTGGCATAATGCGATGTTGCAAGGTCAGGCCAAAACATGTAATCATCATTGGCATGATGCTGATTAATAAAAATAATCAATTTTGATAGGCAATTTCGGATGTATACTTCAGCATTCACTGCCTGGACTCTTACATGGCCTGCATAGGGCCTAGATATACCCGCCTCAGAAATGGCGCGCCACACCAAAATTTTGTCAGAAAATTTTGTTTTCCCTTTGTGTCTTACCTTAATGGGAGTGTCTTCAATATTATCCACATAGAAGCCTGCATTTCCAGGAAGTTCTGCATGGTCAAAGGTACAATATTTCTTGTCGTCCATGATTATGATCCGGTTTTGGGTGAAATGACGATGTCTCAAAGCTCGGCAACAACCATGGATTCAGATCAATTGTGCGGGAGTATACTTGTGGCATTCTTCGCATTCCCGAATTGTCCGATATATAGTACTTTTTGAAATATTTTGTCCGCGAAACTAGTTTACTATATCTCGTCTAGACAGTTGTCCAATCAGGTTGCAGATGGACTTTCGCAAATCTATAATCTGTTCAGGAAACTCCCGACATGTCAAAGTGACGTTCAGTTGGTTAATATAAAAATTCCTATCACGCTGTCAGTAACTTCTAGACTTAATATTGGTAACCCTTAAAATTCAAATTTAAAGCTTTTGTTATTTGTCACTTTGACTTTTGAATTTATTAAATTTAAAATATAATGGAAAATGCGAAGCGAAAACGAATTCTTCTTTCGGCTAGAGAAAAGCAAGTAATTATTGCTTAGAGCAACAGCAAAGTAATTCCCAGTTGAAGACAGTTTTTGAAAAGGCTGCAAATATATTTTCAGTAATTTACTCCTTTAATTTTTTGAAACCAATTGCCTAATCCTATAATCCTTCCTTAGATAAGTACAAACCAAGTTCGAGATATCTTTGTAGCTTTTAAGAACGGCGAAGAATTTCAAGATGCTAAAAAAGGTGGTAGAAAAAGTATAAACCAAATTGACAACTGTTATATGTATTTCTTAAAAACCGAATTGCAAAGGAAAATATATTTGTACCAGGAGAAAAATGAACACTTCACGATAAGTGATTTACATGCATATGCTGCACAAGAATTGGAATTTAGTGAAGGACGAACAACATTATATAAAATCATAAGATCAATGGGTTATCGTTACAAAAAATACAACAACCGCAAGATTTTATGCGAGCAATCATATGTTAAGGCTCTTCAACTTAAATTTATTCAAAAATATTTGCAATATTTGAACTCCGATATAGAATACACATTTATTTTTCTTGATGAAACCTGGATTTACCAAAATGGCTCACAGGTCCGTACATGGATTAACGAAAATGTTGTCCAAGCCAATAATCCAAAAAGAGTAAAACAAGAAGGCAAACGTTATACTACATTACATGCCGGCCGTGATCGAGGATTTCTGGAGAACTATGATTTGTTACTTGACACGAAGATTGAAGATCGTGATTACCACAAAACTATGAATGCCGATGTCTTCAGAAATTGGGTTGAAACACAATTACTACCTGCATTAAGTCAAATTCAAAAAAAGTGTGTCATTATAATGGATAATGCACCATACCATTCGGTGACAATAAATAAACCACCAAATTCCAATTCCCGGAAAGGTGAAATGCAGAATTGGTTGGAAAACAAAAACATCAATTTTTCAAAAAATTGCACCAAAGCAAATCTGTGGGCTCTAATAAAACCATTGGTTGTAGAAACTAAAAAGACATATGTGATCGATGAATTGTTGAATTCACCTGGACATGATGTTTTGCGTCTTCCATCTTATAATTGTCAATATAATGCAATCGAACTGGCCTGGGCATCTGTCAAAACATTTTATAACAGGCATATTAGAAACACTGATCTTGCAACGCCAAATAAAGTTCAAGAAATATGGAAACAAGCCCTTGCACAATTTACACCTGAAAAATGGAAAAGTAGTGTGTAGTAGTTTGTGAAAAATTAATCAAAGCTGATTGGCAGAAACATATGGGGAAATTATACCTTTGCTGATATTCCTCCCATTGTTATCTCTTTAATGGAATCAGATTCCGAAACCGATTCTGATGATGACAATTAATAATAACCGGATTAATTAATTAATAATAACCGATTCATCTTAAAATTTTACAAAATGATATCCTTAACATAACCTTATTTAATATGTTTGACGCTAATGACCGTTAAATACAGTCAGGTAAAATAATTGATAATTAGTACACTCAAAATTTTCCAGTTGACATTTTAAACGTCACGGGAGTTTTTAGCTTATACGCCATTTCGCAAATGACAAACGAAAATGTAAAAAGTTCAACAAATTGTCATAATCCCTGGCAACATGTTTCGCCATAGCTGACTAGATGTATTGGTTTTACTATGTCACAGAGACCATTTCAAATTGTTCCCAAAATTTATGTAACAGGTGTTAGATAATCAAAACGTACTTATAAATGGAAATTGAAAACCATTGATTGAATTGTCTCATTTTAATTCGTTGGAACAAGATGAGTTTAAATACAGGGTGTTTCGTAACTTCATGAAAATAAATTAAACAATGAAAGTTTGCATGAAAATGAATAGAATGAACCATTTTTTGTTGAACAAATAATAATAATTTTGTCGAACGGGTAAACCGTTTGAATGTTTCTGGTTTAAGTTTATGATGGTTACGAAGAGTATAGTTTTTATTGTTAGTCATCGCCGGGTAGTTTGAAGGTGTACGTTGAGGTGTTTGCACGGATCCACCTCATTTTCGACGAGAAGTACGTGCTCACCTCGACGAAATTTTTCCTGGTAGATGGATTGGAAGAAACGGGCCGATCAGGTGGCCTGCGCGTTCACCTGATCTAAGTCCGCTAGATTATTATCTGTGGGGATACGTAAAAGCGTTGGTATACGAAGAAGAAATCAACACGTTCCAAGAATTGAACGATCGCATTAACGCCGCTTTTCTCTCTGTTCGACAACGAAACATGTTTCATAACGCTTGTCAATTATTACTTCGTCGGGCAGATTTGTGTTTACAAGCGGCCGAGGGAATGAATTTTGAACACTTATTGTGACTCAACATTTGTCAATGGGTTATCAGTTGAGGGTAAGTTTTCTTTTGTTTTTATTTCCGTTTTTATTTAGATGCATTTATGCACACATCTCATGTCCAACACGCCATTATGTTTTTTTCACGAAGTTGCGAAACACCTTGTATAGTTTTTGTTATTAATTTTTAGGATAATGTTCTGTGATGTCTATTCTTCTACCATTTTTCCTCGTCATACAGGAATCAGCCTGTATATTATATTACAAGGAAATTTGTACTCGTATGCTTGGAGTCCCAGTGTTGCCATTTTTCTAATTGCATTCTTTTCTACTTCTAATTTCCTACATTAAAAAGAAAAACATTTCGCATTATACTTTTTTAGGATATTAAAATAGAGTTGGCAGTGAAATACGAAAATCATGAAACCATCCTTTTCTAAAACAATTTTCTTATCGACGTGCAATTTCATATGTGATTTGGAAAAGCATTTTAATATTACTTGGTACGTAAAAATGACTGGTGTAATAAATAAATTGCGTGTAAAACATTTCTCTATTTGCTAATACTGGCCGGAAAACATCAGAAAAAAAGATGTTAAGACATAATATATGGTCAGACGAGAATAGTACGTGACCCTTCAAGCCAAGCAGGGATCAGCTGATAACCGTGGGGTTGCGTCAGTTATTGAGGGAAATCCATTTATTAGATTGGCATCTGTGGTGTCCGGCATTGTTTCATTTGCGCATTTTTTCCCGAGAAATATAGACAATAGACGGACGGGAACTTTTGTCTCCGACGCTTCGGCTGACCTTCACATATGCGGCGATTATACCTGATTACGACTCTATTGTTTTTGCAAGATTACTGGAATAAATAAGATGAATTCCGCGAGAATATTCTCGAGAATACATCTCTGTCTAAACAAGTTAACAAGATACTTCGAGATGAACAATTTAGGCTATAATTGCAAGAACTGCTGATGGTCAGCGGCAAAGAATCCCAGCTCGAGTGACCGCGGCAACTTCAAACACAATTTTGTCATTCCCACTGGCTTTTAAACCTTGACAGACTTACGACTTTTAACAACTTGTAAAACGCGATTGCGAACCACCGCACGGAGTTTAAAAAAAAAACGGCCGTTACTTTAACGTTAATAACAATAATCTGCATTTCAATAACTCACAAAAGCCAGTACATTAATTTGAAGAATTAGTTGTCAGCGGCGATTTTGAATAATCTAACCCAGCACATGCCAAAAGGAATCTACAAAAAATAAATCATTTAAAATGTCCCGACCTAAAAAAAGGGTTTTTTTATAAACACCTGGGCTACTCTGTCCTTTATTAGGCTAAGTATGCGGGCACAAAGGATAAAAAAGGATGCTTAAAAAAAACCCTAGGGGACAGTTTTGCTTATGTAAATACTTTCTACACCAGACTTGTTTCCTGTTCAATATTAAACGGATTCATCATCGACTGAAATGCTTTGAAATTTACAATATAAGATAATTATGAATTATTAAAAGTTGTGGGTCAAAAACTAATGAAATAGCTTCCGTTATTGTTAATTTATTATCCTCCTAATCAGTATTGCAATATGGATAAAGTTTTATATGAAAGGATGAACAAATTTAGTGTTATTGTTGTCCTTTTCAGATTAAAATGCATCTAAAAACAAGCTCAAATCCTGTTTAATACCGTACAGTAAAAATATTATCCATAATTCGTTGATTCAATAAGTAGGAGATAAGTTACACTAAATAGTAAAATATTCTATTTGCATTGGTGAAAGTCATCACCGCATTTTATCCAAAAAAAGTCAAAATGTTATCCTGAAGGTGTTAGATAACCTCATTTACTTTTCATCTATTTGGTAAATTCTGATGTATGAGGAAAGGGTTTGATTCAAGTTCTCATTACAAGTTGTGACTAGTTATGCATACCAACTTGCTTTATAATGGAACCGTCACTTTATTTGCGCCTTCAATATAATAGCAACAAAAAGTGGGTAAAATATAGTGATATAAGTTAAATCTCCTTTTCCTGGAAAAAAGTTACTTCTCCAAAGATAGAAATAACTTCCACAAGGATTAAAATGCCACTTTTGAGGTCAACTTTAACACTTTTGAAAGTGAAACGTCCTACCTCCGTTTATTTTAACACCAAAAACGGATGGACGCAAGGGAACACGGGAAAGGAGTTGAAAAGTGTTAGAATTAACTCCACATGTGCGTACTGTATAATTTTTTAGTGCTTTTCCTTTTAAAAAAGAAATTAAATATTTTCACATTTTTATAAAAGAAAACAAGAGAAAAGTTTGCTATAAATACTTTTTATAAAGGAATTTATTATTATTATTATTACACTTTGGTCGTTAATTTTATTATACAAACAACATAAATAATACGCTTATTAATTCCTTTTCGAAAATCCTAGAAAAAAAAAAAACTCACAAAAACTAACGAACAAATGAAAAGAAAACATATAGGTTACCGTGAGAAAGATTTAAAAAAATTCCGGAAGTTCTTAAAAAACTGGTCGGAATGATATGCAGAGATTTTTTAAGCCTGCGAATTTAAATTAAAAAAGAAAGAACGTTTACCCCCGGTGATCTAGGGGTAGAGAGAATACTTGTGGGAAAAAGTTACCCCCTATTTTTTTATTCATTTTCCACCGCGATTAAAAGATGTTATTTATAACGCGGGCTTCATACATAGCAACATGCAAATGGGGGGGCAAGGAAAGCTCAATAAATCGTCGGTAATTTTTCAGGTTGCCCGTTTTTTTTTTGTACCGCTTTTTATTCGCATGGTGACGGTTTTAGATTAAGCGATAAAAAATTCTAAACAGTGTTTTAATTGGTGTTTAATTTTTATATTCCAAAAGCCTACCTGCTCGGTCGTTATCGCGATCAACTTACACGCATCTTTATCATCGAAAAAATATCTGTTTGTTTATGAAAAGGATAGCTTCTTTGAATGAACCTGCATTTTAATTTCAAAAATTATTTTTGATAAAAAGCAACGGTCGCAAGACCGTTTTTTTTTTTTAGTTTGTGATTCTTTTGCTCTTCGAGGTTTACGTTGAAATTTTTTTTTTTTAGTATAATACACAGCCTAAAGTTGTAGTTTCTCAAATATAATTTTATAAATTAAAAATATACTGTTATTATTTATGCACCTACCTGCATTAATCATGAAATAACGTTTTCAATAATTACATACGTCTTAAGCTGTAAACATCATTGAACATTAATTAAAGAATTTTTTAATTAGTGATTTGGGGGCTTATCGCAGGCGCGCGGAATTATTTTTTCCGCTGCATGCGAACGTTCTCACAGCACGTTTATGAAATAGCCGGTGTTAATTAACACGGATTCGACGTTATTAACGGATGTAGTGATTGTATATGGCGAGGGACTCGGCGAGACCCTTCGACCAGGGGTCAACTCGCCTCTGGTACCATCCGCACTACGTGTAATTAATCCTTTTTTGTATGTGCTGTGTGGTAACGAATAATTGGGGATCATCGTTTCGTCAATTTGCTAATTGAACTCGATATTTTAATCTAGAAATTGTACGTAATGCCTGATTAACGCGAATCCAATTTTTACAAAATCAAACACTGTTCGAAATGGAAGGTGTTTATTAACTTTAGGTGAAAAGTAACACCCCGGCTTCATAAATTAAAAACAAAAACAATGCACTTGAGATAACTAATTCAACCAGATAGAAATTAAAAAGAAATTAGCAATATTACAAACACAGTTATGGTTTGTCATTAACTAACATATGAGATTAAAGCTGTTCACATTGAAGCTCCTTTTTAATCATGTCCATGATTCTTAACATAGATTTCTAATCATGTATACAGGGTCTTTCGCAACTTCATGAAAAAAATAATGGCGTGTTGGACATGAAATGTGAGCATAAATGCATCTAAATAAAAACGGAAATAAAAACAAAATAAAACTTATTCTCGACTGATAACGCATTGACAAATGTTTAGAATCTCTGGCTCAGGGCCGGCTGAGTCACAATAAGCGTTCAAAATTCCTTCCCTCGGCCGCTCGTAAACACAAATCTGCCCGGCGAAGTAATGATTCACAGTTATGAAATATGAACAGAGAGAAATGCAACGTTAATACGATCGTTTAATTCTTGGAACTTGTTGATTTCTTCTTCGTATACCAACGCTTTTACGTGTCCCCACAAATAATAATCTAGCGGATTTAGATCAGGTGAACGTGCAGGTCACCTGATTGGCCCGTTTCTTCCAATCCATCTACCAGGAAAAATTTCGTCGAGGTGAGCACGTACTTCTCATCGAAAATGAGGTGGAGTCCCATCGTGCATAAACCACATCGTTGCTCTAAGATTTAAGTTCACATTCTCGAGAAGTTCCGGTAGATTAGTTCGTAGAAAATTTAAGTATTGGAGATCTAAACGGTTCGGCAAGACGAACGGGCCGATTAAATTGCCGTTTAGAAAATCTGCCCACATGTTAACAGAAAACCGTTATTAGAAATGGCCGCGACGAAGGTGAAGGTTTTCCTCAGCCCACAAATTCATGTTGCAAAAATTGCATACCCCATCTTTGGTAAAAATAGCGTCGTCAGTAAACAGGACATTATGAACAAAATTCGCATTTGCCTGTTGTTTATGCAGTAACCAACGACAAAATCGTATGCGTAGAGCGTAGTCGGCTGGTAGCAAAGCCTCAACTCTTTGAATATGGTACGGATGTAATTGTTGTTCGCGAAGAATGCGCCAAACAACGGAGGAGGATAAACGCGTTTGTCTTGAGATATCACGTACAGCTAACGAAGGATGTTCCTCGATAAGTTGTAGTATTTCTTGTTCTCTGTTTAGGATGCGTTGTGGACGCTGCCGTCCTCCACCTCTTCCGCGACGTGCCCTTAAAGTTCCAGTATCCCTTGCTCTTTGTACAACAGAGAGAAATGTGGTACTGGTTGGCAAATGTCGGTTTGGAAAATGCTGTACCTATAAAAGCCCTGCCGCTAATGCATTTTGCCCACTTTCACCGTGCACTAGAATCATGTCAACAATCTCACTATTTGTAAATTCTGCCATTTTTTTCAGTAAATTTCCGTGCAACCACCTCAACGTACACCTTCAAACTACCCGGCCCGGCCGACGATGACTAACAATAAATTACATCACTCATATTCTTCGTAAACATCATAAACTTAAACCAGAGACGTTCAAACGGTTTACCCGTTCGACACAATTATTTATTTTCTCGAAAATTTAATAACACTTTGTTCAACAAAAAATGGTTCATTTTCATGCAAACTTTCATTGTTTAATTTATTTTCATGAAGTTACGAAATACCCTGTATAGATAACACAGATTTTGCCCCTGCATTTTACTCAATGAGCACGGTTTTAAGCTTCAAAAGTAAGTATGCTATTAAAGCTATCAGTATTTGTTGTGGAAAAGAATCAATAATGCAAATTAAACATTTTTATTTTTCTCTGGGAATACTCTATTTTAAGTTGACGTCTTCATTGTGCATATTAATTTCACTTTCCACAATAAAAAGCAACCGTGCAATTCAGGTTGTGGCACACATATTTCCGCTCAAGAAGACGAATCCAATTTTTCCGCCATACTAAACCGCATGTGGGTAGAAATCATGCTGCTCTGCTCGACCAATGTTTGATGTCAACCGCTCAGATATCGAAGTCCCGAGTTCACGTCGTGACATGTCAACACGTGATGGGATTGTAACTCACGCGTGATCCACGAATACGCCACTTCCGAGCTTATTTCTCCAATTATTCCATGTCCAGTCGCGCTGCAAATTATCACCGGCCTCGATGTTAAATGCGTACTTTCCCGGTGCTTTCATTTCGAGGGAACTGAAATGGCGAAATGCGATGAAATTTTGTAGATTGTAGGGCCCGCGACCCTTCACTTTATGCGATAAACGCATGCGTTTTGAAAGAGTGGACGGTGGTCAATATGTGGAGTTTCAGTTGGTCGGCCTCCCACTATTAAATTGAATCGATTTGACCAGTAGCAGTTTGATAATAGTTACATTTATTTGTCATGCGCAAAAATAATTCAATTTAAAATAATAATTTTAAAACTTTCTATAAAATTCTTATAAATAGAACGCTTATAAGTGAGTTGTCTAGTTCCAAAACCGGCCATCTCCAAGTAGCAGGAAAAGAAAAAGACGTTTACCGCAAAGGCTATTGAACGAACAAGTTTTAGATTAAGCAAAAATAAAAGTACTTAGTGAGTAGAAATCGATAGCCTAAATTTTGAATGTAACGATTTTAATCCAAAGCACTTGCAATTTTTTTGTCTTGGAATTGCTCTGTTTTGAAACAAACTTTGAATTAGACCTGTTTTGGAACCATCTGGAACGGAGATGGACGGTTATGGAACAAAATATCGTTTGGAATTCATTTGCTTTGACTGCCTATCAATAGTGAAAAGAAGTAAATAAGTGCAAGCTATAGACTTTCGGCTAAATATGTATTAAACAAAACATAACAAAAAAAATAGAGAAACTACTAAGCAATAGCAGAAGAATCTTTGACTCCTGGAATATTGCAACCCATGCCAACGTCTGCAGCACCATTTAAGTTGTTTTGATTCTCTAGAACTTCACAATAAAAAGACGAAGACGAAACAACGTTCCACTTGAGCCCAAAATGTTTCTTTACAGGTTTGCGACATCTGTTAATTTCAGAGAGTTAATTACGACATTTCCAACAGGTATGAACTTTGGTTTAATGTTGTTTGCTGTTTTGCCCTTTTTAAACACAGATTTTGAATTCTCAAAATGTGATCTATGGTTCACTTCCCCTCTAACAGTAATGTTGCTGTTGTGTTTTCAATAAAAAAATCGTTTTGCAGGATTGAACTGAAAGTAATAATAATAATAATAATAAATTGTCTTTATTGCATAACAAAGGTCATTTACATGAATACTGAAAAACTATAATTTTTTAACTAAATGTTTGTTTGCAACCACAAGGTGAGGTTCAGTATATAGGTTGCCCTATAGCCTGTTCTACCACCTAAGCCTTGAAATATATAAACGTAATACAAGTACTAAATTGCCTAAAAAAAACTTAACTAATATTCTGCGATATACATACATAGAACATAAAGTAGATTGCATGTTTACAAATGCTCTGAGGGATAATATATATCGTTTACTCTAATGCCACACATTGTTTATTAAATAATCTTGAACGGAGCTTTATTTTAAAAAGGGTCAGTTTAAGAGACTTGATTTCATCAGATAATTCATTATATTTACTGTATATTTGATAAGAAAAAGACCTTTCAAAAAGTGTAGTTGTGTGATGGGGGGGTGAAATTAATCCTCTGAATCTGGTTGTAATATTGTGAACATCCGAACGAAATCTAATTTTATTATATAAATAAGGCGGAGAACGATATATTAATATTTTGTGATATAGACATATAGTTTGTAATTCTCTTCTGTTGTACATTGTCAGCCAGCCTGCTTCAGCAAGTTTATGTGATATGTGCTGATATTTTCTTATACCATATATGAACCTCAAACACGAGTTTTGTATTTTTTGAATACGATAGCTTGTTATTTTGTCAATAGCAGCATGATAGACTGGAGCACAGAATGTAAATTGGGACATAACAAAAGCCTCACAAAGTTTCTTTTTTAAATCAATATTAAGATATGATCTATGTGGGAATAAACTCTTGAGACTGAGATATGCATTACTAATACATTTTGTAATATGTTGTCTATATCTGAAAGAATTGTCTAATATTAGACCAAGATTTTTAGAATCGGAGACAATGGGAATTTTAGTGTTATTGATTTTTAAATTAATAAGGTTCCCCAAAGTTCTACATATCTCCGTATTACCGAGCAGGATAACTTTGGATTTATCCGGATTTATATTAAGAGAATGTTCACGTGAAATATCAGCTATACAACTTAAATCGGCATTAATATTAGATACGGCTTGTTGCCAAGCAGAAGGATGAAAACTAATATACAGCTGAGTATCATCAGCATAAACGTGTGCTTGACAATATTTAAGGACAGCAGGAAAATTTGAAGTGTAAATTGAAAAGAGTGTAGGGGCAAGAATGGATCCTTGAGGGACTCCTTGCGAAACAGACAGAGAACTTGAAATAGATGTATCTAACTTGACCACCTGTGTACGATCCCGCAAATAACTCTGCATTAAAGTAAGTGCACTAGAGGAAAGGCCAAGATATGATAGTAATGAAATAAGTGTCTCATGATTAACAGTATCAAAGGCCTTGCTATAATCAAGTAATATAAGTGCAGTGACGTTTCCTCGATCACAGTTGGTTAGCAAGTCGTCAGTAACGTTTAGGAGCGCAGTTGTGCAGCTAAAACCAGATCTAAATCCCGACTGAATATCAGGCAGAATATGATTGTCATCCATAAATTTTTTCAATTGATTATTCAGAACCTTTTCCAATATCTTCGAGAGAACAGGAAGGAAGCTTATTGGCCGTAAATCTTTATACTGTTGTGGTAGTTTTACTTTAGGTAACGGCCGCACTACAGCTTGCTTCCATGAAAAAGGAAAAGTACCTTCAATGATACAAGAATTGACTATATGTGTTATGTGTGGAATTATGTAAGGAGAGCAAAGTTTAATCATTCTAATATCTATCCCATCACCTCCAGCAGCATTAGACTTGAAACTGTTTAGTATTTTAGTTATTGTAAGAGTATCTACGAGATGAAAATGAAAAAGAACGCTTGAATTTTTTGTTTGATTTTTATATCGATTGGTCCTACATTGAGAGCTATTCTGAGAAGAGCTATTAACATAAAAGTTATTAATTGCATCTACATTCATAAGATGATCTGGTATCAAATCTTCTTTATTTTTTTTTACCTTTATATGGTTAAGTTCTTTCCACAGGAATTTGCTGCTAAAGTGTTTGGAAATGTAATCAAAGTATGCTTTTCGCTCTTCATTAAATGTAAATGTGGTTAGATTCCTTAAAGATTTATAGTAATTCCAATGCTGCTGAAGTTTGGTTCTTCTGTACCTGGCTTTTGCTTTGTCCCTCAATGACATGAGTAATTTTAAGTTATCAGTCAGCCATGGTGTATATGGTTTAGCAAGTTTGCAAATTTTTAGCGGTGCATGGCGGTTGAAGAGATCTAAGATGCAATTGCTCAAGAAATTAACTTTTTGCTCGACATCATCAATTCTAAAAATTAAATGCAGTGGTAACAGATATAGATCTTTGTCAAAGTCGTCTATATTGATGTTTTTAAAATTACGGCAGAAACGAAATACTGGATTTGAACATTCCGGTTCGATAATAATATCACCAAAGATGCAATCGTGATCTGACAAAGGACAGGGAATCACCCCAGAATTTTCAAGTAAAGTATCATCAGAAACAATAAACAAGTCAATTAATGACAATTTTGTAACAGTTAATCGAGTGGGATGGCTTATGACCTGTCTAAGATTTAAAGAGTCTAAAAAATTAGAGAAGAACGTTGTTACAGGATTACTTAAATTATATAAATCTATGTTAAAATCACCAGTGCAATAAATTTTATCGGAATATAGCAAACATTGAGCAATGGAATTTTCAAATTCGTTAAGAAAGTAATTATGATCAACTTGCGGTGGTTTATAAATAACGCCAAAAACAACAATTTCCGAACCTAATCGACAAGATAACCAAAGCTGTTCAATATTATGGTTGGTGTCAATAATGGAGAAACGAATTGATTTGTGTATATAGATTCCTACCCCTCCGCCCCGGCTGCCACGATCTGTACGTATAAAAGAAAAATTATTCAATTGTAAAACATCCGATGATATATCTGATTTTAGCCAAGTCTCAGAAATAGCCATAATGGTGAAATTATTATTCAAGATAAACCTCTCTAAATCTAAAATTTTTGGCAATAGAGATCGAATATTGAGATGACCCACTTTAATAGTATTTACCATTATTAATTGAAAATAAGTAAATCAGTCAGTTTAACTAATTGACAACATCCCCAGAGCTTTTGCAATATACAAAAAAAAAAAAAAAAATTTCCTTTGAAAAAGAAAATAAAGTATGTCAAAAGAAAACAATGACTTCTAAACGCGCGCAAGAGAAACAGAAAAACAACTACAACGGCGTTATTGCTGGAAACAATTATATTAAATTAAGATCATCAACAGATTTAATCTTTTGGATTTTGTTATCAAGTTTTACAAAAATTTGAGCATTGTTAGTGAACACATTTTTATTTCCTAATTTTTTCACACACAATTTAACTAGGTTCATTCGCGTAGATGTTAAGTCCTCCCGAACAACGATTTTAGTTCCCTTGAGTTTACGTTTCGCATAAAAAAGATCGTTTTTTACATGTCGACGACAAAATTTTACAATTATAGGTCTACTAATACCTTCTCTCCCTTTAAGTCTATGACTGCAGTCAATATCTGACGGCAGAATGTTAATATTTAATTTCTCATGGCACAAATTAATTACTAACTTGTCCGTGTCTTCAGCTTGTCCGGAAGGGGCTTCTGGAATTCCATATATGCGCAAATTGTTTCTTCTGGAATATTGCTCTTGGTCTTCAATCATAGTATGCGCTTCTTTCAGTTGTCCTTCCAGGAGAGTAAGTTTTTCATCCAATGCTGCATGCTTGTCGATGTACGAATCAAGTTTTTCTGCAATCGCAGCGACCAATTTATCGGCGAATATGGAACTCGCTAGAATTTTTTCCACAACTTTTTGAACTAAGACTTCATCTTTATCAGCGGAACGAGTTACACGATCAATGTTGGTGTAA
The DNA here is from genome assembly GCA_039766575.1 of Serrognathus titanus. Lineage (NCBI taxonomy): Eukaryota > Metazoa > Arthropoda > Insecta > Coleoptera > Lucanidae > Serrognathus > Serrognathus titanus. Next base: position 8,903,823 of record CM077912.1, read on the forward strand.
GACATTTTTGTAAAACTAATTTAAATATTTAAATGATCGTTAAAACACAAAATAACCAGCAATGTTTGCAGACGCGACTATTCAGTAAGACAGCACATCGCAGAATCCAGTTTCAGTTTCCAGTGCCAGTTTCTCGTTGGACGAATTGTTTCCAAACCAAAACTTTTCGAGTCATATTAATCACCAGTCCATGTTCATGAAACAATTTTATATAATCGTCTGGACGTTCTATAATCTTAAGTCTCTTAATAGATTTTTTAATCCGAGCAAACACTGTCTGATGGTAGAAACGAGTGTCCTACCACAGGAGAAAACAGTTTTATTAATATGATGTGAGCACGTGCTTTCTCTGCAAACTAATACATTATCATGCCAATTATATTAATATTCTTGTTTTGTCCACCACATCCATCAGCTATCAACCGTATTGTGGTCACATGTTCAGAAATTTCTGCGCGATACAAACATCCTTTATAGTACTGACTTTCATTCCACTCGTAGATAAAAACATTGTCCTTAGTTTGAGGAACATTAAAGTCTCCTATCACAATTGTAAGGTTGTACTGATACAGCTGCCTGCTGTAAAAGGCTGTCTGGTCAGATACTTTGGGCAAGGATGCTCTCTGTACAGAATGACATAGCCAACGAACGCGGCAGAATATTGGAGGAGTGGATTCACTCTAATGACCTCATTCCTAAACACGTGAGCTCCTGGGGAAGGTCGCATATCGACATGACCCTGGCCTCGCCCGGAGTGGGAAGTAGGATAACCAACTGAAGGGTAGCTGAGAAACTCGAGAGCCTCTGCGATCACAGGATAATCACCTACGAGATCAGATGCAGCGAAAAGAGTGAACCACGAGCCAGGAGAGTCGCCGAAGGATGGCGCGTCAGCACCCCCAACTTGGAGGTAATATCCAAGAACCTCGCTACTCTTAGGAGCGATAAGAAGAGGAACCCGGCGCAACTAGTCAAAATCCTTATCGGACTCTGCGACAAACACCTCCCTAGGCGACGGCAAGAGGGTCCCAGCGTACTGGTGGTCCGACTCCATCGCGGATATGCGCAGACGGTGCATAGCCCGAAGGAGGAGAGCCATCCGCCTATATCACGCGACGGAAGAAGAGAGGGCGCCAGCGTGGACCAGGTACAAGGATGCCAAACGAACTCTGAAGAAAGCCATTAGAAAAGCTAAGACTAAGTGCTGGGACGACCTAAGAGCCGATCTGAGGGAGGATGTCTGGGGAAAGGCCTACAAGATAGTCACTAATAAGCTGAATCTAAGACCCAGTTGAGTCCGGAGGAGCAGAAGAGTCAAGTGCGGAAGCTTTTCCCGCTAACGGCCGAGACAAGGTAGAAAGTGCCGAAATTAGTAAATCATAGAAAGCCTTTGCCTTGAGGGAGTGAACTCTTTTTTCAATTTGCAGTCTATTTTTTTCTGTTTGGTCTGTCGACCATCTTATTTGATCATCAAGTGAAATGCAAGTCGAAGATACGTCAGTACGTAGTGAACCAAATCCTATGTTAAATTTGCAGTCTAAAGAAACCTTGTGTTGGTCTTCCGTTTCTGTCTGATACATTCTCCACACATTTTTAATATTTAAATCTGAACTTAAATACACCCTTTCAGAAGTTTTATTTCTACAGTAATGATTTTCAATAGCTGGAAATTTTTCTATAATTTTTTGTGCAGAGTTGGTTCTTTCTTTATAAAATCGGGATCTAATATCACCTCCACGTCTTTTAAAAGGGCAACTTCCACTTGCTACGTGTCGTCGCTTTACAACTCCTTGTACACGACGTTTAGAAACCAAAAGGATTCCTAGAAAAGTCTTTCTGCAAACTGGAACTTTGGTATGAGTATCACATTTTTTCACAAAATTGGAAATCGCCTTGCTTTCCCGGATATGCAATATCGGACGAGGCCTTTTAGGCTTAGAATTTTTTATTATATTTTAAAATAAACATATCTTGTTTTATTTTATCTCGCGTTGAATAAAAAGATATGTGGAAAGACTGTATGTCTTGTTGCGTGAGACTTTTGCAAGCACAAGTTTTCCCATTATGTTTGCAGGAGACTTGTTTTGAGTGCACCTGATGCTGAGTATCTGTTACGAAATGTGGAAAAAGTATAACAAAATCCAATGAAAATAAATTTTACTTACCGTTCCACCTTTGAACGATTCTTCTGCCTTATTTTTTCGTCACTTTCGAGTTAATTTTGGATCAGAAACCTGTTTAATTTTTTACTAACCAAACTTAAGCTTACAAACTCATGACCTCTAAAAACGTGGATCAGATTTACTGCAGCACCACCTTCACCATCGACGGGCATTTCTGAAACGAACACCTGCGAAGATAACCGCTTTTGGAACGAACGTCTGTAGAGATAGCCACTTTTGAAACGAATTGACGCTTCTGATACTTCAATAACATGTGTTATAGCAGGTTTAGGTTCAAACCTTTTGAATGCAAAGGGTAAAAGTGTCGGAAGAATATTTTTTGCAAGCAATTTCACGAAATGTGGAGACGGCCGGTGTTGGAACTAGACGACTCAGGTATAGTGACAACTCTTAAAGTTTTGAAATTCTTTTGCATTCACCTCGATTTTCAGACGTTAAGCTTGGCGTCTTTATCACTTTGTTTAAGTGGAGTAGCTGGCTTACCCCTAGTACCTTAGCTTACGTTTATCAACCTCGAAGGGATGACTGGTTGCCAACTGCGTGGATTTTAAACTCAAGTTGATAGCTTAACGATTATTCACTGAGTTTATAAGCAGTTATTAAAGACAGGGTTTTTGCAATGTTTTTAAACAATACTTAATAAAATTCAATTTGATTTTATTTAATAAAGAAACCTTATAAAATCAAGTTTTCTTACCAGATGAAAATTATGAATATTGTGTAACTGTCAAACTTTGGTTTACTATTTGAGTTTGATCGTTCGATTTCTTTTCTATTATGCGGAATGTTGTTTTTCTATCCTCGTGAAACTAATTTAAAACATCATCACCGTGTGCGTTTTCTAACAAGTGATTTACCGCAGAGAAATTATCTTCATAAACTTTAAGGAAAGCAATTAGGTACCGTATTGTTTCAGAGAATGTCCATTGTCGCTGATACGGTGTGAGTAACAGGAAAATGAAGCGGACCGCTTCCGCTCCTTAATTATGAGAGTGTTGATTATTGTACGCCCTAGCGGCCAGTTGCGTTATGATGAGAAAAGTTGCAATCTTCAACGACGTAAAAAAAAATTAAAGCGCGGTATTCTTGCGCCGCCGGACAAATTATTTATGTGTAGATAATAATATGGCAGAGTAATAAACTTCTACGCGTTTCTCGCAATAAATATATTTAAGTTGCAGTAATGGGTAAGGATTTGCTCATTTTGATGGCATGGCACGCAAAATTTACTAAATTGCATTGCAGGATTCTACCAGCGAATATCAATATTAAAATAACAAGCAATAAAGCATCGCGTATATAAATCACGTTTGAAATTTGATGACTATTACTAAAGACGTACATGTATTTCGTTTCGAATCTTCATAATTGTGTATGCCTAGATATACTGGTTAAGAAATTAATAATAGTGTGTGTATTTATTGAAATTGCGTGGTAACTTATAATTTTTTGTTCTTGCGTTCAGAAAGTCTTAATAAAAACATCCGCACTTCCCATGGTATCCTTACAATGGCCTGTGTGTAACAATGGAAGCCGTGCGAGTGCTCCCACGAACTGGGGACCAAGAAATGACCACTGACCTGACCTGACCTCCGGACATCCTACCTTATAACACGCGAGCACGTCATAATTACATCCTTACTTAATGTAGTTTTATAGATTCTCATTAAAACGACAATAACATCGACGGCTCGCCGCCGTGAAATATTGGTGAGCTGTTTCCTTGCGCGTCGCAAACTCGATCTTGATTACGGGTCAGAGCTATCCATCAACTCATCTCATGTCTCTAGAAAATCAACAACGTGAGACATTTCACGACAAGCCAGTAACTTCAGATGGTAATCTGCAGGTTGAATCGATTCACCTTATAAAATGCCCACCTGCGATGCATAAACTTTCTAAACTAAGTTTTAGCAAACTCTCGTGACCGACAATGCTGAATTTTTAACGAAATTAAGGCAACTTTTACGTAGACAACAATACAGGCGATGACACGTATTCTTGAACTACATTAACAATTCCATTCTCATCTTTATAATGAATCAGCATATTTGACTCTATTACTAACTATATTACAACAAAAAAAATTTGTATAAACACCATTCATCGCCTAAAGATGACAAAAGCTAAAGACATGATAAGTCTCTTTTTGTGCAAATGACTCTTAAAATGAATTACATCATGGCAAAACGAGAAACTCAAAAATCAAGAGAGGAGCAAGAAATTAATTCAAATAAAAAAAATTGGGTTTTAAAGAACGTAACTTGTTAAGTGTGGCGTATCATACTGAATTTTTTATCCACCTAAATGTATAGGCAAAACAAGTAGTATTCAATCAACTGAAACTAAACGTAGCTGTAAAGTCGTACTAACAATAGCATATTAAAATGTTGCTAAATATAAATTGGAAAGTACTTATGCCAGTTGTACTTGTACGCGCGGGTACTGTTAGCCATTCATAGCATTAAAATATTCATATCTGTCAATTCTGCAACACATAGAAAATGCATCGGTTAAGTCTCACGACCTGTACATGGCCAGTTGTCTGTCTGAAGCGATGTAATTATGCCCCGATACTGATACCTGGACGTAACTTTCTAGCACTGCGAGTGATGTGCGAACGATAGAAGTTGCAATCATCACTCGCATTCAATAGACCCACTATTCAATACACGTATGTATGTATATGGTCGGATAACGTACCATGGAGGAACTGCTTCGTTACGTTGGCTCGGATTGATGCCCACCAGATACAACATAATTAAAATAAATTTGATTCTCACTTGTTGTAATAGAGGTGTAATTTTTTATGAGCCCATTGACCACCAAGGGCATTGTTCAACGTTCACTTAATTGAAATAATTGAACGGTAAAACGATACGTCGAATCGGATATATTGACGTGTTTATTAATTACTGTGAACGTCATGAATTCTTGGCGTGCATTTAATGACCGGTTGGAATTTTTATGTGGATTAATGGGAATAAAATATTTAGACTTTATCTGTCGTTTATAAAATTATACCTTGTCAGAGGTATAAAGAATAATTTCGTACCTCCCCATTTTACATCGATTATCAGAACCTCTTGCAAAAATTACTATTAGGAAGTTATGGACTTTAAAGAATCTGACCTTTCTTCTTCAATTTAAAATATTATGGAATCAAAATGTATTCGATTAAGATACCCACACGTTATACCAAAGAAGCAACCATTAGTTCAGTAAACAGTAAAGGAAATAATCGCATAATCTCCAAACACATACATCAAACCCGTTATATGCAAGCCATTATACGCTGTACACCTACATCAATTAATTTAGCTATATAAGCATTCACGTAAACATAGTTTTATCTTTAAGGATGACCCAAAGGCTTTTATATATCGTGAATAACAAAGACATTTCGAGTGAGATTTCGAAGATAAAGTGCGATGCAAGTGGCCAACTACCGTAATACACAATTGCAGATAGCGATCTACAAGAGTAACAAGGAGGAACATGAAATTTAAGGGATCATAATGCACACCCACGAAAGAGGACGTGGTGAGCGATGGACGGTGAGGTCTTGCCCAGACGGAAGCGGCTCTCTTGCCTGCAGATGACCGCGAAGATACGGGCCACGTGCAGGCATGTCCAAGATACCTGATACCGACCCTGGGAACATCTTCGAGCCGTTCACTTAAGGAAGAAGCGCGGGTGTTCTTCTAATGGGGTAGAGACGTGCGGCGTATGCGCATTCTTCTGCCACTTCTTTGCAAACGAGAGTATCAGCGGACGACTTGGCGAAGTATTTGTAATCATCGACGGGACCATAGATCTTACGGATTTCAACATGTTCATAACGGAACGTATAAATTTCGTTCGTAAATGAAGCTATCACGAACGATATCATTTGTACGTGACTAAGAAATAACACTTTTAATTAGACGCGGTAGCCGAGGAAATGATGTATTCCACGATAGGTTTTGCAAATATACATACATACTCAAGAACCACCGTTACCAGAAAGATAACACTTCTTAATCCAACTCTACCAGTTCCCTTGAGGTTACTTAGCGTAATTTAACGTATGCGTAAAAAAAAGTTTAATGCAGATATGGATATTCCTGTGATTATCAACGCGCTATAAAAATTTTATTTGATTTTTATCGTTTATTAATTGCAATTTTACGACGTTTTTGAAGGTGTTTAAAATCATGTAAATACCACCAAAAAAAAGTTATCAAAAGGTGCTTAATATTTGTATGTATGTATGTACGTCTGTAAATGTCAAAGCAAGGTCCGTAGTTGTAATCGGATTTTTTTTAGGCCAGTGTCCACACCTTAGAATGCTAACGAGGCTGAATGTGCTTTGTCAGACTTGGACCTCCTCTACTCTGTCCGCAGATCACAATCGGTTGACCGCACTGGGGTCCTACTGCGTCCATTCCATGGGCACGGCAATCACAAACGAGCTGATCACTGACACGCTTAAGTAGATGAATATGAGATTGCTTGTCCTTATAAGTACAAGAAAAATGGGAACGTAATTGAAAACTTTTTTTAATAATACTGCGCTTAAGACCGAGATTAATGTTGAACGTACTCTCTGCGAAATACGCAGATCTTTTTGGGAGATTATTTTTTATTGCAAACATAAAAGTTAATTCTACTTACACAAGCAATTTAAAATTAGCTCTAACATGGGCTCATTTGTGGTACATAATTATTTCTACTCGATGAAATTTCTGAATCCCTTAATTATCTTGTGATACTTTTATATATTTGTTACACAGTATAATTAATAAGAAGTAAACTATAATTGACTTATTTTTAGTTGCCTTTTTGGTTTTATTAAATATCTCTAGTTTCGTCTAGTTGACGTGATTATCTGACGAACATTTTCTCTCTTGCTTTCTCGAGCGATTTCGGCTCACACACATCACGTCTAAATATGCAAATATGTCAATAAGAAAACAAATAATAAGTTAGAGCAAAAAATTAAGGAAAATACAGAGAACTAAATAGCCAATACAACGTAACCAACAACCAAGAAGCTTCAGACGATGGCACCAGCAGAAAGCTGTAAGAGAAATGTCCCTTACAACAGGAAAACTAAAAATAATCACAAAAAAGTCATTAGGATAATCCTCTTCAATTCAATGAGGCCGTGGATCTTGATAACAACTGCTGTAAATTACAAATTCTTCATACATTATTTTCAATTACAAAAATAATGTCAAAATAAATAATAATAATTCAAACTCATGTAGTAATTGGGGTACATTTGAAATATCTTGGAACTGAAGACCAAAAGCCTTATTGTTCGATGTAGTATTATAAGGAAGATAAAGTTTGCAGTTTACCTATAGTATTGATAATAATCAGACTTAGAATTTTTCTCGTTTAATAAGTTCTTGATGTTCCCTTCACCATGCATCTAAATTTTAGGAAGCATTTGCCTAACCGCTTTTAAAATATGCAAGCAACTCTAAATACTTTTCATTTTCTTCGAATCTTAAACTCCCTTTATTTTTCTCTAATACGAGAGAGTTGGAATATGCTTCTATATTCTGATAACTCTTATTTGCTTAATATCAGATACTGCTCGAAACGCTTTCTTAAGTGTGCCACTTACAATTGTATCATAAATTCCGATCTTAAAGGCAATTTTATCTTTGTAATAATAGACGATAATCGTTTTTATAAAAAGGAAATCAAGATTAAAAGTTGAAACAAATAACTATAAAAGTACAGCTATGGTGGTAAGATTTACAAAGAGAAAAACTGAAAAGAATATGGAATGAGAAAATGGTATGCATCAGCTAATAAAGACAAAATTTTCGTAGTGAGTGTTTACTTAGTATGTTGCACATAGTATGTTTTTTTTTGTTTAAGTTAACGTTGCGTTTCTTTCGATTTATAATATTGAATATATCAATAAAATATCATAAAGAAGATAAAGATGATAGACTATCTGTATCCCAATAGAGGGGTATGTAAAAAATACTATAAGTATCAAGAACAAAGTAAATAACAAATAAATAAATAGGAGTAAAATATTTGGTGATTGTGGCAAACAGAAAGGTATGGAAGGATTTCGAAAGGGAAATGGAGGAAAATAGTCAAAAATTGTTCTAAATTTGATAATGAAGATGAGGAAAGAGAAGCAATAGATTATGAAAAAGGATAAAAAAAATAACACACACCATTCATCAATGAATAACAAATTGTGGCAGGATGGAAGAAGTATCATCAAGAACTATTAGGTGTAGATGAAGTAAACGAACTGAATACATTACTTTTTTACGGTGAAAGAGAAAGAGAGAGAAAGTGAGCGATAGAGTGTATAGGCAAGGGCTACAAGGTCACAAATTTATAAACTTAGAGGAGAACCACATATTCACGATAAAAAATTAATGAAAAAGTGCAAAGAAATGGATACGCAAATGTATTTAGCATTCATCTATTTGGAAAAGGCGCTGGAAAAGGCATAAGATAAGTTGCTTAAAAAAAATTCATGAAAATATGAATCAATGCAAAACTAAGTTGAGGAACAGTGCACCATAACAATATGAATTAAGGCAAGGAGAAGAAGTACTAAGGCCGGTGTTGTTTGTAATCGAACAAAATTCTAAAAGAGATAAAAGACAAAACAACTGAGTTATATGTGGGCTTCACAATTTCGAATCGCTCCTATTATATTAGCAACGATATTCTTCTGATTTCTAGATAATATATCGTTCTATGTTTTTATTTTATTTGTATTTCCGTATATTTGTTTACATTACTTTCCACTCAGAGTGTGTTATTTGGAAAACGAAAATCACATAAACCCAAGGAATTTATTAAGAATAAGGCCTCAAATACACATGGAGATTTTTGGGATAAATAATCGGTGTTGCAATGTGGATAAAGTTTTACCTGAAAAGTTGTAATTGATTGACGTTCTCATTATAAACTATAACTAGTATATGCTTGCAACTGCGGTGAATACTTGCTTTGCAATGGAATCATTATTTTATTTCCGCATTCAATGCAATAGCAACAAAAAGTGTAAAAAAAAATAGGGATATAATAACAAATGAAACCACAGATGATACAAGCTTTATTTAGCAAGGAATATTGGCAAGGTCTTATGAACATCTTTATTTCAATTCCTTTAGACAAGCTTAATATTCTAGTGCAAAAAGAACTTCTAATTATTTCTAAACAAAAGAACAAGCGATAAAAGTGCTTTCATACCCGTACAAGGGAAATTCAATTCACTGTCAGGGATCGAACGCAGGTTGCCCTGGATGTAGTAACAAAGTGGGCCGAGGAGGAAGGTCTGAGGACCAGTCCTCAAAAAGCCACCATTGTGCCATTCACTGGAAGGCGAAACCTAGAGGGTTTAGGTCCTCTGCGTCTTCATGCAAATGAGATAGTCTTGTTGGGAGAGGTAAAGTACCTTGGAGTGATTTTTGACTCCAAACTTACCTGGAACCAACACTTAGACAAGATAGTCAGGCGATCGATGACCACTTTCGCGGTGGCCAGACGAGCCTATGATAGTACGTGGGGCTTAAAACCAAGTATGGTGCATTGGTTGTTCACCGGAATAATCAGACCCACAATAACCTATGCGGCTTCGGTGTGGTGGCCCAAAGTCAAGCAGGAAACCACCAAACTTAGACTGAGCAGGGTCCAAAGACTTGCTTGTCTAGGCATAATAGGGGCGATAAGCACAATGCCCAACGCTGCAATGGAAACCCTTCTAGACCTCCCTCCCTTACACATTGTGATAATGGGAGAGGTAAGACGAGGACTTCACAGATTGTAGCATTCATATCACCCACTTAATACAAATATGGGTCATACAAGTATCTTTGGGGTCCTTTACTCAATATGAGGACGGACTATATGGCTCCCAAAAGTAACCTAAACCTCTTCATTGAGATAGAAATTAATGAATCTGCTGAGCATCGGGAACCTGAACAGAACTTTCCTCCTGGAAGTCTGATCTGGTATACGGACGGCTCCAGAACTGAGACTGGTGCCGAATCTGGAATATACGGGCAATGGAGAAGTTATCCTTCCCGTTGAACCAATTTGCCTCCGTATTCTAAACGCCATATTACAATGTGTGCGGGAAAACAAAAGGAGGGCTTACACAAGTAAGCGGATCTTTATCCTAACCATCAGCCAGGCGGCTTAGAAGGTTTTAATAAGCGCAAAGATCTCTTCCAAACTGGTGTGGGAATATTTACTTGAACTCAATGACCTGGCGGAATACAACTGCGTCACGCTGGTGTGGGTGCCAGGTCATCGGGGTATTTCGGCAACGACTGGCCGATTAACTAGCCAGGCAGGATGTGAGTATGGCATACCTTGGCCCTCAACCCGTTCTAGGTATAACCACCAACGCTATTCGGGGCTGGATAAGCGAGGAACACAACAGATACTGGCTAAGCAGACCAGGACATCGCCACAGCAAGACCTTCCTAAGAGGTCCTTCTCAAAAAAGAGTTGCTTTTGAGCAGGGCGCAATTCAAGACCACCACGAGGTTACTAACATGTCACCTGACTGTTAGGGAGCATCTGTGGAGGATCGGTAAATTCAATGGGGATCTAAACTGCAGACTCTGCAATGGAGAACCAGAGACAGCAATGCACATTCTGTGTAGATGTGATGCGCTAGCAAATCGCAGATAGCGCATATTCGGACATCTCATGATAGTTCCCGAAAACTTCAACACGCAATCAGTGAAAAACCTGTACCAGCTGGTGCAGGGGACATGTCTCACTAAATGGTAGCGGTAAGAGAACCAATAAGCTTAAATGGCTGCGGTGCCTCCGGGTGCATCTTCTGCAGACAGGTTCTGATAATAAAAAAAGTGCCCTCCTTTCTTTGGATTAGTTGAAATATATGTTAAGACACAACTGACTGCACCAACAGTAAAGATTCTTTCATTTTCTGTTTAATACTAATTCCTTTAGGGATATAAATGACTATCTCAGAATTTGACTTGGAGGCTTCCGCGGCCGTTGTCTATAACTGAATTGGCTTCCATTGGAACAGTGTCACGACTGCTTCTACTGCCGACGTTTCGTTCTGTCAGTCTCATCGACTAACGAGAAATAGTAGCAACCACAAGCAGCAGCAACACCACCGCAGTAGCAGCAACCCTGGAGAAGTTCTTCTATAATGGAAAACAAAACGTCGGCAGTAGAAGCAGTCGTGACGCGGTTCCAACCGGAAGCCATTTCAATTACTCCCTCTCTTTTCCTGGATAATATTAACTCCTTGAAAGATAGAAATAACTATGCAAGGATTAAAGATAACATTAACACTTTTTAAAGATAAACATCCTAACTCCCTTTATTTCAATACCAAAAACGGAATAACGCGAGGAAACGCCGAAAAAATGTCAGAATTAACTAAGATTTTTATGTGTGTAGACTTAAATACACTGCGTAAGTTACAGAGCGTTTTTTTTTTGGCAGAAAGAGAACGCTTATCTTATTTCGATGAAACAAAACGCATCAGAAAAAAACGCAACGGTCTTCCTGCAACGACGTTTAACAGATGTTTATTCTGAAAAGTTATTTTGAATTAAAATGTTAAGCGTGGCCATGAGCTTCCGTTTATGTACAATAAATACAAACAAATACAAAGAAAGAGCACGACCCCGAAGGATTTTCTTTTAATTTTAATTGTTACCGTTACGGCGAAATAGTAACTGTCTCGCGATTTTGCGGTAGCACGGCCAGATGCATTCGCATATATTTCACGTGTAGGTGAGGGTCAACAGGATTGTGAGAAAGCACTATCACAGGTAATTTCCTTCGCCGAGCGTCCTTACTCACAGAACGATGATGGATTAACATAAATAAGCCATACAACACATAATAATAAAATTTGTTTCTGCTATTAATGTCTTAAACATAAAGTAACTTTCAACGCATCGTTGGGAGCCAACTGATCGATAGAAATTTTAATACGGAGTGACTTTTTAAAATTATGTTTACTGTGTGACCTTTAGACAAGACAATATATTATAACGTGTAGCAAAGAAACTTCTGTGTAGTAATTCACGACTTCTGCAAAAATTAGCTGCGTCTTTTACCACTCAAAAGGATTTTCTAAGTAACGTAACATGTCCGGAGTAATAATCTGCATAGTTATTATGTGCAATAATAAAAAGCGATGCCCACTTTAATAAGCTCAGCTTTCTAAATTCCTCCTTCTCTCTTCCAGAATTGTTATTATTATTGTTATTACGAACGCGAGTTCTGTTAAGAGGACAGCAAGAGATGCGAAATTGAGTCCCATTACGTGGTCAACTTTTATGCAGTAAAACAAATTAAAATTCCGACCACATACAGAGACGTATTAAGAGATTAAGCGCGGAGAAATTACGCGCGCGATTTTATCTAGACAGCATAAATTATTTATTTATATGCATCTGATTAATATGACCGTATTACAGCAGTAAAAGAAACAATAAACAAATTACGTTTATAAAAAAAAAAGGAAACTTAAATGTGCCATAATACCTTTCAAGTACGCTATCAATTTAGTACGTGCGCTGATTTGGAACAGGTTTCTCTCTAACCTGAAAATAAACTGAAATATTGCGCTCAGGATAACTAATCGCTTATAGTTTATAATCACTTGTTTCTGACAAATATCCGTGTGTTCAGGTGTGTAGGAAATTAATTGATGACGGCGTTTCATTTTTAAGTTATGCGTATAATTTCTTCGTGGAAGAAGTTTATTGTTAAGCAAAGGTTAACGCAAAATATGTTAAATAATATATGTTTGTGTTTATGACATTAAGATGAAGTCGACGACGTTTTATGTTTATGGAACTTGATATTTTATTTCTACAATTCGCGATATGAATTTTAAATGAGTGGGAGGAAAGGTGAAAGAATTTATTTTCTAATTTTGGACGGACGTTTCTTTCCGGCCGCGAATTTAATTTACTAATTCTTCAGTTAAATGTGGAGTAATTTGCACAGGTCACTTAACCTTCTCTGGTTAACACCCATCCAACAACAAGTGTGCCACTTTTCCTAATTAATGATTAACGAGTTTCGAGCAAACGCTAAGACGTTTGATATTAGCCGACGCCAGGTATATAATTAGTATCAAATGTCACGCAGGAAGACAGTGAAAGTTTCTCGAGAAAAACTGAGACATCTAGAACTTCCTACGATTTAATCTTCCCCCGTTATTATTTTGCACGAGTTAAAAATGATTACGGTAAGAGGTAAGTAGCATTGTGATGGTATCGGCAAAAAGTCCTCCGACATGATAGACAGGGCCTTCCTTGTTTAGTACAATGCCGGTAGCAACGAGTTGATCCTTCGGTCACGACGTCGTTGTTGTACCAACTTTACATAAATATTTATATATTTTCTTTTGTAATTCCAGCCGTGCATTTTACGGCCGGGCAAAAAAAATCAGTAATGCCACTTAATCGTATTATTTATGTAGTAAGTTAATTACTCAATTATCATGATCATAAAACATTATTTATCTAATTTTACTTTTATTGTGGGGTATAATTCTCAACGTGTTGTGAGTTATATCAATACCATTCCACCTTACATTATTACTTCATAAAGTACCTCACAATGTTGGATTAAAAAAAATTCTTTTCTTTGTTCTACGTTCTTTTTTTATAACAAACATATTCAATACCATCTTCCTCAGTTGGAAGAGATTTATTATTTACATTGGAAGGTATTATATGCTTCTTGAATTTTGATGATAAACTAAGACGTTTGCGCATTTCACTTTCTAAATTGGAGCACTGCTAATCCAAAAATTATGACCCATACATCAATATTAAAAATTAAGTAGTTTACAATAGCCCTCATAAATCCGCAAAAAACATTACAAGATACGTATTTATCAAGATTTATTATTGTTTGAACTATCGGCGGTGGTATCGCAAACGAAATCATAAAGTAATCATTAATCAAACACAAAGACTCGCAGAAGTGGTCGACCTCACGTTCGAACATAAATTCAACTGAATTTTACATAATTTATTTAATCCCCGTCATATAACAACATAATTTCGTGCAAATTGAAAGTCACTTGCTCATATCAAAGGACGACACCTACGTAAAACGCCAATAAAATAAATGATATTAACTTATGGTTGTGATAAATCATTTTTTTTATAAACGAAATCAAAATTCGCTTCTTCTTGCAAGCACTTTAGATTGTCTTCCTAATATGCACATATTGATTTTGGGGAAACCAAATAAATGCAAACAAGAAAAAGGTTAATCCGCTGATGTGTTCCAGATTCATAGCTCATTTTAGATATGATTCACTATAACAACCTGAGATAAATACCAGTTAGAAAACAATGAAGTAAGCATAATGACGCAAAAATGTGATCACATTTCTCAGATTTGAATCCATAGGTGAAATAATTGCCAACAATTATAGATCTGCAACATTTTTGAAGGCTTGGCATAGGTGGCTCACACCTTAGAATTGTTTATAGTGAGTGCCTGGCTGTCTTAAGCCGTAGGCGACACAATGGTCAGTTTTGTTGATCTATTAATAAAAAGATTACGACACCGGATTACCAAACGACTTATACGGCGGTACATTAACATACGAATAGAGAAACCAGTATTATATTGTTTAAAGTTTTTATAACAATCGTTAAAGAATATAATGAGCCATAATTCATTAAATATCGCACTTTTATAATGGCAAAGCATGCGGAAGACTTTCGTAGGCTTTATTACATTGTTTACATTCCTTTTAAACCCAATTAACAAGTTCGTTGGATGACGGGATAGTTTCAACCTGCGTGTTTGGTTTGATGCATCCCAGGTGTGGCATACATATCTATTATTGCCACGTTAAAAAAAAATGGTGACGCACTCAAGCAAGGACAACTTCAAACATTCGTATATTTAAAACCTAAGAAAATCAGTATTGTACCTTTTGACAAAACAAAAATTCACTTTTGTTGGGTGACCAAATAAACTCCAGAAGTCTTTAGTGTTAAGTGTAGACAGAAACTCATCTAGTGATGCTTATTTTGGAATACCAGCGCACTAATAAAAAGAGAAATCAGTTTTTACGCAGCAACAGCAACGGAAAGAACAATGGCAACGGTCCTGAAGAGGTTCCTGTGGAACGAAGAACGAAACGTTGCAGTACGAAGTTCCACCGGAAGTCGTGGAAAAGATAGGCAACGGTTATATAAAATAGTAGTGCTTTTCGCTTCTTGTAAAAACAACGGAAAGAACAATGGCAACCGGCCCTGGAAAGGTTCCTGTGCAACGAAGAACGAAACGTTGCAGTGCGAAGTCGTGAAAAAGAAAAAAACGTCTTGACTGGTCAAAATCTAAAGTTAAAGTTAAACTTCTTCTTTTTTCAAAGTTAACTCTGGAAGATTTTTAATCCACAGAGACACACAAATTGAAATTGCCGATCGTCTTTTGTTTTCTCAAGTGAAACATCTCTTCTTTCTCCATTCTTCATCGTCGTTCATATGCCGATTGTCTTTCGTTTTATTTTCTCTTTCTTTGTTTCTCTCAATTTTATTTCAAAATTGTCGATCGCTTTTCTTTGTTTTGTTTGGTTTTGTTTTCTTTGTTTTCTTAACTGAAATGTCTCTTGTTTATCTATTCTTCATCGTTGGAAGTTCAATATGCCAATTGTCTTTTGTTTTTGTCTCTTTCTTTGTTTCTCTCAATTTTATTTTGAAATTGCCGATCGTCTTTAGTTTTCTCAAGTGAAACATCTCTTGTTCCTCTGTTCTGCATCGTTGGAAATTCAATATGCCGATTGTCTTTTGTTTTATTTTCTCTTTCTTTGTTTCTCTCAATTTTATTTCGAAATTGTCGATCGCCTTTTGTTTTCTTAACTGAAAAGTCTCTTGTTCCTCTATTTTTCATCGTTGGAAATTCAATATGCCGATTGTCTTTTGTTTTATTTTCTCTTTCTTTGTTTCTCTCAATTTTGTTTCGAAATTGTCGATCGCCTTTTGTTTTCTCAACTGAAAAGTCTCTTGTTCCTCTACTCTTCATCGTTGGAAATTCAATATGCCAATTGTCTTTTGTTTTATTTTCTCTTTCTTTGTTTCTCTCAATTTTATTTCGAAATTGTCGATCGCCTTTTGTTTTCTCAACTGAAATGTCTCTTGCTCCTCTATTCTTCATCGTTGGAAATTCAATATGCCGATTGTCTTTTGTTTTATTTTCTCTTTCTTTGTTTCTCTCAATTTTATTTCGAAATTGTCGATCGCCTTTTGTTTTCTCAACTGAAATGTCTCTTGCTCCTCTATTCTTCACCGTTGGAAGTTCAATATGGCAATTGTCCTTTGTTTTTGTCTCTTTCTTTGTTTCTCTCAATTTTATTTTGAAATTGCCGATCGTCTCTATATAATTTTGAAACTGCCGATCGTCTTTGGTTTTCTCAAGTGAAACATCTCTTGTTCTCTTGTTCTCTTTTGTTTTCTATCTCTTTCTTTGTAATTGTAAATTTTCTTTTTGTTTTTCTCAATTTTATTTCGAAATTGTCGATCGCCTTTTGTTTTCTTAACTGAAGTGTCTCTTGTTCCTCTATTCTTCATCGTTCAAAGTTCCGTAATTGTAAATTTTCTCTTTCTTTGTTTCTCTCAATTTTATTTGGAAATTGCAAATCGTCTTCTGTTTTCTCAACTGAAATTTCTCTAGTTCCTCTATTTTTCAAAGTTCAATATACCGATCGTTTTTTGTTTTTATTTCTTCTTTTGTAAATTGTGAATTTTCTCTTTTTTTTGCTTCTCTCAATTTTATTTTCAAATTGCCGATCTTCTTTTGTTTTCTTAACTGATATGTCTTCTTTTGTTCGTCTATCCTTTATTACAAGCTCAATATTGCCGATCGTCTTTGTTTTCCATCTCTTTCTTTGTAATACCGATTGTCTCTTGTTTTTATCTCTTTCCTTTGTAATTGTAAATTTTCTCTTTCTTTGTTTCTCTCAGTATTATTTCGATATTGCCGATTGTCTTTTGTTTTCTATCTCTTTCTTTGTAATTGTAAATTTTCTCTTTCTTTGTTTCTCTCAATTTTATTTCGAAATTGTCGATCGCCTTTTGTTTTCTCAACTGAAATGTCTCTTGTTCCTATATTCTTTATCGTTCAAAGTACCGTAATTGTAAATTTTCTCTTTCTTTGTTTCTCTCGATTTTATTTCGAAATTGCCAATCGTCTTCTGTTTTCTCAACTGCAATGTCTCTTGTTCCTCTATTTTTCGACGTTCAAAGTTCAATATACCGATCGTTTTTTGTTTTTATTTCTTCCTTTGTAAATTGTGAATTTTCTCTTTTTTTGTTTCTCTCAATTTTATTTTCAAATTGCCGACCTTCTTTTGTTTTCTTAACTGATATGTCTTTTGTTGAATTCTTGGCTTCCGGTTGGAACCGCGTGTCTCGGATTTCTTCACTGCCGACGTTTCGTTCTTCGTTGCAGAAGAACTTCCTCAGGGCTGCTGCTGGTGGTGATGCTGCTACCGCTGCTGCTGTTGGTCTTGCTGCTGCTTCGCGTTAGTCGTTGAGACTATTTCGACAATTTCGAAATAAAATTGAGAGAAACAAAGAAAGAGAAAATAAAACAAAAGACAATCGGCATATTCAATTTCCAACGATGAAGAATAGAGGAGCAAGAGACTTTTCAGTTAAGAAAACAAAAGGCGATCAGTCTCAACGACTAACGCGAAGCAGCAGCAAGACCAACAGCAGCAGCAGTAGCACCATCACCACCAGCAGCAGCCCTGAGGAAGTTCTTCTGCAACCTTTCGCTTCTTGTAAAAACAACGGAAAGAACAATGGCAACCGGCCCTGGAGAGGTTCTTGTACAACGAAGAACGAAACGTTGCAATACGAAGTCGTGGAAAAGATAGACAACGGTTATACAAAATATTATCCTTTCTAAGAAGAGTAGCGAAAGAACTCCATGCATACAAGCATACAAAATGAGATTGCAAAGAAACTTATGGTCTTACAACTGAGAAAAATGTAACACGTCAATTTCATTCTTCGTTAAACTTAAAACTTTCGCTTCTTGTAACCATTTTTTTTGCCACTACCAATTTCTTTTTGTAAACTGTACACTGTTGCCCATTTAAGGAATAATGTAACAGCGTTTGTTACACGCGAAGTTATTTGCTCTTGTATGTGTGTTCCATTGTTTAAGTGAAACTCAGATACGTGAAATATGGGTACGTAAGAAGTGTTTACACTGGCGATTCTTCCGCACTATGATTTATGTTTTGTAGTTACCGTATGTCATCGTTTATTTCTCAGTGGGTGGTTATTCTCAATTCTACGACATCGCGCCGCACAATGGTACATAATTTCGATACTGTGAGGCTTATCTTAACACTAGTTTGCTCGGTCCGCGCCGTAGAGTAAATATAGTGGAAAGCCAACCACGAAACTTAGATGGCATTAAATAACTTGTTCTATGCAAATAACGTGCATGTGCGTTTCGTATCTACGCGTTACATAATGCAACGAGGCTCTAATGGAATTAGTGCGGTTTAAAAATCGGAAATAACGAAGGTAAAGAGCTAAAGAGCATCGCCGATGAACCTGCTGAAAGTCATTTATTCTTATTATCTCCCATACACGAACTGATCATAGCAAGTTAGTTTAAATAAATCTAATTTTTTTGATTTCAAAGTAAGAAGAAATCTTTTTCGTACAGCACTTTGGTCACATCGTGCGACAGTAACGAGTAAGTTTCTTGTTAGTTTATTAATTTATGTGGTAACACGGACGCGTTGATTCCGCAAAAAGCAATTACCACTTCAACATATAATAAACAATAAATGATTGCGCTTGCGGCATATACGTCAACACTAGGAGTGCAACGGCGAGAAATCGTCGGCCGGAAGCGGACTTACATAAGAAGTGGATGACACGGACGGTCTTCGTATCGTAACCCAAGAATATCGTCACAGTTTTGCATCTATTGTTATCTCTTCTGCGTGACATTGCTTAAAAATACTGTTAAGTGTTGACGCTTAAAGAGTAAAGACGAGCTCGATGCAGTTACGTGTTATGTTCGTAATTGCAACGGGTTATCAAAGAGGAGTTACGCTAAATGAAATTATTTCCTATTTTGTTTTCTTAACGTAAATCGAAGTCCTTTGTAACTTACTTAAGATACTGATATGGAAGACATTATTTAAATAAAATCAAATCAAGCTTTTGCGGTCAAATCCAGTCCGTATCACGAGTTCGGACGAAGGATGCCCAAAAGAAAAAGTCCCAAGAGTTGACAAATTATTATGATGAGTACAGGAAGCAGAGAACAAAAGCAAAAAAAAATATAGTGATAGTAACGAAAAGAAAAAAAAGTTATCAATTGCTTTGGAAACTAAACGTGTGCCTTAAGCTAAGAATGTATGTAGTAATCACATTTTTTTTATAATGTCGTGAGAATCACTGACCTAATAACCACGAATCAAAATGCGAAAATCATGTGGTAATGGAAATTAGTCTCCATAATTTACAGTGTTGAAATTATGGACATCAGTTAATGAAAGAGGCGATAACTTTGTAAATCGCACTTATTATAAATTATTAGGTGCATTCGTTAATAGCAAAGAGCTGATACATGTTAATTATTTTCACACCTCAGACTTGAATATTATAATAAACCATAATGAATGCGTCACGAGCTTATCATCATTTACTACTTTCACTCGCAGAAGAGCGCGCGGAAACCGTTTCTTCATGATAATTAATAATTCTCCTAGCGCTTAGTTTTCCAGTTGTGTTTACGGTGTGCTGTTTTATTTTTTCTTCTTTTATCTGGTCGTCGGTGCATGCAGGTGACCACGATAACGGTGGCGATGAGGTGACCCGCCCGCATACCCCTATATACATATCTCTGTGTCAGCGAAAGGTCGCGCGGTGCTCGCCTTTTTACATGCAGGACACGCTCTCTGCACCACACAGCCAACAATTTAATTCAGATCCTATCGCATGCCACTTGTTTTCAATTAACTTCATTTCAGCACGGGAGCTTATTCTATTATCCAAGTTTGCCAACTTGCGTACCGCAAACTTTCGAGCTTTTGAAATTATTTATCGTCGGAACGAATACCTACAACGGAATGAAGGCAATGTACTTGCTTACAAACTATTAATTATAAAGCCCTACATACCCTTTATTATCCTTTTTTTTTACAAAAAGAAATTCTTCATTAACGTTTAGTAAACTAATAAGATTTCTACTAAGTTTACTAAAATTATTTAAATTATTAAATACAATACATTATTTAAGAAATTCGCTTTTAACAAAAGTTTTCTTTAATAATACATGCAAGTTATATTTGCAGCATCTTTGCAATAAGAACAGGCACAGGCCTTAATTTCTTTAAGTAACTTGTACACTTCGTCTAAAGAAACGAAATAAAAGTGTCCACTTCCACTAAAGTACAACTTCGACTTCGGCATTAGCAGTGGCTAACTTTGAAAATTATGTTAGTTTGAGAGAGGTTTCTTTGCCCCTTGTTGTTTCTGCACTAGCTGTAATTTTATAGAGCGTGCGAGAAATTTTAAAGTACATTAAGTACGACTGAAACAATAACGGATTGCAAAAACGTAATTTACCGCCGCCAACACGAAACATTACGCTTCGTTTTTTTTACGGAACAAATACAGGCGGCGTAAATTATAAAAATTAAGCAATAATAAAACGGCTGGGCCCGGAATTATTTATGTTCCGGAAGCGTGCCGGAACTTAAACGCCGAAACCACGTGATCGCGATTTTATATTTCATGCGAGAAACAAATAAACGTCCATTTTCGGCGGTATAATTTTAT
This sequence comes from Serrognathus titanus, assembly GCA_039766575.1. NCBI lineage: Eukaryota > Metazoa > Arthropoda > Insecta > Coleoptera > Lucanidae > Serrognathus > Serrognathus titanus. The sequence goes on from CM077912.1 coordinate 8,924,830, forward strand.
TGCCTACTTTATTTTAGTTTTGCGAGAAATCGCTATCACGGAAATGTTAGCACGAAACGATTCCCGGCGTTATTTCCGTCGAAACACCAAATAAATTCGGCCCAAAAATTCCGAGCAATTATGCGCGACTGCCATTGTGTTTTCAGTGCGTCGCGTCCCATCATTCGGAAAATATTTCATGAAAACAAGGTTCAGGATTATTCAGGACTATTGAAGACAATGTTGCCGAATGTTTCGCAAAATATTCAAATTTATTCTAAACATTCCCTCGACAAGTAATTATAGTATGAGTTATTGAAAAATTTATATACCAATATTTCTATACCTGCATATATTATAATTTAAATAAACATGTTTTTTTTATTAAAACTTTATTTCTTGAATAAATTTTAGTTTCATTTCATGTTCTAGTTACTATAAAAAGGACCTGCATTAGTTGTTGAAACTACAGGCGGAAAACATTTGTACTAACAAAAATTTTCTCTAATATCAACAATAATATTAAAATTTTATGCAGTACTTTAGCAATACTCTTAGGCTCCGTATGAATACGAACACAAATCGACAAACTTAGAACCCCTACGCACTAGGTGAGGTTTCGAACCCACACCTACAGTTGTCTGGCTAAGCATCAACAGAGCGGCCCTAATCAACTCGTCTATACATCGTCGAAGTGTCAAGAATATGGAACGACAAATTGTTAGCTGGGATAAAGGTAAGTTTCTTGTTATTCCTATTTTTGCAGACGTAATTTGCATGAAAGTTTGATTTACTGAAGGAGCTTGAGATCTTCCCCAACACATTGGGGTTAGTTGCATAAAGTGTGTTGGGTAAGATGCCAACCTGCAAATTACTTATTTTACGTGTAGGTACGTACTTATTTATTACTATGCGGACGTATGTAAGAAGGTCGTCCATAGGGCAACGGACAGAGGAGAAATCTTCGGGCTGTTGCACTGGCATTGCAGGATCAAACTAGAAGTGCCAATTCCATTGCAAAAGAATTTGGAATTCCTTTGCGAACTCTTTTTAGGAGAGTGAGCAATAATCACTTTGATAAAGAGAGTGTAGGTCCCTATGGTTGCCTTGCAAAAGTAAACGAAGAAAAATTAGTGACGTAAATTCAGAAATTGGGAAAAGTTGGGTATTCTCCAACTTGTAACGATATTAGGCATCTAGCTTATATATTTGCTGAGAAAATCAGATAAAGCACAGATTCAATAAGGAAAACGAGCTAGCAGGGTATGACTGGTTTCGACTTTTCGTGAGAAGACATCCCAATTTGCGAATACACGCTGCTCAAGGTCGATCTACAGTTCATTCGTTAGTAATATGTCATGATGAGGTGAATCCATATTTTAAGCTACTTCTAGACACCCTAGAGACATATGATGTAATTGACAAGCCCAGGAAGATTTTCAATAAGGATCAAAGTGGATTGCAACTATGTAAGAACCCCGGGAAAGTAATCGCATCGAAAGGGTCCAAAGATGTTCAAAGTCTCACCAGTGCAGAAAAAGATGAAACTATTAGTATTGTCGTCTGCTGCAACGCAGAAGGCAATTTTCTTCCACCGTACGTGACTTTCCGTATTAAAAACAAAAAGAAAGAGTTTGATGACAATATGCCTCCAGGGTCTGTTGTTGAAATGTCTCCTGATTCAGCCTATGTCAAAACCTGTATTTTCTTATCATGGATAAAAGATTATTTTCTCCCCAGAAAAGAACCTGGTCCGGTTGTTTTGATCCTTGACGGCCATGCCTCACGTTGCCACGACGTGGATATTTTAGATTTCTTAGCGGAAAACGACATTCACGTTATCTGTTTAACCAGCCATACCACGCATTGGTTGCAACCCCTCGACAGGTCTTTCTTTATACCACTCAAAACTTATTGGAATGAAGCTTGTAGACATTGGATTAGGTCTCATCCTGGATGCGAAATTACCAGATACCAATTTGGAGAAATCTTAAGCCAAACCTGGAAACAAGCTTGCTTTAGAATAGAACCGTTATTTTATTTACGCATTAAATATAATAGCAACCAAAAGTGACTAAAAAATAGTGACATAATAACAATTGACACCATAGATGACATATATTTTATTTACCGGGGAATATTGGCAAGGTCTTATGAATGTTTTTATTCCACAATAAGGAATTATTTCGACACAAAAGAGCAAGTAGAGTAGTTAAAATATAAGTTAAGACACAAGTGATTGCCCCAATAGTAAAGATTCTTTCATTTTCTGGATAATACTAAGTCCTTTGAGGATCGAAATGCATGACATTTTCTGGGTAATATTAATTCCTTAGGGATACAAAGTACCACCTCAGAAGTTAAGACTCTCTCTTTTCCTGGTTCATACTAACTCCTTGAATGATATAACTACCGCAAGGATTAAAATGCCAAAAGACAGCATGAATACTTTTTAAAATTAAACATCCTGACTTATTTTAACACCGGAAACGCATGGACGCGAGGGAACACCGAAAAGGAGTTAGACTTAACTCCAGATTTTTGCATATTGCTGTGTTATTGCAGAAAAATTTGTCATTTTGCTAATTTTAGAAATTTGCTGAGCTGGGGTGGAAAGAAAAAGGATACGCATCTTGAAAATTTTGTTTACTTTTTTACTTTTAAAAAAGAAAATTTCAATTTGTGAAATTGATTTCCAAAATGTATATATCTCATTCTAGAACGCCGGAACTTAAAAGGGAACTTAATTTTTTTGTTTGACTAAAATTTTTTATTTATTTATTAGAATTGCCCTAATCTTATTTCCGAGGAGTTCCTAGATATTGATGGTACTTCCACAAAGAACTTGCTTAAGACCAAGTTTATTGTTTGGAGATGATTCTAACACGGACTGATGCCTGATGAGTTTACCCGGCCCAAGACTCCTGACATAGAAAATCCAGGTGAAGTCAATCGGATTGGGTGTGTTCCTAAGAATTCATTTCCATCATTGCCCATGGACCCTGCCGAGTTGGATGAGGCCATAAAAAAGTTGCCTCGGAAGTTTTTCAGAAACAAGAGGGGAAACATGCGGCGATTCGAATTGAAGCTGTTGGATGGGGGCAAGATCAAAATGCCTAAGATTGATGCACTCCGGTTAGGCTTAATTCAGTTTTGTTTTTCTTTAGTTAGATTTAGGTTTTCTTAAGTTAATTCCCAGAATTTTTTAATTTTGGGGCTATGTTTTACCTTTGAACATGTTTTTGTAAAGATTTTCCCTTATAAAAATGCGACGCAAACGCGATTTATTTAGTCTTCTTTGGTCCATTAGAGAGAAACCATCAGCTGCTTCAATTATGGTAATTATAATTGTTGCAATTATTAATGTTTGAAATTTTGTTTATATTTTGTAAATTTTTTAATGTCAATAACTACACATTTAATCTGTTGGAGGACATTAGAAACGAGAATAATTATCGTGCCTTTTGTCTTAAAACAGATTGGAATTTATTAGAAGGGCAGCGAAAAACGAGTTTTATTGTTTTTCTGCGTTTTTAATAATTTTATATTTAAAACACTTATACATTTATCCAAACACAATAATAACGAGAATAATTTATGTAATTGTTGATTTCAATTTGTATATATTAAAATTTTCCACAAAATCTTTGTTGATGTGTTGAATTGAGGTTAATTTAGACATGTCATGTACTGTGTGAAGTTTGCTGCGTTCAGAAATAAACAAATAAACTTACCTGTTCACGAGTTAAAAAGGCATTGTTTGAAATACATTTTCACATTCACAAGAATTTTTATTTATCTCACTATTTACATAAATCTAATATTTTAATTCAAGCCGGTGCCAATTATCATTTTGCGACCCGATACAGGAACCCCGTATCGTGCTGCCAACCCCACAAAAATTAGAGTTTTCAGACCCTGAAAAATTTCTTCATAAACGAAGAAATAAATTTCTTTGCATTTGACCAGAGTCACAGCAATATGTACATATATATTTTTTTGTTCTTCTTGGTTAGAAGTCATGCTGCCATATATTTGTAAAGCGTTTCAGTTTCTTGATTAGAATATTATCGTCAGCTAAAACAAAGAGATCACTTTGATTGATATCACAATTTTTATGTTCAATGATTGTCTGATATTTGTTTGTCCTATTTCTGGAGTCTTTTATGAGCACACTGAACTCAAAAACAGTAAATAGAAGAAGTTTTGCATTGAATAATAAAATTCGTAAGATTGAACCTTGAGGCGTGCGTAACTTGCGATAATTCCAAATAATTCGAAAACTACTTCATACGAGTGAAAGTGGAAAGCAAAAGACTTCCTTCCAGAAACTATGAAAAAGACTATCTATCAGTTTCAAATTGCTTGAGGCATTTTTTCTTGGAAGATGATTTAGGTCTTCCTTTGGGCCCTTTAGGTCTTCCGAGCGATTCAAAATGGCAAGTAAAAGTCTTATTTTCAAAAACTTGAGAAAGACCTGTATTAGTTTCAATATTGTAACTTTTCTGTTTTTTTTGTTCTTTTCATTTTGCGAGTACTTTCACGGCCAAATTCTAATTCAAATTTGTCTGATTCTTTTTTCCATAGAAGATAATTCAGGTCTTTCTTTAATTTGAACTTTGATGTACATTGATTTTGATGTCTTTTAATCATGATTCAAAAACAAATAAAATTCAATTGCAAGTAGAGGAAAAAATGGAAAGGAATGTATTTCTGATGGCAGGTCATTAAGGAAAGTTCAAATGAGGCATTTGGGTAATGAAGCCATAATTCATAATTGTAATTACAGTTGTACAATGATAAGTAAAGTAATAATTGATATTGTCTAGAAAAATAATACTTGGAAAGAAATAGGCACGAGTAACACAATTACTAAGACCAGTAACACAAACATTATTGAACCGTGGTTCAACTCATGAATATCGATCAATTGCTATGGTGAAGAAGTGCAATGCCATAGTAATAGAGTATAAGAATCAAGGTCAGAGTTGAACGATGTTGTACAACTGCCCCAGATATTTTAAAATAGCTAGAGGCTACAATAAATAGTATCAATTGCATAGGCGCATTAAATATACACATGAAGGGGATCAATCTCAAGAGAGAATTCTGATCGATTTAGACTAATATTGTTTTTCTATTTGCTGTATTTGACATGTAATTCCCTTCTTTTTTTAAATTAATTTAATGTCATTAATACTTCAAATAAGCCGCACATAAGTAAACGCAAACAATTACAAATATACAGGGTGCATGTTTAATTATTTAACACGACAAAATGGAACCATTAAACGAAAAGATGCGCGAGACTATGGGAAAGTATTTCAAAAAATTTAAATAGTTAATTAAAAAATCTTGCACCGGCACTGCGTACGAAATACAACGGCACTACACGCTTGTCACACACCTCAATTCGTTTTATTACGCGTTTAAGCTGGAAACGGAAATCTGAGTTGCTTTTAAAATAACTGGAATTGCGTATGAAGCAACGGTAACAAATTCACAAATAATTGTATAAATAATTGTTTGTTAATTAATTTGTTATGCATACAGTTTTTGATCAAATCGCGTAAGTGAATGCCACAGATTACAAGAAAATATAAATTGCTGCGGTTGTTTGGAAATCTCATAAGCTCAGAGAGGATTACTAGAAATTGGTGTAGGTAAAAGTACTAATAAATAATTATCGCGAAAAGGCAACGATTACATTTCCAAGGAATCGTTTGAACCAATCGGTTTTCTCCGAAAATGCGAAATGATTTATTAGACATGAAATTCAACGCCGACAATTTTTTTGCTTATTACGCTGAACAATAGATCGTGGTTTTTGCTAACAAACAGCTGTAAAATCTTTGGCCCACATTTCGTACGAAGACAAAGCAATAAAAATTATTATGTACAGCTGTTTGAAACATCGCTAGTAATAAAGGGCGTACATAAGTCGGCGCCGAACATATAATTGAACATGCAATGCAATAATTGGTCAAGTGTGTTCGATATACAGGAACTGTTCTAGAGCAGCGCGCGAGCCATTCGCCGCGTACCAAAGAGAATCTTTTTCGACGAATACTAAGGAATATTCCGTGCAATTGTGAACGTCGTTCGCGGCAGGAACGCAAGTGTGTACGAATTCATTTTTTTACCTGTTCAAAGTGGAACCTCTATTATCCTTTGTATGGAATAATCTAGTTCAGGTGATTTAATGCATTTGTCAAGTATTTTTCACGGTATCGGTCGTTGACCTAAAAACGGAGTTGAAGGAAAATTCCATTTAAAAGTCAAGTTCACGATGCCACGCCTCCGTATCATAAAAGTATAAAAAACTTCATGCAGGCATTTATTTCGTTCATATGCTCCTCTATCTTTTAGCCAGGAGCACATCGTCGTTTTGGGGGTAATTTTTGATTAATTAGAAGAAGTAGAAAGAATTTTTTTAAATACTTTTCACATACTCTCGGATGTCGTTTCATGTCGTTTCATTGTTTAATTTTGTCAATTAGGTTAATTAGCAGTCACCCTGTATTTTGAAAGAACGTTTTCAACAAGATGCGATATGGAATGATCTTTTTCTCCTTTAACTTTGAACATCTTTTGAATTGTATAAATTATTAAACACATTCCATTTTTGAAATAGTTTGTTTCTTGATTTCTTTTACTTCGTTCGAATTGCTTGTTACATAGGTGGCTAAAACACGTCAAGAGATACCCTGCGTATAGATTATTAAGAACTGTAATGCTGCTATTAATTTGTTTAGACATGTTATCATCAAACACGATTAAGTACATATTCGGAGTTTCTATTAAAATAATTAAGTACGAGTCGGTGCACGTATGAAGATACACTTACACACATGCAAGAAACTCACGTAGAGCATTAATAACTTAATCATCAATTAGAAACCACAACCTATATTTACTCAAAAAAAAAACTATCCCACGTTTCTGCACACTTCCACGTGTGTATCTCACGTTCGACCATTTCCATTGATTATAGAATACATAGATGGTTTCCAAAGCAATTACCGCACGCATGCGGTCGTTAATATTCCGCGTGTTCGATTCCGAATTAAATGAGTGCGCATTGTTTATGGTATTTATGCGAGTAATTAGCGGGAATGACTGTAGCCGCTTGTGTAAACGTGAAGAGCATCAACATTCTCATTGTGTTTCTGGTGCCGTACGATGTGAGATTGCACCGCAATCCATTTCAAACACGTATGTTGCAAGCGACCAGTCAGAGATAGTCGCTGTGTAATTGAACAGATTTATTAGATCATGCACGAAATACCGATCCGCGTCCCTCGCTGAGCTTTCATCCAGGATTACTCCAGACATGAAGAATTTTCGCTACATCTGTAGATATAAAAATAGATGAAATATTTTAAATTTGGATGGTTTAGCAAAACTATTGCGCATTATTTCAAATATAGTGCGATCAAAAAAGTTGAGCTAGTCACACTCCTAATTTATTTGGTGTCAATTTAGGTTTTGATAGTAATCCATGTGCATCACGCCGCACAAATTTAAAATTATTTATGTCTGTTATTAACAACCACCGGATATCTAATGTAATAAGAAGATTAAAAGATTGAACGTTTTATGGGCAAAGGTTGAGCGCGTAACAAGGCAATGCCAATTTTACATGCCATATTAGTCATAGGTCTGCAGATTTTTTCCTGCATTCTCTTCAGCATTTCGGACGCTAACTTGTTTACAAGATCGGCTAAAGCTGTCAGATTTGCGACATTTTCCATACATTGCTGCAATAACACAATGCAGGCATGTGCTATAACTGATGGTCCATCCATCACTTAGGGTTACTGACCATGGTGCGTTACGTTACAACAGAGACGGCATAAGCTCTACACTTTTTATGTAGGTAATGTTATTTCAAAGTTCTAACTGTAAGTTACTTCAATATCGTAATCAATTACCAGGTTTATTTGCACATGTTATGGCTGCGTGGGTTAATCGTAAATAACGTTATTTATAGTTTCGTAGTGAAATATTTTTGCCAGGCAAATAATCCGGCCCTGCAAAATTATACCAGCGGTCGATGAGTTGCATTTTCTGTTGCGTTTTGTTACGTTTCGGACACTCCATACAACTGTCAACTTACGAATATTATAAATGATCTAATTTTTGGTGCGCACAATAATAAAATCGGAAATATGATATTTTTCTCGTCCTCCCAAGTCGACGACAGTCCAAGATCATTATCAGTATCCGAAGCGCCGGATGATTTCATGTCTAAAGTTTAAGTGTTTCAGCGTAAATTCCTTGAAATCTGGGAGAAGTTTCTAACAGATTATACGAGTATGAAATTATGCGGATTAGTGGAATTCACTGTTTATAAATTATTATGAGCGAAATTGAATAAAAAAAAAAAAATCCGAGGTTCTTTTCTTAAACTGTTTACATGTAAGAAAGTTTAAAACATACTTTCCGGTTCATTAAAGATACTAACACGGGCCAAAAAATTGGTACACGTACATAAAGGTTTTCACTCTTTCCTCTTTTACAAAAAATAATTGCAAGTTTTCGGATTTATAAAAAAAAGAAAGCTAATGTTTTTGTGTATTATTTGTTAATGAGGTTATATGTTTCTCTTCACGTGTTTTAATTATTCGTTTGAATTTGTAATTAACGCTGAATGATCTGCTCCAGGAAATAAATCTAAATAACCGTTTTTGATATGACGCCGCAATTATAATCAAAGTGTCAGATTAATTTCTGTAATATATTACATACCTCTGGACATTCGTTCAGTTCATTTACTATTTATAGGGGCACGCAGAAGAAGATTCGGAATTAGCGCATAATTCATGCCTTAATTATCTTCATTTGAGACAGGTCTCGCCTTAATGACCACCGCGGCTATAAGCACTTATTACATTGGTCAATGACTTGGTTGGTACTCACTGGCTTCTCTTTGGGCCAAATACGAGGTAAAAATAGCATCGTGGTACGTCTGGTCAGTGTTAGAAGAATATTGACCCTCCTGACTCCAGCCTGCAAAGAGAAATGTTTCCAGACGTGCTATATTTGTAAACAGGCCGATTTTTATACTTTTAAATCTCGAATCCGCATAAATTTCCAAAACTTGATTTATCGAAACGTTAACGTTAAAGATCACGCAAGTAATTATTTAAAATTCCCCAACAACGGTTTCAGTGCGATAAACTCCGAGCTTATTATCCTACACACATGTGCAGCATCTTCCTGTTTTTCGTAGGAAGAAAAAAAAAGGGGTACAAAAAGCATTAGACGCCACTTAATGACGTATAAAACAAACGTTACATTTAACGGCTAGCGCACAGTCATCACATCATAAACATAAATTTCTCCTAATTTTACATTACGAATCGTAAAAGAAACGATTAACTATCAACGGCTGGTTCTGACCGGATAGCCTGGCTTAAGTGGAACGCGCAGTTTCAGGGCTTTGACAAATGGTTTCAGGAAATGTGCAATAACAATTAGGAAGTCCACGCGTGTTTGTTTCTTTTTGTCGCCAAAATTATAAGAAATCAACTGACATCCAAGATTTACGACCTGATTAACACATTTCGATAATGAACTCGGTGAAAGACGTTTACATCAATTTTTAATCAGTCCCGAACACATTTGGTTTGTACCACTAAATATTTCGTAAAAGAATTTCTTTCCAAACCTACAAACATGTGCTTTCAAAGCAAAGTATAATACACAATAAAGAGAATTGTGTGACCTGTGTCGAATAACGTTGATAACAGGCCACATGTATACAGGTAGATCGAGTTACTACACCGGATTTTTGACCGGATATAGGGGGTTCGGACTTTGTATACACCTACAAAACGTAAACTCGATCTATACGTATAGAAACGAACATCCTGCTCAAGTCTTACCAATTCAGAAAGAAGCGTACGACACCGAAATCAGAGACTTGTGCGCGCGAGAGAGAATTGTTTTATTGCCGGTTCGTAACTTTTACGGAGCGCTAGGCCAAAATTAAAAGGGTGGCATTTCATAAAAATCATAATGAAAAGTCGGGAGTACTTGGCTGGTCTATTGCAACGAGGAACTTTGAAAATTAATTCAAGTAGCTCACCGAAGTAAACTGGTTCTATAATCTCCTTCCAGACGCTCAGCTCAAAAGTAGATAGATTCGCAAGATAAACCCAAGTTTAATTTCAACTTGGGGAGCTGCGCGAGATTATGAATGAAAAAGCGTGTAATGTTCAGCTCGTTCAATTGCTTTCATTGCTATTGTAAGAAACCAACTTACAAACTAATTTATTAATTTATTTCTTTGTTGATTTATTCTTGTGAAACGTGTATTTATTCTGTGTTCGAAGTTAAGAGCCGATTTATTAAATAAATTTATTTAATATTTGGAAACTTTTTTTTTGACGAGTATAAATTTCTTTCAAAAAGTTTTTTTTACAACTTACTTCAGTTTCATTTATTAATCGTAATTTATTACATTTTTTATTTGTCAGAGTAGGTACTAAGGACAAGTAACAAAAAGAAATAATATAATAATAATAATGACTTTATTTCCAATCCGTTAGAGATAATAATTACAAATAGAAATTTTAACTAAAAAGAGAATCGAAATTACAACTAAAAGGAAAATAGAAATTATAACTAAAAAGAAAATAAGAAAATAAAATAAGTATGTATTGGAAAAAGGCGAAGTTCAGACAAGCTATAACTCCAGCCTTCTATTCTTACACTTAACCTATCCACTCTTTATTTCTTCTTTAATCATTACTAAGGCACGAATCATCGAACGAATCAATACATGAGTCATAAATTGTGTCACAGTAATTGAATTGAGATAGCACTAAAGCTTCACATAAGAATATTTTCATTTTTTTTGTTAATGACTATCTACTGTTAAAGATAATTTTTAAATTACAGAAAGCTCATTGAATGCATTTCGAAATATAAGTCTTGAAACGCTATTTATGATCCATTACAACACCAAGATGTTTCGCTTCAGAAGAGATTGGTAAAGTAACATTGTGAATAGTTACATTGATACCATGTAATACACGTTCACGCATTTTTTTCGGTCCAAATAGTAATACTGAAGATTTATCTGTCTTTATACTTAAAGAAGGTATAGTCGCGTAATTAACTAAGTTGCAAAGATCTTCATTAATTTTTGCACAAGCTTCAGTAACACGATCTGGCGAAATATATCTGTGTATCGTCAGCGTAGTAGTGAATGCTACTGGATTTTAGTTGCTCTGTAAAGTTACTCGTATATATGTAAAACAGCAGCGGTCCCAAAACCGAACCCCGAGGAACTCCTGAAAGAATCAGCCTAGCAACTTACAGACAATTACCGATCAGGACACGCTGACATCTAAATCTCCAAAAGTTATCCAAAAGGACCCTGCTACTAATATTCACACTAATATAATGGAGAATAGAGATCAGTATGTCATGATCGATTATATCGAAGGCCTTTGAAAAGCCTAGCAACACTAATACAGTCAAACATTCAGCGCCAACAACTCGGCAAATATCATCTGTAATGTTTAAAATCACTGTAGAGCAACTTTGTCGCGGTCTGAAACCTGGCTGTGTGGTTGGCAATAATAATTTTTTTATCAAATAGGTTTGTAATTGTTGGGACGTTACTTTCTCCAATATTTTCGACATTACAGGTAAAATACTTATTGGACGCAAATCTTTAAGTTCAGTAGGTGAGCTAATCTTAGTTATCGGGATAATGTTAGCAATCCTCCACGCCGACGGATGCACAGCATAATTCAAACAAAAAATTACAATATGAGCTATGTAAGGTAGAGTGAAAGGGCAACTTCATTTTAAAAACTGAATACTAATATCATCAGAACCGACTGAGTTAGTTTTAATTAATAACAATAATTTAAAAATTGAATCTTCACTGACTGGGCTGAAATCAAATGAATCCGAGTTATTTTTTGTATTATTTTCATAAAATTGAATTAGGCCAGTTTTGTTAGCATTCGGCATATTAGCAGCAGAAATAAAGAAAGTATTTATTTTATCTGGGTCAGTCAGTTGTACAGGTAAATTATGATTTTGAGTTTTTTGGATAAAATTAAGTCTCTTAAGCTTATCTAAATCTAAAATTGAAATGTATTTATTCATCAACAAGATGATAGTAACCAAAAGAATCAAAATATCTTTTTATAAAACTAATCGCCTTCTAATTTTACTCGTAACAACTTTTGGGATAAATTATTATCCTCCTAGTCGGAGTTAGAACAAGGATTAAAGTTTTGCCTGAAAACTTGTAATACTTAACAAATTTATGTTATTGTTAACTCTACCCGATTAAAATACGTCTAAAAATAACAGTTAAAAAAAATGTGAAATCATTTTACTCCAACAAGGATAAGATCTACTCCTATTTAACACCGTACAGTAAACATGTTATCCTTAATTCGTTAATTCCATAAATAGGAGATAAGTTAAGATGTATGCAGTGAACCAACTGTATTAAAAGCAATAAAGTCCTTAACTTTCCTAACTATATTTTTGATATAATTACAGAAACATATTCTATTATATCAAACCTTATTTAAACCAGAAAATCATCTTTCAGGCACTTTCTTGTCCTTTAGCAATCTGTTTTCTTTATTCGTCGGACAGCTTTTCAATTACTTTTAAATGTTTAATTTAATTTATTTGGGGTCTCTTTGGCAGAAGAGTGGCTCGTGAACTCCACTGTAATCTCACCTGTTAGGTAAACAATCGGTCGTAGGATGTCACGACCTAAACTATTGTTATATTAACTAACGCTTTTTTAATTAGAAATGTTATTTCATTTAATTAGATAATACTATATTATTTTATTTTAATTATACAGGGTGTTTCGTAACATCATGAAAATAAATTAAACAATGAAAATGAATATAATGAACCATTTTTTGTTGAACAAAGTGTTATTAAATATTCGAGAAAATATATAATTTTGTCGAACGGGTAAACCGTTTGAACGTCTCTGATTTAAGTTTATGGTAGTTATGAAGAATATGAGTGATGTAATTTATTGTTAGTCATCGCCGGCCGGGCCGGGTAGTTTGAAGGTGTACGTTGAGGTGGTAGCACGGAAATTTACTGAAAGAAATCGCAGAATTTACAAGTAGTGAGATTGTTAATATGATTCTAGCGTACTGTGAAAGTGGGCAAAACGCATTAGCGGCAAGGCGTTTGTATGTACAGCATTTTCCAAACCGACATTTGCCAACCAGTGCCACATTTCTCTCTGTTGTGGAAAGAGCGAGGGATACTGGAACTTTAAGGGCACGTCGCCCTGTGGAGGACGGCAGCGTCCACAACGCATCCTAAATAGAGAAGACGAAATACTACAACTTATCGAGGAACATCCTTCGTTAAGTGTACGTCATATTTCAAGACAAACGCGTTTATCGTCCTCCGTTGTTTGGCGCATTCTTCGCGAACAACAATTACGTCCATACCATATTCAAAGAGTTCACGCTTTGCTACCAGCCGACTATGCTCTACGCATACGATTTTGTCGTTGGTTACTGCATAAACAACAGGCAAATGCGAATTTTTTTCATAATGTCCTGTTTACCGACGAAGCTATTTTTACCAGAGATGGGGTGTGCAATTTTCGCAACATGCATTTGTGGGCTAAAAGGAAAACCCTCACGCAATTCGTCGCGGCAATTTCCAATTACGGTTTTCCGTTAAGGTGTGAGCAGGTATTCTAAACGGCAATTTAATCGGCCTGTTCGTCTTGCCGAACCGTTTAGATGGTCTCCTATACTTAAATTTTCTACGAACTAATCTACCGGAACTTCTCGAGAATGTGAACTTAAATCTTAGAGCAACGATGTGGTTCATGCACGATGGGGCTCCGCCTCATTTCCGACGAGAAGTACGTCCACTTCGACGAAATTGTTCCTGGTAGATGGATTGGAAGAAACGGGCCGATCAGGTGGCCTACACGTTCACCTGATCTTAATCCACTAAATTATTATCTGTGGGGACACATAAAAGCGTTGGTATACGAAGAAGAAATCAACACATTCCAAGAATTTAACGATCGCATTAACGCCGAATTTCTCTCTGTTGGCCATTATTTTTTTTTCACGAAGTTGCGAAACACTCTCTATTATGAGATAAGCAAAGAACACAAAATAAAGGCATATTTTAGGAAATCGGAATTCACTCCCCCGTACACAAACAATATGGTTTTCCTAATTCTTCCATAGCATTTGTTAGACTATTACGATTTAGGTAAGTACTTTATAATGAGGTTAACACATTAAATAAATAATAACTGAAAAAAATCAAAGCATAAATGTAATGTAAAAGAAATTCAATTAATATTAAGTTGAAAACACATCCGCATAATAATATTCCACATTGGCGGCTTGCCATAAACCAAAGTCGTTATGAAAACCGAGATTATAAACAAATCTTATATTAGTTAGGTGCGCTGACCTTTATATAAATCTAAATATATGAGTTTAATATTTAAGAGCTAGGCGATTGACAATAGTAGCCCAAGGGTCCATCTTGCTTGGTTGAAATCCATAACTCCTGGATACGATCCCGTTGAGAGGAGGCCGTGAATAGCCGAAAAATGTTTACACAGGAAAAGAATTATTTCCAAATGTATTGAAGTACATATTTGTTTTAGATGAAAGCGAAGAGATAATTAGAAAACAGGAAATTACTCATTCGGCACTTCGCTTTCAACCGGCGCCATTAATTTCCACGCAGGTACAGGTCTTTTAAGTTTCAAACTGTGCAATGAAAATCCGTCCGGTTAATCATTCCCTGTGTGTTTATTTCTCGAAACTTGCGTGTTTCACCGGCGGTTTCTTAGAAATCCGTCGACGCACGGTCAACGCTTGTATTTAAATTTGGAAATTTATTATTTCTTTAAAACTTATTTTATATACTTGTTTCTATTATTTAAAGAACACATTTCCTGTTTACATCTGCTTTTAACACCCCTTAAATTCGACATGACTGAATTTATAAATGCTTTTGGTAATTTACATTTCGATTCTAAATGTATTCCCATTTTGTTTTAACTTCTTATGTAATACTGAAAAATAAAGAAGATGAGAGTGCTCTAGAGCGATCAATCGCAAACGGTATAAATAATAATAAAAAAATAATTCTGTTCAAAATTGCTCGATGCTTTTATCCGTAGATTTGACCTAAATGTCATGTCAAGCTATAACTTCTACCAAGCGTATTATCTGGCGGATTAAGTTTGCGTATAAAATAATGGATCAACAACTGTGTGCCCGCATGTCCGGTCTAGAAACACGAGACAAAATGCAAGCGGAACTAAACGAAATAACCGTAAGATCAAAAGGCAGGAAGAAGAGAATTTTAGCGTTTAGCTCGGCTCTGAGTTGTCTGTATCGCTTAATTTATTTATAGTTACACGTCTTAGTTTGTAACCCCGAACTTAATTAGGTAAGTAAGGAGAAATCACTAAGCACACTGTTCGTTGTTTAAAGTTTGTAAGCGTTAACAAAGTTGCAAGCAAATATTATAAGGAAGAAAAAAGACAATGCACCTCAAATAAGATCGCTAGTTAATTTTTAATTTTGTTCTGCATTAAGAATTAAGTTATACACGCGTTCTTTCGAAATTCTGAAGCGTGCTTAGTTCATTAACGTAACGATTTGCACGGGTATTAATTATACTCCTAGTCCATTATAATTTTTAAAGTGGGTGGCTTTATAAATCAATGAATCTGTAGGCAACGAATTAATTTGCGCCATCGGGAAAGGTTTTCTGGAACGTGGCTCCGGGAACGTGTAGGCTAAAGCTAATTTATGGCCAGCACGAATATTTAAATTACGAATATCGGAACTTTTGATGCAAATATTTTAGTGTGGTCGTGAACAAGCTTTTATTAGCCAGTTTGTGTAATTAAGCGTTCCACATTCATAAGGCTTGAAAAATAAATTTTTAACGCGATAAACAATGGAGAGAGAAAAAAAGACACGACCCAAATAAACATACATAATAATTATGTACGGCTTCCGCTATTTGCTTTAAAAATTCTCAATACGTCGTTTTTAATAACTAAGTAAGGCTTGGGTTTTTTTTTTGTATATATACTTCAGTGGTATGAGCGAGCAAAGTTGTGTTTAATCTACCGATTTCTCTATTCTTGCTTTAAATGTGTAACATAATAATCTTTTACACAAAAAAAAATACGAATCTTAATTCACTACCTGACCACTGCTATTACGGTCCTGTGAAAATATCCCACGGTAAAAAAGCGAAAAAATTACCTGGACCTGCCTAATCAAAGCCGCATTCGGTCATCTTTGTCCCTGGGTCAAGACGTTTTTTTTTATGCCCGCGTTGTAGGGGACTGTTTTTTCAAGATTCTATCGCGGATAGCCCCTGTTTACTGTTATCCAGATATTCGATACCACCCCGAGATATATAATGGCATTTAGATGGCTATCAAAAGGTTCTATAGTTTTCTTCGAGTATATAATGACGCTCGCAACAAAGCGTGCTTTTGTGCGATTTTTAAGTCGTTATAAAATTTGACATATGTTAGGGTCCATTAGAAGTTGATTTCTTTTATGGTCATTTCGTCCAGAAATTTGATGATTACACGTGTGCAAAATAAGTAAGCGAGTGTGGCACTTATTATAAGGAAATTCTCTTTGAAGCTTTTATTAACACCAAATATTTTTTTCATATTCCATTTATTAAACAACAGTTTGCTTTTTCGTTATCACATTGCTCATCTTGAAAACAGATTTTCACTGGAAAGTTGAATCACTGTGGCTACATTACCTGAAACAATAAAATATATGATTTTACAACAAGAGTAATAAAATTGTGTATCATCTTTTGATAACGAAATTAAAAGAAACTTACCGACGTGTAACTTCGACGAATAAATTAAAATTCCTATTAAAAAAATGTGTGTATGTGTTCAAAATTTTATAAATACGTTTGGTAAATATTTTACATACATGTACGGTGTTTATTAATTAAATATAGCATATTTGGTGTCAGAGAAAATTAAAGTGGTCAGAAGTTGTCATGAATGTGCGAAATTATCGTGCTACTTGTAGCAAGCAAACAGCCTGACCATTTTCATGAGAAAATAATTCCCATCGCAGCAAATATTGACCGAACTGTAAATGATTGGAATATAGCGGTCCATAACGCACATGTAACGCTAAAGACCACGGGTCTATCTTAGTTTTTTACCCTCAGTTCCCACAGAAAGCGGATACTATACACATGTGCTATATATCGCCGAGTTTTTTAGATACTCCTCGAGACTACACAGCCGTCCTTTTCTAATAGCTCGAGAGCCACGTACGTCCGTTTCGTTTCGGGCCCCACATTTGCGATATTCTTTGTGCAAACCGATCTTGCACCTTCATTGTACGATTACAAAAAAAGTTTTTTGTATTTTAAATTAATCCTAGAACGGAACACAGCGTAGGGTTCCTTCGAAAAAATCTGCCCCTTTCCTGTGCACATAAAAAAGCCCGGGGCCTAAGACCGTGCATAAAAAAGGAAGCTTAAAAAACGGTCAGGGGACGGTAGGACCTTCTGCGAGCCAGATGGCCCGCTCTTGAGACACATCTAGGAGGCTGCTCTGTCCCCTTTGACCCCTTCGCTTGAGAAAAAACTAACGACACGGTCTCGCCAATGATTTTTTTCTAATCTGTTTTTATTAACTCACTTATGTTTTATCTCGGTATGGGCTATTATAAAAAGTGACGAAGTAGAAAATTATTAAAATTAAATTAAAGAATTTGAGATTAAAAAAAAACAAGTCCCATTCTTCACTGTTTGTTAAAAAAACAATAACTTTTTCATAGATGTATTTATTACTGTCCAAATTTTGCAAATTAGAATAATCAAGGTCAAATTTGTTCACTTTATAATGTGAATAGTATTGCATTTACTGGGTGTTTTCTAAAAAACAGAAAACATGAACGAAGCCAAAATATGAATAAATTCTTAAATGATCATATGAAGAAAAGATTCAAAACGTTGATGGAGATATAATTAGTTTATTCAGTTCTCTGTGAATTATTTTAATGGACAAAATAGTTTTAAACAAACAAGGATACACAATGATAGTAGTAACTATTACCGTACCAACTATATTCTTCAAAAAATTAAAGTACCTAATTTGTGAAACAGTGAAAAATTGTTCGGTTTCATAAAATCTAAAATTGGAGCTATAGAGGAAACTTATTGAAATATAAAGTCTAGAATCAACAAGCACTGTTTGAGAGGTTTTTTTCACAACCCACGTTACCACTTGTTCACTAAAAACTATGAGATTTGCAAATAATAATAATAAGAATGGCAGAAGGAACTCCATACGCCACATTAAAAAAAAAAACTTCTTAATTTTTACAACCTTCAATCAGTGCTCTTAATTTCAATGGATGTAGCTCTTCGAGAAATGGCATTCAAATATTTCTATTGGCCATCATTTGACAGATGAGAACTGCAATTATACGTTCCTTTCGTCATCCCTATGGCTTTCAGTTTGGTTACCTCTTACTATTTTCTTATTTTTCCGATGTTTCAAACTTCATTATAGAAAAAATCTTGAAAGTCATTGCTGTTTTCGTTTTTGCTACTGCTGCTGCTACTTCTTAGAGTGATTTAATCTAAGAGGCCTCTATTTAGGAGGAACATCCAGATAGGTACTCTTCTAGGAGAAATTCTCCTGCATGAAAAATGAAACGTCGAATAAAGAACAAAATAATAACATGAAACTTTAGTGAAAGTGAAATTCGTACTCTTTATAATTTAAATAGCATTGCATTTACTGGGTGTTTTCTAAAAAACAGAAAACAATGAACAAAGCCAAAATATGAATAAATTCTGACATGATCAAAAGAAGAGAACGTTCTTCACAATTAAAGATTCAAGCGTTGGTGGAGAAATAAGTAAATTTTTGATCAACGTGTGATTATAAGGCTGCAATTTGGCACGACTTTTCTTTTGATCTTTACATGAAGTTTAAAATGAAGAAAGTTTTGTTGCAGAAGCTATCATTATATCTATAAAAATTTGGTTGGTTCCTATACAAATTGGTCATTTCGAGAAAATTTTATACTAGATTGGTTAAGGAGAAACGATCTCTAATTGTAAGTCGATGAACCTCACAGGTTCTCAACGTGAACTGTACTGGTTTTGGTCTCCAAGGTCATGTAGGGCTAAGTACTGACACCCATGATAAATATAATGGGTACATTATTCAAAAAACTTTTGACCAAATAAGGAGAACGAAATATGGCGTACGTTTCTAGAAAACGTTACTGAAAATTTTCTGTTTCAAAATTAAATTACTTTACTCAAGATCTGAAGTGGATAATCTTAATTGTATTGAGATGTGCAATCAAAAGAGTTGTTAAATGGATTGCACTGTAAACTGCCTCTCAATACTGTTTTATAGCGAATTTTTTTAATTGCCTTGTGCTGTTATTGTTTTAGTAAAAAAATGTAGGAATATGTTAGCAAATTAGTGAAACAGAATTGCTTGTATCGAAGTCACCACTCTTATTTTTAACTACATTTCTGTTTATTGCCAAAGAAATTATGCCTCTAAGACGTTTGGAAACAGCGCAACTCGAGAAAGAAGTCTGTTGGATCGGTGTAAGTTTGCCTCGAGAAGAAGTTGCTAACCGGCTGAATGTATCGCAAAATGTCGTAAGTCGAGCATGGAATTGCTACTTATGTACACCCATGGTAGAGGTCAAGAACGAGCCACAACCGATGCCCAAGACCGCCTAATAGTCCTGACTGCAACATTTACGTCTTCAAGACTTAACAGCTTCTTCAGGCAAGCTACTGGAAGAATGATTTCTTGTCAAACTGTCAAAAGAAGGTTGCATGTACGTAATTTGCGCACAAGAAGGCATGCTATATACCTACATTTGATGGCGGATTAACGTGCTTGGCAAATATCGTTGGGCGATAGAACGTTATTATTGGAATTTTCAAAATTGGAGGCATTGCCTCTTTACCGACGATTCAAGATTTCGTCTGTACACGTGTAATGATCGAACATTGGTATGGAGAAAAAGAGGCCAATACAATGAAAATTTAATGACACCAACCATTCTTTTTGGCAGAGGATTAGTTTGTGTCTGGGAAAGCCTATGTTCTGATGGTCGCACTGACCTGTTGGCTTTAATTAATGAAACGATGACCATAGGATATCGCGAAGGTGTTATAGAGCCGATAATAGTACTATTTGCTGCTGCAATAGGCCAAGGAATTAATTTTATTGATGATAAGGTACGTCCTCTCCGCGCAATAATTGCAAATGATCGGATATGTTATGGAATTTCGAGGATGCAGATGCCAACCCATTCACCAGACATCAATTGGTCAATTGAGCATGTTTGGGCCGACATCTCCAAACAATTTAATCAGATCCACAGCCTCCCCAATCCTCACAGCAATTGTCTAGAGCGTTGCAAGCGATTTGAGAAGTCATACCTCAACACTTTATCAATAATTTGATAATCAATCTTCCCAATATATTAACGTGCTTGGCAGATATCGTTAGGCGATAGAATATTATCACTGGAATTTTCAAAATTGGAGGCATTGCCTCTTTACCGACGAATCAAGATGTCGTCTGTACACGTGTGATGGTGGAACATTGGTATGGAGAGAAAGAGGGCAATACAATGAAAATTTAATGGCATCAACCATTCTTTTTGGCAGAGGATTAGTTTGTGTCTGGGGAAGCCTATGTTCTGATGGTAGCACTGACCTGGTGGCTTTAATTAACGAAACAATGACAATAGGATATCGCGAAAGTGTTATAGAGCCAATAATAGTACCATTTGCTGCTACAGTAGGTGTAAGGTTCGTCCTCTCCGTGCAAGAATTGTAAATAATCGGATAGGTTATGGAATTTCGAGGATGAAGTTGCCACCCTCTTCACTAGACATCAATTGGTTGAGTATGTTTGTGCCGACATGTTCAGACAATTTAATCAGATCCAACAGCCTTCCTAATCCTTGCAGCACTGTCTAGGGTGTTGCAAGCAATTTGGGAAGTCACACCTACTTTGAATATTTCTTCGCCCTAAAATTGTCACTTTGGGGCGTTATCATACCAAATAATTCTTTGCCTCCACATTGTTGATAAAGTGAAACCTTTTCCAGTCACCTCCTTTACCATTATCGGATATCCTACAGCTTTCTCTCACGAAATAGTCTATTTTTATCTTGTTTTCTCACCTAATTAATAAATGAGTACCTTTTCCATCTACTTCTCTTACCATCACCGGATGTCCTACCCCTTTTTCTTAGTCTGTTTCCTAGGAAAAAGATGAATGTTCTCGAACGTCATTAAGTAGGATTTTCCTCGAGAAGTTTACCGAATAGTTTGTTAGTATGGAGGGAGGAGGGATGCGAGTTGAAAAAAAAAATTATTGAAGAAACACGAGCACCTTTCATTTGTGCTTTATTCCCCGAATTTTCCTAATTTGCTTTACGTCAATGATTGCGTTCATGAAGTACTTTGATTATATTTAATTTAACTAAAATTCTTTGGAAGTATAATAAAGAATAAATGATTGTTATTTTTGTACATTCTTTTTTAATAAAAAGAAAACACTACAAAAATAGTAAAAGTTTCAAAGCTGTAAAGAAGACTCAAACTTAAACGGCGTCTCATATCTCCTCGCTCTTGCCCTTAAATTATCTGGGGCAGTTTCCAGACTAAACATTCCGTTACTGGTACTCGTCTGCAACGTACGAGGGTTAAAATACTTGCCTGATGGTTTCAATCTGTCAATATATGCCACCCTCGCCTGGCCCGGACAGAGGTTATTTCGGACTTTCAGTTGTGTATGCTGTCTGGTGTAGCGTGAGCGTGGCAAATCTTTGACACAGTTTCTTTAAAAAAGAATCAAGAATCGCAAGGAGTGATGCAGAAGAAATTGGCAGATGTCTCGCACAACATATGCGGTATCTTACAAGAAGCTTCTCGGATGAATAGCATAGACGGGACGATGATATTTTATCGTATGTTAAATAATAAATTGCGCTCCTTAATTAAGTAATGCTGGAGAACGAAATGAATATATGTAATTCGTTCCCAGATGTAGAGAATTTCAATAATTATAGTATTTAAAGTGACCTTTAAATTTTTAAAATGCTCTATTATTTCTGTAAGAATCGTAAATTGATTCGTCTTCGTATGTAACAAATGTACCTAGCCTTGAAATTCAGAGGTGATAATCACTACCTTTTTTGCTTACAAGTTGCTGTAATATGTGACATGTGTCATCAAGTTATTGACAGATTTGGTTTAAATAAAAAAAAAGAAACTTTCAGCCACTATCACTATCAGGGCGAAAGGGCTGGGCAGCTTCTTGACTTCTCTTTTCCTCTACTATCAATTTCGACGGGTATATAATGAAACACATAAACAAAATTTACAAAACAAGAGGTTTTCGTATCTGACAGAATAATAAATTCGATCAATTTACGTGATGTAATTAAATTACATTCAAATTAAATACCGTTTAGTCCCTTTTACGTTGCTTGACGATAAACCATTAGCTTCATTAATAACAATTCAATTTTGAAAGAAACCCTTTATGAAATGCACTCTACCTTCCCGTCCTATTATCTGATTTCAATGCAAAACTGTTATTGCAATCTGAAGGCGCCGCAACTTTCCTAACCAGCTGTTTATTACCGATATCTCCGTACAAAGGACGTCATTAATCACTTAAGAGAGCTTGAATGACCGCTACTCTGCGTTTTCAAATGCAAGGTGCATGCAAAGCGAAAAACTTATACAATTGACCATATGCCGTTGCCTACCAAAACGTATCTGTGGTGTTTAATAATCATACACATTATCCACGGCGGCAAGTGTTCGAATAACACTTGTAATGATAAGTTTCGTTGTGTGCGAGGTACGAAGTAAAAGCAATAATTTTCACTGCCGAGTCTCTTTTGGTTCATTTTCAATTTCCAACTGGTCAACCGTATGTTACGCAGAGTTTTTGTAATTCGTTTATATAGGGTATTTGAGACTTGTTAAGTGTATAACATAATTACTTCCATGTATTCTTGGTGAAATTATTGTAACTGCATGCAATCTGAAACGCGACTTCGTTGTTAAAAACTGAAAAAAATTGAATTATAACATTTTGTTTCCATCTTGTAGAGTATTTTAAATGTAGAAAATAACATAAAAGGATCGTTGTTTTATGTATACAAAAGCACTGGTCCTTCGAGACGTTGATCGTCGACATTGACTGGGATAGAAGGACCACTGTCGACATTTCGAAGCAATAGTGTTTTGCATACCTATACGAACGATTTTTTAAATTATTTTCCAGGAAATTCTATGGAGTTGCAATGCTTTAATGACAAGTAACAGCTTTCTATCTAACTGATCACATGCATTTATACATATTTCATTATTTCAGTTATCAATTAATGATTAAATAGTTTGAAGACAAGTAAATATATAAGAAAATAGGCGTCTAGGTATGCATATAATAAATAAAAGAGAGTTAATATACCATTTACATTTCAGAACAGAAATACTAATGATTTTTGCTTGTTTACTTAATTTTCTTATATCAACATTGCAATTAAAAGCATGAATCAGAAACTTACAAACAAAATACATGAGCTGGCCCTAGTCAAGTTAAAAATATCCAACAACCCTACCGTCTAGACAGGCTCGGGGATGTCCAGTGCACATGCTGCAGACATCTTGAAGATGTTCTTCACACACGTCCACACATGTGCATGTGTCTCCATCCCTTTGGGGGCCCGACAGAGCGCCTAGCACCGCTATGCATGCTTGACCCAGAGGCCATATTCCTGTTTCCTTACGGAACACATGCGAGCTATATTTATACTAAGTGTGTGACCAGCTACAATTTTTAAAGATATACAAAAACCAAACGTAAACAATGCCAAGTTTATGCTTTCGGGTAAAAATAATTTACCGATATGTGGTCTCAAGTTAAATATCGGCCCGCAGAATAAATTCCTAAACCGCACATCGAATAATTGGTTAAGTAATTTGATACCGTAGAAAATTTCTATTTATAAACAGGCGGTGATTAAAGAGTACCTCGTCATAAATGAGTAAATTCACTTCTTCCATTTTATGCAGTGTTTACGGGCCTCCAAGTATAATAACTTAAGGAATTTATGATTTACTTAAAAGTAATAGCAAATATCATTTTACAATATAATTAACTTTAGTAATAATACGCCAAATTCCATTTATACTTCGGTACATTTAACTAAAACGAAATTCCTATCTTAATCATAAAAACATTGATTCTGATTATTAGTTTCAGAATTTAACAAACTCATAATTAAATATTAATACGTCGGAATATACTTTATTTATTGTGATACATTCAAGATTATTGTAGTTTAAATTTTGATTTATCTTCTCTGGTAATCACGCTACAACAGTTTCGGGTGCCGTTATTTTATATTCTCGTCAGTTATCCTCGTACGAAAGGAAACCGACCAGACGAAGAGGGCATCGGTCAAGGTTTCCCCGGTGGTAAGTTGCGCACCCCCGCACGTATCCCACAATCTTGAACTACCCTCTGAGTTTTATTGCCGGTTGTCGGCAGACAAGGGATGATCCCACTGACCGCAACCGTATTCTTGACCTGTCACAACATCATGTTCTTTCTGTTCAAGTAAGAATGCTGAAATGCAAGGTGAATTGGCGTTTAAAGCTTTTGCTTTATGCACCCAACAATTTTTTGACTTTTATACTTTTAATGTATTATGTTGACGTATCTTAAAAATATTTACTTGAAATTAAGGCAATAAAAACGAAATTGATTATGAAACAATATAAAATTATTTTATTTTGTATAATTTTCTTGTATAAAAAACACTTGTGAACTGTTTTCACTAATTTTATATTTCATTGCCTTACATCCTACTCAGAATAAATAGATTTATAAAAGGTATTGAATGTTGAAATGAGTGAATATCACTTTAAAGGAAAATTGATGTAAAGATAGCAAAGAATTACAAAATTAAATATTTACAATAAAAGACAATGAGAAATAATATTCAACGTATTTAATAAAGATTGTGGTTTGTTAAAACGAGTGAAATAAATCGGCCCATTAGGATTTAAATTCTCACAGGAAAGTTTCAACAACAACCAAATACAATTTCAAAAAGAAGATGAACTAATTCTGTAAAAAAATCCCAATTTATTTATTTTTCTTCCTTTGACATACACCATGAGAACAATAAAACCGATGTCAAAGATACCCATGGCAGTTCCAAAGGTATCTTTGATTCACTGGTCCAAATATCTTCCTCAATGTTTTTCTCTCTACGATTGTTAAGGTTTCTTCATCTTTATTTGTGAGTATCATTGTTTCTGCTGCATACGTTATAGCAACTTGTATATTCTAAGAGCAATAAAATCCAAATCAAAGATATCCACGGAATTTTAAAGGGTATCTTTGACTACTGGTCCAAATATCTTCCTGAGGATTTTTCTCTTTAGGATTCTTAAGGCATCTTCATCTTTGTTCATGAGTATCATTATTTCTGCTGCATACGCTATAGTCAGTCTTATTGCAGCCCTGTACATTCTGAGAACCAAATCAAAGATAATCATGGGATTTCCAATGGTATATTTGAATTATTGGTCCAAATATCTTCCTGAAAGTTTTTCTGTCTATAATTCTTATGGCTTCTTCATTTTTGTTTGTGAGTAACATTGTTTCTGCTGCATACGCTATAGTCGGTGTTATTGCAGCCCTGTATATTCTGAGAACCATAAAACCCAAATCAAAGATAACCACGGAACTTCCAAGGGTACATTTGACTTATTGGTCCAAATATCTTTCTGAAGGTTTTTCTCTCCATGATTCTTAAGGCTTATTGATCTCTATTTGCGAGTATCGTTGTTTCTGCTTCATACGTTATAGTCGGTCTTGTTGCAGCCCTCTACATTCGGAGAACAATAAAACCCAAGTCAGATACCCATAGAATTTCCAAAGGTATCTTTTATTTACTGGACGAAATATCTTCCTGAGGGTTTTCTCTCTCTACAATTCTTAAGGCTTCTTCATCTCTATTTGTGAGTATCGTTGCTTCTGCTGCATACGTTACAGTCGGCCTTATTGCATCCCTGTATATTCCGAGAATCATAAAACCCAAGTCAAAGATATTCATGGAATTTCTAGTCCAAATATCTTCCTGAAGGTTTTTCTCTCCGTGATTCTTAAGACTTATTGATCTCTATTTGTGAGTATTGTTGTTTCTGCTTCGTACGTTATAGTCGGTCTATATTCTGAGAACAATAAAACCCAAGTCAAAGAAACCCATAGAATTTCCAAAAGGTATCTTTCATTTCTTCTTGAGGGTTTTCTGTCTCTACGATTCTTAAGGTTTTCTCTTTCTCTATTTGTGAGTATCGTTGTTTCTGCTGGCTTACTTGTCCAAATTTCTTCCTGCGGGCTTTTCTCTCTACGACTCTTAAGGTTGCTTCATCTATATTTGTAAGAACAACAAAATTCATGGAATTTCCAAGGGCACCTTTTTCTCTCTATGATTGTTAAGGTTTCTTCACCTTTATTTATGAGTATCATTGTTTTTGCTGCTTAATCGGTCTTAAGTTGGCCCTATATATTCTGTTTAGCGTTAATGCTCAAGAAGGTAATCTGAGAAGACTCATGGGCCATAAAATAAAACAAAAGGTGAAAAATGAAGCTATACTGTAACAAATAAAAGCACAAAGCTTGAGATAGTGGGGACACATACAAAGGAGACAATCAGAATCGTACATCAGAAATATAACAAATTTGGAGACCCGACATGAGCAGGACAAGAGGAAGGCCCAAAACAAAATGGAAAACCAAATCCACACAGACATTTAAGAATATAAATATGAGGGGCCTAGTTCTATTTGTTACTTTCACAAGCAGCTCCATCCCTTTTTTATAGTACCTCCTCAATAGCTAATTATAAATTAAAAATGATACTGGAGATTGGACACTTTGGAACCAAGTCCCTCAAATAGAAAAATGGAGAGACGATATAAAAGAGAGAAACAAATAACTAAGAATAACTGAACAAGCAAAAACAAGCAATAAACTATAAAGTTAGCAAAGAAAAAAAGCGATGAACAGAGTGATTCAGTACCAAAGGAATCTGAAGATCTCATCCGAGCGGCCAGCATTCCACCAAGAATGCAGAACCATTATATATATTTGACTTGGTTTTACTACTCCCTTGGTATACGTCAAAGGAAGGGAAAAAATAAATTGAGATTTTTAGGAATTTCCAAGGGTACATTTGACTTGGGCTTTTGTTTCTCTCATTTCTCGTACAGGCATCTCAATGTCCATCTATTCTTGATATTAGATCTTAACCCATTTCCATACTTATTCTGTTCCACATTTTTCTGCGCTTTAGGTTGTCCCATTAATGCAATTTTGTCTTTTATTTGATGACTTATCCACGTTTCGCAGCAACTTTTATTAAAATTTGTGTCGATGGTACACCTGTGTACCTTAGAGTGTAAATAAAAGAATTTTTATGTCAACGTAAGAAAAAGAGTCCAGTTTAGCTTACACACTCAGATCAAATACTGACCACCACCCTATCTTGTTTATTAAACTTATAGCTTCTTTCTAAATGGATCTTCAAACATGTTAAAATCATTTTGCATTAGATTTTTTTATTATTTATATACATCTCCAATTTCTTGATTCCTTTCATTCATTCATTTTGAATTTAATGTTTGGTTTTCTTACCGAGTACAATTTAGCTCTTAATATTGTTGCTTTTGTTAAATTCAGACTTTCTTTTTCTTTTTTCATGCAATTACTTCCACTGCATTCAATATTTTTTTATTTTCTCGTCATAGTGCAAGAGCTTTAAGCTTAAGAGATCACAACAGTTGAGAAAGAAAAAAGATTCTTGATTTCTTGTTATCTTTTTTTTCGTTTGTTGTGATTTCGTACGCCACATCGCAGTCCCAATTGTACATGTAATTATTTATTTTAAAATCTATTTTATACTTTTACTGGTGTTGTCTCTCTTATTCAGACTGGTATCACAAATCCACGATTATTTAAAAAGTATCTGCCATACACCATTAGCATAGATAATAATGTATAACGGAATGTATAGTAAATTCCAAACAAAAGCTCGCAAATACTGCGAAGGCAGTGCAAACATCGATTTCAACTAATTCTACATGGAATCATAAAAATGACATTTTTTTCTCATTTATGTTGTAAATGCCGTTAGCAATGATTTTTCTCGTCGAGTCTTTACCAATATTTCCTTGAAAAGCCTCAAGCAGTTGCAGGTGTAACGCACGCACGTTGAATTAGTAGCTTCTTAATAATCCTTGTTTCCTCATAGCGCACAAATAATACCCCGGTACTTACATAGTACTTACTTTGTGCTTACACGATGCATTAATAATGATTGCGAGCTAGTTCCATGTTTGTTTTTAGCAGTGACATAAATTCCATAATTCTGGAGGAGCCTTATTGACCTTACCTACTGACAGCCAGCACGAAACCTCGTGATCTTAACTTCTTGATCGTGTCGTCTTGGACAATAGTGACCCGGCTCGCCTTCATGACGTCACCGTATTCAATGCTAATGTGATCGCGGGCCTCATCTCGCCGTCACTCCTTCGGCGTCGAAGTTATAAGAATAGCCGCGCCATTTTATAGGTGCAGTATGTCCGATACAATGTATTGAATTGTTTTATGACGAATTTCTTGGCACCGCCGTTTCTAAATTAACGTAATTTATGACCGGTCAGGGATGACACGTGGGAGGTTCCCATATTGTTTATTGTTACGGAAAAAATTAGACAATTGACAATGGATGTAGAACAGTGTCTAAAAAATCTTGTTAGAACTTTATGTATTTACCATTCACCTTTCATCATCGACCAATATATAATTAACTTCGACCCTAATTTTTAAACATCTTTTATCAGGAAGGAATTTGGGTACTTAGGGAAACAATCCTCAGCTCTTTTACATTTCTCATTGAACGATAGTCTAAAGCTTGATTCCTCAGAACTATGTAAGTGTGACATGAGTTCAATAGACCATACCATACCATTTCTGTAATTGCAACATGTTTAAAAATCATCATCAAATTTCTCATCTTCACTCTCGAATGAACTCATCAGATTATATGCCATAGCTTTATGTTATGTATGTCTATTCTTTAATTACAAAATCCTCGAAATGAAAAATTTGAGATTTGTAATATCAGTAAGGGACATCATAAAAAGTTAATCCCCTTTGCAGAGAAATTATTGCACTTCTAAAAAAACGATAAGTAAATCATCACGAAACGATTAACGAATGCGCAAAATTGGGTTATCGTTGCGAAATGTATTTTAAAGGCCCAATAAATTTAGCAATCCGGTCATAGCATTGTTACTTATTTGACGGACATAATAGTTGTTGATGTATTTACAATAACAGATAAATGCGTAATCTTGTCTGCGTTGAATCAGCTTGTTTATTTGATGCTATTTGGCTTTATTGGTCATAAAAATTTAATGGAAAGTTTTAGTTGGATCGCAACAAAAAATCATGTCGGCTGTTTCTGTTCAGTGTGAATGATTTCTTTTTTTTGTTAAAGGAACATCTGTATCTAGAACACGAGACCGCTTTTACAAACTCTTAACAAAAAATAGAATAAAGAATGAAATTAATTGAATAATATATTATTCATATTCATCTTCACTAGATCTTGGCAATTGCAACCCATTTAGGGGAGGAATAAAAGGCATAATTGTGATTCTTCCTTCATTAACCATGATTTGTTTTCTGGAGATAAGGCCCCCAAAAGGCACGTCTTCCATCATCATAAATGTCATTTTTTTTTTCGTTGTAAAGCAAAGAGTAAAAGGAAACAAGCAAATTGAGACCAATTTGTTAGATCAGTTCTACAATGTTCTACAATTAAGTATCTATACTTTGTAAAAGTCTTATGCATGGAAGCTCTTCCAAAATTTGCAATAATCGAAAGTGGAAAACACAAGAAATAAGGTGGAACAAAAATACTCGAAGAAGCTAAATGAAAGCTAATAATCAATGCATTGCTAAGAGAATTAGAAGAGGCGAGAAAGCAGTTGTAATTTCATGAAGCAGACCAGAAAAGCTGACTGAAGATTATTTTTTCTTGTTGCTATTCCAATTCACTTTAGGAGTATTCATAGATATAAAGGGTGCGTTTGACAAAACCACCTTCAACAGTGCCGAACTGGCACTATGTGACCATGAAGTAAACCACATTCTTTGGGAATGGATTTTACAGCTCTTGAAACATAGAACGGTACACATTACTGTTAGGGGAACGGTAAGCAAAGGCTGTCCTTAAGGTGGCGTTCTGTCACCCACACTTGGAGCAAAGTAATGGACAGCCTTCTTGGTCGACTTAAGGAGTAGGATATGAACTATCCTGCTTAGTGGAAAATATGAACAACTGCTGTGCAACCTAAGGCAGAGAGCACTCAAATTGACCGAAAACTGGTGCGCAGAACACTCTTGGACAATCAATTCCTTAAAGACGGAAATGATTCTGTTCACAAAAAAGAGGAAAGTTGAGATCCGTAGAGTCCCCAACTTTTCCAAACTGAACTAACCTTTCCAGATGAAGTTAAATATTTGGGAGTCATTTTTGATCGGAAACTGAATCGGAATAAACATGTTAATGTAAAAGTAGCAAAGGCATGCGTCGCTTTTTGGCAGTGTCGCCGTGCAATGGGCGGAATTTGGGGACCATCACCAAAAGCCGCTCTATGGCTGCACACTGCCGCTACTAGGCCCATGCTTTGCTATGGAGCTTTGGTCTAGTGGCCCAGAGCTCGACTATCGACAACAGCATCGGAGCTTTCGCACGTACGGAAGCTAGCATGTATGAGTGCTACCGGTGCGCTGAAATCTACCCCTAACGCCACCTTAGAGGCTATCCTTGGCCTCCCTCCACTGAACATATATATTTGGAGGAGATGGCACTGGGATCAGCCCTAAGGCTGCGGGCAAAAAGGGTGTGGAAAGATAAAGGTCTCGGAGGTAGACAGCACCTCATCCTGGAGGAGGCTCTATAAGAAACTCCTCTTTTTTGGGCAATGGTCGACTCCCTCGCGTCTACATACATATTCAAGAAGCTCTTCAACGTTTTCTTGAACGCCGAAAATGCACCCAAACCCGATATATCCATCTTCACTGGTGGATCTAAGACTTTGGAAGGAACAGGCGCAGCAATTTTATCTGACGACTTTGACTTTCACATGTTTATAGCACTTGGCCAACTGACAACTGTTTCGAGCAGAGCTAGTTGCCATTATAGAAGGTGCAAGACCAATTCTGGATCGGGGTGTTCAGAATAAAATCATAGCAGATCAAAGCGATAGCAGGGCGGCACTCTTGGCTCTAAACAGCAATAAAATATCCTCAGGAATAACACTCCAATGTCACGGCACACTAGAACAAGAGACCAAATACAACACCCTGCAACTCATTTGGGTTAAAGGACGCGTTGGAACATTTGGCAAAGATCAAGCAGTCGAACTGGCTAGACAGGGCTCGGGGCGGCACTTTTGGGGCTTCGAATCGGCCATAGCACCGTTATTAAGTCTGTTTAATGCCTTATTGAAACAAAGAACCCAGGACCGACATTGCAAACTAAACGAACATATGAATCGCATTGGTTTAGCAGACAGCCCAATTTGTAGAGCTTGTAACTTAGAGGAAGAAACGGCTGAGCATAACCTCGGTGATTGCCCTGCACTCGCCTCGATCAGAGGTCACATGTTAAGGGAGTTCTGGCCTGATATGGCTGGAATTCGCAGTGCCCCTCTGTCGAACGTTCTTGGCTTCATCGGAAGAGTGGAATGGCTCGAAGAACGCTGACCAAAAGTTCTTGGCCTTGACTTTTTATGATGATTAATCAGCTCTTTTCCTCTTTTGGACTTTCTGTTCTCTGTCCTAAAATTCAAATTCTTTTCCTTGCTCTCTCTTTTCGTCATTTTCTTTTTTAGAACCTCGAAAATCGAACCCACCAACTCATTAGGCTAGCAAAACCCTTTGATTGATATACTTTGACATACATAAGAAAAGTATCTATGAGGGATGATACTGCTAGGAAGCTAACTATTTACGCCAGAAATAGAGTTATGTTAATGAATATAGTTAAAAGCAATTTTGTTGAACAAAACCGCAAAAGATAGTGATTATCTTACTACCGGCAAAACCCCGCGATATGTAATTGTGCATACCGAACCGCGTTAGTTTACTTTGCGATCGTATGAATACATATGCCCGCAAATAATTATGCAGCACGAATGTTTAATTAACAGTTAATCTGAGGATGATAAATTCTTTGATTAGAATTTACGTGTGGTACAGACGTACCTACAATATCTAGAAGCAAATATGCTCAGCCTCGTAATTGTGTCACAGTATGTAACTTACGCGCGCTGACGAAACCCAATGTAAACGAACCAGGTCTGAGAAACTAATAATAAACACAATACTGTTAATTACGCGCAATAAAAAAAGTCCTACGGACACATTTTGACACGTGACCCTTTAAAGCCGTGGAACCTCTGACATCCGCATCTAACACCTCATACCTTACCGTGACACAGTAATATCGTGGATGCTCTTTTCTGACGATGTTGATGTATTGACTGCTTGAATAGGTTTGAACTTAACAGTATAGACGTTATTAAAAATATGAGATCGTTGTTTCTTTTTTTTTTTCACCGTACTCTGTACAACATACTTGACTTTATTGCAGCTGTACAGTTATTCAGAGGAAAGGAAAAATCGAAGGCAACAACATATTATTGATTTATACTCATAATTAACTGGTAGTAATTAATTAATTACCGTCGAAGTGCAACACACTTCTTGCAAAAAAAAAAAATTGCAACAGTTTGTGGTTTATGACGCTTGCTATTAATGAGCTTCTTAACGTCTTTTTCATTGAAATAAGTAACGCATTCCGCACAGGTTCCTTTATGTCGTAAACTAATGTTATAGCTACAATTAGTAAATTATAACTATGTAAGTGTTTGCTGTAATGTGCACGTAAAAAATAAGGACCGAACTTAAGGAGAAAACCATTGAATAAATGTGAAATCAAGAACTTTTCTATATACTAATAGGTACCTTAGAAAGTGTAACAAATTTAATGAATGGAGAACATAATTAACACTCCTGACGAAGCTATCAATCTATAGCGAAACCTAGAGCGATAGCGCGAATTTTAAGTGTCCATTAAAATAATTTATGATATAATTTTCATCGGACAAGAATTTACTTTAAATATTTTCATATTAAATATGTTGCAACTAAGCCTACTCCTTTCTGTCAATGTTTCGTTTTTGACCGCAGGAGACAACTTTAAGGCAGGTGCGACTGTACATAGATTGTTCTGCTGCTGTAAAGTGATTCAAAACGAAACGTCGTGCGTTGGCTCTAGTTTCGCAAGCCAAGAAGTATCAATAAATAATGGACAAGAAGACAAGACCACCACTCAAGTGTTTTCTTATTTTTGGTCATTTTCATTTTCTTTTAGCTTATCTGTTCTTGAATTGTTCGCCAAATTGGTTTTACTTCATAACGTGCAACAGCAAGGTTCTATTAAATAACGTTCTCTTTCTCTGCTTTCTTGGAATTTAAATGTTTCTAATCTGCACTTCTATTCGAAATTTTCCAAGATTATAAATCTCAGTATATAAAAAATTAAAAAATTTAAAAAGTTGACACCCAGATAACTGTGGGATTTAAACAAAACGATTGAGGAGGTAATGGACATGATATATGTCAGTCTTATAGTCTACATTATTATCTCATAAATAATTAATTTCAGGTCAGTGAACAAAACAATGCACTTGCAATGCCTACATGCATCAACTTTATTATACTTTATGACGTGTCTGTAGCAGAGCCATAAAATGGCCATGAGGAAAACGGGCATTTTATTAGTGATAATTAAATCAGCACAGCATCAGTAATTACACATATACATGGGTATCATAGGAAAAAGACAAATCATGAGGTTTATGGATGGGTAAATTGTCAGTTCCTGTTTATGATAGTTACGAAAATAATAATAACCTACGTTTTGCGTACTTTACGATTTCTTAATTATAAAGTATAGCAGTGTTGTTTAATTTAGCGCGGTTTTATATTTAAAGTAAGCGTCCACTGATCGGCGACGGATGCATCGCATGGATCGTATTTCAGGATACTTTATTATTTGCCACCTATCCCCAACGTAAGAATTTTCTCAGTTCTGTTTCTTTTTCTTCTGCCAACAAGTTCTCCATCATATGATACGTAACATACGAAGCTAGGGCAGTGAACCACGTCACTTGGAAAATGCGAATGACCGGCATTCAATGGGTGTAGTTGTCAAAAAAATGCGATCCGTGAGTCCGTTCCCGATAAGTGGACGCTTAGCTTTAAGGAGGTCCTCTCGTAAATGTATCCTCGTCACGTACGACAATTGATAAAAACGTAAAACATTTAATTAAGTTGGCGATTATCTATATAAACCGGGATTAAATAAATTTTTCTTTAATAATAAAGCAAATAAATTAGAACTTATTTGAACGTAATTCGGCGTAATCTCTTCGAAAGTGTAAAACAAGCCATAAATTAATTTGCTGTGACAGAGCGACAGAAAAAAAAAGTATTATTTATTAACGGATGGCAACAAATCATTGTAAAAGTAATCTATTTGGCAACCTGCTCAAGGTTCCGTTTGTTTATAGTTACACGTATGGGAGCTTGTAAACGTTCACGTAGCATTGCAAAATATATTGAAGATGCCGGTTGCCCTAGGTATGTGACCTATGGCCTGATTTCTATTACAGTCCCGTTTAGCTCCGGGCAAACACTAGTTTTGGTTACGTATCAGCTCTATGGTACCATAGAGTCCTATATGGTTATAGCATTCGTTATTTAAAAGTGATCACTCGCTAGGTTTTATGCAATCGATGCCGGTGAAGTGACATTTAATTTTATAGATTATTGTTTTAGAGAGTTGCCTACAGCTTTATAGATCAGCGTTAAAAGGATAGATACGAGTACGACTTTCATTAGCAGTTATTAATTCCATTCAAATAAAAGTATTTATAGATTTCGTCATAAAGTTTTATCGCTTATAGTTTTCAATTTGATTAATCTAATTTGTAACACTTTTAGAATTTCAATTATATAAATAATCGACTACGATAAACATAGGTGAAACGCTCATTAACTCGTAGCATACAAATTAATATCAATTAATTAAAAGAATATGCACTGTGCGATTCAAAATTATTTAGACAAGGGGAGGCTATGAAAAATAAAATCAAAGTCCTAGAAGACAAAATCTCTTATGTCTTCTAATTGAATACATAAGGGTTTGTTAAAACTCCTTAATAGGTTGACGACCAATTTTAAATACCACAGGATTGCTTGCTGATCAATAACTACAGTATTCGAGAGCATTTAAACAATTAACAGATTTGACAGGAGCGAGGAAGCAAATGTCAAACTAAATGTGTAAAATCAAGCTAAGACTCTGATTTTATTTTTCATAGCTTCTCCTTATCTAAATGATTTTGAAACCCTCAGAATGTGATTATGATAAGCATGTTTAAACTATCATTTGAAATTTGAAATATGTACAACCGTAGCCAAATATAATGTCACATGTTTTAGCGTCGATACTGGTCGGAAAATTCGCTACATAGAGAGACTTATTATCCTAGATTTTGTTTCGTCTTTAATGTAATCATTACTTACATTAATATAGGATGTTCATCAAGTTGATGCAAAAAAATTAATGGCGTATGTGGTACGAGATATTCTCACGAATGTATCAAAATTAAAAGGCAAAAATGAAAAAATTAATACTGACATCCGGCAATTCCCTGTGAAATGTTTAGAACCGCTGGACGCAACGGACGGTAACCTTCACTCACAATAAATGTACGAAGTTCCCCCCTGCGCGGGACGTAAACATAGGTCGGCTCGACGAAGCAGGGATTCACATGCGTTACGGAATTGGTTCTGTTTTCGAATATTTTCCACTGCGTGCGTCGAGTTCGTCTATTGTATTTACTTCTTCGGCGTACACTAGATCTTTTAAATGTCCACAAAGATAAAAATTTAATGGATTAAGGTCTACTATTTTCTAATATTTAAATTTACATCCTCTAGGGGTTCCGGCAAATTAGTTTGCAAGAAACGTAAATACACCATTTCGTCCAAGCGATTAGGTAAAACAAATAGACCGGTTAAAGTGTCATACCTGCACACAGATTGACCGAAAAGCGTTGTTAAAAACTACGGCGCCGCATTGCATGAAGATTTTTTTTCTGCCCACACTGTATCCCTTGTAAACACTGATTCGCCGTAGCGCTGCGTATACAAACGTCTTGTAGCAAACGCATTATGACCACATTCGCCGTAAATTAAAATCATGTCCACTAGAACAGTATTGGAAAATTCGGCCATGTTTTCAACGCGACAAAGTACACCTGACAACTGACCCACTTAACAGCCGATGCTGACATCAACAAATTTCTTCAAGGACGTAATTATGTCATAAAAATAAACCAGAGTCTATCAAACTGTTTCATCGTTCGCCAAATACATTTATTATCTCTAATATTTATAAAGCAATTGTTATACAAAAACTGCTTCATTCTATCACTTTTAATGTAAACTTTCACTGGTTTCATTTTTTGTATAAAGTTAAGAAACACTCAGTATACAGACATACAAATTATTGTATTTCGTAAAAAATGAGGTAAGATTAGTTGAAATAGATAGCCGAATAATGAAAATTCGTTAATAATACCAAAAAATTAAAATAAAAGAAAGAAGAACTGATTAGATAAAGACACGATCTTTTAATTTTTTTAGCATTGTGTATATCGGCAACAAGTTCACTAGGCATCGCCCGTCATTGTCACAAAGTGTGGAAATTGGAGTATCACAGGTCAGGTGATTCGGTACAAGCTATAAATTGAAAAACAATTTCACCTATTAAACATGGCCAAAAAATCATTTTTTTTAGAACGTTGTACTTTACGTTTTCGAATTTGCTATAGACAAATATGTTGTAAATTCGTTTTGCATCCTTTAGTTTTAGATCATTCTTATGAACTCTTATGAACGCATTTTGACACGTAAATAATTTTTTCAGTAGATTA
Source organism: Serrognathus titanus (assembly GCA_039766575.1). Classification (NCBI taxonomy): domain Eukaryota; kingdom Metazoa; phylum Arthropoda; class Insecta; order Coleoptera; family Lucanidae; genus Serrognathus; species Serrognathus titanus. Next base: position 8,962,054 of record CM077912.1, read on the forward strand.
CATGAAATTATCTCAATTATATTTAAACATTTTTTTAATAAGTACAGATTTGTGTAATCAGAAACAATTACATGTTTAAATGGGGCACTCAGAAGAAATAAGAAGTGCTATGAACATCATACATCACATTGAATATTTATTGAACATTATTTGAAACTCATAAAATACAAGACGAACTATGATGGTCATAAACGTAACGCTTAAAAATCTTAGTAATTGTATAATCGGTTTTATGAGTTCCACACAATTTGAAACGTTCTGTACGAGCCTGCACGAAATCACCAAAGTACAAAAAAATAGGAACTAAGGAAGTGTTACTATTTTCTCAGTATTTACTGAAATAAATGAGTTTGAAAATCAATTAATCATCTTCTTATGTACATACAGGAAGAAAGGTAATGTCTCGCGCATAAACTTTTAAATTGCGATCTAAAAGGAGTTGAATGTTATTTCATGTTTGTCTACCTGCATGCTCGTTTGCTTGTCCATTTACTTATTTTAACGTATGATTCAAGAAATTTCAGGTCTTAAGCGGCTGGAAAAAACTCATGTCTTAACCTAGAACTGATGAATGGATTTGGATAACAGCACTGTTTCGCTAAACGAAAGTAAGATTACACAATATAAGCCTTATTTCTGTTCAGATGTAAAAACCATTTTGTATACAGCTTGAGTGAAGCAAGTAGGTTGACGACGCGTGCCTCGGATGTATTCGAGGCGACCGGCCTTGCCTCGCATTGGGAAGCGAAATGATGAGCGCGTATTTAATAATTTTATTTTAAATAGTATTTCAATAATTCTTGTTACAATATTGTTATAATTGCCGCAATACATATGCATAACGCAATTATTATTGTTTGTAATTAAACAACTCTTCCATAAACATTACAGAAATTAATAAATGAAAAATCTTCTCTGATAATGGTTAAATTGAAAAGAATTCACAACGATAATATAAAAACATAATTCTTGTAACAGAAAAACGATTTCTCAGATTGAATGAAAGATTTTATAGAAAGAAGATAAAAATAAAATAAACTTAAAGTATTTCTGGTCAAGAAATAATAAATAAATTAAATATCTTTCAAAATTTTTATTAATTCTGCGGATGGTTGTAGCAGAAGGAATTGGACGATTTACAAATTTTTCTCTGAACAAATTAATTCGTTAATACTATTGTTGAATTCTTGGCTTAGTTACTCGACTAACGCGAAGCAGCAGCAGTAGCAGCATCACCACCAACAGCAGCCCTGAAGAAGTTCTGCAACGAAGAACGAAACGTCGGCAGTGAAGAAATCCGAGACACACGATTCCAACCGGAAGCCAAGAATTCAACAATGGACGACGGCCGCGGAAGCCTTCAAGTTAAATTCGTTAATACTACTTTATAATTTGTACTTTCTCAGGTACACTATAATTGATACTGAATTTTTGTACTGAAGAGAAATGAAGAACAATTAAAATAAATATTATATTATAATAAAAAAGACATATTTGTAGCTCAAAAGCAACTTTAAAACCTGCACGCTTCGAACTGGAGGCGTGTCAAAATCGCGTTGTATGATCATGATCCCAGTGACTAGTGTGGGTTGTTGCTGTGGTTAAGTTGTAATATTTATTAATTCAAACAACAAAATTAAAGTACTTTATCTACCTTTGCTATTAAAGTGTTACTTTATCTACCCTTGCTGTTAAAATTCCGTTCTATCGACTGTTTTGAGTTGGACAAAGCACACTTTAACGTTCTCTATAAAAAAAACATATTTTTTTGTATTTCAATATTACCTACTTATTTGTTTTTAAACGTGGTATTTCTTGAGGTTCAGGGCATATCCTTTATCTTTTGTTTTAAATAAAATCTATGAATGCTTTTGGGTGCCTCGCACGTTCATAGGTAGGTAATTACTTATGTTTGCGAATAAATAAAAATAACGCTGCTCAAATTAAAATACTTAATTAAAAATTTTTGTTTATGCAACAACTATTAGCTTGTTTAAATGCATTTAATATAAATTAGATTAGAATTAGAATCTTGTAATTGTAACATTCCTGTAAATGGCCATCACAAGCCATTATTATTATTGTTGTTCAAAAATAAGTTCTAAATTGTTTATTTACAATGAAATTAATGATCTGTTCAATTACTTACAAATTTGCATACACCAAACCAATGTTTACGAACACTCAATAGCATAATTTAATTTATTTGCGATCTTTATGTTAATTAAAGTCACTTAGATACATTCAACCGCGCATGTTTTCTTAGACTCCACCCGTTGCTTATATTTATAAGATGTGTTAAAAAAAGCTCAAAACGCGTCATACGAGGGTCAAGCTGAATTGACTGAGAATAAAAAATACGGTTTTCTAGGATTTTATTTTAAATATGCTCGAAGTATTTCCCTTCAGCAATGATACTCTTGATCATTTTTACATTCCACTGTTCAAAAGTTTCCCACCAATCATCTTTCAGAAAACCTTCAAAATAAGCGTGAACTGCGACATTAATCTATTTTTCTGACGAAAACCTTCCACCCCGCGAATTCTTTTTAAGCCCGTGTCTGGAATTCTCCTGAACACTTCAGGCAAACATTTTCAGTGAGCCATTCAGCTGTAACTGTCTTTTGTCCATCTAGCTTAATTGCTTTACTAGGCCCGTACTTCTGAAGAATACCGCAAACATAACTTTTTTCATAGCTCGCTCCTTCTTGGTCATTGTTGGAGTTTCCTCACCTTCGTGAATCCATATACGACTCTCTTAGCGGGTAGGTACGTCGAAAAAGGGAATATAAGTTTCGTCACCACTATTTTGAAAAAAAAATTAATATCCGTCATAATTTAAGACATTTAAAGTTTCATGGCAAATTCTTACACGCTCTGCTTTTTGGAAGTCAGAAAGGTGAAGCGGCACAAAACGACCAACCACTTCTTTTGAATGCAGGTGATCGTGAATGGTTGCTCTAACAGGTGAGGATTCAATATTGAGATGATGCTCTATTACTGCGTAAGTGGCTTTATTGTCCTCTTCAATTAATTTTTTAACAGCAGCAATGTCTTTGTCGGTAACAGTCGTAGGAGGACGCCCTACTCCTTTTTGATGCTGAACAGAATTTCTTTCGCTTTCAAATTCCTTATACCATCGGTAAATTGTAGCCAAGGAAGGTGCTTGTTCACTAGAAGCCGAATCTAAACTCTGTTTGCGCTAATAAGTGCTTAAACCGTTTTTAAAATAATAAATCCTGATTCGAAAATGCTCTCTGGTTAATTCCATTTTTTTTACTTGTAAAATTATGAACGTGGGTTCTAACGAATATAACCTCAACAACTAAACTTCAAATGACAGAATAAGTGTTGCTCTAAATATCAATTCTTCACGGCCTACTAGATTTTCTTATTCTCAATAAATTCAGCTTGACCCTCGTACAAAGATGAAGTGCAAAAGACAACGCGAATTTAAATCTAGTATAAAAAATAACTTTTAAATCCTTCGTCTCTCGCATTCGTGCTTGGTCTTAAATAAATCCCCATGTAATTCTGATTCTAATTGTCAAACAAATGAAACTCTACATGTTATTGAATCAGTCAAAATAGACTTGCTTCTGGTCTAAGAAGTTTGGCTTCGGAGGTGCCTTCAAAGAACTGAAAGACCTTCACGTTGGTGTGCATCGGAAGTGCTTGAAGATTGATGTGTGCGTGTGTCACTCTGGTGATGACGATGACATATTTTAATCGTTCCCCTCATGTTTGTTTCTCTTATCAAAAATTTGTGTTTTAGTAATAGCAAAATTGTGGTGAAATACCTTGTGATCATAACAAATCACGAACTAAATTATTATTCATATATTAAAATCATAAATATAACAAATATTTTTACAACAAAATTCAATATTCAAAACTAAAATAACATAGTAATATGTTACTTAGTGGTTCGAAGAGATTAGGCTGCAATTAAACATTCCCAAGGGAGACATTACTTTTATTTCTCATTGTACGTCATAAAATAAGGGAACTTCTCTTAATTAAAATAAACATTGAATTATTGGAACATTAAAAAATAAGTCGCTTAGTTATGCTTGTAGAAGACAAACGAGCCTACAAATGCGGACAGGTAGTAAGCAGTAAAAATCTGGAAATCGGAAATATCTTCTTTACTGTTCTTCCTGCTATACAAATGTCTTTAGTTAATTTTTGCAAATTTATATTAGTTCTGTGCTAAAGATATAAAAATGTGTAACTGAAAATTTTATTTATTAAAAATGAATTTATGTATATGCCGAAAAAAATCGGAGCGAGAAACAACGACGCTTGTAATACTCGGACATCAGCTTACGCAAGAGCTACCCTTGTAAACGAAGGCGTCGCGACGCCTACAAGTGGCGCGTTGCAGCGGCGAAAAGCGACACTAAAACACACCCCCTTAACCAACTCGACGACTTAATGTGCATTTAAAAAGTCCGAAATTTAATTAATTATTTTAAACGACTTTGTACACCCCCCCACCAAGACTCTCCTCCTTATGAATGACAAAAAGAAAAGTTGAGCAAACTTCGCGAACTTCTTCCTTTCACGATTGTTTGCTGTTATTAGCAAGTTTGTATATTTCCGTGTCAATAATATCTTTTTCCTGAAAATAATTTTATTAATTTAGAAAGTTTTGATATTAACGGATTAGTTAGTAAATGTGGTTGTTGATACATAATTAATTTGCTGTGGGTAGAAGTGAATCGCGTGTGTGTTGATGTGTGTATGTGAAGATAATTTGAGGTTTGAGAGAGTGCATCGTAAAAAAGTCGTTTATTTATGATATATGAGTTGTAATTAGCGAGAGATTAATCCGTTAGAAGTATCGAAAGGTGAGAGGAAACAATGCTCCGGAGTGCTCCGGTTGTATCGGCCAGCGTCCCGTGTTCCCCCACTCCGGGTAGCTCATGTGCGCAGCATCATCCCTTCCTATGGGGTGAATACGGCCGGTGGCTAGTGAGTGGCCTGCACGAGACACACCGATGTAAACCGATTTACACCGACATACGGGCGGACGTTTGTATCCTGCTTGGCCGTCTTGACACACGCGTTCGGACCATTGGCTATTCAGCATCGTTGGTCCAGCCGGACAGAAGCTATCCTTACGAGCTTTCACGTACCAAAAAGCTCCCCAAGTGTTGTCAAGTACCTAAATGCTTACCTTATCGAACAGTGCAGAAACTACAAACTTGAAAAACTATCCCAGTGTATTAGTTGTTAACAATAATGAAACTAACATTGCATGTGTGTGATGGCATAAACAAAGTGAAACTAAGGATTGTCTAGTTTAAGGACCTACAATGTACTTATTACAGACTTTCGTTAGGAGGTAGGAAGCAACAAGAAAAGTCGGCAAAATGAGAATTAAAATGCCCGCTGTTAGAATAGCTCAAGGTAAGAACTTTACGTTCGTAAGCAAAACGCGGAAGTTTGAATTTTAAAAATCGTGCGCATCAAGCACGTGATCAATGTTTTTAATTAACAGAGGGGCGGCGGGTGTGCGGGGTAGGGAAATTTCTGCTTGCTAATAAGAAAAAGTTATGATAATGATTTTTGCTCGACTTGCGCAACTTTTTCTTCAGCGCTTGACGTTTCAGTCAAGTTTTGTCTTTGGCACAGTTAACACTACATCGCCAAATTACATTTCAGTCCTGCTAATTTTAGTTACATCTACGCTCGTGGGTGTGAAAATACGTTACCGTCGCTCGCGTACATTAACTCAGTGAGTGTATTTCGCTCCATAAAACAAACAATAAGCCAATTAAGGACCGTTAATCTCGTTCTACCTGCCCGGTCAATTTAAATGTCAAGATAGTGACCACCGCACTGACCGCTCGTCTTGTACCGTGCGAAAAACGAAAGGGTTGGCCGGAGCTTTATAACCGATTAACCCTCTTCGAGAACGCCTTTAAGTGACCTTTAAACCCGACAAAAAACTTGATGGACAGGTATGGCTCGTGTTATCTACTCGAAGGGTTATTAAAAGAAGATGCGGCGCATAATTTGTTCGAAAGGAAGAGCGCCCGTTCTTTCTTTCAATGACCCCCGTCTTTTTAATTTATTGACGGCACGCGACCGTGTTTGTGTTACTATGTCCATTATACTACACAAAAAAAGATTAATACCGACACGAAACTTGCCAGACTTCATGATTTTTCACGTTATGTTTTAATTGGATTTAACCTACAGAAGCTCACATTACATGAAGTTCTTTAAGATTAAAGATTTGGTAAAACGAATAGGTTCGAGTTTTGTTCTAATTGGATTCAATTATGGGTCAAAATTAGTAACAATACCAGAATTTTTGTTAAATAAAGCAAGACGGTCTTTGTTGCATTTTTCCTTACTTAGACATACACTAAATTGCAGAAAATATGCAAAATTTCAATTTTTTAAACAATGCGAGTTCTATTTAAATAAAAAATAATAGAATTCATTCACAAATGTGTGTATGGTGAGACCTTTGATGAAAATGGGAAGCTTAAAAAGACATTGGATTGACACCCTTGTGAATATCATGCGAAAGTTGACCCTCTTTGACTCTTGAATTCGAAGAGTAGATCTGTTATGAACACAGGAAAATTGGTCACTACGTGTTTACCTGCAATTCAGGTCGGGTATTTACAGATAATTTCACAAAAGCCAGACGTTGACCGTTAAAATTTATCACAAGTATTTGATTAGACTTTGTGACGTACGCGCTGGATAAAATGGAAAGAAAAAGATTAAGAAAAAATGTTACTTTTAAGTACAAAAAGAGTGACTTAAGCTATATGTTACAGTGAAAACATGTACAGTGCCATTCATAAAATTTGTAACATATGGGATATTATTATTGACTTTTGGAAAAACAATTTACAAAGAGCATCGCAATCACATTTAGTTGATCAATTAAAATTTGGCGGGAAACTTTGAAAGTCGAATTACTCAAAAACGAAAAATTGCAATAGTTTGAAAAGTATCTCTTTCTCGTAGAACGGATCTTGATTGTAAACATTAACCTGTAGTGGCCCAAAGGCAATCTTTTACAAAGGTCATGGGACCAAAAATTTGCTTTTTTTTCATATGAGGCTCCAAATTGAAGTTATTGTCATGAATTCTTGAAAGATAAGAAGAGCCTCACTCTTTAACTTGTATTTGTTGTAAAGAAAACACCATCAACATCAAACTGCCTTAAATACAACGCGTTTTACAGAAAACAGAAATTTTACTTTAAAAAAAATCGTTTTTGTTAGATTGCGATATTAACTAAATAAATTTAATTTGTTTCAGTCTTTTTTTTGTTTAATAATATAATATTTATATTGTAAATTTCTATGTGCTGATGACTTGTTCTGTTCGTCTTCTATTTCATAAAGAACATTTTCTTCCTCGATTAAAAAAAAGGACATTTTGTTAATAGCGAATTTTCTTATCAAAATGTATAGGGTGATTAACAATAATAAGTTATTTCAGGCTTAGTTTTGCAACAGTTACTAATTTGATTGTCATTTCTTAAAAATAAATTTGAATAACATGAAAAAATGATATGCAGCTTTATGTTTTTCAAATGATGGTTAATATCTTGAATTGTATTGTTCATATTTACTCTAATTCTAAAGCAAATTTTGATATAATTCTGTAGTGGCCGAGGACATCTTAAAGGCAACAATCCTGCCCCGGTGATTCAAAATTATTGTTGAAGATTCACAACTTCACCTTCTTCTTCGAACAGTTTAAAATAAATCTCTTAAAGATAATTGCCGAAAAATGTTCTTGTCTTATGATTATTTACTGTAAATGTGAAAGGAGATACAAGGAACGACGTACAAGCGTACACAGATGTACGAAACAACTAAATAGCAACTTAATGACACAACTTTGCTTTGATGTGCGTGATAAAATCAAACGTTCCCTCAAAATGAAGTCTACTAATTTGGAATCCTTAAGTTTTTAAGGAGGTTTTATTTTCAATGAATTAAAAAATATTAATAGCTTCTGAAAGGCCACCAAACCATCTAGCAAAAACGAGGTGAAAAAAATAATTTGCTGAAAGATGGTAATTCTATGAGTATCTAAATTATTAGGATCGACCATTTTAATTGTTTTGTTTAATGCTACTCAATCAAAAGCGGTTGCAAGAGATGCTCAAATGATAGCTCGGGAAACTGTGCAAAAACGAGAGAAACGAAGTAATACAAAAAAAGGGAAGAAATCAGTAAGAAAATTCTCAAAACTATATATTTCACAAAGCAACTGAAAAATTGAGTTCTAAAATAATCAGTTTCGGAAATTTACTGAATAAATTATCTCAAACGGACACTGAAAAATGGCACAAATGCTCAACGTTTCACTATCGCTTGATAGCTTCGTCAGGAGTGAAAATAAATAGATTTATTTTCACTCCTCACGAAGCTAAAATAAATAGATTTGTTTTCACTCATGACGGAGCTAAAATAAATAGATTTATTTTTACTGCTGACGAAGCTATCAAGCGATAGTGAAACGTTGAGCATTTGTGCCGTTTTTCAGTGTCCGTTTGAAATAATTCATTACACAATTTCACCAGACAAGAATCTACCTTAATTATGTAATTTACTGAGTAATACAAGTTCAATTCTCTATTTAGAATTTAATTTAATTAAAAACAATGTAATTGAATCACCTAAATATTCAGATATGCGAATTTGAAAATGTTTTGAAGTTTTTTGGTTTGGGGATGCACTTTAAAGAAGCCTCGATAATTAATTTTATAAGTACTAAATTATATAACAATTCCGGACACTAAAAATCGCACAATTGGTCAACGTTTCATCCCTCGGTTGATAACTTCGAAGTTGAAAACCGCTTCATTGCTTCAACAGCTTCTAAGCTATCAACCGATTATAAAACGAGCAATTGTGCGTTTTTTTAAGATTAAAAAAATTGTTATAGATTCTATTTTAATTATTAAACTATAATTAAGAAAACCATGAGTAATATTTTAAATTTATTGGAAGCTTTTCAGACTTATGATTGACGGAGAAGAACTCCTTACTATTATATTATAATTAAATTAGTTTCTTGTCCGTTTAAAACTTAAATAACAAATGTGTTACATACTCCTCTTTTAAATCACTTGGTAATTGACGTTTCGCCGACAATTTTGAAACCTTCTTCACCCGACGCCACGAAATATCATCTGATTTTAATTTGTATATTTTCTATATTTCATCTGGTAATGAAATTTTGACAGTTGGAAACGAAACGTTGGCAAGCAGTTCACTATGAATTTTTATAGTTTTATTATATTTTTTTCTAAAAAATAGCTGCCATGTAATAAAACAGTCTTTCCGAAGTTTATTTCTTTTTTATCTGAAACTAGCAATTTTAAAAGACGCTTTCGCTTTTAACATACTAATTACAGGGCTTATGATGAGTGCTCCAAAAATATTTTCGTGTTATTTATGAATCAATTTTATACAACGCATTTTCTCTATTGCACTTCCGACCAACGCGACGGAACATATTGTGGCGATCTTCTCTGTTTCCTTCGCAATTTTTTAGCCAAAAAAAAAATGCTTTCCTTCGGCTCTATAAATAATGTTCAAGTTCTGCAAAGATCAATAATTCATGATTTGTATTTGTCATTTGGAGCTTTAAGATAATGTCACAGGTTCCGCTTAAATATTTTTATTCTTCAACACAGTTTATAATTTTTATGTTATTTAAATTTAAGTACAACCAATTGTTATTTTTGCTTTTTAATTTGAATTCACCTAGCTTGTAGCAACTGATAACAATATATCATAGAGATAGCTGCGTGTTTTACAATTTTTATGTAGAGCTGTATAATTTAAACCCGCATATTTATAGGTAAAATCAACAGGAAGCGGAAATAGTTATGTTCAGATATTTTTGTTACATAAACTTGATACTTTTACGTACTCATCAATCGCTTGTCAGGTATCTGGGAAGAGGGACTCTACGTTTTGGTTCTTCGTAATCACCTGCAGTTTTGATTCGTTACTTCTTTCTTAAATTCCAGGTTATTTTATTTTATTTATTTTCCATTTGTTAAATTGAAGCTGACGGTTTGCAAAACACACATAATTGTCTCATTCGGTTCGCTTAAGCAGTATATTATGGTCAGGTGAAACCTTACGTAAATGCGTGAAGGAAGAGGGTGCTTTTTTATATAGGGGCGTTCTGTTGTGTCCAGCGACGGTCCGAAGGGTGGTCACTCGACCGTGCCTTTTATCGGGATCATTGATAATTGCACGTTTAACGCCGTTTAGTTTATTCAGAAATTAACTTCCTGTTTTTATATTATATGGCATTTATTTGATCTGGACGATATTTAATTATTATATTTTTTTCTTGCCCTCATTTCAATTATTTCAGCGTCGTTTGTAGTTTAATAAAAGCTCTCATTTTCAAGTCTCGATGATAAACCTCCCCCACCCCTGAACACATCTAAACTACCATCCGCTAGATGGCAACCACCCGCACTGAAAGATCCGGCCGGAATATCCGAAACTTTCCCACACCTTAACACGATCCTTCGTAAGGACGAAGTTCGAGAGGCCTGCACACCTGGTTTTCCTAATATTTATACAGCATCTCACCTCTGAGTGTTTGCTTTCCCCGCTTTTTTCCACTCGTAAAGGAAGCGTTTAATTGTCCAACTAATTGCATTTGAATCCTGCGGGTAGTCGGGCAAATATTTTACCGAGTTTTTGTTTTATTTTGCTCGCGAGCGAGCGACCGAACGAACGAACGAACGAAGAAACTGAAAGGGTGTTTGCAGGCTGCTCGAATTTTGATCGATAGTCTCTTAGTGATGCTGAAATCTAATTATTATTCCATCGATTCATTATCTGCCGTGTTGCGTAATTAACATAGGACACCGACCTCTGCTTAAACATTTTTTTTCCTTTTATTCATCCTGTTTCTAGACTTCACTGAACACAGATAACTTAATTTGAACGGGAAGAATCAGTTTATATCTGCTTGAATTACAATTTATTAAATCGAATTCACTTTTACAAGATAAATACAGAGAAGGAATAAGATTTTTATACATATTTTATTACTTCTGCAACAATTTCTTTGAAATGTTTGAATAAAATATTGATAATATACCTAAAATATTACGGTAAGGTATACGTACATACCGTTTGTTTCACTAAAATTTGAAAAACGACAGAGATGAGATAGCTACATTATAAATAAAATAATAGATAAAAACGTTCGCTTGATCACTAAGCCGCGTCTACTTCGTCGTATAATCTAGAAGTAAAATCAAAGATTCAAGATTTAAGTCAAGCGCGCGAAATAGGCTCGTACGTTTTCAACTTAAAATGAAACATATGCTATGCACATTGGAGATTAGAAAACCGATGCTATGAAAAAAGTCATGTCATTGTTAATGTTTAATGTGGAAATTGCATTATGAGATGAAGGTTAAATACTTAAAAACAAAATAATTATGCAAAAAGAAAAAACTCATATATTTTCTCCTTTGCTCATAATTCATTATAATCCAAACATACGCTTGTTTTATGCCAAAGAAAACATATTCGCTGTAAATCGATGCGACATTTTATTTACTATTTGTGTGCGCGACCGTCAGATCCGCTGCCATTAGTTAGGCGAAGCTGATCGTTTATTTATAACCGCCGATTGTATCTGGGAATGTGATTAATTATGTTGGTAATCGCTGCTAATGTTGGTAGGCATGTCTAGTTATCGTTCGCAATTTATTGGTATTCAGATTCTTTTCAAACTAAAACCCTCATCTCCAAAGTCATTCATTTTTTTACGCTTGCTTAACGAAGTTGATAATTATACAAACAAATGTAAAAATCGGGTATTTATTAATCAAATAGAAAGTGTAGTTGAAAAACGTCAAAACGAAATTCTTTTTTGGATCACACTATATAAAAAACCACAGGAAGAATAAAATTTATGGTCAAGAAAAGTCCTTATCAATTATTTCTTAATTAAGTCTGTTATTTGTGTGTATTTTTTTACACAAATTTAGATGAAACGATAATTAAACGTTAATCCTCATGATTTATGTGAAGTTTCTAGGTAAGCAGCAGTGAAGTTGCATTTTCGTTGAGGTCGTTCAGGAATTCTTGAATGATTGTTTTGCGTACCAAAGGCGAAGTATTTATGGCCGCGTCAGTTAATCTACCCGTAATATGTCTTTCGCGTTTTATAAGGATTACAGAATGAAAGGTTAAGTATCGACTGGATTGATAGATTTAGGATTTAGTTGAAGCAATTGTTAATTCATTTGTTTACCTATCTCGAAAGTTCAATTAATTTTATTATTTTCTCTTTTCTACAAACCATAAATCATCTGGAGGAAAGTCGTTCTATTTTAGGACACCGTCGAAAAAAAAATCGTAACAGTTTTATTAATTATCCTTGTTAAGCACATGAAAAAGATGACGTAAATTCTACTAATTATAAAAGCAATTCCGTGTGGTTGAGGCAAGAAACGGGCATGCAGCATGTCCGATCGTGCTATGATGAGGATGGTAAGTTATGGACACGACACACAGGACAAGCCCCTTGATATTACACTGACCGAGTAGGCGAAATGTTTATTTTAATGTTCTGGCTAACTCGCTGTTCTCGGTACATACATGTAGCAGCATCTCAGATAATATGATTTAACTTTAAATGCGGTAGGATATTGACATGGGAAACGATATAATGGCCACTGTTAAGTCTTAAGGATTCAGAATGTCAAATAACTTTGCAGGATACTGTGGGAACGACATTCAGGTTTTTTTCAATCAGCATTTTAATTAAACAACAAGTCATGCAAGTTATGTTATTCGACAAATTATTTTTTGTTAAACCCTGTTGAAATTAATTACTAAAAAAATCTAATGAAGCCAATTTCTTTCATATGAAGTTTGTATTTAACTAACGAGATTTCGCACTAATGTGCAACTTACTGACTGGTTTCGTTAAATACACACGTCTTTGTATTTTTAACAGATGGAAGCAATAACTCGTTTCAAAGATACTTAATCAGATGGAATTTGAATACATGCAGTTTTCTTTTCTGTACCTTCTCGGATAACGTATAGTTGTCATTGGAAGGTAGTTATGCATGCAAACACTTTTTAACTAAACCTCACACATAGTCAGATAAACCCGATGTTCATTTCAAAGATAATTAAACGTTCGCACGGTAATAAAACAAGGATATTTGTTTGCGTTTGTTACGCCTTTCGCAGTAGTGTGGCTTCGATTTCTCATTACGGGTATTTTTTCCGCTCTTCCTTGGTAGCAAGCCAAAAATATAGTAATATGAATCGAATTTATTTGATGGAGCATAAAATGAAAAGTAATTTTGCTCGGCGTGTAAAGCACTCGCCAGAAGCGTTTACGCTTTCCTATGAAACTTTCAATAGATAATTAATTTATCCCGAGAGCGTCCAGTTTTACGTCGGCGCGGCGATTCTTTAAAGCACCGTTTACCGGCCATGAAATTATGTTGACAAATTTTATGAGACCGACCACCCAAAATCACTTGAAATAGGCACAGTTGTATTATGTGAATTGCTTTATTGCACTGCATCTTGGCTCTCTCCTGTAAATAAATATTTATTATTCTTTTGACGGCCGGCGACCGCATATTATCGTGACCCATGCTTGACCACTAACTCTATGCACCATGTATTGTTTAATGTTTATTCTTAGAACCTGTTGGCCATTGGTTTTATTGAAAAGATTATATAACAGGATGCTAAAATTGATAAGCTCTGCCGGCGGATATCCGTACGTAATATAAGAGTTTACATGTATATTATTTTTTACATTTAAAGAATACATTTATAAACTTTTTCGCATTGCTAAATAATTCTTACTTTTTGTTGTCCAAATCCAAATATACAGGGTGAAATCAAACAAAATAAAACGCATAAGAGAATCCATGCCATAGATAATGGGAAAATGTTTTAATTATGTACGTGCCACAAAAATCTAACTGTTTTTTTTTTCTGTAGTCACTTCATCTCGACTTCGATGGATTGAAAGACAAGTGATTAATATAATAATCTTCGTTAGTTATTGAGGGCCCCTTTGTTGTAAGATACTCATGTTAGTTCTTTAGACGTTAATTGCGATATGTTGCCTTAGTGGAATCCCGACTTTACAGGTAAATGCGTTTCCGATTGACAGCACTTCTTCTCATATTATTACGTATGGTTAAAGCAAGATGTAAATACTCTGCAGGTGAATCGAAAACGCTATAAGTGTCAAGTGTCCATAGAAAAATGCTTTTACCGATACGTATTTAAATCTGTGCCACTATGCATAACGCATTTCCTTATTGATTGTTAATATCGTTCCACTTTCAAAAGGACAAAAGGCAGTTCAGTTTAGTGTTTATTAAAGCAACTGCGGAGATACTATGGCACCTATAATAAAGGTGAGCGCATATCATTCGAAAGGCTGGGACGAATCCGTTGATGCGAATTATTTTTGCTGGTTTGTGTTCAAGCCGTACGTTCCGCGGACATTCGAAAATAAACGCCTGAAAATTATTTACGCTAGCCAAAACGATATTTCCTTTTTGTCACTGTCGCGGACTGAAACGTTTCACCTGAAAACGAAAAATATCGATGATTCTTTCCCGAAGGAACGAAAATAGAAACGTCGTAGTCATTATAACTTTTTTTTCTCTTCAGAATGGAAATTATTATCCTTTACGCTATCCAGAGCTTTCTGTGAATGTTCGTGACCTTCTCTAGAGGAACAAAAATAGGAATATTAAAGTTATTTTTTTTAAGAATATAGTGCTTCAAGAGTCCATGTAGAAACTGAAAGTTAGGTAGGGATGGGATTGTCAACCATTAGTTTCCTAATTCCCAAGAGGCTTGGCGGGATAGTTCAACAGATAAACAACCGTAAACACAGAAACCCTTCAAAATAATAGCGAAAGTATTCCATTGAAGGAAGATAGACACAAACTCTAAAAATTTCACATGCTATTAAAATTATTACGAGTCCTTTTGTCAACTAATGTCAATTTATTTTAGTGGTTAAAGATGTAGATGTTTATAAGAGTTAGAAACGTAATGCCTAACTAACAAAATCAATTATGTGTGTAACATGTTATCGGTTAACGCTATCTTAAACCCGTTGCTTTAGTCGTATATCCGCATGACATTTCATGCTCTAAATTTGTGCCCAAGTGGACAATGCCTCACCGGAGTTACGCCGAGTCTTCAAAGTCCCACCGAGCGTAGCCATCTGGAACACCAATTTCTTTAAGGCTAAAGATGACGTGACCCATCGGATTTAAAGGTCACCGGAGATCTGCTTCCACCTTTCAGAAATTACAAAATAAACTTGGAGACTTTTCAATAATAAAAAGCGGCAAGTTCACAAGTTCGCCGCCGCTAACGTTCGAGCTTAACGGCCTACCTCTAAATGTCAACTGCAAGGATGGCCATTTTAAACTTATGACCATATTAACTTATGTAATACGTTTTATTGCACAACATTTATCTTTGCGAGGATCGCTGGATCTAAAACACTTAACATAAATACCGCTTGTTACAGAGCAGCGCAACGTGTTTGTCTCTTTTGTGCGATTTTTCAGGCGAGTTTATCTAAAGTACAAATACGATAAACAGCGCGTCATTTGTTTAATGCAATTTAAACTTGGGATCGGCCGGTATCAAAATATTGTATTTGATCGCTGATTTCGTCCGATACGTCATTTTTTCTGTGGCCAGTAATACTCAGATTTTAGATAACACTCCATAACGCTTGCCTTTCTGCTTAACAAGTACAAACATGTGATTTATAAGATCAAGAGATATAACTATTTATTCGATGGCCCGCTCTTATCTGTTCGTATTAATCAGTTTTGTTACTAAGGAGATTTGTTAGAATTTATTTTGGCCAAACGTAGCTACTACTGCTCCTTCAGAATGCTATTAATCATCAGTCATCCATCTCCTTTAGAAACATACAAAATTAAAGTAACTGTAGACGGTCTTACAAATAGGAAACTGCATCAATTATTTCATTGAGGTTATTAAATATAACAGATCATATTTAGACTGAGAAGAATGCGCTATATAAATAGAAAGCTCGCAAATTTAAGTACCTACGAATCTATTTGTTGCGTGTTATCGTCTATATCTGAGATCAGAATATGTATCTTTAAATGTTTTCGTTTTTTTTTGTTGCGTTACAGGACGCTCAATTTACTTCTGCTGTAAAGATTCTCCTTGCTCCTGCGTTTGTTGATGACATGGCAGAACGAAAACAAAATATTCATAGGGTTATGAAATTTTGAATAAGAACGATATCCTCAATAATACGTAACAAAAATGAGCAACAACGGCAATGAACGTTGTTATTATTATCTAATAGAAAAGATTTCAAATTCAAATAATTGCATATAAAAGGATTTCTGAGACATAGGCAATGGTCCAATATAAAAAAGAAACATGTTGGAATAAATGTTGTAAAGGCAAAGACTGCTAGACAGTTAGCTATGGGGAGCAGCAACTTCACTTTATTGCAGTCTTTAACCATTGAACACGTAATATTATCTTCGTCTTGCTCATTGTCAAACTGTTATGTTACAAAAACCGATGGACATATTGTATATTGTTAATTGTCTTGAAACTGACTATTACGGGTCTACCAATAAGGAGTTCGGGATTTTAAAATTGCAGTACTGATCGGAACGTAATGACATTATTCGACAGTTGCACGAATGGACCCTCAATAACAACGCATGGAAATTCATGTTCAATTAGAACAACGTTTCGCACGCTTCGTTCGATTTACGGTCAACATAATAGCCCTGGTACTGAGCACTAAACAGATTGGCTCAAAATCTATGTTTTTAATTAAAACTGCAGGTGTCTCATTATAAAAGAGATTGATTCTCCAAATCTGAACGGTATTGCTTAAAAATGAAAAAGTTACCCAGCACGAGCACGTGCAGTTCCTTTGTTTTGAAACTTCTGCTTACTTTATGACTTGTTGAGGCAAGTCCACTTTCAATAAAAAGCAAAATCTGCAATAAATTTTTTATTTACGTTTGAAAGAATTAGGCCATCGGCAATTCTTTTTTATATCCATCTGTGTTTCACCGACAATTACTGGCATAGCGAAATGCGTTTTTCGTTGCGTTTCATGATATTTATTTTTCGCTTGATTAGCAGTTCTTTTAATAACTTATTAAGGAGACGACATAATCAACACATTTTGTATTTTAAACACAAACTTTTAACTTATTTAATTAAAAAGTTTTTAGTTTACTTTGCTCATATCACAGTGTTTGTGCAACTTAAGAAAAAAAAATTGCAGCTTTCTTAAGGAAGTAAGTACAACGTGACAAGCATTGTTGTATTAAATTAAATTTAACAGATCGTAATTTAAGAATTGAAACTGTACGTCTACGGTTAGCAATATCCGAAATAAGAAAATGTACAGTACAGCACAAAATGCATATCAAATGTGTTGTGCATTCATTATGACCCTAGAATTTTAGTAAAGTTCACTTCTTGTTCTTGACACTGATATCTGTAATTACAATAAATGTTCAAAATGTCGTCTTGCGGTATTAATACATAATTCGGCATGTCGTGTCCAGTTATCTGTTACTATTACTTATTTACACTTCAATTATGTACACGAATTAAACTAACACAAAACAAACTACACACTACGTAAATTTGACAAATAACAGTAAGCCTATTAATGTTTTTAAAAATTTATTTTAACCTCAGTCTTTTATAAAATACAAACGCACTCGCTCGGACTGAATTTTCTCAAAAACTATTATTCAGCACTTCGTCTTTCATTCTAATCCCCTCCCTAATGTAAGCATCTGTGAATAATTTATGACAGCATGAGGATAATAATAAAAACAAACAATAAAGTACGAGAAACGAAACTGAGCCAGCTGAATTTTATTTTATGACAGTGCAATTGTTACCAATAAATCGCCAAGGCGAATGTAGGTAAACGTTTTTGAAAATTCCGAATTATTTTAAACCAGATTCAAATTTTCATCGCGAAAATTAATTGAGTCACTCGTTTCATGGATTTAATTAATATATATCAACATTTTTAGTAAACATTTATTTTCTTCTTATTAATGAACATAAACATAACATTTTGCAGTTTACAGTGTCAAGGTCGATGAAAGAAATAAAACTGAAGTCCATAATTGTACTACGAATTCAGTTTGCTTTTAAATCTTTCTTTAAATAAATAAGCATAAATAAAGTAGTAATAAGTATTTGCAATTGTCGTGGGAAATCTCCCGGCAGCGCGCGTGAAGACGTTTTTATTAAAAATCCTGGCGAAATATTCTTGCGAAGGACAAACATGACTTAGCCCAACAGACACATCTCGGTGTTTATTCGTTTATAGCCACAAAAAACACCAATTCTGCATAGCTGAGACATTTAAATCGCCAACCAGCGTTACTAAAACAATTTCTTAGAAAATGAAATGTTGCATGACAAATTTTGCTTCTTTTTTTGACTAGTTGGTTTCATTTAAAGACTTGGGTTTTGAGACACCTGTATTTGAAATCTGGCTGTAAATTTTGAAAGAACTGGTTCAGTAGCAAGTGAAAAACGACGAATCTAACGTTCAATAGAGAATATCGTTGCTGTGAGTCAGAGCATGAATCAACATCAGAACCTCTCAGTTTCACATTGTGCTCAACAACTCGCCCTCCCAGTGATGATTTCGTGGAGAATTTTGCATTATGACCTTTATTTGAACCCGTATAAAATTCAGCTAACTCGAGAACTAAACCTAGCTGACCATAATTTGCGTCGAAACTTTTCGAATTGGGCGCTCGAGCAGTTAGAGATCGATGCAAATTTTGGGAAAAAATCGTCTTTTCCGAAGAAGCTCATTTCTGGCTTAATGGATATGTAACCAAGCAGAACTTGGGCCAACGAAAATGTTCGAGGATCCACGAATTGCCTTTTTTTCTTAAAGCATTACTTTTTGTATGGTTTTTGAACTCAAAATTTAATTGAACCGTATTTTTCCGAAAATGAAGATGGAAATGCTCTTACTGTCAGCGGCATTGGAACATGATAACTGAAAATTTTTGGCCGCAACTCGAAGGTGTTCGCTTAGACAATGTCTGCTTTTCAATAGGACGTTGTTTGTCATACAGATCGTCAAACAATTGATTTATTGCTATTATATTGCGTTATATTGAAAAACGGTGATGTTAATTGGTCACCAACGTCATTTGAATCGTATCATATTGAAGACGTTATGTTCGAGGTTGTTCTTTAAAATTAAATAAACACATTTTGATTATAATCCATAGTCTACATTGGGTTTTACTTTAAAATCTTGAACTCTTGTATTTACTGATTTTGTTGTGTAAGAAATGCTTTGCAAAACGGTTTTCGTTTTTTTTTGACTTGGAAAAAAAATCAATTTCTTTATTCTCAACCTAAATAGAGATAACACATATCTTGTAAATTAATTACCAATTTGAATATAAACGATTCCTTAAAAATTTTCGACACTTTCTGAGTTAAAATCTCTATTCAAAGCTGTGTAGAAGTTGGAGCTTTGATGTAAGTGCAGACTTTTTGTGTTAGGTCTAACATGTATCAACGAAACTGTATTTTCTATCACTTTTTCTTTTTCCTAATGATATTTTCATATTAGAAAAGTTTGATTCTTTGCCACAATATTTGATGAGAGTCATTTTTTTAATTGTCTGGTTATATTTCCTTTCAGAGAGAATATTTAAGGATGCTTCTTTGGTCTACATTGTACCACTTTTGTATACTTATTTAATCAAAAGGCAAATTTGTCATTGATTTCAAGAAGGTATTAACATTTAACAAAGATGTAATTGTTTATTATCATATTATTTACTAATAGTTTAGGCCGATTTTGATCTCGAGCTACTCTTCTGCTGACAAGGCCCCCAAATAAGGCCGAAACAACTGTCCAGAGGATGTTCGAGGAATTAATTGTAACCGAAATCGGCCTGCAACAAATTTCTGAATTATTTACGTCAACTTTCTTTTAACAACAAAAAAACTTTGGCGAAAGACGGATTAAAGTATTAAGAAAGGAAATGCGTAATGGATCAAAGGGATGCAACAGTTTCTGTATCAATTTGTCCTTGAAAAGAATTCACGAAGGAGCTACCTTACCATGTGCCTTTGGTGATTTCAATAAGCTCGGAAGAATAAACTCAACCTACTGCCTTATGACCTAGAAGAGTTGTCTATGAAATGTGAATTCATTGAGTTGTTTCATCTTTACCTTATCCATTATTATGACTAATGAATGCGAATTATTAAGTAAATACTGATTTTAGATAACACAGTACGCTAAACTGTAAAATGAGGATGAGTATTTATTAATTTGTTGCATGTGCATCTCTTCAATGAGGAGAGTTTATGAATGCTAGAGCATTTTCTCATCTTGATTCTTACTGTAAATATAAAACCAGATGAAACCTAATATGTTCATTACATATTTGTTAATGTTATGTGTTACTAGATGTTATGAATAATTTAAAAGAATTTGCACCGAATCGTTTTCTACTTCGTCTTTCGGTTCTTACTATTTGTTACATATTTGGATGAAGAGTTATAAAACCAATCCCATTTACTTTTTAAAGAATTTTTCCATGTTCTTTAGGCTTTCAGAAAATTTGAAACGCTATTACTCTAACTAAATTATACGACGAAAGAGTATTTAGAGGTGGTTTTGAATGACCATAAAGTATATATGTTTCTAAGGTGCTTGAATGGTTTCTGATAAAACGTATTCTAGTCATTGACATTCAGAATTTAAATTATTCTAAAAATCTACGTAATCAAATTTCTAGTGTATCTAAGTGAAAAATATTTTCTGTCGTTTTCATTCGTTGGCTGTGCGCGCTTTTGGCCGTTTATTTTATCTTGCGACGGAGCCTGACACCTCTAAGAACTCGATCACGTAAACTATTACTCAAATTTAAATGTTGATTATCTTGTCAAAACATTCTCTACGAATTAATCCGTGGGAATCCAGCATTACGAACTTTCTAAAAATATGCAAACATCATCGAGCTTGTGCAAACAAATTCGGCCGGCATTAAAGTTGTTTTCCCGATCAAAAGATAAATTAGAGATTTAGTTATGCCGTGGACAACAAGTGTCAAGCGAAGGATCAGGCAACTGGCTTATGTTAAACCCGGCCGCATTAATTTAAGGAATGTTTGTCTTTGAAACGCGTAACTGAATATTGCGATTACGGGTTTTTTTTAAGCCCACCGGCTTTTGTACGCAAATGTTTTTTAAGGACATTTAAGATGATATATCGATTTTGTTTACTTCCATTCAAGTTTTTTTTTATTATTTCAAACAATCAGGATTTAATCTTGAAGATGCCAGTGCTCTATGAGAGAGAGTGCTAAGAAGTATACTTGATGTAAATCAAAGTTATTCTCGTTTATGGTTTTTTCCTGAATGTTATGTCAAATTCAAATCTATTGATTTCAGAGTTGGGAAGATGCAGGAACTTTCATAAAGAATTTTTTCCTGAGAAACCAATAACAAAAAACTTTCCCACATGTGTCCGATTTTCTACCAGTCACTGTATAGGACCTGAAGATATGGATATTTTAGAAAGAAATTTGTTTTTTAAATTCAAAAGACTTTATATCTGACGTTTTGAAAAGGCTTTCAATGGTTTACAGCTCCACATAAATCTTATCTTAGGCAGTTGACATTTTTCTCATTGAACAAAACAATAATAATAATTAATCCGCCTCTTCTAGAGATTATAAATAAATGCAAATAAATAATGTTCTTACTTTTGACAAGAAAACCAAATCAATCATGATCTTTAAACATCTTGATTCATGAAGTGCTTACTGTATTAATGTAACATTTTGACGTGCAAAGTACGTAATCATAAAAATGAGATGCAAATCTTTAAACTTGTATAAGAGAGGCAACGTCTTAAACATACTTAATAAAAGCAACAAACGTACGTTATTGAAAAATGGAAAACATGACGTGATAATTGACATTTTAAATAAAATGGGCCCAAGTCAACTAACATAGTTATTGACAGGCAATTGAACTGAGTCATTGAGCAATGGGATAAACGCTGTGTATATAAATATTTTCATGTAGGCATCAAAATATAAAAATAGGATTCATAAAGAACAAGGAAAGTAGAAAATCAAGGCGTTTAAATCTTCAAACCTCTTCATCATTATCATCGTTATTTTTTTGAAATGCTTGAAAGTTCGTGAATAATTCCTTTCTGAATCAATCAAAAGCAGACGTCAGTGGTACTTCGCTCAGAAGTGGAAGTAATCTAGTTAATTTCCATCAATTTTTGTGCTTTTGATTAAGTCAAACCCATTGAATCAGACTTATTTTAAAAAGAATAGAATTTCTCAATGGTTTCTTTTCACCTACTTTGACCAAGTTATTTACGACTTTCGCTTGAAGCAAGTTGCAGTTCGAAATGTTGATGGTCAACAAAAAAGAAACTCGAATTAGTTCAACCCACTACCACTAAGCTTAGCGATTTACATGCACTTATTAAACGATTACAAGAAAGCAATTTATACAAATTTATCTCCGCATTAATAATCACAGAAGATGTATACGTACAACATGTTCTGCATAAAAACTTGGGAAGTTCTCCAGCAGATGGCACATATTTTGAAGCGAATTGCGGTATACATAACCGTTTTTCCCGATAATGCATATTAAATTACTCGCGCAGCTAATTTATATAATTGTCATAAGTGTAAAACTAGTAGATTATTTACGCTTGTAAGACGCAGCGCGACTGCGAATTACGACAGAAGGAAACGCCACGATTGAATTTATAAAAGCGCTCGGCCGGGCTTCTTGTGAAGGAATTCGTTGTAAAATTGATTTACATCCGCTTGCTGGCTTAATAATTGTAAAACGCGTGTGTCGTAATTTATTTGTTTCCACTTAAAGCGGGTAATTGTAGCGGGCACCTCACAATTTGTAATATATTTTCTTTATATACCTACTGTCGTTTGTAACGCACTCTCGGCGTTTCCGTCCAAGAGAGAAAAAAAAATAAGCTCATAATTGAAAACGATTTGCATCGTAAGTGCAGGGCAGGGTAGCAATAAAGTTTAAAAAACGCGCCGTTTTAAGGAGATCGTAAAATTTACTCTGTGCACTGTGTGAAGTGAAATAATAAAAAGGCTTTGCGACATTTTTTTCCCGCTTTATAAACCCACATTGTCAACACACGGATTGTAAAAATTTAATGTCAAGTCGTGCGACATTCTTCCACCGTTTACTTATTTGGCAAGTAGCAGTACTGATGAAATTTAACGGGTTGATGTACCTACCCAGTCTGAAATTTATTTAGAGCAGGTGTCAAATTATCCTTTTATCTTTCAGCTCGATTCAGGTTTGTTCTTCAGATTACTAAACCAAGTTCACTGTTCTAATTTGTATAATTATTAACGAGCTTTTAACATCAAAATGCTTCAGTGGTTTATTAATTTATAGAAATAAAAGTTCTTGCACTTTAAATTTTCTAAACTGCTTACGCTTATTCACTTTTTGTCGATTGTACGAAGGAAGGGATTGGCTGTCGTTCTCGATGCAAGTTATGACTAGTATATGCTTACCAAAGCGGTGAATTCTTGCATTAGGATGGAACCGTAATTTTATTTCCGCATTAAATATAATAGCTACAAAAAGTGGGTAAAAAGGATTGCTAGTTTTGAGGACAACATTAACATTCACTATCGGCATTTAGAAATGTTTATAACAATTGTTCGAAGTGGCGTCCATCATTAGCGACACACAAGCGAGCTCGGCGAAGAAACGATTCTTGTATTCGTATTAGCATGTTTGGATTAGTGCGAATACTATCGGCGGCGTTATGAATACTCATTGTCAACTCATTTAATGTGTTTATAGGGGCGGCATACACTATTTGCCTTCAGGTGACCCCACAATAAGAAATCACACGGATTTAGATCAAGAAATCGGGCAAGCCAACATATAGGTCCGTTTCGACCAATCCATTTTCCTGGAAAATGTGCATTAAGCCAGGTTCTAACAGGAACAATATTGTGTGGTGGAGCGTTTTGTGCAAAAAATCTTCAACGGTGTTCCGCAAAAAATCTAAATAGCCAGCACCTGTTAAACGAGGTGGTCCTACAAGTTGGTCACCCAAAATTCCTGCTCTCACGTTGACGCTGAAACGCTGCCGTGAATGAGCTTCACGTATAGCATGAGGATTTTCATCTGACCATACATGTGTATTGTGCGTCTTAAAAATGCCATCACTAGTAAAAGTGGCCTCATCTGTGGTTATCAGATTTTGAGAAAAATTTGGATTATCTGCATGTTCCAGTAATCACTCGCAAGAGGTACGCCGACATTCGGAATCTCCCAGTTGTAGTTTTTGTACGCGTTGAACATGGTAGGGAAGCAAACCTTGTTCATGGTAACGTCTTCCAAACAACCCATTCTGACTGCCAAACGACGTACACTTATTCCCGGATTTTTCGCAACAACGTCCAAAATTTCTGGTTCCAGTTCCAGAATGTCTGCATCACGGTTACGTCCTCGGTTTACACCTTGCGGTCGAAACGTTCCGCAATCGCAATAAAAATTCCTTTTCTTGACCTACCTCAAAGCCATAGACGTACGATTAATTCTTGCCCGATTTTCAACTGCGATTTTCTCTAAATGTGTAAAACTTTTGTTAAGAGCATGTAAGTTCAGTCGTTCCCATTTACGAAAATTAACTAAAATTGTGTTTTTTTTTTATAAAATTTTATTCTTGGTAGTCGAAGCAGAAATGATTCCTTCGTCGACCAGCAAGAGCAACAATTCGTGTTTTGAACTCCGAAGGAAACATTTCTGCTTCGACTACCGGCTTCGACTACCAAGAAGAATAAAATTTTATTAAAAAAAAAGGTTATAAAAAGGCATTTTATTAAAGCATTTAACCTGAAATCAGATTCCCAAATATCTATATCCTTTTTTTAACGAGATGGACGAATCTTCAAGGTAGGCGCATACTGGACAAACAAAACAAAATTTTTCATTTGTAAACACCGGATATAGGGAGACGTTTGTTATTGTCGAAGGGCGCCTCGCTCTTGTGAAGGAGTGATCGGGAATAACAAGCGTTCCTTTAGTAGATAGTAGACAAGGTTACATCAGGTAGGACAAGAGGTACACCTGCCTTGTGAAGGGTGTGGTGGTGACATTGCTGACTTGTAATACTTGGTGTTTCCTGTGCACGGATCTGTATCGTTGAAGAGCGCCTCGCTCTTGTGAAGGCAAAAGCGTGATCAGCGATACAGGGCGTTCACTTTAACAAGATACATATCGGATAGGGCAAGAGGTACACCTGCCTTGTGAAGGGTGTGGTGGTGACCGACTTATGCTAGCCGGTGTACATTTTGAGACAGACAACAATTTTATCGATAATTCTTATATTTTCTTTGACACTTGCGAACGCATACATTTAACACTGACACTTCCTTCCCCTCTCCCCTCACATTTTCTGTGTTCTGTCATGGTATGTGTCCACCATAGGGCTATAATACAAGAAGTGGGTAAATTCCGAGCGACCCAAAGAAAAACCTGAGAGAGTAGATACGCACCCACGAACATCAAAACACGAGTCCACGAATTATTACTAATGGTTCAAAAAGTTCATAGTTTTCAAGAAAATCGTAGTTAAGAAAAAAAATATAAAGTGGTATGATTGCAAGGCCAGTGGTTCTCAAACAGTTTCGAAAAAATTCTCAACTGCGAAAACTATTAACTTTTTGTTAAGGACATATGCGTTCAGTCGTTACCGTTTATAGTGATATATTTATTATATGTTTCAAGCTTCGCACAAGTCGTCCTGTATATTAAATATTTAAAATTTTCTTGTAGTTCATTTGTAGACTCGAGGTTTGTTCCAGCAGTAGTTTCTGACTAGTTTGGATCTAATCAAAATCACTTGCTCAGTGCAGTAGTGTAGAGAGCACTATCAAATCTAAAACTGAATGAATGCATGTTTTGGACGGTTTCGAACTAGTCAGAAACTTCTGCCGGAACAAACCTGGAATATGGTAATCAAAGTCAAACATTTAAGCTGCGTTGTATAAAAGATTTAAGCCAGGATTGAATTTAATCCTAACAGCATTTTGTATGTCACAATCTAACTTAGACTTAAATTTAATCCTGGTTTAAACCTTTCATACAACGCAGCCTAAGTTAATATTTCAATTTTGCAATAGAATTAGATAACTATAAAGGGTATAAGTACATTTAGGCGAAGAAGGACGAAGTCCGGCCTTGTTTCGATACATAGACTTCACCAGAATGAATGGAAATGTCAAAACTTTCACTTTGTTTTTCCTTCGGTTTGGCCCTCCTTGGTGGCGTCATCGAGTGTATCAGATGCTTAACAGTCACAGTAAATATTAATACTGGAATTAGACTTAATTTACAGTTAATTTACATTCCAAATGTCGACGGATTTTGCCCGAAATATTACAAGATTAAGTGATAATCAGAGAGCGGGTGACCTTAGGTAAAACTTGTTATGAATCTCTTATTTCACCCTTTAATTTTATTTCCAAATGTTGTATCAATTCGACGTTTTCAAATCCTTATGATCGGGTACCATTTTATATTACTAACAACTGAATTAGTTTGGCATCATTGAACGCCCTTACAAATTATAAAGGTTAGTTTTCAATTAATTTAAAAAAATATAAACAAGAAACATTTTATTAAAACTGCAAATTAAGAAAAAAATGAAAAAGAATCCCTGTGACAGGACAAAATCCTCTCCCATGTCTTTCCGTTATAATTTATTCCTTGGAACGATACCGTTCAGTAGTTGAATACCTCGTCTTGTTTTTCTAGCTTTTTTCTATCATTTGTATCACTTTTCGACCAACGTAATTCATGTTGCAGGTTTCAAACGCCATCTGTCATCTATTCTTCTTATTAAATGATCTGTTTGTCATTATCTTCTTTTATTTATAATTTAGACTTTTAGCTTTTGCTCTGCAGCTTTCCTTCCATTGTTTATTGTCACACTTTCTTGTTTGTTGATTATATTTCTAAGCCACGCATTTATTATAACGTTGGTTGAAAAAAATTCCAATAGAAAGAATAATGATAATAAATAAAATTGGTGAAAATCAGCTATTGTAGAATATGCCGACTTAAAATGCATAATACCTTAAAACAAATGTTATCTCTTTTAATTAAATAGTATTACCAAAATTTTTGGGATTTCATGTTTTAATTATTTTATTCACTAGTTAATTGCTGGTCTCATCTATGAATTTAACAGCTTACGTGCACGATTAAGTTTATTTTGTTTCAATTTAATCCGTCTGTGTTTTGACCGGAAGCTCTGCTTAATGCAATCAAAAAGGGATAAATAAATTTTTTGGACATTTGGTAGAGATTAAAACAATAAATCCCAAAGACAGCTAAGATTAACCTAAATAAGATTAAGGATAAATTGCTATTGTTTCGGTGTTTGTGGTTTCTCAAGTACCCTTACAATATTTTTTTAAGATAACATAAGATTATTCCTTTCAAGAAAGAAAGGTAAAATATAATTAGAAATACTCTGATGCATCACAGTATTATTATTATTATTATTTGAAGCAAAAGATGTTTTCATATTTAATTTTCGGGCCTCTTGATTACATGTCATTTACACATCATCGTTTCTTAGTATTGTTTGCGCATAAAACGTGTAGACTATAAAGATACTGAATTTTATTTTTTCCATTTCTATGATGCACGTGCAAACAACATTATCGAAAGGAATTTACAAATTACAAGCTATAATTTCGTAATTTTTTTGTTATAATGACACACACTATTGTGATGATAAAGAGTTGCAATTTTCCTTATAAAAAAGTGTACAAAAAATATTCTTTTAATATGAGGTTGCTACCGTTAATAAAAATTGTTGTAGTACTAGAACCGAACAAAGAGTGTCACCTAAATTATACAAGATGGCGAGACTACTTTATTAATTGTAACGCACTGCAGGGTCATTTAAGTTATTGGACGTCCCCAACAATTACACAGCATGTCCCCGTTCCTGGAACCAATGATATTTGTGTTTGTACGCGAAGGCTCTGGAAGCCTTATTTCCTTGTCGTCTTGAGTGATACGATAAAAAATCAGCTCGGAAGAAAAATCAGAAGACGAAACCCATTAGGGCGGAAAAATTGGATTGATTAATTGAACGCTAAGTGTGTAAACTGATACCGGCGAAAACTAAATGGCATTTATGTCTCAACGTGACTAAGGACGAGTTCTGAATGAAATCAATAAATGATTTGCATCTTTTATTAAGGGAATGGCAGTGACACTCGCCTTGTTAAAAGCAAGCCCTACGCTACAGACGAAAATTTCGGGTTTTTACTGTGTTTAATTCTCGATCACATTTAACATTTCATGAAATTGAAAAAATAACTAAAAAATTATGTACTCTGACATTTACTGGTGTGTGTGTTCGTGAGAACATTGAAGCAAAACATTGCAAAGCTTTCTTTCCATAGATGCAAGTACATGTAACACAATCACCTTATTTCTCAACTGTTTATGATATTTATGAGTATTTGAAACTGAACAAGGAGCAAATTTCAAAGAGTATGAAACAGAATTGCATGTGTATACATTTTAAGCAAAATAAATAAAGTGAAGCATCTGTGGAAGCCAAAATTGCAGAAACTATTTTTTCCAGGAACCAAACAGACATGTATTGTATGACAGTTGATTGTGTAAGCAGTTTTTATCACCAAGCAAACATTTGTAACATCGTGACATATTATTATTTTTATGCAAGGTGAAATTCAACTGCGCAGTTTAAAACGTGCAATTAATGCAGGCGAACCGGTCACAAAAACACATTCCATTTTTCAGCGACCATAGTTACCTTAGAATTAGGTGAGTTTAATACAGGTATTATCTAAGTTCTGAGAATACGAATGACGTTATTTCGTAAATTTCTTAAAATAAAATAATGCGGCCGGATGTCTGTTAATGTGTGCTAAAGTATCCAGGTGAGCCGTGTTTACCTGTGATAAGGCCTAGCCTGTTTAGGTCACGCCGCTGATAAGATAAGAAAAGACCGCTGTGTCCATGCAACGTTTACACTGAACAAAACCCATGTTATTTATCAACGATTCTACTACATTCGTTTTACAACACGAAGAAAATCGTTTCATTACATCCGGAATTCCTTTTATTAAAACTACTGAGGTATCGAAAGACGCAAGTCGAAGAACAATTTCCAGTGGTGGCACGCAGAATAATTTATACTACGCCGATGGGCACTTAAAAGTTTGGAATGGTCAACTAGGCTCAAGCTAACTATAAAATTTGCTTTAAATAATTTATCCGAACGTACTACACGATCTGCCACTCACAATCAGTTTCGTTGCAAAAGAGAATTAAATTTATTTATAATTCACAAACCCTTTTCACTTATTTCTAAACTAATCCGTTCGCATGAATTTTTCTTCCAGGCAATAGTTAACTAAATAAATTCCTTGCAGATAACAATTATCTGATGAATACCTCACGGTAAAATATTGCACGGCGAATCTCATAAAACCTCTGAAGAATTTGAGCAGCTCGAGATTCAATTCTGCATGTCAACGCGATGTTAACAAACATTGGAAACTTAAAACAGTCAGCGATTTCGATCTCGGATTAAAGATTTTGATCTAATTGATGGTCGGACGAGGCTCCTGGACGTAAATTTAAAAAAAAGAAGCGCCCATATTACCTGATGCAATGCCTTGTTATGGGCGACGGAATGAGGTATCTATTTATTTAACGAAAGGAAATTTATAATCCGAGTGAAAAATACATACATATACCAAGTTAAATAATACGGTCTGCACATTATTGCTTTATTTAGAACAATTACGCATTCATCCATCGATTTGTACCGACGATAATTACGTATACGCATATGGATTTGAATATGCATTGAATCTGTATATGCAAAGGGTTCAAATAAAATGACCTCACTGCAAAATGTTACCGCGACCAAATTAAAACTTTGACAACGCTGTTTATTTGTGTGCAAGCAAAACGTCCGGTCGCAAGTTCCACAACCGTTATATTTTTGCCTGAAATGAACTTGCTAATTAGAGACGACCTGAATAAAAGAAGTACGCAAATTCCGGTAATAAGGACTCGACTCATTATCACAATATTTGTTTTAATTTAGAATTCGTATTTACAAAATTTTCGGACACAAAAAAAACTACTGCCTTTGTTAATATAAAAAAGTGCGCGTGTGTAGTTGGAAGTTTCAGCAAATATACTCATCAAATACTTTCGTAATACAATATTTGGTTTTCTTTGTTTAGAGTTTACATTTTAAAAATATTGTGTGTTCGATTGGCTGCTTGAAATTGAAATGAAATATAATAATCTGTTTTATTTATGGCCAAGTCATTAACAAACAAAAAGAAAACAAAGTAAATCCATGACCAAAGTGACACCTCAGTGATTACATTTCGTTATCTGAGTTCTCAGTTATTCCAGGGAAGAGCTTAATCCAGATTCTCTTATAATGAATTATATTTTCTGGAATTTATTAGTTATTAATTCATAATTTGCTTATTTAATGTTTTTTATATCATCAGTAACTGACAGGAAGGATGATCAAAATCTGCAGAAAAAATTAAAAGAATAAAGATGACGTCACAGGGAAATACAAATACCAATTGAGAAAAGATTTTGCACGAGTGTATCTTTTTAAAATTAAAAATTAACCTGCTTCAGGATTTTGCAAAAAACATTAAATAAACAAATAAGCGGAAATCTGTATGTAAGTGTCGTTCGAATGACTTCAAATTTGACAAACTGCTTTTGAAATATGAAGGAAAATTGATATTTCAAGTAGACAAAACTGAAAACGGTTGCCATGGTTACAACTATGATGTTTCATGAATAATTAGTCTCTAAGTTTGACATCCATAAGTTGAATTGTGAATTTTTAAAAACATCACGCTTGAAAGAAAGCTGGATTTTGAAAATCGAGTTGCGATCAGTTATTAAATATTTATTTTTGAAAGGGTTTCAGGCAAAGACATTTTTACTAATACGATAGAAACTCTAGGTGATCAGTGTCCTTCATACGCCACTATTAAAAACTGGGTTTCGTAATTTAGAGGAAGATCAAACGTCAAAGGTGACCACCGTTCTGACAGAGCAGTTTTTGTGACCACTCCATTAAACATTGATTCTCTCCATGATATGTTTTAGAAAATCGATGAGTTTTATGTACTGGCAGAAGAATTGCATATTTTCTATAAACCTTGGATGTGAACTGGGGTTACTAGGGGATTGGCTGGGATGAAATTTTCTGGGTCTCCTAGAAGATTAGGGTTGATTAAAACAAGGGATATAAGAAGGAAAGTTATAATAATATATCATTCATCACAACTATGATATGAGAGAGCTTTCGGCCAAATGGAAACCAAGATGCTTGAATGCTGATCAGAAGCGCGTTCAATTGACAACGTGGAAGCAATTTCCCGCCGTTTTGAAGAAAATTCCCCAAACGTTTTAGATCGGATTGTTACTTTGGACGAAACGCGTGTCCGTGGGTCCATCACTATGACCCAGAGATTAAAGGAGCAATCCAATCGGCTTGATTTTTGCTTCAGCTTTCAAAGACAAAGATGGGTTAATTCTGATAGATTATTTGGAACATGATGGAAGTATCACAGGAGCTCTAAGTTGTTGACTAAATTACGTAAGAAAATTGTGGAAACGCACTTGCTTTTCTTGCAAGACAACGCTCCTATTCACAAGTCTTTAATTGCACTACAAGAAATTAATGAAATTGGCCTTAAATTGGTTGACCACCCACCCTATTCGCCGGATTTAACACCGTCAGACTATTATTTATTTGTACCCAAAACTCAAAAAAAAAAAAACAAAAGTATGGGCAATATCGACCAGACAGGTAAAACCGATCACCCTCTTTTTATTTAAAAACCGCGTACACCGCCATTTTAACAGTGTCATCTGTGAGGACTAAAGCATACTGAACAGTACACTGAGCGGCGATGTAGTGGTTATTGTTTTCCGCCTTTTGTGCATAAAAATTGTTTTAAACCACGATTAATGCAGCTATTCGCCACTTAAAAACAGTTTCTTGATTTGCTTATCACATTTGTTAGTTCAGACCTTTGTTATACGATCAACGAGGATCCCTTCTTTGAATGGATTCAGCACTTCACCAAGCATACGAAATGCTCATTCGATGCCAGAGCATTATTAGTTATAGATAACCATAGTAGTCATTGTACATTACAAGTGTACAATTTTTGCAAGAAAAATGGCATAACCATAGTGACATTACCACCGCACACTTCCCCTCGGTTGCAGCCACTCGACGTTAGTTTCTATGGTCCTTTAAAAACAGCGTACAACCACGAATATGATTCTTTTATGAAGTCCAAAAACTACCAAAGAATAGATCAAACTGACATATCAGAGCTGTTCAAAAATGCATACAATAAGACAGCAACAACTGCAAAAGGCGTGAAGGGTTTTGAGGCGACAGGAATTTTCCCACTAAATAGATATGTTGTTAACGAGTTTATTATTATCGCAGAAATGGATTTAGATGGAAAAAATTCGAAAGAAAAAAATTACACCAAAGAAAAAAGAGGCAAAAGAATTGATAAGGGCAAAGAAACAACAGATCAGACCAACGGAGATTTTCAACAATATTTCAAACAATATTTCAAACAAAGACCTCCCACAAGCAGGTTCTTCGGGATCAACAGAACGAAAAAGGCTGTTGACAAACCATGATGGCGAAAGCAACAACGAATCCGACTCTAGTATAGTTTACCATGCAGATGACAATAGCGATAACGACCAGGACAAAAGTGTGAGTGCTAACGTGTCACTTGAAGATATTCAACCGATTCCTCGGTTCTTAAAATCTGGCAGTAATAAAGAAAATGCCAAGAAGTTACATTCTAAACTCTTTACCTCAACACCTAATAAAAAAGAATTAGAAGCTAAAGAAAATCTAAAAAAGAGAAAGTTGGATCTAGAAAAATCAAAAGTAACCAAACGAAAACTTATGGCAGACGATAAGCCAAACGGAAGCTAAAGAACAAATCGTTGCAAGAGGCTACGGACCCATGCATTGTATGTATGGAATTTGGTAAGGACAATGAGTGGTGGGTAACGTGTCCTTGTGGACAATTATCATGTAGAATGTGCGGAAGTGGAAATTAATGAGGTGTATATTTTTTGTCAACCATAGTTTGTTTTTAATGTCTACAGTTAATTTACCTTCATTTTTTCAAAAGTTTGTAAACCTAAGTTTATTTTTTTATATGGTTGGTTTTACAAGATATTGTGGTTGCAATTATCCGAAACGGTAGGGTAATACAAATCAATTGATTTTATTTTATTTCACACAATAAAAGTTTTGTATAGTTAAATTTAAGCATTTTTCTCCCTTGCTATTATGCCTTTGGATGTGTTTGATACACTGTACATAAAACACTATCGTAAATTGTAATTAGAAGGGCAGTTCTAAGGGATTTTTCTTAAGTGGTCGATATTCCCCATACTTCCCCTAAAAGATTTTAGACAAATGACGAAGTTATATGTGCCGTTGAGAAGAAACAGGCAAAGAATTTTTTTTAAAGAACTTTAAATTGTGGTAGGCTAAGTACTTATCAATACTCCCTCGTACATACAAGAATTTTTCTACGTCTATAATGTACGCAATTTTATAAAAAATACAAACTTCAATTTTCAAACGAAACTCTTTTTTGTCGTCTCCCTTGTCATCACTGATTTCGTACCGTCCTTGGATCCTGCGCTTTCAGAAGCTGTGTAAAATCTGTACAATGCGTAAAGTCAATTTTCAGACAAGAACGAAATTGAATTAAAACGCAAACGAGTTAAAAAAGAAACAAAAAATGATGCCAAGTTCAGCACTACAAACAAGTTTTATTTATTTGTTGTCAAAACACCACCGGTTTAGTATCATTGGCCATTTCAGTTTAATAATTTTGGTAGTGTCTTGGCCATTGAAATCTATCAAACAAATTTGTAATGTTTGTTTTTCCAACAACTTCTAAAAATTTATCAAATATCGGTATTTCGCTGTACGTTAATAGCTTTGATTTTTAAAATCTATCCGAAGAATATTTATTACTTTTTAGTTTAATGTAAAAGAAATTCCAAAAGAAAATCGGGATAAAGACAATAAGGAGTAAATTTGGTTGCATAAAAGGATTAAATTTAATCCTAAGTTAGAATGTGACCACAATACGCTCCATGTCATTAAGTGTGTCACATTCTAACTTATACTCGTAACCAGCAAAGAAAAGGATCATCATAAATCACACGCGTGTCGTTCAGAAATTTAAATAAGTTTTTATCTCTGTATAACAAACATTTGCTCATACACTAATTAGTGTGTCTTTCCTAGCTTCATAGGTTTGCTGACGAGCCTTCATCTTTCCTGGTTACGAGTGTAGGTTTATATTTATTCCTGGCTTATGCAACCCAAACCTAAATGAAATATGAACTATAATTTGTTTTGATTAAAGCTAAGCATAATTAGAATTAATCGATTTTTAAGCTTTGAAGTTTAATACTGTGGGATTAAGAATTAAGGAATTTTGGAAGAAAAGTGTTTCTGAATTTGTAGCTCATTAAATACCAATAAACACAGAGTATTCAGTTTTTTATTCTCTCCACTTTAATTATAAAAAAAAATAGTAATATAGGATGGGATATTATGTAATGTGTTATCGGTTCTGGAGTTCAGAAGACTAAAGCTATTTATATGGTGTAATCGAATTGGCTTCCGGTTGGAACCGCGTCACGACTGCTTCTACTGCCGACGTTTCGTTCTCCAAGGCAGGAAAACCTCCTGCTGGTGGTGTTGCTGTTACTTCTCGTTAGTCGATGAGAGCAACACCACCAGCAGCAGCAGCAACACCGCCAGCAACAGCAGCAGCCCTGAAGAAGTTCTTCTGCAATGGAGAACGAAACGTCGACAGTCATGACGCGGTTCCAACCGGAAACCAATTCAATTAAGGACAACGGTCGCGAAAGCCTTCAAGTTATATTTACATGGTATTTATATGTGACATTTGAAGTGCAATGACGTTCTGAGCTAGAGTGTTTGGTTCAACTGGCCAATAGAGCGATAAGCTTTTTTAATTATGTCACATCTGAACGACTTCAAGATTAAAGAAGTCGCGTCCCAAAATGTATAAATTTTGACTTGCAGATTATAACATGGGATTAAATTGTAATAATGTTGGCCAGATTCGCAAGTACTTACGTACATGATCGTGATGCTGGAAAAACCACAAAACCAAAACTTCTCCGTTACTTTCAATCCTAAAGCAGAAGAGAGATGCATAGATAGTCGAACGTCTACGCATCTCTTTTCTACTTTCAGATTTTAAGAAGAAAGACAATTTAGTTCCATGGTTCTTCAAGGTTCATTGCTGATATGATTTGATTTTCGGTAATTTGACAACTTATTAATAAAACTGGAATTGCATGACAATTAAGGTAATTTTAATACTTTCTAAACTTCGAAGATTTTCTGGAAATTACTTTTACTTTGAATATTTCCCTTTATGCACTATGGATATTATAACAGGATAGTTATTGTCATCAAATGGTGAATAAAAAACAATGTTGCGTCATTCAGGCATTAAAATAGAAAAGATTCCTTTCTATTTCTTTCTAGTTTACAGAATGTTGTAAATTGTAACTAATCTTATCTAGTACTACAATAAAATAATTTGATAGTGTAATATAACTTAATTTTATTACACGTTTATATGTTTGTTAGCACTTCGACTTTTAAGTCTGCCACACATGAAAATGAAGTAAGTGATAGTTATCCTCAGGCAAACACCTATGTTTGTAGACTCGAGAGTGAACAAGTTCCTTTTTACATCATAGTCTTACAATCATCAGATCAAGTACTATGACCCTACTATGCACCAGACTCTAAAATTAATTTTTTTGCATAGAAACCAAGTAAAGATAAAGAAGTGATAAAATGTGTTTGCGATAATAAATAGTTTTTGGTAGCGTGACTTTGCACTGACTTCGTGAAATACTCTACTCATTTCTGCGTTTTATCTAGATACCAGATTTTATCACCATATTGTATATCATAGCGCTATATATTTCACAAACGTTGGTATAGTTCAATTAAACGTGGGAACAAACAGATAAGAATCGAGCACCTTGCAAAGGAAGGATGACCGTGGTAAAGTGGTCCAGTTTTTAAGACCACAGGGTAAAATATGACCCCTCTCCGTTGTTGAAAACCAAATAATTTACTGAGCAGGACGGACGATTGATAGGTTGAAAAACGATAGAAAAACAACAGTATGATAATGCGATGAGACGAGATAAGTATGAAGACAAGGGACCGCACAAGCATGTATGCAAATCTTGTAAGAAGACTCCAATTACGCTGGACATCATTAACGTTTATGCAAATAGTTAAGAATTACATCCGCGTAGAATTTGTTGCCTTTCATAAATTAAATACAAGTTTTGATCCTACCAACGTTACTTACTTACTTACTTAGTATGCTGTCACGTCGGCAGTTTCTGCATCTGTTTTTTCTTGTTCGTAACTTAGGTACGGGGGTCATTAACATAACTCTGTCTAAAAACGTCCATCCACCCTCCGTAACAAACGGACAACTCAATAAAATAACCTTCAAATAAAACAAAACAGATGCGCCGCATTCACAGAACTTATTTGACTTACTATTACACAAGTTGAAAAATATTAGGCAGGTCCATGGGGGGACTATTTTTAACTTCACCCAAAATACACTTCTAATTGAAATCTTTGCTTTTACTACAAGCCAAACAAACACGGCCACTAAATAACAATAAATTATTAGCGGATATTTATTTATTTTTTTTTATATTTAGAAAAAGGTGTGCGTGGAAACTCAATTTATTACCCATGAAATCGAAATGGATATAATGTGTGTTGTATTTCAAAATTTTTATTTTACTTAATAATTAAGGTCGTTAATTCGAAAGCTACTGTCCACCTGTTCAAATAAATTATGCTATCAAAGCTTTTTTTAAAAATAATCTAAGAATTGGACGCGGGGTTCTTTAATGACTGACTGGTCCCTTTTTTCGATCCTCAAATCTGAGCTACGCGTTCATTTTTTCCTTTACAATTTATTAAATGAAATACAGAATATAAATGTCTTTTAAAAGCTATGTTATTCCTTTCACACACAAAACAATTTTATGGAAGTAGCTTGGAGATTGTCCGAGGTGCAGTTTAATTATAGTAAAATCAATAACGCAGTTAATGACATCACGAAGCTATAAACGTCAATTCAATTTAATCTAAGGAATATAACGATTAAGCAAATTCGTACACCCCTTCTGTCCCTTCAAGCCCCATTTATTTTCTTTCAAATTACCAAATATCGATCATGAATACTTTCGGTGGAATCACAAATGTCAGGAACCTTTGAATACAGAAATCTATTTACAAACATAATAGTGGTGTTATATCGGTATTTCTGAGACGCTTTGGGTCAGCAAACAGGTCCGGTGACCATTGTCCGACCGACAAGTGAATGAATGAATGAATGGCGATGTGGTTTGACCCTTTATGCACCTCAGCGGCTCATGTAGAGCGTGGGAGAGTTTACCACGAACACCTTGCCATCTCCTAAACACTTTGTATTTTTGTACCGCAGCCCCCGTTATCTCATGTCTACACATCATCATTGTTTTTTGCAGCTCCCGTTCTTTCATCTCCTTATTCGAATTTCATGCATACGAAATCAGCCCGACGAAAAAATATGAAACATGACATTAGAAGAATTGCCCCCCCGACTGACGTCGATTAATTTACAAACCCGCCAGGATTTACGATTGAATAACAACAGCGATTGTTGTGCGGTCGTCGCTTGTTATCACCTACGCCGATAAAAATCAAGATTTACGAAATAATAAAACGTGGAGAAATTCAAAACTGACCTCAGCAGATGTGGGCGAGTGTGGGAATGTCCTTTCTTCCGGGCTAACCCTTTACATGACAATAGACGAATGTTTACTTCGAATCTAAAGAATTCATCATCTGAAAGACGTGAAAAATGATATGCAGTTAGTTATTCCTGGCATGTTTGTTCTCTGCATTTATTAATAATAATAATGCTCGAACATGGAAGATTTCTACCTTTCGTATTTCGTACGTATTTTGTTCTTTCTTTGCTTCTTTCCGACGAAATCGTGCCCCCCATCTTTCTAATAACAGACGATCAATCAAAAATATCTCCGATTTAACGTGAAAGATAAGAACGTATATTTTTAGGAATGAATGCGTTCGTTTTTTCTTAGGAATAAATAGAACATAGCGTAGTTAAAGAAAGAATGTATGCTAATATACATAAAATTTCAATTTTAAGTTTCTCTGCTTATAATTATCATTTATTTTTAATGCTTTCCTAAACTTCCAACAAATTGAATTTTTTTCTCTGTGTAGGTTTTCATATTTCATCAAATTTCAGGCTATTATAGAAGGATGCACTAAGGATTATTAAAGAAACAGATTTAAAATTTTATTGTTATTACATTAAAATTCGTTACAGAGAAAAAAATGCAAGTCGTAAAATGAATGTTCACAACCTGTTTTGTTTTCGTTATTCGTGATAATATAAAAACAAACTTTTTTTGTGAAGCGTTTTGTAAAAATTCAAATTACAAACAGGTAACCCTTAATTTACATCAGAAAATGTCATTTCCTAACGGTTTTATTACGACCCGTCCGTCAGATAAAACCAATATCGGGTATTAATATCAATTTTGCTGTCTTGCTAAAAATTCTTTTGTCGCAGCCCCTCTATAAATTTTAGGTCCATTTGGAGGGTAGTAGGTAATAGTTATCCTGATCAACCCCCCACCCTAATTCATGGCACCCTTAATTTTGCTACCTGTATATTCTGCATCAGTTGATGATCAGCATCCCAGGGAAACGCACCGGTCATTTTTAGAAGACTTTATACTTTTTCAAATACATTTACTTTGAGTGCAGTTGCATGCAGTGCATTTCTGTGCAATGTAGGTCAAGATTAACTCAGTATGAATTACGAATTCTACTTGAAGATGAAGCTATTTTGGAAAGACTACTTGGGTGAGTTTATTTCAAATTAAGCAGCCCTGTTAATTGCGGTCGTATAAAACATACGGGTCCAGGCAGGCCTTGCTTGTTTTGATTGAAATTGTAAATGGCACTGATCAGTAACCCCAAGGCCATTTTAGAATACTTTATATTTTTTCAGCAGTGTGATGTAGGTCAAGATTAACTTAAGATGAAGTTATTTTGGAAGAACTACTTTGAGTGAGTTTACTTAAATTAGGCAGCCCCGTTAATTGCGGCTGTATAAAATGTATGAGTCTGGGCTATTAAGCGCAGCCCTCTTGATTGGAAATGGCACTGGTTATCCTGATTAGACGTACTCTCGTAAATACGATCGCATAAGGTCCAGATCGCAGCTAAAACTACAGAAGTGGCTATACTTGGAATTATTTTATTGGCTCTTGGGGGTGACAAATGAAGCTTGGGTCGTGACACAAACTATCCAGGCCAGCAATATACTCTCTCTGCGGCTCACTTTACTTTTCTAACCGCAAATTGAAACAATTGAATTATATGTTCGAATGGGCTTTCGGTGCTCTTTTAAGTCCGTTGCCCCAAATAAGGTCAACGTGGTGGCGCCTGAAACATTTCAAAATTATTTCCCTTTTAATTTCACTAACACATTTAAAATTCGACATATACTTTTGGCTAACCTAATTAATCGCAGACTTCTAATTATAATGCAATTCAAGTTTTAATTGTTCTAATTAAATCATCTGATCCTGTGAGGTTTATAACAACGCGTGTTACATTCTGTTCGGTTTCAAAATGCAAGGTTCTAACGATACTTCAGAGCGTTTCTGTTATCCTTACCTTTCTTTGACATTTTTAAAATTGTTGATTATTTTATGAGCTTTTTTTAAGTTTATTATGTGTATTAGCAAACATATTTAGGTACAACCTTAGAGGCTAATTATAAAAACAAAACTAACGCATTGAAACCGTTTTCAGATTTCCAGATATGCTAATCATTAACATATACAGAGTAAAGCTATGAGAATTATTGCTTTATGCACGTTGTCTCGAGATGTATGCAATTTAAAATAAAAATTATATGGTGTGACGTCCGACCACAAATATTTTAGTTCGAATCATAAATCTTAATTATTAATTTTAATTTTCTTCTGCAGATGAATGTATATTACGTTTTTTATAAATATTTGCAAGTAATATTTCTCTGTTATGTATAGTTATAAAACATTCCATAATTACACGGTTTCAGATGACGGCTAGTAAGGAATTTAATTTTTCTTGGAGACGTACACATTAATAAATTTAAGAGCGGGCACGTCAAGAGTACTAATTAAAATTATGTAGATGAAAAACGCATTGAATAATTAATTTTTTTGAAATTAAAAAGAAGGATCGACAATTTATTTATAATTTTTTCATGGATAGATTAAAAATCGCGCAATCACTCAACGTTTCGCCATCGTTTGACAATTTCGTTTAACAACTCCACTTATTTATTTTGTAGCTGTCAACTAATAACAATTAATTTGTTTGCAAATTTAAAAACCTAATCATTTTTGATGATATAGTTATCCTGAATCCTTTACAACTGTACATTGTAAATAACGTCGGCTGTTTTCGCGAAAGCTGTACGATTGCCTATATTCGATACCGTGATGCACGTACTCGTTAGTTACACACCTCAGTTTGTCTCTTATCCTCGACTCCTGTAAATTTACTGGATCGTGCAACCTTTCATGTGTATGTATTCAGATCTGATCTTCGACATTTTAGTGTACCTTCTAACGTCATTGGAATTAGTGATTAATTAGTTGTAAATCTTGATGATGCAGCACTTCAGGCTTACGCTTGTCCTTGTGCAAATCAATGATATGTGGGAAAATATTTATAATGCTATTAATTTTTTTAATGCTCTTGAATTTCACTTTAAAGCCCGTTTGTGTGGATCAACTATACAAATCGAACTTGTGGTCGAAGGACTTGTCTCTATTTGTGTTTTGATACAATTGAAGAGGATAAGTGCCTTTTTTTTTGTTTGACCTCTGAAGTTCAAGCCAAACTATTCGAAGTTGAACACATATACAGTTGGTCCTTGTCCTTAAAATACTTTGATTCGGTTGATTCTTTGAGGAATTTTAAGGGAGTAGAACTAGAACTAGAGGATTAGAAGACCTTTTGGATTGGTTCGATCAAAAAGAAATGGTTAGTGGCTTTGAGGACAAGAAATACGAGGGTGGTCCGATAAGTACTTAGCCTACAAAAGAATAACAAAAATTTTGGAAAAGTGGCGATTTATTTCTCAACATAATCTCCTTTGAGTTCGATACACTTGACCCAGCGATGCTCCAACTTCTTTAACCCGTCTGAAAAATACGTTTTCTGGAGGTCTGCAAAGTAGGCCTCCGTGGCGGCGATAACCTCCTCATTCGACTCAAATTTCTGCCCGGCGAGTGACTTTTTCAAATTTGGAAACAAAAAGAAGTCGCACGGGGCCAAATCCGAAAAATACGGTGGACGGGGCAGCAGTTGGTAGCCTAATTCTACCAATTTGGCCGTGGCGACGGCGGAGGTGTGAGCCGGTGCGTTGTCATGATGATTCTTCGCCAAATGGGGCCGTTTTTTCTGCAATTCGGCGTCAAATCGACCCAATAATTCGGCATAGTAGAGCCCTGTGACCGTTTTGCCCTTCTCCAGGAAGTCGATGTAGATCACACCTTTTGAATCCCAGAAAACGGTGGCCATCACCTTTCCGGCCGATAGAACAGTCTTCGCCTTCTTCGGAGCACGTTCGCCGGGTGAAGTCCACTGTTTCGACTGTTCCTTGGTCTCTGGTGTGTACCAGTGTATCCATGTTTCGTCGACGGTCACGAAACGACGCAGAAATTCCTTCGGATTGCGCTTAAACATCGTCAAACACTGCTCTGAAGTGGGCTCACGGTTGCGCTTGTTGTCCGAAGTGAACAAACGCGGCACCCATCGCGCCGACAGCTTTCTCATGCCCAATACTTCATGCAGGATATGACCCACACGATCTTTTGAGAAGCCTCAGCTATCTCGCGCACCTTCAATCGGCGGTCTGCCAATACGAGGTCGTGGATTTTTGTCACGTTATCCTCTCGTTTTCGGGGCACCTGGACGTGGCTCATCAAAAACCGACTTGCGACCACGTTGAAACTCGATAAACCAATTTTTGACGGTCGCCATCGAAGGAGAGGAGTCACCGTACACAGCATCCAAGCGCTCTTTGATTTCGCTGCGCGATTTCCTTTCCAAAAACAAGAATCGAATCACCGACCGGTATTGCTCTTTTTCCATTTTTCTCAAATCCGCGGACACGCTCGCTTCCACACGCGGTCAAAACAAAACTACACGTCTGATTCGGCTGAAATTTTGACAGTAGCTGTCTACGATAATGTACTACGCGATTAAAAATTGCTCTTGCGATAGTGGTGCTATCAGCCGGCAAGGCTAAGACTTATCGGACCGCCCTCGTATATTGAACTTAACTTCAGGTTTTAGAAATTTCATTTTGGATTTACGCAGGCGTTTCCTCAACAAATTAATAACTCGATAACAAGTCCAGGTCAATTTGAATTATCTTAGAAAGTAACAAACGCACTTTAGGTGATTCCTTTGAGCTTTTTTTGATAAGATCGACGTACTTGACTTATCATTCTTCAAAAGTCAGTTTAATCCTTGTAAAAATGAAATTTTTCAGTTCTATTAGACCACAATTTAAAAGTGTCCCAAAATTTTGATTTTAAAAGTTATATATACAAATTCTTAAATACTCTAAACAAAAGTTGAAATTTCAATCGACCTTGTGCAAATCAATGATATATGGGAAAAGTTTATAATGCTATTCATTTTTTTAATGCTCTTGAATTTCACTTTAAAGTAAAAGCCCGTTTGTGTGGATCAACTACACAAATCGATCCTGTGGTCGAAGGACTTGTCTCTACTTGTGTTTTGATACAATTGAAGAGGATAT
This sequence comes from Serrognathus titanus, assembly GCA_039766575.1. Taxonomy (NCBI): domain Eukaryota; kingdom Metazoa; phylum Arthropoda; class Insecta; order Coleoptera; family Lucanidae; genus Serrognathus; species Serrognathus titanus. Next base: position 9,005,270 of record CM077912.1, read on the forward strand.
CTGCCTTTCTTTTTGTTTGATCTCTGAAGTTCAAGTCGAACTATTTGAAGTTGAACACAAATACAGTTGCTCCTTGTCCTTAAAATACTTTGATTTCGGTTGATTCTTTGAGGAATTTTAAGGGAATAGAACTACAGGATTAGAAGACCTTTTGGATTGGTTCGATCAAAATGAAATGGTTAGTGGTTTGGAGAGCAAGAAATACATTGAACTTAACTTCAGGCTTTAGAAATTTCATTTTGGATTTACGCAGGCGAATTAATAACTCGATAACAAGTCCAGGTCAATTTGAATTATCTTTGCAAGTAACAAACGCACTTTAGGCGATTCCCTTAAACTTTTCGTATCTTTTTTGAAAAAATCGACGTACTTGACTTATCAATCTTCAAAAAGTTAGGTTAATCCTTGTGAAAACGAAATTTTTCGGTTCTATTAGACCACAATTCTATCAATTGTCCAAAAATTGGAACAGATTGTTTGTTTAGAGTTTCGGTTGCGATATAATTACAAACCCGGCCGACATCTCAAGGCCAGTTCAGTTGTCCATCCTTTCAAAGGTGATAAACATATAACTGATTACCTTTGTATTCACCAAAGTCCTAATGCAGATCCAGCCAACTTATTCTAACGAGTTGGAAGTTCTGTGTTTGAAAAAAGAAACAAAAATTTAAAGAATATAGCATTTCTAAATTTGGATTTATATACAATTTAAATACAGAATAGTTAAATTTGATACGGATGTGGTTGAATAGGCTTCCGGTTGGAACCGCGTAACGACTGCTTCTACTGCCGACGTTTCGTTCTCCATTGCAGAAGAACTTCCTCAGGGCTGCTGCTGGTGTCTCATCGAGTAACGAAATAAGAATCATTTTTTCACATGGCTTTTTTTAACCTGCCATAAAAAATGTACATAATGTTTATAAACTCTATTACCTAACTCTCGAACTACACAAATGACATTAATTATATACATAGTTATGGACTACAATGATGCGCGAATGCGAACATTTTTATATATTTCTTTTTATTGAATAGTGAAACGCCTGTTACTTTCTTCCAAGTTAGTGTGGCTTCAATCGTCTTCTTCCTTTTTGTAGTTCAAGTTTGGTTTTACTCAACCTCTTAACCTCCTCATTCCTTTCGCTCAATTTTCTTTGTCTGCTTATTTTCCCTTTTACCTAGTGCTTTAGTATTTCTCCTTTCTTCACGTTCCCAAGTGACTTACTTTTAACATTTATTTCATATTATTCAGCTAAAATTCACAAAGCTTTTTCCTTCGTTTTGAACCAGTGATGCTTGACATTCTTTCTTCAATGTAAAACTCACATCATATTGGACGCATCCCTATGTTTACTAATTCAGCAAGAGAAGTATGGTTTTCAACATTAATGTCTTATTTTCAGTGCTTCATTTCAGCTTAGGGTTGACAGAAGAGAATTAAACATAACGAATTTGGGAAAGTGCTCACTCGGTACACGGTTTTCGAAACGCAGTCAACAATCCGTAAGTTATAACGGTGATAGGGCGTGAACAATGCAAGAGGGTTGCAGTATTGGGGTAAACCATGTGATAAACAGGCTTGTTGTGAACGGAATCGTTAGCGGTCGCAAATTTTAATGAAATGGATTCACCAAATCCCCAATCTTTTAGCGATTTTTTTTAGTTCGTCCCATTCGATTTAGGTCGCTGCTTATTTAATTTGTGAAGGTTTATGGCATATGTCGATAAAATAATATTGTATTTCTATGATTGATCTATGAAGCGAATTGAACAGTTTTATGCACATTTATTGGAGAAAGGCAGACAGATCTTGATGCTGATAACAACATACTTATTAGTATTTGTTTTTCCTTTGTAAAAAATTATACGCCATTCATTTTACAAATAATGTTATTTTTTTATTCAATTCATGAATATTTATGTCGTCGATTATACCTGCCTATGATTCTAGGAGGAAAAAAAACAAGTTCTTTTTAATCTGCATTTAATATCTTTCTTAGTAAGGGCATAAATGATTAAAGTATTTTTCATTCTTGAAGTGTTTATTAAATGTAAACATTTGCTACTGCAATAGATTTACATATTGATATTTAGTTAGTGTTTGCGTGTATAGCGGGCAATAAACATATCCACACCTCACCTTTTCCGCCTTGAAACGTAACCAAATTTGTTATTGAAGAAAATTTTAAATTGACGTCATCCTTAAACTTGACGTCTTTTAAAAGCACGAGCTTTCCACAGTTCGTTCCATAACAGTAGGTTTAATAATTATTTTGTTTTTTTAATTCCTTCCAAATTTGTTTAAAAATGATGTAACTAATATAACAAAATTAATTAATAAAGAAAATTAATGAAACAAATATTTTCATCTCCGCTAACAAATTTATCGAATTACGTTATTTGAGATCTGGTCGATCATTCGATTACATTTTACCGATGTGACAAGCTAACCCCAGAGGCCCGCAATGCGATTACTGACCACCTTTGGCACAAAAAACATCGCCTTGATCTTATTAGGGACCCTGGCTTCTCGACTAACACAATCACAAGGTGACGGCGCCTGCAGCGTCGCGTAGATTTTTCTTTTGACGCTCGTCCAACGATGACGTCACGTTACGCTTAAAACTTTTTAATCAGCACTTCCTCTTAAGTCGAAAGACGTAAAAAAAAACGTAAACCACCCTTTCACATTCGGACAATGGACGTCTGAGTCGTTGTTTGGACCATTATGGAGCACGCTGGGTCCTCTGTGAGTAGCACACCTGGACACGACTTAATGTAATGGTGGATGGAAGGGTTTGCTTAATTTACCGAACGTATTTATCGCATTGTTCAGGTTTAACGCACAAACTTCTAGTAAATATTTTTATTTGTAACAAAACGTAATTCGTTTAATGTGATTTAAATAGGAAATCGATTCGTGGGATGTCGTAAAACTCCTCTCCGAGTATAAGTTTCTTGTACAGCAGCATCGATATGTATGTTTCATAACTTTTCCACAATACGCATCGATAACTTTTCTATTATAATATAAATTGTCTTGTAATAGACCCCAGCTAGACTGTTTCTTTATCTGTATTTTGATTGTTTCGTCCCTATCAATATACGTAGCCAATTGCTTCGATATTGCTTTCTTTATATATGTAGATGTCGTAAATATCTCGTATCGTCGACTCAGCGATTTGCTTTCTTTCTCACTGAGTGGTCAATACTGACCTTTGTCCGGCTTTCAAACCAATCAAACGTGTTTTTCGTTCCGCCAGGCCAGTATATAACGCAAAGTGCGCACCCCTATTGGTCATTGGGGTGTGGTCAGTTAAGGGTAAGCGAAACTGGACAGCGGTTGGTTTAGAAAAAGATACAAAGGGATTTACATGTGTTATTTACCTGTAAAACTTGTTATAATGAAAACAGCAGTACCAAAAATTTTGTGCACCAGTCGACGGTCAACGATTATAAAAGTATTCGTTCATTTGATGAAACAGACGTCCAATATTTGATTTAATTAATTGATTTTAAAAATTATTATACAAATTCTTATTTACTATAAACAAGAGTTGAAATTTCAATCGACCGTGCAATTAAAACTACGCAATAGCGATTGCTAATCCCAGTGGGTGTTCGTTAGTTAGACGGAGTCGAAGGGGTGAGTTGGCTGGCTCTCTGGTTGTCGAGTATCATTACGACACCCGGACATGCCGGGGTGTGAGTTTCTTTCGCAGCTGTTTACAAATCGATATCGGAACAATGCAAAAATATAATCATAAATTGGTTCGGGTATGACGAATTTTATGGAGCTGGGATCCGTTCGTTGTTGCTTTTCGACGGTCGCCTCTCGCAAAAATGTAGCCTGCGTGTTTGTTTAAATAATTAGACGGCAGTCGTTAACGTTTTTTGTTTGTTTGTTCGGTCAACGCGCTAACAGTACCGTAAACAAATTAATGTAGGCACACTTAAAGGCGGACGCAAATTTCAAAAGCCAACAGAAAAGAAGAATTTATTACAGTGATATAACGAATAAAATTGCATTCCATTTAAAAGCACGGTGAAATTATTAATAATAAAAAAACTTTAGCTACGTACGGCGTGCAATACTTTAATTATATTTATGTTTAATGTTCATTAAAAGTTTTCAAGGAAAAAGTTTAGATAGAAGTTTGCAAAGCAGACGCAAGAATTGTTTATGTAAAATAAATAAAGTAAAGTAAATTTCAATTAAATAAAAAAAATCTCACAACGCAAAAGCTGTTCATAAAGATTAATTTAGAGAATGCGAATACAGATCGATGCAGCATTTAATGCAACGAATTAGTAATTTAAAAATGAAATTAAAGTAACGCATATTAGGTAATGATTTATTACTATAGGCCACGTAAGGTAAACCTTTTTATCATTTCATTAAATATAATAAAGATATTAAAAGTGAAAATATGTGAGCACGTGGAGGATACGCTTTACCTACTCTCCGTTAGATAAGAACGTCATTAAACATACATGTTTAAAAATTTATAATTGTATGTGTACTTCTGCAGTTTTATGACGAAGATTTTTTTTCATAAAAAGAATAGAAAATTGAATATAATATATTACTTTTGTATTTATTAAGCTGTCAAATGACGAATTACAAATTACAAATTACAATTACAATATTATATAATAAACGGTCACTAAAATTGGCACTAACGCTCTACGTTTCACTATCGTTTGATAGCTTCGTCAGGAGTGAAAATAAGTAGATCTGTCAACTTTAATATTAATTAGAACAAAAACTAAATATGATCGTTTTACAGTTTTAGTTTCCCTTGACAACTTTATTTACTTGTTTATTTATTTTCACTCCTGACGAAGCTATCAAACGATAGCGAAACGTAAAGCGTTAGTGCCAATTTTAGTGTCCGTTTAAAATAATTTATTACACAATTTCACCAAACAAGAATCTATTTTAGTTACGATATTTATCAATTAAAAAAAAATTCAGCAATGAAAGCAGAGGAGAATCAAGAGAAAGTACAGTCCCTGGCCAAATTATTAGACTCACAGTAATTTCAGTAATTTTTTTTCTTATTTAACGGCGTATTTACAATAGTAAAATAAAAAAAAAATGCTAATAGTGGGAATTGAAGTATAAACAAAAATATTTAAAATTTACTACAAATTGAAAATTTTATTTATTATTAAAATTAATATTTTGTTATTCCACCTCTCGCATGCACAAGGGCGGCAATTCTGCGCGGTATGCCATCAATACAATTCAAATTTTCTTTATGACTCCAATGATGGATGATTCTCTCAACTAATTGGATCTTTGTAGTAATATTTTGATTCGCCAATTCTCGTTTCAGAGATTCCCAAACATTTCCAATAGGGTTCATGTCCGGTGAATTCCCTGGCCATGGCAAAAGTGGTATTCCAGCTTGATCCAAATAGGTTTTAATGGATTTAGTAGTGTGGCATGGAGCCTCATCCTGCATAAATACTTTTGGACCATCTCCAAACCATTCGTTTAATTGAGAAACCAGCCTGGTCTATAATACTTTTTTATACTGGTTTGACGCATAGTACCTTCAACAAGGTGCAATCGCTCTAATCCCTTCCCACTTATCACAGACCAAACCATTACTGATTGGGGGGTACTGTACAGTTTTACTGCACAGTCACCTGGCCTCCTTCGGAGAAACTGACTTTTGTCTGTTAAAATTTGATATGTTGACTCATCACTGAAACAAGTCTGCATTTGATACAAGAAAATTAATTCAATACTGTAAATAACTTATTTTAAATATGTTACCAATCTCCACTGATCAACAGTTAAATGTTTATGGGCATTAGCCCAAGATAGCTTTTTTTTACCATTGCTGGTGTCAATTTTGGCTTCTTCACAGGTCTTCTGCATTTAAAGTCAAATCATATAGATTTCTTCTGACTGTTCTTTCTGAAACCTCGTACCCAGTGGCCTGAAATTTTGCTGTTATGTCCCTGTCTATTTTCCACAACAATATTCCGGAGGATTCTTTTTCCTCTGGGGGTAATAATTTTTTTCTTCCCACATCTACCATTACGGAGGTTATTGAGGGGTAATTTTCTTATAACTTTTTGATTAATGCGACGCACTGAAGCCTGTGAAACTCCACATTTTGCAGCAGTTTGCCTTTGATTAAGTTCAGTATGGTTCAGAAGGGCAATCATGGCAGTTTCTTGCCCTTTAGAAAGATCTTTGCCCGTTCCCATCTTAAAAAATCAAGAAAAGTTAAAATTTTGTTTTTCACTCACAATTTAACATTAACTTTTTCGAAACACAATAACAAATTAATATATTTTACTTAGATTGCACAAGAACAGTCAAAAAATTTTGTTTTTACCACTTTCTCTGCACGCTTTGAACTGTAAATCTTCAGTAAATTTCGGTTACAAATTCAATTTGAAGTAATTTAAATGTTGCCAACTGTTTTTCTTTAATTTTGAACGTCAGGCAACCCTTTTAAAAATGTGTCAACACGTTGCATGAAATCAGGGGCATAAATTGATTAAAAATAAGGTTACGCAAGAAATTTTTCAAAAAATGCGAAAATTTCATGGTGAGTCTGTTAATTTGGCCAGGGACTGTAGCTTCATGGCGACTCAAATATCTATGTAGGTAAAAGAAACGTACCAATGAAGGCAGTTTGTCGAGAAGATTATAACCGATGTTGTGAAGTCAAAAAAGAAAGAAAAAATATTTTAAATAAGAGCATTGTGGCAAAGGACTCCATAATTTCAGAAAAATCGGCAATATGGGACAGGGGGCAGTGCAAAAATTAACTTTCTTATTTTTCAAAATAAAAGGAAATGCTCAAAGCTTCTAAAACGCTTTCTATCCGACGTTTTGTCGAAAACAATCAACTAATGCAAAGAAGTGTCAATCAGAAAGCGTTCTAAAAGCTAACCAAAGCCACATTTAATTTTTGATAAAAAAACGAATAAGTAAAAATTCATTTAAACTAAGTAAGCTTAAAATGCCCTAATCTCCTCTCAAGACTCTCAACAAAAATTGCAAATTTTTCTGAAAAGTGTTCTCGGTGATTTTGTTGCATCCTCCTAATCGATGCTACAATAAGGAAAAGGTTTTACCTGAAAAGTTGTAATGCTTAACAAATTTAGTGTTGTTGCTATATTTTCCCTATTAAAATGCGTGTGAAAATAAGATGAATTAATTTTACTCTAACAAGGATAATCTCAACCCCTGCCTAACACCGTTCAATAAACATATCATCTATAATTCGTTAGTTCAAGAAGTACACTAAATACTAAAATATTCTGTCATCACCGCATTTAATAGAAAAATAAATAAAAATATTATCCTAAAGGTTAAAATTCTGATGTATGAGGGAAGGAATTGATTGACGTTCTCATTATAACTTATGACTAGTGTATGCCTACCAACTGCGCTGAATGCTTGCTTTAAAATGGAACCGTCATTTTATTTATGCAATAGCATTTCCCGGATAATACTAACTCCTTTAAGGACAAAAATGCTTGAAACTTTCACGATAAGTCCTTAAGGAGTACAAACTAGTTCCGTTTATTTTGAGACCAGAAACGGATTGACCAGGGAACACCGAAAAGGAATTGAAAAAGTATTAGATTTAACTCCTGATTTTTATGTGTACGTACAGTTCTGTCATTTGAATAAAGAAATTTCGTGTCATTTTTAATAATAGTAATATACAGTATGCAAACGTCTGCTAAGGTCATATCTGTGCTTCGTTCTGTAGTGTAGAACGGAAATCGCAGTCCTGATAAATTGTTTTTAAAAAGTGTAATTCCTTAGTAAACTTCCCTGTGCCTTTGCAAGTTTTGATTCATCTTATGGTTTAATCAAAAAACTGTTTGCAAATAGCACGCTATAGCCATTTAAAGTTTTCTGTTTTTTGGCTAAACTATAACGGGTATCAAATTTCCAAAGTCACAGGAAAGTTTACTAAGGAATGAATCTTTCTAAAAATAAATTAATTATGCATTTGTTGTTCATGTATTTTCTATTTTCTTCATGTATTTTGAGCCGACTTTGTGACTAAAGTGCAAGAACTATCAACAATTACAAAGACACGAAAAAGTTTCCTAGTAAAAGCTACTTTCTAAAAGCATAATTTATAGTTATTTTCTTAATATCAAGATAGTTATTGCAAAATCTGTGTTGTGGTCACTCTGTTCTGTTACGCTTCAAATTACTAAAACCATCTGGAAAGATGACTTGCCTTCCTGTGGGTCCTCATAGTAAATAGTTTATTCAGCTTTTTGTCCATACAATGAAATAAGCCAAGTCAATAATTACAAAGTAATTGGATATAAATATAACAGAGATCAAAGCTATCAAACACTTAATAACTAAAGTATTGCAATACAATAAAACTAACGTAAGTGAGAGAAATCTTAATGTTAGGTTTCGTAATATAAGATTAATGATAATACAAAGCAAAACTTGAACGAAAACAATCAAAATAGCATTAGTAAAAAACTATGCACATTGATGTTATTATATTAGAATAGATTTATTAATTATCATAATTTAATTAGGGAGGAAGTAGAAATTTAAAAAAAGCAAAGGGAAGGTATGTCAGGAAGATAAATTGAAATTAGATTTGATGGATTAAATAAGGGAGTAGAGAAATACTTGTTTGTACATAAATAAAAATCTTGGGATAAATTGTTATCCTCTTTCCTAATCGGTGTTACAATTTACCTGAAAAGATCCAATGCTTAACATATTGACTGTTATTGTTATCTCTTCTCGATTAAATACGTCTAAAAAAGGCGAAATACGTACTTTTATTCCAACAAGAATAGGCTTAACTCCTGTTTAATACTGTAGGGTAAACATATCCATAATTCGTTAATTCAAGAAGTAGGAGATAAATATTCCATTTGCATCGGTGAAAGTCATTTAATCCAAATTAAACCAACTGTTTCCACACAAAAGAACAAAGGATAAAAAAGTGCATTTTTGACTTTGGAGTAGTTAAAATATACAATAAGATACAAGTGACTCCCCAGCAGTAAAGATTTTTTCATTTTCTGGGTAATACTAATTACTTTACGGATACTCAAATAACTCTGAAGTTATCTTTTTCTGGATAGTATTAACTCCTCGAAAGATAGAAACTTCTATAGCAAGGATTAAAATGCCACATTTGAAGATACTTTACACTTTTTAAACTTAATGTCTTAACTCCGTTTATTTTAACACTATAAACGGATGAACGCGAGGGAACACCGAAAAGGAGTTAAAAAAGTGTTAGAATTAATTCCAGATTGTTATGTGTGTAGTCTCGTATAGTACTCAAGAAATTAACTCAAATAGACATATATTTTAAAGTATACACTTGAAGAGTAGAAAGAAAGCCGAAGATCAAAAATAGAAGATAAAAAAAGGCATCTAGATCCAGACCAATCAAACCATCAATAGTATACTGATAGAAATTTGTTTAAAGTCGGCTTAGATAGATTCCTCGAGTATTCCCTGGACAGCTGTTTCAGCCCTGTTTGTTTCAAAAATCGATTGCGACCTAAATTATTAATACACTTATAGTAAAGGCCTTAACAGAAGAGCAAAAGCTGCATTCGATTCAGAGAATTGAGCATCAAGGAAAAGTTTACACAAACTAACAACACACATAATAAAAGCAATAAGACACTAACATGTGGGCAGATTGAAACCGCAGCGAAAATTAAAAAGAAAATCAAAACTAAGTGAAAAACAAGAACATAGCTAAAATGTAAAAATGTAATGAAAGAAAAAGCTTCAGAAACAAAAGTCTGAAGGTGGCAAAACACATAGAAAAAAGTGCGAGTAAAATAGGAGACATAGGAACGAGAATACTGAGAAAACAATTTTCGTAAAGCTGACTAATCTGTTGGAAATGAGGCAATAGCTAGCACAGACTGATGATTTACTTGATAGTCTATCCACTGAGAAGGCGGTAGATGTATTTTATGCTTACCCGAATGAAAATATAATTGACAGATTGATTCCTAAAAGTAAGATTCGTCAATCTCGATTTCCACCTTGGTATAAAACTTCCACCATAAAGATTTATAACAAAAAAGTCGTGTTCACAGAAAATGGAAAAAATTTGGTCAACTCGTAAACTTTAATAATCTAGATAAAAGCAGTTATTAATTAGGTGAGATTTCAACTTATTCTTAAATTACCCTTTGTAGCACATATAACTGTGTGCTAAACTGTAATACATTTGTAATATTGCGCTTCTGTCCACGGATTGTTTAAGCTTTAATAAGGCATAAAACGCACTGTTAAGTTTTTTCACTACGTGTTCTACCTGTTCAAACCAAAACAGTCTTTCATCCAAGATAGTTCCAAGGAAAGTTACACTGCTTGAGCATCTTAGATTGGTAGCTGGTTTTTTTGCTATTAAAAAACTAAACCAACACTTTTTTATCGTGATTAAGAACAACTCCGTTCTTTTTGCACCATTTCTCGACGTCAGCAATTATCCGACCCACCACATCTTCAAGTTCTTCTGGTGAAAAGCCCGTCGTAACGAAAGACGTGTCGTCGACGAAGTTTATGAGGTAGCCATTTCTATCATGTAGTCGAAAATCGTTGATGAAAATCTAGAATGGAAGCGAACCAATGTTTAATCCCTAAGCAACAACTAGTTCGATCTTACACCTTGGATGTTAACGCAAAATGTTCTGTCTTCCAGAAAGGATATGATTAATGCCAGGATGTTACCCCGTATTCCCATAGCGTCCAGTTTATCTTTAAGGATGTTTCGGTCGATAGTGTCGAAGGCTCGTGAAGAGTCAAAAATTACAGCTGGAACGACTCGGTTTAAGTCAACATTTTTACGTATTTCCTCAATGAAGTTAATTATTGCTGTTTTCGAAGATCTGGACTCTCTAAAGCCATACTGACTTCTTGTATAATACTATACTTATTCAGGAATCGCCAAAGTTCATCGCAGATGATTTTTTTTCAAATATTTTTGAAAAGGCACTTACTATAGATATAGGTCAGCAGTTTTCCATATCCATTTTACTTCCTTTCTTGAGAAAAAGTACGACACAAGCAAATTTTTGAGTAGATTCCTTCATCCACTGCCTTGTTGACAAGATTTGCTGGGGTTCTACTATGCAATTCGTGGTTTTTTTAATAAAAATGCTTGGTATGCCGTCTAGTCCTAGCGATTTGTTTCTTAGAGCAATTATTGAATGTTTGACATCCTGTGCATCGACATACTATTTGGCAAAGAATTTACGGTTGTCCCAATCATTATGCTTGTAGGTCGGAAATGTTGCATAAGTTTATTTGTTGTAACTTCAGGGAAGTTACCAAATATCATCCAAATTAGTTCAAGCGTTCTTTTGTTATTATAAAAATTATTTTTTTTTTAAGAATTTTGAAGCAGAATACTGGCTTAACAAAGCACTTTTGGTTTTAGATATGTTGGGTTCAATCATCTAACTTAGAGCCCAGGAATCTATGGTTAAGCCATGTCCACGAAATTTAGCGACATCCTGTATAGTGCATATTTTATGATTTATGGATACCATGTCCTGTGACATAGTAATTATAAATACTGCCCTGTGCATTTTAACCGTGTTTATTCTTGAACTTAATGCGGTTTATTCTAATATGGAGTTACTTTCATTTCAGCGGCGTTTATATGTGACCAACAAAAACAACTTTATTAGCATTACCGTAAATAAACGTAATGCAGCGCATCAACATAAACTGCATGAAACTCGATTTTATGTATGTAAATTCGCGCCATTAAAATATTTTTTGACTTAGTCATGTAGGAGCAGAATAAAATTTCTAATGATTTACGATCTTTTCAGCAGACGTAGACGGGGCGGATCCAGACAGTCACCAGGATATTCTTACATGCGGAGTGTGCCAAAAACCGTTCGCCCTATCGGATATCGTCCGATTTATACAGCACAAAGTAGCGTCATGCAACAAAGAAAATTTCGGTGGGCATTGTTATCCTGGCTTGGACCGAGAAAGAGACAACGACGATGGTGCTCTACCTCTTTCCAGCATAAATTCTCGAAGGCCTAGTATATCAGCTCCGATTTCTGGCAAGAAAGCTTCCGGAAGCGGAACTAGAGTGCACACACCTCCGCCGGCCTCGCCGCGATTACCTGCACCAGGCGATCTCTGCGTCGACGGCGCCGCCTCCTCGACGCCTAAACGGAGAGCGTCGTCGTCACCCTTGACGTCGTCGAGCTTAGAAGATGGAGAAGACATCAAGCCGGTCATCAAACAAGAACGAATGGATACCTCTTCATCACCAGAAGAAAGCAGCCAATGCAAGAAATCAAGAACGGAAGTGGCAGATGCGGAATCCAACACGACGCACAGCGGTGAGTTTTATTTTAATGGCTTATTCAGGAAACGAAATCGTAATTTAACCCACACCCCTCCTTCTTGTATTCCGCTTTAAATTAAATTCAAACCGTGGTATTGCTCCCGGCGTGACATCGAATAGTCGCTTGTTTATTAAAAAGCAAATCACATCTGATTGATTTACAGCCTATCGATAACATTTGTGTCGCTCTGCGGTGAAATTCATAATCGCGTATTGTGTTTCCCAATTCAGAGTTTAATATCGGCACGGAACGCTTTAAATTGATAATAAAAAACTATCCGCGCAGGAGAAAATTGATATTTTTTTTGAGGGGGACCGGCTGTTTCTGCGTTCCCTGAATTTTATCACCATTTAAACAAGTTCACGCATAAAAAAGTCAATATGTGTGGTGAGGTTACTGTATACACATATACAACGGGTTCTAAAAACAATTTTAAGCAAATTTAAATTACCTATTTCAGTTTCAAGTATGGACCTCTTCAAAATAATGGGATACATCCACGACAACACAAGAATTTTGACTGGTGATATTTTATTTACTAAAACTAAGATTCAAAACTTTTTCTGAATAAAACTAAAGTAATTGCAACTGTTTCCTTTTGGAACTTCTGGATTCTTGGACACAGGTCAACAGAACAGATCTTAAGACTTGTTAAAGATTTCACAGTCACTTTGTTAGTTTCTCATTCTCTTTACCTTTTACTATTATTTTTTTCTTACCATTTTCCAATGTCGGTGAAGTCCAGAGTACTGCATCACACCCGCTTGGAAATAATATTGATAAACCATTCTGGATTGGTTTGGTGAGGGGGGATGAATGCACTTTGGCCACAATTGGGCCCATTGTACTACCCCCATGTTCTGTAGTGTTTGACTGTCAGCGTTCTTTGAGCCATCCTACACTTTCGATGAAGCCAAGAACGTCCGATAGAGGACCACTGCGAATTCCATCCATGTCAGGTCAGAACTCGACTAACATGGGACCTCTGATCGAGGCGAGTGCAGGGCAATCACAGAGGATATGCTCAGTTGTTACAACCTCTACAAATTGATCTGTCTGCTAATCCAATGCGATGCATATGTTTGTTTAGTTTGCAATGTCCTGAAAGTATTCCTACGAGTAGACGTAGTCTTCTTCTAGTAGTTGCATACAGAATCGTGTTAGTTTGAGCGAGGGGGCCATTACGTCCTTTTTCGCTTGGTGACATTTGTCTAGATGATTTACCCATCTGTCGATATGTCGGTCCTGGAATGGATCTTTGTTTCAGTAAGGCATTAAACAGACTTGATGATGGTGCTATGGCCGGTTCGAGGCCCCAAAAGGGCCGCCCCGAGCCCTCTCTAGCCAGTTCATCTGCCTGCTCGTTGCCAAATGTTCCAGCGTGTCCTTTAACCGAAATGAATTGCAGGGTGTTGTATTTGGCCACTTGTTCTAGTGTGCCGTCATATAGGAGTGTTATTCCTGAGGATATTTTGTTGCAGTTTAGAGCCAAGAGTGCCGCCCTGTTATCGTTAGCTACCCTAACGATTTTATTTTGAACACCCCAATCCAGAATTGCTCTTGCACCTTCTATGATGGCAACCAGTTCTGCTTGGAAAACAGTTGTCAGTTGGCAAGTCCTATGTCGTCGGAGAAAATTCCTGCGCCTGTTCCTTAGATCCATCAGTGAAGATGGATATATAGGGTTCCAGTGCTTCTTCAGCGTTCAAGAGAACGTTGAAGTGCTTCTTGAATATATATGTAGGTACGAGGGAATCGACAACCACTCCAAAAAAAAGGAGTTTCTTGTAGAGCTTCCTCCAGGATAAGTTTTTGTCTACCTCCGAGACCTTTATTATTCCATACCTTTTTTGCCCGCAGCCTTAGGGCTGACCCTAGTGCCATCTCTTCCACATATATGTTGTAGAGAGAGGCCAAGGATGGCTTCTAAGGCGGCGGTAGATGTGGATTTCACCACACCGGTAGCACTCATGCATGCCAACCTTTGTACTTGCGAAAGCTCCGACGCTATTGTCGATAGTCTGACTCTGGGCCATCAGACCAATGCTCCGTAGCAAAGTATGTGCCTAATTACGGCAGTTACAGCAATAGAGCGGCTTTTGGTGATGGTCCTCAAATTCTGCCCATGGCACGGCGACACTGCCAAAAAGCGACGCACGCCTTTGCTACTTTTACATTAATATGTTTGCCCCAATTCAGTTTCCGGTCAAAGATGACCCCCAGATATTTGACTTCGTCTGAAACGGTTGATAAGCCATACAGGACCGATTGAATTGTATTGTTCTGATTCTAGTCATCATTTATAATAAAATCGGAATTTTCAATATTTGGATGCTGCAGGTAGCAGCCAACAACCGAATTCTACCTTTTTCATCTTAATCTTGTATCTTCAGTGGTTGTACACTTTCAAGTGACACAGATGACGCTTCCCTTCACTGTATTTAGGAAATAAAGTGAAGGGAAACATTTAATTGTTCTACAACACGTCGAATGCTGATTACATTTATTTTATTATTGTTTGTTGCTCATAATTATATGATATGGTATATGATTGTAAAGGTACTTCCTAAAATTTGTTTTAAATTGTAGAGTAACTACCAGTTTCGATGTTATACCTTCATCAGGCTGCTATCGTAAAAAAATTGAAATCAACCAACACTGGAAAGAACAAAGCGGAATATCATCGATCATGGTTATCCCTTCTTCTTCAATATATCAGTTACCATTGATAACTTTTGTAACTCTAACATTTTTTGATGGTAGCAGCCTGATGAAGCTATAATATCGAAACCGGTATCGATATTAAAATTTAAAACAATTTAACAAGTATCTTTCTTACCACGATACATTTGTTTTATTATCCATTCTATTTGTAACTATGTATGCATACATTTCTCCATATTTTAAATTATTTTATTGTTTTCTTTAATCTAAAAGATAGCAGCACTTGAAATGAACACGAACATTTGCATATCTAGCTGGTGTTCCCTAGAATGTTTTCAACCAAATTAAAGTCTAATTTGTTTAAACAACATAAATAATCAGCTATTACAAAATTCCCGTAATGATTAAATTGTCTTCGACTGTCATTGATAATAAGTAACCATTAAATTTTGAATTTAATTATACTCAAAAAAACAGCTTCACTTCTTATAAGTTAAGTCATAAAAGCTTTTATTTCTAAGAAGTGTCTGTCTCCTGCATTTTGCGAAAAGAACAATTTTATTTCACACAATTTTAAAAAAAAGAAGAAAGACGGAAAAGATTTTTATTTACGTCTCAACTCTTGGAAAAATTGCTTCAATTCCAATCAAGTAAACCATCAAAATTGTAAGATCCTAAAAATTAAAAACAAATTTATTTTACAACGAAATTAAATGTGTTTTTGCATTAAAAAAGTACATTAAGAAATACCGACTATGCAAATGAACTTGAACGTCTCTGTCTTCAACAAGGCTTCGCTGACGTTTCGTTTTTCGTTACACCTTCAGAATCGCTGCTGTTATTCTTCTTACCATCCCTGTTCTTGTTATTGCTGGCTGCTTGGTTTAGACTGAGTATGACGTGTTTGATGTTGCCCTATTTATAGGTGAAGACGGTGGGGTGGTAATGTAGCAGAGCGACCGCCGATAGGACTGGTGGGGCGTTACAAACAGCCAATGAGATGATCTCAGATGTTATGAAGATATACATAAATCGACATCATAGTTGAAATTATCAGGTGTTTTAGGATTTCAATAGATTTTCGTATTAATAAAAAAAAGTATCCTTTGTTCTAAGTAACAAATAAAAGCAACACTACAGAATATGATTCTTACCCGATTTTATTAATAGAAGTTTACTTAAAGAATAGCTTAAAGCTTTATAAAAGAAGTATACTAATACTAATAAAATTAAATTCAAACTTGAAAAACAAACATAATGAAAACTATTTGCAAAAATGCGTTTTACCTATTGAGATTTTTGAGACATCTGACCCTTTATGTATATAAGTTGTGTCTTTAATGAACTCACGTGTACATTAGATAATTATGGATGGGTATTTTATTGTATGTAGAAACTATTGGAAATATGACACTCAGAAATCAGATTTTCTTGACCCTTCAATGCTGCATAAATGTCTGCGAACGTTAATGCAAATACCAAGTTTCTTGCAGTCGTAGATTCTATGCAAATTCGAATTCTTAACTAAGTTCACTCGAATCATGCCTGTTATTCTAGCTCGGCGTTTATTTACGATTAACTATTAACTCCTTGCGAGGATGCTGCGTCTTCATAAAACGCCGGCCATGTAAAAATCACCGTCGACTTTTACTCAAAGTAGCACAACGACAGTCCCGCAAAATACTTAAATACAATACGACTTACACCTCTGTAATAATAATTTCTTATGTTGCCTCAAATTTACGATGCGCCTTAATGTTCCTACTTATTTTTTTTTAAGAACGTTTATAGGCGTTAATGATGGAGACTTCGTACGCCTATGACTGCTGTGAGATAAGTGGATGATAATTGATACGTCGGTGTAAAACCATTCGAGGAAGGGAGTTTCAGTTTTTTGAGGTGTTCGGTAAAATTGTATTTCTTGGCTTGAATCTGGGTGTCAAATGTCTCCAACTCGCGGCGTTTAAATTAACAAACTGTCATTCTTATACAACCCGTCCCCTTTTACTTGTCGTCAACGGGGATATTTAATAACCAGCCAGAACGTAGATATTCAGAACTCGGTTATAATATCAACCAGTTGTATTGACGTACGCAGGAGAGCTTCTTTACTGTAACATATATTTAATATATTTCGTATACAGTACGTTCAAATTATACCTATGATACAGATTAGATTTATTCATGTGTGCTCGTTAATGTAGACGTACAATCAAGTTAAAAATTTAAATTGCAATTTGATGACCTTACAGGAAATTATTTCAATCCGGCGTGAAATAATTTTCCTCTTTCGTGATTTATGCACCTGACATTCATCAATAACAAGTTTTAATAACCCGTGATGGAAAGTCTCAGTACCTGTATATCCTAGAAGGTTCACAGCTAGCTCATACGCTACATCTGCAAATTTAATTGCTATTGCACTTTCACCGTCAGCTATGATTTATGCCCGCAGTTACTGGAGGATTTTTGTTAATCTGTCCCTCGTTTCGCTGCTCTTTGTTCCTCGATCGTACTGGTAAAGGTAACTCGGAGCTTACAACAAAAAAAAAAAAAACAGGAGAGACACTAACGAGTGATGCTGCGATGCAAATTTGTGGGGGACGAAAGAAGCAGTTGTCAAACAATATGCATTGTCCACTGCCGGACACAACCCTTCAATAAATCGCCCTCATCCCTTATCAAATAGACTCACCGAAGCGTGCTATGAATCGATTATGAAACTTTAAAATCTTTCTATTCATATGTAAGGGTCCGTGTCCAGTCGATGACGTAATCTTGACATGTGTTCGAAATTCGAAAGGACAAAAAAATTGATGATAACTTCACAAATAAGTAATCGATTGCGTTTGTAATTACGAATGGACATGCTCAGAACTTCAAAATTAAGAGAAGGCCTCGACTATAAATATACATTTATATTAGTTTCCTTTGGCTCATTTGTTTGGGGACAAATTTTTGAAATGGAAATGTGCATTAATATTTCAGCGTTCTCATTTCTCATGGCATTTGATTAAAATGTGAAGCAACACAAATAAATTTCCCAAATTTTTTCCACATCCTATATCTCTTCGTATTCGGATTTTTTTTTGTACGTGAAGTGTAATAAACTTATAATAAATCTTCAGCGTTTAATGACTTACGTCGCCTCCATAGAATTATTATTCATTCAGGCTGTGAATACGTAATCCTCTTTTTCGTCCATGCGTCCGCAATCTTTACAATTTCCAGTCACGGTCATCACAGAAGGCTTAGATACATTTGCATATGTTTAAAATGTGGCCGCGAACTGAACACAAAGGACTCCACGAAGTCGCGATTATTTATCACGGAGAAAATTTGGAAGGGGGTGGAAACATCTTGCGAGACGGTGGGGTTCACGATCGCGGGGTGCGGCAAAAAGCGGCCGTTTTATAACGGGTGCCATTCAGACGGTAAGTGGTTTCGCAGTGATCCGGGCACGAAGTAAACTAGCCCTGCTGAATACGTGATATAGCTTTGGACACCGCACAAAGAAGCGGAGCTTAAAAATTTGAATATCGCGGTCATTTCGCTCTTATCGCAGCATTAAGGAAATAATCTATAGAAACCTTTGACGGATGACTCTCTAGACCCCCTGAGTTATTATATAATTTTTTGTTTACTGTTTGGCAATTCATTTTTTTTTTCTTAACTTTCCAAGTAACAAACTTTGCGTCCTATTTTATTTTTCCTTATCATAACTAATTAGAACACATTCTAAATGGCGATTCTCTAATTATGATTGCCAGTAGTCTCGAAAAAGCGAAATTACAATTAGAAAGCGTTCTCCTGAAAGCTACCCGAAATCACATTCCACGAATAAGACATTGAACAAGTACTCTTCTTTTGAAAATAAAAGTTTGCATAGAATCAAGCTCTTTCCACAAGTTAATTTTGTCTTGCTTATTACTTCCTTCAAACACTTTCCAGTAACCATATTTCTAACGCCAAAAAGCTCTGCTTGCGCCTTTAATTTCAAGTAGCGTTGAAGTATATCTATTAAAATTTTTTTGTGCTTCACAGAAACTGGTTTAGTTTTTAACCCTTCCTCGTCATACGTGTGTTGAGCACACGTTAACGCGAGGATGCACCGGGTTGTTCAAACGTATGTTATTAAGATGAACAGATGATAGAAACCAGTAGTACGCGTGCTTTTACATAATAGCTAATACCTGCAACCCTCTCTCATCTTATTAATCAAGCTGTTAAATACGTTCCTCCATCTACCTCGTTTTTTCTTTCACGATTTTTTACCACAGTCGTGTGCTGCACGCATTCATGCATAGTCAATTAAGGTGGTGGGTTATGGGTGTCTACTTTAGGAATAAAATCTTGCTGGACGACCAGCATTTATGCATTAGTATCACTTGGCTATGTATATATGCGCTGGTGACCGTTGTTAAGACTTGTAAATGCATGCAGTGAATTATTAAAAAAGATTTCGTGGTTTATTACTTTCCTAACGGAACCTGGAGATAATAGCTGTAACAATAAATGCGGTGGACGTTGTTTCCTCTTCCACGTTTCGTGCCAACAAAAGATAAAACGCATAAAACAGAATCTTCTGAAACTGTGCAATCAAATTATCGTTTCTTAATTCATCGTATGAATAATTAAAGCATTCACGTCCATAACTTTCTTATGTTCTGCTCTTGGCATAATATCTCTGGCATGTTCTAAATGTTAGGCTGCTATTGTATGGATATTCTGAACAACTATTCCACAGAAGTAATTGAAATGTTGTCACATGACTGACAAGTACATTCACTGTACACGACGGCGTATTCAAATTTTAACCTAGTTATCGAGAAATGCGTTTGCATTTTATAAATCCTTACTGAAATGCATTTAATATTGCTGTACAGGGTGTGGCAAAAAAATACGCACGCGATTAACTAAAAATAAGAATGAAATTTATATATGATTGTAAAAACGTCTTATTTCTTTTGCTTTGGACGAAATCTAAAATAATTCTGATGACTTGATTTCTGAAGTGCACCTTTTATTTTAAAACCTTCAGCAAACTTGTACCTCTAATAATAATCAAAACTTGCCTATATCTTTAAGTTGAAACACGTTATGTGCATAAAACCTGCGTAGGTAATCGCTCGAGTTCATAGAAGTGCAAGATAAATGATAGTCCCGTCTATCATTCTAGCACATGCTAATGTAACATTGTATGGTTATTCCTGCACGCGCCTATTCATTTTATATATCTCAAGCAATGCCACATCCCATTATATACGTCGAGTATATATTATTATGAGTTTAATTATACGTTTTACTGAGACTCGTAACCATCAAGTATGTTGAACAGGGAGATGCGAGAACGTATTTCATTTTTGCGCCAGTCGTTCGATGACAGCTTGGAAATATCTTTATGTCGCCCGAAGCCGTGTCGCAAACCGGAACCAGCTACCATATCCGTTTCCACGTCGTCCGGCGCGAGCGGGGCAGCGTTTAACCGAATCGATCTCGCTAAATTGCCGTCGAAGAACAATGGCCAACGCAATCAGTCGCAGAAAGAACCGATTTAACTGGAAAGCCTGCGATCACCGAGCCTGTCATTATAAAATAACTTCCGGTGCCTTAAGTTTGACCTCGCGAAATGCTCAGTTATCCGTGCTTCCTTGCCATTGTCATCGTGCAGATTTTCAGTCTCCGCACGTCCAACACACCCTCGCCGCTCGAATACCGAACATAAATGTCCGAGCAATTTTTCATTCCCGATTTTCACTTTATTATTATTTTGTCGCGGCGGGGGCGGTAATGGTGAGCCCACATGTGGTCGCATGCAGATCGCCACCGCTGCGATATGACCACTGAAATTGCTTTCCGCCTACGGAATACATCAACACCGTCGTTTTATAGCGGTCTTTCTCCAAACTTGAAGCTAATATAATGTTTTGTTTCAGAACCCAGTAACTATATATGCTCAACCTGCAAAGCTCGACTTCATTCTGCCTGGCGCCTAGTGCAACACGTACAGCATTCACACGGAATTAAAATTTACGTCGAAAGCTCTCCAAGTAGCAAGGGAAACAACCACAGTTCAAGCAGCGCCAGCAGTACATCTTCGGGATGTTCTTCCGGTGGTGCACCTCCTCCACCAAACATGAGACACTTACTACCTCCACCTGATTTACACAATCCTTTTAGTGTTGGTGGGTTATTACGCTTACCTATTCCTCCTCTAAACCACGGTCCAGTTCCTCCGGCTCCACTATTCTCAAGGCCTGAACATCATTTTCGAATGGAGCAGCTCGTTAGTGAGCAATTTCGGCATCACGGTCTGAATTTAGCGGCGGCGGCCGCAGCTGCGGTAGCCGCCAGTACAGTTCCTCCTCCACACAGTGGTTTCCCATCACCAGCGGAAAGACCTCCGCCGGTACCGAGCGTTCAACCTAGAGAACGTAACACCCCAAACCAGCCACTTTCACTAGAACCCCAGCTGGATTTTTACTCGCAGCGGTTGAGGCAACTCGCTGGTACCACCAGCCCAGGAGCGGCTCAAGCGAGCTCGCCGTCTCCTCGGAAGCACTCACCGCCTTTCACAAGTCCCTCGCCTTCCCAAATACCACCAACGAGCATCGCTAATAATAACATCAGTAACATCAGCAATAACAACAATAACAATAACAATAATAACAACAACAGCAGCAGCAACAGCGGCTGTAGTAGACCCCAAAGTTTATCACCACAACCCAAAATAGAAGACGGAGCGCAAGTTCTAACCACAACCCCTAGATCGACGACGACCCCCGACGGTAAACCACTCTCACCAAGAAACACTAACTCGAACGATGCAATTCACGCCTGTGATTATTGCGGCAAGAAGTTTCGATTTCAGAATAACCTTGAAGTTCATCGTAGAACCCACACGGGTGAACTGCCCTATAAATGCACGGTATGCGATCACGCTTGCGCCCAAAGTTCCAAATTAAAGAGGCATATGAAAATCCATCGCACTCCCGAAGATAGGACCAGTAACGCAGGTTCGGTTGAAACTTTAGACGGAGAAGAAAGCGAAGATGAAGAAGACTTGGAGGAAGAAGAGGAAGAAGATGATGAGATGGAAGCCGACGAGGAAGAAGCCGAAGATTTGAGCGTCCCTAGTCAAGTACCTCCAAAAAACTCAATACAATCAGCTTCCCTCGTTGGGGAGCTGATGGATAAATTCGGTCTTAGTAACATCGCACAGTACAGCGAAGCTTACAAACAGGCATTACAAGAATCTGGGTCGGCTTTAAAATTACAACAAATGGCCAGCAAGGATCGTGATAATAATAACAGCACTGCGTTATCGAGTCAATTAAAGTTAAGAGATGAATTTTCCAAAGGTTTGTTACCAGCACCTCCTCCTCAACCTTTGCCACTTTTTCCTCCTTTCAGTGATACTTACGAAGCGACTAAGAGACTTAAGATGGACTTGGAGCGTGCGGATTGGTGGTTACCAGGATTACCCAGGGAAGGCAAAGGTGGCGTTCCGGGGCCTAGTGCTCTTCTATCTGGGCCGTTGCTGAAAAAAGAATCACGCCGGAATGACACCTGCGAATTCTGTGGCAAAGTGTTTAAAAACTGTTCAAATCTGACCGTTCACAGAAGATCTCATACCGGTGAGAAGCCGTACAAATGTGAACTGTGTTCTTACGCGTGTGCGCAGAGTTCTAAACTGACGCGACACATGAAAACGCACGGACGTATCGGAAAAGACGTTTACAGGTGTCGCTTCTGTGAAATGCCGTTTTCCGTTCCATCGACGTTGGAGAAACACATGCGTAAGTGCGTAGTGAATCAAGGAAAGGGGCATCTGCTCTCGACCATGCCCATGTTATGCGCGGACGAAGACTCGTCTGCCAGTATTGCCTCCAAAGAGGCGACATGACTCTTCCCATGGGGTGGTATCCGACTACCACCTCCACCACCCAGTCTCACGTACTAGTCCTCACTGAACTTTAGGAAATTGTGAAACTTGTGAACTGTGTATCACGGACGCGTTACGATTTACGAGTTTTGACAAAAAATAACAATGCTATACTTATTAAAATTTCTGTTAATGACTTGTAGAAAATTTATATTGGCCCTTGTTTTGTCGTCCTTTTGTTGATATTGAGAAGTTAAATTTTGTGAAATAAATATCTTTTTAATATTCTTTTTCTCGTTTTTCTCAAATCAAATTAAAGTATTCAATGATCCACACCATAAATTCAATGATTGTGTGTAATTTGACGGCTGCAATATACCTGAAATGCGTTTTATGACTTCTAAAATTACGTGAACTTTGAAACTATTTTGACGATTTCAATCAAATTGATTACATTTCTTTTTGGCCATTTCCAAAATAAGATTTTTTGTTTATAATCATTCAAAAATCATTCAACTACACTTTCAAATTATTTCAAAATAAACGTGATATTTATTAAATGTTGCTTTTGAAGAAAATTATTTTAAAGTTTTCACTTATTACTGAAAGAAATTCATTTTATTTATGTCATTTTTAGGAAAGTCTGTAATTACAAAAAAAATAGATAATTAAAAACTGTCTGATGTACTTCAACTATAATTTAAACAATCGTAAGTATTCTGTTATAGATTTTTAAAATGTCATTTCCGGTATGTGTATCCGTAATCCTCGTGCATTATTGTGGTATATTGTAACTTTCAAATCGCTTCATAAATTAAAAATAAAAGAAGAAATGTAATGGTGTGGATGACCCTGTAAATTTGCAGTTATTTCATAAAATTTCTAGTTGTTTTTTGGTCATTTCTCGTTATTTATTTGTCGCACTACTGTTCGATGTAACTGATACCAAAGCAATGTTTATCTTTTGTAAGCTATTATTGTCATTATTGAGTTTATTATTGATTCGTGTATATTTGTAATTAGTATAGGTTGTTGTTTGAGACTGAGGGGCCTCGAAGGCTAGCGCCGCGGCCCATTTCTTAGTTTATCTCTAAGAGATCGTCCTTGCCGCCGCCGCCCGGCCCCACTGTACATTCCCATCATATCACTGGCCAGTAGCCTGACTGTACATAACAGTATTTATTGCCGTTAATTATAGAATCTGTACAAATCGTCTCAGTAAATTATTTCCTAATGAATGTTTAGTTTGAATTAGATTCATGTTTTTCGAGTTACAAAATGTTGGTGTTAGCTGCGGATCTACGAGTCCGTACCGTATTATACCTGTGTATACAGGGTGTTTTTAGACTAAATGCTATGTTCAGGGTCATAGAAACAAAGAGTTGCCCAGGAGCATTATTCCGGCATTTCTCTGTAATAAACGACGTATTCCTAAAATACATTTCATAATGCAATATTAGTATTAAACATTGGACCAGGGTTTAGACTTGCCTCGGGATGCTGTTGCTCGGTGGCGCGTGTTACCCGGTAATATTTCGATAGGCTATATTACTGTACACCCGCACCACCGAGCATAGTATGAATGTATTTGTAATTATTCATGTTAATACTATGTTATTTCGAATACTTTTTATTTATTTCAACGATGGCTGTAGCACTACGGTGTTCGTATGGGCTGCACTAACATTGTATTTCGTGTTCCTATACTGAACTCCTCAATCAGTGTGTATTAAATTAAATCTATTACAAATTGTATTGTAGTTTCATTTTATTTCAACCTCATAAATAAATTAAATTAAAATTTTATGTGGAATACTTTCTTAACTGACAGTTTCCAGAATAGAAAAATTAAAACTTACTGAAAGTTTATGAATATTACGTCTACAATTTCGAAAACATTTCCTAAATGTCTTAATCGTATTCTACGTGAACGCAAGAGGTTCACAAATTCTTGGAACAACCCGGAGTCTACTAGAAAACTCGGTAGACGCCTCGAAACATAAAGAACATTCCCTGATATGTGGCTGACCTAATGTATCAGTAATTAATGAGAAATTTTAAACAAAATGGAGTAACTTTCTTGTTATTAGGTTTTGAACGAAAGCGAATTAAGAAAAAAGCTTAACTTTGATCTCCTCTAACCTACTCCGTGCATCGCCTCCATACGTTATGAGACATCCTTCAGAGTTTTGGATTCCACATTACTAGACTAAAAGTGCTTATTAAAAAAATACTACAAAAATAAATAAATAAATAAATATAAAATATAATAAATAAATAATAAAAATAGAATAAAAAATAAATAAAATAGACAATTTTTACAGATAATAGATTCATGGTTACAAGGAAGCCGAAAGCCGACAATATTCTGCTATTTTTCTTCCAGTCGGCAGCCTTCAAAATAATATTTATCAATTTAGGCGGTACCTTAATTTACCGAAAGAAGAAATAAGACGAATTTAATTATACGTTGATTATTACGTCAATAAAGTAATAAAAAGATATTTTTATCTTGAATTAATGAAGACAATTGCATCCAAATATAACTGCATTGTTAATTCCGGTTTAAGACCGGACTTTATTATTTCGCAAAAATATATGGTGTTGTAAAATCCCTAATTATCTAAAACAACCTTCGTGGTACTTAAAAGGCTTCAGTTTATTTTTTTAATAGCCTAGAAACAACCAATTACGAAATTCCGTTTGCATTCTGCTAAAAAACATAACTTGTAAGTTAATGGTTGCTTAGTTAAAAGCCTGTTATTATAATTTAAAGATTGGGAAGTGTAATCATTTAAAACTAGTCTTTTTTTTAAACCGACGATGAAGATATTTTTGCGTAGCAAGTTTATTGTAATTAAGATTTGTTTTTGGAATCAATTTAATTAAATGTAGGGTATATTTCTTCACTAATTGAAAGAAAGGAATAGCGCATTATTTTACAAATAAATAAAAGAAAATAATGGACGTCCTTGTATTTAATTTAATTTATAACTGATTATTTATTATAGAACTATTTCTGGCAAATACAATTACAAAGTTGCCAACTACAGGTAGGTTAACTAAAATATAGCAGAAATAATTGTCTTTTTAGCTGAAAATTATCACAAAATTTATAAGCGAGTTTTAATTATATCGGCAATAAAATACTTTTGTCAGAAATAAAATCGATAATCGTAAACATACAAGATTTTAGCTGTTGGAAGAATAATTATTTGTAAATTTGTACGAAAAAGTTACAAAAGTAAGTAATTTAATTTATTATATATTAGTGTAAATGTTATTAACATTATTCAATTTTAAGGGCAACTTTAAAATGCTCTATTAGGCGAAACCGGTCGTCGGTTATATTAAAAAATAAAAGACATTGTGCCAAGACTACACATTTGATTGTAAATAAATTAATGGAAACAAACAATATATAGAGAACAATTTTATTTTCAATTTGATTTTTAATTTTGTGCAAAAAATGTCAATTTTTGCTTCACGGCTATAAAGTAGCTTCCGCATAATTTTAAGCAAGAGAGGGTAAGTATTTGATATAAATTTGAAGCCCATCAGAAAACTAAAAACATATTCATTTTCACAATGGCCAACGTGAGTAAAGTATTACGCAAGAACGAGTTTGCTTTATGTCTACTTTTAGTTAAAATTCTGCTGCGTTTTCTTGAATCTACTAGCGACTCGTAACTCTAAAAGAAAGATCCTGTGGAATCCTGATCTAGAAGCAATTGTTTCATAAAATAACACATTTTCTTTGATTCAACTAACATACTTATATATTTTTAATCTGCAAGTTTCATTAAATAATAAATTTTAAATTAATAACTGGATGCTTATAGTAAATAAATAGACAGAAATTCTAAATGGGTTAACGCCGTTATGTATGCAACTTACTTAACACATGTAAATTTGGGGTGCGAACGTTGTCTATTGGTGATTTGTGCTTTCAAATCATAGGGGGCAGAATCGTAAGGGTTCATACAATCGCTGAATGCTACGGTCGCATTAGGGGAAACTTTTATTCAGGTAGAAAAAGATTAATGCATAGGCAAGAAATTTTATTGTAAAGAACTTCATTAAATCACAGGTGTGCATAAGTGGTTGCAGAATAACACATATGCAATTTTATATTTCAAGAGAGAAATGATAGAAATATGTACTTTCTTGTTTATGAGTCGAGAAAAGTAAAAAAACCACAAATTTTCGAAAAATTTCTTAATACGTATCTACATTTTCAATTTATATTTTTATCTAAAATATTCTTTGACTGTTCATTATTCATAATTTATGAAAATAACAATAAGCTGTCAATCAAAATATATAATTGTCCTGAAAAAAATTTACATCGTCAATTTAGATGAACCCTTCTCCTATAACTAGGCAGCGGAATTTATATATACAAGATATAAATATCCAATTTTACTTTTTTTGGCAAAGTCAATATACCATTTTATTGAATTTTGTAATTACAAATTAACTATTGTCAATCAAGTTAGTATTACTGAATTTAATAAAGTAGCATATAGATATCACGAAAAAATTAAATTTGAAGATTAAAATTTTGCATATATTCCGATATCTACTTATAACTAGTGCCTAACTGCCTACTCATTAAAGAAAACCTTGGAAAAGGAAATAAAAATTTCCGAAAATTCAGGTAAACTTTAAAAGAGTTTTAATTACAAGACAGTTTTTTTAGTAAATAAAACCTCAAATGAGTAACAAAAAAATGAATAACAAGTTATAAACTGAAGAGCATAATTGTAGCCTCGCTCCGAATTTTAATTTTTTTGTCTAAGTCTAATTCAAAGACAACTTTATGTGACTTAAAAGAGTGATAAAAATACCTAAACCAGAAACAACAAACCAATTCAGAAGTGCTAAAAACAATTTATATAATTTTTTTTAATATTGAAACTGAACAATGACTGACTATAGCCCCTAGGTACATTCCAAACAAAAATTAACTATTTAATAATGGATTGGTCCTCCGTTTTCTTATAATTAAGCCAAAAATTCTTGAGGACATGCTTTCAACCAAATTATTCCTTATTTCCATCTCTAAATTAACCCAAACTTCTTCTAATGAAATTTTGGGTTCATTAATTGTGGCATATTGTTTATTATCACAATAAACTCGGCGAACCAAAATTCCCCAAAGGTTTTTCTATTGGGTTTGGAAACAGGAAGTCCAGTCCACAGTCCAATAATTCGACCTTTCTTCTTTCGAACCAAGACATCGATTCCCTACTAACATGTATTCGTGCATTGTCTTGTTGGTTGATCCATTGTTGATAATTGTTGTTATTTAAAAATGGAATTAAATTGGCTTCAAGAACGTCGAGATATTCTCTGCTATTCATTCGTGCCGATGAGTAAGCTAATGTTAAAACCCCAGTTTTGGTAAAGGCACCCCAAACCATTAAAGACCTCCCCCAAAATTTCTCTTTGAAAAATACTGAGGCTCTTTTCTTAAATCCCGTAATGATTAAATCCGTCAGAGCCGTCTAATTGAAACTTATTTTCGTCAAAAAAATTATCTAAAAATTTTTGAAAATGAAGTACAGCTGAATAAAAATAAATATCTTACTTTCTCCTAATTGCGGTTCATATTCTCCCGAGCAAATTGCAATCTGGCAATTTTATGGCGAGGTGTTTTCAACTATTGACGCACAATATGTCAATATGTTGTTCAAAATCCTTCGAATCGTCCATATTCACTATTCTTTTATAACTTTCCAGGCTATTACTTGCTGCAGCAATAATTCTTCTTTCAGTTCTAAGTGAAATCTTCCTTTTTGCTTCGCCTTTTTTGTTTGTCCCACACTGAACAGGATTTCTCAAATAATTCTACACTTTACGCAATTTCACTGCGATTCAAACTTCACCACAAAAAGCCAAGGTTTTATCTTTTTCTAATTCGTAAAGATAACTTCTTCGAGACATTTTCGATCTAATTGTCACAAAGTAATGACGTTTAATAATAAAATTACTTGTTTCATAATAAGAGGGACAGCCGAGTTTGGATTTCTTTAATTTATTTCAAACGACGCTATAGTCATGCACTGTTCAGTTGGTTAAAAAAAAATACGATAATTACAATAATAAGACAAGAAAAATACATTATTTGGTTACAAAAAATACGATAATTACAATAATAAGAAAAGTCTATAATCATATGTAAATATTGATAATATTCATCTATCATATAAAATAAAGGACGCTTTGTTAAAGAAATTAAAAGAGAACATATTAAATAACTTTTTACTATTAATTTTAAAGCAAAATTTTAAAATTTACGATAATCAAAAACTGTAAAGGTTAGATTCAGAAAACTTATACATAATAGAATTTAAAAGAAACATGAATACTATGGGCGAGCCCTAACAACAAAATATTCGAACAGACAGTTATTTTAAAAATATCTGATAATTTTTCTGATTACAGTTATAAAAAAAATATATTGATTTGTTTGACATATATTTCCTAATTAATATTTCGTCTATTATTTAGATTGTTTATATTGTGTCTACTTAATACAATTAATTTGAGTCATTCATAAAATTTGTTGGCAACTAATTGTTTGAACATCTATGTTTTTACGTTTTAAAATACGAAAGTTTTGAAAACAAAAACCATAAATCGTTGTCAACACATGTATTAATTGTTAACGTTGATACTAACAACAAAACATTTATGAAAAATATGGTCCGTGGGGTACAATCTCATAAAAAAAGTATTTGAAATTAAAATTCGGCATTACGTAATAACCACCAAAAAATGCGAATGAACTTAACTTATCGAAATTGACGATATAATAAAAAAGTATGGAGACACAGTGAACATAGATATTCATAACAAAACTTCATGAAAATCAAGCACTGTAATAGAATTGTCAATAAAATTTGCAAACGGCAAAGACATCGTACTTTAAGAGAAATTCACTCCCAATAGAATGAAAAAAGTGATGTAATTGTATCTTGGGAATATCTCCAAAATTAGTTACACAAATCCGCCTATGGTTTTTCCAAAACATATGTTATTTCTTGCAGTCAACACTCATTTAAATTTGAGAACCTAAATTTTAATACATTTTATTTTTAGAAAGGCGAAATGAAAACCAGTCCAGCACAAAAAAAGTGTCTTGGTTGGGAAAATCTAAAGTTACATGGATCAAAGAAATGTGAAACCAAATAATTTTTAGTTATTAATTATGATTTGATGTGTGATTTAGTGATTGTAGGAAGAAAGTGATCAGTAGAAAACTCGGTGTAAGCAGCCAAAAATTTTCGTCCTAAATCCAATCAAATTAAATTACTTATTGTTCGAATTGAATAAAGGAATTTTCAACTTAGTCTTAACGTAAACAAGTTCCCAGGCGAGTTAGTCTAAACATCCTCTTAAGAGCCATTTAGATATCGCTAATATCGCTAAAATAAATAAATCTTTGGTCAGCAAATCAGCAAATTTCGCGCTTGAAAACGGAGGTGACGCCCACGCAGAAAAAAATAAGAACGGTCGAAATTGGACCAATTTGCACCTTGATGTAGGCAACTTAAGACACCTCTCGGGAGGGATTTGTTTACCTAAACGATCCCGCGGAAGGGAGGGATTTCGAAAAGTCCACCGAGAGAATTTCAAGGTTCCTCTCTTAAAAAAATTAAATAATCGAGTCTTCAAAATTATTCGTTTAACTCTCGTTTGAAACGAACGTTAAAAATTTCATGCTTCTTTTCCTACGATGTCCATTCATGTTTAAAAATATAAATTGCGCCCCTTATTTTTTTTCTTGTAAATTTGCTCCGCGAGTGTATTTTTAAAATTGCCTGGTGAGGGTGAAGTTGTGTAGAAAACCCCCCAAGAAAGCAGACGAAACCCCAAGAAGGCTGTAGCGAGATTCTCTGCTGCTGGATTCTGTCGTCAAACTACCCAGCCCGGTAGGTGATTGTTGAATTATTTTTATTGTTGTAAATTTGTTTTCTTAGTCAATATACTCAAACATTATCCCTAACATCAATCTTTTATTTTGGGTATAGTTTGCTTTCTGAATTTACTTTAAACAGCTTCTGAGTCTAAATAGCCACATGTCTCCAGGAAAAATGAACTTTTTAAATAAATAAATGAGGCTTAGCTTTAGGGCCCGGTGTCCCTTAAAACTCCGGCGGTGGCAGCGTAAATAAGTAGAATGGGATAGTTAAAAAAATTTTAACGACATCTAAAAACCCTCATTTATTTAAAGTAAGATCGACTCTACACAGTAAGAAGGGTTCATTAACAGACCCGTTCTACAAAATGATAAGAGCGGCGGGATAATTCCATTTCAATCCTTTTCTCAAAATTCTAAATTTTTATCAAATTACATAAAATTAATAATTTATATAAAAAAGAATTAAGGCCCGCTTATATCGGGGATTCAGTAGAAGCTGTTTCAACAAATCGTAAAATCCCAAAAAGAGCTATGATTTGGGGATACATGTTCAACAAAGATTTAGGCAAAGTGGAGTTTATTGATGGTATCATAAACACAGAAAAGTATCAAGATATTTTACAAAGAAACCTCTTGCAAATTGCATGGTTGCAGTTCGTAGAAAAAAATTTCATTCATTAACAGAATGAGACTTCGTGTTACGCGGCCAAATCTACAAAAAAAAATTGTTTGGAGATCATGATTTAGTGTCCAGCTTGGTCCTCAAATAGTTTCGACCTAAATGTCATCGAAGCCCTGAAACAAGGCCTTGCGAAAAAGTCCACAACGAACAATTCACGCACTAAAGGCTAAAATACAGAAAGTATGGAATCCTTTCGCCCCAAGATATTATGAATCCTTAAGCTGCTTTTCCTGTTTTGGAGATTTGGAAAATTAGCAATTAAAGAGGGGATAAGAAACATGAATGTTTGATGTAAATTGTTGTTTAATTAACCTTGAAAACAACAACACAAACAGAAACAGCTAATTAAGAAAATGAGGAACGCGCAAACGTCTTCAAGTTGCCCACAAAAAGTTGAAAACAGTTGAACATAATTTTTGGAGATTTTACTATGCCTCCCACGCCGGTAGGGGAAATGATCAATCACGTGATCGACGAAAACCAATGACAGTAATCCCTAAATATTCAATTCTCCAAATTACCTCACTTCTCCGAATCAGGAAAAGCAGCTTTAGTGGACAACATGCCAGAAAGAATTCAATCTGCAATAAAAGCCAAAAGTAATCTTCACTCTATTAATTTATTAAATGTTAAATTCGTCCTAATATTAAATTGTCGACACAATTTATAGTTTTTCGTTAAAAAAACTGATTTCTAATTTTATTGTTAGAATAAAATTTGTTTTGAATAAGTTTTTTGTTACTGTTAATCAATTTTTTGTTTAATTTTTTTACATAAAAAGTTAGAGAACAATTTTTATAAGATCATTTTTCGTTCGCATATTATTTGCTAGGTTTCATATTCGTGAAAAGAAATATGGGATATTATTAAAAAAAAAATTATAACATATAAATTTGACAATTGCAGAGGCTCAAACAAATAAACGTATACCTTTATACAATACCGATATTTATTCATGGACGACAAAAATACGTTTATAGTAAATTTTTAAAGAGAAGTAGAAAATCAGACCGTTTTCAAAAAAAAAAAATTAATTTAACCTTACTTAGTTAAATAAATATAAATATTTCATTAGGTACTATTTAGAGCATCAATGTGTCACAGAAATATTGTTGCTACCTTTCAGAAATAGTAAAGGGGATGTAATTAAGCAACTTTTACTAATAAACTTGTGGCCGGAAATGTTTCAACGTCAAGTTAAAACGTAACAAAAAAATGAGAACTAGTAATAATCTCGATGTAAGAAGTACCTTTTCTATTTATTTGTAATAGATACACAATTTTAATTTTTTTTTAGATACATAAAATTATAACACGTACGATTATTGAACGAAGATTACTTCGATTCAGGGCGATCATGAATGACATCAAAAGCAAAAATAATTCGAAGTACTATTCCTCTTGTGTCTTGACAAGTGATACATAGACAATCGATTTAAATTATGACTCCGAATCAAAAATGAATTGCAATCATACCTCGCGATCGTGCAGGTGAATGGAAAGAACTCCTTTCGGTGAGATTATTACAAATTAACTATTTCCAGGGCTAAACAGAACATCCTTTTTTTGTTTAATGATGGCTTTGATTGATTAAATGTTTTTTTAAATTGAAAGTGATCTAATTCACAATATTAAAATTTAAAAGTTACTTCATGAACTTTTCAATTGATATTTTACAGAATACCTTGCTTGTGTGAAAACAATTTGCTTTAGTAACAGCAAATACTCTTAGTGAAAGAAAAGAAGTCTCGTTCTATAAATAAGAAGAAAGTGCGTTTAGTGATTCAACGACCCTTTCTGCAGATATACATAAGAGTGATGATCATGTTGATGATTCTGCTCGAATAGAAATGCAATTTTTTACTTTAATTTTTTTTTGTTTCCTACGGATCGTCACGAAGTCTTAAACATATTGAATCGCTTGTCTTCCAAGAAAACATTGGGCCGGGATGGCATCCCCTGCTCTATAATCGCAGATGTTGGAAATCTTATATCTGACAAACTTGCTGAGGCCATAAATAACTGTTTTTTAACAGGAATCTTCCCGAATTGCCTAAAGTATGCTATAGTCATTCCCATATATAAGAACAAAGGCCTAAGAACAGATATCAACAACTACCGCCCAATCTCACTACTGCCAGCCTTCTCCAAAGTTTTTGAAAGAATCATATATAATAGATTATACTCGTATCTGACGAAATATAAAATTTTGTCCAAATGTCAACATGGATTCACTAAAGGCCGTTCAACTCGCTATTTTTTAATCTTTGCATTTCATTACAACTTGCTTAGACAATGGCGAATCTCCTGTAGGAATTTACTTTGACCTTTCTAAGGCTTTCGATACTTTGGATCATTCCGTTCTGCTCTCTAAGTTATATAATATTGGAGTTCGAGGGGTGGCTTTGAATCTGTTCCGTTCTTACCTCTCAAAAAGATCTCAACAAGTCAGCATTAGACATATGGAAAAAGGCGTTATTAAAGAGGTGTTATCTGAACCTAAAGAAATCAACATGGGTGTCCCCCAGGGTTCTATCCTGGGTCCCCTGTTGTTTAAAGTTTTTGCTAATAATTTACAAAATCAGTTCCCTTCTATCTCTCTATGTCAATATGCTGATAATACTTCGTGTGTTGTAACTGCCAACAATCAGATTTCCTCCTCGAATTTTGCTTCATCCACAATATTAACAATGTCTAATTGGTGTGAGCTTGAGCGTCTCAAACTAAACTCCAACAAAACTGTAGCGATAGAGTTCAAAAAAGGACCAATTCTGTCAAATGTATATATTAAATTTAATGGGAAATCAGTTCCTGTTGTTGACAACGTTCAATTTCTGGATTTGTACATTGATGCCTCCTTAAAGTTTGATAAGCATATACAGTTTGTCAGCTCTAAACTTACCAAATTTTGTTACATTGTAAGAAACCTCACGAATTGCGTTACAGTTGAAGTTTTGAAAACATATTACATGGCTTCTGTTCAATCTGTATTATCATATGATTTAATATTTTGGGGCGGATCCAACAAATATTTGTTTTACAGAAATACCTCATTAGGGCTGAAAAGTCTACTGATAGTTGTAAACCTTTATTTAAATTTTTAAAAATTTTACCTTTACCATGTTTGTATATATACAACTTAGCTATCTTTGCCAGATCGAATATAAACCTTTTTCCTAAGAATAAAGATAAATACGGGGCATGTTTATCTATAAAAACAATGCATTGTAACAATTTATCGATTCCTAAACATAACACAACCTTGTTTGAGCAAAATGTTTATTATAGGGCCCTAAAAGTCTACAATAATCTATCTGTTAATTTGAAAACTACCAAATCCATATCCTAATTTAAATCAGAATTAAGACAATTCCTGCTGGAACACTGCTTTTACGAATTTAAAGAGTTCTTATGATCCTCTTTTCTATGACGATACCAATATCTCCTCTGAGATCTAAGGTCGAAATACATAATAATAATAATAATAATAATAATAATAATTCTCTGACTTTTGACATTTCAGGAGACATGTATATCTAACTCTCCTTAAGAAACAGAGATTCCCAAATACAGAATTTGCTGTTACTTGCGAAGGTACACTCTAGAGGTAACTGTCAAGGTGTTACAATCGCCAATTCATAATTTAATAAAAATTGATAGACCTCAAACCATTTTACTTAAAAGTTATAGTTGTAAACTTAATATAATCCATATCTACCCTAATATCCTAAAATTCTAAAAAAAAAAATCATGCATATTTTTTGTTTCTTGTCTCTGATGTTGAAAGGATGGAACCTTTAAAGGATTTTCAAACTGAACATAAGCCCACCACCTTCCGTGTAATTTGCGTGAGATTTCGCATGTTGCGATTTATTCTCACATTCGTCTTTCGCCCGCTGAAGCGCAAGAGTAATTTACTTTCCTAATTACAAAATTAATTATATCAAGTGTAGCTAGCTAGTATTTAATTTACATAAAGAACACACCTACGTTCTTTGTTTAACATACTCGGCCGAAATAATGGGAAGTTCGGGGGGGAAACAGATAAGTACGTGGGGCGCGGGGGGGGGCGCAGCGCCAGGCAGGGAGCGCCACTCAATCTGAACCTGTCCGACACAGCCGTGTAAAAACACCTCGCTATTATGTCGACTAGTAGATGGATTTGCGGCTCTTGTCTGATTGTTCCCGCTTTGTTTACCAATCAGACCGTTGTTGAGTGAGACTGTGAACGAGAACGAAGCCACATGTGCTATAATCTCTTCATTATCGCTGTACATTATGAATAATACCTCAAACTATCATTTAATACACATGTTTGAAATACCTGAAGAGATTTTACATTGGAGAGAGAAATTGAAAATAATATCCATTCATTCTATTAACTTTTATGAATCGTCAGATAAAGATCTAAAGATCACGCACAAGAGTGCTTATCACTGTCTGTTTGCTGGAGGGTGTTATCATTTTTTTCATAATAGAAAAAAAATTAGGTATGAATGGGCCTAAAATGAAATGCCCTTCTTCCAAATAGTTTAGTGGGTTTACTAAGTTAAGTGTATTCGATTACACACTGTACATGAACTGAGGAAAACTGAAATCATAGCGAAGAAAACTATAATAAACAAGCATTTGTAGACAGATGACAGCATGTAAATAACTTTTTCTTTTCCCACATACAAATATATTTGGGATAAATTGTTATCCTCCTGATTGGTGTTACGTTATGGATAACGTTTTGACTGAAACGTTGTAATGCTTAACAAATTTTAAATAAACGCATTCCTCTCTTTGGTGATATAAACTACTACCTGAAAAGTTCTTGGATAACATTAATTGCTTGAAAGATAGAAATAACTATCGCAAGGATTGAAATGCTACTTTTCAAGACAACTTTTACATCTAAACGTCCCAACTCCGTTTATTTTAACACCAGAAACGAATGGACGCGAGGAACACCAGAAACGAATGGACGTGAGGAACACTGAAAAAGAAATCTCGATACCGATTCCTTGTAAACGATAATGTTCGTGTGGTAAGGATTCGATTTCCATCCAAAAAGTATTTGAACATCTGATGAAGAAAAGAAAACTTTGGTTCAACCTTCCGATACTGCATGTTTTGTGTTCAAGAATCATTGCGGAATGGTCCTGAAGCTTTCTTGTTTCTGATATCTTAGCTTTCAGAATCAAAAATAATACACCCAAATAATACAGATATTAATCTCAGTTGTATTGAAATAAGTATACCGTTATAAGCATTATTAAGATCGATTTGTTTTGTTAATTATACGCACCATTGTGGGATTGTATTGTTGTATAAGAGCACGCCATTTACAAAACGCGAGAGACACGGCCCAAAATTTTCGTAATTAATCTTAATTTCGGGGCCTTGTGCAGATTTACTCGCATAACAAGTGCGAGTCGTATACAAACCACACGATATGCCAGTCAAGTAGGCCAAGCATTGTGAACCATTCATCTAATTAGCGATTGCTGCTGACTTCGAAGCATTCACATGCAAGACTTATCGCTCTTACACTCATTAGGGCAGGATTAATCCATCAAGGAGGCGCTGGATCAGAGCTGGAACGCCTTAGAATGTGAGTGTTTACACGAATCGATGAGATGTTAACATTTCCATTGAACCGTCCCTGTTATTTATTGTCTGTTTCGAACAACAATATATTCGAAACCGGGATTATCCGATTTATAATTCGGGTCAGAGTGCTTAACGTTTTAATTCAGTGTCGGCGTGAATTACAAATAAGACACCAAGTTCTGTTAAGAAATAACTTTCTCTCTCAACTTATTTCAGGCACACAGTTAATTCTATTTGAAATTTAATCAATTAATGAAGACGAGGCGGTTTCGGTACAAAAGTTTTCTGAAATTGAAAGTGATGTTGACGAGTGCCTCACTACTTAAAACTTTATAGAAATCATCAACACTTTATTCTATTCATAAAATAATTTTAATCGTGGACCCTAAGTTTATACGAAATACAAAAAAACGATTTATAGGAAAGAATTATTTGTAATTTTAGGAATGATTTGACCAGACAAAAAATATAGCTTGAAGATAAACACACCAGAAAGTTTAGAAATCAATTGTAATCATATACTGGGTGTTTCTTAACTTCATACAAAAAAAGAAACCAGTGAAAGTTTACATTAAAAGTGATAGAATGAAGCAGTTTTTGTATAACAATTGATTAATAAATATTAGAGATAATAAATATTTTTGGCGAACGATGAAACAGTTTGATAGTCCCTGGTTTATTTTTCTGACGTGATTACGTCCTCGGAGAAATTTGTTGATGTCAGCATCGGCTGTTAAGTGGGTCAGGCGTCAGCTGTACAGGGTGTCTCATTTTCGTTGGTACTATAGGGTATTTCGAAAAATATGATAGGTATCGAAAATTTGATCTAGCACTCATGAGCTCTTTTTTGGAGAAAATATTAATAGGAAAAACAAATCATGGCTATCTAGATTAGTTTCGGAGCTACAGTGTGATTTTCAAATTTCGACCTTTTTAAAAATTGCCTGTAGTTTGTTTAACATAAAAGTTATCGAAAAAGCGAAATGACATTCTTCAGGCACTTTTTTCTGCAAAATCCATTGGCGTAGTCAGATTTTTATTATGCATTCTTGGTATTAAGACATAGTATAAAGTTGTATTTTTTTAAATGGGACAAATGAGTTGCCATTTTGTAGTATCAATCCTTTCGTTATTTGTTAATTTGAAAGTATCGTGTGTTTTTCAAGTTAAAAATGGAGAAGTTTGAACGTTTTGAAAAATATAACATGTTGGAATGTTATATTGAGTCTAATAAACTTATCCAAACAGCATCTGATTTATACTACGAACGATATCCTGATAGCCAGCAGCCTTACCGGACAATTTTCAAGAGGCTTGAACAAAATTTAATTAATTTTGGTTCTTTTAAAAAGCAAAGGTCAAAAAGCTATAACAAGGAAAATAAAGAAACAGAGAGCATTAATGTTATAGCGTGTGTTGCTGCGGACCCGACGAATTCAAGTAGAATCATCGAAAGACAAGTTGGAGTCTCCCGTGCAACTTCCTGTCGCATCTTAAAGGAAAATAAGTTTCGGTGTTACAAATCACGGAAGACTCAACTTCTAGTTCCAGGCGATGCTGAATGAAGGCTACAATTTTGTGACTGGTACCTTGAAAGATTGCGTGCAGATGAAAATTTTTCCAGTAAAATAATATGCACTGATGAGTCGCGAATTACGAGTGATGGCATATTTAATAGGCGCAATAATCATCAACGGGCCCAAGAAAATTCGCACCAGCAGATAAATAGAGTGTACCAAGGCCGATTTGGCTTTAATGTTTGGGTGGCCTTAATAGGAAAAAGGGTTCTTGCTTATGAAATTTTTGATCACAATTTAAATTCTCGCAGTTACTTAAATATTTTGGAAACCCATATTATTCCTTTTATGGACAATCTTCCGTTAAGGGAAAATCGAGCACTCTACTTCCAACATGATGGAGCGCCGGCTCACAGTGCGGCCATAATTGTGGAATGTTTAAATGCCAATTTTAGAAAGAGGATTGGAAATAATGGACCTATCAGGTGGCCAGCTAGGTCACCTGATATGACTCCATTGGCCTTTTTTTATTGGGGGCTATTAAAAGATAAGCGTTACTTAAATCGAATAAATAATGTAGACGAATTGCGAGAGAATTTCGAAGCAGCTATGCAAAGTATAACAAATGTCCATATACGCAATGCAGTCACTCGCGATGTGCCAAGATGGTGTCGACTTTGTGTTAATAATAATGGTCAGCAATTCGAACACTTATTGCAGTAGTTTTTGTGGAATCATAATTGCTTATTTTAGTTCATAATTTGTTAAAATAAAATATAAATTTTCAAAATTACTCCTTTATTCTATTTGTGTTAAATATAATGCTATATTATCATATATTCTTAAAGGGAATTAAAAGAGCAACAAAATAGTGCAAAGAAATACAGGGCGTCCCATTTAAAAAAATACAACTTTATACTATATCTTAATAACAAGAATACATAATAAAAATCTGACTACGCCAATGGATTCTGCGGAAAAAAGTGCCTGAAGAATGTCATTTCGCTTTTTTGATAACTTTTATATTAAACAAATTACAGGCAATTTTTAAAAAGGTCGAAATTTGAAAATTACCCTGTAGCTCCGAAACTAATCTAGATAGCCATGATTTGTTTTTCCTATTAATATTTTCTCCAAAAAAGAGCTCATGAGTGCTAGGTCAGATTTTCCGAAATAGCGTTGCGTTGGCTGCAAGACGTTTGTATGCACAGCATTACGACGAATCAGTGTTTACAAGGGATGTAGTTTTCAACAACACTTTTCGGTCAATCTGTGTGCAGATATGTTAAACGGCACTTTAATCGGTCTATTTGTTTTCCCTAATCGCTTGGACGAAATGGTGTACTTACGTTTCTTGCAAACTAATTTGCCGGAACCCCTAGAGGATGTAAATTTAAATATTAGAAAATATTAGACCTTAATCCATTAGATTTTTATCTGTGGGGACATTTAAAAAATCTAGTGTACGCCGAAGAAGTAACTGTAACAGACAAACTCAACGCACGCAGTGGAAAATATCCGAAAACAGAACCAATTCCGTAACGCAAGTGAATGTATGTTTATGTCTCGCGCAGGGGCAGGGGAACACTTAATGTGAGTGAAGGTCACCGTCCGTTGCGTCCAGGGGTTCTAAACATTTCTCAAGGAATTGTCGGATGTCGGTATGAATTTTGTAATTTTTTTGCCTTTTAAATTTGATGCATTCGTGAGAATATCTCGTACCACATACGCCATTAATTTTTTTGCATCAAGTTGAAGAACACCCTGTATAATCTGATAATGCATAAAATTTAGCAAGGTCTAAATTTCTTGGAAATAAACAAAATAGAACAGCGCGAATCAGCCTGCATATTACTTTCTTGATATTCAGCACGGGAAATAAAAACAACAAACATAACAAAATTTATTAAAACATAAAATTTAAAATAGTAAAAACGAATAAACATAAAACAATAATTACTAAAACCAAACAAAATATTTACATAGAATTTTAAATCATCATAATTGTTTTAATTACGTGGTTGATACCAACGAACTGTAATATAGTAAACCTTAGCACGGTGAATAGGTACGTTCGGGAACAGCGCCCCCTACTGTGATTTAAGTTATTGGCATTTGCTACAACAGTTGAGGTCAAAGCGACCAGTTAATTGATGATAATTACTTATGTTTGACATTATTTGCTGATAAGTACATATTTAATTCACAGATTGAATTGTAAATGAATCGTTTGTTGAGTAATTTCTACAAACATA
Source organism: Serrognathus titanus (assembly GCA_039766575.1). Classification (NCBI taxonomy): domain Eukaryota; kingdom Metazoa; phylum Arthropoda; class Insecta; order Coleoptera; family Lucanidae; genus Serrognathus; species Serrognathus titanus. The sequence goes on from CM077912.1 coordinate 9,046,176, forward strand.
AAATGGCCGCTACTTGTTCGTCTGTAAATTAGAGGAAAAAGACAAGTAAGGATTATACTGGTTCAGGCGTAAAACAAAAATTAACAAAAACAATTTTTGAAGTGCAATAAAATAATTTAATTTTTGTTTATCGTATAATAAACTACAATTTTATAAATAAATAGAGTAATAATTAAATAAACATTCAGCGTATTGTAAATAAATTTAATAAAATTCGTTTGTTTATAATTAAAATGTACTTTTGCACGGCGAGGTGACCTCAATTGTCATGGCGCCCATTTGTCACAGTTTTGAAGCAACTTGCAGTCGTTCTACGGTTTACTATTATAGTTCGTTGGTTGATGTTATCAAATACAAGGAATTTTCAGTACATAATTGGCAACACTGACTTAAGTGTCAACGTGTCAGTATGTACGATCAGAATCAAAAATAATGTCCTCCCCTAAATATGTTAAATAGTAAACAAACAAAATAAAATATGAAATAAGATTAATTTTACCATACTGTGACGGACTTGGTAAATTACGTAGCATACCACTTCTTCATTTTGCTTTAAAAATTATAATATTATCTAATAATATTATTATAAACAATGGCACTAGAAACAACATAATATCTGTTAATATAACCAAATAATTTTAAAAGAAACACCTATAAATTAGTACATTTTCGAATTTCGCACTGAATTTGTACGTGACTTTATGTACGACACGTATGTAGGTCTTAAACTAAACCGTTTTCGAGTTATTCAACTTAAAAAAGTTATCTCTATTGCAGTACATTTTTATTACTGGCGATGGATAAAACAGAATAAAATAATAGAATTGATAAATGAATAGTAAGTTAATGAAATGGTATTAAAAATTTGATTTTTGAAGAGTGACAAAAGTTTTATATAATTTAAGTTTACTAGAAGAATTTCAAACAATAAGTGGTGACCTGCTTAAGAAAATAAATGAACAAACATTTTAATTAGACTAAATGATCTCAATCATCATCACAGAGAATGATAATCAATATTTTATTTTATTATGTTCCAAATTAAAATTTCCATTACGTACATTTGCCTGTCTATTAATTAAAACATAATTTTAAATGTGTTGTTTTTTCTTTTTTGTTTTTAATTTGGAGCGGCTGGTTTTTCTTAACAACTTAAAAAAAAATAATTAAATGCCAACGTCAATATAAAAGAAACATACTAACATTTTGTAGTGAACGGGGGTCCTCCACCCTTTCGCAAACAACGCACCAACGACCAAGGGTCAATCTTCCCCTACAATAATTCCCCACTCCAAAATTAGGGGAGTGACCAAATTAAATACGGCTACCTCATTGGCGATCACTGCCCATCGGTCACTCGGTTTATCTCGCAAAAGTGCACAGGCAAAAAGAAAGAGGTGATTAAACATCCTTGCCAGGACACGGAACGTGATAATTCGTTGGGAGTAACAATCTTCGCAAAATTAGCGGAACGCCACAGCTACGCTTTCGCTTCGAAATTAAAACTGAGCTTCTCTTACTGATATTTTCTTATAAGCTTTTTCCACCACACCTCGGACTATTAGCATAACCCTCTCCCTACATTCTCTGCCATTCCGCATTAGCATTCTTATTAAGGGCTAATCTTCTTTATTTCGCGCGCGGCACCGTCTCTCCAAGAATTTTCTCTTTCTATTATTTATAATCTGAAACATGTAATTATTAATTAATTAATTAATTAGGCTGAAAGAAATTAATAAACTTACAAGTTAAAATTTAAAAAATATATGCTTTACATTCCACTAATCAGTACGAGTTATAATTTTAGTACCAATATTTGTATTATTTCATAGATTTCTTAGCTATTTTTTTATTAATTTATTTAAAATTAAAAAATACTGACGAAAGCAGTAAAAAAAGCAGAAAGTCCCAAAAATAATGCATAAAACGAGAACCAATAGTTGACATTTTTAAAAGTGTGCAATAAAGGTTTATGGTGTTTCGCAGGGAATCAAAAACGTTCGGTTGTAAAACTTGACCGTGAACAAAAACACACAGTTACACAGCTGATGATGAATGCGTCATACAAGTATATTAACTGCCATGAGATTAATTAAAAACAATTAGGTTTTCAAAGGTATACAAAAGTAAAATACATCGAAGAAGCAATAATTGACAACAGGTAATTCCATAGTTTTAAAAAATAACACACCGAACGCAGGTATTGTATTTTGTTAAAGTTTGTACAACTTTTGTTAATAATTCGTCTTTTATAACAATGGAATTGTGTCTCATTGAGCGGTGCACATAACGAAATTTTAGTAATATTTAACAAATCAAACAGATTACGAATGTGATTACTGATCATAATGTTTTATATTGTAGTTGTCACCACCGTTTCTTTGTTATTAACACTGTCTATTATTATTCGAATATCAACGATAAACCATAAAGTAAACCGACTGATTCAATTCCAAGAGAAGAGTCACGGGTAATACTGAACCATAAAAGATGCAGGAATGTTTATGGCGAACACATTGCTTCTGGAAATAAGCCTTATTTACAATACAATTTAAATTAAAGTTAAAGAAAAATACTGAATTGTTTACGTGTTGTAGTGATTTATTTGTTTACATGTCAAAGCAGGGGTTCAAAGTGCAGCTGGTGTTATCCCTGTTTTATATAATTTGGAGTTCGTACTTCAGCTGATCACGTCGACTCTGTTCAAGTTCACGTCGAACTCCGCACCATAACAATCATAATATTATAAAACACCTTTATGACTGGATTTATTTCGTTCGTCTGCTATTCTTTCTCAACCAGGGACGTATTGTCGTTTTGGGGACAATTTTTCATTAATTGTTTCCGGAAAACTAAAATATAAGAAATTGTTGTGACATTCTTCCTCGGTTCCGTGAAGACTATCCTTTCGTCATGTTTTCTTTGACGGTCTATTCTAGAATCACCCTGTACAGTGTTTCCCGGAAGTAACGGATAAATTCTATGAAATGTTTGAGAAAAATGCCCAGGCACGTCGATTTTTTATTTCTAAATCATCACAGCAAGACGTAATTTTCAACCCTCCATTCCTCAATCCCTAAGCGCTAGCAACTCCAACTTTAACAATTCAAACAGAAAAGTACTCCTTATGATATGTCATTTAATAACATTTTACAATAAATAAAACTTTTTCAACATCGGTTGACAAATAACTGAGATATTCAACAAAAATGTACTGAATTGAAAGTGCCCATATTCGACTAGGCTAGCAATAACTGGTAAAAGCAATTGCAAGTTGCTTGTAGTTAAATGTGAAATAGAATTTATTGATATCACATAGTGGAGCGTGGATTACTTGTTTAACGTTTAAGTAGCAAAAATGAGACTTACTGAAACCGAAAGAACCGAAAAAGAAGTTCGTATTTTGTTCAATGAAAGTAATCCAAACCATCCGTCCAGCGGCTTTAGATGAAGACTGGCAATTGGATGCCATGTTAATGACCCACGTTCAACCATCGCCAGAGTCGCTTCACATCTTAACACGTCAGAAATTGCAGTTTACTTCTTGAAAAGGAAAAATTTCTTCCCTACAAAATGCACTTGATGCAAGAGCTGCCCGATGATCGATGAGCGCAATATAGCGATACAATGATTGAACTCTCTAATGCAAATCCTGTACTTATTCGTAAGAAATGGTCTCTATTCTAATGAGGCTACATTTTGCTTAAATTATACCGTCAATAAGCAAAATTGCTGTTTAAAATCAGCATTGGATGATGTAGGCGAATACACAATATCCCCAAAAGTTTAACGTGTAGACTGGTATAATAATTAATCGAATTATTGAACCGTACCCTTTTGTTAGAACGTTGGATGGTAAACAGTTTCTGAACTTCTTTCAATTTGAGTTAATTTGGGCTTTAGTGGTACTGTTTCCTAATGTAGGAAATCCTCATTCACCCGATCCCAGAATTTAGTTTCAGTAAGATGGTACGCCTCCTCATTAAGCACGTCCAGTTCGGGACTATCTCCACCAAATATTTCCTCATCGATGGATTGGTAGACGGGCCAGCAAGATCTCCGAATTTAACCTCTTCGAATTATTTCCTCAGAGGTTATTTAAATGCTAAAATTTATTTTAAACATTGAGGAGTTAAAGTGGAGAATTCGATAAGAAATTCGCCCCTAAAATGAGATATCACAAGGCTTAACTTCTAAACGTAGAAATCGTAAATACTTTAGGGAAAATGAGAACTGAGATCACGAGAAGAAAACATTTCGAGAAACCTCTAGAACATTAGAAAGTCATTCATCGAGTAAACGCCGGATAACCAATCAAAAAGTTTTAGCAGTGAGAGCACTAAAGACGATTCGCAATCAGATCTATTATTTTCTGCAAAATAGGGCTGAAACTGCCTTAAACAAAATTCAAAAGTAACGTACGTAACAAAAATTGTTGGAAAACTTTTCGTATTACTTTTTTTCCTACTACAAAGTAAAGCAATCAACTTACCAATGGATTAGGAGAATTTGTCAAGTTTCCTCTACAGTTTGACAATACATTTGTGTTCACAAAGTTGTACAAAATGTCTTACAAACTAGAATTCCAGAAAGGTATTTACAACTTGGTTGGCCAAATGCTTCAACGTGATATCGTCGCCATTTATAGAAACCAAAGACAACAATTTATAGAATCATTAGGGAATGTAAGGAAGGTTTGCTGTGCTTGGATCTTCCCAAGACGGGTCGCCATCAAATTTTTAAACATCCAAGGCTTCAGAACTTGATTGAATCTACAAAAAATGAAGGAGTTTCAACGAGAAAATTAGGCCGAAGATTTGACGTACCTCATATGACAATCAAGAGGGAAATTAACAGAAATAATTTGAAATTTAGAAAGCTACAAAAGTGTCCAAAATACACGGCTGGTCATTTAGAGAGGATTCCAAGGCGCTGCAGACATTTAAGACGAGTACATTTCAGAGACAATGCCACGATAATTTTGGACGATGAAAAACATTTTACATTATCTAACCCGAAATAAAAGGGAACGAAGGCTTTTATACAGACAACATCGAGGACGTTCCTAATGATGTAAGATATTATAAAAAGGCGAAATTCAAGGAGAAGATACTAGTGTGGTGCACCATTTCGGAAGCTGGTATTTCAAGACCTTATGTTGGGCGAATTAGGGGTGAAGCTACAAATGCAGACATTTGTATTAGAAGATGCTTCCCTGAATTGGTAAATTTTATTCAAAGACATCATGTTCTTGATAATATTATGTTCTGGCCGAATCTGGAATCGTGTCATTAAGCAAGAATAAACCAAGATTGATTGAGGCAACAAAATATTCCATGTGTACCTAGAGAGGATAATCCTCTGAACGTTCCCCAGGCCCGTCCTATAAAAGAGTTTTGAGCTTTACTCGGTAAAAAAGTTTACAACGGTGGGTGGGAAGCCCAAATGAAGAAGATCTGTGACGAAGAATGTATCAAAAGATTCGAGAGTTTAATCCACTTACTGTCCAAAGGCTAATGTTAGGCATTCGCGTTAAATTGCGAACCATAGCAATCCATGGCCCTTTAACTGCAATGTAATACATAATTTTAATTAAATCTTTACTGAATAATTTTCTTAAGTAAAAAATTAAATGAAACAATTACAGTTTGTCTTACTGGATTTGAAAAAATATCCCAGAGCTTTTGTTACACACGTTAAAGAACATTTTAATGAAAATGTTCCAGCTTATTGAAAAACGTTTTCAAGAATTTCCTTCAAACGAATTCTTCATTTCTAGAAAGACTAATCAAAACCCGGTGCAAAAAAAAAACTTAAATCAAGTAAACACTAAAAGAAAAACTAATAACTTGAAGCAGCAGTTATTTTTATACAAGATATGAACCACCTTGTGCATCCGCTCGAAAGGATTTGATATGTAAAACATTCACGCATCACCTAGCACGCTAGATTTTATCAAATAAATAAGATTCAATATGCTTGAAGCGCGTGACGCTCGAGTTACTTCCGAATCTGTAGGCCCATTAGAAGTGAGTGGTTTTAAGTAGAAGTAATCGAACGTATTCTAGAATGGAAATTAACAAAATGAGAAATAAGTAGGTATAATTCTGTCCACATTTACACTCATATAATTATTATTTCTTGAATACAAATTTGAAAGAAATTAAAATTAGGTTCATTTAATACAGACGAATAATTTCATTTGATTTATTCTTTTCACATTTCTCTTTATTTTGTAATTAATTGTAATAAGAGAAACGAACTTGATTGTTTTTTGTTGGACCCTCGGAGGGTAGTTATGCACCTTACAACTTATTACAGGGATCACCATGACAATGAAATGCAGTGACCCGTCCAACGAGATCAGGACGGTCCATCCCAACAACATCCAGCAACTCGTTTAACTCTCAATTATATACGAATACTTTCGACCTCCGACCTTTTTTGTCACAGGTTTCTCGTGTGGTTATTTATGTGCGCCGGAATTACATGTCAACCTTTAACCTCCGCAGCATCCCTCGTGAAATTTAAGGGACGGATAAATGACTAATTTGAATTCTACGGTTTGCTTTTTTTTTACTGCTCATAAAAACGAAGAACGCATAGCGTAAACGCGAGTTTTCATGCATAACTTGCAAAATGTATCTGTTTCGTATAACGAGATCATTGTTTGCGGACGGATGGACACAGGTAGTCCGAGCTTGGAGTACGTTTGATCAAAGCGAAACTGCTGAAGCGTCAAAAACGTTATCAAGTTCCTCCAGAATGTTGTTATATGTAAGTTTCCGCTTGTATTCTCCAAGAAGAGTAATAAAAATGCGAATTTCAGGCAGGGAAACTCAAGCCAGTCGCCTTTTAATTAGTGAACTCCTCTATAACTGGAAGATAATTAATTAAAATGTTATCATCAATTAAAAGAATTGATATTTCATTAAATAAATATTATATATTATTATTTTATGTAATGAATTTCACTGTGCATCTTGAGACATTTAAATTGGTATTGATGGTAGGGAATGTCTTTTGAATATTATTCAAGTGGCAATTAGTCTAGCAGAGTTTCGCATTCTTTTGAAAAATTTTATCGAGCTGTTTGTGGCGCCTCAATAAATGACAGCAATAGTGTAATAAAAACCTACTATATGACAATGTCTCGGGCTTACCGGGCGAATTCGTTACCTGGGTGACGTCACAAAGGATGTGTTGCCGGGATACGAAACCCTCATCCTTTTCATCTGCATATCAAACCAATCGCACAGCGAAGTCGCCCGCGATTCGCAATTAGTTTTTAATCTGTCCACGGTCAGGATACGTTCGACTGGATGGAGCTTAAATGCCGCCCGAAAGATACAATATTAAAATATAGAAAATATACACATTCTTGCTAGTTATTAAATTATTGACATTTTTCAAACTGTATGTAAATTTTGTTATATGAAATATTTTAATAAAAAAATAAATTTCGACGATCGCTTGAATTAAAACAATATTTGATAGAAAGAAAAAAACACGTTCTCAAACATGTGAACATTTTGTAAACTTAATTCTCAAACAAGAAATAGCTTATATAATACATAATGGCCTTTAGTACGAGTAAACAACAAAATTTTAATGAAAGAGAAAAATATTTCTTTTATACTGTAGTCATTATTGCTTGCAACTTCGTCAAAGCTTAAACGATTTAAGTGATTTGCAAAATATTTTTTAAACAGACGAAAATGAAATTCATTTAAAATGAAACCTATGCTTTACAGTGCGCTTTAAATCATTATGTAAATAATTGATATGTATCAAACAAATTTGTATTATATAATTATTTTTGCATAGCACCTGAATTATTGACGTTTCGCTGTACAAAGAAACTGTCTACAAAAAATATAGCAATATACAACAAGATACTACGTTAATCGTTTAGTTACGAAAACTGCTGATATATAAAAACATTACCTGCTAGTAGGGTTTTCGATTCGCTGCTCTAGAACACTCTCAGCGTATCTCCATCTTCTATTATTACATGAGGTTAAAGAAGAATGAAAGTACTCTAAAACTGCTCTAGAGCAGGGAATAGAGAAAGCTATAAAATATATAGAAATAAAAAAATTCCAGACACTTTCGGTAATGATTATATTTTCAACAAAAAATCAAAATTACTTTTTAATAATATAGTTGATACTTCTCGTGATTATTATTTTATCTACACCTTGATTTATGGCTATTGGCACTGTTCCTGCTGCTGCTGCTTCAAAAAAAATATATCGAAACGTCGATAGAAGAAGAATATAATAGTGCTGTTTTACTGAAAGGCATAATGATAGACAACAATCGCGGAAGCTTTCAAATTAATTATTCCTATTGCTAATCATCTACAATTCGAGCTTGAGAAATGTTCTTGCTTGTAAGATAACATAAAAAGATAAAAAGCATTAGAAATCGACATTTTCGCTCGATTTTCTATTGGTGAAAGTTAAATGCTATGTCGAGGTCGCTTAATTAATAATTAATTTAGTAATTATTTTATTCTGTCAAAATTACACGAAGTCGTTACAATTCATACAACTACAACCTACAATATAATCATATACAAAATATCACACAGTAATTACCATATTAAGGTCGGATTTTATAAATAATCAATTTTACATACTATTGTATGCTTGGCAACGGGATAGATTATCAAAGCGCAGAAAAGAGACGCTCAAGGACTCATGCCAAGAATAAAAAGCTTCGACTAATTGGAACTTCTTTATTGTTGTTTTTAATTCTGACATTGGAAGGTTCCTCACAATATTTCGTAACTGACGATAAAGTTTGGACCATTTTTTGGCTCTTGCTGAATCCAGTAAATCCAGTACAAAATAGCTGATGTGAGAATGGCAAAAGAAAAAATAAACTGTTTTTAAGACCTGCTAAGATACGGAATGCTTTAAAGAAGAAATCAAAAATACATCGCCACAATTTTTTTTTCAAGAATAAATTAATTTGTAAGTTCCAGTTCTAGGGTGACACCTAAGAATTTAGTCGAATTAGCTTTGTTGACATAACAAGTTCTTCTTATAGTGAAAATAATGTTTTAGTTTCATTTAGACTTAGTTTACTTGCAAAAGAACTAACTTTCAAGTTTTAGGAACATATTATCTGATAACTCTAGATTTTCCAAATTCTTATTTTTGTGTGAAATTGTGCTATCATCAGCGTATCGTATGAGGTGAGTATCATTTAATATTTATTAATGATCATAAACGCATACTACAAAAAGCTTTCCCATCTAGGGTGTTGCTCTCATTTTTTCACATGTTCACGTATGTTTCTTACATGATCAGTAAACGCCAAATTGATATTTAACCTTGACATAACGTCAACAGGAAATCATAACCAATAATTACGAATTATTACGCATTTGAAACCAACCAAATAAAACATTGAAAATAAGTTGAAGGTGAATTCACAACAGATGATGAAAATGGCCTCCGTCTTCTTCGAGGCATTTTCTAACTCTTCTGCGACATCCAATAATAACATTTTGAAAATTAAGTAAAATTGTGTAACTGGCAATATAGAAAGTGTTAGGAAAGAGTTTATACATGTATTTCGGCCTTATTGGGCCTCATCAGAACTCTGTACCTTAAAAAAATTTGGTTTATTGAAAAATTTAGAAAAACTTACCCCTTTTTTGAATTTTTAAAATCCCAAAAAACAAGAACAGGAATTAATGATAACAATATGAAAATCTTTTGCAAAATGTACAAAGAAAATAATTGCATTCTCTAGTAAAATCACAAAACTGACATTTTTATAATATTTGTTTGATGTTACTAAGGCAACAATTGACAATTATAAAATCAAATTTTCTTGCCAGACGAAAATTATGAAAATTAGGCAAAATTGTATACAGAGTTCTAATGACAACCATTAATAACTTTTTGCAAAATGTGGGGAGATTTGTTTATTTCATCACACTTTTCGATGATTCTTTGGGTAAGTTCCTGTAAATCATTAACGGGCATATTTAAAATGAAATTTTTCAAGTAGGACAAACAAAGATATCCAAAGGAGTTGATCGCAAGATCGCGGAGGCCATATGTTTGTCATAGTTCTGCAAATTATCCGATCTCCAAAAAACTCTTGAAGGAAATTTAAAGTATCTTAAGCAGCATGCGTCGTTTCACCATCCTGCTGGAAATATCCAAATTGCAACTCGTCATCTTGCAGTTGATGCAATGGATGCAAAATTTCTTCCCGATATCTAAGTGCTGTTAGTGTGCCATTAAAAATATTGAACCTGTCAATCTTCTCCGACTTAAACCTATCCAAACACCATTTTTTTGTGGATGGATTGGGACTACAATGAAAATATGAGGATTTTCTGTACTCCAGATCCTCATAGTTTGGGAATTAATGGATCCTGTTAAATGGAACCAGGCCTCATCGGAAAAGAAAGTTTTGTCCAACAAATCGTAATTGTCAATATTGTTTAAAAACCAATGACAGTATCTTCGCTTTGGTTCAAAATCTACTGGAAACAATTCATATACGGCAGTCAAACGATAAGGGAGCATTGCAAGTCCTTTCTGCAGGTCCCGACAAAAAAATCAACTTGTTGTAGGTGACGGATGGAAGTGCGAGGAGCATCAGTCATAATTTGTCTCACATTTTCAACCTCGTCAGTTCTTACTTTAGGCCTAACTGATATCTGTTTCCTAGCCACACTGCCAGTTTCTCTGAATAGTCCTACAGAGTACTGAAGTTGACTAACAAATTTGTGGTACAGAAATACAGTTTCTGGAAATTTTTCCTGAAATTCTGCAATACAATCAGGAATAGAATAGTCCATTCACCATTGATTTTTTGGGCGTTTCAAAAGTAGGATTCAACCATAAAACATTTTTCTTCCAGTGTGAAAACCATCAAATCAATGAAACAATTTCTTTTAAAGTTATGTTTGTTTACTTGTCTGTTTAGGGTGCGGATCAAGTAAGGAACACGCAACACGCTAGATGGGAAAACTTTTTGTACACATGTTATAAATAGCAAGGGACCTAAAATTGACCCCGAAGGTACTTCACATTGTACTTGAATTTGATCAGATATGTCGTTGTGTGGTAACCAAACTGAGCTCTGTTATTTAAATAAGATTTGACTAATTCCGTAGCTTTACTAACGATGTGGAATGATTCAAGTATCTTAAGAATTAAATTATGTTTAACGCAAACGAAAGTTTTTCGCAGATCGCAAAATATAGACAAGAAATATTTCATATTTTCAAAAGCATTTAAAATAGAGAAAGCAAGATCACAGAGAGCTTCTTTAAACGATAGATTTCTTCAGAAGTCGTACCTATTGTTGAGAATTAAATGATCCGCGACATTCTAAAGAAATGAACATTAGTGAGTTCATAGCATTTAATTGATTTCCAACATTTTTCGAAATCGTTAATAGTTATAATATAATGTAAATTATAGTCAGAATTTGTAGAACAATTTAAAATTAATGCAAAAGGGGATTAAAATTAATGAACAAACCAACTTGGTCAGGTTGTTATCAATGATGAACATATGAAAATAAAATGTAGCGAATATCAAAGTATCACTGCGTCGTTAAGTAATTTTAAAATGTCTTCGTTTACATTGGTTTTAACTTGTTCTATAAATTCTGACTCAGGCAAATTTTTATGTTATCATTATGAATTACACTTAACGAATCTCCACATTCCCAATGATGGCTACTTTCTGCAGAAGAAACATGTGGGAAACCAGTTAAATGCTGAGAACTCATCAATGTTCATTAAACCTTGGAACCATCCAGCTTTTTTTCTAAAACATTACGATTTAATCATTTTGCTTTCTAATTTAAAATTTATTAAACTACTCAGAGAAAAATGAGAATGTGAGATTTTACTACAAAAGACTGTGAAGATTTTAATTTCACGTTTAGTTGTATAAAGTTGTACACACAGTGTAAAACTATAATAGAATCGCAACGAGAAGTTTTCCACAATTTGAAAATAATTAAATTATTAACTTGTTAGAAAATATTACCATTGGATATGTTAACATCTTACACAAATTGTTGAATAGTACTGAAGTGGGGTGGAATCACGTGATTATTTCCGTATTCTTATTAGCCGTTTAATGCGGATGATGATTAGGAAAATACTTTTTAACGTCTATAGATGATCTAAGCCGAAATTTGTCGTGCAAGTATTAGAATGAATTCTGCCGTATTCTAGCCTGTAAATTTCTTCACAAGACCAGCACGTATCAACACAAGGTCGAACCCACATCTTTGGTTGCCCGATTAAGAATCAAAATTTGTTCTCAGCGGCTCCGAGCACTCGGCCGTGATCTTCTTCCTTAAAGATGTGTATAGGGTTACCATTAACTGTTTTTGACAGGATCACAATTTGAGTGATTGTTAACACAAAGTGTATAATTCGCATACACAATTTCAATAACAATATACTACAATTGGGTAAAAATTTACTATTCTTTACTGTACTAGTTTCCCAACTCTGTATTAAATAGTGCTATATATTTGTCAATTTTTACTAAATAAACGGAAAAGTTTATATGAAATAGTATTGAATTCAATAATTTATATAATGTGTTTACATTTTGTCTATTAAATTGAAGTGGAATAATTAGCATAACTACGTATTCTGCGCACGTAAGATTACTGTAACGGTATAATTAAATCGCAGAACTAGTAATAGTGTACCAACGCAATACCTGCGTACAAATCTCTTAATTAACTGTTATGTAGCTTGAATCTTTTCTAACTTATTTCATCCCGTTTTATTTTGTACAAAAAAAGACTAAATAATAATGGAACCCAAAAAATGGATACAGAGCAATAAATTGAAAAGTATTTGGAATAGAAGACATGACTTGCCACAATGTTAGTTCACTTGTTTCAGAAGGAGCAACAATTGTTTCGAGAAACACAACTTATTTTGTTTCCAATTCCAATTTTTCAATTGTTTTCAGATTAAACTGTTCTTTTAATTTAAAACAAGTTATTGTCGATAATAGTCAATTATTTCAGAAGGGGTAGCAATTGTTTGAGAAGCACCTTTTTTGTTTCCAATTCCAATTTTTCAAATTGTTTTCAGATTGAATTATTCTTTTTATTAAAATTTTTTAATTGAAAACAACTTAGTGCCGGTAGTAGTCAATTGTTTCAAAAGGAGCAGAAGGATTTTTCGAGTATTCGCGGAATTCAATTATTTTTAGAAGCAGCTCTTTACTTCCAATTCCAGTTTTTCATTTGTCTTCAGATTCAGTTATTCTTTTTAGTAATTTTTACGAAAACAACTCTTAGTGCCGGTAGTTTTTATTAATTTATTTTAATTTTAATGTTTTTAAAAGAATTTTTTATTTAAATGTAAATCATATTTCATGTGAATGAAATTTTTACATTGACAATTTATTCATGAATTAATTCGTGAAGTCGCTTCGTGAAGAAATTTGACTTTAACGTCAAATAAATTCATGAATTTCTTTGTCAACTTATTCACGAATTACAGCGAGTTCTATTTTTCGTCAATTTTTGCGGGAATTTCAGGCTAAGATATTTCTTTGTGTGTGGCAGTGCAAATCACTTGCAAATTCTTTCGCTATGTTGGTAATACCTATAAACGACCATTAAGATCAAAGAAATTCATTAATTTCTTCTCCGATGTAATACGAAATGTGTTCGTGAATAAATTCACGAAAAAATTCATGAACGACTTCATGAATTAATTCACGAATAAATTGTCAATGTAAAATGGCCTTAACAAGCAAACGCTTCCATTTTACATCCTTTACCTTCCAACGTAGCCGTTTCTATTCTCTCACCGCCTTTTTTCAAATTTCAACGGAACAATCGGTGTATTGTTAGAAGGTTAATAATAATTTTTCTATTTTTTATTCGTCAACATATCAGAATTAAAGCAAAGATAAGTTATATACCTATTAAATTGGAATAGTTTAATTTAATAATCTTACCATCAGAGCTTTAACTAAATAAATAAATTCACTGCACGTTACATGACATGTCCCAAGCACACGCACAGAATGTAGTTTATTTTAGATTACATTTGTTGGCAAATTATAATACTACTACAAAGACCGGTTCTACTGGTCATTGCCGGGTGGTCACCTGGGCGTAGGTCGCAGGTCACAGCCATACAAGGGAGTGAGCACGCCACAAAACCCTAATATTACTAAACTGTCAACACATTGCCGATATTAATCATAACGGGTTACACTCTGAAAATAAAACGACGTGTTTCAACAAAATCTTCGTTTTCAATTAGATCAGAAATTCGCCAACTAATTAACGGCTCCGTTTTCGATGAGAGGGTGCACGTGGTCAGTTTCCGAACAAAAAACGGACACCTTTGCTTTATAAAATGATCCCTCGGAAGGATCGACTACCTGAAAAGGGACAAAACGAATTGATTACACCCGAATCAAATTATAATGCTATACGTATAGTATCCGCAAAAATATCTATGTATATACAGGGTAATTCTTGAATAGATCGACAAAGAAAAATGGTGATACGGAAAAATGTTATGTCAGAAATTTAATGTTGTATCCTAAACGGCGATACTTCCATAGTGAATGAACGAAAGAAATCTAGTTATAAAAGTGTTACTAAGCTTTATAATCATGTTGTAAAAACTAATGGATTCACCAACGTCCTTGTGAATGTTTATATAAATTTTATGATATGCAGGGCAAAATCTTCACCCTTCCGATCTCCTAGTGGCCTTGTTCTTCCTGGATTCAATAATTAGTTAAGGACACTACCAATACAATTTAAAAACAAAATTTATTAAGTAGACTCATACAGATTTCAAGGATTTAATTTAAATTGAAGATTACGTTAGGGAATTTAATTAATTTATTTGTTTAGTTTAAGATCGTAAATGCAACTTGGTATTTTTGTCTTCAGTTTGAGGATGTGCTTTGCTTTGCATTCGTTTCCTGAAATCAAACCTAAAGTTAACTAAAACAATTCAAATGCAATGGTTCTTGAAGTCCGTGGGTACAGGTTTCGTAACTCCGGGCAGTTTGGAGGACTTAAACCGATTTGGATTGGCTCTAATTAACTTTAGTAAAAATGTTTGATTTTTATATATATTATTCCGTCCCTTCACAATCGGCAATTAATTTGTTTGATTAACAAAAGTGATTAACATCGCGTGTATTCTGGAAAGCATCCGAACAATGTACTTATGAATAGTTCCTGGCGGAGTGTCTGCGTTTGTCAGAGAGTCTAAGGGGTGAAGGGGTGAAATGAAACTCGGGGCAACTTAGTCCGTCCAAGTGTCATTACAAGCAGCGGCCATTGCTGGACCCCCCTCCCCCGCGCTCCGGGGGTGAAACAAAAGACGGAATAATCCATAGGGGTGTTGACCAATGGCGTGCTCGCTGCCTGTATAGACCTCTACTCTCTACAACTCTGGCAAACTTCTGCGAGTTATTATTCATTTGGCTAATTGTTGATGCAGTGTATTTGTGTTTGCAGGTAAAGGTAGACGGTAATTAAACGGAGTGCTGCTTAAAGTATGAAAATTCCTGCAATAAATGGCAAGTGCAACAACGAACGTTAAAGGAATGGTATTTTCAGAACGGAAAAAGAACTGCAGTTTGCAGACTGAAAAACTAGATTTAACTTGATTTTGCTTTTAACATCTTGAATGGAACAGATTTAAAAGAATTTTGTTTTTGGGCAATTGAAAAGCTTACATCATTACATTTCAAATATCTTATTCTAATTTCTTCGGAAAATTCTTTTCAAATTACCGAAAATTTTTATAAGAAACTCTTCATTTTATTAAAACCAATAAATTGTAACATTCTTTAATTTTTCTTTTTCGGTTTCATCGTAAATGAGCCGTTATAATTGATAAATTATATTTGTTTAACCTGCTCCTGCCAGCTATAATTAACGTGTTATTTAAACCGGATGCTTTTATAGGACGGAATGTGCCGCTCAGTGAACGTTTACATAGTGAACGAATTGCTGTCCGCAGATGTAAATTAGTGCTCACGCCGGCCGAATTAATTGCAATCGGAGATCAAGCTAGCCGTGGGCTGACGGTCGCACCTCTCCACTCTCCGGCATAACTTTACACGGTACGCTAACCACCCCTAAGTCCTCTGGGTGCCTCCGTATCTCCTGCAAGAACCGCACGTAAAACTAAAAGTCTTAGACGAGGAATTTGTTATTAATAATTTAATGACTTGCATGGACTAAGCCCAAGAACAAAAGACCGTTTTTAAAAGTCCCAACAATTCAAAACAAGCTTTAACTATAATTATTTTCATTCATTAAAGAAAAAAACTGTATGTACTCTTGTTTATTATAGTTTATATTTTTGTATTAATAAGTCTAGTTAAGTTGAAAATCAAAATCAAAACGTTCATTTTTTTTGGCGCAAGTATAGTTACATATCTAAGTAGTTTTAAATTATGCAACTTACTCTTGTCCTTGTCTAAGTTATCAGACGGTTTAGGCAAACTTTGAAAGTTCGTCAGACTGCGCGCAATAAATCTTTCATCTTTAAGCGAATTAAATGAGCGAAGATTTCATTGAAATTACATTTCTAAAATTTGTTAGCGTAATAAAAAGTTGTACTTCACAGACCTTATTACAAAGCGAATCTAACGCAACTCAAGAACTTGATTATTGGGATAAGCAGATCCTAACTTTTCAAAGAAAATGCTACGAAAGTCTACTTAGTAGTAGTAGTAAAATCGGTGTTGGCCAAAGCTGATGAGCAAAATTTGAACATCAGTTTTGACAGGTATAACAAATAAAGCATCTTCATTGTATTATTATATTTCTGAAATAATATTCTTGAAATATTTTGAAAAGTAAAGTAAAAGTTTTAGATACCTGGGATGTTGAGAGCTGTAAATCTGAGAACACCTTAGATCTCGCTCTTCTACTTTCTGACAACTTTTCATACGCCTGGAAAGCTTTTAGTAAACAAAATTCTACTTCTTGGCAGCACATTGTAAGCGCGCTAAACAAAGCCAACGTCAGCAACTACCTGATAAGAATCATACAATCGTATCTGAACGATCGACATCAACCGGGAAGGAGGTAGAGATTATTTGTGGAGTTCCCCAAGGCCCTGTACCGGGGCCAACCCTCTGGAATCTCTAATACGATGACCTGTTACGTCAAAATTTGGGCCAGAGTATGGTTACGGTTGCATACGCCGACAACCTCGCGATAATAGTTACTGCCAAAACACCGGTAGTCCTCGAACAACAGGCACATTACGCAATAATCAGAGTTAAAAACTGGCTTGAAAGCCGTCAATTGCAGTTAGCTACGGCCAAAGCAGAAATGATCATTTTGGCCGGACCTAGAAAACTGAATCACCTTTCGATAAACGTAGACGACGAAGCAGGAAGGAACTGAAATATCTGGGAGTCCACTTCAATAGAGATCTTAAAATGACCACACACGTGAAGAACGTCTGTAATAAGGCCAACAAATCGTTAATGGCGCCGGCTAGACTACTGCCCAACATAAATATCTGAGAGTCCATCTCGACAAAGATCTTAAAATGACCACACACGTGAAAAACGTCTGTGATAAGGTCAGCAAATCGTTAATGGCGCTGGCTAGACTCCTGCCCAACATAGGAGGTCCCTAGCCAAAAGAGAAAGGTGCTGGCGGGAGCAGTGCCGTCCACAATCTTATATGCAACCCCTATATGGGCACCGACCCTTAGGTATACGCACTACGAACAACTTCTGAAAACGATTAACAGAAAAATGGCCATCCGAATAACCTCCGCCTACAGAACGGTGGCCACAGAGGCAAAACTTGTTGTTGCAGCAGTGCCTCCAATAAAACTGAAAGTGGAGGAAAGGAAGAGACAATTTCTAGCGCGGCAAACAGCCACCCCAACAACTCGTGAAGACCTAATGAAGCAGTGGCAAACATCTTGGGACTCATATCGAGACTGGATAAAAACATTTGTCAAAGACGTGCGGAATTGGTGCGATAGGAAGTTCGGGGAAGTCGACCACTTCATCATCCAAGCGTTGACTGGGCATGGAGTCTCCGCGAGCTACCTGCACAAAATTGGTAAAATTATGCTGATATTGCAAGAAACCCGACACACAGGAACATACCACCTTTGAATGCGACAGATGGACCGAAATCAGATGCATACCTGAGGTAAAATGCGGAAAACTCATCACTAAAGATAACGTCGCAGACATACTAATAGAAAACGAGAATCAGTGGAGTAGCGTAACTGATATGCTAAGGGAAATATGAAGACTAAATCCCAAGACGAAAAGAACGTGAACAAACTTGAAAAATAAGAGCAAATAACTGACAACGCGCGAAGCTTCTGATGCTTTCCAGAAGCTAGATGCGGAATAGTAACGTCTGATAGTGCGAAGTTTCTGATGTAATGCCTAACGGCGGATTCCAGAAACTAACAGCTGCAAAAGAGGATAAAGGAGTTTAGTTGGTAGGCACCCCGTTCATGAACCAAGAAGGTGACGACGAGGACGAATCCAACGCCTGGAATTCCGTCTAGGATGTCTATGAAAATTCTCCAAACCTCTATATATAAAAAAAAAGCTTTGACAGGTATAACAAATAACAAATAAAGTATTTTGAAAAGTAAAGTAAAAAGTTTTTAAAAGTTTTAGATACCTGGGATGTTGAGGGCTGTAAATCTGAGAACGCTTTATAACGTTTTATAAATAATTTCTATTTCAAGCTATATCATAGCTTGGCATCCATAAGATGGACAGTGATGAAACTGTGAATTCTTGAAAGTGGCATGATTTAGAAGAAATCGAGTTGCGGTTAGCTATTAAATATTTATTTTGGAAAGGGTTATCGGGCAAAGAAATTTTTGCTCATATGATGGAAACCTTAGGTGATCAGTGTCCTTCGTGCACTACTATTAAAAACTGAGTTTCAGAATTTGAAAGATTAAGGTAAGATGTCAAAGATGAGGAACTCAGGAAGACCAGTTTCTGTGACCACTTCGGAAAATATTGATTCTGTCCATGATATGATTTCAGAAGATCGACGAATTAAGCACAAACGTGTAGCAGAAGCACCGCTCATTTCCTGTGAACGTGTGTTTCATATCGTTCATCACCACTTGGGTATGAGAAAACTTTGGATTCTGAGATGCTTCAATGTTGATCAGAACAACGTCGGAGGAAATCTTCCACCGCTTTGAAGGCCTTTGAACTTTTGTATCGACTTATTACTATGGACGAAACATGGGTGCATCATTATGACCCAGAGACTAAAAAGCAATCCAAAGAGTGAAACCATTCTGGTTCTCCACGACTCTAAAAACTTCGTATTCAAAAATGAGCTGGCAAGATTCTTGCTTCAGTTTTTTGGATCATAGATGGGATAGCTCTAATAGATTATTTGGAAGAAGGTGTAAGCATCACGAGAACACATTATACTGAGTTGTTAACTTAATTACGTAGAAAACTTGTGAAGAAACGCCGCGGAAAATTTGTTAAAGGTGTGCTTTATTTGCAAGACAACACTCCTGCTCACCAGTCATTAATTATACTAAAAAAATTGACGAAATTGATCTTGAATTGGTTGACCAGCCGCCCTATTGGGCACCGACTATTATTTGTTCCCAAAACTCGAAAAACATTTGAAGGGTAAAAGATTTTCGACAAATAACGATGTCATATGTGTCGTTGAGAAGTGCAAACCAAGACAAATTATTTTTTTAGAGGTTTTTGAATTACTTTATGAACTTTCTACCAAATGTGTAGTCTTGAAGGAGATTATATTGAATAAATGAAATTTATTTTGAAATAACGCGACGTTTTTTATGGTAGGGTAAATATTTATCAATACTCCCTCGTATATGTTAAAAGAAATGAAAAAGGTGGCTGCTTTGAAATAATTAATGATCGATGTCATAAGAGTTCTGAAACCATGACTCGTCCTGCATAGATATTCGAAACCCTTTTATTTCACTTCATGTCTCATCTTTTAATTACTCGTTCATTTGTAATTTTTTTTGTTTCTTGCTTTCAAATTGTTTGCTAGTTATTTACCACATTTTACTTTGAATTACGATTTTCATTACTTTATGTAGAAGATCTACTCTAGGATTTAAGGTGAGTCTTTGTTCTTCTCTGGTATCTAAATCTCTGCCCACTAAAGTGTCTAGAAAAAAAAACAAAAATTTAGAGAAATATAACAAATGACTTCAAAATAAAATTTAAAAAAAAAACAAATAAACTAATATTCATTTAAAAAAATATAATTTAGTTGCGTGTGTGAAAGAAATCAAACGGCGAAAAAAAAACCTTAACAAAAAAAGGAAGTTTTCTTAAAAATTAATTCGATAAGAAGAAACAAATGATAACTGAAACAAACGCCAATGAAATGAAGAATTGGATGTACAACGAAAAACAAGAAAGCATTGTCGACTCGTTAAGCTGAGAGCGATTGAGAATCAAAAAACCCTATGTAAGCGAGAAAGAAGCTGAAAACAAATGAAAAATCGATGAAGCTTTTGGAAATCAAATTCGACTCTCACTTATTACTTTGCATTTCATTGTTTCTTTGCTTCTTTTTATCATAAGAATTTTTCGTGTTGACACTTCATATAATTCTTCTTGTTTTTTTTTTGTTTTCTTATCGATCTCGATTTTCGAACAAACTCCCTAACAACCATCACGATTTCTTTTGTTTTTTGTTCATCTTTTTCTTTGCATTTCGTCGTTCTTTATTCAATTTTTGTTGGCTTTTGTATAATCATATTATAATCGATTTTCATTCGTCTACTTTATTCCTTGCATTTCGACGTAATTTATTTCAGATCTTCTTTGTCGAGCTGTCATCGTTTCTTCTTTCGTTTTCTTATCGGCTTTGTTTTTTTGAAAAATCCGCCCTATCAATCATCGATCTTCTTTTGTTTTTCATTCATCTTTTTCTTCGCATTTAGTCGTGTTTGATTCGATTTTGTTTTTTTTTTTCGTCGGCGATTTGATTATCTCGATTCCGCCAGGAAATATGATCTTCTTTTGTTTCATTCGCCTATCTTATTTCTAGTATTGCACTTGTTTCAGTTCTTGAATTATTATGATTTCTTCTTTTGTCTTCTATTGTTGAACAGTCTAACTATCATCGATCTTCTTGCTGTTCATCTTTTTCTTCGCATTTCGTAGGTCGATTTCGTTCTTTATAATCGAATTAATTTTTCGTAATATTATAGTTATTCTTTTGTTTTTTTCTTCCGTTGCCGATTGGATTAGAATTTTTTTTGTTTCATTCGTCCACCTTATTCTTCGATTTCCACGTCATTTGTTTCAGTTCTTCTTAGTCGAGCTGTCGCGCTTTCTTCTTTTGTTTTCTAGTCGGTTTCTATTTTCGAAAAATCCGCCCAGCAATCGTCGACCCTCTCTTGTTTTTCGTTCATCTTTTTCTAGGTATTTAGTTGTTTTTTTATTCGATTTTTTCATTGGGTTTGTTTAAGTTCTTCTCCGTCGAACATTAAGGTTTGTTATTTTGTTTTTTCTTCGAACAATCTGTCTACCAATCAACACGATTTTCTTTTATTTCTTGTTAATCTTTCTCCTTGCATTTAGTCGTTCATTATTCAATTTTTTTCTTCTTTTGTTATCTATTTTCAAACAATCTGTCCAACAATCGTCGATCTCTTTTTGTTTCTTGTTCACGTCTTTCTTCGCATTTCGACGGTCTTCAATCGATTTTTGTTCAGTTCTCTTGTTATGAGCTATTTGATTAATTTTTATTTCTGTTCTCTTTTACGTTCACTTTTCTATTTCATTTGTATTAATTTCTGTAATATTTTTGTTTTTAAGTTTCTTTATAAACAACCACGATGAACAAAAGTTTCATATTATTGTATATTATACAGGCTGATTCACGGTTCTGTATTTTTAAACTAACTTTCTTATTTGGTAAGATAGGGCAGATGATCTTTAAGAAAAGTTACACTGAATGTTTTGGTTATCTTTGAAGAACTTAGAAATCGAAGACTTCGATCTTCAACTTCTTCAAAGCGACCACGTTCACGATCATTTATTTTTATTGTTATTAGCATGATGTATTTTTCATGGCGAACTTTTCCAGCAAATAATGATCAAGTTACTAAAGAGTATCAGATGGTGATTGCCTACGCAATAATTTTTTTCAAAATGTTAAAATCTGAACTGAAGCTCTACATAGGACCGAATTAATTACGACGGATTCAAACTACAATATTTCAATTAATTTCGCGTTCAATAATTTTAGATTTTAAATAAATCACATTACTGCTATAATATGATTTATAATTAAATTCATCTTAATTTTCCACAACACAATGACATCGTTAGTAACACACTAATTAATATATACTTGCAATAAGCAGCTTATCAAATATATAGTTAAATCTACCACCGTAACTGCAAATAGTTCATCTTGAGTTATGTTTACATTCAAAATCTGTTTTAATTGATACGTCGTCTGCCGTAGGTTGTACATTAGACCTATCCTCAAAGGCGTTTCGTAGTTTTATGTGTCTCACGTAATTGTTATTACATTTAGTGTCGGATTTAGTTTTAAGTGCCACGAAATAACCTGAACGTCGTTACTCACATGTGGTCAGCGCAATCAAGGGAGGACTGCTAATGACTAGCCACCCCCAAGGATTTCACTAAACCCTACCGAAGAGCAAGGGTTAAGGCGTTCGACGTAGTACGGTACACTATTTGGTGTATGCTGATGCATAAATCAGGACTTTAGCAATATTTTAAATGTTTGCTTGATTAATTTGCAAAATACACAAATTTGTGTATTTGATTTTCCAAAAATACAGTAGCTAATATTTAAATTAAACATTAATTATTGTTAATCATCATGATTTGTTTATGTATATTACTTAAAAATACAATAATCAATAATAGTAGTTAATTATGGAATTAGTATCTAAAGTAAGTCTTTTGTGCGAATACGTTTACGCACGTGTTGTATACAACTACCCCCTAGTGCGTAAAAAAAACTTTTTATGCACTGGTTGTTAAAAGGTGACACTTTACAAACTAAAATTAACCTTTAAAGTATCTATTTTGGACACGGTTGTAGAAAACAATATGTACTTTGTAGATATAAAACAGGGACAGTCTTTGTAGAGGCATTTTGCTTTAGTAGTCGTAGTATGAAGAAAGTGAAGGCGGAGGACGTATTTTAAAATATTCAAGATAGCGTGTTAATGAGAATTAGAAACACCTCCATAAATAAATTTTTTTCTTCAAATTGTGAAAGAAAAAATTAGTTAACTGCGTTGGTTCTCTAAACTATATTCTAATCTAATAAGTATCTGTAAAAAGTGTCTATGAAAACTGTTTTTTAAATCTCAAGAAATTATTTGTCTTCAATAAATCGCTGGCTTAGTTAATAATCACATATATTTTTCTCCACCCTCGGCCTCAGTCTCTTTAATTTAAAAAGTCTTTTCTTTCTTCTTTCTCCTTTTGTCTATAAAACCGTCATATTGAATTATTTATGTTTCGTTAATCTAGTTTTCCCATTCTTTCCTCCTTTTACTTACTAGCATTCATTTACTCTTTTTTCTTCTCTTGTGTCTCTACATCCAAATGTTCTTTTCTTTTTTTTCTAACTTCTTCCATCCTCCATATGTGTACTATTGCAGTTGTTTCTTCATTTTCTTGGTACTCTTATTTTTGGTTTCTCACTTCAGGAGAATTAGTTTACTTCCTGTAATACTGTAAGAAACCATAATTCTATACAGAAAAGTTTCTTATTTCAAATTAGAAAAGAAATTGAATTTCCAACGCAAAGAATTAAAACCTTGTTTTAAATGGACTTGACGCTTGACAAGGCAACTATTAGGTGTGGTTAGTTTGAATCGCGACATCTTGCGATCACTTTATGATACAAATTTGTATAGGAAATGACAAAATGCAGCTAGTTTGCTGACGTGGCACCAAATAGGGCCGAAACAGCTGTACAGAGGATGCCCGATGGGTCTACTGCAATCAAAACCGATTTGCAACAAAATTATTAGGTATGGGTTGGGATACCCTTCTAACGCGTGTGGGTTAGATGGGAGAGATGAATTCTTATGGTGCAGACCGTGTTCGAATTCATACCTGCTCCTTCAGAATAGGTTTTCTGCGTTTCTCCAGTTTGTCAGACGAATGTCGATGGAGAAATAAAACATCAAAGTCGAACTAGGTTTTCTACGTTTCCTCAATTTGTAAGACGAATGCCGAAGGAAAAATAAAACATCAAAGTCGAACGCAGTCGCCAAAAAAAAACTCTTCCCGACCTGGGAAATTTAATTGGGGAGAAAACAAAGGAGTCTATATCTTAGACATATTGTCTTACATATATATGTAAGTCTTGTTCAAGCACAAACATTACACAATCCTTATCGTGACTGGCAACATTCTGAATAGCCTCAATCGGCAAGTTAAGAAAATCTGTTTCTTCGGCAAATGGTGGGTAAGTATGATTCCACTGAGTTGGCGATGAGAAGCTTCAAGTTTTTAAATTTGATTGATTTATTATGATGTCAGCCACTAAAGATCCGATAACAATGTTTCAATAACAATTCGGAATAGCCTTAAATCTGCAAGTTAAAAAATTCTGCTTTTTCAACAAACGGAGGCGAGTTATGATTCCATTGGATTGGCGATGAGAGGCTTCACATAGGATCAGTATTTTTTAATTTGATTGCTTTATTATGATGTCAGCCATCCCACTTACAAGACCCGATAACAATGTTTCAGTAACAATTCTGAATAGCCTTAAATCTGCAAGTTAAAAAATTCTGCTTCTTCAACAAAAGGAGGCGAGTTATGATTCCATTGGGTTGGTGATGAGAAGCTTCACGTAGGATCAGCATTTTTAAATTTGATTGATTTATTATGATGTCAACCACCCACTTACAAGACCCGATAACAATGTTTCAATAATAATTCTGAATAGCCTTAAATCTGCAAGTTAAAAAATTCTGCTTATTCAGCAAATGGAGGCGAGTTATGATTCCTTTGAGTTGGCGATGAGAGGCTTCACGTAGGAACAGTATTTTTAAATTTGATTGATTTATTATGATGTCAATTACCCACTTACAAGACCCGATAACAATGTTTCAATAATAATTCTGAATAGCCTTAAATCTGCAAGTTAAAAAATTCTGCTTATTCAGCAAATGGAGGCGAGTTATGATTCCATTGGATTGGTGATGAGAAACTTCACGTAGGATCAGCATTTTTAAATTTGATTGATTTATTATGATGTCAGCCATCCCACTTACAAGACCCGATAACAATGTTTCAATAACAATTCTGAATAGCCTTAAAACTGCAAGGTAAAAATTCTGCTTCTTCAACAAATGGAGGCGAGTTATGATTCCATTGGGTTGATGATGTATGTATGATCAGTATTTTTAAATTTAATTGATGTCAACCACCCATTTAAAAGACCCGATAACAATGTTTTAAATATTGAAGTTGTGGGAGAAAAATCAGTTCCGATCTCATGGAAAATCAATTAATAATCCCCAACAGTTTGTATTCGGTAGTAAAGAAAAGCAAAACATCCTCAAAATTAAAACTAAAGTACCCCAAAAATTTTGGTTTACGGGAAAATAGACTCAACATTTGATGTACTATAAAATCTATAAATCTGTTTGGCATTCAAAAATTAACAAAAGTTCTAAATGTGGTACAGAATATCGTTTCATCTTTCTTTGAATTAATTTGTGATTAAAATGATTCTATTTTATATTTTAACTTTCAATTTTTTGTATAATATTTCAGCAAATGGTCAAAATTTCATTCCATATATAAAGGGCGTTGGGAGCTTTTTTTGACTACCTAAGAATTCAATTCAGAAACGCTCAAAGAAAAGAATTGCTACTGGATCTCATGGTTTTGACAAAAACCTGATAAAAAGAGTGAGAAAAGAAAAAACGAAAATTATTATTTTTGTGTAAAGCTTAATTTGTACAAAGTGGAAGAATTTGAACTAAATATGTTTAAAATATTGCAAGGAAAAAGAAACTTTCTTGCATTTTAGTGCCAATTTATGAGTGTTATTAATATTACCTTATGTAATAATTTTATCAAGTTGAAAATAAGCACGGTACAATTTGGGCAGAGAATCGTTAATCACAACCCGGATTTCAGCCGGAAGCTTTGCCCGAGGCTCTGTCCGCGTCGCTGGACCAGCATGGCTGCCAACCCTTTCAGCCCTTACCACCGGACTCACCCTCACTCCCGTAATTTATTATTCACAACTTTCTATAATGGAATTCTGTTATATGGGGGTAATAATCGCGCGGACGGTCGGCCTCAAGGGCTCGTACACAGAGCTTGATGCCGGCGCTGGAAAAACTAAATCTTCCATAAACTGTCTACTTTATGATCCACTCGAAGCTCAGGAAATTTTCATTTATAAAGATCTTGCAATAACATTTTTATAAATTTATAAAATACTTACTATAATATATAATTCGTAAATATAACAAATAAGAAATAAAACAATAAAATTAAACGGACTTGGCTTTACAATTCAAAACCAAATACATATGCGGAAGAGATTATTCCCATGGAACGTCTTAAGAGTTTAATTAAAGTAGTGTGTGTGTGAAAATGTGCATGTAAATTAAAACAATTAACACTTTCTGCAAAACAAAATATTGGTGTTGCGTCTAAGTAAACGAAACTACGTATAAAACAAACTTTAGCTGGAAACTAATTCGTGCAAAGCTCTTAGTGTGACTGGGTGTGTTTAGCCGAGGAGAAGGTAACTTAGAGAGAGAGAAAGCCGGCGGCTGCGGCGGAGTTGTTCCAACTTGCTTTTGCTGTTAGCGGGCCTCACCAACTGAATAATATGCGGCATCGCGATAGGCTGCCCCAAGACTCGAGCTGGAAGACTGTATTTAGCTAACCCTTTACCATACTTAAGGACATCTCAAGACAGTGCTTGAAATTCACTCGAAATACTTTGTTGAATGAGGGCCAACAACTGGACGCTTCATCAAGACAACTATTTCAAATTACCCGATGGTATTTGCGCTATTTACATTCCTACTACTGTGGTTTGTGCATTATAATTCTCTTTATGTTCTCCGCCATCTTATTATATTAAAACAAATACCGTTTAAATGCTACACGTACGGCACAAAAGAACTTGCTTAATGTAACGTACCGAACTCAGAATACCAACCGCTAAACTAATTATTCTAATGAAAATTGTTTACTTTATGTATGAGGCGCCAGAGATCATTATTTCAAAACATTGAAATTTCAATCGTCGTAATCCAGAAGAATAGCTAAAACGATCTAACTATTTGAACATTAGCATTCTTATGTATTTACAATTTTTGCTGAATCTATCAGTTCGTTGATTTGGATGAGATGGCAAAAACTGGAGCTGATTTTCCTATCAATGGAACGCCCAGCTCCTGAAAGTCTTGTTGTTGGATGAAATATTAGATGAAGCCTCAGATGTTGTTCGGATCTGTCGTTAAGCCCTCCAGGTTCTGCGTGTTTAGTTTTATTTAGGTTCGATGAAGGTCTGATATCGGAAGATGTGACGGATCTTCGTCTAGCATCTCCCATAGTATTGTATTGGGCAGGCTACAAAACAATTGTTCTGCCTTTTTAGAATTTGTTTGTACAGGGTGGGCCAAATTCGACACTTTTAATAGGAAACTCCTATTTTTAGACGAGTTACACAAAAACTGACCTCGATCCCTGAAGCTCGATTTTTAAGACAAAATTAATGGTGAAGACCGCGTTTCGATATCTTGTACCGTTTAGGAGCTACAGGGCGTTTTTTAAAATTCTACCATTTTTAAAAACCTTCATAACTTTTTTGTTTATGAAAATTTTTGATTTCTGTAAAGACTTTTTTAAGGCACTTTTTCATGCAGAATTCATTGCTCCAAGTTATTTTTTTCCAAAGTGCTCAATATTTGAGATATTGGCAAGAACTTTGATTTTTTATATGGAACACCCTATATATTTTTACATTTCTGAAAAGAGCATAAAATTCTATT
Organism: Serrognathus titanus; assembly: GCA_039766575.1. NCBI lineage: Eukaryota > Metazoa > Arthropoda > Insecta > Coleoptera > Lucanidae > Serrognathus > Serrognathus titanus. The sequence goes on from CM077912.1 coordinate 9,074,239, forward strand.
TATAAAAATATAAAACACTTGATATTTTATTCAAACAGTTTGTGAAATATATAGTTTCAAAGTTTTAATCAAAAATTTAATTATTTTTACAACATTAAAGTAGGCTATGGATGACGATAACTAAGCGATTTAAGTTTTTGTAACTTCCTGGTAGGGCGCTATCAAAATTTGACACAATCTCTTACAGTACTTGCTTTTCTCTTGAATTTTACTATCTCTATAAAATAGACTTAAGGAGATAATTAAACTTGTACGAAAACTACGAGAAATACGACATGTTATAATATTTATATCAACTCAAGACTTCATATTCATGTTCCATATAAAAAATCAAAGTTCTTGCCAATATCTCAAATATTGAGCACTTTGGAAAAAAATAACTTGGAGCAATGAATTCTGCATGAAAAAGTGCCTTAAAAAAGTCTTTACAGAAATCAAAAATTTTCATAAACAAAAAAGTTATGAAGGTTTTTAAAAATGGTAGAATTTTAAAAAACGCCCTGTAGCTCCTAAACGATACAAGATATCGAAACGCGGTCTTCACCATTAATTTTGTCTTAAAAATCAAGCTCCAGGGACCGAGGTCAGTTTTTGTCTAACTCTTCTAAAAATAGGAGTTTCCTATTAAAAGTGTCGAATTTGGCCCATCCTGTACATAGCCTCAATTTCTCGAAGGTTCAGTTATGATATTCTCAACAGTAGCAAAGGAACTCTTCCGTAATCCGTGGTGGGTTGGATGCAGGTTCTTGTAAGTTAAAGTTTCACCTCCACATCATTGGGGGATTTCTAAATAATTTTGGGATCGAGGCTATCTTTTAATTTTTTAATTGTGATCCCCATGTCGCTTGTCCTGAGAGGCTTTTCTCTAGATGAACTCCTGAAAGTCGGGTTTCGTTTTTGATTGGAATAAGTTCCTTGCCGATTAGCATATGATATCTATGCTTTTGTGAACTCCATTTTGGACTCATTGCAGTGGAGCCCCCAATGTTTGTAGTAATTGGGCTCCAGCCTATTCTACAGCCTGTTTATGGCGCTTCTCCGATAAATCTGTCAAATATAATTTCCAAAGAATTGGCCCAGGAATGGAACTCTGTGGAACACCATGTAGCACTGACTTTTCGGATCCAATTGTGTTCAAGTATCGACCATTGATAGTTTTTCTTTGTGATGAACTTGATATAGTAATTGGGTATTTGAGCCCTATGGTTGATGGAATCGAAAGCCTTCGATAGATTCGTCGAGAGAGAGAGGTATTGGTATTCTGTAATGACTTCGGTGGTAATAGGTTTCAGGCGAATCCAGAATATTTTTCCTAGAATTTTATCTTATGTTCAAAATTGGGTCTATACGTCGTATAGCTTTTCAGGTTTATGTAGAAAGACACTTTTGCATCGTTGTTCAGAAGACACCAGTTCTGTGATTCCATACTCTTTTTTCTAGTAAATTTTTATGACAGAATGTCTAAATCAATGGAAACTTCTTCTTTCTATTTTCCCCAAAATATTTCAGATATTTGAAACATTCGTTCTGGAAAATCATGTTATTTTAAGCCTTACTTTCTCTAAATACAATTTTATTGTATCATTAAAATATAGATGAGGAATCCATTTTATATTTCCATTTTTGGTTTGGTATCGTAGATCTTCATCCCATCCATTATAGAATTTGCCAACTAGTTTATATCCACTAACTCTTCCAAGGGGTCACGATAATAACAAATAATACAACAATGAACTAATAATATGACGATCGAAGTCTGAGATCGAACAAATTTTAACTTAAAAACCAACAAGACGCGTTAGTTTACATTTGTTAACCAGTAATTTTTCTTTTTGTTTTCTTCTTGTACTTGTAAATCAATTTGATTTGAAGTAACCTGAAAAGGAATATTTACACCTTTCTCCAATTACCTTGTGAACTTGTTTTGTTATTGCTTTCCGCGAAGTAAAAGAAAAAAATTATAAATTTAAATGTAAACTGATTGTTTGTTCCTTTTTTTTTATATAAAAGATCGTCCACAGGTGAGACCTGCACAACGTGCTCGAGTTTGCAATATTTATCGCATTATAAATTTAATAAGAAGACATTTTCTTTCATAATTACATCGTTAACAATCCCTATCAGTTGTATCTAAAGGGTTATATCGTCATATCACCCCTTAACTTAACGCCAATGGCGCATTGGAACGATTTGACACCCTCTCACTATGTTATCTAACTCTCACCCCGGGGATGGTTTCCATCATGAATTTAACCCTTCCGAAGAGCATATCTGAATATTCGCGCCATAATTACAGATAATTGATAAAACTTACTTTACTATAGTTGTAATGAGTCATTCGTTTCTGCGCGGGCCGAGCTTGCACCTCGCCGATCAGATTTTAGCAATCGAGCTTTTGGTAGCTTCTCCGCAGTTGCCAATTTCCGACTGTTTATGTGAATTAAATTTAAATTTCGCAACCACACCCCCGGATATGTATGTTCACGCATTTCTATTTCCGCCCGACAAAATGGTGGCATTCAAAATTATAGAGAACGCAAATATGTTTAACAGAAGTAGATTAACGCGGGTGGCGCACATGTTGATGTGATTCGCGTTAAATAGAATTTCGAAGTTAAATAAAATTTCGAGGAGCCGAGGCAAGTCTTGCTAAGATACGTATAGGTGGTCTGGATGTTTAAAATAGTACGTCTGTGTGTCCGTGAAAAGTACAAAGGGGCTAATTACATAATCCCGTAAATTTAATTCCGAGAAAACAGAGGACAGGAAGGAAGAAACACAATTCACAGGTCTGAGATACTACCGAGAAAATATTCTTTGCTGGAAAATTCTTGTACACAGAAAAGGTTAATTAGTAGTTTAATATGCAGGTGTTTTGTTTGAAAATAAAAATTCTCTTTTAAAACGATCACTAAATGCTTCAGTTTGTTTTTGTTTTCTGTCTTGCTTTTTTTAATGAATAAATTAAGTAAAAGAAATTTATGTACTTTTTTTTCAACAAAAAAAAATTAATGTTGTTATTATTCAAGTCATATGTAAACTTCTTGTTGCGTATTATTTTCAATCAATATATTTTCGTGTATTTCACAGTTCATTTATTGCGCATTTTGTTGTCCAGACGTTAATAAACTTACGCAGATTATAAATGATGCGGGCAGACAAAAAGGGCACTTTTCTCCTCTTTCAACATAATTTTGTAATATTAGTAGCCTACTCGTGTAGCATCATCCCTTACGGGTCTCTGGAGGTCACGGTGCCTTGCAATTATTTAGGAGGGCTCTGTTCAGATGAAGTTGGCAAGCAAATGGGAGTGAGGAAAAGTTACTTAGCGTCTGTATAACTTCCGTTTTTAACACCAATAATAAAGTTATCTACATAGAGCCACACTTAGATACGAGAGAGAGAAAACGCAAATTTAAAGTTTATTTTATTTATAAATCATGCTTTGATCCGGCCGATTCCGGTGTATTATTCCGTTTTTGTTGAGTAGGTTAATGGCCAATAAAGACGGGGTATTATCAAAGATGCTGGAGCGCTAAGCAGAATGGAAAAGCCAATGGAAAATTGAGTTATTAGTTCCAACGCCTCCAGCAACAGATGCACACTATGTTCCCAATTGCCAATATGCATGTATTATTGCAATTTGTATAATAATTTGGAAAGGCAATCTATGTTATTGAAGTGTTAGAAGTTACCAGCTAACTAAGTTGCAAAATCGTAACACATAATGATAAATTCGATTTCCTCGATGTCACTTAATGACATTAAATAATCAACGCTACTGTATATTGAGGTTTTTATTATTCACATCGATAAAAATTAAACAGGTTCTTCTTTATCAACAGAGAAATGGTTGTTTTTTTTTTAATTACAGATAGAATGACCGTAATGTAATTTTAAAATTAAAAATAATATAACTGATGGTGTTTGTAGCCCATAGTATTATGTTTATCTATTTACAATTTTTCTTTTTGTTTATCTTTTGTTTCTTTACCGAAAAGTGTCATCGTTAGTAGATAATGATCGCTTCCTATCTCAGATTCTCTTTTAACTCGCTTGCCTTTAGCCTTGTGTTTATATACCAAGAAGTAATTCCCCGGAAAAGTTACCTACTTGACTACCTTTTCATCACTTTTACACCATAAAAGTAAAAAGCTGTCACAATTGAAGAAAAAATTAAAATAGAAACGAATATAGAAAATATACGAAGTCATGCAGATGTCTACAAATCATTTAACCTTCCAAAGTCGACTGCTTCATCTATTCGCAAGAAAAGAGAAGAGAGGAACTTAGTGCTTCTAAAATGAATAGGTGCAGGAAGCTAACTGAAAGCACCAGAGGTAGACGTAGGGAATTTTAAAATGGTTCTGTAAGAAATCGGCATTTTGCATTGCGTAACGTAGGTAACAAAAGTTTTGGGAAAATTTTTCGTATTATTTTTTCCCATTACAAAGTAAAGCAATCAACTTTCCATTGGGTATGAAGAATTTGTCAAGTTTCCTCTTCAGTTTGACAGTACATTTGTGTTCACGAAGTTGTACAAAATATCTTACAAGTTAGAATTGCGGAAAGGTATTTACAACTTGGTTGGCCAAGTGCCCGAATATGATATCATCGGCCACGCTTGAGTTCTGAATCATCCAAGGCTTCAGAATTTGATTGAACCTGAAGAAAATAGACGAGGAGTTTCAACGAGAATATTAGGTCGAAGTTTAACAGAAATCATTTGAAATTTAAAAGGCGACAAGTGTCCAAAATACACGGCTGCTCAGTTAGAGAGAACTTCAAGGTGCTGCAGATATTTAAGAGAAGTACATTTCAGAGACAATGCCACGATAATTTTGGACGACGAAAAATATTTTACATTATTCACCTCCGAAATAAAAGGAAACGAAGGCTTTTATGCAGACAACATTGAGGACGTTACTAATGATATAAGATATTTATCTAAATTTAATATCGAGGAGAGGATATAGCTGTGCAACTGCAATGTCACTGATCATGGACGAGATCTTTACGGCAATCGATAGGGATAAGATTACTGTGATGATATTACTTCACTTCTCAAGGGCGTTTGATACTATTGATCACAATCTTTTACTTTCTACATTACATTACATTGGTTTTAGCACAGTTTATATACGTTTTTTTTAAGAACTATTTATCTAATAGAAGCCAGAAGGTTATTCTAAAAGGTCATGTATCTGAATCCTTCAAGCTTAATTCTGGAGTTGCACAGGGAAGCATCCTGGGGCCATTATTGTATTGTATTTACACAAGTTTTTGATAAAATCATGCATACACAGCTAGATCACTCCTTTAATCAAATGAACATTGTTGCTGGTGTGGATCAGGTCAATTACGATTTATATACTTTATCTATTTCGGCTACAGGTCATGCTTTATCTATTAATCCAAATAAATTTTGTGCGCTAGTTTTTGGCAGGAACAAGTCTCGGACAGCTGCTTTAAATTTAATTAATTTACGTATTAACAATCAACCTCTGCCTATTATTGACTGCGCGAGAAATCTAGGTCTCTTCGTTGATGTAAAGCTCCGATTCAAAACTCATGTAACTAAATCGATGCAGATAGCCTTTAGGAAACTAAAAATGCTCTACGGTAACAAGGAAATCCTTAACCAAGAACTGCGTGAAGAGGTATGCAATACGTTGGTTCCATCGCAATTTAATTATTGTGACGTTATCTATGGTCCATGTTTGGACGAAATTGATGTCAAAAGAATTCAGCGTGTGCAAAATGCATGCTTACGTTTTACTAATGGATTGAGAAAAAGAGATCATATTTCACACGTATTTGATAGAGCGAAATGGCTAAACATGACTCAGAGACGTGTGCTGCATTGCACTGTATTTTTTTATAAAATCATTTATACAAAAATGCCTGGTTACTTTTACAACAGGACTATCTTACAGGACAGACATTCATAATATTAATGTTAGAAACAAAGGTCTCTTAACACCACCTGCTCATCGCATTGCCATATTTCAAAGGTCATTTTCTTTCAGCATTACTAAATTTTATAATAATTTACCAGGAAAACTGAAATCTTTAACAATCATCTTATTTAAACGATACATGAAAATACATGTATTAGATAATCAGCAACCAAACATTCCTCATTGACCAGTTCTGCTATCTTATCATTTTTGCCGACCATTATCCTCCGGGCAACTAGAATTAGTTATTAGCAACTGTCTTTACTATTTGTATTTTTCTATTCTGTTATATTTCCTTGCCGCCAAAATCAATTTAATTTACGCATTTCTGCTAATTTGGGTTCCTAGGGTAGAGCAGCATATTTCTTTGGAAATTGCTGATACGGAATCCCTTGGTCACACTACTTGTGTTATATAGATTTTTTTTTATTATTATATATATATTACGCTATGTTATGTTATTTGTGGGGTGACCAATAAAGATTATTATTATTATTATTATATAAAAAAATTCGAGGACAAGATACTAGTGTGGTGCGCCATTTCGGAAACTGGTACTTCAAAACCTTATGTTGGGCAAGTTAGGGGTGAAGCTGTAAATGCAGACATTTATATTAGAAGATGCCTCCCTAAATTGGTAAATTTTATTCAAACACATCATGTTCTTAATAATATTATATTCCGGCCGAATCTGGCAACGTGCCATTATGCAAAAGTAACCCAAGATTAGTTAAAGCAACAAATTATCCAATGTGTAACTAGAAAAGATAACCCTCCGAATGTTCCCAAGGCCCGTCCTATAAAAGAATTTTTGGCTTTACTCGGTAGAAAAGTTTACGACGGTAGATGGGAAGCCCAAAATGAAGAAGAACTAAGACGAAAAATCTACCAAAAGATTCGAGAGTTTAACCCACTTACCGTCCAAAGGCTAATGAGAGGCATTCGGATTAAATTACAAATCGTTGAAACCCATGGCCCTTTAGCTGCTATATAATACTTATATTTTTTGTTAAATTTTCAGTGAAAGCTGCTATGTCATATTTATGTTTTTTGTTAAATCTTCACTGAATGGTTTTCTTAAGTATAAATTTAAATAAAACATTTACAATTGAAAAAAAACTCCCAAAATTTTTGTTACGTGCGTTAAGTTAAATTCGATACAACGTCGCCTACGCGAACTATGTAAACATGCAGTCATGAGTGATGACTGACGACCTTTGGATTAAAAGTGCATTCGTTGATGTATCATCAAAGAGTCGCCGATGGGAATGCTGCCGTTACTAAAAAGATTTGTTTATTTTAAATCAAAGAGAGTAGTCGATCCTAGGAAAATAAAGATGACTCATAGGGAAATTGCGAAGCTTAAAACCCACGTACAAGATCTAAGCATCTGGTTAAATGAAGCTCAAACCAGACACGTACAAACAAAGTAACTGATACTTGGGTCCTTTATGGCTTGATTAAAATTTTGGTGAAGAAAAGAGAAGAATTGAAAAAAGTGTATTAAGACAGAATTTGGGTGTAATAATCTCACTCTCGCCCTAACTACTAGAGAGACATAATGTCTTGACGCGTCCTTGTAAAATTTATAAACCTAAAACCAAGGGATAATTCATTTTCTTTTTTTAATCATTTTTGATCACCCGTCCCTCATAGTTTTCCTTACATAGAAAACCTTGAAGTTTGTTTCAAAGGATGGATGGACACATTTAGAAAATACCACAGCATTAATACGAAAAGGACACATGGAGAACCAGATTTGTTTATTTTAAATCAAAGAGAGTAGTCGATCCTAGGAAAATAAAGATGACTCGTAGGGAAATTGCGAAGCTTAAAACCCACGTACAAGATCTAAGGATAATCGGAATTTTTTTTCACGGTTAGATATCATTCAGACAGTAGTCGTGTAGTCGTATCCATCACCGTCAGAGTCTGAGGGCATGAACTGCAGGCAAAGAACGTTATAGTGTGTGATCAAATTCCGAAAATCCGTCTGTTTCTCAGCATCTATTATCATAGTGTGGGTGAGAAAATGTTAATTTATTTGCCAGGTAGTTGTGTTATAAAAACTAACAAGGCTTTATTTGAGGTGCAAAATGCTATTTGTTTTATTATAAAATTATTTTAAGTTAACCAGTAATTACATTTGAATCTTACATGTATTCTTCAAAAATTTGACTAAATTATTATATATTTCTTGCTTAAAATTGTCGAAATTATTAATCAACTTTGAGTTATTGTTTTAATACTGTTCAGAATTTCGCTTCGTACCAAATTCTTTAATTTGAATTGTAATTGTTTCAATCGCGAAAAATATATGTAGTAGCAGGCAAGAGTGAAAATCTCATTCCATACATAAGAGGGCATTCAAGTATAATTTCTGGCTAAATAAAGCTCAAACCAGACACGTACAAACAATGAAATTGATACTTGGGTCCTTTATGGATTGATTAAAATTTTGGTAAAAGAGTGCCTTACATAGAAAATCCGATGAAGCTTGTTCCAGAGGATGGATGAACAGATTTTAAATAGCATTAATACGGAAAGGACACAAGGAGAACCAGTGCTTCCAAGGAAAATGCGGAATCTTGGATGAAAACGGTGTGGCCAGCAATAAGTGGCACGTATGATAAAAATAATATCTTCAGTGTAAACGAAACAGGTTTACTTTAAAAATATGCCAATCATCATGTTGAGGTTTAAAGGAGAAAAGAGTATCAGAAGCAAACACAGCAAAGAACAGTTCTTGTGTATGTCAAAATGACAGGAACAAAAAAAGGAAAGCTTTTGGTTGTGGGAAAGCAAAAAGATCCTAAATGTTTTAAGAACTGCACTTCGGTAGCTGTTAACGTTGGCATTGACTTGCTGACTTTAGAATTACGTAATGACGAGTGGATTATTGATGAAGGTGCAGTTGAAACAGAACAAGAAAACGACGACAAAGGAGGAGAAAAACTAAAAGAAAGAAGAAAAGATGAAAAAATATCAATCACCCAAAACTAAAATTATAAACTATTTTACATAATTTGTGTATGTTAGATTACATATACATAATATGTAATGATGTGTTATTTGAATAGTAATTGTAAGTTAAATTTAAAAATGTATTTCTTACATTAAATGAAATTAAAAATCATTCATTAAATGTAAGACAGGAAGCAGGAAAACCAAAAGCGTTCGCTTTCGAGACCGTAGCCGCACTTCAAATGTAATTTTCTAATTTTCCGCCGTAGAGTAGCTTAAAGCAGTAAAATGTGACGTTAGCATTTAAGAGAATTACCATACAATTAAGGCCGCATTGACGCTTAGCTCTCCGGCAGTGGTCAGGTGACGTATTCAGGGATGGCCGGAATATAACTGCGCACACTCTCCTTCCAGAGACCGCAACTTTACATGTGACAACCCTTAACAGGACTCGGACTGTGTGTGTTAACTAGTGACCACTTGCTCGCGCCCTCACAGTCTAAGTACAGGCGCCAACAAAGGGTATAAAGAAGAGACGCCAAATTGCAAAGTTCGTTTGCTGTCCCTCCGCCCTCACTTTGATGCTCCTAGCCCGGACCAACAGACCCTTACTTGTACACTTGAAATTAAACGTTTTTGCTCACAGAGGCACTAATTATAAAACGAATTTCTCCACGAATCTTGATGCCCAAATCATTTGATGCCAACAAATTATCAGTTTTTGTCAAACTCAGACAAAAAATTATTCTCAATTTAATATCTCTCCTGCAAAATTCATATAATAATTTCCATGACATAGTATCTGTTCACTATCATCAGTATAAACTATTTGTGGATTCGACGTGAGAAATAAATATTATTATTATTACTATTACAGAAAGTAGAACTATTTCATAATTTTTTTGTCGGCTCGTGTATAGAGCTCTTATAATAGTAAGCCTAAGTTTACATCTTAAATTTTGTGTTTTAATGTACAAGAATATCGTTATACTTAAAATTAAAGTAGGGGAAATACTCGCTTTCAAAACTTACAACTTCTAGTGTACACAAGAGGAAAGTCTGTTGTCTCGCTCTGTGGTCATGTGTCCAAAGGGTATTGTCTTGAAGGCAGGACTATGTATACATGCTTCCAGAAGTTCAGTTTCGCTCCATCCTTAAGATTTTGTCCTTGCAGTTATATTTCCACTTCATGGTTGAGTTTAAGGCCTTTATGCTAAGTTTCGTAGTTCCAGTTCGAAACTTGCCGTTCTAAAATTTTTAATAATAAATATATAAAATCGAAACCCACATTTATGTTTAAGTTATGCATTCGATTTACAAAGTTCTTAATCAAATATACGTACATGAACAAAATTGTTTTGTAAAGTAAATTATAGATTAATTTCTTTTCTTCGCTTTAAATGTCATGTAAAGTGGCAAGAAACGAAAGATAAATTTTAAATTTTAGTCTTCAGATAATTTTTTAAAATATTGTAGCAAATTATAATCAAAGTAATTATAACAAAATTTGCAATAATAGTAATTGATTGGAGAATTCAAAAAATGTGTAAATGTCGATTTTTCACTATACAATTGAGAGCTTCTTTAGAATAAATAATAAATAAACAAGTTGTCTAGAGAAATTAAAAAAAGGAAAGTGTTGTCAAAGAAAATTAATCAAGCAAAACGTAAATGTAAATTTTTTTAACATTCGTTTTACATTTTTTAAATTTTAATCTGAAATTATTCCAAGTAAGTTAACAAAATGTATCTCTCGTTAGATTTTATTTTGTATTATTATAATAACAATTGTAATCCTTTTTAAGTATTTTCATAAAAGCTCTAAGCTTATTCAGTAGAAATTAAATAATTTTAAAAGTAAATTCCCCGACACTTTTAAACTTGGCGTCTCATTTAATGTTTCGGACTAACGATTGACAACTTCATTAATATTGAAAATTAATCTGTACCAATACTATCAGGTTATTTTACTTTTAAAGTTAAAAGTGAGATTCTGGGTTGCCTTGACGTGAAGGACATTGAGCTTTAGTTCTAGGACAATGTCGAAACTAATGCAATTAGTACCCACAAAGAGACGATGCAAATAGGACATTATTAGATTTCAAATAAATTCAAATGCTCAACGCCACGAAACCCTCTGGCGGTTAGACGGGGAGGTTAGCACAGACGTGAACCTACACTACCCCCTCTGAGCCTAAAAGCAACCCTGTTTCGTCTAGTTGAAGATAGGGTTGATTTCCACTTTGAGGGGAAGTGAGTGGAACTCGAAACGGTGGGGGAAATTCAAACTTGCTAAGGGGTAGTTTTAAAGTTTTATAGAATAGACGTGCGTACTTTTCTAATGCCGCTGTGATTTTATTCATGCCCTGGCTTTATATGTATGCTCAGGAATATATAAATTTATGTAGAATGTTTATTACGACACTTTCTTAACCGGTTAATTTAAAAATTTGCTTTTACAAGCAGTTTTAAGGTGTTTGGAAGTTTAAACGTTTTCACTCAATTTTATAATAATCATCTGAAAAATTAGTTAAATCAGCTAAAGTTTTAGGATTATGATAAACTAAAACTACTACAAAATAGATAATTTAAACTAACTATTAATTTTTTTTATTTAAAAAGAAACTCGGAATGAAATCAATCGTTAATCCTTCTTTATTTAATGCTTAAAGCTTTGGTTTATTTATTATTTGTAAGTAAAAGTAATAATACTTTTCAAATTATATTTATATCAAACTTAACTTCATCTATTTTTAGAGCAATTAGCAATTGTGCAATTCGAAACAAAATTAATTTTATGCGTTATATCTTATTTCATATTTTTCTTAAATGTAGTGCATTCCGTTTAAATGCTAATTTTAGTAAACGACATTCGAAGAGAGAAGTACAACTGGTTTAATATTTTTGAATTTCCAGATATATGGAATTAAGTATCTTTTACGGTTTTCTTTTAACTGACATCCATTTTGTACGCAGGTAACAGCGGCAGGGGTCTCCATGTCCAGTTGTCCGAGCTTTTAAAGAGGGGAAGCCAATCAACTCTCTCCGTTTCTACGTAAAAGGATAGCCGAGGGTGAATAATACTTGTACATTTTTCTGTCAATATGCCGCAAAGGTTTAAGCATTGTGAATCGAATAAAATAATGTTTTACACTGTTACAAAAAAAGTGCTAAAATTAATAAAAATAAGTTCCTCCCTTAAATCTAATTAAATAAATTAAATAATTGTCTGAGAACGTTAACGTAATATAAATATTTTTTTTGCAAAATATCTTATTTCACTTATACAAGGTTTTTAAGAAGCTAAATGTATAACGAAACGTCGGGATTCGATTGGAATTATATACTAAGGAAAACGCATTTGCGTAACAGTAAAATTTCTCCGTGGATCTTATAAGAACAGGGATCACCTTGGCGACCCGAGAGCAGTGGGGCCACCACAATAAGCACGATTACAGTTCTATGTCACATTTAATCTGCCTGTTCAAACAGAACTGTTTAATTAAGGGATATGGCGACTCCCGTAACTTAAACACAAGTGTCCGCTCGCTGAGCTTACGCAAATCTACGTAAATACCCCACCTACTGGAAAGTTGCGAGTCAATAACTTAAGATAATTCATTGTTCTGTTTGCTTGCTCTAATTTATATTGCTTCTTGATATTATTAGTTTTGTACTATTTTAACAACACCGCGAAAAGAATCAAAGAGGATTCGAAAAGAATTCTATACGTACATACAAATCTGGAGTTAATTCTAACACTTTTTCAATCCTTTTCAGTGTCCAGCCACGTCTAGTAACGGAGCTAAGACGTTTAATTTTAAAAAGTGTTCATGTTGTCTCCAAAAATAACATTTTAATCTTTACGGTAGTTATTTCTAACTTTCTGGAGTTAATATGGAGTTAATAGTATCCAGGAAAAAAGAGACTCGGCTTTAGATATAGCAGTTTATATTCCTAAAGGAATTAGTATTATCCAGAAAATGCCAACCTTAAAAGGCCTAGCATTATCCAGAAAATGAAAGAATCCTTACTGTTGGGGCAGTCACTTATATCTTAACTTATATTTTAACTACTACAGGAATGCACTTTTTGTAACTTTACATCTTTTATCTCTTGTTCTTTTGTGTGGAAATAATTGAATACCTTATTGCACTAGAATAGTAAGCATATCTAGAGGAAGTAGAATAAAGATGTTCATAAGGCCATGCCAGTATTCCTCGGTAAACAACATTTATTTCATCTATGGAGTCATTTGTTATTATATAACTATTTTTACCCACTTTTGTTGTTTGTTATATTTAATGCGCAAATAAAGTGACGATTCCATCCTAAAACAATCATTTACCTCAATTGGTAGGCATTTACTAGTCACAACTTATAACGAGAACGTCAATCAATCCCTTCCCTCACACATCAGTATTTACCAATAGATGAAAAGTAAAGAATTGTGAACTAAGATCTTTAGGATAACATTTTTACTTTTTCGGATTAATTGCGCTGATGACTTTCCCCAATGCAGATAGAATATTTTACTATTTAGCGTAACTAATCTCCTACTTACTGAATTAATGAATTACGGATAATATGTTTACTGTACGATTAAATTGAGTTTATCCTTGTAAGTGGAGAAAAATTATTTCACCTTCTTTTCAACACTTATTTTTAGACGACGCTGGAAAAGATAAAAGGAACACAATTGTTTCAGGTAAAACCGATTAGAAAGATAACAATTTATCCCAAAAATATTTATGTGTGTATTTGTAAATAACTTAGAGATATTTAACAAAAAGTATTATGAACAAGTTGCAAAGAAAAAAAAAAGCTTCGTATTTTTTATTCTTTATTTTCCTAAATCATCTCGTGATATTTTTTATACCTCCCCCCAATAGTTTCCATATTCGTGTCCCCCGCAACAAAAAACTCGAAACCCACGATAGATTTAGGATCTTCCGTCCAGCGCACGGGCTTGATTTATGTTTCGGTCGCACACGCCTAATCTGGTGGATAAGATTAGTTTTTGCGTCACCACGGACCGGAAACTGCTCGCAAGAACTCAGACGGCCATTGTCCGGTTGCCTGGAGCTTTGATAAGACGTATTAGGGGAAAAACCTGACGTTTACAAATGTAATCCGGTGAGAGATGGACTCACCACACACTAAAATTGCGTTCTTATAAAATTAACAAAACACGTTAAATATTAAATTTTAGCGGATGTTTTCTTAAAATAATTGATAATTTTCTTTATCTTAAAATTAATTTATTCCAGATTAAGGGACCCCAGATGTGTATAACTGAATAACAGAAACTGCTACTATAAATTTATACAATGAAATAGTTTAGTATTTCGTTATATAAATATATAATAGCAGTTCCTGAAATAGAATTCTTTCACAAAATAATATTCCCTGTAGAAAATGAAAGAACTGTTTAATAGCTGACAGAAGATGTAAGAAAAGAAGAAGAAGAAAAGTGTAAGTAATTGACGAGCTTCTTGAAAAAACCTCACATGTCCATTTTTGCCGAAATCGCCATTTCACTGCCATCTTCGCTTATAACTGTAGAGCTATCAATTCCTATACTGAGATTCTGTAAAAATCTCATAGGAGCCGGAATATAACTCAGCAAAATCTGTGGGTTTCTGTAAAAACCTCACATGTCCGCTCGAATTCTAGCAAAAACATGCCAGAACATGTGAGATTTTTTTCTAGAAACTTTTTGAGGGGTTATGTTCAAGTTTTATGTGATAAAATTCACAGAATAGTTGTATTGTTTATGCTCTCTAACATGGATTTGGATGTGGATACGTTATAAGCTGAATTCTTACAATAGGCACAGTATTAATACATTAAAAAAAGGTAAGGATGATTTTTATAATGTTTCAAGTAAAAACCTCACATTTCCAGTGACTTTTTATTATTTTTTCAAAAACAATTGATATTAATAGCAATCTAGAATTTAACCCTATTGCAATATGTTAAGTCTACAGGTACATTTTTTAGTTTCTCCAAAAAAAAAAAATAGTTTTTTTTGGATAAGATTAACTTCTTTATGGATAGAAATGCTTGACACTTTCTGGATAATACTAATTCCTTTAGGGATACAATCTACTACTCAAAAGTTAAGTCTTTTTCTTTTCTTGGATAATATTAATTCCTTGAAAGATGAAAATAACATCCGCAAGTATTAAATTGCCACTTTTGAAGACAACATTGACACTTCTTAAAGTTAAATGTTCTAACACCTAATAGGAACGGATGGATGCGAGAGATTATATATTTATGTGTGTAGAAATCTTTTTAATTAATAAAATTTATTTTACAAAATTCAATTTTATCATTAAATAAACTTCAAATTTATGAAAACTAAACCATTCACAAACGGTACTCAAAATGTTGACTCTGTATCTCAACGCATAGGAACAATTGTTTTCATAATTATTACTATGGGAATAACTGACGCTTAACGATCAACTAGCTTAACTTTGACACTTACAGTGATTGACAATAAGTAATCTTATGCATCAACTTGTTTTCTACTTTTATACTAATTTGTCAGTGGCTCTTAACAATTTAAGTAGCAGCTTTTGGACATTAAAGAAAAAATTAAATAATGATATTAATTTTTTTTACTAAACATTAATTACGGCAAGGATAAAATGCCACTTTCTAAGACGGGAAGTTGAACTTTCTAACCTCGTTTATTATAACACCAGAAACAGATGAACACGAAAGAACACCGAGGAGTTAAAAAAGTGTTAAAGGAATTAACCCCAGAGTTTTATATGCGTATAGAATTCTATCATTAGTGACTTAAAAGTCCAATGAGGATATTATAATATTATACAGAGTTATTTCTTTCTTCTCTGGATCTGGATTTTTCCTAATACATTGAATGAAATTAATTGAGAAGATTTCTAAACGTTAGGTTTCCATGTTTCGAAAAATTCCAGAACGGAGAAAGAAACCTAAATGGAATTGGAATTTGTCAAAAAAATTTTCTACAAAAACAAGTGATTCCTTTCGATTTCCAAGGAAATTTTTAATGCATATTTGGAATAGTTGTAATACATAGTAGAAGACTTTAAAACTCAGATTTGATTTTCGCATGCAGTAGTTTCTAAGGAAGCCCTTAATATCCTTTTAATTATTTCGAATTTATTGTTATTTTACTCACACTACTAATTGTATAATTTATTATTTCACTTTAAGGAATAAACTTATTGAATGTCTTGATTTTAATAATCTATTTATCTATCTTATACATACAAATATTAGAGCAAACGAATAAACAATCGTGTATAGGACGAAATAAATCAAAATAAACAAAATTTTAATCAATTCTTTATTTTTTATACCAGCGTTTCTCAATTTGTGCATCAGGACTCCTCAGGCGATCTCTTGAGGTCAACCAAACATACATAAAAGTAACGTAAGAAACGAAATGTATAAAAAAAACATTTTTCTGTAAGTAACGGACAAATATACCTATTTATGGAGGATTTTGATGTTTTGATTTTATTTATTCTTTTTAAGTGTCGAGGAATTGCTAAACTAAAAGCGTTCTTAAAAAGAATCTAATTATAGGTCCATCATGAGTTAATTTGATAATGAAATTATTTCAATAACTCCCGTAAATTTTGATTTATGATGTTTTGATTATTATTAAATTTTATTGTGGGATTATACTTTAGCAATTCTGCTTGAAGATTCCTTTCTGTACAAAATTGAAAGAAACTTTTTAATGTAGAAGTGTTCAGTTTAAGCTTAGTCCTTTCAGACGCAAAAAAATAAACATTTGTGGTGTTATCAGAATCTTTCAGTCGTAAAACTTGACCGTAAACTGATAACACACAGTTGCATGGCTGATAATACGTCGTACAAGTGTATATTAATTGCTTTGAGATTAATTAAAATGAATTTCAAGGATGTATATAAGTGAAATACTTACATCGAAGCGAACAACGATTTACGACACGTAATTCTGTCGCTCTAAAAAATAACACACCGAACGCGTATTGAATTTTGTTAGACTTAGTACAAATTTGTGTTAATAATTCGTCTTTTGTAGTAGTAGAATTAGTTTCTCATAACGAAATTATAAAACACTTCTGGACAAAATTAAGAGATCACTAAATAAATTTGAAATAACTTTTCCAATTTACAAGTTATTTTTAATAGACTTTTCACATGTCAAATTGACATTTATTAAACACAATTCAAATAGTGTACCACGAAACAATTAACAACAAGGCATTCTCTGCTAGAAAACGAAAAGTCAACAAAAAGGCATAATTTTTGACACCTTTTTAAGTCTCTTAATAAAGCGTGCTTTTTGTTTCGAAAATTAGTGAATTTGATTGCATTAAGTTAAATAAATATGTCTAGACGCCATTGTAGGCCAGAAGAAGTATCCCAATTGATTATTCTTCTTCGTGAACGATATTCACAAAGAAAAGTTGCTGGAATTCTAAATACCAACAAATCTGTGGTACAGAGAGCTACAGCACGGTTCAGAAACACTGGTAGTTTCAAAAGAAGACGCGGACAAGGTGCTAAAAGTAAAACAACATGCAGAGAAGATCGCTTTATTGAACTTCAGAGTTTAAGAAAGCGGTTTGTAACATCTCGTGAATTAAAAAATGATCTTCGATTAGCCACTGGAAAAGAAATTTCTACCAAAACAGTAAGAAGAAGACTAAAAGAAGTCAATTTGTCTGCTAGAAAACCAGCAACCGGTGCAACTCTCACAGCTACGCACAAAAGAAATCGCTTAAATTTTTGTCAAAATCATCAAGGTTGGGACGAGGGACAGTGGAACTCCGTTTTGTTTTCGGACGAGTCCAGATTTCTTCTAAGCAGGAATGATCGCCATGCTCTTGTCATACGAAGACCAGGCGAGCGATTTGCACCATGTACCATTCGAGAATTTGACAAATTTGTGGGGGGTCTGTAATGGTTTGGGGTGGCATACAATTTAATGATCGTACAGAATTGGTTTTGATACGAAATGGGTCGCTAACAGCAAGAAGATATAGAGACGAGTTTATTGTACCCCATGTTCAACCATTTGCCGAAAATTTCGGCAGTGGATTAATTTTTATGCAAGACAATGCCAAATCTTGTACAGCTAACATTGTCACACCTAAGTTGAGAGATGCAAAAATCCAAAGTTTGGAGTGGCCTACCAGAAGCCCTGATCTCAATCCTATTGAGCATCTCTGGAATCAATTGGACAACAAAATTAAAAACGCACCGAGACCTCCAGTGATACTAGATGATTTCTCTAAGATGCTTGTTCAAGAATGGGAGCAGATACCTCAAGAAAGTGTACGAAACTTAATCTCAAGCTTAGCAGCGTGTATTGCTGCAAGAGGAGGGCATACACGCTATTAATAATTTTAGTTTTGTTAACTCGTTACAAATTAGGATATAAGTTCATGAGAAGACCAATGGTATTTTAAAGATTTAAAGTATTTTAAAGTTTGTTAAATTTATTAGCCCTTAAATCAACTAAACTCTAAGGAAATACTTAGATTTGTATATTTATTCGTGTCATCAAATTTCGTCGTCTTATTTTAAATTTATTTTGAATTTTACTGGTGGTCCCTTAATTTTGTCCAGAAGTGTAATTAACAAACTAATTAAATTACGAATGTCTTTATTGATTATAACGTTTTAAGTTCTGATTGCCATCGCCACTCCTTTGTTATTAGCAAAGTTTATTCAAACATCAACGATAAACCAAATAAGCGACATAAAGTACCGACCGATTAAAATGCAAGGGAATAATAACGCATAATATTGGCCATAAAAAGATATCGAAATGACGGACACGTTCCTTGGGGGAATAAACTTTATTTCCAATTCAATTCAAATTAAAATTAAATAAAAATAGTAGAAATTCTTAACGCGAAGATTTGAATTGTTTTCGTGTTGTAGTTATTTATTTGTTTACCTGTCAAGGCAGATATTCAAAGGTGCTGTCCTTATTTTATACAATTTGTATAATTTATTTGAAAATAACATTCGCTGCTTGTTCATACCGTAACTTTTAAATTGATTTTGCAATCTACCCGACAAATTATAATCGCAATGACAATTTGCAATGAACGAGAGTGCTTTAATCATAACTTCTACATACGACTTTAATTATTTAATTATGAACACATGAACACATTCTCCGCTCTTTTTAAATAATTTTTCTCGTCTATTTTTTTTGGTTACATGTATATAAACTCTTCGTTGTCTTTATTAAATATTAATTCACTCTTCGTTTCAATACCTTCGAATACGTCAGTGCATCCTGCGCGCATAAAAAAACAAATTTAGGGTAAGAGCTGCGAATTCTCTCGCAAGTAGCACCTCGGAGGGTATCATATTACGGGGAATGACCACGTTCCGTACTTTACTATGTGTCAAAAATTTAAAAGAATCCCAACGGACGCATTGAAATTTGGAAGTGTCCGAGGGACGCGTCCCATGGTGCTCGTGACTGCGCGCCTTCGGCTAGCGCACGCGTCGCGACGCCAACGACGCACGCAAACCATGACCTTCTTGATCAGATAACTCGCAAGTTTGTGTTCTTTATCGACAAAAACAACAGCAGTACTGGAATTTATGGGTTTCTGTTACTTTCCCTGTTTACTTATTCAACTTAATTAATTTTCTTTCGTTTAGTTGCTCTGTTGAATTTCGTTTGAACAAACAATCTAAAAGTTTTCTCTTTACACATACAAGTATATACAGAGTCACTTGGCCCATTTATATTATTAACCCCACCAAAACTAATCTTCTTGTTCTTTCTTGAGATTTTACCCTTTTTTTATGTCATAAATTTGTTTTGTTATTTTTATTTAAAGTGAGTTTGCTAAATAAGTCAACGAACATTATATTTTTAACTGTAATTTATTAGAGGCATCGATTTGCTTGGTCTGGGTTAAATATAAAACTCGTAGGGGGTAGCTAAAAGCGTACATCGTAGCTGAAACAACTCTAGAGGCCGTCAGACGCACAGCCATGTTATAAATAAGGATTAGGCCGGTAATTTCGACCCTACGGCCCATAGATTCCTTTTAAAGTTATTTATTTTAAAATATTGGCAGCGAGTAAAAGCTCACCCTGACCGTTCCAGACGTCGATACGCGCCTGAAACTTGATACGGTCCACTTATTTTAATTTTCTCGAATTTTTATATTGGATGGGGTGATGTGGGCTATTTTATAGTTACTTTTAGAGCCCAACCGTATTTTACGATAAGTTAAATTTATGCGTTCCCGGGAAAATTATTTTTTCGCATTAAAAATATTAATGACGTACATATTTCATTCGCAATACTTACAACATGCGAAACTAATAAGTTTATTGATTTTACTTTGGAAGTTGGTGTTGCAGCACGTGTTTCGATGGGGTCCAAGTTTTCTTTTTGATGCACGAGTGACTAGACAAACCAGTTAAACAGACGTCTGCACTGCACGGGCTGCTAGCCATCGGTGTCCCAAAAACAAGTTTCTAAACAGTAAGTCAGTACACGTGATAAATCACAAAGTCTATCTAGCATATAATTAATAGTTCCCCAAAAAAAGTATATATATTTTTCTCAAAATAAAGCAGTGTGTGGTCAAAAGTTTAAAACCAAACAGTAGTTAAACAAAAATTAAATATTATATGAAATCATACACACATAAACATCTAATAATTTTTAACACATTTTCGGTGTTCTATTTCGTCCATCCTAAAGTAAACGGAGTTAGGACGTTTAACTTCAAAGGTATTAATGTTTTCTTCAATAGTGGCATTTTAATCCTAATGGTAGTTATCTTTCGAGGAGTTAGTATTATCCAAAAAAAAGAGAGAGACTTAACTTGTGAGGGAACAGTTCGTATCCCTAAAGGAATTGAAGGGTTTGGTGAAAAAACCGATGAGCTCCATTTTTTTAAATTTTTCAGTAGCAACAAAAAACTGTTTTTCAAAGTAAGGAAACTCAATATAAACTAGAAAATTTGGTTTCAAATATTTCGTATTAGAAACCGTGAAGCTGTTCGTTTTCAATTCCAGACGATGCAGCGCGAGAAGTAGAATGAAATCCAACTAAAAAGTGATTTTCAAAGAAAAATGGAGCTGGCCGGTTTTTGCACCAAACCCTTCAATTAGTCTTATCCATCAGAAACTGTAAATCCTTAAAGGAGTTAGTATTACCCAGAAAATGAAAGAATCTTTATTAGTTGGGCAATCACTTGTATCTTAACTTATATTTTAACTACTTCAGAGATAGGAGGGATACACATTCTTTTTATATTGCATCCCTTGTTCTTTCGTTTGGAAATAATTGAATTCCTTATTGCACCATAATATTAAGCTTATCTGGAGAAAGTGGAATAAAGATGTTCATAAGGCCTTTCCACTATTCCCCGTTAAATAAAGCTTGCATCATCTATGGTATTACATATTATATTACTATTTGTTTCCCACTTTTTGTTGCTATTACATTTAATGCACAAATAAAGTGGCGGTTACATTCTAAAGCAAACGTTCACCGCAGTAGATAGGCATATACGAGGATAGATTGAAAAGTTTCTAGAACGAACCATGCGTGCGCATGCTGTTCACTGGGTTTGAAAGCGCCTTTGTTCATACAACTACCGTCAAATTTTCAGAGACATGGTGCATAAATTAAAGTCGTTACTGTCGATCAAAATAAACAATTCATGAATAAAAACGAGTTCAGTGCAGTGATAAAACATTTCTTTTTGAAAGATTTAAATGCTAAAGAAATAAGAACGGAATTAGACGATGTTCATGGTGATCTTCATCTTCATATGCAACGGTTGCACACTTTCTTTTTATAGAGGTTTAGAGATCTTCAGAAGACATCACCAACGGTAATCCAAGTATCAGATGTGTTGGATTCGTCCTGTCTTTATCGCCTATTTCTTATGTCCTCAACAACTAAACTCCTTATCCTCTCTCGCAGCTGCTAGTCTCTGGAATCCGCCGTTAGGCATTACGTCAGAAACTTCGCACTGTCAGGTGTTAGTTTTTCAGTCTTGATCTTTTTTTTTTTTTTCTTTTTTAGTGTTATCGTGATCTCGCCTAGCATCTGCATCTGCTAATTTTCGGAAAACATCAGAAGTCTCGCAGCTTCTGGCATCGAAAACGTCGCCGGTGCCTGTTTGAACATCTGCGCTGTACTTTGTATGATTGTGTCTTGTCGTTAATGTGGTGGTACTTGGGTAGGGTTGTCTCCTTCCTTCTCATCTTTCGTCTTTTGCATCATTATGTTTCTCAGCATTTCTGTGACGGTCTGCCAGCTCTCTTCGTCCTTTCGCTATGCTTTCTTTCGTGACGTCTGCTCCAAATTTGATGTTGGCTGCGGTCCTATAATCTGCCCATCTTGGTCAGACAAAGACAGTGTGCTCGCGGTGTCCGAATCGCCGCAGTACCAGCAGTAATCGGTTTGTGCCTTACCGATTTTATGCAAGTAGCTGACGAAAACACCGTGTCCAGTCATTGCCTGGGTGCTGTAATGGTCCTTTCCGTGCTTCCTGTTGCACCACCACCCGTTTATGTCCTTGATGAAAGTCTTAGCCCACCCGTGGTAAGAGTCCAACGCGTCTTGCCATTTCGCTGTTAGTGTCGTTGTGTGTGTCCCCTTCTTCGCTGCGTATTGTTGTCTCCGCTCCTCCACCTTCAATTTTATGGGTGGAATGGCTGCGATTGTTATCCGGAGCCCAAATAGGTGCTGATGGTCGTCGTGATGACTCCTGCCAGGACCTTCCTTTCCTTATGTCTCGGTCCGCCGATGTTAGGCATGAGTCTCGCTAGGGCTATTTGGGTTTTCCTTGCTTTTTCACATGTTTTCTTGACATGGGTGGTCATTCTTAGTCCTCTATCCAGGTGCTCCCCTAGGTACTTTATCGTGTCTTTCGAGATGATCACCGCTACCTGAACGTCTAAGGTCATTGTTTTCAGTTTCCTTGAGCCCGCAAGTATCATCATCCCTGTCTTCGCGGCCTCCAGTTCCAGATCGTTTTCTTCCAACCAGTTTCTGATTTTGGCCATAGCGTATTGTGCGCGTTCTTTCAGCGGTTGCACACTGGGTTGCTGCATTTAAACGCGGTCGAACAAACGTAGAGGATGCACCGCGCTCTGGCAGGCCAAACACGGCTACCGATGAACAAATGATTGGAAAAGTCCAAGAAGTCGTGATGAATGATCGGCGAGTAAAGTTGAGAGAGATAGCAGAGGCAGTAGGCATTTCATGCAACCACGTACATTGATCTTACATCAACATTTGGACATTAGAAAGCTTACTGATAGATGGGTGCCGCGTATTCTGACAAACGATCAAAAGCGAGTTGGAATGACCATTTCTCAGCAATGCTTAGACATGTTCAAACGTAATCCAAAAGTTTTTTCCGACGTTTTATAACTGTCGATGAAACGTGGATACATTACTACGCTCCGGAGACCAAAGGGCAATAAAAGCAGTGAACAACCAACTCTAGAGAAGGCCAAAACGATTGCGTCTGCTGGAAAGCTCATGGCTACTGTCTTTTGGGATTCCCAAGGAATAATTTTTATTGATTACCTCCAACATGGAAGAACAATAACAGACGAATACTCTGCGTCGTTATTAGACAGATTGAACGAAGAAATCAAACCTAAGAGACCTCATTTCGTTTCACCAGGATAATGCCTTGAGCCACGAGTCGGCAATTGCGATGGCGAAACTACACCAATTATGATTCCAGTTAATCGATCATCCTCCATACTCGCCAGATTTGTCTCCGACGGATTCATTCCTGTTTCCAAATCTTAAGAATTGGTTGGATGGAAAGAAGTTCTCATTGAATACTGAAATCACCGAAGCTGTAAGTGGATATTTCGAAGGCTTAGATGTTCCTATTTTCTTGAAGGGTTGAAAGATCTTGAAAAGCGTTGGACTAAATTTGTAGGGCTGAAAGGAGACAACGTAGAAAAATAAGTACGATTTTCTCCAAAAAGTTGTTTTCTTCCTCTCGTTCTAAACAGTTTCCAATCTCTCCTCGCATACTTGTAATAAGAACATGAAAAGTAAATAACTATAAAGTATAGGATAACAGTTTTACTTTATTGCATTGAATATGGTGATGATATAGACGAATGCAGTTAAAATATTTTACTTTTTAGTGTAATTTATCACCTAGTTATTGAATTAACGATTATGGATAATAATTTTCACCTTTTTTTAAACGTATTTTAATCGGGAAAAGGTAATAAGCTTCAATTTTTCAAGCATTACAACTTTTCAGGTGAAATTTTACCCACAGATTAACAATTATTCCAAAAATGTTCATGTGTGATTAAAAACATTGAGGACAAACAAATATTTTATAGTATCGAAATATATTAAAGGAAATTTATATACATCCCCTGATTTCCTACCCTTCTCCGTTTAAATACACTCTTATCTTAGTTTGAATGCGTTTTGTTCTGGAAAGCGAGAAGAGTGTAATATCTAAGATACTGGACTCGGTAATGTCACGTCTGATAGGGCCCTTAGTGGCCATTTCAGTCGTTATCAGCTTCTATTCGGGATGACCCGTCCGCAAACCGCAATAGCCCTCCGATCATTACATCCAACGATTATGTTAACAGTTAACACTGCGGCTATATGGTATAAGTGCAGTGTGAAGATTTTGATTGCATGCACTCTAACTTTTGTTATCAAGTTTCATTAGCATAATCAAATAATATTAGATTAGCCACAATTCCAAATGAAGGTACCCACATTTTAAATAATTTTTGAAATAATGGCCCCTGCAACGGTTAAATTTTAAATCGTTTCATTCAATCGATGCACAATGAAATGATTAATAGTTCGTCTATAAATTTCTCTTAACACTTTAGTCGTGTAATGCGGTCATGCACCAAAACATACGAGGATTACATCCCGTAAGTTAAAAAGCTGGGGACAATTTTTTTCTATTTAGTTTCGAGTTGTCATTGACGCACAATGCAGTTCCGGGATTAAATTTATGAAAAAAAAAATCGGATCGCTTTTTTCTGTATTATTTTCCACCCCTTCTCGCCTGCTTACCTGTGACCGTGCTTCCTAAGTAACCTGACTCAGGTACGAAATTCGGATCTCGCAAAAAAAAACCTTTCACACGCTCTGCTCTTTTTCGCCAATACAAATATAATAGTTTTGGAACAAATCGGCTAAGTCACAAGTGGATAAAATAGGGTTATGTTTAACTTGCGTGTTGCATTCTCACGGAAAACATTTTTTTAGTTCGCGTTCGGTTAAATGGGACAACACCCTTTTTATTTATTTATTTATTTATTCGTCTGTTTTAAATGGGGTGGAATTTGTTTTTTTGAGTTTTCATGTATTCGAAACGAGCATGTGAGAGTCGCCAGGCCTTGTGGGCGAATAGGATGGAAGCGAAAGGAATAACACTGATAGAAAATGCATTTATCATGAAGGAAAATTTTGCGCATTCCTTTGAAATTGACTGTTTGTACAAGTTCTTGCGGACTTGAAAAAACTTTCATCAATCTACGAACGACCAAAGAAAAATACACCAGTCACTGATAGTTTTTGCTCACGCCGAGCGCCTGACTCAGCAAATGCTACCCCTAAAATTTTTTACGCTACATATCTTACCTCCTATACGTATACCTACATTAAATTTTATACACGTTTATTAAACATTAAACCAATTTTACATTGATTATTATGAAAATTCCCCAAATTTATTTCCTATCAAAATGGTCGATGAGTTTCAATTTCAAAAGTATTTTAAATTTTTTTATTCAGTGATGAAGATTATTATTTCAAAAGCATTTAAAGCTTTTATCCTAGTACAAAGCTAATAATAAAATGAAAATAAATATCCGATCCCTTCACCAATATCTCCTGTTGACCCAAAAACACATATCCTTTACAACCGTTACGAAACCCATTACATATGAATCACCATTACCCAGAAATAAAGCACACACAGACAGATAGATCCATTGTAACCATGTGAAATATTTCACAACCCTTTTAGATCCAGAAACTGAACATATGCGTCACGTTAGATGCATTACCTGCACAGGTATGCAACACGGTGCCCCCAAAACGGCAAAAAAGGGGTCCGCGAAAGGGTTACCGTGTGAAGACACGCAAAAAAGTAACGTACATTTCCGCTACACTTAAATCATCGATTTACAGTATGCGAATTTATGTAGCGGAAATGCGACCATGAGAATGAAAATCTGTTAAATTTTGGGCCCCAATCAATGCTGATTTATCGCGTAATTCTGTAAAATTACGGGGGGGGGGCCCTTTAATTTTTCCATTGTCGAAAACTGGCGTTCATTGATTTTCAAGACGCGTGCTGGATATTGTGCGAAAGGCTCTGACTTGGGGTGGCCGGTAGGGTGCGGTCTGCTTCGCTGACCACCCCTTAGTGGTCAAGACTTTCTCCCCTTCTTAAATAAAGTGCGCGCATCCATATCATACATTTTAAAATGAAAGGTCGCTACAGCTTTGTAACGAAAATTTTATGGCTATCACAGTTAGATACAACTTTGACAATTTGTATTATAACAAACATAATGAAATATGAGTTTAAAATTTAACCAGTATTTTACACTTGATTCGTTTTCGTTTTCAAAAAGTGTCGTACTTTATAATATAAATAAATATATTTGAATTGATATAAATTTATTTATAATATGTTGGGATTTTTAAAAAATGTAGGTCATGTTTGCTGCAAACTACTCCAGCAAAGAATTACGCGACAAACTTTAAGAGTAGTCCTTTTAAGGGAACTCCTCGCTAAAAAGGATTTTGAATCGAGCAGATACGCTGGTATTATACGGGGCACTTCCACAAATAATACAAATTTATATATTATGCACCTCTCAGATTTTGACAGACGCTTTCGCGGCCATCAATATCTGCGGAGCCGGTTGCGGAGAGCTGAGTGGGTATATTTTTCTCAAAGAAAGTATGTATGCAAATAAACATATGTGGGGAGTCTTTCTGGTAGACCAGTGAAATATTGACCGAAACGCCGGCGCGGACATTGAAATATTGCAGATTTTACAATGACATATCATCGCGAACATTTGTAAGAGAGATTTTTGATGAATCGTTTCGTTTACGTCAGACCCTTTCACAGCGCTTTTTAAAGGAACATTTAATGCTTCCAGAATGGGAAAATTGCAAGCGAAACGTTATTTAAAAGGTATCAAATTATTGAACAACTAATTTATGAAATTTACGGCAGACAAAAGCAATTTTCTTACCCTTTAATATTTCTGAATTAAAAAAAATTCATCCAAATATGTTTATTTGTGAACAAGAATGAAAAAGTTGCTGTAATCAACTAATTACATATGTACGTCATTATTTTTTATTGCTTATATTTCTATTAAATTTAAATTATATTTTATTTCCTACTAATAATCATTCTCAAATTATTTATGTTTCTTGACAAATAAATAAATTCTTATGTATTAATCCCTTTTCTTAAACATTTACACTGCCATTCATGCAGTTCGTAAAAGTAATTTGTTTATTTTTAATAAATAAATAAATTTATACCTGTGCAATCTGCGGCTCACAAACCAGATGCGATTACTCTGACGTTAAATAAAACTAAAACCAATTTAAATAGTAATAACTTATTTAGATATACAATATTTGTCTGTAAGATTTCATAAAAATTGTAATTAGTTGTGTGCTTAAAAGTGTACAGGCATGAACCTGATGTTAACGATTTAAAACTGTGGAATAAGACATATTTGCATTGAAAAAAAAAATAAATACATAAGTAAGTAAAATTAATGAATAAGTAAGAGGCTGAGACGTAAAAAAAACTGTAAATTTGTTGTTGTTTCTTCTTTCTCTAGATAAATTTATTGTGTCGTTTAATGCCTTAGTAACACTTGTAAAAGCAATGATTACTAAGGCATTAAACTGTAGAGCAAATTTGATAATTATTTGGCATTTGAAATATAGTATGAAACTTATTAAATCAATATACACCAATGATAGCTTTTAAAACGCATTAAATAACGACGTTTCGTTATGTATCGTCAAATAAAGGAAATTATTGAAATGTTAATATCCCAATCGTTTTAAAGCTGATTGAAGAATAATTAATACAAATTTATTTAAAAAAATTATATTATGATTTATACAGCCTGTTTCATTGAAGATGCATCAAACTTGAGGGACACGCTTCTGACATTATTTCAAACAAAATATTTTAATAAAAAAATTTTAATCGGAGCAAGTTGAAATTTGCATAATTTGGAGTCAATTTATTTTGAAATACTGTAGCGCGCGGAATCATAAAACAAAACCGGCGATCTAAATTGCATTTATGAATGGCACACAGCTGCAGGGGGTAATAAATCCATAAACAGCGAAGAAATTTATGACTAGATTTTATTTTGCCCTTGACCGTAAGCTCGGAGTATTCAACTTTGCCACACGTCGAATGCAGCAGCGATGTGAAATCGCGTGGATATTTAAACTTATTTAATTTAATAATAAATTACAAATGTGGGGCTATGCAAAACTATGCATTTAGTATGTATGTTGTCGCACATTACAAATTGTTATTAAATTAAAATTGTCGAATCTTATAAATAAAAACATTTATTTGTCTTACATTATTATTATTATTACAAGAAATGTTTTGGGTAAAACCAGGTACTTGGGCGCTAAATTTCTACGAATGATTTCATGAAATGGTGAATGTAAATAATAAACTCTTAAACAAGCGCAAACTACTAAATGTTTGAACAATCCTAAAATTCTTCAACTAACAATTAGAAAATTCGTATTAAATGGAGAACAGAAAATAAACGACTAATTATTATTTTTATTGATTGCCAACAACCATGATGTTTTAAATGTGTTTTGCCGAATCGACTGGGGCGATATTCTAGAGGCAATCAACCAATAAACCGATTTCGTATGTGAATGAGTAACAATCCATTCATTCTCATTTAAAATACATCCTAAAAATATGCGACTTTGCTTTCCTTTCGATTTTCTCTAAATTTATTCATTATAGAGAAAATTTTACAAAGAAACTTTTCTTTCTTTTCCCGACATCTACCCGCATACCAAGTTTGATGCATCTTCAATGAAACACCCAGTGTATATTTCCTGATTACAGCAAAACATATAAATTATCCTACAAACTTAATTCTTCGATACAGACATTAATGATACGTCTGAAACTTCCAATTTTTTTTAATAATTGTATAAATACTAGAAAAAAATGTTAAAAACGAAACTTTAAAATACAGGAAAGTTTTTTTAGTACATACGTGTAGCACGATTCCAGAAGCATGCGATAAAGCCTAAAAAAAATAAATTTGATTTTGAATTTTATTAAATATCTTATTTATGAAGTTATTATTTAATAAAAGTCCGCCAGAATATTTTCTTTATTGAAGGAAAACTGCTTAAAAAGGAAATATATATTTCATAAAGAAATGAAATCGTAGAAATCAAATCAAATTCTCTTGCTGGAATTATATTGTTTTACTTTTATGCAATGATTAAATTAAATGCATTTTTTATTAATTAGATAATTTATAATTGTTCCTTTGACTTTTTTCCGCAATAAACAAGTTTTATTTCTTAATGAGTTTACAAAGGCAAAAAGAACAGAATCTATTGCATTTCACAGCGTCTTTCATAAAGTTCATACCATATGGAAGCTTACAATATTCTAAAAGACAATTTATTTGTATTGTAAAGTCTGTTTTTGCACATCTTTATTGATTTGTTTTCTTATTAAACAAGAAATAAATGTACAACATATGTGTTTGCTTATTAAAATAAAAACGTGTAATTGTAATCGAAATTTCTCTATTCTGTCAATTAAGACAATAAATTAATGTTTTTGTCAATAAATGCAATTCAAATAAAGAAACTGCATTTGTTTTTAAAGTTTTTGATGTCTTAGTTTTGAAACCATATTAGAAAAAGAAGTTTTAAAAATATTTTCCATCATAGTTTTTACAGAATATTATTTCTAGACTCTGTAGATTTTTCTGCAATTAATTTTGTCTGACTCCTTCAATTAAGCAAATCGAACTACTGCAATTTTTGCTTTTGAAAATTTCCATTTTTAGAATTTTCCACCATATTAAATAAAGAACTAAATGTGGTTGTTGTTTTTTTTTTTTGATTGATGCAAGAACTACTACCGGTAAGTTTTTTCGTAAAATAACAAAAAATAGAACATATGTAGTATGCGAAAGAAAAATCTAATTTTATATTAGTTTCTGTATAATACCACGCGATCAACTAAATTTATAATTGAAATAGTAATGATTTTAACTGGAAAGTTGGTAACATTGACGAACAAATCACGAATTTGACAATGTGTCACATTTGAGGTTAGAGTTGTGCACCAGAACGGAATTGAATGACCTGTATGGCGTAATGAAATATTTACGTTGACCACTTTCTTGTTCCTCAGCATTTGTAAAATAGGACTCGCGATGCTGGGAGAGACTTATTTTGAAGTCGACACCAACCTAGAGTACGTAAAGGAAAAGTGGCCAGATTTACCCCAATCTACACAGATGGTTCTATCTGCAAAAATCCAGAGTACTCGGCTTGTGGAATTTACATCCCAGAAAAGAACGTGCGTGTCACCAGTCGGATTAACTCGTTAGCGTCGATATATACCTGCGAATTGCTAGGTATAATGCTAACCATTCGGCTTATTTCAAAGAGGAAATTAAAAAAAGCCATTATTTTCACCGATTCGCTAAGTGCAGTGGAGGCCATGGGTTTTACAAGGGGTGGTCACTACCTGATACTAGAGATCAGATCAGAACCGTCCTAATGCAGCCCGAAGTAGAATTTTGTTGGATTCCATCACACAGAGGGATCAGAGGGAATGAAATGGCAGATTTTTTAGCTCATCAAGGGAAAAACATTGGATTAGTCCGGTTAAAATAAATGGTAGTGATGTGAACCCAAAAATCAAAGAGGCTTCTTTTCGTTATTGGAAGGAGTACTGACTGGGTCACTTCAGGAAAAATAAAAGGCAAACGGTTATTTCGCATCAACCCGATTATTAAAGGAAAACCCTGGTTTGAGGAGTTTCCTTTTGTAAGCAGGAAGTTTATTTCGACCTTTCGTAGGATAAGAATTGGGCACTGCGCCTACAAAACCCATTAGGCCACTTCACGAAAAATAAAAGGCAAACAGTTATTTCGCATCAAGCCGATCATTAAAGGAAAACCCTGGTTTGAGGAGTTCCCCTTTGTAAGCAGGAAGTTTATTTCGTCCTTTTGTAGGATAAGAATTGGGCACTGCGCCTTCAAAACCAATTTGGCCAGAATAAATGCTATATACAGTGATTTGTGTGAATGTGGAAAGAGAGAAGATGTCAATCATATTTTCTCTTTTGGATGCAGAGACAATCCGTTAATAACATCACTCATCGAAGACTTAATCAAGTTGCACTACTTTCCGCCTTATTCAATTAATTCCTTACTTGGTAATAATAATAACTATAATTCATTCAAATGTCTATTTTCCTTTCTGTTACACTCTAACTTCCCTGTATCCATTTCTTTGGGATATGTCCGAGGGCCCCTTCGGATGTGTTTAGAGCCGCCGGGGCTCCAGCTCGAGAAAAGTTTTTTTTTTCTTCTTGTTTCTATTATCAAAAAAAAAAAAAACAAACCACAAGGCACTTCAAATAAATTCTGTGACTGGTGTTTGAAAGGAGTCTCGAACTCAAACACCATAATCCCAACGAAGAAGAAGAAGAAGAAGCAATTTCAAATTTCGTCAATTTGGCAGTTATTGAAATCTGATGTTAGTCAGTATTGCCAACCATGTTCAATCACGATCACCAATCCCATTAAAAGTTTATTTGTTTTGCGGAATTCATGTTTTATGCATTGGATTTGAATTAAAACAATCCTGAAGCAAGAACATCACGATGTAGTTCAAAGAAAGGATTCTCTTTTTCTCAAATAAAAGATTTTAATGTTTAATATTAATTTTGTAGACAATCAATAAAATTTATTGATTTAATCATTATCGGCCAGTTTTATAACGGAATTTAAAGGGGACTAAGTTTAAAGTCGCTTTTAGATGTAAAAACAAATACATAAACCATATTTATAGTAACATCGTGAAGTGGGTCTGGAATTAGATAACTTTCGATTAAAAAAGTTCCACAGTGAAAGGCAATCGTTAAAAAGCAAGACATGTTCTATTTAACCCTGAAAACAGCTAACTTGTAATAACATCGCTGAAAGGCGAACTTGATTCAAGAAATGAATCACACCAAAACCAAATATGTTGAACAACTGTTTAACAATTATCTTCCGTTAAGTGTTAATCGGTTTAGGCAAAAATTCATCAAGAAATCAAAACCAACTCGATGCACTTTTTAATTGAACACGCGTTAGCTTACTCTCTTCCTCTGAAATAGTATCAAGTGAACGAGTTTAAAGTCACCCTCAGAAGACTATGAAATTAAAAATCATGTTTTGACTGGATTTAGAAAATTTGAGTCCCCAATTTTAAATTTAATTTCTTGAACCTAGAACTGAGATTTTTAATGCCACGACCTTTTCAGGATGACTTTAAACTGCATCGCTTAATATTAATTACTGGGACACTTTCTTTATGTAATTCCAAAAAATTTCGTTGACTATAACGTTTCGTGACGCAACTTAATAATTACTTGATTATAAAACTTCATTTTCGATCAATATCGAGTGACTTTTATTAATTATTGTCGGTCATCCGTACGTGTCAGTTCATACTTACTGCCATCCAGAAAAAGTTTCAGTATTATTAAATTTACATCAAAAAAAGTGTCCTCATTTTTTTTGGTCGTGAGTAAGTCGCTTTGTCCCAAAGTTTACAAAAATTTTCAATTTGACCAATAACTTGACCATATGTATATTTTAACAAAGAGTAAATATGTCGTTTAATCATTTAAATGAAACCATTTCCTGTATTCCATTTTCTTCTAAAATGATGTTTCCCTTCGAAATTTGCTTAATGAGACATGTTCGGCGTAGCTACTTATTCTTTGTTTTATGTTAACAAGAAAGGGGAGTCCGCAAAGAAACGAAACCCTCATTAATGCAAAGTAGAATTGATTTGCGTATCTACCTTGGGTCACCCCACTAAAAGCTTGACCGTGCGCGCGCATCTGACCGCTGGACACTGATCAATAATAAGAAGATTGCAAAGTAAGCAAAAGTTTCGTCCGTCCCTGTTATAGCCGCAAGACAAGGCGCCCACGGAGGGGTGTTTTCACCCACGCGTTTTCCCGACGCTTTCCCGCAGAGAGTAAGTCCACTTTTACACCGAGCGCCTGGAAAAAGCTACTGTCCATTGTGCGTTGTCTGTCTTTATTTCCGCAGGAGCTTGTCTTACTTGAAATGTTTATGTAGGACCCCAAGTTTGAAGGGAAGATGTATAATGCCGTAAGAGATGATTAGTTTAATGTACGGACTTGACTATTCAAGACTAATATTGATTTAGATTTTATGTATTGTCTTAGGCCTTTGAACTTTGGGCATTGTTTGTGCACAGGTAATATTTTACATAAGTAAACGATCCTTACGATAATTCATGGATTAAGTTTAATATACTATGTATATTTTAAAAAATAGTCAAAAATTTTTGAATTTTAGAATTACGAAAGCTAGTCATACTTATTTGTTAGAGATTTGGTGAACAAATTCATTTAACTAATAAATGCAAAAGTTATTTGTTACTTTTGTCTTTTATTTATTTGGTCTTTTCCCGATTATAATACGTCTAAAAGTAAGTATTAAAAAAAAGGTGAAATAATTGTAATCCAACAAGGATAAGCTCAACTCCTGTGTAGCAACCGATCAGGAAACACATTATCCATAATCGTTGATTCAATAAATAGGAGATAAATTACACTTTAAACTAAAATATTTTATCTGCCATGGTATTCAATCCAACAAAGTAAAAATGTCATCCTAAAGGTGCTAGTTCACACTAACTTACTTTCGTCTATTGGTAGATTCTGATGTATGAGGAAACGTATTGATTCGTGTTCTCATTACAAGATCTGTCTAGTATATGCGTACTTTCTGCGGTGAATGTCATTTTATTTGCGCATTAAATATAATAGCAACAATGAAAATCTTATAATTTGAAAAATGGTGAGAGTTTGTTTAGATTAAAATCTAAACCTTAAAGAATAATTAATTTGTAGTTGATATTTTTTTAGATACAATGTAAATATGCATATTTGTGTTTTGCTTGACCTTTTATCCAGTCCGAGCTTTTCAGTTTCGTTAAAATAGTTTCACGTATATGAATTCGATTCGAACGCACTTCGAACTTTTCAGATAGTGTAATTTATCACCGAGTCAGTGTTCGCGAAAGAAGAAGAGGACGCGCTGAATCTTTTCTTGCGTTGACTTTGGCGGAAGTGGCGTAATAAATTACCCCGACGAACTAGCCATTAGTTTATTTGCATCGGGAACTGTCCCCGCTCTATTGTACGTCATTCGTAAATGTCAATCGAGAAAGAAATCTGCACAAAGACGCGTTTTAAGCAAGATGGCCGCCGAACCACCCCCCTATGACTAATTATTGTCCGAGGGAGTCCACCCCAACCTGTCGACGACAAAAGCTATTTTTATTTTTTCGCGTAGACCGAGTGCTTTGTGTACGCGCGCTTCACACACGGCCATTTTGTTCGCGAAACACAAAACTCAAATTAGCACTTAAAAAATAATTAATTAGACTTACCTCAACTGGGCAATTTGAATTTTGAGTTGGATTTTGACTTCGGCTCTGCTCATCAAGATATGAATATCTGAATGTCTAAGCAATGACTGAAGTAATTTTCATTTTCTATGCCCTCGAAGGTTAAAAAACTACCTGCAAAACCCTTTCTTCCTTCCGGGATCCAGCGGCGGGACAAAATTACAAAAAGGGTTGCCCATTTTAATACAATACTTTTTGCTTTTACCTGCCAACATATGGCATACATTATAAAATTACGTTCTCCAGCTTTTGTCGAGCGTAGCTAATTAAATAAAACTTGCTTCAGAAAATCAATAGTTTCGAAGTGAATTAAATAAAAAAATGTTGCCATTACACTTACAAAATTCTTACAACGAGCAATGCAAATGATCGCAAAATTATAGATGTAGAAAAAGCTCATTTTGATTTATAAGTAGATGTACTATATCATTAAATTTTACTTTAATGCATTTGCTGGACCTCTTTCTGAACATTATCCTAATTTGAATGATGGATATTGCAGTTATCTCCTGAAAGAATATTACTTGAACATAGTAAACAAACCACGTAAATTTTAAATACACAAGCACAATGATTAGAATGATTAAAAGAATACCTTCAAATCAATGAATGTTTCACTATTCTAAATTAAAAGTAGACCAAATTTTTATTACATATAAACGAACAGATTTTTTTTCTATCCAGTGGCCGAATGATGCATATGTTATCGTATTGCATAGTCAATAACGTCTAACCCACATCCAAAGTATTCAAATGTCACATGAGGAACAGCCCAAACAAGTCGTGATGGCAATCTTAATACTAAATCGACCGTCGAATCGGGGTGCGACTGTAAATTAAGATACTTAATCCTTTTTGGCACACGGTTTGCGTAACCTTTTTTCAGGTACGCTCGCATAATTTTGGGTACATTATAATAATATCCGCCGCACGTTGGTTATGCGGCCGGTGGTGGTAAAAATTTCAGCAGCTGCCTCGTGTCTGCGCGAATACATATGCGGGTTATATGTGTTTCTGCAGTGAACGAAATACATGCTCCTGGTTGTCCATATGTGTCCACCTATACATAAAATATGACCTTACTTCAGAAATGGCGAGTCCGCAGTCATAAATTCAAAATTGAACTAGCTGTAATGCGAAGCCCTCGACCTCGGACGCTCTACAAGCGTGTTCATAGTCGTACGTAGCAGATTTTCAGTTACTTCAGATACTTATGAATTAGTATTTTAATATTGTATAAAAATAATAATAACTATAAATAAAATAAATACTATTTATTATAAAATCAATTCTCATCATGTAGTACCTAAATAAAATCAAAGAGAACTATAATTTAACGACTAATTATCAATATGCAAGTGTCCCAAAGTTGTAACACTTAACAAATTTGGTGTAATTGCTATCTTTTCGAGATTAAAATGGATTTAAAAATTAAAAAGAGGCGAAAGATAAGCTCAACTCCTGTTTAACACCGAACAGTAAACGTATTATCCCTAATTCGTTAATCAATAAGTTACACTAAATAGTGAAATATTATATCTGCATTTTATTCAAAAAGGGAAAAATGTTATCCTAAAGGTGTTAGTTCACACTTATTTACTTTTCGTCTATTGGTAAATTCTAATGCACGAGGGAAGGGATTGATGCCTAGTATATGCTTACCAACTGCGGTTAATGCTTGTTTTAGAATGGAACCGTCATTTTATTTGCGCATTAAATATAATAGCAACAAAAAGTGGATAAAAAATAGTAATACAATAACAAATGACATCATAGATGATACAAGCTTTATTTACCAGGGAATATTGGCAAGGCCTTGAAAAGACCTTTCTTCCGCTTCCTCCAGATAAGCTTAATATCCTAGTGCAATGAGGAATTCAATTACTTTCACACAAAAGAAAAAGGAATAGAAGATGCAATATTAAAAATAAGTACATTCCTCCTTTTGGAGGTAAAGTTGGTGGATAATTATTATTATTATACATTTCTGCCATGGATCTCAAAGAGATATGGGCCTCGTCAAGATAAGACAAAATACAAAACTTTCCAAATGGTTATACAAACTCCTTAATGTCGTAAAAACAGTGACTGAATAGAAACGTTTTTAGTTCTTTTTTAAACTTAGTAGTTGAATCCAAAAATCTTAATGGTGCAGGCAACTGATTATAGCTACACTTTTAGTGCCTTATAATAGACACCGCGTTTAAAAAGACTAGTGCTACGTTTAGGGATTATGAAATTATTACAGAATCTAGTTTTTGAAAGCAAATCGGATCCATATTTATCTTTATTTTTCGGGAATAAGTTTAGGTTAGTTTTAACAAAAACTGCAAGGTTGTAAACATAGAGAGAAGGTAATGGTAAAATTTCAAGCAGTTTAATAATCTATTTCCATCTTACCTTTCTGTCAAAACATGAAACTTCCTAAGCTATGCACTGATATATACTTCTTCGTTAAAGAGATTGTTTCAGAATACCTATTTCGTCATAATCTTTAAGCGCTTGTTTTAAAGAGGCTTTAGGTTAAATAGTTAAAGACTTAAAGAATTAAAGAGTAAAATCTCAGAATAACCCCATAACTTATGATTTCTTAAACGCAATACTATACATTTTATTGTAGTTTTGGTTAACCCTTGAACAGGGTATAAAAACGATATAACATTATGTTTATTTATTTTGAGTATTTACCTTCAGAGTTATTTTTAGTTTTATGCAAAAATTGGGTCATATTCTATCGGTTGCCAAACGACATTCAATTTAGGATCAAATTTCTACATATCTGTACTTTTAAAATATTCAACATTTTTGCGACTATCAACTCCAGTACGGTTCAATTCGCCTATTGCAAAATTAGTCAATTTTTTCAATGGAACGTCCTGTATATTATACACACGTCTTTTGCATGGAGAGCCCTTTCTACGAGCTTTCGATTGAAACAAATTTTATGGGCATTTTATGATGACAATAACTCAAAAGTTATCAGTAATGAGGATTCTTTTGTTTTTATGTTATTTTTTTACTTTTATAAATTTTCTATATTTCTCGATCGTCTCTTGTTTTGTTTTACGTCAAAAATTGGCAACTGCTTTAATATGTAACTTAATTATGTATAGAGTCGACCCAGCTTCTCGATCGCCTTTTGTTTTATTTTACGTTAAAAATTGCACAGTTGCCAACTGTCTTAAAATATAAGAAGGCGAACCGGTTTCCTTTATTTTTAATGGGAATCTTTATTTTTATGTTATTTTCCCTACATTTCATAAACTTTCTATATTTTTCGATCATCTTTTGTTTTATTTCATTTTTTATTGAGAATTCTTTTATTTTTATGTTATTTTTTTAATTTTATAAATTTTCTATATTTCTTGATCGTCTTTTGTTTTATTTTACGTCAAAAATTGCACAATTGGCAACTGTCTTAAAATATATCTTGATTATAGAATGTCGATCCAGTTTTCTTTATTTTTAAATCCTTAAATTTTATAAATTTTCTATATTTTTGCCTTATAATAGACACCGCGTTTAAAAAGACTAGTGCTACGTTTAGGGATTATTGTATTACAGTATCTAGTTTTTGGAAGCAAATCGGATCCATATTTATCTTTATTTTTCGGGAATAAGTTTAGCTTAGTTTTAACAAAAACTACAAGGTTGTAAACATAGAGAGAAGGTAATGGTAAAATTTCAAGCAGTTTAAATAGGGGTTTACAAGAATCAGTGGGCTTTTTGCATAATACTGTTCTGAAGATTGATTTTTGCAGGATGAAGACTTGCCGAGAGTTAGATGACCCTCCCCAAAAAATTAACCCATAAGATAGTGTAGACTGAATAAATGAAGCATAGTATATTTTTAATATATCCACAGAGACACAGTTTCTAAGGCTCCTTTTAACATAGCAAAGACGAGACAATTTTGAGCACACAAATTCAGTATAGATATTAAACTAAAATAGTATACAGTTTCGTTAACAAAATTTTATTATCTAGAGTATCGAATGCTTTAGAGAGATCGAAGTAAATACCAATGGGAGATCCACCATTATCCAGATAAGAAGTTATTTCGTGTAGACATTCAAAGATTGCGGACTCAGTAGAACGACCTTTAATAAAACCATGCTCACTTCTAGATAGAATATTGAACTGTACCAAGTATGAATACAATCTATCATAGATAAATTTTTCAAATACTTTAGAGAAAATAGATATCAGCTATATAGGACGATAGTTGCTTATGTCTTGTTTAGAATCTCTATTTTTGAAGACTGGTATGACCTTGGCTAGTTTGAGAGAGTCAGGAAAAGTCCCAGTAACAAAGGAATTATTAATAGCTTCTGCAAATTTTGTGCATATTAGGTCACTAACATCAGCAAGAATAGTACCAGGAATTTCATCATATCCTGACGCTCTTTTTGAAGAGAAGTTTGTTAAAATATTTTTAACTTCTACTTGGCCAGCGGGAAAGAAAAAGAAATTCGACTGCTGGTGTGAACTTGCTTTGTATGATTGAGTTGAATTATAGTCTGGAATAAGTCCTTTAAAGATAGAAATGCTTGATACTTTCTGGATAATTCTAATTCCTTTAGGGATACAAGCTACTGCCTCAGAAGTTATATCTCTCTCTTCTATAATGAACTCCTTGAAAGATGGAAATAACATCCGCAAATATTAAACTGCCACTTTTGAAGACAATATTAACACTTCTTAAAGTCAAATGTCCTAACTTCTAATAGAAATCGATGAATACGAGAGATTATATTTTTATGTGTGTAGAAACCTTTTTAATTAATAAAATTTATTTTACAAAATTCAATTTTATCAATAAATAAAACTCTAAATTTATCAAAACCAAATCAATCACAAACGGTATTCAAAATGTTGACTCTGTATCTCAACGCATAGGAACAATTGTTACTATGGGAGTAACTGATACTCAACGGTCACTTAAAAGAATTGGCAATAAGTAAACTTGTACATCGACTTGTTTTCTAGTTTTATTCTAATTTGTCAGTGGCTCTCAACAATTTAAATAGCAGCTTTTGGACATTAGAGAAAAAAATAAATAATTATATTAATTTTTTACTAAACATTGTTCAGCCAACTCTTAGATATTTGAATTGAATTTGAATTGAAAGGACATCATTTACTATTATAGTTAGTAACGATTGCTTGTTAATTTCTAGTTATTCAGTTTTTATTAAAAGTTTATTAAGAAAAACGCTTCATTTTGTTCTCCCCTAACAACCCTTTTAACCACCTCTTCCTCTCCATTAGCAAGATTGTTAAATATCTCATTTCAAAAACAAATAAATATGAAAGTAGTGAAATTTATAAATTATCACAATGTAAATTTTTGAATAATCGTTAAAATATTTTTTTCTAACTTTCGTTTAAAATTCAAGACGAACGCCCATGGAAACGAGCCACCACGAAGGAAAATATATAATATCGAGGCACGGGATTAGGTGTAGCAAATCTGTCGCGAGCTCTGATGCGAACGAGTCCTGAGCTTAGGTAATGCAAGGACAGAAGTCCTTTCTTCGACGGGTCCTTACACAGCCCACCCCTGCCTTTATATCTTATATCATCATGCTCGGTTTATTTTTTCTTAAATATTTAATGTAACGCGATGACATGTGCTCTTCCTTTTCTCTCAAAGCAAAAGAGAAAAACTACATGGCTTCAAATTACTTATGTACATAAATTAAAATACTTCAAACAATTTACATTATTTACTTACAAAAATATTTATTTTTAGTTTTGCGAGTACGTTAGCAACAAAAAAATTGTCTGAAGCGTCTGTTCCAATAGTGTTATAAAATCCTTGACTTAAATTGCCTTATGGTAAGCTAAGGGTTGTAGATACGTATCAGTTTTATCTGATACCTCCATTTAAATGTAAGTGCCCTTAATATTCTTATCAATCCAAGGCATCTTTCATTCGTTTTCCAACCGTAAATTTCTCGCTTTAACAGCAGGCGATGCGCGGAGTAATAAAACGGTAATCAAATTAATTTATTAGAATATCAAAGGACCAGAAATAAACCACATACCATATATCACTCGTCTCGATTGTTAACCCTCTTTTATACCTTGTGTAAACACCCCGCCCGGTGAATTTACTAAAAACGTGTTTTTCCAACAAAAAGCAAATATGACAATGGGGAAGTTACGGAAGCCGAGAATGGTATTTTTTGGGGGTAAACGATTGTAATAGAGGTTTCGATTACATCCACTTCAGACCCCCATTTGTAATTTTTAAGTGCACCGTAACAAGTGCGTTGGTAAAATTTTGGAACTGAATTTATCACCGCATCAAATATGCACACATCGGACGGAAGATAAAAATGATCAAATATTCGTAGCGTCCGCAAGGTAGTCGGTGATCCGAGGTTTTAGGGGTTGCTATCTTGCTGCTGGAGTCGGGGGTGATGGGCTAGCGACCCTCTGTTATCAGGAGCGGCCAGCTTCGCGAGGTATTACCATCCCGACCCGGGAATAGCCCGGATAAAGGAGCAATACCCCCGTTCTTTATGCCGTCTAGAAAAATCGTCCAACCGTACGTCCTTAATTATACTTGGGGAGATTTGCGTGCATATCATCAAATGAGATATGTGTCTGAATTTTTGTCGAGTTATTAAGTCAAACCTTTCGATGGATTTACTTGGACTACTTGGAACTCATTCTAATTTATTTTAATTTAAAAAAAAAAACGTTATATTATAATAAAAATTCTAAAATAATTTCTGGGGATAGTTAGACTTTGCATTAAATCAAATTACGACTACATTCTATGTACGTTCATAAATCATAGTTAATAAAACAACGCGTAAAACGCATAAAACCCATAAAATCGAACCCTAAATCTAAACCTCGTTATTCCACTTGACATAAACTAAAATATTGGGAATATGAACAAACTAACCGAACGAATGTCCAAATTGCTGGAAAATACTGTTACGCGTTTCTGTCCGTTACCGCTGGGGTGCAGTCGGAAATTTTCGCCACCCAGGTATGTCACATATGTACGGACCCAGCGAATTTCAAGAGGGATAATATTAAACGTCCTAAGAAGGGTTACTGTTGACTTTTGCTCACCGTTACTATAATGCAGGTAATAAATTCGGAGCGTGAGAAAAGTTACATCTTTGAGTATGCCAAAGAAAACACTAGAAGTAGAGTAATTCAGATAATTATAAAAAGAAAACGCTTTCTTTAAAAATTTTAAAAGTAATATAACTTAAAACAATATTTCCTTCTTAATTCTATTCGTAGTAATTTTGCTATTTATTCATTTCCAATTTATTATTTTTGTACAAATAAAAACTGAGAATATAAAAGAATGCGTACTTCAAAAGTTTGTTAATGCAGTCAAGCTATTTACTAACACTTTCATTTAATTGAATGCGTTTTAACCGAGCTTACTCAACCACTAAAGCTCTGAATACCATTTAGTCTTTTTTTCAATTCTTATTTTAACTCCAAGTAGCTAATTATTCGATTTATTCTTCGAAATACTGAGATATTTGTTTTCGTGGCACATAAAAAAAAACATACACACAAGGTTGTTTTAATCTCTCTCGGGGTAAACCAACGCAATAAATCACAAGCCACGGGCGTAAGTTTCAAGGATTTGGGAAACTACAGGTGTCCTGGCTTGTGGTTAAGCTAAGGACAAAATTTCTTATCTCTTAGTTACAGCACCGGTACAAATCCTGCCTCAGTCTCACGCCGTCAATTTCAACACACGGAGAACAAATTGAAAACGGCACGAATCAATTACAGGCGCGGGTAGAACAGGAAAATGATTGAAAAACGCGCGACTCATCCCCGTCTCATTCACTAATGACCGTCGAAAGAATTCTCAGTGTGATTTTTTTATACACAAAACACCCCTTTCAGGGGTAAAATTTGTATAAAAAATAATCCGATCGGTGAAGGGTTTGCGGCTGAATAGAGTGTCGGGCTTTATTTACAAGAGGGATGCTTAGAACTCTACGGGAGGTAAAAGGGTTGGGAGAGGGGGGGGGGCTGCCTTTAACCTTAATATGTGCAGATGTCATAGTGTAAAACATGTGACGGAGTTAAAAATCTAAGTTTCGCCGTGAAATATTAAAAAAATATATTTTTTAGCAATCGAGTGAAATGTTGAAGTGTAGCTGTTGCTGTGTTATTTGTTGGTGTGTGAAATCAGTCGCTTTGTGCATGAAAACAACCCTAAACGTCCACCCACCCCACAAGTGCAGT
The DNA here is from genome assembly GCA_039766575.1 of Serrognathus titanus. NCBI lineage: Eukaryota > Metazoa > Arthropoda > Insecta > Coleoptera > Lucanidae > Serrognathus > Serrognathus titanus. Next base: position 9,117,211 of record CM077912.1, read on the forward strand.
GAGGGAGTGTTTTATATGAAATGGCCACTCCCTGGTCCAGTATACAATCGTCTGTTCCAAACATAAGCTCCCCCAAAGCACATTTATAACCCTGGATCATACCAGTCAAAAATGGAAATTCCGAATTCAGAATAGCAACCATATTGGCTATGCGGGATTTGATATGGTAAATTATAGACAGCAGTTGTATTCAAGTGGAAATATCGCTGTTATTTACTCTATTATCTTTAGATACAGAAAAATATCCCCGCGCTATTGGATGTTCTGTTTTTCTTATTTTTCGCATTTTTTATTGTGCTTTCGTAAACTGATCCTATTTGTAAAACGACAAAATTTTACTTATTCTTAGTCGAAAGACTCAAAGGACTTTTAAGGCTTAAACGACAGTTGATCAATTTTGAAAATAATAGTAGTTATAGTCTTTGTCTGAATTTCATCTGAAACCTTGGGTTCATTATCTTATTTGTTAACTTAATCGACTCAAACACATCCTTCTAGAATGACATTTGTTGTCATAATTAAATTACAAACTACAAAGTTCAAGATTTCATTTCAAAGTTTAATAACTTACGAAGAAACTAAACCTTCAAAATCTCTTGATTAATTTGATTTAATTAATTAATTTAATACTGCTATTAGTATTCGAATTATAATATTAATATCAAAATTTAAGTTGTCAGCTTAAAAGCGTGCAATAAACGTTTCCGTTATAGAATAAGAGTCGTCCAGTCGTCCAGACCGTTAACTAATAACACACGGTTGCACAGCTGATGATGAATGCATCGTATGTGCAAGTGTATTGAGCGCTACATGATTAATTAAAATTAATTACGTTTTCAAAGGTGAATAAAAGTGAAACACTTACATAGAAACGAACAATAATTTACACAAAGTAATTCCGTCGCTTTAAAATATACCGGCTGACAAAAGTAAAAGAACACCAAGAATAAATTATTATTTTTCGACCAAATTTGGCATATGAGTTGTGGGTGACCAAAATAAAGATTGATTTAAGTTTTATCTCTATTTCTTCAGTAGTTCCAGCAATTTTTTTTTATCTTTTATGCTGAAGAATAAGTTGGCGCAATATGTCAGTTGATGATTTATGTCACTTTTACGTGTTTGACGTATTGTTTAAAATAACCAGAACCAAATATAATTGACATGGGTTGTTTACTACGGGATCTACATAGGAAAATTAAGGTTAATGGAGACAAATCGCTCATAACCCTGTATACGAATATTCAAAAACAGCATAAGAATAATATCGAACTAGCAAAGAAATCATACGATGACAGATGTTACAACAGTACACCGAATAAATCCAAAGCTGTCTGGCAAATCATTAAAGGAGAGGTGAATCTGGAAAAGAAGAAAACATATCCATCCAGCTTTTTTGACGAGCATGGAAATTATTGGGAAGCAAATAAGAAAGCCGCTGAGACATTCAACAGATACTTTATTAATTCGGCAAAAAATCCAATCTCTAGTGACCCACAAACGCTCAAAATTGACCAAAACAACCCAACAATTTTTTTAACTCCAGTTACCGAGGTAGAAGTAGCTAAAATCGTGAAAAAAGTGGCAGTAAAAAACTCAGCGGGTTCGGATAGTATACCCTGTAAAGTTCTATCATATGTTATTCCTGAAATTACACCAATACTCACACTATTAATTAACGAATCATTTGTAAATGGTATATTCCCTAGGGAATTAAAAACCGCTGTAATAGTTCCAGTTCAGAAAAAGAAAGACACTTCGGATATTAACAACTACCGACCAATCTCTCTGTTATCAGCGTTTTCAAAAATTTATGAAACTGCTTTTTTTAACAAAGTAGACAGCTTTCTGAATCCAAACAAAATACTGAACGAGCGCCAATTCGGTTTCCGGAAAGGAAAGTCAACAAATGATGCCATTAGTACATTTATAAGCTTCACCTTAGAATGTTTGGAAGATAAGAAAAATGTGTACGGAATATTCTACGATCTAACACGACCATTTGATAAAGTAAACCACAAACTTCTTCTACATAAGATAAATTCCTATGGAATCCGCGGAAATGCAGAGAAATGGCTCAAGTCTTATCTCTCTGACCGTTACCAAAAGGTGGTTATCAAGATGGATGAAACCGAACATTACTCAAATCTTCTACCAATCACCCAAGGGATACCCCAAGGTAGTATCCTAGGCCCGCTGCTTTTTTTATTATTTATCAACGACCTGGATACCCACATTACAGCAGATTGTATGACATTATATGCCGATGATACCTCGGCCCTCATCTCTGCGAACACTGTATCTAAATTAAGCCTCGCTGCCTCCAAATGTGTGAAGGACATGCAAACTTACTATAGTTGGAATGACTTATCATTAAATAGAGAAAAGACTGAAGTTGTACTCTTTACTACGATGGATACTAATTTTAGTTTGCTTGTGAAGTCCAATAAAGCCAGCCTACGACAAGTTGAAGTGACCAAGTTCCTTGGAGTTGTCGTCGATAGAAACCTAAAATGGTATGATCATATATGCTACGTTAAAAAAAAATTAGCCACAAACTGTTTTGTATTATGGCAATTAAGGCACTCAGTTAATACAGAGGTACTACTCTCCTACTATTACGCCAACGTAAATTCGGTATTGTCTTATGGAATCATATGCTGGGTTAACTCATCTAAAATTAATGAGGTTCTCATAATGCAAAAAAAGAATAATAAGAACTATCATGAACAAACACCCACGTCATTCTTGTAGAGAACTTTTTAAAGAATTAAACATACTTACTATTGTATCACTATACATCCTCAACGCTGTTATTTATGTGAAGAAAACTTTGCCGGAATTTTCACCCCCACAGTTACAATACAAATTAAGAGCCTCGCGTAACATTAAGGCACGTCAACATAGACTCACATTTACCTCTAAGAATTGTTCCGTTATGCCTATTAAATTGTACAATCATTTGCCTAACGAAATTAAAGCAATCACCTCCCAATCAATATTTAAAACCAAGGTTCGGGAGTACTTATTAAGAAACACACTATACTCGGTTGACGAATTTTTTTGCTCTAAATTGCATTAGTGTTTAATACTTAATCGTCATCATGTTAAATATGTATTGTAAATCTATGTATGTCGCTGTTTATGTAACACTTAGTATTGGTGACTAACGAATGTTATGAAATTTTCTGTTTTTTCTTTAATTAGGGCAACTATTGTCGTATTTTAGGACCAATCCAATACATGTATAACCATGTCTTAAGGAATCAATAAATTATTATTATTATTATTATTATTATGGAATTCGTCGGCGTCCCAATTTTAGGCAATTAAGCGATTTTGAGCGCGGTCGAGTAGTGGGCCTTGAAGAAGGGAGTTTATCTTTTCGCCAAATTGGAGCCCGTTTAAACAGAACGGTGTCAGCTGTGGCGAACTGTTATGATGTTTGGTCTGAGGAAGGACGAGAACAACGAGCCAACGTTCAGGTCGGCTCCAACAAACAATAGCACGTCAAGACAGTCGCCTAAGACTGCTGGTTGTGAGGAACCGTTTCTCGATCGCCGTTCGATTGCAGACCAATGGTTTGCAGAAGAAGACAGAAGGATAACCACTAGAACCTGTAGGCGAATAAGATCTTTTGGGCTCATGTCTTACCGGCCACACTTTATGTTACCACTCACCGCTGATCACAAATGGCAACGGTTAGTGCGGTGCCGAGAAAAGTTGCAATGGGATGAAGAATGGCATCAGGTGGTCTTTAGTGACGATTCCCGATTTTGCTTGTGTATGAGCGATGGTCGGATAAGGGTTAGGAGACGACGTGGAGAACGGAGACATCAACAGTTTTTCATGGAACGCCATGTGAACCAAACTGTTGGAGTTATGGTGTGGGAGGCAATTGGATATGGTAGTAGATCATCCTTGGTTTCGTCATGAATGCTCAACGATATTATAGAACCTCATTTTCTTCCCTTCCGTATCTTCACACCTTACCAAACCCTGTTTTTCAGCAAGATAATGCCCTACCGCATATTGCCAGAGTTTCTATGACTTGTTTTGAAGAAGCTGAAGTCACCCTTCTTCCTTGGCTTCTAAGATCTCCTGAGCTACCCCCTATAGAACATATTTGGGACGACTAGGCCAGTTACTTCGTCCTCCACAGACTCTGGAAGAGCTCCGACACCAAGCACAGGTGGCATGGAATGAAATACCCCAAGAGGAAATTGATGACCTTACCAACTCAACGCCACGACGTGTCAGAGAATGCACAGAGCGCCACGGCGGCGATGATGACTTCTGTATTGTTCTTTTGTTTTCTTTCAAATGTTGATCGTTTACTTATTTTGACCACTTAAATGTAATATATTAAAATCAGTTCAATTGAATGACTACTTCTTGGTGTTCTTTTATTTTTGTCAGTCAATATATAGCACACCGAACGCACGCATTGAATTTGGGTTGACTTTATACAAATTTGTGTTAATAATTCGTCTTTTATAATAATAGAATTTGTCTCTCATTGAACGGCGCACACGAAACGAAATTATATTGATTAACAAACCAAACAGATTACGAATGTGTTTATTGATAATAATGTTTTAAATTTTGGTTGCCATCACCGTTTCCTTGTTACTAGCAAAGGCTATTATTATTCAAACATCAGCGATAATAAAACCAATAAACGATTAATTGAATCGCAAATGAAGCGTAACGCGTAATAATGTGCCATAAAAATGCAATTTAAATTAAAATTAAAGAAAATACAAGGAACTCTTAACACGGTGAACTGAATTGTTTTCGTGTTGTAGTGATTTATTTGTTTACCTGTTAAAAGTGGCGCCCCTGTTTTCCTTATTTTATACAATTTGTATGGAATAATTTACTTTTGGTGATTTGCATGCATTGGTCAAGAAATATTTTGGAGTTCGTATTTCAGCTGATCACGACAATTCCGTTTAAAAGTCAAGTTCACGCCCGACATAGCGCCATAACAATCATTAAACTGTAAAACGCTTTTGGTCGGTGTATTCAAGAATCACCTTGTATTTTACAAATAAAAATAAAATTCTAATAAACGTTTATTTACACGATAAGATCATAAATAATTTAACAACAAAGAAGTATTTATAATTAGAGAATTGTACAAATCAAGTTAAAAGCCACGATTTTATGAACAGCCAGAGGCGATTGCTTAAAGACTTCGACTTTGAACTTTAATTCTTCTTATTTTAATCTCAAGTTTTTCTTCCCTTTTCTTTCTCATTTTACAAGCAGGAATCTATTTATACAGGAATTAATAAATTGGTGTTTTAATCTGCTAGGAAAAATATTGAGACCTAAAACCATCATACCGACGTACGTGAAGTCGTGTTTATTTTAAAACGTTTGCTCTTAAAAATCAATCTACGAGTTTGTTTTCCCGGCACGTAGTTTTCGAATATTTTCCGAATATAACAAGTATACCTCTAGTTGAATTAGTCTCCACGTGGCCGACACTGTCATATAGAGTTCGGCCGGGTGACAAAAACCAAATGCCATTCCCCGGAGGCGGCCTGAGTCCGGGCTTATTTAAATCAGAAGGGCCTTGGAAATGCCTGATAGCTTCTGACGCCACAATATTACATTGCCCTCTACATAAATATGCAGTGATATTAGATTCGGGCGCGTGGATTCATACTGTAATTCTTTTGCCGTCGTCAGAGCGACAGTAACACTTTTGAGAAACCCATGGCTAACAAAGAGACTTCATAAAATGAAATGTCTACAAATATGTAGATTGCATAATCATTATTGTTTTGTACAATAATTTTAAATCAAAATTTCAGAGTAATTTCAGGTACGAGTGAATTTAGTTTTAAAGTAAATATATTTCTACGTAACATAATGGTGACAAATATTTCTTAAACGTTTTAAAAATATCCTCCGACGTCGTAAATGATTGCATAAGGAATTTAGCTAGATGGAAGCAACCCTTTTAAGGACTATAAAGTAGGGTATAATCCTGGGTCAGCTTAGCATTACGTTTCTGGTCCTAAGGAAATAGGATGGTGCGGTGGTCCTTGACATCTGATGTATGTTAGGGCCGGCCTATTCCACGATATTTATTGTGTACTTAGCCGAAACGAGATAGCTAGACCGCTACTCCATTACTACAGCAAAAACTTAGACAAGAATCTCTGCGAGTCGCCCAAATTGGCTTGAACTGCGTGCGTCTGATTTTTCCGCGGAAAAATCCAATTTTTTAAAGTGATTCTTGTGACGCGTCGACTATGAAACTGTCCTACAGGATTAGTTTTCCGACGCAATTTAGGAATTTTATTACTTACACAGGCTTATGTAGGACAAACTGATATTTTAACAAAAATTATTCGTTTTTAAGTATCATGAAATCAATAGTTTAAAATTTTCCGTGAAGTCAACTAACTTAAATCTGTTAAACAGTAATTTGCGTTTTCTCATTCTTCGAAAGTATCTAACTATCAATTGATGTTAAACACTCACCCTCAGAAATAACTAGCAAGAACTTTAACTGAAAGGCTAATATCTGCAGGTTTTTCATTTAATGAAGAAATCGTTGTTTTAGTTTATACAGGCTGTCTTACGAAATACGCCCCAAGCCATAACTCGATTTACGGGGCAGGGAAAAAATACCAAGTTTGTGTTGATGCAGGTAGTGGTCAATTTAAGCAATTTTTGTAGGTTTTTGTTGCACTGATTATCCGCGCTTTTCTTGTGTCGTTCGTTATTATTATTTTTTTAAATAAATATTTTCGCATTGCAGTTGTGGGAGATTTTCAAGAATTGATTGTCTTTTGTTTTTCAAAAAACTCGTTTCTTTCACTAATTTATAAATAAATAATCGATTGTTTTCTCAAAAAACGATGTCGGAGTTTTTCAAGCGTTGATTGCCTTTTGTTTTTCAATAAACAATCTCGTTTCTTTCTTCATTTCGAAGTAAAGTTGACGTAAAATTTTTACTTAGAAAGTACAGAACAAAACAGGATTTATTTTCGAAAAACAAGCGACAATCAGTGCATGAAAAACTCAAAGCATCCTTCGAAAAGTACAAAAAAATAATAATTTTAAGAGAATTTAAAGGGCATTTTTTGAAGATTACGTGAAATTCAAAAGACCGATTGGCTTTTGTTTGTGAGAAAAGTAAAAAAAAGCGATTCTTTATTTGAAAATTAGAGAACGAAATGAGATTGCTTTTTTTTGAAAAAAAAAATTCTTTAATTTCCAAATAAAGAATGGTTTTTTTTTTAATTTTTCTCACAAACAGAAGCCAATCGCTCTTTTGAATTTCACGTAATCTTCAAGAGTCCTTTAAATTTTTCGAAAATATTTCTTTTTGCTTTTCGAAATATATAAACAGTCGTTCTTTGAGTTCCTCAAACGTCGATTGACTTTTGTTTTCGATGATTTTTCTTTTTCATAAACAAAACCCAATCGGTCTTTGAAATTTCAGGCAACCTTGAAAAGCCCTTGAAATTTTCTAAAAAAATATTTGAAAAAATTTTTCGATGGTGGTTCACACGTTGCAGTTGTTGGAGATTTTCAAGAATTGATTGTCTTTTATTTTTCAAAAAACAATCTCGTTTCTTTTTCTAATTTCTAAATAAATATTTTGTTTTTCTTTTGTTTTCTCACAAACGATATCGGAGTTTTTCAAGCGTTGATTGCCTCATGTTTTTCAAGAAACAATTTCGTTTCTTTCTCCATTTCCAAATAAAGAATCGTTTGTTTTTTTTGTTTAGCTCACAAACAAAAGCCAATCGTTTTTTCTTGAATTTCAGGTAATCTTCAAGAGTTCATTAAAAATTTTTTTAATAGTGTCTTTTTTTTTAATTTTCGAAGGATGCCTTGAGTATTTCTTGCGTTGATTGTCGTTTATTTTTCAAAAACTAATCTCTTTTCGTTGTCTAATTTCCAAATAAACAAAACAAACAAAAGCTAATCGGTTTTTTCAATTTAAGGTAACCTTCAAAGCGCTTTAAATTTTCTTAAAATATATTTTTTTTTTACTTTTCGAAGAATACTTTGAGTTTTTTATTCGTTGATTGTCTCTTTTTTTTTTCAAAAAAAAAAGAACAATTTCATTTCGTTCTCTAATTTCCAAATAAAGAATCGTTTTTTTTTTACTTTTCTCACAAACATAAGCCAATCGGTCTTTTGAATTTCAGGTAATCTTTAAGAGTCCTTTAAATTTTCCCAAAATATTTCTTATTTGGCTTATAAAAACAAACAAAAAGTTACAAAATGCAAAGAAACAAATGAATCTTAAATTTTCAAAAATTTCTCGTTTGTTATTTACAAAAATAAACGAAATGTAAAGAAACAAATGAAAGCTTCAGGTCGACTTTTCATTTGTTATTTTTTGCTTACAAAAACAAACAAAAAATTATGAAATGCAAACAAACAAATGCTTGATTTTCAAAGGCTACACATCGGAGAGCAGCGATTTCTTCGAAGAGAAACAAAAATTATTTTCGTTTGTTATTTACATTAACAAACAAAAAATAACAAAATGCAAAGAAACAAATGAAAGCTTTGTGGTATTCCATGCTTCGATAATCTCTCTCCATGAGGATATTGAAAAAAATTACGCATTTCCGAATTGCAATGCGATTTTAAATAATGTTGCGGTATCTGAGAGGAATGAAGACGATTTATGATGCTTATAAAGACGAGGGTAGTACACCATGTGGTAACCAGGTATAGCACCCTCTTCTCTTGGATGGAGATTACACTAAGGAGAAACTGAACTAAATTTAGCAGAGAAATTGAACTATCGAATGGGAATAACTGATTAAAATTTGGAAAAAAGAAAATCAATAATATGTTGGTGCCACCCTTCTTAAACATTGCGTTCCAAGCATTCTGTAATTCATCCAACGTCTGAGGAAAATTCACCGAGGTCTTCAATCTCCTCCCCTTTATGTCCTATACATGTTTTATTCAAAGAAGTTCAGAAAACATCTTATGATATGACGTCGTGCATTTTCCAATCACTGTAAATATAGAAAAACACGAGGTTCAACCATTTCATTATCTTAATATTGAACTGTCATGTTGCCATAACGCCTACAGCTTGGTGCACATGTCGTTTTCGTCAAACCCTCTTGCGACGGTCATGCATCTCCTACAAAACTAGGATTCGTTTCTGAACACCACCCTGTGCTACCCCAAATTTCAGACCAGTTTGCACCATCACTGCTGCTGCACTGTAAAAGCTGCACGATTCAACCCGAACGCTCTAATTCGAACGACGGTAAACCATTGAAAAGATACACGGTGACCTTAAATAACACATATTGATCAGCAATTGAGTTGGCATGATGATATGCAAAGCCTTAGAGCCATAATGCAAAGGCGACGCAACAATCCTGAGCCTCTTTGGCTTGTTTTTGGCCTCCCGTTCATCTCCTAGAATGCTCCTGCCCATCTTCAGTACGTGCTTGATAAGATCCCATTACAATGGAATGGATCCAATCGAGTTTAGCAATTTCCCTGAATGAAAAATCTTCCTCGTGCAATTCAACAATACCTCCTTTGCCAAAGTTGCTCAGTTGCGCGTTATTTGAGGTAACCTTTAGGAAACTAAAAAAAAAACTAGGTTGGTGTTGGTCAGACATTTTTTCTAGAGATTTCCTTACTCCAACGCCAGATAAATTTTGAATTGAGTTGACTTGTAGTATTTCTCAAATTGATTGATATTATCTATATTTTGGAACGTCAAGGATTCAACAAAATAAGATAATTCACTGAAATATTGTTTAATTCACTGTAAAAAGGACTTAATTAAGAAATCTCCAAAATAAACCTAGTTTAAGAAATTTAATCGTCTACTTTCTCAATCATCGAGCTCCTCAACGTCATTGATTGGTGTCGTTGACCAATTGAGGACAATTTCATTGCAGAAGTTCCCGATGCTTGTCCATGTCTTCCTTAGTCTTTAGGGTCTTTTCCATAAGTCACTGGCTTTAGGAGGGTCTTTTCCCAATTGTTGGCTGGTGCTGGACTGATGATATTTCTTCTTGGAACAGTGAGTCCTTGCCACGGCAATTGATTTTTGACAAAAACTCATTTTTGGCAAACACGTTACTTATGGGGTTTCTTAAATAATCCATTCGATTACAATACAGATGAAACTAAAGAACGAACAATGTTGAAATTGTCGAAACCAATAGCTAAAAGGAACGAAAACGACTTAGAGTCATATTTACATAAACTTCAAAACCTTTTAGAGAAATACTACCCTCTCATCTCCCTCAAAGCTTCATTTATGATAAATTCTTAGGAGATTGTTCTCCTTCTTTCTAATATTCTTCTTTAGGTCCACAGGTTGATCTCTATTTGCTCAGTAAGTGTAAAAGGAGCAAATTGTTAACTCTAAATTTACCTTCTTCTTCAACAATAAACGTCGTAATGAAATGAGTTTTAATTGACGTGAAAGAGGGAAAAGGTGGTTCGGTTAAATAGACGTTGAACAAGGATCCCTATAAAATATCAGGACATTAGTAGCATCCGCGTCCGCTTGTCATTCCAGACACGAAGCGATCATTTCGCGGGATGAAGCGTGGCCATTAGGCTGGGGCCGGCCATCGATTCAAAGTCCCCGGATCCGACATGTGTTCCGCATACCGGACGTGGCCGACGCGCCGTTTGATTTCATGGATGTCTTTCCGGCAATATCTATGACATGTGTTCAGATAGAGGATGAAACGGCCCTGATACGACCATAAATAAAAGCTAGGGATATTTTTTGCAACTTTTTCATTCTCGATTTGGTATCCACTATGCTCGACTCCTCCTTACTATAATAAATATTGGGCATCATCTATTTTGTTTTGCTCGAAATGAAATTTTATCCCTCTTGGATCAAAAAGAAATCTACATAATCACATCAAAATAATAAGATGTACTTACTGTCACTTTTTTATTTACTTCAATTTATTTCAAAATACCTAATTGTGAATTATTTTATTTTAAGTTAGACTGTTAGGGTGAAGGAAAAATGTGTGCTGCTGATTATCTTTTTTTCATTTTAATCATATAATGCTGCGCATAGATTGCTTGTGTCGTTATTTTTGTCCGTCCAACAAAAGTTAGATTATGTGCATTAATATTAAGAACCCCAAGTCATAAATCTCCTTTATCAGAATAGGGTAGGAGAGCAATTTTAAAATCTGGTAGCACACATTCTTACGCCTTTTAACTTTAACAAAGTACTTAAGTGCGACATAAATCGCAGAATACGCCGTACGAAAGGAATTATTATTATTATTTTTGAAACGCGTCTCTAAAACGAACGCCAATTTAACAAAAATAAGCCCGACGTAATGATGCCCCATTACCGTTTTCCAAGTATTTGTATTAAGATAACGTAGGCATTAGAAACGAGTAGTTTCGTGTAGTTAGGGCTTCCGTTTCTTGTTAGTTCGTTCTTTCAAGTTTGATCTGGTCTCTGGGGTCGGAGTTGGACGCGCGGGTCAAAGGCAGCTGTAATGAGTTTCCAATTCCGCAGGGACTGACATGTCCACATTGTGTCGTCCTTTCTTTCTCCTCTACGCCATAAAAATACAGTAAAAACAATTTACTGTGATCAATTTAGATCCGTCGTTCTTTTAATATTTTGTTAGAAAAATATAAATGAACGCCTTACCACACTTAAACATGCTCGTAGTTTTACTTGCAGTAAGTTTTTTTTTTTTTAATATACCCCGATCAATACGGAACGTAGAAAGATTAGCATGACTTTCATCAATAATAATATTTTTAATTAAAACCATTTTGATTTGTCTATTGTTCCTGCATACTCAAATATTTTTAGGATAAATTGTTACCCTCCTAATCGGTGTTTCTGCTCTCTTATAATATAATATTAACTCCTTAAACTACGGCAAGTATATAAATGCGACTTTTGGGGGCAACATTAATATAATACTTAAACGTCCTAACTCCGTTTATTTTAACACTAGACGCGGACGGACGCGAGGAACACCAAAAGGAAATTTAATTTAACTCCAAATCTAGCTGAAGATTTCATTTTTGACTTTATAATATCTCGTATAAGTCTACAAGCATGTTTTCGCGTCTGTCGAGATCTTAAGGAAAAAAAAAACGAGTCCTTGTTAACATATGATGCATGAAACAAATAAAAGAAACAGCAATGTGTTTCGTCCCTTCTACATGCAAACAAGAACAGATAAAACCGGAATGTATATGACTAAAAAGCCATTTTATTAGAGAAAATAACGAAAAATAGTCCATCCAACTTTTATGGTCAAAAGTTTTGTAGCGCAGCCAATAACGATGTCTCGGTTGAACCCCGGACGGGCTAACTACCGCTTTCCGAGCCCCGCGTCCAGGGGCAAACTTCCCTGAACTTTCGTGCATTTGTTACGTCAGTGGACCTTACACTGCCGCTGATTTATATGCTGAACCAATACGACGATAAAAGTTTAAAACTTCGGTTCCAACTCCGCGATATATGTTTTTAAATAGGTTATTTATTTGAAACTTACTTAAGTTTTTTTTTTTTGACCTAAACTTTTCGCTTTGAGATAATCTCATATTCTTTTCACAGCTTGTATTTATCATAAGTATCGTGTGTAATGTACAAGTTGGGCTCTTTGAGTCAAACTTATGATAAATTATAAACCACAGTTTCGATGTTTACATATCAATTCATAGTTTTCAACATCAAAATATTGCAAACATCAATAACGACATATGTTAAGAAAGTCAATTAAATTCTAAGGGATGTTCTAACTAATAACTTCAAATATACTTTTATTTTCTTTACAAGATCAACAGTCATTAACATATTTTCTTGCGCTGGAAGCGCATCCTACGTTGAAACGTGTACACTCCTTAATGTTCCCTGCGAAGCTATCAACTGAAGTTCGTAGAACTGTACTTCTCGATGATCGTAAGCATTGTGACAGAGGATCCGGTGCAGGATTACCACCTCGGCAACCATTGGTCCGGTCGTCCTTACGTTCGCCGCCAACTTGGTTTATTCTTATGGAATCACAGATGTTCTATAAAAATCGCAACGACTCGGATTTGTCTTCTCACATATTCCTTTCACATTACGACGTTGCGAGCTACACTATAAAAGCAAACAGCTTTGTTATCATCTCTCGAAATAGGTTCTGGAAAACGAAAATCACCGAACTTTATACGCGAGGTACTTAACAATAATTTGTTCGCGGTTCGAGGGAGAATGTTATTAATTTTAAAACTAAATACACATAGTAACATGCATATAGACGATTTACGAAAAAAAAAAATACTCATTTCGAATTTTGAAACCTCCAATTTCTTCAATTTTTTTTAATAAATAGTACTAGCATATTTATAAAAAAATATTGTACAGTAAGTGTCTATTGCCACATCGTTAATGTTCGTTTATGGTGCGGGGAGTATCGCAAGTCTGGAATCTAGTTTCACTATGGTACCAACTTGTATTTAAACTAAGTCTGCAACCGACATTTTAGACATTTGTATTCCTCATATAAACTAGAAAAGTAAAGAAAACGCCATTTAAGAGATTGATATGAATTGATTCGAAACATGACAGTTCCATTTCCCACGTGGAACTTACGCGAAGGTATCGAATCGAATAGTCACCAACTAAATATCGAAATGTTACTAATAAATCTAATTATTATTTTTATTTACTTTCTAACTTACAGAAGTTGATTTAAATTGAAATTATCACGGCCTAATGTACACTCACCGACACAAAAAGCGACTCACTAGTATTTTTTAAAATAAATTATCTGAGGACACTTTTTTTTCTGCTTATCGGTGAATAGGACATTTTCAATAATCGGGAGAGCCATCATCATCATGGTAACTAAATTCTCTTGTTTAAATAAATTGTTGAAAGTATCTACGCCATTGTCAATATTGTGTTGCAGTTGATTTTTTGTTTTCTAAACGTTTCCTAAAGACTTAATTTAATAATTTGTTTACATTTTGTCATTAATAAGTTGTTTTTATGGCTATTAATGAAGTGGATGCAGCAAGAGCAATTGCTTTGATTCAGGATGGTCGGTCTCAACGTTACGTTGCACAAGTTCTTGGAACTTCTCAATCATGTTTCTCCAGAGCGTGGAGGCGATTCTTGAAAACTGAATCTTACAATCGACGCCCTGGAACAGGTCATCAAAGATGTACAAGCGCTAAAGATGACTATTTTCTTACCCTAACGATTCTTCGCAACAGGAATTTGACTGCTGTTCAAGTCAGAAATCGCCTTGCAGAGGTTCGAGATGTGCATGTAAGTGACAGAACGATCAGAAGACGCTTTAATGAAGCTAATTTAATGGCAAGAAGACCTGCACATGGCCCAGAGCTTAACACTCAGCATAGAGTAAGCAGACTTGCATTTGCTCGTGAACATGTTCATTGGAATATGGGGCAGTGGAGTCAAGTACTCTTCACTGATGAGTCCCGCTTCTGCCTACGAGCCCCAGATGGTCGTGGAAGAGTGTGGAGAAGGACCGACGAACGGTATCCTCAATGTAATATTGTTTCCAGACTATCTTTCAACGGAGGTTCGATTATGGTGTGGGGCGGTATTTCTGCGAACGCACGTACAGACCTTGTAATAAATAGGGGAGTTATTAACACATTAATACATTGAAAATGTTCTTCAAGATCATGTGGTACCCTTTGCCTCTTTTATTGGCGACAATTTTATGTTGATGCACGATAATGCACGGCCACATGTCGCCAGAGTTCTTAATGAATTTCTTGACGCTGTTGGTGTCAACCGAATGCAGTGGCCCCCGAGAGGTCCCGACGTGAATCACATCGAACATGTCTGGGACATGTTAGGAAGGAATATTAGAGCTCGCGTCCTCGTCCCAGGCACCCTAGAAGAATTACCAATGGCGCTTCAGCAAGAATGGGATCAACTTGACAATTTAGCGATTAGGCACTTGGTGGAGTCGATGCCACAACGTATGCAGGCTGTAATACAGGCTCGCAGAGGCAATACTCGATATTAATTAATTAGGAAGATTGAAATTTTGCATTTTTCTTTAAGTTACAATTTCATCAATTTTGCAGTTCTTATTACTTTTATTAAAATCTTGTTTGTTTTATTTAATTTTGGCCTTATTTGATGTAGTACATCAACCAAGAAACCTATAAATAACAATTAGGAGTCGAAAATTATATAAAAAAAATTAATGTCGCTTCAAATTACACAAACTTCAAAGTGAGTCGCTTTTTGTGCCGGTGAACTATAAAATAATAACTAATTTTTAATGACGCTATTGAATTGTTGAACATTTACTGCGATTTTAATAATTCTTATATATTTTCTGTACTGAAAGAATTCTAGAAGTTTGCTTGCAATGATACGGCTGTAAAAAAAAAGTAGCATGCACGCCCAGCACATTCCTATATAATGTTATATTCTGATCAAGCAATAAAACTGGATGCCACATCATTGCGCGCGCCTTTAGCATGTGAATTAGGGTGTTACGTCCTTTGATTTCTCGCGATACACCCCACATTCTTACCCTCACTCTCACTGACCTGTCGTGATACGACGGGCGTCGATGTACCATGAATTATGTAGCAGGTATTATAGGTCTTTTTGGCCGTAAAACGTAATCACATTTCGCGAAATTCATTGTGTTTATGCACACACTCGAGAAATCAAAAGACGCAAAGGACTTACATTCCCAATTTTATACGAGCTGGTCCAATGGGGTAAATCCTTTGATGTTTAGAAAAAAATTCGAGAACGTAATTCACAATAAAAAAAATAATTATTAAAAACCGAGTTAATTGCGTAAAGGGCAAGAGCAAATTGTCAAAAAAAAATATTTTTCTATGAATACACGAAGAAAATTACTCTCGCTTTGTCTTCGGCCAGATGACATCGCATGTGTGCCTGGAATGGATCGCCTTTAATGAAATTTTACGCTTTGCAAGAAAAAAGTAACCCGTTAGCACCAGCTGCTTAGAGAATTGATCATATATTAACTTCTTTTCAACGCGTTTTTCGGCACTCGGTCATTAATCATTGTTTTTTTTTTATTCTCCCTATTCTGTATACATCGGACACACTTACGTTGCACGTCGTTAGCAATTTATCTCTGGAAGTAAGAAATTGATTAAAAATACTTTCAGAAATTAATAAATAAAAATTGAAAGTGAATAAAAAAAATTGTAGTTCATAGAGTATTTTTTATGTAATATATGAACTGTGTGCCGCATTTTTTTTTTTATTAATTTGGACGTTGTACAATTAGGGGATTTTCCCAAACGTTAAAATATATATCATAAGCGTGATCTGGTTTTTGATAGGTACCCCCAGCATCATACATTCAATATGTTACATACACGAGCACCTGAATTTTAAAAGCGTCATTTACATAAAAGAGACGCATGACCACAGAAGTATCCCCTATTCAAGATGAGAACTGGATCGTGCCCAGGTCAAAGGTCGTTTCCATATGGATGCTGGACCACGACATGAGCACGCATCTAGGGGTTGGCAAGTTTAAAATTGGATCATGACTTACAGCACAAAAGAAAGGTGAAATGTGAACACGGAGGTCTTGACCTTTTGTAAATACGCTAAGGGTAGAAGTATCAAACCAATAAACTCCCTTTATTAGAGCGGTGTGTTTGTGAATCAGATAAAAACTACGTTAAGAGATGTAATTAACGTACGCCTCTTGTATAGCACGTATAAATTACTACTACACTAATCTATTCTGGACAATGCGGGTGGTTTCTGTTTACTTTGCGGTCCTCGCAATTCCCGTCCAGGGAGAAACCGAGATTGACGAGTTACATTAGTGTCTGGCCGCCTACGTTACATCCCCCTTATAGGACAGGTGCTTCGGACAACGAAAATTCGCACGGCAAGCTTTTAAAATTATTATAACAGATATTGAACAATAACAATATTTTTAACAGCACGTTTTTCCCGCATAAACCATTAAATTAGCATGGCATCCTCACGAACGATTTTTATTTGAAGACAGAAAAATAATTTGCATTCATATGATGGCAGCTAACAAAAGAAGGAAAACGGATACTCCTATTGTAGCACTTCCACTGTCCACCAAAACAATACCTTCATGAGCCACAACATTAATTTGATTTGGTTTGAACTTGTCCCTATAATACAAGCATGGTATTTAACTAAGACCTTCAACTTGGTGCAGATACTCACCCAATTTTCTTAGCAGAATTACTGCTGGGAATGCGGACTTGCAACTCCTCAGAAGCAACATCGAATACTTTCGTCAAATCAACAGTCTCTGACGTAAACCCTGCGTTAAACACTAAAATATACGCATCCTGACCCTTTAATGACCGTTTAAGTACTATCACATTATCTGAATACGGTTCGATTTCCAATCTGCCATTCCCAAGCGCGTTTGCTTCTTTTCGTAGTTTGAGCAAAGCTTGATACACGCGATAGTGACTCCAAACACCTTCTTGACTCTGTTGGGCAAGGTTGTTGTTGACGTATTTTGAACTGACCGGAAGCCAAGTTTCATGCCCTTCATTAAAGCCGGCGTTGATTGAATCATCCCAATGGAAAGGCGTTCGCTCGAAATCTCTGCTGACCCTATCGAAATCCTCAGGACTTCCATTGCAGGCGCTCGGATCCTGACCTTGTGCCCATGTCACTTCGCCATCTTCCATGCCAATTTCTTCACCGTTATAAGTGACTGCAACCCCCGGAAGTAGTGCCAGCAACATGTTGAAGCCGTCGACGTTTTCTTTACCCATCCTCGTTGCAATGCGATTGTTGTCATGATTACCCAACTATTAACAAATATTGACGCTTTTGGTTTTCCAAAAAAAAAATGTATACTTACGACCCAATTTGGAACGTATTCAAGGGGCATGTACGTCATCCATCTCTTAATACTCATTACAATGTCTCTTGCGTTCGACGTGGCCACCAAATCTGTTATCAGGAGAAAGTTAAATGAAAACTGTGCCCCAATGTTATCTTGATCGCCGTAATACTTCATCGTGGTTACTATGTCACTGTAGACTTCTGTCATAATTATGCTGAAAAGAACGGATCTTATGAAATGGTAGGTTTTCCTCGGGAACTCACCGAGCATCTCCACCATGTACTGAAGTGTAATTGTCAACGAACCGCCTCCACTTGTACACCATTTCAAAAGTTTCCGGCTGGTCAGTGGTGTAGATGTGATCCAAATAATCATATTCAAAGTCTTGCACGTTAGGCGCGTGTGATAGGGGTTCGTCTTCAAAACCAGTTTCGAAAAGGTGTTTGACGGCATCAATTCGAAAACCGTATACACCTCTATCCAACCAGAATTTTAAAATGTCCTTGAAAGAAGATTTTTTTAAATTTCATTCCAAACTGCTAAATTTGTATATTTACCAAAAACTCCTGCACGACTCTAGGGTTGGCAAAATTTAGGTCTGGTTGTTCCGGGGTGAATTGGTGGAGGTAATATTGCTGACGCTTTTCACTCCAAGTCCATGCAGAATATTTAAAGACACTGAGCTAAAATCGCAAAATATTAATTGATATTGGTAGGCATTCGTTTCAGAGTTATTCATTCCGTTATTGTGTGTGGATAAAAAGAAATAATTACCTACCCAATTATTTGGGGGGCCCCCATTTTTACCATCCCGCCACACATAATAGTCTTTAAACTCCTCATCTCTTTCTTCAGATTTCTTAAACCATTCGTGCTGGTCGCTTGAGTGATTAGGAACGAAATCCATTACAATTTTTATATCCATTTCATTGGCGGTCCTAATCAAATCATCAAAATCATCCAAAGTTCCAAACTTGTCGTACACATCCACATAATTGCTGATATCGTAACCTGCGTCTACTTGAGGAGATGAGTAAATAGGAGACAACCACACAGAGGTCACCCCAGCGTCTTTTAAATGCGAAAACTTGCTAATAATTCCTCGAAGATCGCCCATGCCATCATTGTTATCATCCTTGAAAGACTTTGGGTAGATTTGGTAAAAAACAGCGTGCTTCCACCAATCCTGATCGCCGTTTTCCCTCGTCACTAACACACCAGCGCACATGTGATACACAAATAAAGAAAACAGAAAAACGTATTCTGGTTTCATGTTGACAAAACCACAGTAACTTTCAAAATATGATCCAGCATAACACGCCGAATTAAATTCGCTTTTAATTATAACTAAATTCAAACTGCTCGCTAGTATTTTGCGGTGAAGCAACCGAAGGATATTAACTTACAAGGCAGCGCGCGTGTGTCATACTTTAATTGCCGCGCCTCACTAATTTATCAAAAAAAAACATCATCTCGTCATCAAGGTCGAATTAAAATGTACGTACTTTTATTGTTATGGCGAGAAGATAATGATCGAAATGCTGTGTGATTGCCAGCGAATATTATTTTTGTACTGATTGCGCAAATGTCGCATCAAGCGACCAAATTAAGTTTTTATAAAGAAATTAAATTCACGTTCACTTCTGTGTTTCAAGAATTTAAAGAGAAAAAGGTTTAAACTTATATCTAAAGGAAAAGCAAACTGAGGTATCAAAAATCAAAAATAAAAAACGTCTCTTGTTAGTTACATAACGTGTGAGTAATGTGTTAGAACAGTTTTATTGTAAATTATACTCATAATTGGTTTAAACTGACCATAGTCATCACCTCATTCTTTTTGAAATACTCAGCAACAATTAGTATACAGTGTTTGCCGAAAGTAACGAATAAGTTTTGTAAAAAGGTTGAGAAAAATGCTAGAAGATGTCGATTTTTATTTTTAAATCATTACTTAAAGGCGTAATTTTCAACCCCCACCCATCAACCACTAAGTACTAGCAACCCCAAATTTAAAAATTCAAATAACAAAGTACTCCTTGTGATACCTCATTTAATAGCATTTTTGTGCTGACTACAATAAATATAACTTTTTCAAAATCGGTTGACAAATATTCAACGAAAATGTATTAAAAACATCAAACTTAAAAAAAATTAATAAAACAATGTTAAAATTAAATGAAATGTTTACGTTCCGTTAATGGCAAGGCAAGGTCCTAATCTAGAGACCAATGCTTGTTGAATATTGTCTACCATTTCAAGGATGATTGAGCGAATTTCTTTCGAATTCTCTGCTTTAACTCCTCAATCTTTGTAGGTCTATAAAAATAAATTTTAACTTTTAAATAATCTCAGAGGAAATAATAACCCAAAGTGGTAAATTCGAACAATTCAACAGATCTCAATCTACCAAATCATCGGTTATTAAATATTTGGTTGGTTGGACGTCCAGCTTTATGTTTACATTGTACTATCGCGGTCTTAAAATTTCGCACCATTGAGTAGCCAGAATTTCTCTAAATTATAGTTTTGTGGAACAAGGTTTTTCCTAAATTTTGACGCTAAAGACATTTAACCAAAATTCATATTTTAGGAATAACCTTAGAACTGAAATAACAGAATAAACTTAGCGACCAACCATCTAATTTTGCAATTGGAAAACCCTTCTCTTCTTCAGAAATCTTTGCTTTGATATTGTGATGCTATAACTTTAGCATTCCATTTGAAATCTGACGTTTGAAATGATTATTTGTGATAAACCGTCAAAGAAAGCCATATTTACAGCGGAAAATTGAATCGTGCGAAATTTTAAGGCCGCAATAGTATATATATATATATGTCCAAAATTGCGAAATTTGTTCTCAATTTGACTTGTCGTTGATTGGCTGAGTTTCATTGAACAAAATACGAACTTCTTCACGCGTCCAAAAATCTAATCATCATTAAAATTTCAATTCCTTCGGCCTCAGTAAGTCTCATTGTTGCTACGTAAAAACAAGTAATACACACTCCACCTATGTAATGTCAATAAATTTTATTTCACATTTAACTACATGCACCTTGCAATTGTTACCACTTATTGCTAGGGCCGTATCAACGCCAGTTCGAATTTTGGCACTTTTATTTCAATATACAGGTTGAATTTTACAACTAGATGGATAGAAGTAAATTCGGAAGAAGTCGTGTAGGAGTAGAGGGGGTTCTTGCGCTAGCGTATATCAGTTCACGCCTCCAGTTCGAAGCGTGCAGATTTCTAGAATTGTTTGTAAGCTACAAATATATATTTTTTATTATAATATAATATTTATTTTAATTGTTCTTTATTTTTCTTCAGTACAAAAATTCAGTATGAATTATAGTATACCTGAGAAAGTACAAATTGTAAAGTGGTATTAACGAATTAATTTATTCAGAGAAAAATTTGTAAATCGTCCAATTCCTTCTGCTATAACCATCCGCAGAATTAATAAAAATTTTGAAAGATATTTAATATATTTATTATTTCTTGACCAGAATTACTTTAAGTTTATTTTATTTTTATCTTCATTCTATAAAATCTTTCATTCAATTTGAGAAATCGTTTTTCTGTTACATTATTATTATGTTTTTATATTATCGTTGTAAATTCTTTTTAATTTAACCAATATCAAAGAAGATTTTTCATTTATTAATTTCTGCAATGTTTATGGAAGTATTGTTTAATTACAAACAATAATAATTGCGTTATGCAAATGTATTGCGGCAATTATAACAATATTGTAACAAGAATTATTGAAATCCTAGTTAAAATAAAATTATTAAATACGCGCTCATCGTTTCGCTTCCCAATGCGAGACAAGGCCGGTCGTTTCGAATACATTCGAGGCACGCGTCGCCAACCTACTTGCTTCACTCAAGCTGTATATATATAGGTATCAAAGGAGTACTTTGCTATTTTGAGTTTTTAAAGTTGGGGTTGCTAGGAGTTGAGAGAATTTATCCCTTAATCTCGAGAAACACTGTATATTAGGATTATCCAAACTCTTGTTTAGTTATGTCATTTATTTATAAATAATCTGCTAAATCACTAATTAAGCATTCTTGCTGGTATTGATAACATAGGTTACGGTCATGGCCTTTTTTTAAATAATTAAGTATTGCTGATACCATCATCAATTACTCTTTCGCGGCTCCAAAATCTGTGACACACTTTTTCTATGTATTAAAGCAATAAGGACGTTGTTAGTCCAAAGTCTCTTCTGCCGCCAAAAACTCTGTGAAAGGAATTAAATCGTAGGTTATGAGAAAGATGTTAAAAAAATTCTTTGGTAAAATTTATAATTAATTAAAAATGACCCCAAAAAGCACATTACGCCAATGTGTATGGAGTTCGTCGCAATCGTAAGTTTTATGATACCGTGTTTTCGTACGTTTTATTGTGTTTATTACCCAGAGCAATAAAACTATAAAAGTTAACAGTGAAACTTGTTTAATAGAGGAAACGCCGCCGTAAGACTGATAATTAGTGACAATACCAGTCCAAACATTTGCCGAAAATTGCTGCTGATGATGGAATTCGCCATCAAGTTAAAGCTAGTAAAAAAAATTTTCCAATTTAAATTTTTGGTTCGTTTTAAAATGCTACTTTCAGATAACGTGGTTTAGCTTTATTTCAGCTCATACAAATACAAGTGCATGTAAGTGACATAATACAATAAATTAACAGCTATATTCATGTGTGTATTTTGTTAGGTTTAATCCAACAGGAATTTCTGGCTAATTCGAAACAAATAGAAATACGCACTCAATAAAATTGTACACTTGAAGGGGCTCTTAAAATCGGTCACCATTTCGGTGAGCAACCGATTCCGAGTGTATCCAATAGTCAGAAATTGCTGCTGGAATAAACTTGTTATTTTCTTGAATTTAATTACAGAAATAGATACGCGCCTAGACATACAGATAAATACAGGATAATTTGTGAATGTAAGCCTGAACTACTGTTCGGTGCTGCAGTAGTAGTAGTCGTTGGTACTGTACTTCCTGACGAACTTCCTGCTGTACTTCCTGCTGTGCTTCCTGCTGTACTTCCTGCTGTACTTCCTGCTGTACTTCCTGCTGTACTTCCTGCTGTACTTCCTGCTGTACTTCCTGCTGTACTTCCTGCTGTACTTGCTGCTGTACTTGCTGCTGTACTTGCTGCTGTACTTCCTGCTGTACTTCCTGCCGAACTTCCTGCTGTACTTCCTGTCGAACTTCCTGCCGTACTGCTCTCTGAATTAATTACCTGCTGAAGCACTAGACTTTCATGAGGCGCTAGAGCAAATCTACTTGGCCGAATGGATTCTCTGCAACAAATAATTGTTATTTTAATTATTTAAGTGTACACTTTTGACTCACCCAGTGATGCGAGCGGAGTTACTACTAGAAATAACTACAGATAATTCTTCAGCCAAATCCGAGAGAGCCAAAATTTCGACAGCGTCACCAATATTAACAACTAAAACAACTTTCTCGTTGCCGTAGGTTCTTTGAAGCACCAATACAGAATCCGAGTATTCGCTTACGGAAAGAACTCCCTGTTGTAATGGTAATGAAGAGGCCCTCAGTTTTAATAGCTCTTGGTACACGTGGTAATTGCTTCTCACGCCTTCTCTGCTTTGCAATTCTAGATTGTTGGTTAAATATTTAGAACTCACTGGCAACCATGTGCTGTTGCCATCGCTAAAACCGGCATTTTTGGTACTGTCCCAGTGGAATGGCGTTCTTTCAAAATCTCTGCTAACGCTAGCGAAAAGTGATTCATCATTGTTGCACGCACTGGGATCCATTCCTTGTTCAAATGTTACCTCGCCGTCTTCCATTCCAATTTCCTCACCATTATAGGTCACCTGTACTCCAGGAAGAAGTGCAACGAGCATGTTAAAACCATCAACGTTTTCTACACCTACGCGGGTTGCAACACGATGATTGTCGTGATTTCCCAACTGCAAAACGGTTTTAAAGAGCCGAATCCAGAACAAGTATAATACATACCACCCAGTTGGCTGTGTATATTGAAGGCATGTGATTAAGCCATGTATTTATGCAATTGATAATATCTCCGACTGTGGACTGTATATTTAAACCTGTGATGAATTGGAAGTTGAATCCAAAGTGAGCTCCCAATCTTGTGCCACTCGCATCTCCATAATATCTCATAGTATTATTTATATCGGTGTAAGCTTCAGTCATCATTATTCTGCCGAAAATATTATTATTTATAGGAAAGAAAATAAGAGAATCTTACCTAGCGTCGCCCTCATGTGATGCAGAATATTCGTCTACGAGAGTCCTCCATTGGTAAATCATATCAATAGTCTCGTCGAGATCAGACGTATAAACATGCGTGAGATATTCATAATCAATTAAAGCTGCACCAGCTGTACCTGATTCTGGTTCGTCTTTGAATTCAGTGTCTTCAAATAGATAAGGCACGGCATCTATACGAAAACCATCAACTCCTATATCCAGCCAATACGTTAAAGTGTCCTATAATTTGAATCAAAATATTGAAGTGAAAATCTTTTGGTATGTTGGTCATACCTTCATTTCTTGTACAACATTTGGATTTCTGTAATTTAAATCGGGTTGCGCTGCAGCAAACTGATGAAGATAGTATTGTTGACGAGTATCATGATATGACCAGGCTGATTTTTTGAAGAGACTTATCTAAAATGAACTTACGTACTACCGGATTCAATTAATTTTTTTATGTCTTTACCCAATTATTTGGTGGTCCACCATCTACTCCGTCTCTCCAAATATAAAAATCTTCGTAACCTGGTTCTCTATGTACAGATCTATTAAACCAATCATGTTGGTCGCTTGTGTGATTGGGAACGAAGTCCATTATAATTTTGATACCCAGATCATGTGCCGCCCTGAGTAATTGTCGGAAATCATCTAACGTACCATACTCTTCATGAATATCCCTGTAGTCACTGATATCGTAGCCTTGGTCAACTTGGGGTGACTTATGAATGGGCGATAACCAAGTGGCGGTGACGCCCGCATCCCGAAAATGTTCCAGTTTACTTATTATACCTTGGAGATCACCCACACCATCACCATCACTATCTTTGAAAGACCTCGGATATATTTGGTAGAAGACGGCGTGTTTCCACCAGTCGCTGTTCTGTGCCTCCCCGTCCGCACAAGCGACGAAATAAGCTAAGACGTAACTTAAAAATAACACTGTCACCGTTTTCGGTTCCATTTTGATAGTATTTGTGGCGAACGCGAATTCATCGATTTTATAGCTTTTCGTTCTAATTATCAGCTGTTTTTGAAAATGCAAAAAATCTAATCTTTCGGCCACTTTCACGAGTGGTTGACTAACAAATCGCATTTGTTGCGTATTCCTAGAATTACATTGGTATTTTTTGGTTGATACATAATTACTACCGTCTATTTTTAATAATAATTGTATTTTCTTCAATTACATATTACTCAGATCTGACTTTTTTGTATAAGTTAAATTGAAGTAATATATTTCGTTTAGATTTTCACAAGCACATCGTATGTAATAATTTAATTTAATGTTTAAAGTACATTTAACATTTTTATATTGTTTTTATACGTTTTGCGATACTTTAAAGAAACTCAAATTCTAAACAAATCGAAACGTAAGATTACCTATATACATATTTATTTTACGAACTCTTACTGGTAACTTGAACACTTAAGATAAATAAATATAATATAATTTCATCAATCCGTAAAATAGAATTTGTCTTAATTAATGACTCTTTTATGAAATATTTCCATTATCTTTTTAGTTTGCTTCAACATCTTTGATTTTAATAATTTAATAAGAATACAATAATACATAGTTCAATTTTCTGGACAACTAGATTTGATTTTATTTCTAACAAATCGATTGTGAGTTCTGCATGTTTCATATCATTTTAAATTATTATTTTGCTTTTTTAGAGTCCATTTAATAATTGTACGTCTTGCAAGATTTTTTTAAATTTTGGATAGATACACGTGCATATATTAACACTACCTATTTTTTATAGATATCAACATATTCAACAAGTTAGCGGTAGAGATAAATGCAAATCAGTTTGCATTATCTCCACTACTCCTTTTATTGGAATTCATAACGTCAGCAATAATTAATGATTATTTATTATAATAGTTGGAACATTTCCTAGAATAATTTCGTAAATAGTAAAGATTATTTCATTTTCTGGATAATACTAACTCCTTTAAGGATAGACATGTTTGACTCTTTCTGTATTTTAAATTACTATGTACAATCGCATTTAAAGACATTGATATAGGGAAATACGATAGCATTTGCTGTTACCGTAAGCGCTTCGAGCCAGAAAGAAAGGACGGGCAAATCTCTCCGGTAACGCCCTTTTCAAAATTGTATAAATTTTGGATATGTTCGAAGCGCTCACATTTCTACTTTGGTAGTTTCAATCGCAAAGTTTAGTGATCCAACAGTGATTAGATTTTGCTTTAATCCTTTAAGTTTTCCAAGTTTTCTTTATTGACTTATTTGTGCAAGTGATATATTTTTGAAACATGGCAAAACGAAGAGGACAACAGAATTCATCAACAGCCACCAGGGGATGTATGTATATGCGGTTTAGCAGAAGCTGGGATGTCTATAGCAAATATATCTGAACAAGTTGGTTTATCGGTAAGTTTGCTTTTTTCATCACTCTGCCTCATCTTTTATCTGTTGATAAGTTTCGTACGAAATTTACAAATTTACACTACCGAAACCAAGTTGTCGTCAGAGGATCAGACAATAGTTGATGCTACCGCAGCGAATCCTTTCACTACTTCGATCCGAATCAGAGAACAATTACATTTAAACTGCTCGTTACCAACAATCAGAAAAAGATTACGGAAAGCTGGGATCTACATCAGAAAACCGGCAAGAGAAATTGAACTTACATCAGAACATGCCGCTGCTAGACTACATTTCTGCCAGCAAGACAAGGAGAGAAATTGGCAGAATGTTGTATTTACAGATGAGGAAACTTTCTCCACGTCACAAGTTGCCCCAATTGCCTTGTGGAGGAAAAGAAACACAAAATATAATGTGGAAAACGTACTACCAAATTTAGCTAGCGGAAGGATATCGGCAGCTTACTGATGTTGGATTTCGGGTGCTGGTCCCGGTGAATTGGTTCCTCTTTCACCTCCAAGATTCACATCTGAAAGGTATATACAAATTTTAGAAGAAGTATTATTGCCATCGGTAAGGTTAGTATAACCCGAAGACGAGATGGCAGTAATTACCATTGTGCAAGACAATAGTCCGATTCATAGAGCTGGTAACGTAATAGCTTGGTTCGCTGATCACAAGGTTATAGAGGTGTTACCGTGGCCTGCAAAATCTCCTGATTTGAATCCTATTGAAAATATGTGAGCAGCCATTGTAAGGAATTGGGAGGATATTGATGGATACAGCGCTAGGGAGAGGAATGTTGACCAACTATCCCAACATATCAATCGAGTTTGGGAAAGGTTTAGAGGAACAAATTTTTGTGAAAATTTAGTTTACGTAATGCCGAATAGATTGACAACATAACGGGTTTTACACCAAGTATTAAAATAAGAAGAATCATTTCTTTTTGTATGCGTTCTTTATTTATATATTTCTCTCTCAGCAATTAATTTTCTTTTCTTTTTCAGCTGTTTAAGTTATTGTTATTATTATTACTATTTTTATTTGTTTTAGTTCAGCAAGTTTATCATTTCTCTTTCGGCAATTAATTATATTTTCTTTTTCAGCGCAATTAAGTTATTGTTAATATTTTTTGTCGCGCTAGTCATTTGTTTTCCTATGTGTTACTTATTTTTTCTATTTTAAGTTAGTTATTTATGTTCAGCCATTAATTATATTTTCTTTTTAAAGCAATAAATTGTTGTAATATTTTGTGTTGCAATAATCATTGCTTGATTTCACATATTGGCCGTTATTATACCGGATGAGTTTTTTTATCTTGAGACAACCCAACTATGCATCGGATCAAAAAACGTTGTGAATACTACTCGAAGGGGCCTATCTACCTCCATCCCCAGTGGGTGGGGCGAGGGAGAACTTTCAAATCGCAAATAGGAATCACTATTTTTTATTGGAGATTCGGATTCTACGCCTCAAACTACGTAGGGTTTGTCCGAGTCTTTGTTTTGGATTCCTGACAGATGACGTTGAATTTTTGCAAGACCTACTGTTAGCGTTACCCAGGAACAACGACGTGGACGCAGTAGATTTCTGTTCCATCGGGGTGCTTGTTTTAGGTATGTTTAAAGTATGTCTGGTATAATCGTCCGGCAGTCATTAGTGATTCGCTCAATCATGTTCTCATGCGTAGTTGGCAGTGTATTATAAACTTCACCCTTCAAGTAACTCCACAAGCAAAAGTCAGGCGAAGTAAGATCTGGCGATCTTGCAGGCCAAGATACTGGACCACCTCTTCCGATCCACCAATCCATTTGTAGAAGCGATCTAATACTTCCCGTGCTGCTGTAAAATAATGTGCTGGACAACGATCATGTTGAAACCACATTGTTTGTCGCACATCCAAGGGAAGGTCTTCAAGCAATACTGGAAGTTCGTTCTCCAAGAAGTTGCGATGTCTTTCATCATTTAATTTGCATCGATGAAGAATGGACCAATGACGTTCTCGCTAATTATTCCCTACCAAACATTCACATTCCAAGGGCGCTGTTGTTCAACTTGGCATAACCAGTGTGGGTTTTCGATACTCCAATAATGCATGTTGTGTCGATTAATTGTATCGTGATTTGTAAAAGTCGCCTCGTCAGAGAGCGAGCAAAGAAATGGAGGTCTCGTTGTATTTGTTGGAGCGCCCAGTGACAGAATGTCACTCGGTTCTGGAAATCATCGCCATGAAGTTCTTGATGCAGGGACACGGATGATATTTTTTATACTTCAATATTTGACAAACAGTAGTCTGACTCAGTCCCGATTCACGACTTATACGACGAATACTAACGTTGGGTTATGAGCCACTGCAGCTAATACCGCAATTCCATTATTTTCTCCAGCAATTGCGCTTCGGCGGGTCCTTTTTTTGAGTTGTATGCTTCCCTCGGTGGGGAACTGTTGAACAACCTGGTAAAACGAAGCGCGTGACCGTACCTTGTCTGGAAAACGTTGAACATACAGGGTAACAGCACTTTCTCCATAAGTGTTAACCATTTCAATTTTCTCTTGTACTGTTATAGCCTGCATTATAATTGATAATGCAGTTACGTAATGACGGAACATATTGAAACAATGCGAGACACAACGAAACCAAGGCACGTACTGAGGTAACGCACAGCCGGTACGATATTTGTGGAGGCACATTTCCTAGAAGACCGCTACGTCACTTTATTCGGGTCGAACAAATTGTATTCACAACATTTTTTGATCTGATCCGATGCGTAGTTTTCGAGATATGGCCTTGTCTCAAGATAAAAAACTCAACAGTATTTCTACCAAGGCTCTAATTTCTTACATCAAAGTATAACATTTAAATATCTACCTGCCCTACTATCTTAACAGTGGTTTCGGATTATTGGAATTGTTTATGACCCATTCTTTTGGTCCGGCGAGTTTTTATCTCTATTGTCCGCCCCCTCTTTCTGGGTTGAAGCGCTTACGGTAACAGCAAAGGCTATAGTATTTCCCTATGTAAATATCTTTGATTGCGATTGTACATATTATATCCTAACCTAACTTCATTAACCAACAGTAGTAAATAACTTACAATTAGTACACCTGGTAGTATAAAGTTGTATGATTAAAATGATGTAAATTTAAAATATGCAAGTTTTAAGATGCGACTAATACAACTTTACATCATTTTAACCATTTTAAAACGAATATAATACAACTTCACATACTATGTGTGCTAAGTTATTTACTACTGTTGACTAAAAAAGTTAAATAATATGGTATAATACTCGCAGGGTTGTATAAAATAATTTAAAATATGTCGTATTTTTATATCACTGCAGATGGCCAATGAATTGGATCTTTATTATTAGCGAATGGTGTACATAAAGACTTATTACTAAAATTCCATTTACTTTCATTTACGATAGTAAAATACAGGCTGTTCCATTTGAATAAGGTTTGTAATAGAAGATATCTCAAAAACTTCACGTGCAATTGTTTTTTCTGTTTTCATATTTGTAATTAGTGGAAAAATTCAAATAAATCTACTAATTTGATCGACTCTATCTATCTATCTATCTATCAACCTGTATCTTCATCAAGCTGCCACCGTCGCGCCCGTCAAAAAATAACATTTAAAATACAATCAACCATCGCTATTGAACAGAGAAATATCAACTATTTTTTTTTTAATTTCATGACACTTATTTTAATGTCAAAACTAAAGTTTAAGTTTTACATAGAAGCTAGAGCAATATGGGGGGGCAAACTGCACACAGAGATCAAATTACCATCACGTCAAATGTCTGCATTATTATGCGGTTACCTATTCATTAAATTAAACAGGTGGTCGCATTAAGCTTCGAGACTTTTTTATTCCGTCTTCAAACTTGTCAAGCTTGTAAACTATAAAGCCAAAGAAAAGGGTTTATGCGGCAAGACGTAATTCAATCCTTTGATTTGTTCGATGTCGAATATAAATACTCTGCCCTGTTTGCCTAGGCTTTATTGGTCGCATTGTATTTTTTTTTTTTTAATTTTGTTTTAATATAACACGGAATATTATAGAAAGTAGCAGGACATTTTGTTATGGTGTTATAAAACCGACGACTATTGGCTGATAAGTAAATCAATGATGACCATTCGGACCCTTCATGTATCCTTTAGAGTGGGTCGGGATTAGAACTAAGGACGAAGGACATCGGCCAGACCGGACATGAATTATGCATACCGCAGATGTGGAATACGTGTAACCCCGACCCTTACCGCCCCTCTACTGGCTAACTTACCCCTTGCTGTCTTTAGTTAGCGCTGAAAGGACGTATTACATTTCACGACGTCTACAACAATACTAGCTTAGAAAATGCAAAGCGCAAATTAACATGGAAATAGTTTTGATATTCGTAGACAAATCAGAAAATTGTCATAAACAATTAGTTTACAGGATCAACGAATTGGAACGGCAACCAAAAAAGACTATACAATAAAAAAATATTAATGCAGGGTAGTAATCGCCGAATTCCATTGTTCTGTAATTTGTAGTTTTGAAGCAAATCCACTTTCAGATAAGATCAGTTGGCCTTTCTGTTATCAATCTCAAAAACAAGCAATAAAAATATTCCATATAAAGCAATAAATTTATCTAGGGCATATTTTTCTAAAATTATCAAAAAAGCACGTGCCGTTCATGCGCGCCGTTTATTATACAGCGTGATAATTTTCCATTGTGTAATATGCACTCACTGTCCTTTCTCAAACCGGTCTCAAAAGGTTCGTGCCCGGCTGTCCGATGTCGCCTCTGACGGATCCAATCTAAATTAGCTAAATTTGCATCAAATGTTTCGAAACGTTATTTGACCGGCTTACTAGATTGTTAGACAGTGATAAATATGCAACGGATTTACTAATTTAACAATTACTATCGAGAATTTATGCACCGATGCTGTTAATGTAATTTGCACAATGTAACATATCAAAACCCAAGATACAGGCAGACGTCTTCTATTTTATTTTGAAAACTTCATTTATTTATAGTTAAATGCCAGTTGTTAGAAATATTACATTAATTTTCATTTCAAATGTTTGCCAATTTCAATTCTAAATTGATTTGTTTTAAATTCCTTTTTTTTCCTTTGTTAAAACTTCAATTAGAAAATAAGTCAAAATGTATTAAGATTTGAGTAGTTAAAATACGTGAGCTATAATTTAGGTCATTAAAAGTGTATATTTCAATAAATTTCACGTTACTGTTCAAAAATTTTAACCGATAGGCCATTATAAGAATTTTATGAACAATTTTTGGGAACTAACTTAAACTATATACATCAAATGTAAATTTTAAGAGTACTTGCATCCATTAATAGCCCATCCAAATAGTGCAGAAATATATTCGCGATGAGCCCAAGTACTGCAAGCATCCGCGAATTTTAAGAGCCAATAATATCTAAAGGCGTAATAAAACGGAGATATTTTTATCTGTAGTGCGTGTAGTCACATTCTGATAGAGTGAAAGCGAGGAAAGGTGAATGTTTGCGAATAGGGTTGTCAAGGCGGCCCTATGGCTCCCTGGAGGATGACGTCCTGGCCATAGCAGGACGACGAAGGACTAAAAACCCCATCTTCGTTTCTTACTGGCCGCACCTGAGCTCATGCATTTATATAAATAATTGGAAAACTTCAGTGCTTAAGGTTTTATGGTTAATTTATATGACCGTTACCCTTTTACGTTGCTACGGAATTATTACAATGTAAAGTTTCTTGTAGACCACCTACATTAACGTTCAGAACTTAATGGTAAATGTTATTTACCAAAAAAAAAAAATTTCGATTAACTTCTGATTTATGATACGTGTTAAATCCATTATTAGAAAGTGAAAAAGCACTCAAAATGGTTCTGCTTAAAATAACATTTTATCAATTAAAAATTTATGTAGTTGCTGCCTAGGACTTTTCCGCTGCTTCTCATGTTCAAGTGCTCTTAAATATTTTATTCTAAAATAATCATATCAATAGATTTTCACAATTCATTCGTTCGTTATCAAAAGCACGCGCGTGAGTGTTTGATCTATTTACGTACATATATCTAACTTTTTTTTTAATCAACGCCCAACGTTTCGCTATGAATCGGTAGTTTCATTGAGCGATTGTGCGATTTTTACACAGTCCGTTATAAAGAAATTGCTAATCGGATAACACTGTACTTCAAGTTTGATTTATAGTTACAAAGTAATTATAAATAGCTGCTAACAATTTTGACAAGAAAATAATATGTACAGGGTGACCCATGCTTAAGTTTAAATCGTTTTGGTTTTACATTTAATGAAACTTTAAGAACTACAGGATTTCAAAAACTAAGTTAATTTTATTTTGTAACTTGTATTTCTCGACTATAAAATCAATACAGATTCCTCTTTTATTACAAAAGTATAATTCTGTAAAACAACATGCACACATGACAAAAGAAAATAATATATAGATATCAATTTGTGCTCGTAAATTTTATTCGAGTATAATTTAAACCTCATATACTTCTCTTAAAATAGCAATACCGCGATAAAAGGAAAGAAATTCCCCTGTTTCGTAAACAATAAACCATACTGATAACAAGCCGGCTGAGTACGGAAGATC
The DNA here is from genome assembly GCA_039766575.1 of Serrognathus titanus. NCBI lineage: Eukaryota > Metazoa > Arthropoda > Insecta > Coleoptera > Lucanidae > Serrognathus > Serrognathus titanus. The sequence goes on from CM077912.1 coordinate 9,150,367, forward strand.
TATAATTGAATGGGCCGCACACCTCGAGATGTGAATATTGTATTGGGACATGGGGACCTAGGCTATTTGTTTCCTATAACATCAAAAATCGACGAGAATATTTTACAAAATATTTTCCAATACACGCATTTACATTGTATAATATTAGATGTGAATCAAAAACGAAATATCTAACGGGACTTGCGCTTGCACAACTACTGAACCGGAAATAATTTGTAATAAATTCGAGATATTTAAACTTTAAGTCCTTTACAGTTTATAGAGGATACGATTTCCTAATCATTTCGACCCTTGGACTTGTCCTTTTTGCAAATCATTCAAGAAAGGAATTTTGAACCAGTGGTAAAGCTCTATAAATAAATTACCAGAAAGTAATATTTGTAAATTCTGAATAAGAAAAGAAGTTTAAACAATGCGAGAACTGCAAACAAAGCAACGAAACAACAAATAATAATTTAAGAACGAGAAACTATTAAAACTATTTTATAATTGAGAAAATAATAGTTATTTAAGGAACTAGTCAATAAAGTAAGTTTTTTTAATCAAGTACGAAAATAGTACTACGGATATGCAAAGCGTATATTTACACACGCGTTGTATACAATATTTTTTCTACAACCAAACTGATTTCAAATTTTGTTTATTATATGAAAAGGGAAGGCCAATTAGTTATTATCGTTATTCACTTTGACAGAGCGAACAGTCAGTTCTGCGAAAGGTCTGTAAGTAATTTAAATATACACGCTAAAAATCTGTTTTCTATTATTTTATGTTAGTAATTACATTCTTTCTGGATTTTTACTTTACTTTAATCTACATTTACGTTATAAAATGCTTAGAAAATATTAATGAAACCCATTTTACTTTTTACGTAGTACGTAAAAAAAACTTTTTCTGCACTGATTTCTAAAAAGTGACACTTTGTGAATCAAAGTTAATCTTTAAAGTATCTACTTTAGATACGGACGTAGAAAAAATATTTAATAATACCCTCCATTCATTATTAAATAGCTTGATATATTTTGCGTAATCAGTAGTTTAAATAATGTAACAATCACTTTAAACATAATTAATAAATGACTCACTAGTACATACAATTACATATTACAAAATTGCTCATAGTAATTAGTATACCGATTTTTTCGCATTTTTGTGTATATACAGGATTATCTTCAACTTGATACAAAAAAAAATTAATGGCGTATGTGGTACGAGATATTCTCACGAATGCATCAACATTAAAAGGAAAAAAAAATTCATACCGACATCCGGTAATTCCCTGTGAAATGTTTAGAACCGCTGGACGCAACGGACGGTGACCTTCACTCACTCCCCCCTCCCTGCGCGAAATGCAAACATACGTCGGCTCGACGAAGCAGGGATTCACATGCGTTACGGAATTAGTTCTGTCCCCACAGATAAAAATCTAATGGATTAAGGTCTAATATTTTCTAATATTTAAATTGACATCCTCTAAGAGTTCCGGCAAATTAGTTTGCAAGAAACGTAAATGCACCGTTTAACATACCTGCACACAGATTGACCGAAAAGCGTTGTTGAAAACTACGACGCCGCATTCCACGAGGATTTTTTCTGCCTTGCAAACACTGATTCGTCGTAACACTGTACATGCAAACGTCTTGCAGCCAACGTATTTTGACCACATTCGCCGTAAATTAAAATCATGTCTACAAAAACATATTGGAAAATTCGGCCATGTTGTCAACGCGACAAAGTACAGCTGTCAACTGACCCACTTAACAGCCGATGCTGACATCAAAAAATTTCTCCGAGGACGTAATTACATACATACATACATCTTAGCACTTCGAGCCTAGCAGGCCCATGGCTTGGTTTGCTATTTTTCTCCATTCTTTCTTGTTCTTCGCCTTTTCTTTCCAGTTGACAATCTTTAATTGCTTTAAATCCTTTTCTACTTCCTTCTTCCATCTTAATTTCGGTCTTCCACTTCTTCTTTTACCTCCTATGTCACTTCTTAATAGTTTTTTAGGAATCCTACCTTCCTGCATCCTTTCCATATGTCCGAGCTACCTAAGTCTTTGTGCTTTAATTCTCGCCACTATACTCGGTTCTTTGTTTATATCTTCTATCTCTTGGTTTATTCTTCTCATCCATATATTCTCTATTCTTTTTCCTCAGTATTTTCCTTTCCCATACCATAAGCATTTCCTCTTCCGCCTTACTTAGCACCCACCTCTCACCTCCATATTCGACTATTGGCTGTACTACCATTTTATATACCCTTATCCTAGCCCCTCTAGATATACTTTTATTTTTCAACAGCCTGTTCAATGTATAGACATTTCGATTCCCATTCATTATTCTTGTCCGTATCTCCTCTTTAATTTCCGGCTTCCTTGTAAACATTCTTCCTAGGTAAGTAAATCTGTCCACCTCTTCAAATTTATATTCCTTTTCTTCCGTTGTTATTATCTTTAGATGCTGGCCTTTTCTATACTCCCTATCCGACCAAGTCATGGATTTCGTTTTTGATTCATTTATAAATAATCCCATTTTTCTTGCTTGCTCTTCCAATTTCCTTACCACTTCCTGTAGCTCTTGTTTACTTCTTGCTAGAATTGCAATGTCGTCCGCAAATGCCAAGCACTGATGTCTTCTATTGTAAAGTACTCCATTTCTATTAATATTTCCCTTCCTCATAACTACCTCTAAAACCAAATTATACAATACCGGCGACAACGGGTCTCCTTGCCTTATCCCCTCCCTTACTTCAAACTTCTCCGATACTTTTAAATTTAACTCTATTTTCCGTTTGTGTTAACGTTATTTTTATCATATTAATTAATTTTTGACTAATTCCCAAGTCTTCTAGGGGTGTATACATCTCCTTTCTCTTTATCCTGTCGTAGGCCTGTTTAAAGTCTATGTACAGTACCAAAGTGTCCTTTTTACATTCATAGCTTTCTGCTTGTATTTCTTGCAGTGTGAATATCTGATCCATTGTACTCCTGCCTTGCCTGAATCCACATTGGTTTCACCCAATAAACTTTCCAACTCTTTACTTAAACAAGCTTTAATATATTTTGTTAATACTTTGTAAGCTACATTGAGCAGAGCTATCCCTCTATAGTTTTGGCATTTCGATCTATCTCCCTTCTTATAGATTGGGTACAGTAGTGCCTCCCTCCACTCTTCCGGTATTTTTTCTTGGTTCATATTTCCTCCAGTAGTTTCTGCATTGCTTTGATTAGTCCATCTCCTCCGTATTTAAACATTTCCACAGTTATATTGTCACCTCCTGGAAATTTATCATTTTTAAGAGAGTGAACTATTTCTTTTATTTCCTTTTCATTGGGTGGTTGGTTACTTTGTCCGTTTTGTTTTATTCTCTGTACCGTAGCTTCTTTCTTTTGCTCCTGATGGGTACCTGCGTTTAGTAAACCTTCGAAATATTTCCTCCATTCGCTCAGAATGTCATCCTCCTCTCCTATCAATTTTCCATCTTCATTTTTAAAGAATATTGTTCTTGGTTTATACCCGCTTTTCTGTTGTTTAATTCCTTTACACAAATTCCTTATTTCATTATTTTTGTAATCTTCTTCTATGTTATTTAACATTCTTCCATTGCTATTCGTATTTCCTTCCATACTTCCTCCTTCCCTTAATCTCTTCTAATTTTTCAGTTATAACCACTTCATATTTGCTTTGTTCCTCTTTTGTTCTTAATCTAATGGGCTTTTTTTGTTTTCTCATGTCCCTTATTCGCTTTCTTTGTATTGGTACTATTTGTTCCGCTTTAATTCCTACCATGAAATGGTCCGAGTCTAAATCTATTCCTCTGTATGTTCTTATATTTTTAATGCATGCTTCCTCGTCTTTATCAATAAGCACATGATCAATTTGATTTATTGTATGCCCATCCGGTGATTGCCATGTACCTTGATGTATCCTCTTCCTCTGGAAATATGTACTTTTAATTATCATGTTTTTCTCCTTTGCGAAGTCTATTAAGAAATGTCCATTTTCATTAGTATCTTTGTGCATACTATATCTTCCAATCGTTGGTCTAAATACTTCCTCCTAGAGGACGTAATTACGTCATAAAAATAAACCAGGGACTATCAAACTGTTTCATCGTTCGCCAAAAACATTTACTACCTCTAATACTTATTAATCAATTGTTATACAAAAACTGCTTCATTCTATCACTTTTAATGTAAACTTTCACTGGTTTCATTTTTTATATGAAGTTAAGAAACACCCAGTATTTTGAAAATCAATTTTTTTCTAACAAATATCCATGAAAACATAAATACTAAATATTTTCTTTCAATTCTAATTTAAAATATTCTGCTTAATTTTCTTTTGTATTTGTTTTTATATAGAAACGAATTTGAATTGTTATTTTCATTAGAATTTTCGGAATGTTTGAAATAATAGAGAACGAAAAAGAGAAGCGACCAACCACTGAAAGGGTAGATATGCGATATTTTACAAAGTGAAGCGAAGGAAGGTTTTCACATTCTAAGGATAACGTGGACTCCGCCGGACTGTTTGCAAAAAGGGAAGACCGCAAGTCCCCCGGGACTCGTCCTGGCAAAATTACATTCTTCCAGAACTCCCCACCTGCCATTCCCGCGGGCTCTAGAACAGGACACCGATGCTATCCTAGCTACCATGCAGGAATTTTACAGTATGTGTTCAGGACCCTAAGTCGACATTTCATTTTCAACCTTTAAATTACGCCGCCCAACTTTAAACATATTATGTCAACACGTAGATTTATTTTTCTAAATCGTTATTTACTGCTTCGCTGTGTTTAAGGATATGGAAATGACGTTACGTTGATTTCTTAATACTGAGGTCAACTACATGAGTTTTTTTTTTATTTACGACCGTAAATATATAATCACAATAATTTAATAATAACAATAATAATGATAATAACCAACGTCTTATTTGTTACACAAAGAAATGAATAAAAAATAGACAATAAATGATAATGTTCCTTACTTCTGGTTCATTCATTTGAAAAAAAAAACATTATCACCATTTCAGTTTGAAACTTTTTCCAATCTTGTTTTGTCAAGATATTAGAAACAGATATTTATATTATTTAAAGAAGTATGTTATGAGTTGAGACATATCATAGTCAGTGTTAATATTATGAATAATCTCAAACGAACACTGAAAATGGCACTAATGCTCAACGTTCACTATCGCTTGATAACTTCGTCAGGAATGAAAATAAATAAACAAGACGAAGCTATCAAGTGATACTGAAACGTTGAGCATTAGTGCAATTTCAGTATCCGTTTGAGATAATTCATTACACAATTTCACCGGACAAAAATCTACCTTAACTATGTAATTATATTGTTATTTTGTTATATTTTTAGGTATTAATTTGAGAGTAAACAAAGAATAGCTATGTGGGCACACCAGACTGATTGCTTGACGTTCTTCTTGCAAGTTCTGAACAAGTGTATGCCTGCCAACATGCTTGCTATAGAATGAAACCGTCATTTTATTTGCGCATTAAATATAATAGCAACAAAGTGAGTAAGAAATAGTGATATAATAACAAATGACACCATAGGTGCTTTATTTACAAGGGAACATTGGCAAGGTCACTTCCTCCAAGTAAGCTTAATATTCTACTCTAGTGCAATAAGCAATTCAATTATTTCCACACAAAAGAACAAGGGATAAAAGATCGCGTATTAAAAAAAGTGCATTCCTCTCTTAGGAGTGGTTAAAATATAAGTTAAGATACAAATTACTTCCCCAACTGTAAAGATTCTTTCAAATTCTTGATAATACCAATGCCTCAGGGAAACAATCTCTGCCTCAGAAGTTAAGTCTCTCTTTTTTCGTGAATATTATTAACTCATTGAAAGAAATAACGACTGTCACTTCTGAAGACAACGTTAACACTTTTTCAAGTACAATGTTCTAATTCCTATTATTTTATCACCAGAAACAGATGGCCGCGGGGAACACCGAAAAAGAGGTGGAGAATTAACTCCAGATTTTTATATGCGTATGCAAACATAAATACTAATATACTCCTTGAAAGCCTAAACAATTTATTAGAAGTAACAACCGGATTGTAAGTGTTGAATATCTATTGGATGTTTTAATGGATGGAAGAATGTGGCAATAATTCTGAATATAGAAAGACCTAATGCTAATGCTAACAACAATCAAGACAAAATCACAATCAAAACCCACAGAAATGCAAAAGAAATAAGAGAGGGGACAATTTGATAACTGAGGTAAGTAAATTTTGATTTGTTTCAGATAAAGTCATCACACGGAAAAAGATATAGGCAGTGTAAGTTACCATGAGCTGCGTGAAACAGAATGTAGGACGTATCACACGAGGGTAAAGCTGAATTTATTGAAAATAAGAAAATCTAGTAGGTCCTGAAAAACAAAACATACAGTGTTATTTAGAGCAACTCTTTATCTGTCATTTCAAGTTTAGTTGTTGAAGTTACGTTCGTTAAAACCCAAGTTACTAATTTTTTAAAGTGATATTGCAAGTAAAAAAATGGTCTTAACCAGAGAGCATTTTCGCATCATGATTTATTATGATTTTCAAAAAGGTTTAAGCGTTTATGAGTGCAAAAAAGAGTTTAGATTCGACTTTTAGTGAATAAGTACCTTCCTTGGCTACTATTTACCGATGCTATAAGGAATTTGAACGCGAAAGGAATTCTGTTCAACATCAAAAAGGAGCAGGGCGTCCTCCTTCGGCTGTTACCGACAAAAATATTGCTGCTGTTAATAAATTAATTGAAGAGGACAATAAAGCCACATATGCAGTATTAGAGCATCAACTCAAGATTAGATCCTCAGCTGTTAGAACGATCATACACCATCACCTGCATTTAAAAAAAGTGTTAGTCCTTTAGTGCCGCATCACCTTTCTGACTTCCATAAAGCAGAGCGTGTAAGAATTTGCCATGAAACTTTAAATTTCTTAAATAATGGCGGACACCAAATTTTTCCCAAAATAGTGACAGGTGACGAAACTTACATTCCCTTTTTCGACGTACCTACCCGCCAAGAGAGTTGTGTATGGATTCACGAAGATAAGGAAACTCCAACAATGACCAAGAAGCAGCGAGCTATGGAAAAAGTTATTTAGCCAGTATTCTTCAGAAGTACGGGCCTAATAAAGACAAAAGAAGATAGTTGGACAAAAGACAGTTACAGCTAAATAGTACACTGAAAAATGTTTGCCTGAAATGTTCAGTAGAGTTCCAGACAAGGGAATTATGCTGCACCATGATAATAATAGTCCCATACGGCAACTTTAACACTCCAGTTTTTGGTTCACTGGTTTAGCAATGTGCGACTTTTGGCTATTTTTTGGACTTAAAAGGAATTTGCGGGGTAGAAGGTTTTCGTCAGAAGAAGACATTGATCCGCAGCTCAGGCTTATTTTGAAGGTATTCTGCAAGATGATTGGTTGGGAGCTTTTGAACAGTGGAAAGAAAGAATGGTCAAGTGTACCATTGCTGAAGGGAATTACTTCGAGCATATTTAAAATAAAATCCTAGAAAATATTAACCGTGTTTTTTATTCTTAATAAATTCAGCTTGACCCTCATATGCACTAAATAAGTAATTGATATATTTTTTTTAATATTTATTTTTGTTTTAGATTTGTTTGCAACTCTCAATGGATAAATAATTTTAAACGTCTATTTTTTACGTTCTTTTTAATATCCAATATTTTAATATGGCGCAGTTATTTAACTAAAAAACGATTGACTTCAAAAATATTTATATTTATTAAACATATAATGTCATTTTTTATTACTTTTAAATTTATTTAATTGTATTTGTACATTTCAGCTCTATTTTGTTACATAATAAAACAAATATGAAACGCTTCGTAATTGTGTCCTTGAAGTTTGGACATTCAAGGGATATTTTTGTTTATAAATATCTGATAGTATATTTTGAGTTCGTAATATTTGATTTAAATTCAGCGCAAAAACCTGCACATGCGCATTTAAGATTGCGGAAAGTGAGGGGTTTTCACTGTAGGTAGCCTTGTTTAGTGTTACCAGTCTAGTGGAGTATCAATCAGTGCTGCCAATCAGCGGGGAAATACCTAAAACGCGGACATTTCAAAGAGTTGCCGCAGTGAGTATCGGATGTTTTTTTTTTAACTTGGCGTCGAAGTTGACCGTGACAAGGTGCTTACTATGAACATACTACGATTTTGATTGTTGTAAATCTTATTTTCCTATTATCTTTTTTCGTTTGTTACAACAGATCTCATGCTTTGTGTCTTTTTTCGTTTATTACAATAAATCACATTCTTGGGTCGTCTTATCTTACTGTTGAGTTCGAAACCTCGAAAGCAAAGTTAGGAATGACAAGTTCAAATGTCAAATTGACAACTGTCTTGATGATGATGGTTCACAATTAAATTTCCATGGCTAACTTCGACGTCAACAACACCTTCTCTGTTTTAATTGATGTTTCTCTTTACGCTTCTCAACCATAAGGTTACAAAACTGCACGTTTACAAATTATTTATTTCAACTTCAACCAATCAAACTGCAAACTAATCCCCGAATCCTGAATCGTCTTGCCCTGATACAAGATCAAACAATGGTCCTCACTCTAATCACATTGAAGACACATCTCTTTTTCTTGTTTTATAGTGCACAATCAATTCAGTGTTACCAACGCGCAAAAAAGAGAAATTCTTCAACGGTTGTCAACAAAATATTCCTCAATTTGTTACTAGATTCAGTAATAAATAATGAATTAAAAAAAGAAATGTAAAGAATTCGTGAAAACTATATTCATATAGTATAGTATATATATATATAGAAAATTAAAGAAAAACAAAAGAGACTCGATTTTACGGCGCATTGCAGTTTTAATAATAAATTTAAAAAAGAAAAATTATGACAAAGCAAAAAAACAAACAAAAATAAATTAGAAACTTCAAGAAAAAAAAAACAAATGACAGTCGATTTTACGATCCAATTTAATAGATTATTTTAAAATAATGAAAAGAACAATGAAAGAAAAACAAAGGAAATAAATAAACTTTTAAGAAATACGAAATAACAGATTTTAAGTAATAATGAAAGCTAAAGACGATAGATTTTATAGCGCACAATTCAATAGATTAATAAATTTAAAGAAGCCAGGAGAAAAATTACAAAACGAAGAAAACAACCGAATAAAATTTTTCAAATATTATAACATAATATTTTAAAAAATAAAAACAAAAGACAATCGCTTATAGAGCACATTTCATTCGACTCATAAATTAAAAAAAAAACAATTTAAACAAATAATGGAAAAACAAAGAATTGTTTAACCTTCCACATGGCCAACTGATTATTAAAAAAAGCAATAGATGGCGTTGTTCAATACCTCACACTAGTACAATTTATTTGCTGACAAGTGACACTTGCATCGCTAGTGAACCATCTCCCTAAAAACAACCGAAAAGAAATTTTCGACATGTCTAACAAATCACGTTGTTAAATATTTTACAATAACGCAAGTCATTTTTTTATTATTGTCGGTTAAAATTTTACTCAACAGAAGGTGGCTTTTCAATTTCCTTCCACATAAAAGAACAACTTTAAGCTGTCTAGGGGCTTCCTACGTTCTTTCGCGAAATAAAATTTGTAAATCCCTTTTTTAGAAAAAAAAATCCTCTAGGAAAAATCCTTTAAAAGATGATTTATAGCTTATGTTGGCAGCACTGAATAAATGAAAGCAGCTTGATGCCCAGACGCTTGAGGGTAAAGTCGAGTATTATCGGCATCAGCTATTCTATGAACGACAACACTGGTTTCTACCAAATTTAGCAAATTTCAGGTTTAATCGGAAAACAGAACATCTGGTAGATTTCAAACAAAAAAAAATTTAAAACAGATACACAAAAAATTAAATATTTCAATTACCAAGGTGCAAGGGCCCTGTAATTTCAATGTCAGCAAAGTAAATTCATTGTAAGTACATAGAATTGGGAAGAAACTTTTAGTAGATTTTGGTAGAATATCCTCTGGCATCTAGTAGAAATGCATTTCAGATTGTTGGCAACACTAGTCTCGTTCTCCGTAGCGTTGCCAACTCCAGGGAAATTCCATTTATGTAGGAACTTTTTAAGACCCTTTATGGACCAAATAAATAGGTATACATAAAGTATAGGAAGATATACGGTAAAAAGAAAAAAATAATAATAGTAATAACTTTATTGTTCAGAAAACGTCAATAGACAAAAAAAATAACAGCGCCACCTACCAGCGAGAACCTATTTTGATAAAATACTGGAATCATAGAAATATTTACAATTCAGTCCTAGGTTATTGGCGCACAATTCCAAATAAATTCAATAATTACCCCTTTATTACATCATTTTTTAGTAAAATAAAAATTTGATGAACTTGCCATACCAATATAATTAATTTTCTTTTAACATTTCATTTTCAAGATACTAAAAACATTTCATAAAATATACATATTACAAAATGAATGAATACTTCACTATTTCTAGCACTTAAAATAAAAATTAGTAAAATTAATAATCAACCAAAGCCCGACAACGATCCTTGCTTTTATAATCATCTCGTCTTGGTTCTTTATTGTGGTCCTTCTTGTAATCATCCCTTCTTCTTGAGCTTCTATCTCTATCGTCCTCATTCCTGTACACAACTCTCTTTTCTACTTCATATCTAGATTTTGGAGATCGTCTTCCAGCATTATCTCTTTCCCGACTTTCATGTCGCTCTCTGATTTCTTCATGATATCTGTACCTTACTTCCCTAGATTTGTACTCTCTTTCTTCTCTTCGTGGTCTAGGACTTGCACTTTTACTTCTGCGATTGTCAGATAATGCCCCAGGACTTCTTGTCCTATTTTCTGAATCTGATGAAGCAGAACTGTTGCTGTCATACGCATGACGTCTTTCTCGTTGTCTGAAATTAATAAAATTAAACCATAATTTAAATATAAATTGAATAAAACTACCTGCGCCTCAACTTTATAGCCATTTCTCTGAGCTCGTCTTCTCGATGTTGTTGCTCCTGTTTTTCCCTCTCAGTTTTTAATTGTTCAGCAATTTTATCTGCCTTAACTGCAAATAAAATGTTAGCCAAGAGATTTTCTTTTCCGTAAAAGTTTCTTACATTGTTTGTTCAACAAAGCCTGCCTTTTTCTTTTAAGGCGTTCTTGTAGACTCATGCTCACACCAGATTTCTGAAAAATGCAGTGTGTTGACACACATTTCACGGAGCAATACTAAAATACTTAAATAAGTGAAATATAAAAAAACTACAGAATAAATCAATTTCAAAATTAAATGGTTCTTACTGACTTTGGTGGAAGAGCCAGAATTATTACCACTGCTTTTATTCTGACCAACTGCAACCCTGAAAGTTAAAGTTAGTGTTAAATTACGTGCACGTCTGAATTTGAATTCGAAGGAAACTCTTACGGGCTTTCCGGTTTCATATGTCTTTCGTTGTTAGATCCGTCAGAATCAGATGAACTCTGATCGCTCCTTTTTCTCCCATAATATCTGGGCAATACTTTTGGTGGTGAGTCTTTTCTCACAGATGAGCTCCTGCTTTTACTTCCTGAAGATTTCACTGAACTTTTTGATGAAAGCGAGTCCGATCTACTGAATGATTTCTTGGATCTTGAAGCACTCCTGGACCTACTTTTTGAACTTGAGGAACTGCTTTTTGATCTTGCCCCTCGAGATCGAGATCTGTTCTTCGATCTAGAGGTGCTTCTTGATTTGCTTTTCCTGGTCTTTGATTTTGACGTACTTCTTGATTTACTCCTTGATTGAAATCGGGTTCTAGACGTGCTTCTCGATCTGCTGTAAGATCTATTCCTTGACCTGAATTGAGATCTTGTAGATTCCTTTTTATATCTGGATTTACTTCTAGATCTGCTACGAGATCTTTGTTTAGATCTATCGGAGGAACTTGATGAAGATGAAGAAGAATAGTATTTTCTATGTCTGTTTTTAGACCTTGACCTTCTGTACCTAAAAAATTTTACTTGTGTTAAATCTGAAGAGTTTGGTAATATTGAGAATTGTTATTCACTGATGTTTGCCTATGAATAGTCTCTAGAGAAAAAAATTATTGTTACCGATGCTCTGATCTTTTGATTTTTGATTTGGGACTTATTGATCGAGTGTTACGAGACATGTTCCTACTACGATTGCTACGGTCAGGTTCTTTACTTAAACTTCGCTTTTTATTTTCTATATATACAGTTCTTTGTTCAGAACTATTTTCTCTTAACTTTCTTAATTTGAGACCATATTTCACCTTATCTGCATACGTCGGTTTGCTTGAACTGGGCATCTCATCTTCATCTAAAACACATTTAAACTGTTGTTCACACATCTTAAGATATTTATACAATTTTTTGTTACCTCCAAATGACGTAATATAAGTAATTTTCCCTGCATTTTCTGGAGACGGTGATTTTGATGCAGATTTACTTTCTCGAAACATAGGATACGTAGGAGAAGTTCTTGCAGCATAACTGGGAGGGCTGATCACTCGGTTCGCAAGTCTCTTTTCACGATGTGCCCTGAAATATCATGTAAAACATTCCTATGGATCTTGATCAATGCTTACCTTCTTTCTCTTCTGGATTTACGTCCAGAAAATAAGGCCTTCTCGTGCTCTTCTTCCTTGGCTAATCTGTAATTTTCAGCTTCTTCTAAATCATTCGTCAGAAATGAATAAAAATCATTAGAACTCATTCCGAAACTACGTCCGTGACGATTCATCTCATGTGCTTGAGCAGAATCCATTTTTGATACATTTATTGATAAGTCTACATCCAAGTCACTGTCTGAATTTTCGTCAGAACTGTTACCCTGTACATTTGACGTTTGCATTGATGACTGGCCAGCACCTAAAGAAACAATATTTTTATTATCTTAAACACAAAAATCTCCATCCAAATATTGATATATAAGGGCAATTGTGCCGGAATTTAAATTTTAATGTTATGATGAAAGGTCTTACCGGTATTATCATCATAATTAAAACCAATCGCAGCTCCAACCTTTTTCTTCTTTGGCTCAGATTCCGTGTATCCGAATTGTTCCTCCAAGTGTAACTGTTTCAAAAATTTCTCTTCGCTAATGCCTAGAAATGAATTCTGCGCAATTATTCTGTATCTTTCGTAATTTAATTGTCTCTCGTCATAAGTGACTTCCTCATCTTCCTGCTTTTTTATTGGTTGTATGAAGTCCAAGTGGGCACGCACATCAAACCTGTCTATCAAATTGTCTGCCTGACCCTGCCAAGGCATCCTGGAAAAGTGTATACTCATCAGACTTTAAAAGAGTTTCACAAGTTTCTTTTATTTAAAGAAAAAATTACTAATATGCAGAATCTTTCCAAGAATGGAAATTTAAATTAAAAATAATAGAACCTGTTTGCACCAGGTTAACTTTTGTAATTACTAATTACTATTATTACTAATTAATAGTGAAGTGGTGTAAGCATTCATATTTGTATCAGCAATTATATGCACATTTATAACTATTACTGAAGTTTTGTTGCTGCATTACACTGAAACAACTATAAATAACATAATTTGTGAATTTTTATATTTTTTGCTAATAATGTAAGTCTAGCCTTGAGGAATGGTTCTCATGCTTTGCTTAAAATATCTTACAATATCGTTGACAGTGACAGAAATAATCATGAAGAAATAAGTGAGATATCAGAAATAGAACAAAGGATGACATTAAAAAAACATAAAAAAGTTAACACTAGGAAAAGCAGATGGAAGAAATCATATAAAAATAATTAATAAAAATTCCTTTTGACGAAGAAAATTTATTTGTAGATAAATTAGAATCAGATTATTTTTCTTCTGTTAGACCTTGTTATCAAGTATACTACGAAAGATTTTTGTTAGAATATTGAAAAAAAAGAGTAAGAAATCAAAATTGAAGCAACACGAATTTAGAAGTTGTATTTTATAGGTCAATTCTACTCCAATCATAACTTACAGACAACTTCAAAATTATATTTTTTAATAATCGAGTTACCTACAGACTTACAGATTTTCCAATCAACTCATTAGAAATGCGAGGAGCACACAAGCCTTAATATTCATGATAGAACAGTAGATATAGAGAATAGAGACATATAATTCATAGATCTTGAAATGTTCTTTGGCCAAATTTGGAGAGAAGACTTCGAAATTGCCGAAAAAACAAGCAATAGATAGAAGAACAATAGGCATGGTAAAAGCTACACAAATTATCACATCACTTAGGTTTTGATACCTTTTCCTTATCAATATTCTATGAAAAATTTAATTAAACTTTCTCCCTGAACAAATTGTATGTTTTGTTAGGAAAATATAGTTTATTTTTCATTGTTTGTAAATTCTAGTGGTAAGTTAGATTATTGCTTTATACAGACATAAGGCCTTAATTTACAATAAAAAATTCTAAGACACATTAGGATAATAACATGGATATTCACAAACGCATTTATCCTCATTTGAGTCATGATGAAGCTGATTTGTTAAGTGAAAAAGTCCGAAGACAACAATACTTTGTTATTATATTAAATATGCAACAGTCTACAAGATCAAGAATAACACTAAGATTTATGGAACCCGATTGATATGTTGCATGTTCAAAAAAGTTCGAAAGAGAAGAATATTGGCTTCAGATGATTGTTTTATAAAATTGATGCGTTACGTATAAGGCACTGCACTGCAAGAATGCTTCAAAATCAACTCCACGAAGATTGAAATACCAGGATTTCATTATAAACCATAAGAAATCGCATAAGAGAACATGGTTTAAGAGCACACATTCCAGTTAGAACACTGATACTCACCAAGGAACATCGTGTAAAAAGAGTACAGTTTTCTAGACAATATTTACAATATACTGCAGAGAATTGGGCCTATATTTAGTTTTCTAATGATACGCGATATTATTTGTCCACTTTGGACAAATATATACCCTTGTATAGAGGGATCGGAGAAAGTTAGAAACGTGTAATTTCAAAAATATCACGAATTTTGGAAATGGTTCGCGTAGGATTTGGTACAGCATTTCTTTGGAGGGACGAACAGAGTTAATGAACGTACAGAATTCTCTCATGAAGGCTAAAAGATACATACGAGACATTCTTGAAGAGAAAGGACTACCTTACGCAGGTTTTGTAGGTAATAGATTTGCGTTGGTGCAAGATAATGCCCGCACTAGTAGTACGAATATGTAGTTCAAGAATACTGTAATGAAGTTGACCAGCTAGAAGTTCTAATATGAATGTAATCGAACATGTTTGCAACAAATCCAACGGGCTTTAAAAGCATACCAAATTCCTAACAAAGGCTTAAATCAGTTTAGTGCTGCATTGATAGTAGGACAATCAGAACTGCCTCAGATGTCTTACAGAGTCTCTGCCAAGGTGCAAAATATGCTAGAGATGGAAATATACGGTTTTAAGAAAAATACGACTAGTTTAATTTAGTAATGCAACACCATATTTCTTTATTAATTGACAAGAAAAAGGTTGCTACCATAGAATATAGAATTTATATGAAGATATTTTCATCTCATTAAAGTAAGAATATATTTTTGAATAGCTGGACAGTTTGCATTCGTTATTTCTAATATAAACTAGCTGATCCAATAATTTTTTTGTGTACTTAATAGAAGCATCTAATGATCTAAGTGAAATTAACTTTCACTCTGTGATTGTCACTTGAAGTCTGTCTGATTTAAGGCTGACGCATGATGCAATTTGTCTTGCAGCACAACACAATTTCTATTGTGCGCATGATGATTGGTAACGGTTGTGAACGATAATTATTGTTAATCAACCTGAGTAAGGTCACTCAAATAAGGTGCATTCAAAAAAAATCTGTTATCAAAGACTCTGAATTTGCTTTTATTTTGTGACGACACGTCGTAGCTTAGTACGTATGTTGAAACCTGAATAACTGCGTGCTATCAACAGGCTCAACTGTCAAAGATTTTGTTTACATCTTCGAGGTATTTGTAATAAAATAAATGCTTTATTTGATTAATTGTGTTTTATTATCCATTTTGTAGAAAATCGTAATTAAATGGATATAAAAAGTTAGGTTATGTTTATAATAATCGTATAAAATCAAGTTTTCTTGCCAGATGAAAATTATGAAAATTAATTAAAATTGTGTAACTGCCAATACAGAAAGTGTTAGGAAAGAGTTTATACATGTATTTCGGTCTTATTGGGCTTCATCAGAACTCTGTACCTTTTTGGTTTATTGAAAAATTTAGAAAAACTTACCCCTTTTTTGAATTTCTATATTGCCAGTTACACAATTTTAATTAATTTTCATAATAATCGTATAGTTACGATGTGACTTTGCAAAATTTGCATTTGATGTAAGCCTACTTGACAACCGTTTTTATTGAACGCACTTTATAAAACACCATAAATATTTACATTTGGAAATTGATATCCCCGGTAGGCCCGGGTTTTCACTCACAAGTTAACTTTAATTTTAAGTTTATTCCCATAAGAAAACAATTGTTATCTTGGAAATAAACTGAAACTTTTCATTGGAAAACCCTAAGTCCTTAAAGCAATAAACTGAAGGTTAAAATTATCTTAAGATTGAAATAGCTTAAAGTAAGTAACTATAATTTTCGTGTGCCTTGTATATGTAAAGCTATCTTTACCATATCCAAATATTCCAACCACAACTTAAAACTACTAAGCCAGAAATATCCTGGACTTCAATCGCAATGTCGACAGAATGTGTCAAAAAAAAAATTGTGAAAAGAAGTTCTTACATTGCTGCCGGACTATCTGCAGCAGCAGCAACAGCCGGATCCAAATGTATTTTACATTGTCTTCCGTGTAACTGTAGAAATTGTGTCGGATCGGCTTTCTAGAACGAAAATTCTATTTTTAATACAAGAACAAGGTTCCAAAGTGAAAACGGCGCTTACGATTTTCTCGTAGAAATCTCTGCGTCGCTCGGCTCGTTTCCTATAATCTACGAGCATCCCGCGTATCTTACGCTCCTGTTTTCTAGCTTCGTGCCACATGGTTTGTTAATATTAAATAAATGCGAAATTGTAAGCAATAAAAATTAATAAAAATGTCAGAACAACACAATTCCATTCACTGGGAGCTTGTCCGCCATTAAAGTCATGTGCAAGTGTCGCCAACTTAGATTTTTATTTAAAGTCGTCGCAGTACTGACAACTTAATTTATTTTATGTAAATCAATACTCAAATTATTCTTTTATTAGTTTTTTATTTGAAATTACAATTATTTTTCATGTTAGACACACTGAAAATATTATTAAAAATATATATATTTGTACAAATATTAATTACAATAATTAAAAATCATTGTATATTACAACTTAATTGCTAACAGCAGCATTCATGATTTACATTAAATCTATATACAAATTAATTATTTCTTTATTTTTTATAAAAGTGTAGGATTTAAGTCTCTGGAGGAAGTTACTTAATTATTTTTAGTTCGTTCCTAAGTATTTTTCCGTTTGGATTGCGCGGAATGCTGTTCACAAATCGTACGCCTCCAGCTAATTTCTTGTAGTGAATCACTTTGGGATTCACGTAACGCAAAATGTCTTCCTCCTCAAGTTTGGTTTCTGGTTTCTTCACTATGTAAGCTCTGGGAACTTCTCCGGCTAATGTGTCTGGGATTCCGACGACAGCCACATCCGAAACTTGCGGTAACTCAAGTATTATATTTTCTAATTCTGTCGGAGATACCTGAAAATTATATTTTTAATACAAGGTTAATTTTGAAAAAATACTGTTGATTAGCTTTCCCGCCAACTTAACGCAACCCCGACACGAAAAGTTTGACATACGTAGTTATTTCTATTTTGTAGGTTGGCAACGTGGCACTCTGAAGTTGGCTGACGTAAGTCCGGTCGGTAGATGTCAGAGCAGTTAGTTTGACGCAGAGATTTCGTGATTTTTTGTTTGTGCGGGCAAAGTTCGATAATAGTATTAATATTAAACATAAAACAATACAGAGTATGGAAAATCCGGAAGAAATTTTGCACAGCCTCGAGGAATTTGCGAAATTAAAACCGAAGGACATTCCCAGAGAATTAGAAGAATACCTTTGTTTTGTTGCTAAAACAGGAGATCCTGTTTACCAATGGTCAGCAGTAAAGGGCTTATTTCGAGAGAAGCTAATCAGTGTGATAACGGAATTTTACGAGTCGTGCCCATCCGTTGAAATACCACCCTGTCCAAACGTGGAAATGTTCAATTATGATTCAATGAAAAATTTCATTTTAGAGAAACTCGATACTTTTGCAGCTGCACCGTTCACCGTTCAAAGGATATGCGAATTGTTAACCACTCCTCGGAAAGAATACAATCGAATAGACAAGTACATGAGGGCGTTAGAGAAAAACATACTAGTAGTGAGCACAACGGAACCGGGAAATCGGAGAAGTGGTGAGAATGGCGAAGGAATTATGAACGGACTTGAATCTGAGCATGTGACCGAAGGTAATTCGAATAATGACATTAACGTCGATGAAATGGACGAGATACCAATGTGGCCGCCAAGAAATAACAATCCGAATGAAATGGCTACCTTCCACAGCTCAGAAAACATAACGATCGAAACACAAACGTCGCCCCCAAGAGAAACACCTCAAGATGCATTTGTGCCTGAATCCAGGCCAATCGAAGAAGCAAGCACGTCATCTTTGGAAAGCGTAATAACATGTAGACCGACGGAACAACCGTACGTTTCAATAGAACCAGTGGCTTCAGAAAGTTGTACTTGTCCGGATGAAGCAGTTGAAAACGTCAGCGTAACAATTACAGCCATACCGGCACCAGTTCAGAAAAGAAGAGATAGTATTGAACCCGCAGTTACGACTGACGAAAATACATGTGATTCTGAGGCGAATAGTAAAGAAGAAACTAAAGAAACCGCAAAAGATAGCGCCGATGCAGAAAAAATAAATTCAGAAACTACTCAAATCACAGAAGAATCTACATCCACTACTGAAACCGTGGCACAGAAAAGTGAAGAAGATTTACCATCGGAATCACAAGTCACCAAAATAAAACTGGCAAATGAAACTGAATTGCCCAAGCAGACTTTCAGTGAAACCACAGCATCTGGCATCGCATTAGAAAATAAACCAGATACTTTAGAATCTAACACACCGGTTTCTGATCAAGTTTCTGCAGAATTACTAACTGAAAATTCGAATAGTGAAACTTCATTAGAAATCAAAGAAAAAATCGATTGTGAAAATCCTCAGGAAGTTACATACGCTGTAACTATAAACACAGATAATAAAACTGCTTCCGCAGATACTGTAACTAATTCTAAAGCTACTGATACGCAAAACACAGAAAATGAAGTCTGTAATATTAGTTTAACAAATGAAGACAGTTTGAGTAATGAATCTAACGAAAGTAATAACGAGCAAAAAGAAGATTCTCCTACATTAAAGATTTCGGATAGTTCTACAGAATCTCACTTGTCTGACACTGTTTTAGATAACCCAGAGGAATTGGTAACTTCAACAGAGGACAGTGGAGCGAAACAAAGTGAAGAAACGCCAATGGAAATCGATCTGGACGAAGAAATTACATCCACTGCCATCTCAGCACCAAAACTGGACTCTGATACTAATAATTAAGAATAACTAAATTATGAGTAATTTTATATATTTTTATCTTAACGAGATAAATTTAGTTTAGTGTTCATAATCCTAGCGTTACTTGATGTTTTTACCTGATATTTACCAATATAAGTGCCTAGTTTCATTTTTTTATTACCTAACGTATTTCAGTATTTATTGTAGTAGATATAGTTTCACTTAAATCTAACCGCTTATGTTATTCAGCAATAAATAGGAATAAACGAGCTCATTCGTGTTTTTCCTCGCCATGTTTTAGTTGTTCCAAAGAACAATATTTTGGATTATATAATAAATAATCTGTGAGCTATGTCACAGCTGATTAGATAAATCGAATCAATAACAAAATTTCTCTGTCTATTGGGAACTATCTAATAAGTTTATTCATGTGATTTCACAGTGGCTTTATTTTAATTGTATGAATACATAGTTAAGTGTGTATCAGAAATGGTTATGCGACTTTAGTATTTTTCGTTTAAAATAAAATCTTGCTTACAAACTCGTTAAAATATTTTAATTTGTACCAAAACTTTTGAATTTACACCCAAAAAGAGAATCAATATCTGTGTAGCTGTGTTACATAAATCAGTAAAAATATCCCGCCATTGATTTCCCATATAGAAGCAGGTATACCAACCCATGAAATATTTTTGTAAAATTTGTAATTCTCGTTAATTTCATTAATCCTAACTTACAATGGAGAAGCTTACTCATCTTCAAAATAGAATATTTTCCTAAAATATAGTCTAAAAGTATCTAACTAGTGAATTCTTTTTTAAATTCATCGATAAATAACGGGGATATAGAATTTTAAAGTTGTCATGTTTTAAGCAAGAACGATTCGCTTGTGACGTCACTTCTTCGCATAGCTAAAAGCAGCTACTCTGTTAGACAGCTACGTGAAGTTAAAATTCAATCAATTTGACATGTGCTTTACATTGTTTGTTGTTTATTACTTGTGTATTTGCATTATAATGGAAGTGGAATTTGTAAAGCTTCAAAGTGATATTTTGCCGAATAGGAGAAGTGACGTCACGTCCCTCGGAAACTATTTTCACAGCACGCAACTTTAAACTAAATGTATTTTTAAAGATTTTTTAGTAATTCTTTCATTATCTTACATCAACTTGCTTTAACTTTATTTTCTTTCTTTAAAAAAATAGTAAACTTCTCTATTTAGTTTATTTTTTAATTAATATAACTGATCCTTATTAAGTAGTCGTTTTATTTGTATTTTCTACGTGATATCAGATTGCTGGTTGTGATGTTGATTAGGCGTTTTTATTCTCAGTATTATGCTAAACAATATTATTATAATTACCCATTTCAAAATTCGTTATACTGAGTATACCGTTGAGATTAAAAACAGATATTATTTTTTTATTTTAAAGTTATATGTGTAATGTCATTTTATATAGCAATTTTGAGTTGTTATTATTATTGGAATTATGGCAACAATAAAATTAATTTTATTCTAAAGGTGTTTATTATTTTCATTCTACATCAGCTATAGTTCAGCCAAATTAGATTTCATGGAGGGAAAATGACAGTAAATTTTTACTTTTTTTACTGATCAAAAACCTAGTCTGTATTAGAAAAATACAGGGTGTTCAATTTGAGTGTTCATCATTACTAACTTTTTTATTTTTAAAGACAGAATTAAATGAGCAAAGATTCCCTAATTTTCAGGCTGATTCTGAATTTCTAATCAAAAAGACAGTTGTCAAAATATTTGTACAACCGTATTTTTAATAGCAATTTAGTAATTCATTGTTTAGAGATGTTTTTTTACCTTTACGGCGATACCAACATTTCTTAAATTTGCTTTGAAGTAACGAAATGATTTTAAGAAATCGTTTTCAAATAAGTAGGCCCTGTTTATGTATAAAATCAAGTTGCCTAAATAACTGACAAGTGATAACTAGGTTCGAATGTGCATGTTAATTACAAATAACTGAAAAAAAATGTCACCTTTAGCAATTTTCTTTGAATTTGTATTCATTAAAACGAACAAGTTCACACATCTCATAGTTTATCAGCTTTCAAGCATGAAGACTCTGTACAGGGTGTTATATTAGTGAATGTAATACAGAAATCCCATTTTCAATTTCCACCTTTCTATTCTCTTATTTAGAAAAACCTGAGAAAAAACGGGTTCCCTATAACTGAACAGACGTTTAGTTACTTTTAGTTATCTGTTAATTACGTTCAGTTACCTGTCATAGTAATGTTAGTTTGCTGTCAGTTCACATTTCTAACAATTGAAAATTCTTGGTCGTTCACAATGAACACCTTCTCATAGCCAACTTCGACGCCAAATTATTAAAAAAAAACACTCGTTATACAGGGTGACTGACAATTGTTCCGATATAAAAAAAAATAAGAAGCGATGTCCGAGAGGAAGGGAAAAATGTTAAAAAAACTAGTTTACAAGAAATAATTAATCAAAAATTAGCCCCAAAACAACCATGCGTGGTTAACAAAAAGAGGAGTAGATGAACGAAATAAATGCCCTCATAAAAATTTTATGTGGTGGGCACGGCAGCTTGACCTTTAAGTGGAATTTCACATCAAGTCCGTTTTTAGGTCAACGACTGATGCTGTGAAATACGAACTAGTAAATATATATTTGACAAATGAATGCAAATGACCTGAATCAGATAATTCCGTACATACATTTTCTGACAAACAGAACTTAAAACATTAGAATCAGTACATACAGTTAATTATGTTTAGTTAACTGTCATAGTAATGTCAGTTCAAATATCTGACAATTGAAAATTCTTGGTTGTACATAATGAACACCTTGTCATCGCCAACTTCGACGCCAAATTTAAAAAGAAACACTCATTCTACAGGGTGACTGACAATTGTTCCGATAAAGAAAAGCCACAATAAGAAGCGATGTCCGAGAGAATGGGAAAATGTTAAAAAAAACTCTTTAATTTTCCAGAAATAATTAATCAAAAACTAGCTTTAAAACGATGATGCATGGTTAACGCAAAGAGGAGCAGATGAACGAAATAAATGCCCTCATAAAAGTTTCATAGTAGGCACGGCAGTGTGGCATCGATCGTGACTTTGGCCTTTAAGTGGAATTTCACATCAAGTCCGTTTTTAGGTCAACGACCGATGCCGTGAAACACGAACTAATAAATATTTATTTGCACGCAGCAAATGACCTGAAGCAGGTTATCCATACATAAACATTTTCTGACAACCGGAATTTAAAACTTTAGGACCAGTAAGTATCTTCGTAACTATTATTATAGTTAATTATTATAATTTCGTTTTGTGTGTGACGAATTATTAACACAAATTTATTAAAAGTTTAACAATTCACTATCTTATTAGGTCAACGACAGATTCTGTGAAATACGAACTACTAGTGCACTGGTTGTAAATTGTTCCACGTTCCACCGTAAGCGTTCTTTTCACTTTAATTAATTGTAAACTGCTCTATAGAATTTTTTAAACATGATCCCGTAGTCTGTTCATTCATTTACGTACGCGATTTGATTAAAAACTACGCATATCACCACCGACGTTTAAAATAGCTGTCAAAATTTTATAGCTCTATTACACTGCCACATTCATAGAACGTGGCATGGTATTTCGTACTTAATTTTGCTTAATTTTGGAGTATTTTTTAATTAATTATAAGCTGTTTAGAAGAATTTTTTAAACATTTTCCCCGTAATCTGTCATCCATTCTCTTACGCGTTTTTTTCTTTCGGTGAAACAATTAACAGTCACCCTGTATAGTTACTTTACACACTTTTCTCTGTATTCTGTACTTTATTGAAATAAATATAGGTATATCATTTTTTTTAATTAATGGACAAGTTATTGGGTTGCGGAATACTCTTTCTATCCTAGTCATTAATTTCATTGGTTTTTCTGGATCAAAGTCGTTTACCTTCGGGATTTAATTAATCATTTTAATGCGCATCATTTTTTAATATATTAATTTAATACTTGTTGCCTTATACGTAAATATTAAGACGTCAGCTAAAACTTGAATATTTTTTTCCGATTATACCAGGAGTTTCTTCGTTACCATTTTCAGAAAAGATTTATTTAGGACGTAACCTTAATTATGAATTTTAATATAGGCAGTTTCTCAGCGGTTCTAAAACTGAGGTAACCATACATGATTGAGAAATAATACTATAAATATAAACTGATTGTAAGTAACGGCCAAAATTTGTTCCACTTTTCAATGTGTTAATAAAAATGTTGACTTCTAGCAGACGTTTGAAGCGTTTGAAGCACATAGATACCTTATTGAAAACAGAAAAAAATGTAAATTTATCTGCGTGTACCTACCTGATTTCCTTTGACTTTAATCAGTTCTTTACACCTATCTACTATATAAAAGTATTTATCTTCATCGTAATAAGCTACATCGCCAGTATGCAACCAACCATCTTCATCAACGGTTTCGGCCGTTGCCTTTTCGTTATTTAAATAGCCGGACATCACCTAGAAAAATTACAGAATTAACTCATCCATTAATTAAAAAGTAAATAGAAATACCTGAGGTCCCCTTACTAACAGTTCTCCGGATTTGTGGCTGTGCTGTGTATCCCCCGTGCTAAGATCTATGATTTTAGCCTCCGTATTCGGAATCAGCAAACCAACCGTCCCAATTTTTGACGGTGGTGTCAAAGTCGGCATTAACAACGTAACCGGAGCACTTTCCGTCATTCCGTAACCTACGATCATGTACGTTTGAAATTTGAATTGAAACCAAATCTGCAAAGTGCATCCTACCCTGCCTAATAGTGACGTCGTTTCTCCCCAGTTTCTGGCGGAACTTTTGCAAAAGACCTTCGGTTGCGGAAGCAGCCCCAGATGTAACACTTCGAATAGACGAGAGATGATCTTTAGTCACAGCCGGATGGGTGGCCAAGAATAAAAGCAATGAAGGAACAGTAAATAAAAAGGACGGCCTAAAATCTTCCAGCGCTTTGATGTATTCTTCAGGGGTGAATTTTGGCAGCGTGACGATGTGTATCCCTTTTTTCAAGCAGACGTTCAGAATTCCATTAAAGCCGTAGATGTGGAAAAAGGGGAGAACTGTCAAGGCAGCTTCCTGTCGATTCTCTAAGAAGTTTTTTTTCTGTTAACGACGCGTTTTGTAAATAGTTAATCTTTTGATTTACCAGAGTCTATATCTTCCGCAAGAGCCGGGTGATCGCATTGGTGTAAGTTTGAAACGAGGTTGTAGTGGGAAAGCATGACACCCTTTGGTAGTCCCGTTGTACCACTTGAGTATGGCAAAATGGCTAATTCTCGAGGGTTGATACCAGGTAGCTCTGATTCGTGTCCACTAGTTAAAAGACTTCTAAGTCCATGTACGTTGTTTTCTATGTCGTCTTCTCCGCCTACGCAAACGGTCGTTTTGTAATTGGGAAGCTGTTGTCCTAAAGTCGTAGCAACTTCGAGGAGTAATGGAATGGTGACTATTAGTTTCACGCCCGCATTTTCAAACTGTCTTTTAATTTCATCTGAAAACAAGAATTATAAGAGTTTCTTTGTAAGCGAGATTAACTCCCCCCTATTCTGTAACTCATACCGACATCGTTAATCGTTAAGTGAGATATTTTGGCCAATCAAAGCTTAGACACAATGCATTTGGCCAAAATATGTCATCTAATGATTATTGGTATTTAACGTTGTCGTTATGAGCTACAGAATAGGGAGGGGGGGTTAAGTTTGCTTGAAAGAAAATCAAGCCACATTACCTGGTGTGTATAAAGGATTTACGAATGTAACTACCAGGCCAGCTTCAATCGCTCCGTGACACGTGACAATATACTCTGGAATGTTGGGCAAAAGAAGTCCAACGACTTCCCTCGGTTTCATACCCAAGTGTCCCAGTAAAGCCTGAGCAAATCTGTTTGTAATCATCCTCAGCATACCATAGGTGTAGCTTCGGCCTGAAACGGCACACGTCTAAAAATTAATATCAGTTACATGAATATGAGTACATTTAATAAATGGTACTAAGTAACTATTTCTTGTAATCTTAAATTAATTGGGCAGGTAGCATTTTTAAATTTAAATGCATGTATGTGCATGTTATTTTCATGGTTGTTATGGTGTTGTAGTTCCTCTGTTTGGAAATTTCTTTGATTTTATAGCAAATTTTAAAAGACACAAGAATGTCATTGTGATTTATACTTTAAACATTATTTATTATGGCATTTATTAGCGACGGGGTCCTTGGAAATAATAGCATGTTAATTGATGTTTGTATACAAACAACGTTAATTAATAGTTAACCTTTGTATTTATAAGTACTGGAACATAGTCACATCGAGTCGGTTAACACAATGAAGTTGAAAAAAGTTTCAGATTAAATCATCAAGCAAGTTACAAATCAGATTTTTAACGCGATTTTTTTAATCGAGTTAAATGTACAAATTTGAACTTTGATCATGATCAACAATTTACTAATTGATGCTAATGAACTCCTACGTTTTTAAACGTTACGTCATGAGTAATGACTTTTAATACTCAGGTACTTATTACAAAATGTAACTTTTGTTTGGAATTATTAATTTTCAACTAATTATTAAATAATAATTAAATGTTAAAAGTTTTTTTATAGCTTTCTAATCAAGTAGTTTAAAAGAAGCTTTACATTAACCGAGCTACAGACCAAACATACATTTTTTTAAATAGAAGTCATAGTTGGTTCTGTCATTATTAAAAAGGGCGTTTCTTTTGTGGATTTGTGGTTGGACGATAGATACCAGCTTGAAAACTTGACTGCTTGTTTAGTTTTCTTCTATTTTCATCGTAAAAAGACATAAACATAGAATACCATCCAATTTGGGACACCTGTACAAATTTAAATTGAAGAAATGAAGTACGTGAAGCACCCGCAACGAGTAGAGAAGAGAAAAGTCTCTAGTAATTGTTTTTAACGAATACATATACACAGATTATATTATCGAAATAGTAATGACCCACAGCTCCGCAAGAAAAATAAATAAATAACACACGATTTACTGATAATAGTGAGAATTTTTTTATTCCTATTAAGGAAATAGCGGTTCAGTTAAAATCGTAGTCGGATTGACGAGGTTCTACTGTATTCAGAAATTAAAAAAAGAGGAAGTTTACGCTTTCGTAATTCATGGCTTTGATATAGAAATAAAACATTTCTTAGAAATCAACTCTACCTCATGTTAGTTTAAGGAAATATTTTTATTTAAAAATCACTCTGCTGCAAAGCAGAAAACGTTCTTATCAAATATAAAGTCGAAAGTATTTGTCAACTAACATTTACTACTAACATTCTTTTTTACAAATTACTTAAAAAAATTATAATTTGCTTGTTCGTTTGAGAAAGTAAATTTCCCTTTCATGGAATAGTTACTTCCTTAATGCAGCAGTTTATGCATCTAGGTCGCAAATAGAAATTAATTTCTTGTTATTCATAAACATAAACAATTAAAATTTAAAGTATTTAATCTGTGCGAATTTGAATACTCGAATTTACACTTCAAGGATGTGCACATTAGTAAACGCCTTTTAAATATTTAAAAGTGCAAATTGTACTGTTTATTTGTACACCTTCGCGGATTGTTTTCATTTAGTTCTCGCCAACTTAATAAGTATAATTTGGTTATCTATAATTTAACAGTATAAAAATTACTTGCATTAAACAGGTGAGAAATTTGTTGTGTTTTTGGGTGTTAAACCACTTGATAAAATAATTTATTACTAATTAATGATTATTGCCCCTTTTATCTCGTCCTAACTCACTTATCGGTTTTTATCATGAACTTATGAATTAGGATTATTATTTATCAACTTACAGCAGCTGGTTGATCACTCCACTTTTCAAAATCCTTCCAAACATGTTGCACCAGGTTGTCGTTATTTATTTTCACGGTTCCTAAGGGGGAAGTAACTACGCCGCTGCTGGAGTGCCTTATTTGAGACTGGTTGCATCTTCGAGGGGCTTGTTTCTTCAGCAAGGACTCGCTGGTTGAGCTGAACTTCCTGTCCGCCAGGAATGCGCATTTTTGCAGGCTCTTGCTTGTATTACGCAAAACAACTACTCTAAGCATCCTTACTTGGACTATTTTTAGGTACGTAAATTATCACAGATTCGCTGAAAGAAGATTAACCGGCATTCGAGTGACATCCTTGATCGTATGGCAAATATATCAGAGAGTGTTTAATAAAAAATATAAACACCGTCACGTCTGGCTTGCAGAACGATAAATGAAGGCGAACGTTAAAAAAAAATAAAACTGCGTACACACGCTTACGCAGTTTATAAGGCTTCCTTAATTTAACACACAGAACACCGAGTGAATAAGAGCAATGATTTTTGATAACATATGCAAATTTAATGCAATCAATCAATATGAAAAAAAAAGCATGTACTTTTACTGAACTCATGCTGTCGAGTCCAAGGTTCGCGCGAATAAATTATTGAAAGAACTTTGATGATTTTTTTTTAATTCCCCCCCCAGATTCTAATTATATTTTTTCAAAAAACAGTCACGGCAAGCCACTGCAAGGATAATTTTCATTAAAAATTAATAAAAATACTTACTTTTAAAATAACAGACCGCAACACTGAACCGATCTATTAATAGGAGCACGCACAAAACAACTACAGGTAATAATTCTCTAGGTTGCTTGACCTTTTCAATTGAAGAAATATTTGTTTATAACGCTGCAGAAACTTTACACCCTGTACGCGCACCTATCACATTTGTAGTAAACTTAAGTAAACTGTTTATCGTCGAAATTAATAAAGTTGTACTAAGTCCAATGATACAAAGTCCACGCTTGCAATCTATTCTGAACTAATGGTATTCCAACAAAAACACGGGTTTAATACAGTAATTAATTCTCGCCGTTATCTCCCCGTTCATTCATTATTCCATAAAATGCGACATTATTCGCATAATTCAATTAACATAGCGCGTAATGTCGCTGGGCCGCTATCAAACACACCTTGTAGTTATTAGCTATTAATAACTCTATACGCACGTAATTTTTAATAACGCGAAAATCTGTCGCGATTTAAATTAAATCGTTTCACCTGTTAATTTCAATAAATAAACAGTTTCACAGTAAAAAAAAATTTCAAAATTTAGGAGTGACCTCGTATAAATTATTGGCGGATTTAATCACCGGTATATGTAATTTTTGTATGATTTATTCGTCCTGTCATTGTGGGATTTTCACCGATTACAAACAGTGCAATAACATATCGCGATAAACTGATAAATAAATAACCGTAAAATTACATCAAATATTTTCATAATGTCATAAAAAAAAGCTTATCGAGTTGCGATATGAAAACAGCATGTTTTAGTAGGAAAGAAGTAAATCATATTATTTAAGTACGAGGACTGCACGATATTTATTGTCCCTGACATGTGTAGGCCTTCCAATTAATATTCCTTTATCTTTCAAATGATTTGTCAAATTTAAATCTTCTAGCTGTAATAATTTAGAAGTTAAATTAATTTAAAGATGTGGAAGTTTTACAAAGATTTGAAGGGTTGGAGGAAACATACAGCAATTAAGTATCCTTACCAAAAAGATATATAAATAAGAAGAGTGTTTGTATGCTACTATTAACATACATACAGCCTTGGCCAAAAGTATTAGGCACCCTTAATTTTCTAATTTATCTCTAAAAATATTACTTAGAAATCATTAGAATTTTATTATCATACAGTCGGCAACAATAAACGATAATTTAAATAATGCATAGTACTTTACAGGGGTTGCAAAACGTGGCAGATGATAGTTCGCAATTGTGGTTCCGTGAATGTTTATGTTTATAATGTTTATATAGTGTTTATTTTATTTTTATATAATTTTGAATATGGTCATTTTTGCTGTAAAAAATGCCTAAAAAACCTACTTACTGAGCATTTATGTTTACGAATTTAGTTCTTGCACGAACAAAGCAACACAGAGACAGAAATAGCCAAAAGTATTAAACGTTCGCGTTATGAGGTGGAATCTGCCATGATCGGTTTAATCTATTAGAATTTAATTTTTCCTTGTTTACTTTGATACTTTTTTAAAATTTTTGTTTTCGTCGACGTTTAATTAAATTTTGTTATCCACAGGCCGCATAATAGCTACCAATTTTCTTTTTCTATTTTTACTACAAATTCGATTTTTCCTTCATAAAACAAGCAGAAGACGGACAAGTTTCAATTTTCCTAGAACGACGAAAAGCAAAAACTTTTTTCTGGAACATAAAAAACAAAAAAAAATCAGCTCACGACAAATTCGATTTTCTTTTCTGCAAAATGACGAAAAACAAAAACAAAAGACTTGATTCAAAAGATTTTCTTCACAATAAGACGAAGAAAAAACGCAGTTTACAATTTTGACTTTCTTCTCCTCTAAAATGACGAGAAAAACAAGAATAAAAGGCAGACGATATCAGATGATTGTCGACTTTTTCTAGACGAAAAATAGAACAAAAGAGGATCGACTTCAAGGAACGACTTTCTTTACAATGACGCCATCAGTTCACGACAATTCGTTTTTTTTTCTCTGCACAAAATAACAAAAAACAAAAACAAAAAGCACACGATTTCAGGACAAATTTCAATTTCTTCTTTCTAGAAAGACGAAAAGCAGAAACAAAAAACGACCGACTTCAAAAGACGACTTTTTTCACAATAAAACGAAAAAAAGAAACGGCAGTTCAAATTTGTTTTTTTTTTATAAAACGACGAAAACAAAAACAAAAGACAGTTGATTTCGGGACAGAAACAAAAGACGATCGACCGCAATAAGATGAAAACCAATCATTTCGTGTTTATTTCTCTTTCCACGACGAAGAACAAAAACAAAAGGCGATCGACTTCAAGGGACGAGTTTCTCTTTACAATAACACGAAAAATAAAAAAATGAAACGATTTTTCTCTCAAAATGACGGAAAACAAAAACAAAAGAGACTTTCTTCACAATGAAACGAAAGAAAAACGGAACGAAATGATTAATTCATAGTTTTGACTTTTTTCTTCTTCAAATGACGAAAAACAAAAAAAAGACGAAAAATGTAAACAAAAGACGATCGACTTTCTATGCAAATAACACCAAAAACCATAAACTCGCGACAAATTCGATTTTTTTCTCCACAAAATGACGAAGAACAAAAACATAAGACAATCGATTTCAAAAGACTTTCTTCACAAATAAGACGAAAAAGAAACGAAATGATCAGTTTACAAATTCGATTTTTTTCTCCATGAATTGACGAAAAACGAAAATAAAAGACGGATGATATCAGATGATTGTCGAGTTTTTTCTAGACGAAAAATGGAAGCAAAAGACGATCGACTTTAAGAAACGACTTTCTTTACAATAATACAAATAACGAGAAACATTCAAAAATGACAGAAAACAAACAAAAGGCAGACGATTTCGGGATAAGTTTCAATTTCTTTCTTCGTAGAAAGACGAAAACCAGAAACAAAAGACGACCGACTTCGAGAGACGACTTCCTCTCTACAATAAAAAAAAAAAACATCAGTTCACAACAAATTCAGTTTTTTTCTTCACAAAATGACGAAAAACAAAAACAAAAACGATTGACAAAAGAGACTTTCTTCACAATAAAACGAAAGAAAAACAATTTTGACTTTTTCTTCATTGAATGACGAAAAACAAAAAGACGAAAAATGCAAACAAAAGATGATCGATTTCAAGACACGACTTTCTATACAATAACATCAAAAACAAAAAAATTAGCTCACGACAAAATCGATTTTTTTCTACACAAAATGATAAAAAACAAAAACAAAAGACGATCGAGAAAAGAGACTTTCTTCACAATAAAACGAAGGAAAATCGGAAGTAAATGATTAGTTCACAA
Organism: Serrognathus titanus; assembly: GCA_039766575.1. Classification (NCBI taxonomy): domain Eukaryota; kingdom Metazoa; phylum Arthropoda; class Insecta; order Coleoptera; family Lucanidae; genus Serrognathus; species Serrognathus titanus. Next base: position 9,181,952 of record CM077912.1, read on the forward strand.
TTTTGACTTTTTTCTTCATCAAATGACGAAAAATGCAAACAAAAGACGATCGACTTCAAGACACGACTTTCTATACAATAACACCAAAAACCAAAACTTCACGAGAAATTCGATTTCACAAAATGACGAAAAACAAAAACTTTCGATTTTTTCTTACCACAATAAGACGAGAAAGGGGCGAAATGAACAATCAGTTTACAATTTCGATTTTTTTCTCCATGAAACAATGTAAAACAAAAATAAAAGGCAGACAATTTCAGATAATTTTCGACTTCAACAAACGACTTTCTTTATAATAATACAAGAAACTAAAACAAAAGAACACTCAAAAATGACGAAAAACAAAAACAAAGGCAGACGATTTCAGAATAAATTCCAATTTCTTTCTTCGTATAAAACCAGAAACAAAAGACGATCGATTTCGAAAGACGACTTTCTCCCTGCAACATGAAAAAGAAAAAAGAAAAACGTCAGCTCACGACAAATTCGATTTTTTCTCCGCAAAATGACGAAAAACAAAAATAAAAGACAGACGATTTCAGATGATTTTCGACTTTTTCTGATTGTGAATGTGAATGTGAATCTTTATTGTCCATATTATCATATGCATAAATATATAATTATAATACAATCGGACTCGTCAAATTACCTATATGTAAATTTAAATTAATGTTAATTTTTAGCTCATAAAATTCATTAGTAGAATAAATGCAATTTTTGAGCAACAAGCTCTTAAGTTTTGTTTTGAAAATCTTCATATTACATTTTTGAAATTCGTCGTCCAATATTAACTTTTTGTATAATTTCGGTCCGATGTAATGCGGTGCAATCTGCCTTGAAACGTTACGTGGATACTGGATCACATGCGAACCGAACAAGAACAGGTAGAAAACGGATAACTTCGGACCGTGAGGATCGAAATTTAATTCGAGAGTCACTTAAAAATCGAAAGAAAACTTCCTCCGAGCTCGCTGCCAGTTTATCCGAGGAAATCGGTGCCAGAACGACCAGAAGAAGACTTATTGATGCTGGCTTAAAAGGGTGTAAAGCAAGAAAGAAGCCTTGGCTTTCAGAAAAAAATAAAAAGTCTCGTTTGGAAAGGTCTATAAAGTACCAACACTTTACAGAGAATGATTGGGCAAATGTTGTGTGGTCCGACGAATCAAATTTTGAGATAATATTTGCTTTATAACACTTGTAATTTTGAATTCGTTTGCGTCTTCTACACTTCGCCAATAAAAAGTTATACGGTGTGTTTAAAATCTAGGTTTTTTTAAATTAATTGTAAAGTATTTCGAACTCCTGGTGTAGCTTACGTGAGGCGGAGAATCGGTGAAGAATACCTTCCGGAATCTGGGTACCAACAGTGAAACACGGGGGAGGCAGTGTAATGATTTGTGATTGTACGATAGCCGACAGTGTAGACGAAATGTTTGTTTGTGAAGGTCGAATGAACTCCCACACTTACACAGACGTATTGGAAACGACATTGCGGCAATCACTTTCAAAGATGTTTGGTGATACAAATACTGTATCAACAAGATAATGCATCCTGCCACAAATCTGCAGTTACCATGAAGTGGTTTCAAAAAAACAATATTGGATTGGCTGGATTGGCCTGCACAATCCCCAGACCTAAATCCCATAGAACATTTGTGAGGGATTTTAAAGCGTAACATTAGAAAGCATCCAATTACACCTACAGCAATTTTTAAAAACGTGTTATTGAAAGAATGGAATAATATTATCCCATAGGAACGTCATAAACTTATAAGTGCTCAGCCGAAAAGAATAGCTGCAGTGACTAAGGCTAGAGGTGGCCCAACCAAATACTAATTACTTTAATAAATTGTTATTATTTTGTACCTAGGAAATTTTATTTTACCCCATTCCAACAGATTTTCATGATATAGGAGTAAGGTGCCTAATACTTTTGGACAAGGCTTATATAAGGCGATTTTGTTTTATTTCATAACTTAGGTAACATAACTACAGTACAACCCTCGTATAATTAAATTACAAAAGAATATTTTAATAACGAAAACCTCATAAATAAACAAATAAATCTTTCTTGTTGGTTTATTTATAAACAATTTATATAAAATTCGACAAACATTTCAATATTTTATTATGGGCTTCACAGTTGCACCATCACTTTTCTCTTTCTTGCCTGGGGTCTGAATACCTGAATACCAAAAAAAAAAACGTACACTTTAATTTGTTTAAAAAACCACTTTAACGTTACAATTGTTGGTGAGAAGGAAGTGATAAAATTTTTTAATTATTTTCCAGTAGATCGATACAGTGTTTGTCATAACTGAACACTTAATTCACATAAAACTACCTATTTTCTTAATTTTAACACTTTTGTTTTAATTGTTTTAAAATCTTTAAGTTTTTCTTAAACTAAATTAAGTTTTAATTAAAGTTTTCTATCACCGTCAGACAATTAAATATTATCGGAGCAGCAACGAGAACTTGCGACACAAGAAAATATTAATTTTATTAATCGAACATATTTTTAATAAGTTGATTTAGTATTAACGCTAATAATTTAGCCTGAATGTCCACTAATTTAGGTGAAGGATCAAGGCTCTTGAAACATATTTACATATTGCTACGTAAAACACACACATCAGATATTAGTTACGGTACGTGAACTATAAGAACTATAACAATAGTTATCTAGTGTAAATAATTTATTATCAGCACACATGATTGATTCACTTCACTTATACTGATTGACTATAAAAAAACATTTCAATATTCCAGGAAGAAATTATTCAGTTTCAAACTGATTTTTGTTTTTTTTTGTAGTTTGTACGGTAATCCCCAAATCAGTTTGTACTCTTATCGAGGTATCATCTAGCTTTTAAAGAAATCGACTTATCCGTAATACATATTTTCTGGTTGGACTTAAGTTAAATAAAAATTAATTTCAAAAACATGTAAATGTAAGATGGAAATAAACATGCCCTCTTTTCTCCTATTTGGTATCTCTCTTCTTGTAGGTATTATTTAATTGTTACTGCCTCTTTTTACATTTTTTTTTAATAATTACTACTAGATAGTGTAGGTCAATTAATTCTGCCAACCAAACAACCCATGATATGATTATTTTATTCCCATATTTTCTTCTTTTTTCGATCGTTTCTCTACATCTTACTCTATTTCATTATTTCGTGTTTTTCCTACTGCTGGGGTTTCATAATGCTTGTGTAGGTACATTTAAATACAAACACGCTTTCGTGCTTTACTATAGCGCAGATTCTAATGTATCCATAAATAATGTATTAGGAATTGATTAACTAATATTCCCGTGGCTTGTTGCCAAAGAAGATTCAGACGACAACATACCTAAGTACACTCATAACTACCTACGTGTACTTTAAAGTCCCATTAAAGGCTAAATAATAGTGTCCGGTGATCGTGGAAAATTCATCAGGTAAGAATTATTGATTTACAAAGTTTACAAGGTAAGAATATTCATTAAATTTGTTTTGTTTTTAATTGAATGATCAATATTAAAATCCAGTACATACAAAATTTTAGTAACACATTCGATTTTTTGCATCATATTTCACAGAGGTAAATATAAGCGATAATTTGGCAAAACCATGTTTATTTAAAATTGTGTATGTATTTTTAACTTAAACATCAACAAAATAAAGTAACCAATTTAAAATCTTTGCAACATAAGGTACGTTTTTACGTTGCGCATTTAAGAAAATTATGTCACTCTCTAATGTTAATTTCTGTCTTTTTTCAGGCCTTATTATTTTTATTATTATTTGATAAATTATCTCAAACGGACACTGGAAAATGGCACAAATGCTCGACGTTTCACTATCGCTTAATTCACTCCTGAAGAAGCTATCAAGCGATAGTGAAACGTCGAGCATTTGTGCCATTTTCCAGTGTCCGTTTGAGATAATTTATCAAACAATTTCACCGGGCAAGAAGCTACCTTACTTATTATTATTATTTATATGTTAATTGTTTACGTAAAAGTCACTCACACACAAATAGAGGTGTCCTAATAGTGTGTTCTCAGCAACCTCCCGATTGCTACTGCAGTTACAAAAGACTTTTCCTTTTATTTTAGAGGGCCACAACATAAAATTATTTTCCTCTACACAGATTGAATCAAAATATGGTGCCGAATACAACTTTTTTATTTCAAATGGCACACCGTATACAGGCTGTCCCATGACGTGAGGCTACTACTTCGTGTACGTAATCTTTAGACCATATAGAATAAATAATTCTAATAAAGTTATGCCCTAAAGTAAACTGTTTTAAAAATATAGTGTGTTAGATTTTTATTGTTGAAATAATTACTCAGGAAAGCCAACGTTAAGTATTTTTATCTTAGTTTAAATAACTATAAAGATTGCTCAAAATCCCCACCGTTGCTCTCGAGACACATTCTTGTTAGGACACATCTGAACGTCTTAAGTAATGTATGATTGTTGGCCGAATTAGTTCTGCTAGTTTTAAAATGGGTATCCTGAAATCTTCAACGATTTTCATACCGACTTTAATCAGATTTAGATTTAAAAACTGAAACGATTTCAGAGCATCAACTTATTACACTCATCGTAAATCCATATCTAGTTTGGATCTTCGCTTTACCTTTGACTTGATTGAACGAATTTAGATGCCATGATATGAAGATTTGATTTAGTCAAATTTACTTTTAGATCAATATTCAAAGCGTCAATTCACAGTAAATTATTTCATGCGTCACAAATTCATCTAATTTAGATTTTTGTTTTGTGTTAATCGAATTTAGACTGTAAAAGATTTCAAGGCAACATTTCAACATCGCATACTACGTTAAACATATTTCGTTGAATGTAGACCTCTTTTTTGGCGTTCGCCGATACCGAGTTTTCTAAGATTTAGATTTTTCAAAACAGAAGAAACAATAATCAGAGCATCAAATTATTTCACTAGTCGCAAATCCATCTAATTTAGACCGTCACTTTAGGTTTGTTATGACTAAACTTGAACGAATTTAGATCCCAGAGAGTTCCATGATATGAAGATTTCATGTTAGTTGGACATCAACATCAGTAATTAGTACCACTTATTTTCTTGTATTTGTGAATCTTGAGTTTGATCAAAATTAGATCATTACAGAGATTATTTGAATCAATTCTAAACACACATTGACTTATTTTCTATCGCATTTCGTCAAATCAAAAACATAGAGGCAGTCATCCTATTTTAAAAGCAAGGCAAACAGGCTTTCATGGAATTTAAATAATTTTCGATCTCGTTTGACTTGCGATTGATCAAATTTAGACTCTTCAAGGTCCAGTCGCTTCTATTTGGACATGGACATCATTAGACCTAGGGGTTCCATGATATCAATATTTTATGTTAGTTGTTAATTGTTAGGCCTTAATTACCAATAATTATAAATACAAATCTTGAGTTTGATCAAAATTAGATCATTGTAGAGACAGATTGAAACACATTGACTTATTTTCTATCGCATTTCGTCAAATCCAGAACATAGAGATAGCAGTCATCTTGTTTCAAAACCAAAGCAAACAGGCTTTCATATAATTTAAATATTTTGACCAAATTTGGACTCTTTAAAATTCTGTCGCTTCTAAAGATTCTATTCGTCGTCAAAACTTTAACATTCTATTGATTGCCATCATATTCAGTCTTCACTTGCCTTTGACCAAATTTAGATTATTCTAAACATGAAGTATTGACGTCATTAAAATTTATGTTTTGTTGGTTTTAATTAAATTTAGGTCATATAATCTTTCTTACTTCATTATTCTTTTGAATTATGCACTACACTATCTTACTTTTCTTTAGTCACTCTTTTTTGATTGGTTGGTTTCGTAGTATAAAGATTAGGATGACAAATTGCAGTCAGTTTTATTACTATTACATCGCAAATACGAATAATCTTTTGCAGTGGAAGTTTTGAGCTACGCTTCTGCCTCAAATAGGGTCGAAACAGCTGTATAGACGATGCTCATGGAATCCACTGCAAACAAACTTGCAATACAATTTTTATAAATTTAACACCGTATTTTGAAAATGATTCATTTTAGGGTACAATTTTTTACTCTATTTGGCTTGAAGATTATGTGCACGAAGTAATGACCTCACGTCATGGGACAGCTGTATATGATGCCAAATTTGGATTACTCATAAAATTTTACACAGTTTCTATATGCCATTGTCTGAAGGCTGCCATTTGCAGCCATTATTTTACTTATTTTTATTTATTCTAAGAAAAATATTTTCGGTACAGATGTAGTTGATTACTTAAACTTATTTTGTGTCACTATTAAATGTATTTTTATCGTTAGAGGTGGTCATGGTAATAAAGAGAATATCAGAAGTTTCAAAAATGACCTAATTAGTTTTTTTAATAATATGCCCTGCATTTTTCTATCCTAAATTTTTCGTTTAATAAAATACTCTCATTGTCTTGTAAAACAGGCAAACAAATGAAGAAATAAACAAACAAATAAATGAAATAGTTATCAAGATATTGCCTGATAACACACAGTTGGGACCCTGTATACGAAGTATTAAACTTCTTTTCATTTTATTTTCCCAAAAGAAAGCAAGGAATATGTAATACTATTACACATCTTCTGATTTTTGCAGTGTATTGGAAACTGCTACGCTTTTTGTTTATGGGAATAAATTTTGAAAATGATGTTATGTTTAAATTCGCCAAATGAGAACTAAATATTTAAATTCTTCCCAGTACGAATATTTAGGTAAGCATTTTAAACACAAATAAAATTAGTTTTTGTAAATATTATTAATTATTTATTCAAGAAATTAAATAAATTAAAATTAACTATATAGGCAACACAATTTGCAAGCATATGTAACGTCCTTGCATGCCCAAGGACTTTAAACCTATAGACCAATAACAAACTGAAGTTATTATTTGAAGGAAATTCGCATATAATATCAAGCACATTTATCTTCTGGTAAAGTGAAGGTGCTATTTATTTATAAACAAGGGAAATTAAATAATATCGAGCTGCATAAAAATACTTGAGTAGATCAAACGTACTAAATGTCACTGGAGCTAGTTCGTTTATTCTTGACGTTTCTGACATTTGCATAACCTCTGTTTTCCCAGTCATGTTTTTGATTTTAAACTGATATGACTCGAGTATTTGCATGATTCGCAAAATTTTAATTTGTAACACAAAATTCACGGACAATAACCTAATTCAAAATGAATCTGTACTGCTGCGTCCTGAACAGGAACAACCTGAACTTCGCTGTGAAAAACCTAAGGCAGTTCAGCAATATTTGTATTTTCAAGCCAGTATTGCCTAGAAATGCATGTAATCGTTCGTGCAGGATTTTCAAAAATGAAAACAACAGCACACAATCCCAGATGTCAATTTTATTTCGAAGGAACATGTCAAATAAGATTCCAAGATTGAAACGATCCGAAATAACAAAGCTGTTTTCTTTAGCGAAGCCGGAGCGATGGAAATTACTTGGTACGTTAGTGGAACCCAAAAGGGTCGCAGACGTTAACTTCTTCAGATGGTTTTAGGTGGTATTTGTTTGCTGTTCATTTCGAGCACGGTCACGATGGCTGTACCTTTTAGTTTAGGAAAGATTTTAGATATCATATACACAAGTAGCGATAATATCGGCGATGCCACAAAAAATTTGAACAAGATCTGTGGGGTATTGCTAGCCATTTTCGTCTTGGGTGCAATCTGTAATTACGGACGCATTTACATAATGGCTACTGCAGGTAACGCTTTTAATAACTCAATAATCTAAAGAAGAAAGATGTTTGAAGTTGTTGCATGATTAGGGTATCGAATGACACAGGCCTTGCGCTTGAAAGTATTCTCGTCGATTTTAAAACAGGAACAAGGCTTTTTTGACAGTCGTCACACGGGTGAATTAGTAAATAGGATCTCAGCGGACACACAAATTGTTGGACAAGCTTTATCGAGTAATATATCCGATGGTTTAAGGTCGACTATTATGGTGTGTGCTGGAACGGGCATGATGGTATGACTATAGTCACTTTGTTAAGTATCTTTATTTTTAAATATATTATAGTTTTACATGTCACCCGAGCTTGCTTTGGTGGGATTAGCAATTGTGCCACCGATTGCAGGTGTTGCAGTAGTTTATGGTAGATTTGTAAGAAAAATAACTAAGCAAGTGCAGGATTCACTTGCCGATGCTACGCAAGTGGCCGAAGAGAGGATATCAAACATGCGTACTGTGAAAACTTTTGGACAGGAACCAAAGGAGCTGAGTGCTTATAAAAACAAAATCGAGAAGATTTTAAAACTTGGATATGTTGAATCTAGAGCTAGGGCCATTTTTTATGGAATGGTAAGCTAAAACATGTTTAAAAAATTTGTTTTGATTGCAATAGATTCCTCGTGCAACCCCTATTTGGGACCTCTTCAGCAGGAGAATAGCTTGAGAATTTCACTGCAATCAAGTGTACTGTTACTGATCAGTTTAAGTAACAGATGGTTTTAAAATTAGTTTGATAAATAATCCTAGCAAATCTAATAAGGCAATACCTTACCATTTCTATTGACAATATTTTTCAGTCTGGTTTTAGTGGCAATGTAATAATTATATCTGTCCTTTATTACGGTGGTGTCATGGTATCATCACAGACAATAACAGTCGGTAGTTTATCATCATTTTTATTATACGCTGCCTACATAGGAGTATCCGTAGGCGGATTATCATCTTTCTATTCCGAATTGAATAAATCCATAGGGGCTGCGTCCAGACTCTGGGAGTTAACCGATCGAATTCCGAAAATCCCTACGAGAGGTACCACAACAAGCATTTAAGTCAATTTTTTTAATATTTCTTCATCTAGGCGGTGTAATTCCTGTAACACCACCTGAAGGCCATATCGAGTTTAAACACATAGACTTTAGTTACCCATCACGCAATGACTTAGACGTTTTGAAAGATCTGAACTTGGAAATAAGTCCTGGACGTACCGTGGCCGTTGTAGGCCCAAGTGGATCAGGAAAAAGCACCTTAGCTGCACTGTTGCTGAGAATGTACGATCCAAGCAATGGCTCGGTGCTTTTAGATGGGCAAGACGTTCGTCAGATTGATCCCCAGTGGTTGAGGAAGCACATCGGGACTGTCAGTCAGGTAATTTTATTTCGGTAACACACGATTTTCTTTAATAGGAATAAACTTGATTGAATTTAGGAGCCAATATTATTTTCATGTAGTATTCGCGAGAATATTTTGTATGGAGCGGACAGTCCTGAAACAATTTCAGAAGATGAATTCATGAAGGTCGTTAAAGAAGCGAATGTGTTGGAGTTTGTGGAGAAGTTACCACATGGTTTTGATACTCTGGTTGGTGAAAGAGGGGTGATGCTTAGTGGTGGACAAAAGCAGAGGGTTGCAATTGCGAGAGCTTTAATTAAAAACCCTGAGATACTTTTATTGGATGAAGCGACAAGGTATGCTTCAACTTAATAAATTCTGTTAATAAAATTGCTTGCATTTGCAGTGCCTTGGACGCACACTCCGAGCATTTAGTTAAGGAAGCATTAGAGCGGGTGATGAAAGGCAGAACTGTATTGACAATAGCACATCGATTATCAACTATTCAGAATGCGGATACCATAGCCGTTTTGCAAAATGGGCACATAGTTGAGCAAGGTACTTATAATTCATTGGTTAGTGTAACAAATGGAGCGTTCAGAGAGTTGATTAAACACCAAACGTTTCAAGAGAGTATTCCTCCAGAGCAACGCAGTGTACAAAGAGTAGAAAGCATAGTGTAATGTTACTGCCATTCTTTTACTTTTTTCTCAGATGTAAATTTTTGTTTTTTGACCACTTATTGTATATCAAAAATATATGTTTGTTACAAAAAAAATCTGTATCACTTTATATAACTCCTTAAATTTATTTAAATCAATACTTTATTATTACAAATTTTAATGCCCCACCTCCCACACAAATCTCTCAAAGCCACCATATTTAAAACCCATTTTGTTGGTAAGCTAATTTTAGTTGGCGACGCATAATTTTCCCCGACGCATTTTTAGGTATACTATCAACAATAGCAACTCCACCCTCTAACTTCTTATACCGAGCTACTTTAGAAGCAACAAATTCCTTCACTTTATTTGCGTTTAGCTTAGCATTTTCTTTAACAACAACGTACGCCCTGGGGACTTCCCCGCTATACTGATCCGGAATTCCGATGACTGCAGCGTCCGCCACTTCTGGGATATCCCGAATGATTTCTTCCAGCTCGGCGGGCGCAACTTGAAAGCCCTTTACTTTTATTAGTTCCTTAATCCTGTCTGCTATGTAGAACATGCCGTTTTCGTCGTAGTAGACAAGATCACCGGTACGCAGCCAACCGTTTAAAAAAGAATTGGTTGTTTCTTCAGGTTTGTTGTGATACCCTTGCATGACTTGGGGGCCTTGTATTAGTAATTCCCCGGTTTTATTCGGGCCTAAATGTTTACCTTCGGAATCCGTGTGGTCAATGACTTTTAATAAGGTATTTGGAATTGGGTGGCCCATGGAACCTGGATACTGTCCTTGCCTTTCAGGAGGAATAAGCAGTATTACTGGAGATCCCTCGGAAAGGCCATACCCTGAAGAGATTTAGAAAAACCATTTACTATTTAAAAAAAAAAATAATTGTGATAACTACCTTGCAAGACATTCAAGGGTTTGCCAACTTTCTGTCGCAGTTTTTCTTCATCTAAAGCACCCAGCGGTGCTGCGCCACACATAACTGTCCTTAGGCTTTGTAAATGCGTTGGTTTTATATCGGGGTGTGTGTTGAGAAAAATCGCTAAAATAAAACGTATTCTAAAACTGTGAAATAAAGGGTTTTTATGTTTACCTATGGGTGGTACTATCATTATGAGGTGGGGTTTGTGCTTAATTAGGGAGTTCAAATAGAGTTCTTTGCTAAATTTGGGTAGCGTTATAAGTTTGCCTCCTGCTTTTAACAAACTCATTTGGACTGACGAGAAGCCATAGACGTGGAAAAATGGTAAAACTGCCAATGTTACATCTTGATGGGTTTCTGTAAACAAACTGCTTTCAAATCACTTTTCTCAAAGTCACACAAAATTTAAAACAAGTAAACTATTTCAAAACTGTTTAATTTGAATGAATCTGTACATATTTGGTTGCATGTAGAAACCTCTTTTCTGTAGGACCAAGCTTAAGTCGTTTAGTGCTTCGTATGCCTCTTTTTTTTTAATATCGTGTAAAGTAGAACAAAATTTTTACTATCATAAAACCAGATTTAAATAATTCATAAAACGATATAAATGATTCAATAATTCCTAATTTTATTGTTGCCTCTCAGTTAAGAATTTTTCAAGAATAAACTTTTGCGATTGGTTTTTCCTTACCCGTTGTATCCACTGTTATTCGGAAATCAGGAGCGTTTCCCTGCATAGTATTCGCAACTAAATTTCGATTTGTAATGTTAACACCTTTGGGGACACCTGTAGTGCCACTTGAGTACGGCATGAAAATCACATCATCAAGATTGGAGAGATCCGCGTCTGGAATGTCGAGAATTTCGTCGACAAGTTCTTTGAAATCAATTGCGCCTTGCGGTATTGTTTCAGATGCCTACGAGAATTTAATTAGTTTAGAATTTAAAACTCATTAAGCACACACCTACATCTTATGCTGTTCTAAATTAAAAAAACATTTTAAACGAATTACAATAGTATCGATAAAATAGTTGTAATCTAATAGTTAGTTCTAATAATATAGTATGTTGGTTTTTGTCAAGTCGAGTACTTAATTCAATTTAAAAATATAAGTTTATTGTGACCAGATATTTTTTTGTATATTAGGTTTATGTAACTTCCGGCCCCAGTCAGTCAAAGGGGGCTCGTACTTTACCCAGCAACCGACGGAACACGTCAATGTGACAGGTAACAACCACAAAACGTCAAATTGACAAACATCGAGAAACGTCAGACAATATCAGAGAGACGAAAGTAAATAAGATCGCATTCTCAAATTTGGACGCTAAGACAACCCCCAGAGTGAACACAAAAGATTGCCCCTTGACGAATGAGATACAGTTCTGATCATCAGTGACTCGATTACGTATTTTAACCAATGAAGCAGAATTAATTCATCCCGGCTTAAAAAAAAAAAACCTATAAAAGCGCAAGCGCTGACCGCTTTAGTTTTAGTCCCCGTGTAGCTTTCCGTGCAACTAATTGTCAGGAGCAACTCGCACAATTTTTTCATGCAGCTTATTATTGTCGGGACCAGGAAAGGAAAGGAACACTCGTATAATAATGGCTGGCAATTAAAATAGTTGCACCCTCAGTTTTGAGGCCGGAAATTAAAACACACACTTTTTGAGACACAAAAAAGCTCTATAAAAGCGAAAGTGCTAACTGCTTTAGCTTCAGTTCCCGTGTAGCCTATTGTTGGGAATATTCATCAAAGCCTCTCATGCAACCAATTGTCAGGAGCAACTCGCACAATTCTTCCATACAGCTTATTATTGTCGGGAGCAGGGAACGATAGGAACACTCGCATAGTAATGGCTGGCAATTAAAATAGTTGGGCTCTCAATTTTGAGGCGGGGAATTAATTTGCTAGGATACACAAACTATTTGAGACACAAACCAGCCCGAAAAATTTAAAAATTAACTAATTATTCCTAGAATTTTACAATATACAATATTGTCAAATTAGATTAACAATTTTCATTGTACAATTGAATTTTTTATTTTGGTTCAATTTCTCTGATTACGGTAATAATTTTACCGATAACGGCGCCCTCAAATCATCCTTTTTTCGAACGGAAACTAATTCCAATACATTTACGCGCATGTACAGGATGGGCCAAATTCGACACTTTTAATAGGAAACTCCTACTTTTAGACGAGTTAGACAAAAACTGACCTCGGACCCTGGAGCTCGATTTTTAAGACAAAATTAATAGTGAAGACCGCATTTCAATGTCTTGCACCGCTTAGGAGCTACAGGGCGTTCTTTAAAATTCTACAATTTTTAAAAACCTTCATAACTTTTTTGTTTATGAAAATTTTTGAATTCTGTAAAGACTTATTTAAGACACTTTTTCATGTAGAATTCATTGCTCCAAGTTATTTTTTTTCCAAAGTACTCAATATTTGAGATATTAGCTAGAACTTTGATTTTTTATATGGAACACCCTATAAATTTTTACATTTCTGAAAAGAGCATAAAATTCTATTTACAAAAATATAAAACACTTGATATTTTATTCAAAAGATTTTTGAGTTGTAGAGCTTTCATATTTTAATTAAAATTTTGATGGTTATTGCAGCATTCAAGTAGGCTGTGGATGATGATAGCTAAATATTTTTTCAAGATTCAACGAGCCATAAAAAATATTACTTCATTTTTAATAAATATAACGAATAAATACTAATGTAATCGAAATTGCGCAAAAATTACATAAAGTATCAAATTGTCGGCCATTTTGTACTAAACATAAACGATTCCGTTTTGTTATGGTTTGAGCTGACATCACCAATTCAAGGACTGGTAGTGATGCATTTTTCTTATTCAATAAGGTCAAAATCTTTGTTTCTTTAAAATTCGTATTGCAGAAGTTCTTGCTAAGATGTTTGCTCCAACTGGCGTCGTCATTTTCTATTTCTCCCAAAACTATGATCTCCTTTAATTCTTTATTTCCGTTTTGAGATTCATAATTTTTAGTTTTTATCAGTTTAAATGACTAAAAATTTATTAAATTGTTTTTAAATCTCAAGAATATATCTCTGAAGGATTGTCATCTTTCAGGATACCACTCATGGTAAAGATTAATCGCTGCTTCTGAATTTTCGTCAATTTCTTTAACACTTTAACATTTAATATTAGTAAAGAAGACAGTGGTTTAGAAATAACAAATCAAAAAAGTAAATATAAATATAAAAAGTTTATATGCTTAAATATAAATTAAAATAGATTGTATCCGTAGATACGTATTTCGGCAGCTACGCTGTCATCTTCAGTACACACATACACTTACAAGTTAAAGGCACTTCATGAAGTCTTGAGTTGGGATAAATATTATAACATGTCGTATTTCTCGTAGTTTTCGTACAAGTTTAATTATCTCCCTATTTTATAGAGATAGTAAAATTCAAGAGAAATGCAAGTACTATAAGAGATTGTGTCAAATTTTGACAGTGGCCTACCAGGAATTTACAAAAACTTAAATCGCTTAGTTATCGTCATCCATAGCCTACTTCAATGCTGTAAAACATTTAATTTTTGATTAAAACTTTGAAACTATATTTCACAAACTGTTTCAATAAAATATCAAGTGTTTTATATTTATATGAACGAAATTTTATACTCCTTTCAAAAACTTAAAAATATATAGGGTGTTCCATATAAAGAATTAAAGTTCTTGCTAATATCTCAAATATTGAGCAGTTTACAAAAAAATAATTTGGAGCAATGAATTCTGCATGAAAAAGTGCCTTAAGAAAGTTTTTACAGAAATTAAAATTTTTTATAAACAAAAAAGTTATGAAGGTTTTTAGAAATCGTAGAATTTTGAGAAACGCCCTGTAGCTCCTAGGCGGTACAAGATATCGAAATGCAGTCTTCACCATTAACTTTGTCTTAAAAATTGGGACCGAGGTCAGTTTTTGTCCAACTCTTCTAAAAATAGGAGTTTCCTATTAAAAGTGTAGAATTTGGCCCACCCTGTACATATTCCAGTTGTGCTATTTATGTGTCACTTCCCTTCCTTGGTCGGAAGCTCATCCAAAGCCTTCCGTGCTGCTTTTTGTCGGAAGCACATACACAACCCTTCCGTGAAGCCTACTGTGAGAAGTACATCCAAAGCCTTCTGTGTAGCTTATTCTCAGAAGCACCCACACAACCCTTCCGTGCAGTCTATTGTCGGAAGCACATACAACTCTTCCGTGCAGCTTATTGTCGGAAGCACATACAACCTTTCCGTGCAGCCTATGGTCGGAAGCATACGTAACCTATTCATGCAGCCTATTGTCGGAAACATCCGTAAAATGTCGAGAGCAACATTATACTCCACACATTCGTCGGCGTCATCAAAGCTATCCGCTGAACAAGAGAAGAAGTGGAATTGAAACAGAAACAACATATCCTGAGGTAGTTTCTACGTCAACCCAGTGTTCAAAATTCGTTACTACGCTACTAGAAATTTCACCCTCCAGTAGCCCAGACGATAACCGGCCAGGAGGGGAGCAGAGTGTCGCACATAGTGTTATTTATTGATTTTAATCATTTTAGTAACTTATTGTATATTTAAGCTCTACAATATTTTATTTGCGACAGGTCTCATCTTCTGCAGTCAATTTTAATAGTACATTATATTATTTATAAGTGAGAGGAATGCAAAATGCTCACTCATGTATAATTTTGCATTTCTCTCACTTATAGTATAATGTACTATTGAACAATGCTGACGCTGTCTCTAGTACTTTTTTACGGATTCTGCTGTCGCTACCTTTTTTACTGTTTGTTCTAAAGTTACAGCAGCAGTTATTAATAGAATGATGTTTCGCAATGAAAATGAGCCTCGTTATGTTGGAAACGAAAATCAATTTCACAATACAACCTCTCATTTTAATGTAAATATTAATAAATAGTTAATTGTTTAATACTCTTTATTGTATTGCACTATAAGTCATTGCACTATTTGAGTTGAGTCATTCAAAACCAACGTAAAAAGCACCTAAAATGCAACTGTTGGACAAAAGTATTGTAATAAAATACAGGGTGTTTCGTAACTTCATGAAAATAAAGTAAACAATGAAAGTGTGCATGAAAATGAATAGAATGAACTTTTTTTGTTGAACAAAGTGTTATTAAATTTTCGATAAAATATATAATTTTGTCGTACGGGTAAATCGTTTGAACGTTCTAGTTTAAGTTTATTATCTTTACGAAGAATATGAGTGATGTAATTTATTGCTAGTCATCGCCGGCCGGGCCGGGTAGTTTGAAGTGTACGTTGAGGTGGTTTCACGGAAATTTACTGAAAAAAAATGGCAGAATTTACAAATAGTGAGATTGTTGATATGATTCTAGTGTACGGTGAAAGTGGGCAAAACGCATTAGCGGCAAGGCGTTTGTATGTACAGCATTTTCCAAACTGACATTTGTCAACCAGTGCCACATTTCTCTCTGTTGTGCAAAGAGCGAGGGATACTGGGACTTTAAGGGCACGTCGCGGAAGAGATGGAGAACGACAGCGTCCACAACGCATCCTAAACAGAGAAGAAGAAATACTACAACTTATCGAGGAACATGCTTCGTTAAGTGTACGTGATATCTCAAGACAAACGCGTTTATCGTCCTCCGTTGTTTGGCGCATTCTTCGCGAACAACAATTACATCCGTACCATATTCAAAGAGTTCAGGCTTTGCTACCAGCCGACTATGCTCCACGCATACGATATTGTCGTTGGTTACTGCATAAACAACAGGCAAATGCGAATTTTGTTTGTAATGTCCTGTTTACCGACGAAGCTATTTTTACCAGAGATGGGGTGTGCAATTTTCGCAACATGCATTTGTGGGCTGAGGAAAACCCTCACGCAATTCGTCGCGGCCATTTCCAACAACGGTTTTCTGTTAACGTGCGGGCAGGTATTATAAACGACAATTTAATCGGCCCGTTCGTCTTGCCGAACCGTTTAGACGGTCTCCAATACTTAAATTTTCTACGAACCAATCTACCGGAACTTCTCGAGAATGTGAACTTAAATCTTAGAGCAACGATGTTGTTTATGCACGATGGGGCTCCACCTCATTTTCGATGAGAAGTACGTGCTCACCTCGACGAAATTTTTCCTGGTAGATGGATTGGAAGAAACGGGCCGTTCAGGGGCCTGCACGTTCACCTGATCTAAATCCGCTAGATTATTTTATCTGTGGGAACACGTAAAAGTGTTGGTGTACGAAGAAGAAGTCAACACGTTCCAAGAATTGAACGATCGTATTAACGCCGCATTTCTCTGTGTTCCACAACAAAACATGTTTCATAACGCTTGTGAATCATTACTTCACCGGGCAGATTTGTGTTTACGAGCGGCCGAGGGAAAGAATTTTGAACACTTATTGTGACTCAGCCGGCACTGAGCCAGAGATTCTAAACATTTGTCAATGCGTTATCAGTTGAGGGTAAGTTTTATTTTACTTTTAATTTCCGTTTTTATTTAGATGCATTTATGCACATATCTCATGTCCAACACGCTATTATTTTTTTTCACGATGTTGTGAGACACCCTATATAGAGTATTAGCAACTGTTGTGTAATCGTGAACACGTTAATGTAAACGAAAAGCAATAAAACTGCAAAATTCGATTTTATTGCATTTGGAACACACCTTTATTGATCCTAATGTTAGAAGGGTTATTAATAATGTTAATAGTGAATATTACTGAATTTAAACAAATGTTCTGATATTATTTTGTTATAATTATAGTTTTTCCTTTTATTTTAAATGTTGCATGTTCACTATGTAATTGTAAATTGAGAACGTCTTACTAAGTTATTAATTTTTTGAAAAAAATTACAAATACATTAACCGAAAAAAGAGAAAATGAAATCAGTCTCTCAGAATAGCTTTCGAGGTATTCGAATTTTAAGAATTGCGAGTGCAGCAATTTTAGGGCCCCTTAGTAAGGAGGTTTTCCAATTTGCTTAATCAAATTAAAAAATAATTGGATTTAGTAAATAAACGCTAAAGTAAATAAGGGCAATGGAAAAAAACCTGAGTTATTAAAAAACAGAAAAAAGTACTAATTTTTGCTGCGTCGGGATGATTAATTTGTATTTGTACTTGAACTTTGGATATATCAGGTAATATAATTCAAGATTTAGATCTAATGTAAACCTATTATATGGTTTCCCATCAAAAAAGGTTTATTGCTTATTTACTTACACTCCTGAGTATCCTTTTTTTTTAATTGACCTCGAATAATTTGTTGCTGTAAAAACATTGTAAGATGTAATCTTAGATCCGTATCAGGCAAATGTAATATTCTTTTCTTATCGTACTTTGTACTATCTATTTTAAAAGTTTGATAGTCCGTGTTTTGTACCTGTGTTTTAATAATTATAATAGGTAGATCCTTTTTCATCTGGATGGTGGCATTTTTAACGTTAGTCCACGTTTCGTTTATAGCCACGAGAACTTTGGCATCCGAATCTACCAACTGACGTTTGATTTCCTCTAAAATAAATTAAAGCCTAACACACTAACTTACTGCTTGGATGCAATCACGATTTTTTTTTAAATAAATATCTCAGGTGATTACCTGTCGTATATCCGGGATTGATGGTGGTGAGCCTCAAACCTGCCAGGAAGGTACCAAATACACAAATCGAAAACTCCGGAATATTTGGTAATATTAAGGCTATTACGTCCTGTCTTTGCAGTTTCAGTTTCTTTCTTAAAGCTTTGCTGAGGTTTCGTGATTTGATCCGAATTTCATCGTAAGTATATTTTCTTCCAGTTATTCCACATTCCTAAATGTTGAAATAAATTGGTAAAATCAAAACGATAAATGAGATATTTGATCGAAATCTCTTCCTATGTCCATTACCTTTGATTATGGTTGTACATACTTATATATATATAGAGTTTTAATTCTCGTGTTATTACATGTTTCCACTGATTCAAAATCTCAGGAAATAAAGTGTGCTTACCAAAGCAATTTTATTATGCCATTTTCCTGCATCGTTCATCATAAACTCCGTTACATGAACTTGAGGAACATCCACATCTGGATAGGCGCTCTTAACTAACTCATCACCAGAACTATAATTTCTGCATGCCAACAGAGGTCTTAAACCCCTTTTAATGTTGCCGTTGAAAAATATTCTGGAAGTTACAGACATTTTAGCTCCTCTCGGGAACTTGCGCGCAAACTAAGATTAAAATTGTAATTTCTTGACTATCTCTTATTTACAAACAAGCGGTTGGCATTCGAGATAAACTATCAGAGTCACTTGGTGTGTATTTTTAAATTCTTCATTGTAATGATTTTGGAAAATATCTACGTTTATTTCGAGGAAATAGAACTTCATTTTACTGCAATTAATTCACGAGGGAGAACTTTAGAAGAAGAAAGGAATTTTCCTGGGTTGCGTGTAATAAAAAAGAAGTAAAGCCTGCAATAAAATGAAAATAGGAGTGAGATAATTCGCTTTGATAACATCTATAAATAAAATGTTGCGTCTTTTGATCTCATAAAAATTATATACTGTCGTAAACTGTTAAGTTTTTAGATGTAAGGATCTCGAGAATTTAAACAAAATTGAATTTAACCAGAATAAACAGTGGAATAAATAACGTAAAGTGAAGTAAAAAAGTGATATAGAAAGTTGAAGAGTCTTAGTGTATCACCTAGGCCAAAGAATATTTGTAATAAACTATTTTGTTCGACGTTTCTTAAAATTGTATTCCCTAGTATTGTTTTTATTTTCTTTTTAAATACTTTCATGTTTTCCTTTCATTTGTTATTTAATAATTTTGTCTCTTTTCTTCTACTTTTTATATCCGAATTTCATTTTAAATCTGTGGATTTCTAAACTTCATACATTCATATGTTTTGTATGTTTCTATAATTGTACGTTATTCGCTTCATTTAGAAAGGACTTTATATTTTTATTAATTTTTTTTAAACTAGGTACCAGCCAATGATTGAGCGAGCAATCCTCAGGAATCTCCAATATTTGTTCAATATAAGCACAACAGGAATCAGAAATTCATTATCAAAAAAAAGTAAATAAAAGCATTTTTAAAATTTATTATAAAATATAAATCCTATAAAATATATCCCATAGTAAATATAAAAATCACAAGTGCAGTTTAAACGTTTAAACTTTATATCCCCTTCTCCTCGAACTGCAATTTAAGTTGCCGCCGCATAATTTTCCCCGACGCATTTTTTGGAATGCTGTCCAAAACTACCACCCCTCCTGCTAAATGTTTATGGCGAGAAAGTTTAGATTGCACATAATCGTTTAATTTATTTGCGTCTACCACACTCCCTTTCTTCGGTACGACATACGCTCTGGGTACTTCCCCGCTAATTTCGTGCGGTATACCGATGACAGCTGCGTCTGCCACACCGGGGAAATCCCTAATGACTTCTTCGAGTTCTGCCGGGGCAACTTGCAAGCCTTTCACTTTGATGAGTTCTTTGATTCTGTCTGCCATATAAAACATGTTGTCTTCGTCGTAGTACACCATATCGCCAGTGCGAAACCAGCCGTCGGTGAACGCGTTTTTGCTTTCTTCCGGTTTGTTGTGGTAACCTTTCATCACTTGAGGGCCCTTAACCAACATTTCACCTTTCTTATTAGGCCCTAAATGTTTCGCCTCGGGATCGTTAATGTCGACTACTTTTATGTACGTGTTAGGAATTGGGGTGCCCATAGAACCAGCGTATTTCCCTTGTTTCTCAACAGGTACAATGGTTACAACTGGAGATGTTTCAGAAAGGCCATAGCCTGCAAGAGGGTTCACTGTTCGTTTTGGCTTCGCTATTATTTTCGAAGGCATACGTACCTTGAGTTACGTAAACAGATTTTCCCATTTTTTGCCTGAATTTTTCTTCATCCAGCGCCCCTAAAGGTGCCGCGCCACACATTATCCCTCTTAAGGAGGCCAGGTGTTCGGGTTTTACGTCGGGATGAGTGTTTAAAAATATAACTGAAATTTATAGTTTTTATTACGAGGAATTGTTTTTTGATTGTTAAGATACCTATGGGCGGTACTAACATCAGAAGATGAGGTTTATAGTTAATAATGGTATTCAAGTAAGATTCGGGAGTGAATTTTGGCAAGGTAATTATTTTTGCGCCCACTTTAAAAAATGCAAGGGCCGTCACCGTGAAGCCATAGATGTGAAATAGCGGTAATATTGCTGGTAATACATCTTGATGGGTTTCTGTAATCAATAAGTAAATTCAATGTGGTTACAAATTAAATACCGTTCATGTTACCAGTGGCGGTTACGGTAAGTTTGAAGTATGGGGAGTCTATTTGTACTAAATTTGATACTAGATTATTGCTTGAAATTTCAACTCCCTTTGGAAGGCCGGTGGTGCCACTCGAGTATGGTAAAAATATGGTTTCGTCTAGGCTAGATAGCTCGGGGTCTGGTATATCTAATTTCGATTCTACCAGCTCGTCGAAATTAATTCCACCCTGTGGAATGGAGTCCGTTTTCTAAAAGTTTAATTATTAGTGATTAATTCCAGAGAATCAAAAATGCAAAGTATTTTTATTTTTACCTCATTTTTAATGGTTAAAATTGGTATGTCCCTGTTTACAAGAGCGACTGCTTTTTTGGCCTTATCCCAATAATCTGTTAATGTAATCAGCACTTTTGCATTGGCATCTTGTAACTGTCGTTTGATTTCATCTAAAAAAAAATACATTTAAGATTATATTTTAGTTTGGAATCGTTTTTAATTTTTATTTGTACATGGAATTATGAGCCACTTTTTTTAAAGGACTGTGTTACGGTATGGGGTATAGGGACCAGGGCCGTAACTAGGTGAGGAAGGTAGGACTTGCCACAAGCGCAAGCGAAGCAGAGGCGCCTAATGGATTTCATTTTGATTTGCTTTGATTTCCTAAACCAAATCCTTTAAGCATCGGTGTTACTTTTGAAGCACCCCATACATTCGCTTATTTTATTCCCATTTTCTTTACATATTGTAAATTTTTAAGGTTTGTATTTATACAGGCTGTTTAAAAAATATGTTTGGAAATTTTACTCAGTTATACATCACATCGGTACAGACACAAAAGTCTTAATCAACGTAGGTCCGGAAATCAACCGTTTTCGAGATTTCTTTGAGCTTCCGAAACGAAACTTATTTACGCACAGTGGGCGTTGAGTTTTGGTGCTATGAGAGTGGTTTACAATGCAATTTGTTTTTGTTTTGTCTCACTTTTATGGAGATGAGCATGTGTTGTATGGACGGAGGACCTTAAAACACTGTATTTGATTTTAATCGAGTTTTTTGAACACTACTAATGACTGTTAAATTAAAAAGGTCATCAAGTTGGTTTTGAGTTTATGATGAAAGAATAAAGAGTGAAAAAGGGATGACTTCCGAAACCAATTGACGTTTAATGAATGACAGTTGTCCCAACAGTTATAGTTAGTGTTGTAAAAATACGGTATTTTAAAATATTTTGTACAGCCCTATGTGTATTATACCGTATTATAAGACATACCTTATGCAAAACACTATAACTAATGTCGTAAAAATACGGTATTTTAAAATATTTCGTACAGCCCCACGCATATTTTTGATAAAATACGTTATTTTACGATAAAATACGGTATAATACTTATTTTATCGTAATATACCTTATTTTATCGTAAAATACCGTATTTTATCATAATAAGAAGTATAATAAGATTCGGTTAACGTATTTCACGCCGAATATCGTAGCGATCTAACTTCTTCAATTCACACAGCTACTGGCTTGGTGCACACGCAATTAGTGGCTGTGACTTTGTGACTTAAATTAGATCAACAATTAATTTTTATTCAAGATAGCTTTGTCTTGGTACTCGTGTTTGCCACCTTAGATAGTACTCAAAGATGCTATGAGTAATCAACCAGCGCACAGTGTGACAGTATGTCTACTGTGCACTTTAATAATGGGAATTACTAATTGATTAATCAGATGTTCGGAGAAGTATGTGAACAAAAGGCCGCCCCCGGCGATCAATTTGCAAGATAATTAACAGCAACTGCAGCTAGTTTTTCAAGGACTCTTTTCAGAGGTGATGGAATAACCCTATCTCTAGTTAATTAACCTATTAATTCAGGCCACGGGGTAGAATCTTTGTCTACTACATCCTCGTGCCTTAGAGGGTGGTACAATGTACGCCTTTTTTCAGATCCCTCTACGACATTTTTCGTCGGCTAAACCTATTATCGAACTAATTTGTTTGCGCAAAGGACCCAATTGACTGTTTTATCGGCACTCCGGTTATGGCATTTTCAGTCTCTTGACAAATTGCTTTCAATTAATCTGCAAATCTCGGCAAAGACAACACTTCAGTCCACACACAGGGTCTGAGAGAAGTTCTGTTAAGAAGATGTCTATTTGTAGGTAGTTCAAATTGTTTGGGATTCGTAGCGAGTATTAAATTTGCCTTGATTTCTGAGTTAGATTGTGCTGGCCGCACTGTGTGTGTTTGAGCTGCAGATTTCCCTGAACAAATCGAAATAACAGCGATAGCGTGTCTCTGAATTGTCAGAGAATATCGCAAAAAGATAGAACTAAATTACAAAAAAAATGCATTGTAGATTTTAGGGGTATTTAATTTACTCTGGTTGATTAAATCACCGAACGCGCAAACGATTGGATTTATTTAGTTTCAACTTGGATTCAAATGCAAACGCAAGTACCAAAAATAAACTAACAATTGCCTAAGCAATGCTAATATTGAACTTTACAGATTTTTCGAGTCACAGATTAATGAGCCAATTCAAAATAATTTTTAGAAACAATTTATACCACCAAGTATGTGAAAAGAAATATAAATTCATGCAATTTTACCTATCCGCGTTTCGCGACGCGCACTAACACACACGCATTGGTTTTTTTTATAATCCACTCGCGTCGTAGATCGCGGCGCGATTCGAGTTTTTTATTTGTTTAATTGCCCTTTTCTGAATCCACTGTATTTTTGATCGTCCCGAAATAATATGATTATGAAAACAATATAAAAACAACTGCAAAGCACTCAAAGGAAAACTTCTCGAGTTAAATTAAAATTCAACTGTTCGTTCGAACGATTAGAATCACCGTTTTTAATTTTCTCTTCGCAAGTAACAAATTAATCTCCTCCCTATGTCCCGAAGCAAATTTTAAAAACCCCCTTGACCAATAAATAACCGCTATTTTAGTTCAGAAAAAAATCACGCCTCTTGTCGTTCCCTTGGACTATTAGTAAATTACTGAACCGTAATTAGCCTGACAGATATTTGATTCTCCGGTAGTCCGTACATGTTCCAACATCCCAACTTCTTCAAAATAATTCTACGCTGCAAGTATTCATTGTCCGTCCTTTCGTTTTTAACCTTTACCAGACAAAAGACCAAATGGCAATTCCTTTCTACGGGCGATGGAAAATGATCCTTTTTCTAACTTACAAAATATCTCGAGCACTTGCGTGACAAATTCTTTTAAAGATTCTAAAGCGTATGGACAAAATTTTAAAGCCGTTTTCGAACTGGGTATTCTAAAAGGACCGTAATTCAGAAACCGTCCCTTCACGGTGGCATTCTTCGCCTCGTAAAATTACTTTTCTTGAGTATCTACAATTTAAACAAACAAAAAATCCGATTTGTTTTTAAATATCAAATCCACGACCGTTTCAGGCCTGTACGAAATATTTTAAAATACCGTATTTTTATAACGCTAAGGTCTGTTCGTACAATATTTCAGACTAGTCTGAAACTGTCAAATATATTCGCCCATCGAATTAATCACTGCTTTCAAGAGTTGCACTAAGTGTGAAACTTAGATCGACGCAGGCTTCTGACAGTTTCGGACCAGAAGCTGCTGTACGAACAAACTTATAGAATCTCACGTGACATAAGGCGTTGATCTAATTCAAAACCTACTACACAATGTTATAAAAAATTCAAAGCCCTCTTGATAAACTTTTCAAGTGAACATTTGACATTAGTTTAAATTTATTTTTTTACAGAATCTCGGAAACGATTGACTTTAGGACCTATGTTCAGTAAGAGTTTTTTTATTTGTATTAATAATATCTATAATTGGGTAAAATATCCGAAAATATTTTTTAAACACCCTGTACATATTTGGGTGTGTTTTTGTGGAATGTATAACACGGATTTTGACAAATTTGTATATTTTTGAGAAGAAAATGAGGCGTTAGATAGAATTTTGGCACAAGTGCTAACTTATCTAGTTTCAGACCTCATGGCAGCCCTTGTGTAATTTTGCACCCGGTGCAACCCCCTTGTCGTAACCCTGTGTGTTGTTAGGCATCTTCTGTTTTATACGATTAAAGAAAAAATTAAAGATTAACAGATGCTGGATTTTTTTTACACTGTGAGAAATTGAATGTGTGTATGTATAAGCTTCTGCAGTTACTTGCAATGAATATGCATGGGTAAGCGCATTTATGCAAGTATTTCCTGTAACTAAAAATAGATACGCCTACTAGCTCCAGCAAACAGTATCTTCCCAGGAGATTACTTATTTATAATCTGCTCGAATGGAATAAAATATTGAAAGTTTAACAAAGAAATCTTAATTTCAGAATAACGAAAAAATTAATTGGGCAAACTTTTAATACGAAACGTTAGCTGGCAGCGAAATCTAAAGATTTTTGAGAAAAATTTATAAAATGACTGCAACAATGCTCGGTTGTTATGATTTCAAAGACTGCAATTGCTTGGAGTTACGAACTGCGTAGATATTTTATTATTATTAACTTAAATTGATTGAAGAAACTATGCTATAAATATTTCAGAATTAATCAGAGTTGCAATATGAGACGCACTCTTGAAATTTTCCTTTGAAATGTATGTAAGTGTCGTTCAGTTAAAGTTTTGACACAAAACAAACACAGTCATACGAAGTATGAAAGTATCAAACTATCAAGAGAGAGTTAACAATTGAAATATGAATAAATAAATAAAATATGTAAATAAGAGGATAAAGTTAACAAAATAACAGGGAGCTTAAAGGACTTTATACGATGTACACGAGCAAGATTAGAAAAACAAGAATATACAAATCATGTGTCCACTATAATGACAGAAACAAGAACAAATTGATGTTTGCTTCAACTCATTTAAATCAATTCTAATTTTCAAAATGACCATATTACAATACCTGGCGTATATGCTGGATTTAGTGTGGTAAGTTTCAGGCCCGCCAAGAAAGTACCAAACACGCAAATGGGAAACTCTGGAATATTTGGTAGCAGCAGAGCAATCATGTCCCCCCTTTGCAATTTTAATTTTTTTCTGAGCGCCCGGTTTAAATTCCTCGATTTGATCCTTAGGTCGTCGTAGGTATACTTTCGCCCAGTAAATCCACATTCCTAAAACAATCATTATTTAAAGATTTCAAGCAATTTCTACTACAATCAAGTAATACTACGTAAAGGTTGCATTCATTTAAATCAAACATTCCTCAACGCTCATAAGCATAAGTATAAGCACTCATTGTTTACCCATACATATAATAATTGCTAAAAATAGCTCTGTGGATAAAATTATACTCGTACATTATGATTTTGAAAGCAACAATACAGAGTTTATCCAAGTTAATTAATATATCAAAGCATACAACGTTTTAATGTTGCCATTTTTGCTAGAAAAAGAAATTTGTATTTCATATCTTATCAAAAAGTATACAGGACGCGTACACCTCGGCATCTAAGTACATGTTTCAGGATATGTAGGCTTATTTTAGTAATTATTAATATCATCTACTACGTCATTAGATATGTAGATCTGAATTTTTGACCTTTAACTTTGCCCTAAGTATTAAAAAGTTTTTGTTGACAGAAATTAAATGTCAAGGTTCATGACAATATTATATAGAGATTTTAAACTGCCGCAATAAATAAAAGAAGTTGAGAAATTCTGAATTCCTTTTATGTAAAACCGATCGAGTTCTTTTGAACATCGATAGTAAACGTTTCCCGTAGGCCAATGAACCCATTGCTGACCATGATTGCAAAACAGCAGATAACACAACAACAAACCAGGAACAACTAGGGATATGAAAATTGTAAATTAGTTATAGTAATAAGTATATTTTATAATTCTACGTAATAAATACTCAAAATAATTTCCATTCTTGTAATTGTTACATAGGTCCTTTTTTTATCGAAATTGTTAATTCTCTCACATTTAAAAGACTTTCTACAAGCTGTCAAACATTGAAAGATTGAAAACAAAGCGGTATGAAGAACACACTTGTGCTAGTGTACTAATGAAAAATGTTTAAATTGCAAGTGATAAAACTAAACCGACTCACTTAAAATTCCCCTCTCCTACAATGATAATTTATCTCAATTTCCCAACACACTTATTTAATTGGAAAAATATTCATTAATAGCGCATTCGCGATTAGATAGTCGAAGACAAAACATACTTACAAAACGAAACTAACAGAGAGATGTTTAAAAACAATGACAAGACAAAATCTAGAATTCAAAAAAAGCTAATTTGTTTAGCGTGCAGGTATTTAACCTTGTCCTTATGATACTCGTGTTTTTATGGGGCATTAATTAAGTGTTATGTTTAAAATTAAAGTTGGATGAAAAGGCAAAAATGACACGACAATTATTTGGAATGATTAGGAGGAATCGACAGAAAACAAAACAGGATTATAACCACTTCAAGAGATAGCGTTATCGAAACTATAACGATGTCAATAATTTTAAATATTCGTGACAAAGTTCATTCAAAAGATTACCTAATTCATATTTATGCTTTCAGATTAAAAAACATTATTGTCGCTGTCAAGAGAAAGAAAATTTCTACCGAATGAATTGCTATTTAAAAAAAGTACGGTTGTGAAAATATTTTGACAACTAGCAGTGCAATTATTTGTTGTTATTTATTAGAAATTAACTATCAGCATGAAAATTAGAGAATCTTTGCCTATTTAATCGAATTTCTATCTTCAAAAATAAAAGAAAGTTATTAATGGTGAACGTTTCTAATTGAACACCCGATATATTGCGTGTAACTCAAGTTGCATTATTTCCGTTAAAAAAAACCTTAAATAAATATAACAGTCTAAATGACTAGTAATATCAGAAATTGTATAAGTGATTGTTAATTAAACTGATAAAATGAAATCAATAAAAGAAGCGATGTTCGAGAGGATGGGAAAAAATATTTCTACTTCAGTTTTCGAGAAATAACCAAAAATAGAGGAGCAGATGAACGAAATAAAAATGTACCCTCATAAGGTTTTTTTTTTATAGTTTTATGATATGGCGGTGTGGCATCGTAAACTTGACTTTTAAGTGCAATTTTACGTTAACTTCGTTTTGCCGTGAAATACGAATATTTACTTGACATATCGTCGGTTTAAAGATCAGAATTCCATTTGGCCAAATTTTCTAAGAAGAAAAAATTCTTATTTATAATACGAAACTCTTTTATTTGTAATATCTAAAAGATTTTTGTCTAGGTGTCTCAAAACTTATGTCTTTAATTGAAACCACAGATAGTAGTCAACAGAAGAAGCAAAATTTGTCATACAACAATAGGGAAAAAATAAATAACTCCGGTAAAAATCAGTTTTCGTTTTCTAAGAAATTCTTTTAGTAACGCTGTTTGACGATTTAAATGGATTTAAATGTCTCAGCTGTGCAGAATTGGTGTTTTTTGTGGCCTTAAACGAATAAACGCCGAGATATGTCTGTTGGGTTAGGTCATGTTTGTCCTTTGCATAAAAAATTTCGAAAGGATTTTAAGTAAAAATGTCTTCACGCGCGCTGCCGGGAGGTTTCCTACGACAATTGCAATTACTTATTACTACTTTATTTATGCTTATTTATTCAAAGTAAAATTTAAAAGCAAACTGAATTCGTAGCACAATTATGAACTTCAGTTTTATTTGTTTCATTTCTATAATAGTACATCGACCTTAACATTGTAAACTGCAAAATGTTACGTTAATGTTCATTAATAAGACGAAAATAAATGTTTACTAAAAATGTTGCTAAATATTAATTAAATCCAAGAAACGAGTGGCTCAATTAGTTTTCGTGATGAAAATTTGATTCGGGTTTAAAATAATTCGGAATTTTCAGCAACGTTTACTTATATTCGCCTTGGCGATTTATTGGTAACAAACGCACTGCCATAAAATAAAATTCAGCTGGCTCAGCTTCGTTCCTCGCACTTTATTGTTTGTTTTTATTATTATTAACATGCTGTCATAAATTCACAGATGCTTATTTAGGGAGGGTGTTAGAATGAAAGACGAAGTACTGAATAATAGTTTTCGAGAAACTTTAATCCGAGCGAGTGCGTTTTTATTTTATAAAAGACCGAAGTTAAAATAAATTTTTAAAAACATTAATAGGCTTAGTATTATTTATCAAATTTACGTAGTTTGTTGTTTGTTTTATGTTAGTTTAATTCGTGTAAATATGTGTGTATATAACTTTTCGAAATTATTTTCCAATAGTAACAAATAACTTGATACGATGTGCCGAATTATATGTTAATACCGCAGTACAACATTTTAAACATTTATTGTAATTACAAATATCAATGCCAAGAATAAGAACCGAACTTTACTAAAATTCTAAGGTCATAATGAATGCACAGGTATGACAATATGTTTGATTTGCATTTTGTGCTGCACTGTAATTTTTTTATTTCGCATATTGTTAACCGAAGATGTACAGTTTCAATTCTTAAAATACGATCTGTTAAATTAAATTAAAACAACAATCCTCGTCACACTACTTCCTTAAGAAAGCTGCAATTATTTTTTTTATAAGCTGTACAAACACCGTGATATGAACAAAGTAAACTACAAACTTTTAAATTAAATAAGTTTAAAGTTTATGTTTAATATACAAATTATGACTAAGTGTGTTGATTATGTCGTCTCTTTATTAAGCTATCAAATTGCTGAACAAGCGAGAAATAAATATCATGTAATGCAACGGAAACGCATTTCCCTATGCCAGTAATTGTCGGTGGAACACAGATGGATATAAAAAAAAATGCTGATGACGCGCGCGCGGCATCTGAGACGTTGACTTAATCTTTCAAACGTAAATAAAAAAATTATTGCAGTTCTTGCTTTTTATTGAAAACGGCCTTGCCTCAATAAGTTACAAAGCCGGCCACTCACGTTCAGGTAGACCTGTACAGGCAAACCCTTGCAGGTATATCGCAATGTGTGTGTAAGCAAACCTGTGGTGTTAAAAGGACCTGTACAGTCGACCGGAGAAGTATCGAAAAACGATTCGGTGTACCTGCGCCAGGGTGCCGTCGTAGGGTGTTCCGGAACGTGTGTGTCTGCATAGGTATTCAATTTTCTGACAATTTTTTGAAGGAAGCACCTGTTTTCGCTGGAGTTGTTTAATAAAATAGCGTTAACTATTGAAGAGCAACGAAGAGTACTAAACGAGTTCATAGAAATATATAAATTTGAGCCCTGTCTATGGCGAATCAAGTCCAAGGAATACCACGATCGTGGAAAAGGGGAGGCAGGTTATAGAAAACTGCTAGAAAAGCTTAAGGAAATACACACTAACGTCAACAAAGATCATCAACTGAGAAAATCCAGAATTTTAACCATTGTGTGTGTGTGTTTTTCAGGTTTCCGGTATACCTGCACAGGTGTGCTTGTACAGGTCTACCTGAACGTGAGTGGCCGGCTTAAAGTAAGCAGAGGTTTCAAAATAAAGGAACTGCATGCGCTTGTGCTAGGTCAGTTTTTCATTTGTAAGCAATACCGTTCAGATTTGGAGAATCTATCTCTTTTATAATGAGATACCTAGAGTTTTAATTAAAGGCATAGGTTTTGAGACAGCCTGTATTGTTACTTGTTTTTTACAATTTTTTGCGGGACATTCGAACTATATTATCGGATTCGTTATGAAATTCTTCGTTACGTGATATCAAAACCCAAAAATCGACTTTTGGGAGTTAGGAATTTTAATAATTAAGCCGACGATATGCCTGTAAACCACCTGAAGTAGATTATTTCATATAAAGGATAACAGCAACGCGGCCCTGACAAATATATAAACAAATATAGCTTTGTGTTAATCGAAAAACCCACTCTCTTTAGTTCGCGGTGAATGGCTCACGCGCTGCTCTAGAATAGTAAACACTTGACGAATTGTTGCATATCATGTTCAATTACATGTTCGGCGCGGACATGTGTACGCAGCCTAGCATTAGCGACATTTAAAACGGCTTTACGTAATAAATTTTATTTCTTTATTTTCAAAGACGTTAGAGTTGTAAGCTTACATGAATTACGAATTATTGTCTAGCCTAATAAACAAAAAACTTGTCGGCTTTGAATTTCATTATTATACTGGCGCATTTATAAAAACGTGGCGTCGTATTTCGTATGCAGTGCCGTAATTTTTAAATTACGAATTATTGTCTAGCCTAATAAACAAAAAAACTTGTCGGCTTTGAATTTCATTATTATACTGGCGTCGTATTTCGTATGCAGTGCCGGAGTTTGATTTTGCGTAATTTTTAAATTAATTATAAAATTAAAAGAATTTTGTCGGGTTAATTAACAGTCACCCTGTATTTTGTTACTTTGTTATTAAAATAATACTGCGAACTATAAGAAATAAACATTTTGGATATTATTTTGTTAGAACACAGTTTCTTTATTCACAAACAGAGATATATATTCGCAATGGTACGCGTTCATTCATATACTGAGTGTTTCAAATCGCAAATGTCAGCAAAATCAAGTTTCAATATTTTTCTTAGACTTTATTTTGATAAATGTATGATTTCTTTTTAAGTTTGTAAAAACTGAGTTTACTGCGTTTTCCCAATTTGTAAGGTAAATATTGGAGGAGAGAAAAGCATCACAGTTTCAGCAGGCAGAGCATGAGTAACTGGCTAAACAAATTTCCCCATAAGATTGAGAAAGTCTGGACTAGCAAGATAGTGAAATAGTAATTCAGAATTATGGTATGTACCTAACTGCAAATCAACTAGCAGTAAGTCTTAAACAGAGAGCAAATCTAGTATATTTATTTTATATTCAATTATTCGCACTCATTCTTGTAAAAGAGTTATTCAAGACAAACTGCCCAGTTTTGATATCAAAAGCTTAAAACTGGCCGCCTTCTGATCATAAATTATGAATCAGAAATGAAAATAATTCATCTTACCCAGAAAAGGAAAAATTATTTTATACTAGAACTATAAGAAAGTTCTGTCCACTTCTGTTATTATTAACACACAATGACAACATTAACATACAGTGTTAGGTTTTTGCTTACAATGCTCAACTACTATTAATCCAACTTAAAATTAATAATCAATTTCACATATGAAAGGTACTTATATTTCAGTTTCCAAAAAAAAAATTAACGAACATATTTAAATAAGTCGTAAGCATCTCACACTTACAATTCAGTATAAAAATATTTTTGCTTCATTAAGCATGAAGAATATTCAGTTTCAGAACTTGTGCAGTAGCTTCATTTCTTGCATAAATTAAAAAAAGCTCTTTCAGTTAACTAGTTTGTTTGTTATTCCCGTGAATTGTTATGTACACGCAATGCAATTAAATAAAATATTTTCTAATTGAAAATAATACAAACCACAGCAACTTTGTTATGCCACTTTCCCACATCATTCAAAATGTACTCAGTAACGTGAACGCGCGGAATATCAACATCAGGATAGTCGGATTTCAAAAAGCTACCATTGTCGACCGAATAATTCCTCGATGGCGAAAAAAATGCTGCACTTAAGGTCCTTCTGCCAAGGCTATTAATTAAACTTCTCGGTATCACAGACATTTTAATTTGAAACTCTGCTCGTTGCACAAAGCACGAGGCCAACTGAACGTGTTTTGAGTTACTACAACGAACACATCCCAACTTTAACTCGAATTCCCCTCTACTCACTGATAATTGTGTATATCAAATATTTACCAACAAGTTTATTTGTCTCGTCATCAACAAACGCAAAATTCATTTTTAATGCAATCGCCTGCGTTGTGCATCAGCGAAAGCGATTGGTATGCCATGTCGTAGACAAAACATGTTTGTTTAAGGTCCAATCAAATTTTATTATGTAGATTAATGTTTGACATGAAACAGGTAAGAAATACAAGACTCAAGTAAATTGCGTGGAGGTACTTTAACCTTGCTCTTAGATCGTACCACAATTATGTTTAAAATTAAAAATCACGTTTGTGACAGGGTCCAAAGGCCGAAATACACGCAGTGATAGCAAGTATTGATTGCGTTGCACTTTAAAAAAATAGGCTTGCTTCGACAGGAAATTAAAAAAAAAATTAAACTTTAAGGAAATTTACCAAACTTTTAACACAAATTCAAAAAGCTTTTAGATAGTAAATATATCAAAATTCATTTCTGCACGATCTTTCAGAATTTTGTTTGGATAATCTGAGCGTAATAAAGTCATAAATTAAAGGATAGGAGTGTTTTCTCCAGTAATACTTTCAGAATGAGATCTCTGGTGAAATAATTATTATCTAATTTTTACTTATGATTCTGGTTTACTGTTTTAATTTAATTCCTAAGTTAATTAATTAAGGAAATAAATTAATATTATGTAAAAATTATTTTGTGAAACATGTACAGTTCTATTACATAAATACAATAAATACTAGAATGTAAATGTTTCATCTTTATTTATTTGTTATTTACGTATCACTAACTGCTAATCTCTGTATACTTTCATAGAAAAGTTGTAAATGACCTGCCTTAACATTTATTGTATTGCTCTGTATACTTCGCTCAAATGTTTTTTGTATATATGTATCGTAACTTCGCTTCTTCCTTTTTTGTGTATTAATAGTGATTACAGTAAACTTATTCGATTATACACTGTATTTTTATACATCTGTAATCTTTTGAATTAATACATGAATTTTGGGCTTAAAACATATTTAAATTTACAAATTCAACAAAATATGAAGTTAAGTTGATAATTTGAGTAATATAAGATAAGGACGCAAATAAAATTATGTTTGTGTGTGTAGAAATTAACCATAAAAGTTCCTCTCAATTGTGTCATACTCATTACGGTAATGAGAAAGCAGAAACCCTAAATGGCAAAAGCATTAACAACCTTACAACTTTCAAATTTCAATTTTATGGTGCCATTTTATTTTGTTTCCGGAAGCTTGTTGAATCCTGGAGTTTATAGAACGGTAGCACTCTATATCTCTAACTCTTAAGCTTAAGCAGTAAAATGCTCACGTCAAATGGTAAGACAGATTTTAGTTTATTCGTCTCCAAATTATAATTACGTCGCCACGTGCTAATTCTGTCATAATTCCTTACAAATCAAAATCAAATTTCATATTCTTATAAAAGGATCTAGTTATTTTAGTTATTTGTTTTAACTCGACTAGTATCATTGATTGTTAAAATTCGAAAGATGAGTGTAATACTTAAATATTTTAAATATACAAGCCAACTTTTCTTTTTTATAAAATGGTTTTTGTAAACAACCTGAAATGTATGTACAGTCATGAGCAATAAATTTGGCTCCTCATCGATTGTCAAAGATTTCTATCTGATTTATATTTTATTAAAAATGAGAAGATTGATGTCTTCATTTTGAATTTTGGGAATAATACCTTAAAAACGCAATTTGTTTTTACCATTTTATAAAAGATTTCTCAGTTTTTGGAGTTAAAATAAAACTGGCGTTTTGATTGACAGTGACGACCAAAATTTAATGCTTGCGACTGTACCTGCAGCGTTCAAACTTTACATCACCGCCAAGATGATACTATAAAATTAAAAAAAAAACCACAGAAAAGATAATTCGATAATCTTCCAGCGGTTCCCAGAATTAAATCAGTCCGTTGTAGAGAGTAGACGTCACATAATTTATCGTTAATTTAACATGTGATATCAAAAACCTAAAACTGACCGCTCTCTGGTCAAAAATTATGAACCATAAAATAATTCATACACAAATTCGCTCAGAAAAAGAAAAGAGAGTTGGTTGCCACATAAATAATCACTTCTCCTCAATTCATCACTTCGGATTTGAAGCGGCAGCTTGATATTGACATTTTGTAGACGATCTTCCCGTAATTTATCATTACTATAACTAATTTTAAATACATTGTACATTTCATCTTCGAGGAGGGTTAAAATGTTGTCGTAGATAAAGTTGAAATTGAACATACACGATTTGGATTTGAGTGTCCTAATTCCGGCTCTGATCCCAAACAATTTAAATTATTTGATTCAGATTATAGCCAGATCTGCAAAGTAGAACCGGTTATCAATTTTTATTGCAGGATAAAAAAGCCAGTTATCTCGTTTTATTTCAGGAAAATTATTTACGACGGTTCGAGATTATTTATAATTATAATAATCATATATTATTTTTGTGACACTGAGTAAACACAATTGTTAGGAATTGATAAACGTTCAAACGAGTTCAAAATTATTTCGTAATTTATCTTTTATATGAAATTAGTATTTGTTAATGCAATAATTTTTATAGTAGGTTCCTTTTATTTCATTTTGTTCATTTTTGATTTCTTTTTCAAACGCAATCATTTTTGTTAGTACAGGTATAGATAAAATGTTAATAAAAATGTCACGTTTCTAACCGAAGGAAATGTTTTTGCTTACATTTTGTGATGATTTCTGTCTATATTAATTATAGTTCAACGTACGAAGACAATTACAATTGATAGTAAGTCCCACTCAACGTCATATGTTAATTTCTAATTTTAACTCCGCACGAGCATTTCGTAATTATTTTTGTCCATCTCGTAATAGAACAAAGCCAGTCGTAGCTCCATTCATTTTAATTTACAGAACATTGTTTAAATTCTTTAAAATTTTTAGCTGATAAGTAAAGCAAAAGCTTTACTAACAACAAGCTGAATTTATTGAGAATAAAAAAACATGGTTAATATTTTCGGGGATTTTATTTTAAATATGTTTGAAGTAAATCCCTTCAGCAATGATACACTTTCCACTGTTCAATAGCTTTCAACCAATCACCTTTCATAATACCTTCAAAATAAGCGTGAACTGCGGCATCAATCTCTTCTTCTGACGAAAACCTTCTACCCCGCAAATTCCTTTTGAGCCCAAAAAATAGCCAAAAGTCGCACATTTGCTAAATCAGATGAATATGGTGGATGTTCTATTGCTTTTATATTTTTTTCAGCCAAAACTGGAGTTAAATCGGCCGTATAGGACGATACATTATCATGGTGCAGCATTATTCCCTTGTGTGGGCAAATATTTTTCAGTGTACCATCTAGCTGTAACTGTCTTTTGTCTATCTAGTTTAATTGCCTTTACCAGGCCCGTACTTCTGAAGAATACCGCATACATAACTTTTTTTCATAGCTCGCTGCTTCTTGGTCATGGTTTGAGTTTCCTCATCTCCGTGAATCCATATATGACTCTCTTGGCGGGTAGGTACATCGAAAAAAGGAATGTAAGTTTCACTATTTTGGAAAATTTTATGGCAAATTCTTACAAGCTCTGCTCTTTGGAAGTTAGAAAGGTGATGCGGCACAAGACGATTAACCACTTTTTTTAAATGCAGGTGATAGTGTATGATTGATCTAAGAGCTGATGATCCAATCTTAAGTTGATGCCCTATTACTGCATAAGTGGCTTTATTGTCCCCTTCAATTAGTTTTTTAACAGCAGCAATGTTTTTGTCGGTAACAGCCGTAGGCGGACACCCTGCTTCTTTTTGATGCTGAACAGAATTCCTTTCGCGTTCAAATTCCTTATACCATCGGCAAATTGTAGCCAAGGTAGGTGCTTGTTCACTAAAAGCCGAATCTAAACTCTTTTTGTACCTATAAGCGCTTAAACATTTTTTTAAAATCATAATAAATCATGATTCGAAAATGCATTTTTTTACTTGTAATATCACTTTAAAAAATTAGTAACTTGGGTTCTAACGAACGTAACTTCAACAACTAAACTTGAAATGATAGATAAAGAGTTGCTCTAAATCAGAGCTGTACAACTGCAAGTGTTCCGAGGGCCGCTTTAAAAAAAAATACGGTTTGGAGGGCCGCATTATAAAATACTTCGTATGCAACTTTATCAGTGAGTTTTATTAGGTGCGGCATTTGAGGATGTTGGTTTTTACTAAGTAATGCATCAACATTAACTTTAATATTTGTTGTTGATAAACGAAGCAACTGAGTAAGTGACTTATCAAAGAGGATACATCTATTTTTGCTTTATAAATTTCATGTTGGAAAAGCTGCTTTCGCAAAGATACGTGTTTCCTAGCATTGAACCCAGTGTAAGCCCTAAGTTTCGCAAGTTGGGGTATCGTTCTTCTGGCAGCAACTTGAAAACGCCCAATCCAGTTTCAGTTCTTCCTTGGTAAAAAGGATCTGATTGCAAATCACACAATTCAGTTGAAGGTCTGCTCTGCTTACATTCTCAATTGATATTATAAGGGGCAGAGTAAAAACTGAAATCTCTCTTTCGATTTTTTTAAAGTCGTGAAATCGATTTTCGAATTCTTCTGCAATAATTGTGTCAATGAATTTTATGTAAGGTAAATTTGAAACTTCCTCAAAATCCTTCATTTCTTCAAAATGCTCTTTACAACTTGGAAAAAATGAAAAATCATTTTTTTCTAATGAAAACTTGAAGAGCTTAATTTTATTCTTAAATCCATTTATGTGTCCAAATAAGTTGGCAATATTCTGCTGTTTTCCTAGTAGCTTCAAATTCAATTCGTTAAGGTGAGATATCAGGTCCGTTAAAAATGCAAGGTCTGCTAAAAAATGTGCATCTACCATTTGATTTTCCAGTTCCGTAGTGTTGGACTTGACTTCATCTTTAAGGAAAATATGAATCTCCTTGCGTAGAGCGAAGAATCGTTGTAAACAGTTTCCGGCGCTTAACCAACGAATATCGGTGTGAAGTAACAAGGCCCTATCTACTTCAGCTAAAAAAACACTTTCTGTGGGTCAAAGCACGATTGCCCCCTCTAATAATATTAGTTATTTTAACAACCACTTTCATGACATTCATTTGACGTAAGGATTTTCCACATAGGGCCTCTTGGTGAACAATACAGTGTATCACAGGACAGTTGATGTTGTTCTGTTTCAAGAGTCCTGCAAATCCAATTTCAGTTCCTATCATTGCTCTGGCTCCATCAGTGACAATACAGGAACATTTATCGAATCCCCCGTAGTCTGACACCACCTTATTTACAGCTTCCAAAATATCCGTACCCTTGGTTGTACCATGGAGAGGAATAAGATCAAGCATCTCCTCTGTTACACTGAAGTCGTTTTGAATAGTTCGGATAAAAATTACAAGCTGGCTAATGTCGGACAGATCTGTGCTTTCATTCGGGCATAGCGAAAAATATTTACATTTTTCAACCGTGTCATGCAGTTTTTTGGATACATATGGATTAATATGGTCCACCCGTCTTGTAATTGTTTGATGCGACACTACGACTGTTTCGAATTTTTCGGCAATTTTTGTTTCATTGAATTGTTTTGCCATTTTGATTGCACAATTTTTAAAAAGTACTCCATCATTAAAAGGTTTCTTCGCTTTGACAATTTCCAGCGCTACTTCGTAAGAAGCGGCAATACTTCACTTGTTATCAGTGTCAGATTTTTTACAAAATGTTATTTATTTTAGTTTTTTCTTATAATCCGTAATGATAGCCTTCCTTGACTCCCCTGTATACTGCTGAAACGTTTTCTCGCGTAACGTAGTGTAATGTCGTTTCATATTATATTCTTTGAGTACCAAGCAGTACTTGCATACGAACAATCCACTGATATTTATTATTGTTGTTTGTGATTAAATAGTCTGATTCCCAACGGTCATTATAAACTCGATGTTCGTTCGTTATTTTTCTTTTCTGTGAAGACATATTTCAGCGAGTATTTCACTTAAAAAGGCTTTAGAATTGGTCCGTAACGCAAACTAGAATAATTATTAACTAACTCTACCTGTCGCACTTGACTCGACCTTCTTATATACGTGTGCGTGGCTTCTCGAATATTCGAGGGTGATCGAGTAAGATCGGTCCGATTTCCAGTAAGTTCGCTGGACCTTCTATCCATCGCCAGTGGCGTCACATGTGGTTTTATTTGTATTTTATATTTTATCGTTAATGTATGAATTGTGCATATTTCGTATTTGAGGGTAATTTACACATTTAGAGGCCCGCGGGCCTCATGTTGGACAACCCTGCTTTAGAGCAATCGGTCTAAAACGCTATTAGTAGTAAAGCAGGGTTCCAGCAGAAGCCCTAGATTTTTGACATTGGCAGGTATTATACAAAAAAAAAACTGAATGTATTCTGCTTTGCTGTGTCTTTCGTTTTTATGTTTTTTAATAGTATTGTTAAGTATATATTTTATTAAGTTTTGTTCAATTGTTTTCTTCGTTTCGTCACCTTTCCTTCCAGTTTCGTTTCAATTTATTAATCTAGTGAATTCTGTTGTAAAACCGATTGTCTTTTGTTTTTTAATCTAATTCCTTCTCATTAAAAACATTATATTATTGAATTGCAATGTCATTTGTCGACTTATTCGAACTTCAGCGACAAACCGAACATATGACATAATGAAAATCGAATGATTAAAATGCAAGGGACTAGGCCATAAAAGATGCCGAAAAGATTATGACGGACACGTTACTTGTGGGATTAAACTTTACTTACAATGTAATTTAAGTTAAAATTAAAGGAAAACACTAGGAATTCTTAACAGGGAGATTTGAATTGTTTTCGCGTTGTAGTGATTTATTTATTGACCTGTCAAAGCAGGTTTCCAAAGCGGTAGCTGTTGTTATCCTTATTTTTTACAATTTATACATTTAGAGCCCCGCGGGCCTCATATTGAACAACCCTGCTTTAGAGCAATCGGTCGAAAACGCTATTAGTGGTAAAGCAGGGTTCCAGTAGAAGCCCTAGATTTTTGACATTGATGCGGGCCGCAAATAAGGTGACGGGCCGCGGGCCTCATATTGGACAGCCCTGCTCTAAATAACACTGTATGTTTTGTTTTTCGCGGCCTACTAGATTTTCTTATTCTTAATAAATTCAGTTTTACCCTGGTATGTAATCCAGTCAATTTTATAAAACGATCATCTCAAGCCAATTTTCTTCTCTTTCGACCTGTTAATTACTTTATTGTGTCAGGATTTACATTAATAATTGATAATTTGTTATAACTAAAATCTCGGGGATTTTTTGACACACAACTCTAAAACGCAAACTTCTCGACTGTCACCGCATACGTTTCAGGTCTACCAACTTAGTTTTTTTTTTGTTTTAATATTCGCGCTGCTAACAGACCTTTCTTGAACGTGTAATTTCATCGCGACTCAAACGTGTTTTAGAGTTGTTTAATGGAAATTAAGGTTTTTAGATTACTTTATCTGTAGAGCAATCATCTAACTTACCACTAGAACGTACAAGCGACGATAAATAAACTACATTTTCCTAACAATACATGTAAATTATTTAGGGAGATTTAATTTACTTTTTGATAGAGTATTGATGAAAAAAGGTGCCAAAACTTTGTTTTGCAAAAAAACCTATGTGATGCAATAATTTTTTGCGGAGTGTATATAAAATACATGCATTTTACGATGTAAGGATTTTTTGCGTTAGTTAAGTTAAAATCACAAAAACCGAGTCCATTAGTACTAAAAGGAATGATTTTACACATATACTTCTTATCTATATGTACTGGTGAAAGAATTTGTTATCAATAAATAAATCGACGAACGAGATAAAGAATGCATACAAACAGCTTCAAATATACATTTAATGCATACGTAGAAAATTGATATAAGATATTTAACAAGTACAAGTAAAATAAGACAAAAAATAAATTATGCTTTCCACTTATTGCAACGCTAATAAAAAAAATTAAAATAAGTATTTAATGTTTTTGAAATTTGAAGGCCCTTTGTTCAAGAGGCCCGAGGTAAACTTGCCTCTTCTGCCTTCACCGCACGAAAATTGATTTAATTTAGTTAATTGCCCACATATTAATAATTGGAGTTTATATAACTCGTTTTTGTTTAATATAACAGGCATATAAAATATGCGATTAATTTTCAAGGAAATTGCTTTCCATGATTTTCTGTCATACAGGAGAAGTAATGAAAGAAATTGGACATTCTTGTTTGAAAGTATGTATTTAAACTAAACAAAATACAAAACAAAATGTAAACTCGACAAAAATTAATACAAACGTTAATTTACATTTACACGATTTATTATAAAGATATGAAAATGTAGAGACACAGTGACAATAAACGAGACAATTTTGAGAAGTGCTCCAACGACCCAAGAAGCCTACAGTGAAGTTTAATTATAAGCAGGACTTGGAAAATATTTTGCAATGTTTATAATGAAAATAGAAGCAGAGAATTATAACATGAAATGTATCTTGAGGTACTAGCACTAAGTACATAAAAAGGGATTCATAAGAAAAATTAAGAGGGAGCTGAGATGACTATGCTGAAAAATATTTAAGAAAGATGCCTTTAAGAAAATTAAACTAATAATTAGCAAGAGTGAACCAAGTTGCATACTTACATAGTAAATTGTCAAATACACTGAACTTGATAGAAAAAAGACTGAATAGAAAATTAATAAATATGATGATTGATGAACATCTGGGAGGGAAAACCATATTATAAATAAACTTGAGGTAGAAGAAATACTTGCACTTGTAGAGAAACATTCTAACTGGCGATAGATAAAAAATTTGGCAAAAGTTTGTACCATACTACACTCTAAAATTTTCGTATACAGATCTACATGATAATATTAACCGAATAACAAAACTACTTTTTCTTTGGAATTAACCAGTTATCCAAAGTGTTGATGCGTCTACAACAATAGGATCAAGAATAATACATTGAAGTAACCCACACGTTCGTGTCTTACTTAACTGTCATTCGTTGCATACACTTGGGCTCATTGCAAGCAGCATTGTTGACATACTTTTTATCCACCATGTAGTGTTTTATTTCAAGGGGTTTGGCAGGTGTTCCTAGATAAGCTTTGCAAATTGTTTGCACAGCAGCTGTAGATTTGACAGCTTTGTAATTCAACCAATTCTACGATTAACAACACATTAAAATCATC
Organism: Serrognathus titanus; assembly: GCA_039766575.1. NCBI lineage: Eukaryota > Metazoa > Arthropoda > Insecta > Coleoptera > Lucanidae > Serrognathus > Serrognathus titanus. The sequence goes on from CM077912.1 coordinate 9,223,893, forward strand.
AGTCTACATTGTATATATTTGTAACCGATTGCAACTTACGTCAATATCTTGTTGATTATTTAAAATAAGTGGCATTCGATTATGAAGCCACTTAAGTGAGCTGTGTGCTTCTGTAGTGAATATGGTGCAAGCATATTTTCCTATCTAAAATTTAAAAATTAGAATTAGATGTGCACAGTAGTACTTTGATGATTCAATTACGGAATCAATATCTTCGATTGTGAATAGGCCTGCCAGTTTCATCAGGTACTTTCGTTTTGTAGTGCCTTCTTCAGTGGTTTCTGATTCCTAGGTAAGTAAAACTATAAACTTGTGTTTTATACCACATTGCAGAGTGTTAAGGAATTTACAAATTTATAAAAGATATGAAGGTGAAGATGTGAAGATAAAAATTATGTTCTTAATTTTTTTTTTCAGTATTAATTACTTATCTGTTTGAAATAGCTTCCTTAAGACATTTTATTCATGTTAAAATAAACAAACTAAATACATTACATTGTTTCTGTTTAGAAAATGTTGCAATTAATGTCAGAATTTCACTGTAAATTTGAAATAGACTTGTATAATCAATAATGTACTTACATATGGATTTTGGTAAACGAAATGCGGCTGTTTATCCTCAACGGATCTTACAATTTGCCATTCATAAAACCCTTCAGCTAGAACTACGCATCTATTTCCGGAAAGTAAAGGAGGTTTATAAATTTGTGATTTCATTAAATTTTCTATGCGGGAGTTGTAAGCATACCTAACTTGAACGTCATTTGGAGTAAACGAAAACTGCTACAATATAAAGTTAAAAATTAGTCTCACATATTTTATTACTGGTATCATACTTACATCTGGTGATATAAATCCCCATTTCATAGGACAAATTAAATGCTCTGATGAACACTCGGATTCGATTTGGGGGAAATGAGATTTGTGAAGTAGCACTGGTACGGGTGTCGAAGGTGGGCCATTGTAAAATGGTTTGTAAGTATACCCCGTACCATCTACCCAATCGGGCTCCACGCTTTCTCCATTCTTATCAACGTAAGTGCTAGCTTCCTGTATATCATCAGAGCAGAGAGAGCTTAAAAAATTAATTTGAAATAATCCATTTTAGAAGGGGAAAAAGAAAACAAAACGATATAATACAATTAGTGGATATTTTGTTAAACTTACCAGGCTAATCGACCACACATTATTAATACAATAAGAAATTGAATACCTCGCAATTAACCTTAAAAAGTTTACAATATATATATATTATTTAATTATTATTGATATTGACGCGTTGTAATGCGCGCGCAGCGTTGCCAACCGGTTGGAAACAGAACTCGCTGATTTCGCTACCAACTTAAAAAGTCACTAAATTGTCGCTATTTAAGTAATAAAAATTCACAAATAACGACGTTTAATAGTTTATGGAAAAATATTTAACTGTATTTAATATTAAATAAAATTCAGTTATAAATTACATTCATTGAAATAGAAAATAGGCAACCCATTCTACTTTCGTGATCTTAGTATTTTACATTAAGGAAACATGAAGTTATTTTTGCTTTGATTGAAGGATTACCATTTCTAAAACCTAAGCGTCTATTAAAACGATGCTTGCGTTTGTTTTTCAAACAATTTATTGATTATTGTAAGCCCTTCACCAGCGTCATCTGTTGAAACTTGCTCACATTCTTCTTTTTATTTATTTCTATGAGGGTGATTCACTGGTTATTGACGGATTATGTTGAGAAACCGCCATTATTGAGTTTCAATTGGGTCATTTCGGGACAGTCAAAAATAACTTATTGCATTGTTTTCAGATATTCAACAGCGTTTTCTGTTGAAACATGTCAAAAGTTTCTTTTCGTTTGTTTTAATTTGTAAATCTACTGCATGCTCCGTTTTTTTTTAAATACCTGTCAAATGTTTCTGGGGTTGGTACTTCTACTTTTACACTTATTGCGTTTTCGACTGACGCACAGTGGGGCCAAGCACACTAATTTTTGGCAAAAAAGATTTTATTAATTTTTATAGTAAAAAAATATGAAATTAATGTAATTTTGACAATAATTAAAGTTGATTAGTTGTCGAAATATGGCGTTTAAGATTTATTTTAAGAATTATCTGATTCAATGCCGCTATTTGATGTTGAACTATCATATTCCAAAGGAAGTCTGATATCTGGCGACTTTAACAAATTTAAAATATCTTTGTCAAAGGGTATAGCTTTTTTCTTAGGTAATTTATGCAAACTACTGATAAGAGGGTCTGATTATCAGCAATCATTATACTCTCATTTGCTTTGGTTCTAGATATATTTCGAGAAAAATAAATTTTCTATATTTTTTAAATTCCTTGTGTCTTGCTTCTTGAGCTTCTTCACTTAACTGGTCTATTGGAACCAAAACATGTGCTACTACGTCAGGACCATGAAAGAATACTTTGTGCACAGTTGGTGGCATAGGATACCAAGAGTATTTTTGTATAAAAAGTTTTGCGGCATCTAAAGCGTAAATACGGTATTTTTCGACGTCAATTTCATGAGCACTGGATAGTGCTTGCAATATAATTTTGAATTTCCTTATAATATTTACATCAATCTTTATAAAATCTGCAGATAATTCTGGGTTATTAAAGAAACGTCTAGCCGTCATTGGTACTTGGAATCCTGGCTTGGGCTTGTCAATTAATAAACCCATTTCATTTTTAAATCTCTTTTGAATGTGTTCTTTTATTTGATACAATTAATTTATTTTCATATCCACGAATTTGCCACGTTTTTAGAGGAAGTTTATATGCAAGATGTAAAACACATTCAAAAAACCTTATCCAGGCATGAAGTACCGATAAACCAAATTTTGAAACATCAGTTATGTTCTGTACTACTTTTTCAAAAGAATAGGTAAACTTTTAATTTTAATTCTGCATAATTTTTATCTTAATTATTTTGCTGTAAAATTGTTAGGAGAGAAAATAATTAAGATTCTTTATCTTGATTAGGGCTTCCGCGGCCGTTGTCCATCACAATATTGGTTTTCGTGTTGGGAACCGCGTCAATTCTTCGTCTTGCCGACGTTTCGGTTGCAGCGACTACATCAGCAGCAACAGCCTTCAACGAAGCCCTGAAGAAGTCCACGGCGAGATGGACGAAACGTCGGCAAGACGAAGAATTGACGCGGTTCCCAACCCGGAAACCAAGATTCCTTATTTTTACCTGTAAAATCCTATGTCTGGGAAAACAATTCTACACCCGGTATATGTATTTTCTCATAATTATTTGTTTTAACAAAAATTTTGTCAACGTTTCGCTGTACTCTAGACATGAGAAAGCATTCGAAGACAGAAATAAAATAAAATGAAATTTCTTCGGTATACTGACTCATTTTCAATTTTTTTTTGTCAAAAGGGGCAAACTCGGGCAGTTTTTCTTTTATGCTTCTGCAAGGTCAATTCATTGATGACAGTATACATTAGAATTACGTCCATGATATGCCCTGATATAAAGTAAATTCTATCAAACTAATTCGGTAAAATTGTAATTAAGATTTTTTACGCGTCTTTATTAAATTGAATTATATAATTTAGACTAAACTTAACAAAATAAATATAATAGAAAATTGATCTACTAGCCTGTCAGTAAATGCTCCGTACTCAAGCTGGTTTGATCAGCAACCAGTACCATACATTTAAAACTTGATATTTTTGAAGTCTTAGTGGTTACTTATACGCACTCAAAAATGGAGAAGTTTGACTAAAGTTTTTAAAATGTATTACTAAATCCTAATTCTGTGTACTTTCCTGTACTAACAATCTCTAGCAATAAATTACAAATAGTAATTGACATCTCGCGTCAATTTCTGTTTTCGAATTATGGCCAACAATTTATATCATAGACCTCACTGTGTGACTGCTCCTGAACACTCTGAGAGTTATCTCTATCCTACGTTATTACATGAGGTCAAAAGAAGATGGAAATAATTTCAGATTGCTTTAAAGCAGGGCTGTCCAATTTCAAGTGCCCCAAGGACCGTTTTAAAAAAAATACGATTTGGCCGCATTATAAAATACTTCGTATGCAACTTTATCAGTGAGTTTTAATAGGTATGGTATACAAAGAAAAAACGCGTTTATATTATTATTTTAATTTATTCAAAAAATATCAAATTACAAAAACATTAGTGGGAAATTAGAGGATGTTGGTTTTCACTAAGTAATGCATCAATATTAACTTTAATATTTGTTGTTGATAAACGAAGCAACTGAGTAAGTGACTTATCAGAGAGGGAACATCTATATTTTGACTTTATAAATTTCATGTTGGAAAAGCTGCTTTCGCAAAGATACATGCTTCCCAGCATCGAGCCCAGTGTAAGCCCTAAATTCCGCAAGTTGGGGTATCGTTCTTCTGGCAGCAATTTGAAAACGCCCAATCCAGTTTCAGTTCTTCCTTGGTAAAAAGGATCTGATTGCAAATCACACAATTCCAGTTGAATGTCTGCTCTGCTTACATTCTCAACTGAAATTGTAAGGGACTGAGTAAAAACTTAAATCTCCCTTTCGATTTTTTAAAGTCGCTAAATCGATTTTCGAATTCTTCTGCAATTGTGTCAATGTATTTTATGTGAGGTAAATTTGAAACTTCTTCAAAATCCTTCATTTCTTTAAAATGCTTTTACAACTTGGAAAAAACGAAAAATCAATGTTTTGTAATGAAGACTTGAAGAGCTTAATTTTATTCTTAAATCCATTTACGTGTCCGAATAAGTTATCAATATTCTGCTGTTTTCCTTGTAGCTTCAAATTCAATTCGTTAAGGTGAGATGTCAGGTCTATTAAAAATACAAGGTCTGCTAAAAATTGTGCATCTACCATTTGATTTTCCAGTTCCGTAGTGTTGGACTTTAAGGAAAATAGGAATCTCCTTGCGTAGAGCGAAGAATCGTTGCAAATAGTTTCCGGCGCTTAATCAACGAATATCGGGTGAAGTAACAAGTCCCCATATGTAGCATCTACTTCAGCTAAAAAATCACGAAACTTTCTGTGAGTCAAAGCATGATTGCCCCCTCTAATAATATTAGTTACTTTAACAACCACTTTCATGTCATTCATTTGACGTAAGGATTTTCCACATAGGGCCTCTTGGTGAACAATACAGTGTATCACAGGACAGTTGATGTTGTTTTGTTTCAAGAGTCCTGCAAATCCAATTTCAGTTCCTATCATAGCTCTGGCTCCATCAGTGACAATATAGGAACATTTATCGAATCCCCCGTAATCTGACACCACCTTATTTACAGCTTCAAAAATATCCGTACCGTTGGCTGTAGCATGGAGAGGAATAAGATCAAGCATCTCCTCTGCTACACTGAAGTCGTTTTGAATAGTTCGGATAAAAATTACAAGCTGGCTAATGTCGGACAGATCAGTGCTTTCATCCAGGCATAGCGAAAAATATTTACATGTTTCAACCGTGTCATGCAGTTTTTTGGATACATATTGATTAATATGGTCCACCAGTCTTGCAATTGTTTGATGCGACACTGAGACTGTTTCGAATTTTTCGGCAATTTTTGTTTCATTGAATTGTTTTGCCATTTTGATTGCACAATTTTTAGTATGTATTCCATCATTAAAAGGTTTCTTGGCTTTGACAATTTCCAGCGCTACTTCGTAAGAAGCGGCAATACTGCACTTGTTATCAGTGTCAGATTTTCAGAAAAATGTTGTTTGTTGTTTTAGTTTTTTCTTATAATCCGTAATGATAGCCTTTCTTAACTCCCCCGTATATTGCTGAAACGTTTTTTCGTGTAACGTAGTGTAATGTCGTTTCATATTATATTCTTTGGTAACCGAATAGTACTTGCATACAAACAATGCACTGATGTTTATTATTGTTGTTTGTGATTAAATAGTCTGATTCCCAACGGTCATTATAAACTCGATGTTCTTTCGTTATTTTTCTTTTCTGCGAAGACATATTTCACCGAGTATTTCACTCAAAAAGGTTTTAGAATTGGTGCGTAACGCACACTAGAACATTTATTAACTAACTCTGCCCGTCCTGCTTGACTCAACCTTCTTATATACGTGCGCGTGGCTTCTCGAATATTCGAGGGTGATCGAGCAAGATCGGTCCGATTTCCAGTAACTTCACTTCTATCTGTCGCCAGTGGCATCACATGTGTTTTTATTTGTATTTTATATTTTATCGTTAATGTAAGAATTGTGCATATTTCGTATTTGAGGGTAATTTACACATTTAGAGGCCCGCGGGTCTCATGTTGGGCAACCCTGCTTTAGAGCAATCGGTCGAAAACGCTATTAGTGGTAAAGCAGGGTTCCAGTAGAAGCCCTAGATTTTTGACATTGGCAGGTATTATAGAAAAAAAAAACTGAATGTATTCTGCTTTGCTGTGTCTTTCGTTTTTATATTTTTTAATAGTATTGTTAAGTATGTATTTTATTAAGTTTTGTTCAATTGTTTCCTTCGTTTCGTCACCTTTCCTTCCAGTTTCGTTTACATTTATTAATCTAGTGAATTATGTTGTAAAACCGATTGTCTTTTGTTTTTCAATCTAATTACTTCTCATTAAAAACATTCTATTATTGACTTGCAATGTCATTTGTCGACTTATTCAAACTTCAGCGACAAACCGAATATATGACATAATGAAAATCGAATGATTAAAATGCAAGGGACTAGGCCATAAAAGATGCCGAAATTATTATGACGGACACGTTACTTGTGGGATTAAAATTTACTTACAATACAATTTAAATTAAAATTAAAGATTTGAATTGTTTTCGTGTTGTAGTGATTTATTTATTGACCTGTCAAAGCAGGTTTTCAAAGCAGTGGTTGTTGTTACCCTTACTTTTTACAATTTGTATGGAATCATTTACTTCAGGTGATTTGCATTCATTTGTCGAGTAAATATTTCGGAATTTGTATTTCAGTTGATCATGTCAATTCTGTTTAAAAGTCAAGTTCACGCCCAACACCACACCGTAGCAATTATAGAATTATAAAACACTTTTATAAGTGCATTTATTTTGTTCATCTTCTGCTTTTTCTCAACTAGCAACGTATCGTTGTTCTTTCGTCGGTATTCTTTTTTGAATCACTCTAAGTGCAAGAGTTTTAGAGACCTAATTGAGAAGAGAACAAAAACAAACTTGCTCTGTATAAAGTTAAAATCTAGTGATAGGAAAAATTGTTTGGGAAGAAAATATGTTACATTAAGAAATAGTTTAGGAATAGGATTAAATGTAAATATTCGTGTGAATTCTGGACGGCAAATGAAAGACGAAACAATAAACTCAAGAAGAGAGTTTAAGTAGGAATAAAGAAATAAAACGAAGCACTTAAAGAAAAACTGAAAAGCAACATGACAAAGACACTAGACGAGGAGTTCACAAGAAAGTAATAGAGACAGTGAAAAGTAAATGAGAAAGACTGTTGAACGGAACGGCTTTTGAACGGATTCGAGTGACTAGATGAAAACAGAAAGAAAAAATGAGAAATAACACAAAAGCTCTAATTCAAATTCATTAAAAAAAAAAAGAGAAAAAAGGCACGTTTGATCCTTGGGGTTTGACCCTTGGGGTTTTAAATGTGGATCATTTCGTTTGCTGTTAATTTATAATAGGAAAAAGTATTTAGACAAAATCTGGAAAAAGAAAGAAAAAACATGAAAATACAGTATGCTCGTTTATAACCAGACTTAGGACATTCTGAGTTGATTGCGCAACACTAGGACCAATGAATGAATAGGGTGTATTCATCGATCCTCGATGCATAACCAAGGTAACGCCCGAAAAGTCCTAAGTTTGGTTATAACAAATTCCAAACCATCAACACAATAACGCAAATAATAAAGAAGTAAGTAAAAAAGAAATATGGAAGTACACTATGCTCGGTTACAACCAGACTTAGGATATTCTGAGCGTTGCTATGCTTACGTAAAGCCCAGCATAATGAATGAATAGTGTGCATTCATCGGCCCTCGCATGCGTAACTACGGCAACGCCCGGAAAGTCCTAAGTCTGGTTATAACGAACTCCAAACATCGGCAAAATAAAACAAATAATAAAGACGCAAGTAAAAAAATATACGTTTTACAAAATCTTAATTAAAATTCATTTATCTTAATTCGTTTTCTTTGGGTAAAATTAATTTCATTAATATGCAATTCCGGGCTGCTGATTTATTAAAAATAATCTGTAGAGTATTTCTTGAGCGAAGAATCTAACGAACGGCCTCAGTATTACTAACAATAAGTATTATCTCGTTCTTTCGTGTTCCTCTTCTTCTTCCTTAACGTCATCGTTGATAATTTGGTTTCCTATTCAAGCAATAAGTAGCAACATCACACAAAAATTCTACATTTACGAAGTTGTTATCAACATGGACGTATCAACTTAAACAAATTAGCAAACAAAATATGAAATTTTTGTTTGATATTACAATGTTAGGTCCAAGTCGCCATTGATTCAATTTGAGCCTGGCCATGCCATCTACTTCCTCGATTATTTCAGTGAGTTTCGAGTCGAACGCCAGAGGGTTCCGGACGCTTGCTAGAAAAATCGGGAAGAAAAGGATCTCTTCTATATAAGGGGGTATCAACACGCTATTTGAATCAGTTATTATTCCGGCGAGTAAAGCGATTAGCTGAACGTTTAAGTTATAGAAGTGTCAAGTGTTTCAGCTCGTTATTCTTGTGTCACCTGGAAGTTTTCTTAACAGTGTAAGTGAAAATGCGTTTCAAGATGCAATTTTGCAAAAAAAATAACTACAAGTCTCTAACGCTATTTGTTTTGAAGATGTTTGCTTTTGTTCAAAGTTTGAAGTACTGCAAAATCCAATCTAAAAAAACACAAGCAAAATGATTTATTGGCCAAATATAATTTTGCTTAATTTACAAATTTACAGCAATTTTAATTGCCTTCTCAGTATTTTTCCTGACGCCGTTTTGGGAATGGAATCCAATATAACCACCCCACCAATCAGTTGTTTGTATTTGGCAACTTTATTCGCAACGTACTCTTTTATGTGATCTGACGTTACTTTGCATCCGAATTTCGGCACAACGAATGCTTTCGGGACTTCCCCGAATTCGGAGTGGGCGACGCCGATGATGGCAGCATCTACCACCAAGGGATGATCTCGCAAGATTTCTTCCAGTTCAGCTGGCGCTACTTGAAACCCTTTTACCTGAAACAGGGTAAACTTGTTTACTCAAAATTTAAATTACTACACTATACTTTGATTAATTCTTTAAGACGATCGGTTATGTAAAATTGGCCGTCTTCGTCGTAGTGGGCAATATCTCCAGTTCTCAACCATCCATCTTTAACAAATGAATTCGAAGTAGCTTGTTCTTGATTGTGATATCCTTTCATTATCTGTAAATTATGGTTTAGTCGGCGTAGTTTTCAAAGTGTGAGTGCCAAAATACCTGAGGGCCTTTCACTAAGAGTTCTCCGGATTTGAGTGCTTCCAACGGTTTATTTTCTGGATCACCAACATCAACCACCTTACACTTTGTGTTTGGTACAAGTAAGCCACTTGCTCCGACTTTTACACCTTGCGCTAAGATCTTCGATTGGTGCAAAATTATTGGAGATGCTTCGGTCATTCCATATACTTGCATGAAATTAACTCTGCCTCTAGTTTTGTCGTAAAATCTATCAATATCTGCTACTCCTAAAGGCGCAGCAGAAGACACCAACTGGCGAAGAGATTCCAAATGTTTCAATTTAATACCATCGTTGTTTAACAACATTAACACTAAAAGTAGTACGAAAAGGGTAAGGCGAACTTGTGGAAGAGGAACTTACTAATTGGTGGTACGGCGTAAAATACTGTTGGTCTATGCTCTTCCAGTATTTTGATGAAAATTCGAGAGCCAAATTTCGAAGCCGTTACTAATTTGCAGCCTTGGGAAAACATGTTCAGCATGACGACCACTAATCCGTAAATATGGTACATGGGTAAAATCAGCGGAACTACATCCTGGTGCTCTCCTAGGAAAATTTTGACTTAAGAAAGTTTTGATAAAACGACCTCGGTTAAATAAACCTTCCGTATCTAAATTTAACCTGAATTCAGGCGCGGCCATTTGCTGTAAGTTCGAGACGATGTTCCTGTGACTTAATTTAACACCTTTTGGTAAACCGGTGGTTCCACTGGAATAAGGTAAGCAGGCAATTTCGTTGTTATCAATAGATTCAAAACGTCTGCTATCATCGTTCTTATTTGTTATCTCGTCGAATTTGATAGTTCCTTGTGGTACGGATTCGATTTGCTACAATGCGTAATCAAAGTAACGCAATTAATTTTTTCGTTTGATCTTACCAATTGACTTATGATAATAACGGGTATATTCGAGTGGGCTAAATGCAAAGCTTGCTTCACGTTATTGTAGAGATCTGGTAGCGTGAAGATTATTTTGGAATTTGAGTCCAAAATTTGTCTTTTGATTTCATCTGGAAATATTTTTCAATTACAAATTTGGTACAAGCAATTCGTCAGTAAAATATAAATTAAAAAAAACCAAACGATAATAAAATTTAAAACTAAAAGCAAATACAGTGTTTTATATACTATTTATTTAATGGAGTATTGTGCAAATAAAAGAGCCTATAAAATTACTTTGAACTTCTTATCACCAGACGTCGTCTGTGAATGTGATTGCGGATTATGCAAATTACATTTTTCTTTGTTTGGTTAAATCGCTTTACTCGGATCACTGAAATGAACGTCTGATTTAGAAAGAATAAAAATTTTAATGACCAATTCGTTTCAGCAAAGATCACTACTGTTATCAACAGTGAATATTTATTCTAACAGTGAAAAAAAGGACCGAGGACCGATTATCTGAGCATTAGCTTATCGGTGTTATTATTACCGGCTTTTACCTGCTGTATAAATTGGATTAATTGTAGTTATCTTCAGGCCTGCTTGTATTGCACCTAAAACCACAATTGGATACTCTGGTACATTGGGAAGTAAAATGGCTACAGTATCCCCCACGTTTAGAGTTAGAGAATTTCGAAAAAATGTAGCCAGAGCATTACTTCTTCTATACACTTCGTAGAACGTGTAATGTCGTCCAGTTTCCGCCGAAACCTGCGCAAAAAGAATTAATTAAGTTATTTTTTTTTATGTTCACTCCACCAAGGGTGATTGTGACTTTGTTTCGATGATACTCTCTATACGTGCCATGGAAATGATATTAAGGAAATTATGAGCAAATACTTTTGTCTATATGTCTAAGTAGCAGGTGTTATTGTATGACGCAAGTCTACAGACATTATCTATAAAAATATATTCAAATATAATAGCATGTATTGATATAATCATTTACTCCATAATTACTTGTGTATTCGAGTACAGAAGCGAATAATGTAACAAATATACATAGATTTTTAAATATTTTTATTACATTATTTTATTAATTACTAAATACTTACCAAGGCAATTTTATCATGCCATCTATCCAAACCTTTCCACACGTACTCATGCAATAACAAATTAGAAATTTCAATGTCGGGCACCCTTGAAGAAACCACATTATGTTCAGATCGTTGCTCTTCAGCGGCAAGGTTCAAGGTCCTTCGAAAAAACCGCCAGGATAATAAGCGCCGCGATAACATCCCGGGTGTAAATGTAACAAAGACTGTAATTTTTCTGGGAAAATCTGAGAACACGCGCGCGTTAGTTTAAAAATACTTTTGCTTGAGGAGGCAGCGACTGTCGAAATTTAAATGCCGTTCGTAATTGTGAGGCTCTGATATAGTTTGCTTGGCCTGTTGTGTGCACGAGTTATCTCAACAAGAATATAATATACTTTATAATTCAAGTGTGGTTTATTATTCGGCAAGGTCAGACTTTAATAAACCATCAATTTTGTTGGGGTCTGAACGTGAATGTTGTTTTTTTTTTGTCGTAGGTGAAGTAGTTTTATCAGTTGACCCAAAGGGTTTATAAATATTAACTCTCTTGTAATCTAGATAAAATCTAATTAAACATGTGTAATCTGACTTAAATCAGAGATTTTATTTTAACATTTTTTTTTGGTCAATTTAATTGGAGTACATGCTTTGCGAATGGCGGAAGACGATGGTAATCTTCGATGTACGGAGGTTAAACATTAGTTTCATTAAAAAAAGAAACATAAAGTATGTTTATTTTAGTTTGGAAACGTTGACATACATTTTATGCGCACTTAAATTACTTGACGTTTGACTGTCAATCTTATTGATTTCACTCCGATTTCTTTGTCTGTTGTAACTTAGGTTGGCATTGTAGATTTGCTTATGGTTTCATTTGCCAATTTATGAGTAGGTAGTTAATCAAATGTAGTAAAAATGTTTGCCAGTTACTTTCGCTCGTTATTTGTGTCCGCTTTGACCATTTTATGTATGAGAATAGCTAAGTAACAATAGCGTTAAATATGCAATCAATTTCTTTATGAAGTATCTCCATCAAGTGATAATAGAAATTTTAATTACTATTTTTTATAATCTAATTAAAGTACATTTTTATTATAAACAATGTCAAATAAAATTATTTAAGTATGATTTCATTTCCGGAGGAACTCAAAAGCTAAAGAGAGTGAATTAAAAATGCAGGCATATACCCAAAATAAAAGAATAATAGCGTAAGGACCCCGAAATGCTCTAAAGAAAATTCATTTATTTTTATTTTTTTTTAAGTAATAAAAAATTAAGTTCCCACGAAAGGAATTCAAATGCAATTCAAACGAAAGAAACAGTATCTTAATAACTTGCTTATATTTAAAACGAAAAGGAAACCTTACGTTGCAGGGAAAAGTTCAGAGCGTGATTAAGGACTACGATAAGCGTAGGATAGTTCATATCACATCGGCACCTAGAGAAAACTGTGAAATTGACAATCTACTGAAACTTAGTTGAGTCAGCAGATGGAAGTAAAATCTCAGTACTCTGCCAGTGCAGCACTCTGTACTGACACTTAGTTGAGTCAGCAGAAGGAAGTAAAATCTCAGTGACATGAAAAATTGGTAAAAACGTAACTCGATCGCCCTCACGTGGCAAGCTACTTTTCGCATAGAAGCTTACGGTGGCGTCGTCCCCTCTTAAAAGTTCTTTGTTAAGGAAATTTTGAAAAGCTGTCACGGATAGGAAAACGGTAGTTCCCCTGTGTTTTCATTTTCGATAAAATTTTCCATTCCTTAATACGCGTTGTTTTCGTTGCTGATTTTTTCTAAGTGCCGTTCGTTTTTCGTGAAATAATAAATTAATTCATCCCCTAAACGTTTGGTATCGGTTTTCGATAAAGAAAGGATACAACTCATTTCCGGAAGTTCGTTTTCAGGTTTTTTTAATAAAATTTATAAGTCGATCGCAAACGAAGTCGTTTTCGTAATTTTAAAGTCCAGTGTCCCTTAATGTTTGGATAACGGGAAGAATATTTAGACTCAACTTTGATAAGCCTAAAAATCACTTGTTGATTTCAGTCCTTTAATTAACCAGCATTTCCAGTTGTGGTAATTCCGTCCTTCACACTCTCATCCAAATATTATTTGTTTTTCATAATACACTGCGTTTCAAAAAAATGAACTATCCTGAAAGCGTAGATGCAGAACTTTGAAATTGCGTGTAAATAATAAGCGCATGCACAATTGATTAAATTGTCAATTAAGTCTAACACAATTTATTCAAATAAAAATTAATAATGTGTTGCATCTCCTCGTAATCTTATATAATCAGCAACCCTTCTGGACATGCTGGAAATCTGGATTGTCTCTTGAGGAAACTCATTCCAGACTACCTGCAGATGTTGACGTAATTCGTCTAGCATGTTGGGAGGATAAGGTAACTGACGCAGTCTTCTGTCCATCATGTCCCAGACATGTTCGATGGGATTTAAGTTCGGTGATCTTGGCGGCCAAGGGAAAATGTTTACATTGTTTTCTGCTAGGAAGTCTAAAGTTACGTGGGCAATATGAAAGCGCGCGTTATCATGCTGGAAGGTTTTGAAGAATTGGAAGAACAATAGGCTCCAGAACTGTATCAATGTAACGCCTCGTGTTTAGTGTGTCCGGAATGAATACTAAGAGAGACTTGCCTCCGTAGCATTTTGCCCCCCACATCATTACTCCAGGAGTTAAATCTGTATGGCGACGCTGAGCATACTGTAAATTTTGCCTCTGGCCTCTGGGTCGTCTAATCCGCACGGGCCCATCAGAATGGCACAAGCAAAATCTGGATTCATCACTAAAGATGATTTCTTCCCATTCATGGTTCCATTGCTGTCTGTCTTGACTCCACTGCAGTCTGCTAGCTTTGTGTTGTATTGTCATAGGTAGACGAAAATAAGGACGATATGAGTGCAGTCGCCATGAACGTATTCGGGGATAAATCGTACTCATAGAGACTCTTCGACCAATTGCTTTTACCTAATTTATTCCAACAGCTCGTGATGGTTCTGAAGGGTCCTGAATTGCATTTCGTCTTAAGAGGCGACTTTCCCGTTCTTGTGTTGCTCTGGGACGTCCACTACCTTCACGACGAGCTTCTAGGTGTTCTTCCTACCAATCTCTCCAAGTTCGTCTCACAGTAGTGTGCGGTCGAATTACACGTCCACCAATTTCCCGAAAGTTTAAGCCAGCTTCGTGCATCCCGATAATTCGCCCTCTTTCAAAGGGTGTAAGTTGGTGAAAATTTGCACGTCTTCGTACTCGTGGCATTGTTAGAGGTACCAACAAGTACAACAGTAAAAAGGCAAACTAATACGACGATAAAGAAAGTAACTGAAACAAAGAAAGAAAAGAAAAAATTCAACAATTCCAAAATTTTAACTAAGAGTGTGCTAAGAAAAAGGGCCGAAATTCATACCATCTAGGAAGGGCGCTATCCACAGTCACGCTCAAATAAGGAAATTGTAACTTGTAATTGTCTCTATTGGTTTGTCAAAATTTGAAGTGGGTAATTCAGAACAAGTTTTTGTCATAAGTGTTTTGCCCGAGATTAGAGATTTACTCGTACAATTTTTATCTCTTGAACTTCCCTTTTTGATCACTTTCTTTTTACGACCCCTCTTGTAAACGACCCACCTCTTACAATAGTAAGGACAATAATCGAGTAAACTCCATACAAAGAGGGTCGTGGGGGATACCAATTGTTTCTACCTTACGGAGAGCGAAATGCAATAGCACCAAACCTCTTGGCTGTAGTTGTTCCGGCGTATTTCAACCCCCTTTCGGGTTCTAGTTAAGCATGTAAGTTGTTTATTGGAATGTAAGCAGCAGTTATAGGAAGGATCCACCCCAGAAAACAAAAGCGCTAAGAAAAACTAAACTGTTCGCGGTAAGATCGCTGTGAAATTTTGGAACCAAGTAAAACACACCCGCTTTTAGAAAGGGTTCGGTGAATATTCACCAAACGAACAACTTCTTGTGGAGAGGATCTGGTCAACATTTCAACAGAATTTGAAAAGGAAGAGGGGAAACGCAACTGTTCGCGAAAATGGTTCGGAGATACCAATTGTTTTTACCTTTATGGAGGACGAAATGCAATAGCAGCGAATCTCTTGGCTGTAGTTGTTTCGGTGTATTTCCACCCCCTTTCGGGTTCTAGTTGAGCCTCTAAGTTGTTTATTGGGATGTAAACAGTATTTATAGGAAGGATTCACCCCAGGAAGCAAAAACACTAAGATAAACCAAACTGTTCGCGGATAATATTTTGGAACCAAGTAAAACAGCCGCTTTTAGAAAGGGTTCGATGAATATTCCCCAGACGAACAACTTCTCGCTGAGAGGGTTTGGTGAACATTTCAGCAGAATTTAAAAATGAAGAGGGAAAACGCAACCGTTCGCGAAAATGGTTCGGGGATACCAATTGTTTCTACCTTTACGGAGGACGAAATGGAATAGCACCGAACCTCTTGGCTGTAGTTGTTCCACCCCCTTTCAGATTCTAGTTGTGCCTCTAAGTTGAGCAGTAAGCAGCATTTATTCGAAGGATCCACCCCAGGAGACAAAAACACTAAGATAAACCAAACTGTTCGCGGTGAACATTTTGGAATCAAGTTAAACACACCCGCTTTTAGAAAGGGTTCGGTGAACATTCCCCAGACGAACAACTTCTTGCTGAGAGGGTCTGGTAAACATTTCAGCAGAATTTAAAAATGAAGAGGGGAAACGCAACCCTTCGCGAAAGTGGAACATTAATTAATTTTGAATTAAACTTAAACATTTTTTTCCGAGAGGTGCTGTCTTCTAGTCAGTTCCCTTTTCGATTAGGTCAGTGGAAAGACCTACTCTATAGGATAGTAATCAGGTATTTTGTTTATTATCCTAAAACGTTTGTGCATTTCTCTCGCTTTATCGTGATTTAATTACTTTAACATATCTGAAGGAGAATCAGTGTTTTGACTAGAGGCTTTCCACTCGAGCCTGTTATCACATGGGAATGTTTACGTTAAAAAAGTTTGAATATCTTTGGTGGATACGTCTAAGAAGATTTTCGTTTTAATTTAACAATAATTTAGAGTTTAAACTTTCTTCTGTTTACAGCTTTGTTTCAGAATTTGTGTCAGAATTATATGATTAGACTTGTAAAAACTGTTGAAAAATGTGTAATAAATGATTTTAAATTTTGGTGAGTTGCTCCATTGATATTAGTAACCAAAAAATTATAAAAATTAATTAAAATTGTGTAACTGGCAGTATAGAAAGTGCTAGGAAAGAGTTTATACATGTATTTCGGCCTTATTGGGCTTCATCAGAACTCTGTACCTTAAAAAATTTTAGTTTATTGAAAAATTTAGAAAAACTTACCCCTTTTTTTGAATTTCTAAAATCCCAAAACACAAGAACAATATTTTAAAATTGTCACTTTTGTGGTTTTACTAGAGAATGCAATTGCTTCCTTGTATAATTTGCAAAAGAATTTCATATTTTTATCATTAATTCTGTTCTTGTGTTTTGGGATTTTAGAAATTCAAAAAAAGGGGTAAGTTTTTCTAAATTTTTCAATAAACTAAAATTTTTTAAGGTACAGAGTTCTGATGAAGCCCAATAAGGCCGAAATACATGTATAAACTCTTTCCTAGCACTTTCTATACTGCCAGTTACACAATTTTAATTAATTTTCATAATTTTCATCTGGCAAGAAAACTTGATTTTTCAAAAAATTATAGATCCAAAATTTTAGATGTGTCTGTGGGTTACTATAAATATTTATAGTAACCCACAGACACGTCTAAAATTTTGGATCTACGATTTTAAATTGTTTTTATTGTGATTTGAAAGAGTCTCCATGACTAATTATTTTGTAAATAAAACCGGTCGTACGTTCTAAAGAAAAAAGAAAAAATATATTATTGCAAATTGACTCCGCGTTTAATTTACAAACGTTTGTATTGTGATCGTCAAAGTTGTTTCCTTTTGATTTTATTGTTGCTTCCGTTTTTTCTTCGATTACCATACTTTTTTCTTCCATTTATTTTGTGTCATAACACATTTTAGGTCAGCTTTAGAATTGATCCATAGGTCTTTTTTTAATTTTATTATAATTATCGCATATCTTGAGTTTATAAATATCAAATTTGATTCTTATTCTATGGAACTTTTAAAGTACATTCAGCAACAAAGTTTAAAATTTGTTCCAACTGTTACCGTATTTGTTAAATCAACTTTTGTAACTGGAAATTTGACTGTGGGCATTGTGTAATTTCATAAATTTATGTTCACTATTTCAACCGCATTTTTATTTTATTCTCTTTACAAATGACTTTTAATTTTGGTTATACACAAAATAGCAAAAAATTACGTTCGTTAGTATAGTCTCTGTGGATTAAATATTTATTGAAAAATCAATACACACGTTTCTTAGGCGTCTCCCAAAAGCTCGCTTTTGTCGATTAAATTCCTTGCTATTTGAATCTGCAACAATATACGTTTGGAAATAAAAAGTTTGATTCGAAAAATAGGAAACAATGGAAAATAACATGTAGTTGTCCCACTTCAAAATCCGATGTCTAAGTTAGTTGCCGGCATCGCCGTTGCGCTTTGCGACGGGCGCTGACTTCGTTTTCGATTTTCCGTTTCCACCGTCCAGTCGGCAATATACAGTGAACGGGAGGCGTATATTTGACGCAATTATTGCGTTCAATCGTGCTCATTCCATTCCACTTTTGAGTCGGTTAAATGCACCAGAAAATGTAATTCCTTCGGCGCCAGTTCGATTTTTTCTTGCGAAATCGATCGGGCGAAAAACATCGAGCGCACATTTCTCAAAAATTACGTTTACAATAATATGTTTGCGCTTAATAATGGACGGCCCGTATTAATTATTGCCACGAAATGCAAGTGTGTATGGATATTCCTTGCGTTCTAAATAAATCCTTAACAACATGCTAAAAAAATTAAGACATATTGACTCTGGCTAAAGCAAATAGTGTACCCAACATTCGTTTCAGCGATGGAATGTTATTTTAAGTGACAAATATGAGTTTTGGGTTAAGATGACACGCGAAATATTAGGTCTGGTCTTGGAAGAATAAATTTCCAAGATGCCTGGTGGAAGAAGGGGCCTAGTTGCCCCGCAGAACACTTTCCTGGAAAATATTATTCGAAGATCTAATTCACAACGTATGTATATTTTTGCATTTAACAATTTTTAAATTCAAATTAATGTGTTTGCATATTCGGGGGGTGAAACGTCTATAAACACCCTTTACCCTAATGACGTCGGTCGTAGTGGCACTACTAAACTTAACTTAACTTGCGGAGTTACAAATGCAGAGCTTCGTATTTGGAAGACTTTGTTTTATGAGTCGTAATTAGCTTCTTTATTCACTTCTAGGTTTAGTACTTTGTCCTTAAGTCAAGTATATTCTTCGCAAGGGTATCGTTATTTATTACGCGCAACTTTGGATCCCATTTTAATTGTGATATTCAAAATTGTAATTCCTTTATCATTTAAATATTAGAAATGGATTGATTAAATGCATCAAATATAAGTTCATAAAACGAGGAAGAGAAATGCACACATTTTCTCAGGAAAACCCACGAGTTTAGTAAATTACCCTAGTCTGATCCAATTTTGGAAGTTCAAATACGAGACATGTCAATTCATTAATAATGAACTCTATAAGTTGCAGGATCTATCACGGAGGAACTTCATGAAAAGTTCTAGACATGTATTTTGTAGGTACATCAAATTACGTGCGAATTTCTCTGCATTTATTAATAGTGATGGGGACGAGTATTAAATTTCTGGGCATCAAATTGTATTAAATTTCTAGAAAAAAGATAATATGGGGAGTTTTTTCGTTTATAAGTGTAATTATGTTACGGCAAAAAATTTCTTTGGAACACAAGGCATTCTTTCTTACTTTAAGTATTTAAAAATATGCAGTGAGAAAGAATATCGGATGTAAGGTCTACTTGTAAAAAGAAAATGTAATTTGTATGTAAATTTCTTGTCTTGTCAGAAAATTATTTCTCATGGCAGTTAAAAGAGCTTGTTGTTAGATGAAATTATGCCTCGGATAATATTTATAACAATTTTTTTATAATCTTTTCACAGACAGTTTAAAAATCGCAAAAACTTTTCATATTCAGAGTTTAACTATTTTTCAGGAATTATTTTTTCAGGTTTTAATCATTTTTCTACTGAAGAAATGTTTTAATTTTGCTGTAAATTGTCTTTAATCTTTCCTTCATCGTTTTACCATACCATCATTTCTTCTTATTCTTCATATCCTTTTGTAATGATGTCTTTTCAAAAGCTTTAGTTATTACTCATCATCTACACATTTAAACTCTGTTTTATTTTATATTTTTTTAAAATTTATAATAGCTTCTATTATATTTGATACTCCTACACTTAATTTTACTTAATGAAGCAGATTTAGATTTGAAAAGACTTGCCTTATTCAGCTAATAACGCAAAACTTTACAGACAAAATATTTCGCATATCTCATCAAAATTTCAAAGATACGTCTGCGAAGGGTGAAACATAATTCCCTTTCAATCTCTTCGCAGTTGCCATTAAATCTTTCGCGATCCTGTCACTGTCAGCCAATCTCTCGATTTGATTTGTGTCTTTTCAGCAAATCGAAACGTCTCTTCTCTTTACACCGATCATCAAATTTGATATTTGACTAAACATCTGCATAAATCGTTACTCGCGCTCTGGGGTAAAAAAATCTGGGGTCTGGGGTAAAAAAATCCGCAAGGAAATTTAACAATAGATTGGCTATTTACCTACGTCGAAAACGCGAAGAGGATACTTAATTTCGTTAATTAACTTGCGAACTCTGGCGTGCCTCGTTTGCGAACTTTGTTCATCGATTTAAAAGTTCTCGTTCGGAGGAATTCGCCGTATGTTTCTGGATGAAATCGGAGCCGATCCTTATTCAGAAGCAAGTCGTCCTTGCATAATTTAAATGTATGTTGGCCAAGGCTATCGGCGCAGTGTCAGGACATCATGCAGGGCAGCGAAGATAGATGATCGAGATACCAGCTTTACATGTGTGTTCAAGGTGCATACGAGAACCTTAACTTGAAAAGCGATGCAAGTATTGATTCTTGGTTAACATGTGCGGCTTCATTTTTAAATACATCTTAATATCTTTTCTAATAATAGTTTTCTAAAATCAAGGGAAAAGTTAGAAAACATTCTTTAAGGGAAGTGTAAAATATGTAACTAACAGCGAGTGCAGTGTTTTCGTTGAAAATTGAAATTTCGAAGCGACTGCGTCAAAGCAAAGTCGTTACTCGTAGGGACGTCTGCACGTGCTGCCACGCTTTGCATTACTTATTGTCAGTGGAAAACAGTCCCATAGTACAGCAGGCGCCTGTCTGCTTGATTGTAGTATTTGTCTTTCTTGAAGATAATCGGGGAAAACCGGATTGTCTGGTTGAAACGTGATAACGCGGCCGAGTGGATTAAGATACTGCCTGCAGGCAATCCTGTAAATAGGATAGCGTAAAATGACGTTCCTTTCAGGCGAGGAACGAAGATGAAAAGCTGTAATGACAGATTAATAAGGAGTTACATCGCTGAACAAACATGGTGTTTATGAAGTCTGACAGTGTTATAGTATCCTAATAAACCAAATGGCCAGGAAACATTGAGATTCAGAGCAAAGAAAATTGGGTCAATATTGCCCCCTTCTTACGTAATATTCTTATTATAGTACGAGTTTTCTTTTATATGATAGATATTCAATGACTACTTTACGTAAATCCAGTTGCTAGAAAACGTAATTATCATTTCTTTTAAAAGTTATGAAGAATTTATTTGGACAGAGGTTTTCCACGAAAACCTCCTCTCAAGATGTTATTTTTTCCAGTAACTCAAATGTATACCACGACTATAAAACCAGAATTTTCTTTGATTGGATTTTATAATTTTGGTTTCAATATATTAGAGTGCTTCTATGCTTGGTCAAAGATTTCTCTCTGAATTCCATTCCCATTGTTAGATAATCTTTCTAAAGAAGACAGTTTATCGACCTTATCGTGTGAGTTGACCACAAGAGGCATCGAGGTTGTAAGTCTTATTGACATGTTCCTGATTTTAACCATCTTTGTAACTCCCAACAATATTAACTATTTTAAAAATCATCTTTCACATGTAGTTAAAACGTATAAAAAATAGTAGTACACTTTAATTTTACTGTTAGAGAGATTAAAAAGATGTGTAGACTTAATGAGTGTTCCCAATATGTTCATTAGTGTTTTTCTTTTTATTTCATTCAAACCGTTCGTTTGTCTGCCAAAAACAGGTGTTTCCGAATTGTTTAACTTAGTTGGGGGGCGCGTGCTTTTCCGCTTCGATTGCGTCAGGCCAAGTAACAAATTGGAAATGCACTTAATAAAGCGGCAACTCTATACATTTCGCGTTCCAATTTGCGAGTAAGAAGAGATCCAGGCACTAAATATTAATTAAGGGAAACTCAAGCGCCGCAATTCTCGAGATTCTCTTACGGACGCGGTAAATTATTTCGCTTAAGAATTCCGCCCGGATAAATTTCGAACGCCACCATGGAAATTACTAACCGAACAAGATTTATAGCGCCACTCGACTCTGTCGTTTTCAAGCAAACGCGCAAAATTTAATGAAAACCGTTGTCTTTTCCTTCTGCGTTTCATTTTTATAACCCATTAACTTAATAAACGTCATTTTACTTCCCTTTTTTACTTTACCTTCCTTGCTGCATTAATAACATACCGTTGGTGACAACACTGTCTACATGAAACTATCAAATTACTTAGGCAAAAATATTAAAATTGCGCGTATTTTAGATTTGTTGGATGTGGACGTTGTGGTATAACATACCATACTTGTTGCAATTAAAATGAATTTTGCGTTCAAATTATTATGTGTGACTATCCATCCTAATTAGTTTGCTCTCCAGTAGATTCCTCTTCAGAGTAACAGAACATGTGCATATGCTGTGTATAGCTAATTGGAGGAGATATTCGAACCAAACCAACATTTTTAATTAACCACATTGTGGTACTCAAGTGAATTTGTATTGTTGTTTCGTATCGATACAGAATCCCAATGTGCTGCTACTGCTTGTTGTGATAATGAGTAAAGTACATAGCACAATAAGCAGTATAGTGTAAAAGGAATTTTTAGTATTATTGATTTTGCAAGAAGTGTCTAAATTCAATAACCTCCTGTAATAGAAGCTCCCTCATTTGTAGACTAGAAGTCGAATCATTCTACGCACTTTATTTAAATATTCTAAGATCCGGCAGCAAACGAAAATGATGTACAAAACAAATTCAAAATAATTTTATAAAGAGAAGACACGGCATTCTGTACATCACTTAAAGCAATTGTTAGTTACCAATAACTAATTAGCAATTAAATTAATTTTCCCGAACAAGATTCATACCAACTGTAACTCGTTTATCATTTAAACATAATAGTAATAGATAAGAATTGCTTAAATGCAAGCCATCCATCACATACAAGTTCATAAAATGAGGAAGAGAAATGCACACGTTTTCTCAGGAAAATCCACAAGTTTAATAAATTACCCAGGTCTGATTCAATATTGGAAGTTCAAATACGAGATATGTCACTTCATTAATAATGAACTTCATGAAAAGTTCTAGATATGTGATCAGTAGGTGCATCAAATTACGTACAACATTCCTCCGCATCTTTTAATAGTGATGGCGATGAGTATTAAAGTTCGGGGCATTAAATTGTAATTAAATTTCCAGACAAAAGATAAAAGGAGGAGTTTTTTCGTTTATAAGTGTCAAAAAAATTTCTTTGAACACAAGACACCCTTCTTACTTTAAGTATTTAAAAATATGCAGCGTGAAAGAATATCGGTTGTAAGGTCTACTTGTAAAAAGAAAATGTAATTTGCATGTAAATTTTTGGCTTGTCAGAAAATTATTTCTCCTGGCAGTTAAAAGAGCTTGTTGTTAGATGAAATTATGTAACGGATAATATTTATAACTATTTTTTAGACAGTTTAAAAATAGCACAAACTATTTTTCGTAAATTGGAATTTGACATGATCACATTATTAAGGTCCGTTTTCACGCTCATGTAATTTGCTCAAATAAATTTGTGCATGCAAATTTGCACAAATAAGAACTGAATTGATAATCCATTTTCACGCTCAGTTATATTTGCACAATTTTATCGGTAATTCTGCAGTTTAGACACCATTGAACGCACAGCCCATCGCGCACATTATAATGAAGTGTTTTTTTGTTGCTACTTTTAGTTTAGAGGTCCTTTTTTGGTCGTTACTTAAAAAAAATATCGATACATTATTCGATACACCTATAAAAAAATTCATCAATTTATCGATTAATCGAAATATCGATGAATTTTGTATAGGTATATCTAATAATTTATTGATATTTTTTGAAAAAAGTAGACCAAAAAAATGTTATCCATGGTTGCAAACTATCAATACATCGATAAATATAAATTAATAAATATAAATATCGATATATCGTTATTTATCGATGATTGAAAAGTATCGTTATTCGATAGTAAAACACAAAATAACTATTATTTGTATATCGTCACAAATATTTACAAGTATAGCAGCCACGTGCGTTTCGCGATAATAATTCATTTACTATTATGTATCCACTACGCATGCGCTCGGTTGGAGTGTCGTTTACACGTTCAAACATTTGCGCCAACCGCATGCAAATTATCTAACCAGCCAGATTTTGCTCAAGCCAAATTTTTTGGCTTGTGCAAGTAAAAAAATTCCGTTTTCATGCAACGACTTCCTTGTGCAAATTTGCATGCACAAGTCGATTTGTGTAAATTGCATGAGCGTGAAAACGGACCTTTAAGGCCTGGTATTTCAGTCACAGCTTCGTTTTATTCCCACAATTGTTTCGGTAGAAATAAAACGAAGATTAAAGTCAAACTCCGAATGACATTTTTCTGAATGTCAATTCTGCCGATATGTCAACGTCATACGTCTTCTGATTATGTAATCAATCCATGCAAAGAAGACTATTGTAGCTCACAAAATGGCAGTGTTTAGTTCACAACAATTATGTTACATAAGCCATAACCCTCTATATATAGAGAAATTGTCTGACATTAGAAGCAAAACTGGATAATTAAATATGTGTTGACTCGTAATGAAATTAGTTCATAATCCTGCAGATTATTTTTTACCAAAAACTCGGGCAATTGGCATCTTTCTTACATCTACTTGAAAAGAAGAAGTATTTGATTTAATGAAATCATTTAAAGATAAAGATATTCTTGATTGTTATGGCATAACTTCACTTCACGTCGCAGTAGTAGAAGAGAACTCAGGTCCTCTGCCAAACGTCATTAATCTATCATTTACGACTGGTATTTTCCCTCATTCAGCGAAGATTGCAAAAATGGTTCCACTCCTAAGAAAAGGTTGTATAAAAGACTTTGGCAATTACACACCTATTGCCTTATTACAATTCTTTTCAATAATTTTCGAAAAAGGCTGAATGATTTTCTTGTACGTAACAACTGCCAATTTGGATTTCGTTCAAACCTGAATACTATTGATGCTATTTTGGTTGGATTTATAATGAGCATGGAGTCAAAGGCAAGTTCCTCGGTGTTATTCTGCGACTTGTCCAAGGCCTTTGATTGCATGCCCCAAGACTTATTGTTGATAGAACTGGAACATTATTGGATTCGAGGTGTGTGCCATAAGCTATTTCAATCACATTTAATAACCAGAGAGCAATTTGTGTACCGTCCACAGGACTCCAGCCCTCTGGCGAACGTACACATGGGCGTTTCGCAGGCATCAGTCTTGGGTCCGGCCTTGTTTACCATATGTATAAAAGATTCCCCCGCGAGCATTGTATGGCATGTCACATTGTTCGCGTATGATACTACTCTTACAATCAGTGACGCCAACAAGGACACCGCGATTTTCATTATCAAGGCCAAGGTAGTGTGGTGGATGTCGTCACTGACGGATGTCGTCACCGGCGACGGCGGTCACTCGCTAGAGGTGTCGGGTGAAAGACAGATGGTACTAGTATCAGAGATGAGCCCTAGGGGGACGTCATCTGAGGTGCCGGGCCACTTGTTCGGAAGCCTAGAATCCGAGGTGAAGACCGGTGCAGACCACACGCCGACCACCCTTAAAACTAGCCTGTCTAGCTACCCAATCCTACGTTCGTGGGGCTATGCGTGGTAGAGGTCTGCGTAAGCGACAGTTACTCACCTAACGCTGCGAGGGAAGCCTTGCTAACATGAGTGCAAGCACGCGGACGGCTCGGACCGGTCCCTCCTTATGCTAGGCATATGTGCAGGAAGGAGAGCTGATGCCTGGAGGCTGGGTATTTAGTAAAGCGATCCTACCTACCGTCATCCTGCCGGGTCAACGGATATCGCCTCGTATTTAGAGTCGATGCGAATCAGTCGCTTGAGGTGTCGGGCGGAAGGCATGGGGTATTAGTATCCAAGATGAGCCTCTAGAGGACCATCGTTTGAGGTGTCGGGCCTCCATATACACCGTGTACCAGAACTCGCGCCCCAGAGAGCAATGGCAAATGTCAGTGGCAATACGAAACACATATTCAAAAACTAAAATTGTTTAACGTAAAGGATAACTAAGTTAAGAATAAAAAACAATAGCCAATCCCAAAAGCAGAACAGCAGATGGCCATAGGTATTGCGTAGGCTTTCGTTAAATTGCTAGGATACGCAGAAATGCTTTGTTGATATAAAAAAAAATGTGAAAAAACTGGTCCACTTTATTCTGACACTGCTGTCATTGTAACTGTCACTTAAAAAGTTTAAGTTTAAAATTTGAATATGTTTTCCGCCGCTGATTATACCGAAATGATCGTCATTTATGGGGAGTGTGGACGCAACGCCAGGGAAACAGCACGAATTTTTTCCCAGCGTTTTCCCAACAGTCCCGTAGACCATAAAGTAATCCTCAGGGCTGTCGCACGAATGAAAGAGACCGGTCAAGTTGTTCCGACTCGAAAAGAAATTGGTGGTGCTCCTAGAAGAATTAGAACTGTTGTAAATGAAGCGGCCATATCACATGCATTTGAGGAAGATGGTAGACGAAGCATTAGAAAAGTTGCGCGGGAACTAGGTGTTTCCCACACTTCGGTTCAGTGGGTTATGAAAGATGATCACCAACACCCTTTTCATTTCACGCGAGTGCAACATTCGCAACCGGTAGATTATCTCGCTAGAACGGAATTCTGTCAGCGGTTGTTAGACCAAGAAGAACTCGATCCCAATTTTGTCACCCGAATTATGTTTTTGGATGAGTCTCCTTTTGGTCGACAAGGATGCTTCAATGCGCATAATTTGCACGTATGGGCAAATGCAAATCTACATGCTCTTTTCGAACGGGGATTTCAAAACCGATTTTCGATTAATTTGTGGGCTGGTGTATTAGGCGCTCGTGTAGTATGTCATCGAATAATTATTTTTTTCTTTAGATTCTAATTTGACTATTATCCTACAGGTTGGACCTTTTGAATTTCCTGCACGTTTAACAGGCCAAATTTATGCAGAGTTCTTAAATACAGAACTGCCAAATTTATTAGACGCTGTACCACTGATTTTTCGAATTAACAAGTATTTCCAGCACGATGGAGCACCACCACATTTTAACTACGAAGTTCGGCAAGTCTTGGATCAACAATATCCTGACCGATGGATTGGACGAGGTGGTCCACGAAATTGGCCTGCTCGATCACCGGATTTAAATCCTTTGGATTTTTTTCTTTGGGGACATGTTAAAAGCATTGTATATCGTGTACCAATTGAGACCAAGGAGCAGCTCAGGAACCGAATCCAAGATGCTTTTGCGGCGGTTACTCCTCAAATGATTACCAATTCTAAATCTAGTCTTTTGAGAAGAGCACGGCTGTGTTTACAAATGAATGGCGGACATTTCGAGCATTTACTTTAACTTTTTGTTCTTGATTTTTAATTTTAATACCTCATTTCAACTAATTCGTTGTACCAATTAGAACTTCATTTGACTTTGCAGAGAATACGGTCGCATTGACATTACAGTGGACCAAAATATTTTTAAAAGTTTTATAGATAGCAATGTTCGACCGTTTCCTAGCAATATTTAAAGGTCCTATGTTTTACCTACGTGAGAGCTATCGGTATTGGCTACCGTTTTTTCGTCTGCATTCGAATACAGTTTAACATAGACAATTTTAGTTTTCGAATTTGCTATCTCCATTGCTGTATGCACGAGCCCTTGCTCTCTGGGGCGCGAGTTCTGGTACACGGTGTATGGAAGCCTAGTATCTAAGACAAGATCCACACGCCGTTTACACTTAAAACTAATCTGTCTAGCTACCCTATCCCTGTGGTTAGAATAATATGTGTGGTAGAGACTCGCCCAAGTGGTCTCGAACGGTGACTCATCAAACGTAGCAAAGGAAGCCTTACTAATATGAGTACTAGGAGGAGGGGCAGGTCACCGGCTTTGCCGGTACCCCTCAACTGGTGTTGGTCTCTTAGGGGTGGTGGCACCTCGCTAGAACCAATCAGGATACGGGCGGAAGTCTGGGTACCGACCAAATTGGTTATCAAGGCCAAGGCAAGAGACTGGTTCCTCAGTAATAAGGCCAGTTTTAATGAATCCAAGACCATCATAAACATATTTACCGCAGACAGAACTGAATTCTTGAGAATCAAACTGGATACTAGGCAGACAGATGGATTACATTGACAATATTTGCCACGGTTCATCTATTTACGTCATTACAAGAGTCATGAATATTATGACCAAGCAAGCAGCTTTGATGGTTTATTATGCGCTATTCGACGCATTACATACGGATCGTTCTCCACACCTTACGAAACTGTTAATTAATCCTACAAAAGAAGGCAGTCAGAATACTTGCCGAAAGTGAAATAGATGTACATTGCAAACATTTATTTAAAAAAAACTTAACATAATTAGTTTACCGCGCACTTACATACTCAGACAGATTATTTTTAACCACAAACAAGCTCTCCGTTACTCTTTGAGGGAAGAAGTGCAAAGTTACAACCTGAGGGCCGGGCATCAATTAACTGTGCCTTTTGCTAGGCTCACAACAACAGTATCATGTATCTTAGACCTGAAATTGTACAATGAATTGGCGGAACTTACATGTGGCACGACTGAAGTGTAGACTCAAAGGCTGCCTAAACAAGAAGTGCTTATATTCCGTAGATGAGTTCTTCACCTCGTCGCTCGAGTATGATTGACCCTTTGACTATTAATTGAAAATATTCCTACTTCACATGATACAAATACTCATATTATCTAATCTTTAAAACCTATTTTACTTAGCTTAACGTAAAAGAAGTTGCGATAGTCTTCATCAGAAGGGGCGTGATGATGATTTCCGACATCAGCCGGCTTTTAATTAGTTATTAAATCGAAAATTCCGATTAATTACGACGAAAATCTGCAGATTGAAACAAGTAGTGGCTCAACGCACACGTATCTCAAAACGGATGTAGGTGGTTTCACGGTCATCGTGGCGCGCTTCAGATTCGAGCGCGTTTCATCATGTTTCGTTTATAATTGCATTTTATTTAAAATAAACAGGTTTCTGTACAGAATATCGGTTTCTTCCAAAAAAAAAATACAACAGATCTAATACTAATACTTTATTGAAACCCAAAAGACCAACAATTGACTCCTACACGAGCTTTCATCGACCCCGCTGCGAACTCCTGTTCTATGATATTTAAATGAAAATTATTTTCAGTGGCTTAAATATCTGTATAACCTTCGTAATACCACAAAACCAAAAAAGAGGACCAAATTGAAATTTAATTAATACAGCGATGGACAGAGAAAGGTTAATGGCTATTTAACTGTAGAGAATCAATAAGTCGAATATCTAGAGCGAGCCAATTTTTTTTAGGTTCATAGTATACACACTTACATAAACTTTCTTCCGATTGTTTAAAGAAACTAGAAACACTGTCAAGTAGATTTAATTCACCGGACCTACATACTTCACGCGATCGATAAATATCACCACGTCACGTCGCCCTAATTTCAGTCGTAAACGAAACATTTTACAGCTAGTAAGTACAGTATTTATTTCATTTAGTTTCAGACATAATCGTTTGTGATGGAAGAACAAAATATTATAGTGTGGATAAATACAGTTTGCCATGCGTGTTTTTATACCATGAAAGCAATTTCATTAACGTAAAACCCATATTTCATGAAATATAACTCATCAGGATAACTCACCTTGTAATTACAGTCATGAAAAGCAGATTCTTTTTTAACCTTTAGAAACTATTCTTAAGCGACGTATAATAAAATTCGAGGTGGTGTCGGTCGTTGAAATTATAGCTTCTTTTAGAGCTAAAGATCGATGAGAATTGCTGCATTAGCGAGAAGTATGTTCTAATAAATGGACCATATATTACCACGATCGATTGCAGTTTCGCATTAGCAGTTTAAAATTTCAACAAATTGTGTTATTTAACACTATACGTCTCCGAACATTAAACAAATTATCCTTGAAACGTAGCTTTAATTTGGGTGCCATTGTTCATTATCCTTTTCCACGGCTATGTAAACAATTTGCATGAAAATTCAAACATGGCACAAATCTAAAAATAACTCAGCCGACCTCAGAAATAGACACTGCAGGGGTGACGAAGAATAACGAGTTAATACGAGGGAGGTCGTTCACACCATACCTGATCCAGGAATAGAGAACTTCCCTATAAATAGCACTGCAACAGTACCGTGCTACATGTTTACTTTGTGCTTCGTCCATATTTAATATTTATGATTGAAAAGTAGATCACGGGGTTGCTGCACCCTCAACATACTTATTTCTATTTCCGGCTACTGCCATTTGAGGCCCGCACTGTAAGGAGCAGCTTTTATCAATCGATCAAACTTTCATGGGATTCGTTACAATTCTAATTGTGACGTGATGCTTCACGTTCACTATTTTGGCCATGAAGATTCTAGGACCCCATGTGAATCTGAAAGCTTTTATTAAAGTTTCACCATCCACAATCGTTTTGCCATTACTTAATCAACAGATTTCCAAAAGTAAATTGATATACTTTGTTTAAATT
This sequence comes from Serrognathus titanus, assembly GCA_039766575.1. NCBI lineage: Eukaryota > Metazoa > Arthropoda > Insecta > Coleoptera > Lucanidae > Serrognathus > Serrognathus titanus. The sequence continues at coordinate 9,254,485 of CM077912.1, forward strand.
GTCTTTAAAATGTACACGTGTGATATACGTTTTCAGGTCGGATTAATTTATTTGTATTTAAGTCGAATGCAACTGCCCTGTAATTTGTATGTACGTAAGTGATTGTACTTCCGATATTTCAATAATTCAAGTTGTTAAGAGGTCATTTACGTCGCGTCGGTTAAAGCAACACCCATTTATGAATTACGATTGATTCATCCATCATGTTGCTGAACGAATGTATGTCATGTTTCATATTTATGGATTTTGTAATCGGTCGTTTCTTTCAGTCCTGAATTACATTTTCAGGTCAACATAACGTTTCTAATTTCTTATTCTCAGACTATCAAATACTATTGAATTGTAGATGTATGATTGTAATCTTTAAACCCATTAGTCGATTTTTAGTGCAGGCTCATTCACGATGAGTAACTTATTGGAATATTTTGGAAACTTTTCTTCAAAGCATTTCTGAATTATAACATGTGTCCAAAAAGTTTTCCCATCTAGTGTGTTGCTTGCATTTTTTCGCATGTTCACGTATGGACCTTACTTGATCAATAAACGTCAAATTTACATTTAACCTTGACATAACGTCAACAGAAAATTATTAAACGTGAATTCACAACAGATGTTGAAAATGCCTCCGTCTTCTTCGAGGCATTTGCTAACTCTTCTGCGACATCCATTAATAATATTTTGCAAAATGTGGGGAGAATTGTTTATTTGATCATACTTTTCGATGATTCTTTGGGTAAATTCCTGTAAATCATTAACGGGCGTTTTAAAAATGGATTTTTTTTAAGTAGGGCCAAACAAAGAAATCCAAAGGTGTTAGAGGGCAAGATCATGGCGGAGACCATACGTTTGCCATATTTCTGATAATTATCCGATCTCCAAAAAAACTCTTGAAGGAAATTTAAAGTATCTTCAGCAGCATTGTTGGCCGTTGTACCATCCTGCTGGAAACATCCAAATTGCAACTCGTCATCATGCAGTTGATTAATGAATGGATGCAAAATCTCTTCCCGATATCTAAGTGCTGTTAGAATATTGGATTTATCAATCTTATCCGCCTTAAATCTATCCAATCACCAATTTTTTGTGGATGGAGTGGGGCTTCAATGAAAATATGAGTTTTTCTGTACTCCAGATCCTCATATTTTGGGAATTAATGTATCCTGTTAAATGGAACCATACCTCATTGTCCAACAAATCGTCATTGTCAATACTGTTTAAAAACTAATGACAGTATGTTCGCCTTGGTTCAAAATCTGCTAGAAGCAATTCATGCACGTCAAACGAAAAGGGAACATATGCAAGTAGAGGAAAGATGGGTAAAGTGGACATGATATCTTTAAATTGCTTATATAAATAAATGTGTTCCTGAGATGAGCTATTAAAAAAGCGTAATCATGAAAATATACTTTAATCTATAAAAACCAATTTATGTCATAGATATTCGCTGAAAACTTATTTTGTATTGATGGATCAAGAACGTGGATGCGAATGGCCTATTTTGCCTCACCGGGTTGGGGAAAGTGGACCACCCCGTCGGGTAAAACGGTCATAATTAAAAATAAAATAAATTTTACCCCAAAGGTGTATGGAAATAATAAGGTAATACAAATTTTATTGAAAGTAAAATGTAAAAAAAAACAAATATGTCATAAAAAAATGATACAATTTACGTCAAATAAAATTTCATTCTTCTTTGGTAAATGGTCCAAATAATATAATTGCATTTTTCACAAACAAATACTAGACTTTTTTGTTAAAACATGAACATTCTTCGTGCGCTTATAACTTGCACGCATTACATTGGACCCATTTCTCACCTGATTTTGATTCGCTGAATAAAGAATTGCAATACAGACAAGCAACATCGCTGTCATCGGAAACATTTCTTTTTTTCTTACTTTTGCCTTTTCGATTGTACTTTCTATCATTAGTTTCTTTGTTAAAAACTATTCTTTTAACATCCACCGTGTTCGCTTTAGCTTTTTCTTGAAGGTCTGTAATGTATGAACTAGAAGTTAATATTGCAGTTTTCCCTTTATTTTTACTATTGCTTCTTATTTTACCTTCAAATTTTGCTTTTGGTAATGGCATTACATCAGCTGGAGACACATAATTCTGTTTACTAGTTGATGGTCCATCATAAAGATAAAAGGGTTCTTCTTGTTGAGATTGTTTCTTTGCAGGCGTTTCTGAATCTTGTAAATCTACAAATTCAATCTCTGCCGGGACTTCTACAAAATTTTTTGGAATTTGATCAATCATTAAGATTGGTGCATCAATAATTTCTTGTTCTTGAATTTGTGTGGGATTATTGTCAACAGCAGCTTCGTTGTCAGTGGTTAATGATGGGGCAAATTCAAATTCAGGAAAAATAAACCTGTCGAGAGGTACAATGCCCGAGGCACGAAACCCACTAATTGCATTTGAAGGTGTTGCAGCCTTTAAATATGCTTTTCCAAAAATTTCACCTAGATTCAACAAATTAACCACTTGCCCTGGATGCGATCTCAGCCAAACCTGACACTCTCGATTGTAAAATGTGCTTAAGGGTTTCATAAAGAAACGATCGAGTGGTTGCAATTTGTGTGACGTATGCGGGGGAATGCATAAAATGTGAACATGATTTTCTTTAGCTCTTGTTAATAAATCTAAATTCTTGGCATGGGTGGAATGTCCAAATAATATGAGCAAAACCGGACTACTTTCAACGGGTTTCACAAAAGCCAAAAAATTATTGAACTATATGGGTGAAAAGATTTCAGTTTGCATCCATCCTGACTGGTGACAAATTAGTAGCGTTTCAGGTGGACATCCGTTTATAAAAGCTGGATTGTGACGTACTCTAGGAAAGATCATTAGTGGTGGCAAAAAGTAACCAGCTGCATTGCAACAAATTGCACACGTAACAGTTACACCCCTCTCTGCAGATGTCAGTACTCCAATCTGCCGCTTTCCTTTTCTTGATATAATTCTTGACGATTTATTGGAAACAGTTGTGATAGATGTTTCATCCACGTTAAAGATTCTACTTGGCAAAAACTCATATCTCTCTATTAGCTCCGTTAAAAGATCGAAAAATGTATCTACAGTAACCTTATTAAAACCGGACGCTCGTGCAAATGAAGTGTTTTCTGGATTCCTAATTGAAAGTCCAATTAACCAATTAAGGATTAACGAATCCTTTCTTGCTAAACCTTTTGTTGCGTTAAATTTTCCCCCAGGTATATAAACATTACATTTCAGGTTATATCTTAAAAAGCAATGATTAAACCAAATGAATGTTTTACTAAAAATGTAACCAAATACCTAAAAAATCAACCGAGTGTAACCAATTGATATATTTGTTAATACAGCTTACATAAAGAGCACAAAATCTTACCTCCGTAATCCAAAAACAGTTGCACTCTGTTTAATGAACACAACAAAAATTGGCAGGAGGCACTTTTTAGTTCAGCGACCTCTATTATGATAGAAGAGTATCTGCATAGTACAATAATTTGAATATAGCTGTAGAATACTTTATAAATTCAATAGTTCACTTTACCCGATCTGATCACTTTACCCGTCTTTCCCCTAATGTATCGAAGGCTTTAGAGTAATCAAGTGACACCATTAAGCGCGAAAATTTCTTGTCCAGAGAATTGATGACGTCGGTGATACCAAAAAGCGCAGAGCAGCAACTGTGTCCAAGCCTAAAGCTAGACTAATGAGCAGGTAAAAATGTAGTGACCCAAAAACAGTTTTAACTGATCATTTACAATTCGCCCCAAAACTTTGGACAAAACAAGTAGAATACTAATGGGGCGTAAACACTTGTATTCAGTGGGTTTATTTATTTTGGCGATCGGAATAACTATCGCTTCCTTCCAGCATGAAGGAAAAACATTATGTTCTAGGCAGAAGTTAATAATGTGAGTCACATAAGGCACGATGAAAGGACAGCAGAGATCAATAAGTTTAATACTAAGTCCATCTGAACCTATCGCATTACTAGATATATTACATATTATTTTTTCCACAAGTGACGGAGAAACAAACAAGATGAAACAAGATGAAAATTGAATTCACAGACAAAATTTGGATGACGGGTACTGAGGTAGGAAGAAATGACATTATCTTTGGACAAGTTGGGGATATTTATTCAATTCATTAGGGTTATCAAAACATTCGGGTAAGGATTTGGTACTTTTATTCAGAACCAGTTTATTCAGAGTCTTCCAAAGATTGTTAGGATTCCGATCATTAAATTGCTCTTTTATGGCTTAGATTGCCTGTTCGTTTATATCGCTTCAAGGCTTCGTCACGTAATTTGGTCACTTCGCGGAGTGTATCCGTAAACCATGGAGCATAGTATTGTCTGGGTATGAGAGACCGAATAGGAGCATGCAAATCGAATAAGAATTGAAGAGCGTTATTGAAAAACAGTAACTTTTCATAAATATCATTCATTCTCAGTAGATATTATGGAGATCAGTATTAAATATGTAGTCCTTTCTAGTTCTGCAGGTCCCGACAGAAAGATCAACTTGTTGTAACAGGTGACCGATGGAAGTGCGAGGAGCATCAGCCATAATTTGTCTCAACTACCTCAACAGTTCTTACTTTAGGCATACCTGATACCTGTTTACTAGCCACACTGCTAATTTCTCTGAATAGTCCTACAGAGTACTAAAGTACTGTTTAGGGTACAGATCAAGTAAGGAACATACGTGAACACGCGAAAAAATGAGAGATGGAAAAGCTTTTTGTACACATGTTATTAACCGACTCTAACTTTAGATTCAGCTCTGGACAGTTCTACGTAAGCATTAAAGATGTTCATAGTACTCATTGCGCTTCATATAGTCGGTATTTCTGAAGAAAGCTCTTCTCCTTCGTCATCTTCTTCGTCTGCTTCTAGGGGAGATTCATTAACAAGCGATTTATCTTTTGGTAATTCTGAAGTCAGCAAGTCATTGTCATATCAACATAATTGTCTATCAATCAATTGGTGAATCAAACTACTCTAAATTGATAATGGAAGATTACCCTCTTCTTATTCTTTTTCCTTGCGATACCATTGAGCTGATTAACCAGCTTTTCATCTTCATCAAAGTCTTTGTGTAAGTTCTCTTTCTTGAAACAATCTTAAATTGTGGTAGCGGTTACTTTTTCCCAGATCAATTATGGAATCCAAAACTGTCTCTGAACTCCAATTTATTATCCATGCCAATGAACCAGACGAATCGTGAGAATCTTTCAATACAGTCAGAAATAATTCCTTGGTCTAAAAGTTGTATAACTGCCGTACAATTTGGTGGCGAAAATTGTAAATCTATCCATTTTAGACTTTGCACCATGGGGTGGGCACTACATTTTTCTATGAGAAGAAGAATTTTTCTGTTTTTCTTTCCTAATTCTCTATTCTATTTGCTAAATTCCTCTTCCAACAGTTACGACGTCAACTAAGCTTTCCTGTTGCTCTTCTAGATCACAGATAACGAAATACCTGACGTATTGGGACCATGCCTGTTAAACGCTCTTTGCTATGCTTACCTCCGACATACCTTTCCCCTTTAAACTTCGACGTGATATTTGATTTAATTTTATAAAATAAAATTTTGTTTTCGATGTTATTTCTATCTTCAATAAATTGGTCAGTTACAACAGAAATGTTTTCGCATCAGCATTAGCTCACAGCATTTATTTAAATGGGCCCGAATTCGAAATCAATAATTAACGGAAACCAACATTTAAAAGGTCAGTCCGATAAAACGCTCGCGAACGCAAATCACCGGTCGCATGAACGAATTGTTCTAAACGGCTAATACAGTCGATTATGCCGTTTCAAGCCATGCGTGGGAGACCATTCATTAGCAAAGCTCGACCATAACGTCGACCTTACGTGAGCCAGTCAAGGTCGCAAGTTCGCTTCTTATCTCAAAATGAAGTTCCGTTACATATTCGTTACCGGTGGGGTATCGACTTGTGTGATAGCGATCTTATTCATTCATTGTTGGATACCATTGGTTATACTGCAATAGCGGAATCCTTACAGCAAATTGCACAGTGTACGTGATTCAAAGTATGGTCATTAAGAGTTCTTGGGAATTTTCTATTATGTAGCCTTACATGGTTGAAGTAAAAGTTCTTGTCTTCTGTTTCACTTTGGAATTATCTTTCAAATAATTTTTTAAACTATTTTTTGGCATAAAGTGATCATTATTTCGGTGGACGTTTCGAAGTAGTTAGCATTACCTAATCCGTTTGCTTAATAAGTAGCTTTAAATCAACTAACAGGTACTCCACTAAGGGCCTTAAATTACCACTATAATCATGAGATTGCAATCGGCTTTTGTTTCTGAGAGTTTGCATTAGTTGATAGACAGCCATATTACTGATGTTTCTTGTCCTTAATGTTGGCTTTCTTTGATGTTTGATTCATGCTACAATTAAGTTAACAAATTTCGCAGTTAGTGCAGGCTGCAATGTTTTATTCAAAGGATTTATCATCACCTAAAATATCTTGATGCAGTTTGCGGCTGCGATTGAGATAATTCATTTACTTCAATAATTTATTAAGTTTACATTTATCCCCATGAAACTGAAACGTACTTTATATTATTTAAGCTGAAGCGAGTATTTATGAAAGAAAATGGGTTACGTTCAGGATCTATTATGACTCCGCTTTCTGAACTTATAGTTGCATATAAAATGTTTACTACCACTGAAGCTGTACATAAAATATGACATTGTCTAGATTTAATAGTTGCAGTCCATGTAGCTGAATTTTTCACGAATCCTACCCCAAACTACCCCAGTTACATATTAAATTCGTCCTTAATGGAATTTTACATAAAGGGATGTTTATGTGTGTTCGATAAAAGCCTGACGTGCGTTAAAACACTCTTTGGCAAATATGTATAGCCAAGGTTGTGATCTAGATTTTTTTTATCGAACGAAACGTATTGACACAAAAATGTGTACCTCTCATCTCCGGACGCGTTTTATATTTCCTCGAGTTGCTTTTTCTTTCTTTTTATAGGCGAAGGAAACTTTATATTGATTTTTTAGAGTGTGTGCAGATCTCGCACGGAATGTATTTGTTTTGTGAAATTCTTAAGCAAAGCGATTTCATTCTTGCGTTCTCAAAGCCAAAGTTGAAGCTGTATGAATGTCCGACTGAAAGTTTGACATTTACAGCGTTACTTGTAATATCAAAACGGCGTCAGAGGCATTCAAGCAGTGTCAAGTAAATCTTGTTTATGCTTGTTTGCGTTGCAGATGTTAGGAAAGTTTGTTTAAGAAGCGCATGCAACATTTAGAAATGTCTAAACGTCTATTTTCTGCATTTAAGAATTTCGATTGAGGAATTTTTAGGCCTTGGGGATTTCAATTTGAAATCATGTCAATTAAATTGACGAAAATAACATACAGCAGTAAATTATAGAAGAGAAATTCCAGCTTCAAAATGAAAACCTGCAATATTTTCAAACGGGTGGCCGCACATGTTATTTTGACCCTCTCCTCGTGTGTACCCGGAAAATTCATGTTTCACCGGAAATTTTGTTGACACGCTAAATAATTTATTCTTGCATTACCTGGGGGCGTAACTAGGGGGTTATACTGCCGGGCAGTTTTTTAATTAAGCAATAGATCAAGTAACTTGCGTGTTATTAATAAGTAATGGAGATTTTTAGGAAAATACCTACGCGAATGTAATAAATTAAAGAAACCCCCAAATTAAGCTCACATATGCGCGGAAGGGAAATTAAAAAAAATATTTGCTGTATCTAAACGTGTAAATATGCTAAAATCGAGCTTTTAGAACTCTATTTGCGCGTGACCTCAAATAAATATAAATTAAATCGCTTTATGCGGAAAATTAATGGTGTTTACAGATAGGGGTGTTGGTTTAACATTTCAAATTTTGAGGATTCGTTCTGAAGCTTTCAGCTGGTGATGTGGTGATTCCGGTGTTATTAACGTGTAACCGCGTAACCCCTGACCTTTTCAAAAGTTGACCTAAACATTTGTTTTCCATATTTGCATGTGTAATGTAAGCTTGACGCGTGAAGCATTAAAGTGTAAATCAAATTTTTACGGAAAATTAGGGAAATATCTGTTTGCTTTTCAGTATTTTTTTTTTCATATTACAGGTGCTTTTCAACAAAACAAGAAAATGGTAGATTCTAGATTTGTTTAATAATGAGCTTTTGGTCAATTACTTCATTAAACTTGTCATACTTGATTTCCAAAACTTAATTTTATAATAAAATAATAATATGAAGTTTTGGTGAAAATTCTGTCCGATAGGTCTGAACAGGCAAACACTTAAAAGATTATTTCATACTAAATTCCGAAAATATTCAACAAAATTCTCTCTCAGACTTTTTTGGTATTGAGTAGGATGGTTGATGCAGGACGTTGGCTAACTTGCTTACGTGTTTAACAAAATTATTTATAGCTGTTTTTCTTTACAGCAGACAGCAGCTTCCTACTGGCAAATGCACAGATAGTCGATTTCCCTATCGTCTACTGCAACGAATCCTTCTGCAAGATTTCCGGCTACAATAGAGCGGAGGTCATGCAGAAGTCTTGCAGATGCGCGTTCATGTTTGGCGAGTTAACTGACAAGGAGACCATCAGCAGAGTCGATCACGTTTTAGAACACCAACTCCACGACCAGTTCGAGATTTTACTGTACAAGAAAAATAGTAAGTATTGTATTTTGACTCAAAAATCTACCTTGACGTATAAGCAACAACTTAAAACATTTGTTAAGGCAGAACACTGGAGCTTTCACGAAACAACTGAAGGCTCCTTGAAGGCCTTAACAAATCGTGATGAATTTTTCCAAACTTTTGCATTCTACTTACTGCATATTGGCCATAAAAGTTTCGCTATTAAATGTGATGGCTTATTTCTATATATATATATTCACTCTTTGCTCATTTGTTCTGAATGTATTACAGAACATCTAAGAACTCGTCCCGCCAAATAAAAACTTCAGGCTAGTCTATCCTTGATTATTTTTTCTATTTTCACTAAATGATCCTTTTACATCATAGAGTATGAGTTTGATATCAGTATTTTTTGTTTCATTCTGGAAAGAAAATGAGAAATGTTGCATCAGTGCCATTTCGTACCATTTCGTTCCTTGCAATGACGTGTGCATTTTATTTTAATAGTTTTCATGCCACTTTTCAGAGCAGAACTGGCGTTACATGCGATAAAAGTACACACATATATCTTTTCCACGGGGACATGTGCTGTTATCGCGAAAACGTATAATTAGAGTAACGACATAAGTAGTACTTGCTACTCGTGTTCTATCATTTGCGGTTTGCTAATGACAAACCCTCAGATATTTGCATAGATTTCAGCGCTCATTAAAAATGCTATAAGTTTATTCATAGCAGTCATAAATGGGTTTTATAAAATTTCTTAATTATAGCATTCTTCAAGTAAGTAAGAATAATTTTTATTAACACAGTAATTCCTGGGTATTATTATATAACTTTTCCTTTAAGACAATGAAAGAGTGGCATGAAGGCTTTAGATAAATTTTTAACCCTTTCATTTTAGGAAAAATTCTGCATTAGATCAAATGACAATAATAAAAAATATTAAGTTATTGCGTAAATTAAATTGTTTAGACGTCAGTCAACTTGAATCTGAATGACGATGAAATCTGCTTTGATTAGTGAGTTAAAATGTTAGCAAACGTATGATGATCATTCAAATATTAACAAAGTATTTGACGCTTATTGAAGTCATTGATTTTGCTAATTTTTCGTTGATAATGAATCAAATTGTGAAACTTAATTTCAGGGATTTTAAATGACAGACAAAGGCAGAATTATTTTGAGTATTGGTCTAATAAGGGATATTCACAAACAATTAGAAGTCTTTTTGGGAAATATATGCATAGTTTTGAAGGTGCACGGCGAGACAAATTGGGTGATGTTAAAGGCTGTCCCAATTAGGAAAGGATAGTGCTCAAGGGATGTTGATAGCAGTGAAGAAAATAATTAACAGCAATAGTAATACCGTTAAACTTGTCTCTACAAGTGTTTTTCAAAAATATATATGTAGGATGAATGAAATTCGAAAGTCAACCCAAAGATCTCTCTTATTACAAGAGGCAGGAAAGCTGTCAAATAGAGGCAAGTTGCTAAATGTCATGCTGACGATTTTCTTCCTCTTCAAATATACAAGATCCTCGCGTTCGCTCTCGAATTTCAATCGCCCTGCATATACATATTTTCCCAAAAAGATTTTTGATACTTCATGAGTGTTCTTGTTAAGTATGTACTTTCAAATAATTTAAAAAATGCGTGATCAAATTAAAAAGAAATTTGCTAGAATAGTACCAATATAATTACCTCTTGTAATGTATGTCCGTCTGTCTGTGTGTTTGCTCGCCCGATTCGCCCGCACTGCGCATGCTCTGTATAGAGAACAAAGGTACGTAGATTGCACCATTCTCTATAGAGAGCATTAAATAATAATTATATAGACCTCATAGGTAGCATGAGATGTGTGCAAATTGGTAGATCGATGTTGCATGATTTTTTTTGTGCATCTAACTGTGTGTTTTTTGTAATTTTTTTCCCCCCAAAAGCATCGTTTTTTTGTCACCAGAATTCCCAGTTTAGAACGTGAAAGATGCAAGACCACGTTAGATTTTTTTAATTTCGTTTGGTGTAACAAATGATGTGACACTTTTGTGTAAAGTAACTAAAATGTCCTCATAAAACGTTTACCCTAAAATACACGTGAATTAAAACGTATTTTAAAAGCACTGATAAAATTTATTTTGTTTTCTTAACAGGCACTCCTGAAGGTATGTAGAATGTAGTTTGAATTTTTACTTCGTCGTTCTTTTCTCTCTAATTGATCTGTACAGTTGCTAAGTAGATGCCGTTTTTGAAATTTCTGTACAAGACTTAGTTAATCAGAGGTGCACTGATTTCTTTTCGATTTGGAGTTTCCCTTTTGTTGATGTGCAGCACGTCTTTTGTTGTTATTGTTTACAGAACAGCACGAGTAAACATATTTATATGCACCCTCAAGTAGTAGTTATCTTCTTCATCCACTTGACCATTAACATTGTATAATGCCGTTTCTTCCCACATTAATAAAATACTCATCGAATCAAATCTTTATTTTAGAAAAATTATTGTGAAATAAGTGCTTGTTTATATTGTAATGAAATGCTTAAAATTCGTAATAAAAATAATGTAAACGATCAAAATAAAATATTTAATTATTATATGAATATGAAATAACTGATCCATTCTATTATGTCTCATTTTCACACGTTATGCTCAGGATAATCATAACGTTAATGTTGACCCTAATTACATCAGCGGACTAGACCTTAATCTTAGAGATTTATGCTATGATAAAACCACGTAGCCAGCTTTTTACAGTGCTGCCAACCATGTTAAACAAACAACCCTTTCACTAAGTACATAAAACGGATTATATCTGCCGTCATCAAGGTTTTACCTTACTTTTTTCTGACGCTTTTATTATTAATTAATTTCCAACGCAGAAACACTCAAATTATTGTAATTATCATTATAATAAAAAAGACGCAAACAATATCCATCTTTGGTCTAATTTTACATTACGCTTCAATTCGATTTTAAAACTGGAGTTCTCACAAACTTAAATTGAGTTGTCATAAATTAATTTCTAAGTGAGCTGGGAATGCAAATCCACCATGAATGCAAAACTGCGAGCAAACTTGTATTTGACTCCTTTTTAAAACAAATAAAAATGCAACTTAACCAGCTTTGACCACACACAACTTTTAATGAAATATTGAACCATTGTTTGGGTTATGTAATGACTCACAACACTTCAATTTTGCAAGGAATTTTACACCAAGAGAAAAGGAATTTTATTTTTAACTTTAACGTTCCATTTCAAATCATCTCTCTGTGAATTTATGAATTTGTGAATTTAATATTAATCTTCGCCTTTTCCTTTCGTGTTTACCTTTTAATGCATCTTCAATGGGTTGAACAAGTTATGAAATATGGCGATTGTTTAATCAATGCTTAATCGATTTGGACGTCAATTCGATGGCCTTCTTAATGGTTTCTTTCACCTTGGTTTTGCTTGATCCCTTTTTCGTCTCGTGATGTCACATATAAGGCTAATATGGTAAGGCATCATGGTTCTCTCTGTCTACTTCTAATTGAAGTAAAAATAAATAAAAACTTGTAGGGGATTGATTATTTTTTATCGTGTCCATCCCTCTGAGCTTTGGCTTTTTCTGATATTCTTCCTGTTTCTCGTCTTATTGTTTCTACGAGAAATAGTTCATTATAAAAAATTATCTTTTTTTCCAAACAAACACATTACAGTGTTTTTCTTTTGATTTCCCTCTTTTGTCAATTGTTTTTCACTAGTTCTCAAAACTATTTCCTGTCTCTATTAAATAGAGCTCTGCGTTTGTCAAACAATTTCCTTTTTTGGCAGTGTTTCCTTATTTGTCAAATCAATTTCACATTATTATTGTCTAAATCATAATGAATGCTGATAGAAGACAAAATACCAAAATCTCCAACGAGGTACGTACTCTTATTTTAGAGCAATGAATGATGGCACTTCGGAAGTCCAAATAGGACGACAATTTAATATATTGCCAAATACTGTAAGAAAAATTTACCTGGCGTACAAAATAACCAACGAGGTGAATAAGAGAAGAGTTGGGCATCTCCCCAAAAAATTTACTCAAGAAGAGCAAAAAGAAATCTGCAATTTGATTGATGAGAATTACACCTTGACACTAAAACAAATATAAACCAAATTGTTGGAGCGAAATCCAGAACTAGTAGTAAGCTTATCGACCATTGACAGAGCGACAAAGGAATTTCACTATTCTGTACATCGCGTTTCATTTGTGCTAGAAAGACGTAACACCCCAGATACTATCCAAACTAGATTCGACTATGCTGCTCAATGTAACAGAATGATGATTGACAGAGAAAAAATTATAGATGAATTTGGAATTCAAGTGAATTCTAGAAAATCATGTGGAAGATCACAGAAAAATACAAGAGCCAACAAAGTCAAGGCCCAATTAAGAGGCCTTTATTATTCGGTTGCCGCTGCAATGTGCATTAATTCATTATATTTATTCACCGTTCACCATACAAAGCAGACCACTTTGGAAAATTCTTGACAATTTTAATTGGCCACTTAGGCGAAGGCACATAATTCCCAATGGACAATGTCAGATTTCATAGAATGGACGAAATTCAACTACCGATAAGACCTCATGGACATGTTCCAGTTTTTCTGTCCCCGTACAGTCCTTTTTTAAATCCCATTGAAGAGCTGTTTAGCCATTGCAAAAATAACATAAAGAGAAGTCAGCCCACGAATGAAGAACAACTGTATGCAAAAATTAACGATGCTTCTGAAGCTATAACGCAAGAACATTGCCAAAATTATGTTCGATATGTGGAGACATAAGGGTTTTCCATTAAGGGCGCTCGAGCTTTAAATTGAAATAAAACAAGTTGTGTATGATATATCATTTTTTTTATTTGAAAGAGTATTCGATTGCATTATGTATGGAATACGTACCCGGGAGGTCCAATTTTTAATGACTCGACCGCATGAATCTCGATATCATTCATGGCATTCGTTATGTTGACTTTTAAGGCATCAATCGTCTGCGGCTTATTCGCATAGACCCATGATTTAACGTAGCCCCACAAGAAAAAGTCTAATGGCGTTAAATCACACGATCTCGATGGCTAATTGCGTCGCCGAAACGCGAGGTAACCATGCCGTCGAATTTCTCGTGCAGAAGATCCAGTGTAGCATACGCTGTATTGCACGTAGCACCGTCCTGTTGGAACCACAGGTCGTTGAGATCCATATATTCCAATTTAGGCCACAAAAAATTGGTTATCATCGATCTGTACCTCTGGCCGGTGACAGTTATGGCGGCGCCAGCGTCATTTTGGAAGAAGTACGGACCAATGACCCCGCCGCACCAAAATCTACATCAAACAGTGACTTTATCTGGGTGCATTTGCAACGGGTGTGTCTCGTGTGGATTTTTATCTTCCCAAATGCGACAATTTTGTTTGTTGACATAACCGTTCATACAAAAATGGGCCTCGTCGCTAAAGATGATTTTCCGTCCGAAATCGAGGTCTGTTTCTAACTGCTCCAAAGCCCAGTCAGCGAATGCTCGACGGTGCCTATGGTCGTTCGCCTTCAGTTCCTGGGTCAATTGAATTTTATATGGATGCAGGCCTAAGTCCCGACACAAAATTCGCCAAGTTGAGGTCTGCAAAAGGCCAAGTTCTTGAGCGCGACGAGGAATTGACTGCCTTGGGTTATCCTGCACACTCTCGTTCACTGCAGCAATGTTTTCTGCAGACCTCACATTCCGACGACGTACGGGTATTGTTTGATTCTTTACCGAATCAGTTGATTCGAATTTGTCCACCAAACGACGAATAGTCGATTCAACAGGACGATTGGGTGCTCCGTAAAAAACACGTAGCTCGAAATGAGCACTCGTGTTGATAGTAAATTTTAATGATTTCCACGTGTTGCTCAACACTGTAACTTTCCATGATGATTTGCCCAACAGTAATTACTATAACCTCCAAATTTAACAGCTATAGCTTCACCAACGTGACCGCTATGTACTGTCAAAGTTCAAGTGTCCCTATTGGAAAACCCTTTATTTGGGAGATTGCCTCAATAGGAATGAAATTTTGCACTAATTCAAATTTTTTTACACATAAGTATTTTGTTATATAGTATAGTTGGTATTGTTGTTTTTTCGATAAATTGTGTCTTCAACTATCTGTGTTCTTGTTTATTTAAATTTTCAAAAAGGAAGAAAATCATTTGCAATAACGTGAAAGAGTTTTCACAATTAGTTATTAATGTCAACGTGATGTAAATATTTATTTATTTATTTATTTAGAAACAACACAGGCATTAGCCTAGTTACATTGTTTCCGATGCTGATAATACCGTATGATTCGAAAAGGGCCAGATAAAGGGAGGCCGTAAAGTTTAAAGTAAAATTAATTTATTCAGAGAGACTGATATGTAATGTGGCCAGAAAAGAAGAGAAGAAAAGAAAAGGCCGGCAGACTTCCGATAGGTATAGATGAAGTTATTGACAATTCTAACTTGAGTTTATTATGTATCGAGTTAATTGAGGCTATACGTTTTGTCTTCTATGGCCTCCCCCCATCCAAAACCCAAGAATCACACGGTAGCCAAAGTATGTTCCAGCATCAGAGTTGACATAAATATATGCAATATACATGTTCAGGTGTTAGACACAGTATGAATATTAATGTAGTATATGTGAACAAAAATACCACAATGCGCACATACAGAATGAAAAAAGAACTCTTAAACTACAATTATACGTAGAGAAGAATGTTTCGAGCTCGTTCTAAGAAGTTGTTGAGGGATATACCGAAAATCTCAATAGAGGAGTAGTACTCATTGTAAAGTCTGCAAATTTTACTTATAGGCGATATAGGACTGTGATAATCACGCATGGGGGGCCCTGGTCTAATGGAATAGTATGGCACATGTAGCTTGAACAACGTAAGTAAGTAAGAATTATCAATAAAGCTGAAAAAATATGAAATAGTTTTGAGAAATAGTGAGGAAAACCGAAACAAAAACACTGTATAAAAACCTGGTACAAAGCTTAAAGATTTTTTCTTCTTCAAAAAGCTAGATTTATTCCACGAACGTTGTGTTCAATGCGTAAAGTCAAAGGGTGAACTCGGATTCCAATTCATTTCATTCAATTCCTCGTTTAATATTTCATTGAAACTACTCGCCGCACACAACGAAACACCTTTTACTCAAGGCTTCATCGTTTGAACCACAACCATTAGTATCGAGTCTATCCATTCGTCTCGAAATCATCATCTTCAACCACACCACCTAGCCCTTCATCATCATCTTGCCATTTGTTGAAATCGCACTAGCCGGTGCTTCTTCTTACTTCACATTATCTAAAGCGTTTCTATATTGCTATATTCACATTTTTCTTCATTAAAGTATTAGCTTTTTTCTGATCTAATTCCTTCTCTAGTGGAATTATCACTTCGTACAGTCTCTTTTTTCAATCGCCACTCCTCTAAAGTACACGAATTTTATGGTTAGAGAAGTCCTCTACGCCCACATTGCTGGAGGTAGAGACTTCTTTGTTTTTCCTATTTTCTCTGCATACATAAAAATCTGGAATTCAAGATAACATAAATTTGTTAAGCATTACAACTCTATCCTTATTGTAACATCGATTAGGAGGATAACAATTTATCGCAAAAATGTTTACGTGTGTGCTCCAAATCCTTGATTGTGTCCATCTACATTGTGAGTCTTGGCTTCACCTCCTATGCCTATTTTTCCCTTTGACTTCTTACTTCCAGTAATCTTTTTGGTATCCTCTTCTTTCTCATCCATAGGTCAACGATATTTTTAATCTCTTGTGTATGATACCAAAAGTGACCTTATCTTTTTATCAGCGTAAGCAAATTATTTGTTTGTCAAACGAGTAACTGTAAAAAGCAGAGTGTTTATTGTTAATTAAATGTTGACACGTTGTAACAAATATTCATTTATTCAGTGCACGATTCAGAATAAAAGAACGGTTATAATAAATTCATTCAAACTCCGCATACTATTTGATTATATTTTAAACATGCAAAACAATTAAATATTGAATGAGATCTAAAAAGAGATACACTATGCAAATGTTTTCCTCTCTGCATGAAAAGCACCGCATAAAAGGTTTTTACGTGTTTCCGTTTGCACTCGAATAGAACGGCAAACACTGGGAAACAATCGATGATGCTCCTGCAGCAAGAAAGACGGAAAAGAGCCATAACCGTAACGAATTATTAGGGGTCTTCGCCGTTTATAGGTAATACCCTCTAAAAACGGTGCAACCTCGCGCCTCGTGTTTATTTATGGAAAACAAAATGCTCGGAAATTGAATATGTTTTAGGGGCGTAGCCCCCTCGTTGTCTCGTGGTAAGGGACTAAATAGCTGGCGAACGGGATCAGAGGAAACGGTAATTCCTCTGATGTGATGAAGTCTTTGTTCCGTTATAATGGTCGAGGCATTTCAAACTTCCAGACGGGTTAATATAAATATGCTAAAACTTCGTTCGTGTGTGGGTTTTCGTGTCGATGACCTAACAAGTTCTTCATTCTTGACCTTAGGTAGCAGCAGGTATTGATTTTTCTCTCTTTCCTTTTTAGCTTCAGGAAGATCTAAGTTTTCCTACTAATAGTTTCTATCAAGTTCCTCAATTTTTATTATAAAATCCTTGAATTGTATAAATTTATTTTAAAAATGTGAGAGATTACAAAAATATATGGTTTTTACAAAATCAATTAAAATTACCTTGTTTTTTTATGAACCTGCCTGAAACTTAATGCAGTAGTTTAAACAAAAAAATGTTTACCTTTTAGGATTTATTTGATTCTTCATGTTTTTTGGTCAGCAAGAGGTTGCAACTCCTCGAAATAAATTACAGTTATTATTGCGCACATAAATAATTTTGAAAGCACTTTTGTTCGTAAAGTTTTATTTTTATGTAGCCTTCCCTCGTCCATTACGTCGACTCTTCTCTCGATTTAAGGTGCAATCAGTTTCAATCTTACCCTTCTTCAAAACACCGGACTACTTTATTACAAGGCAATTATATCTTTGACGTTCGGCGTTTCAACGAAACAAAATTGCTTTCTGAATAATTAAACAAAGCTCACAAAGGTGAGAAGCTGCAATATTATTATTGGTAGGTTCGTAGCTGAATTCTATCGGGAAAAATGCTTTAGTTTCTAAGCAGCTTTAACGCTTACCATAAAACTCTAAGAGCTTTTTAAAAGCTCCGTAAATAATAAATTCTACTTGTACAATTTTTAATTAAATTTCTAAATGTCTGAAATAATTTAGCCAATTTTTTTTACACGGGCCGTTTAATTAAACGAATGCTCCAAGAGGAATAGAAAAAAAGCGACAGAGGCGTGAAAATTTTTGACGTAAACTATTTTGGGCATCAGAATAAAAATAAACCCCAACGAACACGTCTGGTTAATCGTCGACGGTCACGCTTCAAAAATTGACAACAAGCACTCACGTTGTGTTTTAAATTAGGCGATAATTGTTTCTTTGAACCCTACGATGTGTAGGGCGAAATTTTGTCCACCATCCGTATAAAAACACATCCGCTTTAATCCCCGGGGGCACATAGCAAAATACGTGCGTGCACACGTCATTCATTTGTATCATTTTGGCAGTATCTAAATCCTGATGCTTGCGAGGGGAGTTTGTTGTAAAATATGATTTAAATGCCGATTGTAGTTGCGTACTTTTGCTGAAAGTTGCGCCCCTTTTAATTAAAATATGTATAATTTGCGTGTGTGCAATAATATAAAAGGGTGAAAGTATACTTTTTAATTTCTGTTTGTAAAAATAAACGGGGGTCACAAAAATAAATGTTGAAATTAATTATAAAACATTTACATTTTTGGGAATTATTTAAAATTATGAAAGGTGGATAAGATTGCGGTGGAGTTTATGAGTCGCTTTTCTGTCGATGAGCTCCAACTAGTGTTGAAATAGCCACTGCAATTAAAGCCGACTTGCAGCGAACATTATTGTAAATCCTATCGATTCAACAAAGAATTTTTTGGTTTAAATCTAAGAATGAGAATGAGGTAAGCTTTACAAACACAACTTAATGAGCAGTCAATTATGATATGAAAGTTAGAAATATATTGCGAAGGAGAAAGTTGTATAAAATTTAAAAAAATCTATAACTTTAGATATGTAGTTTTGATGTTTGGAATTTGTTTCTAAAAAAAAATTAGTAAGAGTAATGGAATAGGAAGTGAATGAACGAAGATTAAGCGTCAAGAGAAAATTAATTATCACAGAGAATCCGATTTCCCAGGCGAAGGAAGTTCAAATTCCTCGTCTGTATTACTTCACCTTATTTTCAGATGAAATATGAGAGACATGATTAACACGCCCAACAAGAAATAAATAGGATTGAAGCGACTGCGGCGAAAGTATAATATACTGCCGTTTGTTAAACTTCTGAGTTTGTTTTTCACTTTCAAGACTAACTTTCTGAATAAATGCGACCTTCTCGTTTGGGGTCGGCTGTTTACATGGAATCTGTTATTCCCCTAAAATATCCGTATGTTATCCCAAGTTTAATATAAAACAGAATTTTCAATTCCATACTCGTGCTCGGGGTTGAAATTTATTTTTCCGAAAGAAAAATAAGTAATTAAAAAAGATTTATATTTTATTTAAATTTCTTGAACATGCAGTCTTAAAAAAAAACCATTTCTTTTAATTTGTTTTTCAAAAACTTTCTCTTAATCTTTTGAATCGGTGATGTCATAATGCGCATAGCGTGTTTCACGCACATTCCAAGCCAGGGAAAGTTTTCCTTGCCTTCTTTCGCACATTATTTTCCATCGATCTGTGCAGTCACAATTCTCCGATTATGTCTTTTTTGCTTTGCATGTCGACCGTTTTCATATCTCACAAAAGCTTTGTGCAGCCTTACTCGTAATACCATCGCAAGGGTGGATTTGCATGTACCTTTCCACGTCGAAGGTCAAGAAAATTTCCATCGGTGAAAATTATTAAGGCAATATTTGGCACGTATCAAAGATCAGAAGCTGATTTATGCTGGATGCATGTTTGCCGAACATTTAAAAAGATTATTTACGTTTGGTTAAGCATAAAGGACTTTTTTTGCCGATCGAATAATCTGATTAGGTATTTATTTTTGCATCATAACTAAAGCACGGATTTGTGTGCATTTCAGGTCATGAGTTATCTTTTAATGCATCTAAGTCCATGCTTTAATTATATCTTACTTGTTAGTGTACATAATGGATAAATTACTTTGAATTATTTGGACTTTATGTATTAGTATTTTGTAATAAAAAAAACTTCACGAGGTCAACAATTTATGCAGCATCGTTAATGCTACAAAGAGAAAACTGTATTTTAACTGGAAAACTTCATACTATTTGTGTTTTGTTAAGTTTTGAGGACGCAACGAAATTCGTCGACTTATTTTCCTCAGTGTTATTTAGGCAAACAGTTAGGGGGGTTGAGTTTGATAATAGAAAATGATTGGTTTCTCAGAGCTAACTCACGTATACACAGTCGAATAAGTAAATATGTGGGAATGTTATTTTGGTTGTGCAAATGTTTTCTACGCAACATTTAATTACATACAGAATTATAGTCGAAAACTCCACTGGTGCAAAAAAATATTTCTGTTATTCTTAATTATTGGTTTCAAAAGAAAATTCTTATCTACAGGTGAACATTAATGCAGAAACACACGCTACTCTAACAAGAGTTAAACAGTATGATAAAACCTCACATTAAAGTTTTTCCTTTTCTACTAAAACGTTTCTACTTCTGTTACGCCTAGAATTCGAAATGCGTTGCAATTCAAGACCATATAATACAATTAAGTGTAATTGTGGAGACCGGTGAGACACAGTAGTGCCGACAAACGCGGTAAAAAAAAAACTTAATTGCAAAATCTAATCTGCCTTTGTTCCCGAATTAATTACCTTCTGCTGTGCGAAGTAATTAAAATTAATGACCCGCATTAAATTTCGATAATTAGTTTAACTTTTGCCCTACATGTAACGTTCGTAAATAAACTAAATCATAACATGCCCGAGCCTTCGCCGACAGACTCAGGAATACCATCTGTCCTAATTTAAATAATATAATTAGGAGAGGGAATTAAGCAAGTTGAGTTTCGTCGTCTCCAGATTTTAAAGACCTCATATTTACTAATTTTTAAAGTTCTTAAAAATTCATTTATTTAGTCTATTTTGCTTCGACGATTCATCGCTTCAGTGGCCACATTGATACAGGACTTGACGTCAAATTTCCCAAGACTCAGACAACTTTCGCAGCGTAAATCCTTGTCTCATTTATTGCGAGTAAAACTGATGACATGTTTTGAAAAATGGGGAGTAACACCCTCGTGTCATCCTTTATATCGTAGTTGCTTCATTTAAAAATATAACCTTGGTAATTCTTTAACACCAAACAGTTTAAATTAAAAATGAATTTTATGATTAATCATATCGTCAGTTTTGTTGCAATCAAAGGATTATTTTTTCGATATCAAATTTAAAAAACCCTTTTTTTTTGTAATATATTCATTTATTCATTAAAAACAAATTTATGTGAATGCTTCCGCAGCTAATTTTAGCAAAAGCGTACAACCACCGAAACTCGGGTCAACTGCGACCCACGAAGCTATTACAACTACAATGATTGAAAACGAGCGTACTCTGTTAAAGAGAAACTAGAGACAAATACTATAAGTATGCAACACTGCCTTTCACAAATAGATCGACAGAAATCTGCAAAACACATGTGCAGCCAGCCAATTGATTATTGGTATGCGTGACATTATAGACCATTTATATTGATGCTTGATTCTTCGCTCGCTTTCGGCCTCGCTTTAGTTATAACCCAATCCGTGGTAGCTTCGAAACTTAAACGTTTATTAACCCCCCAAACTATGTGGTCGTACTTATTTATACTTATTGAATTTACGGTATTAATGAGAAATGTTGATATTATAAAATCCTGTTACAGTTTTTATTCAATTTACAGCCTTTCAGAAAAAAGTTTAGGTAGCTTCGAAGAAGCAACCCCACACGTTTCTATTATTTTTTGATAAATACAAATCATTGTTCAGTTTTCTATGTCCCATTATTTACGATAAATTGTTACTAAATTCAAAGTTAATTTTAGAAGAGCAAATTTAAAATCAAAATATTGAAAATGTAGTTTGTATGATTTTCTACAGAAGTATACTTTTGGCATCAATTTACCTCCCAGGAGACTCACTCGACTGAAAGCCCCTCTCACTGTGAAGATGATGGAGGTCATAAAGTACCGTGAGAGCAACAAGAAGCGATTCAAATTCGCATCACACAGTATGGGGTAGTGCTAACCTCAACCCACGTGGAAGATCATTACTGGTATACTTTTCCGGTACAACTTAATAGGGCTAACGAACCTATTTTGTAACTTACTTTGGCTTCCCCCGGTATTTCTAATTACATAGAATGATCGTTTTCAAAATTAAAACCTGCGAAGCTAATCCCAAGGAGTACAGAAATCCGAGAATGCTTTACCTGAAGTGCCTGGAGGCCAGACTCCGAATTCCTCCTGCCCCTGATAAAATCCAAACAATAGTGGAGCTGCAAAGAGAAGTTGAGTTTCTTCAAGATTCTATTTTAAAATCTTATAAAGAGGCATGTCCAGTAAAGACAGTCTTATGGTGGTGTAGACAGATTGATAAACTTAAATCCACTCTGGATGAACTGTTCAATAAAGCAAAAAAATATTAGAAATACAGAGTGGGTTACGTACGAGTGCCACCAAAGACTGTATGAAAGGAAGATTAGGGAAAGATAGAGAGAGACGTGGAGATCTTTCTGCAATTCAATTGAGACTACCAAATATTCTGCTCGTCTCATCAAAATACATCAGCAAGCAGCCAGCCTAAAATGTAATGGTTCTTTTAGCATCCACATTGAAGGAAAGTTGCAAAGAGAAGTTGATTTTCTTCAAAATTCTATTTTAAAATCTTATGAGCAGGCACGTCCAGTAAAGATAGTCTTATGGTAGTGTAGACAGCTTGATAAACTGAAATCCACCCTGGACGAACTGTTCAATAAAGCAAAAAATATTAGAAATGGAGACTGGGTTACGTACGAGTGCCACCAAAGACTGTATGAAAGGAAGATTAGGGAAAGATAGAGAGAGACGTGGAGATCTTTCTGCAATTCAATTGAGACTGCCAAATATTCTGCTCGTCTCATCAAAATACATCAGCAACCAGCCAGCCTAAAATGTGATGGTTCCTTTATCATCCACATTGAAGGAACAGCAAAGGTACTGAATAGGCGCTTACCAGACATCAATCCCGTAGCTACATGGGTGGAGGCAACCGGTACACTCCAGACGGAGGAGAATTGGAAGCTTGTCGACCGGATAGTGGGAAGAATAAAAATAATCTGGTTAACTAAAACCTTTTACGCCTTTAAATCGTCAGGACTCGACGGTGTTTTTCCTGCTCTCCTGCAATGGGGACTTGAAACAATTTTACCCTACCTGACGCGCATTCTTGAAGGATGTATCGCTTGGAGATACATCCCTAAGGACTGGAGGAGGGAAATAAAAGTGGTATTTACAACCAACCAGGACGAAAAGGCTATTCTCTCGCCAAATCCTATCACCCAATTAGTTTCACGTCCTTCTTTTTGAAGACCTTGGAGAGACTATGTGACCGATTTACAAGAGAGGGAGCTTTGATCGACAAACCTTTAGCTGGCAGATCTACTAAATGTACCATCTATAACTGGGTGAATATAAAAAGCCACGAATAATAAAATGTTCACTTTAGGAGTATTCATAGACGTGGTGGATGCGTTTGACAAAACATGATGTGAACCACACTCTTCGAGAATGGATTTTACAGCTCTTGAAGCACAGACCTGTATATATTGCTATGGGAAAGGTATCTTTCAGGGAAACGGTAAGCAGAGGCTGTTCTCAGGGAGGCGTTCTTTCACCTTTGCCATGAAACACGGTAGTGCATAGCCTCCTCTGTCGGCTTAATGCATGAGCAGTCTTCTAAACAGTACGATACGCAGATGATGTAACTGTCCTGATAATAAAAGATTTGAATAAGTGCTGTGTAACTTAATGCAAACAGTAGCCCCATTGAACTGGTGCACAGAACACTCTGACAATTAATCCTTCAAAGACAGAAAAGAGTTATTGTTGACAAGAAACTGAATTGGAATAAATATGTTAATGAGAAAGTGACAAAGGATGCGTCTCGTTTTGGCAGTATCGCCGTGCGATGGGCGGACTTTGGGGACCATCACCAAAGGTCGTCCTATGGATGTACACTGCCATAGTTAGACTCATGCTCTACAATGGAGTGTTGGTCTGGAGGCCCAGAGTCAGATATTGGCAACAGCATCGGAGCTTTCGCTTGTACAGAGACTGGCTGGATGAGTGCTAGCAGTGCGCCTGAGGCCCATCCCACCGCTGCCTTATATGTGGTGGAGATGGCACTGTGATCGGCTCCGAATTTTCGGGCAAAAGAGTATGGAATAATAAAGGTGTTGGAAGAAGACATCATCTTATTTTGATGGAGACTTTACAATAAACTCATCTTTTTGAGGTAGTGATCGATTCCCTCCTACTTACATATATATTCAGAAAGGACTTCACTCAAGATGCATACAAACCCGACTCTATACTAATGGATCTAAGACCCCAGAAGGAACAAGCGCAAGAATTTCCTCCGACGACTTAGACTTTCACATAAGCGTAGCACTTAACCAACTGACAACTGTTTTTCAAGCGGAAATAGTTGACATTATAGAAGGTGCAAGAGCAATTTAGGATCGAGGTATTCAGAATAAAATCGTTAGGACAGCTCTAAACAGTATCAAAATATCCTTAAGAATAACACTGCAATGCCATGGAACACTAGAACAAGTGGCCAAATACAACAACCTGCAACTTATTTCGGTTAAAGGACACACTGGAATATATAGTAACGAGCAGGTAGATGGACTGGCTAGGCAAGGCTCGGAGCAATTCTTTTGGGTTCCTGAACAACTTATAGCGCCGTCATCAAGTCTGTTTAATGCCTTACTAAAACAAAGATCTCAGAATCGACATATCGATAGACAGACAAGTGTCATGAAGCGAAAAAGGTTATAACGGCCCCCTCGTTCAGACTGACACGTTTTGTATGCAACTACGTTTACTCGTAGGAATACTTTCAGGTTATTGCAAACTGAAGAAGCATATGCATCGTATAGATTTAACAGACAGCCCAATTTGTAAAGACTGCAACCTAGAGGATTGCTCTTGTCAGACGTTCTCGTGTTCATCGTACGAGTGGGATAGCTTGAATAATGCTGACAGTCATGCATTACAATACAATCGTCCCAACTTGTGGCCCAAGTATATGTGAATTTTCCTTCACCCCTTCACCAATACAGAATCCAAAAATAAAATAGTAAATTGATCAGAAATTATTAATGTTATTCATTTAGAAAATGATATTAAAAATATCTTTCATATTTCTGTTTAGAATAAATTTGTTTTGCAATACAGTAGCTTTTATACATTACCGATTTTTTCGTTTACACTGTCAATAAGCGGGTTAAATTTAGCTACACGAATTGAGTTCATTTTGGTCGCGTTCTAACACCGCACGAAACCAATCGATAAATCTCTTTTAACGTTGGAAATGATTTGATAAAAATCTTATAAATTACAGAAGCACCGATGTAATTGATTAGATTTTTGAAGAATGTTCATTTTCGTTTTGTTTCCGTTCTTTACAATTCATTTCGGTTTTTAGTGTTGAGATGCCCTTTAACCGTCTGAAATTAAAAAAAAAATAACAGTAACAAATTAGATTACCTTTTTAATTTGAAATTAATGGCTAAAATATTAAAAAAAGTAAATTAAGATTTTATAGCAATAATATGATAACGCGATAAAATGCATAAAATTTTTATACCACCATTATAAATTGCACGCTATGGACTTTTAACATTTTGAATTATTACTATAATTTTAGATACTTTTTTTTTGCCATGCGCCTTTAATGAAAATGCCTGAAATGCATGCCTCTACACGCTTCTTGTATTGTCATTATGTCATCCTTAGTTTGAACACAGTTAACTTATCAAAGAATGATACTTTTAAAAATTACAGTATCAATCTGTATATAACTGTCGAGCCGCTTCTAGAACCTAATCCTATCTCTCAGTGTGAAATAAATGCGTAAAATTTTGTTTATAGAAACCCCACTATGGCTGCTTCTGCAAATTTCGCCGATCAAGAACGAAAGAGATTTAGTAGTTTTATTTCTACTGACGTTTCGAGATATAACCGCCCTAAAACAACCGATAGAAACAGATGACACCAAAGGGGGTAAGTTATATAAATTCCTCCGGAAGAATAACGGCCTAACGACGCACATTTATTTCCAGGACTTTCAAAATTCGCTAAATTAGCAAGATCCGTTACTAGGAGTCGTTCGGTCTTAGTCTCCCAATTTTCTTCGCATCTACCGAATTTGAAAGACACCACAAAGCAATCACATCTGGCTCAAGTCAGTAATTCCCATCCGACGATGAAAAACTACTTTTTTAATATGCATTTCCTTTCCATGCTGCTATGGATTTTAAAATCTCGTTTTGTTTGTGTAATTTTTTTTATTGCAAAAGATGATGAGCTTGAGCGCGGATATAATGCCGCAATATCGACAGGAAGCACCGAAAACCCCCCCGCACATTTTGCTTCATTATTGCGCGTTCAAAGCCATTTGGGATTGGATTATTTTGTGCCTGACGTTTTACACGGCAATCATGGTCCCTTATAACGTCGCTTTCAAGAATAAAACATCCGAAGACGTATCGCTGCTCGTCGTCGATTCCATCGTCGACGTGATATTTTTTATCGACATCGTCCTGAACTTCCACACCACTTTCGTCGGCCCCGGGGGCGAAGTTGTTTCAGACCCTAAAGTTATCCGAATGAACTACTTAAGAAGCTGGTTCGTCATCGATTTGCTCAGCTGTTTACCTTACGACGTCTTCAATGCCTTCGATCACGACGAAGACGTGAGTATCTCCTGCTTATTTATATTTATGACCTAATAAATGTGACCTTCTGCACATATTTCTCAGATATAAATTTTCCGGGGGAAATTTCAGATGTTTGCCCGAATCTCCGAAGGACACGTTTAAATTAAATTAATGTAAAACTGTGACAAGGAAACAGGGACCTTCACTGATACGAATCCACAAAGTTACTTTATTTACAACCTTCGGGTTATATGATGTAATAATAAATCCTCTCTAAAATTCTAGGTTACCGTTTATCATTTTTGGCAACTCATTTTAAATAAACTTACAATAAAATATAATAGATTTTAAAACAGTATTCTATTGGTACTTTGAACGGCACTTTGCCAACTGAAGTTTTTTTAAAAAAAAATTGCGACTCTGGAGTAATTGAAATATCTACGTATTCTGATAATTAGAAATAACGGTGGTGCAGACACGATAATACGAAACTACAATTGAATTTTTGAATGAGAAATAAAGGAACACCATTGGATTTCAGTTCCTGTTCTAATTATTAGTGCGAATAATAATTAGCGTGAAATTATTATGTAGTCCCAGAACATCAGTTTGGCTTCCGCTTAGAGTATTCAACTATCCACCAGTGCCACGCAATTAATGAGGGTGAAGATGCAAAAAAATGTTCGGCAGCCATTTTAGATGTGAGTCAAAGATTTTTGACAATGTCTGGCATGTTGGCTTACTATACAAAATTAAACAGTCTCCTCATTTTACCTTTACTTTATTTAGAGGATATATATTTTGCAACAAGAATAAATGAAGAAACTTCTGAATTGCACCCTTTCAAATCTGGAATTCAGAAAGGCAGTGTTTTGGGGCCGATTCTGTACCTAATTCGTCTGACTTCCCAACCACCGACTACATTTAAACAGGAACACCCGCAGATGACAGAAAATCAGGAGCTAAGAACTAACAACACCTTACTTTTCCCAGAGGAATATGTCCACCAGTTTTCATTAATAAATTAATTAAGTAAATTACTTAGGAATCCATCTTAATATTAAGCTGATTTGGAGGGAGCATATAACAAAGAAACGAAAGCAAATTGAAATCAAAATGACATAACTACATTGGTTACTAAGTAGAAGATTAAAAATGTCGTCGTAGGTTCTAATATACCATGTGCTCAAAAAGTAATTACACAAGGCTTGGACATGGTAAGCAAAAGTAATGTCTACTGTCGTTGTTGTTATAAATTTGTTTTAATTAAGTTACAATTACGATGATTTAGAGTACGGCTTGTTGCAGACAAAACTTTTGTTTTCCTTGGCCAAGCCTTATGTAATTACTTTTCGCACTCACGGTATTCATAATTATGCCCATTTTAACATGTAGCGTAGAACTCTAGGACCACAGCACAATCGAAAGTCTTCCAAGCAATGACTAAAGTCCCACAATATGCCACAAACCAGATGCTTCGTCGTACCAATTATACAAGAAGTGATTTAAGAAGGAAACAGTAAAGTTAAATCTCACGATAATCCTCTTTTTTTTAACCGCTTTTGCAAAACTTGACAATAGACGATGAAAAACAGAGGTGACCAATGAACCTTAGCTGAGGTAAATCAGGAACTTTTTATAGTTTATTAAATAGTTTATTTAATTTATTACCTCATCGTTTGTTAGCCGTTATTGAGAAACGAGGAGGTCATACTCGATATTAAAATAAATATTAGTTGATTTATTAATTTTTTTTTTGGTTTTATTTAGTGTGAGAGTAATAAAGTGTCGCTTAGGAAATAACCATCATACTGGAAAAAAATTCTCAAAAAATAATTTTTGAAATTTTTCATTCAAACTGGTGCCTAAACTTGTTGAAAATGCCTAAATTCAACTATCTAATAACCAAAACGTTGGTTTATTAAAAGAATGGCGTCAACTGTGGAGTGAGAGTAATCAAGTGTCGCGCACTGCATCTAAATTTCTTTTTTGTATTTATTCATTTGGTCTGTTTTTTCATTTTCTGTTTATTGTGTCTTAAATTGAGTATTTCTTTTACGGTTATTAGTTCCTTGGAGAGGGCTGCGTGTACTATCAAAGACAGCTGTAATCCACGCACCGGTAGTGGACCTTCACATGTCAGAAAGTCCTTGGTATTTGTGATTTGCCTTTGCTTTACTAAACTACTCAAAATTGAATAGGGATATTGACCTAACACGTACTTCCATTTAAGAAAAAAAGTTTTTTTGCACTTTTTATATTAAAGGCAATTTGTGAATTAGTACTAAAACCATTTTAACTGGAAAAATAATCACAATAGGCTGCTGTCAAATTATATTAAAAAAAAGTGGTAGGCGTAAGAATTCCAGAAAATATTTTCGCTGCACCTTGTGACTAAGGACTGTTCATTTTACTAAACGGACACTTTTAATCTTACGCTGAATTTCCAAATTGTAATTATTTTTTTAGTAGTAGGCCTTGATAGCTTCAGCCAAGTGACGATTGTCAATTGTAATTATTGTTTACGACAGTTGTCAAAGATTCGCAATAATGAAGCGAATTGATATCGAAATCAGAAAACTAATCGTGCAAAAGTGGTGTTCAGAAAAGTTATCTATACGAAAACTTGCCAAAGTTGTAAAATGTTCAAAGTCGGCGGTTTTTCAAATAATCAAAAAATTTGGGGAGCATCACACGCTTGATGATTTATCCAAATCGCGGCGCAGAAGAGGTCCGGTAAATGCAAAAACAGAGAAAAATGTTGTGAAGCTGTTAAAATCAGAAAAATGTATGTCTGTACGTGGAATAGCTAAAAAGGAAGGTGTTAGCGTAGGTACTGTACAAAATATCAAAAAAAGAAGTAGCATACGAACTTACAAAAAACAAAAAATACCGAAGAGAAGTGAGGACCAACAAATACGGTCGAAGAAACGTTGCGGAAGGTTGTACAGGATTTTGATTCAAAGCAAAACTCGTTGCGTCCTTATGGATGACGAAACATACGTCAAAATGGACACCAGTACGTTACCAGGGCCTCAATTTTATAATGCAGTTGCGGGAGAAGATGTACCTGATAATTTGAGAACAATTAAAATGGAAAAATTCGGGAAGAAAATTCTTGTATGGCAAGCCATATGTTCTTGCGGCCTTAAAAGTTCAACATTTTTTACAACTGGTACAATTGGAGGCGATGTATATAGGAAAGAATGCATACAAAAACGTTTACTACCTCTTTACCGTAAGCACAACATTCCTCCATTATTTTGGCCAGATTTAGCATCTGCCCACTACTCTGGCACGACGTTGGAACTGTTGAATTCTAACAATGTCGATTTTGTGAAAAAACTGGATAATCCACCAAACTGTCCTGAGCTTCGCCCCATTGAGCACTACTGGGCTATTATAAAAAGATACTTAAGAAAAGATGTCCGAGAAGCTAAAACAATTGAAGAATTTAAAAAATGCGGGGTGCAGCTAACCGAAAAATGTCAGTGGAGACCGTGCAAAGGCTTATGGCTGGTATTCCAGTAAAAGTTCAAAATTTCTATCGTTCTTAATTATATTTAGTTTTTGTATAATTAATATAGACTGATATAAGTTGTTTTGTAATTTAGAAATGAAATGAAGTGAAATTCAGAAAAACAATTAAATACATAACATTAATTTAGTGTCCGTTTAGTAAAATGAACAGTCCTTAATAAGTATTGTATTACCTCCACAAAATGCAAAGAGTTCATTTACAATACGAGGAAGCAGATTTGTTGGTAAGAATGCACTCAGAGGTGTCCGGCAAGTTGAAATCGCGGAAGTTTTGACACTTCTCAAAGTGTGATCTCAAGAACAGTTACTCGCTTTAGACAAACAGGAACAGCTGCAAGAAGACCTGGTAGTGGATCAGAACGTGTAACTACTCCAAGGGAAGATCGATTTTTTATCATTCAGGCCAGGAGACAACCTTTCGCAACTGCTGTCAATGCCACTGGTACTAGAGTATCAGACCAAACAGTAAGAAACAGACTATGGGAGGCTCGATTGATCTCATACAGGCTCAAAGACGGTTTCCTTTAACAAGGGACCACAAACGTCAGAGAAGAATAAGGGCCGAACAAAGACTTGAAGAAGCTACTCCTTGGGAGGACATTTTGTTCACCGATGTGACGCGTTTTTGCATTCACAATGAAGTCGTCGTAAACGGGTTTATCGAGAACAGGGACATCGTTACTTGTCCCAGTACATCCAACCAGTCGTGGCCTTTGGTAGAGATGGTGTTATGGTGTGGGCCTGGAATCAGCTTGGGATATCGCACTAACCTTCATATCTTTGATGGGCATGTAAATGCAAGACGATACGAAGAGGAGATTATCATGGGTCACGTTCTACCCAGAGGAAATGAAATTGGACGTGAATGTTTAATTTTTTTGGATGACAATGCAAGACACATCATGCTCAAAATGTGATCAGGGCCCTTAATGACAATGAAATCAATCGCTTACTGCTTACTCCATGTTCACCAGACCTCATCCCGATAGAACATGCTTGGGATATGTTGCAAAAGAGGATGGGTAATCATAATCCTCAAACTACGACTCTTAGGGAATTAAGACATATTCTTCCTATTCTTTGGCACGAAATTCCACAAGAGTATATTGATAATTGTATTGAGAATATGCCTAACAGATGCCAAGCTGTGATTGATGCAAGTGGGGGCTCAACTCGCTATTAAATCTGTTTAAATTCATAAAAGAAAAAATGCTTACTTTGACTATTAAAAAATGTTAATTTTTTCTATAATTAAACGTGCCGATTTTTTTTAATTTGCTCATTTGTTTTGTTTTTTGTGTTTTAATAATGCTACGCGTAACAATTATTTTTTCCTGAAGTTAAACTCTATGTACAAGCAATATTGCTACTCAATTTTGAGTAGTTTATTTAACCGAAATGGAACACTGGACTAAAGGTTAATGTTCACTTTCTCACTGAACATTAAAGCATTTTTTGCTTTAACTAAGTTTTCTGATGAGATGATGAGCGCCTGTTTAGTTGATCCCAGAGTCGCATATCGCTGATGAGCTTCAATACCTCCAAACAGCCGGGTTTTTCAGCTATGCCCCTGATAATTTGCAGCGTTTTATTTTCGCTGAAAGATTTTAAGTTCGAAATAATATAAACTTGCTTTTACGAGCGCGCGCAAATAAAAGATATGCCAAGTGCAATGGCGCAATCATTTTGTTATGAATAAGAGCCTTTGCGAAAATACATGGCCAATAACTTCAGAATCCAATATATGTTTCATTTTATCGTCGTCGTTGATGTTTTGATGTTATTTCAGAATCTCAGTATAAATAAGACATGCCCCAGAAAGAGATTTTTGTATATTATTTTATTTCTTTAACTAAACAAGTTTGGCAAAAGAAAATTGAAAACAGAAATTAATAACTACATATTAAATGTGGAAGTTCCTACCAAAACTGCTCGATGAGTGTAAGTTCGGAAATATTTGGAGAGTTCCTTTACTTGGGAATTTAACGTTATACCATGCGTACTAATTCCTAATTAGGAAAATAAATGAAGGTGGTAATGTCTGGCGTCGTGTAGTTTGTTAACATTGACAAAATGTGATTTTGTATGTGAGTTTTTTTTCTTTTCACCTGTTATGAATCACCCTGTGCATTGCGACCTAAACGCATTCTTTAATTTCAAATTTTTTTAACACTTTATTTCTCACATGGATATGAAAGAAACTGCGAAAATTTCAACGATGAAAAGTGTAGTACGTCTTCGTCTAAAGACAAATCCCAAATACGTTCTCCCAACTTCGCATTTCATACATTTTTAACGTTTGAAAATTACAGTTTTAATAAATATTATATTAGTCATCAAATTGTTTTTTTTGCAATTAAATTCGATTGAGAATTAAATTAGAACGGTGGAAACGTGCCACGACATTATCAGTTCTTTTAGGTAGTTTGGACTCACGGATTACGTAAGGAAACGTAATTCTACTAAACAGGACTTAATAACTCTAGCTATAAAACACGATTTTCCACAGAAAAATAAAAGGAAATACCTTACGGTCACGGAAAGTCTCGATCAACGCGAGCTTCGGAATCGAAGCACGCTAACCTTTCATACATTTGCAGCCAGATTGTACTTCACAGATGGCTTAGCTCGTTCGATTTAAGAAATATGCATTGGAAGTTCTCCAATTGCATTCAGATATAAAATACATATCACACTGATTTTCTGTGTGTATCGAAAAGGCAATTAAGTAGCTTCCAAAGTTCGAAATTGGTTTTGGTTAAATTAGAATATCCAGTGAGTGCTGCCAAATTTAAGCGAGTTCGGAGTATTTAAAGCTTAGATAATACTATATATATTTTATGTGAACATATAAGTTGGAATTTATAAAGCGCAAGTTTGTAAATATTTAATTTCGCGGTTTAGAACTTTATCAGCAAACTTCAAGCTCGAGGGGTCTTCCTGGGCAAGGTAAATCTCCAGAGCAACCCCATAGATTCAGGAAATCCCAAAAGTTGATTCAAAAATCTAATTTAAAGTTTTAACTGTTAACTATTGAAGTTTTCATGCGATAGGAGGAATTAAAAAAAGTAAAACTACTACCCACTAAGAGTGGGTTCCACACAGTTTTGTTAATTAAAAAACACAGATGGAAATTCCTAATATTCAATTCAGTGGAATTTCCTCGCCCCCTCTCCAGTATAATGAAAATTCATTTTTGCATACATTATTGCGACTTCCAAGGTTAATTGTGTTCCCGATAAGATTTATTTAAGACCTTTTATTAGACTTTGTTGCCTGAGGTAGCATTTTCTTCTTTGATATTATTAAAAAGGACCCCCCTTTTCCATTCAGTTTGATTAAACTCGCATACCGGCTTGTCCTAAATAATCCAGCCTACAATTTGCGAGGATATAAAGAAATGATTTTTCCCTCGCGGCTCCGTACTCTGTCGCGGCGCTTTTCCAAACTTACGGAAACTTTAAAATCATTCCGAAAAGATCTTAACAAATGCGGCGCATTTAATAAAGACTTCGTTGAATGAGCCCGGAATTACGCTCGGATTTTCTTTAACTGCTCAAGAGGGACGTATTAAAACAAACAAGAAAAGAAAGGAAGTGTTTCATTTACCCTCCGGTAGTTTACGATTGTGGCCGTCTGGGGATTTTTGAGTTGTTTTTCAATACCCAGTATTAATGGGATCGCGAGAATATTTGGCCTAAATATTGAAACTCGGTTTAAGTAAATATTGATCCGATATTACACAGCGGAAAGTGTCGGGTCCGAAAACAGTGGCTTTTGAAATTATAAATTCTGAACTTACGCCAAGAAGCAAATCGATTTTCCTATCAGATAACTCCGTATTTAAGCTTATCTTGAAATAGTTAATTTCCTTGACTTCTGACCTTCATAATAAAGCGTGACTTTTTATACTCAGAACTTGGTAAAGTGGTCAGTCCTCATTAACACCAACGAAAATTAATTCAGAACATGAACAGCTAATATACATAAAGGAAAGCTCGAATTTTTGCAGAAATACGCGACATTTCTTCAACCAAACAAAATGCAATTAGTTAAAGTAATTAAGCACCGCAAATTTATTTTTGCCCAAGTTAGCAATTATGTCCCTCGCTTTCTAACTGGATTCTCCGCGCTGAGATTTAGAATGTTGCCCCGCTGTTCGCCAAAGTAGAATTAGGTTACTCGACCTCCATTCATTACATTAGTGAATACATGGTTACGCACACGCGCATTTATTTTCTAGATATATATATTGGACCATCCCCTATTGAAACCGTTGAAACTCAGCAAGTAATTTCATTTAATCAATCTGAGATTACATTTAGATCCACAGAAGGTAATAGATCGTTTCATTTCTAATTTAATAAGATAGGAGTAAAATTGTACAAGGAATATTCAAAAGTTTTAGAAATAAGCATAAAGAGTTGTAAGATTCAAAGCAATTAGCTTGCCTAAAAAGTTCACTTTTGATTGATTCATTAATTCAATTTTTCATTAACACTTCAAGAAAAGTTAATAATCGATGAACCACTAAGAAACAAAACACTATCGATTATAGAAGCAAAGAAAAAGGTTCTCATAGAGACAAGAGACCGTTGGTTAGCAAAGTAAAAGACTGTCGAGTAGAAAAACCAAAGATCGTTATTATTTAGAAAAACAAAAGACTTTGTTTAGAAAAATAAAAGACTGTCTATTAGAAAAACAAAAGATCGTCTCTTGTAGAAACAAAAAAAAAATAATTACAAGCAAAAGATGATCGATAAGAGACTGTCAATTAGAAACAATCTTTATTACATTCTTAGAGAAAAGTTAATAATCGATAAAAAAAATAGGTTCTATTCTATGTTTAGCAAAACAAAAGACTGTTGTTTAAAAAAAAAAACAAAAGACTGTTGTTTAGAAAACAAAAGATCGTTGTTATTTAGAAAAACAAAAGACTGTTGATTAGAAAAGCAAAACACTTTCATTTAGAAAAATAAAAGACTATCGTTTAAAAAAACAAAAGATCGTTGTTGTTTAGAAAAACAAAAGACTTTATTTAGAAAAATAAAAGACTGTCTATTAGAAAAATAAAAGATCGTCTCCTACAGAAACAAACAAAAAACAATTACAAGCAAAAGATGATCGATAAGAGGCTGTCAATTACAAACAATCGATATTATATTCTTTTAAATTTAAATTTTAATAAACGCGATAAAACAAATGAATATCGGCGCGGAATTTTCATTGCCACTTAAAGAAAAGTTAATAATCGGTAAGTCACTAGAAAACAAAACGCTATTGATTATAGAAGCAAAAGAATACGTTTTAATAGAGACAGGAGACTTTTGTATAGCAAAACAAAAGACTGTCGATTAGAAAAACAGAAGTACGTCTCCTAGAGAAACGAAAAAAATCATCTATTACAAACAAAAGATGATCGATTATGGACATAAGAGGTTGTCAATTAAAAACAAAAGATATATTCTTTTAAGCAAAAAAGGAAAGGTTCTAAAAGAGACAAGAGACTTGTTTAGCAAAACAAAAAGCTGTTGTTTAAAAAGACAAAAGACTATCCATTAGAAGAACAAAAGATCGTCTCTTATAGAAATAAAAGAATCATTCAACAGGAATTCAACATAATTCAACATAAGAGGCTGTCAATAGAAACAAAAGATGTTATATTCTTTTAAGCAAAAAAGTGAAGGTTCTAGTGAAACGAAACGAAACGAAAAAAAACTGTCGTTTGGAGAAACAAAAGACTCAATTAGAAAAGCAAAAGATCGTCTCTTACAGAAACAAAAAAAAAATCATCCAACAGAAACAAGATTATCGATTAGGATCATAGGAGGCTGTCGATTACAAAACAAAAAAAATTTCCTCAGAAACAAAAGGCTATCGATTGAAATTTATAAATCATCGATTAAAAAATTTTAATTTTTCTAGTTAAGCGTTATGACGTTTTTAAATTTTAGACTGAAACAATTGAACGCTTGCCCTTCGATTTTTAACGTAAATAAGAATGATGTTTGATTATTTGAAAAGCTACCGTGAGAAACAAAACACTGTCGTTTAGAAACAAAAGCCTATCGATCAGAAACAAAACAGCTGTTTCGGTTAGAAATGAAGAAGTCTCGATTCAAAAATAAAAGATATCAAATAGGAACTAACTGATGTTTACAAACAAAAAACTATCGATTAGAAATAAAAAAAAAAACTATTGATTAGAAACAAAAGATTGGAGACAAAACGATGTCGATTAGAACAAAATACTATCGATTATTAGAAACAAAACGGTGGCTTGGATAGAAACAAAAGACTGTCGATTGGAGACAAAACGCTGTCGATTATAAACAAAATACTATCGATTATTAAAAACAAAAGACCGTCGATTGGAGATAAAACGCTGTCGATTAGAAACAAAATACTATCGATTATTAAAAACAAAACAGTAGCTTGGATAGAAACAAAAGACTGTCATTGGAGACAAAACGCTGTCGATTAGAAACAAAATACTATCGATTATTAAAAACAAAAGACCGTCGAGATCGAGATAGAACGCTGTCGATTAGAAACAAAATACTATCGATTATTAGAAACAAAACGGTGGCTTGGATAAAAACAAAAGACTGTCGATTGGAGATAAAACGCTGTCGATTAGAAACAAAATACTATCGATTATTAAAAACAAAACGGTGGCTTGGACAAACAAATTCTATCATCTCAGTTTCGCTTAGCTTACGTAAGTTGGCAAAAGAAAAGCATCTGATATCTCATTAGAAAGATCTAATCGAGTCAAAATTTTAGAAAATTGTGTCTAATGCAATGCAGTTTATTATCGAGCAGGGTTAAAACTAATCTGCTTAAGTATATCACCCTTGATAATGTGATACTGTCAACTTCCTCAAATTAACCTCAATACCAATTCTTCTGTATGATGAATTACTCTAACATTTATATCCGGGCGAGACTCCGAGACTTCAGGATTAAAGACGACAAGATTTAACTAGGTCTTCATTTGCCGAGTTCAAACGATATGTAACCTACATTCAGAACTTGCAACACTCGGAGGTTAAACGTAATCGTTGAATCGTGTTATCAAATTTATACGTAAGTTAATTATTTAAGTTGGATTCATTTTGCACATACGAGAATTACGACACTGCACAAAACAGGTCTCCCCACCACACTCTCATTAAGTGTTTACAGAAGGTGTGGTGAGGAAATTTGATGTGTCTAGTTATCCTGCCATAAAAACCAATTTACAAATGAAATACGTACAAATTCCATGCCAAGACACCTCAACTAAATAAGAAAAAGTTTCGTGAAACGCGTCAAGAATCCTTGAAGATGAAGTTAGTTTTGAATGGCGTTAGCACTTGAAGATGAATTCGTAAAGTTCGAATTGCTTTTAATTGATTTCTTAAGTAGGTACTTCCTTTTCTTATTCCTGAGAAGGCGACCTTAATTTTCCCCGGTCTGAGCAGCAATAATTCTTGTAAATCTCAAGTTGAAAGTCACCCACAGAATCCAATGTAATCGAATCGTTTCTGTTTCCTTTTATTTTCGATATTTTGAAGCGATAAATAAATGTAAACGTAAACGTCGTGCTTCCTGTCTCCTTCACCGCAACACTTTCGTTTGCAATTACTTCCGCTCCGTTTGCTGACGACGCGCCCATTTTTTATTTCCAGGGTATCGGAAGTCTTTTCAGCGCTTTGAAAGTGGTCCGTTTACTTCGGCTGGGACGCGTCGTAAGGAAGTTGGATAGGTACCTAGAATACGGAGCAGCCATGCTAATCCTCCTGTTATGTTTTTACATGTTGGTGGCACATTGGTTGGCTTGTATTTGGTATTCGATAGGTCGATCGGATGCTGATAATGGTGTTCAATATAGTTGGCTCTGGAAGTTAGCCAATATAACCCAAAATCCCTACTCGTACATCTGGCCGAATGATTCGACGACTCCGGAGCTCGTAAATGGACCTTCGAGGAAGACGATGTATGTTACCGCACTCTACTTTACGATGACGTGCATGACGTCAGTGGGGTTCGGAAACGTCGCCGCCGAAACCGACAACGAAAGGATATTCACCATTTGCATGATGATCATAGCTGGTACGTAATCTACAGTTTCCTTATTTACTAATTTGAAAAGCTCTAATTTGTTTTAACTAAAGCTCTTTGAAATCAGTTGCAATAGGGAATTATATGGGTCGAGATAATTCGAGCGCGGCCTTTGTTGAAGCTGAAGTTAACCAGAGCTCATGTTTTATTCCATTCCGCTATTGTATCCGGTTAATAATATTTCATGATCGAGCCTTACTCGTATCTATAGTGTAGTATAGGTCAGGTGAATCTAGAAATAATGGGAAGACTTTCCTAAGAACATATTTATATTTATAGTGATCTGGAAGGAGAAAAACTGATCTAAGGGAAAGATCAGAAAATTATACAACAAAAAGTAATGCATAACAAAGAAATGTGAATCAAATTTCACTAAATAGACATATCACTAAAAATAAATTTTAAATTTTAAAGCAAACCCTTTATTATTATTTTTTTCTCTTTGACTTGTTTTGACATTGATTTGTTTTACATAAGACTTTGAATCAATCTCTGAAAGGACACGATACTAGAAAATTAAACGTCAATCTCTTAGCATG
This sequence comes from Serrognathus titanus, assembly GCA_039766575.1. Classification (NCBI taxonomy): domain Eukaryota; kingdom Metazoa; phylum Arthropoda; class Insecta; order Coleoptera; family Lucanidae; genus Serrognathus; species Serrognathus titanus. The sequence goes on from CM077912.1 coordinate 9,293,379, forward strand.
AGGCGAAATATGCAGGAAAACACCTCCTCTGCCATCACCCTCAATCGTGTGGCAGTTGCATAGAAAGTTCAGGGGATTATATTTCTGTTGGGACCTATCTGTCTTGATGCTGGGGAAAAGTTGGGATTATCTATGATTATGAACTGTTCTGAAAGATATCCAAAATGCTCAACTTATCTTAAACAAGAATGGGTTTAGATTTTAAATATAGGCCAGTGATGCTCTTTTTAAACGTGGTTTCCTTAGAATTAGAAAATAAGCAAATATGTTATGAAAACGCAAAGCAGTTTCTGATTTGATTGATGGATTTTATATATATATATAATGGAGTACAGCGGGCCTTTGAGACCCACAACTTATAGAGAGTACTCTTCTTCAATTTTTCTTCATCGAGGTCTATTCTGTATCGCTGTCCTCCACTCTGTTACACCAACACTTCTTATGTCTATCGTTACCGCGTCCGATTACTTGTTCTTAGGTCTACCTCTCGTATTTTTTCTCCTTCTCCTTCTTCTAATAATCTCTTGCTGTATCTATAGGGTGAGTTTTTTTTATCTTGAGACAACGCAATATCTCAACAACTACGCTCGGATCAAAAAGCGTTGTGAATACAATTTGTTCGACTCGAAGGGGCCTATCTAAAGATACCAATCGCGAATCTCCAACCCCATCCCCAGTGGGTGAGGCAGGGGACAACTTTCAAACCGTAAATAGGAACCACTATTTTTTATTAAAGATTTGGATTCTACTCCTCAAACTACTTAGGGTTTGTCCGAATCGAGGTGTTTGTTATATTATTTCAGTAAGTGCTCAAAAATGTGTCCATCCACTTCGATGCACTTATTTATCCGCAGTTGGAATGCTTGGATACAACTAAGAAGTATATCTGGTGTAATCGTCCGACAGACATCGCTCAATCATATTCTCACTCGTTGTTGTCGGTGTATTATAAACTTCACCCTTCAGGTAACCCCACAAACAAAAGCCACGCGAAGTAAGATCTGGCGATCTTGCAGGCCAAGATACTGGACCACCTCTTCCGATCCACCGACGATTGTAGACGCGATCTAATACTTCCCATGCTGCTACAGAATAATGTGCTGAGCAACCGTCATGTTGAAACCACATTGTTTGTCGCACATCCAAGGGAAGGTCTTCAAGCAATACGGGAAGTTCGATCTCCAAGAAGTTGCGATGTCTTTCATCATTTAAGTTGCTATCGATAAAGAATGGACCAATGAGGTTCTCCACACCAAACATTCCTACGTCAAGGGCGCTGTTGTACAACTTGGCGTAACCAGTGTGGGTTTTCGATACTCCAATAATGCATGTTGTGTCGATTAATCGTACCGTGGTTTGTAAGAGTCGCCTTGTCAAAGAACAATATGCGAGCAAAGAAATGGGGGCGGTCCGATAAGTGCTTAGTCTCACCGCCCGATAGCACCACTATCGCAAGAGCAATTTTTAATCGCGTAGTACATTATCGTAGAGAGCTACTGTCAAAATTTCAGCCGAATCAGACGCGCAGTTTTGTTTTGACCGCGTGTGGAAGCGAGCGTGTCCGCGGATTTGAGAAAATGGAAAAAGAGCAATATCGGTCGGTGATTCGATTCTTGTTTTTGGAAGGGAAATCGCGCAGCGAAATCAAAGAGCGCTTGGATACTGTGTACGGTGACTCTTCTCCTTCGATGGCGACCGTCAAAAATTGGTTTAACGAGTTTCAACGTGGTCGCAAGCCGGTTTTTGATGAGCCACGACCAGGTGCCCCGAAAACGGCTACCACGGAGGATAACGTGACAAAAAACCACCATTTCGTATTGGAAGACCGCCGATTGAAGGTGCGCGAGATAGCTGAGACAGTAGGCATCTCAAAAGATCGTGTGGGTCATATCCTGCATGAAGTATTGGGCATGAGAAAGCTGTCGGCGCGATGGGTGCCGCGTTTGCTCACTTCGGACAACAAGCGCAACCGTGAGACCACTTCAGAGCAGTGTTTGACGATGTTTAAGCGCAATCCGAAGGAATTTCTGCGACGTTTCGTGACCGTCGACGAAACATGGATATACTGGTACACACCAGAGACCAAGGAACAGTCAAAACAGTGGACTTCATCCGGCGAACGTGCTCCGAAGAAGGCGAAGAGTGCTCTATCGGCGGGAAAGGTGATGGCCACCGTTTTCTGGGATTCAAAAGGTGTGATTTACATCGACTTCCTGGAGAAGGGCAAAACGGTCACAGGGCTCTACTATGCCGAATTATTGGGCCGATTCGACGCCGAATTGCCCCGAAAACGGCTACCACGGAGGATAACGTGACAAAAAACCACCATTTCGTATTGGAAGACCGCCGATTGAAGGTGCGCGAGATAGCTGAGACAGTAGGCATCTCAAAAGATCGTGTGGGTCATATCCTGCATGAAGTATTGGGCATGAGAAAGCTGTCGGCGCGATGGGTGCCGCGTTTGCTTACTTCGGACAACAAGCGCAACCGTGAGACCACTTCAGAGCAGTGTTTGACGATGTTTAAGCGCAATCCGAAGGAATTTCTGCGTCATTTCGTGACCGTCGACGAAACATGAATACACTGGTACACACCAGAGACCAAGGAACAGTCGAAACAGTGGACTTCACCCGGCGAACGTGCTCCGAAGAAGGCGAAGACTGTTCTATCGGCCGGAAAGGTGTGGCCACCGTTTTCTGGGATTCAAAAGGTGTGATCTACATCGACTTCCTGGAGAAGGGCAAAACGGTCACAGGGCTCTACTATGCCGAATTATTGGGCCGATTCGACGCCGAATTGCAGAAAAAACGGCCCCATTTGGCGAAGAAAAAAGTGCTCTTCCATCATGACAACGCACCGGCTCACACCTTCGCCGCGCCGTCGCCACGGCCAAATTGGTAGAATTAGGCTACCAACGGCTGCCCCATCCACTGTATTCTCCGGATTTGGCCCCGTGCGACTTCTTTTTGTTTCCAAATTTGAAAAAGTCACTCGCCGGGTAGAAATTTGAGTCGAATGAGGAGGTTATCGCCGCCACGGAGGCCTACTTTGCAGACCTCCAGAAAACGCATTTTTTAGACGGGTCAAAGAAGTTGGAGCATCGCTGGGTCAAGGTATCGAATTCAAAGGAGATTATGTTGAGAAATAAATCGCTACTTTTCCAAAATTTTTGTTATTCTTTTATAGGCTAAGTACTTATCGGACCACCCTCGTATACGTTGGAGCGCCCAGTGACAGAATGTCACTCGATTCTGGAAATCATCGCCATGAAGTTCTTGATGCAAGGAAACATGAAACGGGTGATACTTTCTATGCTTCAATATTTGGCAAACAGAATCTGAGTCCCGATTCACGACTTATGCGTCGAGTATCAGCATGTGGTAATGAGCTACTGCAGCTAATACCGCAATTTCATTATTTTCTCCAGCAATTGTTCTTCGGAGAGTCCTTTTTTTGGGTTGTACGCTTCCCTCGGGGGAGAACTGTTGAACAACCCGGTAAAACGAAGCGCTGGCCTGGAAAACGTTGAGGATACAGAGTAACAGCATTATTGATATCCCTGTCACTTTCTTCATAAATATAAACCATTTCAATTTTCTCTTGTACTGTTAAAGCCTGCATTATAACTGATAATGCAGTGACGTAATGACGGAACGTAATGAAACAATGGGACACGCAACGAAAGCAAGGCACGTACTGAGGTAACGCACAGCCGGTACGATATTTGTGGAGGCACATGATAGAAGACCGCTACGTCACTTTCTTGGAATCAACCACCGTATTTGAGACGAGTTCCTAAGATATTGGCACTGTAGCGTTCAAAAGGCGACAACTTTAATTTAATTTTAATAACGTATGCTATTATTATTTAGATAAAATGTTTGACAAACAAGTTACGTCTTTTTCTCCGTAGAATCCTAATCTGCAATAAAAAATGGTGGTTCCTATTTGCGATTTGAAAGTTGCCCCCTCAGTCGCACTCATTGGGGGTGGAGGTGGGGAGTCGCGATTGGTGCCATTAGATAGGCTCCTTCGGGTCGAACATATTGTATTCGCAACGTTTTTTAATCCGATGAGTAATTTTCGAAATATGGCGTTGTCTCAAGATAAAAAACTCACCCGGTATATTCTGGCATTCTGCTCATATACCTCAGCCATCTTAACCTTACGCTTTGACATGTGACCCTATAATGCTATGTCCGTATCTCTTGATTTGTTGTTCGTCTCCAAATACCATCTTCCGATTTTATCCGTCCTAATACTCTCCTTAACACCTTCCATCTCTCCTATACTTCTAACTTCATTTCATTTTCTTTTGTTAACACCCATTTTCGCTTCTCCAGAGATCTTTTTTGATCTTAACATCCTGTTTAGTGAGCCCATTGTTTAATTTCTTATTAATTCTTTTTCCTATTTCGCTGTTCTCTTCATGAGTTGCCTACTCTAAAATATTCATGGGCCACAATTTAAAATGGACACCTTGTATGGTCTTGGACAACATCAGTCAAGTATTTAAGATGTGGAAAGGCTTTTTCGTATAGCAATAAAAGCTTCTCAAACAATAAATAGGAATAGAATAATTCTCACAAGAGAAATTAAAGATCCACCACTTTTCCCCAGTAATATGGAGGACTATTATGTAACTAACCACATCGTCATAGAGAAAGTACAAGAAGAAAAAAAGTCTTAAAATAGTGAAACAAAGAAAACTTGAGTATGTCATGAGTTCTTGGTCTTTAAATTCAATCGTCGATAATCAATTTTTTTGTTATAAAGCAAACACGTTTTAAAACAAAGATATATACGTTTATACTTTTACATTTGCAAATTAAACCATGATCATTTAATCTAATCAAATTCAAAGAAACTTAATTAGGAATTTATTCTAAACAATTGGATGTAACTGATTTATTTTCAGGTTTATTTCTTCTTGTAAATTATTGACCTACGGTATGTTACGTACTGACCTACTCCATCGATTATGTGATCTGTTATTTATTTATATGTCCCCTTTGATGGTGTCTGTTTTGAAATCAGAGTACACTCAACGTAATTAATCACACTTTCTACCCTCGCATTTCCCTTCTGCATTAGATGCATTGTTAACTTCGCCTTTGTGTTACTCCACAAAGTCTTGCGTGGCTCTGCGTAATTAAAAAATAATAAATATCAATTACGTCCTTTTTAAATCTTAATGTGGGTACGTCTATAATTTAAGAATATATTCTTACAATTCTACGTGAGAAAATGATATACACCTGACAGGAAATAATATGAAGAAACTTTTAATGATTTTGTAAGCAATAAAACTAGGGCAGTAATTTTTCTATTAAGCTGCTTTAAAAATCTTTGCTAGCTTTCCAGAAGAGAGGAAATTGCAAGGGAGATTAAGGACTCTTAATTTACATATTAAACACAGTAACTTCAAAATATTTACGTAATTTTCTATGGAAATTAAAATTGTGGTAATAATGAAACAAACAACAGTTTCCCTGCAACAGTAATTTAAATTACGTAAAGATAACAATGAATTTGTTGTATTTTTATAATTGGGAATTTGCTTGAAATTAAAAACGGATTAACACTACAGGAAATGGACCATAAAAGAAACAATTGTTGGTTCCAACGATTTCATGAGTATTCAACAGTTATATGCCTGGTAATTGTAAAATTATTTACTTTGTAAACAGGCGTCGTGCCTTTCTGGTCCTAAATAATTCAGATTATTAGCACAAAGCATAATTGAATTAGGGGTACACGCTCCATTTCGCAGAATTGCAAAACTGTTTTCACCGGCCTTGTTATCTCGATACAAGTTGTAAATTTCCTGTTTGTGACATATTACAAATGCAAATATCTTTTCGGAAGCAATTTATTTGGTTTTAGTTTTCTTTGAGTACCTATTATACATCGACTCTAATATTCTTGCTTATCAATCTTTAATCAATTAATTATTACTGTAAGATAATAACGTGAACAACAAATTTATGCAACAAAAAAGAAACAAACAATAATTTGAATTCAAAATATTTTTATAATATGTATGAAAAAGTTAATTTTCGCTTTAAATTTACCTAAAAATATTTTACCACGCTCTGTATTTTTATCTCTTCCCATTAACAACTTTATAGCACGTATAAACACCGCTGTAAAATACGAGCGTTTCATAAAATTTCCAGTAAAATAAGAACAATTCCAGTCACCGCGGAATTGGAGTTTTAAAAATAGCATTTCTGAAATGATATCAAAATTACTTGTGCGCCGATTATCCTTGCAATTAAGCAACGTCAAGTTTTATACAAAAACTGCCCTATAATAGGGTAAAGAAGTTAAATTAAATTTCCATAATAGAACATGAAGCTTTTGTGTGCTTTCCCTCTGTGTGTAAAGGTTATCCTCGGAAAGCTCAATTTAATAGTGCGTTAATCCCTTTAAACTCCGTTAAACTAAAACGGATGGCGGGACTTCATTATATAAAGATGCATCTGTTCGTTCCAGCCCTTTTGTACGCTACGATCTTCGGTCATGTCACGACAATAATTCAGCAAATGACTAGCGCAACGGCAAAGTACCACGACATGTTGAACAACGTTCGGGAATTCATGAAGCTCCACGAAGTTCCCAAAGCCCTCTCCGAGCGAGTCATGGATTACGTCGTATCGACGTGGGCCATGACGAAGGGTTTGGATCAGGATAAGGTAAAGTATAGGGGATGTGTTTAAATTATATTTCTGCCGCAGAAACTTGACACGTAAATATTTTACTGCGTGTTCTTCGCAAACATTTCAACGAAAATTTAAATAATCATTAAACGTCTAATTAGTTTTTGGCGAGTAGGCTTTACTTTGCCTGGTTATACGTAGAAAAAGTTGCACAAAACTTTTGAAAAGTGAGAAGCCGGAATTAAGTAGCTTATAAAGTTTAATATCCAAGGGGGGTAGTTTTACAGTGATTCTGTGAAAGTGTTTAATTTCAACTCGACTGAACTCTCTAAATTGATAAGTAAACGGCATGAAATTCAGATAATAAATGCGCAGCTAATACCTCTTAAGTTTGAAAAAAGAAAAACTATAATCCTTTTTTTGAACTTGAGTTCGTCTTGATGAAGCTATCAACCGATAGCGAAATGTTAAACGAATGTGAGATTTTTAATGCGTTCGTTAAAATGAATTTGTCACATATAGAATAATAATGTTACTATTATCGGATTCAGATAATATTACCGGCATTGTCGGATTCAAATTTCATTAATATCATTAAATATTCATATGGCTTTTGGGTCTGACCGTTCGTTATCCGCGCTGACCTGTCTGAATGTAAACGTAAACATGTGCATTTTTGACCTTTCCAAAACAAGGAAAAATGACACATACCGCTGTTAGGGTAGATAACGCAGATATATGAAGCACATTTTTACATGTGTATCACATGCGTACAATGTTCTGCCCAAAATAATGAAGCCAGTAAAAAATATTGCGCGTTTATTATTCACACAAAATACATATTTAACGTTTCCACATGAGAATATTGCAATGTTTTATTGTTTTATGATTATATGTATATATTAACGAGATTATTTGGGCTATATTCCTTACAAGGATCTTGCATGATATAATATGTCCTAGAAATGTGTCAAAGTCCAGTCTGGAACGTCTTGAATCTGTGTGTAGGAAAAAAATAGGAACAACCATACCATCATTTCTTAAACATGTTGTTTCCAGTTTTTTGACCATCACTGCTGTCCCTCTCTTCTTTCCAATATGCCTGGATTCTTTCCTGATTATAAATATACCCAGAAAGAGAACACAACGTTACATTAATCATTTCCTAAGATCTTTAATTTACAATTAAATAGAGTTCTGCACAATAAAATCTGGGCATTTACCCACTAATAAATTTACTAAATCGTACCTCAAATTGGAGAACAAACGTTAATATTTTAAACGCTCACTTCCGCGGTAATTACAGCTTTCATTAATATCCGAAATCCATTACGAAATTAAAAGATATTACATTACCATGTGCGGTGTGATGCGATGCTTTTTAACAGACCTAATAAATTTTTGATCAACCAGAAGTGATAAATACAAGCCGAAAGCTAAATTCAATGCGCATCAAAATCAACACAACATACTTTACATGTTTAAACGAGTCCGACGCTATAATCTACATATAAGGCAGACGAATTTAATTATACATGCCTTGATTACATACGCCGATCAATATGAAATTTAATTGAACGGGTAATTAACTGAGTGAAGTAGTTGGTTATATTTCCGTTTAATAAATCTGATACAATCTGTACGATCATAATGGGTACATAGTAAGGATTTCAATCAGGTTTATAAATGATGCGACGGTCATAATTATAAAAACTAGAAACTGCTGGAAACAGTTCGTTATCGTACATAATGATTACCTTCATGAATATGAAACATCTTTAATGGGAAGTAATGGAAAATTCTTTTTTTCTTGGTCATGTTCTCGCTCCACGCATCGAATCGATAAAAAAATGGAAACGTACAGACTTTTTCTTTAAAAAAGCTCCAAGGAAAAAGTTCTAAATTTTCAACGCAAAAAGGAAATGATAGTTGATGTCGTCCTTTAGTTTTCCCATTCAAGTGTCCAATCACCTAATTCTCAAAATTATTCACTGTGGCCAAGAATTCTGACCCTAAAGAATTTTTGAGCGCTTTTTTTCGATGCTCTCCTTTCATTCGATTTTTTTTTCATAAAATGGTCTTTCAATCCTGAAACGCTGTTGTTCGAAAGGGAAATTTACAGAACTCGATCATAATGCAATTAAACACTTGTGAATAGATGTTTTTTTTTACTATCTGGATTTAATTCATTTCAAAATTTGGATCTAAAAGAAATTAAACCATTTTTTTTATACTTGTTTGTACTTATTTTCTTACAGATTAAACTCCTCTCTTGATGTAGTCCTAAAAAGAAGTCCAAAGGACTTAAAGCACGTGACTTGGCAGCTAATCAACTTCAGAGAGATGACACGACAGGAATTGTTTACAAATTTTATAATTTTGAGACATTAAGTGAACAATCTTATAACTTATTTAAGTTCTGAGGATAATATCTATGTATTTATTGCAAAATTATAATTTGAATCAGCTAACTGAATCTGAGTGGTCATTTAATATACAGTGTTGAAAACGATTCGGGTGACATAGAAGCCAAAACATTGTATTCTTTGTCATTAACACGTTTAATACAGGGTGTTATAACACTACTGTCATTTATTAATACTGTACATTCCTTAACATAAAATGGATTCATTCTGCAACTCTCTGTCAAAAATCTAGTTAAAAATTGAAAAACTGGCCTGCGTAACATCAAGAAGTTACACTGTTTTAAAACCTCTGATTCATTTTACGGTGTTCATGCGATTAATTCAGTTTGTCTGCGGACCGTTCATAAAACAATAAAATTCGAGCGCATTAACCCAAGTAATCGCCTGGATAGATGCAATAAAGGCCAAGGTCAGCAATGTGTCACCATTGAAAAAATACGAAATGAATGGATTTTATTGTTATTATTTTTTAAATGATAAAAACACATTTAGGTATCAGCTGTTTTACGTACCTTCGGTATTACAAAAGATGTTCGAAATGTTGCCCATCACTTATGAAACATAATTCTGCTCCGTGTAGCCAGTTTAGTCATTCGGGGAAAATTATTCCGTAATTCCATAGCACAGTCATGAATTCGCTAACGTAAATTCTCAAGGTATTTATTTCTGTTGCATAAACGCGCTGCTTTAGGCACTCCCATAAAAAAAAGTCTATAGGATTTAAATCAGGACTACGAGGAGGCCATAGTGTAGCACTTCCGGTAGTCTGCCCCAGATAAACGAGCTGGTAATTCGTACGGTTCAACAATTAACAATTCCTGCCCATAAATTTATGGAAACCGTTGTTGGAAATTAGTACATCGCGTAACGTGTGGGTTTTCCATTGCCCGCACATGTGTATTTCGGAAATTTAATATCCCGTTCCGCGTAAATGTAGCCTCATAAGTACATAACACATTCGTTGCTGGATTTTCTTGATGGCGTTCCAACAACAATGTCTGTTGAAGGAGGTAATCCATTGCAATCATTGCCTGCACTCTATGCACATGGTAAGGGTACAACTGTGCTTCTCATCATGTACGCCACACAACGCGATTTGATGCAGGCTGATGACGTGCGATTATCCGGGTGCTTGCGGAAGGATTTTCAGTCACCATGTCGAGGACTGTTTTTTCTGCATCCAATACGCGAACAGGTTGTTGTCCACTTCCGTTTCGCCCACGACAAGGTATCAAATCTCCAGTAGACCGTGTCCGTTGCACTACTGCCACAAATACTCTGGGAGTTGGCACTACCCTACCATACAAACGAGCTGCGGCAGCAGCATTTTGTCTAGTTTGATGATAAGGCTATCTTGGAATGTTATTTTTGTGAGTGTGAAAATAGTATTATTTATACATTTTTAACTCGTAAACAATTTCAGCATAAAGGTTTCCGAAAAATAACATTCCAAGGCTACCAGGCACCGCTTCGAAAGCAGGCTGACCGAAAAAAATAGCATCCCAAGGTCATCAGATATGGCTTGCAACGCAGCCTGGCCGAAAAACTAACACTCCAAGGTTACCTTATCTTCAGTCTCATCTACAACCACCTACTGCGCGATTATTCCAGGCCAACGTAACCCCTAGCTGTGTCCACAATAGCCAGAGGCGGCCGACAGGTGCCCCAGGATCCCGCCAGCTATACTACCATCCAAGGTCACCAGACAACTCTTATCTTCACACTCACAAAAATAATGATTAGGCCCAATAAGGCCGAAATGCATGTATAAACTCTTTCCTAACACTTTCTATATTGCCAGTTACACATTTTAGTTAATTTTCACAAAAATAACATTCCAAGTTAGCCTTATCTTCAAACCTTCAGTCTTATCTACGACCACCTACTGCGCGATGACTCATGCCACCATTTCTGGCGTTTTTAGACCCCTGTGTTAAATCAAATGGGATTTTGGTGTAGAACCCCCATAGCTCATCTACTGCCCGACACTTACGTACCAAAATCGCCGAACTGAAGGCTGCGTGTTTAAGTGCTCCAATTAGACCTACCCTAACATCGTATGAAAATTTATGAGTGTATGACGGGATTTGTAATAACCGATTCGCACAGCTATACATTCCATTCGATACTAGTGACACTCAAACAATTTTTATATGAACAAATAATCATCATTTACGCCGTTATTGTTTACAGTGCACCCCTGATTATATGACTTTTTTTTCTTGTTTTCATGAGTATTATTTGTGGTTTCAATAAATGACAGTAGTCCTGTAACACGCTCTATAATATAGTTTTCCTTTGTCTTTGCCATTATGAAATCCCATGACACATAAATTATCTCCTAATCTGTATGGTATTGTGTTTAATGTCTAATGGCAGACTTAATAAATATTTATGGCGATTCTTCATTATTAAAGAATAAATAAATTAAGTTTCGAGATTTAATTAAAATTGTGTACCATCGACGCTTACCTTTTCATCCCTAATTGAGTACCAAATTCTTATCTGTGGCTTGATGCGGCTGATAACCATGAAAATTTATAGAACAGTTTTCCTATTGGATTCATAAAACCTAGCGTGTCGCGGCTTACTTTTAAGGTAAATTAAATTTTTTACACAGAATGGCTACTGATTCTATTTGGCGTGAAACAATCAAGCCTCATACAGTATATAATCAAAACAATGTTTTTTTTTTCAAATCTATTTTTCGGTTTATTATAAATTCAAATCAGCTACGTCTCGTCGGTAACATTCGAATATTTTGTAAATTATCAACAAGTGCACGCTCAAATATATCTTTGTTATTTGATATAATTGCCAGTCACGAATAAATAAATCAAAGCTTATTTCTGACTATCGAGGGGGGGGGACTATTAGTCTCGGAGAATAGTTTCGTGCAAAATATTCTCAAATAATTTAAGTATTTTTGTTAGCGTAATACAAAAGAAATTAATAAACAAACCAAGTAGAACGTTTCAGATTATTTGAAACTCATAATAGTCATCAAAATAAAATTTGGTTATTAAAAAGAAAACAATTATGCATACATTATAAGGCTTTTTAGAAAAGTGTTCCACTTGACTTTCATTTTTCTTTGTATCTCCATGTTTTTTTTCATAAATTTTCTCTCCAGGTATTGAATTTCTGCCCGAAGGATATGAAAGCCGATATCTGTGTGCACTTGAATAGGAAAGTGTTCAACGAACATCCAGCATTTAGGTTAGCCTCCGATGGTTGTCTAAGGGCCCTCGCGATGCACTTCACCATGTCTCATTCTGCACCCGGGGATCTCCTCTATCATACAGGTGAATCCATCGATTCGCTCTGCTTCATCGTCACCGGTTCCTTGGAAGTCATTCAGGACGATGAAGTCGTTGCTATATTAGGTGAGTATCGCGTAAAATGAACTCCACAAGAAATGCGTTGCTATGAAAAGTGAGACTAGAGTAGAGCTTGTAATGATGAGGGATGGAGGTATTTTGAAAGTGCTCTAGAGCAGTTAATCGAAAACACCATGAGACTTCACGCACTGTGATCGATACGTGAAATTATTACTTCACGCTTGAGGGTAGAAAAAAAATGTTTTTCTCTGGAGGAATTTTATCGACGCCATTGTTTGTTATTGCGTGCACGGAAACGAACTTGCTGTATTTAATTTGTTATTTTCATGACGGGTGGAAATGGAAGGTTGCAATTTTTCACCTTGCTAACACACAAAAAGTTTGCTTGGCATGTTTGAATCACGTGATTGTATTTCAGTGTTTATTTTGTAGGAGTTTTATTATTTATTGGTGCGGGTTTATCTATGCATTACATTTGTTACTGAAAGCACTGCAAAATTTATGGTGGAAGCGAAAGGAAAAAGAATAAAATTGGTGGTTCTCTCAAAATAATATTATTATTACTTTTTATCATTGTTTATCAAAAGTTAAATCAAATTTGCTTATACGGAGCTTGTTTCAAATTTCATGTACACTCGCTTATTATATCAGACTTAAATTCATTTTATGCTAATTAATAAAGTGTTTAATGTAAGATTACGAGACGATTTCTAAAAGAAGACAGTTAAAAAGTACTCCATGAAGGTGTCTCAATTTTTTGATACCTGTTCAAGTAAAGAAGCTGCAAGATTCCTAACGTAATAAATAAATTCCCCCAGAAAAGAAATACATTCCTTCAAGTACATGAACTATAAAGTGGATTTAATTCATTTTAAAAATCCCGACGTTTAAATGGAAACATATCTCATACTTTTCTAGGTGGAAATATCTAATAAACCCCGTCAAATTCTGCTTCCTAGTAAAATATTTTCTAGGATAAAATATGCAGTTTGCAGCTGGAACTTTAACTGGATTGCATAAATAAATAATTCAAAGTTTTCCGCAGCTTTTACAAAAGATTAAAGTCGCCGTTTTTTCGTAGTTACACCTTTGCACGAAGTTTAATAGACTTGCTTCAGTTTATGTAAATGTGTGGCAATTGTGGAGCAGGTTGACAAGGGTTTTATTGTGCGTGGCGTGGATACAATTGACCTGCGAACATATACCGAACACATTGTAACCCGCTGAATTATTTAGTCTGCAATTTTTTTGCACTTGTTTAAATTGAAGCGAACTTCAGCAAGATTGCAAATAATTTATTTAGCGTTTCATGTGTGACGTGCAGCAGCCATAACAGCAAACTCTTTTTATTAGTTGCGTTAATCTAATTGAGTGATGACAGATAGACAGGTGTTTGATCAGAAGTAATTTGTGCTCATTCCATTATCCAATCATAAATAATAAATAGCTCTAATTTAACTGGTTTCATCTCTTAATAATATTTTCTTTGTTTAGGTAAAGGAGACGTATTTGGTGATTCATTTTGGAAAGATAACGCAGTAGGGCAATCTGCGGCGAACGTTCGTGCTTTGACGTATTGTGATCTGCATACAATTAAACGAGATAAACTTTTAGAGGTATTAGACTTTTATCAAGCTTTCGCCAACAGCTTCGCGAGGAACTTAATTTTAACGTACAACTTGCGGCATCGCTTAATTTTTCGTAAAGTAGCGGACGTGCGTAGGGAAAAGGAACTGGCGGAAAGGAGAAAAAATGAGCCGCAGTTAGATCAAAACCAGGATCACTTGGTGAGAAAGATCTTTTCGAAATTCAGAAGGGATCGCGCCCAACATGTTCCGCCGACGGCGCAAGTTGCACCGGACTTGGAAAAAGGTGACGATAGTGATAAAGCTTTAGTGAGAGTTATGTCTACAACAAAGTTATCTTCGGTCGCAGAAAAAGACGATAGCAGCGGTAATGGAACCGTTACGACCAAAGTCACCCGTCCTTCCCAAACGCGTACGAGTAAGTGGGGACGTTTGTTAGGTTCTTCGAGTTTAGATTCTAGTTCTGACGTCACGTCTCAAGCACCAGCTTTTACTCGAAGCCTCAGCGCAAAAGATGCATCCAAAGAACGTCCAAGTTCGTCTTCCTCTGGCAGTTCAGGCAGCCAGAATACTGGCTCGGGAAACAAAGTTTTTCCCAAGCTACAGAAAGTATCGACGACTTCTAGTCCGGGTATAACTCGTCAGGATACCATCGAGGAGATCGTCGAAATCGAAACACCTTTAAGAAGCTTGCAACTGAGAAAAATGCAGAGTTACGACTGCGGTTTGAGAGACCCTAGTACGGCATCCCTTTATCACACGCCCGTCCCCGATCCCATTGCACCGCCAGAGTACAAAGAACTGATGACCAACCTAATGGATTTTAAGGTAGACGTTAAATTAGAAATACAGAGGTTAAATCAGAAAATGAGTCGCATGGAGGAGCTTCTTTCGGAATTGCTGTCGAAAATTAACTCCGGAAGTAGTTCGTGCTCGCCACAAGGTGAATCGGATGGAACAAAACCGAAGTCTTCCAATTGCTCCGCACCGGAAAGGCCGACTGAGTTACTAACTTACACGGGAATGTCTGAAGGAACAGGATTAGGTCCATTAATTTTGAAGAAACGGCGGTCGAAAAGTAGGAACAAAGGAAGTGCGCCACAGATACCTACCCCACCGGGTAAAGTAACCTCACCAGATAGTGCAACGGCGAGCCCGACGGAGACGACGAGAATGCTAGACGACCCCGCGTCGACGACGCCGTCCTCTAAGAAAACTACAGATTTTCTCTAGCACCAGCATTTAGTCCAGTAGATAGATAACGCCTGCCACTAAATTAGCTAAAGAAATAATATATTCTAACACCTTTGTTGAATTTTTGTATATAAACTAGCTTTAGAGGTTTGTCTACGGCCGAAATTTACGTGGACGCCATTAAATTAATGGTGGACACGATGTTTTGGTCATCTTTGCCTTCGACCTGTGCTCTATTGTTGAGCTTATTAGATTTTTAAACACGCGACTAGTGCTAAGTTAATTATAAACAAATTAAATAGCCGACTCTCATTTATTTTGTTACTTTCGTTAAAATTGTTAATTGTTGAGTTTTCAAAAGATTTTCTGGCAAACATTCATACGTTTGTATTAAATGTAGGACAAGGTGATATTACTTTATCGATTGCTTCGGGAACATATTCTCATAATAATAAACTTTTATTAACTCAACACAACGAATTTCAACATAAATATTTTATGCGTTATCAGAAAATTTTCATCAGAATTTCAAAATGTTTTAACGTGTACCGGCGAGGGTTGTTTTGACGCAGTGCTTTTATTAACTTCTCTCTTTTACTCTGACCTAAATAAATATTGTAATTTCAAGGTTTTACTTCAATGCGATGTTTAGCGGAACGCGTTCAAATTAATCACCGTTTCTAAATATATTTCGCGTGCAGAAATCGAACCTTAAATACTTGACCTCAAAAGTTGGAAAACGCAAGTAAAAGAAAAACCTTAAATTAAAGAAGAATTAATTGGGATTGCTCGAAATTTACCCCAGTTTTGGCTTTTAATTGAAAACAACATACTTTCTTCATTAGAAATGTTTCAGTTTTTGAACAAAAACATAACTATGATAAGATTTAAAAAATAGAAAAGCTCAGGCTAAAAATGGTTATGAACAAATCCAAATGTACTTCTTGAAGTACAAGTATTTAAGATTTCTTTTAATTCATAAAAGTTGTTGGTTACTATGACCAAAGAACAACAGCAACACAACAATTAAAATATAGTTGTATACGAAAATCGATTAGTTCTCTGGACCAACTAGTTATATTCTAAAACCGCAAATGTTTGCCAGCAAAAAAAAATGTACATAAAAGCAATACCGTTTACAAATATGTCAGTTAGGTTAAGTGATTCAGTTCAGCTAAGCTCATTTTAGGGCTGTTCTCATTTTTAGGAAACTTATTGCGTCGAGCTTTCCAGAACTGGAATACAGCCTTACGTATACATATAAAAGAACTATATTGTGATTAAGTAATAACTATGATGTTGTTGTACACATGTTCATATTAATGTATAAAGTAAATCGTCAGTATAGGCCAACGGCTTTCAAGGAGCTCATTGTTGTTTCGTTTGCTTGCACTTACTTTCCGTTTCGATTGAAGATTGTTACCGAGAATTGAATATTATAAGTCTGTTTGTTATCCTGCACTGTCATACACTAGTTTACACTTTTTTACAAAATGAAGCCTAAATAATTCTTTGATAATGTGTTATTTATTTATTCATACTGACACACCAAACAAACACATCACGTTACATTGAAGCTAATTTTGCGAAAAAATATACATTGGTGTACGCCAGTGCAGTATATAGCAAATAGACCCTATGTATAATACTATTTTACACTAAAATGTTATAGCGGTCTATTTGACCTAATTCAGATATACATATAAATTGTTAAAGACGTAGCGTTCTAAATCAATTCGGCAAATTTGAATGACCTGGAAAAGAAAGCTTAGGAAACGAGTGAATTGATTTAAACGCTGCACTATAGTAGTTTGTACAATTTTAAAATACTATAAAGCAATTCATAAATTAAAACTTATGTAAATCAAAGAGGTCTTTTGTAGACAACCAACATTACACTGTGTCTTATTTCGATTGACTGTACTTTAAAAGAACGAAATAGATTTGTCAGATATACATCGCTCTTATATTAATTAAAGCTTGATATTTAATAAGTGTTTGCTTTTTTTATGTTGCTTTCCTTCTCCAGATTCTTAAAATACAACAAAGAAAATACGTACAGCAGTAACATCAGTTTGTATGATATTTTAATAAAAAGAGTAAAATAAATATAATAAAAAACGTTTGATGATCAATTTAGAATGAAAAGAATAGAAAAATGGAAATAGAAAATACTCTTATATGTAAATTGACAATGAAAACATTTAATTAAAATTTAAAAAAATTAAAGAAACAAGCACAGAAGACTTAATTTAGCCAAAAAGAAAAAGTGAATTTTATTTGTTTTTATTTGAGATGTTTTCTATAAATTCGCTTAAGTTGATAACGCAACGGTAACAGTAAAGGCACAGTAGTTGAACGACTGCTTAAGGAAACGATACGTTTAATCTCAGGCTGGCAAAGTTCTGCTCACGGACGACAGGGGACGCGAGTATTTACAAGCAATTTGCTCAAATTAAATCATAATCTGAACGTCATAATATATTTCATATTTAGCACATGTTAGTCCTATAAACAACATTAGTAACAATATTAATAAATAACACGAAAGTAAACACGTTGCGTAACGGTTATTTTTATATTTTCCTATACGTATGTGATTGATGTTCAATAAACAATTTTTATCACTACTTGTCTTACTTTTAAATGATATTATAAAAACCAATAAAATGAGCTGAAAAAATAATTCTAATTATTATGATTTTGTAACTCCAGCAGAAACATAGCATCCTTCAAATTGTCAAATCCTTCAATGTCTTAGAAATGTTCCTATCTTCAAAAAATAGGGCATGAGTTTGATAGTTAACGTTTCGTTCGAACTCTTCGATATTATGTTACCATCAGGGTATTTTTTGCTTCGTACGCGGTTAGAACGAGAAGTGCGTAACGAAACGTGAAATGGCCCGGATTACGGATTCATTAGTTTGTCCGGATTAAGGAATACATAATGTGAAAACGTTATATTTCACTTTTGTCAAGATCATTGAAAAATCCGAATTATCGGGAGTCCGGGTCATCAAAGCTTTACTGTATTATAAATCATTGATTTAACTCTGCATCTATTGGCAGAAAATAAAAATTATTTTTTTATAATTCAGACAAATCTGTTCTGATTGCGAAAAAATGCAAAAGTGGAAATTGGATAATAAGGAATTGAGTTTTCTATAAACTTGATATTTTATGCGTATTATGAATTTGGACATTTATACAGGGTATTCCAAATCTCTGTCTTTAATTAAAACTGCAGATTCCTGACTATATTAGAAATTGATTTTCCAAATCCGGTCTTATTAAAAAAATAGAAACTGACCTGCCTCAAGACATCTAACTCCGGCGGAGTCACTTTGTTGTCAAATCTCTCCTCAGTTTATGACTTGTCTTCGCAGTCGTATCGAAACACAATAAACTGCATTAAAACTTTTTATTTTCGTGCAGAGGAACTAGCCAAGGTCACTCTGTAAACGAATATGAATGATTTATAGACGTCATCGGCGCATTTTTCAAATATCTATGTTACATCAACAATTGACACCCAAATGGGTTTTTCGTGTGTTTCGGCACCAAACGAGTACCGCCTTCTTTGTAATCAAACGACAATACGTACGAACTAATATTTTTATTACACAGTCAAATCATTGTACTTGTTTAATACATACAAATAAAAACTGAAATGGTTAATGTCGCTAAGAATTAAAACAATTTGCTTACAAATTTTATATTGAATAAAATAAACGTAAACGCAATTGTCGTAAGAACGTCTGTACCTAGTCGACTGAAAACATCGCCATTTATTATCATCATACCTTTTAATTAGGAAGAGGAAACTAATCCTAAAAAACTTCAACATTACTTGTTCTCTTCTACTTTCCACAAATAAAGATGGATTTTAGAATTCAACAGTTACAACATTCATTAGAATTTTAACGGTATTCTCTGCGGACCAAGCTATGATGATAAATGCCCTTCATTTTTTTATACAAGATTTCGGATTTGCTTGGCCTAGCAAGGACCCCTAGGACGTCATGTGCTGCTCGTGGCTGTAATATGAAAACTCCAAAGTCTACAGTGGCCGGTTCCTAAATGATTGCTTTCGATTTCGTGACTTTTTCCTATTCTCTGGTTTCTTATTGGAATTCTTTGTTTTCAACTTGCTTAAGTCTTCTTCCAGTCCATCAATCCACCTACTTCCTGGCGTCACTCGGATTTTGACTTCATAAATTTCCTTATCCTTAACAATCCCTATACATGTCTCTCTATTTTTAGCTTTCATTTTTTAATTTCCTATTCCTAAGCTCTCTTTCACATCCTGAATTCAACTTTATACCTTAATTTTCCTCGTTTTTTCACGCTCTCGACCTGGCAGTTTGCCCTTCTAGCCCTTTGCTTATGTCTTTCCTCTTCCAACTGATTATTCAGTTGTTCTTTTTCCTTACGACGACCGACTTGACCTAGCCCCATATACACATCTCGGCGCATTCGTGGAATTGATATTTATTACATATCCATAGCTTCGTAATAAAAATCAATTCCACTCTGCCTGTGGCTCGAAACATTTAAACATTTAAATTTTTGTAAAAAGGGAAACTAATATTACCGGAGTTATTATTTACTTCTTCCCTTGATAACAATTTGTTGCTAAATGACAACCAATATGGTTTTAGGAAACACAGGAGCACAACTGACGCTATATTATACTTTGTAAACAACACTATAGAATGTTTTGAAAGAGGGGAATACCTGTTGGCTACATTTTGTGATTTTAGTAAAGCGTGCGATTGTGTTGATCATAAAATATTGTTAGGGAAACTAGTAAAGTACAATTTTAGCGATCACAGCATAAAATTAATACAATCATATCTATCAGAGCGTAAACAGCAAAATTTTTTCAATGGTAAAATGTCAGAAAACAGACGAGTAACTACCGGTGTTCCACAGGGTTCTGTTTTGGGACCACTGTTATTCTTAATATACTTTAACGACTTTACTTATTTTGTGCCACGGGAGAACTGTTTATTTTTTGCTAACGACACGGTGCTAATTTCCCACAACATAAATATTGAAGCTATAAAACGGGAAGGTAATAAATTGGAAATGGAAGCTGCAGATTGGTTTCTGAGTAACAAATCATCACTAAACTAAGAAAAAACAACTAGGGATCAAAACTTCCAAGATACTGTGAAATATCTTGGCATCCACTTAGATTCAAGGCTAACTTGGTAGACTCATACGGATGCTCTGCACAAAAAGTAAGCAGTTATGTTTTTCTTTTTCGCAGTTTCTCTGATAGTCTCCCAATAAAGATCCTAAGGTCGACCTACTATGCAATTTTTTACTCTACCATGTCGTATGCTATTTTGACCTGGGGACATTGCACAGGAGCGAAAACAATTTTTAAAGTTCAGAGAAAGGTAATTAGAATAATAGATAATCTACCCTATATGGATGATTGTAAAGAATCATTTATAAAATTGAATATACTAACACTTCCGTGCGAGTTTATTTTACAATGTCTCTTATATGCTTACAAACATAAAAGTTCGTTTGTTTTGAACAAAGATATACATGAACATGATACTCGACAAAATAGCAATATTCACTCTAACTTTTATAGATTGAGTAAATCAAATACAGGTCCTAATACAAAAGGCATAAAATATTATAATTTACTCCCTTCCAAAATAAGACTGTTATCTTATATTAATTTCAAAACTGAAATATCATTGATGTTAAAGCAAAATGCGTTTCATTCGGAAAATGAATTTATGTCATTTCTAAAAAATAAAAGAGAGGATTAACAAATGGAGATAGCTATGTCATAAATGTGTGAAATTGTGAAAATGTCCTTTTACAATTAATTGTTTTTTGTGTGCGCTTATATTATATTTAGTACTCAAATTCTTAATAATAATTATGACATCTGTATACACTTATACATATAAACTTTTAGATATAAATGACGATTGTAAATACAATACATTGTATATGAACAATAAATATTATTCCCTATTGTTAGATATTAAAATTAGCTTCATTTCTTCAATACTTTTTTGTGGTTTCAATTAAAGACACAGGTTTAGAAATAGGCTGTATAAAATGAGGTATTTTTTCCAAATGTTATAAATCGTTTCTATAATTAAGTAATTTAAAAATAAAAATTCGAGGATGTTCAAAAAATAATAACCTCCAGGACCGTAGCTTTTTTTATAAAGTTAAATCAAATTGCGCTAAAAGTCTTTTATAATTATCCTTGAAGTATATGGGGTTGTATCCACGAGGCAACGACTTGCAATAACTTCTCGTATGAGTGGTTAAGAAACTTCAGTTTAACGACGTTTCACTTCATACACTCCACGCACCCTCTAATTTCTTCCTATTTAAACATTACGCTGCACGGTGTGACGAAACTATAAAATAGTGGCCACAATTGAACAGAGATTGAATATTCTGTTACTAATGTTGTTTGTTTTAAATAATGTCTGTGACAATAAATTGGTTGATTGAAGGGTTTGCCTTTAAGGGCAAAGTGTGCGAAATAAAAACAGGAACACACCTTGTAACACAAGTTGAAAAATGTGATTTTTTATTTTTAGTTTACTTTTCTTTTGGGTTGTTTAATTTTTACATAAATGCAATGTCAAAAAAAAGACGATATTGTCTAGCACGTCTAAGTGATAATGGAATTTGTATCAACTACAAAGGTTGCCATCTTCTACACGGTGTATCAGGTATAAGGGGCCATACGTCATCAGTGGGTCGATGCAAACAACACTTTGCCTCTGACAAAATAGAAAAAGTGCCACAGTTTTCGAGATATCGAATTATGAAGCAGTGAGTATCGCGTCTCTGCATGTACGAAACTACGCTTAGCGCCAGAGCACAGTAAAATACTTAACCCTGACCATGCAGATTTGCGCGGTTAGAATGGGCGAAAATGTTGCTTTACAGGCATGTAAATAAAAGTAATTTTACGATGAGAACGCTTGGAATGGGTAGGGTGCAATTACCGTGGGGGTAATTACTTATTAAACCATCGCTACTGGCCGAAACTATTTAGAATTTTTACAAAGAATATTGCCCGATGTTTTGGACGAAAGGTCCTTAGAGCTAAGTCGAAACATGTGATTCATGCACGACGGTGCACCACCGCACCTCCCGGTCCGAACCTATCTCAATAACCAATTTCAACGCCGATGGATAGGTAGGTGCGGACCAGTGTCGTGGCTTGCTCGTAGTCCCGATATGAATCCGCTGGATTTCTTTCTGTTGGGGGCTTTAAAACAGGAAGTCTATTCGGTGTAAATCAACACAGAAGAACAATTATTATAGCGGATTCATGCTGCAGCTCGCCGCTCCAGAATGTCTGGAGCGAGTCCAGAAGAACTTTCGTTGTCGTGTGGACGCTTGCTTACGTGCCGATGGAAGACATTTCGAACACATGTTATAAATAAATGCCTTGATGAGGAAGTGTTCATATTATTTACTCCTTTATTCATCCAATAAATGCTAATTAGGTCGCACAAATACATCGTTTATGGTACATATTGTAAATGCTTTTCTAGCAACTTTTATGGCTATAGTGGGCTGCTTAAGTATTAAAATGTATTTGGTAGTGTAACAGCCTTGTTTACACAATTGGTTCGCTTTTTTATGACATCCCAGTTGTACGAGATGACCTTATTCGAATTATCGATACGTTTTCAGAAGCACAGGTCCGTGCAGAATATTTTATAAAATTTTCATAAGAATTATATCGGCAGAAATCGTTTTGCAACACTTTTTTCGAACTGTACACGTAACCCTCAGTTACGCCTATCACTATGGCTCCTTTAATATGATACACCCTGTATATGCGCACACACACTCGCACGATAAAAGCAATTCATGAAATTTTTGGAACCAGAGGATATTCTTCTCACCAAATTTCCAGTGGAAGATTTCACTTTAGTACTCATTGAGTCGCATTTCGCTTTGAATTTTTCAGTATTTTTTTCACGTAAGTCTCATTTTGAGCCTTCATTAAATATAGAAGTATATAGTGTTATGCTGTCCATGCAGCATTATTTCTTGGCTGCTACGGGTTTGGGGGAACTTGTTTTTAAAGTACCGATATTTAATGATAATAGTAAATAATAATGAATAATAATGAATAGTTTGAATCGCGACATCTTACGATCACTATTATCATTACTGTTACATCGCAATTGCGAATAACCTGGGACAGGGCAGTTTGGCTTGCAGTGAAAGTCTCAAACTACGTTTCTGCTGACGAGGACCCAAATAGGGCCGAGGCAGCTGTACAGAAGATGCTCGAGGAACTCACTCAAAACTGATTTGCAACAATTCTTTTTTTGGATATTTTTATCGATGATCTTTTACGTTGAGTTTTCCTGTAAATTCATTGAACTAGTCATAAGTAGAATGAATTTTTTACTTAAAAATTATTAGTTTCTTATTAGTATGCAATAATTTTTTTTGTAAAATGTACAGCCGCGGACAGTTAAAAGATTTTTTAGCGCTAATATATAACAGAAATAAGAATTTAGCATAGTTTTATTGTTTTTGGTTCTCTTTTAACTGCCCACCAGTGTACATACGGGAACAGTTAGAAAACAAACTTATTATCAGTAAGATAGTTTAGCACACGAATGAGTTTTTGAAGTGTCCTTAAGGCGTTTTAGACTACCCTATTTCTTGTGCGAAGTTTTTCTTTATACTAATTAAGTACAAGTCAATATGTACAATGTAAATGTAAGGTTAGAACTATTGCAGTAGATTGTGTATCCATTTCTGCTAAACATCTGATTGTAGTAAAGAATCATCTATGGAGTAAAATGTCTTATCTATTAGAAATTGCTTGATTGTGTTCTTGAAGTAATTTAGCGGCAATGTTCTCCATTTCTTTGGAAGTTTATTGAATAGCCTTATCCCGTTGGAGTGAATATCTATTAAATGGGACCCAGAGATTGTTGGCATCTCTTGTATCATAAGTATGTAAGCTCCCTTGACTTGGGAAATATATTATGTTTTTCTTTGTCGTTACGAGTTGCTCATGTATTAATTGTATGCACCTGGTAGGGTCAATATTTGGTATTTCCGAAATATTGGCTTGCAGTGCGCATGTTGTGAAACTTGGACTTTCGCCCGTAGAGCTTTCTTTTCTAGTGAGAATATCTGAGCTTTCCGCTGATTTTTTCCATAGTAAGATACCATAGATCATTTTAGAGTAAAATAGAGCATAGAATGTGGTTATAGCAGCCGTTGAATTCACAACTTGAGTCATCCTTCTGATGGCGTAGATACTTTGCACTAATCCTTGCCAAGCTTTTCGACGTGTTGCCTCCAGGTAAGGTGCGAGCCCAGATGTACTCCGAGATATTTTACTGATTTTAAATTCGGGTGCTATATTCCTCTGGAGGAGGTGAATAGAACCTTTTCTGTCTTTTCATCGTTTGCTGTGAACCACGTAGTTAGTTTCGACATTGCTGCCTCCGATAGCTCCT
Source organism: Serrognathus titanus (assembly GCA_039766575.1). Classification (NCBI taxonomy): domain Eukaryota; kingdom Metazoa; phylum Arthropoda; class Insecta; order Coleoptera; family Lucanidae; genus Serrognathus; species Serrognathus titanus. The sequence continues at coordinate 9,318,088 of CM077912.1, forward strand.
TAAGTGAATCCGGGTTATTGCTTCTATTCAGTACGATTGCGTCGGCAGCATAGAGAATCGTCCTGTTTTTCATATACGAAGCGAGATCGTTTGTATATACAGAATGAAAAGCAGTGGTCCCAATATGGTTGCCAATGCAATATCTCGTGTAATTTTTCTTGTTGCACTTCTGTCTCCATTTAGTTCGACGAATTGTTGACGGTTTTCCACGTAGGATTGTAACAAACTTGGGACAACCCCATTGAAACCGTAATGCTCCAATTTGGTAATCAGTAGATGATGCGGTTTGCAATCGATTGCCTTAGTCAAGTCAAGAAAGAAAGCTTCTTCAAACGCCGTCGAGATGTATTTTATTACGTTTTGGATTGCTAAGGTGGTATTTAGCCCTTTTTCGGAACCCAAATTGGCATTCGTTCAGTAGGTTGTGTTAGTGACAAATTGAATTATTCGTGTGGCAATTGCTTCTTCGAAGACTTTGGAAATGTAGGGTAGGATCGATATAGGTCTTTAATTCGAGGATATGTTGGGATTACCTTTTTTATATATGGGAATGACTGGCGATTTTCAATTTATTAGGGAAGACACCAGTATTAAAGCAATTTATAATTAGGGATAGAGGGTGTGATATTACACGAACGATTTCTTTAAGAATTTTGGTATTAAGGCCATAAAAATCTTCGGTATTTTTGGGCTTTATCCGTGAAATGATTAATTCCATAAGTGGTTTCTGTTATTTTATCCATAGCGGGTACTGAACGACGTATAGACTTTGGCAATTTTGAGGCAATTGAAGTAGCTACAGTTATGAAGAATTGATTGAAGTCGTCATTAGTTGGACTATTGTGTTGGTATTTTTTGTTGTTATTTTGTTTACCGGTTTCCTTATTTATCTCATTCCATAAAGCTTTTTGTTTATTCTGTGCATTATTTATATACAAACAATTACTTTTTTCTTGTAGTATTCCTTTGCATTTCTTATAATTCTTATAAATCACGTGATTATTCATTTTTTGATTGATTTAGTGGGTATTTGTTATTATTATATTTTATTACCATTTCAAAGTTACTTAATTTATATCGGTGTATCACAAAGTTCTTTCTGCGTTTCTGTGAACGATATTTAGAAGTATATTTATCACATTTTATTTTTGTTTTGCGAATTTCCTCGACGTCAATATGTTTCTCGCCATTAAATGTGTCGTTTCAGTAATAAATTCATTCTTATTTTCCGCGCGAAACGAAACATTTTCCTTTCAAGAAGTTGGACACAAGAAGAACGCACAAATTACCACCGACTCAGAAAAATTATTATAAAATATCGAAACAGTTCCAGCAAATAACAAGTTTTCCTGCATCCGGTGTATATCATCTTTATCTTTTTTTTGCAAACGCCGACGCAATCTTTTAGCCTTTCCTCCGTCTCTTTCGTCGTTTTCAGCTGCAACTACACAATTTTCTCCTTCGGCTCTGACCCCTGCTTTTCCGTGTATCACATAATACGAACACAAATTCGCCCTCGGTGTGTAAGGTAGATACGTCCGAAGCAGAGAGGTCGAATTTACATATTAAAAGGACCGGCAAAAAAATAAACTTAAAATACTATTAACGTTGGGTTTTAATTTAATTTTTTTTGGAAGTAAGTTTCAAAAATCTTCGCACTTTTAATTTACTCCCCTCAGCAAGTAAGAAATTATAATTCGACTTGAGTTTATCTTATACGGGAAGACTTTATATTGCATTTGAAAAGTTTAACGGTGCTGGATGAAATTTACTGGACTTTGGAAAATAGAGCTCCGGCTTTATCGGTAGTTTTAACGTAAACTAAATCGAAGCACGGACAGAGACAATAAACATACCTGCCTAAGGCTTTCATTATTCACGCTTACTTAAAAGCAACTTTCTGTACGGTATTGTAAAATAGTTCTCCATTATACCTACATACAACGTTAACATACGTTATTTATTTTTATTTATATATTCGCCTGGATTTAACGTTTTGGTTTTAAATACTCCATTTTATTATCAGTTAATTAAATAATAAGTAAGTAGATAAATAAATTCAATGCATTGTATGCATCCAGAAATGTCTAAGTAAATATTAGAATTAAGAGCAGCCATTCTGTTTGATTCTTTTGGTAAGTAAACAGAACGGTGAATTGTATGCAAGCGCCCTCGCTGTTGCTTTTAAAAAAATACACGTTTCCTACAAAGACCTTATTTATCGTCACGTTCGCAAGCTGAAAATTCCAAGAATTCTTCGAATATTATTTAAAGAATAACAAGGAATAAAAGCAAATCATTTTCTAGCGCTTATATTAAAATTGATCGGCATCATTACGTTTTATAAAGTGAGTTGCGGAAGCTGGGCGCAAAAGAAGTTGTAAGCATTTTATATGAAAAACGCAAAAAGAAAATATTCGAAACATCTTCCGGCTATTTAAAAGTCTTTCGACGACTTTCTAACTGCGCAAATAGCTGCGTTTAATATACATATTTGAAAACATAGTTTAATAAACGTGCAAGAAAACTTTTAGTGGAAACGCCCCGGAATAAAATCGCTTTCTTTCTGCGTTGTAAAACTGAAATTACGCCAGGAATAAAAATTCTTCGCAGCGTTCTTCTTCTTACGTAGTAGTATCGAACAAACAGTCGTTAAGGAGAATTTAAATTGAAAAGGTCGCACAGGTCTCGTATATTACACCATCACTATCGAAAAATTATGCATTCTAACCGCACGAAAGTGAGTTACAATTTCTAGCGAGAATTTTGACAATAGGAAGTAAAATGTCACGTCTCTCAGGGTATACTGTAAATCGTAATATTAAGGCAACTTTCCCCGTGCGTGCTCGAGCGTAACATTCATTGATATTCGTTTGATATTTTTTTCAGGATGGATATTATTCAAATTGAATCTACCGGGTGACAGTAATTATTTATTTTCTATATTATTAGGATTTAATGATACTATCTGGCCAGGTATAATCGAGTTGATAACAACACTGTAAATTATTGTTAAAGGGATCACCACGTCAAAACCTCGATATCCTGCCCGTGGTCGATCGATACCCCTGTATTTTCGTCGTGTTACACTGCACAATCTGGTTTCGACAATGATTAACTAATAGATCCAGCAGAACCGTTTTGGCATTGATTTAAAAAAATAGCCTCCAAATAATTTCGCCCGTTCATGCGGAACGTTGGTATAAATTACGCTTAATTATGAGTTAGATTAAACAAACGGATAATTAATTCGGAAATTACGTTGTGAAAGTGTATCGCACATAAAATAAAAGCAGAAATTAATATCAGTGCAACTTTATCACGATACTTACGTAAACATGTTTAATGTAGCCTGCAAATGTTAAATACAAAGCAAACATAGTCAGAGTAACTTTTGTTTGTGGAATTCATTAAAGCCCTTCGCTACTTCATAGGTTTTTTTTAGATGAATCTATATTACTTTAATCAGTTCTTAAAATTCCTTACATGTAAAATATTAATCCATTTAGATTTTTGTTGAGCACTGCTTCCCAAAAGTGGCTTGAAGTTTAGAAGGACGACCTCCGTTACAGTAGTATTAAAATTTCATTTTCGCAGAACTTAACAAATGAAATTAAGTTACGCTTGGGAATGAATTATCGTAAACACCGAGAAAAACTTCAACTTTAATGCTTCCTGCAGTTACATATATAACCTGGAGTTAATTCTAACACTTTTTTGGTGTTCCCCCTCGTCGTCCACAGGGCCCCCGCGTGCCTCTTCATAATTTGACGCCCTCTAACGAATGAGTTGGTGTACGCAAAAAGTGTGAGATCCTTTAAACGCTCAATTATTAATCAAACTAAATATGTTGGTATAAAAGGTTCTTTATTTATAAATATTGTTATTAATTTTATAAAAAAGAAACAAAATTATCTCAAAAATAAAAAGTCGTGGGGATTTTTAAATTCATGTGACAACGAAAACATTTTAAGCGCTTTTATTTCATTAAATAAATCATTGCCGTCAATATCAGATTCATTTTTGCATTCGTAGGTTAATTTTAAGTGTAAAGTTTTGCAATTATTTAAAAGCTCATGCTCGGGCAAATCGAGAATATTACTAAAGAATCCAAAAACATCATTAAAACTCAACATTTACTCAAATCTCTCTTGCAAGGAGGTTAAGGTTTGGTCAATGATTCTGTTAAAAAAAATTATTTTAAAGTTTTGTTTTGGATCCACAATTGGTTCATCGAGATGTTCATAATCGAAAAGTTTTGGTCGCATTTTCTGCGAGTATTTGAATGGGTGGAAAAGTAGTTTCTACATCTACATTTAAAGCTACTTCTGCCGTTTTAATTAGAATTTCCTCAAAATTATTATCATTACGATAATTTTTAAAATAATTTACTAAGTTGCCCAAATAGTCTAACGAAGTTTTAATATTAGTAGCTGGATTTTGTAACATTTTGCTTAAAACGTTAATTTTCAACAAAACGTCGTACCAAATAGTGAATATTTGTCAGTAATGAGCTCACTTTATGCGTTGTGTCGTAATTTAAAGGACAATCTACTGAAATTTCTGAAAGGGCGTTACTTATTGATTCCAAACGAAGTCTTAAAGGTTTTATCGCGTCAATTCTACTTGACCATCTAGTTTCGCTTAAAGGCTTTAAGGTTTAAGTCGGGTAAATGCTTTTTTATAACTTCCCATCTTTTTGTAGAAGCCGAAAAGAAGACATATAATTCTTGAACAATATTAAAAAAGTTAAGAAATTCTTGCTGCGTCATTTACGACTAAATTCAGGCTAAGTGTAAAACATGGTACATACAAATAATGCTCTAGGATTAATATCACGAATACGTTTCTGCAAACCAATATATTTTCCGCGCATATTCTCTCCGTTATCGTATCTCTGACCACGCATGTCATGAAAGTTTAAGTTTAAATTTTGAAACAAATCAAACGCAAATTTGCACAAACTCAATTACTTTTAGAAAATTGCCATTATCGTGAGTATAAAGTTTTTTTAGAAGAACATTGAAACCCAAGACATTGTCTAGATAAACATTTAACTACTGCAACAATTCTTTCTAAAACGTCATATCAATATTTTTTTTCTATTTCTAAAAGTCGCAAATGTTCATCATTAATGGTTGTGTTTGATTTTAACATTTTATTTAAGTTGGCCCAAGTTTTGATACAAGTATTATGTGAGATACTAGTTTCATGACGTTTTAAAGCCAGTCGGAGAACCGTTTTAAATCAGGAAAATTATTTGAAGTTGAATGTTTCCCAAAAATTTTGCAACAGAAACAAAATATTGAGTTTTTTGATTTCGAATAAATAAGCCATTCTCTTACTGTTTGTTCCCCATTGGAAAGTTGCCTGACAAAATATTTAGTGGAAAATTTTCTTCCATTTTCGTTGATCGCAAGCTCTTTGGAGTCCATGTGCATCACATCGAACTACATAACTGACAAAAAAAAGTAACCTGTATGAATATTGATGTTATGGAAAAGAAACAGTACCAGGAGGCCCCACTTAAACTATTAGGTCTTTTCATTAAGCGATTCACCATGCCACTTCACAAATTTGATTTCGTGTACCGTTTAACTGACGATTATCGAAAAATAGTCGAATGAGTATCTATTATGAATGACTGTAAACGACGTGATGAAGAATCAGAAGCAGGAGGAAAGCAACGACAGTGAAAATGGAAAAACCTCGTCGATTTTAGACCAGCTCTTCAGTCTACAGAAGAAAGATGTACTTACCAATGTAGAAATACGCGAACAAATGCACACATTCATTTCTGCTGTATGATACTGTCAAATTTAGAAAACGATTTCGTAGCTGTAGTTTTCAGAGATCGGAGACAACTGGAAGTTTGTTGGGTTTTGCAATCTATGAACTGGCTAAATATCTTGGAATACAGGAGAGAATTTTAGAAGAAGTCGAGTCTGTTTTAGGAACAGATACGAAGGCAGACATAAATTATGAAAACATGCACGAACTAGTATACGTAGAACGTGTTATTAAAGAACTTTTGAGAAAGTGCCCTACTGTACCTTTCATCACCAGAATTATACCGCGAGACATCTATTTTGGTAAATTCATCCAAGCATTGTGAATTAAACTGATTCAACTTTAAATATGCAGATAACTACCACATACCGGCAGAAACTCTAGTCATGATTCCCATTTACACCTTCCATAGATCGGCAGAAGTTTATCCTAATCCGGAAAAATTCGATCCGGACAGATTCCTTCCGGAAAACTGCAATGATTGGAACACCTACTCGTTTATGTCCTTCGCAGTCGGACCTAGGAACAGCATTGTAAATCCTAAGCGAGCCAAATTTTTAAAGCGGAAATAACGCGTTGTTTTCAGGACAAAAATTCGCTATGTTGGAAATTAAAGTGGTTTTGTCAAAAATTATTCGAACCTTTAAAATATTTGAGTATCCAGGACACAAAGTTAAATTCACCCTTGAAGGTACTTTGGCATCAGCAAATGGACTTCCAGTTATAATAAAACCTAGGAAGACAATATTATCATAATATATCAACTGTATGCATTTTTTGTACATTTTTGCTGTAAATTCTCTTTTGCTTATGATATTTCTTAGAGTATTCAATGTGATATCCTCTGCTGTAACAATGATGGGCTATGTCTGGTGGGGGACCCATAGAATATAAGTAATTATTTGTAACTTTTGGCAATCTTACAATGCAGATAAACCAAACGATTGCAATAATAAAAACCAATTACAATTGAATGAAGCGTTTGTACAAAACCCAACAATGTAGAGAAAACGCTATCATCAGTAAATAGATTTCGGTTACAATAAAACCTAGGAAACCAACATTGGAATAACATACAAAATTGATGTATATCTTTTTTAATCTTCGAATACGTGATGTAACTTTGAAAAGGTTTCTTTTTTTCATGGGTTTTGATCTTGCAAATTTTTTTCAATTATTTTGCATTATTATTAATAAAATAGTAATCAAAACTGACAAGGGAACTCATTATGTTTCACACGACGATTATTCATTTATTTTACTTCCGATTACATCTGATGTTCCTTAAGGCAGCATCCTGGGTCTTCTACTTTATACACATTTAGAAATACAAAGTTGTTACATTGAAGGTATCGTCTTTATGTTGAGAAAATTATGTTCTTTTAACTGTACAGGTCCACGTTCCACCAGAATTCTTGAAATTTCATTCGTTATTAAGTCAGGCCATAAGCCCAGATCATCAGAAATCACCATATTGTGCCCTTCCTATTTATTTATTTCGGTATTAGTTTGAGCCATAGTTTCAATATCTTCATCAGAATCGGAATTTTTACAGATGGGTGAATTGTTTGATACTACTGATCCTTTCTCCTTTTGAAAATATTCTTTGGATTGTAATGACGACTGCGACGTTGACACGGATAGTGACATCGCATGGGCTTTTTGTATTATTAATTGATGCATTTATAGTATTTTCAACTGTTTCGTCTTGATTTTTCAAAAATTTGTTCAAATTACTAGCCATTTTTTCTTTTTCTTCTTGCTTAATTTTTTTTGTTGTCGAAATTTTGCACCAGAAGGTTTTTTTTCTTTTTTGAGAATCTAGAAATGAAACAAAAACCAAAAATTAATTCACTGTGCCATAAGTGTTCAGTTTTTCTTTAAACTATTCCTGTTAAATATTTTAAATTTTCTATAAAAGAAATTATAACAAGTGCAAAAAAAAAATAAAAATCGAAATTGCTTTACAAAAAAGGAAGCTAAGAATACTTACCATTTTATTTAAATTAAAATTATCAGTAATTCACACAAAAGCAACTTCACTAACACAAGTTGAAAGAATTTGTTGCATCAAACTTAGCTCTAAATTTCAGTACAGAGCGGTATGTAGGTACTAACGAAATATCAATTTCGATTTAATGCAATGGCTTTTATGGGTTTGCATTTTTACTAGAATCAACAGGAAAATTCAACATAAAAGTGACGGACGCGTTACGACACAAGTTAAGACAAGTTCTTGCTTTGAATCAAAAAGAAATAAAATTATTTAGAAATTTTAAGATAATATAATTTTTTTACGCGTATATAAGTAATAAATTATTACAATACACTTAATTTTTTTTTGTCGAAAAAAATACAGTGGCCAAGAGGGTATTTGCCGCCTCTTGGACATGCCGCCCGCGTGCACTGCACGCTTTGCACACAAGCTTGCGGGGCCCTGCTCGTCGATCCGTTTCTGGTGTTGAGATAAATGGAATTAAGACAATTAACTTTAAAAAGTGTTAATGCTGTCTTCAAAAGTGGTATTCTAATCCTTGCGCTAATTATTTCTATCTTTCAAGGAGTTAATATTATCTAGGAAAAAAGAGAGACTTAACTTCTGAGGTATTCCTAAAGGAATTAGTTTTATCCAGAAAGTGTGAAGAATTTCTATCCTTAAAGGAGTTAGTATTATCCTGAAAATGAAAGAATCTATACTGTTGGGGTAGTCATTCGTACCTTAACTTATATTTTAACTACTCTAAAGAGAGGAATCCACTTTTTTTAATGATGCATCTTTTATCTCTTATTTTGCGTGGAAATAATTGAATTCCTTATAGCACTAGCTTATTTAGAAGAAGTGAAATAAAAATTTTCGTAGGGCCTTGCCAGTATTCCCCGGTAAATGAAGTTTATGTCATCCACGTTGTCATTTGTTATTAAATCACTATTTTTCACCAACTTTTTATTGCTAGTATATTTAAGGCGCAAATAAAATGACGGTTCCATTCTGAAGCAAGCATTCAGAACAATTGGTAGGCAACACCGATTAGAAGGATAACAATTTATCCCAAAAATTTTTATGCGTTTATATATTACTATTCCATTACATGCATTGTTAGTGGAATACATTTAGGTCGCGTACGTTTTCCTCTATTATCAAATTTTGATTTAATTAAAAACAATTTTTTCGTTACGCCGACACATGTTACAAGTTATTCGAAAACAGTTTTTTGAAATGCGATGCAATAATTATTATTATTTACTCTAAATGCAGTGAAAACAAACAGATACCCACTGTATTAATTTTATCGCGCCGGTGAAAATTGAAATTTTAAATATGTCGCAGCGAAATAATAAATAACGTTATTAAAACCGAACGTAAATTTATATTTATGGCGCTCGAAATGAAAATACTTGGAATAACATGGAAACGATTTCAGTAATTAAAAATAAATCACGCTAGATGCGGCGCACACGATTATATCATTTACGTATTATTCAACTTCATATTTCAACATTATTTATAATCGAAATAAAACACCGCTCATCGTGTCCTCGACAGCTTGTCGTACCAACCTTAACAAATATTTAAACGCATATAGATATATTTAAACGAATATGATATTTATTTTGAAAACGAACGGTGGGTGTTCAATTACAGATTCGTTTTATTTTCAGATGTGTTTTATGTGACATGAATGTAATTTATATTTCTACTGATTTATAGAATTGTATTCTTTTCCTAAACCATTGGTTTTAAGATTATCACATATTGGAGCATCAACATGCATAATTCTAAAAAGTAACCGTTTCAATGTCTCTACTCAAGAAGAAAAAAGCCTAATAAGACTACTCGTGTTAAGATCTAAATTAAAGTTATTTTCAGAAGACCATCGAATTGAAAATCGTGTTGGATACATGATACCTATGAAAATATTGGGTTTCCAATCTATTGCCTTGCTTTAAATTTAATTCCTGTTTTATTTCAACTTCCACATCAATTATTTTACATTAAAAAACAGAAAGAAGTTTTTCTTTGTCTAATTTTTATCAAAAAGACGCAATTAAATAAAAATTGATTTGAATCAGGCACAGATATTTACGTCATGTGTAACACAGCTTGAAGGTTTTACGCTAGTGATCGTGTAATCACTTTCAATCACCAACTAATTTATAGGTGCACAAGGTGTTAAGTAATGATTTTCCTATATTTTCGATCTCGCAATATGCCATTATATCCCTTTGAGTGGAACGACCTTGATAACTGACGCACTTGACCTCATTCTTCAGCGCCTTAACAAAGGATTTATTATTAACATTCTCGGCGTTGCATAAAATACGGTTTCGTTGCACATACTTGACGCATTCGCTTGCAGTTTTGTGCGCGCGAACGAGCTGAACATTAACGAGTTTTCAGGGAAATTCATTAAGTCCTTTCACATTTTTCACAGTTAACGTACGAAGGATAAGGTAATACAACAAGTGCACGTATGAACTGGAATGATTAATGCCGTGTCGATTGAAAATTATACAATAAATATTAATTTCCTACAGATTCTAATTTCAAATGAAATCAAGAGGTGTTAAATAAAGCGCGTTTATTTGAGTGTAAATCAATCAGAACCTAACGGAGCATAATTTACCCGTTATTTCCCGGAAACCTTTTAAATACCAGATAATCTATTTGTTTGTTAATTGCGAGTGGAATTTCTAATTGTGTGCTAATTAATTGAAGAAGTAGAAGCCCCATAAATTAATTCATAACTCCAATGAATTATTTGGCGCCAACTATCCAGTTTTCGGGTACGTTTAATTTTATCTAGGACAAATTTCAAAGTGTTACTGCTGCTCTTGCTTTTTCTCATTTCCCTTCAACATGGCATAAAGACCTCCCAGACCCATTGCACCCACGGCGATGCCCTGGCTGATCACCCGCAGTTGCAGCACGTAGAGGCTGGGGCTCGTTCTAGACTTGTATTTGAAACTCCTGGCTCCCTGAGCAACGGCCAGCAGCATCCCCGCTAATCCTATGCCAAGAAAATATATCACACGTGGCGATGCACGGGAGAGGGTTGTTCTCACTTCGGGATAAATGGAAAGAAACAAAATGCTGCTCCGCTGGGCGCCCGAACTTATCAAAACGCAAATGAACTGCTAGAAAATTCTTTAAATAAAAAATGACCGGCGTTATGAAAGATTCAATTTTATTCCTTGCATACGTCGCGAAATACAGATACCACATACATCAACACAATGAAGAGAAACAAAATCTAAACAAAAATCAATCAACTTCAAGATATCCTGAAATGCAGATCCTGACTGAAATTCTAAAATCTATCGCAGAAAGCGTTGCTTAATTTTTAATTAAATTCTTATTTTAGAGAGATATTATTTGTAACGTTTAATTGATGTAATTTATAACCGAACGCTCTGTTAATTAATTAACTAATTAATTGAGATAAAATTTCTTACCTAGAGGCACGCAAGGATATTCTCTACATTTCTGAATTAGTTTCGATTGAGGTGTGCACACCCGCCCGTATTCTACTTCTGCCATTCTAAATTAACGATAAAATTAATTTTTGAAACAAAACGACGAGTTTTGTGGACGGAAAAAAATTTGACGTCTTCGAATTGTGACACGAAGTATTATTGTCAAAGTAATGTCAGTATCGTAGTCTTTCAAAATGAAAACTATTTCCAGTCCATTCTACGAAGCTTATACACAAAAAATTTAGGTATAAATTATTATCCTCCTAATTGGATACTAACTACTACGTCAGAAGTATCTCTCTCTTTTCCTGGATAATATTAACTCCTTTGAAAGATATAAATAACTACCGCAAGGATTAAAACTCCACTTTTGAAAATAACATTAACGCTATTTGAAGGTAGATGTCCTAACTCCGTTTATTTTACTACCAGAAACAGATGGAGGCGAGGGAACACCAAAAAGGAGCTGAAGAACTCCAAAGGGAAAACACATGCCGAAGAGACAAAGATGTCTCCAACAAAGAGGTCCTCCCTAACCGTAAAATTCGGATAATATAAAGGAGTGGTCGCGGAGGAAAGAAAGTGCATGAAGTGATAATTCTATTGTAGAAGAAAATGGATTCGAAGAAAAAAGCAAACACTTTGATAGAGAAAGGTGTATGGAAATTTAGAAATGATTTACAAAAAGTGAGATGAGCGGAGGATGAAAATGATTCCGATGGTGAAAGGCTAGGTGGTAAGGGTAAAGACGAATGGGTCGAGTTGATACTAATGGTTGTGGTTCAAAGAATGAAGCCTATAGTAATAGATATACTTTGTCGATTTGATAATGATTTTCAAAAAGAAGACGTTTTGTTGACGCGAAGTGGAAGAAAATGGATGGATTTTTATGTGTGTACCTTAAGTATTGGGATATTTTAAAAGTGTAGGTAAAATGACCATCAGATAACTGGATAAGTCCCAGTATTATAAATGCAAGTTAACTTTAACCTCCAGTTTATTGACATAACTGCAATTGTGTTCACAATTGTGCCCATGCCAATAAACCAATAGTTAAGGCTACCTTGCCTTTATAATACTGAAGGGCTGAAGTTTCAGAAGTATTAAAAATAGTTAAGACTGTAATTTAATTTTAGTTCTTGACCGTGGATGCATGTAATGGATACTATTTTTTTAATGACTAATGAGAATTCGATTCAATAAATTTCTTCTGTTCACTTTGTTGTTTTTGAAGTTTCATTATGACTAAAGCACGGATTTAGGTACATTATTAGGTCACGAGTATACGCTCCCACTAAATAGATGACTCATAATTTAAAAATGCCCCTAAATTAAGGTTTTAATTATAATATATTAGCAAGAATATACAAAGCTTGGTAATTATTAAAATTAAAATTAAAATTAAAATGGTTCTCCCTCTGGGATAAAGTTTATATTTCAAATAGATAATTTATATACAGAATGTTCGTTAAGAAAATTAAGCCACTAAAAGAAGCGACTATGGGAAAATGTTAAAAAAAATTGACAAATGCATGCAAGTCACCAGAAGTAGATCATTCCATACAAAGTATAATAGCAGCCCCACTTTGAATACCTGCTTTGACAGGTAAACAAATACATCACTCAAACGAAAAACAATTCAAATTGCCGCGTTAAGAATTCGTTCGTACTCACCATACACTCTTGCATAATATTCCTTTGTGTTCTTTGGTTCGCGGCGAATGGCTCGCACGCTGCTCTAGGTGAGTTCTTGAATACCGTACACACTTGACGAATTGTTGCATTTCGTGTTCAATTGCATATTCGATACGGACATGTGTACGCAACTTAGGACTAGCGACGCATAAAATAGCTGTTCATAATAAGTTAAATTGCTTTGATTCCCTGCGAAATGTAGGCCAAAGTTTTTACAGCTGTAAGTTTGCTTGAATCACGAACTAGCCAAACCCAATAAATAAAAAAACGCTTGTCGGCATTGAATTTCAGGTCTAATAAATCGTTTCACATTTTCAAGAAAACCGATTTGTTTAAGAGATTCCTTGGAAATGTAATCATTGTCTTGTCTTGTCGTGATAATTATTTATACGAGGGTAAAGCTGAACTTATTGAGAATAAGAAAATCTAGTAGGTCGTGGAAAACAAAACATACAGTGTTATTTAGAGCAACTCCTTATCTGTCATTTGAAGTTTAGTTGTTGAAGTTACGTTCGTTAGGACCCAAGTTACTAGGTTTTTAAAGTGATATTACAAGTAAAAAAATGGAATTAACCAGAGAGCATTTTAGAATCATGATTTATTATGATTTTCAAAAAGGTTTAAGCACTTATGAGAGCAAAAAAGAGTTTAGATTCGGCTTTTAGTGAACAAACACCTTCCTTGCCTACAATTTACCGATGGTATAAGGAATTTGAACGAGCAGGGCGACCTCCTACGGCTGCCATCGACAAAAACATTGCTGCAGTTAAAAAATTAATTGAAGAAGACAATCAAACCACTTATGCAGTAATAGAGAATCAACCTCAAGATTCCTCAGCTGTTAGAACAATCATAAACGATCACCCGCATTTAAAAAAAGTGGTTAGTCGTTTTTATTAGTATTTTAAGTGGATGACTACAAATAATGTCGAGTACAATAGATTACAGATACAAGAAAAATGGACACACTATCGTTCACGTGCTTACGCGGCACCGCGGCTTTCTTACACTACTCGCGCGTCTCCTGGTCATCCTTTCGGTACCTCTGGTTCCAGGAAAAACACAGCCCTTTTAGGGTACGTCCGCAAAAACACAAATAGAAGCACTTGACGGACACGAGTCGCAATGCACTATCGCACGCATAAATCCCAACACTTCCCCTCGATGACTGTCCCAGAAAAAGATAGCAATCGTGGAATTAAGGGTCCCCAAGACGATCCATTCCAGACATCACGACGCACTTCACATGCTTTGCCCTTGCTAACCCCTTGGTCGAGAAAACAGCTATCATCTCGTCGGTGGACACATGCCCGATCTTCATCTTGCCAGACTTCAAAGCGTCGCGAATGAAATGATGACGTATGTCAATGTGTTTGCTCCGGCCATGAAAAACGGGATTATCGGCCAACTTTAAAGCGCCCATGTTGAAAACCGTAAAATCTTGCAATTCTCCATAGCCCATTTCTTCCCCGAAGTTTCGAAGATATATGGCTTCGTTGGCCGCCTCGGTCATTGCCATATATTCAGCCTCGGAACAAGACAACGCCACCATACGTTGTTTTCTTGAGTCCCAGGAAATGGGGCTACCGTTCAGTATAAAAATAAAACCCGATTGCGATATTCTGTCGATGGTACAATTGTCCCAGTCGGCATCGACCTATCCCTTTATCAGAGTTGAATCCCTTTTATATACGAGTCCCAAGTCGGCGGTGCCTTTTAGGTAGCGTAATACTCGCTTCGCTGCCTTCCAATGTATTTCCTTATAACAGCTGTTTAACTGACCTAGTGAGCTAACTGCGAAGCTGATGTCGGGCCTTGTGGTCACGGCGAGGTAAGTCAAGCATCCTAATAGCTCGCGATACGGTAGACGCTTTTTTTCCTCCGTGGGCTCTCCCAGATCTCTTGAAACTTTCAAGTTTGGGTCCAAAGGGCTACTTAAGGGATTGCAGACGTTTCAAGATGTCCTTGATGTAACTTCTCTGGTGAAGTGTAACCACCCCGGGACTCTGACTGAACTCGATTCCTAGACTTATTTTTCCGAGATCCTTTATCCTTTAGCCAGGAAACGTCCAAGCTTATCGATCATGTTGTTTCTGGATGACGCTATAATATCGATTATCATAAGATCCTTCCCCTCTCTTACATAATATAAGCACGGGTTGGCGCTTGAGTGGGTCGCATCATATTGCTTTAAAGCTTTATCGAGCGTCAGGTGCCGACTTCTTCCGGCTTGTTTCAGGCCTTACAAGGCTTTTCTCAATCGACAGACCTTGTCGCCGTCTTGGATGTCCTTTAGTGTATTGGATGCTATCTTTCTAATCCCTTCGTCGCCTTCGGAATCCAGGATTCTCTGTAAGGCCAACGGTAATTCCTTAGGATAGTCCATAACATATTAGCATTTTAAGTGGATGACTACAAATAATGTTGAGTACAATAGATTACAGATACAAGAAAAATGGACACACTATCGTTCGCGTGCTTACGCGGCACCGCGGTTTTCTTACACTACTCGCGCGTCTCCTGGTCATCCTTTCGGTACCTCTGGTGCCAGGAAAAACACAGCCCTTGTAGGGTACGTCCGCAAAAACACAGATAGAAGCACTTGACGGACACGAGTCGCAATGCACTATCGCACGCATAAATTCCAACAGTTTTGTGTCGCATTACTTTTCTAACTTCCAAAAAGCAGAGCGTGTAAGAATTTGCCATGAAACTTTAAATTTCTTAAATAATGGCAGAAACTAAATTTTTTCCAAAATAGTGATAGATGACGAAACTTACATTCCCTTTTTCGACGTACCTACCCGCCAAGAAACTCGTGTATGGATTCATGAAGACGAGGAAACTCGAAAAATGACCAAGAAACAGCGAACTATGTAAAAAGTTATGTATGCGGTATTCTTCAAAAGTACGAGCCTAGTAAAGGCAATTAAGCTAGATGGACAAAAGACAGTTACAGCTAAATGGTATACTGAAGAATATTTGCCTGAAGTGTTCAGTAGAGCTTCAGACAGAGGAATTATGCTGCACCATATTAAAGCATCGTCCCATATGGCAGCTTTAACTTTCCAGATTTTGGCTAAAAAAAATATAAAAGTAGTAGAACATCCGCCGTATTCACCTGATTTAGCCATGTGCGACTTTTGGATATGTTTTGGGCTTAAAAGGAATTTGCGTGGTAGAAGCTTTGCGCCAGAAGAAAATATTGATGCCACAGTTCGCGCTTATTTTGAAGGTATTCAGAAAGATGATTGGTTGGGAGCTTTTGAACAGTGGAAAAAAGAATGGTCAAAGTGTATCATTGCTGAAAGGAATTACATATTAAAAATAAAATCCTAGAAAATATTAACCGTGTTTTTTATTCTCAATAAATTCAGCTTGACCCTCTTATCCCGTCTGAGCTTATGAGATTGTGATGCGCAGAATTGGAGCTTCATTTTGGGGTAATTTTTTAATAAATTACAAACTATTTAGAAACATGTTTTCCATACTCTCGGACGTCGCTTCTTTTTGTGGTTCCATTTTGTCAGGTTAATTAACAGCCATCCTGTATGGCTAATATACAATTAAATTGATTCAAGTTGCGTAAACAATTCAACATAAATTAATGGACAAGCGTAATGACAAATTTTATTCATCTGTGTTTGTCAGAGATGATGTACAGTTTCATTGTTTATTTATTGTTCTGTTTACCGCATTGTGAATACACCTACCCGGTCTTTACGTAAGCTTTCTAAAAATGCCCGGACGTTCTCACAGACACGAAATTTAAATTAAAGAAAAAATCTAAAATAAAGTTAATATTGTAAATGAATATATCAAATCAATGAAAGCACACGAACGCCAGAACACGACGACACATTTAATGCAGCCTTTGGTTTTCTTTCAACACGTGTGACAGAAACTTGATACGCACTGGCTCGATATCGCGCGCGTTAATTTCGACGACGGTTATAACAGATGGCACTTAAATATTATGTTACGTCGTTTGGAAAAACACGGGATTATCGAAATTTATGAACTCGAGTCGAAAAAGTTTCGACGCAGCGGATAAATGAAATTTTGGCGGTGTTATTTAAAGCTCGAGAGAGTTGAATTATCCTAGCGCGGTGTCCAGCCGGAGCTTTCGGGTAACAAAAAATAAATTGGCGCTGATGACTCGATTTACATTTGTAAGGGCCGTCTGTGAAACTGTCTGGATATTTTTATGTGTAATTTGTGCTTTGAATATGATGATTTTTTTTTGAGAGAAATAATTCAATTATGTTATATTTAAATTTACATAATTATAGTGAATGTACACACAAGTTTTTATTATTTTTAAAATAATTCATAATGGGTTACTAATTGTTGAATGATCAAAAATTGTTATTAAGTTGGTGTTGAAACTATGTATTGTATGTATTATAACGAGCGATATTAATAGTTAGTAACAATTCTAATTATGGTGTTAAACATTTAGCTAATTAATCTTGTACACGAATAGATACCGAAACCGGTACGCATTCCGAAATGAATATCGGCCTGTTCATGGCGGCCATAGTGTTACTGTAAGTCATTATTCATCACCTAATTACCATTAATGTCTTTGCATGCATAGTTCATGATTGTGGCTCTGTGCTGCTCAGGTTACAAAGCGCACCACTGTTTCAAGCTGCGCATGTGATAATTATTACATGTTGAATTAGGAAGTCGACGGACGAGCGACGACGCCATTCAATAACCGTTCCGAAACTTAACAGACCTGCAGGAATACGTAAATGCAGCAGCGCTCGTTTTCTTGTGACCCAATTTGTCGAATTCACAGTCGTTTCTTTGTCTAGTGCGCGCGACGAAGATCGCTTCATGTCGGCACGTACTCCCAACGAAGAATTTGCTTTCTAAAAATTTACAGCTGCAGAAATTGTTCGACGGGAAAACTCTGTAATATTTAAATTAGATTGTAAGTTGCATTAGTGTGAAACGCGACGCGGTGTTATCTAATTTTCAGCGATACCCCCCCCCCCTCCTGTAACTGCACTTCTGTCAAAGCTGAAATTAAGTGCAGACCTGAGCGAGCGTACAGCATGCGGTGTGTGTTCTTTGATGAACTGAGGTCATTTATTGTATATTTCGATACTGGGCGTTTAATGGAGCTATGAAATTGAGTTGCAACGAGCGATGACCAGAATATTTTTAGACACGACCAATGTAATACATTCATGCACACACATGTGGAATGGCATCCTATAAAAAATGTGGAAGCATTAGGGAACTGCGTTATGAATAAATGGTCGTGTACATATGCATTTGTAATTCATTTATAATAAACACGCTTTTATACCCAAGCGAGTTTTCAAAAAACAAAATCATTTAATATGTATTCAATTAACTTAATAGTTAGAATATGTTAAATTTAATTTGTTATTTATTACACATTACAGTTAATTGAAATTCACGTTCTATTTATTCAAATAAGTTTGATCATTAATTAATTAATTAATCATCAATCCAAGAGCTTTTTATTTTTTTATTCTAAGCAATCACGCGTATGAAAATTAGTGTCACGAATAAGAACGAAATATCATCTAAACAAACACAGGTTGTCTAATAGCCGGCACCTGAGTAGTAATTGGGTTATGACTTGCTTTCTAGAACAACTATATTTTTATATAATGCGACTGGAATAGAATACAAATTGCTTTACGTAATTTTCGTCCAAGAGAAATCTTGTACGTACGTGTAACTTGAGCAGATTCTTGTGCCATAAAGGTTATTATTTCTTATGACAGTACAAGGAGAACTTTTGTTGTTTGCTGTTGTTGCGGCTATAACATGCAATGACAATAACACGATAATAAACGCGAGAGGTGTATACTTTAGGCTCAGTTCTCATGAAATCTTAATTTTTAGTTTCTCCACGACAATAGTTTTGGTTTCTGGGTTACCACTGGCTTAAGAATAACATAAATTAAATTATTTTGGGAAGTAAGAAGCCCTTATATTATATGTCGTCATAATTTAGAGGACGTTAAGACTCTTAATAGACCCCAAGGGATATGCTTCTGGTGTAAACCCCTAAGACAACTAAAATCATCAATCTCACTAACAAAATGGCGTGTTATATATGACATAAGTTTACACAAAAATTTGTATCCAAGTATTTAATTTTTAAGTAAACCTAAATTAAAATGTAAAGTTTAATATGACAAGGGCAAACGCTCTTACTAAACACTACAATAACAAAACCTAGGAAAATATAGGTATACAGTTATGTGAGAATGAACCGTAAGACTGCCGGAAATGCACTTAAAATGTCTCTATCTCATTGAGGTGTATTTATTACAAGTCGACCTTCAGTAATCCCCTTACTAAGGGGTTCATGCACTGACTGCTCTTTCATATAAATTGTGTTCAGTTTATAAACTTGAATTTTACGTTCAACAGAGTTGCTGGCAAGCATATCGAGTTCTACAGTGAAAATCGAATAAATATTAAAGAAAATATAAATAGAAAAGGCTGAAACTAATGGAATATTTAATAGTTCTTCAGATATCAACATCGTACACTACGTTCTACATACTCGATTGAATGTAGACCTAATTTTTGATATTCATTGATACCGAGTTTGTTCAGATTTAGATTTAAAAACAGAAACGATAACCAGAGCATCAAATTATTTCACTAGTCCCAAATCCATCTAATTCAGACCTTCGTTTTACGTTTGTCAATCCCAGAGGGTTCCGTAATATCAAGATAATAAATAAATAATTTCATTTGAATCAAATTTGTGTAAATTAGATCTTCATTTTATGCCTAAACTTGATCGAATTTGGATCAGAAAGAGCTTTAGGATAGTAAACCAAGTTTTCGGTTTAATTTAGACCACTAAAGATTTCAAGAAATTTAATTTCGTGATTGATTTGATCGATTTGTAGAAATAATGTTTATTAGTTTAATCAAATTTACGTCAAAGAAAATCAAAACAAAAATTATTAGTTCGGTTTGTGCGCTTGTCGTGACCTTGAACTGATTGAATTTAGACCGAAAAGGCTTCAAGATCCTTCACATAGCAATGTTTGCGAATCTGATTGCATGTAAACCTAATCCTTGACGTTTATCAGCTTCGATTACTACTAGATCAGTATTCAAAGCGTCAATTCACGCGTCGCTAATTCATCTATTTTAGATTCTTATTTAGATTGCAGAAGATTTCAAGGCATGGTATTCTTCAGACATCAACGTCGTACAGAATACGTTTATTGATACCGATTTTGATCAGATTTACATTTAAAAACAGAGCATCAAATTATTGCACTCATCGCAAATCCATCTAATTTAGATCTTCGCTTTACTTTTGACATGACTGAACGAATTTAGATGCCATGATATCAAGATTTGATTTAGTCAAATTTACTTTTAGATCAATATTCAAAGCGTCAATTCACAGTAAATTATTTCACGCGTCACAAATTCATCTAATTTAGATTTTTGTTTTGTGATAATCGAATTTAGACTGTAAAATAGTTCAAAGCAACATTTCAACATCGTGTATTAGGTTCAACATATTTGATTTAATGTAGACCTAATTTTTGACGTTCATCGATACCGAGCATTCTAAGATTTAGATTTTTAAAAACAGAAACAATACTCAGAGCATCAAAATATTTCACTAGTCGCAAATCCATCTAATTTAGACCGTCACTTTACGTTTGTCATGATTAAACTTGAATGAATTTAGATCTCAGAGAGTTCCATGACATCAAGATTTTATGTCAGTTGGACATTAACAATATTAGGTCCTAATTACCACTTATTTTCTTGTATTTATGAATCTTTGAGTTTGAATAAAATTAGATCATTATAGAGATTATTTGAATCAATTCTAAACACATATTAACTTCTTTTCTATCGCATTTCGTCAAATCCAAAACAAAGAGGCAGTCATCGTACCAAAGTAAACAGGCTTTCATTTGACCAAATTTAGACTCTATAAAGTTCAGTCGCTTCTAGTGATTCTATTCGTCATCAAGACTGGAATTTAAATATTTTTCGATCCCGTTTGACTTGCAATTGATTAAATTTAGATCTTCGAAGTTCAGCGCTTCTAATTGGACATCGACATCATTAGACCTAGAGGTTCCACGATATCAATATTTTATGTTAATTGTTAATTGTTAGGCCTTAATTACCAATTATTGTTTTTCTTAATTACCAATTATTGTATATTGTTATATACGAAACTTGAGTTTGATCAACATTAGATCATTGTAAAGACAGATTGAAACACATTGACTTATTTTCTATCGCATTTCGTCAAATCCAGAACATAGAGGCAGCAGTCATTGCGTTTCAAAACCAAAGCAAACAGGCTTTCGTATAATTAAAATATTTTGATCAAATTTAGACTCTTTAAAATTCAGTCGCTTCTAATGATTCTACTCGTCATCAAAATTTTGACATTCTATTGATTGCCAGTCTTCACTTGCCTTTGACCAAATTTAGATTATTCTAAACATGAAGTCCTGACTCTCATGTGTATGTTTTGTTGGTTTTAATTAAATTTAGATCACATAATCATTCTTACTTCATTATTCTTTTGAATTATACACTACACTATCTTATTTTGGTTGATTTCGTAGTATAAAGATTAGGAATGACAAATTGCAGCCAGTTTCATTACTATTACGTTGCAAATGCGAATAACCTGGGACAGGTCGGTTTGGTTTTCAGTGGAAGTCTCGAGCTACGTTTTTGCTGACGAGGCACCAAATAGGGCCGAAACAGCCAAACAGAAGATGCTTGAGGTATCCACTGCAATCAAAACCGATTTGCGATAAAATTTTTAAAGTTTCAATATGCTTTGACAGCACGCTTGGCCGCCTTGCATGGGATGACTTATTAAGTAGCAAACTGGCTGCAATTTGTCAATCCTAATGCAACGTTGTGTCAAAAAGAGATTGCAGGATGTCGTATTTCAAGCTATTCGTTAAGTTTGGCTTAAAGTTAACCTCAAATTGACCTAATATTTAATTTTGTTGCACATTGCATCTTCAACTAGGGTGCATAACAACAACAAATAGAACCTCATCCTTTTATTCTGATTTTAATTTAACATAAAGTATTTTTTTTATGTGTTCATCTTCAGTATTTTCAGCAGAGCTCATTTTCCTACATATCAACGATATTAAATAGTCATCCAATTATTTTATAATGTCGTTCAGTTTGATTGCAAACGCAGCAATTTGAATTGAATTCCAAAATCAATTTAAGCGGTTTATTTCATATTTAACTAGAATTTGTGACAAACCTTTTAAATAATAATAAATTCGGTAAGTTTTGATAATAATATTTTTAATAGTTCATAATAATATGTATTTACATACATTTAAGTCCACAATTCTGAACGAACAAACAATTAAACTTATTTATGTACTCGTGATTAATGAACTAATTATAATTGAAAATGAAACGTTAAACGCGGGAGATTATTTTCTTCACGTGCCTGGCAAAAGTACAAAAGCATAAACTAACGGGGAACGTAATTAAAATTAAAAGCCCTCTGCGAACTACAGCTAACAAGGCAGGTAGTCCTTTGCTCGCTGCTTTCATTTGATGTTAGCTTAGAGCCCTTAAAGAAACGCCAGCTATCCACGCGTTGCGTATCAGGTGTTCACATTTATTCCGGGCAAAACTAAACTAAACACTTGTAAACATAATTAACATTTAAAACACTCGAAATCCACAAAACCGCTCTTCAAATCGGCTTTGCTTATCCCCAGTCGGCCAGCCAGTCTTTGCTTGTGCTTCTGCGCGGCCTGGTCTACTCAACATAACCTGTTAGTAGGCAAATGCTGTGAATGCGGCTGTCCTGTTCGGTCCTGCGAAGGATACGCGCTCATACAAAGGACTGAACGACAGGCCCCGACTGGGCGACTGCAGTAGATATTGCTACACAAACAGAGCTTCAGTATGTTAGCACCAAGTTAGCGGAGATGGAATTACTAATGGGTATTCACATACATGTTTAATACGATACGGGGGGATTGCTAAATTTAATGACTTCAATTAATAGGGCATATTTATGCTATATAAAAATTAATTTATACTCGAGTTCAATAAGTTTAATAAATGAACTGCCGCTTCATTTGTCAAATTTATTATGTTATTACAATCAAAGAGGAATGTAGTTTTAAGCCATACATTAAATAATGAAATGCAAATTTGCGAAGAAAATTAATATTGAAAACGATTATAATATTATTAGCAAAATCTCACTGTACAGGGTGCACCAGATTTATTCTTGGCGAAACGAAATATCTAAATGGCGCGTCTGGTATCAATCAACAATGCCATCAAATCCACAGAATGAACATTAAAATAGTAATGGCCTCGCGACTCAAATCTGGAGAAGGTTAACAAGTATATTTGGAGACAGATTGGCAAAGTAATATTAATATTCAATTAAGAAAAAACTCCTCAAGTTATTATCTGGTCTTTCGTAAATGTGTAGCTATGAAAAGTAACACTGATGACAAATTATTTAAAAAGATTATCGCAGTAACCTACAAAATATTTGACTTTATGCAGATTTAATTGAAGCGTATTTTGAGCTTGATCAATTTAGATCAAACAAAACAAAAACATACGTCAATTTGCTTAATTTGAATAGCAATTCGCAATAAATTATTTAATTTAAAGCAAATTCGTCTAAATTAGATCTCCATTTGAAGCCCAAACTTGATCGAATTTAGATCAGAAAGAGCTTTAGAACAGTAAATCTAATTTTCGGTTTAAGTTATACAACAGAGGATTTCAAGAAATTGCATTCGTAGGGCATCAACGTCACATGATCTTCATTGAAATGTAGAAGTAATTTGTAACGTTTAATAGTTTCCAGTTTGATCTAATTTGGATCGAAAAATCCAAAACAAAAACTCAAAATTTCAGTAATTAATTTCAATCTTTAGAATTCTTCACCTAGATAATATAATTTGAAGCAAATTCGTCTAAATTAGATTCTTATTTCACGCCCAAACTTTAATGAATTTAGATCAGAAAAAACCTTTAGAATAGTAAATCTAGTTCTAGATCACTAAGGCTGGGTTGCATAAAAGTTTTAAGTGAGGATAAAATTAAAGCCTAAGTTAGAATGTGACACATAATATGCTGTACATCATTTGTCTGTCAGATTCTAACTTAGACTTCAATTTAATCCTTACTTAAAAGTTTTATGCAACCCAGCCTAAAGATTTCAAGAAATTTAATGTCGGGATTGATTTGATTGAGTTTTAGAAATAATCTAATGTTACTAGTTTCGAGTTTGCGTCAAAGAAAATCAAAACAAAAATTAGTAGTTCGTTATGCGTTGTGCGTTTGAATCAATTTAGACCTAAAGGGCTTCAAAATATTGTAACCTTCACGCGGCATTATCTACGAATCTGATTGAATGTAAACCTAATTATTGACGTTTATCAGCTTCAAGTTTGGTCAAATTTATTTCCAGATTAGTTTTCAAAGCGTCAATTCACGGTAAATGAACGGTACTTGTCAAAGAAACATTTCATTGGCTTTTTAATTAGAGCCTACCTTGCAGAATATTGGGGTAGATCGCCAGCAGTTTAAGTTTGAGCACCCCTGTCGTATACAATACGTACTTGATCGAATTTCTGATACCGAGTTTGATCAGATACATATTTAAAAACACAAACAATATTCGAAGCATCAATTTTTTCTCTCGTCGCAGATCCATCTAATTTAGATCTTCGCTTTACATGACTCAATTTAGATGCCATGATATCAAGATCTGATGTCAGTTGTCAGATGTCTAATTTACTTTTAGATCAATATTCAGAGAGTCAATTCATAGTAAATCAATTCATGTGTCACTAATTTATCTAATTTAGATTTTTGTTTTTTTTTGTTAATCGAGTTTAGACTGTAAAATATTTCAAGGCATTATGTTCTTCAGACAACATCGTATACTACGTTCGACATATTTGATTCAATGTAAACCTAATTTTTGACGTTCATCGATAGCGAGTTTTCTCATATTTAGATTTTTAAAAACAGAAACAAATTATTTAAATAATCGCAAATTCATCTGATTTAGATTGTCGTTTTAGGTCTGACTGAACTTGAACGAATTTAGATCCCAGAGGGTTTCGTGATGTAAGATTTTATGTTAGTTGGACATCGACATCATTAAACCCTAATTACCAATTATTATGTTCTTGTATTTATGAATCTTGAGTTTGATCAAAATTAGATCAATGCAGACAGATTATTTGAAATAATTCTGAACACCAATATGTGTTTAAAATTATTTCAAATAATCTACTTTTTATAGCATTTCGTCAAATCCAAAATATAGAGGCAGCGATCATAGCGTTTCAAAACCAAGGCTTTCATGGAGTTTCAATATTTTTCGATCTCGTTTGACAGGCAATTGATCAAATTTAGATCTTCAAAATCCAGTTGCTTCTAATTGGACATCGACATCATTAGACCTAGGGGTTCCATGATTTTATGTTAGTTGTTAATTGTTAGGTCTTAATTACCAATTATTATTTTCTTGTATGTATGGATCTTAAGTTTGATCAAAATTAGATTATTGTAGAGACAGATTGAAACACATTGACTTACTACACTATCTTATTTTTGTTTAGTCACTCTTTTTTGATTGGTTGGTTTCATAGTGTAAATGCGAATAACCTGGGACGAGTCGGTTCGGTTTTCAGTGGCAGTCACGAGCTACGTTTCTGCTGACGAGGCCCCAAAAAGGGCCGAAACAGCTATAGAGAAGATACTTGAGGTATCCACGGCAATCTAAATATAAATAATTCTAAACATCAATATGTGTTTAGAATTATTTCAAATAATCTATTTTCTATCGCATTTCGTCAAATCCAAAACATGGAGCCAGCGATCATCGCGTTTCAAAACCATAGAATTTAAATATTTTGACTAAATATGGACTCTTTCAAGTTCAATCGCTTCTAATGATTCTATTCGTCATCAAGACTTTAACATTCTATTGAATGCCCTCATATTCAATCTTCACTTGCCTTTGATCCAATTTAGATTATTCTAAACATGAAGTGCTGACGTTGTTAAAGTTTAGTTTTTATTGATTTTGATAAAATTTACTTTTGAAATATTTGTTCTTTAGTCACTCTTTTAATTGGTGGCTTCGTAGTATAAAGATTGTTTTGAACACGTGCTAAGGAAACGAGATGAACAAGGTTCACTTTGCTGAAGCACAGAAAATAGCTGTCACTCTTTTCATGTATGTAAGCAGTGAATAGCATAGACATTAAGGCCCAGTTGTACAATGCCAGATTAAATTTAAGCTCAAGCTTTAACCCATACAATAATTATTTCAACAACTGTTTTAAGGACTTAAGCTTTGCCTTAAAATTAAGCTGGAATTGCAGTACAGAGCTTAACAATTAGTTTTGTTGTACATTCCACTTTCAAACAGTGTGGACAACAACCGAACTCTTTAATTCTGATTTTAATTTAACGTAAAGTATTTCTTTTAAATGTTCACCTTCAGTATCTTCAGGAAAGCTCATTTATCAACCAAATCCAATGATTTTACATCATCGTTTAGCTTGCTTACAAATGCAGCAATTATAATTGAATTGCAAAATTAATTTAAGCTGTTTATTTTATATTTAACAACTAAAATTTAAATAATAATAAATCCAGTAAGCTTTTATAATTACGTATAAGTACTTTGTACTGAATGAAGAACAGAAGATTACATATCCTCTGATCCAAAATTGAAATTTCGATCCACGCAAAAGCAAATGACGTACGTAGTTACGCCAGCAAGGAACCCCAGGACAGCCAAATATGGTATTTGTTGTTGCCTGCTAAGTAATACTCTTAAGGGTTTTTCTTTATCTTCTAGATCATATGCCATTATCACCAATGAAGGTGAAATGTCAACGAAAAAATTAAATATTGTCAAAGTGACAAAGCACTGGGCAGAAAGACGCAGGCAAAAGTGTATTTACGTCAATTGTATCAAAATATTGTAAAACATGTTCTAAGATAATATTATTGTTTAATTTGAATAAGCCAGAAGTATTCGTTTTTGAATTTGACTTCCGTTTGTATTTTTAGTTAAATCAACTTGCATAATTTCCAGTATTCAATAAGAATACTTAATTGGGGAGTTTTTGAGGGTATGGTTTTCCATATTTACTTCAATTGCTATTGAAAAATCAATTTAATTAAGCCAACACCAATGTAATGTGGGTCGTTTAGGTGGAAGTGATAAAGTGTATTTTCTATCTGAGAATTTATTACAAATTAGCAATCAATGGTGCAATCTTCAATTTGGAAATCAATACTATAAGAAATGATAATTCTTCATTTTAAATAATCATATCGGCACCGACCTCGTTCTGTGTTTAATAAAGCTCTAGTGCTTTATTTGTTCGGTTAATCCTGAAACACCCTGTGGATGGAAAATACATGTGATATTTAAAGAGCTTTTTGTGTCAAACAAATAATAAAAGAATGTTAATTTGGAGTATCGTTGTTGACAAAAAAAGGGATTGTAATAGCGGAAACAAATCTAAATTGTTCGAAACGCAAGTAAGTTTTAAACAATGACGCGGTAAGTCAAACGCAGCATGTTGTTTTAAGCTTTAAGCATCGCTCAATTCTACTCGAGTAACTTCTTTTGTCCGTGAACTGCCACTGACAGCATTCTATGTGGCACTATATGTGCACTGTCATTATTCAAGTGTGAAGTGAGCTATTTAAACGTGATGCTACCCACTCCCAGATACCCATTTTCCGACAAGCAACGCTCCAAACAACGCGAAACGTCGATTTTCCCTGCCGCAAAACAAATAAGATGCAAATAATAAAATCGCTGAAATACACACAGCTGAATATGTAATTTATGATTTAGTGGAACAGTTATGAAAGCAGTCGTTCATTACGGATTCCGCGCAGACAATTTGATGTTTCATTGACTGACGGCGGCATGAGCAACTATCTACTAATTTGCACTTTAAATTATACAAACGATTAATCACGGGCAACTGGTAGACCATATTTCATCGAGAAATGTTAAAACATGCATTAGCTGAGCGGCGATGTCACTTTTTATATCGTCGCTCGTCGCTCTCGCAGAAGTTACCGGATTATTATGGTTTTTATGCCGTTTTCCGCACTCTCTCAAGTCCCTCAAAGAACCGCTCGATAAAATACAATCAGTTTGTTCTCATAAAACTTTAAGCGATTCCAAAGAGATCAAGCAAGAATGGATGTATTAAAAACCGTTATTGCGACTTTCTTTTCAAGTTATCTTTCAAAGCGCACGTTATTATTTTGTGGAGTGATATCTCTCATGTTGTTTGATTAATTACCTATTCCAAACAAAATTCATTCAATCAATATCTAAACTCCACAATTTATAACGTAAGTTAACTAATTTGTTTGTAGAATTCATTGAATTTCAAATACGGTCTTGATGAATTAGAATTGTAAAAATGAGTTCATGTTAATCGATTAGTATCGCGAATTGAAATTTAATCGAAAACACTTTTTAGATTGACCGACCCTCTACTGAATTAATTCTCTTCAATTACGTATTTTTTTTTATTCGTGTAACACTTATTTAATAACATTTTTAAACAGACAGAATTGGGATTCAAATATTTTTCATTCATTCTGTAATATCGTCTCAATTTGAACAATAAAATAAATGTATGTGATTCAATTTAATTTGTCTTGTTTCTCAAGCAATTAAATTGTGCTTTGTCGCATAGTAAATTTGATTAAAATTAAAATAGAACGTGTTCTATATTTCTCTTGTTTCAAATGTTGTTGAAAAAATTGAAACAAACCTTGCAGAAAAAAATAGAGTAATGTAAAATTAACAAGATAATCAATTAATTAACATAAACTGTTTTAAATAAGGAAACAACGTTACTATTTTCTTCTTTCCCCGACGTTTCGTTTTTTGTTATTTTGAGTTAGTTTTAAGTTTAAATGTTTTACGTAAAACCGGCCTTGTACGACAAACGATTTCTTCGATTTTAAAATTGTAATGAACCAGCAAAATACTGCACACGTTCGATTACTTCATTTTATGTTTTTTTAAAGCCACGCTCCTTGCACATTTAGCCGATGTTATCTGCAGTTGTAAGTGCGGTCATAATTAATTATGATTCATTTACTGTTTCTATTTATTTCTAAAAGCGTTATACTGTGCATAGTTCTATGAGATGATATCTTATTAGATTTACAAGTAATCCAATGTGATTAATAAAATAGAAGTTGCTGGAAAATGGTTTAATCGAAGCAAATCAATAAACAAAGACTTCAAGCAGAATACAAATGTCGCATCGTAAAGTTGTAAACTTTACAGTCCTGCCAAGGACGTTACGAATTATGATAATAATATTCTCCATTCAGTGGGAAAATTGAACAATGAAATTATAATTGAGCAATTGTGTACAGTGTTGACGCTTTTTTACTCACGAACAAATAAATTGTTGAATTAATAGTCAGTAAAAGCGTAATGGCCACGTAGAAAATCGCAATCTATCGGAGGCATGCGTTTCCAACTTACTTGAATGATGTGCTAACTTCCTTTTTTGTTGGTTGATTGAAAGCCAATAACTTTAGCTTTGAACAAATTGAAAGTAATTAGGGAAAGTTATCGTCTTACGAGGTCTAGACATTTATTTTTTCTCTGATGCAAAAGAAGGTTAATCATTAATATAAGTCATTTTAAAAGTAAAAAAAAATAAGTAAATTGATTAGTTGTGATGCATTTTTCATTTAGTAGAGAATTACGAGAAATAATCTCGTACTGTGAGGTCTGCAATCTTTTCAATTATAAAAAATTGTTTTTAATTTCAAGTATTTTAAATAAACTGTAGTGTAAATGTTAGAAAAATTTTAGGCAAGACTATAAAATAATAGCACAAAAAGAATATATATATAATACCACTGGAATCTGGTTTTGTTTGAATTATGAACCCAGTTAAATTAACTTGCTCATATGAGTATCGAGATGAGAAGTTGAGTAACAGATTAATTAGTACCCGAAGCAGATTCAATTGTCTTAATAGTTATCACCGTCATAATGCAATTGAAGCAAAATTCCACAGGCGGTGTGAAACTAAACAAACTTCGGCGTCAATACTTAATCGACATTGAAAGCAAATGTATTTCCATCACGCACGGAAATATAAACTGAAATTTATTAACCTGGAAGTCCAATAAAGAAATCATTCTATCGTAAAAACTATTCTATATGACCACTAGGATCGATTAATTAGAAATTTCAGAATTTCAGGATTCTTGTTGCATATATTTGTGCATGTAACCAGAATGAATCATAAAATAATTAGAATTTATCTAAATCTGTTTTAGTCCGTCGTGTAATTAATTTATTGCGATTCATTGCTCTGCTTTACTTTTCCGTAGGAAATTGAAAAGCGGAGAAACGATATTACGAAACGTTATAAATTTCTGTGTACCCAGAAGTATCGAGAGGTTTATATATTTATGAAAACATTCTTCTGACTCCCGGCGCTGATTCGGATTTGAAACTCAAATATTTGCCCCCAGTGTCTCTTTCAGAACGAGAGATGACAGGTGATTGATTTGAGTGACGAAGTTCTTCTTGTAGGTACGATTTGCACAAATAAATATTCCTGGATATATCGAGACGGAGATTTTATTAAATACACACATATTTGACATGAAAAGATGTCTGTCTAATACATTTCCAATTAAAACTCTAAAAAGTCATAGAGTATTACACATAAAAATTTTTGGACTAAATCGTTATCCTTCTAATCAGTGTTATTTAGTGTTATTGTTATCTTTTCCCGATTAAAATGCGTCTAAATATTAACCACTCAAAATTCAATAGGGATATCGTCCTAACATGTACTTCCATTTAAGAAAAAAAGTTTTTTTAGATTTTTTATACACTCACCGGCACAAAAAGCGACTCACTATTATTTTTTTAAATAAATTATCTGAGGACACTTTTGTCCAATTTTTTTTCTGCTCATCGGTGAATAGGACATTTTCAATAATCGGGAGAGCCATGATCATCATGGTAACTAAATCCTCTTGTTTAAATAAATTATTAAAAGTATCTACGCCATTGTCAATATTGTGTTGCAGTTGATTTTTTGTTTTCCAAACGTTTCCTAAAGACTTAATTTAATAATTTGTTTACATTTTGTCATTAATAAGTTGTTTTCATGGCTATTAAAGCAGGGAATGAAGCAATAGTAATTGCTTTGATTCAGGATGGTCGGTCTCAACGTTACGTTGCACAAGTTCTTGGAACTTCTCAATCATGAGTCTCCAAAACGTGGAGGCGATTCTTGGAAACTGAATCTTACAATCGACGCCCTGGAACAGGTCGTCAAAGATGTACAAGCGCTAGAGATGACCATTTTCTTACCCTAACGATTCTTCGCAACAGGAATTTGACTGCTGTTCAAGTCATAAATCGCCTCGCAGAGTTCGAGATGTGCATGTAAGTGACAGAACGATCAGAAGACGCTTTAATGAAGCTAATTTAATGGCAAGAAGACCTGCACATGGCCCAGAGCTTAACTTGCATTTGCTCGTGAACATGTTCATTGGAATTTGGGACAGTGGAGTCAAGTACTCTTCACTGATGAGTCCTGCTTCTCCATGCCTACGAGCGCCAGATGGTCGTGGAAAAGTGTGGAGAAGGACTGGCGAAAGGTATTCTCAATATAATATTGCTTCCAGACTATCTTTCAACGGAGGTTCGATTATGGTGTGGGGCGGTATTTCTACGAACGCACGTACAGACCTTGTTGTAATAAATAGGGGAGTTATTAACGCTCAGAGGTACATTGAAAATGTTCTTCAAGATCATGTGATACCCTTTGCCCCTTTTATTGGCGACAATTTTATGTTGATGCACGATAATGCACGGCCACATGTCGCCAGAGTCGTTAATGAATTTCTTGACGCTGTTGGTGTTAACCGAATGCAGTGGCCCCCGAGAAGTCCCGACATGAATCCCATCGAACATGTTTGGGATATGTTAGGAAGGAATATTAGAGCTCGCGTCCCCGTCTCAGCTACCCTAGAAGAATTATCAATGGCGCTTCAGCAAGAATGGGATCAATTGGACAATTTAGCGATTAGGCACTTGGTGGAGTCGATGTCACAACGTATGCAGGCTGTAATACAGGCTCACGGAGGCAATACTCGATATTAATTAATTAGGAGGATTGAAATTTTGCATTTTTCTTTAAGTACCATTGATGTACATCAACCAAGAAAACTATAAATAACAATTATACGTCGAAAATTATATAAAAAAATTATTGTCGCAATGAATTATACAAACCTCAAAGTGAGTCGCTTTTTGTGCCGGTGAGTGTATTAAAGGCAATTTGTGAATTAGTGCTAAAACCATTTTAACTAAAAAATTATCACAATAGGCTGCTGTCAAATTGTAAAAGTTGGAAATGATTAAAAGAAAACTCAGATTTTCTCCATTTGTAGTAAATGTAATAAAATAGCGCTACATATAAATAAGTTTCGGTCTAATCAAATAAATAAAATATTAAAGACCATCTTCTGGCTGAAAAAAGGTTTTGGAAATAATGATACAAAATTTGTTGAGAAAAAAAGGGGATTGAGAAAGACTTACCAAAGTTACTAACAGGTTAAAATTACAAGTTAAAAATTTACAAAAACACATTTAAGTTTTTGAAAAAAATTTTTAAGTTACATCACACATCGTTTTTAAAATTGAATGCGGAGCACGTGTTTGTCACAAAATTTCAGGAAACGGTAAACAGTTAATGCCGGTCGGTAAAATAGAGGGCTTTGAATTTTGTCTTTATTATTGCAGAATATATTGTTAAAGTAATGTGTATATTTGAAAACTGTGTTGATGTTGAATTTTTTGAAAACTTTTTGGATCTTGTGTGTAACATTACCATTGAAGGTAAGACTATGAAATCTGCTGGATTCTGAGGAGTTAATCGGAGTAAGAGAAGTGTGATTTTGGATGTCTAACTGTTTTCTTTTTTATGTAATAGACGATCTATAATGTTGGTGTCGTAACTATTGGAGGTAGCAATAAATTTTATGATATCTAATTCATGTTTGAAGTCGGGTTCATTGAGAGGGAGGGTGAGAAGCCTGTGAATGAGGTGGTGGAATGATGACATTTTGTGTTGATAACAGTGAAAAGAGTTGACTGGAATGATGTTGTTTGTAGTGGTGGGTTTTCTAAAAATAGATAAAGAGTGTTTTTTAGACACAATTTTAATGGTCAGGTCTAAGAAGTTGATGCAATTGTCAGAGCTGATTTCAGTGGTGAACTTGATGTTAGGGTGGATGTTATTGAGAAAAATTACGAATTTATTTAGGTCTTGTGAATTGCCTTCAAGTAGACATATTATGTCATCTACGTACCTGTACCAGTATTTTATATGCTGTGAAAAGTAAGGATGTATGGAGATGAAATTAACTTCAAGGTGACTTAAGAAGATTTCACTCATTAGGGAGAGAGGGAGGAACCCATCGCTAAGCCGGATTGTTGTTGACAGATAGTATTTTGAAACGTGAAAAATGATTGGTTTAACGCTAATTGTAATAAGATAATGTAATTGTCAATTTCAGAAGGATCCAAATGTGATTGCATAAGTAACTCCTTTGTTAGATTGATACATTCTTGACATGGGACGTTCGAGAAAAGATTGGTAATGTCAAACGAAATGAAAAACTGACCTTCATTGACAGAGATGGGAGAAATATTGTTTACTAGTTCTTTGGTACTTTTGATGCTGAATTTTGGAGAGAAATTGAGGGTGATTTCTAGTTGGTGGCAAAGCCATTTTGAAATTAAATGTGAAGGGAAATTGATAAAAAAGACAATAGGTCTAACCGGACAATCAATCTTGTGAATTTTTGTTTGGTAAAGCATATAACTTCGGAGTGGTGGGATTTTGATTGAACAACTGTTTAAAGTTGGTGTTGTGTTTTTCAAAAAAGGGTTTTAATTGTTTTAAGGTGCATGATATTGTAGATGAGTATTTGACAAGGGGATTCCTTGTCATGACAGCGAAATCAGAGTTGTTTAAAAAAGTTTGGACTTTTTCAACAAAGTCAGGCCTACTGAGGATGACAACGCAATCTCCTTTGTCAGCTTTGGAAATCATGAGACTATTGTTGCGGATGAATTTTTGAGTTTTTATGATTAATTTTTTGTTGAAATTGGTTTTTGAATTTTCTGATTGTGTTTTAAAAGATTGGTGGTCAAAAATCGGAAGTAAATAGCTGAGGGCAATATTGCGATTTTAAGGTTCAAGAGTTTGAACTATTTTTTCGGCTTCCATGGCATTGGTAATTAAAGTCTTATTTGAGACAGGGGTGGGGTTAAATTTTAATCCTAAATTTAAACATTTTGTAACAAAGGGTGGAAGATTGACGTCTGATTTATTGATCAAATTGGGGTGAAAAGAAAAGGGTTGTGTTTTTTGTATGTATATGTTTTCATTGCTTGAGTGGTAATTGTATATTTTTGAATTGTTTTCAATGAAAGTCTGAGATCTTAATACGATTAGTTTTTTTGTAATTTATTGAATATTTTTCCCCCGAAAATCAATCAACTCCATTACGAGCAATGAGGTTTACTTTATATATGCTGTCAAATTATTTAAAAAAAGTGGTAGGCATCGTAAGAATTCCAAAAAATATTTTCGCTCATCTTGGTTGATTTTTGTGAATAATAAGTATTGTATTACCTGCACAAAATGCACAGAGTTTATTTAAGAATGCACCAAGGAGGCATCTGGCAAGTTGAAATCTTGGAACTTTTTAACACTTCTCAAAGTGTGATCTCAAGAACAGTTATTTGCTTTAGGCAAAAAGGAACAGCTGCAAGAAGACCTGGTAGTGGATCAGAACGAGTAACTACTCCAAGGGAAGATCGATTTTTGATCATTCAGGCCAGGAAACAACCTTTCGCAACTGCTCGTCAATATATTCAGAGCCTTGTCGATGCCATTGGTACTAGAGCATCAGACCAAACAGTAAGAAACAGAGTGTGGCAGGCTCGATTGACCTCATACAGTCCTCAAAGACGGCCTCCTGTAACAAGGGATCACAAACGTCAGAGAAGAATATGGGACGAACAAAGACTTGAAGAAGCTGCTCCTTGGGAGGAAATTTTATTCACCGATGAGTCACGTTTTTGCATTCACAATGAAGTCGTCGTAAACGGGTCTATCGAAACCAGGGACATCGTTATTTGTCCCAGTACATCCAACCAGTCGTGGCCTGTGGTGGAGGTGGTGTTATGGTGTGGGCAGGAATCAGCTTGGGATATCGCACTAACCTTCATATCTTTGATGGGCATGTAAAAGCAAGACGGTACGAAGAGGAGATTATCATGGGTCACGTCTTACCCAGAGGAAATAAAATTGGACGTGAAAATTTAATTTTTTTGATGACACTGCAAGACCACATCGAGCTCAAAATGTGATCACGACCCTTAGTGACAAAGAAATCAATCGCTTATCGCTTACTCCATGTTCACCAGACCTCAGTCCGATAGAACATGTTTGGGACATGTTGCAAAAGAGGATGGATAATCATAATCCTCAACCTACGACTCTTAGGGACTTAAGACATATTCTTCCTATTCTTTGGCACGAAATTCCAAAAGAGCATATTGATAATTATATTGAGAGTATGCGTAACAGATATCAAGCTGTAATTGATGCTCGTGGGGGCTCAACTTGCTATTAAATCTGTTTAAATGTATAAAAGAAAGAAATGCCTACTTTGATTATTAAAAAATGTTAAATTATTCAATAATTCCGATTTTTTTTATTTGCTCATTTGTTTTGTTTTTTGTGTTTTAATAATGCTACGTGTAACAATTTTTTTTTCCTGAAGTTAAACTGTATAGTTTAAGTGTTTAAAGAAAAGTAAAATAATTTGAATCCAACAAGGATAAGTTCAACTTCTGTTTAACGCCGTACAGTAAACATATTAGCCATAATTCGTTAATTCAATAAACTTAAATAATATACTTAAATAATTAAAAAATACATTCCTACTCATACTTACTTTAGTGGAAGACAAAAAACAAGTTACTTAATTATTCAAGCTTTTATTTAGTATATTTCGAATAAAATAAAGCATGGTGGGACAAGAAGTTCAAGCTGAAATCAAACTTACTAATTTATTTGAAATCGGATGCGCTGAATCTTTGAAAACTTAAAGAACTCTCTCACACACTGCTAACCAAGCCAAGTACTCGGTATTTGAACAACTTGCCGAAGTTTTCTCTGTATATGATCTATTGGATCTTACACTTCCCCAAATAAAAGGAATATGTGAAGAATTTCCATTTTGTTTTAATGTGTGCGATGATTTTTAAACGAAACAGCAAAGCATTAAATAATTGTTTTTATTCAAAATGTAATAGTTATGTTCTTGTTACACACAAATTGTCGATGATGAGTTTGTATCTCTAGTTAATTAATTACTGAGTAGCCGAAACCGCTCGAAGCTACAAACGGAAAGGATTTCTCAGTACAGTTAACGAGTTAACAGAAGATTGGATTGATCAAATGGATTACAATCACCACAATAAATCCTATGTTGCGTCCTTTGTTTCTCACGACATTTTCCTTTATGCAACGCTGCACCGACCTAATCTCAAAACATAATTCCCTGAATAATTTGATAATAAAAATATGTGCCAACGTTTATTTTTCATTCT
This sequence comes from Serrognathus titanus, assembly GCA_039766575.1. Lineage (NCBI taxonomy): Eukaryota > Metazoa > Arthropoda > Insecta > Coleoptera > Lucanidae > Serrognathus > Serrognathus titanus. Next base: position 9,354,812 of record CM077912.1, read on the forward strand.
AAGCGAGCACGATAAATAAATTCAACGTCGTGCAGACGTACAATATGTGTATGAATATCAAATAAATGATAGTATATATCCGTAGATATTTTCATCTTATAAATGTATATGCATTAGTGTTCAATAACAGTCATTTGGTCTCGCGGTAGCATCTAAGTTGTTCTCGTGCCAGTTATCTCTATTCTCGTCTCGCCTAACGACAAACCTTGTATTCGGTCTCACTCTGTACAGTATGTTTATCGATTATTCGTCGTCCTTCTCCTGCCAGTCTCCTCTTCTGTATATACACTTGTATGCCTTATCGCTATTTCCTTTCTGTCCAAACATTTTTTTTCCTTCAAAACAAAACTCTTATCTGACAATTTGGTGTTTTAGATTTACTTTTGGTTTTATATTTTATCAGATGGAATTCTTTCCTTTTCGGGTATTATATTACCGATAACTTCGTCGAAATGTGATTTTATAATATGTATAAATAATGTGTGTAGTATAACTGGAATTGGCTTTATAAATAGAAGACGAATTATAAACAATTTCATGAGTAATTGAGCTTTTTTAACTAAAGTTATGGATTCTAATGAAAAATAAAACTTTATTGCATCAAGTGAATAGTAAAATGTGTTTTAGTTTTCACGATTGAATTTCACGTATTTGCGCATATTTCAAATTTCTCACCCACTCAGAATTAATAATGCGCGGCTAAGAATTGAGATTCTCTTCGATGGAAAGCAATCAGGAAATGTGGATTACTTATTATTAAGTTATCTAACAGTTCCGTGCAATTGAGGTTTCTTTGTATATCGAGTTCAAAAGATTTCAAATTAATTCCTCTTTATTATGCATGCCAAACAGTTCACAAAAGAGGGAACACGTGCGTTGCATTTAATACGCCATTAAATAGAAAAAAAAGAGGCGGGTTGATAACACCCGAGTTAATTAAAAGTAGTAAATACGTTTTTAATTTGTTTAGTAACGTGGGTAATTATTTCTTCGGATAAATGAAGGTTCTGTTTCCAATTTTATAAATGGGAGTCGATGTGGAACGTAGGCGGGTTACCTACGTTCCTCTAGCGTCACGAGCACACACCGGAAGCATAAGTAACTGTAAGAGCAATCGAGAACAACAGCTCTCGGAAGTATTTCCACCTTTACTTGTATTAAGTTACAGTTTTCATTGTCTTGTGAATCATGTTGTTTTCAGAAACACATTTATACTATTTGAAAACTTACTTCGGACATTGTTGTGCGAGATTGCTTTAGAAGCGCGATAAAAAGGCGAGATAAACGTTTATTTATGGCGGCGTATGATGATGTACCTTTTTTTTTTGTCCTTTTTAGCTGCATAATGAATGGTTAATAAGTCCGGTTAATTAATATAATGATGTATAAATTCAGATTCTATGGCCGGGATTTTTAATGCTTGGCTGGGCAATTATTTTCCAACTGTGTAGTTTCATCATCGCTTAGCTCTTGTCCATTACCCATCGCATTACCTGCACGTATAATAACCAACACGCTAGCGTAGAATTATATATTGTATAAATGAAAATATAAAACAATAACGTAGAAAGAATTCCAGTTAATAAATGCATATTGAAACTTTTATATGCTAATGACACATATAATTTAAGTTTATAAAACGTTTTATTGGATGAAAGTGCTTATAAAATATACTTATACACATTTATTTTTATTATATTATAAATAAATGATTCTTGAATTGACCGACAAAAAAGATACTGACGAAAGATAGTTCCCAAGAACATGAAAAAAATCACAAGCTCTCAACCTATAGGTTGATTGTTAATTAACCCTGCAAAATGAAACCACTAAAAGAAGCGATGTCCGATAGTATGGGGAAATATTTTCTACTTTAGTTTTCGAGAAATAATTGATCAAAAATTAGCCCCAAAACGATGATGATGCGCACCTGGTTAAAAAATAGAGGAGCAGATGAACGAATTTTTTTTTAAGTTAAAGATATGGCGACCTGGCATCGTGAACTTGACCTTTAAGTGGAATTTTTACTTGACAAATGCATGCAAATCGCCTGAGGTAGATTTTTCCATATAAAGAATAACAGCGGTTCCACTTCGAACCTTTAACAGGTAAACAAATAAATCAATTAAACGAAAAACAATCCAAATTGCTGTGTTAAGAATTCGTTCGCACGCACTGTACACACTTGCGCTCTTGCTGCAAACGCTCTCCATACTTTCGCGCAATATTCCTTTGTGTTCGTCGAAAAACCTACTCCCTTTGGTTCGCGGTGAATGGCTCACGCGCTGTTCTAGTACAGCTCGTAAATTCCGTACACAATTGACGAATTCTTGCATTTCATGTTCGGCGCGGGCTTGTGTAACACTGCTTAGCACTAGCGGCGTTTAAAATAGAGAAAACCGATTTGTTTAAGCGATTCCTTGGAAATTTAATTGTTGTCTTGTCGCGATAATTATTTATTAATAATTTTACCTACATCAAGTTCTAGTAATTCTGTCTGAGCTTATGAGGTTTCCAAACAATCTCAGCGATCTACATTATCTTGTAATCTGTGGCATTCACGCTTGCAATTTGATCAAAAATTGTATGCATAATAAATTAATTAACAAACAATTATTTACATAATTACTTGCGAATTTGTTACCTTTATTTCAGTAAGTTATTTTATAAATTATTAATAATTGCGTCTCGTAAAAGAAACAACTAAGATTTCCGTTCCCAGTTATTAATAAAATGAATTGAAACAATTGAGAATGGAGAGAATCACAAATCAATCAGAGGAAACAAACAGAAAATGTGAAGAACAAAGAAGAAAACCAAAAGGATTTTGAGGGAAAAAAAGCGTAGACATAATGAAAAAATGTTAAATAACATAGAAGAAGATTACAAAAATAATGAAATAAGGAATTTGTGTAAAGGAATTAAACAACAGAAAAGCGGGTATAACAATATTCTTCAAAAATGAAGAAGGAGAACTGATAGGAGGGGAGGATGACATTCTGAGCGAATGGAGGAAATATTTCGAAGGTTTACTAAACGCAGGTACCCATCAGGAGCAAGAGAAAGAAGCTACGGTACATAGAATAAAACAAAACGGACAAAGTAACCAACCACTCAATGAAAAGGAAATATAAGAAATAGTTCACTCTTTTAAAAATGATAAATCTCCAGGAGGTGACAATATAACTGTGGAAATGTTTAAATACGGAAGAGATGGACTAATCAAAGCAATGCAGAAACTACTGGAGGAAATATGGAACCAAGAAAAAATACCGGAAGAGTGGAGGATCGAAATGCCAAAACTATAGAGGCATAGCTCTGCTATATGTACCTTACAAAATATTAACAAAATATATAAAAGCTTGCTTAAGTAAAGAGTTAGAAAGTTTATTGGGTGAATACCAATGCGGATTCAGGCAAGGAGGAGTACAATGGATCAGATATTCACACTGCAAGAAATACAAGCAGAAAGCTATGAATATAAAAAGGACACTTTGGTACTGTACATAGACTTTAAACAGGCCTACGACAGGATAAAGAGAAAGGAGATGTATACAGCCCTAGAAGACTTGGGAATTAGTCAAAAATTAATTAATATGATAAAAATAACGTTCGCACAAACGGAAAATAGAGTTAAATTTAAAAGTAAAACATCGGAGAAGTTTGAAGTAAGGGAGGGGATAAGGCAAGGAGACCCGTTGTCGCCGGTATTGTCTAATTTGGTTTTAGAGGTAGTTATGAGGAGGGCAAATATTAATAGAAATGGACTACTTTACAATAGAAGACGTCAGTGCTTGGCATTTGCGGACGACACTGCAATTCTAGCAAGAAGTAAACAAGAGCTACAGGAAATGCTAAGGAAATTGGAAGAGCAAGCAAGAAAAATGGGATTATATATAAATGAATCAAAAACGAAATACATGACTTGGTCGGATAGGGAGTATAGAAAAGGCCAGCATCTAAAGATAATAACAATAGAAGAAAAGGAATATAAATTTGAAGAGATGGACAGATTTACTTACCTAGGAAGAATGTTCACAAGGAAGCCGGAAATTAAAGAGGAGATACGCAAAAATAATGAATGGGAATCGAAGTGTCTATACATTGAACAGGCTGTTGAAAAATAAAAGTATATCTAGAGGGGCTAGGATAAGGGTATATAAAATGGTAGTACGACCAATAGTCGAATATGGAGGTGAGACGTGGGTGCTAAGTAAGGCGGAAGAGGAAATGCTTATGGTATGGGAAAGGAAAATACTGAGGAAGATTCTAGGCGGAAAAAAATAGGGAATATATGGATGAGAAGAACAAACCAAGAGATAGAAGATCTATACAAAGAAGCGAGTATAGTGGCGAGAATTAAAGCACAAAGACTTAGGTGGCTCGGACATATGGAAAGGATGCAGGAAGGTAGGTAGAAAACTATTAAGAAGTGAATAGGAGGTAAAAGAAGAAGTGGAAGACCGAAATTAAGATGGAAGAAGGAAGTAGAAAAGGATTTAAAGCAATTAAGGATTGTCAACTGGAAAGAAAAGACGAAGAACAAGAAAGAATGGAGAAAAATAACAAACCAAGCATGGGCCTGCTAGGCTCGAAGTGCTAAGATATATATATTACACTGCCATTATATTTATTCTTATTTCATACGCAATTCCAGATATTTTATAAATTACTAACGATTACGTCTCGTAAAAGAAACCACTCAGATTTCCGTTCCCAGCTGTTAAACGTCTAATAAAACGAATTGAGATGTGTCAAGCGAATGAGACTGATAAACCGGCCCTTAGTGGTTGCATTTTGTCAGGTTAATTAACAGACAGCCTGTATAGAAACATGGACTTCTGACAAGTTATAATTCCCCCCCCCCCCAAAAAAAAAAAGAATAATAAGAAATATATGCAACAACATTAAAAATACGTTGACGACAAACGTTCATGCACGCAATTTGTAATTAAATTAATGACTCCCTTATCTTTGAAATTTCGATACATGCGATAAAATTTGAAATAAAAAGTAAAATTTCGTGTTTCGTTTTCCGTAATTAATAGGTGAAACGGTGGAGAGATATCCAGCAACAAGCTTTTCCACGTTTAAAAAGATCCATGCAATGATATGCTCCTATACAATCCGAATCAGAAATATTACGTTTTATTAAAAACCTTGAACGGTTTAGGAATTCAATGAAATTTCGATTATACACACACGTGTTATATTTCGTCTTTTTATAAGCACTGGCAAATTACTTCACGTAATTTAGTAAATATATGCGCAAGTGATAATACCACAGCTACGGTTAAATACTCATACTTTTAGCCAGTGCACACCGTAATAAATTAGTAGAAATACCATACAAAAGTAATTTAATAATTCTCTTTGTTCAGCTCTCGCTTTAACGGACGGCTTGTGTAGTTTGAAAACCATATCTGGCTCGGAACGTTCATATTTCTTACGAATGAGCTTACTCCCTGCGTTTGTCTCTGTCACCACATAATTAGACCTGGTTCTTTCCTCTAACTATTACATTATTCAAATTGCTGCGAGCAGATTCTATCTCTGTAAATTACGACTTACAAATGTGCGGAAAAATAATAACGCGGACTCCAATTTGGATGTCTTAGATTGAGGCCACTTTCAATATTAATTCGATGTATTGAGTGAAACAAAACATTCTCTAAAAACTAATACCTTTTTATGGCCTCGGCGTACGAGAGATTTAGTTTCGGATGGTAGTAAAAGCTTCGACGCTCAACAGTTTGTTTTACTGCCGTGTGTATTTTTGCGCTCGGAATAGCAAACTCAATAACGACCCGAGTTACTTTCACCTAATTAAAATTTTCTAATAACGAGTAAGTACTTGTGTATACGGGTGTTGACACACTAAATAACTATAAAATTTTTGTTCGTAATAATTAAAAATGAAGTACCATTAAGCAGAGTACTAACTAAAGACGCGCTATATTTAAATTAATGTATAAAGTGTTATTATTTAAAACCTTCTATGCGATGCAACCGAGGAAATACTTCCAGAGCTTGTATTAAATGTGGCTTGGAAAATTTAGATGGTTGAGATAAATTTTACCGCAGTTTGTTTTGCTCGCAGTCCTTTCAGCATATCCTTCAGGATTGTGTCGGGCTGAAGGAATAACACGTTAAATTATCGCATCAAATCAACATCATCGGGGTCTTGGTTGGATCGGTGAAAAAATATTTTATTTACGCTTGCAATCTCAAAAGTAAGTAATGAAGTCATCAAGTTAGTGCCCTGCATGAAATAAATAAATGGCACGTTTAAGGCGAAACGCTCATTTCAACTCTGCTTAAACTAGATATTTAATCACTCATGAAACGCAGTTGAGCTGGAACACGCTAGGCAGCGCGCCGCGTCGGTCGTGATATAAAATTTAATTAACATTCCTACATATTTAATAACTTATTAGTCGTACATTTTCTGTTTGTGAATATTTGAAATGAGCTGCCGGTCAAACTGGATGATTTCAATAATTTTGTGTAAATGGTTTGGTCGATTGCCGGATAATGAAGAGAATAAAATTGTTCCGTATGTTTCCGTGCCGATTTATCGAGCCGGGATAAATATTTATAGCTTTTAGAATCGTGAATCTCTACAGATAGAATTAAATTTAAATATTCATGTTGCAGTAGTAATAGGTGCATTTATATTTTGTGCTTCGCCCCAGGACTTCAGGCTGTAATATTCTCATATTAACGATTTTGTTTTATTGTCTCTATGGATCCCAGGACATATGGGAATTCAAGGCAATGAAATTGCAGACTAACTAGCAGCCACGTCCAATACAATCAACGATATCACAATTATTGCACCTGTACGACTTAGGAAAATAATTTACTGAAGAATGGCAAAGGGAATGGGATACGTGTTCATCTACAAAGGGCACAGTTTCACCCCTATTGGCACAAGTCCTATGGTTCAAAAAATTGTCATCGTCAAGAAAAAAGATCACCACAATACGAGTTTTGAATCAAACCATTGCCTTATCCCTTCTCATTTATTTATAATTGAAATCATAGATTTTTCCTATTACGAATGTGGGAAAGGGGAACACGGCTATATATTTCTAGACTGCCCCTTCGAATTACAATATATAATTATCAATTTCCACTTAATTTGAACCATACTCTTACTAAACCTAAATCTGCTAGTTTGCTTCTTGAATTTCTACGTAGAAAATAGCAACTGGTTCTACAAATTATGCTTCTTTTCTTTTTTAAAATATTATGTTGCACTTCCTAGTCTCGTTTGAATGGCTGCTACAATAAACCCTGTAGCTAGAAGCCTGTAAACCCTGTTCTTAAGTCTTTGTTTTTTTTACCCACTCAGGCAAAGGTTTTACACTAAGAAGTCTAACAAATCGTAAGTGTTTAATGAGGAAAAGAGGTGTGTCAAAAGTATAACTCCATGGAAAGAAAGTAACTGTAGGCATATCCCTAAGTTCGTGCTGTTTGACCTCCTTTGGCTTATCTACTTTGATCAGCTTCGTTGGAGTGTAACGTTTCATGATATTAATGCCTAACTAAAAAGATTAAGATCCATTACAGATTTGGTGAGGACAATATCCTCCGATTATACCAGATAAAGTACCAAAGCGGCAATTCAAGTAATCAAAGAAATGAAAAATAATAAAAGCTCGGGAAATAATGGTGTAACAGCACAACTTTTTAAAGAAGCAGGGTGTGTATTTATTAACGAATTATACAGTTTTATGAAGAAAATATGGGCAGAAGAAAAAATAACCCAAAGATGGTTCGAAGTAATCCTCAAACCGATTAAAAAAAATGTGATCCAACTGTATACTGGAACTGTAGATGCATTGCCTAGACGTAGTATACAAAGTAATAATATTAAGATTGAGATCCATTACAGATTTGGTGAGGAGAATATCCTCCGGTTATACCCGCTAAAGTAGGAAAGAGGTAATCCAACCCATCAAAGAAATGAAAAATAATAAAAACTCTGGAAATAATGGTGTAACAGCACAGTTTTATAAAGGAAATATGGACAGAAGAAAAAATACCCCAAAGATGGTTCGAAGCAACCCTCAAACCGATTTAAAAAAAGGTGATCCAACTATATGCCAGAACTACAGAGGCATTGCCTTGCTAGACGTAGTATACAAAAATTTTGAAAAATAGATTGATGGAAATCGAAAGAGAATCAAGTGGGAAACTATCAATTGAGTGCGAAGATCAATAGCAGACCAAGTATTTGTTTTGAAGCAGATCCTGGCTAAGAGCTACATGTTATTTTTATAGATTTTAAGCAGGCTTATGAAATAGAGAAATGATTTACAGCAGTTTACGAAAATTAAGAATAGCATCAAACATAGTTAAATAGACATCAATCTAAAAGTTTCAAAACAAATAGAGGTGCACGACAAGAAGATCGACGACTTTATTTAATTGTATATTGGAAGCCACTATAAGGAAAAACCAAATATTCACAGAAGGAGCGATATACAACCTCAAGGTGGCATATTATCACCTATCTTGTTCTTACTATATAGTAATGATCTCTGCAAAAGTCATTCTTCATTGCGAAACGAATTCGTAAAACTGGGCCAATACGCCGGATATACTACAACGGTTATAAATGCGGACGGAAAAGAAGATTTAATAAGTGTGTGCAATGAAATGTCCAAGACCATGCTTGGATTGATGTTCTAATAATAACCAGCATCTCAATGTTAAGAAGTCCGTCATTATGCAGTTCTCAATTAGGAACTCATTACTTTTAAATGAAAGTCTGCTAGTAAAATGCGGCAGTAATTCAATCCCAACCCAGCCAGCTGCTAAATTTCTGGGTTTATTGGTGGATAGTAATCTAAATTGGGATGATCATGTGAATATTATCGCTGGAAGACTAAACAGTGCATATTTTGCACTTCTTAACCTGAAAAAATGCGTAACAAGTAATATTCTTTTAATGTACTATAATGCTCATGTTCGCTCTCATTTGGAGTACGGAATTATAATATGGGGTAACTCAAGAAGTGTAAATAGATTGTATAAAGTGTAAAGTGTGTAAAGTGTAAAGAAGTGTAAATAAATTGTAAGGCTGATTGCTGATGCTAAATGGAATGATCATTGTAAACCCTACTTTCAAGAGTTAGGAATTATGACATTCTTCTCCTTATACATGTATAACCTTGCACTATTCATATATGATCATCATGGGAAATTTTTAACTAATGATGATGTTAAAGAATTTTATAATACCCGAAATGTTAAAGCCTTACGAGTTCCTGCACATCGGACCACTTTCTTTGCAAAAGGAACTAGTTCTATGGGAATTAAAATCTATAATAAACTCCCTCAATCAGTCAAAACCAATTCAAACAGAAATTCATTTAAGAACGATATAAAGCAGATTTTCTTAAATAATTCCTATAACACGGTAAATGAATTTCTGAATGAATGACTCTAAAAGTTGATCTGCGCTTTACTGTACCTTAAGTATATGTATACTTTGTGCATTGTAGTTGTTGTTTCTCTGACAGAAGTAATCCTTCTAACATCTATCACACTATTGTAGGTACTTGACAAAACAATATTCTGTAAAGAATCAGTTTGTGAATAAAGACTATTATTATTATTATTATTATTGACATCGATGGTTGACTTATTGTACATGATTTGGTAAGAACAAGAGGTCGAAAAGGTTAGAAGAAGCGGCAACAGGGTTGGAAATTAACGCAGTGAAAATAAAGTATATAATAATGAGAATAGAAAATGAGTTAACAGACAAACATCTAACCTCTCAACTTTCTATAGATAACAGAAATTACTGTATAGAAAACATGGAGAGTTTAACATATCTGGGGATATATATTAATAATAGAAATGAAGAGAAAGAAGAATTCAACACAAGACTAGCTAAAGGACATAAAAGTATAGGAGAGTTCTAAGAAAAGTTATATCAAAGGATCTACCAAACAGTTATAAGTAGTTTTGTATGGGTCAGAATTATGGATAATGAACACCAGAGAAGGTGAACAGTTCGAAATTTGGGAAAGGAAAATGCTGACGTGCATATAAGGAGGAAAAAAAATAGATGGGCAGTGTACAAGAGCTGACAAAATTATGTAGCAGCCCAGCAAGTAGTAAGATCCCAAAGAATAAGATGATCGCGACATGTAATAAAGTTAACAAAAATTAGATCAATGAAAATGGTACTGAAGCGAGCAGTAGGTGATAAGAAGTTAAGATAGAAGTTGAAGAAGACTTACCGACGTTAAATTTACGAAAATGGGCAGAATCAGCAAGAAACAAAGAAAGCTGGCGAAGCACCAACCGAGCCTTAGGCCTCCGAAGCCAGTAGAGCTGAATAATAAATATACCAGCCAAAGATTCTATGATATGCTTGTTTGTGTACAGGATGTCTGCTTAACTGTTGAAATAAAAACAATACTGTGGGCGAACACATAGTAATTTTTAATTTAAGAAATACTCTCCGCATTGAATACCAAAAGGCTGGAATGGATAAGGACTACAGTAGGTGCAAGTAAAACGGTGAAGGTAGAGTATTGCGGGCCTTAAATAACCAAAGACGATCACTGGCAAAATAATATGAAAAAAGTAACAGGTAAAAATTGGGTTTCAAAAACAAAGGACAGAAAATAATAAAAAGCCTCAGTAGCATCATATATGATCTGTAATGAAGGAAGAAAACTAATATCAGAAAAATTCTCATTGTTTCGTCCCTCGAATTTCCTTTTCTGTTTACTGCTGCCGCTACTGATCTTTCCTGCTGTTACGGTTTTCTAGGGATTTGTACACGTGAAAGCCAGAACAACAAAGATTCGACAGAAAAAAGCATCTGCTGGGAATACTACTACCGCCTAAGATGAAAGAAAAAAAAGTAATACTTAGTATTTATAAGACAAATGATGAATAGAAAGAAGAGTTCTATATCATACTTCTTGCAAGAGCAGTTCCTAGTTGCTCATTCGAAAAAAGAGTGACAGCTAGATGACCTTCTTAAATACCCAAGAGACCAAAAAGACAGAGCTGTTTTTGTTTTAATATACTGCTTGCCATACAAAATGCATCTCCTAGAAGGAATAGAAATATTTTAATGAAACTTGGTGAATATATTTGTCTTGAACAAATGATTACGTTCTCAAACAAATTGATTAGCTGCATCAAGTTGTCTAGGTGTGTCGTTCTTCAAATTTTTGTTACAATCATAACAAATATTTTCGATTTCCTTTTTTGACACATTGAATTACTGTCAAATTTACCGTCATTAAGAATTTAGGGAATACCTCGACTAAGAAGACGTCCGCAATTCCACCAACTCACTGAATTTGAAAGGGGCAGAATTGTAGTGTTACGCGAAGTTGGAATTCCTTTGAGGGAAATTGCAAGAAGGACCAATTGCAATATTGCCATGGTCATCAGATGCAATCGTGCTTGGGCAGAGGAAAGACAACGTCTTCAATGGTGCCGTGACCGAAATCACTGGAACCATGAATAAGATTCAGTTATCTTTAGTGACGAGTCTTGGTTTTGTTTGGGAACACACGACGGACGACAACGCGTTAGAAGACGTCGAGGTGAGCGACGTAATTTACAATACACTGTTGAACGTCATTTATAGGGTAGTATCAGTGCAGGAAGTAGGTCTCATCTAATATTTATTCATGGTACTATGATATCGGGGATGTTCTACAAGAAGTTGCTGTTCCATAGGTTAGAGGTATACCAGGTGCTCTTCTCCAGCAGGATAACGCTCGTCCTCAAGTTGCGTATAGGACAATAGACTTCCTGGAGCAATCATGTATAGGCATCCTTTCATGGCCCCCAAGTTTTTAAATCCTTTGAGTAATTGTTTTCGTAGGAATTTTAATGATTTTTGTTCAAAGTAATTATTTTCTTACAAACTCTACACAACATCTGCATGCGAGAAAGGTAGTGTTTGACACAAAAAGCACGTAAGAGAGTAAAATTTTAATTTCAAACTCGTATTGCCTAAGAGGCTCGTCTTGAGGATGTTAATATATCACAGGACATGTTTCAAAGAATTCGAATTTTGATTCACGTCTTTGACTTCCTGCTATATCCAGATTATTTAAGAAATATTGCAAAAGACGGTGACCAGTAGCACTCTTTTTTTTTCGCATAGCTTTGGCCCAGTAGAACTTGTCGTTCTACATTTCCTAATTTTGGATCTTCTCTTCGCTGTCGTAATTAGCCCACAAAAAGGGTTCAAGACCAATCGAAGGAGCCTTTGAATCTGTGCTAATAAGTTTATCTCCTATTTCTTCTCTTTCCATTCTATCATGATCTAGAACCTACTATAGAGTAACTTTGTTGCCATCGGCCAAATTTCTTGGTAGATTCTTTGTATTTTAAATGGAAGTAAACTCAATATTATGTGCTTCGAACGGTTTGATTTCTACCTGGTTGGTAAACAACTTTTTTTGTGTTCTTTAGCTTTTTTCGTAGGCACTTCGATTTATTTCATTTATGGTCTGCCTTAATAAGGTCACAGAGATTTTGAAGACCAATCAAAGAATCTACAGTAATTAGTTTATCAACTATTTTTTTTCTTTGCATTCTTTTGTGACCTAGAACCCAATTTAGGTGTTGGTCAATTTTTTAAGGAATTGTCTGCATTTTCATCTTCGTGAAAAATCATATCATAGTCTTTGATCTCTACGGTTAGTGATTTGAATTTTCTTGACGGACTTATTCAAACAAGAACTGCAGCATCCAATAAGGGTAGCCCTGATAAGACTTCCGAAGCTGCAAATGAGGTCCTTTTAATACCAGTTATTTTTGAGACAAACTTTTTGAACTACTTGTGTATTCTATTTGAATAATCGTACTTGTAGACGCTGCTGACACGTATATAAAATTGTAATTAAATTTTAAATAACACTAAAACGTCGAAATAGATTCTTTTTGCAAATACATATTTAAGTTTATAGTTTTTAAATGTCTCATATTTTTAAGGTAATGTTAAAACTTTCACGTAACAATATCGGAAAACAACAAATAACTTGAATATATAAAATTTACTTTCATATATTCTACGTTGAAAGCAAGCGCGCAAATAAAGCGAACGCGCCCTCCCCGTCTTCTAGCGTAAAACACACTGTGAAATTTATCGATTGCGCCGTATCGTAGTAGGCGTTTGAATAGGTGCGAAACTTTTTCGAAATAGGTGAAATTCAGTTTCGCATTTGTTGGCGAAAATGTTGATTAAGAGCTAAAATATATCGGCCTCATGAATAATGGATGTATCAATCACTTTAGTTGTGCGTGACAAACCTGTTTCTAGTGAGATACAAATCGAAAGGAACGTTTCATTTTCCATTACGACGATGCTATTGTAATTACTTTTGCTTTATTTAATGGGCCTCAGAAACAGGTTTTCTTTCTGTTTCCAATTCAGCTTTGTAACGTTATGGCTCGAAATAACTTTATAGTATATAATGGCGCAGAACGGCTCAAGGAAATACCTTTAACATAAAATTTCAGGAGAAAAAAGCTTCTTGAATGTTTAATCTCAAAATATACACATGCTTTATGAGCTTTTAAAATTAAATATTGAATTTGAACCTATGTATGTGTATGAGAGACGTCACATCTGTTTCATGTATACACAATCATCATTCATATATAAATAATCCTATAAGTGAATTGATTTAAATGACATACACCTTTCATATTATCCAAATAAATTAGTTTGGTTTTTTTTAAGAGTAGAATTAAATTGAAATGATTGATGGATTAATTTGCAAATGAATTCAGATTTGATCGCGTAAGGAATTAATTATCCTGCGCACATAAAATATACAAAACGAAAGCTCTTTAATATGGTTCCTTGTATTTTGTGTTTCACCTTGCCGACTCAGCAAGAATAAATAAATAAGTCTGCATGTGTGACTGTAAAAGTGAAGCATTAAGTAACTGTAAACCGTAAAGAATTTTATAATTTATTCGCAAACTGTAACCGTTAATTGTGTATACCAGGAATCAAAAAGTTCAAGTACACGTAGTCGTCAATAGTTGCTTGCAAACTAATGAAATTACTTTGCAATCGCAGTAGACGTAAATTTATATTATCCTGTAGAATAGAAATAGCCATTTACATTCGTCGTCCTGGTACGAATACAGTCGAACAGGTACGATTTACAGCAGGTCTTTCGTTTCGCAGGGTTCTCGACCTACGGGAAAAAATTGCGAAGGTCGTTCGTTGCCTCAGAACTCCGAGTTAACTGTTTTATTAGCCAAGATTATCTTGATTTTAAGCTTATAAATCCTCGTCTTTATCTCGGAATTTGAATAATTGTTTAAAACTTAAGGAAAGTGTTAAATAAACAGCAATTACGTGATTTTAGCAAGTTGCAGGTACTTTATTGTGTGTTTGCGTATTAACTTTGCGAATGGATATACATAGTTCGCGTCGTAGGGTCGCCGATATTGATCGAATTACGGTTCCGTTATTAAAGAAAAATTGAAACCGCTCTGCGCAAAAGAGAAATTATTAGTTTCGATCCTCGAATACTTTCGAATACGTCGGAGTTAGTAAATAGATTAAAGTATTTAGAGTTGGTCTAGAGGTTAATCAATATTCATTGCAAACAAACTGGCAACTGATGTAAATTTGAATTAACTGACTGAACCGGAACAAATTTGTGTACAAATGAGATACGGAAGTTATTGTTACCTGTTCTGAAAATTAGAAACTTTTGAATATGCATTATATCACTTGTCGAACACAACCACAGAAACTAATCACGCTATTACTTTTTTCCTTTTGTTCTATTGTACTCAACACTTTTCTATTTTTGGAAATACAACAAAGGGGATTATTTTTATTATTAAAATAAATCAATTACACTTTCATACTTTCCAGGCTAAGGAAATTAATTTATTAATATTAATCTTCAAGAAAAAAAAATAAAAGGCTAGGTGTCTATTTTCTTTGCTTGCACCCTGATTTCAAACCGACCTGTAAATAAATAGTTTGTTTTAATTTTTCTATAGAATTCTGAATTGATTAGATATTGTTGTTACAATGAAGATAATTATGCAATTAAATAATTAAAGTACCCAATGTTATCATCTTGAATCTACATGTAGTTTAAATGAATACCCCAATAAAATGCTTTTTTTCTTGGACTGCATCACAATATTTGATCAATACCGAAGTGAAGACCTTGCGGTGGCTGCTGCACTCTAGGAAATTGCAACTAAACAAATTATTTAACAAGCAAAGCAATCAATCACTGTTCATACTCAAGAAACCAATATTGTTCCTGCGTCAGGACTCGGTTACATTATTTATAGTTTTCCGTGCAAGCCACCGTAAACCAAAATACACGTTTTTTGGTTGAGAGAAGTGATTTATTTAGATTTTCAGAGATTACTAGAAAACGAGAAAAAATAATTTCGTTTTTCTGTTTTTCTTAAGTCATGTCAAAATTGTCGCTTGACATTTCTTTTGAAAATATTGTAAATTGTAACAACGCTATATATTTTCGATTGTAGACGAATTTAGACCATAAAGAATTGAACTAAATTAAACAATACATTTCTACAATTATTATTATCGACAGTAGGACTTAAAATGCTGCAAAGAAAGGAAAACTACTAAAATTGTTGTTTGTAGAGCCTAATATCATCTTGTATAACTAAATATATGGAAGAAATTAATAAAAATTATTGTTACAATTAAATATAGCCATAAAATGTTTTTAAATCAATTAAAATTTTAAAAAAGCACGACATCCTATACAGTGTGTAATCGAATAAGTTTCGCTTACTGTAATTACTAGAGACCGGATTTTAGATTTAGTTCTTAAGTTTGTAAAGATTTATTAAATACATCTTTTCATTTTATTAGTAATGGAGTCAAATAATTCTAATTCTAATAAAACGAAAAGATATATTTAAAAAATCTCTACAATCTTATAAATTAAAGAAAGATATTTTACCTAAAATCTGGTCTCTAGTAATTATTATTTATACACAAGAAAGAAGCGAAGGTGGGACATACTGTAGTGTTAGCCCCACGTTGAGGTGTCAATTATCGTAGTGGTCTGTTAGAGCCCCTTTTGTCCCATTAATATATTATGATGTGCTTTTTATACGTGTCCGTGAGCCCCTTTTTCTTGTATTTGTCAAGTATTGCCTTTATGTCTGTGGGTATGTGGTACTACTTTCTTTTTGTCTTTCTCTCAGGGTTTCTTGGGTCGCTCGGAATTATAGAAAATTGAGGGAGGGTGTCAGTGTCAAATGAATATCCGTTCGTGCGTGTCAGAGAAAGAAAAGAAGAAAAGGGTTTATCAAGAAGGTTGTTGTCTATCCAAACTGTACACCTGTTAGCACAAGTCGGCCAAATCACCTCGCCTTTCACAAGGTTCGGTGGGCCTCTTGCCCTATCAGATGTATACTTTGTCAGAAGGGGGACCACCGATCACGCATGTGCCTCAACTCTTTCACAAGAGAGAGGCGCCCTTCGACAATACCTAAACGTCTCCTGTTGTCCGGTTTTTATATATATAAAAAAAAATTGTTTGTGTTGTCACGTATGCCCTACCTGGAAGCGTCCTCCATGTTGGTGGTAAAGAAAAAAGGATACAGGGTATTCAGGATCTAGTGAAAGTTCTTTGATTCTTATTAATGAAAAGACCTCGTTGTATTTTAATAACTTTTTTTTCTTGTTTTTACCGAAGTATTACCTGCAGAGGTCGAGGAATGAATGCGTAAATCGCAGAACGCTCGCCTTTTATAGGACTTAGTTCTGTTTATATTTTTGTTGTCATGGTTACCGGAACATTGCGTTCTGATTTAGTTACATACTAGATTTGAGTTGGTAACTAAACTTCACGTTTTGACAATTAGCGTTACTACCTCAAATATGATTACATTTCAAGGAAATCAAATCAAAAATCGAACTAAATTGAACAACCTAATTCTAAATAACAGGTAAGTATCTTAAATACATTATTTTAATTAATCTAACCTCTAACGCCTTACTTATCTTAAAGTAATTCACAACTTAACCTATAATAGCTTATTATTTACACTTTGTCTTTATTAGTTTTGACACTTCCATACAAGTGTTCGTTACACAACGCTTCATAGTCTATTAAGAAGTCCGGAACTTGATCCCAACGAAGGCGTATTCGTCGGCCGTCTTCCAAGTAGACTAGCCTCCTCTTATTCTTGCTGGGCTTTTTCCCGTCCACCGAATAATGTGTGGCTATGAAACAAGCCAAACCTCCGCTGCATCCTTTCAACGAAATCAAAATGGTTATTTGATTCGTCGTGCTGCAATTATGCTTTCTATAATTGCTGCGTTTTACATTCGTAAGTGTCCCGTTTCGTTTTGTATTTGTCCTCTAGTCTGTTTGTTTGTTTTAGATGTATGTCGTCCTGCCGAAACATCTCGTCAATCTTGCGCCCACCTCGTCAAGTTGTCTCGTAAGCTGAACATCTGCTGTACCATGGCACTGTTGTATATGTTTTAAGTCTTCTTGTTTAATTAAATTTTTTTAAAAGATAATTAACTCTGCAATACGTAAAGGTCAGTAATAATTCCGGAAAAAGTCTATGTTTATTTTTTACGAAAAACCTTTGAAAAGCATAGCTTACAATTATGTACAAAAAATTATAGAACAGCAAAACCCGCAGGTGTAATATAATAAACGTATGACTTATGACTAAAACGAGGATAAAATAGTACCGTCGCAGCTACGTCCGTAAGGAGGCACAACCAATCTCCTTTGGTACGAATTAGGGATACCAATGCTCAATAATTTTGTTGCCCGAGTATTATCCATTACCCGTTAAATAACTGGTATGTACCCGATACTCGATAATTATCTGGATACCTACTCGATAAGTATCGAAATAACAATATTGTATAATAAAGCTAGCGCTCCAAACATTTATTTTATGATACCTAATTTAAATTAAAAAATAAACGTCACTCAGTTGTAGGACACTTACTGAGTATCGTGTAATTGGTTAATTATCGGGTACTCGGGAACTTATCGGGTAACGGGTATTCATAGAGGAACCAGTTTCAAAATGAGCACCCGGGTACCCGTCGTCATCCCTAGGACGAGTTGGCATTAGGGTAACTATAAAACCATTAAAAAATCAACATTTATTATTTTATCGTAAATACGTGAGCCGTACGGAAAATTGTCTTTACGCCACTGGTTTCGTGACGTATCACGGGCGGTGCAGTGAACCGCTGTAATTATTGGTGCGATCATCTCGTAGATTGTGTGGCGAAATAACGGGTAAACTGAGACAGGAACTATTTAATCCTTGCTGTACTTATGACGTACGAAAGAATACGGAGATTAGTAGTTAAGGATACGTAACAATAAGAAAATAATAATGAAACATTAACATCCTATTTTTTTTTATTAGGATTTAAGCAATAAAAGTGCAGATTTTTCACAAAATGGTTTTTATATAATAATACTAATTTATTTCCTTGATTAATTAACTTAAGCAATTAAATAAAACAGTAATCATGAATCATACCTAACAATATATAATTAATAAGATATTAATTAATTCAATAGAGGTCACATTCTAAAAGTATTATTGGAAAAAAGCACGCCGATACTCATCCTTTAATTTATGATTATATAACTTTATTACGTTCAAACTACACAAAAAAAATCCGAGAGATTGTTGAGATTAACAAATATTCATTCAAAGAAATAAATAAATATACTCCATGTATTTCATGCAATTTCATTTCTGAGTACGGAGGTCACTCAATGTGGTAATGCAGACTAATTAAAAATAACATTCATATATTTTTTTTATCATTTAACAATTATAAATTGCTACACTTTATAAGAGTAGTATTAACAATACGTAAAAATTGACTTATAATTAAATAATTCGGTGATCAAGTGAGTGCTGGAAATTTATTGCTTTACAATGTGACGATGCGCTCTCGTGGTTTATGAAAAACTTATAACATTGATAAGTGAAACTTAATCGATTACACCCTGTATATGCCAAATTTCAGTCGTTTCAGTAGGTGTTTTCTTATGACATGATCATTAAACCGGAACAAATAAAGACATTAGTTCTTTAAGTTATCTTTTCATTCGATCTTCATTCTTATAAAGTTCGACTTTATTCTAGCCGAAAAGGTTTTCATTACACGAGAGAAAAATCATTCGCATGTTACTAGCTCGCCAATACGCTGCTCTAGATTGTAGAAAACGTAACACTATTACATTTTCTTTTTATACTAACAAATAAACTCAATAAAATTAACACTACATACAATTTCCCGTAGGCAGAATATTAACTGTAGCACGTAAACATAATTCAGATTCCTTTCAATACCGTCTAGCGTGCGCAAGAATTTTTTACTTTTCTAAATTTATTATTTATGTATTTTAAGTGGGTTAACTATTTAATAAACAAATTAAATGATTGAGTTAAGTTCTCAGCCTAGATATAAATAATACTTTATTACGGTTATTGAAATTACTTTTATGATCGCCTTTTTATTTTTAAAATCAAATACAATCTATTGATTTGCTATAAAAGAATGCCTTCAGTATTCCATATTATTTCTTGATTTAAAAAAAATAACAAAGAAGTAGAAGGTAATTTGTTGTAAACTATGTTAGAGTTATGAAGAGTTACGGAAAATGTCGTAATTTAAGAGCCCTCAAACATTCTCATTCTCAGTGATCAATGAGGTAACCGTACGAAAACAAAACCGACAACTGTTGCCATGAATTGGTAAAAGTAAATGATTTCCCCCGACGTACAATCGATCATTCTGTTTTATTACACTTTCTGAAGCAAGTCAAAAGAGCCAAGCAAATGTTATTAAACTGTATGATAAACTAATTAAATATAAATTAATTTGTTTTGATGTTATTCTCTTTGGATGTATCTGCAGATAGGTTTTGTGCTTTCAGCTAGGAAGACGTGGAGTAGTCACAAAAAATAAATAACATAGTGGAAATTGTAAATCTTAGCGTAGCACAATAGGAAATTTATAAAGACCGGGAATTTATCTATGGGCGTCGCATATGTCTTTCGTGTTTTGTCACGTAACACTAAACTGTGAGTGGCGAGCTTCAGAAAACATCTCTAGCCCATGTTAACTGAGGGGAGTTCGAGCAAGATACACTCCCTTCCGAGACCGTTGCGTGTGGCATTTTATTAAGGGCGCTTTTGTTACAGAAGATCTAATTAATAAAATACTCGTACGCGATTTACTTAATTATTCGCCTGTTTGTGAAGCAATATTTAGAATTCTGATGATAAATTATTGTCCTCCGAATCGGTGTTACAATATGGATAAAGTTTTATTTAAAAAGTTTGAAATATTTAGTGCTATTGTTATATTTTCTCGATTAAAATGCGTCTAAATATAAGTGGTGAAAAAGTGAAACCATTTTACTCCAACAGGGATAAGCTCAACTCCTATTTAACATTCCACAGTAAACATATTATCCAAGATTCATTAATTCAGTAAGTAGGAGATAAGTTACATTAAATAGTAAAATATACTATCTGCATTTAATCCAAAAAAGTAAAAATGTTATCCTAAAAGTGTTAGTTCACACTTATTTACTTTTTATCTATTAGTAAAATCTGAATTTGAGGGTAGACATTGATTGTTATTACTAGTCTAAGCCTACCAACTGCGATGAATGCTTGCTTTACTGTCATTTTATTTGTGCATTAAATATAATAGCAACAAAAAGTGGGTAAACTAGTGATATAATACTAAATGACACCAAAGATGATACAAGCTTCATTTACTGGGGAATATCTGACAAGGCTTCTTGAACACCTTCCATTCACAAGTTTTATATTCTAGTGCAATAAGGGGATTCAATTATTTCCGCATAAAAGAACAACGGATAAAAGATGCACCATTAAAAAATGCATTCCTCTCTTTGCAGTAGCTCAATATAAGTTAAAGTATAAACACTGCCCCAACCATAAAGATTCTTTCATTTTTTGGACAATACTAATTCCTTGAAAGGTAGAAATGCTTGATACTTTCTGGATAATACTAATTCCTTAAGGGATACCCAACTACTACCTCAGACGTTAAGTCTGTTTCCTGGATAATATTAATTCCTGGAAAGATAGAAATGCCTCTCTCTTTAACACGTTGGCTGCTGTGAGTATCACCGGTGATATTCAGATAATGTTTAACTACAGTACCACCTCACTATTCTGTATAATGATCTGGTTCTTTCCGTGGCATAGTAATAAAGGTTTACTATTCTCGTTGCGGCCAGCAATAATGTCTGCTATATTAGGATGTATACGTTATACTGGTTATATATGCAGAAAGACCAAAAAATAGTATTTTCCGTGAAGTACAGAAAGCCCAGTTTACACACAGTGTCTCTGTTCTCATCATGTTGTGTTGCTTTTATTAAAATTTTGTGGTTGATCCGGATTCTAGTGACGCTAGTGATGTTGAATCTGAAATCGCTGCTCCGATAGAAACTTCAAAGGCAGAAGTATCAGCTGAGGTAGAAGTGCTCCGGACTGGCACGAAGTTGATTGCACTTCAATAAGGTTCAATTTGACGAGATCTGAATCGTTCATTTACCACCAAGGTATATATCCAGATGATGTAAATGATTTTGCTCCCATCGATGTTCACAAAAGATTACTCGACGAAGAAATTGTCGACCTATTTGTAGCAGAAACCAACAGAAATGCTGATCAAATTATACATCTGCTACGATGAATAAATGGCATCCAACAAATCAAAATGAAATAAATAAATTCCTAGTGATAATCATGTACATAGGTTTAGTGAAATACCCCAAAATTTCTGATTACTGGAGCAATAACATTCTCTACAAAAATTCATTTGTTCCACCAATTAGCAGAGCAGAAATCGTTTTCAGTTGTTACTACGGCTTGTTCATTTCGCGGATAATCAAAATGCAGATTCAAATAATAAACTCTTCAAAATTGACAATATTATTGAGTTATTTTAAAACAAATGCAGAAATGAGTGCCAACCAGGGGAAGTTAGAGCGGTAGACGTTTCGTGGTCGTCTACTTTTTCGCCGATATATACCTAGTAAGGGCACAGGTATGGAATAAAACTTTGTGATCCAAAGTGATATAGATACCAGGTATCTGTTTACACAAGCTAAAATTTGACAAGCTCAAACAGTGGTTAAGGGCTTGCAGAAAAAGTAGTTTTAAAACTCGTTCACGATTTTCTGGGTCAAGGACGAACTGTAATTGATCATTTTTACACATCCATTCCTCTTGCAAAATCTTTTCTTGCAACAAACACACATCTCCTGGGTACCCTCAGACAAAACAGAAAAGGTCTACCTCAAGAAATTATAAAGGCAGTATTGGCCAAAGGGAAAATTGTGGGAAAAGAAAATTCAGAAGGAATTGTTGTGGCAAACTGGAAAGATAAGCGAGAGGTTCTATTTCTTACCACCAAGCATGACTTAGAAATAAAGACCACAGGAAAGCGTATCAGGATAGAAGAAGAAGTCAAAAAGCCAACCGCCATCATCGATTATAACTCTGGCAAAGAAGAAATCAACATTTCAGACTAGATGGCAAGCTATTTCCCCCCATTATTATTATTATTATTGCTAAATAAACGACTTATTATTATTATTACGTAAAATTATACGGTGGTATAACAAAATTGTATTTGAATTGCTCTTGAATGCAGCTGTTGTGAATTCGCTAAAGATTTACAAAGATTTTACCAACAAGAAGAAGATACAGATAACTGTATTATATTGACCGTTGGGAATCAGATTATTTAATCACAAACAACAATAATAAACATCAGTGGATTGTTTGTATGGAAGTATATATCGGTTCCCAAAGAATATAATATGAAACGACATTACACTACGTTACACGAGAAAACCTTTCAGTAATATACTATCATTACGGATTATAAGAAAAAAACTAAAATAACAAACATTTTTTAAAAAATCTGACACTGATAACAAGTGCAGTATTGCCGCTTCTTACGAAGTAGCGCTGGAAATTGTCAAAGCGAAGAAACCTTTTAATGATGGAGTACTTATTAAAAATTGTGCAATCAAAATGGCAAAACAATTCAATGAAACAAAAATTGCCGAAAAATTAGAAACAGTCTCAATGTCGCAACAAACAATTGCAAGACGGGTGGACCATATTAATCAATATGTATCCAAAAAACTGCATGACACGGTTGAAAAATGTAAATATTGTTCGCTAAGCCTAGATGAAAGCACTGATCTGTCCGACATTAACCAGCTTGTAATTTTTATCCGAACTATTCAAAACGACTTCAGTGTAGCAGAGGAGATGCTTGATCTTATTCCTCTCCATGGTACAACCAAGGGTACAGATATTTTTGAAGCTGTAAATAAGGTAGTGTCAGACTACGGGGGATTCGATAAACGTTCCCTTATTATCATTGATGGAGCCTGAGCTATGATAGGAACTGAAATTGGATTTGCAGGACTCTTGAAACAAAACAACATCAACTTGTGATACACAGTATTGTTCACCAAGAAGCCCTATGCGGACAATCCTTACGTAAATGAATATCATGAAAGTGGTTGTTAAAATAACTAATATTATTAGAGGGGGCAATTGTGCTTTGACTCACAGAAAGTTTTGAGATTTTTTAGCCGAAGTAGATGCTACATATGGACACTTGTTACTTCACATCGATATTCGTTGGTTAAGCGCCGGAAACTGTTTGCAACGATTCTTCGCTCTACGCAAGGAGATTCCTATTTTCCTTAAAGATGAAGTCAAGTCCAACACTACGGAACTGGAAAATCAAATGGTAGATGCACAATTTTTAACAGACCTTGTATTTTTAACAGACCTGACATCTCACCTTAACAAATTGAATTTGAAGCTACAAGAAAAATGGCAGAATATTGCCAACTTACTTAGACACATAAATGGATTTAAGAATAAAATTAAGCTCTTCAAGTCTTCATTAGAAAAAAATGATTTTTCATTTTTTCCAAAGTTGTAAAGAGCATTTTGAAGAAATGAAGGATTTTGAGGAAGTTTGAAATTTACCTCACATAAAATACATTGACACAATTGCAGAAGAATTCGAAAATCGATTTAGCGACTTTAAAAAAATCGAAAGAGAGAGTCTTTACTCAGTCCCTTACAATTTCAGTTGAGAATGTAAGCAGAGCAGACCTTCAACTGGAATTGTGTGATTTGCAATCAGATCCTTTTTACCAAGGAAGAACTGAAACTGGATTGGACTTTTTCAAGTTGCTGCCAGAAGAACGATACCCCAACTTGCGAAATTTAGGGCTTACACTGGACTCGATGCTGGGAAGCACGTATCTTTACGAAAGCAGCTTTTCCAACATGAAATTTATAGTCAAAATATAGATGGTCCCTCTCTGATAAGTCACTTACTCACTTGCTTCGTTTATCAACAACAAATATTAAAGTTAATTTGATGCATTACTTAGTGAAAACCAACATCCTCAAATTTCCCACTAAGTTTCTTGTAATTTGATATTTTTTGAATAAATTAAAATAATAACACAAACGCGTTTTTTCTTTGTATATCATATCTATTAAAACTCACTGATAAAGTTACATACGAAGTATTTTATAATGCGGCCCTCCAAACCGTATTTTTTTTAAAGCGACCCTTGGGGCACTTGCAGTTGGACAGCCCTGATTTAACCAATAAAGTCAAAACATTATTCGTTGTGTGATTATTAACTTTGGACCCTGGAGTATTACTTTGGTCTTCTTATGGTGGCAGCCAACGTGTAAAAGACAACAATAACACTTTTTAAGGTTAAACGTCCTAACTCCTTTCGTTCTAACACCAGAAATGGTTGGACACGAGGGAACACCGAAAAGGCGTTGAAAAAGTGAATTAACTCCAGATTTTTAGGTATGTACTTTAATAACCAAAGTATTTTCAGAAAATGAATTTACAATAGCAAGTGGAGTTTTAAGTTAGTCAGAAATTACTTGGGATTTCAGTATTTATGGATCATTTTGATTAAAATCATGTAATTGAAATTTATGTTTCCATTATGCGATATGATCCAGTTGATGGACGTATAGTGAAGAGCATCTAAAGTTTATTGTTAATAAAATGCAGGTCTTGCATTGAAATTTCCATTTTTATTGCTTTCTCACGCGCACTCCTGCTAGTTAACACAATAATAAACAAATGTAACGGGAATAGAAGACAAAACAGGTCCGA
The DNA here is from genome assembly GCA_039766575.1 of Serrognathus titanus. Taxonomy (NCBI): domain Eukaryota; kingdom Metazoa; phylum Arthropoda; class Insecta; order Coleoptera; family Lucanidae; genus Serrognathus; species Serrognathus titanus. Next base: position 9,380,073 of record CM077912.1, read on the forward strand.
ACTATTAAAACTTTTTTTTTTCATCGTCCACATACCTGCCTGTTAAGCATATGGTAAGAGTCCCTATTCCGAGCCTTTGTTCTACAGATTTCGCAATTCTGTGGAGTAACAGAATATTCAGTCATCGAAATCGATTAGTTCTAGTGCGGAGTGAGAGAGACAGAGCTTCGGCAGTAAATCTGCCAGAACAGTGCAGCTGCTCCACACCAGCTTGTATTAATATATGTACAGCTTTTACTTTGTAAACAATAATCGGGCTAGACCGTAAATGCTTTCATATCGTTTTTGAATATTTATAATACTTTGTCATTGAATAAATGACGATGTGATATTATTCACCCTCGGGGTATTATTTGTGAAAACAAAAATATATGTAATTAGTTCAAATAACACTTAATTAAACCAGCTTTGTTAAATAAATTCTGGTTTAACACGAACTTTCTTTTAAATAACACGTTCCGTTATTTATATTTATTTAATTGAATCGATGATTATTTTGTTCGCGTACAATTTCATAATTGCTCTAACAGAAAATATAAATTACAAATTATAGATCGCGCGGTGGAACGCGAAAGATATAATAATTTCATTAATATCATATAATAATAAATTAATTACATTAAAAATTTAACCCGTAAAAGTGGAATAACATGGAAAGATCATTAATAAAAAAGTTATAAGCCTTTAAAGTGAGCGGAGCAGAAAGCGAGCTCGCATTGAACGTTACATCATTATATTTACGAGTCCGCTTTTTGTTTGACAAAGTTCGAAATTAATAAACCTCCTCTAATTGCATTAAAAATTATACGTGACACTTTCATTTTAAAAACGTTCTGGAAATTTACCGCGTAGATTTAAAGCGCCCGGTATTCATTGCCCCGGCGACTTGCTTAGTATATGTATTATCACTTCTTCTTTTGACCTTTTTTCTCTGCCTTCGTTTAATGTTCTCCTTTCCATAACATAATCTTCTACAGCACGTACGAATATTTTCATAAAAATAAATCTTATATTCCTGTGAATAAAAAGAAAATAAAACAAACTAGAAGATATTTACTTAATAAAAATTTAAAGAAGTAGTTGAAAACTCAAAAAATTATGGGAATTTCAATTTAATTTTTAAGCCATTAATAAAACACTCGATTCTTGTAATACGTACCCAACAGTTTAAATACTCGAATTCGAAAAGAATGTTTATGCAAGGTCGACGAGATTTCACCAAATAAAAAATTCTCTTCTATTTCTCATTCAATAAAACCTAAATCGATTACCACCGGTCCAAACCTAAACTAAATCACTGCCAGTAGTTTTGTAAACGTTTTAAAAAATAGTCAACGCGCTCAGAAAAGAAACATTCACCTAAAATTCCTCAAGTGTACCAAAATCGACGTGTTAATACAGACACTTCGCTTTGCGCGATTGATTTAGTACGTATGTATGTGTATGTCATTTGCACCTACCATATGCTGTTCATTATGCTTTCAGGCGTCTATCAGATTCGTCAATTTATCAGGATTACCTTCCCTGTTTGCTTATGGCATTCTCCTCCTGCTCGGCTATAATCTAACTCACCCGGTAATACACCAAACAAATCATTTCGGTAGGTAATCGAGATTTAGGATTTGAATCATGAAGCAGGAGTTTCATTTAAAGGAATCAAAATAAGACGACTGGGTTTACTGAAAACACATTAATTAAACGTAATAATAGTTCCATGTTTATCTAAATTTGCTTTCGCGGAGAACAAATAAATTAATGGTTATTGTTCAATGGCACGATGACTAAGGACCATCTGACAAAAGAGGAATGAGCGACGGGGTGCGCAGCTCGAAACATGAGGGTGAATCGTTTGCGAAATACGGTTGAGGGGTTTCGTAAAAAACTACAAACCTCAGAAATAAAAAATGTTATGTATGTTATCCTAAATTTACCCTATTCACTACCAGCAAACATTAAAATTACAACACACTAATACCCTTAATAATTCTCAACCAAAATTCTCGTAAATTACCATCTCGCTACTTATTAATCCCTGTGCAAGGGAAGTGTTAGGTATCAACTACAATTTGCATTCGGGTTACGCGTGTAACACAACCGCTACCTTAAATGGCGTATGTATTTCCTCGTGGACTGATATCCCCGCTTGTTAGGGGTATTGTTGTTTTCGTGCTCGCGATTGATATTATAATTGCAGGCGATTTTAATCTGCCGGAAGTAAACAATGTTAAGGCTCCGTGGATTGCACGCACGCTCCCGATTTGATTATTTCAAATATGTAATTTTCCGCTTTTCAGTCAGCATCAATAAACCATATTTTAACAGTTTCATTTAAAAAGGTACCTTGTAAATATGAACGCGATATGAATGTATTAATAACATTGATGGCGTAATTTAAGTTAACTTTTTCATAATGTCTATTTGAAACTACTTTGTTAAACTTACATTTTCGATAACAGGAAATGAGCCTATAAGGTTTTTTTTATTAATTGTATTAGATTCGCCGGACCGATTCCTAATATTTCAGTTTCACTAAAATAAGAAATGAGCTTTGCTAACGTTGGCTTTAGGACCATTACTCTTTTTAGTATATACAGGCTGTTTCATTGAAGATGCATCAAACTTGAGGGACACGTTTCTGACATTATTTCAAACAAAATATCTCAATAAAAAATTTTAATCGGAGCAAGTTGAAATTTGCATAATTTGGAGTCGATGTTTTTTGAAATACAATCGGAATCGTGAAACAAAACCGGGGATCTAAATTGCATTTATGAATGGCACACAGCTGCAGGGGGGTAATAAATTCATAAACAGCGAAGAAATTTATGAGTAGATTTTATTTTGCTCTTGACCGAAAGCTCGGTGTATTCAACTTTGCCACACGTCGAATGCAGCAGCGATGTGAAATCGCGTGGATATTTAAACTTATTTAATGTAATAATAAATTACAAATGTGGGGTTATGCAAAAATATGCATTTAGCCTGTATGTTGTCGCACATTACAAATTGTTATTAAAATAAAATTTGTCGAATCTTATGAATAAAAATATTTATTTTCCGTTTCTTTTCGAAGATAATTATTCCGACAATTACAAGAAAGGGATGCACCACTCCAAAAATTCCTGTAAATTGCGCTGACAAATTGTTATTGGTTGAGAAGAAAGTGAGACAATACTAAGAAAAGGAAATTAGTAAATTTTGCGTTCATGGCAAATCTAATACCATAAAGTCCTTAATTGGGTTAGTACGGCAAATGGGTAAAAGCAGGTACTTGGTAAATTTCTACGAACGGTGAATGTGAATAATAAATTCTTAAATAAGCGCAAACTACTAAATGTTTGAACAATCCTAAAATTCTTCAACTAACAATTAGAAAATTCGTATTAAATGGAGAACTGAAAATAAACGACTAATTATTATTTTTATTGATTGCTAACAACCATGATGTTTTAAATGTGTTTTGCCGAATCGACTTGGCGACTTTCTAGAGGCAATTAACCAATAAACCGATTTCGTATGTGAATGAGTAACAATCCATTCATTCTCATTTAAAGTCCATCCTAAAAATATGCGACTTTGCTTTCGCTTCGATATTCTCTAAATTTATTCATTACAGAGAAAATTTTACAAAGAAACTTTTCTTTCTTTTTCCGACATCTACCCGCATACCAAGTTTGATACATCTTCAATGAAACACCCAGTATAATGATTTGGCATGTCTATAATACCACTTTAATACCATGTATTGATGGTACCGTTATTTCTCTGATCAACTTTAACTTGAAAAAACACCGAAGCCTCAAAGTGTCAAAAACAAATATATGTAATGTTATTATCTTCCCCATTATAAAAAGTTTGGGAATCCCTATTTTACATTACCCGCAAATTCCTTCGTCAACCTTGCAAAATGTTGTTCAGCAACTTCTTTAAAAGTTTTTTTTAAATTTTCGAATAAAAATAAATATGATGGAGGGCGGTAAGGATGCTTTAACTATCAACAAAGGTTTCTGCTGATTAGAGATGATGTTTTGAACTCCTAACACTTTTTGTTCAAAATATGTACGCTATTTGAAATGCTGACTTAGGCCCAGTTGTACAATTCCAGTTGCCATCATATTTAGTTTCACTTGCCTTTGATCCAATTTAGATTATTCTAAATATGAAGTACTGACGTTGTTAAAGTTTAGTTTTTATTGATTTTAATAAAATTTACTTTTGAAACATTCGTTGCACTATCTCATTTTTCTTTAGTCACTCTTTTGATTGGTTGACTTCGTAGTGTAAAGATTGTGTTGAACACGTACCAAGGAAACGAGATGAACAAGGTTCACTTTACTGAACCACAGAAAATAGCTGTCACTCTTTTCATGTAAACAGTGAATAGCATAAACATTAAGGCCCAGTTGTATACAATATCAGTTTAATTTTAAACTGATGCTTAAACCCATAACAACGATTATTTCAACCGCTGTTTTAAGCTTTGCCTTATTGTTAGTTAAGCTGAAATTGTAATACAGAGCCTAACATTTAGTTTAGACAACAACCGCACTCTTTTATTCTGATTTTAATTTAACGGAAAATACTTCTTTTAAATTTTCACCTTCAGTATCCTCCGGAAAACTCATTTCTTATATATCAACCAAATTAAGCAGTCATCCAACGATTTTATAACATTTTTTAGCTTGATTACAAATGCATCAATTTAAATTTAATTCCGAAATTAATTTAAGCTGTTTATTTTATATTTCACAACTAGAATTTGTGACAAACCATTTAAATAATAAGTTTTTACAATTACGTATACGTACTTTGTGCTAAATGAAATTATATTTCTTCTGACGCACGTAATTACGCCAGCAAGGAACCTCAAGACAACTAAATATCCTATTTTTTTGTTGCTAAGTAAGTAATACTCTTAGGCTGCGTTGTATAAAAGGTTTAAACCAGGATTAAATTTAAGCCTAAGTTAGAATGTGACATACAAAATGCTGTACGTCACAATTTTTGTCACATTCTAACTTAATTTAAATCCTGGCTTAAATCTTTTATACAACGCAGTCTTAGGGTCGGGTTCTCAGTCGCAGTTTAACTTTAATCTCCTGTTTATTCCCATAGTAACAACTATAAAAACAATTGTTCCTATGGGAATAAACTCAAGATTAAAGTTAAACTATCACTGAGAAACCGAACCTTAAGAGTTTTTCTTTGTCTTCTAGAGCATGTGCCATTAGAACCGATGAAGGTAAAACGTCAAACGTATCAAGATATTGTTAAAGTACAATATACAATTCCAGTTTAACTTTAAGCCAAAGTTTAAACCCTTAACATCAATTGAATCGGTTATTTGAGAAATCCCATACGTCAGTGGCATTCGAAATTTACTATTTATTCAAGTACATGCTCTTCAGGACAGAAAATATGGCATTTTACGAAAGGAAAGTTGCCGAAAAGATGATGACTGCCCTGCCTCACAATTAAAACTGACCTATTTTATTTCTATTTCCAAAAGATACTGACAATGGGGTTTCTTACTATGTTCTACCACTCGTATCACCTATGATTTGGCAAGAGCAAAACAATCATGCAAATATTGCTATTTGTTTAAGTATTTAAAGCGATATACGGCAAAGACAAAGTGAAATGTTAAATATGCCAATGTTGAATTAACCAACAAGACCGGTCCTTCTTGAAAGTGGCTGTTCACCACCACGTCCACCGATTAAGCTTGATGTACCTTCAACTTCAAAAGATACACGAGTATCCGATACAGATTCTGATTTTGAGGTCGATGATAGCACTCCTCATTTGATAAGTCAGAATGAAGCTTATCACAGTTCTGGTTGTCCATTTAGATACATAGACTTTTTCCCAGTAACTTGAAGACAATTGGCGACCAATACGGTGAAAGATATCACTAAGGATTGTGTCTATGAAGAGACGCTACCAAGTCAATTGGACTCCAGATATGCTTGTTGTCTATTGCAATGATGTGTGTATTGCTACAAAAAAACTATAAAAAGGAAACGTCAGCTGAAATAAAATACTTATTACATTGTTAAGTAAGGAAATAAAGTCGCTTTTTTGAAAGTTAAGTTAAGTTTTTTTACCTTCAAATACATAAACTTGACAAAAAAACTTGACCTGATATTTTTAGAATACAGCAGTTGTTGTTGTTATTTGCTGGACTTCGTTTGCCTAATGCATCCGACAATAAGTCGTGCAGTCATGTCTCCATTTATGTTAGATCCCTTTGACATGTACTCAATAAGCGCGACTCCTTTAGCATCTCAGACAATTTGTGGGTGTGTTCGTAATTGTTATTTAACATAACATAAATTTTATTAAATAAATATAAATATAAAGAAATTAACACGACGTATGACAAGCAAAGTTAATATAACAATTTTAACACTGGGGTCAGAGATTCGCTTTTTTTTCACTGAGAAACGTCTAGGATCTTGTAGCGGAACTACAAAGGAGTGTAGTGTAGAGGGCAGAGGTGAGATGGGAGCAGGCAATTGGATTCGGTGAAAGAAATTTTTAAGAGTATCTTAGTATATAACAATTTTAACACTGGGGTCAGAGATTCGCTTTTTTTTCACTGAGAAACGTCTAGGATCTTGTAGCGGAACTACAAAGGAGTGTAGTGTAGAGGGCAGAGGTGAGATGGGAGCAGGCAATTGGATTCGGTGAAAGAAATTTTTAAGAGTATCTTGTTAACGACGCCTTCTACCCATCAATTAAATGGTCGGGCTTTGAGAAAATGTGTGAATGTGTGGTTTGCCGAACCACAGCATCAACGGCGAGATGTGTTTGTAATTTTCCGGACTATACAGCACTAGCGATTGAATATTGCTCTACTATTCAGTACAAGTAATACTGACTTGAAATCATGCCTTTTTTACCGTTGTTTTTTGGCGGGGATTAGGTAACTCTGTATCATTGGTCTTTTACTGGCTCGAACAGAGTTGCGTCTTTCTTGGTTCCGTGGTTATCTTAGCCACCAAAATGAGGTTGCGATCCTATTTGTTGGCCAATCAGAAAGGAATGCGGTTGCGCCTTAATTTTGCTTACTTTGACGGTTATCCTCGTGAGCAATCGTGAATCTGTTATCTAGATGTCAACGTAACGTTTCTTGACATTTATCATTGATTTCTTGTCGTCTGTCATTGTGACATTATTTTATTGATCGCTAAGCAACGTTTGAGTCAACAATCTGTTAAGATCAGTTTTTTACGGAAAATTGTTTTGGTTTTTTTTTTGGTGGTGGGGAACCTTTAGGTACCTACAACATGGATTCCTGTCTAGTGGGAGGGCCTCAGTGATGGGCCATCGTTAATTGATTATCTACCTTTTCGATGGGGCAGAGTTTAAATCAAAATTTAACGTGGAAATATGATGGTGCATCTTTCCCAAAGGTACACAGCAACCATTCTTTCAAATATATTTTTTTCAATTAACTGCGTATAACTGAATTCAGAAAAAAAATCAAATATAACAGTATTCCAAAATTGAAAAATTACTTTAAGTACTCCACGAGCAGCTTGAATTAATATTATTATTCAATAACGATGCAAAAATGTACAAGTATGGTATTAAAAAAAAGTCGAAAACAAATTACGTACATGCATATGTATGCAGGTATACATCCAGTAAATGACCTGCCATCATCATTTATTTAATGATAAACCGTGGAGTGCCATGGCAGCTAATTATTTGGTTTCATGAAATTGTTAATTGTAATTGCTTGGAATACAAATTTTATAAATGCATCTGCTGCTGTTTGCCATTAGGTGATCGCTAATTTTTCGGGTGGGTAGGGGTGAGAGCGGTTGGTTCGTGAGTTAAGAAGCAAAGTATAATAAAGGAAATGGAGGGTCTTGACTATAATCTGGCAAACATGACGACATTGTTGGCTAATGATGTCGCGGCGAGCAGCCTTTATAATCTGGTAGACACCGCATAAACGGGTAGCTATGCGCCTGTGGTTCCCCTGACCCGCTGCTTCTGCCGAAATGAAAGATTATGTGGGGACACTGAGACACACCATACTGCTCGACGGACCTGCCCTTCCACTCTCGCTCTCTGCACCACACCAAATACCCAACACAATCAATACTAAATAACGGATCTCTGACACTGGCACTTAAGTACTCACGAAGAAGAATGAAGTTTTACTGCTCTAACACTTTTACAAATTAAGCAACTCTACGTGTAGCGCGAGTTTAGTTATGAAAGCAATTTACTTCCAAGACAAATTCAATAATAATTAAGAAGTGCCCGTCTGCTTTTTCTCCTCGCCTCTAATTTCTTGCTTAAATAAAAGTCAGTTTTATTTTAACGAAAATCACCATCGCTCTGGCTCGAACAAACGCGGATGATATAAAACGCGAACGTTACTAGAATCCACGCAGTAAATTATGCTTTAACACAATTTACTTTAATATCTTCCCTAATTTCCGCTAGTATTAAATCACGATGGGCTGTAACGAAACGTAATTTAATTGCGAAGCCACAATTTTATCATAATCGTTCATTATTATGTTGTGCTACAGATTACAAACTCGCAAAATGTAGAAGCTTTTTATCCTCCCTCTCTTTTCATATACGAGTATGAAACATTACTGGAAGCATCAAGTATAAACTTAATTATGTATTAGGAGCGTTGTTTTCCAATATTTTCACTTCCAGTACATTGTTTAAAATTATAAAGCTTCAAGGAACGTTTTTCCATATGGATAATAGTACGTTATGTTGTTGCTTTCTGTACATATCTACCTTTGCTTTTATTGTACAAATAATTTCATTTCGTGCACTTTCCTGAAATGTTTTAATTATTCTTCATGGATTGTTTAGTGAGCAGCAAAATCATATCACGAGCACAGACGACAAGAAACGTCACAGTGGTAAACATCAAGCAATGTCACGATGATAGATACGGGCGAAATGACTCGTTGACATCTACGAAACAGGCTCACAATGTCAACCACAAAAATCAACAAAATTAAGATTACCCCTTAACGAATTAAAGCGCAACCGCATTCGATTCTAATTGACCAATAAATAGGGTGCGGAGTTACCTAATCCCCGTTACAAATTAAAGGTATAAAAGGCAGAACACGTATCAGTGCAAGGTACCTTAGTATTTGCTAGTGCTGCATAGTCTGGCAAACCTCTTATGAGCTCGCAAGGTACACTTATAACTCGCTGGCGCTGTTATAGTCCGACATATACCTTATACCATCTACACCTCCTTCGCTGGCAACAGGTCGTTTCACTGATGGACCGAAAACACACCGACGTAACAAAAACCCAAAATAGAATTGCAGTTTCTTGTGACATAAGTAGATACTTTACTACTTTTTCGACATATTTCTCGAAAGAAATATCAACTGGTTATTATTATGGTAAAAGTTGATAAAAAAATTTAAAGATCACTCAGTATTATTATACCTACATTCTATGTCTTAATTCACTTTTTCCCAATTCTTCTGCTCACTCTTTTACCAAAATTTTAATCAAATAATAATAGACCCAAGTCGCAATTCCTTTCTTTGGACATTTCTGGTTTGAGGTTTTAAACCAGGAATTGCCCTTGGTGCCCCTTTTAAATGAAGTGAAATTTTAGCCCTTCACTACATATATTTTTCGGCAATGACATGAGATTTTAGTTAAAAATATTCCTGCGCTAGGCAAGTTGCAATGAAAATGTGTGGTGGTGATGGGCAATGCACCGTGTCTCACCCACATTTTCTTGTAAAAGAAGTCAAATGCAGGAGTGGTTAATTAAGCCTTTTAGAACAGACGGAACAACAAAACGATACGCGACTGACGAAATTTTGAAGGAGCATAGCTTTAAAGTTCTTAGATTGCCCCCATACCATCGTTAATACAATCCTATTAAGATGGCGTGGGGGCAATGCAAAGGCTTTTTCAATAAGTACAGATATTCGCAACCATTATCCAAAGATAGGGTTGCAAATTTAAGACGTGAGGCTCTTTCAAAATGTAACCACACATTTGGCAAAATTTTTGTAATCATTGTGAAAAATTAATTTGGCCCACATTTAGTAAAATTTTTGTAATCATTGTGAAAAATTAATTTCGGAAAAATTTTTCGTTTGAAAATATTCCTCCTTTCATCGTTGCATTAGGAGAATCTGATTCAGAATCAAAAATTGATGATGAATCAGAATCTTCTACGGAATTAATGGAAGAGGAAAGGGAACATTTAATTTGGCATCAAAATTTTATAGTGTAGAATATACCATGTATATCTGTAGAACTTTCTACAAACTGCGGCGATCCTTTTGGCAACCCAAACTAATACCACGTACATGCACTGCAAATATAAGCAGATTTGAAGAACTCTGGTATTAGAAGAAGAGTCGGAAGGTGTGCGTATTGGAAGGATTAGCGAAAGTAGACAGAATTTTAAATCAAGTTCAGTGCATGGTTTGGTCGGCGCAAATTATAAGACAGCAAGAAGGTCCTGTTATTTAAGTACTTGCATGCAATACTTTCTTAATGAAAAAATAAATAATTATCAATTGTTCGGGACAATACTTCTCGTTGTCACGGAATGTCTTGCTTCAATCGAACTGGGAACATTGGCAGTAGTAGTTTATATAATTCTTATGGCGGGTTTCACAAAGCTTTGTTTAAGTGTTGATTAACTAATCGACCGTTAATATTAATCAGGATTAAAAATTTGACGCTGTTTCACAAAACAAAAAATCCATAAGTTAATCAATGATTAACTGATCGAAGTTTACATTACAAGTTTAAAATTGGGATCGTCTAAAAATCGCATCAAATCACTTGATAGTTGTCATTATTTGCTGGGGTGAGTTTAGAGTTTCAGGTTTAGTTCAGTGTTAAGTGATTTTAAAAATGGAAAAAAGAAAAAGAGGAGCGAATTTTAGCGTGTTTGAAAAAGTACAACTCTTACAGTTGGTGAAATCGTAAGTATTATCTCTTAGAACATTACTATGTACACATGTGTGAATTTTAATGTTTTACGTTTTCAGTATTTGAAACTGTAGTTATAAACACAGAAAAATGATTTAAGCTAAATTTTTTTGGTTCTATAGTATTAGAAATTAAACTTTGATCAAGATGTAGCTACAACGCATAATAGGTACAAGAAGTTTTTTTTTCACTTTCGTACTTAGGTCGAATTGAACACCATGACGTTTGCATAGTAATTATAACTTAACAGTAATAAAACTTTAAATAAATATGGAGAATGTATTCAAAATTAAGGATAATATAATACATTGCTATTTATTTTGTTTCCTAAAGTTATTTTCCATTTTTCCAAATTTGTCCCTTCAACCTCTCCTCCCTTATTTTTTACGTACGATAAAATTATAGAAAATAAAAAGACTGATGGTGTGTCCAGTAAGACAAAAAATGAAACTTGGAGAAAGATAGCAGGAGAGTTTAACAGTCAAAATTTGGTTCCACGTTCCCATGAGCAATTGAAACATTTGTACGATAATTTAAAACGGCAAACACGAAAGGAGACTGCAAATGAAAATGTGAGTAACACTTGATCAATTACGGAACTCAAATTTTAAATACTAACGAAAATGTCACCCTAACATGGTCTACTCTGAATCTAAGATGATAATGAATGGATATTATACGTTCATGTTTTTTCACTAAACTATGGTATACAGACAAACAGAGAGTTTTTCGGAATTTGATCGCACACTCTGACATTTGACTGCAATTCCATCCCTCGGACTCTCGGTGATAGGTACGATCACACGACTACTCTCTGAATGACATTTAATCCAGTGCCAGCTGCCTTTTTCTATGATTCCGATCAGAAATTTCGATTACTTAAAAGACTGCTTTCCTTGAATCGACTGCTCTTTTTGATAAAATTTTTTTTTATGTAACAGTGGCATTCTATGAGCCACTTTTTGATAATGCAATATGCATCTGCTTTTTTGCGAATTGTAATTTTATTTATGACTCATAATGCCAAATCAAGTCGCTTTTTATACGTTGAATTTTTCGCGATCGCGTATGCGATGATGTATTGAATTTAGCTTATATGATGCTCTTAATGATTTGCGGAAATGCCGGTTTCTTACAGTATACAAAATCTGGTTCTGTGATTATTATTCTAAACTATTTCAGAATTAAAAGACATGTCTGCCTTCAATTGTTAACGCTCCTGATAAATCATGTAAAATAAATTAAGGTGATCTCAAAAGAGGTATCTGTGGCTCACCAACACTTCTGAATTCCTGAATTCCTTTAGTTATATTAAAAAAATTACTTTCTGATTACTGTCAAACGGGTAGGAATTGTAGCAATCGTATTTATTTAACACTAAAGATGGTCGTATGGTCGTTTTTAATTTACTGTCTATACAGAGTGTTCTTCTTCTTCTTTGTTGATGCAAAGAAATTAATGGCGTATGTGGTAAGACATATTCTCACGAATGCATCACGAATGCATCATCACGAATTAAAAGAAACAAAAAATTTAAAAATTCATACAAACATCCGGCAATTCCCTGTGAAATGTTTAGAACCGCTGGACGCAACGGACGGTGACATTCAATCACAATCAGTGTTTGCAGTAAACATATGTCGGCTCGACGAACCATGGATTCACATGCGTTACGGAATTGATTCTGTTTTCGAATATTTTCCACTGCGTGTGTTGAGTTCGTCTATTGTATTTATTTCTTCGGCGTACACTACATTTTTTAAATGTCCCCACAGATAAAAATCTAATGGATCAAAGTCTAATATTTTCTAATATTTAAATTTACATCCTCTAGGAGTTCCGGCAAATTAGTTTGCAAGAAACGTAAATACACCATTTCGTCCAAGCGATTAGGTAAAACGAATAGACCGATTAAAGTGCCGTTTAACATACCCGCACACAGATTGACTGAAAAGCGTTGTTGAACGTTGCATTGCGTTGCATTGAATGAGGATTTTTTTCTGTATCCCTTGTAAACATGCTGTGCATACAAACGTCTTGCAGCCAACGCATTTTGACCACATGCGCCGTAAATCAAAATTATGTCCACAAGAACAATATTGGAAAATTCTGCCATGTTTTCAACGCGACAAAGTACGCTGACAATTGACCCACTTAACAGCCAATGCTGACATCAACAAATTTCTCCGAGAACGTAATTACGTCATGAAAATAAATCAGGGACTATCAAATTGTTTCATTGTTCGAAAAAAACATTTATTTTCTCTAATATTTATTAATCAATTGTTATACAAAAACTGCTTCATTCTATCAATTTTAATGTAAACTTTCACTGGTTCATTTTTTGTATGAAGTTAAGAAACACCCAGTATAGTAAAAATTACACGTATCTTTCATAATCACAAGATTAGTAAAAATTCTGTGAATTGACAAATAATAACAAACTTTTGTTATTTCTGATTTACTTATAATAAAGAAAAGACTTCGCCATTCAAAGAATTCAAAGGAAATTGTGTTGATTATTTTCCTCAAATTATTTTGCATTTTCATTTATTCAAATGATGAAAATGACTATCCATTGTATAAGTAATAAAAGCAAAGTAATGAAATGTAAGAGTGAATAATGTCTAGTTTTCAAATTCATAACGAACGCATAGAGAACACCGAACTTAAAATTGTCAAATTCAAACTTAATCCAATCGCATTTCCATTATTGCAGCCATTTATTCCCGTTCAAATCGGCGTAAAACAAGTGCACTTGAAATTATTAAGCTTCGCCGAGCATTACCCCCTCGTCAGGTACATTTTTACAATTAATGAATAAAGACGGAAACTATTAATAGCACCGTAAAGAGCGCACTTATGAAATGTAAATAAACGCGCAATTAATTTTCATATAATCCAAATATAGCCCCGGCTAATCAATAAAAGATACTATCGTCGATAACATCAGAGGCGGGATAAGAATAGGGTCGATTGAATATGCTCGGAAATGATTTTAATGAAATTTGCTTCGGCCGTTTAATTAATGTTTAGAATAACTGCACAGTAGTAGTAAATAGCTTCGCACTAATTACTAGTTAACTGATAACCAGTGCCTGTTGATGGTAGCAGACGACAGTGTCGCACTTCCCAGAAGCCGGTGCGTCGGTGAAGCCGCATGGGGTCGCCAGGCAGACGCGAACGACCGCCATAATCAAGTATGCAACGTGGAAGCCTTATTTCTGGTACGCTGCAACATCTCTCTTGATGTGATAGATCTAAAAGTTAAATTAAAAAGCTGCGAAGCAAGAGCCGCCGTGATTTTCATTTGCTCGCTTTTATTGATCAAATACGTCGGCTCTGCCTTTTCACTTCACGCGAAGTTGTTTCTGATGCAGACGCTAATAATATCCTGGTCTTTCATTTCTGATTTTAAATACGCATCACGTAATACGATAACGGTACGAGAAACATGGCCACGAGAATACATTATGTTTTATAATTTACGTTATCTTAATTACAAATACGTACAACATGACTGATTTGAGGATGCTCGTACTTGCTTTCCGTTAATCTCTCGTAAAAATATTAACTTTTCAGTCACAAACAGAACAAACATACCAAATACTTACCTATAATTTTATATACCGTGTGATTACTTTACTTTTTGTACATAAACATGGTTCAATTTCTTAAACAAAGTAAATTGTACAAAATTTAATTTAAATCAAAAATTAACTGTAAAAATAGAACGTATTCTATTTCTATTGTAGAAATTAAACCAAATCTTATACAAGAAGTAGGATAGTCTAAAGCAGCCTTTAAATATTAATCGAGAAAAAAATTTGAATGGGTGTGCGTACCCATCATCTTTCAAAATAATTTTATATCTTTGTTTAAGGTTTTAATTTTTTAATGCAAACGTAGTATCTCCACTAATTAATATAATTGAATAAAAAATAAATAAACTTATAAATAGAATTACGTGGCATATTTAGCGCCCTAATAAACACAAGTAAAATTTATTTGGTTCGAAATTTTGCCACTAACCGCTTAGGGTCGAGGAATAAATTCAAAACATAATAAACAGCCTGACCAACCGGACTCGTTACGTTGATAAGGAGATGGAAGTATATCGTTGACATATCTATCGAAGCCTCTTATCCCCACATAAAGCGATATGGAATTGTGGGGTGAATAAAATAGAAACATCCCCAACCGACCTACAGACACAAAAGCTTACCCAGCTTTCAAGGGCTTATTTACAATGTTTAGTTGTTTTAATTTCGCCTACGTATTTACTCTCAACACACACACACGCTCTTTGATTAGCATTAAACATAAAATTTATCTTCTCATACGCAGATTAAATTATTATTGATTTAGTACGCTCTAATTATTATAATTTTTTTAAATCGAGTCATTCAATCAAGAAATTAGTTCAAGGTTCAAAAAAGCCAGACATTCAAAAGGATGCTCGTAAACTCGTAACGCAATTAATGTTGCCTGGAGCACTGATATACGAGACACGAGTTATTCAATTACAATTTGGAATGATCTACATTAAAAGGAACAACGAACAAGTCAGCCCGTTTAAATTAAGTCAGCATCAAACAATACAATAAAGAACGAACGAAACAGTGGAGTTGGGTGCGGATTCTAACGCGCATCAAATTAAAAACGCGAACAAAAGAAGACATTTCGAGAACTGAGCGGGCATCAAAATTTAAAATACGTCTCTCGGTCGCACAAACACAAAACATATTTCAAATAAACAACGTATGAATATGGAAATTAGAAAAAAAAATGAATATGCTTTTCAACAGTGTTGTTTCCTCTTCTTTCATGCTTTGAAAACTACGTAACGCGCGCCTGCTTTTAAACAATTCTGTTTCTAAAGCTCGTTTTAGACGGTCACATTTCTCTTGTAAGAAATTTCTACGAAGTGAGTGAGAAGTGCCAATTTTTCCAATCAACATTCACTGTGGTAACTTATCTCTCTCGCTTTATAAACAAAATTGTTGTTAAATTAGGCCCTGAATCACACGAAATTATATTCATAGTGATATACCGAAATTTTTGAACAGTCTTTGATTAATTCATTAATTATTAAAATAAAATTATTCTGTTACGTTATAACTTTGTTCATCCAGGCACCGTTCAGATTAAATTTACGTTTGTACGCTTTGTAGGTTTCTGGTTTATTTAGCTATCTACTTGAAAACGAAACAATTCTCTCACTTGGTTACACATGAATTTATATCATAAATATAAGGATGGATAAAGCACATGCAAAAGACAGATAACATTTCGTTAAATAAGCTGTGGTTTGATTTCAGAATTTAAAATCATTTCACGGCCTAATAAATACGTACATTACGGGAGATCAGATGTGATGTTCGCAAGAAGAAAACAGTTTTCTTTTCATCACAGTAGATAATAAATTTGACGGAAAAGAGCATGTTGGCTCGGGGAGATTCCATCCCCGGCAAATCACGAAGAAATTGGAGGTAGAGGGACCGGAGAACGAACGGAGCGAGGAATCTCGCTCTCAGCGCGTCGAACTACATAAAACTTATATTCGCAGAAAGCAATATATTTTAATTCTTCAATTTCTTCCTTTACTCTTGTGCCTTCAATAAATGTACACGAGTTATAGGCGGACGTTAATTCGTCGCTTCTTTTTATGATAAGATTTTCAAAATCAATTAACTTTATAAGCGTTTCATCAGAAAATAAAGAATGTAAGAAAAACACAGGCAATCCTTCAAGAACCTTTTAATATAATTACATCATAGCTTAGCTAAAACTAGAGGAAATATCTTTATTAATTCGAATTGTGAAAAGAACGAGAAGTAAATTAAGTTAACTCTTGAAACTAACCAGACCGTTAAATTTTCATGTGAAGATATAAAACAAAAATCTAAAGATAGCCAAGATACGACAATGAAATTTAGCACCACGGCCTTGAAGGTCTGAAGAAGGAATACGGCACAGGAAGAAATGGACAATGAGCAGTAACATTTTCGGATAAAAGTGAAAGGATTATGTACGCAGTACGCAGGTACCAGTTGCAGAAAAACAGACGGATTTTCGGAATTTGATCACACACTATGACATTCTTTAACACTCCCTCGGACTTCATACCAGAAATTCTGATTAATATTTCATAATACACTCCGCAAGAAAGTTATCGCACCATCTAAAACTGTGGTAAACAAAACTACGTAGTGTTATGTTGGGATAAAAGGGTGTACGATAATCTGAAAGAGCAAGTTTAATAAAAAAGAGAATAACGATTTGACATTCTTCAACGGATTTAAAACAATGTAATAAATTGATTATGCACTATAACTAAATGAATAACGGGTTGTTCCACCTCTGGCTTGAATGACAGCTTCCATTCTATGCAGCATGCTTTCGTAAAGGTTTACAATGTATTCTTGTAGTATGTTATGCCATTCTTCCACAAGAACTGCTTCCGACTCTTGGAGAGTTCTAAAAACCATTCTGCGCCCTGAAACACACTGTTGGTTGAAGGATGGCCCATACATGCTTCATTGGATTCAAATCAGGGCTTCGAGCTGGCCACTCCACACCAAGTGTTTCAGTTTCTCTAAGGTATTCTTGAATTACCCGAACTATGTGCGGTCGAGCGTTATCGTGCATATACACAAAATCTGGACCAATAAATGGGCCGTACGGTATAACATGTGGCTCTAGAATGTCAGTAATGTAACGCACAGCCGTCATACGAGCTCCATGCAAAGGCACTAATTCTGTACGACCTTCCAAAGAGATTGTACCCCAAACCATTGCAGAACCTCCACCAAAATTCACTTTGGGAACAAAGTTACATTGAAGATATCGTTCCCCAAGTCTTCTATACACCAGCATTCGTCTGTCATTTGCATAAAGACAGAATCTTGATTCGTCATTGAACATCACTCGACTCGATGTCGTCTGGTGAGTAGTGGTGCTCTTGCAGGGACACGAGCCCGAATTTTGGGAACAAAGTTACATTGAAGATATCGTTCCCCAGGTCTTCTATACATCGGCATTCGTCTGTCATTTGCAAAAAGACAGTATTTTGATTCGTCAGAGAACATCACATTCTGGCAATCTCCAATATCCCAATTCACATGCTCCCTAGCAAAAGCTAAACGAGCTACTCGATGTCGTCTGGTGAGTAGTGATGCTCTTGCAGGGACACGAGCCCGAATATTGTCTTCACGAAGACGGTTTCTTACCGTTTGCAGCGAAATTTCCACATCTCTAGCAGCTAACATCTCCCTTTGAAGCAATCGAGCAGTGCAATGCCTAGTTCGGAGCGCTGTTAGACGCATAAAGCAATCATCTTGGACGATGTCACCCTTCCACGGCCTTGTCCTAGCCTTCTGTTAACACTGCCAGTTTCTTGGTGTTTTTGTGCCAGTCTAACAATGGTAGAATAACATATGGTTCTAGATGTCAGTAATGTAATGCACAGCCGTCATACGAGCCCCATGCAAAGGCATTAATTCTGTACGACCTTCCAAAGAGATTGCACCCCAAACCATTACAGTATCTCCACCAAAATTCATTTTGGGAACAAAGTTACATTGAAGATAACGTTCCCCAGGTCTTCTATATATCGGCATTCGTCTGTCATTTGCATAAAGACAGAATCTTGATTCGTCAGAGAACATCACATTCTGCCAATCTCCAATATCCCAATTCACATGTTCCCTAGCAAAAGCTAAACGAGCTACCCGATGTCGTCTGGGGAGTAGTGGTGCTCTTGCAGGGACACGAGCCCGAATATTGTCTTCACGAAGACGGTTTCTTACCGTTTGCAGCGAAATTTCCACATCTCTGGCAGCTAACATCTCCCTTCAAAGCAATCGAGCAGTGCAATGCATAGTGCGGAGCGCTGTTAGACGCAGAACCGGATCGATGTCGCCCTTCCATGGCCTTGTCCTAGCCTTCTGTTAACACTGCCAGTTTCTTGGTGTTTTTGTGCCAGCCCAACAATGGTAGAATGGTTAACATCAAGGACTTTCGCCACATAACGCTGGCTACGACCATCCTGTAGCAAAGCATATGCGCGGACAGCTTCCTCGTGGGTCAGGTGGTAGCCAACACGTTGAGGAACATTCATTACGTCAAATTTATATTGAACAAGTGAAACATCCAATAACAAACGCGATTAAAAATAGACTGAAAGAAATGGGCATAAGCAGCTTTTTCTTGCATTAAAATAAAAGTTGCCAAAAAAAAATCTTATCGATGTTCGTGCTTGCAAATAAGTAAATATAAATAAACGAGTGTCTAAATAAAAATCTGGTCAAGTAGGTTGTGGTCGAGAATTTATCCACTGCATGTTCAACGGCTAACCTTTCAAGTGTAACGTCAAAATTGATAGTGAATTATCATTTCCTTGTTAAAAGTGATTTTGCCGTAAAAGACGTGAAAACGTGAAATTTAAAAACGTTTATTATAAAATATGCTGAATATGCCCACCCCCTTCTTGGTAACATTTAATAATTCTGTTTGAATTCCATTAACAACATTTTGCAGTAAATCCGGAGAGTTGATTTCTTGACACTTATCAAATATGCGTTCTCTAAGATCGTTCAAATTATTTATAGGTGCTGAGTAAATGTTATTTTTGATGTAGGGCTATAGTAAAAAGTCACAAGGAGTTAAATCACAGGAACGTGGGGGCCAGGGAATTTCCGTATTGCGACTAATAATACGATTATCGTAAAATTCTCGTATTAGTGCTACAGTCTCCCTAGTGCAGTGAGGTGTTGCACCATCTTGTTGAAAGTATCCTCCTTGTAATTCATTATCATGTAATTGTTGGAAGAATGGTAGTAAAATTTCAGTTCGGTAACGAATTGAGTTTATGTTACCTGAAATTAAACGGCAGAATTAAAAAAAAGACCTAACTTAAAAGCGATTAATTAAGGCCACCTTCAAAGAAAATTGGTCCTATTAATCTCCTACCACTAAAGGCTACCCACACAACTTTTTCAGGATGTAAAGCTGTTTCTGCAAATGCATGTGGATTTTCGGAGCT
This sequence comes from Serrognathus titanus, assembly GCA_039766575.1. Taxonomy (NCBI): domain Eukaryota; kingdom Metazoa; phylum Arthropoda; class Insecta; order Coleoptera; family Lucanidae; genus Serrognathus; species Serrognathus titanus. Next base: position 9,400,090 of record CM077912.1, read on the forward strand.
CCATATTCGAATGTTTTGTGAATTGACGTACCCTTTTCTATAAAACCAGGCCTCATCGGTGAAGAATGTTCTATTTAAAGTTGCGTCATCATTTTGTAACATTTCTAAAAACCAGTGACAAAACTGAAGTCTTTGTGGAATGTCAGTTTGTAACAATTCAGGAAGCACAGTTATCCGATAAGGATAAAGATGTAAATCCTTTTTTAATACTGTACGGCACGTTTCCACAGAGAGCTGCACTTGTTGAGATAGGTGATGAAGAGAAGTTCGAGGTGCATCTTCCATTATCTGATTGACTTCATTGATAACTTCCAGAGTACGTTTCTTTTGCCTTCCGCTTTCTTTTTTTTTCTTGTTAAAGATCCGGTTTGTCGAAATAATGCCACACTTCGATTTAGGCACTCTAGAAATTGTTTATAATCAAAAACAATTTCTGGGAACTGGACAAGGAATTCCTCCAAACAGTCTTGAATTGAATAGGACCAGACACCTTTAATTTTGCGACCGTTTCGAAAGTAACTTTCAATCATAAATGTCTTTTCTTCAATTGAAAAGGGCATTTTTTAGTAGTTTGTGAAAAGAAAAACTATTTTTAATGCAAAATCACTTTGACGTTACACTTGAAAGGTTAGCCGTTGAACTTAGAAACGACATGCATGCAACGAACAAATTTTCGACCACAACCTACTTGACCAGATTTTTATTTAGACACTCGTTACATGATATAGATCAAGTATGTTGGTTGCCTTCATGCATATTCATTTTGGAAAAACACTAATTTTTCAGGGTGGTGCGATAATTTTTGTGGGGTGCGTAATAATTATTTGTAATAATAATGTTTATATCCATGCAATAATAAGAGTTGTACATATTCGTGTCAGCCTATCGATTGTCCGAACAAGAGCTTGGCATGTAGGATAAAGTTGCACAATTGCACTATGATTCATCGAGGCTTTCCCTGGATCGAGTGCTCTGTTTGATTGAAAATAAACAAATCCTTTTACATAAGCGCTGCATTTCTTATGCGACTCTTTGATAATGTAATATGCACCTGCTACTCTCCGAATGAAAGAAACAAAACAACTTTAGTAGATAAAGACATTCTTGAGGGAAGGATTTTCTATCAAAGCATTAAGGAGGCAAACACTGAACGTCGCGCGTCGTTGCGTTTCTTGAGACCATTAGGAAAGTTTTTCTAGTTCGATAGCTTGGTGCACAATTCTAAATTTAAAAGAAATAATTGTGGGTTAGCAACATTATTTATTGGAGTGATCTGATTGAAGGTGGTTAGGAGAGAACTAAAATAATGCAAGATTTGAAACAACGGCAAGGGAAGTTTCATAAATACCCCCGGATTCATTTAGAGTGTGGTCTTTGAGGTTTCAAATTAGGGATGAGTACTTTGTAAGTAATGCCTATGATAGGCAAGAAAATCTTCTCTTCTTTTCTTCTTTTCTCTTGGAATTAACTCGTAACCGTAGGAGTTTCATTGACTTGATCTAATGAGGATGATGCCAAATTTGTAACTCACCTAAAGTTTTCCATTGGTACTTAATTTCTCGGTTGCGTGAATTATTCGCTCGTGCTCTTGTAGAGTGACCCCGTATTATTCATTGAATGTAATTAATTAAGTGATATAGTGTATATTGAGCTGAGTAAAATTTAAAGGTAACTTCCTATTACTTTTGGCACGAATATGCCTATAATAAATTGCAGTAAAGTATTAAAATAGCATAATTACATTATAATTCTCCACCCTTCGGAAGAGATCCGCAGCAAATCTAAAATCGATAAGCAATTTCCCTGTTGAAAAATCACTCCAACAAACTAAGGGCAATAATGCTTTTTCGGTAAAAATTTATTTTATTGGCGGCTATCTATCCATCGTATGAATTTAATTATCGTTATTAACTCGGGATAAATTTTCCGGCGGGCGCGGAACTTGGGAAGCAAATAGATACATAAGATGAGTAATATCTCTTGGTAGACAGATATTTCTCTATTGGGGACCGCTGCAGCTGTTCGGAACATGCGTGCTCCACACATTTCATTTCTTCCGGATTCTCGCTTATTGCCGAGCTACTTCTCTACCTCTGTCGCTCCGCGGAACGAATCCGATATTATTGAGTTTTATAGACCACATTAAGTACACTGTTTTAGCATCGGTAATGCCGGAGTTATGTTCAAAGATTAAACACATAAATAATATACAGTTATGGCGTCGCAGATAGCGCAGGTTACAGCTGAGTGAATGATAATAGGGCAAGGTATAATGACGCGTTAGCTCGCTTGAAAGCTCTGTGTTTCTACCTGTTCTTAAAAGAGGTTTTACCTGACTACTTGTATTTAAAATTTATAATACCTTCTTACATCTGTTTCTGTACCTTTACTCTATTGTATTCACAACAGACGTATTTCAAGGTGGGTTATTCGCCATCAAACTTAGTTTACATCAAACTTAAATCTCGCCAACGAAGACTATTGTCATTAAAATTATACGAATTACTTTTTGAAATCAAACAAAAACGTATTAAACAGATTTGGTTTAAAGAATTCTATAATAGTTCTTTTTCGTGATGATTCGGTCCTTTTTGTAGCTTAATTATCTTTTTCGTCATGGCCTATCACTATTAACTAATAACAAATTTCATGTATTTAGGTTTCTTATTCGCTTTGATATTTAAATTTGATTATTGCTTTTAATCATTTAAATTTTTTCCACGTGGTGATACATTTTGATCGTCTTTGTTGCTTGCATAAGGCTTTCATACCTGCGATGGCTGTATGAGGCCTTTATACTCGAGATGACTTATTCATTGATTTGATTGTGATTGTATTTGAAGAATCATGCAACTGTTCGTATATTTTTTCTCAAACTGTAAAGCAAAATGATGTTTGTATCAATAAAAAAGTCCATAACAAGTTAATCTACGTAGTCCTCCACACTCCTAAAAAGGTTTGCGATACATTTCTAAGGGACATAAAAGAATTGTCTCTCCCTCATTCAGATGAATTATAAAAATGTATGCACCTCTGAGATTAGGATTTCAAGCATCACCACGACTATGTCCTAGCAGTGAAATAAAATAAGTGTAAAATACAACGTTGTATAGAATAAATCCCAACATAATTGAACCGTGCATTGGAGTTTTTATTGGCAAACAAGGGCCTATTAATTAATCAAATCAAAATCCAATTCGTGCCATGTTTTTAATCCAGATACAGATTGGATTTATGTACGCCCGATTCTCAATTTCGCAATGAAATTTAAAGTTAAAACAGTAATATTTCACCACTATTCAATATTCTTTTTACTGCATCGCGCAAATGATTGATTAATTTAATTTGGAAGTTTGCACCACCGTATTGACGCGGAAGTGATTCGATGTTTGGTGGCGCGCGGAGGGCTTTATGAAACTCGGACCGGGGTGACGGTGTTTTTTCTGCGAACAAATGCCCGATTGTTAACTTTTTTTAACCCGCAACGATTTGCTTAAATTTCGAAACATGTGGATCATTTAAATTCGTATATACAGTGGTAATTTGAATTGGTGGAATTAATGAATGTGTTTCAGTACTGTTGGGTCTTATTTGAATTTATTGACAGTACCCTATTAGGTAGTAGACTGTGCAACGTTTTCATAGCGTATAAATAACATTCTATGTAAATTCCGTAAAAATATTTCTCTTTATATGCAACCTTTTCCGTATTGTTAAAATATTAATGATACAAATATGTGTATATGAAAATATCAATAAACACTGCTCAGCAATTGAAGTGGATAATTATAATTGTACTGAAACGTGCATTCAAAAGAGTTGTTAAATGGTTTGCACTACATACTCAGTCTCAGTACTGTTTTGTAGCGAATATTTTTTGCAGTTTTTTATTACTTCGTGCTGTTACCATTTCAACAAAAAAAATAGAGTAATAAATTATTTTAAAACGAACACTAAAATTGGCACTAACGCTCTACATTTCACTATCGTCAAACGATAGCGAAACGTAGAGCGTTAGTGCCAGTTTTAGTATCTGTTCTAAAATAATTTATTACGAAATTTGATCGGACAAGAATCTACTTTAATTAAAAATATTAGCAAGTTAGCGAAACAGAATTGCTTGTACTGAAGCTACTACTACTTTTCTGTTTATTCCCAAAGAAATTATGCCTCCACGGTGTTTAGAAATAACGTGTGTATTTCCCTAGTGTGTTGCTCTCACTTTTTCGCATATTCACGTATGGTCCTTACTTTATGATTAAAAAAATTGTTTTATTGATTTGACTTTGCAATGATTTTCACATTGGAAGAAAATATTTTATGGTTGAATCCTAATTTGGAAACGGCCAAAAAGTCAATGGCGAATGGACCTAATCTATTCCTGTTTGAATTGTAGAATTTCAGGAAAAAGTTCCAGAAACTGTATTTCTGTACCACAAATCTGATAGTCAAATTCAGTACTCTGTAGGACTCTTCAAAGAAACTGGCAGCGTGGCTGGAGAAAACAGGTATCAGGTAGGCCTAAAGTAAGAACTGATGAGGTAGTTGAAAATGTCACACAAATTATGACTGATGCTCCTCGCACTTCTATCCGTCACCTGTCAAAAGTTGGTATTTCTGTCGGGAACTGCAGAACTATTCTAAGAAAGGACTTAACGTTTGACTGCCGTGCATGAATTGCTTCCAGTAGATTTTGAACCAAGGCGAAAATACTGTCATTGGTTTTTAAACAATATTGACAATGACGATTTGTTGAACAAAACTTTCTTTTCCGAAGACGCCTTTTTTATTATAGAGAGGATTAGAAAATCTTCAAAGACTGCACCCTTTAAAGATTTGCCTAGGACGGTGGTCACCCAGGCACCTACCGACTAAAACCCTTCCCTCTCTTTTGGCCCCTTGGAGACCTGCTGTGGAACTACCATAAGTATTACGTCGCAGCAGCCTTCTTTGCGTTACGTTAAGGATTTTTTCCATTATTTCGGCAATATTTTTCCACATCTCTTCCCCGCTAACATGATTCCTACCAGGTTATTCGGCGTTGTTAATTGTCCTGTTGTTCTGTCTAAGAGTTTTCTTTCTTCGTTCCATCTTCCACAATTAAAGACTGTGTCCGTCTCCATATGACAATATATGCATTCTGCTGAACTGGACTTTTTATTCGGTTCCTAAAAGTTTCAAAACTTCCGTAGCCGGTAAAAAGTTGAGCTAGATAGTAGGACATCTTTCCATGCTTCCTCCAGTACACCAGGCCCTGATGTCCGGTTCTAATGTCCTCGTCCATTTGACATTGTCTGTGCTTTCCCATCTTGCCAGCCATCTACTAATTGAGTCTTGCCTCGTAATCCTAGTCTCGGAGCCTGTGTCATATGCGTTTGTCCTTTCAGCAATCTGCAAATCAAGGGGAATCGTTCTCGCCAACATCAATGCGGCATCCGTTGAAATGGTCTTATAGGCTCTAGCTATTATAATTGCTATGCCTTTCTGGCTCTTCAATAGTTGATTTTTATATTTGTTCACTAGACAGGCTTTTTCCATATAGTATGATCTGAATTTGCCACTGTTCCTAATACTCTCCTCCGTACATGCGAGGCATTAACCGCATCCGTGCCGTAACGGTCACTTGCGCCCGTTTGGTTGCCTGGTTGATGTGTTCCCAGCACGTAGTGAACCAACCACAAAGAAGGCCAAGACGATTTTGTCTGCTGGAAAAGTCATGGCTACTGTCCTCTGGGATTCCCGAGGATTAATTTTTATCGATTACCTGCCACACGGAAGAATAGTAACAGACGTCATTATTAGACAGATTAAACAAAGAAATTAAATCTAATAGGCCTGATTTCGCACAGAAAAAGTTTTGTATCACCAGGATAATGCCCCAAGCCACAAGTCGGCAATTGCGTTGCGAAACTACACCAATTATGATTCCAGTTAATTGATCATCCTCCATACTCGCCAGATTTAGCTCTGTCGGATTTTTTCCTGTTTCCAAATCTTAGGAAATGGTAGGCTGGAAAGAAATTCTCATCGAATACTGAAATTATCGAAGCTGTAAATAGATATTTCGAAGGCTCCTGTTTTTTTGAAGGGTTGAAAGGTCTTGAAAGGCGTTGGACTAAATATGTAGGTCTGAAAGGAGACTACGTAGAAAAATAAGTACGATTTTTCCCAAAAAGTTGTTTTCTTCCGGCTCGTTCTAGATACGTTCTGATTTTTCCTCGTATATCGCAGTTCATAAGTCAAGCACTTACAGGATTTCCACCGTGCACCCTGGCGAAGGTTGAGAACGACCCATAACCCATCCCAAGATCATATGATAGTCCTGTCTGCAACAACTAATCGAATATTCATGGCTTCAGGAATTAACAGCTTCTTCACGCAAGCTACTGGAAGAGTGATTTCTTGTCGAACTGTCAGAAGAACATTGCATGTACGTAATTTGCGCGCAAGTAGACGCACTACACACCCTTGATTGACGGCGGATCAACATGTATGCAGATATCGTTGGGCATTAGAACATTACCATTGGAATTTTCAAAGTTCGAGGCATTGCCTCTTTACCGACGAATCGAGATTTCGTTTGTACACGTGTGATGGTCGAACATTGGTATGGAGGGAAAGAGGACGACGATACAATGAAAAATTAATGGCATCAGCCACTCTTTTTGGCGAAGGATCTCCGTTTTTGGCATGTTTTGATGGCTGCACTGACCTGCTGGCTTTAATTAATAAAAGAATGACTCCCAGAAGATATCGCGACAGAATTATAAAGCCGATAATAATGCCATTTGCTGCTGAAATAGGTGAAAGATTTGTTTTTATTGATGATAATGCACGTCATCACCGTGCAAGAATTGTAAACGATTGGATAGGGCGTCATGGGATTACGAGAATGGAGTGGTCACGCTGCTCACCAGACATGAATTACATTGGGCATGTATTTTAATCAGCTCCAACAGCCTCCCCAAACCGTACAGCAATTGTCTAGGACGTTGCAAGCAATTTGGGAAATCATACCTCAAGACTTTATTAATAATTTGATAATGAGTCTTCCCAATAGAGTAACAGCATTAAAGGCGAACCAGGGGTGGGCCTACACAAGGTATTTTTCCCATTGAAGGTCTGTTTTTTTACTTGTATCTTAGCATCCTTCTATGAATATCACATTGTATCACATTGATCTGCATTTCTTTTTAAAAATTTGTGCGTATAAATATAAATTACTGCAAATTGTTGAACAATATAACAATATACTTTTATAATAAATATATACGAGGGTCGATTAGATAAATATTCGATATTATATTATATATATTCTATTATATACGTACTGTGAATTTTTATTTAAAGCTTTATAAGCATTTTCCTTTAATGAATAGTTCTTCCACACGTTGCATGAAAGTTGTAGCAATTGAGAGGTACAAAAATATTGATATTTAATAGGAAATAAGAGATAATTTATATTTGTAGGTTTTGTCCTCGAAACATAATAATAAGGTGACAACATTTCGTGTGCAATTCATTATTTTACGTTCCACTTTTATTATCACGATCTAAGATTGCGGATATACACTGCGTAATGAGGTCGAACTGTATTCAACTTTAGTCGCATCGAAGTTGGCACAAGTGTAACGGCGCGTAACTCGGATATGACGTCAGAGCCGGAAACAGCTGCTTGATCATTGCTTATCAACACCGACGTAGCTTTAATAACCATTATAAAACCTGAATAAGTAACCAATTCGGTCATAGCGACGGCGCACGGGCGGCGGCGTCGAACGAAAATGTATTATTGTAAAGTGATTTTATCAAATTCATCGCATGTACAATGTACAACGTATGTAATTTGCTAGGCATCGACATCGTGAATACATTTTCCGCTTTCTTGGGACTACAAATTAATACTGGTTAACGCCATGGACGTAACCGTACTTTTACAGTTTTATACATTTAAGGGACGTGACGCAAAATATCGACTGCGTTTATTAACTTTTCCCTTACGAAGACGAAGCCAATAAAATAATAAGTACCCATTAAGAGCGCAAACGGGTACGAAGCAAGATAAACGACTTTCACCTGACGTAAACATATTGAGAATATTGCAAATATCTGCAAGTTAAATCGATGTGCTCGAGTTGCATGCTTTATAAATGCAAAGCGGCCTTTACATTATTTACTGGAAGTTTTACGATGGAAGAACTATAACTAAATCAATCATTATAAAGTCTATAACATATCACTGAGTTAACAATAAATCAGATTTTGAATTACTCTTTGGATTGAAGCCAAATTTCATATTCATTGGCTTTAATTTTCCATTACTAAAACTAATTCTTTGCTTCATATAAGAATCAAGGACCTTTAAAATTGGATGATTTAATTAAGAAAATGTTCGCCAGAAACAGAAGATTTATTATTAAGATCAATTGCGCAGTTAAATTATATAATAGAAACCTTAATCGCGGAATAATAAATTAAAGAAACAAAAAGAGAAAAAAAAATTCGTAACGAATATCCGTGTAATCAAATCGAGAACTCTGTTAACGAATAAAAACGTAATCGCGATGTTGAAATCAAACGGCGTTCGATGAATTCAATTTCTGTTCGCAGGCAGGCATTTACACAGTTTTTTTTTCTTTTACTATTTCATACATAAACTTTTACATTTCAAAACCGTACTGTTTCACTTACAGCAGTTTTATTACACTTCGCAGATTCAACACTCGCTTCTATGGTGCTTATACATCCAGGATCCGCATAGCTCGTCAGCTTATTACCGTTCACTGAGCATGAGCCGAACAAATTATGATATGAATGATACCATCAAAGGATGTGATAAATTCTCGCAGCAACGCAGACTGCTAAATTGAATGTAATTGTGCTATAATATCAATACAGAAATACCTTGTTTATTTACAGTGCACGCATCGCTGTATTTACCAGGATAATCAATATTTTAATTTATTTATTACATTGATGGTGGAACCTATTAATTGAGTATTCAAAGATTTATTTTATTAATTTGTTGTACGTGATACAAGTGATTTTTTATTATTATCTTTCGAGCTATAGATACCGTTTGGAAATAGAACACGTTCTATTTTGATTCAACTTAAATTTAGCTGCATAACATAAACTCTTGAAGAAATTAAATCAAATCTTGTATGTACATACAAATAGGGCCTTTGATCACGTGACACTTGAGATTTGTTGAAAGCACTGTATTATTGCAATTGGAAAATAAGCTAAACTAAAACATAACAAAGCGAATAATTTGATATATTTTTTTTGAATTTCACCAACTGTGATTATACACTCAATTTCATTCCCAATACGATTTCATTAAAAGTATAATTCGAGTATTACGGCGGCAAAGTCAACGATTAATTTCAGCGGATAATCTGGAAGTATAATAATTAATTCAAGAGTCGGTCGATTCTGGTGCGCATTCGTTTTGTCTATAAAATAACCGGGCTCCGGTTTTAGTCAGTTGTTGAATTTTAATACCCGAATTTACAAACCAGCGATACGTCGGCTGCTATGTGGGAAAGTCAACACGCATACAAGTAACCCGAACGTATTTAATTGTTTCAATTATGCATACGTAATGCTGTTTGAGTTTCGGTGATGTTTTTTTTTTATTTGCAAAGCGAATATTTGTCTGCGGACGAATTATGAAGTACCAACTGCATAACGAATCTGTAATTTTGAATATATATATATTTTTAGTTAAAGTACAAATTAAACATTGAATGGACCACTTCAAGTTTTAACAACTACAACAATTATTTTTATTTTTTACACCTACTTAAGTGTACTTACAAAAGATTCCTTTGTACTTAGTCAGTCGCTTTCATTTGGTCATTATTAAAAAGTGTCCTTAACCTCTTTTTATAATAGTTGCACAAATTATTTGTTGTAAAGTTCGCATATGTAAAATAATTTAAGAAAGAGACTCTCTAAAGACTGACTACTATTTAGATTTTAAATTATGATATAAAGGTAACTGAAATGTATTTTATAAACAGCTCTTAATACTATATTTGCAACAAGTAAACATATAATAACTATACTAACATAATGAGCTTTGTAATGTAAGATACACAAGTATGACAACAATTACACCATAAATACAGTGATTTATACTATAGTAGAAGTAAATTGCAATGCAAAAAGGACCACGAACAGTGTGTATACACTTTATCAAGACAACATTAGAACAGGTATTTGTATGCGCAGTCTGTTTGAGCGTTAGTAGTAGTAGAAACTATTACGGTGCTTACACTTACAATAGTTCGTGTGGGTTTATAATTTGTGAATGTTAATGCACTCCGTTTCCAACACGCTTTGGTTTGCTTTATTTCACTCCGAGTTTTTGTAACCGCAAATAATTTATCTCGTCGTCAAATTCGAAGCTAAAAATAATCGTTTATTTATGAAAAAGTGCGCAAGCAAATAATTATTTACCATTAGTGCGGGTAGTAAAGTAAAAGGATGAAAACATTTATAAGTGTAAACTCATTTGGTCTTCGGTATAACGCCTATTTAATGACTGGCGCGTGGCCAAGTTTTCAAGGAACATTCTGACACATCTGCATGATGTTAAGGCATCCGTGCCGGTAAAATAATCTTTAATGGGAAGACCTAGTATCGCCTGCTATTTACAGGTAGCTAAAACCCCTGCATTGCACGTTAACATCTGTTTCCAAGCTGACTAAATTTACTCCGCTCTTCTCACTTTCTCCGCACGACGATGAAATTATTTTTATAAGAGACTTCATTTATCATCGTGGATATAAATTAAAAATACAATCACATTTTATTATATAAATAATTATAACTTCAAATGGAAATTGCTTTAGTTACAACGTATTTCTAAAGTGCTTAGTGACTGAGGGCATAACGGAGAAGAAATGTCTCAACTTCGCTCTGAAGACCTGGAAAATATATGTATGAGGGGGGCTCACGAGCAGAGAACAAATAGGTGAAGGGATGTTCCGACACAACTCGGCGAAATCGAAAGCGAAAAACGAAATAAAATATTTTCCAAGCACACGCTCCCCGACTTTCATGGGAAACAAAGCGAAAAATCGCCGGAGAATTTACATCCGGTAAGTATAGAGCTCCATCGATGAAATTATCGTCATTACGTCGGTAATCTGCGGCGTCGTTTAAAAGAAGAGGCGTTTCCAATTTACCGCATCCATACGGACGCGTATTAACATCATCCTAAATAAGGATTAGTTTAATATCTTCTGGTGTTGAAGTTCAACGTGACTTTTGTACTGCACTGATTACCGAGGCAAGGATCAGGTTACCTCTATACCTTAATACTCTCGCACATATTGCTGTAATGAAGCGAGTAATCTATACTTCAGCGAAGTCAAATTAAGTTTCGCAAGTAACAAAAAATTTATATATAAGGCGGAATGAACGTGTCTTGTATGTGTAAACTGTTTTCAATTAACACACTTAACTCATATGCCATATACATATTTTAACTAGTTCTTCAATCATTATAAATAATGTTTATGTTTTTTAGAATTATAAAGTAGTAAGGTATCCAATTCCAAATCCAGATTAAGCGTGTTTTGGAATCGCTGTATAATTTTTTGTATTGGACAATTTGGTACAACGGCACTGAATATCATATGCCCAAAATAGTTTGAAAACTGTTTATGTAACAGCTTATTATAGGTTGATAAAGGAGATTGCCTCCTATTAGCCAATAAATTGTTGTATATTTAATCTTTATTTCTTTGTTTTTGACGTGCAATTTCCATAATAAATTTGTGCCCAAACTTAAGATAAATAACAGAAATGTTTTCCACTGATAGCTCGTGGGCAAACTTGGTGGCTTCTTCCATTGCTTCATGCATTCAGATTTTCTAGGCTTATGTGACGTCCTATTCAAGCGTTCCTTCGATATTTTCCACCGATGTATGGTACTTGAACTGGAGTTGAACGCTTCCTACGAAATCCAAACTGATGTGATGAAATCAAGTTCTTCCTGTTAATAACAGGTTTCAGTTTCTTCACAAAAGTTTGCTAACCACGGGCAGGATCCTCAATGATTTTATTATTTTCCTGGTGAATCTTTGACTACCATTGACCCGCATTTAGTCTATACATACAGAATATTTCCAAACTAAGTGCAGGAATTTTAACCACAGTACCCTGACAGTACAAACAACACGATAAAATCGTATAACAAAAAGAAAATTCATTTATCCCTCCCTTATTTGGCGCTCATGAAATAACAAAAAAGATACTTACTGAACCTGCTTCACTGATCGTAGGCAGTAAACATCGAGGGAATGATTAATACGGAAAGCACACTCACCAACTATCATCTGTGTGGAGGATCACATTCAAACAAACGATCACTATCGTCATTTAGAAATGTGTATAATAATTATTCGAAGTGGCATCCATCATTAGTGACACACAAGCGAGCTCGGCGAAGAAACGATTCTTGTATTCGTATTAGCATGTCAGGATTAGCGCGAATACTGTCGGCAGCGTTATGAATACTCACTGTCAACTCATTTAATGTGTTTTTAGGGGCGATATACACTATTTGCTTCAGGTGACCCCACAAAAAGAAACCACACGGATTTAGATCAGGAGATCGGACAGGTCACCACATGGGTCCGTTTCGACCAATCCATTTTCCTGGAAAATGTGCATTAAGACAGGTTCTAATAGGAACAATATTGTGTGGTGGAGCGCCATCGTGCACAAATCAGGTGTTTCGTAACACATTCAACGGTAATGCATCCAAAAAATCTTCAACGGTGTAAAAATGTAAATAGGCAGCACCTGTTAAACGAAGGTGGGCCTACAAGTTGATCACCCAAAATTCCTGCCCACACATTGACGCTGAAACGCTGCTGTGAATGAGCTCCACGTACAGCATGAGGATTTTCATCTGACCATACCATTGTGCGTGTTAAAAATGCCGTCACGAGTAAAAGTGGTCTCATCTGTGGTTATCAGATTTTGAAAAAAATTGGATGTTCTGCATGTTGTTCCAGTAACCACCCGCAAAAGGTAGACCGATGTTCGGAATCTCTCAGGTGTAATTTCTGTACGCGTTGAACGTGGTAGGGATGCAAACCCTGTTCATATAACGTCCACCAGACACAGCAAGATCTTTTTTCAAGTGCCACAGAGTACAGTCTGGCCCACAGTCTGGCCCACTGTATGGTAGAAGACCTAAGAATGTGCAAGGGGATAGCCCAGGTCTTCCGGAAGAAATTCGATCAAGTCGAGGTACTCCGAAGACAGCATCCCATGGTGGGCAAGAGCCTGCAGATCATCGACACGAGAGCTGATCAGAGACGATGCGTATACTACTTAGTCACTAAGAAGACATCAGGCGGTAAACCTGACTATCACAGTATGTGGAGAACCCTTTGTAGCCTGAAGAGGCAGCTGATAGAAGGCAAAGAGACTAAATTGGCCATCCCCAAGTTGGGCTGCGAACTTGATGGGCTGGACTGGAGGGTAATCCTGGTCTACAGTCACCACCCACAGGCAGCTGTTGAAAACGAGAAAACTGTGGACTGCTACTTCTTCCAAACCGGAAGTTGCAGAAAGGGGCCACCATGTCGTTTTCGACATCCTCTTTCAAGGCTATCACGAGGAACGTTCCAAGACGAAACGTTTTTAAAAAGGGGGGAGTGTAACGAACTAAAGCGACAAATTAGTCATACACTCGCCTAGCCGGCGGCGGCTCGCCAAAGTGTCTGGACCCGTTTGCGATAATTCCACCGTCGAAATACTGTAGGGACGAAGCTGCTGGAAAAGCTGAAAACACTCATTCTGGCTGCCAAGCGACGTACACTTATTCCCGAATTTTCCGCAACAACGTCCAAAATGTTTGGTTACAGTTCCAGAATAGGCGCATTACGATTACGTCCTCGGTTTACACCTTGAGGTCGAAACGTTCCGTAATCGCGTAAATGCTGCACATTAGCTGTAAATGTTCTTGCAGTTGGAAGTTCTCGGTCCGGAAATTTGTTTGCATAAGGCCGCCGTGCTTCTTTTGCATTCCCTCGAGCTTCGCCGTAGATGAGTAGCATATCTGTTCTCTCGCTGTTTGTGAATTGCAGCATTTTAGCTTTAACTCATTCAACCACTTTTCATAAACTAAACTGTTGATCCCAAAGGATATGGAGCAATAAATTGTGTGTCGTGTCGTGTCGACATGAGGGAAAAAATGCTATTATTGGCCTCCGGACTTCGGCAAAGATCACTGCTCGACTGCAATTGTGTTTCTTGTCGCAATAAAAACTCCTTTGCTTGACATACCTCAAAGACGATCAATTCTTGTCCGATTTTCAACTGCGACTTTCTCGAAATGTGTAAAATTTTTGTTAAGGACAAGTAAGTTCAATCGTTCCCATTTATGGTGATGTATTACAGGTTTAAATTTCTGAACTTATTTTGGAAACACGCTATATACAGCATGTTTCGTAACTTCATGAAAATAAATTAATCAATGAAAGTTTCCATGAAAATGAATGAAATTAACCATTTTTTGTTGAACAAAGTGTTATTAAATTTTCGAGAAAATAAATAATTTTGTCGAACGGGTAAACCGTTTGAACGTCTCTGGTTTAAGTTTATGATGTTTACGAAGAATATGAGTGATGTAATTGATTGTTAGTCATCGCCGGCCGGGCCGGGTAGTTTGAAGGTGTACGTTGAGGTGGTTGCACGGAAATTTACTGACAAAAATGGCAGAATTTACAAATAGTGAGATAGTTGACATTATTCTAGTGGACGGTGAAAGTGGGCAAAACGCATTAGCGGCAAGGCGTTTGTATGTACAGCATTTTCCAAATCAACATTTGCCAACCAGTGCCACATTTCTTTCTGTTGTACAAAGAGCGAGGTATACTGGAACTTTAAGGGCACGTCTCGGAAGAGATGGAGGACGGCAGCGTCCACAACGCATCCTAAACAGAGAAGAAGAAATACTACAACTTATCGAGGAACATCCTTCGTTAAGTGTACGTGACATCTCAAGACAAACGCGTTTATCGTCCTCCGTTGTTTGGCGCATTCTTCGCGAACAACAATTACATCCGTACCATATTCAAAGAGTTCAGGCTTTGCTACCAGCCGACTATGCTCTACGCATACGATTTTGTCGTTGGTTACTGCATAAACAAGGGCAAATGCGAATTTTGTTCATAATGTCCTGTTTACCGACGAAGCTATTTTTACCAGAGATGGGGTGGCAATATTCGCAACATGCATTTATGGGCTGAGGAAAACCCTCACGCAATTCGTCGCGGCCATTTCCAACAACGGTTTTCTGTTAACGTGTGGCAGGTATTCTAAACGCCAATTTAATCGGCCCGTTCGTCTTGCCGAACCGTTTAGATGGTCTCCAATACTTAAAGTTTCTACGAACTAATCTACCAGAACTTCTCGAGAGTGTGAACTTAAATCTTAGAGCAACGATGTGGTTTATGCACGATGGGGCTCTACCTCATTTTCGACGAGAAGTACGTGCTCACCTCGACAAAATTTTTCCTGGTAAATAGATTGGAAGAAACGGGCCGATCAGGCGGCCTGGACGTTCACCTGTCCTAAATCCGTTAGATTATTACCTGTTAGGATATGTAAAAGCGTTGGTATACGAAGAAGAAATCAACACGTTCCAAGAATTGAACGATCGTATTAACGCCGCATTTCTCTCTGTTTGACAACAAAACATGTTTCATAACACAACACTTATTGTGACTCAGCCGGCACTGAGCCAGAGATTCTAAACATTTGTCAATACGTTATCAGTTAAGGGTAAGTTTTATTTTGTTTTTATTTCCGTTTTTATTTAGATCTATGTATGCACACATCTCATGTCCAACACGCCATTATTTTTTTTCACGAAGTTGCGAAACAGCCTGTATATGGGTGAAGTCAAGCTCAAAAGGATTTTCATGTTACTGAAATAGCTTAACAAATAATGTGTTATTTATTTATGCTACTTATCATCAGAAATTGCATTAGATTATCAGCTGTCTGAATATAAATGTATATAAAAACGTTTCAGGTTTATTGTCAGTGACCGTATTATTCCTTTTTATTTTTATCAAACTTCTCGCAGTATATACAAATGGTTGCAAAACTTTATGATTACGAGAATTGCGTCATTTTGTGCATTACTATGAAAGAATTTTTACGATCCACTTATGTAAAAATTCCTTTAGAATACTGAATTCTTGTACTGGACGTTTTTTGTCTTCATATTATTACCATCGCGTGAAACGTATTATTAAAGTATATTTTTGTCTCCATTTGTACACACGTAACTGATAATTTTCAAATTGTTTTATACATCGGAGTGTAATAATGTTTTAGTTTTAAATGGGAAATAATTGTAAATTGCGATGGGATTATAGTTATTATACTGAATTGGAATTTAATTTAATGTTGAAATTATTCTTTTGTGCAAGAACAAATTACGTCTTGCATGATACGGTGTATTTCACAAGAGCACGGGCATGATAAATCGCCTTAGCTATTTCTTTAAAAACCTACTAAATATTTATTTATATAGTCAAAGCTCACTTCATATGAAACCAGACAGCAAAAAGCGAGATAAGACTGCCTACTAACATGCTTTCATGTCATATTTATGAACCCCGGCATGGCGGAATAAAGTCTGGCGTATTATTGATCACGGTATTTGTAGGATTTCGTTTTAATGTCACTTTGCAGTGTGTAATAACAACAACGCAAAGATATTATAAAGTTACAAAACGGGGCCGGCAATAGCCGCATTCTGCGTTTAAATTCGTTTCTTTGTGCAGAGCGAATCCTAAAGTCTTTTCTTATCGGAGGACGTCTGAATTTCGCAAATCCGGATCAATGTTCCCCCTCAAACCACTGTTATTTTAAAGCTCTATTAATCAACTGACAAACATCGGAGAATTGATACTTCGATGATTTGATAAATCTTATCTTTATTATTATTGACAGCTGGCTGCATGGGCTAGGGTTTTAGTAGACGTTTCATAAAACTGATTTGAAATTTCATTAAAAGAAGAGACAACGTAATTATAGAATTAAATTATAATCAAAAATAAATTAAAACATGATAATAATAATAAAATGCTGTTTTCTTTTTGTATTTATATTTTAATTTATGTATTGGCAAAGATGTGACATAAAATTAGTTTAACTACTTGTTCCATTAGATTGACTTCAAAAGGAAGTAATGTAAATTTGTGCAGATACATGTAGTAAAAGTCAAGGCGCAGTTATAATAAATACTTTGTAATGGAACGCGAATGCAATAATATAGAAACATATCGTGAAGATGTGCACGAACGCGAAACGAAATAAATCAGCCTTAAATCTTTCTAAATAACATTCACTCTAAAGTCTACTGCATATTTTTTGGCAAACAACCAATTGCTGTGTTTGTTCCTTTGTGTTAAGTTTAAAGGCCCCGCAAATAAAATAATAAAAAGGCAGCCGAAAAATAATTTGAAACGGAGAATACATTTTTATTTCGTCGGCAGGAACGTAATCGTTTTTTTTTTTTTTATTTAAATCGAGTGTACGATCCACTTTTGAACGCGTTCTGTTTGCCCGCCGCATTAAAAAAGTTTCGCTCGCCGTTATTAAACCGTTCCGTGTGTTTCGGCGGAATTTCGCGCGCATAAAACATACTTTATTAAATTCTCGCAAATTGCGTTAATGAATCCTAACAACGATAGGTTTATTCGATGAGTGTATTATGACATCTCTGAACCGGTCCTTGACAAATTGCTCTCTTACGTCGTCGGTTATAATTTGCCAAGGAATATTAATGCGTATTTGGAAATGATTCTCTCTGTGATTTGAGAGTTTTACCTTTACATTTAACATCATTCAAATAACGTCCAAGCATTTCCTTTATTAAAATACTAATACTCTCAAAATTAAATTAAATTTTTTAATCACCTGAAGTCATAAAAGTAGTATCATTTTTAATTGAATATGTCAGTTATATTTATTTTTATCGTGAATAAAGTCCCACGTTCGTATTTTTTCAGTGGGATGGTAAAGCCTTCACAAAAGAACCAAAGGAAATCATACAAAAGGAGAGGAAGCGCTTGCAGTTCATATTTGGTATCGATTTTTCGGTTTATATTTGATTTTATTTTTAAACAAATCGTCATATGTTTCCGCGTCGGAATATTTTTCATAAATAAAAATACTAAATCAATTCTTCAAAGACTAAAGTCTTTTTTTAAATAATAATAATAACAGTAGGTACACAAAAAGAAATGACAAGTGAGATTTTACACAATATTACACAATATTACACAATTGTTGAAAATGAAAAGAAAAATGAGATATTTTTCCAACTCTACCATAAAAAAAGTTTACATTTGTTTGTAGCAAAATTATTGCTGCATTTTAGAGTAAAAAGTTTCATACTAATCTGGCCTTTCTACTACAATAAATTCTCGTAAGTGTGAGGATAAACACTTTGTTAACCAAAATTCTACATCTTTATTTAAAATTTACTGCAACAGACTGTGACGATTTTATTTTCACACTTTGTTCTATAAAGTTCTAAACATTGTGTAAAACTATAATAGAATCTCAATGAAAAGTTTTCTACAATTTGAAAATGATTAAATTATTAACTCGTTAGAAAAATTATCATTGGATATGTTAACATTTTATACAAATCGTTGAATTCTATTGAAGTGGGGCGTAATCACGTGATTATTTGCATCTTCTTATTGTCCGTTTAATGCAGATGACGATTAGGAGGCATACGTGACTCTGCAAGAACAACAAGAACAGACTTGTCTGTATTTGATTGTCGCCTGTTTTATTTATAATAAATGAATTTATGAAAAATAAACCGTCTGAAGGTGAATTCAATACAGTGCTGCAGAAATCATTTGAAGGTAAATACAGTGTTTTTCTTTTGGTTTTCCCTTTGTCAATTGTATTTCACTATTTCTCAAAACTATTTCCTATCTCTATTAAAGAGAGTGCTGTGTTTGTCAAACAATTTCCTTTTTTGGCAAAAGCGTTTCCTTATTTGTCCAATAAATTTCACATTATTTTTATGTAAATCATAATGAATGCTGATACCAAAATACCAAAATCTCCAACGAGGTACGTACTCTTATTATCAGAGCAATGAATGATGGTACTTCGGCAGTCCAAATAGGACGACAATTTAATGTATTGCCAAACTCTGTAAGAAAAATTTACCTGGCGTACAAAATAACCAACGTAAATAAGAGAAGAGTTGGGCATCGCTCCAAAAAATTTACTCAAGAGGAGCAAGAAGAAATCTGCAATTTGATTGATGAGGATTGCACCTTGACACTAAAACAAATAAAAACCAAACTATTGGAGCAAAATCCACCACTAGTGGTAAGCTTATCGACCATTGACAGAGCGATAAAGGAATTTCACCATTCTGTAAAACGCGTTTCCTTTGTGCCAGAAAGGCGTAACACTCCAGATACTATCCAAAATAGATTCGATTATGCTGTTCAATATAACAGATCGATGATTGACAGAGAAAAAATATTTTTTATATATGAATTTGGAATTCAAGTGAATTCTTAAAAATCACATGGAAGATCACAGAAAAATACAAGAGCCAACAAAGTCAAGGTCCAATTAAGAGGCCGTAATTATTCGGTTGTTGCTGCAACGTGTATTAATTCATTATATTTATGCACCGTTAAAGATAGGCCATACAAAGCAGGCCACTTTGGAGAATTCTTGATAATTTTAATTGGCCACTTAGGCGAAGATCGTATAAGAGGCGCATACTTTGTAATGGACAACGTCAGATTTCATAGAACGGACGAAATTCAACAACGGATAAGTGCTCATGGACATGTTCCAGTTTTTCTGCCCCCGTACAGTCCTTCTTTAAATCCCATTGAAGAGCTCTTTAGCCAATGGAAAAATAACATAAAGAGAAGTCAGCCCACAAATGAAGAACAACTGTGTGCAAAAATTCATGATGCTTCTGAAGCTATAACGCAAGAACGTTCCCAAAATTATGTTCGACATATGGAGACCTATTTGGGAGATTGCCTCAACAGAAATGAAATTTTGAATTAATTCAAATTTTTTTATATATAAGTATTGTGTTACATAGTATTACTACAGTTAGTATTGTTGTTTTTCTGATAAATTGTGTCTTCAACTGTTTGTGTTCTTCTTTATTTAAATTTTCAAAAAGGAAGAAAATCATTTGCAATAACGTGAAAGAGTTTTCACAAATAGTGAATTTCATTTGCTGTGTTATTTTAGTAAATTAAGAGAATCCTGTATTTATATTTGTTAGGTTAGAAGTATTTTGTATTTATTTTATTATTATAATTTGTTAAAAACAATGTACGTTACCTTATAATCCTCCAGAACTCAAATGAAATATAATTACTTGCAAATATTTAATTCAAATTTCTGTTTTTACATAGAAAATGTCGAATGAAGTACCAGAAGTCTCGCTATCACCAACAACAGAGACTTGGTTTCACGAGAAGTTCAAAGAAGTCTTCAATAATGTGGAGAACTTCTGGGGCTGCAATCTCAAGACTCCAAAACTGATTTCTGAGCCCCCTTGTCTTGAGAATCAGTCCTAACACTTCAAAGAACCATTCCGGATTGATGACGCAACACAGGGAAGCTGTTCACATTCTTCAACGTCACTAGAAGATGCTATCAGGGACAAGCCTCGAGAGTACTTCTTCAAAAAGAACGGTGGAAAGTGCCGTGTAGTTATAAAACTAAAAAATCAAACAAAAATAAGACTTTTCAAAATAGAAGCCGTACGGTTTATTTAAAATGTAATCATATAACTAGAATCAGAAAGAGAATGTTTAATTTATTTGAAACTTTAAATTTTGAAATTCATTCATTTAAAGGTTTTACATTTTTTTAAATTAAGGTTACACAGTTTTTGCCTATTTATTTTGCTATAAAAAGGAGAAATCCTGTGCTATTTAAAAAGTCAGCTCAACTCTTCAAGCTGAACAGATCGGTCTTTGATAAGTAGTGAGTTGTGAAAGAAGTAAGACCTATTGTTTAAATAACTTTAATTGAAAATGCACGTTGATTTGAATTTGATTGTGTATGTAATTTAATTCGAATTTTAAAGCACATTTACTTTAAAATTTATGATTAAATTTATTTCATTGTTAACAGCTTGGTAAAATTTTCTATTGTGTGAAAACTAATAAGAATTATTTTAATTTTGGCCGCATACAAAATTTAAAGGCGTTATTATCAATGGATTTCTAAACAAATTCCGTGTGATTAGACAGGAGGAATAATCTTGTCTGTATCGTGGCAATTTGTTTAGATTGAAACTTGAATTAATCAATTCCTTTAAACAACAAAACAGATTGTATCATTCACATAAATGTTAATGATCCAATTCTGATAAATACATTTAATTAATGTTTGTTAATTAAAGATAAAATCAAAGACAACAACAACAATTGCAATTGCAACAATTTTCTAACCATAGTTACTTCTGTTCGTAAGAAGGGCTATTATTGCATTTTTGAATATATATAAGTCCATGTATAATTTGACTTTTCCTATATACTTGTGTGTCTGACAAATTACCTTTCGACAACTTATTTTGCCAACAAAAGTAAAATAATGTGCAATGACTATTTGATTGTAAATGAAATATTCAATTATGATTAAAAAATTGTCTTTACTTACATATTGCAATTCACGTAACGTAACGAAAATATCAACTAAAGATAATTAAATATTATAAACAAATTAAAGACAAAATAGAACCACGTAATCCTGACATACCAGGTTATTTAAACAATAAAAAAAAGAGAAAACAACAACAAAACCCACTATCAACGACAATACGTCGCAATATTAATGTCAACGTGACGTAAATATGAAATAGTTTAGAGAAATAGTGAAAAAAAGAGGAAAACCAAAAGAAAAACACTGTACGTATGTTTCTAATTTAAATATACCTTTATTTTTTAACGTCTATAGATGACCTAAGCTGATAACCACTTGTCAAGCAAGTGTCCGAATGAATTTTGCAGTACTCCAGCCTGTGAGTTTCTTCACAAGATATGCACATATCAAGACAAGGTCGAATCCACAATTTCTACTAAAATTAGTTTACACAATTTGCTATTATTTGTGTTACAAGATTCATTTAAAAGTGCGTGGTATTTTACTACAAACATTGTTCTACAATCAAATGTAAGCATTTTCTATTTATTGTAGGTGTCTTCATTTTAGTAACAATTTGCACATATAAATTCTACAATTGTGTTAACAAATATACATAAAAAGAAGATATAAGTTATTTATTGTCACAATTATTTATAGTGATTGTATTATAGGTTTCAAGCTTGTCACAAGTATTAAAATTATCCATCCAGTATTAGAGTTACACGAATTCTCAAATGTACTTTCTAAAATAAACTTCGAAATTAATGCCCATACTAGTTAACCTGTCTTTAACTTAAAAATGCCGCTTTGTTAATAATTATTTCGTATTTTACTTTTTTTTATACGTCTGACATTTATCGGTACGCGATCGTTAATTTACATTCTCAGTAACAAACAAAAATATAAATAATGAAATTCAAAATGTCTAGAACGCGTGGAATGCGGTTACATTTAGCATACTTATCCTCAAAGTAAAAGTGTCCTCACTAAAATTTGTAATAATTAAGAAAAATAAGTCCGCATTCCGAAAAACGAAAAGCCAGAGGCACTTGAAATCTGATTCTTTTTAGTTTGAGCTCGAGGAGACCGCGACACAATTTAAACGTTCATTTTCTTTCGCTATTCTATTAAATTTAATTGGAATTCTACACACTTTTATGTTGCATGACTCGTCCGATAATACTTAGCACTAACGCAGCTCGATTTGTTAGTTGTAAGGGGGCGACGTGAAATGGAAGCTCGTTCTATACAACGAAAGAATCTTACGATTTTCCAGCGATATTTCTTCGCCTGTTTCTTATTTTATTTATACGGTTTTCGGTCGCGCAGCGAAACCTGTTCTCTCTGTTCGCCGACGTGCGAATAAAAGTGACGTTCTTTTCTTGAGAGAAACGCCACATTTCATAAACTAAGACCACCCAGCATAATTGAGACGGCCGTATCTCGAGGAATCCCGAGATTAAAGAACACGGGGATTTAATATTGTTTTACTTGCTTCAGGTAGTTCATTCTAATTAATTTAGTTATTTTATTTTTGTAATCGTCGTACTTCAGTAACTGTTTCGTACGTAGCAACAAGAAATTAAAAAAAAAAATCTGTCACAAAATGATATAAATAAAAAAGGTAGAGATTCAAACGAATCTGATGACGTATTGTTAGACATGAGGTGCACGTTCGTGAGATCGTAAAAACGTAATATAAAAACCATATAGCACATGTGTATCTTAACTTTTGTCACATTTTCTATAAAACATCTTATACGTTACAAGAGTATTGATTTATCACATATGGGATGTGATAACAGACAAATACGAATCGCCCCTCTATTGGTGTTTGGGGTGAATTCTGAGCTGTCGTAATAGGGTTACGTTTCACTACCGAGGGATCTAAATTAACTTTAGGGGTTATTTGACCCATTTATGTATTTATTAGATGTTTGTCATTTTTATTGTTTCCCCGCTGTAAAACATTTTGTCACATTTCTCTTCTAACCAGGCGTACCACTTTTTTGCCCCGATTGCTCAAACAAATTTCCCTCAACTAAAAAAAAAGTTTACGGAAGCACGTCCAATAAAATTAACTGCCCACCATTATTTAGTTCGATGAACAAATTCGTATTCGTTAATGTTGAGGAAACTACAATATTGTTTGCTGACTCTGGCACTTTGAAATCTCACTTATTAAAAGGTTGTGGTTTGATATACTTAGATATTTGTAGATAGTATATTACAAAAGTATAATTCTGGGGGGTAAACAAAGAATAAGCACAATTTATGATCCACTAACTCTCTAAACATTAAGAAAAAATGATAAATAAACAATTCATACAGAATAATCGTTCATCAACGTATAATTAAAATGTTAGAATGATATAAACACTCTACTTAAATTAACGTAAGAGAACGAGGTTGTGAAACCCTTTATGGGCGTTACAAATATTACAAAAGTAAGACCAATTTGCTAATTCTGTTGCTTAAGAAGGTTAACAGTCCTTCAAACCTTACTTACACATTATTTACAATTTACATCAGTCCGATAAGAAATTTCGTTAAACAGAAATGAAGGGCAATTTTATAATAATAAATGAACATGAAATTTTCTCTCGTCAGTTTTTTTTTTGTTAGTTATACTTATATAGTGCCTTGCTGCATTTAATGTTCCACGGTTTACAACTTATTGCTCGAATTAAGTTATTTTTTTGTTATAGCCAGGCCCTCATAAAGTTATGACTTAGTTATCCTCTTCGTGTTTCCCGCAAAAGAACGAAAACCTCAAATTAGGTTTGTTCTAAACTTTCCAAGTGTTTTCACGAAGATAAAAGTAGCATCGCAGACTCGGTTAAAATGCAGTCGTAATCTCTTTCACGACACTTTAATTAAACTATTCAAAAACGCAACTTATACATGAATTATGTGAAACAATCAATCAGAAGATTTAAATCCCCCTTATTCAATTCCGGCCATGGTAACTTTCTCAGATGAATTACGTTCGTTTACGGTCATTACCAGCGCTTTTATTTGACACGTCCGATTTTTTACTCGCACCAGATATAATAGAGAAATTATTCGATTACTGTCAGAAAGAGGCTCGACGTCTGTTTCTAAAAGCCAGAGTATTATATTACTTGGTATAACTTGAAATGCTCCATGAATGTTTCTTAATTTAGGCAACAATCGGTGTCTCAGCAGGGAGCGTGCACACAATACCTCTTGTATAGAAAACAGCTGTGCTTGATTCAATACGGATGCATATTTACAAATCCGAGCGTCTTGATCTCACTTCTCCGAAATCACAAGACTCCGTAATTACCAAAAAAAAAAAAAATAACAGTAAACTCTTCAGCAGACATCGCGCGCTCACTGCAGGTAACACAAAAAAATAATAAACCTGTTGAAACTGAGAAGGTTACGAGCACAATAATAATAAAGATTAATACGGAGATTATAAACAAGAAATTAAGATTGTAAATTACTTACACACTTGTAACATGAAAACTCGCGATGCGTTATTAAAAAAAAAAAAACTGGCTTATACAGGCCTGGCCACCACAAGTTTGATTCGATTATAATCGCCCTGTTCGAATCGATTTAACGTTGCGTTTAAACTAATTTACTATTTACATAGTTCTCGCAATATCGTGTGTTATTAAACAATGGTTTAAATATTGTGTATGGCGTAAATATTAATGACATACAAACATGCAAATCCTAGAACGTACAGCAGCAAGGTCATAAAACTTTAATACAATTCAGTTAATGAAATTTCTACAAATATTAAAAATTGAGTGTCAACATTTTAGCCAATAAGTAAAAACTATACTCTGTTCACGATCTTTTTGCGTTCAGAGTAGGCCGTGTTAGGGTGACATTTTTGTGGTACCACAAAAAAATATACTTGTCAGAAATTTGATTGACGTTCGTTTTTAATTTTGTGGTTACGTTTTTGAAAATGTTGCCAGTTCAATTGTGCTGTACAAAGTATTCTATGAAAACGAGAAATATCGTCTCGAACAAACGTTTAATGATTAATTATTTTTTTCATTGCGAAAGTTTGGGGTGAGGTGTGTTATTTGCGTGTTCTTAGTCAACAATTGTGCCACAAAGCGAAGAAGTGTTTCTTTATTAACAAATGTGACTCCAGATATGATAATAAACAATAATGACAGAATGTTTGTGTTTTCATAGAATCTTGTGCACAGTGGTGTGGCTAAATGGATCTTGCTACTTGTGCAGCGGGTGGAGAGGTGTATCGGCTTGCGCAACCCGTGAGGATGGCTTGTTCAGCCAGGAGTTTTTTTTTTCGGACTTGTTCAGACCGAAGAACTGTCGTTTTCAGGCCCTGAATGGTTTTATTATAGGGCTCGCGGCCATTTTCGCCTCGCTGTCGCAGAAGGGGTGAATACTCGAGGCCGGGATGAATTTCTGAAGGGCATTAGAGTTTGGTGCTTGGCAATGGTGTAGAGGTGCGCTGCAGGTGGCGCAAAAGCACTATATGAAGGGATGCTTAAATAACAGGATCTTCTTGCTGTTGCCGGTGTTTCAGAACATTTTCCATGACCATATTTATGTAAAATATCTTATCATTTTTCCCGAGAAGACCATAAGCTAGATCTCATTTAAAATTCTGTCTACTTTCACTACCTCCTCCAACACGCACACCATCAGATTCTTCTGCTAACACTAGAATTTTGCTAATCTGCTTATTCGTGGCTATTAGTTTTGACTGCTAAAAGGATCGTCGCAGTCTATTTATAAATTTTACAGATATACATGCGTTTTCTACACTATAAAATTTTGATGCCAAATTAAATGTTCCCTATTCCCCTTCCATTGATTCCATAGAAGAATCTGATTCATCATCAATTTCTGATTCTGAATCAGATTCTCCTAATGTAATAATGAAAGGAGGAATATTTTCAAACGAAAAATTTTCCATATGTTTCGTTCAGTCTTCCGAAATTAATTTTTCACAATTATTAGAAGAACCTCACGCCATAAATTTGCGACCCTATCTTTCGATACTGGTTGCGAATTTATATGCTTATTGTAAAAGCCTTTGCACTGCCCCCATGCAATCTCAATAGGATTGTATTGACAATGGTGTGGAGGCAATCTAAGAACTTCATAACCGTGCTCCTTCAAAATTACGTCAGTCGCGTATCGTTTTGTTGTTCCGTCTATTCTAAAAGGCTTAATTAATCCCCATGATTGTTTTTTTTTGCAATTTTGCCCTCAATTTCCACATTGTGCTTAACCAACCACTCCTGAATTTGACTTTTTTTACAGGAAAATTTGGGTGGTTTGTCCAACTGCACCGAGTGATATGGTGCATTGTCCATCACCACCACACATTTTCGTTGCAACTTGCCTAGTGCAGGAATAAGCTGATTAACCACCCAATTGACAACTTACAACTGACAAGGGTTTTTAGACAAGCTAAATCCTGCATGACAACATATTCACAAACTTAGTGGAATTTGATAATACCGTAATTGCGACAGGACTATCAGATCACCACGCAATACACTTCAAATTTGCTGCAACTACTAATCCACAAAAAAACTATGTCAGGAAAAGGAAATTTTCCAAGGAAACATAGAACTAATATCCAAGGAGTCGTGGGAGGATGTGTACAATACCACCTGTGCCACCAAGAAATATGAAGCCTTTTTCCGAACAGTTTTGAAACAAGCTGCCTAGAAAAAAATATGGTGACAAGCTATAAAAAGCAACAATTCATCGCTTCAAACGAACTAATACAGGTAAAAGAAACACTAAAACTAATCCAAGAAGCCTATGTTCAATACGATAATCTAGATTTGAAGACTGTATATAATAACTACAAGCGATATTACCTAAACTATTTGTCCGAAGTTAAGAAACAGGAAAATATGAATCGAATTCAATTCTCATCTAACAAACAAAACACCCTCTGGAATATTATTAAACAAGAAACCTCACAAGATTCTAGTAAAAATATTAACACCCCCCAGCAGTACTGATTTCAACAATTTCGTTACCAGCATTGCTAATCACTTATCTAAGGCAGCACCCAACCAACAACAAGAACAGGATGTCTACTTGAGACAAATTCATTCAAATGATTCAACATGCTTTTTACGCCCAGTTACCAGTGATGAAGTCGACAAGATTATCCAGAAACTGAAATCCAAAGAAACCACTGATATATACGTCTTAAACACGAAAATTTTAAAAGTAGCAGCCAAATACTTAACGCATCCATTAGCCGAAGACATAAATTCCTGCTTCAAAGAAGGGATTGTTCCAGATGCAATGAAAACAGCGAAAGTCATACCTATACACAAAAAAGGAAATTCAATGCTCCCCACCAACTACAGACCGATCTCCATATTACCAGTAACATAAAAAATTCTTGAAGCACTCCTATGCATCCGTTTAAAAAAATTCTTTAGTGCACACAATCTTATTTCCAAACAACAATTTGGCTTTCAAGAAGGAAAATGCACAATAGATGCAATTTTCTCGATTGCGTGCAACATCATATACTACTGTCAAAACTAGAACGTTATGGAATTCGTGGAAATGTACTTTAATTAATCAGGTCATACCTAGAAAATAGAAAACAGGCGGTCTATCATAACGGACAGTGGAGCCCATCCCAAACGCTCACCAGTGGAGTTGCACAAGGCTCAATTACTGGTCCTTTCTTATTCTGCATCTTTATAAACGATTTAACGAATAACATTTCTGCCAATTTTGTTCTCTACGCAGATGACACAACAATATTATGCAGTAGTGAAGATACAAGTCAACTAATCGCCAGAACAGAAAGAGCAAATAAAGAAGCTTCCAACTGGTTCGCGGCTAATCAACTACAACTCAATCAAGATAAGACGGTGAAGATATCGTTTACCATGAAACGAACAATACAACGCAACGAGGTTAGTCTACTGGGTTTAAAGATAGACACACACTTGACTTGGACTGTGCACATAAGAGCTCTCTCTAATAATTAGCTTCAGCTATCTACACGATTAGACGCACAAAACAAGTAATAGGAAAAGAAGCTGCGATAACTTCTTATCATGCCCTCTTTCACGCCAGAATGACTTACGGTCTGGAAATCTGGGGAGAATCAGCCCATAGAGAAGAAATCTTCATCTTGCAAAAAAATGCTACCCGCATAATTGAAGGAGTTCCGCCCCGCACACACTGTAAACCTTTATTTAAGAAACTTAGAATAATGACATTAACTTCATCCTATCTCCATCGACAGATGATCAAAGCAAAAAAGGAATCCATTAACCTGCAAAAAAGAGAAGATGTGATGCCATTCGATCTAAGAACGAAAACCAAACTTCACATCCCAGTACGGAGGATTAATGCTACGGCTGCGCAAACTCGTCACATGTCGTTGTACAACAAGCTGGCTAGATCCTGGACTGAGCTACCTGCCAATCAATTTAGACTGAAAAGTAGGAATTTCTTCGTTAATCATCCCTTTTATAATAGTAGAATTTATTGAAACTATCTCTGACATATCATAAGACATATCAGTCATTAGCCATTATTATTGTACGATTACAATTACATTAGATTATGTACGTATACAATATGACACGAACTGTAATATTGAGTTCAAATAAACATCATCCTCATCATCAATTTTGAAGAATTTCTGCATTCATGTTTTTATGGTAGTCTCTTCATTGTTCGTCGAGTAAAGTAACAAGTTACACCCTTCCAAGAAGCCAAGTTTTGGTCCTGCATACAAAATTGTAAAAAAAAAACTTTTAATTTTGGCTGGGTTACTTTTCAAATCTGTTTCGTATATCCATCGACGAACTGCAGACCCATTTTGATACATCCACGTTTCATCGAGGTACACGAATGTTATATTTTCACTAGAATTTTGAAACTGTAAGAATTTGCTCAAAAAAGAAATTTTGGATGCAACGACGTGTTTTTGTTCACATAAAATTTTGCGTCCTTTAACCGTTTTGTGTTTGTAACCCATAGATTTCATAATTTTGAATAAAGTTGTTTTTCCCCCTTTAAATTCCAAAGTATCACGAGCGTCTGTAAGTAATTTGTCCACTTTTCAAATTATATTGCCAAGTTAGTCGTTGCAAATCTTTCAGAAACATGTAATTTATAAATATATCCGTCTTTTTACGTCTGCCAGATAAAGATGTTTTCAAATTGTCAGGTCCTGCTTTCAAAATTTTAGTTATTGTTTTTTGCGAAGTCTAAAACATACATATTCCTACATTAGATAATGGGGCTCATTTAATTTATGTAAGCCTTACTCCATGTATATCTATCAACCTGCTTATAATTCCATCTTGTGTGAAATCTGAACGATCCTTTTTATAATAATTATAGGCTTTTTTATGGCTCGCTTGGTTTGCCCGCTTATAATTTTCGGCATTTTGACAGGATTAAAAATCATGACATTGTAGTTCTAGTTTATTTAGTAAGTATTGGCAACATAGTCAATACAGCTGACGTGACAATGTACCGTAACATAACGACAAAAAACATGGCCTACTAGAATGCAAAAAGATCATGAATGGATACTAATGTCTACTAATTTAAAAGCAACTATAATAAACTGGATGGGCGCTATGTAAGAAAAGAAAATAAGTATCTAAAAGAATGTAATTGAAATTATTTAATCGAAGCTTTTAAAAAAGAGTTACAACAGATCATTAATCAAAAAATTACTGCATATTGTCGCAGTTAACACGCAATCGTATGGTTAGTTATATTCAGCACCCATTCAGCCTCAAGTAAACGAAAATTACAACGTATGGGGGTGAACTCTCCCTTGTTGTATTATCAGCCCCTGCCCTATTACTTAATCTTCGGATGTTTATTTAAAAAATATGATTTCACACGTGATAGTGGTTCTATAATTCAGATTAATTGAATGCACAACAAAAATCAACCCTCTAATTTGTTCTATGTATATCTTCAAAATATAGTGAAATATTATTTACTGATTATGAATAAATAACAGCAAAAACAAGTGCTAATTATGAACTTAATTACAAAATAAGGCTGAATGGTATAAGGGGTTTCAGTAGTTCTGATATCACAGCATTTATTGTATGCTCCTTTCATCATTCATTCTCCTATGATATCAAAAAAGTTTAATAAAAATTTTTATTGTGAGACATCAGTTACATTTCACCTCCACAAAGAAAAATAATTAAACTTGATATGTTCGGAGTGGAGAATATTTACCCTAAGAGCTCCCGCGTTTTAGACAGGAGGGTCAGAGGGTCATTCTCCATCCACAACCAAGAACTGCAGCCCCTACTGGGAATAGCACACAGGAAAGGAAGCACAAAATTGAAACCGAATAAATTATTATTTAGAAACCAGAAAGATAACGTGGTATCTACTTTTATTTCCGCTTTTTCAGCTGCGCTTATTTCTATGGCCAGTCAAGAATTTCCGGTTTACAGATTTAGTTTTTATTTAATTAAAAAAAAAAAGGTAACGATTTAAAAACATTTTTCGCATAGAACTAGAATAGAACACGACGAAATAGATAAAAGAATTATAATTTTTAAAAATTATTTTATAAATTCAAAAGAAAAACAACAAATCATTTACTGTCAAGCATAAAAATCTTTATTAAACATCAAACAAAAACATGATCACGTAATAAATATTTAACGTTTTTGCTTCATATTGCTTCAGTTAGATGAAAGCTTTTTAGATGTATAAAACACAAGTAAAGATCAGCTGATTTGTGTGTAGTTATTCACCTCGTCGGCGTATAACAGGTATTATGTTGTTGTGTGGGCAGCTAAAGTAACAAGGTTTTCTCTTTTCACAGTCTCTCTCCCTCTAATCGGAACATTTACCTGAAATATACCTGGCCGGGTTGCGACAAAACATATGAACTTTACTCGCTTACAAGATTACAACAGAATTGAGTTTGTAAATTTATCAGATCGGTTGTTCAAAGCATAACAACACTCTCTGCGTTTTGGACGAGACGTTTCACTCTTATTATTACAAAATTGACGATAACAAATCACATTCTTTCGTTCTTTATTTTATTAACAAACAGCTCCTTTTGTTACAGAAAAAAAGATGAATCAGTTAATGGAAGCAAAACTATCTCTAATGTTACAACAATGACAATAGTACATAAATTTTAAAGAAAATTTCACCTTTTTACAATCTAGAATGAACACAAAATGATTTCACTAAAAAAGCTATCAGTTCACGGCAAACCTGCAGTAATTCTTTAATTAAGTACGTGCTTGCTGTATTTGCCTGAACGGTATTTTAATTAGATTCTGTAAGCAGATATTTTTAAAAACGCATACCGTATGCGGCAGTTAAGACGTTCGAGGAAACCTGTACATCTGCAGTTACGCGACGATGAAAATAAACTTATTTTTTTTTTCAATCATTTGCCAATGTTAATTGTCATGTAACTTGTACCTTGTAATGAGAATGTAAATCACTCCCTTTCCTCATACATCAGAATTTACCAGTAGAATAAAAGGAAATAAGTGGAACTAACACCATTGGGATAACATATTTACTTTCTTGGATTAAATGCGGTGATGACCTTCACCAATGCAGACAGAATATTTGACTATTTAGTGTAACTTATTTCACCTTTTCTTAACATTTATTTTTAGACTCATTTTAATCGAGAAAAGATAACAATAACACTAAATTTGTTAAGCATTACAACTTTATCCATATTGTAATACCGATTAAAAGAAAAACAATTTATCCCAAAAATTTTAGTGTGTATAAAATATTTAAGAGAAAGATCACACACATATTGTTTGTTCCTTTACCAAATAATTGATTGGATCAATATTTACGATGTTATACATTGAGGCAACGTCATTACAGTTTAATATACATACATAAATCAACAGGTTGCACGATAAAATCTTATAATCATAGAGCGAAATACATTAACGGTATAAAATAAACACAAAAGCCACTTTTTTACATGCAGTTAAAAAGCGAGTGTGCCCGTAATAATAAAGATCAAGTTTAATTAAAGCAGCTAAGTAATGATCGGCGATCCAGCAGCAGCAGCATGAGTGGGTAGCAGCAGCAAGAGCACAAGCGGAACTGGGGCTGAGGGTACCCAAGCCAGAGGACAATAACCGAAGGGTGCATGAACCAGACCAGCCCCAGCTTTTCACCTGTGGTCGCTGATACACAGAGCAACAGCTGTCGTCTGTGTATTTTTATTATTTTATTTTTTCGTATCCACATACATACACGCCTCTAATACTACACACTAACCAGCCTACACAAATTTTCATGCAACATATGCCCATGAATTTTTCTACAGTTAAAAGTTAATTATACGCCAGCTTCCTTTCTATTAATTTTTGTAATGTGGTATTATTTATTGCACGAAATCTCATTATTGTCAAGGAGTTCGTTTTGGTTTCTTGTGCGTGAGAAAGATCAGTTTGTATTCTCAGGGCTGGATTTATACATATATATATATATATATTTTTTATCCCGTAACAATAAAACAAAAAGAGCTTCGAGCATTCTCTGTTTTTGATTTTAGGAACATACACTGCTCAATAATCGAAGTGGATAATTGTAATTGCATTCAAAAGTGTTGTTAAATGTTATTGTACACTGCCTCTCAATACTGGTTTTATGCTGTTATCATTTTAACAAAAAAAAGGAAGAAATATAGCTCCAAAATGTTAGCAAGTTAGTGAAACAGAATCGCTTGTACCGAAGTCACTACTCTTATCTATTTCCTTAGAAATTATGCCTCTACGATGGAAAGAGGAAACTCGAGCAAGTAGTGAAGGTTTGCCTCAAGAAGAAGTCGCCAACTGGCTGAGTATTGCAAGTCGAGCATGGAATCGCTGTTTAGTAACTGGATTTCCAGGTTACACCAATGGCGAGGTCAAAAACGACCCACAACCCATGCCCAAGACCGTTTGATAGTCCTGACTGCAACAATAAATCGAATATTCACGGCTTAATGCTATTGGAAAGGTGATTTCTTGTCCGACAATGTACATGGGCGATAGATCATTATTATTGGAATCTTCAAAATTGGAGGCATTGCCTTCTTACTGGCGAATCGAGATTTCGTTTGCACACATGTGATAGTCGAACATTGGCATGGAAAAAAAGAGGCAACGATACAATGAAGTTTAATGCCATCAACTACTCTTCTTGGCGGAAGATCAGTTTGTTTGTGGAGAGACATGTGCTTTAAAGGGCGCATTGACCTACTAGTTTTAAGTAATGAAACCATGACTATCATAAGATATCGCGATAGTGTTACACAGCCGATAATAGTGCCATTTGCTGCTGCAATAAGTGAAGGATTTTTTTATTGATGATAGTGCACGTCCTCACCACTCACCAGAATTGTAAATGATCCAATAGAACATCATGGGATTACGAAAACGGAATGGCCACCAAACATGAATTGCTTTGAGCATGTTTAAGCCGAGATCCAATAGCCTACCAAACCTTACAGCAATTGTCTAGGGCGTTGCAAGCCATTTGGGAAGGCATGCCCCAGGAATTTATCAATAATTTGATGATGAGTCTTAAGGCGAACATTAAGGCGAACCAGGGGTAGACCTACACAGTATTAATTTTCTTTATTTCATCAATAAAAGAACTTTGTGAATTGTTTGTTATTTTTTTCCCACTTATACATCAATGAATGAATCTGCATTTATTTTTTAAAATTGCTACATAAAAAAATATATCATTGTAAATATCCAGTTCATTTATTAAGCATTGTGTATTATTATTATGTTTTTTTTTCTTAAAAATATAGTTTTCACGATTGTCACTTTAACAACAAACTAAAAATGAAATTTAACTTGTGTCTACGAAATGTTATAAATAGTAGTAGATGAATTGTTTCGTATTCGAAATACTCTTCAATTTTAATTACAAAGAAATGTATGGGGAGAGAGTTCTTATGTAATCAAAATCAACCCTTTTCATTACAACAAAAGTACTTCAACTTCAATGGTTACTTAAGCTTGATATAGGATGAAAAAGCACATATAAAAGCTGGTGTACGGTTCCACATATATATTGTTTAATAACTTTTTTATTTAGGGTAATTTACGAAAACAATTAATTATTTATTTCAGCCTAATCTCTAGAAATTTTAATCGATTATAAAACGATAATAATTATTTGATGAATTAAGTGAATTTATTTCTTTGATCATTTAGCGACGATAATGTCTAAGTTGATAGATGTTTACTAAAGTTAGATTTATTTAGACATGTAGGGGACACTGGGGCTGATTGGGGTACTGGGGTAGAATGGGGTATGTGTTATATTTCCCGCAAATATATCTGGACTTTACCATCACTTGTTTTCAAGCGTCAGTTACACCAAATGGATCGGTCAGTAAAGTATTTCGGTCTAGTAATGACGGAATTACCGAAATGTGCTAAAAATTCATTCGCTGGTGTAACACTGTAACATTTATGAAGTAATGTAAGTAAAATATCAATTTCTTTTAAAGTGTATAGTTTCTTTCATTGTATAAAGCATCCTTTTATACATCTACTTGCATGGTGTAACCAAGATAATATTTAATTTGAGTGTAGTATCAACAAATTATTTTCCATCAATGTGTTTGGGGCAGAACGAGGCGGGGTGGAATGGGTTATATACTCCGTTCCGCCCCGGATGCATTTTTGCTTTATTTAAGTATTCCAACAAAGTTGACTTTTACTTCTAGATGGTTCGCCATTACATAAACAGTACCGAAAGTAAGGAACAAGCAGTACAAACGGTAAGTAATGGAACTATGAGGTGCAAGAAAGCGTCGGATCAGTTCCAAGTTCTGCAGACTACCCTAGAAAGATATGTCAAAAAACGGAGGGAAAATCCAAATTCCTCAATTGCCAAAACATCTGGCAAATATCAATGTGTTTTTATAAAAGATCAGGAGTTGGAATTGGCTTCATATTTAAAGGATATGCAAAAACGTCTTTTTGGGTTGACTATAAAAGAACTAAGAAGGCTGGCATATCAACTGGCGGTACGAAACGGGTGTGCAAATCGATTTAACAAACACACAGAAATGGCAGGTGAAGATTGGTGTCAATCATTCATGAGTCGTCATCCGAATCTAAGTTTGAGAAAACCTGAAGCAACTTCAGGTTCACGCGCTATGGGGTTCAACAGGGTAACAGTTACCTGATTTTTTAGTTTCTTGTTCTTGTCGAGAAAAAAATTACCGGTGAAAGAATATATAACTATGACGAAACCCGTATAACTGTAATTCCAAAACAGCATTCAAAAATTATAGCAACTAAAGGATAGCGACAAGTAGGTCTGTTGACATCTGCTGAGCGTGGTAACACGGTGACAGTCGAAATTTTTGTTCAGCAGCAGGAGATTTCATGCCTCCGATGTTGATTTTTCCTCGGAAACGAAAACAACAAGAATTTGAAATTGGTTTGCCTACAGGAGATTGGGCCGAAGTTAATGAATCTGGATGGATTGTTTTTCAAGTAGTTCCAAAAATTTGTCGAGTTCTCTAATGTGAAAGAGCACACTCCTGTTCTCTTATTTCTTGATGGACACGCTTCCCTTACCAAAAATCTAGAAGTAATCGATTTAGCACGAGAAAATGGTGTGACTTTAATGTGCTTCCTACTGCACTGTTCCCACAGGTTACAACCTCTAGATGTGGCATTTATGAGACCCCTGAGCCTATATTATGAGAATGAGGTTGCGATCAAATCCTGGAAAGGTTCCAAAACAGCATTCAAAAATTATAGCAACTAAAGGAATGCGACAAGTGGGTGTGTTGACATCTGCTGAGCGTGGAAACACAGTGACAGCCGAAATTTGTTGTTCAGCAGCAGGAAATTTCATGCTTCCGATGTTGATTTTTCCTCGGAAATGAAAACAACAAGAATTTGAAATTGGTTTGCTTACAGGAGGTTGGGCCGAAGTTAATGAATCTGGATGGATGACTGCTGAATTATTTTTCAAATGGTTCCAAAAATTTGTCGAGTTCTCTAATGCGAAAAAGCACACCCTTGTTCTCTTATATCTTGAAGGACACGCTTCCCATACTAAAAACCTAGAAGTAATCGATCTAGCACGAGAAAATGGTGTGACTTTATTGTGCTTCCTACCGCACTGTTCCCACAGGTTACAGCCTCTAGATGTGGCGTTTATGAGACCCCTTGAGCCTATATAATGAGAATGAAATTGGGATAAAATCCTGGAAAGGTTGCTACTTTATGGCAAATTTCAACCTTATTTGGACAAGCTTCTGTTAATGCAGCAAACATGAAAACTGCGGCAAAAGGATTTGAGAAAACGGGCATTTGGCCAACAAATGAAGATGTTTTTACCAGCCGACGCAACTGTAGAAGCTCCAGTTGTTCGAGTTAATTCTCACGCAAACCCCACCCAACATGTTGATGATTCTTTTCAACGTCCATCTACTCCTCTTCCTGAAATTCAAACTATAGAGGACAGCTTCGAAATACACGGTAACACCAATCCTGTACCTTAGTGTTCTTGGATGCCTGATACTTCCAGTGCATCAATCAGAAAATCTAGCGCCTCTAGTTTTCCATCTCTCTTTCTAGAATATGTCATGCCAATACCAAAAAGGAAGGCAGGGGTTAAACGAGTGACAATAAAATGAGGAAAAACTACCATTTTGACATCATCTCACTATAAAGCAGAATTGGTTGAGTCAGTTGAAAAATGACAAAAAGTGAAGAAAACAAAGCAAAAGAAAGAAGACAAAAGTAAACTATAAAGCAGAATTGGTTGAGTCAGTTGAAAAATCACAAAAAGTGAAGAAAGCAAAAGTAAACAAAGTGAAAAGATGTTTCGTAAATAAAAAAGAAAGAAAAGATAAACAAAGAGAAAGTGCCTAAGCCGAGAAAACAAAAGAAAAATGAAGAGAAAGCGAAGAAGTGGACACCTTATGTTTGTATTGTCAAGATCAGTATTCAATTTCAATTGAAGGTTGGATTGCAAAAAGTGGGCACATAATTCATGTACATTATTATTATGTAAGCCTGAAACCTCAAGAAAGCGAGTGTATCCCATTCTACCCCATAAACGGGGCGGAATATAGTAAAGTTCATTTATTTTGATTTTCTTTTAAAAAAATTACTTTTAGTTTTTTTCTCTCATTTTTATTTGCCATATTTGTTAAGAATACCTAAATAAATTACTATAAAAGTTTCTCCATGTGTTTCTTATCATTTATACATTCAATATTTGCTTCAAACGTTACGGTACCCATTCTGCCCCGGTGTCCCCTATACAGTGTGCAATCGAATAAGTTTAATTTACTGTGACTGACCACTGTTAAAGAATCGAAGTTACGTATGGGGTAAAGGTCAATCAATAATAACTCTTTAGTTAGTTTAGTTTACACAAAAAATGTTTGAGAAGCATAGATTAAATTATTTAAATTTTAAATTACTTAAATAATTCAGAACCTATTGTTCTAATTTATCCAGTAGTATGCGAATGAAACGAATATTGTTGGCAACGAAAATATTACCTGAAAATTGATGTTATGTACAATATCATTTATTTAAAGAGTTATCATAGATAGGGTAGATGTATTCCATTAAATAAAATCCAGGACGACTGGGCGCAAGCCAATTGAATTTGTTAGAACCTATCAAATAGAGAAATCAATTTATTATCCTGCAACACAACCCAGTACACACACTGCCAACATTGATTAAAATCTGAAAAATATATTTTCTTTTAAAGTCGCCATCAAAAATTGCTTGGGTTTTTTTTTACTACAGGAGAGTTTCGCAATATTTAATCTCCGCACACATCGTAAAACAGCTCGCCGTTTATGTGAACAACATGAACTTAATACA
This sequence comes from Serrognathus titanus, assembly GCA_039766575.1. Classification (NCBI taxonomy): domain Eukaryota; kingdom Metazoa; phylum Arthropoda; class Insecta; order Coleoptera; family Lucanidae; genus Serrognathus; species Serrognathus titanus. The sequence goes on from CM077912.1 coordinate 9,438,675, forward strand.
CCTATAAAAAGTGAACGCATATCAAGGCCGCGTTTCTGTCAATAAAAATTATGCTTAATTAGTATTAAAGCGCGTAATGATTGATAAACGCGGTAGTTTATGATTGCACGTTATAAACTTCCACCACACGATACTAAACCACAACGCAAAACACGTGTCCGCATTTAATAATGTACAGGTTCTCTGTGAAAATTATTATCACCTATCGATCGCTGAAAGCACTCGGGTTCACCTTAAAACGCTCTCTAATCAATTAAGTATGTAATTAAAATTAGTAGACAGATACCATTTCGATACCTAAATGAAATCAACATGTTACATAGCACGTGATTACTTGTAATAACAATGACGGTTATTTTCAGGAGACACTGGATATCATCGGCTTGTTTAAAGAAAAGCGCCCTCGAAATTCTGCAGCGTTGCGCTAATGTTCATTAGTGTTTTATAACACTGTATAAAGTAATGGCATTAAATCCCAAGGGATGAGTCCCCCCTTTAACAGTTTCTATCAATGGTTTTTGTGTGCAACTTGCTTTTTTTTAAACGTGTCACATTTTGCCTTTTTAATTACCGCTGTTAAGCGCAATTTGTAAGTGCTAATTAATCGGTATGTTGAATATTAATTAACGAGCTGATAATGCAGACTGATTATTTTATATACACATGAAACCGCAGTGTATCAATTAATAGTATATTAAAAAACTAGAGTATTGAGATTTGAATTAGAGGAACTGACAGTTTTAATTAATGACGTGTGTTTAATAACACCCTGTAGTTATCCGGACAAGTTACAAGGGCCGATTTAGCCAACTCGGGGTGCAATCAGAATTATAAAAATGCATTTTCAGAAAAGTGAGGGCTAACTTTGTTCAAAATTATATTACTTTGGAATTTCAGTTAAATTATTTATATAAAATGGAAAAAATACGATTGCGATTGCAGAGTAACATAAAATAAATTAAGCGAAGTAACAATATTAGAATTTGAAATTAGAGGAAGATTTCGGAATTATATTAACAACCTTCAAAAATAAAAAAGAGACGTGAAATGAATTTTTAAATAGTGACCTTTCGAAACGCAAAGTGAATGATAATAATGGCATAAATGAAACTGTAAATTTTTAACGCCACCTAGCAGACAATAAAAACAAAACAAATCATAATCCATTTTTACTTCTTTTTTAATTAATCGCTTGCTCTTCATTTTATTCCGCGCAGGCGTCTTTTTTCTTCTTTGCGCGTTTAATTTTTTAATCCGATCCTTTAAACGAATTTATTCGGGTTCTTTATTTTCCGCGACGAAAAAAAAAAAAAAGAACCGAAACACTTATAAACGTTTTCCCTTCTAAAGCGGGGCAATAATTCAACTTTCAAGTTCGAGTTGTAGCTGAAACGTTGTTTGTCAAGCTGGAAAGTTTGTAGACAGAAGATGTAATTATAATATTGATTGTGGCAGCACGCATTCGGGTTTCGAAAGTAATACATTACGGCCGACATTGAATCGTAATGTAAAAACAACAAATTATTAATATGCGTGACCGCACGCCAATTTTTCAATGTGATTACGCATAAATCACGCGCCGAATTTCAATATTAACATTTTATTTATCTTCATAATGCAAGAATTCGTTTATAAACTAAAAACGACTCACCTAACAACAGATCTGACATTACAAATTATCAGCCTACTGAGATAACAGACGCAGGCAATTAAGAGCTTTATGTAAAAGCTCGATAAGAACTACGCCATTGAGTTTTACTCCAATATTGAGTGAGTGAAAAGGCAACCTTGCTGCTTTTACGTGTAACAGAGATGGAAGCAAGTGAGCCAGATATTGCTTTAGAGAGAGATCACGCAAATATTCTGTATAATAGAGAGGGATAGATGAAAATGTAGTAAACTTGGGGACTCACCGTTATGTGAGTACAGATCATTCGTGATAACTTGGGTCTACGTTTTAAGCATTTGCAATTGATTATTGCCAATTATACGTTCGAGCTATTGTTATTTTGTTCCGATTAATTTAAATCAGATACAAACGCCGCTTATAAATTGTAAATAACTTTATTCTCTCGACTTTAATTAATTCTTAATTGCCGGCAGTTGATTTTTAAAGGCCAATTAAACTGCGATTTCGTTAAGCCATCTTAATTTTAACAAAAACTGCGACGTGAGAGGAAGACGCAACCTACGACGGCGTGCCAAGTGATCTGTGTATCCTTTGGATGAAAATAGTTAATTGGATTACATTACCACCGCTTAATGGAATTACTAAACGAAACAGATATAAAGAGACTGCATTAACTAACACGTTTGTCGAGTAAATGCAACCTAATTCCAATTTCAAGCTTCATGAGATACTCATAATAAAATGACACCGTTTTTAATTTAATAATAAAAGTACTACTTTATTTCTTGCTACTAATTTGAAGCAGATGTTTTTAATTAAATCATTCTTCGATGTTAAAGGAAAGTTATAATTATTAAAACTATAAAGAATAAATATTTAACCGCATTATTAAAAATTACTAATCAATACCATTATTTCTAATAAACACATAAAAGAATTATGGAAAATTGACCCGCTTTTTCTCAATTTAATTTTCTAGTCCATAACTCAACGCATAAAAATCTGGAGTTAATTCCAACACTTTTTCAACTCCTCTTTGATGTTCCCTCGCGTGCATCCATTTCTGGTATTAACATAAACGAAGTTAAGACGTTTAACTTTCAAAAATGTTAATGTTGTCTTCGCCATTTTAATCCTTGCGGTAGTAATTATATCTTTCAAGGAGTTAATATCATCCAAGAAAAGAGAGAGACTTAACTTCTGAGGTAGTAGTTTGTATCCCTAAAGTAATTAATATTATCCAGAAAATGTCAAGCGATTCTATCCTTAACTCTCGCCCCCAGGCTGGGGTCTTTTTTGACCCCACGTGCAGCAGAATCTATTTTTTATATTTATTATAGTTGTAATGATTTCTACTCTTAGAAATGTTTCTATTTAACTTTATTGAATACTGTCATACTATATTTTTTGTAAATTATAACTCTTTCCTAACACTTTCTATATTGCCAGTTACACAATTTTAATTAATTTTTATATTTTTTGTATTTCAGTTTTTTTTTTCTAATATTTCTGCTATAAAATATATGTTGGGGTCAATTTTAACCCCAGGTAGGTTGCATGTAATAAATTCTTTATTAGTGCACTCTTATTTTTTATTCCAAATTACGCTTTTATATAATTTGAAATAATGTCTAATATAAACTTTGCAATTTTCTATGTTTCTACATGTTGTAGCTTGTTCCCCGTTGAAACTTATTTTTATGTATTTTTGAAATAAGATTTAGTATAAACCTGCTGCAAAGTATTCCTATTTCTGATATAATTCTGATTTTGAGGTACTAAATAATGAAAGTGATGGTAGTGATGCAGAGGAAGACTGAAGGCCAAGTAGACGAAGAAAATGCAGCAAATCTGTACAATTCAGATAGCGATATTGATGATGGGAATGAGAAAGTGTTGATTAGCAAATATGGAGCAATACTGAGGAGTACTATGGAACCTGGACACAGTCTAAAATTATTATAAAACAAGTTTCTGATAGATCAAAACATTTAAATTTGCCTATCCGTTCAGTTTTTGTGCGTTTAAGACGAACGACATCGTGGACAAAATTTGCTTGCATATTAATGAAAAGCCAAATTAATAAAGATACAACAAACCAACCCTAAGAGATTGGAAGGAATTACAACGTACTGAATTTTTTTGCATTTTTTAGTCTAAGCTAGCTCTATGGCATTCAGAAGGGCAACGGAAAAGATCTAAAATAATTTTGGTTAGAAAAGTACAGTTATCCAATTTTTAGAGCTGCAATGTCTAGACACCGTTACACAAGTATACTTAGTTGCCTACGATTTGATGACAGAGGTACTCGACAACCTAGGAAAGAAGCAACTAAGAAAAAGATCGAACCCATAGCTGAAATAACGAATATCTTCGTTAGTCAATGCAAAAAAATGCTTTCATACCAGGTCCAAATACTATTGTGGATAAACACCTCTGCACTTTAGAGGAAGATGTGGTTTTAAGGCTTACGTTCCTTCAAAGCCGGGAAAATGTAATATAAAAATATGGTTGGTTGTCGACTAAGACTATCGATACATTACAAACCTCCAAATATATTCTGGAAAAATTAGGAATACAAAGGCACAGGAACAAGGAAAACGGGTGGTGCTAGATTTAGTAACGCACCTGAAAGGCTCTGCTTGCAGCATTACTACTGATAACTTCTTTACTACCTAGAGTCTTGGATAAGAGTTATTGCAGAAAAATTAACTCTCGTTGGAACTGTCCGTAAAAACCATAACGAGCTTCTTTCCTGTATGTTGTCGTCAAAATGTTGGGAAGACAAATCGTCTGTTTTTGCTTATACCAACAACACCCTTTTAGTTTCTTATGTTTCTAAAAAGCGAAAGGCTATAGTTTCGATGTCTACTCAATACGATAGATTTGACCTTTCCAACGAAGAGCACAGGAAGCCGGAAGTAATGCTAAGTTATAATTCTATTAAATTCGGCGTTGATACGATAGGCCAAATGGCCCGGAGCTACTCAATAAGCGACAATGGCCGCTCGCAATATTTTCTGATATTGTCGATTTTGCTGGAATTAACAATTACGTACTATTTTCTGTGCTTGGCGAAACGAACCAAAATAAAACTGGAAGGCGTCGTTTCTTACTAGAACCAGGTGAGGAACTAATAAAATCAGAAATAGAAAAAAGAATTCAGTATCCCCAAGTCCCCAGACAAGGAAAATTCGTAAAGCTGTTGAAAATACTGGGTTTTCGTACTTATTTTAGCAGTGCAAATAGCCTGACCAACCACAGGAAGCCACGAGGAAGGTGCAGCGTTTGTCCACAGCAAGTAGATAAAAGGAACATATATTATGTGACATGTGCAGTAAATTTTTCTGTAAGGAGCACGTTGAAATGCGCACATTGTGTTTTAAATATTCTACTTCAACGTTAGACAACAGTAGTTCTTCTTCTGACTAGGCTATTTACTGTACCAAAGTATTACACCTAATTAATTTTGTATATTTAACTTGTTATAGTTTGTCATATATAAATTTATCAAAAAATAATTTTAAAAAAATTAAAAATACGTTTTTTTGAAACCAAATTACCACATTTGATGATTGAGGTCAAAAGTGACCCTAGACGGGGAGTATGAGATTTTAAAAGAGGATTAAAGGAATTAGTATTATCCTGAAAATGAAAGAATCTTTACTGCTGGGGCAGTCACTTGTAATTTAACTTATATTTTAGTTCAAAGAGAGGAAAATACTTTTATCCCTTGTTATTTTGTGTTGAAATAATCGAATTCTTTATTGCACTAGAATATTAAGATTATCTGAAGGAAGTTGAATGAAGCTATTCATAAGGCCTTGCCAAAAGTACCCGGTAAATAAAGCTTATATCATCTATAGTGTCATTTGATATTATATCACTATTTTTTAATTCTTGTTGCTATTATATATAATGCGTGAAATAAAATGATGGTTCCATTCTAAAGCTAGCATTCACTTCTGTTTGTTAGACGTACACTAGTCATAACTTATAATGAGAACATCAATCAATCCCTTCTCTCATCAGAATTTACTAATAGACGAAAAGTAAATAAGTGTGCACTAACACCTCTAGGATAACATTTGTACTTTTTTGGATTAGATGCGGTGATGACTTTTACCAATGCAGATAGGATATATTACTCTTTAGTGTAACTCATCTCCTACTTATTGAATTAAAGAATGATGGATGTGTTTACTATACGGTGTTAAACAGGAGATTAGCTTATCCTCGTTGGAGTAAAATTATGTCACCTTTTTCTTTATCACTTCTTTAGACGCATTTAACACTAAATTTGTTAAGCATTACAACTTTTCAGGTAGAGTAGAACTTTATCTAAAGTGTAAGACCGATTAGGAGGATAACTATTTTTCCATTTTTTTTTTTTTTAATATAACGATGTAAATAAGAACTTCATTTTTCTTCTTAAGTACTTCTAGTTCCAAATTTATTAAGCTTGTTGTGAAGGCGTATTTACCTAGTTAACCATTTGTTACAACTGCGATCGGTCTACTAGATGCTTCTTTCTTCTTCGGTATTTACACCCTTACAAAGTAGGGTAAAGCGAGCTTGGTTCGAAGAAGATGGTATGACTTCAAACGAGATTTCTGTCTAGTTTGAAGGCTTTTACGATTGTTGTCTATTTTTAACTACTTCTTGCGTTGATACTTTATAGAAATTGAGTATGGTTATTTGTCATTGCTTTATGTAGTAGTACAAAAATGAGAACGAGTACCAACGACATGCTGATATTATTAGAATATTTTAGTATTTCATTAGCTTTGATTTCATTGTACATACAAGGCTTAGGAAGCTTTATAATGAAAATTAAACGTCGGCTCATCAAGCAAATAATGACGCAAATCAAACCAGAATACCTAAAAAAATTGGCTTTATACCTACAGTTGTGAATATTTTTCAAAATTTTACTATAAAAATTCTCTTTAGTATTAATATTGATCGCGACCTAATAGATTTCACGAGACAGAGATCTTATCCAGCCTGGAAAGTGATTATTTAACGCAATTTTTTTTTTCGCTTTGGCGCTAGTTACCCAAACAAGAAACGCCTTAAATAATGAAAGGAAAAATCACAAGGAAACTATATTTCAGTAAGAAAATACAACTGTACTAAAAACTGTGGGAATTTAACATTAATTGAAAATGACTTAATGATTTAATTCGCTTCCAATTTTTTGGATAAATAGCGCCAGCGGAGAAACGCTTGAACTAATAAATTAAGCAGGCCAAATAAAACTACACTGTCTCATGAAATCTAGTAGGTCATGATGATGATAATCCTTATTATTATTACAGATAATAAGGTCGCGACATCTTACAGTCGAAATAAAAATACAATGAAAACCGACTTGCAACAAAATTTCTAAATAATAAGTACAATGGATAATATTTATTTCAAAGTAGTTTAGTAACAAATATATTACAAATGACCTCAAAATGTCAAATACAACAAAATTTAAAACCAAGGTAAAAATAAAACATACAAGAAGAAATAGTAACATGAAAATAAAATAATAATGACAAATTTAATTAAAATTAATCAATGAACAAAAAGAAAAAAATGTTTCAATAATATTAATAATATATTATCCTTTTATGTTTTTCAATCAGTTTATTAAAATGTTCAAATTGATCAAACTAATCAAAAATTGAACCGATTTTTAATTAATTTAAGAAATTTTTTTACAAGTTTTGATTGCAGTGGATTCCTCGAACGTCGTCTGTACGGTCCTATTTGGGGCCTTGTCAACAGAAGCGTACAGAAGATGCTCGAGGAATCCATTTCAATCAAAACCAACCTGAAACAAAATTTTTTTAACTTTCATTATGCTTTGACAGAACGCATGGCCGCCTTGTGTGGGATGACTGGCTGCAATTTGTCAATCTTAATGCAATATTAGGTCAAAAAGCGATCGCAGGATGTCGCAATCTAAAGTTAAAAGTTGAATTTATTTTTGATTAGCTTAAAAATTCATTTGCAAGCATTTTTCAAGTTTTCTAGTGGCCACTTTTTAAGACGTCTGAATCAAAATTAATTTCAAAGGCAATGACGATTTTGGAAAAGTCTGAATTCAGTTCCTTAAATAAAAGAAGTCAAATTATCAATTCTTATTAGTCATGAAATTTCAATTTCATCTTTAATGTTTAATAAATATATGGGATATTGTTACACTTTTATAAGTAGTCCAAATGAATATCATTACAAAAATGTCAAAATAAAATTGCCATAATCAAGATTCGAAGCAATCAGCAACCATCTGATTTTTATTAATTCTAAGAATTCATTTATGATCATATAAGGGTTGATTCTTGAACAGGCGAATAAATTGAAGAATAGACATCATAGGAACATAGGAAAAAATTTATGTTTATGCAGCAGATGAACGAAATAAATTTAGTCGTAAAAGTGTTTTATTTTTTATGACTGCTACGGTGCGGCTTCGTGCGTGAACTTGACCTTTAAACGGAACTGACGTGATCAGTTGAAGTACGAACTCCAAAATATTTGCTTGACAAATGCATGCTTATAATCTCACCTACATTATTCCATACAAATTGCATAAAGTAAGGATAACAACGGTCCCGTGTTGAACAGGTTGCTTTGACAGGTAAACAAATAAATCACTACAACATTAAAGCAATTCAAATCTTTCTGTTAACAATTCCTAGTATTTTTTGTAAATTGTATTTTAAATAAAGTTTATTTCCACAAGCAACATGCACATCACAAATATTTTGTCACCTTCTTATGGCCTAATATTACGCGTTATCCTTCCCCTGCATTTTCATCAGTCTATTTCGTTTATTTGATTTATCGTTAATGTTTGAATAATAATAGATTTGCTAATAATAAAAAAATGGCGATGACAACCAGAATTTAAAACATTGTAATCAGTAAACACACTCTTTGGTTTATTAATTATTATAATTTCGTTATGTACGTGACGTTCAATGAAAAACAAGTTCTGTTTGTTATAAAAGGCTAATTATTAACACAGATTTGTACAAAGTCTAACCAAATTCAATACTTTTTTTTTAAAGCGACTTAATTACCTTTCGTGAATTATTGTTCTCTTCGGTGTAAGTACACTTGTGAAAACGCAATTGATTTTACGATGCGATGTGTGTTATTAGTTCACAGTCAAGTTTCACGATTCTCTGCGTCACATCAATGCTTGTAAATAGTAAAAATCTGTACGTACGTATATAGCATACAAGCTACCACCTATATATAAATATTTCTATTTTTATATTTTCATTTCTAATCAAAAATTATTGTATAACATAATTAAATGTATCTTTCAAATAAGCTGAAATTTAGCTCAAAACCATGCCAATAAATATATTTTTCTTTAGTGATAGCCAGGAAACATCCATTCTTTCGTTCAGAACTCCGAACATATGAAACAACTGCGTTCCGGTACACTTGTTTACGTCTAGCAAAAAATTAGCAGCGAGAGTTTGTTGTATCACTCGCGAAGCGGAAACGGAAATCGGCGGTCATATAACGTATAAAAACTTCCACGTACTAATAAGATGAGTCGAATTCGAAATTTGCAAAGTCGAAAGGCGCTGAACTCTCGTGTGCATCGGCCGAAAAAGTTTGACTACGTTGTGCGCCTATTTAAAATTCAGCGAGAGTAGGATTTGAACGCAGACGGCTGAATACATTTTCAGTTAAAAATTTCCGATATTGCTTCAGGTTTTTTTTTTTCAAAATGGTTGTAAAAATTCGATGAGAGTGAAAAAAATATCAATTAAATTTTTTCTCACATAAAACTAGGCCGCGATTTAAACCGAAAATATTTAAATACATAAAGCCAGGCCGACAAGATATAAGAGCTTCTCAAAATTTGGTAAATTGTTGTAAGTTAAATTCTATGAACCAAAGCGTATAGAGGAAGTATTACCAAATAATCTCGTGTTTGTTTTTCGTTATACAAAATTATCAAAATGTAATAATAACCGAAACCTCATATTTTCTACAAAAACATAAAGAGCGTTTTATTTTCCTTAAACAGGTTACGGCAATTTACCAGAGCACTTTTAACCTTTGTAAGAAAGCATAAGTTGTTATTTATTGCTTTGGTATTTAAAAACGCATTTACAATTCTAGATTTAAGTCCAACGATCCGATTTAGATAATGCCAGGCCTCGTAAATAATTAATTTAATTCAGGGATTACATAACGACGCGACCGCTTTGTGCATGATTTGTCCGGTGCAATGCAGCTTTAAGAAATGCATGTGCAGAAAATCCGGCGAGAATGCGAAACTCGATTGTAAGGACTGGATTCAAAACATCAACATATTTTTATATGTATGTATGTATGCATGCGACCGCAAGCAAATAAAAGTAACTCATCGCGGTTAATACGAAATGGTCGTCTGTTGCGGTCGAATTGGATTTTCTGAGTTGATAAAGTAATAAAAATGTAGACGGGTTTTGTAAATATTTAAACCGAAACGCGCTTTACAAAAAGGCAAAGGTAATCAATCAATGGATACGGTAAAATTAATTCGGTCAAATTAATTAGCCGGCTACAAAATAAGTGTACAGTACCGTGTTATCGAATAAAATTAATTAGTGAGGGCCGATGATTGTTGATAGCTTCATATACGTATACCAACCAATTTAACGTATTTAATATAAACAATGTGCTAATCGATAAATACGGGTACAAAGGACTCATCTGCATTTTCGTCAAAAAGAAAGATTTAGTCAAAAAAGAATTACATTTGCATTAACCACACCTATGAAGTTACTTATGAAAAAAAAATCTATAAACGCATTTATTTTCTTGCGATCACTCAATTTTCCACGTTCATGTTTATAAAGAAATTTCAATGAAAAGCTTAATTCTTAATGGAATAAAACTCCCACTCGCTTTACATAGATTTTTCCACCCCTCTAGTCAACGAACGATAATACTTCCCTGTTGTTTTCCTAAATTTATTACTCAATGAATCCTCATTTCATTATTACGACTTGCTTCCGCTAATTTTTTCTCACACACTTGAACGTTCCTTTTTTCTGCGCTGAAATAACGCAATTTAGAACAAACTTAATTTCAGATATTAATGCGCGTTTTCCTCTCAAATTCAATTGACTACGGTTTTAATTCCTTTGCGCTTTAAATAAACACAATGAAAGAAATATGGGCGCGAATCAAAGAATTATTGTTGTTTGCTGTGTTGCAGGGCACTTGTTGCGTGTTCGAAATGGATTTCAGGACGACTGAAACGAACAGGCATAATTTGCCTTGGGAATTTTGCAATACTGCAACTAGGTCATGTATATCGAAAAGATAATTAATTTGTTTACAGTAGTGGCAAAGCTGCTGCGTTTGATTGCAAATGGTGATATGCAGCTGAATTACATTTTGAAATTTTTGCTTGAATATCGCAGTTTGCAAAATGCATTAGCCACAAAATCATGAAGTTTGTTTCTTTGTCAGATGTGATTTACTTAATCTAATTCTGCATATCTTTGTTTCAAGGAGATGATATTTGCTTTAGCATGAAACTCGTCGGCAATATTAAAATGTTTTAACTTTACGTATACATAAAACATATGCACTGTGGAAACACTGAAAAATGTTTGCCTTTATAAAACCTAAATTAATTTAGTGATTCTTTATAAATCATCCACTTCAAAAAGACAAATTAATTATTAAAGAATAGATGTAGTTGTGCATTTTCAAAAAAGAAATTTGAATTTGAATCAATTTACTTTCGGTTTCTAATTGTATTCATACAGGCTGTAGTTAAACTTTTAAAACTTCAGAAACAAATCCCATCATTATGTGCTCTTTTATTATTATTTTTGAAATATGTTCTTTTTTGTCCACGACTACTCAATAATCTATCTATCTATTATTCACGGTATAATGGTAACCATCATTGTTTATGGTGTATAATGAAGTAAATTCCAGTAAAACTCTAGCTTAAAGTGGCCTTAAAATAATTAACAAAATATTCAAAGATTGACGTTTTAAAATTTGTTTTGCCCATTCGAAAATGTTTATATACCTACCACTTCGTGTAACATGTAGTCTTACCACATCGTTTTAGTAGCGTTGTAATTGTAATTGTAGTCGGGGACAAAGTATAGTATACGACTCGCTATAATGAATGCTGTCATTACCTCTGATAATTGCGAAACTCACTCTCCACGCTTGCTCATTATGCAAATATCCTCGGTAATAATAGCATTCATTATAGCATCGTATATAATGTATTATTATTCATTTAATTGACATAATAATGTACAATGCAATTTAAAATGGTATAAGTTAAGTATTTTTAACAACTTGTTATGACGAGACAACAATTAAATAATATGTAACTAGACAGTTAAAAATGTTTGAATTGTCGACATTTCGTTTAATAATTTTTAAAGTTTAAAAGATGGAGTTTAACAATTTTAAGAATGTGCTGGTTTAAAAAAATTATAGAACAAAACAAAACATGAACTAACAGGGGATGCACAAAGGAAGAAATGAAATCGATTAGATTCCTATTAAGGTTAAAAGGAAACAACATAATAAGGTAAACAAAAAAGTATGAATCAAAGGTAATACGAAAATAGGAACAGCTGGAGAAAAAACGAATGAAAGAAAATAAGAAACTCTGAATAGGTTGAGGGGAAATGCAAAACAAAACCTAGAACAGAGAAAAATAGAGCAAAAGGAAGAAAGTTCCTTAATTAGGGACCATCATAAACTGCTAACAAGTAAACACAAAAGCATTTGCTACTAAAATTTGGTCGTTTTTTCTTGAACTTGCAAAAACTGTTTTCTTCTTGATATATCCTGTAAAATGAACGTTAACTCTTCTTTAGGCTCCAATTATTAAGCTCATGTGGCTAACCCTGCTAGAATTTAGGAGAATTCCATCCCCAGTAGGGATTTTTAACCTGGCAAGAATCGAATTGACACGGGGCATACGGCTTTACTTCCTATCCGAGAAGAAAGCATGTTTATGGTTTTCATCCGCAATTGAAAACCCGACTGCTAGGTTAGGAATTGAACACATATCCTTCTCCTTTTTCTTGTTTCTTATTTATAAGCAAGAATTCGTTCATTATAGGGACTTATCGACTGTCTCCCTCAATTCTCGGTCTACCTTTCTCATCTTCTTTCAACAGGTTTATAAAGTCTTGTCTCTTATACTATTCTATTATACTTCATCCTACCTATATGTAAAGTTGTTCCTTCCATTCCCTCCTCGTAATAATATCCAACCTGACATGATATCAATTCTATCTTGCAAATTCGTCGTGCGATGGTGTTTGCTTGCTTTAGCTCTTAATGTTTTATGTTACTATTTTTCATAAGCCTCGCATTTCAGGGACCTACAGTTGCTGCTTTGTTTCTGTGGATTAGGTGTTTCTATTGCAATATGAGTACGGACATTTTCATTGCTTTGTACACACACAAAAAAATCTGGAGCTAATAGTAATACTTTTTCAACTCCTTTTCGGTGTTCTCTCGCGTCCATCAGTTTCTGGTGTGAAAATAAACAAAGTTATGACGTTTAATTTTGAGAGGTGTTAGAAACTTCCATCTTTCCAAGGCAAGAAAGAGATGTGCGTGTCAGAAACTACTACCCACCTGGAAGTGTTGAAAATAATGAGACAATTCACATTGTGATTTAAGTGTTTAAAAATAGGAGAAATTTATTTCTTTTTTAACTAAATTTAAATTAAATTTGTTGGAACGCCAGAGCATTTTTTAAAGCCAAGACAAAAGAAAGGTCGACGAGTTTTGGCTTAGTAGGATGCCTAAAATCAGGTTCATATTAATAGTTCCTGAATTCATTACGTTGGATTTGCAAGTCCTGATACATAATAACACTTTTTTTTACAACGTGGTGTTGTCCAACTCCAGGAGTGATTAGGTCCAATTTGTTAGAAACAAAAAGTTGAAGATGGATGCATTTAAAGAAGAGATGTGGATTAGTTACGAGCTAGGAAGAATAGCGCAGAAATGCCAATCGTGGATAAAATTGATACGCTAGATCACTACCATTTTCTGCTACGAATTGGGTTCCACCAACTCTGAAACAGACAACACTGATAGAAGAATTTCCTGAAGCACAGTAATGCTTACCACCATCTGCTTCCAGAGCTTCAAACCCAAGAATATTTCCTGTCTATTTTAAGGACTATTTGGTTCATTGGGGGTAAGGGATGTTATGTATCAAGTACAAGGATAGTGCTGTCAGGGGATAAAACCAAAAGAAATAAGAACTGTTAGGAATGAAAAACTGAAAACTAAAACAAATATTTTCTTACATTTATTTAATGATTTGTGAAATAAAAATGATTCGTTGAAAGTTAATAAAGTATGCCAACGTAATTTTTCATAATATGATTGATTCAATTAATCATTTTCAACACTCATAGTAGTTTAGGGCTATCGATTCTCTGAGGTAGTAGTTTGTATCCCTAAAGGAATTAGTATTATCTGGAAAGTGTTAGGCATTTCTATTCTTAAAGGAGTTCGTATTATTCAGAAAATGAAAGAATCTTTACTTTTTGGGTAATGTATTTGTATTTTAACTTATATTTTAACTACTCCAAAGAGATGCATCTTTTATCCCTAGTTCTTTTGTATGGAAATAATGGAATTTGGTACTGTATCAGAATAATATCAGGAAGAAGGGAAATAAAGATATTCATACGGACTTGCCAATATTCCCATTTGTTATAATGTCATTATTTTTTATCCACTTATTATTATTATTACACTACACAGCAATCGCCAATTAAGAAGCATGTCTAAAAGCTATTACCAATTTAAAAGTTACTTAAAATAGCCCATAGCTATTTCTTTCATCTGTTTGATAGTCCATACGTTAATACCTATTTTTTCTAATATTTCCTTCAACAGAGTTGTCATAATATAAATTGGCGACAGTTTTAATAAATTGGTGCGTGTTTTAGGGGACGTAAAAGCATATTTTATTCTAGTATTCACTGCTCCCCAAAAAAGTAATTTGCGTTAATAAAAATTCCATCTAAATCGAATTATTAACCAACTTGTGCACATTAATCAATGCTGAAACAATTCTCCTTGTTTCTAAATTGTCGTAATTAAACAACTGTAACAGCTCGTGAAGAGAAGACACCGGTCTCTTTAAAAATAATATACTTTAAAAATCTTTTTTGAATGTTTTCCAGCAAATTTTTCTGATAACTATGGCATGGAAACCATACAAGAGAGACATACTCTGAAACTTACCTCACCATTCCAAAATAAAGCGTCTCAAGGGCATTGAGATTGGTAAAATCCCGACATACGTATTATGAAACCTAGAATTTTTAGGCCTCTATTAACAGTCTGTCTAATATGCAACTCAAAGGTGAATTTACAATCAAAAGATACCCCTAAGTCTTTAAAACAAGTGACTCTTTCTATTGAGGTTGACATAAGTTGATAGTCGAATAAAACGATACTCCTTCTTCTAGTGTACGAGACTACTCTACATTTATTGACATTGATTTTTAGTTTATTATGTTTGCACCAGTGTTCAAACCTGCTAAGTTGGTCTTGTAAGAACTGACAATCACCAATACTCTTAATTGACTTAAATATTTTTACATCATCAGCGAACAAAAAAATTTCGTTGCTGATTGTATCAGGTAGATCATTAACGAAAATCGAAAATAGTAGAGGGCCGAGATTCGAACCCTGTGGTACACCCGAAGATGGTACATATGGAGATGATTGAAAACCATTAATGAATACGAATGATTGCCTATTCCTCAAGTAGCATTCCATTAATGCAACTAACTTCTGAGAAAAGTCAACATTTAACAACTTCCGAAGGAGAATTTGGTGATCTACGCAGTCAAATGGTTTTTCAAAATCAGTGTAAATGACATCAACTTAACCTGCTGCGTCTAAATGATTGGCTACAAACTGAGAAAAATGACATAAGTTGGAGACCGTAGATCTACCCGCTCTAAATCCATGTTGATTGGGACTAATACATTTTTTTACAGTCGAATACATATTGGAATAAAAGACCATTTCAAATGCTTTCGGAAAATTGTTAAGAATTACCACTGAACGATAATTATTTATGTAGGATGCGTCACCCTTTGTATGAATGGGAATGATTTTGGACTGTTTCCAAATGTCCGGAAAGGTTGACGTTCTAAGACATAAGTTAAAAATTAAGCATATAGGATTATCCAATACTGCAACATAATCTCGTACAAAAAAAAAAGAAAGAAGACCATCACAACTCGCAGTAAAACTGTTTTTCAACTTTTTACATGCTTTTGTTGCTATTATATTTAATGCGCAAATAAAATGATGGTTCCATTCAAAACAAGCATTCACCGCAGATGGTAGGCATATACTAGTCATAACTTGTAATGAGAACGTCAACAATGGACAATATGTTTCCAGTATGGTGTTAAACAGGAGTTTATCCTTGTTGGGGTAAAATTATTTCATCTCTTTTTAACATTTACTTTTAGACGTATTTCAATCGGAAAAAGTATAATACAATAACACTAAATTTGATAAGGATTAAAACTTTTCGGGCATCCTTATTGTAGAACCGATTAGGAGGGTAACAATTTATCCCAAACAATTTAATGTGTGTACACTCCTATTTTAGTTTTTTGTCTTAAATATTAGTTGTATTCATTTTACATGTCTAGTGAGATTTAACTGAGCAAAAGTAAGCTAAGGTTTTAGTTAGTTACATATGCAGTAAGACGAACAGTATTACTTAATTTTTAATAAATTGTCATTTGTCGCTTATGTTTGTTAACTTAAAAAATGATTTGTGTGCAGCTAATGTAAGTAAACATATTTTAAACCATTATTACATATCAATACTTAAGCAATACTTGTAATTTAAGGAAGTTGTAAGCGACAATTGCTTATAAATACGAATATGGCGCCAACTGAGCAGAATATTTTAAAATAAGCAAACTAAGTTCAGTATTACTAAGGGGAAAGGGGAATGCAAATCAGTAAAATCTCACTCCCAACCACTTTCCACTACCAAAACGAACACACCAAAAAGCATCTAAGTTTGGCTTGAGTCACACTTATAGTAATTTGTCGTGAATCTGTTTCTGTAATTATTTCAATGTTTTTCACCACATCATAAAATACCTGAACCAAAAGTTGACATAATTCCACTTGTAGAAATGAATCAATATTTTTTTTTTCAAATCTCCTATATCTAACAAAAACAAAATTGAACCATTTGATTCCTGTGGCACTCCATTATTCATTCAAATGTCAAAACAAAATATTATGTTTATAATACACACTTTAACGCAGAATATACAGAAGGCCTTGGTTATTGTCATTCTTTGTCAAATTTGATATACAGATTAAAACATAATTTAATATATAAAATTTAATTTATTTCTTCACATACATTTTATTAACTTGTTGATTTATTACATTTTAATATATTCCGAATTAATTAGCCAGTCATTCACTTCTTATAAACATTCAAAACTTCAAGGCGACAATTCGAAGACGTATTAAATAGAAAATAGAAAAACATTTTTTTTATCAAAAGTAAACAGCAAGTAATAAACAAAAATCTGTAAATGTTGATAATTTTCTTCTATTCTCCAAATGAAAACTATCATAATAATAAAATAATCAGATTGAACACAAAATTCCTTTCAAGAATTTTAATATTCAAACGGGCATGACGACAATCTTAAATTTGAATTAATTTTTTTTTCTCGTTGGTCGCGCAAGCTCGACAATAAATTAGAGAAACAAAATACATGCAAGGCAAGGCCAAAGTTAATCGAATTCTGTAGGAGTTTATTAAAAGATAAGCGTTCGATTTTTTTTTCAATGCTCACAGACAGTTTTAATTAAGCCCTCGCGTAATTTCAAATTAAGCGCGAATGAATATTTTAAGGAAACAAAAACCGTCGTCCTCAGGAATAAAGTAAATTAAATTCGGATTATGTAACTGTTTCCGAATGCTTCTTATTACAAAGCGCAACAGTATCGCTGGTAAGCATCAAGCAAGCCTAGGGTGCTCGGAGGTGATGAGGATGAGGAAAAGCTTTTCTTTATTTAGTGTGTTTTGGAATTAAAGGGTATCTAGTGTTTAAGGAAAGTGAGCGATTGCATTTCAATAAGAAAAATTGCCTCAATTGCAGCTGAAAGGATATAACATAGATATATAATGGAAAACATCCTTAAAAGAAGTGCACGTGCGAAGGTAGGACGGCTCGAAACTAACTTCCACCACACGTCGTCAAACGGAAACCAATATTGATATCGATAAAGTTTTAGGCACCGTATTGAAACCAGTGCGGATGTCTAAACTACGTTCCGTTTAAGCTCCAAAGCTATTGCGAGTAGAGAATCGCAGTCGTACCCAAGTCCTCGTGGTGGTAGTACTGTCTCTCTCGGCGTGACTGTGAGTGCGCCTCATATAAAAGTGTCCACACACTCAACTGTCAAGTGATTTAAATACCATAGTTTAAGTGACTTTTGTTTTTTTTTTTTGCTGGATTTTTAAGCAAACACGAAACACTGTCTGCGTGTATGCGGAACTGTGTGTGTTTTATTTTATTTTCGTTAAATTCTGACTAAGCGTAATAAGAAAGTTGCTGCTGCTCGTAATAAATTAAGCAAATAATCAAGTTAACTTGTTCAAACTGACAACACATAAAAGTACAATAGTGTTTTAAGCAAACTAATAAAGTGCAGTGAAATTTGTGATTCCGAATGTAAAAGGATAATCAGGATAAAACGAGAAAGGTAAGGAGTTTATTTTGCGTGTGTGTGTGTCCCCCCACACACACACCGAGAAATTTAATCGCCTTACAAAATCAAAAAATTTATGAGATATTTAATTTAATGACGGACACGTATTGAACACACTCAACCGAATGAGAAAGTTTATTCGTAGGTATTTATGTCCTTTTTGATAGATGAGGCATCGCAGTACTTATGTGCGTATCGATTTTTGAGTAGATGTAATAAGTCATGTTGTCGAGCTTTTAAGGAAGTGCTAAGTAGAGAGCATTCAATTTGTATAATTAATGCGGACCGCTTTAATTAATTATTTATTTATTTAATTTTCTAATACGCCTCTAATTACAAGACCACCTCACTTTAGACTTAATTGAAACAGAACAACGTCACTGCCACTAATTTAAATAGTTACTTACTGCAATAGCATTTTTTTTTGTTCTTTGCATGACCTGATAACTGAGTTAACCAGCGCACAAGTGTCTTATTAAATTCTATGGCGTTTTTCTTGCGTAAGCGAATATGTATTCCTTTGTGTGAGAGACTCGATTCGATACGTCGATTACAGATAACAAGGTCATTTACATTCTACTCGAAAACTGATTTATACATTTGTTGTTATTACTGGAAAATACGTTTTATCCGGGACCGATACCTTTACTTTTATTGTTCCATGGGAAAACATAAAAGTTTCCAGTGGCACGTAACGTGTAGTTTACTGCCTCGTTTTCAATATACGTTGATGTAATGCCGGGGAGTATAAAAGTATTGCCGTTACACATCACTGAATAAGAATAACGCCCCCTGAAGATTTTTTTCTCGTCTTTTTCAAATATTAGGGCGAAAGAAAAATGTACTTATATTAAATAACGATCATAACGAGCGTGTTCCGACGAAAGAGGCGCAAGTTGAATGTGGAAAAAGTTTGCCGTCGAATATGTTCTTTCACAAAATTCACTTTGAAGGCATAGACACCATAAATACTTTCGCATTAACTCTACCTACAAATATGAACATAATTACAATGTAACGACATATTTGAATTTGAAATACAATGTGTGCAATCTACCTTAACTTAATTAACATAGTTTTTTAATTGCAGGTGATTATAGATCGTTCTTTGTCTTGAAATACTTGATTATTTTTTTTATTACAAATTTTGTGTCACCTCCTTTCAGAAACCTCAGAAAATAATTTTTGGAGAAATTATGGATAATTAAACTAGATTTTTGTCCAGTGAAATTTTTTTAATAAATTATTTTAACGGACATTTAAAATTGGCACTACGTTTCACTATCGATTGAGAGCTATCGATTATATACTTATGTAGTTTTTTCTGTTAATATAGAGGGACCAAGAAATATTATAATTACATAATGAATTATCTCAAACGGACATTGAAAATGGCACTAATGCTCAACGTTCACTCGCTCGATAACTTCGTCAGGAGTAAGTATTTATTTTCACCCCTGACGAAGCTATCAAGCGATAGTGAAACGTTAAACATTAGTGCCATTTTCAGTGTCTGTTTGAGATAATTCATTACACAATTTCAGTGGACAAGAATCTTCTACCTTTATTATAATTAGAGTAAGTCGTAGCTCGGGGGGACTAAGAACTCCTGATGTAAAATTGGCTACCCCCAAATAAAATTTGTTAAAAATTCTGATAAAAATGATTTTTAACATAAAAAAATGCTTAATTTTTTGTTTCGTTCATGCATAATTAGCACAGTGACAAAACTTGTATTAAAGCATAATAAAGGAAGTTAGTCTATCCTTTGGAATCCTTTGGAATTTGTTGCGGTCTTATGTCCTGGTCTATTATATTTTTTTACCCTAATTTGGATTGTGGCCATTTCAATTTGTGTTCAATTTTTTGGACTTACTTGGGTATAACTAAAGTATCTAATTATTATTAATGAGAAATATATAAACAGGGAGAATTGCCTTTAGAAAAATTAATTTGTACTTTTGTAAAGGAAATTTATGACTGTTCTGTGCAAAAGATTTCTCACTCTATATCACCAAATTATTTTTTTGCGTTCATTTGTAACTTACCAATCTTACCCTCCCCCCCCCCCCTTCAATCAGGAAAGGCTAGCTACGCCTGTGATAATTACATGAACTAATATTATAATGAATGTAAAAATGCAATTAAATTCATTTTTATTTTTATCACCATCATTTGTATAAATAAATAAATAATGTTTTAAATAGTACGTGCGTTAAAAAATAAGCAAACAATAAATTTACAACGAAATTTGTTGCAAGTCGGTTTTGATTGCAATGGATTCCTCGAGCAACTTCTGGACAGCTGTTTTGGCCCTATTTGGTGTCTCATCGGCAGAAGAACTCCGCAATAATTTCACCGACCTGTCCTTATTCACACAATTTTAGGTCAAAAATCGGCCGTAAGATGTCGCGATCTAAAATATTGATTATTTTATTATTTCACTGAAAGAGTATTCAATAAATAAACGCCTATAAAACAATGTAGAACTTCGACTGTATAATCGAAACAGTAATTAGATGTAATTACAAAAATTACGGAATTTATATTTGCTTTATATTTAATTAAATTTTTTTATGGGGTCCTGTTTGAGTTTATTTTACTTGTCAGTAAAATACACTATTGTTGTTTATGTTTATTTGTATTATGCTACGACTTAACGGATAGTGGACGTTCATTGCAAAAAGGAAAACATTTTTGTTACTTAATGCAGACAATAATTAATCTATTTATTTATTAATTTAATTATTTTTTTCTTAGGTTTTTTAGCTATATTGGAATACGCAATTTAAAATGGTGTTAACTTTCCATTTCATAATCAAGGTTTAGATTTAAAAGCAGAGGCGTTTAATTGCCATCTGAATTTCACCTTGAAATTTAGATAATTTAATTTATCTGTTTATTTAGAATACAAATTATTATTTATATTGCAAAGTGTCCAAATAATTTTTATTATTATTAAGACTATTATAAATTGGACAAATAATAATAATCATTATTATTATTAATATTAAGAAATGTAGAGTCTAAATAAAAAAAGTTATACCGTTTTTTTTTTATATATAATCTATTATTGTTGTTATTACAATTTTTTCCCAAATTAAAATCTTAATTAGACCCTTTCCATCATTTACATTTAAGATCTGAATAAATTTGGAAATCTTAAATTATTTTTTCTTGCTCGGAACCCTTTAGCATTGATCATTCCTTATTATATGATTATTTATTTATTATTTATATTTACAGTATGTCCTCGTTAGCGAGTGTTTACGTTATCGGAGCGACTTAAATTTTGATATAATGTGAAAAATAATACCTAGAAGAAAAAATTAAATACAAAAATAAAAAGATGCCCTACGAGAAGTAAGCTATAAAGATCGAATTCCACTGAGGCAATATGTGTCACACAAACTTGTCAATTGGCGATAGATTAAGGTTCATTTTACAAAAGCACTCTCGCATTGATGACAATTAAATAAATTATTTATATGTCAATAAAATATCTCAAGCACTTGTTGACATAGTAACAAAACATATGAGCAAGTAAATAATTTGTGATAAAACGTTCATCTAAAATGAGTCAATCAAACGAGAATAATGAAGAAATTTTACAATTGGTATCAGAAGCAGAGTCAAGTTTATTACCTAAAAAGTCCAAAGCAAAGTACGAGAAAACTTACCAACCATTCTGTGGCTGGAGAAATGAAAAAAATGTGCAAGGGGCAAATGAAGATATTCTAATTGCGTACTTTTTTGAAAAGGTTTGTTTTACTTATAAGATTTATTAGCACTGATTTTTAAATATTCTTAAGTGAAAACTCTTAAAGCTTCAACACTATGGTCAGTGCACTCGATGCTGAGAAATATTTTACAAATAAATGAAAATGTGGATATTTCTGCATATAAAAGTTGCTGGCTTACCTGAAACGTCAAAAAGACTATTATGTGGCAAAAAAATCGAGAATTCTATCGATGGATTATGTGAAGGAGTTTTTATAAAAAGCTCCTGATGACAGTTTTCTGCTTATGAAGGTAGTGTTGGTAATTGCTTTGCATGGAGCATGTCGGACGGAAGAATTACGTTTACTAAAAGTGGATGATGTAGAAGATTGCGGCCATATTTTGGTCATAACATTACATGACACGAAAACAAAGAAAAGACGAGTCTTTCCAGTTACATCGGAAGATGGAGTAAACGGAATTGAGCTTTACAAAACGTATTTGAATTTGAGACCCAAAAATGTGGACCATCGCAGACTATTTATATTTTGTGGACAGGGCAAGTGCACAAAGAAACCAATTGGTATAAACACCTTCTACAATTTACCAAAGAAAATTGCTGCGTATTTAGGGCTGCCGGAACCGAACAGCTTCACAGGCCATTGTTTCCGAAACCTTTTTGGCCGACAGTGGAGCTGACATCCAAGAGAGACACGGCGGCTGGTATAGTAGTGCTGTTGCAAAAAGCCTACGTCGAAGATAGTATCGAAAATAAAGTAAAAATTTCAAGGAAAATTTTTTGTAATTCGACTGAAAAGCAATCTTCGACCTCTGAAACGTCAACATCAACAGCAAGTGAAGTAATAAATTCCAATTTATCAGTGTCTGCGTTGTGGTTAGTTTCCTCATCTTCTGGTGCAATATTTAGTAATTTAACAAATTGTTCGTTTACAATTTACGCTAATAAATAAAATAAATGGAAAAAAGTGTTGCTAACGGAAATCGTGAAGAGAAGTGTTGCTAACGAGAAAAGTCCCACTTTTCTTCACGATTTTTGATTAAACAATGTGTCACCTTTCTGTCAACTACACGAAAAAGTAGTTTTTTGTATTTATTTGCCCCATTTATCAAAATTCCTAAGGTTAACGAGTGACATATGGGTTATCTTGCTTGCACTTCACATTTTCGGATTTGACCATCATTTCTGCATGTTACCAACGCTTTTGACAATGCATATTTGTCAGTTACTAAATCTGTGCTTTTGTGATATTGCTAATAATTATTTGAGTAAAAAATTTATACTGCTTTTCTTTAGTTTATTTGTAATTAAAAGAACGTAAGTGATCAATAAATCAAACAGAAACTTTATTTTCTATCAAATAGCGACTAACTTTTATTAAATATTGTGTCGTCGGTAAGTGTCAGTTCATAATTACAGCCACCCATAAACAGTTTTAGTAATATTAAATTTACGTCGAAAATGTGTCCACTTTTCTTTGGACACGACAATAGGTACAATTATTTTGATATATGTACCTACTTAAATTATATTAAATAAAATGATATTATGTATTAGACGGCTTGTTGTGTAATATTTGGTTAATGCCCATGGTTTTCATAAAACTCTTGAAAGTGTAAAGTATTGTGATACATTTGTACGTCTCTAAAACACCGCACATGTAACTCTCCAATACAGGCAGGTGTTGGCGGTATTTCTAGCGCACCTCTATACAGGAAGCCTATCAAAATGCAGGCGTGCATTAAAAGTTGTTATTTACCTTCTCAGGCTTTAAGTTGATGCAATACGAAGCGATAATAGAACTTGGAATCATTTATTGAATTGCCATATGCGATTAGCTTTGCACCGTCTCGGTTGCTACAGTGGAATAGTGCCTTAAAATATGATAATGAACAATTCTTGTATTTTTTCACATCAAAACCTTAAGTCGTTTTCTAATAATAATATCTAATGTATTTATAACAATTTTTTAATTAAAAAAGGTAACGATCTTTAAATATATTTTTTTTGTTTCATCAATGGTCAAGTGTAATTAACAGTAATTATTTAAGAGATTTCCAGTTTTTATTTTCATTTCATTTTTTTGTGTTAATCGTAGCACGAAAAAGTTCACGTCGCATGTTGAATATAATGAGGGTCAAGTGTTTTATAATCCCAATTCCGAAAGAAAGGTTTACGAAATTTCATGTAATGTTTGTGTGACGTTGTTGTTTTTTTTTTAGAATGTAGTATTTTCTATATTAATTAATTATATAGTCGGCGTGCCTGGCCTGTCGTTAAAATTATTATGTACGTGTACTTGTCTCGTTATACACCTGTTTTTATTTTATAAAATTAAAAACGCGAAGTTAAAATGATTTTTTGTCACCTTTTAATATGGAGAATTTCTTGAGTGAAAGTTAGCCCTAAATGTCTTTCGTTGTATAATTTGAACGTCTCGGCTGGCAAGAGCCTAGGAATAAATTCTTCGAATTGCGTGCAAGGTAGCTTCGTAATCGAATCGCTTTGGTTTCTCTGAATCCCGAAAGTAATTCCACTTAAAATTAAGAGCGAATTTTGCGAAAAGATCGTTCCCAGGTATAGTTTTATTTTCGGGACGGATTGAAAATTCAGGCAATGAATTGTGAAATCAGACGACTTTCCCTTCCATGTTCTCTTTTAACATTAGGCGACGCCGTTAAAGGAATACTTTCTTACTTCGCTGCTTCGGTCATGCACAAGAACCCGTTCACGCTTACCATGCATAAAAACGAAGTTTCGCGCTTATACCTACGGAAACTGCACACATATTTACTTTTTCAAGTTTTGCTTTGGGCCATAAAATTGTAATGCTTAAAGCGGAGGGAAGTAATGGAATAAAAGACGTCTTACCCGCAGCTGCCGGGAGTTATTACCGAAAATAAAAATGTTTCGAATCATTATCCGTCGTGCTGCCGAGCTTTTATCACTGCCCCTATAAAAACATGAAGTCAGGATTGTTTAAAAGTTGGCTTATTTTCAGGATGGCGTGCATTCATAATCATAAAGGATTTGCGTTATTGTCGTTTTCTTTTAAAACGCGTTCATCATATTAAGTCACCTGTGACTTGAAACGTAGAGCGCAACAAAAGCGCTTTTAGCGGTGTTACGTCAATGCGTTTTTGCTTCGTATTTTTGCGTGGAAATGAATGCAAAGAGTCTGTTTGAACTCGCTCTTTTTCTTTCTCTCTTGCATCGTGCTCTTCATTTTACTGCGGCTTCGTAATGTGTACGAGTAACGGCATCATGAAACTGATTTTGTCAGAATTCTGGTGCAATGACCATTAAATACAACTTTATTTTGTAATTATTACTACAGGCTGCTATACAATGCCTTGTATAAGATTTGTTTTAAAATTTAAATTGAATTAATTATCTGGAAAAATAGAACATGTTCTACTTTGATTGAACCAAACCTAGGGTATTATTCTTTGATGCTTTGCAATATTTAAATTTAATTCGTGAAAAATTATATTTTCAATGATGAAAGAATGTAGGTTCTCTTTGTCTAAAAATTAATAACAGCCAATTTATTAAGAGTGAAATGTTAAAATGCGATTTTTTAAAATTTAATTAATATTAAGTTCAAAGGATGATAATGATTATATAAATAGTCAAATTCCGGGACGTGTTTTGTTTTCGTTCAGTTCCTTTGCGTTTAAGCTATGAGTAAAACGAATTTCTGGGAAACTTTAATAGGATATTAGCGGAACGGAACAATAACTTACTCAATCGTTACGTGAAGTTCACTTTGCGCTCATGCTCGTATTTGAGTGTCCTTCGCTAACCATAAATTCCCATTTCCGTCTCAGAATTAAGCAATGATAAAGCATTGTTTAGCGCTAAGTTCTCGCTGGCGTGAATCACTCCATCACTTTCCCACTTGCATCATCCGGGAAAATATATACCTGCGATTTGTGCGGATAGTATACTAAGGTTGGAGTGATGGCTTAACTGAAATAACTAACTCGTTGTAAACATATTTTACTGTTTCGTCTAAAATTAAATGCAAATGTGTTTTTGTAAGAAATCTAAGAAATTTAGCTTTCAAGTAAGATGATGACTTTTAGATATTTTAAATAAATCCTCTTGGAATACTTTATTTAATTATTTTCTCACGTGTTCCAACTGTTAATTATAATTCAAAAATCCTCACATTCATACACCATTTGGCCAGAAGCTTTTTAAAGTGTACTCTTTATTAAGCAAGCAAAACTACTTACACACATATTTAACTCTGACACAAATAAGAACGTTGTCTCCTGCAATGCAAAAAAGATGAATCACGGAATAATATTTGCGCTTAATCTCCATACACATGCACGCCGATTATAAAAAGCAATAATTTGCTCCGGGGAATTGGTATTTTGCTGCGCTATTTATAGCCCACTTAGATCAGTACAGGAGTAACCGACCGGCTTAAAAGATAGGAATTCTAATACGCCGCTTGCACGCTCTTACTTTGAGGCGGTGACTATGTAAATCGAAACCTTTTTTCCATCGCCGTACACGTTCGTCTCCGATTATCTTCCGAAATTTGTCATCAAGCCCGTCGGCGTCCCCTTCGAACTTAATTGTTATTACGCGTTATTAACCTCTTAGAGAATGCCTGGTGATATATGCAGAAGACCTTATAATTCGGCGTTTTGTATGCCACTGACATAATATCCTAACCCTGTTGGGGATGGAGGAATGGGATTACAGAAATTGGAATAGATGTGAGAGTTAAGTATTTAACACCGAGAGCCTAAGTATAATTCCTTTTAAAAAATATACTATTATTGTAGGTATGCCATTCTCCAAATATACTTACTGACATATTGTTCGAGCAGCATAATTGAAAACGTGTTACGGTGCGGTTTTTCGTTCAAAATAGTTATGCATTTTTCCTGATCATCCTGTATAGTTCATGGGAATTTTCAACCGTCGTAGTCTTGTGACTGGTAAGGTGATTTTAGCGTGAGGTCATCCACCACCTTTTGTGCATTTTCTGTTTCACTCTGTTGTCCGCATTTTATGTTTAACTCTGCCGTAACGTAACGCACCCCGTCTTAGATTACTTGTCTTTTCCCTCCCACTCAGTTAGTCTTTCCGTTCCTTATTGTCGCGGCAGTACTTTTCGTACACGCACAAGGGGCAGATCGTTTTGTGTTTTGGTGTGTTCATTTTTGAAGTGTTCATCAGGCTGAAATTGCCGATTGAATTGTGAACGGCGTCTAATGCCCGGATCTTAAATTGCCACCCTGTGTTGAATTAAAGCTGCTTGTGCTGCTTTTTCAAAGCCTGAATTCACCGTATCATTCAGGTAATTTAAACATGAAGTTACTGCGTAGTTATGACTAACATTTCTTTGTTTCACCCTTAGGCTTTTTGTTTTGGCTTTTCTTCTCTATTACGTTTACTTCGTATATCTCCGTTTGACTGCTGTCCGTGCTGGACATTGCTATCCGCTACTGTGCTTCCCCGGGGCCGATCCGAGAGGTGACCTTGTTGCGAACAAAGGGGCGCGTAGACCGCCAGACATTTTGGCCTCCATCTTGTCCCCCCGGTGGTTGCTAACGCCAGCGTTAGAGGGCGACGTTTACCTGGTGCTCCGTCCCACTCCGTCGTGGATTTGACAGCTGATCAACATTGACGTTACGACAGCTACGGTGGAGACACTGTTAGACGTTTCTTAAGGTCGGAGCTATTTTTATTTTATTTTGTTTATTAAAGTGTGCAACCGTTTGTTGCAGAATTATTAGATTTATTAATATTTTTTTTTTTTGTAAACGCGAACCAGATCTGATTCGAGTACACTACCGAGATTATTGTCCTTTTTGGATTTATGTTTGTTTGTTAGTTTGAATTACATTTATTACCATGTCAAATAAATAAATACGTGTACTCAGCTGGTGCATTTTTAATTGTTAATTTGTAAACCCCCTTCTGCACGAGGTTACGTAGAACCACCCCTTCTCCAGGAGTTTAGCCGGTGTATTACTGGAGATCTTAATTTGCCCTCCGTAGAATTTGCCGTACCCCTCTGGTACGTAGCAAATTTTGGCGCCCAACGTGGGGCTTTTGAATTTTCCAAATTTTTTTATACCAGCTGTGTACTTTGTTTTTATTTTTGTTGACGTGTTGCTTTTTGTACTGCGCCATGGAATACAAACTATTGCCAGATCGGTTAAATACAGAAGAGCTAAGTTATGAGCTCCTGGCACGTGGTGTTCAGCCTGAAGGTACGGCTGCGCAGAAAAGAGCGAACTTAAGACGTCAACTAAGACTCGAACGTGACTTACAACTGCCTTCAGCAAAGTATGACATTCCTTTCGGGGATGATGCTGCGGCACTAAATGAGAAAGTGGTGGAAATACGTTGCTTAGTCGATTCATTTCCTAGTGACGCGACTACTTGTACGAAAGACAAAATCTTTACTAAGCTTTCACATGCCTTTGGCAGAGCTAAACGCAGCCAACCTACAACAAGTGAGGAGATTCAGCAACGTAGTGCTTTCTTAAAGACCCTTGACGAGATTGCTTACATGTTTGAACAAAAACTTCAGGATTTACCTTCGACAAGTGAGACAATGCCTATGGCTTCACAGCCTTCGCCTTTACTTGATTTATCAGTTATCGCGGATCATTTTGACATTGATCAAATGTCTGTCTCATGCGTCGAGCCTTTGATTAACTTAAAACCGGACGTAGACATGGACGATGGAGTTCCTTTTAAACAGAACAAACCTCATGCCAACGTAGCTGAAATTAGGTCAGTGCCTGTATCGAAATGGGGCATTTCTTATGATGGTAATAATAAGGTGTGTTCGTTAAGTGCCTTTTTAGAGCGTGTCGATGAGTTACGGGTTGCACGTAATGTTTCAGAGGCTTCGCTTTTTGCCTCAGCTGCCGATCTATTCCGAGACAAGGCCCTGATCTGGTTGAGAGCAAATAAACGTTTGTGCAATACTTGGCCAGAATTAGTGACACTTTTGAAAGATGAGTTTCAACCGCATGACTACGATGACCGACTTTTCGATGAGATTAAGAGACGTACCCAAGGCCCAGATGAATCGATGGGTATTTATTTATCGGTTATGACCAACTTGTTTAATAGGCTTAGCGTCCAAATCCCTGAGGTAGTTCAGATTAAGATCGTATTGAACAATATAGCGCCATTTTACCAGAAACAGTTAGGTTTGGTAGAAATAACATCCATTGCGCAACTCCTCAAGTTAGGCAGGCAATTAGAGGTTCGTAAGTCTGCTGTAGAAGCTTATACTCCCCCACCGCGAAAGAATCTCACCCTTGAGCCTGATTTAGCCTACATTCAAGCTGGTTCCTCCACCAAAGCTGATGACAGGCAACATAAACCCGAAAAGTCTACACCCAGCCCAAACTCTAACATCATCAGGTGCTGGAATTGTAAAAAGACTGGTCATGTCTCTCGCAACTGCCCAACAAATAAACAAAGACACTGTTATCGTTGCGGTCTTCCCAATGTCACTGCCAACTCATGCCCGAGGTGTTCAAAAAACGCAAAACCCACGCATTAGATGATCGGCTAGTGCGTTGTTTCAAATTTTCAAAACCGATTGAACCACCATCGACAAACCCAATTCTCAATTATGTTCTTGCTCATGCCCAAGGCGATGAGCGTCCCTACTTGACTGTATCGATTTTAGACATACCTTTTCTTGGCTTACTAGATTCCGGAGCGTCCCGTACCATTGTGGGTGGGCCCGGATGGGAAATTTTACAGACTTTGAATTTACCGTTCATTAGACATGTGACCTCTTGTACCGTGGCAAATGGACAGCCTTGCTCAAGCCCTGGCAGTGTTACCACTCCTATTCGTTTGCGTGATCGAGTCAAGGTCATTGACATCTTAGTAGTCCCTGACTTGCCACATTCTTTAATTCTCGGAGCTGACTTCTGGAAGTTAATGGGCATCGTCCCAGATTTACGATCAGGTGACTGGTGTTTTGGAAGTGTGAATGTTGATTCTATCGAGCATGTTACTTCCTGGGGACACCTGATGAACTCTGAACAGGAACAGCTGAGTGAGTTAACCGAGAAATTGTTCGCTAATTCCAACAGTGGTGAACTAGGTTGCACGCAACTTGTTGAACATGTCATCCAAACTAATAGTCCACCGATTAAACAGCGGTATTACCCAATTTCCCCTGCTAGGCAAGCCATCGTCGACAAGGAACTCGATTCGATGTTGGAGCGAGGCATCGTTGAGAGATCAAAAAGCGCATGGTCTTCTCCGATTTTACTTGTTCCCAAGAAGGATGGTTCCATTCGTTTCTGCGTCGACTATCGTAAGTTAAACCAAGTTACGACTAAGGATGCCTACCCCCTACCTTATGTGTCTAATACTCTTGACAAACTGAGAGATGCCAAATTCCTCTCGTCACTTGACATCAAGTCAGCCTATTGGCAGATCCCAGTCGCAGAGGACTCTAAACAGTATACGGCATTTACGGTGCCCAACCGTGGTTTGTTTCAGTTTCGAAGGATGCCGTTTGGTCTTCACAATTCACCAGCGACTTGGCAAAGGTTTATTGATCGTGTCATTGGTGCTGACCTTGAACCTCACGTCTTCGTCTATCTTGACGATATCATAATCGTGACCCAAACTTTTGAGAAACATCTCGAAGTTCTCGAGGAAGTGCATAAAAGATTGACCGAGGCTGGTCTGACTTTAAACAAGGACAAATGTCATTTTTGTCTCGCTGAAATGAAATATCTGGGGTATGTTGTAAATCGTCATGGCCTCCATGTTGACCCTGAGAAGGTACAAGCCATCTTGGGAATGCCAAAACCCAAAACTGTCACCGAGGTCCGACGTTTGATAGGTACTGCTTCTTGGTATCGCAGGTTCATTCCGGACTTTTCTTCTCTTATTGCCCCCCTGACGAATCTTCTCAAGAAGAATTCTAAACATCGTTGGGATGAGAGTTGCGATGAGGCTTGGGAGAAAGTCCGTGAACATTTGGTGTCTGCGCCAGTCCTCTCATGCCCAGATTTTTCAAAAGAGTTTACCATCCAGACCGATGCTTCCGACTATGGCGTAGGTGCTGTATTATCTCAACAACAGGACGACGGTGAAAAGGTTATCTGTTATCTAAGCCGTTCACTAACCCGAGCCGAACGCAAATATTCCACCACCGAGAAGGAACTACTAGCTATGTTGTGGGCAATCGAGAAGCTCAGGCCTTATGTTGAAGGTTCGCATTTTTCCGTTATCACGGATCATCATTCACTTTTGTGGTTGAATAAATTGCAGAACCCGTCGGGACGTTTGTGTCGATGGGCTGTTCGTCTGCAACAGTATGATTTTAGCATAGTTCATCGCAAGGGTAAAGATCACGTCGTACCTGACATGTTGTCTCGCACTGTGCCTGCCATTGACGTCATCAATTTCGAAGATATTAAAGACCGTTGGTATCTTAACTTGTTAAGGAAAATCCAAGCATGTCCTGAGAAATTTCCAAATTTTCGCACTGAGGGAAATATCATTTACAAATTTGTCAAAAATACTTACTATCGTGTGGCTGATGAAGGTCAGCAATGGAAACCTGTGGTTCCTAAAGAGGCTCGTAAACAAATCCTTGAAGAGTGTCATGATTCCCCTACTAGTGGTCATCTAGGAATTTATAAGACCTATAATCGGATCGTCCAAACTTATCATTGGCCGAAAATGCATGCTGATGTGGCGAAGTATGTTCGCAAGTGTCAAACCTGTCTTCGCACTAAGCCTGAACAGAAGGCTCCTGCTGGTTTGATGGGCGGTCATTCCAAAATATCGAGACCTTGGGAAGTAATCAGTATTGACCTTATTGGACCACTACCCAGATCTTCTCGTGGTTTCCAATATATCTTTGTGGCCACGGATTGTTTTAGTAAGTTTACTTTGTGTTTTCCCCTTCGTAAGGCAACCACGCCAAAGATCCTCCAACATCTTGAGGAAGATATTTTCCTAATCTTTGGTGTGCCTCGTTCTATCATCTCTGATAATGGAGTCCAGTTTAGGTCAAAGGAGTATCAGAAACTTCTGACCTCGTATCAAGTACGCCCTGCTTATACTTCATTCTATCACGCTAAAGCTAACCCTGTTGAGCGTGTGAATCGTGTCCTCAAGACAATGCTGACTGCTTACGTAGCAGAGGATCATCGGAAGTGGGATGTTTTCTTGCCCAAAGTTGCTTGCGCTCTAAGGACAGCCCGCCATGAGGTAACAGGCGTGACTCCATACTTTTTGAATTTTGGTAGAGAGATGTGTCTTAAAGGTAGACTTAACCCTGATTATGACAATTCCCAGAAAGAGTCTTTCGACATTGCTCCCCAGGACCCTGCCGAATTACAATCCCGTACTGGTAAATTTTCAGCCTTGTACAAGGACGTGCAGGATAGGTTACAAAAGGCTTATGAACAGTCTAAAGGTCGTTATGATCTTCGTAGACGTAAGGTTGTTTACCAACCGGACCAACGTGTTTGGCGCAAAAATTTCGTTCTTTCGGATGCTTCTAAACATTTTGCTGCCAAGTTGGCCAATAAGTTTGTAGGACCTTTCCTCATTAGTCGTCGTGTGTCTGCTGATACTTACGAACTAAAGGATTGTGATGGAAATATTTTACCTGGCACTTGGAGTAGTGAACATCTTAAACCTAATCCACCTGACGAGTAATCATAGAATCTTCTTCTTTCGGCCTGCGGGTAGGGCTTCTTAGAATACTCCCGACGTGTGTAACTGCGTGCCGTAAAAGCCGGCTAAAGGGCGACCAAGTTTCCGTTTGTCATCTTTGGAAACATTTATCGTTAAATTTCGGCCTGCGGGATGGGTCTCTTAGAATACTCCCGACGTCAAATCCGCGTGTCGTAAAAGCCGACTCAAGGAATCTGAGTTTTCACCCTTTCATCTCTGAAAACCATCCTTCGTTTTTTTATTTTGATGTCTCAAGGGTTCATGAATAGTGCAGCGATCGACTGGAGAGGTTATCGGTTTCGTATCGGTTGGAGCCTTTGTCGTACTGCATTTGGGCTGTTAACTTGAGAAACGGAAGGATGAATTAATTTGTCTTCGTTCTTCTTTCTATTCTCTGTTTTTTTTTTCCTACTTCTTCTCTGGTTGGATTGATCGGCTCAGCCTTGATAGCTGTGAGAGTTTTAGTTCGTAGGTTGTAAGGATTGTGGGATTCTCAAGCGCACTGGATCTCGTGAAGGTGTTTCTTGCCCTCTCTCTTTGCAAACCCTGCGAAAGAGGGCTTCTTACTGGTACCTTGGTTGCAGCAGGTGTGTTTCGACTGGACATATTTTCTTCTCTTCTGTTTCTCTTTACTACTTTCGTTCTTTCCTTCTACTCGTTTGAGTGATTATCGATGTGACTGCAAGGTCTGGTAATCGGATTTGGTCTCTGCTTTGGTAGTGGCACTTGACGTTTTGTCCGTTATGAATCTGACCTCTACTTGTTAGAGTTGTTTGCGGTCTTCGGACCAATGTTCCCGACCAATGTTTCCCGCGGTCTTTGACCGAGTTATTCGTCCGTACGTAAAATTTTTCCCGTTGCGTTCGTATTATCTTCTTTTCTTGCTCTTTCGAGAGAAGTGTTTCGATGGACCGAGATCGTTTGGATCTTCATTTTTGATTATTTTAATTTTCTCATTTCCATTCATAGTGTGCCATAGTTATCTTTGTAGTTTACTGTTCCATAGTTTTTCTGGTTATCTTTTTGATTTATTTTCGAAGTTCTGTTTAGGCTTGGTCGTTACAGTCTTTAGGCTCGAGTCAATTCTCAATGTCTCGTGACACGCGCACGGTTGGTTTTGGTTTGGGCCAAGTGCTAAACGAATGGGTTTATTTTCTTTTGCCTCTTTTGTGTTAATCCAAGTAAATTTCTCGGTGATGATTGACTTCTCTAGGATGTCCCAGCATCCTTTTTAAACGTTTAGAAACTTTACCATTTTGCTCTGGGAACTCTTTCGTTTATTGAGTTTATTGTAACTTTTCGGCGTTGTCGAAATGTGATGTTGCGGTTGCTCTTGGCACTGTTTTTGGCTTGGATAGTTATCTTCATGACTACTTTAGTCGAGAAGTAGTGGTGGATCCTGGTCAGACGATGTCGACGCTTGTTGGCATGCGGACCCTTCTCGACCCTTCCGCTCCTTTCTCAAAATTCTCTTCTTGCGTCCAAGCCTGAGTAGTGTAGTGCGGCTGCTTCGGAAACATTGAGGCATTCGTCCCGAATTTTTCCCGCGGTCTAGGACCGAGTTTTTTTTTTTCGTCCGCGTTTTCGTTTGTTGGAATCTGACTCGCCCAGGTTAGGTTGCTCTCTGATAGGTTGTCACCTGTCAAGTTTTCTTTTTCTCTTGCTACGTCTTTTCTTTCCACTTTTCTCCGGAAGAAATTTTCCCCTTCAGGTAAAATTTCTCTTAGGTAAGGAGGGAGTTGTTACGGTGCGGTTTTTCGTTCAAAATAGTTATGCATTTTTCCTGATCATCCTGTATAGTTCATGGGAATTTTCAACCGTCGTAGTCTTGTGACTGGTAAGGTGATTTTAGCGTGAGGTCATCCACCACCTTTTGTGCATTTTCTGTTTCACTCTGTTGTCCGCATTTTATGTTTAACTCTGCCGTAACGTAACGCACCCCGTCTTAGATTACTTGTCTTTTCCCTCCCACTCAGTTAGTCTTTCCGTTCCTTATTGTCGCGGCAGTACTTTTCGTACACGCACAAGGGGCAGATCGTTTTGTGTTTTGGTGTGTTCATTTTTGAAGTGTTCATCAGGCTGAAATTGCCGATTGAATTGTGAACGGCGTCTAATGCCCGGATCTTAAATTGCCACCCTGTGTTGAATTAAAGCTGCTTGTGCTGCTTTTTCAAAGCCTGAATTCACCGTATCATTCAGGTAATTTAAACATGAAGTTACTGCGTAGTTATGACTAACATTTCTTTGTTTCACCCTTAGGCTTTTTGTTTTGGCTTTTCTTCTCTATTACGTTTACTTCGTATATCTCCGTTTGACTGCTGTCCGTGCTGGACATTGCTATCCGCTACTGTGCTTCCCCGGGGCCGATCCGAGAGGTGACCTTGTTGCGAACAAAGGGGCGCGTAGACCGCCAGACATTTTGGCCTCCATCTTGTCCCCCCGGTGGTTGCTAACGCCAGCGTTAGAGGGCGACGTTTACCTGGTGCTCCGTCCCACTCCGTCGTGGATTTGACAGCTGATCAACATTGACGTTACGACAGCTACGGTGGAGACACTGTTAGACGTTTCTTAAGGTCGGAGCTATTTTTATTTTATTTTGTTTATTAAAGTGTGCAACCGTTTGTTGCAGAATTATTAGATTTATTAATATTTTTTTTTTTTGTAAACGCGAACCAGATCTGATTCGAGTACACTACCGAGATTATTGTCCTTTTTGGATTTATGTTTGTTTGTTAGTTTGAATTACATTTATTACCATGTCAAATAAATAAATACGTGTACTCAGCTGGTGCATTTTTAATTGTTAATTTGTAAACCCCCTTCTGCACGAGGTTACGTAGAACCACCCCTTCTCCAGGAGTTTAGCCGGTGTATTACTGGAGATCTTAATTTGCCCTCCGTAGAATTTGCCGTACCCCTCTGGTACGTAGCAAACGTGTGTTGATTTTGTAAAAAGAAGTACAAAATTCCAATCAAGAAGTTACATAGTCTCACCCGCCGATGCTGTTATAGTCCAGCAAAGCGTACATCTCCCTTGCTGGTGCTGCTGTAGTCTGGGAAAGCATACATCTCACCCTCTGGTGCTGTTGTAGTCCGACATACATTTTACACACTAACCACACATACTATGGGGAAAATTCAATTTGTTTGTTATTATTAAAAGCTATAACAATTAAGTTCCCACGTAAAGAATTGAAACGAAAGAGACTATGCTTAGCAAATTCTTATATCCAGGGTTGATAAAAATCATGATTAAAAAAAAACAGTATAGTATAGAATATAGTATAGAAATGATAGGAAAATAGATCCTATTCTGCAAAATTTTATTGAAAAGTCGTGTAAATCTGCTGGAAAAAGAGGAAGTAAAGTTACTTGTAAAAAATGCAAGGTAAAAAAGCAAGGGCTTGTGGAGCGTATGAAAAACCACAGGGAAAAATGTGCTTCAAGTAATATAGAAAAAGAAACTAAAACAGATAATGGAAGTACCTCTGCAGGAATAGTGGCAAATGTACAATCGAACACATTAGAAGAGGACAGTTTGGATAGTGCCCCATTGCTCATAGTTTCTACTTCATCAATTAAAAAAAGAAAGGCTTCTAGTTCTGGGTCTTTATCTTCTTTTGTCGTGCATACAACGAAGTCTAATAAAGAGGAAATAGGTACACAAATTGCTAGAGCTTTTTATGCAACAAATAGCAACTTCACATAATAATAATAATAATAATAATAAGTCTTTATTGCTGATTTGATCGGAAGATGTTAGCAATTGTCATACAAATTTACATACCATTACATAGATGATTTATAAAAATTATAAAAAATAATTGTTCCAAAATGGAAGTTGTCAGCTAAAACTAAACATTAAAATACAAAGACACTACAAACAATTGAGTGGACAGATCACCTAATATCCCAGTCATTTACAGCTGTAAAAAATTCTCCAGTAGAGTAAAAGGCATTTGCTTCAAGATAATACTTAATATGTTCTTTAAATTTTTTAGTAGAGTTTAATTGTCTCAAATTGGTGGGAAGTTGATTGTAAAGTTTTATTGCAATGTAAAACACACTATTGTGAAATTTAGTTGTTCGATGTTGTGGTAAGTAAAATTTAAGTTTCCCATGTGACCGAGTATTATAGTTCCGAATATCTGTCTCTTTTATAAATAACTGTTCGTTGTTCCTGACATACATTAGGCAGTTAAAGATAAACAGGGAAGGTAGAGTTAAAATTTTAAGTTCTTTAAAAAAGTTTTTGCAACTTACATGCGATTTTATATTCACAATGGTTCTTATTATGCGCTTTTGAATTATAAATAAAGAATTCGATGAGGACGAATTTCCCCAACAAAGAATACCATAATTTAATTTAGATTGAACGCAGCCGAAATAAAACATTTTTAAAATTTTAAGAGAAACGCTGCCATAAAGCTTTCTCATCAAATAGCACGCAGAATTTAATGATTTTGCCAATTTGAGACAATGATCGCTCCAAGTAAGGCCCGAATCAAAAATTAGCCCTAAGAAGTTTACACTAGTATCAATAGGAATGTCAACGTTAAGATTTTCAAAATTTTCAAATTTTACTTGCGCAGCATTTACTGAATAAGGAACCATAACTGTCTTATTGGCATTTAACGACAAACTGTTACAATGGCACCACTCCATGATTTTCTGGAGCAGTACACTAAGTTTATGTGACAACTCTTCTTGAGATGTATATTTAAATATGGATGAGGTGTCATCCGCATAATGAATAATGTCACCTAGTTCAACAAATTTGCTTAAATCATTAAGGTAAATAATGAAAAGAAATGGCCCAAGAATACTACCCTGCGGAACACCGTGATAAATTTGAGTAACTTCTGATACTGCACCTGACCAGCTCACAACTTGAGATCGGTCGCTTAAAAAACTTGCGATCCAGTCTCCAGCAGGACCACGTATACCATATTGGTTTAATTTGTATAGGAGAGTACCATGATGAACAGTATCAAAAGCTTTTGTTAAATCAAAATATACACCAACAACTCTATTCTTGCATTCAATGTTCCGCAGGATGGTATTATACGCTAAACATAGGGCATCGTTAGTTGACAATCCTCTTCTGAAACCACACTGATTTTTACCAATGATTTTATTACTGTCAAAAAAATTAATTAGCCTAGCCAGCATTGCCTTTTCAAACACCTTAGAAAAAACAGAAAGAATAGATATGGGTCTATAGTTTCTAATGTCAGTATTGGTACCTTTCTTCAGAACAGGAACAACTTTCGAGGTTTTGAGAATAGATGGGAAAACACCTTCTTTAAACGACTGATTGATTAGTTTGCACAAAGGAACAGTTAAGAATTCAGCAACATGCTTAATAATTGAACAAGGTATACCATCGAATCCAGCAGAGTTTTTCTTTGAGACAGATAGAATTATATTATAGGTTTCTGCTTCGCCGATAGGATACAGGAATATACTACTACTATTGCAATCAATGCTAATTAAATCTACAACTGAGTGCCCAACTAATTCATTTACTGAGTTTACAAAGTAACTGCAAAAGGCATTGCTGATATCCTGGGCGTTATTATGACTGATATCATCTAAGTCAGTGATGTAATCAGGTAGGACTGGGGTCGAATTCTCATTTTTTAATATTGTCCAAGCCGCTTTGCTTTTGTTAGAAGAAGTGTTTATGAAGTTATCATTGAATCTTTTTTTAGCCGCAACTATATTTTTACAATGATTCTTTTTTTGTTCAATGTATTGTCGCATAACCAAATCACCATTCTTACAAATGTTAGTTTTTAATTTTTTGTGAGTATGTCTTAGTTTTCGTCCTTCAATAATTAATTCTTGAGAAATCCACCCTTTACGTTGTTGTTTGGCATGCTTTATTTGTTTGAGCGGGAAGTATGTATTAAAGTAATATAAAAAAGTATTAAAAAAAATTGTAAAGTTTGCATCAAAATCACGATCCACATTAATACACTGAAATGTTTCCGACTTAATGGCAGATCTAAAACTTTTAATAGAATTTTGATTCAAGATACGCTTTTCAATTTCATGGGACGCCATAGTGATTGTTAAATCAAAATTAGTAGTCAATATTATCATAAAATGATCAGACAAACCGGGGTCAATAGTAAGTAGGTCACATGATTCACTATCTAAATTAGTAAAGAAGTTATCGATTCTAGTGGAACTATTTCCATTGATTCGAGTAGGTGTTTCCAAATAGCTGTGCAAGGCAAATGATTCCAGTAAATCAATCATGTATTCTGATTCAGGCCCATACTTGGAAAAATCAATGTTAAAATCACCTCCAATAACAATGTGCCCCTTAAAGGAAACTGAATTGTCTAATACTAATTCTAAATTTTTAAAGAATACGCTAATATCCGTATTAGGTGATCTGTATACATTAATTAATAAGATATGAGCTGTTTTTACATGCAATAGAGCACAACACATTTCAAAACTTTTTTCAGCGACATGTATTTCATTAAACACGTACGGCTTACAAGATAATTGCAAGGAATTTACAACGTACAACGCAACTCCACCTCCTTTACAAGTTTTTCTCGAAAATCCAGAGATAAGAATATAATTATCGATATTGTAGATTAAAATTTCGGCATCATTCAGCCAGTGCTCGGTAATAAATAAAATCTCCGGATAATTAAGGTCTTTTAAAAATACATTTAATTCATTAACTTTATTACGCAGGCTGCAGACGTTGTACGTTATAAATCGAAATCTAGATGAGTTACATTTTGAAAATTTTTTTTCTTTTTTTTTTGTGCCCCTGATACCTTTTGAGTTTTCCCAATATCACAATTTATCTTACCATGGACATTTTCTAGTTCATGATGTGTTAGAGAAATTAAATTGCTGAAATTGACAGTAGAAAATTGAGAATCTACGTTAAAATGATTGTTTATAAAATTAGCCACATATTTCATAACATTTAATTTATCAGCATTAGTTAAGTGAAAACTATATTTATTGGAACTATTTCCTGTTATTCTATTTACGTCAATATAGTATACATTATTAAATGAGTCATTATTTGCGAAGTTGTGTAATGTACAATTACAATCGTAAGAAAGTTTATTATGATATGCTTTCCTATTCCAGTAAGGGACTCCAAGGAAAACGATGTTTGTATGAGACAGACTTGTAATAGTGTTAAGAAGCAGGTCCTTATCCATCTTCCGATCATTAATGACATCATTGCTTCCTGCAAGGATTATAACGAAATCTTGAGGAGTAAAATCTTTTGCTAGATTTTTTACGTCGCACACAACATCTTTGAAAAAACCATTGGGTTTAAACACGGATTGAACATTCACACTACTGTTTAAATTAGATTTAAGGGAGTAAACAGCATTTCTTGCTTGGCTGTCACCAATTAATAAAACTTTATGATTTGGATAAATATGACTTAATTCATTAGATCCTGATTTGCATAAATTGTAATTTACACTTTTTTCTTGATGTTGGTCTGTAGAATTACTCGAAACTGTACATTTTTCTGTTAATCTATTATCAGATATAAGTGTTTTATTTTCATTAGCCGCCGAAATATTTTTCTTCTTCCAGTTATTGGATTTGTCGAAGCACTGGGCTTTACAACTTTCGGTTTTATTTGTTTTCAAATTATACTTTTGATATTTTGTCAGTCGAACTTCCAAGAAATTTATTTGATTTTCTAGCGACTTGATTTTATTAATTAACGAGAATATTAACTTATTGTTTTGACGTTTTGGTTTATTATTTTTATTGTTATAAATAACTGTGTCCGTCGAATCAACACTCTCGTTACTAGAGTTTAACTCAACCACACATTCTTCTACATTTACGTAATTAGAACGAAGAACACTCTGTAGTCTCTGAATTAATTCGTCCTTTTTTCCGCAGGTTGATTGTTTTCGTTTCCGTAATTCTTCTTTAAGCTCGATTATTTTTAAGTCCATTATTTTTTTTTTATGCATACTCGTATTTATAATTAGCGAACGGTATTAAAAACAGGTATATTTCAAATCACAAAGGATTTTCGCTACGTAGAATCCTTTTTAGGAACCGACGTGTATTAAAATTATCGAAACAATGTCACATGTCCGCAAATATTGGTTTAATTATGCAGTAGCTAAGTAATTTTTGTAAAAGTTTTAATTACTCACAGACTCGATATAGGTAACTAAGCGGTTTAGTAAACTATTTATCGATGAGAACTTAGGTTGAACCACACAAAATTAGAAAATTTAGCGGAACGAAAAATTCCACTGCACTGCACCACGTCTACATCAAATCTGTGTGTTGAGCAATCGGAATCGGCCGCTTTTACGGCCTGGATATATATCACGCTCTAGATATGATGTGTCTAACCGACTGCTAAATGAAATGTACAATGAAGAGTTGTTTTAAGAATTTATCGGGAAATTCGGTTCGTCTGTCATTGGATGGATGGTCCAATGTCCATAACGGACCAATCATATGTGCAAAGTCACTACAGAAAATGGGTCCTCCTTTTTAGTAGACACAATAGACACGTCTGGAAATCCACATACATCTGCATATTTAACAGAACTTGCAATAAACCTAAGTAAAATGGTAAAGACTGAATATCGCTGTGCAGTAAACAGTTTTGTAACAGATAATGTTGCTAATATGAATGCAATGAGAAATCAGATCAAACAGTCAACAGAATTAAATATTATTACATATGGTTGTGCTCCACACATCTTAAACTTGTTATGTAAAGACATGTTACGTTCATTGTAAAATACTTCCGAAACAATCATTTTGCCTCAACGACATACGCGAAAGAAGAAGGAAAAAAGCTTATTTTACCTAGTGAGGTAAGATGGAAATCCCTTGCTGACTGCTTACATGGTTTTGTTGAAGCATGGCCCAAACTTTTTAAAATTAGCGAGGAACATAAAAATGAAATCGACGGTATAGTAAGGCAGAAAATTTCGAATATTTATTTGAAAAGAACAGCTGAAGATATCTTAACAATACTGAATGCGATATCTGTTGCAATTGATAGGCTTCAAAGAAACGATGCAATTCTATCAGACGTCGTAGAGCAATGAAAAATACCAGAATCACATTTTGAGGGAACAGAAATTACTCTAAGCCAAATGCAAACATTTAGACATCGCTATGAACAGAGTATCACTCCGTAGCATTTGCTAGCTTTCCTTCTGGACCCTACGAAAACGGAGCATACATTAACAGAAAGTTAAAAAAATTGTACTTTAAACGGTGCAAATGATTTATTCCCCAACACTGGTTTACTACCATTGATTATTAAATTTCTGGCTAAATCCGAGCCATTTGTCGAAATAATGTTTCACGAATAAATTCTTAAAAGCACAAATCCATTGGAATGGTGGAAATCTCAACGGAATATTGAGGTTATTGATAAGTTATTCACGATTATCAAACAATTATTATCTGCTGCAGCGTCTTCAGCCTCCGTTGAAAGGATATTCTCAACAATTGGTTTAGTTTATTCTAAAATTAGAAATCGCTTAGAGACTGAAAAAACTGCAAAATTAGTTTTTCTTTTAAACACTATAATTAAAAAAATAACTTAAAATGACTCTTTTTAAGTACCTGAACCATGTTTTATTTTCTTTTTAAATTTAAGTTTAGTTTACCTTCATATTCTTTTTAAGCAGATAGTTTTAGATGTATAGATAATCTAACATTAAATAAATTGATCAATTGATTTACATCATAATTTAAATCATCTGATCGTCGTAACCCTGCTTATACCTAAACCGAAATAAAAATCTTACACTGCAGAGATAAGATTCAAAAGTTGACATAAGATGTAGGAACTTCGTTCTAAAAGGAGGAACAATTTTGTTCTTATCACGTAAGAAACGCTGATTCAACAAATTCATACCTTCTCTGCTGAGTCGACAAGTGGAGCCAAAGAGAGAGTTGCACGTCAGAGTTGATAAAAAAACAAGACGTCATCTAGTTGTGGTTATTTTTTGTTAAGAAGCTCCGCGCAGACAGAGAAATTCGAATTTGGTTGACTCAAGTGACGTCGGTCCTCTCTAAATTCTGTGATCGGGAAAAGCCACGAAGAGGAAAACGGCAGTTCCTTTTGGTGTTTGTTTTTCGGCAATATGACTACGCATTGTTCGCGTTGTTGATTTTCGGTTTGTTTTTCGTTAAATAGTAGAAGTTTGTTATCAGTTTTCCGTAAAGAAAGGCATTCCTTTCAACTTGTTTTAAATACAGTTTAGTCGATCGCAATTTCTCTTTTTAGATGATATTTTGCTTTGTCTACGATTTCATTTTATTTTATTTAAGTTATGTGATATTTTTTTATGAGATTATTAA
The DNA here is from genome assembly GCA_039766575.1 of Serrognathus titanus. NCBI lineage: Eukaryota > Metazoa > Arthropoda > Insecta > Coleoptera > Lucanidae > Serrognathus > Serrognathus titanus. The sequence continues at coordinate 9,481,919 of CM077912.1, forward strand.
ATTTGCCAATGTAATTTTCGTTTGTTCTTTAATTTGAATATATACATAATATTATGAGTACAATATTTTATTGAAATTCAAAGTAAATTTAGAAACGCTTTTCATTTAGAAAATCCAAGGAAAGAGAGAGAGAGAGAGAGAGAAGAACAAAAGAAAAAAACTCAAAAATCCCGAAGGTTTAAAGTAAGGGTGCGGTAAGAAAAATCATGTACTAGGAAGGACGCCGAGCACTATCCCTGGCTACCTACATACTAACTCCAGACAAGCTCAGGCAAAGGAATTACGACTTGCGTCTCTTTTCGTTGGTCAAAATTTTGGGTAAAAAGAGTGTGGGTAATTCAGAACAGGTTTTGGTCATAAGAGTGTTAGAGATTTACAATTTCTATCTCTTAAACTTTCCTTTTTAATCAGCTTTCTTTTTACCATCTCCTTTTTTGTCCAAAAGACCTACCTCTGGCACTTTACTACAATTTGCTGCATTCAAACCAGTTACAAGGGATCAAAATCTTGGTTTCCGGGTTGGGAACCGCGTCAATTCTTCGTCTTGCCGACGTTTCGTCAGAGTCTTCACAGCAGCAGTAGCAGCGACTACATCAGCAGCTACAGCCTTCAACGAAGCCCTGAAGAAGTCCACGGCGAGATGGACGAAACGTCGGCAAGACGAAGAATTGACGCGGTTCCCAACCCGGAAACCAAGATTGTGATGGACAACGGCCGCGGAAGCTTTCAAACCAAGCTACAAGGGACTTTTTTTCAAAAATTTATATATTGGCAACAAGGTCTCAGGAAAAAATAATGCTGCAGATTTTTTTATTCCTCAAATAATATAGTACGACTCTTAATTTCAATTGTTGCACCGTCAAAAAAGGGAAAACTTGATGGTATTCATGAAATTGAAGAAGCAAAGTCCAAAATCTAAATTCGTGCAAGAAATTTTAAAGATTCGATTAAAAATTATAGTATTGGATAATTAGTAAACTGAAAATTTCAAGATATCTAAGAGGATTTATTTGCTCAATTTGGACTAGATTTGTGCTGGGTTAAAAGACACTCATGTAACTTCGTTTTTAATATTTTAAATATAATTACCTGATAGGTAAAAGTAAATTTCTTGCTTGAAAGTATTCGATCAGGTGCCTAGTCACACATGGACAGCAATAAAGAACTACATATTTGTTTTTCTAATGTTTTCTAAACTAAACTTGTTGAGTAAGTTTTGTATCAGAATTTATTTTATTTACTTTTCCTTAACCACTTTCAGACTTTTTATGATTGCTCCGTATGTTCTGCATAAATTTTCAAAAACTTTTCAAATATGTAGTTTAATTATCATGTTAACCTCGAACGTTAATTATGTTTTTAAAATGTTAGTGCGAAATCGAGTCACTTATTATAATTTAGCAAGCGGACGTCTACCTAAAACAAATTCTTTCCACTTGCGTAATAAAGCACAAAGTCTTTTTCCCATTGATCTTTTTTTTATGAAAAGCCCGGCAATTTGAAATTAATTCGTGTCAGTCAAACACAAGCAACTTTCATAATTCCGATTGAGTTTCGCTGGCGAGTTCCTCTCCGTATTTTCGCGTCACGCTTTTATAAACCACGAACATAAATTACAAAATATACTAATTAATGGCGAAAATTTAATTTCCCACGACTAATAAGGCAAGCCGATAAACGGTTGCTCCGCGCTCAATGAAAATTGTTTCGTTTTTATTGGTCGTGACGCGCACTTTTACAGCTCAAGTCACATACATTTGGGGAAGTCAAAGACCCGAAGAGGTCGGCGGACATAAAATCTTGCACTTTATACAAACGAAACGTATTTATCACTTTGAGAACGCTCATTTTACTTCGGAAAGTCTGGTCGGGTTCGAAAATATTCCGCTAAATTAAAGTTTGTTTATTATTGGTTGTTAACGAGATGGTATTAATACTGGGGCTCTTGCTTGTCGCTGCTTTTTATCAACCTTCCAATTATGTTGCTGCCGAACGAAAATAGAAGTAAATCACTTACACTTCACGCACTTCAAATATACAATACACTTGCTCGAAGTTTACAAGATTTACATGCATAAAATCCATCCCAAATCTACATCAATTAAAAGTAATACGTCACAGTAACAAATTTAAAGTTAAATGAATTAATGAATGACAATAGGCTTGGTATATTTAATTAATGCTGCCACACGTAGATGGATAGATTAAAATTGTTTGTAGACACAAGGATATCATTTCCCTACAAACGAAATTGGTTCAATTGCGATGAAGAAGCTTTACAGCACTCAATAAACTATGACTTGAAAGTATTTCTGAGCAGCATGCCAACTATTGTCTAATAACTGCATCTCGAGCACCGACGGCGCGGGGTTATTAAACGAAGCACATTCGCTTGAGAGTTAAATTTACTTTGTGGAAGTTCGAGACAAGAAAAGGGCAAAAAAAAGTAGGAAAATGCGGAGAACGAGGAAAACGGATTTCTTGCCTAATTTCAAGCTAGTAGTAATATCGTACGAATAACAACGTACAACCTTAACGGATCGCGATGGCATGAAAATAATTGCACGCTAAGAGGCGAATGTTAATTTTGAGAATAATTACGACGGTAATTAAATTAAACTGTGCACTATGGGAAAATTATGGGAAAGTTTACCGTTAGTTCATTTATGTTCTTCGCGTGCGCTATTTTCAGGTGAGTGCTACATCAGAGAAACAGGAAAATATCCACATATGTATGCTAAATGCTACTTATATTTTTCTTTAATAATTTAATATAATTTTTGTTATATAACTTGTGTTGTTGTTTAAACTAACCAGGGAAATTGATATATGATATTATGGTTAAAATCAATTGCTACTATCAAGTCCTAAAAGGACGACGTCGACTTACCACTCATATTTGTATACTTTCTCATCTTTAATTATGATTTTGGAGTTTAGGAGACCTTTGTTTGACTTTGGTTCCTAAGGTTCAATTTTATTTACTTACGAAGGTTGAATCAACCGAACCTTTTTTGAAAACTTTATCAAAAAATCATAATTCTGGACATAATTCTGAAACTGAAATAATTAAATGCAATAAGAAGTATTCAAAGCAGATGTGTTAAAAATATGCATTTGTCCCGCATAATAAAATACACTCATCTTTTTGTAAACGTTCAATATTAGGTAGTATGTTTCTTACCCCATTTTAACGAGGACGTGAGCACAACTGGCTAGCTAGAAATTGTTTTGTTATTTTATTTTATAAAATTAAGAACGGAGGTTGTTCTACTAAATTAAAAAAAAAACAATAGTTGTAAAATACTTTTTACAAGAAAGATTTTATGGATTCTGTTGTAGATTCAAAATGTATTCATTTAAAGTCTAACTTTTCGAAAAATAATGTGCGCTCTCCTCACTTCACCTTATATATTTACTATTTGCGTAACAACAATAATAAAATATTTTTATTGTTCGTAAGAAAAGTTGCGTCAGACGGTACCTGCATAAAATACTGATTGGAGCTTCACATCATAACAACAAACATAAATATGTTTGTAAACGTCCATCCGTTTCTGGTGTTAAAATGAACGGAGTTAGGACGTTTAACTTTCAACAAGTATTAATGTTGTCTTCAAAAGATAATATTATCCAGGAAAAGAAAGAGACTTAACTTCTGAGGTAGTAGTTTGTATCCCTAAAGGAATTAGTATTATCCAGAAAGTGTCAAGCATTTCAATCCTTAAAGCAGTTAGTATTATCCAGAAAATGCAAGAATCTTTACTGTAGGGGCAGTCATTTGTATCTTAAATTATATTTTAACTGCACCAAAGAAAGGAATGCACTTTTTCTCATATCGCATCTCTCTTATCCATAGTTCCTTTGCCTGGATATAATTGAATTCCTTATTGCATTAGAATATTAAGCTTATCTGGAGGAAGTGGAATAAAGTTGTTCATAAGGCCTTGCCAATATTCCCCGGTAAATAAAGCTTATATCATCTATGACGGATATTATTAATCTTAGTCCAGGACTGACTTTTCTTATCACTACACTTAATTTAATCTTAATCCAGCGCTGTATTTTCTTAATACTACACTTATATTACATCGCAGTTCTTTCTGCCCTAATCATGGGGGGATACTTTAGGGAAAGAAAACCTTGTGCCGATTTTTTAATAGGAAGGCACACTCCTGTCAAGGTCCCATTGTTTCTTTGAAAGCCTTCACGACAGTAACATTGTCTCCTGAGAGATAAACCACGTGTTCGTTGAAACGAGGGAGGATTTCACTAGCCTCCCGAGCCAACTTCTGGGTCTCAATAGACCCTTTCAGGGAACGCGAGGGCCCTTCCTTAACTCGATCAGATCCTAGAGGAGTAATAGTTTTAGGAATACTCGGGATTAGAACCTGGTTTCTTGCCCAGCTTTTAGGCACAGGTAGTCTTGAGAGTGGCGGTCCACTTCTAGCATCATCCTGCGCACGGCCTCTCTTAATTGGGAGTTGGTATCCGAGATTCTCAATACCCGGGCTTCTTTATCTGAGATTCTCGGACTAATATAAATATAGGCCTTCGTTTGGCTTCAACTGGCGGCGATGCTTTTCCCCTAGGTCCCACTCCCATTCCCACTTTGTGGTGGGGAAGCAGGAAATGACCCATTGATTCTTCCTCCTGGGTCTTCATTTTAGAACTCATATCTCCTTGAACACAGGCAGTAGTACCGTCTTTATTCTCCCGATTATTTTATGCATGCATAGACGAGGTGTATAAATTAAGTAATTAGACTGGCAACGTAGCGTTCGATCTGGCAACACTTGGGACCTGGGACTTGGAAGGGCTGTAGTCATACGTCTTCAGTACGAGCTTAAACTCGCTAAAGTCATTCGGTTGTCCGTAGCGATTTTTTTTCGCGAAACAGTTTTTCTAGTGCGTTCTAAACCTCAACGTTGTGCTATGAGGTTTTGCTTCAAACTTGGGCACAGTGTAACGGAAACTTTTGCAAAACTTCACTAGGCCTGCGGAGACAGTGTTTTGTCAAGAGCCCAGGTTTTTTTTTGGTGGTTTAAGGCATTTTCAGATGGAAGAGAGCCGATTGAAGATGAACCACGCAGCGGAAGTCATTCGTCTTCAAGAACCGATGAAAATGTCGACGGAATCCGGGATCTTGTGCGTTCAGTTCGTCGGTTGAGAGTCAGAATGATCGGAGATAAATTGAATTAGACTCACGCCACCCTTCATCAGATTTTGACCAATGAATTGAGAAGAAAAATCTGAGCAAAAATGGTTCCAAAAAACCTTTTGCGGGACCAAAAGGGCATCTAGGACGTGTCATTACTGGTGATGAATCTTGGGGTGTTTGAGTACAACCCGGAAACCAAGCGCCAGAGCATGGAATGGCACACTTCAACCTCTCCGAGGCCCAAAACAGCAAGAATGAGGAAGTCAAAGATCAAGTGCAAGCTGATTTGCTTTTTCGATAGTTAGGGAATCTTTGCGCCTCGAGACCAAACAGTCAATCAATACTTTTACCGAGAAGTTCTTGAGAAACTTCAAAAAAGGGTTATGCGTGTGAGACCAAACATCACTTTGCCACACAACAATTTCAATAAACGAGTTTTTGGCCAGTAAAAACATTCCTGTGGCCCTCATCCTCCTTATTCGCCTAACTTGAGTCCTTGCGACTTTTTCCTCTTCCCGAGATTGAAAAATCACCTCAAGGAAACTCATTCAAACGGCTGTAACCGACCAGCTGAAGTCTATTCCAATAACAGAGTTCCAGCACTGCTATGAGGATTGGAAGAACTGTGTCCAGCGCTGCGTGGCTTTCCAAGGAAGTTATTTTGAGGGAGACAATATTAAATTATAATTATTCGATTGAAACAAATAGAAAAAATCAATCTCATTACTTAATTTGTTTAAACAGGAATTGAGCTTATTCTTGATGGAGTTAAATAATTTCACCCTTTTTTGGCACTCACGTTTTTAGACGCATTTTAATCGGGAAAAGACAACAGCAACACTAAATTTGTTAACCATTACCACTTTTCAGGTTGAACTTTATCCAAATTGTAACACCAATTAGGGGGATAACAATTTATCCCAAAAATTTTTGTTTGTACCATTATTTTAGTGTTGCTTTTACAAACTTTTTTAAGCAACCAAAAGAAGGTGTCATAAACTTAAATTTACGGTTAAAATGAAATATTCAAGGTCACAGATTGGTTACCGTTAAAATTACGTTAAGTTTAAACCTAAATAACCTCTTCTTCAGTTTACTATTAAGGGTTAAAAAAGCATAAGGCATAACAAAGTTACGGATAAAGAAAACACTCTGCAATAAACTAGCTTTGCCGCATCTATTCCTATTATTTTGGGGATTCTTTATAACGCAAAAACAGCGTCGGAAAATTTATGTTGTAAAAAGTCGACGTGTACTGGACCAAGTTAATTTACTTTCCAACATAACTCCCGAGGACCTTGACTTGACTCGGAAGCACCACTTCTTGATCTAAGAAAATTTATGTTTTGACGTTTTGTCCTGTTAATTACTAACCTGTATGCAAGGAAATTTTTGATTGAATTAAATTTTAAAGACTAAACATTATGAATTCTTCTCGATGTAATTTTCCCACGAGTAAATTCTACTAGCTACTTTATTTTTAAAGATGTACTTTCTAAGACCTAACGAGAGATCAATCGCATCAGATATCGTCCGATTTGGTCCCTTTTTTTGCCTTGGCGACGTATCTACCCCCTCATAGAATATTTGAATGTTCGAAACTCTTCCAGGTCTTTCTTCCTAAATGATCGATCGCTGTTTGTTCCTATTAAAGCGCCGCGATGATATTTAACCGTCCCACTTCGGCAAACAACTTAATAATGACCGTGCGATTCGGTGCATAATTCGTATCATTAAGTTCTCTTTAGGCGCGTTAGTTACCTTGTGCGTTAGTTAGGAATTTGTTGCTGCCAATTTCGCCGATCGATAAGCGAACTTCGTAATCTAGACCATTCTGTTTCAATAAAGTCATCGGCTCACTTCCTTTAGATTACTCTCCAGCTCGCTTCCAACAATTGAGCCCGTTGTTTTTGTATGTTATGTGCGCATGTAATTATTCACTTAACTGTTAGTGTTAGTCAACGGTTCACTTGAAAGTGTATGGGTATTAACTCTGTTGGTTCAGTCATTTCTATTCTTGAAATTGTGTTACGTTTTATAAATGCAGGAGCTCTTATATTTGCAAGAAAACAGAGGAAGCGTTGAGATGTATGTAGGTCAATTTAAGCAACGATTTTAATAATTATTGCTCCATAATCTATTATATAGATTCATTGTTTTATTATAGCAGTATTATCAGCATTGTTTTTCATAATGGCAAATAATAAATTGATGTTATGTTATAGAGTGTGTAATTGAGCAAGTACATTTACCATAACCACTATTAATAGACAAAAATAGAAGCGAAGTTATGGCAAACGAATGAGCAAAGGTCAATAATAACTCAGGAAAAATCTACGTTTACTTTTCACAAAAAAAAACATTTGAGAAGCACTGGTTGTGATTTAAATGCCCCAGCTAAGCGAAGTTCACATTGAGCAATAAATGATGGAGTAGTAAACCCGCAGATATAATACGATAAACGTTGAGGCAGGTCATGATTGATATGATATTGATAATTGGGCATGGCCAGAAAAGTTCGTTATCATTTCTTTTAAATTTATGCTTCAATTTAATAACAAAGATCACGTTGATCATTAAAGTTGTACATTTCAACTCATACTTTCAAAAAGATTATGTTAATTTAGAATTAACTAAAGTCGAAAGGCTTACATTTTGAGGTGAGATATTAAAGGTGCCTCAGACAAAACAAATTTGAGAATTGTACTTTATGATAAACTGTCCACATGACAGTGTCAGAAGCTATCAACCCTGCGGTGTCGGAAACGTTATTTTATCAATAATGAAATCGCTGGGTTGTTTGAGGGAGAATTATGAGAAGCTGAACTGACGTCGATAAAAATTATGTCGTTTCTCCTTTTAAATTCAGTACAAGAAGTATTATTAACATTATTCGAAATTTTATCTTTCCTCATGACAATTAAACAACATCTTTTAATTTGGCAATTCCTGGAACCATATATTAACAAATTCTACACAAGTGAGCTAAAGAGATATCTTTACTCATACTCATAATGTTATGAAGATGAAACTTGTTACGTCAGTAGTATTAAAATGTTGCGGTTTTATTTTTAAAGCCCGCAAAAAATCTGACAAGGTCCACTCGTTCGAAGTGAGATTCCATTCAAATACTTACAGGATGATGAATTATAATTTAGGAAGAGGTCTTTAAAATTTCCCGGAGTCTTGTACCGCTAACATTGGCCTGACATATTCCGAAGCGTATACATCATTTCAAAGGATTGATGAGGCCGAAGCGCGCCACAAAATGACGCAAAAATAGATAACAAAAAAGATAAATCGTTACACCTAGTGTTGATTTACTTGACGACGACATGAAAACCGTCAATTTATATTCAGAGAATAAAATATTTTAATCCCGGACGGGCTAACGTTATCATTATTTCTTTGAATCGTTTCACAGTAGATCTACGTTTTGAGAGATGAAGTGGCTCTAATATGATAGTAAATTTGGAAAATGCGATGCAATAAACTATGATAACATTGTCGAAGTCTGCTGCGTTGGAAATATAGTTTATCGATAATGAAATCAAAGCTTGTTAGAATCAAGTTTACGGGAGAATTATGAATCCAGAAACCGTGATAAAGATCGTTTCGCTTGCAGAAGTTAGTTTAAATAGTTTTTTTTTTTAATATTCGATCATTAACTCTCGAAGTTTGCAACTTTGCAACTTACAGTTTTAATTCGCTGCTCTTTCTTTTATCAACTGTGATTTGTTTGTACTTGTAAAGTTCCAATTTTACATAACTTCATAAATAAAACGAACACGAATTAATGTTTACATGACTTATAGATACTTTCATTTAAAAAAAAATTATCTTGTAAATACCCTAAAAATGTAAAATGGTTATAGAAATTTAAAGTTCAATCTCATAAGTATTGTAATAGCGCAGGACAAAACTGAATTACTAATTTTAAATTACAAAACAGAAGTTTTAGATTACAGTTACTCCGATCGTTGCAAACCGAACACAAAAAAAAAAGATCAAATCAGCACGAAATTAAAAATCGAGCGAATGAAGCTCCATTTGTGTTTCGAGAACTCCAAACTACGGTTACATTAGTTGCAACTGGGAAATCCCGTAATCCATATTGCTGTTCATTACAGGACTCAATTAAAAACCTTGGCTTACGATTAAATTTAATAAGACGTATTCGTAGATTGTTTTTCGTTTGATGGCCGCTTTTAATTTTCATATTGACTTCGATTTCGATGCGTTTTGCTTTGAAACTATTCCGAGCACCCGAAAATCGAGTTCCAACCAAATACGTAACGGCGGAATTGAATGATTTATTAACTAATAAATGCACTTGTATTTCCAGCTATCACAATTCAACTTTTGACGTGCCGTATTGATCACATATCACCACAATTAAAATGCCCAGATGAAATAATATGTGTCCTGGTGCGGTGAGTTGTAAACGAACGGTACATTTACATTAACTCCGAAAAAAGCATTCATTACAAATATTTATTCATTTCTTTGTATTGTAAAATTTGATAATACATAGTTGAAATGTTTAAAAAGTTTGTTATACCATTGTGTGACAGTGTAACTCAAAAAACCACAGTTTTTTTTTTAAGTAAATTATTAATTTTCAAACAAAATCATTTATTAAGCGAACGGTTTTCAAGAACTAACAAATTATAATATTTCAGTAGCTAAATTCATCCATTAAGATCTGTGTTGTGTTACGATCATTACGGACACCAAATAAATAAATAATCGAATCAGTCAAAGCTTAATTGATTAATTGCGTTTTCAAATTATTAACTGTAAAACCGATGATTTATTGCAGGTTTACAACGTACAGTGTAAACAGTGTGCTTTATTAATTTGTTTCGCTAATGATACTATCCACGTTGGTTATTACTCACAATAGTGAGCAAAGCACATCTATAACAACGCTCAAATTAAAAAGAAAAATTGAAATGGCTTAATTAGTCAAGTAACTGATAATTATATGTAGTTTCGGAAAGTAAAGCTGTACTGAAAATGCCTTATGGCCGTTAATGAGGAGTTGCATATGTTGCACGGTCGTTGTTAACTACAAACAACTCAAACCACCCGACGGTTAACATATTATTAACTTGTGTCGGTGCATAAATTTAAGCTGAACGTACTAGTAGCGTCCTCTTGGCCGTATAATATCTGTGAAAAACGCTTTCACCTGAATTATTTAGTTTCCTCGCGCAAGAAACGCCGACATAACAAAGATTCTACAAAGTTAGCAAAGTGTGCGAGAATTAAATTGAGATCGCACAGTTTCAGTGGGGAGCGTTAACAATAGATAAAAGGCTTTAAGAGACATTGTGTTGTGGAGTTTAGCTCGACATCGTATTGATTCTCCCGCTTTAATATTTCCCCATGTTATGAATAATATTTATTTGCCTACTGTCACTAAACCCTTCCCCAGAAAATTAATTTCAAATCAGAAAGGAATTTTTTGGCCAATTAAAAGTAATTTACTCGCGCGTGATTTATGTAACTTTTATGCGCGCGATAATTCGAATGTAAATGCAAATTACACACAGAAAAAAAAACGAAAAGTGCACTCTGCTTATTTGTAAACAATAATTTAACAGGAGCGAAGCGTTTAATGCATGTAAGCTATTGTTTTAATTTCGTTATGTTGGAGAGCTTCCAAGGCAATAATGTCGGGCAGAAGTTCAAGTTTCATGCAGAACAAATTAGTGGATTTTCTCTTCTTTAAATATTCAGAAAGTTCTCAGCGAAATTGGAAATTTTGTCGGTTTTATCTGTTACTAACAGTAAAACTTCGTGTCTAAATTATAACGGCACAAAAAGCGTGCATAATGCAAGGCGATTCCATGTAAAACGCAGGACTCGAATTTATTTAAATATTAAATGCGCACTGAATAAATTATATGGGCGATGTTTGCCTCATTATAAGGCGGTTTTCAAATTCCGATTTCTGTACTTACTTCGATCAATCTCTTTAGTGCGGTAATTCCGAGCGACAAGAGGAGCAGTCGTTTTACATTCTCAATAAATCTTCCGGTAATGTAAAGAATCCATTGTAGTCAATATGCACTTTATCCTGACGTTATGTCAGAAACTGTTAAGTATCTTTTGCAATTTATCAAATTCTGCATTTTATTACCCTGCAAATAAAACAAGCACTGAATGTAGAACTGCAATTTAATAATAATGTATAAGGCTGGGCTACATTGCGCATTTAGTATTTACAACGTTAATTTCATTACCATAAATATTCCAACGCAATGTGGTGTCAATGTTTGTAGAACCTTATAAATTTCACTGCACCGAGTACTATTCGTGCAACAATGCAGGAGATGCGATTAATGCATTAAATATAGATGACTCCTGGACGAGGATATTTCATTCTAACAAAGGCAGACGCTATTACAAAATCTAGATAAAAGCTTAATACTGACCATTTTTACAACATTCACTCAAGAAAAAATTTATTTTAACTTTTAGCGAGTTAGTATATTCTCTTATGGCACACCACCATGCCATATGGTATACGGTATGACCCATATTATTATGCTTTGACAGCACGCTTGGCCGCCTTGCATGGGATGACTCGTTAAGTAGCAAACTGGCTGCAATTTGTCATTCCTCATGCAATGTTGTGTCAAAAAGTGATAGCAGGATTCAAACTATTCATATTATTTGATTTCACTTGAATAATAAATAGTACCCCATGTACGTACAAATAATTTATCAAAAAATCATCGAACGAATTGCTTTAGTCAAATCGGTAGTCAAAGCATAATATCCTGAAAGTCGTCAACCAACTAACCATACCACAGAGTATATTAACGATCGATCATGTATTGAAATGAAATAAAACAAAAATTATTTGAGATACAATTTTTTTTGTTAGTTTCAAACCACAGTGGATTACGTTAAGTTGTGAAGTGGCCTTCTCGGTTTCGTCTGCAGGAGCCCAAATTAGATGAACCCAATTCTGAATAAATCTTCCCTAATTTCGTAAGTGAAGGTTCAATGTTCAATTTTAATACACCAAGTGTACGTAGTTTGTTTGGATTCCAAGGAATTAAATCATAACTTCTTGGAAGCCAACTTGAAATTATCATTTTTTGCAATAAATCGATAGTGACATCAGCACCGTATTGTTGGAATCTAAAGCAACTTCATCCAGTTTTGGCCACAAGAAATCTGATAGGATAGACACCATCACCTGCCTCGTTTTGAGAAAAATATGGTCTGATGGTGCCACCGTACCATAAACCACATCACACTTTTTAGAATGCAAGAGGATTCTCTTTAATCTTCTGTGGATTGTTTTCGGTCCAAAAACGACAATTTTGCTTATTGACAAAGCCATTCAACAAAAAATGAGCTTCAACTCAAATTAGGATAAATATCAAAATTAGCGGAAATAAATGAGAGAATGGAGAATGCTACCAAATCTATTACGCCTTGAAAAATGCAGTCATCAGGAAAAAAGAGATATCGAGAAAAACAAAAATAACAGTTTTTAAAACAATTTTTAAACCAATATTGTTATATGGATGTGAAAGCTGTATTTCATCAAAACAGCAAGAAAGCAAAATTCAGGCCTTGGAAATGAGATTTTTAAGAGACATAAAAGAAGTAACTCGAAGGGATAGAATTAGAAATGATATAATAAGAGAAGAACTAGAAGTGGAATCGATCCTGAAGACCATCAAACGAAACCAACTGAGATGGTTTGGACACGTAGTACGAATGAGAGAAGAAAGAACAACAAAAAGAATCTGGGAAACAAGAACGCAACAAAAAAAAGGAAGAGGGAGACCAAGAAAGACCTAGGATATGGAAATTGCAAATAACCTAAACGAAAGAGGACTAACATGGAGAGAAGGAAAACAAGTAGCAAAAAACAAAAAGAAATGGGCAAAGAAAGTATATACTGAGTAATGAAAGTGACGAAGAATCGTTTTAAAGATGAGTAGTAATAAGTTTAAACCTTACACTGTAATGATACCATAAGGTTTTTGATTATATATATATATATATATATATATATATATATCAAAATTAGCAAACTCGCAACGCTCTTACGATGGTCCGATAGCTTCAGTTCTTGGGTCAATAAAATCTTATAAGGGTCTAACCCAAGTCTTCTCGCTGAAGAGTTGCTGAAAGGCAACGATGATGATTACAATTTTCAACGATATGCTCCACCAAGCCAAGAGCTTCCTCTTCAAATAGTCTCCTGGACTCTTTTCTTCTTTTTCTGAATCTCATCAGTTTTCTTGCCACTACGTGTTTTGTAAGTTTCCTCTCTGTTAATTTTGGGTTACAATCCCATCATCTATGTTTTTTTTAATTCATGGTTCATCTTTTTTCATCTCTTTATTTATTCCTCTCGTTATTTTTGTACTTACTCTTTACTTGCTTTTAATTTTGTATTCGTAGTTTGTTTGGATTCAAAGAAATTAAATTATAACTACTTGGAAACCAATTTCAAGTTATCATTTCTTGCAATAAATCGGTAGTCACATCAGTAGTGTGACATGTGGCACTGTCTTGTTGGAATCTAAAGTATTTGGGTCAATAAAATCTTATAAGGGTGTAAACCCAAGCCTTCTCGCCAAGTTGCTGAAAGGCAACGATGACGAATCGATAAATTGCTAACTGATTTTTTTTACTTTCATCATCTCTTCATTTATTCCTCTTGTTATTTTTGTATTTATTTTTTACTTGGTGTCAACTTTTTAAATCAGTGTTAGTGTCTTATACATGAATTAGAAAAAAAAACTTGGCTAGTTGTATGTATTTGTTTGCATTGCAATTTATTTGACAAAAGGTAATTTTCATTAGGATTTTGGAAAACGTACTTAACAAAACTATCTTCATTATTATCGTGTCTTTCCGAATGGCTATCATCACTTATCGCATCAAATCTGACAGATTTCTTGCTCCTTCTTCTTATGCTTCCAGTTAGGAACCACTTTTCACTCCATAGTATCTGAGGAACAATTTTTATGTTTGTACGTTGCATTTGTAGAAGAACACGCACTTGTTAACTGTTCTATGAAAATGGAAAGGCAGAGACAAATGGCCGTATTATAAACTAAAATATGAGAACGCCAAACCCGCTATATATTTTGGCCACAAGGATCAAATAAAATTAGGAAACTCAGGACAAGGCGTGTCAGGGATCGAACTGAAAATGAAGCATATGCTATAAATTATGGGACCCTTCATAATACAGTTCCATACTGGTATAGAAAATTGAACGCTTATGTTGAACCAAATTTCGAAGATCCCAAATGATTAAGTTACGTTCAATTTTTAGGTGAAGCGCATTATGTGAACCATAATTTTCTCAAAATGCACGTCGAGTATCCATAAATAAAGAACGTTTACTTTCATAACACTTTTTGGATAATTACCAAACGATATTGAGGCGTGTATTTCGCCATGATGAATTCTCTGAGTTTAACACATCTTTTAAATAAAACTGTCATGACATTTTAAAGTAATATAATCCCTAATGGAGAACCACTTATATAAAAACCTGTCCATAATGTCATGATAATCCAAGAGATTATCTTCAATTTAATTTCTTTTCCTCTATTTTTGACGTATCAGTTTATGCTACTAAACAAAATAGAGTGATTTGGAGCTTAGATAATCGAGATGAGTTCTACGTGCACTCAAAAGAAGTTGATATCTTACTGGGAATTTTCGTAGAAGATTTGTTGTAGAATTAATAATGCTTTCAATCAGAATCAATTCATGAAACGTAATTATAATGACTATATTGACGTAAGGAGGTAACTACTCAAAAATTCGCCTTGTTTCAAAAGTTACTGTACTTCCGTGAGAAAATTATTATTGGATATAAAAATCATCATATTCCGTTGAACAATTTTATAGTTGCAAATTAAATCTAATAAGCCCTTTGCATACAATTTATGATTTGATTACAGTACGTAGGTCTTGCTTCTAAACTACGTGACTTATGATATTAATGAGGCCGGAAAACTAGCAGTATCAAGTAAATTTCAGGCGCTTTGTCTATGAGCTCACGAGTAACGCTCGCATGACTGTAATACGGCGCAAAACGTTCCGCGTATTACCGTTTCATTAGACATTATGTTTTTATAAGTTCACCGTATAGAATAAGGTAATTTTCTCGTAAATTAGTTACAAATTTACCGCGACTCGTTCGCGCACAAATCCTACCACACTCGACAGCTGTTCAATAGAGAAGAGAGAATCAGAAGGATAGAGGAAGCAAGTTTCGAGCACACGCTACAAACCAGATGAGGATTTCAAGTTCGCGTCGATACGTTTGTTTGGAAACACCGATATATTTATCGAACGTCGGGGTTTCTGTTCGTGTTTGTTTATAAATAATTTAAACGACCCCAAGTTTTTAACCGAACTCAAAAAAAAAATGTGGCCAAGACGTTCGTTCGTTCGTTCGATATCGTCTGGTATATAGAATGTGAATGCTTTATGGCTACCCTTCAAGCTTCTTTGCGTTGCGTGTTTATTAAATTTCAACATCTTCGAGCATTCTATGACACTAACGACCCGATTTTTGTTTCTGTCGGGGATGATTTACGGCCATTCCGTGAAAGACACATTCTTGTAAATATTTGGAAGTGTTCGCATCCACTGCTAGATGATAGTTTACGTTTTACTTAAAAACTTTCATTAGTTTTTTAATTCTTTCATACAAATTACTTTAGAAATCATCATTTTATATTTGGTTTTCTAGTTAAACTAAAGCGCCCTGTAACTTGTGCTTTTATTTATTTCTAAGTGCTTTTGATTACCTCTATTTACTAATTTTCTTTGTTCCTCTTTTCATAAATAATAAACGTAACTTATTTATTCCTACTTTGCTAACCATAGTCAAATTGTTTATTTATTTATTACAATAAATCAAAATTATTTTGATATACTTCTGAGTATTCCGTAGTTTGGCTAAAGTTAATCAAAAACTACTTGAATTGTTGTTGCCTTTTTAACTTAAGAAAGTGAGACAAAGCAACTATATTTATTTATTTGTGTGGGTTGATCCTGGACGTATGCCCAACAAACAAAATGTAAAACACAAAGTGAAAGGAACATTATGACATATTATGGCTGTCATTCTAAAATCGAAATTAACACCTGATAGCTACTACTATTTCGTTATTCGTTAATAACCTTAACTGATTGAACACTTTCTCGCTCCGTTGACCTTCCAATCGATTTCTTCTTGTGAATTCATCGGTTTGAAAAATGTCAGATGCCAACTTACCGAACAAAAAAAAAACCTACAAAGTTAAATATGCGATTATACAAAAAGAATTGATTCTATGGAACGAGCGTAAGCTCTAATTTGATTGCACCTACGTTGTTAGTAGTCCAAATAAAAATTGTGGGAGTTTTTGGTAAAATGATTTTGTACAAGTAAATAGCCGGAGGAATTCAGTGTATTTACTGCACCCACGCAGCTTAAAATTATCCGAACAAAATGTACGGCTGATTCACGCGAATTTAAATATGAGCTGAAAATATTATTAGTGCAGTTCGCAAGCAATTCTCAAGAGTAATCATCGCGTTCGGAATATGTGGGAGGCCGAATATTAAACCGCTTTAATACTTAATTAATCTGGGCAATATTCAAACTAACTTTCAAACGCCGGGAAACTTGTAGATTCGATAGTAGCGTGTTTTATTATATTAGATTTACATAGTATAAATTTCACGCATACGCTCGCTTAAGTTTTCATGACCGATAAAGGGCACGACGGCGAAAAAAAAATGAAATAGGGATCAATAAGAATCGCTCGACGGTACAGATCAACCCTAAATTCCCTCTAAGCTGGGGGTAGCACAAACTCCAGACAAAGTCTAATATCCAATCCTACTCGTGTGAACCCCACCTCTCGCACACATGTTTACATAAGGAATAAAGTTTTGAAGTTTCTACTTTAAAAAGCCACTTATGAACCGTGAAGACGTCAGACTTAATATGACATTTTAAGAGTTAAACAACTGTTCCCAGCGCACGTTTCTCAAGGGAGGAGAAACCGGAGCGTTTCATATATCACTTTCTCAAATGACCAATTTAATTATTTTACTTCTAGTAAAGTCGGAGATAATTTTTCTTCGTAACTACTTATTAAACTGACAAATTCATTTATACCTACCTAGATTAGCAATTCTATTTTCTTAATTGAAGAACCAATTTAACAGCGAAAGTTGTTTTATATTAATTGAATAATTTGTGCTCATTAAAAACATTCAATCAATATCCCTGCGAAACTATAAATAACAAAATCAGAACGTGAGAAATTACGCTAGGAACTTTGGTGGGTGTATGAAAAACATTTTGTTATTCTGAGATTAAGATAAAAAAATATATATATGTCGGCAGATTTGTGAGGAGAATACATCGAGTAAATTCTCCGACGCAAAATGCCCTTACACATCATGTTCAATCTTCTTCACCTTAACTTTATTTTCGGCGTTTCCATTACGCGCTTTCGCGTAGGTAAGTAAAGTTTGCACAGTCTCACATGTATACACACGTTTAAAGTTCACGGTAAATGTGTACTTCGGCCATGAAGCTTGTCGGTAACTTACTGAAATTAATTAGTTTGGCATTATTGTCGACATTAGAGAAACAGACCGTACTGTTTGAAGTCCATTTATTGAATTCACGCCTCTCATAACTCAATTCTTAAATATATTTATTAATGACAAAAAAGTTATAATTATAATAACAATTATAAATTATGTCGATCTTTTTCTAATACTTTGTAGTAACTGCGCTATGCCATATTTCATCATTTTAGGCAAATTGTTGCTTTGTATCAAAAACATTATGACAATTAAATTATTATTATACAAGGAAATTTAAAATGGTTTGCATTACTTTTTAGCAATCTCTATCTCTAATATTTTTGAATTAACTACTTTTGTCAATAAATGCCATAAATCAGTCAAATTGACAATTATTACAATTTATTCAATTAACAAGCGACCTTGCAAGAAAACACTTTAATTGTTGAAGTTTATTT
The DNA here is from genome assembly GCA_039766575.1 of Serrognathus titanus. Lineage (NCBI taxonomy): Eukaryota > Metazoa > Arthropoda > Insecta > Coleoptera > Lucanidae > Serrognathus > Serrognathus titanus. The sequence goes on from CM077912.1 coordinate 9,500,132, forward strand.
CCTACTTGGTCGTGTAGTAAATGAGGTCCGCAGCTTCTCAGGAAACCTGATATGAAATCACTGATTTACTTTAAACAATATCGACAGAACACTGCAATATTATGTCCTTGAATGCAAACCACAGTTTCGACTTAGGTGTCCAAATAAAATTGTCGAAAAAACTGCCTTGCACCAACACGTCCGCCAAATTGTCGAGAGATTCCACAAAATGGGAATCGTGATGAAGGGGAAATCCATTGGAAGGCCGCAAACTGACCAAAATGTCGTCGAACAAATGGAAGAGCTCGTTGCAGAAAATCCACATTCCTCAACATGTATTTCTGCTCAAACGAATGTGTCTCATACCACCATTAGAAGAATTCTGAAGCGTCGTGTACACATCCATCCATACTTGGTTAAAGGAAACAAATAGACTGTTGTTAAATATAATAATTTCCTAGAGGCTCCTTTACACTCTGTTAAAATAGGAATATGGTTAGCTGTATCCTGCCGTAGAATCATAGGACCAATACTGTTCCACGACACAATCAATGGTCAACGTCTTAGGGAACCATGGTTGACTCCATTTTTAAACCAGGCGCGTCCCAATGAATTTGTAAATGGTTACTTTCAGTAAGATTGAGCAACGGCTCATACTACTCGAGAAAATTTGAAATTTCTTGAAGAGTTTTTCCCTTTCCTAGTTGTAAGCACTAGAACTTGGCCAGCAAGATCACCAGACATCACCCCGTTGGACTTTTCCATGTTCGGCTTTCTTAAAAACGAGGTCTACAAAGAAAAAATTAATAATTTGCAAGAACTGATGGTAAGGATCACATTAAAACGCAACGAGATAACACCGAAAACACGTTATCAATAATATGAAACCGTCATGTAGCAAATCGGTGTTTACTTTCAATACTTGCTGTGGCACTCCTACATGAATGAAGATGAAAAAAGTGAAAGCGAGATTTGAAGCCGAAAACATGAATCAAAAAGTAAGGGAAAGTAGCGTTAAAAGAAGGTAAAAGGATAATGAAGGTACTTCCCAATTTGTTTCTAATTTTTAATATAGTTACCTGTTTCGAAACAGGAGAAATGATGAAAAACCTAGGGAAAAGAAGTACGGAAATATTAGTGTAACTTTTTAAGAAGGCCTGGAATATAGGAAAAATACCAGAAGATTGGACGATCGGAATAACGGTACCATTGTTTAAGAAAGGAGATAGTAGAGAATGCGCAAACTACAGAGGCATCACGTTATTAAGTACAGTATTTCAAATATATGAGAGAATATTAGAGCAAAGGTTAAGAAATATTGTAGAAGATCAATTAGAAGAAGCACAAAACGGTTTCAGAAAAGGGTGAAGTGTACAATACCATATTTTTAGCATAAAACAAATGATAGAGAAAGCGAGAATAACAGATACCGAGATTTACATAACATTTTTAGATTTACAGAACGCATTAGATAGAGTTAGACAAAAAGATGTATGGGAAAGGTTTGGAAAATAGAAAGGTTGAGGTAAAACTGAAAACAGCAATAAAGAGTTTATAAAAAAATAACAAAAATTACATAAGGAAACAACATGGAATCAGACTTTTTCGAAATAAGAGGTGGAGTGATGAGCCCAACTTTGTTCACACTGCTAATGGATGACGTAATTAAAGCGACGAGAAAGAAGACAAAAAAGTACGCGTCGGATATAACAATATAACACCAGTATAATGTATCAGAGTGTGCTTTTGCAGACGACCTAATGATATGTGCTAGTAGAGAGAAAGAATTACAAGATAACATGCAGATATGGGAAACAAAGTTAAAAGAAAGGAAAATGAAAATAAATACCAGTAAAACGAAGACGATGATAGTAAGCAAGGAAAATAAAAATATAATTATAGAAACAAATCAGGAAAAAATAGAGCAAGTAGAGGTTTTCAAGTATTTAGGGGTGACAATACAAAGAGAAGGAAAAATGGAAACTGAAGTACAAGAAAGAATCAATAATGCGACCAAATTATACCATAGTCTAAGTAACTCTTTTATAAGAAAGAAAGAAGTAAGTAAAGGAACAAAAATGACAGTGTACAAAACAGTTTTTAGACCCACATTAACTTATGGTAGTGCGAGCTGGGTATTGACGAATTCAATGAAAAGTAAAATACAAGCAATCGATATGAAATATCTAAGAAAAGTCAAGGGGATAACAAGAAGGAACAGAATAAGAAACGTCACAGTACGGGAGGAACTAGAAATTAAAGCAATTATAAGTGTCATAGACGAACAGCAGATGAGGTGGTTTGGTCATATGTGTAGATGAATAAGAATAGACAAGTAAGAAGTATATGGGAAGCGGGAGTACATAAAACTAAAAAACGAGGAAGTTCGAAGAAAACATGGAATGACGAAATAGCAACAATATTAAAAAGAAAAAATAAGAAGTAAGCAGAAGCCAAAACATTGGCAACGGATAAGAAAGAATGGAAAACTAAGACCTTACACCTTAGGGTAAAAAGGTTCCCGATTATATATATATGTATATATATACCTGTTTTGATATATCTTCATCAGGCTGCCAACATCAAAGAAGTCGTTAAAATTCAAATCCACCATCATTAAAAAGAAGAAGAAAAAGGAACCGGTATCATGATATTCCTATTTCCTCGTTTCAAACGATGATTGATTGCATTTTAACAAATTTGTTGACGATACCAGTCTGATAAAAAATGGAGATATAATGAAACCGATAATTTCATTAAAGTTTAAAAACAAATTAGGAAGTACCTTTTACATTATGTATATTCGACAATAGCAAAAAAGGTGTTGAACCTATATGGAAACTACAGATAAGTCAAGTTGATAACATTGTGATGAAAGGAAGCACGGAAAGACTTCTAACCTGTAAGATATGTTATAGAAAGATTAAAGAAAGAAAAGATGCAAAGCAAAGTTCATTACGTGGATACTTAGAATCGCTAAACTTAAACCCCGCTTTTTTTTTAATCTAAAGAAAGTACGCCCTAATTTTCCCAAATATTTTAACAAATTTTAATAATATTTTCACCGTTAGCTTTTAATACAATAGTTTTAATTCGACTTATCTATAAGAGCAGATACATACGGAAGCAACGTCATTCAACTTTCTTAATTTGGTATAATTAAATTGTTGATTAAAACAAGCGCACAATTTTTTTAACAAACTCGACACTGCAGTTTAATTGTTCACTATCAAATAGTTTTAACAAGTTAACAACATAAGTTTTTTATTGCTTTAAATTAAATTTATGAAGAAACAAGCCACTTTATTATCGAAATTATGCGATTGTTGTAACTTGCTTAGCATTGTTTATTTTTTTCTCGTATAAAATTATACGACTTTATTATAGCAATTTGAAAATTGCAATTTTAATATTAGCAGATGTTAATAGACCTGAAGTTATCTGCGGTCTTTTTACACAATTTCATAGTTTTATAATTAAAATTTCCTTTGAGTGATTTGCCAAAATGAGTGTATTTGGAAATGAATTAATGCAGACGTGCATGATTGAGTGCATAACTAACTGTGTTTCATTTGGTACATCGCTGAAATTTATTCTTGATAGTTAAAATTTTATTTTGATGAAACTTTGAATGTATTTCACTCATTTTCAAGCGCCATGGACTTCTTTTTGCTTGGCATGGCAGAGTAGTTTCAAGTTTCATCTTTCTTTTTGTTTTCGTCCGAGAAAGAAAACGTGAAAAATTTACATAAGATTTCAGACACTAAAACGCAGTAAAGTTTTTGGATACTTACTGTCTGGCAGAAATTTGAAACAATGTATGTTATGGCACAATACGTTCGTCGTCGTGCTTCTGTACTACGAGACGCACAAAGCGTCGCGACGTGGAACGTCTCGATTTTTTTGCGCGGATTTTCATCTCGCCCGAAACGACGGACGGCGGTCTTTTTTTTTCCTACAAAGAGCTATTTGCATTTTAAATTACCGTCAAATTTGGTTGGGCCAATCGTCGCGTTCGCGTTCGTGGGAAAAATGCTGCCTCCTTAAGCAGAGTTAGTTTTTAAGCGATTTATGTGTTGCAAAGCACCTCGAAAATGTCGCGAGGTTGATTTTCGAGGATTTAAGTTCTACATTCCCGCCTGCGAATGCAATTTATACGGGGCGTATTTTACTAACAATTTGCATAATTTTGTCGGTGGAATGTTAACTGATGCCAATTTTTTTTTCCAGATTTTAACGTTGCAGATTTTTGAAATAAATTAACTCTGGGTAGATCAACGTTTATTTGTATTTGTATTGCTACACAACGTAAGTATATTTTGAGTTTTATTTAATAATATATTAGATATACATAGTCCTCAGATTAATTGAATATCAATACTTTTTAATTTAAACACGGAAATTGTGCGGTATAAAGAAGAGAGAAGTCTCGATTAAAAATGCATCAAACACGGGAATAATTCCCGTGTATTCGAGTTTGCAGTGAGCGCATAAAAAGGAGCAATAAATTCGCCGTAACATGTTATCCATAATGCATACAATGATAAACGTATATTATTAGAGTGAATCAAAATGCAGAGTAAATAAAACGTACAGCCGCAAAAAAATGCGCTATTTTAATTTCAAAAGAAACAAAGATAAACGACCAGCTATGAGAGTAAATTATAAATTAGGTTTTGCAATAATAAACCTGTCCACTTCCAATTCTCTTCTCTTTTCCTTCCATAAAAATAAAACAGGTTTCTTTGTGTAATAATAACTGGATCCTAAAAATATCCCGTGCATTATATGGTTTACTAGTTTTCTAATTTAGCGCCGCCTCTCTGCCCTGCAGTTTATGCGAAAACGGGGCGGTTTCAAAGGGAGACAGTTTTTAATTTCCCGTGAAACAACGCGAATTTCAAATTCCGAATGAAAATCGCGAACAAGAACGAATTCATAACGTACTCTTCACATCACATATTGAGCTTTCAATTATAAGCATTACTCTTTGACGTGAAATTAAATTTAACTTGAAAAATAATTCTCTGATCTTTTATTAGTTTAATATTCAATAATACAATCACAAATATAAAATATAAGTCCAACAAAGGTACCTACTTGCTCATTTATAACATAAAAGAAACCTTGACATTACCTTTTAAATTTAATGGGTTCTTGAAAATTATTAAACAATTACATAAAAAAGTTCAACTTTTACACTGCGTGTTAGTATGTGTAAAAGTCCTGTGCTCAATTTATTTGTATCTGAAAATAAACTACCTAAATAATTGTTTCGATTATATTGAAACGAATTGCGAAATGCGATGCCAAATACAAAACTGATTTATGTTATTGAATTAATAGAATAACTGGAATTTTTAATAAGCGACGCATCAAAATAACATAATATGTATCAAACTAAATGAACAGTTAATTGCAAGGGTGAATTCGATTTAAAAATTAGTTACATTTGAAATTAATTTATCAAAATGGAATGGTACAAACTGGTAATTCGGTTTCCACTCGATAAATGTACCTAACACATTGAATACCCTGCGCCAAAACACTCAAATTACATCTGAAGGTAACTTGTCCTATTTCTCAGGAAACCAATTATCAAAGTATTTTCGCCGATGCAACGAAATTCGATTCGCTCCGTGTCCGGCGCAAACAGCCATCGATGAGGCCCCGAGACCTGCGGAGAGAGTTCCTCCGTTTATAAATAAATTTAAATATACACTGCCAAGTCCGGACGATCATTTAGTTTCACTTCTCTGCTTACACGGAGAATTGCTTTTCCCGTCTGACTGACAAAGCAGCACTTCTCTCGATCCCTTTAGGTGCCATATTTTGTCGAGTTTACATCCCGCTGTTAATTAATTATGCATTTGGCACTTCTCCAGCGTTTGAATTTTTATGAAACGTACTCGTTTAGATGATCGCGGCAGTTGTAGCATTTTATAAAAACTACCAAAGATGTAATCTTTTTTACGATGTGGTTTCGGGCTTATGAAATTCAATTTGGAAATTTATAGTTTCAGAAACATTAATGGTAGATTGATGACAAAATCAAAAGTTTAATTCTTCCTTTTGGTTCATAAAATGAATATCATGAACGTGTAGTTAATTTATTATACATAATCATTATTTTTAGTAATATCGAATGTTACCTAAATGTTCTATCTAAAGAGATCTTCAAAGAAAAAATGGTAAAAAGTGATGGTTGCCACGTTGTATCATTTTGATTCATTCATTCATTCATTCTCTAAGGAACACCGAACTCCCTTATCGTCAGAATTTTCACCATCAAAGTAAGCATCATCGGGCAAAGGCTAAGGTTTAAGGGCCACCTTCGTGGCAAAAATCATCAGATTTCCTTTTCAGTTCCATGAAACTTCAAAAACGATTTATAAGAATGATAGAAAGTGATGTTTGCGATTTTCTATTATTTTCATTCGTTCATTCTCCAAGGAACACTAAACTCCCATATCGCCAAAGTTATGATATGAAACCATCAATGTAGGCAAAAACCGGTGATGCCCCAGCTTTAAGCTTTATTTTCGTGGAAAGTGTCGCTTCAGAAATCCATCAAATCCATTTTTCAGTTCCATGAAACTTCAAAGGCAATTTATAAGAATGATAGAAAGTGATGTTTGCTACTTTCTGTCATTTTCATTCCTTCATTCTCTGAGGAACACCGAACTCCCTTATTATCGCCAAAATTAACACCATCACACCATCAACGCAGGCAACTTGCGGCGATGGCTCGGCTTTAAGAACTACCTTCGTGACCGATATTGGTTCAGAACTCCTTCAGATCTCCTTTTCAGTTCCATGAAACTTCAAAAACAATTTATAAGAATGATAGAAAGTGATTTCCTATTATTTTCATTTGTTCATCCTTTAAGGATCGCCGAAATCCCTTATCGTTAAAGTTATCACCATCAAACCATCAATTTAGGCAACATCCGGCGATGCCTCAGCTTTAAGAACTAACTTCGTGGCAGATGTCGCTTCAGAAATCCATCAAATCTTTTCAGTTCCATGAAACTTCAAAGATAATCTATAAGAAAATAATGTTTATCCCTTTCTATCATTTTCATTCGTTCATTCTCTGAGGAACTCCGAACTCCCATGTCATCATCAAAGTTACCATCATCAACCCATCAATGTAGACAACATCTGACGATGCCTCAGCTTTAAAAACTAACTTCTTGGCAGATGTCGCTTCAGAAATCCATGAAATCTCCTTTTCAATTCCATGAAACTTCAAAGGCAATTTATAAGAATGACAGAAAGTGATGTTTGCTACTTTCTATCATTTTCATTCATTCATTCTCTAAGGATATCGCCAAAGTTACCATCATCAAACCATCAATGTGGGCAACATCCGGTGATTCTCCAACTATCGTCGTGGTAGAACTCCATTAAACCTCTTTTTCAGTTCCATGAAACTTCAAAGATAATTTATAAGAAAATGATTGTCGCTTTCTATCATTTTCATTCGTTCATTTTCTGAGGAGCACCGAATCTTCTATCATTTTCATGCGTTAATTATCTGAGGAACACCGAACCTTCTATCATTTTCATTCATTCATTCTCTGAGGAACACCGAACCTTATCTAAGTTAACACCATAAAACCATCAATGTAGGCAACATGCGGCAATGGTTCCGCTTTAAGAACTATCTTCGTGATAGATATTGCTTCAGAACTCCTTTAGATCTCTTTTTCATTTCCATGAAACTTCAAAGACAATTTATAAGAATATTAGAAAGTGCTGTTAGCCATTTTCTATCGGTTTCATTAGTTCATTCTCTAAGAATCACCGAACTCCCTTATTGTCACCATCAAACCATCAAAGTAGGAATCATCGAGCAATGCCCCAGCTTTAAGAATCACCTTCGTAGCAGATGTCGCTTCAGAAATCCATCAAATCTCCATTTCAGTTCCATGAAACTTCAAAGATAATTTATAAGAAAATGATGTTTGTCGCTCTCTATCATTTCCATTCGTTCATTTCCTGAGGAACACCGAACCTTATCGTCAAAGTTAACACCATAAAACGGTCAATGTACGCAACATGCGACGATGGCTCCGCTTTAAGAACAATCTTCGTGACAGATATTGCTTCAGAACTCCTTCAGATCCCTTTTCATTTCCATGAAACTTCAAAGACAATTTATAAGAATGATAGAAAGTGACGTTAGCCATTTTCTATCGTTTTCATTAGTTCATTCTCTAAGAATCACCGAACTCCCTTATCGCCCTCATCAAACCATCAATGTAAGCAATATCCGGCGATTCTCCAGCTTCAAGAACTATCTTCGTGGCAGATGTCGCTTTAGACATCCATCAAATCTCCTTTTCTGAAACTTCAAAGATAATTTATAAGTATCATTTTAATTCGTTCATTCTCTAAGGAACACCGAACTTCCTTATCGCCAAAGTTACCCTCATCAAACCGTCAATGTGAGCAATATCCGGCGATTCCCCAATTTCGTGGCAGATGTCGCTATCTTCATTGCAGATGTCGTTTCAGACATCCATCAGATCTCCTTTTCTGTTCCATGAAACTTCAAAGACGATTTATGTAAATGTTGCAAAGTGAAGTTTGCCACTTTCTATCATTTTCGTTCGTTCATTTTCTAAAGAACACCGAACTCCTTTATCGCCAGAATTGTCACCATTAAACCATCAATGTAGGCGTCTTCGGGCGATGCCTCAGCTTTACGAACCACCTTTATAACAGATGTCCATCAAATCTTATTTTCATCATCACTTCCAAACGTCAAAAAAAAATTATAAAAATGATAGAAATTGATGTCGCCATGTGCGTTTTAGTTTTTTTTGTTTTAATTCTTAATACTTTTACTTAATATATTTTGTTGGGAATGTGCTACTTAAATTTTACAATACATAAAAGTAAATAAACATTACATACACATTAAATTTCACGGTCACACATTTTTGCACGATAATTTTCATGATACATTTGTTTATTGATTCCAAATACCTCTCGTTCTATTTGCATTAGGATCCGCACTTTTCGATGAACGTGTAAACGAATTATGACAGCCTAAAATCCACCAGTACTTGTAAATCTTCTTATTTATATCTCTGCCAGTTTCTGCTCTCTAAAAATAAAATAATTTCGAGCACAAATATCCAGAATGAAATGTAAATAAACCTAGCCGTCCGTTCATAACTACACATTCCAGCGATCGCTTTTAATAAAACTTCGGAGCTTCACTTTTGCACTACTTTTCAACGGTTACCTTTGTGAAGAATGTTTGTCTGAAAAGCTAGAATTATTTTCGGATGTTATTAGTAGAAAGAAAAAATTAAATTAACGCGGGCAAAAAACACGGGTCGAAGAAGTATCAGAAAAGAATCTAGAAGAGGTAAGTTTGGCGTCGTGCGTGTTTGGACTACGGAACATAATTGTTTCGTATAATAAAAGTAAATTAACCCGCAATTTCACAGTGCTTAATTATGTAATTTTGGGGAATGCACCCTGTAATTTTACGGCGACCATACAGCACTCATTAACAATAATCAAAAATGTGGGCCGCCCTTGCATAAAAGTTCAAAAGCAACATTGTCAGGGCGTCATTAAACAGAAACATTGTAACAGAATGAAAATTTATATTGTATGTGGTATATTATTAAAAATTTTTCATCTGTAATCCAAATTTATACTACCTCACCAAACGACCTCCTCCTCCTCTTCCTCTAATCGTAGAAGATCAAAATAAAACTTGCCCATTCAATTCTTGTTAATGAACGAACGCAATGCAAACTAAAAACAAATAAGAAACCGATACAAGTGCTTTTTATACTTGGCGATGACTAAACGACTCCGAAAATAAAAGTTAGTTTTAATAGGTAAATCGAAATACTATTTAACATCTGGCGCTGTTTAAAAGAAGCGGTCTCAGCACAAGTAGGCCGCGGCCGAAATCAAACGGTCTGTTACATCTTTAAAGTAAAAGTTAAAATATCTGCAACATTATTTAAATTTGTGTTTACGCAGAGAGAAAAACGTCAATTACAAAATCGAATCACTGCAGCAAACACCTACTTTTAAAAAGTCAGTCAGTCAGTAAGAAGAAAACCAATTCATCAAACTGTCTCAATTTAAAATTTTTGTAATTAACGACCTCTTAACAAAATCATTATTTGTTTGCCTAAAAACCAGATGTTGCAATTCCTGGTAGGGAAAAACTAGAAAGTGGTGAAATTATGATTCTAAGGACTACTCCCCATTTCAAATTATCGCACGAATGACTTCCCCCCTGCTAAAAGCAAGGATTACGTTAACCAAATGTCCTCAACCACAACATGTAATAAATTTAACGTGTAACATATTTAGCAGGTGCAAGTCAAATCTGACAAATAGTGTATGTGTACAACCCGAGCGTGTCACAGATATGGCAAACAAAAACCACGGCCTGCATCTGCCTTATCAATTAAACAAATACGGTACAATATGTCGGTCGCCGTTTCTGCATAAAAGTGAAAGAAAAATGCTCGCCGGCGTTCAGAATTAGACGATCAATAATAAAAAGAGTGTCGCGACCAGTGAAAGTGCAAAATTCCAGCTCGGAACCGCTTTCTAAACGGGGATGATAATATTGATTGTCTTAGTATTATGCATGCTGGAAGTGAGGCTTACAAAATACACGGCACGTAATTTTCCGACAGTGTTGTATCAGTTTGTTAATAATTAATCGAGAAAAGTTGGAGGCGGTTTAAATTTCACCTTCCTGTGACGTGCAAGGGCGGGGGAAATATGAGTAGGCAAAAGTTTTTTTTTATGCGTAAATAACATCAGAAAGGATCCTGAAATTCGAAATCTGGAAAACTTCGTTAAAATTTACTTTACTGAAATAATATCATAACTGAATTTTGCTTTTCCGAAACTGAGCTCTCATCGATTTAAACATGAAACAACAGATTAAGAAGAAAATACTAATTTTTAAAGTAACTTTTAAGGGATGCGTACCTACATGAAAAATTGTTGATTAAAATGTTATTATGTGTCGACTTTGCAAGAAGCCAATCCCAGTTCTGTCGTTTTCCTTTTAACAGCTTCCTTCCATCCTTACCTTTGTTCTCAGGTGGGTCTCCTATTCTTTTGTTAGCGAAGTTGACAGACGGATTTGAGTTGAGTCCTTTTAGTTTACTTTTCCTCTTTTTGGTATTTTATTACTAGCACTTTATAGTATATTGATGAGACATCACCATTTTACCTTGTTTACAAAGTTTGCAATCTTCCATCTCTAGGTATATCAGTCGTATGTAGTAGAAAAACAATGGGACTCAAGGCACCACCCTGAGATTCTGCTGCATTTTCTTTTGTTATTTTGTAAATGTTCTAATAATATGAATATATATAATAGATTAGATGTTTATTACTGATGTGGTAAAATTGCTTGAGATTTTAACTTTTAAATAAATTTTTAATTAACAGTAATTGATACCTCTTAGAGAAGCTAAATTATATATCTGCAGGTACCGTAGTACCTACAACATAACTTCATAATAAAATATCGTGCGTTTCGTGGCCCCAGGCTCCCGTTCTGACCAAGGCTGAGGTTGTCAGCGCAAACAACGCGGAACATACATTTTACTACCTGAAGTTTGTAGCTTACAGGTATTCTTCTTTTCTTCTGTGTTCCCGTTTCTACTTGCAAACTTGGATCTTTGCTGCACGACGTTTGTACATAGAAGGTCTTTTGTGTTCGTAATTATTTCATAAAATATTTAATTAAATTTAAACTTTTCGATGTTGCTCAGATTAAATCAGGGTTGATAAAAATCATGATTTTTTAATTTTTATTATCTTTTTACCTAGCAAATGCAATAATTGACTTTAACTATTACGATTAAGATACGTCTTGTTCAAATTTGCAAATGAAATAACTTATGTGTAACGTAGCAGTAAATAAGGTTGCACCACCTTGCACTTTCATAAAAACTAAAGAAATTTCTGCCGGAACTTGAAAATTCGGCTGTCTTTATAATGCGGGGATGACGCGAATTGTCGCTATTTTCTAGTCTACATTGCGAACGTGCGCTGCGTAACGATAACGAGTAATAAAGTGTGTAATACTTCATAACAGTGTATAAAAGTCCATCTATATTGATATCTTCTCATAGAAGTGTAGGAAAAAAGATCCTATTTGGCAAAATTTTATTGAAAAGTCGTGTAAATCTGCTGGAAAAAGAGGAAGTAAAGCTACTTGTAAAAAATGCAAGGGCTTGTGGAAGTATGAAAAACCACTGGGAAAAATGTGCTTCAAGTAATATAGAAAAAGAAACAAAAACAGATAATGGAAGTGCCTCTGCGGGAATAGTGGCAAATTTACAATCGAACACAGGAAAAGGACAGTGTGCGCCATTGCTCATATTTCTACTTCATCAATTAAAAAAAAAGGCATCTAATTCTAGTTCATCTTTTGTCGTGGATACAACGAAGTCTAGTAAAGAGGAAATAGATAAACAAATTGCAAAGGCTATTTATGCAACAAATAGCAACTTCACATGTGTTGAACAACCGGAAGTAAAAAAAGTTATGGCGCTTTTATGGCCTGGATAAATCCACCCTCTTAGATATGATGTGTCTAACCGACTGCTAAATGAAATGTACAATGAAGAGAAAAGTTAATGTTTTAAGAATTTATCGGGAAATTCGGTTTGTCTGTCATTGAATGGATGGTCCAATGTCCATAACGAACCAATCATATGTGCAACAGCCACTACATAAAATGGGTTCTCCTTTTTAGTAGACACAATAGGCACGTCTGAAATCCACATACATCTGCATATTTAACAGAACTTCCAATAAACCTAATTAAAATGCTAAAGACTGAATATCGCTGTGCAGTAAGCAGTTTTGTAACAGAAATTTCTGTCGGAACTTGAAAATTCGGCTATCTTTATAATGCGGGGATTACGCGAGTTGTCGCTATTTTTTGTCTACATTGCGAACGTGCGCTGCGTAACGATAACGAGTAATAAAGTGTGTAATACTTGTAATAATGTAAAATCAGATCAGCTTCACGTAATCTCCAATCTTCTTGAAGGTGCCCGCCTCCAAAAATTTTCAGAATTAATTGTTATTACATATGGTTGTGCTCCACACATCTTAAACTTGTTATGTAAAGACCTGGAAATTAGTGAAATGAAGGAACATGGTTACGTTCATTGTAAAATACTTCCGAAACAATCATGATTTTTAGTAACATACATTGCTAAGATTGTTGAATTCTTGACTTCCGATTGAAACCGCGTGTCTCGGATTTCTTCACTGCCGACGTTTCGTTCTTCTTTGCAGAAGAACTTTCTCAGGGCTGCTGCTGGTGGTGATGCTGCTACTGCTGCTGCAGCAGCAAGACCAACAGCAGCAGCAGTAGCAGCATCACCACCAGCAGCAGTCCTGAGGAAGTTCTTCTGCAAAGAAGAACGAAACGTCGGCAGTGAAGAAATCCGAGACACGCGGTTCCAACCGGAAGTCAAGAATTCAACAATGGACGACGGCTGCGGAAGCCTTCAAGTTAAATTGCTAAGATTGCCAAAATTTCAAATGTTACCTAAAGAGGTCTTCAAAAAAAAAATTTTAAGAATGGTAAAATGTAATGGTTGCCACTTTGTATCACTTTCAGTCATTCATTCTTTTTCTAAGGAACACCAAACTCCCTTATTGTCACTATCAAACGATCAAACTAGGAATCAGCGAGCAATGAATGCCCCAGCTTTGCGAATCACCATCCATCATCCATCAAATCTCCTTTTCAGTTCCATGAAACTTCTAGGACAATTTATAAGAATGATCATTTTCATTCGTTCATTCTCTAAGGAATACCGAACTCTCTTATCGTCAGAATTTTCACCATCAAAGTAAGCCTCATTGGGCAAAGGCCAAGGTTTAAGGACCACCTTCGTGGCAGAAATCATCAGATCTTCTTTTCAGTTTCATGAAACTTCAAAAACAATTTATAAGAATGATAGAAAGTGATGTTTGCGATTTTCAATCATTTTCATTCGTTCATTCTTCAAGGAACACCAAACTCCCATATCTCCAAAGTTATCACAATCAAACCATCAATTTATTCATTCTCTAAGGAACACCGAACTCCCATATCAGTATATCAGTCGGATGTAGTAGAAAAACAATGGGACTCAAGGCACCACCCTGAGACTCTGCTGCATTTTCTTTTGTTATTTTGTAAATGTTCTAATAATATGAATATATATAATATGATTAGATGTTTATTACTGATGTAGTAAAATTGCTTGAGATTTTAACTTTTAAATAAATTTTTAATTAACAGTAATTGATACCTCTTAGAGAAGCGAAATTATATATCTGCAGGTATCACCATAGTTACCATCATCAAACCATCATTATAGGCAACATCTAACGATGCTTCAGCTTTAAAGACTAACTTCATGGCAGATGTCGCTTCAGAAATCCATCAAATCTCCTTTTCAATTCCATGAAACTTCAAAGACAATTTATAAGAGTGATAGTAAGTGGCAATATCATCATCATAACCACTGAACTCCCTTATCGCCACAATTTTCATTATCAAAGTAGGCAATGGCCCAGGTTTTGCTTCAGCGACATACGCGAAAGAAGGAGGAAAAAGCTTATTTTACCTAGTGAAGTAAGATATAAATCACTGTTTACATGGTTTTGTTGAAGCATGGCCCAAACTTTTTAAAATTAGCTAGGAATATAAAAATGAAATCGACAGTATAGTAAGGCAGAAAATTGCGAATATTTATTTGAAAAAGAGAGCTGAAGATTTCTTAACAATACTGAATCAGATATCTGTTGCAATTGATAGACTTCAAAGAAACGATGCAATTCTATCAGACGTCGTAGAACAATTAAAAATACTAGAATCACATTTTGAGGAAACTGAATTTACTCTAAGCCAAATGCAAAAATTTAGACATCACTATGAACAGAGTATCACTCCATACCATTTGCTAGCTTTCCTTCTGGACCCTACGAAAACGGAGCATACATTAACAGAAAGTGAAAAAAATTGTGCTTTAAATACTGCAAATGATTTATACCCCAAATCTCAACGGAATATTGAGGTTATTGATAAGTTATTCCCGATTATCAAACAATTATTATCTGCTGCAGCTTCTTCAGCCTCCGTTGAAAGGATATTTTGAACATTTGGTTTAGTTCATTCTAAAATTAGAAATCGCTTAGGGACTGAAAAAGCTGCTAAATTAGTTTTTCTTTATAAACACTATAATTAAAAAAATAACTTAAAATATCTCTTTTTAACTACCTGAACCATGTTTTATTTTCTTTTTAAATTTAATTTTAGTTTACCTACATATTCTTTTTAAGCAGGTAGTTTTAGATATGTAGATAATCTGACATTAAATAAATTGTTCCTTTATTTGAATTTCTAAAGTTTGATTTAGATTATCAGTTTTTTGACATGATTTGATTTAAATCAAGATTTAAATAAGAAAAATCAGTTGATTTAAATCGTCGCAACCCTGGATTAAATCAACTACCTATATTTCAAAATATCTCAAATTCAGTTAATGAATTTAAAAGTTTAATTTCAAGAGCCTTCTTACTTACTATAGATCGACAACGTTCTCAAATTTGAGCTGCAAATAAAATTACCCACTTCTGTTACATTGTAAAAGAAAAATGAACTTTAATGTGGCGTGAACTTGGCTAAAATAGTAATTGGCTGCAGAAAGAACTTGCCGTTCTGAGTCGACAGATTGGCAAGCAGCTGCGTAATCCTTCATTAGTTTATGTAAAGTGCGGTAATTTATTTTAGAAAGTTCGCAATAAATAAGATGTATTCTTTTGTTCTTTGCGTCCATAAAACGAAAAAGTGTGTTTTCAAGTAAATCTTAAGACATTAAGACCGGCGGTGGTAAGAGCAGGAAGTCGGCGCGCACATCGATTTCTAGTTTAATTAATCAAATTAGTAATTTTTCGATGGAAAAGTAAACAACTGTTAGTTACCGCGTAATTGAAATTCCTTCTGGAATAGAAGTAGTAAATAAAAATAAATTAATAATGCTAATCCGTCGATGATATATTTCATATTTAAAGCAAGCGGACACTAATGATTGCTTTTTTTTTTGAAAATCACGCTATTCTGTTATATAACAAACTACCGTATTGGTTTTTATATTCGGCGTGAACAAAAAGCCGTCCTTGGGTTTCTGTAAAAGTGTCTCGTTTGTAAATTAGCTGTGCGCGAACTGTACACTTAACGGTGTTTACAGTCCGCGAGCAACAGAAGCAGTCCTTGATGAAGAAAATGTGTCAGCAAAATTGTGTCTTTGCTTCGTTCGGTAAGCCGTGTATGCCACCTTCTCTCCTGACAGCTATCAATGTCACTTCCGTTTCGCATGTTATACTTCCGGTGTTGAACAAAACGACTTACATACGAACGATCGTGTGCCATAGGAATCGACACGATTTTTACATCCGAAAAATATATCTCGTTATGTTAATAGGGTAATTGAAAAAGTTTCCGACAAATTTGTATTGAAATTGTTTCGTGCTGCATGAACAAGTTGCGAAAAGTTTTTGACACGCTACGAGTTTTAATTCTCTCCGGCGCGTTATAATCCGCTAGATTAGCCCGGTTTCTTTGCACATGTTTATGAAATCCATCGTCGGTGATGATGAAAATTAAAAGCAAACGTAGGAAGGAAGGAAGGGAAACCACCGTATAAACAGATGATTAACACAAAAGTATTTTTTATTAGAAAAATGTAGCAATAAAAGAAAGTTTTGGGGTTGATGATTCGTTTGATTGCGAAGCGCACCCACGCAAGATAATTTTCTTCAAATATTCTTTCAGGAGAAATAGACTATCGTGTTCATTCTTTTCCGAACGAAACATGTAACAGGTAATACGAACAAATTCCACAAATAATATACTGCGTCATTGTAAAAAAGAAGATGAGAGATAAAGCGACATCCTGCGAGCGACCTATTGGATAAGAAATTAAATACTTGTGTTTCCTTTTAAAACCTAATTTCATTCGCCAAAAACTTTCAGCTCTTTTAGGTATATCAGTTTTAGATCTACCTTTAATGTAACTTCAAGCCTGCAGCTTGTTTTATGTCTTGAAATAATAAGTTCAGATAGATTAGAATTGATATCCAATATGTAGCACTCTAAAATGTCGATCTTTCCTAACGAAATAGACCGGAAATCCCTTGTTTTGGTACACTTTGACAATTAATTAAATAAAAAGTAATTTTAGATTTAATGTTGTAGGATGTAATTATAACTGCGAGCATAAAAATAATGGAATAAAGAATAAGATAATTTTTTTAATTAAATAACTTGCTTGTGTTTGAACCGAAGTCGACTAATTTTTTTCTTTTTGCCATCATATTCTGTCTTTTTATAAGAAAATTCAAAATGTTTTTGTACTTAATTACAACTCATTTCTTTAACTTCAGATGCAATCAATCATATGATAAGAAAAAATCTCATTAAAAGAATGCGTTAGAAATTATTAATTAGAGGGAAAGTGAAATTATCTTTTCGTTAATAATAAGTGATTTAAATTAGCGATTCGCCGAGTAAAAAATAAACTTATAAATAAATCTACGATAAACAATTAATTTACGTCATAAATGAAAGAATTACGTTCCAAAAGTACAGAGCGTTCATAAATAATTGAAAGGCATTTGTATTTAGCGCGCAGTCGTGTTAATGACTTTTATCTTATGACGTTGGTATTTCTGTTGTGTCCGTGTACCAATGGCTTACGTTGTCATTTCCATATATTCGTTGAGTTGACAATAACTTTCACTATTTTTATTGAAAATATTAAAATACAGGGCGATCGAAATTGAATGTCCGTGAGCTTGGTATCAATATTTACATCTATCACATGAAAGTTAGAACGAAAAGCACTAACGTGCATAAAGCATTCTTGAAATTTACATCCAAACCTAACTTAATTAATAAAGATTTTATTTACATAATTATTGTTTGAAATAAACCATTTTTCATGAAAGAACAGCAATGAACTGTCAACAAAATTTAAGATATCTAATAACTTCCCCAGATCTCCCTATGTTGCTAACTTCATTTTAATAATATAATGTAAATATCGATATTAAGCTCGTGGAAAGCAGTGTAGGATCAGGTCAATCAATTTCGATCTCCCTGTATAACTTAATGTAAACAAATTGCCCGAAACGTCAGCGTAATTAATAAAAATGATGAACCTTTAAACATTTATTATTTAAATAAATTGATTTCTAAATGTTTCATTTCATTCTTTTGTGTAAATTTTCCCTTGTGTCGCTCGTGGTAAAAAGTACTGTAATTAGGACAAGTTCTAAAAGTCAGTTATCCAGCGGGAAATTCAATCATATTTGAACGCTCTGTGCAAATCACATTAACGACGTTCTAAATTTTAATGATGATACACAGTGCGACTACACCGGAACAACCTGTATATCACTGTGACTGAAAATAAATACTATAAATGATTAAAGCATCATCATATAATCTCATCCCTAAATTCGTTAATTCAATAAGTTACACTAAATAGTAAAGTATTCTATCTGCAATGATGAACGTCAGCAGCATTTAATCCAAAAAAGTAAAAATGCTATCCTAAAGTCGTTAGTTCACACTTGTTTACTTTTCGTCTATTGGTAAATTCTGATATATGAGGGAAAAGATTAATTGACGTTCTCATTACATGTTATGACTAGTATATGTCTACCAACTGCACTGAATGCTGCTTGCTTTAGAATGGAATCGTCATTTTATTTGCACATATAATAGCAGCAAAAAGTGGGCGAGAAATAGTGATATAATAACAAAATACATCATAGATGATACACACTTTATTTACCGAGGATTGGCAAGGCCTTATGAACATCTTTATTGCACTTCCTCCACATAAGCGTAACATTCTAGTGCAATACAAGTGACTGCCCCAAAAGTAAAGATTCTTTCATTTCCTGGATAATACTAACTCTTTTAAGAATAGAAATGCTTGACACTTTCTGGCTAATACATTTCTGAACAAAATTATGGGACCACCAAATAA
Source organism: Serrognathus titanus (assembly GCA_039766575.1). Lineage (NCBI taxonomy): Eukaryota > Metazoa > Arthropoda > Insecta > Coleoptera > Lucanidae > Serrognathus > Serrognathus titanus. The sequence continues at coordinate 9,519,190 of CM077912.1, forward strand.
ACTGGAACTAACTTTTCCATTTACAAGTTATTTTTAATAGACTTTTCACATCTCATAAATTGACGTTTATTGAACACAATTCAAATAGTGTGCCATGAAACAATTAACAATAGCAAGGCATTCTCTGCTGGGAAACGAAAAGTCAACAAAAAGGCCTAATTGATGACACCTTTTTGAGTAATTTAATCAATAAAGCCTGCTTTTTGTTACGAAAATTAGTGAATTAGTTTGCATTAAGTTAATTAAATATGTCTAGACGCCACTGTAGACCAGAAGAAGTATCCCAAATGATTATTCTTCTTCGTGAAGGATATTCACAGAGAAGTTGCTGGAATTCTAAATACCAACAAATCTGTGGTACAGAGGACCGCAGCGCGGTTCAGAAACACTGGTAGTTTCAAAAGAAGACGCGGACAAGGTGCTACAAGAAAAACAACACGCAGAGAAGATCGCTTCATCGAACTTGAGAGTTTAAGAAAGCGGTTTGTAACATCTCGTGAATTAAAAAATGATCTTCGATTAGCCACTGGAAAAGAAATTGCTACCAAAACGGTAAGAAGAAGACTAAAACAAGTCAATTTGTCTGCTAGAAAACCAACAACCGGTCCAACTCTCACAGCTATGCACAAAAGAAATCGCTTAAACTTTTGTCAGAACCATCAAAGTTGGGACGAGGAGCAGTGGAACTCCGTTTTGTTTTCGGACGAGTCCAAATTCCTTCTAAACAGGAAAGATCGCCGTGCCCTTGTCATACGAAGACTAGGCGAGCGATTTGCACCATGTACCACCAAATTTGGTGGGGGGTCTATAATGGTTTGAAGTGGTACGCAATTTAATGGCCGTACAGAATTGGTTTTGATAGGAAATGGGTCGCTAACATCAAGAAGATATAGAGACGAGATTATTGTACCCCATGTTCAACCATTTGCCTAAAATTTCAGCAATGGATTCATTTTTATGCAAGACGACGCCAAACTTCATACAGCTAACATTGTCACAGCTACGTTGAGAGATGCAAATATCCAAAGTTTGGAGTAGCCTCCCAAAAGCCCTGAACTAAATCCTATTGAGCATCTCTGGGATCAATTGGGCAACAAAATTAAAAATGCACCGTGACCACCAGTAACACTTGATGAGCTCTCTAACATGCTTGTTTAAGATTGGGCACAGATACCTGAAGAAAGTATACGAAACCTAATCTCAAGCATGCCAAGAAGATTAGGAGGAGGGCATACATGCTATTAATAATTTTAGTTTTGTTAACTTGTTACAAATTAGGATATAAGATCATGAGAAGACCAATGGTATTTTAAAGATTTAAAATATTTTAAAGTCTGTTAAATTTAATAGCCCTTAAATCAACTAAACTGTAAGGAAACGCTTAGATTTATATATTTATTCGTTTCATTAAATTTCGTTATCTTGTTTTGAATTTATTTTGAATTTTACTGGTGGTCCCTTAATGTTGTCCAGAAGTGTACTAATTCCTTTAGGAATACAAACTACTACCTCAGGAGTTCAGTCTCTTTTTTCCTGGATAATATTAATTCCTTGAAAGATAGGAATAACTACCGTAAAGATTAAAATATAGCTCAGAATACAACATTAGCATTTTTCAAAGTCCCAACTCCTTTATTTTAAAAATATTAGAATTTAACTCCAGATTTTTATGTGTGAATATGTTGCAAGAATTACTTGTAATTATTTTTATTTTATTTGAATTCTGCAACAAACTTCTTTTTAAGAAATAAAGGAAGATAACTCTATAAAATCCAGTACTACAAGTACAATAAGACCACAGATGTTCAAGTCATTTACGATCGCATCTAAAACATGAACACCTGAACGAACGCTGCACATGGAATTTAAAATTCCACGCTCGAAATTGTACTAGCAGGATCCTGGAAGGTCGAAGAACTTTTAAAAGGTGTTTTGCGAAACCATATCGCATAAAACCTTGAATAATTTAAGCGACCGCTGTCTTTCACTCAAGACCATCACCATTATTAAAAAAAAAAAAAAGAAATGTCGTAAAGCAGGTGATACGAGAAGTAGTTGTTCTGAGTAAATAGGCAAATGAGTTCTGCAGAGAAATGTCTTCCTGTCGCGGATTGAAGTGAAAAATCGTACTGAATTATTTATGCTGCATAGTTATTCACGGTATATGAGGAATTGACTTGATGAAAACCGAGGGATATTTTTCGTTAAAAATAATCTGGGAGGACGACTGTCTTCAAGATGTTAAACTTAAGAAATGATAGACAAATGGCAAATAATACACAAATATAATAGAAAAGAAATGCATAAATTGCTTAGTTTAAATAATTTCTAGCTCAAATCAAAGAGAAAAGGCAAATAGAACTGAACAAAAGAATTTCAGAAACGATTTATGAATTTTTATTGTTTGAAAAGAGTTAAGTTCCGCTAATACTTAAAATGGGGTCGCTTAGAACGAGCTCAAAAAATAACAAAGTTGAGCTTGGAATTTAATAAAAATAAAATGCACAATTTAAACTAATTGTTATAGAGCGACAACTTTGTCAGTTCGTTTAGTTTCAGCGAGCTGAAAATTGAAAATATCATGATTACCACAAACACAATGGCGCGACGAAATTACGTGTACATTTAAACGTAAAGTGGGATCTGGAGCGTGAACTGCATAAAGAACGCAAAGCATCCCAATCACTTAATGTGTTTAATTCATTTTAATAATAGTTTTCAGCCCTTTAGCACGATTATATTTATGGCCTGCACTGTTTTAATTATTAGTTTGACGGAAATAATTATAATGGAGCGTTTGTTGAGCGTCATTGATACGTGAAATAACAGTTTCCATTTATTTAAAAATATCGGAGTATATTCCGCCGTAAATAAGTTTAATAAAATTGCATATTCCAATGTAATTCAGTTAGACACGACTGTTTTGATAAAATACACCCGTTTATTACGTGCAGGCTCACAACAGTTATCGACAGTTCGATATCATTTCAGCACGCTGTTGCTCTATCTCTTTCCGAGCGACATTTGACCTGAAATGAATTTACTAAGCCGATCAATTCAGAGAGTTTAAAACGTCGGCAGGTGCAAAGTCCTCCTTATAAAAACATGTCCTAAATAAAAGAGAGCGTGTTATAAGAACAGAGATTTAGCAAGGCGAGTTCTAGTGAAGAACGGCGAATTAAAAATTCAACAGCTCCTAGTAGAATGTCTGAGCATTTCCAATTAAGGCGAGTTTGTATGTGCTCTAAAGGGCACAATTACACGAAGAAGTATTTTAAGGTATATTAAAGTATGAAAGTGATCGCGCTACAGCACAGCGTGCGGAAGCTTTAAATAAAGAGGCGAATTCTTTTTGAATTATCACGTCACTGTAATTACCGTCGACTATCTCCGAATTTTCATTCCAGGAGGGCATTAAGCAACGCCAGTTCATAAATTTAATTTGTTTAAGTACGTCATTAAACTAATCAAATGCCATCTAGGCGGTTATTTACTTTATTCAGCAATTAATGATTTCAGGAATGTTTTTATGGCTTCTTTACGTGTTTATTTAGAAGGCTTTTTTTTCTTTTCATTTGGTGATCAGATGTTGCTTTAGACGAAACAAAATTCGCTTTGTGTATGGTGGCGTTCAATAAGAAACAAATTTTATTCGAATAAAAGACAACCTACATTTTTTTAATGCACTTGAGAGCCAATTGTAAATCGTTCATTCTATAAGCATTATTCTTACGACCTTGAATAACATAAGTGACTTTAATTAATTTCATAGTTTACGTACGAGTTTTTTTGATCAGCTTGATAATAACGTAACAGAATTGCATCTATTATGTGTCACGATCAAATTTTTAAAGCTCTCCACCTTGTGAGAGACTTCATCAGGATTTGGCAGCTGCGACTAATACCGTCACTGCTTCTTCTAGCGTTTGCAACTGAAATGATTATCAGTTTTTGATGTATTGTGTATTTCAGGGGCAGTAATGGAAACTTATTCATTGTTCAATAAAATATTTACAACTCAACGACTCGTATTCACTTGCGTCCATCCGTTCCAGGTGTTAAAACAAACGGAGTTAGGATGTTTAACTTTAAAAAGTTTCAGCGTTGCCTTCAAAGGTGTCATTTAAATCCTTGGGATAATTATTTCTATCTTTCAAGGATTTAATATGATATAGGTAAAGAGGGAGACTTAACTTCTGAGGTAGTAGTTTGTATTCCTAAAGGAATTAGTATTATCCAGAAAGTGTCAGGCACTTCTATCCTTAAAGAATTTATTCGTTTAATCCATTCCATCCCGTTTGTCTTTTCTATCTTTAGACTTTCCTTCTTTTTCGTCTTCTTTCTTTTTTCTTCCAACTCGATTTTCATTGGCGTCGAAGTTAAGAGCTCAGAATGCTGCTTAGGTCTTGCTCCTTTTGTTGGCACAGTCCAAGTACTGCATCCAGGTAGAGGAGAAATCGGGGGTAGACTGCATATGAATATCAACAGACCGTGCAGGCAACCCTAACATTTGCACAGTATCAACCTTGACTTTTTCGCTGAGTTTGTCACTTGAAGTATCTGTCACAGAAACGTCCTCACACACTGGTGTTAACCATTTATTCTTTTGAAGGATGTCTTCTACCAAATAGTCTTCATCTTCAAAAATTCCCGGATTTAATGGATGAAACCCAGAATTTTTGAATCTACTTATTGCTTTGGTAACTGACGAGTAAGCCTTGTTAAAGAGCTCTGCTACATCGTAAGGGGTTATCTTCGCTAAGTTCTTAGACTTCATAAACAAATCACATTCCCTTCTACAGGCAGCCTTTAATGGTGAGTAAAGTACTACATCTGATGTAGGTGGTGGTAGGGAAACCATAATAACTCCATTATCTCTACAAAAGTCATAAGCCTCAGCTTACTGTACTGTGAATATCAAGAACGAGCAGCATTTTGTTGTCTATAACACTGGCATGTAAATTGAGCGAAATATTTTAACCACGTTAAAAACAGATCTTCATTTATCCAACCCGTTTTTAAACAATTGTAAGTTGCTCCCGGTGGCCCATTTTCTTTCTAACAATGGGGACATAGGTGGGACGTAACTCCCCGCGGAACTCATAACAGCAGTTATGTTCTTGCCCCTTTCCCAACTTGTTATAGAACCTACACTTTTTTGGCCTCTTTCTACTAATATAAGCCAAGGGTCTTGCACAGCTGTCACCCCTGTCTCATCGACATTCTAAATGTAAGTATCTTTAAACTTATATTTATCAATTGCTTCTTCTAAGTTCATGAAAAAACGAGTAACTTCTTCTTTGTTGAACCCTACAGCTCTTCCTATGCTTGTAGCTTCAGGTTTCCTCATACTAACCTTGTTCCTAACCACGAACCCATACATCCAGTCTAAGCCAGCCATTTTATTTTCTTTATTAAGTCTATGGTTCATATGGTTTTTTCTGCAATTTTTCTTAACTTTACTGCACCATAGAAAATCTTTGATAATGTTTTTACGTAGTCAGCTAGAGCTTTTTCGTGTGCGAGAGGAAAGTCACATTTGCCATCACGGTGACCACCATTACCTCGAACGCATGGTTTCACTCAACAAGTAAAAACAAGATATTGTGCTTAAATCCTTTAAACAGCTATGTGATACAAAAGTAGAGCTTACCTACCTACCTTGATTACTATATGATCCATTCGTACGTCGGGACAAGTAGTGCAACAGGTGATAATTAGGGTTTGAAGTATTGCTTTGCTTATAACACACACCGAAAATGAGTTTATCTCGCTCAACATCCAAACAACGACTGCCAAGATGGCGTGCGCTCATGTAGTAGTTCGAGTAAGAGGCGCGCAATGGCAGGACCAATCAATTCCAATCTGCGCTATGGACTTTACGAGAAATCATAGTTACCTCGATCATCCCTTGATTGCCATTACCCCAGTGTCCCCACTCTTTGCATAACTTCTTCATCACCTTTAAGATTATTTGTCGCATCTTGAATACGCTGCCAAAGTTGTTCTTTATTATCTACAGGTGTCCTGTAAACTATGTGGACTTCAGATGTCTCCAGAAAAAGTAATCGATGGCTGTTAAGTCTGGTGAACGTGGTGAATTGTTGATGAACAGTTCTTCCCTCCGTCGTTGGAGAACATGGAGAATGTTGTCACAGATAGTGAATCACGTCACTTATGGTTCATTGTTTTGGTCTGTGATAAAACTATTGTCAAATTTAGAACACCTAAATTATTATTAAGTTGCAAAAGGTGATTATCTGTTGTAATAATTTAGAATTTGATTTGATTTATCATGGCTGAATATACACTACACCAATGCAGAATATAACGATATGTTATTCGTATTTGGATACGGTCAAGAAAATGGTCGAGAGAGAGAGATTGCTGCTGTTGAGGAACGCCTTCGGGAGATCGGTCGCTTTGCTCCTCAAACCGCTAATTATGGAAGGCTTGACTCCTAAAGTTGAAGAAGAAATTTTAGAACGCGTTGAAGAAGATGCAGAACTAAGCACCAGACTAATAGGTAGAGAACTAGGAGTATGTAAAGATATGTTTATGCTGTAATTAAAGAAGAGTTACTGCATCCATACCAAAAAAATGACAGATCAAGATCTCTTACGATGATCCTGAAATGCGCCTGGGCTCTTGTTAGTTTGTTAATAGGCAAAGAGAAAGAGATTTGAATTTTGGCAACAACATTTTGTTTACTGATGAAATGTATTCACGAGGAATAACTAATTTCCATAATGAACACGTTTATGCATTTGTAAATCAAGGTCAAATATTTTCAACGCGAATTTAAAATAAATTTGTGGGCTAGAATAATTGGCAATTTTATTGTTGGTGCTGTTATTCTTCCATAAAGATTAATGGGAGATATTTATTTGCAACATCTACAAAATACGTTGCCAGATTTATTAGAAGATCTGCTTCTATAACTTCGGAGAGATATGTGGTTTATGCACGATGGAGGTCCACCACATTTTTCATTACATGTTCGAAACCACTTAAATCAACTGTACCCAAATAAATGAACAGGCCACCACGTTCACTTGAGTTAACACCCATGGATTATTTTTTCTGGGGACATCTGAAGTCCATAGTTTACACGGACACCTGTAGATAATAAAGAACAACTGTGACAACGTATTCAAAATGCAACAAATAATCTTAAAGATGATGAAGAGATTATGCAAAGAGTACAATTCAAATTTTCTTCGTCGTGTAAATAAGTATGTATGGAAGTTGTGGACACTTTGAACAGTTTCTATGACATCTTTATTACTTGTATTCATGTTTCACTAACTTAATTTGTTTAAATTCATGTTTCAGTAAGTTATTTTGTTTAAATTAAGTAACTAAAATATTAATACAAATAATAAAGATGGCATAAAACTGTTCAAACTGTTGTATTTTAATAAACATTTGTAAAACTTACTGCGAATTATTAAAATTCAAATTTCGCAAAAACCATGAGAATAATCAGGTCTTATCAAGAGTACCTTTTTTGTAGTAAATAAGTTACGCAATCTAAATTTTATACTTAAACCTCTTTTCTTCTATTGGCGGCGTAGAAATTTGAAATGTATAATTATTTAAAAACCCACGTTTTACGCCTATTTTGGTCTAAGGAATATGTGGTAGGTGTTTGTAAACGCCGATTAGGAGGATAACAATAATCTATTAATAATAATAATAATAATTTTATTAAGCACAAATGTAGAGTACATGACAAAATATAATCCAAACAATAACAAAATATAATCGGAACAATAACTTAAAAGGTGTGAGGTCAGATGAACTAGTAACAACTGTTCCCTGGTCTACCCCTCATACCCTCTTGAGAAAAAAAATGCATTGTACCCAAAATGTACATGAAAGCAATATGTATCCTTAGGAAATATGTAGGTAACAGATATCGATAAGAGATCCGTACAAAAAAAAAATAACAAATTTGAAAAAGTTGAAAACGAAAAATATCAATAATAATAATAACAAGTGACAAAGATTTGAATTAAAAATTTAAAATATCATTCAACTGAGACCACCAAAGAGCATGTTACTTAATTTAGTCCTAAACCGAAATGGTGACAATTTCAGATAAGCTTCAGGTAAAGTATTCAAAACACAAGTAATTTGATATTTAAAGCATCTTTTGAAGAATTCCGATTTGTGACGAGGAATTGTTAATAGGCCCTTATGTCTTACATTAATTTCGTGAATCGAATTTTATAATAAAGATACGGAGGTCATTTATATAGTAATATTTTATGAAAGAATTGTGCACTGTGCAAAAGTCGTCTACTTTTCATATTCAACCAAAGTAATTCTTTCAACTTGTGAGAAATATGACACCTGCGCCTAACACCGCATATGAGTCTCATACAACTGTTTTGTACCCTTTGAATTCTAGTGGAGTCTGAGACATTCAAACAGGGACCATAGACACTATCGCAGAAATTGAAATGCGACAGAACCAACGACTCACATAGTAAACGTTTAATAGACTGAGAAAAGTAATGTCGATTGACGTAAATTAATTTAAGATTAGCAAAGGCTCTCTGAATAATTTTAGTTACATGTTGTGTAAATTTAAGGTCAGAGTCAATATATAAACCTAGACTTCGACAACAGTCGGATAATGATAATGTGACGTCACCCATTTGCAAATTTATCTGATTGGAAATTTGGGCACGCGATTTTTTTTGCCGAACAACATAATATTTGTTTTGGCAGCATTCAATCTCAAACCGTGTTCACTTTACTTTACCAATGTTCTAATGTCATCATTAATTTTGTTACACACCTCTTCAACATCCTTTATATTAAAAGAGTAATATAATTGTGTGTCGTCGGCATAGAGATGGTACATGCAGTGATTAAGTGATGTCAGTAATTTGAATGTATATATCGAGTATAATAACGGATCTAAAATTGAACCCTGAGGTATACCACAAGGAACAAGCAAAACATTAGATAATACACCTCCACAAAACATTCTTTGAGACCTATTGTTAAGATAGTTACGAAAAAAATATAAAGAACATTGACCTAAACCGATAGATTTTAAAATAGCAAATAATATATTACGGTTGATGAGATCGAACGCCTTGGTATAATCGAGTAAAACCAATAAAACCATTTTATTGTCATCGACTTCGGTGATTATGTCATCTACTATATTATGTAACGCACAACAACAGCTATAGCCCGGGCGAAATCCAGATTGCATGTCAGGTAAGATATTATTAGCAGACAGATAATGTCGCAACTGTTTGTCTAAAATTTTGGAAAGTACGGGCAAAATACATATAGGACGTAAATCCTTAAAATTATTTTTAGGCAAAGGTAAAACTCGAGCCTCTTTCCATTTCGCCGGGAAGACACCGTTTACTATGCAGAAATTAATAATATGTGTAAAGACAGGCAATAAATAAGGACAACAAAAATACAGTAAGTCAATGTTTAAATTATCCATTCCACTTGCTTTGCTAGAAAAACTCAAAAGCAGTTCAGCGACAACTTCCTCCGTCACAGAAGAAAACTCAAAATGATCACTACAGGTAATGTTGTTATTATAGAAATCTACAGTTTCTGGAAACTCACTGGCAGAAATATTCAATGATTCAAGTAAGTAATTATTTATTTCGTTAGGATCGTTGAGATTATCAGGAATAACATACTGTTTGCTATCACCAATGCCAAACTTTTTTAACTGGTTCCATGTTAGTTTAACATTACCACTGGCAATGGTGCGGTTAAAGTAAGCTTTCTGACGGCTTCTGTTACCAGATTCCTTAAGGATCTGTAATAAGTCCAGTGTTCCTGCAGACCGGAACGCTTAAAACGTGATAAAGATTTGTCTCTGAGGTTAATGATGAATCGAACATTATCAGTCAACCACGGTGACTGCTTCTTGTTACTTTTAAATGTTTTAAGAGAAATATGCAGATCAAAAAGTGCAAGTAAGTTAACATTAAGAAAATCTATTTTGCTGTCGAAATTGTAAATATCTTGCCATGGGATGGAAGCTAGGTCATTGTTAAAATCAGTTAAACTGATATTTTTAAAGTCACGATAAGAAATTCCAAAAAAATTTATGTGTGCAGTAAATGAATTGAACTTCAAATTAATTGATCTTACCCAGTCAAGGAAAAGAAATTGTATAAACAACAATATAGTGATTTTATATCTTTTCCTATTCTCAATGATAAAAGAAGCGTTGAGAGGAAGTCACATGAAAGGGGAATAAGTCTCTCCGGGATCATGATTACTAGGGGTCCGTGAGTCCGTGATATGAAGGGAACTAGAAGCTTAGTAAAAACAGAATACAACTCTCAATAAGAAAAAATTAATTTCTTCTCTTACTTTACAGTAAAAAAATCACTGATTCAAACAAATCTTATTAGATTCGAAAATAAAATGAAAATGCTTCAAAAAAATTTTCTGATTTATCATCAAAACTTGTGATATAATAGTGATGGGATAAATCAGCGAAATAATGCTTTCGTGACCTTTCGTAACAACCGCATGCAAAAATCTGTTTCGCGTCAGTCAGCGAATTTCGACGTTTCTTGTTCGCAGCATGCGATTCTGTCGAGTCTCGAACTTCATAACCGAGTTAAAATACCGACGAAACATTCCTTCAAACTAGTTTTAAATGATGGGTTCAACGGTAGCGTACGGTTAGAGTCATGGCGCTTAATTTTGTCTCCGGCCGTTCACGTCCAGGTGTATAGACCGGGGTTCGCTCGGCGTGGCGGGCTCGAAGTTATTGCTCTGTCGAATTAGGGGAGCTAAATTTTACCTGCGCGCAAATGTACTGCGTATATAATGGCTAATTAAATTACATTTAGTTTTCGCTGAGAACTTCTAAGCGGATTATAATTAAATTTTAATCCTAATATGTAGATATTTGGACTTAAGAAAAAGAATACATTATAAGGAGTGGCAATCATCAAATTATTTAATCAAGAAATAGTTTTCACAATATATATTTTGTCAGTTAATTTTAGTTTATAACAAATTGACTTATATTCATTTTAACTTTGTTGAATTTTGTGGGTTACCAACTTAGTAAATGAGTAGATGATTATACTGTGCCGGTTCTGGCTGACTTTATTAAGGAGAATTAACTTATGTACCAAATGTGTATGCATGGTTGCCTATCGTCGCTCTGATATGCTGCTAGCTCCTCCCACTCACGCCGCCCCACACCGGGCACTTATCACAGCCACGATAGGCAACCACTCATACACATTTGGTACATAATGTTAATTCACTATAAGAAAGTGAGCCAGAATTCGCATAGTACAATATATCTGCTTAATTCTCAATAGTTAGTTTTATAAAACATTTGTTACAATGTTAGATCAAAAGATGTCGCGCCTAGCAGAATTTATTAAATCTACAGGACCTGTAATCAGAGCTACAAAGTACAAAGTGTAATCTGAATTTACATCAGTCATTTAAATGAACTGATTAAAAATAAAATCAATAGTACACTGTATAATAAATTACGAAGGTTTTCAAGGAAATGCCGTGTATGCATATTAAATATTTATTTTATTTACTAATTAATGCAATTCTAAATCTATCAAATAAAGACTGATAAATGTCCTTATGACACTGAAAATATATGTATCTAGGTATGTGAAGAAATCTGTTTTCATGTTCCCTGAGGTACTAATTTATTTACTGCTCAGTTTAATGAATACAAAGCAGATTTCTCCGTGACATTTCTCATTTTAATTTCCTAAGAAGGCAGCATTATTTTCCGTAATTAAGTATTAACTAGTCGACTTCCACTACAAAAATAAAATATGAAAGCTCGGCGCAGACATCAAAGTCATTGTCTTTATTTCAGCAATATAAAACGTTTCATTTCGGAATTACACGCTCGCAGCTGTACTAAACAACGTTAAAGTATTTTTCACAACTTTTTACGAGCGTAACTTAGAAGTAAATTATATTATGCTATTGTACACAAGTTGAATTCTTCGGGAGCGAGTTCATCCAGCATGCGCCGCGCTGCTCTCTCTTATAGTCCGGTTATCGTACACCTAGACATGTATGTGAACATATTCGTTGACTTTTAATAAAATTTTCGATTTTCTTCACCTCTGTTTTAATTAATTTATTGTTGGAACAAACCAAAACATACAGCCCTGTCTGCGACTTACATGTACCCTTACCGACCTTTCATTCCATGCTTAAACTTCCAAAGCCTTGTATTTAGAGTAGAAATATGAGGTGGGTTAATTAAATTTTGATTCTTCTAGTAAGTCTGCAAATATATGTCGTCTGCTTCACTAGCTGAAATTCTAAAGCTTGCATAGTGTATACTTGTCTTACATATAATCTAATGTAAGTAGATTTTGAGGCAAACACGTCTGCACATAAACAGTTCGTTGCAGGTTAACGCGGTTGCTCGATAGTCATTTAAGTTTAAATTCCCTAGGCAAACACACATTCTAAAGTCACTCATATACGACGACGCTTAGTTGTTTGGTTTTTTTGTCTAAATAAGCTGCAGGTGTATCTTTATGGCTCACGTGCTTATCTCATACCTGAGATGTAACGAGTTGACCACTTGTTTATGAGGATAAAGAACCGATGTTATTATCTTCGGGCAGTAAAAATAACATATTAATGTAAATCAAGGCTGGTAATATCGACTGATAATAAAGGAATTATGTCTTTCCACTGTTTATCGTTGTAATTTCGCCACAGCAAGGTTTTACGAGTAAAATAGACAGAAATTATTTGTCCCGTACTTTATAAACTTACCCGTATAATTTATACGAACACGAATTTTGTAACCGGAGTAATATCGTAACTCATTTCGAAGTAAAATCGTAAACGACTCCGAAATCTTAACCATATCAAGGCATGTCAGATTCAAGGAGAAATTAAAAAGCTCATTTCATTTTATAAACATTCGTTACACCAATGTAGTAAAGCAGTTAACGATGTCGTATAAAGGATGATGCGACACTGAAGGTGGAATATATTAAGGCTTATTTATCGAACGTTTTGTACTGTATTATCTTAGTTTCGTGAGCACTTGGAAATTAGGTCGACGAACAACAACAACAAAAAAAAGGAGAAGCGTGTTGATTTTATAATTCTTTCACTTTAATGGCGTCTGCAAAATTATCTGAGGCACAAAGGAAATCTTTTAATTAATCCAAACATGAAATATATAATTATAATTTACTTCCTAACCAAAATTATTGGATTGAACTTAAAATGGAAATATAATTCGTTAAATTAAATGTAATTCTTATGTTTAACAAAGGAAATTATTTTAATTATTTAAGATAATCTAACATTTTTTTCTTAATCATCACTTGTCGTGAACGAACTTAATAAGACATGATTAAGATAAGTCATTATATGTATAACTAGAATCATCGTCTGAATCAGAGCAGAGCTGAAGTACACATGTGTGTCTCTCAGCCGGATGAAATAGTTAAAAGTGGCGAAGGAAATAGTCGGTGCTTACCTGATAACAAATTTAGCCTTACTTGAATCTTTTCCTAATTAATATGCATCTAAAAATAAGTGTTAAAAAAAAGGTGAAATAATTTTACTGCAACAAGGATAAGCTCAACCATAACTCGTTACCTATAACTGGTTAGGAGATAAATTACACGAAATAGTAAAGTAGTCTATCTTCATTGCATTTAATCCAAGAAAGTGCAAGCGTTATCCTAAAGGTGCTAGTTCACTCGTATTTACTTTTCGTCTATTGGTAAATTCTGATGTATGAGGGAAGGGATTGATTAATATTCTCATTACAAATTATAACTAGTAAATGCCTACCAACTGCGGTAAATGCTTATAGTTGGAATAGTTAAAATATAAGTGACTGCTCCAACAATAAGAATTCTGTTTAATACAAAGTCTTTTAATGATAAAAATGATTAACACTTTCTGCATAATACTAGTGATAGAAACTACTACCTCAGAAGTTAGGTCTCTTTCTCTTTTCGTGGATAATAACTCCTTGGAAGATAGAGATAACTAGCGAAAGAATTCAAATGTAATTTTTGAAGACAACATTCTCGTCTAGTTACAATTGGAGTCATGGGAAGGCAAAATTTGATTTGGTTAAATCTACCCACTTTTCAAACATTTAATCCTAAAGAAGACTGGCGAACGTCATTCAAAAATCATGCAGCATTTTGAAGCTCATCATGTGATATCTGAAGAAAGCAGACGAGCATATTTTTTATCATTACAAAAATTATTTGGCTCATCTGACATTAGCAAACAAACCTTTACTGTACTTACTCTAACTCTAACCGAATATTTTAAAGAAAAAACGCCCGAGTCAAATTTCACAAGACGTTAATGACAAACGACCAAGTCGTATGCAGAATGGGTCCCTGAACTTGAGGAGTAGCACGTGAATGTCAATTTTTTGTACACAATGTCAAAATGAACTGATTGACGAGTAAATACGTGACATGATTATTTTACACACTCCTCATCCTCAGGTCCGAACTGCCGCATTACAAACAGAATCCCCTTCTACGTCAAGCACAAATTTCTGAATCGACTCTCAGATGATTATTGGAGACCCAGGTTGAAGTAAATCAGATGTCAAGCGAATATTCTTATCGTAAAAGTCCTAAATCCCGTAATCTCACCTCAGACTCATCTAAATCGCACAAAACAGCAACCAGAACACAGCAACCAAAATTGCCTTCATGTCCGCAATGTAATTATCAACACAAGCGTTCTGAATTTTCGAACCTCACTCCGAAACGGCCTGGTGAACATTAATTCTTTTTCGAAATCCCTCTCTTCCACGGGATTGTTTTCGTAAACAAACCCCTCCCGAGAGGTGTCTTGAATTGCCCACATCAATTAGTCCAATTTCGACCGTTCTTATTTTTTTCTGCGTGGGCGTCAACTCCGTTTTCAAGCGCGAGATTTTGCTGACCATTTATTTATTTTAGCGATATCTAAATGGCTCTTAAGGGGATATTTAGACTAACTCGGCTGGGAACTTGTTTACGTTAGGAATAAATTGAAAATTCCTTTGTTCAATTCGAACAACAAGTAATTTAATTTGATTGCATTTAGGACGAAAATTTTCGGGTGCTTACATCCTTTTCAATTTCAATCTCAACTTTGCATGCATATCATCCCCTCGCAATAAATCACGTTTTGAATTTTGATATTCCTTATTATTTTCGTAGAGAGGATCATTATCGAGAGAAGAATTATCGTCGTTACTTCTCCGCTTTCCATATATTTTTTGACGTATGCATTCTCTTTTTGTTTTCTGCCAATATTGCCTTTTTAACTTCTCACTGATTCGGATTAGAAACGATTAATTTTTTTGATGTATTTTCGTAGAATTCCAGCATGAATCATTTTCCCTAAATCAACAGTTTAGCTGAAAAACAGAAGAACTATAATTCCAGCATAAACATACAAGACACATTAAATGAAGGTCTCCGTAAAATATAAACAAAACCGAAATTTCATGGTCAATAAAAATCCTATCCTAGAATTAAAAGCAATAATGTGATATCAAAAGGCTCGAAACGTCTGAGTAATATAATTTAAGACATCTAGTTTAATTCTGAATCAGAAAAAGTACGCCGTTCACAACAGATTGATCACAATTTTCGAAATATTAAGACATGTTTGTTTATTTTGCAGAAATTATAAATAAATTTTGAATGGCCTTCCAGATGATGATGAGAATCCACATACATGATTCAGCGATCTATTTTTAAAACCAAAATATCAAAGTAGAAAAAAAAATGAATGATTCTCACTGAGCGAAGTTAAATATACTCAGTTCTGGTTAATTTAGGTTCACCTAAAAATAACTGAATCAGTATTTTTACGTCGCATATGAAGGTATTAAAAATAATATATGATTGTTTTCGGAAGTGTAGTTATTTGAGATACTTGCCACTAACACGAGGGAAATTCAGGGATAGGACCTGACCTTTGCTGTAAGACAGGCCCGCTTAGATGGAATTATTGTATGAAGTTGAATGACTCATAAAGATTTACACCTTAACAACGGAGTAGCAGAGGATGGAAATTTCTCACACATTCTCTACTTTCTTTTATCCACAAAAAAAGTATAAGTCTATTTTATGTACAATGCATTCCAAATTTTCCTTCGCAAGACAGCTTTAATGCAACAAAAAAAATTAAGTACCTACTATAACGATCCAAAGGAAAACATATAAAGTATGATTTTCATTATCTCTTTTAATAAAGTAAAGTGCATATTTTTCTAATAAGCAAAAGTCTTTCAAATATAATAAAGAAAAAGTTTTTTTTTGATGTAATCAGATATTACGTTTAAAAAAAGTAAACGATGTAAATAAAAATGTTATGATCAAAGTTTTATAAAATTATAATTCCGTGATAAATCACGAACAAGCTTGTAGGACGAATAAAAACGCGAAAAGGGAACTTTTGATATGAATGGAAATAACAAGTTTATTCGCTCGCGAGCGTAGTCTGCCGGGGAAAACGGACTGCGAATAACAGATTTACGAAATAAAGATGAAAGGAGCGTTTTTTAAAATCCGTTTAAATTAATTAATAATCGACGCCCGGTTTGTTCCTTCCATAAAGACATTTCAATTAGTTTTTAATACCGGTTTTATTGCGCGAATTTCC
The DNA here is from genome assembly GCA_039766575.1 of Serrognathus titanus. Lineage (NCBI taxonomy): Eukaryota > Metazoa > Arthropoda > Insecta > Coleoptera > Lucanidae > Serrognathus > Serrognathus titanus. The sequence goes on from CM077912.1 coordinate 9,535,858, forward strand.
TTGTTGTTAAAACATTTCTGCGTGTAATAACTAATCTGGGAGCTTATTCTGCTCACTTACGTTCACGATTTTAATAATAAAACACGCCGCACGGATTTGTATTTCAATTAATTTATTATTGTAATGCTCCCAAGTTTCTGTCGTCATCGTTTGCGTAATCGTACAGACAATACAAGCCTGAATTACCTCGACTTCTTGCAAAGCAAATTACACTGCGCACCTACGTCATGCTGTGAAGTCGGAATTTCTTTACCAAAATTGCTATTCAAAGGCATTCATTCGATGTGATCAAATTATCATACGTGCATATAATTACAGATTCTAATGTAGCCTCGATAAACGTAATTAAACCGCGATTGCCACATTACGACGGCGTCTATGTATAGTTATGATCCTCTTCGGGTCGAACATAGGTTAGATTTTGAAAGAACCAATTTAAAACGGCTATGATTTAATCTGAAGTGCCTCCTACACACATTGCGTGGTAGAATATTGACTAAATTTGGAATTACGAGATTCTATTTACGTCGTAGTTATTATAAAGTGGTTTTAAAGGTTCTTTTTTGTGCAGAATTAATAAAAGTTTAATAATTTATCTACTTTATAATATATATACAAAATAGAAACTTATTTGTATCATATTATAGTCTGCGTGATGAACAAGACACATTAGGAAATATTTTGGATTAATTAATTTTCTTAAGGAGGTTTCACATTATGTACTAAATCAAGTCGTCATGGTTTATTTTTCGTACTTTAAAAAATAAGCGGGGAATTTTAACTCGTTCTTGAAGCCAAGTTTTAAGAAAACTATTTGATTTAGACAATTTCCGTTAAATTAAGATTTTAAAAGCTGAGCATGGTGGACCAAAAGTTTGAACCAACCTGTATATGTATAGTGACTTCGATTTGTTTATAAGAGATACTGGTAATCATATTCGGTTAAGCAATTTTTTTTTTTATTAATTCAAAAATGTTTAAGGTTTAATTAATAGCACTCATTTTTATATTTTTTTCTCGATATAAAAACTTAATAAAAATAAAAGACTGCAAAAAAATCGCCAAAATCGTCAGTGTTTGCTAAAATTACGATAAATCTCCAAAATTGACAACACTGGTCATTTAAATACTAATAATATGATACGACTTGACGTTTAATAATAATAATAATAATATTAATAATAAAAATTATAATAATAATAAAAAAAAAGTTTGTAGTTGTTTTTAAGTTTGAAATTCGCGTTCAAATATTTCTGCCCTGTTTCAGTTTTTTTTGAGATTGTCATTTGTTTATCAACCGTACCGATATTCATTGTTTGAAATTTTACTTTGTTCGTTGTTGCTGTTATTGTTTGAAACAATGTCTCACAGTTGTTTCAGACCAGACGTCTTTTTTGTTTATATTTTCTGAAATTGTTAATTTTTTTTCCGTAAAACATTACGATCGCCATTTGTTTCTCTTGCACTTTTTTTCTTTTATCGTTTTTTGCTACTTGCTGTTCCATTCTGATTACAATTTTCAAAGAATCAATCAATCAATTTGTTTCTATTCATTTATCTACGTGTTTTGAAATGAAATGATCAGAAATTGTTTTCTTTACGATAATCGTTTGTTTTTCTTACTTTCTTCTATTTTTTTTTTTCATTTTGATTGGGTTTTTCAAAAATATTCTTCATTTTCTCTTGTTTTTGATTGTTTACTACCATTTACCGGAAGTGAACAAATTTCTTTTCAGATTTCTGCGTTTCTTTTCTCTCCTAAATATTTGTCATTTGCCTTTTTTTTTGTTTCTTGGTTGGTCGAATTGATGCTATTATGTCATGAATCATCATCAATGAAATATTGATTGATTGATTGATTGATTAAATGCTTATTATTATTGTTTAAAGAAACTTTAATTCTACGATTCATTTTTTGTTTTTGATTGTTTCTATTTTTCTTTCTGTGTTTGTTTTTTCCGTAACCGCTGCGATTGTCATTTGTTTTGATTTTTCCTTATTTTTATTTATGAATTTCGGTTAGAATGAAACAATAATTGTAAAATTTTAAAGCGAGTAATTTATAACAAAACGTTTATTTTGTTTATATATATTTGTTGAAATTATTAATTTTTATTTCGTAAGACATTACGATCGGCATTTGTTTTTCTTACGCTTTTTCTTCTTATCCTTTTGAAGTTATTGTTTTTTTTTTTAAATCTTATTCTATTCTGATTACATTTTTCCAAGAGTCATTTTTCTAAGAGACATTTTTTTAAATTAAATGTTAAAAAATTTTCTGCATTCCTCGACCTCTTTACGATCGTCATTAGTTTCTCTTACTTTCTTCAGAAATTTTATTTTTTTTTTAATTTTTAAAGTTTTTCAAAAAATATTCTTAATTTTTTTCTGATTTTTAATTATTTATTATTTTTCGAAAATTAACAAATTTCTTTACAGATTTCTTTTTCTTTCGTAAATATTATTATTCGTCTTCTTTTTTGTTTCTTTGTGATTTTCAAATTACTACATATAATTCGTTTTTTGTTTTTTTTTTTTTTTATTATGATCATTTGTTTTACTTACTTTCTACAGAATTCTTTTCCATTTCGATTGGGTCTGTCGTTTGTCAAACATTTTTCATTTTTTTTTCGTTTGTTTCCATTTTTCCCTTTGTTTCTTTTTCCCGTAATTTCTTTCACTTACTTTCTTCAGAATTCTTTTCCATTTCGATTAGGTTTGTCGTTTGTCAAACATTTTTCATTTTTTTTTCGTTTGTTTCCATTTTCCCTTTGTTTCTTTTTTTCGTAACCGTTGCGATTGTCATTTGTTTCGCTTCTTCCTTACTTTCGTTTATGAATTCCATTTAGAATGTTAAGATCAATTATTTTTTTGAGAAATTTTAATTGTGCGAAATTTGAACAATAATTTTATTTTCTTACGATCGCCATTTGTTTCTCTTACGCTTTTTCTTCTTTTCCTTTTTGAAGTTATTATTTTGTTTTTTGTTTTATTCCATTCTGATTACATTTTTCCAAGTGTCGAAAATATTCTTCTTTTTTGTTTTTATCCATGTTGCTTATGTTTTTTTTATTAATTAAATGAAATTTTCTGTATTCCTCGTTCTCTTTACGATCGTCATTTGTTTTCCTTATTTTCTTCAGAATTTTTTCTTAATTTAGATCAACTGGGTTTTTCAAAAAATATTCTTCATTTTTCTGATTTTTAATAATTTACTATTTTTCGAAAATTAACAAATTTCTTTTCCTTTCATAAATATCATGATTGTCATTTGCCTTCTTTTTTGTTTCTTTGTGATTTTTAAATTACTACATATTATGCGCAATTCGTTTTTTGTTTTTTTTTATTATGATCATTTGTTTTACTTACTTTCTTCAGAATTCTTTTCTATTTCGATTGGGTCTCTCGATCGTAAAACGTTTTTCATTTTGTTTTTGATTGTTTCCATTTTTCTTTGTTTATTTATTTTTTCCGTAAACTCTGCGATTGTCATTTGTTTTCCATTTCCTTTTCTTTATTTATGAATTTCATTTAGAATGCTTAAATCAATTATTTTTGCAAAATGTTAATTGCTCGAAATTTAAAAAATTTTAAGTTTATGTATGTATGTATGGTTGCCTAGCGCGTCGGCGCACCTGTAACACTGATCGCTTCTCAAAGCGACAATAGGCCACCATACATACACATTTGGTACTTAATGTTTATTCTCCATTAGAAAGTGAGCACGAACGTCCTTAGTATATCCACTGTCCATATTGTTTATTGATAAAAGAAGGACCTAAATTACAAAGCCCTTTTTTATTAGAAAAGTAGTTACATGTATTTGTTCATAATATGTATTATTTAATTTCTTTCGTGCCATTTAAATTTCAAATGAAATTCCTTAAATTTTAAACACATTATATTCAGCACGTGTTCCCATTTTATTTAATTTCAACATCTCTCCTTTACATACAATACACATAAAAAGAAATTTTAATTGGCTTTTTGTGAAGCAAAATGCTAATGAATGTTCTCTCTTTTTATTGTACGTGCATACTTCTAGCCGGAGTTAATTGGCGTACGTTAAGTTACTTCCGTTTACCGATACATTAAATTGTCCGTGATTCTTAAAGAATAACGAGCGGATCAATTAATTGCGCCAAGACGAACGAACCATTAATAATCTCGAGGCTCCTTGTGCTTCATAAAGTTTATCAGAGGCACTTATCAGATTAGTTTTCACGTGTATTTTATGCTTTGAAAGAGAACCGAGGAGATATTGCGGCAGGTTGATGAATTTTGCCCGATCGATGAGTTTAAGTTTCTTGCGAAACCCACGTATAGAGAAAAGCTTTACAAACAAATGAAGAAATCGAGAGAGCCCACGGTCGCAACTGAAAAAAATCAGTTCTTTGGAAAAACATAAATTCTTAAAACGAGAGGTTTTTTAATTAATGCAAGTGAGCAAAATTTCCATTATAAGTGAACACGACACGCCATATTTTGTGAGCATTCGTAGTCGAGGTAGGAAATTACGATTTTAATTAATTCATAACATAACTAGTAACTGCGTAGCCACAACGCGATTTTAAATAATTAAAACTGTACTTGCTTCTTATATAAAATTGATATTACATAATTAATAAGTTACGATACACGCACTACTTGCACGCCATGTAACTAACTGTTTGTGAGCTGTAAGTATGGAATATTTTATTTAATGGACACTACATGAGGCTGTAGTCGACGATATTCGATGGCTAATTAAAATTTAACTGATCAATTTAGCACTTTCAAGTGCAGTGGTATTTATTTTACAATAGCATTAATAAAATGAGTTACATTTCTTTATGAAATTATGCCCAAAAAATTACTTGTATCAACATGCAATAAATCTTAGTCACGACATTTTTTTTATCCATCCACAAGTCCATGTTACGCATAAATTAAGTATACCAAAAAATTAACAAACATTATTCGCATAAGTAAATAAGTTGTTAAAGATATATGCATGCGGTATAAACTGTTGGCGGCCGTACAAACATATTTGGATACAAAAGCGCAGTAATAAGTTGTTGGATAACGACGCTCGTGCATAAATGAATAAGTAATAACGACGAAAAAAAATTTCGAAACCACGTGCAACATAAATTATGCGTACGTGGTTTTCGTACAAACAGGTATTCATAAAATTTAAAAAAAAAAACACGCGGTGTAATCACATTGAAACTCCCGCCACGACCGACTGAAATAAATAAAATTATTCAGTGTATTTCATCTGTCGCCTTCCTTTCAGCAAAGTCGTTGCAATAAGAAGAAGTGATTAAGAATGTTTTAACATTTTTTAAATATTGTATATTTTCCTCAGTTTTTTAATTTACTTACACTTTCTGTGAGGTTCTATTTTAATTCTTTTCAGTCGATTTTCTTTTAACGAAATTCGTTTATAAACTGTAATAAATTTTAACTTCATTTTTGATTCTTTAATCGTCGTTAAATAGGTGTAAAATAAAAACAAAATTTAGAAATGCCTGCTGTGGCACTTCGTACCTTCGCTCTTCCACGTTCTCACTTTGTTCTAAATATAACGAACACTTACTCGGGCCGTTTAATTCGAACGATTTCATTCCTCAGCATATACTCACACATATGTTAAACAATGCACTAAACCAGCCCCGAAAGTTTAATAACCAACTACCCCGTGTGTGTCTACCTAACAGACACGAGACCTTCGCTTGTGTTCCCTCAATAAATCAAACACGGAGCTTGTGTATTCTAACACGCCATAAATAACTCCATTTCTTAAGGGAACCGAGCAAAACCAATACCACGAGTTGCTGCATCGAGTGAATAATAATTTAGCGGAGGCGAAGCAGATTAATAACGCATTTGTATCGTCGATCAACAACGGGGAAAAAAGCGTAATAAAAAATAGAACGATGCGAACAATTTAATAATTTCTTTTCTTGTACGGACTATTTGATTCTTGTTTTCTTCTTCTACATCTAAACAACAAAAAGATGGACTCAATAAAAAATAGTGTAAGCTCTGCCATCTGTTGAGCGACCGCACAATTGTTGGCTTGGATGTGGCGACACCTAACGACTTTTAAAACAACTAATTTAAGCACGTTTCAATTTTTCGACGTTTCATTTTGTCAAATTCAAAAAAGAGGTACACTGAAAATAAATTTTTATTAATAGTCAACCCGGAACTGGTGAGGTTAATTTTTTAACACAGATGTAGTGAGGTGGGGTCAATATGACCCCGATTTTCGTTTTGCAGTTTCAGTTTGTTATGAAACTCAGAATGAATGATAATAGTTAAATCTTTCCGTACTCAAAGTAACTAAAAACAAAACTTATTGTAAATTTATGTTTTGACTTTACAAGATAAAATTAGACAATGAGTACTTGGAAAACTTAAGAAAAAACAAAAGGTTTCATATTTTCGGTTTTACTTATTTTCGGTAAGACAAGAAAATTTTTATGCCATAAAAAAATTTAAACTTAAACTATTTTGAATAAATGGAAACAATAACACGCAAAGATAGTGAAGATACAATCAAAATTACAGAGAGTTATTATAAGCAATTTTCACAAATACTTCTGGCACATGATTGCATATTGGTGCTTGGCAAGTAAGACAGACGACTTTGGTTTTTCTATCACGCGTTCTGGGACACTGACTCTTTTAGGCAAATCATTATTAGTCGGTTTAGGTTATTTTTTTCCTAGCTAGATTTTGTCTCAACTGTCTTGGAAAACGGATGTTTGTCATTCGTCTTTCCATGTGTTCTTGTACAAGTTGTCATGCTAAGGATTTCACAAATTGAAATTTTGATTTTTGAGGATTTCCAGTAAGACTTGAATATATTACAAAAGCATTCACAGACGAAATGTTGAGAATGGTGTAAGAAATAGTAAGAGGCCATCTCCTACTTCGCCGATTTGTCAAATATACGGTGCATTTTTCATCTAATGCATCCACACTCCGCCTTTTGTGCAATTATAGAATTCTATAATTTCAGGCTTCCCGATTTCCTCATTAACTGTGTCAGTAAAATGCATTGAAGACATCAATTTGGGTTTTGGGGCATACGAAACAAGAGTTACATTATTTCCAAAGCCAAACAAAGAAGATTTGACTGCTCTATTTTTAGATGACAAAAAAGCATTAGGAATTTCTCTCTTCTTTATTGTTCCTACATATGTAAGGCCTCGTTTTTGTAACTCATTGATAACTTCCATCGAAGAGAACCAGTTATCTCCTGTTACGTTACGATTTGTTCCTTCAATGTTTTTTACCAAACGAAGAACCGCTTGAGTTGGCTAAATTTTCGTTCGCCTTCTGAAAGAGTTTCGCCATCACTCCCTGCACATGTGTATATATAAGCATCCAAAAAGTAGTGGATCGAGAGTCATTCAGAACAAGAATTTTAATACCATACTTCCGTGACTTCTGTGGCATGTACATACGAAATTTACATTTCCCTCTGAACCCTACTAGCATTTATTTCATTTATACAAACGTATTCTCCAACAGAATAATTATTTTTACAGTTCTGGATAAATATACTGAAAATCGATTAAATCGGTGCTAGTTTATTAGTAATTTTACGCTCTGCTCTGGTAGTTTGATCGTCAAATCTAAGAGAAATTGAAAGAATTTGGAACCTCTTCAATGACATAGTACATCTGAAAATGTCTCTATCGGTTCCATCAGTAGCGAAAATTGATCTTCAGTGTTTGATTTGAATATGGCACAATAGAATAATAAACCAAAAAATGCTCTTAGTTCAATGAGATCTACATCTTTCAGGTCGTATCTATTATTATCAGCGTATTTAGTTCTAATTTCCTGAAGTTTTTGGTTTGTTCTCAAAACAATCTCTTGTAATATTTCATTCGTCACAATACATTCCCAAGCATTTCTTTCAGTACATACGTTTCCAAGAGATTTAGCTGAAAGATCTGAGATAATATTGTGCCTCCTTGTTCTAATATTTCTGGTCGGTGGAACAGCACTCCATTTATATCGATTTTTAGCGTAGTAAGTTTTACTTTTATCTTCAGGAATGTCTTGTACTGATTTATCTTGAATATTCTCTTGTTAATCTTCTTCCACATCTATCTCTGAATTGCTATTATGGTCACTGATGTAGTCAGGATCATTTTCAGGATCACTATTATCACTAAAATCACTTTCTTCCCCTTCCAAACAATTTCTAGCCCACTCTTCAAAACGTGGATCATCAGTTTTCATCTGTGTTATTCGTGTTAAATCAATGTTACTAAAAACAATTTTAAAAATAGTGCAACGTAAATAGTGAAATAGTGCCCTCAAGAAGTGAAATATTCTTACGAGTTAGAACACAACACTTATAACAGACAACTTAGGGTCTACTACACTTAAGGTAGACAAATTTTCAGGCAACTCTGGAAGAAATTCTGGAACGTACCACAAATTTAAAAACTGTCCTACAGACCCCACCTCACCAATTAAGGGTTAAAAAAAAGTTTCAAACGAGTCTCTTTAGTAACAACTTAATAACGCATATTGCTTTGCGTTTTTTACTCTTCTCGTAATATTTGCAAGAAAAAGTTAAATTTAACTGTGCTGCTTACGAGCAGAAGACAAAAAAAAAAAAAGAAGAGTTTTGTCTCGTTGGTTGCTGTATCTACGCTAATAGAAACAATAATCAAGAGAAGGATGTTTTGAATCGTTTACTTACATTTTGATTGAATAAATTATTTGGGGTGATGTGTACCAACTACTGATGAATTATTTATGCTTAAACGAAACGTATAAACTTCTGATCAGAGTAAATTTCATTGAAAGGCAAAACGGAAGCTCGCAATTAACTGCAGATGTCTTCGAGTGCCAAGATTAGATAAAACGATACGTTAATTGCTAAACAATTCTGGCGAAGGTTTAAAATTAAATTAAACGAGTCTACAAACTTTTCGCTGCGCTTTAATTATGAGCCTCAGTTTCCAAGATTTCCAATAATGCGAAATCGTTGTCGTAACTGACGCTTTGTAATTATTTTTAATTGTGTCCTAATTTGTATGGCATCTCCTCAGTGAGATTCCGTTTGTGTAATTTAATTGATGTTGCTGCCCGTGATGCTCCGCATGTTTTGCTTTGTTTATGAGGTGGGGTCGAAAATATTTTGCAAAATATTCAGGAGGAAATTGGAAAGTTTTTCATTTGAACTTTTGTATGGGGACGAGCGAATAAAAAACAATCAAAGCACTCTTGGACACGAACTTTCAGAAACGTGTTCGGCATTAAAACGGCATAGTTTATTTATAATGTAATGCTATTTTTTTTTCGTGTGACAACGGTTTCACAAACACATCCGATTAATTGGTGAGCACGCTGTGTATGTTTGCGGTAATGACACATCTCAATATTATTTTCATTGTCACTTTCACTGACCTATACACTGACGAATGCGATTAAATAAAAAATACAGTCTGCTTCGAACGTGTATATGTATGTATATGTATGTACATCGCCTCGTCGTATTTGATATTACTTTCAAAGTATCTTATCTTGTAGGTACATTAAACAGAATCATTTTAAACAAACATCTCGCGGGCCTTATCTTGTACGAACATTTAATATGAATTAGCATAAATTTATTTTATAGTTGGTTTTATTGGCTTCGGCACGCTTGCCACTTTCTATTCGAATTTTAATTAATTACATGTTTGTTGTTTCAGGTAATTATCTGAAATACATTAAAGCGAATACAATGAACGGATATTGAAAGGTAAGTGTACTGTCAAGACTTTTTTTTTAATAATTAATAAGAAACAGTTACCTACATTAATCGTCAGATCTTGTATATTTAAATTCAGATTTTTGTTATTAGTTATCGTTATCAGAAGTACTTATCCTATCAACAAAATGAGTTACATTGGCTTTATACAGTATGTAATCGAATAAGTTTCCTACTAGTAATACAGAAAAAAAAGCCGAAGTTGTGACATACAAAAGTCAATAGTAATTTTGCTCCAACTTTATTGTTTTACGCAGACACACGTATGTCTCACTAACGGAGCGGAGGTGGACCAACAAAAATCGATGCGCTCTTATGGTACTCAAATTTACATAATTAAAATTTGGGAAGCAATATTTTATAAAGTGTGAAACATATTAGGAAGGAAAGGAAAGATAATATAAATTATTGGTAATGGAAAGTAACTGTCGACATTAATTTTTAAATTCAAACATGTATCGCTTTGCCTGAAATGTAATAAACGTTCTTGATAACGCCTTAAGTGAAACGCAGATTCTAATAAGCAAGTAAATAAATACAAATTTTTAACTTTCTAATTTCAGTTATCGCATTATAGATCATCCGCTCGGAAGCGACTTTCAAGATTAAACTGAAATTTAAGGATTATTCTTCAGAAAGGTTTATATCCTGCCGAGAACTTCATAAACTTTTTGTTTGCTCAGACCGTTAACGTAATTATTACGCAGTCGGTACTAAAAGCGCAATTTAATTAGCTGTATATTATAACAATTAAGATGATAATATCAGCGCGGCACAGCAGATTGCGTTCGTCGTTACAATTGCAAATTTCGCGTCGTAAGGACGGAGGATTATCTAAGAGCCTGCCTGTATGTGCTTTAGATTCGATTTGAGCAGTCTCCAGCTGAGCGTGGGCGTCAAACATCTCAAGTACAGGTATTGATATGTTTATATAATCAAACTTGAGTGCTGTCAGAGGCACGTTAGCTAATCTGAGACTTTCACTGTGGGAGCATGCGCGAGTTGCGGCCCACTTCTTCGCGCCATCAAACGGGTCGCAAGCAACAGGCATGCGCTTGTTTGTTCCTTTCGCGTTGCGCTACTCGTGTGGTCCTACCAAACTGTGACTTCCTTCACTTTAGTATTTTGTTATACACACATTCCTCCACATACGAACTCGAAATACCAAATTACGTCAGCCAATCAGTACGACCCAAAATCAAACAGTAAACGTGAATCTCCTTATCATAGACAAGTAGAAAATCTCAATGATTTCATTTTAAGTTTTGAGTTTGAATCACCCCAACCGAGAGAAGGGTATATTATTATTCTTCTGAGAAATGATTTTGCTATGAACTCCCCCTCCATTAGTTCGAAGAAATGAACTCTTCTGGCGAATCATAATAAGTAGCTTGTGTAGTTTTATGTTTAAGATATTTGGGGGCCAAAATTTGTTCATGGTAAAGAGTTTGATTGGTCAGTCTGTTCAAAGAAGAGACCGTAGCGAACAATAAAGTTTGGTTTTGGTTTCATACCCCAATCTGTACCTTCCTCTTAATTTGTTATCTAACAAAATTCTATTCTTGTCCTATCCTCGCTCTGAAAATTATGCTAAACACCTCATCCTATTCATGGAATGTAGTTTGAAGACTTGACTAGAATTCAATCCCTCATCTGGTAGGGGTTCTAATCATCAAAAGAAATATCGAAGATTTGAAGACCATTGGTCTAGATTAAGATGCAAATCAAGTCATTAGGTCTTCCTCATATCTCATGCATGTTCTTCCACAAATAAAAATATGGAGGGTAACCAATTAGGTGAGATAACGGAACTCCTGACCTTAATCTTCATTCTACCACTAACCAATATCAAATTCCATTACATTAAACCCACCAATTCGTGAAAATGCAACATAAATAATAAAAGTAACTGCTATAGCTAACCTTCGCGTAAGTAGATTAAAATAAAATTCGTCGATGAGAGAGTGTTAGATTGTTTCTCTTCCTGGAATTAATGTAACGAGCACCTGAGTATATTTTAGGTATCTTTCCATTTTGTGCGTTTTGGGATTTATATTTGTTTTAGTGTCATCTCGTGCGTCACGACAGAATGCTATTTTCAGCTTTGCCCTTTTTCTTTAGCCGCTTCCGCATTTAATTCGTTAAGGTTTCCAATAAAGCAAATTAAGTATAGGGCAGCGTGTTTTACTTTTAATAAAAATAATTTACTCTTACTAATTCCTTCGTTTATCATCATTTTTCATAAAATTGTGCCCTTTGATTAACTTCCTTCGCATATACGCTTCCAAAGGCTTGGTACAGTTTTCCTTTATTAGTAACTGGAACCATTTCTCTTTTTAATTTTTATATGAGATTTTATTTATTATTCGTTGCTGTCACTATTTTTTTATTGTTGATTGTTAATTTCTTGGTCTTTACTTCAAGGACCTTTAATACTTGTAATTTAATTACAAATGAATTTTAAATTGAGTAAATAGTAAGTATAAGCAGCAAATCAAATTAGAAATTAGAAAATGTGTCAGTGTATAACTAAAAATTATCAAGCGTACTGGACAAGTCGGACAAATTCGAAAGTGCACACGAACTGAATTACTATTATCACGTTTGTATTAATTGCACGTGCTATTGTTGAAAACAATAATTTCGAATTTATTAATAGCGTAATTTTTAAACCCAACCAAAAGAATCCCGATGATCCAAAAATTCAGTCCTGTTAAGATTTGCATACATTACAATTACACACAATCTGTTGTGATATATCTAACCTTTTGATTTTTTTAGTTGCATAAATATTATCTATGATCGATTAAATCCTGGTTGACCAAGGCATAGATTTCACACTAAATTATTGCATTTAATTAATAAATCATTTGATATATTATAACGGTTATTAAAAAAATGAAATCAAGGTGACAGTAAATAAAACGATTTTACGTCGTTAACGTCCGTAACCCTAAATATAATAAGCAATACAAGGCCTCGTTTACAACAAAATTTAAGCCGTACGTGATCTTGATTATCACAGTGTAATTAATGCCCATGAGGAAATAAATTAAACAACACAATTCTACTCAGAAACCTTGTAACCCGACTACCTTGTAGCGTTACCTCAACGACGACCTGATGCCAAGCAACATGGCCATCAAACGTCTTCTATTAATAATTTTTTTTTCGTAAATATGTAGTTTGTGGTAAGAACGAATCCGGATTGAAGAATGATACTTATATGTTGCTTTACACCTGTCTCGAGCTGCACAAAGCGTTTATCTTTTTTATTCAAGACCTGCACCTGTTTCAAAGATTTATTATTAATAATTCCGTAACGGCTTTAACAAGCTATACGTGACAATCGTCGGTAATGGATGCTTTACATCATCGAACCAGCAGCAGCAAGAGCAGCAGCTGACGATGAAATTCGAAGTATTTAATTCTGATAAAATCTGGTTATCGGCGGCAACACATACATACGTACACGCAAGTATGTCTGTAACACGTTAGAAAGGTATTTTAGATCAAATTCCTTATGTTAATTTAATTGTATTCTTATTTTTTTTACGATCTGCTTTTTAGTAAACCGCGAGAGCTTTTAGGCTTACGTGACAGTTGTCTAGTTTTTATCAATTGTAATTTATTTACCCAAAACTCAAGGTAACTAAGAAACCTTGAGGTATACTAGTTTATAAAAATAAGTAAATAAGTGTAACTTAATTTTGGAAATTGATTTTTAGGAGGTTCAGGCAAGTTCAAATAAGGTCGTTCGTGCTTAATGACAATTTATCGTCTTTCTAAGAATTAAAAAAGGAATACTTCAAAATGAATCCTTAAGGAAAAAAAGGATGCTACCAGCAGTGTGACGGTTAGATTCCTAACTTTAATATTTTGAAACATCACACGCGGTCAACATCGTTTTAGAAACCTTGAGGCGAACGGATTTGTGTGGCCACATTTTATTAGAAGAAGCTTTCGCATCAAAGTATTCCGAATCGGTTCTCTCGGGGCCCCGGTATAAATAACCGGGTCGGGATGACCCGTAGTGAAATTTTTAAGAAGTGACGATCTCGTACCAAATGTTTTTAATGTGTTTTATGCTCGCGAGGAAAACATAATATTTATATTATCCGCTTCTCGTATATAAAACTACTTTCAAACAGATCCTATGTAAATAATGTGTTTGTGAGATTCAACCTTTGCCGAACAAACGAGCTTTTTCTCTTTCGTGATTTAACGCTCGGAGACTTAGCGAATTTATCCCTGGAGTTTAACCTATTTGGAGCGAATGAATCGGCCGTGTTTATTTAAATTTTGCACTTACGGTGTTTCCGAATGAACAAAAATTCTATGCAAAATATCATTTACACCTTCTTTTTTATTGACGTTGAAATAAAAATTACTCAGTTGTTTGCGTAATTTAATATATCGCGTACAGACCTAATTGTAAAATAGCATGCAACTAGAATTCGCCATAAATTCGTTAGCATCGCGTGCACGTGACGTATTCTGTTTGCTGAAAAAAAAATCATTGTGCGACCTTCGACGTGTTCTTGATACGTCATGAATTACGCTCGGCTAATGTGTTACTTTATTACTTGTTATCTATTCACGTATTATGCAGCACGCGTCAACAAAATTATACTTCGTATGCCGGATTAAAGAGAGGAAAGCACATACACCTCAGCACGGACACATTCGAGCTAGGAAATTAATTATGTTTACAGTTATTTTTTTAAATAAATTCCCTCTTTAGGATCTTCGAAGATTTTCTATATTCTAATCGAATTTAGCCTCGCAGTGGCCTATGAAAATGGCAAACGTGTCAAAATTAGCAAATTTAAATAACTAGTTACTTTGCAATAAAGCAAACTTTACATCAATTTTATAGAACAGCTTTTTTTTTATTAAATTTATCCAACATGGTAGCCTTATCACTAGGGTTGAAAATGTGTGAAGAATCAATTAAATTTATTCTTTCTCCAAAGAGAAGTGACAAAATGCTCAGAACTGAAAATAAGGTTCCGTTGCAACTATTTCTTTGGTAAGTGATCATCTTTAAGACCATATTAAGATTTTAAATTCGGAGACATCCGTTTCTTAATAAAGTGGCTAATAGTTACCAGATGAATAACTACCATGGAAATAATTAATAAAAAATCAATCAACAATTCGGAAAAATCAAGTTATTCTTCGAATAACTTTAATACCTCGACCTTTGTACCGAAAGTTAGATTGAACCAAAAATACTATACTTCCAAACAACCAAAATCTTATATTTGCAACTAATTATATTTCCAATTTTTATACTGATTCTACTTTTTAAACTTTGTAAAAAATACAAAAATTTCAGTGGACATTATTATGTATGTACAATAAACGTGCTAGTAGATTGAAATATTCGAGTTATTATTATGCAAAAGGCTTATTAACACCGCCGTGCTATATTTGGACAGTTTATTATCTGAAATTCGTACAGCTCTGGTAATCAGAATGTGAAAACACCTCTGTTTTAACTTCAACACGACGTATGTATGTGCTAATAAAATGTAAAATGGCCAGCGCACATTTGCTCAGTTAGACCTTGCAGGTCCCATGGGGAGTATTCGAACTGACTTTTTCTGTCGCCGTTCGCTTGTATTTGTTTAAATCGCCTTCATTTCTAAACGAAAAGTAGTTTGCCTAAATTGATTTTTCACTTTACACCATACACGTGTCAGTTACAAATGATGTAATTGTAAAAATTCAATTTTTTTTCAACAGTTTGCTTACTTTGCAATGAAGTTTAATCCAGATTAAACGACTCGCCATCATATACGGTTTGTGTGTAATGAAATAAGTTTTATTTGCTGCAACAATTATTAATACAAAAGATGAGAAACGAAGTTATGACATACGTACGAGAAATACTAATAGTAATACCGGAATAATCTACTTTTACTTTTTACAAAAAAAAAAACGTTTGAGAAGCACTAGATGTGATGTGATTTAAATGCCACAGCTGAGCGAAGTTTACGATTATGTGCTATAAATGGTAGAGCAGTAAACCCGCAAATGTAATACATTAAACTTATGACTTTCGTACTAAAGCATACGGAGATTAGCAGTTAGAGATACGTAAGCAATAAAAAAATAAAAGTGCAGATTCTTCACAAAATGGTTCTTGTATAATATTAATTTCCTTTTAAAAAATTTGTTTGTAAAAGTCGTGTTGTAAAATCAGAACCCAGAGACTAATTTAATTATTTTATTTAATAATAGTCGATATGTCTACAGACATAAATGTATCGATCTAACCTGAACTAGATCTACATAAATCTGACCTAAAGTTAAATGTGTGTACGGCACTTTTAAACTGAAAATCTAAAAAGAGGGTGGTTGGTAAATAACACCCTGCATTTTATCCTTCCGCGAAGCAGCAATACAGCGAATGCCACCCTGCATTCAGCCTTCCGCGAAGTAATACAACAGCGAAGCAAAGAAAGTGCGTTTCGCAGAATTACGCGATGTTATGATAGGCCAGAAAACCAATAAACGAATGAAATAATGCAACCCGAAGTCTCTGAAAAAAGGACCACGGAGCGATATTTAAGAAAGCAAATTGTGTGAGTAATACACACGTGGTTGTGTGGCCTGTAAGAATTTGGGCAGTTTTGCGTCGCATTTCTGTCCCTGTAAAGAATAATAAATGATTTCCACATTGGGACCGACCTTAAGATTACACAAAAGCGTGGCAATGATAACCGAAATAAACGCTAAAACTAACACTAGCACTTTGTGTAGACCTGAGTTTTTACGCTTAATTGCATTTAATTAGGACAGTTCTGTATTTCATCAACGAACAGAGGTTTTCAAACAAAAGACGTGCTCTTGTGGTATATAGGGTATTTCTAAACCTCTGTCTTCAATTAAAACTGTAAGTTCCTCATTACTTTACAAATTGATTTTCCAAATCTCAACGGTATTATTGAAAAATCTTGCCTCAAGACAGTAGACTCCGGCGACTTTGTTGCGAAACTTACTCAGTTTCACGACTAGTTTCCGCAATCATATCTAATAAAACGCAATAAACTGCAATAAAACTTTTTATTTACGTGCAGGACTGGGTCAAGGTCTCATTGCAAACGAATATGACTAACTTATAGGGTCCGCGTGTGTTACATCAACAATTGACAACAGGAACTTAATTAATCTTTTAACATAGATGTAGTGAGGTGGGTCAGTATGACCCCGATTTTCTTTTTGCAGTTTCAGTTTGTTATGAAACTCAGAATGAATGATAATAATTAAATCTTTCCGTACTCAAAGTAACTAAAAACAAAACTTATAATAAATTTATGTTTTGACTTTACAAGATAAAATTAGACAATGAGCACTTGGAAAACTTAAGAAAAAACAAAAGGTTTCATATTTTCGGTTTTACTTATTTTCGGTAAGACAAGAAAATTTTTATGCCATAAAAAGTTTAAACTTTAACTATTTTGAACAAATAGAAACAATAACACGCAAAGCTAGTGAAGATACAATCAAAATTACAGAGAGTTATTATAAGCAATTTTCACAAATACTTCTGGCACATGATTGCATATTGGTGCTTGGCAAGTAAGACAGACGACTTTGGTTTTTCTATCACGCGTTCTGGGACACTTAGAACATCTGACTCTATTAGGCAAATCATTATTAGTCGGTTTAGGTAATTTTTTTCCTAGCCATATTTTGTCTCAACTGTCTTGGAAAACGGATGTTTGTCATTCGTCTTTCCATGTGTTCTTGTACAAGTTGTCATGCTTAGGATTTCACAAATTGAAATTTTGATTTTTGAGGATTTCCAGTAAGACTTGAATGTATTACAAAAGCATTCACAGACGAAATGTTGAGAATGGTGTAAGAAATAGTAAGAAGCCATCTCCTACTTCGCCGATTTGTCAAATATACGGTGCATTTTTCATCCAATGCCATCCACTCTCCGCCTTTTGTGCAATTATAGAATTCTATAATTTCAGGCTTCCCGATTTCCTCATTAACTGTGTCAGTAAAATGCATTGAAGACATCAATTTGGGTTTTGGGGCATACGAAACAAGAGTTATATTATTTCCAAAGCCAAACAAAGAAGATTTGACTGCTCTATTTTTAGATGACAAAAAAGCATTAGGAATTTCTCTCTTCTCTTTTGTTCCTACATATGTAAGGCCTCGTTTTTGTAACTCATTGATAACTTCCATCGAAGAGAACCAGTTATCTCCTGTTACGTTACGATTTGTTCCTTCAATGCTTTCTACCAAACGAAGAACCGCTTGAGCTGGCTTACTAAATTTTCGTTTGCCTTCTGAAAGAGTTTCGCCATCACTCCCTGCACATGTGTATATATAAGCATCCAAAAAGTAGTGGATCGAGAGTCATTCAGAACAAGAATTTTAATACCATACTTCCGTGGCTTCTGTGGCATGTACATACGAAATTTACATTTCCCTCTGAACCCTACTAGCATTTATTTCATCTATACAAACGTATTCTCCAACAGAATAATTATTTTTACAGTTCTGGATAAATATACTGAAAATCGATGAAATCGGTCCCAGTTTATTAGTAATTTTACGCTCTGCTCTGCGTGATCGTCAAATCTAAGACAAATTGAAAGAATTTGGAACCTCTTCAATGACATAGTACATCTGAAAATTTCTCTACCGGTTCCATCAGTAGCGAAAATTGATCTTCAGTGTTTGATTTGAATATGGCACAATAGAATAATAAACCAAAAAATGCTCTTATTCAATGAGATCTACATCTTTCAGGTCGTATCTATTACTATCAGCGTACTTAGTTCTAATTTCCTGAAGTTTTTGGTTTGTTCTCAAAACAATCTCTTGTAATATTTCATTCGTCACAATACATTCCCAAGCATTTCTTTCGGTACATACGTTTCCAAGAGATTTAGCTGAAAGATCTGAGATAATATTGTGCCTCCTTGTTCTAATATTTCTAGTCGGTGGAACAGCACTCCATTTATATCGATTTTTACCGTAGTAAGTTTTGCTTTTATCTTCAGGAATAGCTTGTACTGATTTATCTTGAATATTCTCTTGTTAATCTTCTTTCACATCTGTCTCTGAATTGCTATCATGGTCACTGATGTAGTCAGGATCATTTTTAGGATCACTATTATCACTAAAATCACTTTCTTCCCCTTCCAAACAATTTCTAGCCCACTCTTCAAAACGTGGATCATCAGTTTTCATCTGTGTTATTCGTGTTAAATCAATGTTACTAAAAACAATTTTAAAAATAGTGCAACGTAAATAGTGAAATAGTGCCCTCAAGAAGTGAAATATTCTTACGAGTTAGAACACAACACTTATAACAGACAACTTAGGGTCTACTACACTTAAGGTAGACTAACTTTCAGGCAACTCTGGAAGAAATTCTGAAAAGTACCACAAATTTAAAAACTGTTGGGGTCCTACAGACCCCACCTCACCAATTAAGGGTTAACACGATAATACAGGATGTTTCATATTATTTTTTTGTCACGAAGTTGCGAAACACCTGTATAATAAAAATTTCTCCATTTCTCGACTTTCAATTAATTGGTTTCAATTAAAGGCATAGGTTTAGAAACAGGCTGTATAGGTTCATTGTGTTATTTTAGAGCTGGACCATTGATATTTTCAAAATTGTTTCTTCTGTGATGAATGAACTTTCAATATTAATAAGTGAGACTTAATCGATTAGACCGTGTGTATATTCAATATAAATCAAATGGAAACGAATAAGAAACGAAGCAACGTGGGTTTCAATCAATGTTCGGGCTCTTTACAATAAAATCACAGATGCGAAAAAAATTTCACAAAAAAAACCTGATTAATTCAAAACGATATTACAATAAAATTCAATTGTAAAATGCTTTACATACAAAGCTAAATATAATAGTTGCGTGTACAGTGATAAAGCGAAATATAATAATTGCATGTGCAATCATTTTTATGTGCAAGATTGATAAAATACACTTTGCTTGGAGAATTTGTAAGTAAGTAATGTACTTTTCACTTAGACAACACAGTAAATAATGACGAGTTCTCGCTTCTGACAACACAAAAACCTGATACACACTTGAAACGCGATTAGTGCAGGAGCAAAAGGATAGGTTGGCTTTTATTTATTACCTACAACTGGCTATAAATGTTCCCCCCGCTTTTATTATTAATTACGCACGGGCGTTGTTAATTAACTGTATAAAATAATAACCGGGTTTTTATTTGAATTGTTCCAGCTGCAAGTGATTATATCGGATAATTGACTAATAAATCTTAACGGCCGCGATTAATATTCGCGAAATTGATTGTTGCGAAACGTTTACAAGCAAAGTCACAATTTATTTACGTTTGACGTTTTGTGTGGAAAGCAAACATTGTGTCGCGCTGAAAATGCGGCTCCTAACAATTAGCGCAAATGTTCCGCTAGTTTGCCACGAATAAAGTAGGGATAGTTATCAACCGAACGAACGAACGTCGTTTAGGAGATGCTATCGGCCAGTTGCGGAACTCTCCAACTGCGATTGAACAAGCCTTGTATAATTTAGCCACTGTTGAAATAAGAAGACGATTAAAAGTAAATGTTTATGTAAATCCAGGATAATTTAAAGCGTCAAAAATATTTCCTGTTAATTACGAATACAAGTATTAATTTCACTTAGCGTTGCGTGCAGCTCGTTCAGTTTTGATAAATTATCTCTATTTATTAATAGGCTAACGTTGTTATTCTGTTTTGATAACACACACTGTTAATTAGCCTGATTTTATTAAGTTTTTGCTTTCTCAACACGACCGAATGTGTGTATCTGTATATACACGGTTTATTTTCGTCGAAGGATAATCGCGGGCGTGTTCTGGGAAACCGTTATTGTAAATTTCCCGGAAGAAATTTATGTCGCATACGTTACTCGGAATATTTGCTGGGTACACTTTATAATTAACAAATTTCGCTGCTAGGTATTACATGTATACGTTTGAAACCAGTTAATAATTCTATGTATATTTGTTTCGGGCGCGCAATAATTTATTAAGTTGGGCCTGTTTCGCAAAACTTTTGGTATTTTAAGCTGAAGACCTTCAGACTCACATCTCTGTTCCATCCATTCCTTTCAGGTGCTTCATTTCTCTCTATCCATTTTAGTCTGTACCTTTCTATTTTTTTTCGGTCTTGAACTATGGCCACTTATGTTTTGAACTTCCCTTTGTTAGATTATAAACCCTTACCAAACCATTTCAATCGCTTATACTTTCTTTCTCTTTTAATTTTTTTGGATTCTTTGTGAATTATTTGAAATATCCTTCCAAATTCTACGTTAATAAAAAATCTGAATCTGTAATTAAATAATAATCTAATTACTGATTATTTATTTTATAAATGTGTCTGCTAGACTTTATTGATAAATTGTAATTGAACAGATGAATAATTCTTATCAGTTTTAATGAAAGCTATTTTTAGTTTTGATAACAAAATTGATAAATATCTGTCTTCAATGGGCAAACTATTATTGACAATCTTTTCTGAAGATGAAAACAATTATCCAAAATTAACTCACGATTAAGAAGCGTTGGGTATACTTGTTTTTTTTTTTTATTAGCTCTGATAATTTCGTTTTGTGCTTTTCTGATGTGTTTAATAAGTAGGTACACTGATTGTTTCATTAGAGCTTGAAAAAGGCCAGAAACAGACAGACTTCTTCTTGCCTCTACCCACATTACATTGTGCCTTCTATTCCTTTCAATTTATTTTTTAATCTTCTCTAGCTCGGTATTTTATTTATTATTTATATCGCTTCTATTTTTATTCTTTTCTCTGAATTCCATGCATCAGAACTGTACAGAAAATTACTTTTTACTCATTTCTGCACTCTACAATAAGTTTACTTTGTTTTTTTTTTTTTTCAATCTGACCTTATCTTATTATCGTTTCTTCATTGAAAAACACTTCAACCATCTTAATTTGAATTTACTTATTAATCCAATCTGCCGGATAGCACACTTTTATAGATTTTGTATAAAACACGGCGTACGTTGTTTGTATGGCAAATTACATTCTAAAACTTGCAGTGTAACACAAGCAATTAATTAATAAAATAAATACGAACTGAAAACGAACAGAGTTAATTATGTACTTTAATTTTATCAACATCATGCACACACGGTATTATTTTTAGCCATCTAAATATAGGTGTTTCAATTAAATTTAGAACGTTATCGTGCTTAATATTAGACTTAACACCTTGGTTTTCTTGGAAACATTAATTTCTGCGCCTAGGCTAATTCGACGTAAATGCATTATTGATTCTGAATTTGCGTACACACCTACGACAAAGTGCCTGCGCTGGTTGCATTAATTCCGGCAAATCCTGTCTGAATTAGCTTTTAACGTCAGTATATCGTGGGGGCGTTAATTTACACATTCGAAAGTTATTTCGTTATTGGGCGGCTTTAGGTTTTGTGAGCACGGCCGCGAAATTTAAGCTGTAGTAAGTTCATCAGCCGTCATTACAAAGTTATGATTACGTTCAGGCTGTTTTGAGTGATGTTAACATCGTATGCATACTAATGAGGACCGGCCCCATAACTACTACCTCGCGAAACCCATAATCCCGTCGTAAATTAATTTTTACTTACGTCCAAGAAATTGCAGTTAATATGCTCGGCATTTGCCAGACATCAGGTCTTACAGTTATTATCATTATTTGGAAATTGAGCCTTTTATTTTCTGTTGATCTCGTGCACACAGTAACGCCCCCTGTAAAAATTATAAGATACATGTAGTTAATAAAAAGAGTCCAGCGGTTTAATGAAAATTTCAAAAAGATATGTTATTTAATTAAATTTGTTTGCGCGCAAACCAGAAGTAAACATTTTTGCAGGCGTTCTAGCAAAGTTTGTAGCGCGGATAATAACATTATTCATCACAAAAGGTATAATGAGCACTATACATTTTGATAAAATCGTTTATTAACAGCGCACGTGCTGAAGCCATATGTTACGCCCGCAATTGACAAAAACGAACACTAAATCAATAGACCCATTGTTTTACTGTTCATTGTCCCGCATTAATTACATAAATTTGACGATTTTATTAGGAATTCTGCAGGCCGAACGACGATGCAAAAACCTATTTATTGGTGGGTGCAAATATCATTTCGGTTTAAATTAAACGTTTCCAGCCCAAATCGCTCGTCTACGAGAGCACAGACAAATCCATCCATTCGATTCTTTTCAACATAATAATAGTAATAAAGTCTAAAAGTAGCTGTCTGAAAAAATACTCCTCTGCAATTATGCTACTTGTAAAATACAAAACTTTTTTAAAACCATTTTTAGCTAAAACACTTTGTATTTATCTGCCCATAAATAGTTGAGTTTATTTCTAATTTCTTCTTTTATTTGACATCTAAATAAAAAAGTATATATACGTACTTCATGGAAAATTGCCAAAATTATTTTTATTTCTTATAAATGTAATTGAATGTCGCGAGAGTTAATCGCATCTCTCTATTAATTAACGTAAAACGCCTCAATAAAATACAATTTAATTTAATCTTGAATGTTTGCTTATCATAGACTTAAACGTTTAAGTTTATTTCGGATATTATACGTCAGCAGTTCGGCGTAGCTTTATTATTCCTGTCCTTATCTTGTTTATTCTTTAAAAGTCTACACAAACATTGTCTTTAGTTTAATATCACGGAATATGTATGCATCTCTGAGAGATATGTACAGGATGTTAACTTCTTGACGCTATTAACCAAAACAGAAGAAGAATGACGAACTGAAGACATGATGTCCACGTCATTCAAAATCTTGGTGGAATCGTCACAAATTCTTGTCTTCTTGTCGGATGTCTTAGATTTGAATTTGAGAAATAGAACAAACATACATATATCGGTATAGAAATACTCTGAGAATTAAATTAAATTTAATTAGTGAATCAATCCATTTACGTATACAGCCTGTTTCATTCAAGATGCATCAAACTTGAGGAACACGTTTTTGACATTATTTCAAACAAAATTTTAATCGGAGCAAGTTGAAATTTGCATAAATTGGAGTCGATGTTTTTTTTTAAATACTGTAGCGCGCGGAATCGTGAAATAAAACCAGCGATCTAGATTTCATTTATGAATGGCACACAGCTGCAGGGGGGTAATAAATCCATAAACAGCGAAGAAATTTGTGACTAGATTTTATTTTGCCCTTGACCGAAAGCTCGGTGTATTAAATTTTGCCACACGACGAATGCAGAGCGATGTGAAATCCGCGTGGATATTTAAACTTATTTAATTTAATAATAAATTATGCAAAAGTATGCACTTAGTATGTATGTTGTCGCACATTACAAATTGGTTGAGAAGAAAGTGAGACAGTACAAAGAAAAGGAAAATCTAATATCATAAAATCCTTAATTGGGGTAGTACGGCGAACGAAATATTTTTGGGTAAAACAAGGTACTTAGACGGTAAATTTCTACGAACGATTTCATGAAACGGTGAATGTGAATAATAAATTCTTAAAGAAGCGCAAACTACTAAATGTTTGAACAATCCTAAAATCCTTCAACTAACAATTAGAAAATTCGTGTTAAATGGAGAACAGAAAATAAACGACTAATTATTATCTTTATTCAACTTTTAAAAGCAAACTGAATTCTTAGCACAATTATGCATTTCAGTTTGATTTCTTTCATTTTCATGACAGTACATCGGCCTTAACACTGTAAACTGCAAAATGTTATGTTTATGTTCATTAATAAGACGAAAATAAATGTTTACTAAAAATGTTGATAAATATTAATTAAATCCAAGAAACAAGTGGCTCAATTAGTTTTCGTGATGAAAATTTGATTCTGGTTTAAAATAGTTTGGAATTTTCAGAAACGTTTACCTACATTCGCCTTGGCGATTTATTGGTAACAATTGCACTGTCATAAAATAAAATTTAGCTGGCTCAGTTTCGTTCCTCGTACTTTATTGTTTGTTTTTATTATTATTATTATCATGCTGGCATAAATTCACAGATGCTTACATTAGGGAGGAGGTTAGAATGAAAGACGAAGTGCTGAATAAATTTTTTTAGAAAATTCAGTCCGAGCGAGTGCGTTTGTATTTCATAAAAGACTGAGGTTAAAATAAATTTTTAAAAACATTAATATGCTTACTATTATTTATCAAATTTACGTAGTGTGTAGTTTGTTTTGTGTTAGTTTAATTCGTGTAAATATCTGCGTACATAACTTCGAAATAATTTTCCAATAGCAACAAATAACTTGATACGATGTGCCGAATTATGTGTTAATACCGCAGGACAACATTTTCAACATTTATTGTAATTACAAAAATCAGTGCCAAGTACAAGAAGTGAACTTTACTAAAATCCTAAGGTCATAATGAAAGCAGAGGTATGACAACACGTTTGATATGCATTTTGTGCTGTACTATACATTTTTTTTATTTCACGCATGGCTAACCGTAGACGTACTGTTTCAATTCTTAAATTACGATCTGTTAAATTAAATTTAATATAACAATGCTTGTCACATTGTAGCTACTTCTTTAAGAAAGCTGCAATTTATTTTTTCATAAGCTGCACAAACACCGTAATATGAACAAAGTAAACTACAAACTTTTTATTTAAATAAGTTTGTGTTACATACAAATTATGACTAAGTGTGTTAATTATGTTGTCTCTTTAATAAGCTATTCAAAGAATTGGTGAACAAGCGACAAATAAATATCATGTAACGCAATGAAAAACGCATTTCGCTTTGCCAGTCGGTGAAACAGAGATGGACTTAAAAAAATTGCCGATGGCGCGCGCGCGGCATTTGAGACGTCACCTAATTCTTTCAAACGTAAATAAAAAATTTATTGCAGTTTTTGCTTTTCATCGAAACCGGACTTGCCTCAACAAGTCTAAAGTAGCAAAGGTTTCAAAACCAAGGAACTGCACGCGCTTGTGCTAGGTCAGTTTTTCATTTCTCAGCAATACCGTCCAGATTTAGAGAATCAATCTCTTTTATAACGAGATACCTACAGTTTTAATTAAAAACAAAGATTTTGAGACACCTTATACATACATAAGCCACCTCACACATAAAAATCTGAAATTAATTATTTTTCAACTCCTTTTCGGTATTCCCATGCGTCCATCTGTTTTTGGTGTTAATGTTGCCTTAAAAGTTACAATTTAATCCTTGTAGCAGTTATTATTCCTATCTTTCAAGGACTTAAAAAGAAAGAGAGACTTTTCTTCTGAGGTAGTAGTTTGTATCCCTAAAGGAATTAGTGTTATCCAGAAAGTGCCAAGCATTTCTATCCTTAAACGAGTTAATATTATCCAGAATCACTTGGGGTAATCACTTGCATCTTAGCTTACTTTAACTACTCCAAAAAGAGGAATGCACTTTTTTGATGGTGCATCATTTACCTAACACTTAATCTTTTGTTTGGAAATAATTGAATTCCTTATTCCACTAGAATATTAGGCTTATCTGGAGGAAGTGAATTAAAGATGTTCATAAGGCATTACCAATATTCCCCGATAAATAAAGCTTGTATCATCTATGGTGTCATTTGTCATTATAGCACTATTTCTTACCCACTTTTCCTTGCTATTGTATTTGATGCGTAAATAAAATGAAAGAAAGCATTAATCGCAGTTGGTAGGCATATACTAGTAATGAGAACGTCAATTAATCCCTTCCCTCATACATCAGAAGTTACCAGTAGACGAAAAGTGAACTAACACATCTAGGATAACATTTTTGGATTAAATGCGGTAATGACTTTCACCAATGCAGATAGAATATTTTATTATTTATATAACTTATCTCCTACTTATTGAATTAACGAATTACGAATGATATTATTTACTGAACGGTATTAAACCATCTTTATTTTTTAAAATTTATTTTCACGTTTTTCGTTTATGGTTGCTATGCTATTACCAGTTCTACTCAGATTTTGAATTTGTCACAAGCGAAAAAAAAAATTAGTAACGTTTGCCTTCAGAAATCAAATAAACCAAGTAGATAAATCAATTATATCTGTAGAGCTACCCAATCAGTCTTGGTAAATAAAACTTACAAAACCGGCATCGATAATATATTTTTTTATAGCTTCTATCAAGGAACACTCGACTACCTTGCAAGGTTTTCTCGCATAGCAATTTGCAGTGAAAGTGTTATGTCGTCAGAGCGCTTATGCGCCCAGTTTCTAACACAAATTCTTACAAAAGCAGAACATAAAGGCGTTTCATTAGAACGGGCCGAAAAAAAAAGCACCCTGACCTTCCGTAATATCCCCAGGTCATCAGACGACTTCAAATTTTAATTACGACTTAGATATTTGGTAGCTGGTTCGTATGCAGGCGAGCATTTTCGAGGCTGCAGTACTGTTATTTATCCGTTTTACAAGTTACCGACCTTGCCTGTTGTATTTTTAGCTTGCACGGCATATTTCGCTTCGTACAATTGTCTATAACACTGGCACGTTTAATTTTAAAACACGTTTCACTGTCTCACATCCTTTCACCTAAGTGACGAATTGTCTGCGAACTTGCGAAATCCGATGCTTACGTAAGGACTCTCTCTCTAGCTCAGAACTGTTAAAAATCTTCGTTATTTGTTCGTGTTATTATCGATTTCCCATTGAGTAAAAAGTATATTTCCGGTTTGCGTTTGCGTTTATATTTATGTAAATTCTGGGACTTGCAACTTGCGGTTTTATTGATAATGTTATTCGAGTTTGGGTTTAATAACAAGTACTTACTATATAAAAAGAATGACGCTAGTTTAGTGCAGTTCTTACGACTTTAAAGTTAACGTTAAAATAACGTCTTGCTTTAATTTCATTTAGTATAATGAAATTAAAACTATTATTAACCTTACCTAAGTACTGCTGAAATAATTTTCAACAATGAACGTTTTGAAACAATGTTAATTTCGACAGACTGTATACATATTACCAAATTGTTTTCAATGTCCGTGGCTTACTCTAAATCTTTTTTTTTTCGATTCCATGGTATAAAAGTCAAGATTAAAAGTAAATTAAAATCGTGGTCTTACTAAAATTGTTGAAAACTTAATTAATAATATTACGAATGTTTTTAATTTTTATCTACAATGAAAACACATGTTACATCAGCTGATTAAAATGTCATCCTTTTTACATAGTGTAAGTAATTAAATTGATATCTTGAAACTTTGATAGGTTAGATAAATCAAGTCCGGATGAAACCAGTTTTATATTGCATTTAACTTAGAAATAAACTGTAATCTCAATCGCAAGGCTCCATAAATGCCTAAGCTGTATTTAGCTTTTTAAAACAGGAATTATAAAAACTTTCTTTTTCGCCCGAAAATTAAAAATAATTTTTATATTAAAGTAAATACTTCAAAAATTTAATTTATTTTCCATTATTGGAGCTTTTCCAGTGAATTTTAGTTAGTTGGATTTTTCTCCTTCAGCATTTTTGGATTTATGCTGTTTTAGCAAGTGAATATACAGTGTGTAATCGAATAAGTTTCACTTACTGTAACGACTGTTAATACAAAAGAAAAGAAGCTGTGTTATTTTAGTAAAATAAGAGAACCCTGTATATATATTTGCTAGGTTAGAAAGATTTTGTATTTATATTATTATTATTATTTGTTAAAAACAATGTACATTACCTTATAAACTTCCAGAACTCAAATGGAATTTAATTACTTGCAAATATTCAAATTCAATTTTCAAATTTCTGTTTTATTCAGAAAATGTCGAATGAAGTGCTAGAAGTCTCGCTATCACCAACACCAGAGACTTGGTTTCACGAGAAGTTCAACGAAGTCTTCAATGATGTGGAGAACTTCTGGGGCTGCAATCTCAAGGCTTCAGAATTGACTTCTGAGCCCCCTTGTCTTGAAAAACAGTCCCATCACTTCAAAGAACCATTTCAGACTGATGACGCAACACAGGGAAGCTGTTCACATTCTTCTACGTCACTAGAAGATGCCATCAGGGACAAGTCTTGAGAGTACTTCTATAAAAAGAACGGTGGAAGGCGCCGTGTAGTTGTAAAATTGAAAAATCAAACAAAAATAAGACTTTTCAAAATAGAAGCCGCACGGCTACGTTTATTTAAAATGTAATCATAAACTAGAAGCAGATAGAGAATGTTTAATTTATTTGAAACTTTAAATTTTGAAATTCATTCATTTAAAGGTTTTACTTTTTTTTAATTTAAGGTTACATAGTTTTTGTCCATATTTTTTGCTATAAAAGGGAGAAATCCTGTGTGATTTGAGAAGTCATGCTCAACTCTTCAAACTGAACAGATCAGTCTTTAATTAGTAGAAAGAAGTGAGACCCATTGTTTAAGTAACTTTGATTGAAAATGCATATTGATTTGAATTTAATTGTCTATATAATTTAATTCGAATTTTAAAGTAGATTTATGATTAAATTTATTTGTTAACAGCTTGGCAAAATTTTGTAGTTTGTGAAAACTAATAAGAATTATTTTAATTTTGGCCGCATACAAAATTTTTATCTAAGTTATTTAAAGGCGTTATTATCAATGGATTTCTAAACAAATACCTGTGTGAATAGACCGGAGGATTATAATCTTGTCTGTATCGTGGCTATTTGTTTAGTTTAAAGCTTGAATTAATCAATTCCTTTAAACATCAATACAGATTGAATCATTCATTTAAATAAATGTTAATGATGCAATTCCGACAAATAAATTTAATTTATGTTTATTAATTAATAATAAAATCAAAAACTTACCCATTGTTATAATTTTCATAACCACAGTTACTTCTGTTCGTAAGAAGGGCTATCATTGCATTTTTGGTTATAAGTCCATGTATGATTTGACTAAAACAATTATTATTAACGTATTATCAAATTCATAGTTAATGATAATTATTTAAAAACATAATAAACTTCTCGTGTATATTTGTGTGTCTGACAAATTTCCATTTGACAACTTATTTTGCCAACAAAAGCAATATTATGTGCAATTACAATTTGATCGTAAATGAAATTTTTAATTAATAAACATTTGTATGATTAAAAATTGTCTTTTACTTACCTATTGCAATTCACGTAACGAGACGAAATTATCAACTAAAAATAATGAATTATTATAAACAAATTAAAGACAAAACAGAACCACGTAATCCTAATTTGTTAGCTAGACAATCGGCAACCCTGAGATACCAGTTTATTTAAACAAATAAAAAGAGAAAAGACTCTTAATGCTAAATAATTATGCGTGAACTTGTTATTTGTTGATAAATTTTACATTTAAAAATAATTTAAACAAAACCCACTATCAACGACAATACATATGGGACAAAGGTCAATACTGGAACTTTATTGTTTTACGATGCGTCTATAAAACCCCCAAACGCAAGTATATTTCAGGACGAACAGAGGTTTTTCAAACATGAGGACTTACAAGTACTTATTGATAAGTGAAACTTAACCAATTACACCCTGTATAATATAAAAAATTATCAGTTTTAATATTGTTAACATAGCTTAAGTTTTAGCTTAATTAGTTTTATTGATTTTATAGTGAGTGTTATTGGAACCTCAATCAACAAAACTCCATCCACAATAAAGATTCTGAAATGATTATAGAAATGAAGGAATTTTAAAAGTGAATTAATTAGCAATAGTTAATAATGTTCATTTAAGTCGTTTATATAAAATATTGTTTCTGTAAAAAAAAGTGACATATGTACACTTTTAATCACATCTAAGGCTAAACGATTTATTATCAATTATCATAAACATAAGGAAGTTATTTCAAGTACACGTTAAGGTAAAAAAGAATATGAACATTATCTCCAGTCTTTTGTTCAGTTATCTCACTGACTTTTAATCTAAGTAGTAGTTATAAATTAGCAACCGTGACGACACAGACACGATAAACTAAAATGCTTTTCATTTTATTTATTGATTGCATTAATCTCTCTCTCTCTGAACTTTCTATCGACGGTTTATTTTATTTAACGAGCGTAAATGACGTTTTTAAAAATGCAATTCTTTCATAACGGCGCAAAAACAGGAATTATGCGCTTTTAATTATTCATTTGCAAAATTTGGCATCGTGACAACGTTTTCTGCGAGCGTCGTCGACGTCGTCGCCATCTGCTGTGACAATTTTCGCATAGATTTGTTAAAACGACGCGAATGCAAGTCGCAATAATCGTGCTTAACACATGCAAGTTACCGTAATAGGAAATTATCGTTGCAAGACTCAAAAATGGCATGAGCAACTCCGGAAATCTGAGAGGCTTGTCGAGTCGTTAACCAAGAATCATAGGCGGCCCTGCTAGTGGGTTTTATTGATGGATATTTTTCAGCAGGAGTATTTGCCTTGCTATCTCACAGTCAGGCAATTACGTATACCAGAAAATCTCCGGTTGCAAAATAACATGTTCGGATTATGTAAACGTGCGCACGAAGGTCAGAGAACCTGCACCGTTATTGTCTTATTTACTGCTTGATTTACTCAGCGAGAGAACCTTCACTTTTATATCAAATCTTACACCACAAGCCGTGTCGTAATTTTTTTTATCACTAATCAATACATCGTCGTCGTTGTAATATAGGGCGCACGTTTCTACACCATCAAACTCCTGTTTTTCACGGTCTTTACAAAAGCTGTTTCGTGCAGCTTTAAAAGAAATTTATTTCAAAAATCTTCATCGTTTAACTCGTTTAAAATATTAGTTACATGTGATTTATTTTATTTGAGAACTTCCTCCCACCCCAGTGGATTTTTAATGATAGTCCATCTCTAATAAAAATTAAAGTTTTTATATTTTTATTTTAAATTGTTGCACTGCATTAATTTGTTTATTCAGAGATAATGAGTTAAAGGATATTTCAAAATAGTCGATTACATTGTTTTGGTCTTTTGGTTATTTATGTTTTGATAAAGTTCAGCATATTTTCACTTCGCTTCGTTCATTTTAATTTCCTTCAGTATTAAATTGGTAGTTATTTCGAAATTTTTACCATAGAAATTGTTGAATGTAAATAAATAATAAAATAACTTTTTAAAAATGTTTCTGAGTTGCTAAACATATTAATCAGGCGCTGTATAATTTATTACTGACGCTGCATGCAATTCATCATCTAGCTCCTAACTGTATTGTACACACGTATACATAAACGAGCTCTTTCTTGCTCCCGGCGTATCTGATGCAGACGATTTCAAGTTAGCAAACTGCACGGACGCCGTAATATACTATTGCCAAATAATTTGCTGCTGCGGTCCTTAAATTTAACGCCGGGCGAAATAAATACGTGTCACAATATAATGCACATATCCGATGAGTTCTGTCTGCACCGGTGTACGAGTATGAATAATTAAACAGCCAGACTAATGAGAATAATTTTGATTGAGTAGTTAAATTCGCATGTTGTACGTCTGCATGTATGGAGTGCTTGATGAGTGTATGTAAATGCAAAGTGTGCTCAGATTAGCATTTTAGCATATTTTTCGGATTTCCTGTACTCCTGGAAAACACAAAGTTCATTCAACTTCCGGTTCAACGAAATAGGGCAAAAGGACATCTTGCAAATTATAATTCAATAGGTTGCATCACTGAAGATTCCACCATAAAGAAAAATAACTCTTTCAAAACAGAGAGATTTAAAAAAAAAATAAAAATTGACGTTAATTCACGCGCGTGTGCTTGTAAGAATAGAAATGTCAACCCCATATACAGGGTGACTGTTAATCAGGGTTGCGACGATTTAAATCAACTGATTTTTTTAATTTAAACCATGATTTAAATCAAATCGTGTAAAAACACTGATAATCTAAATAAATTAAACTTCAAAAAATTCAAATAAAAAGAACAATTTATTTAATGTTAGATTATCTACATATCTAAAACTACCTGCTTAAAAAGAATATGTAGGTAAACTAAACTTAAATTTAAAAAGAAAATAAAACTTGGTTCAGGTACTTAAAAAGGGACATTATAAGTTATTTTTTTAATTGTAGTGTTTATAAAGAAAAACTAATTTAGCGACTTTTTCAGTCCCTAAGCGATTTCTAATTTTAGAATGAACTAAACCAAATATTGAAAATATCCTTTCAACGGAGGCTGAAGAAGCTGCAGCAGATAATAATTGTTTGATAATCGGGAATAACTTATCAATAACCTCAATATTCCGTTGAGATTTCCACCATTCCAATGGATTTGTGCTTTTAAGAATTTCTTCGTGAAACATTATTTCAACAAATAGATCGGATTTAGCCAGAAATTTAATAATCAATTGTAGTAAACCAGTGTTGGGGTATGAATCATCTGCAGCATTTAAAGCACAATTTTCTTCACTTTCTGTTAATGTATGCTCCTTTTCGTAGGGTCCAGAAGGAAAGCTAGCAAATGGTATGGAGTGATACTCTGTTCATAGCGATGTCTAAATTTTTGCATTTGGCTTAGAGTAAATTCAGTTTCCTCAAAATGTGGCTCTAGTATTTTTAATTGTTCTACGACGTCTGATAGAATTGCATCGTTTCTTTGAAGCCTATCAATTGCAACAGATATTGGATTCAGTATTATTAAGAAATCTTCAGCTGTTCTCTTCAAATAAATATTCGAAATATTCTGCCTTACTCTACTGACGATTTCATTTTTATGTTCCTCGCTAATTTTAAAAAGTTTGGGCCATGCTTCAACAAAACCACGTAAGCAGTCAGCAAGTGATTTCCATCTTACGTCATTAGGTAAAATAAGCTTTTTTCCTTCTTCTTTCGCGTATGTCGCTGAAGCAAAATGATTGTTTCGGAAGTATTTTACAATGAACGTAACATGTTCCTTAATTTTACTAATTTCCAGGTCTTTACATAACAAGTTTAAGATGTGTGGAGCACAACCATACGTAATAACATTCAATTCTGTTGACTGTTTGATCTGATTTCTCATTGTATTCATATTAGCAGCATTATCTGTTACAAAACTGCTTACTGCACAGCCATATTCATTCTTTAGCATTTTAATTAGGTTTATAGCAAGTTCTGTTAAATATGCAGATGTATGTGGATTTCCAGACGTGCCTATTGTGTCTTACTAAAAGAAGCACCCATTTTCTGTAGTAACTGTTGCACATATTATTGGTTCGTTATGGACATTGGACCATCCATCCAATGACAGACAAACCGAATTTCCCGATAAATTTTTAAAACATTTACTTTTCTCTTCATTGTACACTTCATTTAGCAGTCGGTTAGACACCTCATATCTAGAGGGTGCTATATATCCAGGCCGTAAAAGTGCCTGACAGCATTGGTTGTTGGGCTTAAAAACGGGGTTGACATAAAATTCCACTTAAAGGTCAAGTTCATGATGCCACGTCGCCGTATCATAAAACTATAAAAAGACTGAGGGTATTTATTTCGCTCATCTGTTCTATTTTTTAACCAAGAGCGCATCGTCGTTTTGGGGCTAATTTTTGATTAATTCTCAAAATTAAAAAGAGTTTTTTTAACAATTTTCTCATACTCTCGGACATCGCTTCTTTCAGTGGTTTCATTTTGTCGGTTTAATTAACAATGACCCTATACAGCAACGCGCCGAAAGGGCTCTTAAGGTTGACATTTCGCTATACGTTGAGTGCTTCTTCAATGAATAATGAAACGTAAATACATTAATTCAATGTAATCATTAAATGATGAAATTTGACTTTTAATGTCGCAGTACGAAAATGTTTTAACGTATTTCAAATAATGTTCATTATTAAAACAAACCCGCAATAATATTTTTAAAGAAATATGTCAACAGAGTATGTATGTAAATATTAACATTGCCGACGAACGTCTTGGAATAAAAACACTAAATTAACACTTCCAATGACAGACGTCAAACAAAACAAAAAAAAAATGCATTCAAATTAAAACCGCGTTTAGATTTTCCTGGATATTATTATCCAGTTTGCGTTACTTAAATAACGTCTGTATAAACCGAGCCATTATATGAAAATAAATTCGGGTGCTTGAGAAAGAAAATGCGTAAATAAAAGAAACGAAAATAAACACAACACCTTGCGCCCGAAATTTGTTTAATTTAATCGTCATAGTTTCACGAACTTTTAATTGCGAAAGAAACTTTCCGAGTTGAATATTTTATGATAACTTATCTAAAAATTCGCCGGAGCATAAAATTTGTCTCGGGCCTTATTTTATACTTGTTCTCGTTCTCGTTCTTTGTTTAGAAACGCCGCATCCCCCTGCCCGCCCCCACCGTCGACTTTATTTCATCGTTTTATTTCATCAAAATCTTGAGTTACGGTTAGCGCGCGGCGTACGGAAGATAAAAGGGGAATCAAAAATAATAGGCTGATACGCGCGCGAAAACGGTTACAAAATATACAACAACCGTAAATATGTTTACGGCGTGTGTGCAGGCGTTATAAATAATGGTAATATATTTTTTCCAGTTTATATTATCGCCACAAATCAAATAGTTAGCAAGAGTTTATACTATAAACTTTCGAACGATGACAATCGAAAATATATCGTGACCTTTCGCTATCACGCAACATTGCTGCAGTGTACTCGAGAATTTATCATGAAATTTTAATTCTATGATTTAATTTTATACAATTACATTTCATACTCTGCCGTGAATATTCCTTTGGCTAAAACTCTTTACTACTGGAACTCACTGGAATGCAATTGATTGTTAGGTGTAAGCTCAGAAAACGTTATTTACCGGAGGTTAGTTACGTGAGTACCGTTTATAAAATGCGTTATTAAACGGACGTTACTTCTGTATCTAATGTTCTTTGTTTTATTGTTATTATTTTTTTATATTAATAGCGTTAATAGCTGCACAAGGTCAGTAAAGAATAGGGGAAAATTAGAGGCTGAGATTGCAAGAATAACTGCTATTAAATAATTAGAATCTTGGCGCCACAAAATGTGCACAACATCGTTCCCACTCAGTATAATTGCAATATGTCATCATTTTCTGAATACCTTCTTTCCTTAACACAGTACGTACGTAGAGGGTGATTCTTGAATAAACCGTAAAAAAAAACCTGTGTAAGGAATTAAATCATAGGTTTTGAAAAAAATTTTAAAAAAATTCATTGGAAAAATTTGTAATTAGTTAAAAATGAACCCAAAAAGCACGTTACGCCAATGTGTATGGAGATCGTCGCAATCGTAAGTTTTATGATATCGTGTTTTCGTGTGTTTTATTGTGTTTATTACCCAGAGTAATAAAACTATAAAAGTTAACCGTGAAACTTATTTAATAGAGGGAACGCCGCTGTAATGATCTGCCTCAAACGTTTAAATTCATCCGAGCATTTATTAATTTATTGGCATGAAGATGATGACCTGTGAGCGTCACTCCGCTAGGACATTTAAATCAGATCCGACTAAAAACAGTTTCAACAAAAGACAGTACCCCCGTAACAATTTAAAGCATGCACACACTGCATCACCCTCGTAATGCTGGGTGCTTTGTGCTTTAAATTGTGGTTGTCTTCTATGAAGTAAATAAAAATAATTGTGATAAATAATTTACCTGTCAAGGCAGATACTCAAACTGAAGAGCATTGCTTTCAATGCAAGCTATAGCCCGTTTTCTCAAGATTTCCCTTACACGTTCGAAAACATCAAGTGTATTTCGAATCACTTCAGCAGCATGTTCGATGCGTTCATGCAACTCCTGTATCCCTGCATTGGAGTAGATTAGACAAGCTGTTTCATCCACCCCCACAAAAAAATCATAGAAATTTGTGTCAGACGTTTTTTGTAACGGAAAATAACATAACCTGATTTAAACAAGTAAATGCTGGAAATAACAGAAAGAAAGAACTCTGCTTATGTTAAGGCTTTCAAAGTTGAGTGTTGAGGATATTTCTTGTACGGATTATTATTTGGCGGTCTATTGAAGAATCACCCTGTATAAATATACCCTTTGTTTTAGATTTATCTTACATCTTCTGACTATGCGTCTTCAAAAAAAGACAGAATGCTTACAAAACCCTACGTTCATTTCTGTGTCCATCTATCCTGTCTCTGCCTTTTTCTGTGTTTCAACGAAAGAATGGAATATGGCATAAACTATGGCTGATATAAACAAAATCGAGATTCCATTCGACAAGCAAAAAAGCCCTTTACTAACAACAGTTTGCACTCTACGAGGGAGTACAGATGTCTAATTAGCCTGGAAAGTTTCTAGTAGATGTAAATTGAATACGATGCTTTTCAAACAATTTGTCAATGTTTTACATCCATAAGTTGAACAGTGAATTTTTTTAAACGACGTGTTTGAGAGAAAGCTAGATTTTGAAAGTATCGAGTTACGATCAGTTATTGAATATTAATTTTTGAAAGGGTTATTGGGAGAAGAAATTTTTGTTTATATAACAGAAAACTTACGTGATTGGTGTCCTTCATAGGTCAGTATCAAAAAATAGGTTTCGGAATTTGAAAGAGGAAAATCAGATATAAAGATGAACATTGCTCTGGAAAACCAGTTTCTGAGACCATTCCGCAAAACGTTAATTGTGTCCATGATATGATTTTAGAAGATCGACGACGCGTAGCAGAAGCATTGCACATTTCCTATGACCGTGTGTTTCACATCGTTCACCACGACTTTGTGTAGCAGAAAGCTTTTGGCCAAATGGATTCCGAAATGCTTGAATGGTGATCAGAAGCGCGATAGATTGACAACGTCGAAGGAAATCTGCCGCCTTTTTGAAGAAGATTCCTCAATTTTTTGTCTTGTTACCATGGACGAAACCTGGGTTCATCACTATGATCCAGAGGCTAAGGGGATGGACATGACGGCGACCATCGCCTTAGAATCTTAGCTTTGATCAAAGTCTGATTCCTAGATCCTTGCTGTCTCGCTTGCACAGGGTTGGTCATATTGACGCTCCAACATTGGCATTATTGCGCCAGTTAGACGTGAACAAGCATCTTTCGCAGTCCTCTTCGTCAGATGAAGAACATATTTTATTGAATTCAAATGCTAAAAACGGTACCTATATAAACAATTACGAAAACGAACTGTTCATCCTATCAACAAAAAATGTTTTTCTTATGGAGAATTTCATCATCTCTAATAGTGATCTAAGAAAAGATTCGCACCGTTTCTTTGAATATATGAGAATGAAAATAAGTACATTTCGTATGGGAAAAAGCACCGTCAGAAGTAACAGAATGTTTATGGGATGTCCTTAATGGAATACATATGCCGTCCCCTCGCAAAATGATTTTAGAAAAAGTTCTGACAATTTCTATAAAATTTGGAATTTCCCTAATTGCGTGGGAGCACTCGATGGAAAACAAATCCGTTTGCGATGCCTCAGCAACTCTGGCTCAATGGTTTTTTAACTGCAAGGGATATTTTTCCATTGTAGGTGCAGGTGTAGTAGGTGCAAACTACATATTGATGTCGGAGGATGTGACAAGCAGAGCGACGGTGGTTCCTTTAAAGCTTCCCCATTATACAAGGTTCGCTTAATTTGCCAGACAACACCGCACTTCCAGGTTCAAACCTGGTAATGCCATATGTTATGATAAGTGACGAAGCTAATTCCTTAATGAAAAATTTGCTTAAACCCTATAGCAAACACGATTCAAATACCGAACAAGAAACCTTCAATAAACGTTTATCCCGTGGAAGACGCACTGTAGAATGTGCGTTTGGACGTTTGGTATACTAAGAGCCAAACCGAAACTTACAAATGTCACACTAGCATATAAACTTGTTAAAGGTATTTGTATATTACATAATACCATAATTGATATGGAAGGAATGGAACACAACCTACGGGATTTTCAATTTGGAAACCAGAATCAAAATAATCTACATCAACGAAATACTGCTGGAAGGTTGAATGACAAAGCAAACTTTGTACAAGAAAATTTTAAAACTTACTTTATGCAACAAAACTGAATATACGTATTAATAGACGCAGTTGTTCTAAATCTAACCTAATATTCTTTACTTACCTAATAATTTATTTAAAATTATGCAGTTGTGATGGTTTTTACTTTTTTATTCCAGATAGGCTTTCGAACAAACACAAGACTGATTAATTTTTCTTTGTCCATAATTGCGTGTACTATGGTCACAGGTTCAAATAATACTATGCTTGATTCTAAGATGCCAAGGCCTTAGCCCAGACATATGCGCAGAACGTTGGTCGCTGCTCCAATACGACCATCTACATTTAAAAGCACGGGTTTATTTTTTTGGCGAGTGGAGTGCAGGGTACACGATGCTATGGTCTGAATAATGGTCGGCGTTCCATTATGTCCGCCCACTAAGGGGTAACCCAAAGAATGGAAGCATGTTGAATCTCCAAAACCCAAAAAAATTCGTGTTCAAAAATCGGCTGGCAAGATTCTTGATTCACTTTTCTGAGACAAATGGGATAATTTTGATAGATTATTTGGAATAGGATAGAAGTATAACGGTAGCATGTTATACTGAGTCGTTAACTAAATTACGTAAGACAATTGTGGAAAAACCTCGCTGAAAACTTGCTAAAGGTTTGTTTTTTCTGCTCTTAAGTTATTGATTGCATTGCAAAAAATTGACGAAATTGGTTTTGAATTGGTGGAACACCCGCCCTATTCTTTGGATCTAACATAATCAGACAATTATTTGTGTCTAAAACTCCTCAAAAAACCTTAGTTTTAGTCGTGCCGTTGAGGAGTGATTGCAGTGAAAGACATTTTTTTAAGGATTTTGAATTACTTTATGAATCTTCTACTAAATACATAAGCCTTAAAAGATTATGTTGAATAAATAAAATTTTGTTTTGAAATAATGTGACATGTTATGTGATAAGTTAAGCACTTATCAATACTCCCTCGTAGACCAACTTTTTTTATACAAAACACATGCTAGGCACAAAGACCCACGCCAATCTTATCCACCAACTAAGTACGTCTACATTAGTAAATAGATAACTTATCAAGTATTTTTTCAGACTCTTTTTTACCTAAATATTAATAAAATATTTAATTTTGTGGTAATCGAATCTTCTTAACTGAAAAGTGTGACAAAAACAGGCGTGCCTGTGTATCATTAGTGCACCACAAGAGGTATACATAATTCTTATTAAAAACAAAAAATTCGCATAAATATGTTGCGTCTAAATAATAAAATTAATTATTCAAAATTGAATATTGGTTACGCTTCTGTTAAACCGGTGAGTCAACACTTTTCGTTTATGGGGGATGTGTATAATTAGGTTAAAATCGCTGGATCAACTAAATTAATAAAGCTGAAGTGTATACATTATCTCTGCGTATCGAATTCTAACATTACCAAGTAATTAAACGTTAATAACTAAAAAAGTTGTCTTCGCAAAAATGTTGCTGCACTTCACACCGAACCTTCGCACTAATAACATGGAAGCACAGGGTGGGTTTCATTAAAAAATATGCAGCGTAATTCTCCTTGATTTTGTAAAAATGTTCGTTAATTATATTTTAGTAGAGTGAGTACTTTTTAGTTAATAATTTCTTTTAAAAAAGTAAGTAAACCAGAACGTGTAAAATTTACAGAAATTTACGGAAATATAAATAACAATGGAAAGTTGAAAATAGGTAATAATAAGTTAAATATATTACAATTACAAAGTATAAAGACATATTTACTAATACGTTGCTACTAAAGGTTTTTATTTTGTTCAAATCATACTTTCTTGCAATAAAAATCTATTGCAACAAAAATCTTATTGTTAAAGTACACGTTTTTATATTCATAACTTCACATATTGGTTGGTACTTGTTTATGTGATGATAACGAAGTAGTGAAGACCTTGTCCATATTACTATTTACTGAAGGATAAATTTAGACTGTACCTGTACCCAATATAGCTTTCTGTGTTTTTAATAATTAGAGATCGCTTATTTATCACTGCATCGCCTTTAAATACAGATGCTTGTTTCGTGTAGACAATTTGATTTTACACTTGAGTGTGATATGTACTCAGCAACAAATAATAATATTTGCATTGATCACTGACTTACGAGGTACGTATTTGATTTGTTCAAAACAATGGGTTAAAAAGTAAACCGCAAATTGCTAGCGCATTTAAAAATATCCTGTAGAAATTATCATCAAAATAAATTATTCTGAAGTATCCTCGAATGGCCTCGTACAAAAATTGTGTACCTACTACTTATTTAATTAATATAATTTTAAACTTGTGACTCTAATAGCCTACGAGTCTGGCTTATTCGTCTACAGTCTATGTTAAGCAACACGCCAATTTTCAAGCACCCTGTATTTATCTATCAGCTAACAATTTATAGGGTGTTTCACTTAAAATTCTTGCACGTGGAATATCTGCATAAATTATTTTTTTTTATCCATACTGCATACACATGTATAAGAAAATATAATCAAGCAAGAAGACCTCGAGCGAAACTACCTACTTACATATTATGTAGTTATTTGATCACTCTGATATTCCTGTTGGATTTATAGATATCTCTTTGTATTAAGCGTTTAGATTACATGATATTACAGCGATTTACATTTTATCCGATATCTTTACTACGTATAAAATAAACGAATTCGATTGACGAAGGCATTTTGAAGCACATAAATTAAACCGCCGCTTTAAGATCGATTAACAATTTCGATTCAATTTGCTGCACTGGCGACCGTAAAATGCGACATTATTGCCCGTGTTCGCGGTGACTTTTCAC
Organism: Serrognathus titanus; assembly: GCA_039766575.1. Lineage (NCBI taxonomy): Eukaryota > Metazoa > Arthropoda > Insecta > Coleoptera > Lucanidae > Serrognathus > Serrognathus titanus. The sequence goes on from CM077912.1 coordinate 9,577,367, forward strand.
GGATTGCATAACGCCAAGTGAAATAAGAAAAAAAAAGCCCGCTCGAGTGTTTAGGAAGTAAATATGGACGTTGCACAACGCTCGTTGTTATCTGGCTGGATCACGATAAGGCATTACGTCTTGTTTGGTACAAGTCATTGATTATCTGGAACTTGACATTTGAATTTAGAATCGAACGCGCACTATATTCCGTTTGATATTCATTCGTAATGTGCAGGCTTTTCATTTTGCAAATGCGTTATGCAACGACGCCGGTGATTGTTGCTCTATATTTGTATGTATGACATTTCGTTTTCTGATTTCACTTTATTACTTGCAACTTCCTCAACTTTACAAAACAATAAAAAGATTAATTTTCTGTAGACTATTCTGCTTCAAGATTGTTTGCTTTGAATAATGTACAAATCGTGTAAATAAATATTATGAGCGATTAAAGACTATGAAAACGGTCTTTAGTCACTCATGTTACACTTAAAGTAAATAAGGTTTTCTTGAGTTAAGAGAACTGTTTCGAAAATATTTATTTAAGTGATTATGAAGAAATATTCTTGATGGTCAATAAAATTGGCAATTATAAAGTAGAAATATTTAAAAAGCTTAACTATCCACACGGTGCTAGTTAATCAAAATCGCACTGGAAATCCAAATACGAGGGTGGGATGATAATTGGCTAGCCTGGGAATGAAAGACGGGCTTTTCAAAATCATTTTTATTTCTCAACATAATCTCCTAAACGTTCAATGCACTTCATCCAGCGATGCTCTAAAGCTTTGATCCCATCGCGGAAGGTCGTTTCTTCAAGGTCTGCAAAATAGGAGTCAACAGCGCACTTGACCTCTTCGTGCGTGCAAAATCTCTGTCCACCAAGGAAAATTTTGAGCTTGGGGAATAGGTGGAAGTCAGATGGAGCCAGATCAGGTGAGTAGGGTGGGTGTGGAAGCAAGTCGTACTTTAATTCATGAATTTTGCCCACAGAAATGACACTGGTGTGAGGCCTTGCATTATCCTGATGAAAAATGACTTTCTTAATGCGCCAACCGGGCCTTTTTTGTTGAATTTTTAGTTGCAATTGGTCTAAAAGGTTAACATAATATTCGCCATTTATTGTTTGTCCCTTTGGATTATCAAAATCGCTTTTGCATCCCAGAATACTGATACCATAACCTTGCCAGCTGATTTTACTGTCATTGCCTTCTTTGGAGCCAAGCAACCAGGTTCTGTCCATTACTTTGATTGCAGTTTGGTTTCAGGCGTGTAGTAATGAACCCAAGTTTCATCGGTGGTAACAAATCGTCGCATAAAATCGGTTGGATTGTTCTTAAAACGATCCAGAGACTCTTGTGAAAGTTGCATTCGAACGTGTTTTTGCTCAAGTGTAAGCAAACGCGGCACCCAACGCGCAGACAGCTTTTTCAGGCCTAATTCTTTGGTTACAATATTGCATACCCGCTCTTTTGAAATCTTTACAATATTGGCTATTTCACTCAATTTTAGTCGTCTGTCTTGCATTACCATATGGTGGATTTTGGCGACCATTTCTGTTGTAGTGACACTTTTTGGGCGTCCAAAGCGGGGTTCATCTTGGATGCTCGTACGGCCCCCTTTAAACTCAGCAACCCAGTTTTTATGGTTGCATATGATGGAGCACTTTCTCCTAATACATTTTTTCATCTCATCAAAAATTTCTGAGCCTTTCAAACCCTTCATAAAAAGGAATTTGATAACAGCGCGATGCTCAATATTTTCCATTGCTAATAAAACACAAAACACGTGTTGTTTCAATAGCTGCTAACAAGAAACTACTTGACTCAGTAATATAAAATTATCACTACTGACAACTTAAGAGTTGATCTTCAAAATGACCTATAAATATTTTCGATACGAGCACCATCTATGCGGAGGCTAGCCAATTATCATCCCACCCTCGTATTTAACCTTTAACGGCATAGGTACAGAAATACGTATCTACGTGTGGCAAGAGATCATTTTCTGATTTACTTCTAAGCTACAGTTCCTTTAATTATATGTAAGAGTAAACAAAGGTGTCTGTTGCAAAGGAGAAAAGCACAAAGCCATGTTATCTCACACAACAAACTAAATGTCCCATTACATAGAAATTTATTGTATTTTAGAGAAAAATTGAACACTAGGTTAATTTTAATCTCAATTTTATCCGCTTTGTTTTTCGTTTCATACAACAAAACGCATTTTGCATTTATGTATATCCGTAACATTGCCGGGCATTCATTTTTTGATGTTAAATAAATGAACAAATAACGCTCGCCGATCATAATTGACTCACGCACTGAAAAATTGCCATTTCATAACACATATTTTACAGATGTGATCAACTCGAAAATAAATTAATGTTAATCGATACAATTGCCTTTCCACTGAATGGATCGCTACGAATTCCTGCACATTGTTTGCTCATTAAGATTTTTAGCGCACAATTTATTCCGCGATTTCACTTGTAATATGTATCTAATAATATTGGCCAAGAGTGTCCCACTGACCCAGTTGCGACGTTAGCAACTCTATGAGCTGGTGCCGACATCCCATGAGGTAGAGAAAGACAGAAAAGCTAACAGGCACAAATGCCGTGCTCGCCTCTCTGTTATTTAATGTGCTTTAAATCGCTCCCTTTTAAAAATAATAAAATAAAAAACGGCAGATTAACCCACACACAGCACATTGTTACATTTATTAAAGTTTGTAATGAAAACAGTCCGCAACTAATAAAATTATTATCGCCCGTACAAAAACTAATTAAAACCTGTTAAACGGCATAAATGAAGCAATTTGTTTTTTAATATCTTTTCAAGCGCTCGCCGGTTACTTCATCACGCCACCGACTTCATTTATTTAATTATGATTTTATTTGGGGATTTCACTTGCGCTCCGTACTGTACAGGATCCGCGTTTTAATTGCAATTTTCGACGGTAAATCCAGATGTTTTCGATCGGTCAGCGCAGCGATACAATTTTCCAAAGTTATCGTCCGATCGACCTCTTATAAACACATTCTATTTATAAAACAGTTAACAGATAATTATTTTTTCTTAATGCAAATTTACAACTAGAGTGGGAATTTCATCAGCTTCTAAAAGTAATACTATGTAACAGAGAATGTCACATACCGCGACGTATCACTAAAAAGCAACATAGGAGTAGAGAAATAAAAATTACAGCGAACTGCAGAAGTGAAACAAAACTCCAAGAACGCTCGGTTTCTAATTTATTTAGAAGCAATGAAATGTTATTGTACAATTGGGTTTTGATTTGCGCCTTTAAGTTTACACATGTGTGAAGCATTTAAAACATGTGTGTATTCGGTGTTACTATCTTTAGGTTTTAGTAATACGATTATAAATTAAATTGTGCATCACTCGGAATGATGACGGTCGCTTTTTTATCGTCAGCATTTTTTGATCGATACCTTTTAAAGGAATCGAGTAAGTAGCCAACCTCTATCATCCCTAAGCACGCAAACACGGCTTGTTGACATTTTCCACCGACTTGTTTCTGACGTAAGAGTCCACCAAGTTGTTTGCGGACAACAAATCTATTACAAATTTTGGACAAACATTTCAACGCTAATACGCCGCCTAATCCGGGAGCCAGTTTATTTCAAAATTTTACGACTGTTCGGCCTAGGGGAGCGGGTACAAGTACGTCGACCTGGTAGGGTGACTGCTTCTTGGGTCGATGGAATTAAGTCGTAAACATATTTATTATTTGACTCATGCTGGGAGAAAATATCTGCTGCTTGCTTAATATTTTTGTCGAGTCTTGGAAACGACGGCGCATAATTACCTATTTATTGCGTTCCCGGCAAATAATAATTTGTAACTGTACGGCTTAATTGGGATTATTTCCTCTACAAAGCTACTCCATTTACGCTCTTGTTGTTGCATTATTACTTATAAATGATTTCTGCTATACACTGCATTAAAATTAATTTCAAGTAATATTTTAGTGATCATGAAAACCACCTGGCGTCATATTTCGTTCTCATAACCATATAAAGTAAATGCAAAATATTTATCAAATATTACTGCGTAATTAGAGTTTGTTAAACAGATATTTTAATTTGAAAATAAAAGAGTTTTTACATATGTTTTTCTTGATTCTTGACCCCAAAGAGCATGTTACGCCATTGTGTATGGAGTTCGTCGCGATCGTAAGTTTTATGATATCGTATTTTCATACGTTTTATTGTGTTTAGTACCCAGAGCAATAAAACTATAAAAGTTAACCGTGAAACTTATTTAATAGAGGGAACGCCGCTGTAATGACCTGCCTCAAATATTTAAATTCATTCGAGCATTTATTAATTTATTAAGACGAAGACGATAACCTGGGAACGTCACTCCGGTAGGATATTTAAATCAGACCCGACTAAAAACGGTTTCAACAAAAGACAGAACCCCCGTAACAATTTAAAGCATAAACACCCTGCATTACGCTCGTAATGCTGGGTGTTTTATGCTTTAAATTGTAATTGTCGTATTATGAAATAAATAAAAAATAATTGCGAACATCTGGAAACATGTACTAGTTCGGCCCTTACCTAAAATTAAAGATCCCGTACAGTTAAATGTCCCATTAGCTTGCTACCTACTTTATCTAAGATTTTTGAAAAAAATATTTTTCACAGCTAACTGAATATATTATATTCAATCGTTGAATATTTTTCCTAGTGTACAATCCGGCTTCAGAAAACATCACAGCTGTACTACGGCTTTGCTCACGTTAACAGATGATATTTTGCAGGCGTCAGACAACGGTCTTATTACAGCTCTTACCTTATTGGACCTTAGCAAAGCGTTTGATACAGTTCAATATGACGTAATGTATTCCATTCTACAACAAATAGGTTCAAGCAATCATTCTGCTAACTTAATTAAAGATGACCTTTGCGAATGGGAACAGACTGTTTTATCGGAAATTCCAAATCTAAGCCACTGTTATTAACACAAGGTGTACCACATGGCTCGTTACTTGGCCCACTACTATTTTCCATTTATACGTTCAAATTTTTATCTTCATAGCAATACTGTAATGCTCATGTCTATGCGGATGATATACAAATAAACTTTTCTTTCGGTCCCTCCACTTGGCAACAAGCAGTAGTTAAAATAAATGAAAATTTGGATTGATTGCGTCATATGTATGCTATCTGTGAACGCTTCAAAGTCTCAAGTAGTACTATTTGGGAAAGCAAAGTGTTGTTCCAACTTATCCAGAATTATTAACATAACTATTAATAATGTGAAGATCCCTGTAGTTGATAAAGCAAAGAATCTGGGACTTTTTATGGATAACAGCTTTCGTTACAGAGATTAAGTATCTAAATATATTAGTAATGCCTATCTTTTTTTGCGAAAGTTGTATCCGCATAGATCCGTTCTAAATACCGACACGAAAAAGCGTTTGTGTGAAGCTTTAATACTGTCTCATTTTAATTACTGTGTACCATTACATCGTACACTATTAGATTATCATACGAGTAACAGAATACAAAAGTTACAAAATTCTTGCTTAAGATTTATGTATGGAATTAGAAAATACTGTCATGTCAAATAGCAGAGAACTTCGGATGCTGTGCTTATTTCACAAAATAATAATTTTTAAAACCCCCGCCTTACCTGTACAACAAAATTCGTTACCGTCCTGACATTCATAATGTGACCACCAGGTTTCGTGGACTAATCTCACCGCCACCACGTAAAACTGCCCTCTATGAAAGATCATTTTCATTTTCCATATATATTAAATACAATAATCTGCCTTTGGAAATAAAAATACAGAAGCCAGACCACTTCAAAATATCCCTCAAAGCCTATCTATTGTCCAATCAGTTCAGCTAGAGTTCGTAATTACTGTTTGATATTGTCTAGCATAATAACGTCTATAGTCTAGTACAATGTAACAGTTGGTACTCCTGACCAGACATACATGGCCGTACTGTAGGTCACGTTTATATGTACAAATAACGTTCTTGAAATATAATTTATAAATAATATTTGTTTCAATGATAACACATCAAACATGGCGCAGTCATAAACGTTGTTAAAAACAAGCAGTGAAATGCCTACAAGTTTAAGTGGCACAAAAGATTTTCAAGTTTGAGAATACACGCGGTCATAACCTTAAAAAATGGCTAATTTTGGCGCCGGATTAGTAAAGTTACCGCCTGATTTTGATCTGCAAGGAAAGAATGCTGCTTTAGAGTGGAAATTTTGGCAAACAACGTTCGAAGATTATCTAATTGCTACGGGACACCAGGAATCGGCACATACAATAAAACTATCTATTTTAAGGAATATCATTGGGACAGAATCCGCTAGAATTATGTCTACTTTTATAATTCCCGAAGAAGTTCAAGACAAGTATACGTACATGATGGAAACAATAGGTAAATACGTGAATCCTCGAGTTAATGAATGTTTCGAAAGATATAACTTCCAAAAGAGGACACAAAAAGAAGACGAACCATTTGAACATTTCTTAACGGAATGCCGCCATTTGGTAAAATCTTGCAACTACAATGAGGTTGACCGGAACCAGACAGCTGAAGATAAAGCATTACGAGATAAAATTGTTATTGGAATAAGAGACCCAGTCAGCCGAGAAGCTTTACTGAGAATTGACCAGTTAACATTAGAGAAAGCTATACAATTCTGTCGAACAAGTGAACAGAGTAAGAACCAGAGCTTACAGTTCCAACAGGAAACTGAGAAGTATGTAAATGAAGTGGAAAAGAAGAATATGAAGGTAAGCGCTAGCAATAGAGTTAAAACAGAAAAAAATAAAATGAAGTATGGAAGTAGCGAAAAATTTAAGTGTAAAAGATGCCAGAAAACGCATGGCCCACGTGAATGTCCTGCATATGGAAAAAAATGTAAAAAATGTGGTTTGTTAAATCATTTTGCTGTATCATGTAGAGTAAAAAACATAAAGAATATTGAGGAAGATTGTGACAGTTCAAGTGATATAGATATTCAAAATGTAAGTGTTAAAACAGAATGCTTTTGTAATCACATTAAATGTAAACATGTGAAGGGTATCTGGGATGAAGTTATTGAAATTGAAAATAAAAAATTTAACGTCAAATTAGATACAGGAGCTGATGTAAATATAATGCCATTAAAGAAATTTAAATTGATAGATAAGAACTTTAAGATTCGACCGACTAAATGTATTTTGAAAGCTTTTGAAGGTACTCAAATAAAACCTATTGGTATTGTAAACTTATGCTGTAGATGTAAAAACGATGAATCTTATAACGATTTTGTAATTGTTGAGGGAGCAAATCAGATTCTTTTAAGTGGTCAAGCATGTTTAAATTTAAATCTTGTTAAAAGAATCAATAATATAAATGTGAATAAATTTAACTTCGAAAAAGAAAAGTTTATAAGAAACAATTCTAATATTTTTAGTGGATTTGGCAAATTTCCAAACAAATGTAAAATTACTACTGTAGAAAATTTTGAAACGGTTAGTTATCCGCCCACTAAAATACCCATTGCTATACGCGAACCGTTGAAAAAAGAATTAAATAGGTTGGTTCAAAGGAATGCAATCGTAAAAATAGAAGACATTGATCCACGTGCAAGTATAAATAGGATTGCAATTGTTGAGAAAACCAATGGTAAAATAAGATTATGTTTAGACCCTTCTGATCTCAATAAGCAAATTGTTCGTAAACCCAGACTAGTACCAAATATTGAGGAGTATTGTGCACAAATGTCAGGTAAGAAAATCTTCACGGTATTTGATTTGGCCGAAGGATACCATCATCTTGAACTAGATGAAGACTCTTCCTGGAAATGTTGTTTTGCAACTCCATTTGGTATCTATAGATACACAGTGTTACCTTATGGTCTATCCAATTCCCAAGATTTGTTTGAAGAACAAGTTGAAAATATTTTTGGAAATATAGCAAATCTTTACATTTGCCACGATGACATGATTGTTGCTTGTGAAACTGTAGAAGAGCATGATAGAATTGTAAAAGAAGTGACAGATAGGGCTAGCAGAAATGGTGCAAAATTTAATAAGGTTAAATTTCAATACCGCCAAGAAAAGGTAAAATTTATGGGCCAAATATTTTCAGCTGAAGGCATGAAAGTTGATCCAGATAGAGTTGAATCTTTGTGCAAGCTAAAAAGTCCAAACGATAGGTTAGAATTACAAAGAATTATTGGATCATTTAATTATGTTAGACGTTATATTCCAAATATGACCGAATATATACACCCCCTTTGCGAATTATTAAAACATAACATAGAATGGCAATGGCTACCAAAACACCAAGAATGTTTTGATAAATTAAAAGAAATTGTAAGCAAGTCACCAGCACTTGTTCCATTCAATCACAAAAAGAAAATAATTTTGCAATGTGACGCTTCTAAGAATGGGTTAGGATGTTGTATGTTCCAAGAATATGAGAAGCAGACTCTAAAACTAGTAGCCTGTGCGTCACGTACAATGAATGACCACGAGACCAATTACAGTCAAACTGAAAAGGAATTATTATCCATTTATTTCGGTACACAGAAATTCCACGACTTTATTTATCATTCTATCGTAGATGTGCAGACTGATCATAAACCCATTATTGCAATTATGAAAAAACCTATTGGTAAAATTGGATCTGTCAGATTGCAACGATTAAGAATCAAGCTATTGAAATATTCACTCAACGTTTACTATGTCCCTGGAAAACTTATACATTTCGCTGATATGCTATCTCGTTCAAGTATAAAATCAACTTACCATGACCCAGAAATGCTAGAGATGGTACACTCCATCACTAAACATTTACCTATGAGTGATAAAAGGAAACTCGAATTTAGACTCGAAACAAATAAAGACATAGTGTTGACAAAAATAGCCAATTACTACTACAATGGATGGCCTAAAGAGAGTTCCCTTTCTTCAGATTGTAAACCATATTATAGCATGAAAGACTCTATTTATGTGGAAGCCGGTATTGTTTTCACAGATGACAAAATTATAGTACCAAAGAACCTGAGAATACCTATGATCAAACTTTTACATAAAGGTCACATAGGCGTAAATAAAACAATAAATAAAGCTAGAAGTATATTTTACTGGCCACAGTTAACAACTGATATTATTCTCTTTATAAAACAGTGTAGAGTGTGTGAGAAATATATGCCAAACAACTATAAAGAACCCCTACTTCCCCATTCAGTACCTACTCTTAGATTTAACAAAATAGGTGCAGATATATTAGAATTTGGTGGAAAAGCATACTTAATATCAATTGATTATTTTTCACATTGGATTGATATTTCCATGTTAAAGGACAAAACATCTAATTCGGTTATAGATACGTTTCAAAATATTTTCACAAAATTTGGTTATCCTGAATACATAATAGCAGATAATTTGCCCTTTATATCCAACCAATGCAAGAATTATTACAGAGATAAGGACATTACAATTTTAACATGTACACCTCACTACCATCAGAGCAACGGATTGGCAGAAAAGGCAGTAAATATAGGCAAACAGATTTTAAAGAAAGGTATAGAGACAAATACAGATTTCAAAGAAATGTTAATGGAGTATAACAATACTGCGATTATTCACTTAAAGGCATCTCCATCTGAAATATTGCAAAGTAGAAGTCTTAGAACTCAAATACCAACAACGCATAAAAAATTAGAACCTAAAATTCAATCACATGTTTATAACAAATTATGTAGCCATAAAGATAGTATTAAATTGCATTATGACAAAACAAGTAAACGGAAATTGAAAGAATTTAAAAAAGGAGACAGAGTAGTTGTAAGAAGTAAGATAGACAACATTTGGAGCAAAGCCATAGTTTTGGAGAAAGCTAAAGAACCAAGATCTTATTGGATAAAGAAAGAAAATAACGGTAGAATATTTAGACGCAACAGCAATCAATTAAAACTCTCACTTACTAAACCTAATTATAATGACTTTATACTCGAACCTGAATTGCTTCCAGAAAACAATGGAAATAAGCAAACTATAATTGAAAATGTACCCGAGAATGTAAGAGAACCTTCAACAGCAAATATTAACCCAGATATACCTAATATAACAAATACATCGTCTAATATTAAGTTATCCCGTTATGGACGAAGAACTAAAATCCCTCAGAGGCTTAATCTTTGAGAGGAAGGTGTTTGATATTGTCTAGCATAATAACGTCTATAGTCTAGTACAATGTAACAGTTGGTACTCCTGACCAGACATACATGGCCGTACTGTAGGTCACGTTTATATGTACAAATAACGTTCTTGAAATATAATTTATAAATAATATTTGTTTCAATGATAACACATCAAACAATTACCTAAAGAATTCAGTTCTTCATTTTGACATCTTGTACCCAATCAGTGATTTTTCTTGTCTCTCTCTAACATTGTTTGCCTATGAGTGCTTACTAGTTGTAGGTTAATGTTTAGTTTTTTTTGTTTGTTTTGTCTCTTGGATATATTTTCCTTTATATTCAAGGTTAAGTTGAAAAGCAGATGGGTTTCACCCAAATCTGAACTTCGTCTTGTGGTTGCTCGTTTCATTTTAGTTAGAAAGCTAATATATAATTTAAAAGAAAATGAAGTTCATCAATTAATACTAAATTTTGTTATGTTTTGTTGAGCAATAAAGACCTTTATTATTATTATAAATAATTTAAAAATTCCGGTTTTATCTGTTAAAGCAGATGCTCAAACTGAAGACCATTGTTATCAATGCAAGCTGTAACCCGTTTTGTCAAGTTTTTCCTTACACGTTCGAAAACATCAGGTGTATTTCGAATTATTTCAGCAGCATGTTCGATGCGTTCATGCAACTCCTGTACAGTATGCACTGGGATAGAATAGACAAGCTGTTTCATCCACCCCCACAAAAAAAATCACAGGGATTTAAGTCTGGAGACCGCGAAGGCCAAAGTACTAATCTAGTAGTAATCTTTATCGACAGTCATTTAAGATGGAACATCCACATTGATTATGTTGTTAAAAAGCTAAGAAGTCTCCTACCTTGTGTTAAATTATACAGTAAAATTCTTGACTTAAAACAAATGAGAATACTTTATTTTTCATTAATTCAATCTTATCTTAGCTATAGTATTCTAGTCTGGGGAGGGGTGACAAAAACATACTTAAGAAGAATTGAAGTTATCCAAAAATGGTTACTAAAAATCATATACAAAAAAGAATTTTCCTACCCATCAGAAGCTGCTATTTTAGATGTTAGGCAACTATTTTTTTTTAAAGAGCACTACACAATTTTAAACGTAAAAACAAAATAAATAAATTCTCTCGTTCTTATAATACTCGGCGAAAAGAAACCCTTGCTCACATCCCTAAAGTTTCTGAAACCATCGGGCAACGATGCTTCACTTATTTATCCACCATTGTCTACTATGAAATTCCCAGAGATATAAAGACAATTAACTCCATAGAATTATTAAGAAAACACTTGAAAGAATGGATATTGACTCTACCAAGACTTAGATTACATGAACTGATTGATAGGAAAAACTATTAATTTTAATGCCTATATGTTTTAGTTTATAGCTTTGTACTGAATTTAACTGTCAGCTTCTAGTTTTGTTTTAAATATAAATATTTTTAAACGACTTGCCATGCGGTCGGGTGCTTTTGCCTTCGGGGGGCGCTGCCTTCTAGGGGTGGGCATTCGGTCGGGTGGTAACCTCGAAGTATGTCTATTACCGGCTCTAATTATTATTATTACCCGATCTATGACACTACTTTTAATCCACACACAAGGTAACTTTTGTGGATTTTTTTTTGCAAAATTTATTTCCAAGTTAATAATATCTCTGTGAAAATGGTACTCCATTAATGAATTTTATACGTTTTGATTTACATTTGCATGCTTTTATCAATATTGTCATAAATATTTTAAAACTCTTCTTTCAGCTGGCTAAATCGAATTCCGTTGGAGGTCAAGTTCGCCCGATTTCTCACCGCAACAGCCATAAAACGATTAAACATTTATGACTGTATTTATTTTCATTCCTTTGGCCGCTGATTCTTAACCAGTGAAGTATCGTATATTTGGCTAAAATTTTAGATTAATTATTTTTCGAGAACTAAAGAACGCAACATTTTTTTTACCAGTTTAACTATAATCTATGATTTCTATTCTTGTACGGATTATTATTTGGCGGTCTACCTGTATATCAAAATAATCATTCACTACTAATCACTTAAAAATTTGTTTTGCAATGAGAAAATTTCTATTGCTTTAATCTTTGCAAGATATTTTTATACTACATACACGAAAATGATAAAATCCATAAGTTTGGAATGGATACAAACTGAAAACCGAACATAATACCCAACTACGTAGTAATGAACCACCTTTTGTTATTTTTAAAAGGGCAAAAAGATAATCCCCCTGAGTTCTTTCCTTGTTTATTGTCGTGCTTGGATTAAAACCCACAAACATAACAATTGACGTGAGCATAACAACTAAAGCGCGTAAACCAATGTTATTTAAGGGAGTTTGTACTACACTGCTCAAAACAATTAGGGAATAGGTACATCGTAAGATTAAATACGCACGAAAATTATCATTTTTATACAAATAAAAGGCACGTATATATATTTGTTTAATACGTACAAAAAAATCAACTGAAATGTAAATTTGATAAGCACCTACTTCTTATACAAGAAAATTTAATTCAATTTCTACAAGCAATATTTTTTTTGTTTGGTGGAGAGAACTACATATTTCTTCAGTTACAGTTTCACGTTTCACCTACTTTTTGGCAAGGTCCAAATGAAATTATTATTTTGTATTGAACACCATCTAAAGCATCTCATGCCTAGAGACCTGTCATTATATTAACCCATATTGTTTTGAGCAGGGAATCCCTCGACTCAAAATATTTGTGCGGATGATGTTTTGCTGCACGCATAAGTTGGCACGTTGCAATCAATTACATTTGATATGTGAATCAAGTCACCCATAAAACTCGCAAGACCATATGTGTCACATTAACACTTACTCAAAGCCCTGAAATAACCTGTGGTTAAGAGAGGGCCGGTGCATATTACGGGTTAATTCGTTATACAATCGATAGCGTAACATTAAACGTAATTAGGGAGGCATTGTCGGAGATAGCCACTATACGAATATGTAAATGCACCGAAATTAGGTTCGTAATTAATTTACTAGCAAGTTCACTTACACTTACACTAAGTAATTACATAATCATTAGATTAAATTCTTCACCATTTGAAACATTTACAATTTCTTTCACAATACTATGGCAATGAAATCAATAAATTATTTATTTTAAGTTTTTTTTAAATGCAGGTTTGTAAGCGATGGAATTTAATTGTTTTTTTAATTGATTCTCCTGGTTGGGACGAACTCTTGAGAACTGCGTTTTTTTAAAGTTAAAAATGAGAATAATTTTTCATAATTCTGTCAAAATGAAGTCGATAAAATAGATAAATATACGAGTAAATGTCAGACAAAATAGGAAATGATAAGAAAATTCATTTTAACTTTATTTGCCTGTTTCAACTTATTGCATACGAGGTGTCTCCTATAATTAACAGAATACTATTACTATTTTGGTAAAATACGCTCTGAAACAGTATACACGTAATAAAAACTAAAAGTAACTTTCCTATGTGGAAAAAAACCGTCGTGATTGTCATCAGTCATCACTAGAAAATATCAAACTACTTCCTTACATTTTATATTTATAAAACTGAGTCATCTCTGTAAACAAATTAAAGATCCCTGCCAGTCTAAACAAATTTATTTATTTACAGCTATTTCGTGAAGCACAATCTTAAGCGTTTTATGGTAAACATAACTCTTAAAACGACCGTAGGAATGCACCATAAAAAGGATACCCCTCTTTATTAATTGCGCAATTTAGGAGAGCTTCCTTCTTTCACTGTCACTATCAGCGCAAATAAATAAATAAACAAACGCCCGTTCGAAAGAAGTCCACCCGAACGTCCGCATTCATCGATTGTCAATTTTAATAACGAATGCGAGGCAGTTTAACGAGGAACGAATGGAGAAGGTAACTTTCGAATTTCGATCTGATCGCGATTTTTTTTTTTTGTGATTGTCCGGTGCGAGAAGAAAGAAACGACAATAATTCGCCGATTTATAACGGGGCAGTCGATTCGAAAAGCTTCGCCGGATATAGTTTTGATTGTATGAAGTTTACGTGACTCTTAAGCGAGAATAGAATCACAAATTTTCCATGAGAAAGAAAGTGAGTTGCTAAGGAAAAAAAATGACTGATACTTTCACACTTGTGTGTCTAAATAACGAAATTTGTACTTTTTTACTTTTCTTCCATAAGATTTTAATTGTAAATAGTATTTTGGTACCATGGGTCAAAATAAATAAATTTATTTCTTGTTATTTTACCTCAAGCCACCACTTCTTTGAACAAATAATTACTCTGTACAATTAAGCTCGTTGGGAGCTTAATCCCCCTATAATGATAATTAGGTATCTTACTAAGGAGGCTGTAATTATTTTCAAATTAAGAATTTGTTTGTTCATTCAGACTGGTCTTTGCTCTTCTTAAGGCACGTATACATTTCCTTCGTCATAGAAATTGAAATTCAGTCAGCAAAATGTGCAATATCAACAATTGCATCAGATTTATTGCAGTTTCAAAACGCGCAAATAGCCATCGGAATTATCTGCATGGGTGGTGGTATTACACATATACGCAATTTATAGAACGATAATAAACATAATGACGTCGTAGATAACAGAATTCGTTTACTGTTTCTGAAACTGAAAACTCCCAATTTATTTCGTAATTATATTTACCTGTCCGAAAATAAAACTGTACGAAGACAATAAATAAAATTACAAGCGGCGTAAGAAAGACTTTTAGTTTAATTTAATTAATGGAATTGTTTTAAGTGTGCGTTTCCCACTCTAGATAATTGGATGCAATTTCAAAGGCCAACTCTCTGTAAACGCTGAAACTAAATCGTGCACTATATCATGCAGTAGTTTTTATGCGCGCGCTGCGACGTAAAAAGCATTAAATTATTTTAATTTTGAGTTTTAATTGCGAAACGCACACCGTTATACTGAAATATGTTTCCGAGTTAAATTTAAATACACATTTAAACACCTGTATACAATGAAAACTGTATAGGGTAGAAAATTTGCATTTCTCCCCTTCCGTCAATCCAACTTAGTTTAATGTTATGTTACAAGAGGGTTGCTCGCTCTGCGTGGTTTATTTGTAGAGATATTCGGTCATGCCTTACTCCGCCACTAGATTTGTTGCATTGCGCGAAACGAAGAAGATTAAACGAATAGTTTTCAGGGAATAAATATAAAAAGTAACAACCGCAGACTTACAAGTATATGCTCCATTTTCATTTACGATTTACGTATCTCTAAAGTTTCATTTACTATAAACAAGTAATCCTCGTAGTGAGGGTAAGAGAAATGATATTGGACGCGGTCGGTTTATGTTAGGATATACCTCAAGATATTACCGTTATCCTTTCAAAGGCGAACTCATGCCGTTCTACATAACTTAGCGTTAAACCGTAACGAGACAACCTCCGTGTTCACCACAGTACTTGTGTATTTTTAACATTTGCTTTCCTCGTAATAAGAATACGACCAAGGGTTTATGAATATCTCAAAAGGGTGGGATCGCTCGTTCATCGATTGATGTCCCGTTGGTTTTTAAATCCACCTTCTCACGTGCAGCTGGCTGGGTAAAGCACACCCCTAGCTCATAGCTAATCGTACCCGACGCTCAAACACACCAAGACCAAGTTTTCCATTTAACCTCAACAATATATTTTACGAGCTTTTAGTTAAACAACTCCGGACACTTGATTTATCGGCTAGCGTCGCAAACGCGTTTAAAATTGTGATGAATCTTACTCGCTTATATTGAATTTTATAATTTGTCACTCGTTTCTTTCTTTTCATCCCAAATTAAGAACGTCTAACGTTTCATATTTCGGTGTTAATCTACGTTTATGTACAAAATATATTTTACACTCTAATATTCTAATATGCTTTATCGATCACGCGAAACAGACAAATATGATCACTTCATATTGAAATTCAGTTTATGTTAAATTACATCGACTCTAAATCGTGCACTCTTAATTTACATTGTATGGAATTTCCAAAAAAAAAAGTTAATAGATAATACTTGCAATTTTTTTCGTTTGTATTATAGCTTATTTTTTCATTTTGAAAGCGTCGCGTCGTTCAATTTGATTCTTTAAAATTAGTTCTCCTCTGAGTTATATTTTTATCGTTTTCATAGAGCAAGTCATAAAATAAAACAAACTTTAAAATTCCAAGTGATGTGACATCTGTTTGCAGCCCTTTCGTATTTGACTTTATATTAGAGAGCGTTTTATATTTACGGTATCAAACTCGGGCGAAACAATCAATTGCTTCAGACAGTTTCACTAACTCAATTAAAATGTATTCTTTGTATAGCAATAAAGATTAACATGTTTACATGTTAATTTTATTTACGATTTAAACCGAATTAATTACGTGTAATTTAATAATAACAGATAACTAGGTCACAAATGAAAAGTTAAAATCGTAACCTGCAGAATTCTCGAACGTGTTATTTAAAATAGAAGCTTTTTATAACGTACTTATCTTTAGCGTTAGTTCAATTCGTTACAGTACAAGGTAAATTACAGTTACGAATTAGAAATTATGTAAACTATATTTTTTGCTACAATATATGTATAATTATCAACGTGTAATATGAATGTGATTTTATTAAAAACAAACAAACTTGAGTGTTACTCATTAATTGTTTATAGAAAACAAACTTTAAATTAACAATTTTTGTAGTTCGAGCAGACACACTTAATTAACCTTTTTTTTTGAAACCCTGGTGACATTGAACACTTATTATCGAATTCCAGTTCCGTATTGTATTTTAAACACAACCTTCTGAAAGTTCCCCCCCTCTTTTCTCGTAAGTTTCACTTAAAATCTAAAAATAAAAGTACACGTGTTTAATCACAATATTGGGAAGAGTTTCTTTCTTCTTGTTTGACCTTCGTATGTATCTATGCGTTGTTTACGTAGCCAAAGTAAGAATTACTTAGCGAAATATTTTCTAAACAGTGGCAGTTTCGTTTCAGACGAAACACTTTCATCGAGTTTCGCAATTCTCAGTTAACGCTCGTTTTAACTAACGCTTTAATGGAACAGAGTATTTATTTATAGTAATTCCGTGTAAACCACACGCCGGCTGAAAATTTTTAATGGCTTTTTACATTCCCGTTTGTGTACAAACACTCGGTGGACACCACGAAAACAATTTACAAATTCTAGATCCGTTGTTTATTTCAATGTCATATCGCCGTGAAATAAATCTATTTCGCGGACCTTGATAATTGACTTCAAGGTTTCTATGTTGTACAAGTGCGTACGTTCCAAAACAAAAATCAAATTATTATAATACAATTGATTTCACACCAATTGATTAATATCTATACGTATAATTTTTTTTTGGAGTGTATCACGCGTAAATCATTGAATACGATACGCGATAAATAAATTGAAGCAAAGCTATGTCGTTTACCTCTTTTACAACAGGTGTAATCCTCTTAATAAGCACAGCGCTCTTGCTCAGATTAGTGCCCGGACTTTACTTGATCAGCTAGTTATGTAACGGTACACCTTTTTAGTATTCCTAGGCACTATTATTTTCAGCAAGGTCACATTTCCTATCCGAAAGAGTCGTGCGTATATCCTTACAGACTTACGTAATGCTTTTAGTTCAACAACGCTAATATAATGCTCTGAGTTCTATAAAACCTACCGGAATTAACTACTGTTATTCACTTTAGTAGGTCGTTTACTGTTGTGGTTGGTTGATACAAAAGAATTTAATTGAGAGAAAAGGAACAGAGGAACGATTAAGACCAAATAATACTCAGAAGTCCTTTGAATTAGAATAATCGTTTGAGTAATTATTGATGAATGAAATTAACGAAATTGTGACTTAGTTCTTAATCAGAGTATAGATTTTAAAATTAGTAATACTTCCTTCATTGCTTAGTACAATAATTATAAATTTTGTAACTCTGAACTAATTATTGGCTGAAAACTGAGAAAAAATATCAACATGAAAGTCATCTTGCGTTTTCGCAGGTTAAATAGTTCGTTTTCACTTATAATACATAATCATCAAAATTGGTTATACGCTTTAGAAACTCTAAACTACTCAACGTTCGAACTCGTTTTAATAATTTTGTGTCAGATCTTGTTCGAAATTTAATGATTTATGATCCTGTAGCCGCTAGCTTAAGACCGAGTTGGTGCTTATTGTATTCCAGGAAAATGCAGAAACAAAATCCTTTGTAATTTCTTTTCGAATTTGTGTTGAAAACCTGAAATTAATTTCTAATTTTGCTAATGATTACTTAGAAAGTTATCTTGTTTAAACAGCTGTGGTTTCCTCGGCTTAAATCATATAGAACATTTTAGATTTGATTAATAGGCGATTATTGAAGTTAATCTGTTTATGACCACCACAGCACGTTACCTAAGTATTTTACTAATTTCTTATAGTTGTGTATTTAAATGATTTCTTGCCAATAAATTAAAGACAGTTTAAATCAAAATGTTTTAAAGTGAAACTTGTCGCATTGTCTCAAGATAACACCTGTTACATAAGTTTTGGGAAAATTTTTAAATGCTCTCTGTGACATAGAAACCAATACATCTAGTCAACTATGGCGAAACATGTTGCTATGGATTATGTCAATTTGTTTGACATTTCACATTTTCGTTTGTCATTTGCGAAATGGCGTATAAGCTAGATTTGCGAAAGTCCATCTGCAACCTGGTTAGACAGCTGCCTAGAGAAGATATAGTAAACTTGTTTCGCGGACAAAATATTTCAAAAAGTACCACATATCGGACAATTCGGGAATGCGAAAAGGGAATTCCATGTATAAACCTACCAAAAACGGGCCGTCCACGTGCGTTAACTGAAGTTCAAGTCAACAGACTAGCCAACCATTCCAGAAACACCATTGGAGTGTCTACCTACTAGCTTTCTGTCGTTTCCGCGTTTCAAATGCTACAGTTTCTCGTTACATTGCAAGAACAGGCCTAAAATACAGAAAACGCAAGAAATGCCCCAAGTATACTCCCGCTCAATTGGCCAGAATCCCTGGTTGTTGGCGAGTTTTGGGACGTCGTCATTTCGCCCGCAACCGGATCATAATCATGACCTTTGACCATGCAGAACTTCCTGGAAATACAGGCTTCTATATGGATAATATTGAAGATACTCCCATTAACGTAATATACCAAAAGAAAGCAAAATTTTCTGGCAAAATTTTGGTGTGTTGCGCCATTTCTGAGGCGGGCATATCTAGGCCCTACGTAGGCCATGTAAGAGGCCAGGCAGTGAATGCTGAAGTATACATCCGAAATGGCCTATCAAAATTGATTATTTTTATTAATCAGCATCATGCTAATGATGATTACATGTTTTGACCTGACCTTGCAACATCGCATTATGATAGAGATACGCTAAACTGGTTAGAAGCCCATTATGTGCCATATGTCCCCAGAAATGATAACCCTCCAAATGTCCCTCAGGCAAGGCCAATTAAAAATTTTTGGGCCCTATTGGCAAGAAAGGTATATGATAACGGTTGGGAAGCCCAAAATAAACAATTGCGGCAAAGAATTCTTCAAGAAATTAGAGAAGTAGACTTAAAAAGCGTCCAAACCCTGATGCGACATGTAAGACAAAAATTACGCCTTATTGATAGAAGCCCCCTAGCAGCAATATAGCAACCAGGTGTTAAAGACTAAGATTTATGGGTGATATGTTTACTTAATAATAAAGTCTTCTTAAATTTAGAATAATACCCTTCTATATTTTTCCCAAAACTTATGTAACAGGAATTAGTAAGACGTACAGTGTTATACAATCCAGGTTCTGGCTCCATTTAAAAGTGAAAAAGTGAAAAAGAAAAGTACTTTTTTCTCTAAAGCATAAAGTATAGAATTCGAGACAAAATATCACATCAGTTTAAGAATACAGAAAGTCAGTTATTTTGTTTCTGATATTTAATAAAAAAGTACATAAATTAATACGTAGGTGAATCATAAACTTTTGATTCTTTAGAAGTCAAATAAATAGCTTTGCTTCTAGAGTAGGGAGAGGGGGGTACCTTTGAACATGGGGTACTATTGAACGTGGCTCATATTTTTCGCATAAAAAGAATTAATTAGGTGCAATTGCTTGGAACATAGATGCATCTATCTTTACCTGTAACGGAAAATTGGCAGTCATCTTGTGGTTTTCGTTGTGTAAGGAGATAAGTGTTTGTTTTTATGGTACTGAAGTAATTTTCACTTGTAAATTCTGTAAGTGGATAAGTTTTTTAAAGCTTCTCTCCCTAAAATGTTTTATACATTGCCTTTTTCTCTAACTTTCGTAGGTACTCTCGCGTTGTGAAATTTTCGTGTGAATTTATTATTACCCAAATAAATTGATTAAAAAAATGACTGACGTTCAGTGGGGTAACTTTGAATGGGGCACGTTTGAACTGTTCAAATGTGCCCCACCTAGAGTAGTCAAATAAACCTCATGCCTAAGGTTTTACAATTGATATGATTTCTTGAAGAGAATCATGGTGCGTAGTTACAAAAAAGAAGCGCTCAGAGCCCGATATTGTTGAGGCAGACATGGAAGCTGCTATCCGTGCTGTCAAAGAAGAGAACTTGCCAATTAGAAGAGCAGCTTTGATGTATGGATTAACTCATACAGCACTCTTTTATAGATTGAAGAAAGCAGGCAATTTACCCTTACAAAAACAATTTCAGTCCAAGTACACTACTAGGCAAGTGCATCAAGAGGCGCTATTAGAAGAGTATGTGTTTGAGTGCTCAAAAATAAATTATGGTTTAACTTTCACTCAAATCAGAAAACTAGCGTATGATTATGCCAAACGAGTAGAATGTCCATATCCACAAAATTGGGATGTGTCTGCGATGGCTGGGATAGACTGGTTGAAGGGTTTTATGCATCGCCATACTCAGCTTTCCCTCCGAAAACCGAAAATACTAGTCCTGCTCGAGCCACCAGTTTCAATAAAAATAATGTGCAAGAATTTTTTAATAATTATGAACGAGCATTATTACAAAAATACCCTTTTACTGCTGAGAAAATATATAATTTAGATGAAACTGGAGTAACTACCGTGGTTTAAGCTCCACATGTAGTAGCCAAAAGGGGAACTAAACAGGTTGGCCAAGCAATGTGGGCCGAAAGAGGCACGATGTGTGGTATTGTAAATGGTTGTGGAATTGCACTTCCGTCATTTTTTGTGTACCCTCGGGCAAAATTTCAAGAAGTTTAGGGCTTGCTAACAGTCCAACGAGTGGATGGATGACTACTTATTTGTTTGTTAAGGTTTTACAACACATTCAATTTCATACCAAGTGTTCTAAAGAAGACCCCATCATAATATAATGGACAGTCATGAGAGCCATTATTCCTTAGAAGCAGTCATTTACGCAAGGGATCGGGGCATGATTTTAGTAACATTTCCACCACATTGTACGCATCGCTTACAACCACTAGATATAGCGGTAATGGGACCCTTCAAATCAAAATTGGCTGTAGCCCAAAATGACTGGTTAACTAGTAATCCCGGTAAAACCCTGACTACCCATGATTTGGCTGGAGTGGCAGATGTGGCTTATTCGAACTCGTTTACTATGAAAAATATTATATCAGGTTTTTCAAAACCTGGTATTTGGCCATTTTCTAGAAATGCTTTTACTGATGCATTTCGAAGCTGCTTTTGTCTCAGATAATCCTCCAGAGCAGTCGAACGATGGAAGTGGTAAGTGATTTATCTTCAAACTTTCTAACGAACCTTGAAAGCTAAACTAATCAAACAAATATTGTTTTAGAAAACTTCTTTGATCAGCCAGAAAGTGACCAAGCAAATAAGTCTAAGTACCTCAAAACAATCAAATCAATACATTAAGAAACCACAATTTGAGCCTCCACAGCAGAGCATTTTGCTTTCTCCTGAAACTATAAGACCTTTTCCCAAGGCTGGGCCTAGAAAAGAAAACAGGAATATAAGGAAGAAAAAGTCAAGGACCTAACAGAAACTCCAGAAAAGTGAAACAATGACCCGTTTAGCCAAGAGAAAAAAAAACAGTTCTTAACTGGAAAGAAAATAAAATATCTAATTTTAAAACGAATTTAAGAGAAATGAAAAAAATGAAGAAACAGATGATGATGATGATGAAGCTTACTCACTGCATGATGAGTCTGACACTTTGGAATTTGATGATGAAGCTGAAGTGACTTAATGGAAGGTGGTTTTGTTGTTGTAGAATTTGTTCGGGAAACTGTCAGACATTTCGTTGGAAAATAACGAATACAAAATTATATATTTAAAACGAAAAGTAATTAAAAGTGAATAGAGTTCAAAACACCCCTATAAGGGGAAGATTTGAACAAATTTCTTGACATTACAAAAGCTAATGTACTTTTTTTTAATTTGTAGAATATCGTTTGTTTTTGTTCTGTTATTGCTGCTTTATTTATTTCTTTACTAATTTCTTCTCAAAAAATAAAGATTAATTTTCTGTTCGTGTTTTGAAAATAAAACAATTTTCAAAAAACGTTTAAAGGTACCCCCCTCTCGTACTTTTTTTTTATATCGTTAGACAAGTAAAGCAATCTTAAATTAAATTAATAAACAAATAGATATTTCAAAAAAGAACACGTACATTTTACCAAATATTTTAAAGTGTGTGACATTTAATAATAATGGCCGTTAATTTCAAAACAATAACAAACTGAAGGTTTAAAAAATCAAAATGAAAACTGAATGTGCTTGCAATATTTACAATTTGTAATGAACGATTGTTCCATTCTTTTGCTATTTCATCAACTAATAAAAATTTTATGTGATAAATAAACAAGTTTAATTTGTATAATATTTTGCGTAGAAAATGGATATTTTAGTTTGGATTTTAAATTTAAAAAACATATAATAATAACAACAAATGTGATTAAAATAACAAAATCAATCCGTTTATTTATTTATTGTTTAAATGAATACATGTTAATCTGCATGATCTTTCGGAATTTTGTTTATGTAGCCCTAACATTAGGAAGTAACAAAATCATAATTTAAGGGATGATGAGTTTCGGCACGCTTCCTTTTCAATAATACTTTTAGTAGGTTTAATATATTGAATTAATTATTCTCTTTAATTAAGGAAATAAGTTAATATTATTACGTAACAATTATTTTGTGAAATGCTTGCACTTCTATTAGCTAAATACTAACAAAAGAATTGAATGTAAATGTTTCATCATTATTTTTTTATTGCTTACGTATCACTAACTGCTAATCTCCGTATTCTTTCGTGCGAAAGTCATAAATGACGTGCCTCAACGTTTTTTTCATTTATTGCACATAATAGTAAACTTCGCCCAGCTGGGGCATGTAAATCACATCCAATACTTCTCAAGCGTTTTACAAGAAGTAAACGAGTTATTGTTTGCCCCATACGTTTGCCATCATTAATTTTCTTGTGTGTTAATAGTGGCTACAGTAAGTGATTACACACTGTATACTTAATTAAAGTCGCTAGTAATTAAATCCTACACCTTTGTAAATACTACATGACCTACTCTGTTTCCTACATATTTTAGTGGATTATAAAGTTGTAACGTTCAATGTAAAAGATAATCATCGGAAATAAAACATGTAAAGTTTCTCTTTTCTTTTTCATTAAACAATTGTCTTGATTGTTAACCAGTCTCAATCGCAAAACACGTTAATTACTTTCATTTATTACCGTCGTCAGTTAACAGAGTTAAATTACAAAACTGCTAGTATAATTTGCAGATTTAATTGTGATTAAGTTCCTGTATTTTATTAGATCGGCGGAGCACACCTTTGCAGCAAAGAATGTTGCCATGTTTCATAGCCATCCATTCGTTTCAGACGCAGGTTAATTCTTGCTGCAACTTGTTATTAGAGCTGACTCAATTGAGTCGGTCTTTCCTGGATGATGCTAAACTATGATTGGTTGTTGATCATTCGTTAATCGGGAGTTACCTTGTTTAACGATACTGTAATTTAAAGAGACGATGAATCGGTGGCAACGTGTTGGTGCAATCCCTTTGCGAGGGGGTTGGACCAAGTATAGTTCTTCGACCTATAAAATTCGCAGCTAATGGTAGGGGCATATTGTTGAGGTATATTTGTAGGGTAACTTAGCAGACACCCCAGTTTCAGATAGTTCTTGCGTCGTTAAGCTCGTGGTTTTATTGTTTATTTGTGCAGCACTCCAGTGCAGTGTTATAGCCAATTTCGCCGGATTTAATTGTTTTTACGTCTTACTTAAGGTATGTTAAGTTTATTTAAAACAAACAAATCTCATGTACTATTCTGATTTTAACTCTACGATTTTTTTAACGTTTCCTTTGGTTCACATTTTTATTTATTTATTTATTTAGTTTTAATAAACATCAAACAACTGTTAGGTATAGTAGAAGTTGAGTTATTTTGTCAGTGCACATTTTAAATGTAGTATTTAACAAGGACCCTCCTCACCTGTAGATATACTAAGCGGGAATTGCGCACCCTACAAATTAAAAGTCCCCCCCATTAAAGAGTGCTCTGCCGCAACTAAAGAGGCAACGAAAAGTATTTATCTATTCTACTTTTCAAAAAATAAACTTTAATAATTTTTATCATTTAGTAAGCAGTTACAATTCAATGTTGTGTGTATTTTCAGATTTAATGCAGTATGAAATACATTCTTACTTCTGTGAGTTCATAGTTGATACCACGAATTTCTAACCACTTTGGAAACCAGTTTGAATTTTTGTGTTGCTTTCTAGAATTTACTTCAGTTTACCTTCGGATACTCCGTTTATTGTCTACAACAATATTACTTTTAAAAAATATATTGCTGTATTCAGAGCCCCTAGCGTCACTTCTTTAAGATAAAGCCTTGCAATTAAGTAAAAAAAGCAATTGTTATTTAATAGATTACATTGCGAATTGTTACAGCTGCAAAAAAAAAATTTGCAAGATGTTTGAAACTACTCGCTTTAACTCCATTCTCTTATTTTGTAATCAGGCTGACTTTTCAAGGGTGAAAGTCAAACGGGAGAAAGTGCGAACGCAGTCTCGCCGGCAACGCGGCCTCTGCGCTCAAACGCTGCCTTTAAATTAATTATTAGAGTCTGATATAATCTAACTGTTGATTTTCTTCGTCGCTAACACAATTAGTGCGTCTCACTCGTTACTACTGGCCTAGAGGCTGTAATTTGTAGCTCACAACGGTTAATCATCGGCGACGTGTTAAAATCCGAAATAAAAAATCTGTTAGGACAGTCGATGCCTTAATTGATGCTATCGCGTAATCGATTTGGGTCTTCGTGCTGTCGGGTTATTGATTTATGTGCATACCTTTCACGGCCGTTTAAGATTAACTTAAAAACGATTAACAACCGGTAATTGTTTAGTTAATAAATCAATTGTAATGGAACTTGCTATTTTGAAACACAACTATCAGAAATGCAATGATTTCAAAACATCCTTCGCCCACGATCTAATAACTAGAGAGCGGACGACCTTAGGTTTTACCTAAGGTCATCCAAAACCACTGAATCAAAACTATTTTAACGGAATCTTGTACATTTATATTATATTTACTTGTTCACACTCAACTTGTAAATGACCTTTTCAAGGCAAACTGCCTACTTTTGATATGAAAAACCTAAAACTGAGCACTCTCTAGTCATGACGTCCTCTATTCAATACTCTTGTAATTGGGAAGAATAGAAAAAAGAGTCGCCGCCCTGGTGTTTAATACTTGAGCTCTCGTATGTGAGATACGAGGATAGATCAGAAAGTTTCTAGAACGAACCAGAAAATGGGGCTATGTGCGCATCCTGCTCGCTGGTTTTGAAAGCGCCATTGTTTCAACAACTACTCTCAAATTTTCAGAGAGATCGTGCATAAACTAAAGTCGTTACTGTCGATCAAAGTAAACAGTTCTTGCATTTCCTAAATCATGAATAAAAACGAGTTCCGTGCAGTGATAAAGCATTTTTTTTTTGAAAGGCTTAAATGCTAAAGAAATAAAAATGGAATTACACGATGTATATGCTAAGTCTTCTCCTTCATATGCAATGGTTGCAAACTGGGTTGCTGAATTTAAACGCCGTCGAGCAAGCATAGAGGATGCATCGCGCTCTGGCAAGTCAAAAACGGCTACCGACGAACAAATGACTGGAAAAGTCCAAGAAATCGTGATGTTGATGTGCAAGTTGAGAAAGATAGCAGAGGCAGTAAACATTTCATGCGAGTGTGTACATCAACATTTAGACATGAGAAAGCTTACTGATAGATGAGTGCTGCGTATGCTGACAATCGATCAAAAGCGAATTGGAGTGACCATTTCTGTTTGTAATGTTTAGACATGTTCAAACGTAATCCAAAAAATTTTTTGCGACATTTTATAACTGTCGATGAAACGTAGATACATCACTACACTCCGAAGACCAAAGAGCAATCAAAACAGTGGACAGCACGTGATGAACCAACTCCAAAGGAGGCCAAGACGATTCCGTCTGCTGGGAAAGTCATGGCTACTATCTTTTGCGATTCCCGAGAGAACAGTTACAGGCGAATAGTATGTGTCGTTATTAGATAGATTGAACGAAGAATTCAAATCTAAAAGGCCTCATTTCGCAAAGAAAAAAGTTTTATTTCACCAGGATAATGTCCCGAGCTACAAGTCGGCAATTGCGATGGCGAAACTACACCAATTACGGTTTCAGTTAATTGATCATCCTCCACACTCGCCAGATTTGGCTCCGTCGGATTTCTTTCTGCTTCCAAATCTTAGGAAATGGTTGGCTGGAAAGAAATTCTCATCGAATACTGAAATCATCGAAGCTGTAAATGGATATTTCGAAGGCTTATATGGTTCATATTTTCTTGAAGGATTGAAAGGTCTTGAAAAGCGTTGGATTAAATATGTAGAATGGAAAGAAATTCTTATCTAATACTGAAATCATCGAAGTTGTAAATGGATATTTCGAATGCTTAGATGGTTTCTATTTTCTTGAAGGGTTGAAAGGTCTTGAAAAGCGTTGGACTAAATGTGTAGGGTGAAAGGAGACTGCGTAGAAAAATAAGTACAATTTTCCCCAAAAAGTTGTTTTCTTTCGTTTTGTTCTAGACCCTTGCCGATCTATCCTCGTAAATTGTCAGTGGAACATCAGTAAAATAAATAAATCAAATATTTACTGTTGTGTGCCTGCGTGTTAGAGTTATTTTACCGAAAATGAATCGTTCCATAGTTTCCTAAACATAAACTGAACAAAAATCAGTGGACATATGCTCTCTACCGTATTTAGATTAAGGATATCTCACTTAAACCGTCCTTTTGCTCTTTATGTAGCGCCACCTACTTGTTGTTCTTCCCAATATTTTCATCTTCTGTTATTACACGACGTTAAAACAAGATAAAAATAAGTATTCTGGGTGTGCTCTAGAATAGTGAGTCAGAAACGCTGTTATTACAGTGCGAAGCAGTGTGGTTCTATTTGATTAGAATGTTACCTTACCGGTAATGTTACCGTAACATTACCAACTACATTTTTTTAATCAATAGTTGAATCGCGACTTCAAACTATTGATTATTATTGGCGTATAACCTTGGACGGTTCGGTGTGGTTAGCAGTGGAAGTGTCGAGCTGCGCTTCTGCTAACGAGGCCCCAAATAGGGCCGAAACAGCTGTACAGAGGATGCTCGAGGGTTTCACTGCAATCAAAACCGATTTGCAACAATTTCTTTTACAATTTTTTAATAAAAATTAGATAACCTGCATTTAATTAGAATTTTCTGATTAATTTCATATCAAATACAAATCATTTTTTCTCTTGTTCTTTGTTGCCTCATCATTGGAAGTTTAATTTACCGATCGTCTTATGTTTTCTTTTTCTTTCTTTGTAATTGTGAATCTTCCTCTTCACATATTTTTTTGTTTTTCTCCAGAAATTTTACAATTTCACCGTAAATTTGTTTTCCGTTCGTTTTTCTTTTCTTTTAATTGAACATTATTTGTCATGTTTTGCTTATTTTTCGTCGGAAATTTTCCCTTTTTTTTCTCTCAATTTTATTTAATCGATCGTCTTTTCTTTTCTTAATTGAAATGTCTGCTGTTCCTTTATTCTTCATTGGAAGTTCAATATACCGACCGTCTTTTGTTTCCTAAATCATTCTTTTTGTAACTCTAATTTTGATTTTCATTTCACAAATAGTAATAAATTATTATTGATTCTTGTTCTTATTATAATTTTTTGATTAAAACGCTTTTTGGTTTTTCTCACTGGGTGCTTTTCCTTTACAAACTCTCATTTACTTTTTCCATTTCGTTCTCAGTTATAAAGTTCAAAAAAACCGTTATCAAGTGGGCTTATATCAAAAGTAAATTTTGGAAAATCACGTCTTAACTTAAACCATACACATAACCTAACTTTGTGTACCCGTTTAATTGCGATTTTCTACAAAAGTAGTAGTAAAACATTTCTTGCCAGTTTAGTTCTTAAAGGTACCATTTTTGTACGGAATTAAAGAAGCAACACAAATATCGGAATTGAATACCTCGAATATGTAAACAAAACATCTGACAGTTGACGCAGTTGACAGCTGGTAGTTATTCAAGGTTGCAACGTACGCATTAAGTTACGACGTGCCGTCATAAAATAAAAAGCAAATTTTTGGTAATCGAATTTACTCCGCATTTCTCCTTTTCTCAATTTTTCACTCAATTGATATCGCCACTTGTTTTTATTTCCAGTAATATTTCAGATTATACCAACATATCAGTTGATAGTCAAAAATAATCAAACATCTCTAAACGAAAACTTACAGCTTTTTACATTATGTTGGCAACACAGGTAACATTAAAAAATTACCGGTAATTAAGCAAACACATTCAAATCTCTAATGTGTAATGCAGCGATGAAAAATTGCTGAGATGTGAATCTAGTTTTATGTATAACAAATTGTGTACAAATTAGTTTGTCTTTTCTATCTTCATAGGTTTGCTGATAAGCCTTCCTCTTTGCTGGTTAGAGTGTAGATTCACACAGTCTTTAGGGATGCGTTCGTTAAGTACACAGAGTTAACTCTATTATCCTTAAACTGTCCGCAAATTGTCAAAGTTAAAAGAATATGTTCTATTCAGACCTTAAAAAAAAAATTCACGCAAATGCGAAATACACTGTGCTCAGAAATTATTGATAGGCGCGTTTGAATTTCCCGCTTGTTAGATTATTTTTAAAAGTTGGTACTAAATTCTATAGTCATGAACATCACATGCTTGTGTAGTAATTTTTTTCTTTTTCATTTAGCAATGAATCAGTAATACGAAAAACTTTTTTATACACCCAAGAAGAATCCTAATCAGATTTGGTCTAAAAATTAAAAGCAATATAGAAGCTACAAATTAATAATAATACTAAACTAAGAAAATCAAATGTAGCACGCAAATGATGAAATTTAAGTCGAATTCATCATACTCAGCAGGAACACCGATATTGTAAAGTGAAAATTACTAATTACTAAGACAGTGCGCTAAAATTAAACGCTCCAGTTTTTTCTAAACACACTGTATAATCCGAAAATCTTATGTTCACAGATGTTTATGATAAAATGTTCTATTTTCAAAATGTCTTTTTTTAATTTCTTTGAAAAAGAAATTTATTTTTTGAATTTTTTTTTACTTTCATTCTTAATACAAGGATATATCTTGTCATTCACGCCATAGTTATTATTAATTCTAACTTTTCAGTAGACATAATTCTAACGTAAGATTTTCACATTGATGAATAAAACGAATCAATCAACTCAGATTATTTGCATATTGTTTTGACATTCCCTGTCTTATTGAACATACTGAACATCCAAAAGAAAGAAGTGTTTACTTGTATGACCTTATTAATTAATCTTGTCGTATTAATTATAGCTAGAGTTTCAGTTTGAATTCTCAATTCAGATTGACTTAAAAGATTAAGAAATTAAAAAGAAATTCTAAACGTAATAGTACCTTTTTGACACACATTCATAAGAGTGAATACGCATTTCGATATCAAAGCTACGTCATCCTGATTATCGTCATACTAACTGATACATGAGACACTATCAGAATATCGTTTTATACACAATTACATTTATAATAAATAAAAAAAATAACATCGCCAAATATTGGAATTAGAGGAGAAGCTGAAACAAGGAATTCTTTTTAAATTTGAATTTCACATTATCGTTAAATAAAAGGCACGAATGGTTTGAAACTTTTCGTCTTATTAAAAAAAAATGTAGCTATCACGCTATTGAATGAATTTTCTGCGTGATTTTCATGGGTTTTTACAAATTTCCGGGATATCTAGCAACACTCGCCGGTCGAATATTAATGATTTCCATTTGCACTCATTAAATAAGCTTTAATTCAAGAATACGTGTTATTTACAATCATTACTTAGTCAAGAATGTGCAGCCAGTTATTTTTACTATATTAACATAACATTCTATGCTCGGAGCTACCTACTAAGTTTACATACTGCTACATAAGTAATTGTTAAATGTTTGTGTAATTGCAAGGAAAGTATCGAATTTTTCGGACGTCACCTCGTAGATGACGTTCGTTTTGTGATTGTGTAGTAGCAGTTTGATGCTCGAAGCTAATAAACTCTTAACGAGGAAGGAATAGGAAAGTATACGTATGTTGTAGTCGAGGCACGTGTGCGTTTATGTTATTTGCTCGCAGACCTCTTGAAATAATTACCATCATTATCGTGGGGCCTGTTAATATTTAATAACGGAAATTCATTTAATGAAAGCTTGCCGCGGAATTTAAATTATAATTTAAAAATTACGGTCTTTTAAGAAAAAAAAGGAATCTTCACAATTTCGATCAAATTTTATCAAGATAACTAAACTGCTGTGATATCAAAGTTGGAAATGTTAATTACGTCACAGAGTGATTTGTAACTTTTTTTCTCCTTTAATGTAATTAATGTTATTGCATGATATTGTAGATTCTAGTAAACCTGTGATATTTTCTTTCGACGTTTGTTTTCGATATTCTTAAAGTAAGCTGAGTAAAATTCTTTCGCAGTTACGCCCTACATCTGCCAGGAAAAGATTGTAAAGTAATATACTGTGGTTGTAGGTTGTACTTCCCAATCCTTGACGTGATCCGGGTCCTGAATTTTAGAACTCCGTCGTAAAAATGTGAATTTTTATGGCACCCACTATTTTGAAAATCTCCTGTAACGAATATTCGACGGTCAAGTTACCGTAAATTTGAACATAAACTTAATTTTGCACGTTTCAAAGTCGTTTAGATAAGTATAGTAAAAATCTATTAAAAAGTTTAATAAAAAATATAGCAGCAAGGTTTTTTTTTAATAAAAGGCCCTCAAATAATGTATACCTATAGTATCAAGTATCAAAAAGTTGTTTTGCAATCTCAAATGACTGCCTAGAATTTTAAAGGATATATTGTTTGCAATTAATTTCTCGCTCACCTTGCGCGAAAACATCAATCAGTTAATTTAAATATTAAACAAAATCCGCTCGGTCGTTTTAAAATAAACAACTTATTTACAACTCTGTCTTCTTTTTTTAAATAATCATCTTTCTATTCGAAAACAAACCATTAAAATTATTTCGTAAAACGTACTTGGGTGACACGAACGAAAAGTGAAACTGAATTGATTATTTTTACTCTGATAAAATACGTTTTTGCTAATTACGAAAAAAAAATTGCCCACATTCTTGGTTGTATCGCTCTTTTTTTTTTTGTTGGTTTTTATGCGATGATTCTCACAGCTTTCCACTTTCTTTTAATGGAAATTTAACAGGCACAGCGGTATGATTTCGAAGAGCGGAAATTTACTTCAGCAACTTTCGTTTCGTATGAACATTATCATTTCCCTTTTAATTTTTAGATTAGGCCGGAACGTCGACGACCTACTCAGATATCAAAGCGTAATTAAAAACACGCCGTGCAATAATTAAAACGTTCAAAAGTACCTGAAGTAACGCTGCAAAGTCGATTTTGTGTATTGATTAAAAATAATTAGCCGGAGCATTAGTAATTCATTCCACTTAATAAAAAAAAGGCAATTGTGAATAAGCGCTCCAATGTAAATACAAATACCCGCATTAAGGATTTACTATGAAAGTCACGCTTTAAATTAACAAATATAAAAATATATAAATCAAGAGGGTTATGCCTGAACTCACCCTTAATGGTGTTAGGGCTGCCGGCCTACGAGCTTCCGCCCTTAAAAGCTACACCCCGCTTTTATGTACGCTGATTTTATCACGTATTTGTTGGCCTTTGTCAGTACCAAGCGTCTAAATAATTATATGGACATCTTATGTTGCAATAAAACGTTTCGCAAATGCAATTTCAGCTTGAGCAAATATTAATTATGTTAGAAAGAAACTTCATGTGAAATTACTTTCAACGTTTATTTAAACGCTATTAAATTTTGATGACCGCAGAAATGCGAAAATAGAATTTTTATTTATTAAATGAAATACCAAATAATTCATTCCTCCAAGTATACCAGATATGGAATCAAATGAATCTTTGATCTGAGTTGTACAATAAAGTTTTTTTTTTTGTATTACTGATAAGTTGGAAAGTTGGCATTGATGTTAATAACACACAAACTGCGTATCAGTTTAATCTGTTTAATACATTGCGCTATTAGATTAGATATAATAAAGGTGTAGAGAACAAAAATATTCGTGCCAAGTGGTATTCTATTATCATTTTTCACATAATAGATTCCTGAGTTTTTGCAAATCTCTTTATCAACTAATCCCGTTGAAAGTACAATTTACTGGACATTTAAATTTGAAGTAAAAAAGGAAATGGAAATTTTATTTGTTATAAACCAGCACTCACAAGTGCGGAATAAATTAACTAAAAACTGAACTCGCAAGCTGATACTGATTCGCAGCGCAAACATTTTATCGAAAAATGAGGCTGAGCATATTTGTAGACACAATCAATATCCCAGCCGTTTTACCGAGTTTGCCAGGAAACATTTCGATAAACTAGTCATGACCTGTATGGTCTTACATTATAGTTCAAAGCGCCCGAAATTCGATTTTCAGTTATGGCTTGCCGCTGTTGAGACTCGTTGTTTCACGAGAGAGGGTAAACACGCCGTATCTGATATGGCAGAATTTATAACGCACAAAGTAATCATTTTTTAGTGATACAAGCGTCGTTCTAGATTATTCTGCACGACTTTTGTTAGTCAATAAAATAAAACTAAATATAAAAATAAATCAGGAAATATTAGTTAACAAGTTGTTATATTTAATTCTAGTGACATTAACATAGAGGGTGTAATCGATTAAGTTTCACTTATTAAAATATTGCCAATTATCAAAGATTTAGCTTAAAAATAAAAAAAAAACAAGCGTGCATCTGTGGTTTTTTATAAACCTAACGTAAAACAATAAAGCTCCAGCAAAATTCACGGTCACTCGGTTAATGTCGTCTATAAACGAGTCATTAACGGAAGAAGCTTCTAAATAACCACTCGCATTCATTACTGAATTAACTAATTTTTACGTTTTGTTTACAGCTGCTGCTCAAAAAAGTGTTGCAGCAAAGTAAAGTCATCTTTGTCAATCTATTTCATTAGATAGTCGACAGTATACATACAAATAATTTGATTTAATTTGTTAGATGATTGAAAAAGTAACTGAATGTTATTCCTTAGGGCCGGTCTTTCCACTTGCTTTTAAACTCCCTTTTTACTAAAATGAACTTTAAATTAGGTTGTCATAGCAACGTGTATTATGCACCTCTTTCGGATTAACTAAACGATTATAGCTATCTCAATCACATTTTAATGTAATGTTCGTTTTAGTAAAAAGGAAGTTTACAAGGAAGTGAAAAGATCGGCTCCTTAGTTAGTTTGCGTTACAACACTGAGTGATTGTATTTAATGCATTTATTTATTTCCTTGAATGCATACATGTTCATCTGCACAACTTTTCCAAATTTTTTTGTGTAGTCTGAACGTAATAAAGTAATAAAATCATAAATTAAGGGATGGTGAGTGTCGGCATGCTTTATTTCCAATAATACATTTAGAATGTGATCTCTATTGAATTAATTATTATCAAATCTCTGACTTATTGTTATGT
The DNA here is from genome assembly GCA_039766575.1 of Serrognathus titanus. Classification (NCBI taxonomy): domain Eukaryota; kingdom Metazoa; phylum Arthropoda; class Insecta; order Coleoptera; family Lucanidae; genus Serrognathus; species Serrognathus titanus. Next base: position 9,611,691 of record CM077912.1, read on the forward strand.
ATGATTCATGCTTACTGTTTTAATTTAATTCCTTAAGTTAATTAATTAAGAAAATAAGTTAATATTTTTATCTAAGAATTGTTTTGTGAAAAATCTACTTAAATACTAAAAAAATTAGAATGTTTCATCATTATTTTCTTATTGCTTACGTATCACTGACTGTGTGAAAGTCATAAATGACCTCTATTCCATCACATACAAAACTTCTCAAACATTTTTTGTAAAAAGTAAATCTAGATCTTTCCGGAGTTATTATTAACCTTTGTCGTAACTTCGCTTCCTTTCCGGGGTATTAATAGTGATTACAGTAAATAAAACTTATTCGATTGCGCACTGTATATACAGTGTGTAAATAGGTTTATGTGACACAACGATCAATACAAAGGAAGAAATATGTACAGTGGAGACAGCCAGCTGAGACATGCAACGCACGTGCCAACTTCACTCCATTGCAGTTTGTCATTAACACGGTTAATATAATAAGTTGGCTTCTTTGCCTTGCTCATTATCAAATCGTTACCTTCACGAAATCAGTCGACAAATTGTACGAGTCATAGAGAACAGAACGCACTTTTCTTTTGTCGCAAACTAGATGAAGTAGAAAAAACTATTCCAGTTCAAAGGCCTGATTTTCACGGTTTTTCATTATCATTTTTTTTTTTGGCTGAGCGTATTAAGTTCTAATTCTAGTTCGTGAATGATTAGTCCTCATTTTTATTTTATATCTGGTGAAAAATATACTATCAACTTAAACCTTTATATCGTCTAGAAACCACAACATACATACGTTGGAGTTGTGAAATAAAATGGAAGTCCTTTTTCGCATGTGGGATACAGAAATTAAAATTGATTTTGACGTATTTTTAACACTCACCGGTCGTCACCAGAAGACAGTATTTCTGGATAGAAGTTTGAAATTTTCTATGATACTTTCTTAAAATGATGGTTTATTTGTTGGCTTTTTAAATTATCTAAAACTTTATATAAAGCAATAGAAGCCAAATTTGAACTCTTAACGTACAAGATTATTTCGTTAAACGCACACCACAGAATAGAAAGAAATACAAAGAAATAGACGAAAAGTGCGAGACCAAAGAAAAGTGAATAGAATCGAAGAGCATCTGATTGATTGATCATCTTCAAATCTGAGCAAAAATCACTTCCTACATTTGGCCGGAATTTTTGTAAATATTTTATAAAAAAAGTTATTTTTAGTAGCCGAGAGAATTCTTCTGTGGTGCACGAGGAAGTTTTGATAAATTATTGACCTAACATAGAGCTCAAAACAAAACAATTTATTCAACATAATCTCCACGTAAGTTTAGACATTTATTACAATACCGTACAATATTTTGAAACTTTTTTATTGAAATGCAAACCACATCATTTTATCATGTGACGAAAATTTCTGTCCTTTCAGGTACTTTTTAATTTAGGGAAAAGAGACGGGGTCAGACCAGACGAATAATTCGAATTCATCATTTTTTTGCAACGCAATTAACGACTGTGCCGTGGTGCGTTGTCTTTCAAAAAGAGTTTCCACGACGTTTTAAAAAAAAACTTCCTCTGGTATGCTTTCATCTTTTCGCTTCTGGATCATGGTGGTGAATCCAAGTTTCGTCCATAGTCACAATTCGATCCAAAAAGTTGAAACAATCTTTCTTAAAACGATAGTAACGACCTGCAGGTCTGACGTATCTGATCTGTATCGAGGCATTTCGGAATCCACTTGGCATGGAAACTCGTTCCTAAAGTAAAAGCAATTTAGAACGCACTTTTTTTTGTCGCAAACTAGATGAAGTCGAAAAAACTATTACAGTTTAAAGGCTTGGTTTTCACGATGATAGTTTCTGTCATGAAAGCAACTATCATCGTGTAGTTAAGTCTTAAGGCTGATTGTGACGACGATAGTACTCTAATGAAAGTGCTATCACGAATCTCGTTAACTATCTGTACGGAAACGGCTGTCAAGTTACTTATTTCCACGATTATAGTTGCTTTCATGCCAGCAACTACCACAGGAACTATCATCGTGAAAACCAGCATTTAATCGGCACTAACATACCCATTTTCGTGATAGTCTTTCATGAGAGTACCATCATCGTGAAAACCAGCCTTAAGTGATATATACTGTTTCTATTAGCGATTTATGTAAATTCAGGCGATTACATTTCACTTGTTGGGAGATTTTACCTGTACGTTGTACGTAGCTATGTATATTAAACGCCACTTGAATAGGTCTATTTGTTTTGCCTAATCGCTTGCACGAAATGGTGTATTTAGGTTTCTTGCAAACTAATTTGCCGGAACTCCTAGAGGATGTATATTTAAATATTAGAAAATATTAGACCTTAATCCATTTATTTATAACAGATGTTCAAAATGTGTTCCACCGGCACGTGAGCACGCGTCCACACAACGGCGGAAGTTCTCCTGGACTCGCTCCAGACATTCTGGATTCTCCGATACTCAACGAGCTGCAGCATGAATCCGTTGCAATAATTGTTGTTCTGTATTGATTTGCATCGAATAGACTTCCTGTTTTAGAGAAAGAAATCCAATATCAGGGTTACGAGCAGGCCACGAAATTGATTATTGAGATAGGTTCGGACCGAGAGAGTAACGTGCGGTGATGCACCGTCGTGCATGAACCACATGTTTCGCCGTAGCTCTAAGGACCTTTCGTTCAAAACATCGGGCAATATTCTTTGTAAAAATTCTAAATAATTTCGGCCAATAGCGGTGGTTTAATTACCCCCACGGTAATTGCACCCTACTTCGAAGCATTCTCATCATAAAATTACTTTTATTGATATGCCTGTAAGGCAACATCAACGCCCATTCTTAACCTCGCACATCTGCAAGGTCAGGGTTAAGTATTTACTGTGCTTTGACGCTAAGCGTAGTTTCGTACAAGCGGAGACGCGCCAGGACCGTACTCACTGCTTCATAATTCGATATCTCGAAAACTGTGGCACTTTTTCTATTTTGTCAGAGGCAAAGTATTGTTTGTAGAGCGTCATCGACCCACTGATGACGTAGGGCCCCTTATACCTGATACACCGTGTATAATAATATAGAATGGAGATAATCTGAGAGTGCTTTAGAGCAATCAAACAAGGATGTTATAAAATTCTAGTTAGTCAAGTCAATAAGGTGTAATATCCTTGGATAGAAACAGTATTTTTTATTCTGATATTCATTTAAATTTTATCTAAGAATTGGACAAGATGTTGGTACAAATCAATCAATTTTCTGCCCATTTGTCATTCTTTTCCCGTTTTCCTTTGTCAATTTCCTAATAATGCTTTAATTTAATTTTATATGACAGTTTAGATAAGATGAGTTACAAACCGAACTTTAGCTGACTGGACACAAAATTGCTTTTGTAGACGCTTTAACTTACGCATTTGCATTTATCGATCGAGCCATCGTAAAGCGTAATTTATTGCGCTCTATTTATTGACGAGTTATTCGACAGTACAAAGTAGTAATAAATCGAAATTATTAAAACGTGCATGTGTTCAAAAAAGTGCGAAAGAGATAAACGCCGCTTTGATCTTTCGCAACAATACACACAATTTTTTTTTAAAGTGCGACATACTAATTTTGAATCTAAAACAAAAATATGAAAATTTATTATAAAAATCAGTTGACAGGAAGATGACAATTGGATTTCATTTTTACGTTCGCCTTGAAGATTAATCAATGACGTGCTTAAATATTACTAAATCTGATCACTTGATGATGAAGCAAAACAAACTCAAATTCTCGGTTTTAAGATGTATAGCATACTTATACATTTTTTTTTTTTGAAAGTACTGTACATTGTTCTTTGTTAAAGGATGTAAAAGTATTGGATTCGCAAGATTTTCAGGCCAAGGTTAAAAGCACCTACATTTTTACGACCCGTATAAGCACTCCTGTATGTATTATTATTAATAATTTCGTTACTTCACATTAGTGATAACCCGTTTATCTTCCTCTTTATCGTCCTTAGATAATGCGCGCATATACCACCATACTCGCGCAGAGTGAAATTCACCGTTTTATTGTTTGTCGCCGCCGTCGTGCGAATGTAATTTTAATATTGAAACTTCTGTAACTTATTCAGGTCGTATATGTATATCTCGACTAACAACTTTCCTTTTATAAACATACTTGTGAATTTTATTATTTTATGCCCCCGCGTCTCTTCCTCGAGGGTGATAATTTTAGAATTTGGAACACAATCGGAACGCGTCCCTCCTAAACGAAAGTTAACAATTTAAAGTGCATCCTTGCAACAGCGAGTTACGTAACTCTCGGTGAGAACTTGAAATATTAAAAACCGATGACGTATTTTAACAGTGTACGTGACGTCAAGATAGCTGAGTATTGGACAAGTTCATACTAAAACAACTCAGTATTAGTTGTTCGCGCGATTAGGTTTAATGTAGCGGTGTTTCGTGCAGTTAAAAATAAGTGACGCTGAGGATATTCCAAAAATAAACAATAAAGAACCAACAAGGCGTGGAAATAACATGTGTAAGTGTTGCATTTTGTCTCATTTTACACACTATTATTTCATTCTCTTTGTGCGCTCTCGCGTTTGTGCTTTAAATCTCGGGGCGAAGAATTCTAATTTGAATCCAAATACTTACCCACCTTTCTTTCTTCGGAGCAATTTTTTTTTCTGTTAATTCAAAATAAAAGCACGAATTATTTTATTATTAACAACCAAGCCCAGACTTACTTAGCATTTTTTGACACGCGACGCAGTGACGTTTTCGTAAATATTTTTTAACCTTCGACGTTACTTTTTGTTGTTTTTTTTTTTTATTTTTTGAGAATCAGTGCGAGTTTAACCGCGCGTCATCTGAATTAATTTTCGTACGTCAATTATTTTTTAAGTGAGTATGGGAATTTTCTCTTACATATCCGGTTAATAAAAATTTGGTTTATTTAATGTTTTATTAAACTCACAACAAATACACAGGCAGATTATTCCGGGAAACATAACGCACGTCTATTATTACATCAGTAACGAGAAATGTTGCGCGATCTAATTTAATTACGATTAACAAAAGTAGTTTTGATAAATTAATTTAAAGACTTTTGTGTGACTAGTTTTTATTGTTAAACAGCTGTCTCTGTCGACGTCAAAAGACTAAACATAATGGTATTCCCCTTCAACATATCTTAGATAAGACGACTAGGCATTTCGGAAAGTACACGACGTGTATTAGTGAGTTAGTTCTCGGTAAGACAAAAATTACCCAAAACTGTTCGTTTATTTATTTCTTTATAAGTTACTTCAAGTACTAACAATTTATCATTGTATCAAAGTCTAATGTCACAGAACCTTCAGATTATTATAAAAAGTACTACCTGCTTTACCTTGAATAATACGACGGTGATCAATTTAAAATATTAATTAATATTCATTTAATTTTATCAATATTGAAAGGTTTCATTAAAAGTTACTGTTTCAATGCAATAAAATATTAAGCACGACGAAAGTACTCTTTTAATGTTATTTATAATTAATTAATTTTGATTTATTTATTACGCAACGTTGTAATTAATTTTTAAAATCTTAATTCTATATTGTGGCTTTGAAATTAAAATCAAATTTTGGCAAATTTTAAACTGAATCATTCGAGTTACGCTAGCGTTAATTGCAGCAAATATGGAACCAAAAATAACATATTTTTATTAAAACTTATTTATCATTTTAATTAAAACTAGTGTGTTAATTTTTAGTCTAGAAACGTTCAGCCTCATTACAATCCAATTCATGAAGTTATTATATATTTTTTTATAAGAAGCAGGTGCATATTTGTTGTAAGAAATTAATATAATGCTCCCTTGTGACATACGATTATTTTAATTTAAATTAAATTAATACTTTCAATTTAATTAAATTATTCTTCGAGTTATTAAAAAAAAAAACATTTTTGCTTTACCTTGGCACCTACATTAGGAGACATAATTATTATTAAGAACGCCAAACCTCAAACAAATTTTGAATAATAATTTTTCGAACAACTTTAAAACGTTTCGGTGTTTGCTTTGACAGTTACTTCCAGGATTGCGACGATTTAAATCAACTGATTTTTTTTTATTTAAATCATGATTTAAATCAAATCGTGTAAAAAACTGATAATCTAAATAAATCAGAAAATTCAAATAAAAAGAACAATTTATTTAATGTTAGATTATCTAGATATCTAAAGCTACCTGCTTAAAAAGAATATGTAGGTAAACTAAGCTTAAATTTAAAAACAGAAAATAAAACTTGGTTCAGGTACTTAAAAAGAGACATTTTACGTTAATCTTTTAATTATAGTATTTATAAAGAAAAACTAATTTAGCAGCTTTTTCAGTCCCTAAGCGATTTCTAATTTTAGAACGAACTTAACCAAATGTTGAAAATATCCTTTCAACGGAGGCTGAAGAAGCTGCAGCAAATAATAATTGTTTGATAATCAGGAATAACTTATCAATAACCTCAATATTCCGTTGAGATTTCCACCATTCCAATGGATTTGTGCTTTTAAGAATTTCTTCGTGAAACATTATTTCGACAAATGGCTCGGATTTAGCCAGAAATTTGATAATCAATGGTAGTAAACCAGTGTTGGGGTATAAATCATTTGCAGCATTTAAAGCACAATTTTTTTCACTTTCTGTTAATGTATGCTCCGTTTTCGTAGGGTCTAGAAGGAAAGCTAGCAAGTGGTATGGAGCGATACTCTGTTTATAGCGATGTCTAAATTTTTGCATTTGGCTTAGAGTAAATTCAGTTTCCTCAAAATGCGATTCTGGTATTTTTAATTGTTCTACGACGTCTGATAGAATTGCATCGTTTCTTTGAAGCCTATCAATTGCAACAGATATCGGATTCAGTATTGTTAAAAAATCTTCAGCTGTTCTTTTCAAATAAATATTCGAAATTTTCTGCCTTACTATACTGTCGATTTCATTTTTATGTTTCTCGCTAATTTTAAAAAGTTTGGGCCATGCTTCAACAAAACCATGTAAGCAGTCGCGATTTTTTTGTATTTTTTTTATAAATCATGATTTCTATCATTCTGAAGATGTCAACATGTAATGAAACGTTTTTACAAACTGTCTGAAGAATAATTACTACAGATTTGTTTCAAAAGTAATAAAAAAAATTGATTGCTATTAACCTAAAATGTTATTAACGTATTAGATTTCTTTTGCAATCCTACAAAGATACGGAATATGTTATTGGAACTTAACGTTATTTACGAAGCACGTCTGTTTGCCAATCTTGTTAGACTTACGATATGAATTATCTAGTTCAACTGAGCTGAAGTGTTTTTCGTCTTTCCAGCCTGTTCACTGCATAGAATTTAAATAATAACATTGACGTTAATCACGGCCGCATAAATTGCCAAAAAAGTCTCGTCTGGGAAGTACATAGTACTTTGCCCCGACGGACAAAGGTACTTCTTTTGGCCTGATTTATTTTTAATTTACTTGGAATAATGAGAACGGAAAGCAGTTTTCTCTAGAAAAGTAAATACGTAACTTTTTAATTTGCTTAGAAAGTGAGAGCAGAATGAGATTATTCATCGAGTATTTCGCATGTAAATAAAAATACGAATCTCCCTGATAATTTTTTCTGGCATTATCTGAAGAACTTTGTCTTGCTCACGTGCCTCACAGGCCGAAAGCCAAAATGTTACACACACACACTCTCATACAATCATCGTCGACTCGAGATTATGAGGTCAGCTCATGCTACATGCATACATACGTAATGTAGGTATGGACAGAATATGAACACAATCATACGCGTGATTTATCACATCAGTGGAATATGCTGCAAACGCACATGTTAGATATATTTAAACCGAGTTAACAGTCACCGTTTTGTTATTGCAAAGTTCGCCTTCTTGTTTACTTACGTCTTTCGAATACGCCAAGTTCGTCGAAGCAAGGCGAAAAAAAAAACTTCTCCGCGCTTGGTGGTGATGGTGTGTGTCTTCATTTCATATGTATGACGACACGTTGCATGTGCCATGTCGGTGAAGTAATTGTTTGGGAGGCACGATAACGTACGTGAAAGTTTGGCAAAGCATATTCAATGGCGTTTGGCTATTATTATCAGCTATTTAAACATTCTAATTAGCAACACTCCTCGATGAAACAAACATTCTGTTCAGATAATGGTAGTAGCTTCGTAATTTAAATGTTTTATCTCGTGAGTTGGGAGAACGTTTATTATGGTATGTATGTATTTATGTTTCATATCTTAAAAGTTTGAAAACAATAATTTCTTTTGTAAAACCTATGAATTATCACAAAAATTACTAATTCAGATCTCTTTTTCAATCCTCTTTGCAATAATTAATGAGATTACATTATGTTAATACTTTTTGGTGTTAGAAATTAACACAAGGTCATGAGTTCCGCGTTAAATTACGTTAAAAAATGAAAAGAGCCCTCAAATAATGTTAAAATATCTTTTTAGAACGTATTCTATTTTTTTTTTTCAAAATGATGGAACAACCATCTGGTTAATAAATCGTCAATGATTATTGTAATTGCTTACTTGAAAATAAATTAACGTAAACTATACTTTGAAGTGCTGTTATTTAAAGAATCGATTAAATTTTATCTCATTTCAATAGATAAACGGAACACGTTATCGCCCGATAGCCCCGCACTCAGCATGCATGCACACGCATAGCTTCCTTATTACATGTAATCTCTAAAATTGGCCGTTCTGGAAAATAAAGTCCCGTAGTTCTAATGCCCGATCATTTGGCAGCTTTCCTTAGATGACGTGTTTTAGAGCGACGCGAAGGCATCTCGGGTTATAATCTGTTGCTTGTTAAGGCAACCCAATTTGTATTCTCAACTCCAGGGATGGAAATGAAATTTTTTCGAACGTTTTCGCACATGTACTCGAGGGCAAATCAAAATACTATCGACTAATCCTTTGTGTATGAAATTTTATCAGGCTATCATACGACGTTATCTTAAATAATTATATTGATATAGTTGATATGAGGATGTTGTATCTACACAAAAAAAACCAGTGCTATTATTTTTTTTTCGAACGTAGTTATTTTATTGTTAAAAATAAATTTCTTTCATGTGATGATATCGAATGATATTGATAGTGAAAGTTTGTTTCGCGCATAAATTCCGGGTAACATCTCGTTTCTCTGAATTATCAATAAAGGCATTGTATTCTAATTGAAACCCTGCGACTAAAAATTAAATATCGTCAGTGAAAGCTACTAGTGCATGAGCGTAAGAGATAAGAGTTCGTTAACACAAGTTAAAATGATAATTTGGGAGATAAAAAAAGGAAAACAATAGAAAGAATGTTTTGACTTTAAAATCAGTGTTGTTTGTTTTTCTTTTATACTTTTTAAGTTTAGGGGTACAAAAGTATTATTGATTCACTCTCTCGGTGAACATTATTATTATTATTTAAAGCCAAGCTCACTGCCCCTCTATCTTTAAAATAAAAACAAGTAATATTATGTTAATTTTCTTAACATGTAACGATTTAAGCAAAACAAATGGAATTAATAATAACTAAAAACGTTAACCTATAGTCCTTCCTTTTATAATCTACATAACGGTATCAGAAATTACAAAAGTAAATGAAGTTAAAAATAAATCGTCAAGTGTTGAAACGATAAAAAAAAGATAAGACAAGAAACTACATACTACATCTGCGTAATTCCATATTCCATTAATTTATAAATGCTCCAAAATAAATTCAAACGGAAAGCTACATGTTAAATGCAGCGTTGAGAACGAAACTCCGGTGTTATACAGAATCCCGAAAGCCGCCATGTAATACCGTTAATAGGGCACAGTTCAATTTATTTAACGTATTTGTCGAATTTAATTGCGCATATTTTCATTTAAACGAATAGATAACGAGGCAGTGAAAATCACGGATAGACATTTCGTGCCGTGCTGGTCAAACTTCCTTACCCCCCAAAGAGGAGAAGTTTGTGTAACAACAGTTAAAGCGGCAAGATCTTAAACGGGCTCCGATATAATCCTAGTACAATCCTCGGTAAATCGGGCCAATCATGGTTCAATTCGAGCCCGCAAAGTGGGGTAAAAGGATCTCCGAAAAGCTATCGCACATAATCATAAACCCCCCGTCAATAATCGGCCGGCTATTAAAATTAATTTCGCCGAGTTCGTGCCGTCTGCTCCTCCGCCGTTATCCTTTGTGTTACTGTAAATAATGTCGGGCTATAACTCGGCCTTGCCGTTGCCTGTGATAGGATGCCAAGTTCAGAAGCGAAACAATCGACGGTGCATCATCATCGTGGCACGGGAGAAATCCGGCACAAGGTTGAAAATTGTTACACAGAAAAATATTAACTCTGCCTGATAGCTTTACAGACTTTAATGATGCTACGTGTAAATCGAGCTTATGCGCGGAAAATACTGCGAACTGCTTCTATAAATATTGATTATTTAGAGATCCCTTTCAAATATGATTATATTGTTTACGTAACGACATATAAACCGACACAATTTTTTATTTATACATACAAAGATTTAAATGTTTAACTGGACAATACAATTGTAACAATTAACTTCTCCAATTCTCTTCTTCTTCTGGATTTGTTTATTAGCATATGTTTAAAAAAAAAACTCAAGTGAATGAATCCATTAATTACCAACTAAATTTTAATACGTGTTGTTTGTCCCGACGGCTTTTTGCGTTTTACGGCCTGAAAAATGCAGCTGACTTGCCAAGCGTGACAACTACAACGTACAAAATAAAAATATTTAGTTAATTGCGTTTTCGCTATAAACAACATGAAGTTTTCTTTTTGGTTCGTAAATTTCCTAAAATACAGCTGATTTTATCGCGTTCAATAGATTCAAGGACACACCTGATGATTCTGTTTTTCCTTTCGGACAATGCAGTGACCAACGAATTTAATTTAAAGCTGCAACAAACTGGAAATTAATTTAATAAATCCAGTTGACTGTTCCCAACAGTGTGTGTGTGTTTAGTTAAACACCTCGCGAATAATTAACTCGCTCGGTTTTAATGAATTCGCCCGACGAATCAATAATCGCATCGTAAAGTGGGATTAAGCGAGAGCTTTTTTTTTGTGCGTGTTTTCTTAATCTAATCAAAAATTAATGAAGAAACAGTCAACAAACCGGGGCGAAAGGATACAATTATCGTTTCTGGTGTGAGGCAATTTATTATAGGCTGCGACATTTAATATTCTCGTGATAATACTTAAAACGTTGTTGTTTTTGTGCGACGGAACGAATTTCCAGGCGAGATATTATCAAATATTCGTTTGTATTAATACCTACACCATCCAAACATGCATGGTGTAAAGGAAAAGTCTTTTTAATGTTGGTGACCAGAATGTAACGGCGTACTTAACAACATCGATTTCATTTTGTGATTACGGAGCACTGAACGTGACTGATTAGCAATCAACGTATAAATATACTCATATAGAATTCCCCTAATAATAGCGTAAGAGATCCAGCACACGGTATTAATATCCTCGTAGCATAATTACAGAGATGTATTTAAATGCATTGAAATGACTAAAAAAAAAAAAACGCACTCGCCTATTAATCATCTCTTAAAGTTATATTTGGTGCAACGTATACTTACACCTATAAAACTCGAATTACGTGCGGTTAATTAAAGAAGTCATTATTTATACTTGGGGCAAGTCTAACATACTTGGTCTAAAATTATTAAGCCGCATAGTATTGTGTTGTACAACGTAGAGTTTGGCAAAGTTTAGCACCTGACGTACTATGTTTTCACATTAAATGCAATCTTATCTACTTGACCTACTCCGTATTCCAAAAATACCCTGCATCAAGTCATTGTTTAAAAATGTCTATGTTTTTTTGCAATTTTATAGTTGTAGTTAATTAAAGCAACCGTGTTTTAAGTGATACATTAATTTTGCGTTTCCATGTTGGTAATTTTATTGTTCGCAATTCACATGACGATTTAATGCAAATAAAATTTATTAATCATTCCTACGGTATTTAGAAAATGATTATTCATCGGTTGTGAAATATATTGTGTGATAATTCTCGGATTGATTTGTATCTTTCTAAAATCCTTAACAGAGTTTTTCACGAAGGGAAAGCAGCTTTTCAACCAAATAAACTAATCAAGTAAACGTTGAAAATTCTTGCACTACAACATTCTCTTAATTACGTAAAAGTGAGAGAGTATCCTGATGTTTATCAGAGTTTAAGCAGTCAATTAATTTCCTTCATTTATTAATTTCTTAATTATTCGTTTTTCATCACTTTCGTTTAAATTAACATCGCTAATTTCTTCTTGCTTCCTGTTACTTTTCATGAAATCCCATTTACATCAAGTAATTCCGCGAACTTGCGTTTAAAAAGAATCGACCAAACACGTATCGTGTATATAAATTTATTAAAATTAAATTTAAACTTGACTCCCATAAATTATTAATTATTTAAAGGTTAAGAATATTATTTTCAAGGTAACTGTTTCTTATTCGCTTGCTAATCACAATCAGTGGTGTATCTTCATTTCGAAGTTTGTGCAAGTTCAAGGTTTTATAATGTTTCGAAAAATAGACTGCACCACCATCCAAAAGTCTAATAACGAATTTCTCCTTTTTCAGTGTGAGTGTAGCAACGTGACACCATGAAATCGCCGCCCACAACAACCGACGATTGCGATGACATATTCGGACCACCAAGGACCTACGCCACCGGCTATTGCCCCCCCAAGAATCGTCCGTCTATGATATCCGCCAAGTATCGCCAGAAGGAAGAACGACGAAAGGTATTGAAGATCAGCATCAACAAGCTGAAGAAGATTGAAGATCCCGAGGCGAGCCTGTGTCGCTCTGTCTTGATCAACAATACAATGAAGCGCCTCCAGAAGGAAGCCAGGGATGAGAAAATCCAAAAGCAGCAGCTCAACTACCCCCGTTGCTACGACAACGACAACTTTTTGAACTTGAAGAGTGAGTTCATCAAGAACGAACTGAAGAACAACACGGCGTATGACGAACCCCGTGATTTCACCCCCAACGACGCGAAAATCGTGGACAGTTTGAAGGCGGATTTCGCGATCGAGAATGATTTCGATTCGAAAATCGTGGATGATATTAGTGCGCTTAACAACGACAGTGTGAAAAGTATGGTGATGAATGGACTCGTCGAGGAGAGCCTCGGTAGTAACTTCGGTACTAACAATAACGTGATTAACGTCGATCCCATCGAAGACAGTGGACGTTTTGCTTCGCGGAAACGTTCGTTCGATGACATGGAAGATTGTGACGTACAAGATGTGCTATCGCAGTTTTACATGCCCCCGACGCCGAGGATGTTGACGTGCATCGATGATGATGAAGACGTGAACGTAGTGGATGACGAACCTTTGCCTAAACGTGCTAAAAACGAAATTAGTGGGTTAGTGTCTTCGACACATCTGCTGGATTCGGCCTCTTCAGCACCAAATCATATTAGTGATAGTTTGAATTCATCACGGCTTGACAACCTTGAACTAGGAGACAAAGTGACAGGTAAAGAGGATTATAGAATGAACAATTATATCAACAATAATATTCCCGAGACGGACTCGCGGCTTCGTTATGTGCCATCACCGCAAAATATGGAAACGGATGCTAATGCGTTTAGTTGCGGACATGCCTCAATGTTTAGTGAACTTCAAAGTAATGTATTTCATAGTTTAATTGCATCTCTGGAAACGTAGCGATCCACCGACGGTCCCTAGGCATCGACAATTTTGTAACATACGTTTTTGTGATAGTTTTTTTTTGTTACATAAATGAATTTTCCGTTGAAATTTACTTAAAAGAAAAGAGAGAGATGATAATGGTTATGTTTATGAATAAACGATTTTGTATTACGTATAATTTTTATAAAAATAAAAAGAAGATGAAGAGACTGTTGTGATACACAAGATATACACTTTTATTGCACAGTACACTAGTTAAAAATAGTATAAGCACCCAAAAAATTCGGCTGCTCTTGTAAAACAATCAGGTTTTTCTTTTTCCAAACAAACGCGAATGTAATTGCTCTTCCGTTTTTGAAATAAGTATGCTCTCTACGTTTCTTTAGAGCTCCCAAACGGAGCTCATGCACACAGGCAAACAGCTTAATTTTTATTAATTTCGTGAAGTCACAAAACCGACTGGATACTAAATAAGCTACAAACAAGCTTCGTGGCACAGTCGATTAAAAAAAGATATCCGAGATATTTCGACTCATAAATAATGGAAAACACCTGCGTTTTCGTGCGGTCACCCACCGTTATGTCCAACTAATTTCTTAAATTAATATTAATAATCGTGCTCCTTAATTAAATGCTTGAACAAATATCTTGCTGTAAGTTGGTGATTTCTTTTAATTGAGATAAATAATTTTTATTGCCTATTTATTTCATCTGACCATGATCGCTTATAACAACAGTTGACACTGACCTGCTTAAAGTCTCTTCAATTATTATTATGTCAACATTGAGTAAATCGCTTTATTTTCTTTTTAAATTTTATTTAATTTTCAAGGGAATATTTTTTTTTTGTCTTTGTGTGATCAAAAATTATCCAATCTCGTATTGCTTTCTCCTTCCTGTTGATGTTGGTCCATATCTTTCTACTCTCGTAACCGCAAAACATGTTTTTAAATCAAAAATTGCCCTTCGCTTTTTAAACTTTTTCATGCCACTTCCAAAAACGGCAATGTCATCAGTATCTGACTCTGCCAGATGAGTATCCAAAATGTAGAAGCAAGCTATAGTTTTTTATATAAATAATTTATAAAGTAGGAATTCATTAACGTGTCTTACATACTTGTTTTTTTATGACTCTCCATTTTTAACATTATTTAACGTCCTTGTCAGACGACCTTAATACCTTCTGACTATTGATATTGCTCAGATATTAAATGTCAAAAGTTTTACGTCTATAATATTCAAAATTTTGAATGTTGTACATAGTATCTTCCACATGCTCCCAACATCTTCCTTTGTTACTCAACAAAACTTTCAAGAGTCTGTATTTAAAACTCTTTGTTTGGCTTCCATTAACATTAATACAATTCAAAAAGGTTATCGAAATGTATGTATGTGTGGGTGGCTAATTGAAAACGGTGCAATACGTGTGAAGCTGTGCAGGACCAATAGGTAAAATGTTCAAGTAACAATTCGGACGAAAACAAACATCTCGTGTTATCCGAGCTGTTTTGTTATAAATTTTCACTTTGCCATATAATAACGACATAAAACACTTGGCTGTTACGCTTTATGAACATGTAAATATATAGCGCATTTGCTGGTTGGTTTTATTTACAGTCCGATTTATTGAAGCGGTTGATAATATCAAGCGCGGACGAATTCGAATTACAACCGTGTTTTAACGTTTAAAATATAAATTAACCGGCGAATGCATGGGTAGAGAGCACGTAAAAAAATCTGTGATATTACAAATAATATGTGTGTTTAGATTAATTTTCCATATTAACGCGTACGTTCTACTACGACATACATAATAATAGAAAAGGTTTGCAATAAAAAAATTTTTAAATGCTTGTAGGATTTTTATATGTTGTTTGTTGTCGTATTATATTTTTTTCCTTTTTGATCATTGACGAAATTTTACTATTAGTTTTTCTTTTTGTTAATTTTTCAACACGTGAATGTTACTTTTGATAATTATTGCAATTACAATAGGAGAAACTGTGTGTCTTTGTCGCTTTAATAGTGAAGTACCCACGCCCAATAAAATCATATTTTGTGACGATCTGTATAGTTTCCAAAAAATACAAAAAGCATATCAGATTTTTTGGAACAAGCGTAAATATTACGTAGGTATATGATGTATTTTTGAAAGATTTTTGATGACGTTTTTAAATTTTTATATACCTACCGGATGAAAATATTTTTTCAAGTAGACGCTTTATACAATTTATTAATTAATTGATAAAAAAAGAAAGTTATTATTTCATGTATTTTTTTATATAAAGTGCTTCTATGTGGTATATTTTATAAAAAAAAATGTTGTCGTCTATTTTTGTTCTGTTTTTCATTGGTGCGTAACGAGATATTTTTTTAGTTACTTTTTTTATTGTACACAAAATGGCGTAGATTCCCAAGTGCTTATAAAATAAATGTGTACTAGTAAATTGTATATAAACGCATCTATTACTTTAAATACTAATTAAATTTGTCATGTGCATATAAAATCCAAAAAAATAAATAAAATAAAATAAAATAAAAATGTAATAATTTTGAAGAACTCTGAAAAGTGTTTTGTACGCGAACGTGTCTTTTCTAATTAATTGTATTGTGCCGTTTTATGGGTTTCAGATTTCTTCAAAATCATAGACGTAGTTAGAAAATTTTTATTAAAATACAATCAGTGTATGTTTATCATTTAGAAAAATATTTATTAAACGATAATATAGTTACTTGATATTTTGTTAATACATTGACGTAAGATGTCAATTTTAGCATCTATGAAACCTATTTTAAAATATGTGAGATTGAAAATAGGTTGTACCAAAACATTAAGGTTACCGTAATTACCATTATTACATAATTATCGAATTATTGTACTGTAAAATATTGTACATTAAGCATTATCGATTTTCAGGTAATGCAATAAAGGTACCTGAAAAATTATCTGGCCTTTTTATGTCTTAACTTCCCTCAATTTTCCCGCAATAGCAATTAAATCCATTCGAAGTTAATTAAGTAATTTACTGCACATAAGACGAATTCTACAGGTAAGTATTTGAAATAAGAAATATAACTTCAGTGTTTCATAAAGCGTGCTTCTTGGACCTCCGGGAATTTCCCAAAATCTCTTCAGAGCCTTCACGAAGCTCTATCAATGATTGCTGAATTTTATAGGTAACGTAAAGTACGAATTCATAGCCTATTTATATATCGTTCCAAAAATTAACTTAAATAATTTTAATAATCTATCGAAAACAATTACGAAATTAAGAAATAGAGAAAATATTTTACATATTTTAAACGAAGACAAGAATACAGGGTGACTGTTAATTATCCCGACAAAAACAACTAAAAGAAGCAATGCCCGAGAGTATGAGAAATATGTTAAAAAAATTCTTTCTACTTTAAATGCCCTCATGAGTATCGTAATCTTGACCTTCAAGTGAAATTTCACGTCAACTCCGTTTTTAGGTCAACGACCGATGCCGTAAAATATAAACGAAATACGAATAGTTACTTGACAAATGCAAGCAAATCACCTGAAGTTGATTATTCCTTACAAAGGATAACAGGGTCCCACGTTGAATACCTGCTCTGACAGGTAAATAAATACGAGGCCGAATTAAATGAAAACCTGAAAAGTGTCCTAAAAAATGCACCAAACGGAGCCTTGTTTCACAAATTAGGCCAGAAGCTCTCATTTTGCAGTGCGAAGGCGAGGCGCACTTGCAGAGCAGTTTCGGGCCGTGTGATACACACTATTTTTTGGTCCGACTAATTTCAAATTATGTCAAAAGTTCAAAAAATTCAAATTGTTTGCGCTAGGAAAGTTACCTGTATTCAGGTTGGCGATGATTTCGGATTTGAAATTGAAAATGTTAGTTACAGTTTTTACTTTTTTGACATTTAATAAAGAAGAAGCGCATCATATATATAAATTTTCAGTTAAACTTAACTCCAAATTAAAAAAGTTATTCAATACATCAATTTGTTACGAAATCAAACCCCTTGTCATTTTTAAGAGATGTCAACCACAGATGTCAATATTGCCAACATTTGGTAAATTTTTTGATGGCGTAGTACAACAAAAGGGCTGTTTCCGGACGATTTTGACATTGGCCGGAGGACCAAGAAAGTTATTTTTGAGATGTAGAATGCCTCGATAATGAGATATCACAGGAACTATTGAAAGTGTTGACACGGTGACAGCTTAAAAATGGCAACTCCACTAGATCACTGCACTGGAGAGAAACAGCGTTCTGTTATTCGTTTCTAGCACAATGAAGGAGTGAAACCCATCAATATTCATCGTAGAATGAAGCTACAATATGGAAATTCAAAGCTCGTCACTCCAGCAAGTGCATGAATGGAGCAACAAATTCAAAAACGGGGTGATTTCCGTAGCTGAAAGCCTCAATGAAAGAAAATCGCCGGTTTATCTTTGATGAAATCGCTGAAATGTTCACGACATCTTCCAGTTCCATAAAGTTTCAACAAGCTGGGTGTCAAAGCAATTGACCTCAGAATTGAAACAACGACGTGTTGATGCTTGTGAAGAACTTTTGCGTCGGTATGAAGCAGAAAGAAATGCCTTTCTGACAAGGGTTGTGACATTGGGAATGAGTCCTGGGTGCACTACCTCAATCTGAAATCAAGAGAGCAAGCGTCACACGTCTTCGCCAAAACCTAAGAAATTTGGCACACACCCTTCGCCAGAAAAGATTAGCTGACCCTTTTTCTAGAATGCAAAAGGGGTAATGCCTAATGGGGTTACTGTTACTAGTGCCATGTACTCAGAACTCCTGAAAAACCGCCTAAAGCCTGCCATCAGAACCAAAAGGCGAGAATCTCTGAGCATACTGAGCATGCAAATCCAAGATTTGAAGTTTGAGTGTCTACCACATCCTTCTTACCCCCCTGACCTCAACCCAAGCGATTATCACGTCTTTGGTCCACTAAAGAGGCATTAAGAGGGAAAAAATTTCAGAGTAATGATTCAGACGGTGCATGAGTGGCTGTGCACACGACCATAGGAATTTTTTCTTTGGGTATTCAAGCAATTCCAAAATGGTGGAGGAAACTCAAAAATGACATATTTGTTTTTGACATTGCTTTAATTAATTTTGTTTACCAACGCTTTTAACTCTGCCTCGTAAATCATTAAAACGAAAAACAATTCAAATTGTCGTATTTAGAATTCATTCGCACGCACCGTACACATTTGCGCTCCTGCCACGAACGCCGTCCATACTTGCGCGAATATTCCTTTGTGTTCGAGAAACCGACTCTCTTTGGTTCGCGGCGAATGGCTTGCGACTGCTCTAGGACGGTTCATGAATACCATACACACACGTCTTCAACACGGACATATGGACGCAGCTTGGCACACGTTTAAAACAGCTGTACATAATAAGTTTAATTGCTTTGTTTCCGTGCGAAATGTAGACCAAAGATCTTACAGCTGTAATTACAAGCTATTGTCTAACCTAATAAACAAAAAAAACTTGTCGGCATTGAATTTCAGATTTCACATTTTCAGAGAAGACCGTTGAAAGTGTAATATAACAAATTGAGATGTGTGTCAAGGGGTAGGCAATAAAAAAAAAACTTTTATAGTCCTATTAAGCTGCCGCATTTATAAAACGTGGCGTCGTACTTCGCACGCAATGCCTTACCTTGATTTTGGGGTAATTTTTTAATTAATTATAAACTATTGAGGAGAATTTTTTAACATTTTTCCCATACTCTCGGACATCGGTTCTCTTAGTGGTTCCATTTGGTCGGGTTAATTAACAGTCAACCTGTATAAAAGTAAGTTTATAGAAGAAAATTTTTCCCAAAGAAGGTTGTACGTACCTATCAAATGAAAATTGAATACATCTAAATATATCTATGTATAATATAACCTTCATTTATTATTTTGTATTGTCATGTCAAGTCATGCGGTTTATTGATATTAAAGTGAAAAGAATTGTAATTATTTATTTTTCCAGGTAGAAATAAAACCTTCGAAAAACAGTATTCCCTAAGCACTTCATTTAATCACCTTAACCTTAAATTTCGTGAATAAAGTAGTCTTACTCGATAATAAATCGAATTTATAAAATTCATTATTTATAATGGTCGTAACCTGCTTAGTCATGTGTAAGATTTCGCAACTTAACAAATAAAACAGGAAATACCCGAGCAAAAATTAATAATTCATTATAATATCATCATATGTGGTTTATTTCAGCAAGAGCATGAAATCAAAGAACAAAATAGAAAAATAGTTATGGAGCAGTTATTAAAATGAAAATTGTAAACGCAAACATCTTGCTATGTGAGGCACAGTTAAGATTATTGCGAAGCCAATGATTGTTTAAAGGTTATTATCTAATCTATGCTAAATGATTTATTTAAAGTAACCTTTCAATATACGGCGTAATTTTTACAGAAGAAGTATTTGAATTTAGACATATTTGAATTTTTTATTCATTGTAAAATTGTCTCTTGACTCTTGACGCTTTATAAAGGTATTAAAAGAGAGCAATACGCTGACCACACACATTTAATGGAAGCTATATAAAACAGGGATAATCATTTACGTGTCCATAATTTTACGAGGTTTTGTTAGCTTTGAAAGCCGAAGAAGAAAGATCTCGAAGAAAAAGAAAGAACAAAATCTAATTTCACAAAATAAAGCTCGACAGTTCCGGTTAAAAATTACCACAGCGGCTATATTTTTCTATGAAAACTCCTCACTTTTTACGATATATGAATAAACCTAGACAGCCTACTCGATGTTTAGTTTGTTTTATATTAGCAGGTCATTTCTCGGTTATTCCGGTCGGCCCGTCGGGAAACGTCTCTGCTTCCCACCAGATCAATCCTTTCCGGAATAAATTGTGTTACTTTACAGCGTTTGAATTTTGCTTTTATTGTTATCGATTTGTGCATGCACATTGGCAGCGATTTTTATTGCCGCTAACCAAATTTGTTTCCGCATATGTTTATTTTTATTCCCTTCTTCGATTTACTCTTTTTATTGAGAACACTAGATCTAATAGTAGATGTTTATATGTTATTTATGAATCAATTGGAAAAATTCATTCAAATTCGACCTAAAATTCACCGATTTTTCGACACCCCAAAAACACCTCATGACCACCAAAAGTGGGAATAATTTCTAGACACTTTTTAAAGAACTCCAAAGGCCATCAATATTTAGTTATACATAACCATTTTAACCCTAATTTTAATTTCTAGATCAAAGTTCCAGAAAGTTCTTTTTCAGACTTGAAGTTTTTCCTACACACATCTAAACTTCAACTTTATTAAATCCAAAGCATTGATGAAACTGATATCTGGATCCAAGAACGCGCAGACATCAACATTGTTTACCCCCAACCTCTGCTAAGTGCTAAGTGTTCTTTCCAAAGACAACCTAGCATCATCAGCTCCCTTATATTTATGCAAATGTTGTTCCTATTTGTTTTTATCAAATAAAGCTTTCAAGACAGGAGCAATTTTCTTCTATGTCTCCGTTGAATTGTAGAATGTAGATAACAGCATCCTCAACGGCTCAAAGCCATTTTGGAGATTAAATGAGTTTGACTACGTTATCATTTTTTTATAGAGGTTTACAGAAATCTTCCTAAGACTCCCTCAGACGGTGGTGGTGCTATGCCTGACAACGTATCGGACTCATGCCGACGACCGTCTAAGCCAGTCTTCCGGACAAGCGACAAAGCCAGCCTATCCGATCATCGCCCCGCCTACCAACTAAAACTGCATTCCTCTTTGGCCTCCTTACTCAATAGCGGAATCACCATCGGCATTTCTTCACCACTATGGCCATGTCTTCTTTTTTTTTCTATTTGGTCTTTCCTCGATCTTTCATCTATGGGTTAACCTTCTCGTCTCTCTCCTTCTTGCTTAGGATACTCGATGCTAGTTTGCCAATTATTTCCAATGTTTCGGCACTTTCTAGCATGACATCAATGACATTGCCTGGTCTTAGTTGTCCTATAATCTTCTGTTCCGCTTCTCCTCTATTCCTCTCCCAATGACTGCACTCAAAGAAAGTGTGTATGTCCGTAGGCAGTACCTGCAAAGAGCTGATTCCACTTTCTTTATCTCTTTACGATACGTTTCGTAAGCTTCATGACCACTTAACATCTGCGTATAGTGATATGTCAGCCCTCCAGACTTTCTCTCATACCATTTTTCCAGCTTCGGGATTAATTTCCAAGTCCATCTTCCTTTATCTCCATGGTCCCATCTAGTTTGCCATAATGCCATTGTTTCGCTTCTAATTTCTGTGTTTTTGTTTACTGCGTCAATTTTCGTAATTTTTGTCCTTTCCTCGACAATCAGATCAATAGGAAATGTTTTGTCATCACTTTCCTCGACAATCAGATCAATAGGAAACAGTTTTGTCATCACAAGTGATGCGTCTGTAGAAATGGTACGATATCCTCTGATTATCCCGTTTGCCAAGATCCTTTGGCAGCTCAGTAATTAGGTTTGATACTTTTTGATTTTACAAGCTTGCCACCACACTGGTGCTCCAAATAAGATCATGGAAATCTTCTCTTGACTTCGCCCGGACCGTTTCTGTTGGGCATTATCTTAGACAGGATCTTTATTGCTGCTCTTGTGGTCTACATACCTTTTGTCTAATATAATACCTAGATTAGTTTCGTCTTCTTCTTCTTTTTTAGTATTATTTCTGTTTCGTTGAACTTAAAAACTATCTCTCTGTGCCAGTTTGAGATTGTTTCATATCATCCATCAAGAGATATTGTCCAATGCATAGTTGACATGATATTCGAGGTCTTCTTCTGCCACCACGGCCAGGTCGTCCGCAGTGGCCACAGTTTGAACGTGTTTCCTCAGGTTTAGTCTCAGTACCCCATCGTATAGTAAGTTCCACAGGGTAGGGCCCAAAACGGTGCCCTGTGGGACCCCACATGTCATTTTTACTTCAGTCGCTGGCTCAATTTCTAAGCTTCTATCCTTCAATTATTATTTTCCTCGTCTGTGCACAGATCTTCTTCATTCTTTATGATACCCTATGTCGTGGTGTTAAAGGCATTTTGTACATCTAGAATAACTAGTGCACAGAACCATCGAGTCGCATTTGACAATTTCCGCTATTTTGTTGATTGCCTTGATGGTGGACTTTCTCTCTGTGAAACCAAATTGATTACCGGATATTTACCGCCTTATTTTCAAGAAGTTCTTGCTTTAAGTTATTCAGTTATTCAGTGTTTCAAGAGCTTACCAAAGACGTCTAGTAAACAGATTGCTCTATACTTCGTAGTTTCTTCTATGTCTTTTTTTGGCTTTTCAATCAGGACGGCCTTAGCGTACTTCTATCTTGTTAGAAATTCCCCTTTTCTTAATAGGGGATTCATGGTTTGTAGTACGTAGCTTGGTTTTTCTCGTACTATTAATTTGACTATTTCACTGCTTACGTTATCTGGTGCAGATGCTTTTTTATTTCTTATTTTGGCAGCTGCCTTCTCTAGCTGTTCCGAATGGTTAATATTCTACGTGTTCATAGCTTTCTTATCCTTCGGGAAAGAGTTGTTTCACGATTTGTATTTTAGGATCCCGCGGGATCTGTTTCTTTGGTATCCCACAATTTTATATCCGATGCTCCATGTGTCGTTGTCTAAGTCATTGCATACCTCCTCCCACCTTTTTTTTTTGGCTTTGAGTATTTCATTTTAGAAGATACGTCTTCTTTCTTTGTACTCCTGCTTCAGTACCAGACACTTTCTCCCGTTTCCTTTGACATGCTCCCTAGTAATCTTTCTCTTGGCTTACAGAATTCAGAATTCCACCAGAACACTGGTTTTCTGGTTCCTTCATCAACACTTTCTTTCATACTTTTGTTGCAGATTTCTGTAATAGCTTTTATTATTTTATTGTCTGGCTACGTCATGTTCATCTTTGGTTTCGTTCGCTGTCTTTTCCAGTAACCTTTGAAATTTCTTCTACATGATCATCACCATCCCAATCTTTCCTTGCCCAATATCACCATGGATAAGAAATGGAAAGCTATTGTAGGGTGTCTTAAAACAAGAGATTTTTTATGTAATTTCAGTGTATTTTTATATTATTTTTCAAAAATTTTTCTGGTCCCAAAATAAAAAGACGTTTTTGGGTCATTGTAATTACAAACAATATTTCAAATAATTATAAGAGTCTAGCAATATTTCATCGATATTTTCATGTAGGTACCCAAAACAGGTTGATCCAGAAATGGAGAGTCATTTTGAGCCATCGAATTATCTAATAATTTTTATCAACTTTTTCATACAGTTTCAACGGCCCCAATGTCTATTGATAAAGTCAATGTATTCGTGAATTACGGATATTTAACGATTACTTTTGATGGGTTTTAGACGTTTTTATATGGTTTAAGAACATCTGATACAGAAATTATTTTTTGCGGGTCTAAAAATGTAACCAACTTTTGGTGGTCCTTAGTATTTTGGGATTTTAGTTGTAATTTTGGTGATTTCTTGACGATTTTTATTTTCATGTTTCCAATTGTCTCTTGGTCCAGAAGTAATATATAGACTACTAATAGTGAAATTGAAAACTCAAAACTGTAATATAGAAATATAGAAAATTAAGTAAATTTTAGAAACACCAAAAGAAAATAAAAGTAAGAAAATCACAACGTAATACCTCTTTTACGTTTTTCTTTAGGAACAAAACCAAGTTTCAATATTCAAGTTTAACTAATTTTCTAAAATATTTAAGTTTCTTTTTTTTTAATTAAAAAAATACTGCTTACGCGTTTTGTATCTTTCCAATGACATACAGCTTTAATTTATGTTGTAATCATCAAAATACGTAATGTAATTTACAAATATAAATTTTATTTATTTGAAAATTTCCCATGCTTTCGAGTACATACTTTATTGTTGGGTTTCTTTTTTGTTAATTTGTTGCTTATCTTTCATACGTTTACAAATTTTTATGATACAATCCTTTCATTAGTTATTGGGCCTCTTGTTAACTTGCTTAGACCTAAAGAAACAAAAATAATTTCTTTCCAATGATAAAATAGTAAACATTAAAATACGGAAATTGGTTTTCTGCTGCGTAAAATTTCGTAAAATGTTTTCATTGCAACAAATCGTCTATAAAAAATTAGTAAGTGAGAATTCCGATAAGATAATGAAATCACTTATTATTCACCGATTAATCAGAAATGATAAAAGTTTTTTTGAATGTCAGAACAATTTGTTCCGGTCCTCGGATAGAAAGACTTTTGCAATTAATAAATGATTCTGATTTGAACAAGTATCTACCATACTTATGTACGACGATGATCAAGTAACGAAACGGTATTTATTTTGCAAGTAATCTAAAATGAACATACTGTGATTCAAACAGGACATACATAACTGATAAAGAGCGATGTAGTAAAGGATAGCGTTGTGTAACCAACGTCAACGACGTGTCGAAAAAACTGGACGTATGTCTCATCTCTACGAATGAATCACTTTCGTAAAGAGACGCTACTTCTTCATTCACATTGCCTGTTTATACAACCGTATCCTTTATTGTATCCCGTCTTTACGATTTACCAAACTGAGTTGAAGAGGTAATTGTTTAGTAAATAAGAAAGTTTCACCTTCACAAATCTTTTGAAGTTCCAGTACAATATATACGGAATGTCGCAAATTTATGTATTTCATCATAACGACTATACATCCTATATTAGTAGTCATAACATCCTTGCAATTTCGAATTGTTTATTTAATTCTCTTGCAATAATTTAATATGTAACATAAAATGTTATACAACTACTTAAAAATTTACTCGAAATTCACATTACTTCCTTGGATAACCGTGATCTGCTATCACACAGCTGATGATGAATGCGTCCTACAAATGTATTAACTTCTATGAGATTAATTAAAATCAATTGTGTTCTCAAAGGTGCACAAAAGTGAAATATTTACATCAAAGCGAACAATAATTTACGACAGGTAATTCCGTCGCTTTAAAAAATAACACACGTATTGAATTTTGTTACACTTTGTACGAATATGAGTAATAATAATTCGTCTTTTATAATAACAGTTTCAGATTGAGTGGCACACACAAAACGAAATTATGATAATTAACAACCCAAACAGATTACGAATGTGTTTACTGCCATTTCTTATTAGCAAAGTCTAATATTTTTCAAACATCACCGAATAAACGTAATAAAGAAAACCGACTGATTAAAATGCAAGAGAAGAGTAACGTATAATATTGGGCAATAAGAAGATGTCGAGGTGTTGTTACAAATCGGTTTTAATTGCAATGGATTTCTCTGGATAGCTGTTTCGATCTCAAATTTTACAATTTTACAATACAAAGTAATCTCCAGATATCTCGTTTTTTTTTGCTTTATCAATAGTGCGTCAAAATTATTTTTACAATAGACCAGATAAGATAGCGCGAACCTCTATATCATACGTGCAAATTAATTGCTGCCGTGTTTACATTAATTAATAATATCGTACGGATTATGACGAAACTGAATAAGCAATTTTAGCAGTCACTACGATAATTACACGATACAAAAACAGGTTGTGACTGATGTATGTGTAAAACTGGCACACTTGCGACAGGAAAACGTCGCAGCGTAAGCGCCTTACAGAATTTTCAGGGTTTTAAAAATCGTAATAGCCTTGTTTTCTGTCTTTGTGCCTTATTAATTCCGTAAATTATTCCGTAGAAATTAATTACGTCAATCTAAACATGAAACCGATAAAGGGAAGACAATCGCGTTTCAATTTATGTTGTAATTTGTTCTTTTTTTTTAAGCGTACCTGATAAATTAATTACTGTGAAGTTATAATTCGCATTTTACAATCGACTAATTCTAATTACCTTGTCTTACGTCAACCGTGACAATTAATCGTAGCTGTTGTTTTTAGTTTATTAATATTGCGTAAGTTATTAATACTTATAGACGCCGTAATGTATAGTTTACTATTATTTATAATTAATTATAATAACTTTGTTCTTGTTGCAACTTGCAAATGGAAAGTAATGTGCACATGGCTGATTAGGTACATGGATCCTGGGGCCTTAATATAAATTGGTTCTTAACGATATTATATTCGTCCTTGTATAAATAATATATAAAAATCCATGCAAAATTTAGTTTGAATAAGAGAAAAGTTTGCACATACAACTTGTCAACCGATTTCTATATCATACAGTTTGATAATGAGCAAGACAAAGAGGGAAAGACTGTAATGTGAATCATGTAACACAAATGTGTTTACACACGGTATAAGTTCGAGTATGAAAAATGATATTTTGCATTAAACTGAACACACCAGCAACAATGTATTAATAAATTAATTAAAACCACAGTGTTTTTTTAAATAAAACGAAAGTTGTCAGCTAATTATTACAAAGTTTAATGCTTCTACATTGTAGGCAGCCGTATTTTCCTGTGGGTAACTGCTAAACTTAATCCATTGAGTAGGTAGATTATTAGTTTTGTCAGACGGCGTAACAAACGGCTAAAACTATTAAATTAGAATTATGTAAGCCCTTACCTAATTAGTGCTTATGACTTGTTACTCAGTTTTGTGTGTGTTTATACCATTCCGTGCGTTTAATGGTGGACTTTCATGCCTGATAATGGTCGCACGTGCGACTCAAGTATTTTTTTTTATTCAAACGTATTTTACTACACCATTTAAATTAACAAATTGGAGGTTTTAAGAAAAATCAATACGCGTCGTCACTCAGACCAGAGGGTTTTACCCACTTTCTGCAGGTTCGAATGAAGCTTAACTCAAAAAAGTGCTTTCGACCATTGTGATAAATAATATACAATTATGATATACTTATACAGTATGTTTCTACCCCCTCTCAACAGATAATATTTCAAAAAAGATTCGAAAACTCAACTATACAATTTAGTTTATATATAGGGTATTTCGTAACTTCATTAAAATAAATTAAACAATGAAAGTTTGTATGAAAATGAATAGAATGAACCATTTTTTTGTTGAACAAAGTGTTATTAAATTTTCGAGAAAATAAATAATTTTGTCGAATGGGTAAACCGTTTGAACGCTTCTGGTTTAAGTTTATCATGTTTACGAAGAATATTATTGATGTAATTTATTATTAGTCATCGCCGGCCGGGCCGGGCAGTTTGAAGGTGTACGTTGAGGTGGTTGCACGGAAATTTACTGAAAAAATGGCAGAATTTACAAATAGTGAGATTGTTGACATAATTCTAGTGTACGGTGAAAGTGGGCAAAACGCATTAGCGGCAAGGCGTTTGTATGTACAACATTTTCCAAACCGACATTTGACAAACAGTGCCACATTTCTCTCTGTTGTGCAAAGAGCGAAGGATACTGTAACTTTAAGGGCACGTCGCGGAAGAGGTGGAGGACGGGAGTGTCTACAACGCATCCTAAACAGAGAAGAAGAAATACTACAACAACTTCTCGAGGAACATCCTTCGTTAAGTGTACGTGAGATCTCAAGACAAACGCGTTTATCGTCCTCCGTTGTTTGGCACATTCTTCGCGAACAACAGTTATATCCGTACCATATTCAAAAAGTTCAGGCTTTGCTACCAGCCGAATATACTCTACGCATACGATTTTGTCGTTGGTTACTACATAAACAACAGGCAAATGCGAATTTTGTTCATAATGTCCTGTTTACCGACGAAGCTATTTTTACCAGGGATGGGGTGGGCAATTTTCGCAACATGCATTTGTGGGCTGAGGAAAACCCTCACGCAATTCGTCGCGGCCATTTCCAACAACGGCTTTCTGTTAACGTGTGGGCAGGTATTCTAAACGGCAATTTAATCGGCCCGTTCGTCTTGCCGAACCGTTTAGACGGTCTCCAATACTTAAATTTTCTACGAACTAATCTACCGGAACTTCTCGAGAATGCGAACTTAAATCCTAGAGCAACGATGTGGTTTATGCACGATGGGGCTCCACTTCATTTTCGACGATAAGTACGTGCTCACCTCGAAGAAATTTTTCCTGGTAGATGGATTGGAAGAAGCGGGCCGATTAGGTGGCCTGCACATTCACCTGATCTAAATCCGCTAGATTATTATCTGTGAGGACACGTAAAAGCGTTGGTATACGAAGAAGAAACCAACACGTTCCAAGAATTGAACGATCGTATTAACGCCGCATTTCTCTCTATTCGACAACAAACATGTTTCATAACGCTTGTGAATCATTACTTCGCCGGGCAGATTTGTATTTACGAGCGGCCGAGGGAATTAATTTTGAACACTTATTGTGACTCAGCCGGCACTGAGCCAGAGATTCTAAACCTTTGTCAATGCGTTATCAGTTGAGGGTAAGTTTTATTTCGTTTTTATTTCTGTTTTTATTTAGATGCATTTATGCACACATCTCATGTCCAACACGCCATTATTTTTTTTCTCACGAAGTTGCGAAACACCCTATATATTCATTATACTTCATCAGTTATACCGAACAAGGCTGACATTGTTACAGAAAGAAAATTAATGTTATTCCAATTTAAAGCTGTGTAAATTAAAATTAAATTAAATTATTATAGACATATATTTTAATAAACTTTATTATTTATTTAAATAATTAATACAACTCCTATGACTCGACATGCATTAACATAAAGAGAAGAAGCGAAATAATATTTGGCCTTTACACTTTAATTATCATAAAACGCCGACGTGTAATCGATAAACGCCTCTAACTGAATAATATTAATCGCCTGGTAATCAAATATTTAATTAATTAACGCTAGGCTCACGTCGAATTTGGTGCAGTTGGTTTAGTTTTGATTTGTAAAATGTTTTGCGTTCTTCTCACTTACAAACAGATGAATCACGGTGTGGCCGTAGTTTTACTTTTATGTTGCAATCTGTTTATCGAATATGATAACAATAAATGAAATACATAATAATCTTGTTTTGCAGAACGCTTTACGCTAGAGATATGTGCAAAGAAAGAAGTTATTATGTATGTAAATGTTACGCAGCATTCGCAAGATAGCCTATTTGAATACATATAGGAAATATTTTATTTAGGCACAGTTTTGTAGAAGTGTATTTTTGAATAAAAAATAATTTGGAGCTATTTCCGCGCTCAACAAGTGCTACTAAATTGAAACATATATATTTACGCAATTTAGACAAACTTCATTATTTCTTAAAAGTAAACCCAAAGAACTTCAGATACTCTCAAGTAATAAGTTGTTTAATGCAAAATCAATATATTTTATATTTTTAATGTTGCATACGTAAGCATATCCACTAAGGCGAGTCTTACTTGAGTCTATAAACGAATTGAAAAGTTATTATATTAAATATTTCACTCTGAGGTAGCCTCGTGTTTATTAATTAGGTTATCAATCGAAAATCAATAATATTTAATAAAATAAGTGATGACGGAGAAACAATTTATTGTTAACTCACTGCCAGCGAAGGTTAGTTGAAACAGATTTCTTAATTACTGAGTAATACCGACAATCGGTTTAATAAAAACTTCATTTCTTTTATTATAAATCACGAAAATAATTAACACACTTTTTAATCCTTTCAGATCAACAGTCTTTAACAAATTTTATTGTCACAAGTTGTGGAAGCAAATTATATTCAATAGGGGAAAAATCGAATCCTGTTTTATTTTTTATCTTCCAGTCGTGGCCAAAATATAACTTCTAATTTTTAAAACTATCAGATGATTAATTCCAATTAATATAATCTATTTTATGTCATAATTTTTTAGTAAAGAAAAAGTATATGCTTAACCCTATTTGTAATAAAAAATCTCTGTGGGCAGTAAAATTATTTTCCCCTCTACAGGATGTCTTTAAGTTGCTTTTTAAACCTTATTAAGAAGTCTACGAATTGCTAAATATACATAATTCTCGCACTCCCAAAAATAACTTCTGGGCCAAGAAACATTCAACAACTTGAAAACCACAACAAAAGGGTTAAAAGCCCTTTTTCCAAAATACCTATAAAATTGTGTCTCATTTCTGATAAATTAAATATATTGGCCACAAAGAAAACTTCATTTTGATATACCCTAATTTTAATTTCTAGATCAAAGTTCCAGAAGGTAAATATTTTCTTCTTCTTCTTCTTCTTCAGACTTGAAGGTTTGCCTACACACATCTATACTTCAATTTTATTAAATCTAAAGCACTGTTGAAACTGGTATCTACGATCCAAGAATAGGCAGACATCAACCCCCAACCTCTGCTAAGTGCTAAGTGTTCTTTCCAAAGACAGCCTAGTATCATCAGCTCCCTTATGTTTAGGCAAATGTCGTTCAGGTATTTGTTTTGATCAAATAAAGCTTTTAAGACAGGAGCTTCATGTTCACGAGGACAATTTTCTTCCCTGTCTCCATTGTATTGTAGAATGTAGATAACAACATGTACAACGTCTCAAAGTCATTTTGGAGATAAACGAGTTTGACTACATCATCCTTTTTTATAGAAGTTTACAGAAATCTTCCTAAGACTCTCCCAGACGGTGGTGGTGCTATGCCTGAGGTTGTGTTGGACTCATGCCGACGACCGTCTAAGCCAGTCTGCCGGACCAGAGATAAAATCAGCCCATCCGATCATCGACCCGCATACCTATCTAAAACTGCATTCCTCTTTGAGCTTCTGACTCAGTAGCGGAATCACCATCGGCATTTCTTCACCACTGTGGCCGGGTCTTCTTTTTTTTTCTATTCGGTCTTTCCTCGATCTTTCATCCATGGGTTAACCTTCTCGTCTCTCTCTTTTTTGCTTAAGATAATCGATGATAGTTTATCAATTATGTCCACGTTTCGGGTCCTTCTAGCACTACATCTATGACATTGTCTGGTCTTAGTTGTCCTTCTGATCTTCTGTTCCGCTTCTTCTCTATTTCTCTCCCAATGACTGCACTCAAAGAAGGTGTGTCTGTCCGTAGGCAGTATCTGCAAAGAGCTGACTCCACTTTCTTTATCTCTTCACGGTACGTTTCGTACGCTCCATGACCTCTTAACATCTGCGTGGTGTGGTATGTCAGCTCTCCGTGCTTCCTCTCATACCATTTATCCAGCTTCGGGGTTAATTTCCGAGTCCATCTTCCATTATCTCCTTGGTCCCATCTAGTTTGCCATAATGCCATTGTTTCGCTTCTAAGTGCTGTGTTTTTGTACTGCGTCGATTTTCGTAATTTTTATCCTTTCCTCGGCAATCAGATCAATAGGAAACAGTTTTGCCATCACTAGTGATGCGTCTGTAGAAATGGTACGATATCCTTTGATTATCCCGATTGCCAAGATCCTTTGGCAGCTCAGTAATTAGGTTTGATACTTTTTGATTTTACAAGCTTGCCACCACACTGGTGCTCCATATAAGATCATGGAAATCTTCTCTTGACTTCGCCCGGACCGTTTCCGTTGGGCATTATCCTACACAGCATATTTATTGCTGTTCTTGCTCTTGTCGTGGTATAGTCTACGTGGTCTCCATATGTTAACTTTTTGTCTAGCATAATACCTAGATATTTGATGTTTTTTCTTCACAAATTTGAACTTCAATTTTATTAAATCCAAAGCATTGATGAAACTGCTATCTAGATCCAAGAATGGGCAGATGTCAACACTGTTTACTCCCAACCTCTGCTGACAGAGATGCTAAGTGTTCTTTCCAAAGACAAATGTCGTTCAGCTATTTGTTTTGATCAAATAAAGCTATTAAGATAGGAGCATCTTGTTCATCAATGATGAGAACTTCTCTGTCTCCATTGTGCTGTAGCTAACAGCATGTACACACAACGTCTCAAAACCATTTTGGAGATAAACGAGTTTGACTATATCATCTCAATCTTCCCTTAACCAATATTACCATGGATAAGATATGGAAAAATATTTTAGGGTAAATTATTTCCCCCCTACAGTGTGTTCTTTAAGCGTAGACTACTTAGGTTATGTATTTCTATATTCTCCGATCCATTTTCTTTCACGCCTTTCTACATTCTTCCACTTTCGCAATCACTACAGTCTTCCTAACCTGACAACTTCCTAACATGTCCTTGCCAGTTCTTCCCAAAAAGTTCTTCTTTCACATGTCCAGATTTATTTATCCATTCTTGTTCGTGATCCATTTTACTAGCACTATTTTTTCGTGGTACTTTTTATTATTATCTAATTATTTTATCAAAGAAACTAATCTTCATGTTTACATAGTAGTTATTTACTGAAAATATTTCAAGTTCTTAATATCTTAGTGCAATTATTTATTTATATCTTCTAATATAAGTCTAAATCTATGTTCCTCCCAATTATCGTTGCATTTAATAAGGAAGAATATGGATATTTGGGTATTAGGTTCAAAACATCGTTGTCTTCATCCAAGGAGGGAAAAAGCAAAAATCAGCGGAAAAGGCGTACCAAGAAAAAAATATAAATGGCTACGTGATTGGTATAGCTGGAAGCGAAGATGGTCTTACGTTTTTAAGTTCTTATAACACAAATAGCAAAATCTCGCTAAGATGGACACGATTCGTTTTGGATCTTGTGTCCGATTAAAAGGAGTGTCCGACTTAGAGGGTGTGGCAAAGAGGTTTTAAACATTTGTCCAGAAAAACATGCATTAATGGGAAAGGTTTTCGTAAATATCCATTTAAGACTTTGACACTTTTTAAAGTTAAACGTCCTTGCTCCGTTTATTTTAACACCAGAAACGGATGGACGGGAAGAAACACCGAAATGTAGTTGAAAGAGTATTAGAATGAACTCCGGATTTTTATGTGCGTACTTATGGAAATTAATTAAATAGTCAAGAATGTCTTTGGATGTTCTTTAGAAGGAACGGTGAAGGAAAACAGACTGCGAAGAAAATGGAAAAGAGTTATACAGAGAAAGCTTTCTAAGAGGGACATTCTTTTACGCGAATACCTTTCTGAAAACCACCAATTAAATGCAAAACAAGATCGCCGAGTCTCCTTAAGTCGAACATTTCTCTTAAATGGACACAAGATCAGAAACAAACGGAGATTTCACTGTATTTGAAGACTTGGAGAGAAGGGGAAAGACAACTTTGTACTTTTTGGTGAATATCGGATCGCACCCCCTAAACATAAAGCTGCGTTTACATCTTTTCTTTCATTTAATTTTATATTATGATTTCCGGAGTTCATAATTATCGTAAAAATCTCTCATTTTTATTCATCCATTAAATAGAAAGCGATTAAATATAAAATGATTCAATAATTGCAGGCATTGCACTGCTTTATAATTAATAATAACTTCCACATTTTTTATTCTGAATTAATACTAAGAAATCGTGCAAATTATCTATGCTATGCTTTAGTAATTTTGATAACCTTATTGTCAAAATTATTGATTTATTATACATGTATTTGACCGTGTAATTAAATGATTAAATTTCGTCTTGCAAAATTATTTATTAAAGAAAAATCCAACATTAATTTTAAGACTAATAAATTGAATTTTATTTTTCTTTTTATCTGACAATCCATCAGTGCTCGGCGTCGAAACAATTTAAGTTGGGGTCTCTGACGGAGAAGTGTAACTGATCTCCGTTATCATAAAATTACATTAAGATTTCATAGAGTCGGAAAGAAATATGAAGGTATAAACCAAAATAAATGTTCCGTAAAACCCTTATGTTCCCGTCTTTTTTCTTCTGAATGTTTAATGCGCATGAAGCTCGCCTGATTAAATTCAACATTATACTGTGTACAGATTTCTTTTGAACCGCGAAACACAGAATTTACAACCGATGCGTTAAACATGTAATCCATTTCGAATTTAAAATTATTATCTTAACGCGTACTAGTTTAAAATACAAACATCAAGAGATTTGCGATATGTTTGAAATTGTGATATTTAAAATCCTCTCAACTCCACTGAAAATACACGAAGCACGGTAAATGAATAATTTGTACAGTTTAAAAAATAAACCCCAATTTAAAAGTGAAGTTGTAAATGCTTCATCGAGGCAACAACGATGAAAATGATTGTTTCGTTCTTTATTTTTCGGTGTAGCTGCGACTAAAATTACTGGGCTGTATCTGCTTAAGGAATGAATTACATCCGCAGAGTAGAGAAACTTTCGTCTTTCGAATTTATATATTAGTAGTGGTGTCAACATAAATATTTGTTCCGAGCGTACTAGATCTTAAAACTTCCACCCTAAACACTTAACTTCACGTGACGTCTTTCTCTTTCTTATAAAGTGAAAGGATAACACCATTTCGGTTCTGTGTATAAAAAAAAAATGTGGCCTGCGTGCATAAAAATTATTGTATTAATTAGTACACACTACAAAATTTAATTTAGTAAGCAGGCAAGAACAAGGCAAGAACTTCACAAGTACAACGAATTTTACCCTCTCGCTTATCTAACAGTGCAGGTTTCATCGTTATCTCCGTTTCGGAGAAACAATCCTGCTGCGGTAGATATAAATATGCAAACGACACTTCGTGTAGTGAAAAATATTTATTTAGTGGTAAGACTAAGAATGCACATAAAGAGGACATGCTGGCACAACTTTCAATGTTAGGGACATATACAGAATCCTAAAAGAATGATTTAAAATATTAACGAGTTGAGACTATTGGTAGTTAATATTCATTTACTAAATCACCCCCCAAACAACAATAAAACTATTCAATGGCGAAAGAGATTTAATCTGTAAGTTGTAAAAGGATTTTATTTTCTTGAAGTTAATATTTTCTTGACCTCCCAAACAGGACTCTTTTATTAGAAAAATGTTGAACACAGTTGCTTCAGTAACGCCCACGCGCTCAAATAAACACCTGAAACGAGTTTTAAATTGCGGCACACGATTTTATGTAAATTTCTGCTCCACGGTGTATCAAGATTAGTTTGTTAATTCTCTTAACCCGGCAACAAATAAAAACATAATAAGTTCCGTAAATATTTATAAACGTTCATGTTTTACGCGACGTTATTTTCATCATAATCAACGAAAAATGCCTTGGTGTCTTAATAGATTGGTAAACCCGCGCGCGCCATGTTTACGTATTCATACTGTTTTACGCGATGCTGTGTAAATAATTTTCAACATTTCGCTAATAAACGTCGATTTAAATTATTATTCGGGAGATAACGGGCGGGCGTAATGGCCGTGCATATTTAACGCGGGTCGTTTTGTTTTTGGGACTTTTCGAACGAAACCTTAGCCGATTTAAAAAATAGTTTCTTTTTCGGCAGTAAATAAAGTAAATTTATTTTTACATTTCTAATTCCTTGTACGTTAACGCAAATCAAACTTCAAGATACTTCGTTTATTAGTTCAAAGAATCATGAATTAAAATATGATAACTCTCATTGATAAGTCACAATTCTTTAACAAGAAAAAAAAAATTAATTGTTAAAGAACAAAATCAAGTTTCATTTTTAGTAACTAAGCTAAGGCAGGTCATGCCTATCAAGAAGAGTTTAAAATGTACTAACTAACATGAAAATTGCAACGCCCCGTAGGAATACATAATTTTTGGTAACACATGTAAAAATTTCTCCTTGGGATATCATATGCCAAGATGCCTTTACTTCAGACTGAAGAGTGTCCAAATTCTGAGGTGCATTAGCTCATTTTGCCAAGAATATTCCACATTTGTTTCGTGAGGATGATCAAGAAATCTAGCATAGCCAGCGTTTAAAATCATGGGTTTCACCATATCTTACCTAATCCTGCTAGCAGTAATACCCCCAACAATAGACCAATAATGATACTTCTGAACAAAATATTTATATTCACACTTTTCTCCATGTTTTCATGGCTATCTTGTCTCCAAAGCAGTTTGAATTTGAATAAACTGAGAATACTTCAGCGCCCATTGAAGGTTAAACAGGAAGACCGCTGAACCAGAAGGAAATATCCACCTAGTGTTAGTGATTATTGTCAAAATGTACAAAGATATGTGTCCGCACAAACACATATCAATGCTCGTTTTTAGAAATTTGAACGAAGATAAAAGTTTTCAAAAATATTTTTTAAATGTTTCAATTCCTCCTGCCATTAACATCGAGTAGTGCAATTTTTAATAAGTATGATAAAACTCAAAACAAACTGTAGATTTAAAATAATTCTCAAGAAAGGTAATTTATTATTAAACAAATTAAAAAAAAAAACAAGTGACAATCGCAATATTTACACATCATTCAAAGAAAAAAAAACAAAAACAAAAAGGAATGAAAAACATTTTGGCCATCGAGAAACGCAATCGAAATTCAAGAAAAAATGAATTTTTTAATAAAGTGGGGAAAACAAAGGACGAACGAGATAAAGAATTAAAACAATAAATAATAATGAATATTCAAAACGTAAAAGTAATTCGAAATTCACAAAGGACAAAAAAGAGAAAGGAGAGCAAATCACAGTCGTAACATTTGCGAAAGAAAAAGATAAACAAGAAATATAAAGTAAATTTTAATTAATTAATCGAGAGACCCAACTGAAATGGAAAATACCAAAAATTCCTGAAAAAAGTAAAAAACACAAATGACGATCATGACCATAATAAAAGAAAATAGAAACTCAAAAGAATTGTAGATTTAAAATTTCATTCAAAAACGTTGGAGACGTGAAAGTAACGCAAAATTCACAAGGAAACAAAAAAAAAGACGAGGCCAAATGAAAATTATAATAAGTACGAATAGAAAAGGAAGCTGAAAAGAGATTTCTTAATTTTTGAAAAATAGTAAATCAAAAACAAGAAAAAATGAAGAATGTTTTGTGCTTGCTCCAAGCTCTATAAGTTTGTCGGGGAGCCGTCTTGGTTAGTAACTCATATTGCCGATTGTGGCTGTGACCATCTTACTGTTGTTATTTCTCCTTCGACATTCGAAGGACAACGAGTTCGAAGGAGCCGGTGTGAGTCGGAAAACAATCCGACACGTAAGTGATCCATCTCTCACATAAAACCTATCTGGACCATTAAAGGAATCGAGCCCACACCTATAGTTGCACCGCCCAAGCAACAAAACCCCGTTGCCAGCGTTCCAGCCAACTCGACTATGTCTCGATAAACCTAATCGAAATGAAAAACAGAACAACGTACTCCACTGGGGGAGCTGATCCAAAACCGTTTGGTCATGTTTTTTGGGACCAATAAATTATATTATGATGATTATTATTATTATTATATCTGAAGAAAATAGAAAAAACAAATAACGATCGTAATAATAGCGACAGAACGAGGACCATAGAACTTTGGGATCATTAATTTCAGTACAAATAGACACCAAATAAAAACAAAAAAAAAGAACTCTAGGAAAAATATAATCGGGATGGAAAAGAAAGAAAGTGATAACTTCAAAACGAAAGCAAGAAAAGAAAAACAAAACGCGATCGTAAAGTTGACGAAAGATAAAGAAACAAATGACCATCGTCACGTTTACTACAGAAAAAGAAATAATTTCGGCAAATATTAACGAAACAAACAAAAAAGAAAAAAAAAGATTAATTTGAAATAGGTACAGTAAGGACCTCCTTTCAAGCAGTATCAGCAACAACAGAAAAGAAAAATTTCAAAAACTGTATTTCAGAACGAATTTCGTACTCAGAAATAGTCGATGATGGCCGAAAAAAAATCAGAAAGGGATTGAGTGCGAATTTCAAACTTAAAGGAGTCCACAAACAATTTGATTTTTATTTATTTATTTATTTGTTACTCAACTCAGGAAGACACGATTTTTAAACTTTAGTTAAATGCTTAAATGTTACATAATTACGCACGTGGGGTCATTTTTGGATACTTACATTACTTTGATGTTATCATCAGCTTTTTATAAGTGCTATAATTTTTTTTTCTTCCCATAAATTCCCCAAACTCTTAGAGGTTGTCGGGGAGGGAGGGGGGGTTGGCGGTTGCGACCGACTTGATGTTATAATTTCTCCTTGGGCATTCGCCTTACAAACTGGGGAAACGCAGAAAACCCATTTCGAAGGAGCAGGCAAGAATCCGAACACGGTCCGAGCCATGAGAATTCTATCTCCCACATAGAACCCACACGCACCAGGAAAGGATCGAACCCACGTCTAAATAATTGCCCGCCAAGCGTCAAGTCCGGTGCCAGCGGACTGAACCACTGGGCTACCAACTACCTAAGAACTAAATTAAACTAATTAAGAACTAAATTAATGAAACACTTTATTTGACTCAGTTCCGTCAAGTGCTTACGAAAAAAATTGCACATTCCGTAGCGATATTGAAGCAATCTGGTCGCCCGGCAACCCGAATATCGCCCCAACTGTGTGCTTCATTAAACAATTGAAACTTCATCACCCTAATCAAAGAAAAAAGGATCTATATCTTTCAATGGTCATGACCTTTTGACTGTTGACATTAATGGAATTGTTTCTGCGTGATCTTTACAATATTTTAGCGCAATATCATTTATACATAGCTGTAAACGATGTACATATTCGCAATGGGTGTCTTTTCTTTCACCACCCAAATCTTGCCTTAAATGTCAAAAATCAGTGATAACAGAAAATTCGACCGATGAAACATGGGGCCAAAGGATTTTATTTGGTGGAACTATTCGAAGAGATACGAGCGTGACAGTCTTCTTCAGTTGAGAACCCACCTTTTAAAGCCATAGGTCTTCAGGAACGATCTTGACAAGCACCTTTTCTTCTTCTTT
Source organism: Serrognathus titanus (assembly GCA_039766575.1). Classification (NCBI taxonomy): domain Eukaryota; kingdom Metazoa; phylum Arthropoda; class Insecta; order Coleoptera; family Lucanidae; genus Serrognathus; species Serrognathus titanus. The sequence continues at coordinate 9,651,117 of CM077912.1, forward strand.
ATCCTTCACTGCCTCTCTTTTCCGACCGTCACGTCGTCAAAACTTTTTTCTCGAGAAATTATTGCTGCCCCATATAAAGATCTCCGGAACCTCAAGAATGATTTGAGTTTAGAGATGAGCATGTGAAAATTGGAGCTTTAATTATTACCACAAAGTTGTTGACATATCCACACATGATTCAAGCAACATTATCATTGATCTTTAGGTGGCTGATATTGCAAACTCTAGTCAACTTGTTTCGTATGAGTATCAGTAATCTCCATGATGAACAAAACTGAAAATCTCTCCATTTGAAGGATAACAGCGCTCACCAAATTTACGATGAAGTGGTATCTGCTTATGGTAATGACAGTTCTGCTAGATAGAGAAGACGTTTTCAAACGGGACACGTGTCTTCATGAATAAGTGAAAACCGTTCTTTGGGACTGACTATGCGTAATCTTAGCCGGGTAAGGGTAAGACCATCTCCCGAGCTTATTACTGCATTCCTCTGTAGAGGTGTAGAAAAAGAAAATCGCCGTGGTATGATCAGCAAAGGTCTCTTTTGTGTGTGGCTATGAGATATTGTCGTCGTATTGCCTTTTTTCACACCCAGCAACTTCTTTCTTGTCCCTGAAATGAAAAAATCATTTCTAGGTCTATAATTGTAAAAGTGAAACAGTGATGTTCGAAGCAATTGCAGGACTTCTACATTAATGGATTGCGTATTTAAGATAAATTATTATTCTCCTAATCGGTATTACAATATGGATAAAACTTTACCTGAAAAGTTATCATACTTAACAAATTTAGTGTCATTGTTATCTTTCCCCGATTACAATACATCAAAAATAAGTGTTATTCCAACAAGGATAAACTCAACTTCTGTTTAACACCGTACAATAAACATATTATCTATAATTCGTTAATTCAATAACACTAAATAGTAAAATATTTATCTGCATTAGTGAGAGTCATCATCGCATTTAATCCAAAAAAGTAAAAATGTTATCCTAAAGGTGTTAGTTCACTCTTTTCGTCAATTAGTAAATTATGGGGAAAGGGAAAGGGGTTGACTGCCGTTTTCATTACAAGTTATGACCAGTATATGCAAAAGAAATCTGTGAGAACGAAAAGGATTGATTATGACAATGATAATGATTGTGCGTTAAATGTTACAGAGGCGTCGCAGTTTTTAATGAAGTGCTTCCGGCTTGAGTTCAAACTTGAGCCCAGACAGAGTTCATTATTAAGCACCATCTTGATTGAGATGTAAATTGGGCCACCTACCGTTGAGCTAAATCCTAAGTTGGCATCGCAACTTCAAGTACCAAGGGATGCATTCTGTTTTTTCCCCAAATATATTCTTATAAATTTCTAATTGTAATAAGTAAATTTTTATTTCATAGAAGTCGAAAAAACAGTGCTTTCTTTAGTGTTCGTTTGGAAAAGATTTCATTCTCATTCTCAGTTAACATACTATTAAACGGTTTTCAAATCTTGCATCTCGTTGTGTTTATTAAAGGAAGTAGTGAGTAATAAACATCCAACAACTGTTAACACATCAGCCATTAAGATAATTTAGATGGATCGATATATAACAAGCTTACGGTTACATAAACGTGTTCCCAAAGATTTCAACATATTAATCAAGTTTTAACGTGTAAGTAATCTCTATGTATATAGATAATCGATGAATTTTGTTAACGGAAATTATAATTTAAAACATATTTTCCATTTGTATTTAATTACGATCTCTTGAGTTTTATTTAAAGCATATTGAAAGAAGTTCCTAAACATTAAACAATGCTCTTATTTTTATTGGATGCGCGAAAGAAACTAAGCCGAGATTAAATTATAGAAGCTGTAAGAAAGTAAAAAATAAAAGAGAATCAAAGACAACATTAACATATTTGCGACTTAAAAGTTACAAGTTAGTCCGCAGAGTGCAGCTGCCGTATTTCAAAGGAGAGTGAGGAGTCCAAACCTCATTACGAGTGTTTCTATAACAACCACGACCCTTCTGGATCGCGTCCGTGTGTGTGAGAGAGGCGAAACGTTCAAGACGGGGAAAGAGAATCACTGCTATCATTTATTATCCGGAAAATTCATGCATGAACTGGAAATTGTCGGGGTGCTTCGGTTTTCTCGATCAAAAACGAGGTTGATTTGTTTTAGCCCTTAATTACTCATTGCTTTAACAGATTCAAGAGCCCATAAACAAACTCTTAATTACGACCGAGTTTAATATTATCATTTGCCAAATAAAGGAAATACAATGGAATTCTTTTTTTTTTAACAAAATCAACTCGAAGCTGCGCAATTCTGAAATCGTTTCGTATTTATACACACATTGGAAATTAAATCAACATTTGCAAGCTCGCTAACTTATGGCTTACTGGCTGTAACAAACCCTCTCAATCTATTACATCAGTACATCAGATAGGTACGAGGGTTACCTCATTAATAATGCACAGTAGGTTTTGGACGGTGGTTGGCGGCTGCAATATTTAATAGCAGTTGAATTGGTTGACTACCGAGGATTAAATTAACATTGACACACGTTTGTTTGTAAGCTAAACATCATTTAACATATTTTATCACTACAATACACGTTAGAACATTCTATATATGAAATGTTTCGTCTTTAGATTATGCGAACTCCATATATACACACACATAAAAAGCTGGAGTTAATACTAACACTTTTGCAACTCCTTTTCGGTGTTCCCCTGCGTCAATCCGTTTCTGGTGTTAAAATAAATGGAGTTAGGACGTTTCACCTTAATAAGTAATAGTGTTTTCTTCAAAAATTACATTTTAATCCTTGCGGTTGTTATTTCTAACTTTCAAGGAGTTAATATTATCAATATAATTAATACAAATCCAAACAAAACGGAGAAAATGCAAAAAACTAGAATGCATAATCAGGGACGGATGGATGGTTAGGGACCGGGCAAACGACATGGAAATGAGAACGGAAAACAAGTTAGGAGAGCAATGGAGGGACGGTAGAAAGTGGAAAAATGTGGAAAGAAAGAAACAAACAGAGAAAGATAGTAAAAATATATATTTGACAACCTGGAACGTAAGAGGTACATACTATGAAGGAGCCCTGAAGGACCTAGAAGCAGAGGCAGACAGATATGACATAGAAATTTTAGCCGTCAGGAAACAAAACAAAAAGAGGTGGGAGAAGTGGAGTTGGAAAAGTATATTTTTTTAATAGCGGAAATGGAAAGGACAGAATATTTGGAACGGGATTTCTGGTGAGGAAAAAGCTGAAACACGTTATAACTAAGTTTACACCTATTAATGAAAGAATGTGTCACCTGCAAGTAAAAAATAAGAATATAAGTATCAACATACTCAACGTACACGCTCCTACCGAAGAGAAATCGGAGGAAGAAAAAAGTGCGTTCTATGAAATTGTGGAGGAGTTTTATGAGACTTTCCAGCAGAGTAAGGTAAATATAATTATGGGGGATTTTAATGCCAAGGTGGTTTACCAGCCAATCGTAGGTAAATTTAGTAAACATACAACTTCGAATGAGAACGGCCTGAAAATGATAAGTCTTGCGGCTAGTAAAAGCTGTAGGATTATGAGCACTTTCTTTCAGCACAAAAATATCCATAAGAGTACCTGATGGAAAAACGGAAAACCAAATCGATCATATCATGATACAGGAAAAAGCGAGAAAAGCTATCAAGGATGTGAGATCATGTAGAGGAGCGGAAATGGGATCAGATCACATATTAGTAAGAGCAAAAGTCAGGTGGAATTTTGAAAAATTAAGCGTACGGTAAAAAGGGCACCAAAAAATTTTAATGTAAAAAAGTTGGGGGAGGAGGAGACGAAAAAAGTTTTTAAAAGTAGAGTAGGATCTACAGGTACTGGTACAAACCATACGCAAGGTATTAAAGATAAATGGAGGAACATAGAGACAGACATAAGGAAAGCAGCGGATGAGGTAGTAGGGAAAATAGGAAAGAGGAAAAGGGTCGGGTGGTTTAACAAAGAGTGCAAGGACAATAGAAACAGGACACGAGAAGCGAGACTGAAAATGTTACAAACTAAATCGCGAAAAGAAGTAGAGGCCTACAAGGATCAGAAAAGAAAAACGAAGGCGGTATAGCGGACACATAGGAGGGCGTTTTATAAGGAAAAAATAGAGGAAATAGAGGACTATCATAAAAGAAAAGAGATTAGGAATTTTTATCAGGAAATAAAAAACAGCAGAGGAGGAAAGCAGGCACAACCGAGGCTTTGCAAGGATAAAAACGGAGAAATCACGGCTGATGACGAGAAAATCTTAAAGTTATGGAGGGAACACTTCATAGAGATTCTGAATACAAATGTAAATAGTGACAACGTAAGAAGGGACGAGCAAGATGTAGGTACGGACGAAGACGAAATACCGGCGCCGACGAAAGAAGAAGTTGAAGAAGTAATCCAGAAAATGAAAAATGGCAAAAGTGCGGGGGAGAATGGAATTGCATCGGAATTAATAAAATATGGAGGTGCCAAGGTGGTTGAGGCAGTGTGGAAACTTATGGACGAGATATGGCGGCAGAAGACAGTACCAAAGGCATGGAAAGATGCAGTCATTATACCACTACACAAGAAAGGCGACAGGAAGGAGTGTAAGAACTATAGAGGGGTAGCCCTACTCGACACCACATACAAGATATTGGCAACAATACTCCGTAATAGATTACAGCCGTATGTAGAGGAAGTGATAGGGAGGGTTTAGGGAAAATCGATCTTGCACTGACCAGATTTTTGTAATCAAAGAAATTCAAGCAATCTGTTATGAGCGAAATATAGAAGTACATGCGGTTTTTATAGATTTCTTACGCGCTTATGACTCGATAAAAAGGGAAGAACTGTACATAACGATGAAGTATTTCGGTATCTCCGACAAATTAATTAGGCTGGTAAAGGAAACGACAGAAGGTAGTAGCAACAAGGTCAAAGTAAATAACCTAATATCGGAATCGTTCATAACGACCCGAGGCCTCAGACAAGGTGATCCACTATCCCCGATTTTATTCAATGTCATGCTGGAGAAAATCATTAGAGACAGTGGGATAAATCGTTCCGGGACATTGTTAAATAGGAGCCACCAATGTTTAGCGTATGCAGATGACATTCTCATAATCGCACAAACAAAGGAAGAACTGGGGACCTCGAATTTAGTGCCAGAAGGGTAGGCCTGGAAATCAATGAAAGCAAGACAAAGTACATGCATATGAGAACAACAGAAAGCTGGAAGCTACCTCTGGGATTTCTGGAAATAAAAACGATTGAAGGAGGAGGAATACGTGTTGAAGGAGTTCAAGGGTTCCCCTATTTGGGTACATGGCTGACAGAGAATGGAGACAGTACGGCGGAAGTCACAGCACGGATAGTTAAAGGGGATAGGAGCGCGGGTGCACTAAATGAAATCATCAGGTCGAAAAATATATCACATAAATCAAAAGTGCATGTATATAAAACGATTTTGAGACCAACAGTGACATACGGATGCGAAGCGTGGGTATTGAACAGCAAGGAAAGTGAAAAGTTAGAGATCTGGGAGAGAAAGATACTAAGAAGAATATTTGGAGAAAAGAAAATAGGAGACAGATGGGAGAGGAGAAACAATGAGGAAGTGAGACAGCTATACGGAGAGGCTTCAATAACACAATTCATGAAGGCGCAACGTATAAGGTGGCTAGGGCATTTGGAAAGAAGAGAAGAAGAGCGTATAGCGAAAAAGGTGCTGAAGGTGAGAACACTGCTACCCAGAAGAAGAGGACGGCCGAGGACTAGATGGTTACATGCGGTGGAAAGGGACTTGAGAGAAAAAGGAGTGACAAACTGGAGAATACGGGCAAGAAACAGGAACGAATGGAGAGAAATCACCAAGCTATGGGCCTAAAAGCCTGTCAAAGCTTATTATTATTATTATAATACAATATACATTAATAACAATAACACTAAATTTGTTAATCATTACAAATTCTCAAATAAAACTTTATCCTTTTGGTAACACCGATTAGGAGGATAACAATTTATCTCAAAAATGTTTATGCGTGTATTTTTTTCAGATGAATTTTTATTCTTGTGATTTAATTAACTGTGAACTAAAAGAATATATCACTGAAGATTTAAATAAAATAAATTTAAAAGCGCAGTCATAAAAGACAAATAAAATCAAGATCTATTTGTAGAATGAATAGCCCTCAGTAGAAAAACATATTATTGTAGACGTACGTGTTTATAAGCAATGCCTAGGCACTCCAGGATTAACTTCTTTAATTTTGAACGCATGGATGTAAACACAACACAAAACAGACAGTATACACACATAAATAAATAATAATCTGCAGGGGTGTCAGCGTTTAAAATAAATTAAATCATTTCGCTGTGTTCTTCCTTTTTTTCAAAAATAGATCCAAGCATGACTAATAATAATCACGGTGGCTTATATGAAAGTATTGTGCAGTAATACTTATTAAGGGTGGTGTCCCATATTGCAGGGCTAACACGTTTATGGGTTTGAATTTATTGGTAACCTGTAGCCTTGGGGTGCATGTAGAATGAACTGTCATCCCCTTGCACGGGAGTTATTGTATAGCCGAGTTCCTTGTCATCTCGAGGGCATATCGTTCTCAACCAAAGTTGGCGCTTAACTTCAACTAATTTCGTCTTGCGATTAGCAAAAGGTATGCAAAGAACTCAGTTCTTGCAAGGCAAGTTTACGTTACAGAAAAATGAAACCTAATCAATAATTTTTCATGCGCAAATTTTATGAGAATTATTATATTACATAGTATAAATGTGCCTGTCAAGAAATCGTATTAAATTTAAACGTTGCGTTATCGGACAGATCTGCTTTGTTAGTTATTTCAAATATATCTGCCCGTCTGATTTATTACGTTGAATTTAGGGTGGTTACGAACGTAGAACCGGATACGCTGAAAATACCAGCGTTACTGTTACACAGGTAAGGTCAAGTTGTCCGTCTTTGGGAGGTACGGAAGCGCCTTCTCTTTCGAAATTCCCGACGTCGAAATGTAATATCTTTGTCCTCTTGTGAGGCATTTTTCTTTTCGTTTGACTGTTACATACGGTAGAACTAAAGCCATACAAAATTGTTGCTTAACATCACTTAAAATTATTTCTTCCAATCTAATCACAATGATAATAATCAAAATGTAAATAATTAATTGGCTGAAAGATATAATAACAACAAATTAGTGTTTCAAATGGATTAACTAATTAATTAGACGGAATTAAATTTGCATTAAATAATTAATTAATTTCTTCCTTATTATACGAATCACTCTAAATTGCCTGTACTCGTACAGGGTGTGGCATTTAATTTGAAACGCCGAAATGTTAAAAAAATAAAGCAAAATACAAAGAAGCGTTACAGATAAGTTGTAGAATTTCTAGGATGAAATTGGTTTAACCTTAGAATAGAGCGTCAAGGTAAAATGAAGATCCAATTTCTTTTTTTATTAAAACCCTAACTTTTTATAAAAAGCTAACTTATAGTCCTTCTCGTGACAAATTCAATGACTGGAAAGTCAAGATCGTTCAAGGTCAAATGACTTTAAGAGTTCACAAACATATTAATTAAACAATTAATCGAGCAATTGAAAGCCTGAGTTTCAACTGACCGACAAGCTCTAGGCTAATCTCACCATTTAGAACTGACCGTAATGAACCTTATTGGTTAGCTCAGAGCTTTTCGGTCAGTTGAAAGGAATATGACTTAACTGAAATTTCACAGTTACTTGACTTATTCCACTCTACTTTTCAAAGGCTCACTTGAGCGGTACTTCTTCTTGTCCTCGTAATTTTGAGTGGACAAAAATAGAACTTTCCTAGACTATTAGTGCTTAATGAACTTGAATTGTGAATAAGAAATGCGTCTGTGATTTCAGCAAAATGGTTGTCCACCACGCTGTTGAAATGAAACTCGAAAAATTAGGTGTTTGTTATCCTAAACCTGTACACTTTTTCGCAAAAATTGCTTTAGTGCAACTTAAATTCTCCGATAAATTTGCCAAGAGAAAATGTGTGTACTAGTGACCACCAGTGCAAACAGAGATTTTAGGTACCAATAAGTGAATAGGATGAGGAATGCATACGACTCACTTCCTTCTTATGAATCACTCGTGTACGTGTATTAATGGAATGAATAATTTCCTTCGTGAAATAGAAGACAACACAATTTTGTTTTTGACGAAATCACCATCCAGCTCAACACACTTCATCCACTGATACTCGAAAACATCCTTGTTCGTTCAAAACATCCATTAGTGGCCCCAATTACATCAAAATCTGACCTATACTTCTTCTCTGTGTAAAGTTTCGTTATGTTTGGAAATAAATCGCAAGCCGACGAAAACGTAACGCAATAGTTCAAAACCCAATTGATGGATTTTACCCAATGCGAACTGGCAACGAAATATTCGCCATTTATTGTTCTACCCCTTACCAGATAATCAATTGAAAGAATATCCTTTCCTTTCTTCTGGCTCCTCTCTTTTTTTTCATTGCCTGATTTTGGGAGTATAGTGATTCTTGTCTCACCCACGGCGCCAAAATCTATTGGACCCAAGAACCCCAAATCCTCTTGAAAACTGGTGAAAAAAGACTGAGTTTTTCCAGATAATATTCTTATGCCTTTTGATACACCCACAGGCATTGCTACTTCGATCAACTACAGCCGGTAACTACACATTACAATATTGTATACCATTTATTTTCGACATGGTGCGTTTTCCATCGATATATGTATATGAAGCCCCAAATTCATGTTTTGAAAACGATAGAGAAGATTCGTCCAAAGCCGATTTAAGTTCAACTTTCATTATTTATTTATTTATTATTTTTATTATGCACGAACTTTAGGTTTTTTCATTTTTTATTGAACGCAAAACACGATGTACTTTGACAACTTCTCAAACGAAAATTACTTGTAAAATCAAGTTTTCTTGAAAATTATGAAAATTAACTAAAATTGTGTAACTGTCAATATAGAAACTGTTAGGAAAGAGTTTATACACGTATTTCGACCTTATTGGGCTTCATCAGAACGCTTTCCTTGTATATTTTTATCATTAATTCTGGTTCTTGTTTTTTGGGATTTTAGAAATTCAAAAAAGGGATAAGTTTTTCTAAATTTTTTAATAAACCAAATTTTTTTAAGGTACAGAGTTCTGATGAGGTCCAATAAGGCCGAAATACATGCATAAACTCTTTCCTAACACTTTCTATATTGCCAGTTACACAATTTTAGTTAATTTTCGAAAATTGCTTGGTAGAAAAATTTGAGAATCAAACGTCACTAGATGAAACAAGAGTAAATTTAAAAAAAAACGTATCCCCTTATATCCTTATATATTAGGCCGGACATTATTCATTCCACCCCTGTATTTTAAGGGAAAAATTTTATCAACTTCTTCGTTTCATTGAGGCATTAAAATTTTTGGACGATGGAAATGTTTGTGAGTTTCCTTAGACTTTTAGAACTTGGTGTGTAGCAGTTGGAATTTGTCATGAAAAGAGCTACTACAAATATAGCTGTTTAAAATGTTAAATGTTCATTTTATCTCATGGAATTTGAACGACATGTCTTAGTTTTACTGTAAAACCAGTAAAACAGCATCGAGGAGTGCAATGATTTACTTTTCATCTAAGTTAAGACATGCCATCCAGATTTCATACCAAGTGGTTAAAAAAAATTTAAAATCATTCGGTACATCTTACTTGAAATTGTTCAAATTTTGCTTTAAACAATTCTTCAAATTTGGCATTATTTTTGTATAGGGGGTAAATTTTTATTCGGTAAAATTTTTATACCCGGTGATCCAGTTTGGTATCCGCACCCCTGTAACTTTTTTATTTCCATTTTTAGGAGAATGACGTTTGATATAAATAATATGCACCTACCAATAGTTTATTTGACAATATGAAACAGTAGCCGTTTTCGAAAATTGGATCGAGATAGAAAAGTAAGATAGAACGAATGCGTTTAATGCATGTAAGAGTGAGAAAATAGACTAACCGATATATACCGCTCCGATTTTCGAAAACGCCCAATATGTAGGTACCACTTCCGGTTCAAACGGAACGTACTTATTACGTTCTTCTTCTGTTTAATCAAATTTAATAAAATATATTTTTCTGATATTGCTACATTTTGTGATGTACTCCTTTCAGATGGTGGTGCTCATTTCAGAAAATAGAGGGAAGAAAAAAATTGTCTAATCAACCCATCAGTCATCTACAGAGTTCTATACTGAGTTGAATTTTTTCTGGTACTTATACAGTGTGCAACAAATGGAATTTTTCTTTATCATCGATTTTTATTAAATCTTATTGATGCAGAACGTTTCTGCATTCGTTCAAATCAAATTTTCATGCAACTCAATAACAAAAAAAGTCCATTTGTTGCACACGTTTTAAAAGACACTGTATACATATTTTTTTGATCACTTTCAACAAACAACAATTAAAATTGATGTTTAGATAATAATTAAAGTTTTCTTATATACAGGATGCTTAAAAAATGGTGATACAGCGCCATTCTGCACTATTCAGGGAGACCCTCTGAGTATGGGAAAGAAATTTTAAAAAAATCATTGGTATGATTATTTCTATGCAAAACATTTAAAAAAAACTTCGTATAAAGGTCTTTCTATAGGGGTGACAGATTTTTCCACTCAGTTCCTGATATATTTTGTTTTACTTGTGTGTGTCAAAATATTCAGTACAGTTTGCAGTTTCATCATCCAGCGTTTGACGCTTCCAGACCGTTTAGAAATTATTCAAAAATATTACCAAAGTTCGAGGTCAGTTGTAGGTGCCCAACGTTTGTTCACCAGAGAATTGGGTCGTCGTCAACGTTACTCTATACAGGCTATACACATCACTGTGGAAAATTTTGAGCATGAGTTCACTTTACAGGACAATAAGCCACCAACAAGACAACGAAAAGCGAGAATAATATCGCAGCTGCAACGGCCAGTATTGTCGATGAGTCAAATTTGTCGATTTTATGACGATCGCAACAATGGGGCTTTCTCAGACCTCAACTTGGAGAATTTTGCGTAAGGATTTGAGCCTACATCCTTACGAAGTCGTATTGACTCAAAAACTGAAACCAAACAATCACAGATTGCGTCGGGAGTTTGCTGATTGGGGCCTTGAGCGCTTGGAAGATGAATTAGGCCAAAAAATCATCTTCTCGGACGAGGCGCATTTTTGGATGAATGGCTTTGTTTACAAACAAAATTGCCATTATTGGTGCGAGAACAACCCACAAGTGTTACATGAAATGGCGTTGCATCCCAAAAAACTCACTGTGTGGTGTGGTTTATGGCATGGCGGCGTCATCGGACCTTGTTTTTTCCGAAATTAGGAGAGAAGAGCTGTAACCCCCCATGGCGACCACTATAGAGCCATGTTACTCGACATTCTGTGGCCAGAACTTGAGAACATTGATACTGAAGAGATGTGGTTCCAACAAGGATAAGGATAAGTTTGGTGATTGGTTCATCTCACGACGAGGTTTTATGAATTGGCATTGTGTCATGTGATTTGACACCTCTAGATTATTTTTTTTGGGGCTACGTCGAGGCACAAGTCTATTCCGACAATCCACAGATTTTGGATCATTTGGAAGCCAACATTCGTCAAGCTATCGCCGGCACACAGCCACAAATGCTGGACAGGGTGATCAAAAATTGGAGCGATTGGGTGCGTCAATGTAAACAAAGCCATAGTGGACATTTGAACGATATCTTGTTTAGAACATAACTGCGCCGCTGTCCAAACCTCAAAATAAAGCAAAAACTAAATTCATATTGTTTTGTTTAAACTTAAAAGCCTGTCACTCTTAATGAAAGACCCTTTGTTGATTTTAAACAAAAATTATTGTTGTACACCATTCTCCCAAACTCAGAGGCTTCCCTGAATAGTGCATAATGGCGCTGTTTCGCCATTTTTTAAACACCCTGTATTTACAGTTTCCAATTTCCATTAAAAAAATTAATAAAGTTAACAATTAGTGACGTCGCATGTACAGTCGCAAGTTTTAAATATTGGTCATCACGTCATCACCGACTCAATCAAACAAAACGTCAGTTTTAATTCCAGAAATTAAAATATTTCAGATAAACATCCTATTTTTTAACAAAAAAGTGAAAAGCATCGCAAAATAAATTAAATTTTTATTATTATATTATTCCCTTCTTATTTTTAATGAAATACAAGTGAAGTACAAATAAATCTTTGGCAACAACGACGACTAAAATTTATTGTGCTCGCGACAGTACAAAAAAAACGCTAACTTTTGGAATTTTCTGTCTTCAGATTTCTGTGGTTTTATGTTTTCTAGTTAAAATATGACAGCCACTTAGTAGAAACTCGTCTTGCAACAATTCGATAAATTGAAAAAGTGGAATATTTTTGGTTCTTGTTTTCAGTATACTGTGCCATCCAAAAAAAAATACACAGGATACAAAGCACAACCAGAAATTTCTTAGTACTAATCATAAAGGACCATTCCACTCATGACTCAAGGACTACGACGAAAATATCAAGACCCATGACAATTTCTAAAACCAATATTTTTTTTGTGTTTCAGAGGAAGGCAGAAAGATAGAACCACCAGGGATTCCAGGAACTTTACAGGCGAACAACGTTCACCTTTTGTGACTTCCTCGTTCAATATTGCTAATTAATAAACTCTCAACGTACACTTTTTAGAAATTCGAATTCATTTAGTTATCTGGCTACATCTTCCTGAAGGTAATGGTACCTACATGCGTAGGCTAATTTATTCAACAACGTTTTAAATTCAGATATGTACATGCCCGGCATGTGATAAATTCCTTGCTACAAAGTACAAATATTCCACCCCTCATATTATTTATGACGCTCGCTGCCTACAAAATACAATAGCAATTTTTTTTCGTTTTCGGGACTGTATTGTTTTACCAATAAGTAAATTGCTTGAATATTCTCGTTAGATCAGGGAACGAGTGATTACAACATTCCGGTTTTATTAAATAAGTAATTTATTATTTTGTAAAACAGGTGTTGCAGCGGATTTAGCGATAAGGACGATAGAGAAGTGCAAATAAAAAGTCCCACCGGTAATGGAATGAATCAAACGCGTTAATTGTTTGAAAGTAATGGGCTTGCGCCATCTGTGATTTTTCTATTACATTAGTAATAATGAAGATGGCCCAATTTTTTTTTATTGTTCGGAAACGTTTCTCTTGCGCCATCTCTTCAGCAGTTATATAATTATTAGCTTCGCTACTATAGTTGAAGCAACAGTTGCAGTTTTCACCTTGCTATTATAGCACAAAATAAACTAAATATAATACATTATTGTACCTAGATACTTTATTTTTTACCAGATGGAGCCTGTGCAGCTTTTTATATTTGTAATTTGTTAAAATTACACAAAACCACAACTATTATGTCTTAAAGCCTAGAAGAACCCTTATTTAATGTAATATTGTTTTAAACTTCTTTCTTGCACCATAATAACAAGAAAAACCCATACGCTCATAGTTTCAGCCTTACTTATTTTAAACTAATTTAATGAGAAATAAACTAAATGTATGCTTAATTCATTTCCTGACTGTAAATATTGACGTCTATGTATATTTTTTTATCAGTTTTATCTGGTACTTTTCATATGAAACGCATTTATGTTTCAAAATATTTTATTCCACCTCCAAATCGTACCATCATCACAAACACAAAGTAAAATATTACCATCTCGACTTAAACTCGTTTGTCGTATGGCTGAATTACATCGTGGATGTTGTAATGTGTAAGATTTGGCTTGCGTAGGATCAGCTACGTCCAGGTCCCAAACGAATATCTTACCAACCTGATTCCCCAATGCCAAGATCTATAAAAAAATGACAACTCTTTGGAAACATTTTCTTCAGGTTTCAGAACTTACCTTTTGCCAAAAGTCCATGGCAAATCTAACAAACCAAATTTCACATTCCTTATATTCGAATCTGTGTATCACAGTGGAACTGGTGTCTCCGGGTCGCAGTTCTTCATCTTCCAGTCTGCCAGGTTTCCAGCACACAATACAATTTTCACATGATTTACTGAACACAAAGTCTCCAAACCATTTAACACAATCTACGTAATTTCTATAATGAAAAAAAAAAAAACATCGAATTGTTATGTTTATGTAATTTAAATTCATCTACCTGTGTATATCACGAGTTGAGAAGTCTGGGAAATGTTCCTTTAATGAATCAAATGGCCTCGAACTGCGGCTTGCGACCCACTGATAAGAGAGTTTTATTGCTTCGTTCATACATTCCTTGTTGAGTTTCCACAGTTTTAACGAATGATCCATTCCACATGATATGATACGAGTTCCTAATAAGTCGAAATCCTACGAGGAAGGTAAATATAGGCATGTACTGTGTTTTTTTATCCACATTTCCGCATAAAATTATCATATCATATATCATATATTATCATATATAGATAAGAGATACAAAAATAAAGATCAACCTCCAATGATTTTTGTTTGTATAAATTCAGTCGAAAACAATGAAACTAGAATGCAAAGGTATGAAAATGAAGGATTTTTCGGGGATCACCAAAAGATAATATTAAAAATGATTCAAAATATTTGCATGTGCAACGACTGTGAAAAGCTTTGGATATTTTAATGAAAATCAAAAGGATAATGAATAAAATATAAATAAAATACTAAGAATCGATGAGCAAGAGAAAAGGAACTATTTTAAGTTCTAAGCTTACCGCACTTAAGACTTCATCTCGATGTCCTTCAACACCACCAAAAATTGCAATGCACACATCAGTTTTTATGTTCCACAGTCTCAAGGCGTGATCTTTAGAAACAGATAATAAAAGATTAGGATCACGAGGATGAAATTTCAACTCATTTATCGCATGACCGTGTCCAATGTAATGACGAACGCAACTCATTGTAGCGGGATTTAATATACGCACGATTCCTCTAGAGCCAGCCACTGCTAACAGAGGTTTCCCCGAATCTTCATCGTAAGACCAGGCACATGTATAATAATTTTCATCGAGCTAAACTCACGTTAAGTTAACAACTCATTCGCTTTCATTAATAATAATAGTGAAACGTCGAGCAATTGTGCCATTTTCCAGTGTCCGTTTGAGATAATTTATCAAATTAATAATAAAGAAAGTCATCTTTAGAACCATATAAAAGAAAGGGCCAAAATTAATTGTTAATCCCTCGCTTAAACAAAACTTTTCAATAACAGTAAAAAGGATACATCAGGGTCAGCATAACACTGCATTAACTTTATTCCATTTCCTTCTGGACACTCATAAATTGAAACCCTGTTGCTACCAACAGCTGCGAAGATTAGAGGTTGTCCTTCTTTTAAATGATGATTGAATTGAGTTCCAAACAAGGGTTGTCCGTGATCTTCTTTGATACTACACCTATACAAATAACTCTCTTTATAAAACTTTGTTGTAAGTTGATTTTGATTATAGTGGATTCCTCAAGCATCCTCTGTACAGCTGTTTCGGCCCTACTTGGGGACTTGTCAGCCGAAACAGCTGTTCAGAGGATGCTCGAGGAATCAAAACTGACTTGTAACAAAATTTTTAAAACTCATTATGATTTGACAGCATGCTTGGCTGTCTTATATGGGATAACTTATTAAGTAGCAAATTGGCTGTAATTTGTCAATCTTAATGCAATATGGCTTACTTACGCATATCTGTAAATCGGCCTAAGAATTTTATTTTGCTGGAACTTTTTCTTTCCTCGTCTACCCCTACGAACCCTGCTCGTTGGAGTAGCACTTCGAGATGTGTTATCAGTTGTGGATGTGCTTCCAACAGACGAGGTTTCATCCTATATATTGAAATTGTGAGTTGAATAGATATTTCTACGGACATCAAATACTCACGTCATCCCCAGAGTCTTCTGTTAAATTAGAGTTAGATAATTCGGCGTTCATTTGTGATTTTGCAAATTTATCTTTCATTATCCGTGGGAAACCGAAATCTAAGCTCCAAATTCGTTCCTGGATGGTATCATATCACAACTCATTTACAATTTTGACCCCAAGCTAACCTAACATTTTAAGTCTTGTCTTTTTTATACTACTACACACAATTCACATGCGTAGGAATCGATTTCTTAAAAAAACTCAAACACAATATTTGTGAAATGTACGTATAAAAATGCTAATTTTAGCATAATTCGATTTCAATTGTAAATAATCAAAAATTTAGACCTAACCACCATCTTCATGTTTGGTGCAATCAATGTTACCAACGTTTAAAAATCAGAAATTCCTCAAGAGTTACTAAAAAGTCACCTTTCAACATGGAAAATCCCTGAATTTGTTGCTAACAGCTGTTTTCGTTCCAACGAATGGAGTAGCTCTAAGCAGCACTAAGTAGAACATACAGGAGATCGAAATTGATTGTCCGATCTGATCTGATCTAATTTCTGAAAATTAAGATTTAGTGTTTCCGTTTGAAAATAATTTGAACTAAACCATCCAAACTAAATACACAATTATTTCAGTTAATTTTGTCATTTTGAAATGACATCTGTCAAAACAATGAGCGATGTTCGCCCAGTGTTACCAACTTAAGTGTTTTCTTAATCGTTAGGGCTTAAGGGATTGTCTTTTTAAAAAACAAATTATCAAATTTTGTTTATTTATGAAATCCCTTAGGCAGCTCAAACTTGCTATTTTATATATGTATAAGGAAAACCATTTATACAACATTCGCATATGTTGTAGTGTAAAAATGAGGTTATGCATGAACTATAAAATATATTAATTACGCAAGTTGCCTTTTCGTGGGTCACGATTAAAAATGTGCGCCCTGTATAATACGTTTTTAAAACTTGTTTTGTGTTTTTGGAAAACATGTAGCAGCGCCATCTGTTGAAATTTGCCGACAGTCTCGCTTTCGTTTGTTTCCCTGAGGGTGATCACTAGCTATTAACTGGTTATCATCCACTGAGCAGTTTCAACTGACAATTGACAGTCATTTATGGAAGTGTTGCCAGACGATCAAAATTTAAATCACTAGATTAGCTAACAGGTCACCAGTTGGTCCAGTTACCAACCGAAAAGGACCAGTTTCAATTTAATTCTCTTTGTGATTTATTTAAATTTTTGACATTATTATCATGAAGCTTTAAAATTATGTGAAATATTTAAGTACAAATTTAAACTTACTGCACAATATAATAGATTAAGAATAAATTTAACAAAAACAATTTGAAAATAATGGTGATAAAACAAACACAAATTTTGTATAAAAATTGAAAAATAATAAAATGAAAAAAAAGACAGTTGATTCTACAACGCAATTTAATTGATTAAAAAAAAATAATCTGAAAAGAATGGTGACAAAACGAACAAAAGACAATCGATTTTACAATATATTTTAATAGATTAATACACAAAAAAAAACATTTGAAAAGGATGGTGAGAAAACAAATAATGAAAATTGAAAAATAATCAAATAAAAAAAGGTAACAACAAAGGATAATCGACTTTTCAACGCAATTTAATGCGTAATAAATTTAAAAAAAAAAATAACGACAATCGACTTTTCAACACAATTTAATACGTAATAAATTTTAAAAAAATAACAATTAAAAGACAAAAACCTCGAAAAAAGAGGATGGTAAAATTTAAAATTTAAAATAATATAAATACAGAAAACCATAAGCACTTTATGTCAGTGAAAGATCAAAGAAACAAAAGAAAATTGACTATCGGCAAGTTTCAACAGATGGCGCTGTTGAATGTCTGACCGTATTTTAAAGCTTCATGATAATAATGTCAAAAATTTAAATCAATCACTTAGGCTGCGTTGTATAAAAGATTTAAACCAGGATTAAATTTAAGCCTAAGTTAGAATGTGACATACAAAATGCTGAACGTCATAATGTTCGTCACAATGTAACTTAGGATTAAATTTAATCCTGGCTTAAATCTTTTATATAACGCAGCCTTAGAGAACAAAACTTTAAACTGATGTTTTTCGATTGATAACTGAACTAACTGATGGCTTATATTAGCTAATCTAGTGACTTCGATTTTGATCGTCTGGCAACACTGTCGTCCAAAAATAACTATCAGCTGTCAGTTGAAACTGCTCAGTTTTTTCAAGATAACCAGTTATTAACTAGTGATCACCCTCATGGAAGCAAATGAAAACAAGACTGTCGGCAAATTTCAACAGATGGCACTGTTTTTTTTTAAAACTTACACGAGATGTATTCGTATTATATAGGGCGCCTATTTTTAATCGTCGCCCCTGAAAAGGCAACTTGTGTAATTAAGGAGTTCTGTATTTTTAAGTTCGTACATAACCTCATTTTTGCACTACAACAGATACGAATGTTGCATAAGTGGTTTTCCTTATACTTATATAAAATAATAATTTTGAGCTGTTTAGGTGATTTCATAAGGAAAATTTGAAAATTACTTTTTTAGAAAAACAATGCCTTAAGCCCTAACGATTAAAAAGAAACTTTAATAGGGATTTATCCTTAAGTTGGTGACACTGGACGAACATCGCTTATTGTTTCAAAATGACAAAATTAACTGAAAATATTGCATATTTAGTTTTTAAGAATTGATCTTTGGATGGTTTAGTTCAAAATATTTTCAAACGGAAACACTAAACCGGTGATGACGTTTGAATTTTCACACGTCCTACAGTTTTTTTGAATAATCACTAGATTAGCAACACTGCTCAGTAATTCGCATGTACCAACAGCGAAACAATAATGTCACTACATTCCCTTTTTCCCATAAGCCTCCAATCACTTGTTGCAATAAATTTCCTCAAGGATTGTTAATCCAAATGACATTGACATGTAGATGTAAGAATCCAAAAAAGAAATAACAATATAATTGATGTAGAAAATGAAATAATCTTTAATGTAGTTTATTCAAGATAATAGAGACGCAAATACTATTTACTTTTGTGATGAGTAACTAATTGTGAGTTTTTTGTTCTTACGTTGCTTTACATAAGCGATTGGTATTGCATTTAAAGTTTCGTTAATCAAATTATCGTGTGTCACAATTTAGTTGTCAATTGAAAAATGCAATTTTAAATCCATTACTAAACAAACAACGAACCACATTTAGGTATAATGAATGTATATAATTCTATATAATGTTGGAAAAACATGGGGAAGGTAGCCAAGGATCAACAAACAACTGCACAAAATTGAAACCAACATAACCTACAAATAAAAGTCCCATTTACAAGATACGGAAACTAAAAGAAGTCAGATTTCAACAGTAAAAGCTACTATATCGTGTAATTTTAATTACTCATTACAAAAGTTAATGTACTTTAGTAAACAAGTATAGTTTTTAACTTAGTACTTTGATGACGCAACCAACGCGATGTGTCCGATCTTAGTGTTTTTAATCTGTGTTGGCAACGTCCTCAAAATTACTAGTTTTTCATGTTCAACTTCAAGTAAATTCTATTTTATATTAAACATTCTTACAATAATTTTACATTTTACTCCAATTCTAACTTCAGTATTTTTGTAATTAATCTGTGATTGTGATTTTTTCCCGAGCAAAGCATTTCAAATTAATTTGAAATGGCGGCATCCGCTTAATAACCAATCGGATTATGCCACACCTGAAACAAGTTCTGTATATACCCCCACCCCTTGCCGGCAAGCAGCTGTTTTTCAGGCACCACATGGATACTGACGTGGTTTGTCATTATAAGTGTACGTCAGTGAATTCTTAAACTTAATGCTTCACATTGATCAGTAAAGATTTACTACTTACTGTAAGTAAGTATCACATTGTATTATCATTTTGGGGCACTTCGATTAAGAAAATTCAATAAAAAAGTTTTTTCGCTTGGTTGATTCTAACCTAAACTTGGTGTTGCTTTGTAACTTACCAGCGAAAATCTGATGAAAGTATTCAAAAAGTTTCTGATTTGTTCATATGGTTGTTGAATCTTACGAATGTTACGCTAATAGTTTTCTTTTCTGTTTTCAGAAGCTAACATGAAGCTGAAAAATACCTTACTGGTAGTAGTTGCACTTACAATCATAGTTAACTATGTGGAAAGTTTGGCTGTTATGTCTATAGATTTGGGTACAGAATGGATGAAAATAGGAATAGTATCTCCAGGTGTTCCCATGGAAATAGCCTTAAATAAAGAATCAAAACGGAAAACTCCCACGGTGATTAGCTATCGAGATAACGTTCGTACTTTCGGAGAAGATGCTCAAACGCTGGGTATAAGGTTCCCCAAGAATTCGTATCAGTACTTACTGGATTTATTAGGGAAAGGAATTAATCACCCCGTAGTTAAGTTATATCAAGAGCGGTTTCCTTATTATGAAATCGTTGAAGATGCCGACCGAGGTACCGTAGCTTTTAAACATGACGAGGAAACACTGTACACACCTGAAGAATTAATAGCGCAGCTGTTAAGTAAAGCAAAAGAAATCGCCGAGCAAAGCGCCCACCAAAAAATTAAGGAATGCGTCATCACAGTCCCTGGTTATTTTAATCAAGTCGAAAGGAAAGCGATAGTGCAAGCTGCGAATTTAGCGGACTTGAAAGTTTTGCAATTAATGAACGATCACATGGCTGTGGCTTTAAATTACGGCATATTTAGAACGAAAGATTTCAACGATTCCGCTCAGTATGTGATGTTTTATGACATGGGGGCGTCATCGACGTCAGCAACTATAGTTAGTTTACAAAATATCAAGACTAAAGAACGTGGTTATGTAGAAACCCAACCCCAAATATCTGTCATCGGTGTTGGATACGATCGTACACTCGGCGGTTTAGAAATCCAATTGCGCCTTCAAAGTTTCCTTGCGAAGAAATTCAACGAAATGAAAAAGACCGAGAATGACGTGTTTAAGAACCCCCGTGCGATGGCAAAGTTGTTCAAAGAAGCCGGACGTCTAAAAAATGTTTTGTCTGCTAATGCTGATCACTATGCGCAAGTCGAAGGTTTGCTGGATGAACATGACTTCAGGTTGCACGTGACTAGGGAAGACCTGGAGAATTTAATGCCGGATCTTTTAGACCGTGTTGGCAATCCTGTCCATCAAGCTTTAAAGACCGCGGGGATATCCGTCGATGTTATAAGCCAAGTTGTTTTAGTCGGTGGAGGTACCAGAGTGCCTAAAATACAGGAAAAGTTGCAGGAAATCGTCAAACAGGAACTGGCCAAGAACGTAAACGCAGACGAGGCTGCCACATTGGGGGCGGCCTACAAAGCAGCAGATCTTAGCTCCGGCTTTCAAGTAAAAAAATTCATAACCAAAGACGCCGTGCTGTTTCCCATCCAAATTGTTTTCGAGCGTGACGCTGAAGGTAGCATCAAACAAGTAAAGCGAACTTTGTTTGGGTTAATGAACCCATATCCTCAGAAAAAAATAATTACTTTCAACAAGCACACAGACGATTTTGTGTTTAATGTCAATTACGCCGAGTTAGATTACTTGCCAGCGAATGAAATCCTAAGCATTGGAAGCAAGAACTTAACAGAAATCGCACTGAAAGGAGTGACCGATGCTTTGAAGAAGAACGCCGGTGATAGCGTCGAATCAAAAGGGATAAAAGCGCACTTCAACATGGATGAATCCGGCATACTCAACCTGGTGAACGTTGAATTAGTTCTCGAAAAAACTGTGACCCAAGAAGTCGAAGAGGAAGGACCGTTTTCAAAACTGGGAAGCACTATCAGTAAATTATTCAGCGGAGAACCAGAGAAAGAAACTACCACTGATGAAAAACCAGTGGAAGAAAAGCCGGCTGCACCCGAAGAATCAGAGCAAGAACAGAAGCCGGAAGCCAAGAAGTCGGAACAATCCAAAAACGAAAGCACCGCTGCGAATGCCACGAAAGAAACTGCGGATTCCACGAAAGAAATTAAACCGAAAATGGTGACGCTAAGAGAACCCCTAAAAGCGACAGAGACCTGGCTGTCCGTTAACAAAATGAATAAAAAGCAACTCGAAATCGCAGCGGAAAAATTAAAGAAACTCAACGAAATTGAGAAAGAACTGAACAGGCGAGCCACGGCATTAAATAATCTTGAGAGCTTCGTTATTGAAGTACAGAATAAATTATACGAGGACGAGTTCATTGAAGCATCAACCGAAGAAGAGGTGGAGAAAATACGTGCTGCTTGTACTGAAGTCTCCGACTGGTTGTACGAGGATGGCTCAGATGCTGCTGCTGATACCTACGAGAGCAAACTAACTGGCTTGAGAACGTTAACCAGAGATTTGTATATACGTGTGTATGAACACAGAGAGCGACCGGAAGCCCTGAGCGCATTGAATAACATGTTAAACGGCTCACGAAATTTCCTGGAGTCGGCTAGAAACCTAACGAAAAGCAACAATCCCGATAAAGATGTATTCACAGACGTTGAAATCGAAACCCTGGATAGGATCATCAAGGAAACCATCGAGTGGAGAGATAAGGAGGCCAAAGAACAAAACAACACGAAGAAGAACGAACCTGTTAAGTTGACGGTGAAAATGATTACGGAAAAGATGGCGGCTCTGGATAGGGAAGTTAAGTATTTAGTTAACAAAATTAAACTGTGGAAGCCTAAGAAAGTTGATAAGCCGAAGGAAGAACCAAAGAAGAAGAATGATGAGGAGATAGAAAGTACAAATGCAGAAGAAGAAGAGGAAAGTAAAGATGTCGATGTGGAAACCGAAGACGGAACTGTAGAAACAAACGAGGAATCGGAAAGAAATGATGCAACGGAAGAGGAAGAGATAGATCCAAGTAAAACGATGACCGACAGCAGTGACGGTTCACATACAGAACTATAAACTTAATTTATTATCTCAAAAGACAACGTGTAAATGAATTGAGAGCTGGAAAATCAGGTACATATTTTTCGCATGTAATTATTTAAATAATTCTGTAGTGTATTTGTATTAAAAGAAGGAAGAAAAAATGAGGGAAGGATATTTTAATCGCAATACCTGATCTTCTTGCATTGTATGTAATTTATTTTAGTGTGATTTATACTTACCCTTAATGATGACAGGAATCTTTTTTTTTATTTTAAACGTTTCTAAGTGCTAAGTAGGTCATTTATTTAAAAAATAATTTAATCCAAAATTATCAATTAAATTCAAGACATTATGGTGTGTATTATGTTTAATAAGTATAGATAAGGTGTGTTTCCAAAATATAGGCAGACCAAAAAATGTCATTTCAATGACGTCAGTATTCATAGTGTGATTAAAAATTAAATAGTTTTGGAGCCTGTGGTTTGGTGCTACTAATGCAGCGGATGATTCTAAGGAAAATAAATTTGTCATTAACTTGATTCCAGATAATTGTATATAATTTTGTTTCGTTTATTAGGAGCATATGACATTTTTTGTTGGCCTTTTCTCTCCGTGTTTAAATTGCACATTACACGTATAGAATTGTATACTTCTTGGTCCAAGTATAACTAAAAAAAATATATTATTATACTACAGTAGTATTCGGGTTCTAGATATAAAGTAAATAGCTAGATTTATAAAATAAATTCAGGCCTCAATGTATAATAAAAAGAATGGGGGGGGCTGTTTTTCTCATACATAAAATGAAACTAGCATGTCGAACTTTTTACTATTGCAAGTATATGTGTGAGTGTAAGGCATCCAATTATAAAATTAAGCACAAATTTGGTTTGTGTAGCAATCACTTCACTGGAAACTCGTAATTTGTTTGCTTTGTATTCAGTTAGGGCATTTATTCTTTTCTTTATTATAAAAGAATAAACAATTTTATGTGATACGATTTAATTCATTTCCGAAAATGCGTGCATCCGTGACTAAACAAAACACTTTCATTCCAGTGGTAATAATTTATTTAAATCGATTATTTGAAATATATTTATTATTGATAAACAGTGTGTTTGATTATCTTAAGTTATACTTTCTTCCACCCTTTGATAACACCTACTACTTATTGCTAGTATTTCTTAGTCTACGTCCTGTTTTAACATCGATCAAAATTCATTTATCACCTTTTTGAGTGAACAAGATCACTTTACTAGACAAAACTGAAATATATAAAATAAAACTACATGGCAGTTTCATTTACATACATATAATGTGATTAAAACATTAAATATTACAGACGTGTTACTTTTCTGTTGAGAAACTCATCATTGATGTTATTATTAATACTTAATAAAATTCTACTAGCAGGTTATCACAAACAAAACTAAAACTAAAAATTTACTAGTAAAGCCATTAGTGTTGTTGTGTTTCTAATTCTTAGTTTCACCAGTTTTCCTACCTAAATTAACATTATACATGATATAATAAACTGAGGTACTCGCAACACATTTAATATTTGAAAATAAGTAAATATGCAGCTGTCTATTTATTCATTATGCTAATCTGCCTTAGATTTATCAATCACAGGGCGTCACATAAAATAAAGCAAATGTTTTAAGAACGAAAGCGAATACTGAAATGTTAAGAATAATTACAGTTACGAATTAATGGCAGTTGTTTAATTTCCGTTGGCAATCTTACGATATATAAATAAAGCTTGTTATATAGGGCAATACAGTTACTGTTTGTCCATCGACTTCTTTTTACAATCGATTATTATTTCATCTCCCGATCTTATGTTGTAACTGTAGAGTTGTTTGTGCGGATATTTCATTTCTTCTGGACCCTACAAATTAACAATTTAATATTATTTCTAGCTTCAAAAGTCCGTCCTATTACAACGTTTAGTTTATTTATAAATGAATTTAAAAAAATTAACATTCAGAAGGATACAGAAATAACAAACAAGAAAGTTAAAAGAAAATTATCAAAGGGTCCACAGTCACATTTTCATAGGTGTTATTTTAATTAATAAAATTATTTGTTATCCCTCATCTCAAGGATACTTCAAATTGCATTGTACCCTTCATAAAATGAGCAAGATCGATTGTAATACTTTTATGGTTCTTACCTGAATATCTCTCAAATCTTGATCGACATAAAATAATCTCATTTTGGCCCCTGAAAAACCAGCAAACGGTTCTAATTTTGTCTTAAGATCACTAACACTGCGATAGACATCAACTGATCGCACCTCACTGTTCTGTCCACATGTGAAGGTCACTTTAACTCTCTTTTCAGGTCTTAGGTCGACATTGACTAAAGGGTCCAGTTTTCCATGGATGGAAACCAATTCAAAATACCTGAGACAATAATAACAAATTTAGTTTTACGTGGGTTTTGGAGCAATAGGGCCCTACCTTTCAGGTCTGTCGCTTTCGGGCTTGTCCATGTAGTAACGGATGAAGGCCCTTTCTGAATCCTCTCGTTCATCGTGTTCGATAATCCCTCCACCATTCAGCATATCCACGTTTGGCAATCGAGCGATTAGGAGCTGCCTTCTTTCATGTTCAGTGTATTCATTAGTGTCCCATAAAGGACAATTCTAAAATAATGCAAAGAAATGAAAAAAAAAGTATTTAATTCCAAATTCCAAATAATTATTTTATTAATTGATTTGAGTGGAAATTAATAAAAAAATTAAATGAGGTACAATTTAACAAAGAATTCAGCTCTGTATCAAAAATAACAGTTTCCAAGTTATTTCGTTTTATTTAAACAACAGAAACAAATTTAATACAATTATAAATACAGATATTGTTTTCTATTTTGTGCAATTATGCATTGCTTTCATAAAATAATAATTTATTTTCCGGATTATGTAACAAATGCGTTTATGCTTTCTATTGTAAATATGGCCAATTACTGTGTTTAGTTGCAGGAAATAAAAGCATTTAATAAGTAATAAGCGATTCCGTGAGTCGAATTATGTTTGTAGAAAACAATGATTCATATAAAAGTCTAAAAGAAATAGCAGAGCAATTATTATGAAATGACTTGTGCATCACGTGCCAAGGACACATTTGAAGCAGTTCATAATTTTCTAAATACAGGATGTCCTATTATAAAACTGACAAATTTGTAATTGTGACTAGATTACAAACAAAAAAAATGTTTCAACTGCTTTCCCTTTCCCCTCTTATTTGTAATTGCTAGATGCCTTTGCCAAAAAAAATTAAGAGGACAGGAACTATCGATGTGCCACTTGCCAAAGGATACCTTCATCTTTTTCTAAATACAGAGTTCTGTTACAGAGGCGACGAATTTGTGATTATATTCATATCAAAAACGTCAGATATCTGCTCTCTCTTTTGTGCCTTATTTTTCTCAAACTGATAATTATCCTTGCCAGAAGAAAATTTAAGTGGACGAGAACTGTCTATATGCTTATGAACGTGAAAAAGTAATGACAAATTTCGTACTTCTCGTTGGGGGTAGTTTACCTTATGCTTTGGAAAACAAATCAAATTTATAACACCTTCGACTTAGATCCAATCTTATAGGAGCACCAAAAATTATTTTCGAATTTTATTTTTGGATATAAAATAAAGATTAGTTCCGGCAACTCGATGAAAGCCCAGTTGTACAACGCCAGTTCAAATTTAAACTGAAGCTTAACCCATAACATCGATTATTTCAACGATTGTTGTTAAGGGTTTTAGGATTAAAGTTAAGCTGGAATTGTACAACTGGGCCTAAGGAAGACGTGGATATAAAACTCGTACTTTATTTAAAAATATAAAAGCCTTCTCACCTGAACCCTTAAACATTGTAGAGCAGGAAATTTCGATAATCGTTCAATCTCATCCCAATTGGACAGCCTCGTGGAATTCAGATTAAGGAATTTCAATTGCCTGAAGCTATCATGTGGAGATTCGGCAAAATTTTCCGATTCGCTTTCGCTTTCGCATCTTGAATACTCCCGGTTGCCCTGTTCTTCTTCATTCCGCACGTTCAAAGTCGTGATAGGACAATCCGCCAGCACCAAAGATTGCAGGTTCGGAAAAGCGTATCCAAGTTTCTTCACTTCCGTCCATTTCGATACAGGGTTGCCCGTAAAGTGCAGCTTCTTAATCCCGAGGTGTTTGTGCCTTCTTTTGTAATCGATTCTAGGGCAAGTGCAGTTACAGTCGGCGTCCACGTTGTTTGTTTCTATGTTTTCGACACAGTTGCACGAATCGCCGCATAGATTCACGTCGTTATACTCGTTCAAGCTCAAGTGAAGTTCCTCTAAGGTTGGAGAGTAATCCAAAATTTGTTGGACGCTTTCCCAATCGATTTGGGTGGAATTCAGGACCAAGTTCCTCAAATATTCCCAACGAATATTAATATCCACTTCGTCTTTCTTCAAAGGCATGGAAAGTTGATTGAAACTTAAATTTACGAATCTTAAGCGAGGCATTTGTTGTAGAATTCGGAAGACCTGCAACAATTTTCCGAATAATAGAATTAAATTCGTTTGTTAGAAACGGAGTGAACGTGGTGTAGAAACGTACCACACACATCCATATATACAAGTCGGTTTATTTATAATACCTCTGGCCAGTAGTTCAGTTTATTCTTAGCAAGGTCAAGTTCTTCCACGGTGGCACACTTATCGACGAGAGCTTGTTGTTCCCCTGCAGTAGTTATATCACAGTCGTTGAGCACCAGGAGTGATGGAATTATGGATCTTGGGGACTTCTGAGGCACGTAAATTGATACGGAAATGCCCTCCTCTTCGGAGCCTTCCGATTCAGTTGAACTCTCACCATACTTTTGCTCTATCGCTTCCAACAAAGAAGGCATGTCGTGAAGTCTGCAAACGAGACGCTACTTACAATGGAGAGTTTAACGACTTTAAAAATTTTATGATTGTTGAGGAAAATTACTTTATGAATTACACAATTTGAAAATTGTTGAAAGTCCGGTATAATGAATAGAGAACTTTGAAATACTTTAGGTATTTACGTATAATAAAATATTGTATACCTCAAGGAAGCATTTTTGAACCGCTACAGTTTATTTCGCTTAAGAACAATAAATACAACTGCTAAATGATACAAGCGTTTTAACAAGAAGAAAAGTGCACAACATAGATCAATGGACTTCTCGAAACAATCTGGGTCCTAAGTGAATCCAAAATTAACTAAGTAAAAAATAATCAAAATGAAATCGAAAAGCATCGATGATTATAGCCAGGTTTCTTTTTTTTAATTACAAAATATTGCAACATACTCAATAAGTATTATAGTAAATGATGTATTTGGTTTATGACGTGGAAATATTACCACGTTAAATCAAAGCTTGCGGTTACAAACATGTTTGTAACATCTATTCCTGCCTCATACGTAAACGATGCACGTGCAAATCATGCGAGATCAATTTTGCACAGACGGTGCATATTTCGGCCGACGAACTGGCGTCGTCGAAGCGTCGTGACGTCCACCAATGCCATCCCCAAAACTGTCGGGGAGCAATACTTTGACCTCAGATTGTGGGCTCGGTCATCATCATTGCATTTAAATTATATATCTCCGGCAGTTAACTCGTTTACCTCGTCTGGACAACAAACAGTCAGGCTTGAATTGGCAAGAAGTCAATGGACGATTCATAAACGAATTACACATTAAAGAACAAAAAAAAAGGTTTAATCAAATTTTCCTAATAATGATTAACAAGTTTTGTTGAACAAAATGCCACGTTTGTTAAGTGAAATTGGTGTCTAATTTTTTTTTAAAGCTCACGCAGACAATAGTCATACAACAATAAAACGTTACGGTCTACTTGAGGCACTCCCTTAAATCTCTTGCAAAGGTTAATAACTGATGAAATTTATTCAACTACGCAAGACTTGCTTTTAAACAATGAACGTATCATTTTCGGAGAATTGAAAGAAGTTATGAATCCATGCTTATGGGGTTGCTGAAATGAGAGGCATAACACTCTTTAGCACCAAATTAGTATTTTTCATAAATTAATAAAATTGAGTTACATATTTCAGTCTTGATTAATGGCAAGGGGGCGTTCCTGTGCATTAATTATAAGCCCCAAGATAGACGCCAAGTTTAGAAGTAATCAATATCAGAGGGGGTGGCTTTATTATTAAATATGTAAATGCTCTTGCTCGAGGAGCAGAAGCCCTAACAGCCTATCAACACGTGAATTATGTAAAAATAGAAGCAAAGAAGAAAATTAAGAGAATATTAATTTTGAAAGTGCAATAAATCATTCTTCTCCAAGAAAGTGAAGAATGGCAGCCAGAAATTGTCTGTTTTAGTCTGTACGAAGCTCGAGGGGGTGTAAAGTTTAACCACGGCCAGGTCGTAGGAGGTCAATAAGGGAGACGTACTGGAAAATGCTTCTGCTTTCCCCTATTTCATGCGAAGCAATAACGTAAGTATTCACAAGAGCATTAAGGGAAACGTTAACGTTTGGATGAAAAGAGGCATAGAGTATAAGTGAATTGAAATATGTATAAGACTGACGACGTAAATTTGTTTCCACTTGATATACAGGGTGATTCTTGAATAAACCGCCAGAAAAAGAACTTGCGAAAGAAATTAAATCATAGGCTACGAGAAAAATTTATAATTAATTAAAAATGACCCCAAAAAGAACGTTACGCCAATGAGTATGGAGTTCGTCGCAATCGTAAGTTTTATGATACAGTGTTTTCGTACGTTTTATTGTGTTTATTACCCAGAGCAATAAAACTATAAAAGTTAACCGTGAAACTTATTTAATAGAGGGAACGCCGCTGTAATGACCTGCCTTAAACGCTTAAATACATCCGACCATTTATTAATTTCTTAACACGAAGACGATAGCCTGCGAACGTCACTCCGCTGGGATATTTAAATCAGACCCAACCAAAATTAGTTTCAACAAAAGACAATATTCCCCTAACAATATAAAGCAGGGCTGTCTAACATGAAGCCCGCGGGCCTTTAAATATGTAAATTACCCTTACATTAATGATAAAATATAAAATACAAATAAAAACACGTGTGACGCCATTGGTCACGGATAGAAGGTCGCAGCGAAGTTACTGGAAATCGGACCGATCTTGCTCGATCACCCTCGAATATTCGAGAAGTCACGCGCACGTATATAAGAAGGTTGAGTCAAGCGGGACGGGCAGAGTTACTTAACAATTATTCTAGCGTGCGTTACGCACTAATTCTAAAGCCTTTTTAAGTGAAATATTCGGTGAAATATGTCTTCGCAGAAAAGAAAAATAACGAACGAACATCGAGTTTATAATGACCGTAGGGAATGAGACTATTTAATCACAAACAACAATAATAAACATCAGTGCATTGTTTGTATGCAAGTACTATCGGTTCCCAAAGAATATAATACGAAACGACATTACACTACGTTACACGAGAAAACGTTTCAGCAATATACAGGGTAGTCAAGAAAGGCTATCATTACGGATTATAAGAAAAAACTAAAACAAACATTTTTTTAAAAACCTGACACCGATAACAAGTGCAGTATTGCCGCTTCTTACGAAGTCAGAACGAAGAAACCTTTTAGTGATGGAATACTTATTAAAAATTGTGCAATCAAAATGGCAAAACAATCCAATGAAACAAAATTTGCTGAAAAATTCGAAATAGTCTCAGTGTCGCATTAAACAATTGCAAGACGGGTGAACCACATTAATCAATATGTATCCAAAAAACTGCATGACACGGTTGAAAAATGTAAATACTTTTCGCTATGCCTGGATGAAAGCACTGATCTGTCCGACATTAGCCAGCTTGTAATTTTTATCCGAGTTATTCAAAACGACTTCAGTGTAGCAGAGGAGATACTTGATCTTGTTCCTCTCCATGGTACAACCAAGGGAATGGATATTTTTGAAGCTGTAAATAAGGTGATATCAGACTAATATCTATCAGGTAACCTAGCTGGCCACCTGATAGGTCCATTATTTCCAATCCACTTTACTCCAAAATTGGCATTTAAACATTCCACAATTATGGCCGCACTGTGAGCCGGCGCTCCATCATATTGGAAGTAGAGTTCTCGATTTTCCCTTAACGGAAGATTGTCCATAAAAGGAATAAAATGGGTTTCCAAAATATTTAAGTAACTGCGAGAATTTAAATTGTGATTAAAAATTTCATAAGTAAGAACCCTATTTCCTAGTAAGGCCACCCAAACATTAAAGCCAAATCGGCCTTGGTACACTCTATTTATCTGCTGGTGAGGATTTTCTTGGGCCCATTGATGATTATTGCGCCTATTAAATATGCCGTCACTCGTAATTCGCGACTCATCAGTCCATATTATTTTACTGGAAAAATTTTCATCTGCACGCAATCTTTCAAGGTACCAGTCACAAAATTGTAGCCTTCATTCTGCATCGCCTGGAACTAGAAGTTGAGTCTTCCGTGATTTGTAACACCGAAACTTATTTTCCTTTAAGATGCGACAGGAAGTTGCACGGGAGACTCCAACATGTCTTTCGATGATTCTACTTGAAGTCGTCGGGTCCGCAGCAACACACGCTATTACATTAATGCTATCTGTTTATTTATTTTCCTTGTTATAGCTTTTTGACCTTTGCTTTTTAAAAGAACCAAAATTAATTAAATTTTGTTCAAACCTCTTGAAAATTGTCCGGTAAGGCTGCTGGCGTTCAGGATATCGTTCATAGTATAAATCAGATGGTGTTTGGATATGTTTATTAGACTCAATATAACATTCCAACATGTTATATTTTTCAAAATGTTCAAATTTCTCCATTTTTAACTTGAAAAACACACGATACTTTCAAATTAACAAATAACGAAAGGATTGACACTACAAAATGCATTTGCATTTGTCTTGCCTTTATCAATATTGTCGTAAATATTTTAAAGCTCTTCTTTCAGCTGGTTACTTTGAATTCCGTTGAAGATCAAGTTCGCCCGATTTCTCGCCGCAACAGCCATAAAACGATAAAACATTTATGACTGTATTTATTTTCATTCCCTTAGCTGCTGGTTCTTAACCAGTGCAGCATCGTGTATTTGGGTAAAATTTTTGATTAATTATTTTTTGAGAACTAGAGAACGCAATATTCTGTGATTTCTATTCTTGTACGGATTATGATTTGCCGGTCTATTGAAGAATCACCCAGTATACTCGTAAATTAAAGAAAATTAAACGTAATTTAACTTGAAGGCTTCCGCGGCCGTCGTCCATTGTTGAATTCTTGGCTTCCGATTGGAACCGAGACACGCGGTTCCAACCGGAAGCCAAGAATTCGAAAATTAAACGTTTTTGTTTGATTTTAATCTCGAGGAACAATAAGAGATGGAGATACTCTGAGAGTACTAAAAGAGATAATTGATAAAATAAGGTATGTCATGTGGTCCCACTATTTTCATGGTTCAAATACACTGAGATAAATTCGACGTAAATACAAAATGATGTTAACAAGTTTCTTTATTAGAAGTGTCGTGAATCACACATGAACATTTAAATGTCCTACAGGTGAGAATTCAGTTATTTACAACACATCATTGTATTTTTTAAGCTTTGTTATAAAATAAACGTGACTAATGGTAAGCTCGTGTATGAATCATATTAACTGATTTATAGATCGGTTCAAAATTGACTTCGAGTGAAATCTACTGAACACACAAAAAAGTTGTTTTAGTCATGAATGTTAATTCGCCCCAAATATTTTCTATAACGCCCACAATGCAAAATTTCATCGCGCATAAAAATCGAAGACATGGCGAGGCGTAGTTGTCAGTGAATTAATATTGAATAGATAATTTCTGGGGTTTCTAAAACCGACTGCGCGGTTTGTTTTGCAAGCGCGCTTTTAATTGGGCATGTGCAATGTTACAACACGATTAGGATTACGGAGATTTTGTTACAACAAAAATTACCTCTGCACTGACTAATGAACAAATTGAATTGTCTGAATTCACTACAGAAGGCTCCACGTGAAACTGATTTTGTTATGAGGTTTTGCAATTAAAAAGTACGGTTGGTAATGATTACATGGATGATGGACTAATCTAATGAACACATGGTGTGAATTAATAGTTAATTATTATGTGTATTAAAAACATTTGGAAGTCTTGTTAAATGTGCGAGCAATGATTCGATATAATTATATTATTAATAAAATTAGAAATCATGTCAGTGATCATAATATGCTAATTGCTTAGTTTTCTTAAACGCGAGCAAAACTCACGGCGCGACTTTAATTTACTTAATTTCGCCAATTTGTCGTTTTCTCTTATCACGTGCCTCGAATCAATCTTCGTCGACTTTCAAAACCAATTATTATGATTTATTTTTTCTCTTATTACTAAAATTTACGGTGGCTTGTTTGTTTGTGTTTTATAAAATTGCCTGAGAGTTTTACAAATAAAAACCTTGATTTCTCTACTGAAGTTTATCCTGTCAAAATAAATACGCAGTCTGTTTATCTTATCTATAAGAGCTTGTTGATACAAGATTACTGGATAATTGACCCTCACTGTCAATTTATTAGGTGTGATTAAATTTTTCGACAGCAGTGTACATCTCATTTCTTTTTTAACTGTTGAGTTAATGTGAATCTGAGCGGATCTAATCTCGTAAAAGGGGAATTTCGTAAGCCACTGATGCAACTTGTAAACATGACACACACACATGAGCGGCCTAAAATTAGATCTCCACCGAAAATAGGGCAGCCGTACAACTCGCCAGTGTGATATAACAATTTTAATGTTGCTACACGTCAGTGGTATTATTATTTATCATCGCCACGGGGCGAAGACCTTAAATATTTATGTACTTCACAGTATACCGCCTGTTTCACTGAAACCTGCAGAGATATAATAAGTTATTTTATCAAAGACAGTAAAACGAAACTTGATCTCGCTTGATCACTATGTCACGTCTGTATATTCTAGACACAAGCACCATATAAAAACCAAAGGATTTTAGATGAGATTAAGGCAAAACATACGCGTGTAGGTCAAATGAAACATACGGTACATATTGATATGGTATTAATTACTTAAATTAATTAAAACATTCTGTTTTTTAAAGCTTCTCGCTACTACCTATAATAAAAATAATGTTACTTGTGGTTTTGGCTAATAAAATTAGATAGGTACAAAGACAGGCAACTTAAATGAAACAAAAACAATATTATAATTACGTATTCAAATATAATAAATGATGCCACATGAATTACAAAATATTTTAAATGAATTTGTTTTTTTTTATCTTCTTAAAAGTGAAAACACATAAGAGATTAAACATAACGAAAAAGAAATACAAATATCCTCATTATTTTTATGAATACACCAATGTATTGCTTTATTTCGCATTCTGCATAATTTTCTAATTAATTTTTAAACTTTGTATACCTGCAAATAATACACGAATAGTGTATATTGTGTAACTAATTATAATTCTGCATACATATGTATATCCTTTGAAGCAATTCCCACGTACTTCAAACGCTACTGTACAAATGAAATTGCAAATACAAACATAACTAAATTTGCAGCTAAATACTTTAAATCAACTTATTTATACAAATTCTTATTTAACCAATAAACTGCCAACTGGAAGACTTTTCAGTAACCACTTCACAATTATTTTGAGATATGACGTACAGCCATGTGCAGCTTAAATGCTACAATTTGACATTGCTATGAACCTTGTACCACAAGGTTTTAAGGATAAGGTTTGCGTGCAGGAGATGCATTTTAGGTATATACATACTTAAAGTAAAACAAACAGCACTGAAGAGCCTTGTTTGTGTTACACAAAATAATTTTCTCGATCAACAAATAAATTGTAAGTGAATGGTGAAACCTGAAATTGATGTTATCCTTACCAACAAAAAAAATTAATTAGATATAGCAACATCCAATTTTAGTTAGTCATGATGATGAAAGTTATTGTTGCATAACTCGCACAAATTTTCGCCAGTTACGTAATATAGGATGTCCAATAATAATGGATCAATGTTAGAGAGAATTTAGTCATCTCAACATAAATAACATGAAACGACTCTTGCCATTTTTAAATAAAGTGAATTCCAAAGTCTGAAAATTACAATAAGGTTGCTTTCATTCTGTAAAAATATAAATATTTAAACTGAACGTCCTTGAATGTGCAATTCCAGTTTGCCAACGAAGAATGTAACGTTTTCTCAGCTCCGTATCCGCCAGCTTCACTGGGCGCAAATTTTTTTACGTAGCTTTTTTTACTGAATTGTTTAATAAAGAAAACGAAAGTGGCTCAGCTGTTACAAAATTATTATAACAGGAAATTCGTTACACTTGGCGCGCCATTTATTTATTGCGCGAGGTTTGTTTTGTTTTGTTTTGCGAACAAAACCTGCATTTATACTGAAGATGATGAAATTTTGATTACTTATTAAGAAATGTTACTAGCTGGGAAAGGGAGAGGAGAGAGTTTTATAATAGATACAGTTTCAGTTTCAATAAATTGATTTGAATTCCTTTAAATTCACCTTTTTGCATAAGCTGGTAATCAAAAGGATTCTGAGATTATTACTATAAATAAATATATAAAATGTTCAAATTATTATTTAAGAAAAAAATCAATACTAATTCTAGTATCTGGCAAGACTGTAAGCAATTCGATGGTCTACTTACAAAATGCGCAAGTGAAATATTATTTTGACCTATATTTTGTACTATAGAAAAATTTTCTTTTTGTGGCTAGAATAATAGTAACAAATTGTGTAATTCGGATAACGTAACGATGCAATGGAAAATGACAACCTTTTATTGATTATTTTCGAATTTAATAAAAAATAAAAATTGTTCTTTCGTAAAATTTCTATTTTTAATTTTTTTACACTTAATTCATATTCTTGACGACATTTCCTCTTCAACAGATTTTATTCTTTCTAGTTCATTTTTAATTCAATTAAACGATTTCTCTCTCTTGGATATCTTTTTTTCCAATATGAAAACGTTTGCGTTTTATATGTTTCATTGTGAATTTTAATGTTTGGATACATTAGTAACCAATCCATCACTGACAAAGCTATACCTGCAAAAAGACATACTATTAAACAGGACCAAGTATTTAAAAAGAACTTTTTTACCCTTCCTTTAAAACCAGGGTTGTTGGAGGAATAGTTGCTTCAGTTTGATCTTGAAACACCTATATATACAAATAATACTCAAGTAATATTTTATTCTATAATTTCTTTAATTTTGTACTTACAATTTGATGCATGTGTACTACAGTGGCGTTCTACTTTGTAATTCAAACTCTTCAAAATCAAAAGTTACTTCCGTATCGTCATCGATTACATTATCTGAAATTGAAATATAACGTGCATTCCATGAAATACTTTTTGCAATTTGTACATACCAGATTTAGCTTCATCGCTGTCTTTTTTATAATGCAAACCTTCATTGCTAATTTGCATATATTTTTTGTTTTCACGCCATTCGAAACCCCAACCTCTAAAAGCTTGTCGCGGAGGTGTCTGGCTAGTTATTATGTACTGCCTGCTGCGGCTGCGACCGACTACTACACACGGAATTCCCCTTGCAAACTGGGGAAACGCGGAAAACCCAATCCGAAGGAACCGATATGAATCCGAAACAAAGTTATGAATTATTAAGACCAGGCAGTACACTTTACAGCACCTTCCAAATATAAACAAAAACATAATCTTAAAAATTAAGCTATTTAATAATAACTATTAGAATCTTTATTAGTTGCTGGATATCTCTTAAGTGTAAATATCTTACTTAATCCTACGTCGCTCAACAGTTAGAGGTAAGTAAAAAGATAATAACGAAAACGGGGTGGA
Organism: Serrognathus titanus; assembly: GCA_039766575.1. Classification (NCBI taxonomy): domain Eukaryota; kingdom Metazoa; phylum Arthropoda; class Insecta; order Coleoptera; family Lucanidae; genus Serrognathus; species Serrognathus titanus. Next base: position 9,687,870 of record CM077912.1, read on the forward strand.
AGTACTAGAGCACAAGAGGAATGTAGTTGCAAAACGAAAACAGACTAAGTATAAAGATATTTGGTAAAACATAGAAAAAAGGCTAAAACGACATCCTCACTCAAACTGACACGATTCTGTATGCAACTACCTAGAAGAAGACTACGTCTACTCGTAGGAATACTTTCAAGGACATTGCAAACTAAACAAACATATGCATCGCATTTGTAGAGGTTGTAACTTAGAGGAAGAAACAGCTGAGCATATCTTCTGTGATTGCCCTGCATTCGTCTTGATCAGAGATCCCATGTTAGGGGAGTTCTAGCCTCACATGGCTGAAATTCGCAGTGCCCCTCTGTCGGACGTTCTTGTTTTCATCGAAAGGATGGGATGGCTCGAAGAACGCTGACAATCAAACACTGCTGAACATGGCGGCGGCACAATGGGCCCAATTGTGGCCTAAGTGCATGTGAATTCTTATTCACCCCCTCACCAATCCAAAATCACCAATCCAGAAAACATAGTTGATGAACCATAGAGTATAAGCGACAGACGATACCTATTACAAGACACATTCAGTCAGGGAATATAAACAATTGCGTAAGAAGCAGTCAAAAAAGCATTTTGGCTGGGGGACAGAAATAGGAAAGTACATAAAACCAAAAGTATATAAACATAGGGATGATTCGACCTCCTTCTTTGCAATCCTTTTCTTTCTTCAATTCTTCAACCTCTAGTAGCTTCGTCTTGTCCATTAGGTGTTGAATATTTTATTCCTTTCTGTCTGTTCCGCACCTCTACAGATGTCTATTGCTCTTCGGTTCGATCCTCTCAAAGGTCCATCCTTGACTTTCTGATCATAAATTCCACTTACGACGCGATCTTTGATAAGGCGATTTCTCGGAGTTCCAAAGTGCTAATTTTCTTACGTCTCCCAGTCTCCCAAAAACCGTTCAAACGATTCTCTATTATCTTGGCATCTAATGTTAAACGTGGGAAAAAATGCTCGTTCAGTTTTTTCCTTTATTCCTTAAAGATGTGGGCGTTGATTTTTTTTTCAATTAAGTCAAAAGTTGCGTATATTTCCACTGCGGCTTCTCCCAGTAGTAAGGCTGCTTTAATTTCCGGAGTTTTTTCATTTGCACCAGTCACTGTCAAGCATCTTCAATTATTACTCAAATCGCCTTCCTTAACATAGGTTTTGGTTCTTCTACTTCGCTTATTTGTCTCTTATAAATACTTAATACAACTTAACTTTTCACTTCTCTTTCTTTTTTTTCAGGTTCTTGCACATCTTTTTATGACTGCGAATTAGTGTGAGGGTCTTTGGGGATTGACCCTTCTTACTTTGGTAGCAAAAGTTTGTGAAATGTAGAACAATGGGGATGATTTTTATTTTATTTTTCTATTATTTTTCTTTTTATAACGCTGCCACCACCGGAATTAGGGTAGAGGGTTTCGGATTTTCGAGGGTTTAGAGAACTACATTTCGCATTAACTTTGAGTTTCGGAGGAGGATTCTTTCGGGCTGGAACTGTCCAAGCGCATTTTTGTTGGACAATTTACTCTATCTCTACCAAATGAAAGTCAGCTTAGGGCTCAAAGAGTAGCATATTGAAATAACTTTGAAAGGGACAGTGAAGTCGGCCCATATTAAAATAGGATATACAGACAATAATAATAAAAAAAATGAATGATAAGTGAAATCTATAAATATGCGAAGAACAAACTCATCTATTTAAGTAAAGCGCTCGAAGGGAAGAATTCAGCAGTAGAGAACCTCGCGAAAGCCCTTTTAGGGATTCGTTAGTTTTCCCGGGATCTTCTTTATAACTTTCACAAGTAATTTTGACAAAATTCTTTAAGACGAACCTCGAACTTTACTCGGTAACGATCCGATGAACATTAATTAATTTTCCAAATCCCTCTCTTTCGCGGGATCGTTTATGTAAACAAACTCCTCCCGAGAGGTGTCTTGAGTTGCCTACATCAAGGTGCAAATTGATTTAATTTCGACCGTTCTTTTTTTTTCTGTACGCGTGGGCATCAACTCCGTTTTCTCGCGTGAAATTTGCTGACCAAAGATTTATTTATTTTAGCGATATCTAAATGGCTCTTAAGAGGATGTTTAGACTAACTCGCCTGGGAACTTGTTTACGTTAAAACTAAGTCGAAAATTCCTTTGTTCAATTCAAGCAATAAGTAATTTAATTTTGAGTGGATTCAGGGCGAAAATTTTCGGCTGCTTACATTAGGATAACTATTTACTGAATATTACATCATAATATCACAGACTTCAATTTGATTCGTACATAATTCCTACATCGGTCTTAAAAAATCAAATTTTCGCCTCAGGAACTTCCACGTGAGTCTTCGGAAGTCATATGTGTTTGTTTGCTTTGCGTAGCAATGCTATGCTACATTCTTATGTTTCGGTGTTAACCATTCAAGACAATCTTGAAGAATATTTAAGTAGCTGGGTCCAAATTCTTAGATAACACCAACATCCATGGTCAGTAGTGAGATTCGAACTCACGTCGCCGGAGTGACACGACTTCCATAGTCGGCTATGCTAACTGCTTAGCCACTCGGCGACCCTAAGTCATATATGAACAAAATACATAGGTACAACTGCACCTCTTGCTCAGTATTCCCAACCATTACATATTAAACTATAACACGTTACATAAATGACAAGAAAGCAAGGTTAAGCAGGTGCAACTGAGGAAATGACATTTTTAAGAAGAACAGCAAGAAAAGCTAAAGGGAATAAGCCAAAAATAACATAGGTGACGTGGATGGAGGAAAACTAAATTGTAAAGAAAATAATAGACAGATAAAGTAGGGAAAAGTTCAGAGGAGCCAAAGAATTCAAGAATGTAGACAAAAAAGACATTCAGCAAGATCAGAAGTTCTTAAGTAAAATGAAGAAGAAATCTAAATACTAACAAAAGAATAAAGATATGAAAAAATAAGTATTCAAATGTGATACAATTTATTTACTTACTGGTTTCATCATAAAGGACGTACAATGTCTATCACATTAAAATTTTATTGCATTAAAATGAAAAACCTTGTCATATGACAATTCCAACACGATTTACGAGCACGTGCTCATTATAATTTTAAAGTCCAATATACAAATGAGGATTAAAACCGAATCTCAAGACTTTCAAAATCTATTCTTCTTCAACAAATAAATTATTTGTAAAATTAGGGGCGCCCTACACATGGTGGCATGAACGCCGAACGCTCAGCGATCGGGCAAAATCGGGCCTCTCTCCACATTCCGCCGAGAATGCAGAGATCGGTTTAGCGTTCTGGTCGCCATGTGTAGAGCGTCCTTAAATACATAATGTACAGAACCAATTATTTAAAACTCTTACTTAATATGCCATGACGGTCACAAAGAGATTGCAATCGTAACATCGTAATGCATAATTATCTTAATAACTTTACAATTAGTATTACGAGTTTCAAATAGATTGAAACGTTCTTGAATCGTTTCAAATAAATTGAAACATGGACCTAAATTTTTCAGAACCTTAACAATTACGTAAATGCAACTTGCTTTGAACTTTTTTTCTTTGTTTAAATTAATTCAGTGAATTTAGATCTAAAGTTGATCAGGATTGAGGAATTTATCTGAAAATATTAGGTCACCAAACCGGAAAAGAGTGACGCGAGAATTTTGGCGCCTACTTTACGAAAATAGTCCTCGGTCGCTGACGGATAAACCAAAAACTAAAACAACATAAATGCTAAAAAAACATGAACAAAGGCTCGTTAAAATTGGAAGGTGCCTTGTCGTAATTCGCGTCCTCGATATGTTTGCCAAATCACACGCGCTTACTTTTGCACAACGCATACAAATTATCAATATTAAAGTTACTTAAACCACCACAGGAAGCAAAAAAAATCTAATGAACCCTTATTCACAACGGTTTATCAAAATCAGATAAAATTTTAATAATTTTTAAGTAGGTAACAATAACTTATTAACGCCAAATACTGATAACGATTACCTATCAGTTTTTATGACGCGTTTTCCATTTAACGAAATCAATAATTACCTTTCACTTTTAGAAATGAGGATTATTATTGAATGAATTAATTTCGAACTTTTATTCCTTTTTCTGAATTATAAGTATTACCTAGTGAAGCAAATCAATTTCTATTTTGGTTCTGTATTATTTATTCTCTTTTGCTTCTTTTTTTTTTAGTTAGGTTTTACCTGTTGTTGTTATTGATGCCTTTTGAAACATGATATTCAAGGTTTTTCCAATTTGATTGTTTACATAACAAAGCGGAACTGGCCGAAACGCAGCGGACGCAGACGACTTTGTTCACCTGTACAACAAAGAGCTCTCGCAACATCAATACTTACATAAGCGTTTCTTGTGGTCTAGAAAATTGTCATCACAGGAATTCACTGATAATCCAAAGTTGGCACAGTATCGCACAAGGAAAACACCTGCGAGAATAAATTACACGCAGAATTTCAGAGCGCCTAACGGTCTACGCCGTTCACTGCGCAGCAGATCCTTGACGACTACTTTGTTGTTGTGATCAGCTGGTGGTAGGTGTTTCGACAGCTGATCTGGTGCAAACTTGTTATCCCTTCCTATGCTCACATGGGAAATATTCCGACGGACATACGTAGTTAAAAGCGAATTAAAATTAAAACGCCTAACTTAAGTTATAATTTCAGGAATCCTGAAAATGAACTTGGAAGTCGCAGGACGTTTCCCTCCGGTGGAAAATCAATAGCGCACCAGAAGGGTTAGCAAGGGCATAAGGGAGAAGTTCAATACCACTATCGTACGTTATGATAGAAAACACAGATTAAAAAAAAAACAGTTTCCAAATTGCCTTCAAAAAGAGAAAATAAAATTCGAAAATTTGGAAATACACAAATTAACTTTTTCATTCGCTCTTTATTGCGAATGTAGAATGAAAAGTCGGAGGCTGCCAATGTTGTCTTAGCAACACCTTAAACGAAGGGTTCGTAAACATTGGCTATAAAAGGCCAAATGGTGAATATTTTAAGCTTTGGAGATCAATAATAAAAGAGATGTATTTTTTTAATCACGAAAAACACCACAAAGATCTCGAAAACTTGAAATTAATTGAAATGTAAAAGTAAACTAAAATACGTATGACATTACACATGCCCTTTTATATGCATTTTATCAAAAAAGCTTCTTATTGAAAGTTGTGTAGGTTTCCATTGCGCATAATTTAAATTATTTCCAACCATACAGAGTGATTCATTTAAAAGTTACCTGCCTAGTTTATGTTTTTTTTTTGAATGGAACACTATATTTCCATTTCAGTGAAAGTTTACATTAAAAGTGATAGAATAAAGCAGTTTTTGTATAGTAATTAATTAATAAATATTAGAGATAATAAATGTTTTTGGCGAACGATGAAAAGTTTGATAGTCTCTGGTTTATTTTTATGACGTAATTACGTCTTCGAAGAAATTTGTTGATGTCAGCATCGGCTGTTAAGTGGGTCAGTTGTCAGCTGTATTTTGTCGCGTTGAAAACATAGCCGAATTTTCCAATACTATCCTTATGGACATGGTCTTAATTTACGGCGAATGGGGTCAAAATGCGTTGGCTACAAGACGTTTGTATGAACAGCGTTACGACGAATCAGTGTTTACAAGGGATGCAGTGTGGGCAGAAAAAAATCCTCATGCAATGCGGCGCCTAGTTTTCAACAATGCTTTTCGGTCATTCTGTGTGCAGGTATGTTAAACGGCACTTTAATCGGTATATTTGTTTTACCTAATCGCTTGCACGAAATGATGTATTTACCTTTCTTGCAAACTAATTTGCCGAAACTCCTAGAGGATGTAAATTTAAATATTAGTAAATTTAAATATTAGAAAATATTAGACCTTAATCCATTAGATTTTTATCTGTGGGGACATTTAAAAAATCTAGTGTATGCTTAAGAAGTAAATACAATAGACGAACTCAACGCGCGCAGTGGAAAATATCCGAAAACAGAACCAATTCCGTAACGCACGTGAATCCCTGCTTCGTAGAGCCGACCTATGTTTACGTCTCGCGCAGGGGGGGAACTTCGAACACTTATTGTGAGTGAAGGTCACCGTCCGTTGCGGCCAGCGGTTCTAAACGTTTCACAGGGAATTGCCGGACGTCGGTATGATATTTTTTAATTTTTCTTTTCCTTTTAATTTTGATGCATTCGTGAAAATATCTCGTACCACATACGCCATTAATTTCTTGCGTCAAGTTGAAGAACAGCCTGTATAGTTCTCCATTTTACATAAAATGTTAGGTCTGTAACTTTTAAATGCACCACGCTGTATTGTTTGAAATTATGCGAAATGAAAACCTACACAATTTTTGTTAAGAAATTTTTTTGATAAAATGTATATGAAAGGGCATTTTTGGACTATCTTAGAGGTTTGGGACCCCCTGTACTTATTTCCATTGTCTTTTGCTTTTGTTTTCACCGAAAAATTTTGTTTTGCTTGATTTTTTAATTCAAGTATTTGTTTTCTTGCATTTTCTTTTGTTTTCCGTTGCTTTTTCATTTCTTTCTCTCTTCTTTCTTTCGTTTTTTGTTTTATCTTATTCGTCAAGTACCGTCGTAGTGGTTGTACATTTTGTTATCTCTTAGTTTTTTCTTTTCGTGCGTCTTTTGTCCGTTTATCGATGCCATTTCTTTAGTTTCTCGTTTTGTAATTAAGTATTTTGTTGCTCTTTTTTATTAGTCTTTTGTTTTACATTCTCCGCCGAAGGTGAGCTTCTTTTGTTTTTTTTTTGTTCATTTTTTGACGTACGTTTCAGTTATCTTTTGTATTATTTTTTTGTATTTACAGTATTCTGTTGCTTCCCGTTATTTGTTCATTTATTTATTTTCCCATTCACCGTTTTCTTTCGTTTTTCTTTAGTCTAGCCTTTTGTTTTCCAAATACTCTCAGCCGGAGATAAATCGTCGATCTCCTTTCGTTTCTTATTCACTTTTGTTTTCTTTTAGTCTTGTTCCTTTTAGTCTCTTATTTTTTTCTTTTTCCTTACATTTCGGTTATTTTTTATTCTTGTTTTCGTCGATCTTTTTTCTTAGTTACTACATATTTACACTATTCCGTTGCTTCTCATTGTTCATCATTTTTTATCGCTTCATTAGTTTATTTTTCGATATACGGGGTTTCTTTTCGTCTCTCGTTAGTCGAGTCTTTCCACTTTTGAATACTCTCCGATGTTCTTTTGTTTATTATTCATTTTAGTTTCCTGTCAATCTTTTGTTTCCCATTCTCCGCCGAAGGCGAATCACCAAACTTCTTTTGTTTGTTTCTTTGTTTGCTGCATACATTTCGGTTCTTATTTTCGTCGATTTTTTTGCATCTACAGTATTCTGTTGCTTCCCATTACACATTCATTCCTTTATTTATTTTTATATTTACGGTTTTCTTTCGTTTTTCGTTAGTCTAGTCTCTTGTTTTTCAAATATCTCAGCCGGAGATAAATCGTCGATCTTCTTTTGTTTTTAATCATCTTATTTGTCAGATGGGTTGTTCCTGTATATATTATTTCCGCTTTTCGCTCGTCTTCTGTTTGTCTCTAATTCTTGGACGTTGTTTTTTTTTTATCACATTTTTGATGTTACATTGGCATTTATTTGGCAGTTTCATTTTTTTTAATTCCCAATTTCCAATGAGTGCTCGAAACGACATATTGAAATAAATTTATCAGTAAAAAGAACCTAGATTTTTTAACTTATGTATGTCCTATGTTCTTTTTTCCAAATAATTCGTTCGTCTTGTTTGTTTCTTAATGGCCATTATGTATTGTTTATGTTTTAAGCCAGATTATTTCATTTTCATTTTTATTATTTATTTGACTTTGCAGGATGTATCTACATATATAATTTCATTTTCACTAGAATAGAATATTTTATTTACATTGCATTACAATAAGGTCACATTTTGAATTGAATTGATAAGTATCTATAATTACGTTCTTATGAATTTAAAAATTAGCAGAATTTATGTAGCGTTATATAACAGAGTGTGTTTCACTCGTCTGGTGGATGCTGGAATTGTTTGTTTCCTCCAGGGCAGAAGTAGGCGGTTGTACAGTTGCTTCCCAGCACTGTTGTTTGGCACCTACGTCGAGTCTGGTCCGCTCAATGGATAGGTTTGTACTGCTGCAAATGTTGTAGGTACGGACGTCCGATCTTATATCCAGGTTGTGGAGATTTTTTCCAACATCAACCAGAGAATTAAGAATGATATGTGCTGGCAGCGTTAGGATTCTATATTTGATGAAAAGAGGTTTGCATCACTGGATGCCCCTTTTGTTGCACGCACAGCTTTCTTCTGAAGACGAGTATTTTCTTCGCATGTGATGAGTCCCCCCTCACATCAATGGCATATGTCATTAATGAGTTACATAAAGCGAAGCAGCTTCTCTGTCTAGATATTCTTTATGCGACATATAGGATAAATTGATCTGGAGAGTTCTGTGCAGTGTTTCTGCCAAATTAATCTAGTATCCAGATAAATTCCTAGAAATTTCACTTCGTTAACACTGACAGTGCTTTTCCGTGATGCTGTAAACATCATACATAACGGCCCTAAAATGGATCACAAATAAAGATATATATAATTAAAAACCCTTCCCCCCTATTTGTGATACCTTCGTTCTATTGAACACAGATTTTATCACAGTTTAGGTTATGTGTCCTCCAGTGACTGCGTTCCTGCCCGAGCTTTAGATCACACTTGAATTCGAAATTTATTTGTCTCAAGTGGTCGAGAGCTTCTGGACGTCTGTCCGTGTTCAGTTGCAGAACCCTATTGTTCTGACTAGGAATTTTGTTATTGCTGGAGGTTTACCCGCCATCTGGAGGTTCCTTAGGCTTTTCTCCTTCCGGGCTTGTTTTAGCCTATTCTCCTCCTCGGAGTCTTGGTGGACTTCCTTTTACGAGAGGCGGCGACGGTGGGATTTCCACAGCTTCTGTCCTTTAGTTCCGTTCTTCGTGCTCTCTTTAGAGCAGCCTTGAAGGCAGGACATACCCCGCTGCCTGCCCTGTGTCTCGTGACGTCGCACAAAGGGCACGCCGCCTCGTTTTGGTAGGCGTTATTCTTATGCCCTGGTTGACCGCAGTTACGGCAGTTCTCCTGTCTCGGCTGTCCCTTACATGCCTCGGTCGCGTGCTGATACGACTAGCACTTCCTGCACCTGGGGACCCTTATCCTGGTCTCAACTCGGCACGGGACCATTCCGACCAGGATCTCTCCGGCTTTTACTAAGCCCTTCGCGCCCCCCTCAAGCTTATTTGCTAGGTTTGTTCTTTTTATTTCTTCTATAGTAATTTTTTACAGTCTTGAGTATATAGGGGGGATTTAATAATTAATCGATTTATTTTATTAGTGGTTATGTTTGTTGCTTCTATATTACTTTTGATTTTTAGTCCAAATGACAATTGTATTGCCTGCGTATTGTTCGCGTTGGGTCTCAGATCCCCGATCTTGATGACTCCCTTCAAAGGTCCGCCCAGGGCCTCTTGCAGTGCCGTTTCTATATCAGCCTTATCCGCGAGGGCGTCCATCTCCCTCGCGTGGATGGTCTCCAGCTTCCCAGTGCTGCCTATCTTTCTTACAGTTTTCGGTTCCACCCGGGTCTGTAGTCTGGTCCTGAAGCTTTCTAATGCCGCCTCGTTCTTCTGAACCGTGATTAACAGGTTGCCTTCCCGGGTGCTTCTTAAGCCTTTGACTGCCCTCGTGGAGGGGTGCCTCTTCAGGGCATCCTTGACTATTTTTCCTTGCCTTGTCAACCACTAGGGTATAGGTTTTACGTTCTGCCTGCCGCTCTTTGCTTATGTCCTTCGTGAATCGGTGGATGGTAATCTTTTTGCGCGTCTGATGGAATACGCACTCACAATCCTCCTCCAGTTTGCCTCGCTCATGGCTCGATGATGATACATAGCTATATGGTCCTCTTTTATTGTCTCCTCCATCATATGATGGGCTAGGGCGCCTTTTTTGTCCTTAATTTTTGTTTTCATAATGGGCCAAGAATATGCTCAAAAATTGCTCAAATTCCAGATTTGTGTCCTCGGCAGCATAAACTTCCTCCCATGTCTCTTGCTGAAGACTGTTGATAAAGTTCATGAGGTTTGTTCTTGTTAGAGATCTCCTGAACTTATCAATGTTCCTTTGGTGTGTCTTCATTAACCTCCAACTGCAGTATTTGGGCATTGTGATTTGAGGTTCCTGGGTCATGTGTAAAGGCTTTATTTTGGCGATGGTAGTAAATAAGATGTCAATGCATCTCTTTGTCCCATTATAATAGGTTTGGGTTTAGCCAAAAATTGTCTTCTGGAGTCCAAAGCCAGACAAGCAGTTAGTGATGTCATATCCTTCCTGAGTAAGGAAATCATAGTTGAAATCACCGGCCACAATTATTATATTCACAGGTAGACTGTAACTGTTTAATATCAAGGAAAAGGCTTTTTCCAACAGGTCGGTGTTTCCCACTATACTCCACTATTAAGATTTTAAGATTGTCAGCAAGGTCACGAGAGAGAATATCACCGGTGATAATTTATCACAACCGTTGTTAAAGGCCATACACATCAATCGATGATTCCACGTGTTTCTGATAATAAACGACAGTCATGTTACATTTTTAGATATACGCAGATAAATAAATGATAAGTAATCGCAACGTTTTCCTTGTTAAACGGAAGTTCATTAAAATCGTAAAATAGTTTACAAAAACATACTCTTCACACTCTACTGAGCGTCTTCTAGATATCAAACTGCATTTATTAGAAAGTGTAAGTGATTTTATTACTGTAATTAAATTAGCAATTAATGTGCGAATGACTCAGGACTGAAACACACTTGAACAAAGGAAAAAACAGGAAGAGTGAAGCTGCCTCACACTCACCGACATACTTGTTATGATGTTCGAAGAATCACAGAATCCATTCCGTTCATCTTTCATCATGTGATAAAGTATCATCAATTTAAAAACATATCAGATTTTATAAATTAACTATTATATTGTTAATTTGGTTTTTCATATAACTTGTAAAACTTGAGTGCCATTAGAAAAGTATAATTAAACAAAAACTCATGTGAATTACTTTGTTTGGTGTAAGCGGCGTTTACTTTTTATGTTTAATTTAATGTTAACTTTCATTTGCGGAGATGACTAAAAAAATACCGTAAGAGAACTTTACATTAAACAATACTTACATATGTGTTTTCTAATAGAATTCTCCGGTCAATAAAATTACTATTCAATTAACTGAAATGAAATTGAAATACCTACATCAGCGACTTAGAAGAGATAGTTAATATAAGTTGCTGCTTTTTTTAATTTATTTATTTATGAAGGGAAATTGTGAAACTGCAGTATTGTAAATGCCATAGTCTCATCTTCACAAATCGACATGGTAAACCAAACATATAATTTAATAATAAAAGAACCTAAGAAAAACAAGCCTCGTTTTCTTTCTGATTACATTTAATGATTGTGAGAGCCAATGCATGTTTGCATGCAAGAACAATACGATTCCTTAAAACGACTTCCACACAAAGTAATTTGTGCTGGTACCGTTTTTAGGGCAAGACGATAAAAAAACACGTATTCATAACGGTGATTCGTTAATGTAATGCAGAGATCTATTGTCTTTAATCAACTTTCCCAAAGTTAGTTGGGCAAACTGTACTGTTGTGAAGACAATGCCTACCTAATTGAAAACTAGAGACTACATTAATTGTACCTTTTATATACCCGCTCGATATTATGCAAACTGTGTATTAAACAGTTGAAATTCGTCTATACAACAACAAATTATCGCCGAACTCCGAAACAAAGCGGAAGCCAACAAAGTTTAAATTGAAATTTTGGATTATCAAAGCAAGTCTCTCTGAATGAATAATCGAATTGTTTTGCCCCACGTCCTTCTTACGCAACAAATATATAAATCATGACAAAATTACATAGGAAATCGTTAGGTACGTGGACGCATATTCATGTATGTATTTTGCAGAACACTTTCTATGTGTACAATAATGTTGCACGTTTCGCAACGTAGATCATCGCGTTTTGCTCGCTCTTTCACTTTCAAATCCGGAGTGCGTAACGTCCCCGTTGACATTTAATAATAATAGCAACAGCGATTAATTAAATAGGTTACCGGTTATTGTGGTACATCTAGGTCAAGTAAAGGGTGCTATTTTTGAGTCCAGAATGCGGACCGTTCCGTCAAGTTCTATTAAATTCGCTCGACTTCCCATAAGAGCGGTTTAAAAATAGTTTCGCGCTTGGAACGCCCCACAAAGCTGCAAAATCTTTTGCAGATTCACTACGTAACGCCAGTCTGCCATGAGAGATAAATTGCTCGAGAAATATTTTCTAGTAACGTTTTAATCTTGTGGTGGCTGCAATTTAAATTTAAAATTTCATTAAGTACAGGCTAGATGTTTATCAATTTTTCGATCTATGTAATGAGAAGTTTTAAAATAAAACGTATTTTAGAGATGTATAAATTTATGAACAAAAAATATTAAAAAAATTAGATTTTATAGGAACTACCCTAAAGAGCTTAGAAGCAGCTCCAAGGAAGTCCTCCATTGCAGAACTTCCTCAGGGCTACTGCTGCTGCTGCTGCTGCTGCTGGTGTTGCTGCTACTTCTCGTTAGTCGATGAGTCTCTCACCGCAGAAGCTTCCAAATCACTTTGTATGTTCATATTAAATAAACAGAAAAGCTTCCTTTTAACTAAATATTAAAATAACTGATTTTAGAAAGAAGTAATAAATATGAATTTTAATTCTTAATAATATTGGCCCGTATTCTCATCTCTCTATGATTAATTTAGTAACGTGTTGTTTTCCCATGACAACGCTCGTCCATCGTGCTTTTACAACTTTTGTTAAATAGACTTTAGTCATAAGATGAGAATAATTAATATAACACAAAAAGCGTAATGTTTAATTAATGAAAATGAAAGTAATAATTCCATAACCAGCGAAGAAATTTATGACTAGATTTTATTTTGCCCTTGACCGAAAGCTCGGTGTATTCAACTTTGCCACACGTCGAATGCAGCAGCGATGTCAAATCGCGTGGATATTTATTATTTAATTTAATAATAAATTACAAATGTGGGACTGTGCAAAAATTTGCATTTAGTATGTATATTGTCACACGTTACAAATTGTCATTAAAATAAAACTGACCTTATTCTAAGTTAAAAATAAATTGAAAAAGAAAATTTCTGCTTTGATTTAATCTGTGTTACAGATGAAAAATGAAACGGTACTGATTTTAGTTTTTCGTTTCTTCTCGAAGATAATTATTCCGACAACTACACGAGAGGGATGCACCAACCAAAAAATTCCTGTAAATTGCCTGACAAATTGTTATTGGTTGAGAAGAAAGTGAGAGTACTAAGACAAGGAAATTAGTAAATTTTGCGTTCATGGAAAATCTAATACCATAAAGCCCTTAATTGGGGTAGTACAGCGAACGAAATGTTTTGGATAAAACCAGGTACTTGGGCGCTAAATTTCTACGAACGATTTCATGAAACAGTGAATGTGAATAATAAATTCTTAAACAAGCGCAAACTACTAAATGTTTGAACAATCCTAAAATTCTTCAACTAACAATTAGAAAATTCATATTAAATGGAGAACAGAAAATAAACGACTAATTATTATTTTTATTGATTGCCAACAACCATGATGTTTTAAATGTGTTTTGCCGAATCGACTCGGGCGACGTTCTAGAGGCAATTAACCAATAAACCGATTTCGTATGTGAATGAGTAACAATCCATTCATTCTCATTTAAAGTCCATCCTAAAAACATGCGACTTTACTTTCCCTTCGATTTCCTCTAAATTTATTCATTACAGAGAAAATTTTACAAAGAAACTGTTCTTTCTTTTCCCGACAGCTACCCGCATACCAAGTTTGATGCATCTTCAATGAAACATCCAGTATATTTACTCACAGAATCACTGCAAGGTTAAGTTAGAAAATTTTGTTCTATTTAATTTTAAATTGGTAAAAATATTTACTTAGTTTAAAACTTATCTTATCAAGTCTGTTTTCAATTGATAACACAAACAACATTTGCAAAATTTCCTGCTTTCAGTGCAACTTATGCAACCTAACGCTGACCTAAATTATTTTCATTTTGCGCATTTTCTTTTATTAGTATAAATATTTACGCCTCAGTGCTTAAGATAGGTGTAAATTAGTTTAATAATTTTCTTAAAATAAACGTGTAAATCGAACACTTTTCTAAACACAAGTGTTTATATTCTAAACGGAAAAAGGCGTGATGCATTCTTGTTCACACTTTTAGATTAAAAAAGATCGTGCTAACATGACTGCCTTTTTCGTTTTCTCTTTTAATGGCCAAATATTAATTCTTATGCTCATTTAACCTATTACTTAATCATTAATTTTTATATTCATTAATACAGGGTTTTCTTCAACTAGATGCAAAAAAATTAATGACGTATGTGGTACGAGATATTCTCACGAATGCATCAAAATTAAAACATTCGGCAATTCCCTGTGAAATGTTTAGAACCGCTGGACGCAACGGGCGGTGACCTTCACTCACAATAAGTATTCGAAGTTCCCTCCTGCGCGAGACGTAAACATACGTCGGCTCGACGAAGCAGGGATTCACATGCGTTACGGAATTGGTTCTGTTTTCGGATATTTTCCACCGCGTGCGTTGAGTTCGTCTATTGTATTTACTTCTTCGGCGTTCACTAGATTTTTTAAATGTCTCCAAAGATAAAAATCTAATGGATTAAGGTCTAATATTTTCTAATATTTAATTTTACATCCTCTAGGAGTTCCGGCAAATTAGTTTGCGAGAAACGTAAATACACCATTTCGGCCAAGCGATTAGGTAAAACAAATATACCGATTAAGGTGCCGTTTAACATACCTGCACACAGATAGACCGAGACGCGTTGTTGAAAACTAAGGCGCCGCATTGCACGAGGATTTTTTTCTGCTCACATTGCATCCCTTGTAAACACTGATTCGTCGTAACGCTGTGCAAATAAACGTCTTGCAGCCAACGCATTTTGACCACATTCGCCGTAAATTAAAATCATGTTCACAAGAACAGTATTGGAAAGTTCGCGATAAAGTACAGCTGACAACTGACCCACTTAACAGCCGACGCTGAAGTCAACAAATTTCTCTGAGGACTTAATTACGTCATAAAAATAAACCAGGGACTATCAAACTGTTTCATTGTTCGCCAAAAACATTTATTATCTCTAATATTTATTAATCAGTTGTTATGCAAAAACTGCTTCATTCTATGACTTTTAATGTAAACTTTCACTAGTTTCATTTTTTGTATGCAGTTAAGAAACACCCAGTATATAGGTGATTCTTGAATAAACCGCCAAAAAAAAAAAAACAACCTGTGAAAGGAATTAAATCGTAGGTTATGAGATAAATGTTAAAAAAATTCTTTGGGAAAATTTATAATGATAAAATGACACCAAAAGGCACGTTACGGCAATATCTATGGAGTTCGTCGCAATCGTAAGTTTTATGAAATCGTGTTTTGTACGATTTATTGTGTTTATTACCCAGAGCAACAAAACTATAAAAGTTAATCATGAAACTTATTTAATAGAGGGAACGCCGCTGTACTGACCTGCCTCAAACATTTAAATTCATCCGAGCATCGATTAATTTATTAGCACGAAGACGATGACCTGCGAATGTCACTCATCTGGGACATTTAAATCAGATTTGACTAAAATCAGTTTCAACGAGAGACAGTACCCCCGTAACAATTTAAAGCATGAAACACCCTGCATTACGCTCGTAATGCTGGGTGTTTTGTGTTTTAAATTGTGGATGTCGTACTATTAAATAAAAAAAATAACTGTGATAAATAATTTAAAAATTCCGGTTTTACCTGTCAAAGCAAATACTCAAACTGAAGACCATTGTTATCAATGCACGCTGCAGCCCGTTTTCTCAAGTTTATTTCAAATCACTTCAGTAGCATGTTCGAAGTGTTCATGCAACTTCTGTACAATATGCACTGGAGTAGAATAGACGAACTGTTTCATCCATCCCCACAAAAAAATCACAGGTATTTAAGTCTGGAGATAGCGGGGCCAAAGTACTGGATCATAGCGTCCAATCCACCTCTCATTGTAACTAGTGTTTAACCACCCTCTCACAACACGAGCTACATGAGGGAGTGTTCCATCGTGTAAATACCACATATCGCGTCGTACAGCTAAGGACACATCATCTAATAGTAGCTCAAGATCATTATTTAAAAATTCTAAATAATTTATGGCACTCAAACGCTGCGGTAAAATGTAAGGACCGATCAAACAATTAGCAACAAAGCTAGCCTAAACATTTGCCGAAAATTGTTGCTGATGATGGAATTCCGCTGTAGCGTGTGGATTTTCGCCACTCCATACGTGTTTTGAGAGTTTCGAACACCGTCCTGAGTAAAATGAGCTTCATCGGTGAACAATACCACGTTTAAAATTTTGTTGTTTTGGCCGTCGATTGGAAAACTCGAGCTCTGTATGCCAATCTTCTAGTACTGACGCTGAATTCTTCGTTGACAATATTTAAAATATTTATCTCAGCATCCAAAACTCGTGGAGTTGTCTTTCGACCACGACCATTTACAAGACGAAAATGTCCGTGATCACGCAAATGCTGCAACACCAAAACAAAAGTGTTCCTATGCGGCACTTGTAGAGGAAATTTTTCGATCCATAAACGACGAGCGCGATGTGCATTTTTTAATGCTTCGCCGTATAACAAAACTACGTGGTTTGTTCAACAAAAAAGGAGACTTTTTAAATTTCGCGGGCTATGTACATTCGATTTTCGATTTTCTTGTTTTGTTACATTGGTACACATGTCCCCAACATATGTTGACATAACCAGCCATTTAGCATTTGTAGTTTGTTTTTGACAGATATAAAGGTTAGACGTGTTTTCGTGTGCTTGGAGATTTTTGCTATCGAAAAAAATGAATCAAAGAATCTGCATTAAATTTTGTGTGAAAAATAATATTAAGTGCTCCAACGCACTTAAAATGTTGAGTGTGGCATTTGGTGAGTCTACTTTGAGCAAGAAAAAATGTTCTTCTCAGAAGCTCTTCTCAGAAGGCCAAGAAGATGTTAATGACGATGCCCGCCCTGGACGCCCCAGCATGTGAACAACCGATGAAAACGTTGAAGCAGTGAATAAAATTGTTATGGAGAATCGTCAAATCACTATTAGAGAATTGCTGAGTATGTCGGCATATCGGTTGGCTCATGTCATGCAATTTTTCTGGATGTTTTGGGCATGATACGTGTGACAGGGAAGTTTGTTCCGAAATTGCTAAATTGTGACCAAAAGAATCGTCGCTTGAGCATCGCTTAGGAGCTGTTGAATGACGTCAACGACGATCCAGATTTGCTCAAAAGGGTTATAACTGGTGACGAAACATAGGTATATGGATATGACGTCGAAACCAAAGCCCAATCATCCCAATGGAAGGGGCCAGAAGAGCCAGGAGCGAAAAAAGCAAGTTTGGTCAAATGTGAAGGTTTTGCTCACTGCTTTCTTCGATTACAATGGCGTGGTGCATCGTGAGTTCTTACCAGAAGGTAAGGAATATTACCCTGAAGTTATACGCCATTTGCGTGAAGCAATACAAAAAAAACGCCCGGATTTGTGGCAAAACAATTCATGGCTTTTGCATCACGATAATGCACCTGCTCACACATCGTTACTTGTTCGTGATTTTTTGGCCAAAAACAACACCTTAATCATGTCTCAGCCACCGTATTTACCGGACTTGCCCCCTGCGACTTTTTCCTATTCCCAAAACTGAAAAGACCCATGAAAGGACGGAGTTTGCCACGATTGAGGAAATAAAGACCGCATCACTGGAAGAGCTGAAGGCCATATCAAAAAGGGCATATCAAAAGTGCTTTGAGGACTGGAAACAGCGCTGGCACAAGTGTATTATATCTGAGGGGGGTTACTTTGAAGGGGACAAAATAGATATTGATGAATAAATAAATATTTTATAAATACAAATAAAAAGTCACCTTTCTTGTTGAAACGTCGTACATCGGTTTTTTCTGATATCGAAAAGCAATTCATTTTGCGTTCTGCCAATGTACACTTCCGTCTGATTGTAAGTAACTACTAAACTTCACAAGAACAAGGCCATTAAACGATGCTTAGGGTGGAGTTTTTATTGGGCATAGGTACCATAAAATCACAAATTACAAACATCTGCGTCCATCCGTTTGTTGTTGCACATTTATTAATCTTACTTAAAAACGGGTGAAATTTATTTATTTTTGCAAAAACTAACAGCCTATTTGAGATAAACAAATAATTTTTTTCGTACGCAAACGGGCAAACTTAACGAGAAACAAAGTTTGTAGTGCTAGTGGGAATAAACTTGGTGATCAAATTGCAAACCTCTGTTATCCTCATTTTATAAAATTTGTAATAATTTACTACAGGTGATTTGCATTTGCATGCCTTTATCAATATTGTCGTAAATATTTTAAAGCTCTTTTACATGGTTAGATTGAATTCCGTTGAAGGTTAAGTTCGCCCGATTTCTCGCCGCAACAGCCATATAACGATAAAACATTTATGACTGTACTTATTTTCATTCCTTTAGCTGCTGGTTCTTAACCAGTGAAGTATCGTGTATTTGGGTAAAATTTTTGATTAATTATTTTTCGAGAACTAAAGACCGCATTTTTTTTCACCAGTTTAACTATAACCTGTGATTTCCATTCTTGTACCTGTATCACCCTGTATTTATCTTCAGTAGGTGTTGATGAGAAAGTTGAGGAGTGAAGAAATAAGTATAAGGCATCACATAGAGTATGAATAAAATTTAGGCCTTGTTTATTCACTTTCAATTAACTTTAACCTTCAGTTTATTCCCATAGTAACGTTTATTTGTACTATTGTTACTATGGCAATAAATCGGAAGATAAAGTTAATTGAAACTGAATAAACCGGCCCTTAATGTCACAATTTTGAAAGTTTACTAGAAATAATTATCATATGAAACAGATTAATAAACTCGGCAAGGTTTATTCACAATATACAACGAGTTTTTGCAACAACAACGACAATAACAAAATTAATAGAGAACGTGTTCCGGTTAAATATCCGCCTGAGATTTAATTGATTCTATTTTCTCTCCTTTTGATGATAAAACTCTCGCAAAGTGACCCTCGCGGAGATCCCCATACATAAATCATTTTTCGATATCAAATTTACATGGAATATTCACCTGACCTCTTTCTATTTTATTTTGCATTTTTGAATGACCATTCACTCGATCCTTGAACCGCACAACGGTTGGTAACAGCGTAGGAGTGTCTGCTAAAAGCGGTTGATTCAGCGTACCTCAAGTACGTTAGAATCGCGAATTTAAACGCTAATAATTCAGTTATAAGAGATTATTGATGTCGGCCGCAATTTCCTGTTTATGAAAGTTCAGGGCAATGTAACGCGTCGGATCAGTTTATTGTAAGACACGCGTGAAAGTGTTTCAAAATTGAACGAAATTGGTATTCGAAATTCCCGTTCTAGTCAAACGTCGAGCGATGGACAGGAAGATGTTTGTAATTCGTTCCGTGAGGAATACAAACTCAATCAAGATGTTACACAAAGCTTCACGATTCTAATTCATTTCCTTAAACAATTGCATTCACTTTTGCAATTAATTTACCGCAACTCGAATGACTGAAAGCGTTTTCCGTTTGCGTAAAGTTTCTAGTTTTTTTTTTTTAGTTTCGCGCTCGTAGGAAGATATTCAAGGTGACGAAAGTATCGCGAAATTGATGCGCAATTTCAATCAAAAACTCATAATTTAACGACGTAGCGCTTGTCCAACTACGCAGTAATATTTTGATGAAAAGATAAATAGTTTTTACAACGTCTGGACAATGAATGATGGCATCGTTTTAAAGATCGAGTAAAGTTCAGTCGGACAATTTTGTGAATAGTTCGATTGTAGCAATTAATTAATCATTTTAATTGCAATATAGTAAGATAGTGGTTTATCTATAGGAAATTATTGCTAAGTTTAACAAACTAAAATGTTTGAAGTATGTGACGCACGAAGTTGATGAATGTTTATTTTTTTTATTTTGAACATGATTGTTACAGATTTGTTCAGATCATTAAATTAAGTAACAATTATGGAATAATTCTCGTTTTCAAATCGATATCGTAGCACTTAGTTTTCCTATTATGTTAGTTACACATGCATGTATGTATAATGTATATCTGAAGCACTATGTGGCTACAGCTCATTATGGAAAATATGGATTAATTTATCCGGAGCAAGGCCATTCATATTGAAGACACACATTGTAGTAAATAAACAATTTAACATAATGCGTTCTCTAAAACACTAAAGCGCACTGGCTTTAAATAATTAATCACAGATTAATTCAGCACTGAGATAAGTGCTTCTATTTTCTCCTATTTATTATACAGAGAAGATTTTTTAAATTTAGAAAGTGTTTGTCACTTGCACATATTTCTTATAAAAAATATTTTTCTCTACTAGTTTGGTCAATTCAATTTTCAGTTTATTTTAACAATGTAACTATTCAGTTAAATCTAGACGTGAATCAATTCCTGTAAACTTAAACTAACAGAGTTTCAATAAATAAAATGAAATGCTCAAATTTATAATATGAAAGTCTTTTTAACTCAGTTAATTATAAAATTTACATGGGCACATTACACGACCAAATAACTGTTATGATGAGAATGACAAAGAAATCAATGCAATTTCCAGTCCATGGACCACAAAGAATATGCAATCACGCCCACCATGTCCAATAAACTTTGAACTCTGCCCCTATACTTGGCAACTATTTGTACCCGTCCAGACAGAGCAATTATTTAAGCATTTTCCCGTGGTTGTCTTATTCAAATGTAAGCGAAAGAACGAAGGATAGATGGATTTCATTTGGCAGTTGCACTGCACTTAGATTAATGATATTTTTAATGGAATGCCGAAGAGCAAGGGATGAATGTCCAATCAATAATCCAAATGAAGTTTAATCACACTTGATATTAACGCAAATACCTAATTGATTAGATGAAATAAATTTGTTTGAATTAAGGATAATTGCATCTTTCCTGATTGCATTAAAGATACTTCTGTTAAGCTTCAGTAAACAACGGAACAGAAATATGTATTATGTGTGTCGCACATACCTATGTTAGTTTGGTTGCTGCAATTTGTTTAAATATCGTTTGTTTAACGTTATTTACGTATAACATACCTGAGCCTTAAAATTTAATTAAATTGCTTTTCAAACGAAAACGAAAATCCGTTACATTTTAAACCAACGATCCGTTCCTGAAAGAATGCAAATAACCGGTCTCTCCAAATTTGGCAAGCAATATTTCAAGTTTATAAACTCGACAGGATACCTATGTAATTAGGTATACCAGTTGAAATTCATAGGTAATTCTACCTAATGAAAAATATTGTATAAATTCTGCGAAATTTCCTGATAATTAAGTTCAAAGTTTCCCGGCGAAACTGACTTCATTTTCTTTCTAATTTGATCATACAGAATACGAAATACTAATTGCTTTGCCGCCTTTCCTTTCAGAACCGTTTATGGTAAATTTATGTAAAGGTCAGCAAGTAATATTTAAACGCGCCTATAAAAAATGAAATGCACAAATTTTTAACCTAATTGCAATGAGATTAACTTCCTGGTTGTTAACTCTGGTGTTAATTAAAGAAAAAGCTTTTACTCATATTTTATTTACTTAAGAAAGAAAAAGAAAGTAAAGGTTGATTATGATTAAGTCTTACGCACTTACATGAATAAAAATTTTATTAAGTAGTTTGTAGGCAATGTCAAATAGAAAAAAATTCGTAAAATAGAAAATTATTTATGAGCAAAAAATTAAATTTTTAAGCTTGATGAAAATATATGCAGCCACACGTACGAATACTAAAAGCAAATTTGGGAATGTTGAAAAGCAATCGCCTGTTATCACCTTATCAGACATGTACAGTCGCAATCATAACTAATGACGCATACAGAACATCGTTCCCATATCTTTCAAAACTATAAATGTCGAACAACCAAATATTACTATATTTTTTCCTTGGAAACCACAAATAAAATGTTCACAATGAGTTTTTCTGTAACAGTTATGTCATGAATTATAATTGCGATTGTACATAAAATAGATGGCGCCGAATTTCCCCTTCTAAATATCTCAAAGATCACTTAAAGAAGTAAATGACGTTATTCTTTTAATACGAATATCTCTGACTCTAAGGGCCAGTTTCATAATCGAAGTTAAAGGAGACTTTAAAATCAAACTCACATTCAAATGTTTAAAGAAATGTGTTTTCACAGTTGTTTTTAGATGTAACAGTGACTTTAAATTTACAGTCTCCTTTAAAATCGATTATGAAGCTGGCCCTAAGGGTTGGTGCTTTGAACACCGATTAACTTTAACTTTTGCTTTCTTCTCACGCCTACAATTGTAGAGACAATTGTTCCTATGGGAATAAACCAAACGCTAAAGTTCAATTTTCAAAGTAACACCAACGTTTGAAATTGGCCATGACTTGAGGTAGCAACAAACAAAGATGTCTTTACTTATTAATTGCATGTGTCACCGTTCAATTCTACCGGATTCAATACATTTTAAAACTCGATTCCTGACTCCAAATAATTTTTAGTAAATGGATTAATGACAAACAGAAGCAAGAGAGAAGTAATTCCACAACAAAACTGTAACTTTAAAACTGGTTATGGTTATGTTCAGAGCACCGACATACGTTTACCGAACCAACGCCAACTGCAAAGGCGGTAGTTTTTGAACCCACGTTACCAGCTTTTAGAGATTTATAGATAAGTTTTCAGGCTTTCGTGAAGAGAAATTTGTTTCTAACTTATGTCTGTTACAAGTAAGACGCAGACATCTTTCTATCAATTCTCCGAATAAGTTTTGGTTAAAAACTAAAATACTTTTTTCTGAATTTACAGGGTGACTGACAATTGGTCCGCCAAAGAAAAACTACGATAAGAAGCGCTGTCCAAGAGTATGGGGAAAAAGTTTCAACAATTCTTTCTTCTTTAGTTTTCGAGAAATAATTAATTAAAAATTAGCCCCAAAACGACGATGCGCCTCTGATTATAAAATGCCCTCATAAAAGTTTTATGGTAGGCACGGCGGTGTGGCATCGATTGTGAACTTGACCTTTAAGTCAAATACAATATATTGATTTGAGAAACACTTACAAATCACCTGAAACAGATTATTCCGTACATAAACTCTTTTGACAACCAGAGTGTAAAACATTATAAACAGTAAATACCTTCGTAATTTGTTAATTATCATAGTTTCAATAGTTTGAATCGCGACATCCTGCTATCACTTTTTGACACAGAATGTCGCGATTCAAACTATTGATTATTATTACATCGCATTTGCGAATAACAAGTCGGTTTGGTTTGCAGTGGAAGTCTCGAGCTACGCTTCTGCTGACGAGGCCCAAAATAGGGCCGAAACAGCTGTACAGAGGATGCTCGTGGGATCTACTGCAATCAAAACCGATTTGCAACAAGAATTTTTATTATGCGTGTCAAATTATTATTAATACAAATCTATTAAAAGTTTAACAAATTCAAAACGCGTTTGTCTTGTGTTTCTGGTGCACTGGTTGTGAATTGTTCCTCACTCCGCCGTAAGCATTATTTTCAGTTTTAAAAATTTGTTCCATTTTGAATTAAGTTCTTAATTAATTATAAACTATTCCATAGAATGTTTTTAAACATGATCCCGTAATCTGTTCATTTATTCACGTACGTATATTAAAAATTACCACCGATGTTTAAAACAGCTGTACATAATGTAGGTTTTATAGCCTAATAAAGAAAATAAATAATAAAAGGATTCCTTCGATTAACTCAGCGTTTAATGACGTTGGGCGTCCTGAGGTCACTGAAGTTAGATTTGCTTGCATAAGGTCACTACTGTGAAGCACATAAACCTTGGAGGATTTATTAATTGTCTGATTGTCAGCAAATGTCAAATTTCATTTGATTTTTGCAGATGACGTTCTTTCTACTTCGCCACATGATGTTCAGGCGAGATCTGCGCAAGCAGCACCTACCCTACATGGTCTAATAAAGTCTCAAGTCTAAGTTTCACACTCTCCAAACAATCTCGACAATTTACATTTTCTCGTATCTGTGACACGCATTCACGTACGCGATTTGATAAAAAATTGGCAACAGCTGGTGTAAGTGAAATTGAAGGGAGTTGGGCATATTCGCTCAGCGTTAGCTTTGTCTAACACACATAAACGTAGAACAAACGATACATAGCGCAAGTTGTGTGCCCTCGGACGTTACGGGTCGTGCATTGACTCCTGTTATCATCAGGTTTAAATCCTTGTGATATTCTCTTTTGTGGAATGAAGCAGCAGATACATTCCGCTCTAGTAAATAATCCACAAGTATTCACAAACAATTACTTGCGAATTTGTTATCCTACACAAATCCAGTTATTTTAGAAATTACTAATAATTTTGTGGCGTAAAAGAAAAATAAACTTCCCTTTCCAGCTGTTAAACGTGTAACAAAACGAACTGAGATGTGCGTCAAGGTCGCATCGTGTGCAAGCGAGTAGTCATTAAATTTTTTTATGGTTCTATTATACTGCCGCATTTATATGTAGAACGTGGCATCGTATTTCGTACGCAGTGCCGCAGCTTGATTTTGAGGTAATTTTTTTTATTAATTATAAACTGTTTAGAATATTTTTTAAACATTTTTCTCGTAATCTGTGACTGTCACCTGTATATTTCATTTCATAGGGATTTTTTCGCTGGGTAACTTCCCTCCCTCTAACATTTTTTATTAAAGAATGTTAATCTAAAACATACTCGTGGGGTGGAATTTCGTACAAAATTCCTCGATTTCGATTGTATGTACAGGGTGGGCCAAATTCGACACTTTCAATAGGAAGCGTCTACACTGACCGCTAAAAGAAAACCGGCCACCCTAAAATATGTAACAAAACCATTGACGTACTGGTTTATTTAATTTGAGATGTACTTTATATCAAAGGACCATTCATTGTTAACAAAAAAAAAACATAAAAATTAGCCAGAAAAAGATGAGATTAAACAAAATTAAGTTTAATGTGAAAAAAATAACAAAAATGGCAGTTCGAAAACTGAAAAGAAATGTCTTCAGTGAAGTTACTGGTGACGGTTAATAACGCGTATGACATCAGTTAAACATCGAGGCATCAAATCAATCAAATGTGTCAATGAATTTTGAGGTATTCCCTCAAATTCTTCGTAAAGCATTGCTCTTAAATTTTGCTGTTTCTGGCAAAGCCGGGCGACGAATGCCTCTTTGAAGTTGATTCCATAAATGCCCAATAGGATTGAGTATGCTGGCCAGTTAAGTCTCTGAATTCCGACCTCGTCTAAGAAGTCAGTCACTCCTCGTGCCACGTGTGGTTTGGCATTGTCGTGGATTAGAGTGGATCCATCTTCAATGTAGTGAGAGTAGGGCACGGCAGCTTCATGCAGAATGTCTTCCACGTATCGATGGGTATTTAAAGTCCCATTTTCCACAAAAAGAAGTTCCGTATGTGCCTCAGACGAAATACCTGCCCACACCATAACAGAGCCACCATTAAAAGATCGCCTTTCGGAAATGGTGCAGTCTGTGTACCGTCCATTTGGTCTTCTCCGAAGTTCCGTATGTGCCTCAGACGAAATACCTGCCCACACCATAACAGAGCCACCTTTAAAAGATCGCCTTTCGGAAATGGTGCAGTCCGTGTACCGTCCATTTGGTCTTCTCCATGCCCTTTTGCGAGCGTGGACAAAAGCGCGATTCATCAGTGAAGAGAACTTTAGTCCATTGGTGAGGAGTCCACTTTGAATGAAGTCGTGCAAATTCCATCCATGCTCGACGATGTCTTGGTAACAATTCTGGACCTGTTGCATGTCCCCGTGACTTTAGGTCTCCTTCAAGAAGTCTTCTCCTTATTGTCCTCTCACTTACTTCAACTCCACGAGCTGTTTGGAGGTGATGTTGAAGTTGAACAGCCGTTGATCTGCGATCCCTTAGTGAGTTGAGCACAACAAAACGGTCATCAACTGCAGTTGTTGTTCTTCTTCTTCCGGATCCCGCTCTTCTAGTGCAGTTGCCAGTCTCCAAATACCCGTTCCAGGCATCCTGAACGGTGGTGACTTTATAACTGTTTTGTTTATTAAAATTTTTGATTTCTGTAAAACTTTCTTGAAAACACTTTTTTATGTAGAATTCATTGCAGAAATGAAGAATTTTCATAAACAAAAAGTTATAATGGCTTTTAGAAATCGTAGAAATTCTCACACCTTCTCGTAACTTTGGGGCAAGATGTATAGGGTGGGCCAAATTCGACTCTTTTAATAACAAACAGCTATTTTAGAAGAGTTAGACGAAAACTGTTCACTGCTCCTGGAGCTCGATTTTTGATACAAAATTAATAATAATTAATAATAATTAATTCGATATCTTGTACTGCTTAGGGTGTTTTTCCTCTAAGCAGTAGAAGATATCGAATTAATTATTATTAATTTTGTATCAAAAATCGAGCTCCAGGAGCAGTGAACAGTTTTCGTCTAACTCTTCTAAAATAGCTGTTTGCTATTAAAAGAGTCGAATTTGGCCCACCCTATACATCTTGCCCCAAAGTTACGAGAAGGTGTGAGAATTTTATCAGAAACAATTTATTAATAAGAATTGTGCATGTTCGCATTCAGTACGACTTAAAAATTTTCAACTATACAGGGCGTGTCTTTATTAAGAGTGATTTGATTTCAGATTAGAAACGTACGATCAACTCCTACGGATAATCACGGATGGCTTAACACAAACATATTTTATTGTTTTAAATTGTAAATTTAAATTTCCACAGTTAGAATTCCATTTATTTTTAATAATTTCCATGCTTTTTATATGAGAAAAGTATTGATTGCCATTGCCCACACCATGAGGCAAATTTTAATCAATATTCTCTTGCATGCTTACAGATTAAATCATACTTTGTGTATTAGTTTAAACATTCGCATTTACTGCCCCTGAATCTTTAATAGAGTTTTCGATTTACTGCACCAGTGTGCATTTAGAGTATCTTCCTCTCGTTTTATCACAAGAGGTTAAAGCAAGATGCAACATCGAAAACGCTACAAGTTCCATCAAAAAATTCCTACTGCTTTTGTTTCATAACATTGACAGAGCCATGTCTTTGTTTACAGAGCATATAATACGTTGTTAAAACAACATTTAGATTCACAGGAACTTGCGTGGACTCGGTCACGTTAACCAGTCATTTCGACAAACATCTAAAATTGCATATCACCAAGTGGAGTAACAATTTTTTTTTATTATTGGTGATTGTAGTTATTTAAGATAAGGTTGTGTACTTACATGATGCTTTAAAATTAAGGATTAAAACAGGATAGGTGTAACTGGGAGTTTCTTTTTTACATAAGCATCTTTTCTGTAAAAAAAAGAAGAGTAGTAATATTTGAAAGTAGCGCTTTCTGTACGCTTGTATTACGTACCCAAAAAGAATCGTTAAATTTCACTGAATAATTTTACAATGTTAAATACTAGGAATTTAAAACGTCAGATATTGTCAAACATGACAGAACAAATGTATTTAAAAAGCGGAGCGTCGTTTGTTTTTAATCTTATCTAATCAAAAGATATGAAAGTCGCATTGACTTTAATGTAATTTCTTAGAAATTGTATTGTAAATTGATGGTAAATTGCAATGTTTATCCTGCGTTTATTTGAGTGTAATCAATGGATACTGTCGCCATCTATACTGTTTACAAAACGCGTTAGCACATCCTTAGTATTAATCCACGTTGCTCGGCAACACGTCGTTTGTTGTAATATTAATACCGGGATATCTTTATTTAATATCTAAATGGCTAGTATCCTTTCGAAGGTGTTCTACAACAGCTCTTTCCGCAGAGCTTACTTTGTAACATTACAACATAATTGTAATTATTACAGTAAAATGGTGTATCCAATACCTTTCACAAAAGACTTTTTTTTCCGTCAGGTACGCATTGATTTTTATCGGGATCGTGAAATTCTCGTCGGCGTACGCCATTTTCAGCGTCGATTGTTTATTTCCTCGTTTAATTTCAGTTATTCGACACCGAGAGCAGCACGTACACGTACCTTTTAGCCGACACGACAACCAGCGAGGCCGTCCTCATCGATCCGGTTCTCGAGCACGCGAAGAGGGATTTTCAACTTGTGAAAGATTTAAATCTGCGCTTAAAATATGCGAGTAAGATTTTCAGGCGCCGCAGTTCAGCGCGTAATTAAAGGGCTGCGCAATTTTCAGTCAATACACACATGCACGCCGATCACGTCACCGGCACCGGCGAGCTGAAAAAACTTTCAGGCTGTAAAAGTATCATTTCGAGGGCGAGTGGTGCTCAAGCTGATATTCACATTGATGAAAGAGACGAGATAGTTTTTGGTCAACATCGACTCAAAATTCTGGCCACTCCAGGACACACGAATGGATGTGTCACCTACTATCTACCTGAACAGGTTTCGTGTTTATTAAAAAAAGAAACTGACAATGGGCAATATATTTTTACTCTTATTAGAACAACTTTTTACACGAATTATTTATTATCTCGTAAGACTTACGAATAACTAAACAATAATTTTTATCATTATCACACAATTCGTCATACAAAAACTTAATCGATAACCCTGGTAGGTATATTTGGTTGCCTATACTTGCAGCTGAAACGAAATTTAAAATTCACACTTACATCATTGAATTTAAAATTTAAATTGAAGTTAATCATGAAATAACGATTATTTAGATTATTTATGAGTTATGAATTTTTACGTTCGTTTTTCAATCAAGCTCGATTTCATATTTATTCGTTCGCATTGACAACAAAACGATTTAATATTAAATCATACCGCGTAAAACGATTTGCTTGAATTAATTTTCACATTTGTTTTCATCTGGTGTTCCATAATCAGTGCTAGTGGAGAAATATATACAGGGTTACTGGTAACCTATTTACGCAATCAAAACTGCAGGTAGGAAACTATTAATTTTTTTTAGTTTTCAATGAATCTCTTAAAAATCGTTAAAAACACAAGTCTGGAAAAGAAATCATAAGTGTACAGGGTGGGCTAAATTCGACACTTTTAATAGGAAACTCCTATTTTTAGAAGAGTTAGACAGAAACTGATCTCGGTCCCTGGAGCTCGATTTTTAAGACAAAATTAATGGTGAAGATCGCGTTTCGATATCCTGTACCGTTTGGGAGCTACAGGGCGTTCCTCAAAATTCTACGATTTTTAAAAACCATCATAACTTTTTTGTTTATGAAAATTTTTGATTTTTGTAAAGACTTCTTTAAGATACTTTTTCATGCAGAATTCATTGCTCCAAGTTATTTTTTTCCAAAGTGCTCAATATTTGAGATATTAGCTAGAACTTTGATTTTTTATATGTCTGACGTTATCTCAGTTTGACGTTTCTCGATGTCTGTCAATTTGACGTTTTGTGGCCATCTGTCATTATGACGTGTTTCGTAGGGCGCTGGGCAACGCGCGAGCCCCCACAGCTTTGTTTGTAGACAGAATCCTAAATAGTTTAGGGACTCCGCGCGTACGTTGTATAAATTTGAGCATTTGTAGTACGAGAAATTCTAATTCCTAACCAGTATTTAAAGCCAAGGACAGTGACGGCGATTCGAGAGGAGAGCAGTTGCCCGTCTAGTTTTTTTGTAATTATTTCTCTTTTTTTTAACATTTTCTGCCTACCCCCTTTATAATGGCAAATCCTTGTCCCTCCAGTTTTAGAACAATCACCGCCACTGGCCAAGGATGTTGTAATATTAAGCTAAATAGCTAACACTGTAAAACAAAGGAAAGCGATTGATAGAGGTATTATTGATTAATGTAATCTGTTTAGCTTCTGTTTTACCTCACGTCTTTTCCCATTTTTTTGTAGACCTTCGTCATTCCACTCTTATTCATTGATAATTTAAGAACCTATTCTTATTCGTCTTCAATATGTGCATTATCCATTTCTGTTGTTGTATTTCTTCGAACGCTTCTTCTTCTTCTCGAATCATTTTCTTCCTTGTCCTTTTCCGCCTCATCTATTCCGAATCAAAATTCCTTCTCTGGTTTATACCGCGTCTTTTTTTTTAATCCTTTGTTGTTCTTTTTTTCTGTGATTTTTCTCTTCAGATCATTTGTTTTATTTTTAAAAAACAAGCGCATTGCATCATTTAAACTTATAATTTGCCATTGTCTTTAAGTGATTTTTTAATAACAAGCATCAATTCTTAAAACTGGGGAATAATGTAACAGAACAACGTGTTTACAGAATTCGCAGCTAATTTCTGCAGTCCATGAGAATATGAAACTGAATTCTCCTGTTCTTTTCCGATATATATAAGAGGGTTGGATAACAGGTGTGAATTACTCCAAATGGTATAAAAGCAGGTGTACTTTAAAACGTCGTTTGCTTTCGTGACCTACGATATTCATAGAATTTAAAAGTTGCCATTACTTTTTGATTTACCCTTGTATATGTCGCCATAATTTTACAAAACCTTTTGGGAAATAAACTTGAATTATTATGAATATTTTATGGCGTACTTTCTTCGTTTATTTGTGCAGTAAACTTTTGAATTACAAAGTTCGTTCCGAGAGTTAACCGTAACTTGAAATAAATTTTCATAATTACGAGTTAAAAGCAGTTCATCATAAACTTTACTTTCAACTGGACAGCGAAAATTAAAGAACCTCACGAAAATTTAGCTTTTATGTTGGGTAATTTTTAGTTTCACGTATGTATGTGAGTGGGTTTGTTACAATGTCTCTTTATGAAACACGACAAGCTCTTAGGTGTTTTTTACTCATTATTTTCGAGATTTTAATTTTCAAGAAAGAGACTTGACCTTCTATTTGTGTTCTGCCTCAGTGCACTCAACATTATTTCTGAGGGAGCGAATACTTTCTTCGCATTGTGCATACACAACGCAGGGTGGAAGCAAAAAGTTCTAAAATCTTCGGCGGAGTGTTCTTGTTCTCCAGTTGTCGCACTTCGAATGAGCACGGTTTGTGGATTTAGCGATCTCGATTTTGTTTTCCGTTTTCCTTTCATGCGGCAAATTTTTACGTTTTATGTTCAGAACGGAAACACGTTCGTCTTCCGCTTATTCGAGATTCAGACCGAGAGTTTTAATAAAACATGCCAGAAAGTAACGTCAGTCGCATGAATATCACAGCCGGAATAAGTTAACATGTATGTAAGGATCGGAAAGTTCAGTAGGTGTCACATATGTATGTAAAGTAATAAACGCCGCTACTTGAAGGGAAGAAAGATATTTGCTCTTATTTTAATATTCACGAGTTTGTCATACGTATTGCCTTGATGCTTTCCAGACCTTTCAAAGAATTCGTTCAATAAAGTCATAGCTTTATGAAAAAAATTGCAGAACTCGTCGACGTTTATTGCGATTTAAATTAAAGTTCCGCAGAACTAAAAAGGGGATGAACAGTATTGCGTTAAAATTTAATTTTATTTAACTCTAAAGTAACTGGAAGATTTTATCCTCGATTAACACCATTGTTATCGTACTTACTTCCGGAATCTTTTATTTACGGACTTAGCGCTAGTTCTGAAACTGAAAACCTAAGCTTTAGTTTTAAGCGCGGACGCGAATTCGAATTTACACCAAACAATCCGAAAATACTGGGCTTACGCGATTAAGGGCGAAAGCACGACGTTTCGCTTCTCACATTTCGAATGGTATAATGGTCCCTTTAAACGTGTGCGCGAAAAAATCTGGGATTACGCGGGCGGAAGAATGTTTTTATTAAAGTGCTGTGAATATTTTCGAGGATATTACGGATGTGTGTTCGGAATTTTTAACTCGGGTGTTTCCCTAAAGCTCTGACTTATCGTCGATTATATTTCTAGATGCGTTACGCACCTAAAATGTACATCTCAAGTGATGTAAATAAAAATAATATAAAGAATACAGTAAAAATTGTTTCTTGACTAATTTTAATATACAGAGTGATTCTTGATTAGACTAACAAAAAAAAACTACTGCTAATAGAATTTGTTTTTCATTGAACGTCGCACACAAAACGAAATTATAATAATTAACAAACCAAATACATCACGTTTGTGTTTACTGATTATAATGCCTAATAAGATTAAAACAACTGCAACAAATCGAATAAGCGACATAAAGAAAACCTACTGATTAAGATGCAAGGGAAGGGTAAAGCGTAACAATGGGCCATAAAAAGGTGCCAAAATGTTTTTGTCAAACACATTGCTTGTGGGAATAATTTTTTTACAATACAATTTAAATTAAAATTAAAGAAAAATACTAGAAATTCTTAACACAGAAATTTGTTTTCGTGTTGTTGTGATTTATTTGTCTGCCTATCAAATCAGATGTTCAAAGTGGGGCCATTGTTATTTTTATTTTATATAATTCGTACGGAATAATTTACTTGGAGTTCGTATTTCAGCTCATAACGGCCAACTCCGTTTAAAGGTCAAGTTCACGCCCGACACTTTAATGATTGTATTTATTTCGTTCGTCTGCTGCTCTTTTTTAACCAGAGACGTATCGTCATTTTGGAGATAATTTTTCATTAATTAATCTATTTTTATCACCATTTTTTCTTTGGCGATCTATTCTAGAATCGCCCTGTATGTGACATTAATCACAACATCCCCCCTAATTCGTCTACTTCCTTTCCGCCTATAAGGGTGTGGTCTAATTAAATTCCTCCCTCTGGGGGCATGGCGTAGATATGCACTTCCCGACAAAGGGAATGTCATATTAATCCCCACCCACTAGTGAGCTTGGTCTAATTAAGCCCCTCCCACTAGCGGGCGCGACCTATTTAAGCGCATCTCATTAGGGGGCGTCATTCTACTCGGAACGCGACCTAATTAAGTCTCTCCCTCTTGGGGGCGTGTATATAAGAAGCGTTCCTCGATATCGGTTGGGTGTGGCGCCGCCGAATTGGATTGGGTACGCCCCCCCGCCGAGTTAGAATCGAAACACCTACACTCGAACAAAAAAACAAAACAAAGAAACACCTACACTTGAACAAAAAACAAAGCAAAGAAGATGCTGTAAAAACGTCGATGAAATAACAAACAGAAACAAAAAAAAGCTGAAACAAATACATAAAAGAAAGTAGACGATCGTATAGTGTGAAATAAAAACAAGTGGATAATGAATGAAAAAATGAAAAATAAAAGAAAATTCTTTAAAAAAATAAAAGTCTAATGGAAAGCAAAGGAAGACTACGAAAAACGCAAATGAATACATAAAAATTAAATCAAAAATGAGCAAGCTAAAGAGACCTGAAATAAAGAACACAACACTTTAGGAAGAAAAATATAAAAAAAAATGAAGAAGCAGCAAAAATGTCGATGAAACAAAAAGGAGAGAGCTAAAACAAACAACATGTAAGTACGAATAATAAAAAAGGAAACCGATGATCGTGGCGGGTGACACAAAAATCAAAAGGATAGCATAAAACAAAAGAAGAAACTGAGAAATTAAGAACTTTCAGTTTCTTGAAGATGTGAACGGAAAAATAAACGAAAAACTAAAAAAAATCGACGATCCTTCAGTACAACTAAAAGACAAAAGTCCAACGGAAAACAAGGAAATATTACAATAAACACTAATGAATACGAAAAAAATTAAGTCGAAAATAAAAAGCCAAAGAGAACCTGAAACAAAGAACAAACACATAGGAAGAAAAAGATTAATAAAGAAAAGAAGAAGATGGAAAAACGTCGATGAAATAATAAACAGAAACAGAAACAAAACAGAGCAGAATCAATAAAAATACAAAAAGCAAGCAAAGAAAATAGACGATTCTCCTAGTAGAGATAAAATTAAAGAAAAAAAAAAAACAAAAGGATAACGTAAAACAAAAGAAGAGATTGGACGAAAAATTAATTCGACGAAAGGAAACAAGTAAGAAACTGAAACGGAAATCAATTGGAAAAAGAAAAAAATTAATTCGAAGAATCCTGTGGAAAGCTTTTTGAAAGTGAAGTTTGTACTGATAATTAAAAAAAAAAAACAAGAGGAAACTGAAAAAAAAACGTAAAGAAAACAAAAAAAAAAACAAAAGCTCCAATGACTTTCACGCGAAATTCATAAAAGAAAACAAATGAAAGAAGCAAAAGAAGAAAGAAGTTTAAAAATTAGTTCGACAAACACTAACAAGAAAAGAGAACCAAAATGAACAACATACGAGGGTCAAGCTGAATTTATTGAGAATAACAAACATTGTTAGTATTTTCTAGGATTTTATTTTAAATATGCTCGAAGTAATTATCTTTAGCAACGATACACTTGACCATTCTTTCTCTTCACTGTTCAAAAGCTCCCAACCAATCATCTTTCGGAATACCTTTAAATAAGAATACATTAAAAAATTAGTAACTTGGGTTCTAACGAACGTAACTTCAACAATTAAACTTCAAATGACAGATAAGGAGTTGCTCTAAATAACACCGTATGTTTTCTTTTTCATGGCCTAGTAGATTTTTTTATTCTCAATAAATTCAGCTTTACCCTCGATGAAATACGAACGGCAAGGTAAACCAAAAAACAAAAGGAAACCAATGATTCTCTGGCATAAAATGAGAAAATCAAGAGGATGGCATAAAGCAAAAGAAATGTCAATGTAACATCAAAAAAAAAATCAAAAGAAAATTTAAATAAAGAACAATAGAATCTAAAATAAACAAAGAATAAATAAATTAGGAAGTTGCGTGTGTGAACATTCTTTAATATACGATTACATTTCTATATTGATTGATCCTTCACAGAAAAACAAAAGAAATTTAAATCCGTAATTTTATTTCATAGTGAATACTGGGTGTTTCTTAACTTCATACAAAAAATGAAACCAGTGACAGTTTACATTAAAAGTGCTAGAATGAAGCAGTTTTTGTATAACAATTGATTAATAAATATTAGAGATAATAAATGTTTTTGGCGAACGATGAAACAGTTTGATAGTCCCTGGTTTATTTTTATGACGTAATTACGTCCTCGGAGAAATTTGTTGATGTCAGCATCGGCTGTTAAGTGGGTCAGTTGTCAGCTGTACTTTGTCGCGAATTTTCCAATACTGTTCTTGTGAACATGATTTTAATTTACGGCGAATGTGGTCAATATGGTTGGCTGTAAGACGTTTATTTGCACAGCGTTACGATGAATCAGTGTTTACAAGGGATGCAGTGTGGGCAGAAAAAAATCCCCACGCAATGCGGCGCCGTAGTTCTCAACAACGCTTTTCGGTCAATCTGTGTGCAGGTATGTTAAACGGCACTTTAATCGGTCTATTTGTTTTACCTAATCGCTTTCAACGAAATGGTGTAAATACGTTTCTTGCAAACTAATTCGCCGGAACTCCTAGAGGATATAAATTTAAATATCAGAAAATATTAGACTTTAATCCATTAGATCTGTGGGGAAAAATAAACGAACTCAACGCATGCAGTGGAAAATATCAGAAAACAGAACCAATTCCGTAACGCATGTGAACCCCTGCTTCGTCGAGCCGACCTATGTATACGTCTCGCGCAGGGGGGGAACTTCGAACACTTATTGTGAGTGAAGGCCACCGTCCGTTGCGTCCAGCGGTTCTAAACATTTCACAGGGAATTGCCGGATGTCTGTATGAATTTTTTAATTTTGTTTTACTTTTAATTTTGATGCATTCGTGAGAATATCTCGTACCACAACCGTCATTAATTTTCTTGCATCAAGTTGAAGAACACCCACAATTAACACCCACAACACAATTAAGCAAATGGGGGCTTTATTACATGTACTTTGTAAAATATTTGCGTAACTTTCTATAACAGTTCTTAATTTAGAAACGTAGAGGTAGATTTTTAAAATAAATGTATTTTTCCTCTACAACTTTTTTACTTTCACTTAAAAGGATTCATTAAATTACATAATTGAAAACTTGTTCTTTTTTGGAGAATAATATGAAAACTGAATTAAACATGTTATACATGTAAGTTAATTGGTCTGGGCTTTTACACATAGCAACAGTGCAGGAAAATTCGAGGGAAATTATTTGCCAAAATGCGCACAGCTTGAGAGAAATGAAAAATATCCAGCCGCCAATTACTATTCGATTCCGATGATTTATTGGCTCGCTTGTGCAACGTAATTACTACGGCGAGGGAAAAACTGCAAGCTCACACTAAAATTCACGCTCATTTAACCGAGACAGAAATCATTACTGCCGCAATAAAAACGTGCGTTACAAACGTTCTCTAGCGAGGAGAAGACCGTACAAAATATGAATATTAAAATTTATGTACTTTCAGACTCTGTGACTGCGTTTAGTTCAATCGATTTTCTTATTAACTGAAATTTATTGCCTCGAAACATTGCAGTGGATTCTCTCTGCGGATGATATTCACAGTTGTTCTGTAAACAAAACCGGATTAAAAGGTTTTGATTTCTCGACATGGATGCAAATTTAAATAAAATTTTTTTCACATTTCATTCTTAATTGTTTCTAGATTTTATTTTTTGATTCCATTACATTCTCATTATGTGTAAGAATATATTGCTCAATGAAAATAAATTAGGTAATATTGTAGCTCTCTCAATTAGCTTAATGTTTCTGATAAAAATTGCCCTTAATGTAACTACTCGTCCTTATCCGTAAATGTACCCCCGGCTTAATGAAACCCTAATAATAGGGAATTGCGTTCACCGGAGATACACTGCTTATACGTGGATGCGGCCGCACAGATTTCCAGGAAGGAGACCCCAGATCTCTATACAACAACGTCCACCAGAAAATCTTCACCCTTCCGGACTCCACGCAACTGTTTCCGGCTCACGATTACAAGGGGCAGACGAGCACGACGGTCGAAGAAGAGAAGCGCCTTAATCCCAGGCTGACGAAGAACCTGGAAGAGTTCGTCGAGATTATGAATAATTTGAACCTGGCTTATCCGAGAATGATCGGTAAGTTCGTAATCGAGTTATATTAAACATGTCCGAAACGTTGGCGAAATTTTAAGGTTAATCGAATTAGGTACACGTTAGGTGGGCGATTTTAGTTTTAAAGCCCGAACGTTTGCAGCTTAATTCTAGATGAAAGTTGGGATCGTGTACGGTAAAATTGCCATCAAAGTGGTAAGTCAAGCCGCTAATTCTCCTAACTGATTTTAACTGGTATGGTTTTCAAATTTAATTAAAGTGTTTGGATGTGAACCCGAATAACTTTAAGCCTAATGCACGTCTGATGAAATTAGCCATTCATTAGTGAACACTGCTTTATTCAAGGATTTTATTATTAGCGAGGAGGATTACTAAACGATAATAAACTTCAATGTCCAACAAATATTTCTAATATTACTACACTTCTGGACAAAATTAAGGGACCACCAAATAAACTTGAAATAACTTCTCCAATTTACACGTTATTTTTAATAGACTTTTCACATGTCATAAATTGACGTTTATTAAACACAATTCAAATAATGTGCCATGAAATAATTAACAAAACCAAGGCATTCTCTGCTAGGAAACGAAAAGTCGACAAAAAGGCTTAATTGTTAACAATTTTTGTAAGTCATTTAATTAATAAAGCGTGCTTTTTGTTTCGAAAATTAGTGAATTTGTTTGGATTAAGTTAATTAAATATGTCTAGACGCCATTGTAGACCTGAAGAAGTATCCCAAATGATTATTCTTCTTCGTGAAGGATATTCAAAGAGAAAAGTTGCTGGAATTATAAATACCAACAAATCTGTAGTATAGAGGGCCGCAGCACGGTTCAGAAACACTGGTAGTTTCAAAAGAAGACGCGGACAAGGTGCTAAAAGAAAAACAACACGCAGAGAAGATCGCTTTATCGAACTTCAGAGTTTAAGAAAGCGGTTTGTAACATCTCGTGAATTAAAAAATGATCTTCGATTAGCCACTGGGAAAGAAATTTTTACCAAAACAGTAAGAAGAAGACTAAAAGAAGTCAATTTGTCTGCTAGAAAACCAGCAACCGGTCCAACTCTCACAGCTACGCACAAAAGAAATCGCTTAAACTTTTGTCAAAATTATATTGGAATTTACTCCTGCGATATCCATAATTCGAAACCATATAACTAAGGGCTAACGTCTTGTTCGTCTTCCAACATTATAGTTTGAACACTTTTGGTCAAGTGAATCTACGCCACCTTTTGTTGAATTATAGAAATGTATAATTTCTGGCTTGTCGTTATCACAAACGGTGTCAGTGTGGTGCATGGAAGATAAAAGTAAGGCGGCACGATTTTTTTTTTGGACATATGACACAAGAGTTAAATCTTTAGTGAACCCAAACACAGACGATTTCTCAGGTCAGTGGCAAAAACGAGGATGGAAGTTCACGTTTGTTTTTCCTCATAGTGCCAACAAACGTGAGTTTCTGTTTCTGTAGTTCGGTGACTAGTTCCAACGACGTGTACCAATTATCCGTTGTGACTTTCCTGTTAGAATTTGCTACTGGCGGAATAAGAGCAAGCACATCCAATGTGGGAACAGCCAGTTTTCTAGGATTTCCTATATGTGTATTTTTACCAATATAGATAAAACCATTGAACAGATAATGCGTCCTAGCATCACACAGACATTGCATTTTTATGCCATATTTATCTGGCTTATCTCTTAGATACATTTTGAAGCTGCATCTTCCTCGAAATGCTATGAGCATTTCGTCTATGGTTAGATACTCGCCACAACTATAATTAGACTGACAATTGATTATAAAAAAATTGTAAATCTCAGTTATGGCTGCAAGTTTGTCCCATTACTGATTCTTTCTAATCTAGTTCTCTTATCATCAAACCGTAGGACACAAAGAAAAAATTGAAACGTTGCATAGATATAGTTGACCGAAAAATATCTTATCCCGTTCCGTCTCTAGCAAACAAGGATTTTAGATCTTCATGATTGGACTTGAAAACTCCCGCCAAATATAAACGCCCCAGAAATGCTTTCAGTTTAATCACGTCAATATGTTTAGTAAACTGACAAGAAAGGTTATGAAAATTTCTCAGACATTTCCGTAATTTGTGCATTAGTAAGAGAATATTTATAATGTCTGTATCAATATAACATTCCCAAGATTGCACTGGTGAAGATGGTTTTGTGAAACGGGCTTTGCCTCTAATGCCTGGCAATTGAGTCACAATGTTACTAGCACGTGTTTTACTAGGAGCAGGTGGTGTTGTTGCCCATTTGTATTTATTTTTCCCATAATAATATTTTTTGTT
This sequence comes from Serrognathus titanus, assembly GCA_039766575.1. Classification (NCBI taxonomy): domain Eukaryota; kingdom Metazoa; phylum Arthropoda; class Insecta; order Coleoptera; family Lucanidae; genus Serrognathus; species Serrognathus titanus. The sequence continues at coordinate 9,727,331 of CM077912.1, forward strand.
CTTTTCATTGTCGCCGCCTTGGTTCACTTCCACATCATCACTCTCATCGCTAGATATATCATCGAGCTCAACCTCTGAATCAGAATCACGGTCGCTATGTTGGCTAGGACAGTCGGAGACCTCACTGCCACTACTTAATCCATTATCTATTATATCTTGAGCAATCACTTCCAATTCAGTCTGTGTTAAACCATTCCTGCTTCCTCTGGCACCAGCCATTTTAAAACTTTCGCAATACACTGTTTGCTACACTCGGAGTATGGCAGGGTCAAAATTGACCCTAAGCTGCAGTTTACACAACATAAACACAATAGAATTTCTTAAAATGTATATTAATAGATGCCTATTCAACTAGAGAATACAAGGAAGCGCAGCTGGTGCCATCTATATTTAGGTAGCGTAATCAAAAATTCAAATTCTGTAGGGTCAAAATTGACCCCACCTTACTACTTAAGGGTTAATAGCCTTCAAATCAACTAAACTGTAAGGAAACACCTAGATTTACATATATATTTATTCGTTTCATTAAATTTCGTTACCTTATTTTAAATGTAGTTTGAATTTTACTGGTGGTCCAAAAGTGTATTTTGTGAAAAGTCACTTGAATGAATATTATCGAAAATATTTTGATAAATTTCGGTCCAAACATACTCAATGCAATTCATGTCTGGTGAGCAGAGTGGGCACTCCATTCTCGTAATTCCATGTGATTCAGGAGGGGTTGGTTGAACACAATGTCGGAATTGAGAGCAAAATTACAATAAACAATTATGGAAATTAATTAAACCTTTTAGAACAGACGGAACAACAAAACGATACGCGACTGACGAAACTTTGAAGGAGCATGACTATGAAGTTCTTAAATTGTCCCATACCATTGTCAATAGAATCCTATTGAGATGGCATGGGGGCAATGCAAAGGCTTTTACAATAAGTAATGATAATAAGAAATAAATAATGATCAAATTATTTCCCTATTCGATTTACATGCGCCTTTTGTTACTAGTAGGTTTTCCAAGCCTCGTGCACCCTGGCTTACTGACAATTTGAATCTCATGATGCATTTGAGGGATAAAGCATATAAAACAACTCGAAATTTAGAACACTGGAATTATTATAAGTCGTTACGCTACGCAACAAGAAGAAAGCTTTTTTTAACTAATTGTTAAATAACAAATCTCTTAGAGACCTTTGGAGATTTCTAAAACAATTTAACTTAGGACACATTTCTACTCCTTCTACGCCGAATTTATTGAGCCCAGATAAATTTAATAATTACTTTAGGAACTCGGTCCCTCATGATCGTCCATCCAATGATGATGTTTTATTGTACTTAAATAACGTCAAATTCAACATTGGAAATAAATTTTGCTTTTCCTTAGTTGACACCGATTACATACTTATAATTTTGCGCATAATCAAATCCTCGTCTACTGGCTCTGATGGTATAAGTGCTTTTATGTTTAAACTCTGCTGCCCTATTATTTTGCCCTATGTTACTCACATCATTAATTCTTGTTTACTGTCTAATTAGCTCCTGGAAGAAAGCTATTGTCATCTCAATTGCTAAGATTTCACAACCCACCAGTTTTAGTCACTATCGCCCTATCAGTGTCTTACCCACTCTATCCAAAATTTTAGAAAAAATTGTTGATACACAATTACGGGAGCGTTCTGAAAGATTTAACATTTTTCCTCTTTGCTAATCTTATTTTCGACCGTCTCACAGTTGTGCTACCGCTTTACTTGACATGACAGATAATATAATTACTGCTGCTGACAAAGGTCTTGATAGTGTTCTTATTCTTCTTGATTATAGTAAAGTGTTCGACACTCTCAATCATGATGTTTTGCTAGCTATTATGCATTTCATAGGTTTGTCCGATTCCAGTATTTTATTCTGTAACAATTATTTGACCAATCGAATGCTAACCTCCTTACCTAGTATTATTTCTCAAGGTATTCCTCAGGGATCCATTTTAGGACCCTTACTTTACGCCATATATACGTGTAATTTTAAAGCTTACAGTAATAGCACTAAATATCATATGTATGCTGATGACACTCAGCTTTTGTACTCATTTCCCCGTTCTGGTCTTGCTTCTACTGTTTCTGCCATCAATAGTGATTTGATGTCTTTAGTTTCAGCGTCCAAAAAACATTCATTACATATAAATGCAGGCAAAACTGTCGCCATCTTGTTCAGTAAAACTTTGGCGACTTGTCACTTTGTATCGACAATTCTTCTCTGCAATTTGCTAAAGAAACGAAAGATTTGGGTTTATTATTGGACTCTAAATTAAGATTTACTAGTCATATTTCTGCGCGTATTCGTAAAGGATATTGTAATTTAAAGTTTTTATATAATAACAGACATTACTTGTCCAAAAAATCAAAAATAATGTTGTGTGACAGTATAATCCTTTCATACTTCAACCACTGCGATGTTGTTTAGGATCCCTGCATTGATGCGATTACCCATAATCAGATTCAATTGGTACAGAACTCAGTCTGTCTCAGACTTATTCAATGCATCAAAAAATAACAGAGAATTTCTCATACCCTCGTGGACACTGGTTGGTTTAATATGTCTCAACGCAGACTTCTTCACTCAACCTGCTTATTTCATAAGATAATTCTAAATAAATATAGTTTTCGAAATTATAACCATGAAATTAAGAATGAACGTCAATCAATTTTCTGACAAATGTATTTTTTAGTGATACCAACGAAAATGTGACCCTAACATGACCTACTCTAAATCTAAAAAGATCGTGAACGGATATTACTACCTCAGAAGTTAAGTGTCTCTCTTTTTTTGGATAATATTAACTCCTTAAAAGATAGAAATAACGAGAGCAAGAATTAAATGCCACTTTTGAAGACAACACTAACACTTTTCAAAGTCCTAACTCCCTTCATTTTTACACCAGAAACGGATGGACGCGAAAAAAAGAGTTGAAAACAACTCCAGATTTTTATGTCTGTGTTAGAAGTAGATATACTAAGCTGGTTTTAAGCCACTTTCTTATGGGGAAATAACATTATGTGTATTTATGGTTGGCTATTGTCGCCTCTGTCAGATTTTAAACAAAATATATGTAAAATGAACCTATTTAACAAGGTGATCATAATAGGTGAAGTACGTAATAATTTCCTGTTTATTTTTTTAATGCGTTTCAAGACCTTTGCGTACTAAACCAAGTTTCTGTCTCACCAAAGTATAAACTTTCCTTAGAATTAGCAAGTCCTTAATTCGATGAAACCTTGTACAAATATGAAATAATGTGTAATTTATACTGGAGTTTAACTTCGTTAACGTTGTAGGGAACCAAGTTATTAAGCAATATATGATTAAGTAAATTTTCTTGCTTAGGTTCCTGAAATTTCTATGGTAATGAAGTAAACTTGCGCCCGACTTGGTATACAAACGTATCGAATTACTATAACTAAGCTGTTAACGGTTCGCCTGATCAATTAAATAAGATCCCGAACCCAGTAAACGATCATATAATAGCTAGGAGCGTCTGTCGATAGCAGGCGGCGATACATCACCAACGGAATAGATTCAGCAGGAATATTACTTGAAACCTCAGTCGATCACAGATGCCATGAAAGTGGGTAAACTTCCTCTCGGATATTGTCTATCTAGCGACCCATGTAATAAACGCCTGGGACGGGTTAAACTTATATTTGTTCCTCCCTTATTTTTTTTTCGGTCCCGGGAAAGTTATGCTTTAAAGCCCTCATAAATTTTATTTATGCGAAATTACGGGAACAAAAAGATAGATAGACGGAGGCGTGTTTTCTGTCGGATTTATCGCGGCGAAATGTAGCAAACCATCGGTTTTTGTTAAACAAAAATACCGGAGTGCATGAAGAGCGGAGGGAAATTTTTAATTAAACCTGAAACAAATTCATAGGCTCGGAACTTGAACAGAAAAAAATTGCTAAAAGAACACCGTTTAGTTAATGGCCCTAAAAATAACGCGGCATGCTTTTATCGACATACTTTGCAAAACAGAGTTAATAAAAAAAAAATATGCCGTTTACGTAAAAAGCAAAATTTAATTTAGGAGCAACATGCGAGCGTTTAATAGTGTTTCCGAAGTAGAATATTTTTTTATTGTGTTGCACGTATTATGTTTTAAATACGCAATTATTTTCAAAATTACTCAGATCAGTTCTGTAATAGTTAGTTTCAAATCAATAGTCATTCCATTAAACTGTGTAGACGAACTTGAATTCGTACAATTACAAGGAAAACGAGGATAACAGATGTTTTTTTTCCTTCGTGACTTCTTTCTTCCATCGATTATTTTAACATACGAAATGGCATTTCATGTGAAATGAGGCTTACATAAAAATACGAATTTCAAATGAATTGTTTCGTATTTCTAGCATTCAGTGAATAAAAACCTTCAAATGAATAAGGTCTTTAAATTTTCGCCGGAAGAGTCTAACAAGGCAGGATTAAAATTTAACCGAAATCAAAAAGATATAAAAATAATGGAAGAAAATAGTTTGGGCAGTGTGATGGCTGAAGAGAATGCAATGATGAAAGTATTAGCTCAAGAAAAAGATGATGGTGATGATTGGTGTTTGGAGAACGGAAAACATCTCAAATGGGTTAAAAAAATCATGGCCAAACCTACATGACTATATGGTTGTGAGTCTTGGTAATTGACAAGAACTACCAAATATCTTTCATTTCATTAGAATTTTAGGAAGTATGGGAGAAGAAAAAGAAAAAGGGAAGCTTGTATGGGGAAACCTAATACAGAAATGTACTGAAGAGTTGCCACCTCATGAGAAAAGGTTAAAAAGACACTCAAGAATGACGTAGAGAAAATAACTGCAAGAGAAAACCTGTCAGGAGCAAGACTAGGACGTTTGGATTAGGGCAGAGATAAATGAAGGCAAACGACTTCTTCCTTATATCCTAGAAGGGACTAATAAGTTCAAGAACTTTTATTAACTGTAGCTATGTGCTTGGAGTAAATCTCCTACAACCACCCTAGAAACCAACAGTTAAACTCAAAGTTAATCAACTCTCTAGGACGACCGTTTGCTTAATAATGTAATCTAAATGTGATTGAAATAACGAAAGGATTATGTGGTTTCAAAAAGGCTATTCTCAAAGTCTTTTGGCTGGATTATTAAACATTCTTAATCGTTCCTTTTGGGGATCCAGATCCGTTTTTTTTCCATTCGTGAAGAACTAGTTCGAATCCAGTCGGTGGTCCTTAAGACCAGTTTTTCTGTCTCTCTCAGACAATCTGCTATGTAAAACGTGTGTATTAGGAGCCAAGAGACATGATCCGGACAATGTCCTCACTGATAGTATCTATGTCTTTTGAGACGATGGTCCTCCCAAATCCTATTAAGTTTTAGAAGACAGGTTTTGAACGCAGAAGATCCAGAATGTTACTAAATCCTATGAAGATTGTCTTTTGATATTTCGGAGCTTAGAAGCCGAACTAGTAGTGATCATGAGTTAATAATCAAGAGAAGAAGAAGAACAAGGAAAGCTTGTATGGGGAAACCTAATACAGAAATATACTGAAGAGTGGCCACCTCATGCGAAAAGGAAAAAAGGACACTCAAGAATGACGTAGAGAAAATAACAACAAGAAAAAACCTGTCAGTTGCAATACTAGAACGTTTGGCTAAGGACAGGGCAAATGACTTCCCCCTTGTATCCCAAAAGGGACTAATAAATTCAACAACTTTTATTAACTGTAGGTAGGTACCTTGGCTCAAGTCTCCTACAACCACCCTGGAAACGAACTTAAAAAATTTGGCCAACAGCTAAATTCAAAGTTAATCAACTGTCTAGGACGACCGTTTGCTCAATAATGAAATCAAAATGTGATTAAAATAACGGAAGGATTACGTTGCTTCAAAAAGGCTATTTTCAAAGACTTTTGGCTGGCTTATTAAACATTAGTCAATGGAGATGTTCTTAATCGTTCCTTTTGAGGATCCAGATCCATCTTTTTCTCCATTCAGAAAGAACTAGTTCGAATCCGCAGTTAATGGTCCTTAAAACCAGACCTCCTGTCTCTATCAGACAATCTGCTATGTAAAACGTGTGTATTAGGAGCCAAGAGACAAGATCCGGACAATGTCCTCGCTGACAGTATCTTGCTACGCCTTTTGAGACGATGGTCTTCCCAAATCGGATTAAGTTCCAAGAGACAAGTTTTGAAAGCAGAAGATCCAGAATGACAGGGTATTACTAAGTCCTATGAAGATTGTCTTTTGATATTTCGGAGCTTCGAAACCAGACTAGTAGTGGTCATGAGTTAATAAATCAATTTAAAGCAGAAGTAGATACTAGAATTTCTGACCAAATCTCCCATGAAGAACTGAGGAGACGGAAAGACTAAAGGAGATATTATACAATGATGTGTAGTAACGGAAATGTGAATGATTTAATGACTTTGACTAAATCACAATGACATACGAAGGTTAAATCATATTAACACCCAAAGATCCTAAAGATCATGAAGAAAATGCTGAGGACGATATCTAGATGAGACAGTTCAGGAAAGTGGTGGTACATCCGTTTTGGTTTGGGAAAGAATTAGTTTAAATGCTGAGTTGTAGTCATAAGAAATGCTGAAGATTATACAAACCATAAACTTCGCCTTCATATAATACCATTTGTATGATCTTATCTTTCAGGATGATAATGTTCATCCCCATGCAGTTTGGGTGGTAGTCATTCTAGTGGATCCATCAGGATTTGGTGGGAAAGAATTAATCGGAGACCATACAATTGATCATGTTCGCCTTCAAGTAGTACTATTTGCTGACCTTATCTTCTTCCAGCATGATAATGTTCATTCCCACGCAGTTTGAATAATCTAGTATCTATGACATCCTTTTCGAGTTAATAATTTCCACACTACAACAAAATAAAATAAAACAAACAAAACAAATAAAACTCCTGATTTTACTTCGTCGTTCCTCGCCACGCCTAAGTGTGCCCTTACCTTATTTGTTTCGAATAATTTATTTGCAGAAATTTTTGATTAATTTATATTCAGGAACTTAACTGTAAATAAAATCAATTCAAGAATGAAATAAGGTTTCCCTGCGCTTCCCATTATTTCATTAATGGAAGCAAAAAGAAACTTTGTGAATTTGAAAAAGTGGCGCTCGACAAATCCTAAGTTTTGAGTCACGACCTCTAACTTGTGACAAATGATGTTTTAAAAACTTTCGCCCTGCTGTCCTAACTGGCACTTTATGAAAATTAGTTCGCGTCGATGTTTTACGACGTTTGCTAATGCGTCAGTTTCAAACAAAGCGGTCTTTCAGTAAGAAATGTGTTTTTGAATCTTCATTCACACAACTCTCAGATTGTTTACAACTGACTTTATTTTTGGAATTCATTTAATTAATTTTAACTTTACCCCCATACGTTGTTACACAGATTTTATTACTAAAACCGCTTTTGCCACTATTGTTAATGCCACCCCTATTTTGGGGTGGCAATCTGTAAATCTAATTGAATTTTATTGTACCTGAAACTGTATCATCAAAGTTTTAAAAGCATTTAGAATTTCCCACTTTTTCCATCGATGTGTAAAAGGAGATTGTATTTCAGTCACGTCTGTGTTTGTGGAAACAATATTTTGATATCGCTTTTTGGCGTGAATCGAAATTAATATCTGCATAACGGAGGGTATAATAGAAAAAATATTTGGATTTTTTTTTTTCATTTAAACATGCTTTACCCGTTCCTTTCTGTTGAAACTTATGTTTACAGTAAGGTTAAGTAATGGACACTGCACGTCGGCGAGGCTCATACTAAAAGATAATAAACCGTCAGGGCTTTAAGATTAATATAAAAAAAACAAATATACTTAAGCACATCAGTTATTATTAAATATTGTGATTACTATAATAACCCTAAAACTCATGTTAATAAAAAGTAATATCTTGAAATTTATGAAAATGAAATTTTGTCCCATTTTTCTTCTTACGCTTATGCAAGACATTTTGATATTATATGCTAATATGATACGCTTTTAATAAGCAAGAAAACAACAACAAGGAGCAGGATTTTAGTAAAAACAATGAATCAAGTCGTAGGTTTATTTGTTCAAGTTGAACATCTTAAAAATCTCGTGTAAGAAGTTATTTTCTTTCTTAAAGTGAATAGAATAGAATTATAACCGATAAATGTCGAGAAGGGAAATTGCATAAAAGGATCTAATTTAATATTTTCTGCTTTATCACGAGTCAACTTCTCCATAATAGTATCTGATTTGGCCGTCGAAGTTCTCCCAGTTGTTTAAAGATAGCTACCTCTTTTATCTTCCTGCGGAAATCGATTTTGGAAGTCATAAACGGCTGTTACGTTAAGCGATGCTCTGAATATATCAAATCATGCGATAAGGTTCAGATACTATTGTCCCGTAAATAACCCATTGTTATGACTTCTGCTTCCGCGAGACTGGAAATATGTTGTCCTGTGCGTTTTGATTTATGCACCGCAGTTGTTTAATAGATTAACGAACGGCTGGCCAGTTCAGGATAATTTCACTATATGTACTTTCAGTGATGTTCTCCGGAGTTTTTTTTTTTTTGCTTTTTAATTAAATCTGCGCCGATCGTTATTGATTACTTCCATCAGATCCTCTCACATCAGGTTTTTCAGTAGTTTAGCTGTGAATTTATGAAGCTCAATGTGAAATGATTTTTTTTTCATTTCAGATAAAGCTTTGCCTGCTAACAGGGTTTGTGGATTATACGAAATTCCTCCTTCACAATAATTTACTATCTGAATCAGGGAAGAAAACTCTACCTCCACTGGATACATCTTATGAGTATGACAGTATCAACGTAGCTGATTTAAAAGAAGAAGGTATATTCTTGTAGTATTTTTATTATGCTTTTAAAGATTCTATATACTCGCAAGTATTATTGTACTTGTATTTAGATAATTACCAAGTATATTTTGTGTATGTATATTATGTTCATTATAATTCTTTATTCTTGTAACGATTTTTCAATCAATCAATCAATAATTATGCTTTGTTACTTTAATTGTATGTTGATTATTATATAATAAACTGTTTAAAAATATTAAATATATCATAAAATAAAGATGTAAACAGATACGTTTGTTTGCTTATTAAATCATGCCTGTTTCGCTATACTTTCCGAGTACGCAGTCGGGGAATTTGAAATAAGTGCGCGTGCGTTTTCAACTCAAAATGAAACATACCGTATGTAGTATCAATTACTTCTAAAGCTAACTAGTTGTGACGGTTAAAAGAATACAGGGTGTTTCGCAACTTCGAGAAAAAAAATAATGGCGTGTTGGACATGAGATGTGTACATAAATGCATCTAAATAAAAACGGAAATAAAAACAAAATAAAACTTACTCTCAACTGATAACACATTGACAAATGTTTAGAATTTCTGGCTCCGTGCCGGCTAAGTCACAATAAGTGTTCAAAATTCCTTCCCTCGGCCGCTCGTAAACACAAATCTGCCCGGCGAAGTAATGATTCACAAGCGTTATGAAACATGTTTTGTTATCGAACAGAGAGAAATGCGGCGTTAATACGATCGTTTAATTCTTGGAACGTGTTGATTTCTTCTTCGTATACCAACGCTTTTACGTGTCCCCACAGATAAGAATCTAGCGGATTTAGATCAGGTGAACATGCAGGCCACCTGATTAGCCCGTTTCTTCCAATCCATCTTCCAGGAAAAATTTAGTCGAGGTGAGCACGTATTTATCGTCGAAAATGAGGTGGAGCCCCATCGTGCATAAACCACATCGTTGCTCTAGGATTTAAGTTCGCATTCTCGAGAAGTTCCGGTAGATTAGTTCGTAGAAAATTTAAGTATTGGAGACCATCTAAACGGTTCCGCAAGACGAACGGGCCGATTAAATTGCCCTTTAGAATACCTGCCCACACGTTAACAGAAAACCATTGTTGGAAATGGCCGCGACGAATTGCGTGAGGGTTTTCCTCAGCCCACAAATGCATGTTGCACACCCCATCCCTGGTAAAAATAGCTTCGTCGGTAAACAGGACATTATGAACAAAATTCGCATTTGTCTGTTGTTTATGCAGTAACCAACGACAAAATCGTATGCGTAGAGCATAGTCGGCTGGTAGCAAAGCCTGAACTCTTTGAATATGGTACGGATGTAATTATTGTTCGCGAAGAATGCGCCAAACAACGAAGAACGATAAGCGCGTTTGTCTTGAGATTTCACGTACACTTAACGAAGGATGTTCGTCGATAAGTTGTAGTATTTCTTCTTCTCTGTTTAGGATGCGTTGTGGATGCTGCCGTCCTCCACTTCTTCCGCGACGTGCCCTTAAAGTTCCAATATCCCTCGCTCTTTGCACAACGGAGAGAAATGTGGCACTGGTTGGCAAATGTCGGTTTGAAAAATGCTGTACATACAAACGCCTTGCCGCTAATGCGTTTTGCCCACTTTCACCGTACACTAGAATCATGTCAACAATCTCACTATTTGTAAATCCTGCCATTTTTTTCAGTAAATTTCCATGCAACCACCTCAACGTACACCTTCAAACTACCCGGCCCAGCCGGCGATGACTAACAATAAATTACATCACTCATATCCTTCGTAAACATCATAAACTTAAACCAGAGACGTTCAAACGGTTTGCCCGTTCGACAAAATTATTTATTTTCTCGAAAATTTAATAACACTTTGTTCAACAAAAAATGGTTCATTCCATTCATTTTCATGCAAACCTTCATTGTTCAATTTATTTTCATGTAGTTACGAAACAGCCTGTATAATGGATGAATAAATCAAACAGAAACTTTATTTTCAATCAAATATGATCGCCTTTTATTAATTATTGTCTGTCACTCGTAAGTGTCAGTTCGTAATTGCACCCACCCAGCAGTTTTGATATTATTCAATTTACGTCCACATATTTTTGGTTACGACAGTATAACTGTAATATTTAGGGCGTTATAATACGACGGGGGTGGTTCTTAATAAGCCTTAGGCCCGCGGGTTTCCTGTTCCTGTAACAGTTATATCTATGTCCGCCCTATTTACGTCCGATCCAGAAAGGAATAGCCTAATGATAGGGCAGAAAGCAGCATGAATTTAATTTCCTTGATCATCTCTAGCTTTGCCTTTGGAGAAATTGGGAAAATTTCAGTCAGACGAATAAGTGAAAAATCCGGTACTGGACAAAGCGCAATACCCTAAGATAATATACAAATGAAAAATAAAGTAAGAAGTTCTCTTTGTTTTCATATTCATTTGCACCGTTTCTTCTTTCATCGTCGCATCCTCCTTTTCCTAGAAATACGGGCTCGGCACGAACTTCATCTTTAAACGAAATTGATGTGACCAGCTAAATTTTTAATTAATTATAAATTGTATACAATTTTTTTAACATTTTTCCCATGTTCTGGAAAGTCCCTTGTTTCGTCGGTATTTTTTGTTGGTCTATTCAAGAATCATCTTGTCTATTCTAACCAGTACGACTAAAAATTAGGTTTGAAATGGTTAGTCAATTCGTATTTTGCTTTGGCTTTCATTATAAGGTTTGATATCCTCTTTTGCGAAATACGAGGAGTATGAGAAAAGTAATGGGGCTGACTTTTTTATCTACCAAAGTTTTTTATTTTTTTCAAACAACAATATTATCCCCTTCAAAGTAGTCCCCTTCTGCAGCTATACACCGGCGGAGTCGTTGTTTCCAGTCTTGGTAGCAGTGCTGAAAGGCTTCAACTGGTAGGGCCTTTACATGTCGGTCACATTCTTTTGAATGTTCTCCAGAGTCCCAAATTGAAATCCTTTTAAGATATTTTTCAATTTCGGGAAAAGAAAAAAGTCACAAGGATTCAAGGTCAGGTGAATACGGGGCCTGGAGAACAACAGGAACGCCTTTTGAGGTCAAAAATTCCGTGATGGAAGTGGCCGTGTGATATGAGGCATTGTCATGATGAAACATCCACTTATCTGCAATGTCAAGTCTCACACGAATCACCCTTTTCCTGAGCCTTTCAAGGACATCTTCGTTAAACACTTGGTTGACAATTTATCCTGCAGGAACAAATTCTTTATGCACGATACCCCTACTGTCAAAAAAGCAAATCAGCATTGTTTTGATCTTGGACTTGCTCCTTCGAGCTTTTTTCGGTCGAGGAGATGTCTGAGTGTGCCCCTCCTCCCTTTACAGCTTTGTCTCAGGATCGTACTCAAAAATCCAGGATTAATCACCTGCGATCACACGATTGAACAATTCGTAGTCATTGGCAATCCTCTCAAGAAGATTAACGCACACGTTTCTTCGATTGTCCTTCTGCTCAGTTGTGAGGCTTTTCGGCACCATTTTGGCACAATCGCATGTGCAAATCTTCGGTCCAAATTTGATGTACGGTGAAAGTGTTTAAGTTTATTTGGTCACCCATCATCCTTATTCTTAAACGGCGGTCTAATCTCACAAGGGTCCTCACACGTTCGACGTTTTCGTCGGTTTTTGAAGTTGAAGTTGAAAGTCTCCCTGAGCGAGGTTCATCTTCAACGTGTTTTCGGCTTTCCAAAAATGATTTGTGCCAGCGAAAAACTTATGCTCTTGGTAAGGTATGTTCCCCATAGACCTGTTTCAAATTTTTAAAAGTCATACTCGCGAATTCCCCAAGTTTAACATGTTATCCTTAGCTCAATGTCGATCATTTTAAATTTTGAAAACGTACAAACAAGTATATATCTGCAGATTTATTGAACAGGTTTCGACATCAGATGGAGAAAAAAATTCTGGCAAATCTACAGGAAAGAAAAAGGTCTTGATTGACGATGCTCGTGAAAAAATTGGTGTTGCTCGCAGAAAGAAATACAACAGTGAGCTATATTTGCTTGTGGTAAAAAAATTAAAAGAAACTTCCACTGATGTGAATTGAATTAACTTGAAATCAAATAAATTAGGGATTTGTTTTTGAGAATAAATGGGATTTAATGGAAATATTCGTATTTATGAAACGTATATGTGGGTGTACGCATGCATAACTCCGGTAATAAATATGGAAAGTATATTGCTAGAAAAAATCAAATTCCCAATAAGAAGGATGAGGCGCAATGGCCGTTGCTTTGTAGTCGTCATATTATTCGATCGATGTCGTCGCCAAGCAACGACGTACTATCACAACCAACCGGGCGTTTCAACTCCCATGCATTCGATGCAAAACCCATTTCTGTCATTTAAGTGCGGACAGGACATTGTGTGCCGAAGACGTCGGCCTTTATTGCAGAATTTTACCGTTAAAAGGACATTAAGTGGCCTCTAATCGTACACGTAATTCGGCGCTCACTACTTTACAGTCTATTAATTTTCTACAGAAATCAATACTTTCTTACAACAAAAAGATTTCCTTCAAGACAAACAATAATGATGTTCTTTTAAAAAAATAAATGCGTTAATATATTAACAAAAGAAATTAAATTTTTTAATTGCTCAATAACGACCTACCGACAATTCAAAAACTTTTGTAGTCAGGATGACGTAGAAAATATTTCACGCATGTCATACCTTCGTTGCACATGCGTGACACGTACATCAAAATTGATTACAAGATCATTAACTTAAAATTAACACAAAACTTAAGGTCTTTTTTTTTAATTTTCTGTTGAGATTTGTTTCTTCACAATTATTTTTTAAGAGAAGTGCAGTTGTGAATTAAGTTATAATTAGTAACATGAGATGTTCACTCGCTATATTTTGTCTATTGTATTGGTCAGTTTTTAATTAGCTCTTTCCCTTGGTCTTACCTTCATTTCATATTTATATTGAAGAATTTTAGGTTTTGCGCTCGTATTGAAACTTCCAGGCCATTTTGTTGGCAAAGCCGAAGTGCTTTTTCTTAACTCATGCTTACATCACCGAAATGTTTGCGCATAAAAGCCGAAATCGATAAACTCGAGAGATGCTTTAATAGCTCGCTAATTGAAGCCGTTGATGTTTTCTTTTATTTGGCAATTGCCTTTAATGTTTCGCGCGCAAGTCAAAACTAAACTCTCAATACCGTTTTTATGTATCCATAAAATGAACCGTTCTTTATCGAGTCGTTGTTTCTTCTCTGATGCGAGCGTTCGAGATTTAATTAAATATGGACTCCCAATTAAATACTACACGTTCGAGTTATTTGTTCTTTTCTGGGGTAACTTTACTGATAAATAAGACTCCGTAAAGTTTTCTTTTTTTGTTGAACAAAGTTACTCCTTCCAGCTTATTCAATTATTTATGTGGTAAGATGAGGAACTTGTTTAACTTTTTCATTGTTTTAATTTTAAATAAAAGATTATAAAAGTAAATAATAATTATACTAATTGATTTCCAGAAATACGTACAGGGTCATTCTTGAATAAATCGCCAAAAAGAAAAACCTGTGAAAGGAATTAAATTATGGATTATAAGAAAAATGTTAAAAAAAAATTTTTTGGAAAAATTTATAATTAATTAAAAATGACCCCAACAAGCACGTTACGCCAATGTGTATGGAGTTCGTCGCAATCGTAAGTTTTATTATATCGTGTTTTCGTACATTTTATTGTGTTTATTACCCATAGTAGTAAAACTATAAACGGGCAAACTTAACGAGAAACAAAGTTTGTAGTGCTAGTGGGAAGAAACTTGGTGATCAAATTGCAAACCTCTGTTATCCTCATTTTATAAAATTTGTACGGATTATTATTTGGCGGTCTATTGAGGCATCACCCTGTGTAACTGTGTTATACAAGGAGCCTATTTAAAACGTGATACCTGAACAATTTTAATAGTAGGCAACCATTCAATCAAAACCGAAATAACTTCGTCTTTTCATAGCGAACACAGTATACGGTTTTTTCTTATATTTGTTTCATTCATAGGGCATATAAAAACAGATGATGAAATAGCTAAATATTGGGAAAATGAGCATGATGAAGAATCTGGTCCACCAGATCCATTTGAAACGGACGATGAAAGTGATTATAATCCAAGTGAAGAAACTTCTTCTGAAGTTTCGGAAGATCAAGTTAGAAAAGAAAAAAAGACATTCAACGAAAAAAAAATAAAAAATATGAAACAGCCTCAATTACAAAACAATATTATATAGTCTCAATGGAATGAGTATCGAGGCCGACAACTAAGCTTTGGCTTCACAGGAAAGCCTGGTCTACTAATCAATTTACCACATTTGTAAATAATCAAATACTAGAACTAATTGTGAAAGAAACAAATATATATATGCCAGAAGTAGCATTGCGAAAACTCAGTTGACAAGATCATCAAGACTTCATGAATGGTATGATACCTATCCTCAAGAAATCAAAACGCTTTTTGGTTTCCTTTTGTGGATGGGGTTGAATAGAAAGCCAACGTTATATGATTACTGGTCTACAGATCCTCTTTACGAAAACAAAGTGTCCAAGTTAATGACCAGAAATGTTATGGATGATACATTTCTCTAATAATGACAAGCTCCTGAAAATGATAGGTTTTTCAAAATCACTACCCTATAAGCGTTCTTCATGAAAACTTCCAAACAGTATATGTATCTGTAGAGAATATAGTCATAGATGAGACAATGGTGCCATGGCGTGGACACTTGTCGTTTAGGCAATACATTCCAGGAAAAAGGAGTGAAACTTTTTAAGCACTGCAATGAACAGGGTTACACATGAAAGAATGAGGTGTATTCTGGTGCATTCTCCGTTGAGAAACAACAGACTGGATTAGGCGAAAACGTAGTGAAAATATTTTGCATGAAGGTCGTACACTTTTTAGAAATAATTTTTATACAAGTATAGCATTAGCAAAAGCACTTTTGGTAAGGCAGACACATTTAGTGGGAACATTGAGGAAAACAAGAAAATATCTCCCTAAAAGCGTTGTTGATTCGAAACAGCAAGCGAATGAAGTTTACGGTGAAGAATACACTGAAGGCATAGTGGATGCCAAAACGAAGAAAAGAAGTTTTATTACTTTCTACTAAGCATAATTTAGATGTAGTACCAATACCTAAGTAGAGAAACAAAACAGAAAACTGATTAAAGATGTAAGAGCCAAAAGAGGGGCAGAGATATATAGCGATCACTTTTTAGTGGTCGCAAAAATGAAAGTAACAGTTTATGAAGACAACGTAGAAAGAGAGAACAGGCAGACAATCAAACAAGAAACGATCAAGACATATAAATGACAAGAAACAGAAGTAGCTAAGAAATACGAACAAACAATAAAGCAAGAGATAAATAACATTAAAGAAACACGGAAACAAATGAAAGCGGAACATATTTGGCTAAGGTTTAAAGATATAATTACCACAGCAGCGAAAGCAACGTGTGGAGTGAGTAAAAAGAAAAGCAATCAACAAAAAGGAACACCATGGTGGAATGAAGAAGTAAAAACACAAATAAAACTGAAGAAGGAAAAATGGAAGCAATACCTAGGAAACAAAACAGAAAACAAATACAACAAATATAAAGAACAAAGAATAAAAGTGAAAAAAATGATAAGAGAGGCTAAATATAAAACCTGGCAAGAGTTCGGAGAAAAAATGAAAAACCATAGCAGAGAAAATCAAAAACTATTCTACAAAGTATTAAAAACAATTAGGAAGGGGAGAACAAAAAAAGTAAGAACACTGAAAGATAAACAAGGAACAAATACCACGGATATAATGAACAGATGGAAAGAACATTTCGAAGAGATACTTGGCGTTGAAGAAGAGGAAAACCAAAATAACACAGAAGAAAACACAAATAAAGAAATGAGCAATCAAAAGAAGAAAAAGAAGAGCTGGAAGCAGCTTTAAGAAAAATGAAGATGGGAAAATCACCAGGACATGACAAAATTACACCGGAAATGATACAGAAGATGGGAGAAGAGGGATCTAAAATGTTGCTGGACTTGTACAACAAGATATGGATTGAGGAAAAAATACCAAGCGATTGGGAAATAGGCCAGATTGTTCCAATACACAGGAAAGGCGACAACAAAAACTGCAACAACTATAGAGGCATTACATTATTAAATGTACCCCTCAAGATATGCGAACAAATAATTGAAACAAAACTACGTACAAGGGTAGAACACACATTATTAGAGGCCCAAAGTGGATTCCGAAAAGGAAGGAGTACACAAGATCATATTTTCACAATAAAAGAAATAATTGCGAAGAGGATGTAATACAACAAAAAAACATATTTAGCATTTTTAGATCTACAAAAGGCTTTCGACAGTGTACCACGTAAGAAAGTATGGGAAAGCTTATACTCAAGAAAAGTAAAAACAAAGCTGATACGAGTCAGACAAAATCTGTACAGAAATACAAGAAACTACGTCATTAGCAATATCATTTCAAAGGAGTTCCAGACACAAGAGGGGCTAAGACAGGGTGGAGCCTTAAGTCCAGTCCTATTTACAATATTCATGGACGACATAAATGTCAATAAGAGATGAAGAATCTGCACGTAGGATACAGGAATCTACAACCAATTTCTATATCTACATGCGCCTTCGCAGACGACGTGGTTATTTTTGCAGAAAATGAAAACGACCTACAAACAAACCTAACACTATGGGATGAAATACTAACAGAACAAAATGAGAATAAATACAGATAAGACAAAAATAATGGTTGTAGCTAAAGAACATAAGAAGACAAACATACAGATACAAGGAAGACGAAGAGAACAAGTACGGAAAATTAGATACCTGGGAGTCATGTTTGATGAACAAGGAAGGCAAGAAACAGAAATAAATGAAATGATAGATAAGGCTAACAAATTGTATTATGCCATGAATAAGAACTTTATCGGGAAAAAAGAAATAACACGGAAAACAAAATTGAATGTATTCAAGACAATTTTCAGACCAACAATGACATACGGATGCGAGACGTGGACATTAAACAAGCGTTTGAAACGAAGACTAGAAGCCACAGAAATGAAATATCTAAGGAAAGTTAAAGGAGTCATGTTAAGAGACCGAATGAGAAGCGCACAAATTAGAGAAGAAATGGAAATAACATCAGTTTCAGAATTTGTGGAAAGACGACAGTTAAGCTGGTGGGGACACCTTCAAAGGATGAACGACAGTCGACCGGTAAACCAAGTATGGAAATCAAGGAAGACAGGAAAAAGAAATAGAGGAAGACCACAGGAATCATGGAATAAGATACTGGGAAAAATTCTGATAAAGAAGGAGACGACATGGAACGAGGCAAAGATACTAGCAAGAGACAAAAAATTATGGAGGAAGTTTGTGTATGAAGAATAGAAAGGACATTTGATTTAATTAAATAAAGCGAGGATTACATTAATTTAAGGAGAATTAGAACAAACAGTTTAACAGTAGGATAGATTAGGAATAGTTAAGAATAGAGATAGTGTACTGTATTAAGCAATCTCTCTTATAAATCAACAAACCCCACACTGAAAGGTAAGGGGGATACGATTATATAAATATATACCAATACCTAACAAAATATATAAAACAAAGCGCGAAAATCACACTTCAACTGCAGAGACTAAATTTAAGTCAATTGCTATAGTTACATATAATAAAGGAAAGTGCAGCATTGATAAGTCAGACCAGATGTCTTCGTACAATAGTTGTCTCAGGAAAGGCATGAAATGGTACCGGAAACTTGCCTTTGAATTACTTACTGACATAATTATGGTAAACGCGCATATTATATACCATGAAATTGCTGCACGATCTATGAAAATCACAGAGTTTCGCGAAAGAATTTGCAAATCATTGTTAGAATTAAAAGACCAAAATCCATCAAAAGTGAAAGTTGCTTATGTACTAAAAAGACATGAAGATGCTAAGAGAAAAAACTGAGCTTCTTGTTACAGAACATAGATAAAAACTCATAACAGGAATGAAGCAAGAAAAAAAGTGAAAGGTGTGAAAACATATTGTGATGGTTGTGACAATAGACCTACAATGTATCTGAATTGTCATTCCTAAAACAACTTTTCCTAGTTTATTATTTATAATTAGAAATGAAATTTTAATGTTGTATTAAAGATAAAATATACTTGACATGATATTCATATACTAGTGTTTTTATACTCTTGCCACTTGAGTTTTATATATGAAATGATTCATTACACACTGTACGTTAAGATGCCCCAAGTAAAAAGCATATAAAAGTTATCAAGTTGGGCCAAAAGTGAAGTCTGGATGTCAGACAATTTTTACTGACGCAGCGTCAATGAATATCACACCAAATAATGATCGGCGCTCTAAGTGTTAAAATGGGTAGAACTGTATTTTTTTCATGCATAAATATTTTATGATGGTTGCAATATGCAATTGTAAAAGACACATTAAAAATTATGCAAATTAATAAATATAAATTATTGTTTTAAATGTTTTGTGAAAATTGTAAAACCAATCGCGGAATAAATTCATATTAATAATAAATTACTTGTTTTAAACACATCCTACAGCACAAAATTTAAAACCTAATTACATTATCTGATAATGCAGCGGCGCAAAGCCATTTTATTACGCTAATGAATTCATAATTCAATTGAAATGTCCATTAATTTATGAATTTCAAATTTTTACTGTCGCATACCGCAGTAAACTGCGAATGTGCTGTATCGGAGAGAAGCACCCATTCGACCGGAACATATACTGCAGATTTTATTTTGCCTTCCATAAAAAGCTATGAAGAGAGATAAACGAAAAATTGGAGGGATCCATGTGCAGGGGATGTCAGCACTGGATATTATTATGTAGATTACTTATACGAAAAACTGTGCAGAAAATCATTTCCTCTAGTGCAGCCGTTTTACTAAGCGTCGTTCACATTTGCCTTTGTCGAAAATAGGAAAAGGAAAACTACTTTAACAGAATTAAATATTAATTTGTATAATGGTGAAAATTTAATTACTTTAAAATATCAACTCCTCTACATGTTGATACCTAACGAAAAGATTATTTATAATTAACAGAAACAAACGCATGTTTTAAAACGAAACTTATACAAAATACGCAAAGCCATACCATTTATACTCATTATCAAATATGAGCACAGAGGGTATTAATGAAGGGATAATTAAAATAATAAAATCGAGACCTGTTGCTGTACGTGTGTGCCGGATGTTGTTAAAAGCTTTTCAATATAAATTTCACAGTTACGTGAACTGCACATACCTAAACGAATCAGAATTACAATAAATAACTTCATTAAAAATTTATGCTTACATAACAAAATGAATTGATTAATTATTAAATTCGCGGTTAATTGAAGTCATACATGAATGTAACATTCTTCGTTTTATTTAAAACTCTCACGTTTGCATTGCACGATGCCTGAATACCATTTCAGCTCGGCGTAATTTATCCAACCCTTTTAGGGATGAGCTCCTAGAAAATATGCCCAGAATTTGTCTATTACACAAGGATTTTGCCAACGGCGGACTTTCACGTTCACTGTTCATTTGAGTGAAAGACAAAAAGGTTTATTCCTCCCCGTATATTATCTGCATCTAAATTTATCGCAGGTTTTCTGATCGTGGCCATCACGCACTTATTAAAGGCGGCTAATTATCTTTGGCGATTTAAAAATAGAACGCCGGTTATAAGACCAAAATAATGGAACGACGTTGTAAAAGCCTTATCGAAAAGGCAGGGCCGTACTGACGGAGTTATAAAAGTCTAATCTTGATTAATAAAGCTTTATCGTGTTGTTCATTCGGGCGTTCATAAAAGTCTTTCAAACTAAATTTAACGTCTTTTTATTTGCTGCTGGTTTAACATACTTAAAAGAAGCCCTAGTTACAAAAACGTTCGAAAACAAATTGACTTTAAAACTGACTGATTAAAATGCGTAAATTTTACTAAATTTAACGCGAAATGTAATCATTCATTCCTAAATATTTAATGGTAACAAATGATTCAAATAAATTAATGATTCGTTTGCACGAATACTTTATTATTTATTTTAACTCGTTTCAACAAAAACACATTATAACGAAACAAAGAATATTAACGGGTCGTTATAAATTTATGGAATAAATTAATAGTAATTATTTTTCGAAAGCTTTCATAGCGTTTGTGCTGTTGATGTTTAGTTTTGCATGTCAATCTTGAAAAAGTTGTTAATAAACAACGAATTTTCTGAAAACCTGAAAGGGTCACACAGATTAACTATGACATCATTATTCGGGTGTCAATTCTGCTGGTCTGGTGACAATATCTCGCGCTGTAATCATAATTGCCAGCATTTACGACCCTTTATACAATTTTGTAACTGAAGAGCTCCGATTAATTATGATTAAAAGTCTACATTTTCATTGCACACGTATTTATGGAATCGATGCAGGTGTGCTTCGGTTGCTCGAAGGTTAGACGGGCTGACGCCGTGCGGTGTTGATCGCTTTGCGACAACGTATTGCTTATAATTTCTTTTTAAAATGTATACAATACATCTCTAAATTGATATATGTATGTAGGTCTAACTCCAGAAAACTTATATATTACAAAGTCTTCCATGTTATCGTAAAGGTACGCTCCTCGCGAACATTAATCGTGACTTTCATTAGGAAACCAAACTTTAAAGTTCCAGTTACAATTACTTCAGCGCCATTAAAATGCACCGAGCGTATCCGTGTGACGTCCGAAATCCAGATAAATTAGGTGTTATCCTGGTAATTGCGACATGTAACAAATACCATTGATAAGTTTTATGGGCGCGCAGGATTCTTACTGCGGGATTTTAAAAATAGATGCCACTGCGTCAATACGAACGCCGCATTAGGTACGTGCGTTCCATACATTATGGCAAATCTTTGCTTCCAGAATAAGTGGCTCCTAATAACGTCGCAGATGATACCCGGAGGTGTTTGTTTAACTTGCGAAATTAATTTAGTAAATAAACAGAGGCGGAATAAGCTGGCGTAGCGGAGCGAGTATCTTGTACCCCTCCGTACGTGATACACGTTCTTTGGGCTGCTTCTTTATCGCAGGAAAAAAGACGACGTGAATGCTAAAAGCGACGTGAATTCGCGCTTAAATTAATCAGGTGTTGTACTTTTCTTTTTGACAAAAAAATAACGAGGGTTTGGTTTTTCTGAAATGTCATTCAGTTAATTGCCCTTCTTCTTCACGTTTCGTGCCTAGCATCACAAATAATATTATTTTCGAGACAATTGAAACACCTGTTAATATTTCGTTCAAATAAATTGACGACGAGAAAAGAGAAATATATTCAACTTCCTATTAAAATAATGGATTGTACATGGCGAATGTTTTTTATGTAGTTTAATCCCACAAACGAAAATCTAAGGAGTAAACTGTAAAGACCAAGAAGAAACAGGTCCACCGCGACCGATCCATCGTCCCGGGAAAGTGCAATTGAGATAGGACGGCTAAAAAATACAAAAGAATATACTAATCCCTTCGGTATAAGGGAAGGGAATCTCCTCATCAGATTCAAACGACAGTTTCTCCGCATTCACTCTCATCAGAACTTACATACAAAAAATTCTCAAATTGCGTCAGCCAAACAAACCAAACAATTTTTTGAATTGCTCCGAGTCTTTTAAGTGCGTTATGTAACGTTTTATTTATTCTTTCTTGTTTGCTATAATTTTTTTTTTAGTATGTAGGTATATGGAAGCTGGAATTTCCTCTTTCAGTTTCATTTAGTTCAAAATTGCTTTCGAAAGAGCCGAGACATTAACCAATCGCTGTTAGATTAGAGTTGTGCTCGTTTGATGTTCGTAACTGTCGTTTGGGCTTTGCGGATTATGCACACGCACTTGAGTAACATCATTCACCTGAACCGGTGTAATGTTAGCGCACGTAATCTACTGTCGCGTTCCTGAGCTTTTAATAGGGAGCACAGTTCACGTCATGAATAAGTTCTAGCACGCCCTTACAGTACAGGTTTTAGTCACTTGTTATCAGAATTAGAGTTCTGATCCCATTCACTGCCACTGCTTCAAGATTAAAGCGAATCGTTCTATGATCTCAATTTGGATAATTTCAACAGTTCATGAAATAAAAATATAATTATTGTACAACAGCTTTTTACAATGCTCTTCTAAGCTTTATCGTTTAATCTTCAAGTAGTTGTCAATGTTTAATATTTTATTAGAAAATATAAGAACTGTGTAAGTGACAACAAGATTTGTAAGTGGCGACAAGATACGAAAATACGAGGGAATATTGATATCTAGTTATCCTAGAAAGTTTCTAGTAGACATAATTGAAAACGGTTGCCATGTTGTCCCTCATACGTCACTATTAAAAACTGGGTTTCGGAATTTAAAAGAGGAAGATTTGTTGTCAAAGATCAGCATCGCTCTGGAAGATTAGTTTCTGTGATCACCCGGAAACCATTGATTCTGTCCATGATATAATTTTAGAAGATCGACGAATAGGGTTCAAACATGCACATTTCCTATGAACCTGTACTTCACATCGTTCATCACGACTTGGGTATGAGAAAGCTTTCAGCCAAATGGATTCCGAAATGCTTAAAAGCTTCAGAAGTGCATTCGATTGACAACGTCTAAGAAAATCTACTGCCGCTTTGAAGTAAATTCCTCAAAGTTTTTGGATCGGCTCATTACTAAGGACGAAATGTGGGTTCATCACTATGACCCCGAATCTTAAAAGCAAGTCCAAAGAGTGGAAGCTTGCAGGTTTTCCACGACCCAAAAAATATTGTGTTCAAAAATCGATTGGCAAGATGTTTACTTCAGTTTTCTGGAACAAAGATAAGATGATTCTAATAGATTATTAGGAACGGGTAGAAGTATTATACTGAACTGTTCATTAAATTACATAAGGAAATTACGGAAGAACTCCACTTGCAACTCCTGTTCATAAGTCATTGATTGCCTGGAAGAAATTAGTTTTAGATTGCTTGATTATGACCTATTCTTCGGATTTAGCACCGTCATACTATTATTTGTTTCCAAAACTCAAAAAAATTTGATAGATAAAAGATTTCGACAAATAACGAAGTCATATGTGCCGCTGAGGAGTGGTTGGCAGACTAAGACAAATATTTTTTTAAAGAACTTTAAATTGCTTTATGAACGCTCTACTAAAGTTTAAAGAAAATTATGTAGAATAAGTAAAACTTTGTTTCGACATGATGTAGCATTTTATATGGTAGGCTAAGTACTCATCATTATTCCCTCGTACTTTTAAAATTTACTGAAAGAAGAAGAGCTGAGACGTACAGAGAAAAAAATGGAACAAATAAAAAACACGAACCAGGAATGAGACAAAGAAAAAAACGATTACAGAGAACGAAGTAAAACTAGAGACAAAAATAATAAGATTAAAGCCAGAAAAATTACGGGGGAAAAACAGAATAATAAGTAAGATAAAATATTTATACAGGAAAGGCAATACAAGTTAGGAAAAAAATAGCTTCCTTGGAGGTAGGAAATAAAAATAATATTACCAATATCAAAAAGAGGATAATAAATGATGGGCATATTACAGAGTTACAACCAGAAACGTGAACTGTAACCGTAATCGTGCCACAGTTTTAACTGTACTCCAAGCACCAAAGAACCGGTCCAAGGAACCGTGTGCGAAGAAGCAGCAAGAAGAGGGATTAGGAAAAGGGAATAGAAGATAAAATAATTATTATAAAAAAAAAAAAACAATTAAAGAAGTGAAAAAAAAAACAAATAAACATACTCAGGAAAATTTATGGGTAAAAGAAAAGCGTTTGATAAGACATGAAGAACTAATGTGGAAGGTGTTAAAAAAGAGGAGTAAAAGAAGAATTTAAACATAAAGTAAGCTTGGTTTGAAGGCTTCCGCGGCCGTTGTCCATCACAATCTTGGTTTCCGGGTTGGGAACCGCGTCAATTCTTCGATTTGCCGACGTTTCGTCCATCTCGCCGTGGACTTCTTCAAGGCTTCGTTGGAGGCTGTAGCTGCTGATGTAGTCGCTGCTGCTGCTGTGGAGACTCTGAGTCGGCAAGACGAAGAATTGACGCGGTTCCCAACCCGGAAACCAAGATTGTGATAAAGTAAGCTCTATGAAAATATTTTGTCAAGAGCACAGTCAGATGTGGCAATGAAGTTTATCTTCAACTGAAGTTATAAGCGTTGGTGATTTTAATATTAACCTGTTTGATTATAACAATATGGCGAATCTGATTTTGCAGAACTTGCTTGATTAAGTCGGATTAATAATCATCATCAAATCAAAGATGAACCTACTAAAGTCAGTTACTACATTACGAGATCTTATTATAATTAGCAATGCAATTAATGTATTAAACTCAAGAATACAAGACCTTTCTGATTTCTCTGATCATTTCTTAGTTTATGCATCGTTTGCACTGGGGACTTTTAGAAAGATTTCTGTAACCCGAACTTTTAGAGACTTTTACAATTTCCATTATAATAATTTTTCATTGCAATCAGTTCTATGGGATCACTTGTACACCTTGAATAACATAAATGACATCCTAGCATTTTTCAATACTAATGTTAATAGATCTCTTTAATAAACATGCTCCTTGTAAGATAAGTCATTCAATAAAATTCGAGTTCCCTGGCTAACTGATAATATTAGGTTACTTACCTCGTTGCGTGATAAAGCATTCCAAAGAGCTAGACGCCTTGGAACTCACGCCTCTTTTGATTACTACAAACTTTTGAGAAATTTCACCACAACTGCGATCCGTCGAGAAAAAAAAAGCATATATCAATTATAGCTTCCGCCATAAAACATCTCGAGAAGT
The DNA here is from genome assembly GCA_039766575.1 of Serrognathus titanus. NCBI lineage: Eukaryota > Metazoa > Arthropoda > Insecta > Coleoptera > Lucanidae > Serrognathus > Serrognathus titanus. The sequence continues at coordinate 9,753,089 of CM077912.1, forward strand.
ATGGAAAGACCTTCGAGATTTAAATATATATAATAAAAAACGCTCTACTGAATTACGTGATGTAAATAAATTAAATACTAATTTTTTTAATTCCAGCGATATTCAAAACCCGAATCACACTTTAAACAACTTTTATAAGTCAGCTACAGTGATGAATTTTTCTGACCTTTTTTTCTTTTCAATCCGTTTCAGAAGAGACAATTCACAAACATCTAAAGAGTATTAAAACAAAAGGGTGTGAATTGAATGGAATAAATGCGTATATGTTTCGTTTATGTTGTCCTTTTTTAACTCCCTATATTACTTGCATTGTCAACTTCTGTTTATTGAATAATGACTATCCTGATTGCTGGAAAGAAGCATATATTTTGCCATTAGTAAAGGTTTCTGAACCCCTTGATTATAGAGATCTTAGACCTATTAGTCTCTTATCTGTTTTATCTAAATTAGTGGAAAAATGTGTTGCGGATCAATTATGATTGCATTTAAATAATTATTAGTTGTTACCACCTTTTCAATTAGGATTCCGTCCAGGTTATAGTTGTACAACGACGCTTTCTTTACTTATTGATGAAATCTGTAAGGCTATAGATGAGAATAAAATAGCCGTGTTAGTCCTGCTTGATTTTTCTAAGGCCTTTGACACGGTAATCATATTTTCCTTTGTCTATTCTCCATTACATTGGCCTTAGTAATGAATCTGTCTTATTGTTTAGCTGTTATTTAATGAACAGGTCACAAAAAGTTGTGTACAAAGGCATAAAGTCTATAGCGCAAGAAATTAAAACGGGAATTCCTCAGGGCAGTATTCTCGGTCCATTATTATATTCAATATACACCAGTTTTATATTCAATAATCTCGAATTTTGTAAATGTCAATTATATGCCGATGACACTCAACTTTTGCATTGTTTTAATTTAAATAATGTTGATGACGCTATTGCTCAAATTAACTCTGATTTGCTCCGAATTATCACTACGTCCTCAGATCACTGCTTAACAATTAATCCCAACAAATCTTGTGCACTTGTGTTTGGCAGAAGTTAAGCTCGTAATTCAATTTTAAATAAAATAAATACTACTTTTCAAGATACGCCTTTAGCAATTACTGATTGCACTAAAAATTTGTGCCTTTTTATTGATACAAACCTGAGATTTAAAACACATGTAAATAAAGTTATTCAAAAATCTTTTTGTAAATTAAAAATGCTTTATAATAGCAAAGAATTTTTAAACATAAATGCTCGTAAAATGCTATGCAATTCTTTGGTACTCTCGCAGTTTAATTATTGCGATGTGATTTATGGTCATGCTTGGATAGTGTCGATATATCTAGAATTCAGAAAGTTCAAAATTCTTGCTTGCGGTTCATATACGGCCTTAGACGCAGGAATCATGTCTCGCATCTACTTGCAAGGGCGAATTGGTCGAATATGATCAATCGACGTTAGCTGCATTCTTCGGTATTTTTCTATAAAATTATTCAAACTGAAGAACCACCCTATCTTTATAATAATATGTCATTTAGAAGGGGTGTTCATAATATAAACATTAGGAATAAGGGATTGCTTACGCCCCCTGTACATCGATCCACTCTCTGTCGCAGATCTTTCTCACAGAATATAGTTAAAAGTTATAATAATATTCCTCTTAATCTTAAATCCTGTTCTGTTTCGTCTTTCAGGCGTCAGATGTTACTTCGTTTCCGAAAAATATTTGACTATTTTGTGTAAACAGATGTACTGCGAACCATTAATGTATTGAAGCAAAGGTGTACTATTTTTTTTTCGTATTTCAATTTAGACAATGTCATTTTACATTGTATTACATTGTACTTTGGACCTTAATTTACATTTCACAAGTTATAATATCTTTTATCGGTGGTATATTTCGTATTCCGAATCTTAATGTATATTTGTTACTTAGTATTGTATATTGTACTGATTTTTTATCTCGAATCTTAATTCATTTATTGCCATTTCGCTTTGTACCATTTATTATTGTATCTTTATTGCTGATCCACAATCTTTTGGTTAATATTTTTTTTGAACCAATAAATATTATTATTATTGAGAAACCAATACTTTGACAAATAACATTTTGTTTAATATAAAGTTAGATGAAGTAATAAATAACGTAACCCCAAAAAAAGGATATAACAGGAAACTGAAAGAAAATTAGATGTAAAAGTGAATGTGAAAACTAATACACTGAAAATAGTGAAACAAAAAGATCAATTAAAAACAGACGGAGAGAGATCATTAAACAAATTAATAAATTCATTTACCTAAGAGAAGGTATGATTGAGAATGAGAATACGATAAAAATTAAAATGGAATGCTCTTCATCACCACAAAGACGACACACCCCAGAGGAAGCGAAGATGGAAGAAATCACTAATTGATGCTTTCCTTTGTACATAAATTCTGAACTCTAACAGAAAGACTAAAGAATGGATTCCTAAGACAGATTAGTGAGAAGAAATGAAGACGTAAAATAAAAAAAAAAACAAAACAGGGGGAAAACACCAATAGAAACGAGATAGTCGAAAATATAAGACAAATTATGACTGTTGCTCCTCGCATTTCCATCCGTCACCTGTCACAACAAGTTGATCTTTCTGTTGAGACCTGCAGAATTATTCTAAGAAAAGTTCCACTTTTAAAACACCCAAAGAATCATCATCATTGTTGATTTTAGTGGCGTTATAAAAAAATTCTTAATAAATAAGACGACGTTTCAATATTTAGAAATGTACAGGTATATTCGAGAAATAATTATTCTCTGAAATCCACGGATCTGATTACAGTTAGGTATAAATCTATGTCTTTCACACAAATGTCAAATTCAAATTCAAATTCAGTACACTGACATGGAGCGAATTCGATATCGCACTCCAAACTGCGGCTGCACTTTAATTTCTAATTAATGGCTCGATAGAGTGAACGCTCTCTAATTTAAATTAGGAATAGGAACACAGCAAGTATTTCATAGAAGGATGAGTATGTGTGTCTGCGTAAATTAATACATCCCATTTAAATTAGACATCAATTGAGATTCTGTTTGAAAAGTGTTTTAATTTGGTAGCAAATTACTTGAAAAATGAAAACTGTAAGAGTAAATAGTAATTAAAAAGTGTTTTATTGTAGAAACTTCCTTCTGCATCGTTTCATTTTGTTATTTATCCATTATCTTTCTCACTTTGCCAACACTATTTTTATTTCTGTGCTTAATGCTTGTTAACTTCAGGCCACCTCTTGATAAAGTTTGTTTGCTTTACGATTTCCATTATCTCAGAAGTTTCGAGGTCCTCCTTTTGCACTACAACTTTAACGACGTCATATTTTACAACATTTTTGTACGATCTGTGGGCTTTCAAAGTCCCCGCCCGGCCTGAATTTCGCTTTGTCTGCATAATTTTATCCGAATAAAACGATGATGCGCTTCTTATTAAAGTTTTATTTATCGCGGAGGCATTAAAAACGTTCATTATTCCCTCCTATATTGCAATAAAAGAGACGTTCAACGCACTCATTAAAATTACAGCGCTCGCTTCTATGCGAATATATTAATTTTTACTTGTGTACGTTGTTTTTCCAAGATGAAATAGACATCGAAATATGAAGATGTGAAGGCGTTTCAAAAATGAATTTATATTAAATTGAAGAAGCTCAGGCCTGTATGTTCAGTAAATAAAAAAGGCTACAAGAGAGGTCATACAAGTTAAAGCAAGTTGATGTCAGATTTTGAAAAAAATTATAAAGATATCTTTAAAAATGTCCAAATTATGGATGGATGGGCTGTGATGGTGCAGGTGAATCGAAAATGCTATCATTGTTTAATAGCGTTTTCGCTGCACCATCACCAGCCCATCCATCCTGTGTGATGTTTTATTGAAATCCAGTAGTTTTGTCTAGGTATCATTTTTATTCAAATTTTTTTAGCAGCGAAGGACGCCTTTTGGTTTAACGAGGTCCTGGGCAGCAGCCCATGAAAACCATGCCTAAATTCACCTCTGGCTGGCATCCGAATCAAAAAACTGATGTTAATTTTTTCTTCTTATTTGCATGAACATACATACATATTGTAAGAGAAATACAAATTCCTCATTAAAGTAGGTGTAAATAAAATAATAGTAAAAATCAACAGTCTGTGTAAGTGAGGTTTTAATTACGTGCGAAACTGTTTTTTTTTTTAATGCTTTCAATTCATGTGGCATAAATGGAGAGTAGAAATGTGATGATTGCGCCGCTAAAGGAAGGATATATTTTGTTTTTTTCTTAAATAATAATAATAGAGCGTTGCAGTTATTTTGTTTCAGTGAAGGATAAAAACCACAACATCCCCGAATTATGAAAAAATACATCAGCGATAAATCGCACATTTCCTGGAGATCGCATCGCTCGTCCTGATAAGAAATTCCTTAGAGCGGTGCACAAACGTAGGTCTAGACGTTCACCTTACGTTTATCACAAATGATTCTCCCTTCTTTATTAAAGTCACGCTACAGCAAGAGATAGATGGTCAATGTATGACTAATCCTACGTTTGCGCAGTCTCTTCTTAGTAGGTGGAGCTGCAGTCAGTTTCGAAAACACCCAGGAGGGACTAAGTCGTGCTGGTGCAGTGCGTTCGGGTGAAATTATCACCAAAATGTTGCGGTTTTCGGCGTTTGTCTATGGGATTTTCCTGCTCTGCGAAAACTTAAACGTCGTCCTGGTAAGTGCAACTCGCGAGCCGATCGATTTGCGCCCTTTTAATCGAAATTATTAACGCGGATTTAACATGAGGCAGCAAGCGCATTGATTTTTACATTCGTTTTGCGTGTTTGTTTCCATTCTTAAAGAATATTCTCTATATACGGAATCATGTGGAAGTTATGTCATTTCTTTTTATTCATCGCATGTATGTCCAGTTTAAAAAATTCAATTCGCAAGCTTTTTCTAGTAATTCTAGGAAAAATTAAGTTTAATATTATTTTTGTATTTAAATTAAAGTTATTTGTATTTATCTAATATATTTTCATATTTTGTTGTAGAGCCATAAAATCAGAATTAAAAAAATCGCCAGAATATTATAATTTAATAAAAAATCTGGAAATCAACATTTACAAAATTGTTTTACATGTGCTTTTTTCATCTTCAAAAATTTTCAGTTGCATGTAAGTACATGAAAAATTTTTAATTCGATTCTTTCGTTGGAGTGTCAGAAAAGCGCAAAAAATTAGATTTGACTTTCTTCGAATTAGATAACACAATAATTTTTTTTCTATATTAAATTTAACATAATTTATTATTTTTTTGGACATTACCTCTAAAAGTTCAGCAAATTTTTGTCTATGAACACTGAAACTAAAAAAAAAATGGTGTTTCGGTAGCGCAAATGAAAGCCGATAGAGAATTCCAGAAACCGGAAATGAAAATAGTCATGAATTAACAAATAAAGTGCATCGATTTTTATATTCGACTTACGCATTCGTTTCTATCATAAAGAAGTTAAGTAATTAAAAATTCTTCGACTTTTTCCATTGGTTCAAGAATAACCTGTCATAAAATGCACTTTCACTTTTTGTCTTAAATGAACAACCGCTCATATCGATGATAGTGCACTTCCAAACCGATAAAAAAATCCAGAAAATCCAGAAGCTCTGTAAAATAATCATAACGTGATTAAAAGCCCAGTCGTCTATTATTTTTACTAAAAAATCTCAAATTTTAAGGAAAAATTATCTTATACCGTAGCTATGATCAGACTTCGGCGTCTCCTAGGATATTTCAGAGCCGATCTTATTTGATCTCAAGCGCTAATTTAAGTTTATAAAACATAACCTTATGAATTATTAATCGTATCGTTAATGCGTGTTATGCTAATTAATAATTATTTAAATTAAATTAATTTACCTACACTCCCTTTTTTATGCAACATACAACATACACATTTTTCTATAGTAATCTGATAAATAGTCGTGTATAAACAATTAACTACAATTCATACTAAAAGTCTTTGCAAGATGTCATCCCGATCGATGTATGACTTATTAACGATGGTCGGCAGACGCTTTTTTCCTAAACAATGATTTTTGTGGGTGTAATTAAAACCGTCTGGAAAATTATCGAAGAACTCGTAACCTTCTGTTTTATTAACTAAAAACTAAAAACCCAATCCAAAAAAATTTATAAAATTCTATAGGGTCTTTTCGTCCCAGTACTACATTTTTTGGATCTACATGAAAAACTCCTTATATGTCCTAAGAAACGCCGAAGTCTGGTCATGTTAATAAATGATCTTAAAACTACTTTATACGATTTTATGAGCTTCGAATATATCGTCTGCTTTTTCTTTGATGTTTTTTTTCTTCAAATTTTAAGAATAAATTCATTTTATATTTAAATTGAAAAGCAAAAATAATTGTGCCATGATTGATTTTTTTTTCTTTCGTTTAAATATCTTCGCTTTTGTTGAACCATTTATTTATTTTTTGTTATTTAATAGGATTTCCGAATTACGTCCTACTTTTTGCAGAAGAGATTTTGGTATTATTTTCCTTATCGAGTTCTGCCTCGCTGAGCGTAACAATTAAATTGTCATGGCAGAAAACAAATATTTTATAACATTGCATTGTGTTGAAAAGTGTTTGTACCAAATAAATAAAAGCTGTGATTATTTCCTAGAATTTTGCTTAAGTAAAACTGTCGATTTAACGCAGCTTTTTATATTATACCGAGTGATTTACTAATTTTTTTTTATCAATTCTTGCCATGGAATTTGGATGACATGCCTTAGCTTTCCTGTAAAACGAAGTGCAGTAACGAACTTTTCACCTAAGCTAGAGATATGTCGTCCAGATTTCATAGTAAGGGTTGATAAAAATATTTAAAAAAATCACTCGGAATTATAATTTTGTTTTCAAGCTTTTCATGAATTTGGTTGCAACTTGAAAATAATATGAATGTAAAATTATGACATTTTCAAAAAGATACCTCTGGATCGATACTAAGCTACCAGTGCGATGAGTCACAATCCGCAGTATCCGAATCATTAATCCTAATTTCTTAATTTTTATCTTCCTTAAAGTTGTTAGTTCTATAATACACACATCTGGAATTAATTCTAACACGCTTTCAACTCCTTTTTCGTGTTCTCTCGCATCCATCCGTTTCTGGTGTTAAAATAAACGGAGTTAGGGCGTTTAACTCTAAGAAGCGTTAATGTTGTCTTCAAAACTGACTTTCTATCATTGTGGTAGTATAGTTAATATTATCCAGAAAAAAAGAGAGACTTAACTTTCGAGGTAGTAGTTTGTATCCCTAAAGGAATTAGGATTATTCAGAATGTGTCAAGCATTTCTATCCTTAGTTAGGAGTTAGTATTAATGAAAAAATCTTTACTGTTGGGACAGTCGCTTTTATTCTTAACTAATATATTAAGTACCCCAAAGAGAGGAATACACTTTTTGTTAATATTGTATTTTTATCTCTTGTTCTTTTGTATGGAAATAAATGAATTCCTTATTGCACTAGAATACTAAGCATACCTGGAGGAAGTGAAATAAAGATGTTTATAAGGCCTTGCCAATATTCCCCTGTAAATAAAACTTATATCGTCTATGGTAATCTTTTGTTATAAAATTACTGTTTTTTTTTACCTATTTTTGGTTGCTATTGTATTTAATGCGCAAGTAAAATGATGGTTCCATTCTAGATCAACCATTTACCGCAGTTGGTAGGCATGATTTAAATCAACTGATTTTTTTTAATTTAAATCAAATCGTGTAAAAGACTGATAATCTAAATAAATCAAACTTCAAATAAATTCAAATTCAAATAAAAAGAACAACTTATTTAATGTTAGATTATCTACATATCTACAACGACTTGCTTAAAAAGAATGTGTAGGTAAACTAAACTTAAATTTAAAAAGAAAATAAAACATGGTTCAGATACTTAAAAATAGACATTTTAAGTTAATTTTTTAATTATAGTGTTTTTAAAGAAAAACTAATTTAGCAGCTTTTTCAGTCCCTAAGCGATTTCTAATTTTAGAACGAACTAAACCAAATGTTGAAAATATCCTTTCAACGGAGGCTGAAGAAGCTGCAGCAGATAATTATTGTTTGATAATCGGAAATAACACATCAATAACCTCAAGTTGAAATTTCCACCATTCCAATGGATTTGTGCTTTTAAAAATTTCTTCGTGAAACATTATTTCGAAAAATGGCTCGGATTTAGCCAGAAATTTAATAATCAATGGTAGTAAACCAGTGTTGGGGTATAAATTATTTGCAGCATTTAAAGCACATTTTTTTCACTTTCTGTTAATGTAAGCTCCATTTTCGTAGGGTCCAAAAGGAAAGCTAACAAATGGTATGGAGCGATACTCTGTTCATAGCGATGTCTACATTTTTGCATTTGGCTTAGAGTAGATTCAGTTTCCTCAAAATGTGATTCCAGTATTTTTAATTGTTTTACGACGTCTGATAGAATTGCGTCGTTTCTTTGAAGCCTATCAATTGCAACAAATATCGGATTCAGTCTTGTTAAGAAATCTTCAGCTGTTCCTTTCAAATAAATATTCGAAATTTTCTGCCTTACTATACTGTCGATTTCATTTTTATGTTTCTCGCTAATTTTAAAAAGTTTGGGCCATGCTTCAACAAAACCATGTAAGCAGTCAGCAAGTGATTTCCACTTTACGTCACTAGGTAAAATAAGCTTTTTTTTCCTCCTTCTTTCGCGTATGTCGCTGAAGCAAAATGATTGTTTCGGAAGTATTTTACGATGAACGTAACATGTTCCTTAATTTCACTGATTTCCAGGTCCTTACATAACAAGTTTAAGATGTGTGAAGCACAACCATATGTAATAACATTTAATTCTATTGACTGTTTGATCTGATTTCTCATTGCATTCATACTAGTTACAAAACTGCTTACTGCACAGTGACATTCAGTCTTTAGCATTTTAATTAGGTTTATAGCAAGTTCTGTTAAATATGCAGATGTATGTGGATTTCCAGACGTATCTATTGTGTCTACTAAAAAGGAGGACTCATTTTCTGTAGTGACTGTTGCACATAAGATTGGTTCGTCATGGACATTGGACCATCCATCCAATGACAGACAAACCGAATATCCCGATAAATGTTTAAAACATTTACTTTTCTCTTCATTGTACACTTCATTTAGCAGTTGGTTAGACACATCATATCTAGAGGGTGGTATATATAGGGGCGTAAAAACACAATTTACTTCCGGTTGCTCAACACATGTGAAGTTGCTATTTGTTACATAAATAGCCCTTGCAAATTTGTTTATCTATTTCCTCTTTACTAGACTTCGTTGTACGTACGACAAAAGAAGATAAAGACCCAGAATTAGAATTAGATGCCTTTCTTTTTTTAATTGATGAAGTAGAAGCTATGAGCAATGGGGCACTATCCAAGCTGTCCTCTTCTAATATGTTCGACTGTACATTTGCCACTATTCCTGCAGAGGCACTTCCATTATCTGTTTTTATTTCTTTTTCTATATTACTTGAAGCACATTTTTCCCAGTGGTTTTTAATACGTTCCACAAGCCCTTGCATTTCCACTTTGCATTTTTTTGCAAGTAGCTTACTTCCTATTTTTCCAGCAGATTTACACGACTTTTCAATAAAATGTTGCCAAATAGGATCTTTTTTCCTACCACTTCTATGAGAAGACATATCAATATAGATGGACTTTTATACACTGTTATGAAGTATTACACACTTTATTACTCGTTATCGTTACGCAGCGCACGTTCGCGATGCAGACTAGAAAATAGCGACAACTTGCGTCATCCGTATTATAAAGACAGCCGAATTTTCAAGTTGTGACAGGAATTTCTTTTGTTTACATGAAAGTGTAAGGAGGTGCAACCTTATTTACTACTACGTTGCACATAAGTTATTTCCTTTGCAAGTTTGAACAAGACGTATCTTAGTCGTTATTGTTATTTTCAATTATTCGTTATTGTTATTTTCAATTATTCGTTATTGTTATTTTCAATTATTCGTTATTGTTATTTTCAATTATTCGTTATTGTTATTTTCAATTATTCGTTATTGTTATTTTCAATTATTCGTTATTGTTATTTTCAATTATTCGTTATTGTTATTTTCAATTATTCGTTATTGTTAATGTCAATTATTGCATTTTGTATGTAAAAAGATAATAAAAATCAAAAAAATCGTGATTGTTTAAAAAAAATCGTGATTTTTTTGGTTTCTTTTTTTTTAAATCATGATTTTTATCAACCCTGTCCTTGTTGGATTCAAATTATTTCACCTTTTTTTTTTAACAGATTTCTTTTTTTTTAAATCATGATTTTTATCAACCCTGTCCTTGTTGGATTCAAATTATTTCACCTTTTTTTTTAACACTTATATTTAGACGCATTTTAAACGGAAAAACAATAACATTAAATTTATTAAGTATTACAACTTTTCGGTCAAAACTTTATCCATATTGTAACACCGATTAGGAGGATAACTATTTATCCCAAAAAAGTTTATACGTATAATTATATTTTATTAACGAGTATAAATAATTCATGGAACTGTTGTTTTCCTGTATTTCATAATAATTAAAGTCTCACCATGCCGTGAAATGCTTGGGTTTATAACGTTTAAAATCGTCTGTTGTTGGTGTAAGGTCATCCTTTCAATTATTTATTTATTTAATTATTTTTAAGTTATACAGAAAACTTTAATACGAAGGTCAAGCTGAATTTATTGAGAATAAAAAACACGGTTAATATTTTCTAGGATTTTTTTCATAGTAATTCCCTTCAGCAGTGAAGGGAATTTCTTTTCACTGTTCAAAAGCCCCAACCAATCATCTTTCAGAATACCTTCAAAATAAGCGTAAACTGCGACAACAAGTAAATTTCAAATGACACATAAAGAGTTGCTCTAAATAACACAGTATGTGTTGTTTTTCACGGCCTACTAGATTTTCTTATTTTCAATAAATTCAGCTCTACCCTCGTACATAAAGTGCTGAATGGAAAAGAAGTTTTTGCTTTATAATAAACAATATGAAGAAGCTATCCTCTTTGCTATTCATTTATGGTAATTACACAACGTTTTAGCCGAGTTTTGCTAAACTCTGCTCTAATTAATTGTTTTACAGCTCAAACGCAAATTTAACGCTTGTTCTTTAGACGTCATGTTAGCATCAACTCGTCTAAAGATGTAACAGCAGCATAACGTTAAATTTAATTCGCTCCTCATTTTCGCTCGGTCTTTTTTTCTTCTTCTTCTGCTTCATGCACTCAAATAAACGAATCGCCTCACGCTGTGACAAGTTCGAAGATTCCTTTTCATGCAGATCCCCTGGAAATCAATGTAGTCGTGTGGGCTCTAATTTCGCATGCAAGAAGGAGCTAATTTTTTCGGCCCAGGTTTGCTTTTCGATCGCGAGACGTGTTTAGCTTTGCCGATGAGGGCGAATGTTTGCAGACGTTGGTATTTTCAAATAGACCCGGAGACGACGAACACACAAAGTTGATTTCATTTAGGTGCGGAAGTCGTTTCGGGGGGCATTTGTTGAGTCGCCGTTCAAAAGAAACTTTCTTGTTAGTCTGTGACGATGGTGTTTGCAAATTAAATTCTCCAGTTAGTTCAACCCCCTTGAATTAATAAGTAGGAACATCTTCTTGCTGAAATAATTTTTTTTAATTGTGTTCGTTTCTAGAAAAGAAGGGAAGTAAATGCGATTCTATTGCCTTATTTGTATATCTTCTTTATCACCTTTGGTACTTACATATCGACTATTTTATTGAATCTTGAGAAAAGGCAAAAGCAGAATAGAAATGGCTATATTATAAAAGCGCAAAGTGATTACCCTAATTATTAATGTTTGTTAATAGATTTCATTTGAGTATATTTTCATACAGACAATTTGTATTTACAAAGATTTTAATTATCGTGATTCCCCAAAAAAAGCACACATCCAAGACGCTAAAAGCAAAGTTTGTTTCTCAGTAAATATCTAATGGTATATAATAAAGAAAACAAAGGGCCTGGGGGGTTCGACCAGCAGAAACGCAGCGCCAGAATAGGTGCCATGGGGCGCACGAATGTCTGTATCCAGAGTCACGCAACCACGACGTATATCAACGTATATAATTTGGTTCGGTGTGTTATTTTTGTCCAAGTTGGAAAATACTGCTGTAATAATAAGCTTACTATAAAAAAATAAAATTACGAAATCATTACATGTCACAAAAAATGAAGTCCCTTCTAGATGTTTTATTAATTTACATCAAACAAAAAAAATAAAAATCTGAGTGGTTCTCGATGAATTTAAAGTAAAGTTTATTTCTACATTTTATTATGTGATAGGTACACATAGATTGGGGGGTTGGTCTTGGCAATTTCTCTTTAAACGTTCTGTAACCGTATTGAAATGTTTATTAGGAGTTGCAATCTGTCGCGCTAGCTTTATTGATTTTTAGTGGATTTGGTAGCGCAGTATTCGCGTTTCGCTTTGGTACCAGTGTGTAACTGGCTTACACAATCAGGGTAATGAATGCCTATAGTTGCTGACTGAGTTCGTAACGTCATTTGAATGGAATAAAACAGATTCGACTGAAATGTTAAAGACTGCGACGTGTCTTTATAATTTTGATTATGCTGTTTACATACAAGGTGCTTCTTGAATGGTCCGACAAAAAATACTTTACTATATTAATTTATAATTAATCGAAAATATACCCGCAGAGAATTAGTCGTAAAATTTAATCCTGAACAAAGCAAAGTTACCTAGTACGTAGCGTCGTTCAAATTTATTAACTATTATGAGATTAACTAATATCAATTACGTTTTTAAAGGTGTCCAAAAGTAAAATACTTAGAACGAAGCGAACAGTACAGGTAATTCCGTCGTTTTAAACAATAACACACGAACGCACGTATTGAATTTTGTTAGACGTTATACAAATTCGTCTTTTTTAATAATAGAATTTATTTCTCATTGAACGTCGCACACAAAACGAAATTATAATAGTAATTAACAAACCAAACAGATTACGAATGTGTTTCCTGATTATATTGTTTTAAATCCTGGTTGTCATCGCCATTTCTTTGTTATTAGCAAAGTCTATCTATCTATCCATCTATTCAAACAACAGCAATAAACCGGATCAACTGAAAGAAAACAGACTGATTAAAATGCAATGAAATGACCACGAAAAAATGCCGAGATGATTATGGCGGACACGTTGCTTGTGGAAGTAAATTTTATTTAAAGTACAATTAATACTGAAGAAAAATACTAGGAATTCTTAATATGTAATGTTGAATTGTTTTCGTGTTGTAGTGATTTATTTGTTCACCTGTCAAAGCAGGTGGTCCAAGCGAGGCTGTTGTTATCCTTATTTTATACAATTTGTACGAAATAATTCAAGTGATTTGCATGTATTTGCAAAGTGAGTATTTTGAAATTCGTATATGCTGATAAGAGTACATTTATTTGTTTCCTCTGCTACTCTTTCTTAACCAGGGACGCCTCATCATTTTAGGCATAATTTTTCATTAATTATTTCTGCTTTCCTTGCGTTCGTTAATTTTTTTTTTGTGGGCGTGTTCTGGTATATATTAGATTTAACACAAACTATCGAAAATAGAAAATAAGGGATGAAAAATATAAAATCAATAAATAACAATGTGCGACACTGGCTTTGATGACGCCTATGATTGTTTGGACTATGAGTGTTGCTTGCCTTCGATAAGAAAGATGAATGGTGGATGCTTCAATAGGTTGCACAGGAGAGTGTGTGTTGCTCCTGACAATTGGTTACACGGGAGGCTTTGAATGTATTTCCGAAAATAAGTTGCACGGAAGTGTGTGTGTTGTTCCTAACAATTGGTTACAGGGGAGGCTTTGGATGTGCTTCCGACAATAAGTTGCACGGAGGAGTGTGGGCGTTGCTCCTAACAATGATTTGGACGGGAGGCTTTAGATGTACTTCCGACAATGAAGTGTGTGTGTTGCTCCTGACAATGACTTGCACCGGAAGCTTTGCTAAACTCTGCTCTAATTAATTGTTAATTAACACAACTTGTAAGTTTAATAACAAATATAGAAAAAGCGGAGGAACAATATAAAATCGATAAATAACAATGTGTGCGACGCCCTTTGATGACATCTATAGCTGTGTGGAGTATAAGTGCTATGTGCCGTCGAAGAAGGTTATGTGTGATGGGTGCTTCAATAGGTTGCACAAAAGAGTGTGTTTGCTCCTGACAATTCGTTACACGGGAGGCTTTGGATGTATTTTCGAAAATAAGTTGCACGAGAGACTTTGGATGTGCTGCCGACAATAAGTTGTATGGAGGTGTGTGTGCGTTGCTCCTAACAATAAGCTGGACGGGAGGCTCTAGATGTGCTCTCGACAATGAGTTGCACGGAAGAATGTTTGTATTGCTCCTGACAAGGACTTGCGCCGGAAGCTTTGCTAAACTCTGCTCTAATTAATTGTTAATTAACACAACTTGTAACACTGTGTGCGATGCTGGCTTTGATGAGGCCTATGGTTGTGTGGAGTATGAGTGGTGTGTGCCCTCGATAAGGGTTACGTGTGGTGAATGCTTCAATAGGTGGTGGTACAGAAGAGTATGTTGCTCCTGACAATTGATTACACGGGAGACTTTGGATGTATTTCTGAAAATAAGTTGCGCGGAAGTGTGTGTGTTGTTCCTGACAATTGGTTGCACGGGAGGCGTTGGATGTGCTACCGACAATAAATTGTACGGAGGACTATGTGCGACGCTCCTAACAATGAGTTAGACGGGAGGCTTTAGATGTCCTTGCGACAATGAGTCGCACGGAAGAATGTATGTGTTGCTCCTGACAATGACTTGCACTCGAAGCTTTGCTAAACTCTGCTCTAATTAATTGTTATTTAACACAACTTGTAAATTCAATAACAAAAGTAGAAAATAACAGAGGAACAATATAAAATCAATAAATAACAATGTGTGCGATGCCCTTTAGTGACATCTATGGCTGTGTGGAGTATAGATGCTCTGTGCCCCCGATAAGGGTTATGTGTGGTGGATGGTTCAATACGTTGCACAGAAGAGTGTGTGTTACTCCTAACAATGAGTTGAATGGGACGCTTTAGATGTGCTTCCGACAATGAGTTGCCCGGAAGAACGTGTGTGGTGCTCCTGACAATGACTTGCACCGCAAGCTTTGCTAAACTCTGCCCTAACTCAACTTGTAACTTTAATAACAAAAATAGAAAATAACGGAGGAACAATATCAAATCAATAAATAACAATGTGTGCGACGCCCTTTGATGACATTGTGTGGAGTATGAGTACTGTTTGCCTTCGATAAGGATTATGAGTGGTGGATGCTTACGTAGATTGCACAGAAGAATGTGTGTTGCTCCTGACAATTGGTTACACAGGAGGCTTTGGATGTATTTCCGCAAATAAGTTGCATAGAAGAGTGTGTGTGTGTTGTTTCTGACAGTTGGTTGCACGGAAGGTTTTTGATGTGCTTCTGACAATAAGTTGCACGGAGGAATATATGCGTTTCTCCTAACAATGAATTGGACGGGATGCTTTAGATGTGCTTTCGATAACGAGTTGCACAGAAGAATGTGTGTGTTGCTCCTGACAATGACTTGCACGGAAGAATGTGTGTGTTGCTCCTGACAATGACTTGCGCGGGAAATTTTGGATGTGCTCCCGACAATAATTTGTATGGAAGAGTGTGTATTGCTCCTGACAATTAATTACACGGGAGACTTTATGTTCCTATTAATTGGTTGCGCAGGACGCACTGAATCTAAAGCGGTCAGTGCAATGCGTAATCGAATCACCGTTCATCAGGGCTGTATTTCATTCGTCAGGGGGGGGGGGTTTCTGTGTTTACTCCATGGGTTGTCTTAGCGAACAAATTTGAGAATGCAGTCTTATTTGCGGGCCAATCAAGATCGAATGCAGTTTTACTTTTAATTCATCAAGGGGCGGCCTTAATTTTGTTTATTCGTGACGATCGTCACACGTGTCACGTGACGCTTCGCTCGTCTTTGTGTCTCTGACATTGTCGATTTGACGTCTCTGACAACTGTCCATTTTGACGTTTTTTGATTATCAGTCATTAGGACGGTTGCTGGGCAATGTACGATCCCTACATTTTATATTTTTTAATTTTTAATTAAAAACAGGACAAATTGAATTAAATCTGTTGGAACTGAAGCTTTTCATTGCCGTTTTCGTTTTTTCGTGTTTTTTTTTTCGCAAATACATTTTTTTTCTGCGAAACGTTCCATTATATTACACAACAGGATATGCGATTAACACAGATTTACTTTACATTTTAATTTACGATGTTCTTATCTTCAGGCTTAAAGACTTATCTTTATTTCTGTATTAATTGTTATCGAAAAGCTTTAATACATTTTTTTTCTACTTTTAATATTTCTGAGTATTTTCCTTTTCGTACCATGACGCTTTTTGTTCGTCAGCCAGCAACAACTACAAACAAAGAACAAACTTTTCACATCGTCAAATATTAATGGATTACCGCCGGTAAAGTTAGTGCATGAATTTCAGAATTTCAGAGCCTCGTTAGATCAACACTTTGTCGCCTAAATCAAATACACCCTTGTTCTACCGTTCAGTAACTCTTGTTAATCGAACATATTAGAGGAAACTCGACAGCTGATGGATTCTTTTCTCTAACGAATTCAAAGAATCAGGCTGCATTATACCATACGGATTTCTTTTTTAATTCTATTCAGTTTAAAGTCCCAGTTACGGGCGACATAAGAAGCTTACATCATCGACCACTGAAACGAAATTACGTGATAAATATATCCTTACAGAAATAAGTCGACGTTTTGGCACGGAAATAGCTAGTAACTTACGGAGCATATGCTTGTGAATGAAGACAGCTGCGCCTTAGACATTTCAATGAACTGAAAGGGGCGCACCTGTTCAAAAAAATAAAATACTGAAAGCACTCTTTTATAGAAAACAACGACCTGAGGTTTCAAAGATATGATATTTTAGTGGGTTGAAACCAACAATAAAAGCAACAATAAAAAAAATAAAATAAACCTTCAGGTATCCAGGCATCACATATGGTGCTAAGTAAGTAGGTTGAAAATATTGTATCTCAACATCTTGTTTGAGTACCGACGTACTTGTAGTTAGAGTTTCGATCTAGTTCACGACATCAGATTTGTGCCGGAGATAAAACGAAACTAGGAGCGGATTTGCATATCGGTGCACTTATTTATTCGCAATTAAGGTATTAATTCGGAGTTAACAACCTCCGGATGGAAACCGTTGACCTGCCAATGCGCCAGCTTACGTAATTTCTGCGCAAATAATTCAGCTGTGTCTGGCCGGCGAGATTTATCAACCGAACGAAATAACTTTCTGGATTGTTTGCGCGTTCCCTCTTATCGATCTGTTGTTGAAGCGACTGTGCAGGGCAACTAATTTCCGAATTGAATATTTTCCGAACTTAATTATGTTTCGCGTTTGTAACTTCCAGAGCGCATTGTTCTACAATTTCGCGTTGTACCTACTACCAAGCTGAATGCAAAGCAATTACCTAGTGTAATGGTGGCGTAATTACTGTACCGAAGATTATTCTGCGGCTTTGGCCTGTGAAGTTTAATTGTTATTGAATTAATATTATGCAATTGACAAGAGCTTTTGTAGACGATATTTAAACCCCATGAATGGCCCAGTTAAATTGCAAATCGAATAGCTATGTATTTCTTTATAGCTTACATTTCTACATAACTCTTTTGTTTACTAGTATTTTCAAAGCTTTATTATCTAGTGGTTAATAGAACTCATACAGCTCATTCTTTTTATTCCTTAGACCTCTTTTAAGTCTCTTTGTAGTTTAACCTCGCATTAGACGAAGCTGTAAAGAAGAGTGTGCCAATTATCAACCAATGGTACTTTGGGAAAAGGAAAAGGAATTACAATGCTTTGTTATAAAAATGATTTACGATCAATTGAAAAGTAAATATGAAAAAACATGATCGCAGATGCTACGATTAAGTAATGAAGTTCCATCTTTTTTCCCTTATAACATTATAACTGAGGGGGCAAGGATAAACCCACAATTACATACACATATCTAGCAATTAAAAAAAAATGCAAAGGCAAACGTAAGAAAATGAAACTAATAAAAACGTAGTGATGGTGTAATGGTATAACAACAAACTCTTAGGAAAAATTGTCAAATTAGATTAAAAAAGAAGTAATACGCTTGCAACTTTACCAAACGAGAAAAAATAAACTGTAGACATGTAAAGGAGGTTTCTGAGAAGAATTGAAGGTGGATTTAGAGAAACTTTGAACATAGTAGCTATGGAGGAGAGATGAAATCAAAATATCCCAAAGCAGGATTTTCAACAAAAGAAGAAACGAGGTTTAATCCAAGGAGAAGAAGAAGGAAGAGGTTGAAGCAGATAACACAATAAAAAAAAAAGTGATCGCGATTGTGTTGGTGGATTACCACCGCGTCACAAATCTTCTTCCGTTGACGTTTTGACGTTTATAACTAAAGTGCTTCCTCAGAGATGCTGCTTTTGTTACTGTTTTTCCTCTTACTGTTATTGTTGATGTTCTCGTAGTGAGAAACTCAGTCTCACAGGAAATTACGAAGCAACCGCATCGGAAACATCAGCAGCGTCAACAACAAGAATAGCAGCAGCAGCAGCAGTCCTGAGGAAGTTGTTTTGTTATAAAAAGCGAAAGGTCGACAAAATAAGAATTGTAAAACGGTTCCATCGAAAGCCGTAAAAAATGGGCGTATAAAAACGTTTTTTTATTTGAGTATGTTGAAAAGAAACATCTTTTATTCTAAGTATGTTGAAAAGAAACATCTTTTATTCTAAGTATGTAGGGGGTGACATTAAATCGGATCCCCAATAAGTCTGTTTCCAGAAAATATATAAAAAGTACAAAATTTATAAATTTATAAATTCTAAAACATATAAGGTGTTCGAATAATTACGAGGTGTGTGAGAAAAGTAACGAGACTGATTTATTATCTACCAAAGTTATTATTTTTTTTTCAAACAACAATATTGTCCCCTTCAAAGTAGTCCCATTCTGCAGCTATACAGCGGAGGAGTTGTTATTCCCAGTCTTGGTAGCAGCGCTGAAAGGCTTCAACTGGTAGGGCGTTTAACATGTCGGTCACATTCTTTTGAATGTTCTCCAGAGTCCCACAATGATATCTTTTTAAGACATTTTTCAATTTCGGGAAAAGAAAAAAGTCACAAGGACTCAGCTCAGGTGAATAGGGGGCCTGGGGAACAACAGGAATGCCTTTTGAGGACAAGAATTCCGTGATGGAAGTGGTCGTGTGACATGAGGCGTTGCCATGATGAAGCATCCACTTGTCTGCAATGTTCGATCTCACACGAATGACCTTTTTCCTGAGCCTTTCAAGGACATCTTTGTAAAACAATTGGTTGACAGTTTGTCCTGGAGGAACAAATTCTTTATGCGCGATACTCCTACTGTCAAAAAAGTAAATCAGCATTGTTTTGATCTTGGATTTGGTCCTTCGAGCTTTTTTCGGGCGAGGAGACGTCGGAGTTGCCACTGCTCACTTTCCCGCTTTGTCTCAGGATCGCACTCAAAAATCCAGGATTCATCACCTGTGATCACACGATTGAACATTTCGAGGTCATTGGCAATCCTCTCAAGAAGATCAACGCAGACGTTTCTTCGATTGTCCTTCTGCTCAGTTGTGAGGTTTTTCGTCACCATTTGGCACAAACCTTTCGTATGTGCAAATCTTCGGTTAAAATTTGTTGTACCCTGAAAGTATTTAAGTTTAACTGGTCACCCATCATCCTTATTGTTAAACAACGGTCTGATTTCACAAGAGCTCTCACACGTTCGACGTTTTCGTCGGTTTTTGAAGTAGAAGGTTTCCCGGAGCGAGGTTCATCTTCAACGTGGTCATGGCCTTCCAAAAAAGATTTGTGCCAGCGAAAAACTTTGTGCTCTTGCTAAGGAATGTTCACCACCAACTTTTCAAAAGTCACACTCGCGAATTCCCCAAGTTTAACACAAAACTTGATGGCACAACGTTGCTCTAAATTCCGCCGTTCCATTTTCGTAACACACAACAAAAACACACCTTAACTGATGACGCTCTCAAAAATCACGTGATGGGTGTACGGAGCTGAAACTCGGACTGAGCATCTGGAAGAGATGAACATATCTGTCTAGATAAGTAGAACAACACAGCGTTGCCAGATCGGTCCAAGTCTTATCAGTCCCATTACTATTCTCACACACCTTGTATTATCTAGCATAATTAAATTGAATTCCGGTTGGAATCGCATCACGTCTGCTTTCACTGCCGACGTTTCGTTCTCCATTGCAGAACAACTTCCCCAGGGTTGTTGTTGCTGCTGGTGGTGTTGCTGCTACTCCTCGTTAGTCGATGAGACTCTCATTTTTACACATTGTTAACGTTTTCGTTTTTATTTCTTTCGTACGACGATAAATAAAGGAATAAACCCTTGAGTGGGTGGAAAGTGCCATTGTAGTTTAACCTAATACTGGAGGAAGAGTATGCCAACTACCAATCAACAACTTGCGGCATTGGAAAGTGGAAGCCTCCTTGACATGTCTGTTTTAATCTTTTTTTTTAAACGTGGTCTAGCCATTCGAGCTACCATCTCCTTATGGTGTACTCCTATTCCCTCTTATCCTGTGCGTGACCATGGTTCTTCATTTGTGATATTCCTCGACTATAGAGCGATATTATTTTTGGAGCATCCTACTATATTGTTGCTTGTTAAATACAGCTGCAATTTAGAAATGATTGACAATGATATGACCTAAGGGAAAATTTCCAACGAAATGGCGGAAGCCTGTTATTGACCATGTTGTTACGAGCAAACAAATCTTCCTCTCAATCTATGATTTGTAACCCTTCTATTTTACCAGTATTCTAACAGTAATTGCTGCTTTATACGCAATTCGAGAATAGAATCGCGATAATGAATACTGCAAGGCCTTCAAACAGCAAACTTATGTTTTACATAGGTTCGATCTAGGTAGTACTAGTTACTGAGTGCATGCACAAACATGTTTCTACCCTCGCTACTAGCGACGCCAAGCGCCTGTGTGCATTACTTATTAATCAATCCTCATGTATCGGTAAATATTTTGGTAAATATCTCAAGAAACTCACTTTGGTGTGAAGGGTGTAGCAATCTTTACTATTTTCTCCTGGGACGTAGGGTGATTATCGATTGTTTCAATTTCTACTTGTCTGCCTACCCCATTTCTGAAAAGGACATTTTTGCCCATTGTTAGCTTTTTCGTTCATATTTCTTTCGTACGACGATAAATAAAGGAATGAACCCCTGAGTGGGTGGAAAGTGCCCTTGCAGTTTAACTTAGTTCTGGAGGAAGAATATTCCAATTACCAATCAACAACTTGCGACACTGGAAAGTGGAAGCGTCCTTGAAATTCTGTTTTGATCTTTTTTTTAAACATGCTCTAGCCATCCGAGCCACCATCTCCTTGAGGTGTACTCTTATTTCGCCTTATCCTGTGCGCGACCAAAGCTCTTCATTTGTTATATCCCTCGAGTATAAAATTGGTAATATGAAACTCAAAAATCTTTTACTCTGTTCGGCTGCCTTTGTTCATCATAGACGTGCTAAGAATAAGAAGCTTTATTGGTCTTTAATGATCCAGACATTGTTTAGCCTAAACTATGCTAATAGTGTGCCATATTTTGTTAAGTGTTTATTTTTGTTATCCTTTATTTTCTCCATTTTTTTTTAACTGTTACGTTACCCAAATATGTAAACTCTTCGACTTCAGCATTTTTTTACCTTTTGTTTCTATTGGTTTATTAAATTCTGGGTTATTGTATTTTTTTCTCTATTGATTTACTAGCTTCCTTATTTAGAAGATATTTGTTCATGTAGATGATGTTTCTTGTGGAATGTAAGGCTTACATCATCCATAAATTCTAGGTTATTAAAAGTTGTTTACAGATTCCATTTTAGACCCGTTCTTTTTATTTAATGTGAAGAGAATTTTGTTTTGTTTTCTTTCTGCTTACCATTCACAAATCTTTGGACTCCAGCTATGAGTGAAACTAGAACCAGAACATCTCCTAGATCGAAATGTTGAACTGAGGATGGAAAGTTCTCTAAGCAATACAACCCTAGGTAATCCTTGTTTATATAACTTGCTAAGATGTGCTATTTGCTTAATTATCGTGGAGTTAAATTAAAATTATATTTTGAGATGAAGACTTTGTTGTTTTTGGTAATGATCATAGCTTCTGGTTCCTTTTGTGCTTGCCCCGCCAGTCAACCCATTAAAATGACTGCATTCTTACGCTTTAAATAAACATTTCAGATTAAATGTTTCCGTTAA
Source organism: Serrognathus titanus (assembly GCA_039766575.1). NCBI lineage: Eukaryota > Metazoa > Arthropoda > Insecta > Coleoptera > Lucanidae > Serrognathus > Serrognathus titanus. The sequence continues at coordinate 9,775,528 of CM077912.1, forward strand.
TATCATAATACACACTCCATCCTGATAATGCAATTAGTGAGAGCTCAAGTACGCCCGACTCGGATAAACTGCCTACTCGAGATAATATTAAACGCAATAAACGTTTGTTACAGTATCTTTTCGTCGGCGTAAAGACTGTACGGCACATTTCCTGCCCTTGCATCTTGCGCGCGGGGGGTGCGAACCCTCTTCGTTTCGGGCGCACAGACAACAAGGACAAACTGTTCCGTAGTTTATGCCGCTCGTTACCGAGAATACGCTTTTTCTTGATTATTGAGGTTCCGCCGTAAAAGCTAAGATTGCGTGAAAGCGGAACTGTTTGCCATGGTTAGCTTTTATTTGAGCGAAGCTATCACGGCCTTTCGAATTATTAGCTTTTACGACACGTGTGTCGCAGTTTCGGGGTGATCCAGTGGTTTAATTAGTGTAAGAGCTTTTGCACGTGTTTGAGTTAGGCGTTATGGCGATGATTATCATCATTCATTTTCCCTTATTATAACTAGTCCTTTAATTACAACAAGAGAGAGAGCACGCCTATCTACTTTCGATGAGAGAAAACGCAACAAAGAATATGACGCATTGTAAATCTGATCAAATCATTAGTAATAATATAGAATTTCGTTACAAATTGTATGAGTTTGATATTTTTTGGGTAGTAATAGATGTATGATCATTACAGTATATTCTATGACTCTATACGGTAATTATCCTCGTTAGTACGGCATCATTAACGTCCCGAAACACACGAAATAATTCATGAGGAGCGTTTTAAAATTGTCACTATTCGATAGCCAAAACATGTAAATTGTTTTAATTACGCTCGTATCACCTACACTCGACGTCCTAATTAATTGTTGGAAACGTTGAAAAGGTGTGCCGGAGCGCTCCCGATTGAAAATAAATATTTAAAATCGAGGGGTTCGCGTTGCCAGCACAGGCCACGCATCGATGAATTCGTCGATTTTCGCTAATTTATTTGGGCCCGCCGTGTAACGTAAATCTTGCGGATTATTAATGCTGCCAAACGATCGATAATAAAAGTCGGATGTAACGCGAAAACGTTGGGTATTTAAGGGTTTTATATCGCTGCCGGGAGTAATTTACTGCAGGCCCGATACCATCCGTGATCATTTACAAAAATTCATTACTACATCATTCGCGGATCCATAAATTGGTTACTGTTATTTAACACCCACCGACTTGAACAGCAAAGGAACGAAGACTTGCGGAAGATATTATTTAAGACATTCCACCTGCGTCTCTTTTATACAATCTTCATTAGTACATAATAGGTAAGGTGATACTTACATAACGTTTAATGAAGCCAGGTGCGTTTAAAAATAAAAAGCTCTATACTTTTGCCTTTCTACAGCCTTCCAAAAGTATTAGGCACCTTACATTAACTCCTATAACATGAAAATCTGTTGGAGTGGGGTAAAATAAAATTTCCTAAGTACAAAATAATGACAATTTCTTAAAGTAATTAGTATTTTGTTGGGCCACCTCTAGCCTTAATCACTGGAGCTATTCTTTTCGGCAGAGTATATCGTCGGTGCGCGTGCAAAAGGATGTAAGTACCCAAAATATAGTTTCGAGATATTAGCACTTTATGTTTCAAACGGATCTATAAATTCTGCAGTGAAATAACGTCGATTTTGAAAAACTGCACAATTTTCAAAAAGTTTTTTCTTGAAGTATAGTGGCTATCGAAATTTATTTAAACATAAAACATATTAAAAATTTTGAAAATTATATTAAATATACCTTTTTGCACAAAAAAAATAGAAAATTATACCTTGTAACACTAAATTTTATTCACGAACAAAAAAATACAATAATATTAATTATATCAAAAATAAAAACAGCTTTATGAAAATAAAAACAATAATTTTATTCTGAAAAAATAATTCTTTACTTAAAGTTAGTCCTGCGTTTCTTCATCTGTTTCTGGGTATACATCTCTTGAATTCTTATCAGTTACTAAATTTCCATAAAAACTGTGAAATACTTTACTAATCAGTGGAAGCATTTGCAATAAATTTTGTTTCTTTTTTTCGGTAATAGCAACGGGACCTGTGTAGCATTGGGGCACATCCGGTACAGAACTATGCTGGCGACCCTTTTTTCGAAAATTCATTGTTTGGAATGGCGCGTTTTCTTCAAGAGTATTTTTATATTCAAATACCCCGAAATTCTTTTTAGAATACCTCAACCATTTCACATTTTTCCATACAGACTTTTCCCCCAACTCATTAACCTTTTTTTTTGCATGAACACGATCTTAAAATATGAGGCGAAATCTAGGAAATTATTTGCGGTCATTTCGTGAACCTTAAATGGTTTACTTTTGCCAACACTGCGCACAAGTTGCATCCAGTCATGGGGATGCTCAATCGGAAGTTCAAATTTTTTTTTCTTTTTTTCAATCAGAGAATGGTCATTGTCGCACCAAATGAGTGTGTCCTGCCACCAAAAATTTATAGTCTACGATTTCAATTTGGTCCGTAGTTGTGATGAGGTACAATAAAAGATCAAGTGAGTCACATCTTGGCCAATTTCTTCTAAACAATGTGCATACAAACAAGATGCGATGTGGTTGGCGCCCCTTCCTGCGACCGATTCATCCCACATATAACAATAACTGCTTTCAACATTATGCACCGTTAGATTAAACGTCCAGAGGTGACGTTTGTAGAAGATAACAGAAGTGTGCAGATCTGGAGTTGGCAAGCACTGCTGTAAATCAAAAGTGTACATTTTTATGTTTGGATCATTTTTGGTGCTTTCTTTGTCTCTTCTTTTACATTCATAAGCAAATTCGGCTTCTAACTGATGTTGTTCTAGTTCTTTCTTCACTTCTTCTGTTTCGTTATCCATGTTCTTTATTTTCATATTCATAGTGTCACATGTCTGGCATGTATCCTTTTTAGGTTTCTTTATTGAAATATTCATGGCATGAAATTCTTGTTCGTACAATTTTCTGGATACTGGTTTATTAACAGTTTCCCATATCTTGTATTCTTCATAACATCTGGATAAGGTGTAATGAGGCGGTAAGTATTTTTTAGAACTTTCTTTACGACAGTAATGGCTTTCATATGCCGGCAATAGAAGTATGTGCTGCTTTACTCTCTCAATAACTTCATTTTGCGTCTTATTCCATGGTATATGCTTGCCTCGGAGGTCATCTCTTCCTCTCCCGCTCTTTGAAAGTTGCATTTTTTTATGGCGTTCGTCAAAAATTTATTTGTCACATCAAACGTTTTACAAATGGGTAGCATCTCGCCCTGTATTTTTAAGTGATATCTAAAAGTAAGCATTCGTGATTTTTGTTTGGATTTTTCTTGTGTTTTAGCTTTAGATGATTGTTTAGCGTGTGCTGTTATAAGGCTTGATATGTATGTGACTCTTTTGTTGAAGTTTCCCATTTCCCAAAACTCTTTAAATAAAACAGCTCTAGTAATGTCATCAAACTTTGTATTTTCCTGGCAGCGGCTACGGCATGCTTCCAATGATTTGCATTGTTTAAGCGACACTTCTTTCCCCTTTTTTTGTTATATATTCTTCACCACAATTCCTTTTTCGTTTTCTTTCAGCACGATTTAATCTTGTATCTCCAATTACAGCTTTTCTTCCCCTAGGTTTTTTTTCTGAAGTTGGTCGGTCTTCTTTTATACTGACGCTTTTTTCTTGTATATCATTGTCTCTATTATTTTTCTTATTTCTAGAGTTCATTAATGGCAAATCAGAATCAGTATCTTCAGATGATACACTATTGTAATCAGGATCCTTCATACTGTCATCACTATTGTAATCCAATATGTGAGGATCTTCTGATGCTTTAAGAGTGCTGATGCTTGCAATATCATTACGACCATTTATGGTATGTGAAGATTCGGAAGTTGAGGTGGAAGGATGAACTAACAATAATTTTAAAATATGAATTACATCAACAAAACATTCCTAAATAAATATTAACATTTTAAATACCTTGTGGCTGCTTACAACACATTTCGAGCATCTTTTTGCCTCTAGACGTCATGATTTTCACTACAGCTAATCACTTGAAAATAACACTGACAATCACGAAATGTGGTAGAATTTTCAGGTTATGTTATGTTAATTATTACAATGTAAAGTGTAAAATAGGTGTAAGTCAGGTGGCGCAAACTTGTAAATATTGGAAATTTGAAAGTGAAAATAGATATAAGTCGACATATATCTAAACGCGCTTTATTTTGAAAGTGCTAGAAGGTGTAGGTCAACTTATATCTGTTTGCACAAAATTAAACTGAAAATATGTTGACTTATAACATTTGTACACTAAAGTACTTCAGCATTCACTGAGCGCAGACTTATATTCCTTTGCAAACAAAAAGAAGAAGAAAAAATAAGTTGCTTTATATAGTTATTTCTGTTTGACACAAAATTGGACTTATGCCCTTTTGCACGCGCACCGATGATATATAAGTTTATGATATTCCTCTGGGGTGATATTATTCCATTCTTTCAATAACACTTTTTTAAAATTGCTTTAGATGTAATTGGATGCTTTCTAATGTTACGCCTTAGAATCCCCCACAAATGTTCTATGGGATTTAGGTCTGGGGATTGTGCAGGCCAATCCAGGAGGTTAATATTGTTTTCTTGAAACCACTTCATGGTAACTGCAGATTTGTGGCAGGGTGCATTACCTTGTTGATATAGCATTTCTTCCATATTTGTACCACCAAACATCTTGGAAAATGATTGCCGCAATGTCGTTTCCAATATGTTTATGTAAGTGTGGGAGTTCATTTGACCTTCACAAACAAACATTTCGCCTACACTGTCGGCTGTCATACAACCCCAGACCATTACACTGTCTCCCCCGTGTTCCACGGTTGGTGCTCGCATTCCGGAAGGTATTCTTCACCGATTCTCCGCCTCACATAAGCTACACCAGGAGTTCCAAATACCTTACAATTAATTAAAAAAACGTAGATTTTAAACACACTGTATAACTTTTTACTGGCGAAGTGTAGAAGATGCAAACGAATTCAAAATTACAAGTGATTAAATCAAATATTACCTCAAAATTTGATTCGTCGGACCACACAACATTTGCCCTAACCTTCTCTGTAAAACGTTGGTTCTTTATAGCCCGTTCTAAACGAGACTTTATTTTTTTCTGAAAGCCAAGGCTTCTTTCTTGCTTTAGAGCCTTTCAAGCCAGCTTCATTAAGTTTTCTTCTGGTCGTTCTGGCACTGATCGTTCTCTCGATTTCCTCTGATAAACTGGCAGCGAGCTCGGAGGAAGTTTTCTTTCGATTTTTAAGTGACTCTCGAATTAAATTTCGATCCTCACGGTCCGAAGTTATCCGTTCTCTACCTGATCTTGTTCGGTTCGCATGTGATCCAGTATCCGCGTAACGTTTCAAGGCAGATTGCACCGCACAACGCGAACGTTTAATACTTTTGGCTATTTCTGTCTGTGTGTTGCTTTGTTCGTGCAAGAACTGAATTCGTAAAGTAAATGCTCACTAAGTTCGTTCTTTTTAGGCATTTTTTACAGCAAAAATGTCGGTATTCAAAATTATAATGAAATAAACATTATACTGGAAAGATCGTTCTTACCACAAACGCTTATACAAGACTGACTACCTATTCACGGAACCACAACTGCGAACTATCATCTGCCACATGTTTTACAAGAGCTGTAAAGTACTGTGCATTATTTAAATTATCGTTTATTGTTACCGACTATATGACACTCGCGTTCAACTAAATCGTTACTCCTGTCAATAAAGATTAAATAAAATTCTCAAGTGGTATTGATTTATTTGAACGCAAATTTACATGTAACCCAATGAATAAATGAATTACTAAGTTGATTTATAAACTGTTCCTGTGTTGTATTATATGAAATTATAATAAGGGGTTCCTTGTGTGGACCTTTTGTGCGTCGTAATTGGTAAACTCTCGCGCTCTAGTTTCTGGCGTGGATAGATTTCATCGAATCAGATCGGGACTTTAATTGTTATTGCTGCATGACAATGAACCCGGGGGGACCCTTAAGAATAATAACCGCTGGCGGGTTGGTTTATGTTATAATAAACGTTGTCAACCCAATGTCATGCCTTAGTGGAAGTTTCGCCCAAAGAAAATTACATCTACATACTGTTAGGAGCTGTGATTGTTCTTAAGTGAACACGGGGGCTTCGAGGTGGGATTTATGTTGTATCATGCTTAATGAATAGGTAGTTTGCCGGTAATCTACTACGTCAGTCCTTATTTATCCAAAGATTTATAACTTTGAAAAGCTTCAACCTAGTTTTGTGCAAAACTTTGGTACTGCTTCCTTTAGTGCCTTTACACCCTTAGGCATTTAGAACTAATTCTTTTAGCAGCATTTGTTTTCGGAAATTTTATGAGAACGAAAATTTACTACAAAACCAAGCAGAAAACGCAGGCTGTGAAGTGTTATTAATCGTTGTCTGGCTCAACTTTTCAGCTGTGATTTAGAAATGTTCTGAAGCTTTCTGCGAGAGTTGTTTATAACTCGTGTCGCATCGATGTTTAAGTTCTCAGCACAACTTTGATATTAGTGATATATACTGAGGGAATAAAATGCTGGTGCTGAAATTAGGGTTTATTTCTAATTTCCAACTTGCACTTGCAGGAGTTATTTCGACCTCAGCTATTCTATTTACGTATATTACGTTGTCAGTAAGAAAACCACGTATTTGACTTATGCAGGTTTTTTCTTTTGTTGAAGCTGTCGTTTCTAAATGAAAAATTAACACTCAAGCTGAAGCGCTCTTCTGTTATCTCGGTTTATAATATAAACCTGTCATGTTTGGTTGGGAGAAAATCCCTACCATACATGACACAAATTGACTTAATCTTTAATGCCGAAATATAATAAGTACAGAGCAGTGTTCGCGGTCGTAAAACTTTAATGTACGTTCATGTTTACTGCGCTTTTGTTGTATTACTTTCTTTTTATGTTCCCTGAAATAATAATAATAATCGTCGCTCAGTGAAAATCCGAAAAGCTAAAATTTTGTCGTCCTTAAAACATTAATTGCGAATTTTATGCGATAGTTACATAGCGCCTGGCGGAATATAATTCTTTATCGTGCATTGTGACTTGTTTAATTTTCATTGTGCTCCCCAAATTGCTGATGCTTATCTCCGGCACACGAAAATGGTGTACCTACGTCATCGCAATTTATAAATCTAATTTTCGGCTGGTTTAAGGGGATGGGCTTTTATATGCCAAGTTGACAAAAACCGCGCTGTGTTTAAATGGTCGTCCCCCACACATTTGACCTGGCCATTTACAAACATGACGTGCAAATACGAGAACGGGAGGATCGGATTCGATTCTTATTGCTTGGGTATATTGACATTTCGTCTTCTTTCTTCACCTTTTATTAAAAGTTTTATTGCTGTTTGAACGGTTTAGGAGATTTATCACGTTATATAAGATAATCTCACACAACAATTTCGTGGTAATTATTAACTTTAAAAAAAATCAATGTTTTCTTAATTTTACTTTGTCGAAAAACAAACAATCGTTCAGTAAATCATAAAAAAAAATACTGTGCGAAATTTGACAGGTATCCCCGTTATTAGTGACGAGCGAAAGCTCCCCCGTTTAATACTTGGTTTCAAATTGAACGAAAACCGTCACTTTCAGGATTACAAACGTGAAATTGAATTGATTGCAGCCGATATTTATTCCCTGCAGGTGTTACATTGGCGAATCGAAATTGTATAAAGAAAATTATTTCATTCGATTGTCCAACGCGCATCATAACGCAAATTGGATTTTTCGATTGCGATTCCTTTCGTGTAAAAACGTTGCACATAATGTTACACGCGCGTACGTGCATTGCGGCTCATCATTGTTAAAATATTAAATTTGTTGTATGGCTCGCAGCAGCTGCTCTCCGAACATCTGTGCCTGCCTTGGCCGTTTAAAGTAAATGTCCCGCCATCATAATACAATTCCGGTCTTATTTCTCGACAGGTAGTGGTGCGCTAGATACGAAACGGGAATTGAGAATGCTGCTTCAATTGGGTTTTTTTGTTTTGCCAATTCGCGGTTATTGATTGGAATTTGGAAGCGTTTCAAATGAAAGTCGTTCAAGTGTAACATTAAATCTTGCAAAAAGTTTCGCCAAAATAATTGAAGAAATTAGATTTGCGAACAAAGGAATTCTACACTGCCGAAAAAAATTTTGAATAATTTGTTTCGATTACATTCTTCTCCACATTATTCTTCAATTCTCTCAAAAACCCATAATATATGTTTATCTTTAGCAAATATGTAGGTTATCACTTAATTAAGGCTCCACAGGAGTAATTTTTACAATTCTTGCAATGCTTTTTGTCACATACGAAATCTTTCTCAGTATGTAACATGTGTACAAAAAGTTGCTCTCATTTTCTCGCATGTTCACGTATGTCCCTTATTTGATCCGTACTCTAAACAGGCAAGTAAACAAACATAACTTCAAAAAAATTGTTTTATTGATTTGATTTTACAATGGTTTTCACATTGGAAGAAAAATCTTTTATGGTTGAATCTTATTTTCGAGACGCCCAAAAAATCAATCAACTGTATTTCTGCACCACAAATTTGTTAATCAACTTGAGTACTCTGTAGGACTGTTGAGAGAAACTGGCAGTGTGGCTAGAAAACAGGTACCAGGTAGGCCTAAAGTAAGAACTGATGAGGTAGTTGAAAATGTGAGACAAATTATGACTGATGCTCCCTCACACTTCCATCCGTCACCTGTCACAAGTTGATCTTTCTGTCGGGACCTGAAGAACTATTCTAAGAAAGGACTTGCAAATGCTCCCTTATCGTTTGACGGCCGTGCATGAATTGCTTCCAGTAGATTTTGAACCAAGGCGAAGATACTGTCATTGGTTTTTAAATAATATTGACAATGAAGATTTGTTGGACAAAACTTTTTTTCCGACGAGGCCTGGTTCCATTTAACAGGATATATTAATTTCCAAAATATGAGGATCTGAAGTACAGAAAACCCTCATATTTTCATTGAAGCCCCACTCCATCCACAAAAAATTGGTGTTTGGATAGGTTTAAGTCGGAGAAGATTGATAGGTCCAATATTTTTTAATGGCACACTAACAGCACTTAAACATCGGGAAGAGATTTTGCATCCATTTATTAATCAACTCCATGATGACGTGTTGCAATTTGGATATCTAAAGCAGGATGGTGCAACGGCCCATGCTGCTGGAGACATTTTAAATTTCCTTCAAGAGTTAGCAGAAATATGGCAAACATATGGCCTTCGCGATCTTGCAATCTAACTTCTTTTGAATTCTTTGTTTGGCCCTGCTTGAAAAATTCCATTTGTTAATGATTTACAGAAACGTATCCAAAGAATCATCGAAAATTGTGATGAAATAAATAATTATCTTCACATTTTGCAAAATGTTATTAATGGATGTCGCAGAAGAGTTTTAAAAAAACGCCTCGAAGAAGACGGAGGCCATTTTCAGCATCTTTTGTGAATTCGATAAGTCGATAGTAAGCACATAATTAATATTAGGAATAATTGGGCTGAATATTATTATTAATTAAGATAGGGATTAAGAAGGCCGGTTGTTTTGAATATTACGGTAATTAGTAATTACTAATTACTGGTATCAGACTACGGGGGTTTAATTTCCCTACTTATTAGGAAAGGAAAAACGAATTCCAATTAGTTTCTCTTGCACTATAATAAACAAATTTATTTAAATTTTCTTTAGTTTAATGTATAAAAAATTTATTTATTTACAGAAAGGCAATAAAAACATAAAATATTTAATAAATTAACGGTCGATCAATGAAGATGAACGACAATGGTTGTAGTTACATCTTTTCTTTTACTTACAACTAAAAAATTTAAAATGAATGAACGACTATGAAACGAATATAAATTGAAATGTAAAATTAATCTTAAATAACCAAAAATTAGTCAGAATATGAAAAATTTCCTTATTTAGGCAACTGTTAAAGAACTTTTACAGGATTTTTTTAAAGTAATTAATTAATAAGAGCAGATTTGAGTTTTTAGATACCATTTAAATACACATGAATTTTCAATGAAAAATATTTCTCCTGAAAAACACCTTGCATCAAGAACGTAAAAATTATGCAAAAATATTACTTTTCGGTAAATATCAAATATTTACCCATTTTTTTGGCAGTCACTGTATATTGAGTTACTAGATTTCGTATTTGAAATTTATGTGTTTCCGTTTTTAAATTAGTAAAAAGAAAGTTAAAATTATTAGAATATTTACTGGCTAGTTGTAAATTAAATTTAAGAATCGAGTATAGTTTCAATGTAAGGTAAAGATTATATTGTTTGTTGATTTTTTTTGTGGATTTAAAGATATACAGTGAAAGTTCTCCCTCCATACGGATAGCTCTCTTCAGAGGACGTCTCTCATGAACGAACAATTTTTCTGGAACCAAAATGTGGGATATTACTTCAATTAAGCTTTTTTTTTATAGGCGGACAGCTTCCATAAGCGAACAAAAAGTTGGAAACATCCGCTTATGAGAGCTTTCACTGTATTAACACTTTTAGATGTTTCGTTTTTATTACAGACACGTTTTTTTTTTTTTTTTTTGAATATGAATTTTGAGCAAGTTAATAATAGTTGAAATTTTATGACTTTTTGATTAAATGAAATACAATAATCACAACATATTTGTTTATATAAAATAATAATAATAAAATATAGGAGCATGTCGGGCGGAAGAATTACGTTTACTAAAGGTGGATGATGTAGAAGATTGCGGCCATATTTTGGTCATAACATTACATGACACGAAAACAAAGAAAAAAACGAGTATTTACAGTTACATCGGAAGATGGAGTAAACGGAATTGAGCTTTACAAAAAATGTTTGAATTTGAGACCCAAAAATGTGGACCATCACACACTATTTATATTTTATAGACAGGGCAAGTGCACAAAGCAACCAATTGAGGTAAACACCTACAATTTACCAAAGAAAATTGCTGCGTACTTAGGGCTACCGGAGCCGAACAGCTTTATAGGCCCTTGTTTCCGAAGGACATCAGCGACCTTTTTGGCCGACAGTGGAGCTGACATCCAAATTTTGAAGAGTCACGGTGGCTGGCGTAGTAGTGCTGTTGCAGAAGTTTACGTCGAAGATAGTATCGAAAATAAAGTAAAAATTTCAAAGAAAATTTTTTGTAATTCGAGTGAAAAGCAATCTTCGACCTCTGAAACGTCAACATCAACAATAGCAACAAGTGAAGTAATAAATCTAATTTGTCAGGGTCTGCGTTGCGGTCAGTTTCCTCATCTTCTGATGTAACATTTAATAATTTAACAAATTGTTCATTTACAATTTACCCTAACAAATAAAATGAATGAAAAAAAGTGTTACTAACTGAAATCGTGAAGAAAAATGTTGCTAACAAGAAAAGTCCCACTTTTCTTCATGATTTTTGATTAAACACTTTTCTGTCAATTACAAGAAAAAATTCTTTACTCAATATAAACTTGTTTTCTTTTTCATATTCCTACATCACTTTCTGATGGTTTGAAAACCGTCAAAAATATGCACTTATCAAAGTTTTGCGCTTGATAAAGTTGTCAAAACCGATCATTCTTTCACTCGGCACTGATCCTGACAGTTTTGAAACGTTGATGTAGGAACAGACCTAAAAGTATCACGAGTAAGAATGACACCAAACTCAAATAGCAATATAAATTTAATTTCGGGTTAAAATAATTTACTTTTTATGACCCTAAGGGGCGTGACGTACTCCGAGTCGGATTTGATTGACAGCTGTCATGAGTTTCATGAGTTTCCTAGATCTTTGTGTGCAAGGACGTACAGGCAACCGATTTTACATCCAACCAAGTGAGGCCTTAATTTATAAGTTTTATTTTGGGGCAATGCCAAGAACAAGAAGTAGAGCATTTGGGCATGGCTGACATTTGACTTATTTAGGTTGCAAGCGTACTTGATTGGAAACACGACCTACTAGATTTCACAAGAAAACATGTTCAGGCCAGTTAAAAGCTCTGTCAAATCTAGTAGGTCGTGATTGGACATATAGTACAAAACTTATTTCTACGCTGTTTGCTTAATAATAACAAAATTTGTTGCACAAATAATTAAAATTGTATTCACGAGAGTAATTTTTAAATGAATGCTTAATTCCCGGCCCTAATTCGATTGTGTACACATAATCTATCAAGAAAATTAAATGCCCTGCCGTCGCTTCACTTTTGTGAACTTTTGATTAAAAGCCGGCTTCCGCTTTGGCCGAAAATAAACAAGTTATTAAGACTAACTGACGTCGACGTTGAACGCCTTGGCGTGCTCAGGTATATTAGATTTTATAATGCGCACTTCTGAGCGATTTTATCGCGGGGAATAATTAAAATCGATTTCTGGCGGTTATATTTCGGATCAATGTGAGGTGCGTTGAGGGGGAGGAATTAATGGCGGCGGCAACAAGATGACGAAAGTTTGCGGTGCGGAGAGGTATTATCCTAGAAGGACGCTGCGAAATGTCTTAAACAAAGTTAAATTGCGGCGTGTCCGCAAGTAATTCGGAAGAACGATTCTTTTTAACGGCCCAGCTGACGCCAATATAGTGCTTTATAAAGCATGTAAGAACCTCTAACCTTCTGCACGAGAACAAGTACTTCGGGGGAGAATTTCTGAAATGGACCATACGTTACCTATATGCCGGAACGATTTCTTGTAAGTTTTACTGCCCGATAAAGAAAAGTAAGACGTTTACAATGTTTTATAGATTTTAGACGGTTTATTTTCTGCGACGGACTCACATTTCGATTTTTGCTCTCTAGAAATGAATGAGAATGAATTGAAAGTGTTTGGGAACCTGTTTGTCATTGATAATTTCCAAAACATTTTCATTTTTTTTTTAATAAAGATTCAAAGGTAAACTTTAACTTCTTTTTGGTTTGTGTTTTCATTTTTATGTGAGAATTTAACGATTTTAACTGAAATTAATTATATACCAGCATATACCTGATGCACATTCTAATGTTACTATAAATTCTCTCAACTGCCATTAAATTTTTAATTGTAGTTTACATTCTCGTAGCTAACTTACGTACTTATCAGCATTTGAAAATGAACGTTATTATGTGTAATTACAAAGTGGGAGTGGAGCTGTTAAACTGTTGTCACATCAAAAGATGAATGTAATTAAGTTGATAGAACGGAGTGAAGATAATATATAACTAAGGAGTAAGAAACCTTATAGTCAGTCGTTCGTTGCCTTTATACTTAATAATAATTGAAAAGCGTAAAGTCGCTGCTCGCAGTAATTACGCGTGTAAGGAGACGCTTTGCTCTTGCGTAAAGGAATTTCAGCTCGTGCTTCATTTGCAACCAACCCATTTACGGATTATTTCGGAGCGCAAGGCTGAATTTTAAGCGTATTAGTTCGGTAGAAACTCGTTTTTATCTAATCGAAAACCCGCCTTATGCGGAACACGTAAGGCGCCTCAACACCGGCATAATTAATTCCGAGCGAAGCCCGCCGCCATTCATTCCTTGAAATGACCGCCTTGCGCGACATGAAACAAAGCAGATGATGTTATTTTTCTTTTATCTTCTTGTTTTCGTGGACCTGACAGATTAATTTTACGTTTTCGGTCGCAGATAAGGGAAATTTGGTACCGTTAAAACAATATTTGCATCGCGAGGCTCTCGTCCGTCGTGTCCGAGACATCAGGGAGTTGCCTTCCGTGATTTATGGCATTATAAACTGAAGTTTTATACTTTCGTGATTAATCATTCTTGAAATTACGTAAGCGGCGATTGTGTAACTGTTCTACATTCTAGGTAAAAAATGAGAACAGTATTATCCTTTCTAATTCCTCCTTTTTTCGTATTACCACATAAGTACATACTTTCTTTGATAATGGTGAAGCTGGTAATAGCTAACGTAATAGTTTTGCACTTTGGTTTTGAATCAATATACAGGAAGCAGATCTACACCACGTTGTATTTATTTACCGACACAACACAGATGAGAGAAAAAATCTGTCTCATAGAATTAACCGTGAACTAATAACCCACAGTTGCACAACTAATTGTGAAGTTACATGAAATTTCAAACTTAAAATTTATTTCCTTTTGTTTACTGATGGTGGGTTTGTTTGAATATATTAAAAAAAAAACAACTATTTAGTACATACGTTGTGTAATCAGAGCGACATTGTCCCTAACTTAAAATGATTCAAGGCTCAATAATTTTTAGTCTAAACTTGTTAAAATTCCTAGTTACGTAAGTGGCAAAAGAAATAAATAAGGTTCCGAGAGTCAGAGTAGTGTTAACTTCGGTGGTGAGAACTTGTGTGGTGTGCCTGTCGAAAAATTAAAATACAGGTTAGTGCAGAGTCACATACACTTTAATGATCCTGTAATGATAATATCGCTGAATGAACAGTCGGTAACAATCTACCAATTAGATAGCTAAAAGTCACTGCGCTTTTGATTAAAATTAGTTAATTGTCTGATAACCCGTTAAGTCCGGGCGGGTCGTTACGTGGCATTCCTGAAACCTACTGGGTTGTTATCCCCCAGTAGACTGTGAGGAGGAAACCTCGCGCGTTATCCCTTGGTTCCCATTGCACCACCTACAGCGGGCTATGGTTATCCTAGCCGAGGAATGCCAGTCTATTAAATCTAGTGGTTAGATTCCTGAAACCTACTGGGTGGTTATCCCCTAGTAGACTGTGAGGAGGGAACCTCGTGCGTTATCCCTTGGTTCCCATTGCACCAGCTACAGCGGGCTATGGTTATCCTAGCCGGGGGATGCTAATGATAGTTAATTTCTAAGTAAATGGTCGCGATTTAAATTCAATTTTAAACTTTTTTCTCCACTTTGACACGTTAAAAAATAAGAACCACCTTCTATCAAGACAACCTCACCTTGCTTAAAAAAACAGATTTTATGAACTTAATAATTGTCATGCCTTTGGAATACGAAATTCACAAATTATTGTAAGTAAGTGAAGCAATGCCACAAGTGTACCTATTGCAAAAGTAAGTTAGAAAATATTCAAACACGGGACTTTCATTCAAATGCAGTAGATATTTGGCATTTTATAACGTAATAGTATATTACGCATTGATTTTAGAAAAGTGAAGTTTTCCTACACGAGTTTGGCTTGTTGGAATACGAACGAGCGTAGCGAACGAGTAATTTAAAAGGCCATACGAGTTTAAAGAATAGTTTTCTAACGAGATTTTATTAATGTTGAGTAGAAGTGACAATAGTTACCGTCACATTAATAACTGTCACCATTGATATTTATTGAAAATAATAAAGAAAAATAAATAAATAAATTTATTGATCCACTCAACATAAAACATTTTCCAATACAAGGATATCGTAATAATAGTACCAATAATAGAAAGCAAGTAGATCAAAAGGTTCAGATTCGGATCGAAGGCTAGCCAACAAACTGTTCTACCATCTGAACCACCAAAAACAAAAATTAAAAACGAGACTTAATTTATCCTTAAACAAGCGCTGTAGGACCGTGCGAATACGAAAGGAAAACGCTTTCTTTTAAGACCCTGATGTCCACTCTTCATAACGCGCAACAAATGACGTTTGAACGGCGAGAATGACAAGGATTCATATTCCGGGGGTATATTGTTCCATACGACAGCAATATTGTAAGCAAAAGACCGCTGAAAAATTGCAGTAGAATGGCGTAGAATAGTAGTAACATGCTTGTGCCGTATGTTAATATTATGAACATCCCTGCGGTATGTTATTTTGTTGCATAGATAGAGAGGAGCATTGTTAATTAATATTTTATAGCACATACAAGCGTAGTGAACAAATCGACTGTCAGCCATACATAACCAGCCAGCATTGTCAGTATTTTCTAATTCCATAAATTAATCTGAGACAAGAGTTCTGAACCTTTTGAATACGAGACTTATCCACTGAGTCTAGGCACGGAATCGCAATAATTGAAACGAGTTAAGACAAGGCTTTCACAAATTCGAATTTTAAGTTTTTGGCTAGGAAGAAATCTATTGCTACACAGAATTTTGAAAACTGCGTAAGATTTTTTGATTAAGAAATGAACAAGATTTTAAAATGTAAATTTCTATCCAGTGATAGACCAAGGCTCTTGACACCATCCGACACACCAACAACCTCATTCCCAATTCTGATAACGGGGCTCACATTCATAGTATTGAAAGGATATCTGGGACTAAACACAAGAGCGGAAGATTTATAGGGATTAATTTTAAGACCATGATTCTCAGATAATATTCGAATGTTTTCAAGTTCCCTATTTACACAATCAAGAACGTCATTAAAATTACCCTTGGGCAATGAAAAGAGAATTTGGGTATCGTCCGCCTAAGAATATATTTTGGAGTGAGTGCTAAAACACGATGTGTATAGAATGAATAACAAGGGGCCACAGATGCTTCCCTGGGGAACGCCAGTTTTAACTAAGATAGTTTCAGAAATTTCAGTTCCAAGTTTAACTCTTTGCTTACGATTGTGAAAGTATGAGCGAAAGAGGTCCACGATTTCCATTACTCATACCCACGTGATAAAGAATTGACAGCAGGATATCATGGGCCTTAGTATCAAAAGCCTTGGTATAATCAAGCGATGACATTAATAAACAAGAATATTTTTTATCAATAGAATTAATAATATCGTCAGTGATTCCTAACAACTGTGTTCCGGTCTAAAGCTTGATTGATGCGCTGGTTCAGAAATTATTTCATCTGATCGTCGACTATCCATTCCAAAACTTTAGACAGAACTGGCAGGATGCTGATGGGACGTAGATCAGTTGGTCCAGTTATTTTAGGTACGGGGTTATTTAGACTCTTCTTTCAGCATTCTGGAAAAACATTAAATTCAACACAGAAATTTATAATGTGGGTCAGATAAGGCACAATAAAAGGACAACACAGAGCGATTAATTTAAATCTGAGACCGTCTAGTTCTATAGCGTTGGTAGAAATACCACTTGAATTTTTTTCAATATATGAAGGTGCCACGAGATGGAATTCAAATTCACCAGCAAAGTTGTTATGACGAGTAACCTACTCATATAAGAGACAATAACATTATCTTTAGAGGGATTCGATATTGTTAGGACTGTTAAAATTATTCCGATAAGATATTACGATTTTTATTTAGAACAAGCTTATTAAGCGATTACCAGAGTGTTTTAGAGTTTCCGTTGTTTAATTGATAATTCATGCACGATTTTTGTTCTTTTCGCACAGCAAAGGTTGTGTAATTTTTTAGAGTTTCATAATACGATTTATGGCCTGGACTTCCGGTCCGCTTATAGTAGTAGTCGGCAATTACTAATGATTTTCTCGCCATTGATGGTTATTCTTTTGTCCGAGCTGATAGAGTTGATGGCAGACGTGGAGGAGGCGTAGATATTAAAATTTTCCTTAATTCGCACAGAGGTAAATGAAAATTATGATAATTTGTGGATCGAAATTGAGGTTAATAATAGTAAAGTGGCTTTTGGCGTTATTTATAAACCTCCTAATTCAAATGCGCAGTTATTTTTATCTTCATTAGAAGATCTTCTTTCGGATTTAGTTTTATCTTCAACTGAAGTTATATGCGTTGGTGATTTTAATATTAACCTGCTCGATGATAACAACGTGGCGAATCTGAATTTGCAGAGCTTGCTTGATTCAGTCGAATGAAATCAAATCATAGATGAACCTACTAGAGTCAGTGGTTCAAGATCAACATTACTAGATCTTATTATAATTAGCAATGCAATTAATGTATTAAACTCAGGAATACAAGACCTTTCTGATTTTTCTGATCATTTCTTAGCTTATGCATCGTTTGCACTGGGGACTTTTAGAAAGATTTCTGTAACCCGGACTTTTAGAGACTTTTACAATTTCCAAGATAATGACTTTTTCACAGATTTGCAATCAGTTCTATGGGATCACTTGTACACCTTGAAAAACATAAATGACATACGTCCTGTGCATCCAATAATGTATTTCTTACTTCACCATTAATCTTGTTGCAATCCTGTTCCTCAAGCAAATAAAATAATACAATAATGAGTATTTTCATTGGAGTTTAAATTATAGAAAACGCGGGCAAATATCCAAGCTAATTTAGTCGAGATAATGATCAATTTGAAACAAGAATTTCGCTCAAAACAATTTTTTTTGATTAGTTCAATTCCAATTAGCATTTAAACGAACCACAGATGAGCGTTAATTACCAATACCTCGCTTACCACTTGCGGCTCTATAATTCGCTACCAAATTAGTATGAGTCGTAACCTTTGTAATTTTCGACGAGCCGTCGAAATTTAATATACTCGGCGAAATGAAAATTAACGCAGACGGTTTGTCTCAGGAGAGTCCGGAACGCAAAAGTGCTTTAAAAATGATTCCTTTTTGCTTTAATCTGTGTGTATGCACAAATAACTTTTGTCTTTGTTTTTGGATTTGTAATCGAAATAGCTTTTTGCAAGCGACTATTTTTATTTAATCATTCATGCGACTGTTTCTGTCAATATTTTCTGCCTGTTATGTAGGCCCCGGAGTTTTTAAACACGTTAAATACGAGTAAAAAATTCTCCACGATTTAAACTTTTAAATACGATTTCACAGATAAATTCCATAATCCCACCGCAAAAATATGTGAATGGAGATTTTGTTTTTTACCTTTGGAACTGTGAAGCACGGAGAGTCCATTAAATGCAGCGGGTTCGCTCATAAACCAGAATTAACGCTCTATATCGCTCTTATTTCCACATGATACGGCGTGTTTTATTAAAGAGGAGAAAGAAAAAAAAAGCGGCGAGCGCATATTAAACGTGCACGTGAATTAACATCGCATCGATTTTATTTAGCATCCGTTTGACGTCAGCGAATATTGTATTAAAAAAAAAAAAAAAAACAAATTCACTTTGGTGGTGGTGATTTTGGTCGCTTTTAGAGTAAGTGTTTCGGTAATTGTTGTGTTGGTTTAAGCAAATGAGAAATATTTTTCCAATGTGTTGTTAGAAAGCCCATTAAATTTAAATCTGATTTTCAAATATAATAAATGGGGACTAGTCTGTATTGAAGTATTCCGCAATTCCCTTTATTATCTGTTAATTTACGAATAATTGATGCAAGGTAAAGTCGTCCCTCCTAAAATCCCTTTTAGTAATCCTAAATACACATCGCAACAAACTCAGTGTTCATAATGATCCTCTGTGCCTACTAAAGCAATCACGTCTGGTTCCATTGTGAGATTATCTCATTTTTTGCAGTAAATTGTATCTCTGACGAAATAGAACCTGTTCTAACTCAAATATTTCTTGTCCAAATTATTATTGTAAAAATTGAACTACATCTTGTACAAGAAATAGGGTAGTCTCAAACAACCTAGGGTATCAAGCCTACAATTGATAACAAATTGGTCTCGTTTATCATTAAAGACGTAGTAATGAATGTCATGAAAATGTTTCGTTCGTTTTATTTTCTCTCGGGTGTAACTTCCATTCCACCATTATTAGACTCGAGTGGAAAATTTTATCGCGTTGGTGTAATTATTTGCTTTTGTGCCGTAATGCATCGGCCTCGGGTCGGCTAAGTACAGCTTAATGCTATTTTAGCACGCCAGGTGACCATTGTCCGGTGATAAATTGCACTCTGTCTTAAATACAGGCTAGTTGCATTATGTGCTCACGGAACCTGAAACTGTTGCTCGCCGCCCCCCAATCGTCTGAATTATTTACTTTCGCTACGTGTGTGTTTAGAACGCTCCGCCTTTTAAATAAATTGTTAGCACACGGCCGGCTGTGTATTTTCATTACGGAAAGTGTAAAGTTCATTTAACCGAAAAGCTATTTTTAAGTCGATTCTTATAAACAGTATCTTCTTTTGGATATTGAGTTTATATGAAGTGATGTTTTCCTTTAGAAATCAATAGTAAATATCCAAAGTGATAAAACTGAATTTATGTTTGGGCTACGAGTATCTAATTCCAATGGTTATTTTACATGCCAGGACGCCTAAAAAGATATTTCTTTTTAGGTGTGAAAGAGAGAAAATCCTTCTTACAGTTGAATTTCGAAAATCTCGTTTAATTTTTTACGAGGAACGTGCATACTTTAATTACGAGGTCGATTTCTTTGTTGGCGGTGGGTACGTGCTTTTCGTTTTATTGCTCGAAAAGGTATTTGCTTGTGCGCGCGATTTATTACCTGTATACTTTTTGGTACTAAATCTTTTTATCACTGAAGATCACGTATTGTTAAACGACGTTTAAGGATTTATTGCTCATTCATTTCATTGCGGCAACATGAAGAGCTGAAAATTTTAAATGATTTTTATTGCGCCTCTTCGCAGCGTTGATTTTACTACTTCCATTTCACGCTGGTGGAATATCAATCATTGCTACACTGATGCTAACTAACGATTTTACGTAGGACGATGGAGAAAACACGATAATTAAAAAAAATGTCCGAGTTTCACTTTTCAATGCATTAAGAGACTCATTTGGGTTTCATAAAAGAGCTTACCACTCGAAAGCTTATCTTACAATTGAGGACCAAATTGGAAACTATTGTATAAAGACATACAACCTTGGCCAAAAGTATTAGGCACTCCTATATCACGAAAATCTGTTGGAGTGGGGTAAAATAAAATTTCCTAGGTACAAAACAATAACAATTTATTAGAGTATTTTGTTGGGCCACCTCTAGCCTTAATCACTGCAGCTATTCTTTTCGGCAGAGTACTTATAAGTTTATGAAATTCCTGTGCGGTAATATTATTCCATTCTTTCAATAACACGTTTTTTAAAATTGCTTTAAATGTAATTGGATGCTTTCTAATGTTATGCTTTAGAATCCTCCAACAATGGAATTTAGGTCTGAGGATTGTGCAGGCCAATCCAGGAGGTTAATATTGTTTTCTTGAAACCACTTCATGGCAATTGCAGATTTGTGGCAGGGTGCATTATCTTGTTGATACAGCATTTCTTCCATATTTATATTACCAAAAATCATGGAAAATGATTGCCGCAATGTCGTTTCCAATACGTTTATGTAAGTGTGAGAGTTCATTCGATTTCACAAACAAACATTTCGCCAACACTGGCGGCTGTCATACAACCCCAGATCATCATACTGCCTCCCTCGTGTTTCACTGTTGCTACCTGCATTCCGGAAGGTATTCTTCACCGATTCACCGCCTCACGTAAGCAACACCAAGAGTTCCAAATACCTTACAATTAATTAAAAAAACGTAGATTTTAAGCACACCGTATAACTTTTTACTGGCGAAGTGTAGAAGATGCAAACGAATTCAAAGTTACAAGTGATATAAAGCAAATATTACCTCAAAATTTGATTCGTCGGACCACATAACATTTACCCAATCCGTCTCTGTAAAATGTTGGTACTTTATAGTACCTGTAGTATCTGTAGATATACAGATTAATAGCTAGTTGCACTAAACTCTTAAACTGAGCATAAATTTAAGTGGTGTTAATAATGTGATATTTCAGATATCCAACATTGTGTAAGTTATATTTAAGTGACGCTTAAAGTTAAGTTGAACTTAAATCTTTGATGCAACTGACAATAATGGATCTTATCTTATTTTTATCATTACCAAATTCCCGGGTAACTTTTACTTTTATTGATAAAAGTTAAATAGTATTTATTACTGTGATTTAAAAATCCAATTTAGAACAAATTTTCTGATAGTTAAACAAATTGCCTGGAACCCGATATGTAATCTCAACTTAATCACTCAGTGAAAAGTACAATTCTCTACCTAATTTTTGAAATATTTCAATTTGTTGTAAACATTAGAAAATTTTTACAAGAAAACTGAATCTCGTCAAAATAATCCATCCAAACCCCTGATATATGTGAATACAAAAGATGTAAAATTGAAGAGGGAATGCAAAAATGTCACATTGTACGTAATGTTTAATTTGAAATAGGAAAGAAGACCCAGTAAAATTGTATTTTTTTCTTGGTTTAGAGGCTCATTAAATATAATTCAAATTAAAATTGCGAATCAAATACAATAATGATTACCATATTTAATGTAAGTGCGTCATTCAAGTATCAAAAATTGAATTGGAAGTTAAAAATAATTTGAATTTAATCAATTATATTTGTAAGTAAAAATACTATTGCTTTCCGCCCAATTGTTTGTAGTTCTTAATGCAACAACATTTTAAAGTTTTAAAGTTTATCCATATTGCATAAAATATGAAGGGTTTTTAAAAATCTGCAATTATTAAGAACACTAAGTTTTCAGGAAAAGAAAGAACAGTCACGTAAAATTGCACATT
This sequence comes from Serrognathus titanus, assembly GCA_039766575.1. Taxonomy (NCBI): domain Eukaryota; kingdom Metazoa; phylum Arthropoda; class Insecta; order Coleoptera; family Lucanidae; genus Serrognathus; species Serrognathus titanus. The sequence goes on from CM077912.1 coordinate 9,797,915, forward strand.
TTGAAAGAAACGCATGATCTGCAAGTTGATATAACCAGTGATCAGTATAAAAATAAATTAGAATAGGCGTTGGAATTTAAATGCAATCTTGGATAACGTCATAATAATAATAATTTTAACATAAGTAAATGTTGTTTAAAAGTATCCTGATGCAGGTAGCGGTCATTTTACGCATCTGCTTTCATTTTTTAAAAATAAAACGTTTTCTTGCTTTGTAGAAACGTCAAAAGTACTTTAAGGAACGATCGATGAACTAAATATGCACAACTCTAATTCATTTTTCATTTGATCACTTATTATTTCTGGCAGACGATGTGAATTTAGGGTGGCCTACTATCAGGTTTTAATGTAACAATAAACGCGTTTGTTTTTCCTTTCATACAAAGTTTTGATCAAAATAAATATTTAAATATTTCAGAAAATATATTTATAATAACAAATGTGATAGATATTCAATCGTATATTTCAATTATCAATAGCATACCTTTATATATATATTTTTAATTTATTTTATCTTCCAAATTGGGGTTGTTGGAAATTTTGAAAATACGTATGACATTTCACAAACGTATTTTTGATTTACTGAATATTAAACAAAATAACAATTAAAGTTCCATTATACGTTGACAGGCCACACACAGTCTGTTTCTGGATGAGCTGAACAAAAAGTTGTCATCAAGTTTTATCCTTTATAAAAGTTTTTACTGATCTCAGGATCAGAGAATGGACTTATATGGTGTAGTGTTTATTCGTCATTTTCTCTGCATCCCATTGTATTATATTTTTTCCTTAAATTAGGCAATATAAAATAATCAAAAAAAAACTTTTTGTTTAGTTGGCGACGACATAAATTTAATTTAGCTTTAGATTTTAGTTTTCATTTTTTTAATAAAAACCAATAAAGGTAGGCATTTTTAAGTCGGGCACTTTCTTATGAGGAGTTTAAATATGTCATGTCGTCAAAACTTTTTATTTTCTTATCGACACCATGTTGGCTTTTTACACTGTCAAAAGTAGATTCTTTTACAATGATGTATCACACTTGATGGTTTGAGTTAGATTCTAGACAAAATTTCGAAATGAAATATCATATCTGTTGCATATCTTATGCAGAGAGTGTTTTGGAAATAAAAAGCAACACTTGTGATTTCAAAGAAAATTTAACAATTAATATCAATTTGAAGTATGTTGATGGGTTTTCACACCTCCAACGTACGGCACCCCTATTCATGATTGGTTGATTTAAAATGTAATTGGTTGATTTAAAATTTCTATATTAGAAACCAATTACATTTTAAATCAACCAATCATGAATAGGGGCCGCATGCCGTATGTTGGAAGTGTGGAAACTCACCATCACACTTCAAATTGAAATCAACTGTTAAAATTTCTAATTTAGAAAAATTTCTAATTTAGAAATCATACATACCGTATGACTTTTTACTGGCGAAGTGTAGAAGATGCAAACGAATTCAAAATTACAAGTGATATAAACCAAATTTTACCTCAAAATTTGATTCGTCAGACCACACAACATTTGCCCAATCCTTCTCTGTAAAGTGTTGGTACATTATAGCCCATTCCAACCGAGACTTTTTATTTTTTTTCTGCTTTACAGCCTTTCAAGCCAGCTTTCTTAAGTCTTCTTCTAATCGTTCTGGCACTGATCGGTCTCCCGATTTTCTCGGATAAACTGACAAGCTCGGAGGAAGTTTTCTTTCGATTTTCAAGTGACTCTCGAATTAAATTTCGATCCTCACGGTCCGAAGTTATCCGTTTTCTACCTGTTCTTGTTCGGTTCGCACGTGATCCAGTATCCGCGTAACGTTTCAAGGCAGATTGCACCGCACAACGCGAACGTTTAATACTTTTGGCTATTTCTGTCTGTGAACTGCCTTGTTCGTGCAAGAACTGAATTCGTAAACGCAAATGCTCACTAGGTTCGTTCTTTTTAGGCATTTTTTACAGCAAAAATGACGATATTCAAAATTATAATGAAATAAACATTATACTGGAAAGATCGTTCTTACTACAAGACTGAACCACAATTTCGTACTATCATCTGCCACATGTTTTACAACCACTGTAAAGTACAGTGCATTATTTAAATTATCGTTTATTGTTGCCGACTATAAGATAATAAAATTCTAAAGATTTCTGAGTAATACTTTTGGAGATAAATTAATTGGCCTAATACTTTTGATCAAGGCTCTGTATAACGCCGATGACCACTCGAAGCCACTTTGCGGCTCCTTTTCTGATTTTTTGTGCATTTCATTAGTGCAAGATGGATAACCAATTATTTTCATGAATTCCCTAAAAAGAGACCCCCTAAGAAGTTTAAGCAAACCCCATAAAAGAACTTGAATTTGGCGAGCGCGCGCAATCACGACTTTTACGATTATGACAATCCAATATCTTAACCATCAACAAAAAGTCCGGGCAAGCAGAAAAGTAAGAGCGCATAAATTTTATAAGTGAGGCGGGCGGGCAATGTCAAAGGAATTTCTAATTTTTTTATACAAGATTACGCTATCCTTCCTTTGTGTGTACTACGTAATCTCATTGTTGAGAATATTAATTTCTTTTTGGCTGCGGCTAAAAAAAAACTGCTCGTAAAAGAAAGACGCTAAAGTTCCCGTGCAGCAGCAATATTTGCAACTGCGGCTTTCCATTCATTCATTCTCTTCCGCGAAGTTTTAAAACGCATTTGTGGTCGTGATGTATATTGCTCGGGCTTCGAAGTTTTATCGCCGCAAGTTTATTAATTTTAGTTCTAAATTCTACATTTAATTTCAATTACAAATGCTGAATTCGCGCTCGCAAAGTCGAACTTACTTTTGTGTATTACTGAACTTAGCCTTATGGGGCGCGTAAAATCTCAAGATAGTTTAAATTAATGTTCGTTATGAGACAACTTCAAACAATATGTGTGTGTGTACCATAACAGAGGCTGAAACCGTCACGAAGTTCGCCAAGTAATATTAAACTCAAACAGGAAATAAAATTTAGAGGGTAGCAACTTATACATACTAAAATATAAACTAGGTTTATTTACATTTTATTTTTTCTTTCAGGTTTAGCATTTTTTTTTTTTTTTTACAAAATTATGAACTTCATTGGAAACTCATAAATCATAATGTACTACAAGACAATGTTACTTGTAGATTAGATCCAGTTACTCCAGTAACTAAATAAACTCATCGAAGTATTTATTTGTTTAATCATTTTATTATAAATATTTGCTATTTAAACAGTCTACTTTGCAGGTACTTGTATATCAAAGCCAAATAGGACAGATGCAAATCCCGCAGCTTAAGATAAGCGCAATACAAATTGATAATTCGATATTTTTCGTTCTATTTGCAAAACAATCGCTTTATTAGTACATTGATTAAAAGCTATCTAAATCGAGATAAACTTGAAGTGGAGAAACCGCCTCTTAAGGGAGACATTGAATGAAGCTCTGAATATTGAAAAGTTCTATATTAGAATGTATAACAATAAAATTTTCGTGAATAGCGTCTCTTGTCCATCCAGATATTTTTTTTAGCAAATCGAAAAAAATTTTTTTGGAGAAGTTTTGCTGCAAAATTTTCCCCAGAGCAAAAACTAAGCTAAATTTGGGACAATGACTAAACTTGAGTTTGAAATTTTTAGACACATCTAAAAAATTGACTTTTTACAAAGAAAAGTAACTCGTTTTAAACATACCAGTACATGTACCGAGTGATTTTTTACTTTTTTTAACAACTTGCCATGAAATCTGGTCCGCTTGTCTTAGGTTAACTGAAAAATACGTCATTGCACTCCTTGTTTTACAGTAAAGCTAAGACATGCCGACCAAATTTCAGGGCAAGAGTTGATAAAAAATTTAAAAAATCACTTAGTACTACTATGCCGGTTCTGAACCACCTTCTTATGGAGAATTAACATTATGTACCAAATGTGTATGTATGGAAGTCTACAGTCGCTCTGTCAGGAGCTCAGTGCAGAAGGCAGTGGGGGCAACAGGGGCAGTTCGATAGAAGGAATAATAAAAATTCTCCTGTTTAAAAAAGAAAATTGTCCCTCTTTGATAAAAGCTGCTCCCATATTCAATAGAACTGTCCTTGTTAATAAAACTGTTGCGCGACCCCCTCCTGCACTCCCCGATGTCAGCGCAGTTCCAGTACTGAGCACTTGTTAGGGCGACCATATACACATTTGGTATACAATGTCCTAATTCTCCTTAAGAAAGTGGCTTAGAACCAGTATAGTATACCTACTCATACCAATAAACAGTTTTATCTGGTTTTCCTCCAATGGTATTAAAATCTCCAATCCTATAAAATATTTTTAAGTCAAAAGGAAGGAATAAAAATGATATGGAACTAAAGTAAATTTATTGTATATACAATATAATCACCCTCACCTTTGGGATACCCAAAAATTTGACGTTATCTTCATGCAACCAAAGAATGATCCTTTATGGTCTTATCTCTAAGCACAAGTTTCTTGACTGCTCGAGAGGGTTCGAATTGATTGTAATCCGTTCCCTTTGACAAAATTCAAGATCCCTTTGCATTCATCATAAAAGATTACGTCCAAAAATCTTGAGCTTAATTTTTTTAGGATCACAGCGATGGGCTTTTAGGGTTATAACCAGACCTCGGACATTTCGGAGCGTTGCCATGACTACGAAATGAATGGACAGTCTTCGTTGGTTCTCGTATTGCGTAACCATGGTAACACACTGAAATGTCCGAAGTCTGGTTATAACGATGAAACCAAGATTTGTGGAAAGTATAGTATAGATTTATTTATTTAAGTATAATGCTCTATTGCATACTATTTTTGGCATAAGTTAATACGTGAACAGCCTCTGCATCAGCGAAGAAACGCGCAACATATCATCTTAGCTAAAAGTGACGTAGTCAACAGTGAATCGAGAAATCCCCTGATACGCCAAATGGATAATCGTTTGTTGACCAAAAAAATTTCCTAAATTGGTATTTAGTTTACTTGGATTGTACGGAAGAATTTATCAAATGCAGATTAGAATTTGTTTCTGGCTCTACCGCTCGTAACATGGTATAGTTGGAGACTTTAGTTATCAAATAATCCTCGTAATATATTAACCAGTGTTGCCAAACGTAGGAATTTCTCAGAACGCATAAGAAAATTTGTTTCAAGTGAACAGATTTTTCATAATTTCCAATTTGTAAGAAATTTTAAATCATTCGGGGGAATATCTCAAATAATCAGTTGTAAGGTTACCTCTTAAATGGAGAGATAGTAGAGATTTCTAGCAAAAGTGCGACTTGTAGCTTTCAGACGACTTCAGTAACCTATTTTAAAATCTTCTGAACTTTTTCAATAAATTGGATTGCAGTGGTATTGCAGAGTATCCTCTCTATAGCTATTTCCGCCCTAATTGAGGCCTCATCAGCAGAAGAATAGCTTGAAAGGTCCATCGCAATCCCGACGACCAACGAGTCTTATGCAAAGATAGCGCGTAAATGCATATATGCCACACTGGCCATCTAGTGTGTGGTAGCTTAAGAGGCAGCGATATTGTTGCTATTCATTCACAAACGTAGGTCAGAAACTAGTCGTGCGGTGTCGCGACAGTGTGGCAAGTTTGAGGACTTCTTTTCCCTTTTTTTGCTAGCATTTCTTTTTCCATTTTCAAAGTTCTGCTAAAATTATTTTGATGCTGCAGCTTTCTGGAATCAAAATATAATTTGCGACGTTTCTATTAACTCGACTGCGACATTTCATGATCTCAAACGGTCTCTTTTTTTTGGAAGCCGTTAACACCAGTTATCTTAGAAATTATTTAACAATCTTTTTCTAATAAATGGGTGGGGAGTATTAAAAAAAAAGAATATATTGTTATAAATAGGAAACAAGTAAAAAGTGAATAGAAATAACTGTAGAAATCATTCCAGAAAGGTAGAAGGATGTCAAAGTAAATGGTTGACGTATACAGTCTGTCAACCGATTTCTATAACATAGCAGTTTGATAATGAGCAAAAAGAAGGAGGAAACTATGTATTAAATGAGTTAATGACAAAGATTGCATAGAGTGAAGTCAGGGATCCCCCCACACCTGACTTTTTCTTAACCACATCAATTCCCCATATACATATTTCCTCTTTTGTACTGATTTACTTACATAAATCTATTTGCACATAGTAAGATGTTTAAGAGTCTCGTAGTTCTACAGAAAATACACTCTGACTTTACCCCCGGTTTTCCCTTACAGTAATTATTTTTAATTAACGTAACACAAAGCCTTTCGCCCTTAATGAGGCCGTTGTTGTTTTTCAATTCTTTCCCGATAACGAAAATCATTTGATGTGCAGAAACTGTTCTGTCAGAGCTGGATGTTCCGTAAATTGATTTTGAAGTTAATTAACTTTGATCGTTGTTTGCTGGCGATGTATTGTCGGCGCGGCCGATTGGAAAAAGATTTCTAATTAATGTTGACTCTGTTAAATATAATTTCCGATTTTATTTGCACTCTGCGATTGTTAATTCAGTCATTTCTTGCGTCGGCGATTGCATTTTAGTTCAAAGAAGTTTTTAAACGTAACCCTTTGATGAGAGCGTACACGCTTTGAGTGAGTGGAATAATTGCGTCGATTAAAGCTGGAGCTGTGTGTGAATTTGAAGCATTTAAGCCGCCTAGCTACCATGCGGACTTCAATATTTACTTAAGAAGATTGTGCAGGTAGCTAGGAGAATGAGTTTATTTGCTTACCATTGTCAATCGTTACGGTCATATACAGTCGACGTTGAATTTTTTACCGTTTCGGTAATGAAATTTATGCAGATTAAATCCTTAACTGGTGTAAACTGGCTTATTCTTCTTTTTTCCTATTAAGCTCTTCCATACATTTTAAATGACTTTGATTGTTCTGTAACAATGCTGCTTGGAAACAACGAGGTCAGCGTAGGGGTTGTGTAGAGACTTTTCAGGGCGGGATAACATTGATAAATGCAGTACGGTCAACGAACGTATTATCTAGGTGTATATATAAATCACCACCCCTCCGCTTGTCTGTCCTCTGTTCTTTTAAAGCTCCCGTTCCGTCGTGTAGCTTATATTGCAGTCGGTTTCATAACATTTATTGAATACGTCCCTTGATTAAAATAATTGTACTGTGAAAACTTATTCATGCGTGCTTAATTAGATTCCGATACTCGGTCAATGTGGAAATTTACATAGCCGGCGGCGATTTTCGACCAAAAATTAACTGCAAATCGTTGACTCGTTTGTTCGTGTTCATTTTCCTATGAACATTGTGAATAATGTACAAAATTTACAAGGTACATATAATTAGGTCGTGTAAAATTAGTATTTTAACGGCGCTTATCTTTCAAGTCATAAATTATGTGTAAGTCTCAGTAACATTATCTAATATCTCGTAAAGGAGCCACAATTTAAAGAATACGTTCTATAGCCTTGGCCAAAAGGATTAGGCACCTTACATTAACTCCTATATCATGAAAATCTGTTGGAGTGGGGTAAAATAAAATTTCCTAGGTACAAAATAATAACAATTTATTAAAGTAATTAGTATTTTGTTGGGCCACTTCTAGCCTTAATCACTGCAGCTATTCTTTTCGGCAGAGTACTTATAAGTTTATGATATTCCTCTGCGATAATATTATTCTATTCTTTCAATAACACGTTTTTTAAAATTGCTTTAGATGTAATTGGACGCTTTCTAATGTTACGCTTTAGAATCCTCCACAAATGTTCTATGGGATTTAGGTCTGGGGATTGTGCAGGCCAGTCCAGGAGGTTAATATTGTTTTCTTGAAACCACTTCGTGGTGGTAACTGCAGATTTATGGCTGGGTGCACTATCTTGTTGATACAGCATTTCTTCCATATTTGTATCACCAAACATCTTGGAAAATGATTGCCGCAATGTCGTTTCCAATACGTTTATGTAAGTGTGGTAGTTCATCCGACCTTCACAAACAAACATTTCGCCTACACTGTAGGCTGTCATATAACCCCAGATCATTACACTGCCTCCCGTGTTTCATTGTTGGTACCACGTATTCCGGAAGGTATTCTTCACCGATTCTCCGCCTCACGTAAGCTACACCAGGAATTCCAAATACCTTACAATTAATTAAAAAATCGTAGATTTTAAACACACCGTATAACTTTTTACTGGCGAAGTGTAGAAGATGCAAACGAATTCAAAATTACAAGTGATGTAAAGCAAATATTACCTCAAAATTTGATTCGTCGGACCACACAACATTTGCCCAATCCTTCTCTGTAAAGTGTTGGTACTTTATAGCCCATTCCAAACGAGACTTTTTATTTTTTCTGAAAGCCAAGGCTTCTTTCTTGCTTTACACCCTTTCAAACCAGCTTTATTAAGTCTTCTTCTGGTCGTTCTAGCACTGATCGTTCTCCCGATTTACTCGGATAAACTGGCAGCGAGCTCAGAGGAAGTTTTCTTTCGATTTTTAAGTGACTCTCGAATTAAATTTCGATCTTCACGGTCCGAAGTTATCCGTTTTCTACCTGTTCTTGTTCGGTTCGCATGTGATCCAGTATCCGCGTAACGTTTCAAAGCAGATTGCACCGCACAACGCGAACGTTTAATACTTTTGTCTATTTGTCGGTGTGTTGCCTTGTTCGTGCAAGAGCTGAATTCGTAAATTTACGTTTACGAATTCAGCTCTTGTTTAGGTAAAACATAGGACCTTTAAATATTGCTAGGAAACGGTCGAACATTGTTATCTATAAGACTTTTAAAAATATTTTGGTCCACTGTAATGTCAAAGTGACCGTATCTCTGAAAAGTCAAATGAAGTTCTAATAGGAACACCGAATTAGTTGAAATGAGGTATTAAAATTAAAAATCAAGAACAAAAAGTTAAAGTAAATGCTCGAAATGTCCGCCATTCATTTGTAAACACAGCCGTGCTCTTCTCAAAAGACTAGATTTAGAATTGGTAACCATTTGAGGAGTAACTGCCGCAAAAGCATCTTGGATTCGCTTCCTGAGCTGCTCCTTGGTCTCAATTGGTACACGATATACAATGCTTTTAACATGTCCCCAAAGAAAAAAATCCAAAGGATTTAAATCCGGTGATCGAGCAGGCCAATTTCGTGGACCACCTCGTCCAAACCATCGGTCAGGATATTGTTGATCCAAGACTTGCCGAACTTCGTAGCTAAAATGTGGTGGTGCTCCATCGTGCTGGAAATACTCGTTAATTCGAAAATCAGTGGTACAGCGTCTAATAAATTTGGCAGTTCTGTATTTAAGAACTCTGCATAAATTTCCCCTGTTAAACGTGCGGGAAATGCAAAAGGTCCAACTTGTAGAATAGTAGTCAAATTATAATCTAAATAAAAAAATAATTATTGGATGACATACTACGCGATCTCTTAATACACCAGCCCACAAATTAATCGAAAATCGATTTTGAAATCCCTGTTCGAAAAGAGCATGTGGATTTGCATTTGCCCGTACATGCAAATTATGCGCATTGAAGCATCCTTGTTGACCAAAAAGAGACTCATCCGAAAACATAATTCTGGTGACAAAATTGGGATCGAGTTCTTCTTGGTCTAACAACCACTGACAGAATTCCATTCTAGCGAGATAATCTACCGGTTGCAAATGTTGCACTCGCGTGAAATGTAAAGGGTGTTGGTGATCATCTTTCATAACCCTCTGAACCGAAGTGTGGGAAACACCTAGTTCCCGCGCAACTTCTCTAATGCTTCGTCTACCATCTTCCTCAAATGCATGTAATATGGCCTCTTCATTTGCAACAGTTCGAAATCTTCTTGGAACACCACCAATTTCTTTACGAGTCGGAACAACTTGACCGGTCTCTTTCATTCGTGCGACAGCCCTGAGGATTACTTTGTGGTTTACGGGACTGTTGGGAAAACGCTGGGAAAAAATTCGTGCTGTTTCCCTGACGTTGCGTCCACACTCCCATAAATGACGATCATTTCGGTATAATCAGCGGCGGAAAAAATATTCAAATTTTAAACTTAAACCTTTTAAGTGACAGTTACAATGACTGCAGTGTCAGAATAAAGTGGACCAGTTTTTTCACATTTTTTTTTATATCAACAATGCATTTCTACGTATCCTAGCAATTTAACGAAAGCCTACGCAATACCTATGGCCATCTGCTGTTCTGCTTTTGGGATTGGCTATTGTTTTTTAATCTTAACTTAGTTATCCTTTACGTTAAACAATTTTAGTTTTTGAATATGTGTTCCGTATTGCCACTGACATTTGCCATTGCTCTCTGGGGCGCGAGTTCTGGTACACGGTGTACGATAATAAAATTTTGGAGTAATATTTTTGGAGATAAATTAGAAAATTAAGTGTGCCTAATACTTTTGGTGAAGACTGTATGTTTGTTATTTACAAAATTTGTTGTTGTTTTATGTAAACATTTGAACATTTTTTTTGAAATCTGTGGAATTTACTTCTGTAAATTGTCTTTGCAGTATTTTTATTGTGTTTTAATTTAAATATAAAAATAAATTATTTATATTTATTTATTTATTCAGATTTATTGAGCTTTATTGTTTTTCAAGCTTCATCAAGATCATGACAACACGTCTATGACCGTCAACGATTGTATCCTTAACCCTGTCGCCTTCATAAAAACTCTTATTAATATAAAAATTTTATGATTTGCCGGTTCTGTAGACATTAAGCTAAATTGCAGGCATTTCCCCGCAATAAATATTATGTCATAATTTCCTGCGCGCTCTTTCACATTAAAAATTAAAAAATTAATTTTTCCGGAACGAGGGAAAGGCATTCGGCAACAATAATTTCCGGTTAAGTGACAACAGCTTTACTTTTTCTCTGGCGGTTGCCATACATTTTTAATTTGATTTTGAGGAGGAGGAGCAGGACGAAGGACTGCGAACCTTAATTGCCGAACGTAAAGTAAAGTTGTAGGAAAAAGTTAACGGAAGTCTGTACACATTAATTTAATTACACGTACTTTCTGCCTCTGAAACATTAAAATCCTTAATTAATGCAAATTTCTTTTGGTGAACTGGAAAATAATGGAATTTAAATATTAATGTAATTGAATTTGTACAAGGTTCGTTTTTACAATCTAAGCAGAACGAGTGCCAAAATAAACGAACCGCCTTTTTTTTGTTTAATCGCTAATAACGACGGCTTAAAATGCATTTCGCACTCGCTTGAATGAACACTCGAAATAAAACCTTTCAGGTCGGGCGTGCTTTTGCAAAAATGACCTGATCCTTCTCGATACCAACCGCAAACGTACAACGTTCGGTCGCTTTTCAGAGCTTCCGCAACTGAAATTCATGAATGACGAAAAGCCGGGTTACTTTTACGATATTGCCGGGAAGTTTGCTTGGAAAATGGTGTGCTAGTACCCAGACGGGGTCTGCTTGTGTCTGCAGAACGTGCTACATTAAAGAAACTAATAACTTGCAGAGCTGATGGTTTATATAACGTGACCGCAATACGTAAACCGCACTTGAAATGAACTGCTGCGAGTTTTTGGTGCGGTGTAATATATACGGTTGCTAATTAATTTGCTGCATTGTATTATGTGGAAAAAGTTTAAATTAAAGGGTTACAATTCAGTACACGTTAACACAAGAAAGTTTGCACATTGTAGACTTACTGCGCGAGTTTTTACAACCATACAAGCTTTAAAGCTTTTAATCTTTAATTTAATCGAAAAAAGTTTCAAAATTGAAGCTTACTAATTCTGAATGTCATTCATTTTCTATTTTGATCTTTGAATGCTTCATTTACAATGACAAAATTAATTTTCCTAAATTAATGTCCGTGAATAACGTCGTAATTTTCGCCCGGTTGCGCAACACAACAACGACGAGCTTAATGAAAAATCGTCACAGTAAAGACGCGTCCGCACCAACGCACTAAGTCAGAGCGGAGCACTGTGCATAAACTCTGACAAATTAAAGTACCTAATTGTTTCAACAAAGTAAAGCACATCGCATTGTTCTCGTCTGAAACGAGGCTGGCAACTTTTAATAGGTCGTTTACCGAGCGCGATCTATTAGATGACGCTAATGTACTCCGGAACGGTTTTAGGAAATATTCTCGGAACGTCTGCGACGCTTAAAGTCTCGCGTTATTCTGCCTTGCCTATTCAAATTTAAGCACTTAAATATGCTTAAGAAGAACTGGTGAAACGTTTTAGAGTAATTCCGAGAGAACTTTGTTATTAGTTTTGCAATTTAAGTTTTAAGGTGTTTTTGTTTTAGTTTTCTAGTGTTTCAGCAGGGTGGTACCTTCATGCAACATTACTGTGAGAACACTTTGAGGGTGCATTTCAGAAATTAAAGAGCAACAACTATTTCTCAAACCTAGTAAACGCGATTGGAACTGGAACAAGTTTCTTTGGAAACTGTTACAGGGTAATTCTTGAATAGACCGACAAAAAATACTGAGGGAAGAAGAGACTTCCCTGATCATGATGTTACACAGAGACTCAGTCTTGACCGTGAAGTAATAACACACAGTTGCACAGCTGATAATGAATGCGTCGTACAAGTGTGTTGTTAACTGCTATGAGATTAATTCAACTCAATTACATATTCAAAGGTATACAAAAGTGAAGTAATTCCATCGGTTTAAAAAATAACTCACCGAACGCGCATATTGAATTTTATTAGACCTTGTACAAATTTGCATTCATAATTTGTCTTGTATATGCCTCGACGAATGCACAAGATGATGAAATTAAAGAATTTTTTTTTTACCAAATACAATCTGAACTCTAATGTGCTTTAGAATCCCCCACAAATGTTCTATGGGATTTAGGTCTGGGGATTGTGCAGGCCAATCCAGGAGGTTAATATTGTTTTCTTGAAACCACTTCATAATAACTGCAGATTTGTGGCAGGGTGCATTATCTTGTTGATACAGCATTTCTTCCATATTTGTATCATCAAACATCTTGAAAAATGATTGCCGCAATGTCGTTTCCAATACGTTTATGTAAATGTGGGAGTTCATTCGACCTTCACAAGCAAACATTTCGCTTACACTGTCGGCTGTCATACAACCCCAGATCATTACACTGCCTCCCATGTGTTTCACTGTTGGTATCCGTATTCCGGAAGGTATTCTTCACCGATTCTCCGCCTCACGTAAGCTACAGGAGTTCCAAATACCTTACAATTAATTAAAAAAACGTAAATTTTAAACACACCGTATAACTTTTTACTGGCGAACAGACAGACACAATTGCGAACTATCATGTTACCGACTATATGATAATAAAATTCTAAAGATTTCTGAGTAATATTTTCGGAGATAAATTAGAATATTAAGGGTGTCTAATACTTTTGGCTGTATAATGGGAGAACATAGAACAGTTACAACTGAAGAACGTCCTGATAATAGACGGAACACTTTTCCAACATAAAGAAATCCATAAGACAACATGGACGTCACCAAATGGCTTAAGAACCAAATAGACCATATACTGTTTGATAGATGATGGCCCAGTACCTTAAAAGTTATCAGGACAATGAGAGGAGCCTATGTAGGATCCAACCACGAACTGCAACGTGCAAAACTAAAAATAAACGTAAAATAGAACTACAAAAACAAGGGAAAACAAAGAAATTTCATGTAAAAAGTTTAAAAGACGAAGAGATACTAAAAAGTATCAAGATAGATTCGAGCGCGAGTTGGGAAATATAGAGGATTTGAAAAATCAGAATATTGAAGAGATATGGAATAAATTTGAAGAATCAGTTGAAACTGCTGCATAGATAACAATAGGATAACGTAAGAAACAAAACAAAACGTGGATATCACGAACCACAAAACAGAAAGTAGAAGAAAGGAGAGAACTAAAAGCCAAGATGATGAATACCGGACGATACCGACCAAAAAATTGGATTATCAAAATAAAAATAGGGAAGTAAAAAGAAATGACAAACGAATCTATATAAAAAACTTGGCAAACCAGACAAAACAAGGAGCAAATAGACAAGATAAAAAAGAGCTAAATGAGCAAAGCAGGCAAAATATATACGAGTCAACAAGACATTGCAAAAAGGTGGGTAGAGCACTTGCGAGAAGAGAAAACACAATAGGAAGTAAACTCGACGAAAAAGACCTATGCCAATCGACTCTAACCAACGAAAAATGAAATAATAAGGGCAATAAAAAGACTAAAACAAAACAAGGCTGAAGGAATAGAACAAATTGCTGGAGACGTTAACTTTAGAGATATTTTCATCTCATTAAATACAATAGAAGACGAGGAGACCGTACCTAAAGATTGGTTACAGGAAATTACTATTAAATTACCAAAGAAGGAAAACTTTGTTAACTACGACAACTGGAGGCCCATTACACTTCTCTGTTCGGCAAGCAAGATCATGACATTATGGGAAGACTATACGACAAAAATAAAATATAACTAACTAACTACTACAACCAATTAAAATGGAAAAAGGAGTGTTGCATCCTGCAACTCATGCCCTTCCTGATTGTCATTGGACTGGGTGATGAAAAACACTGAAGACAGCAAAACCAAAATTAACTGGCAAGTTTTTTTTTCAAAATTAGAAGACCTCGAGTTTGCAGATGACGTATGCCTCATCACCAGAAATAAACAACATATGCAAGAGAAACCTAACAGACTGAACACTGCAGACAAACAAGTAGTCCTAAACATTATAACAAAAATAAGGCGAAACTCTTTACAAAACACTCTGAAAGGAGAAAAATAATAAGAATAGAGACCGAAGGAGTTGAGGAAACGGAAGACTATTGATACTTGGGGAAACATGGTGACGTATTATAGGGGACACAGATAAAGATACGAAGAGAAATCTAAGAGTAGCACGAATTGCCTTTAACATGCTAAACAGAGTATGGTCATCCAAGAACATTAAAAAAAAGAAACTAAACTAAAGGTATTTAGATCAAATGTCAAAATTGTCATACTCTATGGCTCCGAGACATGGAAAATCAACAAGGCAACAAATGCTTAAGAAACATCAGCAAAATATTCTGGCCAGATAAAATATCAAACGAACGCTTGTGAGAATTAATGGGAAGAGGAACCAATAGAAAAAACCATTACAAAACGAAAATGGAAATGGATTGGCTATACCCGCAGAAAACCATCCAAAAAAATTACATGACAAGCCTTAGTCAAAAGAAGAAGCGCCAGACCAGCCAGCACATGGAGGAGAACCATCTGCAGAGAGCTTTTTTTTTGTGAGGTTTGGAGAAATCTTCAAAAGACATTCCTGTGCCGGGTATCCACGCTCAGGAAGTGTTGGATTCGCTGAATTGATGCCTCTTTGGAGGTCTACAACCGAGCGCCTACCAACTAAAACTCCTTATCCTCATGTTAGCTGCTAACTTCTAGAAATCCGCCTTTCGGCATGGGGTCAGAAGCTTCGCACTGTCTTAAGTCTTTCTCCAGCCGCTGGTTTCTGGAAATCGCAAAAACCTTTGCGGCTTTAATTTGTCATTCCGGTAAGTCGCACGGCTCTTCGTGTATACGTCAAGAGCCGAGCATTTAGGTCATTTCCAATGTGTTCTGTTCTCGTACTTTGCCTTACTTTCCATGATTCCGCGCATCATGAAAACAGCGGCGTCTCAACCCTCTGGACCGCTGAGCAGGACCATCTGCAGAGAGCTGGAAGCACACAATATGACTTGGGTAGAAGCGAAAATGAAAGCAGCAGATTGAAACGAGTGGAAGAGAGTAGTCCACGAAATGTCACAAAATGTGATCCTTAATGCGTAGAGCTAGCAACCCTACTATGGTATCCATTGCCTTAGAGACACCTTAGGGTGTCCCTTGCTCCAGCGGGGCTTTAGGAGAAGAAAATTCGTCTTTTATAATAACAGAATTTGTTTGTCATTGAACGGCATACACTAAACGAAATTATAATAATTAACAAACCAAACAGATTACGAATGTCTTCACTGATAGTGATTATGGTGTTTTGAATTCTGTGTCTTCACCATTTCTTTGTTATTAGTAAAGTCTGTTATTATTCAAGTATCAGCAGTAAACCGAATAAACGACAAAGAAAACCGACTGAACGGGAAGGAAAGGGTAATGCGTAATATTGGGCCATAAACTGCTGCTCTTTCTTAACCAGGGGCGTATTGTCATTTTGGAGGTAAAGTTTCATTAATCGTCATTTATTCTTTGTCGGTTTGTTCAAGAATCACCCTGCATACATAAAACAAAGATTTCCAAACTTGGAAAGCATAACAGCATTGTGAAGAACCTAAAAAACTAACTATTTAGTTGCATGTAAGTTATCTGCCAAAAAGTGTGTTAGTACAAGCTTCTTGTAACCCATTTGAAATGTGTAACAAGAAAATGCGTCCTTCTTCAGACAATACAAAGGAAATGCTTCTGAAATTTACTAGCAAAGACCAAACACCAAAAAACTTATTATAATGTTCATTTCTTCCATCAAACTCTCGTTATTTTAAAAAGTTTTTAAGCATTTAAAAGCTTTATTCTATGTTTAGAGCTTTGTGCGCAGCTTTATCAATAATACTGCCAGATAGAAAATATGAGGAGGTTATTCTGAAAACGGACGATAAGGACGCTTTGTGGCAAACGTTTTATATTCCGAATATCCTTTTCATACACAGATCGTATCAACTTTATGTGACTTTTGATAGCACAAAAAAAAAGCTTCCCAGTGAAAATATACGCGCTTATCGCAAGCCGAATCATTAAGTAACAAAATAAATATTTATACAGATAACTTAATAGGTATTACATTGTTTGTTTTCAAGTAATTTCATGCCAGATTTATTGACTTCGTGATAATACTTTGTGCATTAATACTTAGTTTTTTTTTATCGTTGTACATTGTATTCGTGGTTATATCATTTATGAAAGTTACAAATCATTTTCATGATGTCACAAATGAAAATTCGTACCATCGGGTCTTTTGGAATACAACACATGGCGTGTGAAGCGTATATCAGTTCGTTCTGGTCGTACAGACAATTTTACGACAATAAACTGCAGCATAATCCCGGTCGTATACAACAACTGCAAGGCCGAATATCCTGCCATGATACAGGAAGTAGACGGTTGCTGGGACTGTCGGGCGTATAGTCGATGTTTATCGTACAATAAATTGCGTACGTTGTGGTTTGTTGCAACGGTAATTTCAAGATATCTCGGGTATCCTGAATCTTGCGACGATAACTAATTGGTCATGTCATTGTGGCAGTACGAGCCAAGATTTTCGCCGATGTTATCTAACCGTATTTAAAATTTATCATTAAAACATCAGGATTACTTTGATTGTAATTGACTTTTACACACATATTCTTGTTGAAATTAAATTGTTTCACCTTTTTCATTATAACTTTCAGGGAAAACTATCCCTATTGTAACACCGATTAGGAAGACAATTTATCCCAAAAATTTTTATGTGCATACATAGATATAAGCTAACCGTAACAATATCTATACTTGTATTCACATATTTTATAGTTATAACCAAATGTTGAAGATGTAAGATAATGAAACAAACGAGCAAACTATTAATAGTATATTACAGCTTTTACACATTGTGGTGAGTAGTATTATCCTCCTCATACAAAGGTCTCCAGCATATCACTTTTACAAAACATAACGTACATTTGTACTACGGTAGCTTAGCCCAGCCATTCGCGTGTGTTAGTGATGATCATTACAAAGACCATTGTGAAGTTCTGTCACACACACAAATAGACACCTTAATAGACTCAAGCTCACATTAGTAGACCGCTAGTATTGACTTGTGCCAGTACCAAAACATGATAGTATTCCATTCGTGTCCACTTTTCGTTTAAACTTGTCCGCGTTATCTCGTGAATGCAGAACTTGGGCGTGCATACAATCGAATATGCATTTAGATTGCACCGTATTTAACCGGTGTGATACCCACTCTCCCTCTGTGTGTGTGTGGTGTTGTCGGGCTTATAATGAAAACGTCATTCTGTATTTCTCCAAACGGATAAAGATTTTGCGGCCTTCATTTGCATGGTTATTGGACAAAGAAACTTCGTTCCGCTCGTTGCACACGGTGGAAATTATCGGGGAGCTTTTAAAACCTTGATGGCGACGCGTAACAGTTGGCAATTGAAAAAGTTATTTGGATTAATTGCAGAAAACCACAGCGGTTTGCAATAACGTTGCTTTGCTTTTTGTTGCAACATTAACATGTTTGCTCACCTGCGTGCGAGAGGACTTGTGTACAATGGATTTGTAAATTTAAATCAATACGAATGAATTGAAACAATAATATTTGATAAAGATTTAAATGTTGATAGCGTCATTTTTTCTAAATTAACATTTGCTTCATGAAAGGCAAACGTCTTTAAGAGTAGTTCAAGAACTCCACTGCAATCTCACTGACTTGAGCTAATCTTCTGCTGACGAGGCCCCAAGTAAGCCGAAAGGAGTCCATCGCAATCAAAACAGGCTTGCAACAAATTTGCTATAAAAGCATTATTTGGCCGCTTTGTCTGAGATGGCTTATTAGGCAGCAAACTTGTAAGCTTACACAATTGTAAGTCAAACAATATCCGCGCAATGTCGCCACCTAACCTTTTACCAAAATAGTTTTAATTAATTTATTTTTAATTTATTTGGATCACTGAACTATCCACGTTTATATTTTGAAATGAATTGTGTTGGTTTTGATAATGAAATCAAATACCGTTCCAAAAAAAAAAGAAACTGCAAAATAAAATGTACATAAATTTATATGTGTTATTATTTTTAATCTTATGTAATCAAATTGCACGTTACTCATTTATTTTCAGTGGTGCCTTCTCTGTTTACATTTCGAACTATTGTTCATTTGTGTGTTTTTTTAATAAAATTAGTTTAAAAATAAATACAACGGATATTTTATATTTTGGCCAACTATCAGCAGTTTTATTTTTATTGAATTGTCCACAAACATTCTAATTTTGTATGCAAAATATTATGCTTAAATAAATTTATGCATATTATTTGCTAGTCGGATGAGTGCAATAGTTTCTTTCAATACAAAACAGAACATACCTAAAATGTTTTACATTTTAATATAAATATAAATATAATTATTTGTTGTACATGCTTTAAATGTTAATATATGACATGCTCCTTAATCGTCGAATCAAATAGACGAAATCCCGTTTATAAAGATCGAATTAATCTGAAAAACTGATAAATCAGACAAATCCCCGCAGCTTTGTCCGCTTGGCAAGTTAATCTGCGAGCTCTATCGCATTAAAAATCTACCTGTATTTAAAAGTTCATTTCACGAAGTAAAAATACAAGGATAAAGAAAATCCGAAATCCGGTTGGCTGAACCTCCGGTACGCCGGCCCAGCGGCGTTCTGGCGATGTCCCTGCAAAAATTATCGAGCAAAAGGGTTGAGTGTTTGTGTGGGCGACTGCGCATTGTGAGGCACCATATTGATTATGGCAGTGATGCAGTGTATGTGACTGTAGCCAAGGAAATATGAATGTAAACATGTGCAAGAAATTACTATTAAATTTCTTTGTTCTATCTCGCGGCGTGCTCCCCGGGGAATTATTATAATTTCTGTGCATAGGTGAAACCTCACGAACGTGTAAAAAGCGCTTTTCATTTATGCGCGCTTTGGGTTCTTGTCATCTGTTGTTCCCTTGGGTATTATTCGAAATTTTCTAGGAACCGAAACAATACCTGACAGCCCCACTGTAAATACACGTTGCTGATGATTTCATTTCAACTCGTCTTGGTTGATGCACGACACGAATTTCCACTTAATTTGTTGGAAAATGAGACCGAAATCTAGTCGATATTCTTTTTTAATTCGATACGCAATTCCGTGGCGTTTGCACTGTGCTTATTTTAGGGAAATTCTAATACGCAAACTTGAAACGTTTTCTTTTGTTTACATTAATCAAATTTCCAAGTATTTGTAGGAATATATTCTCTCAACATTTGATATATTTTTTCATTTTGAAATAATGTTATTTTTAAAAAATGTAATTATTTTTCTATATATATAATCAATGTCCACTTCTACCAGTTATGGTGGGTGGATATACATATACCATCATTGGTTTACGAATTTGGACCATTCTTTTTTGTCTTGCGCTTTTCGTTTAGCTTCTTCCCATGTACTTTCTTTCTTCATCAGCAACTCAATTATAGTATTATCCCATGTCTTTTTAGGTCTATCTTTCTTCCTCTTCTTGTATAATTTTGCTTTCCATACCTCTACCACTTGTTTTTTCCCTCTCATACATTGCAGGTGCCCCCACCAACTTAGTTGTTTCTTCTCGATGTATGTATTTAGCGATCCTATGTTCAGTTCTTGTCGTATTTGTGTATTTCTGATTTTGTCTTTTTTTGTGACACCTTTAATCTTCCTCAAGTACTTCATTTTTGCTGCTTGTAATTTACTTTTTTGTCTATTTGTGAGTACCCATGTCTCACAACCGAAAGTCAATATTGGTCTGTATATTGTTTTATAGACACTTATCTTTGTTTTCTGTGACACTTCCTTCTTTCCTATCAAACCTGTATTCATAGCATAATAGGTTTTAATTGCTTTCTATTCTGATGTTAATTTCTGCATCTTGTGTTCCTGCATTCTCAATCATAACTCCTAGTTATTGAAACATATCCACTTGTTGGATTTTTGTGCCTTCTAGTTGTATATTCATTTCTCGTTGGTCTCCTATTCTCATACATTTCGTCTTGTCCTTGTTCATTTCCATTCCATATTCTTTCAGGATTTCATTCCAAATGTTTATGTTAACTTGTAGGTTCTGTTCACCGTCTGTAATTACCATCACGTCGTCTGTAAATGCCCTTTCAAATATTTTAACCATTTGTAAGTTGTTATATCCTACATTTAGTTTGTGTGCTTTATTTGAACATTTTCTGATTATGTCATCTGTAAATATAATAAAAAGTAAGGAACTTAAGGAGGCTTAAGTCCTCCTCCTTGTCTCAGTCCTACCTTTGTCCAAAACACGTCTGATTTGTTGCTTTTCCATATTACACAATTTTTGTTCTTTTTGTACAGACATTTTATGGCTTGTATTGTTTTCTCACTTATTTGTCTTCGTCGCAGTGACTCCCAAATTTTCCTTCTTGGTACTTTATCAAAAGCCTTCTCTAACTCTATAAATGCAAGTGAGGCAATTTTGTTCTGCGATAATACTTTCTCTGTTACTTGCTTTATTGTGAATATGTGGCCCTGGATACTTCTTCCTTTACGAAAACCACTTTGTGTGTCGCTTAGTGTTATATCTATTTCTGCTCTTAATCTATTGTCTAATATTATTTCATATACTTTGATAGGTGTGCTCAGGAGTGAAATGCCTCTGTAGTTTTTACAGCATTTACTACCTCCTTCTTTGTAGATTGGTAGTATCAGTCCCATTTCCCAATCGGCTGGAATAATCTCCATATTCCAGACTTTATTATAGATTTCCAGTAATACCTCAGTACCTCTTTCTCCCAAATGTTTTAACATTTCCGATGTAATTTTATCACAGCCTGAAGCTTTTCCATTTTTAAACCTTCTAGTAGCGTCCAATAGTTCTTCTTGTCTAATTTCTTGTGTGTTGCTGTTCTCATCTACTCTATTTTTGTCTATTTCATCTTCTACAACTGTGTCTGTACCATGCAGCAGTTCTTGAAAATATTCGCTCCATCGTATCATTATTTCCGTTTTGTCAGTCAGAGTCTCTTCTTTTTTATTTTTTATATATAAACTGGTTTATTCTTTTTGCCTTTTCTGAACGATTTTAAAACAGTTTCTGATTACCCTTACTGTCTTCCTCCAATTTATGTCCAAATTCGGTCCAACTATTTTTCTTCGCCTGTGCAACTAATTCTTTTACACTTTTCCTAAGTTTCTTGTATTCTTCATAATTATTATTATTTCTATTTGCAAGGTATTTCTTCCACGCCACTTTCTTCTTTTTGAGTTGATTGCATTTTATCTGTCTTTTTTTTTCGGAAAAGATGATTTTGCTGCTCAACTTTGAAGAGCGAAATTTTATTTATTTATTTTCAAAGTTTACATTATTTCTTACGTATTTTTCTAAAGCTATTTATTCTGAAAGCTTCACGTAAATGAGAGTTTGGTGATAATTTAGTTTTGTTTTTTGATTTAGTATAAGCAGTGGATTATATGGAAAAGTATTTTTTTAATCTTCTACTATGTGAGGGGTCATAACTTCCAACACATTAATATCTCAAAGATGTCAAATATTTAACATATTTCTACTTTCCTCTCTTTTCGTTTACTTTAATAAATAAAAGTTATTATACTCTTAAAGAATAATAGTTAGAAGTCTTTCACACAATTTCTAGTTATATTCCATAACCAGTTTCGTCATTGGGAAAACCGTACCGGTTATGTCCGCGCTATGGGCATTATCGATTAATAATATCAATGTCAAGCTTCTACACCCTATATTAATACCATTCTTCATTAAAACGCCTACAAACAGTGATGCAACACGATATCTCAATATTATACTCTTTGTGATAAATCAGAAAGTGATATTTTCCCACAATTAATCTACTGGGTGTCTCAAAACCCATGTCTTTAATTGAAACCATAGATGGTAATCAAAAAAAGAAGCAAAATTTATCATACAACAATAGGGAAAAAGTAAATAATAACTCCGGTAAAAATCAGTTTTCATTTTCTAAAAAATTGTTTTAGTTGGTTGGCGATTTAAATGGATTTAAATGTCTCAGCTTTGCAGAATTGGTGTTTTTTGTGGCCATAAACGAATAAACACCGAGATGTGTCTGTTGGGCTAGGTCATGCTTGTCCTTCGCCAGGATTTTAAATAAAAACGTCTTCACGCGCATTGCCGGGAGGTTTCCTACGACAATTGCAATTACTATTTTATTTATGCTTATTTATTCAAAGTAAAATTTAAAAGCAAACTGAATTCGTAGCATAATATGCACTTCAATTTTATTTATTTCATTTTCATGACAGTACATCGACCTTAACACTGTAAACTGCAAAATGGTATGTTTGTGTTCATTAATAAGACGAAATGTTTACTAAAAATGTTGATAAATATTAATTAAATTCAAGAAACGAGTGGCTCAATTAGTTTTCGTGATGAAAATTTGATTCAGATTTAAAATAATTCGAAATTTTCAGAAACGTTTACCTACATTCGCCTTGGCGATTTATTGGTAACAATTGCACTGTCATAAAATAAAATTCGGCTGGCTCAGTTTCGTTCCTCGTACTTTATTGTTTGTTTTTATTATTATTATCATGCTATCATAAATTCACAGATGCTTACATTAGGGAGGGGATTAGAATGAAAGACGAAGTGCTGAGTAATAGTTTCTGAGAAAATTCAGTCCGAGCGAGTGCGTTTGTATTTTATAAAAGACTGAGGTCAAAATAAATTTTAAAAACATTAATAGGCTTAGTATTATTTATCGAATTTACGTAGTGTGTAGTTTGTTTTGTGTTAGTTTCATTTGTGTAAATATCTGTGTACATAATTTTGAAATCATTTTCCAATAGTAGCAAATAACTGGATACGACGTGCCGAATTATGTGTTAATACCGCAGGACAACATTTTGAACATTAATTGTAATTACAAATATTAGTGCCAAGAACAAGAAGTGCACTTTACTAAAATTCTAAGGTCATAATGAATGCACAGTTATGACAACACGTTTGATATGCATTTTGTGCTGTACGGGAAATTTTTTATTTCGCATATTGCTAACCGTAGGCGTACAGTTTCAATTCTTAAATTATGATCTGTTAAATTTAATTTAATACAACAATGCTTGTCACATTGCAAATACTTCTTTAAGGAAGCTGCAATTTATTTTTTTCATAAGCTGCACAAACACTGTGATACGAAAAAAGTAAACTACAAACTTTTTTTTTATTAAATAAGTTAAAAATTTGCGTCCGAGACGTTGACCTAATTCTTTCAAACGTAAATAAAAAAATTATTGCAGTTTTTGCTTTTTATTGAAAGCGAACTTGCATCAACAAGTCATAAATTAAGCAGAGGTTTCAAAACAAAGGAACTGCATGCGCTTGTGCTAGGTCAGTTTTTCATTTTTCAGCAATACCGTTCAGATTTGGAGAATCAATCGCTTTTATAATGAGATACCTACAGTTTCAAATTAAAGACATAGGATTTGAGACACCTGTATATCCGTAGATACGTATTTCGGCGGCTATTTTCAGTGCAAAGTTCAAAGATACTCACAAATTAAAGGTACTTCATGAATCTTTGGTTGGTACTTGCCAGAGGAAATTCTCCTCACCAAATTTCGTTCTTTGCAATTAAAAATTCTAGCTATCCAATAGAGTTAAACAAAAACCGTAGAAATAAAAACTGAAAACTTATAGAAAGACGGAAGGAGAGTTTTAGATACTCCTCTTTTATTAAAGAAAACAAAAATAGTTTGTAGTTTTCAACCGAATTTTGGTTTGAGAACGATTACACTGGTCAACAAACGAACGTTTTTTTTTGGAGCTCCGAGAGTACCTGAACCGATTTTGTAAGAAGAACAATATCTACCATTAGGTATTACATAAAATTGGTTCGAGTTTCGTAATAAAAACACTTTGTTCCAATATTCAAGTATATTTGGGGGCCTAGTTCCAAAGTGAGCAATCTCCGTTTGTTACTTTCACGTGCAGCTCCATTTTTTGTAATATCTTCTTAATAACTAATTTCCTTAAGTAAACAAACTGACACATGTTACTTTTTTAAATCATACATGATTTAAGTTTTGGAACTAGTCATTTATTGACAATATAAATGAAAATATTTTTGATTCGATCTTTTATAAACAATATCTACCCGTTCTCTCTCAAAGCCCACCACTAGTTAGTTAGCACCTGAAATATCTTAGTGGAACCGTTTTTTATATTCGTCATTGACATCGCCCATATTTTGTGGAAAGAAATTCAAATGAGGAACTTTCATTGGCATTTTACAACCCGTTTCTCCAAGCTGTCTTCCGCTACTGCTTTACAATTGTTAGGAAGAAGTTCGTCAAACCTGCAACCATAGATCTCATGTCATTTTATCTACTAGATTTAATTTTTATCTTGAAAATTTGCATCTCATTAATTCGTTGATATAAGGACCAATAAAGGCTCGCCCTTTTTTTAGTCTCACTCAATTTAGGAAACTTCTCATGGATACTGGAACCCTTCTTCAGGCTGCATTGCCTCCAGAAAACTTTTTATCTTGACTTGATTGCAGGGGGGATATGAAGATCATTTATCTTTCAAATTTTCTAGGAATTTCGAACTAACTGGAAACTCCTAATATTACCAAAGCACATTAGGATAATGGAACTCTGTAAAATCGCGTTCTTGTTGCTTTGGAGGCAAATTGCGTGTTGACCAGTGTTACAGATTAGTTGTTTTGATTTACGCCACATCCAGCCTTGATTTTATCGAAATGAGTTAATAAAAAGAAATCGACATTAATTGCATTTCCATAAAACGAGTGTTCAAATGGAAGAGTCAAAAAAAGTTGACTTTGAATTTTTGTTAAAAGAAGAAGCGAAAAAGGGATGACTTCCTAAACTGATTGATGTTTTGCTTATAACCTAACATGAATTATTAGCGTTTTCGTTTGCTGCATTAGTGCGCACTCGGAGTATCTTCATCTCTTTTAATGTATGAGGTAAAAACACTAATACTCCGATGCTAAACGTTAAGAGATATTTTGCTTTGATCTAATTAAGACCAGCTTCACAATGCTTCAAAGGTTACTTGATGAACTTGAACACTTGACAGTTTAAAATTTCAGGTTTAAAATAGATCTATTTTGGTAATTGTTACGTAATCTAGCTTCCCGATGATAGGAAGCAACTAAATGCGCACTCCTTCTTTACTGATGCAATAGCATTGTCAGAAGAGGAAGCCCTATGAAGACAGAACCAGGTGCGATCTAAATCAGGTTCAAATTG
This sequence comes from Serrognathus titanus, assembly GCA_039766575.1. Taxonomy (NCBI): domain Eukaryota; kingdom Metazoa; phylum Arthropoda; class Insecta; order Coleoptera; family Lucanidae; genus Serrognathus; species Serrognathus titanus. Next base: position 9,823,920 of record CM077912.1, read on the forward strand.
GATGGCGAAGTGTGTTGGTTTGCTGCTATTCAAAAGAAAAGTACAAAATAATTCTCACGTAGTAAAACACGAAGTGCCAATCTGCGAAAATAAGGAAGGCTGTACCCTATATCAAAATATACATAAAAATTGAAAATGTGATTTATTGCAAAGGGATGATATAAATGCAACCTTCATCTTCAACGATAGAAATAGGTTGGTAATCTTTGCATAGCATTAGTGATGATGATATTTTGTTGCACCCTCTTGTTTCTCCAATTGCTTTCTTCTGTCTCTTAAATGAAAAAGAATTCGAAATATTTATATTTGGTCTACGAGTAGAAACACTCGTGCTGGAAGTAGAAATAGATTCAGGAAAGTCTGGAAAAACCAACGAGCGAGAACGAGAGATAGGTTTGCTTTTATCCTGTAAACTTTATTGCGATGATGAACTACTTGTGTGAGAGATTCAATACCATCATCATCAATGTTTAAAATAGATGTCGGTGAAGCTGATGAACTCTGTTTTTTTCTCAATTACTTTTTTTTCGGTGTTTTTAAAACAGGCTTCATAAATTTCTTTACGAATGCTTTTGAGATGACACTTTAAATTGGATTAAATTCCAAATTTACCGTTGTAATATCTTCTTCGGTGTTGTCAAAATATTTCCATAAATAACTCTTGGGTGGCATTCTTTAGTTACGTGGGTCTTAAGTTTTACGGATACAAATTAACAGAACAATATGCAAAAGAATTAACTTAAGAAAGTGAAGCTTTTGATTCTTACGTTTTTAAAATATCGATGAACTTCGCCCATCCCTAGTTTCAACATTTCGTTCTTTACATTGGCAAGTTAAACTTAAGCTAAGCTGCTTTACTTTCCAGCATTTCTTGGTACACATGAAAACTTTTGAGACCTCTTCGGTTAGAAATAAATATTTTGTTGTAAAATTAAATGACATCTCAGCTCCAGCGGTGCAATTCGGGGTAACCAAAGATTCATGTTTGCATTAGATAATGCACTTCCAGCTTCTCGCACACATTCATCACATGGCAAAGACGAAATCTGATCGCTTGGTATATATATGCATGTAACGAATGGGAGACAGCGAGCGAACGCAATTTCCGACACGAAAACTTCATTCGTTAAACATGGAAAGCGACGAACATAAATTTTACTTTTGCGTTGGCTTACGCTTACGCCAACAAGTTTTTCGAAAAAATAAAATGTGACGAACATGGCGATTGAGAGTGTTTCAGCACAGACAATGAATTCGCTTTTTACTCGAATAATTTGAAGATAAATATTTGCTGGGAATGCCGAGATACCAGCACGTTTTCCGGAATTGTGTCTCCACAGTTTCTTTCTTGGACTTTTTTTAATTAAGTTTTACTTGCTTACATATTTAAAAGAATTAGGGGGTTGAAATCGCTTAATTAATATCGCTCGAGCTCAAAAACGTAGAAGCCCTATTTATTAATAGCGGCACAACAAATTGGAGTTATAAATGTGAACGGGGATGTGATAAATTTAACTGTAGGGAAGTTGAATGACTCCATATTTTCTTTCTCCGTTCCCAAGTACAAGTACGTGGTTACTTCGAGAAAACCAGAAACAGAATGAATAGTGTGCACTATAAGTCGTCGTTGCAACAACTCGAACTTGATTACAAACCTGATGGAGACCTCTGTTTTTCTCACTTCGACCAGATTAAACCGTCGACCCCGAGAAGTACAAGGGTCAGTAATGAATTCAGTGATTAATAAGGCCTCGCCGAAGTTAAAACGTTCCGGGAAGTTGATGTCAATTGGCGTTGTTGCAGTTTCAGCAAGTAATTTGGACAATGTGCAGGAGCAAGTCTGCTTCATTACAACGTCCAACCACTGGATATAATTTGTTTAAATCTATCACATGTATTTGAGTAAAAAAAAAGTAGAAGAAAACTTATGATAAATCGAGCAAATACCTCCATTGAGGCTCGCGAATTGTATATGAATAAATAAATACCTGCAGGAAATAACTAATTAATTTTCAATTTCCTTATTACGGTAGCTTTCGTTAGCATGCCTGTGTATATCTTTAAGCTGTATACGTTCCATTGGAGCTCGTAATTCAGCAGTTAATTAAGAGCGGCCTTGGCTTAATAAAACTTGTTTGCATAAGGAAGGGTATTTATTAACTTTATTAACGGATGTTAACAAGACGAGCATAGAACATATAGCTACTTACAGAGCGAATTTTGCACACAACTCCATTCGATTCTAATTTGTCATTGCCAGAGGTGCTTTGTCGGCATTCAATTAAACCATGCAAGATTTTTCTCGCATAGGGATGAAATAGGAATAAACAAGAGTGCCCAATTGCAAGAGGGCAAAGAGTACAAACCATAAATCATGTAGTAAATGATACAAATAAAAATCTTCTGCGTATCCTTTTTTGGTTGGAAAACATCCGTTAAAATATGTACGCCACTTGAAAAATAGCCAAGGATAATTCTTGGTGAACCGGAATGTAAAACAATAACATGACAGGTAGTTGACAATCGCTAAAGCAAACGAATTTTTCCCGCGCTGAAACGTCTGAAAGATATATGACGAAATGCATCATTTCTTGCTAAAAACGTGTCACCTTGCGCAAACGAAGCTTCTATTTACATACGTACACAAAACAAATGGCTCTTCAGGCAACATAAATACGGAATGTCGAGGAAAACAAAAACCCGCTACATTATTTAAACGTATCGTCATCTAAATTTAAGGAAGCCCCTTCTTTTTTTGTTTTCGAACGGGAAAAAGTCACCCTCTGTTTTGAATCTGAAATGTGTAACAGGCGTGCCTCCACCTTTCAATCGGTAGCCTATTTCTTTATGGATACACATACATTTATCAGCGACACGTTCGAAATCGATACATTTATTCATGTGAAGCGCAAATAACTGCGAGCAGGAGAGATTTCATGTCTTATTAATGTCGTTGGGCGCATTTACATAGTGGAATAATAAACATCGAATCGGTTAAAATCACCTGAATTTATAATGAAGCAGAAGTTTTCAGTTAATTATCTCTAAATGTACCTCAGAGTTTGCACTAGTTACGTGTGTACTTCGTTATTTATTTATGTGGTCATAGTTGTCAGTGCTTTGTAGAAAACGTTTTTAAAACCATAAATAATCAGTACTTTTCGAAGTACTTCAAAATGCATATAACAGCACGAGGGAGTATTGATATCTAATTAGCCTGAAAAGTTTCTAGTAGACAAAATTGAATCCGGTTACAAATATGGTGTTTTATAAATAACTTTTGAAAACGACATGTCTGAGAGAATGCTAGGTTTTGAAAAAAAAATCGAGTTCCGGCCAGTTAAAAGGGTTTCGGGCAAATAAACTTTTGCTGGTATTATAGAAACCTTAAGCGATCAATGTCCTTCATACGCCACTATTAAAAGCTGGGTTGCGGAATTTAAAAGAGGAAGATCCGATATCAAAGATGAGCACCACTCTGGAAGACCAGTGATATGATTTTAGAAGATTGACGAATTGGGCTCAGAACTTTGAACATTTCCTATGAACATCGTTCATCACGACTTTGGAATGAGAAAGCTTTCGGCCAAATTGATTCCGAGATGTTTGAATGGTGATCAGAAACGCATTTGAATGACAATGACGTCGAAGGAAATTTGAAGCCTTTTTGAACAAGATTCCTCAATTTTTTTTAGATTGACTTTTTACTATGGACCAAACCGGGTCCATCACTATGTGACCCGGAGACTAAAGAACAGTCCAAAGAGTGGAAGCATTCTGATTATCCATGACTCAAAGAATTTCGCGTTCGAGAATCGGCTGGCAAGATTCTTGCTTCAGTTTTCTGGGATAAAGATGGGATAATTCTGATAGATTATTTGGAGTAGGGTAGAAGTATCATGAGAGAACATTATACTGAGTTGTTAAGTAAAGATGTGCTTTTTTTGCAAGACAATATCCCTGCTCACAAATTACACAGACCTATAAAAAATAATATTTGGTGCAGTTTAGTTTATACCAAATGTTGATAAGGTAGGTAACATTGTATCCACTAATGCTATTAATTGGCATCTGTCAGCTCTAGTTTTAGCGCTACCCTCATTTTCTCAAATTTTGTTCGAAGAAATAGTAAACAAACTACAATTATCGCTTAGATTTAATAATTTTTTTATAGCTAGTAAGTTGAGACGTTGTTTAAATGATCCTGATAAATTGTCACCAAAATTTAATTTAAATTGACTTGCCTCTCACCTCACCTTCGACAGATGACAAGTTTCTGCTGACTAAACGTATCAGCTGTTCCCCGGGCTAACAAAGCAGTGAAGGATGGGGTGGGTCGAATAAGTTGGTAAGAATTATTAAAGGGCGCCAGAAGACTACTATTCAGCTAGTACGTAACCGACCAGTCAACGTCTCCAATTGACCAGATCGGGCAGAAATAGTCCAAAAATAAAGAGGAGAGACTTTGCTCACTGGTGCGTCAAGGTAGACAATAAACAAAATTAAAGTTAACGATCTTACATTTGATTTGCGATTACCACTTCTTACAAATGCAGGATGCTACAAGAGATCCTAATAACTATAACTGGGTTAGTTTTGTCTCAAGTTGACAAACTCCGTATTTAATCGAAATAACACAATAATTTTAATGATGCAATGTCTGCATTTGGCCGAAGATTCGCTCTCCAAAATTACTGAACAGCATGCAGTAATATCACAACAATTAATAAAATTCAATACAAATGTACCAATAACAAAAGAAACTCACGAATTTCTTTCTGTCAGTCCGAGAAACGTCAACGTATTTGCGGGTCAATCCCCGCCATTTATGGTTACTGTCCCGCGATGCTAATCCGGGATGGATCGGTTCAAAGCGGTTTCGATATGGGCGACGACTCGGACAGGGGTTAGAGCGGCCATAGCAGCAGGTAACCATGACGAAAAAGGAATCTGTGCCCTACTTATTAACATTTTAGCTTGTGCTAAAAACCACGTAAGCTGATACTAACACTGGTACTAAAATCTGATACTGGAAAGTCGTTACTAGAAAGCCCCTACTAAAAGCTGGTATCGAAAACTGCTACTAAGCTGGTACGGAAAAAACCTAAAGAAGAACGAAAATATTAGCGTCCATTTTGTGTACACGCCACTTGCACGTTTTACATTACCTGGGATTTTCTAGAATTCCAGGCTTAGTATAGAGCTTAAAAATGCTCCAACTCGTTCGGAAGTGCAACCAGAAATTCCGACACAGTCGTTTGGTGAATTCTTCTCACACAGAGAGCAAGAATTCCGGGAACACACAAAACACGTTGCACTAAATCGAATGTAAAAGAACGATTGAACAATGGTGGTCGGTACATCACACGCAAAAATAGTCACGTTGTGCCCCATAGCCAATGAGCTTCGAATTTGCGAAGGAGGGATACAAGATTGCCAACTGTATCAACAGCGGGTCAGATATCTTCTCGATTCCGCGTTTTCTTTTGCAGGAAATTTGAAACGTAACAAAATTTTGTTATATTTGTGGTGAATATACAAAGAAAGGACACCAAAAAGACAAGCCATGGATTTCCCAAATCGTCTGTAAAATATGCACTGAACATCTGCGACAATGGGAGAAAGGTAGTAGAAAATCTTTGAATAATTTGGAAAGAACAAAGAAATCACCACGACGACTGCTATTTCTGCATGGTGAATGTAGTAGGCATCAATAAAATCAATCACTACAAATGGCCATACCCTGACATATCCTCAGCAAGAAGACCTATTGCACATTTAGAGAGAATTCCAATATCTGCTATTCATCGGTTGCCACAGTTTCAGGCGGATAAAGATGAAGAGTTTGGCGCTATTCAGAGTGACAACGTTTTCGACGATAGCAGTGACTACTCATCCAATTCTGAGTTATTTACTCAAAGTGAATTTAATGATCTCATCAGAGATTTGGATCTTTAAAGGAGTGCATCAAGGCTAAGAGAAAGAAACTGTCTTTCTCCCGACGTGAAAGTTACATTATATCGTAACAGAGAACAAGATTTACTGCCGTTTTTTTCTGGTGATGAAAATTTAGTATATTGCGACGATGTTACTGGTCTGGTAAAATACATGGGCTTGGAAAATTATAAAACGAGTGATTGGCATCTTTTTATTGACGGTTTTAAAAGGAGCTTAAAATGTGTGCTTTCACACAATGGAAACAAACATGCTTCCATTCCGATCGCCCATTCAACCCGTATGAAAGAAGAATACCAACAGTTTCTATTGTTTTGCAGAAAACCAAGTATGTTGAACATCAGTGTTGACCTAAAAATGGTCAATTTTTTACTAGAGTAACAGGGCGGCTACACTAAGTAGCCGTGTTTTATTTGTTTGTGGGACAGTAGAGCCAAATCCATTCATTGGATACAAAAAGATTGGCCCCTGAGAGATAATTTGGTAATTGAACAGGAAAATGTAATAAATGAACTCTTGGTTTCTCGAGATAAAATCGTTCTTCCACCCTTGCATATTAAATTAGGGCTCATGATAGTGATGGGTTGTTCTTTTGAAACCTGTTCTCTTAAACCAGCTCTTTTTCTAGAACCGGAACAGGTCGTTACTCACTTACAAAAATAACAGGTGCAGATCGGAACTGAACGGAGTGTCGGAGTTACGGAGTTCGGAGTAGCACATAGAGTACTTTTTATTTATTTATTTTTATGATTTCAAAATTATTCATTAAATATTCTTAAATACATATAGTAATGATACAGAAATTGTATTTGTTGGTTTTGATTATGTGCTCATAAGTCTTAACACCTGTATATAAATTTAATTAAATAGGTAATTTGATGCTCTTGTCAGACTCCAACCACCAGTCGCCTATTAGTTGTAGTTCGTAACCCTATGCAGAATAAGAACAATGAATCACTTGCTCAGAGCAGTGTGTCATTTTCCACAAAAGCTGTTCCAGATTGCACCTGTTATTTGGAACAGGTATTTTTTTGGAACTGGAACAGGTTGTTCCAATTCTTTACAAAGAACACTTTTGCGCATCTCTAGCTCATGAAACAAGCACTAGACAAAAACGGTTCGTGTTTTCAGTATATTTCGCAACATTTTTTTTTAGCTAAGCATTGAGAAATTGGGATTTTCGATGGACCCCAAATGAGGCAACTAATCATTTCGGAAATATAGGCTGTAACATGAGTATTAAAATACGTTATTTAAACAGCTACAAGGTAGTTGGTAGACGAGAGTTCAGTCCGCTGGCAACGGACTTGATGCTTGGCAGGCAATTATTTAGGCGTAGGTTCGAATCCTCTCCTAGTGCGTGTGTTCGGATTCATGCCGGCTCCTTCGAACTGGATTTTCTGCGTTTGCCCAGTTTGTAAGGCAAATGCCGAAGGAGAAATTATAACATCAAGTCGGTCGCAGCCTCCAACCCCTATCCTCCCCGATAAGCTCCAGGAGCTTGGGGAATTTATGGGAAGAAAAATAAAAGCACTTTCCGCATAATCTGGGAGACCTTAGTGAAGAGCAAGGAGAACGCTTCCATCAAGATATAAAAACAATAGAAGATAGATACCGTGGAAGATGGGATGTTCACATGATGGCAGGCTATTGCTGGAGACTCATGCGCGACTGTCCAAACCAAATTCATTCACGAAATCGCTTAAACGATAATTTTTCCATGTAAAATGATGAAATCAACTTTTTTTTTGTTAAAATTGACTCGTAAACTAGAGCCGACCCAGAAAAACGAAGAACATTTTTATAATCAGCGAACCAAATATACTCAAAATCAGATCTTAAACCTGTAACACCAAAATGAGTGTTAGTCTTGGCCAGTGTTATTGATTTCACTGAAAAAAATTGACTAAATTAGTTTTGAATCGGTTGACCACCCACCCTATTCTCCGGATTTAGCACCATCAGACTCTTATTTGTTTCCAAAACTCAAAAAAAAACATTGAAGAATAAAAGACTTTCGACAAATGACGAAGTTACATGTGCCATTGAGGAGTGATTTGATTTGATTTTAAAAGACTTTAAATTACTTTATGAACGCTCTACTAAACGGGTGTGTTTTAAAGGAGATTATATAGAAAAAATTAAATTTTGTTTTGAAATAATCTGGCATTTTAGATTTATTAAGCAATGGAATTGAATCGCGTTCATACAGATTTATTGAAATAATTCGTATATCATCTGTGTCCTTCTAGTTTTCTTTCTGTCTGCAGCCATGTCTGACGTATTATCGATTCCTCGTTTTCTAAAATCCTCTTCTATCACCACTTTCCTTCGTCTGTCTTCCATTTTCAATTCTTGTCGTTGGTAGTTGGATATTCTCTACATGTATCCCAAACATTTTTATGCTCTAGTCATTTGCTTTGTATTTGTCTGGCTCAACAACTCCCTCACTTTTTCAGTTGTCCTTCTACTCCCATTTTGTTTGTCTGTGGTTACGGTTGATCGCTTCGCGCCAAATTCCAAGAGATATCAGCTGGCCATTGTTCGTCTTTTGTTTGTCGTTCAACTTGGCAAAAAGTCTCGTCGGCATTGGCTGGCTCTTTGTTACGGTTGATCACTCCTGCTTTTCTTTATTCTGATCTCTCCACTTGTTTTGTTAAGTTGACTTTGGTAACTTTCTATGACTGTTGGGAACTCCGCTCTTCCCTGTTGTGCTTCGCACCAAATTTTGAAAGATACCAGCTGGCCATTGTTCGTCTTTTGTTTGCCGTCCAACTTGGCACAAAGTCTGAGCATATCTCGCTGGCATTGGCTGGCTCTTTGATACTGTTTTGTTAAGTTGACTTTGGTAACTTTCTATGACTGTTGGGAACTCCGCTCTTCCCTGTTGTGCTTCGCACCAAATTTTGAAAGATACCAGCTGGCCATTGTTCGTCTTTTGTTTGCCATCCAACTTGGCGCAAAAGTCCGAGTACATCTCGCTGGCATTAGGCCTTGTTAGTTAAGAAGTTTCTGAAATATTGAGTTTCCACGCTTGTTAGCGGATAATTACATGTCGTTCGAGGACCAAAACATTACGTTTCTTTCGTTAGCTCACTGTTTAGAAGTCTCATTCGAATCAATTTCATTTCGTTATCGAATTTCTCTTATTGCTGTTTTTCTTCCTAGTACGTCGTGTTGGGCTAGTTTCATGGGTTAGGATTAGTCACCATGTTGAAGCTTTTAGGGCCACAATCCCCCGGAGGAGCTTTGTTGCTGATGCTATCGTGTCTCGAGATCCGACTACCTTAACACCGTGTTCGCAGGAAAAGGACCTTTGGTTGTAGCTGCCGAACCTCATAGAGTACTCTGCGAAGATTGCATCCCTTTCACAGTACAAACGAATACCCCTATAGTTTGGTAGAGAACGTTTTGGCATCTTTTGTTTTTGGGTTGTTTCGATGCATGTACGTATCAGTTTTGGGTGCCCCCGATTTCGTAATTGTCTGACGTAGACCTTTTGGGGCTTCCCGAACCCCATTTATAAAGTTAATTTTAAAGTAAAAGCTTATTGTGAACTACCCTTTCTATCCTTGGGTCAAACTTTGTTAATTTTATGTAAACCAAACAGGATATCCTCGAGGGTGCTCAAGCGTTTAACATCGCATTGTAACATTTGAGATGTTTAACGTTTCATTTCACTATTGTAATGGATTGTCACGGCCGCTGCCGCTACTGTTTTGCTCGGCAAATTTATTTCTGATTTTTTGTAAATAAGCGATCGTGTTGTTATTTTTCGTGTTTTTGTTTAATTTGTGTGGCTGACTGTTCATTGTGTTCCTATACAGGGTGTCTGTCAATTGCATATGTTTTGCGGGTATAAATCTGTGGGAATTTCATTTATTTTTATCTAGGCGTGTAGTCCTAGCGATACCACGAGTTTTGGTAGCCTCCTTAGATAATTTCGCGCTAGGTAGCCCACTCTTTACATCCAGGTTTAAGCTACCGATGATCTATTTGTAGCTCACAGGTAAGACGAAAAGCAGGTAGGTCTTCTTGCCCTTACTCCTTTCCATTCATTTTTCTGGGTACTTTGCTTCCCCAAATTTTCAGCTTTTTCTCTGTATCCTTATTTAGGACTGAAGTTGCTTTGTTATTAATAAACAAGTCTGGAAAACTTACGTTTTACGTTAGACTAAACGAAAAAAAAAGTTTCTCAAATTAAAAGAGGATCGACTGTAGTATGGTGCATACATACACAATTAGCATTTGCTTATGTTTTAAGTTTCTGCTCTATAAACTGCAGTGGCCCATTAATATGCCAGTCTTTCTGACAATAACTTTCGAATGAACCAGAATGTTTGCGACACGTTTTCTGGCAGTGTCACGACCAAATTAAGCGACGGCGGTAAATGTATGAAGTTACTTAAGGTAATTTGCTCTGCGACCGCTATTCATTTCGGCTTGCGGTTCGCAGATAAATAATCAGAATAGTGTCATCTCAATGCACTATCCGTATTTCAAAGCGCAGTTGAATTAATATTATTGTTGGTTGCCGTCTAGCCCAAGCTGCATCTCGTAGACGTCTCGAAGTAATTTGTGCCGAGTTATTGCGGCTTTCACGTTATGAACGACCTAAAAATTTATGAAGCGTGAGGGCATTATTTTGCTGAATAAACTTGTGACAACAAGAGATTTTTATTTATGCGCGTAAACATCTACTAAGTACGTTATTGAAGTTCTCAAAAAAAAAAAGAAAAGAAAGTCACACAAGGGTCATGCAGAGTAATCAGATAAATAAATGACAGATGTCTGTAGATGTTTCGATCTTATTAGATCTCATCTAGACAGCATAACTTAGAAGTGAAACGTGTCTGTGAGTTATCGCAAACAAATACGTTTCTTGACATATTTTCTTCATATGATTAAATATCAAGGAGAATTAGACAGAAAATTTGGTGGTTTAATGTACAGGGTGTTTCATAAACCGATATATATCTGGATGAGTTTCAGAATCGATAGCAAGTAAAGTAGTTCAGTAACAGTGAAGCTTGAAGGATAAAGAAAAATATAGTCCAATATCTGCACTGACAAAATTTTATCAAATTAAAATAAAAACTCCTTAATTTATGAATGATTTAATGACTTCCTTACAGTTCATAGGCAACTTTAAGTATGGAATTTTTTCAAGAGTATAATGAATCCAATGCAACTGACATTCATAAATAATTGTATCTAACTTTAATTTTTTGCCAATTTCAAGTTGGTCTTAACGTCTCCAACATTAGCTGGCAGCGGGAGTTTATTATCCGCTAGTATGTGTAGCTGCAGATGAAAAATGTACTCATATATTAATGTATCTTTTAATGCGAGACTTTGAAGTGAATAAATTAAAAAATAAGAACAATAACCGGAACAAAACAAAAAAAAAAACTTCCTCCACAGTGGCGTAATCATCCGGAAAGTTTGCGTTCGCCTCAACTTTATTATGGGAATGCACGTAAAACATGTAACAGAGGTATTTTATTACAAACCGCAAGGCAGTAATTCGATAGACGAGAAATTATTTTCCCATGTATTTTAAAATTTATTCTCGAAAAATGCTCCCGAATGAAAGACGATTATTTGAGAAACTCGAGCGGCAGACACTTCTTCTTCCAACTTGATACGGTGAACTCTCAGCCTCTCGTAAAACTTGAAACTTATCTATATTTCAACAGATCTCGTGCAAGAACTTATGTACTTCTGTTAGCTTAACATTTACATTTTAAGTACGAATTTAGAACTTCGATTTTGTAACATTTTGGAATCTTTTGTCGTCTTATGTCCTTAGAAAATAATACCTACCCCTATTACCTAAAGTAAGTCAAATATTAAGGCACTTTAGAACCAGTAGTGAAAGTGATTTGTTAGGACTTCTAATTATATTATTTTTGTATTAAATTGGAAAATCTGTCGACAAGGAATTTAAATTGAACATAAGATACTTTGATGCAGAGGTAATTAAAATTATTAAAATTTATAATTTTTATGTTAATTAATAAAAACATTGTTTTTTGATGATGTCACTTACTTAAATGACTACTTTAGGTGTGTATATTATATCATGTAGAATAATAAATATGCCTGAAAATGATACTTCTGTAAATGCGTAGTTTATTGTGTTGACATGTTTGAAACGACAAAGTAAAGAAATTTATTATTGCGCCAACCAATACTGTTACGCATGACTTCATTCTGTATAACGTTTTCAGAGACGTAAATGAAGTAATTTACTTGAAAAAAGAACGCATTAACTTAATGCTGGTTATAAGTAACCGGCAAGCGTAATTGCAAATGAAATTGATTTCTATCGACGTAATATTTAAAACGTTATGTCGTGTTGTAAGCGCATTATCAATCGTAACATTCATGCATCATTGCTCACCGTGCTCAATCTCTTGACATTTTTAGTACAGTTGCACGGTAATAGATTTTAAAATAGTTATGTAGCTGCCAACCTCAGTGAACGAATAGATAAAGAGTGGAACAAAATGAGTACCATCTAGTTTACATTACGAAAATACGAAGGCGGTACCCTAATATCAAAATATGCATCAAGATGTGATTTATTACGAAGGGATGATATGAGTGCAAACTTGAGATTGAAATTGAAAAGAAAGCCAACGATAGTAAGTCACAGCAAGTGTTGAAAGTGGCCACCATTTTGATGCATGCATATAACTACACGACGTTGCTTTTTAATGTGATCCTTGCCATCAATTCTTGCAAATTATTAATTTTTTCTTTGTGAACCACAATTTTAAGAAAGGCAAATATGGAGATTTCTAACGGGGTGAGGTCTGATGATCTTGCTGGCCAAGTTCCTCTACTTACAACTCGGCCAGGGAAAAACTCCTCAACAAATTTCAAATTTTTTCGAGTAGTTTAAGCTGTCGCTTCATCTTGCTTACAACTCGACCAGGGAAAAACTCGCAAGAAGTTTCAGTTTCAAATATTCTTGAGTAGTATGAACTATTGCTCCATCTTGCTGAAAGTAACCATTTTCAAATTCATCGGGATTCACCTGCTCTATAAATGGGGTCAACAATTGTGCCCTATAATGTTGACCATTGATTGTACCGTGGAAGAATACTTATAGTGTTAATTCCAAACAGATTGCACTAAAGGGTTTTATGTTCCATAGCAAGTCTTGACCAAATTATGATTGTGAGTAGTACCTGGGCAAGAGGAGAAGAACGTTTCCATGAGAGAACAAAATAAAAACGTTTGTCTTTACGAACGTACGTACGCTATGTAACATCTGATGAGGGACAATTGTTTTCATACTATGGCAATAAACTGAAGGTAAAAGTTAACTTGTGATTGAAAAATCGGGCCTTAGGGTCGGTTTATTCACTTTCAATTAACTTTGTCTTCTAATTTATTGTCATAGTAACAATTGTACAAATAATTGTTACTATGGGAATAAATTGAAGGTTAAAATTACTTGAAAGTGAATAAACAAGGCCTGAAAATAACGCTGAACGTGAATTCACAACAGATGTTAAAAATGGCCTCCGTCTTCTTCCAGGCATTTTCTAACTCTTCTGCGACATCCATTAATAACATTTTGCAAAATGTGGAGAGAATTGTTTATTTCATCACACTTTTCGATGATTCTTTGGGTAAGTTCCTGTAAATCATTAACGGGCGTTTTAAAAATGGAATTTTCAAGTAGGGCCAAACAAAGAAATCCAAAGGAGTTAGATCGCAAGATCGCAGAGGCCATGTTATGTTTGCCATATTTCTGCTAATTATCCGATCTTCAAAAAACAGCATGGGCCGTTGCACCATCCTGCTGGAAATATCCAAATTGCAACTCGTCATCATGCAGTTGATTAATCAATGGATGCAAAATCTCTTCCCGGTATCTAAGTGCTGTTAGTGTACCATTAAAAAATATTGGACCTATCAATCTTCTTCGACTTAAACCTATCCAAACACCAATTTTTTTGTGAATGGAGCGGGGCTTCAATAAAAATATGAGGGTTTTCTGTACTCCAGATCCTCATATTTTGGGAATCAATGTATCCTTTTAACTGGAACCAGGTCTCATCAGAAAAGAAAGTTTTTTCAACAAATCGTCATTGTGAACATTGTTTAAAAATCAATGACCTTGGTTCAAAATCTACTGGAAGCAGTACATGCACGGCAGTCAAACGATAAGGGAAACTTATCGGATTGGTATAGTAACTTGCAAGCCTCGAACACCCCCAAGCTTTATAGGTTTGTTGGGGAGTGGGGCGTTAGGCTAGTTATTTTATACTACCTACTGATTTAGCAAAACCATGAATTAGAACCCCAGCACATATAAACAACAAAGTCTTAAATAAGTGAGAAGGATTACAATTCTAAGGAATGGTCAAAAAACGACTTTATTAATAGGATAGAATTGAATTCTTTGTATTTTTTTTAAATTTATAAATGGAACAATTAGGAGAATAAAAATAGATATTACAATGACAATAACTCCCTCCACCAGACAATTTTCTCCTTCGGTATTTGCCTCAGAAACTGGTGTAATGCAGAAAATCCAATCAGAATAAATCAGAAATACAATCCGCATAAGTAGTTAGCCTATCACATAAAACCCATATGCATCAGAAGGAGAGTAGAACCCTTACCCAAGTTCATTTCAAAAAGTCTCCCTCAAGTATCTGTGCTGAATCCTGTAGTGTACATACAAATTAATATTTTACACGATTCGTTGTATAAAGAAGTTGTATAACTTTCCGATGGTTCTTTGCATGATACTATCTTTCAACTCAAAACATCACTTACTTCATTAGTGAATGGCTGAATCAAAATGATTAGGAATTGTCCCCAATAAATCTCAATTGAAAATATTTTCTTACAAAATGATTCCAAGTGACTTACAAAATATAAAGTTTCACGAATAGTTCTGCAGGTCCCAACAGAAAGATGAACTTGTTGTGACAGATGACGGATGGAAGTGCGAGGAGCATCAGTCATAATTGGTCCCACTACCTCATCAGTTCTTACTTTAGGCCTACCTGATACTTGTTCTCTAGCCACACTGCCAGTTTCTCTGAATAGTCCTACAGGGTACTGTAGGACTGTACTGAGTTAATTAACAAATTTGTGGAAATTTTTTCTGAAATTCTGCAATACAATCAGGAATAGAATAGGACCATTCGACATTGATTTTTTGGGCGTTTGAAAAGTAGGATTCAACCATAAAAGAATTTTCTTCCAATGTAAAAACCATTGTAAAATCAAAACAATAAAACATTTTTTTTTAAGTTATGTTTTCTTACTTGTCTGTTTAGGGTACGGATCAAGTAAGGAACATACGTGAACGTGCGAAAAAATGAGAGCAACAAGTTGCACCAAACTCTTAAGCTGAGCATAAATTTAAGTGATGTTATTAATGTGATTTCATATATCCAACAATGTGTAAGTTATATTTAAGTGACGCTTAAAGTTAAGTTGAGCTTAAATATTTTGTTGCAACTGACCATAAAGGACCTTATCTTATTTTTATCGTTTCCGTCTGCGTTCCCATTTCCAGACAATTGTTTGAGTGACATTTTACCGCACCCATTACCATTGGTCGCGTTCACCAGATGTAATTGCTTGCAAACAGTTGGCTAACTGTTGATAATTTTTCTGAAGAACAGGGTATTTGTATTGCAAACACGTTTGGTTTATGATTGCCATCGATTGCCATTTTTTTTAACGTAAGACTTTTACGCTGGATGTTGAAAACGTCAAACGTGACATCATGGAAGACGCAGTCTTATTTATACAATAACCTAATTCATAACAGAACCGAAACGGAAGATAGGCATAAATTATTAGAAGGTAACACGTTGTGTATATCACAAATCGAAGTAATCGTTCACCAGAAGGCAACAGCAATCACAAACCTATCACAAGGTGATTAGTTCTGGTGAATGCGACCATTGACCAGAAAACCTACGACAGGAGTATGTAAGTGAGGAAGAAGCCGGAAAACATGTAATTTTACCGTCAACTATAAGTTTTATGAGTTTTGTAAGTGTCAGTATCTGTCAAACTGATTCAATTAAATATTAAGTGTTAAAAGCCTAACACCTCAAGTTGAGGAAGTTGTTGAGTATCCCGACATTCGTAGAGAACGTGGTCGAGCTGAGATGTGATGCCGTTTCCAGAAATCTGTGCTTATTAAGACAGCATCCATGATGTTTACGGTATACTTACGTTGGTGGTGGATGAAAGTTAAATGTTTCTATACCGACCCCCCTAGACGAAACCCAATCTTGGCTAGTGATCAGCCATAAATTTCTCAAATTCCTCGTCCACAAAGAACAGAACATTAGCACTTGTTAATCACCTCGATGAATTTTGATAACATTGCGTCTTGGTATCTAGACGCGGAGGAGGAAAATGTTAATGCGAAGCGATCTCTAGTCACTGACCGACGTGATGCTAGGTGTCAGAAGAGAGAAGAAAATACTTCTTAGTGACAATATGTATTGTTAGAATCGTGATAATTAAGGAAATTCAACAACAGAAATTTTATTAGCAAAACTAAAACGTAGGGACTCCACAAGGTTCGATTTTACACTGCTCATCATATATTCGAGCTCTCGCTTCGTTGTATCATAAGTGCGGGGAAGCACCGGGACGACGCCAGGGCAGCCAACCTCACACCGATGTAAGTTACTGTCCATCGCAGCAATCGGTCCGTGAATTTTTTATGTATAACTCTCACAGTATATTCATATAACTATAGCCGTTTTCCACTTGAAGTTATAACGTCCCGAGGCGTAAGGATTAGAGCAGCTCAGAGCTAATTATTCAATGGAATGCTTACTGTGTCTTGTGAAAAGTAACACGGAGCTTAAAACCCCTGGAAAGTTCAGAGCTGCTCGTTTATGTAAAGGAAAGCATCTAATATATTACATATTTATGTAGTTTCTTTTCACGGGATGACAATTCATGAAAAACTGATAACATTTTTTTTGACTTGCCAAATTATTCATGACTACCTCAGATTTAGAGCAAATGTCTGAATCATTTGTGCAGCGCCTTACGATAGGCAACTTGCTTAACAAGTTCAGTTTTTATTCCAATCGTAAGTGAGCGCAGAAACTAGTCTGAATTTTCTAGCCTTCCAAATTCCCTTTTATAGAGTGTATTGTGTTTAACATACGAGTAAGGTCTAGCGATGACGTGTGTAGCTTTGCTAGACAGCTGAGGTCATTTGCATTGGCCACCTTAGGAGAACTAGGACTGTACTTACTTACATTTTTATTTTCTACAAGTTAACACATCTTGTCATAAGTCTCGCGTGGTGTTGCAATGGCTTGAAAAGAAATAACGAGCGTGTTCTGAGATGACCCTTACAAAACGCCAGATTTGTTGAATATTGAATATTTTAGACACATCTGTCCCCCTAAAGGAATTAGTATTTTCCAGAAAGTTCAAGCCTCATTTCTATCCTAAAGAAGTTAGCATTATCCAGAAAATGAAAGAATCCTTACTGTTGGGCACTCATTTGTACCTTAATTTATATTTTAACTACTTCAAAGAGAGAAATTTTTTATCTTTTGTGTCCATTATTCCTTGTTCTTTTATGTGGAAATAATTGAATTCCTTATTGCACTAGAATATTAAGCTTATGTGGAAGAAATGAAAGAAAGATGTTCATAAGGCTTTGTCAATATTCCCCAGTCAATAAAGCTTATATGATCTTTGGGGTCATTTGCTATTATATCATTATTTTTGATTCACTTTTTTTCTATACTCTGTTCCCGATCTTTTTGCATTCAGAGTAGGCCGTGTTAGGGTGACATTTTTTATGGTACCACAAAACATGTACTTGTCAGAAATTTGATGGAAATTCTGTTTAATTTTGTGGTTACGTTTTTGAAAACTACCACTGCCAATGTTGCCAGTTCAATTGTGCTGTACAAAGTATTCCATGAAAACGAGAAATATCGTCTCGAACAAACGTTTAATGATTAATGATTTTTTTCATTGAGAAAGTTTGGGGTGAGGCGTGTTGTTTGCGTGTTCTTAGTCAACAATTGTGCCACAAAGCGAAGAAGCGTGTCTTTATTAACAAATGTGACTCCAGATATGATAATAAACAATAATGACAGAATGTTTGTTTGTGTTTTCATAGAATCTTGTGCACAGTGGTGTGGCTAAATGGGTCTTGCTACTTGTGCAGCGGGTGGAGAGGTGTATCGGCTTGCGCAACACGTGAGGATGGCTTGTTCAGCCAGGAGTTTTTTTTTTCGGACTTGTTCAGACCGAAGAACTGTCGTTCTCATGCTCTGGATGGTCTTATTATAGGGCTCGCGGCCATTTTCGCCTCGTTGTCGCAGAAGGGGTGAATACTCGAGGTCGGGATGAATTTCTGAAGGGGAGTCGAGTTTCACGCCTGGCAATGATGTAGAGGTGCGCAAAAGCATTATATGAAGGAGTATTTAAATAACAGGATCTTCTTGCTGTTGCCGGTGCCTTAGAACCTTTTTCATGGCCATATTTATGTAAAATATCTTTTTCCCGAGAAGACCATAAGCTAGATCTCATTTAAAATTCTGTCTACTTTCACTACCTCCTCCAATACGCACACCATCAGATTCTTCTGCTAACACTAGAATTCTGCAAATCTGCTTATGTTTGTGCATATTCGTGGCTATTAGTTTTGACTGCTAAAAGGATCGTCGCGGTCTATAAGTTTTTTAGATATACATGCGTTTTCTACACTTAAAATTTTGATGCCAAATTAAATGTTCCCCATTCCCCTTCCATTGATTCCATAGAAGAATGTGCTTCATCATCAATTTCTGATTCTGAATCAGATTCTCCTAATGTAATAATGAAAGGAGGAATATTTTCAAATGAAAAATTTCCCATATGTCTCGTCCAGTCTTCGGAAATTAATTTTTCACAATGATTACAAAAATTTTGCTACATGTCGGGGGTACATTTTGAAAGAGCCTCACGCCATAAATTTGCATCGCTGTCTTTTCATTCTAAAGTAAACATTCACGCCAGTTGGTAGGGTTATAATAATTACAACCTGTAATCCTCTTCTCTCGTACATCAGAATTTACCAATAGACGGAAAGTAAATAAGTGTGAACTAATACTTTTGGGACAGTATTTTTACTTTTTTGGATTAAATTCGGTGATAACTTTCACCAATGCAGATAAAGTATTTAGTGTAACTTATCTTCAACTAATTGAATTAACGAATTAGGGTTATTATGTGATTACTGTACGGTGTTAAACAGAAGATTAAGGATTAAAATTATTTCACCTTTTATTTAGCAGTTATTTTTAGACGCGTTTTAATTACGAAAAGGTAACAATAACATTAAGATTGTTGAGTATTACAATTTTTCAGGTAAAACTTTATCCAAATAGGAATTGACCCTACTAATCAAAATCTCCCTCCAGAAACGGACGTCTGTTTTGTAATGGTAAACAATTTAGTACCGACGCTGAAAACGACATCGCCCAACCATACAATGGCACCTCGGGAGTGGCTCGTGCATAAACTTAACCGAGGTCTGGAAGATTTGTGGCTTCAGAGAATTGCCGTAAGATTGCGAATCTGAAGGCTGCTACACCATTTAAACAGGGCTTATCTGCATACTGCGATGCGACACCGTGGAGATCGCATCGAGTCCAAAGCACAGTTAAATCTTTGCTGCACGATTCCATCCGTGCTGAAGAGGTCATACTTTTGGCGTACGCCCACGCAGAGATCGACTTTGTATTATGCAAATCAAGCTCAGAGTTTATGTATTTTACGTTACTGAAGCAGCAGTGGATCTGCATGTTTACGATTTTGTTCTAGATTGAAAGAATTTAATTTGAAACAGAAATGATTTTATGCATGTTTTGGGTGAAACTTCGTTTAAAGTAAGTTAACTAGACTTGAAATTGTGGGCATTGCGCACGAATGGAACGATTTTCTCAAGTAATTTTCACCAAATAGGTGTTCTTAATCTAACTAATTGGGAATTTGCTAAAGGCGAATTAAACTTGGCGAAAGTTTGCGGCAGCCGCAGACGTTTACCAGTAAAGTTTATTAATTTGGCAAAATGCCTGAATATGATGACATTCATCGTTGTTAAATAAAGCACCTAAACGACAGGATCATTATTATTTATTAATAAAATAAAATTGTTAAGTTGATTCTCATTGTATTTTCATTTTTCATAATAGTTTAGATTAGGAAACATATAATATAAAATTTTCATACCTTTGCTCGCGCCTGAAATCAATTTATGTAAAATAAACGTTATTACATACAGTGCTGACGTAAGTTCAAGCTGCTCAACATATTTATGAGTCGTGTCGTTACTCATACAGACTGCTAATATCTCTGGGGGTATATTTGTCAGAACCACGCCCTACCCCCCGAGTTTATATCAACATTCCTCGGTTTTGTCTTGTAAACTCCGTCCATCCCCATGGGAAAAAATCGCGTAAATTCGAATCATGAGTTTCAGACAGCATTCCATCATTTCCTGACAAGAAGTCCTTCTTTTTCGTGAGTTTTTTGATGGAGCAATTTCCACGAAAATATTTTTTGCTTTTGAAATTGCTACAAATGTTGTAGAGCTCTTTACCACTTTCACATTGAAAGTTTCTTACGGAATATTTGATTTTTTGACAGAGATGTGTCTAAGATACGCTTTACTAAAGTGATACGTTCCCAGAATTCCATCACAAGTCGAAGCACTCGACAAATTAATCCCCTGCTCCCTAAAATCATCACATAAAGCTATTATAAGATAAAGATATCGGCGCTCGTAATTTAGTTGAAGCTATCTGAACGCTTGTAATTGTTAATAATGCTTCTTTGATAACAAGGCAAGGGTGCTCTTTTCGATTAATCCTAACAGGATAATAGTTTCCATTTGATTGTAGTTCTGACATTTCTGATGAAAATATTCAAAAATCCTCAAAATAAGCTTATGGTGAATAGTTCTTACGTTTCTTGCCATGGTTAATCTGACCTTGTTTTGATTTATTAAATTTACTTCTAGTACAGTCACTGTGAAATTCAACTTTGTTTAGTATGTTATACACAGTAGTCATTGACACTAATTAATTTAATCAAAATTTTACGAGAGAATTACGAACGCTTTGTTGCGTGTGTGTTATTTAAACAAATTACATTTGCAGAAGTGCGCCGAAAATTTTCGTGTTCAATTACGCCAGCTCAGCTCGTGGATATGTAAAATTAAATTACGGCGTTCCTCGCGTAATGGTATTTCGAGCTCCTTCTCTGTGTTGCCCTCTGTTTTGTTAGTCTGGTAATGGATCTAATTAATTTCTTAATTGGCAAAACACTGCAAAATAAATAACTGCGAGGATCCGCCCAGGAGGCTCTCCTAACAATATTCCTGCGAAATTAAGTTGTTACGCTGAACAGAACGTGCCGTGACCTTAAGGAAGCTAATTAGAAATGTTTTCGGTTGTGACGTTCCGTACAAATACAAAATATTAAAGGTAAATAAGTAATCCTGTTTTTGTCTTATTTAATTCACTTCTCTGAAAGCTAAATAGATATTACACACGCAAAATATGTTTGACGAGTCAAATTATGAGTCAAAATGTTACTTTCTCTTTTTTAAACTTTATACTTGATTGGCAATTGGTATTTTCAGTCGAGCAAATCCTTCTTGGAACAAATGACTTTATTTTCAAGCGAAACAAACTTCTCTGAAATAGTTTTATTATCTTGCCCTTAGCTCCTTTTGTTTTGCTTTTGTAATTAATGTGGTGCGATATATAATTTGTTGTTTTTTTTTGTTATATAAAACATAACCTCCCCCCAGCTTCCTCCAGACCATTAGATTGAATTTAATCATTTACTTAAGACCGACCTGTCAGAACAAAAACATAGAAAACAGGAATTTATGACACTTAGAAGAATCATTACGGCTGCACCCTGTAATTTCCACCCCAGCGAGCCGGGTAGTGGGGTGACAGAGTGACTAATCAGGGCTTTGCATGACATTTCCTCACGAATCTCCCGAATGCGTCACCATTCCCGTACAAATTGTCTGAAAACAATACGAAAAGAACGCGCAGATAGAAATGCTAAATTGCCGCATTAAATTGAAGAAGATTCTCGTCCCCCCGTCAACTTCTCGCGTCCCGTTTTTACTACTCCCCTTTTTTCCTCTTCTGGACTTGTTCCTCGCTGTAAATCAAGCCACCGTCGAAAGCGTCGCTTTTTCCCAGAGCGTCTTATCGAACGTTTTGTAATTTCTAGAGGAAGTCATCAGTGTAGTTGGAATTGTTTTGGTCGTGCGGTGGTGGTTCCCCCTAATGCTGAGACGTCGATGTATCAGAGGATTAAGTTCGGGTGTTTTAAATTACGACAAGCTTGTAGGGTTTCTTTTAGCTACGGTTCTTGTTCGACATCGATTTTATTCGAATGTTACAGTTTTTACTTTGACACAGTTCAGATTGGATCATGATTAATCTAGTCACAGTTACTGATGATATCAAAAAAATATGTAACGATATTTCAGCTGTTTTTCCCGATATAATCATACCTTTATTTCTGTCGTAATATGCCAACTTGAACAAAGAACACGAACAACAACAACAACAACAGGAAAAATAACTCTCAGGTCAGATTTGATCCCTCTCGTCCTTTCACCATTACGCACGTATAAGTTCCGGTCCTCACATAAATTACACTTTGACAGTGCCCTTTATATGAAACACACAGAACAAGACGGAAGTAATTTATGAAATGGTGAAAGAGAATAAAGTGAATTTATTCGAGCCTCTCGCCGAGAGTAGAATACGATACTCGGGATTATGTTTAGAGTTAGTAGCTATTTTAGTAGATTGGAAAGATCCACCTAAATCGCTTCGAGTGGGAAACTTTTTTTTTAACCCGGAAAAACTAATATTGCAGGAAAAATTGTTGCGGCGAGCTCGGAATGACAAATTAATCCTGATTGATTTTTCCGTTTTTTGCCGCTACCCGCGGCGATAACTCATTAATCCTGTAATGGAAATCAGCAGTCCAAACAGGATCAAATATCGAGAGCGGAAGCCGTACGTTTCTTATTAGTGAATTCTGATTCCCGCAGACTTTGATTCTACGTTATTATTAACGACCGCCGATGATTAGTTTTAAAGCTTTCGTTGTCCAGTCCTGGCTTTCAACTAAAACTAATGGTCCAAGATGTAATTAAAATTTCGAGCGCGTAACGTTCAAGCGCTTTGGAAAAAGCTTTGATTAAATTCGGCAGCTTGCTAAGGTTGCTCTTTTTGTGTTATTTCAGCAGATACGATCTTATTCCATTTTAGTGCGACAGTATTGGATTTCGTCCAAGAAACTTTCGAACTTCAGGCGAAATTTATTAGAGGTGTTAGAGTAAGTGGATACGTAGATTCGTGCAAACTGTCGAATTTCCAATATATTATGGACATGTTTTTTTTTATTCATACTTTTTTATGATTGACGTCAATTGCGATTCATGATTACTTTATTCCCCGATATATGTATAATATATTCACCATAGCGCTGTAGTTAAGTTCTTATTGAACTCGTAAATTGATTTTAACGATATAATGTAAACAAGTAAAAGCCAAACATGTTCGAGATATTTTTTTCACGGTTAATTAATATTTTTATTCTTTGTTTCAGGTATGTATAATCCGCATGCAAATCGTCCAAACAAGTCCGTTGAGCGTAAGTTAAGAAAAATTATTTTGTATTCCTGTTACATGCTCAGTAATATCATGTAACCGAAAAGTAAGTAAGTACGTTTTTAATAGACGAGCAAGTACTTAAGTATCATTGTTTTAAATAACGCTCGTGGACTTGATGAATTCGAAGCAATTATAGCCACTGCACAAATGGCAGCGATGATTCATTTCCACGTGCTTAATGACCGGGCATTCTTCAAAAGTGAGCGTGAAATTGGCTATTAATACCAACGTCACTTCAGTTGCACTAAAAATACCCACGTGCTGGAACTAACGCGCCGTCAAAAAATATGTTACGTTTCCGCAAACTTTGGAATAAGAGATAAATTCGTTCGAGTTTGCGGGTTATCATCAAAGCTGCTGGCAGCAAATGATGCAGAGCTTTTCGGATGAAAGGACACAATTTGTTAAGTAAATGAAGGCTTTTAGCTTTGAGTTTTCATAACATATTTTTTTTTCTGGATATTATGAACCTCATAATTTATCAACGTCAACTTTATTTACACCAGTTCTATTCAACAGTTTTTACATTTGTTCGTTACAATCCGTGAATAATAGTAAAAATAAATGAACGGCGAACGAGAAGTAAAAGATTTCAATTAGAAAGTCTTGAATATGTAATTTAATATTAATTATCTTAATGTCAAACTTTAAATAAAAAAATGCAACTCCATAGAAGTCGTTAAAACTTCTTTCATAAATTGTATTAGATACAGCCCTGGCCAAAAGTATTAGGCACCTTACATTAACTATTATATCATGAAAATCTGTAGTATTTTGTTGGGCCACCTCTAGTCTTAATCACTGCAGCTAGAGTAAAGTCGGCATATATGGAATACCCATTCTTTGGGCCGTCATAATTTCTGAGCTAAGATACTAAATACTTAAATACTTTAATTAAAAATACTTTATGTTGTTTTTTAGCGGTGAGATGTAATAATTTAAGAAATACATGTTTTTAGGAAAGTTTCTGTAGAAAATTTAAAAAATGCATTTTTATGGGGTGATTTGAAATGGCGGATAACATGGAATGGTCAGTTGGGGTAATTTGGAATAAGGAAAAATATGCAACACTTTGAATTAATAAGGGATTTATTAACACTTTTACAACAGGAAACAAAACAGATGAAATGAAAATAGTGTAGTGTCTATCTGCAAAAATCGCACACAAAAATATCCACTTCTCCACTTGTACATGCTTTGTGAGCCCATTCATTACAGACAACACACATCACCCATACTTCCTTGCTTCGGCTCATGGAGAAGTTTTCGTTACAAAAAATAGATTGTACATCTTCATCTTCTGGCTTGGTATTATAACGGCTTAAAGGTAGATCATCATCAGATGAATCATCTTTTCTGAGTTTAGACTTTAGTCTTTATACCGCCAGGTCCAGCTTTATCAAATGTTTTTCGAGTAACTTTTTCTCGTGAAAGATTAATTGAATGTTCTAGCTCTTCTTTGTTCGGTGTCGATGTAATTACTTTAGAACGACCACTTTTTCTTCCACGAGTTCCAGTCTTCTTTATTAATTTTGGTACTGGGACTATGTCACTGGGGAGGATAGTGTTGCTCGCCTCGTTAACTATAGATCCAGAATCTTCACACAGATTTGCATTTTTTTTTTGGGGTTTCGGCTGCAAATTCATCGTCTGTGAAAATATTTCTTCTCATCGGGTAAATTCCGGTTGCATTAAAGCCCTTAACAGATCTTTCCCCAGATTGAACCTTAAGATATGCTCTTCCTAATAATTGGCAGACGTCAAAGTGTGTGACTGCACGATTTTCTGTTCTCATGAAGATTCTCACCTCTTCATTGTAGAATGTTTTCAATCCACCCATAACGGTCTTATCTAAAGGTTGTAATTTATGTGTACTATGTGGTGGTAAACACAATATGGTCACAAAATTATCCTTTGCTTTCAATACTACATCCAAGTTTCGGGTATGCATATGATGACCATCTAGTATAAGCAGTGTTGGGTTTGTTGCTGAAGGTTTGGTTTTCTCTATAAAATGGTCAAACCACTGCGTAAAAAGGTTTGTTTGAATCCATCCAGATGGACGAAAAGCAAACAGCGAGCCCGCGGGCGCTCCTTTTTTCAGCTGCTTACTTGATTTTTTACGTGGGAAGATGATCATAGGTGGCACAAAATCACCAGGAGCATTCATGCATAACACGATCGTCACCAAAGACCCCCTTTCTGCTGATGTAAGTGCTCCTACTTGACGCTTGCCCCTCATAGAAATAACTTCTGGACATCGTGATTGTACAATACATAATCCGGTTTCGTCCACGTTATGTATTTGATTAGGACTAAAATTTTTTTTCATCATAAGTTGCTCCAGTAAGTCAAAAAACTCAGTTACGCTTTCTTTATTAAAACCAACGGCTCTTGCTAGGGAGGTTCCAGTAGGCTTTCGCAAACTTAATGTAGCTTTATGTCTGTTCGTAAAAGAGGATAACGAGTGTTTTCCAGCAGATTCGTGCAACATTGAAAATGGATGTACCAAGTTATTGCGTCTGGCGAATTGAAATGCCATGGATCGTATGTCTCTTCTCGTAAGACCAAGAAATTTTTGATTCCATTATTAAACAATACTGAACTAGTTCATTTTCTAACTTAGGTGGCAAAACGGTTTTTTTTTACCCAGCTTGGTTTTACAAACAATTTCCGGTGCTCCTTCAGCATTGCAAAGACGAAAAAGTTTGGTTCGTGGAACACTGAATCGTTTGGCAGACAAACTTTTGCTTCTCACTGCTTCTATAGCTTTTTGCATGTCATCGGAACGTCACTGTTTCCTTTTTTTTCGGCAATGACAACGCCATTATTTCTGTGAAAAAAATCGGCTTTAAACTTAAAGTATCGGGTTATATGGAATATCAATACATGGGTAATATGGAATATTCCATATTAATCACCTCAGTAAATGTAAACGAAGATCATTATAGTTTTTTTTATTAATAATATTATTGAACTGAATTATCAACAGTTAGACTGATTTACACTATAACAAACTTACCTTGGTATAAAAAACTTTTATTTAAAAGAAATCCTACAAAACTTGGCGCGAAAACTTCGAAAGCGATAAATTCACAAACTGATGTACCGTAAAGTTATGGAATCTTACCCACTGAGAATCTCTCTAGTAGTGACCTGCAATACCGAAAGTCATATTAATACCAACGCCTTTTAACATATGGCACCCCCTATTTAAAAAATATCGGGTATTCCATATTTGCCGGTCTATTCCATATATGCCGACTTTACTCTATTCTTTTCGGCAGAGTACTTACAAGTTTATAACATTCCTTTGCGTTCTTATTGCTTTCTTTCAATAACACGTTTTTTAAAATTGCTTTAAATGTAATTGGATGCTTTCTAATGTTACGCTTTAGAATCCCCCACAAATGTTCTATGGGATTTAGGTCTAGGGATTGTGCAGGCCAATCCAGAAGGTTAATATTGTTTTCTTGAAACCACTTCATGGTAACTGCAGATTTGTGACAGGGTGCCATTATCTTATTGATACAGGATTCCTTCCATATTTGAATTACCAAACATCTTTGAAAATGATTCCCGCAATGTCGTTTCCAATACGTTTATGTAAGTGTGGGAGTTCATTCGACCTTCACAAACAAACATTTCGCCTACACTGTCGGCTGTCATACAATCCCAGATCATTACAATGCCTCCCCCGTATTTCACTGTTGGTACCCGCATTCCGGAAGGTATTCTTCATCGATTCTCCGCCTCGTAAGCTACGCCAGGAATTGCAAATTGCTTATAATTAATTAAAAAAACGTAGATTTTAAACACACCGTAGAATTTTTTACTGACGAAGTGTAGAAGATGCAAACGAATTCAAAATTACAAGTGATATAAAGCAAATATTACCTCAAAATTTGATTCGTCGGACCACACAACATTTGCCCAATCCTTCTCTGTAAAGTGTTAGTACTTTGTAAGCCCATTCCAAACCAGACTTTTTATTTTTTTCTGAAAGCCAAGGCTTCTTTCTTGCTTTACAGCCTTTCAGGCCAGCTTCATTAAGTCTTCTTCTGATCGTTCTGGCACTGATTGGTCTCCCGATTTCCTCGGATAAACTGGCAGCGAGCTCCGAGGAAGTTTTCTTTCGATTTTTAAGTGACTCTTGAATTAAATTTCGATCCTCACGGTCCTATGTTATCCGTTTTCTACCTGTTCTTGTTCGGTTCGCAAGTGATCCAGTATCCGCGTAACATTTCAAGCCAGATTGCACCGCACAACGCGAACGTTTAATACTTTTGGCTATTTCTCTCTGTGTGTTGCCTTGTTCGTGCAAAACTGAATTCGTAAACGTAAATACTCACTAAGTTCGTTCTTTTTGGGCATTTTTACAGCAAAAATGACGATATTGAAAATTATAATGAAATAAACATTATACTGGAAAGATCGTTCTTACTACAAGCGCTTATACAAGATTGACTACCTACTCACGGAACCACAATTCACCTGCCACATGTTTTACAACCGCTGTAAAGTACTGTGCATTATTTAAATTATCGTTTATTGTTGCCGACTACATGATAATAAAATTCTAAAGATTTCTGAGTAAGATTATAGAGATAAATTAGAAAATTAAGGGTGCCTGATACTTTTGGCCAAGGCTGTATGTACCAACTGAAGCTGTCACATCTACTTAGCTTAGGTTCATATAAAAATCAAAGGATTTACGTCTTCAAGTTTAATTGAAACATACTGTATGTGATTTAATTATATGAAGAGGTTGTGCTTGCTGTTTAAAATTAAATTTTAAATTGTCGTTAGTATTATTGTGTATTCGCTTTTGAAAAGGTCGATCCTAACTGCTCTTTAATTTGTGTTCTCACAAATCCAGTGTTGCAGCAGTGGTCGTTAATCCTGGTCGTCAGCAAGCGACGTTAACCCTTGCTAATTTGAAAACTGCTCGTCGGAAACTTTTGTCATAAATCAGTAACGAACCAATGACTTCCGGTGTTGACACGCACACGCCTACCGAAATTACGCTCATTGTTTTGCTGAGCAGCTCCTCGCCAACCTGCACTGATTTCCGAACGCGAGGGTCTGCATAATCCACTTATTCTAATGAGACTTACGTGGGGGAGACGAAATTGATTGTTGTCTATATTTTATTTCCTGTTCGGTGGAGTGTATTACTGAATGTGGAATGTATAATAGGAATTGGGGATCCTTTCCAGAATCTCTTATTTTTTTTGCTAATTTAATAAAATTATAATTTATGAGAAACATGCCCTAAAATTGAATTTCCTTTTCTGGTATTTCGAATTTCGAAGGTTGGATCACCTGATAAAACAAAGAATTAAAGCTTTTTGACAGGTATAATTCTAATTGCATTCTGTTTTATTAATTCCTTTTTAATGAAGCATTACACTTTGGTCTAACAACGTTGTGGTTTTACTTGACCGAGGAGGCAAAAAAAGAAACGTTAATTTTCCTGTTCCAAATTGCGTTTGTGTTTCGCACTATAAATTACGACCGATAGTAAATTAATACGGTAAACCGCATCATACTGCTCTGCGCTTCCGCTCCTACAAGCTGAAACTTGATAGCCGTCCGTTCTGTATTGTCTGCTTCGCAATTTACATGCAGTTTGAATGCCAGTCAATACGGAAGCTATTGCGAATCAGAGTCAATTCACCACGGTAGATTTCGTGATTTCCTCCTGCACCTACATTTGAATAATCTAGTTAAACGTCGGTAATGTTGCACTTAAGGCAAACGGACCTCTTGTTTAAAATTGTTTAAATTACTGTTTAGAAAGTTACGTATTTGAAAACTATTAACCGTAACATCAGTAAATTATTGCCTGGCCAAGAGTTATTTATTATTTTGAATAAACGGTAAATAAAAGTAAACGGTTCTCAACATACCCACAGATGTACAATTTCGTAATGTGTAAATTGAATTTTGTTTTTTAAAACATTTAGCAATATCGCTTCTATTTACACAAACCCCATAATACTAAGAGTAAAATAATTAAAGAAGACTACTTTGGAAGCTTCAGATAATTGGAAAACGCTGTTAAAGGAATTTGACTTGCTAATGACTGGCAGTATTGATCTACGCTTTAAATTTCCTGGACTTCTAAAATGATATATTTTCAATCTCATTAATGAATTATTTTAAATAAAAAGTAAAGGGTCATCTATATTTATTTTTCAAATTTGTAGGAAGCATAAACTGATTACGCAAATAAACAAGGTGTATTAAACCTACCAGTGAAATTCACACAAATGCCAAAAATCAATAAATCTGTTTTTGTTTTAGCATGTAGTTTCCAAAATATGGTCGATTAAAGATTTTGTTTAATTTGGTGACACTATGTAAAGAATTGCGTGTGTAATTCCATTAATCTCGTTATTCAGGAATATAATGTTTGGTTCCAAAGTTTTCGGAAAATCTTTAGATGGTTTGTATTTGTACCAAATGGCATTTAGTCAAGTTATCGCTGGAAATGAAATGTCATATTGAGCTCGTTTTAATTAAAATGGTTGAGTTTCCTCGATCTGGTTCAGCAAAATGTCTTATACGAGGTGTGTGACTAATTTTTTATCTACCAAAGTTTTTATTTTTTTCAAACAACAATATCGTCCACTTCAAAGAAGTTCCCTTCTGCAGCTATACACCGGCGGAGTCGTTGTTTCCAGTTGAAAGGCTTCAACTGGTAGGGCCTTTAACATGTCGGTCACATTCTTTTGAATGTACTCCAGAGTCCCAAAATGACATCATTTTAAGACATTTTTCAATTTCGGGAAAAGAATAAAGTCTCAAGGACTCAGATCAGGTGAATAGGGGGCCTGGGGAACAATAGGAATGCTTTTTGCGGTCAAAAATTCCGTGATGGGAGTGGACGTGTGACATGGGGCGTTGTCATGATGAAGCGTCCACTTGCCTGCAATGTCCGGTCTCACACGAATCACCCTTTTCCTGAGCCTTTCAAGGACATCTTTGTTAAACACGGATTGTCCTGGAGGAACAAGTTCTTTATGCTCGGTCCCCCTACTGTCAAAAAAGCAAATCAGCATTGTTTTGATCTTGGATTTGCTCCTTCAAGCTTTTTTCGGTCGAGGAGATGTCTCCTTACTTTGCCGCATTGTCTCAGGACTATACCCAAAAATCCAGGATTCATCGCCTGCGATCACACGATTGAACAATTCGTGGTCATTGGCAATCGACTCAAGAAGATTAACGCACACGTTTCTTCGATTGTCCTTCTGCTCAGTTGTGAGGTTCTTCGGCACCATTCTGCCACAAACCTTCGCATGTGCAAACCTTCGGTCAAAATTTCATGTACGGTGAAAGTGTTTAACTGGTCACCCATCATCCTTATTGTTAAACGACGGTCTGATCTCACAAGAGCCCTCACACGTTCGACGTTTTCGTCGGTTTTTGAAGTTGGAGGTCTTCCTGAGCGAGGTTCATCTTCAATGTGTTCTCGGCCTTCCAAAAATGATTTGTGCCAGCGAAAAACTTGTGCTCTTGCTAAGGAATGTTCCCCATAGACCTGTTTCAGCTTTTCAGAAGTCATACTCGCGGATTCCCCAAGTTTAACACAAAACTTGATGGCATAACGTTGCTCTAAATTCCGCTGTTCCATTTTCGTAACACACAACAAAAACATAACTTAACTGATGACGCTCTCAAAAATCACGTAATGGCTATACGGAGCTGTAACTCGGGCTGAGCATCTGGAAGGGTTGAACACATCTGTCTAGATAAATAGAACTACAGAGCGTTGCCAGATCGCTCGCAGTGTTGTCTGTCTCATTACTATTCCCACACACCTCGTAAGCTAGATATTCGTAAAGGAACTTACAATCTACATAGTTGGGTGAATACCCAAGCGTGATGTTCTTGCAATTCGTCAACAAAATGCTTATCAGACTATAAAGGAGTGTGAAGAGGGTATGCCCTGCGTTTAATTTGCCCCAATAGTCGTCGACCAAAAATTTTGAGCCACGTGAAGAAACCAAAGGCGTATTGAAGCCCCTAAAGCCAAAGTTGGAGTTTCACAGCGAAAATTAACTCGAAGATTCAGTGTTTCAAAGACCAATGTTTTGAAGACAACAACATGATGTTTCCTAAAAGAAGAGATGTACTTAAATATATCCTGGTCCAGTTAGAAAGAATTCCTAGATGTTGTCTTGTGGTAAGGAATTTTGTCAATAAACTGCTTGTAATGGATGATGAGAAATATTTCACTTTGTCCCATTCAGAGTTGAAGGGAAACGATGATTTTTTATATCGACGACATAGCAAACACACCAGACACTGTCAAGTTCAAAGCTAACTCTAAATTTGAAAACAGAGTTTTAGTTTGGTGTGTCATTTCTGAGTCGCGCTCGAGGAGAAGCCTTAACTGCACAACATCATATTCAAAGATGTCTCTCTAAACTACTTCAGTTTTTAAATGCACGTCATGCCAATGATGACATAACGTTTTGGCCTGATCTAGCTTCATACCATTATGCAAGAATAACTAGAGACAACAATATACAGCTTTGGCCAAAAGTATTAGGCACCTTACATTAACTCCTGTATCATGAAAATCTGTTGGAGTGTGGTAAAATAAAATTTCCTAGGTACAAAATAATAACAATTTATTAAAGTAATTAGTATTTTGTTGGGCCACCTCTAGCCTTAATCACTGCAGCTATTCTTTTCGGCAGAGTACTTATAAGTTTATGACATTCCTCTGCGATAATATTATTCCATTCTTCCAATAACACGCTTTTTAAAATTGCTTTAGATGTAATTGGATGCTTTCTAATGAGACGCTTTAGAATCCCCCACAAATGTTCTATGGGGTTTAGGTCTGGGGATTGTGCATGCCAATCCAGAAGGTTAATATTGTTTTCTTGAAACCACTTCATGGTAACTGCAGATTTGTGGCAGGGTGCATCATCTTGTTGATACAGCACTTCTTCCATATTTGTATCACCAAACATCTTGGAAAATGATTGCCGCAATGTCGTTTCCAATACGTTTATGTAAGTGTGGGAGTTCATTCGACCTTCATAAACAAACATTTCGCCTACACTGTCCGCTGTCATACAACCCCAGATCATTACACTGCCTCCCCCGTGTTTCACTGTTGGTACCACGCATTCCGGAAGGTATTCTTCACCGATTCTCCGCCTCACATAAGCTACACCAGGAGTTCCAAATACCTTACAATTAATTTAAAAAACGTAGATTTTAAACATACCACATAACTTTTTACTGGCGAAGTGTAGAAGATGCAAATGAATTCTAAATTACAAGTGATATAAAGCAAATATTACTTCAAAATTTGATTTGTCGGACCACACAACGTTTGCCTAATCCTTCTCTATAAAGTGTTGGTACTTTATAGCCCATTCCAAACGAGACTTTTTATTTTTTCTGAAAGCCAAGGCTTTTTTCTGGCTTTACAGTCTTTCAAGCCAGCTTCATTAAGTCTTCTTCTGGTCGTTCTGGCACTGATCGATCTCCCGATTTCCTCGGATAAACTGGCAGCGAGCTCGGAGGAAGTTTTCTTTCAATTTTTAAGTGACTCGAATTAAATTTCGATCCTCACGGTCTGAAGTTATCGGTTTTCTACCTGTTCTTGTTTGGTTCGCATGTAAACCAGTATCCGCGTAACGTTTCAAGGCAGATTGCACCGCACAACGCGAACGTTTAATACTTTTGACTATTTCTGTCTGTGTGTTGCCTTGTTCGTGCAAGAACTGAATTCGTAAGCGTAAATGCTCACTAAGCTCGTTCCTTTTTAAGCATTTTTTTACAGCAAAAATGACGATATTCAAAATTATAATGAAATAAACACTATACTGGAAAGATCGTGCTTACTACAAGCGCTTATACAAGACTGACTACCTTTTCACGGAACCACAATTGCGAACTATCATCTGCCACATGTTTTACAAACGCTGTAAAATACTGTACATTATTTAAATTATTGTTTATTGTTGCCTAATACTTTTGGCCTAGACTGTAGACTTCGTTTCTAAATTAGACAATCCTCCCAATGTACCGCAGGCTTCACCAATAGAGGAATTTTTGGTCAATACTGACCAGAACAAGGATGAGAAGCTGCAAATGAAGACCAATTACAACCCATTAAAAAAAATAATCGAGAAATCGATCCTGCTGTTGTCCTGAGGATGAAAAAGAAAAAAGAGCACTATTAATAATTTGAATATTAAGTATTTATTGTTTGTTAGTTTAAAAGGTAAATGGGTTATGAAAAAGTCATCTGCATTCAAATTTTTCCGAAAACTTTGGGACGATACTTTATGAAGCACAACAAAATTAACTTAGCTAGTTTATGATCTTTATAAGAACAGATCATGTTTACCGTATATTTGGTCGCGAATCAACAAACAATAATTTCGTGCCGAACGCGTTTAATGGCAGGGGAGAGAAGTCGCCATGAAGAAACAACCCTCCAAAGCACTTAGACCCTATTTACCCTACAAGTAAAGCACTCTCGAGGGGTCAGGGCAGTGTGGCGCAATATGACAGCTATTTAATTACGCCAATGTTATCGAATTACGGGGTAAAAATTTCCAGTTATTCGGCAGGCTTTGTCATCGGTTTCATCGGATGGGTGCAATTTAGATTTTCGCATTTATCTGCTTGTCAAAAACAGAGCAAACGCTAGTCAGCAATAACCGGGTAAAAGCATACGTGGATTGCATTGCTAAAACCAAATATTTATTTATTAAATACTAGAGCAAAATTGTTTGGAATGAATACAATACCTTTTGAGATATTTTTGCTTTTCAATGATGCCCATTATATTAACAAATCCCCATCATCAATCCATTGTTTAGAGTAGTACACTTGATACGTTTAGATTTTTTATTATGATATGTAATTTGAACTATAATGGATATACGTTAAGAAATTATACACACAGTAAGATACAGTTGTTAATGTAGATCCTTCCGGTTAACATGAACCATTTAAATAAACCCTTGGCCGCTCTTTATTCCAGAAAAACGTATATTTTATAAGCTCTTCGCTTCGCAACGAATTCCTCTGGAAAAAGAAAACACCGACAAACGAAAAAAAAATGCACATATATAATGAGGGCAGGCAACCTTTGAACTTTGTGCAGCAGATGCCTTTCTCGTAAGTTCCTGTATAAATTAAGTTTCCATCGGAAGTTTAGCTTCTAATTTAAAATAGTTTCAGCGGCAATCGGCCCGCTGGTATCGCAGCTGGAAACTCTAGGAGATTACTTAGTAGCCCTTTAGTTTGTTCGCAAGCACCGGGTAAATTACTTTTGCTTGATGTTTGGGAACTTCGTAGAGTGTATAAAATTAAATGCGATTTGGAGCGTATTTTAAGTTTTTATGCAAATCCACTTGTACAAATTTATAAAGGTGCGCTTCCAAGCTTCACAAGGATTCAGAGTTTCGAATGTATTTGAATGTTGTTCTTAGATTATAAATTAAGTTCGCAAAAGAATTTTTTATTTTAGTTTGTTGCTACAGAGGTGTATAATTGAATATTTGAGTTAACCATTGAGTTGAAAAGAAAGATTAATTAACTTAATTTCTAAAAATTATAATAAACATTGCAAAAAAATATAAAATTTGGGCGAATTTCTTGTACCCCTTACCTAGGTGACATGTGAAATTAAATTCTGTTGTAATTGAAAATGAAAACTGGAATTTCTTGAAAATAAAAGCCTCGTTTTCACGAATTAAAATTCCTTCTGGGTCGGTATATAAACGCGCACAAATAAAATTACCCGTTATTAAATTTCGCCGTCGGCATCCAGGACGTATATAAAAAAAAAAGGAAATTCGTAACCAACTATACAACAACAAACTGGGCTCCTCAGAAGTTTGAAGACCGCGCAATTAAACGCCGCTACCTACAACTTTGAAACGCAATTTCGTCGTTTCGTAATGGGGCCCGTTTTACGGCGTTCACTGCGAAAAAGTTTTTTTTTTATAGGTTGCCTAATAAAGCAGCGGCGTCGTTTACGCGTCGGAACGCCGACGCAGACGTTTTGTAAGCGCTCGTTTCTTTGTGAGTACGTTGCCTGAGAAAAAAATCGCGTGTTTAAGCGAAGCTTCGCTCGCTCTAAATGGAAAAGCGATGCTGACAAATGGAGTTTCAAAATTACTTTTTTTTATGCAAATAACCAAACTCATTATATCTCTTGAAAGTTTTGCGACGGACTTTTTCCATTTCTTCTCGCATTTCAAAACAGAAATTGGTTCGTTAGGGAATTTTTCTCGAGTTACGTGAAAAAGGCGAATCCTCATAGAAGTTTTATTATTTAATGTATGGGCTTTTTAAAATGATATTTTCGAACAAAACCAGTTTTTAGTTATTCAAACACATTTTGCAAATTATACTAAACCTAAACAATTACTTTCAGTATTTAAAGACTCTTACTGTTACGCAGAGTATTAGAGTTGTACTGGGCCTTAAAAAGATCCGAAATCTTTATGACGGACACATTGCTTATGGGATTAAACTTTATTTACAATGCAATTAAAATTAGTTTATACAGTTTATAAAAAATCGACGTTTCCAGACTTTCTTCTCAACCATTTTACTTTCGGGAAACACTGTAGAACTATATTGATGGTATTTGTAAAAGCTTATGGGATTAAACTTTATTTACAATGCAATTAAAATTAGTTTATACAGTTTATAAAAATCGACGTTTCCACACTTTCTTCTCAACCATTTTACTTTCGGGAAACACTGTAGAACTATGTTGATGGTATTTGTAAAAGTTTATCGCTGTAATTTGTTTAGACCTTCGTCATGCAATGAATGTCGTCAAGCCCAAATTACCACTCGTCAATAACTAATCGAATTATTTCGTGTTTGTGCCAGAAATGCCCTTCCTCGCTCGCATTTATAAAACTCGACCTATCAAATTTATGACTCAGATAAATTGGCTTATGATTCACAGACAGTGAAATCGTGTTTACGAAGCACGCGATGACTATGGGGGACACTTTGAATTCCCCCAAGGAGGCACCGTTCTTTTAAAAATATGCGCCCTGGCGTTTGTTGCTACCCCCCTTGTTTTACTGGCGTAAGTTCACCCCGGTCTGACTCACGACCGGAGTTTATCGAGCCGGGAAAATTTTATGCAATTTTAACATGGTTCTGATAAAAAATATTTTAGAAGTTCATTTCATATTACAATAATGCCGTTTTTAATTATATTTAAAAAAAAGGAAAACAGAACAGATTGCAGTTACTGTATTTTTGGACTTTCCCCTAATCTCAAAGTACTTTACAGCCTTGGCCAAAAGTATTAGGCACCCTTAATTTTTTAATTTATCTCCGAAAGTATTACTCAGAAACCTTTAGAATTTTATTATCATATAGTCGGCAACAATAAACGATCATTTAAATAATGCACAGTACTTTACAGCGGTTGTAAAACATGTGGCTGATGATAGTTCGCAATTGTGGTTCCGTGAATAGGTAGTCAGTCTTGTATAAGCGCTTGTAGTAAGAACGATCTTTCCAGTATAACGTTTATTTCATTATAATTTTGAATATCGTCATTTTTGCTGTAAAAAATGCCTACAAAGAACGAACTTAGTGAGCATTTACGCTTACGAATTCAGTTCTTGCACGAACAAGGCAACACACAGACAGAAAAAGCCAAAAGTATTAAACGTTCGCGTTGTGCGGTGCGTTACGCGGATACTGGATCACATGCGAACCGAACAAGATCAGGTAGAGAACGGATAACGTCGGACCATGAGGAGAGTCACTTAAAAAATCGAAAGAAAACTTCCTCCTGGCTTGCTGCCAGTTTATCCGATGAAATCGAGAGACCGATCAGTACCAGAACGACCAGAAAAAGACTTAATGAAGCTGGCTTGAAAGGCTGAAAAGCAGGAAAGAAGCCTTGGCTTTCAGAAGAAAATAAAGTCTCGTTTGGAATGGGCTATAAAGTATCAACACTTTATAGAGAAGGATTGGGCAAATGTTATGTGGTCCGACGAATCAAATTTTGAGGTAATATTTGCTTTATATCACTTGTAATTTTGAATTCGTTTGCATCTTCTACACCTCGCCAGTAAAAAAATATAGTGCGTGTTTAAAATCTACGTTTTCTTTAATTAATTGTAAGGTATTTGGAACTCCTGGTATAGCTTACGTGAGGCGGAGAATCGGCGAAGAATACCTTCCAAAATGCGTGGTATCAACAATGAAACACGGGGTAGGCAGTGTAATGATCTGGGGTTGTATGACAGCCGACAGTGTAGGCAAAATGTTTGTTTGGGAAGGTCGAATGAACTCCCATACTTACAAAACGTATTGGAAACGACATTGCGGCAATCATTTTCCAAGATTTTTGGTGATACAAATATGGAAGAAATGCTGTATCAACAAGATAATGCACTCTGCCACAAATCTGCAGTTACCATTAAGTGGTTTTAAGAAACCAATATTTACCTCCTGGATGGGCTTGCACAATCCCCAGACCTAAATCCCATAGAACGTTTTTAGGGGAATTCTAAAGCGTAACATTAGAAAGCACCCAATTACATCTAAAGCAATTTTAAAAAATGTGTTATTGAAAGAATGGAATAATATTATCGCAGAGGAATGTCATAAACTTATAAATACTCTGCCGAAAAGAATAGCTGCAGTGATTAAGGCTAGAGGTGGCCCAACCAAATACTAATTACTTTAATAAATTGTTATTATTCTGTACCTAGGAACTTTTATTTATCCCACTCCAACAGATTTTCATGATACAGGAGTGCCTAATACTTTTGACCAAGGCTGTATATACAAAATCTAAAATTCTACAAACACAAGATAAAATAATTACTTTTCACATTAAAGTTGCTTGGCGAATACTCGTTGAAAATAAAATTCTATTAATACCTTAAATTCACAGACATTAAAACGTTGCTAGCTACAAATTGCATTCCGCACATTCCATTCGTGGTGCATAGCATTCTTTCTAAATGAAACGTTTTAGCAGCAAGGTAATTATTCAGATTTAAATGTAATGGTGCCAGATAATAGATATCAATTATGCAGTGGCGTTTTTCCTACGTGAAAGAAATTGTCCCCGATACGCGAACGTGTCCGTTAATAATCGCTTCTAATTTTTGTCGCGAGAGATTGCATTCCTCAAGAAGTAAATCACGCTCTCCGGTTTGCTGCTACTGCACGCCAACTTTATAAAAATATTTTATGTACTGGTTGACATCTGACATTTTTGTAATTTACGTGCGCCAGCAAGAGCTTGAGACTTTCTAGCCGTGCAATTTACACGCCCTGCCTCGGAAAAATAACGGCACTCTACATTTGCACGGCAAGCAAATTAAGCTAAATCAAGAGAAAAAAGGTATTTGAGGTACTTACATGATACAGCTCAACTTTAATGTTCCATATGTTAGTCAACGATTAGAATAATTACAGTTATCCTGTTTCCCCAAATTGCTATTTCAGTTTTATTACAGTTATTCCTGGATTTAATGCCGACATAAAACAAGGATCGTTAATAACCTTATGAGATCCCATTAGAGGAACGGGAAACTCCAAAATGTACCGAAATAATGTGTAGTAATAAGCTTTTCGATTAGGTTTCATTTTATGGAAACATAAAGAATTGTTTTTGTGTATATCAAATGTCAGCAGACCTAATAATCAGAAGAGTCTATTTCTTTTCTTTTTTTAGTCTTCGTTTAATTATGGTTTCGTTACGTGCAGTTTCAGCTTTTGTAATTTCAGGAGATTTTAACATCGTCCCCTTACAAGAAGACACAAATTCCATCGTCCCTCCTTAAAAACATTACTATTATTACAACTCGAAAATGATATGAACTGTGTTACGTAGTGCTAGGTCTCAACAGGGTTAATATCGATTTCTGGGAATCCCCCATATAAACTTCAAAACGTATGAACCATTGAAAGAAGCGTTTTATCATCTCTTTATAGTTCGTTGAAAATAGAAATTCCTAACGTAATCATAATTCATTAGCAAATATTATATTCGGTATTATGTAAGAAGTATTTTATTAATTCTCATTTTTGCCGCACCATATTAGCTAGCAATGTTGACTTCATCACCATACACATATAAATAATGTAATAACATGACACTAAGAAAATAATGTTATAAATAAACAGACCAAGTCACTATGCCTTTATAAATTCGGAGTCATCGGTGCGTTTACGTAAGCGTTTAGCATTCGCACTTCGTATTTGATTTAACAAAGCCATTTCAAGGCTCGTCTCCGCCATGACGTAACTTTTAATTCCTCCGGAAAGAACGGCTGATGTTGTGTGTGCCGGTAATTTTCACCCGTGTAATTTGCAGAACCCAATAAAATATCTCCTCTCCGGATCGCGCCTGAGGGATACGTCGCCGTTAATTACATGTTCAAGGACTCCACCGGAGTTTTATATTTCCTTATCAAGGCCAATCGGTTCGAGCATGCGAAGCCGCGTCGTCATTTGTTACCGTGGAAAAGTAATCGTTACGTATTTGACATGTAGTCTGTTGGAACCGCGAAGGTCTTAATATCTGCAATACTATTTTAGTTTGCCCGCGCCAGATCAATAATTTATACGACTCCGAGTCTCCAATGGAACTGTGGCACAACATGCATTACTCTTTGTCGGCCTGGCTGGCGTTTTTCCAAAGGGGACGCGTGTAAATTGTGGAATTTTTAAATTTATTGTGGGGTCCATAAAGCATTTCGCTTAAAACCGACGATCAATTCACAAAATGTTAAGCATGCACACGAGAATTTTGTGCATTATGACCTTGCTCGTAGACTTACTTTATAATCCTAAATAAAGTACGAAAATTATTCACCTATTTTTCCTAAAATCTATTTTGAAGGTTGTAAGCTTGATCGACTCTTATAAACAAGAGTTGTTGATGGAAATTGCAAAAATATGTACAGCCGCCTTGGCCAAAACTATTAGGCACCTTGCATTAAATTCTATATCATGAAAATTTGTTGGAGTGGGGTAAAATAAAATTTTCTAGGTACAAAATAATTACAATTTATTAAAGTAATTAGTGTTTTGTTGGGCCATTTCTAGCCTTGATCACTGTAGCTATTCTTTTCGGCAGAGTATTTATAAGTTTATGACATTCCTCTGCGATAATATTATTCCATTCTTCCAATAACACGCTTTTAAAAATTGCTTTAAATATAATTGGATGCTTTCTAATGTTACGCTTTAGAATCCTTCACAAATGTTCTATGGGATTTAGGTCTGGGGATTGTGCAGGCCAATCCATGAGGTTAATATTGTTTTCTTGAAACCATTTCATGGTATCTACAGATTTGTGGCAGGGTGCATTATCTTGTTGATATAGCATTTCTTCCATATTTGCTCACCAAACATCTTGGAAAATGATTGCCGCAATGTCGTTTCCAATACGTTTATGTAAGTGTGGGAGTTCATTCGACCTTCACAAACAAACATTTCGCCTGCACTGTCGGCTGTCATACAACCCCAAATCATTACACTGCCTCCCCCGAGTTTCACTGTTGATACCCGCATTCCGGAAGGTATTCTTCACCGATTCTCCGCCTCACGTAAGCTACACCAGGAGTTCCAAATACCTTACAATTAATTAAAAAAACGTAGATTTGGAACACGCCGTATAACTTTTTACTGGCGAAGTGTAGAAGATGCAAACGAATTCAAAATTACAAGTGATATGAAGCAAATATTACCTCAAAATTTGAATCGTCGGACCACACAACATTTGCCCAATCCTTCTCTGTAAAGTGTAGGTCCTTTATAGCCCATTCCAAACGAGACTTTTTGTTTTTTTCTGAAAGCCAAGGCTTCTTTCTTGCTTTACAGCCTTTCAAGCCAGCTTCATTAAGTCTTCTTCTGGTCGTTCTGGCACTGATCGATCTCCCGATTTCCTCGGATAAACTGGCAGCGAGCTCGGAGGAAGTTTTCTTTCGATTTTTAAGTGACTCTCG
Source organism: Serrognathus titanus (assembly GCA_039766575.1). Taxonomy (NCBI): domain Eukaryota; kingdom Metazoa; phylum Arthropoda; class Insecta; order Coleoptera; family Lucanidae; genus Serrognathus; species Serrognathus titanus. The sequence goes on from CM077912.1 coordinate 9,865,606, forward strand.
AATTAAATTTCGATCCTCACGCTCCGAAGTTATCCGTTTTCTACCTGTTCTTGTTCGGTTCGCATGTGATCCGGTATCCGCGTAACGTTTCAAAGCAGATTGCACCGCACAACGCAAACGTTTAATACTTTTGGCTTTTTCTGTCTGTGTGTTGCCTTGTTCGTGCAAGAACTGAATTCGTAAACGTAAATGCTCACTAAGTTCGTTCTTTTTAGGCATTTTTTACATCAAAAATGACGATATTCAAAATTATAATGAAATAAACTGGAAAGATCGTTCTTACTACAAGCGCCTATACAAGACTGACTACCTAATCACGGAACTACAATGTTCTACACATGTTTTACAACCGCTGTAAAGTACTGTAAATTATTTAAATGATCGTTTATTGTTGCCGACTCTATGATAATAAAATTGTAAAGTTTCTGAGTAATATTTTCGGAGATAAATTAGAAAATTAAGGGTGGCTAATACTTTTGCCCAAGGCTGTAAAGTGTTTAACGATCACTTCTAAAATGTTTCTTTTGTTAAATAAACGTGTAAGCAATACATGGAAAAATGTTAAAAGACATTTTCTATAGAATCTTTAACATCTTTCTCGTGAAGATAATAAATAAATAAATTGCTCGTAATTCAATTGTACATTCAATTGTTTTTAAAAATAAAACTAACGCCATAGTCTAATGTAAATCGGATTTCAAGCAGCTCATATTAGAAACAACAATCACGTGTAGATCACTCAGCCATATTGCTCCGTGTGTTCGGCGGTCGGACTATAACAACACGGCTGATGATGAATGACGCATTTTCAAGTCTATTAACTGTTATGAAATTAATTCAAATCAATTACGTTTTCAATGGTGTACAGACGTGGAATATTTACATCGAAGCGAACAATAAATTACGACAGCAATTCCATCTTTTTAAAAAATAATATACTAGACTTAGACTTGTTAGAACAAATTAATGTTAACAATTCATCTTTTATAATAATAGAACTTTCCTCATTGAACGCGGAGGCAAAACGAAATTGTAATAATTAACAAACCAAACAGATCACGAGTGTGTTCACTGATTATAATGTTTGAAATTCTGATAGTCATCACCATTTCTGTGTTATTAACATGGTCTATTACTATTTAAATATCAGCACAAAACCGAATAAACGACTGAGTAAAATGCAAAAGTGGGCAGCATTTTGCTGCATGCATGTAACTACACGACGTATCGTATTATTAAAAATGTGCTGCAATACGAGGATAGATTGGAAAGTGTCTAGAACGAGACTGAAGAAAACAACTTTTTGGAGGAAAATCGTACTTATTTTTCTACGTAGTTTCCTTTCAGCCCTACACATATAGTGCAACGCTTTTCAAGATCTTTCAACCCTTCAAGAAAATAAGAACCATCTAAGCCTTTGAAATATCTAATTACAGCTTCCATGATTTCAGTATTCGATGAGAATTTCTTTCCATCCAACAATTTCTTAAGATTTGGAAACTGGAAGAAATCCAACAGAGCCAAATCTGGCGAGAATGGAGGATGATCAATTAACTGGAATCGTAATTGGTACAGTTTCGCCATCACAACTACCGACTTGTGGCTCGGGGCATTAACTTGCTGATACAAAACTTTTTCCTTTGCGAAATAAGGCCTTTTACATTTGATTTCTTCGTTCAATTTGTCTAATAACGATCCATAGTATTCGCCTGTTATTGTTCTCTCGTATTGCAGGTAATCCATAAAAATTATTCCTCGTGAATCCCAAGAGACAGTAGCCAAGACTTTTCCAACAGACGGAATCGTCTTCGCCTTCTTTGGAGTTGATTCACCACGTGCTGTCCACTGCTATGATTGCTCTTTGGTCTCCGTAGTGTAGTGATGTATCCACGTTTCATCGACAGTTATAAAACGTCGCAAAAAATCTTTTGGTTTAGGTTTGAACATGTCTAGACATTGTTGAGATATGGTCATTCGAACTCGCTTTTGATCGATTGACAGCATACGCGACACCCATCTAGCAGTGAGCTTTCTCAGGTCCAAATGGTGATGTAAGATGCAATGTAGGCAGTCGCATGAAATGCTTACTGCCTCTGCTATTTCTCTCAACTTTACTCGCCGATCATTCTTCACAACTTCTTGGACTTTTCCAATCATTTGTTCATCGGTAGCCGTTTTTGGCCTGCCAAAGCGCGGTGCACCCTCTATACTTGTTCAAACGCATTTAAATTCAGCAACTCAGTTTGCAACCGTTGCATATGAAGGAGAAGACTCAACATGAACATCGTCTGATTCCGTTTTTATTTCTTTAGCATTTAACCCTTTCAAAAAGAAATGATGCACGGGCTCATTTTTATTCATGATTTAGAAAATGCATGAATTATTTACTTTGATCGACAGTAACGACATTAGTTTATGTACGAATTGACAGTAATTGTGCGAACAATGGCGCTTTCAAAACCATTGAGCAGGATGCGCACGTAGCGTCATCTTCTTGTTCGTTCTAAAAACTTTCCGATCTATCCTCGTATATCCGGTATTATCTCGTTTCATTTAAATGTGATGCTTAGCATCAATTCTTGCAAATTATTAATTCTTTCTTTGTGGACCTCATTTTTAAGAAAGTCTGATATGTCTAACGGGGAAAGGTCTAACCAAGTTCCTCTGCTTACAACTCCAGCTAGGGAAGAACTCTTCAAAAAAATTCCAACTTTTCTCGAGCACTACGAGCTGTTGCTCCATTTTGCTGAAAGTAACCATTTTCAAATTCATCGGGATCCACATGCTCTAAAAATGGGCTCAATAATTGCTTCCTATAACATTGACCATTGTTTGTATCGTGGAAGAATGTTGGCCGTATGATTCTAAGGCGGGATACAGCTAACCATATTCCTATTTACAACAGGAACCTCAAGGAAATTGTGGGGATTAATAACAAACCATGTTCGGTAATTTCGTAACATAACCACATAAATAGAACCAAGCTTCATATGTGGAAAAGCTTAGATCGAGAACGCGTCGTTGTTTCTGGGAAAAAGTTGCAATACTCCATTCGATGGTTGTGATCTCTCGACCAGATTTCTTGGACTAGAGACACTTTGTATGAATGCATGTGTACAGAACGCTTCAGAATTCTTCTTCTAACGGTGGTGAAATACGGCGTGTTGAGGAATGTGGATTTTATGCAACGACCTCTTCCACTTGTTCGACAACATTTTTGCGGCCTTCCAGTCGATATGCCTTTCATAAGGCTTCCCGCTTTGTGGAATCTCTCGACAATTTGGCGAATGGGTTGATGCAAGGCAGTTTCTTCAACAATTTTGTTCGGAAACCTAAGTCGAAACTGTGTTTTGCATTGAAAATTGGAATATTGCCATTCCCCATTTACTACACTCCAGATCGGAAATAAGCTTCAATAATGTTTTCTTAGAAGGTGTAAGTTTTAATCGTTTATTAATTCACTTCAATAAATTGCAGATGAGAATCATTTTGTTCCACAATTTGTACGAAATAATTTACTTCAGGTTATTTGCATGCATTTTTCAAGTAAATATTTTGGAGTTCGTATTTCAGCTGGTCTCGTCAATTCCATTTAAAGGACAAGTTCACGCCCGACACCGCACCGTAACAATAATAAAACTTTAAAACACTTGTAAGTCTATTTATTTCGTTCATCTGCTTCTCTTTTTTAACCAGGGACATCTATTTATGCAGCATTGCTTAAAGAAGAATATTTAATTAAAAGATCAATAGACTTATATTTTTAAGTGTAATTATATAAATTGTGAAACAACCGACATTCTTCGCTATTTATTATTCCTTAAAATACGTTCGGCGAAAATGCATTTACCGAGACGTCCCCCAAAAAGGCAACCGAATTAGTCGTTCGAAATTGCAAATTTCCTGGGAGCTGATTCGCATAGAGAATCTAGTAATTTCCGTCTATTTCCTTCCAGGGAGGATATCATAAAATCGCATTACCATTCCTAAGTGAAACTGCTTTGCCTAATTTGTAATATAGGTATCTAAAATTTATGATATTTTATGAACATCAAAGCGGATTATGTTACGCGTGCCGGCGAATAAAAAGAAGCACGACTAACTGAATCCTTTGAAGTCGAAACTGAAGTGGGAGAGAGGTATGTAGGATATTAGAGGCGAACAGTTTCCATAAACTTCGATAAGTGAATATCATTATTACCGGATTTATACATACACAAACGAACAGCCCAAAACCACAGTTTTTATACTTCATTTTCTTTAAAAAAAAAGAAACTCAAGTAAACCAAAGTCTTCAAGAGGTATGCAAAACTCTTACTTTGCCAGAGCAGTCACAACTGCAACTATGATACATTGAAGCAAAATTCTCGTAAAATTTTAAGGAATTATTTTCGAAACTCTGATACTCAACCGGCAAGACTAATAAAAGCCGAAATGTGAACAAAACTATTTCTTTACTGCCACGAAACGACAATGACATCAAATCAAATTAAAATTCAATTCAACAAACTCCATAAGGAATCTTCAGAGTTTTGTTATTGTTTCAAGTTTTTAATAGTCAACAGAACTTGTTTTGTTTCCATTTGTTTTTCACCTGATGATGTGATTCATCTTTGTTTCAATGTTTCCATCTCAGGATGGAAGCAGTTGTTACTTTAAATGTCGTTTGGTCCAAATCTGAAATTTTCTGAATAATAGATTAACGATACATTTTGGTTCAAAACTTTAGACCGATGGTGTGAGACTGATAGCAACTTGATAATTAAGGTATAAAACATTTGTCTGACTTACATGGGCGGATTTCGGAAGCATCATTTATCACACCAGATGTTTCCACTTGTTACATCGGCTGATTCTGCGATCAATATGAAATGTCGCTGCTTTGCTATGACGGGAATTCGGATGGAGTATTATTAAACTATCGGCGTGCAAAGTCCTCCACCTCCTCCTCCGTCACTCTCCATCTCATCCTGGTGGTGTGATATATTTCAACAAAGGGGTGTTTGTTCTCTTCCGGATTTAAAGTCACGTGATAAATAAATACACTAATGGAATCGTTTCAAACCACACAGTTCCTTAGAACATTTCATACATTGTTTAAAGCAAGACTTTTTTTACCTTTCCTTGTAGTATCCTGTTTATTTTATTCAATCACTTTGCAATTCTTTGCTTTTAAAAACTGTCGCGTAAATCTCTAGGGAATTGAGGCAAGTATGAGTTTGTTGCCACCCGAGTGTATTTATAGGTCATGTTTGTATCGCTTTCAGGCTAAATACATGATTGATTATCATATTTGGTATTTATTTTGCTATTTCCCCATAAAATCACTTACATCCTTTCGTCTAATCAAATCAAATGATGTGTAGATATGTTTTCTAAAATACTTCAACTTCTTTCACAAATCTTCGCAATAACTGAATAAAGTTTATGTGAGATTTACCTCTCAATGGGAAAATTTATTATCGCTTCCTTCTTCCACATCTCCAAATGCCCGGTTAAGTCTCCTGTAAGTCGTAACCAGAAGTGACAAGTCGGGATAAAACGCGCCCGAACTTTTTAAAGTAAGATTATGGGAAGGGGGCAGTGAATTTAGAATTTAATAAAGTACAGTGTGTCAACTCCGATCAAAATTTATTTAAACTCGCTTCGCAACATTGATTAGATTACGAACAAGTTTTCGGGATTGGAAATTATTTCGAAGTTAGGTAATAAATTGAATTAAAATGAAAAGTGTAATCCCCGACGTTGGTACTAACTGCCTATACGGAAATCAATAGTTGGATGGCCCCGGTCGTTATGACTCACACCGACGGCTGCCAGGAGGTCTGCCACCCTCGGACGGACCCTCCCCCATTACGGCCGTCTCCGAGATATTACTGCAATATTCTAGATTATCTCCTTTCCTCGCGTCGTCGTCCTATCCACCCATCTCCTGCTTTCAAGGAAAAAGTAAGGTGCGTAAGAATCCTTTTTATCGCAGCAGGCGTGATATTAAATTTATAAAGGAACTATGTTTGATATACACATATGAACAGACGTCTTAAATATTTTAAAAGCTTCCCTTCTTGAAAGATTTGGATGAGAAGTGAATGATATTACAAAAAAACATATTTAGCAACGCAACTTTGACTTTGAGTTTCGATTACGCCAAGTAAATAAAAGACCTCACGGTGTCTGTACTTGAAACTAATTTAGGCGACTTCCAAATGTATTTAATTCCGAAAAGAACGGAACTGTGAAAAAAAAGAGGTGAAACGTGAAATACTTTCAAGAGGCGACCGCGGTTTCTCCGACGCTATTTAAAATCCAAATTGCCTTTTAAATCCCCTAATAAATTCGGCTCCCGCTAATCTGAAACCTAATTAATTAGTTCGGACGTAAATTTCGCAGTCCCTCCAAAGAAGGATTAAATCGTCATCTTGCTTCAATAAGCAGTTCAATGGTGACGCATGATTTCCGGTCCAATTCTGGACGAGCCAAATTGCCTTTAATTTTTAAACAATCACGCAAGATATTCCACCGTGATTACTTTTACATGTCGGGGCGGTGTAATATGATATACACGATACGAAAGCCTTGAATAAAATACGCGCACGCATAACGATATTAATTTATCAGATTTTGTTTGACGTCAAAACGAAAATCACTTAATACATTTAAAGTTGTACGCATAGCAACCGACTAACGATAAGTAAATTAAACTACAACAAAAGCTTGCATGGATGGATAATCACACGTAGTGGAGAGGTCAAGGTAGGAACTCGCTTCAGGATAATTTCAGAACACGCAAGCAGGGAGTGTTCCGTATTTTTTCACTTCTGAAGGAAAAGGATTCCTTGCCGCCTTACGCTTCATGCGTCTCAATTAGGTTTTGACATATTAATTTTGACAAATCGCAAGCCGGGACGAACCCAACCCTTATCGAATTATTTACACAAAAGACGAGGGACTACATTTGCTTTAAACAGGTTTTTCCTTGGATTTAAATTATGAGAAAAAATGAGTTAATCAAAGAAGTTGGTAGCAAAACACAAATCACAAATCAAAAATCAGTCAAGAGTAAAAATTTTTATTTTTATGTTAGAAAACGTTTGTTATCCTTATTTTATACAGAATGGAACGAAATTATTCTCTTTGCATTTATACCAAAATATATATGAAAATTCAAAACATGATTTAATGCGAAGGAATGATATGAATGCAAATTTGAGATTGCAACTGCATGCATATAACTACATGACGTTTCATATTATTAAAAATGTGTTGCAATATATCCGGTCCGGTAATCTGACTGGCCAAATTCCCCTGCTGACAAACTCATCCAGAGAAAAATTCTTCAATAAATTCAAAATTTTCTCAAGTAGTATAAGCTGAAAGTAACCATCTTCAAATTCTTCGGGCTGTACCTGCTCTAAAAATGAGGTCAACAATTGTTCCTTACAACGTTGACCATTGATTGTATCGTGTAAGAATATTGGCCCTATGACCCTACGGCGGGATACAACTAATCATACCCTTATCTTTAACAGAATGTATAGGAGTCTGAAGGAAATTGAGAGGATTAACAACAGACCATGTACGGTAATTTTGTTTGTTTAAATGGAACTAAGCTTCATATGTGAAAACGCGTTATGTTTTTGGGAAAAGTTGCAACACTGCATTCGATTGTTATGATCTCTCGGCAAGATTTCTTGGACTACAGACACTTTGTGTGGATCCATATGTACATAATGCTTCAGAATTCTTCTAACGGTGGTGCAGGATACATTCGTTTAAGTAGAAATACGACTTGTTGACGAGTGTGGATTTTCTGAAACGAGTTCTTCGACTTGTTTGACGACGTTTTGGTCAATTTGAGGTCTTCCAGTGGATTTTCCCTTTATCACGCTTTCCTTTCTGTGGAATCTCTCGATAATTTGACGAACTTGTCGGTGCAAGGCAGTTTCTTCAATAATTTTGTTCGGAAACCTAAGTCGAAACTGTGCTTTGCATTCACGAATGGAATATTGCTATTCACCATTTACCACACGTCCAGATAAGAAATAAGCTTCAGTAATGAAAGAGTTTTCTTGCAAGGTATACGTTTTAATCGTTTGTTAATTCACTTCAATAAATTGTAATAATTTATGATATTTATTGACAGAACTAGAGCGGTACAGGAAACTTTGCTTGTAAAAAATTTCCAGAATCATTTTGTTCCATTTTGTAGAACCTGAAATTGAGAAGGTGGAGGAAAATAATGAGGAGAATTTTGCTTTGAATGGGTGATCCCTAATTAGGAGGGTGTAAAACTAATTTGGGGTGAGATGGGCTGTAACTTATTCTTTGTTTTCCGACAGATGTAATTCAAAGAACTAAAACGCTGGCAAAACCAAAGATTTATGTTGTTCGGCATTCCTAATGAAAGGATAAATATTCTGCAATCTCATTCAAATAAGGCGGTGTTGATCTAAAAGGCACAGTGGACGCAGGATTAAGAAGGATATTATCGGCTTCGAATCGGGAATGCCAGGTTAATATGGACAATATCGAATCTTGTTAGAACGGGCTTAACATAATTGCAGTCGCTCACAAAAATACCGTCTAAATAAACTTAATAAATACAGATGTATTTTTATTTAAATTAATGTAAATATAAAAAAAATAATATACAAATAAACAAAACAATTTTTGTTTAGCATTTGGATTTCAGTGTTTTTTTTTTTGTAAGCTTTTTAGAAGGATATTTGGAACTTTCATTGTGCCAATAAGTCTGCTTCAATTTAAAAATTAGTTATTTTTATAATAACAAACATACATACTTTAGAAAAACGGTTAAAACGAAATCAGAATGTGCAGTTTATTTCTTTCTTTAATAATTTGTTACGTATTCCGTTTTTTTTTTTTTTCAGAGGTTTATTAAGGTTTGATTTAGGAATTTTGTATTTGCGTGATTTATTGGTGGCTGGGATAATATGACAAGAAAGTAGTTTTCAATCAATCACCACCCTTTTGTATTGTTTATATTAATTAATTGCCACAATGGAAAAGTTAAACTTAACTGTGGCTCTTAGATTAAAGCATGATGGTATCACAACAATAATTTGAGGAAGTCACAATTCTAAAAATGTCCAGCTTACGTAAATGTAATTACATACCCAGCTAATCCAGTTCGTAGCTCTGTATGACCTGGTATTCAAGTAGAATTAATTACATTTGATTGTGGGGTATATTAATGAGCGATATAGATGGTTACGGAATATAATAAACAGCATTAGCACTTGCTCTCTCACACACCACATGATTAGCTTTTCACTTGCATGCATAGCATGCATTCTCTCCTCAAATTTTTCCACAGATGTGTCAAACACACAACTATTCATAACTATTACGAGGGTAAAGCTGAATTTATTGAGAAGAAGAAAATCTAGTAGGCCAAGTAAACCAAAACATACAGTGTTATTTAGAGCAACTCTTTATCTGTCATGTGAAGTTTAGTTGTTGAAGTTACGTTCGTTAGAACCCAAGGTACTAACTTTTTAAAGTAATATTTACAAGTAAAAAATTGGAATCATGATTTATTATGATTTTAAAAAAGGTTTAAGTGCTTATAAGTGCAAAAAGAGTTTAGATTCGGCTTTTAGTGAACAATCACCTTCCTTGGCTACAATTTACCGATGGTATAAGGAATTTGAATGCAAAAGGGATTCTGTTCAGCATCAAAAAGGAGCAGAGCGTCCTCCTACGGCTGTTACCGACAAAAACATTGCTGCTGTTAAAAAATTAATTGAAGCCACTTATGCAGTAATAGAGCATCAACTCAAGTTTGGATCCTCAGTTGTTAGAATAATCAAGCACGATCATCTGCATTTAAAAAAAGGGGTTAGTGGTTTTGTGCCGCATCACCTTTCTGACTTCCAAAAAGCAGAGCGTGTACGAATTTTCCATGAAACTTTAAATTTCTTAAATAATGGCGGACATCAATTTTTTTTCCAAAATAGTGACAGATGACGAAACTTACATTCCCTTTTTCGACGTACCTACCTGCCAAGAGAGTCGAGTATGGATTCACGAAGATGAGGAAAGTCCAGCAATGACCAAGAAGCGTGAGCTATGAAAAAAGTTATGTGTGCGGTATTCTTTACAAGTACGAGTCTAGTAAAGGCACCTGATTGAGCAATGTGCGACTTTTGGCTATTTTTCGGGCTTAAAAGGAATTTGCAGAGAAGAAGGTTTTCGTCAGAGGAAGAGATTGATGCCGAAGTTCACACTTATTTTGAGGGTATTCTGAAAGATGATTGGTTGCGAGCATTTGAACAGTGGAAAGAAAGAATGGTCAAGTGTATCATTGCTGAAGGGAATTACTTCGAACATATTTAAAATAAAATCCTAGAAAATACTAACCGTGTTTTTTATTCTCAATAAATTCAGCTCTTTTGTATCACGACTAAAAAGATAATTATTGAATCTCCATTCGTACATTTGGATCAACAACAACCGAAAGCCTCTGGACATTGATAAAATTCAGGACAAAGTGACCTTCAGAGAATTACATGTCGGTTGCTCTTAAGAAGTGTTTCATATAACTATGAGAAAACAATACAAAAAAGAAATACTGGAATTTAAGAAAAGGCACGAAAGAATCAAATTGAAATAATAATAAAAAAAGCAAAAGTCGGTTTTGCGATGGAATTCTCGAGCTTTTGCTGGTGAGGCCTCAATTGGGTCTGAAATAGCTGTACAGAGGATGTTCGGAGGCCTCTCAAAAATTGTCAAAAAACACCTTTTCAAGAAAGAAAATTTCTCAATTACTATATTGTGGAATAAATCGGAAAAAAAACGTAAACAGTTCACTAAAAACACATCAAATTAAATAAAACAAACAAAAGACGGTCGATTTTACAGCGCAATTCAGTTGATTAATAACAAATTTCTAAAAAAACAATTGATAACAAACAGGAAACAAATTAATAAAAAAATCGAAAATTAAATAGTAAAACCGAAATAAAATAATAGTAATAAAAACAAAAGACAATCGATTTTACAGCACACTTCGATAGATTAAAAGACAAACGACCATCGTAAAGCGTAAGTCTTGTTGGTCGATCGAGTTCTCGAACTTCTGCTGCTGAGGCTCCAATTGGGGTCGTAATTGCTATACAGAGGATGCAATCTAACCGACTTGAAAGCAAACTTTTGCAAAACACAATAGATTAACAAATTAAAAAAAAACTATTACTAAAAAAAGGGTTACAAAACAAGGAAAACAAATGAATAAAAATTTCTAAAATATATAACAATAAGATTAAAAAAAAATAATAATAATGAAAATAAAAGACCATCGCCTTTACGATACAATTTAACGGATCAATATACTTTTTTAATAAGTTTGATGAGAAATCAAGAGAAACAATAGAATCTAAAAAAATACTAATAATAATAAAAACAAAATACAAGTGATTTTGAAGCATTAATTCAGTAGATTAAAACCAAAAACAAAAGACCATCGTTTGATGGCATAATTTAGTAGATTAATAAATTTATATAAGTAACGGTTTGGGAGGAAGAGATGACAAAACAAAAAAAACAAATGAATTTTAAAAAAATAAATAAATACAAAGGACAATCGATTTTAGAGCACGATTCAGTAGATTCATAAGAAAAAAAATAACAAAACAAAACAGTCTTATTTGTTTTGAATATGTTCAACTGATTGTTAAAAATAATTGCAATAGATGGCGCTGTTCAATATCTTACGCGAATTATAAAATTACTTTAAATCTTCTTTATTGACGAAAGTGACATTTTTTTATTTAACAAACTTTCGGTAAGTTTTAACAAACCGCGCTGCTATTGAATGTCTTACAAGGAAGCAACAGTTGACAGTTATTTATGTTGTATTTAAACAAGATGTTGAACACTATAACAATTTACTGTTATTTATCAATCAATATTTGTCATCTGGAGTGAAGTTAGGTTTTCATACATTATGATTGTAAATAATTATTCTAGATTATATAGTAATCCTGTTCCTTTTTGATGCTGAACAGAATTCCTTTCGCGTTCACATTCCTTATACCATCAGTAAATTATAGCCAAGGAAGGTGCTTGTCCACTAAAAGCCGAATCTAAACTCTTTTTGCACTCATAAGCGCTTAAAACTTTTTCAAAATCACAATAAATCATGATTAGGAAATGCTCTCTGGTTAATTCTAGTTTTTTTACTTGTAATATCACTTTAAAAAATTAGTAACTTGGTTCTAACGAACGTGACTTCAACAACTAAACTTCAAATGACAGATAAAGAGTTGCTCTAAATAACACTGTATGTTTTGTTGTTCACGACCCACTAGATTTTTTTTACTTTTAATAAATTCTAATTAAAAGTAGAGATAATCCATCGCATCCTACTACTTCCCTGTAGCCCTATTATAAGAACTTTCTTATTCGTTTTTTATACTGGATGATATTTTAGTTGCTCTATAATTGCTCATGACTTTAAAAACGAATGCCATGCTATTTAATGTATAAGAAAATACATTTTAAAGAATAAGACTTCGTTTCGAGTGAGTGTATTGAACCCTTTCATAATAGTTACCATAGTTACGAATCCTTATTACGGCTAACGACGTCGACGCCAAAGCTTCTGGAACAAGTAAGTGACATTTCTCTCTCTTGGCTGACGAGCAATGTCGATATAACGCCAGGGTTTTGCTATCTGAGCTGTGAAGATGCCTGTATCATACACCGGATTTCCGGCGTCTTGGAGGACGTCGCGTGCGAAATTCGATTACTGCTTCGCCGGAGGAGGGCTTTTTCCCGAGAAAGCTCGCTGAATAGCGGCTAATTTACACTTTCCGAGCCTTAAAAGCGAGCTGTATTTTTTTATTAAATAAAAATCGCCCCGACTTTACGCCGCGCGCGAAATTAAAACAAATTTCATGTCCTGCCAGGCTAATTGGAGATAACGCCCGGCAAGAAACTGCGCGCGTGGAGTGGTGCTTTTAGACCTAATTAACAAAATACAGGTCACTAGGTTTGAATATAATGATATTCGACGCTTTGAACTCCTCCGTTCTTGCGTAAACGATGTTGCCGCTTTCTCCTTTACGCTGATTTTTGTACTAAATTTAATAGCCCTTCATAACACTCATTGAGTAAAGGCTCACTTTTTTATATAAAAAAAAAAATCTTCACGTTTTCTCGGTAATGATGCCTTGAGATTAAGCCGCATAATGACGTCCTGAAATCGCTATTTGCGAAAATTTAATAAAACCTTTCGTTTATGAAGGGGCGACCGTTAACTTTTTTTTTTTGTAGAAGTTAGCTATTAACGACTTTAGGTTTTTATGGCTTTCGTAATTAAAAGTTTAATGCAAGTTAAATCCTGTACAGTTGTTGAGGGGAAAGGTTTCCTAACACAGGCGGAGGGAGGGATTATTTCCGAGGGCGAGTTCTCCCGTTAATATCTAATTTTATCATCTAAAATTAAAACCCCTTACGTATTATACGTGATTATGTGAACACTAAATAAGGCTCACGATTTAAATACAGGGTTTTCCGTATTTCAGTTTTACACTTAAACTTTAGTGTTTCTGAACACTTAATCGCATAAAATTGAGAAAATATCTTCAAGAATTAAAATTACAAATGAGGGTAAAAATTGAGATCGATTACATCGCTAGACTAACCAAGAAAGTTACATATACCAACTTGAATTTTCTCAAATTAATTTCCAACCTAACCAAGCCAAACTATTTTTTTAAGCTTCGAGTTTCTTGTGTAAGTTTTGCTTTAAATAATATTTATAATAGACGTTAACTCAGTGTCATAATTCTGAGAAAATATAATTTTCTCTGTTAAGTGAAATACAAAATAATGATTAAATTTATGGCTGTCCCCATTATTCGACTAATTCGGCACGTTTTAATTGCAGATGCTCAACACTGATGCAGTTGCTCCACAAACTCAGGTAGGTTGTAACGCGAAATGTAGTACCTGGTCATGTCAGAGGGCGAGATGTGAACACAGTTCACGCTAATTAATTGGCAAAGCCCATGCGAAGAACATGTACGAGTTGAAAAACTGCACGGGAAATATCGGTTACACTAATTGTCCTTGCGTGTCCTGGAATGAGCGAGAGAGAATGAAAACTGAACGACCCCATTTTCCGAAGCTTCAATCTGCAAAATTGATCGATTAAAAAAAACGCAGAAATTAAAAAGCAAGAGCATCTATTAAAATGATTTACTGTTTTTAATAGACGTTAATTACCCCTACGAAATTGTAACTTTCTCTAAAAATTCTGAGATCCTTTCCTTCTCGAATTCTCTAGCAAATGTCTGGAACCATCTAGTTCACGTTCTATTAGAAACTCATTGAAATAATCGAAAAGGTAAATGGAGTGACTAGGCTAAAATTGAATCATCGGCGATTGGGATGTAACAGTATACAAGGACAGCTAGAAAAGAAATGTATCTAGCGTTGAAACAAATGACATATGATTATCATAAAATTAATATAGTATGCCCCCTAACTATGATGCACTTTGCCATTTCTCCCGCAAGGAACTTCTACTACTCTTGTAAAAGGGAATACTTTTCTTTAATCCGCAACAAAATCGTTAATGGGATATTTTAAATTGACCTTTCCAAAATGACGCCCTCAAAGTTGTTTGTTTAGTAAATCTGAAATGGTAAAAGTCAAATGGGTTCAAATCCAGATTATAGATAAGATACAACGGACAAAATGGTGTGCTGCAATCAATATTGGAATTACACACAGATTCTAATGATGAAGACATATTTGAAAACGCAAAAATAAGACAATGAACGAAAGCTAATAGCTTCAAATCGATTTCTATTGTCAGCCGATCAAAAGAGCAAACGCAGAAATACGCAAATGGATGGCCAGATGGCAGAGCTACGGTGCAAGTCTGGGCAACTTCAAATTGGAATTAAAAAGTTAAAAGTAAATAGTAAGAACATCGTTTTAACAAGGAACATCTACCCAAGTGAAAAATCACTTATAAGTGATGAAACTAGTTCCAAAAGTTGTTACAGATGAAATGAATTACAAATATCCAATAGAGATATGATTATACAAATCAAAAAATGTTGAACAAACTGTGTTGGTTCGAATATTCCCAACGGCATGCAAATGATGGAGAACTTTACACAATGATCCTCAAGAACCTATCATTGCAACAATAAGTTATCCTTTTTGGTCTTTGATTTTAGGATCATCTTCGTGGGATTCACATTCTTATGGTTATTAGGAGATTTACTCGTATATTGCAATGACAACAACTATTAGTAATTAGCCAATCAGGGCCGTAATTAGGGCGTGGCACTTGCCAAGTGCGCAAGTGAAAGAGGGGCGTCTGGCAAAGGAAAGAAGACAAGAATAAGGACAACAAATTCAAAGTTACAAAATTAGCAAAATATGGAATTAAAGATAGTAGTAAAAAATAATGAAAAAAACAACATAGAATTAAGAAACCCTAAATTAAGAAATAGAATAAAAATATTAAGAACAAATGAAGCGATATTAGATAAGTATAAAATGAAAACACGTGATGCAGTGATAACATGGAATACTAAACCTAAATGAAAATAAATAAATAATTCCATTCTATACCGCAAAAGAAGCTTGAATTTAAAAAAGGTTTTGTTCCACGCTGAATAATAATAAAAAGAAAAGATTAATGAAAGATTTTAAGGCTAAAGTTGGTTCTGGCAACTGTGAACTTAAAAGAATAATGGGGAGACGGCAAATTCATAATTAACTGTCACATTACTAAATAAGAAAGTTGAGAGTCAAATAGACCATATTTGTATAAGCGAAACTTGGAGCATGAAGTTAATGGACACACAAAGTGAAAGAAGAACGGATATAGAATCGGATAATTATGTTGTAGTAGCAAAGTTTAAGATGGACCTAAAGAAGGTCAAAGCAAAATATAAAAGGAATGTCAAGTATTTTAGACGCTAGAGCAGAAAACCACAGCGAAATGCAAAATGGTCCTAAGAAGCTTAGAACCATCAGGCGTCAGACTCACCACAGTGTTTAAGTGACTAAGCCGAAATCTAGCTATTGCCACGCATTTGCAAACCTGTTTCGATTTCTGATTCTAATCTGCATGTTTCACTTTCTGCCAAGCCCATTTTAATAAGGTGGTACACAGGGCAGGAGTCTGTAATAGTATTTAATTCATTCTTTGTTAAAAATAGAAACGTTTGAACAGGAACATTTTTCCAGTAGGATATTTCCTTCCTTTTTATCTACCTTTCAGCCTCTTTTCTATACTGTATCCTACACAGACCACAGTAAGGTTCAGGACCTATGAAAGAAGTCTCAGAATCAGTACGAGCAAGTTTTACAGCTTTTTCGTTCCCCTCTATATGCCATTGGGTGTGAGGCAGTATGCCACGAGTACCTTCAGACAGAGCATATATCTTTTTTACCCTTTGTGTGTGTTTCTTCTCGGGCAGTCCTGGACACATAGATTTATTGCAAGTGTTTCAGCTTCCATAATTGTGGCGGTAGAACCTAAGCTATTGGTGCCTGGTACTTGGGGTCGTAAATCTTAGGCTAAGCCCATTTTAATAAGGTGGTACATAGGGCAGGGATCTGTAGCAGTTTTTAATTCATTCTTTGTTAAAAATAGAAACGCTTGAACAGTCTTGGGCGAATAATTAATAAATATATTCGCCTGTCTTTGTCCTGGAACATTTTCCAGTAGGACATTTCTTTCCTTTTTTATCTACTTTTCAGCCTCTTTTCTATACTGTGTCTTACACGGACCACGGTAAGGTTCAGGACCTATGGAAGAAGTCTCAGAACTAGTACGAGCAAGTTTGTCAGCTTTTTCGTTCCCCCCTATATGCCATTGAGTGTGAGGCAGTATGCCATGAGTACGTTTATAATTGTTATATTATATTATTATAAGCCTGACTGTTAGACGAGTATATATCTTTTTTACCCCTTGTGTTCCTTCTCGGGCAATCCTGGACACATAGAGTTATTGCAAGTCTTTCAGCTTCCATAATTGTTGAAGTAGAACCTAAGGTATTGATGTTTGGTACTTGGGGTCGTAAAAACCTATGCCTGTCCCCTTTGCACTCATTGATCCATCCGTGTACCAATATCTTCTTCATAAGTTATGTCAAAGTCAAACGCTTTTGCCGTCACGTCTGAAGGTTTTTCTAATATATCTGGCTGTCAAAAATCCAGTATTATAAGATGACCTGGTTTGCATCTCCTAGTTCGGGTTAGTGTCAAGGAAGCTCCCTCTGCACCTGTAAGTGAAGTGATGGGATGTTTAGCCAGACTTCCATAGCTGCGGTTGCGGTATTATTCATTGTCCCTGTTATATCCTAGACACGCTAGTTGTTGGAATTTCTGCAGTTTATTTTGCATAGTTTAGTGGTTTTTGTCCACCACACTAAATAAGCATGGCTCTTACTACTGCCTTTTATGACCATTGAATCTTCGCGGTTTCAGGTCCCATATTTTAGGGTTTATGCTGACTTCCTCCTTATGGCACCATTTATCGATAATGAACAGAGTGTTCTGCGTTAGGATGGAGATTATCTTTTCCTCTGATAAGTATGACTATGTCATCCGCATAACCAAGAACATGATGACTTTTGTCAATAATTTCTCTCAGTGGGTCGTCGACGACAATAGTTCACAGCAGCGATGAAAAAACCCCCCAGTTGTGGGGAACCCTTTGTTGTGGTTATTGTTGTTTCTACTCCTCCTAATGAAGCCATCACCATCCGTCTTTTCACCATCGCTTTGATCCACCGAAGTGTCGATGGATTACCAAATTTTATGGCAGCTTTTTCTATAGATTTAAACGAGGTGTTATCAAAGGTCACATCAGCAACTTCTTTTGCCGTGATAGATTTGTACACCACAGCATTCACAAGATTGTGAAGTGCACTACCGTGTATTTGCCTCGTTGCTAGGCAAACTGCCTGAAGTGAAGTGGAGCTTTACCACCTTTGAGAAGGTGGGAGGTAACTTATCTAGTTACATTAATCAGAAGAAACTTGTCCAAAAATATATCTGAAAAAAACTATCCAAGTAGAACTGAAATTAAATTGAAAGAAACTTGCTCGTCCGCCTTATCTCCAAAATTTGAAAGAATTTCTTAATTTAATTTCAATTTAACCGTCAGTCAAACTCCGTTCGCGCAATACTTCAAACTGTGCCATTTTATTAAATCCTTACCGTCCCTCCCCATTCCAACGAATGAGACGAATCAACCCCTTTCCCACAGCACCCGGTTAAGAAACTAATCCCTCAACCCTAAAGTTTTATCTTTCCGCATTAAGTGTTTATTTGTGACCAATTAGAAACAAGATATTCCTTCAAGTTCCGAACTTCGGATAGATTAGCACGTTCGGCGGGGGCACCGCAACACCTTATTATCGATCAGTTAGTTTTCAGCAGCCCTAATTTTTCCCGCCCTTTGTTTTACGATGTTTTTGTTTGCGAATGATTCGACGCCGCTTCACAGGGAAAACGATGTCAGAACACAAAGCGAGGGAGTTAAGATTTTTTTTATTTTAATTTACAAACTTTATGAAACGCACGTTTTATGCTCGTGTTACAGAGGGGAAAAGTGGAAGATTTTTTTTATTATTTCGTTACAAATGGAAATAAAATAAAGTTGAAAAGCAACGTGCTGACGCACAACAAATATCCTATCATGAATGTAAAAATTTAAGCACATAGTAAATGTTTTTAAAATTCTTTTGGTGAACTATTTATACGTTCAAGTGGGGAAAAAAATAAAGTTAAAGTTTGCCACTAAAAACAGGGTTTTTTCTTACAATTAAATAATAAAAAATGTATGGGTATACGAAAAGAACTAATAATTCATGGAAACGTTGAGCGCGTATCCTTGAAGTACTTCAAAATTTTTCCAACTCACATAAATATTTTATTTGCCTTTCCCTCATTTTTTTATGTTTCTTTTTATCGGCGATAGCTTCACAAAACCACCGCGTTTATTTGGAAAATATCGATGATACAAGCTTCTCACTATCTTCCACCTTGCTGCCTGCATCGTCAGTGAGAAACGGTGATTCCTAAAGCAAATACAATGTTTGCTTTGTACGAATGTTGTTATCAAATTGTCTGTTTTGTTTCTTCTTGAAATTTACGTCACCATCGTCTCCTGTTACTAATAGAACAGTATCGCCATTCTTAGTGTAAAGTTCCTTAACCTATGATACTAATTTACTGAAGGTATTCTGTAATCTAGTTTGTTTAGATGAGACGGTAATAAAACAAAATATGTTGAATTATGAGTAAGAACTACAATGAAAAACAATTATTATTCCTAAACAAAAATCACGCTTGGAATTTATTAATTTTTTGTCTGCCTTTCATGAATCTATTAATTATGAAACTAATGGAAACTTCTCTTTGGAAACTTTGCTCGGTTAGTTTCGCCGCAAATTTGCTCGTAATATGCATATTAAATGAAGTTCGGATTTGATCCTGGCGTACAAAAAAATAGAAAATAACGTCGCACTTATTTTATTGCACATCCATTACGACAGCGCATCGATGCATCAAATTACATTGACGCCGTTGCAGTTCGACATAAATTAATGGCAAGCGGTATATCGCAATATCGCAGCGCCGTGGTTTAAAGCTAACCTAATTAACTTAACGCTTCACTTCAAGCAGTCAAATAAATGAAGGCTTTTAATATAGTTCGGCTTCCAGTCAATTTAAGTTTATGAAACATTAATGGCGGATTAATATGCACTGAAACGAGAAGCTACGTTCTCTGTACAACGTGGCGTTTTCTTTGGTGCACCTGCCATTAGCTCAATTGAGCTACTCTTATAAAGCTAAGCTGTCCATGTCAGAGTAACAATGGAGCGATATTTTCTCATGCAGACGTGCTGGGGGTCACATCTGCATGTAACGTAACGCCCAGCGTGATTTTTGACGTAAAATAAGTGAAATTTGACATTAAAGCTTAAGTGTAACCACAGATTAAGGCACTTATGTTGTAACGATCACAAACTAGTTCCAAAATTCTTGTCTTAATCATTCAACAATCGTCAAATAAAACTTTGAAAATCATGTTAGGTATTACATTAAACGCAGATGTGGCACCAGCATAACAGTAAACCAAATGAATGGTAACGACGGAGTTAGGAAGTTTAACTTCAAAAAGTGTTAATGTTTTTTCCTTCAAAAGTGACATTTTAATCCTTAAGGTAGTTATTTCTACCTTTCAAGGAGTTACAATTATCCGGGGAAAGAGAGAAACTTAATTTCTGAGGTAGTAGTTTATATCCCTAAAGTAATTAGTATTATCCAGAAAATTAAAGAATCTTTACTGTATCCTAATTTATATTTTAACTACACCAAAGAGAAGAATGCGCCTTATTCTTGTGTGGAATAATTTAAAACCCAAAACTGGAGTTGAATCCGCCCTTATCAAATTTCCTTCCCACATTGCTGACCCTATTCGTCACGACAATTCCAAAATTTTAAAATCAGCCAAACCTCTTAAACCAAAATGTACAAAAACTGAATTTCAAGCCCTCGAAATCCTAAAAACTAACCCAGACATAGTCATACTCTCCGCACACAAAAGGAATGCCACTGTAGTTTTGGACCGCGTACAATACGACCAGAAAATCAATACCCTATTAGAGGACCCCGTCTACTAACCCTTGCGAAAACTCGATCGTCTTCACGATAACTGAGGCCCATAACCAAATAGCAAGGAACATGAAGGAGATGGATCGGGTGATAGACGATAACCCAAATACCAAACGAGAGATCAAAGAACTGGCAGTCAAACTGAAACGAAACCTGGAACTATTGAATAGAGAGTTCATAAGGAGGTGGCTGACTGCGCACAAATATGAACCGTAGGAGAAGATGACGCATGATGCCGACGTTCAAACATCTAGCGTCGGTAGGGTTAGCGTCGCTACGCAGACCACACTTTGGTATAGGGGAGCCGACCAGATGATAGATATATCTGGGATAAAGACGCTTGAATAGTATAGAGCGATTGCCGGGAAAAGATGGGCGGAGGACGTCTTTAAAGTAACGGAGCTAGAGGATAGTGATCCGGAAGCGACGCACGCCATCTTCACAGACGTCGCGGATAGGGGCTTACTCCTTGGACATAAGAGGATGTACAAAAATAGATTCCTGGAGCTCGCAAAGGCGAAGGGCAACTTTGAGGCCATCGAGCAGGTGACGAAAGTGAGAAATAAAGACTCCGTTGGGAGAACCGACTGGAAGGCGATGGAGATGGTGGCCACCAAGGAGGATGAAAGTATATAGGAAAGCCTCCAGCTCCTAAAGGAGGAGACTGCTGAAGAGACTCATATTGCGATGTACCAACACCAAGCAATGAGCGAGGCGAACTGGAGAAGGATCGTGGAGTGTGTTTTCCACGAAACGCACAAAAAGATCACGATTCATCGACTAACCCAGGAATCAGGAAAAGTGCGGCAAGCTGAACGCAAAACATACGCCCTGGTGGTGGACAAGGCAGGAAAGAACTATGCCCAGACGCTGGGTATAGTAAAGGACGCTCTCAAGGGGCACCCCTCCACGAAGGCGGTTAAGAGTCTGAGGAGCACCCGGGAAGGCAACTTATTGATCACTGTGCAAAAAGATGAGGCTGCATTAGAATGTCTTAATACTACATTGCAAACCCGGGTAGAACCAAGATCAATAAGAAAGATTGGCATCGCAGGGAAATTAGAGACCGTCCACGTGAGGGGGATGGATGCTCTCGCGGAGAAGGTCGACGTAGAAGCGGCACTAAAAGAAGTTCTGGCCGAACCTCTGGACGGTGCTGTAAAGATTGGAGATTTAAGACCCAATGCAAATAACACAAATAACACAGGCGGTAACAATCGTCATCTTGGTGAAGGCTGGCGAGATCCTAGTCGGTATGGTACTTTGCCGGATCGAGACCAGAATCAAAGTCCCCAGATTCAAAAAATGCTGGTCGTACCAGCACGAGACCGACACCTGTACGGAGCAGCTGAGGCAAGAAAATTGTCATAACTGCGGCCAACCAGGGCACGTGAGTAAGGCGCGTGTCCACTGTGCTGAGGCTACGGAACACAGAACATGCAGTGGGCAATGCCCTGCTTTCAAGACTGCTCTAAAGAAAGCGCAGAAAGCTGAAGCGTAGGGTAGAAGCAGGATGGTCGTGGAAATCCCCACCGTCGCTGCTCTCGCTAAACAGACACAACTGAAACCTCGTGGAGGGGAACAGGACAGAGAAAGCCCGAAAGGAGGAAAACCTAAGAAACTTCCCGATGGCGAATAAAACCTCCGGTAACAGTAATGGTGACCGAAACTCTAATCAGAAGATCCCTGCGAGCATTAGGGTTCTGCAGCTGAACACGGATAGGCACCCAGAATACCCAGACTTCATGGTCTCCCTAAAATCTACAAACCTGATACACCTTTACGAACCAGAGTCAGCGCAATCAACTCACCAACCTACAAAGCCTCCAAGTATCTAGCACAGACACTCAAACCTTTTGCAGTGATACTTTCATCCCCGGCATTTCGTCCAAAAGATTCACGAGATATCCTTAGACCCCCAAGGATATTCTGGTCAGCTTCGATGTAGAATCTCTTCTCACCTGCTCACTGTTCAGAGCACCCATCACCAACCCAAAGACTTAATTCAACTGCTTCTACTGTTGTCTAGATGATTGAAGTTGATAAGCGAATATGCACAACAATCAAATGCTTGTAAAAATTCAAATGATTTCCTTTCCTGGAGACTCCATGCAGCGATAAGAGGCTTCGCTCTCAGCTTATAACTGGGCTAGAAGAGATAACTCACTATAGACTTTCTTATGGCCAGTTGCAACCAAGCCCTTAAGCATAACTTAAATTGAGCTTAAATGTAAGCCGTGTTTATAATGTGACATTGTGTTAACCATAATTTAATTGATGCTTAAGAGACCCATGGCTTTGTGACATTCCTTTTTATTTCTTCCTAATCTCCTCCAATCCTTAATTTATATTTCTTGTATGCCTCTTTCTATCGCTTCAACCCAACCCTTGCGAGGCAATCCGACCTCACGTATAGAACGTACCGTAACAGCTTTAACAAAATCTTCTTCTATCCTTCCAGAAACACAAAAAATCTTAATAACCCGTGACCCCAGAATACCGAGCTTCATGGTCTCCCTAAAATCCACAAACCTGATATACCTTTACGTCCCATAGTCAGCGCAATCAACTCATCAACCTACAAAGTCTCTAAATATCTAGCACACATCCTCAAGCCTTTTGCAGGGATAAGTGAAACTTTCATCCACAATTTCGTCCAAAAAATTCACGAGATACCCTTAGACCCCCAGGACATTCTGGTCAGTTTCGATGTAGAATCTCTTTTCACCAAAGTCCCTATTTCTGACACCGACACTGCTCAGAACCCAAAACCAACCCAAAGACTTAATTCAATTGCTTTTACTGCCAACTCGACGATTGAAGTTGATAAGCGAATATGCAAGAATCAGATTCACACTTTACTTCCACCAATTACTTGTAAAAATTCAAATATGATTTCCCTTCCTTGAGACTCCAATGGAAGCTTTCCATGCAGCGATAAGAACCTTACCTTGGCCTACGCTGTCTGTTTATAACTGAGCTAGAAGAGCTGACTCGCTATAGACTCTTTTATGGCCAGTTGCACCTTAAGCATGACTTAAATTGAGCTTAAATGTAAACGGTGTTTATAGTATGACATTGTATAAGCTTGTATAAGCTATAATCTCATTGATGCTTAAGAGACCCTTAGCTTTGTGACATTACTTTTTATTTATATTTCTTGTGTGTCTCTTTCTGCCTCTTCAACCCTCTTCAACCTCTTCAACTAATTCGTAGTCTGCCCCTTCTTCCTTTTGCTGTTATTCCTCCAGTTAACACTTAAGCTGCTTTTCCTGTTTTGGAGATTTGGATAATTGGCGATTAAAGAGGGAGTACGAAGGATGTGTGTTTAACGTAAATTGTTGTTGGAAATTAACCTTGAAAACAACAATACAAACAGAAACAGCTGATTAAGCTAATGAGAAATGTGCATGCGTCTTCAAATTGCCCAAGGAAAGTTGAAAACAGTTGAATATAATTTTTGGAGATTTTGCTAATGCCTCCCACACCAGTAGGGGAAGTGATCGACGAAAACCAATGACTGTAATAAACAGGAGAAGCAGCTTAATGTATTGGAACGTTATCATTTAGTCTTACCTCATGATTTGCCCATCGCACTATTAAGTAATGACAGTAATCCCCAAATACCCAATTCTCCAAATCTCCGAAGCAGGAAAAGCACCTTTATGGTATTGGAACGTTATCATTCAGTCTTACCACATGATTTGCCCATAGTACTATTAAGGTAGGATTTCATATACAGCTGGTGCAATTCCTCTTTCCCATTGTTCATCTTTTTGTTTTTGTTTTCTTTGTTTTTTATAGCCTAGCACTTTTCTTCCATTTTTCGTCCAATTTCTGTTGTTTCTTTTCTTTTTTTTATGAAGTTTCCTTCGTTCGCTGCAAAAAATGACCGCTGGCTTGATAGTTGTCTTACATATTCTTTATTCTAGGTTTCCTGATATTTGTCTTGGTCTTAAATAAGTAATGCAGTCTTTTTATACACTCTATACCATTTGGTATTCTTTCTTATGTTTTATTCTTCTGGATTATCCTATCATGATAAGGGGCACAGCTCTTTTCTTCACCGATTCAAGGAAATCACGTTTTGACGAGTATGTAACTCGTTTAGTCTTGCAATTTAGCTACATTATTGCATATACATTAAAGTAACAAAGGGTTATAGAAAATAAAACCATATTTAAAAATTACTTTAGAGTAAAAATTGTCGTTATCATTTTTCTAAAATTTTATTTAATTTTTTACGTATTACACGTGCAGTACCCGTTTGCTCTTGCACTTCAGTGTCTACATAGTTCTAGATTGAATTTGATGTGCTATGAAGGGCTATGAAAGCTATTGATTGTGAGTACAAATAAACTAGCTGTTTACTGTAAAAGAGAATCCTAAATGCGTTGTGAAATTTCGGTTTTCCATCATCGTGGCATTAAATTCCAAATCCAAATTATTATAGTTGCAATTGTTTAACTGTGGCCGAGCATAATTGATTTGCTATCAGTGTTGCTAAATGTGGTTTCATATTTCACTGTTTGACGAGTAGTTATCATCAGCATATTCCAGTGTTAATTACCTGCAACGTTTTTAATTTCAAATTCCGAATCATTTGCTACTACATGACATTCGAATAATTCACATACATTTTTTTATACGGAAATACGTTTAGTTTCAATTTTGCATTACAAATAATACTTGATACTGATTTCGAAATTACTTAATACAATATAGTTTTATTATTGCAAACATCTTTGAAATAAATACATAGAAACATATTCGAATATCATTCATTTTCAATTCTAAGTATAATAACAAATTTCTTTTGCAAGATTTTGAATAAATTCATACATTTAGATAATTATACAGACCAACTGAAAGTGTGAACCGAAATTACCATGCCATATAATACCGCAATTACCGAGGAATGTTTTAAACAAAGCTTTCGATTTACAAACAAACGTGTTATTAATAATTGCCTATCGTAATTTAAAGCGTAATAATGTTTCACATAACGTGTATTATAATAACCATGGGGAATATAGGAATAGGCAATTAATTAACAGACCTACAGAAACTGAAATTAATAACCGTTACGGTATTCGCTCTGGTAATGCCAATTTAAACGCGTTATAATCTCTTTTATATTGCGAAGTAATTTAGTTTAAATCGACGTGTATGCAGAGAAGATTATGCAAATCAGTTAATAACGATCGTTTCAAAAAGGAGCATAATACATAGTAGGGTATCATTCATGTAATAAATAAGTGCATTTGCTATCGGCAGTTTAATACGTATAATCTAGGTCTCCGCAAATTTTACACGTCCGACGTGTTATACCTTGTTACTAGAATTTGTCACGGCACAAAAGAAGGAGAGATATTTCATTGAGATAAGCTTAAACGGTGCCTCGTTTCGAGCTGAATACGGGAGCTTAACTACGGTGCACGTGTTAATTACTTAAATTCTAATTAGCTCAATCTAGGGATCGTTAGTGGCACTTGCAGGATATATGTGGTTGCAAAGTTTAATTAATTTTAATGCAACAGTTTATCCATTGACGGAATAGTGTTGGAAATTTCGAATTGGCCTGTGGTGGCATCGTATGTAAAAAATTGTCACTAAGTTATCGATATTAGAAATGGCAGCGTTATTCACCCAACTCTGGGATCCCTCAAAGGTTAAACTTAGACCCGCTATTTTTTTTACTTTTTAATTACTAAATTAACATTATGCAGTGAATCATTTGTTTTATTTTATCTCTATTACTCTCTACTCTTCTAATTTTTATGGTTATATTGCTATATTAAGCAATAATTAATTATCTTGTTAGGTGTTTTTCAATTTGGTTGCTTCTGAAGTTGAGTGTACGTAGTTTCTTATTTAAAAAGTATATTCCGTTGGACAATAAATGTAGTATTATTCATTTCTTCGTATTAAATTGATAATGTATTCTTATTTTATATTTGTTCGTACTGAAATGATTTAGTGGTGAGAAAAAAGGAATTCAGGTTTCAGGCAAGTTTTCGAAATTCAATCACAAACAATAATTCCCAATCGTATATGTATATGTATATGATTATGAAATAATCAGTTTAGTTTGGAATACAAACTCGCTAGTTAAGTTCGAATGCTCAAAAAAGAAAGGATTATTTCATGAACCTTAATGTATTCTTCAAATTGAATTTTGATTCTGCAGAAAGCAATAACATAAAATGTAATTATCAGAATATTTCTGAGAAAAGAAGCGCGCTTAATACAAGGAATAATTAAAGGAACAATTAGTCATAATGACTATTGATCTGCGAAATATATTATTTACAACCTTTTCACTACAAACAAATCTATTAATACTGACACTCATGGAAATGAGCATTGTTAGTAGTGTATTTAGTTGTTTTTCTCATCGAACTTTATTTTTGTTCTTCAACTTACAGATTATTGGTCCTTCTCCCCTTCCTTGTTCATACACTTGTCCCAATTTACAAAGCAGTCCCAGAGAGCTTCTGTTAAAATGCCCTACAATGACTATGACATCAAAGGTATCAAACCGACGTCCTGAACTTATTTCAATTTCGGGAAAAAGAAAAACTGGCGAATTGAGAAGGCCGAGGGAGCATGGTGAAGAACCATGAGTTGCCTCGCCACAACTCTGGTCTCTTTCGTGTAATCGCTGCAAAATGCCTTTGAAATGCTCATGGTAGGCGGTTTGACCTTGAGCCAAAATTTCAAAGTGCAATTGAAAAAACAGAGCATCACGCCACACTGTCTCATCATCGCCCGACATGTTTGCGTTTAAGCGCTATGTATGCGTCTTGTTGGTCGTCGATATTGCGATGGAATTCTCGAGTTACTCTTCTGCTGAACAGGCCTCAATTGGAGTCGCAATAGCTATACGGAGGTTGCTCGGGGGCGCCATTGCAATTCACTCAACTTGCAGCCAAATTTTGCCAGTGCTCATCATCTTGATATTGGATTAAGACTCTCGTGCTTTTTTTTTGGCATGAAGATCCTTTCCCAATCCACTGTGACGATTGAACTCTTGTCTCGAAGTCGTAGGCGGAAACCCAGCTTTCGTCTCCCGTTATGATCCTTTTCATGAATATGTTGTGATCGTTGGCTTGTTTAAAAAGTTACGGAGGATGCTCGGGGCCCCATTGCAATCCACCCGATTTGCAGCCAAATTTTGCCATTACCATTACCTTGACATTAGATTAAGACTGTCTTTTTTTGGACATGAAGATCCTTTCCCAATTCACTGCGATGAGTAAACTCTTGTCTCGAAGTCGTAGCCGCAAATCCAGCTCTCGTCTCCCGTTATGATCCTTTTCATGAATATGTTGTCTTCGTTGGCTTGTTCAAGAAGTTACAGGCAAACGACCACTCCATTTACCTTCTGCTGTTCGGTCATCATCATTGAGATCCTTTTGCATCTTCCCTGCCAGATTCTTGATTTTCTGAACGTGAGAGCCAACAGTTGTCAGCTTCGATTGATCGATGACCATTAAATCGATTAAACCATTCATCACGCTATTGTACGACCTTGACCATCGCCTTCCTAAGCTTGGTTCAAAACGAGATGTCAACAATCTGAAAGTGTTTGGTTATTTCCTGAACAGACCTCGTATAAATTAAGGACTCCGCCCACTAGATCTGACTGTAATAGGACCGCAACCGGACCGACGGAGACACATGCAAAAACACATTGTTTCCATAGTTTCAAATGAGATAACGTCCGGCACGGTACGGTCCGGCGTCTGACGGACACGATACAGGTTGGTGGAAGTTACCTCATATTAGACTATGGATGTGCCGACCTGGTTACGCTCCTGGCACGGTTCTTTTACGATCAGGTCACTGGGCGGAGTCCTTTAATGGACATATTACCTATAGTAATCTATGTAAGATATAAAATAAGTTATAAAAATAGCTCGGACAAGAAGTAACGTTGTTACTACATTAGAAATTTAAATAATAATTTGAAATAGGGATCAACGGTTTTGAAACTTTGTTTGTAAACCGTTAGTCCCTATTTCATAAATTAGAAATTCTAAAAAGTCTCTGAAACGTTTGGGTTCATCTCACCTATCAAACAGGCAACAGAGAATGTCAATAGGTCACCATTTTTTGACTGCCCAAGTGTTTCTCAAGAATTCATTTTAGAATCAATGTTATTTAGATTGTTTATTGAGGACTTGCCAATGTTTTGCCATTTTCCAAAACGAAAACAGTAATCCTACGCTGATGACACTAATTTCATAATATCACGAACATCAATGTACATACAAACAGAAAACAAATCGCTGAACGAAAAGAGCGACTAAATGGATAAGAAACATTTGTTGTGCCAATTTTAATTTTTTAAAAAAGGCAACAAATGAAATCCCAATGGATTTATCCATGATTTTGGAAGTGTGCCCTAAGACTTTCGACCTAAAAATTAAGTTTCCATATGTTCCTCATTAACTGGATACCTTTCCATATTCTGCGTAGAAAACTTCCATAATTTAGTACTTTTTAAAATCCTGAAAGCACAGGAAGATGACTTTCGTTTCCAGAAAATTATTAATTTTTCAATTTGGTAAGTACAGAGCTTGGCTCTGTGCTGTGCTAACCAGATTCCAACAAGCACTGACGACTAATTTTTTCCAATTAAGACACAGCTGTCCGCTTAATTGAACAAAACCGACCGCACTCGACTGCAAATAATTCATTTCGCGTTTTTTGCGGTCGTCCTGAACGGTCGGTCGTGTTATCGATTGGCCGTAGACACCAAGAAATACTGACCGTGAATACGTCGATGGTTAACGAGGCTCGTAAATCTCATCTATTGTAAACTCCTAACTGATTTATGCGTATTTACTAATTATTTATATCAGTATTAAAATCTGTAATGCATTGCGCCGAACTGGGGGAGGCGGGTAGTAACACGACATCATGCATGAGCGCATATGGTCGATGCAGGACAAGTTATAAATTTAGTAGGAAAGTGCACATACAAAAATTAATGACGATGCGCGTTATAAATCTGTTAAAATGGTCATTATATGGTTAACGATTGAATTTGAGGTATAGAAAAAAAGTTTCATGAATATTTCAGTAAATTATAAAACCACAGCTTTTTTTTATTATGATCATGATGATAATGACTTATTGATGTAAAGTTTAATATGTCCAAAAAATTCCCTGCTCATGTTTCTGATCTTACTCACTTATTTCATATCTTACTTTTAATACAGGAACTTTTGCAACTCAAGTTAATGTACCGAAAAGAAAAGTAATTTTGTCATAGAAATTTAAATTTCATCTGCGGGATCACACATTGTGAAGCAGAATGGAAACATGATATAAATCCAAAGCTTAATTCTTGCCTAAATGTCTGTGTAATAAATTTTACAAATTGCAAACACTTTACCTGCGGTCACGGTTAATAGTGGTAATTTGTTACGAGAAATAACATCCCACTTCAAATACATTTGATAAATGAGCTAGATGTTGTAGTCACAAGTTTTCCGGGAGTGAGTTGATGCGAAATTAACTCGACCCGTTGAAATATTGTAAGCGGAAAAGAAAACGTTTGTCCGATATAAAATTACAAGCGCCGCCCTTCTTTCGAGGAGCTTCTCTAAAATTTAATTAATAATAAAATTTAATAACGGGGCTGAGTTTACCTCGGCGCTCGAATATTTATTTTTGCTAAGGAAAAACAAACATAGTGGTTAGTTCGGATTCGGGGAGGAAAAGATTTCCACGTATAAGCACCAAGCCCGGGGATTTTGAGGAACGTCTTGGGTAATACATCGTAGTGGCGCGAGTGTTTGCGATAGATTAGGGGCGGATTTGAATAACAATGTTGTTGTTTGTCAAGTACTGTTAGTGGCGGATTTGCGGAAATGTTAATCTTAAAATAAGATATGACGGAATCGCAGTCGGTCGCAGTAATTTATGCCTGGAAATATTTAAACTCGGGAGCGCAGTGGCGCGAGTGGATTCATAAATTCCAACATTCGCAGTGTGTATTCAGGTCGTACCTCGTATCTTTCATTTAGGGGTGCTAATGGTGTTTCTAAATGCATTCCTGTAGGAAAGGATCTCTGACGGCACGTTTAATGTCTGTTGACCTAAAAAGACAGCGTGCTCGCTCCTCATCTCATTAAATTTGAGCTGAGCGAATCACACTGGTTTTATTATAAAGCATTTTTTACTTTTATATTTTTATATAATCTCATATATTTAATGCTACTTACATTGTTAATAGAACTTATCACATCTTTAATGGCGTCTTTTAACGATCAACGAGGGAATATTGATATCTAGTTACTGGAAAAAGAAATGTTTGCTGATGTGATAGAAAACTTACTTGATTGGTGTCCTCTATACGTCACTATCCAAAAAAAGGGTTTCGGAATTTGAAAGAGGAAAATCAGATATCAAAGATGAGAACCGCTCTAGGAGACCAGTTTCTGAGTCCACTCCACAAAACGTTCATTGGTTCCATGTCCATGAAGATCGATGAATTAGGCTCAAATGCAGAAACATTGCATATTTCCTATGTACGTATTGCAGTGTTACTTACCTTTTTGAAAAAATTAATTATTCAAGTACATTACGTGAGAAAAATTAAAAACATACAACAGTGCCACGAGGTAGACGCAAGAGTGACGAGACGTTTCGACAGAACGGCATTCATCTAAAGCAAACAAACAAACAGAATATGACATATACAAAACGAAAAGGGACACTTACCAATGTAAACGCAGCAGTTATAGAAAGCATAATTCCAGCTCAACGAATCAAATTAGCATCCCGGAGGGAAGCTCCAAGGTGGTAGATCAATTTGAGTGGACGACCAAACACTGGGATTTCGTAGCAACAATACAGCAGAAGTTTGGCTCACTCCGGGGGCCACTAACAGCCTTACATTACCCAGTGGACGGGAGGAAGCCGGCCAAGAACAAAAGAAGGCTAGTATATTTAGAAAACGGCCGAAGAATGCGTCTTCGATGGGACCAAGTGCCGGACTTCTTGATTGATTATCAAGAATTATGTGACGAACACTTATATAGAAATGCTAAAAAAGACAAAGTGTAGATAATAAGAGAATAGGATATTATTATAGGTTAAGTTTGTTTTGTTGGTGATACGTTGAGAATTATTTTAGATAAGTAAGGTTTGAGAGGTTAGATAATTTTAGAGACTTACCTGTTGTTTAGAGTTTATTTTTAGTTTAATTTCCATGAAATGTAGTCATATTTAAGGTAAATTGTCAAAACGTGACGTTTGGTTACCAACTCAAATCTAGTATGTAACTAGATCAGAACGCGGATGTTCCGGTAACCACAACAACGGCAAAATAAACAACGAAAAACGTTCTAAAAGGCGAGCGCTCCGCGATTTGGAGAATTCCTTCTTCGACCTCCGTAGGTAACACTTCGAGAAACCAAGCAGAGAAGAAATTTTTATTAAAGGTATTTTCATTAAGAAAGAAAACATTTTAGTGGATCCTGAATACATGTATCCTTTTTCCTTAACCAACGACATAGACGACGTTTTCAGGTAACACATACATGACAACACAAACAAAATTTTTTATTTAAACATCGGACAACGGGAGACGCTTAGGTATTGTCGAAGGGCGTCTCTCTCTTGTGAAAGAGTTGAGGTACATGCGTGATCGGCAGTACAGAGCGTCCCCCTTTTTCACAAGTCCACATCGGGTAGGGCAAGAGGTCCACTGACCCTTGTGAAAGGCGAGGTGACATGACCGACTTGTGATACCTGGTGTTCGCTTTGTACGGATCTGTATCGTCGACGGGCGCCTCTCTCTTGTGAAAGAATTGAGGCACATGCGTGATCAGCAGTACAGAGCGTCCATTTTTAACAAAATATACATCTGATAGGCTAAGAAGCCCACCGACCCTTGTGAAAAGCGAGGTGACATGACCGACTTGTGCTAACCGGTGTACATTTTGGGACAGACAACAATCTCTTCGATATTTTTTTTTTAATTTCGCATTTACATTTAACACTGACACTCCCTTCCTCTCGCCCTCAAATTTCTGTGTTTCTCATTGTATGTGCCCGCCATGGAGCCATAAAACGAGAAGTGGGTAACTCTGAGCGACCCAAAGAGAAACCCTGAGAGAAAGATAAAAAGAAAGCAGACACGTACCCACAAAAAACTCTACAATTGACACCCCAGCGGTGGCCGTACACATAACAACTACTACAATTGACACCCCAACTTGGAGAACAACAAATAACAGAACATTACTACAGTTGGCCCCCAACGTGGGGCGTACACAGACAAGAGAAAACTTTTGGCCAAATGGATTCTGAAATGCTTGAATGCTGATTGACAACGTCGAAGAAAATCTGCCGCCTTTTTGAAGAAGATTCCTAAAATTTTTTAGATGGACTTGTCACTATGGGCGAAACCTGGGTTCATCACTATGACCCAGAGGCTAAGGAGCAATCCAAAGAGTGGAAGCATTCTCATTCTCCATGGCTCAAAAAATTTAAGAATCGGCTGACAATTCTCCTGGTCTTGCTTCAGTTTTCTGAGACAAAGATAGGATAATTCTGATAAATTCTTTGGAACAAGGTTAGAGGTATAACAGGAGCTTATTATACTGAGTTATTAACTAAAGTACGTAAAGAAATTATGTAAAAGCGCAATGGAACAAGGTGTGCCTTTTTTTTTCAAGACAACGCCCCTGCTCACAGGTTATCGATTCTTCCAGAAGAACTTGGTTTTGCATTGATTGACCACCCGCCTTTATTCTCCGGATTTAGCACCGTCAGACTATTATTTATTCCCAAAACTCAAAAATATTCGAAGGATAAAAGATTCTCTACAAATAACAAAGTCATATGTGCCATTGTGAAGTGGTTTGCAAACCAAGGCAAATATTTTTTTAAAGGGCTTTGAATTACAGTATGAACGTTCTACTAAATGTGTAAGTCATAAAGGTCTTATATCTGATTTGATTCAGATTTGATCGTGTTGAATCTTTTACGTCGTCTCAATACTAAGCCAGTTTTTTTGGCAAAAGCAATACAGCTTAAGACATCATTTCACCTTAGCTACCTTTTTACAAATATAAATATGTAGGGGCAGTCATATGTGATGACTCTACCAATTCCAGAATGAAGTTCTATAGTTCTTTTAGACTTTTTCTAAGTTCCTAAATTTGGTTCAAATTGAAAGGAAGGAAAACCTTTTGAACCATAAACAGCCTCAGTTGTTTCTTAGTGCGTACTTGAGGATTTTCTCTAACTTTATATCTTTCCTTAATTGTTTTTAACATCCTTCTGATTTCCATGTTTTTACAGGGACGAAGTTGTTAAATCAACCCCTCTCCCCCAATTCTACTATAGATATTCAGTAGAGCTGGTTTGACTTTGTAGCTTTTCTTCCATACTTTATCAATCTTTCAATTTCCTGCCTTTTCTTTTCAATTATTTAGTCCCAGCTTCTTCTAATGCTACCAAATCCACCTGTACTTTGGTCTTCTTTTCTTTGTTGTACTACAAATGAATTCTAGAGCTACGCTAATGGCGAGGTCCCAACTAAAGTCAAAATAGCTATCCAGAAAACACTCGAGGATTCCACTGCAATTAAAGTCGATTTTCCTAAGCTTTCCCCAAGGGGGTCTTTTTCTTTCTTCTTCTACTTTACATTGTAAAGCTTGATTCTTAAAGACTGTTTCGATGTCATGGTTACTAAAGCTACTAATTATTTTTCAATCTCTCCAGATCGGTTCTACGACTTCTCCCCGTTTTAAGCTATCTTATTTTTTGTTCAAAATTTGTTTATGGATGTCTTGAAATCGTGCAGTAAATTGTATCCAGATTTAGATTGAATCAAAAACTATCTGAAATAATAGAACCTATTCATAATAAACCTTATCCGCGGCCCAAAAATGAAGCAGTCTCAAAGGCTTAAAGTTAAACTATATGGTACAACTGGCCATTAATCTATTATATATTTTTTTATTTGCAATTTAGCAAAACAAAAGTTTTTGAAAGAATGCAAGGTTTATCTTAAGTCGACAAAGAACTAGAATTTTAATGGCATTGGACTACTCACATTGAGTACATCTGAATGCTGAAATTAATCAGGATGATTCCTTGAGTCCTTTATTATTTAATTTAATTATGGTAATTGTCCACGCAAAAGTTCTTTTCTCAATTAAATTTTGCACTTTTCTTCATACCTCCCAAGACACTACATTATCCCCTCTCTTTCGTTTAACTCCTTACGTTTACTTTTGCTATCGTTCTTGCTATACTTCGCTGCAGTTTCTAATAGAATCTACTAGCATGACGTCAATTGGCACTTATTTCTCTTGTATTAGTTTATTTCGTATATCGAGGAAGTACCGAATAACTCAGCTTGTAATGAACACAATAAGGAATTTTAGTTAATTATAGGCGAGAGTCTATTATAGTCGAATTCTTTTTAAACGAGGAATTTAGAAGTATTTCGGTTGGGACCTTGAAATTGATTCATCGTAATAGGGTTTTCATTATAAACGAGTTCAAGCAGATTCCACTGTACTTAGGAGTCCAACTGAAGTGCTGCAGAGAGTTCTCGAAGCCAAAATCCAAAAATAAGAAAGAAAATACACATCAACAAAATTGAGTAAAGAAGTAAATAGGATAGGGAACACACAATGCAATAACTCATTTCATATAAGCCTATGTCACCGAAACAGGATTTGAAATACAAAACAGAATAATGATGAGGGGATGAGAATCCTATTATCCTAAACAAAATCAGAACTTCCTTAGGGAAATCTTTATCTAATTCCTAAACCTACCTACGAGGGGTCGTTTTTATATTTCCCGACTAGTTTTCAATTTTAATGTAGTTTTTCATTATATTGTTTTTTAATCACATATGCCTTGGTAATATGTTTGACAATTTACAAAACAATTGCAGTAGTATTAGTTCTAATGTATGTCAGTTTGTGTTGTCACGTATCAAAATGAACAAACTCGAATTTCGAGCAGTTATAAAATTCCTAGCAAAACGAGGAAAAGCTCCAAAAATTATTCGTGAAGAAATGTTGGCTGTATACGGGGATGATTGTCCTTCCAAATCGACTATTTGTGAATGGTCAAAATTGTTTAAACATGGTCGAGAATCACTGGATGATGATTACCGTCCTGGTCGGCCTGTTGATGTGATCACTTCCGATGTTATTGAAAGAACCAAGTGTTTGGTACTGGAAGATGCAAGATTAAAGAGGCGACAATTAGCGGCTTTATTAGGAGTTTCGGAAACCACGGTTTTCAGAATTCCACACGAATACCTTGGAATGACAAAGGTGAGTGCGAGATGGGTTCCACGAATGCTTTCGCCATTCCAAATGCGTATCAGGATGGAGACGTGTGAACCATTTTTGTCGCTTCGTGGAGATGAACCAGATTTAATTACCAATCGCTTTGTCACCGGAGATGAAACCTGGGTTCATCATTTTGATCCTGAGTCGAAACAAGAATCGATGCAGTGGCATATTAAGGGCTTCAAGCCACCCCAGAAGTTTAAAGTCTCTCCATCTGCAGGAAAAGTAATGGCAACTGTTTTTTGGGATTGCCAAGGAATTTTAATTATTGATTACCTGAATAAAGGTAGTATGGTAACAGGAAAGTATTATGCAAGTTGAATGCATCGGCTCAGAGATTCTATCAAAGTGAAAAGACGCGGAAAACTGGCGCAAGGTGTCCTGTTGTTCCACGACAATGCACCACCCCCACAAGTCAAGACTTTCAAAAGCTGCGGTTGCAGAATGTGGATTCGTAGAAATTGACCATCCGCCTCATAGTCCGGATTTAGCCTCTTGTGACTATTTTTTGTTTCCAAATCTCAAAAAACACTAAGGGGAACAAAATTTAGGGACAATGACGAACTTATAGTGGCTGTTGAAAGGCATTTTGCGGACAAACCAAATGAATATTTTTTTAATGGATTAAAGGCGTTATAATACTTGTATTCAAAACAAGAAATTTCTGTTGCTGTTCTAATCTCTTCTTTTCGTGCCTAGTCCGGGAATATAAAAACGACCCCTCGTAAATCTAATTTGTCACAATTCCTCACCATCGACGTTTTCCCTTGGAATTAACATCTTCAATTTTCACGACTTCTTCATCATTGAAATCAACAATACGATTTGGTTAAATTTTTAACTCAGTTTTGGACTCATTCTACTTTGTTTCTGTTTTATCTTGTAACTGAATTTTAATTTATTTTGCTTTTACTCTTCTTAATCAAACTTATAATTTCACAATTTCTGTGTAAATTTGTATTTGGTTTATCGTATTATCATTTTTTCTCTACAAATTTTAGTATTAAATTTTCTGCTTTCCAGCTGTATAACGTTTCCGTGCTACACCCGGTTTTATTCTTGCTTTCCGCTTTAATTCATATTTTCTCCCAACAAAGTGAAATAAAACACAAAAGCGTAAAAGTTTAACGGCATTTTTACATCCGAAAGCATTCATAACCGTAAAAAAAAAACTCTTTCGCCCTTGCTGACAACACGCCGCATTCACTTTAAGCGCCGCAATTACCCTGAACCGGCGCGCACTATTCACGTGTCTTTAATAATACGATTTTGAATGGTTAAAGAGCAGCATACACAAACAGAGACGCATCTAAACCACTATACGTTCAGATAATAGAACCGAGCTTCTATTGTGCTCATATTTAAGGGCCAGTTTTGTGGTGTGATGACCCTTAACGCATGCACACCCTCTCCGCTCAAGTTAAATTACACCCGGGTTAATTAAAGTCCCCGGTCGATGTTTATAAACTCGGTCTGGCTGCGCACCAGATTTGGGATATTTTCATCATGCTTAATAAATTGTTGAACTAAAAAATGCTATTAGGAAAATTCATTCTTACGTCAATAAGAAATAAGCATCGTAGTTTCGAAACCCACATAATTTCGTCGTATTTTAATTTAATGTATGAATTTTTTAGTATAATTAAAAAATATAAATTCAATTTGCATTTTGATAAAAGAATAAAAAAAGTGCACCAGAAAGCCGAATTAACTTTTATAATGATCATGCTTGTAGGTACGTTTGTAAATCCCAACTTCGTATGCAATTACATTTGCATGTTTGCGATTTAAAAACAGTGGTACTCTGCGATACTTCCGTAATTAAACCCTTTCGTAAAAAAAAAAACGCATTCTTTAATTAAATAAAACTTTCAATTGTATTTAGTTTTTGCCGGAATAAAAGGAAAAAAGGACGGCGCCACTTTTATTTGATTAATAAAGCGAATTCGTTTTGAGTGCTGTTTTGTTTTATTTGTTTCGATGTAAACGACTTAAAATAAAACTCCCCCCGTAAAGCCGCCGCATAAATTTCAGACCTAAGAACAGCTAATTCGTATTAATTTCCTCAGAGACGCGCTTCCCTGCGATGCAGATTTATTTACGAGCGCAGCGTGGTTTTTGTTGCGTTTTTCCCTGCGCAAAGCGACATTTTCACTTAGAGAAATTTATCGTTTCAGGGACTTCAGGATAACGGGTTATCTAGTGGAGCAGTCTCGCATTTTGAGCCGCAGGTGGCGCTGTTGTGCGACGCTGGAATCCACGGCCAGGAGGCCTACCATCCACAATACATGACTGAACAGGGAAGGTGGCAAACGGACCTGACGTCTAAAGCCACGTGTCTCAAGGATAAAATGGATATCCTAGACTATTGCAAGAAGGTATGTCAATCACGATTTAAACCTATAGTTAGTACGAACGCCACTGGAATTTATACGTTTGAGTTTGCAGGATCCTAAATCCCATGAAAATGACGTTAATCCTTCACGTTTTTTAGTTTTTAATACAATGATTATTCACGCAAAAATTCCAGTAACTGTCTCATCTTGACAACAAGAGATATTGCATTGTTTTCATTTTTAACGAAAGAAAGGACCAGCAAAGTTAGGAGGAATCAATAAATAAGAGTTACTATTGTTTTTATACCTATGAACATTTCAATATCTCTATCCTCGTATCACATATTTAAATGTGACATCGAATAATGGTTTTTTTTTCTCTCCATATTTATTTTATCACTTACATGCGAAACCGACATTTACATATCAGCGTAAAATCTAAACGATTTCCACCGATGTGTGTCGTCGGTATCAGGACGAAATTTCTGGGTAATATTTTACGCGTTGGTTTTTTAAGTAGATATCGATTTTCAAGTTTTATATGCGTGAACAACTTGAAAACTTTTATTTGGAAAAGAATCCTGGGGGAGCGCGAAAGAAGTGTATTTACTCCGGAGGTAGTATACGGTTCAACCGAACTCCAAAGTTGACATAATGGTGCGAGGAACGTTTCGGAAATATTAAAAATATTGTCCGCCCCCCTCCCTCCCCCCCTGCCACACGTGCACCTAACAAAGAAAGGCTGGAAATCAACGCTTATTCAACGAAATTCCTTCGTGGAATATTAAGCTGTAATAAATTCGCTGTTAGAATACAAAAAAGGACTTTTGTTCTTTCGAATTAATTTTTTTTCTGTCTGACAGTTTAAATAATTGGATTTTGTAAATTTGTGAAATTGTGTAAGAAAAATTTAAATTCTCTCCTTTTATAATTTAACTTGATTAAGATTAACTGACTACTTTTACTTGCCGTCAAAAGTTGAAGTCAAGAATTCATTAATAAACAACTTTTTTTGTTGATATTAAATCTCAATTGAATATCAAATTAATTCATAAGATTAATTAATAAATGAAAATAAAACGTTTTGCTTCCGGTGTCTTCATCAAAACCCAATTTTGCTCGATTCTATTTGAAGCTCCATAAAAGCAAATCTGCGACACGAAAAATATAAAACGGCAGCTACACCAAGGTGCACCTGAGCTTATTGCACGGAAATACAGCTATAGCAGAAGTTTTCAGCATATTTTCCCAGACGGGGTTTATGAAATACGACAAGTTTCCCAGGTTATGAGACCGTGCTGCCGGCGTTGGCATAAAAAGCTGCAGAGTTATCAAATTTTACTTTAGTCATTCAAGGTTCCTTGTTTCTGGCTGGATTAAGTAAGAACCATCATATTAATCCTAAACAGTGAGATAAATCAAATAAATCAAAGTTTTTTCTGCAGCTTTAAGTTGACTGGTAAGCTCTGTGGTCACATAACTTTCATTGGTGTCTGCTTTATATATGTATGTAAATTTAATGTTTGTAAAATTTAGAGTTTAGAATTCCCTATTTGATCAATAAACGCCAAATTAACATTTAACCTTGACATAACGACAACAGAAAATCATTACCAATAATTACGATTTATTACGTATTTGAAACCAAACAAAATAAAACATTGAAAATAGCGTTGAACATGAATTCACAACAGATGTTGCAAATGGCCCCCGTCTTCTTCGAGGCATTTTCTAACTCTTCTGCGACATCCATTAATATTTTGCAAAATATGAAAAGAATTGTTTATTTCATCACACTTTTCGATGATTCTTTGGATAGGCTCCTGTAAATCAATTTTTCAAGTAGGGCGAAAGAAAGAAATCCAAAGGAGTTAGATCGCAAGATCGCGGAGGCCATATGTTTACCATACTTCTCCTAATAATTCGATCTCCAAAAAACTCTTGAAGGAAATTTAAAGTATCTCCAGTAGTATGAGCCGTTGCACCTGCTGGAAATATCCAAATTGCAACTCGTCTTCATGCAGTTGATTAATAAATGGATGCAAAATCTCTTCCCGATATCTAAGTGCTGTTAGTGTGCCATTAAAAAATATTAGACCTATCAATCTTCTCCGACTTAAACCTATCCAAACACCAATTTTTTTGTGGATGGAGTGGGGCTTCAATGAAAATGTGAGGGTTTTCTGTACTCCAGATCCTCATATTTTAGGAATTAATGTATCCTGTTAAATGGAACCAGGCTTCATCGGAAAAGAAAGTTTTGTCCAACAAATCGTCATTGTCAATATTGTTTCAAAACCAATGACAATATCTTCGCCTTGGTTCAAAAGCAATTCATGCATGGCAGTCGAACTATAAGGGAACATTTGCAAGTCCTTTCTTAGAATAGTTCTGCAGGTTCCGGCAGAAAGATTAACTTGTTGTGACAGGAGACGGATGGAAGTGCGAGGAGCATCAGTCATAATTTGTCTCACATTTTCAACTACGTCATCAGTTCTTACTTTAGGCCTACCTGATACCAGTTTTCTAGCCACACTCTCAATTTCTCTGAATACCCCTACAGAGTACATAACAAATTTGTGGTACAAAAATACAATTTCTGGAATTTTTTCCTGAAATTCTGCAATACAATCAGCAATAGAATAGGTCCATTCGCCATTGTTTTTTTGGGCATTTCGAAAGTAGGATTCAACCATAAAAGATTTTTCTACTAATGAAAACCATTGTAAAATCAAATCAATAAAACAATTTTTTAAAAGTTATGTTTGTTTACTTGTCTGTTGAGGGTACGGATCAAGTAAGGAACATACGTGAACATGTGAAAAAATGAGATGGGCAAACCTTTTCTTCACGTTATAAAAATGTTATAAAATATCCACCATTTCGGAATTCTAAAAATCATTGTTTATTTCAATGCCATATGCTAAATCTGTCTCCGTATGCACAATGAAATGGCAAAAGCCTCTATTAGTAATATTAATTGACCTTGAACATTTATTTATCTCTTGCCAGTAAGTCGATAGTAAGTAATTAATATTACGAATAATGGGGCCGATTATTATTAGTTAAGATAGGGATTAAGAAGGCCTGTTATTTTGACCATTGCGTTAATTAGTAATTACTAATTACTGGTATCAGACTTGGGGGGGTTTAATTTCCCTTCTTACTAAAGAAAAGAATAATTTCAATTAGTTTCTCCTTCACTACAATAAAAAGAAATACTTAAATTTTCTTCAGTTTAAAGTTTAAAAAATTTATTTATTTATAAGAAGACAATCAAAATAAATAAATCTATCGGAAAAGTTAAATCATTCAATAAATCGTAAAGAAAACTAATAAATAAACCATCGATTAATGAAAATGTTCTAAAATAACTGACAAAAGATTGTACTTATATATTGTCCTTCCACTTTCACTTAAAAAATTAAAAATGAATAAACGAGTTTGAAACAAATCTAAATTGAAATGAACAAGGAAAAAGTAATGAAAAATAACCAAAAAAAAGGCAAAATTTAAAAAATTTCCACTAGCCAACTTTTACAGAATTTTTGTAAAAGTATTTCATTATTAAGAGTAGATTTGAGTTTTTAGAAGCCATTTCAATACATATAAATTATCATTGAAAAATATTTCTCCTGAAAAGCACTTTGCATCAAGAACTTTACTGTCCAGTAAATATTTGACTTCAATTTTTTGGCCAGTCACTGTATATTGAGTTACAATTTTGACAATTTCCCTCATAAACCACATTTGGTATTTGAAATTTATGTGTTTCTGTTTTTAAATTAGTAAAAAGAATGTTAAAATTATCAGAAGATTTAGTGGCTAGATTTAAATTAATTTTTTTGAAAAAGTCGTGTATAGTTTCATTGTAAGAAAACGATATATATATTTTTTTTTGAATTTTTTATGGGTTTAGAAGATACATTAACATTTTAGATGTTTTGTTTCAAACGACTATTTATTACGCTGAATAAGTTTTTTAGGATTGGAATTTTGAGCAGGAATTTCTTTAATTAAATTTAAATTTTCGACTGAATAATTTGTCTGGAAGTAATACAACAGGATGAGTCAAACTAACCATAGTTGAAATTTTACGACTTTTTGATTAAATAAAATACAATAATCAGAAACATAGTTGTTTATGTAGAAATAAAATAAAAAATAGTTATTTTTTTAATTATAAGGTTATTGTGTAATGAATTATCTTAAACGAACACTGAAAAATGGCACAACTATCGCTTGATAGTGAAACGTTGAACATTTGTGGCATTTTTCAGTGTCCGTTTGAGATAATTCATTACACAATTTCACCGGACTAGAATTTACCTTAATTATAAGATTTTTGTCTGTATTATTAAGTTGCTTGCATTTGTAGAATTGTGTTTATTAATTAATGATTGAAATTAATAATTGCAACAATTGCACTACTCTAGTTAAGTTTGACCAGGATTTCCCTAACTCTTGCAGTAAACACTGGAGTATTTGGATGAGCCTGGACGCACTGATAATGATATACAGTAAAGTCTCGATACAGTGAACTAATTGAGAAACGGTTTTGTCACTCCACCGAGGTTGTTCACTATTTAGAGTGCAGGTAAAAATACACATCAGTGATACTTATAGTGTGATTATTACATTAACAACTTAACATACATATACATACATTAAAATAAAATGAATAAAAAATAAATTAAAAAAATACATATGTATGTATGTAATATGTAATAGAAAATGAGGTGTAAAATAAATTCAGTCATTAGACTCTAAAAAAATCTGTTAATTTTATTTGTTTTGTTGGCTTATTGTGCATTTTTTGAAGCGACTTAGCTGTTAAGTCTTTGAAGAACAACTATACTAGAATATTCTACTGCATTCGAGTTTTCTTCGGTCCACTGAATAATATTATTTAAAGAAATGCTTCTCCGGTGGTAGTTAACTTGTCTGTCAGAATTGGATCTTCAGCAACATCATTGTCTTCATTTCCACTTTCAATTAGGCCTTCATCTTGCTCATTTTCTGCTTGCTGGTCCTCATTCCAAAGCTCAACCATTCCGATCACATACCTGCAAATTGTCGTTCTAAGAACATACCTACATTACATACATGTGAATGTAGATTTTTCATTTTTTTACTTACATTAGGATTCATGAGGTTTAAGATATTTCATAAATTCAGATTGTACATACTCAACATTTAATCGTAACTTTAAAACACTTAGAGGAATGTTTTCTTCTTCTTCCGGTAAAATGTTATGCCTACAGCGTCATCACGCTTTCTGGGAAGTCCCTATGTATGTATGGTTTGTGCAGTTCATTCTAGCGAGGCATAATTTGTTCACTATTCGGAGGTTCATGTAAATATAAATATTCTTGTGTTCGCTGTAGTGGATAGTTCACTATACGGTATGTTCACTGCATCGAGACTCTACTGTAATTGTTAACATGTTGTATTATTATTGATAATTATAATTGAAATTTAGGTATTTCTGTTTTTACATTTGTAATAAGAATGTTAAAATTATCGGCAGATTTACTGGCTAGTTGTAAATTAAATTTAAGAATCAAGTACAGCTTCAATGTAAGGTAAAGATATATTGTTTCTTGATTTTTTGTGAGTTTAGTAGAAGTGGAAGGACGTCTCTTATGCACAGACAATTTTTTTTTAACCAAAATTTTATTATAAGCGGACAGCTCCCATAAGCACATAAAAAAGTTTATGAAAACTTCCACTGTATTAACATTTTTAGATGTTTTGTTTCAAACGCCAATTTATTACAAACTCAATACGTTTTTTTTTTTTTGGAATATGAATTTTAAGCAAGAATTTCTTTAATTAAATTTATATTTTCGACTGAAAGTAACACTGCACGATCAATCAAGTTAATAATAGTCGAAATTTTATGGCTTTTTGATTAAATGGAATACAATAATCACTAACATATTTGTTTATATAAAAAAATAACAAAATTATTTTTATTAATCATAAGTTTTTATTGAATTATTATAAGTTACTTTCATTTTTGGAATTGTTGTATTTATTAATTAATAATTGAAATTTTAATCGCAGCAATTACACCACCATACTCTAGTTAGGTTTGACCAGGGTTTCCCTAACTCTTGCAGTAAATACTGGAGTATTTGGATGAGTCCGGACGCACTAGTAACAATATAATAGTTAACATGTTGTATTATTAATTATTACTAATAATTTTTTATTGAACGTTCTCTTCACAAAAAAGTCAAAGAATGAGTAGGATAATGTTTATTACCTGTAATTCCTTCAACAAAGCGGACAAAGTCGCGAAACGATGGTGTTTACTGATACCATGGGCTGCATCGTAACTAAGACAATGAAAAAACCCAAATTTTTGAAAATTTTAGTGTTGCACTTATTGAAGGTTTGCGTCTTAACTGTAATGTCAGTTAAGCGTGCTGATATATTGAAAACTGAAACAATAATTTTATTTACAAAGAATTATGGTATGTGCAGTCTCGTT
This sequence comes from Serrognathus titanus, assembly GCA_039766575.1. Classification (NCBI taxonomy): domain Eukaryota; kingdom Metazoa; phylum Arthropoda; class Insecta; order Coleoptera; family Lucanidae; genus Serrognathus; species Serrognathus titanus. The sequence goes on from CM077912.1 coordinate 9,910,467, forward strand.
TAAATGATAGTTTTTTACGTATCGTTCAGCGGTGGCATTTTGACTTGAAATTAGAAAGTCTGACAAGTCTGTTTGAAGTAAGTTGTCATGGTACAGTCACAGGTTACAGTCCAAATCAATTACTGTACCAGATTTCTATGCAGGCGATGGTAAACTTGTGGTCAATAAAACTGACTCGATCTTTTTTTGTATTGTAAATTGACTTTCGATCTGTCAAAGTAGTAAATTTTTGAAGTTGTCATATTGTGTGACATGTCATTTGTAATACGACAAAAGTTCAAGGCCGGTACACACTTGTGTAAATATAATCAAAACGTCATTAAATATCAATGTGATGAGTCATTTTTTTGACCCTAAGTTTATATTAAAAATACGCTTATGTTTTTTTTCATCTAATAGTTTCACGAATAAGAATTACGTAGCAATATAAATTTCATTCGGGTTAAAATAATTTACATTTTATGACCCCAAAGGGCGTACCATACCCCAAGTCGGAATTGATTGACAGCCATCTGAATTTTATAGATCTTTGTGTGTAGGGATATAAGTACAGGCAACCAATTTCACATCCAACCAGAGATTTTATTTGACTCCAGTGGGGCCTTAAAGTATATGGAAGGTTACACTTTTGCATGACTTATTTGATCCTTGGACCTATCTACCAAGCTACTGTCTCCGTCTGATCTTTTCCATATTTCTTTCCACGTCTTTCTGTCTTAAATGGCTTCTTTTATTTCTTACCATTTCGCTCCTCTTTTGACTATTGGTTCCTGTTTTGCACTAACGTGTCCATACCATCTTAATTGTTCTTTTTATATTTTCCTCCAAAGATTTCACTTTTAAAGTCCGTATGTCTCATTTCGTTTTGTCGTTCTCGTTATGTCCATGTTTCTGCTCATATAGCTATTACCACAGCTTCCAGTAAAATAAATTATAATTCACATCCAAATAAAAGCTCTTTTTTTGGAAATAAAAGGTCAAATACATATGTTAAAACACAGCTTTTGGAATACATATAGTGAGAAATACACGCCGCATAATTTCCTGTTACACGTGTGCACATTTTTATAGCCAAACATAATGAAACCGTAAATTCAAATCGCCGTCGCTTAACGACGTATTTATGTTTCCTACTCGTTTTAACGGGACCATCGATAAATTTAAATATTCATCACCGGCGACCAAAAGTTAAACGAAACGGCCCATCTGTTTCATTGTACGAGTTCCATGCGAACAATGTGAACATACAATTAACTCCCGAGGAATAAGTCCGTAATCATAATTGCACTGACGCGCGCTATCTGGAACGGCAGAAACTCGTAAATCCAACATGTGGTGGCAATATTGCAACACGCTCGTTAATTACTTTTTTTTTGCTTCGGGTTAAAAGCGTTTACATTCATGACACAGAGTTGCCGTTTCATTATCAGCGGATTATGAACTGAATTCAGATTTTCTGCTGATTTCCCATCTCGATGCAATTTATGTTTCTTTTTTGCGATTATCCGGGCAGATTTGTGTGCATGCCATCAGCGGTTTAATTTCGCTGCAATAATTGCAGAAAAATCATCTTCCGCTGTAATTTTGTTAGAAAACGAGGATTAGTTTTTTGTAACCCGTTAAGGAAGACGCGCTTAAAGTTTCAAGGATTAACTTCGAAAGTGGCTGCTGGAAAGAGATGCAATTTCAAAGCGTTTTTGCTTGCTGCAGGAACTCTCGGGCTCTCATTGTGCATTAGCGAATAGATCGAACTTTACTGCTCTTTTCTGTAAAAGATATTGACGTTCTTTTTTTCGGTGAGTTAACTCGTTTCAGGCCGGATAACTTCATAAAAGGAAATAAAGTTCAATTAGTATTAGATTTATTTATTGCAAAACTTGAATGAACATAATGGTGAAGACCTAAATTACTAAATAAAGTTATTTAATTGTTTGATTATTTCATAAAACACTAGATAATTCTAGCTGAAAAGATTGATGGTCACATCCTCCTACAAAGAAAATAAAATAAATCATGAAAGACACTTCCCTTTCAGAGAACCTCAGCGTTAACTGGCATTAATTAGAATCCAAGCTGAAAAACAATTAATTAAAAATATGACAGTTTTAGGTTGTGTTATCTCGCGGTTCGTAATCACTTATTAAAAGTACCCCCCCTGTCCTAAATAAGGTGTCGGTAATTCATGAAGATCCTCCCTCGTCCTTCCCGAACCGTAAATTAATTGCTTCTGCAAGAAGTTTTAATTTCGTGAATATCATTATTCTTAAGCTGAAAGGAGCAGCGTCAGCGAGGACACTGTTAAATATAAAACTTCCAATTAAAAAAAGTAATTGGTTTCCCGAGCAGCAGGCAGGCAACTTGAGAGGCTAGAGTCGTTTCTTTTAAACAAACACTGTCTTTTCTTGTAATTTGTCACCTCCGTTTAATAGTGGAAGACTAATGAGTAATTTAGATGTGTTACCTTACAATTTATCATCAGTCTAGCCTGGCAAGGAACGATGTAATTAAGTTAATTATAGTTGGTGTTTATGGTGGTAAAGAAACTTTAATTCGCATTAGAACGGATTAAGGAGACTTAGCTGGTCGACTAAGTCAAATTTACCTTTTTTATTTTTTATAAATTTATGAAACTATTAAGAAAATGTTTATTATCTACTTCGTTCCTTGAATTGAACAGCATTTTGGTGGATTATAAAATATAAGTTTATGTCTTCTCAAATCATAGAGAACCAAATATCGTTCTACCCAACTATCCACGTACAGGGTGATTGCAATAATAACAACCAACATAAAACTAGTAAGTTCTATGGTAGAATCTTAATTATTCTTTTTAATTTGTTTAAATTTATTCGTTGTATAAATATATAATAAATTATTTAGTTAAAACAAACAAATTAAACGAAGTGTAGACATACAGCCTTGGCCAAAAGTGTTAGGCACCCTTAATTTTCTAATTTATCTCCGAAAATATTACTCAGAAATCTTTAGAATTTTGTTTTCATATAGTCGGCAACAATAAACTATAATTTAAATAATGCACTGTACTTTACAGCGGTTGTAAAACATGTGGCAGATGATAGTTCGCAATTGCACATACTTAAATCCATTTCAAATGTAGTTGAAGGTGCCCCTCTCTTGAAGGACAATCGAACTAGTTCACCTACCCAACTACTCACAGGCATGGCAAATATTACATTACTGACACTGACACTGACTGGTAGTTGGATGGAGGGTGAACACTGATCTCTGTAAGGAGACGTCGCTGAGTTGCACATACTTAAATCCATTTGAAAAGTAGTTGAAAGTGGCCCCCTCTTGACTTACAACCGAACTAGTAAAGAGAAAGCACTACCGAGAGTGAACAAAGTACCCTTACGGTCTTATGAATAATCCCTTAGGAACCCCAATGAGTACCATAAGTGGAATTCTCATATTAGGATGGTGGTTCCTCAAAGCGAGAACTCCAAAAGCTAACCAAATTCGAAAAGCAGTTTTGAGTTGATTGAACGAGGAAGACAAGGTCATCATCCACAAATTTCAAATTGGTGAGCCTTGTTGAAATCTTGGCTTCCGGTTGGAACCGCGTGTCTCGGATTTCTCTACTGCCGACGTTTCGTTCTTCGTTGCAGAAGAACTTCCTCAGGGCTGCTGCTGGTGGTGATGCTGCTGCTGTTGGTCTTGTTGCTGCTTCGCGTTAGTCGTTGAATGGAAAAGTTTGAGGAGAGGATTTACCACTTTGCTGACGCGGTGTGCTAACTTCCAGAAAATTTTAAAGACCCATGTACAATAAAAATCAAAAATAACAGCTGCAGAGATTATAGCCCTGAGAAGACTCGAACTAAAAGAATAACATAAAGTCTTAAAGTTAATGAATCATTAAGGAAATTGAACATAGGCAACGAAACTGGTTCGTTCATCGTTTCTAATGAAAATAGGTAGAAGGAAAATGGGCTGCAGGTTGAGATAGTAAAGAAAAGACGAACATAGATCCAAGAACAGGCATTTCTGATGGTCTATGAAGCGAAGGTCTAAAATTTGCCAAGGACAGAAATAACTAGAAATTGTCCGCGACGAAAAAAAGATCCGAACTCGGTAAAAGACTAGGCCAGTAATAAAAGAGCGAAGAAGACCTAGAAACAGCACAACTTCCCATATTTTGGTGCGAAGCTCAAAGAAATGTCCAAGGACAGAAGTAAGCAAGCAAAAAATGTTCTCTAAGACAGAATACCTAAACACCTTATATAAATGACGACCCCAAAAGGCAAGTAAAAAATGTTTGTTATATAATGAGAGCCCAAAAATTTTATTAATCGGAATAACATATTTTGACGTCATCACATCAGAAGCGCACGCAAGTATCTGCGGTCTACTCATCTGGTATTTGCTTTAAAAAATAAAACTTTTTCATCTATTTATGTCTCACCCGTAGCAGCGATTTGCTTATATAGAAGAATGAGTAGCTCAGTTGGGAAGCTGACGACATTCCGTCTTCTGGACCTCCTCCTTGAATTCTCCCGTAGTGGAAAAGGAGTAGGTCTTTCCCCAAAACTTCACACAGGAGGACGGCTGAGGCACAATCTTCCACCACATAGGCATTTTGTAACTCGATCGACCCTCATTCAATCATCTCATCTATACATCATCAACTCAGCAAGATTTTTCGCGAAACCATTACAAATTTAACATATAATCTTCGTGACGTCATGACGTTTTGATGTATCAAATCTGAAAGTAACGGAACAACTGGTCAGTGTGAATAAAATCCTATCTCTGCTGGTAACAATCGAAAGAGAAAGTTTTCCAAATACTTGGATAGTTGTCAAATGGTGAGCTGTGATGTGAAGCGTTGCAATACTCCTAGCACCTCTAGACTTCAACTGCTTAGAACACATTCCCAACCCAACTAGAATTTAGCCGAATAGGAATTTTTAACATGCCAAACATCGTACGCTCACGAGACCTAGGATTTTACTTCATATCCGGCTTGCTATCCACAATTGAAAAGCCGACCACTAGAGTCATTCGGGGACAAAAGCAAAGATGTAAACTTGCGGACCACTCAGGCGGCTTCAAAACGTTATTAAATTAAGTTCTATTGTCCAAACTCAACGGTCATTTCATGTTTGTCTAACTCAAGCTCAAAGTTTGTTTCGTATTGATGGCGAAAGAGAAGAACATCAGTGGAGAGGATTCGATCAACATGCAATCCTGAAAATGAAGAACGAGCCTAACCAAATCGATCATTTTCATCCAAACAGCAGTGGTACATATGGTAACTGACCATAATAAGCATGCCATCCATATTGGAGTTAAGGAATGAAGATGACTGACACAGCATAACAAAAACCCGTGTGAAATCTATGGAAGGCTCTTACTTATCCAGTGCAGCAGCTGCGTCAAGAATCATAGATCCATAACTTTCTGAAAAAAATGGTAAAACTCATCGCAAAGCAATGGTAAAACTCATCGCAAAGCAAAAGGCTCCTGACATTTTTTATATCGTATATTGAAGGAGAAAGAAATCAACAAAACTCTGCGACTCTGATTTCTAGAATAAATTTGGGGGTCCTGCAATTGTCATTTCCGAATGGACCAGATTTCTTGAAACTATGATTTAATTGGCCCCAGAGACCTCTTGATTTTCCTTTACCAGATTTGCTTCTCTTGGGGACGAGTTCAAAAGAAATTGAAGCTATTTTACAGAATTATGATAGATTTACAATCTAATTAAATTTTATTTCCAAATACGTTATATAATAAATTCAAGATCGATGGAACTTGCCAAGCACCCTTAATTTTCTAATTTATCTCCGAAAATATTACTCACAAATCTTTAGAATTTTATTGTCATATAGTCGGCAACAATAAACGATAATTTAAATAATGCACTGTTCTTTACAGCGGTTGTAAAACATGTGGCAGATGATAGTTCGCAATTGTGGTTTCGTGAACAGGTAGTCAGTCTTGTATAAGCGTTTGTAGTAAGGACGATCTTTCCAGTATAATGTTTATTTCATTATAATTTTGAATATCGTCATTTTTGGTGTAAAGAATGCCTAAGAAGAACGAACTTAGTCAGCACTTACGTTTACGAATTCAGTTCTTGCACAAACAAGGCAACACACAGACATAAGCAGCCAAAAGTATTAAAGGTTCGCGTTGTGCGGTGCAATCTGCCTTGAAACGTTACGCGGATACTGGTTCACATGCGAACCGAACAAGAACAGGTAGAAAACGGATACTTCGAACCGTGAGGATCGAAATTTAATTCGAGAGTCACTTAAAAATCGAAAGAAAACTTCCTCGCTCGCTGCCAGTTTATCCGAGGAAATCGGGAGACCGATCAGTGCTGGAACGACCAGAAGAAGACTTAATGAAGCTGGCTTGAAAGGCTCTGAAGCAAGAAAGAAGCCTTGGCTTTCAGAAAAAAACAAGAAGTCTCGTTTGGAATGGGCTATAAAGTACCAACACTTTACAGATAAGGATTGGGCAAATGTTGTGTGATCCGACGAATTAAATTTTGAGGTAATATTTGCTTTATATCACTTGTAATTTTGAATTCGTTTGCATCTTCTACACTTCGCCAGTAAAAAGTTATACGGTGTGTTTAAAATCTATGTTTTTTTAATTAATTGTAAGGTATTTGGAACTCCTGGTGTAGCTTACGTGAGGCGGAGAATCGTTGAAGAATACCTTCCGGAATGCGGGTACCAACAGTGAAGCACGGGGGAGGCAGTGTAATGATCTAGGGTTGTATGTGTAGGCGAAAGGTTTGTGAAGGTCGAATGAACTTCCACACTTACATAAACGAATTGGAAACGGTATTGCATATGGAAGATAATGCACCCTGCCACAAATCTGCAGTTACCATGAAGTGGTTTCAAGAAAACAACGTTGACATCCAGGACTGGCCTGCACAATCCCCAGACCTACATCCCATAGAACATTTGTGGGGGATTCTAAAGCGTAACATTAGAAAGCATCCAATTACATCTAAAGCAATTTTAAAAAACGTGTTATTGAAAGAATGGAATAATATTATCGCAGAGGAATGTCATAAACTTATAAGTACTCTGCCGAAAAGAATAGCTGCAGTGATTAAGGCTAGAAATGGCCCAACAAAATACTAATTACTTTAATAAATTATTATTATTTTGAATCTAGGAAATTTTATTTTACCCCACTCCAACAGATTTTCATGATGTAAGAGTTAATGTAAGGTGCCTAATACTTTTGGCCAAGGCTGTAAGTTTTTCAAGTAATATTACTTTATCCAAGTTCGCTTCCTTGCGAGATTGTGTGAAGACGTTTTATTGCGGGTAAAGGCATCTCGTCGATATTTAGTAGGGCCCCTGTAATAAATTCCGAATTTGCTGGTTGCTGCACATATTTAGGACCCGCTTCGAGTAAAACTCATCTCGAAATCAATTAGCTGTACACGAAATAGGCAGCACCGGGAATCATCATCTCGTAAGTTTGCTCTTTGACAGTTCCAAGAGTTTCGCAGAAGTGTTTAATTTAATTTTCTTGTCGTGTTGTGAGTTGCAAATAGTGAACCGAACGTTTGAATTTGCAGCTTGCTCTCCAGATTAATTTCCGAACTGTTTTATTTGTGTTGGATTAATTTGGAGATTGTTGCCGCTGTTTCCAATTCAACATGAGGACGGTACACGTACTACTACTACTCCAGTTCCTGCGAAGTTATTTTCTGTGCAATTACAACCGATTGTTGTTTCATAATTACAACATTCGGAAAAGTTACACACAAAACTACCTAATCACTTTTCGATAGATCTGTCCATCAATCATAATTAAAAGCAGACGTGTACTAATTACAAATATTTGTTTACTCGTTTAATCCTCGTTTTGAAAACAATAAGTTTCTTTTTTTTTTCTTACTTTAAGAGTTAGTTTTGAATACTTTTTAGTTATTAGTTACCTTAAGCTGTCATCACGTTAAAAATACGTCTTAAGTTAATCATTTCGATTTAATTTCAGGATACAATCGAGCTTTCCGCGTTCGTGATCAATTTCCGCGATCACAAAGAACGCGAACCTTTATTCTTTCACGAGCAATTACGTCCCAAAAGATAAGCCCCCTTTTCGTACGTTGCGATCGGGGCCCCGATAAGACTTAGGAGAAACGATGTGTAATTTAAAGAACCCGTATTTTGTAATGCATTAACTCGATTTGCGTACCATGTGAATACCCGCGCCTCGATATAGAATTTAAATCGCATTACGTTCGCCGCACGTCTCCTGATTTAATCTCCAGTCTCGCGGATAAAAGTTTCTCAGAAATTACTTTCTGTGAAGTCTCAGCCCGTGTAACCTTATTATTTGTAATGAATTTCAGTCTGTGCTGGGGCTTTATGATGATGCTGCTGCTTGTAAAATTTTCTTAGCGAGAAGTTATTCGTTATTTACTTATAAGCTTTTGTAAATTATAAAATGAGGGATATATTAACTTATGAGGGTAATCAAAAACTTCTCTTGATGCGTTCCAGTTTGTATGCACATATTTTTTCCACCTTTTCATATATCTTATAATTAATCCAACAAAAATCCTTTACCGTTAGGGTGTTATTGTGGGATTAATACATGCGGACTTCTCAACTCGAATATAAATGAAAAGAGTTTATTGGTTTGAAACTGAATCAAATCAATCGATTCGGTTTCATTCGATATTAACCCACGCCTTATTTCTGTTGACGTCCTTCGTTGTAAAAGGCCTCAGACTAACTTTCATTTCGCCGGCAAATTCTATTAATGAAACTGAGAAGATAAGCAATACTACATAACCGAGTTAATTTGGCATCTTTCTCCAACCCTTAATAAGATCAAGCCAATGAATGCTCTCGAATTTCCTCCGAAGAAGGCAAATTTTCTATTGACGTGATGTACGATTCGCTTTCATCCCTTTCTATAGATGGGAGGCCCCTACTGACGAGGTGACGTGACAGTGACGGATCTATTGAGCCGGGCAGGGTTGTAATTACATTTTGTAACACCGCCCCTGCATGTATAACTGTGTCTGCGGAAGCAATTGTTTAAACTGTGGAGTAGGTACGGAACTTCGCCCGCGCTTGTAGATATTGCTTTGAAGGCACTAGCGTAAGGTAGCTAAATTGAATTTACTAATTACACTCGAACACAAGCGCTTTTAATTAAATACGCATCACTGCTATCTGCCGTTATTGTTTCCGCTGCATATTTCACTTATTAATTGAACCGATATTATCACTGAATTTAGCATCCTGTTAGGACCAGATTGGGTGGCAATTATTCAACTCGTAATTAAGTTTATGGAGTTTGCAAAAAGCGAACAAGTTGAGTGCCCTGGAACTTCGACGGTTAAGTGGAGTGCTTTAATTTGTATAATTGGGAAATTTGTTATGAGTGGAATCTTCTTGCTTTTCATTTTTATTTTGTTTTCTCCAAGCACCATCTCAACGAAATTTTGGATGGAAAAACCCTAATCGTTTTTAGTACACCCGATAGGTACTTATCTGTGTCGTTGTTGAACCCATTTAATCAATACATTTTAAATTTACTAAATGTTTTTGCCTATCTTCTTTTGAGATATCAACACAACTGCTATTGTTACCGTCAGAGGTCATACGTATATTGTTATCCGTTCTGTACTATTAAAATGTCACGTCCTTTCCTCACAAATTTAGGTCAGTTACATAGTAGCCAGCAAAAAAAGGGTATTGTATAAGCTAGCTTTAAAGGTCAAAACACAAAAGCTCGTTAATGACATGCGCGAATTGATTGGGTGTAGGTGTACCTTATAAATCTAAAGTTCACGTGTCATACATGCGAGCTTTTTGCACGACGACGTTCAAATAGCGGCACTTACATAAATCCGCTGGAGTTATGAAGCGAGACGGTCTTTTAATTATTATCGATTCTCCCAGACGACGAAAACTGTGCCAAGCGATTTGCCCCAGGATTTTGGGTGAAGTGTCGTAATGATCTGCGAACCTAACAAGGGGATCAAGTCAGCGTTTTTCGAGTTCCTTTGTAAATGAGCGGAGCCAACTTTTGCCGAAGACTTGGAGTAGTTTTTCCAGAATTAGATTCGCAAGAATCGCGAACGCCCGGATTTCACCGGCATTGTTTCCGGACGAAATTGAGTTAAGAGAAAACGAGCCGAGTTTTACGACCGATCTCCTGAATGTAAACTGAAATTTTTGCAAGCATGATCTCGAGAGGTGTATGAAAAATTGAGAAGAGCATTAAAAGACTTTCGTATGTAGCTCTATTCGGAAGAAAATCTCCCTCTCGGATATATCGTTAGAGTAATAGCATTTATGGTCAAAGTTTGAAAAGCTGCCATAAAATAATAAACAGCTGTAAGCACATAAGTAAGGAAGCAATCATCGTATTTCTCGAGTTTAATGCTTACAATCTATTGGAAATAGCTGTAATTTGTTACACTCTTAAGTTTTTACACTTACTTATCATAAACCAGGATTGCGACGATTTAAATCATGAGTTAAATCAACTGATTTTTTTAAATTTAAATTAAATCTAAATAAATCAAATAAATAGAACAATTTATTTAATGTTAGATTATCTACATATCTAAAACTACCTGCTTAAAAAGAATCTGTAGGTAAACTAAACTTAAATTAAAAAAAAATAAAACATGGTTCAGGTACTTAAAAAGAGACATTTTAAGTTAATTTTTTAATTAGAGTGTTTGCAAAGAGAAACTAATTTAGCAGGTTTTTCAGTTCCTAAGCGATTTCTAATTTTATAATGAACTAAACCAAGTGTTGAAAATATCCTTTCAACGGAGGCTGAAAAAGCTGCAGTAGATAATAATTGTTGGAATAATGGAATGTGCAGAAGAAACAAAAAGGTGCATTAAAAAGCGTTTAACATCATTTAAATCAAATTATCTAAATAAATGGAAGTCCTGCAGAAGAATGAAACCTAGATTTGAAGAACGTTATGAAAGTTGGTTGGACAAGGAAATTAGATTTTCGGATATGATACACAAGTCTGTAGAATCACAAACTCAAACTCTTCCTTCTACGACATCGGTAGGAAGACCTAAAAAAAAGTTTTGAAGAAAGTTCTACGAAATCTAAACGAAGATATGTACAGAAATTGACAAAGGAACATCTGCTAGGAGAACTTTGTGAAGCAACCAAAATTTCTTTAAGACTTATGGGTAAAAGAGATGCTGCCACAGTGTTAGAAGATATAACTCAAACTTCTCCCTCTAGAGCCGCAAAATATAAAAAGGCTTATAGAGAAATTGCAGCTAAACCCGGATTTTTTTACATCTTTTGCACACGACGTACAAAACCTTGTCGTAACTCCCACGACATCTAGAATAGAAATCGCTTCCGAACAGAGCCAATATTTTGACCAAGAGGATGACGAAAGTAATTAAAAAATTATAAAAATGTTACCATACATATATTACAATACATATTTTGTTTGTAAATATAAATTTCGAACTTATAAATTCGTTTTCTTTTATAAAAAAAACTAATAGGTAATAAATATTCAGTTATTGAGATCGTAGTAATTTTCTCCAGCTAGATTTCACTTCTGGCCCACTGTACAATGACAGTCAAACCGAATTTCCCGATAATTTTTTAAAAAATTTACTTTTCTCTTCATTGTATACTTTATTTAGCAGTCGGTTAGACACATTACATCTATCTGGTATATATCCAGGCCGTAAAAGCTTTTTTTACTTCCGGTTGCTCAACGCGTGAAGTTGTTATTTGTTGCATAAATAGCCCTAGCAATTTGTTTATCTATTTCCTCTTTTCTAGACTTCTTTGTACGCACGACAAAAGAAGATAAAAACTCAGAACTAGAATTAGAAGCCTTTCTTTTTTTAATTGATAGTAGAGGCTATGAGCAATGGGGCACCATCCAAACTATCCTCTTCTAATGCGTTCGATTGTACATTTGCCACTATTCCTGCAGAGGCACTTCCATTAACTGTTTTTGCTTCTTTTTCTATATTATTTGAAGCACATTTCACATTTTTCCCAGTGGTTTTTCATACGTTCCACAAGCCCTTGCATTTTTCACAAGTAGCTTTACTCCCTCTTTCCCAGCAGATTTGTTATACGACTTTTCAATAAAATGTTGCCAAAGAGGAACCTTTTCCTACCACTTCTATGAGAAGATATATCAATGTAAATGGACTTTTATACACTGATATGAAGTATTACACACTTTATTACTCATTATCGTTAAGCAACGCACGTTCGCGATGTAGACTAGCAAATAGCGACAACTCGCGTCATCCCCGCATTATAAATACAGCCGAATTTTCAAGTTCTGACAGAAATTTCTTTTGTTTATATGCAAGTGCAAGATAGTGCAACATTATTTACTGCTACGTTACTCATAAGTTATTTCATTTGCATGTTTGAACAAGACGTATCTTAGTCGTTATGTTATTTTCGATTATTCGTTATTTTTAATGTCAATTTTGCATTTTCTATGTAAAAACCTTTAAAAAATCAATAAAAATTCAATAAATCGTGATTGTTTAAGAAAAATCGTGATTTTTTTGTTTTTTTTTTTAAATTATGATTTTTATCAACCCTGATAAAAACACAAAAATAACGAGCTGCAACACTTGCAACTTCTATAACCTAAACGTTCTGCTAATCGCTTTAACCACCGGAATAAACAACTCATTCTAATACCCCCTTATATAGGAGAAATCCTTTTCTTCCCGATTTTTCCAACAAACATCCGGAACCCTCTGGCGTTCGACTCGAAACTCACTGGAATAATCGAGAAACTAGATGGCGTGGCCCGGCTCAAATTGAATCAACGCCTACTCGGACCTAACTTATTGTAATATCAGAGTTTCATATTTTGTTTGTTAATTTCTTTAAATTGATTTTACTGATACAATCATGTTGATGACAACATTGTGGATGTAGAATTTTTGTGCGATGTTGCTACTTATTGCTTGAATAGGAAACCAAATTATCAATGATGATATTAAGGAAGAAGAAGAAGAACACGAAAGAACGAGATAATACTTATTGTTAGTAATACTGAGGCCGTTCGTTAGATTCTTCAGTCAAGAAATACTCTACAAATTATTTTTAATAAATTTAGCCGCCCCGGAATTGCATATTAATGAAATTAGTTTTGCCCAAACAAAACGAACTAAGATAAATGAATTTTAATTAAGATTTTGTAAAACGTATATTTTTTACTTACGACTTTATTACTTGTTCTATTTTGCCGATGTCTTGGAGTTCGTTATAACCAGACTTAGGACATTCCGGGCGTTACCATGGTTACGCATGCGAAGGCCAATGAATGCACACCATTCATTCATTGTGCTGAGCTTTACGTAAGCATAGCAACGCTCAGAATATCCTAAGTCTGGTTGTAACCGAGCATGTGTACTTCCATATTTCTTTTTTACTTACGTCTTTATTATTTGCTTTATTTTATCGATAGTTTGGAATTGGTTATAACCAAACTTTTAGGACATTTCGAGCGTCACCTTGGCTACGCATGCGAGGATCGATGAATACACATTATTCATTCATTGGTCCTGGTATTGCGTAAACAACTCAGAATGTTCTAAGCCTGGTTATAGACGAGCAAGCTGTATTTTCATGTTTTTTTCTTTGTTTTTCCAGGATTTTGTGGAAATACTTTTTCCTATTATAAATCAATATGCAAGCTAAATGATCCACATTTGAAACCCCAAGAATCAGACGTGCTTTTTTTCTTTTTTTTTTTTCCATTAATGTAACATAATTTGGATTAGAGCTTTTGTGTTATTTCTCATTTTTTTCTTTCTGTTTTCATCTAGTCACTCGAATCCGTCCAAAAGCCGTTCCGTTCAAGAGTCTTTCTCATTTCCTTTTCGCTGTCTCTATGACTTCCTTGTAAACCTCTCATCTACTGACCTACAATACTTAAGTGTCTTTGTCATGTTGCTTGTATTGAATGCGATTTTCAGTTTTTCTTTAAATACTTCGTTTTTTTTCTTTATTCTTACTTAAACTCTCTTCTTGAGTTTATTGTTTCGTCTTTCATTTGCTGCCCAGAATTCACACGAATATTTACATTTAATCATTTTCCTAAACTATTTCTTATTGTAACATATTTTCTTCCCAAACTATTTTTTCCTTTCATTTTCTATGTAAAAGGGTAATAAAAATTTAAAAACTCAATAAAAATCAAGAAAGCAGTGAACATAAAAAGCTTTCCATTATCTATTAACATGTAACATAACTTCGGACTTATCAGAGAATGTAGGAGTTCATTTCGTAATAATTGCCGAAAATATCAAATATCACAAGTGTGTGAAAAGTTCGACGAACAAGATGTAATGTACAGGACCCCTCACCCACCCTTTAATTGGTTTAAACCCTCCATCGCGACGTTTACAAACATGTACACGTTATTTTGTATTTATTTGTCCTTTTCTAACAATAAACAATTATATAAAAAACTGATTTAAATCTCAGAAACGTCTTGATTCTGATCTCTCCCGACATTTTCGACGTAATAAAATAGAAAATCTTCACGATCTTAACCCGCTTGCGAAGAGGTTAAATCCCGTCTGAGATTCAACTTTATTTACTTATACCGTTCCTCCGAAGTCAGTTTGTATGAAATTTAGTTTGACGCAGATACCCTCCAAATCCCAGTACTTCCAATCACCGAGGCAGTGATGGATGACAGCCGGATGTATCCAAGACAAGCCAAGATATGAGAGTTTTTATTGTTCTGTTCGTTTGCCTCCATCAAAAAATGACCTTTCTGCGCTTAAGCAACCGAGCAATCGATCAAGCCGTTCGGAACCGTTTTATGCCGATTCCGCGATTTATAAGGAAGGCGTCCTTTTTTTTTTTCCTCTCTCTTGTTGTTATCGCTGTGTTTACTTTTGCAGATGTATCCCAAACGAGATATCACTAACATCGTTGAGAGCAGCCACTATCTGAAAATTGGATCTTGGTGCAGGGTGGGATCGACTCCGGGATCTCAGGCGAGAGGAAAATGCAAAACTGCAAGATGGGTTAAGCCGTTCCGTTGCTTGGGTAAGTCGTCTTTGTCTATTAAATGCACAAAACCTTGAAAGCTTAATAAGCTCTTCAGAAAATATAAACTAAATTACGCATTTCATTAGTTCCTGTGCACTAGTTACTAATTAAATAAAGTAATATCCTGTAGAGCCAAAATATTCGATTAAATACATAAATATAATTAAAAAGGATGTAATTCCAAATAGACTGCGTTTTAATTAATTTAATTAAACGAAAATTTTAATTAGTATCCAAACGTGACTCTGAGCTGGACTCTGCAGGGTTTTTTTTGGTGTTTATGGCCAGTAATAAATTTGACATACCGGGACTTTCAGAATTTATAAAAATGTTTTTAACAAATATCCACATCCGTAATGGCGTTTTGGTTTATTTGTTTTTCTCTCAGCTTGCGCACATATTTCCTGCATTGCCTAATGCAGTTATCTGATTATGAATAATTAACTACGCTGATTTATTTCCTCTCTTTCATGGATTATTACACGGCACTTTGTTATAACAGATAGGGTCATATAACTGCGCAAACCAGGACAGTCAGGGTAATAAATAATTATTCCGCACTTGCAAAATCTGTTATTAATTACGATGGCGGCGATACCTGAATCCAATAGTGATTTTTAACATAAATTCCGGAATCATATGTAATGTGACGTGTAATGCGAAACTGCAGTAGACACGACATGAATAAATTAGCTTTATCGCAAGTTACGAACTTCACATCCAAAAATCCAGGAACGATTAATTCGTCGGAGTTGATATGTCACTGTTTTAAACGTAATCCCTTCGTTTACGTCAGCTCTCCGGAATAATATTCTGCTCGTGCAGTTTTACTTTGTTTAAGAACGTCGAGTTCTCGTCGACTTTACTATACACCTGTTCTGCATAATAACCGCCATCAACGCCCGCCACCTCAGTCGTCTTTGTCACTGGAACTCTTTTCATCTCTGTAATCCATCACCCGCACCGGAAATACCAGGTGGTTGAGAAGAAATATGTTTCCTATTTTCTCCAGTGTCGCGTATATTTTATAAGCGATACAAGGCGCTTTATTGCGTTTTTCTTTAGTTTCTGACGTTCACGCCCGAAGAAAAATTACCGCCATTGGGGAGACAAAGCTTCTTGAAGATTTCCAACGACTTTCGGTAAACACCGGCTGCAACGTATGAAATCATCAAAAGCTCTCTATAAAGCGATTATTTAGAAATAGGTGTGGCATGAGTTCATGTATTGCAAGCTTTTTTGGAAAAAACTGTTAACAATATTAAAAGATTTGTTCTTCATCTACGATTAAAAGCAACACTGCGCTCATATTTTCCCCCCGTCTCTATTAAAAATGACTGGGAAAAGTGTGTTGGTGACGTGAGGTCATAAAGAATTGTTTTTTTTTCTTTCAGAAAATTGAAGCGACAAGCAAAAGCTTTTGAAAACAAATAAAGCAACCACAAAATACAGCACGAAGTGGCGGTAGTTTTAACACCGTCTAGCTTTTTAAAACTTTCCAGCCACTCGAAAATATTAACGGATACTTTAATGGCACGTTTTACACCAAACAGGGTATATCGCAGGGCGCCGAGAATTGCAGCGATTCCGTCCGGCAGCGCGAACAATAAAAGCGAGTTTGTGTTGGCGAAAATAAGGCCGTGAACCGATCGATAAACGCGTAATGGATTTTTAATGCAACTTGCCTTTTTAAGCGGCGTCGCTTTGCTGTAAATCGGAAAATAATAAACGTACGTGCGGTTGGTTGAATTACAGCCGGACGACAGGCAAAACCCGAATTAAAAAGCATCTGCTGCATTTTAATATTTCACAATTAAGATTAAAATGGCGTGCCGTTTTTGAATTGGCGGTGCAGAAGTGACAAATTACTCAATTTCCGGAGGAGCGTTATCAGAAGCGGGGAATGAGGAAGCATGGCAGGGAATGTATCTGAGTTACGAGAAGCTGGAAGAATTTTAAATTATGTCGGAGAAAAATGGAAACAACATGTTTTGTGTTTCTTTTTTTTTGCCCTTTGTTCGCAAAAACTTTGCTGAACGTTATGGGAAATACTACATAAAAAAAAACAAAAAGAATTCGTCAAAGGAAACTAAATGATTTTCGATTTACATAGTACTATGAAAGACTTTACTTCCTGCTTATTATTTTTCAGTGTTGTACATGTTCTCATGTGACTCCTCAACGAAAGCACAAGAAAAATGAATTTGTGGATTTTATTTATTTATTTATTACTGGGCTGCATCTCTTAACAGAAAAAAATTGACTTGTTAATTGATATATGCACAAGTCACCAAACTCAGTAATAAATGAAATCCACAAATTCGTTTTTCTTGTGCAGTAATTAATGTTTCAGTTGAGAAAGTAATAAGTAACATGTACGACATTAAAAAATAATCAGCAGGAAATGAAATCCATCAAAGGAATCATCGAAAAGTCTACCAACAAAAGAATCAGCCGCAATGACCTAGAGCAGGGCTATCAAAAAAACAAAAAATTACTTGCAGACCACATGCGATTTTATTCGATTCCCGTCAAAACTTATGAGCTTTACGAAATGATTACTAAACATAATTAATCTCTATAAGTAATTTAATATACCAATTATTTTATTGAAACTTGGCGGAGACTGCTATATTAGGTTTTCAGTATACAGGGGGACATCAAAAACGATTTCAACCCACGTGACTTCGCCGCATAGACAACACATTGTACTCTGTTAGTGACAATGCACTATTCTGTGTTAAATCGTTGGAGTATATAATGCCTGCGATTTACAAAGGCATTACATCACCGTCTCGGAATGCTTGATTATACAAAACAGAACATCTATAGCCATGAACGTCAATAACAAATACACGCCAGTTTGAAACAGCGACCTCTCACTGTTGCCATTTCTAAGTAAACAAAGCTCAATTGGGTTGGAATCATTTCTGATCTATCCATTTGTTGCCGAACTGAGGCCGGATTTTATATTCGTCGGGTAAACTGAGTATTATATTAATCTTGGAATAGCGTGACGTTGGTGTAACGTAGATATTGAAAAAAGTTAAACGATTTTCGACGAATGGTCTTTATTCCTCGATTGTAAAATCGGACCTAAGTAGTTTCAAAATTACTTTGTTTTTATTTTCTCATAAAATTGATGCCCTAGGATTAATTTGCCCAACATAATACGAGGGTAAAGCTGAATTTATTGAGAATAAAAACAAAACAGCTTTAGAGTAACTCCTTAGCTGTCGTTTGAAGTTTAGTTGTTGAAGTGATGTTGGTTAGAACCCAAGTTACTAATTTTTTAAAGTGATATACAAGTATAAAAGTGGAATTAACCAGCGAGCATTTTCGATCACGACCTATTATGATTTTAAAAAAGGTTTAAGCGCTTATGAGTGCAAAGAGTTTAGATTCGGCTTTTAATGAACAAGCACCTTCCTTGGCTACAATTTACCGATGGTATAAGGAATCTGAACGCGAAAGGAATTCTGTTTGTCATCAAAAAGGCTGTTACCGACAAAACATTGCTGCTGTTAAAAAATTAATTGAAGAGGACAATAAAGCCACTTATATAGTTATATGGCATCAACTCAAGATCAGATCCTCAGCTGTTAAAACAATCATACATGATCACCTGCATTTAAAAAAAGGTGATTAGTCATTTTGTCCCGCATCACCTTTCTGACTTCCAAAAAGCAGAGCGTGTAAGAATTTGCCATGAAACTTTAAATTTTTCAAATAAAGGCGGACACCATTTTGTTTCCAAAACAATGACAGGTGACGAAACTTACATTCCCTTTTTCTTACCAAGAGAGTCGTGCATGGATTCACGAAGATGCGAAAACTTCAACAATGACCAAGAAACAGCTAGCTATGAAAAAAGTTATGTATGCGGTATTCTTCAGAAGTACGGGCCTGGTAAAGGCAATGGACAAGAGACTATTACTGCTAAATGGTACACTGAAAAGTGTTTGCATGAAGTGTTCAGTAGAGTTCCCCAGACAAGGGAATTATGCACCACCATGATAATGCAGCTTTAACTCTCCAGTTTTTGGCTGAAAAAAATATAGAAGTAATAGAACATCCGTCGTATTGACCTGATTTAGCAATGTGCGTCTTTTGGCTATTTTTTGGACTTAAAAGGAATTTGCGGGGTAGAAGGTTTTCGTCAGAAGAAGAGATTGATGCCGCAATTCACGCTTATTTTGAAGATATTCCGAAAGATAATTGGTTGGGAGCTTTTGAACAGCGGAAAGAAAGAATGGTCAAGTGTATCATTGCTGAAGCGAATTGCTTCGAGCATATTTAAAATAAAATCCTAGAAAGATTAACAGTGTCTTTTATTCTCAATAAATTCAGCTTTATCTTCGTATTAAATACTTTTATGATTTAAATTTCTACAATAATATACTTATTAAAAAATAAAATTAAAAACATTATCTAAAAATGAAGGGTTGCTGTAAAAATTGTACGTTGAGAAGTTCAAGAAATTTTACTTCTGAAATTCAGTTTCGGCTAAAGCAAACAATAAATTGGTACCCTACCCTAAACTATGTCACAAATCACATTAAACATAAAAGGGGGTTGACACATTTTACCGCATTTGTGGATTGTAGTTTAACACTGACGAGTCTGCTTAAAAAAGTACCGGCTAGTTCGGGAACTGCAGATGATATATGAACATTCAATGTTTTTCTTACCTATTACCAGTAGTGAGGTAAAAACAGTTGTTCGAGGACTGAAAAATATCAAATCTTGTGGTTATGATGGTGTGGCAGGCGCTACAATGAAATACACCGTGTACCAGAAGACGCGCCCCAGAGACCAAGGGCTTGTGCGTACAGCAACGGAGATCGTAAATTCGAAAACTAAAATTGTCTATGTTAAACTGTATTCGAATGGAGACGAAAAAACTGTAGCCAATACCGATAGCTCTCGCGTAGGAAAACATAGGACCTTCAAATATTGCTAGGAAACGGTCGAACATTGTTATCTATAAAACTTTTAAAAATATTTTGGTCCATTGTAATGTCAATGTGATCGTATTCTCTGAAAAGTCAAATGAAGTTCTAATAGGAACACCGAATTAGTTGAAATGAGGTATTAAAATTAAAAATCAAAAACAAAAAGTTAAAGTAAATGCTCGAAATGTCCGCCATTCATTTGTAAACACAGCCGTGCTCTTCTCAAAAGACTAGATTTAGAATTGGTAACCATTTGAGGAGTAACCGCCGCAAAAGCATCTTGGATTCGGTTCCTGAGCTGCTCCTTGGTCTCAATTGGTACACGATATACAATGCTTTTAACATGTCCCCAAAGAAAAAAATCCAAAGGATTTAAATCCGGTGATCAAGCAGGCCAATTTCGTGGACCACCTCGTCCAATCCATCGGTCAGGATATTGTTGATCCAAAACTTGCCGAACTTCGTAGCTAAAATGTGGTGGTGCTCCATCGTGCTGGAAATAATCGTTAATTCGAAAAATCAGTAGTACAGCGTCTAATAAATTTGGCAGTTCTGTATTTAAGAACTCTGCATAAATTTGGCCTGTTAAACGTGCAGGAAATTGTGCTGTTTCCCTGGCGTTGCGTCCACACTCCCCATAAATGACGATCATTTCGGTATAATCAGCGGCGGAAAACATATTCAAATTTTAAACTTAAACCTTTTAAGTGACAGTTACAATGACAGCAGTGTCAGAATAAAGTGGACGATTTTTTTCACATTTTTTTTATATCAACAATGCATTTCTAGGTATCCTAGCAATTTAACGAAAGCCTACGCAATACCTATGGCCATCTGCTGTTCTGCTTTTGGGATTGGCTATTGTTTTTTATTCTTAACTTAGTTATCCTTTACGTTAAACAATTTTAGTTTTTGATTATGTGTTCCATATTGCCACTGACATTTGCCATTGCTCTCTGGGGCACGAGTTCTGGTACACGGTGTATATAGTTGAAGGAAATCTCAACTCCATTGTGTAACATGTTCAATATGTCGGTGTTATCTGAAGAGTTTAAAATTGACTCATATAATTCCAGTACTAAAAAAAGGTGATAATACTGTACCTGAAAACTATAGGCCTGTCGCTCTCTTAAGAATTTTCTTGAAAGTATTCGAAAAGGTAATGTTTAATCGGGTTGCGGGTTATTTGAAGAAGCTCAATTTACTTTCGGACTGTCAACATGGCTTCAGACCTGGAAAATCTACAGAAACAGCATGTAGTAGTTTCATAGACCAAATACACCTTGAATTGAACTTGACAATAAAAAGCAATATTCTTGACTGGTTCTTGTCCTTTCTTACAAAGAGACATATTGCTCGAACTTATACAAGGTTGATATGGGAGTTGCTCAGGGATCCGTTCTTGGGCAACTCGTATTTTTATTGTTTATTAATGACTTATCAAACACTTAAAGAATGTGTTCCTTCTTAATTAAGTTCATGACACGTCAGTTGTGGTTAGTGTAGAAGACCCAATTCATCAATAATGTTAGTAGTGAGATAATTAGATGGTGTGCATCTAATAGGGTAATTCTTGATAAGGAGAAAACCCAATATTTATTTTTTCAACGAAAGCCTGTGACACCTTTTGAATGTATTAAATTTTTAGGAATTTATGTAGACGCCATTTGTCTTAGGAGTCTCCTATGGACTTCACCTGTGAAAAACTTAACTTCGTTTATTTTGGTTTATTTAGATTGATGAAATCAATGAAAGACATAAACAATTTGATTCAGATATACTATGGTCATTTGTCATACAATATTTTATGCTGAGATGGCGCAACTAATATAGAGTGCTTATTCTACAAGAAAGATTAGTTAGATTTATATATATATAGCATACCGTTCAGACAGACCTGTAAAACAGCATTTATCCAGCATAGAACATTGATTGTCGTTGGAATTTATATTTATAAATGTTGCTTATTTGTGCATCAGTTTAAAGATAATTTTCAGAAAAATAATTATTGTCACAATTATAGTACTCGTCATGAGATCGAATGTATTACAACTTGACACAGTGCAGCGCAGTGTGAGAGGAGTCCGTCTTATGCAGCTGTTAAATTTTACAATCATTTACCACGAAATCTACGAAACATTGATAATTTGAAACAATTTAAACCAAAGCTGCGAGACATTTTCTCAACAGAGCACTGTACTCTGTCCGAATTTACAGATAATTGATTGATGAACAAGTGTCTTATACTCATGTCTTAATGTAATATAGTTACTACGATGACGTGTCATATACCTGTGTGGTCGCAATGGCAAATAAGTTATTACCTTAATTATCAGATTGACAAAATACTGATAACAAAGTGTACGAACGTAAATAAAGAATTACTTAATACACCAATTAATAATCCGAAGACATTCCTCTGGTCGTTCATAATTTTGATTACCAATATCAGTGGAACGGTTTGTCGAAAAATTACAAATTACACATCACTTGGTTGAATTCTGACCTTTAACTGTGCAGAAACAGCAAATTCGCAGCGATGACTTTTAAGGATCAAAACCCAGCCGAGCGATGTCGCGACTGTGTGATAAGTCATGTTGATCATCGGGTTTGTGATGGAGTTCTCGAGCTATTCTTCTCCCGATGAGGCCCCAATTAGAACCGAAATAGCTAAACAGGATGCTCGGGGGCTCCATTGTAATTCAGTCAAAATTTTACAAATTTGTAATGGGACGAATGATTTGTGAATTTGATAAAAAGAAAAACATTTTCATAATTCGTGCTTTGCGAAAAATCTCAGTTTGGTAGCATCTGTCTTCTTCTCCGACCTCGGCGCTCTCTTTTCCCTTTTGAATCTTCTGTTTTACTTTCCATTCTCCAACCATCTTTCAGTTTATTTCACTTTGCTTTTTTCTACTCGAGCTAAAGTTCCCTTTTCTATTCAGTTTTTTTCCGGGTCCAGTTCAAATTTTGGATGGCTTAGATAAATAAAGAAAATCTTGTAGAATTTGTAAGTGACAGGCAACGGTAATAAATTCGCGTATAAAGTAATCGTAACATTTTCCAAAGGTACACCAAGTTGGGGCGTTTTCTTTGTTGGATCGAAAGAACTAAGAATAGGACTAAAATGATTTAACCAAGATATTTCGGATATAATTCGAAAGAATTTTTGATACCGGATTGGAAAGAATTCGAATACTTTTGTAAGGACCCGGAAAATGCTTTAGAGAACTTTTAGAATCACTTTTTTTGAATTTTATTTTAATAATTTCATTATCAGCTCTGCTTGTTCTTGCAAAGAGACCTGATGTTCGTATCGCTCTTATGAGTTTCAGATGCGTTTTCAAATTAATACTGATAACAGGTTACTGATATTCCTTTCTCATTGACTCAGCAATAGGAAATCACGCCACTGTGCGTCTCTGCTGTTGAACGACCGACGTTGGTAAAACTCGTTTAAGCCCTATCGTAACGAGAAAAATTTCGCTTGGAAGCTACTGTTTGGGCCGTCTAAATTCAAATTCTTGCTGGTCTTGCATAATTTCCCTCCTTACTTTTCCAGGAGGTGACGAGCCTTTAAGTAACTTACACGAGAAAGATAAGGCAGTTCCCGATTTCCTTATGTTTGCTGAAGAGGCTCCAAAATAGAACCGAAACAGCTAACTCGAGATATCCATTGCAATCAAAACCGACTTGCAATAAAGTCCCTTTCCTCCTAAAAGTAAAGAAATTTATTTTGTGAGTAAACCGTAATATATTTAATGTAATTTTCCGGTATAAACGAGTATCGCTGAAGCGAATTAAATCCTATATTCTAATCATTCTGCGACAACTCAGAAGTGTCGACCGTTTTCATCTTAATTACCGAAACGGAAAATAAATTCACACAGCGAATTAATCGATGGAAAGGACGCAATTCTAGCATAAAACGCGATTTGTTGCGAACATTAGCGTCCTCCGACCGAAAAGTTTCCGCAGTATCTTCGAAGACGGAAGAAGTAATTTGTAAAGCAGAGTTACAACCGTAAGCTTCCTTTTAGAGAAGTGTTCCATTGTGAGAATTTGATTTCGGAAAATAATGCTTTCTCGTTGCTTGTTTAAATAAAGGTAACACTGTATGTTTTATGTGTTTTTTGTGATTCGATTTTATACAAGTTACATCACCGAAGCTTTCGCTTATCTGATTCATTTTTATAAGCTCCAACCACAATGGAGTCTCGCTCATTTTCATGTTCCTTCTTCACATATCTCTTGAAGCATGGAAATCGTATCGCGTTGTATACCGAACATAAAAATCCAATAATGCTGTCCTATTTTTATTTATACATTCTTATTCAGTCCGGCAGTTGACCCGACGTCGTCATCGTCGTCGTCGTCAGTCGAGAAATATGAAACGCGAATTTTCGATCGCGTGATGTCCCATTTATTGCCCTTTTTCTGCAGAACGTAAATCATACGGAAACGTCGATGGCGGGATATAAAGTTATACGCCGGCGGAGGAACACATAAATATCTTTTTAAACCGGCTCTTCTACATAAAGGCGAAGGCGACGACTTCGATGTCTGTGTTATTTTGTGTCTGTCTTTTGCAGGCACAGACACATATAATTAATTCTTCTTTTCAGAGTTTCGTTTTTCTAATGCCTTTCGAGATAGTTTTTGCTTGTAAATTTATATTTTTTTAACAACTTTAAACCTACATCAAAAGCAATTCCATGGATTCGTTCGTATGGAACGTCCCTCATATAATATTTTCTTCATAATTTAAAAAAAATATTTTATCATGTATGTAAATTATAACTTAATTTACAGTTATTGTATATATTCGCCAATATATCAAAATATTACATAAGACAGCTTATGGTGTCGGCTTCCTTTATTAATTTATTGAATGAAAACGAACACTTCCTGGTGTGGTGTATGCAAATGAATTATTACAATCACGAGTTTCCTATGCGGTAAGACACATAATACATGCATACTTTATATTCGGTCGTAATTCCGATATTAAACACGACAAATGCGCGCGGAATTTCATATGAACAGTCGAAAACTCTGCGCGGTTTCGTTCCACGACGACTGCATGCAATACACAGACCATAATTTGAAAACTAACAATAAGTTGCGGTTTCAGAAAACTTACTTCACAACGGCAGATGGGTTTGGGCACGTAACTCGACGGAAGAATATTTAAGCGGAGGAGCTTTGCGGAATATAAAATTGAAGTTTAAAGGCGAAATAAGAATTTGTTCTTTGAATATGTTTTTTCGATTGTCCCACATTAACGCTTTTTGTTTTTGGTATTGGCTTCAGGACCGGAAATCTTTCATAAAACAGTTAAAAAGAAAATCGAACACTAAACTGGAGATTATTGGAATCCATTCTCGAAATTTGTTTCATGAAGCTCTGTGACCTCTTCAGTTTCTTTTTAATTGTACTGCCCTTATACTTTCTCATTGTTCTTGCTGTTGCTGTTTCTTGTCCATGTATTCATTAGGGTAGCAAACATGGTGAATACATTAAAAGAAGTAGTTTTAGACTATTTTTTACCAACACTTTTTGCCATGTTTCAGATAGAAACATGCTTCCACGGTCGTAGGATTTCTTCTCGTTATGGACAAAAAAAAACAGAATTAAATGGTTTTTGTCACCTTCATTTAAATCAAATTTTTACAATTCAAAGAATTTTGGTAAGACCAAAACAAGTGATAATCGAATGTAATAGAATATCCCTCAGCTTCTGGCGATTCACCAAATTTGTGTCAGAGCCAGACGTTGTCTGATGAAACACTACACCTTTTCTGTTTAACAATCTTGCCTCTCCTGCCTGATAGTACCATTCTACTTTTCTTCTCTTTCTTTGAGCTTTAAGACGAAATTAAGTCTTTTGAAAATATTCGCCATGCGTCCTGGTTATGTAAGGTTCTCTGTTGGCTCCAGAGTTGGTATAAACATGTTTAATATAATGCCAAAGAAATTTCCCTCCTTCCTCAATTTACACAACCTCAAGATATTTGGGGTCTTGTTTTTGACGGTCATCTACTTCCCTTCTAGCAAAAAAAACGGAAGGAGACCTTTTCACTACGAAACTGAATATTTTGATATTTTCAATTCCAATCGCTAATGTGGATAATTTCTTGAGCAATGTTCTTTATACCGGTTGTTGATTCAAATTGAAATCATAGAAATTTAAGATAACAAATAGTGTAGAAGAATTGAAAACTGAAATTTATAAAGTACGAACAGGAAGGAAAACGTCATGCCTCCACAATGGGTTAAAGGTATAAAGACCTACTCCATTTCTTTTACGTGCCTCTGCCGCTTTGTTTCTGTTATATTGCCTATTTTCTCATTTTAAAACAACGACCAGTACATGTTTTCCATTAACAGAGTGACGTTCTTTTCCCTTTCTTCCATTTATCTGCCATTCAAGTCTTCTTTTTGGTCATCTGATCATTTCAATTTCGTGTCTTAGTATTAGCTCTAAGTCCGTCATAAAAGTTTCCACGTTATGATTTAAAGAGATTTCTGAAGTGATACTGAATTGAAAGAAGAAGAAGCAGAAGCAGGAAGTCCATTACATTTGGAAGTAGTCATCCTAGAATTCATGAAATATGAAGAACTTGAAATCAATTTTGATTAGGGGGTGAGGGATGTTTGATCAAAAAAACTATAGGAAGGAAGGGGCCGAATTATCCTTTACTTGCAGATTTATTAGCGTCGTGGCAATATGCTCCTTTAGCTTGAAGGGGAAATTCGATAAATTCAATCATCACTCTACAATTCCTCATTCTCATTTCTTCAACCAATGGACATTTGATCTTCTTCGACACCTCCAACTGACCTTCCAGATCGTACTACATCCTTGAAATCGAAATTACTGACACTGGCGTTCAGTCAAAACTTACATCCTCTTCATACACGGTCCACGGTTGCTTACTACAAGCACTCTGGTAATAAACAAGCAAAATATGACGCAAATGTTCGCTTCTCTTTTTTAAGTAATCCCAGTCAAAAGCGACTCGGTGCTTGTTGAGTAGGTGATAATAAACGAAACCTGTGAGTATAAGTACCATAGAATTTTGCGTAATAATAGAATGCCTTTCCCACTACCGTCGTGACAGCTAAAGGAGCATAGCGCCACGACGCTGATACATCTGAAAGTACAGAATAATTCATCCCCTTTATTTTTATCATATTTCTGGCGAAACTCCCTCACTCCCTCATCAAGATTGATTTCAAAAGTTACTTCACTACCAATGACGTTCTTCCTCGTGAATTCTAATATCACTACTTCCAAAGATAGAATTAGCCAAAATTGTGATGGACTTCCTTCTTCTGCTTCTTCTTCTTCTTTCTGTTCAGTATCAATTCAGAAATCATAACGTGAAAACATCTATGATGGACTTAGAGCTAATAGTAAATCACGAAATTGAACGATGATCAAAAAGAAGACTCTAATGGCATATGAATGGAAGAAGGGGAAAAGAACGTCACTCTACTAATGGAGAACATATACTGGTCGTTGTTTTAAAATGAGAATATAGGCAATATAACAGAAAGGAAGCGGCAGAGGCACGTAAAAAGATGGTATAGGCTTTTGTACCCTAACCCATTGCGGAAGCATGACGTTTTCCTTCTTAATGCTTTCCTGTTCGCACTTCATAAATTTCAATTTTTAATTTTTCTACACTATTGGTTCTCATTGATTTCAATTGAATTCAGCAAGCGATATGAAGAACATTGTTCAAGAAATGGTCTCCATTAGCGGTTGAAATTGAAAATATCAAATATGCAGCTTTTTGCTGGAAGTGAAGTGAAGCCGTGTATGAAGAGGATGTTGGTATTGACTGAACGCCAGTGTCAGTAATTTCGATTTCAAGGATGTATCACGATCTGGAAGGCCAGTTGGAGGTGATGAAGACCAAATGTTCATTGGTAGAAGATATGAGAATGAAGAATTGTAGAGATGTCGATTAAATTTCAAGAATTTCCCCTTTTATTGATGGCAATACCAGCTAAATGAAGCTCAAACCATAGACTTGCTACTTAAATCCTTTACTGTTTGATAAAAGAGTGAGGAGAAGAAATAGAAAAAAGAAGTTAATCAAGACATAGAATTTGGGCGTAATAATTTTTCTCACTGTCGTCGTGACAGCTAAAGGAGCATAGCGCCACGACGTTGATAAATCTGAAAGTAAAGGATAATTTATCTCCTTTCTTTCTATAATTTTTTTTGATCAAACATCCCTCACCCCCTAATTAAGATTGATTTCAAATGTCACTTCAGTACCAATGATGTTCTTCGTATCTCATGAATTCTAGCATGACCACTTCCAAAGATAGAATTAGCCAAAATCATAATCCAAATGTAATAGACCTCCTACTTCTGCTTCTTCTTCTTTCAGTTCAGTATCAGTTCAGAAATCATCTTTAAGTCATAACATGGAAAATTTTGTGGCGGACTTAGAGCTAATAGTGAGACACGAAATTGAAATGATCAGATGACCAAAAAGAAGACATACAAATAGAAGAAGGGGAAAAGAACGTCACTCTACTAATAGAAAACGTATACCGGTCGTTGTTTTAAAATGAGAATATTGGCAATGTAACAGAAAGAAAGCGGCAGAAGTACGTGAAGGAGATAGAGTAGGCCTTAGTACCTTTAACCTTTGTGGAGGCGTGGCGTTTTCCTTCCTAATGCCTTCTCGTTCGTACTTCATAAATTACTGTTTTCAGTTCTTTACACTATTTGTTCTCATTGAATTTCTACGATTTCAATTTTATTCAGTAACCTCTATAAACGACATTGTTCAAGAAATAATCTCCATTAGCAGTTGGAATTGAAGAAATTGGATAAAAGGTCCATTCCCGTTTTTGCTAAAAGTGAAGTAGATAATCGTCAAAAACAAGACCCCATATATCTTGAGGTTGTGATAAATTGAGGAAGGTGGGAAACTTCTTTGCCATTACACTAAACGTGTTTATACCAATGGAAGCTTCACTCTGGAGCTAATAGAGAGCCTTCCATATCCAGGACGTAGTGTGAAGTATTTTCGGATTATTTCAACCTTATACGAGGTATGATCAAAAACTACGGCGAATGAATTTTTAGAGCCGAAACTGCTGATGTTATATCCATTTCATGTCAAATGTGCGATAGCCTGATCCGTTGTGACAGACCGTGTTGAGTTTGAACTCGATCTAACTTGTCAGTCAGTATCCAGAGTCGATAGAGTGAGACCGTGTTTATCGTCTTGTCGCTTATCATGGATTTCGAACAACGCGTTAACATTAAAATTTGCTTTAAGTTGAAAAAACCTGCCAAAGAGGCTCATGAAATGTTAAAGTCGGTGTATGGAGATAAAGTGGTGACTCTGAAGACTGTTTACAAATGGTATGAGCGATTTAAAAACGGACATGAGTCGGTTGAAGACGAGCAACGATCGGGACGTCCATCTACCTCAAAAACACACGAAAACGTGCAAAATGTGGCACAAATTGTTCGTGCAAACAGAAGAATCACTATTCGAGAGCTTGCTGAAGAACTTAACATCTCTTACGGGTCTGTGCACAAAGTATTTTAACTGATAATTTGCACATGAGACGAGTGAGTGCCAAATTTGTTCTCCGACTTTTGACTGATGAACAGAAGGCAAATCGTGTTTCAGTTTGCACGGAATTGAAGGATCGTCTTCAAGCAGATCCGGACTTTATAGCCAAAATTGTAACTGGGGATGAAACTTGGGTCTATGGCTATGACCCTGAGACAAAAATGCAGAGCTCCTAATGGAAAACCCCTGACTCCCCTCGCCCTAAAAAGGCACGTCAATCAAAATCGCAAATCAAGACAATGCTCATTGTTTTTTTCGATAGTGAGGGCATAGTGCGGTCAGAGTTCGTTCCAAGGGGAACAACCGTAAACTCTGAATTTTACAAAGGCCTACTGCAACGTTTGAGAAACGATTTTCGAAGAAAGAGACCAGAAAAATGGGCCAATGGCTTCCTTCTGCACCACGATAATGCGCCATGTCACACGTCGCTTCTGGTTCGCGAGTTTTTGGCCAAGAAAAATCTTCCTGTGTGTCCACATCCGCCTTACTCACCAGATTTGGCACCATGCGATTTCTGGCTCTTCCCAAAAATTAAAACTCTGCTAAAAGGAAAACGTTTCGATACCATTCCCGACATTCAGATAGCCACGAAAGAGCAGCTGAAAGCCCTTTCGAAAGAAGCGTTCCAGAAATGTTTCCAGTCATGGATTCAACGTTGGGACAAGTGCATTTTTCGCCAAGGAGAGTACTTTGAAGGAGATTAATTCCGTTTTCATGTAAACCTATTATTTTACTTATAATAAAATTATTCACCGTAGTTTTTGATCACACCTCGTATACTCCCTCCGGTTTCCTTTCCCACGGAAGTGAAAGAATTCTTGGGAAAGTTTATTTTTGTATCTAGTATGAAGATTGTCTTTCATTTTTTACATTCTCCAACTTCAAAACAATTGCTGTTACAGCGTAGATTATTCCTAAGGTTCCTAATGTTTCCTTTTTTCTTCTTATGCAGTTAGCTCGTCCACACTGTAAGCACCTCCAAGTCCTATGGTCAACACAACCTTAAATATACATTGATTTTTACCTTCATTAACAAAAACTCTTTATCATCTTCTTTTGTTAATATTTTTGATTTTTTTGGTTTGTATCCCACTGATCGCAGTTTCAGAATTTATTGATATAATATTTTACCGCAATATAGAAGATTTATAATTTTTCGATAATTCTTCAAGACATGCTAATGATGCCTTCTTTTTTACCTCATGTTTTATTTTCTTCGATGTACACCAATCAGCGAACCTTTTGTAAAATTGTTTTTGAGTTATGTTTCTGGTACAAGTGAAGAGACCACATTTTCAACAGCTTCGATTTCTAAAGGCAGGCTTTCTATTTCTAAATCAATATTTATTACACGATTTCACTATTTTCACAAAATCCGTTGTGAGAACGTTGAAAACTACGCTGTTTATAACATATTTCACTGATGGCAGCAAAAATCATATAAATGGATTGCTTTCGTGGTTTTCTCAATTTTGAGCAGTTGTAGATTAAATTTTCCGTTTTCGACGTGAATTAGAGCATATTACAGAAACTCGTGTTCCAATTACCACACCCATAGCACTAATAATGTTATCTATCTCACTAATAATATAAATGACTATTATCATTGATATTTTTATTGCTTTGTGTTTTCTACAGCTTTGTCACATTTACAAACAATAAGTTAACTTTGTTTTTTAACTCGTTTTTCGCAAGACAGCTAATTAATATAATTGCCTCATCATATTTTAAAGATGATTAGTAACACAGAATGATGATGTATGCCTTTGTCCTGTCAAATTCAGAAGCTAAAAGATAACTCGCCGCTTCGAACAAAAACGCGCTTTCCACAACAAAGATACAATTAACGAAACATGAATGGAAATGAAAACGGAATATAAAAACATCTCTCACGCCTTTGTTCGAAATAGTTACAATGCTGAAATCGATGGCAACCAACGGAAAGTAACTGCGCCTAAAAACTCATTTATCATTATTAGCATTCGAAACAAACAGACCTTTGATATTTTAATTAGTTCACTGTAATTTGATCCGACGTTTAATTGCTTAAATGCGTAATAATCTGTGATATATTTGCAGACGATGGGCGAATATTCCGATAAACATCGCTAGGAGGATTTGTGTGGGGAGGCAAAATTTGGGACCGACTTCTGACCTTCTCATAACACCCACTGAAATATCATTATTATACTACGTAATTTCCTGACTTGTAACTTATTCACGAGCTTTGCACAGTTCATTTTAATATTTTTAACATTAAACACCCTTGCATAATACACAGCCCAGTACAGAAGAAAGCTTTTAACGCGATAAAACTCTCCATTGTTATTACTGGACATTAAGATACAAGATTACAGTCATCTTTTTTGCAACGGAATTATCGCAGTTTTCTTTTATGACAACCTTTAACACACTTGTTGTTTTTGAAGTGATTTTTTTTTATCGTGGAAATGTGTTGCATCTAATAAAGTGAGCTTTTCGTTTTAAGCAAAGCTCATAAAATATATGTTTGTTAGTACAGGAAACGGTTTCTTCCGGCTAATTTGAATGCTAAAGTCGAAGCTATCGTGTTGTGGGACCTAAATACACAGAGCGGTTGTTGCGGTAGACATTTAAGCTGCCAGGACCTTCCAAGTTCTATGCCATTGTTTGAACAGGCACAGTAACAAATTCATAGATGCTGCCAAATTATTACTGCTGTTTAAAGTCATAAAATGACCATGAACGGAACCGAAATTACTCATCAGAATATCATAGTATACCGCTTGTTTAAATTGCATAATATCATACTTGTGGTACATTCATACTTATAATGAATAGAATTTCTGTAATTTACTCGTCAGTAAATTGTTTTTTTTGTTTTGTATACCCTCTCAACCACCCTTGAGATAGGTTTTTAATTGACCGAAACAGCAATTTGTTACGTAAAGTTGCGACAGCATGTTTACTGGAAATTATGTTAAAAATGCGCAACGTTTACCCTCGTCAAAGTAGATTCATTGCTGCGAGAGACCGGCCGTGCACGAGAACAAGTCGAAAAGTATTTAATTTATTCTTTTAGTTTTAAAAAGTCATCAGTCTCTCTCTTTGCTGGCGAAAAAAATGGTCGGCGTTCAATTTTCCAGTTAAACGGCGGAAAATCGAATGACTTCGAAAAAGGCCGGCCTATAAATCAACCTTATGAATGTTACGTACAATTTATCACGACGTCACATGAAGCCCCAGGATGGACAGGGCACGTTTTGCATGATTATTTCGCTCGGTAAACACTGAAAGGCCACGGAATTCTGCAGATGGCTTAGTAATAATACTTCGCAGAATTGTTTCGCCCCAACATGTTGTTGCATGCTGATGGAAACTTCAAATGCAGATAGCACATTGTTCGGGATCGGCCTTCGGAAATTCAGGAGTCTGCAAAGTTACGAACCACAAGTCGAGAAATATTTCAAAATTAAATTGTTGCGGCTCAATACGTATAAGTTGTTAACTGAGGAAATTTGATCGGCACGTTCACAAAGTTTTCACTAGAAATTATTAAAATCATCTCATATTTGTTACTATTCAAATTATTTTATAAAACTTAACATGAATTTTTAGGATCACAAATTTACTATTAGAAAATAAAACGCACGAATGCTAACGTCGCTTACAACGCGTCTCCGAAACACTTTTTTTTACTTGTAACCATCAACTTTTTCGGCGAAACATCCCTCACGTTTTTTCTATCCTTTAGCCCGCACACTTCTTTCCTTGACAAATTCGTACTGGTTTTTGCACTTGCTTAGTGCGTGCCTGTTATTGCACAATGTGTTTCGTCAGGCTCAATAAAATGCCGTCTGTCGGCCTTTTTTTTTTGTAGAAACTCATTACTTGGGTTTGCTGGCATGTGCGAGAGGAAACAATACTAATTAACGACATGGATGGCGTTATACGACAGAAGAAAGAGTCTGGTCGTAACTTATTTCAAGTTTTTAAGAAATTAAAAGAACTGAAATATTAAGCTTTTTAATAAAACCGTACATATCTCCGGAATCTCTTTCCATAAACCCGAATTCCGGACCTTCTCTTGTCTTTTCCTCAATGTTTTGTTTTTCAATTTTGTTCTCTTTCGCTAAGTGGTGTAATTATACCTTAATATGTAGAGGTTCCACTCTCCAGGTCTCGATGGCCTAACTCATAAATGAAAAATTCACCTACCATAAGACCCAGCTCAACGAAACATTGTTTGAATAATAAAGAACACTACGTTACGTGATATCCCCATGAATAAAAAATATTTTTTATAATTTCAAAAACTACGGAGTCTTCTATTACATTCCTAAAGTCAGCAAGAACGTATGTAAATAGTCTTAATCAATAATAAAGTCTTCATTGTATATACACATAAAAATAAAAGCGCTCAAATGGAACTCAAAATTTCATCTTAAAGATTTCTTAACTCAAAAGTTCTTGTTCATTCCTGATTTGGCTTTACTGCAATCATCAACCTTTTCCAATCTTTTCTTGCCACGAAACACTTGCAACCCACCAACTTATACTGATTATCATTTCTTCTTGTTTCTCACTTATCTACGCCAGTCTTTAGCTCCATTCCTCTGCCATCCACCTGCGTCTCCGAATCTCCATTTCTTTCTCGTCCTGTAAATAATTTCGATATGGTATTTCATCATCTTCTCATTCGTCATCCTTCTCCTCTTGCCTTAGAATATGTTACAGAAGATCTCATTGTCGTTTTATAAATTCTGTGAATTTTGTTGCTCAGGTTCTTGAATTTAGAGCTTTTCCTTTCGTCTTCCTATCGTTCGAGATATTTTTTGTAAATACTCGAAGCTCAGAACCTTTTCAAATCTGTACTATATGTTACTGCTTGTTGTAATCGTTATTGTTTTCATTTCCATATATTTTGTCATCTTCTCATCTGTCATGTTTTCGTACTGGATTTTCAAAAACCCTACTTGTGAGTTCTCTTGCCATTATTGCTGTTGTACATTGTACCTTATGATGGTCCTTTAGGTGGCGCTGTCTCTCATAACTACTTCCAGGATGATATTCAATAAAAGTCGATTGAAACCATTCTTTACCGTCGATCTGCAGGTTCAACTTCGCGAGGATACTGTCTACGTCTTTTTTTGTCTGATTGAGTCATCGGAATAGGAATCTGGTTGGAATTGGGTTGTCTTGATGGCCGAATTTCCAACCACCTCGCATTATTCCATCCATCCATTCCTCTGCCATCTACGTGCGTCTCCGAATCTCCATTTATTTCTCCTCCTGTAAATAATTTCGATATGGTATTTCATCATCTTCTCATTCGTCACCCTTCTTCGTCTGTATACTTTTACGTCTCTGGGAATTTGCCTTAGAATATGTTTTTTTTCCTACATGACCAGAACCTGTCCGCAAAGAATGCACCGGAGGCACCGCAGCCATTTAGGCTTATTGTGCTCGCCCTGGTTCTCTTACCGCAACCATTCAGTGAGGCACCACGTCCCCTGCACCAGTTGGTACAGGTTTTTCACTGATTGCGTATTGAAATCTTCGGGAACTATCATGAGATGTCCGAATATACGCTGTCTACGATTTGCCAGTAGATGTGATCTACACAAAATGTGCATTGCTGTCTCTGGTTCTCCATTGCAGAGTCTGCAATTTAGATCCCCATTGAATTTGCTGATCCTCCACAGAATATGTTACAGAAGGTCTCATTGCCGGTTTATAAATTTTGTGAATTTTGTTGCACAGATTCTTGAATAGAGAGCTCTTCCTTTCGTCTTCCTATCGTTCCAGATATTTATTGTAAATACTCGAAGCTCAGAATCTTTTCGAATTTGTACCTCTTTGTTACTGCTTGTTGTAATCGTCGTTACAGCTTTCATTTCCATATATTTTGTCGTCTTCTGATCTATCATGTTTGGAGTTTCTTGCCATTATTGCCAAGCTTTCAAACGTTGTGCATTGCACCTTGTGACAGTCTTTTAGATGGCGCTATCTCTCATCACTGTTTCCAGGATGGTATCCAATAAAATCGTCGACAAAGAATCAATCCTCTTTCCACCTCCAATCTATTCCTCGGTTAATAAATTTAAAAAAAGCGATCTCTTACCACAAACAGTTAAATCCTTAGGTACGTATTTCGACAGCAACCATCTTCAATAGACACAAAGACATCAGTTACTTGAAGAAATTTTTAGATAATGCATATCCGTTCGAAATTTGGTGGAGAGAATATCCTCTGGTTCATTACCAATCAAAGATTTCATAAAGTGCTTTTAACTTATGAATGTGTGTGATTGTGGTAAGAAATCATTTTTGTGATTTGTTAATTCTAAACCACTGTCTCCATTACTATTCTTGGTTTATTTTTCGGTTGGTATTTCTTGAGCATCTAGGCTATACAGGATGAAACCATCATCTGAAGACGGAAGGTGTCCAGTTTGTTGTAGAAGAAATTCGTGATTTTTTGCGCAGCTTAAATTCTGAATTCAAATGCCCATTCCAGGACGGCATTGGCTGATGCCTTTTAATTCCAAAAAGATCCAACCCAGCGAACCCCCTAGCAGTTTGAATTCGTGGTACAACATCAAGTTTCTTTGAACTAATGAGATTTTGAAGTAAACAGGCTTCGTCCACAAATATTTTCTTAGTGGAGCTCTGCGTGGAAAAGAGTTAGCGACTTGATTGATAAATCAAGACTCGATCTCGAAGTGTCGAAGGCGTTATATTCATCATTGTCAGGTAAAAAGTTGTCTTCTCTTGTGATATATTTATAGGTTTTCGTTGATGTTCTCCAAAATATTTTGTGCTACTAAGTGAGGTACCTAACGGAACCATTCTTTACCGTCGATCTGTTCGACTTCGCAAGGATACTGTCTACGTTTTCTTTGTCTGATTGAGTCATCGAAATAGGAGTCTGGTTGGAATTGGGTTGTTTCGGCGGGCGAACTTCCACCATCTTGCCATTCCAGAGCTGCTGTTCCTTCCACTACAGTTTAAAAATGCTTAACCTAAAGGATGGAAGCTGAGGACAAAACAATGTTACATCTTACATCCCCATTTCGCCTCACTTTTACTTAAATTATATTGTTTTACTTAGTGTCTCATTTTTATGAAATTTTCTTCACATCGCGGAATTTAGTTTGGAAATCGACGAGCCATGGTTTGATAATAAAGGGTTTTCCAATAGGGTCGAGGCGATGATGAAATGGAATAAAGCAAGCAGTGTGTGAGGTATTAACAAAATTCTTTTTTTATTCGAAAGGCCCATGTATGCCATTATGTATGGAATAAGACATCGTTCAAATGTCCGCCGCGGCTTCCCACGTTGACACGGATCCTATAGATCCAATTTTCAATGACTCTGCCGCATAGATCCGGCTGAATTTGGGCGATGACCTGGGTTATGTTGACTTTGAGGTCATCGGTCGATTGCGGCCTATTGGCATAGACTTGCGACTTCAGAAAACCTCACAAGAGAAAATCTAGCGAGGTCAAATCGCACGATCTTGGTAGCCAATTCACGTTACCTCCGCGGGAAATAACCATACCCTCAAATCGTTCATGCAGAATGTTCATCTTGGCGTTAGCTGTGTAGCACGTAGCGCCGTCCTGCTGGAACCACATGTCATCCACGTCCATATCGTTCAATTCGGGCCAAAACAAATTGGTTATCATCAATCTGTAACGCTCGCCGTTGACGGTGATGGCCTCACCAACGAAGTACGGACCAGTGACGCCGTCGGCCCAAAATCCGCATCAAACTGTAACCTTTTGTGGATGCATTGCCACCTGGTGAACCTCGTGTGGGTTGATGTCGTCCCATATATGGTAATTTTGGCTGTTAACATAGCCATTCATCCAAAAAATGCACCTCGTCGCTAAAGATGATTTTTCGACCAAAATTGGGGTGCTCTTCCAAACGCTTCGAAGCGAACAAACGGCGTTGTCAATGGTCATTAACTTTGAGCTCCTGGGTCAGTTGGATCTTGTGCAGCCCCAAGTCCCGACACAAAATTCACCAAGTTGAAGTTTGCGAAAGGCCAAGTTCTTGTACACGACGAGGAATTGACTGCCACAGGTTCTCCTGCACACTTTCACAGACAGCGGCGATGTTCTCGACCGATCTGGCGTTCCTTTGACGTACGGGTGTTCGCTGGTTGTTTACCGAACCGGTCGTCTCGAATTTGACCACCAAACGTTGGAGAGTCGACTTTGAAGGGCCACCGCGTCTACCCTAAAATGGGCGCAACGTTTGCACAAACGAACACTCATTTTGATAATAAAGTTTTATCATTTGGACATGTTGCTCAATCGTGTAACTTGCCATGGTGTTTGGGCATCAGTAACTGAATAATAACAACTGATTTGACAGACGCCGCCAAAACAACATGGCCGCCAGAGCCTGTCAACATCGACCCGACACTATTGCAAAACCCTTTATATATACAATTTCCTGTACATTAATGGATATGTTAGGGCGAATCCATTTTTACAAAACCATAATCATCTTCCTCGGATAACTTTTCTTTTACTGTTGCGTAATTGCGTAATAATTAATTCTGCTCAAGTAAAGTCATTAAATTATAATTAATTTTATGAATCTTAACTGCATCTTTATAGCAGGTAATTCTTCTAAAATCTTATATAAAAACGGCTCTATTTCATTTCTTTTTGCGTTTATAAAATGACAAAATTGGTCTAATTACGTTTCCGAGGGAATCTCTCGCGCCATAAACTCGTTAGCGGTTTTCAGTTGCAGTCCGCGTGCGGCACGTTTCCACCGTTTTTCCGGCGACTGTTTTCCACGTCGGCCAAGACAAACGATTAAGTTATTATATTGATTATGAAATTACTCGCCTGCCCACCCCGTTCCGCAGTTCCAGCTTGTTTTCCTAATGTCCGTATTTACGTTGAAAACTGCGAAAGAACGTCAAACACAATGGGGGGGTCTCCGAAGAAAACGTTTACAATTTAAAAACCGTCTTCGGCCTAAAAGCGAAATAAATTGCGAGTTTGCACCAAGCAATTTAGTACGTCCGCGGAATTTTTCATTAAGAGCGCGCCTTTCAATTACAGCGCCATTGTTAACTAAGCGGAACCATTATATGCCGTAATTACAATATTTTTTGTTTTTGTTGATGCGTAATTAAGAAATTTTTGCAGGAAATTGTGTCGTTGGCAAACATGTTTTTAATAAATTGTTTTCGTTAAGAACTTTTTTTATATTAAACGGACAAATTAATGAAATTATACATTTATTTTTTTTCGTTTTGCTTTGCTTTGCTTTCAGTTGATATTATTTACCGAATTAAATAAAGCTTGGCTTTTTAAAAAATAAATATAACAAACTATTGTGTAGATCGATTTGCTTTGCTTTCATACGATACAATTACAAGAGTTAATATTTTATTTTCATTTATTAGGGCTCACATGAAAGTGCTTTTTGTTGTTTGCAAATCATATATAATTCTTGAAAGAATTTCACAAAGAGATTTTTTTGTAATTACTAATTATATATTTTGTGCGGCCAATAATTTATAATTTGATTAGCGACAAAACAATATTTTTCTCTGAAATGTATGTTATTTCCGAAGTGAACAAAATAAAGCATGGAGTTTTTTTTGTTGAACGCCCAACTTCATCAGAGACCATGCCTTTGTCCAAGTTTTTTTTAGCTGAAATATTTACATTTCATTAGTTCGCTCCTGCAAAGAGAATATTTACTTTGTTTCAAATTCACGTGACACAATGTTCTTATTCAAATATTCAACTTAATTTACTTTTGGCTCACGTAACGCGCGCGTTTCGCATGTGCACTTTCAGACATGTTTCGCGTCTTCAAAAGGAAATGCAAAATGATTTTGAAAAAAAAAACTATTTGTGCTAAATGTAAGTGTCAATATAAACTAGGTGTATCCAATGAATAAAACGTGATAACTTCTAATATTCACTATGCAAAACGTTGTGGAAGTAACAATTTTATGAAATGTTTTATGTAATTATAAAATTTTGTATTTTATTATTATATCCTGCGTTTTATTTATTTTTATAATAACAGACATACATATTTGAGTTACCACAAATTAAATTTTAAAAAAGTGAAATTACACTGTTTCCTAAAGTAAATAATAAACGTTGTTAACCCAGGAAATTTTCCTTGCGTTTGCTTCAACAATCGGCCATACTAGAAAGCAGTCCCACCCGATTAATCCTACGGGGAACGGACATAAACCAGGCGGGACGCGGTGGAGGAACAACAAAGGTCTGTTTATACGAGCAAGCATTCGAGCAAATAAAGTGGATATTTTACGGCGGGCCGTAAAAGCCACATCTTTATAATCGAAATTCCAGAATTAAAAAATCGCTTTGGAAATTTTCGTTGCCATAAACGGCTTTATACACAGTTTACCCTTTTTGTAAATTTTATTTTACGGATACTTTGCGCACATAAACAGTTTGTAAGTAGTATATCATAAAATAAATTATATAAAGTATGTTTCTGTCGCACACGTCTAAGTTT
Source organism: Serrognathus titanus (assembly GCA_039766575.1). Lineage (NCBI taxonomy): Eukaryota > Metazoa > Arthropoda > Insecta > Coleoptera > Lucanidae > Serrognathus > Serrognathus titanus. The sequence goes on from CM077912.1 coordinate 9,950,617, forward strand.
GGAAAACGAACCGCAAAGAGGTTGACGGACAAATGCACTAAAATGTTTTGTTTTATTTAGTCGATGGTCGTAGCTTACAGAGACAAAGACTACATAAAGCACGAGTCAGAGTAAATATAACATTCAGAAAGCTTCAGGTAAAATAAGACATTAACAAACACTCATCCAAAAAATCGTTGACTGAATAATAAGCAGCTGAGATTAGGGCCCTCTTCAGTTTCATGTTGAAAAGTCTATTGGTAGTTGGCACTTCGTCATTCCACAATGACTTAATTCCATTCAAGCACAGTAAACTCATAAAAATCCGACCGGATTGACTTACTGCTAATCTATTCAAGGGGGAAAGTCTTATGTCATTACATGTACGAGTTACATAGTCGTGAAAATTACGGTTTTTAAGGACGGTATGTTCAATTGAGCGAGCATATAATATTAATTCATAAATATATAATGATGGAATAGTCATTATGCTAAACTAGATAAAAAGTTCTCTGCTGAACATTGGCCATCGTACGAATGATTTTCTTTTGAAGTTTGAAGATATTAACCGTACTTGCACAGTTACCCCAAAATATAATATCATATAACAATGCCGAATGAACCAGTCCGAAATGGAGCGATTGCAAAACATCGAAACTGACTGTCCCACGTAAACTATATATGAGAAACGTTTTCCAAACATTGAACATGATGCTTCCATATGGACGCCAAGGAACTTCATATCTTGAACGCATGCTCTTGAATTGTGTCCACACTTTATTAAGGGAGAGGAATCGATAGTTGTATTTTTGGTGACGACCGGCATGATGAATGTTTTTGCGGTATTCAAAAGAAGACCATTGTTTTTGCACCACAATTTCATTTCTTTCAGTGTAGTCTTGGTTGAGCTGCGTTCATATTATCCTTAGATATAATGAAGTTGATATCATCCGCGTAGATTATCGTTTTTCCTGGTTCGGGGAAGAAGTTGGTAAATTGGGAAAATTAGGAGAGTAAGCATATACACATTTAAAAATGCAACAAACAACATGATCGATCAATTAAGGTTTTAGGAAGAGACAAAAATATTAAGAAATTAATTACAAAAAGAAATTACTACATACAAAAGGAAAATGCAAAATTTCCATCGTCCTAATTAATTAATATCGAGTATTGCCTCCGCGAGCCTATATTACAGCCTACTTACGTTGTGGCATCGACTCCACCAAGTGCCCAATCGCTATATTGTCAAGTTGATCCCATTTTTGCTGAAGCGCCATTGATAATTCTTCTAAGGTAGCTGGGGCGAGGCCGCGAGCTCTAATATTCCTTCCTAACATCTCTCAGATATGTTCGATGGGATTCATGTCTGGACTTCTCGGGGGCCACTCCATTTGGTTAACACCAACAGCGTCAAGAAATTCATTAACTCAGGCGACGTGTGGCCGTGCATCAACATAAAATTGTCGCCAATAAAAGGGGCAAAGGGTATCACATTTTCAATGTACCTCTGAGAGTTAATAACTCCCCTATTTATTACAACAAGGTCTGTACGTGCGTTCGCAGAAATACCGCCCCATACCATAATCGAACCTCCGTTGAAAGATAGTCTGGAAACAATATTACTTTGAGAATACCGTTCGCCGGTCCTTTTCCACACTCTTCCATAGCCATCTGGTGCTCGTAGGCAATCGCGGGACTCATCAGTGAAGAGTGCTTGACTCCACTGCCCCATATTCCAATGAACCTGTTCACGAGCAAATGCAAGTTTGCTTACTCTATGCTGTCGATTAAGCTCTGGGCCATGTGTAGGTCTTCTTGCCATTAAATTAGCTTCGTTAAAGCGTCTTCTGATCGTTCTGTCACTTACATGCACATCTTGAACCTCTGCAAGGCGATTTCTGACTTCAACAGCAGTCAAATTCCTGTTGCGAGGAATCGTTAGGGTAAGAAAATGGTCATCTCTAGCGCTTGTACATCTTTGAGGACCTGTTTCAGGGCGTCGATTGTAAGATTCAGTTTCCAAGAATCGCCTTCACGTTCTGGAGACACATGATTGAGAAGTTCCAAGAACTTGTGTAACGTAACGTTGAGACCGAATCCTGAATCAAAGCAGTTACTCTTGCTGCATCCACTGCATTAATAGCCATGAAAACAACTTATTAATGACAAAATGTAAACAAATTATTAAATTAAGTCTTTAGGAAACGTTTGGAAAACAAAAATCAACTGGAACACAATATTGACAATGGCGTAGATACTTTCAATAATTTATTTAAACAAGAAAATTAGTTACCATGATGATTATGGCTCTCCCGATTATTGAAAATGTCCTATTCACCGAAGAGCAGAAAAGAAATGGACCAAAAAGTGTCCTCAGATAATTTATTTTAAAAAGTAATAGTGACTCGTTTTTTGTGCCGGTGAGTGTACATCGGGTGTCCACTTTGATTACGCACCATTGGAATGTCAATGAACTCCAATAGAGAAGCAGGAAATTCCTATGGTGCGTAATCAAAATGGACACTCGGTATAAAAATTCAAAAATGAAACCAACTTTTGTACAGGACGTCCCAAGCCTCATAAATAGTCAAAAAATACCCTTGCATATACTCCTACATCTTATCAAACAAATGTCTTAATAAAAATAGTGAAAACCACGTATTTTATTGCAGTTTTGCTTCGCCCTTGAAGAGCCAAGAAAACGATGTACCATTATATTTACTCATTTTGAGTGTTTACCGAGTTTTATACAAAAATTGGGACATATTGGATCGGTTGCCAAATTGTTATTTTTGATGATACGACGCTCAATTTTAGACCAAACTATTTCTACGTATCTATACTTATGAAAATCGAGCGACTATCAACTGCAGTACGGCTCAGTTCGCATATTGCAAAATTAATCTAGTTTTCAAATGGAACATCCTGTATATTATAACATGTATGGATGCCCTTAAGGATTTATGATTGATAACTTGGATGTTATTATCATCAACAAGTAAGATCATAAAATGTGATTCAATGGAAAGCTTCATTTTTGACCTAATGTTGTGTGAAAAATGACAAATTGCAATCTGTTGCTTAATAAGTGATCCCACAATGTTAGATCAAAAATTAGCCGCAGGACGAAAACCATTCATAACTAATGTATTGCAATTGCGAATAACCCGGATAGGTCGGTTTTGTTACAGTGAAATTTTTGAGCTACTCTTCTGCTGAGGAGGCCCCAAAAAAGGCCGAAACAGCTGTCCAGAATTACAACTTACAACAATTTTTTTAAACTATGTTTTATATATTTATGTTTAAATACTGACTCATTACGCTGTATTCTGAATAAATGGAACGCCTGAAGGATTGTTGGAAAAAATAAGGCTAATTACTTTTCTGTTTCACACCGGACAAATTTATTTTTTGCCAATATTGATTTTTACATTCAATTTTGAAATTTAGATTCTCAACTGACCACCAACGACAGCTTTGTGAGCAAACCACACCATTTGTACGAAATGTAGCTTCACCTGCAAATAAAATTTTAACTAAAAGTAATTTATAATATCCCCGTATCTTTATTTAAAGTTGTAAGTCATTTATTTTAAGTTTCTTATGGGTTCTAATATGGCACAAATTTTTATAAAGAATAAATTTTTCTGAGAAATCAGTTGCAAACTTTCTTGGACACGTTGTGTATAAAAGGATATTTTTGGGTTATTTTAGGACACCCTCTACAGTGTGGAAAATAAAAAACAAATAATTGAAAAGCAATCGAAAGACAAAAAAAAAACAAATGAAAGATAATTGGAATTGTAATACAGAAAAAGCTGGCGCGTAATTGAAAATGCAACAAATAAAATAATTGATAAACAAAAATTTTAGGTACGGACAAGAAATAGTATGAAATTAATTTAAAAAAAAAGAATTTTTTCCATAAAAATGGAAAACACTTGAAAATCCAAACGTAAAATACAAAAATATCAAACAAATGCGTAAATAAAATTAACAGTTATAAGGTGTAACAAAAATAAAAAACAAATAATTTGGAAGGAATGAAAGTCGCAAAAAAAAACAACTATAAGTTAAAAAAATAATTTAAAGCCACACACAAGAAAACAATTGAAACTACATAGCGAAAAGTAGTTGGATTTAAAAATGAAAATTTTAAAAACTCATTAAATTGACTGAAAAGTGCGTAACTGCATAATGTGATACAATAACCAGAAGTATGATAACGACATCTATCATTACAATATGAAAATCTATTTCAAAAGTGAAGTGCCATATATTATTATACGAAGCTTCTACATGCTTTTTCTGGCAGCAAATTCAGGTAATTTCAATGTGGAAGTTATTTTTGTAACTTGAGGTGTCAACAACTGTAGCAGGACATGTTACCGCCAACCCAACAAAATAAAATTTCGATTACTTTAATGAGCTACTTGATGAAACCCGAATGAGTTCATAAGTAGTCATTAAAGAATCAAAATAGAAAACCAATTTTGTATTTCATAGGAACGAACCTGGATTATATTAAGTAACGAAAATAGAGTAGGCGTTTACTTCTTATCTGACATAACAGTAATGGGTTATTTTAACGTTTGTAACAAAAGTTTTGGGTAAATTTTTCGTATTATTATTACTACAAAGTAATATTTACAACTTGGTTTTCTAAACTATTGCCTCCGATTAGACCTAAATTAACACAAAACCGAAATTGATAACACTTTTGAGAACTTGAATTTAATGGATGAAATTTTTTGCACGAAGCAAGAATTCTTCGTAGTAAAAATTTTTACGCTTTAATCTGATCACATTCCCTGCAAATTAAATATTGATCTCGAACTATTAAAATTTGCCGTAAGTAAGAGAAATTTGAAGTATTCCTGATTACGTTCTTTTTAATTTCGACGTCGAAATTCTAGACGTCGCGTCGCCTGACTGAGCCGCGAATTTATCGAAGTGTAAAGTTTCGAATGACCTAACTAGACGCTGTTTCAATCATTTTAAGTGCACGCGAATAACGAGAAATGTATTTCGAATTTTTCTCGTTTTTTAAAGAATAAAGGTCAGAAGTGTTTAATTTAAATAATCGAGTAGAAATTCCGAGCTTTTCGTTGAAGAACTTAAGTAATTGAATTCACTGATTAATTAATTAATTTTTGTTCTATTTCTTTTTCGCAGTGCTATTTTATAAAAGAAATTGGAAAAAGAATTGTTTCCTTATTTTTTACTATTTTACTCTGTTTTCATTATTATGTAATTAGGAGTAAACAAAACCGCAGAAACGCATGTGAAACTTTAGTTAATCCAATTCTGGCATTCCATTAAAACGGATCAAATTATTTAATTATTTATTATATATCGTCTCAAATACAACTTCTTGAAATTTAACATCTTGAAAATATTTACGTAAACAGACGCAAGGTAAATGTTTAACGCAAACATTTCTTAACGTTTCAAAACAAATTTGCAGGAAACATATTTAACGATGTTGCTTATGAAAATACAATAACGTATTTTTGTCTGACCATGTACACTTATGGCCCGAAGGTTACTTCGTTATTGTTGGAAGCACATCAGTGATTCTTGTTTGCTAAACAAATCCTTATACGTGTCATTTATAAAAAGGTCGGAAAAATAATAACTTTTGTAGTTTTTCTCTGGCTTCCTGCACAATTCAATCTCTGGTGATGGTTACTGATTTGTTCTTTTCTATTAGGCAAGGTTTGACTTGTGCATAACAAAAAAGAAGAAAGCAATAAGTAATTATACCGTGAATTCAAAAAATAATTACATAAGACTTAACGATCGAAAGAAAAAGTTGCGACTACACTTAATGAATTCTAAAGCTTTTTACTTTCTATGGCCAAGCATTAGGTAATTACTTTTTGAACACGTGCTTTTTTTATTAAAAATGTAAGAGTCTTGTATTTTAATTAATGCGGTTGTCATGGATGTGGTATTTCTCCCCTCGACATTTCGATCAAAAGTGGACCTACATTAATTCCGGATTTACTTTCAGAGGGACCTTTCCAATCCGACGCTTTATTGGTGCCTGAAAATTGCCTGTTTGACCACATTCACAATCAAAGCAATTGCTGGACCTTCGGTCGATGGAATTCAACGGCGGCTTACGCTTGCCAAGAACGCGGGCTTCAGCTGCGATCTTTCGCCATGCTCCTACCTTGTGGAATTTCCCTCTTCAGCGGCGTGGAATTCGTCTGTTGTCCGAAACACTTCAAGGGTAAGTAACCTTATCTGCGATTAATAAATCTTCTCAAAGGGAGACGTAATTCTCGCCGGCGTATTTATCTTGAAGATGAATGCTCATAAAGACGTAATAGCATTAACTTTTACGTTTTCCTTCCCTCTTTATTACTTTTTAGCGGGCGCGGCGAACCGCCTCGTATATTTTTAATTAACAAACCATTTGTTTACTTCGCCTGCAATCCATTACACGTGGCCGTATTAATTTTCCCGGATTTTCGTTATTATCCTGGACCGGCGGTCATTAGCGGTGAGGAATTACCGACTTATCTGGTTCAATTAATCTGCTACTTGTAAAGTTCCACTGCAGAAACTTTCTACGAGAGTTATTCGGAACAAGTAAATAAGTTTTAGTGAAGCGGGTAAGTTTTATTACAATGTGTCGGGGAACAGTAGTAGTTGTGTTAAGGGAAAATGGAAAACAACCAACTGAAATAACGCGAGGGGTTGTAACAAGATTCGTATCAAATTGTTTTGTTTGTGCGAAATGGTTTTTGAAACTTTTGGCTTAATCAACCTCTTTGGTTTCATTTCAATTTTATATAAGATCGAAGAAAGAAGAGAAATATTTACTCTGAAAGACAAGTGGAAACGGCACAACTTGACTCAAGTTACAATCCCTTTGCTGCAGGACATAAAACATTTGGGAATTCATAACTTATATCAACAGGTGAAGAAGATGGATGAAAAACATCCTGTATATGTATAGAATACACTTAGATTATAAAATGATTGAGGTTGAATTGCTCATGATCATTTAGACATTTAGGGGTAAACTTCTTAAATAAAAGAAAAACTGAAAATAAACTAAACTTGGACTTGGACTTGGACTTATGTACAGGGTTGGCCAAATTCGACACTTTTAATAAGGAAACACCTATTTTTAGAAAAGTTAGACAAAAACTGACCCCGGTCACTGGAGCTCGATTTTTAAGACAAAGTTAATGGTGAAAACCGCATTTCGATATCTTGTACCGCTTAGGAGCTACAGGACGTTTCTACGATTTCTAAAAACCTTCGTAACTTTTTTGTTTATGAAAACTTTTTTGTTTATGAAAAAGAATCACGTAAATCATTTCTAGTTTTTAATTATCCAAGGCATTTCGTAACTAATTTTTATTTATAAACAATTTTCAAGAGGTACATATTAAGAGCTTATTCAAGTACAAAAAAAGGAATTAAGAAATAATTAATACAATGTCTCAGAGTACCCCCGTATTATCCAGAATTTAAATAAATTCTGAAGCATAAACGCAAAGAATTTTAACGAAGCTATCCATTCTTTCAGTTAATTACAAAAAAAAAATACCTCGAGGTCCGCATTAATTCTTTTGTAACGAAACAAACCATAGCCACGGACAGTGTTTCAGATTTTTCACGACAAACTAATTCTTTCATAATTACGTAACTTTTTTTTATATAATCTTTCGACATCATCCGGACGTGTTTGCCGCCGCTTTTACGGAGACAAAGCCGCCCCGCAAATATCGATTGCACTTAAAACCAACGGAGGAATTCCATTTTAATAAATGAGGTAGCTCGAAGACTTTAATACTTGCACGCAAACATTGGAAGATTGCAGGGAATTTCGCGAGCCAAATTAAAAAATAAGAAAAAAAAACGGGGAGATAGTAATATTTCTGGCGGAGCAGCTTCCTTTGAAATAGTTAATTATGACGGTTTTTCTCCTCTGACATTACAACGGAAAATAACATTTAGAAGCGGAGGAACTATTCGGTACCAGTTCTCATTAAATTTTAAAGCTTCTTTTGTTTGCTTTAATGAGGTGCTGCAAAAAAGTAAACTCCCCTGCGTTTCGTTTGAAAATCTGCAGGTAATTAAAAGTAGTTTTCTTGAAAAATAAATGTTTGAAGAACAAATGATTATATGAACTTTGTTTGCATGATTTGATTGTTTCTTATAACATGACGTGTACAAAAAGTTTTCCCATCTCATGTTGCTCTCATTCTTTCGCATGTTCATGTATGTTCCTTACTTGATCAGTAAACGCCAAATTGACATTTAACCTTGACATAACATCAACAGAAAATCATAACCAATAATTACGATTTATTACATATTTGAAACCAAACAAAATAAAACATTGAAAATAATGTTGAACGTGAATTCACAACAGATGTTGAAAATGGCCTCCGTCTTCTTCGAGGCATTTTCTAACTCTTCTGCGACATCCATTAATAACATTTTGCAAATGTGGGGAGAATTGTTTATTTCATCACATTTTTCGATGATTCTTTGGGTAAGTTCCTGTAAATTATTAACGGGCGTTTTAAAAATGGAATTTTTCAAGTAGGGCCAAGTAAAGAAATCCAAAGGAGTTAGATCGCAAGATCGCGGAGGCCATATGTTTGCCATATTTCTGCTAATTATCCGATTTCCAAAAACTCTTGAATGAAATTTAAAGTATCTCTAGCAGCATGGGCCGTTGCACCATACTGCTGGAAATATCCAAATTGCAACTCGTCATCATGCAGTTGATTAATAATTGGATGCAAAATCTCTTCCCGATATAAGTGCTGTCAGTGTGCCATTAAAGAATATTGGACCTATCAATCTTCTCCGACTTAAACCTATCCAAACACCAATTTTTTGTGGATGGAGTGGGGCTTCAATGAAAATATGAGGGTTTTCTTTACTCCAGATTCTCATATTTTGGGATTTAATGTATCCTGTTAAATGGAATCAGGCCTCATCAGAAAAGAATGTTTTCTCCAATAAATCATCATTGTCAATATTGTTTAAAAACCAATGACAGTATCAAAATATACTGGAAGCAATTTATGCGCGGCAGTCAAACGATAAGGGAACATTTGCAAGTCCTTTCTTAGAATAATTCTGCAGGTTCCGACAGAAAGATCAACTTGTTGTGACAGGTGACGGATGGAAGTGCGAGGAGCATCAGTCATAATTCGTCTCACATTTTCAACTACACCATCAGTTCTTACTTTAGGCCTACCTGATATCTTTTTTCTAGCCACACTGCCAGTTTCTCTAAATAGAGAGTAGGGGAGGTCTGGTAACAGTGGCCACTTAATCATTAAAAAAAATCAGAATAAAAAAAGTGAGATTTGGACAAATTTATTATGACACTCATAGTGGCGGTTAATACACCGTGTACCAGAGCTCGGGCCCCAGAGAGCAAGGGCTTGTGCATACAGCAGTGGAGATAGTAAATTCGAAAACTAAAATTGTCTATGTTAAACTGTATTCGAATGCAGACGAAAAAACGGTAGCCAATACCAATAGCTGTCACGTAGGTAAAACATGGGACCTTTAAATATGCTAGGAAACGGGCGAACATTGTTATTTATAAAACTTTTAAAAATATTTTAGTCCACTGTAATGTCAATGTGACCGTATTCTCTGAAAAGTCAAATGAAGTTCTAATAGGAACACTGAATTAGTTGAAATGAGGTATTAAAATTAAAAATCAAGAAGAAAAAGTTAAAGTAAATGCTCGAATTGTCCGCCATTCATTTGTAAACACAGCCGTGCTCTTCTCAAAAGACTAGATTTAGAATTGGTAACCATTTGAGGAGTAACCGCCGCAAAAGCATCTTGGATTCGGTTCCTGAGCTGCTCCTTGGTCTCAATTGGTACACGATATACAATGTTTTTAACATGTCCCCAAAGAAAAAAATCCAAAGGATTTAAATCCGATGATCGAGCAGGCCAATTTCGTGGACCACCTCGTCCAATCCATCGGTCAGGACATTGTTGATCCAAGACTTGCCGAACTTCGTAGCTAAAATGTGGTGGTGCTCCATCGTGCTGGAAATACTCGTTAATTCGAAAAATCAGTGGTTCAACGTCTAATAAATTTGGCAGTTCTGTATTTAAGAACTCTGCATAAATTTGGCTTGTTAAACGTGCAGGAAATTCAAAAGGTCCAACCTGTAGGATAATAGCCAAATTAGAATCTAAAGAAAAAAATAATTATTCGATGACATACTACGCGATCTCCTAATACACCAGCCCACAAATTAAATCGAAAATCGGTTTTGAAATCCCCGTTCGAAGAGAGCATGTGGATTTGCATTTGCCCATACAAGCAAATTATGCGCATTAAAGCATCCTTGTCGACCAAAAAGAGACTCATCCGAAAACATAATTCTGGTGACAAAATTGGGATCGAGTTCTTCTTGGTCTAACAACCACTGACAGAATTCCATTCTAACGAGATAATCTACCGGTTGCAAATGTTGCACTCGCGTGAAATGAAAAGGGTGTTGGTGATCATGTTTCATAACCCGCTGAACCGAAGTGTGGGAAACATCTAGTTCCCGCGCAACTTCTCTAATGCTTCGTCTACCATCTTCCTCAAATGCATGTAATATTTGCAACAGTTCGAATTCTTCTAGGAACACCACCAATTTCTTTACGAGTCGGAACAACTTGACCGGTCTCTTTCATTCGTGCGACAGCCCTGAGGATTACTTTATGGTCTACCGGACTGTTGGGAATACGCTGGGAAAAAATTCGTGCTGTTTCCCTGGCGTTGCGTCCACACTCCCCATAAATGACGATCATTTCGGTATAATCAGCGGCGGAAAACATATTTATCCAGTGAAAGTGGCCACTGTGCCATGCTGTTGGATACAGTGGTCACTTTGATATACTACAATAGCTACAACTTTTTTTATTAGAAAATTGTTACGTAAACTAGATTTTTAATACAAATCAGTATATCGTTGTATGTTATACTCGATAGATCAACACTAAACTTAAAGGAACTTTCAGCTCTGGAAGTTCCACCTGTTGGATCAGGCAAATGCAGGATAATTTCATCGACAGGGACATTTGCACAATCCAAAACCAAGGGAAATGAAAATTTGTTTCCATGTCTTCTTAAGAAGTCAATATTAAATTCCTCATGTATGACATCAACCCCGATTACTTTTCCCACAAAACACTTTCCTGCTTTCTTTGTGAGAAATTTGACGACAACAAACGAATTGATATTTGTGTCATTCAAATTCCTTAAAACAGGATTATTCGGTGATTCATCTTCGAAATAATCTATATCGTCAGAGTCCGTTAGTATTAATCCATATTGTTCACTATTAGTTTCAACGGGTGTAATTTTTCTCTTTGTTTTTTGTTTATTCTTTAAACTATCATGTCGTTCTTTCTTTAAAGCCGCCTCGTTTTTGATCCTTTTATATACCGGGATGCTTGTCATAACCTGCGTCCGCCCCTTTCTTTTCGAGGCGATTTCAACAGCTTTTTGATATGGTTTTACCATTTTAGGGGAAACAAATTACATTGTAAATCTGACGATCAATTATTGGAGTTCCTATGTTCTCTATATCTCCATGATTTTATTCATCGTCAGACAAATTATTTTCTGGATCTGTAATAGTTGGAGTGTGGTGGCGGCTGCTTTGGCTATAGCCTCCTGGCGACTCATCGGAAATAGCAACATCTTCATTTTCAACTGGCGCTGACTGTGGATGGTCCTCATGTTGTGGCATGTCAGTTGCAGCTGAAGCGGAGAAATCATCAATACTGAAAATTGTGTTGTTGTAAGGAAAAATTCCGGATGCTGACAATCCGGATACGTAATTCCTTGGACTAAATGCAAGAGGATAAGCCTCTCCGATTATTTCGGCAATGTCATAAATTCTTTGTTCAGGATGGTTGACCAACCACGATTGACATGCATTGTTATAATGTCGTTTTAACGGGCCATAGACACTTTTGTCTAGAGGCTGGAGTTTGCGACTAGTGTGAGGCGGTATTGTTAATAAAACGATGTTATTTTGACGAGCCGTTTTGCTCAACATCAAGCGATCTATGCGTCTCATGGTTGTCCATGACTAACAATACAGGTTTTCAGGGAGTAGGTTTACTATGTCGATATATTTAGCAAATATTTTACAGATGATCCAACCCAATGAAGAGGCGGAACCTATTGACCCCGGTGCTGCACCTTTTATCATATGATCTTTAAAATATTTTCTTGGAAATATTAGTAAAGGGAGGATCGTGTTTCCGGCATATGGTTACTAGCGCTTCCTTCTTTGTGGAAGTGATTTGGCCCACTTGTTTTTGACCTTTGGGCGCGATAACTTTGGCATCACCTTGAACTGTTTCGGACCAGATTGTCCATGATGTAAATCTGACTCGGCCCGAATTTATATTTTTCATAAACTTGCTTAAGATTTTCAAAGAACTTGGCCACCACAGGTCTGTTGAATTCCATCGCTCGTCCAATGGAAGTTGCCTCTACTATGCGTATTGACAAACGTGGGTTTCTTCTCATAAAATTTGTAAACCAATACTTTCCGGCTTGTCAATTTATTCGTCACATTTCGGGGATTTTCTTCTCGTTAGCCATAGCGAGTTCATAGGCTAGTTTCCTTACGTTTTTGAGCGTCGGTCCATGGTGCAATGGTGTCATCTTTTCTAGATATTTCAAGAGAGAGCTTCATCGTCTGTTGGAAAAATTTTATTGACGGTGTAATTTGGAGTTAATCTGAGTGCCCCTTCTAGGATGGGGGCTATTCCAAACAATAGCATCACATTTCTTTATGTAACGCCTCAACGTTGTCCGCGGGATTCCGTATCTCAAAGCGGCGGTTTTTACGGAAAACCCACATTGTTCTAGTTCTTCCAATACCACTTCGTTTAGGCTGGGTTTGTGATATGGTCAAAACTATAAATTTTAACGAAATGGTGCAAAAGGTACAAATTCTTAATGGCCACCCTTCTTCACAATTTAAAGCGATGGCCACTGTTCCATACAGTAAGGTAGCCAGTGTTGCAAAATGCATGCCTTTTTTCCAACCTCTCCAAAATTCTGACACTTCTGTTTCAATATGTACCAAGATTGGCCATTGATTTTTTGAACGTTTCAAAAGTAGGATTCAACCAAATTTTTGTTTCTTCCAATGTAAAAACATTGTAAAATCAAATCAATAAAACAATTTGTTTTAAGTTATGTTTGCTTCCTTGTCTGTTTAGGGTACGGATCAAGTAAGGGACATACGTGAACATGCGAAAAAATGAGAGCCAAGCACTAGATGGAAAAACTTTTTGTAAACATGTTATAACAAGATTTGGAGTTCAATACAAAAATGCTTATGTCATTTTAATTAGGCTATCCATCAATGATTTGGTTTGCGTGAGTGTCACAATAAATCCTGTCATTACAAGCGCACGAATTGTTTAACTAGTAATTGCCTTGTTGTACCTACAAGCCGTATTATTCAGCGAAATGGCTCATTATAAGTTTGAAGTGATTTGCATATTTCCTTCTTCCAGCCGAGCTTTGCAAGTTTTCGTGGTTAATTCCGTCTGCTATTGTCTACCAATGTAGATTAGCGGTCCGGGTTTGAAATTAGAACTGCTTTCGAGTTTCATAATAATACATACACATTAGAGTTTTGTTTCTAGAAATAATTCGCCTTTCAATTCGGAATTTATTAATTCAATCAGCAGCGTCTTGAATTCTTTGACTCGTAATAATTGAAAATAAACTCTCTGGATTTATCTTGGAAATAGTCTCTATTATTGTACCTTCTGTGTATCTACGTCCTCTTCTCGATGAATCGAGAACTATCGATGGTCTAAATTGTGCGAGAATGTTGAGATTTGTACAACAATAAGTAATTTGTTTGTTTTTAATTATGATTAAAGCGTACGTTTTTCCATCCTATTCTAAATTGTCATTATTTTTATTTTTGTACCCGTCATTTCTGACTTATCTGAATTACGAACGTTCCCCCAATTTATATGAGCATAAATATTTAATTAAAGAGATGTATTTTTAATTCCGTAATTCCGTGCAAGGTCATACGAATTTCATTAATTTATTTACGGGGTTTCCCCCCTTGACATAAACAACACCGTGTACCAATCGCGGACGTTTCGAAAGTTAAAAATCAATAGAATCCACCACCGCTGCCGCTACTACACAAATAGAACTAAAAGTCGTCGCAATATTCGCCGGATTTATTCTCGATAAGGGAATCGAACTTTTAATCGTGTATAATAAAATCTCCCCGGCGAATTCGTCTGCCCCTAATTTGGATTATGGCGCGCGCTTTTGGAGTTCTGGAAGGCCCTTGGTGTGTGAAGATATTAAACTGCTGCCAACTAAAACAATTAAACAGATATTCGAAAACTAATTGCTAAATTTCTCGGCTGGCAGTAAAGCGATTATGAGCGAGTATTACTGAAAAATACATTCCGGAGTATGACCCACTTCCTGTAGTACACTCCAATTTTAGCGACGTCTATGACGGCAGTCTCATTAAGACTATTTATTAAGAATGTTATTGGATGACTGCACCAGACTTTAATTTAAAATTAGAGTATTTGTAGGTCGTGTGTGTTTTAGTGTCGAAGTAATTAGCACGTTATCAGGTCGACTGAAAAGTAAATATAAGTAAGGTTTACATTTACATTTACAATTTCGAGGGGTGATTTTTATTATTAGACCCCCTTAGTGTTTATTTAAGCCACCTCAACAGGACATTTCATAAGATTATCTCTGTTATTCTAACCATCATTTTGAGAAAGCCCATCATATTTGTCAACCAAAAAAAAAAAAATAACATAGAAGTATGATTATATCGTCCATAGCAAAAGTAAATATAAATTTATTTAAAAAAAAGTGAGCGTCGCATAATTATAATGTAACATCTCCTAATTCCAGACCAAAATTAATTTACTTCTTCTAGTAAGTAAGTAAGATCTGGAGCAGTAAAATAAACAACTGTTAAATATGAAAATAATCTTGTGGAAAATGGACGCAATAAAAGGGATGAAGCTTATCGAAATATCCGTAAGAAATTTTCGATTAGTAATTCCTGCAGCTTTCTTCAAGATTGAGCTTTCTTAAATCGCTGTTAAGTGATGTGTAAACTAACACGGAGATAAAAATAACGTGCTTCCTAACTGAAAGAACTTGCCCGAGTGAATAAAATCCGATTCACTACTGCTCTTAATGAAATCCGAAATCCATTTCAATCGAAAATAAGCAAAACATCCCATTTTTATCGCGCTATAAATCCCCGCGAGCTTCATAACGTCCCTGAAACGGGACACACGCGTTTTACAGCAAACAAGGATAATGCAGAGAGACCCGCGAAACATTCTCGGGGCTTTAACGACGTCCTCATTATTCCTCACTTCACCGAAGTTGCCCTTGGGAAAGAGGTCTCTCCTGGCCACGCCGTTGACCCTGACACTTCGTACGATCAATATGTGACGTTTTTAGGTGGAACGAGGGCAGTTAGGTGGCGTTTATTTTCGGTTTACGCATCCAAATCCCACGCATTCTCATCCTCGTCGTTTGTAAAACCGAGGGTTGACGATTACTTACATCAGCAGGATTCTATTTTAGGACTCCTGAATTTATTGCTCGGCTGATTATTAAACTACGCTCTAGAAGACATTTCTTTCCAAAAAAAAAAAATGGCATCTGCAGGCTATTGTATTGAAACCACATAATAGACTTAAAAATATAATATACAGTAGTATTTAATATTTCTGAAAACCACTCCCGATTCTTTTCGTTTAAAATTGTATTTTACTTACATCCAGAGATGTGTCACGCACAAAAATTCGGCGGAACTTCTCAATTTTAGGCAGTGGTAGCGAAATGTGGATGAGGAATGCGGCCAAAGCGAGACGCGAAAGAAGGAAGAAATGAGAAATGGAAGGAACATTACATGTTTCTGAATATAAGCAGCAGGTATATCGTACAATGTTTTATGAAATTCGTCTGACATTTCGCTTAATATTAAAAACTTCACTCGCAGAATATTTTATACGCAAATACATTGAGCGTTTCGTATACTTTTACAAGTTAATAGTTTTATATCACTAATTATATGTGCACGCTTTTAAAGAAGTAAACTTTTGGTTCTCGTCTTATGCAAGAGTATAACTTGCGTTTAGGATAAATTTTTAATTAATGTTCTGTCTTTTCTTTCGTCGGTGTATTCTAGAATCACCCATTGTGTATTATTAAAACATGATCTTTAATTCCATGACCTTCTGAGGATGACTTTAAATTGGAGCGCTCGATACGCCTTTTATTTATAGATGTAATATTGGACGATATTTCCTGCATTAGGGTTGCCTTTCTGTTAGAAGTAGCACTTATCTGCTCTTCAAGTCCCTTTGAACTGAATTTTTATCTAATACATAAAGAAGTTTCATTTTAGTCGCATCATAATGTCAGTCAGGGGACCGCAAACTTCGAAATTTGCTCCTCATGAGCGCCGCGACGTAGTTGCTGAAACTGATGCAACAATAAAGGGCATTCAGCCATCGGTAAAGCACTCGGGGGACGGCCGTGTGATAGCACCAGTAATAATAACCCCCCCCCCGCGCCTACTGCTCATCCGGATAGAAGTTTAAACTCGGAAAACTCCACAAAAGAAATACATTATGTCGGCGTCTTTCATTTAAAATGTTTCGCTTCGAACACATTTAGGCGCAGTGTTCTTAGCAAAGGCCTCTTCAATTAAGTAAAACATCTCGAAGCTGCTGCAGCTTTCTTTGAAATCCGAGCGTATGAAAGCACGGATGAACGGAAAAAGGAGTACTCTCCGAGTCAGTCAAATTTCCATCTCCTTCCAATCTATATACATTTACGGAGTTGATTTACGGGATCGATGTGTCGAGGAGAAATTTCGGAGCGTAATTTAAACTTCCCCAAGCTAATTTTCTGCACAAATATTGTACTTATCAATACACGCCGGGATTATTTCGCAATCCATTACTGAAAGGATAGGTGCAATTTATTTTCAATTGTTGCGAGAATCTGATCCTATCGAACTGAAGTCGTGATTTCGTTATTATTTGATGATTGCTTCATTTTTCACTTGTAACTGAAGCCCTCCGTGCAGAACGTCTCAACTAAATTACAAAAGCTCGTACTTTTCTTATTCAAGACGACTTTTCTCAAATAATAGACGAGGAAAAGCTGATCGTGCTGATTGTGATTAAATATTAGTTTTTAATGGAATTTTTAAATCTGCGTTGCTAAAACTATGAATTTTAATGATGTTGACTGAATCAGCTTAAAAATTAATCGAGGTTTTTCTATTGATAGAACTTTTTTGTAGAGTGTCGTAACCTAAAATTTCCGCAGTTTTTATAAATTTACAATCGTATTTACATACTTGTATAATTTACATATTTATTAAAATAATTATTATTACATTCCTTACAATTTATGCACCAAACAAATTCCATCTTTTGAGTCATGCAAATTGCGTTCTTAATGGGGAAATTGCGCCTATATAATTGGCATCCATAATAAATTAGAATTACTCGTCGAAATTTTCAAACTCGTTTCTCATTATTTTATTAAACCCGCTTCACAAAACCGACTTATCACGGTCTAGAAAGTTATTAAGAGTAGCGCGCAGCACTAGAATTGCAAAGAGTAATTTATCATGAATTTATACGTCTGCGAAGTTTCTGTATAAATTTACAATGATCTGAAGACTTCGAAATATTATCTGGATGGGAACTGGCGGATTAACGCATCGATGCGCTTGTTCGGAAAACAATGTTCGGGGTTTCGTTCGCAAACTGAATTCCACACATAAAATATCGTTACGTAACGTCGGCATTTAAACCGGAATACTGATGGAACGCGTTGGAAAATAAATTACGTCAAATGCTTTCCACGAGTTACTGCACTAGTTTAAATGGAAATGGACGGGGCAACTGTATAGTTAAATAGGTCAATATTTGTCAAGCAGTAGAGTTACAGTTTCAAATGTACATGCATTATTGTCATTCATATACAATAAATTTGTATAATTGTACATAAACTATTGCTAGAATGGGTAAACAAGAGTTACTAAAAGTTCTTATTAATATAAACTATTTTTTCTTTGGATATTTTCTTGACCGAGCTGCAAATTTTACTACAATCCCCCACAAATATTCTATGGGATTAGGCCTGGGGATTGTGCAGGCCAATCCAGGAGGTTAATATTGTTTTCTTCAAACCACTTCATGGTAACTACAGATCCGTGGCAGGGTGCATTATCTTCTTGATACAGCATTTCTTCCATATTTGTATCACCAAACAACTTGGAAAATGATTGCCGCAGTGTCGTTTCCAATACGTTTATGTAAGTGTGGGAGTTCATTCGTCCTTCACAAACAAACATTTCGCCTACACTGTAGGCTGTCATACAACCCCAGATCATTACACTGCCTCCCCCGTGTTCCACGGTTGGTACTCGCATTCCGGAAGGTATTCTTCACCGATTCTCCGCCTCACGTAAGCTACACCAGGAGTTCCAAATCTCTTACAATTAATTAAAAAAACGTAGATTTTAAACACACCGTATAACTTTTTACTGGCGAAGTGTAGAAGATGCAAACGAATTCAAAATTACAAGTGAAATAAAGCAAATATTACCTTCAAATTTGATTCGTCGAACCACACAACATTTGCCCAATCCTTCTCTATAAAGTGTTGGTACTTTATAGTCCATTCCAAACGAGACTTTTTATTTTTTCTGAAAGCCAAGGCTTCTTTCTTGCTTTACAACCTTTCAAGCCAGCTTCATTATGTCTTCTTCTGATCGTTCTGGCACTGATTGGTCTCCCGATTTCCTCGGATAAACTGGCAGCGAGCTCGGAGGAAGTTTCCTTTCGATTTTTAAGTGACTCTCGAATTAAATTTCGATCCTCACGGTCCGAAGTTACCCGTTTTCTACCTGATCTTGTTCGATTCGCATGTAATCCAGTATCCGCGTAACGTTTCAAGGCAGATTGCACCGCACAACGCGAACGTTTAATACTTTTGGCTATTTCTGTCTGTGTGTTGCTTTGTTCGTGCAAGAACTGAATTCATAAACGTAAATGCTCACTAAGTTCGTTCTTTTTAGGCATTTTTTACAAGAAAAATGACGATATTTAAAATTATAATGAAATAAACATTATACTGGAAAGATCGTCCTTACTACAAGCGCTTATACAAGACTGACACCTATTCACGGAACCACAATTGCGAACTATCATCCGCCACATGTTTTACAACCGCTGTAAAGTACTGTGCATTATTTAAAATATCGTTTATTGTTGCCGACTATATGATAATAAAATTCTAAAGATTTCTGAGTAATATTTTCGGCGATAAATTAGAAAATTAAGGGTGCCTAATACTTTTGACCAAGGCTGTATGTCATTAATTATGATTTCGACTATACCTTCGCGCGTTTTATATCGTACATTTATTATCACATTTACTATCCGTTCGTCAAATAATTTTCAGTTAAACTTTGAAAACATCAACACTGAACAACGTGCAACCGAATATGATTAAATTAAAATTTTACCGGAAGCCCGGACCGGCTTTTACGAGAGGTAAACAAAAAAGCATGTTCACTTTTCATCCTTGATATGTTTCATGTGCTTTTGTTACACATTTATCTGTCGGCGTGTGAAAGCAATTACGAATTTTACGAGCTTCAGTGTCTCTCGATGGCAGCTGAACTGTTTACTACAAAATCCGATGTGCCACTTTTGCAGAAGTTTTAATTTGATTATGACCGTCCAGTATATGCACGTAAATAATAAAATCAAGTTAGTAAACACTAATACAAAAATGTCTTGACTGTATTAAACAAACCATATCTTGGAAGCTGTTAAGATAAAGAAAAGTTAAAATAAAAATTGTTAGACTACAAATATACAGGTTGTGAACGGCTCTTAAAGTCAATTAGCAATTTTAACCGACCTCATACGAACACTGCGGTGAGTTGTAGGCGATCCATAAAAATGCTACTCTATGCCAAATATGTAAATACAAAAAGTCAATATTGAATGAAGAGAAATAAATTACCTATATAATAAATATTGTTATTATTATTACACTCCACAGCAATCGCCAATTAAGGAGCATGCCTAAAAGCTATTACCAATTTAAAAGTTACTTAAAATAACTATTTCTTTCATCTGTTTGATAGATCATACGTTGATATCTACTTTTCTGATATTTCATTCAACAGATTTGTCATAACATAAATAAAGCATTTCAAGGGCATTGAGGTCGGTAAAATTCCGACATGTACGTATTATGAATCCTAGTATTTTTAGGGCTCCACTAACAATCTGTCTAATATGCAAATAAAAGTGAATTTACAATCAAACGACACCCCTAAGTCCTTAACACAAGTGACTCTTTCCACTAAGGTTGACATAAGTTGATAGTCAAATAAAACCATACTCCTTTTTCTAGTGTACGAGACTACTCTACATTTATTGACATTGATTTTTAGTTTATTATGTTTGCACCAGCGTTCAAACCTGCTAAGTTGGTCTTGTAAGAACTGACAATCACCAATACTCTCAATTGACTTAAATATTTTTGCATCATCAGCGAACAATAAAATTTCGCTGCTGATTATATCAGGTAAATCATTAACGAAAATCAAAAATAGTAAAGGGCAGAGATTCGAACCCTGTGGTACACCCGAAGATGGTACATATGGAGATGATTGAAAACCATTACTGAATACGAATGATTGCCTATTCCTCAAGTAGCACTCCATTAATGCAATTAACTTCTGAGAAAAGCCAACATTTAACAACTTTCGAAGGAGAATTTGGTGATCTACGCAGCCAAATACTTTTTCAAAATCATTGTAAATGGCATCAACTTGACCTGCTGCGTCTAAATGATTGGCTACAAACTGAGAAAAATGACATAAGTTGAAGATCGTAGATCTACCCGCTCTAAATCCACGTTAATTGGGACTAATAAATTTTTTTACAGCCGAATACATATTGGAATAAATAACCACTTCAAATGCTTTCACAAAATTGTTAAAAATTGCCACTGAACGATAATTATTTATATTGGATGCGTCACCCTTTTTATGAATGGGAATTATTTTGGACTGTTTCCAAATGTCCGGAAAGATTGCCGATCTAAGACACAAGTTAAATATTAAGCATAATAGATTAGCCAATACTGCAGCACAATCTCGTACAAAAAAAAGAAGGAAGACCATCACAACCCGCAGTAAAACTGTTTTTCAACTTTTTACGTGCTTTATATACTTTTGCATAAGTGCCGTAGTTTTTAGAGGATTTTTATTTAAAGAAAAAAAAGGCAATCCATCAATCAAAACAAAAATAACTTCGTGTTTTCATAATTTACTAAGATCACGGAAGTAGAATGAGTTGCCTTTTCTAAAACCTTCGAGGGTGACGATTTAGAATGGGCATCCTGTATAACACGAATACGCTCCGCGAGATTTCTCAAAGTGTTCATTAAAGTGGCCCTTGAGCATATTTTTAAAACTATTTATTGCACTGTTGTAAGACATTCAACAACGCCATCTGTTGAAACTTGCTGGTAATATTTTTTCATTTGGTTCACTGGTTATTGACGGGTTATATTGAGAAACCACTATGCATTGAATCTCAAGTGAAGTTACAAGAAATAACTTGGGTTATTATAAAACATTCAACGGCGCCATTTGTTGAAACACGCTAAAAGTTTTCTTCGTTTGCCTTATTTTATGAATCTACTGAACAGTGCTTTGTTGCGTCCTTTATATTTATATATATATTGTGTAATCAGCGCTTTTCTCGCCTACATCGAAGCACAAATAATAGAACTAGACAGATGGCTCATCAAATGTTTTAAATTGACGCCCCAATTTGGAGACAAACTCGGTGTTAGTTTGGAGACAGCTCACGAAATATGTGGCGGCGCTACTGTTACAATAGCATAGAGGAAAACCCAAACCTGTAAATATAAGTAAAATTTGTACAAATTCTATCGCTAAGTCATGTAATGCAAAGTTTAAAAAGAGAATTAACAACATATTATAACCGAAAGTAACATTATCGTGTCCTGGTCCCACTTTAAACTTATTTCTCTGTTACTTAAAAGAGACATTAAGCCAATTGAGTTTTGCAATTAGCAAATGGTTTGTGACAAATGTTCAGTTTTCGGATTTGTGCAGGCAAGTGACATCTATCGAGCATTTAACAAACTATTTTTAGGGCGTCCAGTCGTTGGCGATCTGGAGGGATCTATTATCTGTAATCGAAGAAACCACACTGCTCATATATCCTTTCAACAAATATCACATACTCTTTGTATCTTGAAACTACTTTTGGCTAAAGTGAAAGTTTTCAAACGGTATAATTTAGTTTCCAAAGTCAAAAACAGATTGACCACGCATTATCTCGATCTAAACTATTATTATTTTGAGAAGAGTTTATTTTATTTTCTGCATTAGCCACTGGTTTTCAGAAGAGATTAGATTTTCTGTTTTAATAAACTGAAGAGCACAACCATAGCTCCCAATTTTTGATTTTTTGTTCCCAAAAGAACAATAATTTAATCTTACTTAGAGGAACCATAAAAAAATGTTAAAATAATAACTAGAAATTAATTGAGAATTAGAAGAAATAATTTATGTAATTTATTTTTTTTTTAATATTAAAACAGTGCATAACTATAACGCCGGTTGAAATAAATTGATGAAATCTAAGCTCGGCTGTGCCTCTCATTATGAAACCAAAGAAACAAGTAATTTAATCATTAAACGTCATTACTTTGTGACAGTTAGACTGAAAATGCCTCGAGGAAGTTCTCTTTCTGAGTTGGAGAAAGGTAAAATCTTAGCTTTTTGTGATGAAGGTTTGAGCCGCCGTGAGATTGATCGAAGAATTAATCGATCGCGTAAAGTTCTGTCAAATTATTTGAGAAATCCTGTCCAGTATGGGGCAAACAAAAAAGGCGGACCAAAAAGGAAGATTTCACCTAAAACTGAAAGAAGCATTATTGCTGCAGCAAGCAGTAGTAAAATAATAGCTTCAGAATGTGGAGCAAATGTTTCCCGATAGACAATTCAAAGGATTTTGAACAAAAGTGGACAAACCGTGCGTCAAAAGCTGAAAACAGCTCCGCGTCTTCTCCCTTGCCACAAAATTGGCAAGTTGGAATTTGCTCAGGAAAATATAAACCCCAATTGGGAGAAAATGAGATAATTATTTTTATTCAAAATTCTTTTAGATATTTTTTTCTGACGAAAAAGTTTAAATTAGGTGGCCCAGACGGATTTAATTGTTACTGGCGGGATTTAAGAAAAGAGCCTCGGTATTTTTCAAAGAGAAATTTTGGGGGAGATACTTTAATGGTTTGGGGTGCCTTTACCAAAACTGGGTTTTAACATTACCTTACCCAACGGCACGAATGAATGGCAGAAAACTCAACGTTCTTGAAGCAAATTTAATTCCATTTTTAAATAACAACAATTATCAGCAATGGGTCTACCACCAACAAGACAATGCACGAATACATGTTAGAAGGGAATCGATGTCTTGGTTCGAAAGAAGAAATATCGAATTATTTGACCGACCTTCTTGTTTCCTAGAGATTAACCCAATAGAAAACCTTTGGGGAATTTTGGTTCCGTATATGCCACAATTAATGAACTCAAAATTACATTAGAGGAAGTTTAGAGCCGAAAGTATCGAATAATTCGTTTGAAAGATATTTCCAAGAATTTTTGGGTTAATCACAAAGAAACGGAGGACCAACTCATTGTTAAATAGTTAATTTTTGTTTAAAATATACCTAAGGGGCTATAGTTATGCCACGTTCAGTTTCAATCTTTTTCTTAAAAAAAGCCATATGAACTGTTTCTTAGTACTTCTGAATTGGTTTATTGTTTCTGGTCTAGTTATTTTTATCATCCTTCTAAGTAACAGGAAGTTATCTTTGAATTAGACAAAAATTGAATAAAAATTAGGAGCGGGGCTATAGTTATGCTCTCCAGTTTATTATAAAAGAAAAGGAGCTTTGCTTTTTTTAATGTATTCTCAATACTTTTGTTTGTTTATAATGTTTATTATTAGAATTATTGTTTTGTTAATTACCAAAAATGTTGGTTACTTGGAAGAAAAAACTAAGAGATAAGAGTAATTTCTAATGTTAACCAAAGTCCCAAGTCAAAGACAGAGAAATATGAATGCGAGGCTGATTTTTGTCGAATTGTAAGTATTAGTTAATTTAAATGATCTTTTTGAGTATTAATTAGTTACGTCTTTTAATTTTTTTGTATTTCTCTATTTCTCGGGAATTCCCGAGAGCAAACAGACGAGAATCTCGAGTCTCGAGAAATCAGAAACCATGGTCGCTACGGGCTTAAAAATGTCCGTTTGTTCCATTCCTCGTTCTTTTTTATTTCACTGCATCTGCTAAAATATTAATTTGTGGTGTTAGCATTCGAAAGGAGAATGAATCTGCTAAAAAGTGTAACTCCTAGTGTGGTAAAGAAAGGCCACTTTTTATAAATATATACAAGGGTTGCTCTAAATATTCTAGCGAGCCCATCACTGTTCTAAACCGTCCCCCTTCCGCACTACAGAACGAAGTACCATGCGTTTTTTGGAGACATACCAGAGTTGACTTTGGAATCTCAAAACGTTTGTCTTAAATAAATATATTTATAACAATTAATATCCAGATTTATTAAAAGACAAATGTTAAAATATGCTTTCTAAAAACAAAAATCGTTTCCATTCGAAAGTTTAAAAAGAAGGACGCAATTAGATGGGAAAACTTTTTGTACACATGTTATTAACAAAGTGTAAATTAGTTTGTTTTAAAAGTAATCTTGTTTAAGATGTAAGCTTGCCTAGTTTATAGGCCAGTATGGCCTGTTTTCAATAAATCACATGGTATGTGTATGACCTTAGCAACACTTCGCAAGCCGTATATTTCGAAATATAAGAGTTATAAGTTAATACATATACATATTTACAAAAGTAATTGAATTCTGCAAAACCAGGGCAGTAAATACACGATATCTAATGCAAATCCGATGAAATTTACGATAGTAAATTTATAGCACCTAAAAGTAATGGAACTACATATTCACGTCCAACGACTGTCTTTATGTTTCCAGTAGATTGAATTTCAAATCCTCACAGTTCGACGAACCGGACGGATTATTGTTGCCTGCCCGTGAGGCACATGAATTGACCGGGGCGTTATCAGTTAATAAAATAAACTGTCCCTTATACGTTCGGTGCCAATGCACGCACGTTTTAACAAGCCATCGACTGAAATTTCGAGAGCCATTGTTCTCGAGAGGGCAGATCAGAACGTTTTCATTTGTACGAAACGCGAGGCGGCCGACTTGTTTGAATTTATAAATCGATAGCCCCGGTATAAAGCAATTTTGCAATCCCTCTTTTAATTTATTTGTAATTGCCGCCGCCGCTTCGCCGCGATTAATTTATTCGCAATGTGGGAAAATTCGTGAAAACCTTTAATGGAAACACTATCGAAGGGATAATTTCGTTTTATCTAGAACGCCGACGAAATTAAGTTTTGTAATTACTTTTAACGAGAAAAAGTTTTATTGACGAGAGCTCAGTTTTTTTTCTTTTTTGACTCCTTCCGTTTTATTAATCCTGACAGGCAGAAAGTACGCTGGTATAATTTCTATCTAAATGTAATTTATTTTAACCATCATCCTCGCTCTAACGACAAAGTATCTTCTCGGCAGTTTAGTCTAAGTACTACTACTGCTTTATACTTTTTATATTTTCTTTCCTCTGTAGAAGAGATTCTATAAAAATTTTATAATTGTTTCTTAAATCCTTAAGTACAATACCCTTTGAAAGTTTATTTTAAGAGACTTTTCAAAAATGAGAACTCGTTCTATCTATCAGACATAATCAGCGGTAAATCTACTTTATTCAGGTAGAGCATCTACAAGGTTGAAACGCGAAGACTTCAATTATATTCGTAGATGGAGGATTTTATCTGCGCAGTGGGAAGTAAGACTGCAATAAGGGTAGGAAAACATTAAACCTGGAGAATTTTGGTACAGCGCCAGTTCAATCTCGCGTTAGTGTTAAATCAAGGACACCCCCATCTATCCACGTCAGGTTCCGCTGATATCACAGAAATGTGCCCCCATTCTCCGCTTTCCTAGGCGCACAAACACTCGTAGGCTAATGATGTGAACGCCTCGTTACTATGTGTAATCAACTGTGTTCACCAGCCAGCTTTTATGAATTCGTATATCAGGGGATGTTTGCATATCTTTCAGGAACACGTGTTTGCTCTTGAAATAAGCAATAATTTACTCGTTTCGTTAATTAACTACGCACACCTCCAACCAGCTCATTCCTTAGAAGGAAATCATTAATTAAAAATTCATGATTATTTTATTTTATTAATCAAGGACTAAAAGCTCTATCTATTCCATCTAGAGATCCTTGAAGGATTTTTTGATTACATCTGTTGGTGGGCTCAATTTAATGAATGAAGCATCAAATCCCTCTTTAATTTATTACGAGTAGATGATGATTTTCATTCACCACTCCATTAAACTAAAAGCTCCTGTTACGCAGCACCAGCACTAATGAAAGCTTTAATCATAAAATATGCGCCACTGTATTCGGCGTTATTTCCAGATAACATTAAACCAAAGAAACCGATAGACCTGACCATTTTGAAGAACGACCAGGATGTCTTGGACACCGCAGATGAAGACTCTCTCGACTCCGACGAAGATGAGGATAAAGATGATTTGGATGACCTCGCTGATGACACCGAATTATCCGACGATCCAAATGCCGATGATGAAACTGATGAGGAAGACGAAGATGATTATGACGATTCTGATTGGGACACGACGCCATCCAGCACCGTTTCTACTTCAAAGAACACATCACCTCAACCGTCTTCAACTACCACCATCGCCAAGACAACCACCGCCCCCACGCCCGACCCATACTTCACGCATTTCGATCCTAGGAACGAACATCAGAGCTACAAGGAAGCCCAGGTAGGAACCCCTGCGCGCCAGTCTCCTTTAACTAACTAAAACCACTGCAGGAAAGACTTGAAGAAACACACAGGGAAAAAGTGACGAGGGTAATGAAGGATTGGTCTGACCTTGAAGAACGCTATCAAGATATGAGGGCGACAGATCCACGCGGTGCTGACGCATTCAAACAGAGGATGACCCAACGCTTCCAGCAAACTGTCCAGGCGCTTGAAGAAGAAGGAGACGCGGAGAAACACCAATTAGCAGCCATGCATCAGCAAAGAGTCCTCGCCCACATCAACCAAAGGAAAAAGGAAGCGATGAGCTGCTACACTCAAGCTTTGAATGACCAACCACCAAATGTAATTAAACTCATCCAGTCTTGCTTGTAATTATAATTGTATTTTTCAGACCCACCGTGTACAGAAGTGCTTACAGAAATTACTCCGCGCTTTGCACAAAGACAGGGCCCACGCAATCACACATTACCGCCACCTGTTGTCCAGCAGCTTGGAAGCCGCCTCTCGCGAACAACCCCGCACCTTGGAAAGACTGACGGATATCGACCGAACTGTAAACCAAAGCATGCAGATGTTGAAACGCTTCCCGGAACTCGCAGATAAAATCGGCCAACTCATGGATGACTACATACAGGCTTTGAGGTCAAAGGACGAAACACCTGGTTCTTTATTGGCCATGACCACGGAAGCTGAAGCTGCCATTTTGGACAAGTACAAATCTGAAGTCGCCAGTAAACAAGCCGAACGGGAACGATTGAGATTGCAGGAGAAAGAAAGGAAGGAACAAAGGAAGAAGGAGAGGACTGAACTCAGAGAGGAGAAAAAACGCGTCGAAGCAGTTTTAGGCAAGAAGATCAGCAATTTTGATTCTGAAGATATGGAAGACGAATCTTTAACATCCGATGATAAGGTATGAAGGTTTACTTTAGCCCAATTCAATGTTATTATTGTTTTATTGTTTTACAGACGACAATCACTTCTGTGTCTGGAAGTACCATGTCTGAAATTATGAGCAACTCAATAACAACTGCTGATGATCACCGACACGAGGTTGATGATGCAGCTGTTCAACAGGCTGTTGAAGAGGTCGCTGCAGTAGCTCACCAACAGGACGTAATTAGAATTGCACATGCAATGACTCATGATATTAGCCATGGTGAACCTGTAAGTCTGTCTGTCCATTTCAGCTTCCTCAAAAACACAAAAATTAATTGTCCTACTCTGTTTCATTTATTCTGTGTGTGAAAATTGTTTATTTTTGGCCTGAAACCAGAAGGATTATTTAAAATATAAAAAGTAAATGTAATTATTGATTTTTCAGACGTATTCCGTACGAAGAGAAGTCTATGGTCGTAGAGATGGTAAAAGTGAATATTTTGCGTTGGCTTTTGCTGGAATTGCTTTGATAGCTGCGGTGGTAGTCGGCGTGGCTGTTGTAAGACGTCGTTCTGCTCGTTCCCCACAGAGTCAAGGTTTTGTTGAAGTCGATCAGGCAGCAACTCCAGAGGAAAGACACGTCGCTAACATGCAAATAAATGGATACGAAAATCCAACATATAAATATTTCGAAGTAAAAGAGTAAAAAGAATAAAAAAACTGTATTAAATTTGTATGTAATTATTGTTACTTATATTACTTTGCTTACTTGACGGTATTTATTTATACTTGAATTCCTGCTTTTTATACACGGTCCTTACGTATCGAATTTGTAATATGTTCACCATATTGTTATAAATATGTTTTACTTACGATCAAGTTTTAATTGATATCGATCATTCCATATGTGTTGTTAATAATTTTTGTTGTACTTAATTATTATTTAGTATTTAGCAACTGATAATAATTGATATATAAGTAATTCGTACATATGCAAAAACTATAGAGTATTTTGAAAAATTTGAATTTTTGAAACTTAATAAACGCGGTAGAAAGTAAGTTTTGCATATGACAGTCCATGTTTACATATATTTGTAATCATCCTAATTCTAATTTTTAGCCCCGATGTTGTAATAATTTGTACAATGGAAGTCGGTATATATTTGCAGCTAACAGGTGCGGTACGATTATTGCAGTATCTCGATCTAGCTAGATGTATGGTATGTTATAGACCCTCCATAACTAACTTAATAAATTAGATTATATGATGCATGTTCGAAACTAAACAAAAGCTTTTTGTACAAAGTTGGTATTCGTTACTAAATACATATATTCAGCTATATTCACAGCCTTTTTATACATTCTATATAAAGTATCCGCAAAACCTCTTTAATTAAATAAACAAGAATTTGTTGCAAACTCTTAAATCTAATATCTCTTGCACTGCAATCAGTAAGAAAGATATTGCTTTTACTGAGGTTGGTTTGGGATGCATTATATATGTATATATAATTCATTTAAAGCGCAGCACAATAAAGAAAAGACATGTTTGCTATACAGTCCGAACTCTTAAAAAAAAAAAAAAAGTTAGGCAATATCAAACATGTTGCAAAAAGTTGAATACTTGTATATCTTTCTTTTAAACAAGGTGTGTTTTTATATGTAAAAGCATCGTATTAGTTGTGATTTGATTTGTATTATTATTTTAAATTTAAAATCATGGGTTGCAAAGCATATTTCGAATTGTTGTTAAGATAGAAATACAAGCTATTCTTTTCTCTAAAGACAACAAAATATTAATTTATTCGTCATATCAAGCATGAGTGCAGGAGGTTCACTAGAAATCAAAAGCTTAGTTTTTAAATATGTACCAAAAGCTTAAATAAAATGTAGATATCACATTGAAAAAAATCATAGAATTTGTAACGTAATTGTTACGCTGATTTTTTTTTAAAAAACACGTACTTGCGTGACAATTTAGGAACTCTAAGGGCTTACGACAGCTTCATGTGTACAGTCTAGTATAAAATCTTTTCTCTGTTTTCTTCATGTAGTTTGAATGTAAAATTGATAAAAAAAAGTGTGTTTGATGTGCATAGTTATAGGTTTATTTTCGGACAAGGAAAACCGTTTCTTTTTCATGTATGTTCAGTGTAATCTGTTCTTTAACAAAAGGAAATATAATAATAAAACAGAATTTTCACGTATATTTAAACAAATTACTAGACTAGTATTTTAGCATAGTACTATATGTTTTGTGGCCATGTAATTTTAAATTTAATGTAATAAAGATCTAAATTATTTTATTTGGTTTTTAAAATCCTGTTTTCCACTTCCCTGTTCTAATTAAAAAAAGTTGCCGCATAAAATGGATTGTATTTTCAATTTTAATAACTTTTTACTTAGATTAATTTAGAGTAGAATATTAAAGGTATTAAGATGATTTAAAATCTATAGCAATTTATAGGAAAAAGGTCAATTTTCTTTTAAAATAATTACTGAAAATAATTGAAACAAAATGTAATTAGGTAACATAATAAAGCCATTAAAGTAATACACATGTTTAAACATAAAAGCGAATTATTTTACATTAGTCTGTTAACAAGGCCAAAAAAGAAATTACATGTAACAAAGAACTATAGAAGAGAAAAGTGCTATGAACTGGAAATTGAAGAGTCAAGATGAGGAAAGGAGAAGAAAGAAACATTACCACAGGACATTATTGATTGAGTTTATTTTATTATAACTTGTATAGTTTTGTGATATAACATGATGATTAAGTATTTTTATTTAGTGACGGCGCTTGCCAATAGGCAAAATCATTAGGGATTGAAAATTTTTTCTAAAATATTTTCACATTTTATTTCGCAAAAGAAACTAGAAGCTGACAGCCACTAGACAGCTCGGAGTTGCTTTTTATGTAGAAGGAAGCTCACTTATCTTTAAAAAACCACCATCTATTGAGCAAAGTTTCAACCGAAAGTGACAATTTGTTAAAACATGCCGAAAGTTGTCTTTCATTTGTTTTTACGGAGGCAATTCACTAGCTATTTCTCGCGATACAGAAGATCGATAGGAAAATATAACTTGTCATCAATAAACGACGAAATGAACTTTATTTGAGTGAAATATTGAACAGCGCCATCTATTGCACTTTTTTTAATATCTTTCTTCATTTGTTTCTTTTTTTAATTTATGATTCTAGTGAATTGTGCTCTAAAATCGATTGTTTGGTTTCATTTTTAAAATATTAATAGTCGGTTTTGATTGCAGTTAATTCCTCGAGCATCCTATGTACAGCTGTTTCGATCCTATTTGGGGCCTCGTCAGAATTGCATTACAAACCAAACTGGCTGCAGTTTCTCGATCCTCATACAACGTTAGGTCAAAAAGCGATTGCACGATGTCGCCCTTAGACTTTTCATTAAAATATTAATTAAAGTAGATTCTTGTCCAGTGAAATTGTGTAATAAATTATTTTAAATGGACACTAAAATTGGCACTCTAGGTTTCACTATCGTTTGATAACTTCATCAAGAGTGAAAAATAGTTTTTAATACTTTGTTTATTTGTTTTCTTTATTTTGTCACCTTTCCTCTCAGACAGTTCTTTACTAATTACTAATCAACTGAATTGCACTGTAAAATCGATTGTCTTTTGTTTTTATTATTATTTAAATTTCATTATTTCGTTTTTTTTTTTTCGAAATTCTATTATTCCTTTTGCTTTCTCAACGTTCTTTATTATTGAACTAGTTTTTGTTTTTAATTTTATTTACTTTTTGAATTTTTATTATTTTGTTTTCTTTATTTTGTTATTCTTTTTAAATTGTCTTTTTTTAAATAATTATAAACTGTCTTTTATTTATTTTTTGTATTTTTCGTGAATTTTTAATGATTTTTAAAACTTTTGTTCTTGGATCTAGTAATAGATAGATGGGTTTTCTGTGTTGAAAAAGGATTTTTTAATAACTCTTGAGGGTTTTCTGCCTTTTACGCGTTGGTAACACTGCCTGTAAGTCAGTACTTCTTACTCAGTGCTGCTAACTTAACCAATTTTTCGGTAATCTACCGATATTGAACTCCATCTATCGGTCCACCGAATTCAAATATGTATATTCCAATGAAATTTATAGAAAAAAATAAATAAAAATCGACGCTATTTATACAAACTTAAAACAAACATTAAAAAGATGCCAACATTAAACAACATTGCACAAACTTAATACAAACATTAAAAAGAGGCCAACAGTTTTGTATTCTTTACTTTTTTATTTCAGAAATTACGAGTTTTGTTATTAAACTATTTTTTGTTAGAATTCAATAAATTCTTTTACGCCAATATAAGGTAATTAATAATTTATATGATCGATTGACGTAATTGTCACTGCTTGGTTTGGTAACTCAGCAAAAATTGTATCACCGAATAGATGATAAAGACAAAGATCTGCGAACAAAACCCCCATACATTTTTTTTTATAAAAATAATATTTAAAGCAATACATTTATACTTTTGCCCAACCCTGTATATTTTTTTAAATTTTTGTTACACCTAATTGTCAGTATTTTGTTTTGTTATTCTTGTTTAATCACAATTTATTAACTTTTTTATTATAATCACTAAATTAATTAAAATTGTGTAACTGGCAATATAGAAAGTGTCAGTAAAGAGTTTATACATGTATTTCGGCTTTATTGGGCCTCATCAGAACTCTTTCCTAATACTTTCTATATTGCCAGTTACACAATTTTAATTAATTTTTATAATTTTCATCTGGCAAGAAAACTTGATTTTATAATCACTAACTTTGTTAGTATTTGTTTTTGTTTATTTATCAATAAATATTGTTTTACGCAGAGCTGTTGCAAGTACCGCAACAAAGTACTGGCAATACCCAGTACCCAGTAACCAGAGTCAGTACCAGTACTTGTTTGATGGTCTTAAAATATTAAGTATTTTACTGAAAATAGAGAAATTTCAGTGCCAGTATCAAAGTATTTATTCTTTTCAGTACTTTCAGTACTTTGTACTGCTTGCATTGTTTCCTTGGTGACATTTGTTAAATGATCTAGAGAAAGCATCGAAACGTCGGTCAGCGCTAAATTTTATTGTTCGAAGTATTAAAAATTGGTTTTCCTGATACCTATTCATTAACGGGTAAGAACTTAACAAGAATACTTTTTTATACAGTTGCACCTTTTACAAATTTTAATTTAAAAATGAAAATTATTGTGTAAAGTCACAGATAATAGATATAGATAGGAGATAGGAACGACTGGACGTTCTAGAAATAGTTTGTTAAATGCTCGATAGATGTCACTTGCCTGCACAAATCCGAAAACTGAACTTTTGTCACAAACCACTTGCTAATTGCAAAACTCAATTGGCTTATTTACCGCCAGATGTATCTTTTAAGCAACAGAGAAATAACTTTAAAGTGGGACCAGGACACTTTCGGTTATAATATGTTGTTAATCCTTTTTTTAAACTTTGCAAATTTTACTATATTTACAGGTTTGGGTTTTCCACTATGCTATTGTAACAGCAGCGCCGCCACATATTTCGTGAGCTGTCTCGAAACTAACACCGAGTTTGTCTCCAAATTGGGGCGTCAATTTAAAACATTTGATGACCCATCTCTAGTTCTATTATCTGTGGTAATTTGTGTCAGTATACGCCATCCAGGTCAATAAGTACTAATTTGTAAGGTAACTAAATGCTATAAATTTGTGATTCTTCTATCTATATATAGTCTATGAAATGACTTTTCGAGAAAATGCATCTTTTTCTTACCTCTGCTCCAATAGCTTCCTAATTTAGTTTTTAATTATATATTCAGTTAACTAAACTCACTTCCTAAAATTTGGTGTCTCTGTAACCATTAGACACTCTCTGCGAAGTTTCACTATGAAATAAAGAAACTAAGCCGCCAGGGATTTCCCCTAATTTCAAACAAACTTAAACTTCCTTATTCATTTATTTTTATTTCCAATATTTCTGGGTACTTGCAGTTAGTAGAGATCTAGAAATATCCCAATATACTGAAAGTACTTGGAAGTATTGGGAGATAATTTCTACAGTATGTGTAGTACATGAAAATTTGTGAGTACATTCCCAAGTACACAATATTACTTAGTACAGATAATGCACTAATCAGTATCCAGTGCCAGACTTTAAAATTCAAGTACCAGTAACACACATTCAAAAGTACTGGGAGTAAAGTACCTCAATTACTAAAAGTAATCAGTACTTTACTTGCTCTGGTTTTTCAATAGTTTCACTATTTTATTTAAACCATTTTAATAATTTACCGTGACTCAGAGACATCTACCAAAATTTTTCGCAACTACATTCCGAAATGTACGCTTAGTCGGTTGGCAGCACTGCTCTTACTTTTTGAGTGGAAATTAAGTTAGATATTATATTAAATAAATATTAATGGTACAATTAGTATTGAACGTCACAATTACTAGTGACGTTTTGCATATACTTAAAGAAAAAATATAGAAAAATGACGCATCCGTACTGTATCTACCGAGTGACTTTTAATGATTGAAAATTATTTTATTAAATTGGCAACACTTTTCAATGTTTATGTTGGTGTACTCGATTTTCAAATTCAAAATTTGACACCAGATTGTCAAATTCAAATTCGTCTATTGTCAACTAAAAAACCAAATAAATCATATTTTTAAATGTCACAGTTTATTATGAAAATGGTTTTAGTAATGGCTTATTTTCGAAGCGAAGTGCAAAATGAAAATGGTAATTGGATTTATTCATGGCAGCAGGCCTATAATGAATTTATTGAAATATACCCTGAACAAATTGAGTTTCGTCTTTTTTCACAACATTGTGCAAGAATAATTGAACGTTTCTTGCAAACCAGTAATGTAGCAAAAGGAAAATCCACTGGTCACCCCACTATAATAACACCCAATGTTGTACAAAATGTTAATGATATTGAACAACAGAATCTTCATGTTTCCATATGTTGTGCCTCTCAACGAAGAGGTATGGATTAGCAATCAATTTGGTTCTTTTAACCTTTTCTATTTCAATTTCCTGTATTTAGGAGTTTCTTATGAATGCACTCGGAAGATCTTGAAAAAAACACCTTCTTTTCTGACCGTACAAATTTTCGATGGTTCAACTTCACCCACCCAATTTTCATCGCATTCAGTTTTGTCAGTGGTACAACAATAACTTGTTAAATAATATTGACCAACAGGATATTACTTTCTTCTCTGATGAAGCCTGGTTTCATCTCTCTGGGTTTATCAATTCACAAAATTACAGGACTTGGTCTGCACATAATCCTCATAATATGATTGAAGTGCCTTTACATCCATTTAAAATTGGCATTTGGGTGGCAATGTCTCGGAGAAGAATTGTTGGACCAATATTCTTCTGGGAAACAATTAATGCCCTCAGATTATAAACCAATTAGACGATACTGAATTAGCAAATGGCTACTTTCAACAAGATTCCACCACTGCCCATACAGCACGAACCACAATAAATTATTTAGAGGAGTTTTTCCCAGGGCGTTTAATTAGTGCTGGTTTGTGGCCTGGTAGATCAACCGATTCGATAACCCTGGATTTTTTTTAATTTCTGCATTTCAAAATGTGGTGTTCCGTAATCATCTTAACGATTTAGAAGAATTACAGCACGCAATTGAGCAAGCAATTGTAAATATCAGACCTGAAACGTTAATTAATATATTCAATAATTTATCACAACGATTCAGTGCTGCTTACATGAAGGAGGCCAACATTTTGAACGTTTGCTGTAATATTCTATTAAATCCGAACTTCTTATTTCCTTATTTAAATGATGTGGTGTTCAGAACACGTATTAAACAATTTGAAAGAATTGCAACAGGCAATTGCAAATATGGGACCATCTAAAACTTTAATAATGTCTTCAATAACTTATCTCAAAGGATTCAGTGCGGCTTACGCAAAGAGAGCCAAAATTTTTAGTTCCTGAATAATAATAATTTGTTAGAACAATCTTCATCATTACTGTAAACATCAATTGTAACCTATAGCTACGCAACCACACAAAATTAACGAACTTAACAAGTACTGCCAATTCCTCAGTGTTCCCAACATACTATATTTGCCTCAATCATTAAAAGTCACTCGGTATATGGATGCACTTCCTGTTATGTTACACACGCAATTTATTCAACTTTTATGTATGGCGGGTTTTATAGGAATATAAATTGTTGTTGCACAATGGGACTTATCAACTTACAGTTATAATTTAACTTCAAAGTAATTTTCACTTTTATTGACTTTTTCTTAAGTTCAATATCACTATGAATATAGTGTTAGAGTGAGGCAAAAGAAAAGTATAGCCAAGTTCACACACATTTAAAAATTATGACTCGCTCGAAACTTACTGCTTTAATATTTTATTTTATTTTTAATAACTTCTAATTAATGACCCCACAAAATCAGATCTGCAATGTAATGTATCTTAGCGATTTGTTTAAGTAACGGACTTTACTGTAAATAAAACCGTTACAAAACAATG
Organism: Serrognathus titanus; assembly: GCA_039766575.1. Taxonomy (NCBI): domain Eukaryota; kingdom Metazoa; phylum Arthropoda; class Insecta; order Coleoptera; family Lucanidae; genus Serrognathus; species Serrognathus titanus. The sequence goes on from CM077912.1 coordinate 9,987,119, forward strand.
ATTGCCCAGCTGCGAGTATGCATCATCAACGAGAGAGATTTTTCAGCGGCGACGTTCTCTAATTTGAATATTATTCGCATAAAAAGGAACTTGAAATTCCAGGTGTTTGAAATTCGCGCGCCGAACAAACGCGCTCTCTGCTGCAAGTTCATTGAACCAGGATTTAAGAAAAATATTTGCGTCAAAACATGTCCTTGTAAAATTGTACGTTTATTTCCAGACTGTGTAAAAATCCGTTCGTTTTCACACTTTATGATGTTTAAAGAGGTGAAATGTTGTATTAGTGTGAAAAGTCGTGCGGTCGTACTATGTGAAATACGCCTGTTTTGAGACATCGGAGAATTCCAGCTTAAGGTGAGCCCTAAATCCATGTTGTTATATATCGGGCGTTTTTTTTTTAATTCAGACGAGAAGAATTTAAATAAATTATGCTTAATGGCTTTCGTTGCGTACGCAACAATTCTGGTGTACATGCGGAAACTATAAAAAAAACGTGCTGAATTATGCTACTTAACCTAATTCAGCGAGACGGAATTTCGCGTTCATTTGGGTATTACTTGGTATTTATTACAGCGTTTGTCTGCGAAAGTCCGCGATCTTACTGAACGTATCTAAGATTAGCGCTGCATTTTTGCTTGCACCGTGTTTAAAATTAGATTGTTTTGATGCTGAATAACAAACAACTGTTACGTCATTATTTATCTGATGGTTTAAACGGGAAAATACACAATAAATTGACGTGTCATACACATACTTAATTATACTCTACACTTGTTATCGAAACGAACGGCCGACGATAAGCAAGCCGCGTTTGGGGGGGGAACGTGTTGTTCATTCATTCAAAATCAAAAATTCGCCGAGGTAGTGAGTGTTGCGGAAATAGTGTGTCTTTTTTTTTGCTTTGCCTCCTGCGTCCTTGTTTAATTTCATTCATTGTGAATTCAAACTTGCCTGACGTGTCAAACTTCTCGGATTTTTTTCGCACATCAAAAAAATACCTACCCGACGAAAATAGTTTTCATGAAGAGAAAATGGAATATGAATACACGACGACGATGGAAGCATGTAAGTAAACACGTAAACAATGCGAACGCATAATTACCAAAGCACCACATACAACGTGGAATTTATAACCATACCATAAGCATTGCTTTTTCAGAGTTCCAAGTACATTGTTATTACTTATAAAAATAAACAAAATATGCAGGGAATTCATTTATCAAAAACAAATGAATTAGGAGAGTGTTTGTGAAGATACAGGATGTTCCTTTTTAGGGCTCTGTTGGGAATCCAAATGTTTTTTAGCTTTCATGCTTCCACCAAAGTACCTATCTATCTCCAAAAGTTTTTTTTTTGCTTTATTTTAATATGACCCCGTAGCTTTAAGCCAAAATTAATTTCAGATCCGGGTACGCACATACAGTATGTTCAGGTTACACATTACATTTTTTTAAGAGTGCGCCATGGAAAACAAAACATTTATCTGAGATTACACAACTAGTCAGTGAGACTCAACCTACTTCAATTTTCGTAAAGCACGACATTCACTAGGGAACATGCTCGGCAACATGTTCGTCAACATAAGTCGGCCTCCGTTTACAACCTATTTGAACGCGAATCGATTCAAATTCATTTAAAAATCACTGATTGCATTCCATTGCAATTGGCGATTAGTGATGAGAAAGTGATTGAGTTTGTCCTCCCACACCCCATAGTGATCAAACTGGTTTTTAAGACATCAGGTTTATGTAATTTCATACGTATTTTGGGGTTATCTTAATTATAGTTTCAAAACGTCATTCCTTTAAGAATCTCTCGGTTCACTTTAAAATCAGTTCAGTTCAGAATCAAAGCGATTTGATTTTGAGTTAAGTGAATGCAAATGGAGGACAGAACTTGTCAGTGAGACTCAACCTACTTTAATTTTCGTAAAGCCCGCCTCTCACTAGGGAACATGCTCGGCAACATGTTCGTCAACATAAGTCGGCCTCCATTTACAACCTATTTGAACGCGAATCGATTCAAATTCATTTAAAAATCACTGATTGCATTCCATTGCAATTGGCGATCAGTGATGAGGAAGTGATTGAGTTTTTCCTCCCACACCCCGTAGTGATCAGATCAAGCTGGTTTTTAAGACATCAAGTTCATGTAATTTCATACGTATTTTGAGGTTATCTTAATTTTAGTTTCAAAACGTCATTCCTTTAAGAATCTCTGGGTTCATTTTAAAATCAGTTCAGTTCAGAATCAAATCGATTTGATTTTGGGTGAAGTGAATGTAAATGGAGGACAGAACTTGTCAGTGAGACTCAACCTACTTCAATTTTCGTAAAGCACGCCTCCTACTAGGGAACATGCTCGGCGACATGTTCGTCAACATAAATCGGCCTCCATTTACAACCTATTTGAACGCGAATCGATTCAAATTCATTTAAAAATTACTGATTGCATTCCATTGCAATTGGCGATCAGTGAAGAGAAATTGATTGAGTTTGTCCTCCCACACCCCATAGTAATCAGATCAAACATTAAGACATCAGGTTCATGTAATTTCATACGTATTTTGAGGTTATCTTAATTTTAGTTTCAAAACGTCATTCCTTTAAGAATCTCTGGGTTCATTTTAAAATCAGTTCAGTTCAGAATCTAATCGATTTCATTTTGGGTGAAGTGAATGTAAATGGAGGACAGAACTTGTCAGTGAGACTCAACCTACTTCAATTTTCGTAAAGCACGCGTCTCACTAAGGAACATGCTCGGCAACATGTTCGTCAACATAAGTCGGCTTCCATTTACAACCTATTTGAACGCGAATCGATTCAAATTCATTTAAAAATCACTGATTGCATTCCATTGCAATTGGAGATCAGTGATGAGGAAGTGATCGAGTTTCTCCTCCCATACCCCGTACTGATCAGATCAAGTCATCAGGTTCATGTAATTACATATGTATTTTGAGGTTATCTTAATTTTAGTTTCAAAAGTCATTCCTTTAAGAATCTCTCGGTTAACTTTAAAATCAGTTCAGTTCAGAATCTAATCGATTTGATTTTGGGTTAAGTGAATGTAAATGGAGGACAGAACTTGTCAGTGAGGAAGTGATTGAATTTCTCCTCCCACATCCCGTAGTGATCAGATCAAGCTGGTTTTTAAGTCATCAGGTTATGTAATTGGTATTTTGAGGTTACTTTAATTTTAGTTTCAAAACGTCATTCCTTTAAGAATCTCTCGTTTCACTTTAAAATCAGATCAGTTCAGAATCAAAACGATTTGATTTTGGGTGAAGTGAATGTAAATAGAGGACGGTTATATCTTCAGCAGGCCACTCACTAAGGAACATGTTTGGTAACATACTCGGCACCGTGTATAGGCTTTTGAATATTTCTCCAAGAGCCTGCAACTTACGAATATGTTGACTAACCTACCAACACTAGCGAACTTGTTGCCACGAGCCAAGTTGCCGAGCATGTTACCCTAGTGAGTGGCTTTCTTAACAAACGACAAGCTTTTACCATAGAAGTTTATTACTGGATGGAGAAAAAACAAATGATCAACGGATAATTAATTCCTTTGGAAAAATTTCGCACAAAATTCCCTTAGTTTGTATGCTTTGAAGCAGATTCTAAAACATTGTCCAACTCTTGAGTAGTTAAGCCAAACAGAAGTTTAATTTGTCGAATTTTACACTTTGAAATTCGCTTCGACATCTCACTAACCTCTAAAACTGCTTAGAGCCGTATTCATAGTCGTAACTTACGCAAGTGCTTAGGACCCACGGTCCGTAAACTATAACGGTTACCTCATGTCGGCAGTGTTGGTTGAGAGAGGGGTGAAGTGCAGAGAGTGTTTGTGACGTCAGCGCTAGACCCGTCAAAGCCTGCGTATTGAAGTTAAATGTAGTTTGTATTAGTTGTCAAAATTTGAAAAGGAAATTGACACCAAAGTAAGACCGGTCGATATGCAGTTTAGTGGCTAAATGCATCAAACGCTTAAGCTGAGCATAAATTTAAGTGGTATTTATAATTTGACATATCAGACATTCAACATTGTGTAAGTCATATTTTACTGCCCGTAAAGTATGTACTGATAAGTGCTTAAGATCCACGGTCCGTAAACTATAACGGTTACCTCATGTCGACAGTGTTGGACGAGTGACGGGTGGAGTGCAGGGTAACGTTTGTGACGTCAGCGCTAGACCCATCAAAGCCTGCTTATTGAAATTAAATGTAGTTTGGATTGGTTGTCAAAATTTGAAAAGGAAATTGACACTAAAGTAATACCGGTTGATATGCAGATTAGTGGCTTAAGCTGAGCATAAATTTAAGTGATGTTTGTAAAGACATATCAGATACTGAACGATATATAAGTCATTCTAATGCCCATAAGTATGTACTGACAAGTGCTTAAGACACATGGCCCATAAACTATAACGGTTACATCATGTCGGCAGTGATGGATGAGAGACGGAAGGAGTGCAGAATAGCGTTTGTGACGTCAACGCTAGACCCGTCAAAGCCTTCTTATTGAAGTTCAATGTAGTTTGGATTAGTTGTCAAAATTTGAAAAGGAAATTGTCACAAAATTAATACTTGTGGATTCGCAGATTAGTGGCTAGATGCACCAAACGCTTAAGCTGAGCATAAATTTAAATGGTGTTTATAATGTGACATATCAGATACTCAGCATTGTGTAAGTCATATTTTAATGCCCGTAAGTATGTACAGACGTATATTCAGACTTAGCCAAAATCCAACTTATTTAAGCAAAGTGTCGCCTCAAGCCTGCATGCTGTTGAAAATTGCGACTTCGTGCATTCTCAGTTAAGGTTCGCTTCAAAAGCAATTCTGTCGGATATTGCAATTTTATTAGTGTTTGATAACCAATCGCCAGTATAAAATCCAAATTCTATTTTTTAACCTTAGAAATTTTAAGAGGAAAATAAAAGTCGAACTGTGCAACGCACAATTTGATATGAAGTTAGTTTCAAGCGCCACCTTTTCCTTAAGTCTACCTTGAGATCTGCATAAGTGACGTTTAAAGTTAAGTTGAGCTTGAATGTTTGGTGCAACCTTAGACCTTATCTTATTGCTATCGTTATTAGCCGCTTCCCATTCCCGGTCAATTGTAGACCAGCCTTTTACTCTCATTGGTAAAAAGTAAAAAAGGGCCGTGAAGCTTACATGTACAGCTGCGGAATCATAAAGCGGGACAAGTCTTATAACAAAATTTTGTATTATTTTGATAGTGTAAAATTTCCTTAGTAACAGTTGTCAAGTGTAATTATTTTACTAATGTCAAATAATTTCTTAAATTACATTCACAAACATCATGTATCATTACGCTAGCGAAAATATAAGACAAAGAATAATACAAGGTTTGGAGGACGGTTGGTCTTTTAGATGCATAGGAGAGAAATTTAACATTGGTAAGAGTACTGTGGGAAGAATTAAAAGAAAATGGGAGGCAGAGCAGAGCGTCAAAAGAAAAGACGAAACGGGACGAAAAAGAAGCACGACCAACGAGGAAGATGTTGAATCGCTTAATTTTTTAAGAAAAAATCCATTTGAGACTGCAGTGAGTGCTTGTTCGGCAGTTAATTATCCAGCTACTACAAGAACAGCTCGAAAACGGATACTATGTAGTGAAATTTCCAGTCGTTCAGCTGCTCGGAAACCTTTTTTGTCCGAAGAAAATAAGCGTTTAAGAGTTCAATTTGCTGAAGAATTTTTGGAAAAAGAAGAAGATTTCTGGAAAACAATTATTTTTGTTTAAACGTTTAAACTCGTTAATTCAGTTGAATGGCAACGTCACGAAGTATTAAGAATTTTTACTTAGGTTAATTTTTTGTGCAGTTATAAATTTTCGAAAAAATTAATACATTTTCAACTAATATTGTTTCACTGTTTCTTTTTAAATTTATACGATAAAATTTTTACCACAAACAGAATGATTGTTCAATAAGAACTACAAAGGTTGCTAAGTTACTATATAGTCCCCGGAATTAAGAAGTAATAATTAAACTAACGAAATTATACTGTCCCGGTTTATGATTCCGCAGCTGTACATAGATTTAAATGGGCCGTCCGAGTGACGTTTTTACAGCACTCATTATCATTGAATGAAGTTTATAGGTCGGTTCTGCTCATATCTGTAAGGACCGTAAGATCTGTAAGCCTGTAATTCCTAGAGACCAAGGAGAAATCTTCCAGAGAACTTCAAAATTTTGTATGTTAATAATTAAGTTACAGGCTTACAGATCTTACGGTCCTTACAGATACGAATAGAATCGACACATTACCAGGCAACTAGTAGATATCGAGTGAGGTCTAGCGGTGACGTTATGTGTTTCCATTGGTTGGAGCATGGATGAGGGTAACCGTTATAGTTTACGGATCGTACTTAAGACTGTCTTTCGTAAGTTCGTCTTATATTATATTTACAGTTGCGAAATTTAAAAAAACACAAGTCTGATTGGCATAAACGTTGACAATTAAATCATTCAAAATAACACAATGCATCATATTTAGGACTCAAGAAGAAATCAGTAAAAATCTTAAGTTGTAGATTGTGGACTTTGGTAAATCAATCAAAGTCAATGTCACTATTTTCGATGTCAATGTCGTCAATAAGTGCGTTCGTTTTACTTCAAAACTCGGAGTTACTCAACATCACTCAGTTGTGCATTTTTTTACCGGCTCGCTGTTGAGATTTTTGAGAAAATTTCAGTTGTTCCCGCACCGCTATTTGCGCGATTTGAGTGGAAATAACTTTTTTTTTTATTTTATTTATTTTTTTTTTATGTTATACTTAACTCAGCAAATCTCATCTCACTTGTGATATTTGCTGATCTGACTCGAATGTGAAACCAACGCACCTAATATCTCGCTCATTCCTCGTTATTTCACTCCTTCGAGAACACCTTTAAGAACAATGAAGTTTTTAAGTGACGACTAAGAAATGTTTTTAAATAAGATTACCTTACGTAAGTTAAGACTTCAAACAAATGCCTAAGATTTTCATAAAACCTGTCTATGAATCTACAAGACATAGCTTAAGATTTTCTTAAGTATTCTTAAGTATACGAACAGACTATGAATACGAGTCTTATGCCCGGTTGCACCAATATTTTAAGCAGAGCTTAAATTTAAGTGGTACTTATTTGTAGGTTTAACAAAGTATTAGTCACAATGCTTAAGTTGAAGTTGAAATGTCAATCAGAATGTGTTTGACATTATACTGACTATACGTTAGTCATATTCTTCACACAACTTAAATTGAAGCTCTGCTTAAAAAGTTGGTGCAACCGGGTATTAGGCACGTATTCGTAGTCTGCTTATGATCGTTTTTGTAAGTTCGTCTTATACGTTTAAGATTAATTTGCCATGTATTCATAGAGGTGAACTTTGATAAGTCAACGTTAATTTTTTCAATACCAATATCAATATCTCGCATGTTCGGTAGTAGAAATTCAGTTAGTCGTCGTTGCAAAGAATTCTTCATTATTCTACTCCTCCGAGAACAATTTGGAACACCTTCGAGAACAGTGTAATACAACGTGTCTACGAATCTACAAGACATTGCTTAGTATTTTCTTAAGTATAGGAGCTGACTATGAATACCGGCCTTAAGTGTGTAGTTTGTAATTTACGACACAAAACGTTTTCATTTCCTTGCTTACGTTTATCAAAAATATATTGGGATATATGACAAGTGAAGGAGTGACGTACCAAAGGATCTGAGTGCCAGTTTTAAAAAATTAAGGAATTTTGTAAAAACCGCCCATACATTAAGAAACAAACTTCATCATACTCATCACATGTATGCACCAGATAGATGCTTATTCTCTTAAAATCCCTAAAGTCTTTCTTTAATAACTCTTCTATCTCAAAATCAAGAAATGGGTACTTAGGCCCTTTGGTACGTCACCCCTTCAAGTTTCAACAAAAAAATCTTAAGGAGCACACAGACGTAGCGATATTTTGGCAATCTGGTTGTCACAATTTGATCGCCCGGAAATTGCCCGCAAATCGCCAGAGTAAACGAAACCCTATCAAGTGCTTACGAAAAAAATTACCTAGATATGAAAATACCACCCTCAATCTCATCACCGCTGCACATTCTATAGTGATATTGAAACAATCCGGTCGCCCGACTGCATTAAGGAGCACACAAACGTAGCGATATTCGAGCTATCTGGTTGCCAAAATCTTGGTGATATTTTGATCACTTAGCATTTTTTCGTAAGCACTTGATGGGGCCCCGTTTATTCTAGCGATTTGCGGGCGATCAGATTGCGGCAACCAAATTGCCCGAATATCGCTGCATTCGTGTGCCTCTTTAGATTACCTAATCCGCTTTTTATACGTTAAAGATTAGTAAAGATTGGATTAACCTCACAGTATTGTTCGTATACTGACAAAATGCAGGTTTTAATCGTTGGAAGACACTAGTTTACACTTGCTTTTTAAAAAATTATACAACTAGCCCTTAATAACTTTTGTGAATAACCTTCAGTGTACTTGTATTTTTGACAAACATTTCGTTTAATAAGAAAAAGAAGTTCATCCACTTACAAAGTGCACAATCATTGCTGGCCACAACATCGATTAAATATTAATCTAGTCAGTTTATATGCCATAGGTCAAGTAAGAATTTTCTTAGTGGTCCAAGTGTACGTTTGCCTCTTTTCGAGAAAGACAAAATGGCGAAATAAATAACTCGCCTTCCGAATTGCAAAGGTAAGACATACCTTTGGAATTTCTTCATCAACTCATCGCCAACGTTAAAGGAGATTAAAATTAATATCCTCATTTATCTCACTCCACTTGAGTCGGGTATCTTAATTGCATAAATACAGCTCGTGATATTTATTGAATTTATCCATCCAAAACTCGTCGACATTTATCGACGATAAATACGTCTGCCTTAAATTTCTGGAATGCAACCTAAATTCAGCAGAAGTAGCTTTGGTGATTGAACTCGATTTGTGTAAAGGAAGTTGAGGTAATTCATTTGCTGTGTAAAACATTCCGATAAATGTTGTTTTCTTTTTTTTTTCAACCATAAAGCATGAAATGATTCATAAAGTGGTCGGCCGTAACAACGAAATTCCGCAATTTATGCGACTCACCTGCCTCAGAATCATTTCATTAACAAGATCTTAAGTTCTGTTCTTTTTTTTATGGGACATTCCGTTATATTCGACTTATTTCGAAAACAAGTTATTTTGATTATCACCAGCTTATTTTGTAAGCGTTAATGCGCTGCAGGTTTTGTTGTGAATCACTTTAACAGATCTGCAAATTGCGTCCAAAGTTCAGAACGATATTCTGACCTCTTCCAAACTGCGTTACCAAAACATTGAGTTTTTTTTTATCCAATCGATTTTAACTTACGGAATGATTTGAAAATCGTTTGGCTTAGAATGTAATTCATTAACACTTACTCACTAATGTAATTCCACTTGGAATCTGTGGCACCTGGCATCTTATAAATTTAATTTGAGGAAAATATATTATCTATTCATTGCACACGTGACACCGTTTCTTTTGTTTTAGCTATGAGAAGTCCTAATTTTCTTTATGTATTTTCAATCAACTTAGGAAAAACATATCTTTAATGACTTTTGAGTTCACTGGCTTTTACGTTGAGTTTATTTTTACGTTGTCATCTGTAAATTAGGCCAATATTTTTTAATGTGCAAAACTGTCAGTGTGCTAATTCATTTTTGGTCCGTAAGTAGATAATGTCAACACAACACACCTGTTACTGGCCTTGGCAAAATGCCGAGCCGCCGCTCTAAATAATCCCACAAATTTTATTTCTATTATGTTTCCCAGACACCGAATCCTCGTTGGTATGTTTGGTATCTTTTTCAACGTTACGCTCCAAAAAATTTTAAACGCACGTGTGTACTCGTAAAATGCAGCGAAGGCTGTTCCAAATAGAATGTCATCAAAATGTATTTGAGTTATGCAAATATTGTGAAATGCACACAATAATAAATTTATTTCTGCTTACACGAAAAGTAGGTTTGCTTTCCGGTAATCTCATCAAAAACATTTCTGCCTATGCAGGCAACATACTTACACTATTTAAAAAATGTAATAAGAAGTATTTTCCGAAAGAAAAGTGGATGCCAAAAATTTTATTTATTTATTGATTGAAGTGCAAGATGATGTGTAAATATTTTGGAAGTTTGGTAAAATAAAAAAAGACAAGTTGATAAATATTGACGTGTAATATGTGCAATAAAAACTTCGCAGATAAAGGTAATTACTGATTAAATAATATATTAACGTCTTGGAAATCTTGCTGATAAAAAGGGGAAGTCTAGGATTAAAAAAGATCGAACAAATTTCAATTCGAGGACGAAAACAATACTAAAGATTTAAGATAAAATTCGCAAATTATAATTACTTTTCATTTTGTGTGTAAACAAAACTTGGGTTAATATTCCATGCATGTAATAAATTAATGCAAAAAAGAAACATTGCTTTGTCCAAACTAATGTCGTTTTGGACCGACTGTTCCAGAGCACTCTAGGGAGAATTTCCATCTCCTTTTATTATGTGAGGTTAAAACAAGATGAAAATACTCTGAGAATGGTTTAAAGCAGTCAGTCGAAAACGCTACAAGACAACAAAAAATGATATATTCATAGTTTTCATTATTATTTTCATAAAATTGTTCTTCTGTTGATCCTCTTTTCTCGTTCTAATGTCATGTTATCTTGATCTCCTTTTTCTGGCACAAATAGTCGACCATTATTCCCTAGTGAACCACTCTGTATATCTCATTTTATTTCTTTTTCTGTTTCTGATGGTTGTTTTTTTTTATCAACAGATCATTTCTTGTTTCTTTATTTAGTATTTACATGCAAGGGAATATCTCAATTTCCCCTATCTTTTGATAAAGAAAACTTATAAAATACAAAACTCTGTACGCCAATAATTATGCAAAAGTCGAGTACTTAGTGGCGCTTACATTTTTGCGAAATGTTCGCTAAATTCGATTAAAATTATAAATAATAAATTAAAAACTCCATTCATTTCTTCAAACATAAAAATGAGACTTTTTTTTATAGTTTGAGTATTTATAACGTGTACAAAAAGTTTTCCCATCTAGTGTGTTGGTCTCACTTTTTCGCATGTTCACGTCTGTTCCTTACTTGATCCGTATCCTAAACAAGTAAACAAACTTGACTTTAAAAAAATGTTTTGTTGATTTGATTTGACAATGGTTTTCACATTGGAAGAAAAATCTTTTATGGTTAAATCCTACTTTCGAAACGCCCAAAAAATCAATGGCGAATGGACCTATTCTATTCCTGATTGATTGCAGAATTTCAGGAAAAATTTCCAGAAACTGTATCTCTGTCCACAAATTTGTTAATCAACTTCAGTACTCTGTAGGAATATTCAGAGGAACTGGCAGTGTGGCTAGAAAATAGGTGTCAGGTAGGCCTGAAATAAGAACTTATGAGGTAGTTGACAATGTGAGACAAATTATGACTGATGCTCCTCGCACTTCCATCCGTCACTTGTCACAACAAGTTGATCTTTCTGTCAGGACCTGCAGAACTATTGTAAGAAAGGAATTGCAATGTTTCCTTATCGTTTGACTGCCGTGCATGAATTGCTTCCAATAGATTTTGAACCGAGGAGAAGATACTGTCATTGGTTGTTAAACAATATTGAGAATGACGATTTGTTGGCCTGGTCCCATTTAACAGGATACATTAAATCCCAAAATATGAGGATCTGGAGTAAAGAAAACCCTCGTATTTTCATTGAAGCCCCACTCCATCCACAAAAAAAATAGTGTTTGGATAGGTTTAAGTTGGAGAAGATTGACAGGTCCAATATTTTTGAATGGCACACAAACAGCACTTAGATATCGGGAAGAGATTTTGCATCCATTTATTAATCAACTGCATGATAAGGAGTTGCAATTTGAATATTTCCAGCATGATGGTGCATCGGCCCATGCTGTTGGAGATACTTTAAATTTCCTTCCACTCCATCCACAAAAAAAATAGTGTTTGGATAGGTTTAAGTTGGAGAAGATTGACAGGTCCAATATTTTTGAATGGCACACAAACAGCACTTAGATATCGGGAAGAGATTTTGCATCCATTTATTAATCAACTGCATGATAAGGAGTTGCAATTTGAATATTTCCAGCATGATGGTGCATCGGCCCATGCTGTTGGAGATACTTTAAATTTCCTTCAGGAGTTTTTGGGATAATTAGCAGAAATAGGACAAACATGTGGCCTCCGCGATCTTGCGATCTAACTCCTTTGAATTTCTTTGTTGGCCCTACTTGAAAAATTACATTTTTAAAACGCCCGTTAATGATTTACAGGAACTTACCCAAGAATCATCGAAAAGCTGATGAAATAAACAATTCTCCTCACATTTTGCAAAATGTTTTTAATGGATGTCCCAGAAGAGTTAGAAATTGCCTCGAAGAAGACGGAGGCCATTTTCAACATCTGTAATGAATTCACGTTCAATGTTATTTTCAATGATTTATTTTGTTTGGTTCAAATACGTAATAAATCGTAATTATTGGTTATGATTTTCTGTTGACGTTATGTCAAGGTTAAAATGTCAATTTGGCGTTTACTGATCAAGTAAGGAACATGCGTGAATATGCGAAAAAATGAAAGCAACACAGTAAATGGGAAAACTTTTTGTACACATGTTATTTCCTAATAAATCAAAGGTTCCTGTGTTATCAATAGGCGCGTGAATTATTTAAAATTTCATTTATTGTTAATTTATGTCGGAATTTTCTACTGGCGCTTTATTGTGCTTTGTGTAACATACGAATTTTCCATACGTTTACATTCTGCATATGTACTTGGAAATTAGTGCTGGCAAAAACCGGAAAAAATTGAAACATAATAATACGTTTCTTTAAAAACCGGTTTCGGATATAACCGGTTATCCAAATAATGGTTAAAACCGATTATTCGAATGCTCAAAAGCTTTCCAAAAAATCGATAATCGAAAGACGCATTTCTGTATTATCCCAATTGGTTAACCGAAATTTATTTTTTTGTTTTTTTCAACCGGAACTGAACCGGAAACTGGGAAAAACGTTATTTTTTTCGGAGCTGAACCGAAAAGAAAATATTGGTTCCTTTCGGTTCGGTACATGCTCAAGCACCCGCATTGACATATTATAAATCTTAACAATTATTCACTCGGATCTGAGCCGTAAGCCGAAAAAACCGGTATTTTTTCCGGAACCGAACCGATATATATTTTTTTAATCGAAGCGGAACGAAAACCGAAACGAAAAAAATAACGGTTCCAAGCCCTAGGATCTTTTAAGAGATTCAAAGATTTATAATACACTTATAATTCGCTAAGATATACGCAGATACATTATAATAAAAGCAATTAACTAAATAAATGAATAACTACACTGCTTGTCAAAAAAAAAACGGACAATTACATTTTATTGTTTCGTGGATTTATATGATACAAATGATACAAAAATTTTTCATTAAAATTAAATATTTTTCAAATGTTTTCCAATATAATAGTACAGCTTACTACATCAAGTATAAAATATTATTTTCTTTCAATTATTTGTTTCGTGCAAAATAAAACATTCTGTGAATATGATTAGCAGTCGATTATTCTTTTGTTTCTTGTTTTCTGTCACAATTAATTATATTGTAAAAATGTATATAATGAATTAGCTCAAACGGACACCGAAATATGGCACAAATGCTCAACGTTTCACTATCGCTTGATAGCTTCGTCAGGCAAAGCTAGTGAAACGTTGAGCACAGCTTCGTCTGACAAAGCTATCAAGCGATAGTGAAACGTTGAGATAATTTGAGAGAATTCATTACACAATTTCACCGGACAAGAACCTGCCTTAATTGTAAAAATATTTTTTCCTTAATTAATTGGAGAATGTGCTCTGAAGAAGTCATCAAAGCGGTTGCATTACATGAAGATGGACGAAGCTTACGTTATATAGCTCAAACATTAGAGGTGGCTCTGTTGTATATGATATTATAGTATTGGCAACATTGTTAGTTGCCTACGCGAAATCCCGCCAATTGATGTAATGGTGAACCTGAAATACACCACAGTTAGTGTTCGTTACGTTTTTAAGATTAATAACTTACTTGCACACTTACCTTAACAAGAAAACATATAAAACAGGCTCGAAGCAATGTTGCCGATGCTATAAATCGGTTTAATCAAACTGGACGCTATACCAGAAGAGCTAGATCAAGTCAAAAGGAGCAACAACCAAACGAAATGATCGTTTTATAATATCAACATAGCACCCTAGGGATATTGTAGGCCGACGCTTTCGGCAGCGTTTAGCAGTCCCAGAAGCTCTTCAAGAACTCCAGGAAGCACTAGAAGCACAAGAACTCCAGGAAGTACTAGAAGCAGAGTATCCACAAATTACCTAAGAAACGATTGCAAACCTGATGCATAACGGAAATAAATTCAAAAAACCGAGTATCCATTTTTTTGTCGAACAGTGTATAATACGAGCCCTAATAACTAAATATTCGGAGAAGAACTTATTTTATAAAGATATATGAAAATGTTCAAAACTTTTAATATTAAGGAATTAAACAGAAAAATTGATTAACAAGTGACTACTAATTTATTCAAAAGAAATTTTATTCTAACAATAAAATTAGAAATCAGATTGTTAACTAAAAACTATAAATTGTGCCGACAATTTAAAGTTCGGTGTTACATCACTTTTGGCCTTTATTGCAGCCTGGATTCTTTCTGGCATGGTTTCCACTAAGTATTCATAATATTGTGGGACGAAAGAATTCCTGTATTTTACTCTTTAGTCCGGGAATGATCTCTTTCATGTTTTTTTTTTTGCGGGGTTTTGATGACATTTAAGTAGAAGTTATTTGGGGGCAAAACTTGAACATTTTTTTTTTGTAGATTCGGCCCTGAAACAGGAAATCCCGCCCTATTGGCAAATCAAATTTTCTATTCTATTTATAATACTCTAGTTTGCCTAAACCCTTGCTGAACATGCATCCCTAAATCATAACTCCTTGAGGGATTTTATGGTTCGTTAAAACAGTTTCCAAATTTGTTCTGATCACTCTCTTCCGACAATCATCAATGCAGGCATCGAATCATAATTCATCACTAAAAGATATTTCGCATATTTCTTTAGATTTTGTCCGGTCAAAATGTTTTTTCTTTTGTACTTCGGTAAGCAGTGGTTTTTATTTCGTCCTTTTAAAAATAAAATGTATTAAAATTTGGGTTCTCAAATTTAAATGAGTATTGAGTGCAATAATTGATAGATGCATAGCCAGATTTGTGTAATCATTGTTGGCAACATTCTCTAGATACAATTAGACCAGTTTCTTCATTCCATTGGGATTGAATTTTTCTTAGGGTACCCTGTCTTTGCCGCTTGCAAATTTTATTGAGAATTCTTCGTTGACTTTCTGTTACAGTGCTTGGTTTTCCAGGACTTTTGCTACGAATATTTATCCGATATTTATTTATCCGATTATCAAAAAAAGACCGGTAATATTCGAATATCCAAATAACTAGAAATGCGGTTAACCGATTATTTAAAAAAAACGATTTCGATTGAGAGCAGCACCACTTGAAATACACTGCTTGAAACAATAAAGGAATATTTCATGAAAACAGTAACACCCGAAGCAGTTAATTAACATTTTTATATTTTGACTGCAACGCATTTGAACTTGTTTATGCAAGTTCCACCTCGATCTTCGCTAGATGATCATTTAAGGCCGGATGCACACTGACGAACCAAAAACGTTTTCAGAGAAAACAGCGTAGTAACATTTTCGTTTCATGTTAAAACACGTTCATTAGACCGAAATGCTTTTAAAATGTTATCTTGTTTTGATGTGTTAGTGTGTGTTCGATCGTATTTAAAGCACAGTAAAGAATTTTCGAAATAAATTACCATGCAGACTGGCAACCTACCTATGTGTTCTTAACTTAAAAAATACATTTGTATATTTTTCAAACTTTACACTGAGAATATTCGTTAATTGTTTGTACTTATTATTGAAAATATGAATCACGTTGGAATACTAGTTTCTAATAGGAATTTGCATGACCAATAAATTCGATAATTTTGTTTCGCTTGAAAAATTAATCTGATAAATCTGATATAAGTACTTAAGATTAAGAATTAGATTAAGAATGTCTTCTTTCAGCAATGCATGACCTAGCATCCGCCACAATGGAGTCCTCCGATCAAGCGAAAGAAGTTGTGAAAGAAGGATGGTTATTCAAAAGAGGAGAACACATCAAGAACTGGAGACCTCGCTATTTCATTCTGTTCGATGACGGTTCCCTAATCGGTTTCAAAAATAAACCCGACGGCTCATTCGGGGATCCCCTGAATAACTTCACGGTCAAAGGCTGTCAAATCATGTCCGTCGACAGACCTAAACCGTTCACGTTCATTATAAGGGGCTTACAATGGACCACCGTCATAGAAAGAATGTTCCACGTAGAAAACGAAAGGGACAGGTCAGTAAGAGAATCGTGAAATAATCGCGACGCATCGGTGCACTAATATCAAAAGCATAGATAAGTTTCAAAACATTGCTGAGCAAATAAGATTCCATGTTTGATAAATTTAAGCAAATAAGCACGTAACACTGTTTCTTTAGGTTTAAAATTATGAAATACAGTTATCAACTTTCACCCGCTAAGCACGTGTTTACAAGATTTTTTTTTGTGAGGAATGAAACCTAATAGTACAGTACAATTAAATTTAACTGTTAAATTCAAGCGTTATTGTGCTGCATACAGGAACAAAGAACAAAGTTCATAGGTTAATAATTTTAAATAATTCACTGTGTCTACACAACATTTTTTCGAAGTAGACAACAACAATATAAATGTCGTTTGTTTTCTATTGTCATTGTTGATATTTTCAAGCATTAGGAGAAGAGGTAGAATGTCTACGCTCTTCTATAGTTTAAAGTGATTTTGTGAACGAAAAGTATTGCGTTATCAATCGACGACACCAATAAATAGAAGATTTGTGGTCCTCAAACAATCGTTGATTGACTTATCGCAATCAAAATAAAATAATAATAATCTTAATCTCAAATTGTTTTTCTACAAATCTAAAAAACGTCAGAGATTTCAAGGAGGAATTTTTTGACGCAAAATCATTTTTCAATGAAACTCTTTGCATACAAAAATAGTACAGATTGATTTCTTCTAAGTCTTGGCAAGCTCATCAATTGAAGACTTACGGAAGTTAGATTAAATAAAGTAAATTGACATACATTCTAGTAAATTCCCCTAACAAAAAGAAAACTATTTGTGTTTGTATGTTTTAATTTATTTTCGCTATCACTGTACTTCTAGATACAATTAAAAGATTCTTTTTAATTACATTAGTAATTAATAAGTTGACATTTTTTTGTTATTAGGAAATATTAACAACAATAATATTAATGTTCTTTTTGTTAGTATTACTGGTACTACATAATTTGCAGGGAAGAGTGGGTAGCAGCTATAAAAACCATAGCAATACGAATGTCAAACGTGTGTGACGATGTAGATATGGTTCAATACGGTTCACAAGAAGAATACGTCGTTAAAGACTTATGCGAAAAATTTTCCTTACAAGGCACGTCCATTTCGTCGACGGGCAGAAGAAAAGTAACCCTAGAAAGTTTCGAGTTCCTAAAAGTCTTAGGGAAAGGCACGTTTGGTAAAGTTATCCTTTGCAGAGAGAAAGCCACCGGTAGATTATACGCGATTAAGATCTTAAAAAAAGAAGTCATCATCCAGAAAGATGAGGTCGCCCACACACAGACCGAGAGCAGAGTTTTGAGGTCAACGAATCATCCTTTCCTCACGGTATGCCTCGCGACATGAATTATCAAATTACCTCCAGGCTTATCTTCTTCATTCGTTTCAGTCCTTAAAATATTCGTTCCAAACAAACGATCGGTTATGTTTCGTAATGGAGTACGTAAACGGCGGAGAGCTGTTTTTCCATTTGTCTCGAGAGAGAGTCTTTTCTGAAGACAGGACGCGCTTTTATGGTGCCGAAATAATTTCGGCGCTGGCGTACCTTCACTCGCAAGGAATTATTTATAGGGATCTTAAATTAGAAAATTTGTTACTAGATAAAGATGGGCACATCAAAATCACCGATTTCGGTTTGTGCAAGGAAGACATAACGTATGGCAGAACAACGAAAACCTTCTGTGGAACACCCGAGTACTTAGCACCAGAAGTCATTGAAGATAACGATTATGGCAGAGCAGTCGATTGGTGGGGTATCGGCGTAGTTATGTACGAAATGGTAAAACCGATCTTTAAAAGTTTATGGTTAATGATAATTTTTTTGTTCCCTGATTTTCAGATGTGCGGCAGGCTACCGTTCTATAATAGGGATCATGATATCTTGTTTACTCTCATAATAATGGGGGAAGTGAAGTTCCCTCGGACACTTAGCGCGGAAGCCAGAGATTTATTGGCCGGTTTATTAATAAAAGATCCAGCGAAGAGGCTGGGTGGTGGACCTGATGATGCTAAAGAGATAAAAAGGCACGCGTTCTTTAGTTGTATCAACTGGAAGGACTTGGAACAAAAAAAGGCAAGTGTACATTACGGAAGTTTATTTACAAGGCCAAAATGCACGTACCACTTTTAGTAGTTATACAAGCAAGCAGGTCTACTACTAAAAGTGGTCCTATTGTTTTAGCCAACATAATAATCCTAAAGTTAACATGAAGGTTTATAGTAAATTTTAAAAAAAATTCTCTAGATACCTCCTCCATTTAAACCACAAGTTTCCAATGAAACGGACACAAGATATTTCGATTCTGAATTCACTGGCGAAAGTGTAGAATTGACGCCCCCTGACACGACAACCCTGGGGGCCATCCAGGAAGAACCCTATTTTCCACAGTTTAGTTTTCAGAATTTATCGTCGACTCTCGGTACGTCGGCGCACATAAGTGGTAGTATGAACAGCGTCGCTCCGATGCAGTGACTTTTACCGACATAGCGAAAAATTGCAGTAAGTATAATACCGACAGTTTCAAACGATTTCATGTATCACCACAAACTCATCTGTGCCTTAACGGAATTTGTTTGTAAAAGATGAGCCATTATAAGCTTTCAAAATAATTATGTTAAAAACTTTTTCTGTTACAGAGTTTGCAGTACTTATTAAAATTTTAATGGTGGTGCATGTCTTTCTAAAAACAGGGATTTGAATGAGTTTGTGATATTTTCTATGTACTATAAATAACGTGTATATGTTCCATACGTCCCTCGGTAACCAACTAGAATCAAAACTGATTTTAAGTATTCTTCACGATAGTAATAACTTTATTAATAAATTAATAAGCTGCATTTAACATCATAAACTTAAATTTAATACGAAGAAATTGTTGTGTTAACAAGGGACAAATTGTGTATGAGTTAGTAAATTTTTTGTCCTACGTTTTATCTTTTTTTTTTTTAATAATGAAGTTGTAAATATTATGTCCTATTCGCTTTACATTTAAGTTTTCTTTGTACTGAACTTAAAAAAAATGTACAATTTCTTTGATTCAGTGGTCGTTTATATAGTATAGCGTTTCTTAAGTTTGTAAATATACTCTATAAGGTACGAAATAATCAGATTAATAATATCCAAATAAAGTTGGACGGTGAGTTCAAGTTTTCGTTTCACTTTTCGTTCTCGGATTCGGCCGAAGCGATCACGACCTCATTGAATATTCGTAATCAAAACATGCATTTAATGTTTTTATTACTTTTATAAAATGTATTTATACACTTAATTATTAATGTACTTTACTAAAGATGTATACGAAATTTGTGAATATTAGAAATTTATTTATCATCTTTGTTGAATATGATTATTATGATTTTATATATGTATATTTATAGATTATTTGGGAATGAGTTGTTTGTAAAACATGTTCGGATTGTAATTTTGCCCGTTTCTTTCTATGTTAATGCTTAAAATAAATGTAAATACAAAACTTTCATTCGTTTCAGTATCAATTCCCATTTACCTTCACTATAGCCAACTAATTGTATCTACGTTTTTTACTTTTATACATAAAGTACTTGTATGTGTTGATTTTCATGGTACTTCCTTGAGACTTCCTTCAATAAAGGATCCCTTAGAATAGGTATTGTTGTAAGGCAGCTTCCTTACGGACTATACCAATTCCGTTTCTTATTATGATGTTATTATAACCTAAGTCTCGAGTCGCATCGACGTTTCGTTCTGCATTGCAGAAAAACTTCCTCAGAGTTGCTGATGGTGGTGTTGCTGCTACTTCTCGTGAAGTCATCAGCAGTAACAGCAGCCCTGAGGAAGTTCTTCTGTAATGAACGAAACGACGGCAGTAGAAGCAATCGTTCCAACTGGAACCCAATTCAACTATGGACAACGGCCGCAAAAGCATCCAAGTTAAATAAATAATAATAATATTTTGTGTTTGAAATTTTTTCTTTGGTGAAAATATTTTACAACATTCAAATTTTTTACTAGTTTTCAAAAATTTGTACCGAGTACAATGAGAATTTTTTAAATTCATATCTACGTATAATTTCGATAAACTAAATATAAAAGAGGAAGCTTGTAGAGAAGACATCGGGTATCCGAGTACTACCCGTATGTTTTTTTTATCCGGGTACCTGTTGCTGCCCGGGTAGAAGTAGGAAACGAAGAAAAACATCGGGTACCCGAGTATCAAAGTACTACCCGGGTATCATTTCTTTTCCCGCATACCCGTTATTAACCGAGTAATTTGTCAGCGCAGAATCTCGGAAAAGCATACAAATTTATCTGACTGGGGAATGCAATCCCGGACTACATTTTCGATCTCGGAATTTCGGGATTTTCTGTAATTGGGATCTCAGGATTATATTCTCTAGTTATGACACGATAAAAATTTGATTATTGAACATCGGGTACCCGAGTATCAGAGTACCCGTACAATTATTACCCGTATATCATTGATACTTGTTTATTTTTAACATTTGGACACTCATGTAAGACTCGCGCATCCCTTTAAGTTGAAATAAGAAAACTTATACGGGTACCCGAATTTATATTGGTACCCAAACTTATACGGGTACCCGACTTTAAACGATTACCCGTGTCAGATCTAGGTTTTAGTTTCGTATGGGTACCCGGTCTCTTATGATTATCCTAACACGTTATGGGAACCTGAGTAGTTTATTCGGGTACCCGGGTAGTACCGGGGTATCTATTCTGATATCCAGCTAGCTTAGATAAGAAACTACTTCCGTGCCTCCAAATGAATTCCTCATTAAAGTAATACTTAATTATTTCCATTCAAAACAACATTAACGCTTGAAACAGACGCTGAAATGTTGTCCTTCATCTTGAATGCACAAACGCGTTTACCAAGTGTTGGGAAGTTATGTTAGCACAAACAATTAATTGAACAGTTGTCCGTGTTACTAACCTTTAGGAGGAAAAACGCTAAATACATGGCCTACTTTAATTAGGAATTTAATTGAATGCACGGTATAAGCTGTGACCTGAATTTTTTTTTGCAACAAAAAATTATTTTGAACGTTAATCAATGCGATGCTCTTTTGTTTGTAAAGGTTGGAGATTCATTTTAACGAGAATTTTGGCATATAATTTCTAACAATATTATTTCGGACTCCCTGTATAATTCAAGGCTGACAGAAAATATTAAAGAAAAATAATGATATGCAGCATTGCAAGATTTGTAAGTAAATGTCATTTTTTCAACCATAAAAATCAAGGACGCATTTGAATTGAATCACGAAAGCGACGCTCTTTTGTTTAATGAAGTTGAAGGTGCATTTTAACGAGAAGTTTGCTGTTTAATTGTTAGCAATAGTATTTGAGACATCCTATATAGTATTTGAGACATCCTATATAATAAGGTGATATTAAAAAAAGTAATGAAACAGCGTTGCCAGATTTGTAAGAAAATATTTTTTACATAAATATGAAAACGATTATATTAAACAAGAATAATAAAATACTGCGTTGTTTCTCTGCATAAACGTAACCATAAAAAAAAGAAGGACGTATTAAACTTGAATCACGAAAGTGACGCTCTTTTGCCTCTTAAAGTTTATATTCATGCAATTTGTTACAACAATATTTGAAACAGCCTGTGCAATACAAGGTTGGCAGATTGCTAAATGATAGGAAAAAATAATAATTATAGTAACAAAAAACGGCGTTGCCAGATATCATTTTTTCTACATAAACTATACCTCTTAAAAATATATATCGGGTGTCCCACACCATCTGAGCTACAGGGAATTACCATGGGTTTCCAGATATTGTCGATTTTTATTTTCCAAGGCATGGACTCCGGGGATGCTTTGGACGTCAGTCGGGAATCATATGGACAAATGGTTAGGAACACTTGTTGAACTGGTAAAATGAAAAAGTACACAAAGTTGTAGAAATTTATTGTAGACAGAATCCTGAAAGGTCAATGTTGAAATATAACATGTCTTTGAATCTTGAATGCTCATCCGTGTTCGCTTTTGGCAAAATCGAAATCACTTAAGTAAAAGTTATGAAGGAAGAATCTTCTGCTGTTGGTTGAAAGTGGTTGGAAGGAAGCAGCCGCTTATAGAACTTTACTTCAAGCTCATCGTAAAACTTCCTTTCTACTCTACCCACGTAGTTGCTTTTTTTCGACGGTACTTTAACAATTAGGAAGTCATCTTCTATAGATTTAAGACACTAGTCATTTTCATTGTCTTCTTCCCATTCGGAAGGAGAATGTGATGATTTATCCCACGTTTTCATCCGAAGAGTCTTCTTCTTTTTTTACTTTCTTCCGTTCTTCTAATATTTTCTTCCTCACGACCTTCACTTTCTTTGTCCCTTTTATTTGTTCCCTTTCTTCCAATTCTTCTTTCTCTGGAGTGTCTGTGGCTATCATGGCTTTTCTGCGCTTTCGACCGCTCTTAGATAACTTCCTTGGCCCAGCCTTAGGATACGGGCTGGAAAAACGAAAAAAACTGGTTGCGACGATGTGGAAGGGGTTGGTGTCTTCTTCCCATTCAGAAGAAGAATGTGTTGATTTCTCCCACATCTTCATCCGAAGAGTCTTCTTCTTTTTTTACTTTCTTCCGTTCTTCTAATATTTTCTTCCTCACGACCTTCACTTTCTTTGTCCTTTTTATTTGTTCCTTTTCTTCCAATTCTTCTTTCTCTGGAGTGTCTGTGGCTATCATGGCTTTTCTGCGCTTTCGACCGCTCAGGTTTCGCAGGAGCAGGATTGGGCAGTCTGAGACCGAAGAACAGAGTAACTCGTGGTCTTGGAAAATCAAGATCAAATGGTGAGATCTCACACTTCAGGAATTCCGATTTCGCATTCTAAGGTGTTGCAGCGCTATCACAAGATTTGCAGCATAGGTCAGGAAGCGAGTAGATTGTTATTGCTTCATTTGGATGAGCTAACATCCATGAGTGAACTGCTTCACCAAAGCACTTTTTGAACGGCCCAAACGCAACCGGTCTAGTGGTTGTAGGCGGTTTGAAGTGTGAGGAGGAAGCGTCAGAATTGTGATTCAATTTTCTCGTCAGAAATTGATCCCTTCCAAACTGAGGAGAGAATTATGATTATCCATTAGCAGTCTTTGTCGCTCTTGAAAAACTTCAGAACCAAAACGAAATTTTCAGCGGTCATCCGACCAGATTTATGGGTCAGCCCTAATGCTCCCGGAGTTGCACAGTCATTCTATTCTGATCGAAACGGACTCGTGGGAATACGAATACGGGAGGCAAAGCATTTCCATTCGCTCAAATTATTCTCACTAGCGTAACCAGCTCTCTAGAAGTTATTTGCTTTTTACCTTTTTTCCAATAATCTTTTCAGGAGAAGTACGGTGGTAAATCCGGTTTCATCAATATTGAAAATGTCGCTGGACTGAAACTTCTTTCTTTGCAAGACATTTTCCAATTTATCGAAAAAGTCGCCAACGGTGGTTTTGTTGAATGCTATGATCATGGCAAGAGATGTTGCCTCAGCTTTCCTTATAGACAACATAGGGTGCCTATTCATAAAACCAGAAAACCTGTCTTCTCCTGCTTCCTTTGTTTCATTCCACGACTCAGGATATTTAATTTTAGCATACTGGACGGCTTTCTTTGGTGTCGGCCCATAGAACATTTTTTGGCAATTGAGTAAATATTCCTTCAGTGGATTTTCCATATTATCAGAAAACATCTGTCTTGTATGAAAATTAGGTTTGAATGATAAAGTGTCTAAATCCCTTTCTCTGGGTTTCTTCGCGTAAAGGGCCAAACGGGACTTTGTCACTTCCTTTCTCGCAGACTTCCACGATTGTTTAATCTTTCACAGCCTTTCTTAGATCCCCTTTGTTAAATCCCAATCAGTTTTTCTCTTATATTTCCCTGGCATCTATAATAGAACAATATTAAACATTAAAAAAAAAGTCCTGGGAATAGATTGGATAAGCCGGGGATGAAATGGACAGCTTGTCCAATGTATCCCCGAAGGACGCCATGATACATTTCTTGTTATAACATCAAAACGAAATGTTTGATTTGTTTGAAATAGGCATCAACATACGCCTCTGTGTTTCTGATACATGCACAAAACGAGTATAATATAGCAAATTATCTTCTAAAGAAACCTTATGTTCTTACTTTTAAAAGTTACATCCGAAGGTTTGAAATATGAAATTTTTCACTACACTTCACAATTTTGGATTGCGGGCTATACGAATTTGTCTGCTTGTGAATTAAACTGCTGCCAACATAGAAACCGATTATGGGAGCAAAATTCATCTTGCCGCCTGAAATATCAGCCTGTCCATTCTATCCCCGTGTCCAAACCATCCCCGGTCTCCCCTACCAGACGCAATGTGAATATTTGAAATCCCATGTTAATTTCCTATAGATCAGATGGTACGGGACACATGATATATAAAAACTGAAGGACGTATTTAAATTGATTAAATTCTGTAAATAGACAATAAAAGCATATACAGGGTGACTGTGATAGTTATGCAAAGCTTGAAACCTTATCACATCATATCACATTTATATGAAAAAGACCGCAACATGCGCGCGCGCTGTTATGACGCTTTATGCACGAGCGTATTGTCAGATTTATAAGAAAACTGTCGTTTCTGTTTAAAAGTAACGATAAAAAAATGAAGAACGTTTTTGACTTGAAACGCAACAGCGACGTTCTTTTGTTTTATTTACGCCACGCGAAAAATATTCTGTACGCAGACCAATAGACAATAGACGCATCCTGTATATTGACTCATTGAAGTTTTCGCGCCTCCCTTCTTCGGTGTTCTTTTTTGATTGCTTTTTTTTATTTCTGAAATAAAATGTTCACATTTATGCGGAAAAGACCGTGAAATGGGATCGCGCTTGTACGATTGGCCGAAGGAGATCAAAAATGAAATAAAAATATCAAATTCCATTTGAAATAAGAAAATTAATGTGAAACCCAAAGTGGTCATCTAGGTAAATCCTATTCATTATGTTCACGTTACCTTAACTCCAAACATTTACCAAAAAGACTACTTAAAATTATTATTTTGATTTTTAAGCAAATAAGTCCTTTTATAACCGAATTAAAAAAAAATAAAGCACCTATCCCTATGCTTCAATGTAGTGCCGCACCAATTTATTTTTTTTCCCAATTAGAAATCAAAATAACTAAAAAAAAATTGAAACTACAGTAGAAACAACTGTTTCACGGTTCGTTTGCAATGCACAATGCAACCGTGCGCATGCAAACGAATAATTAAGCTCGAGCTAACCACTGACGTGCACGACTAATTAAAAAAAAAATTTATAACAATTATTAAACTCGTATATTTCAATTTTCCTTGACTCATTATATTGCGCGCACGTTAACTTTTAATTGGGAAAAAAAAACATGATTTTACGAACCTACGTAATCTACTCAATGTTTTGAAGAAGCTTCACAATATTATAAAACAAAATCCAATAAATAATACATATTTTACATTATTTATTTAGCTTGGGGCATTTTCTGTTCATTTATAGTCAAATAATTAGGAATTAATATGAAACTAATTCAGCTGCAACTGAAATTGCTCTGCGATCATTTCAAATTATTGAATTTATTAATTTAAATTAAAATGAATACAGAGTATTTTCTTTTTTTTTGTTATGTCATTGCTATTTCATTTCGTCCCAGTATTTTTCAGGGATCTTTACAAAGCGTTTTCTGGGGAGCTCGAATTTGTTTAGCTGGAATGTCTTCTGAGCCAACCCATAAAGAATGAGTTATGGCACTGCAGGGTGACTTCATGTCTGAAAGAAACGTACCTCCCTCTTTCCCGCTCCGCTCTAATCAAGGATTCTACATGCTTGCTTTACAAGATAAAAAACAAAGAGCTTCTTCAAATAAGCGAAATTATTAGTTTTGTTATAGGAGACCCGAGAAATTAAGGATTGGAATATTCTGAAAACAACTTTGAAGTCAGTATTGATCAAACAGTATAATAAATCACCACTCAAAGTATTTAAGTTTTGTTCGAATAACGTCCAGGTAGAGAGGAGATATAGTACAGCACTCGGTATCGAACTTCAGTCATGCTATAGCGTTTATATAGGTCACACAAAGAACGTAATAATACGGCGACCTGAATGTCGCTTAATGAAGATCGCAGATAGACATTTCTAACTATAAATAAACGACCGACATCAACATAATAACAAATGTCATTAAAATGTAGCACGTAGATATTATCACATCAGTTATTAAAATATTTACAATTACTACATTTTAAAGAAATGCTTGACTTACAATTAGTGTGACGTAAGTCAAGGTAGTGGCGCTGAAATTATAAATTAAAAAAAAATATTTTTAATTGCACAGGTGTAAGAAGTTTATTGAACTTTTACTGTTAATGTCATAGGCCAAGTTACCTAACAATATTGATTGATTACGTTATCTGCCTGGTGGCTCTAGCTGGTGGCGGTATCTCTAAACCTCTCCCTTCTCCATCCACGCGTCGAGGCGCCCAAAATCGACGTCGTGTGTAGTACTACCTACCCCAAGTAACTCGCGAGTTGTAGTAAATCTTTACAATGTTAAAACAGCATCGTTCATACATGTTCGGCAATAAATACTACCGTGATTTATCGCATTTAGGTGTCTTATCCCGTATCCCCTTCAAAATCGACGGAAAACTCAGCTTAAATTGCAAAGATGTAATGTAACTCGAACTAATTGGTGCTGGAAACTCGATCGTGGATATACAGGTAAATCAGTTTTTTTTTTTTTGCTGCCTCATTCATCAATTATTTTCGAGGCCAGCTTCTCCTGGTTTTACAAAAAGTAGTTAACACCGCTTCGGTAAAATTAATTCACTTATTGATTATATTATTTTTGTCAGAGAAATGTTCAAACAGAGCGACTGCAATGCTGCAATTACAAGGCATCAATTCTCCTTTGACAGGAAATATTTTTCAACAATGATGTTTCCTATAATAAACGTGTGCATTATGTAAATGAATGTGTTATGTCATGACCTTAACTGTGTAAATTTCTCTAGTTGAACTCTATTAGCATTAATTCTTCAAATCTCATCACTTGCCGCTACCTACGTTCGTCTCTTCAATTTATGTGAACTTATAAATTGATTTAATTTTTTTAGTTGTGTGAGTTGTGACTGTTGTGTAGTTGTTCGTTTATAAAAAAAAAAAGGAAACGTAGTTGTACCTGTACGAACGTTTTCATGACACCATCTGTTGCTTACCAGTTAATCCCAGTAGATCATCATGTCGTCTCCCGGAGCTGTCCAAAGTGCCCCAACTCGTCGCCAGAAGCGCATGGGTCCCGCACCTTTTGCCTCTTTTGAGGACCTCTCAGACGAGGTGAGATCCCATGTACGTATCACGTAGCATCCTGGAATGCACCCTACCATCATCTGGCTAGCTTGCGCCTTAATTTCATTTCATATTCTCCAACACAAAATTCATTTACAGCACGAAAGTCCCGAAGATAAAAACTCTGGGTCCGTAGTACGTCTTCCTGGAATCCGCGAGGATGCAACTCCTTGTACACCTGCACAACAACAACAACAACAAGAAGAGTTAACACCCGAATTTGTATATACCGGCATTAGTTTAGTAGGAGCACCTTCGACGCCTCCGAGTACGGCTATGTCCTCGATATCCACACCCCAATCTAGCGCAAGGGCCAGTTTGCAAACACCCAGTACACCACGAATTGACATTTCGAGAGCGAGCAGCTCGTCTCACCACGACGATAGCAGAGATAGTACGCCGGAACGTGAGTTATTCGAAGGTCACGATCCAGCACGTGCCAAATTAGGTCTGGGATTTAGGGAAGAAGGCACTCTCGATTTAAGGTCGTCGACGGAGGAACTTGATTTCCAAGATCAAACAAAGCCAAAGCCGAAAACCCGTTCGCAATCTCCGAACGTGCACGACGAATCTTATTACAGCCACCACCGAAAGGATTCGCAAAGCTCAGAAATCGGCTTACTATCAATTTCGGGAAGGACTTCCAGATTATCGAGCATCGGAAGCCAAGGTTCAGCTCACAGCCGTATGTCGAACGCAAGTTATCTTTCAGTGATATCGGGTCAGTCCGGTATTTCTAGATCGCCGTCGCCTCACAAAATGCTACTCGAGACATCGTTTTGTGGCACGAAGCCTAATGAATCCGCCCAGAAAACCTCCGAGAAAGAAGGGACCAAAACAGAGCCGGAAGATCTAGAAAGAGTCCTCCTATCCAGACAGCACGACCCTACGAAAGCCATCTTAGCTGAAGGCATCTCGGTCGACGTCAAAAAAGATTCACCGAAAATAACCAAGACAACTCCACCTGAGAACACCACGAAGAAAGAAAACTTACAAAGTATTAAGAGCAACATAACGATAACCGTGGAGAAGCCACCCGTCAGTAGCAACAACACATCTAAACTTCCCAGAACGATAATCGCACCTAGCGGAATCGAATACACGTACATACCTTTAAAAGGCCCTCTGCCGCAGGATTTCCCCACAGAAGCGTCGAAGACCAAACCTAAGGATGTTTCAGCAGCAAATTCGAAATCTCATTCCAAATTGGCTCAACCTAAAACCAAAGAGAGAAACATTCCTAAACCGGCATCACAGAAGGAGGAAGAGCCTAAATACATTCGAATTAAACTGAAACCTGATTATATGTACGACTCTAAAGATCGAGACAGCTGTGAAATACACAAGCCAGATTGTTTAGATTTAAATGACATGAATAAAAAACCGCTGCAGTCTTTCTCGGAAGTGATACAAAAAGACACGAAAACCGATCAAATCAGTTCAAGAAGTACAGAAAGTCAAGAGCGAAGCATATCTAGCACCCCCAGTGCTAGCCCAAAGTTGCCCAGGCAAACCGTTTTGAGAGAACCGTTAGGTAGCAGCAAGAGCCCTTCACCATCTCTATCGAGGAAAAATTCCTTCGCTTCCTTGTTTAGAAGCAAAGACGCCATCATTAGCCCCGAATCACCAACAGTTCCCGGATGCAAAAGAAAAAGCACGTTAACGGGTATCTTGAAAGACGCCAGCGAAAATTTACGCGAAAGACGGCGAAGCAGATCTAAAAGTAGAGAACGTGAGAGAAGTAGCTTGTCTGTTGCGCCTTCGTCGACCGAAAGCATTGACAGCAAAGGCAAATCGAAAGCCATATTTTCAATATTTAAAGGAAAGAAGCACGAGAAACCCAAATCGGAAGTGGATAGCAGCTCATCGGAAGTACTGTCGAATTTAGAAGGGCTTGCAAACGTGGAATTTAAATTTAACGCGGAAAATAGCATCCCTACAACTAAAGAGCGGAAATCTCGATCAACCAAAGCGAATTACGAAGCTCCCTTGGAAGGTGAGAGTATAAGGATACCGCTGCATTCGCCCACGTTTTACGAACAAAGGAGTATATTACAAGAACTAAAGAGTTCAAGTCAAGGCTCTCAAGAAACTGTAATTGAAGCAAGCACGTATAATAAAGATGCCGATGCAGTTTCCGAAAGTGTGATAACCGTACAAAGCGTGAAAACTGAACATGCCAATAGACAAAGTAGTACGAGTAGTGAAAACATAATATTTTCTACTAAAATAGGAAGTAATAATGAAATATTCACCACTAAATTGCCTAAAGATAAAAGCTTAGAAAAGCCAATTAATCAAATAGAAAATAAAATTGAACTCGACACTTCTAGCGATGTACGTAAATCGATGATCCCTGAGAATAGTCATTTGGGGGAAAAAGATTATTCTCTGACCACGTGTCTAATTAGCAACGGCACCAAAACCCCCGAAATAGAAGTTCCAGTAACCACAAGCGCGGATAGTCTGCATAAAGTAACCACAGCCACATCACCAATAATTACAGAAGAAAAGATGAGTCATTTAAAGGAAGATACTAAAAGAAATTCTGTAATAAGTTCCGTTAATGAAGAAGAACACAATTCATCAGAATCCGAGAAGGACTCGGAATTGGACTTCCTCAAAGAAAAACAAAAATTAGAACTGACTTTAGAAGAAAAACCGGCGGACACTCTAGAACCTGAAAGGAAAGGTCTAGTCTTACAACAGGATTCTTTCGAAGACGAACTGCCCTACATTCCAACTACACTCCCCCTAGAACGATCCGTAGCTCTTCCAATCATCCCGATCAAGCAAAGAAGCACTTACGAAATGAAAACATGCCCGATCGAGCGACCCAGATCTACAACTCCGATAAACCCAAGCTGCTTAGAAGATTACTGCGAAGAAGTCTTAGGCTCAATAAACACGGAAACCATAACGAAAACCATAGAAAAGCTGAAGATATCCTTACCTCGCGAGGAATCTTTAGATCGCCCTAGCAAGTTGAAATCGCCGAGACGAACGGGGAACACGAACTGGTTCGAATTCGCCGAAAAGCAGACGGTCAAAACACAACGACGATCGCAAGAAACTGAACTGACGCCACCTCCTCTACCACCAAAAGGCCTTCAAAAAGAGTGGATCAACTTCGAAGAGATTCCGGAACGACGTAAACCTCCTAAGCGGATACAGACGATTCCTTCTCGCGGCACCATCGAAGTTCCGGAGGCGATCTTGCAAGAAAACGTAGTGTACAGTTACGTCAATCCTGAAGACTGTAAGTGCGAGTGTCACGAGATAAACGCGCGCGAACGCGAACGACAAAGTCAACGCCAGGAAATCGCCGAGCCGGTGCAGGAAGACGAACTTCCTTTGCTCGAGGATGACAACGTTGAGGAGGACAAGAATGTCGGGGGAAGCGTCGAGACGATAAAATTGGATGTGACAATCTTGGATCGTACAAGCGTTATCAGGTA
This sequence comes from Serrognathus titanus, assembly GCA_039766575.1. Taxonomy (NCBI): domain Eukaryota; kingdom Metazoa; phylum Arthropoda; class Insecta; order Coleoptera; family Lucanidae; genus Serrognathus; species Serrognathus titanus. The sequence goes on from CM077912.1 coordinate 10,018,522, forward strand.
AGCATATTGTATATTTTAAAATTTACAAAAATCATATCATAAAATACAAAATTTCGTCAGGTATTGCTTCTTGCTGCAGCATTGTAGAAAAATTAAACAGAAAACAATAGGTAATAAACCAAACAGAAAATAGACTAATACAAATAATGAAGTCATTTACTAAACGTAACCGTTTATCTGTGTTAAACTGTGCTAAACCAATTAACATCTTCTAGGTTTTATTTCCTAATTGTTTAGACGTTTGCCTGGCGCAAGTTCAAACCGTGAAGTTCGAAACAACGCGCTCGAAATGATTTGCCTCGTCCGACAATTTGCGGGTCATTTTTTTTGCCCCTTTTTGGGGGCGGTCCGACCGGATAACATTAACATAATTTCAAAGTGATAGATGGCATTGCGTGACGTCGCGCTTCTACAACCTGTTTTTGACACACGAACTGGATTCCGACGTATAAATGAATGTTTTATTTATACCTACGCGGATGGTATTCAATTTCCATTAATATACCGAGCAGCACACTCATCGTGTCGTCATTAATTTTCGGAGGAAGTAATTTTTTATTCGATGCTTTTATCTAAATACGTGGTTTTGATTTTATGAGATTACAATGGCACACAAAAAAATGGGGAGTAGGAAAAATTGTGCTTTACTTTTAGCTGGTTACTCTAACTTCAGACGTTCCTCAGTAAAGTCTCCCTCTTCCTATTTTTCCGTCTTGTAATAACACAAGCTACAACAATAACTACGAGAAACTGAACAGAAATTGTATCAAAATTCTAAAGTTTTCGAAAAAACTCCCATATTTAATAAAAAATTATAGCCAAAAGGTTTTGATCCCCAATTTCTTTCCAAAAATATGATTAATCTGATTTTGAGCTTTAAAAAATAAATTAATTAAATGAATGTCAGTTTACAATTTGCAATCATAATTGCAAATACCTAAAACGCTGATGAGATGGCACTAAGCGTCAAAAATTCTTAAAATACGAACAGAGATGTTAGACATTAGTGGTTG